>OU426883.1:13555228-18555228 GCA_911387805.1 Cantharis rustica
AAGATATAGCAAATAATTTATTACAACTTTTTTTGAAATATATCGATTCTTTTTAATGCGTAGTACTAAGAAAACAGTTGGAGACAAGCGGATGTGCGTAAAACCATATCAAAATGCGTTAGAAAGCATGGAGCAAGCCAAGCTCGCATTTCTTCAATTGCAACCGCCGTATATTGTAAAATAACATTCTACGGTCCAATCTGAAAGCATTATTCGTGTTTTCATCTGGAAATTAGTTAATCAGCATATAGCAGTTTATAAAAAGTTTAAAAAATAATATTTATTTTTTTGAGTAAATTGTAACTAAAATAGTCAAGAAACTTGACCCTTCTGTTTGCATAAGATATAGCAAATAATTTATTACAACTTTTTTTGAAATATATCGATTCTTTTTTATGCGTAGTACTCAGAAAACAGTTGGAGACAAGCGGATGTGCGTAAAACCATATCAAAATGCGTTAGAAAGCATGGAGCAAGCCAAGCTCGCATTTCTTCAATTGCAACCGCCGTATATTGTAAAATAACATTCTACGGTCCAATCTGAAAGCATTATTCGTGTTTTCATCTGGAAATTAGTTAATCAGCATATAGCAGTTTAGAAAAAGTTTAAAAAATAATTTTTATTTTTGTGAATAAATTGTAACTAAAATAGTCAAGAAACTTGACCCTTCTGTTTGCATAAGATATAGCAAATAATTTATTACAACTTTTTTTGAAATATATCGATTCTTTTTAATGCGTAGTACTCAGAAAACAGTTGGAGACAAGCGGATGTGTGTAAAACCATATCAAAATGCGTTAGAAAGCATGGAGCAAGCCAAGCTCGCATTTCTTCAATTGCAACCGCCGTATATTGTAAGATAACATTCTATGGTCCAATCTGAAAGCATTATTCGTGTTTTCATCTGGAAATTAGTTAATCAGCATATAGCAGTTTAGAAAAAGTTTAAAAAATAATTTTTATTTTTTTGAGTAAATTGTAACTAAAATAGTCAAGAAACTTGACCCTTCTGTTTGCATAAGATATAGCAAATAATTTATTACACCTTTTTTTGAAATATATCGATTCTTTTTAATGCGTAGTACTCAGAAAACAGTTGGAGACAAGCGGATGTGCGTAAAACCATATCAAAATGCGTTAGAAAGCATGGAGCAAGCCAACCTCGCATTTCTTCAATTGCAACCGCCGTATATTGTAAAATAACATTCTACGGTCCAATCTGAAAGCATTATTCGTGTTTTGATCTGGAAATTAGTTAATCAGCATATAGCAGTTTAGAAAAAGTTTAAAAAATAATTTTTATTTTTTTGAGTAATTTGTAACTAAAATAGTCAAGAAACTTGACCCTTCTGTTTGCATAAGATATAGCAAATAATTTATTACAACTTTTTTTGAAATATATCGATTCTTTTTAATGCGTAGTACTCAGAAAACAGTTGGAGACAATCGGATGTGCGTAAAACCATATCAAAATGCGTTAGAAAGCATGGAGCAAGCCAACCTCGCATTTCTTCAATTGCAACCGCCGTATATTGTAAAATAACATTCTACGGTCCAATCTGAAAGCATTATTTGTATAAGAATTTGTATATTTAGTTCTTAATAAATAAGTAAGTATTATTATTATTCGTGTTTTCATCTGGAAATTAGTTAATCAGCATATAGCAGTTTAGAAAAAGTTTAAAAAATAATTTTTATTTTTTTGAGTAAATTGTAACTAAAATAGTCAAGAAACTTGACCCTTCTGTTTGCATAAGATATAGCAAATAATTTATTACAACTTTTTTTGAAATATATCGATTCTTTTTAATGCGTAGTACTCAGAAAACAGTTGGAGACAAGCGGATGTGCGTAAAACCATATCAAAATGCGTTAGAAAGCATGGAGCAAGCCAACCTCGCATTTCTTCAATTGCAACCGCCGTATATTGTAAAATAACATTCTACGGTCCAATCTGAAAGCATTATTCGTGTTTTGATCTGGAAATTAGTTAATCAGCATATAGCAGTTTAGAAAAAGTTTAAAAAATAATTTTTATTTTTTTGAGTAATTTGTAACTAAAATAGTCAAGAAACTTGACCCTTCTGTTTGCATAAGATATAGCAAATAATTTATTACAACTTTTTTTGAAATATATCGATTCTTTTTAATGCGTAGTACTCAGAAAACAGTTGGAGACAATCGGATGTGCGTAAAACCATATCAAAATGCGTTAGAAAGCATGGAGCAAGCCAACCTCGCATTTCTTCAATTGCAACCGCCGTATATTGTAAAATAACATTCTACGGTCCAATCTGAAAGCATTATTTGTATAAGAATTTGTATATTTAGTTCTTAATAAATAAGTAAGTATTATTATTATTCGTGTTTTCATCTGGAAATTAGTTAATCAGCATATAGCAGTTTAGAAAAAGTTTAAAAAATAATTTTTATTTTTTTGAGTAAATTGTAACTAAAATAGTCAAGAAACTTGACCCTTCTGTTTGCATAAGATATAGCAAATAATTTATTACAACTTTTTTTGAAATATATCGATTCTTTTTAATGCGTAGTACTCAGAAAACAGTTGGAGACAAGCGGATGTGCGTAAAACCATATCAAAATGCGTTAGAAAGCATGGAGCAAGCCAACCTCGCATTTCTTCAATTGCAACCGCCGTATATTGTAAAATAACATTCTACGGTCCAATCTGTAAGCATTATTCGTGTTTTCATCTGGAAATTAGTTAATCAGCATATAGCAGTTTAGAAAAAGTTTAAAAAATAATTTTTATTTTTTTGAGTAAATTGTAACTAAAATAGTCAAGAAACTTGACCCTTCTGTTTGCATAAGATATAGCAAATAATTTATTACAACTTTTTTTGAAATATATCGATTCTTTTTAATGCGTAGTACTCAGAAAACAGCTGGAGACAAGCGGATGTGCGTAAAACCATATCAAAATGCGTTAGAAAGCATGGAGCAAGCCAACCTCGCATTTCATTAATTGCAACCGCCGTATATTGTAAAATAACATTCTACGGTCCAATCTGAAAGCATTATTCGTGTTTTCATCTGGAAATTAGTTAATCAGCATATAGCAGTTTAGAAAAAGTCTAAAAAATAATTTTTATTTTTTTGAGTAAATTGTAACTAAAATAGTCAAGTAACTTGACCCTTCTGTTTGCATAAGATATAGCAAATAATTTATTACAACTTTTTTTGAAATATATCGATTCTTTTTAATGCGTAGTACTCAGAAAACAGTTGGAGACAAGCGGATGTGCGTAAAACCATATCAAAATGCGTTAGAAAGCATGGAGCAAGCCAACCTCGCATTTCTTCAATTGCAACCGCCGTATATTGTAAAATAACATTCTACGGTCCAATCTGAAAGCATTATTCGTGTTTTCATCTGGAAATTAGTTAATCAGCATATAGCAGTTTATAAAAAGTTTAAAAAATAATATTTATTTTTTTGAGTAAATTGTAACTAAAATAGTCAAGAAACTTGACCCTTCTGTTTGCATAAGATATAGCAAATAATTTATTACAACTTTTTTTGAAATATATCGATTCTTTTTAATGCGTAGTACTCAGAAAACAGTTGGAGACAAGCGGATGTGCGTAAAACCATATCAAAATGCGTTAGAAAGCATGGAGCAAGCCAACCTCGCATTTCTTCAATTGCAACCGCCGTATATTGTAAAATAACATTCTACGGTCCAATCTGAAAGCATTATTCGTGTTTTCATCTGGAAATTAGTTAATCAGCATATAGCAGTTTAGAAAAAGTTTAAAAAATAATTTTTATTTTTTTGAGTAAATTGTAACTAAAATAGTCAAGAAACTTGACCCTTCTGTTTGCATAAGATATAGCAAATAATTTATTACAACTTTTTTTGAAATATATCGATTCTTTTTAATGCGTAGTACTCAGAAAACAGTTGGAGACCAGCGGATGTGCGTAAAACCATATCAAAATGCGTTAGAAAGCATGGAGCAAGCCAAGCTCGCATTTCTTCAATTGCAACCGCCGTATATTGTAAAATAACATTCTACGGTCCAATCTGAAAGCATTATTCGTGTTTTCATCTGGAAATTAGTTAATCAGCATATAGCAGTTTAGAAAAAGTTTAAAAAATAATTTTTATTTTTTTGAGTAAATTGTAACTAAAATAGTCAAGAAACTTGACCCTTCTGTTTGCATAAGATATAGCAAATAATTTATTACAACTTTTTTTGAAATATATCGATTCTTTTTAATGCCTAGTACTCAGAAAACAGTTGGAGACAAGCGGATGTGCGTAAAACCATATCAAAATGCGTTAGAAAGTATGGAGCAAGCCAACCTCGCATTTCTTCAATTGCAACCGCCGTATATTGTAAAATAACATTCTACGGTCCAATCTGAAAGCATTATTCGTGTTTTCATCTGGAAATTAGTTAATCAGCATATAGCAGTTTATAAAAAGTTTAAAAAATAATATTTATTTTTTTGAGTAAATTGTAACTAAAATAGTCAAGAAACTTGACCCTTCTGTTTGCATAAGATATAGCAAATAATTTATTACAACTTTTTTTGAAATATATCGATTCTTTTTAATGCGTAGTACTCAGAAAACAGTTGGAGACAAGCGGATGTGCGTAAAACCATATCAAAATGCGTTAGAAAGCATGGAGCAAGCCAACCTCGCATTTCTTCAATTGCAACCGCCGTATATTGTAAAATAACATTCTACGGTCCAATCTGAAAGCATTATTCGTGTTTTCATCTGGAAATTAGTTAATCAGCATATAGCAGTTTAGAAAAAGTTTAAAAAATAATTTTTATTTTTTTGAGTAAATTGTAACTAAAATAGTCAAGAAACTTGACCCTTCTGTTTGCATAAGATATAGCAAATAATTTATTACAACCTTTTTTGAAATATATCGATTCTTTTTAATGCGTAGTACTCAGAAAACAGTTGGGGACAAGCGGATGTGCGTAAAACCATATCAAAATGCGTTAGAAAGCATGGAGCAAACCAACCTCGCTTTTCTTCAATTGCAACCGCCGTTTATTGTAAAATAACATTCTACGGTCCAATCTGAAAGCATTATTCGTGTTTTCATCTGGAAATTAGTTAATCAGCATATAGCAGTTTAGAAAAAGTTTAAAAAATAATTTTTATTTTTTTGAGTAAATTGTAACTAAAATAGTCAAGAAACTTGACCCTTCTGTTTGCATAAGATATAGCAAATAATTTATTACAACTTTTTTTGAAATATATCGATTCTTTTTAATGCGTAGTACTCAGAAAACAGTTGGAGACAAGCGGATGTGCGTAAAACCATATCAAAATGCGTTAGAAAGCATGGAGCAAGCCAACCTCGCATTTCTTCAATTGCAACCGCCGTATATTGTAAAATAACATTCTACGGTCCAATCTGAAAGCATTATTCGTGTTTTCATCTGGAAATTAGTTAATCAGCATATAGCAGTTTAGAAAAAGTTTAAAAAATAATTTTTATTTTTTTGAGTAAATTGTAACTAAAATAGTCAAGAAACTTGACCCTTCTGTTTGCATAAGATATAGCAAATAATTTATTACAACTTTTTTTGAAATATATCGATTCTTTTTAATGCGTAGTACTCAGAAAACAGTTGGAGACAAGCGGATGTGCGTAAAACCATATCAAAATGCGTTAGAAAGCATGGAGCAAGCCAAGCTCGCATTTCTTCAATTGCAACCGCCGTATATTGTAAGATAACATTCTATGGTCCAATCTGAAAGCATTATTCGTGTTTTCATCTGGAAATTAGTTAATCAGCATATAGCAGTTTAAAAAAAGTTTAAAAAATAATTTTTATTTTTTTGAGTAAATTGTAACTAAAATAGTCAAGAAACTTGACCCTTCTGTTTGCATAAGATATAGCAAATAATTTATTACAACTTTTTTTGAAATATATCGATTCTTTTTAATGCGTAGTACTCAGAAAACAGTTGGAGACAAGCGGATGTGCGTAAAACCATATCAAAATGCGGTAGAAAGCATGGAGCAAGCCAACCTCGCATTTCTTCAATTGCAACCGCCGTATATTGTAAAATAACATTCTACGGTCCAATCTGAAAGCATTATTCGTGTTTTCATCTGGAAATTAGTTAATCAGCATATAGCAGTTTAGAAAAAGTTTAAAAAATAATTTTTATTTTTTTGAGTAAATTGTAACTAAAATAGTCAAGAAACTTGACCCTTCTGTTTGCATAAGATATAGCAAATAATTTATTACAACTTTTTTTGAAATATATCGATTCTTTTTAATGCGTAGTACTCAGAAAACAGTTGGAGACAAGCGGATGTGGGTAAAACCATATCAAAATGCGTTAGAAAGCATGGAGCAAGCCAACCTCGCATTTCTTCAATTGCAACCGCCGTATATTGTAAAATAACATTCTACGGTCCAATCTGAAAGCATTATTCGTGTTTTCATCTGGAAATTAGTTAATCAGCATATAGCAGTTTAGAAAAAGTTTAAAAAATAATTTTTATTTTTTTGAGTAAATTGTAACTAAAATAGTCAAGAAACTTGACCCTTCTGTTTGCATAAGATATAGCAAATAATTTATTACAACTTTTTTTGAATTATATCGATTCTTTTTAATGCGTAGTACTCAGAAAACAGTTGGAGACAAGCGGATGTGCGTAAAACCATATCAAAATGCGTTAGAAAGCATGGAGCAAGCCAACCTAGCATTTCTTCAATTGCAACCGCCGTATATTGTAAAATAACATTCTACGGTACAATCTGAAAGCATTATTCGTGTTTTCATCTGGAAATTAGTTAATCAGCATATAGCAGTTTATAAAAAGTTTAAAAAATAATATTTATTTTTTTGAGTAAATTGTAACTAAAATAGTCAAGAAACTTGACCCTTCTGTTTGCATAAGATATAGCAAATAATTTATTACAACTTTTTTTGAAATATATCGATTCTTTTTAATGCGTAGTACTCAGAAAACAGTTGGAGACCAGCGGATGTGCGTAAAACCATATCAAAATGCGTTAGAAAGCATGGAGCAAGCCAACCTCGCATTTCTTCAATTGCAACCGCCGTATATTGTAAGATAACATTCTATGGTCCAATCTGAAAGCATTATTCGTGTTTTCATCTGGAAATTAGTTAATCAGCATATAGCAGTTTAGAAAAAGTTTAAAAAATAATTTTTATTTTTTTGAGTAAATTGTAACTAAAATAGTCAAGAAACTTGACCCTTCTGTTTGCATAAGATATAGCAAATAATTTATTACAACTTTTTTTGAAATATATCGATTCTTTTTAATGCGTAGTACTCAGAAAACAGTTGGAGACAAGCGGATGTGCGTAAAACCATATCAAAATGCGTTAGAAAGCATGGAGCAAGCCAACCTCGCATTTCTTCAATTGCAACCGCCGTATATTGTAAAATAACATTCTACGGTCCAATCTGAAAGCATTATTCGTGTTTTCATCTGGAAATTAGTTAATCAGCATATAGCAGTTTAGAAAAAGTTTAAAAAATAATTTTTATTTTTTTGAGTAAATTGTAACTAAAATAGTCAAGAAACTTGACCCTTCTGTTTGCATAAGATATAGCAAATAATTTATTACAACTTTTTTTGAAATATATCGATTCTTTTTAATGCGTAGTACTCAGAAAACAGTTGGAGACAAGCGGATGTGCGTAAAACCATATCAAAATGCGTTAGAAAGCATGGAGCAAGCCAACCTCGCATTTCTTCAATTGCAACCGCCGTATATTGTAAAATAACATTCTACGGTCCAATCTGAAAGCATTATTCGTGTTTTCATCTGGAAATTAGTTAATCAGCATATAGCAGTTTAGAAAAAGTTTAAAAAATAATTTTTATTTTTTTGAGTAAATTGTAACTAAAATAGTCAAGAAACTTGACCCTTCTGTTTGCATAAGATATAGCAAATAATTTATTACAACTTTTTTTGAAATATATCGATTCTTTTTAATGCGTAGTACTCAGAAAACAGTTGGAGACAAGCGGATGTGCGTAAAACCATATCAAAATGCGTTAGAAAGCATGGAGCAAGCCAAGCTCGCATTTCTTCAATTGCAACCGCCGTATATTGTAAGATAACATTCTATGGTCCAATCTGAAAGCATTATTCGTGTTTTCATCTGGAAATTAGTTAATCAGCATATAGCAGTTTAGAAAAAGTTTAAAAAATAATTTTTATTTTTTTGAGTAAATTGTAACTAAAATAGTCAAGAAACTTGACCCTTCTGTTTGCATAAGATATAGCAAATAATTTATTACAACTTTTTTTGAAATATATCGATTCTTTTTAATGCGTAGTACTCAGAAAACAGTTGGAGACAAGCGGATGTGCGTAAAACCATATCAAAATGCGTTAGAAAGCATGGAGCAAGCCAACCTCGCATTTCTTCAATTGCAACCGCCGTATATTGTAAGATAACATTCTACGGTACAATCTGAAAGCATTATTCGTGTTTTCATCTGGAAATTAGTTAATCAGCATATAGCAGTTTAGAAAAAGTTTAAAAAATAATTTTTATTTTTTTGAGTAAATTGTAACTAAAATAGTCAAGAAACTTGACCCTTCTGTTTGCATAAGATATAGCAAATAATTTATTACAACTTTTTTTGAAATATATCGATTCTTTTTAATGCGTAGTACTCAGAAAACAGTTGGAGACAAGCGGATGTACGTAAAACCATATCAAAATGCGTTAGAAAGCATGGAGCAAGCCAACCTCGCATTTCTTCAATTGCAACCGCCGTATATTGTATAATAACATTCTACGGTCCAATCTGAAAGCATTATTCGTGTTTTCATCTGGAAATTAGTTAATCAGCATATAGCAGTTTAGAAAAAGTTTAAAAAATAATTTTTATTTTTTTGAGTAAATTGTAACTAAAATAGTCAAGAAACTTGACCCTTCTGTTTGCATAAGATATAGCAAATAATTTATTACAACTTTTTTTGAAATATATCGATTCTTTTTAATGCGCAGTACTCAGAAAACAGTTGGAGACAAGCGGATGTGCGTAAAACCATATCAAAATGCGTTAGAAAGCATGGAGCAAGCCAACCTCGCATTTCTTCAATTGCAACCGCCGTATATTGTAAAATAACATTCTACTGTCCAATCTGAAAGCATTATTCGTGTTTTCATCTGGAAATTAGTTAATCAGCATATAGCAGTTTAGAAAAAGTTTAAAAAATAATTTTTATTTTTTTGAGTAAATTGTAACTAAAATAGTCAAGAAACTTGACCCTTCTGTTTGCATAAGATATAGCAAATAATTTATTACAACTTTTTTTGAAATATATCGATTCTTTTTAATGCCTAGTACTCAGGAAACAGTTGGAGACAAGCGGTTGTGCGTAAAACCATATCAAAATGCGTTAGAAAGCATGGAGCAAGCCAACCTCGCATTTCTTCAATTGCAACCGCCGTATATTGTAAAATAACATTCTACGGTACAATCTGAAAGCATTATTCGTGTTTTCATCTGGAAATTAGTTAATCAGCATATAGCAGTTTATAAAAAGTTTAAAAAATAATATTTATTTTTTAGAGTAAATTCTAACTAAAATAGTCAAGAAACTTGACCCTTCTGTTTGCATAAGATATAGCAAATAATTTATTACAACTTTTTTTGAAATATATCGATTCTTTTTAATGCGTAGTACTCAGAAAACAGTTGGAGACAAGCGGATGTGCGTAAAACCATATCAAAATGCGTTAGAAAGCATGGAGCAAGCCAAGCTCGCATTTCTTCAATTGCAACCGCCGTATATTGTAAGATAACATTCTATGGTCCAATCTGAAAGCATTATTCGTGTTTTCATCTGGAAATTAGTTAATCAGCATATAGCAGTTTAGAAAAAGTTTAAAAAATAATTTTTATTTTTTTGAGTAAATTGTAACTAAAATAGTCAAGAAACTTGACCCTTCTGTTTGCATAAGATATAGCAAATAATTTATTACAACTTTTTTTGAAATATATCGATTCTTTTTAATGCGTAGTACTCAGAAAACAGTTGGAGAGCAGCGGATGTGCGTAAAACCATATCAAAATGCGTTAGAAAGCATGGAGCAAGCCAACCTCGCATTTCTTCAATTGCAGCCGCCGTATATTGTAAAATAACATTCTACGGTCCAATCTGAAAGCATTATTGGTGTTTTCATCTGGAAATTAGTTAATCAGCATATAGCAGTTTAGAAAAAGTTTAAAAAATAATTTTTATTTTTTTGAGTAAATTGTAACTAAAATAGTCAAGAAACTTGACCCTTCTGTTTGCATAAGATATAGCAAATAATTTATTACAACTTTTTTTGAAATATATCGATTCTTTTTAATGCGTAGTACTCAGAAAACAGTTGGAGACAAGCGGATGTGCGTAAAACCATATCAAAATGCGTTAGAAAGCATGGAGCAAGCCAACCTCGCATTTCTTCAATTGCAACCGCCGTATATTGTAAAATAACATTCTACGGTCCAATCTGAAAGCATTATTCGTGTTTTCATCTGGAAATTAGTTAATCAGCATATAGCAGTTTATAAAAAGTTTAAAAAATAATATTTATTTTTTTGAGTAAATTGTAACTAAAATAGTCAAGAAACTTGACCCTTCTGTTTGCATAAGATATAGCAAATAATTTATTACAACTTTTTTTGAAATATATCGATTCTTTTTAATGCTTAGTACTCAGAAAACAGTTGGAGACAAGCGGATGTGCGTAAAACCATATCAAAATGCGTTAGAAAGCATGGAGCAAGCCAACCTCGCATTTCTTCAATTGCAACCGCCGTATATTGTAAAATAACATTCTACGGTCCAATCTGAAAGCATTATTCGTGTTTTCATCTGGAAATTAGTTAATCAGCATATAGCAGTTTAGAAAAAGTTTAAAAAATAATTTTTATTTTTTTGAGTAAATTGTAACTAAAATAGTCAAGAAACTTGACCCTTCTGTTTGCATAAGATATAGCAAATAATTTATTACAACTTTTTTTGAAATATATCGATTCTTTTTAATGCGTAGTACTCAGAAAACAGTTGGAGACAAGCGGATGTGCGTAAAACCATATCAAAATGCGTTAGAAAGCATGGAGCAAGCCAACCTCGCATTTCTTCAATTGCAACCGCCGTATATTGTAAAATAACATTCTACGGTCCAATCTGAAAGCATTATTCGTGTTTTCATCTGGAAATTAGTTAATCAGCATATAGCAGTTTAGAAAAAGTTTAAAAAATAATTTTTATTTTTTTGAGTAAATTGTAACTAAAATAGTCAAGAAACTTGACCCTTCTGTTTGCATAAGATATAGCAAATAATTTATTACAACTTTTTTTGAAATATATCGATTCTTTTTAATGCCTAGTACTCAGAAAACAGTTGGAGACAAGCGGATGTGCGTAAAACCATATCAAAATGCGTTAGAAAGCATGGAGCAAGCCAACCTCGCATTTCTTCAATTGCAACCGCCGTATATTGTAAAATAACATTCTACGGTACAATCTGAAAGCATTATTCGTGTTTTCATCTGGAAATTAGTTAATCAGCATATAGCAGTTTATAAAAAGTTTAAAAAATAATATTTATTTTTTTGAGTAAATTCTAACTAAAATAGTCAAGAAACTTGACCCTTCTGTTTGCATAAGATATAGCAAATAATTTATTACAACTTTTTTTGAAATATATCGATTCTTTTTAATGCGTAGTACTCAGAAAACAGTTGGAGACAAGCGGATGTGCGTAAAACCATATCAAAATGCGTTAGAAAGCATGGAGCAAGCCAAGCTCGCATTTCTTCAATTGTAACCGCCGTATATTGTAAGATAACATTCTATGGTCCAATCTGAAAGCATTATTCGTGTTTTCATTTGGAAATTAGTTAATCAGCATATAGCAGTTTAGAAAAAGTTTAAAAAATAATTTTTATTTTTTTGAGTAAATTGTAACTAAAATAGTCAAGAAACTTGACCCTTCTGTTTGCATAAGATATAGCAAATAATTTATTACAACTTTTTTTGAAATATATCGATTCTTTTTAATGCGTAGTACTCAGAAAACAGTTAGAGACAAGCGGATGTGCGTAAAACCATATCAAAATGCGTTAGAAAGCATGGAGCAAGCCAACCTCGCATTTCTTCAATTGCAACCGCCGTATATTGTAAAATAACATTCTACGGTCCAATCTGAAAGCATTATTCGTGTTTTCATCTGGAAATTAGTTAATCAGCATATAGCAGTTTAGAAAAAGTTTAAAAAATAATTTTTAATTTTTTGAGTAAATTGTAACTAAAATAGTCAAGAAACTTGACCCTTCTGTTTGCATAAGATATAGCAAATAATTTATTACAACTTTTTTTGAAATATATCGATTCTTTTTAATGCGTAGTACTCAGAAAACAGTTGGAGACAAGCGGATGTGCGTAAAACCATATTAAAATGCGTTAGAAAGCATGGAGCAAGCCAACCTCGCATTTCTTCAATTGCAACCGCCGTATATTGTAAAATAACATTTTACGGTCCAATCTGAAAGCATTATTCGTGTTTTCATCTGGAAATTAGTTAATCAGCATATAGCAGTTTAGAAAAAGTTTAAAAAATAATTTTTATTTTTTTGAGTAAATTGTAACTAAAATAGTCAAGAAACTTGACCCTTCTGTTTGCATAAGATATAGCAAATAATTTATTACAACTTTTTTTGAAATATATCGATTCTTTTTAATGCGTAGTACTCAGAAAACAGTTGGAGACAAGCGGATGTGCGTAAAACCATATCAAAATGCGTTAGAAAGCATGGAGCAAGCCAACCTCGCATTTCTTCAATTGCAACCGCCGTATATTGTAAAATAACATTCTACGGTCCAATCTGAAAGCATTATTCGTGTTTTCATCTGGAAATTAGTTAATCAGCATATAGCAGTTTAGAAAAAGTTTAAAAAATAATTTTTATTTTTTTGAGTAAATTGTAACTAAAATAGTCAAGAAACTTGACCCTTCTGTTTGCATAAGATATAGCAAATAATTTATTACAACTTTTTTTGAAATATATCGATTCTTTTTAATGCGTAGTACTCAGAAAACAGTTGGAGACAAGCGGATGTGCGTAAAACCATATCAAAATGCGTTAGAAAGCATGGAGCAAGCCAACCTCGCATTTCTTCAATTGCAACCGCCGTATATTGTAAAATAACATTCTACGGTCCAATCTGAAAGCATTATTCGTGTTTTCATCTGGAAATTAGTTAATCAGCATATAGCAGTTTAGAAAAAGTTTAAAAAATAATTTTTATTTTTTTGAGTAAATTGTAACTAAAATAGTCAAGAAACTTGACCCTTCTGTTTGCATAAGATATAGCAAATAATTTATTACAACTTTTTTTAAATATATCGATTCTTTTTAATGCCTAGTACTCAGAAAACAGTTGGAGACAAGCGGTTGTGCGTAAAACCATATCAAAATGCGTTAGAAAGCATGGAGCAAGCCAACCTCGCATTTCTTCAATTGCAACCGCCGTATATTGTAAAATAACATTCTACGGTACAATCTGAAAGCATTATTCGTGTTTTCATCTGGAAATTAGTTAATCAGCATATAGCAGTTTATAAAAAGTTTAAAAAATAATATTTATTTTTTAGAGTAAATTCTAACTAAAATAGTCAAGAAACTTGACCCTTCTGTTTGCATAAGATATAGCAAATAATTTATTACAACTTTTTTTGAAATATATCGATTCTTTTTAATGCGTAGTACTCAGAAAACAGTTGGAGACAAGCGGATGTGCGTAAAACCATATCAAAATGCGTTAGAAAGCATGGAGCAAGCCAAGCTCGCATTTCTTCAATTGCAACCGCCGTATATTGTAAGATAACATTCTATGGTCCAATCTGAAAGCATTATTCGTGTTTTCATCTGGAAATTAGTTAATCAGCATATAGCAGTTTAGAAAAAGTTTAAAAAATAATTTTTATTTTTTTGAGTAAATTGTAACTAAAATAGTCAAGAAACTTGACCCTTCTGTTTGCATAAGATATAGCAAATAATTTATTACAACTTTTTTTGAAATATATCGATTCTTTTTAATGCGTAGTACTCAGAAAACAGTTGGAGACCAGCGGATGTGCGTAAAACCATATCAAAATGCGTTAGAAAGCATGGAGCAAGCCAACCTCGCATTTCTTCAATTGCAGCCGCCGTATATTGTAAAATAACATTCTACGGTCCAATCTGAAAGCATTATTCGTGTTTTCATCTGGAAATTAGTTAATCAGCATATAGCAGTTTAGAAAAAGTTTAAAAAATAATTTTTATTTTTTTGAGTAAATTGTAACTAAAATAGTCAAGAAACTTGACCCTTCTGTTTGCATAAGATATAGCAAATAATTTATTACAACTTTTTTTGAAATATATCGATTCTTTTTAATGCGTAGTACTCAGAAAACAGTTGGAGACAAGCGGATGTGCGTAAAACCATATCAAAATGCGTTAGAAAGCATGGAGCAAGCCAACCTCGCATTTCTTCAATTGCAACCGCCGTATATTGTAAAATAACATTCTACGGTCCAATCTGAAAGCATTATTCGTGTTTTCATCTGGAAATTAGTTAATCAGCATATAGCAGTTTATAAAAAGTTTAAAAGATAATATTTATTTTTTTGAGTAAATTGTAACTAAAATAGTCAAGAAACTTGACCCTTCTGTTTGCATAAGATATAGCAAATAATTTATTACAACTTTTTTTGAAATATATCGATTCTTTTTAATGCGTAGTACTCAGAAAACAGTTGGAGACAAGCGGATGTGCGTAAAACCATATCAAAATGCGTTAGAAAGCATGGAGCAAGCCAACCTCGCATTTCTTCAATTGCAACCGCCGTATATTGTAAAATAACATTCTACGGTCCAATCTGAAAGCATTATTCGTGTTTTCATCTGGAAATTAGTTAATCAGCATATAGCAGTTTAGAAAAAGTTTAAAAAATAATTTTTATTTTTTTGAGTAAATTGTAACTAAAATAGTCAAGAAACTTGACCCTTCTGTTTGCATAAGATATAGCAAATAATTTATTACAACTTTTTTTGAAATATATCGATTCTTTTTAATGCGTAGTACTCAGAAAACAGTTGGAGACAAGCGGATGTGCGTAAAACCATATCAAAATGCGTTAGAAAGCATGGAGCAAGCCAACCTCGCATTTCTTCAATTGCAACCGCCGTATATTGTAAAATAACATTCTACGGTCCAATCTGAAAGCATTATTCGTGTTTTCATCTGGAAATTAGTTAATCAGCATATAGCAGTTTAGAAAAAGTTTAAAAAATAATTTTTATTTTTTTGAGTAAATTGTAACTAAAATAGTCAAGAAACTTGACCCTTCTGTTTGCATAAGATATAGCAAATAATTTATTACAACTTTTTTTGAAATATATCGATTCTTTTTAATGCCTAGTACTCAGAAAACAGTTGGAGACAAGCGGATGTGCGTAAAACCATATCAAAATGCGTTAGAAAGCATGGAGCAAGCCAACCTCGCATTTCTTCAATTGCAACCGCCGTATATTGTAAAATAACATTCTACGGTCCAATCTGAAAGCATTATTCGTGTTTTCATCTGGAAATTAGTTAATCAGCATATAGCAGTTTATAAAAAGTTTAAAAGATAATATTTATTTTTTTGAGTAAATTGTAACTAAAATAGTCAAGAAACTTGACCCTTCTGTTTGCATAAGATATAGCAAATAATTTATTACAACTTTTTTTGAAATATATCGATTCTTTTTAATGCTTAGTACTCAGAAAACAGTTGGAGACAAGCGGATGTGCGTAAAACCATATCAAAATGCGTTAGAAAGCATGGAGCAAGCCAACCTCGCATTTCTTCAATTGCAACCGCCGTATATTGTAAAATAACATTCTACGGTCCAATCTGAAAGCATTATTCGTGTTTTCATCTGGAAATTAGTTAATCAGCATATAGCAGTTTAGAAAAAGTTTAAAAAATAATTTTTATTTTTTTGAGTAAATTGTAACTAAAATAGTCAAGAAACTTGACCCTTCTGTTTGCATAAGATATAGCAAATAATTTATTACAACTTTTTTTGAAATATATCGATTCTTTTTAATGCGTAGTACTCAGAAAACAGTTGGAGACAAGCGGATGTGCGTAAAACCATATCAAAATGCGTTAGAAAGCATGGAGCAAGCCAACCTCGCATTTCTTCAATTGCAACCGCCGTATATTGTAAAATAACATTCTACGGTCCAATCTGAAAGCATTATTCGTGTTTTCATCTGGAAATTAGTTAATCAGCATATAGCAGTTTAGAAAAAGTTTAAAAAATAATTTTTATTTTTTTGAGTAAATTGTAACTAAAATAGTCAAGAAACTTGACCCTTCTGTTTGCATAAGATATAGCAAATAATTTATTACAACTTTTTTTGAAATATATCGATTCTTTTTAATGCCTAGTACTCAGAAAACAGTTGGAGACAAGCGGATGTGCGTAAAACCATATCAAAATGCGTTAGAAAGCATGGAGCAAGCCAACCTCGCATTTCTTCAATTGCAACCGCCGTATATTGTAAAATAACATTCTACAGTACAATCTGAAAGCATTATTCGTGTTTTCATCTGGAAATTAGTTAATCAGCATATAGCAGTTTATATAAAGTTTAAAAAATAATATTTATTTTTTTGAGTAAATTCTAACTAAAATAGTCAAGAAACTTGACCCTTCTGTTTGCATAAGATATAGCAAATAATTTATTACAACTTTTTTTGAAATATATCGATTCTTTTTAATGCGTAGTACTCAGAAAACAGTTGGAGACAAGCGGATGTGCGTAAAACCATATCAAAATGCGTTAGAAAGCATGGAGCAAGCCAACCTCGCATTTCTTCAATTGCAACCGCCGTATATTGTAAAATAACATTCTACGGTCCAATCTGAAAGCATTATTCGTGTTTTCATCTGGAAATTAGTTAATCAGCATATAGCAGTTTAGAAAAAGTTTAAAAAATAATTTTTAATTTTTTGAGTAAATTGTAACTAAAATAGTCAAGAAACTTGACCCTTCTGTTTGCATAAGATATAGCAAATAATTTATTACAACTTTTTTTGAAATATATCGATTCTTTTTAATGCGTAGTACTCAGAAAACAGTTGGAGACAAGCGGATGTGCGTAAAACCATATTAAAATGCGTTAGAAAGCATGGAGCAAGCCAACCTCGCATTTCTTCAATTGCAACCGCCGTATATTGTAAAATAACATTTTACGGTCCAATCTGAAAGCATTATTCGTGTTTTCATCTGGAAATTAGTTAATCAGCATATAGCAGTTTAGAAAAAGTTTAAAAAATAATTTTTATTTTTTTGAGTAAATTGTAACTAAAATAGTCAAGAAACTTGACCCTTCTGTTTGCATAAGATATAGCAAATAATTTATTACAACTTTTTTTGAAATATATCGATTCTTTTTAATGCGTAGTACTCAGAAAACAGTTGGAGACAAGCGGATGTGCGTAAAACCATATCAAAATGCGTTAGAAAGCATGGAGCAAGCCAACCTCGCATTTCTTCAATTGCAACCGCCGTATATTGTAAAATAACATTCTACGGTCCAATCTGAAAGCATTATTCGTGTTTTCATCTGGAAATTAGTTAATCAGCATATAGCAGTTTATAAAAAGTTTAAAAAATAATTTTTATTTTTTTGAGTAAATTGTAACTAAAATAGTCAAGAAACTTGACCCTTCTGTTTGCATAAGATATAGCAAATAATTTATTACAACTTTTTTTGAAATATATCGATTCTTTTTAATGCGTAGTACTCAGAAAACAGTTGGAGACAAGCGGATGTGCGTAAAACCATATCAAAATGCGTTAGAAAGCATGGAGCAAGCCAACCTCGCATTTCTTCAATTGCAACCGCCGTATATTGTAAAATAACATTCTACGGTCCAATCTGAAAGCATTATTCGTGTTTTCATCTGGAAATTAGTTAATCAGCATATAGCAGTTTAGAAAAAGTTTAAAAAATAATTTTTATTTTTTTGAGTAAATTGTAACTAAAATAGTCAAGAAACTTGACCCTTCTGTTTGCATAAGATATAGCACATAATTTATTACAACTTTTTTTGAAATATATCGATTCTTTTTAATGCGTAGTACTCAGAAAACAGTTGGAGACAAGCGGATGTGCGTAAAACCATATCAAAATGCGTTAGAAAGCATGGAGCAAGCCAACCTCGCATTTCTTCAATTGCAACTGCCGTATATTGTAAAATAACATTCTACGGTCCAATCTGAAAGCATTATTCGTGTTTTCATCTGGAAATTAGTTAATCAGCATATAGCAGTTTAGAAAAAGTTTAAAAAATAATTTTTATTTTTTTGAGTAAATTGTAACTAAAATAGTCAAGAAACTTGACCCTTCTGTTTGCATAAGATATAGCAAATAATTTATTACAACTTTTTTTGAAATATATCGATTCTTTTTAATGCGTAGTACTCAGAAAACAGTTGGAGACAAGCGGATGTGCGTAAAACCATATCAAAATGCGTTAGAAAGCATGGAGCAAGCCAACCTCGCATTTCTTCAATTGCAACCGCCGTATATTGTAAAATAACATTCTACGGTCCAATCTGAAAGCATTATTCGTGTTTTCATCTGGAAATTAGTTAATCAGCATATAGCAGTTTAGAAAAAGTTTAAAAAATAATTTTTATTTTTTTGAGTAAATTGTAACTAAAATAGTCAAGAAACTTGACCCTTCTGTTTGCATAAGATATAGCAAATAATTTATTACAACTTTTTTTGAAATATATCGATTCTTTTTAATGCGTAGTACTCAGAAAACAGTTGGAGACATGCGGATGTGCGTAAAACCATATCAAAATGCATTAGAAAGCATGGAGCAAGCCAACCTCGCATTTCTTCAATTGCAACCGCCGTATATTGTAAAATAACATTCTACGGTCCAATCTGAAAGCATTATTCGTGTTTTCATCTGGAAATTAGTTAATCAGCATATAGCAGTTTAGAAAAAGTTTAAAAAATAATTTTTATTTTTTTGAGTAAATTGTAACTAAAATAGACAAGAAACTTGACCCTTCTGTTTGCATATGATATAGCAAATAATTTATTACAACTTTTTTTGAAATATATCGATTCTTTTCAATGCGTAGTACTCAGAAAACAGTTGGAGACAAGCGGATGTGCGTAAAACCATATCAAAATGCGTTAGAAAGCATGGAGCAAGCCAACCTCGCATTTCTTCAATTGCAACCGCCGTATATTGTAAAATAACATTCTACGGTCCAATCTGAAAGCATTATTCGTGTTTTTTGATCTGGAAATTAGTTAATCAGCATATAGCAGTTTAGAAAAAGTTTAAAAAATAATTTTTATTTTTTTGAGTAAATTGTAACTAAAATAGTCAAGAAACTTGACCCTTCTGTTTGCATAAGATATAGCAAATAATTTATTACAACTTTTTTTGAAATATATCGATTCTTTTTAATGCGTAGTACTCAGAAAACAGTTGGAGACAAGCGGATGGGCGTAAAACCATATCAAAATGCGTTAGAAAGCATGGAGCTAGCCAACCTCGCATTTCTTCAATTGCAACCGCCGTATATTGTAAAATAACATTCTACGGTCCAATCTGAAAGCATTATTCGTGTTTTCACCTGGAAATTAGTTAATCAGCATATAGCAGTTTAGAAAAAGTTTAAAAAATAATTTTTATTTTTTTGAGTAAATTGTAACTAAAATAGTCAAGAAACTTGACCCTTCTGTTTGCATAAGATATAGCAAATAATTTATTACAACTTTTTTTGAAATATATCGATTCTTTTTAATGCGTAGTACTCAGAAAACAGTTGGAGACAAGCGGATGTGCGTAAAACCATATCAAAATGCGTTAGAAAGCATGGAGCAAGCCAACCTCGCATTACTTCAATTGCAACCGCCGTATATTGTAAAATAACATTCTACGGTCCAATCTGAAAGCATTATTCGTGTTTTCATCTGGAAATTAGTTAATCAGCATATAGCAGTTTATAAAAAGTTTAAAAAATAATATTTATTTTTTTGAGTAAATTGTAACTAAAATAGTCAAGAAACTTGACCCTTCTGTTTGCATAAGATATAGCAAATAATTTATTACAACTTTTTTTGAAATATATCGATTCTTTTTAATGCTTAGTACTCAGAAAACAGTTGGAGACAAGCGGATGTGCGTAAAACCATATCAAAATGCGTTAGAAAGCATGGAGCAAGCCAACCTCGCATTTCTTCAATGGCAACCGCCGTATATTGTAAAATAACATTCTACGGTCCAATCTGAAAGCATTATTCGTGTTTTCATCTGGAAATTAGTTAATCAGCATATAGCAGTTTAGAAAAAGTTTAAAAAATAATTTTTATTTTTTTGAGTAAATTGTAACTAAAATAGTCAAGAAACTTGACCCTTCTGTTTGCATAAGATATAGCAAATAATTTATTACAACTTTTTTTGAAATATATCGATTCTTTTTAATGCCTAGTACTCAGAAAACAGTTGGAGACAAGCGGATGTGCGTAAAACCATATCAAAATGCGTTAGAAAGCATGGAGCAAGCCAACCTCGCATTTCTTCAATTGCAACCGCCGTATATTGTAAAATAACATTCTACGGTACAATCTGAAAGCATTATTCGTGTTTTCATCTGGAAATTAGTTAATCAGCATATAGCAGTTTATAAAAAGTTTAAAAAATAATATTTATTTTTTTGAGTAAATTCTAACTAAAATAGTCAAGAAACTTGACCCTTCTGTTTGCATAAGATATAGCAAATAATTTATTACAACTTTTTTTGAAATATATCGATTCTTTTCAATGCGTAGTACTCAGAAAACAGTTGGAGACAAGCGGATGTGCGTAAAACCATATCAAAATGCGTTAGAAAGCATGGAGCAAGCCAACCTCGCATTTCTTCAATTGCAACCGCCGTATATTGTAAAATAACATTCTACGGTCCAATCTGAAAGCATTATTCGTGTTTTTTGATCTGGAAATTAGTTAATCAGCATATAGCAGTTTAGAAAAAGTTTAAAAAATAATTTTTATTTTTTTGAGTAAATTGTAACTAAAATAGTCAAGAAACTTGACCCTTCTGTTTGCATAAGATATAGCAAATAATTTATTACAACTTTTTTTGAAATATATCGATTCTTTTTAATGCGTAGTACTCAGAAAACAGTTGGAGACAAGCGGATGGGCGTAAAACCATATCAAAATGCGTTAGAAAGCATGGAGCTAGCCAACCTCGCATTTCTTCAATTGCAACCGCCGTATATTGTAAAATAACATTCTACGGTCCAATCTGAAAGCATTATTCGTGTTTTCACCTGGAAATTAGTTAATCAGCATATAGCAGTTTAGAAAAAGTTTAAAAAATAATTTTTATTTTTTTGAGTAAATTGTAACTAAAATAGTCAAGAAACTTGACCCTTCTGTTTGCATAAGATATAGCAAATAATTTATTACAACTTTTTTTGAAATATATCGATTCTTTTTAATGCGTAGTACTCAGAAAACAGTTGGAGACAAGCGGATGTGCGTAAAACCATATCAAAATGCGTTAGAAAGCATGGAGCAAGCCAACCTCGCATTTCTTCAATGGCAACCGCCGTATATTGTAAAATAACATTCTACGGTCCAATCTGAAAGCATTATTCGTGTTTTCATCTGGAAATTAGTTAATCAGCATATAGCAGTTTAGAAAAAGTTTAAAAAATAATTTTTATTTTTTTGAGTAAATTGTAACTAAAATAGTCAAGAAACTTGACCCTTCTGTTTGCATAAGATATAGCAAATAATTTATTACAACTTTTTTTGAAATATATCGATTCTTTTTAATGCCTAGTACTCAGAAAACAGTTGGAGACAAGCGGATGTGCGTAAAACCATATCAAAATGCGTTAGAAAGCATGGAGCAAGCCAACCTCGCATTTCTTCAATTGCAACCGCCGTATATTGTAAAATAACATTCTACGGTACAATCTGAAAGCATTATTCGTGTTTTCATCTGGAAATTAGTTAATCAGCATATAGCAGTTTATAAAAAGTTTAAAAAATAATATTTATTTTTTTGAGTAAATTCTAACTAAAATAGTCAAGAAACTTGACCCTTCTGTTTGCATAAGATATAGCAAATAATTTATTACAACTTTTTTTGAAATATATCGATTCTTTTTAATGCGTAGTACTCAGAAAACAGTTGGAGACAAGCGGATGTGCGTAAAACCATATCAAAATGCGTTAGAAAGCATGGAGCAAGCCAAGCTCGCATTTCTTCAATTGCAACCGCCGTATATTGTAAGATAACATTCTATGGTCCAATCTGAAAGCATTATTCGTGTTTTCATCTGGAAATTAGTTAATCAGCATATAGCAGTTTAGAAAAAGTTTAAAAAATAATTTTTATTTTTTTGAGTAAATTGTAACTAAAATAGTCAAGAAACTTGACCCTTCTGTTTGCATAAGATATAGCAAATAATTTATTACAACTTTTTTTGAAATATATCGATTCTTTTTAATGCGTAGTACTCAGAAAACAGTTGGAGACAAGCGGATGTGCGTAAAACCATATCAAAATGCGTTAGAAAGCATGGAGCAAGCCAACCTCGCATTTCTTCAATTGCAACCGCCGTATATTGTAAAATAACATTCTACGGTCCAATCTGAAAGCATTATTCGTGTTTTCATCTGGAAATTAGTTAATCAGCATATAGCAGTTTAGAAAAAGTTTAAAAAATAATATTTATTTTTTTGAGTAAATTGTAACTAAAATAGTCAAGAAACTTGACCCTTCTGTTTGCATAAGATATAGCAAATAATTTATTACAACTTTTTTTGAAATATATCGATTCTTTTTAATGCGTAGTACTCAGAAAACAGTTGGAGACAAGCGGATGTGCGTAAAACCATATCAAAATGCGTTAGAAAGCATGGAGCAAGCCAACCTCGCATTTCTTCAATTGCAACCGCCGTATATTGTAAAATAACATTCTACGGTCCAATCTGAAAGCATTATTCGTGTTTTCATCTGGAAATTAGTTAATCAGCATATAGCAGTTTAGAAAAAGTTTAAAAATTATTTTTTATTTTTTTGAGTAAATTGTAACTAAAATAGTCAAGAAACTTGACCCTTCTGTTTGCATAAGATATAGCAAATAATTTATTACAACTTTTTTTGAAATATATCGATTCTTTTTAATGCGTAGTACTCAGAAAACAGTTGGAGACAAGCGGATGTGCGTAAAACCATATCAAAATGCGTTAGAAAGCATGGAGCAAGCCAACCTCGCATTTCTTCAATTGCAACCGCCGTATATTGTAAAATAACATTCTACGGTCCAATCTGAAAGCATTATTCGTGTTTTCATCTGGAAATTAGTTAATCAGCATATAGCAGTTTAGAAAAAGTTTAAAAAATAATTTTTATTTTTTTGAGTAAATTGTAACTAAAATAGTCAAGAAACTTGACCCTTCTGTTTGCATAAGATATAGCAAATAATTTATTACAACTTTTTTTGAAATATATCGATTCTTTTTAATGCGTAGTACTCAGAAAACAGTTGGAGACAAGCGGATGTGCGTAAAACCATATTAAAATGCGTTAGAAAGCATGGAGCAAGCCAACCTCGCATTTCTTCAATTGCAACCGCCGTATATTGTAAAATAACATTTTACGGTCCAATCTGAAAGCATTATTCGTGTTTTCATCTGGAAATTAGTTAATCAGCATATAGCAGTTTAGAAAAAGTTTAAAAAATAATTTTTATTTTTTTGAGTAAATTGTAACTAAAATAGTCAAGAAACTTGACCCTTCTGTTTGCATAAGATATAGCAAATAATTTATTACAACTTTTTTTGAAATATATCGATTCTTTTTAATGCGTAGTACTCAGAAAACAGTTGGAGACAAGCGGATGTGCGTAAAACCATATCAAAATGCGTTAGAAAGCATGGAGCAAGCATTTCTTCAATTGCAACCGCCGTATATTGTAAAATAACATTCTACGGTCCAATCTGAAAGCATTATTCGTGTTTTCATCTGGAAATTAGTTAATCAGCATATAGCAGTTTAGAAAAAGTTTAAAAAATAATTTTTATTTTTTTGAGTAAATTGTAACTAAAATAGGCAAGAAACTTGACCCTTCTGTTTGCATAAGATATAGCAAATAATTTATTACAACTTTTTTTGAAATATATCGATTCTTTTTAATGCGTAGTACTCAGAAAACAGTTGGAGACAAGCGGATGTGCGTAAAACCATATCAAAATGCGTTAGAAAGCATGGAGCAAGCCAACCTCGCATTTCTTCAATTGCAACCGCCGTATATTGTAAAATAACATTCTACGGTCCAATCTGAAAGCATTATTCGTGTTTTCATCTGGAAATTAGTTAATCAGCATATAGCAGTTTAGAAAAAGTTTAAAAAATAATTTTTATTTTTTTGAGTAAATTGTAACTAAAATAGTCAAGAAACTTGACCCTTCTGTTTGCATAAGATATAGCAAATAATTTATTACAACTTTTTTTGAAATATATCGATTCTTTTTAATGCGTAGTACTCAGAAAACAGTTGGAGACAAGCGGATGTGCGTAAAACCATATCAAAATGCGTTAGAAAGCATGGAGCAAGCCAACCTCGCATTTCTTCAATTGCAACCGCCGTATATTGTAAAATAACATTCTACGGTCCAATCTGAAAGCATTATTCGTGTTTTCATCTGGAAATTAGTTAATCAGCATATAGCAGTTTAGAAAAAGTTTAAAAAATAATATTTATTTTTTTGAGTAAATTGTAACTAAAATAGTCAAGAAACTTGACCCTTCTGTTTGCATAAGATATAGCAAATAATTTATTACAACTTTTTTTGAAATATATCGATTCTTTTTAATGCGTAGTACTCAGAAAACAGTTGGAGACAAGCGGATGTGCGTAAAACCATATCAAAATGCGTTAGAAAGCATGGAGCAAGCCAACCT
Organism: Cantharis rustica; assembly: GCA_911387805.1. Lineage (NCBI taxonomy): Eukaryota > Metazoa > Arthropoda > Insecta > Coleoptera > Cantharidae > Cantharis > Cantharis rustica. The sequence goes on from OU426883.1 coordinate 13,580,297, forward strand.
CGCATTTCTTCATTTGCAACCGCCGTATATTGTAAAATAACATTCTACGGTCCAATCTGAAAGCATTATTCGTGTTTTCATCTGGAAATTAGTTAATCAGCATATAGCAGTTTAGAAAAAGTCTAAAAAGTAATTTTTATTTTTTTGAGTAAATTGTAACTAAAATAGTCAAGAAACTTGACCTTTCTGTTTGCATAAGATATAGCAAATAATTTATTACAACTTTTTTTGAAATATATCGATTCTTTTTAATGCGTAGTACTCAGAAAACAGTTGGAGACAAGCGGATGTGCGTAAAACCATATCAAAATGCGTTAAAAAGCATGGAGCAAGCCAAGCTCGCATTTCTTCAATTGCAACCGCCGTATATTGTAAGATAACATTCTATGGTCCAATCTGAAAGGATTATTCGTGTTTTCATCTGGAAATTAGTTAATCAGCATATAGCAGTTTAGAAAAAGTTAATAAAAATAATTTTTATTTTTTTGAGTAAATTGTAACTAAAATAGTCAAGAAACTTGACCCTTCTGTTTGCATAAGATATAGCAAATAATTTATTACAACTTTTTTTGAAATATATCGATTCTTTTTAATGCGTAGTACTCAGAAAACAGTTGGAGACAAGCGGATGGGCGTAAAACCATATCAAAATGCGTTAGAAAGCATGGAGCAAGCCAACCTCGCATTTCTTCAATTGCAACCGCCGTATATTGTAAAATAACATTCTACGGTCCAATCTGAAAGCATTATTCGTGTTTTCATCTGGAAATTAGTTAATCAGCATATAGCAGTTTAGAAAAAGTTTAAAAAATAATTTTTATTTTTTTGAGTAAATTGTAACTAAAATAGTCAAGAAACTTGACCCTTCTGTTTGCATAAGATATAGCAAATAATTTATTACAACTTTTTTTGAAATATATCGATTCTTTTTAATGCGTAGTACTCAGAAAACAGTTGGAGACAAGCGGATGTGCGTAAAACCATATCAAAATGCGTTAGAAAGCATGGAGCAAGCCAACCTCGCATTTCTTCAATTGCAACCGCCGTATATTGTAAAATAACATTCTACGGTCCAATCTGAAAGCATTATTCGTGTTTTCATCTGGAAATTAGTTAATCAGCATATAGCAGTTTAGAAAAAGTTTAAAAAATAATTTTTATTTTTTTGAGTAAATTGTAACTAAAATAGTCAAGAAACTTGACCCTTCTGTTTGCATAAGATATAGCAAATAATTTATTACAACTTTTTTTGAAATATATCGAATCTTTTTAATGCGTAGTACTCAGAAAACAGTTGGAGACAAGCGGATGTGCGTAAAACCATATCAAAATGCGTTAGAAAGCATGGAGCAAGCCAACCTCGCATTTCTTCAATTGCAACCGCCGTATATTGTAAAATAACATTCTACGGTCCAATCTGAAAGCATTATTCGTGTTTTCATCTGGAAATTAGTTAATCAGCATATAGCAGTTTAGAAAAAGTTTAAAAAATAATTTTTATTTTTTTGAGTAAATTGTAACTAAATAGTCAAGAAACTTGACCCTTCTGTTTGCATAAGATATAGCAAATAATTTATTACAACTTTTTTTGAAATATATCGATTCTTTTTAATGCCTAGTACTCAGAAAACAGTTGGCGACAAGCGGATGTGCGTAAAACCATATCAAAATGCGTTAGAAAGCATGGAGCAAGCCAACCTCGCATTTCTTCAATTGCAACCGCCGTATATTGTAAAATAACATTCTACGGTCCAATCTGAAAGCATTATTCGTGTTTTCATCTGGAAATTAGTTAATCAGCATATAGCAGTTTAGAAAAAGTTTAAAAAATAATTTTTATTTTTTTGAGTAAATTGTAACTAAAATAGTCAAGAAACTTGACCCTTCTGATTGCATAAGATATAGCAAATAATTTATTACAACTTTTTTTGAAATATATCGATTCTTTTTAATGCGTAGTACTCAGAAAACAGTTGGAGACAAGCGGATGTGCGTAAAACCATATCAAAATGCGTTAGAAAGCATGGAGCAAGCCAACCTCGCATTTCTTCAATTGCAACCGCCGTATATTGTAAAATAACATTCTACGGTCCAATCTGAAAGCATTATTCGTGTTTTCATCTGGAAATTAGTTAATCAGCATATAGCAGTTTAGAAAAAGTTTAAAAAATAATTTTTATTTTTTTGAGTAAATTGTAACTAAAATAGTCAAGAAACTTGACCCTTCTGTTTGCATAAGATATAGCAAATAATTTATTACAACTTTTTTTGAAATATATCGATTCTTTTTAATGCGTAGTACTCAGAAAACAGTTGGAGACAAGCGGATGTGCGTAAAACCATATCAAAATGCGTTAGAAAGCATGGAGCAAGCCAAGCTCGCATTTCTTCAATTGCAACCGCCGTATATTGTAAGATAACATTCTATGGTCCAATCTGAAAGCATTATTCGTGTTTTCATCTGGAAATTAGTTAATCAGCATATAGCAGTTTAGAAAAAGTTTAAAAAATAATTTTTATTTTTTTGAGTAAATTGTAACTAAAATAGTCAAGAAACTTGACCCTTCTGTTTGCATAAGATATAGCAAATAATTTATTGCAACTTTTTTTGAAATATATCGATTCTTTTTAATGCGTAGTACTCAGAAAACAGTTGGAGACAAGCGGATGTGCGTAAAACCATATCAAAATGCGTTAGAAAGCATGGAGCAAGCCAACCTCGCATTTCTTCAATTGCAACCGCCGTATATTGTAAAATAACATTCTACGGTCCAATCTGAAAGCATTATTCGTGTTTTCATCTGGAAATTAGTTAATCAGCATATAGCAGTTTAGAAAAAGTTTAAAAAATAATTTTTAATTTTTTGAGTAAATTGTAACTAAAATAGTCAAGAAACTTGACCCTTCTGTTTGCATAAGATATAGCAAATAATTTATTACAACTTTTTTTGAAATATATCGATTCTTTTTAATGCGTAGTACTCAGAAAACAGTTGGAGACAAGCGGATGTGCGTAAAACCATATTAAAATGCGTTAGAAAGCATGGAGCAAGCCAACCTCGCATTTCTTCAATTGCAACCGCCGTATATTGTAAAATAACATTTTACGGTCCAATCTGAAAGCATTATTCGTGTTTTCATCTGGAAATTAGTTAATCAGCATATAGCAGTTTAGAAAAAGTTTAAAAAATAATTTTTATTTTTTTGAGTAAATTGTAACTAAAATAGTCAAGAAACTTGACCCTTCTGTTTGCATAAGATATAGCAAATAATTTATTACAACTTTTTTTGAAATATATCGATTCTTTTTAATGCGTAGTACTCAGAAGACAGTTGGAGACAAGCGGATGTGCGTAAAACCATATCAAAATGCGTTAGAAAGCATGGAGCAAGCCAACCTCGCATTTCTTCAATTGCAACCGCCGTATATTGTAAAATAACATTCTACGGTCCAATCTGAAAGCATTATTCGTGTTTTCATCTGGAAATTAGTTAATCAGCATATAGCAGTTTATAAAAAGTTTAAAAAATAATTTTTATTTTTTTGAGTAAATTGTAACTAAAATAGTCAAGAAACTTGACCCTTCTGTTTGCATAAGATATAGCAAATAATTTATTACAACTTTTTTTGAAATATATCGATTCTTTTTAATGCGTAGTACTCAGAAAACAGTTGGAGACAAGCGGATGTGCGTAAAACCATATCAAAATGCGTTAGAAAGCATGGAGCAAGCCAACCTCGCATTTCTTCAATTGCAACCGCCGTATATTGTAAAATAACATTCTACGGTCCAATCTGAAAGCATTATTCGTGTTTTCATCTGGAAATTAGTTAATCAGCATATAGCAGTTTAGAAAAAGTTTAAAAAATAATTTTTATTTTTTTGAGTAAATTGTAACTAAAATAGTCAAGAAACTTGACCCTTCTGTTTGCATAAGATATAGCACATAATTTATTACAACTTTTTTTGAAATATATCGATTCTTTTTAATGCGTAGTACTCAGAAAACAGTTGGAGACAAGCGGATGTGCGTAAAACCATATCAAAATGCGTTAGAAAGCATGGAGCAAGCCAACCTCGCATTTCTTCAATTGCAACTGCCGTATATTGTAAAATAACATTCTACGGTCCAATCTGAAAGCATTATTCGTGTTTTCATCTGGAAATTAGTTAATCAGCATATAGCAGTTTAGAAAAAGTTTAAAAAATAATTTTTATTTTTTTGAGTAAATTGTAACTAAAATAGTCAAGAAACTTGACCCTTCTGTTTGCATAAGATATAGCAAATAATTTATTACAACTTTTTTTGAAATATATCGATTCTTTTTAATGCGTAGTACTCAGAAAACAGTTGGAGACAAGCGGATGTGCGTAAAACCATATCAAAATGCGTTAGAAAGCATGGAGCAAGCCAACCTCGCATTTCTTCAATTGCAACCGCCGTATATTGTAAAATAACATTCTACGGTCCAATCTGAAAGCATTATTCGTGTTTTCATCTGGAAATTAGTTAATCAGCATATAGCAGTTTAGAAAAAGTTTAAAAAATAATTTTTATTTTTTTGAGTAAATTGTAACTAAAATAGTCAAGAAACTTGACCCTTCTGTTTGCATAAGATATAGCAAATAAATTATTACAACTTTTTTTGAAATATATCGATTCTTTTTAATGCGTAGTACTCAGAAAACAGTTGGGGACATGCGGATGTGCGTAAAACCATATCAAAATGCATTAGAAAGCATGGAGCAAGCCAACCTCGCATTTCTTCAATTGCAACCGCCGTATATTGTAAAATAACATTCTACGGTCCAATCTGAAAGCATTATTCGTGTTTTCATCTGGAAATTAGTTAATCAGCATATAGCAGTTTAGAAAAAGTTTAAAAAATAATTTTTATTTTTTTGAGTAAATTGTAACTAAAATAGACAAGAAACTTGACCCTTCTGTTTGCATAAGATATAGCAAATAATTTATTACAACTTTTTTTGAAATATATCGATTCTTTTCAATGCGTAGTACTCAGAAAACAGTTGGAGACAAGCGGATGTGCGTAAAACCATATCAAAATGCGTTAGAAAGCATGGAGCAAGCCAACCTCGCATTTCTTCAATTGCAACCGCCGTATATTGTAAAATAACATTCTACGGTCCAATCTGAAAGCATTATTCGTGTTTTTTGATCTGGAAATTAGTTAATCAGCATATAGCAGTTTAGAAAAAGTTTAAAAAATAATTTTTATTTTTTTGAGTAAATTGTAACTAAAATAGTCAAGAAACTTGACCCTTCTGTTTGCATAAGATATAGCAAATAATTTATTACAACTTTTTTTGAAATATATCGATTCTTTTTAATGCGTAGTACTCAGAAAACAGTTGGAGACAAGCGGATGGGCGTAAAACCATATCAAAATGCGTTAGAAAGCATGGAGCTAGCCAACCTCGCATTTCTTCAATTGCAACCGCCGTATATTGTAAAATAACATTCTACGGTCCAATCTGAAAGCATTATTCGTGTTTTCACCTGGAAATTAGTTAATCAGCATATAGCAGTTTAGAAAAAGTTTAAAAAATAATTTTTATTTTTTTGAGTAAATTGTAACTAAAATAGTCAAGAAACTTGACCCTTCTGTTTGCATAAGATATAGCAAATAATTTATTACAACTTTTTTTGAAATATATCGATTCTTTTTAATGCGTAGTACTCAGAAAACAGTTGGAGACAAGCGGATGTGCGTAAAACCATATCAAAATGCGTTAGAAAGCATGGAGCAAGCCAACCTCGCATTTCTTCAATTGCAACCGCCGTATATTGTAAAATAACATTCTACGGTCCAATCTGAAAGCATTATTCGTGTTTTCATCTGGAAATTAGTTAATCAGCATATAGCAGTTTATAAAAAGTTTAAAAAATAATATTTATTTTTTTGAGTAAATTGTAACTAAAATAGTCAAGAAACTTGACCCTTCTGTTTGCATAAGATATAGCAAATAATTTATTACAACTTTTTTTGAAATATATCGATTCTTTTTAATGCTTAGTACTCAGAAAACAGTTGGAGACAAGCGGATGTGCGTAAAACCATATCAAAATGCGTTAGAAAGCATGGAGCAAGCCAACCTCGCATTTCTTCAATGGCAACCGCCGTATATTGTAAAATAACATTCTACGGTCCAATCTGAAAGCATTATTCGTGTTTTCATCTGGAAATTAGTTAATCAGCATATAGCAGTTTAGAAAAAGTTTAAAAAATAATTTTTATTTTTTTGAGTAAATTGTAACTAAAATAGTCAAGAAACTTGACCCTTCTGTTTGCATAAGATATAGCAAATAATTTATTACAACTTTTTTTGAAATATATCGATTCTTTTTAATGCCTAGTACTCAGAAAACAGTTGGAGACAAGCGGATGTGCGTAAAACCATATCAAAATGCGTTAGAAAGCATGGAGCAAGCCAACCTCGCATTTCTTCAATTGCAACCGCCGTATATTGTAAAATAACATTCTACGGTACAATCTGAAAGCATTATTCGTGTTTTCATCTGGAAATTAGTTAATCAGCATATAACAGTTTATAAAAAGTTTAAAAAATAATATTTATTTTTTTGAGTAAATTCTAACTAAAATAGTCAAGAAACTTGACCCTTCTGTTTGCATAAGATATAGCAAATAATTTATTACAACTTTTTTTGAAATATATCGATTCTTTTCAATGCGTAGTACTCAGAAAACAGTTGGAGACAAGCGGATGTGCGTAAAACCATATCAAAATGCGTTAGAAAGCATGGAGCAAGCCAACCTCGCATTTCTTCAATTGCAACCGCCGTATATTGTAAAATAACATTCTACGGTCCAATCTGAAAGCATTATTCGTGTTTTTTGATCTGGAAATTAGTTAATCAGCATATAGCAGTTTAGAAAAAGTTTAAAAAATAATTTTTATTTTTTTGAGTAAATTGTAACTAAAATAGTCAAGAAACTTGACCCTTCTGTTTGCATAAGATATAGCAAATAATTTATTACAACTTTTTTTGAAATATATCGATTCTTTTTATTGCGTAGTACTCAGAAAACAGTTGGAGACAAGCGGATGGGCGTAAAACCATATCAAAATGCGTTAGAAAGCATGGAGCTAGCCAACCTCGCATTTCTTCAATTGCAACCGCCGTATATTGTAAAATAACATTCTACGGTCCAATCTGAAAGCATTATTCGTGTTTTCACCTGGAAATTAGTTAATCAGCATATAGCAGTTTAGAAAAAGTTTAAAAAATAATTTTTATTTTTTTGAGTAAATTGTAACTTAAATAGTCAAGAAACTTGACCCTTCTGTTTGCATAAGATATAGCAAATAATTTATTACAACTTTTTTTGAAATATATCGATTCTTTTTAATGCGTAGTACTCAGAAAACAGTTGGAGACAAGCGGATGTGCGTAAAACCATATCAAAATGCGTTAGAAAGCATGGAGCAAGCCAACCTCGCATTTCTTCAATTGCAACCGCCGTATATTGTAAAATAACATTCTACGGTCCAATCTGAAAGCATTATTCGTGTTTTCATCTGGAAATTAGTTAATCAGCATATAGCAGTTTATAAAAAGTTTAAAAAATAATATTTATTTTTTTGAGTAAATTGTAACTAAAATAGTCAAGAAACTTGACCCTTCTGTTTGCATAAGATATAGCAAATAATTTATTACAACTTTTTTTGAAATAAATCGATTCTTTTTAATGCTTAGTACTCAGAAAACAGTTGGAGACAAGCGGATGTGCGTAAAACCATATCAAAATGCGTTAGAAAGCATGGAGCAAGCCAACCTCGCATTTCTTCAATGGCAACCGCCGTATATTGTAAAATAACATTCTACGGTCCAATCTGAAAGCATTATTCGTGTTTTCATCTGGAAATTAGTTAATCAGCATATAGCAGTTTAGAAAAAGTTTAAAAAATAATTTTTATTTTTTTGAGTAAATTGTAACTAAAATAGTCAAGAAACTTGACCCTTCTGTTTGCATAAGATATAGCAAATAATTTATTACAACTTTTTTTGAAATATATCGATTCTTTTTAATGCCTAGTACTCAGAAAACAGTTGGAGACAAGCGGATGTGCGTAAAACCATATCAAAATGCGTTAGAAAGCATGGAGCAAGCCAACCTCGCATTTCTTCAATTGCAACCGCCGTATATTGTAAAATAACATTCTACGGTACAATCTGAAAGCATTATTCGTGTTTTCATCTGGAAATTAGTTAATCAGCATATAGCAGTTTATAAAAAGTTTAAAAAATAATATTTATTTTTTTGAGTAAATTCTAACTAAAATAGTCAAGAAACTTGACCCTTCTGTTTGCATAAGATATAGCAAATAATTTATTACAACTTTTTTTGAAATATATCGATTCTTTTTAATGCGTAGTACTCAGAAAACAGTTGGAGACAAGCGGATGTGCGTAAAACCATATCAAAATGCGTTAGAAAGCATGGAGCAAGCCAAGCTCGCATTTCTTCAATTGCAACCGCCGTATATTGTAAGATAACATTCTATGGTCCAATCTGAAAGCATTATTCGTGTTTTCATCTGGAAATTAGTTAATCAGCATATAGCAGTTTAGAAAAAGTTTAAAAAATAATTTTTATTTTTTTGAGTAAATTGTAACTAAAATAGTCAAGAAACTTGACCCTTCTGTTTGCATAAGATATAGCAAATAATTTATTACAACTTTTTTTGAAATATATCGATTCTTTTTAATGCGTAGTACTCAGAAAACAGTTGGAGACAAGCGGATGTGCGTAAAACCATATCAAAATGCGTTAGAAAGCATGGAGCAAGCCAACCTCGCATTTCTTCAATTGCAACCGCCGTATATTGTAAAATAACATTCTACGGTCCAATCTGAAAGCATTATTCGTGTTTTCATCTGGAAATTAGTTAATCAGCATATAGCAGTTTAGAAAAAGTTTAAAAAATAATATTTATTTTTTTGAGTAAATTGTAACTAAAATAGTCAAGAAACTTGACCCTTCTGTTTGCATAAGATATAGCAAATAATTTATTACAACTTTTTTTGAAATATATCGATTCTTTTTAATGCGTAGTACTCAGAAAACAGTTGGAGACAAGCGGATGTGCGTAAAACCATATCAAAATGCGTTAGAAAGCATGGAGCAAGCCAACCTCGCATTTCTTCAATTGCAACCGCCGTATATTGTAAAATAACATTCTACGGTCCAATCTGAAAGCATTATTCGTGTTTTCATCTGGAAATTAGTTAATCAGCATATAGCAGTTTAGAAAAAGTTTAAAAATTATTTTTTATTTTTTTGAGTAAATTGTAACTAAAATAGTCAAGAAACTTGACCCTTCTGTTTGCATAAGATATAGCAAATAATTTATTACAACTTTTTTTGAAATATATCGATTCTTTTTAATGCGTAGTACTCAGAAAACAGTTGGAGACAAGCGGATGTGCGTAAAACCATATCAAAATGCGTTAGAAAGCATGGAGCAAGCCAACCTCGCATTTCTTCAATTGCAACCGCCGTATATTGTAAAATAACATTCTACGGTCCAATCTGAAAGCATTATTCGTGTTTTCATCTGGAAATTAGTTAATCAGCATATAGCAGTTTAGAAAAAGTTTAAAAAATAATTTTTATTTTTTTGAGTAAATTGTAACTAAAATAGTCAAGAAACTTGACCCTTCTGTTTGCATAAGATATAGCAAATAATTTATTACAACTTTTTTTGAAATATATCGATTCTTTTTAATGCGTAGTACTCAGAAAACAGTTGGAGACAAGCGGATGTGCGTAAAACCATATTAAAATGCGTTAGAAAGCATGGAGCAAGCCAACCTCGCATTTCTTCAATTGCAACCGCCGTATATTGTAAAATAACATGTTACGGTCCAATCTGAAAGCATTATTCGTGTTTTCATCTGGAAATTAGTTAATCAGCATATAGCAGTTTAGAAAAAGTTTAAAAAATAATTTTTATTTTTTTGAGTAAATTGTAACTAAAATAGTCAAGAAACTTGACCCTTCTGTTTGCATAAGATATAGCAAATAATTTATTACAACTTTTTTTGAAATATATCGATTCTTTTTAATGCGTAGTACTCAGAAAACAGTTGGAGACAAGCGGATGTGCGTAAAACCATATCAAAATGCGTTAGAAAGCATGGAGCAAGCATTTCTTCAATTGCAACCGCCGTATATTGTAAAATAACATTCTACGGTCCAATCTGAAAGCATTATTCGTGTTTTCATCTGGAAATTAGTTAATCAGCATATAGCAGTTTATAAAAAGTTTAAAAAATAATTTTTATTTTTTTGAGTAAATTGTAACTAAAATAGGCAAGAAACTTGACCCTTCTGTTTGCATAAGATATAGCAAATAATTTATTACAACTTTTTTTGAAATATATCGATTCTTTTTAATGCGTAGTACTCAGAAAACAGTTGGAGACAAGCGGATGTGCGTAAAACCATATCAAAATGCGTTAGAAAGCATGGAGCAAGCCAACCTCGCATTTCTTCAATTGCAACCGCCGTATATTGTAAAATAACATTCTACGGTCCAATCTGAAAGCATTATTCGTGTTTTCATCTGGAAATTAGTTAATCAGCATATAGCAGTTTAGAAAAAGTTTAAAAAATAATTTTTATTTTTTTGAGTAAATTGTAACTAAAATAGTCAAGAAACTTGACCCTTCTGTTTGCATAAGATATAGCAAATAATTTATTACAACTTTTTTTGAAATATATCGATTCTTTTTAATGCGTAGTACTCAGAAAACAGTTGGAGACAAGCGGATGTGCGTAAAACCATATCAAAATGCGTTAGAAAGCATGGAGCAAGCCAACCTCGCATTTCTTCAATTGCAACCGCCGTATATTGTAAAATAACATTCTACGGTCCAATCTGAAAGCATTATTCGTGTTTTCATCTGGAAATTAGTTAATCAGCATATAGCAGTTTAGAAAAAGTTTAAAAAATAATATTTATTTTTTTGAGTAAATTGTAACTAAAATAGTCAAGAAACTTGACCCTTCTGTTTGCATAAGATATAGCAAATAATTTATTACAACTTTTTTTGAAATATATCGATTCTTTTTAATGCGTAGTACTCAGAAAACAGTTGGAGACAAGCGGATGTGCGTAAAACCATATCAAAATGCGTTAGAAAGCATGGAGCAAGCCAACCTCGCATTTCTTCAATTGCAACCGCCGTATATTGTAAAATAACATTCTACGGTCCAATCTGAAAGCATTATTCGTGTTTTCATCTGGAAATTAGTTAATCAGCATATAGCAGTTTAGAAAAAGTTTAAAAAATATTTTTTATTTTTTTGAGTAAATTGTAACTAAAATAGTCAAGAAACTTGACCCTTCTGTTTGCATAAGATATAGCAAATAATTTATTACAACTTTTTTTGAAATATATCGATTCTTTTTAATGCGTAGTACTCAGAAAACAGTTGGAGACAAGCGGATGTGCGTAAAACCATATCAAAATGCGTTAGAAAGCATGGAGCAAGCCAACCTCGCATTTCTTCAATTGCAACCGCCGTATATTGTAAAATAACATTCTACGGTCCAATCTGAAAGCATTATTCGTGTTTTCATCTGGAAATTAGTTAATCAGCATATAATAATAATAATAATAATAATAATACTTATTTATTAAGAACTAAATATACAAATTCTTATACAAATTCTTATACAAATTCTTAATGGGATGGCTTCTAACAAGGTTAGTTTTTCAAGCCACCCGTTTCAGCTCAATAAACAAATAATCAACAAATATTAAAAAAAGATTATGCAGACATTTCTGCATAAATAGCAGCATCCAAATCACGGCGGAAGGACCTTACGCTCGTGGAGTCGTCAAAAAGGCTACGGTGTCTCTCCACAAATCTGGGCGCCAAACACGCAAAACAATGCTCGAAACCTGCCATGGAATGGGAGGGCACATCGAAATTTCCCAAATCCCGCAGAACACGTGCATGGCAAGCTGAACGGGGCCTAATCATTTGTCGAAGATAACTCGGCTCTCCGCTCTTCAAAATTTTGAAGATTATAACTCCAAAAAGTACCGAAAAACGATGTTCTATCCTGGGTATGCCATGTTCCCGATAGAAAGGAGTAACGTGGTCGTATCTACGCAGATCAAAGCAAAAACGCAGACACGAATTCTGCATGAGCTGGAGCCTGCGCCTATATTCCTGCGTGAGAAAACCGTAATATACCGCTGCACAGTATTCTATGTTAGATAAGATCGTAGTACTAACAATTGACCACTTCACATGAGAAGGTAATAAGGTTTTAAACTGGTACAGCGATCTAAGCTTGTAATAGCACACCTTAAGCTTACGGTCCACATGTAGACGAAAATTGAGCTCACTGTCCAAGACCAGACCCAAACTCCGAGCACAGTCCACAACCCTGACGGTTTCACCATCAATCGCAACAGACGATGTTGCAACGCTTAAAGCCCTACGCACCAGCCCAGGACTACCCAGGAACAGAAACTCCGACTTCGCAGGGTTCAGAGTCAGACCATTCAATAACGACCAAACACGTATCGATTCGAGATTACGATTCAACATATCTATCGCAGTATCAATGTTCGAGGGCTGACATGATACATGTATTCGAGAATCATCGGCATAAAGATCGAGAGAGCAATCCGGATCAACTACTCTCTCCAAATCGGTCGTGTATAATATAAACAACAGTGGGGCAAGAATGCTTCCTTGCGGGACACCACGAAAAATAGTCAACGGCCGAGACACCTTTCCCGCTAACTCAACTACCTGGGATCTATCACGCAAATAACCCGCCAACCACCTACAGAGTAACTCGTCACAGCCATAATGGTGTAGTTTGGCTAAAAGACGATCATGTACAACCGAGTCAAAGGCCTTAGAATAGTCAAGAAGCACTAATAAGGTGACTTCAGAACGATCGATTGATGAAGCAATATCCGAGGTGAGCCGCAACAAAGAGGTCACAGTACTGTGGTGTGGTCTAAAACCTGATTGGGCAGGCGACAAAATATGGTGGAGTGCCAAATGATCACGTAAAGCATTCCTAATAAAAGACTCAGCTATCTTTGCAAAAGGCGATAAAATGCTAATAGGACGGAGATGAGAAAGCTCTACGGCCATTGGAACCTTAGAAAGTGGTCTGACATATAGCAGTTTAGAAAAAGTTTAAAAAGTAATTTTTATTTTTTTGAGTAAATTGTAACTAAAATAGTCAAGAAACTTGACCTTTCTGTTTGCATAAGATATAGCAAATAATTTATTACAACTTTTTTTGAAATATATCGATTCTTTTTAATGCGTAGTACTCAGAAAACAGTTGGAGACAAGCGGATGTGCGTAAAACCATATCAAAATGCGTTAAAAAGCATGGAGCAAGCCAAGCTCGCATTTCTTCAATTGCAACCGCCGTATATTGTAAGATAACATTCTATGGTCCAATCTGAAAGGATTATTCGTGTTTTCATCTGGAAATTAGTTAATCAGCATATAGCAGTTTAGAAAAAGTTAATAAAAATAATTTTTATTTTTTTGAGTAAATTGTAACTAAAATAGTCAAGAAACTTGACCCTTCTGTTTGCATAAGATATAGCAAATAATTTATTACAACTTTTTTTGAAATATATCGATTCTTTTTAATGCGTAGTACTCAGAAAACAGTTGGAGACAAGCGGATGTGCGTAAAACCATATCAAAATGCGTTAGAAAGCATGGAGCAAGCCAACCTCGCATTTCTTCAATTGCAACCGCCGTATATTGTAAAATAACATTCTACGGTCCAATCTGAAAGCATTATTCGTGTTTTCATCTGGAAATTAGTTAATCAGCATATAGCAGTTTAGAAAAAGTTTAAAAAATAATTTTTATTTTTTTGAGTAAATTGTAACTAAAATAGTCAAGAAACTTGACCCTTCTGTTTGCATAAGATATAGCAAATAATTTATTACAACTTTTTTTGAAATATATCGATTCTTTTTAATGCGTAGTACTCAGAAAACAGTTGGAGACAAGCGGATGTGCGTAAAACCATATCAAAATGCGTTAGAAAGCATGGAGCAAGCCAACCTCGCATTTCTTCAATTGCAACCGCCGTATATTGTAAAATAACATTCTACGGTCCAATCTGAAAGCATTATTCGTGTTTTCATCTGGAAATTAGTTAATCAGCATATAGCAGTTTAGAAAAAGTTTAAAAAATAATTTTTATTTTTTTGAGTAAATTGTAACTAAAATAGTCAAGAAACTTGACCCTTCTGTTTGCATAAGATATAGCAAATAATTTATTACAACTTTTTTTGAAATATATCGAATCTTTTTAATGCGTAGTACTCAGAAAACAGTTGGAGACAAGCGGATGTGCGTAAAACCATATCAAAATGCGTTAGAAAGCATGGAGCAAGCCAACCTCGCATTTCTTCAATTGCAACCGCCGTATATTGTAAAATAACATTCTACGGTCCAATCTGAAAGCATTATTCGTGTTTTCATCTGGAAATTAGTTAATCAGCATATAGCAGTTTAGAAAAAGTTTAAAAAATAATTTTTATTTTTTTGAGTAAATTGTAACTAAATAGTCAAGAAACTTGACCCTTCTGTTTGCATAAGATATAGCAAATAATTTATTACAACTTTTTTTGAAATATATCGATTCTTTTTAATGCCTAGTACTCAGAAAACAGTTGGCGACAAGCGGATGTGCGTAAAACCATATCAAAATGCGTTAGAAAGCATGGAGCAAGCCAACCTCGCATTTCTTCAATTGCAACCGCCGTATATTGTAAAATAACATTCTACGGTCCAATCTGAAAGCATTATTCGTGTTTTCATCTGGAAATTAGTTAATCAGCATATAGCAGTTTAGAAAAAGTTTAAAAAATAATTTTTATTTTTTTGAGTAAATTGTAACTAAAATAGTCAAGAAACTTGACCCTTCTGATTGCATAAGATATAGCAAATAATTTATTACAACTTTTTTTGAAATATATCGATTCTTTTTAATGCGTAGTACTCAGAAAACAGTTGGAGACAAGCGGATGTGCGTAAAACCATATCAAAATGCGTTAGAAAGCATGGAGCAAGCCAACCTCGCATTTCTTCAATTGCAACCGCCGTATATTGTAAAATAACATTCTACGGTCCAATCTGAAAGCATTATTCGTGTTTTCATCTGGAAATTAGTTAATCAGCATATAGCAGTTTAGAAAAAGTTTAAAAAATAATTTTTATTTTTTTGAGTAAATTGTAACTAAAATAGTCAAGAAACTTGACCCTTCTGTTTGCATAAGATATAGCAAATAATTTATTACAACTTTTTTTGAAATATATCGATTCTTTTTAATGCGTAGTACTCAGAAAACAGTTGGAGACAAGCGGATGTGCGTAAAACCATATCAAAATGCGTTAGAAAGCATGGAGCAAGCCAAGCTCGCATTTCTTCAATTGCAACCGCCGTATATTGTAAGATAACATTCTATGGTACAATCTGAAAGCATTATTCGTGTTTTCATCTGGAAATTAGTTAATCAGCATATAGCAGTTTAGAAAAAGTTTAAAAAATAATTTTTATTTTTTTGAGTAAATTGTAACTAAAATAGTCAAGAAACTTGACCCTTCTGTTTGCATAAGATATAGCAAATAATTTATTGCAACTTTTTTTGAAATATATCGATTCTTTTTAATGCGTAGTACTCAGAAAACAGTTGGAGACAAGCGGATGTGCGTAAAACCATATCAAAATGCGTTAGAAAGCATGGAGCAAGCCAACCTCGCATTTCTTCAATTGCAACCGCCGTATATTGTAAAATAACATTCTACGGTCCAATCTGAAAGCATTATTCGTGTTTTCATCTGGAAATTAGTTAATCAGCATATAGCAGTTTAGAAAAAGTTTAAAAAATAATATTTATTTTTTTGAGTAAATTGTAACTAAAATAGTCAAGAAACTTGACCCTTCTGTTTGCATAAGATATAGCAAATAATTTATTACAACTTTTTTTGAAATATATCGATTCTTTTTAATGCGTAGTACTCAGAAAACAGTTGGAGACAAGCGGATGTGCGTAAAACCATATCAAAATGCGTTAGAAAGCATGGAGCAAGCCAACCTCGCATTTCTTCAATTGCAACCGCCGTATATTGTAAAATAACATTCTACGGTCCAATCTGAAAGCATTATTCGTGTTTTCATCTGGAAATTAGTTAATCAGCATATAGCAGTTTAGAAAAAGTTTAAAAAATAATTTTTATTTTTTTGAGTAAATTGTAACTAAAATAGTCAAGAAACTTGACCCTTCTGTTTGCATAAGATATAGCAAATAATTTATTACAACTTTTTTTGAAATATATCGATTCTTTTTAATGCGTAGTACTCAGAAAACAGTTGGAGACAAGCGGATGTGCGTAAAACCATATCAAAATGCGTTAGAAAGCATGGAGCAAGCCAACCTCGCATTTCTTCAATTGCAACCGCCGTATATTGTAAAATAACATTCTACGCTCCAATCTGAAAGCATTATTCGTGTTTTCATCTGGAAATTAGTTAATCAGCATATAGCAGTTTAGAAAAAGTCTAAAAAATAATTTTTATTTTTTTGAGTAAATTGTAACTAAAATAGTCAAGAAACTTGACCCTTCTGTTTGCATAAGATATAGCAAATAATTTATTACAACTTTTTTTGAAATATATCGATTCTTTTTAATGCCTAGTAATCAGAAAACAGTTGGAGACAAGCGGATGTGCGTAAAACCATATCAAAATGCGTTAGAAAGCATGGAGCAAGCCAACCTCGCATTTCTTCAATTGCAACCGCCGTATATTGTAAAATAACATTCTACGGTCCAATCTGAAAGCATTATTCGTGTTTTCATCTGGAAATTAGTTAATCTGCATATAGCAGTTTAGAAAAGTTTAAAAAATAATTTTTATTTTTTTGAGTAAATTGTAACTAAAATAGTCAAGAAACTTGACCCTTCTGTTTGCATAAGATATAGCAAATAATTTATTACAACTTTTTTTGAAATATATCGATTCTTTTTAATGCGTAGTACTCAGAAAACAGTTGGAGACAAGCGGATGTGCGTAAAACCATATCAAAATGCGTTAGAAAGCATGGAGCAAGCCAACCTCGCATTTCTTCAATTGCAACCGCCGTATATTGTAAAATAACATTCTACGGTCCAATCTGAAAGCATTATTCGTGTTTTCATCTGGAAATTAGTTAATCAGCATATAGCAGTTTAAAAAAAGTTTAAAAAATAATTTTTATTTTTTTGAGTAAATTGTAACTAAAATAGTCAAGAAACTTGACCCTTCTGTTTGCATAAGATATAGCAAATAATTTATTACAACTTTTTTTGAAATATATCGATTCTTTTTAATGCGTAGTACTCAGAAAACAGTTGGAGATTCTTTTTAATGCGTAGTACTCAGAAAACAGTTGGAGACAAGCGGATGTGCGTAAAACCATATCAAAATGCGTTAGAAAGCATGGAGCAAGCCAACCTCGCATTTCTTCAATTGCAACCGCCGTATATTGTAAAATAACATTCTACGGTCCAATCTGAAAGCATTATTCGTGTTTTCATCTGGAAATTAGTTAATCAGCATATAGCAGTTTAGAAAAAGCTTAAAAAATAATTTTTATTTTTTTGAGTAAATTGTAACTAAAATAGTCAAGAAACTTGACCCTTCTGTTTGCATAAGATATAGCAAATAATTTATTACAACTTTTTGTGAAATATATCGATTCTTTTTAATGCGTAGTACTCAGAAAACAGTTGGAGACAAGCGGATGTGCGTAAAACCATATCAAAATGCGTTAGAAAGCATGGAGCAAGCCAAGCTCGCATTTCTTCAATTGCAACCGCCGTATATTGTAAGATAACATTCTACGGTCCAATCTGAAAGCATTATTCGTGTTTTCATCTGGAAATTAGTTAATCAGCATATAGCAGTTTAGAAAAAGTTTAAAAAATAATTTTTATTTTTTTGAGTAAATTGTACCTAAAATAGTCAAGAAACTTGACCCTTCTGTTTGCATAAGATATAGCAAATAATTTATTACAACTTTTTTTGAAATATATCGATTCTTTTTAATGCGTAGTACTCAGAAAACAGTTGGAGACAAGCGGATGTGCGTAAAACCATATCAAAATGCGTTAGAAAGCATGGAGCAAGCCAACCTCGCATTTCTTCAATTGCAACCGCCGTATATTGTAAAATAACATTCTACGGTCCAATCTGAAAGCATTATTCGTGTTTTCATCTGGAAATTAGTTAATCAGCATATAGCAGTTTAGAAAAAGCTTAAAAAATAATTTTTATTTTTTTGAGTAAATTGTAACTAAAATAGTCAAGAAACTTGACCCTTCTGTTTGCATAAGATATAGCAAATAATTTATTACAACTTTTTTTGAAATATATCGATTCTTTTTAATGCGTAGTACTCAGAAAACAGTTGGAGACAAGCGGATGTGCGTAAAACCATATCAAAATGCGTTAGAAAGCATGGAGCAAGCCAAGCTCGCATTTCTTTAATTGCAACCGCCGTATATTGTAAGATAACATTCTACGGTCCAATCTGAAAGCATTATTCGTGTTTTCATCTGGAAATTAGTTAATCAGCATATAGCAGTTTAGAAAAAGTTTAAAAAATAATTTTTATTTTTTTGAGTAAATTGTACCTAAAATAGTCAAGAAACTTGACCCTTCTGTTTGCATAAGATATAGCAAATAATTTATTACAACTTTTTTTGAAATATATCGATTCTTTTTAATGCGTAGTACTCAGAAAACAGTTGGAGACAAGCGGATGTGCGTAAAACTATATCAAAATGCGTTAGAAAGCATGGAGCAAGCCAACCTCGCATTTCTTCAATTGCAACCGCCGTATATTGTAAAATAACATTCTACGGTCCAATCTGAAAGCATTATTCGTGTTTTCATCTGGAAATTAGTTAATCAGCATATAGCAGTTTATAAAAAGTTTAAAAAATAATATTTATTTTTTTGAGTAAATTGTAACTAAAATAGTCAAGAAACTTGACCCTTCTGTTTGCATAAGATATAGCAAATAATTTATTACAACTTTTTTTGAAATATATCGATTCTTTTTAATGCGTAGTACTCAGAAAACAGTTGGAGACAAGCGGATGTGCGTAAAACCATATCAAAATGCGTTAGAAAGCATGGAGCAAGCCAACCTCGCATTTCTTCAATTGCAACCGCCGTATATTGTAAAATCACATTCTACGGTCCAATCTGAAAGCATTATTCGTGTTTTCTTCTGGAAATTAGTTAATCAGCATATAGCAGTTTATAAAAAGTTTAAAAAATAATATTTATTTTTTTGAGTAAATTGTAACTAAAATAGTCAAGAAACTTGACCCTTCTGTTTGCATAAGATATAGCAAATAATTTATTACAACTTTTTTGAAATATATCGATTCTTTTTAATGCGTAGTACTCAGAAAACAGTTGCAGACAAGCGGATGTGCGTAAAACCATATCAAAATGCGTTAGAAAGCATGGAGCAAGCCAACCTCGCATTTCTTCAATTGCAACCGCCGTATATTGTAAAATAACATTCTACGGTCCAATCTGAAAGCATTATTCGTGTTTTCATCTGGAAATTAGTTAATCAGCATATAGCAGTTTATAAAAAGTTTAAAAAATAATTTTTATTTTTTTGAGTAAATTGTAACTAAAATAGTCAAGAAACTTGACCCTTCTGTTTGCATAAGATATAGCAAATAATTTATTACAACTTTTTTTGAAATATATCGATTCTTTTTAATGCCTAGTACTCAGAAAACAGTTGGAGACAAGCGGATGTGCGTAAAACCATATCAAAATGCGTTAGAAAGCATGGAGCAAGCCAATCTCGCATTTCTTCAATTGCAACCGCCGTATATTGTAAAATAACATTCTACGGTCCAATCTGAAAGCATTCTTCGTGTTTTCATCTGGAAATTAGTTAATCAGCATATAGCAGTTTATAAAAAGTTTAAAAAATAATTTTTATTTTTTTGAGTAAATTGTAACTAAAATAGTCAAGAAACTTGACCCTTCTGTTTGCATAAGATATAGCAAATAATTTATTACAACTTTTTTTGAAATATATCGATTCTTTTTAATGCCTAGTACTCAGAAAACAGTTGGAGACAAGCGGATGTGCGTAAAACCATATCAAAATGCGTTAGAAAGCATGGAGCAAGCCAACCTCGCATTTCTTCAATTGCAACCGCCGTATATTGTAAAATAACATTCTACGGTCCAATCTGAAAGCATTATTCGTGTTTTCATCTGGAAATTAGTTAATCAGCATATAGCAGTTTATAAAAAGTTTAAAAAAAAATATTTATTTTTTTGAGTAAATTGTAACTAAAATAGTCAAGAAACTTGACCCTTCTGTTTGCATAAGATATAGCAAATAATTTATTACAACTTTTTTTGAAATATATCGATTCTTCTTAATGCGTAGTACTCAGAAAACAGTTGGAGACAAGCGGATGTGCGTAAAACCATATCAAAATGCGTTAGAAAGCATGGAGCAAGCCAACCACGCATTTATTTAATTGCAACCGCCGTATATTGTAAAATAACATTCTACGGTCTAATCTGAAAGCATTATTCGTGTTTTCATCTGGAAATTAGTTAATCAGCATATAGCAGTTTAGAAACAGTTTAAAAAATAATTTTTATTTTTTTGAGTAAATTGTAACTAAAATAGTCAAGAAACTTGACCCTTCTGTTTGCATAAGATATAGCAAATAATTTATTACAACTTTTTTTGAAATATATCGATTCTTTTTAATGCGTAGTACTAAGAAAACAGTTGGAGACCAGCGGATGTGCGTAAAACCATATCAAAATGCGTTAGAAAGCATGGAGCAAGCCAAGCTCGCATTTCTTCAATTGCAACCGCCGTATATTGTAAGATAACATTCTATGTTCCAATCTGAAAGCATTATTCGTGTTTTCATCTGGAAATTAGTTAATCAGCATATAGCAGTTTAGAAAAAGTTTAAAAAATAATTTTTATTTTTTTGAGTAAATTGTAACTAAAATAGTCAAGAAACTTGACCCTTCTGTTTGCATAAGATATAGCAAATAATTTATTACAACTTTTTTTGAAATATATCGATTCTTTTTAATGCGTAGTACTCAGAAAACAGTTGGAAACAAGCGGATGTGCGTAAAACCATATCAAAATGCGTTAGAAAGCATGGAGCAAGCCAACCTCGCATTTCTTCAATTGCAACCGCCGTATATTGTAAAATAACATTCTACGGTCCAATCTGAAAGCATTATTCGTGTTTTCATCTGGAAATTAGTTAATCAGCATATAGCAGTTTAGAAAAAGTTTAAAAAATAATTTTTATTTTTTTGAGTAAATTGTAACTAAAATAGTCAAGAAACTTGACCCTTCTGTTTGCATAAGATATAGCAAATAATTTATTACAACTTTTTTTGAAATATATCGATTCTTTTTAATGCCTAGTACTCAGAAAACAGTTGGAGACAAGCGGATGTGCGTAAAACCATATCAAAATGCGTTAGAAAGCATGGAGCAAGCCAACCTCGCATTTCTTCAATTGCAACCGCCGTATATTGTAAAATAACATTCTACGGTCCAATCTGAAAGCATTATTCGTGTTTTCATCTGGAAATTAGTTAATCAGCATATAGCAGTTTATAAAAAGTTTAAAAAATAATATTTATTTTTTTGAGTAAATTGTAACTAAAATAGTCAAGAAACTTGACCCTTCTGTTTGCATAAGATATAGCAAATAATTTATTACAACTTTTTTTGAAATATATCGATTCTTTTTAATGCGTAGTACTCAGAAAACAGTTGGAGACAAGCGGATGTGCGTAAAACCATATCAAAATGCGTTAGAAAGCATGGAGCAAGCCAACCTCGCATTTCTTCAATTGCAACCGCCGTATATTGTAAAATAACATTCTACGGTCCAATCTGAAAGCATTATTCGTGTTTTCATCTGGAAATTAGTTAATCAGCATATAGCAGTTTAGAAAAAGTTTAAAAAATAATTTTTATTTTTTTGAGTAAATTGTAACTAAAATAGTCAAGAAACTTGACCCTTCTGTTTGCATAAGATATAGCAAATAATTTATTACAACTTTTTTTGAAATATATCGATTCTTTTTAATGCGTAGTACTCAGAAAACAGTTGGAGACAAGCGGATGTGCGTAAAACCATATCAAAATGCGTTAGAAAGCATGGAGCAAGCCAACCTCGCATTTCTTCAATTGCAACCGCCGTATATTGTAAAATAACATTCTACGGTCCAATCTGAAAGCATTATTCGTGTTTTCATCTGGAAATTAGTTAATCAGCATATAGCAGTTTAGAAAAAGTTTAAAAAATAATTTTTATTTTTTTGAGTAAATTGTAACTAAAATAGTCAAGAAACTTGACCCTTCTGTTTGCATAAGATATAGCAAATAATTTATTACAACTTTTTTTGAAATATATCGATTCTTTTTAATGCGTAGTACTCAGAAAACAGTTGGAGACAAGCGGATGTGCGTAAAACCATATCAAAATGCGTTAGAAAGCATGGAGCAAGCCAACCTCGCATTTCTTCAATTGCAACCGCCGTATATTGTAAAATAACATTCTACGGTCCAATCTGAAAGCATTATTCGTGTTTTCATCTGGAAATTAGTTAATCAGCATATAGCAGTTTAGAAAAAGTTTAAAAAATAATTTTTATTTTTTTGAGTAAATTGTAACTAAAATAGTCAAGAAACTTGACCCTTCTGTTTGCATAAGATATAGCAAATAATTTATTACAACTTTTTTTGAAATATATCGATTCTTTTTAATGCGTAGTACTCAGAAAACAGTTGGAGACCAGCGGATGTGCGTAAAACCATATCAAAATGCGTTAGAAAGCATGGAGCAAGCCAAGCTCGCATTTCTTCAATTGCAACCGCCGTATATTGTAAGATAACATTCTATGGTCCAATCTGAAAGCATTATTCGTGTTTTCATCTGGAAATTAGTTAATCAGCATATAGCAGTTTAGAAAAAGTTTAAAAAATAATTTTTATTTTTTTGAGTAAATTGTAACTAAAATAGTCAAGAAACTTGACCCTTCTGTTTGCATAAGATATAGCAAATAATTTATTACAACTTTTTTTGAAATATATCGATTCTTTTTAATGCGTAGTACTCAGAAAACAGTTGGAGACAAGCGGATGTGCGTAAAACCATATCAAAATGCGTTAGAAAGCATGGTGCAAGCCAACCTCGCATTTCTTCAATTGCAACCGCCGTATATTGTAAAATAACATTCTACGGTCCAATCTGAAAGCATTATTCGTGTTTTCATCTGGAAATTAGTTAATCAGCATATAGCAGTTTAGAAAAAGTTTAAAAAATAATTTTTATTTTTTTGAGTAAATTGTAACTAAAATAGTCAAGAAACTTGACTCTTCTGTTTGCATAAGATATAGCAAATAATTTATTACAACTTTTTTTGAAATATATCGATTCTTTTTAATGCGTAGTACTCAGAAAACAGTTGGAGACAAGCGGATGTGCGTAAAACCATATCAAAATGCGTTAGAAAGCATGGAGCAAGCCAACCTCGCATTTCTTCAATTGCAACCGCCGTATATTGTAAAATAACATTCTACGGTCCAATCTGAAAGCATTATTCGTGTTTTCATCTGGAAATTAGTTAATCAGCATATAGCAGTTTAGAAAAAGTTTAAAAAATAATTTTTATTTTTTTGAGTAAATTGTAACTAAAATAGTCAAGAAACTTGACCCTTCTGTTTGCATAAGATATAGCAAATAATTTATTACAACTTTTTTTGAAATATATCGATTCTTTTTAATGCGTAGTACTCAGAAAACAGTTGGAGACAAGCGGATGTGCGTAAAACCATATCAAAATGCGTTAGAAAGCATGGAGCAAGCCAAGCTCGCATTTCTTCAATTGCAACCGCCGTATATTGTAAGATAATATTCTACGGTCCAATCTGAAAGCATTATTCGTGTTTTCATCTGGAAATTAGTTAATCAGCATATAGCAGTTTAGAAAAAGTTTAAAAAATAATTTTTATTTTTTTGAGTAAATTGTAACTAAAATAGTCAAGAAACTTGACCCTTCTGTTTGCATAAGATATAGCAAATAATTTATTACAACTTTTTTTGAAATATATCGATTCTTTTTAATGCGTAGTACTCAGAAAACAGTTGGAGACAAGCGGATGTGCGTAAAACCATATCAAAATGCGTTAGAAAGCATGGAGCAAGCCAACCTCGCATTTCTTCAATTGCAACCGCCGTATATTGTAAAATAACATTCTACGGTCCAATCTGAAAGCATTATTCGTGTTTTCATCTGGAAATTAGTTAATCAGCATATAGCAGTTTAGAAAAAGTTTAAAAAATAATTTTTATTTTTTTGAGTAAATTGTAACTAAAATAGTCAAGAAACTTGACCCTTCTGTTTGCATAAGATATAGCAAATAATTTATTACAACTTTTTTTGAAATATATCGATTCTTTTTAATGCGTAGTACTCAGAAAACAGTTGGAGACAAGCGGATGTGCGTAAAACCATATCAAAATGCGTTAGAAAGCATGGAGCAAGCCAACCTCGCAATTCTTCAATTGCAACCGCCGTATATTGTAAGATAACATTCTACGGTCCAAGCTGAAAGCATTATTCGTGTTTTTATCTGGAAATTAGTTAATCAGCATATAGCAGTTTAGAAAAAGTTTAAAAAATAATTTTTATTTTTTTGAGTAAATTGTAACTAAAATAGTCAAGAAACTTGACCCTTCTGTTTGCATAAGATATAGCAAATAATTTATTACAACTTTTTTTGAAATATATCGATTCTTTTTAATGCGTAGTACTCAGAAAACAGTTGGAGACAAGCGGATGTGCGTAAAACCATATCAAAATGCGTTAGAAAGCATGGAGCAAGCCAACCTCGCATTTCTTCAATTGCAACCGCCGTATATTGTAAGATAACATTCTACGGTCCAATCTGAAAGCATTATTCGTGTTTTCATCTGGAAATTAGTTAATCAGCATATAGCAGTTTAGAAAAAGTTTAAAAAATAATTTTTATTTTTTTGAGTAAATTGTAACTAAAATAGTCAAGAAACTTGACCCTTCTGTTTGCATAAGATATAGCAAATAATTTATTACAACTTTTTTTGAAATATATCGATTCTTTTTAATGCGTAGTACTCAGAAAACAGTTGGAGACAAGCGGATGTGCGTAAAACCATATCAAAATGCGTTAGAAAGCATGGAGCAAGCCAACCTCGCATTTCTTCAATTGCAACCGCCGTATATTGTAAGATAACATTCTACGGTCCAATCTGAAAGCATTATTCGTGTTTTCATCTGGAAATTAGTTAATCAGCATATAGCAGTTTAGAAAAAGTTTAAAAAATAATTTTTATTTTTTTGAGTAAATTGTAACTAAAATAGTCAAGAAACTTGACCCTTCTGTTTGCATAAGATATAGCAAATAATTTATTACAACTTTTTTTGAAATATATCGATTCTTTTTAATGCGTAGTACTCAGAAAACAGTTGGAGACAAGCGGATGTGCGTAAAACCATATCAAAATGCGTTAGAAAGCATGGAGCAAGCCAACCTCGCATTTCTTCAATTGCAACCGCCGTATATTGTAAAATAACATTCTACGGTCCAATCTGAAAGCATTATTCGTGTTTTCATCTGGAAATTAGTTAATCAGCATATAGCAGTTTAGAAAAAGTTTAAAAAATAATTTTTATTTTTTTGAGTAAATTGTAACTAAAATAGTCAAGAAACTTGACCCTTCTGTTTGCATAAGATATAGCAAATAATTTATTACAACTTTTTTTGAAATATATCGATTCTTTTTAATGCGTAGTACTCAGCAAACAGTTGGAGACAAGCGGATGTGCGTAAAACCATATCAAAATGCGTTAGAAAGCATGGAGCAAGCCAACCTCGCATTTCTTCAATTGCAACCGCCGTATATTGTAAAATAACATTCTACGGTCCAATCTGAAAGCATTATTCGTGTTTTCATCTGGAAATTAGTTAATCAGCATATAGCAGTTTAGAAAAAGTTTAAAAAATAATTTTTATTTTTTTGAGTAAATTGTAACTAAAATAGTCAAGAAACTTGACCCTTCTGTTTGCATAAGATATAGCAAATAATTTATTACAACTTTTTTTGAAATATATCGATTCTTTTTAATGCGTAGTACTCAGAAAACAGTTGGAGACAAGCGGATGTGCGTAAAACCATATCAAAATGCGTTAGAAAGCATGGAGCAAGCCAACCTCGCATTTCTTCAATTGCAACCGCCGTATATTGTAAAATAACATTCTACGGTCCAATCTGAAAGCATTATTCGTGTTTTCATCTGGAAATTAGTTAATCAGCATATAGCAGTTTAGAAAAAGTTTAAAAAATAATATTTATTTTTTTGAGTAAATTGTAACTAAAATAGTCAAGAAACTTGACCCTTCTGTTTGCATAAGATATAGCAAATAATTTATTACAACTTTTTTTGAAATATATCGATTCTTTTTAATGCGTAGTACTCAGAAAACAGTTGGAGACAAGCGGATGTGCGTAAAACCATATCAAAATACGTTAGAAAGCATGGAGCAAGCCAACCTCGCATTTCTTCAATTGCAACCGCCGTATATTGTAAAATAACATTCTACGGTCCAATCTGAAAGCATTATTCGTGTTTTCATCTGGAAATTAGTTAATCAGCATATAGCAGTTTAGAAAAAGTTTAAAAAATAATTTTTATTTTTTTGAGTAAATTGTAACTAAAATAGTCAAGAAACTTGACCCTTCTGTTTGCATAAGATATAGCAAATAATTTATTACAACTTTTTTTGAAATATATCGATTCTTTTTAATGCGTAGTACTCAGAAAACAGTTGGAGACAAGCGGATGTGCGTAAAACCATATCAAAATGCGTTAGAAAGCATGGAGCAAGCCAGCCTCGCATTTCTTCAATTGCAACCGCCGTATATTGTAAAATAACATTCTACGGTCCAATCTGAAAGCATTATTCGTGTTTTCATCTGGAAATTAGTTAATCAGCATATAGCAGTTTAGAAAAAGTTTAAAAAATAATTTTTATTTTTTTGAGTAAATTGTAACTAAAATAGTCAAGAAACTTGACCCTTCTGTTTGCATAAGATATAGCAAATAATTTATTACAACTTTTTTTGAAATATATCGATTCTTTTTAATGCGTAGTACTCAGAAAACAGTTGGAGACAAGCGGATGTGCGTAAAACCATATCAAAATGCGTTAGAAAGCATGGAGCAAGCCAACCTCGCATTTCTTCAATTGCAACCGCCGTATATTGTAAATTAACATTCTACGGTCCAATCTGAAAGCATTATTCGTGTTTTCATCTGGAAATTAGTTAATCAGCATATAGCAGTTTAGAAAAAGTTTAAAAAATAATTTTTATTTTTTTGAGTAAATTGTAACTAAAATAGTCAAGAAACTTGACCCTTCTGTTTGCATAAGATATAGCAAATAATTTATTACAACTTTTTTTGAAATATATCGATTCTTTTTAATGCGTAGTACTCAGAAAACAGTTGGAGACAAGCGGATGTGCGTAAAACCATATCAAAATGCGTTAGAAAGCATGGAGCAAGCCAAGCTCGCATTTCTTCAATTGCAACCGCCGTATATTGTAAAATAACATTCTACGGTCCAATCTGAAAGCATTATTCGTGTTTTCATCTGGAAATTAGTTAATCAGCATATAGCAGTTTAGAAAAAGTTTAAAAAATAATTTTTATTTTTTTGAGTAAATTGTAACTAAAATAGTCAAGAAACTTGACCCTTCTGTTTGCATAAGATATAGCAAATAATTTATTACAACTTTTTTTGAAATATATCGATTCTTTTTAATGCGTAGTACTCAGAAAACAGTTGGAGACAAGCGGATGTGCGTAAAACCATATCAAAATGCGTTAGAAAGCATGGAGCAAGCCAACCTCGCATTTCTTCAATTGCAACCGCCGTATATTGTAAAATAACATTCTACGGTCCAATCTGAAAGCATTATTCGTGTTTTCATCTGGAAATTAGTTAATCAGCATATAGCAGTTTATAAAAAGTTTAAAAAATAATATTTATTTTTTTGAGTAAATTGTAACTAAAATAGTCAAGAAACTTGACCCTTCTGTTTGCATAAGATATAGCAAATAATTTATTACAACTTTTTTTGAAATATATCGATTCTTTTTAATGCGTAGTACTCAGAAAACAGTTGGAGACAAGCGGATGTGCGTAAAACCATATCAAAATGCGTTAGAAAGCATGGAGCAAGCCAAGCTCGCATTTCTTCAATTGCAACCGCCGTATATTGTAAGATAACATTCTATGGTCCAATCTGAAAGCATTATTCGTGTTTTCATCTGGAAATTAGTTAATCAGCATATAGCAGTTTAGAAAAAGTTTAAAAAATAATTTTTATTTTTTTGAGTAAATTGTAACTAAAATAGTCAAGAAACTTGACCCTTCTGTTTGCATAAGATATAGCAAATAATTTATTACAACTTTTTTTGAAATATATCGATTCTTTTTAATGCCTAGTACTAAGAAAACAGTTGGAGACAAGCGGATCTGCGTAAAACCATATCAAAATGCGTTAGAAGCATGGAGCAAGTAAACCTCGCATTTCTTCAATTGCAACCGCCGTATATTGTAAAATAACATTCTACGGTCCAATCTGAAAGCATTATTCGTGTTTTCATCTGGAAATTAGTTAATCAGCATATAGCAGTTTATAAAAAGTTTAAAAAATAATATTTATTTTTTTGAGTAAATTGTAACTAAAATAGTCAAGAAACTTGACCCTTCTGTTTGCATAAGATATAGCAAATAATTTATTACAACTTTTTTTGAAATATATCGATTCTTTTTAATGCGTAGTACTCAGAAAACAGTTGGAGACAAGCGGATGTGCGTAAAACCATATCAAAATGTGTTAGAAAGCATGGAGCAAGCCAACCTCGCATTTCTTCAATTGCAACCGCCGTATATTGTAAAATAACATTCTACGGTCCAATCTGAAAGCATTATTCGTGTTTTCATCTGGAAATTAGTTAATCAGCATATAGCAGTTTATAAAAAGTTTAAAAAATAATATTTATTTTTTTGAGTAAATTGTAACTAAAATAGTCAAGAAACTTGACCCTTCTGTTTGCATAAGATATAGCAAATAATTTATTACAACTTTTTTTGAAATATATCGATTCTTTTTAATGCGTAGTACTCAGAAAACAGTTGGAGACAAGCGGATGTGCGTAAAACCATATCAAAATGCGTTAGAAAGCATGGAGCAAGCCAACCTCGCATTTCTTCAATTGCAACCGCCGTATATTGTAAAATGA
The DNA here is from genome assembly GCA_911387805.1 of Cantharis rustica. Classification (NCBI taxonomy): domain Eukaryota; kingdom Metazoa; phylum Arthropoda; class Insecta; order Coleoptera; family Cantharidae; genus Cantharis; species Cantharis rustica. The sequence continues at coordinate 13,609,795 of OU426883.1, forward strand.
CATTCTACGGTCCAATCTGAAAGCATTATTCGTGTTTTCATCTGGAAATTAGTTAATCAGCATATAGCAGTTTATAAAAAGTTTAAAAAATAATTTTTATTTTTTTGAGTAAATTGTAACTAAAATAGTCAAGAAACTTGACCCTTCTGTTTGCATAAGATATAGCAAATAATTTATTACAACTTTTTTTGAAATATATCGATTCTTTTTAATGCGTAGTACTCAGAAAACAGTTGGAGACAAGCGGATGTGCGTAAAACCATATCAAAATGCGTTAGAAAGCATGGAGCAAGCCAAGCTCGCATTTCTTCAATTGCAACCGCCGTATATTGTAAAATAACATTCTACGGTCCAATCTCAAAGCATTATTCGTGTTTTCATCTGGAAATTAGTTAATCAGCATATAGCAGTTTAGAAAAAGTTTAAAAAATAATTTTTATTTTTTTGAGTAAATTGTAACTAAAATAGTCAAGAAACTTGACCCTTCTGTTTGCATAAGATATAGCAAATAATTTATTACAACTTTTTTTGAAATATATCGATTCTTTTTAATGCGCAGTACATAGAAAACAGTTGGAGACAAGCGGATGTGCGTAAAACCATATCAAAATGCGTTAGAAAGCATGGAGCAAGCCAAGCTCGCATTTCTTCAATTGCAACCGCCGTATATTGTAAGATAACATTCTATGGTCCAATCTGAAAGCATTATTCGTGTTTTCATCTGGAAATTAGTTAATCAGCATATAGCAGTTTAGAAAAAGTTTAAAAAATAATTTTTATTTTTTTGAGTAAATTGTAACTAAAATAGTCAAGAAACTTGACCCTTCTGTTTGCATAAGATATAGCAAATAATTTATTACAACTTTTTTTGAAATATATCGATTCTTTTTAATGCGTAGTACTCAGAAAAAAGTTGGAGACAAGCGGATGTGCGTAAAACCATATCAAAATGCGTTAGAAAGCATGGAGCAAGCCAACCTCGCATTTCTTCAATTGCAACCGCCGTATATTGTAAAATAACATTCTACGGTCCAATCTGAAAGCATTATTCGTGTTTTCATCTGGAAATTAGTTAATCAGCATATAGCAGTTTAGAAAAAGTTTAAAAAATAATTTTTATTTTTTTGAGTAATTTGTAACTAAAATAGTCAAGAAACTTGACCCTTCTGTTTGCATAAGATATAGCAAATAATTTATTACAACTTTTTTTGAAATATATCGATTCTTTTTAATGCGTAGTACTCAGAAAACAGTTGGAGACAAGCGGATGTGCGTAAAACCATATCAAAATGCGTTAGAAAGCATGGAGCAAGCCAACCTCGCATTTCTTCAATTGCAACCGCCGTATATTGTAAAATAACATTCTACGGTCCAATCTGAAAGCATTATTCGTGTTTTCATCTGGAAATTAGTTAATCAGCATATAGCAGTTTATAAAAAGTTTAAAAAATAATATTTATTTTTTTGAGTAAATTGTAACTAAAATAGTCAAGAAACTTGACCCTTCTGTTTGCATAAGATATAGCAAATAATTTATTACAACTTTTTTTGAAATATATCGATTCTTTTTAATGCGTAGTACTCAGAAAACAGTTGGAGACAAGCGGATGTGCGTAAAACCATATCAAAATGCGTTAGAAAGCATGGAGCAAGCCAAGCTCGCATTTCTTCAATTGCAACCGCCGTATATTGTAAGATAACATTCTATGGTCCAATCTGAAAGCATTATTCGTGTTTTCATCTGGAAATTAGTTAATCAGCATATAGCAGTTTAGAAAAAGTTTAAAAAATAATTTTTATTTTTTTGAGTAAATTGTAACTAAAATAGTCAAGAAACTTGACCCTTCTGTTTGCATAAGATATAGCAAATAATTTATTACAACTTTTTTTGAAATATATCGATTCTTTTTAATGCCTAGTACTCAGAAAACAGTTGGAGACAAGCGGATCTGCGTAAAACCATATCAAAATGCGTTAGAAGCATGGAGCAAGTAAACCTCGCATTTCTTCAATTGCAACCGCCGTATATTGTAAAATAAGATTCTACGGTCCAATCTGAAAGCATTATTCGTGTTTTCATCTGGAAATTAGTTAATCAGCATATAGCAGTTTATAAAAAGTTTAAAAAATAATATTTATTTTTTTGAGTAAATTGTAACTAAAATAGTCAAGAAACTTGACCCTTCTGTTTGCATAAGATATAGCAAATAATTTATTACAACTTTTTTTGAAATATATCGATTCTTTTTAATGCCTAGTACTCAGAAAACAGTTGGAGACAAGCGGATCTGCGTAAAACCATATCAAAATGCGTTAGAAGCATGGAGCAAGTAAACCTCGCATTTCTTCAATTGCAACCGCCGTATATTGTAAAATAACATTCTACGGTCCAATCTGAAAGCATTATTCGTGTTTTCATCTGGAAATTAGTTAATCAGCATATAGCAGTTTATAAAAAGTTTAAAAAATAATATTTATTTTTTTGAGTAAATTGTAACTAAAATAGTCAAGAAACTTGACCCTTCTGTTTGCATAAGATATAGCAAATAATTTATTACAACTTTTTTTGAAATATATCGATTCTTTTTAATGCGTAGTACTCAGAAAACAGTTGGAGACAAGCGGATGTGCGTAAAACCATATCAAAATGCGTTAGAAAGCATGGAGCAAGCCAACCTCGCATTTCTTCAATTGCAACCGCCGTATATTGTAAAATATCATTCTACGGTCCAATCTGAAAGCATTATTCGTGTTTTCATCTGGAAATTAGTTAATCAGCATATAGCAGTTTATAAAAAGTTTAAAAAATAATATTTATTTTTTTGAGTAAATTGTAACTAAAATAGTCAAGAAACTTGACCCTTCTGTTTGCATAAGATATAGCAAATAATTTATTACAACTTTTTTTGAAATATATCGATTCTTTTTAATGCGTAGTACTCAGAAAACAGTTGGAGACAAGCGGATGTGCGTAAAACCATATCAAAATGCGTTAGAAAGCATGGAGCAAGCCAACCTCGCATTTCTTCAATTGCAACCGCCGTATATTGTAAAATGACATTCTACGGTCCAATCTGAAAGCATTATTCGTGTTTTCATCTGGAAATTAGTTAATCAGCATATAGCAGTTTATAAAAAGTTTAAAAAATAATTTTTATTTTTTTGAGTAAATTGTAACTAAAATAGTCAAGAAACTTGACCCTTCTGTTTGCATAAGATATAGCAAATAATTTATTACAACTTTTTTTGAAATATATCGATTCTTTTTAATGCGTAGTACTCAGAAAACAGTTGGAGACAAGCGGATGTGCGTAAAACCATATCAAAATGCGTTAGAAAGCATGGAGCAAGCCAAGCTCGCATTTCTTCAATTGCAACCGCCGTATATTGTAAAATAACATTCTACGGTCCAATCTCAAAGCATTATTCGTGTTTTCATCTGGAAATTAGTTAATCAGCATATAGCAGTTTAGAAAAAGTTTAAAAAATAATTTTTATTTTTTTGAGTAAATTGTAACTAAAATAGTCAAGAAACTTGACCCTTCTGTTTGCATAAGATATAGCAAATAATTTATTACAACTTTTTTTGAAATATATCGATTCTTTTTAATGCGCAGTACTTAGAAAACAGTTGGAGACAAGCGGATGTGCGTAAAACCATATCAAAATGCGTTAGAAAGCATGGAGCAAGCCAAGCTCGCATTTCTTCAATTGCAACCGCCGTATATTGTAAGATAACATTCTATGGTCCAATCTGAAAGCATTATTCGTGTTTTCATCTGGAAATTAGTTAATCAGCATATAGCAGTTTAGAAAAAGTTTAAAAAATAATTTTTATTTTTTTGAGTAAATTGTAACTAAAATAGTCAAGAAACTTGACCCTTCTGTTTGCATAAGATATAGCAAATAATTTATTACAACTTTTTTTGAAATATATCGATTCTTTTTAATGCGTAGTACTCAGAAAACAGTTGGAGACAAGCGGATGTGCGTAAAACCATATCAAAATGCGTTAGAAAGCATGGAGCAAGCCAACCTCGCATTTCTTCAATTGCAACCGCCGTATATTGTAAAATAACATTCTACGGTCCAATCTGAAAGCATTATTCGTGTTTTCATCTGGAAATTAGTTAATCAGCATATAGCAGTTTAGAAAAAGTTTAAAAAATAATTTTTATTTTTTTGAGTAATTTGTAACTAAAATAGTCAAGAAACTTGACCCTTCTGTTTGCATAAGATATAGCAAATAATTTATTACAACTTTTTTTGAAATATATCGATTCTTTTTAATGCGTAGTACTCAGAAAACAGTTGGAGACAAGCGGATGTGCGTAAAACCATATCAAAATGCGTTAGAAAGCATGGAGCAAGCCAACCTCGCATTTCTTCAATTGCAACCGCCGTATATTGTAAAATAACATTCTACGGTCCAATCTGAAAGCATTATTCGTGTTTTCATCTGGAAATTAGTTAATCAGCATATAGCAGTTTATAAAAAGTTTAAAAAATAATATTTATTTTTTTGAGTAAATTGTAACTAAAATAGTCAAGAAACTTGACCCTTCTGTTTGCATAAGATATAGCAAATAATTTATTACAACTTTTTTTGAAATATATCGATTCTTTTTAATGCGTAGTACTCAGAAAACAGTTGGAGACAAGCGGATGTGCGTAAAACCATATCAAAATGCGTTAGAAAGCATGGAGCAAGCCAACCTCGCATTTCTTCAATTGCAACCGCCGTATATTGTAAAATGACATTCTACGGTCCAATCTGAAAGCATTATTCGTGTTTTCATCTGGAAATTAGTTAATCAGCATATAGCAGTTTATAAAAAGTTTAAAAAATAATTTTTATTTTTTTGAGTAAATTGTAACTAAAATAGTCAAGAAACTTGACCCTTCTGTTTGCATAAGATATAGCAAATAATTTATTACAACTTTTTTTGAAATATATCGATTCTTTTTAATGCGTAGTACTCAGAAAACAGTTGGAGACAAGCGGATGTGCGTAAAACCATATCAAAATGCGTTAGAAAGCATGGAACAAGCCAAGCTCGCATTTCTTCAATTGCAACCGCCGTATATTGTAAAATAACATTCTACGGTCCAATCTCAAAGCATTATTCGTGTTTTCATCTGGAAATTAGTTAATCAGCATATAGCAGTTTAGAAAAAGTTTAAAAAATAATTTTTATTTTTTTGAGTAAATTGTAACTAAAATAGTCAAGAAACTTGACCCTTCTGTTTGCATAAGATATAGCAAATAATTTATTACAACTTTTTTTGAAATATATCGATTCTTTTTAATGCGCAGTACTTAGAAAACAGTTGGAGACAAGCGGATGTGCGTAAAACCATATCAAAATGCGTTAGAAAGCATGGAGCAAGCCAAGCTCGCATTTCTTCAATTGCAACCGCCGTATATTGTAAGATAACATTCTATGGTCCAATCTGAAAGCATTATTCGTGTTTTCATCTGGAAATTAGTTAATCAGCATATAGCAGTTTAGAAAAAGTTTAAAAAATAATTTTTATTTTTTTGAGTAAATTGTAACTAAAATAGTCAAGAAACTTGACCCTTCTGTTTGCATAAGATATAGCAAATAATTTATTACAACTTTTTTTGAAATATATCGATTCTTTTTAATGCGTAGTACTCAGAAAACAGTTGGAGACAAGCGGATGTGCGTAAAACCATATCAAAATGCGTTAGAAAGCATGGAGCAAGCCAACCTCGCATTTCTTCAATTGCAACCGCCGTATATTGTAAAATAACATTCTACGGTCCAATCTGAAAGCATTATTCGTGTTTTCATCTGGAAATTAGTTAATCAGCATATAGCAGTTTAGAAAAAGTTTAAAAAATAATTTTTATTTTTTTGAGTAATTTTTAACTAAAATAGTCAAGAAACTTGACCCTTCTGTTTGCATAAGATATAGCAAATAATTTATTACAACTTTTTTTGAAATATATCGATTCTTTTTAATGCGTAGTACTCAGAAAACAGTTGGAGACAAGCGGATGTGCGTAAAACCATATCAAAATGCGTTAGAAAGCATGGAGCAAGCCAACCTCGCATTTCTTCAATTGCAACCGCCGTATATTGTAAAATAACATTCTACGGTCCAATCTGAAAGCATTATTCGTGTTTTCATCTGGAAATTAGTTAATCAGCATATAGCAGTTTAGAAAAAGTTTAAAAAATAATTTTTATTTTTTTGAGTAAATTGTAACTAAAATAGTCAAGAAACTTGACCCTTCTGTTTGCATAAGATATAGCAAATAATTTATTACAACTTTTTTTGAAATATATCGATTCTTTTTAATGCCTAGTACTCAGAAAACAGTTGGAGACAAGCGGATGTGCGTAAAACCATATCAAAATGCGTTAGAAAACATGGAGCAAGCCAACCTCCATTTCTTCAATTGCAACCGCCGTATATTGTAAAATAAGATTCTACGGTCCAATCTGAAAGCATTATTCGTGTTTTCATCTGGAAATTAGTTAATCAGCATATAGCAGTTTATAAAAAGTTTAAAAAATAATATTTATTTGTTTGAGTAAATTGTAACTAAAATAGTCAAGAAACTTGACCCTTCTGTTTGCATAAGATATAGCAAATAATTTATTACAACTTTTTTTGAAATATATCGATTCTTTTTAATGCGTAGTACTCAGAAAACAGTTGGAGACAAGCGGATGTGCGTAAAACCATATCAAAATGCGTTAGAAAGCATGGAGCAAGCCAAGCTCGCATTTCTTCAATTGCAACCGCCGTATATTGTAAGATAACATTCTACGGTCCAATCTGAAAACATTATTCGTGTTTTCATCTGGAAATTAGTTAATCAGCATATAGCAGTTTAGAAAAAGTTTAAAAAATAATTTTTATTTTTTTGAGTAAATTGTAACTAAAATAGTCAAGAAACTTGACCCTTCTGTTTGCATAAGATATAGCAAATAATTTATTACAACTTTTTTTGAAATATATCGATTCTTTTTAATGCGTAGTACTCAGAAAACAGTTGGAAACAAGCGGATGTGCGTAAAACCATATCAAAATGCGTTAGAAAGCATGGAGCAAGCCAAGCTCGCATTTCTTCAATTGCAACCGCCGTATATTGTAAGATAACATTCTATGGTCCAATCTGAAAGCATTATTCGTGTTTTCATCTGGAAATTAGTTAATCAGCATATAGCAGTTTATAAAAAGTTTAAAAAATAATTTTTATTTTTTTGAGTAAATTGTAACTAAAATAGTCAAGAAACTTGACCCGTCTGTTTGCATAAGATATAGCAAATAATTTATTACAACTTTTTTTGAAATATATCGATTCTTTTTAATGCGTAGTACTCAGAAAACAGTTGGAGACAAGCGGATGTGCGTAAAACCATATCAAAATGCGTTAGAAAGCATGGAGCAAGCCAAGCTCGCATTTCTTCAATTGCAACCGCCGTATATTGTAAGATAACATTCTATGGTCCAATCTGAAAGCATTATTCGTGTTTTCATCTGGAAATTAGTTAATCAGCATATAGCAGTTTATAAAAAGTTTAAAAAATAATTTTTATTTTTTTGAGTAAATTGTAACTAAAATAGTCAAGAAACTTGACCCGTCTGTTTGCATAAGATATAGCAAATAATTTATTACAACTTTTTTTGAAATATATCGATTCTTTTTAATGCGCAGTACTCAGAAAACAGTTGGAGACAAGCGGATGTGCGTAAAACCATATCAAAATGCGTTAGAAAGCATGGAGCAAGCCAACCTCGCATTTCTTCAATTGCAACCGCCGTGTATTGTAAAATAACATTCTACGGTCCAATCTGAAAGCATTATTCGTGTTTTCATCTGGAAATTAGTTAATCAGCATATAGCAGTTTAGAAAAAGTTTAAAAAATAATTTTTATTTTTTTGAGTAAATTGTAACTAAAATAGTCAAGAAACTTGACCCTTCTGTTTGCATAAGATATAGCAAATAATTTATTACAACTTTTTTTGAAATATATCGATTCTTTTTAATGCGTAGTACTCAGAAAACAGTTGGAGACAAGCGGATGTGCGTAAAACCATATCAAAATGCGTTAGAAAGCATGGAGCAAGCCAACCTCGCATTTCTACAATTGCAACTACCGTATATTGTAAAATAACATTCTACGGTCCAATCAGAAAGCATTATTCGTGTTTTCATCTGGAAATTAGTTAATCAGCATATAGCAGTTTAGAAAAAGTTTAAAAAATAATTTTTATTTTTTTGAGTAAATTGTAACTAAAATAGTCAAGAAACTTGACCCTTCTGTTTGCATAAGATATAGCAAATAATTTATTACAACTTTTTTTGAAATATATCGATTCTTTTTAATGCGTAGTACTCAGAAAACAGTTGGAGACAAGCGGATGTGCGTAAAACCATATCAAAATGCGTTAGAAAGCATGGAGCAAGCCAACCTCGCATTTCTTCAATTGCAACCGCCGTATATTGTAAAATAACATTCTACGGTCTAATCTGAAAGCATTATTCGTGTTTTCATCTGGAAATTAGTTAATCAGCATATAGCAGTTTAGAAAAAGTTTAAAAAATAATTTTTATTTTTTTGAGTAAATTCTAACTAAAATAGTCAAGAAACTTGACCCTTCTGTTTGCATAAGATATAGCAAATAATTTATTACAACTTTTTTTGAAATATATCGATTCTTTTTAATGCGTAGTACTCAGAAAACAGTTGGAGACAAGCGGATGTGCGTAAAACCATATCAAAATGCGTTAGAAAGCATGGAGCAAGCCAACCTCGCATTTCTTCAATTGCAACCGCCGTATATTGTAAAATAACATTCTACGGTCCAATCTGAAAGCATTATTCGTGTTTTCATCTGGAAATTAGTTAATCAGCATATAGCAGTTTAGAAAAAGTTTAAAAAATAATTTTTATTTTTTTGAGTAAATTGTAACTAAAATAGTCAAGAAACTTGACCCTTCTGTTTGCATAAGATATAGCAAATAATTTATTACAACTTTTTTTGAAATATATCGATTCTTTTTAATGCGTAGTACTCAGAAAACAGTTGGAGACAAGCGGATATGCGTAAAACCATATCAAAATGCGTTAGAAAGCATGGAGCAAGCCAACCTCGCATTTCTTCAATTGCAACCGCCGTATATTGTAAAATAACATTCTACGGTCCAATCTGAAAGCATTATTCGTGTTTTCATCTGGAAATTAGTTAATCAGCATATAGCAGTTTATAAAAAGTTTAAAAAATAATATTTATTTTTTTGAGTAAATTGTAACTAAAATAGTCAAGAAACTTGACCCTTCTGTTTGCATAAGATATAGCAAATAATTTATTACAACTTTTTTTGAAATATATCGATTCTTTTTAATGCGTAGTACTCAGAAAACAGTTGGAGACAAGCGGATGTGCGTAAAACCATATCAAAATGCGTTAGAAAGCATGGAGCAAGCCAACCTCGCATTTCTTCAATTGCAACCGCCGTATATTGTAAAATAACATTCTACGGTCCAATCTGAAAGCATTATTCGTGTTTTCATCTGGAAATTAGTTAATCAGCATATAGCAGTTTAGAAAAAGTTTAAAAAATAATTTTTATTTTTTTGAGTAAATTGTAACTAAAATAGTCAAGAAACTTGACCCTTCTGTTTGCATAAGATATAGCAAATAATTTATTACAACTTTTTTTGAAATATATCGATTCTTTTTAATGCGTAGTACTCAGAAAACAGTTGGAGACAAGCGGATGTGCGTAAAACCATATCAAAATGCGTTAGAAAGCATGGAGCAAGCCAAGCTCGCATTTCTTCAATTGCAACCGCCGTATATTGTAAAATAACATTCTACGGTCCAATCTGAAAGCATTATTCGTGTTTTCATCTGGAAATTAGTTAATCAGCATATAGCAGTTTAGAAGAAGTTTAAAAAATATTTTTTATTTTTTTGAGTAAATTGTAACTAAAATAGTCAAGAAACTTGACCCTTCTGTTTGCATAAGATATAGCAAATAATTTATTACAACTTTTTTTGAAATATATCGATTCTTTTTAATGCGTAGTACTCAGAAAACAGTTGGAGACAAGCGGATGTGCGTAAAACCATATCAAAATGCGTTAGAAAGCATGGAGCAAGCCAACCTCGCATTACTTCAATTGCAACCGCCGTATATTGTAAAATAACATTCTACGGTCCAATCTGAAAGCATTATTCGTGTTTTGATCTGGAAATTAGTTAATCAGCATATAGCAGTTTAGAAAAAGTTTAAAAAATAATTTTTATTTTTTTGAGTAATTTGTAACTAAAATAGTCAAGAAACTTGACCCTTCTGTTTGCATAAGATATAGCAAATAATTTATTACAACTTTTTTTGAAATATATCGATTCTTTTTAATGCGTAGTACTCAGAAAACAGTTGGAGACAAGCGGATGTGCGTAAAACCATATCAAAATGCGTTAGAAAGCATGGAGCAAGCCAACCTCGCATTTCTTCAATTGCAACCGCCGTATATTGTAAAATAACATTCTACGGTCCAATCTGAAAGCATTATTCGTGTTTTCATCTGGAAATTAGTTAATCAGCATATAGCAGTTTAAAAAAAGTTTAAAAAATAATTTTTATTTTTTTGAGTAAATTGTAACTAAAATAGTCAAGAAACTTGACCCTTCTGTTTGCATAAGATATAGCAAATAATTTATTACAACTTTTTTTGAAATATATCAATTCTTTTTAATGCGTAGTACTCAGAAAACAGTTGGAGACAAGCGGATGTGCGTAAAACCATATCAAAATGCGTTAGAAACCATGGAGCAAGCCAACCTCGCATTTCTTCAATTGCAACCGCCGTATATTGTAAAATAACATTCTACGGTCCACTCTGAAAGCATTATTCGTGTTTTCATATGGAAATTAGTTAATCAGCATATAGCAGTTTAGAAAAAGTTTAAAAAATAATTTTTATTTTTTTGAGTAAATTGTAACTAAAATAGTCAAGAAACTTGACCCTTCTGTTTGCATAAGATATAGCAAATAATTTATTACAACTTTTTATGAAATATATCGATTCTTTTTAATGCGTAGTACTCAGAAAACAGTTGGAGACAAGCGGATGTGCGTAAAACCATATCAAAATGCGTTAGAAAGCATGGAGCAAGCCAACCTCGCATTTCTTCAATTGCAACCGCCGTATATTGTAAAATAACATTCTACGGTCCAATCTGAAAGCATTATTCGTGTTTTCATCTGGAAATTAGTTAATCAGCATATAGCAGTTTAGAAAAAGTTTAAAAAATAATTTTTATTTTTTTGAGTAAATTGTAACTAAAATAGTCAAGAAACTTGACCCTTCTGTTTGCATAAGATATAGCAAATAATTTATTACAACTTTTTTTGAAATATATCGATTCTTTTTAATGCGTAGTACTCAGAAAACAGTTGGAGACAAGCGGATGTGCGTAAAACCATATCAAAATGCGTTAGAAAGCATGGAGCAAGCCAACCTCGCATTTCTTCAATTGCAACCGCCGTATATTGTAAAATAACATTCTACGGTCCAATCTGAAAGCATTATTCGTGTTTTCATCTGGAAATTAGTTAATCAGCATATAGCAGTTTATAAAAAGTTTAAAAAATAATATTTATTTTTTTGAGTAAATTGTAACTAAAATAGTCAAGAAACTTGACCCTTCTGTTTGCATAAGATATAGCAAATAATTTATTACAACTTTTTTTGAAATATATCGATTCTTTTTAATGCGTAGTACTCAAAAAACAGTTGGAGACAAGCGGATGTGCGTAAAACCATATCAAAATGCGTTAGAAAGTATGGAGCAAGCCAACCTCGCATTTCTTCAATTGCAACCGCCGTATATTGTAAAATAACATTCTACGGTCCAATCTGAAAGCATTATTCGTGTTTTCATCTGGAAATTAGTTAATCAGCATATAGCAGTTTAGAAAAAGTTTAAAAAATAATTTTTATTTTTTTGAGTAAATTGTAACTAAAATAGTCAAGAAACTTGACCCTTCTGTTTGCATAAGATATAGCACATAATTTATTACAACTTTTTTTGAAATATATCGATTCTTTTTAATGCGTAGTACTCAGAAAACAGTTGGAGACAAGCGGATGTGCGTAAAACCATATCAAAATGCGTTAGAAAGCATGGAGCAAGCCAAGCTCGCATTTCTTCAATTGCAACCGCCGTATATTGTAAGATAACATTCTATGGTCCAATCTGAAAGCATTATTCGTGTTTTCATCTGGAAATTAGTTAATCAGCATATAGCAGTTTAGAAAAAGTTTAAAAAATAATTTTTATTTTTTTGAGTAAATTGTAACTAAAATAGTCAAGAAACTTGACCCTTCTGTTTGCATAAGATATAGCAAATAATTTATTACAACTTTTTTTGAAATATATCGATTCTTTTTAATGCGTAGTACTCAGAAAACAGTTGGAGACAAGCGGATGTGCGTAAAACCATATCAAAATGCGTTAGAAAGCATGGAGCAAGCCAAGCTCGCATTTCTTCAATTGCAACCGCCGTATATTGTAAGATAACATTCTATGGTCCAATCTGAAAGCATTATTCGTGTTTTCATCTGGAAATTAGTTAATCAGCATATAGCAGTTTAGAAAAAGTTTAAAAAATAATTTTTATTTTTTTGAGTAAATTGTAACTAAAATAGTCAAGAAACTTGACCCTTCTGTTTGCATAAGATATAGCAAATAATTTATTACAACTTTTTTTGAAATATATCGATTCTTTTTAATGCCTAGTACTCAGAAAACAGTTGGAGACAAGCGGATGTGCGTAAAACCATATCAAATAGCGTTAGAAAGCATGGAGCAAGCCAACCTCGCATTTCTTCAATTGCAACCGCCGTATATTGTAAAATAACATTCTACGGTCCAATCTGAAAGCATTATTCGTGTTTTCATCTGGAAATTAGTTAATCAGCATATAGCAGTTTAGAAAAAGTTTAAAAAATAATTTTTATTTTTTTGAGTAAATTGTAACTAAAATAGTCAAGAAACTTGACCCTTCTGTTTGCATAAGATATAGCAAATAATTTATTACAACTTTTTTTGAAATATATCGATTCTTTTTAATGCGTAGTACTCAGAAAACAGTTGGAGACCAGCGGATGTGCGTAAAACCATATCAAAATGCGTTAGAAAGCATGGAGCAAGCCAAGCTCGCATTTCTTCAATTGCAACCGCCGTATATTGTAAGATAACATTCTATGGTCCAATCTGAAAGCATTATTCGTGTTTTCATCTGGAAATTAGTTAATCAGCATATAGCAGTTTAGAAAAAGTTTAAAAAATAATTTTTATTTTTTTGAGTAAATTGTAACTAAAATAGTCAAGAAACTTGACCCTTCTGTTTGCATAAGATATAGCAAATAATTTATTACAACTTTTTTTGAAATATATCCATTCTTTTTAATGCGTAGTACTCAGAAAACAGTTGGAGACAAGCGGATGTGCGTAAAACCATATCAAAATGCGTTAGAAAGCATGGAGCAAGCCAACCTCGCATTTCTTCAATTGCAACCGCCGTATATTGTAAAATAACATTCTACGGTCCAATCTGAAAGCATTATTCGTGTTTTCATCTGGAAATTAGTTAATCAGCATATAGCAGTTTAGAAAAAGTTTAACAAATAATTTTTATTTTTTTGAGTAAATTGTAACTAAAATAGTCAAGAAACTTGACCCTTCTGTTTGCATAAGATATAGCAAATAATTTATTACAACTTTTTTTGAAATATATCGATTCTTTTTAATGCCTAGTACTCAGAAAACAGTTGGAGACAAGCGGATGTGCGTAAAACCATATCAAAATGCGTTAGAAAGCATGGAGCAAGCCAACCTCGCATTTCTTCAATTGCAACCGCCGTATTTTGTAAAATAACATTCTACGGTCCAATCTGAAAGCATTATTCGTGTTTTCATCTGGAAATTAGTTAATCAGCATATAGCAGTTTATAAAAAGTTTAAAAAATAATATTTATTTTTTTGAGTAAATTGTAACTAAAATAGTCAAGAAACTTGACCCTTCTGTTTGCATAAGATATAGCAAATAATTTATTACAACTTTTTTTGAAATATATCGATTCTTTTTAATGCGTAGTACTCAGAAAACAGTTGGAGACAAGCGGATGTGCGTAAAACCATATCAAAATGCGTTAGAAAGCATGGAGCAAGCCAACCTCGCATTTCTTCAATTGCAACCGCCGTATATTGTAAAATAACATTCTACGGTCCAATCTGAAAGCATTATTCGTGTTTTCATCTGGAAATTAGTTAATCAGCATATAGCAGTTTAGAAAAAGTTTAAAAAATAATTTTTATTTTTTTGAGTAAATTGTAACTAAAATAGTCAAGAAACTTGACCCTTCTGTTTGCATAAGATATAGCAAATAATTTATTACAACTTTTTTTGAAATATATCGATTCTTTTTAATGCGTAGTACTCAGAAAACAGTTGGAGACCAGCGGATGTGCGTAAAACCATATCAAAATGCGTTAGAAAGCATGGAGCAAGCCAAGCTCGCATTTCTTCAATTGCAACCGCCGTATATTGTAAGATAACATTCTATAGTCCAATCTGAAAGCATTATTCGTGTTTTCATCTGGAAATTAGTTAATCAGCATATAGCAGTTTTGAAAAAGTTTAAAAAATAATTTTTATTTTTTTGAGTAAATTGTAACTAAAATAGTCAAGAAACTTGACCCTTCTGTTTGCATAAGATATAGCAAATAATTTATTACAACTTTTTTTGAAATATATCGATTCTTTTTAATGCGTAGTACTCAGAAAACAGTTGGAGACAAGCGGATGTGCGTAAAACCATATCAAAATGCGTTAGAAAGCATGGAGCAAGCCAAGCTCGCATTTCTTCAATTGCAACCGCCGTATATTGTAAAATAACATTCTACGGTCCAATCTGAAAGCATTATTCGTGTTTTCATCTGGAAATTAGTTAATCAGCATATAGCAGTTTAGAAAAAGTTTAAAAAATAATTTTTATTTTTTTGAGTAAATTGTAACTAAAATAGTCAAGAAACTTGACCCTTCTGTTTGCATAAGATATAGCAAATAATTTATTACAACTTTTTTTGAAATATATCGATTCTTTTTAATGCGTAGTACTCAGAAAACAGTTGGAGACAAGCGGATGTGCGTAAAACCATATCAAAATGCGTTAGAAAGCATGGAGCAAGCCAACCTCGCATTACTTCAATTGCAACCGCCGTATATTGTAAAATAACATTCTACGGTCCAATCTGAAAGCATTATTCGTGTTTTGATCTGGAAATTAGTTAATCAGCATATAGCAGTTTAGAAAAAGTTTAAAAAATAATTTTTATTTTTTTGAGTAATTTGTAACTAAAATAGTCAAGAAACTTGACCCTTCTGTTTGCATAAGATATAGCAAATAATTTATTACAACTTTTTTTGAAATATATCGATTCTTTTTAATGCGTAGTACTCAGAAAACAGTTGGAGACAAGCGGATGTGCGTAAAACCATATCAAAATGCGTTAGAAAGCATGGAGCAAGCCAACCTCGCATTTCTTCAATTGCAACCGCCGTATATTGTAAAATAACATTCTACGGTCCAATCTGAAAGCATTATTCGTGTTTTCATCTGGAAATTAGTTAATCAGCATATAGCAGTTTAAAAAAAGTTTAAAAAATAATTTTTATTTTTTTGAGTAAATTGTAACTAAAATAGTCAAGAAACTTGACCCTTCTGTTTGCATAAGATATAGCAAATAATTTATTACAACTTTTTTTGAAATATATCAATTCTTTTTAATGCGTAGTACTCAGAAAACAGTTGGAGACAAGCGGATGTGCGTAAAACCATATCAAAATGCGTTAGAAACCATGGAGCAAGCCAACCTCGCATTTCTTCAATTGCAACCGCCGTATATTGTAAAATAACATTCTACGGTCCACTCTGAAAGCATTATTCGTGTTTTCATCTGGAAATTAGTTAATTAGCATATAGCAGTTTAGAAAAAGTTTAAAAAATAATTTTTATTTTTTTGAGTAAATTGTAACTAAAATAGTCAAGAAACTTGACCCTTCTGTTTGCATAAAATATAGCAAATAATTTATTACAACTTTTTTTGAAATATATCGATTCTTTTTAATGCGTAGTACTCAGAAAACAGTTGGAGACAAGCGGATGTGCGTAAAACCATATCAAAATGCGTTAGAAAGCATGGAGCAAGCCAACCTCGCATTTCTTCAATTGCAACCGCCGTATATTGTAAAATAACATTCTACGGTCCAATCTGAAAGCATTATTCGTGTTTTCATTTGGAAATTAGTTAATCAGCATATAGCAGTTTAGAAAAAGTTTAAAAAATAATTTTTATTTTTTTGAGTAAATTGTAACTTAAATAGTCAAGAAACTTGACCCTTCTGTTTGCATAAGATATAGCAAATAATTTATTACAACTTTTTTTGAAATATATCGATTCTTTTTAATGCGTAGTACTCAGAAAACAGTTGGAGACAAGCGGATGTGCGTAAAACCATATCAAAATGCGTTAGAAAGCATGGAGCAAGCCAACCTCGCATTTCTTCAATTGCAACCGCC
This sequence comes from Cantharis rustica, assembly GCA_911387805.1. NCBI lineage: Eukaryota > Metazoa > Arthropoda > Insecta > Coleoptera > Cantharidae > Cantharis > Cantharis rustica. The sequence continues at coordinate 13,626,436 of OU426883.1, forward strand.
GTATATTGTAAAATAACATTCTACGGTCCAATCTGAAAGCATTATTCGTGTTTTCATCTGGAAATTAGTTAATCAGCATATAGCAGTTTATAAAAAGTTTAAAAAATAATATTTATTTTTTTGAGTAAATTGTAACTAAAATAGTCAAGAAACTTGACCCTTCTGTTTGCATAAGATATAGCAAATAATTTATTACAACTTTTTTTGAAATATATCGATTCTTTTTAATGCGTAGTACTCAAAAAACAGTTGGAGACAAGCGGATGTGCGTAAAACCATATCAAAATGCGTTAGAAAGTATGGAGCAAGCCAACCTCGCATTTCTTCAATTGCAACCGCCGTATATTGTAAAATAACATTCTACGGTCCAATCTGAAAGCATTATTCGTGTTTTCATCTGGAAATTAGTTAATCAGCATATAGCAGTTTAGAAAAAGTTTAAAAAATAATTTTTATTTTTTTGAGTAAATTGTAACTAAAATAGTCAAGAAACTTGACCCTTCTGTTTGCATAAGATATAGCACATAATTTCTTACAACTTTTTTTGAAATATATCGATTCTTTTTAATGCGTAGTACTCAGAAAACAGTTGGAGACAAGCGGATGTGCGTAAAACCATATCAAAATGCGTTAGAAAGCATGGAGCAAGCCAAGCTCGCATTTCTTCAATTGCAACCGCCGTATATTGTAAGATAACATTCTATGGTCCAATCTGAAAGCATTATTCGTGTTTTCATCTGGAAATTAGTTAATCAGCATATAGCAGTTTAGAAAAAGTTTAAAAAATAATTTTTATTTTTTTGAGTAAATTGTAACTAAAATAGTCAAGAAACTTGACCCTTCTGTTTGCATAAGATATAGCAAATAATTTATTACAACTTTTTTTGAAATATATCGATTCTTTTTAATGCGTAGTACTCAGAAAACAGTTGGAGACAAGCGGATGTGCGTAAAACCATATCAAAATGCGTTAGAAAGCATGGAGCAAGCCAACCTCGCATTTCTTCAATTGCAACCGCCGTATATTGTAAAATAACATTCTACGGTCCAATCTGAAAGCATTATTCGTGTTTTCATCTGGAAATTAGTTAATCAGCATATAGCCGTTTAGAAAAAGTTTAAAAAATAATTTTTATTTTTTTGAGTAAATTGTAACTAAAATAGTCAAGAAACTTGACCCTTCTGTTTGCATAAGATATAGCAAATAATTTATTACAACTTTTTTTGAAATATATCGATTCTTTTTAATGCGTAGTACTCAGAAAACAGTTGGAGACAAGCGGATGTGCGTAAAACCATATCAAAATGCGTTAGAAAGCATGGAGCAAGCCAACCTCGCATTTCTTCAATTGCAACCGCCGTATATTGTAAAATAACATTCTACGGTCCAATCTGAAAGCATTATTCGTGTTTTCATCTGGAAATTAGTTAATCAGCATATAGCAGTTTAGAAAAAGTTTAAAAAATAATTTTTATTTTTTTGAGTAAAATGTAACTAAAATAGTCAAGAAACTTGACCCTTCTGTTTGCATAAGATATAGCAAATAATTTATTACAACTTTTTTTGAAATATATCGATTCTTTTTAATGCGTAGTACTCAGAAAACATTTGGAGACAAGCGGATGTGCGTAAAACCATATCAAAATGCGTTAGAAAGCATGGAGCAAGCCAACCTCGCATTTCTTCAATTGCAACCGCCTTATATTGTAAAATAACATTCTAAGGTCCAATCTGAAAGCATTATTCGTGTTTTCATCTGGAAATTAGTTAATCAGCATATAGCAGTTTAGAAAAAGTTTAAAAAATAATTTTTATTTTTTTGAGTAAATTGTAACTAAAATAGTCAAGAAACTTGACCCTTCTGTTTGCATAAGATATAGCAAATAATTTATTACAACTTTTTTTGAAATATATCGATTCTTTTTAATGCGTAGTACTCAGAAAACAGTTGGAGACAAGCGGATGTGCGTAAAACCATATCAAAATGCGTTAGAAAGCATGGAGCAAGCCAAGCTCGCATTTCTTCAATTGCAACCGCCGTATATTGTAAAATAACATTCTACGGTCCAATCTGAAAGCATTATTCGTGTTTTCATCTGGAAATTAGTTAATCAGCATATAGCAGTTTAGAAAAAGTTTAAAAAATAATTTTTATTTTTTTGAGTAAATTGTAACTAAAATAGTCAAGAAACTTGACCCTTCTGTTTGCATAAGATATAGCAAATAATTTATTACAACTTTTTTTGAAATATATCGATTCTTTTTAATGCGTAGTACTCAGAAAACAGTTGGAGACAAGCGGATGTGCGTAAAACCATATCAAAATGCGTTAGAAAGCATGGAGCAAGCCAACCTCGCATTTCTTCAATTGCAACCGCCGTATATTGTAAAATAACATTCTACGGTCCAATCTGAAAGCATTATTCGTGTTTTCATCTGGAAATTAGTTAATCAGCATATAGCAGTTTATAAAAAGTTTAAAAAATAATATTTATTTTTTTGAGTAAATTGTAACTAAAATAGTCAAGAAACTTGACCCTTCTGTTTGCATAAGATATAGCAAATAATTTATTACAACTTTTTTTGAAATATATCGATTCTTTTTAATGCGTAGTACTCAGAAAACAGTTGGAGACAAGCGGATGTGCGTAAAACCATATCAAAATGCGTTAGAAAGCATGGAGCAAGCCAACCTCGCATTTCTTCAATTGCAACCGCAGTATATTGTAAAATAACATTCTACGGTCCAATCTGAAAGCATTATTCGTGTTTTCATCTGGAAATTAGTTAATCAGCATATAGCAGTTTATAAAAAGTTTAAAAAATAATATTTATTTTTTTGAGTAAATTGTAACTAAAATAGTCAAGAAACTTGACCCTTCTGTTTGCATAAGATATAGCAAATAATTTATTACAACTTTTTTTGAAATATATCGATTCTTTTTAATGCGTAGTACTCAGAAAACAGTTGGAGACAAGCGGATGTGCGTAAAACCATATCAAAATGCGTTAGAAAGCATGGAGCAAGCCAACCTCGCATTTCTTCAATTGCAACCGCCGTATATTGTAAAATAACATTCTACGGTCCAATCTGAAAGCATTATTCGTGGTTTCATCTGGAAATTAGTTAATCAGTATATAGCAGTTTAGAAAAAGTTTAAAAAATAATTTTTATTTTTTTGAGTAAATTGTAACTAAAATAGTCAAGAAACTTGACCCTTCTGTTTGCATAAGATATAGCAAATAATTTATTACAACTTTTTTTGAAATATATCGATTCTTTTTAATGCGTAGTACTCAGAAAACAGTTGGAGACAAGCGGATGTGCGTAAAACCATATCAAAATGCGTTAGAAACCCCGGAGCAAGCCAACCTCGCATTTCTTCAATTGCAACCGCCGTATATTGTAAAATAACATTCTACGGTCCAATCTGAAAGCATTATTCGTGTTTTCATCTGGAAATTAGTTAATCAGCATATAGCAGTTTATAAAAAGTTTAAAAAATAATATTTATTTTTTTGAGTAAATTGTAACTAAAATAGTCAAGAAACTTGATCCTTCTGTTTGCATAAGATATAGCAAATAATTTATTACAACTTTTTTTGAAATATATCGATTCTTTTTAATGCGTAGTACTCAGAAAACAGTTGGAGACAAGCGGATGTGCGTAAAACCATATCAAAATGCGTTAGAAAGCATGGAGCAAGCCAACCTCGCATTTCTTCAATTGCAACCGCCGTATATTGTAAAATAACATTCTACGGTCCAATCTGAAAGCATTATTCGTGTTTTCATCTGGAAATTAGTTAATCAGCATATAGCAGTTTAGAAAAAGTTTAAAAAATAATTTTTATTTTTTTGAGTAAATTGTAACTAAAATAGTCAAGAAACTTGACCCTTCTGTTTGCATAAGATATAGCAAATAATTTATTACAACTTTTTTTGAAATATATCGATTCTTTTTAATGCGTAGTACTCAGAAAACAGTTGGAGACAAGCGGATGTGCGTAAAACCATATCAAAATGCGTTAGAAACCCCGGAGCAAGCCAACCTCGCATTTCTTCAATTGCAACCGCCGTATATTGTAAAATAACATTCTACGGTCCAATCTGAAAGCATTATTCGTGTTTTCATCTGGAAATTAGTTAATCAGCATATAGCAGTTTATAAAAAGTTTAAAAAATAATATTTATTTTTTTGAGTAAATTGTAACTAAAATAGTCAAGAAACTTGACCCTTCTGTTTGCATAAGATATAGCAAATAATTTATTACAACTTTTTTTGAAATATATCGATTCTTTTTAATGCGTAGTACTCAGAAAACAGTTGGAGACAAGCGGATGTGCGTAAAACCATATCAAAATGCGTTAGAAAGCATGGAGCAAGCCAACCTCGCATTTCTTCAATTGCAACCGCCGTATATTGTAAAATAACATTCTACGGTCCAATCTGAAAGCATTATTCGTGTTTTCATCTGGAAATTAGTTAATAAGCATATAGCAGTTTATAAAAAGTTTAAAAAATAATATTTATTTTTTTGAGTAAATTGTAACTAAAATAGTCAAGAAACTTGACCCTTCTGTTTGCATAAGATATAGCAAATAATTTATTACAACTTTTTTTGAAATATATCGATTCTTTTTAATGCGTAGTACTCAGAAAACAGTTAGAGACAAGCGGATGTGCGTAAAACCATATCAAAATGCGTTAGAAAGCATGGAGCAAGCCAACCTCGCATTTCTTCAATTGCAACCGCCGTATATTGTAAAATAACATTCTACGGTCCAATCTGAAAGCATTATTCGTGTTTTCATCTGGAAATTAGTTAATCAGCATATAGCAGTTTATAAAAAGTTTAAAAAATAATATTTATTTTTTTGAGTAAATTGTAACTAAAATAGTCAAGAAACTTGACCCTTCTGTTTGCATAAGATATAGCAAATAATTTATTACAACTTTTTTTGAAATATATCGATTCTTTTTAATGCGTAGTACTCAGAAAACAGTTGGAGACAAGCGGATGTGCGTAAAACCATATCAAAATGCGTTAGAAAGCATGGAGCAAGCCAACCTCGCATTTCTTCAATTGCAACCGCCGTATATTGTAAAATAACATTCTACGGTCCAATCTGAAAGCATTATTCGTGTTTTCATCTGGAAATTAGTTAATCAGCATATAGCAGTTTATAAAAAGTTTAAAAAATAATATTTATTTTTTTGAGTAAATTGTAACTAAAATAGTCAAGAAACTTGACCCTTCTGTTTGCATAAGATATAGCAAATAATTTATTTCAACTTTTTTTGAAATATATCGATTCTTTTTAATGCGTAGTACTCAGAAAACAGTTGGAGACAAGCGGATGTGCGTAAAACCATATCAAAATGCGTTAGAAAGCATGGAGCAAGCCAACCTCGCATTTCTTCAATTGCAACCGCCGTATATTGTAAAATAACATTCTACGGTCCAATCTGAAAGCATTATTCGTGTTCTCATCTGGAAATTAGTTAATCAGCATATAGCAGTTTATAAAAAGTTTAAAAAATAATATTTATTTTTTTGAGTAAATTGTAACTAAAATAGTCAAGAAACTTGACCCTTCTGTTTGCATAAGATATAGCAAATAATTTATTACAACTTTTTTTGAAATATATCGATTCTTTTTAATGCGTAGTACTCAGAAAACAGTTGGAGACAAGCGGATGTGCGTAAAACCATATCAAAATGCGTTAGAAAGCATGGAGCAAGCCAACCTCGCATTTCTTCAATTGCAACCGCCGTATATTGTAAAATAACATTCTACGGTCCAATCTGAAAGCATTATTCGTGTTTTCATCTGGAAATTAGTTAATCAGCATATAGCAGTTTATAAAAAGTTTAAAAAATAATATTTATTTTTTTGAGTAAATTGTAACTAAAATAGTCAAGAAACTTGACCCTTCTGTTTGCATAAGATATAGCAAATAATTTATTACAACTTTTTTTGAAATATATCGATTCTTTTTAATGCGTAGTACTCAGAAAACAGTTGGAGACAAGCGGATGTGCGTAAAACCATATCAAAATGCGTTAGAAAGCAAGGAGCAAGCCAACCTCGCGTTTCTTCAATTGCAACCGCCGTATATTGTAAAATAACATTCTACGGTCCAATCTGAAAGCATTATTCGTGTTTTCATCTGGAAATTAGTTAATCAGCATATAGCAGTTTATAAAAAGTTTAAAAAATAATATTTATTTTTTTGAGTAAATTGTAACTAAAATAGTCAAGAAACTTGACCCTTCTGTTTGCATAAGATATAGCAAATAATTTATTACAACTTTTTTTTAAATATATCGATTCTTTTTAATGCGTAGTACTCAGAAAACAGTTGGAGACAAGCGGATGTGCGTAAAACCATATCAAAATGCGTTAGAAAGCATGGAGCAAGCCAACCTCGCATTTCTTCAATTGCAACCGCCGTATATTGTAAAATAACATTCTACGGTCCAATCTGAAAGCATTATTCGTGTTTTCATCTGGAAATTAGTTAATCAGCATATAGCAGTTTATAAAAAGTTTAAAAAATAATATTTATTTTTTTGAGTAAATTGTAACTAAAATAGTCAAGAAACTTGACCCTTCTGTTTGCATAAGATATAGCAAATAATTTATTACAACTTTTTTTGAAATATATCGATTCTTTTTAATGCGTAGTACTCAGAAAATAGTTGGAGACAAGCGGATGTGCGTAAAACCATATCAAAATGCGTTAGAAAGCATGGCGCAAGCCAACCTCGCATTTCTTCAATTGCAACCGCCGTATATTGTAAAATAAAATTTTACGGTCCAATCTGAAAGCATTATTCGTGTTTTCTTCTGGAAATTACTTAATCAGCATATAGCAGTTTATAAAAAGTTTAAAAAATAATATTTATTTTTTTGAGTAAATTGTAACTAAAATAGTCAAGAAACTTGACCCTTCTGTTTGCATAAGATATAGCAAATAATTTATTACAACTTTTTTTGAAATATATCGATTCTTTTTAATGCGTAGTACTCAGAAAACAGTTGGAGACAAGCGGATGTGCGTAAAACCATATCAAAATGCGTTAGAAAGCATGCAGTTAGCCAATCTCGCATTTCTTCAATTGCAACCGCCGTATACTGTAAAATAACATTCTACGGTCCAATCTGAAAGCATTATTCGTGTTTTCATCTGGAAATTAGTTAATCAGCATATAGCAGTTTATAAAAAGTTTAAAAAATAATATTTATTTTTTTGAGTAAATTGTAACTAAAATAGTCAAGAAACTTGACCCTTCTGTTTGCATAAGATATAGCAAATAATTTATTACAACTTTTTTTGAAATATATCGATTCTTTTTAATGCGTAGTACTCAGAAAACAGTTGGAGACAAGCGGATGTACGTAAAACCATATCAAAATGCGTTAGAAAGCATGGAGCAAGCCAACCTCGCATTTCTTCAATTGCAACCGCCGTATATTGTAAAATAACATTCTACGGTCCAATCTGAAAGCATTATTCGTGTTTTCATCTGGAAATTAGTTAATCAGCATATAGCAGTTTATAAAAAGATTAAAAAATAATATTTATTTTTTTGAGTAACTTGTAACTAAAATAGTCAAGAAACTTGACCCTTCTGTTTGCATAAGATATAGCAAATAATTTATTACAACTTTTTTTGATATATATCGATTCTTTTTAATGCGTAGTACTCAGAAAACAGTTGGAGACAAGCGGATGTGCGTAAAACCATATCAAAATGCGTTAGAAAGCATGGAGCAAGCCAACCTCGCATTTCTTCAATTGCAACCGCCGTATATTGTAAAATAACATTCTACGGTCCAATCTGAAAGCATTATTCGTGTTTTCATGTGGAAATTAGCTAATCAGCATATAGCAGTTTAGAAAAAGTTTAAAAAATAATTTTTATTTTTTTGAGTAAATTGTAACTAAAATAGTCAAGAAACTTGACCCTTCTGTTTGCATAAGATATAGCAAATAATTTATTACAACTTTTTTTTAAATATATCGATTCTTTTTAATGCGTAGTACTCAGAAAACAGTTGGAGACAAGCGGATGTGCGTAAAACCATATCAAAATGCGTTAGAAAGCATGGAGCAAGCCAACCTCGCATTTCTTCAATTGCAACCGCCGTATATTGTAAAATAACATTCTACGGTCCAATCTGAAAGCATTATTCGTGTTTTCATCTGGAAATTAGTTAATCAGCATATAGCAGTTTAGAAAAAGTTTAAAAAATAATATTTATTTTTTTGAGTAAATTGTAACTAAAATAGTCAAGAAACTTGACCCTTCTGTTTGCATAAGATATAGCAAATAATTTATTACAACTTTTTTTGAAATATATCGATTCTTTTTAATGCGTAGTACTCAGAAAACAGTTGGAGACAAACGGATGTGCGTAAAACCATATCAAAATGCGTTAGAAAGCATGGAGCAAGCCAACCTCGCATTTCTTCAATTGCAACCGCCGTATATTGTAAAATAACATTCTACGGTCCAATCTGAAAGCATTATTCGTGTTTTCATCTGGAAATTAGTTAATCAGCATATAGCAGTTTATAAAAAGTTTAAAAAATAATATTTATTATTATGAGTAAATTGTAACTAAAATAGTCAAGAAACTTGACCCTTCTGTTTGCATAAGATATAGCAAATAATTTATTACAACTTTTTTTGAAATATATCGATTCTTTTTAATGCGTAGTACTCAGAAAACAGTTGGAGACAAGCGGATGTGCGTAAAACCATATCAAAATGCGTTAGAAAGCATGGAGCAAGCCAACCTCGCATTTCTTCAATTGCAACCGCCGTATATTGTAAAATAACATTCTACGGTCCAATCTGAAAGCATTATTCGTGTTTTCTTCTGGAAATTAGTTAATCAGCATATAGCAGTTTATAAAAAGTTTAAAAAATAATATTTATTTTTTTGAGTAAATTGTAACTAAAATAGTCAAGAAACTTGACCCTTCTGTTTGCATAAGATATAGCAAATAATTTATTACAACTTTTTTTGAAATATATCGATTCTTTTTAATGCGTAGTACTCAGAAAACAGTTGGAGACAAGCGGATGTGCGTAAAACCATATCAAAATGCGTTAGAAAGCATGGAGCAAGGCAACCTCGCATATTTTCAATTGCAACCGCCGTATATTGTAAAATAAAATTCTACGGTCCAATCTGAAAGCATTATTCGTGTTTTCATCTGGAAATTAGTTAATCAGCATATAGCAGTTTATAAAAAGTTTAAAAAATAATATTTATTTTTTTGAGTAAATTGTAACTAAAATAGTCAAGAAACTTGACCCTTCTGTTTGCATAAGATATAGCAAATAATTTATTACAACTTTTTTTGAAATATATCGATTCTTTTTAATGCGTAGTACTCAGAAAACAGTTGGAGACAAGCGGATGTGCGTAAAACCATATCAAAATGCGTTAGAAAGCATGGAGCAAGCCAACCTCGCATTTCTTCAATTGCAACCGCCGTATATTGTAAAATAACATTCTACGGTCCAATCTGAAAGCATTATTCGTGTTTTCATCTGGAAATTAGTTAATCAGCATATAGCAGTTTATAAAAAGTTTAAAAAATAATATTTATTTTTTTGAGTAAGTTGTAACTAAAATAGTCAAGAAACTTGACCCTTCTGTTTGCATAAGATATAGCAAATAATTTATTACAACTTTTTTTGAAATATATCGATTCTTTTTAATGCGTAGTACTCAGAAAACAGTTGGAGACAAGCGGATGTGCGTAAAACCATATCAAAATGCGTTAGAAAGCATGGAGCAAGCCAACCTCGCATTTCTTCAATTGCAACCGCCGTATATTGTAAAATAACATTCTACGGTCCAATCTGAAAGCATTATTCGTGTTTTCATCTGGAAATTAGTTAATCGGCATATAGCAGTTTATAAAAAGTTTAAAAAATAATATTTATTTTTTTGAGTAAATTGTAACTAAAATAGTCAAGAAACTTGACCCTTCTGTTTGCATAAGATATAGCAAATAATTTATTACAACTTTTTATGAAATATATCGATTCTTTTTAATGCGTAGTACTCAGAAAACAGTTGGAGACAAGCGGATGTGCGTAAAACCATATCAAAATGCGTTAGAAAGCATGGAGCAAGCCAACCTCGCATTTCTTCAATTGCAACCGCCGTATATTGTAAAATAACATTCTACGGTCCAATCTGAAAGCATTATTCGTGTTTTCTTCTGGAAATTAGTTAATCAGCATATAGCAGTTTATAAAAAGTTTAAAAAATAATATTTATTTTTTTGAGTAAATTGTAACTAAAATAGTCAAAAAACTTGACCCTTCTGTTTGCATAAGATATAGCAAATAATTTATTACAACTTTTTTTGAAATATATCGAATCTTTTTAATGCGTAGTACTCAGAAAACAGTTGGAGACAAGCGGATGTGCGTAAAACCATATCAAAATACGTAAGAAAGCATGGAGCAAGCCAACCTCGCATTTCTTCAATTGCAACCGCCGTATATTGTAAAATAACATTCTACGGTCCAATCTGAAAGCATTATTCGTGTTTTCTTCTGGAAATTAGTTAATCAGCATATAGCAGTTTATAAAAAGTTTAAAAAATAATATTTATTTTTTTGAGTAAATTGTAACTAAAATAGTCAAGAAACTTGACCCTTCTGTTTGCATAAGATATAGCAAATAATTTATTACAACTTTTTTTGAAATATATCGATTCTTTTTAATGCGTAGTACTCAGAAAACAGTTGGAGACAAGCGGATGTGCGTAAAATCATATCAAAATGCGTTAGAAAGCATGGAGCAAGCCAACCTCGCATTACTTCAATTGCAACCGCCGTATATTGTAAAATAACATTCTACGGTCCAATCTGAAAGCATTATTCGTGTTTTCTTCTGGAAATTAGTTAATCAGCATATAGCAGTTTATAAAAAGTTTAAAAAATAATATTTATTTTTTTGAGTAAATTGTAACTAAAATAGTCAAGAAACTTGACCCTTCTGTTTGCATAAGATATAGCAAATAATTTATTACAACTTTTTTTGAAATATATCGATTCTTTTTAATGCGTAGTACTCAGAAAACAGTTGGAGACCAGCGGATGTGCGTAAAACCATATCAAAATGCGTTAGAAAGCATGGAGCAAGCCAACCTCGCATTTCTTCAATTGCAACCGCCGTATATTGTAAAATGACATTCTACGGTCCAATCTGAAAGCATTATTCGTGTTTTCATCTGGAAATTAGTTAATCAGCTTATAGCAGTTTATAAAAAGTTTAAAAAATAATATTTATTTTTTTGAGTAAATTGTAACTAAAATAGTCAAAAAACTTGACCCTTCTGTTTGCATAAGATATAGCAAATAATTTATTACAACTTTTTTCGATATATATCGATTCTTTTTAATGCGTAGTACTCAGAAAACAGTTGGAGACAAGCGGATGTGCGTAAAACCATATCAAAATGCGTTAGAAAGCATGGAGCAAGCCAATCTCGCATTTCTTCAATTGCAACCGCCGTATATTGTAAAATAACATTCTACGGTCCAACCTGAAAGCATTATTCGTGTTTTCATCTGGAAATTAGTTAATCAGCATATAGCAGTTTATAAAAAGTTTAAAAAATAATATTTATTTTTTTGAGTAAATTGTAACTAAAATAGTCAAGAAACTTGACCCTTCTGTTTGCATAAGATATAGCAAATAATTTATTACAACTTTTTTTGAAATATATCGATTCTTTTTAATGCGTAGTACTCAGAAAACAGTTGGAGACAAGCGAATGTGCGTAAAACCATATCAAAATGCGTTAGAAAGCATGGAGCAAGCCAACCTCGCATTTCTTCAATTGCAACCGCCGTATATTGTAAAATAACATTCTACGGTCCAATCAATCCAAAAGCATTATTCGTGTTTTCATCTGGAAATTAGTTAATCAGCTTATAGCAGTTTATAAAAAGTTTAAAAAATAATATTTATTTTTTTGAGTAAATTGTAACTAAAATAGTCAAGAAACCTGACCCTTCTGTTTGCATAAGATATAGCAAATAATTTATTACAACTTTTTTTGATATATATCGATTCTTTTTAATGCGTAGTACTCAGAAAACAGTTGGAGACAAGCGGATGTGCGTAAAACCATATCAAAATGCGTTAGAAAGCATGGAGCAAGCCAACCTCGCATTTCTTCAATTGCAACCGCCGTATATTGTAAAATAACATTCTACGGTCCAATCTGAAAGCATTATTCGTGTTTTCATCTGGAAATTAGTTAATCAGCATATAGCAGTTTAGAAAAAGTTTAAAAAATAATATTTATTTTTTTGAGTAAATTGTAACTAAAATAGTCAAGAAACTTGACCCTTCTGTTTGCATAAGATATAGCAAATAATTTATTACAACTTTTTTTGAAATATATCGATTCTTTTTAATGCGTAGTACTCAGAAATCAGTTGGAGACAAGCGAATGTGCGTAAAACCATATCAAAATGCGTTAGAAAGCATGGAGCAAGCCAACCTCGCATTTCTTCAATTGCAACCGCCGTATATTGTAAAATAACATTCTACGGTCCAATCTGAAAGCATTATACGTGTTTTCTTCTGGAAATTAGTTAATCAGCATATAGCAGTTTATAAAAAGTTTAAAAAATAATATTTATTTTTTTGAGTAAATTGTAACTAAAATAGTCAAGAAACTTGACCCTTCTGTTTGCATAAGATATAGCAACTAATTTATTACAACTTTTTTTGAAATATATCGATTCTTTTTAATGCGTCGTACTCAGAAAACAGTTGGAGACAAGCGGATGTGCGTAAAACCATATCAAAATGCGTTAGAAAGCATGGAGCAAGCCAACCTCGCATTTCTTCAATTGCAACCGCCGTATATTGTAAAATAACATTCTACGGTCCAATCTGAAAGCATTATTCGTGTTTTCATCTGGAAATTAGTTAATCAGCATATAGCAGTTTATAAAAAGTTTAAAAAATAATATTTATTTTTTTGAGTAAATTGTAACTAAAATAGTCAAGAAACTTGACCCTTCTGTTTGCATAAGATATAGCAAATAATTTATTACAACTTTTTTTGAAATATATCGATTCTTTTAATGCGTAGTACTCAGAAAACCTTTGGAGACAAGCGGATGTGCGTAAAACCATATCAAAATGCGTTAGAAAGCATGGAGCAAGCCAATCTCGCATTTCTTCAATTGCAACCGCCGTATATTGTAAAATAACATTCTACGGTCCAATCTGAAAGCATTATTCGTGTTTTCATCTGGAAATTAGTTAATCAGCATATAGCAGTTTATAAAAAGTTTAAAAAATAATATTTATTTTTTTGAGTAAATTGTAACTAAAATAGTCAAGAAACTTGACCCTTCTGTTTGCATAAGATATAGCAAATAATTTATTACAACTTTTTTTGAAATATATCGATTCTTTTTAATGCGTAGTACTCAGAAAACAGTTGGAGACAAGCGGATGTGCGTAAAACCATATCAAAATGCGTTAGAAAGCATGGAGCAAGCCAACCTCGCATTTCTTCAATTGCAACCGCCGTATATTGTAAAATAACATTCTACGGTCCAATCTGAAAGCATTATTCGTGTTTTCTTCTGGAAATTAGTTAATCAGCATATAGCAGTTTATAAAAAGTTTAAAAAATAATATTTATTTTTTTGAGTAAATTGTAACTAAAATAGTCAAGAAACTTGACCCTTCTGTTTGCATAAGATATAGCAAATAATTTATTACAACTTTTTTTGAAATATATCGATTCTTTTTAATGCGTAGTACTCAGAAAACAGTTGGAGACAAGCGAATGTGCGTAAAACCATATCAAAATGCGTTAGAAAGCATGGAGCAAGCCAACCTCGCATTTCTTCAATTGCAACCGCCGTATATTGTAAAATAACATTCTACGGTCCAATCAATCCAAAAGCATTATTCGTGTTTTCATCTGGAAATTAGTTAATCAGCTTATAGCAGTTTATAAAAAGTTTAAAAAATAATATTTATTTTTTTGAGTAAATTGTAACTAAAATAGTCAAGAAACCTGACCCTTCTGTTTGCATAAGATATAGCAAATAATTTATTACAACTTTTTTTGATATATATCGATTCTTTTTAATGCGTAGTACTCAGAAAACAGTTGGAGACAAGCGGATGTGCGTAAAACCATATCAAAATGCGTTAGAAAGCATGGAGCAAGCCAACCTCGCATTTCTTCAATTGCAACCGCCGTATATTGTAAAATAACATTCTACGGTCCAATCTGAAAGCATTATTCGTGTTTTCATCTGGAAATTAGTTAATCAGCATATAGCAGTTTAGAAAAAGTTTAAAAAATAATATTTATTTTTTTGAGTAAATGGTAACTAAAATAGTCAAGAAACTTGACCCTTCTGTTTGCATAAGATATAGCAAATAATTTATTACAACTTTTTTTGAAATATATCGATTCTTTTTAATACGTAGTACTCAGAAAACAGTTGGAGACAAGCGAATGTGCGTAAAACCATATCAAAATGCGTTAGAAAGCATGGAGCAAGCCAACCTCGCATTTCTTCAATTGCAACCGCCGTATATTGTAAAATAACATTCTACGGTCCAATCTGAAAGCATTATACGTGTTTTCTTCTGGAAATTAGTTAATCAGCATATAGCAGTTTATAAAAAGTTTAAAAAATAATATTTATTTTTTTGAGTAAATTGTAACTAAAATAGTCAAGAAACTTGACCCTTCTGTTTGCATAAGATATAGCAACTAATTTATTACAACTTTTTTTGAAATATATCGATTCTTTTTAATGCGTCGTACTCAGAAAACAGTTGGAGACAAGCGGATGTGCGTAAAACCATATCAAAATGCGTTAGAAAGCATGGAGCAAGCCAACCTCGCATTTCTTCAATTGCAACCGCCGTATATTGTAAAATAACATTCTACGGTCCAATCTGAAAGCATTATTCGTGTTTTCTTCTGGAAATTAGTTAATCAGCATATAGCAGTTTATAAAAAGTTTAAAAAATAATATTTATTTTTTTGAGTAAATTGTAACTAAAATAGTCAAGAAACTTGACCCTTCTGTTTGCATAAGATATAGCAAATAATTTATTACAACTTTTTTTGAAATATATCGATTCTTTTAATGCGTAGTACTCAGAAAACCTTTGGAGACAAGCGGATGTGCGTAAAACCATATCAAAATGCGTTAGAAAGCATGGAGCAAGCCAATCTCGCATTTCTTCAATTGCAACCGCCGTATATTGTAAAATAACATTCTACGGTCCAATCTGAAAGCATTATTCGTGTTTTCATCTGGAAATTAGTTAATCAGCATATAGCAGTTTATAAAAAGTTTAAAAAATAATATTTATTTTTTTGAGTAAATTGTAACTAAAATAGTCAAGAAACTTGACCCTTCTGTTTGCATAAGATATAGCAAATAATTTATTACAACTTTTTTTGAAATATATCGATTCTTTTTAATGCGTAGTACTCAGAAAACAGTTGGAGACAAGCGGATGTGCGTAAAACCATATCAAAATGCGTTAGAAAGCATGGAGCAAGCCAACCTCGCATTTCTTCAATTGCAACCGCCGTATATTGTAAAATAACATTCTACGGTCCAATCTGAAAGCATTATTCGTGTTTTCTTCTGGAAATTAGTTAATCAGCATATAGCAGTTTATAAAAAGTTTAAAAAATAATATTTATTTTTTTGAGTAAATTGTAACTAAAATAGTCAAGAAACTTGACCCTTCTGTTTGCATAAGATATAGCAAATAATTTATTACAACTTTTTTTGAAATATATCGATTCTTTTTAATGCGTAGTACTCAGAAAACAGTTGGAGACAAGCGAATGTGCGTAAAACCATATCAAAATGCGTTAGAAAGCATGGAGCAAGCCAACCTCGCATTTCTTCAATTGCAACCGCCGTATATTGTAAAATAACATTCTACGGTCCAATCTGAAAGCATTATTCGTGTTTTCATCTGGAAATTAGTTAATCAGCATATAGCAGTTTATAAAAAGTTTAAAAAATAATTTTTATTTTTTTGAGTAAATTGTAACTAAAATAGTCAAGAAACTTGACCCTTCTGTTTGCATAAGATATAGCAAATAATTTATTACAACTTTTTTTGAAATATATCGATTCTTTTTAATGCGTAGTACTCAGAAAACAGTTGGAGACAAGCGGATGTGCGTAAAACCATATCAAAATGCGTTAGAAAGCATGGAGCAAGCCAACCTCGCATTTCTTCAATTGCAACCGCCGTATAGTGTAAAATAACATTCTACGGTCCAATCTGAAAGCATTATTCGTGTTTTCTTTTGGAAATTAGTTAATCAGCATATAGCAGTTTATAAAAAGTTTAAAAAATAATATTTATTTTTTTGAGTAAATTGTAACTAAAATAGTCAAGAAACTTGACTCTTCTGTTTGCATAAGATATAGCAAATAATTTATTACAACTTTTTTTGAAATATATCGATTCTTTTTAATGCGTAGTACTCAGAAAACAGTTGGAGACAAGCGGATGTGCGTAAAACCATATCAAAATGCGTTAGAAAGCATGGAGCAAGCCAATCTCGCATTTCTTCAATTGCAACCGCCGTATATTGTAAAATAACATTCTACGGTTCAATCTGAAAGCATTATTCGTGTTTTCATCTGGAAACTAGTTAATCAGCATATAGCAGTTTATAAAAAGTTTAAAAAATAATATTTATTTTTTTGAGTAAATTGTAACTAAAATAGTCAAGAAACTTGACCCTTCTGTTTGCATAAGATATAGCAAATAATTTATTACAACTTTTTTTGAAATATATCGATTCTTTTTAATGCGTAGTACTCAGAAAACAGTTGGAGACAAGCGGATGTGCGTAAAACCATATCAAAATGCGTTAGAAAGCATGGAGCAAGCCAACCTCGCATTTCTTCAATTGCAACCGCCGTATATTGTAAAATAACATTCTACGGTCCAATCTGAAAGCATTATTCGTGTTTTCTTCTGGAAATTAGTTAATCAGCATATAGCAGTTTATAAAAAGTTTAAAAAATAATATTTATTTTTTTGAGTAAATTGTAACTAAAATAGTCAAGAAACTTGACCCTTCTGTTTGCATAAGATATAGCAAATAATTTATTACAACTTTTTTTGAAATATATCGATTCTTTTTAATGCGTAGTACTCAGAAAACAGTTGGAGACAAGCGAATGTGCGTAAAACCATATCAAAATGCGTTAGAAAGCATGGAGCAAGCCAACCTCGCATTTCTTCAATTGCAACCGCCGTATATTGTAAAATAACATTCTACGGTCCAATCTGAAAGCATTATTCGTGTTTTCTTCTGGAAATTAGTTAATCAGCATATAGCAGTTTATAAAAAGTTTAAAAAATAATTTTTATTTTTTTGAGTAAATTGTAACTAAAATAGTCAAGAAACTTGACCCTTCTGTTTGCATAAGATATAGCAAATAATTTATTACAACTTTTTTTGAAATATATCGATTCTTTTTAATGCGTAGTACTCAGAAAACAGTTGGAGACAAGCGGATGTGCGTAAAACCATATCAAAATGCGTTAGAAAGCATGGAGCAAGCCAACCTCGCATTTCTTCAATTGCAACCGCCGTATAGTGTAAAATAACAATCTACGGTCCAATCTGAAAGCATTATTCGTGTTTTCTTTTGGAAATTAGTTAATCAGCATATAGCAGTTTATAAAAAGTTTAAAAAATAATATTTATTTTTTTGAGTAAATTGTAACTAAAATAGTCAAGAAACTTGACTCTTCTGTTTGCATAAGATATAGCAAATAATTTATTACAACTTTTTTTGAAATATATCGATTCTTTTTAATGCGTAGTACTCAGAAAACAGTTGGAGACAAGCGGATGTGCGTAAAACCATATCAAAATGCGTTAGAAAGCATGGAGCAAGCCAATCTCGCATTTCTTCAATTGCAACCGCCGTATATTGTAAAATAACATTCTACGGTTCAATCTGAAAGCATTATTCGTGTTTTCATCTGGAAATTAGTTAATCAGCATATAGCAGTTTATAAAAAGTTTAAAAAATAATATTTATTTTTTTGAGTAAATTGTAACTAAAATAGTCAAGAAACTTGACACTTCTGTTTGCATAAGATATAGCAAATAATTTATTACAACTTTTTTTGAAATATATCGATTCTTTTTAATGCGTAGTACTCAGAAAACAGTTGGAGACAAGCGGATGTGCGTAAAACCATATCAAAATGCGTTAGAAAGCATGGAGCAAGCCAACCTCGCATTTCTTCAATTGCAACCGCCGTATATTGCAAAATAACATTCTACGGTCCAATCTGAAAGCATTATTCGTGTTTTCTTCTGGAAATTAGTTAATTAGCATATAGCAGTTTATAAAAAGTTTAAAAAATAATATTTATTTTTTTGAGTAAATTGTAACTAAAATAGTCAAGAAACTTGACCCTTCGGTTTGCATTAGATATAGCAAATAATTTATTACAACTTTTTTTGAAATATATCGATTCTTTTTAATGCGTAGTACTCAGAAAACAGTTGGAGACAAGCGGATGTGCGTAAAACCATATCAAAATGCGTTAGAAAGCATGGAGCAAGCCAATCTCGCATTTCTTCAATCGCAACCGCCGTATATTGTAAAATAACATTCTACGGTCCAACCTGAAAGCATTATTCGTGTTTTCATCTGGAAATTAGTTAATCAGCATATAGCAGTTTATAAAAAGTTTAAAAAATAATATTTTTTTTTTTGAGTAAATTGTAACTAAAATAGTCAAGAAACTTGACCCTTCTGTTTGCATAAGATATAGCAAATAATTTATTACAACTTTTTTTGAAATATATCGATTCTTTTTAATGCGTAGTACTCAGAAAACAGTTGGAGACAAGCGAATGTGCGTAAAACCATATCAAAATGCGTTAGAAAGCATGGAGCAAGCCAACCTCGCATTTCTTCAATTGCAACCGCCGTATATTGTAAAATAACATTCTACGGTCCAATCTGAAAGCATTATTCGTGTTTTCTTCTGGAAATTAGTTAATCAGCATATAGCAGTTTATAAAAAGTTTAAAAAATAATATTTATTTTTTTGAGTAAATTGTAACTAAAATAGTCAAGAAACTTGACCCTTCTGTTTGCATAAGATATAGCAAATAATTTATTACAACTTTTTTTGAAATATATCGATTTTTTTTAATGCGTAGTACTCAGAAAACAGTTGGAGACAAGCGGATGTGCGTAAAACCATATCAAAATGCGTTAGAAAGCATGGAGCAAGCCAACCTCGCATTTCTTCAATTGCAACCGCCGTATATTGTAAAATAACATTCTACGGTCCAATCTGAAAGCATTATTCGTGTTTTCTTCTGGAAATTAGTTAATCAGCATATAGCAGTTTATAAAAAGTTTAAAAAATAATATTTATTTTTTTGAGTAAATTGTAACTAAAATAGTCAAGAAAATTGACCCTTCTGTTTGCATAAGATATAGCAAATTATTTATTACAACTTTTTTTGAAATATATCGATTCTTTTTAATGCGTAGTACTCAGAAAACAGTTGGAGACAAGCGGATGTGCGTAAAACCATATCAAAATGCGTTAGAAAGCATGGAGCAAGCCAACCTCGCATTTCTTCAATTGCAACCGCCGTATATTGTAAAATAACATTCTACGGTCCAATCTGAAAGCTTTATTCGTGTTTTCTTCTGGAAATTAGTTAATCAGCATATAGCAGTTTATAAAAAGTTTAAAAAATAATATTTATTTTTTTGAGTAAATTGTAACTAAAATAGTCAAGAAACTTGACCCTTCTGTTTGCATAAGATATAGCAAATAATTTATTACAACTTTTTTTGAAATATATCGATTCTTTTTAATGCGTAGTACTCAGAAAACAGTTGGAGACAAGCGGATGTGCGTAAAACCATATCAAAATGCGTTAGAAAGCATGGAGCAAGCCAATCTCTCATTTCTTCAATTGCAACCGCCGTATATTGTAAAATAACATTCTACGGTCCAATCTGAAAGCATTATTCGTGTTTTCATCTGGAAATTAGTTAATCAGCATATAGCAGTTTATAAAAAGTTTAAAAAATAATATTTATTTTTTTGAGTAAATTGTAACTAAAATAGTCAAGAAACTTGTCCCTTCTGTTTGCATAAGATATAGCAAATAATTTATTACAACTTTTTTTGAAATATATCGATTCTTTTTAATGCGTAGTACTCAGAAAACAGTTGGAGACAAGCGGATGTGCGTAAAACCATATCAAAATGCGTTAGAAAGCATGGAGCAAGCCAACCTCGCATTTCTTCAATTGCAACCGCCGTATATTGTAAAATAACATTCTACGGTCCAATCTGAAAGCATTATTCGTGTTTTCATCTGGAAATTAGTTAATCAGCATATAGCAGTTTATAAAAAGTTTAAAAAATAATATTTATTTTTTGAGTAAATTGTAACTAAAATAGTCAAGAAACTTGACCCTTCTGTTTGCATAAGATATAGCAAATAATTTATTACAACTTTTTTTGAAATATATCGATTCTTTTTAATGCGTAGTACTCAGAAAACAGTTGGAGACAAGCGGATGTGCGTAAAACCATATCAAAATGCGTTAGAAAGCATGGAGCAAGCCAACCTCGCATTTCTTCAATTGCAACCGCCGTATATTGTAAAATAACATTCTACGCTCCAATCTGAAAGCATTATTCGTGCTTTCATCTGGAAATTAGTTAATCAGCATATAGCAGTTTAGAAAACGTTTAAAAAATAATGTTTATTTTTTTGAGTAAATTGTAACTAAAATAGTCAAGAAACTTGACCCTTCTGTTTGCATAAGATATAGCAAATAATTTATTACAACTTTTTTTGAAATATATCGATTCTTTTTAATGCGTAGTACTCAGAAAACAGTTGGAGACAAGCGGATGTGCGTAAAACCATATCAAAATGCGTTAGAAAGCATGGAGCAAGCCAACCTCGCATTTCTTCAATTGCAACCGCCGTATATTGTAAAATAACATTCTACGGTCCAATCTGAAAGCATTATTCGTGTTTTCATCTGGAAATTAGTTAATCAGCATATAGCAGTTTATAAAAAGTTTAAAAAATAATATTTATTTTTTTGAGTAAATTGTAACTAAAATAGTCAAGAAACTTGACCCTTCTGTTTGCATAAGATATAGCAAATAATTTATTACAACTTTTTTTGAAATATATCGATTCTTTTTAATGCGTAGTACTCAGAAAACAGTTGGAGACAAGCGGATGTGCGTAAAACCATATCAAAATGCGTTAGAAAGCATGGAGCAAGCCAACCTCGCATTTCTTCAATTGCAACCGCCGTATATTGTAAAATAACATTCTACGGTCCAATCTGAAAGCATTATTCGTGTTTTCTTCTGGAAATTAGTTAATCAGCATATAGCAGTTTATAAAAAGTTTAAAAAATAATATTTATTTTTTTGAGTAAATTGTAACTAAAATAGTCAAGAAACTTGACCCTTCTGTTTGCATAAGATATAGCTAAGAATTTATTACAACTTTTTTTGAAATATATCGATTCTTTTTAATGCGTAGTACTCAGAAAACAGTTGGAGACAAGCGGATGTGCGTAAAACCATATCAAAATGCGTTAGAAAACATCGAGCAAGCCAATCTCGCATTTCTTCAATTGCAACCGCCGTATATTGTAAAATAACATTCTACGGTCCAACCTGAAAGCATTATTCGTGTTTTCATCTGGAAATTAGTTAATCAGCATATAGCAGTTTATAAAAAGTTTAAAAAATAATATTTATTTTTTTGAGTAAATTGTAACTAAAATAGTCAAGAAACTTGACCCTTCTGTTTGCATAAGATATAGCAAATAATTTATTACAACTTTTTTTGAAATATATCGATTCTTTTTAATGCGTAGTACTCAGAAAACAGTTGGAGACAAGCGGATGTGCGTAAAACCATATCAAAATGCGTTAGAAAGCATGGAGCAAGCCAATCTCGCATTTCTTCAATTGCAACCGCCGTATATTGTAAAATAACATTCTACGGTCCAATCTGAAAGCATTATTCGTGTTTTCATCTGGAAATTAGTTAATCAGCATATAGCAGTTTATAAAAAGTTTAAAAAATATTATTTATTTTTTTGAGTAAATTGTAACTAAAATAGTCAAGAAACTTGACCCTTCTGTTTGCATAAGATATAGCAAATAATTTATTACAACTTTTTTTGAAATATATCGATTCTTTTTAATGCGTAGTACTCAGAAAACAGTTGGAGACAAGCGGATGTGCGTAAAACCATATCAAAATGCGTTAGAAAGCATGGAGCAAGCCAATCTCGCATTTCTTCAATTGCAACCGCCGTATATTGTAAAATAACATTCTACGTTCCAACCTGAAAGCATTATTCGTGTTTTCATCTGGAAATTAGTTAATCAGCATATAGCAGTTTATAAAAAGTTTAAAAAATAATATTTATTTTTTTGAGTAAATTGTAACTAAAATAGTCAAGAAACTTGACCCTTCTGTTTGCATAAGATATAGCAAATAATTTATTACAACTTTTTTTGAAATATATCGATTCTTTTTAATGCGTAGTACTCAGAAAACAGTTGGAGACAAGCGGATGTGCGTAAAACCATATCAAAATGCGTTAAAAAGCATGGAGCAAGCCAATCTCGCATTTCTTCAATTGCAACCGCCGTATATTGTAAAATAACATTCTACGGTCCAATCTGAAAGCATTATTCGTGTTTTCATCTGGAAATTAGTTAATCAGCATATAGCAGTTTATAAAAAGTTTAAAAAATATTATTTATTTTTTTGAGTAAATTGTAACTAAAATAGTCAAGAAACTTGACCCTTCTGTTTGCATAAGATATAGCAAATAATTTATTACAACTTTTTTTGAAATATATCGATTCTTTTTAATGCGTAGTACTCAGAAAACAGTTGGAAACAAGCGGATGTGCGTAAAACCATATCAAAATGCGTTAGAAAGCATGGAGCAAGCCAATCTCGCATTTCTTCAATTGCAACCGCCGTATATTGTAAAATAACATTCTACGGTCCAATCTGAAAGCATTATTCGTGTTTTCATCTGGAAATTAGTTAATCAGCATATAGCAGTTTATAAAAAGTTTAAAAAAATAATATTTATTTTTTTGAGTAAATTGTAACTAAAATAGTCAAGAAACTTGACCCTTCTGTTTGCATAAGATATAGCAAATAATTTATTACAACTTTTTTTGAAATATATCGATTCTTTTTAATGCGTAGTACTCAGAAAACAGTTGGAGACAAGCGGATGTGCGTAAAACCATATCAAAATGCGTTAGAAAGCATGGAGCAAGCCAACCTCGCATTTCTTCAATTGCAACCGCCGTATATTGTAAAATAACATTCTACGGTCCAATCTGAAAGCATTATTCGTGTTTTCTTCTGGAAATTAGTTAATCAGCATATAGCAGTTTATAAAAAGTTTAAAAAATAATATTTATTTTTTTGAGTAAATTGTAACTAAAATAGTCAAGAAACTTGACCCTTCTGTTTGCATAAGATATAGCAAATAATTTATTACAACTTTTTTTGAATTATATCGATTCTTTTTAATGCGTAGTACTCAGAAAACAGTTGGAGACAAGCGGATGTGCGTAAAACCATATCAAAATGCGTTAGAAAGCATCGAGCAAGCCAATCTCGCATTTCTTCAATTGCAACCGCCGTATATTGTAAAATAACATTCTACGGTCTAACCTGAAAGCATTATTCGTGTTTTCATCTGGAAATTAGTTAATCAGCATATAGCAGTTTATAAAAAGTTTAAAAAATAATATTTATTTTTTTGAGTAAATTGTAACTAAAATAGTCAAGAAACTTGACCCTTCTGTTTGCATAAGATATAGCAAATAATTTATTACAACTTTTTTTGAAATATATCGATTCTTTTTAATGCGTAGTACTCAGAAAACAGTTGAAGACCAGCGGATGTGCGTAAAACCATATCAAAATGCGTTAGAAAGCATGGAGCAAGCCAACCTCGCATTTCTTCAATTGCAACCGCCGTATATTGTAAAATAACATTCTACGGTCCAATCTGAAAGCATTATTCGTGTTTTCATCTGGAAATTAGTTAATCACCATATAGCAGTTTATAAAAAGTTTAAAAAATAATTTTTATTTTTTTGAGTAAATTGTAACTAAAATAGTCAAGAAACTTGACCCTTCTGTTTGCATAAGATATAGCAAATAATTTATTACAACTTTTTTTGAAATATATCGATTCTTTTTAATGCGTAGTACTCAGAAAACAGTTGGAGACAAGCGGATGTGCGTTAAACCATATCAAAATGCGTTAGAAAGCATGGCGAAAGCCAACCTCGCATTTCTTCAATTGCTACCGCCGTATATTGTAAAATAACATTCCACGGTCCAATCTGAAAGCATTATTCGTGTTTTCATCTGGAAATTAGTTAATCAGCATATAGCAGTTTATAAAAAGTTTAAAAAATAATTTTTATTTTTTTGAGTAAATTGTAACTAAAATAGTCAAGAAACTTGACCCTTCTGTTTGCATAGGATATAGCAAATAATTTATTACAACTTTTTTTGAAATATATCGATTCTTTTTAATGCGTAGTACTCAGAAAACAGTTGGAGACAAGCGGATGTGCGTAAAACCATATCAAAATGCGTTAGAAAGCATGGAGCAAGCCAACCTCGCATTTCTTCAATTGCAACCGCCGTATATTGTAAAATAACATTCTACGGTCCAATCTGAAAGCATTATTCGTGTTTTCATCTGGAAATTAGTTAATCAGCATATAGCAGTTTAGAAAAAGTTTAAAAAATAATTTTTATTTTTTTGAGTAAATTGTAACTAAAATAGTCAAGAAACTTGACCCTTCTGTTTGCATAAGAAATAGCAAATAATTTATTACAACTTTTTTTGAAATATATCGATTCTTTTTAATGCGTAGTACTCAGAAAACAGTTGGAGACAAGCGGATGTGCGTAAAACCATATCAAAATGCGTTAGAAAGTATGGAGCAAGCCAACCTCGCATTTCTTCAATTGCAACCGCCGTATATTGTAAAATAACATTCTACGGTCCAATCTGAAAGCATTATTCGTGTTTTCATCTGGAAATTAGTTAATCAGCATATAGCAGTTTAGAAAAAGTTTAAAAAATAATTTTTATTTTTTTGAGTAAATTGTAACTAAAATAGTCAAGAAACTTGACCCTTCTGTTTGCATAAGATATAGCAAATAATTTATTACAACTTTTTTTGAAATATATCGATTCTTTTTAATGCGTAGTACTCAGAAAACAGTTGGAGACAAGCGGATGTGCGTAAAACCATATCAAAATGCGTTAGAAAGAATGGAGCAAGCCAACCTCGCATTTCTTCAATTGCAACCGCCGTATATTTTAAAATAACATTCTACGGTCCAATCTGAAAGCATTATTCGTGTTTTCATCTGGAAATTAGTTAATCAGCATATAGCAGTTTATAAAAAGTTTAAAAAATAATATTTATTTTTTTGAGTAAATTGTAACTAAAATAGTCAAGAAACTTGACCCTTCTGTTTGCATAAGATATAGCAAAAAATTTATTACAACTTTTTTTGAAATATATCGATTCTTTTTAATGCGTAGTACTCAGAAAACAGTTGGAGACAAGCGGATGTGCGTAAAACCATATCAAAATGCGTTAGAAAGCATGGAGCAAGCCAACCTCGCATTTCTTCAATTGCAACCGCCGTATATTGTAAAATAACATTCTACGGTCCAATCTGAAAGCATTATTCGTGTTTTCATCTGGAAATTAGTTAATCAGCATATAGCAGTTTAGAAAAAGTTTAAAAAATAATTTTTATTTTTTTGAGTAAATTGTAACTAAAATAGTCAAGAAACTTGACCCTTCTGTTTGCATAAGATATAGCAAATAATTTATTACAACTTTTTTTGAAATATATCGATTCTTTTTAATGCGTAGTACTCAGAAAACAGTTGGAGACAAGCGGATGTGCGTAAAACCATATCAAAATGCGTTAGAAAGAATGGAGCAAGCCAACCTCGCATTTCTTCAATTGCAACCGCCGTATATTTTAAAATAACATTCTACGGTCCAATCTGAAAGCATTATTCGTGTTTTCATCTGGAAATTAGTTAATCAGCATATAGCAGTTTATAAAAAGTTTAAAAAATAATATTTATTTTTTTGAGTAAATTGTAACTAAAATAGTCAAGAAACTTGACCCTTCTGTTTGCATAAGAAATAGCAAATAATTTATTACAACTTTTTTTGAAATATATCGATTCTTTTTAATGCGTAGTACTCAGAAAACAGTTGGAGACAAGCGGATGTGCGTAAAACCATATCAAAATGCGTTAGAAAGCATGGAGCAAGCCAACCTCGCATTTCTTCAATTGCAACCGCCGTATATTGTAAAATAACATTCTACGGTCCAATCTGAAAGCATTATTCGTGTTTTCATCTGGAAATTAGTTAATCAGCATATAGCAGTTTAGAAAAAGTTTAAAAAATAATTTTTATTTTTTTGAGTAAATTGTAACTAAAATAGTCAAGAAACTTGACCCTTCTGTTTGCATAAGATATAGCAAATAATTTATTACAACTTTTTTTGAAATATATCGATTCTTTTTAATGCGTAGTACTCAGAAAACAGTTGGAGACAAGCGGATGTGCGTAAAACCATATCAAAATGCGTTAGAAAGCATGGAGCAAGCCAACCTCGCATTTCTTCAATTGCAACCGCCGTATATTGTAAAATAACATTCTACGGTCCAATCTGAAAGCATTATTCGTGTTTTCATCTGGAAATTAGTTAATCAGCATATAGCAGTTTATAAAAAGTTTAAAAAATAATATTTATTTTTTTGAGTAAATTGTAACTAAAATAGTCAAGAAACTTGACCCTTCTGTTTGCATAAGATATAGCAAATAATTTATTACAACTTTTTTTGAAATATATCGATTCTTTTTAATGCGTAGTACTCAGAAAACAGTTGGAGACAAGCGGATGTGCGTAAAACCATATCAAAATGCGTTCGAAAGCATGGAGCAAGCCAACCTCGCATTTCTTCAATTGCAACCGCCGTATATTGTAAAATAACATTCTACGGTCGAATCTGAAAGCATTATTCGTGTTTTCATCTGGAAATTAGTTAATCACCATATAGCAGTTTATAAAAAGTTTAAAAAATAATTTTTATTTTTTTGAGTAAATTGTAACTAAAATAGTCAAGAAACTTGACCCTTCTGTTTGCATAAGATATAGCAAATAATTTATTACAACTTTTTTTGAAATATATCGATTCTTTTTAATGCGTAGTACTCAGAAAACAGTTGGAGACAAGCGGATGTGCGTTAAACCATATCAAAATGCGTTAGAAAGCATGGCGAAAGCCAACCTCGCATTTCTTCAATTGCTACCGCCGTATATTGTAAAATAACATTCCACGGTCCAATCTGAAAGCATTATTCGTGTTTTCATCTGGAAATTAGTTAATCAGCATATAGCAGTTTATAAAAAGTTTAAAAAATAATTTTTATTTTTTTGAGTAAATTGTAACTAAAATAGTCAAGAAACTTGACCCTTCTGTTTGCATAGGATATAGCAAATAATTTATTACAACTTTTTTTGAAATATATCGATTCTTTTTAATGCGTAGTATTCAGAAAACAGTTGGAGACAAGCGGATGTGCGTAAAACCATATCAAAATGCGTTAGAAAGCATGGAGCAAGCCAACCTCGCATTTCTTCAATTGCAACCGCCGTATATTGTAAAATAACATTCTACGGTCCAATCTGAAAGCATTATTCGTGTTTTCATCTGGAAATTAGTTAATCAGCATATAGCAGTTTAGAAAAAGTTTAAAAAATAATTTTTATTTTTTTGAGTAAATTGTAACTAAAATAGTGAAGAAACTTGACCCTTCTGTTTGCATAAGAAATAGCAAATAATTTATTACAACTTTTTTTGAAATATATCGATTCTTTTTAATGCGTAGTACTCAGAAAACAGTTGGAGACAAGCGGATGTGCGTAAAACCATATCAAAATGCGTTAGAAAGTATGGAGCAAGCCAACCTCGCATTTCTTCAATTGCAACCGCCGTATATTGTAAAATAACATTCTACGGTCCAATCTGAAAGCATTATTCGTGTTTTCATCTGGAAATTAGTTAATCAGCATATAGCAGTTTAGAAAAAGTTTAAAAAATAATTTTTATTTTTTTGAGTAAATTGTAACTAAAATAGTCAAGAAACTTGACCCTTCTGTTTGCATAAGATATAGCAAATAATTTATTACAACTTTTTTTGAAATATATCGATTCTTTTTAATGCGTAGTACTCAGAAAACAGTTGGAGACAAGCGGATGTGCGTAAAACCATATCAAAATGCGTTAGAAAGCATGGAGCAAGCCAACCTCGCATTTCTTCAATTGCAACCGCCGTATATTGTAAAATAACATTCTACGGTCCAATCTGAAAGCATTATTCGTGTTTTCATCTGGAAATTAGTTAATCAGCATATAGCAGTTTAGAAAAAGTTTAAAAAATAATTTTTATTTTTTTGAGTAAATTGTAACTAAAATAGTCAAGAAACTTGACCCTTCTGTTTGCATAAGATATAGCAAATAATTTATTACAACTTTTTTTGAAATATATCGATTCTTTTTAATGCGTAGTACTCAGAAAACAGTTGGAGACAAGCGGATGTGCGTAAAACCATATCAAAATGCGTTAGAAAGTATGGAGCAAGCCAACCTCGCATTTCTTCAATTGCAACCGCCGTATATTGTAAAATAACATTCTACGGTCCAATCTGAAAGCATTATTCGTGTTTTCATCTGGAAATTAGTTAATCAGCATATAGCAGTTTAGAAAAAGTTTAAAAAATAATTTTTATTTTTTTGAGTAAATTGTAACTAAAATAGTCAAGAAACTTGACCCTTCTGTTTGCATAAGGTATAGCAAATAATTTATTACAACTTTTTTTGAAATATATCGATTCTTTTTAATGCGTAGTACTCAGAAAACAGTTGGAGACAAGCGGATGTGCGTAAAACCATATCAAAATGCGTTAGAAAGCATGGAGCAAGCCAACCTCGCATTTCTTCAATTGCAACCGCCGTATATTTTAAAATAACATTCTACGGTCCAATCTGAAAGCATTATTCGTGTTTTCATCTGGAAATTAGTTAATCAGCATATAGCAGTTTATAAAAAGTTTAAAAAATAATATTTATTTTTTTGAGTAAATTGTAACTAAAATAGTCAAGAAACTTGACCCTTCTGTTTGCATAAGAAATAGCAAATAATTTATTACAACTTTTTTTGAAATATATCGATTCTTTTTAATGCGTAGTACTCAGAAAACAGTTGGAGACAAGCGGATGTGCGTAAAACCATATCGAAATGCGTTAGAAAGTATGGAGCAAGCCAACCTCGCATTTCTTCAATTGCAACCGCCGTATATTGTAAAATAACATTCTACGGTCCAATCTGAAAGCATTATTCGTGTTTTCATCTGGAAATTAGTTAATCAGCATATAGCAGTTTAGAAAAAGTTTAAAAAATAATTTTTATTTTTTTGAGTAAATTGTAACTAAAATAGTCAAGAAACTTGACCCTTCTGTTTGCATAAGATATAGCAAATAATTTATTACAACTTTTTTTGAAATATATCGATTCTTTTTAATGCGTAGTACTCAGAAAACAGTTGGAGACAAGCGGATGTGCGTAAAACCATCTCAAAATGCGTTAGAAAGCATGGAGCAAGCCAACCTCGCATTTCTTCAATTGCAACCGCCGTATATTGTAAAATAACATTCTACGGTCCAATCTGAAAGCATTATTCGTGTTTTCATCTGGAAATTAGTTAATCAGCATATAGCAGTTTAGAAAAAGTTTAAAAAATAATTTTTATTTTTTTGAGTAAATTGTAACTAAAATAGTCAAGAAACTTGACCCTTCTGTTTGCATAAGATATAGCAAATAATTTATTACAACTTTTTTTGAAATATATCGATTCTTTTTAATGCGTAGTACTCAGAAAACAGTTGGAGACAAGCGGATGTGCGTAAAACCATATCAAAATGCGTTAGAAAGAATGGAGCAAGCCAACCTCGCATTTCTTCAATTGCAACCGCCGTATATTTTAAAATAACATTCTACGGTCCAATCTGAAAGCATTATTCGTGTTTTCATCTGGAAATTAGTTAATCAGCATATAGCAGTTTATAAAAAGTTTAAAAAATAATATTTATTTTTTTGAGTAAATTGTAACTAAAATAGTCAAGAAACTTGACCCTTCTGTTTGCATAAGAAATAGCAAATAATTTATTACAACTTTTTTTGAAATATATCGATTCTTTTTAATGCGTAGTACTCAGAAAACAGTTGGAGACAAGCGGATGTGCGTAAAACCATATCAAAATGCGTTAGAAAGCATGGAGCAAGCCAACCTCGCATTTCTTCAATTGCAACCGCCGTATATTGTAAAATAACATTCTACGGTCCAATCTGAAAGCATTATTCGTGTTTTCATCTGGAAATTAGTTAATCAGCATAAAGCAGTTTAGAAAAAGTTTAAAAAATAATTTTTATTTTTTTGAGTAAATTGTAACTAAAATAGTCAAGAAACTTGACCCTTCTGTTTGCATAAGATATAGCAAATAATTGATTACAACTTTTTTTGAAATATATCGATTCTTTTTAATGCGTAGTACTCAGAAAACAGTTGGAGACAAGCGGATGTGCGTAAAACCATATCAAAATGCGTTAGAAAGCATGGAGCAAGCCAACCTCGCATTTCTTCAATTGCAACCGCCGTATATTGTAAAATAACATTCTACGGTCCAATCTGAAAGCATTATTCGTGTTTTCATCTGGAAATTAGTTAATCAGCATATAGCAGTTTATAAAAAGTTTAAAAAATAATATTTATTTTTTTGAGTAAATTGTAACTAAAATAGTCAAGAAACTTGACCCTTCTGTTTGCATAAGATATAGCAAATAATTTATTACAACTTTTTTTGAAATATATCGATTCTTTTTAATGCGTAGTACTCAGAAAACAGTTGGAGACAAGCGGATGTGCGTAAAACCATATCAAAATGCGTTAGAAAGCATGGAGCAAGCCAACCTCGCATTTCTTCAATTGCAACCGCCGTATATTGTAAAATAACATCCTACGGTCCAATCTGAAAGCATTATTCGTGTTTTCATCTGGAAATTAGTTAATCAGCATATAGCAGTTTATAAAAAGTTTAAAAAATAATTTTTATTTTTTTGAGTAAATTGTAACTAAAATAGTCAAGAAACTTGACATTTCTCTTTGCATAAGATATAGCGAATAATTTATTACAACTTTTTTTGAAATATATCGATTCTTTTTAATGCGTAGTACTCAGAAAACAGTTAGAGACAAGCGGATGTGCGTAAAACCATATCAAAATGCGTTAGAAAGCATGGAGCAAGCCAACCTGGCATTTCTTCAATTGCAACCGCCGTATATTGTAAAATAACATTCTACGGTCCAATCTGAAAGCATTATTCGTGTTTTCATCTGGAAATTAGTTAATCAGCATATAGCAGTTTAGAAAAAGTTTAAAAAATAATTTTTATTTTTTTGAGTAAATTGTAACTAAAATAGTCAAGAAACTTGACCCTGCTGTTTGCATAAGATATAGCAAATAATTTATTACAACTTTTTTTGAAATATATCGATTCTTTTTAATGCGTAGTACTCAGAAAACAGTTGGAGACAAGCGGATGTGCGTAAAACCATATCAAAATGCGTTAGAAAGCATGGAGCAAGCCAACCTCGCATTTCTTCAATTGCAACCGCCGTATATTGTAAAATAACATTCTACGGTCCAATCTGAAAGCATTATTCGTGTTTTCATCTGGAAATTAGTTAATCAGCATATAGCAGTTTAGAAAAAGTTTAAAAATAATTTTTATTTTTTTGAGTAAATTGTAACTAAAATAGTCAAGAAACTTGACCCTTCTGTTTGCATAAGATATAGCAAATAATTTATTACAACTTTTTTTGAAATATATCGATTCTTTTTAATGCGTAGTACTCAGAAAACAGTTGCAGACAAGCGGATGTGCGTAAAACCATATCAAAATGCGTTAGAAAGCATGGAGCAAGCCAACCTCGCATTTCTTCAATTGCAACCGCCGTATATTGTAAAATAACATTCTACGGTCCCATCTGAAAGCATTATTTGTGTTTTCATCTGGAAATTAGTTAATCAGCATATAGCAGTTTATAAAAAGTTTAAAAAATAATATTTATTTTTTTGAGTAAATTGTAACTAAAATAGTCAAGAAACTTGACCCTTCTGTTTGCATAAGATATAGCAAATAATTTATTACAACTTTTTTGAAATATAACGATTCTTTTTAATGCGTAGTACTCAGAAAACAGTTGGAGACAAGCGGATGTGCGTAAAACCATATCAAAATGCGTTAGAAAGCATGGAGCAAGCCAACCTCGCATTTCTTCAATTGCAACCGCCGTATATTGTAAAATAACATTCTACGGTCCCATCTGAAAGCATTATTCGTGTTTTCATCTGGAAATTAGTTAATCAGCATATAGCAGTTTATAAAAAGTTTAAAAAATAATATTTATTTTTTTGAGTAAATTGTAACTAAAATAGTCAAGAAACTTGACCCTTCTGTTTGGATAAGATATAGCAAATAATTTATTACAACTTTTTTTGAAATATATCGATTCTTTTTAATGCGTAGTACTCAGAAAACAGTTGGAGACAAGCGGATGTGCGTAAAACCATATCAAAATGCGTTAGAAAGCATGGAGCAAGCCAACCTCGCATTTCTTCAATTGCAACCGCCGTATATTGTAAAATAACATTCTACGGTCCAATCTGAAAGCATTATTCGTGTTTTCATCTGGAAATTAATTAATCAGCATATAGCAGTTTAGAAAAAGTTTAAAAAATAATTTTTATTTTTTTGAGTAAATTGTAACTAAAATAGTTAAGAAACTTGACCCTTCTGTTTGCATAAGATATAGCAAATAATTTATTACAACTTTTTTTGAAATATATCGATTCTTTTTAATGCGTAGTACTCAGAAAACAGTTGGAGACAAGCGGATGTGCGTAAAACCATATCAAAATGCGTTAGAAAGCATGGAGCAAGCCAACCTCGCATTTCTTCAATTGCAACCGCCGTATATTGTAAAATAACATTCCACGGTCCAATCTGAAAGCATTATTCGTGTTTTCATCTGGAAATTAGTTAATCAGCATATAGCAGTTTATAAAAAGTTTAAAAAATAATATTTATTTTTTTGAGTAAATTGTAACTAAAATAGTCAAGAAACTTGACCCTTCTGTTTGCATAAGATATAGCAAATAAATTATTACAACTTTTTTTGAAATATATCGATTCTTTTTAATGCGTAGTACTCAGAAAACAGTTGGAGACAAGCGGATGTGCGTAAAACCATATCAAAATGCGTTAGAAAGCATGGAGCAAGCCAACCTCGCATTTCTTCAATTGCAACCGCCGTATATTGTAAAATAACATTCTACGGTCCAATCTGAAAGCATTATTCGTGTTTTCATCTGGAAATTAGTTAATCAGCATATAGCAGTTTAGAAAAAGTTTAAAAAATAATTTTTATTTTTTTGAGTAAATTGTAACTAAAATAGTCAAGAAACTTGACCCTTCTGTTTGCATAAGATATAGCAAATAATTTATTACAACTTTTTTTGAAATATATCGATTCTTTTTAATGCGTAGTACTCAGAAAAGAGTTGGAGACAAGCGGATGTGCGTAAAACCATATCAAAATGCGTTAGAAAGCATGGAGCAAGCCAAGCTCGCATTTCTTCAATTGCAACCGCCGTATATTGTAAGATAACATTCTATGGTCCAATCTGAAAGCATTATTCGTGTTTTTATCTGAAAGTTTAAAAAATAATTTTTATTTTTTTGAGTAAATTGTAACTAAAATAGTCAAGAAACTTGACCCTTCTGTTT
This sequence comes from Cantharis rustica, assembly GCA_911387805.1. Lineage (NCBI taxonomy): Eukaryota > Metazoa > Arthropoda > Insecta > Coleoptera > Cantharidae > Cantharis > Cantharis rustica. The sequence goes on from OU426883.1 coordinate 13,660,575, forward strand.
GCATAAGATATAGCAAATAATTTATTACAACTTTTTTTGAAATATATCGATTCTTTTTAATGCGTAGTACTCAGAAAACAGTTGGAGACAAGCGGATGTGCGTAAAACCATATCAAAATGCGTTAGAAAGCATGGAGCAAGCCAACCTCGCATTTCTTCAATTGCAACCGCCGTATATTGTAAAATAACATTCTACGGTCCAATCTGAAAGCATTATTCGTGTTTTCATCTGGAAATTAGTTAATCAGCATATAGCAGTTTAGAAAAAGTTTAAAAAATAATTTTTATTTTTTTGAGTAAATTGTAACTAAAATAGTCAAGAAACTTGACCCTTCTGTTTGCATAAGATATAGCAAATAATTTATTACAACTTTTTTTGAAATATATCGATTCTTTTTAATGCCTAGTACTCAGAAAACAGTTGGAGACAAGCGGATGTGCGTAAAACCATATCAAAATGCGTTAGAAAGCATGGAGCAAGCCAACCTCGCATTTCTTCAATTGCAACCGCCGTATATTGTAAAATAACATTCTACGGTCCAATCTGAAAGCATTATTCGTGTTTTCATCTGGAAATTAGTTAATCAGCATATAGCAGTTTATAAAAAGTTTAAAAAATAATATTTATTTTTTTGAGTAAATTGTAACTAAAATAGTCAAGAAACTTGACCCTTCTGTTTGCATAAGATATAGCAAATAATTTATTACAACTTTTTTTGAAATATATCGATTCTTTTTAATGCGTAGTACTCAGAAAACAGTTGGAGACAAGCGGATGTGCGTAAAACCATATCAAAATGCGTTAGAAAGCATGGAGCAAGCCAACCTCGCATTTCTTCAATTGCAACCGCCGTATATTGTAAAATAACATTCTACGGTCCAATCTGAAAGCATTATTCTTGTTTTCATCTGGAAATTAGTTAATCAGCATATAGCAGTTTAGAAAAAGTTTAAAAAATAATTTTTATTTTTTTGAGTAAATTGTAACTAAAATAGTCAAGAAACTTGACCCTTCTGTTTGCATAAGATATAGCAAATAATTTATTACAACTTTTTTTGAAATATATCGATTCTTTTTAATGCGTAGTACTCAGAAAACAGTTGGAGACAAGCGGATGTGCGTAAAACCATATCAAAATGCGTTAGAAAGCATGGAGCAAGCCAACCTCGCATTTCTTCAATTGCAACCGCCGTATATTGTAAAATAACATTCTACGGTCCAATCTGAAAGCATTATTCGTGTTTTCATCTGGAAATTAGTTAATCAGCATATAGCAGTTTAGAAAAAGTTTAAAAAATAATTTTTATTTTTTTGAGTAAATTGTAACTAAAATAGTCAAGAAACTTGACCCTTCTGTTTGCATAAGATATAGCAAATAATTTATTACAACTTTTTTTGAAATATATCGATTCTTTTTAATGCGTAGTACTCAGAAAACAGTTGGGGACAAGCGGATGTGCGTAAAACCATATCAAAATGCGTTAGAAAGCATGGAGCAAGTCAACCTCGCATTTCTTCAATTGCAACCGCCGTATATTGTAAAATAACATTCTACGGTCCAATCTGAAAGCATTATTCGTGTTTTCATCTGGAAATTAGTTAATCAGCATATAGCAGTTTAGAAAAAGTTTAAAAAATAATTTTTATTTTTTTGAGTAAATTCTAACTAAAATAGTCAAGAAACTTGACCCTTCTGTTTGCATAAGATATAGCAAATAATTTATTACAACTTTTTTTGAAATATATCGATTCTTTTTAATGCGTAGTACTCAGAAAACAGTTGGAGACAAGCGGATGTGCGTAAAACCATATCAAAATGCGTTAGAAAGCATGGAGCAAGCCAACCTCGCAGTTCTTCAATTGCAACCGCCGTATATTGTAAGATAAAATTCTATGGTCCAATCTGAAAGCATTATTCGTGTTTTTATCTGAAAGTTTAAAAAATAATTTTTATTTTTTTGAGTAAATTGTAACTAAAATAGTCAAGAAACTTGACCCTTCTGTTTGCATAAGATATAGCAAATAATTTATTACAACTTTTTTTGAAATATATCGATTCTTTTTAATGCGTAGTACTCAGAAAACAGTTGGAGACAAGCGGATGTGCGTAAAACCATATCAAAATGCGTTAGAAAGCATGGAGCAAGCCAACCTCGCATTTCTTCAATTGCAACCGCCGTATATTGTAAAATAACATTCCACGGTCCAATCTGAAAGCATTATTCGTGTTTTCATCTAGAAATTAGTTAATCAGCATATAGCAGTTTAGAAAAAGTTTAAAAAATAATTTTTATTTTTTTGAGTAAATTGTAACTAAAATAGTCAAGAAACTTGACCCTTCTGTTTGCATAAGATATAGCAAATAATTTATTACAACTTTTTTTGAAATATATCGATTCCTTTTAATGCATAGTACTCAGAAAACAGTTGGAGACAAGCGGATGTGCGTAAAACCATATCAAAATGCGTTAGAAAGCATGGAGCAAGCCAATCTCGCATTTCTTCAATTGCAACCGCCGTATATTCTAAAATAACATTCTACGGTCCAATCTGAAAGCATTATTCGTGTTTTCATCTGGAAATTAGTTAATCAGCATATAGCAGTTTATAAAAAGTTTAAAAAATAATATTTATTTTTTTGAGTAAATTGTAACTAAAATAGTCAAGAAACTGGACCCTTCTATTTGCATAAGATATAGCAAATAATTTATTACAAGTTTTTTTGAAATAAATCGATTCTTTTTAATGCGTAGTACTCAGAAAACAGTTGGAGACAAGCGGATGTGCGTAAAACCATATCAAAATGCGTTAGAAAGCATGGAGCAAGCCAACCTCGCATTTCTTCAATTGCAACCGCCGTATATTGTAAAATAACATTCTACGGTCCAATCTGAAGGCATTATTCGTGTTTTCATCTGGAAATTAGTTAATCAGCATATAGCAGTTTAGAAAAAGTTTAAAAAATAATTTTTATTTTTTTGAGTAAATTGTAACTAAAATAGTCAAGAAACTTGACCCTTCTGTTTGCATAAGATATAGCAAATAATTTATTACAACTTTTTTTGAAATATATCGATTCTTTTTAATGCGTAGTACTCAGAAAACAGTTGGAGACAAGCGGATGTGCGTAAAACCATATCAAAATGCGTTAGAAAGCATGGAGCAAGCCAACCTCGCATTTCTTCAATTGCATCCGCCGTATATTGTAAAATAACATTCTACGGTCCAATCTGAAAGCATTATTCGTGTTTTCATCTGGAAATTAGTTAATCAGCATATAGCAGTTTATAAAAAGTTTAAAAAATAATATTTATTTTTTTGAGTAAATTGTAACTAAAATAGTCAAGAAACTTGACCCTTCTGTTTGCATAAGATATAGCAAATAATTTATTACAACTTTTTTTGAAATATATCGATTCTTTTTAATGCGTAGTACTCAGAAAACAGTTGGAGACAAGCGGATGTGCGTAAAACCATATCAAAATGCGTTCGAAAGCATGGAGCAAGCCAACCTCGCATTTCTTCAATTGCAACCGCCGTATATTGTAAAATAACATTCTACGGTCGAATCTGAAAGCATTATTCGTGTTTTCATCTGGAAATTAGTTAATCAGCATATAGCAGTTTAGAAAAAGTTTAAAAAATAATTTTTATTTTTTTGAGTAAATTGTAACTAAAATAGTCAAGAAACTTGATCCTTCTGTTTGCATAAGATATAGCAAATAATTTATTACAACTTTTTTTGAAATATATCGATTCTTTTTAATGCGTAGTACTCAGAAAACAGTTGGAGACAAGCGGATGTGCGTAAAACCATATCAAAATGCGTTAGAAAGCATGGCGAAAGCCAACCTCGCATTTCTTCAATTGCTACCGCCGTATATTGTAAAATAACATTCCACGGTCCAATCTGAAAGCATTATTCGTGTTTTCATCTGGAAATTAGTTAATCAGCATATAGCAGTTTATAAAAAGTTTAAAAAATAATATTTATTTTTTTGAGTAAATTGTAACTAAAATAGTCAAGAAACTTGACCCTTCTGTTTGCATAGGATATAGCAAATAATTTATTACAACTTTTTTTGAAATATATCGATTCTTTTTAATGCGTAGTACTCAGAAAACAGTTGGAGACAAGCGGATGTGCGTAAAACCATATCAAAATGCGTTAGAAAGCATAGAGCAAGCCAACCTCGCATTTCTTCAATTGCAACCGCCGTATATTGTAAAATAACATTCTACGGTCCAATCTGAAAGCATTATTCGTGTTTTCATCTGGAAATTAGTTAATCAGCATATAGCAGTTTAGAAAAAGTTTAAAAAATAATTTTTATTTTTTTGAGTAAATTGTAACTAAAATAGTCAAGAAACTTGACCCTTCTGTTTGCATAAGATATAGCAAATAATTTATTACAACTTTTTTTGAAATATATCGATTCTTTTTAATGCGTAGTACTCAGAAAACAGTTGGAGACAAGCGGATGTGCGTAAAACCATATCAAAATGCGTTAGAAAGCATGGAGCAAGCCAAGCTCGCATTTCTTCAATTGCAACCGCCGTATATTGTAAGATAACATTCTATGGTCCAATCTGAAAGCATTATTCGTGTTTTCATCTGGAAACTAGTTAATCAGCATATAGCAGTTTAGAAAAAGTTTAAAAAATAATTTTTATTTTTTTGTGTAAATTGTAACTAAAATAGTCAAGAAACTTGACCCTTCTGTTTGCATAAGATATAGCAAATAATTTATTACAACTTTTTTTGAAATATATCGATTCTTTTTAATGCGTAGTACTCAGAAAACAGTTGGAGACAAGCGGATGTGCGTAAAACCATATCAAAATGCGTTAGAAAGCATGGAGCAAGCCAACCTCGCATTTCTTCAATTGCAACCGCCGTATATTGTAAAATAACATTCTACGGTCCAATCTGAAAGCATTATTCGTGTTTTCATCTGGAAATTAGTTAATCAGCATATAGCAGTTTAGAAAAAGTTTAAAAAATAATTTTTATTTTTTTGAGTAAATTGTAACTAAAATAGTCAAGAAACTTGACCCTTCTGTTTGCATAAGATATAGCAAATAATTTATTACAACTTTTTTTGAAATATATCGATTCTTTTTAATGCGTAGTACTCAGAAAACAGTTGGAGACAAGCGGATGTGCGTAAAACCATATCAAAATGCGATAGAAAGCATGGAGCAAGCCAACCTCGCATTTCTTCAATTGCAACCGCCGTATATTTTAAAATAACATTCTACGGTCCAATCTGAAAGCATTATTCGTGTTTTCATCTGGAAATTAGTTAATCAGCATATAGCAGTTTATAAAAAGTTTAAAAAATAATATTTATTTTTTTGAGTAAATTGTAACTAAAATAGTCAAGAAACTTGACCCTTCTGTTTGCATAAGATATAGCAAATAATTTATTACAACTTTTTTTGAAATATATCGATTCTTTTTAATGCGTAGTACTCAGAAAACAGTTGGAGACAAGCGGATGTGCGTAAAACCATATCAAAATGCGTTAGAAAGCATGGAGCAAGCCAACCTCGCATTTCTTCAATTGCAACCGCCGTATATTGTAAAATAACATTCTACGGTCCAATCTGAAAGCATTATTCGTGTTTTCATCTGGAAATTAGTTAATCAGCATATAGCAGTTTAGAAAAAGTTTAAAAAATAATTTTTATTTTTTTGAGTAAATTGTAACTAAAATAGTCAAGAAACTTGACCCTTCTGTTTGCATAAGATATAGCAAATAATTTATTACAACTTTTTTTGAAATATAACGATTCTTTTTAATGCGTAGTACTCAGAAAACAGTTGGAGACAAGCGGATGTGCGTAAAACCATATCAAAATGCGTTAGAAAGCATGGAGCAAGCCAACCTCGCATTTCTTCAATTGCAACCGCCGTATATTGTAAAATAACATTCTACGGTCCAATCTGAAAGCATTATTCGTGTTTTCATCTGGAAATTAGTTAATCAGCATATAGCAGTTTAGAAAAAGTTTAAAAAATAATTTTTATTTTTTTGAGTAAATTGTAACTAAAATAGTCAAGAAACTTGACCCTTCTGTTTGCATAAGATATAGCAAATAATTTATTACAACTTTTTTTGAAATATATCGATTCTTTTTAATGCGTAGTACTCAGAAAACAGTTGGAGACAAGCGGATGTGCGTAAAACCATATCAAAATGCGTTAGAAAGCATGGAGCAAGCCAACCTCGCATTTCTTCAATTGCAACCGCCGTATATTGTAAAATAACATTCTACGGTCCAATCTGAAAGCATTATTCGTGTTTTCATCTGGAAATTAGTTAATCAGCATATAGCAGTTTATAAAAAGTTTAAAAAATAATATTTATTTTTTTGAGTAAATTGTAACTAAAATAGTCAAGAAACTTGACCCTTCTGTTTGCATAAGATATAGCAAATAATTTATTACAACTTTTTTTGAAATATATCGATTCTTTTTAATGCGTAGTACTCAGAAAACAGTTGGAGACAAGCGGATGTGCGTAAAACCATATCAAAATGCGTTAGAAAGCATGGAGCAAGCCAACCTCGCATTTCTTCAATTGCAACCGCCGTATATTGTAAAATAACATTCTACGGTCCAATCTGAAAGCATTATTCGTGTTTTCATCTGGAAATTAGTTAATCAGCATATAGCAGTTTAGAAAAAGTTTAAAAAATAATTTTTATTTTTTTGAGTAAATTGTAACTAAAATAGTCAAGAAACTTGACCCTTCTGTTTGCATAAGATATAGCAAATAATTTATTACAACTTTTTTTGAAATATAACGATTCTTTTTAATGCGTAGTACTCAGAAAACAGTTGGAGACAAGCGGATGTGCGTAAAACCATATCAAAATGCGTTAGAAAGCATGGAGCAAGCCAACCTCGCATTTCTTCAATTGCAACCGCCGTATATTGTAAAATAACATTCCACGGTCCAATCTGAAAGCATTATTCGTGTTTTCATCTAGAAATTAGTTAATCAGCATATAGCAGTTTAGAAAAAGTTTAAAAAATAATTTTTATTTTTTTGAGTAAATTGTAACTAAAATAGTCAAGAAACTTGACCCTTCTGTTTGCATAAGATATAGCAAATAATTTATTACAACTTTTTTTGAAATATATCGATTCTTTTTAATGCGTAGTACTCAGAAAACAGTTGGAGACAAGCGGATGTGCGTAAAACCATATCAAAATGCGTTAGAAAGCATGGAGCAAGCCAACCTCGCATTTCTTCAATTGCAACCGCCGTATATTGTAAAATAACATTCTACGGTCCAATCTGAAAGCATTATTCGTGTTTTCATCTGGAAATTAGTTAATCAGCATATAGCAGTTTATAAAAAGTTTAAAAAATAATTTTTATTTTTTTGAGTAAATTGTAACTAAAATAGTCAAGAAACTTGACCCTTCTGTTTGCATAAGATATAGCGAATAATTTATTACAACTTTTTTTGAAATATATCGATTCTTTTTAATGCGTAGTACTCAGAAAACAGTTAGAGACAAGCGGATGTGCGTAAAACCATATCAAAATGCGTTAGAAAGCATGGAGCAAGCCAACCTCGCATTTCTTCAATTGCAACCGCCGTATATTGTAAAATAACATTCTACGGTCCAATCTGAAAGCATTATTCGTGTTTTCATCTGGAAATTAGTTAATCAGCATATAGCAGTTTAGAAAAAGTTTAAAAAATAATTTTTATTTTTTTGAGTAAATTGTAACTAAAATAGTCAAGAAACTTGACCCTTCTGTTTGCATAAGATATAGCAAATAATTTATTACAACTTTTTTTGAAATATATCGATTCTTTTTAATGCGTAGTACTCAGAAAACAGTTGGAGACAAGCGGATGTGCGTAAAACCATATCAAAATGCGTTAGAAAGCATGGAGCAAGCCAACCTCGCATTTCTTCAATTGCATCCGCCGTATATTGTAAAATAACATTCTACGGTCCAATCTGAAAGCATTATTCGTGTTTTCATCTGGAAATTAGTTAATCAGCATATAGCAGTTTATAAAAAGTTTAAAAAATAATATTTATTTTTTTGAGTAAATTGTAACTAAAATAGTCAAGAAACTTGACCCTTCTGTTTGCATAAGATATAGCAAATAATTTATTACAACTTTTTTTGAAATATATCGATTCTTTTTAATGCGTAGTACTCAGAAAACAGTTGGAGACAAGCGGATGTGCGTAAAACCATATCAAAATGCGTTCGAAAGCATGGAGCAAGCCAACCTCGCATTTCTTCAATTGCAACCGCCGTATATTGTAAAATAACATTCTACGGTCGAATCTGAAAGCATTATTCGTGTTTTCATCTGGAAATTAGTTAATCAGCATATAGCAGTTTAGAAAAAGTTTAAAAAATAATTTTTATTTTTTTGAGTAAATTGTAACTAAAATAGTCAAGAAACTTGATCCTTCTGTTTGCATAAGATATAGCAAATAATTTATTACAACTTTTTTTGAAATATATCGATTCTTTTTAATGCGTAGTACTCAGAAAACAGTTGGAGACAAGCGGATGTGCGTAAAACCATATCAAAATGCGTTAGAAAGCATGGCGAAAGCCAACCTCGCATTTCTTCAATTGCTACCGCCGTATATTGTAAAATAACATTCCACGGTCCAATCTGAAAGCATTATTCGTGTTTTCATCTGGAAATTAGTTAATCAGCATATAGCAGTTTATAAAAAGTTTAAAAAATAATATTTATTTTTTTGAGTAAATTGTAACTAAAATAGTCAAGAAACTTGACCCTTCTGTTTGCATAGGATATAGCAAATAATTTATTACAACTTTTTTTGAAATATATCGATTCTTTTTAATGCGTAGTACTCAGAAAACAGTTGGAGACAAGCGGATGTGCGTAAAACCATATCAAAATGCGTTAGAAAGCATAGAGCAAGCCAACCTCGCATTTCTTCAATTGCAACCGCCGTATATTGTAAAATAACATTCTACGGTCCAATCTGAAAGCATTATTCGTGTTTTCATCTGGAAATTAGTTAATCAGCATATAGCAGTTTAGAAAAAGTGTAAAAAATAATTTTTATTTTTTTGAGTAAATTGTAACTAAAATAGTCAAGAAACTTGACCCTTCTGTTTGCATAAGATATAGCAAATAATTTATTACAACTTTTTTTGAAATATATCGATTCTTTTTAATGCGTAGTACTCAGAAAACAGTTGGAGACAAGCGGATGTGCGTAAAACCATATCAAAATGCGTTAGAAAGCATGGAGCAAGCCAAGCTCGCATTTCTTCAATTGCAACCGCCGTATATTGTAAGATAACATTCTATGGTCCAATCTGAAAGCATTATTCGTGTTTTCATCTGGAAACTAGTTAATCAGCATATAGCAGTTTAGAAAAAGTTTAAAAAATAATTTTTATTTTTTTGTGTAAATTGTAACTAAAATAGTCAAGAAACTTGACCCTTCTGTTTGCATAAGATATAGCAAATAATTTATTACAACTTTTTTTGAAATATATCGATTCTTTTTAATGCGTAGTACTCAGAAAACAGTTGGAGACAAGCGGATGTGCGTAAAACCATATCAAAATGCGTTAGAAAGCATGGAGCAAGCCAACCTCGCATTTCTTCAATTGCAACCGCCGTATATTGTAAAATAACATTCTACGGTCCAATCTGAAAGCATTATTCGTGTTTTCATCTGGAAATTAGTTAATCAGCATATAGCAGTTTAGAAAAAGTTTAAAAAATAATTTTTATTTTTTTGAGTAAATTGTAACTAAAATAGTCAAGAAACTTGACCCTTCTGTTTGCATAAGATATAGCAAATAATTTATTACAACTTTTTTTGAAATATATCGATTCTTTTTAATGCGTAGTACTCAGAAAACAGTTGGAGACAAGCGGATGTGCGTAAAACCATATCAAAATGCGATAGAAAGCATGGAGCAAGCCAACCTCGCATTTCTTCAATTGCAACCGCCGTATATTTTAAAATAACATTCTACGGTCCAATCTGAAAGCATTATTCGTGTTTTCATCTGGAAATTAGTTAATCAGCATATAGCAGTTTATAAAAAGTTTAAAAAATAATATTTATTTTTTTGAGTAAATTGTAACTAAAATAGTCAAGAAACTTGACCCTTCTGTTTGCATAAGATATAGCAAATAATTTATTACAACTTTTTTTGAAATATATCGATTCTTTTTAATGCGTAGTACTCAGAAAACAGTTGGAGACAAGCGGATGTGCGTAAAACCATATCAAAATGCGTTAGAAAGCATGGAGCAAGCCAACCTCGCATTTCTTCAATTGCAACCGCCGTATATTGTAAAATAACATTCTACGGTCCAATCTGAAAGCATTATTCGTGTTTTCATCTGGAAATTAGTTAATCAGCATATAGCAGTTTAGAAAAAGTTTAAAAAATAATTTTTATTTTTTTGAGTAAATTGTAACTAAAATAGTCAAGAAACTTGACCCTTCTGTTTGCATAAGATATAGCAAATAATTTATTACAACTTTTTTTGAAATATAACGATTCTTTTTAATGCGTAGTACTCAGAAAACAGTTGGAGACAAGCGGATGTGCGTAAAACCATATCAAAATGCGTTAGAAAGCATGGAGCAAGCCAACCTCGCATTTCTTCAATTGCAACCGCCGTATATTGTTAAATAACATTCTACGGTCCAATCTGAAAGCATTATTCGTGTTTTCATCTGGAAATTAGTTAATCAGCATATAGCAGTTTATAAAAAGTTTAAAAAATAATATTTATTTTTTTGAGTAAATTGTAACTAAAATAGTCAAGAAACTTGACCCTTCTGTTTGCATGAGATATAGCAAATAATTTATTACAACTTTTTTTGAAATATATCGATTCTTTTTAATGCGTAGTACTCAGAAAACAGTTGGAGACAAGCGGATGTGCGTAAAACCATATCAAAATGCGTTAGAAAGCATGGAGCAAGCCAACCTCGCATTTCTTCAATTGCAACCGCCGTATATTGTAAAATAACATTCTACGGTCCAATCTGAAAGCATTATTCGTGTTTTCATCTGGAAATTAGTTAATCAGCATATAGCAGTTTATAAAAAGTTTAAAAAATAATTTTTATTTTTTTGAGTAAATTGTAACTAAAATAGTCAAGAAACTTGACCCTTCTGTTTGCATAAGATATAGCGAATAATTTATTACAACTTTTTTTGAAATATATCGATTCTTTTTAATGCGTAGTACTCAGAAAACAGTTAGAGACAAGCGGATGTGCGTAAAACCATATCAAAATGCGTTAGAAAGCATGGAGCAAGCCAACCTCGCATTTCTTCAATTGCAACCGCCGTATATTGTAAAATAACATTCTACGGTCCAATCTGAAAGCATTATTCGTGTTTTCATCTGGAAATTAGTTAATCAGCATATAGCAGTTTAGAAAAAGTTTAAAAAATAATTTTTATTTTTTTGAGTAAATTGTAACTAAAATAGTCAAGAAACTTGACCCTTCTGTTTGCATAAGATATAGCAAATAATTTATTACAACTTTTTTTGAAATATATCGATTCTTTTTAATGCGTAGTACTCAGAAAACAGTTGGAGACAAGCGGATGTGCGTAAAACCATATCAAAATGCGTTAGAAAGCATGGAGCAAGCCAACCTCGCATTTCTTCAATTGCAACCGCCGTATATTGTAAAATAACATTCTACGGTCCAATCTGAAAGCATTATTCGTGTTTTCATCTGGAAATTAGTTAATCAGCATATAGCAGTTTAGAAAAAGTTTAAAAAATAATATTTATTTTTTTGAGTAAATTGTAACTAAAATAGTCAAGAAACTTGACCCTTCTGTTTGCATAAGATATAGCAAATAATTTATTACAACTTTTTTTGAAATATATCGATTCTTTTTAATGCGTAGTACTCAGAAAACAGTTGGAGACAAGCGGATGTGCGTAAAACCATATCAAAATGCGTTAGAAAGCATGGAGCAAGCCAACCTCGCATTTCTTCAATTGCAACCGCCGTATATTGTAAAATAACATTCTACGGTCCAATCTGAAAGCATTATTCGTGTTTTCATCTGGAAATTAGTTAATCAGCATATAGCAGTTTATAAAAAGTTTAAAAAATAATTTTTATTTTTTTGAGTAAATTGTAACTAAAATAGTCAAGAAACTTGACCCTTCTGTTTGCATAAGATATAGCGAATAATTTATTACAACTTTTTTTGAAATATATCGATTCTTTTTAATGCGTAGTACTCAGAAAACAGTTAGAGACAAGCGGATGTGCGTAAAACCATATCAAAATGCGTTAGAAAGCATGGAGCAAGCCAACCTCGCATTTCTTCAATTGCAACCGCCGTATATTGTAAAATAACATTCTACGGTCCAATCTGAAAGCATTATTCGTGTTTTCATCTGGAAATTAGTTAATCAGCATATAGCAGTTTAGAAAAAGTTTAAAAAATAATTTTTATTTTTTTGAGTAAATTGTAACTAAAATAGTCAAGAAACTTGACCCTTCTGTTTGCATAAGATATAGCAAATAATTTATTACAACTTTTTTTGAAATATATCGATTCTTTTTAATGCGTAGTACTCAGAAAACAGTTGGAGACCAGCGGATGTGCGTAAAACCATATCAAAATGCGTTAGAAAGCATGGAGCAAGCCAACCTCGCATTTCTTCAATTGCAACCGCCGTATATTGTAAAATAACATTCTACGGTCCAATCTGAAAGCATTATTCGTGTTTTCATCTGGAAATTAGTTAATCAGCATATAGCAGTTTAGAAAAAGTTTAAAAAATAATATTTATTTTTTTGAGTAAATTGTAACTAAAATAGTCAAGAAACTTGACCCTTCTGTTTGCATAAGATATAGCAAATAATTTATTACAACTTTTTTTGAAATATATCGATTCTTGTTAATGCGTAGTACTCAGAAAACAGTTGGAGACAAGCGGATGTGCGTAAAACCATATCAAAATGCGTTAGAAAGCATGGAGCAAGCCAACCTCGCATTTCTTCAATTGTAACCGCCGTATATTGTAAAATAACATTCTACGGTCCAATCTGAAAGCATTATTCGTGTTTTCATCTGGAAATTAGTTAATCAGCATATAGCAGTTTAGAAAAAGTTTAAAAAATAATATTTATTTTTTTGAGTAAATTGTAACTAAAATAGTCAAGAAACTTGACCCTTCTGTTTGCATAAGATATAGCAAATAATTTATTACAACTTTTTTTGAAATATATCGATTCTTTTTAATGCGTAGTACTCAGAAAACAGTTGGAGACAAGCGGATGTGCGTAAAACCATATCAAAATGCGTTAGAAAGCATGGAGCAAGCCAACCTCGCATTTCTTCAATTGCAACCGCCGTATATTGTAAAATAACATTCTACGGTCCAATCTGAAAGCATTATTCGTGTCTTCATCTGGAAATTAGTTAATCAGCATATAGCAGTTTAGAAAAAGTTTAAAAAATAATTTTTATTTTTTTGAGTAAATTGTAACTAAAATAGTCAAGAAACTTGACCCTTCTGTTTGCATAAGATATAGCAAATAATTTATTACAACTTTTTTTGAAATATATCGATTCTTTTTAATGCCTAGTACTCAGAAAACAGTTGGAGACAAGCGGATGTGCGTAAAACCATATCAAAATGCGTTAGAAAGCATGGAGCATGCCAACCTCGCATTTCTTCAATTGCAACCGCCGTATATTGTAAAATAACATTCTACGGTCCAATCTGAAAGCATTATTCGTGTTTTCATCTGGAAATTAGTTAATCAGCATATAGCAGTTTAGAAAAAGTTTAAAAAATAATTTTTATTTTTTTGAGTAAATTGTAACTAAAATAGTCAAGAAACTTGACCCTTCTGTTTGCATAAGATATAGCGAATAATTTATTACAACTTTTTTTGAAATATATCGATTCTTTTTAATGCGTAGTACTCAGAAAACAGTTAGAGACAAGCGGATGTGCGTAAAACCATATCAAAATGCGTTAGAAAGCATGGAGCAAGCCAACCTCGCATTTCTTCAATTGCAACCGCCGTATATTGTAAAATAACATTCTACGGTCCAATCTGAAAGCATTATTCGTGTTTTCATCTGGAAATTAGTTAATCAGCATATAGCAGTTTAGAAAAAGTTTAAAAATTAATTTTTATTTTTTTGAGTAAATTGTAACTAAAATAGTCAAGAAACTTGACCCTTCTGTTTGCATAAGATATAGCAAATAATTTATTACAACTTTTTTTGAAATATATCGATTCTTTTTAATGCGTAGTACTCAGAAAACAGTTGGAGACAAGCGGATGTGCGTAAAACCATATCAAAATGCGTTAGAAAGCATGGAGCAAGCCAACCTCGCATTTCTTCAATTGCAACCGCCGTATATTGTAAAATAACATTCTACGGTCCAATCTGAAAGCATTATTCGTGTTTTCATCTGGAAATTAGTTAATCAGCATATAGCAGTTTATAAAAAGTTTAAAAAATAATTTTTATTTTTTTGAATAAATTGTAACTAAAATAGTCAAGAAACTTGACCCTTCTGTTTGCATAAGATATAGCGAATAATTTATTACAACTTTTTTTGAAATATATCGATTCTTTTTAATGCGTAGTACTCAGAAAACAGTTAGAGACAAGCGGATGTGCGTAAAACCATATCAAAATGCGTTAGAAAGCATGGAGCAAGCCAACCTCGCATTTCTTCAATTGCAACCGCCGTATATTGTAAAATAACATTCTACGGTCCAATCTGAAAGCATTATTCGTGTTTTCATCTGGAAATTAGTTAATCAGCATATAGCAGTTTAGAAAAAGTTTAAAAAATAATTTTTATTTTTTTGAGTAAATTGTAACTAAAATAGTCAAGAAACTTGACCCTTCTGTTTGCATAAGATATAGCAAATAATTTATTACAACTTTTTTTGAAATATATCGATTCTTTTTAATGCGTAGTACTCAGAAAACAGTTGGAGACAAGCGGATGTGCGTAAAACCATATCAAAATGCGTTAGAAAGCATGGAGCAAGCCAACCTCGCATTTCTTCAATTGCAACCGCCGTATATTGTAAAATAACATTCTACGGTCCAATCTGAAAGCATTATTCGTGTTTTCATCTGGAAATTAGTTAATCAGCATATAGCAGTTTAGAAAAAGTTTAAAAAATAATATTTATTTTTTTGAGTAAATTGTAACTAAAATAGTCAAGAAACTTGACCCTTCTGTTTGCATAAGATATAGCAAATAATTTATTACAACTTTTTTTGAAATATATCGATTCTTTTTAATGCGTAGTACTCAGAAAACAGTTGGAGACAAGCGGATGTGCGTAAAACCATATCAAAATGCGTTAGAAAGCATGGAGCAAGCCAACCTCGCATTTCTTCAATTGTAACCGGGGTATATTGTAAAATAACATTCTACGGTCCAATCTGAAAGCATTATTCGTGTTTTCATCTGGAAATTAGTTAATCAGCATATAGCAGTTTAGAAAAAGTTTAAAAAATAATATTTATTTTTTTGAGTAAATTGTAACTAAAATAGTCAAGAAACTTGACCCTTCTGTTTGCATAAGTTATAGCAAATAATTTATTACAACTTTTTTTGAAATATATCGATTCTTTTTAATGCGTAGTACTCAGAAAACAGTTGGAGACAAGCGGATGTGCGTAAAACCATATCAAAATGCGTTAGAAAGCATGGAGCAAGCCAACCTCGCATTTCTTCAATTGCAACCGCCGTATATTGTAAAATAACATTCTACGGTCCAATCTGAAAGCATTATTCGTGTTTTCATCTGGAAATTAGTTAATCAGCATATAGCAGTTTAGAAAAAGTTTAAAAAATAATTTTTATTTTTTTGAGTAAATTGTAACTAAAATAGTCAAGAAACTTGACCCTTCTGTTTGCATAAGATATAGCAAATAATTTATTACAACTTTTTTTGAAATATATCGATTCTTTTTAATGCCTAGTACTCAGAAAACAGTTGGAGACAAGCGGATGTGCGTAAAACCATATCAAAATGCGTTAGAAAGCATGGAGCAAGCCAACCTCGCATTTCTTCAATTGCAACCGCCGTATATTGTAAAATAACATTCTACGGTCCAATCTGAAAGCATTATTCGTGTTTTCATCTGGAAATTAGTTAATCAGCATATAGCAGTTTAGAAAAAGTTTAAAAAATAATTTTTATTTTTTTGAGTAAATTGTAACTAAAATAGTCAAGAACCTTGACCCTTCTGTTTGCATAAGATATAGCAAATAATTTATTACAACTTTTTTTGAAATATATCCATTCTTTTTAATGCGTAGTACTCAGAAAACAGTTGGAGACAAGCGGATGTGCGTAAAACCATATCAAAATGCGTTAGAAAGCATGGAGCAAGCCAACCTCGCATTTCTTCAATTGCAACCGCCGTATATTGTAAAATAACATTCTACGGTCCAATCTGAAAGCATTATTCGTGTTTGCATCTGGAAATTAGTTAATCAGCATATAGCAGTTTGGAAAAAGTTTAAAAAATAATATTTATTTTTTTGAGTAAATTGTAACTAAAATAGTCAAGAAACTTGACCCTTCTGTTTGCATAAGATATAGCAAATAATTTATTACAACTTTTTTTGAAATATATCGATTCTTCTTAATGCGTAGTACTCAGAAAACAGTTGGAGACAAGCGGATGTGCGTAAAACCATATCAAATTGCGTTAGAAAACATGGAGCAAGCCAACCTCGCATTTATTTAATTGCAACCGCCGTATATTGTAAAATAACATTCTACGGTCCAATCTGAAAGCATTATTCGTGTTTTCATCTGGAAATTAGTTAATCAGCATATAGCAGTTTATAAAAAGTTTAAAAAATAATATTTATTTTTTTGAGTAAATTGTAACTAAAATAGTCAAGAAACTTGACCCTTCTGTTTGCATAAGATATAGCAAATAATTTATTACAACTTTTTTTGAAATATATCGATTCTTTTTAATGCGTAGTACTCAGAAAACAGTTGGAGACAAGCGGATGTGCGTAAAACCATATCAAAATGCGTTAGAAAGCATGGAGCAAGCCAACCTCGCATTTCTTCAATTGCAACCGCCGTATATTGTAAAATAACATTCTACGGTCCAATCTGAAAGCATTATTCGTGTTTTCATCTGGAAATTAGTTAATCAGCATATAGCAGTTTAGAAAAAGTTTAAAAAATAATTTTTATTTTTTTGAGTAAATTGTAACTAAAATAGTCAAAAAACTTGACCCTTCTGTTTGAATAAGATATAGCAAATAATTTATTACAACTTTTTTTGAAATATATCGATTCTTCGTAATGCCTAGTACTCAGAAAACAGTTGGAGACAAGCGGATGTGCGTAAAACCATATCAAAATGCGTTAGAAAGCATGGAGTAAGCCAACCTCGCATTTCTTCAATTGCAACCGCCGTTTATTGTAAAATAACATTCTACGGTCCAATCTGAAAGCATTATTCGTGTTTTCATCTGGAAATTAGTTAATCAGCATATAGCAGTTTAGAAAAAGTTTAAAAAATAATTTTTATTTTTTTGAGTAAATTGTAACTAAAATAGTCAAGAAACTTGACCCTTCTGTTTGCATAAGATATAGCAAATAATTTATTACAACTTTTTTTGAAATATATCGATTCTTTTTAATGCGTAGTACTCAGAAAACAGTTGGAGACAAGCGGATGTGCGTAAAACCATATCAAAATGCGTTAGAAAGCATGGAGCAAGCCAACCTCGCATTTCTTCAATTGCATCCGCCGTATATTGTAAAATAACATTCTACGGTCCAATCTGAAAGCATTATTCGTGTTTTCATCTGGAAATTAGTTAATCAGCATATAGCAGTTTATAAAAAGTTTAAAAAATAATATTTATTTTTTTGAGTAAATTGTAACTAAAATAGTCAAGAAACTTGACCCTTCTGTTTGCATAAGATATAGCAAATAATTTATTACAACTTTTTTTGAAATATATCGATTCTTTTTAATGCGTAGTACTCAGAAAACAGTTGGAGACAAGCGGATGTGCGTAAAACCATATCAAAATGCGTTCGAAAGCATGGAGCAAGCCAACCTCGCATTTCTTCAATTGCAACCGCCGTATATTGTAAAATAACATTCTACGGTCGAATCTGAAAGCATTATTCGTGTTTTCATCTGGAAATTAGTTAATCAGCATATAGCAGTTTAGAAAAAGTTTAAAAAATAATTTTTATTTTTTCGAGTAAATTGTAACTAAAATAGTCAAGAAACTTGATCCTTCTGTTTGCATAAGATATAGCAAATAATTTATTACAACTTTTTTTGAAATATATCGATTCTTTTTAATGCGTAGTACTCAGAAAACAGTTGGAGACAAGCGGATGTGCGTAAAACCATATCAAAATGCGTTAGAAAGCATGGCGAAAGCCAACCTCGCATTTCTTCAATTGCTACCGCCGTATATTGTAAAATAACATTCCACGGTCCAATCTGAAAGCATTATTCGTGTTTTCATCTGGAAATTAGTTAATCAGCATATAGCAGTTTAGAAAAAGTTTAAAAAATAATATTTATTTTTTTGAGTAAATTGTAACTAAAATAGTCAAGAAACTTGACCCTTCTGTTTGCATAGGATATAGCAAATAATTTATTACAACTTTTTTTGAAATATATCGATTCTTTTTAATGCGTAGTACTCAGAAAACAGTTGGAGACAAGCGGATGTGCGTAAAACCATATCAAAATGCGTTAGAAAGCATAGAGCAAGCCAACCTCGCATTTCTTCAATTGCAACCGCCGTATATTGTAAAATAACATTCTACGGTCCAATCTGAAAGCATTATTCGTGTTTTCATCTGGAAATTAGTTAATCAGCATATAGCAGTTTATAAAAAGTTTAAAAAATAATTTTTATTTTTTTGAGTAAATTGTAACTAAAATAGTCAAGAAACTTGACCCTTCTGTTTGCATAAGATATAGCGAATAATTTATTACAACTTTTTTTGAAATATATCGATTCTTTTTAATGCGTAGTACTCAGAAAACAGTTAGAGACAAGCGGATGTGCGTAAAACCATATCAAAATGCGTTAGAAAGCATGGAGCAAGCCAACCTCGCATTTCTTCAATTGCAACCGCCGTATATTGTAAAATAACATTCTACGGTCCAATCTGAAAGCATTATTCGTGTTTTCATCTGGAAATTAGTTAATCAGCATATAGCAGTTTAGAAAAAGTTTAAAAAATAATTTTTATTTTTTTGAGTAAATTGTAACTAAAATAGTCAAGAAACTTGACCCTTCTGTTTGCATAAGATATAGCAAATAATTTATTACAACTTTTTTTGAAATATATCGATTCTTTTTAATGCGTAGTACTCAGAAAACAGTTGGAGACAAGCGGATGTGCGTAAAACCATATCAAAATGCGTTAGAAAGCATGGAGCAAGCCAACCTCGCATTTCTTCAATTGCAACCGCCGTATATTGTAAAATAACATTCTACGGTCCAATCTGAAAGCATTATTCGTGTTTTCATCTGGAAATTTGTTAATCAGCATATAGCAGTTTAGAAAAAGTTTAAAAAATAATTTTTATTTTTTTGAGTAAATTGTAACTAAAATAGTCAAGAAACTTGACCCTTCTGTTTGCATAAGATATAGCAAATAATTTATTACAACTTTTTTTGAAATATATCGATTCTTTTTAATGCCTAGTACTCAGAAAACAGTTGGAGACAAGCGGATGTGCGTAAAACCATATCAAAATGCGTTAGAAAGCATGGAGCAAGCCAACCTCGCATTTCTTCAATTGCAACCGCCGTATATTGTAAAATAACATTCTACGGTCCAATCTGAAAGCATTATTCGTGTTTTCATCTGGAAATTAGTTAATCAGCATATAGCAGTTTAGAAAAAGTTTAAAAAATAATTTTTATTTTTTTGAGTAAATTGTAACTAAAATAGTCAAGAAACTTGACCCTTCTGTTTGCATAAGATATAGCAAATAATTTATTACAACTTTTTTTGAAATATATCGATTCTTTTTAATGCGTAGTACTCAGAAAAAAGTTGGAGACAAGCGGATGTGCGTAAAACCATATCAAAATGCGTTAGAAAGCATGGAGCAAGCCAACCTCGCATTTCTTCAATTGCAACCGCCGTATATTGTAAAATAACATTCTACGGTCCAATCTGAAAGCATTATTCGTGTTTGCATCTGGAAATTAGTTAATCAGCATATAGCAGTTTGGAAAAAGTTTAAAAAATAATATTTATTTTTTTGAGTAAATTGTAACTAAAATAGTCAAGAAACTTGACCCTTCTGTTTGCATAAGATATAGCAAATAATTTATTACAACTTTTTTTGAAATATATCGATTCTTCTTAATGCGTAGTACTCAGAAAACAGTTGGAGACAAGCGGATGTGCGTAAAACCATATCAAATTGCGTTAGAAAGCATGGAGCAAGCCAACCTCGCATTTATTTAATTGCAACCGCCGTATATTGTAAAATAACATTTTACGGTCCAATCTGAAAGCATTATTCGTGTTTTCATCTGGAAATTAGTTAATCAGCATATAGCAGTTTATAAAAAGTTTAAAAAATAATATTTATTTTTTTGAGTAAATTGTAACTAAAATAGTCAAGAAACTTGACCCTTCTGTTTGCATAAGATATAGCAAATAATTTATTACAACTTTTTTTGAAATATATCGATTCTTTTTAATGCGTAGTACTCAGAAAACAGTTGGAGACAAGCGGATGTGCGTAAAACCATATCAAAATGCGTTAGAAAGCATGGAGCAAGCCAACCTCGCATTTCTTCAATTGCAACCGCCGTATATTGTAAAATAACATTCTACGGTCCAATCTGAAAGCATTATTCGTGTTTTCATCTGGAAATTAGTTAATCAGCATATAGCAGTTTAGAAAAAGTTTAAAAAATAATTTTTATTTTTTTGAGTAAATTTTAACTAAAATAGTCAAGAAACTTGACCCTTCTGTTTGCATAAGATATAGCAAATAATTTATTACAACTTTTTTTGAAATATATCGATTCTTTTTAATGCGTAGTACTCAGAAAACAGTTGGAGACAAGCGGATGTGCGTAAAACCATATCAAAATGCGTTAGAAAGCATGGAGCAAGCCAACAACGCATTTCTTCAATTGCAACCGCCGTATATTGTAAAATAACATTCTACGGTCCAATCTGAAAGCATTATTCGTGTTTTCATCTGGAAATTAGTTAATCAGCATATAGCAGTTTAGAAAAAGTTTAAAAAATAATTTTTATTTTTTTGAGTAAATTGTAACTAAAATAGTCAAGAAACTTGACCCTTCTGTTTGCATAAGATATAGCAAATAATTTATTACAACTTTTTTTGAAATATATCGATTCTTTTTAATGCCTAGTACTCAGAAAGCAGTTGGAGACAAGCGGATGTGCGTAAAACCATATCAAAATGCGTTAGAAAGCATGGAGCAAGCCAACCTCGCATTTCTTCAATTGCAACCGCCGTATATTGTAAAATAACATTCTACGGTCCAATCTGAAAGCATTATTCGTGTTTTCATCTGGAAATTAGTTAATCAGCATATAGCAGTTTAGAAAAAGTTTAAAAAATAATTTTTATTTTTTTGAGTAAATTGTAACTAAAATAGTCAAGAAACTTGACCCTTCTGTTTGCATAAGATATAGCAAATAATTTATTACAACTTTTTTTGAAATATATCGATTCTTTTTAATGCGTAGTACTCAGAAAACAGTTGGAGACAAGCGGATGTGCGTAAAACCATATCAAAATGCGTTAGAAAGCATGGAGCAAGCCAACCTCGCATTTCTTCAATTGCAACCGCCGTATATTGTAAAATAACATTCTACGGTCCAATCTGAAAGCATTATTCGTGTTTTCATCTGGAAATTAGTTAATCAGCATATAGCAGTTTATAAAAAGTTTAAAAAATAATATTTATTTTTTTGAGTAAATTGTAACTTAAATAGTCAAGAAACTTGACCCTTCTGTTTGCATAAGATATAGCAAATAATTTATTACAACTTTTTTTGAAATATATCGATTCTTTTTAATGCGTAGTACTCAGAAAACAGTTGGAGACAAGCGGATGTGCGTAAAACCATATCAAAATGCGTTAGAAAGCATGGAGCAAGCCAACCTCGCATTTCTTCAATTGCAACCGCCGTATATTGTAAAATAACATTCTACGGTCCAATCTGAAAGCATTATTCGTGTTTTCATCTGGAAATTAGTTAATCAGCATATAGCAGTTTAGAAAAAGTTTAAAAAATAATTTTTATTTTTTTGAGTAAATTGTAACTAAAATAGTCAAGAAACTTGACCCTTCTGTTTGCATAAGATATAGCAAATAATTTATTACAACTTTTTTTGAAATATATCGATTCTTTTTAATGCCTAGTACTCAGAAAACAGTTGGAGACAAGCGGATGTGCGTAAAACCATATCAAAATGCGTTAGAAAGCATGGAGCAAGCCAACCTCGCATTTCTTCAATTGCAACCGCCGTATATTGTAAAATAACATTCTACGGTCCAATCTGAAAGCATTATTCGTGTTTTCATCTGGAAATTAGTTAATCAGCATATAGCAGTTTAGAAAAAGTTTAAAAAATAATTTTTATTTTTTTGAGTAAATTGTAACTAAAATAGTCAAGAAACTTGACCCTTCTGTTTGCATAAGATATAGCAAATAATTTATTACAACTTTTTTTGAAATATATCGATTCTTTTTAATGCCTAGTACTCAGAAAACAGTTGGAGACAAGCGGATGTGCGTAAAACCATATCAAAATGCGTTAGAAAGCATGGAGCAAGCCAACCTCGCATTTCTTCAATTGCAACCGCCGTATATTGTAAAATAACATTCTACGGTCCAATCTGAAAGCATTATTCGTGTTTTCATCTGGAAATTAGTTAATCAGCATATAGCAGTTTAGAAAAAGTTTAAAAAATAATTTTTATTTTTTTGAGTAAATTGTAACTAAAATAGTCAAGAAACTTGACCCTTCTGTTTGCATAAGATATAGCAAATAATTTATTACAACTTTTTTTGAAATATATCGATTCTTTTTAATGCGTAGTACTCAGAAAACAGTTGGAGACAAGCGGATGTGCGTAAAACCATATCAAAATGCGTTAGAAAGCATGGAGCAAGCCAACCTCGCATTTCTTCAATTGCAACCGCAGTATATTGTAAAATAACATTCTACGGTCCAATCTGAAAGCATTATTCGTGTTTTCATCTGGAAATTAGTTAATCAGCATATAGCAGGTTATAAAAAGTTTAAAAAATAATATTTATTTTTTTGAGTAAATTGTAACTAAAATAGTCAAGAAACTTGACCCTTCTGTTTGCATAAGATATAGCAAATAATTTATTACAACTTTTTTTGAAATATATCGATTCTTTTTAATGCGTAGTACTCAGAAAACAGTTGGAGACAAGCGGATGTGCGTAAAACCATATCAAAATGCGTTAGAAAGCATGGAGCAAGCCAACCTCGCATTTCTTCAATTGCAACCGCCGTATATTGTAAAATAACATTCTACGGTCCAATCTGAAAGCATTATTCGTGTTTTCATCTGGAAATTAGTTAATCAGCATATAGCAGTTTATAAAAAGTTTAAAAAATAATATTTATTTTTTTGAGTAAATTGTAACTAAAATAGTCAAGAAATTTGACCCTTCTGTTTGCATAAGATATAGCAAATAATTTATTACAACTTTTTTTGAAATATATCGATTCTTTTTAATGCGTAGTACTCAGAAAACAGTTGGAGACAAGCGGATGTGCGTAAAACCATATCAAAATGCGTTAGAAAGCATGGAGCAAGCCAACCTCGCATTTCTTCAATTGCAACCGCCGTATATTGTAAAATAACATTCTACGGTCCAATCTGAAAGCATTATTCGTGTTTTCATCTGGAAATTAGTTAATCAGCATATAGCAGTTTATAAAAAGTTTAAAAAATAATATTTATTTTTTTGAGTAAATTGTAACTAAAATAGTCAAGAAACTTGACCCTTCTGTTTGCATAAGATATAGCAAATAATTTATTACAACTTTTTTTGAAATATATCGATTCTTTTTAATGCGTAGTACTCAGAAAACAGTTGGAGACAAGCGGATGTGCGTAAAACCATATCAAAATGCGTTAGAAAGCATGGAGCAAGCCAACCTCGCATTTCTTCAATTGCAACCGCCGTATATTGTAAAATAACATTCTACGGTCCAATCTGAAAGCATTATTCGTGTTTTCATCTGGAAATTAGTTAATCAGCATATAGCAGTTTAGAAAAAGTTTAAAAAATAATTTTTATTTTTTTGAGTAAATTGTAACTAAAATAGTCAAGAAACTTGACCCTTCTGTTTGCATAAGATATAGCAAATAATTTATTACAACTTTTTTTGAAATATATCGATTCTTTTTAAAGCCTAGTACTCAGAAAACAGTTGGAGACAAGCGGATGTGCGTAAAACCATATCAAAATGCGTTAGAAAGCATGGAGCAAGCCAACCTCGCATTTCTTCAATTGCAACCGCCGTATATTGTAAAATAACATTCTACGGTCCAATCTGAAAGCATTATTCGTGTTTTCATCTGGAAATTAGTTAATCAGCATATAGCAGTTTAGAAAAAGTTTAAAAAATAATTTTTATTTTTTTGAGTAAATTGTAACTAAAATAGTCAAGAAACTTGACCCTTCTGTTTGCATAAGATATAGCAAATAATTTATTACAACTTTTTTTGAAATATATCGATTCTTTTTAATGCGTAGTACTCAGAAAACAGTTGGAGACAAGCGGATGTGCGTAAAACCATATCAAAATGCGTTAGAAAGCATGGAGCAAGCCAACCTCGCATTTCTTCAATTGCAACCGCCGTATATTGTTAAATAACATTCTACGGTCCAATCTGAAAGCATTATTCGTGTTTTCATCTGGAAATTAGTTAATCAGCATATAGCAGTTTATAAAAAGTTTAAAAAATAATATTTATTTTTTTGAGTAAATTGTAACTAAAATAGTCAAGAAACTTGACCCTTCTGTTTGCATAAGATATAGCAAATAATTTATTACAACTTTTTTTGAAATATATCGATTCTTTTTAATGCGTAGTACTCAGAAAACAGTTGGAGACAAGCGGATGTGCGTAAAACCATATCAAAATGCGTTAGAAAGCATGGAGCAAGCCAACCTCGCATTTCTTCAATTGCAACCGCAGTATATTGTAAAATAACATTCTACGGTCCAATCTGAAAGCATTATTCGTGTTTTCATCTGGAAATTAGTTAATCAGCATATAGCAGTTTATAAAAAGTTTAAAAAATAATTTTTATTTTTTGAGTAAATTGTAACTAAAATAGTCAAGAAACTTGACCCTTCTGTTTGCATAAGATATAGCGAATAATTTATTACAACTTTTTTTGAAATATATCGATTCTTTTTAATGCGTAGTACTCAGAAAACAGTTAGAGACAAGCGGATGTGCGTAAAACCATATCAAAATGCGTTAGAAAGCATGGAGCAAGCCAACCTCGCATTTCTTCAATTGCAACCGCCGTATATTGTAAAATAACATTCTACGGTCCAATCTGAAAGCATTATTCGTGTTTTCATCTGGAAATTAGTTAATCAGCATATAGCAGTTTAGAAAAAGTTTAAAAAATAATTTTTATTTTTTTGAGTAAATTGTAACTAAAATAGTCAAGAAACTTGACCCTTCTGTTTGCATAAGATATAGCAAATAATTTATTACAACTTTTTTTGAAATATATCGATTCTTTTGAATGCGTAGTACTCAGAAAACAGTTGGAGACAAGCGGATGTGCGTAAAACCATATCAAAATGCGTTAGAAAGCATGGAGCAAGCCAACCTCGCATTTCTTCAATTGCAACCGCCGTATATTGTAAAATAACATTCTACGGTCCAATCTGAAAGCATTATTCGTGTTTTCATCTGGAAATTAGTTAATCAGCATATAGCAGTTTATAAAAAGTTTAAAAAATAATATTTATTTTTTTGAGTAAATTGTAACTAAAATAGTCAAGAAACTTGACCCTTCTGTTTGCATAAGATATAGCAAATAATTTATTACAACTTTTTTTGAAATATATCGATTCTTTTTAATGCGTAGTACTCAGAAAACAGTTGGAGACAAGCGGATGTGCGTAAAACCATATCAAAATGCGTTAGAAAGCATGGAGCAAGCCAACCTCGCATTTCTTCAATTGTAACCGCCGTATATTGTAAAATAACATTCTACGGTCCAATCTGAAAGCATTATTCGTGTTTTCATCTGGAAATTAGTTAATCAGCATATAGCAGTTTAGAAAAAGTTTAAAAAATAATATTTATTTTTTTGAGTAAATTGTAACTAAAATAGTCAAGAAACTTGACCCTTCTGTTTGCATAAGATATAGCAAATAATTTATTACAACTTTTTTTGAAATATATCGATTCTTTTTAATGCGTAGTACTCAGAAAACAGTTGGAGACAAGCGGATGTGCGTAAAACCATATCAAAATGCGTTAGAAAGCATGGAGCAAGCCAACCTCGCATTTCTTCAATTGCAACCGCCGTATATTGTAAAATAACATTCTACGGTCCAATCTGAAAGCATTATTCGTGTTTTCATCTGGAAATTAGTTAATCAGCATATAGCAGTTTAGAAAAAGTTTAAAAAATAATTTTTATTTTTTTGAGTAAATTGTAACTAAAATAGTCAAGAAACTTGACCCTTCTGTTTGCATAAGATATAGCAAATAATTTATTACAACTTTTTTTGAAATATATCGATTCTTTTTAATGCCTAGTACTCAGAAAACAGTTGGAGACAAGCGGATGTGCGTAAAACCATATCAAAATGCGTTAGAAAGCATGGAGCAAGCCAACCTCGCATTTCTTCAATTGCAACCGCCGTATATTGTAAAATAACATTCTACGGTCCAATCTGAAAGCATTATTCGTGTTTTCATCTGGAAATTAGTTAATCAGCATATAGCAGTTTAGAAAAAGTTTAAAAAATAATATTTATTTTTTTGAGTAAATTGTAACTAAAATAGTCAAGAAACTTGACCCTTCTGTTTGCATAAGATATAGCAAATAATTTATTACAACTTTTTTTGAAATATATCGATTCTTTTTAATGCGTAGTACTCAGAAAACAGTTGGAGACAAGCGGATGTGCGTAAAACCATATCAAAATGCGTTAGAAAGCATGGAGCAAGCCAACCTCGCATTTCTTCAATTGCAACCGCCGTATATTGTAAAATAACATTCTACGGTCCAATCTGAAAGCATTATTCGTGTTTTCATCTGGAAATTAGTTAATCAGCATATAGCAGTTTAGAAAAAGTTTAAAAAATAATTTTTATTTTTTTGAGTAAATTGTAACTAAAATAGTCAAGAAACTTGACCCTTCTGTTTGCATAAGATATAGCAAATAATTTATTACAACTTTTTTTGAAATATATCGATTCTTTTTAATGCCTAGTACTCAGAAAACAGTTGGAGACAAGCGGATGTGCGTAAAACCATATCAAAATGCGTTAGAAAGCATGGAGCAAGCCAACCTCGCATTTCTTCAATTGCAACCGCCGTATATTGTAAAATAACATTCTACGGTCCAATCTGAAAGCATTATTCGTGTTTTCATCTGGAAATTAGTTAATCAGCATATAGCAGTTTAGAAAAAGTTTAAAAAATAATTTTTATTTTTTTGAGTAAATTGTAACTAAAATAGTCAAGAAACTTGACCCTTCTGTTTGCATAAGATATAGCAAATAATTTATTACAACTTTTTTTGAAATATATCGATTCTTTTTAATGCGTAGTACTCAGAAAACAGTTGGAGACAAGCGGATGTGCGTAAAACCATATCAAAATGCGTTAGAAAGCATGGAGCAAGCCAACCTCGCATTTCTTCAATTGCAACCGCCGTATATTGTAAAATAACATTCTACGGTCCAATCTGAAAGCATTATTCGTGTTTGCATCTGGAAATTAGTTAATCAGCATATAGCAGTTTGGAAAAAGTTTAAAAAATAATATTTATTTTTTTGAGTAAATTGTAACTAAAATAGTCAAGAAACTTGACCCTTCTGTTTGCATAAGATATAGCAAATAATTTATTACAACTTTTTTTGAAGTATATCGATTCTTCTTAATGCGTAGTACTCAGAAAACAGTTGGAGACAAGCGGATGTGCGTAAAACCATATCAAATTGCGTTAGAAAGCATGGAGCAAGCCAACCTCGCATTTATTTAATTGCAACCGCCGTATATTGTAAAATAACATTCTACGGTCCAATCTGAAAGCATTATTCGTGTTTTCATCTGGAAATTAGTTAATCAGCATATAGCAGTTTATAAAAAGTTTAAAAAATAATATTTATTTTTTTGAGTAAATTGTAACTAAAATAGTCAAGAAACTTGACCCTTCTGTTTGCATAAGATATAGCAAATAATTTATTACAACTTTTTTTGAAATATATCGATTCTTTTTAATGCGTAGTACTCAGAAAACAGTTGGAGACAAGCGGATGTGCGTAAAACCATATCAAAATGCGTTAGAAAGCATGGAGCAAGCCAACCTCGCATTTCTTCAATTGCAACCGCCGTATATTGTAAAATAACATTCTACGGTCCAATCTGAAAGCATTATTCGTGTTTTCATCTGGAAATTAGTTAATCAGCATATAGCAGTTTAGAAAAAGTTTAAAAAATAATTTTTATTTTTTTGAGTAAATTTTAACTAAAATAGTCAAGAAACTTGACCCTTCTGTTTGCATAAGATATAGCAAATAATTTATTACAACTTTTTTTGAAATATATCGATTCTTTTTAATGCGTAGTACTCAGAAAACAGTTGGAGACAAGCGGATGTGCGTAAAACCATATCAAAATGCGTTAGAAAGCATGGAGCAAGCCAACCTCGCATTTCTTCAATTGCAACCGCCGTATATTGTAAAATAACATTCTACGGTCCAATCTGAAAGCATTATTCGTGTTTTCATCTGGAAATTAGTTAATCAGCATATAGCAGTTTAGAAAAAGTTTAAAAAATAATTTTTATTTTTTTGAGTAAATTGTAACTAAAATAGTCAAGAAACTTGACCCTTCTGTTTGCATAAGATATAGCAAATAATTTATTACAACTTTTTTTGAAATATATCGATTCTTTTTAATGCGTAGTACTCAGAAAACAGTTGGAGACAAGCGGATGTGCGTAAAACCATATCAAAATGCGTTAGAAAGCATGGAGCAAGCCAACCTCGCATTTCTTCAATTGCAACCGCAGTATATTGTAAAATAACATTCTACGGTCCAATCTGAAAGCATTATTCGTGTTTTCATCTGGAAATTAGTTAATCAGCATATAGCAGGTTATAAAAAGTTTAAAAAATAATATTTATTTTTTTGAGTAAATTGTAACTAAAATAGTCAAGAAACTTGACCCTTCTGTTTGCATAAGATATAGCAAATAATTTATTACAACTTTTTTTGAAATATATCGATTCTTTTTAATGCGTAGTACTCAGAAAACAGTTGGAGACAAGCGGATGTGCGTAAAACCATATCAAAATGCGTTAGAAAGCATGGAGCAAGCCAACCTCGCATTTCTTCAATTGCAACCGCCGTATATTGTAAAATAACATTCTACGGTCCAATCTGAAAGCATTATTCGTGTTTTCATCTGGAAATTAGTTAATCAGCATATAGCAGTTTAGAAAAAGTTTAAAAAATAATTTTTATTTTTTTGAGTAAATTGTAACTAAAATAGTCAAGAAACTTGACCCTTCTGTTTGCATAAGATATAGCAAATAATTTATTACAACTTTTTTTGAAATATATCGATTCTTTTTAATGCCTAGTACTCAGAAAGCAGTTGGAGACAAGCGGATGTGCGTAAAACCATATCAAAATGCGTTAGAAAGCATGGAGCAAGCCAACCTCGCATTTCTTCAATTGCAACCGCCGTATATTGTAAAATAACATTCTACGGTCCAATCTGAAAGCATTATTCGTGTTTTCATCTGGAAATTAGTTAATCAGCATATAGCAGTTTAGAAAAAGTTTAAAAAATAATTTTTATTTTTTTGAGTAAATTGTAACTAAAATAGTCAAGAAACTTGACCCTTCTGTTTGCATAAGATATAGCAAATAATTTATTACAACTTTTTTTGAAATATATCGATTCTTTTTAATGCGTAGTACTCAGAAAACAGTTGGAGACAAGCGGATGTGCGTAAAACCATATCAAAATGCGTTAGAAAGCATGGAGCAAGCCAACCTCGCATTTCTTCAATTGCAACCGCCGTATATTGTAAAATAACATTCTACGGTCCAATCTGAAAGCATTATTCGTGTTTTCATCTGGAAATTAGTTAATCAGCATATAGCAGTTTATAAAAAGTTTAAAAAATAATATTTATTTTTTTGAGTAAATTGTAACTAAAATAGTCAAGAAACTTGACCCTTCTGTTTGCATAAGATATAGCAAATAATTTATTACAACTTTTTTTGAAATATATCGATTCTTTTTAATGCGTAGTACTCAGAAAACAGTTGGAGACAAGCGGATGTGCGTAAAACCATATCAAAATGCGTTAGAAAGCATGGAGCAAGCCAACCTCGCATTTCTTCAATTGCAACCGCCGTATATTGTAAAATAACATTCTACGGTCCAATCTGAAAGCATTATTCGTGTTTTCATCTGGAAATTAGTTAATCAGCATATAGCAGTTTAGAAAAAGTTTAAAAAATAATTTTTATTTTTTTGAGTAAATTGTAACTAAAATAGTCAAGAAACTTGACCCTTCTGTTTGCATAAGATATAGCAAATAATTTATTACAACTTTTTTTGAAATATATCGTTTCTTTTTAATGCGTAGTACTCAGAAAACAGTTGGAGACAAGCGGATGTGCGTAAAACCATATCAAAATGCGTTAGAAAGCATGGAGCAAGCCAACCTCGCATTTCTTCAATTGCAACCGCCGTATATTGTAAAATAACATTCTACGGTCCAATCTGAAAGCATTATTCGTGTTTTCATCTGGAAATTAGTTAATCAGCATATAGCAGTTTATAAAAAGTTTAAAAAATAATATTTATTTTTTTGAGTAAATTGTAACTAAAATAGTCAAGAAACTTGACCCTTCTATTTGCATAAGATATAGCAAATAATTTATTACAACTTTTTTTGATATATATCGATTCTTTTTAATGCGTAGTACTCAGAAAACAGTTGGAGACAAGCGGATGTGCGTAAAACCATATCAAAATGCGTTAGAAAGCATGGAGCAAGCCAAGCTCGCATTTCTTCAATTGCAACCGCCGTATATTGTAAGATAACATTCTATGGTCCAATCTGAAAGCATTATTCGTGTTTTCATCTGGAAATTAGTTAATCAGCATATAGCAGTTTAGAAAAAGTTTAAAAAATAATTTTTATTTTTTTGAGTAAATTGTAACTAAAATAGTCAAGAAACTTGACCCTTCTGTTTGCATAAGATATAGCAAATAATTTATTACAACTTTTTTTGAAATATATCGATTCTTTTTAATGCGTAGTACTCAGAAAACAGTTGGAGACAAGCGGATGTGCGTAAAACCATATCAAAATGCGTTAGAAAGCATGGAGCAAGCCAACCTCGCATTTCTTCAATTGCAACCGCCGTATATTGTAAAATAACATTCTACGGTCCAATCTGAAAGCATTATTCGTGTTTTCATCTGGAAATTAGTTAATCAGCATATAGCAGTTTAGAAAAAGTTTAAAAAATAATTTTTATTTTTTTGAGTAAATTGTAACTAAAATAGTCAAGAAACTTGACCCTTCTGTTTGCATAAGATATAGCAAATAATTTATTACAACTTTTTTTGAAATATATCGATTCTTTTTAATGCGTAGTACTCAGAAAACAGTTGGAGACAAGCGGATGTGCGTAAAACCATATCAAAATGCGTTAGAAAGCATGGAGCAAGCCAACCTCGCATTTCTTCAATTGCAACCGCCGTATATTGTAAAATAACATTCTACGGTCCAATCTGAAAGCATTATTCGTGTTTTCATCTGGAAATTAGTTAATCAGCATATAGCAGTTTAGAAAAAGTTTAAAAAATAATTTTTATTTTTTTGAGTAAATTGTAACTAAAATAGTCAAGAAACTTGACCCTTCTGTTTGCATAAGATATAGCAAATAATTTATTACAACTTTTTTTGAAATATCGATTCTTTTTAATGCGTAGTACTCAGAAAACAGTTGGAGACCAGCGGTTGTGCGTAAAACCATATCAAAATGCGTTAGAAAGCATGGAGCAAGCCAAGCTCGCATTGCTTCAATTGCAACCGCCGTATATTGTAAGATAACATTCTATGGTCCAATCTGAAAGCATTATTCGTGTTTTCATCTGGAAATTAGTTAATCAGCATATAGCAGTTTAGAAAAAGTTTAAAAAATAATTTTTATTTTTTTGTGTAAATTGTAACTAAAATAGTCAAGAAACTTGACCCTTCTGTTTGCATAAGATATAGCAAATAATTTATTACAACTTTTTTTGAAATATATCGATTCTTTTTAATGCGTAGTACTCAGAAAACAGTTGGAGACAAGCGGATGTGCGTAAAACCATATCAAAATGCGTTAGAAAGCATGGAGCAAGCCAAACTCGCATTTCTTCAGTTGCAACCGCCGTATATTGTAAAATAACATTCTACGGTCCAATCTGAAAGCATTATTCGTGTTTTCATCTGGAAATTAGTTAATCAGCATATAGCAGTTTAGAAAAAGTTTAAAAAATAATTTTTATTTTTTTGAGTAAATTGTAACTAATATAGTCAAGAAACTTGACCCTTCTGTTTGCATAAGATATAGCAAATAATTTATTACAACTTTTTTTGAAATATATCGATTCTTTTTAATGCGTAGTACTCAGAAAACAGTTGGAGACAAGCGGATGTGCGTAAAACCATATCAAAATGCGTTAGAAAGCATGGAGCAAGCCAACCTCGCATTTCTTCAATTGCAACCGCCGTATATTGTAAAATAACATTCTACGGTCCAATCTGAAAGCATTATTCGTGTTTTCATCTGGAAATTAGTTAATCAGCATTAAGCAGTTTAGAAAAAGTTTAAAAAATAATTTTTATTTTTTTGAGTAAATTGTAACTAAAATAGTCAAGAAACTTGACCCTTCTGTTTGCATAACTGCCGTATATTGTAAAATAACATTCTACGGTCCAATCTGAAAGCATTATTCGTGTTTTCATCTGGAAATTAGTTAATCAGCATATAGCAGTTTAGAAAAAGTTTAAAAAATAATTTTTATTTTTTTGAGTAAATTGTAACTAAAATAGTCAAGAAACTTGACCCTTCTGTTTGCATAAGATATAGCAAATAATTTATTACAACTTTTTTTGAAATATATCGATTCTTTTTAATGCGTAGTACTCAGAAAACAGTTGGAGACAAGCGGATATGCGTAAAACCATATTAAAATGCGTTAGAAAGCATGGAGCAAGCCAACCTCGCATTTCTTCAATTGCAACCGCCGTATATTGTAAAATAACATTCTACGGTCCAATCTGAAAGCATTATTCGTGTTTTCATCTGGAAATTAGTTAATCAGCATATAGCAGTTTAGAAAAAGTTTAAAAAATAATTTTTATTTTTTTGAGTAAATTGTAACTAAAATAGTCAAGAAACTTGACCCTTCTGTTTGCATAAGATATAGCAAATAATTTATTACAACTTTTTTTGAAATATATCGTTTCTTTTTAATGCGTAGTACTCAGAAAACAGTTGGAGACAAGCGGATGTGCGTAAAACCATATCAAAATGCGTTAGAAAGCATGGAGCAAGCCAACCTCGCATTTCTTCAATTGCAACCGCCGTATATTGTAAAATAACATTCTACGGTCCAATCTGAAAGCATTATTCGTGTTTTCATCTGGAAATTAGTTAATCAGCATATAGCAGTTTATAAAAAGTTTAAAAAATAATATTTATTTTTTTGAGTAAATTGTAACTAAAATAGTCAAGAAACTTGACCCTTCTATTTGCATAAGATATAGCAAATAATTTATTACAACTTTTTTTGATATATATCGATTCTTTTTAATGCGTAGTACTCAGAAAACAGTTGGAGACAAGCGGATGTGCGTAAAACCATATCAAAATGCGTTAGAAAGCATGGAGCAAGCCAAGCTCGCATTTCTTCAATTGCAACCGCCGTATATTGTAAGATAACATTCTATGGTCCAATCTGAAAGCATTATTCGTGTTTTCATCTGGAAATTAGTTAATCAGCATATAGCAGTTTAGAAAAAGTTTAAAAAATAATTTTTATTTTTTTGAGTAAATTGTAACTAAAATAGTCAAGAAACTTGACCCTTCTGTTTGCATAAGATATAGCAAATAATTTATTACAACTTTTTTTGAAATATATCGATTCTTTTTAATGCGTAGTACTCAGAAAACAGTTGGAGACAAGCGGATGTGCGTAAAACCATATCAAAATGCGTTAGAAAGCATGGAGCAAGCCAACCTCGCATTTCTTCAATTGCAACCGCCGTATATTGTAAAATAACATTCTACGGTCCAATCTGAAAGCATTATTCGTGTTTTCATCTGGAAATTAGTTAATCAGCATATAGCAGTTTAGAAAAAGTTTAAAAAATAATTTTTATTTTTTTGAGTAAATTGTAACTAAAATAGTCAAGAAACTTGACCCTTCTGTTTGCATAAGATATAGCAAATAATTTATTACAACTTTTTTTGAAATATATCGATTCTTTTTAATGCGTAGTACTCAGAAAACAGTTGGAGACAAGCGGATGTGCGTAAAAC
Organism: Cantharis rustica; assembly: GCA_911387805.1. Lineage (NCBI taxonomy): Eukaryota > Metazoa > Arthropoda > Insecta > Coleoptera > Cantharidae > Cantharis > Cantharis rustica. Next base: position 13,695,506 of record OU426883.1, read on the forward strand.
CATATCAAAATGCGTTAGAAAGCATGGAGCAAGCCAACCTCGCATTTCTTCAATTGCAACCGCCGTATATTGTAAAATAACATTCTACGGTCCAATCTGAAAGCATTATTCGTGTTTTCATCTGGAAATTAGTTAATCAGCATATAGCAGTTTAGAAAAAGTTTAAAAAATAATTTTTATTTTTTTGAGTAAATTGTAACTAAAATAGTCAAGAAACTTGACCCTTCTGTTTGCATAAGATATAGCAAATAATTTATTACAACTTTTTTTGAAATATCGATTCTTTTTAATGCGTAGTACTCAGAAAACAGTTGGAGACCAGCGGTTGTGCGTAAAACCATATCAAAATGCGTTAGAAAGCATGGAGCAAGCCAAGCTCGCATTGCTTCAATTGCAACCGCCGTATATTGTAAGATAACATTCTATGGTCCAATCTGAAAGCATTATTCGTGTTTTCATCTGGAAATTAGTTAATCAGCATATAGCAGTTTAGAAAAAGTTTAAAAAATAATTTTTATTTTTTTGTGTAAATTGTAACTAAAATAGTCAAGAAACTTGACCCTTCTGTTTGCATAAGATATAGCAAATAATTTATTACAACTTTTTTTGAAATATATCGATTCTTTTTAATGCGTAGTACTCAGAAAACAGTTGGAGACAAGCGGATGTGCGTAAAACCATATCAAAATGCGTTAGAAAGCATGGAGCAAGCCAACCTCGCATTTCTTCAATTGCAACCGCCGTATATTGTAAAATAACATTCTACGGTCCAATCTGAAAGCATTATTCGTGTTTTCATCTGGAAATTAGTTAATCAGCATATAGCAGTTTAGAAAAAGTTTAAAAAATAATTTTTATTTTTTTGAGTAAATTGTAACTAAAATAGTCAAGAAACTTGACCCTTCTGTTTGCATAAGATATAGCAAATAATTTATTACAACTTTTTTTGAAATATATCGATTCTTTTTAATGCGTAGTACTCAGAAAACAGTTGGAGACAAGCGGATGTGCGTAAAACCATATCAAAATGCGTTAGAAAGCATGGAGCAAGCCAACCTCGCATTTCTTCAATTGCAACCGCCGTATATTGTAAAATAACATTCTACGGTCCAATCTGAAAGCATTATTCGTGTTTTCATCTGGAAATTAGTTAATCAGCATTAAGCAGTTTAGAAAAAGTTTAAAAAATAATTTTTATTTTTTTGAGTAAATTGTAACTAAAATAGTCAAGAAACTTGACCCTTCTGTTTGCATAACTGCCGTATATTGTAAAATAACATTCTACGGTCCAATCTGAAAGCATTATTCGTGTTTTCATCTGGAAATTAGTTAATCAGCATATAGCAGTTTAGAAAAAGTTTAAAAAATAATTTTTATTTTTTTGAGTAAATTGTAACTAAAATAGTCAAGAAACTTGACCCTTCTGTTTGCATAAGATATAGCAAATAATTTATTACAACTTTTTTTGAAATATATCGATTCTTTTTAATGCGTAGTACTCAGAAAACAGTTGGAGACAAGCGGATATGCGTAAAACCATATTAAAATGCGTTAGAAAGCATGGAGCAAGCCAACCTCGCATTTCTTCAATTGCAACCGCCGTATATTGTAAAATAACATTCTACGGTCCAATCTGAAAGCATTATTCGTGTTTTCATCTGGAAATTAGTTAATCAGCATATAGCAGTTTATAAAAAGTTTAAAAAATAATAGTTATTTTTTTGAGTAAATTGTAACTAAAATAGTCAAGAAACTTGACCCTTCTGTTTGCATAAGATATAGCAAATAATTTATTACAACTTTTTTTGAAATATATCGATTCTTTTTAATGCGCAGTACTCAGAAAACAGTTGGAGACAAGCGGATGTACGTAAAACCATATCAAAATGCGTTAGAAAGCATGGAGCAAGCCAACCTCGCATTTCTTCAATTGCAACCGCCGTATATTGTAAAATAACATTCTACGGTCCAATCTGAAAGCATTATTCGTGTTTTCATCTGGAAATTAGTTAATCAGCATATAGCAGTTTAGAAAAAGTTTAAAAAATAATTTTTATTTTTTTGAGTAAATTGTAACTAAAATAGTCAAGGAACTTGACCCTTCTGTTTGCATAAGATATAGCAAATAATTTATTACAACTTTTTTTGAAATATATCGATTCTTTTTAATGCGTAGTACTCAGAAAACAGTTGGAGACAAGCGGATGTGCGTAAAACCATATCAAAATGCGTTAGAAAGCATGGAGCAAGCCAACCTCGCATTTCTTCAATTGCAACTGCCGTATATTGTAAAATAACATTCTACGGTCCAATCTGAAAGCATTATTCGTGTTTTCATCTGGAAATTAGTTAGTCAGCATATAGCAGTTTAGAAAAAGTTTAAAAAATAATTTTTATTTTTTTGAGTAAATTGTAACTAAAATAGTCAAGAAACTTGACCCTTCTGTTTGCATAAGATATAGCAAATAATTTATTACAACTTTTTTTGAAATATATCGATTCTTTTTAATGCGTAGTACTCAGAAAACAGTTGGAGACAAGCGGATGTGCGTAAAACCATATCAAAATGCGTTAAAAAGCATGGAGCAAGCCAACCTCGCATTTCTTCAATTGCAACCGCCGTATATTGTAAAATAACATTCTACGGTCCAATCTGAAAGCATTATTCGTGTTTTCATCTAGAAATTAGTTAATCAGCATATAGCAGTTTAGAAAAAGTTTAAAAAATAATTTTTATTTTTTTGAGTAAATTGTAACTAAAATAGTCAAGAAACTTGACCCTTCTGTTTGCATAAGATATAGCAAATAATTTATTACAACTTTTTTTGAAATATATCGATTCTTTTTAATGCGTAGTACTCAGAAAACAGTTGGAAACAAGCGGATGTGCGTAAAACCATATCAAAATGCGCTAGAAAGCATGGAGCAAGCCAACCTCGCATTTCTTCAATTGCAACCGCCGTATATTGTAAAATAACATTCTACGGTCCAATCTGAAAGCATTATTCGTGTTTTCATCTGGAAATTAGTTAATCAGCATATAGCAGTTTAGAAAAAGTTTAAAAAATAATTTTTATTTTTTTGAGTAAATTGTAACTAAAATAGTCAAGAAACTTGACCCTTCTGTTTGCATAAGATATAGCAAATAATTTATTACAACTTTTTTTGAAATATATCGATTCTTTTTAATGCGTAGTACTCAGAAAACAGTTGGAGACAAGCGGATGTGCGTAAAACCATATCAAAATGCGTTAGAAAGCATGGAGCAAGCCAACGTCGCATTTCTTCAATTGCAACCGCCGTATATTGTAAAATAACATTCTACGGTCCAATCTGAAAGCATTATTCGTGTTTTCATCTGGAAATTAGTTAATCAGCATATAGCAGTTTATAAAAAGTTTAAAAAATAATATTTATTTTTTTGAGTAAATTGTAACTAAAATAGTCAAGAAACTTGACCCTTCTGTTTGCATAAGATATAGCAAATAATTTATTACAACTTTTTTTGAATTATATCGATTCTTTTTAATGCGTAGTACTCAGAAAACAGTTGGAGACAAGCGGATGTGTGTAAAACCATATCAAAATGCGTTAGAAAGCATGGAGCAAGCCAACCACGCATTTCTTCAATTGCAACCGCCGTATATTGTAAAATAACATTCTACGGTCCAATCTGAAAGCATTATTCGTGTTTTCATCTGGAAATTAGTTAATCAGCATATAGCAGTTTAGAAAAAGTTTAAAAAATAATATTTATTTTTTTGAGTAAATTGTAACTAAAATAGTCAAGAAACTTGACCCTTCTGTTTGCATAAGATATAGCAAATAATTTATTACAACTTTTTTTGAAATATATCGATTCTTTTTAATGCGTAGTACTCAGAAAACAGTTGGAGACAAGCGGATGTGCGTAAAACCATATCAAAATGCGTTAGAAAGCATGGAGCAAGCCAACCTCGCATTTCTTCAATTGCAACCGCCGTATATTGTAAAATAACATTCTACGGTCCAATCTGAAAGCATTATTCGTGTTTTCATTTGGAAATTAGTTAATCAGCATATAGCAGTTTATAAAAAGTTTAAAAAATAATATTTATTTTTTTGAGTAAATTGTAACTAAAATAGTCAAGAAACTTGACCCTTCTGTTTGCATAAGATATAGCAAATAATTTATTACAACTTTTTTTGAAATATATCGATTCTTTTTAATACGTAGTACTCAGAAAACAGTTGGAGACAAGCGGATGTGCGTAAAACCATATCAAAATGCGTTAGAAAGCATGGAGCAAGCCAATCTCGCATTTCTTCAATTGCAACCGCCGTATATTGTAAAATAACATTCTACGGTCCAATCTGAAAGCATTATTCGTGTGTTCATCTGGAAATTAGTTAATCAGCATATAGCAGTTTATAAAAAGTTTAAAAAATATTATTTATTTTTTTGAGTAAATTGTAACTAAAATAGTCAAGAAACTTGACCCTTCTGTTTGCATAAGATATAGCAAATAATTTATTACAACTTTTTTTGAAATATATCGATTCTTTTTAATGCGTAGTACTCAGAAAACAGTTGGAGACCAGCGGATGTGCGTAAAACTATTGCAAAATGCGTTAGAAAGCATGGAGCAAGCCAACCTTGCATTTCTTCAATTGCAACCGCCGTATATTGTAAAATAAAATTCTACGGTCCAATCTGAAAGCATTATTCGTGTTTTCATCTGGAAATTAGTTAATCAGCATATAGCAGTTTATAAAAAGTTTAAAAAATAATATTTATTTTTTTGAGTAAATTGTAACTAAAATAGTCAAGAAACGTGACCCTTCTGTTTGCATAAGATATAGCAAATAATTTATTACAACTTTTTTTGAAATATATCGATTCTTTTTAATGCGTAGTACTCAGAAAACAGTTGGAGACAAGCGGATGTGCGTAAAACCATATCAAAATGCGTTAGAAAGCATGGAGCAAGCCAAGCTCGCATTTCTTCAATTGCAACCGCCGTATATTGTAAGATAACATTCTACGGTCCAATCTGAAAGCATTATTCGTGTTTTCATCTGGAAATTAGTTAATCAGCATATAGCAGTTTAGAAAAAGTTTAAAAAATAATTTTTATTTTTTTGAGTAAATTGTAACTAAAATAGTCAAGAAACTTGACCCTTCTGTTTGCATAAGATATAGCAAATAATTTATTACAACTTTTTTTGAAATATATCGATTCTTTTTAATGCGTAGTACTCAGAAAACAGTTGGAGACAAGCGGATGTGCGTAAAACCATATCAAAATGCGTTAGAAAGCATGGAGCAAGCCAACCTCGCATTTCTTCAATTGCAACCGCCGTATATTGTAAAATAACATTCTACGGTCCAATCTGAAAGCATTATTCGTGTTTTCATCTGGAAATTAGTTAATCAGCATATAGCAGTTTAGAAAAAGTTTAAAAAACAATTTTTATTTTTTTGAGTAAATTGTAACTAAAATAGTCAAGAAACTTGACCCTTCTGTTTGCATAAGATATAGCAAATAATTTATTACAACTTTTTTTGAAATATATCGATTCTTCTTAATGCGTAGTACTCAGAAAACAGTTGGAGACAAGCGGATGTGCGTAAAACCATATCAAAATGCGTTAGAAAGCATGGAGCAAGCCAAGCTCGCATTTCTTCAATTGCAACCGCCGTATATTGTAAGATAACATTCTATGGTCCAATCTGAAAGCATTATTCGTGTTTTCATCTGGAAATTAGTTAATCAGCATATGGCAGTTTAGAAAAAGTTTAAAAAATAATTTTTATTTTTTTGAGTAAATTGTAACTAAAATAGTCAAGAAACTTGACCCTTCTGTTTGCATAAGATATAACAAATAATTTATTACAACTTTTTTTGAAATATATCGATTCTTTTTAATGCCTAGTACTCAGAAAACAGTTGGAGACAAGCGGATGTGCGTAAAACCATATCAAAATGCGTTAGAAAGCATGGCGAAAGCCAACCTCGCAGTTCTTCAATTGCTACCGCCGTATATTGTAAAATAACATTCCACGGTCCAATCTGAAAGCATTATTCGTGTTTTTATCTGGAAATTAGTTAATCAGCATATAGCAGTTTATAAAAAGTTTAAAAAATAATAGTTATTTTTTTGAGTAAATTGTAACTAAAATAGTCAAGAAACTTGACCCTTCTGTTTGCATAAGATATAGCAAATAATTTATTACAACTTTTTTTGAAATATATCGATTCCTTTTAATGCATAGTACTCAGAAAACAGTTGGAGACAAGCGGATGTGCGTAAAACCATATCAAAATGCGTTAGAAAGCATGGAGCAAGCCAATCTCGCATTTCTTCAATTGCAACCGCCGTATATTGTAAAATAACATTCTACGGTCCAATCTGAAAGCATTATTCGTGTTTTCATCTGGAAATTAGTTAATCAGCATATAGCAGTTTATAAAAAGTTTAAAAAATAATATTTATTTTTTTGAGTAAATTGTAACTAAAATAGTCAAGAAACTTGACCCTTCTATTTGCATAAGATATAGCAAATAATTTATTACAAGTTTTTTTGAAATAAATCGATTCTTTTTAATGCGTAGTACTCAGAAAACAGTTGGAGACAAGCGGATGTGCGTAAAACCATATCAAAATGCGTTAGAAAGCATGGAGCAAGCCAACCTCGCATTTCTTCAATTGCAACCGCCGTATATTGTAAAATAACATTCTACGGTCCAATCTGAAAGCATTATTCGTGTTTTCATCTGGAAATTAGTTAATCAGCATATAGCAGTTTAGAAAAAGTTTAAAAAATAATTTTTATTTTTTTGAGTAAATTGTAACTAAAATAGTCAAGAAACTTGACCCTTCTGTTTGCATAAGATATAGCAAATAATTTATTACAACTTTTTTTGAAATATATCGATTCTTTTTAATGCGTAGTACTCAGAAAACAGTTGGAGACAAGCGGATGTGCGTAAAACCATATCAAAATGCGTTAGAAAGCATGGAGTAAGCCAACCTCGCATTTCTTCAATTGCAACCGCCGTATATTGTAAAATAACATTCTACGGTCCAATCTGAAAGCATTATTCGTGTTTTCATCTGGAAATTAGTTAATCAGCATATAGCAGTTTAGAAAAAGTTTAAAAAATAATTTTTATTTTTTTGAGTAAATTGTAACTAAAATAGTCAAGAAACTTGACCCTTCTGTTTGCATAAGATATAGCAAATAAGTTATTACAACTTTTTTTGAAATATATCGATTCTTTTTAATGCGTAGTACTCAGAAAACAGTTGGAGACAAGCGGATGTGCGTAAAACCATATCAAAATGCGTTAGAAAGCATGGAGCAAGCCAACCTCGCATTTCTTCAATTGCAACCGCCGTATATTGTAAAATAACATTCTACGGTCCAATCTGAAAGCATTATTCGTGTTTTCATCTGGAAATTAGTTAATCAGCATATAGCAGTTTATAAAAAGTTTAAAAAATAATATTTATTTTTTTGAGTAAATTGTAACTAAAATAGTCAAGAAACTTGACCCTTCTGTTTGCATAAGATATAGCAAATAATTTATTACAACTTTTTTTGAAATATATCGATTCTTTTTAATGCGTAGTACTCAGAAAACAGTTGGAGACAAGCGGATGTGCGTAAAACCATATCAAAATGCGTTAGAAAGCATGGAGCAAGCCAACCTCGCATTTCTTCAATTGCAACCGCCGTATATTGTAAAATAACATTCTACGGTCCAATCTGAAAGCATTATTCGTGTTTTCATCTGGAAATTAGTTAATCAGCATATAGCAGTTTAGAAAAAGTTTAAAAAATAATTTTTATTTTTTTGAGTAAATTGTAACTAAAATAGTCAAGAAACTTGACCCTTATGTTTGCATAAGATATAGCAAATAATTTATTACAACTTTTTTTGAAAATATCGATTCTTTTTAATGCGTAGTACTCAGAAAACAGTTGGAGACAAGCGGATGTGCGTAAAACCATATCAAAATGCGTTAGAAAGCATGGAGCAAGCCAACCTCGCATTTCTTCAATTGCAACCGCCGTATATTGTAAAATAACATTCTACGGTCCAATCTGAAAGCATTATTCGTGTTTTCATCTGGAAATTAGTTAATCAGAATATAGCAGTTTATAAAAAGTTTAAAAAATAATTTTTATTTTTTTGAGTAAATTGTAACTAAAATAGTCAAGAAACTTGACCCTTCTGTTTGCATAAGATATAGCAAATAATTTATTACAACTTTTTTTGAAATATATCGATTCTTTTTAATGCGTAGTACTCAGAAAACAGTTGGAGACAAGCGGATGTGCGTAAAACCATATCAAAATGCGTTAGAAAGCATGGAGCAAGCCAAGCTCGCATTTCTTCAATTGCAACCGCCGTATATTGTAAGATAACATTCTATGGTCCAATCTGAAAGCATTATTCGTGTTTTCATCTGGAAATTAGTTAATCAGCATATAGCAGTTTAGAAAAAGTTTAAAAAATAATTTTTATTTTTTTGAGTAAATTGTAACTAAAATAGTAAAGAAACTTGACCCTTCTGTTTGCATAAGATATAGCAAATAATTTATTACAACTTTATTTGAAATATATCGATTCTTTTTAATGCGTAGTACTCAGAAAACAGTTGGAGACAAGCGGATGTGCGTAAAACCATATCAAAATGCGTTAGAAAGCATGGCGAAAGCCAACCTCGCATTTCTTCAATTGCTACCGCCGTATATTGTAAAATAACATTCCACGGTCCAATCTGAAAGCATTAATCGTGTTTTCATCTGGAAATTAGTTAATCAGCATATAGCAGTTTATAAAAAGTTTATAAAATAATATTTATTTTTTTGAGTAAATTGTAACTAAAATAGTCAAGAAACTTGACCCTTCTGTTTGCATAAGATATAGCAAATAATTTATTACAACTTTTTTTGAAATATATCGATTCTTTTTAATGCGTAGTACTCAGAAAACAGTTGGAGACAAGCGGATGTGCGTAAAACCATATCAAAATGCGTTAGAAAGCATGGAGCAAGCCAACCTCGCATTTCTTCAATTGCAACCGCCGTATATTGTAAAATAACATTCTACGGTCCAATCTGAAAGCATTATTCGTGTTTTCATCTGGAAATTAGTTAATCAGCATATAGCAGTTTATAAAAAGTTTAAAAAATAATATTTATTTTTTTGAGTAAATTGTAACTAAAATAGTCAAGAAACTTGACCCTTCTGTTTGCATAAGATATAGCAAATAATTTATTACAACTTTTTTTGAAATATATCGATTCTTTTTAATGCGTAGTACTCAGACAACAGTTGGAGACAAGCGGATGTGCGTAAAACCATATCAAAATGCGTTAGAAAGCATGGAGCAAGCCAAGCTCGCATTTCTTCAATTGCAACCGCCGTATATTGTAAGATAACATTCTACGGTCCAATCTGAAAGCATTATTCGTGTTTTCATCTGGAAATTAGTTAATCAGCATATAGCAGTTTAGAAAAAGTTTAAAAAATAATTTTTATTTTTTTGAGTAAATTGTAACTAAAATAGTCAAGAAACTTGACCCTTCTGTTTGCATAAGATATAGCAAATAATTTATTACAACTTTTTTTGAAATATATCGATTCTTTTTAATGCGTAGTACTCAGAAAACAGTTGGAGACAAGCGGATGTGCGTAAAACCATATCAAAATGCGTTAGAAAGCATGGAGCAAGCCAACCTCGCATTTCTTCAATTGCAACCGCCGTATATTGTAAAATAACATTCTACGGTCCAATCTGAAAGCATTATTCGTGTTTTCATCTGGAAATTAGTTAATCAGCATATAGCAGTTTAGAAAAAGTTTAAAAAATAATTTTTATTTTTTTGAGTAAATTGTAACTAAAATAGTCAAGAAACTTGACCCTTCTGTTTGCATAAGATATAGCAAATAATTTATTACAACTTTTTTTGAAATATATCGATTCTTTTTAATGCGTAGTACTCAGAAAACAGTTGGAGACAAGCGGATGTGCGTAAAACCATATCAAAATGCGTTAGAAAGCATGGAGCAAGCCAACCTCGCATTTCTTCAATTGCAACCGCCGTATATTGTAAAATAACATTCTACGGTCCAATCTGAAAGCATTATTCGTGTTTTCATCTGGAAATTAGTTAATCAGCATATAGCAGTTTATAAAAAGTTTAAAAAATAATATTTATTTTTTTGAGTAAATTGTAACTAAAATAGTCAAGAAACTGGACCCTTCTATTTGCATAAGATATAGCAAATAATTTATTACAAGTTTTTTTGAAATAAATCGATTCATTTTAATGCGTAGTACTCAGAAAACAGTTGGAGACAAGCGGATGTGCGTAAAACCATATCAAAATGCGTTAGAAAGCATGGAGCAAGCCAACCTCGCATTTCTTCAATTGCAACCGCCGTATATTGTAAAATAACATTCTACGGTCCAATCTGAAAGCATTATTCGTGTTTTCATCTGGAAATTAGTTAATCAGCATATAGCAGTTTAGAAAAAGTTTAAAAAACAATTTTTATTTTTTTGAGTAAATTGTAACTAAAATAGTCAAGAAACTTGACCCTTCTGTTTGCATAAGATATAGCAAATAATTTATTACAACTTTTTTTGAAATATATCGATTCTTCTTAATGCGAAGTACTCAGAAAACAGTTGGAGACAAGCGGATGTGCGTAAAACCATATCAAAATGCGTTAGAAAGCATGGAGCAAGCCAAGCTCGCATTTCTTCAATTGCAACCGCCGTATATTGTAAGATAACATTCTATGGTCCAATCTGAAAGCATTATTCGTGTTTTCATCTGGAAATTAGTTAATCAGCATATGGCAGTTTAGAAAAAGTTTAAAAAATAATTTTTATTTTTTTGAGTAAATTGTAACTAAAATAGTCAAGAAACTTGACCCTTCTGTTTGCATAAGATATAGCAAATAATTTATTACAACTTTTTTTGAAATATATCGATTCTTTTTAATGCCTAGTACTCAGAAAACAGTTGGAGACAAGCGGATGTGCGTAAAACCATATCAAAATGCGTTAGAAAGCATGGCGAAAGCCAACCTCGCATTTCTTCAATTGCTACCGCCGTATATTGTAAAATAACATTCCACGGTCCAATCTGAAAGCATTATTCGTGTTTTCATCTGGAAATTAGTTAATCAGTATATAGCAGTTTATAAAAAGTTTAAAAAATAATAGTTATTTTTTTGAGTAAATTGTAACTAAAATAGTCAAGAAACTTGACCCTTCTGTTTGCATAAGATATAGCAAATAATTTATTACAACTTTTTTTGAAATATATCGATTCCTTTTAATGCATAGTACTCAGAAAACAGTTGGAGACAAGCGGATGTGCGTAAAACCATATCAAAATGCGTTAGAAAGCATGGAGCAAGCCAATCTCGCATTTCTTCAATTGCAACCGCCGTATATTGTAAAATAAAATTCTACGGTCCAATCTGAAAGCATTATTCGTGTTTTCATCTGGAAATTAGTTAATCAGCATATAGCAGTTTATAAAAAGTTTAAAAAATAATATTTATTTTTTTGAGTAAATTGTAACTAAAATAGTCAAGAAACTTGACCCTTCTATTTGCATAAGATATAGCAAATAATTTATTACAAGTTTTTTTGAAATAAATCGATTCTTTTTAATGCGTAGTACTCAGAAAATAGTTGGAGACAAGCGGATGTGCGTAAAACCATATCAAAATGCGTTAGAAAGCATGGAGCAAGCCAACCTCGCATTTCTTCAATTGCAACCGCCGTATATTGTAAAATAACATTCTACGGTCCAATCTGAAAGCATTATTCGTGTTTTCATCTGGAAATTAGTTAATCAGCATATAGCAGTTTAGAAAAAGTTTAAAAAATAATTTTTATTTTTTTGAGTAAATTGTAACTAAAATAGTCAAGAAACTTGACCCTTCTGTTTGCATAAGATATAGCAAATAATTTATTACAACTTTTTTTGAAATATATCGATTCTTTTTAATGCGTAGTACTCAGAAAACAGTTGGAGACAAGCGGATGTGCGTAAAACCATATCAAAATGCGTTAGAAAGCATGGAGTAAGCCAACCTCGCATTTCTTCAATTGCAACCGCCGTATATTGTAAAATAACATTCTACGGTCCAATCTGAAAGCATTATTCGTGTTTTCATCTGGAAATTAGTTAATCAGCATATAGCAGTTTAGAAAAAGTTTAAAAAATAATTTTTATTTTTTTGAGTAAATTGTAACTAAAATAGTCAAGAAACTTGACCCTTCTGTTTGCATAAGATATAGCAAATAAGTTATTACAACTTTTTTTGAAATATATCGATTCTTTTTAATGCGTAGTACTCAGAAAACAGTTGGAGACAAGCGGATGTGCGTAAAACCATATCAAAATGCGTTAGAAAGCATGGAGCAAGCCAACCTCGCATTTCTTCAATTGCAACCGCCGTATATTGTAAAATAACATTCTACGGTCCAATCTGAAAGCATTATTCGTGTTTTCATCTGGAAATTAGTTAATCAGCATATAGCAGTTTATAAAAAGTTTAAAAAATAATATTTATTTTTTTGAGTAAATTGTAACTAAAATAGTCAAGAAACTTGACCCTTCTGTTTGCATAAGATATAGCAAATAATTTATTACAACTTTTTTTGAAATATATCGATTCTTTTTAATGCGTAGTACTCAGAAAACAGTTGGAGACAAGCGGATGTGCGTAAAACCATATCAAAATGCGTTAGAAAGCATGGAGCAAGCCAACCTCGCATTTCTTCAATTGCAACCGCCGTATATTGTAAAATAACATTCTACGGTCCAATCTGAAAGCATTATTCGTGTTTTCATCTGGAAATTAGTTAATCAGCATATAGCAGTTTAGAAAAAGTTTAAAAAATAATTTTTATTTTTTTGAGTAAATTGTAACTAAAATAGTCAAGAAACTTGACCCTTCTGTTTGCATAAGATATAGCAAATAATTTATTACAACTTTTTTTGAAAATATCGATTCTTTTTAATGCGTAGTACTCAGAAAACAGTTGGAGACAAGCGGATGTGCGTAAAACCATATCAAAATGCGTTAGAAAGCATGGAGCAAGCCAACCTCGCATTTCTTCAATTGCAACCGCCGTATATTGTAAAATAACATTCTACGGTCCAATCTGAAAGCATTATTCGTGTTTTCATCTGGAAATTAGTTAATCAGAATATAGCAGTTTATAAAAAGTTTAAAAAATAATATTTATTTTTTTGAGTAAATTGTAACTAAAATAGTCAAGAAACTTGACCCTTCTGTTTGCATAAGATATAGCAAATAATTTATTACAACTTTTTTTGAAATATATCGATTCTTTTTAATGCGTAGTACTCAGAAAACAGTTGGAGACAAGCGGATGTGCGTAAAACCATATCAAAATGCGTTAGAAAGCATGGAGCAAGCCAAGCTCGCATTTCTTCAATTGCAACCGCCGTATATTGTAAGATAACATTCTATGGTCCAATCTGAAAGCATTATTCGTGTTTTCATCTGGAAATTAGTTAATCAGCATATAGCAGTTTAGAAAAAGTTTAAAAAATAATTTTTATTTTTTTAAGTAAATTGTAACTAAAATAGTCAAGAAACTTGACCCTTCTGTTTGCATAAGATATAGCAAATAATTTATTACAACTTTATTTGAAATATATCGATTCTTTTTAATGCGTAGTACTCAGAAAACAGTTGGAGATAAGCGGATGTGCGTAAAACCATATCAAAATGCGTTAGAAAGCATGGCGAAAGCCAACCTCCCATTTCTTCAATTGCTACCGCCGTATATTGTAAAATAACATTCCACGGTCCAATCTGAAAGCATTAATCGTGTTTTCATCTGGAAATTAGTTAATCAGCATATAGCAGTTTATAAAAAGTTTATAAAATAATATTTATTTTTTTGAGTAAATTGTAACTAAAATAGTCAAGAAACTTGACCCTTCTGTTTGCATAAGATATAGCAAATAATTTATTACAACTTTTTTTGAAATATATCGATTCCTTTTAATGCATAGTACTCAGAAAACAGTTGGAGACAAGCGGATGTGCGTAAAACCATATCAAAATGCGTTAGAAAGCATGGAGCAAGCCAATCTCGCATTTCTTCAATTGCAACCGCCGTATATTGTAAAATAACATTCTACGGTCCAATCTGAAAGCATTATTCGTGTTTTCATCTGGAAATTAGTTAATCAGCATATAGCAGTTTATAAAAAGTTTAAAAAATAATATTTATTTTTTTGAGTAAATTGTAACTAAAATAGTCAAGAAACTGGACCCTTCTATTTGCATAAGATATAGCAAATAATTTATTACAAGTTTTTTTGAAATAAATCGATTCTTTTTAATGCGTAGTACTCAGAAAACAGTTGGAGACAAGCGGATGTGCGTAAAACCATATCAAATTGCGTTAGAAAGCATGGAGCAAGCCAACCTCGCATTTCTTCAATTGCAACCGCCGTATATTGTAAAATAACATTCTACGTTCCAATCTGAAAGCATTATTCGTGTTTTCATCTGGAAATTAGTTAATCAGCATATAGCAGTTTAGAAAAAGTTTAAAAAATAATTTTTATTTTTTTGAGTAAATTGTAACTAAAATAGTCAAGAAACTTGACCCTTCTGTTTGCATAAGATATAGCAAATAATTTATTACAACTTTTTTTGAAATATATCGATTCTTTTTAATGCGTAGTACTCAGAAAACAGTTGGAGACAAGCGGATGTGCGTAAAACCATATCAAAATGCGTTAGAAAGCATGGAGCAAGCCAACCTTGCATTTCTTCAATTGCAACCGCCGTATATTGTAAAATAACATTCTACGGTCCAATCTGAAAGCATTATTCGTGTTTTCATCTGGAAATTAGTTAATCAGCATATAGCAGTTTAGAAAAAGTTTAAAAACAAAATTTTTATTTTTTTGAGTAAATTGTAACTAAAATAGTCAAGAAACTTGACCCTTCTGTTTGCATAAGATATAGCAAATAATTTATTACAACTTTTTTTGAAATATATCGATTCTTTTTAATGCGTAGTACTCAGAAAACAGTTGGAGACAAGCGGATGTGCGTAAAACCATATCAAAATGCGTTAGAAAGCATGGAGCAAGCCAACCTCGCATTTCTTCAATTGCAACCGCCGTATATTGTAAAATAACATTCTACGGTCCAATCTGAAAGCATTATTCGTGTTTTCATCTGGAAATTAGTTAATCAGCATATAGCAGTTTATAAAAAGTTTAAAAAATAATATTTATTTTTTTGAGTAAATTGTAACTAAAATAGTCAAGAAACTTGACCCTTCTGTTTGCATAAGATATAGCAAATAATTTATTACAACTTTTTTTGAAATATATCGATTCTTTTTAATGCGTAGTACTCAGACAACAGTTGGAGACAAGCGGATGTGCGTAAAACCATATCAAAATGCGTTAGAAAGCATGGAGCAAGCCAAGCTCGCATTTCTTCAATTGCAACCGCCGTATATTGTAAGATAACATTCTACGGTCCAATCTGAAAGCATTATTCGTGTTTTCATCTGGAAATTAGTTAATCAGCATATAGCAGTTTAGAAAAAGTTTAAAAAATAATTTTTATTTTTTTGAGTAAATTGTAACTAAAATAGTCAAGAAACTTGACCCTTCTGTTTGCATAAGATATAGCAAATAATTTATTACAACTTTTTTTGAAATATATCGATTCTTTTTAATGCGTAGTACTCAGAAAACAGTTGGAGACAAGCGGATGTGCGTAAAACCATATCAAAATGCGTTAGAAAGCATGGAGCAAGCCAACCTCGCATTTCTTCAATTGCAACCGCCGTATATTGTAAAATAACATTCTACGGTCCAATCTGAAAGCATTATTCGTGTTTTCATCTGGAAATTAGTTAATCAGCATATAGCAGTTTATAAAAAGTTTAAAAAATAATATTTATTTTTTTGAGTAAATTGTAACTAAAATAGTCAAGAAACTGGACCCTTCTATTTGCATAAGATATAGCAAATAATTTATTACAAGTTTTTTTGAAATAAATCGATTCATTTTAATGCGTAGTACTCAGAAAACAGTTGGAGACAAGCGGATGTGCGTAAAACCATATCAAAATGCGTTAGAAAGCATGGAGCAAGCCAACCTCGCATTTCTTCAATTGCAACCGCCGTATATTGTAAAATAACATTCTACGGTCCAATCTGAAAGCATTATTCGTGTTTTCATCTGGAAATTAGTTAATCAGCATATAGCAGTTTAGAAAAAGTTTAAAAAATAATTTTTATTTTTTTGAGTAAATTGTAACTAAAATAGTCAAGAAACTTGACCCTTCTGTTTGCATAAGATATAGCAAATAATTTATTACAACTTTTTTTGAAATATATCGATTCTTTTTAATGCGTAGTACTCAGAAAACAGTTGGAGACAAGCGGATGTGCGTAAAACCATATCAAAATGCGTTAGAAAGCATGGAGCAAGCCAACCTCGCATTTCTTCAATTGCAACCGCCGTATATTGTAAAATAACATTCTACGGTCCAATCTGAAAGCATTATTCGTGTTTTCATCTGGAAATTAGTTAATCAGCATATAGCAGTTTAGAAAAAGTTTAAAAAATAATTTTTATTTTTTTGAGTAAATTGTAACTAAAATAGTCAAGAAACTTGACCCTTCTGTTTGCATAAGATATAGCAAATAATTTATTACAACTTTTTTTGAAATATATCGATTCTTTTTAATGCGTAGTACTCAGAAAACAGTTGGAGACAAGCGGATGTGCGTAAAACCATATCAAAATGCGTTAGAAAGCATGGAGCAAGCCAACCTCGCATTTCTTCAATTGCAACCGCCGTATATTGTAAAATAACATTCTACGGTCCAATCTGAAAGCATTATTCGTGTTTTCATCTGGAAATTAGTTAATCAGCATATAGCAGTTTAGAAAAAGTTTAAAAAATAATTTTTATTTTTTTGAGTAAATTGTAACTAAAATAGTCAAGAAACTTGACCCTTCTGTTTGCATAAGATATAGCAAATAATTTATTACAACTTTTTTTGAAATATATCGATTCTTTTTAATGCGTAGTACTCAGAAAACAGTTGGAGACAAGCGGATGTGCGTAAAACCATATCAAAATGCGTTAGAAAGCATGGAGCAAGCCAACCTCGCATTTCTTCAATTGCAACCGCCGTATATTGTAAAATAACATTCTACGGTCCAATCTGAAAGCATTATTCGTGTTTTCATCTGGAAATTAGTTAATCAGCATATAGCAGTTTATAAAAAGTTTAAAAAATAATTTTTATTTTTTTGAGTAAATTGTAACTAAAATAGTCAAGAAACTTGACCCTTCTGTTTGCATAAGATATAGCAAATAATTTATTACAACTTTTTTTGAAATATATCGATTCTTTTTAATGCGAAGTACTCAGAAAACAGTTGGAGACAAGCGGATGTGCGTAAAACCATATCAAAATGCGTTAGAAAGCATGGAGCAAGCCAACCTCGCATTTCTTCAATTGCAACCGCCGTATATTGTAAAATAACATTCTACGGTCCAATCTGAAAGCATTATTCGTGTTTTCATCTGGAAATTAGTTAATCAGCATATAGCAGTTTATAAAAAGTTTAAAAAATAATATTTATTTTTTTGAGTAAATTGTAACTAAAATAGTCAAGAAACTTGACCCTTCTGTTTGCATAAGATATAGCAAATAATTTATTACAACTTTTTTTGAAATATATCAATTTTTTTAATTCGTAGTACTCAGAAAACAGTTGGAGACAAGCGGATGTGCGTAAAACCATATCAAAATGCGTTAGAAAGCATGGCGAAAGCCAACCTCGCATTTCTTCAATTGCAACAGCCGTATATTGTAAAATAACATTCCACGGTCCAATCTGAAAGCATTATTCGTGTTTTCATCTGGAAATTAGTTAATCAGCATATAGCAGTTTATAAAAAGTTTAAAAAATAATATTTATTTTTTTGAGTAAATTGTAACTAAAATAGTCAAGAAACTTGACCCTTCTGTTTGCATAAGATATAGCAAATAATTTATTACAACTTTTTTTGAAATATATCGATTCTTTTTAATGCCTAGTACTCAGAAAACAGTTGGAGACAAGCGGATGTGCGTAAAACCATATCAAAATGCGTTAGAAAGCATGGAGCAAGCCAACCTCGCATTTCTTCAATTGCAACCGCCGTATATTGTAAAATAACATTCTACGGTCCAATCTGAAAGCATTATTCGTGTTTTCATCTGGAAATTAGTTAATCTGCATATAGCAGTTTATAAAAAGTTTAAAAAATAATATTTATTTTTTTGAGTAAATTGTAACTAAAATAGTCAAGAAACTTGACCCTTCTGTTTGCATAAGATATAGCAAATAATTTATTACAACTTTTTTTGATATATATCGATTCTTTTTAATGCGTAGTACTCAGAAAACAGTTGGAGACAAGCGGATGTGCGTAAAACCATATCAAAATGCCTTAAAAAGCATGGAGCAAGCCAACCTCGCATTTCTTCAATTGCAACCGCCGTATATTGTAAAATAACATTCTACGGTCCAATCTGAAAGCATTATTCGTGTTTTCATCTGGAAATTAGTTAATCAGCATATAGCAGTTTATAAAAAGTTTAAGAAATATTATTTATTTTTTTGAGTAAATTGTAACTAAAATAGTCAAGAAACTTGACCCTTCTGTTTGCATAAGATATAGCAAATAATTTATTACAACTTTTTTTGAAATATATCAATTTTTTTAATTCGTAGTACTCAGAAAACAGTTGGAGACAAGCGGATGTGCGTAAAACCATATCAAAATGCGTTAGAAAGCATGGCGAAAGCCAACCTCGCATTTCTTCAATTGCTACAGCCGTATATTGTAAAATAACATTCCACGGTCCAATCTGAAAGCATTATTCGTGTTTTCATCTGGAAATTAGTTAATCAGCATATAGCAGTTTATAAAAAGTTTAAAAAATAATATTTATTTTTTTGAGTAAATTGTAACTAAAATAGTCAAGAAACTTGACCCTTCTGTTTGCATAAGATATAGCAAATAATTTATTACAACTTTTTTTGAAATATATCGATTCTTTTTAATGCCTAGTACTCAGAAAACAGTTGGAGACAAGCGGATGTGCGTAAAACCATATCAAAATGCGTTAGAAAGCATGGAGCAAGCCAACCTCGCATTTCTTCAATTGCAACCGCCGTATATTGTAAAATAACATTCTACGGTCCAATCTGAAAGCATTATTCGTGTTTTCATCTGGAAATTAGTTAATCTGCATATAGCAGTTTATAAAAAGTTTAAAAAATAATATTTATTTTTTTGAGTAAATTGTAACTAAAATAGTCAAGAAACTTGACCCTTCTGTTTGCATAAGATATAGCAAATAATTTATTACAACTTTTTTTGATATATATCGATTCTTTTTAATGCGTAGTACTCAGAAAACAGTTGGAGACAAGCGGATGTGCGTAAAACCATATCAAAATGCCTTAAAAAGCATGGAGCAAGCCAACCTCGCATTTCTTCAATTGCAACCGCCGTATATTGTAAAATAACATTCTACGGTCCAATCTGAAAGCATTATTCGTGTTTTCATCTGGAAATTAGTTAATCAGCATATAGCGGTTTATAAAAAGTTTAAAAAATAATATTTATTTTTTTGAGTAAATTGTAACTAAAATAGTCAAAAAACTTGACCCTTCTGTTTGCATAAGATATAGCAAATAATTTATTACAACTTTTTTTGAAATATATCGATTCTTTTTAATGCGTAGTACTCAGAAAACAGTTGGAGACAAGCGGATGTGCGTAAAACCATATCAAAATGCGTTAGAAAGCATGGAGCAAGCAAACCTCGCATTTCTTCAATTGCAACCGCCGTATATTGTAGAATAACATTCTACGGTCCAATCTGAAAGCATTATTCGTGTTTTCATCAGGAAATTAGTTAATCAGCATATAGCAGTTTAGAAAAAGTTTAAAAAATAATATTTATTTTTTTGAGTAAATTGTAACTAAAATAGTCAAGAAACTTGACCCTTCTGTTTGCATAAGATATAGCAAATAATTTATTACAACTTTTTTTGAAATATATCGATTCTTTTTAATGCGTAGTACTCAGAAAACAGTTGGAGACAAGCGGATGTGCGTAAAACCATATCAAAATGCGTTAGAAAGCATGAAGCAAGCCAATCTCGCATTTCTTCAATTGCAACCGCCGTATATTGTAAAATAACATTCTACGGTCCAATCTGAAAGCATTATTCGTGTTTTCATCTGGAAATTAGTTAATCAGCATATAGCAGTTTATAAAAAGTTTAAAAAATAATATTTATTTTTTTGAGTAAATTGTAACTAAAATAGTCAAGAAACTTGACCCTTCTGTTTGCATAAGATATAGCAAATAATTTATTACAACTTTTTTTGAAATATATCGATTTTTTTAATGCGTAGTACTCAGAAAACAGTTGGAGACAAGCGGATGTGCGTAAAACCATATCAAAATGCGTTAGAAAGCATGGCGAAAGCCAACCTCGCATTTCTTCAATTGCTACCGCCGTATATTGTAAAATAACATTCCACGGTCCAATCTGAAAGCATTATTCGTGTTTTCATCTGGAAATTAGTTAATCAGCATATAGCAGTTTATAAAAAGTTTAAAAAATAATAGTTATTTTTTTGAGTAAATTGTAACTAAAATAGTCAAGAAACTTGACCCTTCTGTTTGCATAAGATATAGCAAATAATTTATTACAACTTTTTTTGAAATATATCGATTCCTTTTAATGCATAGTACTCAGAAAACAGTTGGAGACAAGCGGATGTGCGTAAAACCATATCAAAATGCGTTAGAAAGCATGGAGCAAGCCAACCTCGCATTTCTTCAATTGCAACCGCCGTATATTGTAAAATAACATTCTACGGTCCAATCTGAAAGCATTATTCGTGTTTTCATCTGGAAATTAGTTAATCAGCATATAGCAGTTTATAAGAAGTTTAAAAAATAATATTTATTTTTTTGAGTAAATTGCAACTAAAATAGTCAAGAAACTTGACCCTTCTGTTTGCATAAGATATAGCAAATAATTTATTACAACTTTTTTTGAAATATATCGATTCTTTTTAATGCGTAGTACTCAGAAAACAGTTGGAGACAAGCGGATGTGCGTAAAACCATATCAAAATGCGTTAGAAAGCATGGAGCAAGCCAAGCTCGCATTTCTTCAATTGCAACCGCCGTATATTGTAAGATAACATTCTATGGTCCAATCTGAAAGCATTATTCGTGTTTTCATCTGGAAATTAGTTAATCAGCATATAGCAGTTTAGAAAAAGTTTAAAAAATAATTTTTATTTTTTTGAGTAAATTGTAACTAAAATAGTCAAGAAACTTGACCCTTGTGTTTGCATAAGATATAGCAAATAATTTATTACAACTTTTTTTGAAATATATCGATTCTTTTTTTTGCGTAGTACTCAGAAAACAGTTGGAGACAAGCGGATGTGCGTAAAACCATATCAAAATGCGTTAGAAAGCATGGAGCAAGCCAACCTCGCATTTCTTCAATTGCAACCGCCGTATATTGTAAAATAACATTCTACGGTCCAATCTGAAAGCATTATTCGTGTTTTCATCTGGAAATTAGTTAATCAGCATATAGCAGTTTATAAAAAGTTTAAAAAATAATATTTATTTTTTTGAGTAAATTGTAACTAAAATAGTCAAGAAACTTGACCCTTCTGTTAGCATAAGATATAGCAAATAATTTATTACAACTTTTTTTGAAATATATCGATTCTTTTTAATGCCTAGTACTCAGAAAACAGTTGGAGACAAGCGGATGTGCGTAAAACCATATCAAAATGCGTTAGAAAGCATGGAGCAAGCCAACCTCGCATTTCTTCAATTGCAACCGCCGTATATTGTAAAATAACATTCAACAGTCCAATCTGAAAGCATTATTCGTGTTTTCATCTGGAAATTAGTTAATCAGCATATAGCAGTTTATAAAAAGTTTAAAAAATAATATTTATTTTTTTGAGTAAATTGTAACTAAAATAGTCAAGAAACTTGACCCTTCTGTTTGCATAAGATATAGCAAATAATTTATTACAACTTTTTTTGATATATATCGATTCTTTTTAATGCGTAGTACTCAGAAAAGAGTTGGAGACAAGCGGATGTGCGTAAAACCATATCAAAATGCGTTAGAAAGCATGGAGCAAGCCAACCTCGCATTTCTTCAATTGCAACCGCCGTATATTGTAAAATAACATTCTACGGTCCAATCTGAAAGCATTATTCGTGTTTTCATCTGGAAATTAGTTAATCAGCATATAGCAGTTTATAAAAAGTTTAAAAAATAATATTTATTTTTTTAAGTAAATTGTAACTAAAATAGTCAAGAAACTTGACCCTTCTGTTAGCATAAGATATAGCAAATAATTTATTACAACTTTTTTTGAAATATATCGATTCTTTTTAATGCCTAGTACTCAGAAAACAGTTGGAGACAAGCGGATGTGCGTAAAACCATATCAAAATGCGTTAGAAAGCATGGAGCAAGCCAACCTCGCATTTCTTCAATTGCAACCGCCGTATATTGTAAAATAACATTCAACAGTCCAATCTGAAAGCATTATTCGTGTTTTCATCTGGAAATTAGTTAATCAGCATATAGCAGTTTATAAAAAGTTTAAAAAATAATATTTATTTTTTTGAGTAAATTGTAACTAAAATAGTCAAGAAACTTGACCCTTCTGTTTGCATAAGATATAGCAAATAATTTATTACAACTTTTTTTGATATATATCGATTCTTTTTAATGCGTAGTACTCAGAAAACAGTTGGAGACAAGCGGATGTGCGTAAAACCATATCAAAATGCGTTAGAAAGCATGGAGCAAGCCAACCTCGCATTTCTTCAATTGCAACCGCCGTATATTGTAAAATAACATTCTACGGTCCAATCTGAAAGCATTATTCGTGTTTTCATCTGGAAATTAGTTAATCAGCATATAGCAGTTTATAAAAAGTTTAAAAAATAATATTTATTTTTTTGAGTAAATTGTAACTAAAATAGTCAAGAAACTTGACCCTTCTGTTAGCATAAGATATAGCAAATAATTTATTACAACTTTTTTTGAAATATATCGATTCTTTTTAATGCCTAGTACTCAGAAAACAGTTGGAGACAAGCGGATGTGCGTAAAACCATATCAAAATGCGTTAGAAAGCATGGAGCAAGCCAACCTCGCATTTCTTCAATTGCAACCGCCGTATATTGTAAAATAACATTCAACGGTCCAATCTGAAAGCATTATTCGTGTTTTCATCTGGAAATTAGTTAATCAGCATATAGCAGTTTATAAAAAGTTTAAAAAATAATATTTATTTTTTTGAGTAAATTGTAACTAAAATAGTCAAGAAACTTGACCCTTCTGTTTGCATAAGATATAGCAAATAATTTATTACAACTTTTTTTGAAATATATCGATTCTTTTTAATGCGTAGTACTCAGAAAACAGTTGGAGACAAGCGGATGTGCGTAAAACCATATCAAAATGCGTTAGAAAGCATGGAGCAAGCCAATCTCGCATTTCTTCAATTGCAACCGCCGTATATTGTAAAATAACATTCTACGGTCCAATCTGAAAGCATTATTCGTGTTTTCATCTGGAAATTAGTTAATCAGCATATAGCAGTTTATAAAAAGTTTAAAAAATAATTTTTATTTTTTTGAGTAAATTGTAACTAAAATAGTCAAGAAACTTGACCCTTCTGTTTGCATAAGATATAGCAAATAATTTATTACAACTTTTTTTGAAATATATCGATTCTTTTTAATGCGTAGTACTCAGAAAACAGTTGGAGACAAGCGGATGTGCGTAAAACCATATCAAAATGCGTTAGAAAGCATGGAGCAAGCCAACCTCGCATTTCTTCAATTGCAACCGCCGTATATTGTAAAATAACATTCTACGGTCCAATCTGAAAGCATTATTCGTGTTTTCATCTGGAAATTAGTTAATCAGCATATAGCAGTTTATAAAAAGTTTAAAAAATAATTTTTATTTTTTTGAGTAAATTGTAACTAAAATAGTCAAGAAACTTGACCCTTCTGTTTGCATAAGATATAGCAAATAATTTATTACAACTTTTTTTGAAATATATCGATTCTTTTTAATGCGTAGTACTCAGAAAACAGTTGGAGACAAGCGGATGTGCGTAAAACCATATCAAAATGCGTTAGAAAGCATGGAGCAAGCCAACCTCGCATTTCTTCAATTGCAACCGCCGTATATTGTAAAATAACATTCTACGGTCCAATCTGAAAGCATTATTCGTGTTTTCATCTGGAAATTAGTTAATCAGCATATAGCAGTTTAGAAAAAGTTTAAAAAATAATTTTTATTTTTTTGAGTAAATTGTAACTAAAATAGTCAAGAAACTTGACCCTTCTGTTTGCATAAGATATAGCAAATAATTTATTACAACTTTTTTTGAAATATATCGATTCTTCTTAATGCGTAGTACTCAGAAAACAGTTGGAGACAAGCGGATGTGCGTAAAACCATATCAAAATGCGTTAGAAAGCATGGAGCAAGCCAAGTTCGCATTTCTTCAATTGCAACCGCCGTATATTGTAAGATAACATTCTATGGTCCAATCTGAAAGCATTATTCGTGTTTTCATCTGGAAATTAGTTAATCAGCATATAGCAGTTTAGAAAAAGTTTAAAAAATAATTTTTATTTTTTTGAGTAAATTGTAACTAAAATAGTCAAGAAACTTGACCCTTCTGTTTGCATAAGATATAGCAAATAATTTATTACAACTTTTTTTGAAATATATCGATTCTTTTTAATGCGTAGTACTCAGAAAACAGTTGGAGACAAGCGGATGTGCGTAAAACCATATCAAAATGCGTTAGAAAGCATGGCGAAAGCCAACCTCGCATTTCTTCAATTGCTACCGCCGTATATTGTAAAATAACATTCCACGGTCCAATCTGAAAGCATTATTCGTGTTTTCATCTGGAAATTAGTTAATCAGCATATAGCAGTTTATAAAAAGTTTAAAAAATAATAGTTATTTTTTTGAGTAAATTGTAACTAAAATAGTCAAGAAACTTTACCCTTCTGTTTGCATAAGATATAGCAAATAATTTATTACAACTTTTTTTGAAATATATCGATTCCTTTTAATGCATAGTACTCAGAAAACAGTTGGAGACAAGCGGATGTGCGTAAAACCATATCAAAATGCGTTAGAAAGCATGGAGCAAGCCAATCTCGCATTTCTTCAATTGCAACCGCCGTATATTGTAAAATAACATTCTACGGTCCAATCTGAAAGCATTATTCGTGTTTTCATCTGGAAATTAGTTAATCAGCATATAGCAGTTTATAAAAAGTTTAAAAAATAATATTTATTTTTTTGAGTAAATTGTAACTAAAATAGTCAAGAAACTTGACCCTTCTATTTGCATAAGATATAGCAAATAATTTATTACAAGTTTTTTTGAAATAAATCGATTCTTTTTAATGCGTAGTACTCAGAAAACAGTTGGAGACAAGCGGATGTGCGTAAAACCATATCAAAATGCGTTAGAAAGCATGGAGCAAGCCAACCTCGCATTTCTTCAATTGCAACCGCCGTATATTGTAAAATAACATTCTACGGTCCAATCTGAAAGCATTATTCGTGTTTTCATCTGGAAATTAGTTAATCAGCATATAGCAGTTTAGAAAAAGTTTAAAAAATAATTTTTATTTTTTTGAGTAAATTGTAACTAAAATAGTCAAGAAACTTGACCCTTCTGTTTGCATAAGATATAGCAAATAATTTATTACAACTTTTTTTGAAATATATCGATTCTTTTTAATGCGTAGTACTCAGAAAACAGTTGGAGACAAGCGGATGTGCGTAAACCCATATCAAAATGCGTTAGAAAGCATGGAGCAAGCCAACCTCGCATTTCTTCAATTGCAACCGCCGTATATTGTAAAATAACATTCTACGGTCCAATCTGAAAGCATTATTCGTGTTTTCATCTGGAAATTAGTTAATCAGCATATAGCAGTTTAGAAAAAGTTTAAAAAATAATTTTTATTTTTTTGAGTAAATTGTAACTAAAATAGTCAAGAAACTTGACCCTTCTGTTTGCATAAGATATAGCAAATAATTTATTCCAACTTTTTTTGAAATATATCGATTCTTTTTAATGCGTAGTACTCAGAAAACAGTTGGAGACAAGCGGATGTGCGTAAAACCATATCAAAATGCGTTAGAAAGCATGGCGAAAGCCAACCTCGCATTTCATCAATTGCTACCGCCGTATATTGTAAAATAACATTCCACGGTCCAATCTGAAAGCATTATTCGTGTTTTCATCTGGAAATTAGTTAATCAGCATATAGCAGTTTATAAAAAGTTTAAAAAATAATAGTTATTTTTTTGAGTAAATTGTAACTAAAATAGTCAAGAAACTTGACCCTTCTGTTTGCATAAGATATAGCAAATAATTTATTACAACTTTTTTTGAAATATATCGATTCCTTTTAATGCATAGTACTCAGAAAACAGTTGGAGACAAGCGGATGTGCGTAAAACCATATCAAAATGCGTTAGAAAGCATGGAGCAAGCCAATCTCGCATTTCTTCAATTGCAACCGCCATATATTGTAAAATAACATTCTACGGTCCAATCTGAAAGCATTATTCGTGTTTTCATCTGGAAATTAGTTAATCAGCATATAGCAGTTTATAAAAAGTTTAAAAAATAATATTTATTTTTTTGAGTAAATTGTAACTAAAATAGTCAAGAAATTTGACCCTTCTATTTGCATAAGATATAGCAAATAATTTATTACAAGTTTTTTTGAAATAAATCGATTCTTTTTAATGCGTAGTACTCAGAAAACAGTTGGAGACAAGCGGATGTGCGTAAAACCATATCAAAATGCGTTAGAAAGCATGGAGCAAGCCAACCTCGCATTTCTTCAATTGCAACCGCCGTATATTGTAAAATAACATTCTACGGTCCAATCTGAAAGCATTATTCGTGTTTTCATCTGGAAATTAGTTAATCAGCATATAGCAGTTTAGAAAAAGTTTAAAAAATAATTTTTATTTTTTTGAGTAAATTGTAACTAAAATAGTCAAGAAACTTGACCCTTCTGTTTGCATAAGATATAGCAAATAATTTATTACAACTTTTTTTGAAATATATCGATTCTTTTTAATGCGTAGTGCTCAGAAAACAGTTGGAGACAAGCGGATGTGCGTAAAACCATATCAAAATGCGTTAGAAAGCATGGAGCAAGCCAACCTCGCATTTCTTCAATTGCAACCGCCGTATATTGTAAAATAACATTCTACGGTCCAATCTGAAAGCATTATTCGTGTTTTCATCTGGAAATTAGTTAATCAGCATATAGCAGTTTAGAAAAAGTTTAAAAAATAATTTTTATTTTTTTGAGTAAATTGTAACTAAAATAGTCAAGAAACTTGACCCTTCTGTTTGCATAAGATATAGCAAATAATTTATTACAACTTTTTTTGAAATATATCGATTCTTTTTAATGCGTAGTACTCAGAAAACAGTTGGAGACAAGCGGATGTGCGTAAAACCATATCAAAATGCGTTAGAAAGCATGGCGAAAGCCAACCTCGCATTTCTTCAATTGCTACCGCCGTATATTGTAAAATAACATTCCACGGTCCAATCTGAAAGCATTATTCGTGTTTTCATCTGGAAATTAGTTAATCAGCATATAGCAGTTTATAAAAAGTTTAAAAAATAATAGTTATTTTTTTGAGTAAATTGTAACTAAAATAGTCAAGAAACTTGACCCTTCTGTTTGCATAAGATATAGCAAATAATTTATTACAACTTTTTTTGAAATATATCGATTCCTTTTAATGCATAGTACTCAGAAAACAGTTGGAGACAAGCGGATGTGCGTAAAACCATATCAAAATGCGATAGAAAGCATGGAGCAAGCCAATCTCGCATTTCTTCAATTGCAACCGCCGTATATTGTAAAATAACATTCTACGGTCCAATCTGAAAGCATTATTCGTGTTTTCATCTGGAAATTAGTTAATCAGCATATAGCAGTTTATAAAAAGTTTAAAAAATAATATTTATTTTTTTGAGTAAATTGTAACTAAAATAGTCAAGAAACTTGACCCTTCTATTTGCATAAGATATAGCAAATAATTTATTACAAGTTTTTTTGAAATAAAGCGATTCTTTTTAATGCGTAGTACTCAGAAAACAGTTGGAGACAAGCGGATGTGCGTAAAACCATATCAAAATGCGTTAGAAAGCATGGAGCAAGCCAACCTCGCATTTCTTCAATTGCAACCGCCGTATATTGTAAAATAACATTCTACGGTCCAATCTGAAAGCATTATTCGTGTTTTCATCTGGAAATTAGTTAATCAGCATATAGCAGTTTAGAAAAAGTTTAAAAAATAATTTTTATTTTTTTGAGTAAATTGTAACTAAAATAGTCAAGAAACTTGACCCTTCTGTTTGCATAAGATATAGCAAATAATTTATTACAACTTTTTTTGAAATATATCGATTCTTTTTAATGCGTAGTACTCAGAAAACAGTTGGAGACAAGCGGATGTGCGTAAAACCATATCAAAATGCGTTAGAAAGCATGGAGCAAGCCAACCTCGCATTTCTTCAATTGCAACCGCCGTATATTGTAAAATAACATTCTACGGTCCAATCTGAAAGCATTATTCGTGTTTTCATCTGGAAATTAGTTAATCAGCATATAGCAGTTTAGAAAAAGTTTAAAAAATAATTTTTATTTTTTTGAGTAAATTGTAACTAAAATAGTCAAGAAACTTGACCCTTCTGTTTGCATAAGATATAGCAAATAATTTATTACAACTTTTTTTGAAATATATCGATTCTTTTTAATGCGTAGTACTCAGAAAACAGTTGGAGACAAGCGGATGTGCGTAAAACCATATCAAAATGCGTTAGAAAGCATGGAGCAAGCCAACCTCGCATTTCTTCAATTGCAACCGCCGTATATTGTAAAATAACATTCTACGGTCCAATCTGAAAGCATTATTCGTGTTTTCATCTGGAAATTAGTTAATCAGCATATAGCAGTTTAGAAAAAGTTTAAAAAATAATTTTTATTTTTTTGAGTAAATTGTAACTAAAATAGTCAAGAAACTTGACCCTTCTGTTTGCATAAGATATAGCAAATAATTTATTACAACTTTTTTTGAAATATATCGATTCTTTTTAATGCGTAGTACTCAGAAAACAGTTGGAGACAAGCGGATGTGCGTAAAACCATATCAAAATGCGTTAGAAAGCATGGAGCAAGCCAACCTCGCATTTCTTCAATTGCAACCGCCGTATATTGTAAAATAACATTCTACGGTCCAATCTGAAAGCATTATTCGTGTTTTCATCTGGAAATTAGTTAATCAGAATATAGCAGTTTATAAAAAGTTTAAAAAATAATATTTATTTTTTTGAGTAAATTGTAACTAAAATAGTCAAGAAACTTGACCCTTCTGTTTGCATAAGATATAGCAAATAATTTATTACAACTTTTTTTGAAATATATCGATTCTTTTTAATGCGTAGTACTCAGAAAACAGTTGGAGACAAGCGGATGTGCGTAAAACCATATCAAAATGCGTTAGAAACCATGGAGCAAGCCAAGCTCGCATTTCTTCAATTGCAACCGCCGTATATTGTAAGATAACATTCTATGGTCCAATCTGAAAGCATTATTCGTGTTTTCATCTGGAAATTAGTTAATCAGCATATAGCAGTTTAGAAAAAGTTTAAAAAATAATTTTTATTTTTTTGAGTAAATTGTAACTAAAATAGTCAAGAAACTTGACCCTTCTGTTTGCATAAGATATAGCAAATAATTTATTACAACTTTATTTGAAATATATCGATTCTTTTTAATGCGTAGTACTCAGAAAACAGTTGGAGACAAGCGGATGTGCGTAAAACCATATCAAAATGCGTCAGAAAGCATGGCGAAAGCCAACCTCGCATTTCTTTAATTGCTACCGCCGTATATTGTAAAATAACATTCCACGGTCCAATCTGAAAGCATTATTCGTGTTTTCATCTGGAAATTAGTTAATCAGCATATAGCAGTTTATAAAAAGTTTAAAAAATAATATTTATTTTTTTGAGTAAATTGTAACTAAAATAGTCAAGAAACTTGACCCTTCTGTTTGCATAAGATATAGCAAATAATTTATTACAACTTTTTTTGAAATATATCGATTCCTTTTAATGCATAGTACTCAGAAAACAGTTGGAGACAAGCGGATGTGCGTAAAACCATATCAAAATGCGTTAGAAAGCATGGAGCAAGCCAATCTCGCATTTCTTCAATTGCAACCGCCGTATATTGTAAAATAACATTCTACGGTCCAATCTGAAAGCATTATTCGTGTTTTCATCTGGAAATTAGTTAATCAGCATATAGCAGTTTAGAAAAAGTTTAAAAAATAATATTTTTTTTTTGAGTAAATTGTAACTAAAATAGTCAAGAAACTGGACCCTTCTATTTGCATAAGATATAGCAAATAATTTATTACAAGTTTTTTTGAAATAAATCGATTCTTTTTAATGCGTAGTACTCAGAAAACAGTTGGAGACAAGCGGATGTGCGTAAAACCATATCAAATTGCGTTAGAAAGCATGGAGCAAGCCAACCTCGCATTTCTTCAATTGCAACCGCCGTATATTGTAAAATAACATTCTACGGTCCAATCTGAAAGCATTATTCGTGTTTTCATCTGGAAATTAGTTAATCAGCATATAGCAGTTTAGAAAAAGTTTAAAAAATAATTTTTATTTTTTTGAGTAAATTGTAACTAAAATAGTCAAGAAACTTGACCCTTCTGTTTGCATAAGATATAGCAAATAATTTATTACAACTTTTTTTGAAATATATCGATTCTTTTTAATGCGTAGTACTCAGAAAACAGTTGGAGACAAGCGGATGTGCGTAAAACCATATCAAAATGCGTTAGAAAGCATGGAGCAAGCCAACCTCGCATTTCTTCAATTGCAACCGCCGTATATTGTAAAATAACATTCTACGGTCCAATCTGAAAGCATTATTCGTGTTTTCATCTGGAAATTAGTTAATCAGCATATAGCAGTTTAGAAAAAGTTTAAAAAATAATTTTTAATTTTTTTGATTAAATTGTAACTAAAATAGTCAAGAAACTTGACCCTTCTGTTTGCATAAGATATAGCAAATAATTTATTACAACTTTTTTTGAAATATATCGATTCTTTTTAATGCGTAGTACTCAGAAAACAGTTGGAGACAAGCGAATGTGCGTAAAACCATATCAAAATGCGTAAGAAAGCATGGAGCAAGCCAACCTCGCATTTCTTCAATTGCAACCGCCGTATATTGTAAAATAACATTCTACGGTCCAATCTGAAAGCATTATTCGTGTTTTCATCTGGAAATTAGTTAATCAGCATAACGCAGTTTAGAAAAAGTTTAAAAAATAATTTTTATTTTTTTGAGTAAATTGTAACTAAAATAGTCAAGAAACTTGACCCTTCTGTTTGCATAAGATATAGCAAATAATTTATTACAACTTTTTTTGAAATATATCGATTCTTTTTAATGCGTAGTACTCAGAAAACAGTTGGAGACAAGCGGATGTGCGTAAAACATTATCAAAATGCGTTAGAAAGCATGGAGCAAGCCAACCTCGCATTTCTTCAATTGCAACCGCCGTATATTGTAAAATAACATTCTACGGTCCAATCTGAAAGCATTATTCGTGTTTTCATCTGGAAATTAGTTAATCAGCATATAGCAGTTTATAAAAAGTTTAAAAAATAATATTTATTTTTTTGAGTAAATTGTAACTAAAATAGTCTAGAAACTTGACCCTTCTGTTTGCATAAGATATAGCAAATAATTTATTACAACTTTTTTTGATATATATCGATTCTTTTTAATGCGTAGTACTCAGAAAACAGTTGGAGACAAGCGGATGTGCGTAAAACCATATCAAAATGCGTTAGAAAGCATGGAGCAAGCCAACCTCGCATTTCTTCAATTGCAACCGCCGTATATTGTAAAATAACATTCTACGGTCCAATCTGAAAGCATTATTCGTGTTTTCATCTGGAAATTAGTTAATCAGCATATAGCAGTTTAGAAAAAGTTTAAAAAATAATTTTTATTTTTTTGAGTAAATTGTAACTAAAATAGTCAAGAAACTTGACCCTTCTGTTTGCATAAGATATAGCAAATAATTTATTACAACTTTTTTTGAAATATATCGATTCTTTTTAATGCGTAGTACTCAGAAAACAGTTGGAGACAAGCGGATGTGCGTAAAACCATATCAAAATGCGTTAGAAAGCATGGAGCAAGCCAACCTCGCATTTCTTCAATTGCAACCGCCGTATATTGTAAAATAACATTCTACGGTCCAATCTGAAAGCATTATTCGTGTTTTCATCTGGAAATTAGTTAATCAGCATATAGCAGTTTATAAAAAGTTTAAAAAATAATATTTATTTTTTTGAGTAAATTGTAACTAAAATAGTCAAGAAACTTGACCCTTCTGTTTGCATAAGATATAGCAAATAATTTATTACAACTTTTTTTGAAATATATCGATTCTTTTTAATGCGTAGTACTCAGAAAACAGTTGGAGACAAGCGGATGTGCGTAAAACCATATCAAAATGCGTTAGAAAGCATGGAGCAAGCCAACCTCGCATTTCTTCAATTGCAACCGCCGTAGATTGTAAAATAACATTCTACGGTCCAATCTGAAAGCATTATTCGTGTTTTCATCTGGAAATTAGTTAATCAGCATATAGCAGTTTAGAAAAAGTTTAAAAAATAATTTTTATTTTTTTGAGTAAATTGTAACTAAAATAGTCAAGAAACTTGACCCTTCTGTTTGCATAAGATATAGCAAAAAATTTATTACAACTTTTTTTGAAATATATCGATTCTTTTTAATGCCTAGTACTCAGAAAACAGTTGGAGACAAGCGGATGTGCGTAAAACCATATCAAAATGCGTTAGAAAGCATGGAGCAAGCCAACCTCGCATTTCTTCAATTGCAACCGCCGTATATTGTAAAATAACATTCTACGGTCCAATCTGAAAGCATTATTCGTGTTTTCATCTGGAAATTAGTTAATCAGCATATAGCAGTTTAGAAAAAGTTTAAAAAATAATTTTTATTTTTTTGAGTAAATTGTAACTAAAATAGTCTAGAAACTTGACCCTTCTGTTTGCATAAGATATAGCAAATAATTTATTACAACTTTTTTTGAAATATATCGATTCTTTTTAATGCGTAGTACTCAGAAAACAGTTGGAGACAAGCGGATGTGCGTAAAACCATATCAAAATGCGTTAGAAAGCATGGAGCAAGCCAACCTCGCTTTTCTTCAATTGCAACCGCCGTATATTGTAAAATAACATTCTACGGTCCAATCTGAAAGCATTATTCCTGTTTTCATCTGGAAATTAGTTAATCAGCATATAGCAGTTTATAAAAAGTTTAAAAAATAATATTTATTTTTTTGAGTAAATTGTAACTAAAATAGTCTAGAAACTTGACCCTTCTGTTTGCATAAGATATAGCAAATAATTTATTACAACTTTTTTTGATATATATCGATTCTTTTTAATGCGTAGTACTCAGAAAACAGTTGGAGACAAGCGGATGTGCGTACAACCATATCAAAATGCGTTAGAAAGCATGGAGCAAGCCAACCTCGCATTTCTTCAATTGCAACCGCCGTATATTGTAAAATAACATTCTACGGTCCAATCTGAAAGCATTATTCGTGTTTTCATCTGGAAATTAGTTAATCAGCATATAGCAGTTTAGAAAAAGTTTAAAAAATAATTTTTATTTTTTTGAGTAAATTGTAACTAAAATAGTCAAGAAACTTGACCCTTCTGTTTGCATAAGATATAGCAAATAATTTATTACAACTTTTTTTGAAATATATCGATTCTTTTTAATGCCTAGTACTCAGAAAACAGTTGGAGACAAGCGGATGTGCGTAAAACCATATCAAAATGCGTTAGAAAGCATGGAGCAAGCCAACCTCGCATTTCTTCAATTGCAACCGCCGTATATTGTAAAATAACATTCTACGGTCCAATCTGAAAGCATTATTCGTGTTTTCATCTGGAAATTAGTTAATCAGCATATAGCAGTTTAGAAAAAGTTTAAAAAATAATTTTTATTTTTTTGAGTAAATTGTAACTAAAATAGTCAAGAAACTTGACCCTTCTGTTTGCATAAGATATAGCAAATAATTTATTACAACTTTTTTTGAAATATATCGATTCTATTTAATGCGTAGTACTCAGAAAACAGTTGGAGACAAGCGGATGTGCGTAAAACCATATCAAAATGCGTTAGAAAGCATGGAGCAAGCCAACCTCGCATTTCTTCAATTGCAACCGCCGTATATTGTAAAATAACATTCTACGGTCCAATCTGAAAGCATTATTCGTGTTTTCATCTGGAAATTAGTTAATCAGCATATAGCAGTTTAGAAAAAGTTTAAAAAATAATTTTTATTTTTTTGAGTAAATTGTAACTAAAATAGTCAAGAAACTTGACCCTTCTGTTTGCATAAGAT
The DNA here is from genome assembly GCA_911387805.1 of Cantharis rustica. Taxonomy (NCBI): domain Eukaryota; kingdom Metazoa; phylum Arthropoda; class Insecta; order Coleoptera; family Cantharidae; genus Cantharis; species Cantharis rustica. The sequence continues at coordinate 13,730,260 of OU426883.1, forward strand.
ATAGCAAATAATTTATTACAACTTTTTTTGAAATATATCGATTCTTTTTAATGCGTAGTACTCAGAAAACAGTTGGAGACAAGCGGATGTGCGTAAAACCATATCAAAATGCGTTAGAAAGCATGGAGCAAGCCAACCTCGCATTTCTTCAATTGCAACCGCCGTATATTGTAAAATAACATTCTACGGTCCAATCTGAAAGCATTATTCGTGTTTTCATCTGGAAATTAGTTAATCAGCATATAGCTGTTTAGAAAAAGTTTAAAAAATAATTTTTATTTTTTTGAGTAAATTGTAACTAAAATAGTCAAGAAACTTGACCCTTCTGTTTGCATAAGATATAGCAAATAATTTATTACAACTTTTTTTGAAATATATCGATTCTTTTTAATGCGTAGTACTCAGAAAACAGTTGGAGACAAGCGGATGTGCGTAAAACCATATCAAAATGCGTTAGAAAGCATGGAGCAAGCCAACCTCGCATTTCTTCAATTGCAACCGCCGTATATTGTAAGATAACATTCTACAGTCCAATCTGAAAGCATTATTCGTGTTTTCATCTGGAAATTAGTTAATCAGCATATAGCAGTTTAGAAAAAGTTTAAAAAATAATTTTTATTTTTTTGAGTAAATTGTAACTAAAATAGTCAAGAAACTTGACCCTTCTGTTTGCATAAGATATAGCAAATAATTTATTACAACTTTTTTTGAAATATATCGATTCTTTTTAATGCATAGTACTCAGAAAACAGTTGGAGACAAGCGGATGTGCGTAAAACCATATCAAAATGCGTTAGAAAGCATGGAGCAAGCCAAGCTCGCATTTCTTCAATTGCGACCGCCGTATATTGTAAGATAACATTCTACGGTCCAATCTGAAAGCATTATTCGTGTTTTCATCTGGAAATTAGTTAATCAGCATATAGCAGTTTAGAAAAAGTTTAAAAAATAATTTTTATTTTTTTGAGTAAATTGTAACTAAAATAGTCAAGAAACTTGACCCTTCTGTTTGCATAACATATAGCAAATAATTTATTACAACTTTTTTTGAAATATATCGATTCTTTTTAATGCGTAGTACTCAGAAAACAGTTGGAGACAAGCGGATGTGCGTAAAACCATATCAAAATGCGTTAGAAAGCATGGAGCAAGCCAACCTCGCATTTCTTCAATTGCAACCGCCGTATATTGTAAAATAACATTCTACGGTCCAATCTGAAAGCATTATTCGTGTTTTCATCTGGAAATTAGTTAATCAGCATATAGCAGTTTAGAAAAAGTTTAAAAAATAATTTTTATTTTTTTGAGTAAATTGTAACTAAAATAGTCAAGAAACTTGACCCTTCTGTTTGCATAAGATATAGCAAATAATTTATTACAACTTTTTTTGAAATATATCGATTTTTTTTAATGCGTAGTACTCAGAAAACAGTTGGAGACAAGCGGATGTGCGTAAAAACCATATCAAAATACGTTAGAAAGCATGGCGAAAGCCAACCTCGCATTTCTTCAATTGCAACCGCCGTATATTGTAAAATAACATTCTACGGTCCAATCTGAAAGCATTATTCGTGTTTTCATCTGGAAATTAGTTAATCAGCATATAGCAGTTTAGAAAAAGTTTAAAAAATAATTTTTATTTTTTTGAGTAAATTGTAACTAAAATAGTCAAGAAACTTGACCCTTCTGTTTGCATAAGATATAGCAAATAATTTATTACAACTTTTTTTGAAATATATCGATTCTTCTTAATGCGTAGTACTCAGAAAACAGTTGGAGACAAGCGGATGTGCGTAAAACCATATCAAAATGCGTTAGAAAGCATGGAGCAAGCCAAGTTCGCATTTCTACAATTGCAACCGCCGTATATTGTAAGATAACATTCTATGGTCCAATCTGAAAGCATTATTCGTGTTTTCATCTGGAAATTAGTTAATCAGCATATAGCAGTTTAGAAAAAGTTTAAAAAATAATTTTTATTTTTTTGAGTAAATTGTAACTAAAATAGTCAAGAAACTTGACCCTTCTGTTTGCATAAGATATAGCAAATAATTTATTACAACTTTTTTTGAAATATATCGATTCTTTTTAATGCGTAGTACTCAGAAAACAGTTGGAGACAAGCGGATGTGCGTAAAACCATATCAAAATGCGTTAGAAAGCATGGCGAAAGCCAACCTCGCATTTCTTCAATTGCTACCGCCGTATATTGTAAAATAACATTCCACGGTCCAATCTGAAAGCATTATTCGTGTTTTCATCTGGAAATTAGTTAATCAGCATATAGCAGTTTATAAAAAGTTTAAAAAATAATAGTTATTTTTTTGAGTAAATTGTAACTAAAATAGTCAAGAAACTTTACCCTTCTGTTTGCATAAGATATAGCAAATAATTTATTACCACTTTTTTTGAAATATATCGATTCCTTTTAATGCATAGTACTCAGAAAACAGTTGGAGACAAGCGGATGTGCGTAAAACCATATCAAAATGCGTTAGAAAGCATGGAGCAAGCCAATCTCGCATTTCTTCAATTGCAACCGCCGTATATTGTAAAATAACATTCTACGGTCCAATCTGAAAGCATTATTCGTGTTTTCATCTGGAAATTAGTTAATCAGCATATAGCAGTTTATAAAAAGTTTAAAAAATAATATTTATTTTTTTGAGTAAATTGTAACTAAAATAGTCAAGAAACTTGACCCTTCTATTTGCATAAGATATAGCAAATAATTTATTACAAGTTTTTTTGAAATAAATCGATTCTTTTTAATGCGTAGTACTCAGAAAACAGTTGGAGACAAGCGGATGTGCGTAAAACCATATCAAAATGCGTTAGAAAGCATGGAGCAAGCCAACCTCGCATTTCTTCAATTGCAACCGCCGTATATTGTAAAATAACATTCTACGGTCCAATCTGAAAGCATTATTCGTGTTTTCATCTGGAAATTAGTTAATCAGCATATAGCAGTTTAGAAAAAGTTTAAAAAATAATTTTTATTTTTTTGAGTAAATTCTAACTAAAATAGTCAAGAAACTTGACCCTTCTGTTTGCATAAGATATAGCAAATAATTTATTACAACTTTTTTTGAAATATATCGATTCTTTTTAATGCGTAGTACTCAGAAAACAGTTGGAGACAAGCGGATGTGCGTAAAACCATATCAAAATGCGTTAGAAAGCATGGAGCAAGCCAACCTCGCATTTCTTCAATTGCAACCGCCGTATATTGTAAAATAACATTCTACGGTCCAATCTGAAAGCATTATTCGTGTTTTCATCTGGAAATTAGTTAATCAGCATATAGCAGTTTAGAAAAAGTTTAAAAAATAATTTTTATTTTTTTGAGTAAATTGTAACTAAAATAGTCAAGAAACTTGACCCTTCTGTTTGCATAAGATATAGCAAATAATTTATTACAACTTTTTTTGAAATATATCGATTCTTTTTAATGCGTAGTACTCAGAAAACAGTTGGAGACAAGCGGATGTGCGTAAAACCATATCAAAATGCGTTAGAAAGCATGGAGCAAGCCAACCTCGCATTTCTTCAATTGCAACCGCCGTATATTGTAAAATAACATTCTACGGTCCAATCTGAAAGCATTATTCGTGTTTTCATCTGGAAATTAGTTAATCAGCATAACGCAGTTTAGAAAAAGTTTAAAAAATAATTTTTATTTTTTTGAGTAAATTGTAACTAAAATAGTCAAGAAACTTGACCCTTCTGTTTGCATAAGATATAGCAAATAATTTATTACAACTTTTTTTGAAATATATCGATTCTTTTTAATGCGTAGTACTCAGAAAACAGTTGGAGACAAGCGGATGTGCGTAAAACCATATCAAAATGCGTTAGAAAGCATGGAGCAAGCCAACCTCGCATTTCTTCAATTGCAACCGCCGTATATTGTAAAATAACATTCTACGGTCCAATCTGAAAGCATTATTCGTGTTTTCATCTGGAAATTAGTTAATCAGCATATAGCAGTTTAGAAAAAGTTTAAAAAATAATTTTTATTTTTTTGAGTAAATTGTAACTAAAATAGTCAAGAAACTTGACCCTTCTGTTTGCATAAGATATAGCAAAAAATTTATTACAACTTTTTTTGAAATATATCGATTCTTTTTAATGCCTAGTACTCAGAAAACAGTTGGAGACAAGCGGATGTGCGTAAAACCATATCAAAATGCGTTAGTAAGCATGGAGCAAGCCAACCTCGCATTTCTTCAATTGCAACCGCCGTATATGGTAAAATAACATTCTACGGTCCAATCTGAATGCATTATTCGTGTTTTCATCTGGAAATTAGTTAATCAGCATATAGCAGTTTAGAAAAAGTTTAAAAAATAATTTTTATTTTTTTGAGTAAATTGTAACTAAAATAGTCAAGAAACTTGACCCTTCTGTTTGCATAAGATATAGCAAATAATTTATTACAACTTTTTTTGAAATATATCGATTCTTTTTAATGCGTAGTACTCAGAAAACAGTTGGAGACAAGCGGATGTGCGTAAAACCATATCAAAATGCGTTAGAAAGCATGGAGCAAGCCAACCTCGCTTTTCTTCAATTGCAACCGCCGTATATTGTAAAATAACATTCTACGGTCCAATCTGAAAGCATTATTCGTGTTTTCATCTGGAAATTAGTTAATCAGCATATAGCAGTTTATAAAAAGTTTAAAAAATAATATTTATTTTTTTGAGTAAATTGTAACTAAAATAGTCTAGAAACTTGACCCTTCTGTTTGCATAAGATATAGCAAATAATTTATTACAACTTTTTTTGATATATATCGATTCTTTTTAATGCGTAGTACTCAGAAAACAGTTGGAGACAAGCGGATGTGCGTAAAACCATATCAAAATGCGTTAGAAAGCATGGAGCAAGCCAACCTCGCATTTCTTCAATTGCAACCGCCGTATATTGTAAAATAACATTCTACGGTCCAATCTGAAAGCATTATTCGTGTTTTCATCTGGAAATTAGTTAATCAGCATATAGCAGTTTAGAAAAAGTTTAAAAAATAATTTTTATTTTTTTGAGTAAATTGTAACTAAAATAGTCAAGAAACTTGACCCTTCTGTTTGCATAAGATATAGCAAATAATTTATTACACCTTTTTTTGAAATATATCGATTCTTTTTAATGCCTAGTACTCAGAAAACAGTTAGAGACAAGCGGATGTGCGTAAAACCATATCAAAATGCGTTAGAAAGCATGGAGCAAGCCAACCTCGCATTTCTTCAATTGCAACCGCCGTATATTGTAAAATAACATTCTACGGTCCAATCTGAAAGCATTATTCGTGTTTTCATCTGGAAATTAGTTAATCAGCATATAGCAGTTTAGAAAAAGTTTAAAAAATAATTTTTATTTTTTTGAGTAAATTGTAACTAAAATAGTCAAGAAACTTGACCCTTCTGTTTGCATAAGATATAGCAAATAATTTATTACAACTTTTTTTGAAATATATCGATTCTTTTTAATGCGTAGTACTCAGAAAACAGTTGGAGACAAGCGGATGTGCGTAAAACCATATCAAAATGCGTTAGAAAGCATGGAGCAAGCCAACCTCGCATTTCTTCAATTGCAACCGCCGTATATTGTAAAATAACATTCTACGGTCCAATCTGAAAGCATTATTCGTGTTTTCATCTGGAAATTAGTTAATCAGCATATAGCAGTTTATAAAAAGTTTAAAAAATAATATTTATTTTTTTGAGTAAATTGTAACTAAATAGTCTAGAAACTTGACCCTTCTGTTTGCATAAGATATAGCAAATAATTTATTACAACTTTTTTTGATATATATCGATTCTTTTTAATGCGTAGTACTCAGAAAACAGTTGGAGACAAGCGGATGTGCGTAAAACCATATCAAAATGCGTTAGAAAGCATGGAGCAAGCCAACCTCGCATTTCTTCAATTGCAACCGCCGTATATTGTAAAATAACATTCTACGGTCCAATCTGAAAGCATTATTCGTGTTTTCATCTGGAAATTAGTTAATCAGCATATAGCAGTTTATAAAAAGTTTAAAAAATAATATTTATTTTTTTGAGTAAATTGTAACTAAAATAGTCAAGAAACTTGACCCTTCTGTTTGCATAAGATATAGCAAATAATTTATTACAACTTTTTTTGAAATATATCGATTCTTTTTAATGCCTAGTACTCAGAAAACAGTTAGAGACAAGCGGATGTGCGTAAAACCATATCAAAATGCGTTAGAAAGCATGGAGCAAGTCAACCTCGCATTTCTTCAATTGCAACCGCCGTATATTGTAAAATAACATTCTACGGTCCAATCTGAAAGCATTATTCGTGTTTTCATCTGGAAATTAGTTAATCAGCATATAGCAGTTTAGAAAAAGTTTAAAAAATAATTTTTATTTTTTTGAGTAAATTGTAACTAAAATAGTCAAGAAACTTGACCCTTCTGTTTGCATAAGATATAGCAAATAATTTATTACAACTTTTTTTGAAATATATCGATTCTTTTTAATGCGTAGTACTCAGAAAACAGTTGGAGACAAGCGGATGTGCGTAAAACCATATCAAAATGCGTTAGAAAGCATGGAGCAAGCCAACCTCGCATTTCTTCAATTGCAACCGCCGTATATTGTAAAATAACATTCTACGGTCCAATCTGAAAGCATTATTCGTGTTTTCATCTGGAAATTAGTTAATCAGCATATAGCAGTTTAGAAAAAGTTTAAAAAATAATTTTTATTTTTTTGAGTAAATTGTAACTAAAATAGTCAAGAAACTTGACCCTTCTGTTTGCATAAGATATAGCAAATAATTTATTACAACTTTTTTTGAAATATATCGATTCTTTTTAATGCGTAGTACTCAGAAAACAGTTGGAGACAAGCGGATGTGCGTAAAACCATATCAAAATGCGTTAGAAAGCATGGAGCAAGCCAACCTCGCTTTTCTTCAATTGCAACCGCCGTATATTGTAAAATAACATTCTACGGTCCAATCTGAAAGCATTATTCGTGTTTTCATCTGGAAATTAGTTAATCAGCATATAGCAGTTTATAAAAAGTTTAAAAAATAATATTTATTTTTTTGAGTAAATTGTAACTAAATAGTCTAGAAACTTGACCCTTCTGTTTGCATAAGATATAGCAAATAATTTATTACAACTTTTTTTGATATATATCGATTCTTTTTAATGCGTAGTACTCAGAAAACAGTTGGAGACAAGCGGATGTGCGTAAAACCATATCAAAATGCGTTAGAAAGCATGGAGCAAGCCAACCTCGCATTTCTTCAATTGCAACCGCCGTATATTGTAAAATAACATTCTACGGTCCAATCTGAAAGCATTATTCGTGTTTTCATCTGGAAATTAGTTAATCAGCATATAGCAGTTTATAAAAAGTTTAAAAAATAATATTTATTTTTTTGAGTAAATTGTTACTAAAATAGTCAAGAAACTTGACCCTTCTGTTTGCATAAGATATAGCAAATAATTTATTACAACTTTTTTTGATATATATCGATTCTTTTTAATGCGTAGTACTCAGAAAACAGTTGGAGACAAGCGGATGTGCGTAAAACCATATCAAAATGCGTTAGAAAGCATGGAGCAAGCCAACCTCGCATTTCTTCAATTGCAACCGCCGTATATTGTAAAATAACATTCTACGGTCCAATCTGAAAGCATTATTCGTGTTTTCATCTGGAAATTAGTTAATCAGCATATAGCAGTTTATAAAAAGTTTAAAAAATAATATTTATTTTTTTGAGTAAATTGTAACTAAAATAGTCAAGAAACTTGACCCTTCTGTTTGCATAAGATATAGCAAATAATTTATTACAACTTTTTTTGAAATATATCGATTCTTTTTAATGCGTAGTACTCAGAAAACAGTTGGAGACAAGCGGATGTGCGTAAAACCATATCAAAATGCGTTAGACAGCATGGAGCAAGCCAACCTCGCATTTATTTAATTGCAACCGCCGTATATTGTAAAATAACATTCTACGGTCCAATCTGAAAGCATTATTCGTGTTTTCATCTGGAAATTAGTTAATCAGCATATAGCAGTTTATAAAAAGTTTAAAAAATAATATTTATTTTTTTGAGTAAATTGTAACTAAAATAGTCAAGAAACTTGACCCTTCTGTTTGCATAAGATATAGCAAATAATTTATTACAACTTTTTTTGAAATATATCGATTCTTTTTAATGCGTAGTACTCAGAAAACAGTTGGAGACAAGCGGATGTGCGTAAAACCATATCAAAATGCGTTAGAAAGCATGGAGCAAGCCAACCTCGCATTTCTTCAATTGCAACCGCCGTATATTGTAAAATAACATTCTACGGTCCAATCTGAAAGCATTATTCGTGTTTTCATCTGGAAATTAGTTAATCAGCATATAGCAGTTTAGAAAAAGTTTAAAAAATAATTTTTATTTTTTTGAGTAAATTGTAACTAAAATAGTCAAGAAACTTGACCCTTCTGTTTGCATAAGATATAGCAAATAATTTATTACAACTTTTTTTGAAATATATCGATTCTTTTTAATGCGTAGTACTCAGAAAACAGTTGGAGACAAGCGGATGTGCGTAAAACCATATCAAAATGCGTTAGAAAGCATGGAGCAAGCCAACCTCGCTTTTCTTCAATTGCAACCGCCGTATATTGTAAAATAACATTCTACGGTCCAATCTGAAAGCATTATTCGTGTTTTCATCTGGAAATTAGTTAATCAGCATATAGCAGTTTATAAAAAGTTTAAAAAATAATATTTATTTTTTTGAGTAAATTGTAACTAAATAGTCTAGAAACTTGACCCTTCTGTTTGCATAAGATATAGCAAATAATTTATTACAACTTTTTTTGATATATATCGATTCTTTTTAATGCGTAGTACTCAGAAAACAGTTGGAGACAAGCGGATGTGCGTAAAACCATATCAAAATGCGTTAGAAAGCATGGAGCAAGCCAACCTCGCATTTCTTCAATTGCAACCGCCGTATATTGTAAAATAACATTCTACGGTCCAATCTGAAAGCATTATTCGTGTTTTCATCTGGAAATTAGTTAATCAGCATATAGCAGTTTATAAAAAGTTTAAAAAATAATATTTATTTTTTTGAGTAAATTGTTACTAAAATAGTCAAGAAACTTGACCCTTCTGTTTGCATAAGATATAGCAAATAATTTATTACAACTTTTTTTGATATATATCGATTCTTTTTAATGCGTAGTACTCAGAAAACAGTTGGAGACAAGCGGATGTGCGTAAAACCATATCAAAATGCGTTAGAAAGCATGGAGCAAGCCAACCTCGCATTTCTTCAATTGCAACCGCCGTATATTGTAAAATAACATTCTACGGTCCAATCTGAAAGCATTATTCGTGTTTTCATCTGGAAATTAGTTAATCAGCATATAGCAGTTTATAAAAAGTTTAAAAAATAATATTTATTTTTTTGAGTAAATTGTAACTAAAATAGTCAAGAAACTTGACCCTTCTGTTTGCATAAGATATAGCAAATAATTTATTACAACTTTTTTTGAAATATATCGATTCTTTTTAATGCGTAGTACTCAGAAAACAGTTGGAGACAAGCGGATGTGCGTAAAACCATATCAAAATGCGTTAGACAGCATGGAGCAAGCCAACCTCGCATTTATTTAATTGCAACCGCCGTATATTGTAAAATAACATTCTACGGTCCAATCTGAAAGCATTATTCGTGTTTTCATCTGGAAATTAGTTAATCAGCATATAGCAGTTTATAAAAAGTTTAAAAAATAATATTTATTTTTTTGAGTAAATTGTAACTAAAATAGTCAAGAAACTTGACCCTTCTGTTTGCATAAGATATAGCAAATAATTTATTACAACTTTTTTTGAAATATATCGATTCTTTTTAATGCGTAGTACTCAGAAAACAGTTGGAGACAAGCGGATGTGCGTAAAACCATATCAAAATGCGTTAGAAAGCATGGAGCAAGCCAACCTCGCATTTCTTCAATTGCAACCGCCGTATATTGTAAAATAACATTCTACGGTCCAATCTGAAAGCATTATTCGTGTTTTCATCTGGAAATTAGTTAATCAGAATATAGCAGTTTATAAAAAGTTTAAAAAATAATATTTATTTTTTTGAGTAAATTGTAACTAAAATAGTCAAGAAACTTGACCCTTCTGTTTGCATAAGATATAGCAAATAATTTATTACAACTTTTTTTGAAATATATCGATTCTTTTTAATGCGTAGTACTCAGAAAACAGTTGGAGACAAGCGGATGTGCGTAAAACCATATCAAAATGCGTTAGAAAGCATGGAGCAAGCCAAGCTCGCATTTCTTCAATTGCAACCGCCGTATATTGTAAGATAACATTCTATGGTCCAATCTGAAAGCATTATTCGTGTTTTCACCTGGAAATTAGTTAATCAGCATATAGCAGTTTAGAAAAAGTTTAAAAAATAATTTTTATTTTTTTGAGTAAATTGTAACTAAAATAGTCAAGAAACTTGACCCTTCTGTTTGCATAAGATATAGCAAATAATTTATTACAACTTTATTTGAAATATATCGATTCTTTTTAATGCGTAGTACTCAGAAAACAGTTGGAGACAAGCGGATGTGCGTAAAACCATATCAAAATGCGTCAGAAAGCATGGCGAAAGCCAACCTCGCATTTCTTCAATTGCTACCGCCGTATATTGTAAAATAACATTCCACGGTCCAATCTGAAAGCATTATTCGTGTTTTCATCTGGAAATTAGTTAATCAGCATATAGCAGTTTATAAAAAGTTTAAAAAATAATATTTTTTTTTTGAGTAAATTGTAACTAAAATAGTCAAGAAACTGGACCCTTCTATTTGCATAAGATATAGCAAATAATTTATTACAAGTTTTTTTGAAATAAATCGATTCTTTTTAATGCGTAGTACTCAGAAAACAGTTGGAGACAAGCGGATGTGCGTAAAACCATATCAAATTGCGTTAGAAAGCATGGAGCAAGCCAACCTCGCATTTCTTCAATTGCAACCGCCGTATATTGTAAAATAACATTCTACGGTCCAATCTGAAAGCATTATTCGTGTTTTCATCTGGAAATTAGTTAATCAGCATATAGCAGTTTAGAAAAAGTTTAAAAAATAATTTTTATTTTTTTGAGTAAATTGTAACTAAAATAGTCAAGAAACTTGACCCTTCTGTTTGCATAAGATATAGCAAATAATTTATTACAACTTTTTTTGAAATATATCGATTCTTTTTAATGCGTAGTACTCAGAAAACAGTTGGAGACAAGCGGATGTGCGTAAAACCATATCAAAATGCGTTAGAACGCATGGAGCAAGCCAACCTCGCATTTCTTCAATTGCAACCGCCGTATATTGTAAAATAACATTCTACGGTCCAATCTGAAAGCATTATTCGTGTTTTCATCTGGAAATTAGTTAATCAGCATATAGCAGTTTAGAAAAAGTTTAAAAAATAATTTTTATTTTTTTGAGTAAATTGTAACTAAAATAGTCAAGAAACTTGACCCTTCTGTTTGCATAAGATATAGCAAATAATTTATTACAACTTTTTTTGAAATATATCGATTCTTTTTAATGCGTAGTACTCAGAAAACAGTTGGAGACAAGCGGATGTGCGTAAAACCATATCAAAATGCGTTAGAAAGCATGGAGCAAGCCAACCTCGCATTTCTTCAATTGCAACCGCCGTATATTGTAAAATAACATTCTACGGTCCAATCTGAAAGCATTATTCGTGTTTTCATCTGGAAATTAGTTAATCAGCATATAGCAGTTTAGAAAAAGTTTAAAAAATAATTTTTATTTTTTTGAGTAAATTGTAACTAAAATAGTCAAGAAACTTGACCCTTCTGTTTGCATAAGATATAGCAAATAATTTATTACAACTTTTTTTGAAATATATCGATTCTTTTTAATGCGTAGTACTCAGAAAACAGTTGGAGACAAGCGGATGTGCGTAAAACCATATCAAAATGCGTTAGAAAGCATGGAGCAAGCCAACCTCGCATTTCTTCAATTGCAACCGCCGTATATTGTAAAATAACATTCTACGGTCCAATCTGAAAGCATTATTCGTGTTTTCATCTGGAAATTAGTTAATCAGCATATAGCAGTTTATAAAAAGTTTAAAAAATAATATTTATTTTTTTGAGTAAATTGTAACTAAAATAGTCTAGAAACTTGACCCTTCTGTTTGCATAAGATATAGCAAATAATTTATTACAACTTTTTTTGATATATATCGATTCTTTTTAATGCGTAGTACTCAGAAAACAGTTGGAGACAAGCGGATGTGCGTAAAACCATATCAAAATGCGTTAGAAAGCATGGAGCAAGCCAACCTCGCATTTCTTCAATTGCAACCGCCGTATATTGTAAAATAACATTCTACGGTCCAATCTGAAAGCATTATTCGTGTTTTCATCTGGAAATTAGTTAATCAGCATATAGCAGTTTAGAAAAAGTTTAAAAAATAATTTTTATTTTTTTGAGTAAATTGTAACTAAAATAGTCAAGAAACTTGACCCTTCTGTTTGCATAAGATATAGCAAATAATTTATTACAACTTTTTTTGAAATATATCGATTCTTTTTAATGCCTAGTACTCAGAAAACAGTTGGAGACAAGCGGATGTGCGTAAAACCATATCAAAATGCGTTAGAAAGCATGGAGCAAGCCAACCTCGCATTTCTTCAATTGCAACCGCCGTATATTGTAAAATAACATTCTACGGTCCAATCTGAAAGCATTATTCGTGTTTTCATCTGGAAATTAGTTAATCAGCATATAGCAGTTTAGAAAAAGTTTAAAAAATAATTTTTATTTTTTTGAGTAAATTGTAACTAAAATAGTCAAGAAACTTGACCCTTCTGTTTGCATAAGATATTGCAAATAATTTATTACAACTTTTTTTAAAATATATCGATTCTTTTTAATGCGTAGTACTCAGAAAACAGTTGGAGACAAGCGGATGTGCGTAAAACCATATCAAAATGCGTTAGAAAGCATGGAGCAAGCCAACCTCGCTTTTCTTCAATTGCAACCGCCGTATATTGTAAAATAACATTCTACGGTCCAATCTGAAAGCATTATTCGTGTTTTCATCTGGAAATTAGTTAATCAGCATATAGCAGTTTATAAAAAGTTTAAAAAATAATATTTATTTTTTTGAGTAAATTGTAACTAAATAGTCTAGAAACTTGACCCTTCTGTTTGCATAAGATATAGCAAATAATTTATTACAACTTTTTTTGATATATATCGATTCTTTTTAATGCGTAGTACTCAGAAAACAGTTGGAGACAAGCGGATGTGCGTAAAACCATATCAAAATGCGTTAGAAGGCATGGAGCAAGCCAACCTCGCATTTCTTCAATTGCAACCGCCGTATATTGTAAAATAACATTCTACGGTCCAATCTGAAAGCATTATTCGTGTTTTCATCTGGAAATTAGTTAATCAGCATATAGCAGTTTATAAAAAGTTTAAAAAATAATATTTATTTTTTTGAGTAAATTGTAACTAAAATAGTCAAGAAACTTGACCCTTCTGTTTGCATAAGATATAGCAAATAATTTATTACAACTTTTTTTGAAATATATCGATTCTTTTTAATGCCTAGTACTCAGAAAACAGTTGGAGACAAGCGGATGTGCGTAAAACCATATCAAAATGCGTTAGAAAGCATGGAGCAAGCCAACCTCGCATTTCTTCAATTGCAACCGCCGTATATTGTAAAATAACATTCTACGGTCCAATCTGAAAGCATTATTCGTGTTTTTATCTGGAAATTAGTTAATCAGCATATAGCAGTTTATAAAAAGTTTAAAAAATAATATTTATTTTTTTGAGTAAATTGTTACTAAAATAGTCAAGAAACTTGACCCTTCTGTTTGCATAAGATATAGCAAATAATTTATTACAACTTTTTTTGATATATATCGATTCTTTTTAATGCGTAGTACTCAGAAAACAGTTGGAGACAAGCGGATGTGCGTAAAACCATATCAAAATGCGTTAGAAAGCATGGAGCAAGCCAACCTCGCTTTTCTTCAATTGCAACCGCCGTATATTGTAAAATAACATTCTACGGTCCAATCTGAAAGCATTATTCCTGTTTTCATCTGGAAATTAGTTAATCAGCATATAGCAGTTTATAAAAAGTTTAAAAAATAATTTTTATTTTTTTGAGTAAATTGTAACTAAAATAGTCAAGAAACTTGACCCTTCTGTTTGCATAAGATATAGCAAATAATTTATTACAACTTTTTTTGAAATATATCGATTCTTGTTAATGCGTAGTACTCAGAAAACAGTTGGAGACAAGCGGATGTGCGTAAAACCATATCAAAATGCGTTAGACAGCATGGAGCAAGCCAACCTCGCATTTATTTAATTGCAACCGCCGTATATTGTAAAATAACATTCTACGGTCCAATCTGAAAGCATTATTCGTGTTTTCATCTGGAAATTAGTTAATCAGCATATAGCAGTTTATAAAAAGTTTAAAAAATAATATTTATTTTTTTGAGTAAATTGTAACTAAAATAGTCTAGAAACTTGACCCTTCTGTTTGCATAAGATATAGCAAATAATTTATTACAACTTTTTTTGATATATATCGATTCTTTTTAATGCGTAGTACTCAGAAAACAGTTGGAGACAAGCGGATGTGCGTAAAACCATATCAAAATGCGTTAGAAAGCATGGAGCAAGCCAACCTCGCATTTCTTCAATTGCAACCGCCGTATATTGTAAAATAACATTCTACGGTCCAATCTGAAAGCATTATTCGTGTTTTCATCTGGAAATTAGTTAATCAGCATATAGCAGTTTAGAAAAAGTTTAAAAAATAATTTTTATTTTTTTGAGTAAATTGTAACTAAAATAGTCAAGAAACTTGACCCTTCTGTTTGCATAAGATATAGCAAATAATTTATTACAACTTTTTTTGAAATATATCGATTTTTTTTTAATGCGTAGTACTCAGAAAACAGTTGGAGACAAGCGGATGTGCGTAAAACCATATCAAAATGCGTTAGAAAGCATGGAGCAAGCCAACCTCGCATTTCTTCAATTGCAACCGCCGTATATTGTAAAATAACATTCCACGGTCCAATCTGAAAGCATTATTCGTGTTTTCATCTGGAAATTAGTTAATCAGCATATAGCAGTTTAGAAAAAGTTTAAAAAGTAATTTTTATTTTTTTGAGTAAATTGTAACTAAAATAGTCAAGAAACTTGACCCTTCTGTTTGCATAAGATATAGCAAATAATTTATTACAACTTTTTTTGAAATATATCGATTCTTTTTAATGCGTAGTACTCAGAAAACAGTTGGAGACAAGCGGATGTGCGTAAAACCATATCAAAATGCGTTAGAAAGCATGGAGCAAGCCAACCTCGCATTTCTTCAATTGCAACCGCCGTATATTGTAAAATAACATTCTACGGTCCAATCTGAAAGCATTATTCGTGTTTTCATCTGGAAATTAGTTAATCAGCATATAGCAGTTTAGAAAAAGTTTAAAAAATAATTTTTATTTTTTTGAGTAAATTGTAACTAAAATAGTCAAGAAACTTGACCCTTCTGTTTGCATAAGATATAGCAAATAATTTTTTACAACTTTTTTTGAAATATATCGATTCTTTTTAATGCGTAGTACTCAGAAAACAGTTGGAGACAAGCGGATGTGCGTAAAACCATATCAAAATGCGTTAGAAAGCATGGAGCAAGCCAACCTCGCATTTCTTCAATTGCAACCGCCGTATATTGTAAAATAACATTCTACGGTCCAATCTGAAAGCATTATTCGTGTTTTCATCTGGAAATTAGTTAATCAGCATATAGCAGTTTAGAAAAAGTTTAAAAAATAATTTTTATTTTTTTGAGTAAATTGTAACTAAAATAGTCAAGAAACTTGACCCTTCTGTTTGCATAAGATATAGCAAAAAATTTATTACACTTTTTTTGAAATATATCGATTCTTTTTAATGCCTAGTACTCAGAAAACAGTTGGAGACAAGCGGATGTGCGTAAAACCATATCAAAATGCGTTAGAAAGCATGGAGCAAGCCAACCTCGCTTTTCTTCAATTGCAACCGCCGTATATTGTAAAATAACATTCTACGGTCCAATCTGAAAGCATTATTCGTGTTTTCATCTGGAAATTAGTTAATCAGCATATAGCAGTTTATAAAAAGTTTAAAAAATAATATTTATTTTTTTGAGTAAATTGTAACTAAAATAGTCTAGAAACTTGACCCTTCTGTTTGCATAAGATATAGCAAATAATTTATTACAACTTTTTTTGATATATATCGATTCTTTTTAATGCGTAGTACTCAGAAAACAGTTGGAGACAAGCGGATGTGCGTAAAACCATATCAAAATGCGTTAGAAAGCATGGAGCAAGCCAACCTCGCATTTCTTCAATTGCAACCGCCGTATATTGTAAAATAACATTCTACGGTCCAATCTGAAAGCATTATTCGTGTTTTCATCTGGAAATTAGTTAATCAGCATATAGCAGTTTAGAAAAAGTTTAAAAAATAATTTTTATTTTTTTGAGTAAATTGTAACTAAAATAGTCAAGAAACTTGACCCTTCTGTTTGCATAAGATATAGCAAAAAATTTATTACAACTTTTTTTGAAATATATCGATTCTTTTTAATGCCTAGTACTCAGAAAACAGTTGGAGACAAGCGGATGTGCGTAAAACCATATCAAAATGCGTTAGAAAGCATGGAGCAAGCCAACCTCGCTTTTCTTCAATTGCAACCGCCGTATATTGTATGTAAAATAACATTCTACGGTCCAATCTGAAAGCATTATTCGTGTTTTCATCTGGAAATTAGTTAATCAGCATATAGCAGTTTATAAAAAGTTTAAAAAATAATATTTATTTTTTTGAGTAAATTGTAACTAAAATAGTCTAGAAACTTGACCCTTCTGTTTGCATAAGATATAGCAAATAATTTATTACAACTTTTTTTGATATATATCGATTCTTTTTAATGCGTAGTACTCAGAAAACAGTTGGAGACAAGCGGATGTGCGTAAAACCATATCAAAATGCGTTAGAAAGCATGGAGCAAGCCAACCTCGCATTTCTTCAATTGCAACCGCCGTATATTGTAAAATAACATTCTACGGTCCAATCTGAAAGCATTATTCGTGTTTTCATCTGGAAATTAGTTAATCAGCATATAGCAGTTTAGAAAAAGTTTAAAAAATAATTTTTATTTTTTTGAGTAAATTGTAACTAAAATAGTCAAGAAACTTGACCCTTCTGTTTGCATAAGATATAGCAAATAATTTATTACAACTTTTTTTGAAATATATCGATTCTTTTTAATGCGTAGTACTCAGAAAACAGTTGGAGACAAGCGGATGTGCGTAAAACCATATTAAAATGCGTTAGAAAGCATGGAGCAAGCCAACCTCGCATTTCTTCAATTGCAACCGCCGTATATTGTAAAATAACATTCTACGGTCCAATCTGAAAGCATTATTCGTGTTTTCATCTGGAAATTAGTTAATCAGCATATAGCAGTTTAGAAAAAGTTTAAAAAATAATTTTTATTTTTTTGAGTAAATTGTAACTAAAATAGTCAAGAAACTTGACCCTTCTGTTTGCATAAGATATAGCAAATAATTTATTACAACTTTTTTTGAAATATATCGATTCTTTTTAATGCGTAGTACTCAGAAAACAGTTGGAGACAAGCGGATGTGCGTAAAACCATATCAAAATGCGTTAGAAAGCATGGAGCAAGCCAACCTCGCATTTCTTCAATTGCAACCGCCGTATATTGTAAAATAACATTCTACGGTCCAATCTGAAAGCATTATTCGTGTTTTCATCTGGAAATTAGTTAATCAGCATATAGCAGTTTATAAAAAGTTTAAAAAATAATATTTATTTTTTTGAGTAAATTGTAACTAAAATAGTCTAGAAACTTGACCCTTCTGTTTGCATAAGATATAGCAAATAATTTATTACAACTTTTTTTGATATATATCGATTCTTTTTAATGCGTAGTACTCAGAAAACAGTTGGAGACAAGCGGATGTGCGTAAAACCATATCAAAATGCGTTAGAAAGCATGGAGCAAGCCAACCTCGCATTTCTTCAATTGCAACCGCCGTATATTGTAAAATAACATTCTACGGTCCAATCTGAAAGCATTATTCGTGTTTTCATCTGGAAATTAGTTAATCAGCATATAGCAGTTTAGAAAAAGTTTAAAAAATAATTTTTATTTTTTTGAGTAAATTGTAACTAAAATAGTCAAGAAACTTGACCCTTCTGTTTGCATAAGATATAGCAAAAAATTTATTACAACTTTTTTTGAAATATATCGATTCTTTTTAATGCCTAGTACTCAGAAAACAGTTGGAGACAAGCGGATGTGCGTAAAACCATATCAAAATGCGTTAGAAAGCATGGAGCAAGCCAACCTCGCTTTTCTTCAATTGCAACCGCCGTATATTGTAAAATAACATTCTACGGTCCAATCTGAAAGCATTATTCGTGTTTTCATCTGGAAATTAGTTAATCAGCATATAGCAGTTTATAAAAAGTTTAAAAAATAATATTTATTTTTTTGAGTAAATTGTAACTAAAATAGTCTAGAAACTTGACCGTTCTGTTTGCATAAGATATAGCAAATAATTTATTACAACTTTTTTTGATATATATCGATTCTTTTTAATGCGTAGTACTCAGAAAACAGTTGGAGACAAGCGGATGTGCGTAAAACCATATCAAAATGCGTTAGAAAGCATGGAGCAAGCCAACCTCGCATTTCTTCAATTGCAACCGCCGTATATTGTAAAATAACATTCTACGGTCCAATCTGAAAGCATTATTCGTGTTTTCATCTGGAAATTAGTTAATCAGCATATAGCAGTTTAGAAAAAGTTTAAAAAATAATTTTTATTTTTTTGAGTAAATTGTAACTAAAATAGTCAAGAAACTTGACCCTTCTGTTTGCATAAGATATAGCAAATAATTTATTACAACTTTTTTTGAAATATATCGATTCTTTTTAATGCGTAGTACTCAGAAAACAGTTGGAGACAAGCGGATGTGCGTAAAACCATATCAAAATGCGTTAGAAAGCATGGAGCAAGCCAACCTCGCATTTCTTCAATTGCAACCGCCGTATATTGTAAAATAACATTCTACGGTCCAATCTGAAAGCATTATTCGTGTTTTCATCTGGAAATTAGTTAATCAGCATATAGCAGTTTAGAAAAAGTTTAAAAAATAATTTTTATTATTTTGAGTAAATTGTAACTAAAATAGTCAAGAAACTTGACCCTTCTGTTTGCATAAGATATAGCAAATAATTTATTACAACTTTTTTTGAAATATATCGATTCTTTTTAATGCGTAGTACTCAGAAAACAGTTGGAGACAAGCGGATGTGCGTAAAACCATATCAAAATGCGTTAGAAAGCATGGAGCAAGCCAACCTCGCATTTCTTCAATTGCAACCGCCGTATATTGTAAAATAACATTCTACGGTCCAATCTGAAAGCATTATTCGTGTTTTCATCTGGAAATTAGTTAATCAGCATATAGCAGTTTAGAAAAAGTTTAAAAAATAATTTTTATTTTTTTGAGTAAATTGTAACTAAAATAGTCAAGAAACTTGACCCTTCTGTTTGCATAAGATATAGCAAATAATTTATTACAACTTTTTTTGAAATATATCGATTCTTTTTAATGCGTAGTACTCAGAAAACAGTTGGAGACAAGCGGATGTGCGTAAAACCATATCAAAATGCGTTAGAAAGCATGGAGCAAGCCAACCTCGCATTTCTTCAATTGCATCCGCCGTATATTGTAAAATAACATTCTACGGTCCAATCTGAAAGCATTATTCGTGTTTTCATCTGGAAATTAGTTAATCAGCATATAGCAGTTTAGAAAAAGTTTAAAAAATAATTTTTATTTTTTTGAGTAAATTGTAACTAAAATAGTCAAGAAACTTGACCCTTCTGTTTGCATAAGATATAGCAAAAAATTTATTACAACTTTTTTTGAAATATATCGATTCTTTTTAATGCCTAGTACTCAGAAAACAGTTGGAGACAAGCGGATGTGCGTAAAACCATATCAAAATGCGTTAGAAAGCATGGAGCAAGCCAACCTCGCTTTTCTTCAATTGCAACCGCCGTATATTGTAAAATAACATTCTACGGTCCAATCTGAAAGCATTATTCGTGTTTTCATCTGGAAATTAGTTAATCAGCATATAGCAGTTTATAAAAAGTTTAAAAAATAATATTTATTTTTTTGAGTAAATTGTAACTAAAATAGTCAAGAAACTTGACCCTTCTGTTTGCATAAGATATAGCAAATAATTTATTACAACTTTTTTTGAAATATATCGATTCTTTTTAATGCGTAGTACTCAGAAAACAGTTGGAGACAAGCGGATGTGCGTAAAACCATATCAAAATGCGTTAGAAAGCATGGAGCAAGCCAACCTCGCATTTCTTCAATTGCAACCGCCGTATATTGTAAAATAACATTCTACGGTCCAATCTGAAAGTATTATTCGTGTTTTCATCTGGAAATTAGTTAATCAGCATATAGCAGTTTAGAAAAAGTTTAAAAAATAATTTTTATTTTTTTGAGTAAATTGTAACTAAAATAGTCAAGAAACTTGACCCTTCTGTTTGCATAAGATATAGCAAAAAATTTATTACAACTTTTTTTGAAATATATCGATTCTTTTTAATGCCTAGTACTCAGAAAACAGTTGGAGACAAGCGGATGTGCGTAAAACCATATCAAAATGCGTTAGAAAGCATGGAGCAAGCCAACCTCGCTTTTCTTCAATTGCAACCGCCGTATATTGTAAAATAACATTCTACGGTCCAATGTGAAAGCATTATTCGTGTTTTCATCTGGAAATTAGTTAATCAGCATATAGCAGTTTATAAAAAGGTTAAAAAATAATATTTATTTTTTTGAGTAAATTGTAACTAAAATAGTCTAGAAACTTGACCCTTCTGTTTGCATAAGATATAGCAAATAATTTATTACAACTTTTTTTGATATATATCGATTCTTTTTAATGCGTAGTACTCAGAAAACAGTTGGAGACAAGCGGATGTGCGTAAAACCATATCAAAATGCGTTAGAAAGCATGGAGCAAGCCAACCTCGCATTTCTTCAATTGCAACCGCCGTATATTGT
The DNA here is from genome assembly GCA_911387805.1 of Cantharis rustica. Classification (NCBI taxonomy): domain Eukaryota; kingdom Metazoa; phylum Arthropoda; class Insecta; order Coleoptera; family Cantharidae; genus Cantharis; species Cantharis rustica. The sequence continues at coordinate 13,751,512 of OU426883.1, forward strand.
AAAATAACATTCTACGGTCCAATCTGAAAGCATTATTCGTGTTTTCATCTGGAAATTAGTTAATCAGCATATAGCAGTTTAGAAAAAGTTTAAAAAATAATTTTTATTTTTTTGAGTAAATTGTAACTAAAATAGTCAAGAAACTTGACCCTTCTGTTTGCATAAGATATAGCAAATAATTTATTACAACTTTTTTTGAAATATATCGATTCTTTTTAATGCGTAGTACTCAGAAAACAGTTGGAGACAAGCGGATGTGCGTAAAACCATATCAAAATGCGTTAGAAAGCATGGAGCAAGCCAACCTCGCATTTCTTCAATTGCAACCGCCGTATATTGTAAAATAACATTCTACGGTCCAATCTGAAAGCATTATTCGTGTTTTCATCTGGAAATTAGTAAATCAGCATATAGCAGTTTAGAAAAAGTTTAAAAAATAATTTTTATTTTTTTGAGTAAATTGTAACTAAAATAGTCAAGAAACTTGACCCTTCTGTTTGCATAAGATATAGCAAAAAATTTATTACAACTTTTTTTGAAATATATCGATTCTTTTTAATGCCTAGTACTCAGAAAACAGTTGGAGACAAGCGTATGTGCGTAAAACCATATCAAAATGCGTTAGAAAGCATGGAGCAAGCCAACCTCGCTTTTCTTCAATTGCAACCGCCGTATATTGTAAAATAACATTCTACGGTCCAATCTGAAAGCATTATTCGTGTTTTCATCTGGAAATTAGTTAATCAGCATATAGCAGTTTATAAAAAGTTTAAAAAATAATATTTATTTTTTTGAGTAAATTGTAACTAAAATAGTCTAGAAACTTGACCCTTCTGTTTGCATAAGATATAGCAAATAATTTATTACAACTTTTTTTGATATATATCGATTCTTTTTAATGCGTAGTACTCAGAAAACAGTTGGAGACAAGCGGATGTGCGTAAAACCATATCAAAATGCGTTAGAAAGCATGGAGCAAGCCAACCTCGCATTTCTTCAATTGCAACCGCCGTATATTGTAAAATAACATTCTACGGTCCAATCTGAAAGCATTATTCGTGTTTTCATCTGGAAATTAGTTAATCAGCAGATAGCAGTTTAGAAAAAGTTTAAAAAATAATTTTTATTTTTTTGAGTAAATTGTAACTAAAATAGTCAAGAAACTTGACCCTTCTGTTTGCATAAGATATAGCAAATAATTTATTACAACTTTTTTTGAAATATATCGATTCTTTTTAATGCGTAGTACTCAGAAAACAGTTGGAGACAAGCGGATGTGCGTAAAACCATATCAAAATGCGTTAGAAAGCATGGAGCAAGCCAACCTCGCATTTCTTCAATTGCAACCGCCGTATATTGTAAAATAACATTCTACGGTCCAATCTGAAAGCATTATTCGTGTTTTCATCTGGAAATTAGTTAATCAGCATATAGCAGTTTAGAAAAAGTTTAAAAAATAATTTTTATTTTTTTGAGTAAATTGTAACTAAAATAGTCAAGAAACTTGACCCTTCTGTTTGCATAAGATATAGCAAAAAATTTATTACAACTTTTTTTGAAATATATCGATTCTTTATAATGCCTAGTACTCAGAAAACAGTTGGAGACAAGCGGATGTGCGTAAAACCATATCAAAATGCGTTAGAAAGCATGGAGCAAGCCAACCTCGCTTTTCTTCAATTGCAACCGCCGTATATTGTAAAATAACATTCTACGGTCCAATCTGAAAGCATTATTCGTGTTTTCATCTGGAAATTAGTTAATCAGCATATAGCAGTTTATAAAAAGTTTAAAAAATAATATTTATTTTTTTGAGTAAATTGTAACTAAAATAGTCTAGAAACTTGACCCTTCTGTTTACATAAGATATAGCAAATAATTTATTACAACTTTTTTTGATATATATCGATTCTTTTTAATGCGTAGTACTCAGAAAACAGTTGGAGACAAGCGGATGTGCGTAAAACCATATCAAAATGCGTTAGAAAGCATGGAGCAAGCCAACCTCGCATTTCTTCAATTGCAACCGCCGTATATTGTAAAATAACATTCTACGGTCCAATCTGAAAGCATTATTCGTGTTTTCATCTGGAAATTAGTTAATCAGCATATAGCAGTTTAGAAAAAGTTTAAAAAATAATTTTTATTTTTTTGAGTAAATTGTAACTAAAATAGTCAAGAAACTTGACCCTTCTGTTTGCATAAGATATAGCAAATAATTTATTACAACTTTTTTTGAAATATATCGATTCTTTTTAATGCGTAGTACTCAGAAAACAGTTGGAGACAAGCGGATGTGCGTAAAACCATATCAAAATGCGTTAGAAAGCATGGAGCAAGCCAACCTCGCATTTCTTCAATTGCAACCGCCGTATATTGTAAAATAACATTCTACGGTCCAATCTGAAAGCATTATTCGTGTTTTCATCTGGAAATTAGTTAATCAGCATATAGCAGTTTAGAAAAAGTTTAAAAAATAATTTTTATTTTTTTGAGTAAATTGTAACTAAAATAGTCAAGAAACTTGACCCTTCTGTTTGCATAAGATATAGCAAAAAATTTATTACAACTTTTTTTGAAATATATCGATTCTTTTTAATGCCTAGTACTCAGAAAACAGTTGGAGACAAGCGGATGTGCGTAAAACCATATCAAAATGCGTTAGAAAGCATGGAGCAAGCCAACCTCGCTTTTCTTCAATTGCAACCGCCGTATATTGTAAAATAACATTCTACGGTCCAATCTGAAAGCATTATTCGTGTTTTCATCTGGAAATTAGTTAATCAGCATATAGCAGTTTATAAAAAGTTTAAAAAATAATATTTATTTTTTTGAGTAAATTGTAACTAAAATAGTCTAGAAACTTGACCCTTCTGTTTGCATAAGATATAGCAAATAATTTATTACAACTTTTTTTGATATATATCGATTCTTTTTAATGCGTAGTACTCAGAAAACAGTTGGAGACAAGCGGATGTGCGTAAAACCATATCAAAATGCGTTAGAAAGCATGGAGCAAGCCAACCTCGCATTTCTTCAATTGCAACCGCCGTATATTGTAAAATAACATTCTACGGTCCAATCTGAAAGCATTATTCGTGTTTTCATCTGGAAATTAGTTAATCAGCATATAGCAGTTTAGAAAAAGTTTAAAAAATAATTTTTATTTTTTTGAGTAAATTGTAACTAAAATAGTCAAGAAACTTGACCCTTCTGTTTGCATAAGATATAGCAAATAATTTATTACAACTTTTTTTGAAATATATCGATTCTTTTTAATGCGTAGTACTCAGAAAACAGTTGGAGACAATCGGATGTGCGTAAAACCATATCAAAATGCGTTAGAAAGCATGGAGCAAGCCAACTTCGCATTTCTTCAATTGCAACCGCCGTATATTGTAAAATAACATTCTACGGTCCAATCTGAAAGCATTATTCGTGTTTTCATCTGGAAATTAGTTAATCAGCATATAGCAGTTTATAAAAAGTTTAAAAAATAATATTTATTTTTTTGAGTAAATTGTAACTAAAATAGTCAAGAAACTTGACCCTTCTGTTTGCATAAGATATCGCAAATAACTTATTACAACTTTTTTTGAAATATATCGATTCTTTTTAATGCGTAGTACTCAGAAAACAGTTGGAGACAAGCGGATGTGCGTAAAACCATATCAAAATGCGTTAGAAAGCATGGAGCAAGCCAACCTCGCATTTCTTCAATTGCAACCGCCGTATATTGTAAAATAACATTCTACGGTCCAATCTGAAAGCATTATTCGTGTTTTCATCTGGAAATTAGTTAATCAGCATATAGCAGTTTAGAAAAAGTTTAAAAAATAATTTTTATTTTTTTGAGTAAATTGTAACTAAAATAGTCAAGAAACTTGACCCTTCTGTTTGCATAAGATATAGCAAAAAATTTATTACAACTTTTTTTGAAATATATCGATTCTTTTTAATGCCTAGTACTCAGAAAACAGTTGGAGACAAGCGGATGTGCGTAAAACCATATCAAAATGCGTTAGAAAGCATGGAGCAAGCCAACCTCGCTTTTCTTCAATTGCAACCGCCGTATATTGTAAAATAACATTCTACGGTCCAATCTGAAAGCATTATTCGTGTTTTCATCTGGAAATTAGTTAATCAGCATATAGCAGTTTATAAAAAGTTTAAAAAATAATATTTATTTTTTTGAGTAAATTGTAACTAAAATAGTCTAGAAACTTGACCCTTCTGTTTGCATAAGATATAGCAAATAATTTATTACAACTTTTTTTGATATATATCGATTCTTTTTAATGCGTAGTACTCAGAAAACAGTTGGAGACAAGCGGATGTGCGTAAAACCATATCAAAATGCGTTAGAAAGCATGGAGCAAGCCAACCTCGCATTTCTTCAATTGCAACCGCCGTATATTGTAAAATAACATTCTACGGTCCAATCTGAAAGCATTATTCGTGTTTTCATCTGGAAATTAGTTAATCAGCATATAGCAGTTTAGAAAAAGTTTAAAAAATAATTTTTATTTTTTTGAGTAAATTGTAACTAAAATAGTCAAGAAACTTGAACCTTCTGTTTGCATAAGATATAGCAAATAATTTATTACAACTTTTTTTGAAATATATCGATTCTTTTTAATGCGTAGTACTCAGAAAACAGTTGGAGACAAGCGGATGTGCGTAAAACCATATCAAAATGCGTTAGAAAGCATGGAGCAAGCCAACCTCGCATTTCTTCAATTGCAACCGCCGTATATTGTAAAATAACATTCTACGGTCCAATCTGAAAGCATTATTCGTGTTTTCATCTGGAAATTAGTTAATCAGCATATAGCAGTTTAGAAAAAGTTTAAAAAATAATTTTTATTTTTTTGAGTAAATTGTAACTAAAATAGTCAAGAAACTTGACCCTTCTGTTTGCATAAGATATAGCAAAAAATTTATTACAACTTTTTTTGAAATATATCGATTCTTTTTAATGCCTAGTACTCAGAAAACAGTTGGAGACAAGCGGATGTGCGTAAAACCATATCAAAATGCGTTAGAAAGCATGGAGCAAGCCAACCTCGCTTTTCTTCAATTGCAACCGCCGTATATTGTAAAATAACATTCTACGGTCCAATCTGAAAGCATTATTCGTGTTTTCATCTGGAAATTAGTTAATCAGCATATAGCAGTTTATAAAAAGTTTAAAAAATAATATTTATTTTTTTGAGTAAATTGTAACTAAAATAGTCTAGAAACTTGACCCTTCTGTTTACATAAGATATAGCAAATAATTTATTACAACTTTTTTTGATATATATCGATTCTTTTTAATGCGTAGTACTCAGAAAACAGTTGGAGACAAGCGGATGTGCGTAAAACCATATCAAAATGCGTTAGAAAGCATGGAGCAAGCCAACCTCGCATTTCTTCAATTGCAACCGCCGTATATTGTAAAATAACATTCTACGGTCCAATCTGAAAGCATTATTCGTGTTTTCATCTGGAAATTAGTTAATCAGCATATAGCAGTTTAGAAAAAGTTTAAAAAATAATTTTTATTTTTTTGAGTAAATTGTAACTAAAATAGTCAAGAAACTTGACCCTTCTGTTTGCATAAGATATAGCAAATAATTTATTACAACTTTTTTTGAAATATATCGATTCTTTTTAATGCGTAGTACTCAGAAAACAGTTGGAGACAATCGGATGTGCGTAAAACCATATCAAAATTCGTTAGAAAGCATGGAGCAAGCCAACTTCGCATTTCTTCAATTGCAACCGCCGTATATTGTAAAATAACATTCTACGGTCCAATCTGAAAGCATTATTCGTGTTTTCATCTGGAAATTAGTTAATCAGCATATAGCAGTTTAGAAAAAGTTTAAAAAATAATTTTTATTTTTTTGAGTAAATTGTAACTAAAATAGTCAAGAAACTTGACCCTTCTGTTTGCATAAGATATCGCAAATAACTTATTACAACTTTTTTTGAAATATATCGATTCTTTTTAATGCGTAGTACTCAGAAAACAGTTGGAGACAAGCGGATGTGCGTAAAACCATATCAAAATGCGTTAGAAAGCATGGAGCAAGCCAACCTCGCATTTCTTCAATTGCAACCGCCGTATATTGTAAAATAACATTCTACGGTCCAATCTGAAAGCATTATTCGTGTTTTCATCTGGAAATTAGTTAATCAGCATATAGCAGTTTAGAAAAAGTTTAAAAAATAATTTTTATTTTTTTGAGTAAATTGTAACTAAAATAGTCAAGAAACTTGACCCTTCTGTTTGCATAAGATATAGCAAAAAATTTATTACAACTTTTTTTGAAATATATCGATTCTTTTTAATGCCTAGTACTCAGAAAACAGTTGGAGACAAGCGGATGTGCGTAAAACCATATCAAAATGCGTTAGAAAGCATGGAGCAAGCCAACCTCGCTTTTCTTCAATTGCAACCGCCGTATATTGTAAAATAACATTCTACGGTCCAATCTGAAAGCATTATTCGTGTTTTCATCTGGAAATTAGTTAATCAGCATATAGCAGTTTATAAAAAGTTTAAAAAATAATATTTATTTTTTTGAGTAAATTGTAACTAAAATAGTCTAGAAACTTGACCCTTCTGTTTGCATAAGATATAGCAAATAATTTATTACAACTTTTTTTGATATATATCGATTCTTTTTAATGCGTAGTACTCAGAAAACAGTTGGAGACAAGCGGATGTGCGTAAAACCATATCAAAATGCGTTAGAAAGCATGGAGCAAGCCAACCTCGCATTTCTTCAATTGCAACCGCCGTATATTGTAAAATAACATTCTACGGTCCAATCTGAAAGCATTATTCGTGTTTTCATCTGGAAATTAGTTAATCAGCATATAGCAGTTTAGAAAAAGTTTAAAAAATAATTTTTATTTTTTTGAGTAAATTGTAACTAAAATAGTCAAGAAACTTGAACCTTCTGTTTGCATAAGATATAGCAAATAATTTATTACAACTTTTTTTGAAATATATCGATTCTTTTTAATGCGTAGTACTCAGAAAACAGTTGGAGACAAGCGGATGTGCGTAAAACCATATCAAAATGCGTTAGAAAGCATGGAGCAAGCCAACCTCGCATTTCTTCAATTGCAACCGCCGTATATTGTAAAATAACATTCTACGGTCCAATCTGAAAGCATTATTCGTGTTTTCATCTGGAAATTAGTTAATCAGCATATAGCAGTTTAGAAAAAGTTTAAAAAATAATTTTTATTTTTTTGAGTAAATTGTAACTAAAATAGTCAAGAAACTTGACCCTTCTGTTTGCATAAGATATAGCAAAAAATTTATTACAACTTTTTTTGAAATATATCGATTCTTTTTAATGCCTAGTACTCAGAAAACAGTTGGAGACAAGCGGATGTGCGTAAAACCATATCAAAATGCGTTAGAAAGCATGGAGCAAGCCAACCTCGCTTTTCTTCAATTGCAACCGCCGTATATTGTAAAATAACATTCTACGGTCCAATCTGAAAGCATTATTCGTGTTTTCATCTGGAAATTAGTTAATCAGCATATAGCAGTTTATAAAAAGTTTAAAAAATAATATTTATTTTTTTGAGTAAATTGTAACTAAAATAGTCTAGAAACTTGACCCTTCTGTTTGCATAAGATATAGCAAATAATTTATTACAACTTTTTTTGATATATATCGATTCTTTTTAATGCGTAGTACTCAGAAAACAGTTGGAGACAAGCGGATGTGCGTAAAACCATATCAAAATGCGTTAGAAAGCATGGAGCAAGCCAACCTCGCATTTCTTCAATTGCAACCGCCGTATATTGTAAAATAACATTCTACGGTCCAATCTGAAAGCATTATTCGTGTTTTCATCTGGAAATTAGTTAATCAGCATATAGCAGTTTAGAAAAAGTTTAAAAAATAATTTTTATTTTTTTGAGTAAATTGTAACTAAAATAGTCAAGAAACTTGACCCTTCTGTTTGCATAAGATATAGCAAATAATTTATTACAACTTTTTTTGAAATATATCGATTCTTTTTAATGCGTAGTACTCAGAAAACAGTTGGAGACAATCGGATGTGCGTAAAACCATATCAAAATGCGTTAGAAAGCATGGAGCAAGCCAACTTCGCATTTCTTCAATTGCAACCGCCGTATATTGTAAAATAACATTCTACGGTCCAATCTGAAAGCATTATTCGTGTTTTCATCTGGAAATTAGTTAATCAGCATATAGCAGTTTAGAAAAAGTTTAAAAAATAATTTTTATTTTTTTGAGTAAATTGTAACTAAAATAGTCAAGAAACTTGACCCTTCTGTTTGCATAAGATATAGCAAATAATTTATTACAACTTTTTTTGAAATATATCGATTCTTTTTAATGCGTAGTACTCAGAAAACAGTTGGAGACAAGCGGATGTGCGTAAAACCATATCAAAATGCGTTAGAAAGCATGGAGCAAGCCAACCTCGCATTTCTTCAATTGCAACCGCCGTATATTGTAAAATAACATTCTACGGTCCAATCTGAAAGCATTATTCGTGTTTTCATCTGGAAATTAGTTAATCAGCATATAGCAGTTTAGAAAAAGTTTAAAAAATAATTTTTATTTTTTTGAGTAAATTGTAACTAAAATAGTCAAGAAACTTGACCCTTCTGTTTGCATAAGATATAGCAAAAAATTTATTACAACTTTTTTTGAAATATATCGATTCTTTTTAATGCCTAGTACTCAGAAAACAGTTGGAGACAAGCGGATGTGCGTAAAACCATATCAAAATGCGTTAGAAAGCATGGAGCAAGCCAACCTCGCTTTTCTTCAATTGCAACCGCCGTATATTGTAAAATAACATTCTACGGTCCAATCTGAAAGCATTATTCGTGTTTTCATCTGGAAATTAGTTAATCAGCATATAGCAGTTTATAAAAAGTTTAAAAAATAATATTTATTTTTTTGAGTAAATTGTAACTAAAATAGTCTAGAAACTTGACCCTTCTGTTTGCATAAGATATAGCAAATAATTTATTACAACTTTTTTTGATATATATCGATTCTTTTTAATGCGTAGTACTCAGAAAACAGTTGGAGACAAGCGGATGTGCGTAAAACCATATCAAAATGCGTTAGAAAGCATGGAGCAAGCCAACCTCGCATTTCTTCAATTGCAACCGCCGTATATTGTAAAATAACATTCTACGGTCCAATCTGAAAGCATTATTCGTGTTTTCATCTGGAAATTAGTTAATCAGCATATAGCAGTTTAGAAAAAGTTTAAAAAATAATTTTTATTTTTTTGAGTAAATTGTAACTAAAATAGTCAAGAAACTTGAACCTTCTGTTTGCATAAGATATAGCAAATAATTTATTACAACTTTTTTTGAAATATATCGATTCTTTTTAATGCGTAGTACTCAGAAAACAGTTGGAGACAAGCGGATGTGCGTAAAACCATATCAAAATGCGTTAGAAAGCATGGAGCAAGCCAACCTCGCATTTCTTCAATTGCAACCGCCGTATATTGTAAAATAACATTCTACGGTCCAATCTGAAAGCATTATTCGTGTTTTCATCTGGAAATTAGTTAATCAGCATATAGCAGTTTAGAAAAAGTTTAAAAAATAATTTTTATTTTTTTGAGTAAATTGTAACTAAAATAGTCAAGAAACTTGACCCTTCTGTTTGCATAAGATATAGCAAAAAATTTATTACAACTTTTTTTGAAATATATCGATTCTTTTTAATGCCTAGTACTCAGAAAACAGTTGGAGACAAGCGGATGTGCGTAAAACCATATCAAAATGCGTTAGAAAGCATGGAGCAAGCCAACCTCGCTTTTCTTCAATTGCAACCGCCGTATATTGTAAAATAACATTCTACGGTCCAATCTGAAAGCATTATTCGTGTTTTCATCTGGAAATTAGTTAATCAGCATATAGCAGTTTATAAAAAGTTTAAAAAATAATATTTATTTTTTTGAGTAAATTGTAACTAAAATAGTCTAGAAACTTGACCCTTCTGTTTGCATAAGATATAGCAAATAATTTATTACAACTTTTTTTGATATATATCGATTCTTTTTAATGCGTAGTACTCAGAAAACAGTTGGAGACAAGCGGATGTGCGTAAAACCATATCAAAATGCGTTAGAAAGCATGGAGCAAGCCAACCTCGCATTTCTTCAATTGCAACCGCCGTATATTGTAAAATAACATTCTACGGTCCAATCTGAAAGCATTATTCGTGTTTTCATCTGGAAATTAGTTAATCAGCATATAGCAGTTTAGAAAAAGTTTAAAAAATAATTTTTATTTTTTTGAGTAAATTGTAACTAAAATAGTCAAGAAACTTGACCCTTCTGTTTGCATAAGATATAGCAAATAATTTATTACAACTTTTTTTGAAATATATCGATTCTTTTTAATGCGTAGTACTCAGAAAACAGTTGGAGACAAGCGGATGTGCGTAAAACCATATCAAAATGCGTTAGAAAGCATGGAGCAAGCCAACCTCGCATTTCTTCAATTGCAACCGCCGTATATTGTAAAATAACATTCTACGGTCCAATCTGAAAGCATTATTCGTGTTTTCATCTGGAAATTAGTTAATCAGCATATAGCAGTTTAGAAAAAGTTTAAAAAATAATTTTTATTTTTTTGAGTAAATTGTAACTAAAATAGTCAAGAAACTTGACCCTTCTGTTTGCATAAGATATAGCAAAAAATTTATTACAACTTTTTTTGAAATATATCGATTCTTTTTAATGCCTAGTACTCAGAAAACAGTTGGAGACAAGCGGATGTGCGTAAAACCATATCAAAATGCGTTAGAAAGCATGGAGCAAGCCAACCTCGCTTTTCTTCAATTGCAACCGCCGTATATTGTAAAATAACATTCTACGGTCCAATCTGAAAGCATTATTCGTGTTTTCATCTGGAAATTAGTTAATCAGCATATAGCAGTTTATAAAAAGTTTAAAAAATAATATTTATTTTTTTGAGTAAATTGTAACTAAAATAGTCTAGAAACTTGACCCTTCTGTTTGCATAAGATATAGCAAATAATTTATTACAACTTTTTTTGATATATATCGATTCTTTTTAATGCGTAGTACTTAGAAAATAGTTGGAGACAAGCGGATGTGCGTAAAACCATATCAAAATGCGTTAGAAAGCATGGAGCAAGCCAACCTCGCTTTTCTTCAATTGCAACCGCCGTATATTGTAAAATAACATTCTACGGTCCAATCTGAAAGCATTATTCGTGTTTTCATCTGGAAATTAGTTAATCAGCATATAGCAGTTTAGAAAAAGTTTAAAAAATAATTTTTATTTTTTTGAGTAAATTGTAACTAAAATAGTCAAGAAACTTGACCCTTCTGTTTGCATAAGATATAGCAAATAATTTATTACAACTTTTTTTGAAATATATCGATTCTTTTTAATGCGTAGTACTCAGAAAACAGTTGGAGACAAGCGGATGTGCGTAAAACCATATCAAAATGCGTTAGAAAGCATGGAGCAAGCCAACCTCGCATTTCTTCAATTGCAACCGCCGTATATTGTAAAATAACATTCTACGGTCCAATCTGAAAGCATTATTCGTGTTTTCATCTGGAAATTAGTTAATCAGCATATAGCAGTTTAGAAAAAGTTTAAAAAATAATATTTATTTTTTTGAGTAAATTGTAACTAAAATAGTCAAGAAACTTGACCCTTCTGTTTGCATAAGATATAGCAAATAATTTATTACAACTTTTTTTGAAATATATCGATTCTTTTTAATGCGTAGTACTCAGAAAACAGTTGGAGACAAGCGGATGTGCGTAAAACCATATCAAAATGCGTTAGAAAGCATGGAGCAAGCCAACCTCGCATTTCTTCAATTGCAACCGCCGTATATTGTAAAATAACATTCTACGGTCCAATCTGAAAGCATTATTCGTGTTTTCATCTGGAAATTAGTTAATCAGCATATAGCAGTTTAGAAAAAGTTTAAAAAATAATTTTTATTTTTTTGAGTAAATTGTAACTAAAATAGTCAAGAAACTTGACCCTTCTGTTTGCATAAGATATAGCAAATAATTTATTACAACTTTTTTTGAAATATATCGATTCTTTTTAATGCGTAGTACTCAGAAAACAGTTGGAGACAAGCGGATGTGCGTAAAACCATATCAAAATGCGTTAGAAAGCATGGAGCAAGCCAACCTCGCATTTCTTCAATTGCAACCGCCGTATATTGTAAAATAACATTCCACGGTCCAATCTGAAAGCATTATTCGTGTTTTCATCTGGAAATTAGTTAATCAGCATATAGCAGTTTAGAAAAAGTTTAAAAAGTAATTTTTATTTTTTTGAGTAAATTGTAACTAAAATAGTCAAGAAACTTGACCCTTCTGTTTGCATAAGATATAGCAAATAATTTATTACAACTTTTTTTGAAATATATCGATTCTTTTTAATGCGTAGTACTCAGAAAACAGTTGGAGACAAGCGGATGTGCGTAAAACTATATCAAAATGCGTTAGAAAGCATGGAGCAAGCCAACCTCGCATTTCTTCAATTGCAACCGCCGTATATTGTAAAATAACATTCTACGGTCCAATCTGAAAGCATTATTCGTGTTTTCATCTGGAAATTAGTTAATCAGCATATAGCAGTTTAGAAAAAGTTTAAAAAATAATTTTTATTTTTTTGAGTAAATTGTAACTAAAATAGTCAAGAAACTTGACCCTTCTGTTTGCATAAGATATAGCAAATAATTTATTACAACTTTTTTTGAAATATATCAATTCTTTTTAATGCGTAGTACTCAGAAAACAGTTGGAGACAAGCGGATGTGCGTAAAACCATATCAAAATGCGTTAGAAAGCATGGAGCAAGCCAAGCTCGCATTTCTTCAATTGCAACCGCCGTATATTGTAAGATAACATTCTATGGTCCAATCTGAAAGCATTATTCGTGTTTTCATCTGGAAATTAGTTAATCAGCATATAGCAGTTTAGAAAAAGTTTAAAAAATAATTTTTATTTTTTTGAGTAAATTGTAACTAAAATAGTCAAGAAACTTGACCCTTCTGTTTGCATAAGATATAGCAAATAATTTATTACAACTTTTTTTGAAATATATCGATTCTTTTTAATGCGTAGTACTCAGAAAACAGTTGGAGACAAGCGGATGTGCGTAAAACCATATCAAAATGCGTTAGAAAGCATGGAGCAAGCCAAGCTCGCATTTCTTCAATTGCAACCGCCGTATATTGTAAAATAACATTCTACGGTCCAATCTGAAAGCATTATTCGTGTTTTCATCTGGAAATTAGTTAATCAGCATATAGCAGTTTAGAAAAAGTTTAAAAAATAATTTTTATTTTTTTGAGTAAATTGTAACTAAAATAGTCAAGAAACTTGACCCTTCTGTTTGCATAAGATATAGCAAATAATTTATTACAACTTTTTTTGAAATATATCGATTCTTTTTAATGCCTAGTACTCAGAAAACAGTTGGAGACAAGCGGATGTGCGTAAAACCATATCAAAATGCGTTAGAAAGCATGGAGCAAGCCAACCTCGCATTTCTTCAATTGCAACCGCCGTATATTGTAAAATAACATTCTACGGTCCAATCTGAAAGCATTATTCGTGTTTTCATCTGGAAATTAGTTAATCAGCATATAGCAGTTTAGAAAAAGTTTAAAAAATAATTTTTATTTTTTTGAGTAAATTGTAACTAAAATAGTCAAGAAACTTGACCCTTCTGTTTGCATAAGATATAGCAAATAATTTATTACAACTTTTTTTGAAATATATCGATTCTTTTTAATGCGTAGTACTCAGAAAACAGTTGGAGACAAGCGGATGTGCGTAAAACCATATCAAAATGCGTTAGAAAGCATGGAGCAAGCCAACCTCGCATTTCTTCAATTGCAACCGCCGTATATTGTAAAATAACATTCTACGGTCCAATCTGAAAGCATTATTCGGGTTTTCATCTGGAAATTAGTTAATCAGCATATAGCAGTTTAGAAAAAGTTTAAAAAATAATTTTTATTTTTTTGAGTAAATTGTAACTAAAATAGTCAAGAAACTTGACCCTTCTGTTTGCATAAGATATAGCAAATAATTTATTACAACTTTTTTTGAAATATATCGATTCTTTTTAATGCGTAGTACTCAGAAAACAGTTGGAGACAAGCGGATGTGCGTAAAACCATATCAAAATGCGTTAGAAAGCATGGAACAAGCCAACCTCGCATTTCTTCAATTGCAACCGCCGTATATTGTAAAATAACATTCTACGGTCCAATCTGAAAGCATTATTCGTGTTTTCATCTGGAAATTAGTTAATCAGCATATAGCAGTTTAGAAAAAGTTTAAAAAATAATTTTTATTTTTTTGAGTAAATTGTAACTAAAATAGTCAAGAAACTTGACCCTTCTGTTTGCATAAGATATAGCAAATAATTTATTACAACTTTTTTTGAAATATATCGATTCTTTTTAATGCCTAGTACTCAGAAAACAGTTGGAGACAAGCGGATGTGCGTAAAACCATATCAAAATACGTTAGAGAGCATGGAGCAAGCCAACCTCGCATTTCTTCAATTGCAACCGCCGTATATTGTAAAATAACATTCTACGGTCCAATCTGAAAGCATTATTCGTGTTTTCATCTGGAAATTAGTTAATCAGCATATAGCAGTTTAGAAAAAGTTTAAAAAATAATTTTTATTTTTTTGAGTAAATTGTAACTAAAATAGTCAAGAAACTTGACCCTTCTGTTTGCATAAGATATAGCAAATAATTTATTACAACTTTTTTTTGAAATATATCGATTCTTTTTAATGCGTAGTACTCAGAAAACAGTTGGAGACTAGCGGATGTGCGTAAAACCATATCAAAATGCGTTAGAAAGCATGGAGCAAGCCAACCTCGCATTTCTTCAATTGCAACCGCCGTATATTGTAAAATAACATTCTACGGTCCAATCTGAAAGCATTATTCGTGTTTTCATCTGGAAATTAGTTAATCAGCATATAGCAGTTTATAAAAAGTTTAAAAAATAATATTTATTTTTTTGAGTAAATTGTAACTAAAATAGTCAAGAAACTTGACCCTTCTGTTTGCATAAGATATAGCAAATAATTTATTACAACTTTTTTTGAAATATATCGATTCTTTTTAATGCGTAGTACTCAGAAAACAGTTGGAGACAAGCGGATGTGCGTAAAACCATATCAAAATGCGTTAGAAAGCATGGAGCAAGCCAACCTCGCATTTCTTCAATTGCAACCGCCGTATATTGTAAAATAACATTCTACGGTCCAATCTGAAAGCATTATTCGTGTTTTCATCTGGAAATTAGTTAATCAGCATATAGCAGTTTATAAAAAGTTTAAAAAATAATATTTATTTTTTTGAGTAAATTGTAACTAAAATAGTCAAGAAACTTGACCCTTCTGTTTGCATAAGATATAGCAAATAATTTATTACAACTTTTTTTGAAATATATCGATTCTTTTTAATGCGTAGTACTCAGAAAACAGTTGGAGACTAGCGGATGTGCGTAAAACCATATCAAAATGCGTTAGAAAGCATGGAGCAAGCCAACCTCGCATTTCTTCAATTGCAACCGCCGTATATTGTAAAATAACATTCTACGGTCCAATCTGAAAGCATTATTCGTGTTTTCATCTGGAAATTAGTTAATCAGCATATAGCAGTTTATAAAAAGTTTAAAAAATAATATTTATTTTTTTGAGTAAATTGTAACTAAAATAGTCAAGAAACTTGACCCTTCTGTTTGCATAAGATATAGCAAATAATTTATTACAACTTTTTTTGAAATATATCGATTCTTTTTAATGCGTAGTACTCAGAAAACAGTTGGAGACAAGCGGATGTGCGTAAAACCATATCAAAATGCGTTAGAAAGCATGGAGCAAGCCAACCTCGCATTTCTTCAATTGCAACCGCCGTATATTGTAAAATAACATTCTACGGTCCAATCTGAAAGCATTATTCGTGTTTTCATCTGGAAATTAGTTAATCAGCATATAGCAGTTTATAAAAAGTTTAAAAAATAATATTTATTTTTTTGAGTAAATTGTAACTAAAATAGTCAAGAAACTTGACCCTTCTGTTTGCATAAGATATAGCAAATAATTTATTACAACTTTTTTTGAAATATATCGATTCTTTTTAATGCGTAGTACTCAGAAAACAGTTGGAGACAAGCGGATGTGCGTAAAACCATATCAAAATGCGTTAGAAAGCATGGAGCAAGCCAACCTCGCATTTCTTCAATTGCAACCGCCGTATATTGTAAAATAACATTCTACGGTCCAATCTGAAAGCATTATTCGTGTTTTCATCTGGAAATTAGTTAATCAGCATATAGCAGTTTAGAAAAAGTTTAAAAAATAATTTTTATTTTTTTGAGTAAATTGTAACTAAAATAGTCAAGAAACTTGACCCTTCTGTTTGCATAAGATATAGCAAATAATTTATTACAACTTTTTTTGAAATATATCGATTCTTTTTAATGCGTAGTACTCAGAAAACAGTTGGAGACAAGCGGATGTGCGTAAAACCATATCAAAATGCGTTAGAAAGCATGAAGCAAGCCAAGCTCGCATTTCTTCAATTGCAACCGCCGTATATTGTAAGATAACATTCTAGGGTCCAATCTGAAAGCATTATTCGTGTTTTCATCTGGAAATTAGTTAATCAGCATATAGCAGTTTAGAAAAAGTTTAAAAAATAATTTTTATTTTTTTGAGTAAATTGTAACTAAAATAGTCAAGAAACTTGACCCTTCTGTTTGCATAAGCTATAGCAAATAATTTATTACAACTTTTTTTGAAATATATCGATTCTTTTTAATGCCTAGTACTCAGAAAACAGTTGGAGACAAGCGGATGTGCGTAAAACCATATCAAAATGCGTTAGAAAGCATGGAGCAAGCCAACCTCGCATTTCTTCAATTGCAACCGCCGTATATTGTAAAATAACATTCTACAGTCCAATCTGTAAGCATTATTCGTGTTTTCATCTGGAAATTAGTTAATCAGCATATAGCAGTTTAGAAAAAGTTTAAAAAATAATATTTATTTTTTTGAGTAAATTGTAACTAAAATAGTCAAGAAACTTGACCCTTCTGTTTGCATAAGATATAGCAAATAATTTATTACAACTTTTTTTGAAATATATCGATTCTTTTTAATGCGTAGTACTCAGAAAACAGTTGGAGACAAGCGGATGTGCGTAAAACCATATCAAAATGCGTTAGAAAGCATGGAGCAAGCCAACCTCGCATTTCTTCAATTGCAACCGCCGTATATTGTAAAATAACATTCTACGGTCCAATCTGAAAGCATTATTCGTGTTTTCATCTGGAAATTAGTTAATCAGCATATAGCAGTTTAGAAAAAGTTTAAAAAATAATTTTTATTTTTTTGAGTAAATTGTAACTAAAATAGTCAAGAAACTTGACCCTTCTGTTTGCATAAGATATAGCAAATAATTTATTACAACTTTTTTTGAAATATATCGATTCTTTTTAATGCCTAGTACTCAGAAAACAGTTGGAGACAAGCGGATGTGCGTAAAACCATATCAAAATGCGTTAGAAAGCATGGAGCAAGCCAACCTCGCATTTCTTCAATTGCAACCGCCGTATATTGTAAAATAACATTCTACGGTCCAATCTGAAAGCATTATTCGTGTTTTCATCTGGAAATTAGTTAATCAGCATATAGCAGTTTATAAAAAGTTTAAAAAATATTATTTATTTTTTTGAGTAAATTGTAACTAAAATAGTCAAGAAACTTGACCCTTCTGTTTGCTTAAGATATAGCAAATAATTTATTACAACTTTTTTTGAAATATATCGATTCTTTTTAATGCGTAGTACTCAGAAAACAGTTGGAGACAAGCGGATGTGCGTAAAACCATATCAAAATGCGTTAGAAAGCATGGAGCAAGCCAACCTCGCATTTCTTCAATTGCAACCGCCGTATATTGTAAAATAACATTCTACGGTCCAATCTGAAAGCATTATTCGTGTTTTCAGCTGGAAATTAGTTAATCAGCATATAGCAGTTTGGAAAAAGTTTAAAAAATAATATTTATTTTTTTGAGTAAATTGTAACTAAAATAGTCAAGAAACTTGACCCTTCTGTTTGCATAAGATATAGCAAATAATTTATTACAACTTTTTTTGAAATATATCGATTCTTCTTAATGCGTAGTACTCAGAAAACAGTTGGAGACAAGCGGATGTGCGTAAAACCATATCAAAATGCGTTAGAAAGCATGGAGCAAGCCAACCTCGCATTTATTTAATTGCAACCGCCGTATATTGTAAAATAACATTCTACGGTCCAATCTGAAAGCATTATTCGTGTTTTCATCTGGAAATTAGTTAATCAGCATATAGCAGTTTATAAAAAGTTAAAAAAATAATATTTATTTTTTTGAGTAAATTGTAACTAAAATAGTCAAGAAACTTGACCCTTCTGTTTGCATAAGATATAGCAAATAATTTATTACAACTTTTTTTGAAATATATCGATTCTTTTTAATGCGTAGTACTCAGAAAACAGTTGGAGACAAGCGGATGTGCGTAAAACCATATCAAAATGCGTTAGAAAGCATGGAGCAAGCCAACCTCGCATTTCTTCAATTGCAACCGCCGTATATTGTAAAATAACATTCTACGGTCCAATCTGAAAGCATTATTCGTGTTTTCATCTGGAAATTAGTTAATCAGCATATAGCAGTTTAGAAAAAGTTTAAAAAATAATTTTTATTTTTTTGAGTAAATTGTAACTAAAATAGTCAAGAAACTTGACCCTTCTGTTTGCATAAGATATAGCAAATAATTTATTACAACTTTTTTTGAAATATATCGATTCTTTTTAATGCGTAGTACTCAGAAAACAGTTGGAGACAAGCGGATGTGCGTAAAACCATATCAAAATGCGTTAGAAAGCATGGAACAAGCCAACCTCGCATTTCTTCAATTGCAACCGCCGTATATTGTAAAATAACATTCTACGGTCCAATCTGAAAGCATTATTCGTGTTTTCATCTGGAAATTAGTTAATCAGCATATAGCAGTTTAGAAAAAGTTTAAAAAATAATTTTTATTTTTTTGAGTAAATTGTAACTAAAATAGTCAAGAAACTTGACCCTTCTGTTTGCATAAGATATAGCAAATAATTTATTACAACTTTTTTTGAAATATATCGATTCTTTTTAATGCCTAGTACTCAGAAAACAGTTGGAGACAAGCGGATGTGCGTAAAACCATATCAAAATGCGTTAGAAAGCATGGAGCAAGCCAACCTCGCATTTCTTCAATTGCAACCGCCGTATATTGTAAAATAACATTCTACGGTCCAATCTGAAAGCATTATTCGTGTTTTCATCTGGAAATTAGTTAATCAGCATATAGCAGTTTAGAAAAAGTTTAAAAAATAATTTTTATTTTTTTGAGTAAATTGTAACTAAAATAGTCAAGAAACTTGACCCCTCTGTTTGCATAAGATATAGCAAATAATTTATTACAACTTTTTTTTGAAATATATCGATTCTTTTTAATGCGTAGTACTCAGAAAACAGTTGGAGACTAGCGGATGTGCGTAAAACCATATCAAAATGCGTTAGAAAGCATGGAGCAAGCCAACCTCGCATTTCTTCAGTTGCAACCGCCGTATATTGTAAAATAACATTCTACGGTCCAATCTGAAAGCATTATTCGTGTTTTCATCTGGAAATTAGTTAATCAGCATATAGCAGTTTATAAAAAGTTTAAAAAATAATATTTATTTTTTTGAGTAAATTGTAACTAAAATAGTCAAGAAACTTGACCCTTCTGTTTGCATAAGATATCGCAAATAACTTATTACAACTTTTTTTGAAATATATCGATTCTTTTTAATGCGTAGTACTCAGAAAACAGTTGGAGACAAGCGGATGTGCGTAAAACCATATCAAAATGCGTTAGAAAGCATGGAGCAAGCCAACCTCGCATTTCTTCAATTGCAACCGCCGTATATTGTAAAATAACATTCTACGGTCCAATCTGAAAGCATTATTCGTGTTTTCATCTGGAAATTAGTTAATCAGCATATAGCAGTTTAGAAAAAGTTTAAAAAATAATTTTTATTTTTTTGAGTAAATTGTAACTAAAATAGTCAAGAAACTTGACCCTTCTGTTTGCATAAGATATAGCAAATAATTTATTACAACTTTTTTTGAAATATATCGATTCTTTTTAATGCGTAGTACTCAGAAAACAGTTGGAGACAAGCGGATGTGCGTAAAACCATATCAAAATGCGTTAGAAAGCATGGAGCAAGCCAACCTCGCATTTCTTCAATTGCAACCGCCGTATATTGTAAAATAACATTCTACGGTCCAATCTGAAAGCATTATTCGTGTTTTCATCTGGAAATTAGTTAATCAGCATATAGCAGTTTAGAAAAAGTTTAAAAAATAATTTTTATTTTTTTGAGTAAATTGTAACTAAAATAGTCAAGAAACTTGACCCTTCTGTTTGCATAAGATATAGCAAATAATTTATTACAACTTTTTTTGAAATATATCGATTCTTTTTAATGCGTAGTACTCAGAAAACAGTTGGAGACAAGCGGATGTGCGTAAAACCATATCAAAATGCGTTAGAAAGCATGGAGCAAGGCAACCTCGCATTTCTTCAATTGCAACCGCAGTATATTGTAAAATAACATTCTACGGTCCAATCTGAAAGCATTATTCGTGTTTTCATCTGGAAATTAGTTAATCAGCATATAGCAGGTTATAAAAAGTTTAAAAAATAATATTTATTTTTTTAAGTAAATTGTAACTAAAATAGTCAAGAAACTTGACCCTTCTGTTTGCATAAGATATAGCAAATAATTTATTACAACTTTTTTTGAAATATATCGATTCTTTTTAATGCGTAGTACTCAGAAAACAGTTGGAGACAAGCGGATGTGCGTAAAACCATATCAAAATGCGTTAGAAAGCATGGAGCAAGCCAACCTCGCATTTCTTCAATTGCAACCGCCGTATATTGTAAAATAACATTCTACGGTCCAATCTGAAAGCATTATTCGTGTTTTCATCTGGAAATTAGTTAATCAGCATATAGCAGTTTAGAAAAAGTTTAAAAAATAATTTTTATTTTTTTGAGTAAATTGTAACTAAAATAGTCAAGAAACTTGACCCTTCTGTTTGCATAAGATATAGCAAATAATTTATTACAACTTTTTTTGAAATATATCGATTCTTTTTAATGCCTAGTACTCAGAAAGCAGTTGGAGACAAGCGGATGTGCGTAAAACCATATCAAAATGCGTTAGAAAGCATGGAGCAAGCCAACCTCGCATTTCTTCAATTGCAACCGCCGTATATTGTAAAATAACATTCTACGGTCCAATCTGAAAGCATTATTCGTGTTTTCATCTGGAAATTAGTTAATCAGCATATAGCAGTTTAGAAAAAGTTTAAAAAATAATTTTTATTTTTTTGAGTAAATTGTAACTAAAATAGTCAAGAAACTTGACCCTACTGTTTGCATAAGATATAGCAAATAATTTATTACAACTTTTTTTGAAATATATCGATTCTTTTTAATGCGTAGTACTCAGAAAACAGTTGGAGACAAGCGGATGTGCGTAAAACCATATCAAAATGCGTTAGAAAGCATGGAGCAAGCCAACCTCGCATTTCTTCAATTGCAACCGCCGTATATTGTAAAATAACATTCTACGGTCCAATCTGAAAGCATTATTCGTGTTTTCATCTGGAAATTAGTTAATCAGCATATAGCAGTTTATAAAAAGTTTAAAAAATAATATTTATTTTTTTGAGTAAATTGTAACTAAAATAGTCAAGAAACTTGACCCTTCTGTTTGCATAAGATATAGCAAATAATTTATTACAACTTTTTTTGAAATATATCGATTCTTTTTAATGCGTAGTACTCAGAAAACAGTTGGAGACAAGCGGATGTGCGTAAAACCATATCAAAATGCGTTAGAAAGCATGGAGCAAGCCAACCTCGCATTTCTTCAATTGCAACCGCCGTATATTGTAAAATAACATTCTACGGTCCAATCTGAAAGCATTATTCGTGTTTTCATCTGGAAATTAGTTAATCAGCATATAGCAGTTTAGAAAAAGTTTAAAAAATAATTTTTATTTTTTTGAGGAAATTGTAACTAAAATAGTCAAGAAACTTGACCCTTCTGTTTGCATAAGATATAGCAAATAATTTATTACAACTTTTTTTGAAATATATCGATTCTTTTTAATGCCTAGTACTCAGAAAACAGTTGGAGACAAGCGGATGTGCGTAAAACCATATCAAAATGCGTTAGAAAGCATGGAGCAAGCCAACCTCGCATTTCTTCAATTGCAACCGCCGTATATTGTAAAATAACATTCTACGGTCCAATCTGAAAGCATTATTCGTGTTTTCATCTGGAAATTAGTTAATCAGCATATAGCAGTTTAGAAAAAGTTTAAAAAATAATTTTTATTTTTTTGAGTAAATTGTAACTAAAATAGTCAAGAAACTTGACCCTTCTGTTTGCATAAGATATAGCAAATAATTTATTACAACTTTTTTTGAAATATATCGATTCTTTTTAATGCGTAGTACTCAGAAAACAGTTGGAGACAAGCGGATGTGCGTAAAACCATATCAAAATGCGTTAGAAAGCATGGAGCAAGCCAACCTCGCATTTCTTCAATTGCAACCGCCGTATATTGTAAAATAACATTCTACGGTCCAATCTGAAAGCATTATTCGTGTTTTCATCTGGAAATTAGTTAATCAGCATATAGCAGTTTAGAAAAAGTTTAAAAAATAATTTTTATTATTTTGAGTAAATTGTAACTAAAATAGTCAAGAAACTTGACCCTTCTGTTTGCATAAGATATAGCAAATAATTTATTACAACTTTTTTTGAAATATATCGATTCTTTTTAATGCGTAGTACTCAGAAAACAGTTGGAGACAAGCGGATGTGCGTAAAACCATATCAAAATGCGTTAGAAAGCATGGAGCAAGCCAACCTCGCATTTCTTCAATTGCAACCGCCGTATATTGTAAAATAACATTCTACGGTCCAATCTGAAAGCATTATTCGTGTTTTCATCTGGAAATTAGTTAATCAGCATATAGCAGTTTAGAAAAAGTTTAAAAAATAATTTTTATTTTTTTGAGTAAATTGTAACTAAAATAGTCAAGAAACTTGACCCTTCTGTTTGCATAAGATATAGCAAATAATTTATTACAACTTTTTTTGAAATATATCGATTCTTTTTAATGCCTAGTACTCAGAAAGCAGTTGGAGACAAGCGGATGTGCGTAAAACCATATCAAAATGCGTTAGAAAGCATGGAGCAAGCCAACCTCGCATTTCTTCAATTGCAACCGCCGTATATTGTAAAATAACATTCTACGGTCCAATCTGAAAGCATTATTCGTGTTTTCATCTGGAAATTAGTTAATTAGCATATAGCAGTTTAGAAAAAGTTTAAAAAATAATTTTTATTTTTTTGAGTAAATTGTAACTAAAATAGTCAAGAAACTTGACCCTTCTGTTTGCATAAGATATAGCAAATAATTTATTACAACTTTTTTTGAAATATATCGATTCTTTTTAATGCGTAGTACTCAGAAAACAGTTGGAGACAAGCGGATGTGCGTAAAACCATATCAAAATGCGTTAGAAAGCATGGAGCAAGCCAACCTCGCATTTCTTCAATTGCAACCGCCGTATATTGTAAAATAACATTCTACGGTCCAATCTGAAAGCATTATTCGTGTTTTCATCTGGAAATTAGTT
The DNA here is from genome assembly GCA_911387805.1 of Cantharis rustica. Classification (NCBI taxonomy): domain Eukaryota; kingdom Metazoa; phylum Arthropoda; class Insecta; order Coleoptera; family Cantharidae; genus Cantharis; species Cantharis rustica. Next base: position 13,775,375 of record OU426883.1, read on the forward strand.
AATCAGCATATAGCAGTTTATAAAAAGTTTAAAAAATAATATTTATTTTTTTGAGTAAATTGTAACTAAAATAGTCAAGAAACTTGACCCTTCTGTTTGCATAAGATATAGCAAATAATTTATTACAACTTTTTTTGAAATATATCGATTCTTTTTAATGCGTAGTACTCAGAAAACAGTTGGAGACAAGCGGATGTGCGTAAAACCATATCAAAATGCGTTAGAAAGCATGGAGCAAGCCAACCTCGCATTTCTTCAATTGCAACCGCCGTATATTGTAAAATAACATTCTACGGTCCAATCTGAAAGCATTATTCGTGTTTTCATCTGGAAATTAGTTAATCAGCATATAGCAGTTTAGAAAAAGTTTAAAAAATAATTTTTATTTTTTTGAGTAAATTGTAACTAAAATAGTCAAGAAACTTGACCCTTCTGTTTGCATAAGATATAGCAAATAATTTATTACAACTTTTTTTGAAATATATCGATTCTTTTTAATGCGTAGTACTCAGAAAACAGTTGGAGACAAGCGGATGTGCGTAAAACCATATCAAAATGCGTTAGAAAGCATGGAGCAAGCCAACCTCGCATTTCTTCAATTGCAACCGCCGTATATTGTAAAATAACATTCTACGGTCCAATCTGAAAGCATTATTCGTGTTTTCATCTGGAAATTAGTTAATCAGCATATAGCAGTTTAGAAAAAGTTTAAAAAATAATATTTATTTTTTTGAGTAAATTGTAACTAAAATAGTCAAGAAACTTGACCCTTCTGTTTGCATAAGATATAGCAAATAATTTATTACAACTTTTTTTGAAATATATCGATTCTTTTTAATGCGTAGTACTCAGAAAACAGTTGGAGACAAGCGGATGTGCGTAAAACCATATCAAAATGCGTTAGTAAGCATGGAGCAAGCCAACCTCGCATTTCTTCAATTGCAACCGCAGTATATTGTAAAATAACATTCTACGGTCCAATCTGAAAGCATTATTCGTGTTTTCATCTGGAAATTAGTTAATCAGCATATAGCAGTTTATAAAAAGTTTAAAAAATAATATTTATTTTTTTGAGTAAATTGTAACTAAAATAGTCAAGAAACTTGACCCTTCTGTTTGCATAAGATATAGCAAATAATTTATTACAACTTTTTTTGAAATATATCGATTCTTTTTAATGCGTAGTACTCAGAAAACAGTTGGAGACAAGCGGATGTGCGTAAAACCATATCAAAATGCGTTAGAAAGCATGGAGCAAGCCAACCTCGAATTTCTTCAATTGCAACCGCCGTATATTGTAAAATAACATTCTACGGTCCAATCTGAAAGCATTATTCGTGTTTTCATCTGGAAATTAGTTAATCAGCATATAGCAGTTTAGAAAAAGTTTAAAAAATAATTTTTATTTTTTTGAGTAAATTGTAACTAAAATAGTCAAGAAACTTGACCCTTCTGTTTGCATAAGATATAGCAAATAATTTTTTACAACTTTTTTTGAAATATATCGATTCTTTTTAATGCGTAGTACTCAGAAAACAGTTGGAGACAAGCGGATGTGCGTAAAACCATATCAAAATGCGTTAGAAAGCATGGAGCAAGCCAACCTCGCATTTCTTCAATTGCAACCGCCGTATATTGTAAAATAACATTCTACGGTCCAATCTGAAAGCATTATTCGTGTTTTCATCTGGAAATTAGTTAATCAGCATATAGCAGTTTAGAAAAAGTTTAAAAAATAATTTTTATTTTTTTGAGTAAATTGTAACTAAAATAGTCAAGAAACTTGACCCTTCTGTTTGCATAAGATATAGCAAATAATTTATTACAACTTTTTTTGAAATATATCGATTCTTTTTAATGCGTAGTACTCAGAAAACAGTTGGAGACAAGCGGATGTGCGTAAAACCATATCAAAATGCGTTAGAAAGCATGGAGCAAGCCAACCTCGCATTTCTTCAATTGCAACCGCCGTATATTGTAAAATAACATTCTACGGTCCAATCTGAAAGCATTATTCGTGTTTTCATCTGGAAATTAGTTAATCAGCATATAGCAGTTTAGAAAAAGTTTAAAAAATAATTTTTATTTTTTTGAGTAAATTGTAACTAAAATAGTCAAGAAACTTGACCCTTCTGTTTGCATAAGATATAGCAAATAATTTATTACAACTTTTTTTGAAATATATCGATTCTTTTTAATGCGTAGTACTCAGAAAACAGTTGGAGACAAGCGGATGTGCGTAAAACCATATCAAAATGCGTTAGAAAGCATGGAGCAAGCCAACCTCGCATTTCTTCAATTGCAACCGCCGTATATTGTAAAATAACATTCTACGGTCCAATCTGAAAGCATTATTCGTGTTTTCATCTGGAAATTAGTTAATCAGCATATAGCAGTTTATAAAAAGTTTAAAAAATAATATTTATTTTTTTGTGTAAATTGTAACTAAAATAGTCAAGAAACTTGACCCTTCTGTTTGCATAAGATATAGCAAATAATTTATTACAACTTTTTTTGAAATATATCGATTCTTTTTAATGCGTAGTACTCAGAAAACAGTTGGAGACAAGCGGATGTGCGTAAAACCATATCAAAATGCGTTAGAAAGCATGGAGCAAGCCAACCTCGCATTTCTTCAATTGCAACCGCCGTATATTGTAAAATAACATTCTACGGTCCAATCTGAAAGCATTATTCGTGTTTTCATCTGGAAATTAGTTAATCAGCATATAGCAGTTTAGAAAAAGTTTAAAAAATAATTTTTATTTTTTTGAGTAAATTGTAACTAAAATAGTCAAGAAACTTGACCCTTCTGTTTGCATAAGATATAGCAAATAATTTATTACAACTTTTTTTGAAATATATCGATTCTTTTTAATGCGTAGTACTCAGAAAACAGTTGGAGACAAGCGGATGTGCGTAAAACCATATCAAAATGCGTTAGAAAGCATGGAGCAAGCCAACCTCGCATTTCTTCAATTGCAACCGCCGTATATTGTAAAATAACATTCTACGGTCCAATCTGAAAGCATTATTCGTGTTTTCATCTGGAAATTAGTTAATCAGCATATAGCAGTTTAGAAAAAGTTTAAAAAATAATTTTTATTTTTTTGAGTAAATTGTAACTAAAATAGTCAAGAAACTTGACCCTTCTGTTTGCATAAGATATAGCAAATAATTTATTACAACTTTTTTTGAAATATATCGATTCTTTTTAATGCGTAGTACTCAGAAAACAGTTGGAGACAAGCGGATGTGCGTAAAACCATATCAAAATGCGTTAGAAAGCATGGAGCAAGCCAACCTCGCATTTCTTCAATTGCAACCGACGTATATTGTAAAATAACATTCTACGGTCCAATCTGAAAGCATTATTCGTGTTTTCATCTGGAAATTAGTTAATCAGCATATAGCAGTTTATAAAAAGTTTAAAAAATAATATTTATTTTTTTGAGTAAATTGTAACTAAAATAGTCAAGAAACTTGACCCTTCTGTTTGCATAAGATATAGCAAATAATTTATTACAACTTTTTTTGAAATATATCGATTCTTTTTAATGCGTAGTACTCAGAAAACAGTTGGAGACAAGCGGATGTGCGTAAAACCATATCAAAATGCGTTAGAAAGCATGGAGCAAGCCAACCTCGCATTTCTTCAATTGCAACCGCCGTATATTGTAAAATAACATTCTACGGTCCAATCTGAAAGCATTATTCGTGTTTTCATCTGTAAATTAGTTAATCATATAGCAGTTTAGAAAAAGTTTAAAAAATAATTTTTATTTTTTTGAGTAAATTGTAACTAAAATAGTCAAGAAACTTGACCCTTCTGTTTGCATAAGATATAGCAAATAATTTATTACAACTTTTTTTGAAATATATCGATTCTTTTTAATGCGTAGTACTCAGAAAACAGTTGGAGACAAGCGGATGTGCGTAAAACCATATCAAAATGCGTTAGAAAGCATGGAGCAAGCCAACCTCGCATTTCTTCAATTGCAACCGCCGTATATTGTAAAATAACATTCTACGGTCCAATCTGAAAGCATTATTCGTGTTTTCATCTGGAAATTAGTTAATCAGCATATAGCAGTTTATAAAAAGTTTAAAAAATAATATTTATTTTTTTGAGTAAATTGTAACTAAAATAGTCAAGAAACTTGACCCTTCTGTTTGCATAAGATATAGCAAATAATTTATTACAACTTTTTTTGAAATATATCGATTCTTTTTAATGCGTAGTACTCAGAAAACAGTTGGAGACAAGCGGATGTGCGTAAAACCATATCAAAATGCGTTAGAAAGCATGGAGCAAGCCAACCTCGCATTTCTTCAATTGCAACCGCCGTATATTGTAAAATAACATTCTACGGTCCAATCTGAAAGCATTATTCGTGTTTTCATCTGGAAATTAGTTAATCAGCATATAGCAGTTTAGAAAAAGTTTAAAAAATAATTTTTATTTTTTTGAGTAAATTGTAACTAAAATAGTCAAGAAACTTGACCCTTCTGTTTGCATAAGATATAGCAAATAATTTATTACAACTTTTTTTGAAATATATCGATTCTTTTTAATGCGTAGTACTCAGAAAACAGTTGGAGACAAGCGGATGTGCGTAAAACCATATCAAAATGCGTTAGAAAGCATGGAGCAAGCCAACCTCGCATTTCTTCAATTGCAACCGCCGTATATTGTAAAATAACATTCTACGGTCCAATCTGAAAGCATTATTCGTGTTTTCATCTGGAAATTAGTTAATCAGCATATAGCAGTTTAGAAAAAGTTTAAAAAATAATTTTTATTTTTTTGAGTAAATTGTAACTAAAATAGTCAAGAAACTTGACCCTTCTGTTTGCATAAGATATAGCAAATAATTTATTACAACTTTTTTTGAAATATATCGATTCTTTTTAATGCGTAGTACTCAGAAAACAGTTGGAGACAAGCGGATGTGCGTAAAACCATATCAAAATGCGTTAGAAAGCATGGAGCAAGCCAACCTCGCATTTCTTCAATTGCAACCGCCGTATATTGTAAAATAACATTCTACGGTCCAATCTGAAAGCATTATTCGTGTTTTCATCAGGAAATTAGTTAATCAGCATATAGCAGTTTAGAAAAAGTTTAAAAAATAATATTTATTTTTTTGAGTAAATTGTAACTAAAATAGTCAAGAAACTTGACCCTTCTGTTTGCATAAGATATAGCAAATAATTTATTACAACTTTTTTTGAAATATATCGATTCTTTTTAATGCCTAGTACTCAGAAAACAGTTGGAGACAAGCGGATGTGCGTAAAACCATATCAAAATGCGTTAGAAAGCATGGAGCAAGCCAACCTCGCATTTCTTCAATTGCAACCGCCGTATATTGTAAAATAACATTCTACCGTCCAATCTGAAAGCATTATTCGTGTTTTCATCTGGAAATTAGTTAATCAGCATATAGCAGTTTAGAAAAAGTTTAAAAAATAATTTTTATTTTTTTGAGTAAATTGTAACTAAAATAGTCAAGAAACTTGACCCTTCTGTTTGCATAAGATATAGCAAATAATTTATTACAACTTTTTTTGAAATATATCGATTCTTTTTAATGCGTAGTACTCAGAAAACAGTTGGAGACAAGCGGATGTGCGTAAAACCATATCAAAATGCGTTAGAAAGCATGGAGCAAGCCAACCTCGCATTTCTTATATTGCAACCGCCGTATATTGTAAAATAACATTCTACGGTCCAATCTGAAAGCATTATTCGTGTTTTCATCTGGAAATTAGTTAATCAGCATATAGCAGTTTAGAAAAAGTTTAAAAAATAATTTTTATTTTTTTGAGTAAATTGTAACTAAAATAGTCAAGAAACTTGACCCTTCTGTTTGCATAAGATATAGCAAATAATTTATTACAACTTTTTTTGAAATATATCGATTCTTTTTAATGCGTAGTACTCAGAAAACAGTTGGAGACAAGCGGATGTGCGTAAAACCATATCAAAATGCGTTAGAAAGCATGGAGCAAGCCAAGCTCGCATTTCTTCAATTGCAACCGCCGTATATTGTAAGATAACATTCTATGGTCCAATCTGAAAGCATTATTCGTGTTTTCATCTGGAAATTAGTTAATCAGCATATAGCAGTTTAGAAAAAGTTTAAAAAATAATTTTTATTTTTTTGAGTAAATTGTAACTAAAATAGTCAAGAAACTTGACTCTTCTGTTTGCATAAGATATAGCAAATAATTTATTACAACTTTTTTTGAAATATATCGATTCTTTTTAATGCGTAGTACTCAGAAAACAGTTGGAGACAAGCGGATGTGCGTAAAACCATATCAAAATGCGTTAGAAAGCATGGAGCAAGCCAACCTCGCATTTCTTCAATTGCAACCGCCGTATATTGTAAAATAACATTCTACGGTCCAATCTGAAAGCATTATTCGTGTTTTCATCTGGAAATTAGTTAATCAGCATATAGCAGTTTAGAAAAGGTTTAAAAAATAATTTTTATTTTTTTGAGTAAATTGTAACTAAAATAGTCAAGAAACTTGACCCTTCTGTTTGCATAAGATATAGCAAATAATTTATTACAACTTTTTTTGAAATATATCGATTCTTTTTAATGCGTAGTACTCAGAAAACAGTTGGAGACAAGCGGATGTGCGTAAAACCATATCAAAATGCGTTAGAAAGCATGGAGCAAGCCAACCTCGCATTTCTTATATTGCAACCGCCGTATATTGTAAAATAACATTCTACGGTCCAATCTGAAAGCATTATTCGTGTTTTCATCTGGAAATTAGTTAATCAGCATATAGCAGTTTAGAAAAAGTTTAAAAAATAATTTTTATTTTTTTGAGTAAATTGTAACTAAAATAGTCAAGAAACTTGACCCTTCTGTTTGCATAAGATATAGCAAATAATTTATTACAACTTTTTTTGAAATATATCGATTCTTTTTAATGCCTAGTACTCAGAAAACAGTTGGAGACAAGCGGATGTGCGTAAAACCATATCAAAATGCGTTAGAAAGCATGGAGCAAGCCAAGCTCGCATTTCTTCAATTGCAACCGCCGTATATTGTAAGATAACATTCTATGGTCCAATCTGAAAGCATTATTCGTGTTTTCATCTGGAAATTAGTTAATCAGCATATAGCAGTTTAGAAAAAGTTTAAAAAATAATTTTTATTTTTTTGAGTAAATTGTAACTAAAATAGTCAAGAAACTTGACTCTTCTGTTTGCATAAGATATAGCAAATAATTTATTACAACTTTTTTTGAAATATATCGATTCTTTTTAATGCGTAGTACTCAGAAAACAGTTGGAGACAAGCGGATGTGCGTAAAACCATATCAAAATGCGTTAGAAAGCATGGAGCAAGCCAGCCTCGCATTTCTTCAATTGCAACCGCCGTATATTGTAAAATAACATTCTACGGTCCAATCTGAAAGCATTATTCGTGTTTTCATCTGGAAATTAGTTAATCAGCATATAGCAGTTTAGAAAAAGTTTAAAAAATAATTTTTATTTTTTTGAGTAAATTGTAACTAAAATAGTCAAGAAACTTGACCCTTCTGTTTGCATAAGATATAGCAAATAATTTATTACAACTTTTTTTGAAATATATCGATTCTTTTTAATGCGTAGTACTCAGAAAACAGTTGGAGACAAGCGGATGTGCGTAAAACCATATCAAAATGCGTTAGAAAGCATGGAGCAAGCCAACCTCGCATTTCTTCAATTGCAACCGCCGTATATTGTAAAATAACATTCTACGGTCCAATCTGAAAGCATTATTCGTGTTTTCATCTGGAAATTAGTTAATCAGCATATAGCAGTTTAGAAAAAGTTTAAAAAATAATATTTATTTTTTTGAGTAAATTGTAACTAAAATAGTCAAGAAACTTGACCCTTCTGTTTGCATAAGATATAGCAAAAAATTTATTACAACTTTTTTTGATATATATCGATTCTTTTTAATGCGTAGTACTCAGAAAACAGTTGGAGACAAGCGGATGTGCGTAAAACCATATCAAAATGCGTTAGAAAGCATGGAGCAAGCCAATCTCGCATTTCTTCAATAGCAACCGCCGTATATTGTAAAATAACATTCTACGGTCCAATCTGAAAGCATTATTCGTGTTTTCATCTGGAAATTAGTTAATCAGCATATAGCAGTTTATAAAAAGTTTACAAAATAATATTTATTTTTTTGAGTAAATTGTAACTAAAATAGTCAAGCAACTGGACCCTTCTGTTTGCATAAGATATAGCAAATAATTTATTACAAGTTTTTTTGAAATAAATCGATTCTTTTTAATGCGTAGTACTCAGAAAACAGTTGGAGACAAGCGGATGTGCGTAAAACCATATCAAAATGCGTTAGAAAGCATGGAGCAAGCCAACCTCGCATTTCTTCAATTGCAACCGCCGTATATTGTAAAATAACATTCTACGGTCCAATCTGAAAGCATTATTCGTGTTTTCATCTGGAAATTAGTTAATCAGCATATAGCAGTTTATAAAAAGTTTAAAAAATAATATTTATTTTTTTGAGTAAATTGTAACTAAAATAGTCAAGAAACTTGACCCTTCTGTTTGCATAAGATATAGCAAATAATTTATTACAACTTTTTTTGAAATATATCGATTCTTTTTAATGCGTAGTACTCAGAAAACAGTTGGAGACAAGCGGATGTGCGTAAAACCATATCAAAATGCGTTAGAAAGCATGGAGCAAGCCAACCTCGCATTTCTTCAATTGCAACCGCCGTATATTGTAAAATAACATTCTACGGTCCAATCTGAAAGCATTATTTGTGTTTTCATCTGGAAATTAGTTAATCAGCATATAGCAGTTTAGAAAAAGTTTAAAAAATAATTTTTATTTTTTTGAGTAAATTGTAACTAAAATAGTCAAGAAACTTGATCCTTCTGTTTGCATAAGATATAGCAAATAATTTATTACAACTTTTTTTGAAATATATCGATTCTTTTTAATGCGTAGTACTCAGAAAACAGTTGGAGACAAGCGGATGTGCGTAAAACCATATCAAAATGCGTTAGAAAGCATGGAGCAAGCCAACCTCGCATTTCTTCAATTGCAACCGCCGTATATTGTAAAATAACATTCTACGGTCCAATCTGAAAGCATTATTCGTGTTTTCATCTGGAAATTAGTTAATCAGCATATAGCAGTTTAAAAAAAGTTTAAAAAATAATATTTATTTTTTTGAGTAAATTGTAACTAAAATAGTCAAGAAACTTGACCCTTCTGTTTGCATAAGATATAGCAAATAATTTATTACAACTTTTTTTGAAATATATCGATTCTTTTTAATGCGTAGTACTCAGAAAACAGTTGGAGACAAGCGGATGTGCGTAAAACCATATCAAAATGCGTTAGAAAGCATGGAGCAAGCCAACCTCGCATTTCTTCAATTGCAACCGCCGTATATTGTAAAATAACATTCTACGGTCCAATCTGAAAGCATTATTCGTGTTTTCATCTGGAAATTAGTTAATCAGCATATAGCAGTTTATAAAAAGTTTAAAAAATAATATTTATTTTTTTGAGTAAATTGTAACTAAAATAGTCAAGAAACTTGACCCTTCTGTTTGCATAAGATATAGCAAATAATTTATTACAACTTTTTTTGAAATATATCGTTTTTTTTAATGCGTAGTACTCAGAAAACAGTTGGAGACAAGCGGATGTGCGTAAAACCATATCAAAATGCGTTAGAAAGCATGGCGAAAGCCAACCTCGCATTTCTTCAATTGCTACCGCCGTATATTGTAAAATAACATTCCACGGTCCAATCTGAAAGCATTATTCGTGTTTTCATCTGGAAATTAGTTAATCAGCATATAGCAGTTTATAAAAAGTTTAAAAAATAATAGTTATTTTTTTTAGTAAATTGTAACTAAAATAGTCAAGAAACTTGACCCTTCTGTTTGCATAAGATATAGCAAATAATTTATTACAACTTTTTTTGAAATATATCGATTCCTTTTAATGCATAGTACTCAGAAAACAGTTGGAGACAAGCGGATGTGCGTAAAACCATATCAAAATGCGTTAGAAAGCATGGAGCAAGCCAATCTCGCATTTCTTCAATAGCAACCGCCGTATATTGTAAAATAACATTCTACGGTCCAATCTGAAAGCATTATTCGTGTTTTCATCTGGAAATTAGTTAATCAGCATATAGCAGTTTATAAAAAGTTTAAAAAATAATATTTATTTTTTTGAGTAAATTGTAACTAAAATAGTCAAGCAACTGGACCCTTCTATTTGCATAAGATATAGCAAATAATTTATTACAAGTTTTTTTGAAATAAATCGATTCTTTTTAATGCGTAGTACTCAGAAAACAGTTGGAGACAAGCGGATGTGCGTAAAACCATATCAAAATGCGTTAGAAAGCATGGAGCAAGCCAACCTCGCATTTCTTCAATTGCAACCGCCGTATATTGTAAAATAACATTCTACGGTCCAATCTGAAAGCATTATTCGTGTTTTCATCTGGAAATTAGTTAATCAGCATATAGCAGTTTATAAAAAGTTTAAAAAATAATATTTATTTTTTTGAGTAAATTGTAACTAAAATAGTCAAGAAACTTGACCCTTCTGTTTGCATAAGATATAGCAAATAATTTATTACAACTTTTTTTGAAATATATCGATTCTTTTTAATGCGTAGTACTCAGAAAACAGTTGGAGACAAGCGGATGTGCGTAAAACCATATCAAAATGCGTTAGAAAGCATGGAGCAAGCCAAGCTCGCATTTCTTCAATTGCAACCGCCGTATATTGTAAGATAACATTCTATGGTCCAATCTGAAAGCATTATTCGTGTTTTCATCTGGAAATTAGTTAATCAGCATATAGCAGTTTAGAAAAAGTTTAAAAAATAATTTTTATTTTTTTGAGTAAATTGTAACTAAAATAGTCAAGAAACTTGACCCTTCTGTTTGCATAAGATATAGCAAATAATTTATTACAACTTTTTTTGAAATATATCGATTCTTTTTAATGCCTAGTACTCAGAAAACAGTTGGAGACAAGCGGATGTGCGTAAAACCATATCAAAATGCGTTAGAAAGCATGGAGCAAGCCAACCTCGCATTTCTTCAATTGCAACCGCCGTATATTGTAAAATAACATTCTACCGTCCAATCTGAAAGCATTATTCGTGTTTTCATCTGGAAATTAGTTAATCAGCATATAGCAGTTTAGAAAAAGTTTAAAAAATAATTTTTATTTTTTTGAGTAAATTGTAACTAAAATAGTCAAGAAACTTGACCCTTCTGTTTGCATAAGATATAGCAAATAATTTATTACAACTTTTTTTGAAATATATCGATTCTTTTTAATGCGTAGTACTCAGAAAACAGTTGGAGACAAGCGGATGTGCGTAAAACCATATCAAAATGCGTTAGAAAGCATGGAGCAAGCCAACCTCGCATTTCTTATATTGCAACCGCCGTATATTGTAAAATAACATTCTACGGTCCAATCTGAAAGCATTATTCGTGTTTTCATCTGGAAATTAGTTAATCAGCATATAGCAGTTTAGAAAAAGTTTAAAAAATAATTTTTATTTTTTTGAGTAAATTGTAACTAAAATAGTCAAGAAACTTGACCCTTCTGTTTGCATAAGATATAGCAAATAATTTATTACAACTTTTTTTGAAATATATCGATTCTTTTTAATGCGTAGTACTCAGAAAACAGTTGGAGACAAGCGGATGTGCGTAAAACCATATCAAAATGCGTTAGAAAGCATGGAGCAAGCCAAGCTCGCATTTCTTCAATTGCAACCGCCGTATATTGTAAGATAACATTCTATGGTCCAATCTGAAAGCATTATTCGTGTTTTCATCTGGAAATTAGTTAATCAGCATATAGCAGTTTAGAAAAAGTTTAAAAAATAATTTTTATTTTTTTGAGTAAATTGTAACTAAAATAGTCAAGAAACTTGACTCTTCTGTTTGCATAAGATATAGCAAATAATTTATTACAACTTTTTTTGAAATATATCGATTCTTTTTAATGCGTAGTACTCAGAAAACAGTTGGAGACAAGCGGATGTGCGTAAAACCATATCAAAATGCGTTAGAAAGCATGGAGCAAGCCAACCTCGCATTTCTTCAATTGCAACCGCCGTATATTGTAAAATAACATTCTACGGTCCAATCTGAAAGCATTATTCGTGTTTTCATCTGGAAATTAGTTAATCAGCATATAGCAGTTTAGAAAAAGTTTAAAAAATAATTTTTATTTTTTTGAGTAAATTGTAACTAAAATAGTCAAGAAACTTGACCCTTCTGTTTGCATAAGATATAGCAAATAATTTATTACAACTTTTTTTGAAATATATCGATTCTTTTTAATGCGTAGTACTCAGAAAACAGTTGGAGACAAGCGGATGTGCGTAAAACCATATCAAAATGCGTTAGAAAGCATGGAGCAAGCCAACCTCGCATTTCTTCAATTGCAACCGCCGTATATTGTAAAATAACATTCTACGGTCCAATCTGAAAGCATTATTCGTGTTTTCATCTGGAAATTAGTTAATCAGCATATAGCAGTTTATAAAAAGTTTAAAAAATAATATTTATTTTTTTGAGTAAATTGTAACTAAAATAGTCAAGAAACTTGACCCTTCTGTTTGCATAAGATATAGCAAAAAATTTATTACAACTTTTTTTGATATATATCGGTTCTTTTTAATGCGTAGTACTCAGAAAACAGTTGGAGACAAGCGGATGTGCGTAAAACCATATCAAAATGCGTTAGAAAGCATGGAGCAAGCCAATCTCGCATTTCTTCAATAGCAACCGCCGTATATTGTAAAATAACATTCTACGGTCCAATCTGAAAGCATTATTCGTGTTTTCATCTGGAAATTAGTTAATCAGCATATAGCAGTTTATAAAAAGTTTACAAAATAATATTTATTTTTTTGAGTAAATTGTAACTAAAATAGTCAAGCAACTGGACCCTTCTATTTGCATAAGATATAGCAAATAATTTATTACAAGTTTTTTTGAAATAAATCGATTCTTTTTAATGCGTAGTACTCAGAAAACAGTTGGAGACAAGCGGATGTGCGTAAAACCATATCAAAATGCGTTAGAAAGCATGGAGCAAGCCAACCTCGCATTTCTTCAATTGCAACCGCCGTATATTGTAAAATAACATTCTACGGTCCAATCTGAAAGCATTATTCGTGTTTTCATCTGGAAATTAGTTAATCAGCATATAGCAGTTTATAAAAAGTTTAAAAAATAATATTTATTTTTTTGAGTAAATTGTAACTAAAATAGTCAAGAAACTTGACCCTTCTGTTTGCATAAGATATAGCAAATAATTTATTACAACTTTTTTTGAAATATATCGATTCTTTTTAATGCGTAGTACTCAGAAAACAGTTGGAGACAAGCGGATGTGCGTAAAACCATATCAAAATGCGTTAGAAAGCATGGAGCAAGCCAACCTCGCATTTCTTCAATTGCAACCGCCGTATATTGTAAAATAACATTCTACGGTCCAATCTGAAAGCATTATTTGTGTTTTCATCTGGAAATTAGTTAATCAGCATATAGCAGTTTAGAAAAAGTTTAAAAAATAATTTTTATTTTTTTGAGTAAATTGTAACTAAAATAGTCAAGAAACTTGATCCTTCTGTTTGCATAAGATATAGCAAATAATTTATTACAACTTTTTTTGAAATATATCGATTCTTTTTAATGCGTAGTACTCAGAAAACAGTTGGAGACAAGCGGATGTGCGTAAAACCATATCAAAATGCGTTAGAAAGCATGGAGCAAGCCAACCTCGCATTTCTTCAATTGCAACCGCCGTATATTGTAAAATAACATTCTACGGTCCAATCTGAAAGCATTATTCGTGTTTTCATCTGGAAATTAGTTAATCAGCATATAGCAGTTTAAAAAAAGTTTAAAAAATAATATTTATTTTTTTGAGTAAATTGTAACTAAAATAGTCAAGAAACTTGACCCTTCTGTTTGCATAAGATATAGCAAATAATTCATTACAACTTTTTTTGAAATATATCGATTCTTTTTAATGCGTAGTACTCAGAAAACAGTTGGAGACAAGCGGATGTGCGTAAAACCATATCAAAATGCGTTAGAAAGCATGGAGCAAGCCAACCTCGCATTTCTTCAATTGCAACCGCCGTATATTGTAAAATAACATTCTACGGTCCAATCTGAAAGCATTATTCGTGTTTTCATCTGGAAATTAGTTAATGAGCATATAGCAGTTTATAAAAAGTTTAAAAAATAATATTTATTTTTTTGAGTAAATTGTAACTAAAATAGTCAAGAAACTTGACCCTTCTGTTTGCATAAGATATAGCAAATAATTTATTACAACTTTTTTTGAAATATATCGTTTTTTTTAATGCGTAGTACTCAGAAAACAGTTGGAGACAAGCGGATGTGCGTAAAACCATATCAAAATGCGTTAGAAAGCATGGCGAAAGCCAACCTCGCATTTCTTCAATTGCTACCGCCGTATATTGTAAAATAACATTCCACGGTCCAATCTGAAAGCATTATTCGTGTTTTCATCTGGAAATTAGTTAATCAGCATATAGCAGTTTATAAAAAGTTTAAAAAATAATAGTTATTTTTTTTAGTAAATTGTAACTAAAATAGTCAAGAAACTTGACCCTTCTGTTTGCATAAGATATAGCAAATAATTTATTACAACTTTTTTTGAAATATATCGATTCCTTTTAATGCATAGTACTCAGAAAACAGTTGGAGACAAGCGGATGTGCGTAAAACCATATCAAAATGCGTTAGAAAGCATGGAGCAAGCCAATCTCGCATTTCTTCAATAGCAACCGCCGTATATTGTAAAATAACATTCTACGGTCCAATCTGAAAGCATTATTCGTGTTTTCATCTGGAAATTAGTTAATCAGCATATAGCAGTTTATAAAAAGTTTAAAAAATAATATTTATTTTTTTGAGTAAATTGTAACTAAAATAGTCAAGCAACTGGACCCTTCTATTTGCATAAGATATAGCAAATAATTTATTACAAGTTTTTTTGAAATAAATCGATTCTTTTTAATGCGTAGTACTCAGAAAACAGTTGGAGACAAGCGGATGTGCGTAAAACCATATCAAAATGCGTTAGAAAGCATGGAGCAAGCCAACCTCGCATTTCTTCAATTGCAACCGCCGTATATTGTAAAATAACATTCTACGGTCCAATCTGAAAGCATTATTCGTGTTTTCATCTGGAAATTAGTTAATCAGCATATAGCAGTTTATAAAAAGTTTAAAAAATAATATTTATTTTTTTGAGTAAATTGTAACTAAAATAGTCAAGAAACTTGACCCTTCTGTTTGCATAAGATATAGCAAATAATTTATTACAACTTTTTTTGAAATATATCGATTCTTTTTAATGCGTAGTACTCAGAAAACAGTTGGAGACAAGCGGATGTGCGTAAAACCATATCAAAATGCGTTAGAAAGCATGGAGCAAGCCAACCTCGCATTTCTTCAATTGCAACCGCCGTATATTGTAAAATAACATTCTACGGTCCAATCTGAAAGCATTATTCGTGTTTTCATCTGGAAATTAGTTAATCAGCATATAGCAGTTTAGAAAAAGTTTAAAAAATAATTTTTATTTTTTTGAGTAAATTGTAACTAAAATAGTCAAGAAACTTGATCCTTCTGTTTGCATAAGATATAGCAAATAATTTATTACAACTTTTTTTGAAATATATCGATTCTTTTTAATGCGTAGTACTCAGAAAACAGTTGGAGACAAGCGGATGTGCGTAAAACCATATCAAAATGCGTTAGAAAGCATGGAGCAAGCCAACCTCGCATTTCTTCAATTGCAACCGCCGTATATTGTAAAATAACATTCTACGGTCCAATCTGAAAGCATTATTCGTGTTTTCATCTGGAAATTAGTTAATCAGCATATAGCAGTTTAAAAAAAGTTTAAAAAATAATATTTATTTTTTTGAGTAAATTGTAACTAAAATAGTCAAGAAACTTGACCCTTCTGTTTGCATAAGATATAGCAAATAATTTATTACAACTTTTTTTGAAATATATCGATTCTTTTTAATGCGTAGTACTCAGAAAACAGTTGGAGACAAGCGGATGTGCGTAAAACCATATCAAAATGCGTTAGAAAGCATGGAGCAAGCTAACCTCGCATTTCTTCAATTGCAACCGCCGTATATTGTAAAATAACATTCTACCGTCCAATCTGAAAGCATTATTCGTGTTTTCATCTGGAAATTAGTTAATCAGCATATAGCAGTTTAGAAAAAGTTTAAAAAATAATTTTTATTTTTTTGAGTAAATTGTAACTAAAATAGTCAAGAAACTTGACCCTTCTGTTTGCATAAGATATAGCAAATAATTTATTACAACTTTTTTTGAAATATATCGATTCTTTTTAATGCGTAGTACTCAGAAAACAGTTGGAGACAAGCGGATGTGCGTAAAACCATATCAAAATGCGTTAGAAAGCATGGAGCAAGCCAACCTCGCATTTCTTCAATTGCAACCGCCGTATATTGTAAAATAACATTCTACGGTCCAATCTGAAAGCATTATTCGTGTTTTCATCTGGAAATTAGTTAATCAGCATATAGCAGTTTATAAAAAGTTTAAAAAATAATATTTATTTTTTTGAGTAAATTGTAACTAAAATAGTCAAGAAACTTGACCCTTCTGTTGGCATAAGATAAAGCAAATAATTTATTACAACTTTTTTGGAAATATATCGATTCTTTTTAATGCGTAGTACTCAGAAAACAGTTGGAAACAAGCGGATGTGCGTAAAACCATATCAAAATGCGTTAGAAAGCATGGAGCAAGCCAACCTCGCATTTCTTCAATTGCAACCGCCGTATATTGTAAAATAACATTCTACGGTCCAATCTGAAAGCATTATTCGTGTTTTCATCTGGAAATTAGTTAATCAGCATATAGCAGTTTATAAAAAGTTTAAAAAATAATTTTTATTTTTTTGAGTAAATTGTAACTAAAATAGTCAAGAAACTTGACCCTTCTGTTTGCATAAGATATAGCAAATAATTTATTACAACTTTTTTTGAAATATATCGATTCTTTTTAATGCGAAGTACTCAGAAAACAGTTGGAGACAAGCGGATGTGCGTAAAACCATATCAAAATGCGTTAGAAAACATGGAGCAAGCCAACCTCGCATTTCTTCAATTGCAACCGCCGTATATTGTAAAATAACATTCTACGGTCCAATCTGAAAGCATTATTCGTGTTTTCATCTGGAAATTAGTTAATCAGCATATAGCAGTTTAGAAAAAGTTTAAAAAATAATTTTTATTTTTTTGAGTAAATTGTAACTAAAATAGTCAAGAAACTTGACCCTTCTGTTTGCATAAGATATAGCAAATAATTTATTACAACTTTTTTTGAAATATATCGATTCTTTTTAATGCCTAGTACTCAGAAAACAGTTGGAGACAAGCGGATGTGCGTAAAACCATATCAAAATGCGTTAGAAAGCATGGAGAAAGCCAACCTCGCATTTCTTCAATTGCAACCGCCGTATATTGTAAAATAACATTCCACGGACCAATCTGAAAGCATTATTCGTGTTTTCATCTGGAAATTAGTTAATCAGCATATAGCAGTTTATAAAAAGTTTAAAAAATAATATTTATTTTTTTGAGTAAATTGTAACTAAAATAGTCAAGAAACTTGACCCTTCTGTTGGCATAAGATATAGCAAATAATTTATTACAACTTTTTTGGAAATATATCGATTCTTTTTAATGCGTAGTACTCATAAAACAGTTGAAGACAAGCGGATGTGCGTAAAACCATATCAAAATGCGTTAGAAAGCATGGAGCAAGCCAACCTCGCATTTCTTCAATTGCAACCGCCGTATATTGTAAAATAACATTCTACGGTCCAATCTGAAAGCATTATTCGTGTTTTCATCTGGAAATTAGTTAATCAGCATATAGCAGTTTATAAAAAGTTTAAAAAATAATATTTATTTTTTTGAGTAAATTGTAACTAAAATAGTCAAGAAACTTGACCCTTCTGTTTGCATAAGATATAGCAAATAATTTATTACAACTTTTTTTGAAATATATCGATTCTTTTTAATGCGTAGTACTCAGAAAACAGTTGGAGACAAGCGGATGTGCGTAAAACCATATCAAAATGCGTTAGAAAGCATGGAGCAAGCCAACCTCGCATTTCTTCAATTGCAACCGCCGTATATTGTAAAATAACATTCTACGGTCCAATCTGAAAGCATTATTCGTGTTTTCATCTGGAAATTAGTTAATCAGCATATAGCAGTTTATAAAAAGTTTAAAAAATAATATTTATTTTTTTGAGTAAATTGTAACTAAAATAGTCAAGAAACTTGACCCTTCTGTTTGCATAAGATATAGCAAATAATTTATTACAACTTTTTTTGATATATATCGATTCTTTTTAATGCGTAGTACTCAGAAAACAGTTGGAGACAAGCGGATGTGCGTAAAACCATATCAAAATGCGTTAAAAAGCATGGAGCAAGCCAACCTCGCATTTCTTCAATTGCAACCGCCGTATATTGTAAAATAACATTCTACGGTCCAATCTGAAAGCATTATTCGTGTTTTCATCTGGAAATTAGTTAATCAGCATATAGCAGTTTATAAAAAGTTTAAAAAATAATATTTATTTTTTTGAGTAAATTGTAACTAAAATAGTCAAGAAACTTGACCCTTCTGTTTGCATAAGATATAGCAAATAATTTATTACAACTTTTTTTGAAATATATCGATTTTTCTTAATGCGTAGTACTCAGAAAACAGTTGGAGACAAGCGGATGTGCGTAAAACCATATCAAAATGCGTTAGAAAGCATGGAGCAAGCCAACCTCGCAATTATTTAATTGCAACCGCCGTATATTGTAAAATAACATTCTACGGTCCAATCTGAAAGCATTATTCGTGTTTTCATCTGGAAATTAGTTAATCAGCATATAGCAGTTTATAAAAAGTTTAAAAAATAATATTTATTTTTTTGAGTAAATTGTAACTAAAATAGTCAAAAAACTTGACCCTTCTGTTTGCATAAGATATAGCAAATAATTTATTACAACTTTTTTTGAAATATATCAATTCTTTTTAATGCGTAGTACTCAGAAAACAGTTGGAGACAAGCGGATGTGCGTAAAACCATATCAAAATGCGTTAGAAAGCATGGAGCAAGCCAACCTCGCATTTCTTCAATTGCAACCGCCGTATATTGTAGAATAACATTCTACGGTCCAATCTGAAAGCATTATTCGTGTTTTCATCAGGAAATTAGTTAATCAGCATATAGCAGTTTAGAAAAAGTTTAAAAAATAATATTTATTTTTTTGAGTAAATTGTAACTAAAATAGTCAAGAAACTTGACCCTTCTGTTTGCATAAGATATAGCAAATAATTTATTACAACTTTTTTTGAAATATATCGATTCTTTTTAATGCGTAGTACTCAGAAAACAGTTGGAGACAAGCGGATGTGCGTAAAACCATATCAAAATGCGTTAGAAAGCATGGAGCAAGCCAATCTCGCATTTCTTCAATTGCAACCGCCGTATATTGTAAAATAACATTCTACGGTCCAATCTGAAAGCATTATTCGTGTTTTCATCTGGAAATTAGTTAATCAGCATATAGC
This sequence comes from Cantharis rustica, assembly GCA_911387805.1. Lineage (NCBI taxonomy): Eukaryota > Metazoa > Arthropoda > Insecta > Coleoptera > Cantharidae > Cantharis > Cantharis rustica. Next base: position 13,795,104 of record OU426883.1, read on the forward strand.
AGTTTATAAAAAGTTTAAAAAATAATATTTATTTTTTTGAGTAAATTGTAACTAAAATAGTCAAGAAACTTGACCCTTCTGTTTGCATAAGATATAGCAAATAATTTATTACAACTTTTTTTGAAATATATCGTTTTTTTTAATGCGTAGTACTCAGAAAACAGTTGGAGACAAGCGGATGTGCGTAAAACCATATCAAAATGCGTTAGAAAGCATGGCGAAAGCCAACCTCGCATTTCTTCAATTGCTACCGCCGTATATTGTAAAATAACATTCCACGGTCCAATCTGAAAGCATTATTCGTGTTTTCATCTGGAAATTAGTTAATCAGCATATAGCAGTTTATAAAAAGTTTAAAAAATAATAGTTATTTTTTTGAGTAAATTGTAACTAAAATAGTCAAGAAACTTGACCCTTCTGTTTGCATAAGATATAGCAAATAATTTATTACAACTTTTTTTGAAATATATCGATTCCTTTTAATGCATAGTACTCAGAAAACAGTTGGAGACAAGCGGATGTGCGTAAAACCATATCAAAATGCGTTAGAAAGCATGGAGCAAGCCAATCTCGCATTTCTTCAATTGCAACCGCCGTATATTGTAAAATAACATTCTACGGTCCAATCTGAAAGCATTATTCGTGTTTTCATCTGGAAATTAGTTAATCAGCATATAGCAGTTTATAAAAAGTTTAAAAAATAATATTTATTTTTTTGAGTAAATTGTAACTAAAATAGTCAAGCAACTGGACCCTTCTATTTGCATAAGATATAGCAAATATTTTATTACAAGTTTTTTTGAAATAAATCGATTCTTTTTAATGCGTAGTACTCAGAAAACAGTTGGAGACAAGCGGATGTGCGTAAAACCATATCAAAATGCGTTAGAAAGCATGGAGCAAGCCAACCTCGCATTTCTTCAATTGCAACCGCCGTATATTGTAAAATAACATTCTACGGTCCAATCTGAAAGCATTATTCGTGTTTTCATCTGGAAATTAGTTAATCAGCATATAGCAGTTTATAAAAAGTTTAAAAAATAATATTTATTTTTTTGAGTAAATTGTAACTAAAATAGTCAAGAAACTTGACCCTTCTGTTTGCATAAGATATAGCAAATAATTTATTACAACTTTTTTTGAAATATATCGATTCTTTTTAATGCGTAGTACTCAGAAAACAGTTGGAGACAAGCGGATGTGCGTAAAACCATATCAAAATGCGTTAGAAAGCATGGAGCAAGCCAAGCTCGCATTTCTTCAATTGCAACCGCCGTATATTGTAAGATAACATTCTATGGTCCAATCTGAAAGCATTATTCGTGTTTTCATCTGGAAATTAGTTAATCAGCATATAGCAGTTTATAAAAAGTTTAAAAAATAATATTTATTTTTTTGAGTAAATTGCAACTAAAATAGTCAAGAAACTTGACCCTTCTGTTTGCATAAGATATAGCAAATAATTTATTACAACTTTTTTTGAAATATATCGATTCTTCTTATTGCGTAGTACTCAGAAAACAGTTGGAGACAAGCGGATGTGCGTAAAACCATATCAAAATGCGTTAGAAAGCATGGAGCAAGCCAAGCTCGCATTTCTTCAATTGCAACCGCCGTATATTGTAAGATAACATTCTATGGTCCAATCTGAAAGCATTATTCGTGTTTTCATCTGGAAATTAGTTAATCAGCATATAGCAGTTTAGAAAAAGTTTAAAAAATAATTTTTATTTTTTTGAGTAAATTGTAACTAAAATAGTCAAGAAACTTGACCCTTCTGTTTGCATAAGATATAGCAAATAATTTATTACAACTTTTTTTGAAATATATCGATTCTTTTTAATGCGTAGTACTCAGAAAACAGTTGGAGACAAGCGGATGTGCGTAAAACCATATCAAAATGCGTTAGAAAGCATGGAGCAAGCCAACCTCGCATTTCTTCAATTGCAACCGCCGTATATTGTAAAATAACATTCTACGGTCCAATCTGAAAGCATTATTCGTGTTTTCATCTGGAAATTAGTTAATCAGCATATAGCAGTTTATAAAAAGTTTAAAAAATAATATTTATTTTTTTGAGTAAATTGTAACTAAAATAGTCAAGAAACTTGACCCTTCTGTTTGCATAAGATATAGCAAATAATTTATTACAACTTTTTTTGATATATATCGATTCTTTTTAATGCGTAGTACTCAGAAAACAGTTGGAGACAAGCGGATGTGCGTAAAACCATATCAAAATGCGTTAGAAAGCATGGAGCAAGCCAACCTCGCATTTCTTCAATTGCAACCGCCGTATATTGTAAAATAACATTCTACGGTTCAATCTGAAAGCATTATTCGTGTTTTCATCTGGAAATTAGTTAATCAGCATATAGCAGTTTAGAAAAAGTTTAAAAAATAATTTCTATTTTTTTGAGTAAATTGTAACTAAAATAGTCAAGAAACTTGACCCTTCTGTTTGCATAAGATATAGCAAATAATTTATTACAACTTTTTTTGAAATATATCAATTCTTTTTAATGCGTAGTACTCAGAAAACAGTTGGAGACAAGCGGATGTGCGTAAAACCATATCAAAATGCGTTAGAAAGCATGGAGCAAGCCAACCTCGCATTTCTTCAATTGCAACCGCCGTATATTGTAAAATAACATTCTACGGTCCAATCTGAAAGCATTATTCTGGTTTTCATCTGGAAATTAGTTAATCAGCATATAGCAGTTTATAAAAAGTTTAAAAAATAATATTTATTTTTTTGAGTAAATTGTAACTAAAATAGTCAAGAAACTTGACCCTTCTGTTTGCATAAGATATAGCAAATAATTTATTACAACTTTTTTTGAAATATATCGATTCTTTTTAATGCGTAGTACTCAGAAAACAGTTGGAGATAAGCGGATGTGCGTAAAACCATATCAAAATGCGTTAGAAAGCATGGAGCAAGCCAACCTCGCATTTCTTCAATTGCAACCGCCGTATATTGTAAAATAACATTCTACGGTCCAATCTGAAAGCATTATTCGTGTTTTCATCTGGAAATTAGTTAATCAGCATATAGCAGTTTATAAAAAGTTTAAAAAATAATATTTATTTTTTTGAGTAAATTGTAACTAAAATAGTCAAGAAACTTGACCCTTCTATTTGCATAAGATATAGCAAATAATTTATTACAAGTTTTTTTGAAATAAATCGATTCTTTTTAATGCGTAGTACTTAGAAAACAGTTGGAGACAAGCGGATGTGCGTAAAACCATATCAAAATGCGTTAGAAAGCATGGAGCAAGCCAACCTCGCAGTTCTTCAATTGCAACCGCCGTATATTGTAAAATAACATTCTACGGTCCAATCTGAAAGCATTATTCGTGTTTTCATCTGGAAATTAGTTAATCAGCATATAGCAGTTTAGAAAAAGTTTAAAAAATAATTTTTATTTTTTTGAGTAAATTGTAACTAAAATAGTCAAGAAACTTGACCCTTCTGTTTGCATAAGATATAGCAAATAATTTATTACAACTTTTTTTGAAATATATCGATTCTTTTTAATGCGTAGTACTCAGAAAACAGTTGGAGACAAGCGGATGTGCGTAAAACCATATCAAAATGCGTTAGAAAGCATGGAGCAAGCCAACCTCGCATTTCTTCAATTGCAACCGCCGTATATTGTAAAATAACATTCTACGGTCCAATCTGAAAGCATTATTCGTGTTTTCATCTGGAAATTAGTTAATCAGCATATAGCAGTTTAGAAAAAGTTTAAAAAATAATTTTTATTTTTTTGAGTAAATTGTAACTAAAATAGTCAAGAAACTTGACCCTTCTGTTTGCATAAGATATAGCAAATAATTTATTACAACTTTTTTTGAAATATATCGATTCTTTTTAATGCGTAGTACTCAGAAAACAGTTGGAGACAAGCGGATGTGCGTAAAACCATATCAAAATGCGTTAGAAAGCATGGAGCAAGCCAACCTCGCATTTCTTCAATTGCAACCGCCGTATATTGTAAAATAACATTCTACGGTCCAATCTGAAAGCATTATTCGTGTTTTCATCTGGAAATTAGTTAATCAGCATATAGCAGTTTAGAAAAAGTTTAAAAAATAATTTTTATTTTTTTGAGTAAATTGTAACTAAAATAGTCAAGAAACTTGACCCTTCTGTTTGCATAAGATATAGCAAATAATTTATTACAACTTTTTTTGAAATATATCGATTCTTTTTAATGCGTAGTACTCAGAAAACAGTTGGAGACAAGCGGATGTGCGTAAAACCATATCAAAATGCGTTAGAAAGCATGGAGCAAGCCAAGCTCGCATTTCTTCAATTGCAACCGCCGTATATTGTAAGATAACATTCTATGGTCCAATCTGAAAGCATTATTCGTGTTTTCATCTGGAAATTAGTTAATCAGCATATAGCAGTTTAGAAAAAGTTTAAAAAATAATTTTTATTTTTTTGAGTAAATTGTAACTAAAATAGTCAAGAAACTTGACCCTTCTGTTTGCATAAGATATAGCAAATAATTTATTACAACTTTTTTTGAAATATATCGATTCTTTTTAATGCGTAGTACTCAGAAAACAGTTGGAGACAAGCGGATGTGCGTAAAACCATATCAAAATGCGTTAGAAAGCATGGAGCAAGCCAACCTCGCATTTCTTCAATTGCAACCGCCGTATATTGTAAAATAACATTCTACGGTCCAATCTGAAAGCATTATTCGTGTTTTCATCTGGAAATTAGTTAATCAGCATATAGCAGTTTATAAAAAGTTTAAAAAATAATATTTATTTTTTTGAGTAATTTGTAACTAAAATAGTCAAGAAACTTGACCCTTCTGTTTGCATAAGATATAGCAAATAATTTATTACAACTTTTTTTGAAATATATCGATTCCTTTTAATGCATAGTACTCAGAAAACAGTTGGAGACAAGCGGATGTGCGTCAAACCATATCAAAATGCGTTAAAAAGCATGGAGCAAGCCAATCTCGCATTTCTTCAATTTCAACCGCCGTATATTGTAAAATAACATTCTACGGTCCAATCTGAAAGCATTATTCGTGTTTTCATCTGGAAATTAGTTAATCAGCATATAGCAGTTTATAAAAAGTTTAAAAAATAATATTTTTTTTTTGAGTAAATTGTAACTAAAATAGTCAAGAAACTGGACCCTTCTATTTGCATAAGATATAGCAAATAATTTATTACAAGTTTTTTTGAAATAAATCGATTCTTTTTAATGCGTAGTACTCAGAAAACAGTTGGAGACAAGCGGATGTGCGTAAAACCATATCAAAATGCGTTAGAAAGCATGGAGCAAGCCAACCTCGCATTTCTTCAATTGCAACCGCCGTATATTGTAAAATAACATTCTACGGTCCAATCTGAAAGCATTATTCGTGTTTTCATCTGGAAATTAGTTAATCAGCATATAGCAGTTTAGAAAAAGTTTAAAAAATAATTTTTATTTTTTTGAGTAAATTGTAACTAAAATAGTCAAGAAACTTGACCCTTCTGTTTGCATAAGATATAGCAAATAATTTATTACAACTTTTTTTGAAATATATCGATTCTTTTTAATGCGTAGTACTCAGAAAACAGTTGGAGACAAGCGGATGTGCGTAAAACCATATCAAAATGCGTTAGAAAGCATGGAGCAAGCCAACCTCGCATTTCTTCAATTGCAACCGCCGTATATTGTAAAATAACATTCTACGGTCCAATCTGAAAGCATTATTCGTGTTTTCATCTGGAAATTAGTTAATCAGCATATAGCAGTTTATAAAAAGTTTAAAAAATAATATTTATTTTTTTGAGTAAATTGTAACTAAAATAGTCAAGAAACTTGACCCTTCTGTTGGCATAAGATAAAGCAAATAATTTATTACAACTTTTTTGGAAATATATCGATTCTTTTTAATGCGTAGTACTCAGAAAACAGTTGGAAACAAGCGGATGTGCGTAAAACCATATCAAAATGCGTTAGAAAGCATGGAGCAAGCCAACCTCGCATTTCTTCAATTGCAACCGCCGTATATTGTAAAATAACATTCTACGGTCCAATCTGAAAGCATTATTCGTGTTTTCATCTGGAAATTAGTTAATCAGCATATAGCAGTTTATAAAAAGTTTAAAAAATAATTTTTATTTTTTTGAGTAAATTGTAACTAAAATAGTCAAGAAACTTGACCCTTCTGTTTGCATAAGATATAGCAAATAATTTATTACAACTTTTTTTGAAATATATCGATTCTTTTTAATGCGAAGTACTCAGAAAACAGTTGGAGACAAGCGGATGTGCGTAAAACCATATCAAAATGCGTTAGAAAACATGGAGCAAGCCAACCTCGCATTTCTTCAATTGCAACCGCCGTATATTGTAAAATAACATTCTACGGTCCAATCTGAAAGCATTATTCGTGTTTTCATCTGGAAATTAGTTAATCAGCATATAGCAGTTTAGAAAAAGTTTAAAAAATAATTTTTATTTTTTTGAGTAAATTGTAACTAAAATAGTCAAGAAACTTGACCCTTCTGTTTGCATAAGATATAGCAAATAATTTATTACAACTTTTTTTGAAATATATCGATTCTTTTTAATGCCTAGTACTCAGAAAACAGTTGGAGACAAGCGGATGTGCGTAAAACCATATCAAAATGCGTTAGAAAGCATGGAGAAAGCCAACCTCGCATTTCTTCAATTGCAACCGCCGTATATTGTAAAATAACATTCCACGGTCCAATCTGAAAGCATTATTCGTGTTTTCATCTGGAAATTAGTTAATCAGCATATAGCAGTTTATAAAAAGTTTAAAAAATAATATTTATTTTTTTGAGTAAATTGTAACTAAAATAGTCAAGAAACTTGACCCTTCTGTTGGCATAAGATATAGCAAATAATTTATTACAACTTTTTTGGAAATATATCGATTCTTTTTAATGCGTAGTACTCATAAAACAGTTGAAGACAAGCGGATGTGCGTAAAACCATATCAAAATGCGTTAGAAAGCATGGAGCAAGCCAACCTCGCATTTCTTCAATTGCAACCGCCGTATATTGTAAAATAACATTCTACGGTCCAATCTGAAAGCATTATTCGTGTTTTCATCTGGAAATTAGTTAATCAGCATATAGCAGTTTATAAAAAGTTTAAAAAATAATATTTATTTTTTTGAGTAAATTGTAACTAAAATAGTCAAGAAACTTGACCCTTCTGTTTGCATAAGATATAGCAAATAATTTATTACAACTTTTTTTGAAATATATCGATTCTTTTTAATGCGTAGTACTCAGAAAACAGTTGGAGACAAGCGGATGTGCGTAAAACCATATCAAAATGCGTTAGAAAGCATGGAGCAAGCCAACCTCGCATTTCTTCAATTGCAACCGCCGTATATTGTAAAATAACATTCTACGGTCCAATCTGAAAGCATTATTCGTGTTTTCATCTGGAAATTAGTTAATCAGCATATAGCAGTTTATAAAAAGTTTAAAAAATAATATTTATTTTTTTGAGTAAATTGTAACTAAAATAGTCAAGAAACTTGACCCTTCTGTTTGCATAAGATATAGCAAATAATTTATTACAACTTTTTTTGATATATATCGATTCTTTTTAATGCGTAGTACTCAGAAAACAGTTGGAGACAAGCGGATGTGCGTAAAACCATATCAAAATGCGTTAAAAAGCATGGAGCAAGCCAACCTCGCATTTCTTCAATTGCAACCGCCGTATATTGTAAAATAACATTCTACGGTCCAATCTGAAAGCATTATTCGTGTTTTCATCTGGAAATTAGTTAATCAGCATATAGCAGTTTATAAAAAGTTTAAAAAATAATATTTATTTTTTTGAGTAAATTGTAACTAAAATAGTCAAGAAACTTGACCCTTCTGTTTGCATAAGATATAGCAAATAATTTATTACAACTTTTTTTGAAATATATCGATTTTTCTTAATGCGTAGTACTCAGAAAACAGTTGGAGACAAGCGGATGTGCGTAAAACCATATCAAAATGCGTTAGAAAGCATGGAGCAAGCCAACCTCGCAATTATTTAATTGCAACCGCCGTATATTGTAAAATAACATTCTACGGTCCAATCTGAAAGCATTATTCGTGTTTTCATCTGGAAATTAGTTAATCAGCATATAGCAGTTTATAAAAAGTTTAAAAAATAATATTTATTTTTTTGAGTAAATTGTAACTAAAATAGTCAAAAAACTTGACCCTTCTGTTTGCATAAGATATAGCAAATAATTTATTACAACTTTTTTTGAAATATATCAATTCTTTTTAATGCGTAGTACTCAGAAAACAGTTGGAGACAAGCGGATGTGCGTAAAACCATATCAAAATGCGTTAGAAAGCATGGAGCAAGCCAACCTCGCATTTCTTCAATTGCAACCGCCGTATATTGTAGAATAACATTCTACGGTCCAATCTGAAAGCATTATTCGTGTTTTCATCAGGAAATTAGTTAATCAGCATATAGCAGTTTAGAAAAAGTTTAAAAAATAATATTTATTTTTTTGAGTAAATTGTAACTAAAATAGTCAAGAAACTTGACCCTTCTGTTTGCATAAGATATAGCAAATAATTTATTACAACTTTTTTTGAAATATATCGATTCTTTTTAATGCGTAGTACTCAGAAAACAGTTGGAGACAAGCGGATGTGCGTAAAACCATATCAAAATGCGTTAGAAAGCATGGAGCAAGCCAATCTCGCATTTCTTCAATTGCAACCGCCGTATATTGTAAAATAACATTCTACGGTCCAATCTGAAAGCATTATTCGTGTTTTCATCTGGAAATTAGTTAATCAGCATATAGCAGTTTATAAAAAGTTTAAAAAATAATATTTATTTTTTTGAGTAAATTGTAACTAAAATAGTCAAGAAACTTGACCCTTCTGTTTGCATAAGATATAGCAAATAATTTATTACAACTTTTTTTGAAATATATCGTTTTTTTTAATGCGTAGTACTCAGAAAACAGTTGGAGACAAGCGGATGTGCGTAAAACCATATCAAAATGCGTTAGAAAGCATGGCGAAAGCCAACCTCGCATTTCTTCAATTGCTACCGCCGTATATTGTAAAATAACATTCCACGGTCCAATCTGAAAGCATTATTCGTGTTTTCATCTGGAAATTAGTTAATCAGCATATAGCAGTTTATAAAAAGTTTAAAAAATAATAGTTATTTTTTTGAGTAAATTGTAACTAAAATAGTCAAGAAACTTGACCCTTCTGTTTGCATAAGATATAGCAAATAATTTATTACAACTTTTTTTGAAATATATCGATTCCTTTTAATGCATAGTACTCAGAAAACAGTTGGAGACAAGCGGATGTGCGTAAAACCATATCAAAATGCGTTAGAAAGCATGGAGCAAGCCAATCTCGCATTTCTTCAATTGCAACCGCCGTATATTGTAAAATAACATTCTACGGTCCAATCTGAAAGCATTATTCGTGTTTTCATCTGGAAATTAGTTAATCAGCATATAGCAGTTTATAAAAAGTTTAAAAAATAATATTTATTTTTTTGAGTAAATTGTAACTAAAATAGTCAAGCAACTGGACCCTTCTATTTGCATAAGATATAGCAAATATTTTATTACAAGTTTTTTTGAAATAAATCGATTCTTTTTAATGCGTAGTACTCAGAAAACAGTTGGAGACAAGCGGATGTGCGTAAAACCATATCAAAATGCGTTAGAAAGCATGGAGCAAGCCAACCTCGCATTTCTTCAATTGCAACCGCCGTATATTGTAAAATAACATTCTACGGTCCAATCTGAAAGCATTATTCGTGTTTTCATCTGGAAATTAGTTAATCAGCATATAGCAGTTTATAAAAAGTTTAAAAAATAATATTTATTTTTTTGAGTAAATTGTAACTAAAATAGTCAAGAAACTTGACCCTTCTGTTTGCATAAGATATAGCAAATAATTTATTACAACTTTTTTTGAAATATATCGATTCTTTTTAATGCGTAGTACTCAGAAAACAGTTGGAGACAAGCGGATGTGCGTAAAACCATATCAAAATGCGTTAGAAAGCATGGAGCAAGCCAAGCTCGCATTTCTTCAATTGCAACCGCCGTATATTGTAAGATAACATTCTATGGTCCAATCTGAAAGCATTATTCGTGTTTTCATCTGGAAATTAGTTAATCAGCATATAGCAGTTTATAAAAAGTTTAAAAAATAATATTTATTTTTTTGAGTAAATTGCAACTAAAATAGTCAAGAAACTTGACCCTTCTGTTTGCATAAGATATAGCAAATAATTTATTACAACTTTTTTTGAAATATATCGATTCTTCTTATTGCGTAGTACTCAGAAAACAGTTGGAGACAAGCGGATGTGCGTAAAACCATATCAAAATGCGTTAGAAAGCATGGAGCAAGCCAAGCTCGCATTTCTTCAATTGCAACCGCCGTATATTGTAAGATAACATTCTATGGTCCAATCTGAAAGCATTATTCGTGTTTTCATCTGGAAATTAGTTAATCAGCATATAGCAGTTTAGAAAAAGTTTAAAAAATAATTTTTATTTTTTTGAGTAAATTGTAACTAAAATAGTCAAGAAACTTGACCCTTCTGTTTGCATAAGATATAGCAAATAATTTATTACAACTTTTTTTGAAATATATCGATTCTTTTTAATGCGTAGTACTCAGAAAACAGTTGGAGACAAGCGGATGTGCGTAAAACCATATCAAAATGCGTTAGAAAGCATGGAGCAAGCCAACCTCGCATTTCTTCAATTGCAACCGCCGTATATTGTAAAATAACATTCTACGGTCCAATCTGAAAGCATTATTCGTGTTTTCATCTGGAAATTAGTTAATCAGCATATAGCAGTTTATAAAAAGTTTAAAAAATAATATTTATTTTTTTGAGTAAATTGTAACTAAAATAGTCAAGAAACTTGACCCTTCTGTTTGCATAAGATATAGCAAATAATTTATTTCAACTTTTTTTGATATATATCGATTCTTTTTAATGCGTAGTACTCAGAAAACAGTTGGAGACAAGCGGATGTGCGTAAAACCATATCAAAATGCGTTAGAAAGCATGGAGCAAGCCAACCTCGCATTTCTTCAATTGCAACCGCCGTATATTGTAAAATAACATTCTACGGTCCAATCTGAAAGCATTATTCTGGTTTTCATCTGGAAATTAGTTAATCAGCATATAGCAGTTTATAAAAAGTTTAAAAAATAATATTTATTTTTTTGAGTAAATTGTAACTAAAATAGTCAAGAAACTTGACCCTTCTGTTTGCATAAGATATAGCAAATAATTTATTACAACTTTTTTTGAAATATATCGATTCTTTTTAATGCGTAGTACTCAGAAAACAGTTGGAGATAAGCGGATGTGCGTAAAACCATATCAAAATGCGTTAGAAAGCATGGAGCAAGCCAACCTCGCATTTCTTCAATTGCAACCGCCGTATATTGTAAAATAACATTCTACGGTCCAATCTGAAAGCATTATTTGTGTTTTCATCTGGAAATTAGTTAATCAGCATATAGCAGTTTATAAAAAGTTTAAAAAATAATATTTATTTTTTTGAGTAAATTGTAACTAAAATAGTCAAGAAACTTGACCCTTCTATTTGCATAAGATATAGCAAATAATTTATTACAAGTTTTTTTGAAATAAATCGATTCTTTTTAATGCGTAGTACTTAGAAAACAGTTGGAGACAAGCGGATGTGCGTAAAACCATATCAAAATGCGTTAGAAAGCATGGAGCAAGCCAACCTCGCAGTTCTTCAATTGCAACCGCCGTATATTGTAAAATAACATTCTACGGTCCAATCTGAAAGCATTATTCGTGTTTTCATCTGGAAATTAGTTAATCAGCATATAGCAGTTTAGAAAAAGTTTAAAAAATAATTTTTATTTTTTTGAGTAAATTGTAACTAAAATAGTCAAGAAACTTGACCCTTCTGTTTGCATAAGATATAGCAAATAATTTATTACAACTTTTTTTGAAATATATCGATTCTTTTTAATGCGTAGTACTCAGAAAACAGTTGGAGACAAGCGGATGTGCGTAAAACCATATCAAAATGCGTTAGAAAGCATGGAGCAAGCCAACCTCGCATTTCTTCAATTGCAACCGCCGTATATTGTAAAATAACATTCTACGGTCCAATCTGAAAGCATTATTCGTGTTTTCATCTGGAAATTAGTTAATCAGCATATAGCAGTTTAGAAAAAGTTTAAAAAATAATTTTTATTTTTTTGAGTAAATTGTAACTAAAATAGTCAAGAAACTTGACCCTTCTGTTTGCATAAGATATAGCAAATAATTTATTACAACTTTTTTTGAAATATATCGATTCTTTTTAATGCGTAGTACTCAGAAAACAGTTGGAGACAAGCGGATGTGCGTAAAACCATATCAAAATGCGTTAGAAAGCATGGAGCAAGCCAACCTCGCATTTCTTCAATTGCAACCGCCGTATATTGTAAAATAACATTCTACGGTCCAATCTGAAAGCATTATTCGTGTTTTCATCTGGAAATTAGTTAATCAGCATATAGCAGTTTAGAAAAAGTTTAAAAAATAATTTTTATTTTTTTGAGTAAATTGTAACTAAAATAGTCAAGAAACTTGACCCTTCTGTTTGCATAAGATATAGCAAATAATTTATTACAACTTTTTTTGAAATATATCGATTCTTTTTAATGCGTAGTACTCAGAAAACAGTTGGAGACAAGCGGATGTGCGTAAAACCATATCAAAATGCGTTAGAAAGCATGGAGCAAGCCAAGCTCGCATTTCTTCAATTGCAACCGCCGTATATTGTAAGATAACATTCTATGGTCCAATCTGAAAGCATTATTCGTGTTTTCATCTGGAAATTAGTTAATCAGCATATAGCAGTTTAGAAAAAGTTTAAAAAATAATTTTTATTTTTTTGAGTAAATTGTAACTAAAATAGTCAAGAAACTTGACCCTTCTGTTTGCATAAGATATAGCAAATAATTTATTACAACTTTTTTTGAAATATATCGATTCTTTTTAATGCGTAGTACTCAGAAAACAGTTGGAGACAAGCGGATGTGCGTAAAACCATATCAAAATGCGTTAGAAAGCATGGAGCAAGCCAACCTCGCATTTCTTCAATTGCAACCGCCGTATATTGTAAAATAACATTCTACGGTCCAATCTGAAAGCATTATTCGTGTTTTCATCTGGAAATTAGTTAATCAGCATATAGCAGTTTATAAAAAGTTTAAAAAATAATATTTATTTTTTTGAGTAATTTGTAACTAAAATAGTCAAGAAACTTGACCCTTCTGTTTGCATAAGATATAGCAAATAATTTATTACAACTTTTTTTGAAATATATCGATTCCTTTTAATGCATAGTACTCAGAAAACAGTTGGAGACAAGCGGATGTGCGTCAAACCATATCAAAATGCGTTAAAAAGCATGGAGCAAGCCAATCTCGCATTTCTTCAATTTCAACCGCCGTATATTGTAAAATAACATTCTACGGTCCAATCTGAAAGCATTATTCGTGTTTTCATCTGGAAATTAGTTAATCAGCATATAGCAGTTTATAAAAAGTTTAAAAAATAATATTTTTTTTTTGAGTAAATTGTAACTAAAATAGTCAAGAAACTGGACCCTTCTATTTGCATAAGATATAGCAAATAATTTATTACAAGTTTTTTTGAAATAAATCGATTCTTTTTAATGCGTAGTACTCAGAAAACAGTTGGAGACAAGCGGATGTGCGTAAAACCATATCAAAATGCGTTAGAAAGCATGGAGCAAGCCAACCTCGCATTTCTTCAATTGCAACCGCCGTATATTGTAAAATAACATTCTACGGTCCAATCTGAAAGCATTATTCGTGTTTTCATCTGGAAATTAGTTAATCAGCATATAGCAGTTTAGAAAAAGTTTAAAAAATAATTTTTATTTTTTTGAGTAAATTGTAACTAAAATAGTCAAGAAACTTGACCCTTCTGTTTGCATAAGATATAGCAAATAATTTATTACAACTTTTTTTGAAATATATCGATTCTTTTTAATGCGGAGTACTCAGAAAACAGTTGGAGACAAGCGGATGTGCGTAAAACCATATCAAAATGCGTTAGAAAGCATGGAGCAAGCCAACCTCGCATTTCTTCAATTGCAACCGCCGTATATTGTAAGATAACATTCTATGGTCCAATCTGAAAGCATTATTCGTGTTTTCATCTGGAAATTAGTTAATCAGCATATAGCAGTTTAGAAAAAGTTTAAAAAATAATTTTTATTTTTTTGAGTAAATTGTAACTAAAATAGTCAAGAAACTTGACCCTTCTGTTTGCATAAGATATAGCAAATAATTTATTACAACTTTTTTTGAAATATATCGATTCTTTTTAATGCGTAGTACTCAGAAAACAGTTGGAGACAAGCGGATGTGCGTAAAACCATATCAAAATGCGTTAGAAAGCATGGAGCAAGCCAAGCTCGCATTTCTTCAATTGCAACCGCCGTATATTGTAAGATAACATTCTATGGTCCAATCTGAAAGCATTATTCGTGTTTTCATCTGGAAATTAGTTAATCAGCATATAGCAGTTTAGAAAAAGTTTAAAAAATAATTTTTATTTTTTTGAGTAAATTGTAACTAAAATAGTCAAGAAACTTGACCCTTCTGTTTGCATAAGATATAGCAAATAATTTATTACAACTTTTTTTGAAATATATCGATTCTTTTTAATGCGTAGTACTCAGAAAACAGTTGGAGACAAGCGGATGTGCGTAAAACCATATCAAAATGCGTTAGAAAGCATGGAGCAAGCCAACCTCGCATTTCTTCAATTGCAACCGCCGTATATTGTAAAATAACATTCTACGGTCCAATCTGAAAGCATTATTCGTGTTTTCATCTGGAAATTAGTTAATCAGCATATAGCAGTTTATAAAAAGTTTAAAAAATAATATTTATTTTTTTGAGTAATTTGTAACTAAAATAGTCAAGAAACTTGACCCTTCTGTTTGCATAAGATATAGCAAATAATTTATTACAACTTTTTTTGAAATATATCGATTCCTTTTAATGCATAGTACTCAGAAAACAGTTGGAGACAAGCGGATGTGCGTCAAACCATATCAAAATGCGTTAAAAAGCATGGAGCAAGCCAATCTCGCATTTCTTCAATTTCAACCGCCGTATATTGTAAAATAACATTCTACGGTCCAATCTGAAAGCATTATTCGTGTTTTCATCTGGAAATTAGTTAATCAGCATATAGCAGTTTATAAAAAGTTTAAAAAATAATATTTTTTTTTTGAGTAAATTGTAACTAAAATAGTCAAGAAACTGGACCCTTCTATTTGCATAAGATATAGCAAATAATTTATTACAAGTTTTTTTGAAATAAATCGATTCTTTTTAATGCGTAGTACTCAGAAAACAGTTGGAGACAAGCGGATGTGCGTAAAACCATATCAAAATGCGTTAGAAAGCATGGAGCAAGCCAACCTCGCATTTCTTCAATTGCAACCGCCGTATATTGTAAAATAACATTCTACGGTCCAATCTGAAAGCATTATTCGTGTTTTCATCTGGAAATTAGTTAATCAGCATATAGCAGTTTAGAAAAAGTTTAAAAAATAATTTTTATTTTTTTGAGTAAATTGTAACTAAAATAGTCAAGAAACTTGACCCTTCTGTTTGCATAAGATATAGCAAATAATTTATTACAACTTTTTTTGAAATATATCGATTCTTTTTAATGCGTAGTACTCAGAAAACAGTTGGAGACAAGCGGATGTGCGTAAAACCATATCAAAATGCGTTAGAAAGCATGGAGCAAGCCAACCTCGCATTTCTTCAATTGCAACCGCCGTATATTGTAAAATAACATTCTACGGTCCAATCTGAAAGCATTATTCGTGTTTTCATCTGGAAATTAGTTAATCAGCATATAGCAGTTTAGAAAAAGTTTAAAAAATAATTTTTATTTTTTTGAGTAAATTGTAACTAAAATAGTCAAGAAACTTGACCCTTCTGTTTGCATAAGATATAGCAAATAATTTATTACAACTTTTTTTGAAATATATCGATTCTTTTTAATGCGTAGTACTCAGAAAACAGTTGGAGACAAGCGGATGTGCGTAAAACCATATCAAAATGCGTTAGAAAGCATGGAGCAAGCCAAGCTCGCATTTCTTCAATTGCAACCGCCGTATATTGTAAGATAACATTCTAGGGTCCAATCTGAAAGCATTATTCGTGTTTTCATCTGGAAATTAGTTAATCAGCATATAGCAGTTTAGAAAAAGTTTAAAAAATAATTTTTATTTTTTTGAGTAAATTGTAACTAAAATAGTCAAGAAACTTGACCCTTCTGTTTGCATAAGATATAGCAAATAATTTATTACAACTTTTTTTGAAATATATCGATTCTTTTTAATGCGTAGTACTCAGAAAACAGTTGGAGAAAAGCGGATGTGCGTAAAACCATATCAAAATGCGTTAGAAAGCATGGAGCAAGCCAACCTCGCATTTCTTCAATTGCAACCGCCGTATATTGTAAAATAACATTCTACGGTCCAATCTGAAAGCATTATTCGTGTTTTCATCTGGAAATTAGTTAATCAGCATATAGCAGTTTAGAAAAAGTTTAAAAAATAATTTTTATTTTTTTGAGTAATTTGTAACTAAAATAGTCAAGAAACTTGACCCTTCTGTTTGCATAAGATATAGCAAATAATTTATTACAACTTTTTTTGAAATATATCGATTCCTTTTAATGCATAGTACTCAGAAAACAGTTGGAGACAAGCGGATGTGCGTCAAACCATATCAAAATGCGTTAAAAAGCATGGAGCAAGCCAATCTCGCATTTCTTCAATTTCAACCGCCGTATATTGTAAAATAACATTCTACGGTCCAATCTGAAAGCATTATTCGTGTTTTCATCTGGAAATTAGTTAATCAGCATATAGCAGTTTATAAAAAGTTTAAAAAATAATATTTATTTTTTGAGTAAATTGTAACTAAAATAGTCAAGAAACTGGACCCTTCTATTTGCATAAGATATAGCAAATAATTTATTACAAGTTTTTTTGAAATAAATCGATTCTTTTTAATGCGTAGTACTCAGAAAACAGTTGGAGACAAGCGGATGTGCGTAAAACCATATCAAAATGCGTTAGAAAGCATGGAGCAAGCCAACCTCGCATTTCTTCAATTGCAACCGCCGTATATTGTAAAATAACATTCTACGGTCCAATCTGAAAGCATTATTCGTGTTTTCATCTGGAAATTAGTTAATCAGCATATAGCAGTTTAGAAAAAGTTTAAAAAATAATTTTTATTTTTTTGAGTAAATTGTAACTAAAATAGTCAAGAAACTTGACCCTTCTGTTTGCATAAGATATAGCAAATAATTTATTACAACTTTTTTTGAAATATATCGATTCTTTTTAATGCGTAGTACTCAGAAAACAGTTGGAGACAAGCGGATGTGCGTAAAACCATATCAAAATGCGTTAGAAAGCATGGAGCAAGCCAACCTCGCATTTCTTCAATTGCAACCGCCGTATATTGTAAAATAACATTCTACGGTCCAATCTGAAAGCATTATTCGTGTTTTCATCTGGAAATTAGTTAATCAGCATATAGCAGTTTAGAAAAAGTTTAAAAAATAATTTTTATTTTTTTGAGTAAATTGTAACTAAAATAGTCAAGAAACTTGACCCTTCTGTTTGCATAAGATATAGCAAATAATTTATTACAACTTTTTTTGAAATATATCGATTCTTTTTAATGCGTAGTACTCAGAAAACAGTTGGAGACAAGCGGATGTGCGTAAAACCATATCAAAATGCGTTAGAAAGCATGGAGCAAGCCAAGCTCGCATTTCTTCAATTGCAACCGCCGTATATTGTAAGATAACATTCTATGGTCCAATCTGAAAGCATTATTCGTGTTTTCATCTGGAAATTAGTTAATCAGCATATAGCAGTTTAGAAAAAGTTTAAAAAATAATTTTTATTTTTTTGAGTAAATTGTAACTAAAATAGTCAAGAAACTTGACCCTTCTGTTTGCATAAGATATAGCAAATAATTTATTACAACTTTTTTTGAAATATATCGATTCTTTTTAATGCGTAGTACTCAGAAAACAGTTGGAGACAAGCGGATGTGCGTAAAACCATATCAAAATGCGTTAGAAAGCATGGAGCAAGCCAACCTCGCATTTCTTCAATTGCAACCGCCGTATATTGTAAAATAACATTCTACGGTCCAATCTGAAAGCATTATTCGTGTTTTCATCTGGAAATTAGTTAATCAGCATATAGCAGTTTAGAAAAAGTTTAAAAAATAATTTTTATTTTTTTGAGTAAATTGTAACTAAAATAGTCAAGAAACTTGACCCTTCTGTTTGCATAAGATATAGCAAATAATTTATTACAACTTTTATTGAAATATATCGATTCTTTTTAATGCGTAGTACTCAGAAAACAGTTGGAGACAAGCGGATGTGCGTAAAACCATATCAAAATGCGTTAGAAAGCATGGAGCAAGCCAACCTCGCATTTCTTCAATTGCAACTGCCGTATATTGTAAGATAACATTCTACGGTCCAATCTGAAAGCATTATTCGTGTTTTCATCTGGAAATTAGTTAATCAGCATATAGCAGTTTAGAAAAAGTTTAAAAAATAATTTTAATTTTTTAATTTCTTAATTTTTTAATTTCTAAAATAGTCAAGAAACTTGACCCTTCTGTTTGCATAAGATATAGCAAATAATTTATTACAACTTTTTTTGAAATATATCGATTCTTTTTAATGCGTAGTACTCAGAAAACAGTTGGAGACAAGCGGATGTGCGTAAAACCATATCAAAATGCGTTAGAAAGCATGGAGCAAGCCAACCTCGCATTTCTTCAATTGCAACCGCCGTATATTGTAAAATAACATTCTACGGTCCAATCTGAAAGCATTATTCGTGTTTTCATCTGGAAATTAGTTAATCAGCATATAGCAGTTTATAAAAAGTTTAAAAAATAATATTTATTTTTTTGAGTAAATTGTAACTAAAATAGTCAATAAACTTGACCCTTCTGTTTGCATAAGATATAGCAAATAATTTATTACAACTTTTTTTGAAATATATCGATTCCTTTTAATGCATAGTACTCAGAAAACAGTTGGAGACAAGCGGATGTGCGTAAAACCATATCAAAATGCGTTAGAAAGCATGGAGCAAGCCAATCTCGCATTTCTTCAATTGCAACCGCCGTATATTGTAAAATAACATTCTACGGTCCAATCTGAAAGCATTATTCGTGTTTTCATCTGGAAATTAGTTAATCAGCATATAGCAGTTTATAAAAAGTTTAAAAAATAATATTTATTTTTTTGAGTAAATTGTAACTAAAATAGTCAAGAAACTGGACCCTTCTCTTTGCATAAGATATAGCAAATAATTTATTACAAGTTTTTTTGAAATAAATCGATTCTTTTTAATGCGTAGTACTCAGAAAACAGTTGGAGACAAGCGGATGTGCGTAAAACCATATCAAAATGCGTTAGAAAGCATGGAGCAAGCCAACCTCGCATTTCTTCAATTGCAACCGCCGTATATTGTAAAATAACATTCTACGGTCCAATCTGAAAGCATTATTCGTGTTTTCATCTGGAAATTAGTTAATCAGCATATAGCAGTTTAGAAAAAGTTTAAAAAATAATTTTTATTTTTTTGAGTAAATTGTAACTAAAATAGTCAAGAAACTTGACCCTTTTGTTTGCATAAGATATAGCAAATAATTTATTACAACTTTTTTTTAAATATATCGATTCTTTTTAATGCGTAGTACTCAGAAAACAGTTGGAGACAAGCGGATGTGCGTAAAACCATATCAAAATGCGTTAGAAAGCATGGAGCAAGCCAACCTCGCATTTCTTCAATTGCAACCGCCGTATATTGTAAAATAACATTCTACGGTCCAATCTGAAAGCATTATTCGTGTTTTCATCTGGAAATTAGTTAATCAGCATATAGCAGTTTAAAAAAAGTTTAAAAAATAATATTTATTTTTTTGAGTAAATTGTAACTAAAATAGTCAAGAAACTTGACCCTTCTGTTTGCATAAGATATAGCAAATAATTTATTACAACTTTTTTTGAAATATATCGATTCTTCTTAATGCGTAGTACTCAGAAAGCAGTTGGAGACAAGCGGATGTGCGTAAAACCATATCAAAATGCGTTAGAAAGCATGGAGCAAGCCAAGCTCGCATTTCTTCAATTGCAACCGCCGTATATTGTAAGATAACATTCTATGGTCCAATCTGAAAGCATTATTCGTGTTTTCATCTGGAAATTAGTTAATCAGCATATAGCAGTTTAGAAAAAGTTTAAAAAATAATTTTTATTTTTTTGAGTAAATTGTAACTAAAATAGTCAAGAAACTTGACCCTTCTGTTTGCATAAGATATAGCAAATAATTTATTACAACTTTTTTTGAAATATATCGATTCTTTTTAATGCGTAGTACTCAGAAAACAGTTGGAGACAAGCGGATGTGCGTAAAACCATATCAAAATGCGTTAGAAAGCATGGAGCAAGCCAACCTCGCATTTCTTCAATTGCAACCGCCGTATATTGTAAAATAACATTCTACGGTCCAATCTGAAAGCATTATTCGTGTTTTCATCTGGAAATTAGTTAATCAGCATATAGCAGTTTATAAAAAGTTTAAAAAATAATATTTATTTTTTTGAGTAAATTGTAACTAAAATAGTCAATAAACTTGACCCTTCTGTTTGCATAAGATATAGCAAATAATTTATTACAACTTTTTTTGAAATATATCGATTCCTTTTAATGCATAGTACTCAGAAAACAGTTGGAGACAAGCGGATGTGCGTAAAACCATATCAAAATGCGTTAGAAAGCATGGAGCAAGCCAATCTCGCATTTCTTCAATTGCAACCGCCGTATATTGTAAAATAACATTCTACGGTCCAATCTGAAAGCATTGTTCGTGTTTTCATCTGGAAATTAGTTAATCAGCATATAGCAGTTTATAAAAAGTTTAAAAAATAATATTTATTTTTTTGAGTAAATTGTAACTAAAATAGTCAAGAAACTGGACCCTTCTCTTTGCATAAGATATAGCAAATAATTTATTACAAGTTTTTTTGAAATAAATCGATTCTTTTTAATGCGTAGTACTCAGAAAACAGTTGGAGACAAGCGGATGTGCGTAAAACCATATCAAAATGCGTTAGAAAGCATGGAGCAAGCCAACCTCGCATTTCTTCAATTGCAACCGCCGTATATTGTAAAATAACATTCTACGGTCCAATCTGAAAGCATTATTCGTGTTTTCATCTGGAAATTAGTTAATCAGCATATAGCAGTTTATAAAAAGTTTAAAAAATAATTTTTATTTTTTTGAGTAAATTGTAACTAAAATAGTCAAGAAACTTGACCCTTTTGTTTGCATAAGATATAGCAAATAATTTATTACAACTTTTTTTTAAATATATCGATTCTTTTTAATGCGTAGTACTCAGAAAACAGTTGGAGACAAGCGGATGTGCGTAAAACCATATCAAAATGCGTTAGAAAGCATGGAGCAAGCCAACCTCGCATTTCTTCAATTGCAACCGCCGTATATTGTAAAATAACATTCTACGGTCCAATCTGAAAGCATTATTCGTGTTTTCATCTGGAAATTAGTTAATCAGCATATAGCAGTTTAAAAAAAGTTTAAAAAATAATATTTATTTTTTTGAGTAAATTGTAACTAAAATAGTCAAGAAACTTGACCCTTCTGTTTGCATAAGATATAGCAAATAATTTATTACAAGTTTTTTTGAAATATATCGATTCTTCTTAATGCGAAGTACTCAGAAAGCAGTTGGAGACAAGCGGATGTGCGTAAAACCATATCAAAATGCGTTAGAAAGCATGGAGCAAGCCAAGCTCGCATTTCTTCAATTGCAACCGCCGTATATTGTAAGATAACATTCTATGGTCCAATCTGAAAGCATTATTCGTGTTTTCATCTGGAAATTAGTTAATCAGCATATAGCAGTTTAGAAAAAGTTTAAAAAATAATTTTTATTTTTTTGAGTAAATTGTAACTAAAATAGTCAAGAAACTTGACCCTTCTGTTTGCATAAGATATAGCAAATAATTTATTACAACTTTTTTTGAAATATATCGATTCTTTTTAATGCGTAGTACTCAGAAAACAGTTGGAGACAAGCGGATGTGCGTAAAACCATATCAAAATGCGTTAGAAAGCATGGAGCAAGCCAACCTCGCATTTCTTCAATTGCAACCGCCGTATATTGTAAAATAACATTCTACGGTCCAATCTGAAAGCATTATTCGTGTTTTCATCTGGAAATTAGTTAATCAGCATATAGCAGTTTATAAAAAGTTTAAAAAATAATATTTATTTTTTTGAGTAAATTGTAACTAAAATAGTCAAGAAACTTGACCCTTCTGTTTGCATAAGATATAGCAAATAATTTATTACAACTTTTTTTGAAATATATCGATTCTTTTTAATGCGTAGTACTCAGAAAACAGTTGGAGACAAGCGGATGTGCGTAAAACCATATCAAAATGCGTTAGAAAGCATGGCGAAAGCCAACCTCGCATTTCTTCAATTGCTACCGCCGTATATTGTAAAATAACATTCCACGGTCCAATCTGAAAGCATTATTCGTGTTTTCATCTGGAAATTATTTAATCAGCATATAGCAGTTTATAAAAAGTTTAAAAAATAATATTTATTTTTTTGAGTAAATTGTAACTAAAATAGTCAAGAAACTTGACCCTTCTGTTTGCATAAGATATAGCAAATAATTTATTACAACTTTTTTTGAAATATATCGATTCTTTTTAATGCGTAGTACTCAGAAAACAGTTGGAGACAAGCGGATGTGCGTAAAACTATATCAAAATGCGTTAGAAAGCATGGAGCAAGCCAACCTCGCATTTCTTCAATTGCAACCGCCGTATATTGTAAAATAACATTATACGGTCCAATCTTAAAACATTATTCGTGTTTTCTTCTGGAAATTAGTTAATCAGCATATAGCAGTTTATAAAAAGTTTAAAAAATAATATTTATTTTTTTGAGTAAATTGTAACTAAAATAGTCAAGAAACTTGACCCTTCTGTTTGCATAAGATATAGCAAATAATTTATTACAACTTTTTTTGAAATATATCGATTCTTTTTAATGCGTAGTACTCAGAAAACAGTTGGAGACAAGCGGATGTGCGTAAAACCATATCAAAATGCGTTAGAAAGCATGGAGCAAGCCAATCTCGCATTTCTTCAATTGCAACCGCCGTATATTGTAAAATAACATTCTACGGTCCAATCTGAAAGCATTATTCGTGTTTTCATCTGGAAATTAGTTAATCAGCATATAGCAGTTTATAAAAAGTTTAAAAAATAATATTTATTTTTTTGAGTAAATTGTAACTAAAATAGTCAAGAAACTTGACCCTTCTGTTTGCATAAGATATAGCAAATAATTTATTACAACTTTTTTTGAAATATATCGATTCTCTTTAATGCGTAGTACTCAGAAAACAGTTGGAGACAAGCGGATGTGCGTAAAACCATATCAAAATGCGTTAGAAAGCATGGAGCAAGCCAACCTCGCATTTCTTCAATTGCAACCGCCGTATATTGTAAAATAACATTCTACGGTCCAATCTGAAAGCATTATTCGTGTTTTCATCTGGAAATTAGTTAATCAGCATATAGCAGTTTATAAAAAGTTTAAAAAATAATATTTATTTTTTTGAGTAAATTGTAACTAAAATAGTCAAGAAACTTGACCCTTCTGTTTGCATAAGATATAGCAAATAATTTATTACAACTTTTTTTGATATATATCGATTCTTTTTAATGCGTAGTACTCAGAAAACAGTTGGAGACAAGCGGATGTGCGTAAAACCATATCAAAATGCGTTAGAAAGCATGGAGCAAGCCAACCTCGCATTTCTTCAATTGCAACCGCCGTATATTGTAAAATAACATTCTACGGTCCAATCTGAAAGCATTATTCGTGTTTTCATCTGGAAATTAGTTAATCAGCATATAGCAGTTTAGAAAAAGTTTAAAAAATAATTTTTATTTTTTTGAGTAAATTGTAACTAAAATAGTCAAGAAACTTGACCCTTCTGTTTGCATAAGATATAGCAAATAATTTATTACAACTTTTTTTGAAATATATCGATTCTTTTTAATGCGTAGTACTCAGAAAACAGTTGGAGACAAGCGGATGTGCGTAAAACCATATCAAAATGCGTTAGAAAACATGGAGCAAGCCAAGCTCGCATTTCTTCAATTGCAACCGCCGTATATTGTAAGATAACATTCTATGGTCCAATCTGAAAGCATTATTCGTGTTTTCATCTGGAAATTAGTTAATCAGCATATAGCAGTTTAGAAAAAGTTTAAAAAATAATTTTTATTTTTTTGAGTAAATTGTAACTAAAATAGTCAAGAAACTTGACCCTTCTGTTTGCATAAGATATAGCAAATAATTTATTACAACTTTTTTTGAAATATATCGATTCTTTTTAATGCGTAGTACTCAGAAAACAGTTGGAGACAAGCGGATGTGCGTAAAACCATATCAAACTGCGTTAGAAAGCATGGAGCAAGCCAAGCTCGCATTTCTTCAATTGCAACCGCCGTATATTGTAAAATAACATTCTACGGTCCAATCTGAAAGCATTATTCGTGTTTTCATCTGGAAATTAGTTAATCAGCATATAGCAGTTTAGAAAAAGTTTAAAAAATAATTTTTATTTTTTTGAGTAAATTGTAACTAAAATAGTCAAGAAACTTGACCCTTCTGTTTGCATAAGATATAGCAAATAATTTATTACAACTTTTATTGAAATATATCGATTCTTTTTAATGCGTAGTACTCAGAAAACAGTTGGAGACAAGCGGATGTGCGTAAAACCATATCAAAATGCGTTAGAAAGCATGGAGCAAGCCAACCTCGCATTTCTTCAATTGCAACCGCCGTATATTGTAAGATAACATTCTACGGTCCAATCTGAAAGCATTATTCGTGTTTTCATCTGGAAATTAGGTAATCAGCATATAGCAGTTTAGAAAAAGTTTAAAAAATAATTTTAATTTTTTAATTTCTTAATTTTTTAATTTCTAAAATAGTCAAGAAACTTGACCCTTCTGTTTGCATAAGATATAGCAAATAATTTATTACAACTTTTTTTGAAATATATCGATTCTTTTTAATGCGTAGTACTCAGAAAACAGTTGGAGACAAGCGGATGTGCGTAAAACCATATCAAAATGCGTTAGAAAGCATGGAGCAAGCCAACCTCGCATTTCTTCAATTGCAACCGCCGTATATTGTAAAATAACATTCTACGGTCCAATCTGAAAGCATTATTCGTGTTTTCATCTGGAAATTAGTTAATCAGCATATAGCAGTTTATAAAAAGTTTAAAAAATAATATTTATTTTTTTGAGTAAATTGTAACTAAAATAGTCAATAAACTTGACCCTTCTGTTTGCATAAGATATAGCAAATAATTTATTACAACTTTTTTTGAAATATATCGATTCCTTTTAATGCATAGTACTCAGAAAACAGTTGGAGACAAGCGGATGTGCGTAAAACCATATCAAAATGCGTTAGATAGCATGGAGCAAGCCAATCTCGCATTTCTTCAATTGCAACCGCCGTATATGTGTAAAATAACATTCTACGGTCCAATCTGAAAGCATTATTCGTGTTTTCATCTGGAAATTAGTTAATCAGCATATAGCAGTTTATAAAAAGTTTAAAAAATAATATTTATTTTTTTGAGTAAATTGTAACTAAAATAGTCAAGAAACTGGACCCTTCTCTTTGCATAAGATATAGCAAATAATTTATTACAAGTTTTTTTGAAATAAATCGATTCTTTTTAATGCGTAGTACTCAGAAAACAGTTGGAGACAAGCGGATGTGCGTAAAACCATATCAAAATGCGTTAGAAAGCATGGAGCAAGCCAACCTCGCATTTCTTCAATTGCAACCGCCGTATATTGTAAAATAACATTCTACGGTCCAATCTGAAAGCATTATTCGTGTTTTCATCTGGAAATTAGTTAATCAGCATATAGCAGTTTATAAAAAGTTTAAAAAATAATATTTATTTTTTTGAGTAAATTGTAACTAAAATAGTCAAGAAACTTGACCCTTCTGTTTGCATAAGATATAGCAAATAATTTATTACAACTTTTTTTGAAATATATCGATTCTTTTTAATGCGTAGTACTCAGAAAACAGTTGGAGACAAGCGGATGTGCGTAAAACCATATCAAAATGCGTTAGAAAGCATGGAGCAAGCCAACCTCGCATTTCTTCAATTGCAACCGCCGTATATTGTAAAATAACATTCTACGGTCCAATCTGAAAGCATTATTCGTGTTTTCATCTGGAAATTAGTTAATCAGCATATAGCAGTTTAGAAAAAGTTTAAAAAATAATTTTTATTTTTTTGAGTAAATTGTAACTAAAATAGTCAAGAAACTTGACCCTTTTGTTTGCATAAGATATAGCAAATAATTTATTACAACTTTTTTTTAAATATATCGATTCTTTTTAATGCGTAGTACTCAGAAAACAGTTGGAGACAAGCGGATGTGCGTAAAACCATATCAAAATGCGTTAGAAAGCATGGAGCAAGCCAACCTCGCATTTCTTCAATTGCAACCGCCGTATATTGTAAAATAACATTCTACGGTCCAATCTGAAAGCATTATTCGTGTTTTCATCTGGAAATTAGTTAATCAGCATATAGCAGTTTATAAAAAGTTTAAAAAATAATATTTATTTTTTTGAGTAAATTGTAACTAAAATAGTCAAGAAACTTGACCCTTCTGTTTGCATAAGATATAGCAAATAATTTATTACAACTTTTTTTGAAATATATCGATTCTCTTTAATGCGTAGTACTCAGAAAACAGTTGGAGACAAGCGGATGTGCGTAAAACCATATCAAAATGCGTTAGAAAGCATGGAGCAAGCCAACCTCGCATTTCTTCAATTGCAACCGCCGTATATTGTAAAATAACATTCTACGGTCCAATCTGAAAGCATTATTCGTGTTTTCATCTGGAAATTAGTTAATCAGCATATAGCAGTTTATAAAAAGTTTAAAAAATAATATTTATTTTTTTGAGTAAATTGTAACTAAAATAGTCAAGAAACTTGACCCTTCTGTTTGCATAAGATATAGCAAATAATTTATTACAACTTTTTTTGATATATATCGATTCTTTTTAATGCGTAGTACTCAGAAAACAGTTGGAGACAAGCGGATGTGCGTAAAACCATATCAAAATGCGTTAGAAAGCATGGAGCAAGCCAACCTCGCATTTCTTCAATTGCAACCGCCGTATATTGTAAAATAACATTCTACGGTCCAATCTGAAAGCATTATTCGTGTTTTCATCTGGAAATTAGTTAATCAGCATATAGCAGTTTAGAAAAAGTTTAAAAAATAATTTTTATTTTTTTGAGTAAATTGTAACTAAAATAGTCAAGAAACTTGACCCTTCTGTTTGCATAAGATATAGCAAATAATTTATTACAACTTTTTTTGAAATATATCGATTCTTTTTAATGCGTAGTACTCAGAAAACAGTTGGAGACAAGCGGATGTGCGTAAAACCATATCAAAATGCGTTAGAAAGCATGGAGCAAGCCAAGCTCGCATTTCTTCAATTGCAACCGCCGTATATTGTAAGATAACATTCTATGGTCCAATCTGAAAGCATTATTCGTGTTTTCATCTGGAAATTAGTTAATCAGCATATAGCAGTTTAAAAAAAGTTTAAAAAATAATTTTTATTTTTTTGAGTAAATTGTAACTAAAATAGTCAAGAAACTTGACCCTTCTGTTTGCATAAGATATAGCAAATAATTTATTACAACTTTTTTTGAAATATATCGATTCTTTTTAATGCGTAGTACTCAGAAAACAGTTGGAGACAAGCGGATGTGCGTAAAACCATATCAAAATGCGTTAGAAAGCATGGAGCAAGCCAAGCTCGCATTTCTTCAATTGCAACCGCCGTATATTGTAAAATAACATTCTACGGTCCAATCTGAAAGCATTATTCGTGTTTTCATCTGGAAATTAGTTAATCAGCATATAGCAGTTTAGAAAAAGTTTAAAAAATAATTTTTATTTTTTTGAGTAAATTGTAACTAAAATAGTCAAGAAACTTGACCCTTCTGTTTGCATAAGATATAGCAAATAATTTATTACAACTTTTATTGAAATATATCGATTCTTTTTAATGCGTAGTACTCAGAAAACAGTTGGAGACAAGCGGATGTGCGTAAAACCATATCAAAATGCGTTAGAAAGCATGGAGCAAGCTAACCTCGCATTTCTTCAATTGCAACCGCCGTATATTGTAAGATAACATTCTACGGTCCAATCTGAAAGCATTATTCGTGTTTTCATCTGGAAATTAGTTAATCAGCATATAGCAGTTTAGAAAAAGTTTAAAAAATAATTTTAATTTTTTAATTTCTTAATTTTTTAATTTCTAAAATAGTCAAGAAACTTGACCCTTCTGTTTGCATAAGATATAGCAAATAATTTATTACAACTTTTTTTGAAATATATCGATTCTTTTTAATGCGTAGTACTCAGAAAACAGTTGGAGACAAGCGGATGTGCGTAAAACCATATCAAAATGCGTTAGAAAGCATGGAGCAAGCCAACCTCGCATTTCTTCAATTGCAACCGCCGTATATTGTAAAATAACATTCTACGGTCCAATCTGAAAGCATTATTCGTGTTTTCATCTGGAAATTAGTTAATCAGCATATAGCAGTTTATAAAAAGTTTAAAAAATAATATTTATTTTTTTGAGTAAATTGTAACTAAAATAGTCAATAAACTTGACCCTTCTGTTTGCATAAGATATAGCAAATAATTTATTACAACTTTTTTTGAAATATATCGATTCCTTTTAATGCATAGTACTCAGAAAACAGTTGGAGACAAGCGGATGTGCGTAAAACCATATCAAAATGCGTTAGAAAGCATGGAGCAAGCCAATCTCGCA
This sequence comes from Cantharis rustica, assembly GCA_911387805.1. Classification (NCBI taxonomy): domain Eukaryota; kingdom Metazoa; phylum Arthropoda; class Insecta; order Coleoptera; family Cantharidae; genus Cantharis; species Cantharis rustica. The sequence continues at coordinate 13,824,256 of OU426883.1, forward strand.
TTTCTTCAATTGCAACCGCCGTATATTGTAAAATAACATTCTACGGTCCAATCTGAAAGCATTATTCGTGTTTTCATCTGGAAATTAGTTAATCAGCATATAGCAGTTTATAAAAAGTTTAAAAAATAATATTTATTTTTTTGAGTAAATTGTAACTAAAATAGTCAAGAAACTGGACCCTTCTCTTTGCATAAGATATAGCAAATAATTTATTACAAGTTTTTTTGAAATAAATCGATTCTTTTTAATGCGTAGTACTCAGAAAACAGTTGGAGACAAGCGGATGTGCGTAAAACCATATCAAAATGCGTTAGAAAGCATGGAGCAAGCCAACCTCGCATTTCTTCAATTGCAACCGCCGTATATTGTAAAATAACATTCTACGGTCCAATCTGAAAGCATTATTCGTGTTTTCATCTGGAAATTAGTTAATCAGCATATAGCAGTTTATAAAAAGTTTAAAAAATAATATTTATTTTTTTGAGTAAATTGTAACTAAAATAGTCAAGAAACTTGACCCTTCTGTTTGCATAAGATATAGCAAATAATTTATTACAACTTTTTTTGAAATATATCGATTCTTTTTAATGCGTAGTACTCAGAAAACAGTTGGAGACAAGCGGATGTGCGTAAAACCATATCAAAATGAGTTAGAAAGCATGGAGCAAGCCAACCTCGCATTTCTTCAATTGCAACCGCCGTATATTGTAAAATAACATTCTAAGGTCCAATCTGAAAGCATTATTCGTGTTTTCATCTGGAAATTAGTTAATCAGCATATAGCAGTTTAGAAAAAGTTTAAAAAATAATTTTTATTTTTTTGAGTAAATTGTAACTAAAATAGTCAAGAAACTTGACCCTTTTGTTTGCATAAGATATAGCAAATAATTTATTACAACTTTTTTTTAAATATATCGATTCTTTTTAATGCGTAGTACTCAGAAAACAGTTGGAGACAAGCGGATGTGCGTAAAACCATATCAAAATGCGTTAGAAAGCATGGAGCAAGCCAACCTCGCATTTCTTCAATTGCAACCGCCGTATATTGTAAAATAACATTCTACGGTCCAATCTGAAAGCATTATTCGTGTTTTCATCTGGAAATTAGTTAATCAGCATATAGCAGTTTAAAAAAAGTTTAAAAAATAATATTTATTTTTTTGAGTAAATTGTAACTAAAATAGTCAAGAAACTTGACCCTTCTGTTTGCATAAGATATAGCAAATAATTTATTACAACTTTTTTTGAAATATATCGATTCTTCTTAATGCGTAGTACTCAGAAAGCAGTTGGAGACAAGCGGATGTGCGTAAAACGATATCAAAATGCGTTAGAAAGCATGGAGCAAGCCAAGCTCGCATTTCTTCAATTGCAACCGCCGTATATTGTAAGATAACATTCTATGGTCCAATCTGAAAGCATTATTCGTGTTTTCATCTGGAAATTAGTTAATCAGCATATAGCAGTTTAGAAAAAGTTTAAAAAATAATTTTTATTTTTTTGAGTAAATTGTAACTAAAATAGTCAAGAAACTTGACCCTTCTGTTTGCATAAGATATAGCAAATAATTTATTACAACTTTTTTTGAAATATATCGATTCTTTTTAATGCGTAGTACTCAGAAAACAGTTGGAGACAAGCGGATGTGCGTAAAACCATATCAAAATGCGTTAGAAAGCATGGAGCAAGCCAACCTCGCATTTCTTCAATTGCAACCGCCGTATATTGTAAAATAACATTCTACGGTCCAATCTGAAAGCATTATTCGTGTTTTCATCTGGAAATTAGTTAATCAGCATATAGCAGTTTATAAAAAGTTTAAAAAATAATATTTATTTTTTTGAGTAAATTGTAACTAAAATAGTCAAGAAACTTGACCCTTCTGTTTGCATAAGATATAGCAAATAATTTATTACAACTTTTTTTGAAATATATCGATTCTTTTTAATGCGTAGTACTCAGAAAACAGTTGGAGACAAGCGGATGTGCGTAAAACCATATCAAAATGCGTTAGAAAGCATGGCGAAAGCCAACCTCGCATTTCTTCAATTGCTACCGCCGTATATTGTAAAATAACATTCCACGGTCCAATCTGAAAGCATTATTCGTGTTTTCATCTGGAAATTAGTTAATCAGCATATAGCAGTTTATAAAAAGTTTAAAAAATAATATTTATTTTTTTGAGTAAATTGTAACTAAAATAGTCAAGAAACTTGACCCTTCTGTTTGCATAAGATATAGCAAATAATTTATTACAACTTTTTTTGAAATATATCGATTCTTTTTAATGCGTAGTACTCAGAAAACAGTTGGAGACAAGCGGATGTGCGTAAAACTATATCAAAATGCGTTAGAAAGCATGGAGCAAGCCAACCTCGCATTTCTTCAATTGCAACCGCCGTATATTGTAAAATAACATTATACGGTCCAATCTTAAAACATTATTCGTGTTTTCTTCTGGAAATTAGTTAATCAGCATATAGCAGTTTATAAAAAGTTTAAAAAATAATATTTATTTTTTTGAGTAAATTGTAACTAAAATAGTCAAGAAACTTGACCCTTCTGTTTGCATAAGATATAGCAAATAATTTATTACAACTTTTTTTGAAATATATCGATTCTTTTTAATGCGTAGTACTCAGAAAACAGTTGGAGACAAGCGGATGTGCGTAAAACCATATCAAAATGCGTTAGAAAGCATGGAGCAAGCCAATCTCGCATTTCTTCAATTGCAACCGCCGTATATTGTAAAATAACATTCTACGGTCCAATCTGAAAGCATTATTCGTGTTTTCATCTGGAAATTAGTTAATCAGCATATAGCAGTTTATAAAAAGTTTAAAAAATAATATTTATTTTTTTGAGTAAATTGTAACTAAAATAGTCAAGAAACTTGACCCTTCTGTTTGCATAAGATATAGCAAATAATTTATTACAACTTTTTTTGAAATATATCGATTCTCTTTAATGCGTAGTACTCAGAAAACAGTTGGAGACAAGCGGATGTGCGTAAAACCATATCAAAATGCGTTAGAAAGCATGGAGCAAGCCAACCTCGCATTTCTTCAATTGCAACCGCCGTATATTGTAAAATAACATTCTACGGTCCAATCTGAAAGCATTATTCGTGTTTTCATCTGGAAATTAGTTAATCAGCATATAGCAGTTTATAAAAAGTTTAAAAAATAATATTTATTTTTTTGAGTAAATTGTAACTAAAATAGTCAAGAAACTTGACCCTTCTGTTTGCATAAGATATAGCAAATAATTTATTACAACTTTTTTTGATATATATCGATTCTTTTTAATGCGTAGTACTCAGAAAACAGTTGGAGACAAGCGGATGTGCGTAAAACCATATCAAAATGCGTTAGAAAGCATGGAGCAAGCCAACCTCGCATTTCTTCAATTGCAACCGCCGTATATTGTAAAATAACATTCTACGGTCCAATCTGAAAGCATTATTCGTGTTTTCATCTGGAAATTAGTTAATCAGCATATAGCAGTTTAGAAAAAGTTTAAAAAATAATTTTTATTTTTTTGAGTAAATTGTAACTAAAATAGTCAAGAAACTTGACCCTTCTGTTTGCATAAGATATAGCAAATAATTTATTACAACTTTTTTTGAAATATATCGATTCTTTTTAATGCGTAGTACTCAGAAAACAGTTGGAGACAAGCGGATGTGCGTAAAACCATATCAAAATGCGTTAGAAAGCATGGAGCAAGCCAACCTCGCATTTCTTCAATTGCAACCGCCGTATATTGTAAAATAACATTCTACGGTCCAATCTGAAAGCATTATTCGTGTTTTCATCTGGAAATTAGTTAATCAGCATATAGCAGTTTAGAAAAAGTTTAAAAAATAATTTTTATTTTTTTGAGTAAATTGTAACTAAAATAGTCAAGAAACTTGACCCTTCTGTTTGCATAAGATATAGCAAATAATTTATTACAACTTTTTTTGAAATATATCGATTCTTTTTAATGCGTAGTACTCAGAAAACAGTTGGAGACAAGCGGATGTGCGTAAAACCATATCAAAATGCGTTAGAAAGCATGGAGCAAGCCAATCTCGCATTTCTTCAATTGCAACCGCCGTATATTGTAAAATAACATTCTACGGTCCAATCTGAAAGCATTATTCGTGTTTTCATCTGGAAATTAGTTAATCAGCATATAGCAGTTTATAAAAAGTTTAAAAAATAATATTTATTTTTTTGAGTAAATTGTAACTAAAATAGTCAAGAAACTTGACCCTTCTGTTTGCATAAGATATAGCAAATAATTTATTACAACTTTTTTTGAAATATATCGATTCTCTTTAATGCGTAGTACACAGAAAACAGTTGGAGACAAGCGGATGTGCGTAAAACCATATCAAAATGCGTTAGAAAGCATGGAGCAAGCCAACCTCGCATTTCTTCAATTCCAACCGCCGTATATTGTAAAATAACATTCTACGGTCCAATCTGAAAGCATTATTCGTGTTTTCATCTGGAAATTAGTTAATCAGCATATAGCAGTTTATAAAAAGTTTAAAAAATAATATTTATTTTTTTGAGTAAATTGTAACTAAAATAGTCAAGAAACTTGACCCTTCTGTTTGCATAAGATATAGCAAATAATTTATTACAACTTTTTTTGAAATATATCGATTCTATTTAATGCGTGGTACTCAGAAAACAGTTGGAGACAAGCTGATGTGCGTAAAACCATATTAAAATGCGTTAGAAAGCATGGAGCAAGCCAACCTCGCATTTCTTCAATTGCAACCGCCGTATATTGTAAAATAACATTCTACGGTCCAATCTGAAAGCATTATTCGTGTTTTCATCTGGAAATTAGTTAATCAGCATATAGCAGTTTATAAAACGTTTAAAAAATAATATTTATTTTTTTGAGTAAATTATAACTAAAATAGTCAAGAAATTTGACCCTTCTGTTTGCATAAGATATAGCAAATAATTTATTAGAACTTTTTTTGAAATATATCGATTCTTTTTAATGCGTAGTACTCAGAAAACAGTTGGAGACAAGCGGATGTGCGTAAAACCATATCAAAATGCGTTAGAAAGCATGGAGCAAGCCAACCTCGCATTTCTTCAATTGCAACCGCCGTATATTGTAAAATAACATTCTACGGTCCAATCTGAAAGCATTATTCGTGTTTTCATCTGGAAATTAGTTAATCAGCATATAGCAGTTTATAAAAAGTTTAAAAAATAATATTTATTTTTTTGAGTAAATTGTAACTAAAATAGTCAAGAAACTTGACCCTTCTGTTTGCATAAGATATAGCAAATAATTTATTACAAGTTTTTTTGATATATATCGATTCTTTTTAATGCGTAGTACTCAGAAAACAGTTGGAGACAAGCGGATCTGCGTAAAACCATATCAAAATGCGTTAGAAAGCATGGAGCAAGCCAACCTCGCATTTCTTCAATTGCAACCGCCGTATATTGTAAAATAACATTCTACGGTCCAATCTGAAAGCATTATTCGTGTTTTCATCTGGAAATTAGTTAATCAGCATATAGCAGTTTAGAAAAAGTTTAAAAAATAATTTTTATTTTTTTGAGTAAATTGTAACTAAAATAGTCAAGAAACTTGACCCTTCTGTTTGCATTAGATATAGCAAATAATTTATTACAACTTTTTTTGAAATAATTCGATTCTTTTTAATGCGTAGTACTCAGAAAACAGTTGGAGACAAGCGGATGTGCGTAAAACCATATCAAAATGCGTTAGAAAGCATGGAGCAAGCCAACCTCGCATTTCTTCAATTGCAACCGCCGTATATTGTAAAATAACATTCTACGGTCCAATCTGAAAGCATTATTCGTGTTTTCATTTGGAAATTAGTTAATCAGCATATAGCAGTTTATAAAAAGTTTAAAAAATAATATTTATTTTTTTGAGTAAATTGTAACTAAAATAGTCAAGAAACTTGACCCTTCTGTTTGCATAAGATATAGCAAATAATTTATTACAACTTTTTTTGAAATATATCGATTCTCTTTAATGCGTAGTACTCAGAAAACAGTTGGAGACAAGCGGATGTGCGTAAAACCATATCAAAATGCGTTAGAAAGCATGGAGCAAGCCAACCTCGCATTTCTTCAATTGCAACCGCCGTATATTGTAAAATAACATTCTACGGTCCAATCTGAAAGCATTATTCGTGTTTTCATCTGGAAATTAGTTAATCAGCATATAGCAGTTTATAAAAAGTTTAAAAAATAATATTTATTTTTTTGAGTAAATTGTAACTAAAATAGTCAAGAAACTTGACCCTTCTGTTTGCATAAGATATAGCAAATAATTTATTACAACTTTTTTTGATATATATCGATTCTTTTTAATGCGTAGTACTCAGAAAACAGTTGGAGACAAGCGGATGTGCGTAAAACCATATCAAAATGCGTTAGAAAGCATGGAGCAAGCCAACCTCGCATTTCTTCAATTGCAACCGCCGTATATTGTAAAATAACATTCTACGGTCCAATCTGAAAGCATTATTCGTGTTTTCATCTGGAAATTAGTTAATCAGCATATAGCAGTTTAGAAAAAGTTTAAAAAATAATTTTTATTTTTTTGAGTAAATTGTAACTAAAATAGTCAAGAAACTTGACCCTTCTGTTTGCATAAGATATAGCAAATAATTTATTACAACTTTTTTTGAAATATATCGATTCTTTTTAATGCGTAGTACTCAGAAAACAGTTGGAGACAAGCGGATGTGCGTAAAACCATATCAAAATGCGTTAGAAAGCATGGAGCAAGCCAACCTCGCATTTCTTCAATTGCAACCGCCGTATATTGTAAAATAACATTCTACGGTCCAATCTGAAAGCATTATTCGTGTTTTCATCTGGAAATTAGTTAATCAGCATATAGCAGTTTAGAAAAAGTTTAAAAAATAATTTTTATTTTTTTGAGTAAATTGTAACTAAAATAGTCAAGAAACTTGACCCTTCTGTTTGCATAAGATATAGCAAATAATTTATTACAACTTTTTTTGAAATATATCGATTCTTTTTAATGCGTAGTACTCAGAAAACAGTTGGAGACAAGCGGATGTGCGTAAAACCATATCAAAATGCGTTAGAAAGCATGGAGCAAGCCAATCTCGCATTTCTTCAATTGCAACCGCCGTATATTGTAAAATAACATTCTACGGTCCAATCTGAAAGCATTATTCGTGTTTTCATCTGGAAATTAGTTAATCAGCATATAGCAGTTTATAAAAAGTTTAAAAAATAATATTTATTTTTTTGAGTAAATTGTAACTAAAATAGTCAAGAAACTTGACCCTTCTGTTTGCATAAGATATAGCAAATAATTTATTACAACTTTTTTTGAAATATATCGATTCTCTTTAATGCGTAGTACACAGAAAACAGTTGGAGACAAGCGGATGTGCGTAAAACCATATCAAAATGCGTTAGAAAGCATGGAGCAAGCCAACCTCGCATTTCTTCAATTGCAACCGCCGTATATTGTAAAATAACATTCTACGGTCCAATCTGAAAGCATTATTCGTGTTTTCATCTGGAAATTAGTTAATCAGCATATAGCAGTTTATAAAAAGTTTAAAAAATAATATTTATTTTTTTGAGTAAATTGTAACTAAAATAGTCAAGAAACTTGACCCTTCTGTTTGCATAAGATATAGCAAATAATTTATTACAAGTTTTTTTGATATATATCGATTCTTTTTAATGCGTAGTACTCAGAAAACAGTTGGAGACAAGCGGATCTGCGTAAAACCATATCAAAATGCGTTAGAAAGCATGGAGCAAGCCAACCTCGCATTTCTTCAATTGCAACCGCCGTATATTGTAAAATAACATTCTACGGTCCAATCTGAAAGCATTATTCGTGTTTTCATCTGGAAATTAGTTAATCAGCATATAGCAGTTTAGAAAAAGTTTAAAAAATAATTTTTATTTTTTTGAGTAAATTGTAACTAAAATAGTCAAGAAACTTGACCCTTCTGTTTGCATTAGATATAGCAAATAATTTATTACAACTTTTTTTGAAATAATTCGATTCTTTTTAATGCGTAGTACTCAGAAAACTGTTGGAGACAAGCGGATGTGCGTAAAACCATATCAAAATGCGTTAGAAAGCATGGAGCAAGCCAACCTCGCATTTCTTCAATTGCAACCGCCGTATATTGTAAAATAACATTCTACGGTCCAATCTGAAAGCATTATTCGTGTTTTCATTTGGAAATTAGTTAATCAGTGTATAGCAGTTTATAAAAAGTTTAAAAAATAATATTTATTTTTTTGAGTAAATTGTAACTAAAATAGTCAAGAAACTTGACCCTTCTGTTTGCATAAGATATAGCAAATAATTTATTACAACTTTTTTTGAAATATATCGATTCTTTTTAATGCGTAGTACTCAGAAAACAGTTGGAGACAAGCGGATGTTCGTAAAACCATATCAAAATGCGTTAGAAAGCATGGAGCAAGCCAACGTCGCATTTCTTCAATTGCAACCGCCGTATATTGTAAAATAACATTCTACGGTCCAATCTGAAAGCATTATTCGTGTTTTCATCTGGAAATTAGTTAATCAGCATATAGCAGTTTAGAAAAAGTTTAAAAAATAATTTTTATTTTTTTGAGTAAATTGTAACTAAAATAGTCAAGAAACTTGACCCTTCTGTTTGCATTAGATATAGCAAATAATTTATTACAACTTTTTTTGAAATATATCGATTCTTTTTAATGCGTAGTACTCAGAAAACAGTTGGAGACCAGCGGATGTGCGTAAAACCATATCAAAATGCGTTAGAAAGCATGGAGCAAGCCAACCTCGCATTTCTTCAATTGCAACCGCCGTATATTGTAAAATAACATTCTACGGTCCAATCTGAAAGCATTATTCGTGTTTTCATCTGGAAATTAGTTAATCAGCATATAGCAGATTATAAAAAGTTTAAAAAATAATATTTATTTTTTTGAGTAAATTATAACTAAAATAGTCAAGAAATTTGACCTTTCTGTTTGCATAAGATATAGCAAATAATTTATTAGAACTTTTTTTGAAATATATCGATTCTTTTTAATGCGTAGTACTCAGAAAACAGTTGGAGACAAGCGGATGTGCGTAAAACCATATCAAAATGCGTTAGAAAGCATGGAGCAAGCCAACCTCGCATTTCTTCAATTGCAACCGCCGTATATTGTAAAATAACATTCTACGGTCCAATCTGAAAGCATTATTCGTGTTTTCATCTGGAAATTAGTTAATCAGCATATAGCAGTTTATAAAAAGTTTAAAAAATAATATTTATTTTTTTGAGTAAATTGTAACTAAAATAGTCAAGAAACTTGACCCTTCTGTTTGCATAAGATATAGCAAATAATTTATTACAACTTTTTTTGAAATATATCGATTCTTTTTAATGCGTAGTACTCAGAAAGCAGTTGGAGACAAGCGGATGTGCGTAAAACCATATCAAAATGCGTTAGAAAGCATGGAGCAAGCCAACCTCGCATTTCTTCAATTGCAACCGCCGTATATTGTAAAATAACATTCCACGGTCCAATCTGAAAGCATTATTCGTGTTTTCATCTGGAAATTAGTTAATCAGCATATAGCAGTTTATAAAAAGTTTAAAAAATAATATTTATTTTTTTGAGTAAATTATAACTAAAATAGTCAAGAAATTTGACCTTTCTGTTTGCATAAGATATAGCAAATAATTTATTAGAACTTTTTTTGAAATATATCGATTCTTTTTAATGCGTAGTACTCAGAAAACAGTTGGAGACAAGCGGATGTGCGTAAAACCATATCAAAATGCGTTAGAAAGCATGGAGCAAGCCAACCTCGCATTTCTTCAATTGCAACCGCCGTATATTGTAAAATAACATTCTACGGTCCAATCTGAAAGCATTATTCGTGTTTTCATCTGGAAATTAGTTAATCAGCATATAGCAGTTTATAAAAAGTTTAAAAAATAATATTTATTTTTTTGAGTAAATTGTAACTAAAATAGTCAAGAAACTTGACCCTTCTGTTTGCATAAGATATAGCAAATAATTTATTACAACTTTTTTTGAAATATATCGATTCTTTTTAATGCGTAGTACTCAGAAAGCAGTTGGAGACAAGCGGATGTGCGTAAAACCATATCAAAATGCGTTAGAAAGCATGGAGCAAGCCAACCTCGCATTTCTTCAATTGCAACCGCCGTATATTGTAAAATAACATTCCACGGTCCAATCTGAAAGCATTATTCGTGTTTTCATCTGGAAATTAGTTAATCAGCATATAGCAGTTTATAAAAAGTTTAAAAAATAATATTTATTTTTTTGAGTAAATTGTAACTAAAATAGTCAAGAAACTTGACCCTTCTGTTTGCATAAGATATAGCAAATAATTTATTACAACTTTTTTTGAAATATATCGATTCTTTTTAATGCGTAGTACTCAGAAAACAGTTGGAGACAAGCGGATGTGCGTAAAACCATATCAAAATGCGTTAGAAAGCATGGAGCAAGCCAACCTCGCATTTCTTCAATTGCAACCGCCGTATATTGTAAAATAACATTCTACGGTCCAATCTGAAAGCATTATTCGTGTTTTCATTTGGAAATTAGTTAATCAGCATATAGCAGTTTATAAAAAGTTTAAAAAATAATATTTATTTTTTTGAGTAAATTGTAACTAAAATAGTCAAGAAACTTGACCCTTCTGTTTGCATAAGATATAGCAAATAATTTATTACAACTTTTTTTGAAATATATCGATTCTTTTTAATGCGTAGTACTCAGAAAACAGTTGGAGACAAGCGGATGTGCGTAAAACCATATCAAAATGCGTTAGAAAGCATGGAGCAAGCCAACCTCGCATTTCTTCAATCGCAACCGCCGTATATTGTAAAATAACATTCTACGGTCCAATCTGAAAGCATTATTCGTGTTTTCATCTGGAAATTAGTTAATCAGCATATAGCAGTTTAGAAAAAGTTTAAAAAATAATTTTTATTTTTTTGAGTAAATTGTAACTAAAATAGTCAAGAAACTTGACCCTTCTGTTTGCATTAGATATAGCAAATAATTTATTACAACTTTTTTTGAAATATATCGATTCTTTTTAATGCGTAGTACTCAGAAAACAGTTGGAGACCAGCGGATGTGCGTAAAACCATATCAAAATGCGTTAGAAAGCATGGAGCAAGCCAACCTCGCATTTCTTCAATTGCAACCGCCGTATATTGTAAAATAACATTCTACGGTCCAATCTGAAAGCATTATTCGTGTTTTCATCTGGAAATTAGTTAATCAGCATATAGCAGTTTATAAAAAGTTTAAAAAATAATATTTATTTTTTTGAGTAAATTATAACTAAAATAGTCAAGAAATTTGACCTTTCTGTTTGCATAAGATATAGCAAATAATTTATTAGAACTTTTTTTGAAATATATCGATTCTTTTTAATGCGTAGTACTCAGAAAACAGTTGGAGACAAGCGGATGTGCGTAAAACCATATCAAAATGCGTTAGAAAGCATGGAGCAAGCCAACCTCGCATTTCTTCAATTGCAACCGCCGTATATTGTAAAATAACATTCTACGGTCCAATCTGAAAGCATTATTCGTGTTTTCATCTGGAAATTAGTTAATCAGCATATAGCAGTTTATAAAAAGTTTAAAAAATAATATTTATTTTTTTGAGTAAATTGTAACTAAAATAGTCAAGAAACTTGACCCTTCTGTTTGCATAAGATATAGCAAATAATTTATTACAACTTTTTTTGAAATATATCGATTCTTTTTAATGCGTAGTACTCAGAAAGCAGTTGGAGACAAGCGGATGTGCGTAAAACCATATCAAAATGCGTTAGAAAGCATGGAGCAAGCCAACCTCGCATTTCTTCAATTGCAACCGCCGTATATTGTAAAATAACATTCCACGGTCCAATCTGAAAGCATTATTCGTGTTTTCATCTGGAAATTAGTTAATCAGCATATAGCAGTTTATAAAAAGTTTAAAAAATAATATTTATTTTTTTGAGTAAATTATAACTAAAATAGTCAAGAAATTTGACCTTTCTGTTTGCATAAGATATAGCAAATAATTTATTAGAACTTTTTTTGAAATATATCGATTCTTTTTAATGCGTAGTACTCAGAAAACAGTTGGAGACAAGCGGATGTGCGTAAAACCATATCAAAATGCGTTAGAAAGCATGGAGCAAGCCAACCTCGCATTTCTTCAATTGCAACCGCCGTATATTGTAAAATAACATTCTACGGTCCAATCTGAAAGCATTATTCGTGTTTTCATCTGGAAATTAGTTAATCAGCATATAGCAGTTTATAAAAAGTTTAAAAAATAATATTTATTTTTTTGAGTAAATTGTAACTAAAATAGTCAAGAAACTTGACCCTTCCGTTTGCATAAGATATAGCAAATAATTTATTACAACTTTTTTTGAAATATATCGATTCTTTTTAATGCGTAGTACTCAGAAAGCAGTTGGAGACAAGCGGATGTGCGTAAAACCATATCAAAATGCGTTAGAAAGCATGGAGCAAGCCAACCTCGCATTTCTTCAATTGCAACCGCCGTATATTGTAAAATAACATTCCACGGTCCAATCTGAAAGCATTATTCGTGTTTTCATCTGGAAATTAGTTAATCAGCATATAGCAGTTTATAAAAAGTTTAAAAAATAATATTTATTTTTTTGAGTAAATTGTAACTAAAATAGTCAAGAAACTTGACCCTTCTGTTTGCATAAGATATAGCAAATAATTTATTACAACTTTTTTTGAAATATATCGATTCTTTTTAATGCGTAGTACTCAGAAAACAGTTGGAGACAAGCGGATGTGCGTAAAACCATATCAAAATGCGTTAGAAAGCATGGAGCAAGCCAACCTCGCATTTCTTCAATTGCAACCGCCGTATATTGTAAAATAACATTCCACGGTCCAATCTGAAAGCATTATTCGTGTTTTCATCTGGAAATTAGTTAATCAGCATATAGCAGTTTATAAAAAGTTTAAAAAATAATATTTATTTTTTTGAGTAAATTATAACTAAAATAGTCAAGAAATTTGACCTTTCTGTTTGCATAAGATATAGCAAATAATTTATTAGAACTTTTTTTGAAATATATCGATTCTTTTTAATGCGTAGTACTCAGAAAACAGTTGGAGACAAGCGGATGTGCGTAAAACCATATCAAAATGCGTTAGAAAGCATGGAGCAAGCCAACCTCGCATTTCTTCAATTGCAACCGCCGTATATTGTAAAATAACATTCTACGGTCCAATCTGAAAGCATTATTCGTGTTTTCATCTGGAAATTAGTTAATCAGCATATAGCAGTTTATAAAAAGTTTAAAAAATAATATTTATTTTTTTGAGTAAATTGTAACTAAAATAGTCAAGAAACTTGACCCTTCTGTTTGCATAAGATATAGCAAATAATTTATTACAACTTTTTTTGAAATATATCGATTCTTTTTAATGCGTAGTACTCAGAAAGCAGTTGGAGACAAGCGGATGTGCGTAAAACCATATCAAAATGCGTTAGAAAGCATGGAGCAAGCCAACCTCGCATTTCTTCAATTGCAACCGCCGTATATTGTAAAATAACATTCCACGGTCCAATCTGAAAGCATTATTCGTGTTTTCATCTGGAAATTAGTTAATCAGCATATAGCAGTTTATAAAAAGTTTAAAAAATAATATTTATTTTTTTGAGTAAATTGTAACTAAAATAGTCAAGAAACTTGACCCTTCTGTTTGCATAAGATATAGCAAATAATTTATTACAACTTTTTTTGAAATATATCGATTCTTTTTAATGCGTAGTACTCAGAAAACAGTTGGAGACAAGCGGATGTGCGTAAAACCATATCAAAATGCGTTAGAAAGCATGGAGCAAGCCAACCTCGCATTTCTTCAATTGCAACCGCCGTATATTGTAAAATAACATTCTACGGTCCAATCTGAAAGCATTATTCGTGTTTTCATTTGGAAATTAGTTAATCAGCATATAGCAGTTTATAAAAAGCTTAAAAAATAATATTTATTTTTTTGAGTAAATTGTAACTAAAATAGTCAAGAAACTTGACCCTTCTGTTTGCATAAGATATAGCAAATAATTTATTACAACTTTTTTTGAAATATATCGATTCTTTTTAATGCGTAGTACTCAGAAAACAGTTGGAGACAAGCGGATGTGCGTAAAACCATATCAAAATGCGTTAGAAAGCATGGAGCAAGCCAACCTCGCATTTCTTCAATCGCAACCGCCGTATATTGTAAAATAACATTCTACGGTCCAATCTGAAAGCATTATTCGTGTTTTCATCTGGAAATTAGTTAATCAGCATATAGCAGTTTATAAAAAGTTTAAAAAATAATATTTATTTTTTTGAGTAAATTGTAACTAAAATAGTCAAGAAACTTGACCTTTCTGTTTGCATAAGATATAGCAAATAATTTATTACAACTTTTTTTGAAATATATCGATTCTTTTTAATGCGTAGTACTCAGAAAACAGTTGGAGACAAGCGGATGTGCGTAAAACCATATCAAAATGCGTTAGAAAGCAAGGAGCAAGCCAACCTCGCATTTCTTCAATTGCAACCGCCGTATATTGTAAAATAACATTCTACGGTCCAATCTGAAAGCATTATTCGTGTTTTCATCTGGAAATTAGTTAATCAGCATATAGCAGTTTATAAAAAGTTTAAAAAATAATATTTATTTTTTTGAGTAAATTGTAACTAAAATAGTCAAGAAACTTGACCCTTCTGTGTGCATAAGATATAGCAAATAATTTATTACAACCTTTTTTGAAATATATCGATTCTTTTTAATGCGTAGTACTCAGAAAACAGTTGGAGACAAGCGGATGTGCGTAAAACCATATCAAAATGCGTTAGAAAGCATGGAGCAAGCCAACCTCGCATTTCTTCAATTGCAACCGCCGTATATTGTAAAATAACATTCCACGGTCCAATCTGAAAGCATTATTCGTGTTTTCATCTCGAAATTAGTTAATCAGCATATAGCAGTTTAGAAAAAGTTTAAAAAATAATATTTATTTTTTTGAGTAAATTGTAACTAAAATAGTCAAGAAACTTGACCCTTCTGTTTGCATAAGATATAGGAAATAATTTATTACAACTTTTTTTGAAATATATCGATTCTTTTTAATGCGTAGTATTCAGAAAACAGTTGGAGACAAGCGGATGTGCGTAAAACCATATCAAAATGCGTTAGAAAGCATGGAGCAAGCCATTCTCGCATTTCTTCAATTGCAACCGCCGTATATTGTAAAATAACATTCGACGGTCCAATCTGAAAGCATTATTCGTGTTTTCATCTGGAAATTAGTTAATCAGCATATAGCAGTTTATAAAAAGTTTAAAAAATAATATTTATTTTTTTGAGTAAATTGTAACTAAAATAGTCAAGAAACTTGACCCTTCTGTTTGCATAAGATATAGCAAATAATTTATTACAACTTTTTTTGAAATATATCGATTCTGTTTAATGCGTAGTACTCAGAAAACAGTTGGAGACAAGCGGATGTGCGTAAAACCATATCAAAATGCGTTAGAAAGCATGGAGCAAGCCAACCTCGCATTTCTTCAATTGCAACCGCCGTATATTGTAAAATAACATTCCACGGTCCAATCTGAAAGCATTATTCGTGTTTTCATCTGGAAATTAGTTAATCAGCATATAGCAGTTTATAAAAAGTTTAAAAAATACTATTTATTTTTTTGAGTAAATTGTAACTAAAATAGTCAAGAAACTTGACCCTTCTGTTTGCATAAGATATAGCAAATAATTTATTACAACTTTTTTTGAAATATATCGATTCTTTTTAATGCGTAGTACTCAGAAAACAGTTGGAGACAAGCGGATGTGCGTAAAACCATATCAAAATGCGTTAGAAAGCATGGAGCAAGCCAACCTCGCATTTCTTCAATTGCAACCGCCGTATATTGTAAAATAACATTCTACGGTCCAATCTGAAAGCATTATTCGTGTTTTCATCTGGAAATTAGTTAATCAGCATATAGCAGTTTATAAAAAGTTTAAAAAATAATATTTATTTTTTTGAGTAAATTGTAACTAAAATAGTCAAGAAACTTGACCCTTCTGTTTGCATAAGATATAGCAAATAATTTATTACAACTTTTTTTGATATATATCGATTCTTTTTAATGCGTAGTACTCAGAAAACAGTTGGAGACAAGCGGATGTGCGTAAAACCATATCAAAATGCGTTAGAAAGCATGGAGCAAGCCAACGTCGCATTTCTTCAATTGCAACCGCCGTATATTGTAAAATAACATTCTACGGTCCAATCTGAAAGCATTATTCGTGTTTTCATCTGGAAATTAGTTAATCAGCATATAGCAGTTTAGAAAAAGTTTAAAAAATAATTTTTATTTTTTTGAGTAAATTGTAACTAAAATAGTCAAGAAACTTGACCCTTCTGTTTGCATAAGATATAGCAAATAATTTATTACAACTTTTTTTAAAATATATCGATTCTTTTTAATGCGTAGTACTCAGAAAACAGTTGGAGACAAGCGGATGTGCGTAAAACCATATCAAAATGCGTTAAAAAGCATGGAGCAAGCCAACCTCGCATTTCTTCAATTGCAACCGCCGTATATTGTAAAATAACATTCTACGGTCCAATCTGAAAGCATTATTCGTGTTTTCATCTGGAAATTAGTTAATCAGCATATAGCAGTTTATAAAAAGTTTTAAAAATAATATTTATTTTTTTGAGTAAATTGTAACTAAAATAGTCAAGAAACTTGACCCTTCTGTTTGCATAAGATATAGCAAATAATTTATTACAACTTTTTTTGATATATATCGATTCTTTTTAATGCGTAGTACTCAGAAAACAGTTGGAGACAAGCGGATGTGCGTAAAACCATATCAAAATGCGTTAGAAAGCATGGAGCAAGCCAACCTCGCATTTCTTCAATTGCAACCGCCGTATATTGTAAAATAACATTCTACGGTCCAATCTGAAAGCATTATTCGTGTTTTCATCTGGAAATTAGTTAATCAGCATATAGCAGTTTAGAAAAAGTTTAAAGAATAATTTTTCTTTTTTTGAGTAAATTGTAACTAAAATAGTCAAGAAACTTGACCCTTCTGTTTGCATTAGATATAGCAAATAATTTATTACAACTTTTTTTGAAATATATCGATTCTTTTTAATGCGTAGTACTCAGAAAACAGTTGGAGACAAGCGGATGTGCGTAAAACCATATCAAAATGCGTTAGAAAGCATGGAGCAAGCCAACGTCGCATTTCTTCAATTGCAACCGCCGTATATTGTAAAATAACATTCTACGGTCCAATCTGAAAGCATTATTCGTGTTTTCATCTGGAAATTAGTTAATCAGCATATAGCAGTTTAGAAAAAGTTTAAAAAATAATTTTTATTTTTTTGAGTAAATTGTAACTAAAATAGTCAAGAAACTTGACCCTTCTGTTTGCATAAGATATAGCAAATAATTTATTACAACTTTTTTTGAAATATATCGATTCTTTTTAATGCGTAGTACTCAGAAAACAGTTGGAGACAAGCGGATGTGCGTAAAACCATATCAAAATGCGTTAAAAAGCATGGAGCAAGCGAACCTCGCATTTCTTCAATTGCAACCGCCGTATATTGTAAAATAACATTCTACGGTCCAATCTGAAAGCATTATTCGTGTTTTCATCTGGAAATTAGTTAATCAGCATATAGCAGTTTAGAAAAAGTTTAAAAAATAATATTTATTTTTTTGAGTAAATTGTAACTAAAATAGTCAAGAAACTTGACCCTTCTGTTTGCATAAGATATAGCAAATAATTTATTACAACTTTTTTTGAAATATATCGATTCTTTTTAATGCGTAGTACTCAGAAAGCAGTTGGAGACAAGCGGATGTGCGTAAAACCATATCAAAATGCGTTAGAAAGCATGGAGCAAGCCAACCTCGCATTTCTTCAATTGCAACCGCCGTATTTGTAAAATAACATTCCACGGTCCAATCTGAAAGCATTATTCGTGTTTTCATCTGGAAATTAGTTAATCAGCATATAGCAGTTTATAAAAAGTTTAAAAAATAATATTTATTTTTTTGAGTAAATTGTAACTAAAATAGTCAAGAAACTTGACCCTTCTGTTTGCATAAGATATAGCAAATAATTTATTACAACTTTTTTTGAAATATATCGATTCTTTTTAATGCGTAGTACTCAGAAAACAGTTGGAGACAAGCGGATGTGCGTAAAACCATATCAAAATGCGTTAGAAAGCATGGAGCAAGCCAACCTCGCATTTCTTCAATTGCAACCGCCGTATATTGTAAAATAACATTCTACGGTCCAATCTGAAAGCATTATTCGTGTTTTCATTTGGAAATTAGTTAATCAGCATATAGCAGTTTATAAAAAGTTTAAAAAATAATATTTATTTTTTTGAGTAAATTGTAACTAAAATAGTCAAGAAACTTGACCTTTCTGTTTGCATAAGATATAGCAAATAATTTATTACAACTTTTTTTGAAATATATCGATTCTTTTTAATGCGTAGTACTCAGAAAACAGTTGGAGACAAGCGGATGTGCGTAAAACCATATCAAAATGCGTTAGAAAGCAAGGAGCAAGCCAACCTCGCATTTCTTCAATTGCAACCGCCGTATATTGTAAAATAACATTCTACGGTCCAATCTGAAAGCATTATTCGTGTTTTCATCTGGAAATTAGTTAATCAGCATATAGCAGTTTATAAAAAGTTTAAAAATTAATATTTATTTTTTTGAGTAAATTGTAACTAAAATAGTCAAGAAACTTGACCCTTCTGTTTGCATAAGATATAGCAAATAATTTATTACAACCTTTTTTGAAATATATCGATTCTTTTTAATGCGTAGTACTCAGAAAACAGTTGGAGACAAGCGGATGTGCGTAAAACCATATCAAAATGCGTTAGAAAGCATGGAGCAAGCCAACCTCGCATTTCTTCAATTGCAACCGCCGTATATTGTAAAATAACATTCCACGGTCCAATCTGAAAGCATTATTCGTGTTTTCATCTCGAAATTAGTTAATCAGCATATAGCAGTTTAGAAAAAGTTTAAAAAATAATATTTATTTTTTTGAGTAAATTGTAACTAAAATAGTCAAGAAACTTGACCCTTCTGTTTGCATAAGATATAGGAAATAATTTATTACAACTTTTTTTGAAATATATCGATTCTTTTTAATGCGTAGTATTCAGAAAACAGTTGGAGACAAGCGGATGTGCGTAAAACCATATCAAAATGCGTTAGAAAGCATGGAGCAAGCCATTCTCGCATTTCTTCAATTGCAACCGCCGTATATTGTAAAATAACATTCGACGGTCCAATCTGAAAGCATTATTCGTGTTTTCATCTGGAAATTAGTTAATCAGCATATAGCAGTTTATAAAAAGTTTAAAAAATAATATTTATTTTTTTGAGTAAATTGTAACTAAAATAGTCAAGAAACTTGACCCTTCTGTTTGCATAAGATATAGCAAATAATTTATTACAACTTTTTTTAAAATATATCGATTCTTTTTAATGCGTAGTACTCAGAAAACAGTTGGAGACAAGCGGATGTGCGTAAAACCATATCAAAATGCGTTAGAAAGCATGGAGCAAGCCAACCTCGCATTTCTTCAATTGCAACCGCCGTATATTGTAAAATAACATTCTACGGTCCAATCTGAAAGCATTATTCGTGTTTTCATCTGGAAATTAGTTAATCAGCATATAGCAGTTTATAAAAAGTTTAAAAAATAATATTTATTTTTTTGAGTAAATTGTAACTAAAATAGTCAAGAAACTTGACCCTTCTGTTTGCATAAGATATAGCAAATAATTTATTACAACTTTTTTTGATATATATCGATTCTTTTTAATGCGTAGTACTCAGAAAACAGTTGGAGACAAGCGGATGTGCGTAAAACCATATCAAAATGCGTTAGAAAGCATGGAGCAAGCCAACGTCGCATTTCTTCAATTGCAACCGCCGTATATTGTAAAATAACATTCTACGGTCCAATCTGAAAGCATTATTCGTGTTTTCATCTGGAAATTAGTTAATCAGCATATAGCAGTTTAGAAAAAGTTTAAAAAATAATTTTTATTTTTTTGAGTAAATTGTAACTAAAATAGTCAAGAAACTTGACCCTTCTGTTTGCATAAGATATAGCAAATAATTTATTACAACTTTTTTTGAAATATATCGATTCTTTTTAATGCGTAGTACTCAGAAAACAGTTGGAGACAAGCGGATGTGCGTAAAACCATATCAAAATGCGTTAAAAAGCATGGAGCAAGCCAACCTTGCATTTCTTCAATTGCAACCGCCGTATATTGTAAAATAACATTCTACGGTCCAATCTGAAAGCATTATTCGTGTTTTCATCTGGAAATTAGTTAATCAGCATATAGCAGTTTATAAAAAGTTTTAAAAATAATATTTATTTTTTTGAGTAAATTGTAACTAAAATAGTCAAGAAACTTGACCCTTCTGTTTGCATAAGATATAGCAAATAATTTATTACAACTTTTTTTGATATATATCGATTATTTTTAATGCGTAGTACTCAGAAAACAGTTGGAGACAAGCGGATGTGCGTAAAACCATATCAAAATGCGTTAGAAAGCATGGAGCAAGCCAACGTCGCATTTCTTCAATTGCAACCGCCGTATATTGTAAAATAACATTCTACGGTCCAATCTGAAAGCATTATTCGTGTTTTCATCTGGAAATTAGTTAATCAGCATATAGCAGTTTAGAAAAAGTTTAAAAAATAATTTTTATTTTTTTGAGTAAATTGTAACTAAAATAGTCAAGAAACTTGACCCTTCTGTTTGCATAAGATATAGCAAATAATTTATTACAACTTTTTTTGAAATATATCGATTCTTTTTAATGCGTAGTACTCAGAAAACAGTTGGAGACAAGCGGATGTGCGTAAAACCATATCAAAATGCGTTAAAAAGCATGGAGCAAGCCAACCTCGCATTTCTTCAATTGCAACCGCCGTATATTGTAAAATAACATTCTACGGTCCAATCTGAAAGCATTATTCGTGTTTTCATCTGGAAATTAGTTAATCAGCATATAGCAGTTTATAAAAAGTTTAAAAAATAATATTTATTTTTTTGAGTAAATTGTAACTAAAATAGTCAAGAAACTTGACCCTTCTGTTTGCATAAGATATAGCAAATAATTTATTACAACTTTTTTTGATATATATCGATTCTTTTTATTGCGTAGTACTCAGAAAACAGTTGGAAAAAAGCGGATGTGCGTAAAACCATATCAAAATGCGTTAGAAAGCATGGAGCAAGCCAACCTCGCATTTCTTCAATTGCAACCGCCGTATATTGTAAAATAACATTCTACGGTCCAATCTGAAAGCATTATTCGTGTTTTCATCTGGAAATTAGTTAATCAGCATATAGCAGTTTAGAAAAAGTTTAAAGAATAATTTTTCTTTTTTTGAGTAAATTGTAACTAAAATAGTCAAGAAACTTGACCCTTCTGTTTGCATTAGATATAGCAAATAATTTATTACAACTTTTTTTGAAATATATCGATTCTTTTTAATGCGTAGTACTCAGAAAACAGTTGGAGACAAGCGGATGTTCGTAAAACCATATCAAAATGCGTTAGAAAGCATGGAGCAAGCCAACGTCGCATTTCTTCAATTGCAACCGCCGTATATTGTAAAATAACATTCTACGGTCCAATCTGAAAGCATTATTCGTGTTTTCATCTGGAAATTAGTTAATCAGCATATAGCAGTTTAGAAAAAGTTTAAAAAATAATTTTTATTTTTTTGAGTAAATTGTAACTAAAATAGTCAAGAAACTTGACCCTTCTGTTTGCATAAGATATAGCAAATAATTTATTAGAACTTTTTTTGAAATATATCGATTCTTTTTAATGCGTAGTACTCAGAAAACAGTTGGAGACAAGCGGATGTGCGTAAAACCATATCAAAATGCGTTAGAAAGCATGGAGCAAGCCAATCTCGCATTTCTTCAATTGCAACCGCCGTATATTGTAAAATAACATTCTACGGTCCAATCTGAAAGCATTATTCGTGTTTTCATCTGGAAATTAGTTAATCAGCATATAGCAGTTTATAAAAAGTTTAAAAATTAATATTTATTTTTTTGAGTAAATTGTAACTAAAATAGTCAAGAAACTTGACCCTTCTGTTTGCATAAGATATAGCAAATAATTTATTACAAGTTTTTTTGATATATATCGATTCTTGTTAATGCGTAGTACTCAGAAAACAGTTGGAGACAAGCGGATGTGCGTAAAACCATATCAAAATGCGTTAGAAAGCATGGAGTAAGCCAACCTCGCATTTCTTCAATTGCAACCGCCGTATATTGTAAAATAACATTCTACGGTCCAATCTGAAAGCATTATTCGTGTTTTCTTCTGGAAATTAGTTAATCAGCATATAGCAGTTTAGAAAAAGTTTAAAAAATAATATTTATTTTTTTGAGTAAATTGTAACTAAAATAGTCAAGAAACTTGACCCTTCTGTTTGCATAAGATATAGCAAATAATTTATTACAACTTTTTTTGAAATATATCGATTCTTTTTAATGCGTAGTACTCAGAAAGCAGTTGGAGACAAGCGGATGTGCGTAAAACCATATCAAAATGCGTTAGAAAGCATGGAGCAAGCCAACCTCGCATTTCTTCAATTGCAACCGCCGTATTTGTAAAATAACATTCCACGGTCCAATCTGAAAGCATTATTCGTGTTTTCATCTGGAAATTAGTTAATCAGCATATAGCAGTTTATAAAAAGTTTAAAAAATAATATTTATTTTTTTGAGTAAATTGTAACTAAAATAGTCAAGAAACTTGACCCTTCTGTTTGCATAAGATATAGCAAATAATTTATTACAACTTTTTTTGAAATATATCGATTCTTTTTAATGCGTAGTACTCAGAAAACAGTTGGAGACAAGCGGATGTGCGTAAAACCATATCAAAATGCGTTAGAAAGCATGGAGCAAGCCAACCTCGCATTTCTTCAATTGCAACCGCCGTATATTGTAAAATAACATTCTACGGTCCAATCTGAAAGCATTATTCGTGTTTTCATTTGGAAATTAGTTAATCAGCATATAGCAGTTTATAAAAAGTTTAAAAAATAATATTTATTTTTTTGAGTAAATTGTAACTAAAATAGTCAAGAAACTTGACCTTTCTGTTTGCATAAGATATAGCAAATAATTTATTACAACTTTTTTTGAAATATATCGATTCTTTTTAATGCGTAGTACTCAGAAAACAGTTGGAGACAAGCGGATGTGCGTAAAACCATATCAAAATGCGTTAGAAAGCAAGGAGCAAGCCAACCTCGCATTTCTTCAATTGCAACCGCCGTATATTGTAAAATAACATTCTACGGTCCAATCTGAAAGCATTATTCGTGTTTTCATTTGGAAATTAGTTAATCAGCATATAGCAGTTTATAAAAAGTTTAAAAATTAATATTTATTTTTTTGAGTAAATTGTAACTAAAATAGTCAAGAAACTTGACCCTTCTGTTTGCATAAGATATAGCAAATAATTTATTACAACCTTTTTTGAAATATATCGATTCTTTTTAATGCGTAGTACTCAGAAAACAGTTGGAGACAAGCGGATGTGCGTAAAACCATATCAAAATGCGTTAGAAAGCATGGAGCAAGCCAACCTCGCATTTCTTCAATTGCAACCGCCGTATATTGTAAAATAACATTCCACGGTCCAATCTGAAAGCATTATTCGTGTTTTCATCTCGAAATTAGTTAATCAGCATATAGCAGTTTAGAAAAAGTTTAAAAAATAATATTTATTTTTTTGAGTAAATTGTAACTAAAATAGTCAAGAAACTTGACCCTTCTGTTTGCATAAGATATAGGAAATAATTTATTACAACTTTTTTTGAAATATATCGATTCTTTTTAATGCGTAGTATTCAGAAAACAGTTGGAGACAAGCGGATGTGCGTAAAACCATATCAAAATGCGTTAGAAAGCATGGAGCAAGCCATTCTCGCATTTCTTCAATTGCAACCGCCGTATATTGTAAAATAACATTCGACGGTCCAATCTGAAAGCATTATTCGTGTTTTCATCTGGAAATTAGTTAATCAGCATATAGCAGTTTATAAAAAGTTTAAAAAATAATATTTATTTTTTTGAGTAAATTGTAACTAAAATAGTCAAGAAACTTGACCCTTCTGTTTGCATAAGATATAGCAAATAATTTATTACAACTTTTTTTAAATTATATCGATTCTTTTTAATGCGTAGTACTCAGAAAACAGTTGGAGACAAGCGGATGTGCGTAAAACCATATCAAAATGCGTTAGAAAGCATGGAGCAAGCCAACCTCGCATTTCTTCAATTGCAACCGCCGTATATTGTAAAATAACATTCTACGGTCCAATCTGAAAGCATTATTCGTGTTTTCATCTGGAAATTAGTTAATCAGCATATAGCAGTTTATAAAAAGTTTAAAAAATAATATTTATTTTTTTGAGTAAATTGTAACTAAAATAGTCAAGAAACTTGACCCTTCTGTTTGCATAAGATATAGCAAATAATTTATTACAACTTTTTTTGATATATATCGATTCTTTTTAATGCGTAGTACTCAGAAAACAGTTGGAGACAAGCGGATGTGCGTAAAACCATATCAAAATGCGTTAGAAAGCATGGAGCAAGCCAACGTCGCATTTCTTCAATTGCAACCGCCGTATATTGTAAAATAACATTCTACGGTCCAATCTGAAAGCATTATTCGTGTTTTCATCTGGAAATTAGTTAATCAGCATATAGCAGTTTAGAAAAAGTTTAAAAAATAATTTTTATTTTTTTGAGTAAATTGTAACTAAAATAGTCAAGAAACTTGACCCTTCTGTTTGCATAGGATATAGCAAATAATTTATTACAACTTTTTTTGAAATATATCGATTCTTTTTAATGCGTAGTACTCAGAAAACAGTTGGAGACAAGCGGATGTGCGTAAAACCATATCAAAATGCGTTAAAAAGCATGGAGCAAGCCAACCTTGCATTTCTTCAATTGCAACCGCCGTATATTGTAAAATAACATTCTACGGTCCAATCTGAAAGCATTATTCGTGTTTTCATCTGGAAATTAGTTAATCAGCATATAGCAGTTTATAAAAAGTTTTAAAAATAATATTTATTTTTTTGAGTAAATTGTAACTAAAATAGTCAAGAAACTTGACCCTTCTGTTTGCATAAGATATAGCAAATAATTTATTACAACTTTTTTTGATATATATCGATTATTTTTAATGCGTAGTACTCAGAAAACAGTTGGAGACAAGCGGATGTGCGTAAAACCATATCAAAATGCGTTAGAAAGCATGGAGCAAGCCAACGTCGCATTTCTTCAATTGCAACCGCCGTATATTGTAAAATAACATTCTACGGTCCAATCTGAAAGCATTATTCGTGTTTTCATCTGGAAATTAGTTAATCAGCATATAGCAGTTTAGAAAAAGTTTAAAAAATAATTTTTATTTTTTTGAGTAAATTGTAACTAAAATAGTCAAGAAACTTGACCCTTCTGTTTGCATAAGATATAGCAAATAATTTACTACAACTTTTTTTGAAATATATCGATTCTTTTTAATGCGTAGTACTCAGAAAACAGTTGGAGACAAGCGGATGTGCGTAAAACCATATCAAAATGCGTTAAAAAGCATGGAGCAAGCCAACCTCGCATTTCTTCAATTGCAACCGCCGTATATTGTAAAATAACATTCTACGGTCCAATCTGAAAGCATTATTCGTGTTTTCATCTGGAAATTAGTTAATCAGCATATAGCAGTTTATAAAAAGTTTAAAAAATAATATTTATTTTTTTGAGTAAATTGTAACTAAAATAGTCAAGAAACTTGACCCTTCTGTTTGCATAAGATATAGCAAATAATTTATTACAACTTTTTTTGATATATATCGATTCTTTTTAATGCGTAGTACTCAGAAAACAGTTGGAAAAAAGCGGATGTGCGTAAAACCATATCAAAATGCGTTAGAAAGCATGGAGCAAGCCAACCTCGCATTTCTTCAATTGCAACCGCCGTATATTGTAAAATAACATTCTACGGTCCAATCTGAAAGCATTATTCGTGTTTTCATCTGGAAATTAGTTAATCAGCATATAGCAGTTTAGAAAAAGTTTAAAGAATAATTTTTCTTTTTTTGAGTAAATTGTAACTAAAATAGTCAAGAAACTTGACCCTTCTGTTTGCATTAGATATAGCAAATAATTTATTACAACTTTTTTTGAAATATATCGATTCTTTTTAATGCGTAGTACTCAGAAAACAGTTGGAGACAAGCGGATGTGCGTAAAACCATATCAAAATGCGTTAGAAAGCATGGAGCAAGCCAACGTCGCATTTCTTCAATTGCAACCGCCGTATATTGTAAAATAACATTCTACGGTCCAATCTGAAAGCATTATTCGTGTTTTCATCTGGAAATTAGTTAATCAGCATATAGCAGTTTAGAAAAAGTTTAAAAAATAATTTTTATTTTTTTGAGTAAATTGTAACTAAAATAGTCAAGAAACTTGACCCTTCTGTTTGCATAAGATATAGCAAATAATTTATTAGAACTTTTTTTGAAATATATCGATTCTTTTTAATGCGTAGTACTCAGAAAACAGTTGGAGACAAGCGGATGTGCGTAAAACCATATCAAAATGCGTTAGAAAGCATGGAGCAAGCCAATCTCGCATTTCTTCAATTGCAACCGCCGTATATTGTAAAATAACATTCTACGGTCCAATCTGAAAGCATTATTCGTGTTTTCATCTGGAAATTAGTTAATCAGCATATAGCAGTTTATAAAAAGTTTAAAAAATAATATTTATTTTTTTGAGTAAATTGTAACTAAAATAGTCAAGAAACTTGACCCTTCTGTTTGCATAAGATATAGCAAATAATTTATTACAAGTTTTTTTGATATATATCGATTCTTGTTAATGCGTAGTACTCAGAAAACAGTTGGAGACAAGCGGATGTGCGTAAAACCATATCAAAATGCGTTAGAAAGCATGGAGTAAGCCAACCTCGCATTTCTTCAATTGCAACCGCCGTATATTGTAAAATAACATTCTACGGTCCAATCTGAAAGCATTATTCGTGTTTTCTTCTGGAAATTAGTTAATCAGCATATAGCAGTTTATAAAAAGTTTAAAAAATAATATTTATTTTTTTGAGTAAATTGTAAATAAAATAGTCAAGAAACTTGACCCTTCTGTTTGCATAAGATATAGCAAATAATTTATTACAACTTTTTTTGAAATATATCGATTCTTTTTAATGCGTAGTACTCAGAAAACAGTTGGAGACAAGCGGATGTTTGTAAAACCATATCAAAATGCGTTAGAAAGCATGGAGCAAGCCAACGTCGCATTTCTTCAATTGCAACCGCCGTATATTGTAAAATAACATTCTACGGTCCAATCTGAAAGCATTATTCGTGTTTTCATCTGGAAATTAGTTAATTAGCATATAGCAGTTTAGAAAAAGTTTAAAAAATAATTTTTATTTTTTTGAGTAAATTGTAACTAAAGTAGTCAAGAAACTTGACCCTTCTGTTTGCATTAGATATAGCAAATAATTTATTACAACTTTTTTTGAAATATATCGATTCTTTTTAATCCGTAGTACTCAGAAAACAGTTGGAGACAAGCGGATGTGCATAAAACCATATCAAAATGCGTTAGAAAGCATGGAGCAAGTCAACCTCGCATTTCTTCAATTGCAACCGCCGTATATTGTAAAATAACATTCTACGGTCCAATCTGAAAGCATTATTCGTGTTTTCTTCTGGAAATTAGTTAATCAGCATATAGCAGTTTATAAAAAGTTTAAAAAATAATATTTATTTTTTTGAGTAAATTGTAACTAAAATAGTGAAGAAACTTGACCCTTCTGTTTGCATAAGATATAGCAAATAATTTATTACAACTTTTTTTGAAATATATCGATTCTTTTTAATGCGTAGTACTCAGAAAACAGTTGGAGACAAGCGGATGTGCGTAAAACCATATCAAAATGCGTTAGAAAGCATGGAGCAAGCCAATCTCGCATTTCTTCAATTGCAACCGCCGTATATTGTAAAATAACATTCTACGGTCCAATCTGAAAGCATTATTCGTGTTTTCATCTGGAAATTAGTTAATCAGCATATAGCAGTTTAGAAAAAGTTTAAAAAATAATTTTTATTTTTTTGAGTAAATTGTAACTAAAATAGTCAAGAAACTTGACCCTTCTGTTTGCATAAGATATAGCAAATAATTTATTACAACTTTTTTTGAAATATATCGATTCTTTTTAATGCGTAGTACTCAGAAAACAGTTGGAGACAAGCGGATGTGCGTAAAACCATATCAAAATGCGTTAGAAAGCATGGAGCAAGCCAACCTCGCATTTCTTCAATTGCAACCGCCGTATATTGTAAAATAACATTCTACGGTCCAATCTGAAAGCATTATTCGTGTTTTCATCTGGAAATTAGTTAATCAGCATATAGCAGTTTATAAAAAGTTTAAAAAATAATATTTATTTTTTTGAGTAAATTGTAACTAAAATAGTCAAGAAACTTGACCCTTCTGTTTGCATAAGATATAGCAAATAATTTATTACAACTTTTTTTGAAATATATCGACTCTTTTTAATGCGTAGTACTCAGAAAACAGTTGGAGACAAACGGATGTGCGTAAAACCATATCAAAATGCGTTAGAAAGCATGGAGCAAGCCAACCTCGCATTTCTTCAATTGCAACCGCCTTATATTGTAAAATAACATTCCACGGTCCAATCTGAAAGCATTATTCGTGTTTTCATCTGGAAATTAGTTAATCAGCATATAGCAGTTTATAAAAAGTTTAAAAAATAATATTTATTTTTTTGAGTAAATTGTAACTAAAATAGTCAAGAAACTTGACCCTTCTGTTTGCATAAGATATAGCAAATAATTTATTACAACTTTTTTTGAAATATATCGATTCTTTTTAATGCGTAGTACTCAGAAAACAGTTGGAGACAAGCAGATGTGCGTAAAACCATATCAAAATGCGTTAGAAAGCATGGAGCAAGCTAATCTCGCATTTCTTCAATTGCAACCGCCGTATATTGTAAAATAACATTCTACGGTCCAATCTGAAAGCTTTATTCGTGTTTTCATCTGGAAATTAGTTAATCAGCATATAGCAGTTTATAAAAAGTTTAAAAAATAATATTTATTTTTTTGAGTAAATTGTAACTAAAATAGTCAAGAAACTTGACCCTTCTGTTTGCATAAGATATAGCAAATAATTTATTACAACTTTTTTTGAAATATATCGATTCTTTTTAATGCGTAGTACTCAGAAAACAGTTGGAGACAAGCGGATGTGCGTAAAACCATATCAAAATGCGTTAGAAAGCATGGAGCAAGCCAACCTCGCATTTCTTCAATTGCAACCGCCGTATATTGTAAAATAACATTCTACGGTCCAATCTGAAAGCATTATTCGTGTTTTCATCTGGAAATTAGTTAATCAGCATATAGCAGTTTATAAAAAGTTTAAAAAATAATATTTATTTTTTTGAGTAAATTGTAACTAAAATAGTCAAGAAACTTGACCCTTCTGTTTGCATAAGATATAGCAAATAATTTATTACAACTTTTTTTGAAATATATCGACTCTTTTTAATGCGTAGTACTCAGAAAACAGGTGGAGACAAACGGATGATCGTAAAACCATATCAAAATGCGTTAGAAAGCATGGAGCAAGCCAACCTCGCATTTCTTCAATTGCAACCGCCTTATATTGTAAAATAACATTCCACGGTCCAATCTGAAAGCATTATTCGTGTTTTCATCTGGAAATTAGTTAATCAGCATATAGCAGTTTAGAAAAAGTTTAAAAAATAATATTTATTTTTTTGAGTAAATTGTAACTAAAATAGTCAAGAAACTTGACCCTTCTGTTTGCATAAGATATAGCAAATAATTTATTACAACTTTTTTTGAAATATATCGATTCTTTTTAATGCGTAGTACTCAGAAAACAGTTGGAGACAAGCGGATGTGCGTAAAACCATATCAAAATGCGTTAGAAAGCATGGAGCAAGCCAACCTCGCATTTCTTCAATTGCAACCGCCGTATATTGTAAAATAACATTCTACGGTCCAATCTGAAAGCATTATTCGTGTTTTCATCTGGAAATTAGTTAATCAGCATATAGCTGTTTATAAAAAGTTTAAAAAATAATATTTATTTTTTTGAGTAAATTGTAACTAAAATAGTCAAGAAACTTGACCCTTCTGTTTGCATAAGATATAGCAAATAATTTATTACAACTTTTTTTGAAATATATCGATTCTTTTTAATGCGTAGTACTCAGAAAACAGTTGGAGACAAGCGGATGTGCGTAAAACCATATCAAAATGCGTTAGAAAGCATGGAGCAAGCCAACCACGCATTTCTTCAATTGCAACCGCCGTATATTGTAAAATAACATTCTACGGTCCAATCTGAAAGCATTATTCGTGTTTTCATCTGGAAATTAGTTAATCAGCATATAGCAGTTTATAAAAAGTATAAAAAATAATATTTATTTTTTTGAGTAAATTGTAACTAAAATAGTCAAGAAACTTGACCCTTCTGTTTGCATAAGATATAGCAAATAATTTATTACAACTTTTTTTGAAATATATCGATTCTTTTTAATGCGTAGTACTCAGAAAACAGTTGGAGACATGCGGATGTGCGTAAAACCATATCAAAATGCGTTAGAAAGCATGGAGCTAGCCAACCTCGCATTTCTTTAATTGCAACCGCCGTATATTGTAAAATAACATTCTACGGTCCAATCTGAAAGCATTATTCGTGTTTTTATCTGGAAATTAGTTAATCAGCATATAGCAGTTTATAAAAAGTTTAAAAAATAATATTTATTTTTTTGAGTAAATTGTAACTAAAATAGTCAAGAAACTTGAATCTTCTGTTTGCATAAGATATAGCAAATAATTTATTACAACTTTTTTTGAAATATATCGATTCTTTTTAATGCGTAGTACTCAGAAAACAGTTGGAGACAAGCGGATGTGCGTAAAACCATATCAAAATGCGTTAGAAAGCATGGAGCAAGCCAACCTCGCATTTCTTCAATTGCAACCGCCGTATATTGTAAAATAACATTCTACGGTCCAATCTGAAAGCATTATTCGTGTTTTCATCTGGAAATTAGTTAATCAGCATATAGCAGTTTAGAAAAAGTTTAAAAAATAATTTTTATTTTTTTGAGTAAATTGTAACTAAAATAGTCAAGAAACTTGACCCTTCTGTTTGCATAAGATATAGCAAATAATTTATTACAACTTTTTTTGAAATATATCGATTCTTTTTAATGCGTAGTACTCAGAAAACAGTTGGAGACAAGCGGATGTGCGTAAAACCATATCAAAATGCGTTAGAAAGCATGGAGCAAGCCAACCTCGCATTTCTTCAATTGCAACCGCCGTATATTGTAAAATAACATTCTACGGTCCAATCTGAAAGCATTATTCGTGTTTTCATCTGGAAATTAGTTAATCAGCATATAGCAGTTTAGAAAAAGTTTAAAAAATAATTTTTATTTTTTTGAGTAAATTGTAACTAAAATAGTCAAGAAACTTGACCCTTCTGTTTGCATAAGATATAGCAAATAATTTATTACAACTTTTTTTGAAATATATCGATTCTTTTTAATGCGTAGTACTCAGAAAACAGTTGGAGACAAGCGGATGTGCGTAAAACCATATCAAAATGCGTTAGAAAGCATGGAGCAAGCCAACCTCGCATTTCTTCAATTGCAACCGCCGTATATTGTAAAATAACATTCTACGGTCCAATCTGAAAGCATTATTCGTGTTTTCATTTGGAAATTAGTTAATCAGCATATAGCAGTTTAGAAAAAGTTTAAAAAATAATTTTTATTTTTTTGAGTAAATTGTAACTAAAATAGTCAAGAAACTTGACCCTTCTGTTTGCATAAGATATAGCAAATAATTTATTACAACTTTTTTTGAAATATATCGATTCTTTTTAATGCCTAGTACTCAGAAAACAGTTGGAGACAAGCGGATGTGCGTAAAACCATATCAAAATGCGTTAGAAAGCATGGAGCAAGCCAACCTCGCATTTCTTCAATTGCAACCGCCGTATATTGTAAAATAACATTCTACGGTCCAATCTGAAAGCATTATTCGTGTTTTCATCTGGAAATTAGTTAATCAGCATATAGCAGTTTAGAAAAAGTTTAAAAAATAATTTTTATTTTTTTGAGTAAATTGTAACTAAAATAGTCAAGAAACTTGACCCTTCTGTTTGCATAAGATATAGCAAATAATTTATTACAACTTTTTTTGAAATATATCGATTCTTTTTAATGCGTAGTACTCAGAAAACAGTTGGAGACAAGCGGATGTGCGTAAAACCATATCAAAATGCGTTAGAAAGCATGGAGCAAGCCAACCTCGCATTTCTTCAATTGCAACCGCCGTATATTGTAAAATAACATTCTACGGTCCAATCTGAAAGCATTATTCGTGTTTTCATCTGGAAATTAGTTAATCAGCATATAGCAGTTTAGAAAAAGTTTAAAAAATAATTTTTATTTTTTTGAGTAAATTGTAACTAAAATAGTCAAGAAACTTGACCCTTCTGTTTGCATAAGATATAGCAAATAATTTATTACAACTTTTTTTGAAATATATCGATTCTTTTTAATGCGTAGTACTCAGAAAACAGTTGGAGACAAGCGGATGTGCGTAAAACCATATCAAAATGCGTTAGAAAGCATGGAGCAAGCCAACCTCGCATTTCTTCAATTGCAACCGCCGTATATTGTAAAATAACATTCTACGGTCCAATCTGAAAGCATTATTCGTGTTTTCATCTGGAAATTAGTTAATCAGCATATAGCAGTTTAGAAAAAGTTTAAAAAATAATTTTTATTTTTTTGAGTAAATTGTAACTAAAATAGTCAAGAAACTTGACCCTTCTGTTTGCATAAGATATAGCAAATAATTTATTACAACTTTTTTTGAAATATATCGATTCTTTTTAATGCGTAGTACTCAGAAAACAGTTGGAGACAAGCGGATGTGCGTAAAACCATATCAAAATGCGTTAGAAAGCATGGAGCAAGCCAACCTCGCATTTCTTCAATTGCAACCGCCGTATATTGTAAAATAACATTCTACGGTCCAATCTGAAAGCATTATTCGTGTTTTCATCTGGAAATTAGTTAATCAGCATATAGCAGTTTAGAAAAAGTTTAAAAAATAATATTTTTTTTTTTGAGTAAATTGTAACTAAAATAGTCAAGAAACTTGACCCTTCTGTTTGCATAAGATATAGCAAATCATTTATTACAACTTTTTTTGAAATATATCGATTCTTTTTAATGCGTAGTACTCAGAAAACAGTTGGAGACAAGCGGATGTGCGTAAAACCATATCAAAATGCGTTAGAAAGCATGGAGCAAGCCAACCTCGCATTTCTTCAATTGCAACCGCCGTATATTGTAAAATAACATTCTACGGTCCAATCTGAAAGCATTATTCGTGTTTTCATCTGGAAATTAGTTAATCAGCATATAGCAGTTTAGAAAAAGTTTAAAAAATAATTTTTATTTTTTTGAGTAAATTGTAACTAAAATAGTCAAGAAACTTGACCCTTCTGTTTGCATAAGATATAGCAAATAATTTATTACAACTTTTTTTGAAATATATCGATTCTTTTTAATGCGTAGTACTCAGAAAACAGTTGGAGACAAGCGGATGTGCGTAAAACCATATCAAAATGCGTTAGAAAGCATGGAGCAAGCCAACCTCGCATTTCTTCAATTGCAACCGCCGTATATTGTAAAATAACATTCTACGGTCCAATCTGAAAGCATTATTCGTGTTTTCATCTGGAAATTAGTTAATCAGCATATAGCAGTTTAGAAAAAGTTTAAAAAATAATTTTTATTTTTTTGAGTAAATTGTAACTAAAATAGTCAAGAAACTTGACCCTTCTGTTTGCATAAGATATAGCAAATAATTTATTACAACTTTTTTTGAAATATATCGATTCTTTTTAATGCGTAGTACTCAGAAAACAGTTGGAGACAAGCGGATGTGCGTAAAACCATATCAAAATGCGTTAGAAAGCATGGAGCAAGCCAACCTCGCATTTCTTCAATTGCAACCGCCGTATATTGTAAAATAACATTCTACGGTCCAATCTGAAAGCATTATTCGTGTTTTCATCTGGAAATTAGTTAATCAGCATATAGCAGTTTATAAAAAGTTTAAAAAATAATATTTATTTTTTTGAGTAAATTGTAACTAAAATAGTCAAGAAACTTGACCCTTCTGTTTGCATAAGATATAGCAAATAATTTATTACAACTTTTTTTGAAATATATCGATTCTTTTTAATGCGTAGTACTCAGAAAACAGTTGGAGACAAGCGGATGTGCGTAAAACCATATCAAAATGCGTTAGAAAGCATGGAGCAAGCCAAGCTCGCATTTCTTCAATTGCAACCGCCGTATATTGTAAGATAACATTCTATGGTCCAATCTGAAAGCATTATTCGTGTTTTCATCTGGAAATTAGTTAATCAGCATATAGCAGTTTAGAAAAAGTTTAAAAAATAATTTTTATTTTTTTGAGTAAATTGTAACTAAAATAGTCAAGAAACTTGAACCTTCGGTTTGCATAAGATATAGCAAATAATTTATTACAACTTTTTTTGAAATATATCGATTCTTTTTAATGCGTAGTACTCAGAAAACAGTTGGAGACAAGCGGATGTGCGTAAAACCATATCAAAATGCGTTAGAAAGCATGGAGCAAGCCAACCTCGCATTTCTTCAATTGCAACCGCCGTATATTGTAAAATAACATTCTACGGTCCAATCTGAAAGCATTATTCGTGTTTTCATCTGGAAATTAGTTAATCAGCATATAGCAGTTTATAAAAAGTTTAAAAAATAATATTTATTTTTTTGAGTAAATTGTAACTAAAATAGTCAAGAAACTTGACCCTTCTGTTTGCATAAGATATAGCAAATAATTTATTACAACTTTTTTTGAAATATATCGATTCTTTTTAATGCCTAGTACTCAGAAAACAGTTGGAGACAAGCGGATGTGCGTAAAACCATATCAAAATGCGTTAGAAAGCATGGAGCAAGCCAACCTCGCATTTCTTCAATTGCAACCGCCGTATATTGTAAAATAACATTCTACGGTCCAATCTGAAAGCATTATTCGTGTTTTCATCTGGAAATTAGTTAATCAGCATATAGCAGTTTAGAAAAAGTTTAAAAAATAATTTTTATTTTTTTGAGTAAATTGTAACTAAAATAGTCAAGAAACTTGACCCTTCTGTTTGCATAAGATATAGCAAATAATTTATTACAACTTTTTTTGAAATATATCGATTCTTTTTAATGCGTAGTACTCAGAAAACAGTTGGAGACAAGCGGATGTGCGTAAAACCATATCAAAATGCGTTAGAAAGCATGGAGCAAGCCAACCTCGCATTTCTTCAATTGCAACCGCCGTATATTGTAAAATAACATTCTACGGTCCAATCTGAAAGCATTATTCGTGTTTTCATCTGGAAATTAGTTAATCAGCATATAGCAGTTTAGAAAAAGTTTAAAAAATAATTTTTATTTTTTTGAGTAAATTGTAACTAAAATAGTCAAGAAACTTGACCCTTCTGTTTGCATAAGATATAGCAAATAATTTATTACAACTTTTTTTGAAATATATCGATTCTTTTTAATGCGTAGTACTCAGAAAACAGTTGGAGACAAGCGGATGTGCGTAAAACCATATCAAAATGCGTTAGAAAGCATGGAGCAAGCCAACCTCGCATTTCTTCAATTGCAACCGCCGTATATTGTAAAATAACATTCTACGGTCCAATCTGAAAGCATTATTCGTGTTTTCATCTGGAAATTAGTTAATCAGCATATAGCAGTTTATAAAAAGTTTAAAAAATAATATTTATTTTTTTGAGTAAATTGTAACTAAAATAGTCAAGAAACTTGACCCTTCTGTTTGCATAAGATATAGCAAATAATTAATTACAACTTTTTTTGAAATATATCGATTCTTTTTAATGCGTAGTACTCAGAAAACAGTTGGAGACAAGCGGATGTGCGTAAAACCATATCAAAATGCGTTAGAAAGCATGGAGCAAGCCAAGCTCGCATTTCTTCAATTGCAACCGCCGTATATTGTAAGATAACATTCTATGGTCCAATCTGAAAGCATTATTCGTGTTTTCATCTGGAAATTAGTTAATCAGCATATAGCAGTTTAGAAAAAGTTTAAAAAATAATTTTTATTTTTTTGAGTAAATTGTAACTAAAATAGTCAAGAAACTTGAACCTTCTGTTTGCATAAGATATAGCAAATAATTTATTACAACTTTTTTTGAAATATATCGATTCTTTTTAATGCGTAGTACTCAGAAAACAGTTGGAGACAAGCGGATGTGCGTAAAACCATATCAAAATGCGTTAGAAAGCATGGAGCAAGCCAAGCTCGCATTTCTTCAATTGCAACCGCCGTATATTGTAAGATAACATTCTATGGTCCAATCTGAAAGCATTATTCGTGTTTTCATCTGGAAATTAGTTAATCAGCATATAGCAGTTTAGAAAAAGTTTAAAAAATAATTTTTATTTTTTTGAGTAAATTGTAACTAAAATAGTCAAGAAACTTGACCCTTCTGTTTGCATAAGATATAGCAAATAATTTATTACAACTTTTTTTGAAATATATCGATTCTTTTTAATGCCTAGTACTCAGAAAACAGTTGGAGACAAGCGGATGTGCGTAAAACCATATCAAAATGCGTTAGAAAGCATGGAGCAAGCCAACCTCGCATTTCTTCAATTGCAACCGCCGTATATTGTAAAATAACATTCTACGGTCCAATCTGAAAGCATTATTCGTGTTTTCATCTGGAAATTAGTTAATCAGCATATAGCAGTTTAGAAAAAGTTTAAAAAATAATTTTTATTTTTTTGAGTAAATTGTAACTAAAATAGTCAAGAAACTTGACCCTTCTGTTTGCATAAGATATAGCAAATAATTTATTACAACTTTTTTTGAAATATATCGATTCTTTTTAATGCGTAGTACTCAGAAAACAGTTGGAGACAAGCGGATGTGCGTAAAACCATATCAAAATGCGTTAGAAAGCATGGAGCAAGCCAACCTCGCATTTCTTCAATTGCAACCGCCGTATATTGTAAAATAACATTCTACGGTCCAATCTGAAAGCATTATTCGTGTTTTCATCTGGAAATTAGTTAATCAGCATATAGCAGTTTAGAAAAAGTTTAAAAAATAATTTTTATTTTTTTGAGTAAATTGTAACTAAAATAGTCAAGAAACTTGACCCTTCTGTTTGCATAAAATATAGCAAATAATTTATTACAACTTTTTTTGAAATATATCGATTCTTTTTAATGCGTAGTACTCAGAAAACAGTTGGAGACAAGCGGATGTGCGTAAAACCATATCAAAATGCGTTAGAAAGCATGGAGCAAGCCAACCTCGCATTTCTTCAATTGCAACCGCCGTATATTGTAAAATAACATTCTACGGTCCAATCTGAAAGCATTATTCGTGTTTTCATCTGGAAATTAGTTAATCAGCATATAGCAGTTTATAAAAAGTTTAAAAAATAATATTTATTTTTTTGAGTAAATTGTAACTAAAATAGTCAAGAAACTTGACCCTTCTGTTTGCATAAGATATAGCAAATAATTTATTACAACTTTTTTTGAAATATATCGATTCTTTTTAATGCGTAGTACTCAGAAAACAGTTGGAGACAAGCGGATGTGCGTAAAACCATATCAAAATGCGTTAGAAAGCATGGAGCAAGCCAAGCTCGCATTTCTTCAATTGCAACCGCCGTATATTGTAAGATAACATTCTATGGTCCAATCTGAAAGCATTATTCGTGTTTTCATCTGGAAATTAGTTAATCAGCATATAGCAGTTTAGAAAAAGTTTAAAAAATAATTTTTATTTTTTTGAGTAAATTGTAACTAAAATAGTCAAGAAACTTGAACCTTCTGTTTGCATAAGATATAGCAAATAATTTATTACAACTTTTTTTGAAATATATCGATTCTTTTTAATGCGTAGTACTCAGAAAACAGTTGGAGACAAGCAGATGTGCGTAAAACCATATCAAAATGCGTTAGAAAGCATGGAGCAAGCCAACCTCGCATTTCTTCAATTGCAACCGCCGTATATTGTAAAATAACATTCTACGGTCCAATCTGAAAGCATTATTCGTGTTTTCATCTGGAAATTAGTTAATCAGCATATAGCAGTTTATAAAAAGTTTAAAAAATAATATTTATTTTTTTGAGTAAATTGTAACTAAAATAGGCAAGAAACTTGACCCTTCTGTTTGCATAAGATATAGCAAATAATTTATTACAACTTTTTTTGAAATATATCGATTCTTTTTAATGCGTCGTACTCAGAAAACAGTTGGAGACAAGCGGATGTGCGTAAAACCATATCAAAATGCGTTAGAAAGCATGGAGCAAGCCAACCTCGCATTTCTTCAATTGCAACCGCCGTATATTGTAAATTAACATTCTACGGTCCAATCTGAAAGCATTATTCGTGTTTTCATCTGGAAATTAGTTAATCAGCATATAGCAGTTTATAAAAAGTTTAAAAAATAATATTTATTTTTTTGAGTAAATTGTAACTAAAATAGTCAAGAAACTTGACCCTTCTGTTTGCATAAGATATAGCAAATAATTTATTACAACTTTTTTTGAAATATATCGATTCTTTTTAATGCGTAGTACTCAGAAAACAGTTGGAGACAAGCGGATGTGCGTAAAACCATATCAAAATGCGTTAGAAAGCATGGAGCAAGCCAACCTCGC
Source organism: Cantharis rustica (assembly GCA_911387805.1). Taxonomy (NCBI): domain Eukaryota; kingdom Metazoa; phylum Arthropoda; class Insecta; order Coleoptera; family Cantharidae; genus Cantharis; species Cantharis rustica. The sequence continues at coordinate 13,863,353 of OU426883.1, forward strand.
ATTTCTTCAATTGCAACCGCCGTATATTGTAAAATAACATTCTACGGTCCAATCTGAAAGCATTATTCGTGTTTTCATCTGGAAATTAGTTAATCAGCATATAGCAGTTTAGAAAAAGTTTAAAAGATAATTTTTATTTTTTTGAGTAAATTGTAACTAAAATAGTCAAGAAACTTGACCCTTCTGTTTGCATAAGATATAGCAAATAATTTATTACAACTTTTTTTGAAATATATCGATTCTTTTTAATGCGTAGTACTCAGAAAACAGTTGGAGACAAGCGGATGTGCGTAAAACCATATCAAAATGCGTTAGAAAGCATGGAGCAAGCCAACCTTGCATTTCTTCAATTGCAACCGCCGTATATTGTAAAATAACATTCTACGGTCCAATCTGAAAGCATTATTCGTGTTTTCATCTGGAAATTAGTTAATCAGCATATAGCAGTTTATAAAAAGTTTAAAAAATAATTTTTATTTTTTTGAGTAAATTGTAACTAAAATAGTCAAGAAACTTGACCCTTCTGTTTGCATAAGATATAGCAAATAATTTATTACAACTTTTTTTGAAATATATCGATTCTTTTTAATGCGTAGTACTCAGAAAACAGTTGGAGACAAGCGGATGTGCGTAAAACCATATCAAAATGCGTTAGAAAGCATGGAGCAAGCCAAGCTCGCATTTCTTCAATTGCAACCGCCGTATATTGTAAGATAACATTCTATGGTCCAATCTGAAAGCATTATTCGTGTTTTCATCTGGAAATTAGTTAATCAGCATATAGCAGTTTAGAAAAAGTTTAAAAAATAATTTTTATTTTTTTGAGTAAATTGTAACTAAAATAGTCAAGAAACTTGAACCTTCTGTTTGCATAAGATATAGCAAATAATTTATTACAACTTTTTTTGAAATATATCGATTCTTTTTAATGCGTAGTACTCAGAAAACAGTTGGAGACAAGCAGATGTGCGTAAAACCATATCAAAATGCGTTAGAAAGCATGGAGCAAGCCAACCTCGCATTTCTTCAATTGCAACCGCCGTATATTGTAAAATAACATTCTACGGTCCAATCTGAAAGCATTATTCGTGTTTTCATCTGGAAATTAGTTAATCAGCATATAGCAGTTTATAAAAAGTTTAAAAAATAATATTTATTTTTTTGAGTAAATTGTAACTAAAATAGTCAAGAAACTTGACCCTTCTGTTTGCATAAGATATAGCAAATAATTTATTACAACTTTTTTTGAAATATATCGATTCTTTTTAATGCGTAGTACTCAGAAAACAGTTGGAGACAAGCGGATGTGCGTAAAACCATATCAAAATGCGTTAGAAAGCATGGAGCAAGCCAACCTCGCATTTCTTCAATTGCAACCGCCGTATATTGTAAAATAACATTCTACGGTCCAATCTGAAAGCATTATTCGTGTTTTCATCTGGAAATTAGTTAATCAGCATATAGCAGTTTATAAAAAGTTTAAAAAATAATATTTATTTTTTTGAGTAAATTGTAACTAAAATAGTCAAGAAACTTGACCCTTCTGTTTGCATAAGATATAGCAAATAATTTATTACAACTTTTTTTGAAATATATCGATTCTTTTTAATGCGTAGTACTCAGAAAACAGTTGGAGACAAGCGGATGTGCGTAAAACCATATCAAAATGCGTTAGAAAGCATGGAGCAAGCCAACCTCGCATTTCTTCAATTGCAACCGCCGTATATTGTAAAATAACATTCTACGGTCCAATCTGAAAGCATTATTCGTGTTTTCATCTGGAAATTAGTTAATCAGCATATAGCAGTTTATAAAAAGTTTAAAAAATAATATTTATTTTTTTGAGTAAATTGTAACTAAAATAGTCAAGAAACTTGACCCTTCTGTTTGCATAAGATATAGCAAATAATTTATTACAACTTTTTTTGAAATATATCGATTCTTTTTAATGCCTAGTACTCAGAAAACAGTTGGAGACAAGCGGATGTGCGCAAAAACCATATCAAAATGCGTTAGAAAGCATGGAGCAAGCCAACCTCGCATTTCTTCAATTGCAACCGCCGTATATTGTAAAATAACATTCTACGGTCCAATCTGAAAGCATTATTCGTGTTTTCATCTGGAAATTAGTTAATCAGCATATAGCAGTTTAGAAAAAGTTTAAAAAATAATTTTTATTTTTTTGAGTAAATTGTAACTAAAATAGTCAAGAAACTTGACCCTTCTGTTTGCATAAGATATAGCAAATAATTTATTACAACTTTTTTTGAAATATATCGATTCTTTTTAATGCGTAGTACTCAGAAAACAGTTGGAGACAAGCGGATGTGCGTAAAACCATATCAAAATGCGTTAGAAAGCATGGAGCAAGCCAACCTCGCATTTCTTCAATTGCAACCGCCGTATATTGTAAAATAACATTCTACGGTCCAATCTGAAAGCATTATTCGTGTTTTCATCTGGAAATTAGTTAATCAGCATATAGCAGTTTAGAAGAAGTTTAAAAAATAATTTTTATTTTTTTGAGTAAATTGTAACTACAATAGTCAAGAAACTTGACCCTTCTGTTTGCATAAGATATAGCAAATAATTTATTACAACTTTTTTTGAAATATATCGATTCTTTTTAATGCCTAGTACTCAGAAAACAGTTGGAGACAAGCGGATGTGCGTAAAACCATATCAAAATGCGTTAGAAAGCATGGAGCAAGCCAACCTCGCATTTCTTCAATTGCAACCGCCGTATATTGTAAAATAACATTCTACGGTCCAATCTGAAAGCATTATTCGTGTTTTCATCTGGAAATTAGTTAATCAGCATATAGCAGTTTATAAAGAGTTTAAAAAATAATATTTATTTTTGTGAGTAAATTGTAACTAAAATAGTCAAGAAACTTGACCCTTCTGTTTGCATAAGATATAGCAAATAATTTATTACAACTTTTTTTGAAATATATCGATTCTTTTTAATGCGTAGTACTCAGAAAACAGTTGGAGACAAGCGGATGTGCGTAAAACCATATCAAAATGCGTTAGAAAGCATGGAGCAAGCCAAGCTCGCATTTCTTCAATTGCAACCGCCGTATATTGTAAGATAACATTCTATGGTCCAATCTGAAAGCATTATTCGTGTTTTCATCTGGAAATTAGTTAATCAGCATATAGCAGTTTAGAAAAAGTTTAAAAAATAATTTTTATTTTTTTGAGTAAATTGTAACTAAAATAGTCAAGAAACTTGAACCTTCTGTTTGCATAAGATATAGCAAATAATTTATTACAACTTTTTTTGAAATATATCGATTCTTTTTAATGCGTAGTACTCAGAAAACAGTTGGAGACAAGCAGATGTGCGTAAAACCATATCAAAATGCGTTAGAAAGCATGGAGCAAGCCAACCTCGCATTTCTTCAATTGCAACCGCCGTATATTGTAAAATAACATTCTACGGTCCAATCTGAAAGCATTATTCGTGTTTTCATCTGGAAATTAGTTAATCAGCATATAGCAGTTTATAAAAAGTTTAAAAAATAATATTTATTTTTTTGAGTAAATTGTAACTAAAATAGTCAAGAAACTTGACCCTTCTGTTTGCATAAGATATAGCAAATAATTTATTACAACTTTTTTTGAAATATATCGATTCTTTTTAATGCGTAGTACTCAGAAAACAGTTGGAGACAAGCGGATGTGCGTAAAACCATATCAAAATGCGTTAGAAAGCATGGAGCAAGCCAACCTCGCATTTAGTCAATTGCAACCGCCGTATATTGTAAAATAACATTCTACGGTCCAATCTGAAAGCATTATTCGTGTTTTCATGTGGAAATTAGTTAATCAGCATATAGCAGTTTATAAAAAGATTAAAAAATAATATTTATTTTTTTGAGTAAATTGTAACTAAAATAGTCAAGAAACTTGACCCTTCTGTTTGCATAAGATATAGCAAATAATTTATTACAACTTTTTTTGAAATATATCGATTCTTTTTAATGCGTAGTACTCAGAAAACAGTTGGAGACAAGCGGATGTGCGTAAAACCATATCAAAATGCGTTAGAAAGCATGGAGCAAGCCAACCTCGCATTTCTTCAATTGCAACCGCCGTATATTGTAAAATAACATTCTACGGTCCAATCTGAAAGCATTATTCGTGTTTTCATCTGGAAATTAGTTAATCAGCATATAGCAGTTTAGAAAAAGTTTAAAAGATAATTTTTATTTTTTTGAGTAAATTGTAACTAAAATAGTCAAGAAACTTGACCCTTCTGTTTGCATAAGATATAGCAAATAATTTATTACAACTTTTTTTGAAATATATCGATTCTTTTTAATGCGTAGTACTCAGAAAACAGTTGGAGACAAGCGGATGTGCGTAAAACCATATCAAAATGCGTTAGAAAGCATGGAGCAAGCCAACCTCGCATTTCTTCAATTGCAACCGCCGTATATTGTAAAATAACATTCTACGGTCCAATCTGAAAGCATTATTCGTGTTTTCATCTGGAAATTAGTTAATCAGCATATAGCAGTTTATAAAAAGTTTAAAAAATAATTTTTATTTTTTTGAGTAAATTGTAACTAAAATAGTCAAGAAACTTGACCCTTCTGTTTGCATAAGATATAGCAAATAATTTATTACAACTTTTTTTGAAATATATCGATTCTTTTTAATGCGTAGTACTCAGAAAACAGTTGGAGACAAGCGGATGTGCGTAAAACCATATCAAAATGCGTTAGAAAGCATGGAGCAAGCCAAGCTCGCATTTCTTCAAATGCAACCGCCGTATATTGTAAGATAACATTCTATGGTCCAATCTGAAAGCATTATTCGTGTTTTCATCTGGAAATTAGTTAATCAGCATATAGCAGTTTAGAAAAAGTTTAAAAAATAATTTTTATTTTTTTGAGTAAATTGTAACTAAAATAGTCAAGAAACTTGAACCTTCTGTTTGCATAAGATATAGCAAATAATTTATTACAACTTTTTTTGAAATATATCGATTCTTTTTAATGCGTAGTACTCAGAAAACAGTTGGAGACAAGCAGATGTGCGTAAAACCATATCAAAATGCGTTAGAAAGCATGGAGCAAGCCAACCTCGCATTTCTTCAATTGCAACCGCCGTATATTGTAAAATAACATTCTACGGTCCAATCTGAAAGCATTATTCGTGTTTTCATCTGGAAATTAGTTAATCAGCATATAGCAGTTTATAAAAAGTTTAAAAAATAATATTTATTTTTTTGAGTAAATTGTAACTAAAATAGTCAAGAAACTTGACCCTTCTGTTTGCATAAGATATAGCAAATAATTTATTACAACTTTTTTTGAAATATATCGATTCTTTTTAATGCGTAGTACTCAGAAAACAGTTGGAGACAAGCGGATGTGCGTAAAACCATATCAAAATGCGTTAGAAAGCATGGAGCAAGCCAACCTCGCATTTCTTCAATTGCAACCGCCGTATATTGTAAAATAACATTCTACGGTCCAATCTGAAAGCATTATTCGTGTTTTCATCTGGAAATTAGTTAATCAGCATATAGCAGTTTATAAAAAGTTTAAAAAATAATATTTATTTTTTTGAGTAAATTGTAACTAAAATAGTCAAGAAACTTGACCCTTCTGTTTGCATAAGATATAGCAAATAATTTATTACAACTTTTTTTGAAATATATCGATTCTTTTTAATGCGTAGTACTCAGAAAACAGTTGGAGACAAGCGGATGTGCGTAAAACCATATCAAAATGCGTTAGAAAGCATGGAGCAAGCCAACCTCGCATTTCTTCAATTGCAACCGCCGTATATTGTAAAATAACATTCTACGGTCCAATCTGAAAGCATTATTCGTGTTTTCATCTGGAAATTAGTTAATCAGCATATAGCAGTTTAGAAAAAGTTTAAAAAATAATTTTTATTTTTTTGAGTAAATTGTAACTAAAATAGTCAAGAAACTTGACCCTTCTGTTTGCATAAGATATAGCAAATAATTTATTACAACTTTTTTTGAAATATATCGATTCTTTTTAATGCGTAGTACTCAGAAAACAGTTGGAGACAAGCGGATGTGCGTAAAACCATATCAAAATGCGTTAGAAAGCATGGAGCACGCCAACCTCGCATTTCTTCAATTGCAACCGCCGTATATTGTAAAATAACATTCTACGGTCCAATCTGAAAGCATTATTCGTGTTTTCATCTGGAAATTAGTTAATCAGCATATAGCAGTTTAGAAAAAGTTTAAAAAATAATTTTTATTTTTTTGAGTAAATTGTAACTAAAATAGTCAAGAAACTTGACCCTTCTGTTTGCATAAGATATAGCAAATAATTTATTACAACTTTTTTTGAAATATATCGATTCTTTTTAATGCGTAATACTCAGAAAACAGTTGGAGACAAGCGGATGTGCGTAAAACCATATCAAAATGCGTTAGAAAGCATGGAGCAAGCCAACCTCGCATTTCTTCAATTGCAACCGCCGTATATTGTAAAATAACATTCTACGGTCCAATCTGAAAGCATTATTCGTGTTTTCATCTGGAAATTAGTTAATCAGCATATAGCAGTTTATAAAAAGTTTAAAAAATAATATTTATTTTTTTGAGTAAATTGTAACTAAAATAGTCAAGAAACTTGACCCTTCTGTTTGCATAAGATATAGCAAATAATTTATTACAACTTTTTTTGAAATATATCGATTCTTTTTAATGCGTAGTACTCAGAAAACAGTTGGAGACAAGCGGATGTGCGTAAAACCATATCAAAATGCGTTAGAAAGCATGGAGCAAGCCAAGCTCGCATTTCTTCAATTGCAACCGCCGTATATTGTAAGATAACATTCTATGGTCCAATCTGAAAGCATTATTCGTGTTTTCATCTGGAAATTAGTTAATCAGCATATAGCAGTTTAGAAAAAGTTTAAAAAATAATTTTTATTTTTTTGAGTAAATTGTAACTAAAATAGTCAAGAAACTTGAACCTTCTGTTTGCATAAGATATAGCAAATAATTTATTACAACTTTTTTTGAAATATATCGATTCTTTTTAATGCGTAGTACTCAGAAAACAGTTGGAGACAAGCAGATGTGCGTAAAACCATATCAAAATGCGTTAGAAAGCATGGAGCAAGCCAACCTCGCATTTCTTCAATTGCAACCGCCGTATATTGTAAAATAACATTCTACGGTCCAATCTGAAAGCATTATTCGTGTTTTCATCTGGGAATTAGTTAATCAGCATATAGCAGTTTATAAAAAGTTTAAAAAATAATATTTATTTTTTTGAGTAAATTGTAACTAAAATAGTCAAGAAACTTGACCCTTCTGTTTGCATAAGATATAGCAAATAATTTATTACAACTTTTTTTGAAATATATCGATTCTTTTTAATGCGTAGTACTCAGAAAACAGTTGGAGACAAGCGGATGTGCGTAAAACCATATCAAAATGCGTTAGAAAGCATGGAGCAAGCCAACCTCGCATTTCTTCAATTGCAACCGCCGTATATTGTAAAATTACATTCTACGGTCCAATCTGAAAGCATTATTCGTGTTTTCATCTAGAAATTAGTTAATCAGCATATAGCAGTTTATAAAAAGTTTAAAAAATAATATTTATTTTTTTGAGTAAATTGTAACTAAAATAGTCAAGAAACTTGACCCTTCTGTTTGCATAAGATATAGCAAATAATTTATTACAACTTTTTTTGAAATATATCGATTCTTTTTAATGCGTAGTACTCAGAAAACAGTTGGAGACAAGCGGATGTGCGTAAAACCATATCAAAATGCGTTAGAAAGCATGGAGCAAGCCAACCTCGCATTTCTTCAATTGCAACCGCCGTATATAGTAAAATAACATTCTACGGTCCAATCTGAAAGCATTATTCGTTTTTTCATCTGGAAATTAGTTAATCAGCATATAGCAGTTTAGAAAAAGTTTAAAAAATAATATTTATTTTTTTGAGTAAATTGTAACTAAAATAGTCAAGAAACTTGACCCTTCTGTTTGCATAAGATATAGCAAATAATTAATTACAACTTTTTTTGAAATATATCGATTCTTTTTAATGCGTAGTACTCAGAAAACAGTTGGAGACAAGCGGATGTGCGTAAAACCATATCAAAATGCGTTAGAAAGCATGGAGCAAGCCAACCTCGCATTTCTTCAATTGCAACCGCCGTATATTGTAAGATAACATTCTACGGTCCAATCTGAAAGCATTATTCGTGTTTTCATCTGGAAATTAGTTAATCAGCATATAGCAGTTTAGAAAAAGTTTAAAAAATAATTTTTATTTTTTTGAGTAAATTGTAACTAAAATAGTCAAGAAACTTGACCCTTCTGTTTGCATAAGATATAGCAAATAAGTTATTACAACTTTTTTTGAAATATATCGATTCTTTTTAATGCGTAGTACTCAGAAAACAGTTGGAGACAAGCGGATGTGCGTAAAACCATATCAAAATGCGTTAGAAAGCATGGAGCAAGCCAACCTCGCATTTCTTCAATTGCAACCGCCGTATATTGTAAGATAACATTCTATGGTCCAATCTGAAAGCATTATTCGTGTTTTCATCTGGAAATTAGTTAATCAGCATATAGCAGTTTAGAAAAAGTTTAAAAAATAATTTTTATTTTTTTGAGTAAATTGTAACTAAAATAGTCAAGAAACTTGACCCTTCTGTTTGCATAAGATATAGCAAATAATTTATTACAACTTTTTTTGAAATATATCGATTCTTTTTAATGCGTAGTACTCAGAAAACAGTTGGAGACAAGCGGATGTGCGTAAAACCATATCAAAATGCGTTAGAAAGCATGGAGCAAGCCAACCTCGCATTTCTTCAATTGCAACCGCCGTATATTGTAAAATAACATTCTACGGTCCAATCTGAAAGCATTATTCGTGTTTTCATCTGGAAATTAGTTAATCAGCATATAGCAGTTTAGAAAAAGTTTAAAAAATAATTTTTATTTTTTTGAGTAAATTGTAACTAAAATAGTCAAGAAACTTGACCCTTCTGTTTGCATAAGATATAGCAAATAATTTATTACAACTTTTTTTGAAATATATCGATTCTTTTTAATGCGTAGTACTCAGAAATAGTTGGAGACAAGCGGATGTGCGTAAAACCATATCAAAATGCGTTAGAAAGCATGGAGCAAGCCAACCTCGCATTTCTTCAATTGCAACCGCCGTATATTGTAAAATAACATTCTACGGTCCAATCTGAAAGCATTATTCGTGTTTTCATCTGGAAATTAGTTAATCAGCATATAGCAGTTTAGAAAAAGTTTAAAAAATAATTTTTATTTTTTTGAGTAAATTGTAACTAAAATAGTCAAGAAACTTGACCCTTCTGTTTGCATAAGATATAGCAAATAATTTATTACAACTTTTTTTGAAATATATCGATTCTTTTTAATGCGTAGTACTCAGAAAACAGTTGGAGACAAGCGGATGTGCGTAAAACCATATCAAAATGCGTTAGAAAGCATGGAGCAAGCCAACCTCGCATTTCTTCAATTGCAACCGCCGTATATTGTAAAATAACATTCTACGGTCCAATCTGAAAGCATTATTCGTGTTTTCATCTGGAAATTAGTTAATCAGCATATAGCAGTTTAGAAAAAGTTTAAAAAATAATTTTTATTTTTTTGAGTAAATTGTAACTAAAATAGTCAAGAAACTTGACCCTTCTGTTTGCATAAGATATAGCAAATAATTTATTACAACTTTTTTTGAAATATATCGATTCTTTTTAATGCGTAGTACTCAGAAAACAGTTGGAGACAAGCGGATGTGCGTAAAACCATATCAAAATGCGTTAGAAAGCATGGAGCAAGCCAACCTCGCATTTCTTCAATTGCAACCGCCGTATATTGTAAAATAACATTCTACGGTCCAATCTGAAAGCATTATTCGTGTTTTCATCTGGAAATTAGTTAATCAGCATATAGCAGTTTATAAAAAGTTTAAAAAATAATATTTATTTTTTTGAGTAAATTGTAACTAAAATAGTCAAGAAACTTGACCCTTCTGTTTGCATAAGATATAGCAAATAATTTATTACAACTTTTTTTGAAATATATCGATTCTTTTTAATGCGTAGTACTCAGAAAACAGTTGGAGACAAGCGGATGTGCGTAAAACCATATCAAAATGCGTTAGAAAGCATGGAGCAAGCCAAGCTCGCATTTCTTCAATTGCAACCGCCGTATATTGTAAGATAACATTCTATGGTCCAATCTGAAAGCATTATTCGTGTTTTCATCTGGAAATTAGTTAATCAGCATATAGCAGTTTAGAAAAAGTTTAAAAAATAATTTTTATTTTTTTGAGTAAATTGTAACTAAAATAGTCAAGAAACTTGAACCTTCTGTTTGCATAAGATATAGCAAATAATTTATTACAACTTTTTTTGAAATATATCGATTCTTTTTAATGCGTAGTACTCAGAAAACAGTTGGAGACAAGCAGATGTGCGTAAAACCATATCAAAATGCGTTAGAAAGCATGGAGCAAGCCAACCTCGCATTTCTTCAATTGCAACCGCCGTATATTGTAAAATAACATTCTACGGTCCAATCTGAAAGCATTATTCGTGTTTTCATCTTGAAATTAGTTAATCAGCATATAGCAGTTTAGAAAAAGTTTAAAAAATAATTTTTATTTTTTTGAGTAAATTGTAACTAAAATAGTCAAGAAACTTGACCCTTCTGTTTGCATAAGATATAGCAAATAATTTATTACAACTTTTTTTGAAATATATCGATTCTTTTTAATGCGTAGTACTCAGAAAACAGTTGGAGACAAGCGGATGTGCGTAAAACCATATCAAAATGCGTTAGAAAGCATGGAGCAAGCCAACCTCGCATTTCTTCAATTGCAACCGCCGTATATTGTAAAATAACATTCTACGGTCCAATCTGAAAGCATTATTCGTGTTTTCATCTGGAAATTAGTTAATCAGCATATAGCAGTTTATAAAAAGTTTAAAAAATAATATTTATTTTTTTGAGTAAATTGTAACTAAAATAGTCAAGAAACTTGACCCTTCTGTTTGCATAAGATATAGCAAATAATTTATTACAACTTTTTTTGAAATATATCGATTCTTTTTAATGCGTAGTACTCAGAAAACAGTTGGAGACAAGCGGATGTGCGTAAAACCATATCAAAATGCGTTAGAAAGCATGGAGCAAGCCAAGCTCGCATTTCTTCAATTGCAACCGCCGTATATTGTAAGATAACATTCTATGGTCCAATCTGAAAGCATTATTCGTGTTTTCATCTGGAAATTAGTTAATCAGCATATAGCAGTTTAGAAAAAGTTTAAAAAATAATTTTTATTTTTTTGAGTAAATTGTAACTAAAATAGTCAAGAAACTTGAACCTTCTGTTTGCATAAGATATAGCAAATAATTTATTACAACTTTTTTTGAAATATATCGATTCTTTTTAATGCGTAGTACTCAGAAAACAGTTGGAGACAAGCAGATGTGCGTAAAACCATATCAAAATGCGTTAGAAAGCATGGAGCAAGCCAACCTCGCATTTCTTCAATTGCAACCGCCGTATATTGTAAAATAACATTCTACGGTCCAATCTGAAAGCATTATTCGTGTTTTCATCTGGAAATTAGTTAATCAGCATATAGCAGTTTATAAAAAGTTTCAAAAATAATATTTATTTTTTTGAGTAAATTGTAACTAAAATAGTCAAGAAACTTGACCCTTCTGTTTGCATAAGATATAGCAAATAATTTATTACAACTTTTTTTGAAATATATCGATTCTTTTTAATGCGTAGTACTCAGAAAACAGTTGGAGACAAGCGGATGTGCGTAAAACCATATCAAAATGCGTTAGAAAGCATGGAGCAAGCCAACCTCGCATTTCTTCAATTGCAACCGCCGTATATTGTAATATAACATTCTACGGTCCAATCTGAAAGCATTATTCGTGTTTTCATCTAGAAATTAGTTAATCAGCATATAGCAGTTTATAAAAAGTTTAAAAAATAATATTTATTTTTTTGAGTAAATTGTAACTAAAATAGTCAAGAAACTTGACCCTTCTGTTTGCATAAGATATAGCAAATAATTTATTACAACTTTTTTTGAAATATATCGATTCTTTTTAATGCGTAGTACTCAGAAAACAGTTGGAGACAAGCGGATGTGCGTAAAACCATATCAAAATGCGTTAGAAAGCATGGAGCAAGCCAACCTCGCATTTCATCAATTGCAACCGCCGTATATAGTAAAATAACATTCTACGGTCCAATCTGAAAGCATTATTCGTTTTTTCATCTGGAAATTAGTTAATCAGCATATAGCAGTTTAGAAAAAGTTTAAAAAATAATATTTATTTTTTTGAGTAAATTGTAACTAAAATAGTCAAGAAACTTGACCCTTCTGTTTGCATAAGATATAGCAAATAATTTATTACAACTTTTTTTGAAATATATCGATTCTTTTTAATGCGTAGTACTCAGAAAACAGTTGGAGACAAGCGGATGTGCGTAAAACCATATCAAAATGCGTTAGAAAGCATGGAGCAAGCCAACCTCGCATTTCTTCAATTGCAACCGCCGTATATTGTAAGATAACATTCTACGGTCCAATCTGAAAGCATTATTCGTGTTTTCATCTGGAAATTAGTTAATCAGCATATAGCAGTTTAGAAAAAGTTTAAAAAATAATTTTTATTTTTTTGAGTAAATTGTAACTAAAATAGTCAAGAAACTTGACCCTTCTGTTTGCATAAGATATAGCAAATAATTTATTACAACTTTTTTTGAAATATATCGATTCTTTTTAATGCGTAGTACTCAGAAAACAGTTGGAGACAAGCGGATGTGCGTAAAACCATATCAAAATGCGTTAGAAAGCATGGAGCAAGCCAACCTCGCATTTCTTCAATTGCAACCGCCGTATATTGTAAAATAACATTCTACGGTCCAATCTGAAAGCATTATTCGTGTTTTCATCTGGAAATTAGTTAATCAGCATATAGCAGTTTAGAAAAAGTTTAAAAAATAATTTTTATTTTTTTGAGTAAATTGTAACTAAAATAGTCAAGAAACTTGACCCTTCTGTTTGCATAAGATATAGCAAATAATTTATTACAACTTTTTTTGAAATATATCGATTCTTTTTAATGCGTAGTACTCAGAAAACAGTTGGAGACAAGCGGATGTGCGTAAAACCATATCAAAATGCGTTAGAAAGCATGGAGCAAGCCAACCTCGCATTTCTTCAATTGCAACCGCCGTATATTGTAAAATAACATTCTACGGTCCAATCTGAAAGCATTATTCGTGTTTTCATCTGGAAATTAGTTAATCAGCATATAGCAGTTTATAAAAAGTTTAAAAAATAATATTTATTTTTTTGAGTAAATTGTAACTAAAATAGTCAAGAAACTTGACCCTTCTGTTTGCATAAGATATAGCAAATAATTTATTACAACTTTTTTTGAAATATATCGATTCTTTTTAATGCGTAGTACTCAGAAAACAGTTGGAGACAAGCGGATGTGCGTAAAACCATATCAAAATGCGTTAGAAAGCATGGAGCAAGCCAAGCTCGCATTTCTTCAATTGCAACCGCCGTATATTGTAAGATAACATTCTATGGTCCAATCTGAAAGCATTATTCGTGTTTTCATCTGGAAATTAGTTAATCAGCATATAGCAGTTTAGAAAAAGTTTAAAAAATAATTTTTATTTTTTTGAGTAAATTGTAACTAAAATAGTCAAGAAACTTGAACCTTCTGTTTGCATAAGATATAGCAAATAATTTATTACAACTTTTTTTGAAATATATCGATTCTTTTTAATGCGTAGTACTCAGAAAACAGTTGGAGACAAGCAGATGTGCGTAAAACCATATCAAAATGCGTTAGAAAGCATAGAGCAAGCCAACCTCGCATTTCTTCAATTGCAACCGCCGTATATTGTAAAATAACATTCTACGGTCTAATCTGAAAGCATTATTCGTGTTTTCATCTGGAAATTAGTTAATCAGCATATAGCAGTTTATAAAAAGTTTAAAAAATAATATTTATTTTTTTGAGTAAATTGTAACTAAAATAGTCAAGAAACTTGACCCTTCTGTTTGCATAAGATATAGCAAATAATTTATTACAACTTTTTTTGAAATATATCGATTCTTTTTAATGCGTAGTACTCAGAAAACAGTTGGAGACAAGCGGATGTGCGTAAAACCATATCAAAATGCGTTAGAAAGCATGGAGCAAGCCAACCTCGCATTTCTTCAATTGCAACCGCCGTATATTGTAATATAACATTCTACGGTCCAATCTGAAAGCATTATTCGTGTTTTCATCTAGAAATTAGTTAATCAGCATATAGCAGTTTATAAAAAGTTTAAAAAATAATATTTATTTTTTTGAGTAAATTGTAACTAAAATAGTCAAGAAACTTGACCCTTCTGTTTGCATAAGATATAGCAAATAATTTATTACAACTTTTTTTGAAATATATCGATTCTTTTTAATGCGTAGTACTCAGAAAACAGTTGGAGACAAGCGGATGTGCGTAAAACCATATCAAAATGCGTTAGAAAGCATGGAGCAAGCCAACCTCGCATTTCATCAATTGCAACCGCCGTATATAGTAAAATAACATTCTACGGTCCAATCTGAAAGCATTATTCGTTTTTTCATCTGGAAATTAGTTAATCAGCATATAGCAGTTTAGAAAAAGTTTAAAAAATAATATTTATTTTTTTGAGTAAATTGTAACTAAAATAGTCAAGAAACTTGACCCTTCTGTTTGCATAAGATATAGCAAATAATTTATTACAACTTTTTTGAAATATATCGATTCTTTTTAATGCGTAGTACTCAGAAAACAGTTGGAGACAAGCGGATGTGCGTAAAACCATATCAAAATGCGTTAGAAAGCATGGAGCAAGCCAACCTCGCATTTCTTCAATTGCAACCGCCGTATATTGTAAGATAACATTCTACGGTCCAATCTGAAAGCATTATTCGTGTTTTCATCTGGAAATTAGTTAATCAGCATATAGCAGTTTAGAAAAAGTTTAAAAAATAATTTTTATTTTTTTGAGTAAATTGTAACTAAAATAGTCAAGAAACTTGAACCTTCTGTTTGCATAAGATATAGCAAATAATTTATTACAACTTTTTTTGAAATATATCGATTCTTTTTAATGCGTAGTACTCAGAAAACAGTTGGAGACAAGCGGATGTGCGTAAAACCATATCAAAATGCGTTAGAAAGCATGGAGCAAGCCAACCTCGCATTTCTTCAATTGCAACCGCCGTATATTGTAAAATAACATTCTACGGTCCAATCTGAAAGCATTATTCGTGTTTTCATCTGGAAATTAGTTAATCAGCATATAGCAGTTTAGAAAAAGTTTAAAAAATAATTTTTATTTTTTTGAGTAAATTGTAACTAAAATAGTCAAGAAACTTGACCCTTCTGTTTGCATAAGATATAGCAAATAATTTATTACAACTTTTTTTGAAATATATCGATTCTTTTTAATGCGTAGTACTCAGAAAACAGTTGGAGACAAGCGGATGTGCGTAAAACCATATCAAAATGCGTTAGAAAGCATGGAGCAAGCCAACCTCGCATTTCTTCAATTGCAACCGCCGTATATTGTAAAATAACATTCTACGGTCCAATCTGAAAGCATTATTCGTGTTTTCATCTGGAAATTAGTTAATCAGCATATAGCAGTTTAGAAAAAGTTTAAAAAATAATTTTTATTTTTTTGAGTAAATTGTAACTAAAATAGTCAAGAAACTTGACCCTTCTGTTTGCATAAGATATAGCAAATAATTTATTACAACTTTTTTTGAAATATATCGATTCTTTTTAATGCGTAGTACTCAGAAAACAGTTGGAGACAAGCGGATGTGCGTAAAACCATATCAAAATGCGTTAGAAAGCATGGAGCAAGCCAACCTCGCATTTCTTCAATTGCAACCGCCGTATATTGTAAAATAACATTCTACGGTCCAATCTGAAAGCATTATTCGTGTTTTCATCTGGAAATTAGTTAATCAGCATATAGCAGTTTATAAAAAGTTTAAAAAATAATATTTATTTTTTTGAGTAAATTGTAACTAAAATAGTCAAGAAACTTGACCCTTCTGTTTGCATAAGATATAGCAAATAATTTATTACAACTTTTTTTGAAATATATCGATTCTTTTTAATGCGTAGTACTCAGAAAACAGTTGGAGACAAGCGGATCTGCGTAAAACCATATCAAAATGCGTTAGAAAGCATGGAGCAAGCCAAGCTCGCATTTCTTCAATTGCAACCGCCGTATATTGTAAGATAACATTCTATGGTCCAATCTGAAAGCATTATTCGTGTTTTCATCTGGAAATTAGTTAATCAGCATATAGCAGTTTAGAAAAAGTTTAAAAAATAATTTTTATTTTTTTGAGTAAATTGTAACTAAAATAGTCAAGAAACTTGAACCTTCTGTTTGCATAAGATATAGCAAATAATTTATTACAACTTTTTTTGAAATATATCGATTCTTTTTAATGCGTAGTACTCAGAAAACAGTTGGAGACAAGCAGATGTGCGTAAAACCATATCAAAATGCGTTAGAAAGCATGGAGCAAGCCAACCTCGCATTTCTTCAATTGCAACCGCCGTATATTGTAAAATAACATTCTACGGTCCAATCTGAAAGCATTATTCGTGTTTTCATCTGGAAATTAGTTAATCAGCATATAGCAGTTTATAAAAAGTTTAAAAAATAATATTTATTTTTTTGAGTAAATTGTAACTAAAATAGTCAAGAAACTTGACCCTTCCGTTTGCATAAGATATAGCAAATAATTTATTACAACTTTTTTTGAAATATATCGATTCTTTTTAATGCGTAGTACTCAGAAAACAGTTGGAGACAAGCGGATGTGCGTAAAACCATATCAAAATGCGTTAGAAAGCATGGAGCCAGCCAACCTCGCATTTCTTCAATTGCAACCGCCGTATATTGTAAAATAACATTCTACGGTCCAATCTGAAAGCATTATTCGTGTTTTCATCTAGAAATTAGTTAATCAGCATATAGCAGTTTATAAAAAGTTTAAAAAATAATATTTATTTTTTTGAGTAAATTGTAACTAAAATAGTCAAGAAACTTGACCCTTCTGTTTGCATAAGATATAGCAAATAATTTATTACAACTTTTTTTGAAATATATCGATTCTTTTTAATGCGTAGTACTCAGAAAACAGTTGGAGACAAGCGGATGTGCGTAAAACCATATCACAATGCGTTAGAAAGCATGGAGCAAGCCAACCTCGCATTTCTTCAATTGCAACCGCCGTATATAGTAAAATAACATTCTACGGTCCAATCTGAAAGCATTATTCGTTTTTTCATCTGGAAATTAGTTAATCAGCATATAGCAGTTTAGAAAAAGTTTAAAAAATAATATTTATTTTTTTGAGTAAATTGTAACTAAAATAGTCAAGAAACTTGACCCTTCTGTTTGCATAAGATATAGCAAATAATTTATTACAACTTTTTTTGAAATATATCGATTCTTTTTAATGCGTAGTACTCAGAAAACAGTTGGAGACAAGCGGATGTGCGTAAAACCATATCAAAATGCGTTAGAAAGCATGGAGCAAGCCAACCTCGCATTTCTTCAATTGCAACCGCCGTATAATGTAAGATAACATTCTACGGTCCAATCTGAAAGCATTATTCGTGTTTTCATCTGGAAATTAGTTAATCAGCATATAGCAGTTTAGAAAAAGTTTAAAAAATATGTTTTATTTTTTTGAGTAAATTGTAACTAAAATAGTCAAGAAACTTGACCCTTCTGTTTGCATAAGATATAGCAAATAATTTATTACAACTTTTTTTGAAATATATCGATTCTTTTTAATGCGTAGTACTCAGAAAACAGTTGGAGACAAGCGGATGTGCGTAAAACCATATCAAAATGCGTTAGAAAGCATGGAGCAAGCCAACCTCGCATTTCTTCAATTGCAACCGCCGTATATTGTAAGATAACATTCTATGGTCCAATCTGAAAGCATTATTCGTGTTTTCATCTGGAAATTAGTTAATCAGCATATAGCAGTTTAGAAAAAGTTTAAAAAATAATTTTTATTTTTTTGAGTAAATTGTAACTAAAATAGTCAAGAAACTTGACCCTTCTGTTTGCATAAGATATAGCAAATAATTTATTACAACTTTTTTTGAAATATATCGATTCTTTTTAATGCGTAGTACTCAGAAAACAGTTGGAGACAAGCGGATGTGCGTAAAACCATATCAAAATGCGTTAGAAAGCATGGAGCAAGCCAACCTCGCATTTCTTCAATTGCAACCGCCGTATATTGTAAAATAACATTCTACGGTCCAATCTGAAAGCATTATTCGTGTTTTCATCTGGAAATTAGTTAATCAGCATATAGCAGTTTAGAAAAAGTTTAAAAAATAATTTTTATTTTTTTGAGTAAATTGTAACTAAAATAGTCAAGAAACTTGACCCTTCTGTTTGCATAAGATATAGCAAATAATTTATTACAACTTTTTTTGAAATATATCGATTCTTTTTAATGCGTAGTACTCAGAAAACAGTTGGAGACAAGCGGATGTGCGTAAAACCATATCAAAATGCGTTAGAAAGCATGGAGCAAGCCAACCTCGCATTTCTTCAATTGCAACCGCCGTATATTGTAAAATAACATTCTACGGTCCAATCTGAAAGCATTATTCGTGTTTTCATCTGGAAATTAGTTAATCAGCATATAGCAGTTTAGAAAAAGTTTAAAAAATAATTTTTATTTTTTTGAGTAAATTGTAACTAAAATAGTCAAGAAACTTGACCCTTTTGTTTGCATAAGATATAGCAAATAATTTATTACAACTTTTTTTGAAATATATCGATTCTTTTTAATGCGTAGTACTCAGAAAACAGTTGGAGACAAGCGGATGTGCGTAAAACCATATCAAAATGCGTTAGAAAGCATGGAGCAAGCCAACCTCGCATTTCTTCAATTGCAACCGCCGTATATTGTAAAATAACATTCTACGGTCCAATCTGAAAGCATTATTCGTGTTTTCATCTGGAAATTAGTTAATCAGCATATAGCAGTTTATAAAAAGTTTAAAAAAAAATATTTATTTTTTTGAGTAAATTGTAACTAAAATAGTCAAGAAACTTGACCCTTCTGTTTGCATAAGATATAGCAAATGATTTATTACAACTTTTTTTGAAATATATCGATTCTTTTTAATGCGTAGTACTCAGAAAACAGTTGGAGACAAGCGGATGTGCGTAAAACCATATCAAAATGCGTTAGAAAGCATGGAGCAAGCCAAGCTCGCATTTCTTCAATTGCAACCGCCATATATTGTAAGATAACATTCTACGGTCCAATCTGAAAGCATTATTCGTGTTTTCATCTGGAAATTAGTTAATCAGCATATAGCAGTTTAGAAAAAGTTTAAAAAATAATTTTTATTTTTTTGAGTAAATTGTAACTAAAATAGTCAAGAAACTTGACCCTTCTGTTTGCATAAGATATAGCAAATAATTTATTACAACTTTTTTTGAAATATATCGATTCCTTTTAATGCATAGTACTCAGAAAGCAGTTGGAGACAAGCGGATGTGCGTAAAACCATATCAAAATGCGTTAGAAAGCATGGAGCAAGCCAATCTCGCATTTCTTCAATTGCAACCGCCGTATATTGTAAAATAACATTCTACGGTCCAATCTGAAAGCATTATTCGTGTTTTCATCTGGAAATTAGTTAATCAGCATATAGCAGTTTATAAAAAGTTTAAAAAATAATATTTATTTTTTTGAGTAAATTGTAACTAAAATAGTCAAGAAACTTGACCCTTCTGTTTGCATAAGATATAGCAAATAATTTATTACAACTTTTTTTGAAATATATCGATTCTTTTTAATGCGTAGTACTCAGAAAACAGTTGGAGACAAGCGGATGTGCGTAAAACCATATCAAAATGCGTTAGAAAGCATGGAGCAAGCCAACCTCGCATTTCTTCAATTGCAACCGCCGTATATTGTAAAATAACATTCTACGGTCCAATCTGAAAGCATTATTCGTGTTTTCATCTGGAAATTAGTTAATCAGCATATAGCAGTTTAGAAAAAGTTTAAAAAATAATTTTTATTTTTTTGAGTAAATTGTAACTAAAATAGTCAAGAAACTTGACCCTTCTGTTTGCATAAGATATAGCAAATAATTTATTACAACTTTTTTTGAAATATATCGATTCTTTTTAATGCCTAGTACTCAGAAAACAGTTGGAGACCAGCGGATGTGCGTAAAACCATATCAAAATGCGTTAGAAAGCATGGAGCAAGCCAACCTCGCATTTCTTCAATTGCAACCGCCGTATATTGTAAAATAACATTCTAGGGTCCAATCTGAAAGCATTATTCGTGTTTTCATCTGGAAATTAGTTAATCAGCATATAGCAGTTTATAAAAAGTTTAAAAAATAATATTTATTTTTTGAGTAAATTGTAACTAAAATAGTCAAGAAACTTGACCCTTCTGTTTGCATAAGATATAGCAAATAATTTATTACAACTTTTTTTGAAATATATCGATTCTTTTTAATGCGTAGTACTCAGAAAACAGTTGGAGACAAGCGGATGTGCGTAAAACCATATCAAAATGCGTTAGAAAGCATGGAGCAAGACAACCTCGCATTTCTTCAATTGCAACCGCCGTATATTGTAAGATAACATTCTATGGTCCAATCTGAAAGCATTATTCGTGTTTTCATCTGGAAATTAGTTAATCAGCATATAGCAGTTTAGAAAAAGTTTAAAAAATAATTTTTATTTTTTTGAGTAAATTGTAACTAAAATAGTCAAGAACCTTGACCCTTCTGTTTGCATAAGATATAGCAAATAATTTATTACAACTTTTTTTGAAATATATCGATTCTTTTTAATGCGTAGTACTCAGAAAACAGTTGGAGACAAGCGGATGTGCGTAAAACCATATCAAAATGCGTTAGAAAGCATGGAGCAAGCCAACCTCGCATTTCTTCAATTGCAACCGCCGTATATTGTAAAATAACATTCTACGGTCCAATCTGAAAGCATTATTCGTGTTTTCATCTGGAAATTAGTTAATCAGCATATAGCAGTTTAGAAAAAGTTTAAAAAATAATTTTTATTTTTTTGAGTAAATTGTAACTAAAATAGTCAAGAACCTTGACCCTTCTGTTTGCATAAGATATAGCAAATAATTTATTACAACTTTTTTTGAAATATATCGATTCTTTTTAATGCGTAGTACTCAGAAAACAGTTGGAGACAAGCAGATGTGCGTAAAACCATATCAAAATGCGTTAGAAAGCATGGAGCAAGCCAACCTCGCATTTCTTCAATTGCAACCGCCGTATATTGTAAGATAACATTCTATGGTCCAATCTGAAAGCATTATTCGTGTTTTCATCTGGAAATTAGTTAATCAGCATATAGCAGTTTAGAAAAAGTTTAAAAAATAATATTTATTTTTTTGAGTAAATTGTAACTAAAATAGTCAAGAAACTTGACCCTTCTGTTTGCATAAGATATAGCAAATAATTTATTACAACTTTTTTTGAAATATATCGATTCCTTTTAATGCATAGTACTCAGAAAGCAGTTGGAGACAAGCGGATGTGCGTAAAACCATATCAAAATGCGTTAGAAAGCATGGAGCAAGCCAATCTCGCAGTTCTTCAATTGCAACCGCCGTATATTGTAAGATAACATTCTATGGTCCAATCTGAAAGCATTATTCGTGTTTTTATCTGAAAGTTTAAAAAATAATTTTTATTTTTTTGAGTAAATTGTAACTAAAATAGTCAAGAAACTTGACCCTTCTGTTTGCATAAGATATAGCAAATAATTTATTACAACTTTTTTTGAAATATATCGATTCTTTTTAATGCGTAGTACTCAGAAAACAGTTGGAGACAAGCGGATGTGCGTAAAACCATATCAAAATGCGTTAGAAAGCATGGAGCAAGCCAACCTCGCATTTCTTCAATTGCAACCGCCGTATATTGTAAAATAACATTCTACGGTCCAATCTGAAAGCATTATTCGTGTTTTCATCTGGAAATTAGTTAATCAGCATATAGCAGTTTAGAAAAAGTTTAAAAAATAATTTTTATTTTTTTGAGTAAATTGTAACTAAAATAGTCAAGAAACTTGACCCTTCTGTTTGCATAAGATATAGCAAATAATTTATTACAACTTTTTTTGAAATATATCGATTCTTTTTAATGCCTAGTACTCAGAAAACAGTTGGAGACAAGCGGATGTGCGTAAAACCATATCAAAATGCGTTAGAAAGCATGGAGCAAGCCAACCTCGCATTTCTTCAATTGCAACCGCCGTATATTGTAAAATAACATTCTACGGTCCAATCTGAAAGCATTATTCGTGTTTTCATCTGGAAATTAGTTAATCAGCATATAGCAGTTTATAAAAAGTTTAAAAAATATAATTTATTTTTTTGAGTAAATTGTAACTAAAATAGTCAAGAAACTTGAACCTTCTGTTTGCATAAGATATAGCAAAGAATTTATTACAACTTTTTTTGAAATATATCGATTCTTTTTAATGCGTAGTACTCAGAAAACAGTTGGAGACAAGCGGATGTGCGTAAAACCATATCAAAATGCGTTAGAAAGCATGGAGCAAGCCAACCTCGCATTTCTTCAATTGCAACCGCCGTATATTGTAAAATAACATTCTACGGTCCAATCTGAAAGCATTATTCGTGTTTTCATCTGGAAATTAGTTAATCAGCATATAGCAGTTTAGAAAAAGTTTAAAAAATAATTTTTATTTTTTTGAGTAAATTGTAACTAAAATAGTCAAGAAACTTGACCCTTCTGTTTGCATAAGATATAGCAAATAATTTATTACAACTTTTTTTGAAATATATCGATTCTTTTTAATGCGTAGTACTCAGAAAACAGTTGGAGACAAGCGGATGTGCGTAAAACCATATCAAAATGCGTTAGAAAGCATGGAGCAAGCCAAGCTCGGATTTCTTCAATTGCAACCGCCGTATATTGTAAGATAACATTCTATGGTCCAATCTGAAAGCATTATTCGTGTTTTTATCTGAAAGTTTAAAAAATAATTTTTATTCTTTTGAGTAAATTGTAACTAAAATAGTCAAGAAACTTGACCCTTCTGTTTGCATAAGATATAGCAAATAATTTATTACAACTTTTTTTGAAATATATCGATTCTTTTTAATGCGTAGTACTCAGAAAACAGTTGGAGACAAGCGGATGTGCGTAAAACCATATCAAAATGCGTTGGAAAGCATGGAGCAAGCCAACCTCGCATTTCTTCAATTGCAACCGCCGTATATTGTAAAATAACATTCTACGGTCTAATCTGAAAGCATTATTCGTGTTTTCATCTGGAAATTAGTTAATCAGCATATAGCAGTTTAGAAAAAGTTTAAAAAATAATTTTTATTTTTTTGAGTAAATTGTAACTAAAATAGTCAAGAAACTTGACCCTTCTGTTTGCATAAGATATAGCAAATAATTTATTACAACTTTTTTTGAAATATATCGATTCTTTTTAATGCGTAGTACTCAGAAAACAGTTGGAGACAAGCGGATGTGCGTAAAACCATATCAAAATGCGTTAGAAAACATGGAGCAAGCCAACCTCGCATTTCTTCAATTGCAACCGCCGTATATTGTAAAATAACATTCTACGGTCCAATCTGAAAGCATTATTCGTGTTTTCATCTGGAAATTAGTTAATCAGCATATAGCAGTTTATAAAAAGTTTAAAAAATAATATTTATTTTTTTGAGTAAATTGTAACTAAAATAGTCAAGAAACTTGACCCTTCTCTTTGCATAAGATATAGCAAATAATTTATTACTATTTTTTTTGAAATAAATCGATTCTTTTTAATGCGTAGTACTTAGAAAACAGTTGGAGACAAGCGGATGTGCGTAAAAACATATCAAAATGCGTTAGAAAGCATGGAGCAAGCCAACCTCGCAGTTCTTCAATTGCAACCGCCGTATATTGTAAAATAACATTCTACGGTCCAATCTGAAAGCATTATTCGTGTTTTCATCTGGAAATTAGTTAATCAGCATATAGCAGTTTAGAAAAAGTTTAAAAAATAATTTTTATTTTTTTGAGTAAATTGTAACTAAAATAGTCAAGAAACTTGACCCTTCTGTTTGCATAAGATATAGCAAATAATTTATTACAACTTTTTTTGAAATATATCGATTCTTTTTAATGCGTAGTACTCAGAAAACAGTTGGAGACAAGCGGATGTGCGTAAAACCATATCAAAATGCGTTAGAAAGCATGCAGCAAGCCAACCTCGCATTTCTTCAATTGCAACCGCCGTATATTGTAAAATAACATTCTACGGTCCAATCTGAAAGCATTATTCGTGTTTTCATCTGGAAATTAGTTAATCAGCATATAGCAGTTTAGAAAAAGTTTAAAAAATAATTTTTATTTTTTTGAGTAAATTGTAACTAAAATAGTCAAGAAACTTGACCCTTCTGTTTGCATAAGATATAGCAAATAATTTATTACAACTTTTTTTGAAATATATCGATTCTTTTTAATGCGTAGTACTCAGAAAACAGTTGGAGACAAGCGGATGTGCGTAAAACCATATCAAAATGCGTTAGAAAGCATGGAGCAAGCCAACCTCGCATTTCTTCAATTGTAACCGCCGTATATTGTAAAATAACATTCTACGGTCCAATCTGAAAGCATTATTCGTGTTTTCATCTGGAAATTAGTTAATCAGCATATAGCAGTTTAGAAAAAGTTTAAAAAATAATTTTTATTTTTTTGAGTAAATTGTAACTAAAATAGTCAAGAAACTTGACCCTTCTGTTTGCATAAGATATAGCAAATAATTTATTACAACTTTTTTTGAAATATATCGATTCTTTTTAATGCGTAGTACTCAGAAAACAGTTGGAAACAAGCGGATGTGCGTAAAACCATATCAAAATGCGTTAGAAAGCATGGAGCAAGCCAACCTCGCATTTCTTCAATTGCAACCGCCGTATGTTGTAAAATAACATTCTACGGTCCAATCTGAAAGCATTATTCGTGTTTTCATCTGGAAATTAGTTAATCAGCATATAGCAGTTTAGAAAAAGTTTAAAAAATAATTTTTATTTTTTTGAGTAAATTGTAACTAAAATAGTCAAGAAACTTGACCCTTCTGTTTGCATAAGATATAGCAAATAATTTATTACAACTTTTTTTGAAATATATCGATTCTTCTTAATGCGTAGTACTCAGAAAACAGTTGGAGACAAGCGGATGTGCGTAAAACCATATTAAAATGCGTTAGAAAGCATGGAGCAAGCCAAGCTCGCATTTCTTCAATTGCAACCGCCGTATATTGTAAGATAACATTCTATGGTCCAATCTGAAAGCATTATTCGTGTTTTCATCTGGAAATTAGTTAATCAGCATATAGCAGTTTAGAAAAAGTTTAAAAAATAATTTTTATTTTTTTGAGTAAATTGTAACTAAAATAGTCAAGAAACTTGACCCTTCTGTTTGCATAAGATATAGCAAATAATTTATTACAACTTTTTTTGAAATATATCGATTCTTTTTAATGCGTAGTACTCAGAAAACAGTTGGAGACAAGCGGATGTGCGTAAAACCATATCAAAATGCGTTAGAAAGCATGGAGCAAGCCAACCTCGCATTTCTTCAATTGCAACCGCCGTATATTGTAAAATAACATTCTACGGTCCAATCTGAAAGCATTATTCGTGTTTTCATCTGGAAATTAGTTAATCAGCATATAGCAGTTTAGAAAAAGTTTAAAAAATAATTTTTATTTTTTTGAGTAAATTGTAACTAAAATAGTCATGAAACTTGACCCTTCTGTTTGCATAAGATATAGCAAATAATTTATTACAACTTTTTTTGAAATATATCGATTCTTTTTAATGCCTAGTACTCAGAAAACAGTTGGAAACAAGCGGATGTGCGTAAAACCATATCAAAATGCGTTAGAAAGCATGGAGCAAGCCAACCTCGCATTTCTTCAATTGCAACCGCCGTATATTGTAAAATAACATTCTACGGTCCAATCTGAAAGCATTATTCGTGTTTTCATCTGGAAATTAGTTAATCAGCATATAGCAGTTTAGAAAAAGTTTAAAAAATAATTTTTATTTTTTTGAGTAAATTGTAACTAAAATAGTCAAGAAACTTGACCCTTCTGTTTGCATAAGATATAGCAAATAATTTATTACAACTTTTTTTGAAATATATCGATTCTTTTTAATGCGTAGTACTCAGAAAACAGTTGGAGACAAGCGGATGTGCGTAAAACCATATCAAAATGCGTTGGAAAGCATGGAGCAAGCCAACCTCGCATTTCTTCAATTGCAACCGCCGTATATTGTAAAATAACATTCTACGGTCTAATCTGAAAGCATTATTCGTGTTTTCATCTGGAAATTAGTTAATCAGCATATAGCAGTTTAGAAAAAGTTTAAAAAATAATTTTTATTTTTTTGAGTAAATTGTAACTAAAATAGTCAAGAAACTTGACCCTTCTGTTTGCATAAGATATAGCAAATAATTTATTACAACTTTTTTTGAAATATATCGATTCTTTTTAATGCGTAGTACTCAGAAAACAGTTGGAGACAAGCGGATGTGCGTAAAACCATATCAAAATGCGTTAGAAAGCACGGAGCAAGCCAACCTCGCATTTCTTCAATTGCAACCGCCGTATATTGTAAAATAACATTCTACGGTCCAATCTGAAAGCATTATTCGTGTTTTCATCTGGAAATTAGTTAATCAGCATATAGCAGTTTATAAAAAGTTTAAAAAATAATATTTATTTTTTTGAGTAAATTGTAACTAAAATAGTCAAGAAACTTGACCCTTCTGTTTGCATAAGATATAGCAAATAATTTATTACAACTTTTTTTGAAATATATCGATTCTTCTTAATGCGTAGTACTCAGAAAACAGTTGGAGACAAGCGGATGTGCGTAAAACCATATCAAAATGCGTTAGAAAGCATGGAGCAAGCCAAGCTCGCATTTCTTCAATTGCAACCGCCGTATATTGTAAGATAACATTCTATGGTCCAATCTGAAAGCATTATTCGTGTTTTCATCTGGAAATTAGTTAATCAGCATATAGCAGTTTAGAAAAAGTTTAAAAAATAATTTTTATTTTTTTGAGTAAATTGTAACTAAAATAGTCAAGAAACTTGACCCTTCTGTTTGCATAAGATGTAGCAAATAATTTATTACAACTTTTTTTGAAATATATCGATTCTTTTTAATGCGTAGTACTCAGAAAACAGTTGGAGACAAGCGGATGTGCGTAAAACCATATCAAAATGCGTTAGAAAGCATGGCGAAAGCCAACCTCGCATTTCTTCAATTGCTACCGCCGTATATTGTAAAATAACATTCCACGGTCCAATCTGAAAGCATTATTCGTGTTTTCATCTGGAAATTAGTTAATCAGCATATAGCAGTTTATAAAAAGTTTAAAAAATAATATTTATTTTTTTGAGTAAATTGTAACTAAAATAGTCAAGAAACTTGACCCTTCTGTTTGCATAAGATATAGCAAATAATTTATTACAACTTTTTTTGAAATATATCGATTCTTTTTAATGCGTAGTACTCAGAAAACAGTTGGAGACAAGCGGATGTGCGTAAAACCATATCAAAATGCGTTCGAAAGCATGGAGCAAGCCAACCTCGCATTTCTTCAATTGCAACCGCCGTATATTGTAAAATAACATTCTACGGTCGAATCTGAAAGCATTATTCGTGTTTTCATCTGGAAATTAGTTAATCAGCATATAGCAGTTTAAAAAAAGTTTAAAAAATAATTTTTATTTTTTTGAGTAAATTGTAACTAAAATAGTCAAGAAACTTGACCCTTCTGTTTGCATAAGATATAGCAAATAATTTATTACAACTTTTTTTGAAATATATCGATTCTTTTTAATGCGTAGTACTCAGAAAACAGTTGGAGACAAGCGGATGTGCGTAAAACCATATCAAAATGCGTTAGAAAGCATGGAGCAAGCCAACCTCGCATTTCTTCAATTGCAACCGCCGTATATTGTAAAATAACATTCTACGGTCCAATCTGAAAGCATTATTCGTGTTTTCATCTGGAAATTAGTTAATCAGCATATAGCAGTTTAGAAAAAGTTAAAAAATAATTTTTATTTTTTTGAGTAAATTGTAACTAAAATAGTCAAGAAACTTGACCCTTCTGTTTGCATAAGATATAGCAAATAATTTATTACAACTTTTTTTGAAATATATCGATTCTTTTTAATGCGTAGTACTCAGAAAACAGTTGGAGACAAGCGGATGTGCGTAAAACCATATCAAAATGCGTTAGAAAGCATGGAGCAAGCCAACCTCGCATTTCTTCAATTGCAACCGCCGTATATTGTAAAATAACATTCTACGGTCCAATCTGAAAGCATTATTCGTGTTTTCATCTGGAAATTAGTTAATCAGCATATAGCAGTTTAGAAAAAGTTTAAAAAATAATTTTTATTTTTTTGAGTAAATTGTAACTAAAATAGTCAAGAAACTTGACCCTTCTGTTTGCATAAGATATAGCAAATAATTTATTACAACTTTTTTTGAAATATATCGATTCTTTTTAATGCGTAGTACTCAGAAAACAGTTGGAGACAAGCGGATGTGCGTAAAACCATATCAAAATGCGTTAGAAAGCATGGCGAAAGCCAACCTCGCATTTCTTCAATTGCTACCGCCGTATATTGTAAAATAACATTCCACGGTCCAATCTGAAAGCATTATTCGTGTTTTCATCTGGAAATTAGTTAATCAGCATATAGCAGTTTAGAAAAAGTTTAAAAAATAATTTTTATTTTTTTGAGTAAATTGTAACTAAAATAGTCAAGAAACTTGACCCTTCTGTTTGCATAAGATATAGCAAATAATTTATTACAACTTTTTTTGAAATATATCGATTCTTTTTAATGCGTAGTACTCAGAAAACAGTTGGAGACAAGCGGATGTGCGTAAAACCATATCAAAATGCGTTAGAAAGCATGGAGCAAGCCAACCTCGCATTTCTTCAATTGCAACCGCCGTATATTGTAAAATAACATTCTACGGTCCAATCTGAAAGCATTATTCGTGTTTTCATCTGGAAATTAGTTAATCAGCATATAGCAGTTTAGAAAAAGTTTAAAAAATAATTTTTATTTTTTTGAGTAAATTGTAACTAAAATAGTCAAGAAGCTTGACCCTTCTGTTTGCATAAGATATAGCAAATAATTTATTACAACTTTTTTTTGAAATATATCGATTCTTTTTAATGCGTAGTACTCAGAAAACAGTTGGAGACAAGCGGATGTGCGTAAAACCATATCAAAATGCGTTAGAAAGTATGGAGCAAGCCAACCTCGCATTTCTTCAATTGCAACCGCCGTATATTGTAAAATAACATTCTACGGTCCAATCTGAAAGCATTATTCGTGTTTTCATCTGGAAATTAGTTAATCAGCATATAGCAGTTTAGAAAAAGTTTAAAAAATAATTTTTATTTTTTTGAGTAAATTGTAACTAAAATAGTCAAGAAACTTGACCCTTCTGTTTGCATAAGATATAGCAAATAATTTATTA
The DNA here is from genome assembly GCA_911387805.1 of Cantharis rustica. Lineage (NCBI taxonomy): Eukaryota > Metazoa > Arthropoda > Insecta > Coleoptera > Cantharidae > Cantharis > Cantharis rustica. The sequence continues at coordinate 13,893,081 of OU426883.1, forward strand.
CAACTTTTTTTGAAATATATCGATTCTTTTTAATGCGTAGTACTCAGAAAACAGTTGGAGACAAGCGGATGTGCGTAAAACCATATCAAAATGCGTTAGAAAGCATGGAGCAAGCCAACCTCGCATTTCTTCAATTGCAACCGCCGTATATTGTAAAATAACATTCTACGGTCCAATCTGAAAGCATTATTCGTGTTTTCATCTGGAAATTAGTTAATCAGCATATAGCAGTTTAGAAAAAGTTTAAAAAATAATTTTTATTTTTTTGAGTAAATTGTAACTAAAATAGTCAAGAAACTTGACCCTTCTGTTTGCATAAGATATAGCAAATAATTTATTACAACTTTTTTTGAAATATATCGATTCTTTTTAATGCCTAGTACTCAGAAAACAGTTGGAGACAAGCGGATGTGCGTAAAACCATATCAAAATGCGTTAGAAAGCATGGAGCAAGCCAACCTCGCATTTCTTCAATTGCAACCGCCGTATATTGTAAAATAACATTCTACGGTCCAATCTGAAAGCATTATTCGTGTTTTCATCTGGAAATTAGTTAATCAGCATATAGCAGTTTAGAAAAAGTTTAAAAAATAATTTTTATTTTTTTGAGTAAATTGTAACTAAAATAGTCAAGAAACTTGACCCTTCTGTTTGCATAAAATATAGCAAATAATTTATTACAACTTTTTTTGAAATATATCGATTCTTTTTAATGCGTAGTACTCAGAAAACAGTTGGAGACAAGCGGATGTGCGTAAAACCATATCAAAATGCGTTAGAAAGCATGGAGCAAGCCAACCTCGCATTTCTTCAATTGCAACCGACGTATATTGTAAAATAACATTCTACGGTCCAATCTGAAAGCATTATTCGTGTTTTCATCTGGAAATTAGTTAATCAGCATATAGCAGTTTAGAAAAAGTTTAAAAAATAATTTTTATTTTTTTGAGTAAATTGTAACTAAAATAGTCAAGAAACTTGACCCTTCTGTTTGCATAAGATATAGGAAATAATTTATTACAACTTTTTTTGAAATATATCGATTCTTTTTAATGCGTAGTACTCAGAAAACAGTTGGAGACAAGCGGATGTGCGTAAAACCATATCAAAATGCGTTAGAAAGCATGGAGCAAGCCAACCTCGCATTTCTTCAATTGCAACCGCCGTATATTGTAAAATAACATTCTACGGTCCAATCTGAAAGCATTATTCGTGTTTTCATCTGGAAATTAGTTAATCAGCATATAGCAGTTTAGAAAAAGTTTAAAAAATAATTTTTATTTTTTTGAGTAAATTGTAACTAAAATAGTCAAGAAACTTGACCCTTCTGTTTGCATAAGATATAGCAAATAATTTATTACAACTTTTTTTGAAATATATCGATTCTTTTTAATGCGTAGTACTCAGAAAACAGTTGGAGACAAGCGGATGTGCGTAAAACCATATCAAAATGCGTTAGAAAGCATGGAGCAAGCCAACCTCGCATTTCTTCAATTGCAACCGCCGTATATTGTAAAATAACATTCTACGGTCCAATCTGAAAGCATTATTCGTGTTTTCATCTGGAAATTAGTTAATCAGCATATAGCAGTTTAGAAAAAGTTTAAAAAATAATTTTTATTTTTTTGAGTAAATTGTAACTAAAATAGTCAAGAAACTTGACCCTTCTGTTTGCATAAGATATAGCAAATAATTTATTACAACTTTTTTTGAAATATATCGATTCTTTTTAATGCGTAGTACTCAGAAAACAGTTGGAGACAAGCGGATGTGCGTAAAACCATATCAAAATGCGTTAGAAAGCATGGAGCAAGCCAACCTCGCATTTCTTCAATTGCAACCGCCGTATATTGTAAAATAACATTCTACGGTCCAATCTGAAAGCATTATTCGTGTTTTCATCTGGAAATTAGTTAATCAGCATATAGCAGTTTAGAAAAAGTTTAAAAAATAATTTTTATTTTTTTGAGTAAATTGTAACTAAAATAGTCAAGAAACTTGACCCTTCTGTTTGCATAAGATATAGCAAATAATTTATTACAACTTTTTTTGAAATATATCGATTCTTTTTAATGCGTAGTACTCAGAAAACAGTTGGAGACAAGCGGATGTGCGTAAAACCATATCAAAATGCGTTAGAAAGCATGGAGCAAGCCAACCTCGCATTTCTTCAATTGCAACCGCCGTATATTGTAAAATAACATTCTACGGTCCAATCTGAAAGCATTATTCGTCTTTTCATCTGGAAATTAGTTAATCAGCATATAGCAGTTTATAAAAAGTTTAAAAAATAATATTTATTTTTTTGAGTAAATTGTAACTAAAATAGTCAAGAAACTTGACCCTTCTGTTTGCATAAGATATAGCAAATAATTTATTACAACTTTTTTTGAAATATATCGATTCTTTTTAATGCGTAGTACTCAGAAAACAGTTGGAGACAAGCGGATGTGCGTAAAACCATATCAAAATGCGTTAGAAAGCATGGAGCAAGCCAACCTCGCATTTCTTCAATTGCAACCGCCGTATATTGTAAAATAACATTCTACGGTCCAATCTGAAAGCATTATTCGTGTTTTCATCTGGAAATTAGTTAATCAGCATATAGCAGTTTAGAAAAAGTTTAAAAAATAATTTTTATTTTTTTGAGTAAATTGTAACTAAAATAGTCAAGAAACTTGACCCTTCTGTTTGCATAAGATATAGCAAATAATTTATTACAACTTTTTTTGAAATATATCGATTCTTTTTAATGCATAGTACTCAGAAAACAGTTGGAGACAAGCGGATGTGCGTAAAACCATATCAAAATGCGTTAGAAAGCATGGAGCAAGCCAACCTCGCATTTCTTCAATTGCAACCGCCGTATATTGTAAAATAACATTCTACGGTCCAATCTGAAAGCATTATTCGTGTTTTCATCTGGAAATTAGTTAATCAGCATATAGCAGTTTATAAAAAGTTTAAAAAATAATATTTATTTTTTTGAGTAAATTGTAACTAAAATAGTCAAGAAACTTAACCCTTCTGTTTGCATAAGATATAGCAAATAATTTATTACAACTTTTTTTGAAATATATCGATTCTTTTTAATGCGTAGTACTCAGAAAACAGTTGGAAACAAGCGGATGTGCGTAAAACCATATCAAAATGCGTTAGTAAGCATGGAGCAAGCCAACCTCGCATTTCTTCAATTGCAACCGCAGTATATTGTAAAATAACATTCTACGGTCCAATCTGAAAGCATTATTCGTGTTTTCATCTGGAAATTAGTTAATCAGCATATAGCAGTTTATAAAAAGTTTAAAAAATAATATTTATTTTTTTGAGTAAATTGTAACTAAAATAGTCAAGAAACTTGACCCTTCTGTTTGCATAAGATATAGCAAATAATTTATTACAACTTTTTTTGAAATATATCGATTCTTTTTAATGCGTAGTACTCAGAAAACAGTTGGAGACAAGCGGATGTGCGTAAAACCATATCAAAATGCGTTAGAAAGCATGGAGCAAGCCAACCTCGCATTTCTTCAATTGCAACCGCCGTATATTGTAAAATAACATTCTACGGTCCAATCTGAAAGCATTATTCGTGTTTTCATCTGGAAATTAGTTAATCAGCATATAGCAGTTTAGAAAAAGTTTAAAAAATAATTTTTATTTTTTTGAGTAAATTGTAACTAAAATAGTCAAGAAACTTGACCCTTCTGTTTGCATAAGATATAGCAAATAATTTATTACAACTTTTATTGAAATATATCGATTCTTTTTAATGCGTAGTACTCAGAAAACAGTTGGAGACAAGCGGATGTGCGTAAAACCATATCAAAATGCGTTAGAAAGCATGGAGCAAGCCAACCTCGCATTTCTTCAATTGCAACCGCCGTATATTGTAAAATAACATTCTACGGTCCAATCTGAAAGCATTATTCGTGTTTTCATCTGGAAATTAGTTAATCAGCATATAGCAGTTTATAAAAAGTTTAAAAAATAATATTTATTTTTTTGTGTAAATTGTAACTAAAATAGTCAAGAAACTTGACCCTTCTGTTTGCATAAGATATAGCAAATAATTTATTACAACTTTTTTTGAAATATATCGATTCTTTTTAATGCGTAGTACTCAGAAAACAGTTGGAGACAAGCGGATGTGCGTAAAACCATATCAAAATGCGTTAGAAAGCATGGAGCAAGCCAACCTCGCATTTCTTCAATTGCAACCGCCGTATATTGTAAAATAACATTCTACGGTCCAATCTGAAAGCATTATTCGTGTTTTCATCTGGAAATTAGTTAATCAGCATATAGCAGTTTAGAAAAAGTTTAAAAAATAATTTTTATTTTTTTGAGTAAATTGTAACTAAAATAGTCAAGAAACTTGACCCTTCTGTTTGCATAAGATATAGCAAATAATTTATTACAACTTTTTTTGAAATATATCGATTCTTTTTAATGCGTAGTACTCAGAAAACAGTTGGAGACAAGCGGATGTGCGTAAAACCATATCAAAATGCGTTAGAAAGCATGGAGCAAGCCAACCTCGCATTTCTTCAATTGCAACCGCCGTATATTGTAAAATAACATTCTACGGTCCAATCTGAAAGCATTATTCGTGTTTTCATCTGGAAATTAGTTAATCAGCATATAGCAGTTTAGAAAAAGTTTAAAAAATAATTTTTATTTTTTTGAGTAAATTGTAACTAAAATAGTCAAGAAACTTGACCCTTCTGTTTGCATAAGATATAGCAAATAATTTATTACAACTTTTTTTGAAATATATCGATTCTTTTTAATGCGTAGTACTCAGAAAAAAGTTGGAGACAAGCGGATGTGCGTAAAACCATATCAAAATGCGTTAGAAAGCATGGAGCAAGCCAACCTCGCATTTCTTCAATTGCAACCGCCGTATATTGTAAAATAACATTCTACGGTCCAATCTGAAAGCATTATTCGTGTTTTCATCTGGAAATTAGTTAATCAGCATATAGCAGTTTATAAAAAGTTTTAAAAATAATATTTATTTTTTTGAGTAAATTGTAACTAAAATAGTCAAGAAACTTTACCCTTCTGTTTGCATAAGATATAGCAAATAATTTATTACAACTTTTTTTGAAATATATCGATTCTTTTTAATGCGTAGTACTCAGAAAACAGTTGGAGACAAGCGGATGTGCGTAAAACCATATCAAAATGCGTTAGAAAGCATGGAGCAAGCCAACCTCGCATTTCTTCAATTGCAACCGCCGTATATTGTAAAATAACATTCTACGGTCCAATCTGAAAGCATTATTCGTGTTTTCATCTGGAAATTAGTTAATCAGCATATAGCAGTTTAGAAAAAGTTTAAAAAATAATATTTATTTTTTTGAGTAAATTGTAACTAAAATAGTCAAGAAACTTGACCCTTCTGTTTGCATAAGATATAGCAAATAATTTATTACAACTTTTTTTGAAATATATCGATTCTTTTTAATGCGTAGTACTCAGAAAACAGTTGGAGACAAGCGGATGTGCGTAAAACCATATCAAAATGCGTTAGAAAGCATGGAGCAAGCCAACCTCGCATTTCTTCAATTGCAACCGCCGTATATTGTAAAATAACATTCTACGGTCCAATCTGAAAGCATTATTCGTGTTTTCATCTGGAAATTAGTTAATCAGCATATAGCAGTTTATAAAAAGTTTAAAAAATAATATTTATTTTTTTGAGTAAATTGTAACTAAAATAGTCAAGAAACTTGACCCTTCTGTTTGCATAAGATATAGCAAATAATTTATTACAACTTTTTTTGAAATATATCGATTCTTTTTAATGCGTAGTACTCAGAAAACAGTTGGAGACAAGCGGATGTGCGTAAAACCATATCAAAATGCGTTAGAAAGCATGGAGCAAGCCAACCTCGCATTTCTTCAATTGCAACCGCCGTATATTGTAAAATAACATTCTACCGTCCAATCTGAAAGCATTATTCGTGTTTTCATCTGGAAATTAGTTAATCAGCATATAGCAGTTTAGAAAAAGTTTAAAAAATAATATTTATTTTTTTGAGTAAATTGTAACTAAAATAGTCAAGAAACTTGACCCTTCTGTTTGCATAAGATATAGCAAATAATTTATTACAACTTTTTTTGAAATATATCGATTCTTTTTAATGCGTAGTACTCAGAAAACAGTTGGAGACAAGCGGATGTGCGTAAAACCATATCAAAATGCGTTAGAAAGCATGGAGCAAGCCAAGCTCGCATTTCTTCAATTGCAACCGCCGTATATTGTAAAATAACATTCTACGGTCCAATCTGAAAGCATTATTCGTGTTTTCATCTGGAAATTAGTTAATCAGCATATAGCAGTTTATAAAAAGTTTAAAAAATAATATTTATTTTTTTGAGTAAATTGTAACTAAAATAGTCAAGAAACTTGACCCTTCTGTTTGCATAAGATATAGCAAATAATTTATTACAACTTTTTTTGAAATATATCGATTCTTTTTAATGCGTAGTACTCAGAAAACAGTTGGAGACAAGCGGATGTGCGTAAAACCATATCAAAATGCGTTAGAAAGCATGGAGCAAGCCAACCTCGCATTTCTTCAATTGCAACCGCCGTATATTGTAAAATAACATTCTACGGTCCAATCTGAAAGCATTATTCGTGTTTTCATCTGGAAATTAGTTAATCAGCATATAGCAGTTTAGAAAAAGTTTAAAAAATAATTTTTATTTTTTTGAGTAAATTGTAACTAAAATAGTCAAGAAACTTGACCCTTCTGTTTGCATAAGATATAGCAAATAATTTATTACAACTTTTTTTGAAATATATCGATTCTTTTTAATGCGTAGTACTCAGAAAACAGTTGGAGACAAGCGGATGTGCGTAAAACCATATCAAAATGCGTTAGAAAGCATGGAGCAAGCCAACCTCGCATTTCTTCAATTGCAACCGCAGTATATTGTAAAATAACATTCTACGGTCCAATCTGAAAGCATTATTCGTGTTTTCATCTGGAAATTAGTTAATCAGCATATAGCAGTTTATAAAAAGTTTAAAAAATAATATTTATTTTTTTGAGTAAATTGTAACTAAAATAGTCAAGAAACTTGACCCTTCTGTTTGCATAAGATATAGCAAATAATTTATTACAACTTTTTTTGAAATATATCGATTCTTTTTAATGCGTAGTACTCAGAAAACAGTTGGAGACAAGCGGATGTGCGTAAAACCATATCAAAATGCGTTAGAAAGCATGGAGCAAGCCAACCTCGCATTTCTTCAATTGCAACCGCCGTATATTGTAAAATAACATTCTACGGTCCAATCTGAAAGCATTATTCGTGTTTTCATCTGGAAATTAGTTAATCAGCATATAGCAGTTTAGAAAAAGTTTAAAAAATAATTTTTATTTTTTTGAGTAAATTGTAACTAAAATAGTCAAGAAACTTGACCCTTCTGTTTGCATAAGATATAGCAAATAATTTATTACAACTTTTTTTGAAATATATCGATTCTTTTTAATGCGTAGTACTCAGAAAACAGTTGGAGACAAGCGGATGTGCGTAAAACCATATCAAAATGCGTTAGAAAGCATGGAGCAAGCCAACCTCGCATTTCTTCAATTGCAACCGCCGTATATTGTAAAATAACATTCTACGGTCCAATCTGAAAGCATTATTCGTGTTTTCATCTGGAAATTAGTTAATCAGCATATAGCAGTTTAGAAAAAGTTTAAAAAATAATTTTTATTTTTTTGAGTAAATTGTAACTAAAATAGTCAAGAAACTTGACCCTTCTGTTTGCATAAGATATAGCAAATAATTTATTACAACTTTTTTTGAAATATATCGATTCTTTTTAATGCGTAGTACTCAGAAAACAGTTGGAGACAAGCGGATGTGCGTAAAACCATATCAAAATGCGTTAGAAAGCATGGAGCAAGCCAACCTCGCATTTCTTCAATTGCAACCGCCGTATATTGTAAAATAACATTCTACGGTCCAATCTGAAAGCATTATTCGTGTTTTCATCTGGAAATTAGTTAATCAGCATATAGCAGTTTATAAAAAGTTTAAAAAATAATATTTATTTTTTTGAGTAAATTGTAACTAAAATAGTCAAGAAACTTGACCCTATTGTTTGCATAAGATATAGCAAATAATTTATTACAACTTTTTTTGAAATATATCGATTCTTTTTAATGCGTAGTACTCAGAAAACAGTTGGAGACAAGCGGATGTGCGTAAAACCATATCAAAATGCGTTAGAAAGCATGGAGCAAGCCAACCTGGCATTTCTTCAATTGCAACCGCCGTATATTGTAAAATAACATTCTACGGTCCAATCTGAAAGCATTATTCGTGTTTTCATCTGGAAATTAGTTAATCAGCATATAGCAGTTTAGAAAAAGTTGAAAAAATAATTTTTATTTTTTTGAGTAAATTGTAACTAAAATAGTCAAGAAACTTGACCCTTCTGTTTGCATAAGATATAGCAAATAATTTATTACAACTTTTTTTGAAATATATCGATTCTTTTTAATGCGTAGTACTCAGAAAACAGTTGGAGACAAGCGGATGTGCGTAAAACCATATCAAAATGCGTTAGAAAGCATGGAGCAAGCCAACCTCGCATTTCTTCAATTGCAACCGCCGTATATTGTAAAATAACATTCTACGGTCCAATCTGAAAGCATTATTCGTGTTTTCATCTGGAAATTAGTTAATCAGCATATAGCAGGTTATAAAAAGTTTAAAAAATAATATTTATTTTTTTGAGTAAATTGTAACTAAAATAGTCAAGAAACTTGACCCTTCTGTTTGCATAAGATATAGCAAATAATTTATTACAACTTTTTTTGAAATATATCGATTCTTTTTAATGCGTAGTACTCAGAAAACAGTTGGAGACAAGCGGATGTGCGTAAAACCATATCAAAATGCGTTAGAAAGCATGGAGCAAGCCAACCTCGCATTTCTTCAATTGCAACCGACGTATATTGTAAAATAACATTCTACGGTCCAATCTGAAAGCATTATTCGTGTTTTCATCTGGAAATTAGTTAATCAGCATATAGCAGTTTAGAAAAAGTTTAAAAAATAATTTTTATTTTTTTGAGTAAATTGTAACTAAAATAGTCAAGAAACTTGACCCTTCTGTTTGCATAAGATATAGCAAATAATTTATTACAACTTTTTTTGAAATATATCGATTCTTTTTAATGCGTAGTACTCAGAAAACAGTTGGAGACAAGCGGATGTGCGTAAAACCATATCAAAATGCGTTAGAAAGCATGGAGCAAGCCAACCTCGCATTTCTTCAATTGCAACCGCCGTATATTGTAAAATAACATTCTACGGTCCAATCTGAAAGCATTATTCGTGTTTTCATCTGGAAATTAGTTAATCAGCATATAGCAGTTTAGAAAAAGTTTAAAAAATAATTTTTATTTTTTTGAGTAAATTGTAACTAAAATAGTCAAGAAACTTGACCCTTCTGTTTGCATAAGATATAGCAAATAATTTATTACAACTTTTTTTGAAATATATCGATTCTTTTTAATGCGTAGTACTCAGAAAACAGTTGGAGACAAGCGGATGTGCGTAAAACCATATCAAAATGCGTTAGAAAGCATGGAGCAAGCCAACCTCGCATTTCTTCAATTGCAACCGCCGTATATTGTAAAATAACATTCTACGGTCCAATCTGAAAGCATTATTCGTGTTTTCATCTGGAAATTAGTTAATCAGCATATAGCAGTTTATAAAAAGTTTTAAAAATAATATTTATTTTTTTGAGTAAATTGTAACTAAAATAGTCAAGAAACTTGACCCTTCTGTTTGCATAAGATATAGCAAATAATTTATTACAACTTTTTTTGAAATATATCGATTCTTTTTAATGCGTAATACTCAGAAAACAGTTGGAGACAAGCGGATGTGCGTAAAACCATATCAAAATGCGTTAGAAAGCATGGAGCAAGCCAACCTGGCATTTCTTCAATTGCAACCGCCGTATATTGTAAAATAACATTCTACGGTCCAATCTGAAAGCATTATTCGTGTTTTCATCTGGAAATTAGTTAATCAGCATATAGCAGTTTAGAAAAAGTTTAAAAAATAATTTTTATTTTTTTGAGTAAATTGTAACTAAAATAGTCAAGAAACTTTACCCTTCTGTTTGCATAAGATATAGCAAATAATTTATTACAACTTTTTTTGAAATATATCGATTCTTTTTAATGCGTAGTACTCAGAAAACAGTTGGAGACAAGCGGATGTGCGTAAAACCATATCAAAATGCGTTAGAAAGCATGGAGCAAGCCAACCTCGCATTTCTTCAATTGCAACCGCCGTATATTGTAAAATAACATTCTACGGTCCAATCTGAAAGCATTATTCGTGTTTTCATCTGGAAATTAGTTAATCAGCATATAGCAGTTTAGAAAAAGTTTAAAAAATAATATTTATTTTTTTGAGTAAATTGTAACTAAAATAGTCAAGAAACTTGACCCTTCTGTTTGCATAAGATATAGCAAATAATTTATTACAACTTTTTTTGAAATATATCGATTCTTTTTAATGCGTAGTACTCAGAAAACAGTTGGAGACAAGCGGATGTGCGTAAAACCATATCAAAATGCGTTAGAAAGCATGGAGCAAGCCAACCTCGCATTTCTTCAATTGCAACCGCCGTATATTGTAAAATAACATTCTACGGTCCAATCTGAAAGCATTATTCGTGTTTTCATCTGGAAATTAGTTAATCAGCATATAGCAGTTTATAAAAAGTTTAAAAAATAATATTTATTTTTTTGAGTAAATTGTAACTAAAATAGTCAAGAAACTTGACCCTTCTGTTTGAATAAGATATAGCAAATAATTTATTACAACTTTTTTTGAAATATATCGATTCTTTTTAATGCGTAGTACTCAGAAAACAGTTGGAGACAAGCGGATGTGCGTAAAACCATATCAAAATGCGTTAGAAAGCATGGAGCAAGCCAACCTCGCATTTCTTCAATTGCAACCGCCGTATATTGTAAAATAACATTCTACCGTCCAATCTGAAAGCATTATTCGTGTTTTCATCTGGAAATTAGTTAATCAGCATATAGCAGTTTAGAAAAAGTTTAAAAAATAATATTTATTTTTTTGAGTAAATTGTAACTAAAATAGTCAAGAAACTTGACCCTTCTGTTTGCATAAGATATAGCAAATAATTTATTACAACTTTTTTTGAAATATATCGATTCTTTTTAATGCGTAGTACTCAGAAAACAGTTGGAGACAAGCGGATGTGCGTAAAACCATATCAAAATGCGTTAGAAAGCATGGAGCAAGCCAAGCTCGCATTTCTTCAATTGCAACCGCCGTATATTGTAAAATAACATTCTACGGTCCAATCTGAAAGCATTATTCGTGTTTTCATCTGGAAATTAGTTAATCAGCATATAGCAGTTTATAAAAAGTTTAAAAAATAATATTTATTTTTTTGAGTAAATTGTAACTAAAATAGTCAAGAAACTTGACCCTTCTGTTTGCATAAGATATAGCAAATAATTTATTACAACTTTTTTTGAAATATATCGATTCTTTTTAATGCGTAGTACTCAGAAAACAGTTGGAGACAAGCGGATGTGCGTAAAACCATATCAAAATGCGTTAGAAAGCATGGAGCAAGCCAACCTCGCATTTCTTCAATTGCAACCGCCGTATATTGTAAAATAACATTCTACGGTCCAATCTGAAAGCATTATTCGTGTTTTCATCTGGAAATTAGTTAATCAGCATATAGCAGTTTAGAAAAAGTTTAAAAAATAATTTTTATTTTTTTGAGTAAATTGTAACTAAAATAGTCAAGAAACTTGACCCTTCTGTTTGCATAAGATATAGCAAATAATTTATTACAACTTTTTTTGAAATATATCGATTCTTTTTAATGCGTAGTACTCAGAAAACAGTTGGAGACAAGCGGATGTGCGTAAAACCATATCAAAATGCGTTAGAAAGCATGGAGCAAGCCAACCTCGCATTTCTTCAATTACAACCGCAGTATATTGTAAAATAACATTCTACGGTCCAATCTGAAAGCATTATTCGTGTTTTCATCTGGAAATTAGTTAATCAGCATATAGCAGTTTATAAAAAGTTTAAAAAATAATATTTATTTTTTTGAGTAAATTGTAACTAAAATAGTCAAGAAACTTGACCCTTCTGTTTGCATAAGATATAGCAAATAATTTATTACAACTTTTTTTGAAATATATCGATTCTTTTTAATGCGTAGTACTCAGAAAACAGTTGGAGACAAGCGGATGTGCGTAAAACCATATCAAAATGCGTTAGAAAGCATGGAGCAAGCCAACCTCGCATTTCTTCAATTGCAACCGCCGTATATTGTAAAATAACATTCTACGGTCCAATCTGAAAGCATTATTCGTGTTTTCATCTGGAAATTAGTTAATCAGCATATAGCAGTTTAGAAAAAGTTTAAAAAATAATTTTTATTTTTTTGAGTAAATTGTAACTAAAATAGTCAAGAAACTTGACCCTTCTGTTTGCATAAGATATAGCAAATAATTTATTACAACTTTTTTTGAAATATATCGATTCTTTTTAATGCGTAGTACTCAGAAAACAGTTGGAGACAAGCGGATGTGCGTAAAACCATATCAAAATGCGTTAGAAAGCATGGAGCAAGCCAACCTCGCATTTCTTCAATTGCAACCGCCGTATATTGTAAAATAACATTCTACGGTCCAATCTGAAAGCATTATTCGTGTTTTCATCTGGAAATTAGTTAATCAGCATATAGCAGTTTAGAAAAAGTTTAAAAAATAATTTTTATTTTTTTGAGTAAATTGTAACTAAAATAGTCAAGAAACTTGACCCTTCTGTTTGCATAAGATATAGCAAATAATTTATTACAACTTTTTTTGAAATATATCGATTCTTTTTAATGCGTAGTACTCAGAAAACAGTTGGAGACAAGCGGATGTGCGTAAAACCATATCAAAATGCGTTAGAAAGCATGGAGCAAGCCAACCTCGCATTTCTTCAATTGCAACCGCCGTATATTGTAAAATAACATTCTACGGTCCAATCTGAAAGCATTATTCGTGTTTTCATCTGGAAATTAGTTAATCAGCATATAGCAGTTTATAAAAAGTTTAAAAAATAATATTTATTTTTTTGAGTAAATTGTAACTAAAATAGTCAAGAAACTTGACCCTATTGTTTGCATAAGATATAGCAAATAATTTATTACAACTTTTTTTGAAATATATCGATTCTTTTTAATGCGTAGTACTCAGAAAACAGTTGGAGACAAGCGGATGTGCGTAAAACCATATCAAAATGCGTTAGAAAGCATGGAGCAAGCCAACCTGGCATTTCTTCAATTGCAACCGCCGTATATTGTAAAATAACATTCTACGGTCCAATCTGAAAGCATTATTCGTGTTTTCATCTGGAAATTAGTTAATCAGCATATAGCAGTTTAGAAAAAGTTGAAAAAATAATTTTTATTTTTTTGAGTAAATTGTAACTAAAATAGTCAAGAAACTTGACCCTTCTGTTTGCATAAGATATAGCAAATAATTTATTACAACTTTTTTTGAAATATATCGATTCTTTTTAATGCCTAGTACTCAGAAAACAGTTGGAGACAAGCGGATGTGCGTAAAACCATATCAAAATGCGTTAGAAAGCATGGAGCAAGCCAACCTCGCATTTCTTCAATTGCAACCGCCGTATATTGTAAAATAACATTCTACCGTCCAATCTGAAAGCATTATTCGTGTTTTCATCTGGAAATTAGTTAATCAGCATATAGCAGTATAGAAAAAGTTTAAAAAATAATATTTATTTTTTTGAGTAAATTGTAACTAAAATAGTCAAGAAACTTGACCCTTCTGTTTGCATAAGATATAGCAAATAATTTATTACAACTTTTTTTGAAATATATCGATTCTTTTTAATGCGTAGTATTCAGAAAACAGTTGGAGACAAGCGGATGTGCGTAAAACCATATCAAAATGCGTTAGAAAGCATGGAGCAAGCCAACCTCGCATTTCTTCAATTGCAACCGCCGTATAATGTAAAATAACATTCTACGGTCCAATCTGAAAGCATTATTCGTGTTTTCATCTGGAAATTAGTTAATCAGCATATAGCAGTTTATAAAAAGTTTAAAAAATAATATTTATTTTTTTGAGTAAATTGTAACTAAAATAGTCAAGAAACTTGACCCTTCTGTTTGCATAAGATATAGCAAATAATTTATTACAACTTTTTTTGAAATATATCGATTCTTTTTAATGCGTAGTACTCAGAAAACAGTTGGAGACAAGCGGATGTGCGTAAAACCATATCAAAATGCGTTAGAAAGCATGGAGCAAGCCAACCTCGCATTTCTTCAATTGCAACCGCCGTATATTGTAAAATAACATTCTACGGTCCAATCTGAAAGCATTATTCGTGTTTTCATCTGGAAATTAGTTAATCAGCATATAACAGTTTATAAAAAGTTTAAAAAATAATATTTATTTTTTTGAGTAAATTGTAACTAAAATAGTCAAGAAACTTGACCCTTCTGTTTGCATAAGATATAGCAAATAATTTATTACAACTTTTTTTGAAATATATCGATTCTTTTTAATGCGTAGTACTCAGAAAACAGTTGGAGACAAGCGGATGTGCGTAAAACCATATCAAAATGCGTTAGAAAGCATGGAGCAAGCCAACCTCGCATTTCTTCAATTGCAACCGCCGTATATTGTAAAATAACATTCTACGGTCCAATCTGAAAGCATTATTCGTGTTTTCATCTGGAAATTAGTTAATCAGCATATAGCAGTTTAGAAAAAGTTTAAAAAATAATTTTTATTTTTTTGAGTAAATTGTAACTAAAATAGTCAAGAAACTTGACCCTTCTGTTTGCATAAGATATAGCAAATAATTTATTACAACTTTTTTTGAAATATATCGATTCTTTTTAATGCGTAGTACTCAGAAAACAGTTGGAGACAAGCGGATGTGCGTAAAACCATATCAAAATGCGTTAGAAAGCATGGAGCAAGCCAACCTCGCATTTCTTCAATTGCAACCGCCGTATATTGTAAAATAACATTCTACGGTCCAATCTGAAAGCATTATTCGTGTTTTCATCTGGAAATTAGTTAATCAGCATATAGCAGTTTAGAAAAAGTTTAAAAAATAATTTTTATTTTTTTGAGTAAATTGTAACTAAAATAGTCAAGAAACATGACCCTTCTGTTTGCATAAGATATAGCAAATAATTTATTACAACTTTTTTTGAAATATATCGATTCTTTTTAATGCGTAGTACTCAGAAAACAGTTGGAGACCAGCGGATGTGCGTAAAACTATATCAAAATGCGTTAGAAAGCATGGAGCAAGCCAAACTCGCATTTCTTCAATTGCAACCGCCGTATATTGTAAGATAACATTCTATGGTCCAATCTGAAAGCATTATTCGTGTTTTCATCTGGAAATTAGTTAATCAGCATATAGCAGTTTAGAAAAAGTTTAAAAAATAATTTTTATTTTTTTGAGTAAATTGTAACTAAAATAGTCAATAAACTTGACCCTTCTGTTTGCATAAGATATAGCAAATAATTTATTACAACTTTTCTTGAAATATATCGATTCTTTTTAATGCGTAGTACTCAGAAAACAGTTGGAGACAAGCGGATGTGCGTAAAACCATATCAAAATGCGTTAGAAAGCATGGAGCAAGCCAACCTCGCATTTCTTCAATTGCAACCGCCGTATATTGTAAAATAACATTCTACGGTCCAATCTGAAAGCATTATTCGTGTTTTCATCTGGAAATTAGTTAATCAGCATATAGCAGTTTAGAAAAAGTTTAAAAAATAATATTTATTTTTTTGAGTAAATTGTAACTAAAATAGTCAAGAAACTTGACCCTTCTGTTTGCATAAGATATAGCAAATAATTTATTACAACTTTTTTTGATATATATCGATTCTTTTTAATGCGTAGTACTCAGAAAACAGTTGGAGACAAGCGGATGTGCGTAAAACCATATCAAAATGCGTTAGAAAGCATGGAGCAAGCCAACCTCGCATTTCTTCAATTGCAACCGCCGTATATTGTAAAATAACATTCTACGGTCCAATCTGAAAGCATTATTCGTGTTTTCATCTGGAAATTAGTTAATCAGCATATAGCAGTTTATAAAAAGTTTAAAAAATAATATTTATTTTTTTGAGTAAATTGTAACTAAAATAGTCAAGAAACTTGACCCTTCTGTTTGCATAAGATATAGCAAATAATTTATTACAACTTTTTTTGAAATATATCGATTCTTCTTAATGCGTAGTACTCAGAAAACAGTTGGAGACAAGCGGATGTGCGTAAAACCATATCAAAATGCGTTAGAAAGCATGGAGCAAGCCAAGCTCGCATTTCTTCAATTGCAACCGCCGTATATTGAAAAATAACATTCTACGGTCCAATCTGAAAGCATTATTCGTGTTTTCATCTGTAAATTAGTTAATCAGCATATAGCAGTTTAGAAAAAGTTTAAAAAATAATTTTTATTTTTTTGAGTAAATTGTAACTAAAATAGTCAAGAAACTTGACCCTTCTGTTTGCATAAGATATAGCAAATAATTTATTACAACTTTTTTTGAAATATATCGATTCTTTTTAATGCGTAGTACTCAGAAAACAGTTGGAGACAAGCGGATGTGCGTAAAACCATATCAAAATGCGTTAGAAAGCATGGAGCAAGCCAACCTCGCATTTCTTCAATTGCAACCGCCGTATATTGTAAAATAACATTCTACGGTCCAATCTGAAAGCATTATTCGTGTTTTCATCTGGAAATTAGTTAATCAGCATATAGCAGTTTAGAAAAAGTTTAAAAAATAATTTTTATTTTTTTGAGTAAATTGTAACTAAAATAGTCAAGAAACTTGACCCTTCTGTTTGCATAAGATATAGCAAATAATTTATTACAACTTTTTTTAAAATATATCGATTCTTTTTAATGCGTAGTACTCAGAAAACAGTTGGAGACAAGCGGATGTGCGTAAAACCATATCAAAATGCGTTAGAAAGCATGGAGCAAGCCAACCTCGCATTTCTTCAATTGCAACCGCCGTATATTGTAAAATAACATTCTACGGTCCAATCTGAAAGCATTATTCGTGTTTTCATCTGGAAATTAGTTAATCAGCATATAGCAGTTTAGAAAAAGTTTAAAAAATAATTTTTATTTTTTTGAGTAAATTGTAACTAAAATAGTCAAGAAACTTGACCCTTCTGTTTGCATAAGATATAGCAAATAATTTATTACAACTTTTTTTGAAATATATCGATTCTTTTTAATGCGTAGTACTCAGAAAACAGTTGGAGACAAGCGGATGTGCGTAAAACCATATCAAAATGCGTTAGAAAGCATGGAGCAAGCCAACCTCGCATTTCTTCAATTGCAACCGCCGTATATTGTAAAATAACATTCTACGGTCCAATCTGAAAGCATTATTCGTGTTTTCATCTGGAAATTAGTTAATCAGCATATAGCAGTTTAGAAAAAGTTTAAAAAATAATTTTTATTTTTTTGAGTAAATTGTAACTAAAATAGTCAAGAAACTTGACCCTTCTGTTTGCATAAGATATAGCAAATAATTTATTACAACTTTTTTTAAAATATATCGATTCTTTTTAATGCGTAGTACTCAGAAAACAGTTGGAGACAAGCGGATGTGCGTAAAACCATATCAAAATGCGTTAGAAAGCATGGAGCAAGCCAACCTCGCATTTCTTCAATTGCAACCGCCGTATATTGTAAAATAACATTCTACGGTCCAATCTGAAAGCATTATTCGTGTTTTCATCTGGAAATTAGTTAATCAGCATATAGCAGTTTAGAAAAAGTTTAAAAAATAATTTTTATTTTTTTGAGTAAATTGTAACTAAAATAGTCAAGAAACTTGACCCTTCTGTTTGCATAAGATATAGCAAATAATTTATTACAACTTTTTTTGAAATATATCGATTCTTTTTAATGCGTAGTACTCAGAAAACAGTTGGAGACAAGCGGATGTGCGTAAAACCATATCAAAATGCGTTAGAAAGCATGGAGCAAGCCAACCTCGCATTTCTTCAATTGCAACCGCCGTATATTGTAAAATAACATTCTACGGTCCAATCTGAAAGCATTATTCGTGTTTTCATCTGGAAATTAGTTAATCAGCATATAGCAGTTTATAAAAAGTTTAAAAAATAATTTTTATTTTTTTGAGTAAATTGTAACTAAAATAGTCAAGAAACTTGACCCTTCTGTTTGCATAAGATATAGCAAATAATTTATTACAACTTTTTTTGAAATATATCGATTCTTTTTAATGCGTAGTACTCAGAAAACAGTTGGAGACAAGCGGATGTGCGTAAAACCATATCAAAATGCGTTAGAAAGCATGGAGCAAGCCAAGCTCGCATTTCTTCAATTGCAACCGCCGTATATTGTAAGATAACATTCTATGGTCCAATCTGAAAGCATTATTCGTGTTTTCATCTGGAAATTAGTTAATCAACATATAGCAGTTTAGAAAAAGTTTAAAAAATAATTTTTATTTTTTTGAGTAAATTGTAACTAAAATAGTCAAGAAACTTGACCCTTCTGTTTGCATAAGATATAGCAAATAATTTATTACAACTTTTTTTGAAATATATCGATTCTTTTTAATGCGTAGTACTCAGAAAACAGTTGGAGACAAGCGGATGTGCGTAAAACCATATCAAAATGCGTTAGAAAGCATGGCGAAAGCCAACCTCGCATTTCTTCAATTGCTACCGCCGTATATTGTAAAATAACATTCCACGGTCTAATCTGAAAGCATTAATCGTGTTTTCATCTGGAAATTAGTTAATCAGCATATAGCAGTTTATAAAAAGTTTAAAAAATAATATTTATTTTTTTGAGTAAATTGTAACTAAAATAGTCAAGAAACTTGACCCTTCTGTTTGCATAAGATATAGCAAATAATTTATTACAACTTTTTTTGAAATATATCGATTCCTTTTAATGCATAGTACTCAGAAAACAGTTGGAGACAAGCGGATGTGCGTAAAACCATATCAAAATGCGTTAGAAAGCATGGAGCAAGCCAATCTCGCATTTCTTCAATTGCAACCGCCGTATATTGTAAAATAACATTCTACGGTCCAATCTGAAAGCATTATTCGTGTTTTCATCTGGAAATTAGTTAATCAGCATATAGCAGTTTATAAAAAGTTTAAAAAATAATATTTATTTTTTTGAGTAAATTGTAACTACAATAGTCAAGAAACTGGACCCTTCTATTTGCATAAGATATAGCAAATAATTTATTACAAGTTTTTTTGAAATAAATCGATTCTTTTTAATGCGTAGTACTCAGAAAACAGTTGGAGACAAGCGGATGTGCGTAAAACCATATCAAATTGCGTTAGAAAGCATGGAGCAAGCCAACCTCGCATTTCTTCAATTGCAACCGCCGTATATTGTAAAATAACATTCTACGGTCCAATCTGAAAGCATTATTCGTGTTTTCATCTGGAAATTAGTTAATCAGCATATAGCAGTTTAGAAAAAGTTTAAAAAATAATTTTTATTTTTTTGAGTAAATTGTAACTAAAATAGTCAAGAAACTTGACCCTTCTGTTTGCATAAGATATAGCAAATAATTTATTACAACTTTTTTTGAAATATATCGATTCTTTTTAATGCGTAGTACTCAGAAAACAGTTGGAGACAAGCGGATGTGCGTAAAACCATATCAAAATGCGTTAGAAAGCATGGAGCAAGCCAACCTCGCATTTCTTCAATTGCAACCGCCGTATATTGTAAAATAACATTCTACGGTCCAATCTGAAAGCATTATTCGTGTTTTCATCTGGAAATTAGTTAATCAGCAAATAGCAGTTTAGAAAAAGTTTAAAAAATAATTTTTATTTTTTTGAGTAAATTGTAACTAAAATAGTCAAGAAACTTGACCCTTCTGTTTGCATAAGATATAGCAAATAATTTATTACAACTTTTTTTGAAATATATCGATTCTTTTTAATGCGTAGTACTCAGAAAACAGTTGGAGACAAGCGGATGTGCGTAAAACCATATCAAAATGCGTTAGAAAGCATGGAGCAAGCCAAGCTCGCATTTCTTCAATTGCAACCGCCGTATATTGTAAGATAACATTCTACGGTCCAATCTGAAAGCATTATTCGTGTTTTCATCTGGAAATTAGTTAATCAGCATATAGCAGTTTAGAAAAAGTTTAAAAATTAATTTTTATTTTTTTGAGTAAATTGTAACTAAAATAGTCAAGAAACTTGACCCTTCTGTTTGCATAAGATATAGCAAATAATTTATTACAACTTTTTTTGAAATATATCGATTCTTTTTAATGCGTAGTACTCAGAAAACAGTTGGAGACAAGCGGATGTGCGTAAAACCATATCAAAATGCGTTAGAAAGCATGGAGCAAGCCAACCTCGCATTTCTTCAATTGCAACGCCGTATATTGTAAAATAACATTCTACGGTCCAATCTGAAAGCATTATTCGTGTTTTCATCTGGAAATTAGTTAATCAGCATATAGCAGTTTAGAAAAAGTTTAAAAAATAATATTTATTTTTTTGAGTAAATTGTAACTAAAATAGTCAAGAAACTTGACCCTTCTGTTTGCATAAGATATAGCAAATAATTTATTACAACTTTTTTTGAAATATATCGATTCTTTTTAATGCGTAGTACTCAGAAAACAGTTGGAGACAAGCGGATGTGCGTAAAACCATATCAAAATGCGTTAGAAAGCATGGAGCAAGCCAACCTCGCATTTCTTCAATTGCAACCGCCGTATATTGTAAAATAACATTCTACGGTCCAATCTGAAAGCATTATTCGTGTTTTAATCAGGAAATTAGTTAATGAGCATATAGCAGTTTAGAAAAAGTTTAAAAAATAATATTTATTTTTTTGAGTAAATTGTAACTAAAATAGTCAAGAAACTTGACCCTTCTGTTTGCATAAGATATAGCAAATAATTTATTACAACTTTTTTTGAAATATATCGATTCTTGTTAATGCGTAGTACTCAGAAAACAGTTGGAGACAAGCGGATGTGCGTAAAACCATATCAAAATGCGTTAGAAAGCATGGAGCAAGCCAACCTCGCATTTCTTCAATTGCAACCGCCGTATATTGTAAAATAACATTCTACGGTCCAATCTGAAAGCATTATTCGTGTTTTCATCTGGAAATTAGTTAATCAGCATATAGCAGTTTAGAAAAAGTTTAAAAAATAATTTTTATTTTTTTGAGTAAATTGTAACTAAAATAGTCAAGAAACTTGACCCTTCTGTTTGCATAAGATATAGCAAATAATTTATTACAACTTTTTTTGAAATATATCGATTCTTTTTATTGCGTTGTACTCAGAAAACAGTTGGAGACAAGCGGATGTGCGTAAAACCATATCAAAATGCGTTAGAAAGCATGGAGCAAGCCAACCTCGCATTTCTTCAATTGCAACCGCCGTATATTGTAAAATAACATTCTACGGTCCAATCTGAAAGCATTATTCGTGTTTTCATCTGGAAATTAGTTAATCAGCATATAGCAGTTTAGAAAAAGTTTAAAAAATAATTTTTATTTTTTTGAGTAAATTGTAACTAAAATAGTCAAGAAACTTGACCCTTCTGTTTGCATAAGATATAGCAAATAATTTATTACAACTTCTTTTGAAATATATCGATTCTTTTTAATGCGTAGTACTCAGAAAACAGTTGGAGACAAGCGGATGTGCGTAAAACCATATCAAAATGCGTTAGAAAGCATGGAGCAAGCCAACCTCGCATTTCTTCAATTGCAACCGCCGTATATTGTAAAATAACATTCTACGGTCCAATCTGAAAGCATTATTCGTGTTTTCATCTGGAAATTAGTTAATCAGCATATAGCAGTTTAGAAAAAGTTTAAAAAATAATTTTTATTTTTTTGAGTAAATTGTAACTAAAATAGTCAAGAAACTTGACCCTTCTGTTTGCATAAGATATAGCAAATAATTTATTACAACTTTTTTTGAAATATATCGATTCTTTTTAATGCGTAGTACTCAGAAAACAGTTGGAGACAAGCGGATGTGCGTAAAACCATATCAAAATGCGTTAGAAAGCATGGAGCAAGCCAACCTCGCATTTCTTCAATTGCAACCGCAGTATATTGTAAAATAACATTCTACGGTCCAATCTGAAAGCATTATTCGTGTTTTCATCTGGAAATTAGTTAATCAGCATATAGCAGTTTATAAAAAGTTTAAAAAATAATATTTATTTTTTTGAGTAAATTGTAACTAAAATAGTCAAGAAACTTGACCCTTCTGTTTGCATAAGATATAGCAAATAATTTATTACAACTTTTTTTGAAATATATCGATTCTTTTTAATGCGTAGTACTCAGAAAACAGTTGGAGACAAGCGGATGTGCGTAAAACCATATCAAAATGCGTTAGAAAGCATGGAGCAAGCCAACCTCGCATTTCTTCAATTGCAACCGCCGTATATTGTAAAATAACATTCTACGGTCCAATCTGAAAGCATTATTCGTGTTTTCATCTGGAAATTAGTTAATCAGCATATAGCAGTTTATAAAAAGTTTAAAAAATAATATTTATTTTTTTGAGTAAATTGTAACTAAAATAGTCAAGAAACTTGACCCTTCTGTTTGCATAAGATATAGCAAATAATTTATTACAACTTTTTTTGAAATATATCGATTCTTTTTAATGCGTAGTACTCAGAAAACAGTTGGAGACAAGCGGATGTGCGTAAAACCATATCAAAATGCGTTAGAAAGCATGGAGCAAGCCAACCTCGCATTTCTTCAATTGCAACCGCCGTATATTGTAAAATAACATTCTACGGTCCAATCTGAAAGCATTATTCGTGTTTTCATCTGGAAATTAGTTAATCAGCATATAGCAGTTTAGAAAAAGTTTAAAAAATAATTTTTATTTTTTTGAGTAAATTGTAACTAAAATAGTCAAGAAACTTGACCCTTCTGTTTGCATAAGATATAGCAAATAATTTATTACAACTTTTTTTGAAATATATCGATTCTTTTTAATGCCTAGTACTCAGAAAACAGTTGGAGACAAGCGGATGTGCGTAAAACCATATCAAAATGCGTTAGAAAGCATGGAGCAAGCCAACCTCGCATTTCTTCAATTGCAACCGCCGTATATTGTAAAATAACATTCTACCGTCCAATCTGAAAGCATTATTCGTGTTTTCATCTGGAAATTAGTTAATCAGCATATAGCAGTTTACAAAAAGTTTAAAAAATAATATTTATTTTTTTGAGTAAATTGTAACTAAAATAGTCAAGAAACTTGACCCTTCTGTTTGCATAAGATATAGCAAATAATTTATTACAACTTTTTTTGAAATATATCGATTCTTTTTAATGCGTAGTACTCAGAAAACAGTTGGAGACAAGCGGATGTGCGTAAAACCATATCAAAATGCGTTAGAAAGCATGGAGCAAGCCAACCTCGCATTTCTTCAATTGCAACCGCCGTATATTGTAAAATAACATTCTACGGTCCAATCTGAAAGCATTATTCGTGTTTTCATCTGGAAATTAGTTAATCAGCATATAGCAGTTTATAAAAAGTTTAAAAAATAATATTTATTTTTTTGAGTAAATTGTAACTAAAATAGTCAAGAAACTTGACCCTTCTGTTTGCATAAGATATAGCAAATAATTTATTACAACTTTTTTTGAAATATATCGATTCTTTTTAATGCGTAGTACTCAGAAAACAGTTGGAGACAAGCGGATGTGCGTAAAACCATATCAAAATGCGTTAGAAAGCATGGAGCAAGCCAACCTCGCATTTCTTCAATTGCAACCGCCGTATATTGTAAAATAACATTCTACGGTCCAATCTGAAAGCATTATTCGTATTTTCATCTGGAAATTAGTTAATCAGCATATAGCAGTTTAGAAAAAGTTTAAAAAATAATTTTTATTTTTTTGAGTAAATTGTAACTAAAATAGTCAAGAAACTTGACCCTTCTGTTTGCATAAGATATAGCAAATAATTTATTACAACTTTTTTTGAAATATATCGATTCTTTTTAATGCGTAGTACTCAGAAAACAGTTGGAGACAAGCGGATGTGCGTAAAACCATATCAAAATGCGTTAGAAAGCATGGAGCAAGCCAACCTCGCATTTCTTCAATTGCAACCGCCGTATATTGTAAAATAACATTCTACGGTCCAATCTGAAAGCATTATTCGTGTTTTCATCTGGAAATTAGTTAATCAGCATATAGCAGTTTATAAAAAGTTTAAAAAATAATATTTATTTTTTTGAGTAAATTGTAACTAAAATAGTCAAGAAACTTGACCCTTCTGTTTGCATAAGATATAGCAAATAATTTATTACAACTTTTTTTGAAATATATCGATTCTTTTTAATGCGTAGTACTCAGAAAACAGTTGGAGACAAGCGGATGTGCGTAAAACCATATCAAAATGCGTTAGTAAGCATGGAGCAAGCCAACCTCGCATTTCTTCAATTGCAACCGCAGTATATTGTAAAATAACATTCTACCGTCCAATCTGAAAGCATTATTCGTGTTTTCATCTGGAAATTAGTTAATCAGCATATAGCAGTTTACAAAAAGTTTAAAAAATAATATTTATTTTTTTGAGTAAATTGTAACTAAAATAGTCAAGAAACTTGACCCTTCTGTTTGCATAAGATATAGCAAATAATTTATTACAACTTTTTTTGAAATATATCGATTCTTTTTAATGCGTAGTACTCAGAAAACAGTTGGAGACAAGCGGATGTGCGTAAAACCATATCAAAATGCGTTAGAAAGCATGGAGCAAGCCAACCTCGCATTTCTTCAATTGCAACCGCCGTATATTGTAAAATAACATTCTACGGTCCAATCTGAAAGCATTATTCGTGTTTTCATCTGGAAATTAGTTAATCAGCATATAGCAGTTTATAAAAAGTTTAAAAAATAATATTTATTTTTTTGAGTAAATTGTAACTAAAATAGTCAAGAAACTTGACCCTTCTGTTTGCATAAGATATAGCAAATAATTTATTACAACTTTTTTTGAAATATATCGATTCTTTTTAATGCGTAGTACTCAGAAAACAGTTGGAGACAAGCGGATGTGCGTAAAACCATATCAAAATGCGTTAGAAAGCATGGAGCAAGCCAACCTCGCATTTCTTCAATTGCAACCGCCGTATATTGTAAAATAACATTCTACGGTCCAATCTGAAAGCATTATTCGTATTTTCATCTGGAAATTAGTTAATCAGCATATAGCAGTTTAGAAAAAGTTTAAAAAATAATTTTTATTTTTTTGAGTAAATTGTAACTAAAATAGTCAAGAAACTTGACCCTTCTGTTTGCATAAGATATAGCAAATAATTTATTACAACTTTTTTTGAAATATATCGATTCTTTTTAATGCGTAGTACTCAGAAAACAGTTGGAGACAAGCGGATGTGCGTAAAACCATATCAAAATGCGTTAGAAAGCATGGAGCAAGCCAACCTCGCATTTCTTCAATTGCAACCGCCGTATATTGTAAAATAACATTCTACGGTCCAATCTGAAAGCATTATTCGTGTTTTCATCTGGAAATTAGTTAATCAGCATATAGCAGTTTATAAAAAGTTTAAAAAATAATATTTATTTTTTTGAGTAAATTGTAACTAAAATAGTCAAGAAACTTGACCCTTCTGTTTGCATAAGATATAGCAAATAATTTATTACAACTTTTTTTGAAATATATCGATTCTTTTTAATGCGTAGTACTCAGAAAACAGTTGGAGACAAGCGGATGTGCGTAAAACCATATCAAAATGCGTTAGTAAGCATGGAGCAAGCCAACCTCGCATTTCTTCAATTGCAACCGCAGTATATTGTAAAATAACATTCTACGGTCCAATCTGAAAGCATTATTCGTGTTTTCATCTGGAAATTAGTTAATCAGCATATAGCAGGTTATAAAAAGTTTAAAAAATAATATTTATTTTTTTGAGTAAATTGTAACTAAAATAGTCAAGAAACTTGACCCTTCTGTTTGCATAAGATATAGCAAATAATTTATTACAACTTTTTTTGAAATATATCGATTCTTTTTAATGCGTAGTACTCAGAAAACAGTTGGAGACAAGCGGATGTGCGTAAAACCATATCAAAATGCGTTAGAAAGCATGGAGCAAGCCAACCTCGCATTTCTTCAATTGCAACCGCCGTATATTGTAAAATAACATTCTACGGTCCAATCTGAAAGCATTATTCGTGTTTTCATCTGGAAATTAGTTAATCAGCATATAGTAGTTTATAAAAAGTTTAAAAAATAATATTTATTTTTTTGTGTAAATTGTAACTAAAATAGTCAAGAAACTTGACCCTTCTGTTTGCATAAGGTATAGCAAATAATTTATTACAACTTTTTTTGAAATATATCGATTCTTTTTAATGCGTAGTACTCAGAAAACAGTTGGAGACAAGCGGATGTGCGTAAAACCATATCAAAATGCGTTAGAAAGCATGGAGCAAGCCAACCTCGCATTTCTTCAATTGCAACCGCCGTATATTGTAAAATAACATTCTACGGTCCAATCTGAAAGCATTATTCGTGTTTTCATCTGGAAATTAGTTAATCAGCATATAGCAGTTTAGAAAAAGTTTAAAAAATAATTTTTATTTTTTTGAGTAAATTGTAACTAAAATAGTCAAGAAACTTGACCCTTCTGTTTGCATAAGATATAGCAAATAATTTATTACAACTTTTTTTGAAATATATCGATTCTTTTTAATGCGTAGTACTCAGAAAACAGTTGGAGACAAGCGGATGTGCGTAAAACCATATCAAAATGCGTTAGAAAGCATGGAGCAAGCCAACCTCGCATTTCTTCAATTGCAACCGCCGTATATTGTAAAATAACATTCTACGGTCCAATCTGAAAGCATTATTCGTGTTTTCATCTGGAAATTAGTTAATCAGCATATAGCAGTTTATAAAAAGTTTAAAAAATAATATTTATTTTTTTGAGTAAATTGTAACTAAAATAGTCAAGAAACTTGACCCTATTGTTTGCATAAGATATAGCAAATAATTTATTACAACTTTTTTTGAAATATATCGATTCTTTTTAATGCCTAGTACTCAGAAAACAGTTGGAGACAAGCGGATGTGCGTAAAACCATATCAAAATGCGTTAGAAAGCATGGAGCAAGCCAACCTCGCATTTCTTCAATTGCAACCGCCGTATATTGTAAAATAACATTCTACCGTCCAATCTGAAAGCATTATTCGTGTTTTCATCTGGAAATTAGTTAATCAGCATATAGCAGTTTACAAAAAGTTTAAAAAATAATATTTATTTTTTTGAGTAAATTGTAACTAAAATAGTCAAGAAACTTGACCCTTCTGTTTGCATAAGATATAGCAAATAATTTATTACAACTTTTTTTGAAATATATCGATTCTTTTTAATGCGTAGTACTCAGAAAACAGTTGGAGACAAGCGGATGTGCGTAAAACCATATCAAAATGCGTTAGAAAGCATGGAGCAAGCCAACCTCGCATTTCTTCAATATCAACCGCCGTATATTGTAAAATAACATTCTACGGTCCAATCTGAAAGCATTATTCGTGTTTTCATCTGGAAATTAGTTAATCAGCATATAGCAGTTTATAAAAAGTTTAAAAAATAATATTTATTTTTTTGAGTAAATTGTAACTAAAATAGTCAAGAAACTTGACCCTTCTGTTTGCATAAGATATAGCAAATAATTTATTACAACTTTTTTTGAAATATATCGATTCTTTTTAATGCGTAGTACTCAGAAAACAGTTGGAGACAAGCGGATGTGCGTAAAACCATATCAAAATGCGTTAGAAAGCATGGAGCAAGCCAACCTCGCATTTCTTCAATTGCAACCGCCGTATATTGTAAAATAACATTCTACGGTCCAATCTGAAAGCATTATTCGTATTTTCATCTGGAAATTAGTTAATCAGCATATAGCAGTTTAGAAAAAGTTTAAAAAATAATTTTTATTTTTTTGAGTAAATTGTAACTAAAATAGTCAAGAAACTTGACCCTTCTGTTTGCATAAGATATAGCAAATAATTTATTACAACTTTTTTTGAAATATATCGATTCTTTTTAATGCGTAGTACTCAGAAAACAGTTGGAGACAAGCGGATGTGCGTAAAACCATATCAAAATGCGTTAGAAAGCATGGAGCAAGCCAACCTCGCATTTCTTCAATTGCAACCGCCGTATATTGTAAAATAACATTCTACGGTCCAATCTGAAAGCATTATTCGTGTTTTCATCTGGAAATTAGTTAATCAGCATATAGCAGTTTATAAAAAGTTTAAAAAATAATATTTATTTTTTTGAGTAAATTGTAACTAAAATAGTCAAGAAACTTGACCCTTCTGTTTGCATAAGATATAGCAAATAATTTATTACAACTTTTTTTGAAATATATCGATTCTTTTTAATGCGTAGTACTCAGAAAACAGTTGGAGACAAGCGGATGTGCGTAAAACCATATCAAAATGCGTTAGTAAGCATGGAGCAAGCCAACCTCGCATTTCTTCAATTGCAACCGCAGTATATTGTAAAATAACATTCTACGGTCCAATCTGAAAGCATTATTCGTGTTTTCATCTGGAAATTAGTTAATCAGCATATAGCAGTTTATAAAAAGTTTAAAAAATAATATTTATTTTTTTGAGTAAATTGTAACTAAAATAGTCAAGAAACTTGACCCTTCTGTTTGCATAAGATATAGCAAATAATTTATTACAACTTTTTTTGAAATATATCGATTCTTTTTAATGCGTAGTACTCAGAAAACAGTTGGAGACAAGCGGATGTGCGTAAAACCATATCAAAATGCGTTAGAAAGCATGGAGCAAGCCAACCTCGCATTTCTTCAATTGCAACCGCCGTATATTGTAAAATAACATTCTACGGTCCAATCTGAAAGCATTATTCGTGTTTTCATCTGGAAATTAGTTAATCAGCATATAGTAGTTTATAAAAAGTTTAAAAAATAATATTTATTTTTTTGTGTAAATTGTAACTAAAATAGTCAAGAAACTTGACCCTTCTGTTTGCATAAGGTATAGCAAATAATTTATTACAACTTTTTTTGAAATATATCGATTCTTTTTAATGCGTAGTACTCAGAAAACAGTTGGAGACAAGCGGATGTGCGTAAAACCATATCAAAATGCGTTAGAAAGCATGGAGCAAGCCAACCTCGCATTTCTTCAATTGCAACCGCCGTATATTGTAAAATAACATTCTACGGTCCAATCTGAAAGCATTATTCGTGTTTTCATCTGGAAATTAGTTAATCAGCATATAGCAGTTTAGAAAAAGTTTAAAAAATAATTTTTATTTTTTTGAGTAAATTGTAACTAAAATAGTCAAGAAACTTGACCCTTCTGTTTGCATAAGATATAGCAAATAATTTATTACAACTTTTTTTGAAATATATCGATTCTTTTTAATGCGTAGTACTCAGAAAACAGTTGGAGACAAGCGGATGTGCGTAAAACCATATCAAAATGCGTTAGAAAGCATGGAGCAAGCCAACCTCGCATTTCTTCAATTGCAACCGCCGTATATTGTAAAATAACATTCTACGGTCCAATCTGAAAGCATTATTCGTGTTTTCATCTGGAAATTAGTTAATCAGCATATAGCAGTTTAGAAAAAGTTTAAAAAATAATTTTTATTTTTTTGAGTAAATTGTAACTAAAATAGTCAAGAAACTTGACCCTTCTGTTTGCATAAGATATAGCAAATAATTTATTACAACTTTTTTTGAAATATATCGATTCTTTTTAATGCGTAGTACTCAGAAAACAGTTGGAGACAAGCGGATGTGCGTAAAACCATATCAAAATGCGTTAGAAAGCATGGAGCAAGCCAACCTCGCATTTCTTCAATTGCAACCGCCGTATATTGTAAAATAACATTCTACGGTCCAATCTGAAAGCATTATTCGTGTTTTCATCTGGAAATTAGTTAATCAGCATATAGCAGTTTAGAAAAAGTTTAAAAAATAATTTTTATTTTTTTGAGTAAATTGTAACTAAAATAGTCAAGAAACTTGACCCTTCTGTTTGCATAAGATATAGCAAATAATTTATTACAACTTCTTTTGAAATATATCGATTCTTTTTAATGCGTAGTACTCAGAAAACAGTTGGAGACAAGCGGATGTGCGTAAAACCATATCAAAATGCGTTAGAAAGCATGGAGCAAGCCAACCTCGCATTTCTTCAATTGCAACCGCCGTATATTGTAAAATAACATTCTACGGTCCAATCTGAAAGCATTATTCGTGTTTTCATCTGGAAATTAGTTAATCAGCATATAGCAGTTTAGAAAAAGTTTAAAAAATAATTTTTATTTTTTTGAGTAAATTGTAACTAAAATAGTCAAGAAACTTGACCCTTCTGTTTGCATAAGATATAGCAAATAATTTATTACAACTTTTTTTGAAATATATCGATTCTTTTTAATGCGTAGTACTCAGAAAACAGTTGGAGACAAGCGGATGTGCGTAAAACCATATCAAAATGCGTTAGAAAGCATGGAGCAAGCCAACCTCGCATTTCTTCAATTGCAACCGCAGTATATTGTAAAATAACATTCTACGGTCCAATCTGAAAGCATTATTCGTGTTTTCATCTGGAAATTAGTTAATCAGCATATAGCAGTTTATAAAAAGTTTAAAAAATAATATTTATTTTTTTGAGTAAATTGTAACTAAAATAGTCAAGAAACTTGACCCTTCTGTTTGCATAAGATATAGCAAATAATTTATTACAACTTTTTTTGAAATATATCGATTCTTTTTAATGCGTAGTACTCAGAAAACAGTTGGAGACAAGCGGATGTGCGTAAAACCATATCAAAATGCGTTAGAAAGCATGGAGCAAGCCAACCTCGCATTTCTTCAATTGCAACCGCCGTATATTGTAAAATAACATTCTACGGTCCAATCTGAAAGCATTATTCGTGTTTTCATCTGGAAATTAGTTAATCAGCATATAGCAGTTTATAAAAAGTTTAAAAAATAATATTTATTTTTTTGAGTAAATTGTAACTAAAATAGTCAAGAAACTTGACCCTTCTGTTTGCATAAGATATAGCAAATAATTTATTACAACTTTTTTTGAAATATATCGATTCTTTTTAATGCGTAGTACTCAGAAAACAGTTGGAGACAAGCGGATGTGCGTAAAACCATATCAAAATGCGTTAGAAAGCATGGAGCAAGCCAACCTCGCATTTCTTCAATTGCAACCGCCGTATATTGTAAAATAACATTCTACGGTCCAATCTGAAAGCATTATTCGTGTTTTCATCTGGAAATTAGTTAATCAGCATATAGCAGTTTAGAAAAAGTTTAAAAAATAATTTTTATTTTTTTGAGTAAATTGTAACTAAAATAGTCAAGAAACTTGACCCTTCTGTTTGCATAAGATATAGCAAATAATTTATTACAACTTTTTTTGAAATATATCGATTCTTTTTAATGCCTAGTACTCAGAAAACAGTTGGAGACAAGCGGATGTGCGTAAAACCATATCAAAATGCGTTAGAAAGCATGGAGCAAGCCAACCTCGCATTTCTTCAATTGCAACCGCCGTATATTGTAAAATAACATTCTACCGTCCAATCTGAAAGCATTATTCGTGTTTTCATCTGGAAATTAGTTAATCAGCATATAGCAGTTTACAAAAAGTTTAAAAAATAATATTTATTTTTTTGAGTAAATTGTAACTAAAATAGTCAAGAAACTTGACCCTTCTGTTTGCATAAGATATAGCAAATAATTTATTACAACTTTTTTTGAAATATATCGATTCTTTTTAATGCGTAGTACTCAGAAAACAGTTGGAGACAAGCGGATGTGCGTAAAACCATATCAAAATGCGTTAGAAAGCATGGAGCAAGCCAACCTCGCATTTCTTCAATTGCAACCGCCGTATATTGTAAAATAACATTCTACGGTCCAATCTGAAAGCATTATTCGTGTTTTCATCTGGAAATTAGTTAATCAGCATATAGCAGTTTATAAAAAGTTTAAAAAATAATATTTATTTTTTTGAGTAAATTGTAACTAAAATAGTCAAGAAACTTGACCCTTCTGTTTGCATAAGATATAGCAAATAATTTATTACAACTTTTTTTGAAATATATCGATTCTTTTTAATGCGTAGTACTCAGAAAACAGTTGGAGACAAGCGGATGTGCGTAAAACCATATCAAAATGCGTTAGAAAGCATGGAGCAAGCCAACCTCGCATTTCTTCAATTGCAACCGCCGTATATTGTAAAATAACATTCTACGGTCCAATCTGAAAGCATTATTCGTATTTTCATCTGGAAATTAGTTAATCAGCATATAGCAGTTTAGAAAAAGTTTAAAAAATAATTTTTATTTTTTTGAGTAAATTGTAACTAAAATAGTCAAGAAACTTGACCCTTCTGTTTGCATAAGATATAGCAAATAATTTATTACAACTTTTTTTGAAATATATCGATTCTTTTTAATGCGTAGTACTCAGAAAACAGTTGGAGACAAGCGGATGTGCGTAAAACCATATCAAAATGCGTTAGAAAGCATGGAGCAAGCCAACCTCGCATTTCTTCAATTGCAACCGCCGTATATTGTAAAATAACATTCTACGGTCCAATCTGAAAGCATTATTCGTGTTTTCATCTGGAAATTAGTTAATCAGCATATAGCAGTTTATAAAAAGTTTAAAAAATAATATTTATTTTTTTGAGTAAATTGTAACTAAAATAGTCAAGAAACTTGACCCTTCTGTTTGCATAAGATATAGCAAATAATTTATTACAACTTTTTTTGAAATATATCGATTCTTTTTAATGCGTAGTACTCAGAAAACAGTTGGAGACAAGCGGATGTGCGTAAAACCATATCAAAATGCGTTAGTAAGCATGGAGCAAGCCAACCTCGCATTTCTTCAATTGCAACCGCAGTATATTGTAAAATAACATTCTACCGTCCAATCTGAAAGCATTATTCGTGTTTTCATCTGGAAATTAGTTAATCAGCATATAGCAGTTTACAAAAAGTTTAAAAAATAATATTTATTTTTTTGAGTAAATTGTAACTAAAATAGTCAAGAAACTTGACCCTTCTGTTTGCATAAGATATAGCAAATAATTTATTACAACTTTTTTTGAAATATATCGATTCTTTTTAATGCGTAGTACTCAGAAAACAGTTGGAGACAAGCGGATGTGCGTAAAACCATATCAAAATGCGTTAGAAAGCATGGAGCAAGCCAACCTCGCATTTCTTCAATTGCAACCGCCGTATATTGTAAAATAACATTCTACGGTCCAATCTGAAAGCATTATTCGTGTTTTCATCTGGAAATTAGTTAATCAGCATATAGCAGTTTATAAAAAGTTTAAAAAATAATATTTATTTTTTTGAGTAAATTGTAACTAAAATAGTCAAGAAACTTGACCCTTCTGTTTGCATAAGATATAGCAAATAATTTATTACAACTTTTTTTGAAATATATCGATTCTTTTTAATGCGTAGTACTCAGAAAACAGTTGGAGACAAGCGGATGTGCGTAAAACCATATCAAAATGCGTTAGAAAGCATGGAGCAAGCCAACCTCGCATTTCTTCAATTGCAACCGCCGTATATTGTAAAATAACATTCTACGGTCCAATCTGAAAGCATTATTCGTATTTTCATCTGGAAATTAGTTAATCAGCATATAGCAGTTTAGAAAAAGTTTAAAAAATAATTTTTATTTTTTTGAGTAAATTGTAACTAAAATAGTCAAGAAACTTGACCCTTCTGTTTGCATAAGATATAGCAAATAATTTATTACAACTTTTTTTGAAATATATCGATTCTTTTTAATGCGTAGTACTCAGAAAACAGTTGGAGACAAGCGGATGTGCGTAAAACCATATCAAAATGCGTTAGAAAGCATGGAGCAAGCCAACCTCGCATTTCTTCAATTGCAACCGCCGTATATTGTAAAATAACATTCTACGGTCCAATCTGAAAGCATTATTCGTGTTTTCATCTGGAAATTAGTTAATCAGCATATAGCAGTTTATAAAAAGTTTAAAAAATAATATTTATTTTTTTGAGTAAATTGTAACTAAAATAGTCAAGAAACTTGACCCTTCTGTTTGCATAAGATATAGCAAATAATTTATTACAACTTTTTTTGAAATATATCGATTCTTTTTAATGCGTAGTACTCAGAAAACAGTTGGAGACAAGCGGATGTGCGTAAAACCATATCAAAATGCGTTAGTAAGCATGGAGCAAGCCAACCTCGCATTTCTTCAATTGCAACCGCAGTATATTGTAAAATAACATTCTACGGTCCAATCTGAAAGCATTATTCGTGTTTTCATCTGGAAATTAGTTAATCAGCATATAGCAGGTTATAAAAAGTTTAAAAAATAATATTTATTTTTTTGAGTAAATTGTAACTAAAATAGTCAAGAAACTTGACCCTTCTGTTTGCATAAGATATAGCAAATAATTTATTACAACTTTTTTTGAAATATATCGATTCTTTTTAATGCGTAGTACTCAGAAAACAGTTGGAGACAAGCGGATGTGCGTAAAACCATATCAAAATGCGTTAGAAAGCATGGAGCAAGCCAACCTCGCATTTCTTCAATTGCAACCGCCGTATATTGTAAAATAACATTCTACGGTCCAATCTGAAAGCATTATTCGTGTTTTCATCTGGAAATTAGTTAATCAGCATATAGTAGTTTATAAAAAGTTTAAAAAATAATATTTATTTTTTTGTGTAAATTGTAACTAAAATAGTCAAGAAACTTGACCCTTCTGTTTGCATAAGGTATAGCAAATAATTTATTACAACTTTTTTTGAAATATATCGATTCTTTTTAATGCGTAGTACTCAGAAAACAGTTGGAGACAAGCGGATGTGCGTAAAACCATATCAAAATGCGTTAGAAAGCATGGAGCAAGCCAACCTCGCATTTCTTCAATTGCAACCGCCGTATATTGTAAAATAACATTCTACGGTCCAATCTGAAAGCATTATTCGTGTTTTCATCTGGAAATTAGTTAATCAGCATATAGCAGTTTAGAAAAAGTTTAAAAAATAATTTTTATTTTTTTGAGTAAATTGTAACTAAAATAGTCAAGAAACTTGACCCTTCTGTTTGCATAAGATATAGCAAATAATTTATTACAACTTTTTTTGAAATATATCGATTCTTTTTAATGCGTAGTACTCAGAAAACAGTTGGAGACAAGCGGATGTGCGTAAAACCATATCAAAATGCGTTAGAAAGCATGGAGCAAGCCAACCTCGCATTTCTTCAATTGCAACCGCCGTATATTGTAAAATAACATTCTACGGTCCAATCTGAAAGCATTATTCGTGTTTTCATCTGGAAATTAGTTAATCAGCATATAGCAGTTTATAAAAAGTTTAAAAAATAATATTTATTTTTTTGAGTAAATTGTAACTAAAATAGTCAAGAAACTTGACCCTATTGTTTGCATAAGATATAGCAAATAATTTATTACAACTTTTTTTGAAATATATCGATTCTTTTTAATGCCTAGTACTCAGAAAACAGTTGGAGACAAGCGGATGTGCGTAAAACCATATCAAAATGCGTTAGAAAGCATGGAGCAAGCCAACCTCGCATTTCTTCAATTGCAACCGCCGTATATTGTAAAATAACATTCTACCGTCCAATCTGAAAGCATTATTCGTGTTTTCATCTGGAAATTAGTTAATCAGCATATAGCAGTTTACAAAAAGTTTAAAAAATAATATTTATTTTTTTGAGTAAATTGTAACTAAAATAGTCAAGAAACTTGACCCTTCTGTTTGCATAAGATATAGCAAATAATTTATTACAACTTTTTTTGAAATATATCGATTCTTTTTAATGCGTAGTACTCAGAAAACAGTTGGAGACAAGCGGATGTGCGTAAAACCATATCAAAATGCGTTAGAAAGCATGGAGCAAGCCAACCTCGCATTTCTTCAATATCAACCGCCGTATATTGTAAAATAACATTCTACGGTCCAATCTGAAAGCATTATTCGTGTTTTCATCTGGAAATTAGTTAATCAGCATATAGCAGTTTATAAAAAGTTTAAAAAATAATATTTATTTTTTTGAGTAAATTGTAACTAAAATAGTCAAGAAACTTGACCCTTCTGTTTGCATAAGATATAGCAAATAATTTATTACAACTTTTTTTGAAATATATCGATTCTTTTTAATGCGTAGTACTCAGAAAACAGTTGGAGACAAGCGGATGTGCGTAAAACCATATCAAAATGCGTTAGAAAGCATGGAGCAAGCCAACCTCGCATTTCTTCAATTGCAACCGCCGTATATTGTAAAATAACATTCTACGGTCCAATCTGAAAGCATTATTCGTATTTTCATCTGGAAATTAGTTAATCAGCATATAGCAGTTTAGAAAAAGTTTAAAAAATAATTTTTATTTTTTTGAGTAAATTGTAACTAAAATAGTCAAGAAACTTGACCCTTCTGTTTGCATAAGATATAGCAAATAATTTATTACAACTTTTTTTGAAATATATCGATTCTTTTTAATGCGTAGTACTCAGAAAACAGTTGGAGACAAGCGGATGTGCGTAAAACCATATCAAAATGCGTTAGAAAGCATGGAGCAAGCCAACCTCGCATTTCTTCAATTGCAACCGCCGTATATTGTAAAATAACATTCTACGGTCCAATCTGAAAGCATTATTCGTGTTTTCATCTGGAAATTAGTTAATCAGCATATAGCAGTTTATAAAAAGTTTAAAAAATAATATTTATTTTTTTGAGTAAATTGTAACTAAAATAGTCAAGAAACTTGACCCTTCTGTTTGCATAAGATATAGCAAATAATTTATTACAACTTTTTTTGAAATATATCGATTCTTTTTAATGCGTAGTACTCAGAAAACAGTTGGAGACAAGCGGATGTGCGTAAAACCATATCAAAATGCGTTAGTAAGCATGGAGCAAGCCAACCTCGCATTTCTTCAATTGCAACCGCAGTATATTGTAAAATAACATTCTACGGTCCAATCTGAAAGCATTATTCGTGTTTTCATCTGGAAATTAGTTAATCAGCATATAGCAGTTTATAAAAAGTTTAAAAAATAATATTTATTTTTTTGAGTAAATTGTAACTAAAATAGTCAAGAAACTTGACCCTTCTGTTTGCATAAGATATAGCAAATAATTTATTACAACTTTTTTTGAAATATATCGATTCTTTTTAATGCGTAGTACTCAGAAAACAGTTGGAGACAAGCGGATGTGCGTAAAACCATATCAAAATGCGTTAGAAAGCATGGAGCAAGCCAACCTCGCATTTCTTCAATTGCAACCGCCGTATATTGTAAAATAACATTCTACGGTCCAATCTGAAAGCATTATTCGTGTTTTCATCTGGAAATTAGTTAATCAGCATATAGTAGTTTATAAAAAGTTTAAAAAATAATATTTATTTTTTTGTGTAAATTGTAACTAAAATAGTCAAGAAACTTGACCCTTCTGTTTGCATAAGGTATAGCAAATAATTTATTACAACTTTTTTTGAAATATATCGATTCTTTTTAATGCGTAGTACTCAGAAAACAGTTGGAGACAAGCGGATGTGCGTAAAACCATATCAAAATGCGTTAGAAAGCATGGAGCAAGCCAACCTCGCATTTCTTCAATTGCAACCGCCGTATATTGTAAAATAACATTCTACGGTCCAATCTGAAAGCATTATTCGTGTTTTCATCTGGAAATTAGTTAATCAGCATATAGCAGTTTAGAAAAAGTTTAAAAAATAATTTTTATTTTTTTGAGTAAATTGTAACTAAAATAGTCAAGAAACTTGACCCTTCTGTTTGCATAAGATATAGCAAATAATTTATTACAACTTTTTTTGAAATATATCGATTCTTTTTAATGCGTAGTACTCAGAAAACAGTTGGAGACAAGCGGATGTGCGTAAAACCATATCAAAATGCGTTAGAAAGCATGGAGCAAGCCAACCTCGCATTTCTTCAATTGCAACCGCCGTATATTGTAAAATAACATTCTACGGTCCAATCTGAAAGCATTATTCGTGTTTTCATCTGGAAATTAGTTAATCAGCATATAGCAGTTTAGAAAAAGTTTAAAAAATAATTTTTATTTTTTTGAGTAAATTGTAACTAAAATAGTCAAGAAACTTGACCCTTCTGTTTGCATAAGATATAGCAAATAATTTATTACAACTTTTTTTGAAATATATCGATTCTTTTTAATGCGTAGTACTCAGAAAACAGTTGGAGACAAGCGGATGTGCGTAAAACCATATCAAAATGCGTTAGAAAGCATGGAGCAAGCCAACCTCGCATTTCTTCAATTGCAACCGCCGTATATTGTAAAATAACATTCTACGGTCCAATCTGAAAGCATTATTCGTGTTTTCATCTGGAAATTAGTTAATCAGCATATAGCAGTTTAGAAAAAGTTTAAAAAATAATTTTTATTTTTTTGAGTAAATTGTAACTAAAATAGTCAAGAAACTTGACCCTTCTGTTTGCATAAGATATAGCAAATAATTTATTACAACTTTTTTTGAAATATATCGATTCTTTTTAATGCGTAGTACTCAGAAAACAGTTGGAGACAAGCGGATGTGCGTAAAACCATATCAAAATGCGTTAGAAAGCATGGAGCAAGCCAACCTCGCATTTCTTCAATTGCAACCGCCGTATATTGTAAAATAACATTCTACGGTCCAATCTGAAAGCATTATTCGTGTTTTCATCTGGAAATTAGTTAATCAGCATATAGCAGTTTATAAAAAGTTTAAAAAATAATATTTATTTTTTTGAGTAAATTGTAACTAAAATAGTCAAGAAACTTGACCCTTCTGTTTGCATAAGATATAGCAAATAATTTATTACAACTTTTTTTGAAATATATCGATTCTTTTTAATGCGTAGTACTCAGAAAACAGTTGGAGACAAGCGGATGTGCGTAAAACCATATCAAAATGCGTTAGAAAGCATGGAGCAAGCCAACCTCGCATTTCTTCAATTGCAACCGCCGTATATTGTAAAATAACATTCTACGGTCCAATCTGAAAGCATTATTCGTATTTTCATCTGGAAATTAGTTAATCAGCATATAGCAGTTTAGAAAAAGTTTAAAAAATAATTTTTATTTTTTTGAGTAAATTGTAACTAAAATAGTCAAGAAACTTGACCCTTCTGTTTGCATAAGATA
The DNA here is from genome assembly GCA_911387805.1 of Cantharis rustica. NCBI lineage: Eukaryota > Metazoa > Arthropoda > Insecta > Coleoptera > Cantharidae > Cantharis > Cantharis rustica. The sequence continues at coordinate 13,932,503 of OU426883.1, forward strand.
TAGCAAATAATTTATTACAACTTTTTTTGAAATATATCGATTCTTTTTAATGCGTAGTACTCAGAAAACAGTTGGAGACAAGCGGATGTGCGTAAAACCATATCAAAATGCGTTAGAAAGCATGGAGCAAGCCAACCTGGCATTTCTTCAATTGCAACCGCCGTATATTGTAAAATAACATTCTACGGTCCAATCTGAAAGCATTATTCGTGTTTTCATCTGGAAATTAGTTAATCAGCATATAGCAGTTTAGAAAAAGTTGAAAAAATAATTTTTATTTTTTTGAGTAAATTGTAACTAAAATAGTCAAGAAACTTTACCCTTCTGTTTGCATAAGATATAGCAAATAATTTATTACAACTTTTTTTGAAATATATCGATTCTTTTTAATGCCTAGTACTCAGAAAACAGTTGGAGACAAGCGGATGTGCGTAAAACCATATCAAAATGCGTTAGAAAGCATGGAGCAAGCCAACCTCGCATTTCTTCAATTGCAACCGCCGTATATTGTAAAATAACATTCTACCGTCCAATCTGAAAGCATTATTCGTGTTTTCATCTGGAAATTAGTTAATCAGCATATAGCAGTATAGAAAAAGTTTAAAAAATAATATTTATTTTTTTGAGTAAATTGTAACTAAAATAGTCAAGAAACTTGACCCTTCTGTTTGCATAAGATATAGCAAATAATTTATTACAACTTTTTTTGAAATATATCGATTCTTTTTAATGCGTAGTACTCAGAAAACAGTTGGAGACAAGCAAATGTGCGTAAAACCATATCAAAATGCGTTAGAAAGCATGGAGCAAGCCAACCTCGCATTTCTTCAATTGCAACCGCCGTATATTGTAAAATAACATTCTACGGTCCAATCTGAAAGCATTATTCGTGTTTTCATCTGGAAATTAGTTAATCAGCATATAGCAGTTTATAAAAAGTTTAAAAAATAATATTTATTTTTTTGAGTAAATTGTAACTAAAATAGTCAAGAAACTTGACCCTTCTGTTTGCATAAGATATAGCAAATAATTTATTACAACTTTTTTTGAAATATATCGATTCTTTTTAATGCGTAGTACTCAGAAAACAGTTGGAGACAAGCGGATGTGCGTAAAACCATATCAAAATGCGTTAGAAAGCATGGAGCAAGCCAACCTCGCATTTCTTCAATTGCAACCGCCGTATATTGTAAAATAACATTCTACCGTCCAATCTGCAAGCATTATTCGTGTTTTCATCTGGAAATTAGTTAATCAGCATATAGCAGTTTAGAAAAAGTTTAAAAAATAATATTTATTTTTTTGAGTAAATTGTAACTAAAATAGTCAAGAAACTTGACCCTTCTGTTTGCATAAGATATAGCAAATAATTTATTACAACTTTTTTTGAAATATATCGATTCTTTTTAATGCGTAGTACTCAGAAAACAGTTGGAGACAAGCGGATGTGCGTAAAACCATATCAAAATGCGTTAGAAAGCATGGAGCAAGCCAACCTCGCATTTCTTCAATTGCAACCGCCGTATATTGTAAAATAACATTCTACGGTCCAATCTGAAAGCATTATTCGTGTTTTCATCTGGAAATTAGTTAATCAGCATATAGCAGTTTATAAAAAGTTTAAAAAATAATATTTATTTTTTTGAGTAAATTGTAACTAAAATAGTCAAGAAACTTGACCCTTCTGTTTGCATAAGATATAGCAAATAATTTATTACAACTTTTTTTGAAATATATCGATTCTTTTTAATGCGTAGTACTCAGAAAACAGTTGGAGACAAGCGGATGTGCGTAAAACCATATCAAAATGCGTTAAAAAGCATGGAGCAAGCCAACCTCGCATTTCTTCAATTGCAACCGCCGTATATTGTAAAATAACATTCTACGGTCCAATCTGAAAGCATTATTCGTGTTTTCATCTGGAAATTAGTTAATCAGCATATAGCAGTTTAGAAAAAGTTTAAAAAATAATTTTTATTTTTTTGAGTAAATTGTAACTAAAATAGTCAAGAAACTTGACCCTTCTGTTTGCATAAGATATAGCAAATAATTTATTACAACTTTTTTTGAAATATATCGATTCTTTTTAATGCGTAGTACTCAGAAAACAGTTGGAGACAAGCGGATGTGCGTAAAACCATATCAAAATGCGTTAGAAAGCATGGAGCAAGCCAACCTCGCATTTCTTCAATTGCAACCGCCGTATATTGTAAAATAACATTCTACGGTCCAATCTGAAAGCATTATTCGTGTTTTCATCTGGAAATTAGTTAATCAGCATATAGCAGTTTATAAAAAGTTTAAAAAATAATATTTATTTTTTTGAGTAAATTGTAACTAAAATAGTCAAGAAACTTGACCCTTCTGTTTCCATAAGATATAGCAAATAATTTATTACAACTTTTTTTGAAATATATCGATTCTTTTTAATGCGTAGTACTCAGAAAACAGTTGGAGACAAGCGGATGTGCGTAAAACCATATCAAAATGCGTTAGAAAGCATGGAGCAAGCCAACCTCGCATTTCTTCAATTGCAACCGCAGTATATTGTAAAATAACATTCTACGGTCCAATCTGAAAGCATTATTCGTGTTTTCATCTGGAAATTAGTTAATCAGCATATAGCAGTTTATAAAAAGTTTAAAAAATAATATTTATTTTTTTGAGTAAATTGTAACTAAAATAGTCAAGAAACTTGACCCTTCTGTTTGCATAAGATATAGCAAATAATTTATTACAACTTTTTTTGAAATATATCGATTTTTTTTAATGCGTAGTACTCAGAAAACAGTTGGAGACAAGCGGATGTGCGTAAAACCATATCAAAATGCGTTAGAAAGCATGGAGCAAGCCAACCTCGCATTTCTTCAATTGCAACCGCCGTATATTGTAAAATAACATTCTACGGTCCAATCTGAAAGCATTATTCGTGTTTTCATCTGGAAATTAGTTAATCAGCATATAGCAGTTTAGAAAAAGTTTAAAAAATAATTTTTATTTTTTTGAGTAAATTATAACTAAAATAGTCAAGAAACTTGACCCTTCTGTTTGCATAAGATATAGCAAATAATTTATTACAACTTTTTTTGAAATATATCGATTCTTTTTAATGCGTAGTACTCAGAAAACAGTTGGAGACAAGCGGATGTGCGTAAAACCATATCAAAATGCGTTAGAAAGCATGGAGCAAGCCAACCTCGCATTTCTTCAATTGCAACCGCCGTATATTGTAAAATAACATTCTACGGTCCAATCTGAAAGCATTATTCGTGTTTTCATCTGGAAATTAGTTAATCAGCATATAACAGTTTATAAAAAGTTTAAAAAATAATATTTATTTTTTTGAGTAAATTGTAACTAAAATAGTCAAGAAACTTGACCCTTCTGTTTGCATAAGATATAGCAAATAATTTATTACAACTTTTTTTGAAATATATCGATTCTTTTTAATGCGTAGTACTCAGAAAACAGTTGGAGACAAGCGGATGTGCGTAAAACCATATCAAAATGCGTTAGAAAGCATGGAGCAAGCCAACCTCGCATTTCTTCAATTGCAACCGCCGTATATTGTAAAATAACATTCTACGGTCCAATCTGAAAGCATTATTCGTGTTTTCATCTGGAAATTAGTTAATCAGCATATAGCAGTTTATAAAAAGTTTAAAAAATAATATTTATTTTTTTGAGTAAATTGTAACTAAAATAGTCAAGAAACTTGACCCTTCTGTTTGCATAAGATATAGCAAATAATTTATTACAACTTTTTTTGAAATATATCGATTCTTTTTAATGCGTAGTACTCAGAAAACAGTTGGAGACAAGCGGATGTGCGTAAAACCATATCAAAATGCGTTAGAAAGCATGGAGCAAGCCAACCTCGCATTTCTTCAATTGCAACCGCCGTATATTGTAAAATAACATTCTACGGTCCAATCTGAAAGCATTATTCGTGTTTTCATCTGGAAATTAGTTAATCAGCATATAGCAGTTTAGAAAAAGTTTAAAAAATAATTTTTATTTTTTTGAGTAAATTGTAACTAAAATAGTCAAGAAACATGACCCTTCTGTTTGCATAAGATATAGCAAATAATTTATTACAACTTTTTTTGAAATATATCGATTCTTTTTAATGCGTAGTACTCAGAAAACAGATGGAGACCAGCGGATGTGCGTAAAACTATATCAAAATGCGTTAGAAAGCATGGAGCAAGCCAAACTCGCATTTCTTCAATTGCAACCGCCGTATATTGTAAGATAACATTCTATGGTCCAATCTGAAAGCATTATTCGTGTTTTCATCTGGAAATTAGTTAATCAGCATATAGCAGTTTAGAAAAAGTTTAAAAAATAATTTTTATTTTTTTGAGTAAATTGTAACTAAAATAGTCAAGAAACTTGACCCTTCTGTTTGCATAAGATATAGCAAATAATTTATTACAACTTTTTTTGAAATATATCGATTCTTTTTAATGCGTAGTACTCAGAAAACAGTTGGAGACAAGCGGATGTGCGTAAAACCATATCAAAATGCGTTAGAAAGCATGGAGCAAGCCAACCTCGCATTTCTTCAATTGCAACCGCCGTATATTGTAAAATAACATTCTACGGTCCAATCTGAAAGCATTATTCGTGTTTTCATCTGGAAATTAGTTAATCAGCATATAGCAGTTTAGAAAAAGTTTAAAAAATAATATTTATTTTTTTGAGTAAATTGTAACTAAAATAGTCAAGAAACTTGACCCTTCTGTTTGCATAAGATATAGCAAATAATTTATTACAACTTTTTTTGATATATATTGATTCTTTTTAATGCGTAGTACTCAGAAAACAGTTGGAGACAAGCGGATGTGCGTAAAACCATACCAAATGCGTTAGAAAGCATGGAGCAAGCCAACCTCGCATTTCTTCAATTGCAACCGCCGTATATTGTAAAATAACATTCTACGGTCCAATCTGAAAGCATTATTCGTGTTTTCATCTGGAAATTAGTTAATCAGCATATAGCAGTTTATAAAAAGTTTAAAAAATAATATTTATTTTTTTGAGTAAATTGTAACTAAAATAGTCAAGAAACTTGACCCTTCTGTTTGCATAAGATATAGCAAATAATTTATTACAACTTTTTTTGAAATATATCGATTCTTCTTAATGCGTAGTACTCAGAAAACAGTTGGAGACAAGCGGATGTGCGTAAAACCATATCAAAATGCGTTAGAAAGCATGGAGCAAGCCAACCTCGCATTTATTTAATTGCAACCGCCGTATATTGTAAGATAACATTCTACGGTCCAATCTGAAAGCATTATTCGTGTTTTCATCTGGAAATTAGTTAATCAGCATATAGCAGTTTATAAAAAGTTTAAAAAATAATATTTATTTTTTTGAGTAAATTGTAACTAAAATAGTCAAGAAACTTGACCCTTCTGTTTGCATAAGATATAGCAAATAATTTATTACAACTTTTTTTGAAATATATCGATTCTTTTTAATGCGTAGTACTCAGAAAACAGTTGGAGACAAGCGGATGTGCGTAAAACCATATCAAAATGCGTTAGAAAGCATGGAGCAAGCCAACCTCGCATTTCTTCAATTGCAACCGCCGTATATTGTAAAATAACATTCTACGGTCCAATCTGAAAGCATTATTCGTGTTTTCATCTGGAAATTAGTTAATCAGCATATAGCAGTTTAGAAAAAGTTTAAAAAATAACTTTTATTTTTTTGAGTAAATTGTAACTAAAATAGTCAAAAAACTTGACCCTTCTGTTTGCATAAGATATAGCATATAATTTATTACAACTTTTTTTGAAATATATCGATTCTTTTTAATGCGTAGTACTCAGAAAACAGTTGGAGACCAGCGGATGTGCGTAAAACCATATCAAAATGCGTTAGAAAGCATGGAGCAAGCCAAGCTCGCATTTCTTCAATTGCAACCGCCGTATATTGTAAGATAACATTCTATGGTCCAATCTGAAAGCATTATTCGTGTTTTCTTCTGGAAATTAGTTAATCAGCATATAGCAGTTTAGAAAAAGTTTAAAAAATAATTTTTATTTTTTTGAGTAAATTGTAACTAAAATAGTCAAGAAACTTGACCCTTCTGTTTGCATAAGATATAGCAAATAATTTATTACAACTTTTTTTGAAATATATCGATTCTTTTTAATGCGTAGTACTCAGAAAACAGTTGGAGACAAGCGGATGTGCGTAAAACCATATCAAAATGCGTTAGAAAGCATGGAGCAAGCCAAGCTCGCATTTCTTCAATTGCAACCGCCGTATATTGTAAAATAACATTCTACGGTCCAATCTGAAAGCATTATTCGTGTTTTCATCTGGAAATTAGTTAATCAGCATATAGCAGTTTATAAAAAGTTTAAAAAATAATATTTATTTTTTTGAGTAAATTGTAACTAAAATAGTCAAGAAACTTGACCCTTCTGTTTGCATAAGATATAGCAAATAATTTATTACAACTTTTTTTGAAATATATCGATTCTTTTTAATGCGTAGTACTCAGAAAACAGTTGGAGACAAGCGGATGTGCGTAAAACCATATCAAAATGCGTTAGAAAGCATGGAGCAAGCCAAGCTCGCATTTCTTCAATTGCAACCGCCGTATATTGTAAAATAACATTCTACGGTCCAATCTGAAAGCATTATTCGTGTTTTCATCTGGAAATTAGTTAATCAGCATATAGCAGTTTATAAAAAGTTTAAAAAATAATATTTATTTTTTTGAGTAAATTGTAACTAAAATAGTCAAGAAACTTGACCCTTCTGTTTGCATAAGATATAGCAAATAATTTATTACAACTTTTTTTGAAATATATCGATTCTTTTTAATGCGCAGTACTCAGAAAACAGTTGGAGACAAGCGGATGTGCGTAAAACCATATCAAAATGCGTTAGAAAGCATGGAGCAAGCCAACTTCGCATTTCTTCAATTGCAACCGCCGTATATTGTAAAATAACATTCTACGGTCCAATCTGAAAGCATTATTCGTGTTTTCATCTGGAAATTAGTTAATCAGCATATAGCAGTTTAGAAAAAGTTTAAAAAATAATTTTTATTTTTTTGAGTAAATTGTAACTAAAATAGTCAAGAAACTTGACCCTTCTGTTTGCATAAGATATAGCAAATAATTTATTACAACTTTTTTTGAAATATATCGATTCTTTTTAATGCGTAGTACTCAGAAAACAGTTGGAGACAAGCGGATGTGCGTAAAACCATATCAAAATGCGTTAGAAAGCATGGAGCAAGCCAACCTCGCATTTCTTCAATTGCAACTGCCGTATATTGTAAAATAACATTCTACGGTCCAATCTGAAAGCATTATTCGTGTTTTCATCTGGAAATTAGTTAATCAGCATATAGCAGTTTAGAAAAAGTTTAAAAAATAATTTTTAGTTTTTTGAGTAAATTGTAACTAAAATAGTCAAGAAACTTGACCCTTCTGTTTGCATAAGATATAGCAAATAATTTATTACAACTTTTTTTGAAATATATCGATTCTTTTTAATGCGTAGTACTCAGAAAACAGTTGGAGACAAGCGGATGTGCGTAAAACCATATCAAAATGCGTTAGAAAGCATGGAGCAAGCCAACCTCGCATTTCTTCAATTGCAACCGCCGTATATTGTAAAATAACATTCTACGGTCCAATCTGAAAGCATTATTCGTGTTTTCATCTGGAAATTAGTTAATCAGCATATAGCAGTTTAGAAAAAGTTTAAAAAATAATATTTATTTTTTTGAGTAAATTGTAACTAAAATAGTCAAGAAACTTGACCCTTCTGTTTGCATAAGATATAGCAAATAATTTATTACAACTTTTTTTGAAATATATCGATTCTTTTTAATGCGTAGTACTCAGAAAACAGTTGGAGACAAGCGGATGTGCGTAAAACCATATCAAAATGCGTTAGAAAGCATGGAGCAAGCCAACCTCGCATTTCTTCAATTGCAACCGCCGTATATTGTAAGATAACATTCTATGGTCCAATCTGAAAGCATTATTCGTGTTTTCATCTGGAAATTAGTTAATCAGCATATAGCAGTTTATAAAAAGTTTAAAAAAAAATTTTTATTTTTTTGAGTAAATTGTAACTAAAATAGTCAAGAAACTTGACCCTTCTGTTTGCATAAGATATAGCAAATAATTTATTACAACTTTTTTTGAAATATATCGATTCTTTTTAATGCGTAGTACTCAGAAAACAGTTGGAGACAAGCGGATGTGCGTAAAACCATATCAAAATGCGTTAGAAAGCATGGAGCAAGCCAAGCTCGCATTTCTTCAATTGCAACCGCCGTATATTGTAAAATAACATTCTACGGTCCAATCTGAAAGCATTATTCGTGTTTTCATCTGGAAATTAGTTAATCAGCATATAGCAGTTTAGAAAAAGTTTAAAAAATAATTTTTATTTTTTTGAGTAAATTGTAACTAAAATAGTCAAGAAACTTGACCCTTCTGTTTGCATAAGATATAGCAAATAATTTATTACAACTTTTTTTGAAATATATCGATTCTTTTTAATGCGTAGTACTCAGAAAACAGTTGGAGACAAGCGGATGTGCGTAAAACCATATCAAAATGCGTTAGAAAGCATGGAGCAAGCCAACCTCGCATTTCTTCAATTGCAACCGCCGTATATTGTAAAATAACATTCTACGGTCCAATCTGAAAGCATTATTCGTGTTTTCATCTGGAAATTAGTTAATCAGCATATAGCAGTTTAGAAAAAGTTTAAAAAATAATTTTTATTTTTTTGAGTAAATTGTAACTAAAATAGTCAAGAAACTTGACCCTTCTGTTTGCATAAGATATAGCAAATAATTTATTACAACTTTTTTTGAAATATATCGATTCTTTTTAATGCGTAGTACTCAGAAAACAGTTGGAGACAAGCGGATGTGCGTAAAACCATATCAAAATGCGTTAGAAAGCATGGAGCAAGCCAACCTCGCATTTCTTCAATTGCAACCGCCGTATATTGTAAAATAACATTCTACGGTCCAATCTGAAAGCATTATTCGTGTTTTCATTTGGAAATTAGTTAATCAGCATATAGCAGTTTAGAAAAAGTTTAAAAAATAATTTTTATTTTTTTGAGTAAATTGTAACTAAAATAGTCAAGAAACTTGACCCTTCTGTTTGCATAAGATATAGCAAATAATTTATTACAACTTCTTTTGAAATATATCGATTCTTTTTAATGCGTAGTACTCAGAAAACAGTTGGAGACAAGCGGATGTGCGTAAAACCATATCAAAATGCGTTAGAAAGCATGGAACAAGCCAACCTCGCATTTCTTCAATTGCAACCGCCGTATATTGTAAAATAACATTCTACGGTCCAATCTGAAAGCATTATTCGTGTTTTCATCTGGAAATTAGTTAATCAGCATATAGCAGTTTAGAAAAAGTTTAAAAAATAATTTTTATTTTTTTGAGTAAATTGTAACTAAAATAGTCAAGAAACTTGACCCTTCTGTTTGCATAAGATATAGCAAATAATTTATTACAACTTTTTTTGAAATATATCGATTCTTTTTAATGCGTAGTACTCAGAAAACAGTTGGAGACAAGCGGATGTGCGTAAAACCATATCAAAATGCGTTAGAAAGCATGGAGCAAGCCAAGCTCGCATTTCTTCAATTGCAACCGCCGTATATTGTAAGATAACATTCTATGGTCCAATCTGAAAGCATTATTCGTGTTTTCATCTGGAAATTAGTTAATCAACATATAGCAGTTTAGAAAAAGTTTAAAAAATAATTTTTATTTTTTTGAGTAAATTGTAACTAAAATAGTCAAGAAACTTGACCCTTCTGTTTGCATAAGATATAGCAAATAATTTATTACAACTTTTTTTGAAATATATCGATTCTTTTTAATGCGTAGTACTCAGAAAACAGTTGGAGACAAGCGGATGTGCGTAAAACCATATCAAAATGCGTTAGAAAGCATGGCGAAAGCCAACCTCGCATTTCTTCAATTGCTACCGCCGTATATTGTAAAATAACATTCCACGGTCTAATCTGAAAGCATTATTCGTGTTTTCATCTGGAAATTAGTTAATCAGCATATAGCAGTTTATAAAAAGTATAAAAAATAATATTTATTTTTTTGAGTAAATTGTAACTAAAATAGTCAAGAAACTTGACCCTTCTGTTTGCATAAGATATAGCAAATAATTTATTACAACTTTTTTTGAAATATATCGATTCCTTTTAATGCATAGTACTCAGAAAACAGTTGGAGACAAGCGGATGTGCGTAAAACCATATCAAAATGCGTTAGAAAGCATGGAGCAAGCCAATCTCGCATTTCTTCAATTGCAACCGCCGTATATTGTAAAATAACATTCTACGGTCCAATCTGAAAGCATTATTCGTGTTTTCATCTGGAAATTAGTTAATCAGCATATAGCAGTTTATAAAAAGTTTAAAAAATAATATTTATTTTTTTGAGTAAATTGTAACTACAATAGTCAAGAAACTGGACCCTTCTATTTGCATAAGATATAGCAAATAATTTATTACAAGTTTTTTTTGAAATAAATCGATTCTTTTTAATGCGTAGTACTCAGAAAACAGTTGGAGACAAGCGGATGTGCGTAAAACCATATCAAATTGCGTTAGAAAGCATGGAGCAAGCCAACCTCGCATTTCTTCAATTGCAACCGCCGTATATTGTAAAATAACATTCTACGGTCCAATCTGAAAGCATTATTCGTGTTTTCATCTGGAAATTAGTTAATCAGCATATAGCAGTTTAGAAAAAGTTTAAAAAATAATTTTTATTTTTTTGAGTAAATTGTAACTAAAATAGTCAAGAAACTTGACCCTTCTGTTTGCATAAGATATAGCAAATAATTTATTACAACTTTTTTTGAAATATATCGATTCTTTTTAATGCGTAGTACTCAGAAAACAGTTGGAGACAAGCGGATGTGCGTAAAACCATATCAAAATGCGTTAGAAAGCATGGAGCAAGCCAACCTCGCATTTCTTCAATTGCAACCGCCGTATATTGTAAAATAACATTCTACGGTCCAATCTGAAAGCATTATTCGTGTTTTCATCTGGAAATTAGTTAATCAGCAAATAGCAGTTTAGAAAAAGTTTAAAAAATAATTTTTATTTTTTTGAGTAAATTGTAACTACAATAGTCAAGAAACTGGACCCTTCTATTTGCATAAGATATAGCAAATAATTTATTACAAGTTTTTTTTGAAATAAATCGATTCTTTTTAATGCGTAGTACTCAGAAAACAGTTGGAGACAAGCGGATGTGCGTAAAACCATATCAAATTGCGTTAGAAAGCATGGAGCAAGCCAACCTCGCATTTCTTCAATTGCAACCGCCGTATATTGTAAAATAACATTCTACGGTCCAATCTGAAAGCATTATTCGTGTTTTCATCTGGAAATTAGTTAATCAGCATATAGCAGTTTAGAAAAAGTTTAAAAAATAATTTTTATTTTTTTGAGTAAATTGTAACTAAAATAGTCAAGAAACTTGACCCTTCTGTTTGCATAAGATATAGCAAATAATTTATTACAACTTTTTTTGAAATATATCGATTCTTTTTAATGCGTAGTACTCAGAAAACAGTTGGAGACAAGCGGATGTGCGTAAAACCATATCAAAATGCGTTAGAAAGCATGGAGCAAGCCAACCTCGCATTTCTTCAATTGCAACCGCCGTATATTGTAAAATAACATTCTACGGTCCAATCTGAAAGCATTATTCGTGTTTTCATCTGGAAATTAGTTAATCAGCAAATAGCAGTTTAGAAAAAGTTTAAAAAATAATTTTTATTTTTTTGAGTAAATTGTAACTAAAATAGTCAAGAAACTTGACCCTTCTGTTTGCATAAGATATAGCAAATAATTTATTACAACTTTTTTTGAAATATATCGATTCTTTTTAATGCGTAGTACTCAGAAAACAGTTGGAGACAAGCGGATGTGCGTAAAACCATATCAAAATGCGTTAGAAAGCATGGAGCAAGCCAAGCTCGCATTTCTTCAATTGCAACCGCCGTATATTGTAAGATAACATTCTACGGTCCAATCTGAAAGCATTATTCGTGTTTTCATCTGGAAATTAGTTAATCAGCATATAGCAGTTTAGAAAAAGTTTAAAAATTAATTTTTATTTTTTTGAGTAAATTGTAACTAAAATAGTCAAGAAACTTGACCCTTCTGTTTGCATAAGATATAGCAAATAATTTATTACAACTTTTTTTGAAATATATCGATTCTTTTTAATGCGTAGTACTCAGAAAACAGTTGGAGACAAGCGGATGTGCGTAAAACCATATCAAAATGCGTTAGAAAGCATGGAGCAAGCCAACCTCGCATTTCTTCAATTGCAACGCCGTATATTGTAAAATAACATTCTACGGTCCAATCTGAAAGCATTATTCGTGTTTTCATCTGGAAATTAGTTAATCAGCATATAGCAGTTTAGAAAAAGTTTAAAAAATAATATTTATTTTTTTGAGTAAATTGTAACTAAAATAGTCAAGAAACTTGACCCTTCTGTTTGCATAAGATATAGCAAATAATTTATTACAACTTTTTTTGAAATATATCGATTCTTTTTAATGCGTAGTACTCAGAAAACAGTTGGAGACAAGCGGATGTGCGTAAAACCATATCAAAATGCGTTAGAAAGCATGGAGCAAGCCAACCTCGCATTTCTTCAATTGCAACCGCCGTATATTGTAAAATAACATTCTACGGTCCAATCTGAAAGCATTATTCGTGTTTTCATCAGGAAATTAGTTAATGAGCATACAGCAGTTTAGAAAAAGTTTAAAAAATAATATTTATTTTTTTGAGTAAATTGTAACTAAAATAGTCAAGAAACTTGACCCTTCTGTTTGCATAAGATATAGCAAATAATTTATTACAACTTTTTTTGAAATATATCGATTCTTGTTAATGCGTAGTACTCAAAAAACAGTTGGAGACAAGCGGATGTGCGTAAAACCATATCAAAATGCGTTAGAAAGCATGGAGCAAGCCAACCTCGCATTTCTTCAATTGCAACCGCCGTATATTGTAAAATAACATTCTACGGTCCAATCTGAAAGCATTATTCGTGTTTTCATTTGGAAATTAGTTAATCAGCATATAGCAGTTTAGAAAAAGTTTAAAAAATAATTTTTATTTTTTTGAGTAAATTGTAACTAAAATAGTCAAGAAACTTGACCCTTCTGTTTGCATAAGATATAGCAAATAATTTATTACAACTTTTTTTGAAATATATCGATTCTTTTTATTGCGTTGTACTCAGAAAACAGTTGGAGACAAGCGGATGTGCGTAAAACCATATCAAAATGCGTTAGAAAGCATGGAGCAAGCCAACCTCGCATTTCTTCAATTGCAACCGCCGTATATTGTAAAATAACATTCTACGGTCCAATCTGAAAGCATTATTCGTGTTTTCATCTGGAAATTAGTTAATCAGCATATAGCAGTTTAGAAAAAGTTTAAAAAATAATTTTTATTTTTTTGAGTAAATTGTAACTAAAATAGTCAAGAAACTTGACCCTTCTGTTTGCATAAGATATAGCAAATAATTTATTACAACTTTTTTTGAAATATATCGATTCTTTTTAATGCGTAGTACTCAGAAAACAGTTGGAGACAAGCGGATGTGCGTAAAACCATATCAAAATGGGTTAGAAAGCATGGAGCAAGCCAACCTCGCATTTCTTCAATTGCAACCGCCGTATATTGTAAAATAACATTCTACGGTCCAATCTGAAAGCATTATTCGTGTTTTCATCTGGAAATTAGTTAATCAGCATATAGCAGTTTAGAAAAAGTTTAAAAAATAATTTTTATTTTTTTGAGTAAATTGTAACTAAAATAGTCAAGAAACTTGACCCTTCTGTTTGCATAAGATATAGCAAATAATTTATTACAACTTTTTTTGAAATATATCGATTCTTTTTAATGCGTAGTACTCAGAAAACAGTTGGAGACAAGCGGATGTGCGTAAAACCATATCAAAATGCGTTAGAAAGCATGGAGCAAGCCAAGCTCGCATTTCTTCAATTGCAACCGCCGTATATTGTAAGATAACATTCTACGGTCCAATCTGAAAGCATTATTCGTGTTTTCATCTGGAAATTAGTTAATCAGCATATAGCAGTTTAGAAAAAGTTTAAAAAATAATTTTTATTTTTTTGAGTAAATTGTAACTAAAATAGTCAAGAAACTTGACCCTTCTGTTTGCATAAGATATAGCAAATAATTTATTACAACTTTTTTTGAAATATATCGATTCTTTTTAATGCGTAGTACTCAGAAAACAGTTGGAGACAAGCGGATGTGCGTAAAACCATATCAAAATGCGTTAGAAAGCATGGAGCAAGCCAACCTCGCATTTCTTCAATTGCAACCGCCGTATATTGTAAAATAACATTCTACGGTCCAATCTGAAAGCATTATTCGTGTTTTCATCTGGAAATTAGTTAATCAGCATATAGCAGTTTATAAAAAGTTTAAAAAATAATATTTATTTTTTTGAGTAAATTGTAACTAAAATAGTCAAGAAACTTGACCCTTCTGTTTGCATAAGATATAGCAAATAATTTATTACAACTTTTTTTGAAATATATCGATTCTTTTTAATGCGTAGTACTCAGAAAACAGTTGGAGACAAGCGGATGTGCGTAAAACCATATCAAAATGCGTTAGAAAGCATGGAGCAAGCCAACCTCGCATTTCTTCAATTGCAACCGCCGTATATTGTAAGATAACATTCTACGGTCCAATCTGAAAGCATTATTCGTGTTTTCATCTGGAAATTAGTTAATCAGCATATAGCAGTTTAGAAAAAGTTTAAAAAATAATTTTTATTTTTTTGAGTAAATTGTACGTAAAATAGTCAAGAAACTTGACCCTTCTGTTTGCATAAGATATAGCAAATAATTTATTACAACTTTTTTTGAAATATATCGATTCTTTTTAATGCGTAGTACTCAGAAAACAGTTGGAGACAAGCGGATGTGCGTAAAACCATATCAAAATGCGTTAGAAAGCATGGAGCAAGCCAACCTCGCATTTCTTCAATTGCAACCGCCGTATATTGTAAGATAACATTCTGCGGTCCAATCTGAAAGCATTATTCGTGTTTTCATCTGGAAATTAGTTAATCAGCATATAGCAGTTTAGAAAAAGTTTAAAAAATAATTTTTATTTTTTTGAGTAAATTGTAACTAAAATAGTCAAGAAACTTGACCCTTCTGTTTGCATAAGATATAGCAAATAAGTTATTACAACTTTTTTTGAAATATATCGATTCTTTTTAATGCGTAGTACTCAGAAAGCAGTTGGAGACAAGCGGATGTGCGTAAAACCATATCAAAATGCGGTAGAAAGCATGGAGCAAGCCAACCTCGCATTTCTTCAATTGCAACCGCCGTATATTGTAAAATAACATTCTACGGTCCAATCTGAAAGCATTATTCGTGTTTTCATCTGGAAATTAGTTAATCAGCATATAGCAGTTTAGAAAAAGTTTAAAAAATAATTTTTATTTTTTTGAGTAAATTGTAACTAAAATAGTCAAGAAACTTGACCCTTCTGTTTGCATAAGATATAGCAAATAATTTATTACAACTTTTTTTGAAATATATCGATTCTTTTTAATGCGTAGTACTCAGAAAACAGTTGGAGACAAGCGGATGTGCGTAAAACCATATCAAAATGCGTTAGAAAGCATGGAGCAAGCCAACCTCGCATTTCTTCAATTGCAACCGCCGTATATTGTAAAATAACATTCTACGGTGCAATCTGAAAGCATTATTCGTGTTTTCATCTGGAAATTAGTTAATCAGCATATAGCAGTTTATAAAAAGTTTAAAAAATAATTTTTATTTTTTTGAGTAAATTGTAACTAAAATAGTCAAGAAACTTGACCCTTCTGTTTGCATAAGATATAGCAAATAATTTATTACAACTTTTTTTGAAATATATCGATTCTTTTTAATGCGTAGTACTCAGAAAACAGTTGGTGACAAGCGGATGTGCGTAAAACCATATCAAAATGCGTTAGAAAGCATGGAGCAAGCCAAGCTCGCATTTCTGCAATTGCAACCGCCGTATATTGTAAGATAACATTCTACGGTCCAATCTGAAAGCATTATTCGTGTTTTCATCTAGAAATTAGTTAATCAGCATATAGCAGTTTCGAAAAAGTTTAAAAAATAATTTTTATTTTTTTGAGTAAATTGTAACTAAAATAGTCAAGAAACTTGACCCTTCTGTTTGCATAAGATATAGCAAATAATTTATTACAACTTTTTTTGAAATATATCGATTCTTTTTAATGCGTAGTACTCAGAAAACAGTTGGAGCCAAGCGGATGTGCGTAAAACCATATCAAAATGCGTTAGAAAGCATGGAGCAAGCCAACCTCGCATTTCTTCAATTGCAACCGCCGTATATTGTAAAATAACATTCTACGGTCCAATCTGAAAGCATTATTCGTGTTTTCATCTGGAAATTAGTTAATCAGCATATAGCAGTTTAGAAAAAGTTTAAAAAATAATTTTTATTTTTTTGAGTAAATTGTAACTAAAATAGTCAAGAAACTTGACCCTTCTGTTTGCATAAGATATAGCAAATAATTTATTACAACTTTTTTTGAAATATATCGATTCTTTTTAATGCGTAGTACTCAGAAAACAGTTGGAGACAAGCGGATGTGCGTAAAACCATATCAAAATGCGTTAGAAAGCATGGAGCAAGCCAACCTCGCATTTCTTCAATTGCAACCGCCGTATATTGTAAGATAACATTCTATGGTCGAATCTGAAAGCATTATTCGTGTTTTCATCTGGAAATTAGTTAATCAGCATATAGCAGTTTAGAAAAAGTTTAAAAAATAATGTTTATTTTTTTGAGTAAATTGTAACTAAAATAGTCAAGAAACTTGACACTTCTGTTTGCATAAGATATAGCAAATAATTTATTACAACTTTTTTTGAAATATATCGATTCTTTTTAATGCGTAGTACTCAGAAAACAGTTGGAGACAAGCGGATGTGCGTAAAACCATATCAAAATGCGTTAGAAAGCATGGAGCAAGCCAACCTCGCATTTCTTCAATTGCAACCGCCGTATATTGTAAAATAACATTCTACGGTCCAATCTGAAAGCATTATTCGTGTTTTCATCTGGAAATTAGTTAATCAGCATATAGCAGTTTAGAAAAAGTTTAAAAAATAATTTTTATTTTTTTGAGTAAATTGTAACTAAAATAGTCAAGAAACTTGACCCTTCTGTTTGCATAAGATATAGCAAATAATTTATTACAACTTTTTTTGAAATATATCGATTCTTTTTAATGCGTAGTACTCAGAAAACAGTTGGAGACAAGCGGATGTGCGTAAAACCATATCAAAATGCGTTAGAAAGCATGGAGCAAGCCAACCTCGCATTTCTTCAATTGCAACCGCCGTATATTGTAAAATAACATTCTACGGTCCAATCTGAAAGCATTATTCGTGTTTTCATATGGAAATTAGTTAATCAGCATATAGCAGTTTATAAAAAGTTTAAAAAATAATATTTATTTTTTTGAGTAAATTGTAACTAAAATAGTCAAGAAACTTGACCCTTCTGTTTGCATAAGATATAGCAAATAATTTATTAAAACTTTTTTTGAAATATATCGATTCTTTTTAATGCGTAGTACTCAGAAAACAGTTGGAGACAAGCGGATGTGCGTAAAACCATATCAAAATGCGTTAGAAAGCATGGAGCAAGCCAAGCTCGCATTTCTTCAATTGCAACCGCCGTATATTGTAAGATAACATTCTATGGTCCAATCTGAAAGCATTATTCGTGTTTTCATCTGGAAATTAGTTAATCAGCATATAGCAGTTTAGAAAAAGTTTAAAAAATAATTTTTATTTTTTTGAGTAAATTGTAACTAAAATAGTCAAGAAACTTGACCCTTCTGTTTGCATAAGATATAGCAAATAATTTATTACAACTTTTTTTGAAATATATCGATTCTTTTTAATGCGTAGTACTCAGAAAACAGTTGGAGACAAGCGGATGTGCGTAAAACCATATCAAAATGCGTTAGAAAGCATGGAGCAAGCCAACCTCGCATTTCTTCAATTGCAACCGCCGTATATTGTAAAATAACATTCTACGGTCCAATCTGAAAGCATTATTCGTGTTTTCATCTGGAAATTAGTTAATCAGCATATAGCAGTTTAGAAAAAGTTTAAAAAATAATTTTTATTTTTTTGAGTAAATTGTAACTAAAATAGTCAAGAAACTTGACCCTTCTGTTTGCATAAGATATAGCAAATAATTTATTACAACTTTTTTCGAAATATATCGATTCTTTTTAATGCGTAGTACTCAGAAAACAGTTGGAGACAAGCGGATGTGCGTAAAACCATATCAAAATGCGTTAGAAAGCATGGAGCAAGCCAACCTCGCATTTCTTCAATTGCAACCGCCGTATATTGTAAAATAACATTCTACGGTCCAATCTGAAAGCATTATTCGTGTTTTCATCTGGAAATTAGTTAATCAGCATATAGCAGTTTATAAAAAGTTTAAAAAATAATATTTATTTTTTTGAGTAAATTGTAACTAAAATAGTCAAGAATCTTGACCCTTCTGTTTGCATAAGATATAGCAAATAATTTATTACAACTTTTTTTGAAATATATCGATTCTTTTTAATGCGTAGTACTCAGAAAACAGTTGGAGACAAGCGGATGTGCGTAAAACCATATCAAAATGCGTTAGAAAGCATGGAGCAAGCCAACCTCGCATTTCTTCAATTGCAACCGCCGTATATTGTAAAATAACATTCTACGGTCCAATCTGAAAGCATTATTCGTGTTTTCATCTGGAAATTAGTTAATCAGCATATAGCAGTTTAGAAAAAGTTTAAAAAATAATTTTTATTTTTTTGAGTAAATTGTAACTAAAATAGTCAAGAAACTTGACCCTTCTGTTTGCATAAGATATAGCAAATAATTTATTACAACTTTTTTTGAAATATATCGATTCTTTTTAATGCGTAGTACTCAGAAAACAGTTGGAGACAAGCGGATGTGCGTAAAACCATATCAAAATGCGTTAGAAAGCATGGAGCAAGCCAAGCTCGCATTTCTTCAATTGCAACCGCCGTATATTGTAAGATAACATTCTATGGTCCAATCTGAAAGCATTATTCGTGTTTTCATCTGGAAATTAGTTAATCAGCATATAGCAGTTTAGAAAAAGTTTAAAAAATAATTTTTATTTTTTTGAGTAAATTGTAACTAAAATAGTCAAGAAACTTGACCCTTCTGTTTGCATAAGATATAGCAAATAATTTATTACAACTTTTTTTGAAATATATCGATTCTTTTTAATGCGTAGTACTCAGAAAACAGTTGGAGACAAGCGGATGTGCGTAAAACCATATCAAAATGCGTTAGAAAGCATGGAGCAAGTCAACCTCGCATTTCTTCAATTGCAACCGCCGTATATTGTAAAATAACATTCTACGGTCCAATCTGAAAGCATTATTCGTGTTTTCATCTGGAAATTAGTTAATCAGCATATAGCAGTTTAGAAAAAGTTTAAAAAATAATTTTTATTTTTTTGAGTAAATTGTAACTAAAATAGTCAAGAAACTTGACCCTTCTGTTTGAATAAGATATAGCAAATAATTTATTACAACTTTTTTTGAAATATATCGATTCTTTTTAATGCGTAGTACTCAGAAAACAGTTGGAGACAAGCGGATGTGCGTAAAACCATATCAAAATGCGTTAGAAAGCATGGAGCAAGCCAACCTCGCATTTCTTCAATTGCAACCGCCGTATATTGTAAAATAACATTCTACGGTCCAATCTGAAAGCATTATTCGTGTTTTCATCTGGAAATTAGTTAATCAGCATATAGCAGTTTATAAAAAGTTTAAAAAATAATATTTATTTTTTTGAGTAAATTGTAACTAAAATAGTCAAGAAACTTGACCCTTCTGTTTGCATAAGATATAGCAAATAATTTATTACAACTTTTTTTGAAATATATCGATTCTTTTTAATGCGTAGTACTCAGAAAACAGTTGGAGACAAGCGGATGTGCGTAAAACCATATCCAAATGCGTTAGAAAGCATGGAGCAAGCCAACCTCGCATTTCTTCAATTGCAACCGCCGTATATTGTAAAATAACATTCTACGGTCCAATCTGAAAGCATTATTCGTGTTTTCATCTGGAAATTAGTTAATCAGCATATAGCAGTTTAGAAAAAGTTTAAAAAATAATTTTTATTTTTTTGAGTAAATTGTAACTAAAATAGTGAAGAAACTTGACCCTTCTGTTTGCATAAGATATAGCAAATAATTTATTACAACTTTTTTTGAAATATATCGATTCTTTTTAATGCGTAGTACTCAGAAAACAGTTGGAGACAAGCGGATGTGCGTAAAACCATATCAAAATGCGTTAGAAAGCATGGAGCAAGCCAACCTCGCATTTCTTCAATTGCAACCGCCGTATATTGTAAAATAACATTCTACGGTCCAATCTGAAAGCATTATTCGTGTTTTCATCTGGAAATTAGTTAATCAGCATATAGCAGTTTAGAAAAAGTTTAAAAAATAATTTTTATTTTTTTGAGTAAATTGTAACTAAAATAGTCAAGAAACTTGACCCTTCTGTTTGCATAAGATATAGCAAATAATTTATTACAACTTTTTTTGAAATATATCGATTCTTTTTATTGCGTTGTACTCAGAAAACAGTTGGAGACAAGCGGATGTGCGTAAAACCATATCAAAATGCGTTAGAAAGCATGGAGCAAGCCAACCTCGCATTTCTTCAATTGCAACCGCCGTATATTGTAAAATAACATTCTACGGTCCAATCTGAAAGCATTATTCGTGTTTTCATCTGGAAATTAGTTAATCAGCATATAGCAGTTTAGAAAAAGTTTAAAAAATAATTTTTATTTTTTTGAGTAAATTGTAACTAAAATAGTCAAGAAACTTGACCCTTCTGTTTGCATAAGATATAGCAAATAATTTATTACAACTTTTTTTGAAATATATCAATTCTTTTTAATGCGTAGTACTCAGAAAACAGTTGGAGACAAGCGGATGTGCGTAAAACCATATCAAAATGCGTTAGAAAGCATGGAGCAAGCCAACCTCGCATTTCTTCAATTGCAACCGCCGTATATTGTAAAATAACATTCTACGGTCCAATCTGAAAGCATTATTCGTGTTTTCATCTGGAAATTAGTTAATCAGCATATAGCAGTTTAGAAAAAGTTTAAAAAATAATTTTTATTTTTTTGAGTAAATTGTAACTAAAATAGTCAAGAAACTTGACCCTTCTGTTTGCATAAGATATAGCAAATAATTTATTACAACTTTTTTTGAAATATATCGATTCTTTTTAATGCGTAGTACTCAGAAAACAGTTGGAGACAAGCGGATGTGCGTAAAACCATATCAAAATGCGTTAGAAAGCATGGAGCAAGCCAAGCTCGCATTTCTTCAATTGCAACCGCCGTATATTGTAAGATAACATTCTATGGTCCAATCTGAAAGCATTATTCGTGTTTTCATCTGGAAATTAGTTAATCAGCATATAGCAGTTTAGAAAAAGTTTAAAAAATAATTTTTATTTTTTTGAGTAAATTGTAACTAAAATAGTCAAGAAACTTGACCCTTCTGTTTGCATAAGATATCGCAAATAATTTATTACAACTTTTTTTGAAATATATCGATTCTTTTTAATGCGTAGTACTCAGAAAACAGTTGGAGACAAGCGGATGTGCGTAAAACCATATCAAAATGCGTTAGAAAGCATGGAGCAAGCCAACCTCGCATTTCTTCAATTGCAACCGCCGTATATTGTAAAATAACATTCTACGGTCCAATCTGAAAGCATTATTCGTGTTTTCATCTGGAAATTAGTTAATCAGCATATAGCAGTTTAGAAAAAGTTTAAAAAATAATTTTTATTTTTTTGAGTAAATTGTAACTGAAATAGTCAAGAAACTTGACCCTTCTGTTTGCATAAGATATAGCAAATAATTTATTACAACTTTTTTTGAAATATATCGATTCTTTTTAATGCGTAGTACTCAGAAAACAGTTGGAGACAAGCGGATGTGCGTAAAACCATATCAAAATGCGTTAGAAAGCATGGAGCAAGCCAACCTCGCATTTCTTCAATTGCAACCGCCGTATATTGTAAAATAACATTCTACGGTCCAATCTGAAAGCATTATTCGTGTTTTCATCTGGAAATTAGTTAATCAGCATATAGCAGTTTATAAAAAGTTTAAAAAATAATATTTATTTTTTTGAGTAAATTGTAACTAAAATAGTCAAGAAACTTGACCCTTCTGTTTGCATAAGATATAGCAAATAATTTATTACAACTTTTTTTGAAATATATCGATTCTTTTTAATGCGTAGTACTCAGAAAACAGTTGGAGACAAGCGGATGTGCGTAAAACCATATCAAAATGCGTTAGAAAGCATGGAGCAAGCCAACCTCGCATTTCTTCAATTGCAACCGCCGTATATTGTAAGATAACATTCTACGGTCCAATCTGAAAGCATTATTCGTGTTTTCATCTGGAAATTAGTTAATCAGCATATAGCAGTTTAGAAAAAGTTTAAAAAATAATTTTTATTTTTTTGAGTAAATTGTACGTAAAATAGTCAAGAAACTTGACCCTTCTGTTTGCATAAGATATAGCAAATAATTTATTACAACTTTTTTTGAAATATATCGATTCTTTTTAATGCGTAGTACTCAGAAAACAGTTGGAGACAAGCGGATGTGCGTAAAACCATATCAAAATGCGTTAGAAAGCATGGAGCAAGCCAACCTCGCATTTCTTCAATTGCAACCGCCGTATATTGTAAGATAACATTCTGCGGTCCAATCTGAAAGCATTATTCGTGTTTTCATCTGGAAATTAGTTAATCAGCATATAGCAGTTTAGAAAAAGTTTAAAAAATAATTTTTATTTTTTTGAGTAAATTGTAACTAAAATAGTCAAGAAACTTGACCCTTCTGTTTGCATAAGATATAGCAAATAAGTTATTACAACTTTTTTTGAAATATATCGATTCTTTTTAATGCGTAGTACTCAGAAAGCAGTTGGAGACAAGCGGATGTGCGTAAAACCATATCAAAATGCGGTAGAAAGCATGGAGCAAGCCAACCTCGCATTTCTTCAATTGCAACCGCCGTATATTGTAAAATAACATTCTACGGTCCAATCTGAAAGCATTATTCGTGTTTTCATCTGGAAATTAGTTAATCAGCATATAGCAGTTTAGAAAAAGTTTAAAAAATAATTTTTATTTTTTTGAGTAAATTGTAACTAAAATAGTCAAGAAACTTGACCCTTCTGTTTGCATAAGATATAGCAAATAATTTATTACAACTTTTTTTGAAATATATCGATTCTTTTTAATGCGTAGTACTCAGAAAACAGTTGGAGACAAGCGGATGTGCGTAAAACCATATCAAAATGCGTTAGAAAGCATGGAGCAAGCCAACCTCGCATTTCTTCAATTGCAACCGCCGTATATTGTAAAATAACATTCTACGGTGCAATCTGAAAGCATTATTCGTGTTTTCATCTGGAAATTAGTTAATCAGCATATAGCAGTTTATAAAAAGTTTAAAAAATAATTTTTATTTTTTTGAGTAAATTGTAACTAAAATAGTCAAGAAACTTGACCCTTCTGTTTGCATAAGATATAGCAAATAATTTATTACAACTTTTTTTGAAATATATCGATTCTTTTTAATGCGTAGTACTCAGAAAACAGTTGGTGACAAGCGGATGTGCGTAAAACCATATCAAAATGCGTTAGAAAGCATGGAGCAAGCCAAGCTCGCATTTCTGCAATTGCAACCGCCGTATATTGTAAGATAACATTCTACGGTCCAATCTGAAAGCATTATTCGTGTTTTCATCTAGAAATTAGTTAATCAGCATATAGCAGTTTCGAAAAAGTTTAAAAAATAATTTTTATTTTTTTGAGTAAATTGTAACTAAAATAGTCAAGAAACTTGACCCTTCTGTTTGCATAAGATATAGCAAATAATTTATTACAACTTTTTTTGAAATATATCGATTCTTTTTAATGCGTAGTACTCAGAAAACAGTTGGAGCCAAGCGGATGTGCGTAAAACCATATCAAAATGCGTTAGAAAGCATGGAGCAAGCCAACCTCGCATTTCTTCAATTGCAACCGCCGTATATTGTAAAATAACATTCTACGGTCCAATCTGAAAGCATTATTCGTGTTTTCATCTGGAAATTAGTTAATCAGCATATAGCAGTTTAGAAAAAGTTTAAAAAATAATTTTTATTTTTTTGAGTAAATTGTAACTAAAATAGTCAAGAAACTTGACCCTTCTGTTTGCATAAGATATAGCAAATAATTTATTACAACTTTTTTTGAAATATATCGATTCTTTTTAATGCGTAGTACTCAGAAAACAGTTGGAGACAAGCGGATGTGCGTAAAACCATATCAAAATGCGTTAGAAAGCATGGAGCAAGCCAACCTCGCATTTCTTCAATTGCAACCGCCGTATATTGTAAGATAACATTCTATGGTCGAATCTGAAAGCATTATTCGTGTTTTCATCTGGAAATTAGTTAATCAGCATATAGCAGTTTAGAAAAAGTTTAAAAAATAATGTTTATTTTTTTGAGTAAATTGTAACTAAAATAGTCAAGAAACTTGACACTTCTGTTTGCATAAGATATAGCAAATAATTTATTACAACTTTTTTTGAAATATATCGATTCTTTTTAATGCGTAGTACTCAGAAAACAGTTGGAGACAAGCGGATGTGCGTAAAACCATATCAAAATGCGTTAGAAAGCATGGAGCAAGCCAACCTCGCATTTCTTCAATTGCAACCGCCGTATATTGTAAAATAACATTCTACGGTCCAATCTGAAAGCATTATTCGTGTTTTCATCTGGAAATTAGTTAATCAGCATATAGCAGTTTAGAAAAAGTTTAAAAAATAATTTTTATTTTTTTGAGTAAATTGTAACTAAAATAGTCAAGAAACTTGACCCTTCTGTTTGCATAAGATATAGCAAATAATTTATTACAACTTTTTTTGAAATATATCGATTCTTTTTAATGCGTAGTATTCAGAAAACAGTTGGAGACAAGCGGATGTGCGTAAAACCATATCAAAATGCGTTAGAAAGCATGGAGCAAGCCAACCTCGCATTTCTTCAATTGCAACCGCCGTATATTGTAAAATAACATTCTACGGTCCAATCTGAAAGCATTATTCGTGTTTTCATATGGAAATTAGTTAATCAGCATATAGCAGTTTATAAAAAGTTTAAAAAATAATATTTATTTTTTTGAGTAAATTGTAACTAAAATAGTCAAGAAACTTGACCCTTCTGTTTGCATAAGATATAGCAAATAATTTATTAAAACTTTTTTTGAAATATATCGATTCTTTTTAATGCGTAGTACTCAGAAAACAGTTGGAGACAAGCGGATGTGCGTAAAACCATATCAAAATGCGTTAGAAAGCATGGAGCAAGCCAAGCTCGCATTTCTTCAATTGCAACCGCCGTATATTGTAAGATAACATTCTATGGTCCAATCTGAAAGCATTATTCGTGTTTTCATCTGGAAATTAGTTAATCAGCATATAGCAGTTTAGAAAAAGTTTAAAAAATAATTTTTATTTTTTTGAGTAAATTGTAACTAAAATAGTCAAGAAACTTGACCCTTCTGTTTGCATAAGATATAGCAAATAATTTATTACAACTTTTTTTGAAATATATCGATTCTTTTTAATGCGTAGTACTCAGAAAACAGTTGGAGACAAGCGGATGTGCGTAAAACCATATCAAAATGCGTTAGAAAGCATGGAGCAAGCCAACCTCGCATTTCTTCAATTGCAACCGCCGTATATTGTAAAATAACATTCTACGGTCCAATCTGAAAGCATTATTCGTGTTTTCATCTGGAAATTAGTTA
Source organism: Cantharis rustica (assembly GCA_911387805.1). Taxonomy (NCBI): domain Eukaryota; kingdom Metazoa; phylum Arthropoda; class Insecta; order Coleoptera; family Cantharidae; genus Cantharis; species Cantharis rustica. The sequence goes on from OU426883.1 coordinate 13,958,576, forward strand.
ATCAGCATATAGCAGTTTAGAAAAAGTTTAAAAAATAATTTTTATTTTTTTGAGTAAATTGTAACTAAAATAGTCAAGAAACTTGACCCTTCTGTTTGCATAAGATATAGCAAATAATTTATTACAACTTTTTTCGAAATATATCGATTCTTTTTAATGCGTAGTACTCAGAAAACAGTTGGAGACAAGCGGATGTGCGTAAAACCATATCAAAATGCGTTAGAAAGCATGGAGCAAGCCAACCTCGCATTTCTTCAATTGCAACCGCCGTATATTGTAAAATAACATTCTACGGTCCAATCTGAAAGCATTATTCGTGTTTTCATCTGGAAATTAGTTAATCAGCATATAGCAGTTTATAAAAAGTTTAAAAAATAATATTTATTTTTTTGAGTAAATTGTAACTAAAATAGTCAAGAATCTTGACCCTTCTGTTTGCATAAGATATAGCAAATAATTTATTACAACTTTTTTTGAAATATATCGATTCTTTTTAATGCGTAGTACTCAGAAAACAGTTGGAGACAAGCGGATGTGCGTAAAACCATATCAAAATGCGTTAGAAAGCATGGAGCAAGCCAAGCTCGCATTTCTTCAATTGCAACCGCCGTATATTGTAAGATAACATTCTACGGTCCAATCTGAAAGCATTATTCGTGTTTTCATCTGGAAATTAGTTAATCAGCATATAGCAGTTTAGAAAAAGTTTAAAAAATAATTTTTATTTTTTTGAGTAAATTGTAACTAAAATAGTCAAGAAACTTGACCCTTCTGTTTGCATAAGATATAGCAAATAATTTATTACAACTTTTTTTGAAATATATCGATTCTTTTTAATGCGTAGTACTCAGAAAACAGTTGGAGACAAGCGGATGTGCGTAAAACCATATCAAAATGCGTTAGAAAGCATGGAGCAAGCCAAGCTCGCATTTCTTCAATTGCAACCGCCGTATATTGTAAGATAACATTCTATGGTCCAATCTGAAAGCATTATTCGTGTTTTCATCTGGAAATTAGTTAATCAGCATATAGCAGTTTAGAAAAAGTTTAAAAAATAATTTTTATTTTTTTGAGTAAATTGTAACTAAAATAGTCAAGAAACTTGACCCTTCTGTTTGCATAAGATATAGCAAATAATTTATTACAACTTTTTTTGAAATATATCGATTCTTTTTAATGCGTAGTACTCAGAAAACAGTTGGAGACAAGCGGATGTGCGTAAAACCATATCAAAATGCGTTAGAAAGCATGGAGCAAGTCAACCTCGCATTTCTTCAATTGCAACCGCCGTATATTGTAAAATAACATTCTACGGTCCAATCTGAAAGCATTATTCGTGTTTTCATCTGGAAATTAGTTAATCAGCATATAGCAGTTTAGAAAAAGTTTAAAAAATAATTTTTATTTTTTTGAGTAAATTGTAACTAAAATAGTCAAGAAACTTGACCCTTCTGTTTGAATAAGATATAGCAAATAATTTATTACAACTTTTTTTGAAATATATCGATTCTTTTTAATGCGTAGTACTCAGAAAACAGTTGGAGACAAGCGGATGTGCGTAAAACCATATCAAAATGCGTTAGAAAGCATGGAGCAAGCCAACCTCGCATTTCTTCAATTGCAACCGCCGTATATTGTAAAATAACATTCTACGGTCCAATCTGAAAGCATTATTCGTGTTTTCATCTGGAAATTAGTTAATCAGCATATAGCAGTTTATAAAAAGTTTAAAAAATAATATTTATTTTTTTGAGTAAATTGTAACTAAAATAGTCAAGAAACTTGACCCTTCTGTTTGCATAAGATATAGCAAATAATTTATTACAACTTTTTTTGAAATATATCGATTCTTTTTAATGCGTAGTACTCAGAAAACAGTTGGAGACAAGCGGATGTGCGTAAAACCATATCCAAATGCGTTAGAAAGCATGGAGCAAGCCAACCTCGCATTTCTTCAATTGCAACCGCCGTATATTGTAAAATAACATTCTACGGTCCAATCTGAAAGCATTATTCGTGTTTTCATCTGGAAATTAGTTAATCAGCATATAGCAGTTTGGAAAAAGTTTAAAAAATAATATTTATTTTTTTGAGTAAATTGTAACTAAAATAGTCAAGAAACTTGACCATTCTGTTTGCATAAGATATAGCAAATAATTTATTACAACTTTTTTTGAAATATATCGATTCTTCTTAATGCGTAGTACTCAGAAAACAGTTGGAGACAAGCGGATGTGCGTAATACCATATCAAAATGCGTTAGAAAGCATGGAGCAAGCCAACCTCGCATTTATTTAATTGCAACCGCCGTATATTGTAAAATAACATTCTACGGTCCAATCTGAAAGCATTATTCGTGTTTTCATCTGGAAATTAGTTAATCAGCATATAGCAGTTTATAAAAAGTTTAAAAAATAATATTTATTTTTTTGAGTAAATTGTAACTAAAATAGTCAAGAAACTTGACCCTTCTGTTTGCATAAGATATAGCAAACAATTTATTACAACTTTTTTTGAAATATATCGATTCTTTTGAATGCGTAGTACTCAGAAAACAGTTGGAGACAAGCGGATGTGCGTAAAACCATATCAAAATGCGTTAGAAAGCATGGAGCAAGCCAACCTCGCATTTCTTCAATTGCAACCGCCGTATATTGTAAAATAACATTCTACGGTCCAATCTGAAAGCATTATTCGTGTTTTCATCTGGAAATTAGTTAATCAGCATATAGCAGTTTAGAAAAAGTTTAAAAAATAATTTTTATTTTTTTGAGTAAATTGTAACTAAAATAGTCAAGAAACTTGACCCTTCTGTTTGCATAAGATATAGCAAATAATTTATTACAACTTTTTTTGAAATATATCGATTCTTTTTAATGCGTAGTACTCAGAAAACAGTTGGAGACAAGCGGATGTGCGTAAAACCATATCAAAATGCGTTAGAAAGCATGGAGCAAGCCAACCTCGCATTTCTTCAATTGCAACCGCAGTATATTGTAAAATAACATTCTACGGTCCAATCTAAAAGCATTATTCGTGTTTTCATCTGGAAATTAGTTAATCAGCATATAGCAGTTTAGAAAAAGTTTAAAAAATAATTTTTATTTTTTTGACTAAATTGTAACTAAAATAGTCAAGAAACTTGACCCTTCTGTTTGCATAAGATATAGCAAATAATTTATTACAACTTTTTTTGAAATATATCGATTCTTTTTAATGCGTAGTACTCAGAAAACAGTTGGTGACAAGCCGATGTGCGTAAAACCATATTAAAATGCGTTAGAAAGCATGGAGCAAGCCAACCTCGCATTTCTTCAATTGCAACCGCCGTAAATTGTAAAATAACATTCTACGGTCCAATCTGAAAGCATTATTCGTGTTTTCATCTGGAAATTAGTTAATCAGCATATAGCAGTTTAGAAAAAGTTTAAAAAATAATTTTTATTTTTTTGAGTAAATTGTAACTAAAATAGTCAAGAAACTTGACCCTTCTGTTTGCATAAGATATAGCAAATAATTTATTACAACTTTTTTTGAAATATATCGATTCTTTTGAATGCGTAGTACTCAGAAAACAGTTGGAGACAAGCGGATGTGCGTAAAACCATATCAAAATGCGTTAGAAAGCATGGAGCAAGCCAACCTCGCATTTCTTCAATTGCAACCGCCGTATATTGTAAAATAACATTCTACGGTCCAATCTGAAAGCATTATTCGTGTTTTCATCTGGAAATTAGTTAATCAGCATATAGCAGTTTAGAAAAAGTTTAAAAAATAATTTTTATTTTTTTGAGTAAATTGTAACTAAAATAGTCAAGAAACTTGACCCTTCTGTTTGCATAAGATATAGCAAATAATTTATTACAACTTTTTTTGAAATATATCGATTCTTTTTAATGCGTAGTACTCAGAAAACAGTTGGAGACAAGCGGATGTGCGTAAAACCATATCAAAATGCGTTAGAAAGCATGGAGCAAGCCAACCTCGCATTTCTTCAATTGCAACCGCAGTATATTGTAAAATAACATTCTACGGTCCAATCTAAAAGCATTATTCGTGTTTTCATCTGGAAATTAGTTAATCAGCATATAGCAGTTTAGAAAAAGTTTAAAAAATAATTTTTATTTTTTTGAGTAAATTGTAACTAAAATAGTCAAGAAACTTGACCCTTCTGTTTGCATAAGATATAGCAAATAATTTATTACAACTTTTTTTGAAATATATCGATTCTTTTTAATGCGTAGTACTCAGAAAACAGTTGGAGACAAGCAGATGTGCGTAAAACCATATCAAAATGCGTTAGAAAGCATGGAGCAAGCCAACCTCGCATTTCTTCAATTGCAACCGCCGTATATTGTAAAATAACATTCTACGGTCCAATCTGAAAGCATTATTCGTGTTTTCATCTGGAAATTAGTTAATCAGCATATAGCAGTTTAGAAAAAGTTTAAAAAATAATTTTTATTTTTTTGAGTAAATTGTAACTAAAATAGTCAAGAAACTTGACCCTTCTGTTTGCATAAGATATAGCAAATAATTTATTACAACTTTTTTTGAAATATATCGATTCTTTTTAATGCGTAGTACTCAGAAAACAGTTGGAGACAAGCGGATGTGCGTAAAACCATATCAAAATGCGTTAGAAAGCATGGAGCAAGCCAACCTCGCATTTCTTCAATTGCAACCGCCGTATATTGTAAAATAACATTCTACGGTCCAATCTGAAAGCATTATTCGTGTTTTCATCTGGAAATTAGTTAATCAGCATATAGCAGTTTAGAAAAAGTTTAAAAAATAATTTTTATTTTTTTGAGTAAATTGTAACTAAAATAGTCAAGAAACTTGACCCTTCTGTTTGCATAAGATATAGCAAATAATTTATTACAACTTTTTTTGAAATATATCGATTCTTTTTAATGCGTAATACTCAGAAAACAGTTGGAGACAAGCGGATGTGCGTAAAACCATATCAAAATGCGTTAGAAAGCATGGAGCAAGCCAACCTCGCATTTCTTCAATTGCAACCGCCGTATATTGTAAGATAACATTCTATGGTCCAATCTGAAAGCATTATTCGTGTTTTCATCTGGAAATTAGTTAATCAGCATATAGCAGTTTAGAAAAAGTTTAAAAAATAATTTTTATTTTTTTGAGTAAATTGTAACTAAAATAGTCAAGAAACTTGACCCTTCTGTTTGCATAAGATATAGCAAATAATTTATTACAACTTTTTTTGAAATATATCGATTCTTTTTAATGCGTAGTACTCAGAAAACAGTTGGAGACAAGCGGATGTGCGTAAAACCATATCAAAATGCGTTAGAAAGCATGGAGCAAGCCAACCTCGCATTTCTTCAATTGCAACCGCCGTATATTGTAAAATAACATTCTACGGTCCAATCTGAAAGCATTATTCGTGTTTTAATCTGGAAATTAGTTAATCAGCATATAGCAGTTTAGAAAAAGTTTAAAAAATAATTTTTATTTTTTTGAGTAAATTGTAACTAAAATAGTCAAGAAACTTGACCCTTCTGTTTGCATAAGATATAGCAAATAATTTATTACAACTTTTTTTGAAATATATCGATTCTTTCTAATGCGTAGTACTCAGAAAACAGTTGGAGACAAGCGGATGTGCGTAATACCATATCAAAATGCGTTAGAAAGCATGGAGCAAGCCAACCTCGCATTTCTTCAATTGCAACCGCCGTATATTGTAAGATAACATTCTATGGTCCAATCTGAAAGCATTATTCGTGTTTTCATCTGGAAATTAGTTAATCAGCATATAGCAGTTTAGAAAAAGTTTAAAAAATAATTTTTATTTTTTTGAGTAAATTGTAACTAAAATAGTCAAGAAACTCGACCCTTCTGTTTGCATAAGATATAGCAAATAATTTATTACAACTTTTTTTGAAATATATCGATTCTTTTTAATGCGTAGTACTCAGAAAACAGTTGGAGACAAGCGGATGTGCGTAAAACCATATCAAAATGCGTTAGAAAGCATGGAGCAAGCCAACCTCGCATTTCTTCAATTGCAACCGCCGTATATTGTAAAATAACATTCTACGGTCCAATCTGAAAGCATTATTCGTGTTTTCATCTGGAAATTAGTTAATCAGCATATAGCAGTTTAGAAAAAGTTTAAAAAATAATTTTTATTTTTTTGAGTAAATTGTAACTAAAATAGTCAAGAAACTTGACCCTTCTGTTTGCATAAGATATAGCAAATAATTTATTACAACTTTTTTTGAAATATATCGATTCTTTTTAATGCGTAGTACTCAGAAAACAGTTGGAGACAAGCGGATGTGCGTAAAACCATATCAAAATGCGTTAGAAAGCATGGAGCAAGCCAACCTCGCATTTCTTCAATTGCAACCGCCGTATATTGTAAAATAACATTCTACGGTCCAATCTGAAAGCATTATTCGTGTTTTCATCTGGAAATTAGTTAATCAGCATATAGCAGTTTAGAAAAAGTTTAAAAAATAATATTTATTTTTTTGAGTAAATTGTAACTAAAATAGTCAAGAAACTTGACCCTTCTGTTTGAATAAGATATAGCAAATAATTTATTACAACTTTTTTTGAAATATATCGATTCTTTTTAATGCGTAGTACTCAGAAAACAGTTGGAGACAAGCGGATGTGCGTAAAACCATATCAAAATGCGTTAGAAAGCATGGAGCAAGCCAACCTCGCATTTCTTCAATTGCAACCGCCGTATATTGTAAAATAACATTCTACGGTCCAATCTGAAAGCATTATTCGTGTTTTCATCTGGAAATTAGTTAATCAGCATATAGCAGTTTAGAAAAAGTTTAAAAAATAATTTTTATTTTTTTGAGTAAATTGTAACTAAAATAGTCAAGAAACTTGACCCTTCTGTTTGCATAAGATATAGCAAATAATTTATTACAACTTTTTTTGAAATATATCGATTCTTTTTAATGCGTAGTACTCAGAAAACAGTTGGAGACAAGCGGATGTGCGTAAAACCATATCAAAATGCGTTAGAAAGCATGGAGCAAGCCAACCTCGCATTTCTTCAATTGCAACCGCCGTATATTGTAAGATAACATTCTATGGTCCAATCTGAAAGCATTATTCGTGTTTTCATCTGGAAATTAGTTAATCAGCATATAGCAGTTTAGAAAAAGTTTAAAAAATAATTTTTATTTTTTTGAGTAAATTGTAACTAAAATAGTCAAGAAAATTGACCCTTCTGTTTGCATAAGATATAGCAAATAATTTATTACAACTTTTTTTGAAATATATCGATTCTTTTTAATGCGTAGTACTCAGAAAACAGTTGGAGACAAGCGGATGTGCGTAAAACCATATCAAAATGCGTTAGAAAGCATGGAGCAAGCCAACCTCGCATTTCTTCAATTGCAACCGCCGTATATTGTAAAATAACATTCTACGGTCCAATCTGAAAGCATTATTCGTGTTTTCATCTGGAAATTAGTTAATCAGTATATAGCAGTTTAGAAAAAGTTTAAAAAATAATTTTTATTTTTTTGAGTAAATTGTAACTAAAATAGTCAAGAAACTTGACCCTTCTGTTTGCATAAGATATAGCAAATAATTTATTACAACTTTTTTTGAAATATATCGATTCTTTTTAATGCGTAGTACTCAGAAAACAGTTGGAGACAAGCGGATGTGCGTAAAACCATATCAAAATGCGTTAGAAAGCATGGAGCAAGCCAACCTCGCATTTCTTCAATTGCAACCGCCGTATATTGTAAAATAACATTCTACGGTCCAATCTGAAAGCATTATTCGTGTTTTCATCTGGAAATTAGTTAATCAGCATATAGCAGTTTAGAAAAAGTTTAAAAAATAATTTTTATTTTTTTGAGTAAATTGTAACTAAAATAGTCAAGAAACTTGACCCTTCTGTTTGCATAAGATATAGCAAATAATTTATTACAACTTTTTTTGAAATATATCGATTCTTTCTAATGCGTAGTACTCAGAAAACAGTTGGAGACAAGCGGATGTGCGTAAAACCATATCAAAATGCGTTAGAAAGCATGGAGCAAGCCAACCTCGCATTTCTTCAATTGCAACCGCCGTATATTGTAAAATAACATTCTACGGTCCAATCTGAAAGCATTATTCGTGTTTTCATCTGGAAATTAGTTAATCAGCATATAGCAGTTTATAAAAAGTTTAAAAAATAATATTTATTTTTTTGAGTAAATTGTAACTAAAGTAGTCAAGAAACTTGACCCTTCTGTTTGCATAAGATATAGCAAATAATTTATTACAACTTTTTTTGATATATATCGATTCTTTTTAATGCGTAGTACTCAGAAAACAGTTGGAGACAAGCGGATGTGCGTAAAACCATATCAAAATGCGTTAGAAAGCATGGAGCAAGCCAACCTCGCATTTCTTCAATTGCAACCGCCGTATATTGTAAAATAACATTCTACGGTCCAATCTGAAAGCATTATTCGTGTTTTCATCTGGAAATTAGTTAATCAGCATATAGCAGTTTATAAAAAGTTTAAAAAATAATATTTATTTTTTTGAGTAAATTGTAACTAAAATAGTCAAGAAACTTGACCCTTCTGTTTGCATAAGATATAGCAAATAATTTATTACAACTTTTTTTGAAATATATCGATTCTTTTTAATGCGTGGTACTCAGAAAACAGTTGGAGACAAGCGGATGTGCGTAAAACCATATCAAAATGCGTTAGAAAGCATGGAGCAAGCCAATCTCGCATTTCTTCAATTGCAACCGCCGTATATTGTAAAATAACATTCTACCGTCCAATCTGAAAGCATTATTCGTGTTTTCATCTGGAAATTAGTTAATCAGCATATAGCAGTTTATAAAAAGTTTAAAAAATTATATTTATTTTTTTGAGTAAATTGTAACTAAAATAGTCAAGAAACTTGACCCTTCTGTTTGCATAAGATATAGCAAATAATTTATTACAACTTTTTTTGAAATATATCGATTCTTTTTAATGCGTAGTACTCAGTAAACAGTTGGAGACAAGCGGATGTGCGTAAAACCATATCAAAATGCGTTAGAAAGCATGGAGCAAGCCAACCTCGCATTTCTTCAATTGCAACCGCCGTATATTGTAAAATAACATTCTACGGTCCAATCTGAAAGCATTATTCGTGTTTTAATCTGGAAATTAGTTAATCAGCATATAGCAGTTTAGAAAAAGTTTAAAAAATAATTTTTATTTTTTTGAGTAAATTGTAACTAAAATAGTCAAGAAACTTGACCCTTCTGTTTGCATAAGATATAGCAAATAATTTATTACAACTTTTTTTGAAATATATCGATTCTTTTTAATGCGTAGTACTCAGAAAACAGTTGGAGACAAGCGGATGTGCGTAAAACCATATCAAAATGCGTTAGAAAGCATGGAGCAAGCCAACCTCGCATTTCTTCAATTGCAACCGCCGTATATTGTAAGATAACATTCTATGGTCCAATCTGAAAGCATTATTCGTGTTTTCATCTGGAAATTAGTTAATCAGCATATAGCAGTTTAGAAAAAGTTTAAAAAATAATTTTTATTTTTTTGAGTAAATTGTAACTAAAATAGTCAAGAAACTCGACCCTTCTGTTTGCATAAGATATAGCAAATAATTTATTACAACTTTTTTTGAAATATATCGATTCTTTTTAATGCGTAGTACTCAGAAAACAGTTGGAGACAAGCGGATGTGCGTAAAACCATATCAAAATGCGTTAGAAAGCATGGAGCAAGCCAACCTCGCATTTCTTCAATTGCAACCGCCGTATATTGTAAAATAACATTCTACGGTCCAATCTGAAAGCATTATTCGTGTTTTCATCTGGAAATTAGTTAATCAGCATATAGCAGTTTAGAAAAAGCTTAAAAAATAATTTTTATTTTTTTGAGTAAATTGTAACTAAAATAGTCAAGAAACTTGACCCTTCTGTTTGCATAAGATATAGCAAATAATTTATTACAACTTTTTTTGAAATATATCGATTCTTTTTAATGCGTAGTACTCAGAAAACAGTTGGAGACAAGCGGATGTGCGTAAAACCATATCAAAATGCGTTAGAAAGCATGGAGCAAGCCAACCTCGCATTTCTTCAATTGCAACCGCCGTATATTGTAAAATAACATTCTACGGTCCAATCTGAAAGCATTATTCGTGTTTTCATCTGGAAATTAGTTAATCAGCATATAGCAGTTTAGAAAAAGTTTAAAAAATAATATTTATTTTTTTGAGTAAATTGTAACTAAAATAGTCAAGAAACTTGACCCTTCTGTTTGAATAAGATATAGCAAATAATTTATTACAACTTTTTTTGAAATATATCGATTCTTTTTAATGCGTAGTACTCAGAAAACAGTTGGAGACAAGCGGATGTGCGTAAAACCATATCAAAATGCGTTAGAAAGCATGGAGCAAGCCAACCTCGCATTTCTTCAATTGCAACCGCCGTATATTGTAAAATAACATTCTACGGTCCAATCTGAAAGCATTATTCGTGTTTTCATCTGGAAATTAGTTAATCAGCATATAGCAGTTTAGAAAAAGTTTAAAAAATAATTTTTATTTTTTTGAGTAAATTGTAACTAAAATAGTCAAGAAACTTGACCCTTCTGTTTGCATAAGATATAGCAAATAATTTATTACAACTTTTTTTGAAATATATCGATTCTTTTTAATGCGTAGTACTCAGAAAACAGTTGGAGACAAGCGGATGTGCGTAAAACCATATCAAAATGCGTTAGAAAGCATGGAGCAAGCCAACCTCGCATTTCTTCAATTGCAACCGCCGTATATTGTAAGATAACATTCTATGGTCCAATCTGAAAGCATTATTCGTGTTTTCATCTGGAAATTAGTTAATCAGCATATAGCAGTTTAGAAAAAGTTTAAAAAATAATTTTTATTTTTTTGAGTAAATTGTAACTAAAATAGTCAAGAAAATTGACCCTTCTGTTTGCATAAGATATAGCAAATAATTTATTACAACTTTTTTTGAAATATATCGATTCTTTTTAATGCGTAGTACTCAGAAAACAGTTGGAGACAAGCGGATGTGCGTAAAACCATATCAAAATGCGTTAGAAAGCATGGAGCAAGCCAACCTCGCATTTCTTCAATTGCAACCGCCGTATATTGTAAAATAACATTCTACGGTCCAATCTGAAAGCATTATTCGTGTTTTCATCTGGAAATTAGTTAATCAGTATATAGCAGTTTAGAAAAAGTTTAAAAAATAATTTTTATTTTTTTGAGTAAATTGTAACTAAAATAGTCAAGAAACTTGACCCTTCTGTTTGCATAAGATATAGCAAATAATTTATTACAACTTTTTTTGAAATATATCGATTCTTTTTAATGCGTAGTACTCAGAAAACAGTTGGAGACAAGCGGATGTGCGTAAAACCATATCAAAATGCGTTAGAAAGCATGGAGCAAGCCAACCTCGCATTTCTTCAATTGCAACCGCCGTATATTGTAAAATAACATTCTACGGTCCAATCTGAAAGCATTATTCGTGTTTTCATCTGGAAATTAGTTAATCAGCATATAGCAGTTTAGAAAAAGTTTAAAAAATAATTTTTATTTTTTTGAGTAAATTGTAACTAAAATAGTCAAGAAACTTGACCCTTCTGTTTGCATAAGATATAGCAAATAATTTATTACAACTTTTTTTGAAATATATCGATTCTTTCTAATGCGTAGTACTCAGAAAACAGTTGGAGACAAGCGGATGTGCGTAAAACCATATCAAAATGCGTTAGAAAGCATGGAGCAAGCCAACCTCGCATTTCTTCAATTGCAACCGCCGTATATTGTAAAATAACATTCTACGGTCCAATCTGAAAGCATTATTCGTGTTTTCATCTGGAAATTAGTTAATCAGCATATAGCAGTTTATAAAAAGTTTAAAAAATAATATTTATTTTTTTGAGTAAATTGTAACTAAAGTAGTCAAGAAACTTGACCCTTCTGTTTGCATAAGATATAGCAAATAATTTATTACAACTTTTTTTGATATATATCGATTCTTTTTAATGCGTAGTACTCAGAAAACAGTTGGAGACAAGCGGATGTGCGTAAAACCATATCAAAATGCGTTAGAAAGCATGGAGCAAGCCAACCTCGCATTTCTTCAATTGCAACCGCCGTATATTGTAAAATAACATTCTACGGTCCAATCTGAAAGCATTATTCGTGTTTTCATCTGGAAATTAGTTAATCAGCATATAGCAGTTTATAAAAAGTTTAAAAAATAATATTTATTTTTTTGAGTAAATTGTAACTAAAATAGTCAAGAAACTTGACCCTTCTGTTTGCATAAGATATAGCAAATAATTTATTACAACTTTTTTTGAAATATATCGATTCTTTTTAATGCGTGGTACTCAGAAAACAGTTGGAGACAAGCGGATGTGCGTAAAACCATATCAAAATGCGTTAGAAAGCATGGAGCAAGCCAATCTCGCATTTCTTCAATTGCAACCGCCGTATATTGTAAAATAACATTCTACCGTCCAATCTGAAAGCATTATTCGTGTTTTCATCTGGAAATTAGTTAATCAGCATATAGCAGTTTATAAAAAGTTTAAAAAATTATATTTATTTTTTTGAGTAAATTGTAACTAAAATAGTCAAGAAACTTGACCCTTCTGTTTGCATAAGATATAGCAAATAATTTATTACAACTTTTTTTGAAATATATCGATTCTTTTTAATGCGTAGTACTCAGTAAACAGTTGGAGACAAGCGGATGTGCGTAAAACCATATCAAAATGCGTTAGAAAGCATGGAGCAAGCCAATCTCGCATTTCTTCAATTGCAACCGCCGTATATTGTAAAATAACATTCTACGGTCCAATCTGAAAGCATTATTCGTGTTTTCATCTGGAAATTAGTTAATCAGCATATAGCAGTTTATAAAAAGTTTAAAAAATAATATTTAATTTTTTGAGTAAATTGTAACTAAAATAGTCAAGAAACTTGACCCTTCTGTTTTCATAAGATATAGCAAATAATTTATTACAACTTTTTTTGAAATATATCGATTCTTTTTAATGCGTAGTACTCAGAAAACAGTTGGAGACAAGCGGATGTGCGTAAAACCATATCAAAATGCGTTAGAAAGCATGGAGCAAGCCAATGTCGCATTTCTTCAATTGCAACCGCCGTATATTGTAAAATAACATTCTACGGTCCAATCTGAAAGCATTATTCGTGTTTTCATCTGGAAATTAGTTAATCAGCATATAGCAGTTTATAAAAAGTTTAAAAAATATTATTTATTTTTTTGAGTAAATTGTAACTAAAATAGTCAAGAAACTTGACCCTTCTGTTTGCATAAGATATAGCAAATAATTTATTACAACTTTTTTTGAAATATATCGATTCTTTTTAATGCGTAGTACTCAGAAAACAGTTGGAGACAAGCGGATGTGCGTAAAACCATATCAAAATGCGTTAGAAAGCATGGAGCAGGCCAAACTCGCATTTCTTCAATTGCAACCGCCGTATATTGTAAAATAACATTCTACGGTCCAATCTGAAAGCATTATTCGTGTTTTCATCTGGAAATTAGTTAATCAGCATATAGCAGTTTATAAAAAGTTTAAAAAATAATATTTATTTTTTTGAGTAAATTGTAACTAAAACAGTCAAGAAACTTGACCCTTCTGTTTGCATAAGATATAGCAAATAATTTATTACAACTTTTTTTGAAATATATCGATTCTTTTTAATGCGTAGTACTCAGAAAACAGTTGGAGACAAGCGGATGTGCGTAAAACCATATCAAAATGCGTTAGAAAGCATGGAGCAAGCCAACCTCGCATTTCTTCAATTGCAACCGCCGTATATTGTAAAGTAACATTCTACGGTCCAATCTGAAAGCATTATTCGTGTTTTCATCTGGAAATTAGTTAATCAGCATATAGCAGTTTATAAAAAGTTTAAAAAATAATATTTATTTTTTTGAGTAAATTGTAACTAAAATAGTCAAGAAACTTGACCCTTCTGTTTGCATAAGATATAGCAAATAATTTATTACAACATTTTTTGAAATATATCGATTCTTTTTAATGCCTAGTACTCAGAAAACAGTTGGTGACAAGCGGATGTGCGTAAAACCATATCAAAATGCGTTAGAATGCATGGAGCAAGCCAATCTCGCATTTCTTCAATTGCAACCGCCGTATATTGTAAAATAACATTCTACGGTCCAATCTGAAAGCATTATTCGTGTTTTCATCTGGAAATTAGTTAATCAGCATATAGCAGTTTAGAAAAAGTTTAAAAAATAATTTTTATTTTTTTGAGTAAATTGTAACTAAAATAGTCAAGAAACTTGACCCTTCTGTTTGCATAAGATATAGCAAATAATTTATTACAACTTTTTTTGAAATATATCGATTCTTTTTAATGCGTAGTACTCAGAAAACAGTTGGAGACAAGCGGATGTGCGTAAAACCATATCAAAATGCGTTAGAAAGCATGGAGCAAGCCAATCTCGCATTTCTTCAATTGCAACCGCCGTATATTGTAAAATAACATTCTACGGTCCAATCTGAAAGCATTATTCGTGTTTTCATCTGGAAATTAGTTAATCAGCATATAGCAGTTTATAAAAAGTTTAAAAAATATTATTTATTTTTTTGAGTAAATTGTAACTAAAATAGTCAAGAAACTTGACCCTTCTGTTTGCATAAGATATAGCAAATAATTTATTACAACTTTTTTTGAAATATATCGATTCTTTTTAATGCGTAGTACTCAGAAAACAGTTGGAGACAAGCGGATGTGCGTAAAACCATATCAAAATGCGTTAGAAAGCATGGAGCAGGCCAAACTCGCATTTCTTCAATTGCAACCGCCGTATATTGTAAAATAACATTCTACGGTCCAATCTGAAAGCATTATTCGTGTTTTCATCTGGAAATTAGTTAATCAGCATATAGCAGTTTATAAAAAGTTTAAAAAATAATATTTATTTTTTTGAGTAAATTGTAACTAAAATAGTCAAGAAACTTGACCCTTCTGTTTGCATAAGATATAGCAAATAATTTATTACAACTTTTTTTGAAATATATCGATTCTTTTTAATGCGTAGTACTCAGAAAACAGTTGGAGACAAGCGGATGTGCGTAAAACCATATCAAAATGCGTTAGAAAGCATGGAGCAAGCCAACCTCGCATTTCTTCAATTGCAACCGCCGTATATTGTAAAATAACATTCTACGGTCCACTCTGAAAGCATTATTCGTGTTTTCATCTGGAAATTAGTTAATCAGCATATAGCAGTTTATAAAAAGTTTAAAAAATATTATTTATTTTTTTGAGTAAATTGTAACTAAAATAGTCAAGAAACTTGACCCTTCTGTTTGCATAAGATATAGCAAATAATTTATTACAACGTTTTTTGAAATATATCGATTCTTTTTAATGCGTAGTACTCAGAAAACAGTTGGAGACAAGCGGATGTGCGTAAAACCATATCAAAATGCGTTAGAAAGCATGGAGCAAGCCAAACTCGCATTTCTTCAATTGCAACCGCCGTATATTGTAAAATAACATTCTACGGTCCAATCTGAAAGCATTATTCGTGTTTTCATCTGGAAATTAGTTAATCAGCATATAGCAGTTTATAAAAAGTTTAAAAAATAATATTTATTTTTTTGAGTAAATTGTAACTAAAATATTCAAGAAACTTGACCCTTCTGTTTGCATAAGATATAGCAAATAATTTATTACAACTTTTTTTGAAATATATCGATTCTTTTTAATGCGTAGTACTCAGAAAACAGTTGGAGACAAGCGGATGTGCGTAAAACCATATCAAAATGCGTTAGAAAGCATGGAGCAAGCCAACCTCGCATTTCTTCAATTGCAACCGCCGTATATTGTAAAATAACATTCTACGGTCCAATCTGAAAGCATTATTCGTGTTTTCATCTGGAAATTAGTTAATCAGCATATAGCAGTTTATAAAAAGTTTAAAAAATAATATTTATTTTTTTGAGTAAATTGTAACTAAAATAGTCAAGAAACTTGACCCTTCTGTTTGCATAAGATATAGCAAATAATTTATTACAACTTTTTTTGAAATATATCGATTCTTCTTAATGCGTAGTACTCAGAAAACAGTTGGAGACAAGCGGATGTGCGTAAAACCATATCAAAATGCGTTAGAAAGCATGGAGCAAGCCAACCTCGCATTTATTTAATTGCAACCGCCGTATATTGTAAAATAACATTCCACGGTCCAATCTGAAAGCATTATTCGTGTTTTCATCTGGAAATTAGTTAATCAGCATATAGCAGTTTATAAAAAGTTTAAAAAATAATATTTATTTTTTTGAGTAAATTGTAACTAAAATAATCAAGAAACTTGACCCTTCTGTTTGCATAAGATATAGCAAATAATTTATTACAACTTTTTTTGAAATATATCGATTCTTTTTAATGCCTAGTACTCAGAAAACAGTTGGAGACAAGCGGATGTGCGTAAAACCATATCAAAATGGGTTAGAAAGCATGGAGCAAGCCAACCTCGCATTTCTTCAATTGCAACCGCCGTATATTGTAAAATAACATTCTACGGTCCAATCTGAAAGCATTATTCGTGTTTTCATCTGGAAATTAGTTAATCAGCATATAGCAGTTTAGAAATAGTTTAAAAAATAATTTTTATTTTTTTGAGTAAATTGTAACTAAAATAGTCAAGAAACTTGACCCTTCTGTTTGCATAAGATATAGCAAATAATTTATTACAACTTTTTTTGAAATATATCGATTCTTTTTAATGCGTAGTACTCAGAAAACAGTTGGAGACAAGCGGATGTGCGTAAAACCATATCAAAATGCGTTAGAAAGCATGGAGCAAGCCAACCTCGCATTTCTTCAATTGCAACCGCCGTATATTGTAAAATAACATTCTACGGTCCAATCTGAAAGCATTATTCGTGTTTTCATCTGGAAATTAGTTAATCAGCATATAGCAGTTTACAAAAAGTTTAAAAAATAATTTTTATTTTTTTGAGTAAATTGTAACTAAAATAGTCAAGAAACTTGACCCTTCTGTTTGCATAAGATATAGCAAATAATTTATTACAACTTTTTTTGAAATATATCGATTCTTTTTAATGCGTAGTACTCAGAAAACAGTTGGAGACAAGCGGATGTGCGTAAAACCATATCAAAATGCGTTAGAAAGCATGGAGCAAGCCAACCTCGCATTTCTTCAATTGCAACCGCTGTATATTGTAAAATAACATTCTACGGTCCAATCTGAAAGCATTATTCGTGTTTTCATCTGGAAATTAGTTAATCAGCATATAGCAGTTTATAAAAAGTTTAAAAAATAATATTTATTTTTTTGAGTAAATTGTAACTAAAATAGTCAAGAAACTTGACCCTTCTGTTTGCATAAGATATAGCAAATAATTTATTACAACTTTTTTTGAAATATATCGATTCTTCTTAATGCGTAGTACTCAGAAAACAGTTGGAGACAAGCGGATGTGCGTAAAACCATATCAAAATGCGTTAGAAAGCATGGAGCAAGCCAACCTCGCATTTATTTAACTGCAACCGCCGTATATTTTAAAATAACATTCTACGGTCCAATCTGAAAGCATTATTCGTGTTTTCATCTGGAAATTAGTTAATCAGCATATAGCAGTTTATAAAAAGTTTAAAAAATAATATTTATTTTTTTGAGTAAATTGTAACTAAAATAGTCAAGAAACTTGACCCTTCTGTTTGCAAAAGATATAGCAAATAATTTATTACAACTTTTTTTGAAATATATCGATTCTTTTTAATGCGTAGTACTCAGAAAACAGTTGGAGACAAGCGGATGTGCGTAAAACCATATCAAAATGCGTTAGAAAGCATGGAGCAAGCCAACCTCGCATTTCTTCAATTGCAACCGCCGTATATTGTAAAATAACATTCTACGGTCCAATCTGAAAGCATTATTCGTGTTTTCATCTGGAAATTAGTTAATCAGCATATAGCAGTTTAGAAAAAGTTTAAAAAATAATTTTTATTTTTTTGAGTAAATTGTAACTAAAATAGTCAAGAAACTTGACCCTTCTGTTTGTATAAGATATAGCAAATAATTTATTACAACTTTTTTTGAAATATATCGATTCTTTTTAATGCCTAGTACTCAGAAAACAGTTGGAGACAAGCGGATGTGCGTAAAACCATATCAAAATGCGTTAGAAAGCATGGAGCAAGCCAACCTCGCATTTCTTCAATTGCAACCGCCGTATATTGTAAAATAACATTCTACGGTCCAATCTGAAAGCATTATTCGTGTTTTCATCTGGAAATTAGTTAATCAGCATATAGCAGTTTATAAAAAGTTTAAAAAATAATATTTATTTTTTTGACTAAATTGTAACTAAAATAGTCAAGAAACTTGACCCTTCTATTTGCATAAGATATAGCAAATAATTTATTACAACTTTTTTTGAAATATATCGATTCTTTTCAATGCGTAGTACTCAGAAAACAGTTGGAGACAAGCGGATGTGCGTAAAACCATATCAAAATGCGTTAGAAAGCATGGAGCAAGCCAACCTCGCATTTCTTCAATTGCAACCGCCGTATATTGTAAAATAACATTCTACGGTCCAATCTGAAAGCATTATTCGTGTTTTCATCTGGAAATTAGTTAATCAGCATATAGCAGTTTAGAAAAAGTTTAAAAAATAATTTTTATTTTTTTGAGTAAATTGTAACTAAAATAGTCAAGAAACTTGACCCTTCTGTTTGCATAAGATATAGCAAATAATTTATTACAACTTTTTTTGAAATATATCGATTCTTTTTAATGCGTAGTACTCAGAAAACAGTTGGAGACAAGCGGATGTGCGTAAAACCATATCAAAATGCGTCAGAAAGCATGGAGCAAGCCAACCTCGCATTTCTTCAATTGCAACCGCCGTATATTGTAAAATAACATTCTACGGTCCAATCTGAAAGCATTATTCGTGTTTTCATCTGGAAATTAGTTAATCAGCATATAGCAGTTTATAAAAAGTTTAAAAAATAATATTTATTTTTTTGAGTAAATTGTAACTAAAATAGTCAAGAAACTTGACCCTTCTGTTTGCATAAGATATAGCAAATAATTTATTACAACTTTTTTTGAAATATATCGATTCTTTTTAATGCGTAGTACTCAGAAAACAGTTGGAGACAAGCGGATGTGCGTAAAACCATATCAAAATGCGTTAGAAATCATGGAGCAAGCCAACCTCGCATTTCTTCAATTGCAACCGCCGTATATTGTAAAATAACATTCTACGGTCCAATCTGAAAGCATTATTCGTGTTTTCATCTGGAAATTAGTTAATCAGCATATAGCAGTTTAGAAAACGTTTAAAAAATAATTTTTATTTTTTTGAGTAAATTGTAACTAAAATAGTCAAGAAACTTGACCCTTCTGTTTGCATAAGATATAGCAAATAATTTATTACAACTTTTTTTGAAATATATCGATTCTTCTTAATGCGTAGTACTCAGAAAACAGTTGGAGACAAGCGGATGTGCGTAAAACCATATCAAAATGCGTTAGAAGGCATGGAGCAAGCCAACCTCGCATTTATTTAATTGCAACCGCCGTATATTGTAAAATAACATTCTACGGTCCAATCTGAAAGCATTATTCGTGTTTTCATCTGGAAATTAGTTAATCAGCATATAGCAGTTTAGAAAAAGTTTAAAAAATAATTTTTATTTTTTTGAGTAAATTGTAACTAAAATAGTCAAGAAACTTGACCCTTCTGTTTGCATAAGATATAGCAAATAATTTATTACAACTTTTTTTGAAATATATCGATTCTTTTTAATGCGTAGTACTCAGAAAACAGTTGGAGACAAGCGGATGTGCGTAAAACCATATCAAAATGCGTTAGAAAGCCTGGAGCAAGCCAACCTCGCATTTCTTCAATTGCAACCGCCGTATATTGTAAAATAACATTCTACGGTCCAATCTGAAAGCATTATTCGTGTTTTCATCTGGAAATTAGTTAATCAGCATATAGCAGTTTATAAAAAGTTTAAAAAATAATTTTTATTTTTTTGAGTAAATTGTAACTAAAGTAGTCAAGAGACTTGACCCTTCTGTTTGCATAAGATATAGCAAATAATTTATTACAACTTTTTTTGAAATATATCGATTCTTTTTAATGCGTAGTACTCAGAAAACAGTTGGAGACAAGCGGATGTGCGTAAAACCATATCAAAATGCGTTAGAAAGCATGGAGCAAGCCAACCTCGCATTTCTTCAATTGCAACCGCCGTACATTGTAAAATAACATTCTACGGTCCAATCTGAAAGCATTATTCGTGTTTTCATCTGGAAATTAGTTAATCAGCATATAGCAGTTTAGAAAAAGTTTAAAAAATAATTTTTATTTTTTTGAGTAAATTGTAACTAAAATAGTCAAGAAACTTGACCCTTCTGTTTGCATAAGATATAGCAAATAATTTATTACAACTTTTTTTGAAATATATCGATTCTTTTTAATGCGTAGTACTCAGAAAACAGTTGGAGACAAGCGGATGTGCGTAAAACCATATCAAAATGCGTTAGAAAGCATGGAGCAAGCCAACCTCGCATTTCTTCAATTGCAACCGCCGTATATTGTAAAATAACATTCTACCGTCCAATCTGAAAGCATTATTCGTGTTTTCATCTGGAAATTAGTTAATCAGCATATAGCAGTTTATAAAAAGTTTAAAAAATAATATTTATTTTTTTGAGTAAATTGTAACTAAAATAGTCAAGAAACTTGACCCTTCTGTTTGCATAAGATATAGCAAATAATTTATTACAACTTTTTTTGAAATATATCGATTCTTTTTAATGCCTAGTACTCAGAAAACAGTTGGAGACAAGCGGATGTGCGTAAAACCATATCAAAATGCGTTAGAAAGCATGGAGCAAGCCAACCTCGCATTTCTTCAATTGCAACCGCCGTATATTGTAAAATAACATTCTACGGTCCAATCTGAAAGCATTATTCGTGTTTTCATCTGGAAATTAGTTAATCAGCATATAGCAGTTTAGAAAAAGTTTAAAAAATAATTTTTATTTTTTTGAGTAAATTGTAACTAAAATAGTCAAGAAACTTGACCCTTCTGTTTGCATAAGATATAGCAAATAATTTATTACAACTTTTTTTGAACTATATATCGATTCTTTTTAATGCCTAGTACTCAGAAAACAGTTGGAGACAAGCGGATGTGCGTAAAACCATATCAAAATGCGTTAGAAAGCATGGAGCAAGCCAACCTCGCATTTCTTCAATTGCAACCGCCGTATATTGTAAAATAACATTCTACGGTCCAATCTGAAAGCATTATTCGTGTTTTCATCTGGAAATTAGTTAATCAGCATATAGCAGTTTAGAAAAAGTTTAAAAAATAATTTTTATTTTTTTGAGTAAATTGTAACTAAAATAGTCAAGAAACTTGACCCTTCTGTTTGCATAAGATATAGCAAATAATTTATTACAACTTTTTTTGAAATATATCGATTCTTTTTAATGCGTAGTACTCAGAAAACAGTTGGAGACAAGCGGATGTGCGTAAAACCATATCAAAATGCGTTAGAAAGCATGGAGCAAGCCAACCTCGCATTTCTTCAATTGCAACCGCCGTATATTGTAAAATAACATTCTACGGTCCAATCTGAAAGCATTATTCGTGTTTTCATCTGGAAATTAGTTAATCAGCATATAGCAGTTTATAAAAAGTTTAAAAAATAATATTTATTTTTTTGAGTAAATTGTAACTAAAATAGTCAAGAAACTTGACCCTTCTCTTTGCATAAGATATAGCAAATAATTTATTACAACTTTTTTTGAAATATATCGATTCTTCTTAATGCGTAGTACTCAGAAAACAGTTGGAGACAAGCGGATGTGCGTAAAACCATATCAAAATGCGTTAGAAAGCATGGAGCAAGCCAACCTCGCATTTATTTAATTGCAACCGCCGTATATTGTAAAATAACATTCTACGGTCCAATCTGAAAGCATTATTCGTGTTTTCATCTGGAAATTAGTTAATCAGCATATAGCAGTTTATAAAAAGTTTAAAAAATAATATTTATTTTTTTGAGTAAATTGTAACTAAAATAGTCAAGAAACTTGACCCTTCTGTTTGCATAAGATATAGCAAATAATTTATTAAAACTTTTTTTGAAATATATCGATTCCTTTTAATGCGTAGTACTCAGAAAACAGTTGGAGACAAGCGGATGTGCGTAAAACCATATCAAAATGCGTTAGAAAGCATGGAGCAAGCCAACCTCGCATTTCTTCAATTGCAACCGCCGTGTATTGTAAAATAACATTCTACGGTCCAATCTGAAAGCATTATTCGTGTTTTCATCTGGAAATTAGTTAATCAGCATATAGCAGTTTAGAAAAAGTTTAAAAAATAATTTTTATTTTTTTGATTAAATTGTAACTAAAATAGTCAAGAAACTTGACCCTTCTGTTTGCATAAGATATAGCAAATAATTTATTACAACTTTTTTTGAAATATATCGATTCTTTTTAATGCGTAGTACTCAGAAAACAGTTGGAGACAAGCGGATGTGCGTAAAACCATATCAAAATGCGTTAGAAAGCATGGAGCAAGCCAACCTCGCATTTCTTCAATTGCAACCGCCGTATATTGTAAAATAATATTCTACGGTCCAATCTGAAAGCATTATTCGTGTTTTCATCTGGAAACTAGTTAATCAGCATATAGCAGTTTAGAAAAAGTTTAAAAATAATTTTTATTTTTTTGAGTAAATTGTAACTAAAATAGTCAAGAAACTTGACCCTTCTGTTTGCATAAGTTATAGCAAATAATTTATTACAACTTTTTTAGAAATATATCGATTCTTTTTAATGCGTAGTACTCAGAAAACAGTTGGAGACAAGCGGATGTGCGTAAATCCATATCAAAATGCGTCAGAAAGCATGGAGCAAGCCAACCTCGCATTTCTTCAATTGCAACCGCCGTATATTGTAAAATAACATTCTACGGTCCAATCTGAAAGCATTATTCGTGTTTTCATCTGGAAATTAGTTAATCAGCATATAGCAGTTTAGAAAAAGTTTAAAAATAATTTTTATTTTTTTGATTAAATTGTAACTAAAATAGTCAAGAAACTTGACCCTTCTGTTTGCATAAGTTATAGCAAATAATTTATTACAACTTTTTTAGAAATATATCGATTCTTTTTAATGCGTAGTACTCAGAAAACAGTTGGAGACAAGCGGATGTGCGTAAAACCATATCAAAATGCGTTAGAAAGCATGGAGCAAGCCAACCTCGCATTTCTTCAATTGCAACCGCCGTATATTGTAAAATAACATTCTACGGTCCAATCTGAAAGCATTATTCGTGTTTTCATCTGGAAACTAGTTAATCAGCATATAGCAGTTTAGAAAAAGTTTAAAAAATAATTTTTATTTTTTTGAGTAAATTGTATCTAAAATAGTCAAGAAACTTGACCCTTCTGTTTGCATAAGATATAGCAAATAATTTATTACAACTTTTTTTGAAATATATCGATTCTTTTTAATGCGTAGTACTCAGAAAACAGTTGGAGACAAGCGGATGTGCGTAAAACCATTTCAAAATGCGTTAGAAAGCATGGAGCAAGCCAATCTCGCATTTCTTCAATTGCAACCGCCGTATATTGTAAAATAACATTCTACGGTCCAATCTGAAAGCATTATTCGTGTTTTCATCTGGAAATTAGTTAATCAGCATATAGCAGTTTATAAAAAGTTTAAAAAATAATATTTATTTTTTTGAGTAAATTGTAACTAAAATAGTCAAGAAACTTGACCCTTCTGTTTGCATAAGATATAGCAAATAATTTATTACAACTTTTTTTGAAATATATCGATTCTTTTTAATGCGTAGTACTCAGAAAACAGTTGGAGACAAGCGGATGTGCGTAAAACCATATCAAAATGCGTTAGAAAGCATGGAGCAAGCCAAGCTCGCATTTCTTCAATTGCAACCGCCGTATATTGTAAAATAACATTCTACGGTCCAATCTGAAAGCATTATTCGTGTTTTCATCTGGAAATTAGTTAATCAGCATATAGCAGTTTATAAAAAGTTTAAAAAATAATATTTATTTTTTTGAGTAAATTGTAACTAAAATAGTCAAGAAACTTGACCCTTCTGTTTGCATAAATAATTTATTACAACTTTTTTTGAAATATATCGATTCTTTTTAATGCGTAGTACTCAGAAAACAGTTGGAGACAAGCGGATGTGCGTAAAACCATATCAAAATGCGTTAGAAAGCATGGAGCAAGCCAACCTCGCATTTCTTCAATTGCAACCGCCGTATATTGTAAAATAACATTCTACGGTCCAATCTGAAAGCATTATTCGTGTTTTCATCTGGAAATTAGTTAATCAGCATATAGCAGTTTAGAAAAAGTTTAAAAAATAATTTTTATTTTTTTGAGTAAATTGTAACTATAATAGTCAAGAAACTTACCCTTCTGTTTGCATAAGATATAGCAAATAATTTATTACAACTTTTTTTGGAAATATATCGATTCTTTTAATGCGTAGTACTCAGAAAACAGTTGGAGACAAGCGGATGTGCGTAAAACCATATCAAAATGCGTTAGAAAGCATGGAGCAAGCCAAGCTCGCATTTCTTCAATTGCAACCGCCGTTATATTGTAAGATAACATTCTATGGTCCAATCTGAAAGCATTATTCGTGTTTTCATCTGGAAATTAGTTAATCAGCATATAGCAGTTTAGAAAAAGTTTAAAAAATAATTTTTATTTTTTTGAGTAAATTGTAACTAAAATAGTCAAGAAACTTGACCCTTCTGTTTGCATAAGATATAGCAAATAATTTATTACAACTTTTTTTGAAATATATCGATTCTTTTTAATGCGTAGTACTCAGAAAACAGTTGGAGACAAGCGGATGTGCGTAAAAACCATATCAAAATGCGTTAGAAAGCATGGAGCAAGCCAACCTCGCATTTCTTCAATTGCAACCGCCGTATATTGTAAAATAACATTCTACGGTCCAATCTGAAAGCATTATTCGTGTTTTCATCTGGAAATTAGTTAATCAGCATATAGCAGTTTAGAAAAAGTTTAAAAATAATTTTTAATTTTTTTGAGTAAATTGTAACTAAAATAGTCAAGAAACTTGACCCTTCTGTTTGCATAAGATATAGCAAATAATTTATTACAACTTTTTTTGAAATATATCGATTCTTTTTAATGCGTAGTACTCAGAAAACAGTTGGAGACAAGCGGATGTGCGTAAAACCATATTAAAATGCGTTAGAAAGCATGGAGCAAGCCAACCTCGCATTTCTTCAATTGCAACCGCCGTATATTGTAAAATAACATTTTACGGTCCAATCTGAAAGCATTATTCGTGTTTTCATCTGGAAATTAGTTAATCAGCATATAGCAGTTTAGAAAAAGTTTAAAAAATAATTTTTATTTTTTTGAGTAAATTGTAACTAAAATAGTCAAGAAACTTGACCCTTCTGTTTGCATAAGATATAGCAAATAATTTATTACAACTTTTTTTGAAATATATCGATTCTTTTTAATGCGTAGTACTCAGAAGACAGTTGGAGACAAGCGGATGTGCGTAAAACCATATCAAAATGCGTTAGAAAGCATGGAGCAAGCCAACCTCGCATTTCTTCAATTGCAACCGCCGTATATTGTAAAATAACATTCTACGGTCCAATCTGAAAGCATTATTCGTGTTTTCATCTGGAAATTAGTTAATCAGCATATAGCAGTTTATAAAAAGTTTAAAAAATAATTTTTATTTTTTTGAGTAAATTGTAACTAAAATAGTCAAGAAACTTGACCCTTCTGTTTGCATAAGATATAGCAAATAATTTATTACAACTTTTTTTGAAATATATCGATTCTTTTTAATGCGTAGTACTCAGAAAACAGTTGGAGACAAGCGGATGTGCGTAAAACCATATCAAAATGCGTTAGAAAGCATGGAGCAAGCCAACCTCGCATTTCTTCAATTGCAACCGCCGTATATTGTAAAATAACATTCTACGGTCCAATCTGAAAGCATTATTCGTGTTTTCATCTGGAAATTAGTTAATCAGCATATAGCAGTTTAGAAAAAGTTTAAAAAATAATTTTTATTTTTTTGAGTAAATTGTAACTAAAATAGTCAAGAAACTTGACCCTTCTGTTTGCATAAGATATAGCACATAATTTATTACAACTTTTTTTGAAATATATCGATTCTTTTTAATGCGTAGTACTCAGAAAACAGTTGGAGACAAGCGGATGTGCGTAAAACCATATCAAAATGCGTTAGAAAGCATGGAGCAAGCCAACCTCGCATTTCTTCAATTGCAACTGCCGTATATTGTAAAATAACATTCTACGGTCCAATCTGAAAGCATTATTCGTGTTTTCATCTGGAAATTAGTTAATCAGCATATAGCAGTTTAGAAAAAGTTTAAAAAATAATTTTTATTTTTTTGAGTAAATTGTAACTAAAATAGTCAAGAAACTTGACCCTTCTGTTTGCATAAGATATAGCAAATAATTTATTACAACTTTTTTTGAAATATATCGATTCTTTTTAATGCGTAGTACTCAGAAAACAGTTGGAGACAAGCGGATGTGCGTAAAACCATATCAAAATGCGTTAGAAAGCATGGAGCAAGCCAACCTCGCATTTCTTCAATTGCAACCGCCGTATATTGTAAAATAACATTCTACGGTCCAATCTGAAAGCATTATTCGTGTTTTCATCTGGAAATTAGTTAATCAGCATATAGCAGTTTAGAAAAAGTTTAAAAAATAATTTTTATTTTTTTGAGTAAATTGTAACTAAAATAGTCAAGAAACTTGACCCTTCTGTTTGCATAAGATATAGCAAATAAATTATTACAACTTTTTTTGAAATATATCGATTCTTTTTAATGCGTAGTACTCAGAAAACAGTTGGAGACATGCGGATGTGCGTAAAACCATATCAAAATGCATTAGAAAGCATGGAGCAAGCCAACCTCGCATTTCTTCAATTGCAACCGCCGTATATTGTAAAATAACATTCTACGGTCCAATCTGAAAGCATTATTCGTGTTTTCATCTGGAAATTAGTTAATCAGCATATAGCAGTTTAGAAAAAGTTTAAAAAATAATTTTTATTTTTTTGAGTAAATTGTAACTAAAATAGACAAGAAACTTGACCCTTCTGTTTGCATAAGATATAGCAAATAATTTATTACAACTTTTTTTGAAATATATCGATTCTTTTCAATGCGTAGTACTCAGAAAACAGTTGGAGACAAGCGGATGTGCGTAAAACCATATCAAAATGCGTTAGAAAGCATGGAGCAAGCCAACCTCGCATTTCTTCAATTGCAACCGCCGTATATTGTAAAATAACATTCTACGGTCCAATCTGAAAGCATTATTCGTGTTTTTTGATCTGGAAATTAGTTAATCAGCATATAGCAGTTTAGAAAAAGTTTAAAAAATAATTTTTATTTTTTTGAGTAAATTGTAACTAAAATAGTCAAGAAACTTGACCCTTCTGTTTGCATAAGATATAGCAAATAATTTATTACAACTTTTTTTGAAATATATCGATTCTTTTTAATGCGTAGTACTCAGAAAACAGTTGGAGACAAGCGGATGGGCGTAAAACCATATCAAAATGCGTTAGAAAGCATGGAGCTAGCCAACCTCGCATTTCTTCAATTGCAACCGCCGTATATTGTAAAATAACATTCTACGGTCCAATCTGAAAGCATTATTCGTGTTTTCACCTGGAAATTAGTTAATCAGCATATAGCAGTTTAGAAAAAGTTTAAAAAATAATTTTTATTTTTTTGAGTAAATTGTAACTAAAATAGTCAAGAAACTTGACCCTTCTGTTTGCATAAGATATAGCAAATAATTTATTACAACTTTTTTTGAAATATATCGATTCTTTTTAATGCGTAGTACTCAGAAAACAGTTGGAGACAAGCGGATGTGCGTAAAACCATATCAAAATGCGTTAGAAAGCATGGAGCAAGCCAACCTCGCATTTCTTCAATTGCAACCGCCGTATATTGTAAAATAACATTCTACGGTCCAATCTGAAAGCATTATTCGTGTTTTCATCTGGAAATTAGTTAATCAGCATATAGCAGTTTATAAAAAGTTTAAAAAATAATATTTATTTTTTTGAGTAAATTGTAACTAAAATAGTCAAGAAACTTGACCCTTCTGTTTGCATAAGATATAGCAAATAATTTATTACAACTTTTTTTGAAATATATCGATTCTTTTTAATGCTTAGTACTCAGAAAACAGTTGGAGACAAGCGGATGTGCGTAAAACCATATCAAAATGCGTTAGAAAGCATGGAGCAAGCCAACCTCGCATTTCTTCAATGGCAACCGCCGTATATTGTAAAATAACATTCTACGGTCCAATCTGAAAGCATTATTCGTGTTTTCATCTGGAAATTAGTTAATCAGCATATAGCAGTTTAGAAAAAGTTTAAAAAATAATTTTTATTTTTTTGAGTAAATTGTAACTAAAATAGTCAAGAAACTTGACCCTTCTGTTTGCATAAGATATAGCAAATAATTTATTACAACTTTTTTTGAAATATATCGATTCTTTTTAATGCCTAGTACTCAGAAAACAGTTGGAGACAAGCGGATGTGCGTAAAACCATATCAAAATGCGTTAGAAAGCATGGAGCAAGCCAACCTCGCATTTCTTCAATTGCAACCGCCGTATATTGTAAAATAACATTCTACGGTACAATCTGAAAGCATTATTCGTGTTTTCATCTGGAAATTAGTTAATCAGCATATAACAGTTTATAAAAAGTTTAAAAAATAATATTTATTTTTTTGAGTAAATTCTAACTAAAATAGTCAAGAAACTTGACCCTTCTGTTTGCATAAGATATAGCAAATAATTTATTACAACTTTTTTTGAAATATATCGATTCTTTTCAATGCGTAGTACTCAGAAAACAGTTGGAGACAAGCGGATGTGCGTAAAACCATATCAAAATGCGTTAGAAAGCATGGAGCAAGCCAACCTCGCATTTCTTCAATTGCAACCGCCGTATATTGTAAAATAACATTCTACGGTCCAATCTGAAAGCATTATTCGTGTTTTTTGATCTGGAAATTAGTTAATCAGCATATAGCAGTTTAGAAAAAGTTTAAAAAATAATTTTTATTTTTTTGAGTAAATTGTAACTAAAATAGTCAAGAAACTTGACCCTTCTGTTTGCATAAGATATAGCAAATAATTTATTACAACTTTTTTTGAAATATATCGATTCTTTTTATTGCGTAGTACTCAGAAAACAGTTGGAGACAAGCGGATGGGCGTAAAACCATATCAAAATGCGTTAGAAAGCATGGAGCTAGCCAACCTCGCATTTCTTCAATTGCAACCGCCGTATATTGTAAAATAACATTCTACGGTCCAATCTGAAAGCATTATTCGTGTTTTCACCTGGAAATTAGTTAATCAGCATATAGCAGTTTAGAAAAAGTTTAAAAAATAATTTTTATTTTTTTGAGTAAATTGTAACTTAAATAGTCAAGAAACTTGACCCTTCTGTTTGCATAAGATATAGCAAATAATTTATTACAACTTTTTTTGAAATATATCGATTCTTTTTAATGCGTAGTACTCAGAAAACAGTTGGAGACAAGCGGATGTGCGTAAAACCATATCAAAATGCGTTAGAAAGCATGGAGCAAGCCAACCTCGCATTTCTTCAATTGCAACCGCCGTATATTGTAAAATAACATTCTACGGTCCAATCTGAAAGCATTATTCGTGTTTTCATCTGGAAATTAGTTAATCAGCATATAGCAGTTTATAAAAAGTTTAAAAAATAATATTTATTTTTTTGAGTAAATTGTAACTAAAATAGTCAAGAAACTTGACCCTTCTGTTTGCATAAGATATAGCAAATAATTTATTACAACTTTTTTTGAAATAAATCGATTCTTTTTAATGCTTAGTACTCAGAAAACAGTTGGAGACAAGCGGATGTGCGTAAAACCATATCAAAATGCGTTAGAAAGCATGGAGCAAGCCAACCTCGCATTTCTTCAATGGCAACCGCCGTATATTGTAAAATAACATTCTACGGTCCAATCTGAAAGCATTATTCGTGTTTTCATCTGGAAATTAGTTAATCAGCATATAGCAGTTTAGAAAAAGTTTAAAAAATAATTTTTATTTTTTTGAGTAAATTGTAACTAAAATAGTCAAGAAACTTGACCCTTCTGTTTGCATAAGATATAGCAAATAATTTATTACAACTTTTTTTGAAATATATCGATTCTTTTTAATGCCTAGTACTCAGAAAACAGTTGGAGACAAGCGGATGTGCGTAAAACCATATCAAAATGCGTTAGAAAGCATGGAGCAAGCCAACCTCGCATTTCTTCAATTGCAACCGCCGTATATTGTAAAATAACATTCTACGGTACAATCTGAA
This sequence comes from Cantharis rustica, assembly GCA_911387805.1. Classification (NCBI taxonomy): domain Eukaryota; kingdom Metazoa; phylum Arthropoda; class Insecta; order Coleoptera; family Cantharidae; genus Cantharis; species Cantharis rustica. The sequence goes on from OU426883.1 coordinate 13,989,137, forward strand.
AGCATTATTCGTGTTTTCATCTGGAAATTAGTTAATCAGCATATAGCAGTTTATAAAAAGTTTAAAAAATAATATTTATTTTTTTGAGTAAATTCTAACTAAAATAGTCAAGAAACTTGACCCTTCTGTTTGCATAAGATATAGCAAATAATTTATTACAACTTTTTTTGAAATATATCGATTCTTTTTAATGCGTAGTACTCAGAAAACAGTTGGAGACAAGCGGATGTGCGTAAAACCATATCAAAATGCGTTAGAAAGCATGGAGCAAGCCAAGCTCGCATTTCTTCAATTGCAACCGCCGTATATTGTAAGATAACATTCTATGGTCCAATCTGAAAGCATTATTCGTGTTTTCATCTGGAAATTAGTTAATCAGCATATAGCAGTTTAGAAAAAGTTTAAAAAATAATATTTATTTTTTTGAGTAAATTGTAACTAAAATAGTCAAGAAACTTGACCCTTCTGTTTGCATAAGATATAGCAAATAATTTATTACAACTTTTTTTGAAATATATCGATTCTTTTTAATGCGTAGTACTCAGAAAACAGTTGGAGACAAGCGGATGTGCGTAAAACCATATCAAAATGCGTTAGAAAGCATGGAGCAAGCCAAGCTCGCATTTCTTCAATTGCAACCGCCGTATATTGTAAAATAACATTCTACGGTCCAATCTGAAAGCATTATTCGTGTTTTCATCTGGAAATTAGTTAATCAGCATATAGCAGTTTAGAAAAAGTTTGAAAAATAATTTTTATTTTTTTGAGTAAATTGTAACTAAAATAGTAAAGAAACTTGACCCTTCTGTTTGCATAAGATATAGCAAATAATTTATTACAACTTTTTTTGAAATATATCGATTCTTTTTAATGCGTAGTACTTAGAAAACAGTTGGAGACAAGCGGATGTGCGTAAAACCATATCAAAATGCGTTAGAAAGCATGGAGCAAGCCAAGCTCGCATTTCTTCAATTGCAACCGCCGTATATTGTAAGATAACATTCTATGGTCCAATCTGAAAGCATTATTCGTGTTTTCATCTGGAAATTAGTTAATCAGCATATAGCAGTTTAGAAAAAGTTTAAAAAATAATTTTTATTTTTTTGAGTAAATTGTAACTAAAATAGTCAAGAAACTTGACCCTTCTGTTTGCATAAGATATAGCAAATAATTTATTACAACTTTTTTTGAAATATATCGATTCTTTTTAATGCGTAGTACTCAGAAAACAGTTGGAGACAAGCGGATGTGCGTAAAACCATATCAAAATGCGTTAGAAAGCATGGAGCAAGCCAACCTCGCATTTCTTCAATTGCAACCGCCGTATATTGTAAAATAACATTCTACGGTCCAATCTGAAAGCATTATTCGTGTTTTCATCTGGAAATTAGTTAATCAGCATATAGCAGTTTAGAAAAAGTTTAAAAAATAATTTTTATTTTTTTGAGTAATTTGTAACTAAAATAGTCAAGAAACTTGACCCTTCTGTTTGCATAAGATATAGCAAATAATTTATTACAACTTTTTTTGAAATATATCGATTCTTTTTAATGCGTAGTACTCAGAAAACAGTTGGAGACAAGCGGATGTGCGTAAAACCATATCAAAATGCGTTAGAAAGCATGGAGCAAGCCAACCTCGCATTTCTTCAATTGCAACCGCCGTATATTGTAAAATAACATTCTACGGTCCAATCTGAAAGCATTATTCGTGTTTTCATCTGGAAATTAGTTAATCAGCATATAGCAGTTTAGAAAAAGTTTAAAAAATAATTTTTATTTTTTTGAGTAAATTGTAACTAAAATAGTCAAGAAACTTGACCCTTCTGTTTGCATAAGTTATAGCAAATAATTTATTACAACTTTTTTTGAAATATATCGATTCTTTTTAATGCCTAGTACTCAGAAAACAGTTGGAGACAAGCGGATGTGCGTAAAACCATATCAAAATGCGTTAGAAAACATGGAGCAAGCCAACCTCGCATTTCTTCAATTTCAACCGCCGTATATTGTAAAATAAGATTCTACGGTCCAATCTGAAAGCATTATTCGTGTTTTCATCTGGAAATTAGTTAATCAGCATATAGCAGTTTATAAAAAGTTTAAAAAATAATATTTATTTGTTTGAGTAAATTGTAACTAAAATAGTCAAGAAACTTGACCCTTCTGTTTGCATAAGATATAGCAAATAATTTATTACAACTTTTTTTGAAATATATCGATTCTTTTTAATGCGTAGTACTCAGAAAACAGTTGGAGACAAGCGGATGTGCGTAAAACCATATCAAAATGCGTTAGAAAGCATGGAGCAAGCCAAGCTCGCATTTCTTCAATTGCAACCGCCGTATATTGTAAGATAACATTCTACGGTCCAATCTGAAAGCATTATTCGTGTTTTCATCTGGAAGTTAGTTAATCAGCATATAGCAGTTTAGAAAAAGTTTAAAAAATAATTTTTATTTTTTTGAGTAAATTGTAACTAAAATAGTCAAGAAACTTGACCCTTCTGTTTGCATAAGATATAGCAAATAATTTATTACAACTTTTTTTGAAATATATCGATTCTTTTTAATGCGTAGTACTCAGAAAACAGTTGGAGACAAGCGGATGTGCGTAAAACCATATCAAAATGCGTTAGAAAGCATGGAGCAAGCCAAGCTCGCATTTCTTCAATTGCAACCGCCGTATATTGTAAGATAACATTCTATGGTCCAATCTGAAAGCATTATTCGTGTTTTCATCTGGAAAAAAGTTAATCAGCATATAGCAGTTTAGAAAAAGTTTAAAAAATAATTTTTATTTTTTTGAGTAAATTGTAACTAAAATAGTCAAGAAACTTGACCCGTCTGTTTGCATAAGATATAGCAAATAATTTATTACAACTTTTTTTGAAATATATCGATTCTTTTTAATGCGTAGTACTCAGAAAACAGTTGGAGACAAGCGGATGTGCGTAAAACCATATCAAAATGCGTTAGAAAGCATGGAGCAAGCCAACCTCGCATTTCTTCAATTGCAACCGCCGTATATTGTAAAATAACATTCTACGGTCCAATCTGAAAGCATTATTCGTGTTTTCATCTGGAAATTAGTTAATCAGCATATAGCAGTTTATAAAAAGTTTAAAAAATAATATTTATTTTTTTGAGTAAATTGTAACTAAAATAGTCAAGAAACTTGACCCTTCTGTTTGCATAAGATATAGCAAATAATTTATTACAACTTTTTTTGAAATATATCGATTCTTTTTAATGCGTAGTACTCAGAAAACAGTTGGAGAAAAGCGGATGTGCGTAAAACCATTTCAAAATGCGTTAGAAAGCATGGAGCAAGCCAACCTCGCATTTCTTCAATTGCAACCGCCGTATATTGTAAAATAACATTCTACGGTCCAATCTGAAAGCATTATTCGTGTTTTCATCTGGAAATTAGTTAATCAGCATATAGCAGTTTAGAAAAAGTTTAAAAAATAATTTTTATTTTTTTTAGTAAATTGTAACTAAAATAGTCAAGAAACTTGACCCTTCTGTTTGCATAAGATATAGCAAATAATTTATTACAACTTTTTTTGAAATATATCGATTCTTTTTAATGCGTAGTACTCAGAAAACAGTTGGAGACAAGCGGATGTGCGTAAAACCATATCAAAATGCGTTAGAAAGCATGGAGCAAGCCAACCTCGCATTTCTTCAATTGCAACCGCCGTATATTGTAAAATAACATTCTACGGTCCAATCTGAAAGCATTATTCGTGTTTTCATCTGGAAATTAGTTAATCAGCATATAGCAGTTTAGAAAAAGTTTAAAAAATAATTTTTATTTTTTTGAGTAAATTGTAACTAAAATAGTCAAGAAACTTGACCCTTCTGTTTGCATAAGATATAGCAAATAATTTATTACAACTTTTTTTGAAATATATCGATTCTTTTTAATGCGTAGTACTCAGAAAACAATTGGAGACAAGCGGATGTGCGTAAAACCATATCAAAATGCGTTAGAAAGCATGGAGCAAGCCAACCTCGCATTTCTTCAATTGCAACCGCCGTATATTGTAAAATAACATTCTACGGTCCAATCTGAAAGCATTATTCGTGTTTTCATCTGGAAATTAGTTAATCAGCATATAGCAGTTTATAAAAAGTTTAAAAAATAATATTTATTTTTTTGAGTAAATTGTAACTAAAATAGTCAAGAAACTTGACCCTTCTGTTTGCATAAGATATAGCAAATAATTTATTACAACTTTTTTTGAAATATATCGATTCTTTTTAATGCGTAGTACTCAGAAAACAGTTGGAGAAAAGCGGATGTGCGTAAAACCATATCAAAATGCGTTAGAAAGCATGGAGCAAGCCAACCTCGCATTTCTTCAATTGCAACCGCCGTATATTGTAAAATAACATTCTACGGTCCAATCTGAAAGCATTATTCGTGTTTTGATCTGGAAATTAGTTAATCAGCATATAGCAGTTTAGAAAAAGTTTAAAAAATAATTTTTATTTTTTTGAGTAATTTGTAACTAAAATAGTCAAGAAACTTGACCCTTCTGTTTGCATAAGATATAGCAAATAATTTATTACAACTTTTTTTGAAATATATCGATTCTTTTTAATGCGTAGTACTCAGAAAACAGTTGGAGACAATCGGATGTGCGTAAAACCATATCAAAATGCGTTAGAAAGCATGGAGCAAGCCAACCTCGCATTTCTTCAATTGCAACCGCCGTATATTGTAAAATAACATTCTACGGTCCAATCTGAAAGCATTATTTGTATAAGAATTTGTATATTTAGTTCTTAATAAATAAGTAAGTATTATTATTATTCGTGTTTTCATCTGGAAATTAGTTAATCAGCATATAGCAGTTTAGAAAAAGTTTAAAAAATAATTTTTATTTTTTTGAGTAAATTGTAACTAAAATAGTCAAGAAACTTGACCCTTCTGTTTGCATAAGATATAGCAAATAATTTATTACAACTTTTTTTGAAATATATCGATTCTTTTTAATGCGTAGTACTCAGAAAACAGTTGGAGACAAGCGGATGTGCGTAAAACCATATCAAAATGCGTTAGAAAGCATGGAGCAAGCCAACCTCGCATTTCTTCAATTGCAACCGCCGTATATTGTAAAATAACATTCTACGGTCCAATCTGAAAGCATTATTCGTGTTTTTATCTGGAAATTAGTTAATCAGCATATAGCAGTTTAGAAAAAGTTTAAAAAATAATTTTTATTTTTTTGAGTAAATTGTAACTAAAATAGTCAAGAAACTTGACCCTTCCGTTTGCATAAGATATAGCAAATAATTTATTACAACTTTTTTTGAAATATATCGATTCTTTTTAATGCGTAGTACTCAGAAAACAGTTGGAGACAAGCGGATGTGCGTAAAACCATATCAAAATGCGTTAGAAAGCATGGTGCAAGCCAACCTCGCATTTCTTCAATTGCAACCGCCGTATATTGTAAAATAACATTCTACGGTCCAATCTGAAAGCATTATTCGTGTTTTCATCTGGAAATTAGTTAATCAGCATATAGCAGTTTATAAAAAGTTTAAAAAATAATATTTATTTTTTTGAGTAAATTGTAACTAAAATAGTCAAGAAACTTGACCCTTCTGTTTGCATAAGATATAGCAAATAATTTATTACAACTTTTTTTGAAATATATCGATTCTTTTTAATGCGTAGTACTCAGAAAACAGTTGGAGACAAGCGGATGTGCGTAAAACCATATCAAAATGCGTTAGAAAGCATGGAGCAAGCCAACCTCGCATTTCTTCAATTGCAACCGCCGTATATTGTAAAATAACATTCTACGGTCCAATCTGAAAGCATTATTCGTGTTTTCATCTGGAAATTAGTTAATCAGCATATAGCAGTTTAGAAAAAGTTTAAAAAATAATTTTTATTTTTTTGAGTAAATTGTAACTAAAATAGTCAAGAAACTTGACCCTTCTGTTTGCATAAGATATAGCAAATAATTTATTACAACTTTTTTTGAAATATATCGATTCTTTTTAATGCGTAGTACTCAGAAAACAGTTGGAGACAAGCGGATGTGCGTAAAACCATATCAAAATGCGTTAGAAAGCATGGAGCAAGCCAACCTCGCATTTCTTCAATTGCAACCGCCGTATATTGTAAAATAACATTCTACGGTCCAATCTGAAAGCATTATTCGTGTTTTCATCTGGAAATTAGTTAATCAGCATATAGCAGTTTAGAAAAAGTTTAAAAAATAATTTTTATTTTTTTGAGTAAATTGTAACTAAAATAGTCAAGAAACTTGACCCTTCTGTTTGCATAAGATATAGCAAATAATTTATTACAACTTTTTTTGAAATATATCGATTCTTTTTAATGCGTAGTACTCAGAAAACAGTTGGAGACCAGCGGATGTGCGTAAAACCATATCAAAATGCGTTAGAAAGCATGGAGCAAGCCAAGCTCGCATTTCTTCAATTGCAACCGCCGTATATTGTAAGATAACATTCTATGGTCCAATCTGAAAGCATTATTCGTGTTTTCATCTGGAAATTAGTTAATCAGCATATAGCAGTTTAGAAAAAGTTTAAAAAATAATTTTTATTTTTTTGAGTAAATTGTAACTAAAATAGTCAAGAAACTTGACCCTTCTGTTTGCATAAGATATAGCAAATAATTTATTACAACTTTTTTTGAAATATATCGATTCTTTTTAATGCGTAGTACTCAGAAAACAGTTGGAGACAAGCGGATGTGCGTAAAACCATATCAAAATGCGTTAGAAAGCATGGAGCAAGCCAACCTCGCATTTCTTCAATTGCAACCGCCGTATATTGTAAAATAACATTCTACGGTCCAATCTGAAAGCATTATTCGTGTTTTCATCTGGAAATTAGTTAATCAGCATATAGCAGTTTAGAAGAAGTTTAAAAAATAATTTTTATTTTTTTGAGTAAATTGTAACTAAAATAGTCAAGAAACTTGACCCTTCTGTTTGCATAAGATATAGCAAATAATTTATTACAACTTTTTTTGAAATATATCGATTCTTTTTAATGCCTAGTACTCAGAAAACAGTTGGAGACAAGCGGATGTGCATAAAACCATATCAAAATGCGTTAGAAAGTATGGAGCAAGCCAACCTCGCATTTCTTCAATTGCAACCGCCGTATATTGTAAAATAACATTCTACGGTCCAATCTGAAAGCATTATTCGTGTTTTCATCTGGAAATTAGTTAATCAGCATATAGCAGTTTAGAAAAAGTTTAAAAAATAATTTTTATTTTTTTGAGTAAATTGTAACTAAAATAGTCAAGAAACTTGACCCTTCTGTTTGCATAAGATATAGCAAATAATTTATTACAACTTTTTTTGAAATATATCGATTCTTTTTAATGCGTAGTACTCAGAAAACAGTTGGAGACCAGCGGATGTGCGTAAAACCATATCAAAATGCGTTAGAAAGCATGGAGCAAGCCAAGCTCGCATTTCTTCAATTGCAACCGCCGTATATTGTAAGATAACATTCTATGGTCCAATCTGAAAGCATTATTCGTGTTTTCATCTGGAAATTAGTTAATCAGCATATAGCAGTTTAGAAAAAGTTTAAAAAATAATTTTTATTTTTTTGAGTAAATTGTAACTAAAATAGTCAAGAAACTTGACCCTTCTGTTTGCATAAGATATAGCAAATAATTTATTACAACTTTTTTTGAAATATATCGATTCTTTTTAATGCGTAGTACTCAGAAAACAGTTGGAGACAAGCGGATGTGCGTAAAACCATATCAAAATGCGTTAGAAAGCATGGAGCAAGCCAACCTCGCATTTCTTCAATTGCAACCGCCGTATATTGTAAAATAACATTCTACGGTCCAATCTGAAAGCATTATTCGTGTTTTCATCTGGAAATTAGTTAATCAGCATATAGCAGTTTATAAAAAGTTTAAAAAATAATATTTATTTTTTTGAGTAAATTGTAACTAAAATAGTCAAGAAACTTGACCCTTCTGTTTGCATAAGATATAGCAAATAATTTATTACAACTTTTTTTGAAATATATCGATTCTTTTTTATGCGTAGTACTCAGAAAACAGTTGGAGACAAGCGGATGTGCGTAAAACCATATCAAAATGCGTTAGAAAGCATGGAGCAAGCCAAGCTCGCATTTCTTCAATTGCAACCGCCGTATATTGTAAAATAACATTCTACGGTCCAATCTGAAAGCATTATTCGTGTTTTCATCTGGAAATTAGTTAATCAGCATATAGCAGTTTAGAAAAAGTTTAAAAAATAATTTTTATTTTTTTGAGTAAATTGTAACTAAAATAGTCAAGAAACTTGACCCTTCTGTTTGCATAAGATATAGCAAATAATTTATTACAACTTTTTTGGAAATATATCGATTCTTTTTAATGCGTAGTACTCAGAAAACAGTTGGAGACAAGCGGATGTGTGTAAAACCATATCAAAATGCGTTAGAAAGCATGGAGCAAGCCAAGCTCGCATTTCTTCAATTGCAACCGCCGTATATTGTAAGATAACATTCTATGGTCCAATCTGAAAGCATTATTCGTGTTTTCATCTGGAAATTAGTTAATCAGCATATAGCAGTTTAGAAAAAGTTTAAAAAATAATTTTTATTTTTTTGAGTAAATTGTAACTAAAATAGTCAAGAAACTTGACCCTTCTGTTTGCATAAGATATAGCAAATAATTTATTACACCTTTTTTTGAAATATATCGATTCTTTTTAATGCGTAGTACTCAGAAAACAGTTGGAGACAAGCGGATGTGCGTAAAACCATATCAAAATGCGTTAGAAAGCATGGAGCAAGCCAACCTCGCATTTCTTCAATTGCAACCGCCGTATATTGTAAAATAACATTCTACGGTCCAATCTGAAAGCATTATTCGTGTTTTCATCTGGAAATTAGTTAATCAGCATATAGCAGTTTAGAAAAAGTTTAAAAAATAATTTTTATTTTTTTGAGTAATTTGTAACTAAAATAGTCAAGAAACTTGACCCTTCTGTTTGCATAAGATATAGCAAATAATTTATTACAACTTTTTTTGAAATATATCGATTCTTTTTAATGCGTAGTACTCAGAAAACAGTTGGAGACAATCGGATGTGCGTAAAACCATATCAAAATGCGTTAGAAAGCATGGAGCAAGCCAACCTCGCATTTCTTCAATTGCAACCGCCGTATATTGTAAAATAACATTCTACGGTCCAATCTGAAAGCATTATTTGTATAAGAATTTGTATATTTAGTTCTTAATAAATAAGTAAGTATTATTATTATTCGTGTTTTCATCTGGAAATTAGTTAATCAGCATATAGCAGTTTAGAAAAAGTTTAAAAAATAATTTTTATTTTTTTGAGTAAATTGTAACTAAAATAGTCAAGAAACTTGACCCTTCTGTTTGCATAAGATATAGCAAATAATTTATTACAACTTTTTTTGAAATATATCGATTCTTTTTAATGCGTAGTACTTAGAAAACAGTTGGAGACAAGCGGATGTGCGTAAAACCATATCAAAATGCGTTAGAAAGCATGGAGCAAGCCAACCTCGCATTTCTTCAATTGCAACCGCCGTATATTGTAAAATAACATTCTACGGTCCAATCTGAAAGCATTATTCGTGTTTTCATCTGGAAATTAGTTAATCAGCATATAGCAGTTTAGAAAAAGTTTAAAAAATAATTTTTATTTTTTTGAGTAAATTGTAACTAAAATAGTCAAGAAACTTGACCCTTCTGTTTGCATAAGATATAGCAAATAATTTATTACAACTTTTTTTGAAATATATCGATTCTTTTTAATGCGTAGTACTCAGAAAACAGTTGGAGACAAGCGGATGTGCGTAAAACCATATCAAAATGCGTTAGAAAGCATGGAGCAAGCCAACCTCGCATTTCTTCAATTGCAACCGCCGTATATTGTAAAATAACATTCTACGGTCCAATCTGAAAGCATTATTCGTGTTTTCATCTGGAAATTAGTTAATCAGCATATAGCAATTTAGAAAAAGTTTAAAAAATAATTTTTATTTTTTTGAGTAAATTGTAACTAAAATAGTCAAGAAACTTGACCCTTCTGTTTGCATAAGATATAGCAAATAATTTATTACAACTTTTTTTGAAATATATCGATTCTTTTTAATGCGTAGTACTCAGAAAACAGTTGGAGACCAGCGGATGTGCGTAAAACCATATCAAAATGCGTTAGAAAGCATGGAGCAAGCCAAGCTCGCATTTCTTCAATTGCAACCGCCGTATATTGTAAAATAACATTCTACGGTCCAATCTGAAAGCATTATTCGTGTTTTCATCTGGAAATTAGTTAATCAGCATATAGCAGTTTAGAAAAAGTTTAAAAAATAATTTTTATTTTTTTGAGTAAATTGTAACTAAAATAGTCAAGAAACTTGACCCTTCTGTTTGCATAAGATATAGCAAATAATTTATTACAACCTTTTTTGAAATATATCGATTCTTTTTAATGCGTAGTACTCAGAAAACAGTTGGAGACAAGCGGATGTGCGTAAAACCATATCAAAATGCGTTAGAAAGCATGGAGCAAGCCAACCTCGCATTTCTTCAATTGCAACCGCCGTTTATTGTAAAATAACATTCTACGGTCCAATCGGAAAGCATTATTCGTGTTTTCATCTGGAAATTAGTTAATCAGCATATAGCAGTTTAGAAAAAGTTTAAAAAATAATTTTTATTTTTTTGAGTAAATTGTAACTAAAATAGTCAAGAAACTTGACCCTTCTGTTTGCATAAGATATAGCAAATAATTTATTACAACTTTTTTTGAAATATATCGATTCTTTTTAATGCCTAGTACTCAGAAAACAGTTGGAGACAAGCGGATGTGCGTAAAACCATATCAAAATGCGTTAGAAAGCATGGAGCAAGCCAACCTCGCATTTCTTCAATTGCAACCGCCGTATATTGTAAGATAACATTCTATGGTCCAATCTGAAAGCATTATTCGTGTTTTCATCTGGAAATTAGTTAATCAGCATATAGCAGTTTATAAAAAGTTTAAAAAATAATATTTATTTTTTTGAGTAAATTGTAACTAAAATAGTCAAGAAACTTGACCCTTCTGTTTGCATAAGATATAGCAAATAATCTATTACAACTTTTTTTGAAATATATCGATTCTTTTTAATGCCTAGTACTCAGAAAACAGTTGGAGACAAGCGGATGTGCGTAAAACCATATCAAAATGCGTCAGAAAGCATGAAGCAAGCCAACCTCCCATTTCTTCAATTGCAACTGCCGTATATTGTAAAATAACATTCTACGGTCCAATCTGAAAGCATTATTCGTGTTTTCATCTGGAAATTAGTTAATCAGCATATAGCAGTTTAGAAAAAGTTTAAAAAATAATTTTTATTTTTTTGAGTAAATTGTAACTAAAATAGTCAAGAAACTTGACCCTTCTGTTTGCATAAGATATAGCAAATAATTTATTACAACTTTTTTTGAAATATATCGATTCTTTTTAATGCGTAGTACTCAGAAAACAGTTGGAGACAAGCGGATGTGCGTAAAACCATATCAAAATGCGTTAGAAAGCATGGAGCAAGCCAACCTCGCATTTCTTCAATTGCAACCGCCGTATATTGTAAAATAACATTCTACGGTCCAATCTGAAAGCATTATTCGTGTTTTCATCTGGAAATTAGTTAATCAGCATATAGCAGTTTAGAAAAAGTTTAAAAAATAATTTTTATTTTTTTGAGTAAATTGTAACTAAAATAGTCAAGAAACTTGACCCTTCTGTTTGCATAAGATATAGCAAATAATTTATTACAACTTTTTTTGAAATATATCGATTCTTTTTAATGCGTAGTACTCAGAAAACAGTTGGAGACAAGCGGATGTGCGTAAAACCATATCAAAATGCGTTAGAAAGCATGGAGCAAGCCAACCTCGCATTTCTTCAATTGCAACCGCCGTATATTGTAAAATAACATTCTACGGTCCAATCTGAAAGCATTATTCGTGTTTTCATCTGGAAATTAGTTAATCAGCATATAGCAGTTTAGAAAAAGTTTAAAAAATAATTTTTATTTTTTTGAGTAAATTGTAACTAAAATAGTCAAGAAACTTGACCCTTCTGTTTGCATAAGACATAGCAAATAATTTATTACAACTTTTTTTGAAATATATCGATTCTTTTTAATGCGTAGTACTCAGAAAACAGTTGGAGACAAGCGGATGTGCGTAAAACCATATCAAAATGCGTTAGAAAGCATGGAGCAAGCCAACCTCGCATTTTTTCAATTGCAACCGCCGTATATTGTAAAATAACATTCTACGGTCCAATCTGAAAGCATTATTCGTGTGTTCATCTGGAAATTAGTTAATCAGCATATAGCAGTTTAGAAAAAGTTTAAAAAATAATATTTATTTTTGTGAGTAAATTGTAACTAAAATAGTCAAGAAACTTGACCCTTCTGTTTGCATAAGATATAGCAAATAATTTATTACAACTTTTTTTGAAATATATCGATTCTTTTTAATGCTTAGTACTCAGAAAACAGTTGGAGACAAGCGGATGTGCGTAAAACCATATCAAAATGCGTTAGAAAGCATGGAGCAAGCCAACCTCGCATTTCTTCAATTGCAACCGCCGTATATTGTAAAATAACATTCTACGGTCCAATCTGAAAGCATTATTCGTGTTTTCATCTGGAAATTAGTTAATCAGCATATAGCAGTTTAGAAAAAGTTTAAAAAATAATATTTATTTTTTTGAGTAAATTGTAACTAAAATAGTCAAGAAACTTGACCCTTCTGTTTGCATAAGATATAGCAAATAATTTATTACAACTTTTTTTGAAATATATCGATTCTTTTTAATGCGTAGTACTCAGAAAACAGTTGGAGACAAGCGGATGTGCGTAAAACCATATCAAAATGCGTTAGAAAGCATGGAGCAAGCCAACCTCGCATTTCTTCAATTGCAACCGCCGTATATTGTAAGATAACATTCTACGGTCCAATCTGAAAGCATTATTCGTGTTTTCATCTGGAAATTAGTTAATCAGCATATAGCAGTTTAGAAAAAGTTTAAAAAATAATTTTTATTTTTTTGAGTAAATTGTAACTAAAATAGTCAAGAAACTTGACCCTTCTGTTTGCATAAGATATAGCAAATAATTTATTACAACTTTTTCTGAAATATATCGATTCTTTTTAATGCGTAGTACTCAGAAAACAGTTGGAGACAAGCGGATGTGCATAAAACCATATCAAAATGCGTTAGAAAGCATGGAGCAAGCCAAGCTCGCATTTCATCAATTGCAACCGCCGTATATTGTAAGATAACATTCTATGGTCCAATCTGAAAGCATTATTCGTGTTTTCATCTGGAAATTAGTTAATCAGCATATAGCAGTTTAGGAAAAGTTTAAAAAGTAATATTTATTTTTTTGAGTAAATTGTAACTAAAATAGTCAAGAAACTTGACCCTTCTGTTTGCATAAGATATAGCAAATAATTTATTACAACTTTTTTTGAAATATATCGATTCTTTTTAATGCGTAGTACTCAGAAAACAGTTGGAAACAAGCGGATGTGCGTAAAACCATATCAAAATGCGTTAGAAAGCATGGAGCAAGCCAACCTCGCATTTCTTCAATTGCAACCGCCGTATATTGTAAAATAACATTCTACGGTCCAATCTGAAAGCATTATTCGTGTTTTCATCTGGAAATTAGTTAATCAGCATTTAGCAGTTTAGAAAAAGTTTAAAAAATAATTTTTATTTTTTTGAGTAAATTGTAACTAAAATAGTCAAGAAACTTGACCCTTCTGTTTGCATAAGATATAGCAAATAATTTATTACAACTTTTTTTGAAATATATCGATTCTTTTTAATGCCTAGTACTCAGAAAACAGTTGGAGACAAGCGGATGTGCGTAAAACCATATCAAAATGCGTTAGAAAGCATGGAGCAAGCCAACCTCGCATTTCTTCAATTGCAACCGCCGTATATTGTAAAATAACATTCTACGGTCCAATCTGAAAGCATTATTCGTGTTTTCATCTGGAAATTAGTTAATCAGCATATAGCAGTTTAGAAAAAGTTTAAAAAATAATTTTTATTTTTTTGAGTAAATTGTAACTAAAATAGTCAAGAAACTTGACCCTTCTGTTTGCATAAGATATAGCAAATAATTTATTACAACTTTTTTTGAAATATATCGATTCTTTTTAATGCGTAGTACTCAGAAAACAGTTGGAGACAAGCGGATGTGCGTAAAACCATATCAAAATGCGTTAGAAAGCATGGAGCAAGCCAACCTCGCATTTCTTCAATTGCAACCGCCGTATATTGTAAAATAACATTCTACGGTCCAATCTGAAAGCATTATTCGTGTTTTCATCTGGAAATTAGTTAATCAGCATATAGCAGTTTAGAAAAAGTTTAAAAAATAATATTTATTTTTTTGAGTAAATTGTAACTAAAATAGTCAAGAAACTTGACCCTTCTGTTTGCATAAGATATAGCAAATAATTTATTACAACTTTTTTTGAAATATATCGATTCTTTTTAATGCTTAGTACTCAGAAAACAGTTGGAGACAAGCGGATGTGCGTAAAACCATATCAAAATGCGTTAGAAAGCATGGAGCAAGCCAACCTCGCATTTCTTCAATTGCAACCGCCGTATATTGTAAAATAACATTCTACGGTCCAATCTGAAAGCATTATTCGTGTTTTCATCTGGAAATTAGTTAATCAGCATATAGCAGTTTAGAAAAAGTTTAAAAAATAATATTTATTTTTTTGAGTAAATTGTAACTAAAATAGTCAAGAAACTTGACCCTTCTGTTTGCATAAGATATAGCAAATAATTTATTACAACTTTTTTTGAAATATATCGATTCTTTTTAATGCGTAGTACTCAGAAAACAGTTGGAGACAAGCGGATGTGCGTAAAACCATATCAAAATGCGTTAGAAAGCATGGAGCAAGCCAACCTCGCATTTCTTCAATTGCAACCGCCGTATATTGTAAGATAACATTCTACGGTCCAATCTGAAAGCATTATTCGTGTTTTCATCTGGAAATTAGTTAATCAGCATATAGCAGTTTAGAAAAAGTTTAAAAAATAATTTTTATTTTTTTGAGTAAATTGTAACTAAAATAGTCAAGAAACTTGACCCTTCTGTTTGCATAAGATATAGCAAATAATTTATTACAACTTTTTCTGAAATATATCGATTCTTTTTAATGCGTAGTACTCAGAAAACAGTTGGAGACAAGCGGATGTGCGTAAAACCATATCAAAATGCGTTAGAAAGCATGGAGCAAGCCAAGCTCGCATTTCATCAATTGCAACCGCCGTATATTGTAAGATAACATTCTATGGTCCAATCTGAAAGCATTATTCGTGTTTTCATCTGGAAATTAGTTAATCAGCATATAGCAGTTTAGGAAAAGTTTAAAAAGTAATATTTATTTTTTTGAGTAAATTGTAACTAAAATAGTCAAGAAACTTGACCCTTCTGTTTGCATAAGATATAGCAAATAATTTATTACAACTTTTTTTGAAATATATCGATTCTTTTTAATGCGTAGTACTCAGAAAACAGTTGGAAACAAGCGGATGTGCGTAAAACCATATCAAAATGCGTTAGAAAGCATGGAGCAAGCCAACCTCGCATTTCTTCAATTGCAACCGCCGTATATTGTAAAATAACATTCTACGGTCCAATCTGAAAGCATTATTCGTGTTTTCATCTGGAAATTAGTTAATCAGCATTTAGCAGTTTAGAAAAAGTTTAAAAAATAATTTTTATTTTTTTGAGTAAATTGTAACTAAAATAGTCAAGAAACTTGACCCTTCTGTTTGCATAAGATATAGCAAATAATTTATTACAACTTTTTTTGAAATATATCGATTCTTTTTAATGCCTAGTACTCAGAAAACAGTTGGAGACAAGCGGATGTGCGTAAAACCATATCAAAATGCGTTAGAAAGCATGGAGCAAGCCAACCTCGCATTTCTTCAATTGCAACCGCCGTATATTGTAAAATAACATTCTACGGTCCAATCTGAAAGCATTATTCGTGTTTTCATCTGGAAATTAGTTAATCAGCATATAGCAGTTTAGAAAAAGTTTAAAAAATAATTTTTATTTTTTTGAGTAAATTGTAACTAAAATAGTCAAGAAACTTGACCCTTCTGTTTGCATAAGATATAGCAAATAATTTATTACAACTTTTTTTGAAATATATCGATTCTTTTTAATGCCTAGTACTCAGAAAACAGTTGGAGACAAGCGGATGTGCGTAAAACCATATCAAAATGCGTTAGAAAGCATGGAGCAAGCCAACCTCGCATTTCTTCAATTGCAACCGCCGTATATTGTAAAATAACATTCTACGGTCCAATCTGAAAGCATTATTCGTGTTTTCATCTGGAAATTAGTTAATCAGCATATAGCAGTTTAGAAAAAGTTTAAAAAATAATTTTTATTTTTTTGAGTAAATTGTAACTAAAATAGTCAAGAAACTTGACCCTTCTGTTTGCATAAGATATAGCAAATAATTTATTACAACTTTTTTTGAAATATATCGATTCTTTTTAATGCCTAGTACTCAGAAAACAGTTGGAGACAAGCGGATGTGCGTAAAACCATATCAAAATGCGTTAGAAAGCATGGAGCAAGCCAACCTCGCATTTCTTCAATTGCAACCGCCGTATATTGTAAAATAACATTCTACGGTCCAATCTGAAAGCATTATTCGTGTTTTCATCTGGAAATTAGTTAATCAGCATATAGCAGTTTAGAAAAAGTTTAAAAAATAATTTTTATTTTTTTGAGTAAATTGTAACTAAAATAGTCAAGAAACTTGACCCTTCTGTTTGCATAAGATATAGCAAATAATTTATTACAACTTTTTTTGAAATATATCGATTCTTTTTAATGCGTAGTACTCAGAAAACAGTTGGAGACAAGCGGATGTGCGTAAAACCATATCAAAATGCGTTAGAAAGCATGGAGCAAGTCAACCTCGCATTTCTTCAATTGCAACCGCCGTATATTGTAAAATAACATTCTACGGTCCAATCTGAAAGCATTATTCGTGTTTTCATCTGGAAATTAGTTAATCAGCATATAGCAGTTTAGAAAAAGTTTAAAAAATAATTTTTATTTTTTTGAGTAAATTGTAACTAAAATAGTCAAGAAACTTGACCCTTCTGTTTGCATAAGATATAGCAAATAATTTATTACAACTTTTTTTGAAATATATCGATTCTTTTTAATGCGTAGTACTCAGAAATCAGTTGGAGACAAGCGGATGTGCGTAAAACCATATCAAAATGCGTTAGAAAGCATGGAGCAAGCCAACCTCGCATTTCTTCAATTGCAACCGCCGTATATTGTAAAATAACATTCTACGGTCCAATCTGAAAGCATTATTCGTGTTTTCATCTGGAAATTAGTTAATCAGCATATAGCAGTTTAGAAAAAGTTTAAAAAATAATTTTTATTTTTTTGAGTAAATTGTAACTAAAATAGTCAAGAAACTTGACCCTTCTGTTTGCATAAGATATAGCAAATAATTTATTACAACTTTTTTTGAAATATATCGATTCTTTTTAATGCGTAGTACTCAGAAAACAGTTGGAGACAAGCGGATGTGCGTAAAACCATATCAAAATGCGTTAGAAAGCATGGAGCAAGCCAACCTCGCATTTCTTCAATTGCAACCGCCGTATATTGTAAAATAACATTCTACGGTCCAATCTGAAAGCATTATTCGTGTTTTCATCTGGAAATTAGTTAATCAGCATATAGCAGTTTAGAAAAAGTTTAAAAAATAATTTTTATTTTTTTGAGTAAATTGTAACTAAAATAGTCAAGAAACTTGACCCTTCTGTTTGCATAAGATATAGCAAATAATTTATTACAACTTTTTTTGAAATATATCGATTCTTTTTAATGCGTAGTACTCAGAAAACAGTTGGAGACAAGCGGATGTGCGTAAAACCATATCAAAATGCGTTAGAAAGCATGGAGCAAGTCAACCTCGCATTTCTTCAATTGCAACCGCCGTATATTGTAAAATAACATTCTACGGTCCAATCTGAAAGCATTATTCGTGTTTTCATCTGGAAATTAGTTAATCAGCATATAGCAGTTTAGAAAAAGTTTAAAAAATAATTTTTATTTTTTTGAGTAAATTGTAACTAAAATAGTCAAGAAACTTGACCCATCTGTTTGCATAAGATATAGCAAATAATTTATTACAACTTTTTTTTAAATATAACGATTCTTTTTAATGCGTAGTACTCAGAAAACAGTTGGAGACAAGCGGATGTGCGTAAAACCATATCAAAATGCGTTAGAAAGCATGGAGCAAGCCAACCTCTCATTTCTTCAATTGCAACCGCCGTATATTGTAAAATAACATTCTACGGTCCAATCTGAAAGCATTATTCGTGTTTTCATCTGGAAATTAGTTAATCAGCATATAGCAGTTTATAAAAAGTTTAAAAAATAATATTTATTTTTTTGAGTAAATTGTAACTAAAATAGTCAAGAAACTTGACCCTTCTGTTTGCATAAGATATAGCAAATAATTTATTACAACTTTTTTTGAAATATATCGATTCTTCTTAATGTGTAGTACTCAGAAAACAGTTGGAGACAAGCGGATATGCGTAAAACCATATCAAAATGCGTTAGAAAGCATGGAGCAAGCCAAGCTCGCATTTCTTCAATTGCAACCGCCTTATATTGTAAGATAACATTCTATGGTCCAATCTGAAAGCATTATTCGTGTTTTCATCTGGAAATTAGTTAATCAGCATATAGCAGTTTAGAAAAAGTTTAAAAAATAATTTTTATTTTTTTGAGTAAATTGTAACTAAAATAGTCAAGAAACTTGACTCTTCTGTTTGCATAAGATATAGCAAATAATTTATTACAACTTTTTTTGAAATATATCGATTCTTTTTAATGCGTAGTACTCAGAAAACAGTTGGAGACAAGCGGATGTGCGTAAAACCATATCAAAATGCGTTAGAAAGCATGGCGAAAGCCAACCTCGCATTTCTTCAATTGCTACTGCCGTATATTGTAAAATAACATTCCACGGTCCAATCTGAAAGCATTATTCGTGTTTTCATGTGGAAATTAGTTAATAAGCATATAGCAGTTTATAAAAAGTTTAAAAAATAATATTTATTTTTTTGAGTAAATTGTAACTAAAATAGTCAAGAAACTTGACCCTTCTGTTTGCATAAGATATAGCAAATAATTTATTACAACTTTTTTTGAAATATATCGATTCCTTTTAATGCATAGTACTCAGAAAACAGTTGGAGACAAGCGGATGTGCGTAAAACCATATCAAAATGCGTTAGAAAGCATGGAGCAAGCCAATCTCGCATTTCTTCAATTGCAACCGCCGTATATTGTAAAATAACATTCTACGGTCCAATCTGAAAGCATTATTCGTGTTTTCATCTGGAAATTAGTTAATCAGCATATAGCAGTTTATAAAAAGTTTAAAAAATAATATTTATTTTTTTGAGTAAATTGTAACTAAAATAGTCAAGAAACTGGACCCTTCTATTTGCATAAGATATAGCAAATAATTTATTACAAGTTTTTTTGAAATAAATCGATTCTCTTTAATGCGTAGTACTCAGAAAACAGTTGGAGACAAGCGGATGTGCGTAAAACCATATCAAAATGCGTTAGAAAGCATGGAGCAAGCCAACCTCGCATTTCTTCAATTGCAACCGCCGTATATTGTAAAATAACATTCTACGGTCCAATCTGAAAGCATTATTCGTGTTTTCATCTGGAAATTAGTTAATCAGCATATAGCAGTTTAGAAAAAGTTTAAAAAATAATATTTATTTTTTTGAGTAAATTGTAACTAAAATAGTCAAGAAACTTGACCCTTCTGTTTGCATAAGATATAGCAAATAATTTATTACAACTTTTTTTGAAATATATCGATTCTTTTTAATGCGTAGTACTCAGAAAACAGTTGGAGACAAGCGGATGTGCGTAAAACCATATCAAAATGCGTTAGAAAGCATGGAGCAAGCCAACCTCGCATTTCTTCAATTGCAACAGCCGTATATTGTAAAATAACATTCTACGGTCCAATCTGAAAGCATTATTCGTGTTTTCATCTGGAAATTAGTTAATCAGCATATAGCAGTTTATAAAAAGTTTAAAAAATAATATTTATTTTTTTGAGTAAATTGTAACTAAAATAGTCAAGAAACTTGACCCTTCTGTTTGCATAAGATATAGCAAATAATTTATTACAACTTTTTTTGAAATATATCGATTCTTTTTAATGCGTAGTACTCAGAAAACAGTTGGAGACAAGCGGATGTGCGTAAAACCATATCAAAATGCGTTAGAAAGCATGGAGCAAGCCAACCTCGCATTTCTTCAATTGCAACCGCAGTATATTGTAAAATAACATTCTACGGTCCAATCTGAAAGCATTATTCGTGTTTTCATCTGGAAATTAGTTAATCAGCATATGGCAGTTTATAAAAAGTTTAAAAAATAATATTTATTTTTTTGAGTAAATTGTAACTAAAATAGTCAAGAAACTTGACCCTTCTGTTTGCATAAGATATAGCAAATAATTTATTACAACTTTTTTTGAAATATATCGATTCTTTTTAATGCGTAGTACTCAGAAAACAGTTGGAGACAAGCGGATGTGCGTAAAACCATATCAAAATGCGTTAGAAAGCATGGAGCAAGCCAACCTCGCATTTCTTCAATTGCAACCGCCGTATATTGTAAAATAACATTCTACGGTCCAATCTGAAAGCATTATTCGTGTTTTCATCTGGAAATTTGTTAATCAGCATATAGCAGTTTATAAAAAGTTTAAAAAATAATTTTTATTTTTTTGAGTAAATTGTAACCAAAATAGTCAAGAAACTTGACCCTTCTGTTTGCATAAGATATAGCAAATAATTTATTACAACTTTTTTTGAAATATATCGATTCTTTTTAATGCGTAGTACTCAGAAAACAGTTGGAGACAAGCGGATGTGCGTAAAACCATATCAAAATGCGTTAGAAAGCATGGAGCAAGCCAACCTCGCATTTCTTCAATTGCAACCGCAGTATATTGTAAAATAACATTCTACGGTCCAATCTGAAAGCATTATTCGTGTTTTCATCTGGAAATTAGTTAATCAGCATATGGCAGTTTATAAAAAGTTTAAAAAATAATATTTATTTTTTTGAGTAAATTGTAACTAAAATAGTCAAGAAACTTGACCCTTCTGTTTGCATAAGATATAGCAAATAATTTATTACAACTTTTTTTGAAATATATCGATTCTTTTTAATGCGTAGTACTCAGAAAACAGTTGGAGACAAGCGGATGTGCGTAAAACCATATCAAAATGCGTTAGAAAGCATGGAGCAAGCCAACCTCGCATTTCTTCAATTGCAACCGCCGTATATTGTAAAATAACATTCTACGGTCCAATCTGAAAGCATTATTCGTGTTTTCATCTGGAAATTAGTTAATCAGCATATAGCAGTTTAGAAAAAGTTTAAAAAATAATTTTTATTTTTTTGAGTAAATTGTAACTAAAATAGTCAAGAAACTTGACCCTTCTGTTTGCATAAGATATAGCAAATAATTTATTACAACTTTTTTTGAAATATATCGATTCTTTTTAATGCGTAGTACTCAGAAAACAGTTGGAGACAAGCGGATGTGCGTAAAACCATATCAAAATGCGTTAGAAAGCATGGAGCAAGCCAACCTCGCATTTCTTCAATTGCAACCGCCGTATATTGTAAAATAACATTCTACGGTCCAATCTGAAAGCATTATTCGTGTTTTCATCTGGAAATTAGTTAATCAGCATATAGCAGTTTATAAAAAGTTTAAAAAATAATATTTATTTTTTTGAGTAAATTGTAACTAAAATAGTCAAGAAACTTGACCCTTCTGTTTGCATAAGATATAGCAAATAATTTATTACAACTTTTTTTGAAATATATCGATTCTTTTTAATGCGTAGTACTCAGAAAACAGTTGGAGACAAGCGGATGTGCGTAAAACCATATCAAAATGCGTTAGAAAGCATGGAGCAAGCCAACCTCGCATTTCTTCAATTGCAACAGCCGTATATTGTAAAATAACATTCTACGGTCCAATCTGAAAGCATTATTCGTGTTTTCATCTGGAAATTAGTTAATCAGCATATAGCAGTTTATAAAAAGTTTAAAAAATAATATTTATTTTTTTGAGTAAATTGTAACTAAAATAGTCAAGAAACTTGACCCTTCTGTTTGCATAAGATATAGCAAATAATTTATTACAACTTTTTTTGAAATATATCGATTCTTTTTAATGCGTAGTACTCAGAAAACAGTTGGAGACAAGCGGATGTGCGTAAAACCATATCAAAATGCGTTAGAAAGCATGGAGCAAGCCAACCTCGCATTTCTTCAATTGCAACCGCAGTATATTGTAAAATAACATTCTACGGTCCAATCTGAAAGCATTATTCGTGTTTTCATCTGGAAATTAGTTAATCAGCATATGGCAGTTTATAAAAAGTTTAAAAAATAATATTTATTTTTTTGAGTAAATTGTAACTAAAATAGTCAAGAAACTTGACCCTTCTGTTTGCATAAGATATAGCAAATAATTTATTACAACTTTTTTTGAAATATATCGATTCTTTTTAATGCGTAGTACTCAGAAAACAGTTGGAGACAAGCGGATGTGCGTAAAACCATATCAAAATGCGTTAGAAAGCATGGAGCAAGCCAACCTCGCATTTCTTCAATTGCAACCGCCGTATATTGTAAAATAACATTCTACGGTCCAATCTGAAAGCATTATTCGTGTTTTCATCTGGAAATTTGTTAATCAGCATATAGCAGTTTATAAAAAGTTTAAAAAATAATTTTTATTTTTTTGAGTAAATTGTAACCAAAATAGTCAAGAAACTTGACCCTTCTGTTTGCATAAGATATAGCAAATAATTTATTACAACTTTTTTTGAAATATATCGATTCTTTTTAATGCGTAGTACTCAGAAAACAGTTGGAGACAAGCGGATGTGCGTAAAACCATATCAAAATGCGTTAGAAAGCATGGAGCAAGCCAACCTCGCATTTCTTCAATTGCAACCGCCGTATATTGTAAAATAACATTCTACGGTCCAATCTGAAAGCATTATTCGTGTTTTCATCTGGAAATTAGTTAATCAGCATATAGCAGTTTATAAAAAGTTTAAAAAATAATATTTATTTTTTTGAGTAAATTGTAACTAAAATAGTCAAGAAACTTGACCCTTCTGTTTGCATAAGATATAGCAAATAATTTATTACAACTTTTTTTGATATATATCGATTCTTTTTAATGCGTAGTACTCAGAAAACAGTTGGAGACAAGCGGATGTGCGTAAAACCATATCAAAATGCGTTAGAAAGCATGGAGCAAGCCAACCTCGCATTTCTTCAATTGCAACCGCCGTATATTGTAAAATAACATTCTACGGTCCAATCTGAAAGCATTATTCGTGTTTTCATCTGGAAATTAGTTAATCAGCATATAGCAGTTTAGAAAAAGTTTAAAAAATAATTTTTATTTTTTTGAGTAAATTGTAACTAAAATAGTCAAGAAACTTGACCCTTCTGTTTGCATAAGATATAGCAAATAATTTATTACAACTTTTTTTGAAATATATCGATTCTTTTTAATGCGTAGTACTCAGAAAACAGTTGGAGACAAGCGGATGTGCGTAAAACCATATCAAAATGCGTTAGAAAGCATGGAGCAAGCCAACCTCGCATTTCTTCAATTGCAACCGCCGTATATTGTAAAATAACATTCTACGGACCAATCTGAAAGCATTATTCGTGTTTTCATCTGGAAATTAGTTAATCAGCATATAGCAGTTTAGAAAAAGTTTAAAAAATAATTTTTATTTTTTTGAGTAAATTGTAACTAAAATAGTCAAGAAACTTGACCCTTCTGTTTGCATAAGATATAGCAAATAATTTATTACAACTTTTTTTGAAATATATCGATTCTTTTTAATGCGTAGTACTCAGAAAACAGTTGGAGACAAGCGGATGTGCGTAAAACCATATCAAAATGCGTTAGAAAGCATGGAGCAAGCCAACCTCGCATTTCTTCAATTGCAACCGCCGTATATTGTAAAATAACATTCTACGGTCCAATCTGAAAGCATTATTCGTGTTTTCATCTGGAAATTAGTTAATCAGCATATAGCAGTTTATAAAAAGTTTAAAAAATAATATTTATTTTTTTGAGTAAATTGTAACTAAAATAGTCAAGAAACTTGACCCTTCTGTTTGCATAAGATATAGCAAATAATTTATTACAACTTTTTTTGAAATATATCGATTCTTTTTAATGCGTAGTACTCAGAAAACAGTTGGAGACAAGCGGATGTGCGTAAAACCATATCAAAATGCGTTAGAAAGTATGGAGCAAGCCAAGCTCGCATTTCTTCAAATGCAACCGCCGTATATTGTAAGATAACATTCTATGGTCCAATCTGAAAGCATTATTCGTGTTTTCATCTGGAAATTAGTTAATCAGCATATAGCAGTTTAGAAAAAGTTTAAAAAATAATTTTTATTTTTTTGAGTAAATTGTAACTAAAATAGTCAAGAAACTTGACCCTTCTGTTTGCATAAGATATAGCAAGTAATTTATTACAACTTTTTTTGAAATATATCGATTCTTTTTAATGCGTAGTACTCAGAAAACAGTTGGAGACAAGCGGATGTGCGTAAAACCATATCAAAATGCGTTAGAAAGCATGGAGCAAGAAAACCTCGCATATCTTCAATTGCAACCGCCGTATATTGTAAAATAACATTCTACGGTCCAATCTGAAAGCATTATTCGTGTTTTCATCTGGAAATTAGTTAATCAGCATATAGCAGTTTAGAAAAAGTTTAAAAAATAATTTTTATTTTTTTGAGTAAATTGTAACTAAAATAGTCAAGAAACTTGACCCTTCTGTTTGCATAAGATATAGCAAATAATTTATTACAACTTTTTTTGAAATATATCGATTCTTTTTAATGCGTAGTACTCAGAAAACAGTTGGAGACAAGCGGATGTGCGTAAAACCATATCAAAATGCGTTAGAAAGCATGGAGCAAGCCAACCTCGCATTTCTTCAATTGCAACCGCCGTATATTGTAAAATAACATTCTACGGACAAATCTGAAAGCATTATTCGTGTTTTCATCTGGAAATTAGTTAATCAGCATATAGCAGTTTAGAAAAAGTTTAAAAAATAATTTTTATTTTTTTGAGTAAATTGTAACTAAAATAGTCAAGAAACTTGACCCTTCTGTTTGCATAAGATATAGCAAATAATTTATTACAACTTTTTTTGAAATATATCGATTCTTTTTAATGCGTAGTACTCAGAAAACAGTTGGAGACAAGCGGATGTGCGTAAAACCATATCAAAATGTGTTAGAAAGCATGGAGCAAGCCAACCTCGCATTTCTTCAATTGCAACCGCCGTATATTGTAAAATAACATTCTACGGTCCAATCTGAAAGCATTATTCGTGTTTTCATCTGGAAATTAGTTAATCAGCATATAGCAGTTTATAAAAAGTTTAAAAAATAATATTTATTTTTTTGAGTAAATTGTAACTAAAATAGTCAAGAAACTTGACCCTTCTGTTTGCATAAGATATAGCAAATAATTTATTACAATTTTTTTTGAAATATATCGATTCTTTTTAATGCGTAGTACTCAGAAAACAGTTGGAGACAAGCGGATGTGCGTAAAACCATATCAAAATGCGTTAGAAAGTATGGAGCAAGCCAAGCTCGCATTTCTTCAAATGCAACCGCCGTATATTGTAAGATAACATTCTATGGTCCAATCTGAAAGCATTATTCGTGTTTTCATCTGGAAATTAGTTAATCAGCATATAGCAGTTTAGAAAAAGTTTAAAAAATAATTTTTATTTTTTTGAGTAAATTGTAACTAAAATAGTCAAGAAACTTGACCCTTCTGTTTGCATAAGATATAGCAAATAATTTATTACAACTTTTTTTGAAATATATCGATTCTTTTTAATGCGTAGTACTCAGAAAACAGTTGGAGACAAGCGGATGTGCGTAAAACCATATCAAAATGCGTT
Organism: Cantharis rustica; assembly: GCA_911387805.1. Classification (NCBI taxonomy): domain Eukaryota; kingdom Metazoa; phylum Arthropoda; class Insecta; order Coleoptera; family Cantharidae; genus Cantharis; species Cantharis rustica. Next base: position 14,015,342 of record OU426883.1, read on the forward strand.
AGAAAGCATGGAGCAAGCCAACCTCGCATTTCTTCAATTGCAACCGCCGTATATTGTAAAATAACATTCTACGGTCCAATCTGAAAGCATTATTCGTGTTTTCATCTGGTAATTAGTTAGTCAGCATATAGCAGTTTATAAAAAGTTTAAAAAATAATATTTATTTTTTTGAGTAAATTGTAACTAAAATAGTCAAGAAACTTGACCCTTCTGTTTGCATAAGATATAGCAAATAATTTATTACAACTTTTTTTGATATATATCGATTCTTTTTAATGCGTAGTACTCAGAAAACAGTTGGAGACAAGCGGATGTGCGTAAAACCATATCAAAATGCGTTAGAAAGCATGGAGCAAGCCAACCTCGCATTTCTTCAATTGCAACCGCCGTATATTGTAAAATAACATTCTACGGTCCAATCTGAAAGCATTATTCGTGTTTTCATCTGGAAATTAGTTAATCAGCATATAGCAGTTTATAAAAAGTTTAAAAAATAATATTTATTTTTTTGAGTAAATTGTAACTAAAATAGTCAAGAAACTTGACCCTTCTATTTGCATAAGATATAGCAAATAATTTATTACAACTTTTTTTGATATATATCGATTCTTTTTAATGCGTAGTACTCAGAAAACAGTTGGAGACAAGCGGATGTGCGTAAAACCATATCAAAATGCGTTAGAAAGCATGGAGCAATCCAAGCTCGCATTTCTTCAATTGCAACCGCCGTATATTGTAAGATAACATTCTATGGTCCAATCTGAAAGCATTATTCGTGTTTTCATCTGGAAATTAGTTAATCAGCATATAGCAGTTTAGAAAAAGTTTAAAAAATAATTTTTATATTTTTGAGTAAATTGTAACTAAAATAGTCAAGAAACTTGACCCTTCTGTTTGCATAAGATATAGCAAATAATTTATTACAACTTTTTTTGAAATATATCGATTCTTTTTAATGCGTAGTACTCAGAAAACAGTTGGAGACAAGCGGATGTGCGTAAAACCATATCAAAATGCGTTAGAAAGCATGGAGCAAGCCAACCTCGCATTTCTTCAATTGCAACCGCCGTATATTGTAAAATAACATTCTACGGTCCAATCTGAAAGCATTATTCGTGTTTTCATCTGGAAATTAGTTAATCAGCATATAGCAGTTTATAAAAAGTTTAAAAAATAATATTTATTTTTTTGAGTAAATTGTAACTAAAATAGTCAAGAAACTTGACCCTTCTGTTTGCATAAGATATAGCAAATAATTTATTACAACTTTTTTTGAAATATATCGATTCTTTTTAATGCGTAGTACTCAGAAAACAGTTGGAGACAAGCGGATGTGCGTAAAACCATATCAAAATGCGTTAGAAAGCATGGAGCAAGCCAACCTCGCATTTCTTCAATTGCAACCGCCGTATATTGTAAAATAACATTCTACGGTCCAATCTGAAAGCATTATTCGTGTTTTCATCTGGAAATTAGTTAATCAGCATATAGCAGTTTATAAAAAGTTTAAAAAATAATATTTATTTTTTTGAGTAAATTGTAACTAAAATAGTCAAGAAACTTGACCCTTCTGTTTGCATAAGATATAGCAAATAATTTATTACAACTTTTTTTGAAATAATTCGATTCTTTTTAATGCGTAGTACTCAGAAAACAGTTGGAGACAAGCGGATGTGCGTAAAACCATATCAAAATGCGTTAGAAAGCATGGAGCAAACCAACCTCGCATTTCTTCAATTGCAACCGCCGTATATTGTAAAATAACATTCTACGGTCCAATCTGAAGGCATTATTCGTGTTTTCATCTGGAAATTAGTTAATCAGCATATAGCAGTTTAGAAAAAGTTTAAAAAATAATTTTTCTTTTTTGAGTAAATTGTAACTAAAATAGTCAAGAAACTTGACCCTTCTGTTTGCATAAGATATAGCAAATAATTTATTACAACTTTTTTTGAAATATATCGATTCTTTTTAATGCGTAGTACTCAGAAAACAGTTGGAGACAAGCGGATGTGCGTAAAACCATATCAAAATGCGTTAGAAAGCATGGAGCAAGCCAACCTCGCATTTCTTCAATTGCAACCGCCGTATATTGTAAAATAACATTCTACGGTCCAATCTGAAAGCATTATTCGTGTTTTCATCTGGAAATTAGTTAATCAGCATATAGCAGTTTAGAAAAAGTTTAAAAAATAATTTTTATTTTTTTGAGTAAATTGTAACTAAAATAGTCAAGAAACTTGACCCTTCTGTTTGCATAAGATATAGCAAATAATTTATTACAACTTTTTTTGAAATATATCGATTCTTTTTAATGCGTAGTACTCAGAAAACAGTTGGAGACAAGCGGATGTGCGTAAAACCATATCAAAATGCGTTAGAAAGCATGGAGCAAACCAACCTCGCATTTCTTCAATTGCAACCGCCGTATATTGTAAAATAACATTCTACGGTCCAATCTGAAGGCATTATTCGTGTTTTCATCTGGAAATTAGTTAATCAGCATATAGCAGTTTAGAAAAAGTTTAAAAAATAATTTTTATTTTTTTGAGTAAATTGTAACTAAAATAGTCAAGAAACTTGACCCTTCTGTTTGCATAAGATATAGCAAATAATTTATTACAAGTTTTTTTGAAATATATCGATTCTTTTTAATGCGTAGTACTCAGAAAACAGTTGGAGACAAGCGGATGTGCGTAAAACCATATCAAAATGCGTTAGAAAGCATGGAGCAAGCCAACCTCGCATTTCTTCAATTGCAACCGCCGTATATTGTAAAATAACATTCTACGGTCCAATCTGAAAGCATTATTCGTGTTTTCATCTGGAAATTAGTTAATCAGCATATAGCAGTTTAGAAAAAGTTTAAAAAATAATTTTTCTTTTTTGAGTAAATTGTAACTAAAATAGTCAAGAAACTTGACCCTTCTGTTTGCATAAGATATAGCAAATAATTTATTACAACTTTTTTTGAAATATATCGATTCTTTTTAATGCGTAGTACTCAGAAAACAGTTGGAGACAAGCGGATGTGCGTAAAACCATATCAAAATGCGTTAGAAAGCATGGAGCAAGCCAACCTCGCATTTCTTCAATTGCAACCGCCGTATATTGTAAAATAACATTCTACGGTCCAATCTGAAAGCATTATTCGTGTTTTCATCTGGAAATTAGTTAATCAGCATATAGCAGTTTAGAAAAAGTTTAAAAAATAATTTTTATTTTTTTGAGTAAATTGTAACTAAAATAGTCAAGAAACTTGACCCTTCTGTTTGCATAAGATATAGCAAATAATTTATTACAACTTTTTTTGAAATATATCGATTCTTTTTAATGCCTAGTACTCAGAAAACAGTTGGAGACAAGCGGATGTGCGTAAAACCATATCAAAATGCGTTAGAAAGCATGGAGCAAGCCAACCTCGCATTTCTTCAATTGCAACCGCCGTATATTGTAAAATAACATTCTACGGTCCAATCTGAAAGCATTATTCGTGTTTTCATCTGGAAATTAGTTAATCAGCATATAGCAGTTTAGAAAAAGTTTAAAAAATAATTTTTATTTTTTTGAGTAAATTGTAACTAAAATAGTCAAGAAACTTGACCCTTCTGTTTGCATAAGATATAGCAAATAATTTATTACAACTTTTTTTGAAATATATCGATTCTTTTTAATGCGTAGTACTCAGAAAACAGTTGGAGACAAGCGGATGTGCGTAAAACCATATCAAAATGCGTTAGAAAGCATGGAGCAAGCCAACCTCGCATTTCTTCAATTGCAACCGCCGTATATTGTAAAATAACATTCTACGGTCCAATCTGAAAGCATTATTCGTGTTTTCATCTAGAAATTAGTTAATCAGCATATAGCAGTTTAGAAAAAGTTTAAAAAATAATTTTTATTTTTTTGAGTAAATTGTAACTAAAATAGTCAAGAAACTTGACCCTTCTGTTTGCATAAGATATAGCAAATAATTTATTACAACTTTTTTTGAAATATATCGATTCTTTTTAATGCGTAGTACTCAGAAAACAGTTGGAGACAAGCGGATGTGCGTAAAACCATATCAAAATGCGTTAGAAAGCATGGAGCAAGCCAACCTCGCATTTCTTCAATTGCAACCGCCGTATATTGTAAAATAACATTCTACGGTCCAATCTGAAAGCATTATTCGTGTTTTCATCTGGAAATTAGTTAATCAGCATATAGCAGTTTAGAAAAAGTTTAAAAAATAATTTTTATTTTTTTGAGTAAATTGTAACTAAAATAGTCAAGAAACTTGACCCTTCTGTTTGCATAAGATATAGCAAATAATTTATTACAACTTTTTTTGAAATATATCGATTCTTTTTAATGCGTAGTACTCAGAAAACAGTTGGAGACAAGCGGATGTGCGTAAAACCATATCAAAATGCGTTAGAAAGCATGGAGCAAGCCAACCTCGCATTTCTTCAATTGCAACCGCCGTATATTGTAAAATAACATTCTACGGTCCAATCTGAAAGCATTATTCGTGTTTTCATCTGGAAATTAGTTAATCAGCATATAGCAGTTTAGAAAAAGTTTAAAAAATAATTTTTATTTTTTTGAGTAAATTGTAACTAAAATAGTCAAGAAACTTGACCCTTCTGTTTGCATAAGATATAGCAAATAATTTATTACAACTTTTTTTGAAATATATCGATTCTTTTTAATGCGTAGTACTCAGAAAACAGTTGGAGACAAGCGGATGTGCGTAAAACCACATCAAAATGCGTTAGAAAGCATGGAGCAAGCCAACCTCGCATTTCTTCAATTGCAACCGCCGTATATTGTAAAATAACATTCTACGATCCAATCTGAAGGCATTATTCGTGTTTTCATCTGGAAATTAGTTAATCAGCATATAGCAGTTTAGAAAAAGTTTAAAAAATAATTTTTATTTTTTTGAGTAAATTGTAACTAAAATAGTAAAGAAACTTGACCCTTCTGTTTGCATAAGATATAGCAAATAATTTATTACAACTTTTTTTGAAATATATCGATTCTTTTTAATGCGTAGTACTCAGAAAACAGTTGGAGACCAACGGATGTGCGTAAAACCATATCAAAATGCGTTAGAAAGCATGGAGCAAGCCAACCTCGCATTTCTTCAATTGCAACCGCCGTATATTGTAAGATAACATTCTATGGTCCAATCTGAAAGCATTATTCGTGTTTTCATCTGGAAATTAGTTAATCAGCATATAGCAGTTTAGAAAAAGTTTAAAAAATAATTTTTATTTTTTTGAGTAAATTGTAACTAAAATAGTCAAGAAACTTGACCCTTCTGTTTGCATAAGATATAGCAAATAATTTATTACAACTTTTTTTGAAATATATCGATTCTTTTTAATGCGTAGTACTCAGAAAACAGTTGGAGACAAGCGGATGTGCGTAAAACCATATCAAAATGCGTTAGAAAGCATGGAGCAAGCCAACCTCGCATTTCTTCAATTGCAACCGCCGTATATTGTAAAATAACATTCTACGGTCCAATCTGAAAGCATTATTCGTGTTTTCATCTGGAAATTAGTTAATCAGCATATAGCAGTTTAGAAAAAGTTTAAAAAATAATATTTATTTTTTTGAGTAAATTGTAACTAAAATAGTCAAGAAACTTGACCCTTCTGTTTGCATAAGATATAGCAAATAATTTATTACAACTTTTTTTGAAATATATCGATTCTTCTTAATGCGTAGTACTCAGAAAACAGTTGGAGACAAGCGGATGTGCGTAAAACCATATCAAAATGCGTTAGAAAGCATGGAACAAGCCAACCTCGCATTTATTTAATTGCAACCGCCGTATATTGTAAAATAACATTCTACGGTCCAATCTGAAAGCATAATTCGTGTTTTCATCTGGAAATTAGTTAATCAGCATATAGCAGTTTATAAAAAGTTTAAAAAATAATATTTATTTTTTTGAGTAAATTGTAACTAAAATAGTCAAGAAACTTGACCCTTCTGTTTGCATAAGATATAGCAAATAATTTATTACAACTTTTTTTGAAATATATCGATTCTTTTTAATGCGTAGTACTCAGAAAACAGTTGGAGACAAGCGGATGTGCGTAAAACCATATCAAAATGCGTTAGAAAGCATGGAGCAAGCCAACCTCGCATTTCTTCAATTGCAACCGCCGTATATTGTAAAATAACATTCTACGGTCCAATCTGAAAGCATTATTCGTGTTTTCATCTGGAAATTAGTTAATCAGCATATAGCAGTTTAGAAAAAGTTTAAAAAATAATTTTTATTTTTTTGAGTAAATTGTAACTAAAATAGTCAAGAAACTTGACCCTTCTGTTTGCATAAGATATAGCAAATAATTTATTACAACTTTTTTTGAAATATATCGATATTTTTTAATGCGTAGTACTCAGAAAACAGTTGGAGACAAGCGGATGTGCGTAAAACCATATCAAAATGCGTTAGAAAGCATGGAGCAAGCCAACCTCGCATTTCTTCAATTGCAACCGCCGTATATTGTAAAATAACATTCTACGGTCCAATCTGAAAGCATTATTCGTGTTTTCATCTGGAAATTAGTTAATCAGCATATAGCAGTTTAGAAAAAGTTTAAAAAATAATTTTTATTTTTTTGAGTAAATTGTAACTAAAATAGTCAAGAAACTTGACCCTTCTGTTTGCATAAGATATAGCAAATAATTTATTACAACTTTTTTTGAAATATATCGATTCTTTTTAATGCGTAGTACTCAGAAAACAGTTGGAGACAAGCGGATGTGCGTAAAACCATATCAAAATGCGTTAGAAAGCATGGAGCAAGCCAACCTCGCATTTCTTCAATTGCAACCGCCGTATATTGTAAAATAACATTCTACGGTCCAATCTGAAAGCATTATTCGTGTTTTCATCTAGAAATTAGTTAATCAGCATATAGCAGTTTAGAAAAAGTTTAAAAAATAATTTTTATTTTTTTGAGTAAATTGTAACTAAAATAGTCAAGAAACTTGACCCTTCTGTTTGCATAAGATATAGCAAATAATTTATTACAACTTTTTTTGAAATATATCGATTCTTTTTAATGCGTAGTACTCAGAAAACAGTTGGAGACAAGCGGATGTGCGTAAAACCATATCAAAATGCGTTAGAAAGCATGGAGCAAGCCAACCTCGCATTTCTTCAATTGCAACCGCCGTATATTGTAAAATAACATTCTACGGTCCAATCTGAAAGCATTATTCGTGTTTTCATCTGGAAATTAGTTAATCAGCATATAGCAGTTTAGAAAAAGTTTAAAAAATAATTTTTATTTTTTTGAGTAAATTGTAACTAAAATAGTCAAGAAACTTGACCCTTCTGTTTGCATAAGATATAGCAAATAATTTATTACAACTTTTTTTGAAATATATCGATTCTTTTTAATGCGTAGTACTCAGAAAACAGTTGGAGACAAGCGGATGTGCGTAAAACCATATCAAAATGCGTTAGAAAGCATGGAGCAAGCCAACCTCGCATTTCTTCAATTGCAACCGCCGTATATTGTAAAATAACATTCTACGGTCCAATCTGAAAGCATTATTCGTGTTTTCATCTGGAAATTAGTTAATCAGCATATAGCAGTTTAGAAAAAGTTTAAAAAATAATTTTTATTTTTTTGAGTAAATTGTAACTAAAATAGTCAAGAAACTTGACCCTTCTGTTTGCATAAGATATAGCAAATAATTTATTACAACTTTTTTTGAAATATATCGATTCTTTTTAATGCGTAGTACTCAGAAAACAGTTGGAGACAAGCGGATGTGCGTAAAACCACATCAAAATGCGTTAGAAAGCATGGAGCAAGCCAACCTCGCATTTCTTCAATTGCAACCGCCGTATATTGTAAGATAACATTCTATGGTCCAATCTGAAAGCATTATTCGTGTTTTCATCTGGAAATTAGTTAATCAGCATATAGCAGTTTAGAAAAAGTTTAAAAAATAATTTTTATTTTTTTGAGTAAATTGTAACTAAAATAGTCAAGAAACTTGACCCTTCTGTTTGCATAAGATATAGCAAATAATTTATTACAACTTTTTTTGAAATATATCGATTCTTTTTAATGCGTAGTACTCAGAAAACAGTTGGAGACAAGCGGATGTGCGTAAAACCATATCAAAATGCGTTAGAAAGCATGGAGCAAGCCAACCTCGCATTTCTTCAATTGCAACCGCCGTATATTGTAAAATAACATTCTACGGTCCAATCTGAAAGCATTATTCGTGTTTTCATCTGGAAATTAGTTAATCAGCATATAGCAGTTTAGAAAAAGTTTAAAAAATAATATTTATTTTTTTGAGTAAATTGTAACTAAAATAGTCAAGAAACTTGACCCTTCTGTTTGCATAAGATATAGCAAATAATTTATTACAACTTTTTTTGAAATATATCGATTCTTCTTAATGCGTAGTACTCAGAAAACAGTTGGAGACAAGCGGATGTGCGTAAAACCATATCAAAATGCGTTAGAAAGCATGGAGCAAGCCAACCTCGCATTTATTTAATTGCAACCGCCGTATATTGTAAAATAACATTCTACGGTCCAATCTGAAAGCATAATTCGTGTTTTCATCTGGAAATTAGTTAATCAGCATATAGCAGTTTATAAAAAGTTTAAAAAATAATATTTATTTTTTTGAGTAAATTGTAACTAAAATAGTCAAGAAACTTGACCCTTCTGTTTGCATAAGATATAGCAAATAATTTATTACAACTTTTTTTGAAATATATCGATTCTTTTTAATGCGTAGTACTCAGAAAACAGTTGGAGACAAGCGGATGTGCGTAAAACCATATCAAAATGCGTTAGAAAGCATGGAGCAAGCCAACCTCGCATTTCTTCAATTGCAACCGCCGTATATTGTAAAATAACATTCTACGGTCCAATCTGAAAGCATTATTCGTGTTTTCATCTGGAAATTAGTTAATCAGCATATAGCAGTTTAGAAAAAGTTTAAAAAATAATTTTTATTTTTTTGAGTAAATTGTAACTAAAATAGTCAAGAAACTTGACCCTTCTGTTTGCATAAGATATAGCAAATAATTTATTACAACTTTTTTTGAAATATATCGATATTTTTTAATGCGTAGTACTCAGAAAACAGTTGGAGACAAGCGGATGTGCGTAAAACCATATCAAAATGCGTTAGAAAGCATGGAGCAAGCCAACCTCGCATTTCTTCAATTGCAACCGCCGTATATTGTAAAATAACATTCTACGGTCCAATCTGAAAGCATTATTCGTGTTTTCATCTGGAAATTAGTTAATCAGCATATAGCAGTTTAGAAAAAGTTTAAAAAATAATTTTTATTTTTTTGAGTAAATTGTAACTAAAATAGTCAAGAAACTTGACCCTTCTGTTTGCATAAGATATAGCAAATAATTTATTACAACTTTTTTTGAAATATATCGATTCTTTTTAATGCGTAGTACTCAGAAAACAGTTGGAGACAAGCGGATGTGCGTAAAACCATATCAAAATGCGTTAGAAAGCATGGAGCAAGCCAACCTCGCATTTCTTCAATTGCAACCGCCGTATATTGTAAAATAACATTCTACGGTCCAATCTGAAAGCATTATTCGTGTTTTCATCTGGAAATTAGTTAATCAGCATATAGCAGTTTAGAAAAAGTTTAAAAAATAATTTTTATTTTTTTGAGTAAATTGTAACTAAAATAGTCAAGAAACTTGACCCTTCTGTTTGCATAAGATATAGCAAATAATTTATTACAACTTTTTTTGAAATATATCGATTCTTTTTAATGCGTAGTACTCAGAAAACAGTTGGAGACAAGCGGATGTGCGTAAAACCATATCAAAATGCGTTAGAAAGCATGGAGCAAACCAACCTCGCATTTCTTCAATTGCAACCGCCGTATATTGCAAAATAACATTCTACGGTCCAATCTGAAAGCATTATTCGTGTTTTCATCTGGAAATTAGTTAATCAGCATATAGCAGTTTAGAAAAAATTTAAAAAATAATTTTTATTTTTTTGAGTAAATTGTAACTAAAATAGTCAAGAAACTTGACCCTTCTGTTTGCATAAGATATAGCAAATAATTTATTACAACTTTTTTTGAAATATATCGATTCTTTTTAATGCGTAGTACTCAGAAAACAGTTGGAGACAAGCGGATGTGCGTAAAACCATATCAAAATGCGTTAGAAAGCATGGAGCAAGCCAAGCTCGCATTTCTTCAATTGCAACCGCCGTATATTGTAAGATAACATTCTACGGTCCAATCTGAAAGCATTATTCGTGTTTTCATCTGGAAATTAGTTAATCAGCATATAGCAGTTTATAAAAAGTTTAAAAAATAATTTTTATTTTTTTGAGTAAATTGTAACTAAAATAGTCAAGAAACTTGACCCTTCTGTTTGCATAAGATATAGCAAATAATTTATTACAACTTTTTTTGAAATATATCGATTCTTTTTAATGCGTAGTACTCAGAAAACAGTTGGAGACAAGCGGATGTGCGTAAAACCATATCAAAATGCGTTAGAAAGCATGGAGCAAGCCAACCTCGCATTTCTTCAATTGCAACCGCCGTATATTGTAAAATAACATTCTACGGTCCAATCTGAAAGCATTATTCGTGTTTTCATCTGGAAATTAGTTAATCAGCATATAGCAGTTTAGAAAAAGTTTAAAAAATAATTTTTATTTTTTTGAGTAAATTGTAACTAAAATAGTCAAGAAACTTGACCCTTCTGTTTGCATAAGATATAGCAAATAATTTATTACAACTTTTTTTGAAATATATCGATTCTTTTTAATGCGTAGTACTCAGAAAACAGTTGGAGACAAGCGGATGTGCGTAAAACCATATCAAAATGCGTTAGAAAGCATGGAGCAAACCAACCTCGCATTTCTTCAATTGCAACCGCCGTATATTGCAAAATAACATTCTACGGTCCAATCTGAAAGCATTATTCGTGTTTTCATCTGGAAATTAGTTAATCAGCATATAGCAGTTTAGAAAAAATTTAAAAAATAATTTTTATTTTTTTGAGTAAATTGTAACTAAAATAGTCAAGAAACTTGACCCTTCTGTTTGCATAAGATATAGCAAATAATTTATTACAACTTTTTTTGAAATATATCGATTCTTTTTAATGCGTAGTACTCAGAAAACAGTTGGAGACAAGCGGATGTGCGTAAAACCATATCAAAATGCGTTAGAAAGCATGGAGCAAGCCAAGCTCGCATTTCTTCAATTGCAACCGCCGTATATTGTAAGATAACATTCTACGGTCCAATCTGAAAGCATTATTCGTGTTTTCATCTGGAAATTAGTTAATCAGCATATAGCAGTTTATAAAAAGTTTAAAAAATAATTTTTATTTTTTTGAGTAAATTGTAACTAAAATAGTCAAGAAACTTGACCCTTCTGTTTGCATAAGATATAGCAAATAATTTATTACAACTTTTTTTTTTATATATCGATTCTTTTCAATGCGTAGTACTCAGAAAACAGTTGGAGACAAGCGGATGTGCGTAAAACCATATCAAAATGCGTTAGAAAGCATGGAGCAAGCCAACCTCGCATTTCTTCAATTGCAACCGCCGTATATTGTAAAATAACATTCTACGGTCCAATCTGAAGGCATTATTCGTGTTTTCATCTGGAAATTAGTTAATCAGCATATAGCAGTTTAGAAAAAGTTTAAAAAATAATTTTTATTTTTTTGAGTAAATTGTAACTAAAATAGTCAAGAAACTTGACCCTTCTGTTTGCATAAGATATAGCAAATAATTTATTACAACTTTTTTTGAAATATATCGATTCTTTTTAATGCGTAGTACTCAGAAAACAGTTGGAGACCAGCGGATGTGCGTAAAACCATATCAAAATGCGTTAGAAAGCATGGAGCAAGCCAACCTCGCATTTCTTCAATTGCAACCGCCGTATATTGTAAGATAACATTCTAAGGTCCAATCTGAAAGCATTATTCGTGTTTTCATCTGGAAATTAGTTAATCAGCATATAGCAGTTTAGAAAAAGTTTAAAAAATAATTTTTATTTTTTTGAGTAAATTGTAACTAAAATAGTCAAGAAACTTGACCCTTCTGTTTGCATAAGATATAGCAAATAATTTATTACAACTTTTTTTGAAATATATCGATTCTTTTTAATGCGTAGTACTCAGAAAACAGTTGGAGACAAGCGGATGTGCGTAAAACCATATCAAAATGCGTTAGAAAGCATGGAGCAAGCCAACCTCGCATTTCTTCAATTGCAACCGCCGTATATTGTAAAATAACATTCTACGGTCCAATCTGAAAGCATTATTCGTGTTTTCATCTGGAAATTAGTTAATCAGCATATAGCAGTTTAGAAAAAGTTTAAAAAATAATATTTATTTTTTTGAGTAAATTGTAACTAAAATAGTCAAGAAACTTGACCCTTCTGTTTGCATAAGATATAGCAAATAATTTATTACAACTTTTTTTGAAATATATCGATTCTTCTTAATGCGTAGTCATCAGAAAACAGTTGGAGACAAGCGGATGTGCGTAAAACCATATCAAAATGCGTTAGAAAGCATGGAGCAAGCCAACCTCGCATTTATTTAATTGCAACCGCCGTATATTGTAAAATAACATTCTACGGTCCAATCTGAAAGCATTATTCGTGTTTTCATCTGGAAATTAGTTAATCAGCATATAGCAGTTTATAAAAAGTTTAAAAAATAATATTTATTTTTTTGAGTAAATTGTAACTAAAATAGTCAAGAAACTTGACCCTTCTGTTTGCATAAGATATAGCAAATAATTTATTACAACTTTTTTTGAAATATATCGATTCTTTTTAATGCGTAGTACTCAGAAAGCAGTTGGAGACAAGCGGATGTGCGTAAAACCATATCAAAATGCGTTAGAAAGCATGGAGCAAGCCAACCTCGCATTTCTTCAATTGCAACCGCCGTATATTGTAAAATAACATTCTACGGTCTAATCTGAAAGCATTATTCGTGTTTTCATCTGGAAATTAGTTAATCAGCATATAGCAGTTTAGAAAAAGTTTAAAAAATAATTTTTATTTTTTTGAGTAAATTGTAACTAAAATAGTCAAGAAACTTGACCCTTCTGTTTGCATAAGATATAGCAAATAATTTATTACAACTTTTTTTGAAATATATCGATTCTTTTTAATGCGTAGTACTCAGAAAACAGTTGGAGACAAGCGGATGTGCGTAAAACCATATCAAAATGCGTTAGAAAGCATGGAGCAAGCCAACCTCGCATTTCTTCAATTGCAACCGCCGTATATTGTAAAATAACATTCTACGGTCCAATCTGAAAGCATTATTCGTGTTTTCATCTGGAAATTAGTTAATCAGCATATAGCAGTTTAGAAAAAGTTTAAAAAATAATTTTTATTTTTTTGAGTAAATTGTAACTAAAATAGTCAAGAAACTTGACCCTTCTGTTTGCATAAGATATAGCAAATAATTTATTACAACTTTTTTTGAAATATATCGATTCTTTTTAATGCGTAGTACTCAGAAAACAGTTGGAGACAAGCGGATGTGCGTAAAACCATATCAAAATGCGTTAGAAAGCATGGAGCAAGCCAACCTCGCATTTCTTCAATTGCAACCGCCGTATATTGTAAAATAACATTCTACGGTCCAATCTGAAAGCATTATTCGTGTTTTCATCTGGAAATTAGTTAATCAGCATATAGCAGTTTAGAAAAAGTTTAAAAAATAATTTTTATTTTTTTGAGTAAATTGTAACTAAAATAGTCAAGAAACTTGACCCTTCTGTTTGCATCAGATATAGCAAATAATTTATTACAACTTTTTTTGAAATATATCGATTCTTTTTAATGCGTAGTACTCAGAAAACAGTTGGAGACAAGCGGATGTGCGTAAAACCATATCAAAATGCGTTAGAAAGCATGGAGCAAGCCAACCTCGCATTTCTTCAATTGCAACCGCCGTATATTGTAAAATAACATTCTACGGTCCAATCTGAAAGCATTATTCGTGTTTTCATCTGGAAATTAGTTAATCAGCATATAGCAGTTTAGAAAAAGTTTAAAAAATAATTTTTATTTTTTTGAGTAAATTGTAACTAAAATAGTCAAGAAACTTGACCCTTCTGTTTGCATAAGATATAGCAAATAATTTATTACAACTTTTTTTGAAATATATCGATTCTTTTTAATGCGTAGTACTCAGAAAACAGTTGGAGACAAGCGGATGTGCGTAAAACCATATCAAAATGCGTTAGAAAGCATGGAGCAAGCCAACCTCGCATTTCTTCAATTGCAACCGCCGTATATTGTAAAATAACATTCTACGGTCCAATCTGAAAGCATTATTCGTGTTTTCATCTGGAAATTAGTTAATCAGCATATAGCAGTTTAGAAAAAGTTTAAAAAATAATTTTTATTTTTTTGAGTAAATTGTAACTAAAATAGTCAAGAAACTTGACCCTTCTGTTTGCATAAGATATAGCAAATAATTTATTACAACTTTTTTTGAAATATATCGATTCTTTTTAATGCGTACTACTCAGAAAATAGTTGGAGACAAGCGGATGTGCGTAAAACCATATCAAAATGCGTTAGAAAGCATGGAGCAAGCCAACCTAGCATTTCTTCAATTGCAACCGCCGTATATTGTAAAATAACATTCTACGGTACAATCTGAAAGCATTATTCGTGTTTTCATCTGGAAATTAGTTAATCAGCATATAGCAGTTTATAAAAAGTTTAAAAAATAATATTTATTTTTTTGAGTAAATTGTAACTAAAATAGTCAAGAAACTTGACCCTTCTGTTTGCATAAGATATAGCAAATAATTTATTACAACTTTTTTTGAAATATATCGATTCTTTTTAATGCGTAGTACTCAGAAAACAGTTGGAGACAAGCGGATGTGCGTAAAACCATATCAAAATGCGTTAGAAAGCATGGAGCAAGCCAAGCTCGCATTTCTTCAATTGCAACCGCCGTATATTGTAAGATAACATTCTATGGTCCAATCTGAAAGCATTATTCGTGTTTTCATCTGGAAATTAGTTAATCAGCATATAGCAGTTTAGAAAAAGTTTAAAAAATAATTTTTATTTTTTTGAGTAAATTGTAACTAAAATAGTCAAGAAACTTGACCCTTCTGTTTGCATAAGATATAGCAAATAATTTATTACAACTTTTTTTGAAATATATCGATTCTTTTTAATGCGTAGTACTCAGAAAACAGTTGGAGACAAGCGGATGTGCGTAAAACCATATCAAAATGCGTTAGAAAGCATGGAGCAAGCCAACCTCGCATTTCTTCAATTGCAACCGCCGTATATTGTAAAATAACATACTACGGTCCAATCTGAAAGCATTATTCGTGTTTTCATCTGGAAATTAGTTAATCAGCATATAGCAGTTTAGAAAAAGTTTAAAAAATAATTTTTATTTTTTTGAGTAAATTGTAACTAAAATAGTCAAGAAACTTGACCCTTCTGTTTGCATAAGATATAGCAAATAATTTATTACAACTTTTTTTGAAATATATCGATTCTTTTTAATGCGTAGTACTCAGAAAACAGTTGGAGACAAGCGGATGTGCGTAAAACCATATCAAAATGCGTTAGAAAGCATGGAGCAAGCCAACCTCGCATTTCTTCAATTGCAACCGCCGTATATTGTAAGATAACATTCTATGGTCCAATCTGAAAGCATTATTCGTGTTTTCATCTGGAAATTAGTTAATCAGCATATAGCAGTTTAGAAAAAGTTTAAAAAATAATTTTTATTTTTTTGAGTAAATTGTAACTAAAATAGTCAAGAAACTTGACCCTTCTGTTTGCATAAGATATAGCAAATAATTTATTACAACTTTTTTTGAAATATATCGATTCTTTTTAATGCGTAGTACTCAGAAAACAGTTGGAGACAAGCGGATGTGCGTAAAACCATATCAAAATGCGTTAGAAAGCATGGAGCAAGCCAACCTCGCATTTCTTCAATTGCAACCGCCGTATATTGTAAAATAACATTCTACGGTCCACTCTGAAAGCATTATTCGTGTTTTCATCTTGAAATTAGTTAATCAGCATATAGCAGTTTAGAAAAAGTTTAAAAAATAATTTTTATTTTTTTGAGTAAATTGTAACTAAAATAGTCAAGAAACTTGACCCTTCTGTTT
The DNA here is from genome assembly GCA_911387805.1 of Cantharis rustica. NCBI lineage: Eukaryota > Metazoa > Arthropoda > Insecta > Coleoptera > Cantharidae > Cantharis > Cantharis rustica. Next base: position 14,031,536 of record OU426883.1, read on the forward strand.
GCATAAGATATAGCAAATAATTTATTACAACTTTTTTTGAAATATATCGATTCTTTTTAATGCGTAGTACTCAGAAAACAGTTGGAGACAAGCGGATGTGCGTAAAACCATATCAAAATGCGTTAGAAAGCATGGAGCAAGCCAACCTCGCATTTCTTCAATTGCAACCGCCGTATATTGTAAAATAACACTCTACGGTCCAATCTGAAAGCATTATTCGTGTTTTCATCTGGAAATTAGTTAATCAGCATATAGCAGTTTAGAAAAAGTTTAAAAAATAATTTTTATTTTTTTGAGTAAATTGTAACTAAAATAGTCAAGAAACTTGACCCTTCTGTTTGCATAAGATATAGCAAATAATTTATTACAACTTTTTTTGAAATATATCGATTCTTTTTAATGCGTAGTACTCAGAAAACAGTTGGAGACAAGCGGATGTGCGTAAAACCATATCAAAAAGCGTTAGAAAGCATGGAGCAAGCCAACCTCGCATTTCTTCAATTGCAACCGCCGTATATTGTAAAATAACATTCTACGGTCCAATCTGAAAGCATTATTCGTGTTTTCATCTGGAAATTAGTTAATCAGCATATAGCAGTTTAGAAAAAGTTTAAAAAATAATTTTTATTTTTTTGAGTAAATTGTAACTAAAATAGTCAAGAAACTTGACCCTTCTGTTTGCATAAGATATAGCAAGTAATTTATTACAACTTTTTTTGAAATATATCGATTCTTTTTAATGCGTAGTACTCAGAAAACAGTTGGAGACAAGTGGATGTGCGTAAAACCATATCAAAATGCGTTAGAAAGCATGGAGCAAGCCAAGCTCGCATTTCTTCAATTGCAACCGCCGTATATTGTAAAATATAATTCTACGGTCCAATCTGAAAGCATTATTCGTGTTTTCATCTGGAAATTAGTTAATCAGCATATAGCAGTTTAGAAAAAGTTTAAAAAATAATATTTATTTTTTTGAGTAAATTGTAACTAAAATAGTCAAGAAACTTGACCCTTCTGTTTGCATAAGATATAGCAAATAATTTATTACAACTTTTTTTGAAATATATCGATTCTTTTTAATGCGTAGTACTCAGAAAACAGTTGGAGACAAGCGGATGTGCGTAAAACCATATCAAAATGCGTTAGAAAGCATGGAGCAAGCCAACCTCGCATTTCTTCAATTGCAACCGCCGTATATTGTAAAATAACATTCTACGGTCCAATCTGAAAGCATTATTCGTGTTTTCATCTGGAAATTAGTTAATCAGCATATAGCAGTTTAGAAAAAGTTTAAAAAATAATTTTTATTTTTTTGAGTAAATTGTAACTAAAATAGTCAAGAAACTTGACCCTTCTGTTTGCATAAGATATAGCAAATAATTTATTACAACTTTTTTTGAAATATATCGATTCTTTTTAATGCGTAGTACTCAGAAAACAGTTGGAGACAAGCGGATGTGCGTAAAACCATATCAAAATGCGTTAGAAAGCATGGAGCAAGCCAACCTCGCATTTCTTCAATTGCAACCGCCGTATATTGTAAAATAACATTCTACGGTCCAATCTGAAAGCATTATTCGTGTTTTCATCTGGAAATTAGTTAATCAGCATATAGCAGTTTAGAAAAAGTTTAAAAAATAATTTTTATTTTTTTGAGTAAATTGTAACTAAAATAGTCAAGAAACTTGACCCTTCTGTTTGCATAAGATATAGCAAGTAATTTATTACAACTTTTTTTGAAATATATCGATTCTTTTTAATGCGTAGTACTCAGAAAACAGTTGGAGACAAGCGGATGTTCGTAAAACCATATCAAAATGCGTTAGAAAGCATGGAGCAAGCCAAGCTCGCATTTCTTCAATTGCAACCGCCGTATATTGTAAGATAACATTCTATGGTCCAATCTGAAAGCATTATTCGTGTTTTCATCTGGAAATTAGTTAATCAGCATATAGCAGTTTAGAAAAAGTTTAAAAAATAATTTTTATTTTTTTGAGTAAATTGTAACTAAAATAGTCAAGAAACTTGACCCTTCTGTTTGCATAAGATATAGCAAATAATTTATTACAACTTTTTTTGAAATATATCGATTCTTTTTAATGCGTAGTACTCAGAAAACAGTTGGAGACAAGCGGATGTGCGTAAAACCATATCAAAATGCGTTAGAAAGCATGGAGCAAGCCAACCTCGCATTTCTTCAATTGCAACCGCCGTATATTGTAAAATAACATTCTACGGTCCAATCTGAAAGCATTATTCGTGTTTTCATCTGGAAATTAGTTCATCAGCATATAGCAGTTTAGAAAAAGTTTAAAAAATAATTTTTATTTTTTTGAGTAAATTGTAACTAAAATAGTCAAGAAACTTGACCCTTCTGTTTGCATAAGATATAGCAAATAATTTATTACAACTTTTTTTGAAATGTATCGATTCTTTTTAATGCGTAGTACTCAGAAAACAGTTGGAGACAAGCGGATGTGCGTAAAACCATATCAAAATGCGTTAGAAAGCATGGAGCAAGCCAACCTCGCATTTCTTCAATTGCAACCGCCGTATATTGTAAAATAACATTCTACGGTCCAATCTGAAAGCATTATTCGTGTTTTCATCTGGAAATTAGTTAATCAGCATATAGCAGTTTAGAAAAAGTTTAAAAAATAATATTTATTTTTTTGAGTAAATTGTAACTAAAATAGTCAAGAAACTTGACCCTTCTGTTTGCATAAGATATAGCAAATACTTTATTACAACTTTTTTTGAAATATATCGATTCTTTTTAATGCGTAGTACTCAGAAAACAGTTGGAGACAAGCGGATGTGCGTAAAACCATATCAAAATGCGTTAGAAAGCATGGAGCAAGCCAAGCTCGCATTTCTTCAATTGCAACCGCCGTATATTGTAAGATAACATTCTATGGTCCAATCTGAAAGCATTATTCGTGTTTTCATCTGGAAATTAGTTAATCAGCATATAGCAGTTTAGAAAAAGTTTAAAAAATAATTTTTATTTTTTTGAGTAAATTGTAACTAAAATAGTCAAGAAACTTGACCCTTCTGTTTGCATAAGATATAGCAAATAATTTATTACAACTTTTTTTGAAATATATCGATTCTTTTTAATGCGTAGTACTCAGAAAACAGTTGGAGACAAGCGGATGTGCGTAAAACCATATCAAAATGCGTTAGAAAGCATGGAGCAAGCCAACCTCGCATTTCTTCAATTGCAACCGCCGTATATTGTAAAATAACATTCTACGGTCCAATCTGAAAGCATTATTCGTGTTTTCATCTGGAAATTAGTTAATCAGCATATAGCAGTTTAGAAAAAGTTTAAAAAATAATTTTTATTTTTTTGAGTAAATTGTAACTAAAATAGTCAAGAAACTTGACCCTTCTGTTTGCATAAGATATAGCAAATAATTTATTACAACTTTTTTTGAAATATATCGATTCTTTTTAATGCGTAGTACTCAGAAAACAGTTGGAGACAAGCGGATGTGCGTAAAACCATATCAAAATGCGTTAGAAAGCATGGAGCAAGCCAACCTAGCATTTCTTCAATTGCAACCGCCGTATATTGTAAAATAACATTCTACGGTACAATCTGAAAGCATTATTCGTGTTTTCATCTGGAAATTAGTTAATCAGCATATAGCAGTTTATAAAAAGTTTAAAAAATAATATTTATTTTTTTGAGTAAATTGTAACTAAAATAGTCAAGAAACTTGACCCTTCTGTTTGCATAAGATATAGCAAATAATTTATTACAACTTTTTTTGAAATATATCGATTCTTTTTAATGCGTAGTACTCAGAAAACAGTTGGAGACAAGCGGATGTGCGTAAAACCATATCAAAATGCGTTAGAAAGCATGGAGCAAGCCAACCTCGCATTTCTTCAATTGCAACCGCCGTATATTGTAAGATAACATTCTATGGTCCAATCTGAAAGCATTATTCGTGTTTTCATCTGGAAATTAGTTAATCAGCATATAGCAGTTTAGAAAAAGTTTAAAAAATAATTTTTATTTTTTTGAGTAAATTGTAACTAAAATAGTCAAGAAACTTGACCCTTCTGTTTGCATAAGATATAGCAAATAATTTATTACTTTTTTTTTGAAATATATCGATTCTTTTTAATGCGTAGTACTCAGAAAACAGTTGGAGACAAGCGGATGTGCGTAAAACCATATCAAAATGCGTTAGAAAGCATGGAGCAAGCCAACCTCGCATTTCTTCAATTGCAACCGCCGTATATTGTAAAATAACATTCTACGGTCCAATCTGAAAGCATTATTCGTGTTTTCATCTGGAAATTAGTTAATCAGCATATAGCAGTTTAGAAAAAGTTTAAAAAATAATTTTTATTTTTTTGAGTAAATTGTAACTAAAATAGTCAAGAAACTTGACCCTTCTGTTTGCATAAGATATAGCAAATAATTTATTACAACTTTTTTTGAAATATATCGATTCTTTTTAATGCGTAGTACTCAGAAAACAGTTGGAGACAAGCGGATGTGCGTAAAACCATATCAAAATGCGTTAGAAAGCATGGAGCAAGCCAACCTCGCATTTCTTCAATTGCAACCGCCGTATATTGTAAAATAACATTCTACGGTCCAATCTGAAAGCATTATTCGTGTTTTCATCTGGAAATTAGTTAATCAGCATATAGCAGTTTAGAAAAAGTTTAAAAAATAATTTTTATTTTTTTGAGTAAATTGTAACTAAAATAGTCAAGAAACTTGACCCTTCTGTTTGCATAAGATATAGCAAATAATTTATTACAACTTTTTTTGAAATATATCGATTCTTTTCAATGCGTAGTACTCAGAAAACAGTTGGAGACAAGCGGATGTGCGTAAAACCATATCAAAATGCGTTAGAAAGCATGGAGCAAGCCAACCTCGCATTTCTTCAATTGCAACCGCCGTATATTGTAAAATAACATTCTACGGTCCAATCTGAAAGCATTATTCGTGTTTTTTGATCTGGAAATTAGTTAATCAGCATATAGCAGTTTAGAAAAAGTTTAAAAAATAATTTTTATTTTTTTGAGTAAATTGTAACTAAAATAGTCAAGAAACTTGACCCTTCTGTTTGCATAAGATATAGCAAATAATTTATTACAACTTTTTTTGAAATATATCGATTCTTTTTAATGCGTAGTACTCAGAAAACAGTTGGAGACAAGCGGATGGGCGTAAAACCATATCAAAATGCGTTAGAAAGCATGGAGCAAGCCAACCTCGCATTTCTTCAATTGCAACCGCCGTATATTGTAAAATAACATTCTACGGTCCAATCTGAAAGCATTATTCGTGTTTTCATCTGGAAATTAGTTAATCAGCATATAGCAGTTTAGAAAAAGTTTAAAAAATAATTTTTATTTTTTTGAGTAAATTGTAACTAAAATAGTCAAGAAACTTGACCCTTCTGTTTGCATAAGATATAGCACATAATTTATTACAACTTTTTTTGAAATATATCGATTCTTTTTAATGCGTAGTACTCAGAAAACAGTTGGAGACAAGCGGATGTGCGTAAAACCATATCAAAATGCGTTAGAAAGCATGGAGCAAGCCAACCTCGCATTTCTTCAATTGCATCCGCCGTATATTGTAAAATAACATTCTACGGTCCAATCCGAAAGCATTATTCGTGTTTTCATCTGGAAATTAGTTAATCAGCATATAGCAGTTTAGAAAAAGTTTAAAAAATAATTTTTATTTTTTTGAGTAAAGTGTAACTAAAATAGTCAAGAAACTTGACCCTTCTGTTTGCATAAGATATAGCAAATAATTTATTACAACTTTTTTTGAAATATATCGATTCTTTTTAATGCGTAGTACTCAGAAAACAGTTGGAGACAAGCGGATGTGCGTAAAACCATATCAAAATGCGTTAGAAAGCATGGAGCAAGCCAACCTCGCATTTCTTCAATTGCAACCGCCGTATATTGTAAAATAACATTCTACGGTCCAATCTGAAAGCATTATTCGTGTTTTCATCTGGAAATTAGTTAATCAGCATATAGCAGTTTAGAAAAAGTTTAAAAAATAATTTTTATTTTTTTGAGTAAATTGTAACTAAAATAGTCAAGAAACTTGACCCTTCTGTTTGCATAAGATATAGCAAATAATTTATTACAACTTTTTTTGAAATATATCGATTCTTTTTAATGCGTAGTACTCAGAAAACAATTGGAGACAAGCGGATGTGCGTAAAACCATATCAAAATGCGTTAGAAAGCATGGAGCAAGCCAACCTCGCATTTCTTCAATTGCAACCGCCGTATATTGTAAAATAACATTCTACGGTCCAATCTGAAAGCATTATTCGTGTTTTCATCTGGAAATTAGTTAATCAGCATATAGCAGTTTAGAAAAAGTTTAAAAAATAATTTTTATTTTTTTGAGTAAATTGTAACTAAAATAGTCAAGAAACTTGACCCTTCTGTTTGCATAAGATATAGCAAATAATTTATTACAACTTTTTTTGAAATATATCGATTCTTTTTAATGCGTAGTACTCAGAAAACAGTTGGAGACAAGCGGATGTGCGTAAAACCATATCAAAATGCGTTAGGAAGCATGGAGCAAGCCAACCTCGCATTTCTTCAATTGCAACCGCCGTATATTGTAAAATAACATTCTACGGTCCAATCTGAAAGCATTATTCGTGTTTTCATCTGGAAATTAGTTAATCAGCATATAGCAGTTTAGAAAAAGTTTAAAAAATAATTTTTATTTTTTTGAGTAAACTGTAACTAAAATAGTCAAGAAACTTGACCCTTCTGTTTGCATAAGATATAGCAAATAATTTATTACAACTTTTTTTGAAATATATCGATTCTTTTTAATGCGTAGTACTCAGAAAACAGTTGGAGACAAGCGGATGTGCGTAAAACCATATCAAAATGCGTTAGAAAGCATGGAGCAAGCCAAGCTCGCATTTCTTCAATTGCAACCGCCGTATATTGTAAGATAACATTCTATGGTCCAATCTGAAAGCATTATTCGTGTTTTCATCTGGAAATTAGTTAATCAGCATATAGCAGTTTAGAAAAAGTTTAAAAAATAATTTTAATTTTTTTGAGTAAATTGTTACTAAAATAGTCAAGAAACTTGACCCTTCTGTTTGCATAAGATATAGCAAATAATTTATTACAACTTTTTTTGAAATATATCGATTCTTTTTAATGCGTAGTACTCAGAAAACAGTTGGAGACAAGCGGATGTGCGTAAAACCATATCAAAATGCGTTAGAAAGCATGGAGCAAGCCAACCTCGCATTTCTTCAATTGCAACCGCCGTATATTGTAAAATAACATTCTACGGTCCAATCTGAAAGCATTATTCGTGTTTTCATCTGGAAATTAGTTAATCAGCATATAGCAGTTTAGAAAAAGTTTAAAAAATAATTTTTATTTTTTTGAGTAAATTGTAACTAAAATAGTCAAGAAACTTGACCCTTCTGTTTGCATAAGATATAGCAAATAATTTATTACAACTTTTTTTGAAATATATCGATTCTTTTTAATGCGTAGTACTCAGAAAACAGTTGGAGACAAGCGGATGTGCGTAAAACCATATCAAAATGCGTTAGAAAGCATGGAGCAAGCCAAGCTCGCATTTCTTCAATTGCAACCGCCGTATATTGTAAGATAACATTCTATGGTCCAATCTGAAAGCATTATTCGTGTTTTCATCTGGAAATTAGTTAATCAGCATATAGCAGTTTAGAAAAAGTTTAAAAAATAATTTTTATTTTTTTGAGTAAATTGTAACTAAAATAGTCAAGAAACTTGACCCTTCTGTTTGCATAAGATATAGCAAATAATTTATTACAACTTTTTTTGAAATATATCGATTCTTTTTAATGCGTAGTACTCAGAAAACAGTTGGAGACAAGCGGATGTGCGTAAAACCATATCAAAATGCGTTAGAAAGCATGGAGCAAGCCAACCTCGCATTTCTTCAATTGCAACCGCCGTATATTGTAAAATAACATTCTACGGTCCAATCTGAAAGCATTATTCGTGTTTTCATCTGGAAATTAGTTAATCAGCATATAGCAGTTTAGAAAAAGTTTAAAAAGTAATTTTTATTTTTTTGAGTAAATTGTAACTAAAATAGTCAAGAAACTTGACCTTTCTGTTTGCATAAGATATAGCAAATAATTTATTACAACTTTTTTTGAAATATATCGATTCTTTTTAATGCGTAGTACTCAGAAAACAGTTGGAGACAAGCGGATGTGCGTAAAACCATATCAAAATGCGTTAAAAAGCATGGAGCAAGCCAAGCTCGCATTTCTTCAATTGCAACCGCCGTATATTGTAAGATAACATTCTATGGTCCAATCTGAAAGGATTATTCGTGTTTTCATCTGGAAATTAGTTAATCAGCATATAGCAGTTTAGAAAAAGTTTAAAAAATAATTTTTATTTTTTTGAGTAAATTGTAACTAAAATAGTCAAGAAACTTGACCCTTCTGTTTGCATAAGATATAGCAAATAATTTATTACAACTTTTTTTGAAATATATCGATTCTTTTTAATGCGTAGTACTCAGAAAACAGTTGGAGACAAGTGGATGTGCGTAAAACCATATCAAAATGCGTTAGAAAGCATGGAGCAAGCCAACCTCGCATTTCTTCAATTGCAACCGCCGTATATTGTAAAATAACATTCTACGGTCCAATCTGAAAACATTATTCGTGTTTTCATCTGGAAATTAGTTAATCAGCATATAGCAGTTTAGAAAAAGTTTAAAAAATAATTTTTATTTTTTTGAGTAAATTGTAACTAAAATAGTCAAGAAACTTGACCCTTCTGTTTGCATAAGATATAGCAAATAATTTATTACAACTTTTTTTGAAATATATCGATTCTTTTTAATGCGTAGTACTCAGAAAACAGTTAGAGACAAGCGGATGTGCGTAAAACCATATCAAAATGCGTTAGAAAGCATGGAGCAAGCCAACCTCGCATTTCTTCAATTGCAACCGCCGTATATTGTAAAATAACATTCTACGGTCCAATCTGAAAGCATTATTCGTGTTTTCATCTGGAAATTAGTTAATCAGCATATAGCAGTTTAGAAAAAGTTTAAAAAATAATTTTTATTTTTTTGAGTAAATTGTAACTAAAATAGTCAAGAAACTTGACCCTTCTGTTTGCATAAGATATAGCAAATAATTTATTACAACTTTTTTTGAAATATATCGAATCTTTTTAATGCGTAGTACTCAGAAAACAGTTGGAGACAAGCGGATGTGCGTAAAACCATATCAAAATGCGTTAGAAAGCATGGAGCAAGCCAACCTCGCATTTCTTCAATTGCAACCGCCGTATATTGTAAAATAACATTCTACGGTCCAATCTGAAAGCATTATTCGTGTTTTCATCTGGAAATTAGTTAATCAGCATATAGCAGTTTAGAAAAAGTTTAAAAAATAATTTTTATTTTTTTGAGTAAATTGTAACTAAATAGTCAAGAAACTTGACCCTTCTGTTTGCATAAGATATAGCAAATAATTTATTACAACTTTTTTTGAAATATATCGATTCTTTTTAATGCCTAGTACTCAGAAAACAGTTGGAGACAAGCGGATGTGCGTAAAACCATATCAAAATGCGTTAGAAAGCATGGAGCAAGCCAACCTCGCATTTCTTCAATTGCAACCGCCGTATATTGTAAAATAACATTCTACGGTCCAATCTGAAAGCATTATTCGTGTTTTCATCTGGAAATTAGTTAATCAGCATATAGCAGTTTAGAAAAAGTTTAAAAAATAATTTTTATTTTTTTGAGTAAATTGTAACTAAAATAGTCAAGAAACTTGACCCTTGTGTTTGCATAAGATATAGCAAATAATTTATTACAACTTTTTTTGAAATATATCGATTCTTTTTAATGCGTAGTACTCAGAAAACAGTTGGAGACAAGCGGATGTGCGTAAAACCATATCAAAATGCGTTAGAAAGCATGGAGCAAGCCAACCTCGCATTTCTTCAATTGCAACCGCCGTATATTGTAAAATAACATTCTACGGTCCAATCTGAAAGCATTATTCGTGTTTTCATCTGGAAATTAGTTAATCAGCATATAGCAGTTTAGAAAAAGTTTAAAAAATAATTTTTATTTTTTTGAGTAAATTGTAACTAAAATAGTCAAGAAACTTGACCCTTCTGTTTGCATAAGATATAGCAAATAATTTATTACAACTTTTTTTGAAATATATCGATTCTTTTTAATGCGTAGTACTCAGAAAACAGTTGGAGACAAGCGGATGTGCGTAAAACCATATCAAAATGCGTTAGAAAGCATGGAGCAAGCCAACCTCGCATTTCTTCAATTGCAACCGCCGTATATTGTAAAATAACATTCTACGGTCCAATCTGAAAGCATTATTCGTGTTTTCATCTGGAAATTAGTTAATCAGCATATAGCAGTTTAGAAAAAGTTTAAAAAATAATTTTTATTTTTTTGAGTAAATTGTAACTAAAATAGTCAAGAAACTTGACCCTTCTGTTTGCATAAGATATAGCAAATAATTTATTACAACTTTTTTTGAAATATATCGATTCTTTTTAATGCCTAGTACTCAGAAAACAGTTGGAGACAAGCGGATGTGCGTAAAACCATATCAAAATGCGTTAGAAAGCATGGAGCATGCCAAGCTCGCATTTCTTCAATTGCAACCGCCGTATATTGTAAGATAACATTCTATGGTCCAATCTGAAAGCATTATTCGTGTTTTCATCTGGAAATTAGTTAATCAGCATATAGCAGTTTAGAAAAAGTTTAAAAAATAATTTTTATTTTTTTGAGTAAATTGTAACTAAAATAGTCAAGAAACTTGACCCTTCTGTTTGCATAAGATATAGCAAATAATTTATTGCAACTTTTTTTGAAATATATCGATTCTTTTTAATGCGTAGTACTCAGAAAACAGTTGGAGACAAGCGGATGTGCGTAAAACCATATCAAAATGCGTTAGAAAGCATGGAGCAAGCCAACCTCGCATTTCTTCAATTGCAACCGCCGTATATTGTAAAATAACATTCTACGGTCCAATCTGAAAGCATTATTCGTGTTTTCATCTGGAAATTAGTTAATCAGCATATAGCAGTTTAGAAAAAGTTTAAAAAATAATTTTTATTTTTTTGAGTAAATTGTAACTAAAATAGTCAAGAAACTTGACCCTTCTGTTTGCATAAGATATAGCAAATAATTTATTACAACTTTTTTTGAAATATATCGATTCTTTTTAATGCGTAGTACTCAGAAAACAGTTGGAGACAAGCGGATGTGCGTAAAACCATATCAAAATGCGTTAGAAAGCATGGAGCAAGCCAAGCTCGCATTTCTTTAATTGCAACCGCCGTATATTGTAAGATAACATTCTACGGTCCAATCTGAAAGCATTATTCGTGTTTTCATCTGGAAATTAGTTAATCAGCATATAGCAGTTTAGAAAAAGTTTAAAAAATAATTTTTATTTTTTTGAGTAAATTGTACCTAAAATAGTCAAGAAACTTGACCCTTCTGTTTGCATAAGATATAGCAAATAATTTATTACAACTTTTTTTGAAATATATCGATTCTTTTTAATGCGTAGTACTCAGAAAACAGTTGGAGACAAGCGGATGTGCGTAAAACCATATCAAAATGCGTTAGAAAGCATGGAGCAAGCCAACCTCGCATTTCTTCAATTGCAACCACCGTATATTGTAAAATAACATTCTACGGTCCAATCTGAAAGCATTATTCGTGTTTTCATCTGGAAATTAGTTAATCAGCATATAGCAGTTTATAAAAAGTTTAAAAAATAATATTTATTTTTTTGAGTAAATTGTAACTAAAATAGTCAAGAAACTTGACCCTTCTGTTTGCATAAGATATAGCAAATAATTTATTACAACTTTTTTTGAAATATATCGATTCTTTTTAATGCGTAGTACTCAGAAAACAGTTGGAGACAAGCGGATGTGCGTAAAACCATATCAAAATGCGTTAGAAAGCATGGAGCAAGCCAACCTCGCATTTCTTCAATTGCAACCGCCGTATATTGTAAAATAACATTCTACGGTCCAATCTGAAAGCATTATTCGTGTTTTCATCTGGAAATTAGTTAATCAGCATATAGCAGTTTATAAAAAGTTTAAAAAATAATATTTATTTTTTTGAGTAAATTGTAACTAAAATAGTCAAGAAACTTGACCCTTCTGTTTGCATAAGATATAGCAAATAATTTATTACAACTTTTTTTGAAATATATCGATTCTTTTTAATGCCTAGTACTCAGAAAACAGTTGGAGACAAGCGGATGTGCGTAAAACCATATCAAAATGCGTTAGAAAGCATGGAGCAAGCCAATCTCGCATTTCTTCAATTGCAACCGCCGTATATTGTAAAATAACATTCTACGGTCCAATCTGAAAGCATTATTCGTGTTTTCATCTGGAAATTAGTTAATCAGCATATAGCAGTTTAGAAAAAGCTTAAAAAATAATTTTTATTTTTTTGAGTAAATTGTAACTAAAATAGTCAAGAAACTTGACCCTTCTGTTTGCATAAGATATAGCAAATAATTTATTACAACTTTTTTTGAAATATATCGCTTCTTTTCAATGCGTAGTACTCAGAAAACAGTTGGAGACAAGCGGATGTGCGTAAAACCATATCAAAATGCGTTAGAAAGCATGGAGCAAGCCAACCTCGCATTTCTTCAATTGCAACCGCCGTATATTGTAAAATAACATTCTACGGTCCAATCTGAAAGCATTATTCGTGTTTTCATCTGGAAATTAGTTAATCAGCATATAGCAGTTTAGAAAAAGTTTAAAAAATAATTTTTATTTTTTTGAGTAAATTGTAACTAAAATAGTCAAGAAACTTGACCCTTCTGTTTGCATAAGATATAGCAAATAATTTATTACAACTTTTTTTGAAATATATCGATTCTTTTTAATGCCTAGTACTCAGAAAACAGTTGGAGACAAGCGGATGTGCGTAAAACCATATCAAAATGCGTTAGAAAGCATGGAGCAAGCCAACCTCGCATTTCTTCAATTGCAACCGCCGTATATTGTAAAATAACATTCTACGGTCCAATCTGAAAGCATTATTCGTGTTTTCATCTGGAAATTAGTTAATCAGCATATAGCAGTTTATAAAAAGTTTAAAAAATAATATTTATTTTTTTGAGTAAATTGTAACTAAAATAGTCAAGAAACTTGACCCTTCTGTTTGCATAAGATATAGCAAATAATTTATTACAACTTTTTTTGAAATATATCGATTCTTTTTAATGCGTAGTACTCAGAAAACAGTTGGAGACAAGCGGATGTGCGTAAAACCATATCAAAATGCGTTAGAAAGCATGGAGCAAGCCAACCACGCATTTATTTAATTGCAACCGCCGTATATTGTAAAATAACATTCTACGGTCCAATCTGAAAGCATTATTCGTGTTTTCATCTGGAAATTAGTTAATCAGCATATAGCAGTTTATAAAAAGTTTAAAAAATAATATTTATTTTTTTGAGTAAATTGTAACTAAAATAGTCAAGAAACTTGACCCTTCTGTTTGCATAAGATATAGCAAATAATTTATTACAACTTTTTTTGAAATATATCGATTCTTTTTAATGCGTAGTACTCAGAAAACAGTTGGAGACAAGCGGATGTGCGTAAAACCATATCAAAATGCGTTAGAAAGCATGGAGCAAGCCAACCTCGCATTTCTTCAATTGCAACCGCCGTATATTGTAAAATAACATTCTACGGTCCAATCTGAAAGCATTATTCGTGTTTTCATCTGGAAATTAGTTAATCAGCATATAGCAGTTTATAAAAAGTTTAAAAAATAATATTTATTTTTTTGAGTAAATTGTAACTAAAATAGTCAAGAAACTTGACCCTTCTGTTTGCATAAGATATAGCAAATAATTTATTACAACTTTTTTTGAAATATATCGATTCTTTTTAATGCCTAGTACTCAGAAAACAGTTGGAGACAAGCGGATGTGCGTAAAACCATATCAAAATGCGTTAGAAAGCATGGAGCAAGCCAATCTCGCATTTCTTCAATTGCAACCGCCGTATATTGTAAAATAACATTCTACGGTCCAATCTGAAAGCATTATTCGTGTTTTCATCTGGAAATTAGTTAATCAGCATATAGCAGTTTAGAAAAAGCTTAAAAAATAATTTTTATTTTTTTGAGTAAATTGTAACTAAAATAGTCAAGAAACTTGACCCTTCTGTTTGCATAAGATATAGCAAATAATTTATTACAACTTTTTTTGAAATATATCGCTTCTTTTCAATGCGTAGTACTCAGAAAACAGTTGGAGACAAGCGGATGTGCGTAAAACCATATCAAAATGCGTTAGAAAGCATGGAGCAAGCCAACCTCGCATTTCTTCAATTGCAACCGCCGTATATTGTAAAATAACATTCTACGGTCCAATCTGAAAGCATTATTCGTGTTTTCATCTGGAAATTAGTTAATCAGCATATAGCAGTTTAGAAAAAGTTTAAAAAATAATTTTTATTTTTTTGAGTAAATTGTAACTAAAATAGTCAAGAAACTTGACCCTTCTGTTTGCATAAGATATAGCAAATAATTTATTACAACTTTTTTTGAAATATATCGATTCTTTTTAATGCCTAGTACTCAGAAAACAGTTGGAGACAAGCGGATGTGCGTAAAACCATATCAAAATGCGTTAGAAAGCATGGAGCAAGCCAACCTCGCATTTCTTCAATTGCAACCGCCGTATATTGTAAAATAACATTCTACGGTCCAATCTGAAAGCATTATTCGTGTTTTCATCTGGAAATTAGTTAATCAGCATATAGCAGTTTATAAAAAGTTTAAAAAATAATATTTATTTTTTTGAGTAAATTGTAACTAAAATAGTCAAGAAACTTGACCCTTCTGTTTGCATAAGATATAGCAAATAATTTATTACAACTTTTTTTGAAATATATCGATTCTTTTTAATGCCTAGTACTCAGAAAACAGTTGGAGACAAGCGGATGTGCGTAAAACCATATCAAAATGCGTTAGAAAGCATGGAGCAAGCCAACCTCGCATTTCTTCAATTGCAACCGCCGTATATTGTAAAATAACATTCTACGGTCCAATCTGAAAGCATTATTCGTGTTTTCATCTGGAAATTAGTTAATCAGCATATAGCAGTTTATAAAAAGTTTAAAAAATAATATTTATTTTTTTGAGTAAATTGTAACTAAAATAGTCAAGAAACTTGACCCTTCTGTTTGCATAAGATATAGCAAATAATTTATTACAACTTTTTTTGAAATATATCGATTCTTTTTAATGCGTAGTACTCAGAAAACAGTTGGAGACAAGCGGATGTGCGTAAAACCATATCAAAATGCGTTAGAAAGCATGGAGCAAGCCAACCTCGCATTTCTTCAATTGCAACCGCCGTATATTGTAAAATAACATTCTACGGTCCAATCTGAAAGCATTATTCGTGTTTTCATCTGGAAATTAGTTAATCAGCATATAGCAGTTTATAAAAAGTTTAAAAAATAATATTTATTTTTTTGAGTAAATTGTAACTAAAATAGTCAAGAAACTTGACCCTTCTGTTTGCATAAGATATAGCAAATAATTTATTACAACTTTTTTTGAAATATATCGATTCTTTTTAATGCCTAGTACTCAGAAAACAGTTGGAGACAAGCGGATGTGCGTAAAACCATATCAAAATGCGTTAGAAAGCATGGAGCAAGCCAATCTCGCATTTCTTCAATTGCAACCGCCGTATATTGTAAAATAACATTCTACGGTCCAATCTGAAAGCATTATTCGTGTTTTCATCTGGAAATTAGTTAATCAGCATATAGCAGTTTAGAAAAAGCTTAAAAAATAATTTTTATTTTTTTGAGTAAATTGTAACTAAAATAGTCAAGAAACTTGACCCTTCTGTTTGCATAAGATATAGCAAATAATTTATTACAACTTTTTTTGAAATATATCGCTTCTTTTCAATGCGTAGTACTCAGAAAACAGTTGGAGACAAGCGGATGTGCGTAAAACCATATCAAAATGCGTTAGAAAGCATGGAGCAAGCCAACCTCGCATTTCTTCAATTGCAACCGCCGTATATTGTAAAATAACATTCTACGGTCCAATCTGAAAGCATTATTCGTGTTTTCATCTGGAAATTAGTTAATCAGCATATAGCAGTTTAGAAAAAGTTTAAAAAATAATTTTTATTTTTTTGAGTAAATTGTAACTAAAATAGTCAAGAAACTTGACCCTTCTGTTTGCATAAGATATAGCAAATAATTTATTACAACTTTTTTTGAAATATATCGATTCTTTTTAATGCCTAGTACTCAGAAAACAGTTGGAGACAAGCGGATGTGCGTAAAACCATATCAAAATGCGTTAGAAAGCATGGAGCAAGCCAACCTCGCATTTCTTCAATTGCAACCGCCGTATATTGTAAAATAACATTCTACGGTCCAATCTGAAAGCATTATTCGTGTTTTCATCTGGAAATTAGTTAATCAGCATATAGCAGTTTATAAAAAGTTTAAAAAATAATATTTATTTTTTTGAGTAAATTGTAACTAAAATAGTCAAGAAACTTGACCCTTCTGTTTGCATAAGATATAGCAAATAATTTATTACAACTTTTTTTGAAATATATCGATTCTTCTTAATGCGTAGTACTCAGAAAACAGTTGGAGACAAGCGGATGTGCGTAAAACCATATCAAAATGCGTTAGAAAGCATGGAGCAAGCCAACCACGCATTTATTTAATTGCAACCGCCGTATATTGTAAAATAACATTCTACGGTCCAATCTGAAAGCATTATTCGTGTTTTCATCTGGAAATTAGTTAATCAGCATATAGCAGTTTAGAAACAGTTTAAAAAATAATTTTTATTTTTTTGAGTAAATTGTAACTAAAATAGTCAAGAAACTTGACCCTTCTGTTTGCATAAGATATAGCAAATAATTTATTACAACTTTTTTTGAAATATATCGATTCTTTTTAATGCGTAGTACTCAGAAAACAGTTGGAGACCAGCGGATGTGCGTAAAACCATATCAAAATGCGTTAGAAAGCATGGAGCAAGCCAAGCTCGCATTTCTTCAATTGCAACCGCCGTATATTGTAAGATAACATTCTATGGTCCAATCTGAAAGCATTATTCGTGTTTTCATCTGGAAATTAGTTAATCAGCATATAGCAGTTTAGAAAAAGTTTAAAAAATAATTTTTATTTTTTTGAGTAAATTGTAACTAAAATAGTCAAGAAACTTGACCCTTCTGTTTGCATAAGATATAGCAAATAATTTATTACAACTTTTTTTGAAATATATCGATTCTTTTTAATGCGTAGTACTCAGAAAACAGTTGGAGACAAGCGGATGTGCGTAAAACCATATCAAAATGCGTTAGAAAGCATGGAGCAAGCCAACCTCGCATTTCTTCAATTGCAACCGCCGTATATTGTAAAATAACATTCTACGGTCCAATCTGAAAGCATTATTCGTGTTTTCATCTGGAAATTAGTTAATCAGCATATAGCAGTTTAGAAAAAGTTTAAAAAATAATTTTTATTTTTTTGAGTAAATTGTAACTAAAATAGTCAAGAAACTTGACCCTTCTGTTTGCATAAGATATAGCAAATAATTTATTACAACTTTTTTTGAAATATATCGATTCTTTTTAATGCCTAGTACTCAGAAAACAGTTGGAGACAAGCGGATGTGCGTAAAACCATATCAAAATGCGTTAGAAAGCATGGAGCAAGCCAACCTCGCATTTCTTCAATTGCAACCGCCGTATATTGTAAAATAACATTCTACGGTCCAATCTGAAAGCATTATTCGTGTTTTCATCTGGAAATTAGTTAATCAGCATATAGCAGTTTAGAAAAAGTTTAAAAAATAATATTTATTTTTTTGAGTAAATTGTAACTAAAATAGTCAAGAAACTTGACCCTTCTGTTTGCATATGATATAGCAAATAATTTATTACAACTTTTTTTGAAATATATCGATTCTTTTTAATGCATAGTACTCAGAAAACAGTTGGAGACAAGCGGATGTGCGTAAAACCATATCAAAATGCGTTAGAAAGCATGGAGCAAGCCAACCTCGCATTTCTTCAATTGCAACCGCCGTATATTGTAAAATAACATTCTACGGTCCAATCTGAAAGCATTATTCGTGTTTTCATCTGGAAATTAGTTAATCAGCATATAGCAGTTTAGAAAAAGTTTAAAAAATAATTTTTATTTTTTTGAGTAAATTGTAACTAAAATAGTCAAGAAACTGGACCCTTCTATTTGCATAAGATATAGCAAATAATTTATTACAAGTTTTTTTGAAATATATCGATTCTTTTTAATGCGTAGTACTCAGAAAACAGTTGGAGACAAGCGGATGTGCGTAAAACCATATCAAAATCCGTTAGAAAGCATGGAGCAAGCCAACCTCGCATTTCTTCAATTGCAACCGCCGTATATTGTAAAATAACATTCTACGGTCCAATCTGAAAGCATTATTCGTGTTTTCATCTGGAAATTAGTTAATCAGCATATAGCAGTTTAGAAAAAGTTTAAAAAATAATATTTATTTTTTTGAGTAAATTGTAACTAAAATAGTCAAGAAACTTGACCCTTCTGTTTGCATAAGATATAGCAAATAATTTATTACAACATTTTTTGAAATATATCGAATCTTTTTATGCGTAGTACTCAGAAAACAGTTGGAGACAAGCGGATGTGCGTAAAACCATATCAAAATGCGTTAGAAAGCATGGAGCAAGCCAACCTCGCATTTCTTCAATTGCAACCGCCGTATATTGTAAAATAACATTCTACGGTCCAATCTGAAAGCATTATTCGTGTTTTCATCTGGAAATTAGTTAACCAGCATATAGCAGTTTAGAAAAAGTTTAAAAAATAATTTTTATTTTTTTGAGTAAATTGTAACTAAAATAGTCAAGAAACTTGACCCTTCTGTTTGCATAAGATATAGCAAATAATTTATTACAACATTTTTTGAAATATATCGAATCTTTTTAATGCGTAGTACTCAGAAAACAGTTGGAGACAAGCGGATGTGCGTAAAACCATATCAAAATGCGTTAGAAAGCATGGAGCAAGCCAACCTCGCATTTCTTCAATTGCAACCGCCGTATATTGTAAAATAACATTCTATGGTCCAATCTGAAAGCATTATTCGTGTTTTCATCTGGAAATTAGTTAATCAGCATATAGCAGTTTAGAAAAAGTTTAAAAAATAATTTTTAATTTTTTGAGTAAATTGTAACTAAAATAGTCAAGAAACTTGACCCTTCTGTTTGCATAAGATATAGCAAATAATTTATTACAACTTTTTTTGAAATATATCGATTCTTTTTAATGCGTAGTACTCAGAAAACAGTTGGAGACAAGCGGATGTGCGTAAAACCATATCAAAATGCGTTAGAAAGCATGGAGCAAGCCAACCTCGCATTTCTTCAATTGCAACCGCCGTATATTGTAAAATAACATTCTACGGTCCAATCTGAAAGCATTATTCGTGTTTTCATCTGGAAATTAGTTAATCAGCATATAGCAGTTTAGAAAAAGTTTAAAAAATAATATTTATTTTTTTGAGTAAATTGTAACTAAAATAGTCAAGAAACTTGACCCTTCTGTTTGCATAAGATATAGCAAATAATTTATTACAACTTTTTTTGAAATATATCGATTCTTCTTAATGCGTAGTACTCAGAAAACAGTTGGAGACAAGCGGATGTGCGTAAAACCATATCAAAATGCGTTAGAAAGCATGGAGCAAGCCAACCTCGCATTTATTTAATTGCAACCGCCGTATATTGTAAAATAACATTCTACGGTCCAATCTGAAAGCATTATTCGTGTTTTCATCTGGAAATTAGTTAATCAGCATATAGCAGTTTATAAAAAGTTTAAAAAATAATATTTATTTTTTTGAGTAAATTGTAACTAAAATAGTCAAGAAACTTGACCCTTCTGTTTGCATAAGATATAGCAAATAATTTATTACAACTTTTTTTGAAATATATCGATTCTTTTTAATGCGTAGTACTCAGAAAACAGTTGGAGACAAGCGGATGTGCGTAAAACCATATCAAAATGCGTTAGAAAGCATGGAGCAAGCCAACCTCGCATTTCTTCAATTGCAACCGCCGTATATTGTAAAATAACATTCTACGGTCCAATCTGAAAGCATTATTCGTGTTTTCATCTGGAAATTAGTTAATCAGCATATAGCAGTTTATAAAAAGTTTAAAAAATAATATTTATTTTTTTGAGTAAATTGTAACTAAAATAGTCAAGAAACTTGACCCTTCTGTTTGCATAAGATATAGCAAATAATTTATTACAACTTTTTTTGAAATATATCGATTCTTTTTAATGCGTAGTACTCAGAAAACAGTTGGAGACAAGCGGATGTGCGTAAAACCATATCAAAATGCGTTAGAAAGCATGGAGCAAGCCAAGCTCGCATTTCTTCAATTGCAACCGCTGTATATTGTAAGATAACATTCTACGGTCCAATCTGAAAGCATTATTCGTGTTTTCATCTGGAAATTAGTTAATCAGCATATAGCAGTTTAGAAAAAGTTTAAAAAATAATTTTTTTTTTTTTGAGTAAATTGTAACTAAAATAGTCAAGAAACTTGACCCTTCTGTTTGCATAAGATATAGCAAATAATTTATTACAACTTTTTTTGAAATATATCGATTCTTTTTAATGCGTAGTACTCAGAAAACAGTTGGAGACAAGCGGATGTGCGTAAAACCATATCCAAATGCGTTAGAAAGCATGGAGCAAGCCAACCTTGCATTTCTTCAATTGCAACCGCCGTATATTGTAAAATAACATTCTACGGTCCAATCTGAAAGCATTATTCGTGTTTTCATCTGGAAATTAGTTAATCAGCATATAGCAGTTTATAAAAAGTTTAAAAAATAATTTTTATTTTTTTGAGTAAATTGTAACTAAAATAGGCAAGAAACTTGACCCTTCTGTTTGCATAAGATATAGCAAATAATTTATTACAACTTTTTTTGAAATATATCTATTCTTTTTAATGCGTAGTACTCAGAAAACAGTGGGAGACAAGCGGATGTGCGTAAAACCATATCAAAATGCGTTATAAAGCATGGAGCAAGCCAACCTCGCATTTCTTCAATTGCAACCGCCGTATATTGTAAAATAACATTCTACGGTCCAATCTGAAAGCATTATTCGTGTTTTCATCTGGAAATTAGTTAATCAGCATATAGCAGTTTAGAAAAAGTTTAAAAAATAATTTTTATTTTTTTGAGTAAATTGTAACTAAAATAGTCAAGAAACTTGACCCTTCTGTTTGCATAAGATATAGCAAATAATTTATTACAACTTTTTTTGAAATATATCGATTCTTTTTAATGCGTAGTACTCAGAAAACAGTTGGAGACAAGCGGATGTGCGTAAAACCATATCAAAATGCGTTAGAAAGCATGGAGCAAGCCAACCTCGCATTTCTTCAATTGCAACCGCCGTATATTGTAAAATAACATTCTACGGTCCAATCTGAAAGCATTATTCGTGTTTTCATCTGGAAATTAGTTAATCAGCATATAGCAGTTTAGAAAAAGTTTAAAAAATAATTTTTATTTTTTTGAGTAAATTGTAACTAAAATAGTCAAGAAACTTGACCCTTCTGTTTGCATAAGATATAGCAAATAATTTATTACAACTTTTTTTGAAATATATCGATTCTTTTTAATGCGTAGTACTCAGAAAACAGTTGGAGACAAGCGGATGTGCGTAAAACCATATCAAAATGCGTTAGAAAGCATGGAGCAAACCAACCTCGCATTTCTTCAATTGCAACCGCCGTATATTGTAAAATAACATTCTACGGTCCAATCTGAAAGCATTATTCGTGTTTTCATCTGGAAATTAGTTAATCAGCATATAGCAGTTTAGAAAAAGTTTAAAAAATAATTTTTATTTTTTTGAGTAAATTGTAACTAAAATAGTCAAGAAACTTGACCCTTCTGTTTGCATAAGATATAGCAAATAATTTATTACAACTTTTTTTGAAATATATCGATTCTTTTTAATGCGTAGTACTCAGAAAACAGTTGGAGACAAGCGGATGTGCGTAAAACCATATCAAAATGCGTTAGAAAGCATGGAGCAAGCCAACCTCGCATTTCTTCAATTGCAACCGCCGTATATTGTAAAATAACATTCTACGGTCCAATCTGAAAGCATTATTCGTGTTTTCATCTGGAAATTAGTTAATCAGCATATAGCAGTTTAGAAAAAGTTTAAAAAATAATTTTTATTTTTTTGAGTAAATTGTAACTAAAATAGTCAAGAAACTTGACCCTTCTGTTTGCATAAGATATAGCAAATAATTTATTACAACTTTTTTTGAAATATATCGATTCTTTTTAATGCGTAGTACTCAGAAAACAGTTGGAGACAAGCGGATGTGCGTAAAACCATATCAAAATGCGTTAGAAAGCATGGAGCAAGCCAACCTCGCATTTCTTCAATTGCAACCGCCGTATATTGTAAAATAACATTCTACGGTCCAATCTGAAAGCATTATTCGTGTTTTCATCTGGAAATTAGTTAATCAGCATATAGCAGTTTAGAAAAAGTTTAAAAAATAATATTTATTTTTTTGAGTAAATTGTAACTAAAATAGTCAAGAAACTTGACCCTTCTGTTTGCATAAGATATAGCAAATAATTTATTACAACTTTTTTTGAAATATATCGATTCTTTTTAATGCGTAGTACTCAGAAAACAGTTGGAGACAAGCGGATGTGCGTAAAACCATATCAAAATGCGTTAGAAAGCATGGAGCAAGCCAAGCTCGCATTTCTTCAATTGCAACCGATGTATATTGTAAGATAACATTCTACGGTCCAATCTGAAAGCATTATTCGTGTTTTCATCTGGAAATTAGTTAATCAGCATATAGCAGTTTAGAAAAAGTTTAAAAAATAATTTTTATTTTTTTGAGTAAATTGTAACTAAAATAGTCAAGAAACTTGACCCTTCTGTTTGCATAAGATATAGCAAATAATTTATTACAACTTTTTTTGAAATATATCGATTCTTTTTAATGCGTAGTACTCAGAAAACAGTTGGAGACAAGCGGATGTGCGTAAAACCATATCCAAATGCGTTAGAAAGCATGGAGCAAGCCAACCTTGCATTTCTTCAATTGCAACCGCCGTATATTGTAAAATAACATTCTACGGTCCAATCTGAAAGCATTATTCGTGTTTTCATCTGGAAATTAGTTAATCAGCATATAGCAGTTTATAAAAAGTTTAAAAAATAATTTTTATTTTTTTGAGTAAATTGTAACTAAAATAGGCAAGAAACTTGACCCTTCTGTTTGCATAAGATATAGCAAATAATTTATTACAACTTTTTTTGAAATATATCGATTCTTTTTAATGCGTAGTACTCAGAAAACAGTGGGAGACAAGCGGATGTGCGTAAAACCATATCAAAATGCGTTATAAAGCATGGAGCAAGCCAACCTCGCATTTCTTCAATTGCAACCGCCGTATATTGTAAAATAACATTCTACGGTCCAATCTGAAAGCATTATTCGTGTTTTCATCTGGAAATTAGTTAATCAGCATATAGCAGTTTAGAAAAAGTTTAAAAAATAATTTTTATTTTTTTGAGTAAATTGTAACTAAAATAGTCAAGAAACTTGACCCTTCTGTTTGCATAAGATATAGCAAATAATTTATTACAACTTTTTTTGAAATATATCGATTCTTTTTAATGCGTAGTACTCAGAAAACAGTTGGAGACAAGCGGATGTGCGTAAAACCATATCAAAATGCGTTAGAAAGCATGGAGCAAGCCAACCTCGCATTTCTTCAATTGCAACCGCCGTATATTGTAAAATAACATTCTACGGTCCAATCTGAAAGCATTATTCGTGTTTTCATCTGGAAATTAGTTAATCAGCATATAGCAGTTTAGAAAAAGTTTAAAAAATAATTTTTATTTTTTTGAGTAAATTGTAACTAAAATAGTCAAGAAACTTGACCCTTCTGTTTGCATAAGATATAGCAAATAATTTATTACAACTTTTTTTGAAATATATCGATTCTTTTTAATGCGTAGTACTCAGAAAACAGTTGGAGACAAGCGGATGTGCGTAAAACCATATCAAAATGCGTTAGAAAGCATGGAGCAAACCAACCTCGCATTTCTTCAATTGCAACCGCCGTATATTGTAAAATAACATTCTACGGTCCAATCTGAAAGCATTATTCGTGTTTTCATCTGGAAATTAGTTAATCAGCATATAGCAGTTTAGAAAAAGTTTAAAAAATAATTTTTATTTTTTTGAGTAAATTGTAACTAAAATAGTCAAGAAACTTGACCCTTCTGTTTGCATAAGATATAGCAAATAATTTATTACAACTTTTTTTGAAATATATCGATTCTTTTTAATGCGTAGTACTCAGAAAACAGTTGGAGACAAGCGGATGTGCGTAAAACCATATCAAAATGCGTTAGAAAGCATGGAGCAAGCCAACCTCGCATTTCTTCAATTGCAACCGCCGTATATTGTAAAATAACATTCTACGGTCCAATCTGAAAGCATTATTCGTGTTTTCATCTGGAAATTAGTTAATCAGCATATAGCAGTTTAGAAAAAGTTTAAAAAATAATTTTTATTTTTTTGAGTAAATTGTAACTAAAATAGTCAAGAAACTTGACCCTTCTGTTTGCATAAGATATAGCAAATAATTTATTACAACTTTTTTTGAAATATATCGATTCTTTTTAATGCGTAGTACTCAGAAAACAGTTGGAGACAAGCGGATGTGCGTAAAACCATATCAAAATGCGTTAGAAAGCATGGAGCAAGCCAACCTCGCATTTCTTCAATTGCAACCGCCGTATATTGTAAAATAACATTCTACGGTCCAATCTGAAAGCATTATTCGTGTTTTCATCTGGAAATTAGTTAATCAGCATATAGCAGTTTAGAAAAAGTTTAAAAAATAATTTTTATTTTTTTGAGTAAATTGTAACTAAAATAGTCAAGAAACTTGACCCTTCTGTTTGCATAAGATATAGCAAATAATTTATTACAACTTTTTTTGAAATATATCGATTCTTTTTAATGCGTAGTACTCAGAAAACAGTTGGAGACAAGCGGATGTGCGTAAAACCATATCAAAATGCGTTAGAAAGCATGGAGCAAGCCAACCTCGCATTTCTTCAATTGCAACCGCCGTATATTGTAAAATAACATTCTACGGTCCAATCTGAAAGCATTATTCGTGTTTTCATCTGGAAATTAGTTAATCAGCATATAGCAGTTTAGAAAAAGTTTAAAAAATAATATTTATTTTTTTGAGTAAATTGTAACTAAAATAGTCAAGAAACTTGACCCTTCTGTTTGCATAAGATATAGCAAATAATTTATTACAACATTTTTTGAAATATATCGAATCTTTTTAATGCGTAGTACTCAGAAAACAGTTGGAGACAAGCGGATGTGCGTAAAACCATATCAAAATGCGTTAGAAAGCATGGAGCAAGCCAACCTCGCATTTCTTCAATTGCAACCGCCGTATATTGTAAAATAACATTCTACGGTCCAATCTGAAAGCATTATTCGTGTTTTCATCTGGAAATTAGTTAATCAGCATATAGCAGTTTAGAAAAAGTTTAAAAAATAATATTTATTTTTTTGAGTAAATTGTAACTAAAATAGTCAAGAAACTTGACCCTTCTGTTTGCATAAGATATAGCAAATAATTTATTACAACTTTTTTTGAAATATATCCATTTTTCTTAATGCGTAGTACTCAGAAAACAGTTGGAGACAAGCGGATGTGCGTAAAACCATATCAAAATGCGTTAGAAAGCATGGAGCAAGCCAACCTTGCATTTCTTCAATTGCAACCGCCGTATATTGTAAAATAACATTCTATGGTCCAATCTGAAAGCATTATTCGTGTTTTCATCTGGAAATTAGTTAATCAGCATATAGCAGTTTAGAAAAAGTTTAAAAAATAATTTTTATTTTTTTGAGTAAATTGTAACTAAAATAGTCAAGAAACTTGACCCTTCTGTTTGCATAAGATATAGCAAATAATTTATTACAACTTTTTTTGAAATATATCGATTCTTTTTAATGCGTAGTACTCAGAAAACAGTTGGAGACAAGCGGATGTGCGTAAAACCATATCAAAATGCGTTAGAAAGCATGGAGCAAGCCAACCTCGCATTTCTTCAATTGCAACCGCCGTATATTGTAAAATAACATTCTACGGTCCAATCTGAAAGCATTATTCGTGTTTTCATCTGGAAATTAGTTAATCAGCATATAGCAGTTTAGAAAAAGTTTAAAAAATAATATTTATTTTTTTGAGTAAATTGTAACTAAAATAGTCAAGAAACTTGACCCTTCTGTTTGCATAAGATATAGCAAATAATTTATTACAACTTTTTTTGAAATATATCCATTCTTCTTAATGCGTAGTACTCAGAAAACAGTTGGACACAAGCGGATGTGCGTAAAACCATATCAAAATGCGTTAGAAAGCATGGAGCAAGCCAACCTCGCATTTATTTAATTGCAACCGCCGTATATTGTAAAATAACATTCTACGGTCCAATCTGAAAGCATTATTCGTGTTTTCATCTGGAAATTAGTTAATCAGCATATAGCAGTTTATAAAAAGTTTAAAAAATAGTATTTATTTTTTTGAGTAAATTGTAACTAAAATAGTCAAGAAACTTGACCCTTCTGTTTGCATAAGATATAGCAAATAATTTATTACAACTTTTTTTGAAATATATCGATTCTTTTTAATGCGTAGTACTCAGAAAACAGTTGGAGACAAGCGGATGTGCGTAAAACCATATCAAAATGCGTTAGAAAGCATGGAGCAAGCCAACCTCGCATTTCTTCAATTGCAACCGCCGTATATTGTAAAATAACATTCTACGGTCCAATCTGAAAGCATTATTCGTGTTTTCATCTGGAAATTAGTTAATCAGCATATAGCAGTTTATAAAAAGTTTAAAAAATAATATTTATTTTTTTGAGTAAATTGTAACTAAAATAGTCAAGAAACTTGACCCTTCTGTTTGCATAAGATATAGCAAATAATTTATTACAACTTTTTTTGAAATATATCGATTCTTTTTAATGCGTAGTACTCAGAAAACAGTTGGAGACAAGTGGATGTGCGTAAAACCATATCAAAATGCGTTAGAAAGCATGGAGCAAGCCAAGCTCGCATTTCTTCAATTGCAACCGCCGTATATTGTAAGATAACATTCTACGGTCCAATCTGAAAGCATTATTCGAGTTTTCATCTGGAAATTAGTTAATCAGCATATAGCAGTTTAGAAAAAGTTTAAAAAATAATTTTTATTTTTTTGAGTAAATTGTAACTAAAATAGTCAAGAAACTTGACCCTTCTGTTTGCATAAGATATAGCAAATAATTTATTACAACTTTTTTTGAAATATATCGATTCTTTTTAATGCGTAGTACTCAGAAAACAGTTGGAGACAAGCGGATGTGCGTAAAACCATATCAAAATGCGTTAGAAAGCATGGAGCAAGCCAAGCTCGCATTTCTTCAATTGCAACCGCCGTATATTGTAAGATAACATTCTACGGTCCAATCTGAAAGCATTATTCGTGTTTTCATCTGGAAATTAGTTAATCAGCATATAGCAGTTTAGAAAAAGTTTAAAAAATAATTTTTATTTTTTTGAGTAAATTGTAACTAAAATAGTCAAGAAACTTGACCCTTCTGTTTGCATAAGATATAGCAAATAATTTATTACAACTTTTTTTGAAATATATCGATTCTTTTTAATGCGTAGTACTCAGAAAACAGTTGGAGACAAGCGGATGTGCGTAAAACCATATCAAAATGCGTTAGAAAGCATGGAGCAAGCCAACCTTGCATTTCTTCAATTGCAACCGCCGTATATTGTAAAATAACATTCTACGGTCCAATCTGAAAGCATTATTCGTGTTTTCATCTGGAAATTAGTTAATCAGCATGTAGCAGTTTATAAAAAGTTTAAAAAATAATTTTTATTTTTTTGAGTAAATTGTAACTAAAATAGGCAAGAAACTTGACCCTTCTGTTTGCATAAGATATAGCAAATAATTTATTACAACTTTTTTTGAAATATATCGATTCTTTTTAATGCGTAGTACTCAGAAAACAGTGGGAGACAAGCGGATGTGCGTAAAACCATATCAAAATGCGTTAGAAAGCATGGAGCAAGCCAACCTCGCATTTCTTCAATTGCAACCGCCGTATATTGTAAAATAACATTCTACGGTCCAATCTGAAAGCATTATTCGTGTTTTCATCTGGAAATTAGTTAATCAGCATATAGCAGTTTAGAAAAAGTTTAAAAAATAATTTTTATTTTTTTGAGTAAATTGTAACTAAAATAGTCAAGAAACTTGACCCTTCTGTTTGCATAAGATATAGCAAATAATTTATTACAACTTTTTTTGAAATATATCGATTCTTTTTAATGCGTAGTACTCAGAAAACAGTTGGAGACAAGCGGATGTGCGTAAAACCATATCAAAATGCGTTAGAAAGCATGGAGCAAGCCAACCTCGCATTTCTTCAATTGCAACCGCCGTATATTGTAAAATAACATTCTACGGTCCAATCTGAAAGCATTATTCGTGTTTTCATCTGGAAATTAGTTAATCAGCATATAGCAGTTTAGAAAAAGTTTAAAAAATAATTTTTATTTTTTTGAGTAAATTGTAACTAAAATAGTCAAGAGACTTGACCCTTCTGTTTGCATAAGATATAGCAAATAATTTATTACAACTTTTTTTGAAATATATCGATTCTTTTTAATGCGTAGTACTCAGAAAACAGTTGGAGACAAGCGGATGTGCGTAAAACCATATCAAAATGCGTTAGAAAGCATGGAGCAAGCCAACCTCGCATTTCTTCAATTGCAACCGCCGTATATTGTAAAATAACATTCTACGGTCCAATCTGAAAGCATTATTCGTGTTTTCATATGGAAATTAGTTAATCAGCATATAGCAGTTTAGAAAAAGTTTAAAAAATAATTTTTATTTTTTTGAGTAAATTGTAACTAAAATAGTCAAGAAACTTGACCCTTCTGTTTGCATAAGATATAGCAAATAATTTATTACAACTTTTTTTGAAATATATCGATTCTTTTTAATGCGTAGTACTCAGAAAACAGTTGGAGACAAGCGGATGTGCGTAAAACCATATCAAAATGCGTTAGAAAGCATGGAGCAAGCCAACCTCGCATTTCTTCAATTGCAACCGCCGTATATTGTAAAATAACATTCTACGGTCCAATCTGAAAGCATTATTCGTGTTTTCATCTGGAAATTAGTTAATCAGCATATAGCAGTTTATAAAAAGTTTAAAAAATAATATTTATTTTTTTGAGTAAATTGTAACTAAAATAGTCAAGAAACTTGACCCTTCTGTTTGCATAAGATATAGCAAATAATTTATTACAACTTTTTTTGAAATATATCGATTCTTTTTAATGCGTAGTACTCAGAAAACAGTTGGAGACAAGCGGATGTGCGTAAAACCATATCAAAATGCGTTAGAAAGCATGGAGCAAGCCAACCTCGCATTTCTTCAATTGCAACCGCCGTATATTGTAAAATAACATTCTACGGTCCAATCTGAAAGCATTATTCGTGTTTTCATCTGGAAATTAGTTAATCAGCATATAGCAGTTTAGAAAAAGTTTAAAAAATAATTTTTATTTTTTTGAGTAAATTGTAACTAAAATAGTCAAGAAACTTGACCCTTCTGTTTGCATAAGATATAGCAAATAATTTATTACAACTTTTTTTGAAATATATCGATTCTTTTTAATGCGTAGTACTCAGAAAACAGTTGGAGACAAGCGGATGTGCGTAAAACCATATCAAAATGCGTTAGAAAGCATGGAGCAAGCCAACCTCGCATTTCTTCAATTGCTACCGCCATATATTGTAAGATAACATTCTACGGTCCAATCTGAAAGCATTATTCGTGTTTTCATCTGGAAATTAGTTAATCAGCATATAGCAGTTTAGAAAAAGTTTAAAAAATAATTTTTATTTTTTTGAGTAAATTGTAACTAAAATAGTCAAGAAACTTGACCCTTCTGTTTGCATAAGATATAGCAAATAATTTATTACAACTTTTTTTGAAATATATCGATTCTTTTTAATGCGTAGTACTCAGAAAACAGTTGGAGACAAGCGGATGTGCGTAAAACCATATCAAAATGCGTTAGAAAGCATGGAGCAAGCCAACCTCGCATTTCTTCAATTGCAACCGCCGTATATTGTAAAATAACATTCTACGGTCCAATCTGAAAGCATTATTCGTGTTTTCATCTGGAAATTAGTTAATCAGCATATAGCAGTTTATAAAAAGTTTAAAAAATAATATTTATTTTTTTGAGTAAATTGTAACTAAAATAGTCAAGAAACTTGACCCTTCTGTTTGCATAAGATATAGCAAATAATTTATTACAACTTTTTTTGAAATATATCGATTCTTTTTAATGCGTAGTACTCAGAAAACAGTTGGAGACAAGCGGATGTGCGTAAAACCATATCAAAATGCGTTAGAAAGCATGGAGCAAGCCAACCTCGCATTTCTTCAATTGCAACCGCCGTATATTGTAAAATAACATTCTACGGTCCAATCTGAAAGCATTATTCGTGTTTTCATCTGGAAATTAGTTAATCAGCATATAGCAGTTTAGAAAAAGTTTAAAAAATAATTTTTATTTTTTTGAGTAAATTGTAACTAAAATAGTCAAGAAACTTGACCCTTCTGTTTGCATAAGATATAGCAAATAATTTATTACAACTTTTTTTGAAATATATCGATTCTTTTTAATGCGTAGTACTCAGAAAACAGTTGGAGACAAGCGGATGTGCGTAAAACCATATCAAAATGCGTTAGAAAGCATGGAGCAAGCCAACCTCGCATTTCTTCAATTGCTACCGCCGTATATTGTAAGATAACATTCTACGGTCCAATCTGAAAGCATTATTCGTGTTTTCATCTGGAAATTAGTTAATCAGCATATAGCAGTTTAGAAAAAGTTTAAAAAATAATTTTTATTTTTTTGAGTAAATTGTAACTAAAATAGTCAAGAAACTTGACCCTTCTGTTTGCATAAGATATAGCAAATAATTTATTAGAACTTTTTTTGAAATATATCGATTCTTTTTAATGCGTAGTACTCAGAAAACAGTTGGAGACAAGCGGATGTGCGTAAAACCATATCAAAATGCGTTAGAAAGCATGGAGCAAGCCAACCTCGCATTTCTTCAATTGCAACCGCCGTATATTGTAAAATAACATTCTACGGTCCAATCTGAAAGCATTATTCGTGTTTTCATCTGGAAATTAGTTAATCAGCATATAGCAGTTTAGAAAAAGTTTAAAAAATAATTTTTATTTTTTTGAGTAAATTGTAACTAAAATAGTCAAGAAACTTGACCCTTCTGTTTGCATAAGATATAGCAAATAATTTATTACAACTTTTTTTAAAATATATCGATTCTTTTTAATGCGTAGTACTCAGAAAACAGTTGGAGACAAGCGGATGTGCGTTAAACCATATCAAAATGCGTTAGAAAGCATGGAGCAAGCCAACCTCGCATTTCATCAATTGCAACCGCCGTATATTGTAAGATAACATTCTACGGTCCAATCTGAAAGCATTATTCGTGTTTTCATCTGGAAATTAGTTAATCAGCATATAGCAGTTTAGAAAAAGTTTAAAAAATAATTTTTATTTTTTTGAGTAAATTGTAACTAAAATAGTCAAGAAACTTGACCCTTCTGTTTGCATAAGATATAGCAAATAATTTATTACAACTTTTTTTGAAATATATCGATTCTTTTTAATGCGTAGTACTCAGAAAACAGTTGGAGACAAGCGGATGTACGTAAAACCATATCAAAATGCGTTAGAAAGCATGGAGCAAGCCAACCTCGCATTTCTTCAATTGCAACCGCCGTATATTGTAAGATAACATTCTACGGTCCAATCTGAAAGCATTATTCGTGTTTTCATCTGGAAATTAGTTAATCAGCATATAGCAGTTTAGAAAAAGTTTAAAAAATAATTTTTATTTTTTTGAGTAAATTGTAACTAAAATAGTCAAGAGACTTGACCCTTCTGTTTGCATAAGATATAGCAAATAATTTATTACAACTTTTTTTGAAATATATCGATTCTTTTTAATGCGTAGTACTCAGAAAACAGTTGGAGACAAGCGGATGTGCGTAAAACCATATCAAAATGCGTTAGAAAGCATGGAGCAAGCCAACCTCGCATTTCTTCAATTGCAACCGCCGTATATTGTAAAATAACATTCTACGGTCCAATCTGAAAGCATTATTCGTGTTTTCATCTGGAAATTAGTTAATCAGCATATAGCAGTTTAGAAAAAGTTTAAAAAATAATTTTTATTTTTTTGAGTAAATTGTAACTAAAATAGTCAAGAAACTTGACCCTTCTGTTTGCATAAGATATAGCAAATAATTTATTACAACTTTTTTTGAAATATATCGATTCTTTTTAATGCGTAGTACTCAGAAAACAGTTGGAGACAAGCGGATGTGCGTAAAACCATATCAAAATGCGTTAGAAAGCATGGAGCAAGCCAACCTCGCATTTCTTCAATTGCAACCGCCGTATATTGTAAAATAACATTCTACGGTCCAATCTGAAAGCATTATTCGTGTTTTCATCTGGAAATTAGTTAATCAGCATATAGCAGTTTAGAAAAAGTTTAAAAAATAATTTTTATTTTTTTGAGTAAATTGTAACTAAAATAGTCAAGAAACTTGACCCTTCTGTTTGCATAAGATATAGCAAATAATTTATTACAACTTTTTTTGAAATATATCGATTCTTTTTAATGCGTAGTACTCAGAAAACAGTTGGAGACAAGCGGATGTGCGTAAAACCATATCAAAATGCGTTAGAAAGCATGGAGCAAGCCAACCTCGCATTTCTTCAATTGCTACCGCCGTATATTGTAAGATAACATTCTACGGTCCAATCTGAAAGCATTATTCGTGTTTTCATCTGGAAATTAGTTAATCAGCATATAGCAGTTTAGAAAAAGTTTAAAAAATAATTTTTATTTTTTTGAGTAAATTGTAACTAAAATAGTCAAGAAACTTGACCCTTCTGTTTGCATAAGATATAGCAAATAATTTATTACAACTTTTTTTGAAATATATCGATTCTTTTTAATGCGTAGTACTCAGAAAACAGTTGGAGACAAGCGGATGTGCGTAAAACCATATCAAAATGCGTTAGAAAGCATGGAGCAAGCCAACCTCGCATTTCTTCAATTGCAACCGCCGTATATTGTAAAATAACATTCTACGGTCCAATCTGAAAGCATTATTCGTGTTTTCATCTGGAAATTAGTTAATCAGCATATAGCAGTTTATAAAAAGTTTAAAAAATAATATTTATTTTTTTGAGTAAATTGTAACTAAAATAGTCAAGAAACTTGACCCTTCTGTTTGCATAAGATATAGCAAATAATTTATTACAACTTTTTTTGAAATATATCGATTCTTTTTAATGCGTAGTACTCAGAAAACAGTTGGAGACAAGCGGATGTGCGTAAAACCATATCAAAATGCGTTAGAAAGCATGGAGCAAGCCAACCTCGCATTTCTTCAATTGCAACCGCCGTATATTGTAAAATAACATTCTACGGTCCAATCTGAAAGCATTATTCGTGTTTTCATCTGGAAATTAGTTAATCAGCATATAGCAGTTTAGAAAAAGTTTAAAAAATAATTTTTATTTTTTTGAGTAAATTGTAACTAAAATAGTCAAGAAACTTGACCCTTCTGTTTGCATAAGATATAGCAAATAATTTATTACAACTTTTTTTGAAATATATCGATTCTTTTTAATGCGTAGTACTCAGAAAACAGTTGGAGACAAGCGGATGTGCGTAAAACCATATCAAAATGCGTTAGAAAGCGTGGAGCAAGCCAACCTCGCATTTCTTCAATTGCTACCGCCGTATATTGTAAGATAACATTCTACGGTCCAATCTGAAAGCATTATTCGTGTTTTCATCTGGAAATTAGTTAATCAGCATATAGCAGTTTAGAAAAAGTTTAAAAAATAATTTTTATTTTTTTGAGTAAATTGTAACTAAAATAGTCAAGAAACTTGACCCTTCTGTTTGCATAAGATATAGCAAATAATTTATTACAACTTTTTTTGAAATATATCGATTCTTTTTAATGCATAGTACTCAGAAAACAGTTGGAGACAAGCGGATGTGCGTAAAACCATATCAAAATGCGTTAGAAAGCATGGAGCAAGCCAACCTCGCATTTCTTCAATTGCAACCGCCGTATATTGTAAAATAACATTCTACGGTCCAATCTGAAAGCATTATTCGTGTTTTCATCTGGAAATTAGTTAATCAGCATATAGCAGTTTAGAAAAAGTTTAAAAAATAATTTTTATTTTTTTGAGTAAATTGTAACTAAAATAGTCAAGAAACTTGACCCTTCTGTTTGCATAAGATATAGCAAATAATTTATTAGAACTTTTTTTGAAATATATCGATTCTTTTTAATGCGTAGTACTCAGAAAACAGTTGGAGACAAGCGGATGTGCGTAAAACCATATCAAAATGCGTTAGAAAGCATGGAGCAAGCCAACCTCGCATTTCTTCAATTGCAACCGCCGTATATTGTAAAATAACATTCTACGGTCCAATCTGAAAGCATTATTCGTGTTTTCATCTGGAAATTAGTTAATCAGCATATAGCAGTTTATAAAAAGTTTAAAAAATAATATTTATTTTTTTGAGTAAATTGTAACTAAAATAGTCAAGAAACTTGACCCTTCTGTTTGCATAAGATATAGCAAATAATTTATTACAACTTTTTTTGAAATATATCGATTCTTTTTAATGCGTAGTACTCAGAAAACAGTTGGAGACAAGCGGATGTGCGTAAAACCATATCAAAATGCGTTAGAAAGCATGGAGCAAGCCAACCTCGCATTTCTTCAATTGCTACCGCCGTATATTGTAAGATAACATTCTACGGTCCAATCTGAAAGCATTATTCGTGTTTTCATCTGGAAATTAGTTAATCAGCATATAGCAGTTTAGAAAAAGTTTAAAAAATAATTTTTATTTTTTTGAGTAAATTGTAACTAAAATAGTCAAGAAACTTGACCCTTCTGTTTGCATAAGATATAGCAAATAATTTATTACAACTTTTTTTGAAATATATCGATTCTTTTTAATGCGTAGTACTCAGAAAACAGTTGGAGACAAGCGGATGTGCGTAAAACCATATCAAAATGCGTTAGAAAGCATGGAGCAAGCCAACCTCGCATTTCTTCAATTGCAACCGCCGTATATTGTAAAATAACATTCTACGGTCCAATCTGAAAGCATTATTCGTGTTTTCATCTGGAAATTAGTTAATCAGCATATAGCAGTTTAGAAAAAGTTTAAAAAATAATTTTTATTTTTTTGAGTAAATTGTAACTAAAATAGTCAAGAAACTTGACCCTTCTGTTTGCATAAGATATAGCAAATAATTTATTACAACTTTTTTTGAAATATATCGATTCTTTTTAATGCGTAGTACTCAGAAAACAGTTGGAGACAAGCGGATGTACGTAAAACCATATCAAAATGCGTTAGAAAGCATGGAGCAAGCCAACCTCGCATTTCTTCAATTGCAACCGCCGTATATTGTAAGATAACATTCTACGGTCCAATCTGAAAGCATTATTCGTGTTTTCATCTGGAAATTAGTTAATCAGCATATAGCAGTTTAGAAAAAGTTTAAAAAATAATTTTTATTTTTTTGAGTAAATTGTAACTAAAATAGTCAAGAAACTTGACCCTTCTGTTTGCATAAGATATAGCAAATAATTTATTACAACTTTTTTTGAAATATATCGATTCTTTTTAATGCGTAGTACTCAGAAAACAGTTGGAGACAAGCGGATGTGCGTAAAACCATATCAAAATGCGTTAGAAAGCATGGAGCAAGCCAACCTCGCATTTCTTCAATTGCAACCGCCGTATATTGTAAAATAACATTCTACGGTCCAATCTGAAAGCATTATTCGTGTTTTCATCTGGAAATTAGTTAATCAGCATATAGCAGTTTAGAAAAAGTTTAAAAAATAATTTTTATTTTTTTGAGTAAATTGTAACTAAAATAGTCAAGAAACTTGACCCTTCTGTTTGCATAAGATATAGCAAATAATTTATTACAACTTTTTTTGAAATATATCGATTCTTTTTAATGCGTAGTACGCAGAAAACAGTTGGAGACAAGCGGATGTGCGTAAAACCATATCAAAATGCGTTAGAAAGCATGGAGCAAGCCAACCTCGCATTTCTTGAATTGCAACCGCCGTATATTGTAAAATAACATTCTACGGTGCAATCTGAAAGCATTATTCGTGTTTTCATCTGGAAATTAGTTAATCAGCATATAGCAGTTTATAAAAAGTTTAAAAAATAATATTTATTTTTTTGAGTAAATTGTAACTAAAATAGTCAAGAAACTTGACCCTTCTGTTTGCATAAGATATAGCAAATAATTTATTACAACTTTTTTTGAAATATATCGATTCTTTTTAATGCGTAGTACTCAGAAAACAGTTGGAGACAAGCGGATGTGCGTAAAACCATATCAAAATGCGTTAGAAAGCATGGAGCAAGCCAAGCACGCATTTCTTCAATTGCAACCGCCGTATATTGTAAGATAACATTCTACGGTCCAATCTGAAAGCATTATTCGTGTTTTCATCTGGAAATTAGTTAATCAGCATATAGCAGTTTAGAAAAAGTTTAAAAAATAATATTTATTTTTTTGAGTAAATTGTAACTAAAATAGTCAAGAAACTTGACCCTTCTGTTTGCATAAGATATAGCAAATAATTTATTACAACTTTTTTTGAAATATATCGATTCTTTTTAATGCGTAGTACTCAGAAAACAGTTGGAGACAAGCGGATGTGCGTAAAACCATATCAAAATGCGTTAGAAAGCATGGAGCAAGCCAACCTCGCATTTCTTCAATTGCAACCGCCGTATATTGTAAAATAACATTCTACGGTCCAATCTGAAAGCATTATTCGTGTTTTCATCTGGAAATTAGTTAATCAGCATATAGCAGTTTAGAAAAAGTTTAAAAAATAATTTTTATTTTTTTGAGTAAATTGTAACTAAAATAGTCAAGAAACTTGACCCTTCTGTTTGCATAAGATATAGCAAATAATTTATTACAACTTTTTTTGAAATATATCGATTCTTTTTAATGCCTAGTACTCAGAAAACAGTTGGAGACAAGCGGATGTGCGTAAAACCATATCAAAATGCGTTAGAAAGCATGGAGCAAGCCAACCTCGCATTTCTTCAATTGCAACCGCCGTATATTGTAAAATAACATTCTACGGTCCAATCTGAAAGCATTATTCGTGTTTTCATCTGGAAATTAGTTAATCAGCATATAGCAGTTTAGAAAAAGTTTAAAAAATAATTTTTATTTTTTTGAGTAAATTGTAACTAAAATAGTCAAGAAACTTGACCCTTCTGTTTGCATAAGATATAGCAAATAATTTATTACAACTTTTTTTGAAATATATCGATTCTTTTTAATGCGTAGTACTCAGAAAACAGTTGGAGACAAGCGGATGTGCGTAAAACCATATCAAAATGCGTTAGAAAGCATGGAGCAAGCCAACCTCGCATTTCTTCAATTGCAACCGCCGTATATTGTAAAATAACATTCTACGGTCCAATCTGAAAGCATTATTCGTGTTTTCATCTGGAAATTAGTTAATCAGCATATAGCAGTTTAGAAAAAGTTTAAAAAATAATTTTTATTTTTTTGAGTAAATTGTAACTAAAATAGTCAAGAAACTTGACCCTTCTGTTTGCATAAGATATAGCAAATAATTTATTACAACTTTTTTTGAAATATATCGATTCTTTTTAATGCCTAGTACTCAGAAAACAGTTGGAGACAAGCGGATGTGCGTAAAACCATATCAAAATGCGTTAGAAAGCATGGAGCAAGCCAACCTCGCATTTCTTCAATTGCAACCGCCGTATATTGTAAAATAATATTCTACGGTCCAATCTGAAAGCATTATTCGTGTTTTCATCTGGAAATTAGTTAATCAGCATATAGCAGTTTATAAAAAGTTTAAAAAATAATATTTATTTTTTTGAGTAAATTGTAACTAAAATAGTCAAGAAACTTGACCCTTCTGTTTGCATAAGATATAGCAAATAATTTATTACAACTTTTTTTGAAATATATCGATTCTTTTTAATGCGTAGTACTCAGAAAACAGTTGGAGACAAGCGGATGTGCGTAAAACCATATCAAAATGCGTTAGAAAGCATGGAGCAAGCCAACCTCGCATTTCTTCAATTGCAACCGCCGTATATTGTAAAATAACATTCTACGGTCCAATCTGAAAGCATTATTCGTGTTTTCATCTGGAAATTAGTTAATCAGCATATAGCAGTTTAGAAAAAGTTTAAAAAATAATTTTTATTTTTTTGAGTAAATTGTAACTAAAATAGTCAAGAAACTTGACCCTTCTGTTTGCATAAGATATAGCAAATAATTTATTACAACTTTTTTTGAAATATATCGATTCTTTTTAATGCGTAGTACTCAGAAAACAGTTGGAGACAAGCGGATGTGCGTAAAACCATATCAAAATGCGTTAGAAAGCATGGAGCAAGCCAACCTCGCATTTCTTCAATTGCAACCGCCGTATATTGTAAAATAACATTCTACGGTCCAATCTGAAAGCATTATTCGTGTTTTCATCTGGAAATTAGTTAATCAGCATATAGCAGTTTAGAAAAAGTTTAAAAAATAATTTTTATTTTTTTGAGTAAATTGTAACTAAAATAGTCAAGAAACTTGACCCTTCTGTTTGCATAAGATATAGCAAATAATTTATTACAACTTTTTTTGAAATATATCGATTCTTTTTAATGCGTAGTACTCAGAAAACAGTTGCAGACAAGCGGATGTGCGTAAAACCATATCAAAATGCGTTAGAAAGCATGGAGCAAGCCAACCTCGCATTTCTTCAATTGCAACCGCCGTATATTGTAAAATAACATTCTACGGTCCAATCTGAAAGCATTATTCGTGTTTTCATCTGGAAATTAGTTAATCAGCATATAGCAGTTTAGAAAAAGTTTAAAAAATAATATTTATTTTTTTGAGTAAATTGTAACTAAAATAGTCAAGAAACTTGACCCTTCTGTTTGCATATGATATAGCAAATAATTTATTACAACTTTTTTTGAAATATATCGATTCTTTTTAATGCATAGTACTCAGAAAACAGTTGGAGACAAGCGGATGTGCGTAAAACCATATCAAAATGCGTTAGAAAGCATGGAGCAAGCCAACCTCGCATTTCTTCAATTGCAACCGCCGTATATTGTAAAATAACATTCTACGGTCCAATCTGAAAGCATTATTCGTGTTTTCATCTGGAAATTAGTTAATCAGCATATAGCAGTTTAGAAAAAGTTTAAAAAATAATTTTTATTTTTTTGAGTAAATTGTAACTAAAATAGTCAAGAAACTGGACCCTTCTATTTGCATAAGATATAGCAAATAATTTATTACAAGTTTTTTTGAAATATATCGATTCTTTTTAATGCGTAGTACTCAGAAAACAGTTGGAGACAAGCGGATGTGCGTAAAACCATATCAAAATGCGTTAGAAAGCATGGAGCAAGCCAACCTCGCATTTCTTCAATTGCAACCGCCGTATATTGTAAAATAACATTCTACGGTCCAATCTGAAAGCATTATTCGTGTTTTCATCTGGAAATTAGTTAATCAGCATATAGCAGTTTAGAAAAAGTTTAAAAAATAATATTTATTTTTTTGAGTAAATTGTAACTAAAATAGTCAAGAAACTTGACCCTTCTGTTTGCATAAGATATAGCAAATAATTTATTACAACATTTTTTGAAATATATCGAATCTTTTTAATGCGTAGTACACAGAAAACAGTTGGAGACAAGCGGATGTGCGTAAAACCATATCAAAATGCGTTAGAAAGCATGGAGCAAGCCAACCTCGCATTTCTTCAATTGCAACCGCCGTATATTGTAAAATAACATTCTATGGTCCAATCTGAAAGCATTATTCGTGTTTTCATCTGGAAATTAGTTAATCAGCATATAGCAGTTTAGAAAAAGTTTAAAAAATAATTTTTATTTTTTTGAGTAAATTGTAACTAAAATAGTC
Source organism: Cantharis rustica (assembly GCA_911387805.1). Classification (NCBI taxonomy): domain Eukaryota; kingdom Metazoa; phylum Arthropoda; class Insecta; order Coleoptera; family Cantharidae; genus Cantharis; species Cantharis rustica. The sequence goes on from OU426883.1 coordinate 14,071,973, forward strand.
AAGAAACTTGACCCTTCTGTTTGCATAAGATATAGCAAATAATTTATTACAACTTTTTTTGAAATATATCGATTCTTTTTAATGCGTAGTACTCAGAAAACAGTTGGAGACAAGCGGATGTGCGTAAAACCATATCAAAATGCGTTAGAAAGCATGGAGCAAGCCAACCTCGCATTTCTTCAATTGCAACCGCCGTATATTGTAAAATAACATTCTACGGTCCAATCTGAAAGCATTATTCGTGTTTTCATCTGGAAATTAGTTAATCAGCATATAGCAGTTTAGAAAAAGTTTAAAAAATAATATTTATTTTTTTGAGTAAATTGTAACTAAAATAGTCAAGAAACTTGACCCTTCTGTTTGCATAAGATATAGCAAATAATTTATTACAACTTTTTTTGAAATATATCGATTCTTCTTAATGCGTAGTACTCAGAAAACAGTTGGAGACAAGCGGATGTGCGTAAAACCATATCAAAATGCGTTAGAAAGCATGGAGCAAGCCAACCTCGCATTTCTTCAATTGCAACCGCCGTATATTGTAAAATAACATTCTACGGTCCAATCTGAAAGCATTATTCGTGTTTTCATCTGGAAATTAGTTAATCAGCATATAGCAGTTTAGAAAAAGTTTAAAAAATAATTTTTATTTTTTTGAGTAAATTGTAACTAAAATAGTCAAGAAACTTGACCCTTCTGTTTGCATAAGATATAGCAAATAATTTATTACAACTTTTTTTGAAATATATCGATTCTTTTTAATGCGTAGTACTCAGAAAACAGTTGGAGACAAGCGGATGTGCGTTAAACCATATCAAAATGCGTTAGAAAGCATGGAGCAAGCCAACCTCGCATTTCATCAATTGCAACCGCCGTATATTGTAAGATAACATTCTACGGTCCAATCTGAAAGCATTATTCGTGTTTTCATCTGGAAATTAGTTAATCAGCATATAGCAGTTTAGAAAAAGTTTAAAAAATAATTTTTATTTTTTTGAGTAAATTGTAACTAAAATAGTCAAGAAACTTGACCCTTCTGTTTGCATAAGATATAGCAAATAATTTATTACAACTTTTTTTGAAATATATCGATTCTTTTTAATGCGTAGTACTCAGAAAACAGTTGGAGACAAGCGGATGTACGTAAAACCATATCAAAATGCGTTAGAAAGCATGGAGCAAGCCAACCTCGCATTTCTTCAATTGCAACCGCCGTATATCGTAAGATAACATTCTACGGTCCAATCTGAAAGCATTATTCGTGTTTTCATCTGGAAATTAGTTAATCAGCATATAGCAGTTTAGAAAAAGTTTAAAAAATAATTTTTATTTTTTTGAGTAAATTGTAACTAAAATAGTCAAGAAACTTGACCCTTCTGTTTGCATAAGATATAGCAAATAATTTATTACAACTTTTTTTGAAATATATCGATTCTTTTTAATGCGTAGTACTCAGAAAACAGTTGGAGACAAGCGGATGTGCGTAAAACCATATCAAAATGCGTTAGAAAGCATGGAGCAAGCCAACCTCGCATTTCTTCAATTGCAACCGCCGTATATTGTAAAATAACATTCTACGGTCCAATCTGAAAGCATTATTCGTGTTTTCATCTGGAAATTAGTTAATCAGCATATAGCAGTTTAGAAAAAGTTTAAAAAATAATTTTTATTTTTTTGAGTAAATTGTAACTAAAATAGTCAAGAAACTTGACCCTTCTGTTTGCATAAGATATAGCAAATAATTTATTACAACTTTTTTTGAAATATATCGATTCTTTTTAATGCGTAGTACGCAGAAAACAGTTGGAGACAAGCGGATGTGCGTAAAACCATATCAAAATGCGTTAGAAAGCATGGAGCAAGCCAACCTCGCATTTCTTGAATTGCAACCGCCGTATATTGTAAAATAACATTCTACGGTGCAATCTGAAAGCATTATTCGTGTTTTCATCTGGAAATTAGTTAATCAGCATATAGCAGTTTATAAAAAGTTTAAAAAATAATATTTATTTTTTTGAGTAAATTGTAACTAAAATAGTCAAGAAACTTGACCCTTCTGTTTGCATAAGATATAGCAAATAATTTATTACAACTTTTTTTGAAATATATCGATTCTTTTTAATGCGTAGTACTCAGAAAACAGTTGGAGACAAGCGGATGTGCGTAAAACCATATCAAAATGCGTTAGAAAGCATGGAGCAAGCCAAGCACGCATTTCTTCAATTGCAACCGCCGTATATTGTAAGATAACATTCTACGGTCCAATCTGAAAGCATTATTCGTGTTTTCATCTGGAAATTAGTTAATCAGCATATAGCAGTTTAGAAAAAGTTTAAAAAATAATTTTTATTTTTTTGAGTAAATTGTAACTAAAATAGTCAAGAAACTTGACCCTTCTGTTTGCATAAGATATAGCAAATAATTTATTACAACTTTTTTTGAAATATATCGATTCTTTTTAATGCGTAGTACTCAGAAAACAGTTGGAGACAAGCGGATGTGCGTAAAACCATATCAAAATGCGTTAGAAAGCATGGAGCAAGCCAACCTCGCATTTCTTCAATTGCAACCGCCGTATATTGTAAAATAACATTCTACGGTCCAATCTGAAAGCATTATTCGTGTTTTCATCTGGAAATTAGTTAATCAGCATATAGCAGTTTATAAAAAGTTTAAAAAATAATATTTATTTTTTTGAGTAAATTGTAACTAAAATAGTCAAGAAACTTGACCCTTCTGTTTGCATAAGATATAGCAAATAATTTATTACAACTTTTTTTGAAATATATCGATTCTTTTTAATGCGTAGTACTCAGAAAACAGTTGGAGACAAGCGGATGTGCGTAAAACCATATCAAAATGCGTTAGAAAGCATGGAGCAAGCCAACCTCGCATTTCTTCAATTGCAACCGCCGTATATTGTAAAATAACATTCTACGGTCCAATCTGAAAGCATTATTCGTGTTTTCATCTGGAAATTAGTTAATCAGCATATAGCAGTTTAGAAAAAGTTTAAAAAATAATTTTTATTTTTTTGAGTAAATTGTAACTAAAATAGTCAAGAAACTTGACCCTTCTGTTTGCATAAGATATAGCAAATAATTTATTACAACTTTTTTTGAAATATATCGATTCTTTTTAATGCGTAGTACTCAGAAAACAGTTGGAGACAAGCGGATGTGCGTAAAACCATATCAAAATGCGTTAGAAAGCATGGAGCAAGCCAACCTCGCATTTCTTCAATTGCAACCGCCGTATATTGTAAAATAACATTCTACGGTCCAATCTGAAAGCATTATTCGTGTTTTCATCTGGAAATTAGTTAATCAGCATATAGCAGTTTAGAAAAAGTTTAAAAAATAATTTTTATTTTTTTGAGTAAATTGTAACTAAAATAGTCAAGAAACTTGACCCTTCTGTTTGCATAAGATATAGCAAATAATTTATTACAACTTTTTTTGAAATATATCGATTCTTTTTAATGCGTAGTACTCAGAAAACAGTTGGAGACAAGCGGATGTGCGTAAAACCATATCAAAATGCGTTAGAAAGCATGGAGCAAGCCAACCACGCATTTCTTCAATTGCAACCGCCGTATATTGTAAAATAACATTCTACGGTCCAATCTGAAAGCATTATTCGTGTTTTCATCTGGAAATTAGTTAATCAGCATATAGCAGTTTAGAAAAAGTTTAAAAAATAATTTTTATTTTTTTGAGTAAATTGTAACTAAAATAGTCAAGAAACTTGACCCTTCTGTTTGCATAAGATATAGCAAATAATTTATTACAACTTTTTTTGAAATATATCGATTCTTTTTAATGCCTAGTACTCAGAAAACAGTTGGAGACAAGCGGATGTGCGTAAAACCATATCAAAATGCGTTAGAAAGCATGGAGCAAGCCAACCTCGCATTTCTTCAATTGCAACCGCCGTATATTGTAAAATAATATTCTACGGTCCAATCTGAAAGCATTATTCGTGTTTTCATCTGGAAATTAGTTAATCAGCATATAGCAGTTTATAAAAAGTTTAAAAAATAATATTTATTTTTTTGAGTAAATTGTAACTAAAATAGTCAAGAAACTTGACCCTTCTGTTTGCATAAGATATAGCAAATAATTTATTACAACTTTTTTTGAAATATATCGATTCTTTTTAATGCGTAGTACTCAGAAAACAGTTGGAGACAAGCGGATGTGCGTAAAACCATATCAAAATGCGTTAGAAAGCATGGAGCAAGCCAACCTCGCATTTCTTCAATTGCAACCGCCGTATATTGTAAAATAACATTCTACGGTCCAATCTGAAAGCATTATTCGTGTTTTCATCTGGAAATTAGTTAATCAGCATATAGCAGTTTAGAAAAAGTTTAAAAAATAATTTTTATTTTTTTGAGTAAATTGTAACTAAAATAGTCAAGAAACTTGACCCTTCTGTTTGCATAAGATATAGCAAATAATTTATTACAACTTTTTTTGAAATATATCGATTCTTTTTAATGCGTAGTACTCAGAAAACAGTTGGAGACAAGCGGATGTGCGTAAAACCATATCAAAATGCGTTAGAAAGCATGGAGCAAGCCAACCTCGCATTTCTTCAATTGCAACCGCCGTATATTGTAAAATAACATTCTACGGTCCAATCTGAAAGCATTATTCGTGTTTTCATCTGGAAATTAGTTAATCAGCATATAGCAGTTTAGAAAAAGTTTAAAAAATAATTTTTATTTTTTTGAGTAAATTGTAACTAAAATAGTCAAGAAACTTGACCCTTCTGTTTGCATAAGATATAGCAAATAATTTATTACAACTTTTTTTGAAATATATCGATTCTTTTTAATGCGTAGTACTCAGAAAACAGTTGCAGACAAGCGGATGTGCGTAAAACCATATCAAAATGCGTTAGAAAGCATGGAGCAAGCCAACCTCGCATTTCTTCAATTGCAACCGCCGTATATTGTAAAATAACATTCTACGGTCCAATCTGAAAGCATTATTCGTGTTTTCATCTGGAAATTAGTTAATCAGCATATAGCAGTTTAGAAAAAGTTTAAAAAATAATATTTATTTTTTTGAGTAAATTGTAACTAAAATAGTCAAGAAACTTGACCCTTCTGTTTGCATATGATATAGCAAATAATTTATTACAACTTTTTTTGAAATATATCGATTCTTTTTAATGCATAGTACTCAGAAAACAGTTGGAGACAAGCGGATGTGCGTAAAACCATATCAAAATGCGTTAGAAAGCATGGAGCAAGCCAACCTCGCAGTTCTTCAATTGCAACCGCCGTATATTGTAAAATAACATTCTACGGTCCAATCTGAAAGCATTATTCGTGTTTTCATCTGGAAATTAGTTAATCAGCATATAGCAGTTTAGAAAAAGTTTAAAAAATAATTTTTATTTTTTTGAGTAAATTGTAACTAAAATAGTCAAGAAACTGGACCCTTCTATTTGCATAAGATATAGCAAATAATTTATTACAAGTTTTTTTGAAATATATCGATTCTTTTTAATGCGTAGTACTCAGAAAACAGTTGGAGACAAGCGGATGTGCGTAAAACCATATCAAAATGCGTTAGAAAGCATGGAGCAAGCCAACCTCGCATTTCTTCAATTGCAACCGCCGTATATTGTAAAATAACATTCTACGGTCCAATCTGAAAGCATTATTCGTGTTTTCATCTGGAAATTAGTTAATCAGCATATCGCAGTTTAGAAAAAGTTTAAAAAATAATATTTATTTTTTTGAGTAAATTGTAACTAAAATAGTCAAGAAACTTGACCCTTCTGTTTGCATAAGATATAGCAAATAAGTTATTACAACATTTTTTGAAATATATCGAATCTTTTTAATGCGTAGTACTCAGAAAACAGTTGGAGACAAGCGGATGTGCGTAAAACCATATCAAAATGCGTTAGAAAGCATGGAGCAAGCCAACCTCGCATTTCTTCAATTGCAACCGCCGTATATTGTAAAATAACATTCTACGGTCCAATCTGAAAGCATTATTCGTGTTTTCATCTGGAAATTAGTTAATCAGCATATAGCAGTTTAGAAAAAGTTTAAAAAATAATTTTTATTTTTTTGAGTAAATTGTAACTAAAATAGTCAAGAAACTTGACCCTTCTGTTTGCATAAGATATAGCAAATAATTTATTACAACATTTTTTGAAATATATCGAATCTTTTTAATGCGTAGTACTCAGAAAACAGTTGGAGACAAGCGGATGTGCGTAAAACCATATCAAAATGCGTTAGAAAGCATGGAGCAAGCCAACCTCGCATTTCTTCAATTGCAACCGCCGTATATTGTAAAATAACATTCTACGGTCCAATCTGAAAGCATTATTCGTGTTTTCATCTGGAAATTAGTTAATCAGCATATAGCAGTTTAGAAAAAGTTTAAAAAATAATTTTTATTTTTTTGAGTAAATTGTAACTAAAATAGTCAAGAAACTTGACCCTTCTGTTTGCATAAGATATAGCAAATAATTTATTACAACTTTTTTTGAAATATATCGATTCTTTTTAATGCGTAGTACTCAGAAAACAGTTGGAGATAAGCGGATGTGCGTAAAACCATATCAAAATGCGTTAGAAAGCATGGAGCAAGCCAACCTCGCATTTCTTCAATTGCAACCGCCGTATATTGTAAAATAACATTCTACGGTCCAATCTGAAAGCATTATTCGTGTTTTCATCTGGAAATTAGTTAATCAGCATATAGCAGTTTAGAAAAAGTTTAAAAAATAATATTTATTTTTTTGAGTAAATTGTAACTAAAATAGTCAAGAAACTTGACCCTTCTGTTTGCATAAGATATAGCAAATAATTTATTACAACTTTTTTTGAAATATATCGATTCTTCTTAATGCGTAGTACTCAGAAAACAGTTGGAGACAAGCGGATGTGCGTAAAACCATATCAAAATGCGTTAGAAAGCATGGAGCAAGCCAACCTCGCATTTATTTAATTGCAACCGCCGTATATTGTAAAATAACATTCTACGGTCCAATCTGAAAGCATTATTCGTGTTTTCATCTGGAAATTAGTTAATCAGCATATAGCAGTTTATAAAAAGTTTAAAAAATAGTATTTATTTTTTTGAGTAAATTGTAACTAAAATAGTCAAGAAACTTGACCCTTCTGTTTGCATAAGATATAGCAAATAATTTATTACAACTTTTTTTGAAATATATCGATTCTTTTTAATGCGTAGTACTCAGAAAACAGTTGGAGACAAGCGGATGTGCGTAAAACCATATCAAAATGCGTTAGAAAGCATGGAGCAAGCCAACCTCGCATTTCTTCAATTGCAACCGCCGTATATTGTAAAATAACATTCTACGGTCCAATCTGAAAGCATTATTCGTGTTTTCATCTGGAAATTAGTTAATCAGCATATAGCAGTTTATAAAAAGTTTAAAAAATAATATTTATTTTTTTGAGTAAATTGTAACTAAAATAGTCAAGAAACTTGACCCTTCTGTTTGCATAAGATATAGCAAATAATTTATTACAACTTTTTTTGAAATATATCGATTCTTTTTAATGCGTAGTACTCAGAAAACAGTTGGAGACAAGCGGATGTGCGTAAAACCATATCAAAATGCGTTAGAAAGCATGGAGCAAGCCAAGCTCGCATTTCTTCAATTGCAACCGCCGTATATTGTAAGATAACATTCTACGGTCCAATCTGAAAGCATTATTCGTGTTTTCATCTGGAAAATAGTTAATCAGCATATAGCAGTTTAGAAAAAGTTTAAAAAATAATTTTTATTTTTTTGAGTAAATTGTAACTAAAATAGTCAAGAAACTTGACCCTTCTGTTTGCATAAGATATAGCAAATAATTTATTACAACTTTTTTTGAAATATATCGATTCTTTTTAATGCGTAGTACTCAGAAAACAGTTGGAGACAAGCGGATGTGCGTAAAACCATATCAAAATGCGTTAGAAAGCATGGAGCAAGCCAAGCTCGCATTTCTTCAATTGCAACCGCCGTATATTGTAAGATAACATTCTACGGTCCAATCTGAAAGCATTATTCGTGTTTTCATCTGGAAATTAGTTAATCAGCATATAGCAGTTTAGAAAAAGTTTAAAAAATAATTTTTATTTTTTTGAGTAAATTGTAACTAAAATAGTCAAGAAACTTGACCCTTCTGTTTGCATAAGATATAGCAAATAATTTATTACAACTTTTTTTGAAATATATCGATTCTTTTTAATGCGTAGTACTCAGAAAACAGTTGGAGACAAGCGGATGTGCGTAAAACCATATCAAAATGCGTTAGAAAGCATGGAGCAAGCCAACCTTGCATTTCTTCAATTGCAACCGCCGTATATTGTAAAATAACATTCTACGGTCCAATCTGAAAGCATTATTCGTGTTTTCATCTGGAAATTAGTTAATCAGCATATAGCAGTTTATAAAAAGTTTAAAAAATAATTTTTATTTTTTTGAGTAAATTGTAACTAAAATAGGCAAGAAACTTGACCCTTCTGTTTGCATAAGATATAGCAAATAATTTATTACAACTTTTTTTGAAATATATCGATTCTTTTTAATGCGTAGTACTCAGAAAACAGTTGGAGACAAGCGGATGTGCGTAAAACCATATCAAAATGCGTTAGAAAGCATGGAGCAAGCCAAGCACGCATTTCTTCAATTGCAACCGCCGTATATTGTAAGATAACATTCTACGGTCCAATCTGAAAGCATTATTCGTGTTTTCATCTGGAAATTAGTTAATCAGCATATAGCAGTTTAGAAAAAGTTTAAAAAATAATTTTTATTTTTTTGAGTAAATTGTAACTAAAATAGTCAAGAAACTTGACCCTTCTGTTTGCATAAGATATAGCAAATAATTTATTACAACTTTTTTTGAAATATATCGATTCGTTTTAATGCGTAGTACTCAGAAAACAGTTGGAGACAAGCGGATGTGCGTAAAACCATATCAAAATGCGTTAGAAAGCATGGAGCAAGCCAACCTCGCATTTCTTCAATTGCAACCGCCGTATATTGTAAAATAACATTCTACGGTCCAATCTGAAAGCATTATTCGTGTTTTCATCTGGAAATTAGTTAATCAGCATATAGCAGTTTAGAAAAAGTTTAAAAAATAATTTTTATTTTTTTGAGTAAATTGTAACTAAAATAGTCAAGAAACTTGACCCTTCTGTTTGCATAAGATATAGCAAATAATTTATTACAACTTTTTTTGAAATATATCGATTCTTTTTAATGCGTAGTACTCAGAAAACAGTTGGAGACAAGCGGATGTGCGTAAAACCATATCAAAATGCGTTAGAAAGCATGGAGCAAGCCAACCTCGCATTTCTTCAATTGCAACCGCCGTATATTGTAAAATAACATTCTACGGTCCAATCTGAAAGCATTATTCGTGTTTTCATCTGGATATTAGTTAATCAGCATATAGCAGTTTAGAAAAAGTTTAAAAAATAATTTTTATTTTTTTGAGTAAATTGTAACTAAAATAGTCAAGAAACTTGACCCTTCTGTTTGCATAAGATATAGCAAATAATTTATTACAACTTTTTTTGAAATATATCGATTCTTTTTAATGCGTAGTACTCAGAAAACAGTTGGAGACAAGCGGATGTGCGTAAAACCATATCAAAATGCGTTAGAAAGCATGGAGCAAGCCAAGCACGCATTTCTTCAATTGCAACCGCCGTATATTGTAAGATAACATTCTACGGTCCAATCTGAAAGCATTATTCGTGTTTTCATCTGGAAATTAGTTAATCAGCATATAGCAGTTTAGAAAAAGTTTAAAAAATAATTTTTATTTTTTTGAGTAAATTGTAACTAAAATAGTCAAGAAACTTGACCCTTCTGTTTGCATAAGATATAGCAAATAATTTATTACAACTTTTTTTGAAATATATCGATTCTTTTTAATGCGTAGTACTCAGAAAACAGTTGGAGACAAGCGGATGTGCGTAAAACCATATCAAAATGCGTTAGAAAGCATGGAGCAAGCCAACCTCGCATTTCTTCAATTGCAACCGCCGTATATTGTAAAATAACATTCTACGGTCCAATCTGAAAGCATTATTCGTGTTTTCATCTGGAAATTAGTTAATCAGCATATAGCAGTTTAGAAAAAGTTTAAAAAATAATTTTTATTTTTTTGAGTAAATTGTAACTAAAATAGTCAAGAAACTTGACCCTTCTGTTTGCATAAGATATAGCAAATAATTTATTACAACTTTTTTTGAAATATATCGATTCTTTTTAATGCGTAGTACTCAGAAAACAGTTGGAGACAAGCGGATGTGCGTAAAACCATATCAAAATGCGTTAGAAAGCATGGAGCAAGCCAACCTCGCATTTCTTCAATTGCAACCGCCGTATATTGTAAAATAACATTCTACGGTCCAATCTGAAAGCATTATTCGTGTTTTCATCTGGATATTAGTTAATCAGCATATAGCAGTTTAGAAAAAGTTTAAAAAATAATTTTTATTTTTTTGAGTAAATTGTAACTAAAATAGTCAAGAAACTTGACCCTTCTGTTTGCATAAGATATAGCAAATAATTTATTACAACTTTTTTTGAAATATATCGATTCTTTTTAATGCGTAGTACTCAGAAAACAGTTGGAGACAAGCGGATGTGCGTAAAACCATATCAAAATGCGTTAGAAAGCATGGAGCAAGCCAACCTCGCATTTCTTCAATTGCAACCGCCGTATATTGTAAAATAACATTCTACGGTCCAATCTGAAAGCATTATTCGTGTTTTCATCTGGAAATTAGTTAATCAGCATATAGCAGTTTATAAAAAGTTTAAAAAATAATATTTATTTTTTTGAGTAAATTGTAACTAAAATAGTCAAGAAACTTGACCCTTCTGTTTGCATAAGATATAGCAAATAATTTATTACAACTTTTTTTGAAATATATCGATTCTTTTTAATGCGTAGTACTCAGAAAACAGTTGGAGAGAAGCGGATGTGCGTAAAACCATATCAAAATGCGTTAGAAAGCATGGAGCAAGCCAACCTCGCATTTCTTCAATTGCAACCGCCGTATATTGTAAAATAACATTCTACGGTCCAATCTGAAAGCATTATTCGTGTTTTCATCTGGAAATTAGTTAATCAGCATATAGCAGTTTAGAAAAAGTTTAAAAAATAATTTTTATTTTTTTGAGTAAATTGTAACTAAAATAGTCAAGAAACTTGACCCTTCTGTTTGCATAAGATATAGCAAATAATTTATTACAACTTTTTTTGAAATATATCGATTCTTTTTAATGCGAAGTACTCAGAAAACAGTTGGAGACAAGCGGATGTGCGTAAAACCATATCAAAATGCGTTAGAAAGCATGGAGCAAGCCAACCTCGCATTTCTTCAATTGCAACCGCCGTATATTGTAAGATAACATTCTACGGTCCAATCTGAAAGCATTATTCGTGTTTTCATCTGGAAATTAGTTAATCAGCATATAGCAGTTTAGAAAAAGTTTAAAAAATAATTTTTATTTTTTTGAGTAAATTGTAACTAAAATAGTCAAGAAACTTGACCCTTCTGTTTGCATAAGATATAGCAAATAATTTATTACAACTTTTTTTGAAATATATCGATTCTTTTTAATGCGTAGTACTCAGAAAACAGTTGGAGACAAGCGGATGTGCGTAAAACCATATCAAAATGCGTTAGAAAGCATGGAGCAAGCCAACCTCGCATTTCTTCAATTGCAACCGCCGTATATTGTAAAATAACATTCTACGGTCCAATCTGAAAGCATTATTCGTGTTTTCATCTGGAAATTAGTTAATCAGCATATAGCAGTTTAGAAAAAGTTTAAAAAATAATTTTTATTTTTTTGAGTAAATTGTAACTAAAATAGTCAAGAAACTTGACCCTTCTGTTTGCATAAGATATAGCAAATAATTTATTACAACTTTTTTTGAAATATATCGATTCTTTTTAATGCGTAGTACTCAGAAAACAGTTGGAGACAAGCGGATGTGCGTTAAACCATATCAAAATGCGTTAGAAAGCATGGAGCAAGCCAACCTCGCATTTCTTCAATTGCAACCGCCGTATATTGTAAGATAACATTCTACGGTCCAATCTGAAAGCATTATTCGTGTTTTCATCTGGAAATTAGTTAATCAGCATATAGCAGTTTAGAAAAAGTTTAAAAAATAATTTTTATTTTTTTGAGTAAATTGTAACTAAAATAGTCAAGAAACTTGACCCTTCTGTTTGCATAAGATATAGCAAATAATTTATTACAACTTTTTTTGAAATATATCGATTCTTTTTAATGCGTATTACTCAGAAAACAGTTGGAGACAAGCGGATGTGCGTAAAACCATATCAAAATGCGTTAGAAAGCATGGAGCAAGCCAACCTCGCATTTCTTCAATTGCAACCGCCGTATATTGTAAGATAACATTCTACGGTCCAATCTGAAAGCATTATTCGTGTTTTCATCTGGAAATTAGTTAATCAGCATATAGCAGTTTAGAAAAAGTTTAAAAAATAATTTTTATTTTTTTGAGTAAATTGTAACTAAAATAGTCAAGAAACTTGACCCTTCTGTTTGCATAAGATATAGCAAATAATTTATTACAACTTTTTTTGAAATATATCGATTCTTTTTAATGCGTAGTACTCAGAAAACAGTTGGAGACAAGCGGATGTGCGTAAAACCATATCAAAATGCGTTAGAAAGCATGGAGCAAGTTAACCTCGCATTTCTTCAATTGCAACCGCCGTATATTGTAAAATAACATTCTACGGTCCAATCTGAAAGCATTATTCGTGTTTTCATCTGGAAATTAGTTAATCAGCATATAGCAGTTTAGAAAAAGTTTAAAAAATAATTTTTATTTTTTTGAGTAAATTGTAACTAAAATAGTCAAGAAACTTGACCCTTCTGTTTGCATAAGATATAGCAAATAATTTATTACAACTTTTTTTGAAATATATCGATTCTTTTTAATGCGTAGTACGCAGAAAACAGTTGTAGACAAGCGGATGTGCGTAAAACCTTATCAAAATGCGTTAGAAAGCATGGAGCAAGCCAACCTCGCATTTCTTGAATTGCAACCGCCGTATATTGTAAAATAACATTCTACGGTGCAATCTGAAAGCATTATTCGTGTTTTCATCTGGAAATTAGTTAATCAGCATATAGCAGTTTATAAAAAGTTTAAAAAATAATATTTATTTTTTTGAGTAAATTGTAACTAAAATAGTCAAGAAACTTGACCCTTCTGTTTGCATAAGATATAGCAAATAATTTATTACAACTTTTTTTGAAATATATCGATTCGTTTTAATGCGTAGTACTCAGAAAACAGTTGGAGACAAGCGGATGTGCGTAAAACCATATCAAAATGCGTTAGAAAGCATGGAGCAAGCCAAGCACGCATTTCTTCAATTGCAACCGCCGTATATTGTAAGATAACATTCTACGGTCCAATCTGAAAGCATTATTCGTGTTTTCATCTGGAAATTAGTTAATCAGCATCTAGCAGTTTAGAAAAAGTTTAAAAAATAATTTTTATTTTTTTGAGTAAATTGTAACTAAAATAGTCAAGAAACTTGACCCTTCTGTTTGCATAAGATATAGCAAATAATTTATTACAACTTTTTTTGAAATATATCGATTCTTTTTAATGCGTAGTACTCAGAAAACAGTTGGAGACAAGCGGATGTGCGTAAAACCATATCAAAATGCGTTAGAAAGCATGGAGCAAGCCAACCTCGCATTTCTTCAATTGCAACCGCCGTATATTGTAAAATAACATTCTACGGTCCAATCTGAAAGCATTATTCGTGTTTTCATCTGGAAATTAGTTAATCAGCATATAGCAGTTTATAAAAAGTTTAAAAAATAATATTTATTTTTTTGAGTAAATTGTAACTAAAATAGTCAAGAAACTTGACCCTTCTGTTTGCATAAGATATAGCAAATAATTTATTACAACTTTTTTTGAAATATATCGATTCTTTGTAATACGTAGTACTCAGAAAACAGTTGGAGACAAGCGGATGTGCGTAAAACCATAACAAAATGCGTTAGAAAGCATGGAGCAAGCCAACCTCGCATTTCTTCAATTGCAACCGCCGTATATTGTAAAATAACATTCTACGGTCCAATCTGAAAGCATTATTCGTGTTTTCATCTGGAAATTAGTTAATCAGCATATAGCAGTTTAGAAAAAGTTTAAAAAATAATTTTTATTTTTTTGAGTAAATTGTAACTAAAATAGTCAAGAAACTTGACCCTTCTGTTTGCATAAGATATAGCAAATAATTTATTACAACTTTTTTTGAAATATATCGATTCTTCTTAATGCGTAGTACTCAGAAAACAGTTGGAGACAAGCGGATGTGCGTAAAACCATATCAAAATGCGTTAGAAAGCATGGAGCAAGCCAACCTCGCATTTCTTCAATTGCAACCGCCGTATATTGTAAAATAACATTCTACGGTCCAATCTGAAAGCATTATTCGTGTTTTCATCTGGAAATTAGTTAATCAGCATATAGCAGTTTAGAAAAAGTTTAAAAAATAATTTTTATTTTTTTGAGTAAATTGTAACTAAAATAGTCAAGAAACTTGACCCTTCTGTTTGCATAAGATATAGCAAATAATTTATTACAACTTTTTTTGAAATATATCGATTCTTTTTAATGCGTAGTACTCAGAAAACAGTTGGAGACAAGCGGATGTGCGTAAAACCATATCAAAATGCGTTAGAAAGCATGGAGCAAGCCAAGCTCGCATTTCTTCAATTGCAACCGCCGTATATTGTAAAATAACATTCTACGGTCCAATCTGAAAGCATTATTCGTGTTTTCATCTGGAAATTAGTTAATCAGCATATAGCAGTTTCGAAAAAGTTTAAAAAATAATATTTATTTTTTTGAGTAAATTGTAACTAAAATAGTCAAGAAACTTGACCCTTCTGTTTGCATAAGATATAGCAAATAATTTATTACAACTTTTTTTGAAATATATCGATTCTTTTTAATGCGTAGTACTCAGAAAACAGTTGGAGACAAGCGGATGTGCGTAAAACCATATCAAAATGCGTTAGAAAGCATGGAGCAAGCCAACCTCGCATTTCTTCAATTGCAACCGCGGTATATTGTAAAATAACATTCTACGGTCCAATCTGAAAGCATTATTCGTGTTTTCATCTGGAAATTAGTTAATCAGCATATAGCAGTTTAGAAAAAGTTTAAAAAATAATATTTATTTTTTTGAGTAAATTGTAACTAAAATAGTCAAGAAACTTGACCCTTCTGTTTGCATAAGATATAGCAAATAATTTATTACAACTTTTTTTGAAATATATCGATTCTTTTTAATGCGTAGTACTCAGAAAACAGTTGGAGACAAGCGGATGTGCGTAAAACCATATCAAAATGCGTTAGAAAGCATGGAGCAAGCCAGCCTCGCATTTCTTCAATTGCAACCGCCGTATATTGTAAAATAACATTCTACGGTCCAATCTGAAAGCATTATTCGTGTTTTCATCTGGAAATTAGTTAATCAGCATATAGCCGTTTAGAAAAAGTTTAAAAAATAATTTTTATTTTTTTGAGTAAATTGTAACTAAAATAGTCAAGAAACTTGACCCTTCTGTTTGCATAAGATATAGCAAATAATTTATTACAACTTTTTTTGAAATATATCGATTCTTTTTAATGCGTAGTACTCAGAAAACAGTTGGAGACAAGCGGATGTGCGTAAAACCATATCAAAATGCGTTAGAAAGCATGGAGCAAGCCAACCTCGCATTACTTCAATTGCAACCGCCGTATATTGTAAAATAACATTCTACGGTCCAATCTGAAAGCATTATTCGTGTTTTGATCTGGAAATTAGTTAATCAGCATATAGCAGTTTAGAAAAAGTTTAAAAAATAATTTTTATTTTTTTGAGTAATTTGTAACTAAAATAGTCAAGAAACTTGACCCTTCTGTTTGCATAAGATATAGCAAATAATTTATTACAACTTTTTTTGAAATATATCGATTCTTTTTAATGCGTAGTACTCAGAAAACAGTTGGAGACAAGCGGATGTGCGTAAAACCATATCAAAATGCGTTAGAAAGCATGGAGCAAGCCAACCTCGCATTTCTTCAATTGCAACCGCCGTATATTGTAAAATAACATTCTACGGTCCAATCTGAAAGCATTATTCGTGTTTTCATCTGGAAATTAGTTAATCAGCATATAGCAGTTTAGAAAAAGTTTAAAAAATAATTTTTATTTTTTTGAGTAAATTGTAACTAAAATAGTCAAGAAACTTGACCCTTCTGTTTGCATAAGATATAGCAAATAATTTATTACAACTTTTTTTGAAATATATCGATTCTTTTTAATGCGTAGTACTCAGAAAACAGTTGGAGACAAGCGGATGTGCGTAAAACCATATCAAAATGCGTTAGAAAGCATGGAGCAAGCCAGCCTCGCATTTCTTCAATTGCAACCGCCGTATATTGTAAAATAACATTCTACGGTCCAATCTGAAAGCATTATTCGTGTTTTCATCTGGAAATTAGTTAATCAGCATATAGCAGTTTAGAAAAAGTTTAAAAAATAATTTTTATTTTTTTGAGTAAATTGTAACTAAAATAGTCAAGAAACTTGACCCTTCTGTTTGCATAAGATATAGCAAATAATTTATTACAACTTTTTTTGAAATATATCGATTCTTTTTAATGCGTAGTACTCAGAAAACAGTTGGAGACAAGCGGATGTGCGTAAAACCATATCAAAATGCGTTAGAAAGCATGGAGCAAGCCAACCTCGCATTTCTTCAATTGCAACCGCCGTATATTGTAAATTAACATTCTACGGTCCAATCTGAAAGCATTATTCGTGTTTTCATCTGGAAATTAGTTAATCAGCATATAGCAGTTTAGAAAAAGTTTAAAAAATAATTTTTATTTTTTTGAGTAAATTGTAACTAAAATAGTCAAGAAACTTGACCCTTCTGTTTGCATAAGATATAGCAAATAATTTATTACAACTTTTTTTGAAATATATCGATTCTTTTTAATGCGTAGTACTCAGAAAACAGTTGGAGACAAGCGGATGTGCGTAAAACCATATCAAAATGCGTTAGAAAGCATGGAGCAAGCCAGCCTCGCATTTCTTCAATTGCAACCGCCGTATATTGTAAAATAACATTCTACGGTCCAATCTGAAAGCATTATTCGTGTTTTCATCTGGAAATTAGTTAATCAGCATATAGCAGTTTAGAAAAAGTTTAAAAAATAATTTTTATTTTTTTGAGTAAATTGTAACTAAAATAGTCAAGAAACTTGACCCTTCTGTTTGCATAAGATATAGCAAATAATTTATTACAACTTTTTTTGAAATATATCGATTCTTTTTAATGCGTAGTACTCAGAAAACAGTTGGAGACAAGCGGATGTGCGTAAAACCATATCAAAATGCGTTAGAAAGCATGGAGCAAGCCAACCTCGCATTTCTTCAATTGCAACCGCCGTATATTGTAAATTAACATTCTACGGTCCAATCTGAAAGCATTATTCGTGTTTTCATCTGGAAATTAGTTAATCAGCATATAGCAGTTTAGAAAAAGTTTAAAAAATAATTTTTATTTTTTTGAGTAAATTGTAACTAAAATAGTCAAGAAACTTGACCCTTCTGTTTGCATAAGATATAGCAAATAATTTATTACAACTTTTTTTGAAATATATCGATTATTTTTAATGCGTAGTACTCAGAAAACAGTTGGAGACAAGCGGATGTGCGTAAAACCATATCAAAATGCGTTAGAAAGCATGGAGCAAGCCAACCTCGCATTTCTTCAATTGCAACCGCCGTATATTGTAAAATAACATTCTACGGTCCAATCTGAAAGCATTATTCGTGTTTTCATCTGGAAATTAGTTAATCAGCATATAGCAGTTTATAAAAAGTTTAAAAAATAATATTTATTTTTTTGAGTAAATTGTAACTAAAATAGTCAAGAAACTTGACCCTTCTGTTTGCATAAGATATAGCAAATAATTTATTACAACTTTTTTTGAAATATATCGATTCTTTTTAATACGTAGTACTCAGAAAACAGTTGGAGACAAGCGGATGTGCGTAAAACCATATCAAAATGCGTTAGAAAGCATGGAGCAAGCCAACCTCGCATTTCTTCAATTGCAACCGCCGTATATTGTAAAATAACATTCTACGGTCCAATCTGAAAGCATTATTCGTGTTTTCATCTGGAAATTAGTTAATCAGCATATAGCAGTTTATAAAAAGTTTAAAAAATAATATTTATTTTTTTGAGTAAATTGTAACTAAAATAGTCAAGAAACTTGACCCTTCTGTTTGCATAAGATATAGCAAATAATTTATTACAACTTTTTTTGAAATATATCGATTCTTTTTAATGCGTAGTACTCAGAAAACAGTTGGAGACAAGCGGATGTGCGTAAAACCATATCAAAATGCGTTAGAAAGCATGGAGCAAGCCAAGCTCGCATTTCTTCAATTGCAACCGCCGTATATTGTAAGATAACATTCTATGGTCCAATCTGAAAGCATTATTCGTGTTTTCATCTGGAAATTAGTTAATCAGCATATAGCAGTTTAGAAAAAGTTTAAAAAATAATTTTTATTTTTTTGAGTAAATTGTAACTAAAATAGTCAAGAAACTTGACCCTTCTGTTTGCATAAGATATAGCAAATAATTTATTACAACTTTTTTTGAAATATATCGATTCTTTTTAATGCGTAGTACTCAGAAAACAGTTGGAGACAAGCGGATGTGCGTAAAACCATATCAAAATGCGTTAGAAAGCATGGAGCAAGCCAATCTCGCATTTCTTCAATTGCAACCGCCGTATATTGTAAAATAACATTCTACGGTCCAATCTGAAAGCATTATTCGTGTTTTCATCTGGAAATTAGTTAATCAGCATATAGCAGTTTAGAAAAAAATTAAAAAATAATTTTTATTTTTTTGAGTAAATTGTAACTAAAATAGTCAAGAAACTTGACCCTTCTGTTTGCATAAGATATAGCAAATAATTTATTACAACTTTTTTTGAAATATATCGATTCTTTTTAATGCCTAGTACTCAGAAAACAGTTGGAGACAAGCGGATGTGCGTAAAACCATATCAAAATGCGTTAGAAAGCATGGAGCAAGCCAACCTCGCATTTCTTCAATTGCAACCGCCGTATATTGTAAAATAACATTCTACGGTCCAATCTGAAAGCATTATTCGTGTTTTCATCTGGAAATTAGTTAATCAGCATATAGCAGTTTATAAAAAGTTTAAAAAATAATTTTTATTTATTTGAGTAAATTGTAACTAAAATATTCAAGAAACTTGACCCTTCTGTTTGCATAAGATATAGCAAATAATTTATTACAACTTTTTTTGAAATATATCGATTCTTTTTAATGCGTAGTACTCAGAAAACAGTTGGAGACAAGCGGATGTGCGTAAAACCATATCAAAATGCGTTAGAAAGCATGGAGCAAGCCAACCTCGCATTTCTTCAATTGCAACCGCCGTATATTGTAAAATAACATTCTACGGTCCAATCTGAAAGCATTATTCGTGTTTTCATCTGGAAATTAGTTAATCAGCATATAGCAGTTTAGAAAAAGTTTAAAAAATAATTTTTATTTTTTTGAGTAAATTGTAACTAAAATAGTCAAGAAACTTGACCCTTCTGTTTGCATAAGATATAGCAAATAATTTATTACAACTTTTTTTGAAATATATCGATTCTTTTTAATGCGTAGTACTCAGAAAACAGTTGGAGACCAGCGGATGTGCGTAAAACCATATCAAAATGCGTTAGAAAGCATGGAGCAAGCCAAGCTCGCATTTCTTCAATTGCAACCGCCGTATATTGTAAGATAACATTCTATGGTCCAATCTGAAAGCATTATTCGTGTTTTCATCTGGAAATTAGTTAATCAGCATATAGCAGTTTAGAAAAAGTTTAAAAAATAATTTTTATTTTTTTGAGTAAATTGTAACTAAAATAGTCAAGAAACTTGACCCTTCTGTTTGCATAAGATATAGCAAATAATTTATTACAACTTTTTTTGAAATATATCGATTCTTTTTAATGCGTAGTACTCAGAAAACAGTTGGAGACAAGCGGATGTGCGTAAAACCATATCAACATGCGTTAGAAAGCATGGAGCAAGCCAACCTCGCATTTCTTCAATTGCAACCGCCGTATATTGTAAAATAACATTCTACGGTCCAATCTGAAAGCATTATTCGTGTTTTCATCTGGAAATTAGTTAATCAGCATATAGCAGTTTAGAAAAAGTTTAAAAAATAATTTTTATTTTTTTGAGTAAATTGTAACTAAAATAGTCAAGAAACTTGACCCTTCTGTTTGCATAAGATATAGCAAATAATTTATTACAACTTTTTTTGAAATATATCGATTCTTTTTAATGCCTAGTACTCAGAAAACAGTTGGAGACAAGCGGATGTGCGTAAAACCATATCAAAATGCGTTAGAAAGCATGGAGCAAGCCAACCTCGCATTTCTTCAATTGCAACCGCCGTATTTTGTAAAATAACATTCTACGGTCCAATCTGAAAGCATTATTCGTGTTTTCATCTGGAAATTAGTTAATCAGCATATAGCAGTTTATAAAAAGTTTAAAAAATAATATTTATTTTTTTGAGTAAATTGTAACTAAAATAGTCAAGAAACTTGACCCTTCTGTTTGCATAAGATATAGCAAATAATTTATTACAACTTTTTTTGAAATATATCGATTCTTTTTAATGCGTAGTACTCAGAAAACAGTTGGAGACCAGCGGATGTGCGTAAAACCAATTCAAAATGCGTTAGAAAGCATGGAGCAAGCCAAGCTCGCATTTCTTCAATTGCAACCGCCGTATATTGTAAGATAACATTCTATGGTCCAATCTGAAAGCATTATTCGTGTTTTCATCTGGAAATTAGTTAATCAGCATATAGCAGTTTAGAAAAAGTTTAAAAAATAATTTTTATTTTTTTGAGTAAATTGTAACTAAAATAGTCAAGAAACTTGACCCTTCTGTTTGCATAAGATATAGCAAATAATTTATTACAACTTTTTTTGAAATATATCGATTCTTTTTAATGCGTAGTACTCAGAAAACAGTTGGAGACAAGCGGATGTGCGTAAAACCATATCAAAATGCGTTAGAAAGCATGGAGCAAGCCAAGCTCGCATTTCTTCAATTGCAACCGCCGTATATTGTAAAATAACATTCTACGGTCCAATCTGAAAGCATTATTCGTGTTTTCATCTGGAAATTAGTTAATCAGCATATAGCCGTTTAGAAAAAGTTTAAAATATAATTTTTATTTTTTTGAGTAAATTGTAACTAAAATAGTCAAGAAACTTGATCCTTCTGTTTGCATAAGATATAGCAAATAATTTATTACAACTTTTTTTGAAATATATCGATTCTTTTTAATGCGTAGTACTCAGAAAACAGTTGGAGACAAGCGGATGTGCGTAAAACCATATCAAAATGCGTTAGAAAGCATGGAGCAAGCCAACCTCGCATTACTTCAATTGCAACCGCCGTATATTGTAAAATAACATTCTACGGTCCAATCTGAAAGCATTATTCGTGTTTTGATCTGGAAATTAGTTAATCAGCATATAGCAGTTTAGAAAAAGTTTAAAAAATAATTTTTATTTTTTTGAGTAATTTGTAACTAAAATAGTCAAGAAACTTGACCCTTCTGTTTGCATAAGATATAGCAAATAATTTATTACAACTTTTTTTGAAATATATCGATTCTTTTTAATACGTAGTACTCAGAAAACAGTTGGAGACAAGCGGATGTGCGTAAAACCATATCAAAATGCGTTAGAAAGCATGGAGCAAGCCAAGCTCGCATTTCTTCAATTGCAACCGCCGTATATTGTAAGATAACATTCTATGGTCCAATCTGAAAGCATTATTCGTGTTTTCATCTGGAAATTAGTTAATCAGCATATAGCAGTTTAGAAAAAGTTTAAAAAATAATTTTTATTTTTTTGAGTAAATTGTAACTAAAATAGTCAAGAAACTTGACCCTTCTGTTTGCATAAGATATAGCAAATAATTTATTACAACTTTTTTTGAAATATATCGATTCTTTTTAATGCGTAGTACTCAGAAAACAGTTGGAGACAAGCGGATGTGCGTAAAACCATATCAAAATGCGTTAGAAAGCATGGAGCAAGCCAACCTCGCATTTCTTCAATTGCAACCGCCGTATATTGTAAAATAACATTCTACGGTCCAATCTGAAAGCATTATTCGTGTTTTCATCTGGAAATTAGTTAATCAGCATATAGCAGTTTAGAAAAAAAATAAAAAATAATTTTTATTTTTTTGAGTAAATTGTAACTAAAATAGTCAAGAAACTTGACCCTTCTGTTTGCATAAGATATAGCAAATAATTTATTACAACTTTTTTTGAAATATATCGATTCTTTTTAATGCCTAGTACTCAGAAAACAGTTGGAGACAAGCGGATGTGCGTAAAACCATATCAAAATGCGTTAGAAAGCATGGAGCAAGCCAACCTCGCATTTCTTCAATTGCAACCGCCGTATATTGTAAAATAACATTCTACGGTCCAATCTGAAAGCATTATTCGTGTTTTCATCTGGAAATTAGTTAATCAGCATATAGCAGTTTATAAAAAGTTTAAAAAATAATTTTTATTTTTTTGAGTAAATTGTAACTAAAATAGTCAAGAAACTTGACCCTTCTGTTTGCATAAGATATAGCAAATAATTTATTACAACTTTTTTTGAAATATATCGATTCTTTTTAATGCGTAGTACTCAGAAAACAGTTGGAGACAAGCGGATGTGCGTAAAACCATATCAAAATGCGTTAGAAAGCATGGAGCAAGCCAACCTCGCATTTCTTCAATTGCAACCGCCGTATATTGTAAAATAACATTCTACGGTCCAATCTGAAAGCATTATTCGTGTTTTCATCTGGAAATTAGTTAATCAGCATATAGCAGTTTAGAAAAAGTTTAAAAAATAATTTTTATTTTTTTGAGTAAATTGTAACTAAAATAGTCAAGAAACTTGACCCTTCTGTTTGCATAAGATATAGCAAATAATTTATTACAACTTTTTTTGAAATATATCGATTCTTTTTAATGCGTAGTACTCAGAAAACAGTTGGAGACAAGCGGATGTGCGTAAAACCATATCAAAATGCGTTAGAAAGCATGGAGCCAGCCAACCTCGCATTTCTTCAATTGCAACCGCCGTATATTGTAAAATAACATTCTACGGTCCAATCTGAAAGCATTATTCGTGTTTTCATCTGGAAATTAGTTAATCAGCATATAGCAGTTTATAAAAAGTTTAAAAAATAATATTTATTTTTTTGAGTAAATTGTAACTAAAATAGTCCAGAAACTTGACCCTTCTGTTTGCATAAGATATAGCAAATAATTTATTACAACTTTTTTTGAAATATATCGATTCTTTTTAATGCGTAGTACTCAGAAAACAGTTGGAGACAAGCGGATGTGCGTAAAACCATATCAAAATGCGTTAGAAAGCATGGAGCAAGCCAACCTCGCATTTCTTCAATTGCAACCGCCGTATATTGTAAAATAACATTCTACGGTCCAATCTGAAAGCATTATTCGTGTTTTCATCTGGAAATTAGTTAATCAGCATATAGCAGTTTAGAAAAAAATTAAAAAATAATTTTTAGTTTTTTGAGTAAATTGTAACTAAAATAGTCAAGAAACTTGACCCTTCTGTTTGCATAAGATATAGCAAATAATTTATTACAACTTTTTTTGAAATATATCGATTCTTTTTAATGCCTAGTACTCAGAAAACAGTTGGAGACAAGCGGATGTGCGTAAAACCATATCAAAATGCGTTAGAAAGCATGGAGCAAGCCAACCTCGCATTTCTTCAATTGCAACCGCCGTATATTGTAAAATAACATTCTACGGTCCAATCTGAAAGCATTATTCGTGTTTTCATCTGGAAATTAGTTAATCAGCATATAGCAGTTTATAAAAAGTTTAAAAAATAATTTTTATTTTTTTGAGTAAATTGTAACTAAAATAGTCAAGAAACTTGACCCTTCTGTTTGCATAAGATATAGCAAATAATTTATTACAACTTTTTTTGAAATATATCGATTCTTTTTAATGCGTAGTACTCAGAAAACAGTTGGAGACAAGCGGATGTGCGTAAAACCATATCAAAATGCGTTAGAAAGCATGGAGCAAGCCAACCTCGCATTTCTTCAATTGCAACCGCCGTATATTGTAAAATAACATTCTACGGTCCAATCTGAAAGCATTATTCGTGTTTTGATCTGGAAATTAGTTAATCAGCATATAGCAGTTTAGAAAAAGTTTAAAAAATAATTTTTATTTTTTTGAGTAATTTGTAACTAAAATAGTCAAAAAACTTGACCCTTCTGTTTGCATAAGATATAGCAAATAATTTATTACAACTTTTTTTGAAATATATCGATTCTTTTTAATGCGTAGTACTCAGAAAACAGTTGGAGACAAGCGGATGTGCGTAAAACTATATCAAAATGCGTTAGAAAGCATGGAGCAAGCCAACCTCGCATTTCTTCAATTGCAACCGCCGTATATTGTAAAATAACATTCTACGGTCCAATCTGAAAGCATTATTCGTGTTTTCATCTGGAAATTAGTTAATCAGCATATAGCAGTTTAGAAAAAGTTTAAAAAATAATTTTTATTTTTTTGAGTAAATTGTAACTAAAATAGTCGAGAAACTTGACCCTTCTGTTTGCATAAGATATAGCAAATAATTTATTACAACTTTTTTTGAAATATATCGATTCTTTTTAATGCGTAGTACTCAGAAAACAGTTGGAGACAAGCGGATGTGCGTAAAACCATATCAAAATGCGTTAGAAAGCATGGAGCAAGCCAACCTCGCATTTCTTCAATTGCAACCGCCGTATATTGTAAAATAACATTCTACGGTCCAATCTGAAAGCATTATTCGTGTTTTCATCTGGAAATTAGTTAATCAGCATATAGCAGTTTAGAAAAAGTTTAAAAAATAATTTTTATTTTTTTGAGTAAATTGTAACTAAAATAGTCAAGAAACTTGACCCTTCTGTTTGCATAAGATATAGCAAATAATTTATTACAACTTTTTTTGAAATATATCGATTCTTTTTAATGCGTAGTACTCAGAAAACAGTTGGAGACAAGCGGATGTGCGTAAAACCATATCAAAATGCGTTAGAAAGTATGGAGCAAGCCAACCTCGCATTTCTTCAATTGCAACCGCCGTATATTGTAAAATAACATTCTACGGTCCAATCTGAAAGCATTATTCGTGTTTTCATCTGGAAATTAGTTAATCAGCATATAGCAGTTTAGAAAAAGTTTAAAAAATAAAAATTATTTTTTTGAGTAAATTGTAACTAAAATAGTCAAGAAACTTGACCCTTCTGTTTGCATAAGATATAGCAAATAATTTATTACAACTTTTTTTGAAATATATCGATTCTTTTTAATGCGTAGTACTCAGAAAACAGTTGGAGACAAGCGGATGTGCGTAAAACCATATCAAAATGCGTTAGAAAGCATGGAGCAAGCCAAGCTCGCATTTCTTCAATTGCAACCGCCGTATATTGTAAGATAACATTCTATGGTCCAATCTGAAAGCATTATTCGTGTTTTCATCTGGAAATTAGTTAATCAGCATATAGCAGTTTAGAAAAAGTTTAAAAAATAATTTTTATTTTTTTGAGTAAATTGTAACTAAAATAGTCAAGAAACTTGACCCTTCTGTTTGCATAAGATATAGCAAATAATTTATTACAACTTTTTTTGAAATATATCGATTCTTTTTAATGCGTAGTACTCAGAAAACAGTTGGAGACAAGCGGATGTGCGTAATACCATATCAAAATGCGTTAGAAAGCATGGAGCAAGCCAACCTCGCATTTCTTCAATTGCAACCGCCGTATATTGTAAAATAACATTCTACGGTCCAATCTGAAAGCATTATTCGTGTTTTCATCTGGAAATTAGTTAATCAGCATATAGCAGTTTAGAAAAAAATTAAAAAATAATTTTTATTTTTTTGAGTAAATTGTAACTAAAATAGTCAAGAAACTTGACCCTTCTGTTTGCATAAGATATAGCAAATAATTTATTACAACTTTTTTTGAAATATATCGATTCTTTTTAATGCCTAGTACTCAGAAAACAGTTGGAGACAAGCGGATGTGCGTAAAACCATATCAAAATGCGTTAGAAAGCATGGAGCAAGCCAACCTCGCATTTCTTCAATTGCAACCGCCGTATATTGTAAAATAACATTCTACGGTCCAATCTGAAAGCATTATTCGTGTTTTCATCTGGAAATTAGTTAATCAGCATATAGCAGTTTATAAAAAGTTTAAAAAATAATTTTTATTTTTTTGAGTAAATTGTAACTAAAATAGTCAAGAAACTTGACCCTTCTGTTTGCATAAGATATAGCAAATAATTTATTACAACTTTTTTTGAAATATATCGATTCTTTTTAATGCGTAGTACTCAGAAAACAGTTGGAGACAAGCGGATGTGCGTAAAACCATATCAAAATGCGTTAGAAAGCATGGAGCAAGCCAACCTCGCATTTCTTCAATTGCAACCGCCGTATATTGTAAAATAACATTCTACGGTCCAATCTGAAAGCATTATTCGTGTTTTGATCTGGAAATTAGTTAATCAGCATATAGCAGTTTAGAAAAAGTTTAAAAAATAATTTTTATTTTTTTGAGTAATTTGTAACTAAAATAGTCAAAAAACTTGACCCTTCTGTTTGCATAAGATATAGCAAATAATTTATTACAACTTTTTTTGAAATATATCGATTCTTTTTAATGCGTAGTACTCAGAAAACAGTTGGAGACAAGCGGATGTGCGTAAAACTATATCAAAATGCGTTAGAAAGCATGGAGCAAGCCAACCTCGCATTTCTTCAATTGCAACCGCCGTATATTGTAAAATAACATTCTACGGTCCAATCTGAAAGCATTATTCGTGTTTTCATCTGGAAATTAGTTAATCAGCATATAGCAGTTTAGAAAAAGTTTAAAAAATAATTTTTATTTTTTTGAGTAAATTGTAACTAAAATAGTCAAGAAACTTGACCCTTCTGTTTGCATAAGATATAGCAAATAATTTATTACAACTTTTTTTGAAATATATCGATTCTTTTTAATGCGTAGTACTCAGAAAACAGTTGGAGACAAGCGGATGTGCGTAAAACCATATCAAAATGCGTTAGAAAGCATGGAGCAAGCCAACCTCGCATTTCTTCAATTGCAACCGCCGTATATTGTAAAATAACATTCTACGGTCCAATCTGAAAGCATTATTCGTGTTTTCATCTGGAAATTAGTTAATCAGCATATAGCAGTTTAGAAAAAGTTTAAAAAATAATTTTTATTTTTTTGAGTAAATTGTAACTAAAATAGTCAAGAAACTTGACCCTTCTGTTTGCATAAGATATAGCAAATAATTTATTACAACTTTTTTTGAAATATATCGATTCTTTTTAATGCGTAGTACTCAGAAAACAGTTGGAGACAAGCGGATGTGCGTAAAACCATATCAAAATGCGTTAGAAAGTATGGAGCAAGCCAACCTCGCATTTCTTCAATTGCAACCGCCGTATATTGTAAAATAACATTCTACGGTCCAATCTGAAAGCATTATTCGTGTTTTCATCTGGAAATTAGTTAATCAGCATATAGCAGTTTAGAAAAAGTTTAAAAAATAATTTTTATTTTTTTGAGTAAATTGTAACTAAAATAGTCAAGAAACTTGACCCTTCTGTTTGCATAAGATATAGCAAATAATTTATTACAACTTTTTTTGAAATATATCGATTCTTTTTAATGCGTAGTACTCAGAAAACAGTTGGAGACCAGCGGATGTGCGTAAAACCATATCAAAATGCGTTAGAAAGCATGGAGCAAGCCAAGCTCGCATTTCTTCAATTGCAACCGCCGTATATTGTAAGATAACATTCTATGGTCCAATCTGAAAGCATTATTCGTGTTTTCATCTGGAAATTAGTTAATCAGCATATAGCAGTTTAGAAAAAGTTTAACAAATAATTTTTATTTTTTTGAGTAAATTGTAACTAAAATAGTCAAGAAACTTGACCCTTCTGTTTGCATAAGATATAGCAAATAATTTATTACAACTTTTTTTGAAATATATCGATTCTTTTTAATGCGTAGTACTCAGAAAAAAGTTGGAGACAAGCGGATGTGCGTAAAACCATATCAAAATGCGTTAGAAAGCATGGAGCAAGCCAACCTCGCATTACTTCAATTGCAACCGCCGTATATTGTAAAATAATATTCTACGGTCCAATCTGAAAGCATTATTCGTGTTTTGATCTGGAAATTAGTTAATCAGCATATAGCAGTTTAGAAAAAGTTTAAAAAATAATTTTTATTTTTTTGAGTAATTTGTAACTAAAATAGTCAAAAAACTTGACCCTTCTGTTTGCATAAGATATAGCAAATAATTTATTACAACTTTTTTTGAAATATATCGATTCTTTTTAATGCGTAGTACTCAGAAAACAGTTGGAGACAAGCGGATGTGCGTAAAACTATATCAAAATGCGTTAGAAAGCATGGAGCAAGCCAACCTCGCATTTCTTCAATTGCAACCGCCGTATATTGTAAAATAACATTCTACGGTCCAATCTGAAAGCATTATTCGTGTTTTCATCTGGAAATTAGTTAATCAGCATATAGCAGTTTAGAAAAAGTTTAAAAAATAATTTTTATTTTTTTGAGTAAATTGTAACTAAAATAGTCAAGAAACTTGACCCTTCTGTTTGCATAAGATATAGCAAATAATTTATTACAACTTTTTTTGAAATATATCGATTCTTTTTAATGCGTAGTACTCAGAAAACAGTTGGAGACAAGCGGATGTGCGTAAAACCATATCAAAATGCGTTAGAAAGCATGGAGCAAGCCAACCTCGCATTTCTTCAATTGCAACCGCCGTATATTGTAAAATAACATTCTACGGTCCAATCTGAAAGCATTATTCGTGTTTTCATCTGGAAATTAGTTAATCAGCATATAGCAGTTTAGAAAAAGTTTAAAAAATAATTTTTATTTTTTTGAGTAAATTGTAACTAAAATAGTCAAGAAACTTGACCCTTCTGTTTGCATAAGATATAGCAAATAATTTATTACAACTTTTTTTGAAATATATCGATTCTTTTTAATGCGTAGTACTCAGAAAACAGTTGGAGACAAGCGGATGTGCGTAAAACCATATCAAAATGCGTTAGAAAGCATGGAGCAAGCCAACCTCGCATTTCTTCAATTGCAACCGCCGTATATTGTAAAATAACATTCTACGGTCCAATCTGAAAGCATTATTCGTGTTTTCATCTGGAAATTAGTTAATCAGCATATAGCAGTTTATAAAAAGTTTAAAAAATAATATTTATTTTTTTGAGTAAATTGTAACTAAAATAGTCAAGAAACTTGACCCTTCTGTTTGCATAAGATATAGCAAATAATTTATTACAACTTTTTTTGAAATATATCGATTCTTTTTAATGCGTAGTACTCAGAAAACAGTTGGAGACAAGCGGATGTGCGTAAAACCATATCAAAATGCGTTAGAAAGCATGGAGCAAGCCAACCTCGCATTTCTTCAATTGCAACCGCCGTATATTGTAAAATAACATTCTACGGTCCAATCTGAAAGCATTATTCGTGTTTTCATCTGGAAATTAGTTAATCAGCATATAGCAGTTTAGAAAAAGTTTAAAAAATAATTTTTATTTTTTTGAGTAAATTGTAACTAAAATAGTCAAGAAACTTGACCCTTCTGTTTGCATAAGATATAGCAAATAATTTATTACAACTTTTTTTGAAATATATCGATTCTTTTTAATGCGTAGTACTCAGAAAACAGTTGGAGACAAGCGGATGTGCGTAAAACCATATCAAAATGCGTTAGAAAGCATGGAGCAAGCCAAGCTCGCATTTCTTCAATTGCAACCGCCGTATATTGTAAGATAACATTCTATGGTCCAATCTGAAAGCATTATTCGTGTTTTCATCTGGAAATTAGTTAATCAGCATATAGCAGTTTATAAAAAGTTTAAAAAATAATTTTTATTTTTTTGAGTAAATTGTAACTAAAATAGTCAAGAAACTTGACCCGTCTGTTTGCATAAGATATAGCAAATAATTTATTACAACTTTTTTTGAAATATATCGATTCTTTTTAATGCGTAGTACTCAGAAAACAGTTGGAGACAAGCGGATGTGCGTAAAACCATATCAAAATGCGTTAGAAAGCATGGAGCAAGCCAACCTCGCATTTCTTCAATTGCAACCGCCGTATATTGTAAAATAACATTCTACGGTCCAATCTGAAAGCATTATTCGTGTTTTCATCTGGAAATTAGTTAATCAGCATATAGCAGTTTATAAAAAGTTTAAAAAATAATATTTATTTTTTTGAGTAAATTGTAACTAAAATAGTCAAGAAACTTGACCCTTCTGTTTGCATAAGATATAGCAAATAATTTATTACAACTTTTTTTGAAATATATCGATTCTTTTTAATGCGTAGTACTCAGAAAACAGTTGGAGACAAGCGGATGTGCGTAAAACCATATCAAAATGCGTTAGAAAGCATGGAGCAAGCCAACCTCGCATTTCTTCAATTGCAACCGCCGTATATTGTAAAATAACATTCTACGGTCCAATCTGAAAGCATTATTCGTGTTTTCATCTGGAAATTAGTTAATCAGCATATAGCAGTTTAGAAAAAGTTTAAAAAATAATTTTTATTTTTTTGAGTAAATTGTAACTAAAATAGTCAAGAAACTTGACCCTTCTGTTTGCATAAGATATAGCAAATAATTTATTACAACTTTTTTTGAAATATATCGATTCTTTTTAATGCGTAGTACTCAGAAAACAGTTGGAGACAAGCGGATGTGCGTAAAACCATATCAAAATGCGTTAGAAAGCATTGAGCAAGCCAAGCTCGCATTTCTTCAATTGCAACCGCCGTATATTGTAAGATAACATTCTATGGTCCAATCTGAAAGCATTATTCGTGTTTTCATCTGGAAATTAGTTAATCAGCATATAGCAGTTTAGAAAAAGTTTAAAAAATAATTTTTATTTTTTTGAGTAAATTGTAACTAAAATAGTCAAGAAACTTGACCCTTCTGTTTGCATAAGATATAGCAAATAATTTATTACAACTTTTTTTGAAATATATCGATTCTTTTTAATGCGTAGTACTCAGAAAACAGTTGGAGACAAGCGGATGTGCGTAAAACCATATCAAAATGCGTTAGAAAGCATGGAGCAAGCCAACCTCGCATTTCTTCAATTGCAACCGCCGTATATTGTAAAATAACATTCTACGGTCCAATCTGAAAGCATTATTCGTGTTTTCATCTGGAAATTAGTTAATCAGCATATAGCAGTTTATAAAAAGTTTAAAAAATAATATTTATTTTTTTGAGTAAATTGTAACTAAAATAGTCAAGAAACTTGACCCTTCTGTTTGCATAAGATATAGCAAATAATTTATTACAACTTTTTTTGAAATATATCGATTCTTTTTAATGCGTAGTACTCAGAAAACAGTTGGAGACAAGCGGATGTGCGTAAAACCATATCAAAATGCGTTAGAAAGCATTGAGCAAGCCAAGCTCGCATTTCTTCAATTGCAACCGCCGTATATTGTAAGATAACATTCTATGGTCCAATCTGAAAGCATTATTCGTGTTTTCATCTGGAAATTAGTTAATCAGCATATAGCAGTTTATAAAAAGTTTAAAAAATAATTTTTATTTTTTTGAGTAAATTGTAACTAAAATAGTCAAGAAACTTGACCCGTCTGTTTGCATAAGATATAGCAAATAATTTATTACAACTTTTTTTGAAATATATCGATTCTTTTTAATGCGTAGTACTCAGAAAACAGTTGGAGACAAGCGGATGTGCGTAAAACCATATCAAAATGCGTTAGAAAGCATGGAGCAAGCCAACCTCGCATTTCTTCAATTGCAACCGCCGTATATTGTAAAATAACATTCTACGGTCCAATCTGAAAGCATTATTCGTGTTTTCATCTGGAAATTAGTTAATCAGCATATAGCAGTTTAGAAAAAGTTTAAAAAATAATTTTTATTTTTTTGAGTAAATTGTAACTAAAATAGTCAAGAAACTTGACCCTTCTGTTTGCATAAGATATAGCAAATAATTTATTACAACTTTTTTTGAAATATATCGATTCTTTTTAATGCCTAGTACTCAGAAAACAGTTGGAGACAAGCGGATGTGCGTAAAACCATATCAAAATGCGTTAGAAAGCATGGAGCAAGCCAACCTCGCATTTCTTCAATTGCAACCGCCGTATATTGTAAAATAACATTCTACGGTCCAATCTGAAAGCATTATTCGTGTTTTCATCTGGAAATTAGTTAATCAGCATATAGCAGTTTATAAAAAGTTTAAAAAATTATATTTATTTTTTTGAGTAAATTGTAACTAAAATAGTCAAGAAACTTGACCCTTCTGTTTGCATAAGATATAGCAAATAATTTATTACAACTTTTTTTGAAATATATCGATTCTTTTTAATGCGTAGTACTCAGAAAACAGTTGGAGACAAGCGGATGTGCGTAAAACCATATCAAAATGCGTTAGAAAGCATGGAGCAAGCCAACCTCGCATTTCTTCAATTGCAACCGCCGTATATTGTAAAATAACATTCTACGGTCCAATCTGAAAGCATTATTCGTGTTTTCATCTGGAAATTAGTTAATCAGCATATAGCAGTTTAGAAAAAGTTTAAAAAATAATTTTTATTTTTTTGAGTAAATTGTAACTAAAATAGTCAAGAAACTTGACCCTTCTGTTTGCATAAGATATAGCAAATAATTTATTACAACTTTTTTTGAAATATATCGATTCTTTTTAATGCGTAGTACTCAGAAAACAGTTGGAGACCAGCGGATGTGCGTAAAACCATATCAAAATGCGTTAGAAAGCATGGAGCAAGCCAAGCTCGCATTTCTTCAATTGCAACCGCCGTATATTGTAAGATAACATTCTATGGTCCAATCTGAAAGCATTATTCGTGTTTTCATCTGGAAATTAGTTAATCAGCATATAGCAGTTTAGAAAAAGTTTAAAAAATAATTTTTATTTTTTTGAGTAAATTGTAACTAAAATAGTCAAGAAACTTGACCCTTCTGTTTGCATAAGATATAGCAAATAATTTATTACAACTTTTTTTGAAATATATCGATTCTTTTTAATGCGTAGTACTCAGAAAACAGTTGGAGACAAGCGGATGTGCGTAAAACCATATCAAAATGCGTTAGAAAGCATGGAGCAAGCCAAGCTCGCATTTCTTCAATTGCAACCGCCGTATATTGTAAAATAACATTTTACGGTCCAATCTGAAAGCATTATTCGTGTTTTCATCTGGAAATTAGTTAATCAGCATATAGCAGTTTAGAAAAAGTTTAAAAAATAATTTTTATTTTTTTGAGTAAATTGTAACTAAAATAGTCAAGAAACTTGACCCTTCTGTTTGCATAAGATATAGCAAATAATTTATTACAACTTTTTTTGAAATATATCGATTCTTTTTAATGCGTAGTACTCAGAAAACAGTTGGAGACAAGCGGATGTGCGTAAAACCATATCAAAATGCGTTAGAAAGCATGGAGCAAGCCAACCTCGCATTACTTCAATTGCAACCGCCGTATATTGTAAAATAACATTCTACGGTCCAATCTGAAAGCATTATTCGTGTTTTGATCTGGAAATTAGTTAATCAGCATATAGCAGTTTAGAAAAAGTTTAAAAAATAATTTTTATTTTTTTGAGTAATTTGTAACTAAAATAGTCAAGAAACTTGACCCTTCTGTTTGCATAAGATATAGCAAATAATTTATTACAACTTATTTTGAAATATATCGATTCTTTTTAATGCGTAGTACTCAGAAAACAGTTGGAGACAAGCGGATGTGCGTAAAACCATATCAAAATGCGTTAGAAAGCATGGAGCAAGCCAACCTCGCATTTCTTCAATTGCAACCGCCGTATATTGTAAAATAACATTCTACGGTCCAATCTGAAAGCATTATTCGTGTTTTCATCTGGAAATTAGTTAATCAGCATATAGCAGTTTAGAAAAAGTTTAAAAAATAATTTTTATTTTTTTGAGTAAATTGTAACTAAAATAGTCAAGAAACTTGACCCTTCTGTTTGCATAAGATATAGCAAATAATTTATTACAACTTTTTTTGAAATATATCCATTCTTTGTAATGCGTAGTACTCAGAAAACAGTTGGAGACAAGCGGATGTGCGTAAAACCATATCAAAATGCGTTAGAAAGCATGGAGCAAGCCAACCTCGCATTTCTTCAATTGCAACCGCCGTATATTGTAAAATAACATTCTACGGTCCAATCTGAAAGCATTATTCGTGTTTTCATCTGGAAATTAGTTAATCAGCATATAGCAGTTTAGAAAAAGTTTAAAAAATAATTTTTATTTTTTTGAGTAAATTGTAACTAAAATAGTCAAGAAACTTGACCCTTCTGTTTGCATAAGATATAGCAAATAATTTATTACAACTTTTTTTGAAATATATCGATTCTTTTTAATGCGTAGTACTCAGAAAACAGTTGGAGACAAGCGGATGTGCGTAAAACCATATCAAAATGCGTTAGAAAGCATGGAGCAAGCCAACCTCGCATTTCTTCAATTGCAACCGCCGTATATTGTAAAATAACATTCTACGGTCCAATCTGAAAGCATTATTCGTGTTTTCATCTGGAAATTAGTTAATCAGCATATAGCAGTTTAGAAAAAGTTTAAAAAATAATTTTTATTTTTTTGAGTAAATTGTAACTAAAATAGTCAAGAAACTTGACCCTTCTGTTTGCATAAGATATAGCAAATAATTTATTACAACTTTTTTTGAAATATATCCATTCTTTTTAATGCGTAGTACTCAGAAAACAGTTGGAGACAAGCGGATGTGCGTAAAACCATATCAAAATGCGTTAGAAAGCATGGAGCAAGCCAACCTCGCATTTCTTCAATTGCAACCGCCGTATATTGTAAAATAACATTCTACGGTCCAATCTGAAAGCATTATTCGTGTTTTCATCTGGAAATTAGTTAATCAGCATATAGCAGTTTAGAAAAAGTTTAAAAAATAATTTTTATTTTTTTGAGTAAATTGTAACTAAAATAGTCAAGAAACTTGACCCTTCTGTTTGCATAAGATATAGCAAATAATTTATTACAACTTTTTTTGAAATATATCGATTCTTTTTAATGCGTAGTACTCAGAAAACAGTTGGAGACAAGCGGATGTGCATAAAACCATATCAAAATGCGTTAGAAAGCATGGAGCAAGCCAACCTCGCATTTCTTCAATTGCAACCGCCGTATATTGTAAAATAACATTCTACGGTCCAATCTGAAAGCATTATTCGTGTTTTCATCTGGAAATTAGTTAATCAGCATATAGCAGTTTAGAAAAAGTTTAAAAAATAATTTTTATTTTTTTGAGTAAATTGTAACTAAAATAGTCAAGAAACTTGACCCTTCTGTTTGCATAAGATATAGCAAATAATTTATTACAACTTTTTTTGAAATATATCCATTCTTTTTAATGCGTAGTACTCAGAAAACAGTTGGAGACAAGCGGATGTGCGTAAAACCATATCAAAATGCGTTAGAAAGCATGGAGCAAGCCAACCTCGCATTTCTTCAATTGCAACCGCCGTATATTGTAAAATAACATTCTAAGGTCCAATCTGAAAGCATTATTCGTGTTTTCATCTGGAAATTAGTTAATCAGCATATAGCAGTTTAGAAAAAGTTTAAAAAATAATTTTTATTTTTTTGAGTAAATTGTAACTAAAATAGTCAAGAAACTTGACCCTTCTGTTTGCATAAGATATAGCAAATAATTTATTACAACTTTTTTTGAAATATATCGATTCTTTTTAATGCGTAGTACTCAGAAAACAGTTGGAGACAAGCGGATGTGCGTAAAACCATATCAAAATGCGTTAGAAAGCATGGAGCAAGCCAACCTCGCATTTCTTCAATTGCAACCGCCGTATATTGTAAAATAACATTCTACGGTCCAATCTGAAAGCATTATTCGTGTTTTCATCTGGAAATTAGTTAATCAGCATATAGCAGTTTAGAAAAAGTTTAAAAAATAATTTTTATTTTTTTGAGTAAATTGTAACTAAAATAGTCAAGAAACTTGACCCTTCTGTTTGCATAAGATATAGCAAATAATTTATTACAACTTTTTTTGAAATATATCGATTCTTTTTAATGCCTAGTACTCAGAAAACAGTTGGAGACAAGCGGATGTGCGTAAAACCATATCAAAATGCGTTAGAAAGCATGGAGCAAGCCAACCTCGCATTTCTTCAATTGCAACCGCCGTATATTGTAAAATAACATTCTACGGTCCAATCTGAAAGCATTATTCGTGTTTTCATCTGGAAATTAGTTAATCAGCATATAGCAGTTTATAAAAAGTTTAAAAAATAATATTTATTTTTTTGAGTAAATTGTAACTAAAATAGTCAAGAAACTTGACCCTTCTGTTTGCATAAGATATAGCAAATAATTTATTACAACTTTTTTTGAAATATATCGATTCTTTTTAATGCGTAGTACTCAGAAAACAGTTGGAGACAAGCGGATGTGCGTAAAACTATGTCAAAATGCGTTAGAAAGCATGGAGCAAGCCAACCTCGCATTTCTTCAATTGCAACCGCCGTATATTGTAAAATAACATTCTACGGTCCAATCCGAAAGCATTATTCGTGTTTTCATCTGGAAATTAGTTAATCAGCATATAGCAGTTTATAAAAAGTTTAAAAAATAATATTTATTTTTTTGAGTAAATTGTAACTAAAATAGTCAAGAAACTTGACCCTTCTGTTTGCATAAGATATAGCAAATAATTTATTACAACTTTTTTTGAAATATATAGATTCTTTTTAATGCGTAGTACTCAGAAAACAGTTGGAGACAAGCGGATGTGCGTAAAACCATATCAAAATGCGTTAGAAAGCATGGAGCAAGCCAACCTCGCATTTCTTCAATTGCAACCGCCGTATATTGTAAAATAACATTCTACGGTCCAATCTGAAAGCATTATTCGTGTTTTCATCTGGAAATTAGTTAATCAGCATATAGCAGTTTAGAAAAAGTTTAAAAAATAATTTTTATTTTTTTGAGTAAATTGTAACTAAAATAGTCAAGAAACTTGACCCTTCTGTTTGCATAAGATATAGCAAATAATTTATTACAACTTTTTTTGAAATATATCGATTCTTTTTAATGCGTAGTACTCAGAAAACAGTTGGAGACAAGCGGATGTGCGTAAAACCATATCAAAATGCGTTAGAAAGCATGGAGCAAGCCAACCTCGCATTTCTTCAATTGCAACCGCCGTATATTGTAAAATAACATTCTACGGTCCAATCTGAAAGCATTATTCGTGTTTTCATCTGGAAATTAGTTAATCAGCATATAGCAGTTTAGAAAAAGTTTAAAAAATAATTTTTATTTTTTTGAGTAAATTGTAACTAAAATAGTCAAGAAACTTGACCCTTCTGTTTGCATAAGATATAGCAAATAATTTATTACAACTTTTTTTGAAATATATCGATTCTTTTTAATGCGTAGTACTCCGAAAACAGTTGGAGACAAGCGGATGTGCGTAAAACCATATCAAAATGCGTTAGAAAGCATGGAGCAAGCCAACCTCGCATTTCTTCAATTGCAACCGCCGTATATTGTAAAATAACATTCTACGGTCCAATCTGAAAGCATTATTCGTGTTTTCATCTGGAAATTAGTTAATCAGCATATAGCAGTTTAGAAAAAGTCTAAAAAATAATTTTTATTTTTTTGAGTAAATTGTAACTAAAATAGTCAAGAAACTTGACCCTTCTGTTTGCATAAGATATAGCAAATAATTTATTACAACTTTTTTTGAAATATATCGATTCTTTTTAATGCGTAGTACTCAGAAAACAGTTGGAGACAAGCGGATGTGCGTAAAACCATATCAAAATGCGTTAGAAAGCATGGAGCAAGCCAACCTCGCATTTCTTCAATTGCAACCGCCGTATATTGTAAAATAACATTCTACGGTCCAATCTGAAAGCATTATTCGTGTTTTCATCTGGAAATTAGTTAATCAGCATATAGCAGTTTAGAAAAAGTCTAAAAAATAATTTTTATTTTTTTGAGTAAATTGTAACTAAAATAGTCAAGAAACTTGACCCTTCTGTTTGCATAAGATATAGCAAATAATTTATTACAACTTTTTTTGAAATATATCGATTCTTTTTAATGCGTAGTACTCAGAAAACAGTTGGAGACAAGCGGATGTGCGTAAAACCATATCAAAATGCGTTAGAAAGCATGGAGCAAGCCAACCTCGCATTTCTTCAATTGCAACCGCCGTATATTGTAAAATAACATTCTACGGTCCAATCTGAAAGCATTATTCGTGTTTTCATCTGGAAATTAGTTAATCAGCATATAGCAGTTTAGAAAAAGTTTAAAAAATAATTTTTGTTTTTTTGAGTAACTTGTAACTAAAATAGTCAAGAAACTTGAACCTTCTGTTTGCATAAGATATAGCAAATAATTTATTACAACTTTTTTTGAAATATATCGATTCTTTTTAATGCCTAGTACTCAGAAAACAGTTGGAGACAAGCGGATGTGCGTAAAACCATATCAAAATGCGTTAGAAAGCATGGAGCAAGCCAACCTCGCATTTCTTCAATTGCAACCGCCGTATATTGTAAAATAACAATCTACGGTCCAATCTGAAAGCATTATTCGTGTTTTCATCTGGAAATTAGTTAATCAGCATATAGCAGTTTAGAAAAAGTCTAAAAAATAATTTTTATTTTTTTGAGTAAATTGTAACTAAAATAGTCAAGAAACTTGACCCTTCTGTTTGCATAAGATATAGCAAATAATTTATTACAACTTTTTTTGAAATATATCGATTCTTTTTAATGCGTAGTACTCAGAAAACAGTTGGAGACAAGCGGATGTGCGTACAACCATATCAAAATGCGTTAGAAAGCATGGAGCAAGCCAACCTCGCATTTCTTCAATTGCAACCGCCGTATATTGTAAAATAACATTCTACGGTCCAATCTGAAAGCATTATTCGTGTTTTCATCTGGAAATTAGTTAATCAGCATA
This sequence comes from Cantharis rustica, assembly GCA_911387805.1. NCBI lineage: Eukaryota > Metazoa > Arthropoda > Insecta > Coleoptera > Cantharidae > Cantharis > Cantharis rustica. The sequence continues at coordinate 14,111,347 of OU426883.1, forward strand.
TAGCAGTTTAGAAAAAGTTTAAAAAATAATTTTTATTTTTTTGAGTAAATTGTAACTAAAATAGTCAAGAAACTTGACCCTTCTGTTTGCATAAGATATAGCAAATAATTTATTACAACTTTTTTCGAAATATATCGATTCTTTTTAATGCGTAGTACTCAGAAAACAGTTAGAGACAAGCGGATGTGCGTAAAACCGTATCAAAATGCGTTAGCAAGCATGGAGCAAGCCAACCTCGCATTTCTTCAATTGCAACCGCCGTATATTGTAAAATAACATTCTACGGTCCAATCTGAAAGCATTATTCGTGTTTTCATCTGGAAATTAGTTAATCAGCATATAGCAGTTTAGAAAAAGTTTAAAAAATAATTTTTATTTTTTTGAGTAAATTGTAACTAAAATAGTCAAGAAACTTGACCCTTCTGTTTGCATAAGATATAGCAAATAATTTATTACAACTTTTTTTGAAATATATCGATTCTTCTTAATGCGTAGTACTCAGAAAACAGTTGGAGACAAGCGGATGTGCGTAAAACCATATCAAAATGCGTTAGAAAGCATGGAGCAAGCCAAGCTCGCATTTCTTCAATTGCAACCGCCGTATATTGTAAGATAACATTCTATGGTCCAATCTGAAAGCATTATTCGTGTTTTCATCTGGAAATTAGTTAATCAGCATATAGCAGTTTAGAAAAAGTTTAAAAAATAATTTTTATTTTTTTGAGTAAATTGTAACTAAAATAGTCAAGAAACTTGACCCTTCTGTTTGCATAAGATATAGCAAATAATTTATTACAACTTTTTTTGAAATATATCGATTCTTTTTAATGCGTAGTACTCAGAAAACAGTTGGAGACAAGCGGATGTGCGTAAAACCATATCAAAATGCGTTAGAAAGCATGGCGAAAGCCAACCTCGCATTTCTTCAATTGCTACCGCCGTATATTGTAAAATAACATTCCACGGTCCAATCTGAAAGCATTATTCGTGTTTTCAGCTGGAAATTAGTTAATCAGCATATAGCAGTTTATAAAAAGTTTAAAAAATAATATTTATTTTTTTGAGTAAATTGTAACTAAAATAGTCAAGAAACTTGACCCTTCTGTTTGCATAAGATATAGCAAATAATTTATTACAACTTTTTTTGAAATATATCGATTCCTTTTAATGCATAGTACTCAGAAAACAGTTGGAGACAAGCGGATGTGCGTAAAACCATATCAAAATGCGTTAGAAAGCATGGAGCAAGCCAATCTCGCATTTCTTCAATTGCAACCGCCGTATATTGTAAAATAACATTCTACGGTCCAATCTGAAAGCATTATTCGTGTTTTCATCTGGAAATTAGTTAATCAGCATATAGCAGTTTATAAAAAGTTTAAAAAATAATATTTATTTTTTTGAGTAAATTGTAACTAAAATAGTCAAGAAACTGGACCCTTCTATTTGCATAAGATATAGCAAATAATTTATTACAAGTTTTTTTGAAATAAATCGATTCTTTTTAATGCGTAGTACTCAGAAAACCGTTGGAGACAAGCGGATGTGCGTAAAACCATACCAAAATGCGTTAGAAAGCATGGAGCAAGCCAACCTCGCATTTCTTCAATTGCAACCGCCGTATATTGTAAAATAACATTCTATGGTCCAATCTGAAAGCATTATTCGTGTTTTCATCTGGAAATTAGTTAATCAGCATATAGCAGTTTAGAAAAAGTTTAAAAAATAATTTTTATTTTTTTGAGTAAATTGTAACTGAAATAGTCAAGAAACTTGACCCTTCTGTTTGCATAAGATATAGCAAATAATTTATTACAACTTTTTTTGAAATATATCGATTTTTTTTAATGCGTAGTACTCAGAAAACAGTTGGAGACAAGCGGATGTGCGTAAAACCATATCAAAATGCGTTAGAAAGCATGGAGCAAGCCAACCTCGCATTTCTTCAATTGCAACCGCCGTATATTGTAAAATAACATTCTACGGTCCAATCTGAAAGCATTATTCGTGTTTTCATCTGGAAATTAGTTAATCAGCATATAGCAGTTTATAAAAAGTTTAAAAAATAATATTTATTTTTTTGAGTAAATTGTAACTAAAATAGTCAAGAAACTTGACCCTTCTGTTTGCATAAGATATAGCAAATAATTTATTACAACTTTTTTTGAAATATATCGATTCTTTTTAATGCGTAGTACTCAGAAAACAGTTGGAGACAAGCGGATGTGCGTAAAACCATATCAAAATGCGTTAGAAAGCATGGAGCAAGCCAACCTCGCATTTCTTCAATTGCAACCGCCGTATATTGTAAACTAACATTCTACGGTCCAATCTGAAAGCATTATTCGTGTTTTCATCTGGAAATTAGTTAATCAGCATATAGCAGTTTAGAAAAAGTTTAAAAAATAATTTTTATTTTTTTGAGTAAATTGTAACTAAAATAGTCAAGAAACTTGACCCTTCTGTTTGCATAAGATATAGCAAATAATTTATTACAACTTTTTTTGAAATATATCGATTCTTTTTAATGCGTAGTACTCAGAAAACAGTTGGAGACAAGCGGATGTGCGTAAAACCATATCAAAATGCGTTAGAAAGCATGGAGCAAGCCAACCTCGCATTTCTTCAATTGCAACCGCCGTATATTGTAAAATAACATTCTACGGTCCAATCTGAAAGCATTATTCGTGTTTTCATCTGGAAATTAGTTAATCAGCATTTATAGCAGTTTAGAAAAAGTTTAAAAAATAATTTTTATTTTTTTGAGTAAATTGTAACTAAAATAGTCAAGAAACTTGACCCTTCTGTTTGCATAAGATATAGCAAATAATTTATTACAACTTTTTTTGAAATATATCGATTCTTTTTAATGCCTAGTACTCAGAAAACAGTTGGAGACAAGCGGATGTGCGTAAAACCATATCAAAATGCGTTAGAAAGCATGGAGCAAGCCAACCTCGCATTTCTTCAATTGCAACCGCCGTATATTGTAAAATAACATTCTACGGTCCAATCTGAAAGCATTATTCGTGTTTTCATCTGGAAATTAGTTAATCAGCATATAGCAGTTTAGAAAAAGTTTAAAAAATAATTTTTATTTTTTTGAGTAAATTGTAACTAAAATAGTCAAGAAACTTGACCCTTCTGTTTGCATAAGATATAGCAAATAATTTATTACAACTTTTTTTGAAATATATCGATTCTTTTTAATGCGTAGTACTCAGAAAACAGTTGGAGACAAGCGGATGTGCGTAAAACCATATCAAAATGCGTTAGAAAGCATGGAGCAAGCCAACCTCGCATTTCTTCAATTGCAACCGCCGTATATTGTCAAATAACATTCTACGGTCCAATCTGAAAGCATTATTCGTGTTTTCATCTGGAAATTAGTTAATCAGCATTTATAGCAGTTTAGAAAAAGTTTAAAAAATAATTTTTATTTTTTTGAGTAAATTGTAACTAAAATAGTCAAGAAACTTGACCCTTCTGTTTGCATAAGATATAGCAAATAATTTATTACAACTTTTTTTGAAATATATCGATTCTTTTTAATGCCTAGTACTCAGAAAACAGTTGGAGACAAGCGGATGTGCGTAAAACCATATCAAAATGCGTTAGAAAGCATGGAGCAAGCCAACCTCGCATTTCTTCAATTGCAACCGCCGTATATTGTAAAATAACATTCTACGGTCCAATCTGAAAGCATTATTCGTGTTTTCATCTGGAAATTAGTTAATCAGCATATAGCAGTTTAGAAAAAGTTTAAAAAATAATTTTTATTTTTTTGAGTAAATTGTAACTAAAATAGTCAAGAAACTTGACCCTTCTGTTTGCATAAGATATAGCAAATAATTTATTACAACCTTTTTTGAAATATATCGATTCTTTTTAATGCGTAGTACTCAGAAAACAGTTGGAGACAAGCGGATGTGCGTAAAACCATATCAAAATGCGTTAGAAAGCATGGAGCAAGCCAACCTCGCATTTCTTCAATTGCAACCGCCGTATATTGTAAAATAACATTCTACGGTCCAATCTGAAAGCATTATTCGTGTTTTCATCTGGAAATTAGTTAATCAGCATATAGCAGTTTATAAAAAGTTTAAAAAATAATATTTATTTTTTTGAGTAAATTGTAACTAACATAGTCAAGAAACTTGACCCTTCTGTGTGCATAAGATATAGCAAATAATTTATTACAACTTTTTTTGAAATATATCGATTCTTTTTAATGCGTAGTACTCAGAAAACAGTTGGAGACAAGCGGATGTGCGTAAAACCATATCAAAATGCGTTAGAAAGCATGGAGCAAGCCAACCTCGCATTTCTTCAATTGCAACCGCCGTATATTGTAAAATAACATTCTACGGTCCAATCTGAAAGCATTATTCGTGTTTTCATCTGGAAATTAGTTAATCAGCATATAGCAGTTTATTAAAAAGTTTAAAAAATAATATTTATTTTTTTGAGTAAATTGTAACTAAAATAGTCAAGAAACTTGACCCTTCTGTTTGCATAAGATATAGCAAATAATTTATTACAACTTTTTTTGAAATATATCGATTCTTTTTAATGCGTAGTACTCAGAAAACAGTTGGAGACAAGCGGATGTGCGTAAAACCATACCAAAATGCGTAAGAAAGCATGGAGCAAGCCAACCTCGCATTTCTTCAATTGCAACCGCCGTATATTGTAAAATAACATTCTACGGTCCAATCTGAAAGCATTATTCGTGTTTTCATCTGGAAATTAGTTAATCAGCATATAGCAGTTTAGAAAAAGTTTAAAAAATAATTTTTATTTTTTTGAGTAAATTGTAACTAAAATAGTCAAGAAACTTGACCCTTCTGTTTGCATAAGATATAGCAAATAATTTATTACAACTTTTTTTGAAATATATCGATTCTTTTTAATGCGTAGTACTCAGAAAACAGTTGGAGACAAGCGGATGTGCGTAAAACCATATCAAAATGCGTTAGAAAGCATGGAGCAAGCCAACCTCGCATTTCCTCAATTGCAACCGCCGTATATTGTAAAATAACATTCTACGGTCCAATCTGAAAGCATTATTCGTATTTTCATCAGGAAATTAGTTAATCAGCATATAGCAGTTTAGAAAAAGTTTAAAAAATAATTTTTATTTTTTTGAGTAAATTGTAACTAAAATAGTCAAGAAACTTGACCCTTCTGTTTGCATAAGATATAGCAAATAATTTATTACAACTTTTTTTGAAATATATCGATTCTTTTTAATGCGTAGTACTCAGAAAACAGTTGGAGACAAGCGGATGTGCGTAAAACCATATCAAAATGCGTTAGAAAGCATGGAGCAAGCCAACCTCGCATTTCTTCAATTGCAACCGCCGTATATTGTAAAATAACATTCTACGGTCCAATCTGAAAGCATTATTCGTGTTTTCATCTGGAAATTAGTTAATCAGCATTTATAGCAGTTTAGAAAAAGTTTAAAAAATAATTTTTATTTTTTTGAGTAAATTGTAACTAAAATAGTCAAGAAACTTGACCCTTCTGTTTGCATAAGATATAGCAAATAATTTATTACAACTTTTTTTGAAATATATCGATTCTTTTTAATGCGTAGTACTCAGAAAACAGTTGGAGACAAGCGGATGTGCGTAAAACCATATCAAAATGCGTTAGAAAGCATGGAGCAAGCCAACCTCGCATTTCTTCAATTGCAACCGCCGTATATTGTAAAATAACATTCTACGGTCCAATCTGAAAGCATTATTCGTGTTTTCATCTGGAAATTAGTTAATCAGCATATAGCAGTTTAGAAAAAGTTTAAAAAATAATTTTTATTTTTTTGAGTAAATTGTAACTAAAATAGTCAAGAAACTTGACCCTTCTGTTTGCATAAGATATAGCAAATAATTTATTACAACTTTTTTTGAAATATATCCATTCTTTTTAATGCGTAGTACTCAGAAAACAGTTGGAGACAAGCGGATGTGCGTAAAACCATATCAAAATGCGTTAGAAAGCATGGAGCAAGCCAACCTCGCATTTCTTCAATTGCAACCGCCGTATATTGTAAAATAACATTCTACGGTCCAATCTGAAAGCATTATTCGTGTTTTCATCTGGAAATTAGTTAATCAGCATATAGCAGTTTATAAAAAGTTTAAAAAATAATATTTATTTTTTTGAGTAAATTGTAACTAAAATAGTCAATAAACTTGACCCTTCTGTTTGCATAAGATATAGCAAATAATTTATTACAACTTTTTTTGATATATATCGATTCTTTTTAATGCGTAGTACTCAGAAAACAGTTGGAGACAAGCGGATGTGCGTAAAACCATATCAAAATGCGTTAGAAAGCATGGAGCAAGCCAACCTCGCATTTCTTCAATTGCAACCGCCGTATATTGTAAAATAACATTCTACGGTCCAATCTGAAAGCATTATTCGTGTTTTCATCTGGAAATTAGTTAATCAGCATATAGCAGTTTAGAAAAAGTTTAAAAAATAATATTTATTTTTTTGAGTAAATTGTAACTAAAATAGTCAAGAAACTTGACCCTTCTATTTGCATAAGATATAGCAAATAATTTATTACAACTTTTTTTGATATATATCGATTCTTTTTAATGCGTAGTACTCAGAAAACAGTTGGAGACAAGCGGATGTGCGTAAAACCATATCAAAATGCGTTAGAAAGCATGGAGCAAGCCAACCTCGCATTTCTTCAATTGCAACCGCCGTATATTGTAAAATAACATTCTACGGTCCAATCTGAAAGCATTATTCGTGTTTTCATCTGGAAATTAGTTAATCAGCATATAGCAGTTTAGAAAATGTTTAAAAAATAATTTTTATTTTTTTGAGTAAATTGTAACTAAAATAGTCAAGAAACTTGACCCTTCTGTTTGCATAAGATATAGCAAATAATTTATTACAACTTTTTTTGAAATATATCGATTCTTTTTAATGCGTAGTACTCAGAAAACAGTTGGAGACAAGCGGATGTGCGTAAAACCATATCAAAATGCGTTAGAAAGTATGGAGCAAGCCAAGCTCGCATTTCTTCAATTGCAACCGCCGTATATTGTAAGATAACATTCTATGGTCCAATCTGAAAGCATTATTCGTGTTTTCATCTGGAAATTAGTTAATCAGCATATAGCAGTTTAGAAAAAGTTTAAAAAATAATTTTTATTTTTTTGAGTAAATTGTAACTAAAATAGTCAAGAAACTTGACCCTTCTGTTTGCATAAGATATAGCAAATAATTTATTACAACTTTTTTTGAAATATATCGATTCTTTTTAATGCGTAGTACTCAGAAAACAGTTGGAGACAAGCGGATGTGCGTAAAACCATATCAAAATGCGTTAGTAAGCATGGAGCAAGCCAACCACGCATTTCTTCAATTGCAACCGCCGTATATTGTAAAATAACATTCTACGGTCCAATCTGAAAGCATTATTCGTGTTTTCATCTGGAAATTAGTTAATCAGCATATAGCAGTTTATAAAAAGTTTAAAAAATAATATTTATTTTTTTGAGTAAATTGTAACTAAAATAGTCAATAAACTTGACCCTTCTGTTTGCATAAGATATAGCAAATAATTTATTACAACTTTTTTTGATATATATCGATTCTTTTTAATGCGTAGTACTCAGAAAACAGTTGGAGACAAGCGGATGTGCGTAAAACCATATCAAAATGCGTTAGAAAGCATGGAGCAAGCCAACCTCGCATTTCTTCAATTGCAACCGCCGTATAATGTAAAATAACATTCTACGGTCCAATCTGAAAGCATTATTCGTGTTTTCATCTGGAAATTAGTTAATCAGCATATAGCAGTTTATAAAAAGTTTAAAAAATAATATTTATTTTTTTGAGTAAATTGTAACTAAAATAGTCAAGAAACTTGACCCTTCTATTTGCATAAGATATAGCAAATAATTTATTACAACTTTTTTTGATATATATCGATTCTTTTTAATGCGTAGTACTCAGAAAACAGTTGGAGACAAGCGGATGTGCGTAAAACCATATCAAAATGCGTTAGAAAGCATGGAGCAAGCCAACCTCGCATTTCTTCAATTGCAACCGCCGTATATTGTAAAATAACATTCTACGGTCCAATCTGAAAGCATTATTCGTGTTTTCATCTGGAAATTAGTTAATCAGCATATAGCAGTTTAGAAAAAGTTTAAAAAATAATTTTTATTTTTTTGAGTAAATTGTAACTAAAATAGTCAAGAAACTTGACCCTTCTGTTTGCATAAGATATAGCAAATAATTTATTACAACTTTTTTTGAAATATATCGATTCTTTTTAATGCGTAGTACTCAGAAAACAGTTGGAGACAAGCGGATGTGCGTAAAACCATATCAAAATGCGTTAGAAAGCATGGAGCAAACCTACCTCGCATTTCTTCAATTGCAACCGCCGTATATTGTAAAATAACATTCTACGGTCCAATCTGAAAGCATTATTCGTGTTTTCATCTGGAAATTAGTTAATCAGCATATAGCAGTTTAGAAAAAGTTTAAAAAATAATTTTTATTTTTTTGAGTAAATTGTAACTAAAATAGTCAAGAAACTTGACCCTTCTGTTTGCATAAGATATAGCAAATAATTTATTACAACTTTTTTTGAAATATATCGATTCTTTTTAATGCGTAGTACTCAGAAAACAGTTGGAGACAAGCGGATGTGGGTAAAACCATATCAAAATGCGTTAGAAAGCATGGAGCACGCCAACCTCGCATTTCTTCAATTGCAACCGCCGTATATTGTAAAATAACATTCTACGGTCCAATCTGAAAGCATTATTCGTGTTTTCATCTGGAAATTAGTTAATCAGCATATAGCAGTTTAGAAAAAGTTTAAAAAATAATATTTATTTTTTTGAGTAAATTGTAACTAAAATAGTCAAGAAACTTGACCCTTCTGTTTGCATAAGATATAGCAAATAATTTATTACAACTTTTTTTGAAATATATCGATTCTTTTTAATGCGTAGTACTCAGAAAACAGTTGGAGACAAGCGGATGTGCGTAAAACCATATCAAAATGCGTTAGAAAGCATGGAGCAAGCCAACCTCGCATTTCTTCAATTGCAACCGCCGTATATTGCAAAATAACATTCTACGGTCCAATCTGAAAGCATTATTCGTGTTTTCATCTGGAAATTAGTTAATCAGCATATAGCAGTTTAGAAAAAGTTTAAAAAATAATTTTTATTTTTTTGAGTAAATTGTAACTAAAATAGTCAAGAAACTTGACCCTTCTGTTTGCATAAGATATAGCAAATAATTTATTACAACTTTTTTTGAAATATATCGATTCTTTTTAATGCGTAGTACTCAGAAAACAGTTGGAGACAAGCGGATGTGCGTAAAACCATATCAAAATGCGTTAGAAAGCATGGAGCAAGCCAACCTCGCATTTCTTCAATTGCAACCGCCGTATATTGTAAAATAACATTCTACGGTCCAATCTGAAAGCATTATTCGTGTTTTCATCTGGAAATTAGTTAATCAGCATATAGCAGTTTAGAAAAAGTTTAAAAAATAATTTTTATTTTTTTGAGTAAATTGTAACTAAAATAGTCAAGAAACTTGACCCTTCTGTTTGCATAAGATATAGCAAATAATTTATTACAACTTTTTTTGAAATATATCGATTCTTTTTAATGCGTAGTACTCCGAAAACAGTTGGAGACAAGCGGATGTGCGTAAAACCATATCAAAATGCGTTAGAAAGCATGGAGCAAGCCAACCTCGCATTTCTTCAATTGCAACCGCCGTATATTGTAAAATAACATTCTACGGTCCAATCTGAAAGCATTATTCGTGTTTTCATCTGGAAATTAGTTAATCAGCATATAGCAGTTTAGAAAAAGTCTAAAAAATAATTTTTATTTTTTTGAGTAAATTGTAACTAAAATAGTCAAGAAACTTGACCCTTCTGTTTGCATAAGATATAGCAAATAATTTATTACAACTTTTTTTGAAATATATCGATTCTTCTTAATGCGTAGTACTCAGAAAACAGTTGGAGACAAGCGGATGTGCGTAAAACCATATCAAAATGCGTTAGAAAGCATGGAGCAAGCCAAGCTCGCATTTCTTCAATTGCAACCGCCGTATATTGTAAGATAACATTCTATGGTCCAATCTGAAAGCATTATTCGTGTTTTCATCTGGAAATTAGTTAATCAGCATATAGCAGTTTAGAAAAAGTTTAAAAAATAATTTTTATTTTTTTGAGTAAATTGTAACTAAAATAGTCAAGAAACTTGACCCTTCTGTTTGCATAAGATATAGCAAATAATTTATTACAACTTTTTTTGAAATATATCGATTCTTTTTAATGCGTAGTACTCAGAAAACAGTTGGAGACAAGCGGATGTGCGTAAAACCATATCAAAATGCGTTAGAAAGCATGGCGAAAGCCAACCTCGCATTTCTTCAATTGCTACCGCCGTATATTGTAAAATAACATTCCACGGTCCAATCTGAAAGCATTATTCGTGTTTTCAGCTGGAAATTAGTTAATCAGCATATAGCAGTTTATAAAAAGTTTAAAAAATAATATTTATTTTTTTGAGTAAATTGTAACTAAAATAGTCAAGAAACTTGACCCTTCTGTTTGCATAAGATATAGCAAATAATTTATTACAACTTTTTTTGAAATATATCGATTCCTTTTAATGCATAGTACTCAGAAAACAGTTGGAGACAAGCGGATGTGCGTAAAACCATATCAAAATGCGTTAGAAAGCATGGAGCAAGCCAACCTCGCATTTCTTCAATTGCAACCGCCGTATATTGTAAAATAACATTCTATGGTCCAATCTGAAAGCATTATTCGTGTTTTCATCTGGAAATTAGTTAATCAGCATATAGCAGTTTAGAAAAAGTTTAAAAAATAATTTTTATTTTTTTGAGTAAATTGTAACTGAAATAGTCAAGTAACTTGACCCTTCTGTTTGCATAAGATATAGCAAATAATTTATTACAACTTTTTTTGAAATATATCGATTCTTTTTAATGCGTAGTACTCAGAAAACAGTTGGAGACAAGCGGATGTGCGTAAAACCATATCAAAATGCGTTAGAAAGCATGGAGCAAGCCAACCTCGCATTTCTTCAATTGCAACCGCCGTATATTGTAAAATAACATTCTACGGTCCAATCTGAAAGCATTATTCGTGTTTTCATCTGGAAATTAGTTAATCAGCATATAGCAGTTTATAAAAAGTTTAAAAAATAATATTTATTTTTTTGAGTAAATTGTAACTAAAATAGTCAAGAAACTTGACCCTTCTGTTTGCATAAGATATAGCAAATAATTTATTACAACTTTTTTTGAAATATATCGATTCTTTTTAATGCGTAGTACTCAGAAAACAGTTGGAGACAAGCGGATGTGCGTAAAACCATATCAAAATGCGTTAGAAAGCATGGAGCAAGCCAACCTCGCATTTCTTCAATTGCAACCGCCGTATATTGTAAACTAACATTCTACGGTCCAATCTGAAAGCATTATTCGTGTTTTCATCTGGAAATTAGTTAATCAGCATATAGCAGTTTAGAAAAAGTTTAAAAAATAATTTTTATTTTTTTGAGTAAATTGTAACTAAAATAGTCAAGAAACTTGACCCTTCTGTTTGCATAAGATATAGCAAATAATTTATTACAACTTTTTTTGAAATATATCGATTCTTTTTAATGCCTAGTACTCAGAAAACAGTTGGAGACAAGCGGATGTGCGTAAAACCATATCAAAATGCGTTAGAAAGCATGGAGCAAGCCAACCTCGCATTTCTTCAATTGCAACCGCCGTATATTGTAAAATAACATTCTACGGTCCAATCTGAAAGCATTATTCGTGTTTTCATCTGGAAATTAGTTAATCAGCATATAGCAGTTTAGAAAAAGTTTAAAAAATAATTTTTATTTTTTTGAGTAAATTGTAACTAAAATAGTCAAGAAACTTGACCCTTCTGTTTGCATAAGATATAGCAAATAATTTATTACAACTTTTTTTGAAATATATCGATTCTTTTTAATGCGTAGTACTCAGAAAACAGTTGGAGACAAGCGGATGTGCGTAAAACCATATCAAAATGCGTTAGAAAGCATGGAGCAAGCCAACCTCGCATTTCTTCAATTGCAACCGCCGTATATTGTAAAATAACATTCTACGGTCCAATCTGAAAGCATTATTCGTGTTTTCATCTGGAAATTAGTTAATCAGCATTTATAGCAGTTTAGAAAAAGTTTAAAAAATAATTTTTATTTTTTTGAGTAAATTGTAACTAAAATAGTCAAGAAACTTGACCCTTCTGTTTGCATAAGATATAGCAAATAATTTATTACAACTTTTTTTGAAATATATCGATTCTTTTTAATGCGTAGTACTCAGAAAACAGTTGGAGACAAGCGGATGTGCGTAAAACCATATCAAAATGCGTTAGAAAGCATGGAGCAAGCCAACCTCGCATTTCTTCAATTGCAACCGCCGTATATTGTAAAATAACATTCTACGGTCCAATCTGAAAGCATTATTCGTGTTTTCATCTGGAAATTAGTTAATCAGCATATAGCAGTTTAGAAAAAGTTTAAAAAATAATTTTTATTTTTTTGAGTAAATTGTAACTAAAATAGTCAAGAAACTTGACCCTTCTGTTTGCATAAGATATAGCAAATAATTTATTACAACCTTTTTTGAAATATATCGATTCTTTTTAATGCGTAGTACTCAGAAAACAGTTGGAGACAAGCGGATGTGCGTAAAACCATATCAAAATGCGTTAGAAAGCATGGAGCAAGCCAACCTCGCATTTCTTCAATTGCAACCGCCGTATATTGTAAAATAACATTCTACGGTCCAATCTGAAAGCATTATTCGTGTTTTCATCTGGAAATTAGTTAATCAGCATATAGCAGTTTATAAAAAGTTTAAAAAATAATATTTATTTTTTTGAGTAAATTGTAACTAACATAGTCAAGAAACTTGACCCTTCTGTGTGCATAAGATATAGCAAATAATTTATTACAACTTTTTTTGAAATATATCGATTCTTTTTAATGCGTAGTACTCAGAAAACAGTTGGAGACAAGCGGATGTGCGTAAAACCATATCAAAATGCGTTAGAAAGCATGGAGCAAGCCAACCTCGCATTTCTTCAATTGCAACCGCCGTATATTGTAAAATAACATTCTACGGTCCAATCTGAAAGCATTATTCGTGTTTTCATCTGGAAATTAGTTAATCAGCATATAGCAGTTTAGAAAAAGTTTAAAAAATAATTTTTATTTTTTTGAGTAAATTGTAACTAAAATAGTCAAGAAACTTGACCCTTCTGTTTGCATAAGATATAGCAAATAATTTATTACAACTTTTTTTGAAATATATCGATTCTTTTTAATGCCTAGTACTCAGAAAACAGTTGGAGACAAGCGGATGTGCGTAAAACCATATCAAAATGCGTTAGAAAGCATGGAGCAAGCCAACCTCGCATATCTTCAATTGCAACCGCCGTATATTGTAAAATAACATTCTACGGTCCAATCTGAAAGCATTATTCGTGTTTTCATCTGGAAATTAGTTAATCAGCATATAGCAGTTTAGAAAAAGTTTAAAAAATAATTTTTATTTTTTTGAGTAAATTGTAACTAAAACAGTCAAGAAACTTGACCCTTCTGTTTGCATAAGATATAGCAAATAATTTATTACAACTTTTTTTGAAATATATCGATTCTTTTTAATGCGTAGTACTCAGAAAACAGTTGGAGACAAGCGGATGTGCGTAAAACCATATCAAAATGCGTTAGAAAGCATGGAGCAAGCCAACCTCGCATTTCCTCAATTGCAACCGCCGTATATTGTAAAATAACATTCTACGGTCCAATCTGAAAGCATTATTCGTATTTTCATCAGGAAATTAGTTAATCAGCATATAGCAGTTTAGAAAAAGTTTAAAAAATAATTTTTATTTTTTTGAGTAAATTGTAACTAAAATAGTCAAGAAACTTGACCCTTCTGTTTGCATAAGATATAGCAAATAATTTATTACAACTTTTTTTGAAATATATCGATTCTTTTTAATGCGTAGTACTCAGAAAACAGTTGGAGACAAGCGGATGTGCGTAAAACCATATCAAAATGCGTTAGAAAGCATGGAGCAAGCCAACCTCGCATTTCTTCAATTGCAACCGCCGTATATTGTAAAATAACATTCTACGGTCCAATCTGAAAGCATTATTCGTGTTTTCATCTGGAAATTAGTTAATCAGCATATAGCAGTTTAGAAAAAGTTTAAAAAATAATTTTTATTTTTTTGAGTAAATTGTAACTAAAATAGTCAAGAAACTTGACCCTTCTGTTTGCATAAGATATAGCAAATAATTTATTACAACTTTTTTTGAAATATATCCATTCTTTTTAATGCGTAGTACTCAGAAAACAGTTGGAGACAAGCGGATGTGCGTAAAACCATATCAAAATGCGTTAGAAAGCATGGAGCAAGCCAACCTCGCATTTCTTCAATTGCAACCGCCGTATATTGTAAAATAACATTCTACGGTCCAATCAGAAAGCATTATTCGTGTTTTCATCTGGAAATTAGTTAATCAGCATATAGCAGTTTAGAAAAAGTTTAAAAAATAATTTTTATTTTTTTGAGTAAATTGTAACTAAAATAGTCAAGAGACTTGACCCTTCTGTTTGCATAAGATATAGCAAATAATTTATTACAACTTTTTTTGAAATATATCGATTCTTTTTAATGCGTAGTACTCAGAAAACAGTTGGAGACAAGCGGATGTGCGTAAAACGATATCAAAATGCGTTAGAAAGCATGGAGCAAGCCAACCTCGCATTTCTTCAATTGCAACCGCCGTATATTGTAAAATAACATTCTACGGTCCAATCTGAAAGCATTATTCGTGTTTTCATCTGGAAATTAGTTAATCAGCATATAGCAGTTTATAAAAAGTTTAAAAAATAATATTTATTTTTTTGAGTAAATTGTAACTAAAATAGTCAAGAAACTTGACCCTTCTGTTTGCATAAGATATAGCAAATAATTTATTACAACTTTTTTTGAAATATATCGATTCTTTTTAATGCGTAGTACTCAGAAAACAGTTGGAGACAAGCGGATGTGCGTAAAACCATATCAAAATGCGTTAGAAAGTATGGAGCAAGCCAAGCTCGCATTTCTTCAATTGCAACCGCCGTATATTGTAAGATAACATTCTATGGTCCAATCTGAAAGCATTATTCGTGTTTTCATCTGGAAATTAGTTAATCAGCATATAGCAGTTTAGAAAAAGTTTAAAAAATAATTTTTATTTTTTTGAGTAAATTGTAACTAAAATAGTCAAGAAACTTGACCCTTCTGTTTGCATAAGATATAGCAAATAATTTATTACAACTTTTTTTGAAATATATCGATTCTTTTTAATGCGTAGTACTCAGAAAACAGTTGGAGACAAGCGGATGTGCGTAAAACCATATCAAAATGCGTTAGAAAGCATGGAGCAAGCCAACCACGCATTTCTTCAATTGCAACCGCCGTATATTGTAAAATAACATTCTACGGTCCAATCTGAAAGCATTATTCGTGTTTTCATCTGGAAATTAGTTAATCAGCATATAGCAGTTTATAAAAAGTTTAAAAAATAATATTTATTTTTTTGAGTAAATTGTAACTAAAATAGTCAATAAACTTGACCCTTCTGTTTGCATAAGATATAGCAAATAATTTATTACAACTTTTTTTGATATATATCGATTCTTTTTAATGCGTAGTACTCAGAAAACAGTTGGAGACAAGCGGATGTGCGTAAAACCATATCAAAATGCGTTAGAAAGCATGGAGCAAGCCAACCTCGCATTTCTTCAATTGCAACCGCCGTATATTGTAAAATAACATTCTACGGTCCAATCTGAAAGCATTATTCGTGTTTTCATCTGGAAATTAGTTAATCAGCATATAGCAGTTTATAAAAAGTTTAAAAAATAATATTTATTTTTTTGAGTAAATTGTAACTAAAATAGTCAAGAAACTTGACCCTTCTATTTGCATAAGATATAGCAAATAATTTATTACAACTTTTTTTGATATATATCGATTCTTTTTAATGCGTAGTACTCAGAAAACAGTTGGAGACAAGCGGATGTGCGTAAAACCATATCAAAATGCGTTAGAAAGCATGGAGCAAGCCAACCTCGCATTTCTTCAATTGCAACCGCCGTATATTGTAAAATAACATTCTACGGTCCAATCTGAAAGCATTATTCGTGTTTTCATCTGGAAATTAGTTAATCAGCATATAGAAGTTTAGAAAAAGTTTAAAAAATAATTTTTATTTTTTTGAGTAAATTGTAACTAAAATAGTCAAGAAACTTGACCCTTCTGTTTGCATAAGATATAGCAAATAATTTATTACAACTTTTTTTGAAATATATCGATTCTTTTTAATGCGTAGTACTCAGAAAACAGTTGGAGACAAGCGGATGTGCGTAAAACCATATCAAAATGCGTTAGAAAGCATGGAGCAAGCCAAGCTCGCATTTCTTCAATTGCAACCGCCGTATATTGTAAGATAACATTCTATGGTCCAATCTGAAAGCATTATTCGTGTTTTCATCTGGAAATTAGTTAATCAGCATATAGCAGTTTAGAAAAAGTTTAAAAAATAATTTTTATTTTTTTGAGTAAATTGTAACTAAAATAGTCAAGAAACTTGACCCTTCTGTTTGCATAAGATATAGCAAATAATTTATTACAACTTTTTTTGAAATATATCGATTCTTTTTAATGCGTAGTACTCAGAAAACAGTTGGAGACAAGCGGATGTGCGTAAAACCATATCAAAATGCGTTAGAAAGCATGGAGCAAGCCAACCTCGCATTTCTTCAATTGCAACCGCCGTATATTGCAAAATAACATTCTACGGTCCAATCTGAAAGCATTATTCGTGTTTTCATCTGGAAATTAGTTAATCAGCATATAGCAGTTTAGAAAAAGTTTAAAAAATAATATTTATTTTTTTGAGTAAATTGTAACTAAAATAGTCAAGAAACTTGACCCTTCTGTTTGCATAAGATATAGCAAATAATTTATTACAACTTTTTTTGAAATATATCGATTCTTTTTAATGCGTAGTACTCAGAAAACAGTTGGAGACAAGCGGATGTGCGTAAAACCATATCAAAATGCGTTAGAAAGCATGGAGCAAGCCAACCTCGCATTTCTTCAATTGCAACCGCCGTATATTGTAAAATAACATTCTACGGTCCAATCTGAAAGCATTATTCGTGTTTTCATCTGGAAATTAGTTAATCAGCATATAGCAGTTTAGAAAAAGTTTAAAAAATAATTTTTATTTTTTTGAGTAAATTGTAACTAAAATATTCAAGAAACTTGACCCTTCTGTTTGCATAAGATATAGTAAATAATTTATTACAACTTTTTTTGAAATATATCGATTCTTTTTAATGCGTAGTACCCAGAAAACAGTTGGAGACAAGCGGATGTGCGTAAAACCATTTCAAAATGCGTTAGAAAGCATGGAGCAAGCCAACCTCGCATTTCTTCAATTGCAACCGCCGTATATTGTAAAATAACATTCTACGGTCCAATCTGAAAGCATTATTCGTGTTTTCATCTGGAAATTAGTTAATCAGCATATAACAGTTTAGAAAAAGTTTAAACAATAATTTTTATTTTTTTGAGTAAATTGTAACTAAAATAGTCAAGAAACTTGACCCTTCTGTTTGCATAAGATATAGCAAATAATTTATTACAACTTTTTTTTGAAATATATCGATTCTTTTTAATGCGTAGTACTCAGAAAACAGTTGGAGACAAGCGGATGTGCGTAAAACCATATCAAAATGCGTTAGAAAGCATGGAGCAAGCCAACCTCGCATTTCTTCAATTGCAACCGCCGTATATTGTAAAATAACATTCTACGGTCCAATCTGAAAGCATTATTCGTGTTTTCATCTGGAAATTAGTTAATCAGCATATAGCAGTTTAGAAAAAGTTTAAAAAATAATTTTTATTTTTTTGAGTAAATTGTAACTAAAATAGTCAAGAAACTTGACCCTTCTGTTTGCATAAGATATAGCAAATAATTTATTACAACTTTTTTTGAAATATATCGATTCTTTTTAATGCCTAGTACTCAGAAAACAGTTGGAGACAAGCGGATGTGCGTAAAACCATATCAAAATGCGTTAGAAAGCATGGAGCAAGCCAACCTCGCATTTCTTCAATTGCAACCGCCGTATATTGTAAAATAACATTCTACGGTCCAATCTGAAAGCATTATTCGTATTTTCATCTGGAAATTAGTTAATCAGCATATAGCAGTTTATAAAAAGTTTAGAAAATAATATTTATTTTTTTGAGTAAATTGTAACTAAAATAGTCAAGAAACTTGACCCTTCTGTTTGCATAAGATATAGCAAATAATTTATTACAACTTTTTTTGAAATATATCGATTCTTCTTAATGCGTAGTACTCAGAAAACAGTTGGAGACAAGCGGATGTGCGTAAAACCATATCAAAATGCGTTAGAAAGCATGGAGCAAGCCAACCTCGCATTTATTTAATTGCAACCGCCGTATATTGTAAAATAACATTCTACGGTCCAATCTGAAAGCATTATTCGTGTTTTCATCTGGAAATTAGTTAATCAGCATATAGCAGTTTAGAAAAAGTTTAAAAAATAATTTTTATTTTTTTGAGTAAATTGTAACTAAAATAGTCAAGAAACTTGACCCTTCTGTTTGCATAAGATATAGCAAATAATTTATTACAACTTTTTTTGAAATATATCGATTCTTTTTAATGCGAAGTACTCAGAAAACAGTTGGAGACAAGCGGATGTGCGTAAAACCATATCAAAATGCGTTAGAAAGCATGGAGCAAGCCAACCTCGCATTTCTTCAATTGCAACCGCCGTATATTGTAAAATAACATTCTACGGTCCAATCTGAAAGCATTATTCGTGTTTTCATCTGGAAATTAGTTAATCAGCATATAGCAGTTTATAAAAAGTTTAAAAAATAATATTTATTTTTTTGAGTAAATTGTAACTAAAATAGTCAAGAAACTTGACCCTTCTGTTTGCATAAGATATAGCAAATAATTTATTACAACTTTTTTTGAAATATATCGATTCTTTTTAATGCGTAGTACTCAGAAAACAGTTGGAGACAAGCGGATGTGCGTAAAACCATATCAAAATGCGTTAGAAAGCATGGAGCAAGCCAAGCTCGCATTTCTTCAATTGCAACCGCCGTATATTGTAAGATAACATTCTACGGTCCAATCTGAAAGCATTATTCGTGTTTTCATCTGGAACTTAGTTAATCAGCATATAGCAGTTTATAAAAAGTTTAAAAAATAATTTTTATTTTTTTGAGTAAATTGTAACTAAAATAGGCAAGAAACTTGACCCTTCTGTTTGCATAAGATATAGCAAATAATTTATTACAACTTTTTTTGAAATATATCGATTCTTTTTAATGCGTAGTACTCAGAAAACAGTTGGAGACAAGCGGATGTGCGTAAAACCATATCAAAATGCGTTAGAAAGCATGGAGCAAGCCAAGCTCGCATTTCTTCAATTGCAACCGCCGTATATTGTAAGATAACATTCTATGGTCCAATCTGAAAGCATTATTCGTGTTTTCATCTGGAAATTAGTTAATCAGCATATAGCAGTTTAGAAAAAGTTTAAAAAGTAATTTTTATTTTTTTGAGTAAATTGTAACTAAAATAGTCAAGAAACTTGACCCTTCTGTTTGCATAAGATATAGCAAATAATTTATTACAACTTTTTTTGAAATATATCGATTCTTTTAAATGCGTAGTACTCAGAAAACAGTTGGAGAAGGGCGGATGTGCGTAAAACCATATCAAAATGCGTTAGAAAGCATGGAGCAAGCCAACCTCGCATTTCTTCAATTGCAACCGCCGTATATTGTAAAATAACATTCTACGGTCCAATCTGAAAGCATTATTCGTGTTTTCATCTGGAAATTAGTTAATCAGCATATAGCACTTTAGAAAAAGTTTAAAAAATAATTTTTATTTTTTTGAGTAAATTGTAACTAAAATAGTCAAGAAACTTGACCCTTCTGTTTGCATAAGATATAGCAAATAATTTATTACAACTTTTTTTGAAATATATCGATTCTTTTTAATGCGTAGTACTCAGAAAACAGTTGGAGACAAGCGGATGTGCGTAAAACCATATTAAAATGCGTTAGAAAGCATGGAGCAAGCCAACCTCGCATTTCTTCAATTGCAACCGCCGTATATTGTAAAATAACATTCTACGGTCCAATCTGAAAGCATTATTCGTGTTTTCATCTGGAAATTAGTTAATCAGCATATAGCAGTTTATAAAAAGTTTAAAAAATAATATTTATTTTTTTGAGTAAATTGTAACTAAAATAGTCAAGAAACTTGACCCTTCTGTTTGCATAAGATATAGCAAATAATTTATTACAACTTTTTTTGAAATATATCGATTCTTTTTAATGCGTAGTACTCAGAAAACAGTTGGAGACAAGCGGATGTGCGTAAAACCATATCAAAATGCGTTAGAAAGCATGGAGCAAGCCAAGCTCGCATTTCTTCAATTGCAACCGCCGTATATTGTAAGAAAACATTCTACGGTACAATCTGAAAGCATTATTCGTGTTTTCATCTGGAAATTAGTTAATCAGCATATAGCAGTTTAGAAAAAGTTTAAAAAATAATTTTTATTTTTTTGAGTAAATTGTAACTAAAATAGTTAAGAAACTTGACCCTTCTGTTTGCATAAGATATAGCAAATAATTTATTACAACTTTTTTTGAAATATATCGATTCTTTTTAATGCGTAGTACTCAGAAAACAGTTGAAGACAAGCGGATGTGCGTAAAACCATATCAAAATGCGTTAGAAAGCATGGAGCAAGCCAAGCTCGCATTTCTTCAATTGCAACCGCCGTATATTGTAAGATAACATTCTATGGTCCAATCTGAAAGCATTATTCGTGTTTTCATCTGGAAATTAGTTAATCAGCATATAGCAGTTTAGAAAAAGTTTAAAAAATAATTTTTATTTTTTTGAGTAAATTGTAACTAAAATAGTCAAGAAACTTGACCCTTCTGTTTGCATAAGATATAGCAAATAATTTATTACAACTTTTTTTGAAATATATCGATTCTTTTTAATGCGTAGTACTCAGAAAACAGTTGGAGACAAGCGGATGTGCGTAAAACCATATCAAAATGCGTTAGAAAGCATGGCGCAAGCCAAGCTCGCATTTCTTCAATTGCAACCGCCGTATATTGTAAGATAACATTCTACGGTCCAATCTGAAAGCATTATTCGTGTTTTCATCTGGAAATTAGTTAATCAGCATATAGCAGTTTAGAAAAAGTTTAAAAAATAATTTTTATTTTTTTGAGTAAATTGTAACTAAAATAGTCGAGAAACTTGACCCTTCTGTTTGCATAAGATATAGCAAATAATTTATTACAACTTTTTTTGAAATATATCGATTCTTTTTAATGCGTAGTACTCAGAAAACAGTTGGAGACAAGCGGATGTGCGTAAAACCATATCAAAACGCGTTAGAAAGCATGGAGCAAGCCAACCTGGCATTTCTTCAATTGCAACCGCCGTATATTGTAAAATAACATTCTACGGTCCAATCTGAAAGCATTATTCGTGTTTTCATCTGGAAATTAGTTAATCAGCATATAGGAGTTTATAAAAAGTTTAAAAAATAATTTTTATTTTTTTGAGTAAATTGTAACTAAAATAGGCAAGAAACTTGACCCGACTGTTTGCATAAGATATAGCAAATAATTTATTACAACTTTTTTTGAAATATATCGATTCTTTTTAATGCGTAGTACTCAGAAAACAGTTGGAGACAAGCGGATGTGCGTAAAACTATATCAAAATGCGTTAGAAAGCATGGAGCAAGCCAACCTCGCATTTCTTCAATTGCAACCGCCGTATATTGTAAAATAACATTCTACGGTCCAATCTGAAAGCATTATTCGTGTTTTCATCTGGAAATTAGTTAATCAGCATATAGCACTTTAGAAAAAGTTTAAAAAATAATTTTTATTTTTTTGAGTAAATTGTAACTAAAATAGTCAAGAAACTTGACCCTTCTGTTTGCATAAGATATAGCAAATAATTTATTACAACTTTTTTTGAAATATATCGATTCTTTTTAATGCGTAGTACTCAGAAAACAGTTGGAGACAAGCGGATGTGCGTAAAACCATATCAAAATGCGTTAGAAAGCATGGAGCAAGCCAACCTCGCATTTCTTCAATTGCAACCGCCGTATATTGTAAAATAACATTCTACGGTCCAATCTGAAAGCATTATTCGTGTTTTCATCTGGAAATTAGTTAATCAGCATATAGCAGTTTATAAAAAGTTTAAAAAATAATATTTATTTTTTTGAGTAAATTGTAACTAAAATAGTCAAGAAACTTGACCCTTCTGTTTGCATAAGATATAGCAAATAATTTATTACAACTTTTTTTGAAATATATCGATTCTTTTTAATGCGTAGTACTCAGAAAACAGTTGGAGACAAGCGGATGTGCGTAAAACCATATCAAAATGCGTTAAAAAGCATGGAGCAAGCCAAGCTCGCATTTCTTCAATTGCAACCGCCGTATATTGTAAGATAACATTCTATGGTCCAATCTGAAAGCATTATTCGTGTTTTCATCTGGAAATTAGTTAATCAGCATATAGCAGTTTAGAAAAAGTTTAAAAAATAATTTTTATTTTTTTGAGTAAATTGTAACTAAAATAGTCAAGAAACTTGACCCTTCTGTTTGCATAAGATATAGCAAATAATTTATTACAACTTTTTTTGAAATATATCGATTCTTTTTAATGCGTAGTACTCAGAAAACAGTTGGAGACAAGCGGATGTGCGTAAAACCATATCAAAATGCGTTAGAAAGCATGGAGCAAGCCAACCTCGCATTTCTTCAATTGCAACCGCCGTATATTGTAAAATAACATTCTACGGTCCAATCTGAAAGCATTATTCGTGTTTTCATCTGGAAATTAGTTAATCAGCATATAGCAGTTTAGAAAAAGTTTAAAAAATAATTTTTATTTTTTTGAGTAAATTGTAACTAAAATAGTCAAGAAACTTGACCCTTCTGTTTGCATAAGATATAGCAAATAATTTATTACAACTTTTTTTGAAATATATCGATTCTTTTTAATGCGTAGTACTCAGAAAACAGTTGGAGACAAGCGGATGTGCGTAAAACCATATCAAAATGCGTTAGAAAGCATGGAACAAGCCAACCTCGCATTTCTTCAATTGCAACCGCCGTATATTGTAAAATAACATTCTACGGTCCAATCTGAAAGCATTATTCGTGTTTTCATCTGGAAATTAGTTAATCAGCATATAGCAGTTTAGAAAAACTTTAAAAAATAATTTTTATTTTTTTGAGTAAATTGTAACTAAAATAGTCAAGAAACTTGACCCTTCTGTTTGCATAAGATATAGCAAATAATTTATTACAACTTTTTTTAAATACACCGATTCTTTTTAATGCGTAGTACTCAGAAAACAGTTGGAGACAAGCGGATGTGCGTAAAACCATATCAAAATGCGTTAGAAAGCATGGAGCAAGCCAACCTCGCATTTCTTCAATTGCAACCGCCGTATATTGTAAATTAACATTCTACGGTCCAATCTGAAAGCATTATTCGTGTTTTCATCTGGAAATTAGTTAATCAGCATATAGCAGTTTAGAAAAAGTTTAAAAAATAATTTTTATTTTTTTGAGTAAATTGTAACTAAAATAGTCAAGAAACTTGACCCTTCTGTTTGCATAAGATATAGCAAATAATTTATTACAACTTTTTTTGAAATATATCGATTCTTTTTAATGCGTAGTACTCAGAAAACAGTTGGAGACAAGCGGATGTGCGTAAAACCATATCAAAATGCGTTAGAAAGCATGGAGCAAGCCAACCTCGCATTTCTTCAATTGCAACCGCCGTATATTGTAAAATAACATTCTACGGTCCAATCTGAAAGCATTATTCGTGTTTTCATCTGGAAATTAGTTAATCAGCATATAGCAGTTTTTAAAAAGTTTAAAAAATAATATTTATTTTTTTGAGTAAATTGTAACTAAAATAGTCAAGAAACTTGACCCTTCTGTTTGCATAAGATATAGCAAATAATTTATTACAACTTTTTTTGAAATATATCGATTCTTTTTAATGCGTAGTACTCAGAAAACAGTTGGAGACAAGCGGATGTGCGTAAAACCATATCAAAATGCCTTAGAAAGCATGGAGCAAGCCAAGCTCGCATTTCTTCAATTGCAACCGCCGTATATTGTAAGATAACATTCTATGGTCCAATCTGAAAGCATTATTCGTGTTTTCATCTGGAAATTAGTTAATCAGCATATAGCAGTTTAGAAAAAGTTTAAAAAATAATTTTTATTTTTTTGAGTAAATTGTAACTAAAATAGTCAAGAAACTTGACCCTTCTGTTTGCATAAGATATAGCAAATAATTTATTACAACTTTTTTTGAAATATATCGATTCTTTTTAATGCCTAGTACTCAGAAAACAGTTGGAGACAAGCGGATGTGCGTAAAACCATATCAAAATGCGTTAGAAAGCATGGAGCAAGCCAACCTCGCATTTCTTCAATTGCAACCGCCGTATATTGTAAAATAACATTCTACGGTCCAATCTGAAAGCATTATTCGTGTTTTCATCTGGAAATTAGTTAATCAGCATATAGCAGTTTAGAAAAACTTTAAAAAATAATTTTTATTTTTTTGAGTAAATTGTAACTAAAATAGTCAAGAAACTTGACCCTTCTGTTTGCATAAGATATAGCAAATAATTTATTACAACTTTTTTTAAATACACCGATTCTTTTTAATGCGTAGTACTCAGAAAACAGTTGGAGACCAGCGTATGTGCGTAAAACCATATCAAAATGCGTTAGAAAGCATGGAGCAAGCCAACCTCGCATTTCTTCAATTGCAACCGCCGTATATTGTAAGATAACATTCTACGGTCCAATCTGAAAGCATTATTCGTGTTTTCATCTGGAAATTAGTTAATCAGCATATAGCAGTTTAGAAAAAGTTTAAAAAATAATTTTTATTTTTTTGAGTAAATTGTAACTAAAATAGTCAAGAAACTTGACCCTTCTGTTTGCATAAGATATAGCAAATAATTTATTACAACTTTTTTTGAAATATATCGATTCTTTTTAATGCGTAGTACTCAGAAAACAGTTGGAGACAAGCGGATGTGCGTAAAACCATATCAAAATGCGTTAGAAAGCATGGAGCAAGCCAACCTCGCATTTCTTCAATTGCAACCGCCGTATATTGTAAAATAACATTCTACGGTCCAATCTGAAAGCATTATTCGTGTTTTCATCTGGAAATTAGTTAATCAGCATATAGCAGTTTATAAAAAGTTTAAAAAATAATATTTATTTTTTTGAGTAAATTGTAACTAAAATAGTCAAGAAACTTGACCCTTCTGTTTGCATAAGATATAGCAAATAATTTATTACAACTTTTTTTGAAATATATCGATTCTTTTTAATGCGTAGTACTCAGAAAACAGTTGGAGACAAGCGGATGTGCGTAAAACCATATCAAAATGCCTTAGAAAGCATGGAGCAAGCCAAGCTCGCATTTCTTCAATTGCAACCGCCGTATATTGTAAGATAACATTCTATGGTCCAATCTGAAAGCATTATTCGTGTTTTCATCTGGAAATTAGTTAATCAGCATATAGCAGTTTAGAAAAAGTTTAAAAAATAATTTTTATTTTTTTGAGTAAATTGTAACTAAAATAGTCAAGAAACTTGACCCTTCTGTTTGCATAAGATATAGCAAATAATTTATTACAACTTTTTTTGAAATATATCGATTCTTTTTAATGCCTAGTACTCAGAAAACAGTTGGAGACAAGCGGATGTGCGTAAAACCATATCAAAATGCGTTAGAAAGCATGGAGCAAGCCAACCTCGCATTTCTTCAATTGCAACCGCCGTATATTGTAAAATAACATTCTACGGTCCAATCTGAAAGCATTATTCGTGTTTTCATCTGGAAATTAGTTAATCAGCATATAGCAGTTTAGAAAAAGTTTAAAAAATAATTTTTATTTTTTTGAGTAAATTGTAACTAAAATAGTCAAGAAACTTGACCCTTCTGTTTGCATAAGATATAGCAAATAATTTATTACAACTTTTTTTGAAATATATCGATTCTTTTTAATGCGTAGTACTCAGAAAACAGTTGGAGACCAGCGTATGTGCGTAAAACCATATCAAAATGCGTTAGAAAGCATGGAGCAAGCCAACCTCGCATTTCTTCAATTGCAACCGCCGTATATTGTAAGATAACATTCTATGGTCCAATCTGAAAGCATTATTCGTGTTTTCATCTGGAAATTAGTTAATCAGCATATAGCAGTTTAGAAAAAATTTAAAAAATAATTTTTATTTTTTTGAGTAAATTGTAACTAAAATAGTCAAGAAACTTGACCCTTCTGTTTGCATAAGATATAGCAAATAATTTATTACAACTATCGATTCTTTTTAATGCGTAGTACTCAGAAAACAGTTGGAGACAAGCGGGGTGTGCGTAAAACCATATCAAAATGCGTTAGAAAGCATGGAGCAAGCCAACCTCGCATTTCTTCAATTGCAACCGCTCGTATATAGTTAAATAACATTCTACGGTCCAATCTGAAAGCATTATTCGTGTTTTCATCTGGAAATTAGTTAATCAGCATATAGCAGTTTATAAAAAGTTTTAAAAAATAATATTTATTTTTTTGAGTAAATTGTAACTAAAATAGTCAAGAAACTTGACCCTTCTGTTCGCATAAGATATAGCAAATAATTTATTACAACTTTTTTTGAAATATATCGATTCTTTTTAATGCGTAGTACTCAGAAAAACAGTTGGAGACAAGCGGATGTGCGTAAAACCATATCAAAATGCGTTAGAAAGCATGGAGCAAGCCAACCTCGCATTTCTTCAATTGCAACCGCCGTATATTGTAAAATAACATTCTACGGTCCAATCTGAAAGCATTATTCGTGTTTTCATCTGGAAATTAGTTAATCAGCATATAGCAGTTTAGAAAAAGTTTAAAAAATAATTTTTATTTTTTTGAGTAAATTGTAACTAAAATAGTCAAGAAACTTGACCCTTCTGTTTGCATAAGATATAGCAAATAAATTTATTACAACTTTTTTTTGAAATATATCGATTCTTTTTAATGCGTAGTACCTCAGAAAACAGTTGGAGACCAGCGGATGTGCGTTAAAACCATATCAAAATGCGTTAGAAAGCATGGAGCAAGCCCAGCTCGCATTTCTTCAATTGCAACCGCCGTATATTGTAAGATAACATTCTATGGTCCAATCTGAAAGCATTATTCGTGTTTTCATCTGGAAATTAGTTAATCAGCATATAGCAGTTTAGAAAAAGTTTAAAAAATAATTTTATTTTTTTGAGTAAATTGTAACTAAAATAATCAAGAAACTTGACCCTTCTGTTTGCATAAGATATAGCAAATAATTTATTACAACTTTTTTTGAAATATATCGATTCTTTTTAATGCCTAGTACTCAGAAAACAGTTTGGAGACAAGCGGATGTGCGTAAAATCATATCAAAATGCGTTAGAGAAAGCATGGAGCAAGCCAACCTCGCATTTCTTCAATTGCAACCGCCGTATATTGTAAAATAACATTCTACGGTCCAATCTGAAAGCATTATTCGTGTTTTCATCTGGAAATTAGTTAATATCAGCATATAGCAGTTTATAAAAGTTTAAAAAATAATTTTTATTTTTTTTGAGTAAATTGTAACTAAAATAGTCAAGAAACTTGACCCTTCTGTTTGCATAAGATATAGCAAATAATTTATTACAACTTTTTTTGAAATATATCGATTCTTTTTAATGCGTAGTACTCAGAAAACCGTTGGAGACAAGCGGATGTGCGTAAAACCATATCAAAATGCGTTAGAAAGCATGGAGCAAGCCAACCTCGCATTTCTTCAATTGCAACCGCCGTATATTGTAAAATAACATTCTACGGTCCAATCTGAAAGCATTATTCGTGTTTTTCATCTGAAAATTAGTTAATCAACATATAGCAGTTTAGAAAAAGTTTAAAAAATAATTTTTATTTTTTTGAGTAAATTGTAACTGAAATAGTCAAGAAACTTGACCCTTCTGTTTGCATAAGATATAGCAAATAATTTATTACAACTTTTTTTGAAATATATCGATTCTTTTTAATGCCTAGTACTCAGAAAACAGTTGGAGACAAGCGGATGTGCGTAAAACCATATCAAAATGCGTTAGAAAGCATGGAGCAAGCCAACCTCGCATTTCTTCAATTGCAACCGCCGTATATTGTAAAATAACATTCTACGGTCCAATCTGAAAGCATTATTCGTGTTTTCATCTGGAAATTAGTTAATCAGCATATAGCAGTTTAGAAAAAGTTTAAAAAATAATTTTTATTTTTTTGAGTAAATTGTAACTAAAATAGTCAAGAAACTTGACCCTTCTGTTTGCATAAGATATAGCAAATAATTTATTACAACTTTTTTTAAATATATCGATTCTTTTTAATGCGTAGTACTCAGAAAACAGTGGGAGACAAGCGGATGTGCGTAAAACCATATCAAAATGCGTTAGAAAGCATGGAGCAAGCCAACCTCGCATTTCTTCAATTGCAACCGCAGTATATTGTAAAATAACATTCTACGGTCCAATCTGAAAGCATTATTCGTGTTTTCATCTGGAAATTAGTTAATCAGCATATAGCAGTTTAGAAAAAGTTTAAAAAATAATTTTTATTTTTTTGAGTAAATTGTAACTAAAATAGTCAAGAAACTTGACCCTTCTGTTTGCATAAGATATAGCAAATAATTTATTACAACTTTTTTTGAAATATATCGATTCTTTTTAATGCGTAGTACTCAGAAAACAGTTGGAGACAAGCGGATGTGCGTAAAACCATATCAAAATGCGTTAGAAAGCATGGAGCAAGCCAACCTCGCATTTCTTCAATTGCAACCGCCTTATATTGTAAAATAACATTCTACGGTCCAATCTGAAAGCATTATTCGTGTTTTCATCTGGAAATTAGTTAATCAGCATATAGCAGTTTATAAAAAGTTTAAAAAATAATATTTATTTTTTTGAGTAAATTGTAACTAAAATAGTCAAGAAACTTGACCCTTCTGTTTGCATAAGATATAGCAAATAATTTATTACAACTTTTTTTGAAATATATCGATTCTTTTTAATGCGTAGTACTCAGAAAGAAGTTGGAGACAAGCGGATGTGCGTAAAACCATATCAAAATGCGTTAGAAAGCATGGCGCATGCCAAGCTCGCATTTCTTCAATTGCAACCGCCGTATATTGTAAGATAACATTCTATGGTCCAATCTGAAAGCATTATTCGTGTTTTCATCTGGATATTAGTTAATCAGCATATAGCAGTTTAGAAAAAGTTTAAAAAATAATTTTTATTTTTTTGAGTAAATTGTAACTAAAATAGTCAAGAAACTTGACCCTTCTGTTTGCATAAGATATAGCAAATAATTTATTACAACTTTTTTTGAAATATATCGATTCTTTTTAATGCGTAGTACTCAGAAAACAGTCGGAGACAAGCGGATGTGCGTAAAACCATATCAAAATGCGTTAGAAAGCATGGAGCAAGCCAACCTCGCATTTCTTCAATTGCAACCGCCGTATATTGTAAAATAACATTCTACGGTCCAATCTGAAAGCATTATTCGTGTTTTCATCTGGATATTAGTTAATCAGCATATAGCAGTTTAGAAAAAGTTTAAAAAATAATTTTTATTTTTTTGAGTAAATTGTAACTAAAATAGTCAAGAAACTTGACCCTTCTGTTTGCATAAGATATAGCAAATAATTTATTACAACTTTTTTTAAATATATCGATTCTTTTTAATGCGTAGTACTCAGAAAACAGTTGGAGACAAGCGGATGTGCGTAAAACCATATCAAAATGCGTTAGAAAGCATGGAGCAAGCCAACCTCGCATTTCTTCAATTGCAACCGCAGTATATTGTAAAATAACATTCTACGGTCCAATCTGAAAGCATTATTCGTGTTTTCATCTGGAAATTAGTTAATCAGCATATAGCAGTTTAGAAAAAGTTTAAAAAATAATTTTTATTTTTTTGAGTAAATTGTAACTAAAATAGTCAAGAAACTTGACCCTTCTGTTTGCATAAGATATAGCAAATAATTTATTACAACTTTTTTTGAAATATATCGATTCTTTTTAATGCGTAGTACTCAGAAAACAGTTGGAGACAAGCGGATGTGCGTAAAACCATATCAAAATGCGTTAGAAAGCATGGAGCAAGCCAACCTCGCATTTCTTCAATTGCAACCGCCGTATATTGTAAAATAACATTCTACGGTCCAATCTGAAAGCATTATTCGTGTTTTCATCTGGAAATTAGTTAATCAGCATATAGCAGTTTAGAAAAAGTTTAAAAAATAATTTTTATTTTTTTGAGTAAATTGTAACTAAAATAGTCAAGAAACTTGACCCTTCTGTTTGCATAAGATATAGCAAATAATTTATTACAACTTTTTTTGAAATATATCGATTCTTTTTAATGCGTAGTACTCAGAAAACAGTTGGAGACAAGCGGATGTGCGTAAAACCATATCAAAATGCGTTAGAAAGCATGGAGCAAGCCAACCTCGCATTTCTTCAATTGCAACCGCCGTATATTGTAAAATAACATTCTACGGTCCAATCTGAAAGCATTATTCGTGTTTTCATCTGGAAATTAGTTAATCAGCATATAGCAGTTTAGAAAAAGTTTAAAAAATAATTTTTATTTTTTTGAGTAAATTGTAACTAAAATAGTCAAGAAACTTGACCCTTCTGTTTGCATAAGATATAGCAAATAATTTATTACAACTTTTTTTGAAATATATCGATTCTTTTTAATGCGTAGTACTCAGAAAACAGTTGGAGACAAGCGGATGTGCGTAAAACCATATCAAAATGCGTTAGAAAGCATGGAGCAAGCCAACCTCGCATTTCTTCAATTGCAACCGCCGTATATTGTAAAATAACATTCTACGGTCCAATCTGAAAGCATTATTCGTGTTTTCATCTGGAAATTAGTTAATCAGCATATAGCAGTTTAGAAAAAGTTTAAAAAATAATTTTTATTTTTTTGAGTAAATTGTAACTAAAATAGTCAAGAAACTTGACCCTTCTGTTTGCATAAGATATAGCAAATAATTTATTACAACTTTTTTTGAAATATATCGATTCTTTTTAATGCGTAGTACTCAGAAAACAGTTGGAGACAAGCGGATGTGCGTAAAACCATATCAAAATGCGTTAGAAAGCATGGAGCAAGCCAACCTCGCATTTCTTCAATTGCAACCGCCGTATATTGTAAAATAACATTCTACGGTCCAATCTGAAAGCATTATTCGTGTTTTCATCTGGAAATTAGTTAATCAGCATATAGCAGTTTAGAAAAAGTTTAAAAAATAATTTTTATTTTTTTGAGTAAATTGTAACTAAAATAGTCAAGAAACTTGACCCTTCTGTTTGCATAAGATATAGCAAATAATTTATTACAACTTTTTTTGAAATATATCGATTCTTTTTAATGCCTAGTACTCAGAAAACAGTTGGAGACAAGCGGATGTGCGTAAAACCATATCAAAATGCGTTAGAAAGCATGGAGCAAGCCAACCTCGCATTTCTTCAATTGCAACCGCCGTATATTGTAAAATAACATTCTACGGTCCAATCTGAAAGCATTATTCGTGTTTTCATCTGGAAATTAGTTAATCAGCATATAGCAGTTTAGAAAAAGTTTAAAAAATAATTTTTATTTTTTTGAGTAAATTGTAACTAAAATAGTCAAGAAACTTGACCCTTCTGTTTGCATAAGATATAGCAAATAATTTATTACAACTTTTTTTGAAATATATCGATTCTTTTTAATGCGTAGTACTCAGAAAACAGTTGGAGACAAGCGGATGTGCGTAAAACCATATCAAAATGCGTTAGAAAGCATGGAGCAAGCCAACCTCGCATTTCTTCAATTGCAACCGCCGTATATTGTAAAATAACATTCTACGGTCCAATCTGAAAGCATTATTCGTGTTTTCATCTGGAAATTAGTTAATCAGCATATAGCAGTTTAGAAAAAGTTTAAAAAATAATTTTTATTTTTTTGAGTAAATTGTAACTAAAATAGTCAAGAAACTTGACCCTTCTGTTTGCATAAGATATAGCAAATAATTTATTACAACTTTTTTTGAAATATATCCATTCTTTTTAATGCGTAGTACTCAGAAAACAGTTGGAGACAAGCGGATGTGCGTAAAACCATATCAAAATGCGTTAGAAAGCATGGAGCAAGCCAACCTCGCATTTCTTCAATTGCAACCGCCGTATATTGTAAAATAACATTCTACGGTCCAATCTGAAAGCATTATTCGTGTTTTCATCTGGAAATTAGTTAATCAGCATATAGCAGTTTAGAAAAAGTTTAAAAAATAATTTTTATTTTTTTGAGTAAATTGTAACTAAAATAGTCAAGAAACTTGACCCTTCTGTTTGCATAAGATATAGCAAATAATTTATTACAACTTTTTTTGAAATATATCGATTCTTTTTAATGCGTAGTACTCAGAAAACAGTTGGAGACAAGCGGATGTGCGTAAAACCATATCAAAATGCGTTAGAAAGCATGGAGCAAGCCAACCTCGCATTTCTTCAATTGCAACCGCCGTATATTGTAAAATAACATTCTACGGTCCAATCTGAAAGCATTATTCGTGTTTTCATCTGGAAATTAGTTAATCAGCATATAGCAGTTTAGAAAAAGTTTAAAAAATAATTTTTATTTTTTTGAGTAAATTGTAACTAAAATAGTCAAGAAACTTGACCCTTCTGTTTGCATAAGATATAGCAAATAATTTATTACAACTTTTTTTGAAATATATCGATTCTTTTTAATGCGTAGTACTCAGAAAACAGTTGGAGACAAGCGGATGTGCGTAAAACCATATCAAAATGCGTTAGAAAGCATGGAGCAAGCCAACCTCGCATTTCTTCAATTGCAACCGCCGTATATTGTAAAATAACATTCTACGGTCCAATCTGAAAGCATTATTCGTGTTTTCATCTGGAAATTAGTTAATCAGCATATAGCAGTTTAGAAAAAGTTTAAAAAATAATTTTTATTTTTTTGAGTAAATTGTAACTAAAATAGTCAAGAAACTTGACCCTTCTGTTTGCATAAGATATAGCAAATAATTTATTACAACTTTTTTTGAAATATATCGATTCTTTTTAATGCGTAGTACTCAGAAAACAGTTGGAGACAAGCGGATGTGCGTAAAACCATATCAAAATGCGTTAGAAAGCATGGAGCAAGCCAACCTCGCATTTCTTCAATTGCAACCGCCGTATATTGTAAAATAACATTCTACGGTCCAATCTGAAAGCATTATTCGTGTTTTCATCTGGAAATTAGTTAATCAGCATATAGCAGTTTAGAAAAAGTTTAAAAAATAATTTTTATTTTTTTGAGTAAATTGTAACTAAAATAGTCAAGAAACTTGACCCTTCTGTTTGCATAAGATATAGCAAATAATTTATTACAACTTTTTTTGAAATATATCGATTCTTTTTAATGCGTAGTACTCAGAAAACAGTTGGAGACAAGCGGATGTGCGTAAAACCATATCAAAATGCGTTAGAAAGCATGGAGCAAGCCAACCTCGCATTTCTTCAATTGCAACCGCCGTATATTGTAAAATAACATTCTACGGTCCAATCTGAAAGCATTATTCGTGTTTTCATCTGGAAATTAGTTAATCAGCATATAGCAGTTTAGAAAAAGTTTAAAAAATAATTTTTATTTTTTTGAGTAAATTGTAACTAAAATAGTCAAGAAACTTGACCCTTCTGTTTGCATAAGATATAGCAAATAATTTATTACAACTTTTTTTGAAATATATCGATTCTTTTTAATGCCTAGTACTCAGAAAACAGTTGGAGACAAGCGGATGTGCGTAAAACCATATCAAAATGCGTTAGAAAGCATGGAGCAAGCCAACCTCGCATTTCTTCAATTGCAACCGCCGTATATTGTAAAATAACATTCTACGGTCCAATCTGAAAGCATTATTCGTGTTTTCATCTGGAAATTAGTTAATCAGCATATAGCAGTTTAGAAAAAGTTTAAAAAATAATTTTTATTTTTTTGAGTAAATTGTAACTAAAATAGTCAAGAAACTTGACCCTTCTGTTTGCATAAGATATAGCAAATAATTTATTACAACTTTTTTTGAAATATATCGATTCTTTTTAATGCGTAGTACTCAGAAAACAGTTGGAGACAAGCGGATGTGCGTAAAACCATATCAAAATGCGTTAGAAAGCATGGAGCAAGCCAACCTCGCATTTCTTCAATTGCAACCGCCGTATATTGTAAAATAACATTCTACGGTCGAATCTGAAAGCATTATTCGTGTTTTCATCTGGAAATTAGTTAATCAGCATATAGCAGTTTATAAAAAGTTTAAAAAATAATTTTTATTTTTTTGAGTAAATTGTAACTAAAATAGTCAAGAAACTTGACCCTTCTGTTTGCATAAGATATAGCAAATAATTTATTACAACTTTTTTTGAAATATATCCATTCTTTTTAATGCGTAGTACTCAGAAAACAGTTGGAGACAAGCGGATGTGCGTAAAACCATATCAAAATGCGTTAGAAAGCATGGCGAAAGCCAACCTCGCATTTCTTCAATTGCTACCGCCGTATATTGTAAAATAACATTCCACGGTCCAATCTGAAAGCATTATTCGTGTTTTCATCTGGAAATTAGTTAATCAGCATATAGCAGTTTATAAAAAGTTTAAAAAATAATTTTTATTTTTTTGAGTAAATTGTAACTAAAATAGTCAAGAAACTTGACCCTTCTGTTTGCATAGGATATAGCAAATAATTTATTACAACTTTTTTTGAAATATATCGATTCTTTTTAATGCGTAGTACTCAGAAAACAGTTGGAGACAAGCGGATGTGCGTAAAACCATATGAAAATGCGTTAGAAAGCATGGAGCAAGCCAACCTCGCATTTCTTCAATTGCAACCGCCGTATATTGTAAAATAACATTCTACGGTCCAATCTGAAAGCATTATTCGTGTTTTCATCTGGAAATTAGTTAATCAGCATATAGCAGTTTAGAAAAAGTTTAAAAAATAATTTTTATTTTTTTGAGTAAATTGTAACTAAAATAGTCAAGAAACTTGACCCTTCTGTTTGCATAAGATATAGCAAATAATTTATTACAACTTTTTTTGAAATATATCGATTCTTTTTAATGCGTAGTACTCAGAAAACAGTTGGAGACAAGCGGATGTGCGTAAAACCATATCAAAATGCGTTAGAAAGCATGGAGCAAGCCAACCTCGCATTTCTTCAATTGCAACCGCCGTATATTGTAAAATAACATTCTACGGTCCAATCTGAAAGCATTATTCGTGTTTTCATCTGGAAATTAGTTAATCAGCATATAGCAGTTTAGAAAAAGTTTAAAAAATAATTTTTATTTTTTTGAGTAAATTGTAACTAAAATAGTCAAGAAACTTGACCCTTCTGTTTGCATAAGATATAGCAAATAATTTATTACAACTTTTTTTGAAATATATCGATTCTTTTTAATGCGTAGTACTCAGAAAACAGTTGGAGACAAGCGGATGTGCGTAAAACCATATCAAAATGCGTTAGAAAGCATGGAGCAAGCCAACCTCGCATTTCTTCAATTGCAACCGCCGTATATTGTAAAATAACATTCTACGGTCCCATCTGAAAGCATTATTCGTGTTTTCATCTGGAAATTAGTTAATCAGCATATAGCAGTTTATAAAAAGTTTAAAAAATAATATTTATTTTTTTGAGTAAATTGTAACTAAAATAGTCAAAAAACTTGACCCTTCTGTTTGCATAAGATATAGCAAATAATTTATTACAACTTTTTTTGAAATATATCGATTCTTTTTAATGCGTAGTACTCAGAAAACAGTTGGAGACAAGCGGATGTGCGTAAAACCATATCAAAATGCGTTAGAAAGCATGGAGCAAGCCAACCTCGCATTTCTTCAATTGCAACCGCAGTATATTGTAAAATAACATTCTACGGTCCAATCTGAAAGCATTATTCGTGTTTTCATCTGGAAATTAGTTAATCAGCATATAGCAGGTTATAAAAAGTTTAAAAAATAATATTTATTTTTTTGAGTAAATTGTAACTAAAATAGTCAAAAAACTTGACCCTTCTGTTTGCATAAGATATAGCAAATAATTTATTACAACTTTTTTTGAAATATATCGATTCTTTTTAATGCGTAGTACTCAGAAAACAGTTGGAGACAAGCGGATGTGCGTAAATTCATATCAAAATGCGTTAGAAAGCATGGAGCAAGCCAACCTCGCATTTCTTCAATTGCAACCGCCGTATATTGTAAAATAACATTCTACGGTCCAATCTGAAAGCATTATTCGTGTTTTCATCTGGAAATTAATTAATCAGCATATAGCAGTTTAGAAAAAGTTTAAAAAATAATTTTTATTTTTTTGAGTAAATTGTAACTAAAATAGTCAAGAAACTTGACCCTTCTGTTTGCATAAGATATAGCAAATAATTTATTACAACTTTTTTTGAAATATATCGATTCTTTTTAATGCGTAGTACTCAGAAAACAGTTGGAGACAAGCGGATGTGCGTAAAACCATATCAAAATGCGTTAGAAAGCATGGAGCAAGCCAACCTCGCATTTCTTCAATTGCAACCGCCGTATATTGTAAAATAACATTCTACGGTCCAATCTGAAAGCATTATTCGTGTTTTCATCTGGAAATTAGTTAATCAGCATATAGCAGTTTATAAAAAGTTTAAAAAATAATATTTATTTTTTTGAGTAAATTGTAACTAAAATAGTCAAGAAACTTGACCCTTCTGTTTGCATAAGATATAGCAAATAATTTATTACAACTTTTTTTGAAATATATCGATTCTTTTTAATGCGTAGTACTCAGAAAACAGTTGGAAACAAGCGGATGTGCGTAAAACCATATCAAAATGCGTTAGAAAGTATGGAGCAAGCCAACCTCGCATTTCTTCAATTGCAACCGCCGTATATTGTAAAATAACATTCTACGGTCCAATCTGAAAGCATTATTCGTGTTTTCATCTGGAAATTAGTTAATCAGCATATAGCAGTTTAGAAAAAGTTTAAAAAATAATTTTTATTTTTTTGAGTAAATTGTAACTAAAATAGTCAAGAGACTTGACCCTTCTGTTTGCATAAGATATAGCAAATAATTTATTACAACTTTTTTTGAAATATATCGATTCTTTTTAATGCGTAGTACTCAGAAAACAGTTGGAGACAAGCGGATGTGCGTAAAACCATATCAAAATGCGTTAGAAAGCATGGAGCAAGCCAACCTCGCATTTCTTCAATTGCAACCGCCGTATATTGTAAAATAACATTCTACGGTCCAATCTGAAAGCATTATTCGTGTTTTCATCTGGAAATTAGTTAATCAGCATATAGCAGTTTAGAAAAAGTTTAAAAAATAATTTTTATTTTTTTGAGTAAATAGTAACTAAAATAGTCAAGAAACTTGACCCTTCTGTTTGCATAAGATATAGCAAATAATTTATTACAACTTTTTTTGAAATATATCAATTCTTTTTAATGCGTAGTACTCAGAAAACAGTTGGAGACAAGCGGATGTGCGTAAAACCATATCAAAATGCGTTAGAAAGCATGGAGCAAGCCAACCTCGCATTTCTTCAATTGCAACCGCCGTATATTTTAAAATAACATTCTACGGTCCAATCTGAAAGCATTATTCGTGTTTTCATCTGGAAATTAGTTAATCAGCATATAGCAGTTTATAAAAAGTTTAAAAAATAATATTTATTTTTTTGAGTAAATTGTAACTAAAATAGTCAAGAAACTTGACCCTTCTGTTTGCATAAGATATAGCAAATAATTTATTACAACTTTTTTTGAAATATATCGATTCTTTTTAATGCGTAGTACTCAGAAAACAGTTGGAGACAAGCGGATGTGCGTAAAACCATATCAAAATGCGTTAGAAAGCATGGAGCAAGCCAACCTCGCATTTCTTCAATTGCAACCGCCGTATATTGTAAAATAACATTCTACGGTCCAATCTGAAAGCATTATTCGTGTTTTCATCTGGAAATTAGTTAATCAGCATATAGCAGTTTAGAAAAAGTTTAAAAAATAATTTTTATTTTTTTGAGTAAATTGTAACTAAAATAGTCAAGAAACTTGACCCTTCTGTTTGCATAAGATATAGCAAATAATTTATTACAACTTTTTTTGAAATATATCGATTCTTTTTAATGCCTAGTA
Organism: Cantharis rustica; assembly: GCA_911387805.1. Lineage (NCBI taxonomy): Eukaryota > Metazoa > Arthropoda > Insecta > Coleoptera > Cantharidae > Cantharis > Cantharis rustica. The sequence continues at coordinate 14,149,930 of OU426883.1, forward strand.
CTCAGAAAACAGTTGGAGACAAGCGGATGTGCGTAAAACCATATCAAAATGCGTTAGAAAGCATGGAGCAAGCCAACCTCGCATTTCTTCAATTGCAACCGCCGTATATTGTAAAATAACATTCTACGGTCCAATCTGAAAGCATTATTCGTGTTTTCATCTGGAAATTAGTTAATCAGCATATAGCAGTTTATAAAAAGTTTAAAAAATAATATTTATTTTTTTGAGTAAATTGTAACTAAAATAGTCAAGAAACTTGACCCTTCTGTTTGCATAAGATATAGCAAATAATTTATTACAACTTTTTTTGAAATATATCGATTCTTTTTAATGCGTAGTACTCAGAAAACAGTTGGAGACAAGCGGATGTGCGTAAAACCATATCAAAATGCGTTAGAAAGCATGGAGCAAGCCAACCTCGCATTTCTTCAATTGCAACCGCCGTATATTGTAAAATAACATTCTACGGTCCAATCTGAAAGCATTATTCGTGTTTTCATCTGGAAATTAGTTAATCAGCATATAGCAGTTTAGAAAAAGTTTAAAAAATAATTTTTATTTTTTTGAGTAAATTGTAACTAAAATAGTCAAAAACTTGACCCTTCTGTTTGCATAAGATATAGCAAATAATTTATTACAACTTTTTTTGAAATATATCGATTCTTTTTAATGCCTAGTACTCAGAAAACAGTTGGAGACAAGCGGATGTGCGTAAAACCATATCAAAATGCGTTAGAAAGCATGGAGCAAGCCAACCTCGCATTTCTTCAATTGCAACCGCCGTATATTGTAAAATAACATTCTACGGTCCAATCTGAAAGCATTATTCGTGTTTTCATCTGGAAATTAGTTAATCAGCATATAGCAGTTTAGAAAAAGTTTAAAAAATAATTTTTATTTTTTTGAGTAAATTGTAACTAAAATAGTCAAGAAACTTGACCCTTCTGTTTGCATAAGATATAGCAAATAATTTATTACAACTTTTTTTGAAATATATCGATTCTTTTTAATGCCTAGTACTCAGAAAACAGTTGGAGACAAGCGGATGTGCGTAAAACCATATCAAAATGCGTTAGAAAGCATGGAGCAAGCCAACCTCGCATTTCTTCAATTGCAACCGCCGTATATTGTAAAATAACATTCTACGGTCCAATCTGAAAGCATTATTCGTGTTTTCATCTGGAAATTAGTTAATCAGCATATAGCAGTTTATAAAAAGTTTAAAAAATAATATTTATTTTTTTGAGTAAATTGTAACTAAAATAGTCAAGAAACTTGACCCTTCTGTTTGCATAAGATATAGCAAATAATTTATTACAACTTTTTTTGAAATATATCGATTCTTTTTAATGCGTAGTACTCAGAAAACAGTTGGAGACAAGCGGATGTGCGTAAAACCATATCAAAATGCGTTAGAAAGCATGGAGCAAGCCAACCTCGCATTTCTTCAATTGCAACCGCCGTATATTGTAAAATAACATTTTACGGTCCAATCTGAAAGCATTATTCGTGTTTTCATCTGGAAATTAGTTAATCAGCATATAGCAGTTTATAAAAAGTTTAAAAAATAATATTTATTTTTTTGAGTAAATTGTAACTAAAATAGTCAAGAAACTTGACCCTTCTGTTTGCATAAGATATAGCAAATAATTTATTACAACTTTTTTTGAAATATATCGATTCTTTTTAATGCGTAGTACTCAGAAAACAGTTGGAGACAAGCGGATGTGCGTAAAACCATATCAAAATGCGTTAGAAAGCATGGAGCAAGCCAACCTCGCATTTCTTCAATTGCAACCGCCGTATATTGTAAAATAACATTCTACGGTCCAATCTGAAAGCATTATTCGTGTTTTCATCTGGAAATTAGTTAATCAGCATATAGCAGTTTAGAAAAAGTTTAAAAAATAATTTTTATTTTTTTGAGTAAATTGTAACTAAAATAGTCAAGAAACTTGACCCTTCTGTTTGCATAAGATATAGCAAATAATTTATTACAACTTTTTTTGAAATATATCGATTCTTTTTAATGCGTAGTACTCAGAAAACAGTTGGAGACAAGCGGATGTGCGTAAAACCATATCAAAATGCGTTAGAAAGCATGGAGCAAGCCAACCTCGCATTTCTTCAATTGCAACCGCCGTATATTGTAAAATAACATTCTACGGTCCAATCTGAAAGCATTATTCGTGTTTTCATCTGGAAATTAGTTAATCAGCATATAGCAGTTTAGAAAAAGTTTAAAAAATAATTTTTATTTTTTTGAGTAAATTGTAACTAAAATAGTCAAGAAACTTGACCCTTCTGTTTGCATAAGATATAGCAAATAATTTATTACAACTTTTTTTGAAATATATCGATTCTTTTTAATGCGTAGTACTCAGAAAACAGTTGGAGACAAGCGGATGTGCGTAAAACCATATCAAAATGCGTTAGAAAGCATGGAGCAAGCCAACCTCGCATTTCTTCAATTGCAACCGCCGTATATTGTAAAATAACATTCTACGGTCCAATCTGAAAGCATTATTCGTGTTTTCATCTGGAAATTAGTTAATCAGCATATAGCAGTTTAGAAAAAGTTTAAAAAATAATTTTTATTTTTTTGAGTAAATTGTAACTAAAATAGTCAAGAAACTTGACCCTTCTGTTTGCATAAGATATAGCAAATAATTTATTACAACTTTTTTTGAAATATATCGATTCTTTTTAATGCCTAGTACTCAGAAAACAGTTGGAGACAAGCGGATGTGCGTAAAACCATATCAAAATGCGTTAGAAAGCATGGAGCAAGCCAACCTCGCATTTCTTCAATTGCAACCGCCGTATATTGTAAAATAACATTCTACGGTCCAATCTGAAAGCATTATTCGTGTTTTCATCTGGAAATTAGTTAATCAGCATATAGCAGTTTAGAAAAAGTTTAAAAAATAATTTTTATTTTTTTGAGTAAATTGTAACTAAAATAGTCAAGAAACTTGACCCTTCTGTTTGCATAAGATATAGCAAATAATTTATTACAACTTTTTTTGAAATATATCGATTCTTTTTAATGCGTAGTACTCAGAAAACAGTTGGAGACAAGCGGATGTGCGTAAAACCATATCAAAATGCGTTAGAAAGCATGGAGCAAGTCAACCTCGCATTTCTTCAATTGCAACCGCCGAATATTGTAAAATAACATTCTACGGTCCAATCTGAAAGCATTATTCGTGTTTTCATCTGGAAATTAGTTAATCAGCATATAGCAGTTTAGAAAAAGTTTAAAAAATAATTTTTATTTTTTTGAGTAAATTGTAACTAAAATAGTCAAGAAACTTGACCCTTCTGTTTGCATAAGATATAGCAAATAATTTATTACAACTTTTTTTGAAATATATCGATTCTTTTTAATGCCTAGTACTCAGAAAACAGTTGGAGACAAGCGGATGTGCGTAAAACCATATCAAAATGCGTTAGAAAGCATGGAGCAAGCCAACCTCGCATTTCTTCAATTGCAACCGCCGTATATTGTAAAATAACATTCTACGGTCCAATCTGAAAGCATTATTCGTGTTTTCATCTGGAAATTAGTTAATCAGCATATAGCAGTTTAGAAAAAGTTTAAAAAATAATTTTTATTTTTTTGAGTAAATTGTAACTAAAATAGTCAAGAAACTTGACCCTTCTGTTTGCATAAGATATAGCAAATAATTTATTACAACTTTTTTTGAAATATATCGATTCTTTTTAATGCGTAGTACTCAGAAAACAGTTGGAGACAAGCGGATGTGCGTAAAACCATATCAAAATGCGTTAGAAAGCATGGAGCAAGCCAACCTCGCATTTCTTCAATTGCAACCGCCGTATATTGTAAAATAACATTCTACGGTCCAATCTGAAAGCATTATTCGTGTTTTCATCTGGAAATTAGTTAATCAGCATATAGCAGTTTAGAAAAAGTTTAAAAAATAATTTTTATTTTTTTGAGTAAATTGTAACTAAAATAGTCAAGAAACTTGACCCTTCTGTTTGCATAAGATATAGCAAATAATTTATTACAACTTTTTTTGAAATATATCGATTCTTTTTAATGCCTAGTACTCAGAAAACAGTTGGAGACAAGCGGATGTGCGTAAAACCATATCAAAATGCGTTAGAAAGCATGGAGCAAGCCAACCTCGCATTTCTTCAATTGCAACCGCCGTATATTGTAAAATAACATTCTACGGTCCAATCTGAAAGCATTATTCGTGTTTTCATCTGGAAATTAGTTAATCAGCATATAGCAGTTTAGAAAAAGTTTAAAAAATAATTTTTATTTTTTTGAGTAAATTGTAACTAAAATAGTCAAGAAACTTGACCCTTCTGTTTGCATAAGATATAGCAAATAATTTATTACAACTTTTTTTGAAATATATCGATTCTTTTTAATGCGTAGTACTCAGAAAACAGTTGGAGACAAGCGGATGTGCGTAAAACCATATTAAAATGCGTTAGAAAGCATGGAGCAAGCCAACCTCGCATTTCTTCAATTGCAACCGCCGTATATTGTAAAATAACATTCTACGGTCCAATCTGAAAGCATTATTCGTGTTTTCATCTGGAAATTAGTTAATCAGCATATAGCAGTTTAGAAAAAGTTTAAAAAATAATTTTTATTTTTTTGAGTAAATTGTAACTAAAATAGTCAAGAAACTTGACCCTTCTGTTTGCATAAGATATAGCAAATAATTTATTACAACTTTTTTTGAAATATATCGATTCTTTTTAATGCGTAGTACTCAGAAAACAGTTGGAGACAAGCGGATGTGCGTAAAACCATATCAAAATGCGTTAGAAAGCATGGAGCAAGTCAACCTCGCATTTCTTCAATTGCAACCGCCGTATATTGTAAAATAACATTCTACGGTCCAATCTGAAAGCATTATTCGTGTTTTCATCTGGAAATTAGTTAATCAGCATATAGCAGTTTAGAAAAAGTTTAAAAAATAATTTTTATTTTTTTGAGTAAATTGTAACTAAAATAGTCAAGAAACTTGACCCTTCTGTTTGCATAAGATATAGCAAATAATTTATTACAACTTTTTTTGAAATATATCGATTCTTTTTAATGCGTAGTACTCAGAAAACAGTTGGAGACAAGCGGATGTGCGTAAAACCATATCAAAATGCGTTAGAAAGCATGGAGCAAGTCAACCTCGCATTTCTTCAATTGCAACCGCCGTATATTGTAAAATAACATTCTACGGTCCAATCTGAAAGCATTATTCGTGTTTTCATCTGGAAATTAGTTAATCAGCATATAGCAGTTTAGAAAAAGTTTAAAAAATAATTTTTATTTTTTTGAGTAAATTGTAACTAAAATAGTCAAGAAACTTGACCCTTCTGTTTGCATAAGATATAGCAAATAATTTATTACAACTTTTTTTGAAATATATCGATTCTTTTTAATGCGTAGTACTCAGAAAACAGTTGGAGACAAGCGGATGTGCGTAAAACCATATCAAAATGCGTTAGAAAGCATGGAGCAAGCCAACCTCGCATTTCTTCAATTGCAACCGCCGTATATTGTAAAATAACATTCTACGGTCCAATCTGAAAGCATTATTCGTGTTTTCATCTGGAAATTAGTTAATCAGCATATAGCAGTTTAGAAAAAGTTTAAAAAATAATTTTTATTTTTTTGAGTAAATTGTAACTAAAATAGTCAAGAAACTTGACCCTTCTGTTTGCATAAGATATAGCAAATAATTTATTACAACTTTTTTTGAAATATATCGATTCTTTTTAATGCCTAGTACTCAGAAAACAGTTGGAGACAAGCGGATGTGCGTAAAACCATATCAAAATGCGTTAGAAAGCATGGAGCAAGCCAACCTCGCATTTCTTCAATTGCAACCGCCGTATATTGTAAAATAACATTCTACGGTCCAATCTGAAAGCATTATTCGTGTTTTCATCTGGAAATTAGTTAATCAGCATATAGCAGTTTAGAAAAAGTTTAAAAAATAATTTTTATTTTTTTGAGTAAATTGTAACTAAAATAGTCAAGAAACTTGACCCTTCTGTTTGCATAAGATATAGCAAATAATTTATTACAACTTTTTTTGAAATATATCGATTCTTTTTAATGCGTAGTACTCAGAAAACAGTTGGAGACAAGCGGATGTGCGTAAAACCATATCAAAATGCGTTAGAAAGCATGGAGCAAGCCAACCTCGCATTTCTTCAATTGCAACCGCCGTATATTGTAAAATAACATTCTACGGTCCAATCTGAAAGCATTATTCGTGTTTTCATCTGGAAATTAATTAATCAGCATATAGCAGTTTAGAAAAAGTTTAAAAAATAATTTTTATTTTTTTGAGTAAATTGTAACTAAAATAGTCAAGAAACTTGACCCTTCTGTTTGCATAAGATATAGCAAATAATTTATTACAACTTTTTTTGAAATATATCGATTCTTTTTAATGCGTAGTACTCAGAAAACAGTTGGAGACAAGCGGATGTGCGTAAAACCATATCAAAATGCGTTAGAAAGCATGGAGCAAGTCAACCTCGCATTTCTTCAATTGCAACCGCCGTATATTGTAAAATAACATTCTACGGTCCAATCTGAAAGCATTATTCGTGTTTTCATCTGGAAATTAGTTAATCAGCATATAGCAGTTTAGAAAAAGTTTAAAAAATAATTTTTATTTTTTTGAGTAAATTGTAACTAAAATAGTCAAGAAACTTGACCCTTCTGTTTGCATAAGATATAGCAAATAATTTATTACAACTTTTTTTGAAATATATCGATTCTTTTTAATGCGTAGTACTCAGAAAACAGTTGGAGACAAGCGGATGTGCGTAAAACCATATCAAAATGCGTTAGAAAGCATGGAGCAAGCCAACCTCGCATTTCTTCAATTGCAACCGCCGTATATTGTAAAATAACATTCTACGGTCCAATCTGAAAGCATTATTCGTGTTTTCATCTGGAAATTAGTTAATCAGCATATAGCAGTTTAGAAAAAGTTTAAAAAATAATTTTTATTTTTTTGAGTAAATTGTAACTAAAATAGTCAAGAAACTTGACCCTTCTGTTTGCATAAGATATAGCAAATAATTTATTACAACTTTTTTTGAAATATATCGATTCTTTTTAATGCCTAGTACTCAGAAAACAGTTGGAGACAAGCGGATGTGCGTAAAACCATATCAAAATGCGTTAGAAAGCATGGAGCAAGCCAACCTCGCATTTCTTCAATTGCAACCGCCGTATATTGTAAAATAACATTCTACGGTCCAATCTGAAAGCATTATTCGTGTTTTCATCTGGAAATTAGTTAATCAGCATATAGCAGTTTAGAAAAAGTTTAAAAAATAATTTTTATTTTTTTGAGTAAATTGTAACTAAAATAGTCAAGAAACTTGACCCTTCTGTTTGCATAAGATATAGCAAATAATTTATTACAACTTTTTTTGAAATATATCGATTCTTTTTAATGCGTAGTACTCAGAAAACAGTTGGAGACAAGCGGATGTGCGTAAAACCATATCAAAATGCGTTAGAAAGCATGGAGCAAGCCAACCTCGCATTTCTTCAATTGCAACCGCCGTATATTGTAAAATAACATTCTACGGTCCAATCTGAAAGCATTATTTGTGTTTTCATCTGGAAATTAGTTAATCAGCATATAGCAGTTTAGAAAAAGTTTAAAAAATAATTTTTATTTTTTTGAGTAAATTGTAACTAAAATAGTCAAGAAACTTGACCCTTCTGTTTGCATAAGATATAGCAAATAATTTATTACAACTTTTTTTGAAATATATCGATTCTTTTTAATGCCTAGTACTCAGAAAACAGTTGGAGACAAGCCGATGTGCGTAAAACCATATCAAAATGCGTTAGAAAGCATGGAGCAAGCCAACCTCGCATTTCTTCAATTGCAACCGCCGTATATTGTAAAATAACATTCTACGGTCCAATCTGAAAGCATTATTCGTGTTTTCATCTGGAAATTAGTTAATCAGCATATAGCAGTTTAGAAAAAGTTTAAAAAATAATTTTTATTTTTTTGAGTAAATTGTAACTAAAATAGTCAAGAAACTTGACCCTTCTGTTTGCATAAGATATAGCAAATAATTTATTACAACTTTTTTTGAAATATATCGATTCTTTTTAATGCGTAGTACTCAGAAAACAGTTGGAGACAAGCGGATGTGCGTAAAACCATATCAAAATGCGTTAGAAAGCATGGAGCAAGCCAACCTCGCATTTCTTCAATTGCAACCGCCGTATATTGTAAAATAACATTCTACGGTCCAATCTGAAAGCATTATTCGTGTTTTCATCTGGAAATTAGTTAATCAGCATATAGCAGTTTAGAAAAAGTTTAAAAAATAATTTTTATTTTTTTGAGTAAATTGTAACTAAAATAGTCAAGAAACTTGACCCTTCTGTTTGCATAAGATATAGCAAATAATTTATTACAACTTTTTTTGAAATATATCGATTCTTTTTAATGCGTAGTACTCAGAAAACAGTTGGAGACAAGCGGATGTGCGTAAAACCATATCAAAATGCGTTAGAAAGCATGGAGCAAGTCAACCTCGCATTTCTTCAATTGCAACCGCCGTATATTGTAAAATAACATTCTACGGTCCAATCTGAAAGCATTATTCGTGTTTTCATCTGGAAATTAGTTAATCAGCATATAGCAGTTTAGAAAAAGTTTAAAAAATAATTTTTATTTTTTTGAGTAAATTGTAACTAAAATAGTCAAGAAACTTGACCCTTCTGTTTGCATAAGATATAGCAAATAATTTATTACAACTTTTTTTGAAATATATCGATTCTTTTTAATGCGTAGTACTCAGAAAACAGTTCGAGACAAGCGGATGTGCGTAAAACCATATCAAAATGCGTTAGAAAGCATGGAGCAAGCCAACCTCGCAGTTCTTCAATTGCAACCGCCGTATATTGTAAAATAACATTCTACGGTCCAATCTGAAAGCATTATTCGTGTTTTCATCTGGAAATTAGTTAATCAGCATATAGCAGTTTAGAAAAAGTTTAAAAAATAATTTTTATTTTTTTGAGTAAATTGTAACTAAAATAGTCAAGAAACTTGACCCTTCTGTTTGCATAAGATATAGCAAATAATTTATTACAACTTTTTTTGAAATATATCGATTTTTTTTAATGCCTAGTACTCAGAAAACAGTTGGAGACAAGCGGATGTGCGTAAAACCATATCAAAATGCGTTAGAAAGCATGGAGCAAGCCAACCTCGCATTTCTTCAATTGCAACCGCCGTATATTGTAAAATAATATTCTACGGTCCAATCTGAAAGCATTATTCGTGTTTTCATCTGGAAATTAGTTAATCAGCATATAGCAGTTTAGAAAAAGTTTAAAAAATAATTTTTATTTTTTTGAGTAAATTGTAACTAAAATAGTCAAGAAACTTGACCCTTCTGTTTGCATAAGATATAGCAAATAATTTATTACAACTTTTTTTGAAATATATCGATTCTTTTTAATGCGTAGTACTCAGAAAACAGTTGGAGACAAGCGGATGTGCGTAAAACCATATCAAAATGCGTTAGAAAGCATGGAGCAAGCCAACCTCGCATTTCTTCAATTGCAACCGCCGTATATTGTAAAATAACATTCTACGGTCCAATCTGAAAGCATTATTCGTGTTTTCATCTGGAAATTAGTTAATCAGCATATAGCAGTTTAGAAAAAGTTTAAAAAATAATTTTTATTTTTTTTGAGAAAATTGTAACTAAAATAGTCAAGAAACTTGACCCTTCTGTTTGCATAAGATATAGCAAATAATTTATTACAACTTTTTTTGAAATATATCGATTCTTTTTAATGCGTAGTACTCAGAAAACAGTTGGAGACAAGCGGATGTGCGTAAAACCATATCAAAATGCGTTAGAAAGCATGGAGCAAGTCAACCTCGCATTTCTTCAATTGCAACCGCCGTATATTGTAAAATAACATTCTACGGTCCAATCTGAAAGCATTATTCGTGTTTTCATCTGGAAATTAGTTAATCAGCATATAGCAGTTTAGAAAAAGTTTAAAAAATAATTTTTATTTTTTTGAGTAAATTGTAACTAAAATAGTCAAGAAACTTGACCCTTCTGTTTGCATAAGATATAGCAAATAATTTATTACAACTTTTTTTGAAATATATCGATTCTTTTTAATGCGTAGTACTCAGAAAACAGTTCGAGACAAGCGGATGTGCGTAAAACCATATCAAAATGCGTTAGAAAGCATGGAGCAAGCCAACCTCGCAGTTCTTCAATTGCAACCGCCGTATATTGTAAAATAACATTCTACGGTCCAATCTGAAAGCATTATTCGTGTTTTCATCTGGAAATTAGTTAATCAGCATATAGCAGTTTAGAAAAAGTTTAAAAAATAATTTTTATTTTTTTGAGTAAATTGTAACTAAAATAGTCAAGAAACTTGACCCTTCTGTTTGCATAAGATATAGCAAATAATTTATTACAACTTTTTTTGAAATATATCGATTCTTTTTAATGCGTAGTACTCAGAAAACAGTTGGAGACAAGCGGATGTGCGTAAAACCATATCAAAATGCGTTAGAAAGCATGGAGCAAGTCAACCTCGCATTTCTTCAATTGCAACCGCCGTATATTGTAAAATAACATTCTACGGTCCAATCTAAAAGCATTATTCGTGTTTTCATCTGGAAATTAGTTAATCAGCATATAGCAGTTTAGAAAAAGTTTAAAAAATAATTTTTATTTTTTTTGAGAAAATTGTAACTAAAATAGTCAAGAAACTTGACCCTTCTGTTTGCATAAGATATAGCAAATAATTTATTACAACTTTTTTTGAAATATATCGATTCTTTTTAATGCGTAGTACTCAGAAAACAGTTGGAGACAAGCGGATGTGCGTAAAACCATATCAAAATGTGTTAGAAAGCATGGAGCAAGCTAACCTCGCATTTCTTCAATTGCAACCGCCGTATATTGTAAAATAACATTCTACGGTCCAATCTGAAAGCATTATTCGTGTTTTCATCTGGAAATTAGTTAATCAGCATATAGCAGTTTAGAAAAAGTTTAAAAAATAATTTTTATTTTTTTGAGTAAATTGTAACTAAAATAGTCAAGAAACTTGACCCTTCTGTTTGCATAAGATATAGCAAATAATTTATTACAACTTTTTTTGAAATATATCGATTCTTTTTAATGCCTAGTACTCAGAAAACAGTTGGAGACAAGCGGATGTGCGTAAAACCATATCAAAATGCGTTAGAAAGCATGGAGCAAGCCAACCTCGCATTTCTTCAATTGCAACCGCCGTATATTGTAAAATAACATTCTACGGTCCAATCTGAAAGCATTATTCGTGTTTTCATCTGGAAATTAGTTAATCAGCATATAGCAGTTTAGAAAAAGTTTAAAAAATAATTTTTATTTTTTTGAGTAAATTGTAACTAAAATAGTCAAGAAACTTGACCCTTCTGTTTGCATAAGATATAGCAAATAATTTATTACAACTTTTTTTGAAATATATCGATTCTTTTTAATGCGTAGTACTCAGAAAACAGTTGGAGACAAGCGGATGTGCGTAAAACCATATCAAAATGCGTTAGAAAGCATGGAGCAAGCCAACCTCGCAGTTCTTCAATTGCAACCGCCGTATATTGTAAAATAACATTCTACGGTCCAATCTGAAAGCATTATTCGTGTTTTCATCTGGAAATTAGTTAATCAGCATATAGCAGTTTAGAAAAAGTTTAAAAAATAATTTTTATTTTTTTGAGTAAATTGTAACTAAAATAGTCAAGAAACTTGACCCTTCTGTTTGCATAAGATATAGCAAATAATTTATTACAACTTTTTTTGAAATATATCGATTCTTTTTAATGCGTAGTACTCAGAAAACAGTTGGAGACAAGCGGATGTGCGTAAAACCATATCAAAATGCGTTAGAAAGCATGGAGCAAGCCAACCTCGCATTTCTTCAATTGCAACCGCCGTATATTGTAAAATAACATTCTACGGTCCAATCTGAAAGCATTATTCGTGTTTTCATCTGGAAATTAGTTAATCAGCATATAGCAGTTTATAAAAAGTTTAAAAAATAATATTTATTTTTTTGAGTAAATTGTAACTAAAATAGTCAAGAAACTTGACCCTTCTGTTTGCATAAGATATAGCAAATAATTTATTACAACTTTCTTTGAAATATATCGATTCTTCTTAATGCGTAGTACTCAGAAAACAGTTGGAGACAAGCGGATGTGCGTAAAACCATATCAAAATGCGTTAGAAAGCATGGAGCAAGCCAAGCTCGCATTTCTTCAATTGCAACCGCCGTATATTGTAAGATAACATTCTATGGTCCAATCTGAAAGCATTATTCGTGTTTTTATCTGAAAGTTTAAAAAATAATTTTTATTTTTTTGAGTAAATTGTAACTAAAATAGTCAAAAAACTTGACCCTTCTGTTTGCATAAGATATAGCAAATAATTTATTACAACTTTTTTTGAAATATATCGATTCTTTTTAATGCGTAGTACTCAGAAAACAGTTGGAGACAAGCGGATGTGCGTAAAACCATATCAAAATGCGTTAGAAAGCATGGAGCAAGCCAACCTCGCATTTCTTCAATTGCAACCGCCGTATATTGTAAAATAACATTCTACGGTCCAATCTGAAAGCATTATTCGTGTTTTCATCTGGAAATTAGTTAATCAGCATATAGCAGTTTAGAAAAAGTTTAAAAAATAATTTTTATTTTTTTGAGTAAATTGTAACTAAAATAGTCAAGAAACTTGACCCTTCTGTTTGCATAAGATATAGCAAATAATTTATTACAACTTTTTTTGAAATATATCGATTCTTTTTAATGCGTAGTACTCAGAAAACAGTTGGAGACAAGCGGATGTGCGTAAAACCATATCAAAATGCGTTAGAAAGCATGGAGCAAGCCAACCTCGCATTTCTTCAATTGCAACCGCCGTATATTGTAAAATAACATTCTACGGTCCAATCTGAAAGCATTATTCGTGTTTTCATCTGGAAATTAGTTAATCAGCATATAGCAGTTTAGAAAAAGTTTAAAAAATAATTTTTATTTTTTTGAGTAAATTGTAACTAAAATAGTCAAGAAACTTGACCCTTCTGTTTGCATAAGATATAGCAAATAATTTATTACAACTTTTTTTGAAATATATCGATTCTTTTTAATGCGTAGCACTCAGAAAACAGTTGGAGACAAGCGGATGTGCGTAAAACCATATCAAAATGCGTTAGAAAGCATGGAGCAAGCCAACCTCGCATTTCTTCAATTGCAACCGCCGTATATTGTAAAATAACATTCTACGGTCCAATCTGAAAGCATTATTCGTGTTTTCATCTGGAAATTAGTTAATCAGCATATAGCAGTTTAGAAAAAGTTTAAAAAATAATTTTTATTTTTTTGAGTAAATTGTAACTAAAATAGTCAAGAAACTTGACCCTTCTGTTTGCATAAGATATAGCAAATAATTTATTACAACTTTTTTTGAAATATATCGATTCTTTTTAATGCGTAGTACTCAGAAAACAGTTGGAGACAAGCGGATGTGCGTAAAACCATATCAAAATGCGTTAGAAAGCATGGAGCAAGTCAACCTCGCATTTCTTCAATTGCAACCGCCGTATATTGTAAAATAACATTCTACGGTCCAATCTGAAAGCATTATTCGTGTTTTCATCTGGAAATTAGTTAATCAGCATATAGCAGTTTAGAAAAAAGTTTAAAAAATAATTTTTATTTTTTTGAGTAAATTGTAACTAAAATAGTCAAGAAACTTGACCCTTCTGTTTGCATAAGATATAGCAAATAATTTATTACAACTTTTTTTGAAATATATCGATTCTTTTTAATGCGTAGTACTCAGAAAACAGTTGGAGACAAGCGGATGTGCGTAAAACCATATCAAAATGCGTTAGAAAGCATGGAGCAAGCCAACCTCGCATTTCTTCAATTGCAACCGCCGTATATTGTAAAATAACATTCTACGGTCCAATCTGAAAGCATTATTCGTGTTTTCATCTGGAAATTAGTTAATCAGCATATAGCAGTTTAGAAAAAGTTTAAAAAATAATTTTTATTTTTTTGAGTAAATTGTAACTAAAATAGTCAAGAAACTTGACCCTTCTGTTTGCATAAGATATAGCAAATAATTTATTACAACTTTTTTTGAAATATATCGATTCTTTTTAATGCCTAGTACTCAGAAAACAGTTGGAGACAAGCGGATGTGCGTAAAACCATATCAAAATGCGTTAGAAAGCATGGAGCAAGCCAACCTCGCATTTCTTCAATTGCAACCGCCGTATATTGTAAAATAACATTCTACGGTCCAATCTGAAAGCATTATTCGTGTTTTCATCTGGAAATTAGTTAATCAGCATATAGCAGTTTATAAAAAGTTTAAAAAATAATATTTATTTTTTTGAGTAAATTGTAACTAAAATAGTCAAGAAACTTGACCCTTCTGTTTGCATAAGATATAGCAAATAATTTATTACAACTTTTTTTGAAATATATCGATTCTTCTTAATGCGTAGTACTCAGAAAACAGTTGGAGACAAGCGGATGTGCGTAAAACCATATCAAAATGCGTTAGAAAGCATGGAGCAAGCCAAGCTCGCATTTCTTCAATTGCAACCGCCGTATATTGTAAGATAACATTCTATGGTCCAATCTGAAAGCATTATTCGTGTTTTCATCTGGAAATTAGTTAATCAGCATATAGCAGTTTAGAAAAAGTTTAAAAAATAATTTTTATTTTTTTGAGTAAATTGTAACTAAAATAGTCAAGAAACTTGACCCTTCTGTTTGCATAAGATATAGCAAATAATTTATTACAACTTTTTTTGAAATATATCGATTCTTTTTAATGCGTAGTACTCAGAAAACAGTTGGAGACAAGCGGATGTGCGTAAAACCATATCAAAATGCGTTAGAAAGCATGGCGAAAGCCAACCTCGCATTTCTTCAATTGCTACCGCCGTATATTGTAAAATAACATTCCACGGTCGAATCTGAAAGCATTATTCGTGTTTTCATCTGGAAATTAGTTAATCAGCATATAGCAGTTTATAAAAAGTTTAAAAAATAATATATTTTTTTTTGAGTAAATTGTAACTAAAATAGTCAAGAAACTTGACCCTTCTGTTTGCATAAGATATAGCAAATAATTTATTACAACTTTTTTTGAAATATATCGATTCCTTTTAATGCTTAGTACTCAGAAAACAGTTGGAGACAAGCGGATGTGCGTAAAACCATATCAAAATGCGTTAGAAAGCATGGAGCAAGCCAATCTCGCATTTCTTCAATTGCAACCGCCGTATATTGTAAAATAACATTCTACGGTCCAATCTGAAAGCATTATTCGTGTTTTCATCTGGAAATTAGTTAATCAGCATATAGCAGTTTATAAAAAGTTTAAAAAATAATATTTATTTTTTTGAGTAAATTGTAACTAAAATAGTCAAGAAACTGGACCCTTCTATTTGCATAAGATATAGCAAATAATTTATTACAAGTTTTTTTGAAATAAATCGATTCTTTTTAATGCGTAGTACTCAGAAAACAGTTGGAGACAAGCGGAGGTGCGTAAAACCATATCAAAATGCGTTAGAAAGCATGGAGCAAGCCAACCTCGCATTTCTTCAATTGCAACCGCCGTATATTGTAAAATAACATTCTACGGTCCAATCTGAAAGCATTATTCGTGTTTTCATCTGGAAATTAGTTAATCAGCATATAGCAGTTTAGAAAAAGTTTAAAAAATAATTTTTATTTTTTTGAGTAAATTGTAACTAAAATAGTCAAGAAACTTGACCCTTCTGTTTGCATAAGATATAGCAAATAATTTATTACAACTTTTTTTGAAATATATCGATTCTTTTTAATGCGTAGTACTCAGAAAACAGTTGGAGACAAGCGGATGTGCGTAAAACCATATCAAAATGCGTTCGAAAGCATGGAGCAAGCCAAACTCGCATTTCTTCAATTGCAACCGCCGTATATTGTAAAATAACATTCTACGGTCGAATCTGAAAGCATTATTCGTGTTTTCATCTGGAAATTAGTTAATCAGCATATAGCAGTTTAGAAAAAGTTTAAAAAATAATTTTTATTTTTTTGAGTAAATTGTAACTAAAATAGTCAAGAAACTTGACCCTTCTGTTTGCATAAGATATAGCAAATAATTTATTACAACTTTTTTTTGAAATATATCGATTCTTTTTAATGCGTAGTACTCAGAAAACAGTTAGAGACAAGCGGATGTGCGTAAAACCATATCAAAATGCGTTAGAAAGCATGGCGAAAGCCAACCTCGCATTTCTTCAATTGCTACCGCCGTATATTGTAAAATAACATTCCACGGTCCAATCTGAAAGCATTATTCGTGTTTTCATCTGGAAATTAGTTAATCAGCATATAGCAGTTTATAAAAAGTTTAAAAAATAATATTTATTTTTTTGAGTAAATTGTAACTAAAATAGTCAAGAAACTTGACCCTTCTGTTTGCATAGGATATAGCAAATAATTTATTACAACTTTTTTTGAAATATATCGATTCTTTTTAATGCGTGGTACTCAGAAAACAGTTGGAGACAAGCGGATGTGCGTAAAACCATATCAAAATGCGTTAGAAAGCATGGAGCAAGCCAAGCTCGCATTTCTTCAATTGCAACCGCCGTATATTGTAAAATAACATTCTACGGTCCAATCTGAAAGCATTATTCGTGTTTTCATCTGGAAATTAGTTAATCAGCATATAGCAGTTTAGAAAAAGTTTAAAAAATAATTTTTATTTTTTTGAGTAAATTGTAACTAAAATAGTCAAGAAACTTGACCCTTCTGTTTGCATAAGATATAGCAAATAATTTATTACAACTTTTTTTGAAATATATCGATTCTTTTTAATGCGTAGTACTCAGAAAACAGTTGGAGACAAGCGGATGTGCGTAAAACCATATCAAAATGCGTTAGAAAGCATGGAGCAAGCCAACCTCGCATTTCTTCAATTGCAACCGCCGTATATTGTAAAATAACATTCTACGGTCCAATCTGAAAGCATTATTCGTGTTTTCATCTGGAAATTAGTTAATCAGCATATAGCAGTTTAGAAAAAGTTTAAAAAATAATATTTATTTTTTTGAGTAAATTGTAACTAAAATAGTCAAGAAACTTGACCCTTCTGTTTGCATAAGATATAGCAAATAATTTATTACAACTTTTTTTGAAATATATCGATTCTTTTTAATGCGTAGTACTCAGAAAACAGTTGGAGACAAGCGGATGTGCGTAAAACCATATCAAAATGCGTTAGAAAGCATGGAGCAAGCCAACCTCGCATTTCTTCAATTGTAACCGCCGTATATTGTAAAATAACATTGTACGGTCCAATCTGAAAGCATTATTCGTGTTTTCATCTGGAAATTAGTTAATCAGCATATAGCAGTTTAGAAAAAGTTTAAAAAATAATATTTATTTTTTTGAGTAAATTGTAACTAAAATAGTCAAGAAACTTGACCCTTCTGTTTGCATAAGATATAGCAAATAATTTATTACAACTTTTTTTGAAATATATCGATTCTTTTTATTGCCTAGTACTCAGAAAACAGTTGGAGACAAGCGGATGTGCGTAAAACCATATCAAAATGCGTTAGAAAGCATGGAGCAAGCCAACCTCGCATTTCTTCAATTGCAACCGCCGTATATTGTAAAATAACATTCTACGGTCCAATCTGAAAGCATTATTCGTGTTTTCATCTGGAAATTAGTTAATCAGCATATAGCAGTTTATAAAAAGTTTAAAAAATAATATTTATTTTTTTGAGTAAATTGTAACTAAAATAGTCAAGAAACTTGACCCTTCTGTTTGCATAAGATATAGCAAATAATTTATTACAACTTTTTTTGAAATATATCGATTCTTTTTAATGCGTAGTACTCAGAAAACAGTTGGAGACAAGCGGATGTGCGTAAAACCATATCAAAATGCGTTAGAAAGCATGGAGCAAGCCAAGCTCGCATTTCTTCAATTGCAACCGCCGTATATTGTAAGATAACATTCTATGGTCCAATCTGAAAGCATTATTCGTGCTTTCATCTGGAAATTAGTTAATCAGCATATAGCAGTTTAGGAAAAGTTTAAAAAATATTTTTATTTTTTTGAGTAAATTGTAACTAAAATAGTCAAGAAACTTGACCCTTCTGTTTGCATAAGATATAGCAAATAATTTATTACAACTTTTTTTGAAATATATCGATTCTTTTTAATGCCTAGTACTCAGAAAACAGTTGGAGACAAGCGGATGTGCGTAAAACCATATCAAAATGCGTTAGAAAGCATGGAGCAAGCCAAGCTCGCATTTCTTCAATTGCAACCGCCGTATATTGTAAGATAACATTCTATGGTCCAATCTGAAAGCATTATTCGTGTTTTCATCTGGAAATTAGTTAATCAGCATATAGCAGTTTAGAAAAAGTTTAAAAAATAATTTTTATTTTTTTGAGTAAATTGTAACTAAAATAGTCAAGAAACTTGACCCTTCTGTTTGCATAAGATATAGCAAATAATTTATTACAACTTTTTTTAAAATATATCGATTCTTTTTAATGCGTAGTACTCAGAAAACAGTTGGAGACAAGCGGATGTGCGTAAAACCATATCAAAATGCGTTAGAAAGCATGGAGCAAGCCAACCTCGCATTTCTTCAATTGCAACCGCCGTATATTGTAAAATAACATTCTACGGTCCAATCTGAAAGCATTATTCGTGTTTTCATCTGGAAATTAGTTAATCAGCATATAGCAGTTTAGAAAAAGTTTAAAAAATAATTTTTATTTTTTTGAGTAAATTGTAACTAAAATAGTCAAGAAACTTGACCCTTCTGTTTGCATAAGATATAGCAAATAATTTATTACAACTTTTTTTGAAATATATCGATTCTTTTTAATGCGTAGTACTCAGAAAACAGTTGGAGACAAGCGGATGTGCGTAAAACCATATCAAAATGCGTTAGAAAGCATGGAGCAAGCCAACCTCGCATTTCTTCAATTGCAACCGCCGTATATTGTAAAATAACATTCTACGGTCCAATCTGAAAGCATTATTCGTGTTTTCATCTGGAAATTAATTAATCAGCATATAGCAGTTTAGAAAAAGTTTAAAAAATAATTTTTATTTTTTTGAGTAAATTGTAACTAAAATAGTCAAGAAACTTGACCCTTCTGTTTGCATAAGATATAGCAAATAATTTATTACAACTTTTTTTGAAATATATCGATTCTTTTTAATGCGTAGTACTCAGAAAACAGTTGGAGACAAGCGGATGTGCGTAAAACCATATCCAAATGCGTTAGAAAGCATGGAGCAAGCCAACCTCGCATTTCTTCAATTGCAACCGCCGTATATTGTAAAATAACATTCTACGGTCCAATCTGAAAGCATTATTCGTGTTTTCATCTGGAAATTAGTTAATCAGCATATAGCAGTTTGGAAAAAGTTTAAAAAATAATATTTATTTTTTTGAGTAAATTGTAACTAAAATAGTCAAGAAACTTGACCATTCTGTTTGCATAAGATATAGCAAATAATTTATTACAACTTTTTTTGAAATATATCGATTCTTTTTAATGCGTAGTACCCAGAAAACAGTTGGAGACAAGCGGATGTGCGTAAAACCATATCAAAATGCGTTAGAAAGCATGGAGCAAGCCAACCTCGCATTTCTTCAATTGCAACCGCCGTATATTGTAAAATAACATTCTACGGTCCAATCTGAAAGCATTATTCGTGTTTTCATCTGGAAATTAGTTAATCAGCATATAGCAGTTTGGAAAAAGTTTAAAAAATAATATTTATTTTTTTGAGTAAATTGTAACTAAAATAGTCAAGAAACTTGACCATTCTGTTTGCATAAGATATAGCAAATAATTTATTACAACTTTTTTTGAAATATATCGATTCTTCTTAATGCGTAGTACTCAGAAAACAGTTGGAGACAAGCGGATGTGCGTAAAACCATATCAAAATGCGTTAGAAAGCATGGAGCAAGCCAACCTCGCATTTATTTAATTGCAACCGCCGTATATTGTAAAATAACATTCTACGGTCCAATCTGAAAGCATTATTCGTGTTTTCATCTGGAAATTAGTTAATCAGCATATAGCAGTTTATAAAAAGTTTAAAAAATAATATTTATTTTTTTGAGTAAATTGTAACTAAAATAGTCAAGAAACTTGACCCTTCTGTTTGCATAAGATATAGCAAATAATTTATTACAACTTTTTTTGAAATATATCGATTCTTTTGAATGCGTAGTACTCAGAAAACAGTTGGAGACAAGCGGATGTGCGTAAAACCATATCAAAATGCGTTAGAAAACATGGAGCAAGCCAACCTCGCATTTCTTCAATTGCAACCGCCGTATATTGTAAAATAACATTCTACGGTCCAATCTGAAAGCATTATTCGTGTTTTCATCTGGAAATTAGTTAATCAGCATATAGCAGTTTATAAAAAGTTTAAAAAATAATATTTATTTTTTTGAGTAAATTGTAACTAAAATAGGCAAGAAACTTGACCCTTCTGTTTGCATAAGATATAGCAAATAATTTATTACAACTTTTTTTGAAATATATCGATTCTTTTTAATGCGTAGTACTCAGAAAACAGTTGGAGACAAGCGGATGTGCGTAAAACCATATCAAAATGCGTTAGAAAGCATGGAGCAAGCCAACCTCGCATTTCTTCAATTGCAACCGCAGTATATTGTAAAATAACATTCTACGGTCCAATCTAAAAGCATTATTCGTGTTTTCATCTGGAAATTAGTTAATCAGCATATAGCAGTTTAGAAAAAGTTTAAAAAATAATTTTTATTTTTTTGAGTAAATTGTAACTAAAATAGTCAAGAAACTTGACCCTTCTGTTTGCATAAGATATAGCAAATAATTTATTACAACTTTTTTTGAAATATATCGATTCTTTTTAATGCGTAGTACTCAGAAAACAGTTGGAGACAAGCAGATGTGCGTAAAACCATATCAAAATGCGTTAGAAAGCATGTAGCAAGCCAACCTCGCATTTCTTCAATTGCAACCGCCGTATATTGTAAAATAACATTCTACGGTCCAATCTGAAAGCATTATTCGTGTTTTCATCTGGAAATTAGTTAATCAGCATATAGCAGTTTAGAAAAAGTTTAAAAAATAATTTTTATTTTTTTGAGTAAATTGTAACTAAAATAGTCAAGAAACTTGACCCTTCTGTTTGCATAAGATATAGCAAATAATTTATTACAACTTTTTTTGAAATATATCGATTCTTTTTAATGCGTAGTACTCAGAAAACAGTTGGAGACAAGCGGATGTGCGTAAAACCATATCAAAATGCGTTAGAAAGCATGGAGCAAGCCAACCTCGCATTTCTTCAATTGCAACCTCCGTATATTGTAAAATAACATTCTACGGTCCAATCTGAAAGCATTATTCGTGTTTTCATCTGGAAATTAGTTAATCAGCATATAGCAGTTTAGAAAAAGTTTAAAAAATAATTTTTATTTTTTTGAGTAAATTGTAACTAAAATAGTCAAGAAACTTGACCCTTCTGTTTGCATAAGATATAGCAAATAATTTATTACAACTTTTTTTGAAATATATCGATTCTTTTTAATGCGTAGTACTCAGAAAACAGTTGGAGACAAGCGGATGTGCGTAAAACCATATCAAAATGCGTTAGAAAGCATGGAGCAAGCCAACCTCGCATTTCTTCAATTGCAACCGCCGTATATTGTAAAATAACATTCTACGGTCCAATCTGAAAGCATTATTCGTGTTATCATCTGGAAATTAGTTAATCAGCATATAGCAGTTTAGAAAAAGTTTAAAAAATAATTTTTATTTTTTTGAGTAAATTGTAACTGAAATAGTCAAGAAACTTGACCCTTCTGTTTGCATAAGATATAGCAAATAATTTATTACAACTTTTTTTGAAATATATCGATTCTTTTTAAAGCCTAGTACTCAGAAAACAGTTGGAGACAAGCGGATGTGCGTAAAACCATATCAAAATGCGTTAGAAAGCATGGAGCAAGCCAACCTCGCATTACTTCAATTGCAACCGCCGTATATTGTAAAATAACATTCTACGGTCCAATCTGAAAGCTTTATTCGTGTTTTCATCTGGAAATTAGTTAATCAGCATATAGCAGTTTATAAAAAGTTTAAAAAATAATATTTATTTTTTTGAGTAAATTGTAACTAAAATAGTCAAGAAACTTGACCCTTCTGTTTGCATAAGATATAGCAAATAATTTATTACAACTTTTTTTGAAATATATCGATTCTTTTTAATGCGTAGTACTCAGAAAACAGTTGGAGACAAGCGGATGTGCGTAAAACCATATCAAAATGCGTTAGAAAGCATGGAGCAAGCCAACCTCGCATTTCTTCAATTGCAACCGCCGTATATTGTAAAATAACATTCTACGGTCCAATCTGAAAGCATTATTCGTGTTTTCATCTGGAAATTAGTTAATCAGCATATAGCAGTTTGGAAAAAGTTTAAAAAATAATTTTTATTTTTTTGAGTAAATTGTAACTAAAATAGTCAAGAAACTTGACCCTTCTGTTTGCATAAGATATAGCAAATAATTTATTACAACTTTTTTTGAAATATATCGATTCTTTTTAATGCGTAGTACTCAGAAAACAGTTGGAGACAAGCGGATGTGCGTAAAACCATATCAAAATGCGTTAGAAAGCATGGAGCAAGCCAACCTCGCATTTCTTCAATTGCAACCGCCGTATATTGTAAGATAACATTCTATGGTCCAATCTGAAAGCATTATTCGTGTTTTCATCTGGAAATTAGTTAATCAGCATATAGCAGTTTAGAAAAAGTTTAAAAAATAATTTTTATTTTTTTGAGTAAATTGTAACTAAAATAGTCAAGAAACTTGACCCTTCTGTTTGCATAAGATATAGCAAATAATTTATTACAACTTTTTTTGAAATATATCGATTCTTTTTAATGCGTAGTACTCAGAAAACAGTTGGAGACAAGCGGATGTGCGTAAAACCATATCAAAATGCGTTAGAAAGCATGGAGCAAGCCAACCTCGCATTTCTTCAATTGCAACCGCCGTATATTGTAAAATAACATTCTACGGTCCAATCTGAAAGCATTATTCGTGTTATCATCTGGAAATTAGTTAATCAGCATATAGCAGTTTAGAAAAAGTTTAAAAAATAATTTTTATTTTTTTGAGTAAATTGTAACTAAAATAGTCAAGAAACTTGACCCTTCTGTTTGCATAAGATATAGCAAATAATTTATTACAACTTTTTTTGAAATATATCGATTCTTTTTAATGCGTAGTACTCAGAAAACAGTTGGAGACAAGCGGATGTGCGTAAAACCATATCAAAATGCGTTAGAAAGCATGGAGCAAGCCAACCTCGCATTTCTTCAATTGCAACCGCCGTATATTGTAAGATAACATTCTATGGTCCAATCTGAAAGCATTATTCGTGTTTTCATCTGGAAATTAGTTAATCAGCATATAGCAGTTTAGAAAAAGTTTAAAAAATAATTTTTATTTTTTTGAGTAAATTGTAACTAAAATAGTCAAGAAACTTGACCCTTCTGTTTGCATAAGATATAGCAAATAATTTATTACAACTTTTTTTGAAATATATCGATTCTTTTTAATGCGTAGTACTCAGAAAACAGTTGGAGACAAGCGGATGTGCGTAAAACCATATCAAAATGCGTTAGAAAGCATGGAGCAAGCCAACCTCGCATTTCTTCAATTGCAACCGCCGTATATTGTAAAATAACATTCTACGGTCCAATCTGAAAGCATTATTCGTGTTTTCATCTGGAAATTAGTTAATCAGCATATAGCAGTTTAGAAAAAGTTTAAAAAATAATTTTTATTTTTTTGAGTAAATTGTAACTAAAATAGTCAAGAAACTTGACCCTTCTGTTTGCATAAGATATAGCAAATAATTTATTACAACTTTTTTTGAAATATATCGATTCTTTTTAATGCCTAGTACTCAGAAAACAGTTGGAGACAAGCGGATGTGCGTAAAACCATATCAAAATGCGTTAGAAAGCATGGAGCAAGCCAACCTCGCATTTCTTCAATTGCAACCGCCGTATATTGTAAAATAACATTCTACGGTCCAATCTGAAAGCATTATTCGTGTTTTCATCTGGAAATTAGTTAATCAGCATATAGCAGTTTATAAAAAGTTTAAAAAATAATATTTATTTTTTTGAGTAAATTGTAACTAAAATAGTCAAGAAACTTGACCCTTCTGTTTGCATAAGATATAGCAAATAATTTATTACAACTTTTTTTGAAATATATCGATTCTTTTTAATGCGTAGTACTCAGAAAACAGTTGGAGACAAGCGGATGTGCGTAAAACCATATCAAAATGCGTTAGAAAGCATGGAGCAAGCCACCAGCGCATTTATTTAATTGCAACCGCCGTATATTGTAAAATAACATTCTACGGTCCAATCTGAAAGCATTATTCGTGTTTTCATCTGGAAATTAGTTAATCAGCATATAGCAGTTTAGAAAAAGTTTAAAAAATAATATTTATTTTTTTGAGTAAATTGTAACTAAAATAGTCAAGAAACTTGACCCTTCTGTTTGCATAAGATATAGCAAATAATTTATTACAACTTTTTTTGAAATATATCGATTCTTTTTAATGCCTAGTACTCAGAAAACAGTTGGAGACAAGCGGATGTGCGTAAAACCATATCAAAATGCGTTAGAAAGCATTGAGCAAGCCAACCTCGCATTTCTTCAATTGCAACCGCCGTATATTGTAAAATAACATTCTACGGTCCAATCTGAAAGCATTATTCGTGTTTTCATCTGGAAATTAGTTAATCAGCATATAGCAGTTTAGAAAAAGTTTAAAAAATAATTTTTATTTTTTTGAGTAAATTGTAACTAAAATAGTCAAGAAACTTGACCCTTCTGTTTGCATAAGATATAGCAAATAATTTATTACAACTTTTTTTGATATATATCGATTCTTTTTAATGCGTAGTACTCAGAAAACAGTTGGAGACAAGCGGATGTGCGTAAAACCATATCAAATGGCGTTAGAAAGCATGGAGCAAGCCAACCTCGCATTTCTTCAATTGCAACCGCCGTATATTGTAAAATAACATTCTACGGTCCAATCTGAAAGCATTATTCGTGTTTTCATCTGGAAATTAGTTAATCAGCATATAGCAGTTTATAAAAAGTTTAAAAAATAATATTTATTTTTTTGAGTAAATTGTAACTAAAATAGTCAAGAAACTTGACCCTTCTGTTTGCATAAGATATAGCAAATAATTTATTACAACTTTTTTTGAAATATATCGATTCTTTTTAATGCGTAGTACTCAGAAAACAGTTGGAGACAAGCGGATATGCGTAAAACCATATCAAAATGCGTTAGAAAGCATGGAGCAAGCCACCATCGCATTTATTTAATTGCAACCGCCGTATATTGTAAAATAACATTCTACGGTCCAATCTGAAAGCATTATTCGTGTTTTCATCTGGAAATTAGTTAATCAGCATATAGCAGTTTAGAAAAAGTTTAAAAAATAATATTTATTTTTTTGAGTAAATTGTAACTAAAATAGTCAAGAAACTTGACCCTTCTGTTTGCATAAGATATAGCAAATAATTTATTACAACTTTTTTTGAAATATATCGATTCTTTTTAATGCGTAGTACTCAGAAAACAGTTGGAGACAAGCGGATGTGCGTAAAACCATATCAAAATGCGTTAGAAAGCATGGAGCAAGCCAACCTCGCATTTCTTCAATTGCAACCGCCGTATATTGTAAGATAACATTCTATGGTCCAATCTGAAAGCATTATTCGTGTTTTCATCTGGAAATTAGTTAATCAGCATATAGCAGTTTAGAAAAAGTTTAAAAAATAATTTTTATTTTTTTGAGTAAATTGTAACTAAAATAGTCAAGAAACTTGACCCTTCTGTTTGCATAAGATATAGCAAATAATTTATTACAACTTTTTTTGAAATATATCGATTCTTTTTAATGCGTAGTACTCAGAAAACAGTTGGAGACAAGCGGATGTGCGTAAAACCATATCAAAATGCGTTAGAAAGCATGGAGCAAGCCAACCTCGCATTTCTTCAATTGCAACCGCCGTATATTGTAAAATAACATTCTACGGTCCAATCTGAAAGCATTATTCGTGTTTTCATCTGGAAATTAGTTAATCAGCATATAGCAGTTTAGAAAAAGTTTAAAAAATAATTTTTATTTTTTTGAGTAAATTGTAACTAAAATAGTCAAGAAACTTGACCCTTCTGTTTGCATAAGATATAGCAAATAATTTATTACAACTTTTTTTGAAATATATCGATTCTTTTTAATGCCTAGTACTCAGAAAACAGTTGGAGACAAGCGGATGTGCGTAAAACCATATCAAAATGCGTTAGAAAGCATGGAGCAAGCCAACCTCGCATTTCTTCAATTGCAACCGCCGTATATTGTAAAATAACATTCTACGGTCCAATCTGAAAGCATTATTCGTGTTTTCATCTGGAAATTAGTTAATCAGCATATAGCAGTTTATAAAAAGTTTAAAAAATAATATTTATTTTTTTGAGTAAATTGTAACTAAAATAGTCAAGAAACTTGACCCTTCTGTTTGCATAAGATATAGCAAATAATTTATTACAACTTTTTTTGAAATATATCGATTCTTTTTAATGCGTAGTACTCAGAAAACAGTTGGAGACAAGCGGATGTGCGTAAAACCATATCAAAATGCGTTAGAAAGCATGGAGCAAGCCACCATCGCATTTATTTAATTGCAACCGCCGTATATTGTAAAATAACATTCTACGGTCCAATCTGAAAGCATTATTCGTGTTTTCATCTGGAAATTAGTTAATCAGCATATAGCAGTTTAGAAAAAGTTTAAAAAATAATATTTATTTTTTTGAGTAAATTGTAACTAAAATAGTCAAGAAACTTGACCCTTCTGTTTGCATAAGATATAGCAAATAATTTATTACAACTTTTTTTGAAATATATCGATTCTTTTTAATGCCTAGTACTCAGAAAACAGTTGGAGACAAGCGGATGTGCGTAAAACCATATCAAAATGCGTTAGAAAGCATTGAGCAAGCCAACCTCGCATTTCTTCAATTGCAACCGCCGTATATTGTAAAATAACATTCTACGGTCCAATCTGAAAGCATTATTCGTGTTTTCATCTGGAAATTAGTTAATCAGCATATAGCAGTTTAGAAAAAGTTTAAAAAATAATTTTTATTTTTTTGAGTAAATTGTAACTAAAATAGTCAAGAAACTTGACCCTTCTGTTTGCATAAGATATAGCAAATAATTTATTACAACTTTTTTTGATATATATCGATTCTTTTTAATGCGTAGTACTCAGAAAACAGTTGGAGACAAGCGGATGTGCGTAAAACCATATCAAATGGCGTTAGAAAGCATGGAGCAAGCCAGCCTCGCATTTCTTCAATTGCAACCGCCGTATATTGTAAAATAACATTCTACGGTCCAATCTGAAAGCATTATTCGTGTTTTCATCTGGAAATTAGTTAATCAGCATATAGCAGTTTATAAAAAGTTTAAAAAATAATATTTATTTTTTTGAGTAAATTGTAACTAAAATAGTCAAGAAACTTGACCCTTCTGTTTGCATAAGATATAGCAAATAATTTATTACAACTTTTTTTGAAATATATCGATTCTTTTTAATGCGTAGTACTCAGAAAACAGTTGGAGACAAGCGGATATGCGTAAAACCATATCAAAATGCGTTAGAAAGCATGGAGCAAGCCACCATCGCATTTATTTAATTGCAACCGCCGTATATTGTAAAATAACATTCTACGGTCCAATCTGAAAGCATTATTCGTGTTTTCATCTGGAAATTAGTTAATCAGCATATAGCAGTTTAGAAAAAGTTTAAAAAATAATATTTATTTTTTTGAGTAAATTGTAACTAAAATAGTCAAGAAACTTGACCCTTCTGTTTGCATAAGATATAGCAAATAATTTATTACAACTTTTTTTGAAATATATCGATTCTTTTTAATGCCTAGTACTCAGAAAACAGTTGGAGACAAGCGGATGTCCGTAAAACCATATCAAAATGCGTTAGAAAGCATGGAGCAAGCCAACCTCGCATTTCTTCAATTGCAACCGCCGTATATTGTAAAATAACATTCTACGGTCCAATCTGAAAGCATTATTCGTGTTTTCATCTGGAAATTAGTTAATCAGCATATAGCAGTTTAGAAAAAGTTTAAAAAATAATTTTTATTTTTTTGAGTAAATTGTAACTAAAATAGTCAAGAAACTTGACCCTTCTGTTTGCATAAGATATAGCAAATAATTTATTACAACTTTTTTTGAAATATATCGATTCTTTTTAATGCCTAGTACTCAGAAAACAGTTGGAGACAAGCGGATGTGCGTAAAACCATATCAAAATGCGTTAGAAAGCATGGAGCAAGCCAACCTCGCATTTCTTCAATTGCAACCGCCGTATATTGTAAAATAACATTCTACCGTCCAATCTGAAAGCATTATTCGTGTTTTCATCTGGAAATTAGTTAATCAGCATATAGCAGTTTAGAAAAAGTTTAAAAAATAATATTTATTTTTTTGAGTAAATTGTAACTAAAATAGTCAAGAAACTTGACCCTTCTGTTTGCATAAGATATAGCAAATAATTTATTACATTTTTTTTTGATATATATCGATACTTTTTAATGCGTAGTACTCAGAAAACAGTTGGAGACAAGCGGATGTGCGTAAAACCATATCAAATGGCGTTAGAAAGCATGGAGCAAGCCAACCTCGCATTTCTTCAATTGCAACCGCCGTATATTGTAAAATAACATTCTACGGTCCAATCTGAAAGCATTATTCGTGTTTTCATCTGGAAATTAGTTAATCAGCATATAGCAGTTTATAAAAAGTTTAAAAAATAATATTTATTTTTTTGAGTAAATTGTAACTAAAATAGTCAAGAAACTTGACCCTTCTGTTTGCATAAGATATAGCAAATAATTTATTACAACTTTTTTTGAAATATATCGATTCTTTTTAATGCGTAGTACTCAGAAAACAGTTGGAGACAAGCGGATGTGCGTAAAACCATATCAAAATGCGTTAGAAAGCATGGAGCAAGCCACCATCGCATTTATTTAATTGCAACCGCCGTATATTGTAAAATAACATTCTACGGTCCAATCTGAAAGCATTATTCGTGTTTTCATCTGGAAATTAGTTAATCAGCATATAGCAGTTTAGAAAAAGTTTAAAAAATAATATTTATTTTTTTGAGTAAATTGTAACTAAAATAGTCAAGAAACTTGACCCTTCTGTTTGCATAAGATATAGCAAATAATTTATTACAACTTTTTTTGAAATATATCGATTCTTTTTAATGCGTAGTACTCAGAAAACAGTTGGAGACAAGCGGATGTGCGTAAAACCATATCAAAATGCGTTAGAAAGCATGGAGCAAGCCAACCTCGCATTTCTTCAATTGCAACCGCCGTATATTGTAAAATAACATTCTACGGTCCAATCTGAAAGCATTATTCGTGTTTTCATCTGGAAATTAGTTAATCAGCATATAGCAGTTTAGAAAAAGTTTAAAAAATAATTTTTATTTTTTTGAGTAAATTGTAACTAAAATAGTCAAGAAACTTGACCCTTCTGTTTGCATAAGATATAGCAAATAATTTATTACAACTTTTTTTGAAATATATCGATTCTTTTTAATGCGTAGTACTCAGAAAACAGTTGGAGACAAGCGGATGTGCGTAAAACCATATCAAAATGCGTTAGAAAGCACGGAGCAAGCCAACCTCGCATTTCTTCAATTGCAACCGCCGTATATTGTAAAATAACATTCTACGGTCCAATCTGAAAGCATTATTCGTGTTTTCATCTGGAAATTTGTTAATCAGCATATAGCAGTTTAGAAAAAGTTTAAAAAATAATTTTTATTTTTTTGAGTAAATTGTAACTAAAATAGTCAAGAAACTTGACCCTTCTGTTTGCATAAGATATAGCAAATAATTTATTACAACTTTTTTTGAAATATATCGATTCTTTTTAATGCGTAGTACTCAGAAAACAGTTGGAGACAAGCGGATGTGCGTAAAACCATATCAAAATGCGTTAGAAAGCATGGAGCAGGCCAAACTCGCATTTCTTCAATTGCAACCGCCGTATATTGTAAAATAACATTCTACGGTCCAATCTGAAAGCATTATTCGTGTTTTCATCTGGAAATTAGTTAATCAGCATATAGCAGTTTATAAAAAGTTTAAAAAATAATATTTATTTTTTTGAGTAAATTGTAACTAAAATAGTCAAGAAACTTGACCCTTCTGTTTGCATAAGATATAGCAAATAATTTATTACAACTTTTTTTGAAATATATCGATTCTTTTTAATGCGTAGTACTCAGAAAACAGTTGGAGACAAGCGGATGTGCGTAAAACCATATCAAAATGCGTTAGAAAGCATGGAGCAAGCCAACCTCGCATTTCTTCAATTGCAACCGCCGTATATTGTAAAATAACATTCTACGGTCCAATCTGAAAGCATTATTCGTGTTTTCATCTGGAAATTAGTTAATCAGCATATAGCAGTTTATAAAAAGTTTAAAAAATAATATTTATTTTTTTGAGTAAATTGTAACTAAAATAGTCAAGAAACTTGACCCTTCTGTTTGCATAAGATATAGCAAATAATTTATTACAACATTTTTTGAAATATATCGATTCTTTTTAATGCCTAGTACTCAGAAAACAGTTGGAGACAAGCGGATGTGCGTAAAACCATATCAAAATGCGTTAGAATGCATGGAGCAAGCCAATCTCGCATTTCTTCAATTGCAACCGCCGTATATTGTAAAATAACATTCTACGGTCCAATCTGAAAGCATTATTCGTGTTTTCATCTGGAAATTAGTTAATCAGCATATAGCAGTTTAGAAAAAGTTTAAAAAATAATTTTTATTTTTTTGAGTAAATTGTAACTAAAATAGTCAAGAAACTTGACCCTTCTGTTTGCATAAGATATAGCAAATAATTTATTACAACTTTTTTTAAAATATATCGATTCTTTTTAATGCGTAGTACTCAGAAAACAGTTGGAGACAAGCGGATGTGCGTAAAACCATATCAAAATGCGTTAGAAAGCATGGAGCAAGCCAATCTCACATTTCTTCAATTGCAACCGCCGTATATTGTAAAATAACATTCTACGGTCCAATCTGAAAGCATTATTCGTGTTTTCATCTGGAAATTAGTTAATCAGCATATAGCAGTTTATAAAAAGTTTAAAAAATAATATTTATTTTTTTGAGTAAATTGTAACTAAAATAGTCAAGAAACTTGACCCTTCTGTTTGCATAAGATATAGCAAATAATTTATTACAACTTTTTTTGAAATATATCGATTCTTCTTAATGCGTAGTACTCAGAAAACAGTTGGAGACAAGCGGATGTGCGTAAAACCATATCAAAATGCGTTAGAAAGCATGGAGCAAGCCAACCTCGCATTTATTTAACTGCAACCGCCGTATATTGTAAAATAACATTCTACGGTCCAATCTGAAAGCATTATTCGTGTTTTCATCTGGAAATTAGTTAATCAGCATATAGCAGTTTATAAAAAGTTTAAAAAATAATATTTATTTTTTTGAGTAAATTGTAACTAAAATAGTCAAGAAACTTGACCCTTCTGTTTGCATAAGATATAGCAAATAATTTATTACAACTTTTTTTGAAATATATCGATTCTTTTTAATGCGTAGTACTCAGAAAACAGTTGGAGACAAGCGGATGTGCGTCAAACCATATCAAAATGCGTTAGAAAGCATGGAGCAAGCCAACCTCGCATTTCTTCAATTGCAACCGCCGTATATTGTAAAATAACATTCTACGGTCCAATCTGAAAGCATTATTCGTGTTTTCATCTGGAAATTAGTTAATCAGCATATAGCAGTTTAGAAAAAGTTTAAAAAATAATTTTTATTTTTTTGAGTAAATTGTAACTAAAATAGTCAAGAAACTTGACCCTTCTGTTTGTATAAGATATAGCAAATAATTTATTACAACTTTTTTTGAAATATATCGATTCTTTTTAATGCCTAGTACTCAGAAAACAGTTGGAGACAAGCGGATGTGCGTAAAACCATATCAAAATGCGTTAGAAAGCATGGAGCAAGCCAACCTCGCATTTCTTCAATTGCAACCGCCGTATATTGTAAAATAACATTCTACGGTCCAATCTGAAAGCATTATTCGTGTTTTCATCTGGAAATTAGTTAATCAGCATATAGCAGTTTATAAAAAGTTTAAAAAATAATATTTATTTTTTTGACTAAATTGTAACTAAAATAGTCAAGAAACTTGACCCTTCTATTTGCATAAGATATAGCAAATAATTTATTACAACTTTTTTTGAAATATATCGATTCTTTTTAATGCGTAGTACTCAGAAAACAGTTGGAGACAAGCGGATGTGCGTAAAACCATATCAAAATGCGTTAGAAAGCATGGAGCAAGCCAACCTCGCATTTCTTCAATTGCAACCGCCGTATATTGTAAAATAACATTCTACGGTCCAATCTGAAAGCATTATTCGTGTTTTCATCTGGAAATTAGTTAATCAGCATATAGCAGTTTAGAAAAAGTTTAAAAAATAATTTTTATTTTTTTGAGTAAATTGTAACTAAAATAGTCAAGAAACTTGACCCTTCTGTTTGCATAAGATATAGCAAATAATTTATTACAACTTTTTTTGAAATATATCGATTCTTTTTAATGCGTAGTACTCAGAAAACAGTTGGAGACAAGCGGATGTGCGTAAAACCATATCAAAATGCGTCAGAAAGCATGGAGCAAGCCAACCTCGCATTTCTTCAATATCAACCGCCGTATATTGTAAAATAACATTCTACGGTCCAATCTGAAAGCATTATTCGTGTTTTCATCTGGAAATTAGTTAATCAGCATATAGCAGTTTATAAAAAGTTTAAAAAATAATATTTATTTTTTTGAGTAAATTGTAACTAAAATAGTCAAGAAACTTGACCCTTCTGTTTGCATAAGATATAGCAAATAATTTATTACAACTTTTTTTGAAATATATCGATTCTTTTTAATGCGTAGTACTCAGAAAACAGTTGGAGACAAGCGGATGTGCGTAAAACCATATCAAAATGCGTTAGAAATCATGGAGCAAGCCAACCTCGCATTTCTTCAATTGCAACCGCCGTATATTGTAAAATAACATTCTACGGTCCAATCTGAAAGCATTATTCGTGTTTTCATCTGGAAATTAGTTAATCAGCATATAGCAGTTTAGAAAAAGTTTAAAAAATAATTTTTATTTTTTTGAGTAAATTGTAACTAAAATAGTCAAGAAACTTGACCCTTCTGTTTGCATAAGATATAGCAAATAATTTATTACAACTTTTTTTGAAATATATCGATTCTTCTTAATGCGTAGTACTCAGAAAACAGTTGGAGACAAGCGGATGTGCGTAAGACCATATCAAAATGCGTTAGAAAGCATGGAGCAAGCCAACCTCGCATTTATTTAATTGCAACCGCCGTATATTGTAAAATAACATTCTACGGTCCAATCTGAAAGCATTATTCGTGTTTTCATCTGGAAATTAGTTAATCAGCATATAGCAGTTTAGAAAAAGTTTAAAAAATAATTTTTATTTTTTTGAGTAAATTGTAACTAAAATAGTCAAGAAACTTGACCCTTCTGTTTGCATAAGATATAGCAAATAATTTATTACAATTTTTTTTGAAATATATCGATTCTTTTTAATGCGTAGTACTCAGAAAACAGTTGGAGACAAGCGGATGTGCGTAAAACCATATCAAAAGGCGTTAGAAAGCCTGGAGCAAGCCAACCTCGCATTTCTTCAATTGCAACCGCCGTATATTGTAAAATAACATTCTACAGTCCAATCTGAAAGCATTATTCGTGTTTTCATCTGGAAATTAGTTAATCAGCATATAGCAGTTTATAAAAAGTTTAAAAAATAATTTTTATTTTTTTGAGTAAATTGTAACTAAAATAGTCAAGAAACTTGACCCTTCTGTTTGCATAAGATATAGCAAATAATTTATTACAACTTTTTTTGAAATATATCGATTCTTTTTAATGCGTAGTACTCAGAAAACAGTTGGAGACAAGCGGATGTGCGTAAAACCATATCAAAATGCGTTAGAAAGCATGGAGCAAGCCAACCTCGCATTTCTTCAATTGCAACCGCCGTACATTGTAAAATAACATTCTACGGTCCAATCTGAAAGCATTATTCGCGTTTTCATCTGGAAATTAGTTAATCAGCATATAGCAGTTTAGAAAAAGTTTAAAAAATAATTTTTATTTTTTTGAGTAAATTGTAACTAAAATAGTCAAGAAACTTGACCCTTCTGTTTGCATAAGATATAGCAAATAATTTATTACAACTTTTTTTGAAATATATCGATTCTTTTTAATGCGTAGTACTCAGAAAACAGTTGGAGACAAGCGGATGTGCGTAAAACCATATCAAAATGCGTTAGAAAGCATGGAGCAAGCCAACCTCGCATTTCTTCAATTGCAACCGCCGTATATTGTAAAATAACATTCTACCGTCCAATCTGAAAGCATTATTCGTGTTTTCATCTGGAAATTAGTTAATCAGCATATAGCAGTTTATAAAAAGTTTAAAAAATAATATTTATTTTTTTGAGTAAATTGTAACTAAAATAGTCAAGAAACTTGACCCTTCTGTTTGCATAAGATATAGCAAATAATTTATTACAACTTTTTTTGAAATATATCGATTCTTTTTAATGCGTAGTACTCAGAAAACAGTTGGAGACAAGCGGATGTGCGTAAAACCATATCAAAATGCGTTAGAAAGCATGGAGCAAGCCAACCTCGCATTTCTTCAATTGCAACCGCCGTATATTGTAAAATAACATTCTACGGTCCAATCCGAAAGCATTATTCGTGTTTTCATCTGGAAATTAGTTAATCAGCATATAGCAGTTTAGAAAAAGTTTAAAAAATAATTTTTATTTTTTTGAGTAAATTGTAACTAAAATAGTCAAGAAACTTGACCCTTCTGTTTGCATAAGATATAGCAAATAATTTATTACAACTTTTTTTGAAATATATCGATTCTTTTTAATGCGTAGTACTCAGAAAACAGTTGGAGACAAGCGGATGTGCGTAAAACCATATCAAAATGCGTTAGAAAGCATGGAGCAAGCCAACCTCGCATTTCTTCAATTGCAACCGTCGTATATTGTAAAATAACATTCTACGGTCCAATCTGAAAGCATTATTCGTGTTTTCATCTGGAAATTAGTTAATCAGCATATAGCAGTTTAGAAAAAGTTTAAAAAATAATTTTTATTTTTTTGAGTAAATTGTAACTAAAATAGTCAAGAAACTTGACCCTTCTGTTTGCATAAGATATAGCAAATAATTTATTACAACTTTTTTTGAAATATATCGATTCTTTTTAATGCGTAGTACTCAGAAAACAGTTGGAGACAAGCGGATGTGCGTAAAACCATATCAAAATGCGTTAGAAAGCATGGAGCAAGCCAACCTCGCAATTCTTCAATTGCAACCGCCGTATATTGTAAAATAACATTCTACGGTCCAATCTGAAAGCATTATTCGTGTTTTCATCTGGAAATTAGTTAATCAGCATATAGCAGTTTATAAAAAGTTTAAAAAATAATATTTATTTTTTTGAGTAAATTGTAACTAAAATAGTCAAGAAACTTGACCCTTCTCTTTGCATAAGATATAGCAAATAATTTATTACAACTTTTTTTGAAATATATCGATTCTTCTTAATGCGTAGTACTCAGAAAACAGTTGGAGACAAGCGGATGTGCGTAAAACCATATCAAAATGCGTTAGAAAGCATGGAGCAAGCCAACCTCGCATTTATTTAATTGCAACCTCCGTATATTGTAAAATAACATTCTACGGTCCAATCTGAAAGCATTATTCGTGTTTTCATCTGGAAATTAGTTAATCAGCATATAGCAGTTTAGAAAAAGTTTAAAAAATAATTTTTATTTTTTTGAGTAAATTGTAACTAAAATAGTCAAGAAACTTGACCCTTCTGTTTGCATAAGATATAGCAAATAATTTATTACAACTTTTTTTGAAATATATCGATTCTTTTTAATGCGTAGTACTCAGAAAACAGTTGGAGACAAGCGGATGTGCGTAAAACCATATCAAAATGCGTTAGAAAGCATGGAGCAAGCCAACCTCGCATTTCTTCAATTGCAACCGCCGTATATTGTAAAATAACATTCTACGGTCCAATCTGAAAGCATTATTCGTGTTTTCATCTGGAAATTAGTTAATCAGCATATAGCAGTTTAGAAAAAGTTTAAAAAATAATTTTTATTTTTTTGAGTAAATTGTAACTAAAATAGTCAAGAAACTTGACCCTTCTGTTTGCATAAGATATAGCAAATAATTTATTACAACTTTTTTTGAAATATATCGATTCTTTTTAATGCGTAGTACTCAGAAAACAGTTGGAGACAAGCGGATGTGCGTAAAACCATATCAAAATGCGTTAGAAAGCATGGAGCAAGCCAACCTCGCATTTCTTCAATTGCAACCGCCGTATATTGTAAAATAACATTCTACGGTCCAATCTGAAAGCATTATTCGTGTTTTCATCTGGAAATTAGTTAATCAGCATATAGCAGTTTAGAAAAAGTTTAAAAAATAATTTTTATTTTTTTGAGTAAATTGTAACTAAAATAGTCAAGAAACTTGACCCTTCTCTTTGCATAAGATATAGCAAATAATTTATTACAACTTTTTTTGAAATATATCGATTCTTTTTAATGCGTAGTACTCAGAAAACAGTTGGAGACAAGCGGATGTGCGTAAAACCATATCAAAATGCGTTAGAAAGCATGGAGCAAGCCAAGCTCGCATTTCTTCAATTGCAACCGCCCTATATTGTAAAATAACATTCTACCGTCCAATCTGAAAGCATTATTCGTGTTTTCATCTGGAAATTAGTTAATCAGCATATAGCAGTTTATAAAAAGTTTAAAAAATAATATTTATTTTTTTGAGTAAATTGTAACTAAAATAGTCAAGAAACTTGACCCTTCTGTTTGCATAAGATATAGCAAATAATTTATTACAACTTTTTTTGAAATATATCGATTCTTTTTAATGCGTAGTACTCAGAAAACAGTTGGAGACAAGCGGATGTGCGTAAAACCATATCAAAATGCGTTAGAAAGCATGGAGCAAGCCAACCTCGCATTTCTTCAATTGCAACCGCCGTATATTGTAAAATAACATTCTACGGTCCAATCCGAAAGCATTATTCGTGTTTTCATCTGGAAATTAGTTAATCAGCATATAGCAGTTTAGAAAAAGTTTAAAAAATAATTTTTATTTTTTTGAGTAAATTGTAACTAAAATAGTCAAGAAACTTGACCCTTCTGTTTGCATAAGATATAGCAAATAATTTATTACAACTTTTTTTGAAATATATCGATTCTTTTTAATGCGTAGTACTCAGAAAACAGTTGGAGACAAGCGGATGTGCGTAAAACCATATCAAAATGCGTTAGAAAGCATGGAGCAAGCCAACCTCGCATTTCTTCAATTGCAACCGTCGTATATTGTAAAATAACATTCTACGGTCCAATCTGAAAGCATTATTCGTGTTTTCATCTGGAAATTAGTTAATCAGCATATAGCAGTTTAGAAAAAGTTTAAAAAATAATTTTTATTTTTTTGAGTAAATTGTAACTAAAATAGTCAAGAAACTTGACCCTTCTGTTTGCATAAGATATAGCAAATAATTTATTACAACTTTTTTTGAAATATATCGATTCTTTTTAATGCGTAGTACTCAGAAAACAGTTGGAGACAAGCGGATGTGCGTAAAACCATATCAAAATGCGTTAGAAAGCATGGAGCAAGCCAACCTCGCAATTCTTCAATTGCAACCGCCGTATATTGTAAAATAACATTCTACGGTCCAATCTGAAAGCATTATTCGTGTTTTCATCTGGAAATTAGTTAATCAGCATATAGCAGTTTATAAAAAGTTTAAAAAATAATATTTATTTTTTTGAGTAAATTGTAACTAAAATAGTCAAGAAACTTGACCCTTCTCTTTGCATAAGTAATAGCAAATAATTTATTACAACTTTTTTTGAAATATATCGATTCTTCTTAATGCGTAGTACTCAGAAAACAGTTGGAGACAAGCGGATGTGCGTAAAACCATATCAAAATGCGTTAGAAAGCATGGAGCAAGCCAACCTCGCATTTATTTAATTGCAACCTCCGTATATTGTAAAATAACATTCTACGGTCCAATCTGAAAGCATTATTCGTGTTTTCATCTGGAAATTAGTTAATCAGCATATAGCAGTTTAGAAAAAGTTTAAAAAATAATTTTTATTTTTTTGAGTAAATTGTAACTAAAATAGTCAAGAAACTTGACCCTTCTGTTTGCATAAGATATAGCAAATAATTTATTACAACTTTTTTTGAAATATATCGATTCTTTTTAATGCGTAGTACTCAGAAAACAGTTGGAGACAAGCGGATGTGCGTAAAACCATATCAAAATGCGTTAGAAAGCATGGAGCAAGCCAACCTCGCATTTCTTCAATTGCAACCGCCGTATATTGTAAAATAACATTCTACGGTCCAATCTGAAAGCATTATTCGTGTTTTCATCTGGAAATTAGTTAATCAGCATATAGCAGTTTAGAAAAATTTTAAAAAATAATTTTTATTTTTTTGAGTAAATTGTAACTAAAATAGTCAAGAAACTTGACCCTTCTGTTTGCATAAGATATAGCAAATAATTTATTACAACTTTTTTTGAAATATATCGATTCTTTTTAATGCGTAGTACTCAGAAAACAGTTGGAGACAAGCGGATGTGCGTAAAACCATATCAAAATGCGTTAGAAAGCATGGAGCAAGCCAACCTCGCATTTCTTCAATTGCAACCGCCGTATATTGTAAAATAACATTCTACGGTCCAATCTGAAAGCATTATTCGTGTTTTCATCTGGAAATTAGTTAATCAGCATATAGCAGTTTAGAAAAAGTTTAAAAAATAATTTTTATTTTTTTGAGTAAATTGTAACTAAAATAGTCAAGAAACTTGACCCTTCTCTTTGCATAAGATATAGCAAATAATTTATTACAACTTTTTTTGAAATATATCGATTCTTTTTAATGCGTAGTACTCAGAAAACAGTTGGAGACAAGCGGATGTGCGTAAAACCATATCAAAATGCGTTAGAAAGCATGGAGCAAGCCAAGCTCGCATTTCTTCAATTGCAACCGCCCTATATTGTAAGATAACATTCTACGGTCCAATCTGAAAGCATTATTCGTGTTTTCATCTGGAAATTAGTTCATCAGCATATAGCAGTTTAGAAAAAGTTTAAAAAATAATTTTTATTTTTTTGAGTAAATTGTAACTAAAATAGTCAAGAAACTTGACCCTTCTGTTTGCATAAGATATAGCAAATAATTTATTACAACTTTTTTTGAAATATATCGATTCTTTTTAATGCGTAGTACTCAGAAAACAGTTGGAGACAAGCGGATGTGCGTAAAACCATATCAAAATGCGTTAGAAAGCATGGAGCAAGCCAACCTCGCATTTCTTCAATTGCAACCGCCGTATATTGTAAAATAACATTCTACGGTCCAATCTGAAAGCATTATTCGTGTTTTCATCTGGAAATTAGTTAATCAGCATATAGCAGTTTAGAAAAAGTTTAAAAAATAATTTTTATTTTTTTGAGTAAATTGTAACTAAAATAGTCAAGAAACTTGACCCTTCTGGTTGCATAAGATATAGCAAATAATTTATTACAACTTTTTTTGAAATATATCGATTCTTTTTAATGCGTAGTACTCAGAAAACAGTTGGAGACAAGCGGATGTGCGTAAAACCATATCAAATAGCGTTAGAAAGCATGGAGCAAGCCAAGCTCGCATTTCTTCAATTGCAACCGCCCTATATTGTAAGATAACATTCTACGGTCCAATCTGAAAGCATTATTCGTGTTTTCATCTGGAAATTAGTTAATCAGCATATAGCAGTTTATAAAAAGTTTAAAAAATAATATTTATTTTTTTGAGTAAAGTGTAACTAAAATAGTCAAGAAACTTGACCCTTCTGTTTGCATAAGTTATAGCAAATAATTTATTACAACTTTTTTTGAAATATATCGATTCCTTTTAATGCGTAGTACTCAGAAAACAGTTGGAGACAAGCGGATGTGCGTAAAACCATATCAAAATGCGTTAGAAAGCATGGAGCAAGCCAACCTCGCATTTCTTCAATTGCAACCGCCGTATATTGTAAAATAACATTCTACGGTCCAATCTGAAAGCATTATTCGTGTTTTCATCTGGAAATTAGTTAATCAGCATATAGCAGTTTAGAAAAAGTTTAAAAAATAATTTTTATTTTTTTGAGTAAATTGTAACTAAAATAGTCAAGAAACTTGACCCTTCTGTTAGCATAAGATATAGCAAATAATTTATTACAACTTTTTTTGAAATATATCGATTCTTTTTAATGCGTAGTACTCAGAAAACAGTTGGAGACAAGCGGATGTGCGTAAAACCATATCAAAATGCGTTAGAAAGCATGGAGCAAGCCAACCTCGCATTTCTTCAATTGCAACCGCCGTATATTGTAAAATAACATTCTACGGTCCAATCTGAAAGCATTATTCGTGTTTTCATCTGGAAATTAGTTAATCAGCATATAGCAGTTTAGAAAAAGTTTAAAAAATAATTTTTATTTTTTTGAGTAAATTGTAACTAAAATAGTCAAGAAACTTGACCCTTCTGTTTGCATAAGATATAGCAAATAATTTATTACAACTTTTTTTGAAATATATCTATTCTTTTTAATGCGTAGTACTCAGAAAACAGTTGGAGACAAGCGGATGTGCGTAAAACCATATCAAAATGCGTTAGAAAGCATGGAGCAAGCCAACCTCGCATTTCTTCAATTGCAACCGCCGTATATTGTAAAATAACATTCTACGGTCCAATCTGAAAGCATTATTCGTGTTTTCATCTGGAAATTAGTTAATCAGCATATAGCAGTTTAGAAAAAGTTTAAAAAATAATTTTTATTTTTTTGAGTAAATTGTAACTAAAATAGTCAAGAAACTTGACCCTTCTCTTTGCATAAGATATAGCAAATAATTTATTACAACTTTTTTTGAAATATATCGATTCTTTTTAATGCGTAGTACTCAGAAAACAGTTGGAGACAAGCGGATGTGCGTAAAACCATATCAAGATGCGTTAGAAAGCATGGAGCAAGCCAACCTCGCATTTCTTCAATTGCAACCGCCGTATATTGTAAAATAATATTCTACGGTCCAATCTGAAAGCATTATTCGTGTTTTCATCTGGAAACTAGTTAATCAGCATATAGCAGTTTAGAAAAAGTTTAAAAATAATTTTTATTTTTTTGAGTAAATTGTAACTAAAATAGTCAAGAAACTTGACCCTTCTGTTTGCATAAGTTATAGCAAATAATTTATTACAACTTTTTTTGAAATATATCGATTCTTTTTAATGCTTAGTACTCAGAAAACAGTTGGAGACAAGCGGATGTGCGTAAATCCATATCAAAATGCGTCAGAAAGCATGGAGCAAGCCAACCTCGCATTTCTTCAATTGCAACCGCCGTATATTGTAAAATAACATTCTACGGTCCAATCTGAAAGCATTATTCGTGTTTTCATCTGGAAATTAGTTAATCAGCATATAGCAGTTTAGAAAAAGTTTAAAAAATAATTTTTATTTTTTTGATTAAATTGTAACTAAAATAGTCAAGAAACTTGACCCTTCTGTTTGCATAAGATATAGCAAATAATTTATTACAACTTTTTTTGAAATATATCGATTCTTTTTAATGCGTAGTACTCAGAAAACAGTTGGAGACAAGCGGATGTGCGTAAAACCATATCAAAATGCGTTAGAAAGCATGGAGCAAGCCAACCTCGCATTTCTTCAATTGCAACCGCCGTATATTGTAAAATAACATTCTACGGTCCAATCTGAAAGCATTATTCGTGTTTTCATCTGGAAACTAGTTAATCAGCATATAGCAGTTTAAGAAAAAGTTTAAAAAATAATTTTTATTTTTTTGAGTAAATTGTAACTAAAATAGTCAAGAAACTGGACCCTTCTGTTTGCATAAGATATAGCAAATAATTTATTACAACTTTTTTTGAAATATATCGATTCTTTTTAATGCGTAGTATTCAGAAAACAGTTGGAGACAAGCGGATGTGCGTAAAACCATATCAAAATGCGTTAGAAAGCATGGAGCAAGCCAACCTCGCATTTCTTCAATTGCAACCGCCGTATATTGTAAAATAACATTCTACGGTCCAATCTGAAAGCATTATTCGTGTTTTCATCTGGAATTTAGTTAATCAGCATATAGCAGTTTAGAAAAAGTTTAAAAAATAATTTTTATTTTTTTGAGTAAATTGTAACTAAAATAGTCAAGAAACTTGACCCTTCTGTTTGCATAAGATATAGCAAATAATTTATTACAACTTTTTTTGAAATATATCGATTCTTTTTAATGCGTAGTACTCAGAAAACAGTTGGAGACAAGCGGATGTGCGTAAAACCATATCAAAATGCGTTAGAAAGCATGGAGCAAGCCAACCTCGCATTTCTTCAATTGCAACCGCCGTATATTGTAAAATAACATTCTACGGTCCAATCTGAAAGCATTATTCGTGTTTTCATCTGGAAATTAGTTAATCAGCATATAGCAGTTTAGAAAAAGTTTAAAAAATAATTTTTATTTTTTTGAGTAAATTGTAACTAAAATAGTCAAGAAACTTGACCCTTCTGTTTGCATAAGATATAGCAAATAATTTATTACAACTTTTTTTGAAATATATCGATTCTTTTTAATGCGTAGTACTCAGAAAACAGTTGGAGACAAGCGGATGTGCGTAAAACCATATCAAAATGCGTTAGAAAGCATGGAGCAAGCCAACCTCGCATTTCTTCAATTGCAACCGCCGTATATTGTAAAATAACATTCTACGGTCCAATCTGAAAGCATTATTCGTGTTTTCATCTGGAAATTAGTTAATCAGCATATAGCAGTTTATAAAAAGTTTAAAAAATAATATTTATTTTTTTGAGTAAATTGTAACTAAAATAGTCAAGAAACTTGACCCTTCTGTTTGCATAAGATATAGCAAATAATTTATTACAACTTTTTTTGATATATATCGATTCTTTTTAATGCGTAGTACTCAGAAAACAGTTGGAGACAAGCGGATGTGCGTAAAACCATATCAAAATGCGTTAGAAAGCATGGAGCAAGCCAACCTCGCATTTCTTCAATTCCAACCGCCGTATATTGTAAAATAACATTCTACGGTCCAATCTGAAAGCATTATTCGTGTTTTCATCTGGAAATTAGTTAATCAGCATATAGCAGTTTATAAAAAGTTTAAAAAATAATATTTATTTTTTTGAGTAAATTGTAACTAAAATAGTCAAGAAACTTGACCCTTCTGTTTGCATAAGATATAGCAAATAATTTATTACAACTTTTTTTGATATATATCGATTCTTTTTAATGCGTAGTACTCAGAAAACAGTTGGAGACAAGCGGATGTGCGTAAAACCATATCAAAATGTGTTAGAAAGCATGGAGCAAGCCAACCTCGCATTTCTTCAATTGCAACCGCCGTATATTGTAAAATAACATTCTACGGTCCAATCTGAAAGCATTATTCGTGTTTTCATCTGGAAATTAGTTAATCAGCATATAGCAGTTTAGAAAAAGTTTAAAAAATAATTTTTATTTTTTTGAGTAAATTGTAACTAAAATAGTCAAGAAACTTGACCCTTCTGTTTGCATAAGATATAGCAAATAATTTATTACAACTTTTTTTGAAATATATCGATTCTTTTTAATGCGTAGTACTCAGAAAACAGTTGGAGACAAGCGGATGTGCGTAAAACCATATCAAAATGCGTTAGAAAGCATGGAGCAAGCCAACCTCGCATTTCTTCAATTGCAACCGCCGTATATTGTAAAATAACATTCTACGGTCCAATCTGAAAGCATTATTCGTGTTTTAATCTGGAAACTAGTTAATCAGCATATAGCAGTTTAGAAAAAGTTTAAAAAATAACTTTTATTTTTTTGAGTAAATTGTAACTAAAATAGTCAAGAAACTTGACCCTTCTGTTTGCATAAGATATAGCAAATAATTTATTACAACTTTTTTTGAAATATAACGATTCTTTTTAATGCGTAGTACTCAGAAAACAGTTGGAGACAAGCGGATGTGCGTAAAACCATATCAAAATGCGTTAGAAAGCATGGAGCAAGCCAACCTCGCATTTCTTCAATTGCAACCGCCGTATATTGTAAAATAACATTCTACGGTCCAATCTGAAAGCATTATTCGTGTTTTCTTCTGGAAATTAGTTAATCAGCATATAGCAGTTTATAAAAAGTTTAAAAAATAATATTTATTTTTTTGAGTAAATTGTAACT
Source organism: Cantharis rustica (assembly GCA_911387805.1). NCBI lineage: Eukaryota > Metazoa > Arthropoda > Insecta > Coleoptera > Cantharidae > Cantharis > Cantharis rustica. The sequence continues at coordinate 14,194,679 of OU426883.1, forward strand.
AAAATAGTCAAGAAACTCTACCCTTCTGTTTGCATAAGATATAGCAAATAATTTATTACAACTTTTTTTGAAATATATCGATTCTTTTTAATGCGTAGTACTCAGAAAACAGTTGGAGACAAGCGGATGTGCGTAAAACCATATCAAAATGCGTTAGAAAGCATGGAGCAAGCCAACCTCGCATTTCTTCAATTGCAACCGCCGTATATTGTAAAATAACATTCTACGGTCCAATCTGAAAGCATTATTCGTGTTTTCATCTGGAAATTAGTTAATCAGCATATAGCAGTTTATAAAAAGTTTAAAAAATAATATTAATTTTTTTGAGTAAATTGTAACTAAAATAGTCAAGAAACTTGACCCTTCTGTTTACATAAGATATAGCAAATAATTTATTACAACTTTTTTGGAAATATATCGATTCTTTTTAATGCGTAGTACTCAGAAAACAGTTGGAGACAAGCGGATGTGCGTAAAACCATATCAAGATGCGTTAGAAAGCATGGAGCAAGCCAACCTCGCATTTCTTCAATTGCAACCGCCGTATATTGTAAAATAATATTCTACGGTCCAATCTGAAAGCATTATTCGTGTTTTCATCTGGAAACTAGTTAATCAGCATATAGCAGTTTAGAAAAAGTTTAAAAATAATTTTTATTTTTTTGAGTAAATTGTAACTAAAATAGTCAAGAAACTTGACCCTTCTGTTTGCATAAGTTATAGCAAATAATTTATTACAACTTTTTTTGAAATATATCGATTCTTTTTAATGCATAGTACTCAGAAAACAGTTGGAGACAAGCGGATGTGCGTAAATCCATATCAAAATGCGTCAGAAAGCATGGAGCAAGCCAACCTCGCATTTCTTCAATTGCAACCGCCGTATATTGTAAAATAACATTCTACGGTCCAATCTGAAAGCATTATTCGTGTTTTCATCTGGAAATTAGTTAATCAGCATATAGCAGTTTAGAAAAAGTTTAAAAAATAATTTTTATTTTTTTGATTAAATTGTAACTAAAATAGTCAAGAAACTTGACCCTTCTGTTTGCATAAGATATAGCAAATAATTTATTACAACTTTTTTTGAAATATATCGATTCTTTTTAATGCGTAGTACTCAGAAAACAGTTGGAGACAAGCGGATGTGCGTAAAACCATATCAAAATGCGTTAGAAAGCATGGAGCAAGCCAACCTCGCATTTCTTCAATTGCAACCGCCGTATATTGTAAAATAACATTCTACGGTCCAATCTGAAAGCATTATTCGTGTTTTCATCTGGAAACTAGTTAATCAGCATATAGCAGTTTAAGAAAAAGTTTAAAAAATAATTTTTATTTTTTTGAGTAAATTGTATCTAAAATAGTCAAGAAACTTGACCCTTCTGTTTGCATAAGATATAGCAAATAATTTATTACAACTTTTTTTGAAATATATCGATTCTTTTTAATGCGTAGTACTCAGAAAACAGTTGGAGACAAGCGGATGTGCGTAAAACCATATCAAAATGCGTTAGAAAGCATGGAGCAAGCCAATCTCGCATTTCTTCAATTGCAACCGCCGTATATTGTAAAATAACATTCTACGGTCCAATCTGAAAGCATTATTCGTGTTTTCTTCTGGAAATTAGTTAATCAGCATATAGCAGTTTATAAAAAGTTTAAAAAATAATATTTATTTTTTTGAGTAAATTGTAACTAAAATAGTCAAGAAACTTGACCCTTCTGTTTGCATAAGATATAGCAAATAATTTATTACAACTTTTTTTGAAATATATCGATTCTTTTTAATGCGTAGTACTCAGAAAACAGTTGGAGACAAGCGGATGTGCGTAAAACCATATCAAAATGCGTTAGAAAGCATGGAGCAAGCCAACCTCGCATTTCTTCAATTGCAACCGCCGTATATTGTAAAATAACATTCTACGGTCCAATCTGAAAGCATTATTCGTGTTTTCATCTGGAAATTAGTTAATCAGCATATAGCAGTTTATAAAAAGTTTAAAAAATAATATTAATTTTTTTGAGTAAATTGTAACTAAAATAGTCAAGAAACTTGACCCTTCTGTTTACATAAGATATAGCAAATAATTTATTACAACTTTTTTGGAAATGTATCGATTCTTTTTAATGCGTAGTACTCAGAAAACAGTTGGAGACAAACGGATGTGCGTAAAACCATATCAAAATGCGTTAGAAAGCATGGAGCAAGACAATCTCGCATTTCTTCAATTGCAACCGCCGTATATTGTAAAATAACATTCTACGGTCCAATCTGAAAGCATTATTCGTGTTTTCATCTGGAAATTAGTTAATCAGCATATAGCAGTTTATAAAAAGTTTAAAAAATAATATTTATTTTTTTGAGTAAATTGTAACTAAAATAGTCAAGAAACTTGACCCTTCTGTTTGCATAAGATATAGCAAATAATTTATTACAACTTTTTTTGAAATTTATCGATTCTTTTTAATGCGTAGTACTCAGAAAACAGTTGGAGACAAGCGGATGTGCGTAAAACCATATCAATATGCGTTAGAAAGCATGGAGCAAGCCAACCTCGCATTTCTTCGATTGCAACCGCCGTATATTGTAAAATAACATTCTACGGTCCAATCTGAAAGCATTATTCGTGTTTTCTTCTGGAAATTAGTTAATCAGCATATAGCAGTTTAGAAAAAGTTTAAAAAATAATTTTTATTTTTTTGATTAAATTGTAACTAAAATAGTCAAGAAACTTGACCCTTCTGTTTGCATAAGATATAGCAAATAATTTATTACAACTTTTTTTGAAATATATCGATTCTTTTTAATGCGTAGTACTCAGAAAACAGTTGGAGACAAGCGGATGTGCGTAAAACCATATCAAAATGCGTTAGAAAGCATGGAGCAAGCCAACCTCGCATTTCTTCAATTGCAACCGCCGTATATTGTAAAATAACATTCTACGGTCCAATCTGAAAGCATTATTCGTGTTTTCATCTGGAAACTAGTTAATCAGCATATAGCAGTTTAAGAAAAAGTTTAAAAAATAATTTTTATTTTTTTGAGTAAATTGTATCTAAAATAGTCAAGAAACTTGACCCTTCTGTTTGCATAAGATATAGCAAATAATTTATTACAATTTTTTTGAAATATATCGATTCTTTTTAATGCGTAGTACTCAGAAAACAGTTGGAGACAAGCGGATGTGCGTAAAACCATATCAAAATGCGTTAGAAAGCATGGAGCAAGCCAATCTCGCATTTCTTCAATTGCAACCGCCGTATATTGTAAAATAACATTCTACGGTCCAATCTGAAAGCATTATTCGTGTTTTCTTCTGGAAATTAGTTAATCAGCATATAGCAGTTTATAAAAAGTTTAAAAAATAATATTTATTTTTTTGAGTAAATTGTAACTAAAATAGTCAAGAAACTTGACCCTTCTGTTTGCATAAGATATAGCAAATAATTTATTACAACTTTTTTTGAAATATATCGATTCTTTTTAATGCGTAGTACTCAGAAAACAGTTGGAGACAAGCGGATGTGCGTAAAACCATATCAAAATGCGTTAGAAAGCATGGAGCAAGCCAACCTCGCATTTCTTCAATTGCAACCGCCGTATATTGTAAAATAACATTCTACGGTCCAATCTGAAAGCATTATTCGTGTTTTCTTCTGGAAATTAGTTAATCAGCATATAGCAGTTTATAAAAAGTTTAAAAAATAATATTTATTTTTTTGAGTAAATTGTAACTAAAATAGTCAAGAAACTTGACCCTTCTGTTTGCATAAGATATAGCAAATAATTTATTACAACTTTTTTTGAAATATATCGATTCTTTTTAATGCGTAGTACTCAGAAAACAGTTGGAGACAAGCGGATGTGCGTAAAACCATATCAAAATGCGTTAGAAAGCATGGAGCAAGCCAACCTCGCATTTCTTCAATTGCAACCGCCGTATATTGTAAAATAACATTCTACGGTCCAATCTGAAAGCATTATTCGTGTTTTCATCTGGAAATTAGTTAATCAGCATATAGCAGTTTATAAAAAGTTTAAAAAATAATATTAATTTTTTTGAGTAAATTGTAACTAAAATAGTCAAGAAACTTGACCCTTCTGTTTACATAAGATATAGCAAATAATTTATTACAACTTTTTTGGAAATGTATCGATTCTTTTTAATGCGTAGTACTCAGAAAACAGTTGGAGACAAACGGATGTGCGTAAAACCATATCAAAATGCGTTAGAAAGCATGGAGCAAGCCAATCTCGCATTTCTTCAATTGCAACCGCCGTATATTGTAAAATAACATTCTACGGTCCAATCTGAAAGCATTATTCGTGTTTTCATCTGGAAATTAGTTAATCAGCATATAGCAGTTTATAAAAAGTTTAAAAAATAATATTTATTTTTTTGAGTAAATTGTAACTAAAATAGTCAAGAAACTTGACCCTTCTGTTTGCATAAGATATAGCAAATAATTTATTACAACTTTTTTTGAAATATATCGATTCTTTTTAATGCGTAGTACTCAGAAAACAGTTGGAGACAAGCGGATGTGCGTAATACCATATCAAAATGCGTTAGAAAGCATGGAGCAAGCCAACCTCGCATTTCTTCAATTGCAACCGCCGTATATTGTAAAATAACATTCTACGGTCCAATCTGAAAGCATTATTCGTGTTTTCATCTGGAAATTAGTTAATCAGCATATAGCAGTTTATAAAAAGTTTAAAAAATAATATTTATTTTTTTGAGTAAATTGTAACTAAAATAGTCAAGAAACTTGACCCTTCTGTTTGCATAAGATATAGCAAATAATTTATTACAACTTTTTTTGAAATATATCGATTCTTTTTAATGCGTAGTACTCAGAAAACAGTTGGAGACAAGCGGATGTGCGTAAAACCATATCAAAATGCGTTAGAAAGCATGGAGCAAGCCAACCTCGCATTTCTTCAATTGTAACCGCCGTATATTGTAAAATAACATTCCACGGTCCAATCTGAAAGCATTATGCGTGTTTTCATCTGGAAATTAGTTAATCAGCATATAGCAGTTTATAAAAAGTTTAAAAAATAATATTTATTTTTTTGAGTAAATTGTAACTAAAATAGTCAAGAAACTTGACCCTTCTGTTTGCATAAGATATAGCAAATAATTTATTACAACTTTTTTTGAAATATATCGATTCTTTTTAATGCGTAGTACTCAGAAAACAGTTGGAGACAAGCGGATGTGCGTAAAACCATATCAAAATGCGTTAGAAAGCATGGAGCAAGCCAACCTCGCATTTCTTCAATTGCAACCGCCGTATATTGTAAAATAACATTCTACGGTCCAATCTGAAAGCATTATTCGTGTTTTCATCTGGAAATTAGTTAATCAGCATATAGCAGTTTATAAAAAGTTTAAAAAATAATATTTATTTTTTTGAGTAAAATGTAACTAAAATAGTCAAGAAACTTGACCCTTCTGTTTGCATAAGATATAGCAAATAATTTATTACAACTTTTTTTGAAATATATCGATTCTTTTTAATGCGTAGTACTCAGAAAACAGTTGGAGACAAGCGGATGTGCGTAAAACCATATCAAAATGCGTTAGAAAGCATGGAGCAAGCCAATCTCGCATTTCTTCAATTGCAACCGCCGTATATTGTAAAATAACATTCTACGGTCCAATCTGAAAGCATTATTCGTGTTTTCTTCTGGAAATTAGTTAATCAGCATATAGCAGTTTATAAAAAGTTTAAAAAATAATATTTATTTTTTTGAGTAAATTGTAACTAAAATAGTCAAGAAACTTGACCCTTCTGTTTGCATAAGATATAGCAAATAATTTATTACAACTTTTTTTGAAATATATCGATTCTTTTTAATGCGTAGTACTCAGAAAACAGTTGGAGACAAGCGGATGTGCGTAAAACCATATCAAAATGCGTTAGAAAGCATGGAGCAAGCCAAGCTCGCATTTCTTCAATTGCAACCGCCGTATATTGTAAAATAACATTCTACGGTCCAATCTGAAAGCATTATTCGTGTTTTCATCTGGAAATTAGTTAATCAGCATATAGCAGTTTATAAAAAGTTTAAAAAATAATATTTATTTTTTTGAGTAAATTGTAACTAAAATAGTCAAGAAACTTGACCCTTCTGTTTGCATAAGATATAGCAAATAATTTATTACAACTTTTTTTGAAATATATCGATTCTTTTTAATGCGTAGTACTCAGAAAACAGTTGGAGACAAGCGGATGTGCGTAAAACCATATCAAAATGCGTTAGAAAGCATGGAGCAAGCCAACCTCGCATTTCTTCAATTGTAACCGCCGTATATTGTAAAATAACATTCCACGGTCCAATCTGAAAGCATTATGCGTGTTTTCATCTGGAAATTAGTTAATCAGCATATAGCAGTTTATAAAAAGTTTAAAAAATAATATTTATTTTTTTGAGTAAATTGTAACTAAAATAGTCAAGAAACTTGACCCTTCTGTTTGCATAAGATATAGCAAATAATTTATTACAACTTTTTTTGAAATATATCGATTCTTTTTAATGCGTAGTACTCAGAAAACAGTTGGAGACAAGCGGATGTGCGTAAAACCATATCAAAATGCGTTAGAAAGCATGGAGCAAGCCAACCTCGCATTTCTTCAATTGCAACCGCCGTATATTGTAAAATAACATTCTACGGTCCAATCTGAAAGCATTATTCGTGTTTTCATCTGGAAATTAGTTAATCAGCATATAGCAGTTTATAAAAAGTTTAAAAAATAATATTTATTTTTTTGAGTAAAATGTAACTAAAATAGTCAAGAAACTTGACCCTTCTGTTTGCATAAGATATAGCAAATAATTTATTACAACTTTTTTTGAAATATATCGATTCTTTTTAATGCGTAGTACTCAGAAAACAGTTGGAGACAAGCGGATGTGCGTAAAACCATATCAAAATGCGTTAGAAAGCATGGAGCAAGCCAACCTCGCATTTCTTCGATTGCAACCGCCGTATATTGTAAAATAACATTCTACGGTCCAATCTGAAAGCATTATTCGTGTTTTCTTCTGGAAATTAGTTAATCAGCATATAGCAGTTTATAAAAAGTTTAAAAAATAATATTTATTTTTTTGAGTAAATTGTAACTAAAATAGTCAAGAAACTTGACCCTTCTGTTTGCATAAGATATAGCAAATAATTTATTACAACTTTTTTTGAAATATATCGATTCTTTTTAATGCGTAGTACTCAGAAAACAGTTGGAGACAAGCGGATGTGCGTAATACCATATCAAAATGCGTTAGAAAGCATGGAGCAAGCCAACCTCGCATTTCTTCAATTGCAACCGCCGTATATTGTAAAATAACATTCTACGGTCCAATCTGAAAGCATTATTCGTGTTTTTATCTGGAAATTAGTTAATCAGCATATAGCAGTTTATAAAAAGTTTAAAAAATAATATTTATTTTTTTGAGTAAATTGTAACTAAAATAGTCCAGAAACTTGACCCTTCTGTTTGCATAAGATATAGCAAATAATTTATTACAACTTTTTTTGAAATATATCGATTCTTTTTAATGCGTAGTACTCAGAAAACAGTTGGAGACAAGCGGATGTGCGTAAAACCATATCAAAATGCGTTAGAAAGCATGGAGCAAGCCAACCTCGCATTTCTTCAATTGCAACCGCCGTATATTGTAAAATAACATTCTACGGTCCAATCTGAAAGCATTATTCGTGTTTTCTTCTGGAAATTAGTTAATCAGCATATAGCAGTTTATAAAAAGTTTAAAAAATAATATTTATTTTTTTGAGTAAATTGTAACTAAAATAGTCAAGAAACTTGACCCTTCTGTTTGCATAAGATATAGCAAATAATTTATTACAACTTTTTTTGAAATATATCGATTCTTTTTAATGCGTAGTACTCAGAAAACAGTTGGAGACAAGCGGATGTGCGTAAAACCATATCAAAATGCGTTAGAAAGCATGGAGCAAGCCAATCTCGCATTTCTTCAATTGCAACCGCCGTATATTGTAAAATAACATTCTACGGTCCAATCTGAAAGCATTATTCGTGTTTTCATCAGGAAATTAGTTAATCAGCATATAGCAGTTTATAAAAAGTTTAAAAAATAATATTAATTTTTTTGAGTAAATTGTAAATAAAATAGTCAAGAAACTTGACCCTTCTGTTTGCATAAGATATAGCAAATAATTTATTACAACTTTTTTTGAAATATATCGATTCTTTTTAATGCGTAGTACTCAGAAAACAGTTGGAGACAAGCGGATGTGCGTAAAACCATATCAAAATGCGTTAGAAAGCATGGAGCAAGCCAACCTCGCATTTCTTCAATTGCAACCGCCGTATATTGTAAAATAACATTCTACGGTCCAATCTGAAAGCATTATTCGTGTTTTCTTCTGGAAATTAGTTAATCAGCATATAGCAGTTTATAAAAAGTTTAAAAAATAATATTTATTTTTTTGAGTAAATTGTAACTAAAATAGTCAAGAAACTTGACCCTTCTGTTTGCATAAGATATAGCAAATAATTTATTACAACTTTTTTTGAAATATATCGATTCTTTTTAATGCGTAGTACTCAGAAAACAGTTGGAGACAAGCGGATGTGCGTAAAACCATATCAAAATGCGTTAGAAAGCATGGAGCAAGCCAATCTCGCATTTCTTCAATTGCAACCGCCGTATATTGTAAAATAACATTCTACGGTCCAATCTGAAAGCATTATTCGTGTTTTCATCAGGAAATTAGTTAATCAGCATATAGCAGTTTATAAAAAGTTTAAAAAATAATATTAATTTTTTTGAGTAAATTGTAACTAAAATAGTCAAGAAACTTGACCCTTCTGTTTGCATAAGATATAGCAAATAATTTATTACAACTTTTTTTGAAATATATCGATTCTTTTTAATGCGTAGTACTCAGAAAACAGTTGGAGACAAGCGGATGTGCGTAAAACCATATCAAAATGCGTTAGAAAGCATGGAGCAAGCCAACCTCGCATTTCTTCAATTGCAACCGCCGTATATTGTAAAATAACATTCTACGGTCCAATCTGAAAGCATTATTCGTGTTTTCTTCTGGAAATTAGTTAATCAGCATATAGCAGTTTATAAAAAGTTTAAAAAATAATATTTATTTTTTTGAGTAAATTGTAACTAAAATAGTCAAGAAACTTGACCCTTCTGTTTGCATAAGATATAGCAAATAATTTATTACAACTTTTTTTGAAATATATCGATTCTTTTTAATGCGTAGTACTCAGAAAACAGTTGGAGACAAGCGGATGTGCGTAAAACCATATCAAAATGCGTTAGAAAGCATGGAGCAAGCCAATCTCGCATTTCTTCAATTGCAACCGCCGTATATTGTAAAATAACATTCTACGGTCCAACCTGAAAGCATTATTCGTGTTTTCATCTGGAAATTAGTTAATCAGCATATAGCAGTTTATAAAAAGTTTAAAAAATAATATTTATTTTTTTGAGTAAATTGTAACTAAAATAGTCGAGAAACTTGACCCTTCTGTTTGCATAAGATATAGCAAATAATTTATTACAACTTTTTTTGAAATATATCGATTCTTTTTAATGCGTAGTACTCAGAAAACAGTTGGAGACAAGCGGATGTGCGTAAAACCATATCAAAATGCGTTAGAAAGCATGGAGCAAGCCAACCTCGCATTTCTTCAATTGCAACCGCCGTATATTGTAAAATAACATTCTGCGGTCCAATCTGAAAGCATTATTCGTGTTTTCTTCTGGAAATTAGTTAATCAGCATATAGCAGTTTATAAAAAGTTTAAAAAATAATATTTATTTTTTTGAGTAAATTGTAACTAAAATAGTCAAGAAACTTGACCCTATTGTTTGCATAAGATATAGCAAATAATTTATTACAACTTTTTTTGAAATATATCGATTCTTTTTAATGCGTAGTACTCAGAAGACAGTTGGAGACAAGCGGATGTGCGTAAAACCATATCAAAATGCGTTAGAAAGCATGGAGCAAGCCAAGCTCGCATTTCCTCAATTGAAACCGCCGTATATTGTAAAATAACATTCTACGGTCCAATCTGAAAGCATTATTCGTGTTTTCATCTGGAAATTAGTTAATCAGCATATAGCAGTTTATAAAAAGTTTAAAAAATAATATTAATTTTTTTGAGTAAATTGTAACTAAAATAGTCAAGAAACTTGACCCTTCTGTTTGCATAAGATATAGCAAATAATTTATTACACCTTTTTTTGAAATATATCGATTCTTTTTAATGCGTAGTACTCAGAAAACAGTTGGAGACAAGCGGATGTGCGTAAAACCATATCAAAATGCGTTAGAAAGCATGGAGCAAGCCAACCTCGCATTTCTTCAATTGCAACCGCCGTATATTGTAAAATAACATTCTACGGTCCAATCTGAAAGCATTATTCGTGTTTTCTTCTGGAAATTAGTTAATCAGCATATAGCAGTTTATAAAAAGTTTAAAAAATAATATTTATTTTTTTGAGTAAATTGTAACTAAAATAGTCAAGAAACTTGACCCTTCTGTTTGCATAAGATATAGCAAATAATTTATTACAACTTTTTTTGAAATATATCGATTCTTTTTAATGCGTAGTACTCAGAAAACAGTTGGAGACAAGCGGATGTGCGTAAAACCATATCAAAATGCGTTAGAAAGCATGGAGCAAACCAACCTCGCATTTCTTCCATTGCAACCGCCGTATATTGTAAAATAACATTCTACGGTCCAATCTGAAAGCATTATTCGTGTTTTCTTCTGGAAATTAGTTAATCAGCATATAGCAGTTTATAAAAAGTTTAAAAAATAATATTTATTTTTTTGAGTAAATTGTAACTAAAATAGTCAAGAAACTTGACCCTTCTGTTTGCATAAGATATAGCAAATAATTTATTACAACTTTTTTTGAAATATATCGATTCTTTTTAATGCGTAGTACTCAGAAAACAGTTGGAGACAAGCGGATGTGCGTAAAACCATATCAAAATGCGTTAGAAAGCATGGAGCAAGCCAAAATCGCATTTCTTCAATTGCAACCGCCGTATATTGTAAAATAACATTCTACGGTCCAATCTGAAAGCATTGTTCGTGTTTTCATCTGGAAATTAGTTAATCAGCATATAGCAGTTTATAAAAAGTTTAAAAAATAATATTTATTTTTTTGAGTAAATTGTAACTAAAATAGTCAAGAAACTTGACGCTTCTGTTTGCATAAGATATAGCAAATAATTTATTACAACTTTTTTTGAAATATATCGATTCTTTTTAATGCGTAGTACTCAGAAAACAGTTGGAGACAAGCGGATGTGCGTAAAACCATATCAAAATGCGTTAGAAAGCATTGAGCAAGCCAACCTCGCATTTCTTCAATTGCAACCGCCGTATATTGTAAAATAACATTCCACGGTCCAATCTGAAAGCATTATTCGTGTTTTCATCTGGAAATTAGTTAATCAGCATATAGCAGTTTATAAAAAGTTTAAAATATAATATTTATTTTTTTGAGTAAATTGTAACTAAAATAGTCAAGAAACTTGACCCTTCTGTTTGCATAAGATATAGCAAATAATTTATTACAACTTTTTTTGAAATATATCGATTCTTTTTAATGCGTAGTACTCAGAAAACAGTTGGAGACAAGCGGATGTGCGTAAAACCATATCAAAATGCGTTAGAAAGCATGGAGCAAACCAACCTCGCATTTCTTCAATTGCAACCGCCGTATATTGTAAAATAACATTCTACGGTCCAATCTGAAAGCATTATTCGTGTTTTCATCTGGAAATTAGTTAATCAGCATATAGCAGTTTAGAAAAAGTTTAAAAAATAATTTTTATTTTTTTGAGTAAATTGTAACTAAAATAGTCAAGAAACTTGACCCTTCTGTTTGCATAAGATATAGCAAATAATTTATTACAACTTTTTTTGAAATATATCGATTCTTTTTAATGCGTAGTACTCAGAAAACAGTTGGAGACAAGCGGATGTGCGTAAAACCATATCAAAATGCGTTAGAAAGCATGGAGCAAGCCAACCTCGCATTTCTTCAATTGCAACCGCCGTATATTGTAAAATAACATTCTACGGTCCAATCTGAAGGCATTATTCGTGTTTTCATCTGGAAATTAGTTAATCAGCATATAGCAGTTTAGAAAAAGTTTAAAAAATAATTTTTATTTTTTTGAGTAAATTGTAACTAAAATAGTCAAGAAACTTGATCCTTCTGTTTGCATAAGATATAGCAAATAATTTATTACAACTTTTTTTGAAATATATCGATTCTTTTTAATGCGTAGTACTCAGAAAACAGTTGGAGACCAGAGGATGTGCGTAAAACCATATCAAAATGCGTTAGAAAGCATGGAGCAAGCCAATCTCGCATTTCTTCAATTGCAACCGCCGTATATTGTAAAATAACATTCTACGGTCCAACCTGAAAGCATTATTCGTGTTTTCATCTGAAATTAGTTAATCAGCATATAGCAGTTTATAAAAAGTTTAAAAAATAATATTTATTTTTTTGAGTAAATTGTAACTAAAATAGTCAAGAAACTTGACCCTTCTGTTTGCATAAGATATAGCAAATAATTTATTACAACTTTTTTTGAAATATATCGATTCCTTTTAATGCGTAGTACTCAGAAAACAGTTGGAGACAAGCGGATGTGCGTAAAACCATATCAAAATGCGTTAGAAAGCATGGAGCAAACCAACCTCGCATTTCTTCAATTGCAACCGCCGTATATTGTAAAATAACATTCTACGGTCCAATCTGAAAGCATTATTCGTGTTTTCATCTGGAAATTAGTTAATCAGCATATAGCAGTTTAGAAAAAGGTTAAAAAATAATATTTATTTTTTTGAGTAAATTGTAACTAAAATAGTCAAGAAACTTGACCCTTCTGTTTGCATAAGATATAGCAAATAATTTATTACAACTTTTTTGGAAATATATCGATTCTTTTTAATGCGTAGTACTCAGAAAACAGTTGGAGACAAGCGGATGTGCGTAAAACCATATCAAAATGCATTAGAAAGTATGGAGCAAGCCAACCTCGCATTTCATCAATTGCAACCGCCGTAGATTGTTAAATAACATTCTACGGTACAATCTGAAAGCATTATTCGGGTTTTCATCTGGAAATTAGTTAATCAGCATATAGCAGTTTATAAAAAGTTTAAAAAATAATATTTATTTTTTTGAGTAAATTGTAACTAAAATAGTCAAGAAACTTGACCCTTCTGTTTGCATAAGATATAGCAAATAATTTATTACAACTTTTTTTGAAATATATCGATTCTTTTTAATGCGTAGTACTCAGAAAACAGTTGGAGACAAGCGGATGTGCGTAAAACCATATCAAATTGCGTTAGAAAGCATGGAGCAAGCCAACCTCGCATTTCTTCGATTGCAACCGCCGTATATTGTAAAATAACATTCTACGGTCCAATCTGAAAGCATTATTCGTGTTTTCTTCTGGAAATTAGTTAATCAGCATATAGCAGTTTATAAAAAGTTTAAAAAATAATATTTATTTTTTTGAGTAAATTGTAACTAAAATAGTCAAGAAACTTGACCCTATTGTTTGCATAAGATATAGCAAATAATTTATTACAACTTTTTTTGAAATATATCGATTCTTTTTAATGCGTAGTACTCAGAAAACAGTTGGAGACAAGCGGATGTGCGTAAAACCATATCAAAATGCGTTAGAAAGCATGGAGCAAGCCAACCTCGCATTTCTTCAATTGCAACCGCCGTATATTGTAAAATAACATTCTACGGTCCAATCTGAAGGCATTATTCGTGTTTTCATCTGGAAATTAGTTAATCAGCATATAGCAGTTTAGAAAAAGTTTAAAAAATAATTTTTAATTTTTTTGAGTAAATTGTAACTAAAATAGTCAAGAAACTTGACCCTTCTGTTTGCATAAGATATAGCAAATAATTTATTACAACTTTTTTTGAAATATATCGATTCTTTTTAATGCGTAGTACTCAGAAAACAGTTGGAGACCAGCGGATGTGTGTAAAACCATATTAAAATGCGTTAGAAAGCATGGAGCAAGCCAACCTCGCATTTCTTCAATTGCAACCGCCGTATATTGTAAGATAACATTCTATGGTCCAATCTGAAAGCATTATTCGTGTTTTCATCTGGAAATTAGTTAATCAGCATATAGCAGTTTAGAAAAAGTTTAAAAAATAACTTTATTTTTTTGAGTAAATTGTAACTAAAATAGTCAAGAAACTTGACCCTTCTGTTTGCATAAGATATAGCAAATAATTTATTACAACTTTTTTTGAAATATATCGATTCTTTTTAATGCGTAGTACTCAGAAAACAGTTGGAGACAAGCGGATGTGCGTAAAACCATATCAAAATGCGTTAGAAAGCATGGAGCAAGCCAACCTCGCAATTCTTCAATTGCAACCGCCGTATATTGTAAAATAACATTCTACGGTCCAATCTGAAAGTATTATTCGTGTTTTCATCTGGAAATTAGTTAATCAGCATATAGCAGTTTATAAAAAGTTTAAAAAATAATATTTATTTTTTTGAGTAAATTGTAACTAAAATAGTCAAGAAACTTGACCCTTCTGTTTGCATAAGATATAGCAAATAATTTATTACAACTTTTTTTGAAATATATCGATTCTTCTTAATGCGTAGTACTCAGAAAACAGTTGGAGACAAGCGGATGTGCGTAAAACCATATCAAAATGCGTTAGAAAGCATGGAGCAAGCCAACCTCGCATTTATTTAATTGCAACCGCCGTATATTGTAAAATAACATTCTACGGTCCAATCTGAAAGCATTATTCGTGTTTTCATCTGGAAATTAGTTAATCAGCATATAGCAGTTTAGAAAAAGTTTAAAAAATAATTTTTATTTTTTTGAGTAAATTGTAACTAAAATAGTCAAGAAACTTGACCCTTCTGTTTGCATAAGATATAGCAAATAATTTATTACAACTTTTTTTGAAATATATCGATTCTTTTTAATGCGTAGTACTCAGAAAACAGTTGGAGACAAGCGGATGTGCGTAAAACCATATCAAAATGCGTTAGAAAGCATGGAGCAAGCCAACCTCGCATTTCTTCAATTGCAACCGCCGTATATTGTAAAATAACATTCTACGGTCCAATCTGAAAGCATTATTCGTGTTTTCATCTGGAAATTAGTTAATCAGCATATAGCAGTTTAGAAAAAGTTTAAAAAATAATTTTTATTTTTTTGAGTAAATTGTAACTAAAATAGTCAAGAAACTTGACCCTTCTGTTTGCATAAGATATAGCAAATAATTTATTACAACTTTTTTTGAAATATATCGATTCTTTTTAATGCGTAGTACTCAGAAAACAGTTGGAGACAAGCGGATGTGCGTAAAACCATATCAAAATGCGTTAGAAAGCATGGAGCAAGCCAACCTCGCATTTCTTCAATTGCAACCGCCGTATATTGTAAAATAACATTCTACGGTCCAATCTGAAAGCATTATTCGGGTTTTCATCTGGAAATTAGTTAATCAGCATATAGCAGTTTAGAAAAAGTTTAAAAAATAATTTTTATTTTTTTGAGTAAATTGTAACTAAAATAGTCAAGAAACTTGACCCTTCTGTTTGCATAAGATATAGCAAATAATTTATTACAACTTTTTTTGAAATATATCGATTCTTTTTAATGCCTAGTACTCAGAAAACAGTTGGAGACAAGCGGATGTGCGTAAAACCATATCAAAATGCGTTAGAAAGCATGGAGCAAGCCAACCTCGCATTTCTTCAATTGCAACCGCCGTATATTGTAAAATAACATTCTACGGTCCAATCTGAAAGCATTATTCGTGTTTTCATCTGGAAATTAGTTAATCAGCATATAGCAGTTTAGAAAAAGTTTAAAAAATAATTTTTATTTTTTTGAGTAAATTGTAACTAAAATAGGCAAGAAACTTGACCCTTCTGTTTGCATAAGATATAGCAAATAATTTATTACAACTTTTTTTGAAATATATCGATTCTTTTTAATGCGTAGTATTCAGAAAACAGTTGGAGACAAGCGGATGTGCGTAAAACCATATCAAAATGCGTTAGAAAGCATGGAGCAAACCAACCTCGCATTTCTTCAATTGCAACCGCCGTATATTGTAAACTAACATTCTACGGTCCAATCTGAAAGCATTATTCGTGTTTTCATCTGGAAATTAGTTAATCAGCATATAGCAGTTTAGAAAAAATTTAAAAAATAATTTTTATTTTTTTGAGTAAATTGTAACTAAAATAGTCAAGAAACTTGACCCTTCTGTTTGCATAAGATATAGCAAATAATTTATTACAACTTTTTTTGAAATATATCGATTCCTTTTAATGCGTAGTACTCAGAAAACAGTTGGAGACAAGCGGATGTGCGTAAAACCATATCAAAATGCGTTAGAAAGCATGGAGGAAGCCAAGCTCGCATTTCTTCAATTGCAACCGCCGTATATTGTAAGATAACATTCTACGATCCAATCTGAAAGCATTATTCGTGTTTTCATCTGGAAATTAGTTAATCAGCATATAGCAGTTTATAAAAAGTTTAAAAAATAATTTTTATTTTTTTGAGTAAATTGTAACTAAAATAGTCAAGAAACTTGACCCTTCTGTTTGCATAAGATATAGCAAATAATTTATTACAACTTTTTTTGAAATATATCGATTCTTTTCAATGCGTAGTACTCAGAAAACAGTTGGAGACAAGCGGATGTGCGTAAAACCATATCAAAACGCGTTAGAAAGCATGGAGCAAGCCAACCTCGCAATTTCTTCAATTGCAACCGCCGTATATTGTAAAATAACATTCTACGGTCCAATCTGAAAGCATTATTCGTGTTTTCATCTGGAAATTAGTTAATCAGCATATAGCAGTTTAGAAAAAGTTTAAAAAATAATTTTTATTTTTTTGAGTAAATTGTAACTAAAATAGTCAAGAAACTTGACCCTTCTGTTTGCATAAGATATAGCAAATAATTTATTACAACTTTTTTTGAAATATATCGATTCTTTTTAATGCGTAGTACTCAGAAAACAGTTGGAGACAAGCGGATGTGCGTAAAACCATATCAAAATGCGTTAGAAAGCATGGAGCAAGCCAACCTCGCATTTCTTCAATTGCAACCGCCGTATATTGTAAAATAACATTCTACGGTCCAATCTGAAAGCATTATTCGTGTTTTTTGATCTGGAAATTAGTTAATCAGCATATAGCAGTTTAGAAAAAGTTTAAAAAATAATTTTTATTTTTTTGAGTAAATTGTAACTAAAATAGTCAAGAAACTTGACCCTTCTGTTTGCATAAGATATAGCAAATAATTTATTACAACTTTTTTTGAAATATATCGATTCTTTTTAATGCGTAGTACTCAGAAAACAGTTGGAGACAAGCGGATGTGCGTAAAACCATATCAAAATGCGTTAGAAAGCATGGAGCAAGCCAACCTCGCATTTCTTCAATTGCAACCGCCGTATATTGTAAAATAACATTCTACGGTCCAATCTGAAAGCATTATTCGTGTTTTCATCTGGAAATTAGTTAATCAGCATATAGCAGTTTAGAAAAAGTTTAAAAAATAATATTTATTTTTTTGAGTAAATTGTAACTAAAATAGTCAAGAAACTTGACCCTTCTGTTTGCATAAGATATAGCAAATAATTTATTACAACTTTTTTTGAAATATATCGATTCTTTTTAATGCGTAGTACTCAGAAAACAGTTGGAGACAAGCGGATGTGCGTAAAACCATATCAAAATGCGTTAGAAAGCATGGAGCAAGCCAACCTCGCATTTCTTCAATTGCAACCGCCGTATATTGTAAAATAACATTCTACGGTCCAATCTGAAAGCATTATTCGTGTTTTCATCTGGAAATTAGTTAATCAGCATATAGCAGTTTAGAAAAAGTTTAAAAAATAATTTTTATTTTTTTGAGTAAATTGTAACTAAAATAGTCAAGAAACTTGACCCTTCTGTTTGCATAAGATATAGCAAATAATTTATTACAACTTTTTTTGAAATATATCGATTCTTTTTAATGCGTAGTACTCAGAAAACAGTTGGAGACAAGCGGATGTGCGTAAAACCATATCAAAATGCGTTAGAAAGCATGGAGCAAGCCAACCTCGCATTTCTTCAATTGCAACCGCCGTATATTGTAAAATAACATTCTACGGTCCAATCTGAAAGCATTATTCGTGTTTTCATCTGGAAATTAGTTAATCAGCATATAGCAGTTTAGAAAAAGTTTAAAAAATAATTTTTATTTTTTTGAGTAAATTGTAACTAAAATAGTCAAGAAACTTGACCCTTCTGTTTGCATAAGATATAGCAAATAATTTATTACAACTTTTTTTGAAATATATCGATTCTTTTTAATGCCTAGTACTCAGAAAACAGTTGGAGACAAGCGGATGTGCGTAAAACCATATCAAAATGCGTTAGAAAGCATGGAGCAAGCCAACCTCGCATTTCTTCAATTGCAACCGCCGTATATTGTAAAATAACATTCTACGGTCCAATCTGAAAGCATTATTCGTGTTTTCATCTGGAAATTAGTTAATCAGCATATAGCAGTTTAGAAAAAGTTTAAAAAATAATTTTTATTTTTTTGAGTAAATTGTAACTAAAATAGTCAAGAAACTTGACCCTTCTGTTTGCATAAGATATAGCAAATAATTTATTACAACTTTTTTTGAAATATATCGATTCTTTTTAATGCGTAGTACTCAGAAAACAGTTGGAGACAAGCGGATGTGCGTAAAACCATATCAAAATGCGTTAGAAAGCATGGAGCAAGCCAACCTCGCATTTCTTCAATTGCAACCGCCGTATATTGTAAAATAACATTCTACGGTCCAATCTGAAAGCATTATTCGTGTTTTCATCTGGAAATTAGTTAATCAGCATATAGCAGTTTAGAAAAAGTTTAAAAAATAATTTTTATTTTTTTGAGTAAATTGTAACTAAAATAGACAAGAAACTTGACCCTTCTGTTTGCATAAGATATAGCAAATAATTTATTACAACTTTTTTTGAAATATATCGATTCTTTTTAATGCGTAGTACTCAGAAAACAGTTGGAGACAAGCGGATGTGCGTAAAACCATATCAAAATGCGTTAGAAAGCATGGAGCAAGCCAACCTCGCATTTCTTCAATTGCAACCGCCGTATATTGTAAAATAACATTCTACGGTCCAATCTGAAAGCATTATTCGTGTTTTCATCTGGAAATTAGTTAATCAGCATATAGCAGTTTAGAAAAAGTTTAAAAAATAATTTTTATTTTTTTGAGTAAATTGTAACTAAAATAGTCAAGAAACTTGACCCTTCTGTTTGCATAAGATATAGCAAATAATTTATTACAACTTTTTTTGAAATATATCGATTCTTTTTAATGCGTAGTACTCAGAAAACAGTTGGAGACAAGCGGATGTGAGTAAAACCATATCAAAATGCGTTAGAAAGCATGGAGCAAGCCAAGCTCGCATTTCTTCAATTGCAACCGCCGTATATTGTAAAATAACATTCTACGGTCCAATCTGAAAGCATTATTCGTGTTTTCATCTGGAAATTAGTTAATCAGCATATAGCAGTTTAGAAAAAGTTTAAAAAATAATTTTTATTTTTTTGAGTAAATTGTAACTAAAATAGTCAAGAAACTTGACCCTTCTGTTTGCATAAGATATAGCAAATAATTTATTACAACTTTTTTTGAAATATATCGATTCTTTTTAATGCGTAGTACTCAGAAAACAGTTGGAGACAAGCGGATGTGCGTAAAACCATATCAAAATGCGTTAGAAAGCATGGAGCAAGCCAACCTCGCATTTCTTCAATTGCAACCGTCGTATATTGTAAAATAACATTCTACGGTCCAATCTGAAAGCATTATTCGTGTTTTTTGATCTGGAAATTAGTTAATCAGCATATAGCAGTTTAGAAAAAGTTTAAAAAATAATTTTTATTTTTTTGAGTAAATTGTAACTAAAATAGTCAAGAAACTTGACCCTTCTGTTTGCATAAGATATAGCAAATAATTTATTACAACTTTTTTTGAAATATATCGATTCTTTTTAATGCGTAGTACTCAGAAAACAGTTGGAGACAAGCGGATGTGCGTAAAACCATATCAAAATGCGTTAGAAAGCATGGAGCAAGCCAACCTCGCATTTCTTCAATTGCAACCGCCGTATATTGTAAAATAACATTCTACGGTCCAATCTGAAAGCATTATTCGTGTTTTCATCTGGAAATTAGTTAATCAGCATATAGCAGTTTAGAAAAAGTTTAAAAAATAATATTTATTTTTTTGAGTAAATTGTAACTAAAATAGTCAAGAAACTTGACCCTTCTGTTTGCATAAGATATAGCAAATAATTTATTACAACTTTTTTTGAAATATATCGATTCTTTTTAATGCGTAGTACTCAGAAAACAGTTGGAGACAAGCGGATGTGCGTAAAACCATATCAAAATGCGTTAGAAAGCATGGAGCAAGCCAACCTCGCATTTCTTCAATTGCAACCGCCGTATATTGTAAAATAACATTCTACGGTCCAATCTGAAAGCATTATTCGTGTTTTCATCTGGAAATTAGTTAATCAGCATATAGCAGTTTAGAAAAAGTTTAAAAAATAATTTTTATTTTTTTGAGTAAATTGTAACTAAAATAGTCAAGAAACTTGACCCTTCTGTTTGCATAAGATATAGCAAATAATTTATTACAACTTTTTTTGAAATATATCGATTCTTTTTAATGCGTAGTACTCAGAAAACAGTTGGAGACAAGCGGATGTGCGTAAAACCATATCAAAATGCGTTAGAAAGCATGGAGCAAGCCAACCTCGCATTTCTTCAATTGCAACCGCCGTATATTGTAAAATAACATTCTACGGTCCAATCTGAAAGCATTATTCGTGTTTTCATCTGGAAACTAGTTAATCAGCATATAGCAGTTTAGAAAAAGTTTAAAAAATAATTTTTATTTTTTTGAGTAAATTGTAACTAAAATAGTCAAGAAACTTGACCCTTCTGTTTGCATAAGATATAGCAAATAATTTATTACAACTTTTTTTGAAATATATCGATTCTTTTTAATGCCTAGTACTCAGAAAACAGTTGGAGACAAGCGGATGTGCGTAAAACCATATCAAAATGCGTTAGAAAGCATGGAGCAAGCCAACCTCGCATTTCTTCAATTGCAACCGCCGTATATTGTAAAATAACATTCTACGGTCCAATCTGAAAGCATTATTCGTGTTTTCATCTGGAAATTAGTTAATCAGCATATAGCAGTTTAGAAAACGTTTAAAAAATAATTTTTATTTTTTTGAGTAAATTGTAACTAAAATAGTCAAGAAACTTTACCCTTCTGTTTGCATAAGATATAGCAAATAATTTATTACAACTTTTTTTGAAATATATCGATTCTTTTTAATGCGTAGTACTCAGAAAACAGTTGGAGACAAGCGGATGTGCGTAAAACCATATCAAAATGCGTTAGAAAGCATGGAGCAAGCCAACCTCGCATTTCTTCAATTGCAACCGCCGTATATTGTAAAATAACATTCTACGGTCCAATCTGAAAGCATTATTCGTGTTTTCATCTGGAAATTAGTTAATCAGCATATAGCAGTTTAGAAAAAGTTTAAAAAATAATTTTTATTTTTTTGAGTAAATTGTAACTAAAATAGTCAAGAAACTTGACCCTTCTGTTTGCATAAGATATAGCAAATAATTTATTACAACTTTTTTTGAAATATATCGATTCTTTTTAATGCGTAGTACTCAGAAAACAGTTGGAGACAAGCGGATGTGAGTAAAACCATATCAAAATGCGTTAGAAAGCATGGAGCAAGCCAACCTCGCATTTCTTCAATTGCAACCGCCGTATATTGTAAAATAACATTCTACGGTCCAATCTGAAAGCATTATTCGTGTTTTCATCTGGAAATTAGTTAATCAGCATATAGCAGTTTAGAAAAAGTTTAAAAAATAATTTTTATTTTTTTGAGTAAATTGTAACTAAAATAGTCAAGAAACTTGACCCTTCTGTTTGCATAAGATATAGCAAATAATTTATTACAACTTTTTTTGAAATATATCGATTCTTTTTAATGCGCAGTACTCAGAAAACAGTTGGAGACAAGCGGATGTGCGTAAAACCATATCAAAATGCGTTAGAAAGCATGGAGTAAGCCAACCTCGCATTTCTTCAATTGCAACCGCCGTATATTGTAAAATAACATTCTACGGTCCAATCTGAAAGCATTATTCGTGTTTTCATCTGGAAATTAGTTAATCACCATATAGCAGTTTAGAAAAAGTTTAAAAAATAATTTTTATTTTTTTGAGTAAATTGTAACTAAAATAGTCAAGAAACTTGACCCTTCTGTTTGCATAAGATATAGCAAATAATTTATTACAACTTTTTTTGAAATATATCGATTCTTTTCAATGCGTAGTACTCAGAAAACAGTTGGAGACAAGCGGATGTGCGTAAAACCATATCAAAATGCGTTAGAAAGCATGGAGCAAGCCAACCTCGCATTTCTTCAATTGCAACCGCCGTATATTGTAAAATAACATTCTACGGTCCAATCTGAAAGCATTATTCGTGTTTTTTGATCTGGAAATTAGTTAATCAGCATATAGCAGTTTAGAAAAAGTTTAAAAAATAATTTTTATTTTTTTGAGTAAATTGTAACTAAAATAGTCAAGAAACTTGACCCTTCTGTTTGCATAAGATATAGCAAATAATTTATTACAACTTTTTTTGAAATATATCGATTCTTTTTAATGCGTAGTACTCAGAAAACAGTTGGAGACAAGCGGATGTGCGTAAAACCATATCAAAATGCGTTAGAAAGCATGGAGCAAGCCAACCTCGCATTTCTTCAATTGCAACCGCCGTATATTGTAAAATAACATTCTACGGTCCAATCTGAAAGCATTATTCGTGTTTTCATCTGGAAATTAGTTAATCAGCATATAGCAGTTTAGAAAAAGTTTAAAAAATAATTTTTATTTTTTTGAGTAAATTGTAACTAAAATAGTCAAGAAACTAGACCCTTCTGTTTGCATAAGATATAGCAAATAATTTATTACAACTTTTTTTGAAATATATCGATTCTTTTTAATGCGTAGTACTCAGAAAACAGTTGGAGACAAGCGGATGTGCGTAAAACCATATCAAAATGCGTTAGAAAGCATGGAGCAAGCCAACCTCGCATTTCTTCAATTGCAACCGCCGTATATTGTAAAATAACATTCTACGGTCCAATCTGAAAGCATTATTCGTGTTTTCATCTGGAAAGTAGTTAATCAGCATATAGCAGTTTATAAAAAGTTTAAAAAATAATATTTATTTTTTTGAGTAAATTGTAACTAAAATAGTCAAGAAACTTGACCCTTCTGTTTGCATAAGATATAGCAAATAATTTATTACAACTTTTTTTGAAATATATCGATTCTTTTTAATGCGTAGTACTCAGAAAACAGTTGGAGACAAGCGGATGTGCGTAAAACCATATCAAAATGCGTTGGAAAGCATGGAGCAAGCCAACCTCGCATTTCTTCAATTGCAACCGCCGTATATTGTAAAATAACATTCTACGGTCCAATCTGAAAGCATTGCTCGTGTTTTCATCTGGAAATTAGTTAATCAGCATATAGCAGTTTATAAAAAGTTTAAAAAATAATTTTTATTTTTTTGAGTAAATTGTAACTAAAATAGTCAAGAAACTTGACCCTTCTGTTTGCATAAGATATAGCAAATAATTTATTACAACTTTTTTTGAAATATATCGATTCTTTTCAATGCGTAGTACTCCGAAAACAGTTGGAGACAAGCGGATGTGCGTAAAACCATATCAAAATGCGTTAGAAAGCATGGAGCAAGCCAACCTCGCATTTCTTCAATTGCAACCGCCGTATATTGTAAAATAACATTCTACGGTCCAATCTGAAAGCATTATTCGTGTTTTCATCTGGAAATTAGTTAATCAGCATATAGCAGTTTAGAAAAAGTTTAAAAAATAATTTTTATTTTTTTGAGTAAATTGTAACTAAAATAGTCAAGAAACTTGACCCTTCTGTTTGCATAAGATATAGCAAATAATTTATTACAACTTTTTTTGAAATATATCGATTCTTTTTAATGCGTAGTACTCAGAAAACAGTTGGAGACAAGCGGATGTGCGTAAAACCATATCAAAATGCGTTAGAAAGCATGGAGCAAGCCAAGCTCGCATTTCTTCAATTGCAACCACCGTATATTGTAAGATAACATTCTACGGTCCAATCTGAAAGCATTATTCGTGTTTTCATCTGGAAATTAGTTAATCAGCATATAGCAGTTTAGAAAAAGTTTAAAAAATAATTTTTATTTTTTTGAGTAAATTGTAACTAAAAAAGTCAAGAAACTTGACCCTTCTGATTGCATAAGATATAGCAAATAATTTATTACAACTTTTTTTGAAATATATCGATTCTTTTTAATGCGTAGTACTCAGAAAACAATTGGAGACAAGCGGATGTGCGTAAAACCATATCAAAATGCGTTAGAAAGCATGGAGCAAGCCAACCTCGCATTTCTTCAATTGCAACCGCCGTATATTGTAAAATAACATTCTACGGTCCAATCTGAAAGCATTATTCGTGTTTTCATCTGGAAATTAGTTAATCAGCATATAGCAGTTTATAAAAAGTTTAAAAAATAATATTTATTTTTTTGAGTAAATTGTAACTAAAATAGTCAAGAAACTTGACCCTTCTGTTTGCATAAGATATAGCAAATAATTTATTACAACTTTTTTTGAAATATATCGATTCTTTTTAATGCGTAGTACTCAGAAAACAGTTGGAGACAAGCGGATGTGCGTAAAACCATATCAAAATGCGTTAGAAAGCATGGAGCAAGCCAACCTCGCATTTCTTCAATTGCAACCGCCGTATATTGTAAAATAACATTCTACGGTCCAATCTGAAAGCATTATTCGTGTTTTCATCTGGAAATTAGTTAATCAGCATATAGCAGTTTATAAAAAGTTTAAAAAATAATTTTTATTTTTTTGAGTAAATTGTAACTAAAATAGTCAAGAAACTTGACCCTTCTGTTTGCATAAGATATAGCAAATAATTTATTACAACTTTTTTTGAAATATATCGATTCTTTTCAATGCGTAGTACTCAGAAAACAGTTGGAGACAAGCGGATGTGCGTAAAACCATATCAAAATGCGTTAGAAAGCATGGAGCAAGCCAACCTCGCATTTCTTCAATTGCAACCGCCGTATATTGTAAAATAACATTCTACGGTCCAATCTGAAAGCATTATTCGTGTTTTCATCTGGAAATTTGTTAATCAGCATATAGCAGTTTAGAAAAAGTTTAAAAAATAATTTTTATTTTTTTGAGTAAATTGTAACTAAAATAGTCAAGAAACTTGACCCTTCTGTTTGCATAAGATATAGCAAATAATTTATTACAACTTTTTTTGAAATATATCGATTCTTTTTAATGCGTAGTACTCAGAAAACAGTTGGAGACAAGCGGATGTGCGTAAAACCATATCAAAATGCGTTAGAAAGCATGGAGCAAGCCAAGCTCGCATTTCTTCAATTGCAACCGCCGTATATTGTAAGATAACATTCTATGGTTCAATCTGAAAGCATTATTCGTGTTTTCATCTGGAAATTAGTTAATCAGCATATAGCAGTTTAGAAAAAGTTTAAAAAATAATTTTTATTTTTTTGAGTAAATTGTAACTAAAATAGTCAAGAAACTTGACCCTTCTGTTTGCATAAGATATAGCAAATAATTTATTACAACTTTTTTTGAAATATATCGATTCTTTTTAATGCGTAGTACTCAGAAAACAGTTGGAGACAAGCGGATGTGCGTAAAACCATATCAAAATGCGTTAGAAAGCATGGAGCAAGCCAACCTCGCATTTCTTCAATTGCAACCGCCGTATATTGTAAAATAACATTCTACGGTCCAATCTGAAAGCATTATTCGTGTTTTCATCTGGAAATTAGTTAATCAGCATATAGCAGTTTAGAAAAAGTTTAAAAAATAATTTTTATTTTTTTGAGTAAATTGTAACTAAAATAGTCAAGAAACTTGACCCTTCTGTTTGCATAAGATATAGCAAATAATTTATTACAACTTTTTTTGAAATATATCGATTCTTTTTAATGCGTAGTACTCAGAATACAGTTGGAGACAAGCGGATGTGCGTAAAACCATATCAAAATGCGTTAGAAAGCATGGAGCAAGCCAACCTCGCATTTCTTCAATTGCAACCGCCGTATATTGTAAAATAACATTCTACGGTCCAATCAGAAAGCATTATTCGTGTTTTCATCTGGAAATTAATTAATCAGCATATAGCAGTTTAGAAAAAGTTTAAAAAATAATTTTTATTTTTTTGAGTAAATTGTAACTAAAATAGTCAAGAAACTTGACGCTTCTGTTTGCATAAGATATAGCAAATAATTAATTACAACTTTTTTTGAAATATATCGATTCTTTTTAATGCGTAGTACTCAGAAAACAGTTGGAGACAAGCGGATGTGCGTAAAACCATATCAAAATGCGTTAGAAAGCATGGAGCAAGCCAAGCTCGCATTTCTTCAATTGCAACCGCCGTATATTGTAAGATAACATTCTATGGTCCAATCTGAAAGCATTATTCGTGTTTTCATCTGGAAATTAGTTAATCAGCATATAGCAGTTTAGAAAAAGTTTAAAAAATAATTTTTATTTTTTTGAGTAAATTGTAACTAAAATAGTCAAGAAACTTGACCCTTCTGTTTGCATAAGATATAGCAAATAATTTATTACAACTTTTTTTGAAATATATCGATTCTTTTTAATGCCTAGTACTCAGAAAACAGTTGGAGACAAGCGGATGTGCGTAAAACCATATCAAAATGCGTTAGAAAGCATGGAGCAAGCCAACCTCGCATTTCTTCAATTGCAACCGCCGTATATTGTAAAATAACATTCTACGGTACAATCTGAAAGCATTATTCGTGTTTTCATCTGGAAATTAGTTAATCAGCATATAGCAGTTTATAAAAAGTTTAAAAAATAATATTTATTTTTTTGAGTAAATTGTAACTAAAATAGTCAAGAAACTTGACCCTTCTGTTTGCATAAGATATAGCAAATAATTTATTACAACTTTTTTTGAAATATATCGATTCTTTTTAATGCGTAGTACTCAGAAAACAGTTGGAGACAAGCGGATGTGCGTAAAACCATATCAAAATGCGTTAGAAAGCATGGAGCAAGCCAAGCTCGCATTTCTTCAATTGCAACCGCCGTATATTGTAAGATAACATTCTATGGTCCAATCTGAAAGCATTATTCGTGTTTTCATCTGGAAATTAGTTAATCAGCATATAGCAGTTTAGAAAAAGTTTAAAAAATAATTTTTATTTTTTTGAGTAAATTGTAACTAAAATAGTCAAGAAATTTGACCCTTCTGTTTGCATAAGATATAGCAAATAATTTATTACAACTTTTTTTGAAATATATCGATTCTTTTTAATGCGTAGTACTCAGAAAACAGTTGGAGACAAGCGGATGTGCGTAAAACCATATCAAAATGCGTTAGAAAGCATGGAGCAAGCCAACCTCGCATTTCTTCAATTGCAACCGCCGTATATTGTAAAATAACATTCTACGGTCCAATCTGAAAGCATTATTCGTGTTTTCATCTGGAAATTAGTTAATCAGCATATAGCAGTTTAGAAAAAGTTTAAAAAATAATTTTTATTTTTTTGAGTAAATTGTAACTAAAATAGTCAAGAAATTTGACCCTTCTGTTTGCATAAGATATAGCAAATAATTTATTACAACTTTTTTTGAAATATATCGATTCTTTTTAATGCGTAGTACTCAGAAAACAGTTGGAGACAAGCGGATGTGCGTAAAACCATATCAAAATGCGTTAGAAAGCATGGAGCAAGCCAACCTCGCATTTCTTCAATTGCAACCGCCGTATATTGTAAAATAACATTCTACGGTCCAATCTGAAAGCATTATTCGTGTTTTCATCTGGAAATTAGTTAATCAGCATATAGCAGTTTAGAAAAAGTTTAAAAAATAATTTTTATTTTTTTGAGTAAATTGTAACTAAAATAGTCAAGAAACTTGACCCTTCTGTTAGCATAAGATATAGCAAATAATTTATTACAACTTTTTTTGAAATATATCGATTCTTTTTAATGCGTAGTACTCAGAAAACAGTTGGAGACAAGCGGATGTGCGTAAAACCATATCAAAATGCGTTAGAAAGCATGGAGCAAGCCAAGCTCGCATTTCTTCAATTGCAACCGCCGTATATTGTAAGATAACATTCTATGGTCCAATCTGAAAGCATTATTCGTGTTTTCATCTGGAAATTAGTAAATCAGCATATAGCAATTTAGAAAAAGTTTAAAAAATAATTTTTATTTTTTTGAGTAAATTGTAACTAAAATAGTCAAGAAGCTTGACCCTTCTGTTTGCATAAGATATAGCAAATAATTTATTACAACTTTTTTTGAAATATATCGATTCTTTTTAATGCGTAGTACTCAGAAAACAGTTGGAGACAAGCGGATGTGCGTAAAACCATATCAAAATGCGTTAGAAAGCATGGAGCAAGCCAACCTCGCATTTCTTCAATTGCAACCGCCGTATATTGTAAAATAACATTCTACGGTCCAATCTGAAAGCATTATTCGTGTTTTCATCTGGAAATTAGTTAATCAGCATATAGCAGTTTAGAAAAAGTTTAAAAAATAATTTTTATTTTTTTGAGTAAATTGTAACTAAAATAGTCAAGAAACTTGACCCTTCTGTTTGCATAAGATATAGCAAATAATTTATTACAACTTTTTTTGAAATATATCGATTCTTTTTAATGCGTAGTACTCAGAAAACAGTTGGAGACAAGCGGATGTGCGTAAAACCATATCAAAATGCGTTAGAAAGCATGGAGCAAGCCAAGCTCGCATTTCTTCAATTGCAACCGCCGTATATTGTAAAATAACATTCTACGGTCCAATCTGAAAGCATTATTCGTGTTTTCATCTGGAAATTAGTTAATCAGCATATAGCAGTTTAGAAAAAGTTTAAAAAATAATTTTTATTTTTTTGAGTAAATTGTAACTAAAATAGTCAAGAAACTTGACCCTTCTGTTTGCATAAGATATAGCAAATAATTTATTACAACTTTTTTTGAAATATATCGATTCTTTTTAATGCGTAGTACTCAGAAAACAGTTGGAGACAAGCGGATGTGCGTAAAACCATATCAAAATGCGTTAGAAAGCATGGAGCAAGCCAAGCTCGCATTTCTTCAATTGCAACCGCCGTATATTGTAAGATAACATTCTATGGTCCAATCTGAAAGCATTATTCGTGTTTTCATCTGGAAATTAGTTAATCAGCATATAGCAGTTTAGAAAAAGTTTAAAAAATAATTTTTATTTTTTTGAGTAAATTGTAACTAAAATAGTCAAGAAACTTGACCCTTCTGTTTGCATAAGATATAGCAAATAATTTATTACAACTGTTTTTGAAATATATCGATTCTTTTTAATGCGTAGTACTCAGAAAACAGTTGGAGACAAGCGGATGTGCGTAAAACCATATCAAAATGCGTTAGAAAGCATGGAGCAAGCCAACCTCGCATTTCTTCAATTGCAACCGCCGTATATTGTAAAATAACATTCTACGGTCCAATCTGAAAGCATTATTCGTGTTTTCATCTGGAAATTAGTTAATCAGCATATAGCAGTTTAGAAAAAGTTTAAAAAATAATTTTTATTTTTTTGAGTAAATTGTAACTAAAATAGTCAAGAAGCTTGACCCTTCTGTTTGCATAAGATATAGCAAATAATTTATTACAACTTTTTTTGAAATATATCGATTCTTTTTAATGCGTAGTACTCAGAAAAAAGTTGGAGACAAGCGGATGTGCGTAAAACCATATCAAAATGCGTTAGAAAGTATGGAGCAAGCCAACCTCGCATTTCTTCAATTGCAACCGCCGTATATTGTAAAATAACATTCTACGGTCCAATCTGAAAGCATTATTCGTGTTTTCATCTGGAAATTAGTTAATCAGCATATAGCAGTTTAGAAAAAGTTTAAAAAATAATTTTTATTTTTTTGAGTAAATTGTAACTAAAATAGTCAAGAAACTTGACCCTTCTGTTTGCATAAGATATAGCAAATAATTTATTACAACTTTTTTTGAAATATATCGATTCTTTTTAATGCGTAGTACTCAGAAAACAGTTGGAGACAAGCGGATGTGCGTAAAACCATATCAAAATGCGTTAGAAAGCATGGAGCAAGCCAACCTCGCATTTCTTCAATTGCAACCGCCGTATATTGTAAAATAACATTCTACGGTCCAATCTGAAAGCATTATTCGTGTTTTCATCTGGAAATTAGTTAATCAGCATATAGCAGTTTAGAAAAAGTTTAAAAAATAATTTTTATTTTTTTGAGTAAATTGTAACTAAAATAGTCAAGAAACTTGACCCTTCTGTTTGCATAAGATATAGCAAATAATTTATTACAACTTTTTTTGAAATATATCGATTCTTTTTAATGCGTAGTACTCAGAAAACAGTTGGAGACAAGCGGATGTGCGTAAAACCATATCAAAATGCGTTAGAAAGCATGGAGCAAGCCAACCTCGCATTTCTTCAATTGCAACCGCCGTATATTGTAAAATAACATTCTACGGTCCAATCTGAAAGCATTATTCGTGTTTTCATCTGGAAATTAGTTAATCAGCATATAGCAGTTTATAAAAAGTTTAAAAAATAATATTTATTTTTTTGTGTAAATTGTAACTAAAATAGTCAAGAAACTTGACCCTTCTGTTTGCATAAGATATAGCAAATAATTTATTACAACTTTTTTTGAAATATATCGATTCTTTTTAATGCGTAGTACTCAGAAAACATTTGGAGACAAGCGGATGTGCGTAAAACCATATCAAAATGCGTTAGAAAGCATGGCGCAAGCCAACCTCGCATTTCTTCAATTGCAACCGCCGTATATTGTAAAATAACATTCTACGGTCCAATCTGAAAGCATTATTCGTGTTTTCATCTGGAAATTAGTTAATCAGCATATAGCAGTTTAGAAAAAGTTTAAAAAATAATTTTTATTTTTTTGAGTAAATTGTAACTAAAATAGTCAAGAAACTTGACCCTTCTGTTTGCATAAGATATAGCAAATAATTTATTACAACTTTTTTTGAAATATATCGATTCTTTTTAATGCGTAGTACTCAGAAAACAGTTGGAGACAAGCGGATGTGCGTAAAACCATATCAAAATGCGTTAGAAAGCATGGAGCAAGCCAACCTCGCATTTCTTCAATTGCAACCGCCGTATATTGTAAAATAACATTCTACGGTCCAATCTGAAAGCATTATTCGTGTTTTCATCTGGAAATTAGTTAATCAGCATATAGCAGTTTATAAAAAGTTTAAAAAATAATATTTATTTTTTTGAGTAAATTGTAACTAAAATAGTCAAGAAACTTGACCCTTCTGTTTGCATAAGATATAGCAAATAATTTATTACAACTTTTTTTGAAATATATCGATTCTTTTTAATGCGTAGTACTCAGAAAACAGTTGGAGACAAGCGGATGTGCGTAAAACCATATCAAAATGCGTTAGAAAGCATGGAGCAAGCCAACCTCGCATTTCTTCAATTGCAACCGCCGTATATTGTAAAATAACATTCTACGGTCCAATCTGAAAGCATTATTCGTGTTTTCATCTGGAAATTAGTTAATCAGCATATAGCAGTTTATAAAAAGTTTAAAAAATAATTTTTATTTTTTTGACTAAATTGTAACTAAAATAGTCAAGAAACTTGACCCTTCTGTTTGCATAAGATATAGCGAATAATTTATTACAACTTTTTTTGAAATATATCGATTCTTTTTAATGCGTAGTACTCAGAAAACAGTTAGAGACAAGCGGATGTGCGTAAAACCATATCAAAATGCGTTAGAAAGCATGGAGCAAGCCAACCTCGCATTTCTTCAATTGCAACCGCCGTATATTGTAAAATAACATTCTACGGTCCAATCTGAAAGCATTATTCGTGTTTTCATCTGGAAATTAGTTAATCAGCATATAGCAGTTTAGAAAAAGTTTAAAAAATAATTTTTATTTTTTTGAGTAAATTGTAACTAAAATAGTCAAGAAACTTGACCCTTCTGTTTGCATAAGATATAGCAAATAATTTATTACAACTTTTTTTGAAATATATCGATTCTTTTTAATGCGTAGTACTCAGAAAACAGTTGGAGACAAGCGGATGTGCGTAAAACCATATCAAAATGCGTTAGAAAGTATGGAGCAAGCCAACCTCGCATTTCTTCAATTGCAACCGCCGTATATTGTAAAATAACATTCTACGGTCCAATCTGAAAGCATTATTCGTGTTTTCATCTGGAAATTAGTTAATCAGCATATAGCAGTTTAGAAAAAGTTTAAAAAATAATTTTTATTTTTTTGAGTAAATTGTAACTAAAATAGTCAAGAAACTTGACCCTTCTGTTTGCATAAGATATAGCAAATAATTTATTACAACTTTTTTTGAAATATATCGATTCTTTTTAATGCGTAGTACTCAGAAAACAGTTGGAGACAAGCGGATGTGCGTAAAACCATATCAAAATGCGTTAGAAAGCATGGAGCAAGCCAACCTCGCATTTCTTCAATTGCAACCGCCGTATATTGTAAAATAACATTCTACGGTCCAATCTGAAAGCATTATTCGTGTTTTCATCTGGAAATTAGTTAATCAGCATATAGCAGTTTAGAAAAAGTTTAAAAAATAATTTTTATTTTTTTGAGTAAATTGTAACTAAAATAGTCAAGAAACTTGACCCTTCTGTTTGCATAAGATATAGCAAATAATTTATTACAACTTTTTTTGAAATATATCGATTCTTTTTAATGCGTAGTACTCAGAAAACAGTTGGAGACAAGCGGATGTGCGTAAAACCATATCAAAATGCGTTAGAAAGCATGGAGCAAGCCAACCTCGCATTTCTTCAATTGCAACCGCCGTATATTGTAAAATAACATTCTACGGTCCAATCTGAAAGCATTATTCGTGTTTTCATCTGGAAATTAGTTAATCAGCATATAGCAGTTTAGAAAAAGTTTAAAAAATAATTTTTATTTTTTTGAGTAAATTGTAACTAAAATAGTCAAGAAACTTGACCCTTCTGTTTGCATAAGATATAGCAAATAATTTATTACAACTTTTTTTGAAATATATCGATTCTTTTTAATGCGTAGTACTCAGAAAACAGTTGGAGACAAGCGGATGTGCGTAAAACCATATCAAAATGCGTTAGAAAGCATGGAGCAAGCCAACCTCGCATTTCTTCAATTGCAACCGACGTATATTGTAAAATAACATTCTACGGTCCAATCTGAAAGCATTATTCGTGTTTTCATCTGGAAATTAGTTAATCAGCATATAGCAGTTTAGAAAAAGTTTAAAAAATAATTTTTATTTTTTTGAGTAAATTGTAACTAAAATAGTCAAGAAACTTGACCCTTCTGTTTGCATAAGATATAGCAAATAATTTATTACAACTTTTTTTGAAATATATCGATTCTTTTTAATGCGTAGTACTCAGAAAACAGTTGGAGACAAGCGGATGTGCGTAAAACCATATCAAAATGCGTTAGAAAGCATGGAGCAAGCCAACCTCGCATTTCTTCAATTGCAACCGCCGTATATTGTAAAATAACATTCTACGGTCCAATCTGAAAGCATTATTCGTGTTTTCATCTGGAAATTAGTTAATCAGCATATAGCAGTTTATAAAAAGTTTAAAAAATAATTTTTATTTTTTTGACTAAATTGTAACTAAAATAGTCAAGAAACTTGACCCTTCTGTTTGCATAAGATATAGCGAATAATTTATTACAACTTTTTTTGAAATATATCGATTCTTTTTAATGCGTAGTACTCAGAAAACAGTTAGAGACAAGCGGATGTGCGTAAAACCATATCAAAATGCGTTAGAAAGCATGGAGCAAGCCAACCTCGCATTTCTTCAATTGCAACCGCCGTATATTGTAAAATAACATTCTACGGTCCAATCTGAAAGCATTATTCGTGTTTTCATCTGGAAATTAGTTAATCAGCATATAGCAGTTTAGAAAAAGTTTAAAAAATAATTTTTATTTTTTTGAGTAAATTGTAACTAAATTAGTCAAGAAACTTGACCCTTCTGTTTGCATAAGATATAGCAAATAATTTATTACAACTTTTTTTGAAATATATCGATTCTTTTTAATGCGTAGTACTCAGAAAACAGTTGGAGACAAGCGGATGTGCGTAAAACCATATCAAAATGCGTTAGAAAGCATGGAGCAAGCCAACCTCGCATTTCTTCAATTGCAACCGCCGTATATTGTAAAATAACATTCTACGGTCCAATCTGAAAGCATTATTCGTGTTTTCATCTGGAAATTAGTTAATCAGCATATAGCAGTTTATAAAAAGTTTAAAAAATAATATTTATTTTTTTGAGTAAATTGTAACTAAAATAGTCAAGAAACTTGACCCTTCTGTTTGCATAAGATATAGCAAATAATTTATTACAACTTTTTTTGAAATATATCGATTCTTTTTAATGCGTAGTACTCAGAAAACAGTTGGAGACAAGCGGATGTGCGTAAAACCATATCAAAATGCGTTAGAAAGCATGGAGCAAGCCAACCTCGCATTTCTTCAATTGCAACCGCCGTATATTGTAAAATAACATTCTACGGTCCAATCTGAAAGCATTATTCGTGTTTTCATCTGGAAATTAGTTAATCAGCATATAGCAGTTTAGAAAAAGTTTAAAAAATAATTTTTATTTTTTTGAGTAAATTGTAACTAAAATAGTCAAGAAACTTGACCCTTCTGTTTGCATAAGATATAGCAAATAATTTATTACAACTTTTTTTGAAATATATCGATTCTTTTTAATGCGTAGTACTCAGAAAACAGTTGGAAACAAGCGGATGTGCGTAAAACCATATCAAAATGCGTTAGAAAGCATGGAGCAAGCCAACCTCGCATTTCTTCAATTGCAACCGACGTATATTGTAAAATAACATTCTACGGTCCAATCTGAAAGCATTATTCGTGTTTTCATCTGGAAATTAGTTAATCAGCATATAGCAGTTTAGAAAAAGTTTAAAAAATAATTTTTATTTTTTTGAGTAAATTGTAACTAAAATAGTCAAGAAACTTGACCCTTCTGTTTGCATAAGATATAGCAAATAATTTATTACAACTTTTTTTGAAATATATCGATTCTTTTTAATGCGTAGTACTCAGAAAACAGTTGGAGACAAGCGGATGTGCGTAAAACCATATCAAAATGCGTTAGAAAGCATGGAGCAAGCCAACCTCGCATTTCTTCAATTGCAACCGCCGTATATTGTAAAATAACATTCTACGGTCCAATCTGAAAGCATTATGCGTGTTTTCATCTGGAAATTAGTTAATCAGCATATAGCAGTTTAGAAAAAGTTTAAAAAATAATTTTTATTTTTTTGAGTAAATTGTAACTAAAATAGTCAAGAAACTTGACCCTTCTGTTTGCATAAGATATAGCAAATAATTTATTACAACTTTTTTTGAAATATATCGATTCTTTTTAATGCGTAGTACTCAGAAAACAGTTGGAGACAAGCGGATGTGCGTAAAACCATATCAAAATGCGTTAGAAAGCATGGCGAAAGCCAACCTCGCATTTCTTCAATTGCTACCGCCGTATA
Organism: Cantharis rustica; assembly: GCA_911387805.1. NCBI lineage: Eukaryota > Metazoa > Arthropoda > Insecta > Coleoptera > Cantharidae > Cantharis > Cantharis rustica. The sequence goes on from OU426883.1 coordinate 14,230,593, forward strand.
TTGTAAAATAACATTCCACGGTCCAATCTGAAAGCATTATTCGTGTTTTCATCTGGAAATTAGTTAATCAGCATATAGCAGTTTAGAAAAAGTTTAAAAAATAATTTTAATTTTTTTGAGTAAATTGTAACTAAAATAGTCAAGAAACTTGACCCTTCTGTTTGCATAAGATATAGCAAATAATTTATTACAACTTTTTTTGAAATATATCGATTCTTTTTAATGCGTAGTACTCAGAAAACAGTTGGAGACAAGCGGATGTGCGTAAAACCATATCAAAATGCGTTAGAAAGCATGGAGCAAGCCAAGCTCGCATTTCTTCAATTGCAACCGCCGTATATTGTAAAATAACATTCTACGGTCCAATCTGAAAGCATTATTCGTGTTTTCATCTGGAAATTAGTTAATCAGCATATAGCAGTTTAGAAAAAGTTTAAAAAATAATTTTTATTTTTTTGAGTAAATTGTAACTAAAATAGTCAAGAAACTTGACCCTTCTGTTTGCATAAGATATAGCAAATAATTTATTACAACTTTTTTTGAAATATATCGATTCTTTTTAATGCGTAGTACTCAGTAAACAGTTGGAGACAAGCGGATGTGCGTAAAACCATATCAAAATGCGTTAGAAAGCATGGAGCAAGCCAAGCTCGCATTTCTTCAATTGCAACCGCCGTATATTGTAAGATAACATTCTACGGTCCAATCTGAAAGCATTATTCGTGTTTTCATCTGGAAATTAGTTAATCAGCATATAGCAGTTTAGAAAAAGTTTAAAAAATAATATTTATTTTTTTGAGTAAATTGTAACTAAAATAGTCAAGAAACTTGACCCTTCTGTTTGCATAAGATATAGCAAATAATTTATTACAACTTTTTTTGAAATATATCGATTCTTTTTAATGCGTAGTACTCAGAAAACAGTTGGAGACAAGCGGATGTGCGTAAAACCATATCAAAATGCGTTAGAAAGCATGGAGCAAGCCAACCTCGCATTTCTTCAATTGCAACCGCCGTATATTGTAAAATAACATTCTACGGTCCAATCTGAAAGCATTATTCGTGTTTTCATCTGGAAATTAGTTAATCAGCATATAGCAGTTTAGAAAAAGTTTAAAAAATAATTTTTATTTTTTTGAGTAAATTGTAACTAAAATAGTCAAGAAACTTGACCCTTCTGTTTGCATAAGATATAGCAAATAATTTATTACAACTTTTTTTGAAATATATCGATTCTTTTTAATGCGTAGTACTCAGAAAACAGTTGGAGACAAGCGGATGTGCGTAAAACCATATCAAAATGCGTTAGAAAGCATGGAGCAAGCCAACCTCGCATTTCTTCAATTGCAACCGCCGTATATTGTAAAATAACATTCTACGGTCCAATCTGAAAGCATTATTCGTGTTTTCATCTGGAAATTAGTTAATCAGCATATAGCAGTTTAGAAAAAGTTTAAAAAATAATTTTTATTTTTTTGAGTAAATTGTAACTAAAATAGTCAAGAAACTTGACCCTTCTGTTTGCATAAGATATAGCAAATAATTTATTACAACTTTTTTTGAAATATATCGATTCTTTTTAATGCGTAGTACTCAGAAAACAGTGGGAGACAAGCGGATGTGCGTAAAACCATATCAAAATGCGTTAGAAAGCATGGAGCAAGCCAACCTCGCATTTCTTCAATTGCAACCGCCGTATATTGTAAAATAACATTCTACGGTGCAATCTGAAAGCATTATTCGTGTTTTCATCTGGAAATTAGTTAATCAGCATATAGCAGTTTATAAAAAGTTTAAAAAATAATATTTATTTTTTTGAGTAAATTGTAACTAAAATAGTCAAGAAACTTGACCCTTCTGTTTGCATAAGATATAGCAAATAATTTATTACAACTTTTTTTGAAATATATCGATTCTTTTTAATGCGTAGTACTCAGAAAACAGTTGGAGACAAGCGGATGTGCGTAAAACCATATCAAAATGCGTTAGAAAGCATGGAGCAAGCCAACCTCGCATTTCTTCAATTGCAACCGCCGTATATTGTAAAATAACATTCTACGGTCCAATCTGAAAGCATTATTCGTGTTTTCATCTGGAAATTAGTTAATCAGCATATAGCAGTTTAGAAAAAGTTTAAAAAATAATTTTTATTTTTTTGAGTAAATTGTAACTAAAATAGTCAAGAAACTTGACCCTTCTGTTTGCATAAGATATAGCAAATAATTTATTACAACTTTTTTTGAAATATATCGATTCTTTTTAATGCGTAGTACTCAGAAAACAGTTGGAGACAAGCGGATGTGCGTAAAACCATATCAAAATGCGTTAGAAAGCATGGAGCAAGCCAACCTCGCATTTCTTCAATTGCAACCGCCGTATATTGTAAAATAACATTCTACGGTCCAATCTGAAAGCATTATTCGTGTTTTCATCTGGAAGTTAGTTAATCAGCATATAGCAGTTTAGAAAAAGTTTAAAAAATAATTTTTATTTTTTTGAGTAAATTGTAACTAAAATAGTCAAGAAACTTGACCCTTCTGTTTGCATAAGATATAGCAAATAATTTATTACAACTTTTTTTGAAATATATCGATTCTTTTTAATGCGTAGTACTCAGAAAACAGTTGGAGACAAGCGGATGTGCGTAAAACCATATCAAAATGCGTTAGAAAGCATGGAGCAAGCCAATCTCGCATTTCTTCAATTGCAACCGCCGTATATTGTAAAATAACATTCTACGGTCCAATCTGAAAGCATTATTCGTGTTTTCATCTGGAAATTAGTTAATCAGCATATAGCAGTTTATAAAAAGTTTAAAAAATAATATTTATTTTTTTGAGTAAATTGTAACTAAAATAGTCAAGAAACTTGACCCTTCTGTTTGCATAAGATATAGCAAATAATTTATTACAACTTTTTTTGAAATATATCGATTCTTTTTAATGCGTAGTACTCAGAAAACAGTTGGAGACAAGCGGATGTGCGTAAAACCATATCAAAATGCGTTAGAAAGCATGGCGAAAGCCAACCTCGCATTTCTTCAATTGCAACCGCCGTATATTGTAAAATAACATTCCACGGTCCAATCTGAAAGCATTATTCGTGTTTTCATCTGGAAATTAGTTAATCAACATATAGCAGTTTATAAAAAGTTTAAAAAATAATATTTATTTTTTTGAGTAAATTGTAACTAAAATAGTCAAGAAACTTGACCCTTCTGTTTGCATAAGATATAGCAAATAATTTATTACAACTTTTTTTGAAATATATCGATTCTTTTTAATGCGTAGTACTCAGAAAACAGTTGGAGACAAGCGGATGTGCGTAAAACCATATCAAAATGCGTTAGAAAGCATGGAGCAAGCCAACCTCGCATTTCTTCAATTGCAACCGCCGTATATTGTAAAATAACATTCTACGGTCCAATCTGAAATCATTATTCGTGTTTTCATCTGGAAATTAGTTAATCAGCATATAGCAGTTTATAAAAAGTTTAAAAAATAATATTTATTTTTTTGAGTAAATTGTAACTAAAATAGTCAAGAAACTTGACCCTTCTGTTTGCATAAGATATAGCAAATAATTTATTACAACTTTTTTTGAAATATATCGATTCTTTTTAATGCGTAGTACTCAGAAAACAGTTGGAGACAAGCGGATGTGCGTAAAACCATATCAAAATGCGTTAGAAAGCATGGAGCAAGCCAACCTCGCATTTCTTCAATTGCAACCGCCGTATATTGTAAAATAACATTCTACGGTCCAATCTGAAAGCATTATTCGTGTTTTCATCTGGAAATTAGTTAATCAGCATATAGCAGTTTAGAAAAAGTTTAAAAAATAATTTTTATTTTTTTGAGTAAATTGTAACTAAAATAGTCAAGAAACTTGACCCTTCTGTTTGCATAAGATATAGCAAATAATTCATTACAACTTTTTTTGAAATATATCGATTCTTTTTATTGCGTTGTACTCTAAAAACAGTTGGAGACAAGCGGATGTGCGTAAAACCATATCAAAATGCGTTAGAAAGCATGGAGCAAGCCAACCTCGCATTTCTTCAATTGCAACCGCCGTATATTGTAAAATAACATTCTACGGTCCAATCTGAAAGCATTATTCGTGTTTTCATCTGGAAATTAGTTAATCAGCATATAGCAGTTTAGAAAAAGTTTAAAAAATAATTTTTATTTTTTTGAGTAAATTGTAACTAAAATAGTCAAGAAACTTGACCCTTCTGTTTGCATAAGATATAGCAAATAATTTATTACAACTTTTTTTGAAATATATCGATTCTTTTTAATGCGTAGTACACAGAAAACAGTTGGAGCCAAGCGGATGTGCGTAAAACCATATCAAAATGCGTTAGAAAGCATGGCGAAAGCCAACCTCGCATTTCTTAAATTGCTACCGCCGTATATTGTAAAATAACATTCTATGGTCCAATCTGAAAGCATTATTCGTGTTTTCATCTGGAAATTAGTTAATCAGCATATAGCAGTTTAGAAAAAGTTTAAAAAATAATTTTTATTTTTTTGAGTAAATTGTAACTAAAATAGTCAAGAAACTTGACCCTTCTGTTTGCATAAGATATAGCAAATAATTTATTACAACTTTTTTTGAAATATATCGATTCTTTTTAATGCGTAGTACTCAGAAAACAGTTGGAGACAAGCGGATGTGCGTAAAACCATATCAAAATGCGTTAGAAAGCATGGAGCAAGCCAACCTCGCATTTCTTCAATTGCAACCGCCGTATATTGTAAAATAACATTCTACGGTCCAATCTGAAAGCATTATTCGTGTTTTCATCTGGAAATTAGTTAATCAGCATATAGCAGTTTAGAAAAAGTTTAAAAAATAATTTTTATTTTTTTGAGTAAATTGTAACTAAAATAGTCAAGAAACTTGACCCTTCTGTTTGCATAAGATATAGCAAATAATTTATTACAACTTTTTTTGAAATATATCGATTCTTTTTATTGCGTTGTACTCAGAAAACAGTTGGAGACAAGCGGATGTGCGTAAAACCATATCAAAATGCGTTAGAAAGCATGGAGCAAGCCAACCTCGCATTTCTTCAATTGCAACCGCCGTATATTGTAAAATAACATTCTACGGTCCAATCTGAAAGCATTATTCGTGTTTTCATCTGGAAATTAGTTAATCAGCATATAGCAGTTTAGAAAAAGTTTAAAAAATAATTTTTATTTTTTTGAGTAAATTGTAACTAAAATAGTCAAGAAACTTGACCCTTCTGTTTGCATAAGATATAGCAAATAATTTATTACAACTTTTTTTGAAATATATCGATTCTTTTTAATGCGTAGTACTCAGAAAACAGTTGGAGACAAGCGGATGTGCGTAAAACCATATCAAAATGCGTTAGAAAGCATGGAGCAAGCCAACCTCGCATTTCTTCAATTGCAACCGCCGTATATTGTAAAATAACATTCTACGGTCCAATCTGAAAGCATTATTCGTGTTTTCATCTGGAAATTAGTTAATCAGCATATAGCAGTTTAGAAAAAGTTTAAAAAATATTTTTTATTTTTTTGAGTAAATTGTAACTAAAATAGTCAAGAAACTTGACCCTTCTGTTTGCATAAGATATAGCAAATAATTTATTACAACTTTTTTTGAAATATATCGATTCTTTTTAATGCGTAGTACTCAGAAAACAGTTGGAGACAAGCGGATGTGCGTAAAACCATATCAAAATGCGTTAGAAAGCATGGAGCAAGCCAACCTCGCATTTCTTCAATTGCAACCGCCGTATATTGTAAAATAACATTCTACGGTCCAATCTGAAAGCATTATTCGTGTTTTCATCTGGAAATTAATTAAACAGCATATAGCAGTTTAGAAAAAGTTTAAAAAATAATTTTTATTTTTTTGAGTAAATTGTAACTAAAATAGTCAAGAAACTTGACCCTTCTGTTTGCATAAGATATAGCAAATAATTTATTACAACTTTTTTTGAAATATATCGATTCTTTTTAATGCGTAGTACTCAGAAAACAGTTGGAGACAAGCGGATGTGCGTAAAACCATATCAAAATGCGTTAGAAAGCATGGAGCAAGCCAACCTCGCATTTCTTCAATTGCAACCGCCGTATATTGTAAAATAACATTCTACGGTCCAATCTGAAAGCATTATTCGTGTTTTCATCTGGAAATTAATTAAACAGCATATAGCAGTTTAGAAAAAGTTTAAAAAATAATTTTTATTTTTTTGAGTAAATTGTAACTAAAATAGTCAAGAAACTTGACCCTTCTGTTTGCATAAGATATAGCAAATAATTTATTACAACTTTTTTTGAAATATATCGATTCTTTTTAATGCGTAGTACTCAGAAAACAGTTGGAGACAAGCGGATGTGCGTAAAACCATATCAAAATGCGTTAGAAAGCATGGAGCAAGCCAACCTCGCATTTCTTCAATTGCAACCGCCGTATATTGTAAAATAACATTCTACGGTCCAATCTGAAAGCATTATTCGTGTTTTCATCTGGAAATTAGTTAATCAGCATATAGCAGTTTATAAAAAGTTTAAAAAATAATTTTTATTTTTTTGAGTAAATTGTAACTAAAATAGGCAAGAAACTTGACCCTTCTGTTTGCATAAGATATAGCAAATAATTTATTACAACTTTTTTTGAAATATATCGATTCTTTTTATGCGTAGTAACCAGAAAACAGTTGGAGACAAGCGGATGTGCGTAAAACCATATCAAAATCCGTTAGAAAGCATGGAGCAAGCCAACCTCGCATTTCTTCAATTGCAACCGCCGTATATTGTAAAATAACATTCTACGGTCCAATCTGAAAGCATTATTCGTGTTTTCATCTGGAAATTAGTTAATCAGCATATAGCAGTTTAGAAAAAGTTTAAAAAATAATTTTTATTTTTTTGAGTAAATTGTAACTAAAATAGTCAAGAAACTTGACCCTTCTGTTTGCATAAGATATAGCAAATAATTTATTACAACTTTTTTTGAAATATATCGATTCTTTTTAATGCGTAGTACTCAGAAAACAGTTGGAGACAAGGGGATGTGCGTAAAACCATATCAAAATGCGTTAGAAAGCATGGAGCAAGCCAACCTCGCATTTCTTCAATTGCAACCGCCGTATATTGTAAAATAACATTCTACGGTCCAATCTGAAAGCATTATTCGTGTTTTCATCTGGAAATTAGTTAATCAGCATATAGCAGTTTATAAAAAGTTTAAGAAATAATATTTATTTTTTTGAGTAAATTGTAACTAAAATAGTCAAGAAACTTGACCCTTCTGTTTGCATAAGATATAGCAAATAATTTATTACAACTTTTTTTGAAATATATCGATTCTTTTTAATGCGTAGTACTCAGAAAACAGTTGGAGACAAGCGGATGTGCGTAAAACCATATCAAAATGCGTTAGAAAGCATGGAGCAAGCCAAGCTCGCATTTCTTCAATTGCAACCGCCGTATATTGTAAGATAACATTCTACGGTCCAATCTGAAAGCATTATTCGTGTTTTCATCTGGAAATTAGTTAATCAGCATATAGCAGTTTAGAAAAAGTTTAAAAAATAATTTTTATTTTTTTGAGTAAATTGTAACTAAAATAGTCAAGAAACTTGACCCTTCTGTTTGCATAAGATATAGCAAATAATTTATTACAACTTTTTTTGAAATATATCGATTCTTTTTAATGCGTAGAACTCAGAAAACAGTTGGAGACAAGCGGATGTGCGTAAAACCATTTCAAAATGCGTTAGAAAGCATGGAGCAAGCCAAGCTCGCATTTCTTCAATTGCAACCGCCGTATATTGTAAGATAACATTCTATGGTCCAATCTGAAAGCATTATTCGTGTTTTCATCTGGAAATTAGTTAATCAGCATATAGCAGTTTAGAAAAAGTTTAAAAAATAATTTTTATTTTTTTGAGTAAATTGTAACTAAAATAGTCAAGAAACTTGACCCTTCTGTTTGCATAAGATATAGTAAATAATTTATTACAACTTTTTTTGAAATATATCGATTCTTTTTTATGCGTAGTACTCAGAAAACAGTTGGAGCCAAGCGGATGTGCGTAAAACCATATCAAAATGCGTTAGAAAGCATGGAGCAAGCCAACCTCGCATTTCTTCAATTGCAACCGCCGTATATTGTAAAATAACATTCTACGGTCCAATCTGAAAGCATTATTCGTGTTTTCATCTGGAAATTAGTTAATCAGCATATAGCAGTTTAGAAAAAGTTTAAAAAATAATTTTTAATTTTTTGAGTAAATTGTAACTAAAATAGTCAAGAAACTTGACCCTTCTGTTTGCATAAGATATAGCAAATAATTTATTACAACTTTTTTTGAAATATATCGATTCTTTTTAATGCGTAGTACTCAGAAAACAGTTGGAGACAAGCGGATGTGCGTAAAACCATATCAAAATGCGTTAGAAAGCATGGAGCAAGACAAGCTCGCATTTCTTCAATTGCAACCGCCGTATATTGTAAGATAACATTCTACGGTCCAATCTGAAAGCATTATTCGTGTTTTCATCTGGAAATTAGTTAATCAGCATATAGCAGTTTAGAAAAAGTTTAAAAAATAATTTTTATTTTTTTGAGTAAATTGTAACTAAAATAGTCAAGAAACTTGACCCTTCTGTTTGCATAAGATATAGCAAATAATTTATTACAACTTTTTTTGAAATATATCGATTCTTTTTAATGCGTAGTACTCAGAAAACAGTTGGAGACAAGCGGATGTGCGTAAAACCATATCAAAATGCGTTAGAAAGCATGGAGCAAGCCAACCTTGCATTTCTTCAATTGCAACCGCCGTATATTGTAAAATAACATTCTACGGTCCAATCTGAAAGCATTATTCGTGTTTTCATCTGGAAATTAGTTAATCAGCATATAGCAGTTTATAAAAAGTTTAAAAAATAATTTTTATTTTTTTGAGTAAATTGTAACTAAAATAGGCAAGAAACTTGACCCTTCTGTTTGCATAAGATATAGCAAATAATTTATTACAACTTTTTTTTGAAATATATCGATTCTTTTTATGCGTAGTACTCAGAAAACAGTTGGAGACAAGCGGATGTGCGTAAAACCATATCAAAATCCGTTAGAAAGCATGGAGCAAGCCAACCTCGCATTTCTTCAATTGCAACCGCCGTATATTGTAAAATAACATTCTACGGTCCAATCTGAAAGCATTATTCGTGTTTTCATCTGGAAATTAGTTAATCAGCATATAGCAGTTTAGAAAAAGTTTAAAAAATAATTTTTATTTTTTTGAGTAAATTGTAACTAAAATAGTCAAGAAACTTGACCCTTCTGTTTGCATAAGATATAGCAAATAATTTATTACAACTTTTTTTGAAATATATCGATTCTTTTTAATGCGTAGTACTCAGAAAACAGTTGGAGACAAGCGGATGTGCGTAAAACCATATCAAAATGCGTTAGAAAGCATGGAGCAAGCCAACCTCGCATTTCTTCAATTGCAACCGCCGTATATTGTAAAATAACATTCTACGGTCCAATCTGAAAGCATTATTCGTGTTTTCATCTGGAATTTAGTTAATCAGCATATAGCAGTTTATAAAAAGTTTAAAAAATAATTTTTAATTTTTTGAGTAAATTGTAACTAAAATAGTCAAGAAACTTGACCCTTCTGTTTGCATAAGTTATAGCAAATAATTTATTACAACTTTTTTTGAAATATATCGATTCTTTTTAATGCGTAGTACTCAGAAAACAGTTGGAGACAAGCGGATGTGCGTAAAACCATATCAAAATGCGTTAGAAAGCATGGAGCAAGCCAAGCTCGCATTTCTTCAATTGCAACCGCCGTATATTGTAAAATAACATTCTACGGTCCAATCTGAAAGCATTATTCGTGTTTTCATCTGGAAATTAGTTAATCAGCATATAGCAGTTTAGAAAAAGTTTAAAAAATAATTTTTATTTTTTTGAGTAAATTGTAACTAAAATAGTCAAGAAACTTGACCCTTCTGTTTGCATAAGATATAGCAAATAATTTATTACAACTTTTTTTGAAATATATCGATTCTTTTTAATGCGTAGTACTCAGAAAACAGTTGGAGACAAGCGGATGTGCGTAAAACCATATCAAAATGCGTTAGAAAGCATGGAGCAAGCCAAGCTCGCATTTCTTCAATTGCAACCGCCGTATATTGTAAGATAACATTCTACGGTCCAATCTGAAAGCATTATTCGTGTTTTCATCTGGAAATTAGTTAATCAGCATATAGCAGTTTAGAAAAAGTTTAAAAAATAATTTTTATTTTTTTGAGTAAATTGTAACTAAAATAGTCAAGAAACTTGACCCTTCTGTTTGCATAAGATATAGCAAATAATTTATTACAACTTTTTTTGAAATATATCGATTCTTTTTAATGCGTAGTACTCAGAAAACAGTTGGAGACAAGCGGATGTGCGTAAACCCATATCAAAATGCGTTAGAAAGCATGGAGCAAGCCAACCTCGCATTTCTTCAATTGCAACCGCCGTATATTGTAAAATAACATTCTACGGTCCAATCTGAAAGCATTATTCGTGTTTTCATCTGGAAATTAGTTAATCAGCATATAGCAGTTTATAAAAAGTTTAAAAAATAATATTTATTTTTTTGATTAAAGTGTAACTAAAATAATCAAGAAACTTGACCCTTCTGTTTGCATAAGATATAGCAAATAATTTATTACAACTTTTTTTGAAATATATCGATTCTTTTTAATGCGTAGTACTCAGAAAACAGTTGGAGACAAGCGGATGTGCGTAAAACCATATCAAAATGCGTTAGAAACATGGAGCAAGCCAACCTCGCATTTCTTCAATTGCAACCGCCGTATATTGTAAAATAACATTCTACGGTCCAATCTGAAAGCATTATTCGTGTTTTCATCTGGAAATTAGTTAATCAGCATATAGCAGTTTAGAAAAAGTTTAAAAAATAATTTTTATTTTTTTGAGTAAATTGTAACTAAAATAGTCAAGAAACTTGACCCTTCTGTTTGCATAAGATATAGCAAATAATTTATTACAACTTTTTTTGAAATATATCGATTCTTTTTAATGCGTAGTACTCAGAAAACAGTTGGAGACAAGCGGATGTGCGTAAAACCATATCAAAATGCGTTAGAAAGCATGGAGCAAGCCAACCTCGCATTTCTTCAATTGCAACCGCCGTATATTGTAAGATAACATTCTACGGTCCAATCTGAAAGCATTATTCGTGTTTTCATCTGGAAATTAGTTAATCAGCATATAGCAGTTTAGAAAAAGTTTAAAAAATAATTTTTATTTTTTTGAGTAAATTGTAACTAAAATAGTCAAGAAACTTGACCCTTCTGTTTGCATAAGATATAGCAAATAATTTATTACAACTTTTTTTGAAATATATCGATTCTTTTTAATGCGTAGTACTCAGAAAACAGTTGGAGACAAGCGGAGGTGCGTAAAACCATATCAAAATGCGGTAGAAAGCATGGAGCAAGCCAACCTCGCATTTCTTCAATTGCAACCGCCGTATATTGTAAAATAACATTCTACGGTCCAATCTGAAAGCATTATTCGTGTTTTCATCTGGAAATTAGTTAATCAGCATATAGCAGTTTAGAAAAAGTTTAAAAAATAATTTTTATTTTTTTGAGTAAATTGTAACTAAAATAGTCAAGAAACTTGACCCTTCTGTTTGCATAAGATATAGCAAATAATTTATTACAACTTTTTTTGAAATATATCGATTCTTTTTAATGCGTAGTACTCAGAAAACAGTTGGAGACAAGCGGATGTGCGTAAAACCATATTAAAATGCGTTAGAAAGCATGGAGCAAGCCAACCTCGCATTTCTTCAATTGCAACCGCCGTATATTGTAAAATAACATTCTACGGTCCAATCTGAAAGCATTATTCATGTTTTCATCTGGAAATTAGTTAATCAGCATATAGCAGTTTAGAAAAAGTTTAAAAAATAATTTTTATTTTTTTGAGTAAATTGTAACTAAAATAGTCAAGAAACTTGACCCTTCTGTTTGCATAAGATATAGCAAATAATTTATTACAACTTTTTTTGAAATATATCGATTCTTTTTAATGCGTAGTACTCAGAAAACAGTTGGAGACAAGCGGATGTGCGTAAAACCATATCAAAATGCGTTAGAAAGCATGGAGCAAGCCAAGCTCGCATTTCTTCAATTGCAACCGCCGTATATTGTAAGATAACATTCTATGGTCCAATCTGAAAGCATTATTCGTGTTTTCATCTGGAAATTAGTTAATCAGCATATAGCAGTTTAGAAAAAGTTTAAAAAATAATTTTTATTTTTTTGAGTAAATTGTAACTAAAATAGTCAAGAAACTTGACCCTTCTGTTTGCATAAGATATAGCAAATAATTTATTACAACTTTTTTTGAAATATATCGATTCTTTTTAATGCGTAGTACTCAGAAAACAGTTGGAGACAAGCGGATGTGCGTAAAACCATATCAAAATGCGTTAGAAAGCATGGAGCAAGCCAACCTCGCATTTCTTCAATTGCAACCGCCGTATATTGTAAAATAACATTCTACGGTCCAATCTGAAAGCATTATTCGTGTTTTCATCTGGAAATTAGTTAATCAGCATATAGCAGTTTAGAAAAAGTTTAAAAAATAATTTTTATTTTTTTGAGTAAATTGTAACTAAAATAGTCAAGAAACTTGACCCTTCTGTTTGCATAAGATATAGCAAATAATTTATTACAACTTTTTTTGAAATATATCGATTCTTTTTAATGCGTAGTACTCAGAAAACAGTTGGAGACAAGCGGATGTGCGTAAAACCATATCAAAATGCGTTAGAAAGCATGGAGCAAGCCAAGCTCGCATTTCTTCAATTGCAACCGCCGTATATTGTAAGATAACATTCTACGGTCCAATCTGAAAGCATTATTCGTGTTTTCATCTGGAAATTAGTTAATCAGCATATAGCAGTTTAGAAAAAGTTTAAAAAATAATTTTTATTTTTTTGAGTAAATTGTAACTAAAATAGTCAAGAAACTTGACCCTTCTGTTTGCATAAGATATAGCAAATAATTTATTACAACTTTTTTTGGCATATATCGATTCTTTTTAATGCGTAGTACTCAGAAAACAGTTGGAGACAAGCGGATGTGCGTAAAACCATATCAAAATGCGTTAGAAAGCATGGAGCAAGCCAACCTCGCATTTCTTCAATTGCAACCGCCGTATATTGTAAAATAACATTCTACGGTCCAATCTGAAAGCATTATTCGTGTTTTCATCTGGAAATTAGTTAATCAGCATATAGCAGTTTATAAAAAGTTTAAAAAATAATATTTATTTTTTTGAGTAAATTGTAACTAAAATAATCAAGAAACTTGACCCTTCTGTTTGCATAAGATATAGCAAATAATTTATTACAACTTTTTTTGAAATATATCGATTCTTTTTAATGCGTAGTACTCAGAAAACAGTTGGAGACAAGCGGATGTGCGTAAAACCATATCAAAATGCGTTAGAAAGCATGGAGCAAGCCAACCTCGCATTTCTTCAATTGCAACCGCCGTATATTGTAAAATAACATTCTACGGTCCAATCTGAAAGCATTATTCGTGTTTTCATCTGGAAATTAGTTAATCAGCATATAGCAGTTTAGAAAAAGTTTAAAAAATAATTTTTATTTTTTTGAGTAAATTGTAACTAAAATAGTCAAGAAACTTGACCCTTCTGTTTGCATAAGATATAGCAAATAATTTATTACAACTTTTTTTGAAATAAATCGATTCTTTTTAATGCGTAGTACTCAGAAAACAGTTGGAGACAAGCGGATGTGCGTAAAACCATATCAAAATGCGTTAGAAAGCATGGAGCAAGCCAAGCTCGCATTTCTTCAATTGCAACCGACGTATATTGTAAGATAACATTCTACGGTCCAATCTGAAAGCATTATTCGTGTTTTCATCTGGAAATTAGTTAATCAGCATATAGCAGTTTAGAAAAAGTTTAAAAAATAATTTTTATTTTTTTGAGTAAATTGTAACTAAAATAGTCAAGAAACTTGACCCTTCTGTTTGCATAAGATATAACAAATAAGTTATTACAACTTTTTTTGAAATATATCGATTCTTTTTAATGCGTAGTACTCAGAAAACAGTTGGAGACAAGCGGATGTGCGTAAAACCATATCAAAATGCGGTAGAAAGCATGGAGCAAGCCAACCTCGCATTTCTTCAATTGCAACCGCCGTATATTGTAAAATAACATTCTACGGTCCAATCTGAAAGCATTATTCGTGTTTTCATCTGGAAATTAGTTAATCAGCATATAGCAGTTTAGAAAAAGTTTAAAAAATAATTTTTATTTTTTTGAGTAAATTGTAACTAAAATAGTCAAGAAACTTGACCCTTCTGTTTGCATAAGATATAGCAAATAATTTATTACAACTTTTTTTGAAATATATCGATTCTTTTTAATGCGTAGTACTCAGAAAACAGTTGGAGACAAGCGGATGTGCGTAAAACCATATCAAAATGCGTTAGAAAGCATGGAGCAAGCCAAGCTCGCATTTCTTCAATTGCAACCGCCGTATATTGTAAGATAACATTCTATGGTCCAATCTGAAAGCATTATTCGTGTTTTCATCTGGAAATTAGTTAATCAGCATATAGCAGTTTAGAAAAAGTTTAAAAAATAATTTTTATTTTTTTGAGTAAATTGTAACTAAAATAGTCAAGAAACTTGACCCTTCTGTTTGCATAAGATATAGCAAATATTTTATTACAACTTTTTTTGAAATATATCGATTCTTTTTAATGCGTAGTACTCAGAAAACAGTTGGAGACAAGCGGATGTGCGTAAAACCATATCAAAATGCGTTAGAAAGCATGGAGCAAGCCAACCTCGCATTTCTTCAATTGCAACCGCCGTATATTGTAAAATAACATTCTACGGTCCAATCTGAAAGCATTATTCGTGTTTTCATCTGGAAATTAGTTAATCAGCATATAGCAGTTTAGAAAAAGTTTAAAAAATAATTTTTATTTTTTTGAGTAAATTGTAACTAAAATAGTCAAGAAACTTGACCCTTCTGTTTGCATAAGATATAGCAAATAATTTATTACAACTTTTTTTGAAATATATCGATTCTTTTTAATGCGTAGTACTCAGAAAACAGTTGGAGACAAGCGGATGTGCGTAAAACCATATCAAAATGCGTTAGAAAGCATGGAGCAAGCCAACCTCGCATTTCTTCAATTGCAACCGCCGTATATTGTAAAATAACATTCTACGGTGCAATCTGAAAGCATTATTCGTGTTTTCATCTGGAAATTAGTTAATCAGCATATAGCAGTTTATAAAAAGTTTAAAAAATAATATTTATTTTTTTGAGTAAATTGTAACTAAAATAGTCAAGAAACTTGACCCTTCTGTTTGCATAAGATATAGCAAAAAATTTATTACAACTTTTTTTGAAATATATCGATTCTTTTTAATGCGTAGTACTCAGAAAACAGTTGGAGACAAGCGGATGTGCGTAACACCATATCAAAATGCGTTAGAAAGCATGGAGCAAGCCAACCTCGCATTTCTTCAATTGCAACCGCCGTATATTGTAAAATAACATTCTACGGTGCAATCTGAAAGCATTATTCGTGTTTTCATCTGGAAATTAGTTAATCAGCATATAGCAGTTTAGAAAAAGTTTAAAAAATAATTTTTATTTTTTTGAGTAAATTGTAACTAAAATAGTCAAGAAACTTGACCCTTCTGTTTGCATAAGATATAGCAAATAAGTTATTACAACTTTTTTTGAAATATATCGATTCTTTTTAATGCGTAGTACTCAGAAAACAGTTGGAGACAAGCGGATGTGCGTAAAACCATATCAAAATGCGGTAGAAAGCATGGAGCAAGCCAACCTCGCATTTCTTCAATTGCAACCGCCGTATATTGTAAAATAACATTCTACGGTCCAATCTGAAAGCATTATTCGTGTTTTCATCTGGAAATTAGTTAATCAGCATATAGCAGTTTAGAAAAAGTTTAAAAAATAATTTTTATTTTTTTGAGTAAATTGTAACTAAAATAGTCAAGAAACTTGACCCTTCTGTTTGCATAAGATATAGCAAATAATTTATTACAACTTTTTTTGAAATATATCGATTCTTTTTAATGCGTAGTACTCAGAAAACAGTTGGAGACAAGCGGATGTGCGTAAAACCATATCAAAATGCGTTAGAAAGCATGGAGCAAGCCAACCTCGCATTTCTTCAATTGCAACCGCCGTATATTGTAAAATAACATTCTACGGTCCAATCTGAAAGCATTATTCGTGTTTTCATCTGGAAATTAGTTAATCAGCATATAGCAGTTTAGAAAAAGTTTAAAAAATAATTTTTATTTTTTTGAGTAAATTGTAACTAAAATAGTCAAGAAACTTGACCCTTCTGTTTGCATAAGATATAGCAAATAATTTATTACAACTTTTTTTGAAATATATCGATTCTTTTTAATGCGTAGTACTCAGAAAACAGTTGGAGACAAGCGGATGTGCGTAAAACCATATCAAAATGCGTTAGAAAGCATGGAGCAAGCCAACCTCGCATTTCTTCAATTGCAACCGCCGTATATTGTAAAATAACATTCTACGGTGCAATCTGAAAGCATTATTCGTGTTTTCATCTGGAAATTAGTTAATCAGCATATAGCAGTTTAGAAAAAGTTTAAAAAATAATTTTTATTTTTTTGAGTAAATTGTAACTAAAATAGTCAAGAAACTTGACCCTTCTGTTTGCATAAGATATAGCAAATAATTTATTACAACTTTTTTTGAAATATATCGATTCTTTTTAATGCGTAGTACTCAGAAAACAGTTGGAGACAAGCGGATGTGCGTAAAACCATATCAAAATGCGTTAGAAAGCATGCAGCAAGCCAAGCTCGCATTTCTTCAATTGCAACCGCCGTATATTGTAAGATAACATTCTATGGTCCAATCTGAAAGCATTATTCGTGTTTTCATCTGGAAATTAGTTAATCAGCATATAGCAGTTTAGAAAAAGTTTAAAAAATAATTTTTATTTTTTTGAGTAAATTGTAACTAAAATAGTCAAGAAACTTGACCCTTCTGTTTGCATAAGATATAGCAAATAATTTATTACAACTTTTTTTGAAATATATCGATTCTTTTTAATGCGTAGTACTCAGAAAACAGTTGGAGACAAGCGGATGTGCGTAAAACCATATCAAAATGCGTTAGAAAGCATGGAGCAAGCCAACCTCGCATTTCTTCAATTGCAACCGCCGTATATTGTAAAATAACATTCTACGGTCCAATCTGAAAGCATTATTCGTGTTTTCATCTGGAAATTAGTTAATCAGCATATAGCAGTTTATAAAAAGTTTAAAAAATAATATTTATTTTTTTGAGTAAATTGTAACTAAAATAGTCAAGAAACTTGACCCTTCTGTTTGCATAAGATATAGCAAATAATTTATTACAACTTTTTTTGAAATATATCGATTCTTTTTAATGCGTAGTACTCAGAAAACAGTTGGAGACCAGCGTATGTGCGTAAAACCATATCAAAATGCGTTAGAAAGCATGGAGCAAGCCAAGCTCGCATTTCTTCAATTGCAACCGCCGTATATTGTAAAATAACATTCTACGGTCCAATCTGAAAGCATTATTCGTGTTTTCATCTGGAAATTAGTTAATCAGCATATAGCAGTTTATAAAAAGTTTAAAAAATAATATTTATTTTTTTGAGTAAATTGTAACTAAAATAGTCAAGAAACTTGACCCTTCTGTTTGCATAAGATATAGCAAATAATTTATTACAACTTTTTTTGAAATATATCGATTCTTTTTAATGCGTAGTACTCAGAAAACAGTTGGAGACAAGCGGATGTGCGTAAAACCATATCAAAATGCGTTAGAAAGCATGGAGCAAGCCAACCTCGCATTTCTTCAATTGCAACCGCCGTATATTGTAAAATAACATTCTACGGTCCAATCTGAAAGCATTATTCGTGTTTTCATCTGGAAATTAGTTAATCAGCATATAGCAGTTTAGAAAAAGTTTAAAAAATAATTTTTATTTTTTTGAGTAAATTGTAACTAAAATAGTCAAGAAACTTGACCCTTCTGTTTGCATAAGATATAGCAAATAATTTATTACAACTTTTTTTGAAATATATCGATTCTTTTTAATGCGTAGTACTCAGAAAACAGTTGGAGACAAGCGGATGTGCGTAAAACCATATCAAAATGCGTTAGAAAGCATGGAGCAAGCCAACCTCGCATTTCTTCAATTGCAACCGCCGTATATTGTAAAATAACATTCTACGGTGCAATCTGAAAGCATTATTCGTGTTTTCATCTGGAAATTAGTTAATCAGCATATAGCAGTTTAGAAAAAGTTTAAAAAATAATTTTTATTTTTTTGAGTAAATTGTAACTAAAATAGTCAAGAAACTTGACCCTTCTGTTTGCATAAGATATAGCAAATAATTTATTACAACTTTTTTTGAAATATATCGATTCTTTTTAATGCGTAGTACTCAGAAAACAGTTGGAGACAAGCGGATGTGCGTAAAACCATATCAAAATGCGTTAGAAAGCATGCAGCAAGCCAAGCTCGCATTTCTTCAATTGCAACCGCCGTATATTGTAAGATAACATTCTATGGTCCAATCTGAAAGCATTATTCGTGTTTTCATCTGGAAATTAGTTAATCGGCATATAGCAGTTTAGAAAAAGTTTAAAAAATAATTTTTATTTTTTTGAGTAAATTGTAACTAAAATAGTCAAGAAACTTGACCCTTCTGTTTGCATAAGATATAGCAAATAATTTATTACAACTTTTTTTGAAATATATCGATTCTTTTTAATGCGTAGTACTCAGAAAACAGTTGGAGACAAGCGGATGTGCGTAAAACCATATCAAAATGCGTTAGAAAGCATGGAGCAAGCCAACCTCGCATTTCTTCAATTGCAACCGCCGTATATTGTAAAATAACATTCTACGGTCCAATCTGAAAGCATTATTCGTGTTTTCATCTGGAAATTAGTTAATCAGCATATAGCAGTTTATAAAAAGTTTAAAAAATAATATTTATTTTTTTGAGTAAATTGTAACTAAAATAGTCAAGAAACTTGACCCTTCTGTTTGCATAAGATATAGCAAATAATTTATTACAACTTTTTTTGAAATATATCGATTCTTTTTAATGCGTAGTACTCAGAAAACAGTTGGAGACCAGCGTATGTGCGTAAAACCATATCAAAATGCGTTAGAAAGCATGGAGCAAGCCAAGCTCGCATTTCTTCAATTGCAACCGCCGTATATTGTAAGATAACATTCTATGGTCCAATCTGAAAGCATTATTCGTGTTTTCATCTGGAAATTAGTTAATCAGCATATAGCAGTTTAGAAAAAGTTTAAAAAATAATTTTTATTTTTTTGAGTAAATTGTAACTAAAATAGTCAAGAAACTTGACCCTTCTGTTTGCATAAGATATAGCAAATAATTTATTACAACTTTTTTTGAAATATATAGATTCTTTTTAATGCGTAGTACTCAGAAAACAGTTGGAGACAAGCGGATGTGCGTAAAACCATATCAAAATGCGTTAGAAAGCATGGAGCAAGCCAACCTCGCATTTCTTCAATTGCAACCGCCGTATATTGTAAAATAACATTCTACGGTCCAATCTGAAAGCATTATTCGTGTTTTCATCTGGAAATTAGTTAATCAGCATATAGCAGTTTAGAAAAAGTTTAAAAAATAATATTTATTTTTTTGAGTAAATTGTAACTAAAATAGTCAAGAAACTTGACCCTTCTGTTTGCATAAGATATAGCAAATAATTTATTACAATTTTTTTGAAATATATCGATTCTTTTTAATGCCTAGTACTCAGAAAACAGTTGGAGACAAGCGGATGTGCGTAAAACCATATCAAAATGCGTTAGAAAGCATGGAGCAAGCCAACCTCGCATTTCTTCAATTGCAACCGCCGTATATTGTAAAATAACATTCTACGGTCCAATCTGAAAGCATTATTCGTGTTTTCATCTGGAAATTAGTTAATCAGCATATAGCAGTTTATAAAAAGTTTAAAAAATAATATTTATTTTTTTGAGTAAATTGTAACTAAAATAGTCAAGAAACTTGACCCTTCTGTTTGCATAAGATATAGCAAATAATTTATTACAACTTTTTTTGAAATATATCGATTCTTTTTAATGCGTAGTACTCAGAAAACAGTTGGAGACAAGCGGATGTGCGTAAAACCATATCAAAATGCGTTAGAAAGCATGGAGCAAGCCAACCTCGCATTTCTTCAATTGCAACCGCCGTATATTGTAAAATAACATTCTACGGTCCAATCTGAAAGCATTATTCGTGTTTTCATCTGGAAATTAGTTAATCAGCATATAGCAGTTTAGAAAAAGTTTAAAAAATAATTTTTATTTTTTTGAGTAAATTGTAACTAAAATAGTCAAGAAACTTGACCCTTCTGTTTGCATAGGATATAGCAAATAATTTATTACAACTTTTTTTGAAATATATCGATTCTTTTTAATGCGTAGTACTCAGAAAACAGTTGGAGACAAGCGGATGTGCGTAAAACCATATCAAAATGCGTTAGAAAGCATGGAGCAAGCCAACCTCGCATTTCTTCGATTGCAACCGCCGTATATTGTAAAATAACATTCTACGGTCCAATCTGAAAGCATTATTCGTGTTTTCTTCTGGAAATTAGTTAATCAGCATATAGCAGTTTATAAAAAGTTTAAAAAATAATATTTATTTTTTTGAGTAAATTGTAACTAAAATAGTCAAGAAACTTGACCCTTCTGTTTGCATAAGATATAGCAAATAATTTATTACAACTTTTTTTGAAATATATCGATTCTTTTTAATGCGTAGTACTCAGAAAACAGTTGGAGACAAGCGGATGTGCGTAAAACCATATCAAAATGCGTTAGAAAGCATGGAGCAAGCCAAGCTCGCATTTCTTCAATTGCAACCGCCGTATATTGTAAGATAACATTCTATGGTCCAATCTGAAAGCATTATTCGTGTTTTCATCTGGAAATTAGTTAATCAGCATATAGCAGTTTAGAAAAAGTTTAAAAAATAATTTTTATTTTTTTGAGTAAATTGTAACTAAAATAGTCAAGAAACTTGACCCTTCTGTTTGCATAAGATATAGCAAATAATTTATTACAACTTTTTTTGAAATATATCGATTCTTTTTAATGCGTAGTACTCAGAAAACAGTTGGAGACAAGCGGATGTGCGTAAAACCATATCAAAATGCGTTAAAAAGCATGGAG
Source organism: Cantharis rustica (assembly GCA_911387805.1). Lineage (NCBI taxonomy): Eukaryota > Metazoa > Arthropoda > Insecta > Coleoptera > Cantharidae > Cantharis > Cantharis rustica. Next base: position 14,251,970 of record OU426883.1, read on the forward strand.
CAAGCCAAGCTCGCATTTCTTCAATTGCAACCGCCGTATATTGTAAGATAACATTCTATGGTCCAATCTGAAAGCATTATTCGTGTTTTCATCTGGAAATTAGTTAATCAGCATATAGCAGTTTAGAAAAAGTTTAAAAAATAATTTTTATTTTTTTGAGTAAATTGTAACTAAAATAGTCACGAAACTTGACCCTTCTGTTTGCATAAGATATAGCAAATAATTTATTACAACTTTTTTTGAAATATATCGATTCTTTTTAATGCGTAGTACTCAGAAAACAGTTGGAGACAAGCGGATGTGCGTAAAACCATATCAAAATGCGTTAGAAAGCATGGAGCAAGCCAACCTCGCATTTCTTCAATTGCAACCGCCGTATATTGTAAAATAACATTCTACGGTCCAATCTGAAAGCATTATTCGTGTTTTCATCTGGAAATTAGTTAATCAGCATATAGCAGTTTAGAAAAAGTTTAAAAAATAATTTTTATTTTTTTGAGTAAATTGTAACTAAAATAGGCAAGAAACTTGACCCTTCTGTTTGCATAAGATATAGCAAATAATTTATTACAACTTTTTTTGAAATATATCGATTCGTCTTAATGCGTAGTACTCAGAAAACAGTTGGAGACAAGCGGATGTGCGTAAAACCATATCAAAATGCGTTAGAAAGCATGGAGCAAGCCAACCTCGCATTTCTTCAATTGCAACCGCCGTATATTGTAAAATAACATTCTACGGTCCAATCTGAAAGCATTATTCGTGTTTTCATCTGGAAATTAGTTAATCAGCATATAGCAGTTTAGAAAAAGTTTAAAAAATAATTTTTATTTTTTTGAGTAAATTGTAACTAAAATAGTCAAGAAACTTGACCCTTCTGTTTGCATAAGATATAGCAAATAATTTATTACAACTTTTTTTGAAATATATCGATTCTTTTTAATGCGTAGTACTCAGAAAACAGTTGGAGACAAGCGGATGTGCGTAAAACCATATCAAAATGCGTTAGAAAGCATGGAGCAAGCCAACCTCGCATTTCTTCAATTGCAACCGCCGTATATTGTAAGATAACATTCTACGGTCCAATCTGAAAGCATTATTCGTGTTTTCATCTGGAAATTAGTTAATCAGCATATAGCTGTTTAGAAAAAGTTTAAAAAATAATTTTTATTTTTTTGAGTAAATTGTAACTAAAATAGTCAAGAAACTTGACCCTTCTGTTTGCATAAGATATAGCAAATAATTTATTACAACTTTTTTTGAAATATATCGATTCTTTTTAATGCGTAGTACTCAGAAAACAGTTGGAGACAAGCGGATGTTCGTAAAACCATATCAAAATGCGTTAGAAAGCATGGAGCAAGCCAACCTCGCATTTCTTCAATTGCAACCGCCGTATATTGTAAAATAACATTCTACGGTCCAATCTGAAAGCATTATTCGTGTTTTCATCTGGAAATTAGTTAATCAGCATATAGAAGTTTAGAAAAAGTTTAAAAAATAATTTTTATTTTTTTGAGTAAATTGTAACTAAAATAGTCAAGAAACTTGACCCTTCTGTTTGCATAAGATATAGCAAATAATTTATTACAACTTTTTTTGAAATATATCGATTCTTTTTAATGCGTAGTACTCAGAAAACCGTTGGAGACAAGCGGATGTGCGTAAAACCATATCAAAATGCGTTAGAAAGCATGGAGCAAGCCAACCTCGCATTTCTTCAATTGCAACCGCCGTATATTGTAAAATAACATTCTACGGTCCAATCTGAAAGCATTATTCGTGTTTTCATCTGGAAATTAGTTAATCAGCATATAGCAGTTTAGAAAAAGTTTAAAAAATAATTTTTATTTTTTTGAGTAAATTGTAACTAAAATAGTCAAGAAACTTGACCCTTCTGTATGCATAAGATATAGCAAATAATTTATTACAACTTTTTTTGAAATATATCGATTCTTTTTAATGCGTAGTACTCAGAAAACAGTTGGAGACAAGCGGATGTGCGTAAAACCATATCAAAATGCGTTAGAAAGCATGGAGCAAGCCAACCTCGCATTTCTTCAATTGCAACCGCCGTATATTGTAAAATAACATTCTACGGTCCAATCTGAAAGCATTATTCGTGTTTTCAGCTGGAAATTAGTTAATCAGCATATAGCAGTTTATAAAAAGTTTAAAAAATAATATTTATTTTTTTGAGTAAATTGTAACTAAAATAGTCAAGAAACTTGACCCTTCTGTTTGCATAAGATATAGCAAATAATTTATTACAACTTTTTTTGAAATATATCGATTCTTTTTAATGCGTAGTACTCAGAAAACAGTTGGAGACAAGCGGATGTGCGTAAAACCATATCAAAATGCGTTAGAAAGCATGGAGCAAGCCAAGCTCGCATTTCTTCAATTGCAACCGCCGTATATTGTAAGATAACATTCTACGGTCCAATCTGAAAGCATTATTCGTGTTTTCATCTGGAAATTAGTTAATCAGCATATAGCAGTTTAGAAAAAGTTTAAAAAATAATTTTTATTTTTTTGAGTAAATTGTAACTAAAATAGTCAAGAAACTTGACCCTTCTGTTTGCAACCGCCGTATATTGTAAAATAACATTCTACGGTCCAATCTGAAAGCATTATTCGTGTTTTCATCTGGAAATTAGTTAATCAGCATATAGCAGTTTAGAAAAAGTTTAAAAAATAATTTTTATTTTTTTGAGTAAATTGTAACTAAAATAGTCAAGAAACTTGACCCTTCTGTTTGCATAAGATATAGCAAATAATTTATTACAACTTTTTTTGAAATATATCGATTCTTTTTAATGCGTAGTACTCAGAAAACAGTTGGAGACAAGCGGATGTGCGTAAAACCATATCAAAATGCGTTAGAAAGCATGGAGCAAGCCAACCTCGCATTTCTTCAATTGCAACCGCCGTATATTGTAAAATAACATTCTACGGTCCAATCTGAAAGCATTATTCGTGTTTTCATCTGGAAATTAGTTAATCAGCATATAGCAGTTTAGAAAAAGTTTAAAAAATAATTTTTATTTTTTTGAGTAAATTGTAACTAAAATAGTCAAGAAACTTGACCCTTCTGTTTGCATAAGATATAGCAAATAATTTATTACAACTTTTTTTGAAATATATCGATTCTTTTTAATGCGTAGTACTCAGAAAACAGTTGGAAACAAGCGGATGTGCGTAAAACCATATCAAAATGCGTTAGAAAGCATGGAGCAAGCCAACCTCGCATTTCTTCAATTGCAACCGCCGTATATTGTAAAATAACATTCTACGGTCCAATCTGAAAGCATTATTCGTGTTTTCATCTGGAAATTAGTTAATCAGCATATAGCAGTTTATAAAAAGTTTAAAAAATAATATTTATTTTTTTGAGTAAATTGTAACTCAAATAGTCAAGAAACTTGACCCTTCTGTTTGCATAAGATATAGCAAATAATTTATTACAACTTTTTTTGAAATATATCGATTCTTTTTAATGCGTAGTACTCAGAAAACAGTTGGAGACAAGCGGATGTGCGTAAAACCATATCAAAATGCGTTAGAAAGCATGGAGCAAGCCAAGCTCGCATTTCTTCAATTGCAACCGCCGTATATTGTAAGATAACATTCTACGGTCCAATCTGAAAGCATTATTCGTGTTTTCATCTGGAAATTAGTTAATCAGCATATAGCAGTTTAGAAAAAGTTTAAAAAATAATTTTTATTTTTTTGAGTAAATTGTAACTAAAATAGTCAAGAAACTTGACCCTTCTGTTTGCATAAGATATAGCAAATAATTTATTACAACTTTTTTTGAAATATATCGATTCTTTTTAATGCCTAGTACTCAGAAAACAGTTGGAGACAAGCGGATGTGCGTAAAACCATATCAAAATGCGTTAGAAAGCATGGAGCAAGCCAACCTCGCATTTCTTCAATTGCAACCGCCGTATATTGTAAAATAACATTCTACGGTCCAATCTGAAAGCATTATTCGTGTTTTCATCTGGAAATTAGTTAATCAGCATATAGCAGTTTAGAAAAAGTTTAAAAAATAAGTTTTATTTTTTTGAGTAAATTGTAACTAAAATAGTCAAGAAACTTGACCCTTCTGTTTGCATAAGATATAGCAAATAATTTATTACAACTTTTTTTGAAATATATCGATTCTTTTTAATGCGTAGTACTCAGAAAACAGTTGGAGACAAGCGGATGTGCGTAAAACCATATCAAAATGCGTTAGAAAGCATGGAGCAAGCCAACCTCGCATTTCTTCGATTGCAACCGCCGTATATTGTAAAATAACATTCTACGGTGCAATCTGAAAGCATTATTCGTGTTTTCATCTGGAAATTAGTTAATCAGCATATAGCAGTTTATAAAAAGGTTAAAAAATAATATTTATTTTTTTGAGTAAATTGTAACTAAAATAGTCAAGAAACTTGACCCTTCTGTTTGCATAAGATATAGCAAATAATTTATTACAACTTTTTTTGAAATATATCGATTCTTTTTAATGCGTAGTACTCAGAAAACAGTTGGAGACAAGCGGATGTGCGTAAAACCATATCAAAATGCGTTAGAAAGCATGGAGCAAGCCAACCTCGCATTTCTTCAATTGCAACCGCCGTATATTGTAAAATAACATTCTACGGTGCAATCTGAAAGCATTATTCGTGTTTTCATCTGGAAATTAGTTAATCAGCATATAGCAGTTTAGAAAAAGTTTAAAAAATAATTTTGATTTTTTTGAGTAAATTGTAACTAAAATAGTCAAGAAACTTGACCCTTCTGTTTGCATAAGATATAGCAAATAATTTATTACAACTTTTTTTGAAATATATCGATTCTTTTTAATGCGTAGTACTCAGAAAACAGTTGGAGACAAGCGGATGTGCGTAAAACCATATCAAAATGCGTTAGAAAGCATGGAGCAAGCCAACCTCGCATTTCTTCAATTGCAACCGCCGTATATTGTAAAATAACATTCTACGGTCCAATCTGAAAGCATTATTCGTGTTTTCATCTGGAAATTAGTTAATCAGCATATAGCAGTTTAGAAAAAGTTTAAAAAATAATTTTTATTTTTTTGAGTAAATTGTAACTAAAATAGTCAAGAAACTTGACCCTTCTGTTTGCATAAGATATAGCAAATAATTTATTACAACTTTTTTTGAAATATATCGATTCTTTTTAATGCCTAGTACTCAGAAAACAGTTGGAGACAAGCGGATGTGCGTAAAACCATATCAAAATACGTTAGAAAGCATGGAGCAAACCAACCTCGCATTTCTTCAATTGCAACCGCCGTATATTGTAAAATAACATTCTACGGTCCAATCTGAAAGCATTATTCGTGTTTTCATCTGGAAATTAGTTAATCAGCATATAGCAGTTTATAAAAAGTTTAAAAAATAATATTTATTTTTTTGAGTAAATTGTAACTAAAATAGTCAAGAAACTTGACCCTTCTGTTTGCATAAGATATAGCAAATAATTTATTACAACTTTTTTTGAAATATATCGATTCTTTTTAATGCGTAGTACTCAGAAAACAGTTGGAGACAAGCGGATGTGCGTAAAACCATATCAAAATGCGTTAGAAAGCATGGAGCAAGCCAACCTCGCATTTCTTCAATTGCAACCGCCGTATATTGTAAAATAACATTCTACGGTCCAATCTGAAAGCATTATTCGTGTTTTCATCTGGAAATTAGTTAATCAGCATATAGCAGTTTAGAAAAAGTTTAAAAGATAATTTTTATTTTTTTGAGTAAATTGTAACTAAAATAGTCAAGAAACTTGACCCTTCTGTTTGCATAAGATATAGCAAATAATTTATTACAACTTTTTTTGAAATATATCGATTCTTTTTAATGCGTAGTACTCAGAAAACAGTTGGAGACAAGCGGATGTGCGTAATACCATATCAAAATGCGATAGAAAGCATGGAGCAAGCCAAGCTCGCATTTCTTCAATTGCAACCGCCGTATATTGTAAGATAACATTCTATGGTCCAATCTGAAAGCATTATTCGTGTTTTCATCTGGAAATTAGTTAATCAGCATATAGCAGTTTAGAAAAAGTTTAAAAAATAATTTTTATTTTTTTGAGTAAATTGTAACTAAAATAGTCAAGAAACTTGACCCTTCTGTTTGCATAAGATATAGCAAATAATTTATTACAACTTTTTTTGAAATATATCGATTCTTTTTAATGCGTAGTACTCAGAAAACAGTTGGAGACAAGCGGATGTGCGTAAAACCATATCAAAATGCGTTAGAAAGCATGGAGCAAGCCAACCTCGCATTTCTTCAATTGCAACCGCCGTATATTGTAAAATAACATTCTACGGTCCAATCTGAAAGCATTATTCGTGTTTTCATCTGGAAATTAGTTAATCAGCATATAGCAGTTTAGAAAAAGTTTAAAAAATAATTTTTATTTTTTTGAGTAATTTGTAACTAAAATAGTCAAGAAACTTGACCCTTCTGTTTGCATAAGATATAGCAAATAATTTATTACAACTCTTTTTGAAATATATCGATTCTTTTTAATGCGTAGTACTCAGAAAACAGTTGGGGACAAGCGGATGTGCGTAAAACCATATCAAAATGCGTTAGAAAGCATGGAGCAAGCCAACCTCGCATTTCTTCAATTGCAACCGCCATATATTGTAAAATAACATTCTACGGTCCAATCTGAAAGCATTATTCGTGTTTTCATCTGGAAATTAGTTAATCAGCATATAGCAGTTTAGAAAAAGTTTAAAAAATAATTTTTATTTTTTTGAGTAAATTGTAACTAAAATAGTCAAGAAACTTGACCCTTCTGTTTGCATAAGATATAGCAAATAATTTATTACAACTTTTTTTGAAATATATCGATTCTTTTTAATGCGTAGTACTCAGAAAACAGTTGGAGACAAGCGGATGTGCGTAAAACCATATCAAAATGCGTTAGAAAGCATGGAGCAAGCCAAGCTCGCATTTCTTCAATTGCAACCGCCGTATATTGTAAAATAACATTCTACGGTCCAATCTGAAAGCATTATTCGTGTTTTCATCTGGAAATTAGTTAATCAGCATATAGCAGTTTAGAAAAAGTTTAAAAGATAATTTTTATTTTTTTGAGTAAATTGTAACTAAAATAGTCAAGAAACTTGACGCTTCTGTTTGCATAAGATATAGCAAATAATTTATTACAACTTTTTTTGAAATATATCGATTCCTTTTAATGCGTAGTACTCAGAAAACAGTTGGAGACAAGCGGATGTGCGTAAAACCATATCAAAATGCGTTAGAAAGCATGGAGCAAGCCAAGCTCGCATTTCTTCAATTGCAACCGCCGTATATTGTAAGATAACATTCTATGGTCCAATCTGAAAGCATTATTCGTGTTTTCATCTGGAAATTAGTTAATCAGCATATAGCAGTTTAGAAAAAGTTTAAAAAATTATTTTTATTTTTTTGAGTAAATTGTAACTAAAATAGTGAAGAAACTTGACCCTTCTGTTTGCATAAGATATAGCAAATAATTTATTACAACTTTTTTTGAAATATATCGATTCTTTTTAATGCCTAGTACTCAGAAAACAGTTGGAGACAAGCGGATGTGCGTAAAACCATATCAAAATGCGTTAGAAAGCATGGAGCAAGCCAACCTCGCATTTCTTCAATTGCAACCGCCGTATATTGTAAAATAACATTCTACGGTCCAATCTGAAAGCATTATTCGTGTTTTCATCTGGAAATTAGTTAATCAGCATATAGCAGTTTAGAAAAAGTTTAAAAAATAATTTTTATTTTTTTGAGTAAATTGTAACTAAAATAGTCAAGAAACTTGACCCTTCTGTTTGCATAAGATATAGCAAATAATTTATTACAACTTTTTTTGAAATATATCGATTCTTTTTAATGCGTAGTACTCAGAAAACAGTTGGAGACAAGCGGATGTGCGTAAAACCATATCAAAATGCGTTAGAAAACATGGAGCAAGCCAACCTCGCATTTCTTCAATTGCAACCGCCGTATATTGTAAAATAACATTCTACGGTCCAATCTGAAAGCATTATTCGTGTTTTCATCTGGAAATTAGTTAATCAGCATATAGCAGTTTAGAAAAACTTTAAAAAATAATTTTTATTTTTTTGAGTAAATTGTAACTAAAATAGTCAAGAAACTTGACCCTTCTGTTTGCATAAGATATAGCAAATAATTTATTACAACTTTTTTTGAAATATATCGATTCTTTTTAATGCGTAGTACTCAGAAAACAGTTGGAGATCAGCGGATGTGCGTAAAACCATATCAAAATGCGTTAGAAAGCATGGAGCAAGCCAAGCTCGCATATCTTCAATTGCAACCGCCGTATATTGTAAGATAACATTCTATGGTCCAATCTGAAAGCATTATTCGTGTTTTCATCTGGAAATTAGTTAATCAGCATATAGCAGTTTAGAAAAAGTTTAAAAGATAATTTTTATTTTTTTGAGTAAATTGTAACTAAAATAGTCAAGAAACTTGACCCTTCTGTTTGCATAAGATATAGCAAATAATTTATTACAACTTTTTTTGAAATATATCGATTCTTTTTAATGCGTAGTACTCAGAAAACAGTTGGAGACAAGCGGATGTGCGTAAAATCATATCAAAATGCGTTAGAAAGCATGGAGCAAGCCAAGCTCGCATTTCTTCAATTGCAACCGCCGTATATTGTAAAATAACATTCTACGGTCCAATCTGAAAGCATTATTCGTGTTTTCATCTGGAAATTAGTTAATCAGCATATAGCAGTTTAGAAAAAGTTTAAAAGATAATTTTTATTTTTTTGAGTAAATTGTAACTAAAATAGTCAAGAAACTTGACCCTTCTGTTTGCATAAGATATAGCAAATAATTTATTACAACTTTTTTTGAAATATATCGATTCTTTTTAATGCGTAGTACTCAGAAAACAGTTGGAGACAAGCGGATGTGCGTAAAACCATATCAAAATGCGTTAGAAAGCATGGAGCAAGCCAAGCTCGCATTTCTTCAATTGCAACCGCCGTATATTGTAAGATAACATTCTATGGTCCAATCTGAAAGCATTATTCGTGTTTTCATCTGGAAATTAGTTAATCAGCATATAGCAGTTTAGAAAAAGTTTAAAAAATAATTTTTATTTTTTTGAGTAAATTGTAACTAAAATAGTGAAGAAACTTGACCCTTCTGTTTGCATAAGATATAGCAAATAATTTATTACAACTTTTTTTGAAATATATCGATTCTTTTTAATGCGTAGTACTCAGAAAACAGTTGGAGACAAGCGGATGTGCGTAAAACCATATCAAAATGCGTTAGAAAGTATGGAGCAAGCCAACCTCGCATTTCTTCAATTGCAACCGCCGTATATTGTAAAATAACATTCTACGGTGCAATCTGAAAGCATTATTCGTGTTTTCATCTGGAAATTAGTTAATCAGCATATAGCAGTTTATAAAAAGGTTAAAAAATAATATTTATTTTTTTGAGTAAATTGTAACTAAAATAGTCAAGAAACTTGACCCTTCTGTTTGCATAAGATATAGCAAATAATTTATTACAACTTTTTTTGAAATATATCGATTCTTTTTAATGCGTAGTACTCAGAAAACAGTTGGAGACAAGCGGATGTGCGTAAAACCATATCAAAATGCGTTAGAAAGCATGGAGCAAGCCAACCTCGCATTTCTTCAATTGCAACCGCCGTATATTGTAAAATAACATTCTACGGTCCAATCTGAAAGCATTATTCGTGTTTTCATCTGGAAATTAGTTAATCAGCATATAGCAGTTTAGAAAAAGTTTAAAAAATAATTTTTATTTTTTTGAGTAAATTGTAACTAAAATAGTCAAGAAACTTGACCCTTCTGTTTGCATAAGATATAGCAAATAATTTATTACAACTTTTTTTGAAATATATCGATTCTTTTTAATGCGTAGTACTCAGAAAACAGTTGGAGACAAGCGGATGTGCGTAAAACCATATCAAAATGCGTTAGAAAGCATGGAGCAAGCCAACCTCGCATTTCTTCAATTGCAACCGCCGTATATTGTAAAATAACATTCTACGGTCCAATCTGAAAGCATTATTCGTGTTTTCATCTGGAAATTAGTTAATCAGCATATAGCAGTTTAGAAAAAGTTTAAAAAATAATTTTTATTTTTTTGAGTAAATTGTAACTAAAATAGTCAAGAAACTTGACCCTTCTGTTTGCATAAGATATAGCAAATAATTTATTACAACTTTTTTTGAAATATATCGATTCTTGTTAATGCCTAGTACTCAGAAAACAGTTGGAGACAAGCGGATGTGCGTAAAACCATATCAATATGCGTTAGCAAGCATGGAGCAAGCCAACCTCGCATTTCTTCAATTGCAACCGCCGTATATTGTAAAATAACATTCTACGGTCCAATCTGAAAGCATTATTCGTGTTTTCATCTGGAAATTAGTTAATCAGCATATAGCAGTTTAGAAAAAGTTTAAAAAATAATTTTTATTTTTTTGAGTAAATTGTAACTAAAATAGTCAAGAAACTTGACCCTTCTGTTTGCATAAGATATAGCAAACAATTTATTACAACTTTTTTTGAAATATATCGATTCTTCTTAATGCGTAGTACTCAGAAAACAGTTGGAGACAAGCGGATGTGCGTAAAACCATATCAAAATGCGTTAGAAAGCATGGAGCAAGCCAAGCTCGCATTTCTCCAATTGCAACCGCCGTATATTGTAAGATAACATTCTATGGTCCAATCTGAAAGCATTATTCGTGTTTTCATCTGGAAATTAGTTAATCAGCATATAGCAGTTTAGAAAAAGTTTAAAAAATAATTTTTATTTTTTTGAGTAAATTGTAACTAAAATAGTCAAGAAACTTGACCCTTCTGTTTGCATAAGATATAGCAAATAATTTATTACAACTTTTTTTGAAATATATCGATTCTTTTTAATGCGTAGTACTCAGAAAACAGTTGGAGACAAGCGGATGTGCGTAAAACCATATCAAAATGCGTTAGAAAGCATGGCGAAAGCCAACCTCGCATTTCTAAAAATTGCTACCGCCGTATATTGTAAAATAACATTCCACGGTCCAATCTGAAAGCAATATTCGTGTTTTCATCTGGAAATTAGTTAATCAGCATATAGCAGTTTATAAAAAGTTTAAAAAATAATATTTATTTTTTTGAGTAAATTGTAACTAAAATAGTCAAGAAACTTGACCCTTCTGTTTGCATAAGATATAGCAAATAATTTATTACAACTTTTTTTGAAATATATCGATTCTTTTTAATGCGTAGTACTCAGAAAACAGTTGGAGACAAGCGGATGTGCGTAAAACCATATCAAAATGCGTTAGAAAGCATGGAGCACGCCAACCTCGCATTTCTTCAATTGCAACCGCCGTATATTGTAAAATAACATTCTACGGTCCAATCTGAAAGCATTATTCGTGTTTTCATCTGGAAATTAGTTAATCAGCATATAGCAGTTTAGAAAAAGTTTAAAAAATAATTTTTATTTTTTTGAGTAAATTGTAACTAAAATAGTCAAGAAACTTGACCCTTCTGTTTGCATAAGATATAGCAAATAATTTATTACAACTTTTTTTGAAATATATCGATTCTTTTTAATGCCTAGTACTCAGAAAACAGTTGGAGACAAGCGGATGTGCGTAAAACCATATCAAAATGCGTTAGAAAGCATGGAGCAAGCCAACCTCGCATTTCTTCAATTGCAACCGCCGTATATTGTAAAATAACATTCTACGGTCCAATCTGAAAGCATTATTCGTGTTTTCATCTGGAAATTAGTTAATCAGCATATAGCAGTTTAGAAAAAGTTTAAAAAATAATTTTTATTTTTTTGAGTAAATTGTAACTAAAATAGTCAAGAAACTTGACCCTTCTGTTTGCATAAGATATAGCAAATAATTTATTACAACTTTTTTTGAAATATATCGATTCTTTTTAATGCGTAGTACTCAGAAAACAGTTGGAGACAAGCGGATGTGTGTAAAACCATATCAAAATGCGTTAGAAAGCATGGAGCAAGCCAACCTCGCATTTCTTCAATTGCAACCGCCGTATATTGTAAAATAACATTCTACGGTCCAATCTGAAAGCATTATTCGTGTTTTCATCTGGAAATTAGTTAATCAGCATATAGCAGTTTATAAAAAGTTTAAAAAATAATATTTATTTTTTTGAGTAAATTGTAACTAAAATAGGCAAGAAACTTGACCCTTCTGTTTGCATAAGATATAGCAAATAATTTATTACAACTTTCTTTGAAATATATCGATTCTTTTTAATGCGTAGTACTCAGAAAACAGTTGGAGACAATCGGATGTGCGTAAAACCATATCAAAATGCGTTAAAAAGCATGGAGCAAGCCAACCTCGCATTTCTTCAATTGCAACCGCCGTATATTGTAAAATAACATTCTACGGTCCAATCTGAAAGCATTATTCGTGTTTTTATCTGTAAATTAGTTAATCAGCATATAGCAGTTTAGAAAAAGTTTAAAAAATAATTTTTATTTTTTTGAGTAAATTGTAACTAAAATAGTCAAGAAACTTGACCCTTCTGTTTGCATAAGATATAGCAAATAATTTATTACAACTTTTTTTGAAATATATCGATTCTTTTTAATGCCTAGTACTCAGAAAACAGTTGGAGACAAGCGGATGTGCGTAAAACCATATCAAAATGCGTTAGAAAGCATGGAGCAAGCCAACCTCGCATTTCTTCAATTGCAACCGCCGTATATTGTAAGATAACATTCTATGGTCCAATCTGAAAGCATTATTCGTGTTTTCATCTGGAAATTAGTTAATCAGCATATAGCAGTTTAGAAAAAGTTTAAAAAATAATTTTTATTTTTTTGAGTAAATTGTAACTAAAATAGTCAAGAAACTTGACCCTTCTGTTTGCATAAGATATAGCAAATAATTTATTACAACTTTTTTTGATATATATCGATTCTTTTTAATGCGTAGTACTCAGAAAACAGTTGGAGGCAATCGGATGTGCGTAAAACCATATCAAAATGCGTTAGAAAGCATGGAGCAAGCCAACCTCGCATTTCTTCAATTGCAACCGCCGTATATTGTAAAATAACATTCTACGGTCCAATCTGAAAGCATTATTCGTGTTTTCATCTGGAAATTAGTTAATCAGCATATAGCAGTTTAGAAAAAGTTTAAAAAATAATTTTTATTTTTTTGAGTAAATTGTAACTAAAATAGTCAAGAAACTTGACCCTTCTGTTTGCATAAGATATAGCAAATAATTTATTACAACTTTTTTTGAAATATATCGATTCTTTTTAATGCGTAGTACTCAGAAAACAGTTGGCGACAAGCGGATGTGCGTAAAACCATATCAAAATGCGTTAGAAAGCATGGAGCAAGCCAACCTCGCATTTCTTCAATTGCAACCGCCGTATATTGTAAAATAACATTCTACGGTCCAATCTGAAAGCATTATTCGTGTTTTCATCTGGAAATTAGTTAATCAGCATATAGCAGTTTATAAAAAGTTTAAAAAATAATATTTATTTTTTTGAGTAAATTGTAACTAAAATAGTCAAGAAACTTGACCCTTCTGTTTGCATAAGATATAGCAAATAATTTATTACAACTTTTTTTGAAATATATCGATTCTTTTTAATGCGTAGTACTCAGAAAACAGTTGGAGACAAGCGGATGTGCGTAAAACCATATCAAAATGCGTTAGAAAGCATGGAGCAAGCCAACCTCGCATTTCTTCAATTGCAACCGCCGTATATTGTAAAATAACATTCTACGGTCCAATCTGAAAGCATTATTCGTGTTTTCATCTGGAAATTAGTTAATCAGCATATAGCAGTTTAGAAAAAGTTTAAAAAATAATTTTTATTTTTTTGAGTAAATTGTAACTAAAATAGTCAAGAAACTTGACCCTTCTGTTTGCATAAGATATAGCAAATAATTTATTACAACTTTTTTTGAAATATATCGATTCTTTTTAATGCGTAGTACTCAGAAAACAGTTGGAGACAAGCGGATGTGCGTAAAACCATATCAAAATGCGTTAGAAAGCATGGAGCAAGCCAACCTCGCATTTCTTCAATTGCAACCGCCGTATATTGTAAAATAACATTCTACGGTCCAATCTGAAAGCATTATTCGTGTTTTCATCTGGAAATTAGTTAATCAGCATATAGCAGTTTAGAAAAAGTTTAAAAAATAATTTTTATTTTTTTGAGTAAATTGTAACTAAAATAGTCAAGAAACTTGACCCTTCTGTTTGCATAAGATATAGCAAATAATTTATTACAACTTTTTTTGAAATATATCGATTCTTTTTAATGCGTAGTACTCAGAAAACAGTTGGAGACAAGCGGATGTGCGTAAAACCATATCAAAATGCGTTAGAAAGCATGGAGCAAGCCAACCTCGCATTTCTTCAATTGCAACCGCCGTATATTGTAAAATAACATTCTACGGTCCAATCTGAAAGCATTATTCGTGTTTTCATCTGGAAATTAGTTAATCAGCATATAGCAGTTTAGAAAAAGTTTAAAAAATAATTTTTATTTTTTTGAGTAAATTGTAACTAAAATAGTCAAGAAACTTGACCCTTCTGTTTGCATAAGATATAGCAAATAATTTATTACAACTTTTTTTGAAATATATCGATTCTTTTTAATGCGTAGTACTCAGAAAACAGTTGGAGACAAGCGGATGTGCGTAAAACCATATCAAAATGCGTTAGAAAGCATGGAGCAAGCCAACCTCGCATTTCTTCAATTGCAACCGCCGTATATTGTAAAATAACATTCTACGGTCCAATCTGAAAGCATTATTCGTGTTTTCATCTGGAAATTAGTTAATCAGCATATAGCAGTTTAGAAAAAGTTTAAAAAATAATTTTTATTTTTTTGAGTAAATTGTAACTAAAATAGTCAAGAAACTTGACCCTTCTGTTTGCATAAGATATAGCAAATAATTTATTACAACTTTTTTTGAAATATATCGATTCTTTTTAATGCGTAGTACTCAGAAAACAGTTGGAGACAAGCGGATGTGTGTAAAACCATATCAAAATGCGTTAGAAAGCATGGAGCAAGCCAACCTCGCATTTCTTCAATTGCAACCGCCGTATATTGTAAAATAACATTCTACGGTCCAATCTGAAAGCATTATTCGTGTTTTCATCTGGAAATTAGTTAATCAGCATATAGCAGTTTAGAAAAAGTTTAAAAAATAATTTTTATTTTTTTGAGTAAATTGTAACTAAAATAGTCAAGAAACTTGACCCTTCTGTTTGCATAAGATATAGCAAATAATTTATTACAACTTTTTTTGAAATATATCGATTCTTTTTAATGCCTAGTACTCAGAAAACAGTTGGAGACAAGCGGATGTGCGTAAAACCATATCAAAATGCGTTAGAAAGCATGGAGCAAGCCAACCTCGCATTTCTTCAATTGCAACCGCCGTATATTGTAAAATAACATTCTACGGTCCAATCTGAAAGCATTATTCGTGTTTTCATCTGGAAATTAGTTAATCAGCATATAGCAGTTTAGAAAAAGTTTAAAAAATAATTTTTAGTTTTTTGAGTAAATTGTAACTAAAATAGTCAAGAAACTTGACCCTTCTGTTTGCATAAGATATAGCAAATAATTTATTACAACTTTTTTTGAAATATATCGATTCTTTTTAATGCGTAGTACTCAGAAAACAGTTGGAGACAAGCGGATGTGCGTAAAACCATATCAAAATGCGTTAGAAAGCATGGAGCAAGCCAACCTCGCATTTCTTCAATTGCAACCGCCGTATATTGTAAAATAACATTCTACGGTCCAATCTGAAAGCATTATTCGTGTTTTCATCTGGAAATTAGTTAATCAGCATATAGCAGTTTAGAAAAAGTTTAAAAAATAATTTTTATTTTTTTGAGTAAATTGTAACTAAAATAGTCAAGAAAC
Organism: Cantharis rustica; assembly: GCA_911387805.1. Lineage (NCBI taxonomy): Eukaryota > Metazoa > Arthropoda > Insecta > Coleoptera > Cantharidae > Cantharis > Cantharis rustica. The sequence goes on from OU426883.1 coordinate 14,267,976, forward strand.
TTGACCCTTCTGTTTGCATAAGATATAGCAAATAATTTATTACAACTTTTTTTGAAATATATCGATTCTTTTTAATGCGTAGTACTCAGAAAACAGTTGGAGACAAGCGGATGTGTGTAAAACCATATCAAAATGCGTTAGAAAGCATGGAGCAAGCCAACCTCGCATTTCTTCAATTGCAACCGCCGTATATTGTAAAATAACATTCTACGGTCCAATCTGAAAGCATTATTCGTGTTTTCATCTGGAAATTAGTTAATCAGCATATAGCAGTTTATAAAAAGTTTAAAAAATAATATTTATTTTTTTGAGTAAATTGTAACTAAAATAGGGAAGAAACTTGACCCTTCTGTTTGCATAAGATATAGCAAATAATTTATTACAACTTTTTTTGAAATATATCGATTCTTTTTAATGCGTAGTACTCAGAAAACAGTTGGAGACAATCGGATGTGCGTAAAACCATATCAAAATGCGTTAAAAAGCATGGAGCAAGCCAACCTCGCATTTCTTCAATTGCAACCGCCGTATATTGTAAAATAACATTCTACGGTCCAATCTGAAAGCATTATTCGTGTTTTTATCTGTAAATTAGTTAATCAGCATATAGCAGTTTAGAAAAAGTTTAAAAAATAATTTTTATTTTTTTGAGTAAATTGTAACTAAAATAGTCAAGAAACTTGACCCTTCTGTTTGCATAAGATATAGCAAATAATTTATTACAACTTTTTTTGAAATATATCGATTCTTTTTAATGCCTAGTACTCAGAAAACAGTTGGAGACAAGCGGATGTGCGTAAAACCATATCAAAATGCGTTAGAAAGCATGGAGCAAGCCAACCTCGCATTTCTTCAATTGCAACCGCCGTATATTGTAAGATAACATTCTATGGTCCAATCTGAAAGCATTATTCGTGTTTTCATCTGGAAATTAGTTAATCAGCATATAGCAGTTTAGAAAAAGTTTAAAAAATAATTTTTATTTTTTTGAGTAAATTGTAACTAAAATAGTCAAGAAACTTGACCCTTCTGTTTGCATAAGATATAGCAAATAATTTATTACAACTTTTTTTGAAATATATCGATTCTTTTTAATGCGTAGTACTCAGAAAACAGTTGGAGGCAATCGGATGTGCGTAAAACCATATCAAAATGCGTTAGAAAGCATGGAGCAAGCCAACCTCGCATTTCTTCAATTGCAACCGCCGTATATTGTAAAATAACATTCTACGGTCCAATCTGAAAGCATTATTCGTGTTTTCATCTGGAAATTAGTTAATCAGCATATAGCAGTTTAGAAAAAGTTTAAAAAATAATTTTTATTTTTTTGAGTAAATTGTAACTAAAATAGTCAAGAAACTTGACCCTTCTGTTTGCATAAGATATAGCAAATAATTTATTACAACTTTTTTTGAAATATATCGATTCTTTTTAATGCGTAGTACTCAGAAAACAGTTGGCGACAAGCGGATGTGCGTAAAACCATATCAAAATGCGTTAGAAAGCATGGAGCAAGCCAACCTCGCATTTCTTCAATTGCAACCGCCGTATATTGTAAAATAACATTCTACGGTCCAATCTGAAAGCATTATTCGTGTTTTCATCTGGAAATTAGTTAATCAGCATATAGCAGTTTATAAAAAGTTTAAAAAATAATATTTATTTTTTTGAGTAAATTGTAACTAAAATAGTCAAGAAACTTGACCCTTCTGTTTGCATAAGATATAGCAAATAATTTATTACAACTTTTTTTGAAATATATCGATTCTTTTTAATGCGTAGTACTCAGAAAACAGTTGGAGACAAGCGGATGTGCGTAAAACCATATCAAAATGCGTTAGAAAGCATGGAGCAAGCCAACCTCGCATTTCTTCAATTGCAACCGCCGTATATTGTAAAATAACATTCTACGGTCCAATCTGAAAGCTTTATTCGTGTTTTCATCTGGAAATTAGTTAATCAGCATATAGCAGTTTAGAAAAAGTTTAAAAAATAATTTTTACTTTTTTGAGTAAATTGTAACTAAAATAGTCAAGAAACTTGACCCTTCTGTTTGCATAAGATATAGCAAATAATTTATTACAACTTTTTTTGAAATATATCGATTCTTTTTAATGCGTAGTACTCAGAAAACAGTTGGAGACAAGCGGATGTGCGTAAAACCATATCAAAATGCGTTAGAAAGCATGGAGCAAGCCAACCTCGCATTTCTTCAATTGCAACCGCCGTATATTGTAAAATAACATTCTACGGTCCAATCTGAAAGCATTATTCGTGTTTTCATCTGGAAATTAGTTAATCAGCATATAGCAGTTTAGAAAAAGTTTAAAAAATAATTTTTATTTTTTTGAGTAAATTGTAACTAAAATAGTCAAGAAACTTGACCCTTCTGTTTGCATAAGATATAGCAAATAATTTATTACAACTTTTTTTGAAATATATCGATTCTTTTTAATGCGTAGTACTCAGAAAACAGTTGGAGACAAGCGGATGTGCGTAAAACCATATCAAAATGCGTTAGAAAGCATGGAGCAAGCCAACCTCGCATTTCTTCAATTGCAACCGCCGTATATTGTAAAATAACATTCTACGGTCCAATCTGAAAGCATTATTCGTGTTTTCATCTGGAAATTAGTTAATCAGCATATAGCAGTTTAGAAAAAGTTTAAAAAATAATTTTTATTTTTTTGAGTAAATTGTAACTAAAATAGTCAAGAAACTTGACCCTTCTGTTTGCATAAGATATAGCAAATAATTTATTACAACTTTTTTTGAAATATATCGATTCTTTTTAATGCGTAGTACTCAGAAAACAGTTGGAGACAAGCGGATGTGTGTAAAACCATATCAAAATGCGTTAGAAAGCATGGAGCAAGCCAACCTCGCATTTCTTCAATTGCAACCGCCGTATATTGTAAAATAACATTCTACGGTCCAATCTGAAAGCATTATTCGTGTTTTCATCTGGAAATTAGTTAATCAGCATATAGCAGTTTAGAAAAAGTTTAAAAAATAATTTTTATTTTTTTGAGTAAATTGTAACTAAAATAGTCAAGAAACTTGACCCTTCTGTTTGCATAAGATATAGCAAATAATTTATTACAACTTTTTTTGAAATATATCGATTCTTTTTAATGCCTAGTACTCAGAAAACAGTTGGAGACAAGCGGATGTGCGTAAAACCATATCAAAATGCGTTAGAAAGCATGGAGCAAGCCAACCTCGCATTTCTTCAATTGCAACCGCCGTATATTGTAAGATAACATTCTATGGTCCAATCTGAAAGCATTATTCGTGTTTTCATCTGGAAATTAGTTAATCAGCATATAGCAGTTTATAAAAAGTTTAAAAAATAATATTTATTTTTTTGAGTAAATTGTAACTAAAATAGTCAAGAAACTTGACCCTTCTGTTTGCATAAGATATAGCAAATAATTTATTACAACTTTTTTTGAAATATATCGATTCTTTTTAATGCGTAGTACTCAGAAAACAGTTGGAGACAAGCGGATGTGCGTAAAACCATATCAAAATGCGTTAGAAAACATGGAGCAAGCCAACCTCGCATTTCTTCAATTGCAACCGCCGTATATTGTAAAATAACATTCTACGGTCCAATCTGAAAGCATTATTCGTGTTTTCATCTGGAAATTAGTTAATCAGCATATAGCAGTTTAGAAAAAGTTTAAAAAATAATTTTTATTTTTTTGAGTAAATTGTAACTAAAATAGTCAAGAAACTTGACCCTTCTGTTTGCATAAGATATAGCAAATAATTTATTACAACTTTTTTTGAAATATATCGATTCTTTTTAATGCGTAGTACTCAGAAAACAGTTGGAGACAAGCGGATGTGCGTAAAATCATATCAAAATGCGTTAGAAAGCATGGAGCAAGCCAAGCTCGCATTTCTTCAATTGCAACCGCCGTATATTGTAAAATAACATTCTACGGTCCAATCTGAAAGCATTATTCGTGTTTTCATCTGGAAATTAGTTAATCAGCATATAGCAGTTTAGAAAAAGTTTAAAAGATAATTTTTATTTTTTTTGAGTAAATTGTAACTAAAATAGTCAAGAAACTTGACCCTTCTGTTTGCATAAGATATAGCAAATAATTTATTACAACTTTTTTTGAAATATATCGATTCTTTTTAATGCGTAGTACTCAGAAAACAGTTGGAGACAAGCGGATGTGCGTAAAACCATATCAAAATGCGTTAGAAAGCATGGAGCAAGCCAAGCTCGCATTTCTTCAATTGCAACCGCCGTATATTGTAAGATAACATTCTATGGTCCAATCTGAAAGCATTATTCGTGTTTTCATCTGGAAATTAGTTAATCAGCATATAGCAGTTTAGAAAAAGTTTAAAAAATAATTTTTATTTTTTTGAGTAAATTGTAACTAAAATAGTGAAGAAACTTAACCTTTCTGTTTGCATAAGATATAGCAAATAATTTATTACAACTTTTTTTGAAATATATCGATTCTTTTTAATGCGTAGTACTCAGAAAACAGTTGGAGACAAGCGGATGTGCGTAAAACCATATCAAAATGCGTTAGAAAGCATGGAGCAAGCCAACCTCGCATTTCTTCAATTGCAACCGCCGTATATTGTAAAATAACATTCTACGGTCCAATCTGAAAGCATTATTCGTGTTTTCATCTGGAAATTAGTTAATCAGCATATAGCAGTTTAGAAAAAGTTTAAAAAATAATTTTTATTTTTTTGAGTAATTTGTAACTAAAATAGTCAAGAAACTTGACCCTTCTGTTTGCATAAGATATAGCAAATAATTTATTACAACTTTTTTTGAAATATATCGATTCTTTTTAATGCGTAGTACTCAGAAAACAGTTGGAGACAAGCGGATGTGCGTAAAACCATATCAAAATGCGTTAGAAAGCATGGAGCAAGCCAACCTCGCATTTCTTCAATTGCAACCGCCGTATATTGTAAAATAACATTCTACGGTCCAATCTGAAAGCATTATTCGTGTTTTCATCTGGAAATTAGTTAATCAGCATATAGCAGTTTAGAAAAAGTATAAAAAATAATTTTTATTTTTTTGAGTAAATTGTAACTAAAATAGTCAAGAAACTTGACCCTTCTGTTTGCATAAGATATAGCAAATAATTTATTACAACTTTTTTTGAAATATATCGATTCTTTTTAATGCGTAGTACTCAGAAAACAGTTGGAGACAAGCGGATGTGCGTAAAACCATATCAAAATGCGTTAGAAAACATGGAGCAAGCCAACCTCGCATTTCTTCAATTGCAACCGCCGTATATTGTAAAATAACATTCTACGGTCCAATCTGAAAGCATTATTCGTGTTTTCATCTGGAAATTAGTTAATCAGCATATAGCAGTTTAGAAAAACTTTAAAAAATAATTTTTATTTTTTTGAGTAAATTGTAACTAAAATAGTCAAGAAACTTGACCCTTCTGTTTGCATAAGATATAGCAAATAATTTATTACAACTTTTTTTGAAATATATCGATTCTTTTTAATGCGTAGTACTCAGAAAACAGTTGGAGATCAGCGGATGTGCGTAAAACCATATCAAAATGCGTTAGAAAGCATGGAGCAAGCCAAGCTCGCATTTCTTCAATTGCAACCGCCGTATATTGTAAGATAACATTCTATGGTCCAATCTGAAAGCATTATTCGTGTTTTCATCTGGAAATTAGTTAATCAGCATATAGCAGTTTAGAAAAAGTTTAAAAAATAATTTTTATTTTTTTGAGTAAATTGTAACTAAAATAGTCAAGAAACTTGACCCTTCTGTTTGCATAAGATATAGCAAATAATTTATTACAACTTTTTTTGAAATATATCGATTCTTTTTAATGCGTAGTACTCAGAAAACAGTTGGAGACAAGCGGATGTGCGTAAAACCATATCAAAATGCGTTAGAAAGCATGGAGCAAGCCAACCTCGCATTTCTTCAATTGCAACCGCCGTATATTGTAAAATAACATTCTACGGTCCAATCTGAAAGCATTATTCGTGTTTTCATCTGGAAATTAGTTAATCAGCATATAGCAGTTTAGAAAAAGTTTAAAAAATAATTTTTATTTTTTTGAGTAACTTGTAACTAAAATAGTCAAGAAACTTGACCCTTCTGTTTGCATAAGATATAGCAAATAATTTATTACAACTTTTTTTGAAATATATCGATTCTTTTTAATGCCTAGTACTCAGAAAACAGTTGGAGACAAGCGGATGTGCGTAAAACCATATCAAAATGCGTTAGAAAGTATGGAGCAAGCCAACCTCGCATTTCTTCAATTGCAACCGCCGTATATTGTAAAATAACATTCTACGGTGCAATCTGAAAGCATTATTCGTGTTTTCATCTGGAAATTAGTTAATCAGCATATAGCAGTTTATAAAAAGGTTAAAAAATAATATTTATTTTTTTGAGTAAATTGTAACTAAAATAGTCAAGAAACTTGACCCTTCTGTTTGCATAAGATATAGCAAATAATTTATTACAACTTTTTTTGAAATATATCGATTCTTTTTAATGCGTAGTACTCAGAAAACAGTTGGAGACAAGCGGATGTGCGTAAAACCATATCAAAATGCGTTAGAAAGCATGGAGCAAGCCAACCTCGCATTTCTTCAATTGCAACCGCCGTATATTGTAAAATAACATTCTACGGTCCAATCTGAAAGCATTATTCGTGTTTTCATCTGGAAATTAGTTAATCAGCATATAGCAGTTTAGAAAAAGTTTAAAAAATAATTTTTATTTTTTTGAGTAAATTGTAACTAAAATAGTCAAGAAACTTGACCCTTCTGTTTGCATAAGATATAGCAAATAATTTATTACAACTTTTTTTGAAATATATCGATTCTTTTTAATGCGTAGTACTCAGAAAACAGTTGGAGACAAGCGGATGTGCGTAAAACCATATCAAAATGCGTTAGAAAGCATGGAGCAAACCAACCTCGCATTTCTTCAATTGCAACCGCCGTATATTGTAAAATAACATTCTACGGTCCAATCTGAAAGCATTATTCGTGTTTTCATCTGGAAATTAGTTAATCAGCATATAGCAGTTTAGAAAAAGTTTAAAAAATAATTTTTATTTTTTTGAGTAAATTGTAACTAAAATAGTCAAGAAACTTGACCCTTCTGTTTGCATAAGATATAGCAAATAATTTATTACAACTTTTTTTGAAATATATCGATTCTTGTTAATGCGTAGTACTCAGAAAACAGTTGGAGACAAGCGGATGTGCGTAAAACCATATCAAAATGCGTTAGAAAGCATGGAGGAAGCCAACCTCGCATTTCTTCAATTGCAACCGCCGTATATTGTAAAATAACATTCTACGGTCCAATCTGAAAGCATTATTCGTGTTTTCATCTGGAAATTAGTTAATCAGCATATAGCAGTTTAGAAAAACTTTAAAAAATAATTTTTATTTTTTTGAGTAAATTGTAACTAAAATAGTCAAGAAACTTGACCCTTCTGTTTGCATAAGATATAGCAAATGATTTATTACAACTTTTTTTGAAATATATCGATTCTTTTTAATGCGTAGTACTCAGAAAACAGTTGGAGATCAGCGGATGTTCGTAAAACCATATCAAAATGCGTTAGAAAGCATGGAGCAAGCCAAGCTCGCATTTCTTCAATTGCAACCGCCGTATATTGTAAGATAACATTCTATGGTCCAATCTGAAAGCATTATTCGTGTTTTCATCTGGAAATTAGTTAATCAGCATATAGCAGTTTAGAAAAAGTTTAAAAAATAATTTTTATTTTTTTGAGTAAATTGTAACTAAAATAGTCAAGAAACTTGACCCTTCTGTTTGCATAAGATATAGCAAATAATTTATTACAACTTTTTTTGAAATATATCGATTCTTTTTAATGCGTAGTACTCAGAAAACAGTTGGAGACAAGCGGATGTGCGTAAAACCATATCAAAATGCGTTAGAAAGCATGGAGCAAGCCAACCTCGCTCTTCTTCAATTGCAACCGCCGTATATTGTAAAATAACATTCTACGGTCCAATCTGAAAGCATTATTCGTGTTTTCATCTGGAAATTAGTTAATCAGCATATAGCAGTTTAGAAAAAGTTTAAAAAATAATTTTTATTTTTTTGAGTAACTTGTAACTAAAATAGTCAAGAAACTTGACCCTTCTGTTTGCATAAGATATAGCAAATAATTTATTACAACTTTTTTTGAAATATATCGATTCTTTTTAATGCGTAGTACTCAGAAAACAGTTGGAGACAAGCGGATGTGCGTAAAACCATATCAAAATGCGTTAGAAAGCATGGAGCAAGACAACCTCGCATTTCTTCAATTGCAACCGCCGTATATTGTAAAATAACATTCTACGGTCCAATCTGAAAGCATTATTCGTGTTTTCATCTGGAAATTAGTTAATCAGCATATAGCAGTTTAGAAAAAGTTTAAAAAATAATTTTTATTTTTTTGAGTAAATTGTAACTAAAATAGTCAAGAAACTTGACCCTTCTGTTTGCATAAGATATAGCAAATAATTTATTACAACTTTTTTTGAAATATATCGATTCTTTTTAATGCGTAGTACTCAGAAAACAGTTGGAGACAAGCGGATGTGCGTAAAACCATATCAAAATGCGTTAGCAAGCATGGAGCAAGCCAACCTCGCATTTCTTCAATTGCAACCGCCGTATATTGTAAAATAACATTCTACGGTCCAATCTGAAAGCATTATTCGTGTTTTCATCTGGAAATTAGTTAATCAGCATATAGCAGTTTAGAAAAAGTTTAAAAAATAATTTTTATTTTTTTGAGTAAATTGTAACTAAAATAGTCAAGAAACGTGACCCTTCTGTTTGCATAAGATATAGCAAATAATTTATTACAACTTTTTTTGAAATATATCGATTCTTCTTAATGCGTAGTACTCAGAAAACAGTTGGAGACAAGCGGATGTGCGTAAAACCATATCAAAATGCGTTAGAAAGCATGGAGCAAGCCAAGCTCGCATTTCTTCAATTGCAACCACCGTATATTGTAAGATAACATTCTATGGTCCAATCTGAAAGCATTATTCGTGTTTTCATCTGGAAATTAGTTAATCAGCATATAGCAGTTTAGAAAAAGTTTAAAAAATAATTTTTATTTTTTTGAGTAAATTGTAACTAAAATAGTCAAGAAACTTGACCCTTCTGTTTGCATAAGATATAGCAAATAATTTATTACAACTTTTTTTGAAATATATCGATTCTTTTTAATGCGTAGTACTCAGAAAACAGTTGGAGACAAGCGGATGTGCGTAAAACCATATCAAAATGCGTTAGAAAGCATGGCGAAAGCCAACCTCGCATTTCTTAAATTGCTACCGCCGTATATTGTAAAATAACATTCCACGGTCCAATCTGAAAGCAATATTCGTGTTTTCATCTGGAAATTAGTTAATCAGCATATAGCAGTTTATAAAAAGTTTAAAAAATAATATTTATTTTTTTGAGTAAATTGTAACTAAAATAGTCAAGAAACTTGACCCTTCTGTTTGCATAAGATATAGCAAATAATTTATTACAACTTTTTTTGAAATATATCGATTCCTTTTAATGCATAATACTCAGAAAACAGTTGGAAACAAGCGGATGTGCGTAAAACCATATCAAAATGCGTTAGAAAGCATGGAGCAAGCCAATCTCGCATTTCTTCAATTGCAACCGCCGTATATTGTAAAATAACATTCTACGGTCCAATCTGAAAGCATTATTCGTGTTTTCATCTGGAAATTAGTTAAACAGCATATAGCAGTTTATAAAAAGTTTAAAAAATAATATTTATTTTTTTGAGTAAATTGTAACTAAAATAGTCAAGAAACTGGACCCTTCTATTTGCATAAGATATAGCAAATAATTTATTACAAGTTTTTTTGAAATAAATCGATTCTTTTTAATGCGTAGTACTCAGAAAACAGTTGGAGACAAGCGGATGTGCGTAAAACCATATCAAAATGCGTTAGAAAGCATGGAGCAAGCCAACCTCGCATTTCTTCAATTGCAACCGCCGTATATTGTAAAATAACATTCTACGGTCCAATCTGAAAGCATTATTCGTGTTTTCATCTGGAAATTAGTTAATCAGCATATAGCAGTTTAGAAAAAGTTTAAAAAATAATTTTTATTTTTTTGAGTAAATTGTAACTAAAATAGTCAAGAAACTTGACCCTTCTGTTTGCATAAGATATAGCAAATAATTTATTACAACTTTTTTTGAAATATATCGATTCTTTTTAATGCCTAGTACTCAGAAAACAGTTGGAGACAAGCGGATGTGCGTAAAACCATATCAAAATGCGTTAGAAAGCATGGAGCAAGCCAACCTCGCATTTCTTCAATTGCAACCGCCGTATATTGTAAAATAACATTCTACGGTCCAATCTGAAAGCATTATTCGTGTTTTCATCTGGAAATTAGTTAATCAGCATATAGCAGTTTATAAAAAGTTTAAAAAATAATATTTATTTTTTTGAGTAAATTGTAACTAAAATAGTCAAGAAACTTGACCCTTCTGTTTGCATAAGATATAGCAAATAATTTATTACAACTTTTTTTGAAATATATCGATTCTTTTTAATGCGTAGTACTCAGAAAACAGTTGGAGACAAGCGGATGTGCGTAAAACCATATCAAAATGCGTTAGAAAGCATGGAGCAAGCCAACCTCGCATTTCTTCAATTGCAACCGCCGTATATTGTAAAATAACATTCTACGGTCCAATCTGAAAGCATTATTCGTGTTTTCATCTGGAAATTAGTTAATCAGCATATAGCAGTTTAGAAAAAGTTTAAAAAATAATTTTTATTTTTTTGAGTAAATTGTAACTAAAATAGTCAAGAAACTTGACCCTTCTGTTTGCATAAGATATAGCAAATAATTTATTACAATTTTTTTTGAAATATATCGATTCTTTTTAATGCCTAGTACTCAGAAAACAGTTGGAGACAAGCGGATGTGCGTAAAACCATATCAAAATGCGTTAGAAAGCATGGAGCAAGCCAACCTCGCATTTCTTCAATTGCAACCGCCGTATATTGTAAAATAACATTCTACGGTCCAATCTGAAAGCATTATTCGTGTTTTCATCTGGAAATTAGTTAATCAGCATATAGCAGTTTAGAAAAAGTTTAAAAAATAATTTTTACTTTTTTGAGTAAATTGTAACTAAAATAGTCAAGAAACTTGACCCTTCTGTTTGCATAAGATATAGCAAATAATTTATTACAACTTTTTTTGAAATATATCGATTCTTTTTAATGCGTAGTACTCAGAAAACAGTTGGAGACAAGCGGATGTGCGTAAAACCATATCAAAATGCGTTAGAAAGCATGGAGCAAGCCAACCTCGCATTTCTTCAATTGCAACCGCCGTATATTGTAAAATAACATTCTACGGTCCAATCTGAAAGCATTATTCGTGTTTTCATCTGGAAATTAGTTAATCAGCATATAGCAGTTTATAAAAAGTTTAAAAAATAATTTTTATTTTTTTGAGTAAATTGTAACTAAAATAGTCAAGAAACTTGACCCTTCTGTTTGCATAAGATATAGCAAATAATTTATTACAACTTTTTTTGAAATATATCGATTCTTTTTAATGCCTAGTACTCAGAAAACAGTTGGAGACAAGCGGATGTGCGTAAAACCATATCAAAATGCGTTAGAAAGCATGGAGCAAGCCAACCTCGCATTTCTTCAATTGCAAACGCCGTATATTGTAAAATAACATTCTACGGTCCAATCTGAAAGCATTATTCGTGTTTTCATCTGGAAATTAGTTAATCAGCATATAGCAGTTTAGAAAAAGTTTAAAAAATAATTTTTATTTTTTTGAGTAAATTGTAACTAAAATAGTCAAGAAACTTGACCCTTCTGTTTGCATAAGATATAGCAAATAATTTATTACAACTTTTTTTGAAATATATCGATTCTTCTTAATGCGTAGTACTCAGAAAACAGTTGGAGACAAGCGGATGTGCGTAAAACCATATCAAAATGCGTTAGAAAGCATGGAGCAAGCCAAGCTCGCATTTCTTCAATTGCAACCGCCGTATATTGTAAGATAACATTCTATGGTCCAATCTGAAAGCATTATTCGTGTTTTCATCTGGAAATTAGTTAATCAGCATATAGCAGTTTAGAAAAAGTTTAAAAAATAATTTTTATTTTTTTGAGTAAATTGTAACTAAAATAGTCAAGAAACTTGACCCTTCTGTTTGCATAAGATATAGCAAATAATTTATTACAACTTTTTTTGAAATATATCGATTCTTTTTAATGCGTAGTACTCAGAAAACAGTTGGAGACAAGCGGATGTGCGTAAAACCATATCAAAATGCGTTAGAAAGCATGGCGAAAGCCAACCTCGCATTTCTTAAATTGCTACCGCCGTATATTGTAAAATAACATTCCACGGTCCAATCTGAAAGCAATATTCGTGTTTTCATCTGGAAATTAGTTAATCAGCATATAGCAGTTTATAAAAAGTTTAAAAAATAATATTTATTTTTTTGAGTAAATTGTAACTAAAATAGTCAAGAAACTTGACCCTTCTGTTTGCATAAGATATAGCAAATAATTTATTACAACTTTTTTTGAAATATATCGATTCTTTTTAATGCGTAGTACTCAGAAAACAGTTGGAGACAAGCGAATGTGCGTAAAACCATATCAAAATGCGTTAGAAAGCATGGAGCACGCCAACCTCGCATTTCTTCAATTGCAACCGCCGTATATTGTAAAATAACATTCTACGGTCCAATCTGAAAGCATTATTCGTGTTTTCATCTGGAAATTAGTTAATCAGCATATAGCAGTTTAGAAAAAGTTTAAAAAATAATTTTTATTTTTTTGAGTAAATTGTAACTAAAATAGTCAAGAAACTTGACCCTTCTGTTTGCATAAGATATAGCAAATAATTTATTACAACTTTTTTTGAAATATATCGATTCTTTTTAATGCGTAGTACTCAGAAAACAGTTGGAGACAAGCGGATGTGCGTAAAACCATATCAAAATGCGTTAGAAAGCATGGAGCAAGCCAACCTCGCATTTCTTCAATTGCAACCGCCGTATATTGTAAAATAACATTCTACGGTCCAATCTGAAAGCATTATTCGTGTTTTCATCTGGAAATTAGTTAATCAGCATATAGCAGTTTAGAAAAAGTTTAAAAAATAATTTTTATTTTTTTGAGTAAATTGTAACTAAAATAGTCAAGAAACTTGACCCTTCTGTTTGCATAAGATATAGCAAATAATTTATTACAACTTTTTTTGAAATATATCGATTCTTTTTAATGCGTAGTACTCAGAAAACAGTTGGAGACAAGCGGATGTGTGTAAAACCATATCAAAATGCGTTAGAAAGCATGGAGCAAGCCAACCTCGCATTTCTTCAATTGCAACCGCCGTATATTGTAAAATAACATTCTACGGTCCAATCTGAAAGCATTATTCGTGTTTTCATCTGGAAATTAGTTAATCAGCATATAGCAGTTTATAAAAAGTTTAAAAAATAATATTTATTTTTTTGAGTAAATTGTAACTAAAATAGGCAAGAAACTTGACCCTTCTGTTTGCATAAGATATAGCAAATAATTTATTACAACTTTTTTTGAAATATATCGATTCTTTTTAATGCGTAGTACTCAGAAAACAGTTGGAGACAAGCGGATGTGCGTAAAACCATATCAAAATGCGTTAAAAAGCATGGAGCAAGCCAACCTCGCATTTCTTCAATTACAACCGCCGTATATTGTAAAATAACATTCTACGGTCCAATCTGAAAGCATTATTCGTGTTTTTATCTGTAAATTAGTTAATCAGCATATAGCAGTTTAGAAAAAGTTTAAAAAATAATTTTTATTTTTTTGAGTAAATTGTAACTAAAATAGTCAAGAAACTTGACCCTTCTGTTTGCATAAGATATAGCAAATAATTTATTACAACTTTTTTTGAAATATATCGATTCTTTTTAATGCGTAGTACTCAGAAAACAGTTGGAGGCAATCGGATGTGCGTAAAACCATATCAAAATGCGTTAGAAAGCATGGAGCAAGCCAACCTCGCATTTCTTCAATTGCAACCGCCGTATATTGTAAAATAACATTCTACGGTCCAATCTGAAAGCATTATTCGTGTTTTCATCTGGAAATTAGTTAATCAGCATATAGCAGTTTAGAAAAAGTTTAAAAAATAATTTTTATTTTTTTGAGTAAATTGTAACTAAAATAGTCAAGAAACTTGACCCTTCTGTTTGCATAAGATATAGCAAATAATTTATTACAACTTTTTTTGAAATATATCGATTCTTTTTAATGCGTAGTACTCAGAAAACAGTTGGCGACAAGCGGATGTGCGTAAAACCATATCAAAATGCGTTAGAAAGCATGGAGCAAGCCAACCTCGCATTTCTTCAATTGCAACCGCCGTATATTGTAAAATAACATTCTACGGTCCAATCTGAAAGCTTTATTCGTGTTTTCATCTGGAAATTAGTTAATCAGCATATAGCAGTTTAGAAAAAGTTTAAAAAATAATTTTTACTTTTTTGAGTAAATTGTAACTAAAATAGTCAAGAAACTTGACCCTTCTGTTTGCATAAGATATAGCAAATAATTTATTACAACTTTTTTTGAAATATATCGAATCTTTTTAATGCGTAGTACTCAGAAAACAGTTGGAGACAAGCGGATGTGCGTAAAACCATATCAAAATGCGTTAGAAAGCATGGAGCAAGCCAACCTCGCATTTCTTCAATTGCAACCGCCGTATATTGTAAAATAACATTCTACGGTCCAATCTGAAAGCATTATTCGTGTTTTCATATGGAAATTAGTTAATCAGCATATAGCAGTTTAGAAAAAGTTTAAAAAATAATTTTTATTTTTTTGAGTAAATTGTAACTAAAATAGTCAAGAAACTTGACCCTTCTGTTTGCATAAGATATAGCAAATAATTTATTACAACTTTTTTTGATATATATCGATTCTTTTTAATGCGTAGTACTCAGAAAACAGTTGGAGACAAGCGGATGTGCGTAAAACCATATCAAAATGCGTTAGAAAGCATGGAGCAAGCCAACCTCGCATTTCTTCAATTGCAACCGCCGTATATTGTAAAATAACATTCTACGGTCCAATCTGAAAGCATTATTCGTGTTTTCATCTGGAAATTAGTTAATCAGCATATAGCAGTTTAGAAAAAGTTTAAAAAATAATTTTTATTTTTTTGAGTAAATTGTAACTAAAATAGTCAAGAAACTTGACCCTTCTGTTTGCATAAGATATAGCAAATAATTTATTACAACTTTTTTTGAAATATATCGATTCTTTTTAATGCGTAGTACTCAGAAAACAGTTGGCGACAAGCGGATGTGCGTAAAACCATATCAAAATGCGTTAGAAAGCATGGAGCAAGCCAACCTCGCATTTCTTCAATTGCAACCGCCGTATATTGTAAAATAACATTCTACGGTCCAATCTGAAAGCTTTATTCGTGTTTTCATCTGGAAATTAGTTAATCAGCATATAGCAGTTTAGAAAAAGTTTAAAAAATAATTTTTACTTTTTTGAGTAAATTGTAACTAAAATAGTCAAGAAACTTGACCCTTCTGTTTGCATAAGATATAGCAAATAATTTATTACAACTTTTTTTGAAATATATCGAATCTTTTTAATGCGTAGTACTCAGAAAACAGTTGGAGACAAGCGGATGTGCGTAAAACCATATCAAAATGCGTTAGAAAGCATGGAGCAAGCCAACCTCGCATTTCTTCAATTGCAACCGCCGTATATTGTAAAATAACATTCTACGGTCCAATCTGAAAGCATTATTCGTGTTTTCATATGGAAATTAGTTAATCAGCATATAGCAGTTTAGAAAAAGTTTAAAAAATAATTTTTATTTTTTTGAGTAAATTGTAACTAAAATAGTCAAGAAACTTGACCCTTCTGTTTGCATAAGATATAGCAAATAATTTATTACAACTTTTTTTGAAATATATCGATTCTTTTTAATGCGTAGTACTCAGAAAACAGTTGGAGACAAGCGGATGTGCGTAAAACCATATCAAAATGCGTTAGAAAGCATGGAGCAAGCCAACCTCGCATTTCTTCAATTGCAACCGCCGTATATTGTAAAATAACATTCTACGGTCCAATCTGAAAGCATTATTCGTGTTTTCATCTGGAAATTAGTTAATCAGCATATAGCAGTTTAGAAAAAGTTTAAAAAATAATTTTTATTTTTTTGAGTAAATTGTAACTAAAATAGTCAAGAAACTTGACCCTTCTGTTTGCATAAGATATAGCAAATAATTTATTACAACTTTTTTTGAAATATATCGATTCTTTTTAATGCGTAGTACTCAGAAAACAGTTGGAGACAAGCGGATGTGTGTAAAACCATATCAAAATGCGTTAGAAAGCATGGAGCAAGCCAACCTCGCATTTCTTCAATTGCAACCGCCGTATATTGTAAAATAACATTCTACGGTCCAATCTGAAAGCATTATTCGTGTTTTCATCTGGAAATTAGTTAATCAGCATATAGCAGTTTAGAAAAAGTTTAAAAAATAATTTTTATTTTTTTGAGTAAATTGTAACTAAAATAGTCAAGAAACTTGACCCTTCTGTTTGCATAAGATATAGCAAATAATTTATTACAACTTTTTTTGAAATATATCGATTCTTTTTAATGCCTAGTACTCAGAAAACAGTTGGAGACAAGCGGATGTGCGTAAAACCATATCAAAATGCGTTAGAAAGTATGGAGCAAGCCAACCTCGCATTTCTTCAATTGCAACCGCCGTATATTGTAAGATAACATTCTATGGTCCAATCTGAAAGCATTATTCGTGTTTTCATCTGGAAATTAGTTAATCAGCATATAGCAGTTTATAAAAAGTTTAAAAAATAATATTTATTTTTTTGAGTAAATTGTAACTAAAATAGTCAAGAAACTTGACCCTTCTGTTTGCATAAGATATAGCAAATAATTTATTACAACTTTTTTTGAAATATATCGATTCTTTTTAATGCGTAGTACTCAGAAAACAGTTGGAGACAAGCGGATGTGCGTAAAACCATATCAAAATGCGTTAGAAAGCATGGAGCAAGCCAACCTCGCATTTCTTCAATTGCAACCGCCGTATATTGTAAAATAACATTCTACGGTCCAATCTGAAAGCATTATTCGTGTTTTCATCTGGAAATTAGTTAATCAGCATATAGCAGTTTAGAAAAAGTTTAAAAAATAATTTTTATTTTTTTGAGTAAATTGTAACTAAAATAGTCAAGAAACTTGACCCTTCTGTTTGCATAAGATATAGCAAATAATTTATTACAACTTTTTTTGAAATATATCGATTCTTTTTAATGCGTAGTACTCAGAAAACAGTTGGAGACAAGCGGATGTGCGTAAAACCATATCAAAATGCGTTAGAAAGCATGGAGCAAGCCAACCTCGCATTTCTTCAATTGCAACCGCCGTATATTGTAAAATAACATTCTACGGTGCAATCTGAAAGCATTATTCGTGTTTTCATCTGGAAATTAGTTAATCAGCATATAGCAGTTTATAAAAAGTTTAAAAAATAATATTTATTTTTTTGAGTAAATTGTAACTAAAATAGTCAAGAAACTTGACCCTTCTGTTTGCATAAGATATAGCAAATAATTTATTACAACTTTTTTTGAAATATATCGATTCTTTTTAATGCGTAGTACTCAGAAAACAGTTGGAGACAAGCGGATGTGCGTAAAACCATATCAAAATGCGTTAGAAAGCATGGAGCAAGCCAAGCTCGCATTTCTTCAATTGCAACCGCCGTATATTGTAAGATAACATTCTATGGTCCAATCTGAAAGCATTATTCGTGTTTTCATCTGGAAATTAGTTAATCAGCATATAGCAATTTAGAAAAAGTTTAAAAAATAATTTTTATTTTTTTGAGTAAATTGTAACTAAAATAGTCAAGAAACTTGACCCTTCTGTTTGCATAAGATATAGCAAATAATTTATTACAACTTTTTTTGAAATATATCGATTCTTTTTAATGCGTAGTACTCAGAAAACAGTTGGAGACAAGCGGATGTGCGTAAAACCATATCAAAATGCGTTAGAAAGCATGGAGCAAGCCAACCTCGCATTTCTTCAATTGCAACCGCCGTATATTGTAAGATAACATTCTATGGTCCAATCTGAAAGCATTATTCGTGTTTTCATCTGGAAATTAGTTAATCAGCATATAGCAGTTTAGAATAAGTTTAAAAAATAATTTTGATTTTTTTGAGTAAATTGTAACTAAAATAGTCAAGAAACTTGACCCTTCTGTTTGCATAAGATATAGCAAATAATTTATTACAACTTTTTTTGAAATATATCGATTCTTTTTAATGCGTAGTACTCAGAAAACAGTTGGAGGCAATCGGATGTGCGTAAAACCATATCAAAATGCGTTAGAAAGCATGGAGCAAGCCAACCTCGCATTTCTTCAATTGCAACCGCCGTATATTGTAAAATAACATTCTACGGTCCAATCTGAAAGCATTATTCGTGTTTTCATCTGGAAATTAGTTAATCAGCATATAGCAGTTTAGAAAAAGTTTAAAAAATAATTTTTATTTTTTTGAGTAAATTGTAACTAAAATAGTCAAGAAACTTGACCCTTCTGTTTGCATAAGATATAGCAAATAATTTATTACAACTTTTTTTGAAATATATCGATTCTTTTTAATGCGTAGTACTCAGAAAACAGTTGGCGACAAGCGGATGTGCGTAAAACCATATCAAAATGCGTTAGAAAGCATGGAGCAAGCCAACCTCGCATTTCTTCAATTGCAACCGCCGTATATTGTAAAATAACATTCTACGGTCCAATCTGAAAGCATTATTCGTGTTTTCATCTGGAAATTAGTTAATCAGCATATAGCAGTTTATAAAAAGTTTAAAAAATAATATTTATTTTTTTGAGTAAATTGTAACTAAAATAGTCAAGAAACTTGACCCTTCTGTTTGCATAAGATATAGCAAATAATTTATTACAACTTTTTTTGAAATATATCGATTCTTTTTAATGCGTAGTACTCAGAAAACAGTTGGAGACAAGCGGATGTGCGTAAAACCATATCAAAATGCGTTAGAAAGCATGGAGCAAGCCAAGCTCGCATTTCTTCAATTGCAACCGCCGTATATTGTAAGATAACATTCTATGGTCCAATCTGAAAGCATTATTCGTGTTTTCATCTGGAAATTAGTTAATCAGCATATAGCAGTTTATAAAAAGTTTAAAAAACAATATTTATTTTTTTGAGTAAATTGTAACTAAAATAGTCAAGAAACTTGACCTTTCTGTTTGCATAAGATATAGCAAATAATTTATTACAACATTTTTTGAAATATATCGATTCTTTTTAATGCCTAGTACTCAGAAAACAGTTGGAGACAAGCGGATGTGCGTAAAACCATATCAAAATGCGTTAGAATGCATGGAGCAAGCCAATCTCGCATTTCTTCAATTGCAACCGCCGTATATTGTAAAATAACATTCTACGGTCCAATCTGAAAGCATTATTCGTGTTTTCATCTGGAATTTAGTTAATCAGCATATAGCAGTTTAGAAAAAGTTTAAAAAATAATTTTTATTTTTTTGAGTAAATTGTAACTAAAATAGTCAAGAAACTTGACCCTTCTGTTGGCATAAGATATAGCAAATAATTTATTACAACTTTTTTTGAAATATATCGATTCTTTTTAATGCGTAGTACTCAGAAAACAGTTGGAGACAAGCGGATGTGCGTAAAACCATATCAAAATGCGTTAGAAAGCATGGAGCAAGCCAACCTCGCATTTCTTCAATTGCAACCGCCGTATATTGTAAAATAACATTCTACGGTCCAATCTGAAAGCATTATTCGTGTTTTCATCTGGAAATTAGTTAATCAGCATATAGCAGTTTATAAAAAGTTTAAAAAATAATATTTATTTTTTTGAGTAAATTGTAACTAAAATAGTCAAGAAACTTGACCCTTCTGTTTGCATAAGATATAGCAAATAATTTATTACAACTTTTTTTGAAATATATCGATTCTTTTTAATGCGTAGTACTCAGAAAACAGTTGGAGACAAGCGGATGTGCGTAAAACCATATCAAAATGCGTTAGAAAGCATGGAGCAAGCCAACCTCGCATTTCTTCAATTGCAACCGCCGTATATTGTAAAATAACATTCTACGGTCCAATCTGAAAGCATTATTCGTGTTTTCATCTGGAAATTAGTTAATCAGCATATAGAAGTTTAGAAAAAGTTTAAAAAATAATTTTTATATTTTTGAGTAAATTGTAACTAAAATAGTTAAGAAACTTGACCCTTCTGTTTGCATAAGATATAGCAAATAATTTATTACAACTTTTTTTGAAATATATCGATTCTTTTTAATGCCTAGTACTCAGAAAACAGTTGGAGACAAGCGGATGTGCGTAAAACCATATCAAAATGCGTTAGAAAGCATGGAGCAAGCCAACCTCGCATTTCTTCAATTGCAACCGCCGTATATTGTAAAATAACATTCTACGGTCCAATCTGAAAGCATTATTCGTGTTTTCATCTGGAAATTAGTTAATCAGCATATAGCAGTTTATAAAAAGTTTAAAAAATAATATTTATTTTTTTGAGTAAATTGTAACTAAAATAGTCAAGAAACTTGACCCTTCTGTTTGCATAAGATATAGCAAATAATTTATTACAACTTTTTTTGAAATATATCGATTCTTCTTAATGCGTAGTACTCAGAAAACAGTTGGAGACAAGCGGATGTGCGTAAAACCATATCAAAATGCGTTAGAAAGCATGGAGCAAGCCAACCTCGCATTTATTTAATTGCAACCGCCGTATATTGTAAAATAACATTACACGGTCCAATCTGAAAGCATTATTCGTGTTTTCATCTGGAAATTAGTTAATCAGCATATAGCAGTTTATAAAAAGTTTAAAAAATAATTTTTATTTTTTTGAGTAAATTGTAACTAAAATAGTCAAGAAACTTGACCCTTCTGTTTGCATAAGATATAGCAAATAATTTATTACAACTTTTTTTGAAATATATCAATTCTTTTTAATGCCTAGTACTCAGAAAACAGTTGGAGACAAGCGGATGTGCGTAAAACCATATCAAAATGCGTTAGAATGCATGGAGCAAGCCAATCTCGCATTTCTTCAATTGCAACCGCCGTATATTGTAAAATAACATTCTACGGTCCAATCTGAAAGCATTATTCGTGTTTTCATCTGGAAATTAGTTAATCAGCATATAGCAGTTTAGAAAAAGTTTAAAAAATAATTTTTATTTTTTTGAGTAAATTGTAACTAAAATAGTCAAGAAACTTGACCCTTCTGTTTGCATAAGATATAGCAAATAATTTATTACAACTTTTTTTGAAATATATCGATTCTTTTTAATGCGTAGTACTCAGAAAACAGTTGGAGACAAGCGGATGTGCGTAAAACCATATCAAATTGCGTTAGAAAGCATGGAGCAAGCCAACCTCGCATTTCTTCAATTGCAACCGCCGTATATTGTAAAATAACATTCTACGGTCCAATCTGAAAGCATTATTCGTGTTTTCATCTGGAAATTAGTTAATCAGCATATAGCAGTTTATAAAAAGTTTAAAAAACAATATTTATTTTTTTGAGTAAATTGTAACTAAAATAGTCAAGAAACTTGACCCTTCTGTTTGCATAAGATATAGCAAATAATTTATTACAACATTTTTTGAAATATATCGATTCTTTTTAATGCCTAGTACTCAGAAAACAGTTGGAGACAAGCGGATGTGCGTAAAACCATATCAAAATGCGTTAGAATGCATGGAGCAAGCCAATCTCGCATTTCTTCAATTGCAACCGCCGTATATTGTAAAATAACATTCTACGGTCCAATCTGAAAGCATTATTCGTGTTTTCATCTGGAAATTAGTTAATCAGCATATAGCAGTTTAGAAAAAGTTTAAAAAATAATTTTTATTTTTTTGAGTAAATTGTAACTAAAATAGTCAAGAAACTTGACCCTTCTGTTTGCATAAGATATAGCAAATAATTTATTACAACTTTTTTTGAAATATATCGATTCTTTTTAATGCGTAGTACTCAGAAAACAGTTGGAGACAAGCGGATGTGCGTAAAACCATATCAAAATGCGTTAGAAAGCATGGAGCAAGCCAATCTCGCATTTCTTCAATTGCAACCGCCGTATATTGTAAAATAACATTCTACGGTCCAATCTGAAAGCATTATTCGTGTTTTCATCTGGAAATTAGTTAATCAGCATATAGCAGTTTATAAAAAGTTTAAAAAATAATATTTATTTTTTTGAGTAAATTGTAACTAAAATAGTCAAGAAACTTGACCCTTCTGTTTGCATAAGATATAGCAAATAATTTATTACAACTTTTTTTGAAATATATCGATTCTTTTTAATGCGTAGTACTCAGAAAACAGTTGGAGACAAGCGGATGTGCGTAAAACCATATCAAAATGCGTTAGAAAGCATGGAGCAAGCCAACCTCGCATTTCTTCAATTGCAACCGCCGTATATTGTAAAATAACATTCTACGGTCCAATCTGAAAGCATTATTCGTGTTTTCATCTGGAAATTAGTTAATCAGCATATAGAAGTTTAGAAAAAGTTTAAAAAATAATTTTTATTTTTTTGAGTAAATTGTAACTAAAATAGTTAAGAAACTTGACCCTTCTGTTTGCATAAGATATAGCAAATAATTTATTACAACTTTTTTTGAAATATATCGATTCTTTTTAATGCCTAGTACTCAGAAAACAGTTGGAGACAAGCGGAGGTGCGTAAAACCATATCAAAATGCGTTAGAAAGCATGGAGCAAGCCAACCTCGCATTTCTTCAATTGCAACCGCCGTATATTGTAAAATAACATTCTACGGTCCAATCTGAAAGCATTATTCGTGTTTTCATCTGGAAATTAGTTAATCAGCATATAGCAGTTTATAAAAAGTTTAAAAAACAATATTTATTTTTTTGAGTAAATTGTAACTAAAATAGTCAAGAAACTTGACCCTTCTGTTTGCATAAGATATAGCAAATAATTTATTACAACATTTTTTGAAATATATCGATTCTTTTTAATGCCTAGTACTCAGAAAACAGTTGGAGACAAGCGGATGTGCGTAAAACCATATCAAAATGCGTTAGAATGCATGGAGCAAGCCAATCTCGCATTTCTTCAATTGCAACCGCCGTATATTGTAAAATAACATTCTACGGTCCAATCTGAAAGCATTATTCGTGTTTTCATCTGGAAATTAGTTAATCAGCATATAGCAGTTTAGAAAAAGTTTAAAAAATAATTTTTATTTTTTTGAGTAAATTGTAACTAAAATAGTCAAGAAACTTGACCCTTCTGTTTGCATAAGATATAGCAAATCATTTATTACAACTTTTTTTGAAATATATCGATTCTTTTTAATGCGTAGTACTCAGAAAACAGTTGGAGACAAGCGGATGTGCGTAAAACCATATCAAAATGCGTTAGAAAGCATGGAGCAAGCCAATCTCGCATTTCTTCAATTGCAACCGCCGTATATTGTAAAATAACATTCTACGGTCCAATCTGAAAGCATTATTCGTGTTTTCATCTGGAAATTAGTTAATCAGCATATAGCAGTTTATAAAAAGTTTAAAAAATAATATTTATTTTTTTGAGTAAATTGTAACTAAAATAGTCAAGAAACTTGACCCTTCTGTTTGCATAAGATATAGCAAATAATTTATTACAACTTTTTTTGAAATATATCGATTCTTTTTAATGCGTAGTACTCAGAAAACAGTTGGAGACAAGCGGATGTGCGTAAAACCATATCAAAATGCGTTAGAAAGCATGGAGCAAGCCAACCTCGCATTTCTTCAATTGCAACCGCCGTATATTGTAAAATAACATTCTACGGTCCAATCTGAAAGCATTATTCGTGTTTTCATCTGGAAATTAGTTAATCAGCATATAGAAGTTTAGAAAAAGTTTAAAAAATAATTTTTATTTTTTTGAGTAAATTGTAACTAAAATAGTTAAGAAACTTGACCCTTCTGTTTGCATAAGATATAGCAAATAATTTATTACAACTTTTTTTGAAATATATCGATTCTTTTTAATGCCTAGTACTCAGAAAACAGTTGGAGACAAGCGGAGGTGCGTAAAACCATATCAAAATGCGTTAGAAAGCATGGAGCAAGCCAACCTCGCATTTCTTCAATTGCAACCGCCGTATATTGTAAAATAACATTCTACGGTCCAATCTGAAAGCATTATTCGTGTTTTCATCTGGAAATTAGTTAATCAGCATATAGCAGTTTATAAAAAGTTTAAAAAATAATATTTATTTTTTTGAGTAAATTGTAACTAAAATAGTCAAGAAACTTGACCCTTCTGTTTGCATAAGATATAGCAAATAATTTATTACAACTTTTTTTGAAATATATCGATTCTTCTTAATGCGTAGTACTCAGAAAACAGTTGGAGACAAGCGGATGTGCGTAAAACCATATCAAAATGCGTTAGAAAGCATGGAGCAAGCCAACCTCGCATTTATTTAATTGCAACCGCCGTATATTGTAAAATAACATTCCACGGTCCAATCTGAAAGCATTATTCGTGTTTTCATCTGGAAATTAGTTAATCAGCATATAGCAGTTTATAAAAAGTTTAAAAAATAATATTTATTTTTTTGAGTAAATTGTAACTAAAATAGTCAAGAAACTTGACCCTTCTGTTTGCATAAGATATAGCAAATAATTTATTACAACGTTTTTTGAAATATATCGATTCTTTTTAATGCGTAGTACTCAGAAAA
Source organism: Cantharis rustica (assembly GCA_911387805.1). Taxonomy (NCBI): domain Eukaryota; kingdom Metazoa; phylum Arthropoda; class Insecta; order Coleoptera; family Cantharidae; genus Cantharis; species Cantharis rustica. The sequence continues at coordinate 14,292,890 of OU426883.1, forward strand.
CAGTTGGAGACAAGCGGATGTGCGTAAAACCATATCAAAATGCGTTAGAAAGCATGGAGCAAGCCAACCTCGCATTTCTTCAATTGCAACCGCCGTATATTGTAAAATAACATTCTACGGTCCAATCTGAAAGCATTATTCGTGTTTTCATCTGGAAATTAGTTAATTAGCATATAGCAGTTTAGAAAAAGTTTAAAAAATAATTTTTATTTTTTTGAGTAAATTGTAACTAAAATAGTCAAGAAACTTGACCCTTCTGTTTGCATAAGATATAGCAAATAATTTATTACAACTTTTTTTGAAATATATCGATTCTTTTTAATGCGTAGTACTCAGAAAACAGTTGGAGACAAGCGGATGTGCGTAAAACCATATCAAAATGCGTTAGAAAGCATGGAGCAAGCCAACCTCGCATTTCTTCAATTGCAACCGCCGTATATTGTAAAATAACATTCTACGGTCCAATCTGAAAGCATTATTCGTGTTTTCATCTGGAAATTAGTTAATCAGCATATAGCAGTTTAGAAAAAGTTTAAAAAATAATTTTTATTTTTTTGAGTAAATTGTAACTAAAATAGTCAAGAAACTTGACCCTTCTGTTTGCATAAGATATAGCAAATAATTTATTACAACTTTTTTTGAAATATATCGATTCTTTTTAATGCGTAGTACTCAGAAAACAGTTGGAGACAAGCGGATGTGCGTAAAACCATATCAAATTGCGTTAGAAAGCATGGAGCAAGCCAACCTCGCATTTCTTCAATTGCAACCGCCGTATATTGTAAAATAACATTCTACGGTCCAATCTGAAAGCGTTATTCGTGTTTTCATCTGGAAATTAGTTAATCAGCATATAGCAGTTTATAAAAAGTTTAAAAAATAATATTTATTTTTTTGAGTAAATTGGAACTAAAATAGTCAAGAAACTTGACCCTTCTGTTTGCATAAGATATAGCAAATAATTTATTACAACTTTTTTTGAAATATATCGATTCTTCTTAATGCGTAGTACTCAGAAAACAGTTGGAGACAAGCGGATGTGCGTAAAACCATATCAAAATGCGTTAGAAAGCATGGAGCAAGCCAACCTCGCATTTCTTCAATTGCAACCGCCGTATATTGTAAAATAACATTCTACGGTCCAATCTGAAAGCATTATTCGTGTTTTCATCTGGAAATTAGTTAATAAGCATATAGCAGTTTATAAAAAGTTTAAAAAATAATATTTATTTTTTTGAGTAAATTGTAACTAAAATAGTCAAGAAACTTGACCCTTCTGTTTGCATAAGATATAGCAAATAATTTATTACAACTTTTTTTTGAAATATATCGATTCTTCTTAATGCGTAGTACTCAGAAAACAGTTGGAGACAAGCGGATGTGCGTAAAACCATATCAAAATGCGTTAGAAAGCATGGAGCAAGCCAACCTCGCATTTATTTAATTGCAACCGCCGTATATTGTAAAATAACATTCCACGGTCCAATCTGAAAGCATTATTCGTGTTTTCATCTGGAAATTAGTTAATCAGCATATAGCAGTTTATAAAAAGTTTAAAAAATAATTTTTATTTTTTTGAGTAAATTGTAACTAAAATAGTCAAGAAACTTGACCCTTCTGTTTGCATAAGATATAGCAAATAATTTATTACAACTTTTTTTGAAATATATCGATTCTTTTTAATGCGTAGTACTCAGAAAACAGTTGGAGACAAGCGGATGTGCGTAAAACCATATCAAAATGCGTTAGAAAGCATGGAGCAAGCCAACGTCGCATTTCTTCAATTGCAACCGCCGTATATTGTAAAATAACATTCTACGGTCCAATCTGAAAGCATTATTCGTGTTTTCATCTGGAAATTAGTTAATCAGCATATAGCAGTTTAGAAAAAGTTTAAAAAATAATTTTTATTTTTTTGAGTAAATTGTAACTAAAATAGTCAAGAAACTTGACCCTTCTGTTTGCATAAGATATAGCAAATAATTTATTACAACTTTTTTTGAAATATATCGATTCTTTTTAATGCGTAGTACTCAGAAAACAGTTGGAGACAAGCGCATGTGCGTAAAACCATATCAAAATGCGTTAGAAAGCATGGAGCAAGCCAACCTCGCATTTCTTCAATTGCAACCGCCGTATATTGTAAAATAACATTCTACGGTCCAATCTGAAAGCATTATTCGTGTTTTCATCTGGAAATTAGTTAATCAGCATATAGCAGTTTAGAAAAAGTTTAAAAAATAATTTTTATTTTTTTGAGTAAATTGTAACTAAAATAGTCAAGAAACTTGACCCTTCTGTTTGCATAAGATATAGCAAATAATTTATTACAACTTTTTTTGAAATATATCGATTCTTTTTAATGCGTAGTACTCAGAAAACAGTTGGAGACAAGCGGATGTGCGTAAAACCATATCAAAATGCGTTAGAAAGCATGGAGCAAGCCAACCTCGCATTTCTTCAATTGCAACCGCCGTATATTGTAAAATAACATTCTACGGTCCAATCTGAAAGCATTATTTGTGTTTTCATCTGGAAATTAGTTAATAAGCATATAGCAGTTTATAAAAAGTTTAAAAAATAATATTTATTTTTTTGAGTAAATTGTAACTAAAATAGTCAAGAAACTCGACCCTTCTGTTTGCATAAGATATAGCAAATAATTTATTACAACTTTTTTTTGAAATATATCGATTCTTCTTAATGCGTAGTACTCAGAAAACAGTTGGAGACAAGCGGATGTGCGTAAAACCATATCAAAATGCGTTAGAAAGCATGGAGCAAGCCAACCTCGCATTTATTTAATTGCAACCGCCGTATATTGTAAAATAACATTCCACGGTCCAATCTGAAAGCATTATTCGTGTTTTCATCTGGAAATTAGTTAATCAGCATATAGCAGTTTATAAAAAGTTTAAAAAATAATTTTTATTTTTTTGAGTAAATTGTAACTAAAATAGTCAAGAAACTTGACCCTTCTGTTTGCATAAGATATAGCAAATAATTTATTACAACTGTTTTTGAAATATATCGATTCTTTTTAATGCGTAGTACTCAGAAAACAGTTGGAGACAAGCGGATGTGCGTAAAACCATATCAAAATGCGTTAGAAAGCATGGAGCAAGCCAACCTCGCATTTCTTCAATTGCAACCGCCGTATATTGTAAAATAACATTCTACGGTCCAATCTGAAAGCATTATTCGTGTTTTCATCTGGAAATTAGTTAATCAGCATATAGCAGTTTAGAAAAAGTTTAAAAAATAATTTTTATTTTTTTGAGTAAATTGTAACTAAAATAGTCAAGAAACTTGACCCTTCTGTTTGCATAAGATATAGCAAATAATTTATTACAACTTTTTTTGAAATATATCGATTCTTTTTAATGCGTAGTACTCAGAAAACAGTTGGAGACAAGCGGATGTGTGTAAAACCATATCAAAATGCGTCAGAAAGCATGGAGCAAGCCAACCTCGCATTTCTTCAATTGCAACCGCCGTATATTGTAAAATAACATTCTACGGTCCAATCTGAAAGCATTATTCGTGTTTTCATCTGGAAATTAGTTAATCAGCATATAGCAGTTTATAAAAAGTTTAAAAAATAATATTTATTTTTTTGAGTAAATTGTAACTAAAATAGTCAAGAAACTTGACCCTTCTGTTTGCATAAGATATAGCAAATAATTTATTACAACTTTTTTTGAAATATATCGATTCTTTTTAATGCGTAGTACTCAGAAAACAGTTGGAGACAAGCGGATGTGCGTAAAACCATATCAAAATGCGTCAGAAAGCATGGAGCAAGCCAACCTCGCATTTCTTCAATTGCAACCGCCGTATATTGTAAAATAACATTCTACGGTCCAATCTGAAAGCATTATTCGTGTTTTCATCTGGAAATTAGTTAATCAGCATATAGCAGTTTATAAAAAGTTTAAAAAATAATATTTATTTTTTTGAGTAAATTGTAACTAAAATAGTCAAGAAACTTGACCCTTCTGTTTGCATAAGATATAGCAAATAATTTATTACAACTTTTTTTGAAATATATCGATTCTTTTTAATGCGTAGTACTCAGAAAACAGTTGGAGACAAGCGGATGTGCGTAAAACCATATCAAAATGCGTTAGAAAGCATGGAGCAAGCCAACCTCGCATTTCTTCAATTGCAACCGCCGTATATTGTAAAATAACATTCTACGGTCCAATCTGAAAACATTATTCGTGTTTTCATCTGGAAATTAGTTAATCAGCATATAGCAGTTTATAAAAAGTTTAAAAAATAATTTTTATTTTTTTGAGTAAATTGTAACTAAAATAGTCAAGAAACTTGACCCTTCTGTTTGCATAAGATATAGCAAATAATTTATTACAACTTTTTTTGAAATATATCGATGCTTTTTAATGCGTAGTACTCAGAAAACAGTTGGAGACAAGCGGATGTGCGTAAAACCATATCAAAATGCGTTAGAAAGCATGGAGCAAGCCAACCTCGCATTTCTTCAATTGTAACCGCCGTATATTGTAAAATAACATTCTACGGTCCAATCTGAAAGCATTATTCGTGTTTTCATCTGGAAATTAGTTAATCAGCATATAGCAGTTTAAAAAAAGTTTAAAAAATAATTTTTATTTTTTTGAGTAAATTGTAACTAAAATAGTCAAGAAACTTGACCCTTCTGTTTGCATAAGATATAGCAAATAATTTATTACAACTTTTTTTGAAATATATCGATTCTTTTTAATGCGTAGTACTCAGAAAACAGTTGGAGACAAGCGGATGTGCGTAAAACCATATCAAAATGCGTTAGAAAGCATGGAGCAAGCCAACCTCGCATTTCTTCAATTGCAACCGCCGTATATTGTAAAATAACATTCTACGGTCCAATCTGAAAGCATTATTCGTAATTTCATCTGGAAATTAGTTAATCAGCATATAGCAGTTTAGAAAAAGTTTAAAAAATAATTTTTATATTTTTGAGTAAATTGTAACTAAAATAGTCAAGAAACTTGACCCTTCTATTTGCATAAGATATAGCAAATAATTTATTACAACTTTTTTTGAAATATATCGATTCTTTTCAATGCGTAGTACTCAGAAAACAGTTGGAGACAAGCGGATGTGCGTAAAACCATATCAAAATGCGTTAGAAAGCATGGAGCAAGCCAATCTCGCATTTCACCAATTGCAACCGCCGTATATTGTAAAATAACATTCTACGGTCCAATCTGAAAGCATTATTCGTGTTTTCATCTGGAAATTAGTTAATCAGCATATAGCAGTTTATAAAAAGTTTAAAAAATAATTTTTATTTTTTTGAGTAAATTGTAACTAAAATAGTCAAGAAACTTGACCCTTCTGTTTGCATAAGATATAGCAAATAATTTATTACAACTTTTTTTGAAATATATCGATGCTTTTTAATGCGTAGTACTCAGAAAACAGTTGGAGACAAGCGGATGTGCGTAAAACCATATCAAAATGCGTTAGAAAGCATGGAGCAAGCCAACCTCGCATTTCTTCAATTGTAACCGCCGTATATTGTAAAATAACATTCTACGGTCCAATCTGAAAGCATTATTCGTGTTTTCATCTGGAAATTAGTTAATCAGCATATAGCAGTTTAAAAAAAGTTTAAAAAATAATTTTTATTTTTTTGAGTAAATTGTAACTAAAATAGTCAAGAAACTTGACCCTTCTGTTTGCATAAGATATAGCAAATAATTTATTACAACTTTTTTTGAAATATATCGATTCTTTTTAATGCGTAGTACTCAGAAAACAGTTGGAGACAAGCGGATGTGCGTAAAACCATATCAAAATGCGTTAGAAAGCATGGAGCAAGCCAACCTCGCATTTCTTCAATTGCAACCGCCGTATATTGTAAAATAACATTCTACGGTCCAATCTGAAAGCATTATTCGTGTTTTCATCTGGAAATTAGTTAATCAGCATATAGCAGTTTAGAAAAAGTTTAAAAAATAATTTTTATATTTTTGAGTAAATTGTAACTAAAATAGTCAAGAAACTTGACCCTTCTATTTGCATAAGATATAGCAAATAATTTATTACAACATTTTTTGAAATATATCGATTCTTTTTAATGCCTAGTACTCAGAAAACAGTTGGAGACAAGCGGATGTGCGTAAAACCATATCAAAATGCGTTAGAAAGCATGGAGCAAGCCAATCTCGCATTTCACCAATTGCAACCGCCGTATATTGTAAAATAACATTCTACGGTCCAATCTGAAAGCATTATTCGTGTTTTCATCTGGAAATTAGTTAATCAGCATATAGCAGTTTATAAAAAGTTTAAAAAATAATATTTATTTTTTTGAGTAAATTGTAACTAAAATAGTCAAGAAACTTGACCCTTCTGTTTGCATAAGATATAGCAAATAATTTATTACAACTTTTTTTGAAATATATCGATTCTTTTTAATGCGTAGTACTCAGAAAACAGTTGGAGACAAGCGGATGTGCGTAAAACCATATCAAAATGCGTTAGAAAGCATGGAGCAAGCCAACCTCGCATTTCTTCAATTGCAACCGCCGTATATTGTAAAATAACATTCTACGGTCCAATCTGAAAGCATTATCCGTGTTTTCATCTGGAAATTAGTTAATCAGCATATAGCAGTTTATAAAAAGTTTAAAAAACAATATTTATTTTTTTGAGTAAATTGTAACTAAAATAGTCAAGAAACTTGACCCTTCTGTTTGCATAAGATATAGCAAATAATTTATTACAACTTTTTTTGAAATATATCGATTCTTTTTAATGCGTAGTACTCAGAAAACAGTTGGAGACAAGCGGATGTGCGTAAAACCATATCAAAATGCGTTAGAAAGCATGGAGCAAGCCAACCTCGCATTTCTTCAATTGCAACCGCCGTATATTGTAAAATAACATTCTACGGTCCAATCTGAAAGCATTATTCGTGTTTTCATCTGGAAATTAGTTAATCAGCATATAGAAGTTTAGAAAAAGTTTAAAAAATAATTTTTATTTTTTTGAGTAAATTGTAACTAAAATAGTTAAGAAACTTGACCCTTCTGTTTGCATAAGATATAGCAAATAATTTATTACAACTTTTTTTGAAATATATCGATTCTTTTTAATGCCTAGTACTCAGAAAACAGTTGGAGACAAGCGGATGTGCGTAAAACCATATCAAAATGCGTTAGAAAGCATGGAGCAAGCCAACCTCGCATTTCTTCAATTGCAACCGCCGTATATTGTAAAATAACATTCTACGGTCCAATCTGAAAGCATTATTCGTGTTTTCATCTGGAAATTAGTTAATCAGCATATAGCAGTTTATAAAAAGTTTAAAAAATAATATTTATTTTTTTGAGTAAATTGTAACTAAAATAGTCAAGAAACTTGACCCTTCTGTTTGCATAAGATATAGCAAATAATTTATTACAACTTTTTTTGAAATATATCGATTCTTTTTAATGCGTAGTACTCAGAAAACAGTTGGAGACAAGCGGATGTGCGTAAAACCATATCAAAATGCGTTAGAAAGCATGGAGCAAGCCAACCTCGCATTTCTTCAATTGCAACCGCCGTATATTGTAAAATAACATTCTACGGTCCAATCTGAAAGCATTATTCGTGTTTTCATCTGGAAATTAGTTAATCAGCATATAGCAGTTTATAAAAAGTTTAAAAAATAATATTTATTTTTTTGAGTAAATTGTAACTAAAATAGTCAAGAAACTTGACCCTTCTGTTTGCATAAGATATAGCAAATAATTTATTACAACTTTTTTTGAAATATATCGATTCTTTTTAATGCGTAGTACTCAGAAAACAGTTGGAGACAAGCGGATGTGCGTAAAACCATATCAAAATGCGTTAGAAAGCATGGAGCAAGACAACCTCGCATTTCTTCAATTGCAACCGCCGTATATTGTAAAATAACATTCTACGGTCCAATCTGAAAGCATTATTCGTGTTTTCATCTGGAAATTAGTTAATCAGCATATAGCAGTTTAGAAAAAGTTTAAAAAATAATTTTTATTTTTTTGAGTAAATTGTAACTAAAATAGTTAAGAAACTTGACCCTTCTGTTTGCATAAGATATAGCAAATAATTTATTACAACTTTTTTTGAAATATATCGATTCTTTTTAATGCCTAGTACTCAGAAAACAGTTGGAGACAAGCGGATGTGCGTAAAACCATATCAAAATGCGTTAGAAAGCATGGAGCAAGCCAACCTCGCATTTCTTCAATTGCAACCGCCGTATATTGTAAAATAACATTCTACGGTCCAATCTGAAAGCATTATTCGTGTTTTCATCTGGAAATTAGTTAATCAGCATATAGCAGTTTATAAAAAGTTTAAAAAATAATATTTATTTTTTTGAGTAAATTGTAACTAAAATAGTCAAGAAACTTGACCCTTCTGTTTGCATAAGATATAGCAAATAATTTATTACAACGTTTTTTGAAATATATCGATTCTTTTTAATGCGTAGTACTCAGAAAACAGTTGGAGACAAGCGGATGTGCGTAAAACCATATCAAAATGCGTTAGAAAGCATGGAGCAAGCCAACCTCGCATTTCTTCAATTGCAACCGCCGTATATTGTAAAATAACATTCTACGGTCCAATCTGAAAGCATTATTCGTGTTTTCATCTGGAAATTAGTTAATCAGCATATAGCAGTTTAGAAAAAGTTTAAAAAATAATTTTATTTTTTTGAGTAAATTGTAACTAAAATAGTCAAGAAACTTGACCCTTCTGTTTGCATAAGATATAGCAAATAATTTATTACAACTTTTTTTGAAATATATCGATTCTTTTTAATGCGTAGTACTCAGAAAACAGTTGGAGACAAGCGGATGTGCGTAAAACCATATCAAAATGCGTTAGAAAGCATGGAGCAAGCCAACCTCGCATTTCTTCAATTGCAACCGCCGTATATTGTAAAATAACATTCTACGGTCCAATCTGAAAGCATTATTCGTGTTTTCATCTGGAAATTAGTTAATCAGCATATAGCAGTTTATAAAAAGTTTAAAAAATAATTTTTATTTTTTTGAGTAAATTGTAACTAAAATAGTCAAGAAACTTGACCCTTCTGTTTGCATAAGATATAGCAAATAATTTATTACAACTTTTTTTGAAATATATCGATTCTTTTTAATGCGTAGTACTCAGAAAACAGTTGGAGACAAGCGGATGTGCGTAAAACCATATCAAAATGCGTTAGAAAGCATGGAGCAAGCCAACCTCGCATTTCTTCAATTGCAACCGCCGTATATTGTAAAATAACATTCTACGGTCCAATCTGAAAGCATTATTCGTGTTTTCATCTGGAAATTAGTTAATCAGCATATAGCAGTTTATAAAAAGTTTAAAAAATAATTTTTATTTTTTTGAGTAAATTGTAACTAAAATAGTCAAGAAACTTGACCCTTCTGTTTGCATAAGATATAGCAAATAATTTATTACAACTTTTTTTGAAATATATCGATTCTTTTTAATGCGTAGTACTCAGAAAACAGTTGGAGACAAGCGGATGTGCGTAAAACCATATCAAAATGCGTTAGAAAGCATGGAGCAAGCCAACCTCGCATTTCTTCAATTGCAATCGCCGTATATTGTAAAATAACATTCTACGGTCCAATCTGAAAGCATTATTCGTGTTTTCATCTGGAAATTAGTTAATCAGCATATAGCAGTTTAAAAAAAGTTTAAAAAATAATTTTTATTTTTTTGAGTAAATTGTAACTAAAATAGTCAAGAAACTTGACCCTTCTGTTTGCATAAGATATAGCAAATAATTTATTACAACTTTTTTTGAAATATATCGATTCTTTTTAATGCGTAGTACTCAGAAAACAGTTGGAGACAAGCGGATGTGCGTAAAACCATATCAAAATGCGTTAGAAAGCATGGAGCAAGCCAACCTCGCATTTCTTCAATTGCAACCGCCGTATATTGTAAAATAACATTCTACGGTCCAATCTGAAAGCATTATTCGTGTTTTCATCTGGAAATTAGTTAATCAGCATATAGCAGTTTAGAAAAAGTTTAAAAAATAATTTTTATATTTTTGAGTAAATTGTAACTAAAATAGTCAAGAAACTTGACCCTTCTGTTTGCATAAGATATAGCAAATAATTTATTACAACTTTTTTTGAAATATATCGATTCTTTTTAATGCGTAGTACTCAGAAAACAGTTGGAGACAAGCGGATGTGTGTAAAACCATATCAAAATGCGTCAGAAAGCATGGAGCAAGCCAACCTCGCATTTCTTCAATTGCAACCGCCGTATATTGTAAAATAACATTCTACGGTCCAATCTGAAAGCATTATTCGTGTTTTCATCTGGAAATTAGTTAATCAGCATATAGCAGTTTATAAAAAGTTTAAAAAATAATATTTATTTTTTTGAGTAAATTGTAACTAAAATAGTCAAGAAACTTGACCCTTCTGTTTGCATAAGATATAGCAAATAATTTATTACAACTTTTTTTGAAATATATCGATTCTTTTTAATGCGTAGTACTCAGAAAACAGTTGGAGACAAGCGGATGTGCGTAAAACCATATCAAAATGCGTCAGAAAGCATGGAGCAAGCCAACCTCGCATTTCTTCAATTGCAACCGCCGTATATTGTAAAATAACATTCTACGGTCCAATCTGAAAGCATTATTCGTGTTTTCATCTGGAAATTAGTTAATCAGCATATAGCAGTTTATAAAAAGTTTAAAAAATAATATTTATTTTTTTGAGTAAATTGTAACTAAAATAGTCAAGAAACTTGACCCTTCTGTTTGCATAAGATATAGCAAATAATTTATTACAACTTTTTTTGAAATATATCGATTCATTTTAATGCGTAGTACTCAGAAAACAGTTGGAGACAAGCGGATGTGCGTAAAACCATATCAAAATGCGTTAGAAAGCATGGAGCAAGCCAACCTCGCATTTCTTCAATTGCAACCGCCGTATATTGTAAAATAACATTCTACGGTCCAATCTGAAAGCATTATTCGTGTTTTCATCTGGAAATTAGTTAATCAGCATATAGCAGTTTAGAAAAAGTTTAAAAAATAATTTTTATTTTTTTGAGTAAATTGTAACTAAAATAGTCAAGAAACTTGACCCTTCTGTTTGCATAAGATATAGCAAATAATTTATTACAACTTTTTTTGAAATATATCGATTCTTCTTAATGCGTAGTACTCAGAAAACAGTTGGAGACAAGCGGATGTGCGTAAAACCATATCAAAATGCGTTAGAAAGCATGGAGCAAGCCAACCTCGCATTTATTTAATTGCAACCGCCGTATATTGTAAAATAACATTCTACGGTCCAATCTGAAAGCATTATTCGTGTTTTCATCTGGAAATTAGTTAATCAGCATATAGCAGTTTAGAAAAAGTTTAAAAAATAATTTTTATTTTTTTGAGTAAATTGTAACTAAAATAGTCAAGAAACTTGACCCTTCTGTTTGCATAAGATATAGCAAATAATTTATTACAACTTTTTTTGAAATATATCGATTCTTTTTAATGCGTAGTACTCAGAAAACAGTTGGAGACAAGCGGATGTGCGTAAAACCATATCAAAATGCGTTAGAAAGCATGGAGCAAGCCAACCTCGCATTTCTTCAATTGCAACCGCCGTATATTGTAAAATAACATTCTACGGTCCAATCTGAAAGCATTATTCGTGTTTTCATCTGGAAATTAGTTAATCAGCATATAGCAGTTTATAAAAAGTTTAAAAAATAATATTTATTTTTTTGAGTAAATTGTAACTAAAATAGTCAAGAAACTTGACCCTTCTGTTTGTATAAGATATAGCAAATAATTTATTACAACTTTTTTTGAAATATATCGATTCTTTTTAATGCGTAGTACTCAGAAAACAGTTGGAGACAAGCGGATGTGCGTAAAACCATATCAAAATGCGTTAGAAAGCATGGAGCAAGCCAACCTCGCATTTCTTCAATTGCAACCGCCGTATATTGTAAAATAACATTCTACGGTCCAATCTGAAAGCATTATTCGTGTTTTCATCTGGAAATTAGTTAATCAGCATATAGCAGTTTAGAAAAAGTTTAAAAAATAATTTTTATTTTTTTGAGTAAATTGTAACTAAAATAGTCAAGAAACTTGACCTTTCTGTTTGCATAAGATATAGCAAATAATTTATTACAACTTTTTTTGAAATATATCGATTCTTTTTAATGCCTAGTACTCAAAAAACAGTTGGAGACAAGCGGATGTGCGTAAAACCATATCAAAATGCGTTAGAAAGCATGGAGCAAGCCAACCTCGCATTTCTTCAATTGCAACCGCCGTATATTGTAAAATAACATTCTACGGTCCAATCTGAAAGCATTATTCGTGTTTTCATCTGGAAATTAGTTAATCAGCATATAGCAGTTTAGAAAAAGTTTAAAAAATAATTTTTATTTTTTTGAGTAAATTGTAACTAAAATAGTCAAGAAACTTGACCCTTCTGTTTGCATAAGATATAGCAAATAATTTATTACAACTTTTTTTGAAATATATCGATTCTTTTTAATGCGTAGTACTCAGAAAACAGTTGGAGACAAGCGGATGTGCGTAAAACCATATCAAAATGCGTTAGAAAGCATGGAGCAAGCCAACCTCGCATTTCTTCAATTGCAACCGCCGTATATTGTAAAATAACATTCTACGGTCCAATCTGAAAGCATTATTCGTGTTTTCATCTGGAAATTAGTTAATCAGCATATAGCAGTTTAGAAAAAGTTTAAAAAATAATTTTTATTTTTTTGAGTAAATTGTAACTAAAATAGTCAAGAAACTTGACCTTTCTGTTTGCATAAGATATAGCAAATAATTTATTACAACTTTTTTTGAAATATATTGATTCTTTTTAATGCGTAGTACTCAGAAAACAGTTGGAGACAAGCGGATGTGCGTAAAACCAAATCAAAATGCGTTAGAAAGCATGGAGCAAGCCAAGCTCGCATTTCTTCAATTGCAACCGCCCTATATTGTAAGATAACATTCTACGGTCCAATCTGAAAGCATTATTCGTGTTTTCATCTGGAAATTAGTTAATCAGCATATAGCAGTTTAGAAAAAGTTTAAAAAATAATTTTTATTTTTTTGAGTAAATTGTAACTAAAATAGTCAAGAAACTTGACCCTTCTGTTTGCATAAGATATAGCAAATAATTTATTACAACTTTTTTTGAAATATATCGATTCTTTTTAATGCGTAGTACTCAGAAAACAGTTGGAGACAAGCGGATGTGCGTAAAACCATATCAAAATGCGTTAGAAAGCATGGAGCAAGCCAACCTCGCATTTCTTCAATTGCAACCGCCGTATATTGTAAAATAACATTCTACGGTCCAATCTGAAAGCATTATTCGTGTTTTCATCTGGAAATTAGTTAATCAGCATATAGCAGTTTAGAAAAAGTTTAAAAAATAATTTTTATTTTTTTGAGTAAATTGTAACTAAAATAGTCAAGAAACTTGACCCTTCTGTTTGCATAAGATATAGCAAATAATTTATTACAACTTTTTTTGAAATATATCGATTCTTTTTAATGCCTAGTACTCAGAAAACAGTTGGAGACAAGCGGATGTGCGTAAAACCATATCAAAATGCGTTAGAAAGCATGGAGCAAGCCAACCTCGCATTTCTTCAATTGCAACCGCCGTATATTGTAAAATAACATTCTACGGTCCAATCTGAAAGCATTATTCGTGTTTTCATCTGGAAATTAGTTAATCAGCATACAGCAGTTTATAAAAAGTTTAAAAAATAATATTTATTTTTTTTACTAAATTGTAACTAAAATAGTCAAGAAACTTGACCCTTCTGTTTGCATAAGATATAGCAAATAATTTATTACAACTTTTTTTGAAATATATCGATTCTTTTTAATGCGTAGTACTCAGAAAACAGTTGGAGACAAGCGGATGTGCGTAAAACCATATCAAAATGCGTTAGAAAGCATGGCGAAAGCCAACCTCGCATTTCTTCAATTGCTACCGCCGTATATTGTAAAATAACATTCCAAGGTCCAATCTGAAAGCATTATTCGTGTTTTCATCTGGAAATTAGTTAATCAGCATATAGCAGTTTACAAAAAGTTTAAAAAATAATATTTATTTTTTTGAGTAAATTGTAACTAAAATAGTCAAGAAACTTGACCCTTCTGTTTGCATAAGATATAGCAAATAATTTATTACAACTTTTTTTGAAATATATCGATTCTTTTTAATGCGTAGTACTCAGAAAACAGTTGGAGACAAGCGGATGTGCGTAAAACCATATCAAAATGCGTTAGAAAGCATGGAGCAAGCCAACCTCGCATTTCTTCAATTGCAACCGCCGTATATTGTAAAATAACATTCTACGGTCCAATCTGAAAGCATTATTCGTGTTTTCATCTGGAAATTAGTTAATCAGCATATAGCAGTTTACAAAAAGTTTAAAAAATAATATTTATTTTTTTGAGTAAATTGTAACTAAAATAGTCAAGAAACTTGACCCTTCTGTTTGCATAAGATATAGCAAATAATTTATTACAACTTTTTTTGAAATATATCGATTCTTTTTAATGCGTAGTACTCAGAAAACAGTTGGAGACAAGCGGATGTGCGTAAAACCATATCAAAATGCGTTAGAAAGCATGGAGCAAGCCAACCTCGCATTTCTTCAATTGCAACCGCCGTATATTGTAAAATAACATTCTACGGTCCAATCTGAAAGCATTATTCGTGTTTTCATCTGGAAATTAGTTAATCAGCATATAGCAGTTTATAAAAAGTTTAAAAAATAATATTTATTTTTTTGAGTAAATTGTAACTAAAATAGTCAAGAAACTTGACCCTTCTGTTTGCATAAGATATAGCAAATAATTTATTACAACTTTTTTTGAAATATATCGATTCTTTTTAATGCGTAGTACTCAGAAAACAGTTGGAGACAAGCGGATGTGCGTAAAACCATATCAAAATGCGTTAGAAAGCATGGAGCAAGCCAACCTCGCATTTCTTCAATTGCAACCGCCGTATATTGTAAAATAACATTCTACGGTCCAATCTGAAAGCATTATTCGTGTTTTCATCTGGAAATTAGTTAATCAGCATATAGCAGTTTAGAAAAAGTTTAAAAAATAATTTTTATTTTTTTGAGTAAATTGTAACTAAAATAGTCAAGAAACTTGACCCTTCTGTTTGCATAAGATATAGCAAATAATTTATTACAACTTTTTTTGAAATATATCGATTCTTTTTAATGCGTAGTACTCAGAAAACAGTTGTAGACAAGCGGATGTGCGTAAAACCATATCAAAATGCGTTAGAAAGCATGGAGCAAGCCAACCTCGCATTTCTTCAATTGCAACCGCCGTATATTGTAAAATAACATTCTACGGTCCAATCTGAAAGCATTATTCGTGTTTTCATCTGGAAATTAGTTAATCAGCATATAGCAGTTTAGAAAAAGTTTAAAAAATAATTTTTATTTTTTTGAGTAAATTGTAACTAAAATAGTCAAGAAACTTGACCCTTCTGTTTGCATAAGATATAGCAAATAATTTATTACAACTTTTTTTGAAATATATCGATTCTTTTTAATGCGTAGTACTCAGAAAACAGTTGGAGACAAGCGGATGTGCGTAAAACCATATCAAAATGCGTTAGAAAGCATGGAGCAAGCCAACCTCGCATTTCTTCAATTGCAACCGCCGTATATTGTAAAATAACATTCTACGGTCCAATCTGAAAGCATTATTCGTGTTTTCATCTGGAAATTAGTTAATCAGCATATAGCAGTTTAGAAAAAGTTTAAAAAATAATTTTTATTTTTTTGAGTAAATTGTAACTAAAATAGTCAAGAAACTTGACCCTTCTGTTTGCATAAGATATAGCAAATAATTTATTACAACTTTTTTTGAAATATATCGATTCTTTTTAATGCGTAGTACTCAGAAAACAGTTGTAGACAAGCGAATGTGCGTAAAACCATATCAAAATGCGTTAGAAAGCATGGAGCAAGCCAACCTCGCATTTCTTCAATTGCAACCGCCGTATATTGTAAAATAACATTCTACGGTCCAATCTGAAAGCATTATTCGTGTTTTCATCTGGAAATTAGTTAATCAGCATATAGCAGTTTAGAAAAAGTTTAAAAAATAATTTTTATTTTTTTGAGTAAATTGTAACTAAAATAGTCAAGAAACTTGACCCTTCTGTTTGCATAAGATATAGCAAATAATTTATTACAACTTTTTTTGAAATATATCGATTCTTTTTAATGCGTAGTACTTAGAAAACAGTTGGAGACAAGCGGATGTGCGTAAAACCATATCAAAATGCGTTAGAAAGCATGGAGCAAGCCAACCTCGCATTTCTTCAATTGCAACCGCCGTATATTGTAAAATAACATTCTACGGTCCAATCTGAAAGCATTATTCGTGTTTTCATCTGGAAATTAGTTAATCAGCATATAGCAGTTTAGAAAAAGTTTAAAAAATAATTTTTATTTTTTTGAGTAAATTGTAACTAAAATAGTCAAGAAACTTGACCCTTCTGTTTGCATAAGATATAGCAAATAATTTATTACAACTTTTTTTGAAATATATCGATTCTTTTTAATGCGTAGTACTCAGAAAACAGTTGGAGACAAGCGGATGTGCGTAAAACCATATCAAAATGCGTTAGAAACATGGAGCAAGCCAACCTCGCATTTCTTCAATTGCAACCGCCGTATATTGTAAAATAACATTCTACGGTCCAATCTGAAAGCATTATTCGTCTTTTCATCTGGAAATTAGTTAATCAGCATATAGCAGTTTAGAAAAAGTTTAAAAAATAATTTTTATTTTTTTGAGTAAATTGTAACTAAAATAGTCAAGAAACTTGACCCTTCTGTTTGCATAAGATATAGCAAATAATTTATTACAACTTTTTTTGAAATATATCGATTCTTTTTAATGCGTAGTACTCAGAAAACAGTTGGAGACAAGCGGATGTGCGTAAAACCATATCAAAATGCGTTAGAAAGCATGGAGCAAGCCAACCTCGCATTTCTTCAATTGCAACCGCCGTATATTGTAGGATAACATTCTACGGTCCAATCTGAAAGCATTATTCGTGCTTTCATCTGGAAATTAGTTAATCAGCATATAGCAGTTTAGAAAAAGTTTAAAAAATAATTTTTATTTTTTTGAGTAAATTGTAACTAAAATAGTCAAGAAACTTGACCCTTCTGTTTGCATAAGATATAGCAAATAAGTTATTACAACTTTTTTTGAAATATATCGATTCTTTTTAATGCGTAGTACTCAGAAAACAGTTGGAGACAAGCGGAGGTGCGTAAAACCATATCAAAATGCGGTAGAAAGCATGGAGCAAGCCAACCTCGCATTTCTTCAATTGCAACCGCCGTATATTGTAAAATAACATTCTACGGTCCAATCTGAAAGCATTATTCGTGTTTTCATCTGGAAATTAGTTAATCAGCATATAGCAGTTTAGAAAAAGTTTAAAAAATAATTTTTATTTTTTTGAGTAAATTGTAACTAAAATAGTCAAGAAACTTGACCCTTCTGTTTGCATAAGATATAGCAAATAATTTATTACAACTTTTTTTGAAATATATCGATTCTTTTTAATGCGTAGTACTCAGAAAACAGTTGGAGACAAGCGGATGTGCGTAAAACCATATCAAAATGCGTTAGAAAGCATGGAGCAAGCCAAGCTCGCATTTCTTCAATTGCAACCGCCCTATATTGTAAGATAACATTCTATGGTCCAATCTGAAAGCATTATTCGTGTTTTCATCTGGAAATTAGTTAATCAGCATATAGCAGTTTAGAAAAAGTTTAAAAAATAATTTTTATTTTTTTGAGTAAATTGTAACTAAAATAGTCAAGAAACTTGACCCTTCTGTTTGCATAAGATATAGCAAATAATTTATTACAACTTTTTTTGAAATAAATCGATTCTTTTTAATGCGTAGTACTCAGAAAACAGTTGGAGACAAGCGGATGTGCGTAAAACCATATCAAAATGCGTTAGAAAGCATGGAGCAAGCCAACCTCGCATTTCTTCAATTGCAACCGCCGTATATTGTAAGATAACATTCTACGGTCCAATCTGAAAGCATTATTCGTGTTTTCATCTGGAAATTAGTTAATCAACATATAGCAATTTAGAAAAAGTTTAAAAAATAATTTTTATTTTTTTGAGTAAATTGTAACTAAAATAGTCAAGAAACTTGACCCTTCTGTTTGCATAAGATATAGCAAATAAGTTATTACAACTTTTTTTGAAATATATCGATTCTTTTTAATGCGTAGTACTCAGAAAACAGTTGGAGACAAGCGGATGTGCGTAAAACCATATCAAAATGCGGTAGAAAGCATGGAGCAAGCCAACCTCGCATTTCTTCAATTGCAACCGCCGTATATTTTAAAATAACATTCTACGGTCCAATCTGAAAGCATTATTCGTGTTTTCATCTGGAAATTAGTTAATCAGCATATAGCAGTTTAGAAAAAGTTTAAAAAATAATTTTTATTTTTTTGAGTAAATTGTAACTAAAATAGTCAAGAAACTTGACCCTTCTGTTTGCATAAGATATAGCAAATAATTTATTACAACTTTTTTTGAAATATATCGATTCTTTTTAATGCGTAGTACTCAGAAAACAGTTGGAGACAAGCGGATGTGCGTAAAACCATATCAAAATGCGTTAGAAAGCATGGAGCAAGCCAAGCTCGCATTTCTTCAATTGCAACCGCCGTATATTGTAAGATAACATTCTATGGTCCAATCTGAAAGCATTATTCGTGTTTTCATCTGGAAATTAGTTAATCAGCATATAGCAGTTTAGAAAAAGTTTAAAAAATAATTTTTATTTTTTTGAGTAAATTGTAACTAAAATAGTCAAGAAACTTGACCCTTCTGTTTGCATAAGATATAGCAAATAATTTATTACAACTTTTTTTGAAATATATCGATTCTTTTTAATGCGTAGTACTCAGAAAACAGTTGGAGACAAGCGGATGTGCGTAAAACCATATCAAAATGCGTTAGAAAGCATGGAGCAAGCCAAGCTCGCATTTCTTCAATTGCAACCGCCGTATATTGTAAGATAACATTCTACGGTCCAATCTGAAAGCATTATTCGTGTTTTCATCTGGAAATTAGTTAATCAGCATATAGCAGTTTAGAAAAAGTTTAAAAAATAATTTTTATTTTTTTGAGTAAATTGTAACTAAAATAGTCAAGAAACTTGACCCTTCTGTTTGCATAAGATATAGCAAATAATTTATTACAACTTTTTTTGAAATATATCGATTCTTTTTAATGCGTAGTACTCAGAAAACAGTTGGAGACAAGCGGATGTGCGTAAAACCATATCAAAATGCGTTAGAAAGCATGGAGCAAGCCAACCTCGCATTTCTTCAATTGCAACCGCCGTATATTGTAAAATAACATTCTACGGTCCAATCTGAAAGCATTATTCGTGTTTTCATCTGGAAATTAGTTAATCAGCATATAGCAGTTTATAAAAAGTTTAAAAAATAATATTTATTTTTTTGAGTAAATTGTAACTAAAATAATCAAGAAACTTGACCCTTCTGTTTGCATAAGATATAGCAAATAATTTATTACAACTTTTTTTGAAATATATCGATTCTTTTTAATGCGTAGTACTCAGAAAACAGTTGGAGACAAGCGGATGTGCGTAAAACCATATCAAAATGCGTTAGAAAGCATGGAGCAAGCCAACCTCGCATTTCTTCAATTGCAACCGCCGTATATTGTAAAATAACATTCTACGGTCCAATCTGAAAGCATTATTCGTGTTTTCATCTGGAAATTAGTTAATCAGCATATAGCAGTTTAGAAAAAGTTTAAAAAATAATTTTTATTTTTTTGAGTAAATTGTAACTAAAATAGTCAAGAAACTTGACCCTTCTGTTTGCATAAGATATAGCAAATAATTTATTACAACTTTTTTTGAAATAAATCGATTCTTTTTAATGCGTAGTACTCAGAAAACAGTTGGTGACAAGCGGATGTGCGTAAAACCATATCAAAATGCGTTAGAAAGCATGGAGCAAGCCAACCTCGCATTTCTTCAATTGCAACCGCCGTATATTGTAAGATAACATTCTACGGTCCAATCTGAAAGAATTATTCGTGTTTTCATCTGGAAATTAGTTAATCAGCATATAGCAATTTAGAAAAAGTTTAAAAAATAATTTTTATTTTTTTGAGTAAATTGTAACTAAAATAGTCAAGAAACTTGACCCTTCTGTTTGCATAAGATATAGCAAATAAGTTATTACAACTTTTTTTGAAATATATCGATTCTTTTTAATGCGTAGTACTCAGAAAACAGTTGGAGACAAGCGGATGTGCGTAAAACCATATCAAAATGCGGTAGAAAGCTTGGAGCAAGCCAACCACGCATTTCTTCAATTGCAACCGCCGTATATTGTAAAATAACATTCTACGGTCCAATCTGAAAGCATTATTCGTGTTTTCATCTGGAAATTAGTTAATCAGCATATAGCAGTTTAGAAAAAGTTTAAAAAATAATTTTTATTTTTTTGAGTAAATTGTAACTAAAATAGTCAAGAAGCTTGACCCTTCTGTTTGCATAAGATATAGCAAATAATTTATTACAACTTTTTTTGAAATATATCGATTCTTTTTAATGCGTAGTACTCAGAAAACAGTTGGAGACAAGCGGATGTGCGTAAAACCATATCAAAATGCGTTAGAAAGCATGGAGCAAGCCAAGCTCGCATTTCTTCAATTGCAACCGCCGTATATTGTAAGATAACATACTATGGTCCAATCTGAAAGCATTATTCGTGTTTTCATCTGGAAATTAGTTAATCAGCATATAGCAGTTTAGAAAAAGTTTAAAAAATAATTTTTATTTTTTTGAGTAAATTGTAACTAAAATAGTCAAGAAACTTGACCCTTCTGTTTGCATAAGATATAGCAAATAATTTATTACAACTTTTTTTGAAATATATCGATTCTTTTTAATGCGTAGTACTCAGAAAACAGTTGGAGACAAGCGGATGTGCGTAAAACCATATCAAAATGCGTTAGAAAGCATGGAGCAAGCCAAGCTCGCATTTCTTCAATTGCAACCGCCGTATATTGTAAGATAATATTCTACGGTCCAATCTGAAAGCATTATTCGTGTTTTCATCTGGAAATTAGTTAATCAGCATATAGCAGTTTAGAAAAAGTTTAAAAAATAATTTTTATTTTTTTGAGTAAATTGTAACTAAAATAGTCAAGAAACTTGACCCTTCTGTTTGCATAAGATATAGCAAATAATTTATTACAACTTTTTTTGAAATATATCGATTCTTTTTAATGCGTAGTACTCAGAAAACAGTTGGAGACAAGCGGATGTGCGTAAAACCATATCAAAATGCGTTAGAAAGCATGGAGCAAGCCAAGCTCGCATTTCTGCAATTGCAACCGCCGTATATTGTAAGATAACATTCTACGGTCCAATCTGAAAGCATTATTCGTGTTTTCATCTGGAAATTAGTTAATCAGCATATAGCAGTTTAGAAAAAGTTTAAAAAATAATTTTTATTTTTTTGAGTAAATTGTAACTAAAATAGTCAAGAAACTTGACCCTTCTGTTTGCATAAGATATAGCAAATAATTTATTACAACTTTTTTTGAAATATATCGATTCTTTTTAATGCGTAGTACTCAGAAAACAGTTGGAGACAAGCGGATGTGCGTAAAACCATATCAAAATGCGTTAGAAAGCATGCAGCAAGCCAAGCTCGCATTTCTTCAATTGCAACCGCCGTATATTGTAAGATAACATTCTATGGTCCAATCTGAAAGCATTATTCGTGTTTTCATCTGGAAATTAGTTAATCAGCATATAGCAGTTTAGAAAAAGTTTAAAAAATAATTTTTATTTTTTTGAGTAAATTGTAACTAAAATAGTCAAGAAACTTGACCCTTCTGTTTGCATAAGATATAGCAAATAATTTATTACAACTTTTTTTGAAATATATCGATTCTTTTTAATGCGTAGTACTCAGAAAACAGTTGGAGACAAGCGGATGTGCGTAAAACCATATCAAAATGCGTTAGAAAGCATGGAGCAAGCCAACCTCGCATTTCTTCAATTGCAACCGCCGTATATTGTAAAATAACATTCTACGGTCCAATCTGAAAGCATTATTCGTGTTTTCATCTGGAAATTAGTTAATCAGCATATAGCAGTTTATAAAAAGTTTAAAAAATAATATTTATTTTTTTGAGTAAATTGTAACTAAAATAGTCAAGAAACTTGACCCTTCTGTTTGCATAAGATATAGCAAATAATTTATTACAACTTTTTTTGAAATATATCGATTCTTTTTAATGCCTAGTACTCAGAAAACAGTTGGAGACAAGCGAATGTGCGTACAACCATATCAAAATGCGTTAGCAAGCATGGAGCAAGCCAACCTCGCATTTCTTCAATTGCAACCGCCGTATATTGTAAAATAACATTCTACGGTCCAATCTGAAAGCATTATTCGTGTTTTCATCTGGAAATTAGTTAATCAGCATATAGCAGTTTAGAAAAAGTTTAAAAAATAATTTTTATTTTTTTGAGTAAATTGTAACTAAAATAGTCAAGAAACTTGACCCTTCTGTTTGCATAAGATATAGCAAATAATTTATTACAACTTTTTTTGAAATATATCGATTCTTTTTAATGCGTAGTACTCAGAAAACAGTTGGAGACAAGCGGATGTGCGTAAAACCATATCAAAATGCGTTAGAAAGCATGGAGCAAGCCAAGCTCGCATTTCTTCAATTGCAACCGCCGTATATTGTAAGATAACATTCTACGGTCCAATCTGAAAGCATTATTCGTGTTTTCATCTGGAAATTAGTTAATCAGCATATAGCAGTTTAGAAAAAGTTTAAAAAATAATTTTTATTTTTTTGAGTAAATTGTAACTAAAATAGTCAAGAAACTTGACCCTTCTGTTTGCATAAGATATAGCAAATAATTTATTACAACTTTTTTTGAAATATATCGATTCTTTTTAATGCGTAGTACTCAGAAAACAGTTGGAGACAAGCGGATGTGCGTAAAACCATATCAAAATGCGTTAGAAAGCATGGAGCAAGCCAACCTCGCATTTCTTCAATTGCATCCGCCGTATATTGTAAAATAACATTCTACGGTCCAATCTGAAAGCATTATTCGTGTTTTCATCTGGAAATTAGTTAATCAGCATATAGCAGTTTATAAAAAGTTTAAAAAATAATATTTATTTTTTTGAGTAAATTGTAACTAAAATAATCAAGAAACTTGACCCTTCTGTTTGCATAAGATATAGCAAATAATTTATTACAACTTTTTTTGAAATATATCGATTCTTTTTAATGCGTAGTACTCAGAAAACAGTTGGAAACAAGCGGATGTGCGTAAAACCATATCAAAATGCGTTAGAAAGCATGGAGCAAGCCAAGCTCGCATTTCTGCAATTGCAACCGCCGTATATTGTAAGATAACATTCTACGGTCCAATCTGAAAGCATTATTCGTGTTTTCATCTGGAAATTAGTTAATCAGCATATAGCAGTTTATAAAAAGTTTAAAAAATAATATTTATTTTTTTGAGTAAATTGTAACTAAAATAATCAAGAAACTTGACCCTTCTGTTTGCATAAGATATAGCAAATAATTTATTACAACTTTTTTTGAAATATATCGATTCTTTTTAATGCGTAGTACTCAGAAAACAGTTGGAGACAAGCGGATGTGCGTAAAACCATATCAAAATGCGTTAGAAAGCATGGAGCAAGCCAACCTCGCATTTCTTCAATTGCAACCGCCGTATATTGTAAAATAACATTCTACGGTCCAATCTGAAAGCATTATTCGTGTTTTCATCTGGAAATTAGTTAATCAGCATATAGCAGTTTAGAAAAAGTTTAAAAAATAATTTTTATTTTTTTGAGTAAATTGTAACTAAAATAGTCAAGAAACTTGACCCTTCTGTTTGCATAAGATATAGCAAATAATTTATTACAACTTTTTTTGAAATAAATCGATTCTTTTTAATGCGTAGTACTCAGAAAACAGTTGGTGACAAGCGGATGTGCGTAAAACCATATCAAAATGCGTTAGAAAGCATGGAGCAAGCCAACCTCGCATTTCTTCAATTGCAACCGCCGTATATTGTAAGATAACATTCTACGGTCCAATCTGAAAGAATTATTCGTGTTTTCATCTGGAAATTAGTTAATCAGCATATAGCAATTTAGAAAAAGTTTAAAAAATAATTTTTATTTTTTTGAGTAAATTGTAACTAAAATAGTCAAGAAACTTGACCCTTCTGTTTGCATAAGATATAGCAAATAAGTTATTACAACTTTTTTTGAAATATATCGATTCTTTTTAATGCGTAGTACTCAGAAAACAGTTGGAGACAAGCGGATGTGCGTAAAACCATATCAAAATGCGGTAGAAAGCATGGAGCAAGCCAACCACGCATTTCTTCAATTGCAACCGCCGTATATTGTAAAATAACATTCTACGGTCCAATCTGAAAGCATTATTCGTGTTTTCATCTGGAAATTAGTTAATCAGCATATAGCAGTTTAGAAAAAGTTTAAAAAATAATTTTTATTTTTTTGAGTAAATTGTAACTAAAATAGTCAAGAAACTTGACCCTTCTGTTTGCATAAGATATAGCAAATAATTTATTACAACTTTTTTTGAAATATATCGATTCTTTTTAATGCGTAGTACTCAGAAAACAGTTGGAGACAAGCGGATGTGCGTAAAACCATATCAAAATGCGTTAGAAAGCATGGAGCAAGCCAAGCTCGCATTTCTTCAATTGCAACCGCCGTATATTGTAAGATAACATACTATGGTCCAATCTGAAAGCATTATTCGTGTTTTCATCTGGAAATTAGTTAATCAGCATATAGCAGTTTATAAAAAGTTTAAAAAATAATTTTTATTTTTTTGAGTAAATTGTAACTAAAATAGTCAAGAAACTTGACCCTTCTGTTTGCATAAGATATAGCAAATAATTTATTACAACTTTTTTTGAAATATATCGATTCTTTTTAATGCGTAGTACTCAGAAAACAGTTGGAGACAAGCGGATGTGCGTAAAACCATATCAAAATGCGTTAGAAAGCATGGAGCAAGCCAAGCTCGCATTTCTTCAATTGCAACCGCCGTATATTGTAAGATAATATTCTACGGTCCAATCTGAAAGCATTATTCGTGTTTTCATCTGGAAATTAGTTAATCAGCATATAGCAGTTTAGAAAAAGTTTAAAAAATAATTTTTATTTTTTTGAGTAAATTGTAACTAAAATAGTCAAGAAACTTGACCCTTCTGTTTGCATAAGATATAGCAAATAATTTATTACAACTTTTTTTGAAATATATCGATTCTTTTTAATGCGTAGTACTCAGAAAACAGTTGGAGACAAGCGGATGTGCGTAAAACCATATCAAAATGCGTTAGAAAGCATGGAGCAAGCCAAGCTCGCATTTCTGCAATTGCAACCGCCGTATATTGTAAGATAACATTCTACGGTCCAATCTGAAAGCATTATTCGTGTTTTCATCTGGAAATTAGTTAATCAGCATATAGCAGTTTAGAAAAAGTTTAAAAAATAATTTTTATTTTTTTGAGTAAATTGTAACTAAAATAGTCAAGAAACTTGACCCTTCTGTTTGCATAAGATATAGCAAATAATTTATTACAACTTTTTTTGAAATATATCGATTCTTTTTAATGCGTAGTACTCAGAAAACAGTTGGAGACAAGCGGATGTGCGTAAAACCATATCAAAATGCGTTAGAAAGCATGCAGCAAGCCAAGCTCGCATTTCTTCAATTGCAACCGCCGTATATTGTAAGATAACATTCTATGGTCCAATCTGAAAGCATTATTCGTGTTTTCATCTGGAAATTAGTTAATCAGCATATAGCAGTTTAGAAAAAGTTTAAAAAATAATTTTTATTTTTTTGAGTAAATTGTAACTAAAATAGTCAAGAAACTTGACCCTTCTGTTTGCATAAGATATAGCAAATAATTTATTACAACTTTTTTTGAAATATATAGATTCTTTTTAATGCGTAGTACTCAGAAAACAGTTGGAGACAAGCGGATGTGCGTAAAACCATATCAAAATGCGTTAGAAAGCATGGAGCAAGCCAACCTCGCATTTCTTCAATTGCAACCGCCGTATATTGTAAAATAACATTCTACGGTCCAATCTGAAAGCATTATTCGTGTTTTCATCTGGAAATTAGTTAATCAGCATATAGCAGTTTAGAAAAAGTTTAAAAAATAATATTTATTTTTTTGAGTAAATTGTAACTAAAATAGTCAAGAAACTTGACCCTTCTGTTTGCATAAGATATAGCAAATAATTTATTACAATTTTTTTGAAATATATCGATTCTTTTTAATGCCTAGTACTCAGAAAACAGTTGGAGACAAGCGGATGTGCGTAAAACCATATCAAAATGCGTTAGAAAGCATGGAGCAAGCCAACCTCGCATTTCTTCAATTGCAACCGCCGTATATTGTAAAATAACATTCTACGGTCCAATCTGAAAGCATTATTCGTGTTTTCATCTGGAAATTAGTTAATCAGCATATAGCAGTTTAGAAAAAGTTTAAAAAATAATTTTTATTTTTTTGAGTAAATTGTAACTAAAATAGTCAAGAAACTTGACCCTTCTGTTTGCATAAGATATAGCAAATAATTTATTACAACTTTTTTTGAAATATATCGATTCTTTTTAATGCGTAGTACTCAGAAAACAGTTGGAGACAAGCGGATGTGCGTAAAACCATATCAAAATGCGTTAGAAAGCATGGAGCAAGCCAAGCTCGCATTTCTTCAATTGCAACCGCCGTATATTGTAAGATAACATTCTACGGTCCAATCTGAAAGCATTATTCGTGTTTTCATCTGGAAATTAGTTAATCAGCATATAGCAGTTTAGAAAAAGTTTAAAAAATAATTTTTATTTTTTTGAGTAAATTGTAACTAAAATAGTCAAGAAACTTGACCCTTCTGTTTGCATAAGATATAGCAAATAATTTATTACAACTTTTTTTGAAATATATCGATTCTTTTTAATGCGTAGTACTCAGAAAACAGTTGGAGACAAGTGGATGTGCGTAAAACCATATCAAAATGCGTTAGAAAGCATGGAGCAAGCCAACCTCGCATTTCTTCAATTGCATCCGCCGTATATTGTAAAATAACATTCTACGGTCCAATCTGAAAGCATTATTCGTGTTTTCATCTGGAAATTAGTTAATCAGCATATAGCAGTTTATAAAAAGTTTAAAAAATAATATTTATTTTTTTGAGTAAATTGTAACTAAAATAATCAAGAAACTTGACCCTTCTGTTTGCATAAGATATAGCAAATAATTTATTACAACTTTTTTTGAAATATATCGATTCTTTTTAATGCGTAGTACTCAGAAAACAGTTGGAAACAAGCGGATGTGCGTAAAACCATATCAAAATGCGTTAGAAAGCATGGAGCAAGCCAAGCTCGCATTTCTGCAATTGCAACCGCCGTATATTGTAAGATAACATTCTACGGTCCAATCTGAAAGCATTATTCGTGTTTTCATCTGGAAATTAGTTAATCAGCATATAGCAGTTTAGAAAAAGTTTAAAAAATAATTTTTATTTTTTTGAGTAAATTGTAACTAAAATAGTCAAGAAACTTGACCCTTCTGTTTGCATAAGATATAGCAAATAATTTATTACAACTTTTTTTGAAATATATAGATTCTTTTTAATGCGTAGTACTCAGAAAACAGTTGGAGACAAGCGGATGTGCGTAAAACCATATCAAAATGCGTTAGAAAGCATGGAGCAAGCCAACCTCGCATTTCTTCAATTGCAACCGCCGTATATTGTAAAATAACATTCTACGGTCCAATCTGAAAGCATTATTCGTGTTTTCATCTGGAAATTAGTTAATCAGCATATAGCAGTTTAGAAAAAGTTTAAAAAATAATATTTATTTTTTTGAGTAAATTGTAACTAAAATAGTCAAGAAACTTGACCCTTCTGTTTGCATAAGATATAGCAAATAATTTATTACAATTTTTTTGAAATATATCGATTCTTTTTAATGCCTAGTACTCAGAAAACAGTTGGAGACAAGCGGATGTGCGTAAAACCATATCAAAATGCGTTAGAAAGCATGGAGCAAGCCAACCTCGCATTTCTTCGATTGCAACCGCCGTATATTGTAAAATAACATTCTACGGTCCAATCTGAAAGCATTATTCGTGTTTTCATCTGGAAATTAGTTAATCAGCATATAGCAGTTTATAAAAAGTTTAAAAAATAATATTTATTTTTTTGAGTAAATTGTAACTAAAATAGTCAAGAAACTTGACCCTTCTGTTTGCATAAGATATAGCAAATAATTTATTACAACTTTTTTTGAAATATATCGATTCTTTTTAATGCGTAGTACTCAGAAAACAGTTGGAGACAAGCGGATGTGCGTAAAACCATATCAAAATGCGTTAGAAAGCATGGAGCAAGCCAACCTCGCATTTCTGCAATTGCAACCGCCGTATATTGTAAAATAACATTCTACGGTCCAATCTGAAAGCATTATTCGTGTTTTCATCTGGAAATTAGTTAATCAGCATATAGCAGTTTAGAAAAAGTTTAAAAAATAATTTTTATTTTTTTGAGTAAATTGTAACTAAAATAGTCAAGAAACTTGACCCTTCTGTTTGCATAAGATATAGCAAATAATTTATTACAACTTTTTTTGAAATAAATCGATTCTTTTTAATGCGTAGTACTCAGAAAACAGTTGGTGACAAGCGGATGTGCGTAAAACCATATCAAAATGCGTTAGAAAGCATGGAGCAAGCCAACCTCCCATTTCTTCAATTGCAACCGCCGTATATTGTAAGATAACATTCTACGGTCCAATCTGAAAGAATTATTCGTGTTTTCATCTGGAAATTAGTTAATCAGCATATAGCAATTTAGAAAAAGTTTAAAAAATAATTTTTATTTTTTTGAGTAAATTGTAACTAAAATAGTCAAGAAACTTGACCCTTCTGTTTGCATAAGATATAGCAAATAAGTTATTACAACTTTTTTTGAAATATATCGATTCTTTTTAATGCGTAGTACTCAGAAAACAGTTGGAGACAAGCGGATGTGCGTAAAACCATATCAAAATGCGGTAGAAAGCATGGAGCAAGCCAACCACGCATTTCTTCAATTGCAACCGCCGTATATTGTAAAATAACATTCTACGGTCCAATCTGAAAGCATTATTCGTGTTTTCATCTGGAAATTAGTTAATCAGCATATAGCAGTTTAGAAAAAGTTTAAAAAATAATTTTTATTTTTTTGAGTAAATTGTAACTAAAATAGTCAAGAAACTTGACCCTTCTGTTTGCATAAGATATAGCAAATAATTTATTACAACTTTTTTTGAAATATATCGATTCTTTTTAATGCGTAGTACTCAGAAAACAGTTGGAGACAAGCGGATGTGCGTAAAACCATATCAAAATGCGTTAGAAAGCATGGAGCAAGCCAAGCTCGCATTTCTTCAATTGCAACCGCCGTATATTGTAAGATAACATACTATGGTCCAATCTGAAAGCATTATTCGTGTTTTCATCTGGAAATTAGTTAATCAGCATATAGCAGTTTAGAAAAAGTTTAAAAAATAATTTTTATTTTTTTGAGTAAATTGTAACTAAAATAGTCAAGAAACTTGACCCTTCTGTTTGCATAAGATATAGCAAATAATTTATTACAACTTTTTTTGAAATATATCGATTCTTTTTAATGCGTAGTACTCAGAAAACAGTTGGAGACAAGCGGATGTGCGTAAAACCATATCAAAATGCGTTAGAAAGCATGGAGCAAGCCAAGCTCGCATTTCTTCAATTGCAACCGCCGTATATTGTAAGATAATATTCTACGGTCCAATCTGAAAGCATTATTCGTGTTTTCATCTGGAAATTAGTTAATCAGCATATAGCAGTTTAGAAAAAGTTTAAAAAATAATTTTTATTTTTTTGAGTAAATTGTAACTAAAATAGTCAAGAAACTTGACCCTTCTGTTTGCATAAGATATAGCAAATAATTTATTACAACTTTTTTTGAAATATATCGATTCTTTTTAATGCGTAGTACTCAGAAAACAGTTGGAGACAAGCGGATGTGCGTAAAACCATATCAAAATGCGTTAGAAAGCATGGAGCAAGCCAAGCTCGCATTTCTGCAATTGCAACCGCCGTATATTGTAAGATAACATTCTACGGTCCAATCTGAAAGCATTATTCGTGTTTTCATCTGGAAATTAGTTAATCAGCATATAGCAGTTTAGAAAAAGTTTAAAAAATAATTTTTATTTTTTTGAGTAAATTGTAACTAAAATAGTCAAGAAACTTGACCCTTCTGTTTGCATAAGATATAGCAAATAATTTATTACAACTTTTTTTGAAATATATCGATTCTTTTTAATGCGTAGTACTCAGAAAACAGTTGGAGACAAGCGGATGTGCGTAAAACCATATCAAAATGCGTTAGAAAGCATGCAGCAAGCCAAGCTCGCATTTCTTCAATTGCAACCGCCGTATATTGTAAGATAACATTCTATGGTCCAATCTGAAAGCATTATTCGTGTTTTCATCTGGAAATTAGTTAATCAGCATATAGCAGTTTAGAAAAAGTTTAAAAAATAATTTTTATTTTTTTGAGTAAATTGTAACTAAAATAGTCAAGAAACTTGACCCTTCTGTTTGCATAAGATATAGCAAATAATTTATTACAACTTTTTTTGAAATATATAGATTCTTTTTAATGCGTAGTACTCAGAAAACAGTTGGAGACAAGCGGATGTGCGTAAAACCATATCAAAATGCGTTAGAAAGCATGGAGCAAGCCAACCTCGCATTTCTTCAATTGCAACCGCCGTATATTGTAAAATAACATTCTACGGTCCAATCTGAAAGCATTATTCGTGTTTTCATCTGGAAATTAGTTAATCAGCATATAGCAGTTTAGAAAAAGTTTAAAAAATAATATTTATTTTTTTGAGTAAATTGTAACTAAAATAGTCAAGAAACTTGACCCTTCTGTTTGCATAAGATATAGCAAATAATTTATTACAATTTTTTTGAAATATATCGATTCTTTTTAATGCCTAGTACTCAGAAAACAGTTGGAGACAAGCGGATGTGCGTAAAACCATATCAAAATGCGTTAGAAAGCATGGAGCAAGCCAACCTCGCATTTCTTCAATTGCAACCGCCGTATATTGTAAAATAACATTCTACGGTCCAATCTGAAAGCATTATTCGTGTTTTCATCTGGAAATTAGTTAATCAGCATATAGCAGTTTAGAAAAAGTTTAAAAAATAATTTTTATTTTTTTGAGTAAATTGTAACTAAAATAGTCAAGAAACTTGACCCTTCTGTTTGCATAAGATATAGCAAATAATTTATTACAACTTTTTTTGAAATATATCGATTCTTTTTAATGCGTAGTACTCAGAAAACAGTTGGAGACAAGCGGATGTGCGTAAAACCATATCAAAATGCGTTAGAAAGCATGGAGCAAGCCAAGCTCGCATTTCTTCAATTGCAACCGCCGTATATTGTAAGATAACATTCTACGGTCCAATCTGAAAGCATTATTCGTGTTTTCATCTGGAAATTAGTTAATCAGCATATAGCAGTTTAGAAAAAGTTTAAAAAATAATTTTTATTTTTTTGAGTAAATTGTAACTAAAATAGTCAAGAAACTTGACCCTTCTGTTTGCATAAGATATAGCAAATAATTTATTACAACTTTTTTTGAAATATATCGATTCTTTTTAATGCGTAGTACTCAGAAAACAGTTGGAGACAAGCGGATGTGCGTAAAACCATATCAAAATGCGTTAGAAAGCATGGAGCAAGCCAACCTCGCATTTCTTCAATTGCATCCGCCGTATATTGTAAAATAACATTCTACGGTCCAATCTGAAAGCATTATTCGTGTTTTCATCTGGAAATTAGTTAATCAGCATATAGCAGTTTATAAAAAGTTTAAAAAATAATATTTATTTTTTTGAGTAAATTGTAACTAAAATAATCAAGAAACTTGACCCTTCTGTTTGCATAAGATATAGCAAATAATTTATTACAACTTTTTTTGAAATATATCGATTCTTTTTAATGCGTAGTACTCAGAAAACAGTTGGAAACAAGCGGATGTGCGTAAAACCATATCAAAATGCGTTAGAAAGCATGGAGCAAGCCAAGCTCGCATTTCTGCAATTGCAACCGCCGTATATTGTAAGATAACATTCTACGGTCCAATCTGAAAGCATTATTCGTGTTTTCATCTGGAAATTAGTTAATCAGCATATAGCAGTTTAGAAAAAGTTTAAAAAATAATTTTTATTTTTTTGAGTAAATTGTAACTAAAATAGTCAAGAAACTTGACCCTTCTGTTTGCATAAGATATAGCAAATAATTTATTACAACTTTTTTTGAAATATATAGATTCTTTTTAATGCGTAGTACTCAGAAAACAGTTGGAGACAAGCGGATGTGCGTAAAACCATATCAAAATGCGTTAGAAAGCATGGAGCAAGCCAACCTCGCATTTCTTCAATTGCAACCGCCGTATATTGTAAAATAACATTCTACGGTCCAATCTGAAAGCATTATTCGTGTTTTCATCTGGAAATTAGTTAATCAGCATATAGCAGTTTAGAAAAAGTTTAAAAAATAATATTTATTTTTTTGAGTAAATTGTAACTAAAATAGTCAAGAAACTTGACCCTTCTGTTTGCATAAGATATAGCAAATAATTTATTACAATTTTTTTGAAATATATCGATTCTTTTTAATGCCTAGTACTCAGAAAACAGTTGGAGACAAGCGGATGTGCGTAAAACCATATCAAAATGCGTTAGAAAGCATGGAGCAAGCCAACCTCGCATTTCTTCGATTGCAACCGCCGTATATTGTAAAATAACATTCTACGGTCCAATCTGAAAGCATTATTCGTGTTTTCATCTGGAAATTAGTTAATCAGCATATAGCAGTTTATAAAAAGTTTAAAAAATAATATTTATTTTTTTGAGTAAATTGTAACTAAAATAGTCAAGAAACTTGACCCTTCTGTTTGCATAAGATATAGCAAATAATTTATTACAACTTTTTTTGAAATATATCGATTCTTTTTAATGCGTAGTACTCAGAAAACAGTTGGAGACAAGCGGATGTGCGTAAAACCATATCAAAATGCGTTAGAAAGCATGGAGCAAGCCAACCTCGCATTTCTTCAATTGCAACCGCCGTATATTGTAAAATAACATTCTACGGTCCAATCTGAAAGCATTATTCGTGTTTTCATCTGGAAATTAGTTAATCAGCATATAGCAGTTTAGAAAAAGTTTAAAAAATAATTTTTATTTTTTTGAGTAAATTGTAACTAAAATAGTCAAGAAACTTGACCCTTCTGTTTGCATAAGATATAGCAAATAATTTATTACAACTTTTTTTGAAATATATCGATTCTTTTTAATGCGTAGTACTCAGAAAACAGTTGGAGACAAGCGGATGTGCGTAAAACCATATCAAAATGCGTTAGAAAGCATGGAGCAAGCCAACCTCGCATTTCTTCGATTGCAACCGCCGTATATTGTAAAATAACATTCTACGGTCCAATCTGAAAGCATTATTCGTGTTTTCATCTGGAAATTAGTTAATCAGCATATAGCAGTTTAGAAAAAGTTTAAAAAATAATATTTATTTTTTTGAGTAAATTGTAACTAAAATAGTCAAGAAACTTGACCCTTCTGTTTGCATAAGATATAGCAAATAATTTATTACAATTTTTTTGAAATATATCGATTCTTTTTAATGCCTAGTACTCAGAAAACAGTTGGAGACAAGCGGATGTGCGTAAAACCATATCAAAATGCGTTAGAAAGCATGGAGCAAGCCAACCTCGCATTTCTTCAATTGCAACCGCCGTATATTGTAAAATAACATTCTACGGTCCAATCTGAAAGCATTATTCGTGTTTTCATCTGGAAATTAGTTAATCAGCATATAGCAGTTTATAAAAAGTTTAAAAAATAATATTTATTTTTTTGAGTAAATTGTAACTAAAATAGTCAAGAAACTTGACCCTTCTGTTTGCATAAGATATAGCAAATAATTTATTACAACTTTTTTTGAAATATATCGATTCTTTTTAATGCGTAGTACTCAGAAAACAGTTGGAGACAAGCGGATGTGCGTAAAACCATATCAAAATGCGTTAGAAAGCATGGAGCAAGCCAACCTCGCATTTCTTCAATTGCAACCGCCGTATATTGTAAAATAACATTCTACGGTCCAATCTGAAAGCATTATTCGTGTTTTCATCTGGAAATTAGTTAATCAGCATATAGCAGTTTAGAAAAAGTTTAAAAAATAATTTTTATTTTTTTGAGTAAATTGTAACTAAAATAGTCAAGAAACTTGACCCTTCTGTTTGCATAAGATATAGCAAATAATTTATTACAACTTTTTTTGAAATATATCGATTCTTTTTAATGCGTAGTACTCAGAAAACAGTTGGAGACAAGCGGATGTGCGTAAAACCATATCAAAATGCGTTAGAAAGCATGGAGCAAGCCAACCTCGCATTTCTTCAATTGCAACCGCCGTATATTGTAAAATAACATTCTACGGTCCAATCTGAAAGCATTATTCGTGTTTTCATCTGGAAATTAGTTAATCAGCATATAGCAGTTTAGAAAAAGTTTAAAAAATAATATTTATTTTTTTGAGTAAATTGTAACTAAAATAGTCAAGAAACTTGACCCTTCTGTTTGCATAAGATATAGCAAATAATTTATTACAACTTTTTTTGAAATATATCGATTCTTTTTAATGCCTAGTACTCAGAAAACAGTTGGAGACAAGCGGATGTGCGTAAAACCATATCAAAATGCGTTAGAAAGCATGGAGCAAGCCAACCTCGCATTTCTTCAATTGCAACCGCCGTATATTGTAAAATAACATTCTACGGTCCAATCTGAAAGCATTATTCGTGTTTTCATCTGGAAATTAGTTAATCAGCATATAGCAGTTTATAAAAAGTTTAAAAAATAATATTTATTTTTTTGAGTAAATTGTAACTAAAATAGTCAAGAAACTTGACCCTTCTGTTTGCATAAGATATAGCAAATAATTTATTACAACTTTTTTTGAAATATATCGATTCTTTTTAATGCGTAGTACTCAGAAAACAGTTGGAGACAAGCGGATGTGCGTAAAACCATATCAAAATGCGTTAGAAAGCATGGAGCAAGCCAACCTCGCATTTCTTCAATTGCAACCGCCGTATATTTTAAAATAACATTCTACAGTCCAATCTGAAAGCATTATTCGTGTTTTCATCTGGAAATTAGTTAATCAGCATATAGCAGTTTAGAAAAAGTTTAAAAAATAATTTTTATTTTTTTGAGTAAATTGTAACTAAAATAGTCAAGAAACTTGACCCTTCTGTTTGCATAAGATATAGCAAATAATTTATTACAACTTTTTTTGAAATATATCGATTCTTTTTAATGCGTAGTACTCAGAAAACAGTTGGAGACAAGCGGATGTGCGTAAAACCATATCAAAATGCGTTAGAAAGCATGGAGCAAGCCAACCTCGCATTTCTTCGATTGCAACCGCCGTATATTGTAAAATAACATTCTACGGTCCAATCTGAAAGCATTATTCGTGTTTTCTTCTGGAAATTAGTTAATCAGCATATAGCAGTTTATAAAAAGTTTAAAAAATAATATTTATTTTTTTGAGTAAATTGTAACTAAAATAGTCAAGAAACTTGACCCTTCTGTTTGCATAAGATATAGCAAATAATTTATTACAACTTTTTTTGAAATATATCGATTCTTTTTAATGCGTAGTACTCAGAAAACAGTTGGAGACAAGCGGATGTGCGTAAAACCATATCAAAATGCGTTAGAAAGCATGGAGCAAGCCAACCTCGCATTTCTTCAATTGCAACCGCCGTATATTGTAAAATAACATTCTACGGTCCAATCTGAAAGCATTATTCGTGTTTTCATCTGGAAATTAGTTAATCAGCATATAGCAGTTTAGAAAAAGTTTAAAAAATAATTTTTATTTTTTTGAGTAAATTGTAACTAAAATAGTCAAGAAACTTGACCCTTCTGTTTGCATAAGATATAGCAAATAATTTATTACAACTTTTTTTGAAATATATCGATTCTTTTTAATGCGTAGTACTCAGAAAACAGTTGGAGACAAGCGGATGTGCGTAAAACCATATCAAAATGCGTTAAAAAGCATGGAGCAAGCCAAGCTCGCATTTCTTCAATTGCAACCGCCGTATATTGTAAGATAACATTCTATGGTCCAATCTGAAAGCATTATTCGTGTTTTCATCTGGAAATTAGTTAATCAGCATATAGCAGTTTAGAAAAAGTTTAAAAAATAATTTTTATTTTTTTGAGTAAATTGTAACTAAAATAGTCACGAAACTTGACCCTTCTGTTTGCATAAGATATAGCAAATAATTTATTACAACTTTTTTTGAAATATATCGATTCTTTTTAATGCGTAGTACTCAGAAAACAGTTGGAGACAAGCGGATGTGCGTAAAACCATATCAAAATGCGTTAGAAAGCATGGAGCAAGCCAACCTCGCATTTCTTCAATTGCAACCGCCGTATATTGTAAAATAACATTCTACGGTCCAATCTGAAAGCATTATTCGTGTTTTCATATGGAAATTAGTTAATCAGCATATAGCAGTTTATAAAAAGTTTAAAAAATAATATTTATTTTTTTGAGTAAATTGTAACTAAAATAGTCAAGAAACTTGACCCTTCTGTTTGCATAAGATATAGCAAATAATTTATTACAACTTTTTTTGAAATATATCGATTCTTTTTAATGCGTAGTACTCAGAAAACAGTTGGAGACAAGCGGATGTGCGTAAAACCATATCAAAATGCGTTAAAAAGCATGGAGCAAGCCAAGCTCGCATTTCTTCAATTGCAACCGCCGTATATTGTAAGATAACATTCTATGGTCCAATCTGAAAGCATTATTCGTGTTTTCATCTGGAAATTAGTTAATCAGCATATAGCAGTTTAGAAAAAGTTTAAAAAATAATTTTTATTTTTTTGAGTAAATTGTAACTAAAATAGTCAAGAAACTTGACCCTTCTGTTTGCATAAGATATAGCAAATAATTTATTACAACTTTTTTTGAAATATATCGATTCTTTTTAATGCGTAGTACTCAGAAAACAGTTAGAGACAAGCGGATGTGCGTAAAACCATATCAAAATGCGTTAGAAAGCATGGAGCAAGCCAACCTCGCATTTCTTCAATTGCAACCGCCGTATATTGTAAAATAACATTCTACGGTCCAATCTGAAAGCATTATTCGTGTTTTCATCTGGAAATTAGTTAATCAGCATATAGCAGTTTAGAAAAAGTTTAAAAAATAATTTTTATTTTTTTGAGTAAATTGTAACTAAAATAGTCAAGAAACTTGACCCTTCTGTTTGCATAAGATATAGCAAATAATTTATTACAACTTTTTTTGAAATATATCGATTATTTTTAATGCGTAGTACTCAGAAAACAGTTGGAGACAAGCGGATGTGCGTAAAACCATATCAAAATGCGTTAGAAAGCATGGAGCAAGCCAACCTCGCATTTCTTCAATTGCAACCGCCGTATATTGTAAAATAACATTCTACGGTCCAATCTGAAAGCATTATTCGTGTTTTCATCTGGAAATTAGTTAATCAGCATATAGCAGTTTAGAAAAAGTTTAAAAAATAATTTTTATTTTTTTGAGTAAATTGTAACTAAAATAGTCAAGAAACTTGACCCTTCTGTTTGCATAAGATATAGCAAATAATTTATTACAACTTTTTTTGAAATATATCGATTCTTTTTAATGCGTAGTACTCAGAAAACAGTTGGAGACAAGCGGATGTGCGTAAAACCATATCAAAATGCGTTAGAAAGCATGGAGCAAGCCAACCTCGCATTTCTTCAATTGCAACCGCCGTATATTGTAAAATAACATTCTACGGTCCAATCTGAAAGCATTATTCGTGTTTTCATCTGGAAATTAGTTAATCAGCATATAGCAGTTTAGAAAAAGTTTAAAAAATAATATTTATTTTTTTGAGTAAATTGTAACTAAAATAGTCAAGAAACTTGACCCTTCTGTTTGCATAAGATATAGCAAATAATTTATTACAACTTTTTTTGAAATATATCGATTCTTTTTAATGCCTAGTACTCAGAAAACAGTTGGAGACAAGCGGATGTGCGTAAAACCATATCAAAATGCGTTAGAAAGCATGGAGCAAGCCAACCTCGCATTTCTTCAATTGCAACCGCCGTATATTGTAAAATAACATTCTACGGTCCAATCTGAAAGCATTATTCGTGTTTTCATCTGGAAATTAGTTAATCAGCATATAGCAGTTTATAAAAAGTTTAAAAAATAATATTTATTTTTTTGAGTAAATTGTAACTAAAATAGTCAAGAAACTTGACCCTTCTGTTTGCATAAGATATAGCAAATAATTTATTACAACTTTTTTTGAAATATATCGATTCTTTTTAATGCGTAGTACTCAGAAAACAGTTGGAGACAAGCGGATGTGCGTAAAACCATATCAAAATGCGTTAGAAAGCATGGAGCAAGCCAACCTCGCATTTCTTCAATTGCAACCGCCGTATATTTTAAAATAACATTCTACAGTCCAATCTGAAAGCATTATTCGTGTTTTCATCTGGAAATTAGTTAATCAGCATATAGCAGTTTAGAAAAAGTTTAAAAAATAATTTTTATTTTTTTGAGTAAATTGTAACTAAAATAGTCAAGAAACTTGACCCTTCTGTTTGCATAAGATATAGCAAATAATTTATTACAACTTTTTTTGAAATATATCGATTCTTTTTAATGCGTAGTACTCAGAAAACAGTTGGAGACAAGCGGATGTGCGTAAAACCATATCAAAATGCGTTAGAAAGCATGGAGCAAGCCAACCTCGCATTTCTTCGATTGCAACCGCCGTATATTGTAAAATAACATTCTACGGTCCAATCTGAAAGCATTATTCGTGTTTTCTTCTGGAAATTAGTTAATCAGCATATAGCAGTTTATAAAAAGTTTAAAAAATAATATTTATTTTTTTGAGTAAATTGTAACTAAAATAGTCAAGAAACTTGACCCTTCTGTTTGCATAAGATATAGCAAATAATTTATTACAACTTTTTTTGAAATATATCGATTCTTTTTAATGCGTAGTACTCAGAAAACAGTTGGAGACAAGCGGATGTGCGTAAAACCATATCAAAATGCGTTAGAAAGCATGGAGCAAGCCAACCTCGCATTTCTTCAATTGCAACCGCCGTATATTGTAAAATAACATTCTACGGTCCAATCTGAAAGCATTATTCGTGTTTTCATCTGGAAATTAGTTAATCAGCATATAGCAGTTTAGAAAAAGTTTAAAAAATAATTTTTATTTTTTTGAGTAAATTGTAACTAAAATAGTCAAGAAACTTGACCCTTCTGTTTGCATAAGATATAGCAAATAATTTATTACAACTTTTTTTGAAATATATCGATTCTTTTTAATGCGTAGTACTCAGAAAACAGTTGGAGACAAGCGGATGTGCGTAAAACCATATCAAAATGCGTTAAAAAGCATGGAGCAAGCCAAGCTCGCATTTCTTCAATTGCAACCGCCGTATATTGTAAGATAACATTCTATGGTCCAATCTGAAAGCATTATTCGTGTTTTCATCTGGAAATTAGTTAATCAGCATATAGCAGTTTAGAAAAAGTTTAAAAAATAATTTTTATTTTTTTGAGTAAATTGTAACTAAAATAGTCACGAAACTTGACCCTTCTGTTTGCATAAGATATAGCAAATAATTTATTACAACTTTTTTTGAAATATATCGATTCTTTTTAATGCGTAGTACTCAGAAAACAGTTGGAGACAAGCGGATGTGCGTAAAACCATATCAAAATGCGTTAGAAAGCATGGAGCAAGCCAACCTCGCATTTCTTCAATTGCAACCGCCGTAGATTGTAAAATAACATTCTACGGTCCAATCTGAAAGCATTATTCGTGTTTTCATATGGAAATTAGTTAATCAGCATATAGCAGTTTATAAAAAGTTTAAAAAATAATATTTATTTTTTTGAGTAAATTGTAACTAAAATAGTCAAGAAACTTGACCCTTCTGTTTGCATAAGATATAGCAAATAATTTCTTACAACTTTTTTTGAAATATATCGATTCTTTTTAATGCGTAGTACTCAGAAAACAGTTGGAGACAAGCGGATGTGCGTAAAACCATATCAAAATGCGTTAAAAAGCATGGAGCAAGCCAAGCTCGCATTTCTTCAATTGCAACCGCCGTATATTGTAAGATAACATTCTATGGTCCAATCTGAAAGCATTATTCGTGTTTTCATCTGGAAATTAGTTAATCAGCATATAGCAGTTTAGAAAAAGTTTAAAAAATAATTTTTATTTTTTTGAGTAAATTGTAACTAAAATAGTCAAGAAACTTGACCCTTCTGTTTGCATAAGATATAGCAAATAATTTATTACAACTTTTTTTGAAATATATCGATTCTTTTTAATGCGTAGTACTCAGAAAACAGTTAGAGACAAGCGGATGTGCGTAAAACCATATCAAAATGCGTTAGAAAGCATGGAGCAAGCCAACCTCGCATTTCTTCAATTGCAACCGCCGTATATTGTAAAATAACATTCTACGGTCCAATCTGAAAGCATTATTCGTGTTTTCATCTGGAAATTAGTTAATCAGCATATAGCAGTTTAGAAAAAGTTTAAAAAATAATTTTTATTTTTTTGAGTAAATTGTAACTAAAATAGTCAAGAAACTTGACCCTTCTGTTTGCATAAGATATAGCAAATAATTTATTACAACTTTTTTTGAAATATATCGATTCTTTTTAATGCGTAGTACTCAGAAAACAGTTGGAGACAAGCGGATGTGCGTAAAACCATATCAAAATGCGTTAGAAAGCATGGAGCAAGCCAACCTCGCATTTCTTCAATTGCAACCGCCGTATATTGTAAAATAACATTCTACGGTCCAATCTGAAAGCATTATTCGTGTTTTCATCTGGAAATTAGTTAATCAGCATATAGCAGTTTAGAAAAAGTTTAAAAAATAATTTTTATTTTTTTGAGTAAATTGTAACTAAAATAGTCAAGAAACTTGACCCTTCTGTTTGCATAAGATATAGCAAATAATTTATTACAACTTTTTTTGAAATATATCGATTCTTTTTAATGCGTAGTACTCAGAAAACAGTTGGAGACAAGCGGATGTGCGTAAAACCATATCAAAATGCGTTAGAAAGCATGGAGCAAGCCAACCTCGCATTTCTTCAATTGCAACCGCCGTATATTGTAAAATAACATTCTACGGTCCAATCTGAAAGCATTATTCGTGTTTTCATCTGGAAATTAGTTAATCAGCATATAGCAGTTTAGAAAAAGTTTAAAAAGTAATTTTTATTTTTTTGAGTAAATTGTAACTAAAATAGTCAAGAAACTTGACCCTTCTGTTTGCATAAGATATAGCAAATAATTTATTACAACTTTTTTTGAAATATATCGATTCTTTTTAATGCGTAGTACTCAGAAAACAGTTGGAGACAAGCGGATGTGCGTAAAACCATATCAAAATGCGTTAGAAAGCATGGAGCAAGCCAACCTCGCATTTCTTCAATTGCAACCGCCGTATATTGTAAAATAACATTCTACGGTCCAATCTGAAAGCATTATTCGTGTTTTCATCTGGAAATTAGTTAATCAGCATATAGCAGTTTAGAAAAAGTTTAAAAAATAATTTTTATTTTTTTGAGTAAATTGTAACTAAAATAGTCAAGAAACTTGACCCTTCTGTTTGCATAAGATATAGCAAATAATTTATTACAACTTTTTTTGAAATATATCGATTCTTTTTAATGCGTAGTACTCAGAAAACAGTTGGAGACAAGCGGATGTGCGTAAAACCATATCAAAATGCGTTAGAAAGCATGGAGCAAGCCAACCTCGCATTTCTTCAATTGCAACCGCCGTATATTGTAAAATAACATTCTACGGTCCAATCTGAAAGCATTATTCGTGTTTTCATC
This sequence comes from Cantharis rustica, assembly GCA_911387805.1. NCBI lineage: Eukaryota > Metazoa > Arthropoda > Insecta > Coleoptera > Cantharidae > Cantharis > Cantharis rustica. The sequence continues at coordinate 14,335,197 of OU426883.1, forward strand.
TGGAAATTAGTTAATCAGCTTATAGCAGTTTATAAAAAGTTTAAAAAATAATATTTATTTTTTTGAGTAAATTGTAACTAAAATAGTCAAGAAACTTGACCCTTCTGTTTGCATAAGATATAGCAAATAATTTATTACAACTTTTTTTGAAATATATCGATTCTTTTTAATGCGTAGTACTCAGAAAACAGTTGGAGACAAGCGGATGTGCGTAAAACCATATCAAAATGCGTTAGAAAGCATGGAGCAAGCCAACCTCGCATTTCTTCAATTGCAACCGCCGTATATTGTAAAATAACATTCTACGGTCCAATCTGAAAGCATTATTCGTGTTTTCATCTGGAAATTAGTTAATCAGCATATAGCAGTTTAGAAAAAGTTTAAAAAATAATTTTTATTTTTTTGAGTAAATTGTAACTAAAATAGTCAAGAAACTTGACCCTTCTGTTTGCATAAGATATAGCAAATAATTTATTACAACTTTTTTTGAAATATATCGATTCTTTTTAATGCGTAGTACTCAGAAAACAGTTGGAGACAAGCGGATGTGCGTAAAACCATATCAAAATGCGTTAGAAAGCATGGAGCAAGCCAAGCTCGCATTTCTTCAATTGCAACCGCCGTATATTGTAAGATAACATTTTACGGTCCAATCTGAAAGCATTATTCGTGTTTTCATCTGGAAATTAGTTAATCAGCATATAGCAGTTTAGAAAAAGTTTAAAAAATAATTTTTATTTTTTTGAGTAAATTGTAACTAAAATAGTCAAGAAACTTGACCCTTCTGTTTGCATAAGATATAGCAAATAATTTATTACAACTTTTTTTGAAATATATCGATTCTTTTTAATGCCTAGTACTCAGAAAACAGTTGGAGACAAGCGGATGTGCGTAAAACCATATCAAAATGCGTTAGAAAGCATGGAGCAAGCCAACCTCGCATTTCTTCAATTGCAACCGCCGTATATTGTAAAATAACATTCTACGGTCCAATCTGAAAGCATTATTCGTGTTTTCATCTGGAAATTAGTTAATCAGCATATAGCAGTTTATAAAAAGTTTAAAAAATAATATTTATTTTTTTGAGTAAATTGTAACTAAAATAGTCAAGAAACTTGACCCTTCTGTTTGCATAAGATATAGCAAATAATTTATTACAACTTTTTTTGAAATATATCGATTCTTTTTAATGCGTAGTACTCAGAAAACAGTTGGAGACAAGCGGATGTGCGTAAAACCATATCAAAATGCGTTAAAAAGCATGGAGCAAGCCAAGCTCGCATTTCTTCAATTGCAACCGCCGTATATTGTAAGATAACATTCTATGGTCCAATCTGAAAGCATTATTCGTGTTTTCATCTGGAAATTAGTTAATCAGCATATAGCAGTTTAGAAAAAGTTTAAAAAATAATTTTTATTTTTTTGAGTAAATTGTAACTAAAATAGTCAAGAAACTTGACCCTTCTGTTTGCATAAGATATAGCAAATAATTTATTACAACTTTTTTTGAAATATATCGATTCTTTTTAATGCGTAGTACTCAGAAAACAGTTGGAGACAAGCGGATGTGCGTAAAACCATATCAAAATGCGTTAGAAAGCATGGAGCAAGCCAACCTCGCATTTCTTCAATTGCAACCGCCGTATATTGTAAAATAACATTCTACGGTCCAATCTGAAAGCATTATTCGTGTTTTCATCTGGAAATTAGTTAATCAGCATATAGCAGTTTAGAAAAAGTTTAAAAAATAATTTTTATTTTTTTGAGTAAATTGTAACTAAAATAGTCAAGAAACTTGACCCTTCTGTTTGCATAAGATATAGCAAATAATTTATTACAACTTTTTTTGAAATATATCGATTCTTTTTAATGCGTAGTACTCAGAAAACAGTTGGAGACAAGCGGATGTGCGTAAAACCATATCAAAATGCGTTAAAAAGCATGGAGCAAGCCAAGCTCGCATTTCTTCAATTGCAACCGCCGTATATTGTAAGATAACATTCTATGGTCCAATCTGAAAGCATTATTCGTGTTTTCATCTGGAAATTAGTTAATCAGCATATAGCAGTTTAGAAAAAGTTTAAAAAATAATTTTTATTTTTTTGAGTAAATTGTAACTAAAATAGTCAAGAAACTTGACCCTTCTGTTTGCATAAGATATAGCAAATAATTTATTACAACTTTTTTTGAAATATATCGATTCTTTTTAATGCGTAGTACTCAGAAAACAGTTGGAGACAAGCGGATGTGCGTAAAACCATATCAAAATGCGTTAGAAAGCATGGAGCAAGCCAACCTCGCATTTCTTCAATTGCAACCGCCGTATATTGTAAAATAACATTCTACGGTCCAATCTGAAAGCATTATTCGTGTTTTCATCTGGAAATTAGTTAATCAGCATATAGCAGTTTAGAAAAAGTTTAAAAAATAATTTTTATTTTTTTGAGTAAATTGTAACTAAAATAGTCAAGAAACTTGACCCTTCTGTTTGCATAAGATATAGCAAATAATTTATTACAACTTTTTTTGAAATATATCGATTCTTTTTAATGCGTAGTACTCAGAAAACAGTTGGAGACAAGCGGATGTGCGTAAAACCATATCAAAATGCGTTAGAAAGCATGGAGCAAGCCAACCTCGCATTTCTTCAATTGCAACCGCCGTATATTGTAAAATAACATTCTACGGTCCAATCTGAAAGCATTATTCGTGTTTTCATCTGGAAATTAGTTAATCAGCATATAGCAGTTTAGAAAAAGTTTAAAAAATAATATTTATTTTTTTGAGTAAATTGTAACTAAAATAGTCAAGAAACTTGACCCTTCTGTTTGCATAAGATATAGCAAATAATTTATTACAACTTTTTTTGAAATATATCGATTCTTTTTAATGCGTAGTACTCAGAAAACAGTTGGAGACAAGCGGATGTGCGTAAAACCATATCGAAATGCGTTAGAAAGCATGGAGCAAGCCAACCTCGCATTTCTTCAATTGCAACCGCCGTATATTGTAAAATAACATTCTACGGTCCAATCTGAAAGCATTATTCGTGTTTTCATCTGGAAATTAGTTAATCAGCATATAGCAGTTTAGAAAAAGTTTAAAAAATAATTTTTATTTTTTTGAGTAAATTGTAACTAAAATAGTCAAGATACTTGACCCTTCTGTTTGCATAAGATATAGCAAATAATTTATTACAACTTTTTTTGAAATATATCGATTCTTTTTAATGCGTAGTACTCAGAAAACAGTTGGAGACAAGCGGATGTGCGTAAAACCATATCAAAATGCGTTAGAAAGCATGGAGCAAGCCAACCTCGCATTTCTTCAATTGCAACCGCCGTATATTGTAAAATAACATTCTACGGTCCAATCTGAAAGCATTATTCGTGTTTTCATCTGGAAATTAGTTAATCAGCATATAGCAGTTTAGAAAAAGTTTAAAAAATAATTTTTATTTTTTTGAGTAAATTGTAACTAAAATAGTCAAGAAACTTGACCCTTCTGTTTGCATAAGATATAGCAAATAATTTATTACAACTTTTTTTGAAATATATCGATTCTTTTTAATGCGTAGTACTCAGAAAACAGTTGGAGACAAGCGGATGTGCGTAAAACCATATCAAAATGCGTTAAAAAGCATGGAGCAAGCCAAGCTCGCATTTCTTCAATTGCAACCGCCGTATATTGTAAGATAACATTCTATGGTCCAATCTGAAAGCATTATTCGTGTTTTCATCTGGAAATTAGTTAATCAGCATATAGCAGTTTATAAAAAGTTTAAAAAATAATATTTATTTTTTTGAGTAAATTGTAACTAAAATAGTCAAGAAACTTGACCCTTCTGTTTGCATAAGATATAGCAAATAATTTATTACAACTTTTTTTGAAATATATCGATTCTTTTTAATGCGTAGTACTCAGAAAACAGTTGGAGACAAGCGGATGTGCGTAAAACCATATCAAAATGCGTTAGAAAGCATGGAGCAAGCCAACCTCGCATTTCTTCAATTGCAACCGCCGTATATTGTAAAATAACATTCTACGGTCCAATCTGAAAGCATTATTCGTGTTTTCATCTGGAAATTAGTTAATCAGCATATAGCAGTTTAGAAAAAGTTTAAAAAATAATTTTTATTTTTTTGAGTAAATTGTAACTAAAATAGTCAAGAAACTTGACCCTTCTGTTTGCATAAGATATAGCAAATAATTTATTACAACTTTTTTTGAAATATATCGATTCTTTCTAATGCCTAGTACTAAGAAAACAGTTGGAGACAAGCGGATGTGCGTAAAACCATATCAAAATGCGTTAGAAAGCATGGAGCAAGCCAACCTCGCATTTCTTCAATTGCAACCGCCGTATATTGTAAAATAACATTCTACGGTCCAATCTGAAAGCATTATTCGTGTTTTCATCTGGAAATTAGTTAATCAGCATATAGCAGTTTAGAAAAAGTTTAAAAAATAATTTTTATTTTTTTGAGTAAATTGTAACTAAAATAGTCAAGAAACTTGACCCTTCTGTTTGCATAAGATATAGCAAATAATTTATTACAACTTTTTTTGAAATATATCGATTCTTTCTAATGCCTAGTACTAAGAAAACAGTTGGAGACAAGCGGATGTGCGTAAAACCATATCAAAATGCGTTAGAAAGCATGGAGCAAGCCAACCTCGCATTTCTTCAATTGCAACCGCCGTATATTGTAAAATAACATTCTACGGTCCAATCTGAAAGCATTATTCGTGTTTTCATCTGGAAATTAGTTAATCAGCATATAGCAGTTTATAAAAAGTTTAAAAAATAATATTTATTTTTTTGAGTAAATTGTAACTAAAATAGTCAAGAAACTTGACCCTTCTGTTTGCATAAGATATAGCAAATAATTTATTACAACTTTTTTTGAAATATATCGATTCTTTTTAATGCGTAGTACTCAGAAAACAGTTGGAGACAAGCGGATGTGCGTAAAACCATATCAAAATGCGTTAAAAAGCATGGAGCAAGCCAAGCTCGCATTTCTTCAATTGCAACCGCCGTATATTGTAAGATAACATTCTATGGTCCAATCTGAAAGCATTATTCGTGTTTTCATCTGGAAATTAGTTAATCAGCATATAGCAGTTTAGAAAAAGTTTAAAAAATAATTTTTATTTTTTTGAGTAAATTGTAACTAAAATAGTCAAGAAACTTGACCCTTCTGTTTGCATAAGATATAGCACATAATTTATTACAACTTTTTTTGAAATATATCGATTCTTTTTAATGCGTAGTACTCAGAAAACAGTTGGAGACAAGCGGATGTGCGTAAAACCATATCAAAATGCGTTAGAAAGCATGGAGCAAGCCAACCTCGCATTTCTTCAATTGCAACCGCCGTATATTGTAAAATAACATTCTACGGTCCAATCTGAAAGCATTATTCGTGTTTTCATCTGGAAATTAGTTAATCAGCATATAGCAGTTTAGAAAAAGTTTAAAAAATAATTTTTATTTTTTTGAGTAAATTGTAACTAAAATAGTCAAGAAACTTGACCCTTCTGTTTGCATAAGATATAGCAAATAATTTATTACAACTTTTTTTGAAATATATCGATTCTTTTTAATGCGTAGTACTCAGAAAACAGTTGGAGACAAGCGGATGTGCGTAAAACCATATCAAAATGCGTTAGAAAGCATGGAGCAAGCCAACCTCGCATTTCTTCAATAGCAACCGCCGTATATTGTAAAATAACATTCTACGGTCCAATCTGAAAGCATTATTCGTGTTTTCATCTGGAAATTAGTTAATCAGCATATAGCAGTTTAGAAAAAGTTTAAAAAATAATTTTTATTTTTTTGAGTAAATTGTAACTAAAATAGTCAAGAAACTTGACCCTTCTGTTTGCATAAGATATAGCAAATAATTTATTACAACTTTTTTTGAAATATATCGATTCTTTTTAATGCGTAGTACTCAGAAAACAGTTGGAGACAAGCGGATGTGCGTAAAACCATATCACAATGCGTTAGAAAGCATGGAGCAAGCCAACCTCGCATTTCTTCAATTGCAACCGCCGTATATTGTAAAATAACATTCTACGGTCCAATCTGAAAGCATTATTCGTGTTTTCATCTGGAAATTAGTTAATCAGCATATAGCAGTTTAGAAAAACTTTAAAAAATAATTTTTATTTTTTTGAGTAAATTGTAACTAAAATAGTCAAGAAACTTGACCCTTCTGTTTGCATAAGATATAGCAAATAATTTATTACAACTTTTTTTGAAATATATCGATTCTTTTTAATGCGTAGTACTCAGAAAACAGTTGGAGACAAGCGGATGTGCGTAAAACCATATCAAAATGCGTTAGAAAGCATGGAGCAAGCCAACCTCGCATTTCTTCAATTGCAACCGCCGTATATTGTAAAATAACATTCTACGGTCCAATCTGAAAGCATTATTCGTGTTTTCATCTGGAAATTAGTTAATCAGCATATAGCAGTTTAGAAAAAGTTTAAAAAATAATTTTTATTTTTTTGAGTAAATTGTAACTAAAATAGTCAAGAAACTTGACCCTTCTGTTTGCATAAGATATAGCAAATAATTTATTACAACTTTTTTTGAAATATATCGATTCTTTTTAATGCGTAGTACTCAGAAAACAGTTGGAGACAAGCGGATGTGCGTAAAACCATATCAAAATGCGTTAGAAAGCATGGAGCAAGCCAACCTCGCATTTCTTCAATTGCAACCGCCGTATATTGTAAAATAACATTCTACGGTCCAATCTGAAAGCATTATTCGTGTTTTCATCTGGAAATTAGTTAATCAGCATATAGCAGTTTATAAAAAGTTTAAAAAATAATATTTATTTTTTTGAGTAAATTGTAACTAAAATAGTCAAGAAACTTGACCCTTCTGTTTGCATAAGATATAGCAAATAATTTATTACAACTTTTTTTGAAATATATCGATTCTTTTTAATGCGTAGTACTCAGAAAACAGTTGGAGACAAGCGGATGTGCGTAAAACCATATCAAAATGCGTTAGAAAGCATGGAGCAAGCCAACCTCGCATTTCTTCAATTGCAACCGCCGTATATTGTAAGATAACATTCTACGGTCCAATCTGAAAGCATTATTCGTGTTTTCATCTGGAAATTAGTTAATCAGCATATAGCAGTTTAGAAAAAGTTTAAAAAATAATTTTTATTTTTTTGAGTAAATTGTAACTAAAATAGTCAAGAAACTTGACCCTTCTGTTTGCATAAGATATAGCAAATAATTTATTACAACTTTTTTTGAAATATATCGATTCTTTTTAATGCGTAGTACTCAGAAAACAGTTGGAGACAAGCGGATGTGCGTAAAACCATATCAAAATGCGTTAGAAAGCATGGAGCAAGCCAACCTCGCATTTCGTCAATTGCAACCGCCGTATATTGTAAAATAACATTCTACGGTCCAATCTGAAAGCATTATTCGTGTTTTCATCTGGAAATTAGTTAGTCAGCATATAGCAGTTTAGAAAAAGTTTAAAAAATAATTTTTATTTTTTTGAGTAAATTGTAACTAAAATAGTCAAGAAACTTGACCCTTCTGTTTGCATAAGATATAGCAAATAATTTATTACAACTTTTTTTGAAATATATCGATTCTTTTTAATGCCTAGTACTCAGAAAACAGTTGGAGACAAGCGGATGTGCGTAAAACCATATCAAAATGCGTTAGAAAGCATGGAGCAAGCCAACCTCGCATTTCTTCAATTGCAACCGCCGTATATTGTAAAATAACATTCTACGGTCCAATCTGAAAGCATTATTCGTGTTTTCATCTGGAAATTAGTTAATCAGCATATAGCAGTTTATAAAAAGTTTAAAAAATAATATTTATTTTTTTGAGTAAATTGTAACTAAAATAGTCAAGAAACTTGACCCTTCTGTTTGCATAAGATATAGCAAATAATTTATTACAACTTTTTTTGAAATATATTGATTCTTTTTAATGCGTAGTACTCAGAAAACAGTTGGAGACAAGCGGATGTGCCTAAAACCATATCAAAATGCGTTAGAAAGCATGGAGCAAGCCAACCTCGCATTTCTTCAATTGCAACCGCCGTATATTGTAAAATAACATTCTACGCTCCAATCTGAAAGCATTATTCGTGTTTTCATCTGGAAATTAGTTAATCAGCATATAGCAGTTTAGAAAAAGTTTAAAAAATAATTTTTATTTTTTTGAGTAAATTGTAACTAAAATAGTCAAGAAACTTGACCCTTCTGTTTGCATAAGATATAGCAAATAATTTATTACAACTTTTTTTGAAATATATCGATTCTTTTTAATGCGTAGTACTCAGAAAACAGTTGGAGACAAGCGGATGTGCGTAAAACCATTTCAAAATGCGTTAGAAAGCATGGAGCAAGCCAATCTCGCATTTCTTCAATTGCAACCGCCGTATATTGTAAAATAACATTCTACGGTCCAATCTGAAAGCATTATTCGTGTTTTCATCTGGAAATTAGTTAATCAGCATATAGCAGTTTATAAAAAGTTTAAAAAATAATATTTATTTTTTTGAGTAAATTGTAACTAAAATAGTCAAGAAACTTGACCCTTCTGTTTGCATAAGATATAGCAAATAATTTATTACAACTATTTTTGAAATATATCGATTCTTTTTAATGCGTAGTACTCAGAAAACAGTTGGAGACAAGCGGATGTGCGTAAAACCATATCAAAATGCGTTAGAAAGCATGGCGAAAGCCAACCTCGCATTTCTTCAATTGCAACCGCCGTATATTGTAAAATAACATTCCACGGTCCAATCTGAAAGCATTATTCGTGTTTTCATCTGGAAATTAGTTAATCAGCATATAGCAGTTTATAAAAAGTTTAAAAAATAATATTTATTTTTTTGAGTAAATTGTAACTAAAATAGTCAAGAAACTTGACCCTTCTGTTTGCATAAGATATAGCAAATAATTTATTACAACTTTTTTTGAAATATATCGATTCTTTTTAATGCGTAGTACTCAGAAAACAGTTGGAGACAAGCGGATGTGCGTAAAACCATATCAAAATGCGTTAGAAAGCATGGAGCAAGCCAACCTCGCATTTCGTCAATTGCAACCGCCGTATATTGTAAAATAACATTCTACGGTCCAATCTGAAAGCATTATTCGTGTTTTCATCTGGAAATTAGTTAGTCAGCATATAGCAGTTTAGAAAAAGTTTAAAAAATAATTTTTATTTTTTTGAGTAAATTGTAACTAAAATAGTCAAGAAACTTGACCCTTCTGTTTGCATAAGATATAGCAAATAATTTATTACAACTTTTTTTGAAATATATCGATTCTTTTTAATGCCTAGTACTCAGAAAACAGTTGGAGACAAGCGGATGTGCGTAAAACCATATCAAAATGCGTTAGAAAGCATGGAGCAAGCCAACCTCGCATTTCTTCAATTGCAACCGCCGTATATTGTAAAATAACATTCTACGGTCCAATCTGAAAGCATTATTCGTGTTTTCATCTGGAAATTAGTTAATCAGCATATAGCAGTTTATAAAAAGTTTAAAAAATAATATTTATTTTTTTGAGTAAATTGTAACTAAAATAGTCAAGAAACTTGACCCTTCTGTTTGCATAAGATATAGCAAATAATTTATTACAACTTTTTTTGAAATATATTGATTCTTTTTAATGCGTAGTACTCAGAAAACAGTTGGAGACAAGCGGATGTGCCTAAAACCATATCAAAATGCGTTAGAAAGCATGGAGCAAGCCAACCTCGCATTTCTTCAATTGCAACCGCCGTATATTGTAAAATAACATTCTACGCTCCAATCTGAAAGCATTATTCGTGTTTTCATCTGGAAATTAGTTAATCAGCATATAGCAGTTTAGAAAAAGTTTAAAAAATAATTTTTATTTTTTTGAGTAAATTGTAACTAAAATAGTCAAGAAACTTGACCCTTCTGTTTGCATAAGATATAGCAAATAATTTATTACAACTTTTTTTGAAATATATCGATTCTTTTTAATGCGTAGTACTCAGAAAACAGTTGGAGACAAGCGGATGTGCGTAAAACCATATCAAAATGCGTTAGAAAGCATGGAGCAAGCCAATCTCGCATTTCTTCAATTGCAACCGCCGTATATTGTAAAATAACATTCTACGGTCCAATCTGAAAGCATTATTCGTGTTTTCATCTGGAAATTAGTTAATCAGCATATAGCAGTTTATAAAAAGTTTAAAAAATAATATTTATTTTTTTGAGTAAATTGTAACTAAAATAGTCAAGAAACTTGACCCTTCTGTTTGCATAAGATATAGCAAATAATTTATTACAACTATTTTTGAAATATATCGATTCTTTTTAATGCGTAGTACTCAGAAAACAGTTGGAGACAAGCGGATGTGCGTAAAACCATATCAAAATGCGTTAGAAAGCATGGCGAAAGCCAACCTCGCATTTCTTCAATTGCAACCGCCGTATATTGTAAAATAACATTCCACGGTCCAATCTGAAAGCATTATTCGTGTTTTCATCTGGAAATTAGTTAATCAGCATATAGCAGTTTATAAAAAGTTTAAAAAATAATATTTATTTTTTTGAGTAAATTGTAACTAAAATAGTCAAGAAACTTGACCCTTCTGTTTGCATAAGATATAGCAAATAATTTATTACAACTTTTTTTGAAATATATCGATTCTTTTTAATGCGTAGTACTCAGAAAACAGTTGGAGACAAGCGGATGTGCGTAAAACCATATCAAAATGCGTTAGAAAGCATGGAGCAAGCCAACCTCGCATTTCTTCAATTGCAACCGCCGTATATTGTAAAATAACATTCTACGGTCCAATCTGAAAGCATTATTCGTGTTTTCATCAGGAAATTAGTTAATCAGCATATAGCAGTTTAGAAAAAGCTTAAAAAATAATATTTATTTTTTTGAGTAAATTGTAACTAAAATAGTCAAGAAACTTGACCCTTCTGTTTGCATAAGATATAGCAAATAATTTATTACAACTTTTTTTGAAATATATCGATTCTTTTTAATGCGTAGTACTCAGAAAACAGTTGGAGACAAGCGGATGTGCGTAAAACCATATCAAAATGCGTTAGAAAGCATGGAGCAAGCCAACCTCGCATTTCTTCAATTGCAACCGCCGTATATTGTAAAATAACATTCTACGGTCCAATCTGAAAGCATTATTCGTGTTTTCATCTGGAAATTAGTTAATCAGCATATAGCAGTTTAGAAAAAGTTTAAAAAATAATTTTTATTTTTTTGAGTAAATTGTAACTAAAATAGTCAAGAAACTTGACCCTTCTGTTTGCATAAGATATAGCAAATAAATTATTACAACTTTTTTTGAAATATATCGATTCTTTTTATTGCGTTGTACTCAGAAAACAGTTGGAGACAAGCGGATGTGCGTAAAACCATATCAAAATGCGTTAGAAAGCATGGAGCAAGCCAACCTCGCATTTCTTCAATTGCAACCGCCGTATATTGTAAAATAACATTTTACGGTCCAATCTGAAAGCATTATTCGTGTTTTGATCTGGAAATTAGTTAATCAGCATATAGCAGTTTAGAAAAAGTTTAAAAAATAATTTTTATTTTTTTGAGTAAATTGTAACTAAAATAGTCAAGAAACTTGACCCTTCTGTTTGCATAAGATATAGCAAATAATTTATTACAACTTTTTTTGAAATATATCGATTCTTTTTAATGCGTAGTACTCAGAAAACAGTTGGAGACAAGCGGATGTGCGTAAAACCATATCAAAATGCGTTAGAAAGCATGGAGCAAGCCAACCTCGCATTTCTTCAATTGCAACCGCCGTATATTGTAAAATAACATTCTACGGTCCAATCTGAAAGCATTATTCGTGTTTTCATCTGGAAATTAGTTAATCAGCATATAGCAGTTTAGAAAAAGTTTAAAAAATAATTTTTATTTTTTTGAGTAAATTGTAACTAAAATAGTCAAGAAACTTGACCCTTCTGTTTGCATAAGATATAGCAAATAATTTATTACAACTTTTTTTGAAATATATCGATTCTTTTTAATGCGTAGTACTCAGAAAACAGTTGGAGACAAGCGGATGTGCGTAAAACCATATCAAAATGCGTTAGAAAGCATGGAGCAAACCAAGCTCGCATTTCTTCAATTGCAACCGCCGTATATTGTAAGATAACATTCTATGGTCCAATCTGAAAGCATTATTCGTGTTTTCATCTGGAAATTAGTTAATCAGCATATAGCAGTTTAGAAAAAGTTTAAAAAATAATTTTTATTTTTTTGAGTAAATTGTAACTAAAATAGTCAAGAAACTTGACCCTTCTGTTTGCATAAGATATAGCAAATAATTTATTACAACTTTTTTTGAAATATATCGATTCTTTTTAATGCGTAGTACTCAGAAAACAGTTGGAGACAAGCGGATGTGCGTAAAACCATATCAAAATGGGTTAGAAAGCATGGAGCAGGCCAACCTCGCATTTCTTCAATTGCAACCGCCGTATATTGTAAAATAACATTCTACGGTCCAATCTGAAAGCATTATTCGTGTTTTCATCTGGAAATTAGTTAATCAGCATATAGCAGTTTAGAAAAAGTTTAAAAAATAATTTTTATTTTTTTGAGTACATTGTAACTAAAATAGTCAAGAAACTTGACCCTTCTGTTTGCATAAGATACAGCAAATAATTTATTACAACTTTTTTTGAAATATATCGAATCTTTTTAATGCGTAGAACTCAGAAAACAGTTGGAGACAAGCGGATGTGCGTAAAACCATATCAAAATGCGTTAGAAAGCATGGAGCAAGCCAAGCTCGCATTTCTTCAATTGCAACCGCCGTATATTGTAAGATAACATTCTATGGTCCAATCTGAAAGCATTATTCGTGTTTTCATCTGCAAATTAGTTAATCAGCATATAGCAGTTTAGAAAAAGTTTAAAAAATAATTTTTATTTTTTTGAGTAAATTGTAACTAAAATAGTCAAGAAACTTGACCCTTCTGTTTGCATAAGATATAGCAAATAATTTATTACAACTTTTTTTGAAATATATCGATTCTTTTTAATGCGTAGTACTCAGAAAACAGTTGGAGACAAGCGGATGTGCGTAAAACCATATCAAAATGCGTTAGAAAGCATGGAGCAAGCCAACCTCGCATTTCTTCAATTGCAACCGCCGTATATTGTAAAATAACATTCTACGGTCCAATCTGAAAGCATTATTCGTGTTTTCATCTGGAAATTAGTTAATCAGCATATAGCATTTTAGAAAAAGTTTAAAAAATAATTTTTATTTTTTTGAGTAAATTGTAACTAAAATAGTCAAGAAACTTGACCCTTCTGTTTGCATAAGATATAGCAATTATTTATTACAACTTTTTTTGAAATATATCGATTCTTTTTAATGCGTAGAACTCAGAAAACAGTTGGAGACAAGCGGATGTGCGTAAAACCATATCAAAATGCGTTAGAAAGCATGGAGCAAGCCAAGCTCGCATTTCTTCAATTGCAACCGCCGTATATTGTAAGATAACATTCTATGGTCCAATCTGAAAGCATTATTCGTGTTTTCATCTGGAAATTAGTTAATCAGCATATAGCAGTTTAGAAAAAGTTTAAAAAATAATTTTTATTTTTTTGAGTAAATTGTAACTAAAATAGTCAAGAAACTTGACCCTTCTGTTTGCATAAGATATAGCAAATAATTTATTACAACTTTTTTTGAAATATATCGATTCTTTTTAATGCGTAGTACTCAGAAAACAGTTGGAGACAAGCGGATGTGCGTAAAACCATATCAAAATGCGTTAGAAAGCATGGAGCAAGCCAAGCTCGCATTTCTTCAATTGCAACCGCCGTATATTGTAAGATAACATTCTATGGTCCAATCTGAAAGCATTATTCGTGTTTTCATCTGGAAATTATTTAATCAGCATATAGCAGTTTAGAAAAAGTTTAAAAAATAATTTTTATTTTTTTGAGTAAATTGTAACTAAAATAGTCAAGAAACTTGACCCTTCTGTTTGCATAAGATATAGCAAATAATTTATTACAACTTTTTTTGAAATATATCGATTCTTTTTAATGCGTAGTACTCAGAAAACAGTTGGAGACAAGCGGATGTGCGTAAAACCATATCAAAATGCGTTAGAAAGCATGGAGCAAGCCAACCTCGCATTTCTTCAATTGCAACCGCCGTATATTGTAAAATAACATTCTACGGTCCAATCTGAAAGCATTATTCGTGTTTTCATTTGGAAATTAGTTAATCAGCATATAGCAGTTTAGAAAAAGTTTAAAAAATTATTTTTATTTTTTTGAGTAAATTGTAACTAAAATAGTCAAGAAACTTGACCCTTCTGTTTGCATAAGATATAGCAAATAATTTATTACAACTTTTTTTGAAATATATCGATTCTTTTTAATGCGTAGTACTCAGAAAACAGTTGGAGACAAGCGGATGTGCGTAAAACCATATCAAAATGCGTTAGAAAGCATGGAGCAAGCCAACCTCGCATTTCTTCAATTGCAACCGCCGTATATTGTAAAATAACATTCTACGGTGCAATCTGAAAGCATTATTCGTGTTTTCATCTGGAAATTAGTTAATCAGCATATAGCAGTTTATAAAAAGTTTAAAAAATAATATTTATTTTTTTGAGTAAATTGTAACTAAAATAGTCAAGAAACTTGACCCTTCTGTTTGCATAAGATATAGCAAATAATTTATTACAACTTTTTTTGAAATATATCGATTCTTTTTAATGCGTAGTACTCAGAAAACAGTTGGAGACAAGCGGATGTGCGTAAAACCATATCAAAATGCGTTAGAAAGCATGGAGCAAGCCAAACTCGCATTTCTGCTATTGCAACCGCCGTATATTGTAAGATAACATTCTACGGTCCAATCTGAAAGCATTATTCGTGTTTTCATCTGGAAATTAGTTAATCAGCATATAGCAGTTTAGAAAAAGTTTAAAAAATAATTTTTATTTTTTTGAGTAAATTGTAACTAAAATAGTCAAGAAACTTGACCCTTCTGTTTGCATAAGATATAGCAAATAATTTATTACAACTTTTTTTGAAATATATCGATTCTTTTTAATGCGTAGTACTCAGAAAACAGTTGGAGACAAGCGGATGTGCGTAAAACCATATCAAAATGCGTTAGAAAGCATGGAGCAAGCCAACCTCGCATTTCTTCAATTGCAACCGCCGTATATTGTAAAATAACATTCTACGGTCCAATCTGAAAGCATTATTCGTGTTTTCATCTGGAAATTAGTTAATCAGCAAATAGCAGTTTAGAAAAAGTTTAAAAAATAATTTTTATTTTTTTGAGTAAATTGTAACTAAAATAGTCAAGTAACTTGACCCTTCTGTTTGCATAAGATATAGCAAATAATTTATTAGAACTTTTTTTGAAATATATCGATTCTTTTTAATGCGTAGTACTCAGAAAACAGTTGGAGACCAGCGGATGTGCGTAAAACCATATCAAAATGCGTTAGAAAGCATGGAGCAAGCCAAGCTCGCATTTCTTCAATTGCAACCGCCGTATATTGTAAGATAACATTCTATGGTCCAATCTGAAAGCATTATTCGTGTTTTCATATGGAAATTAGTTAATCAGCATATAGCAGTTTAGAAAAAGTTTAAAAAATAATTTTTATTTTTTTGAGTAAATTGTAACTAAAATAGTCAAGAAACTTGACCCTTCTGTTTGCATAAGATATAGCAAATAATTTATTACAACTTTTTTTGAAATATATCGATTCTTTTTAATGCGTAGTACTCAGAAAACAGTTGGAGACAAGCGGATGTGCGTAAAACCATATCAAAATGCGTTAGAAAGCATGGAGCAAGCCAACCTCGCATTTCTTCAATTGCAACCGCCGTATATTGTAAAATAACATTCTACGGTCCAATCTGAAAGCATTATTCGTGTTTTCATCTGGAAATTAGTTAATCAGCATATAGCAGTTTAGAAAAAGTTTAAAAAATAATTTTTATTTTTTTGAGTAAATTGTAACTAAAATAGTCAAGAAACTTGACCCTTCTGTTTGCATAAGATATAGCAAATAATCTATTACAACTTTTTTTGAAATATATCGATTCTTTTTAATGCGTAGTACTCAGAAAACAGTTGGAGACAAGCGGATGTGCGTAAAACCATATCAAAATGCGTTAGAAAGCATGGAGCAAGCCAACCTGGCATTTCTTCAATTGCAACCGCCGTATATTGTAAAATAACATTCTACGGTCCAATCTGAAAGCATTATTCGTGTTTTCATCTGGAAATTAGTTAATCAGCATATAGCAGTTTAGAAAAAGTTTAAAAAATAATTTTTATTTTTTTGAGTAAATTGTAACTAAAATAGTCAAGAAACTTGACCCTTCTGTTTGCATAAGATATAGCAAATAATTTATTACAACTTTTTTTGAAATATATCGATTCTTTTTAATGCGTAGTACTCAGAAAACAGTTGGAGACAAGCGGATGTGCGTAAAACCATATCAAAATGCGTTAGAAAGCATGGAGCAAGCCAACCTCGCATTTCTTCAATTGCAACCGCCGTATATTGTAAAATAACATTCTACGGTCCAATCTGAAAGCATTATTCGTGTTTTCATCTGGAAATTAGTTAATCAGCATATAGCAGTTTAGAAAAAGTTTAAAAAATAATTTTTATTTTTTTGAGTAAATTGTAACTAAAATAGTCAAGAAACTTGACCCTTCTGTTTGCATAAGATATAGCAAATAATTTATTACAACTTTTTTTGAAATATATCGATTCTTTTTAATGCGTAGTACTCAGAAAACAGTTGGAGACAAGCGGATGTGCGTAAAACCATATCAAAATGCGTTAGAAAGCATGGAGCAAGCCAACCTCGCATTTCTTCAATTGCAACCGCCGTATATTGTAAAATAACATTCTACGGTCCAATCTGAAAGCATTATTCGTGTTTTCATCTGGAAATTAGTTAATCAGCATATAGCAGTTTAGAAAAAGTTTAAAAAATAATTTTTATTTTTTTGAGTAAATTGTAACTAAAATAGTCAAGAAACTTGACCCTTCTGTTTGCATAAGATATAGCAAATAATTTATTACAACTTTTTTCGAAATATATCGATTCTTTTTAATGCGTAGTACTCAGAAAACAGTTGGAGACAAGCGGATGTGCGTAAAACCATATCAAAATGCGTTAGAAAGCATGGAGCAAGCCAACCTCGCATTTCTTCAATTGCAACCGCCGTATATTGTAAAATAACATTCTACGGTCCAATCTGAAAGCATTATTCGTGTTTTCATCTGGAAATTAGTTAATCAGCATATAGCAGTTTATAAAAAGTTTAAAAAATAATATTTATTTTTTTGAGTAAATTGTAACTAAAATAGTTAAGAAACTTGACCCTTCTGTTTGCATAAGATATAGCAAATAATTTATTACAACTTTTTTTGAAATATATCGATTCTTTTTAATGCGTAGTACTCAGAAAACAGTTGGAGACAAGCGGATGTGCGTAAAACCATATCAAAATGCGTTAGAAAGCATGGAGCAAGCCAAGCTCGCATTTCTTCAATTGCAACCGCCGTATATTGTAAGATAACATTCTACGGTCCAATCTGAAAGCATTATTCGTGTTTTCATCTGGAAATTAGTTAATCAGCATATAGCAGTTTAGAAAAAGTTTAAAAAATAATTTTTATTTTTTTGAGTAAATTGTAACTAAAATAGTCAAGAAACTTGACCCTTCTGTTTGCATAAGATATAGCAAATAATTTATTACAACTTTTTTTGAAATATATCGATTCTTTTTAATGCGTAGTACTCAGAAAACAGTTGGAGACAAGCGGATGTGCGTAAAACCATATCAAAATGCGTTAGAAAGCATGGAGCAAGCCAAGCTCGCATTTCTTCAATTGCAAACGCCGTATATTGTAAGATAACATTCTATGGTCCAATCTGAAAGCATTATTCGTGTTTTCATCTGGAAATTAGTTAATCAGCATATAGCAGTTTAGAAAAAGTTTAAAAAATAATTTTTATTTTTTTGAGTAAATTGTAACTAAAATAGTTAAGAAACTTGACCCTTCTGTTTGCATAAGATATAGCAAATAATTTATTACAACTTTTTTTGAAATATATCGATTCTTTTTAATGCGTAGTACTCAGAAAACAGTTGGAGACAAGCGGATGTGCGTAAAACCATATCAAAATGCGTTAGAAAGCATGGAGCAAGCCAACCTCGCATTTCTTCAATTGCAACCGCCGTATATTGTAAAATAACATTCTACGGTCCAATCTGAAAGCATTATTCGTGTTTTCATCTGGAAATTAGTTAATCAGCATATAGCAGTTTAGAAAAAGTTTAAAAAATAATTTTTATTTTTTTGAGTAAATTGTAACTAAAATAGTCAAGAAACTTGACCCTTCTGTTTGCATAAGATATAGCAAATAATTTATTACAACTTTTTTCGAAATATATCGATTCTTTTTAATGCGTAGTACTCAGAAAACAGTTGGAGACAAGCGGATGTGCGTAAAACCATATCAAAATGCGTTAGAAAGCATGGAGCAAGCCAACCTCGCATTTCTTCAATTGCAACCGCCGTATATTGTAAAATAACATTCTACGGTCCAATCTGAAAGCATTATTCGTGTTTTCATCTGGAAATTAGTTAATCAGCATATAGCAGTTTATAAAAAGTTTAAAAAATAATATTTATTTTTTTGAGTAAATTATAACTAAAATAGTTAAGAAACTTGACCCTTCTGTTTGCATAAGATATAGCAAATAATTTATTACAACTTTTTTTGAAATATATCGATTCTTTTTAATGCGTAGTACTCAGAAAACAGTTGGAGACAAGCGGATGTGCGTAAAACCATATCAAAATGCGTTAGAAAGCATGGAGCAAGCCAAGCTCGCATTTCTTCAATTGCAACCGCCGTATATTGTAAGATAACATTCTACGGTCCAATCTGAAAGCATTATTCGTGTTTTCATCTGGAAATTAGTTAATCAGCATATAGCAGTTTAGAAAAAGTTTAAAAAATAATTTTTATTTTTTTGAGTAAATTGTAACTAAAATAGTCAAGAAACTTGACCCTTCTGTTTGCATAAGATATAGCAAATAATTTATTACAACTTTTTTTGAAATATATCGATTCTTTTTAATGCGTAGTACTCAGAAAACAGTTGGAGACAAGCGGATGTGCGTAAAACCATATCAAAATGCGTTAGAAAGCATGGAGCAAGCCAAGCTCGCATTTCTTCAATTGCAAACGCCGTATATTGTAAGATAACATTCTATGGTCCAATCTGAAAGCATTATTCGTGTTTTCATCTGGAAATTAGTTAATCAGCATATAGCAGTTTAGAAAAAGTTTAAAAAATAATTTTTATTTTTTTGAGTAAATTGTAACTAAAATAGTCAAGAAACTTGACCCTTCTGTTTGCATAAGATATAGCAAATAATTTATTACAACTTTTTTTGAAATATATCGATTCTTTTTAATGCGTAGTACTCAGAAAACAGTTGGAGACAAGCGGATGTGCGTAAAACCATATCAAAATGCGTTAGAAAGCATGGAGCAAGCCAACCTCGCATTTCTTCAATTGCAACCGCCGTATATTGTAAAATAACATTCTACGGTCCAATCTGAAAGCATTATTCGTGTTTTCATCTGGAAATTAGTTAATCAGCATATAGCAGTTTATAAAAAGTTTAAAAAATAATATTTATTTTTTTGAGTAAATTGTAACTAAAATAGTCAAGAAACTTGACCCTTCTGTTTGCATAAGATATAGCAAATAATTTATTACAACTTTTTTTGAAATATATCGATTCTTTTTAATGCGTAGTACTCAGAAAACAGTTGGAGACAAGCGGATGTGCGTAAAACCATATCAAAATGCGTTAGAAAGCATGGAGCAAGCCAACCTCGCATTTCTTCAATTGCAACCGCCGTATATTGTAAGATAACATTCTATGGTCCAATCTGAAAGCATTATTCGTGTTTTCATCTGGAAATTAGTTAATCAGCATATAGCAGTTTAGAAAAAGTTTAAAAAATAATTTTTATTTTTTTGAGTAAATTGTAACTAAAATAGTCAAGAAACTTGACCCTTCTGTTTGCATAAGATATAGCAAATAATTTATTACAACTTTTTTTGAAATATATCGATTCTTTTTAATGCGTAGTACTCAGAAAACAGTTGGAGACAAGCGGATGTGCGTAAAACCATATCAAAATGCGTTAGAAAGCATGGAGCAAGCCAACCTCGCATTTCTTCAATTGCAACCGCCGTATATTGTAAAATAACATTCTACGGTCCAATCTGAAAGCATTATTCGTGTTTTCATCTGGAAATTAGTTAATCAGCATATAGCAGTTTATAAAAAGTTTAAAAAATAATATTTATTTTTTTGAGTAAATTGTAACTAAAATAGTTAAGAAACTTGACCCTTCTGTTTGCATAAGATATAGCAAATAATTTATTACAACTTTTTTTGAAATATATCGATTCTTTTTAATGCGTAGTACTCAGAAAACAGTTGGAGACAAGCGGATGTGCGTAAAACCATATCAAAATGCGTTAGAAAGCATGGAGCAAGCCAAGCTCGCATTTCTTCAATTGCAAACGCCGTATATTGTAAGATAACATTCTATGGTCCAATCTGAAAGCATTATTCGTGTTTTCATCTGGAAATTAGTTAATCAGCATATAGCAGTTTAGAAAAAGTTTAAAAAATAATTTTTATTTTTTTGAGTAAATTGTAACTAAAATAGTCAAGAAACTTGACCCTTCTGTTTGCATAAGATATAGCAAATAATTTATTACAACTTTTTTTGAAATATATCGATTCTTTTTAATGCGTAGTACTCAGAAAACAGTTGGAGACAAGCGGATGTGCGTAAAACCATATCAAAATGCGTTAGAAAGCATGGAGCAAGCCAACCTCGCATTTCTTCAATTGCAACCGCCGTATATTGTAAAATAACATTCTACGGTCCAATCTGAAAGCATTATTCGTGTTTTCATCTGGAAATTAGTTAATCAGCATATAGCAGTTTATAAAAAGTTTAAAAAATAATATTTATTTTTTTGAGTAAATTGTAACTAAAATAGTCAAGAAACTTGACCCTTCTGTTTGCATAAGATATAGCAAATAATTTATTACAACTTTTTTTGAAATATATCGATTCTTTTTAATGCGTAGTACTCAGAAAACAGTTGGAGACAAGCGGATGTGCGTAAAACCATATCAAAATGCGTTAAAAAGCATGGAGCAAGCCAAGCTCGCATTTCTTCAATTGCAACCGCCGTATATTGTAAGATAACATTCTATGGTCCAATCTGAAAGCATTATTCGTGTTTTCATCTGGAAATTAGTTAATCAGCATATAGCAGTTTAGAAAAAGTTTAAAAAATAATTTTTATTTTTTTGAGTAAATTGTAACTAAAATAGTCAAGAAACTTGACCCTTCTGTTTGCATAAGATATAGCAAATAATTTATTACAACTTTTTTTGAAATATATCGATTCTTTTTAATGCGTAGTACTCAGAAAACAGTTGGAGACAAGCGGATGTGCGTAAAACCATATCAAAATGCGTTAGAAAGCATGGAGGAAGCCAACCTCGCATTTCTTCAATTGCAACCGCCGTATATTGTAAGATAACATTCTATGGTCCAATCTGAAAGCATTATTCGTGTTTTCATCTGGAAATTAGTTAATCAGCATATAGCAGTTTAGAAAAAGTTTAAAAAATAATTTTTATTTTTTTGAGTAAATTGTAACTAAAATAGTCAAGAAACTTGACCCTTCTGTTTGCATAAGATATAGCAAATAATTTATTACAACTTTTTTTGAAATATATCGATTCTTTTTAATGCGTAGTACTCAGAAAACAGTTGGAGACAAGCGGATGTGCGTAAAACCATATCAAAATGCGTTAGAAAGCATGGAGCAAGCCAACCTCGCATTTCTTCAATTGCAACCGCCGTATATTGTAAAATAACATTCTACGGTCCAATCTGAAAGCATTATTCGTGTTTTCATCTGGAAATTAGTTAATCAGCATATAGCAGTTTAGAAAAAGTTTAAAAAATAATTTTTATTTTTTTGAGTAAATTGTAACTAAAATAGTCAAGAAACTTGACCCTTCTGTTTGCATAAGATATAGCAAATAATTTATTACAACTTTTTTTGAAATATATCGATTCTTTTTAATGCGTAGTACTCAGAAAACAGTTGGAGACAAGCGGATGTGCGTAAAACCATATCAAAATGCGTTAGAAAGCATGGAGCAAGCCAACCTCGCATTTCTTCAATTGCAACCGCCGTATATTGTAAAATAACATTCTACGGTCCAATCTGAAAGCATTATTCGTGTTTTCATCTGGAAATTAGTTAATCAGCATATAGCAGTTTAGAAAAAGTTTAAAAAATAATTTTTATTTTTTTGAGTAAATTGTAACTAAAATAGTCAAGAAACTTGACCCTTCTGTTTGCATAAGATATAGCAAATAATTTATTACAACTTTTTTTGAAATATATCGATTCTTTTTAATGCGTAGTACTCAGAAAACAGTTGGAGACAAGCGGATGTGCGTAAAACCATATCAAAATGCGTTAGAAAGCATGGAGCAAGCCAACCTCGCATTTTTTCAATTGCAACCGCCGTATATTGTAAAATAACATTCTACGGTCCAATCTGAAAGCATTATTCGTGTTTTCATCTGGAAATTAGTTAATCAGCATATAGCAGTTTAGAAAAAGTTTAAAAAATAATTTTTATTTTTTTGAGTAAATTGTAACTAAAATAGTCAAGAAACTTGACCCTTCTGTTTGCATAAGATATAGCAAATAATTTATTACAACTTTTTTTGAAATATATCGATTCTTTTTAATGCCTAGTACTCAGAAAACAGTTGGAGACAAGCGGATGTGCGTAAAACCATATCAAAATGCGTTAGAAAGCATGGAGCAAGCCAACCTCGCATTTCTTCAATTGCAACCGCCGTATATTGTAAAATAACATTCTACGGTCCAATCTGAAAGCATTATTCGTGTTTTCATCTGGAAATTAGTTAATCAGCATATAGCAGTTTAGAAAAAGTTTAAAAAATAATTTTTATTTTTTTGAGTAAATTGTAACTAAAATAGTCAAGAAACTTGACCCTTCTGTTTGCATAAGATATAGCAAATAATTTATTACAACTTTTTTTGAAATATATCGATTCTTTTTAATGCGTAGTACTCAGAAAACAGTTGGAAACAAGCGGATGTGCGTAAAACCATATCAAAATGCGTTAGAAAGCATGGAGCAAGCCAACCTCGCATTTCTTCAATTGCAACCGCCGTATATTGTAAAATAACATTCTACGGTCCAATCTGAAAGCATTATTCGTGTTTTCATCTGGAAATTAGTTAATCAGCATATAGCAGTTTAGAAAAAGTTTAAAAAATAATTTTTATTTTTTTGAGTAAATTGTAACTAAAATAGTCAAGAAACTTGACCCTTCTGTTTGCATAAGATATAGCAAATAATTTATTACAACTTTTTTTGAAATATATCGATTCTTTTTAATGCGTAGTACTCAGAAAACAGTTGGAGACAAGCGGATGTGCGTAAAACCATATCAAAATGCGTTAGAAAGCATGGAGCAAGCCAACCTCGCATTTCTTCAATTGCAACCGCCGTATATTGTAAAATAACATTCTACGGTCCAATCTGAAAGCATTATTCGTGTTTTCATCTGGAAATTAGTTAATCAGCATATAGCAGTTTAGAAAAAGTTTAAAAAATAATTTTTATTTTTTTGAGTAAATTGTAACTAAAATAGTCAAGAAACTAGACCCTTCTGTTTGCATAAGATATAGCAAATAATTTATTACAACTTTTTTTGAAATATATCGATTCTTTCTAATGCGTAGTACTCAGAAAACAGTTGGAGACAAGCGGATGTGCGTAAAACCATATCAAAATGCGTTAGAAAGCATGGAGCAAGCCAACCTCGCATTTCTTCAATTGCAACCGCCGTATATTGTAAAATAACATTCTACGGTCCAATCTGAAAGCATTATTCGTGTTTTCATCTGGAAATTAGTTAATCAGCATATAGCAGTTTAGAAAAAGTTTAAAAAATAATTTTTATTTTTTTGAGTAAATTGTAACTAAAATAGTCAAGAAACTTGACCCTTCTGTTTGCATAAGATATAGCAAATAATTTATTACAACTTTTTTGAAATATATCGATTCTTTTTAATGCGTAGTACTCAGAAAACAGTTGGAGACAAGCGGATGTGCGTAAAACCATATCCAAATGCGTTAGAAAGCATGGAGCAAGCCAACCTCGCATTTCTTCAATTGCAACCGCCGTATATTGTAAAATAACATTCTACGGTCCAATCTGAAAGCATTATTCGTGTTTTCATCTGGAAATTAGTTAATCAGCATATAGCAGTTTAGAAAAAGTTTAAAAAATAATTTTTATTTTTTTGAGTAAATTGTAACTAAAATAGTCAAGAAACTTGACCCTTCTGTTTGCATAAGATATAGCAAATAATTTATTACAACTTTTTTTGAAATATATCGATTCTTTTTAATGCGTAGTACTCAGAAAACAGTTGGAGACAAGCGGATGTGCGTAAAACCATATCAAAATGCGTTAGAAAGCATGGAGCAAGCCAACCTCGCATTTCTTCAATTGCAACCGCCGTATATTGTAAAATAACATTCTACGGTCCAATCTGAAAGCATTATTCGTGTTTTCATCTGGAAATTAGTTAATCAGCATATAGCAGTTTAGAAAAAGTTTAAAAAATAATTTTTATTTTTTTGAGTAAATTGTAACTAAAATAGTCAAGAAACTTGACCCTTCTGTTAGCATAAGATATAGCAAATAATTTATTACAACTTTTTTTGAAATATATCGATTCTTTTTAATGCGTAGTACTCAGAAAACAGTTGGAGACAAGCGGATGTGCGTAAAACCATATCAAAATGCGTTAGAAAGCATGGAGCAAGCCAACCTCGCATTTCTTCAATTGCAACCGCCGTATATTGTAAAATAACATTCTACGGTCCAATCTAAAAGCATTATTCGTGTTTTCATCTGGAAATTAGTTAATCAGCATATAGCAGTTTAGAAAAACTTTAAAAAATAATTTTTATTTTTTTGAGTAAATTGTAACTAAAATAGTCATGAAACTTGACCCTTCTGTTTGCATAAGATATAGCAAATAATTTATTACAACTTTTTTTGAAATATATCGATTCTTTTTAATGCGTAGTACTCAGAAAACAGTTGGAGACAAGCGGATGTGCGTAAAACCATATCAAAATGCGTTAGAAAGCATGGAGCAAGCCAACCTCGCATTTCTTCAATTGCAACCGCCGAATATTGTAAAATAACATTCTACGGTCCAATCTGAAAGCATTATTCGTGTTTTCATCTGGAAATTAGTTAATCAGCATATAGCAGTTTAGAAAAAGTTTAAAAAATAATTTTTATTTTTTTGAGTAAATTGTAACTAAAATAGTCAAGAAACTTGACCCTTCTGTTTGCATAAGATATAGCAAATAATTTATTACAACTTTTTTTGAAATATATCGATTCTTTTTAATGCGTAGTACTCAGAAAACAGTTGGAGACAAGCGGATGTGCGTAAAACCATATCAAAATGCGTTAGAAAGCATGGAGCAAGCCAACCTCGCATTTCTTCAATTGCAACCGCCGTATATTGTAAAATAACATTCTACGGTCCAATCTGAAAGCATTATTCGTGTTTTCATCTGGAAATTAGTTAATCAGCATATAGCAGTTTAGAAAAAGTTTAAAAAATAATTTTTATTTTTTTGAGTAAATTGTAACTAAAATAGTCAAGAAACTTGACCCTTCTGTTTGCATAAGATATAGCAAATAATTTATTACAACTTTTTTTGAAATATATCGATTCTTTTTAATGCGTAGTACTCAGAAAACAGTTGGAGACAAGCGGATGTGCGTAAAACCATATCAAAATGCGTTAGAAAGCATGGAGCAAGGCAACCTCGCATTTCTTCAATTGCAACCGCCGTATATTGTAAAATAACATTCTACGGTCCAATCTGAAAGCATTATTCGTGTTTTCATCTGGAAATTAGTTAATCAGCATATAGCAGTTTAGAAAAAGTTTAAAAAATAATTTTTATTTTTTTGAGTAAATTGTAACTAAAATAGTCAAGAAACTTGACCCTTCTGTTTGCATAAGATATAGCAAATAATTTATTACAACTTTTTTTGAAATATATCGATTCTTTTTAATGCGTAGTACTCAGAAAACAGTTGGAGACAAGCGGATGTGCGTAAAACCATATCAAAATGCGTTAGAAAGCATGGAGCAAGCCAACCTCGCATTTCTTCAATTGCAACCGCCGTATATGGTAAAATAACATTCTACGGTCCAATCTGAAAGCATTATTCGTGTTTTCATCTGGAAATTAGTTAATCAGCATATAGCAGTTTATAAAAAGTTTAAAAAATAATATTTATTTTTTTGAGTAAATTGTAACTAAAATAGTCAAGAAACTTGACCCTTCTGTTTGCATAAGATATAGCAAATAATTTATTACAACTTTTTTTGAAATATATCGATTCTTTTTAATGCCTAGTACTCAGAAAACAGTTGGAGACAAGCGGATGTGCGTAAAACCATATCAAAATGCGTTAGAAAGCATGGAGCAAGCCAACCTCGCATTTCTTCAATTGCAACCGCCGTATATTGTAAAATAACATTCTACGGTCCAATCTGAAAGCATTATTCGTGTTTTCATCTGGAAATTAGTTAATCAGCATATAGCAGTTTATAAAAAGTTTAAAAAATATTATTTATTTTTTTGAGTAAATTGTAACTAAAATAGTCAAGAAACTTGACCCTTCTGTTTGCATAAGATATAGCAAATAATTTATTACAACTTTTTTTGAAATATATCGATTCTTTTTAATGCCTAGTACTCAGAAAACAGTTGGAGACAAGCGGATGTGCGTAAAACCATATCAAAATGCGTTAGAAAGCATGGAGCAAGCCAACCTCGCATTTCTTCAATTGCAACCGCCGTATATTGTAAAATAACATTCTACGGTCCAATCTGAAAGCATTATTCGTGTTTTCATCTGGAAATTAGTTAATCAGCATATAGCAGTTTATAAAAAGTTTAAAAAATAATATTTATTTTTTTGAGTAAATTGTAACTAAAATAGTCAAGAAACTTGACCCTTCTGTTTGCATAAGATATAGCAAATAATTTATTACAACTTTTTTTGAAATATATCGATTCTTTTTAATGCCTAGTACTCAGAAAACAGTTGGAGACAAGCGGATGTGCGTAAAACCATATCAAAATGCGTTAGAAAGCATGGAGCAAGCCAACCTCGCATTTCTTCAATTGCAACCGCCGTATATTGTAAAATAACATTCTACGGTCCAATCTGAAAGCATTATTCGTGTTTTCATCTGGAAATTAGTTAATCAGCATATAGCAGTTTAGAAAAAGTTTAAAAAATAATTTTTATTTTTTTGAGTAAATTGTAACTAAAATAGTCAAGAAACTTGACCCTTCTGTTAGCATAAGATATAGCAAATAATTTATTACAACTTTTTTTGAAATATATCGATTCTTTTTAATGCGTAGTACTCAGAAAACAGTTGGAGACAAGCGGATGTGCGTAAAACCATATCAAAATGCGTTAGAAAGCATGGAGCAAGCCAACCTCGCATTTCTTCAATTGCAACCGCCGTATATTGTAAAATAACATTCTACGGTCCAATCTAAAAGCATTATTCGTGTTTTCATCTGTAAATTAGTTAATCAGCATATAGCAGTTTAGAAAAAGTTTAAAAAATAATTTTTATTTTTTTGAGTAAATTGTAACTAAAATAGTCATGAAACTTGACCCTTCTGTTTGCATAAGATATAGCAAATAATTTATTACAACTTTTTTTGAAATATATCGATTCTTTTTAATGCGTAGTACTCAGAAAACAGTTGGAGACAAGCGGATGTGCGTAAAACCATATCAAAATGCGTTAGAAAGCATGGAGCAAGCCAACCTCGCATTTCTTCAATTGCAACCGCCGTATATTGTAAAATAACATTCTACGGTCCAATCTGAAAGCATTATTCGTGTTTTCATCTGGAAATTAGTTAATCAGCATATAGCAGTTTAGAAAAAGTTTAAAAAATAATTTTTATTTTTTTGAGTAAATTGTAACTAAAATAGTCAAGAAACTTGACCCTTCTGTTTGCATAAGATATAGCAAATAATTTATTACAACTTTTTTTGAAATATATCGATTCTTTTTAATGCGTAGTACTCAGAAAACAGTTGGAGACAAGCGGATGTGCGTAAAACCATATCAAAATGCGTTAGAAAGCATGGAGCAAGCCAACCTCGCATTTCTTCAATTGCAACCGCCGTATATTGTAAAATAACATTCTACGGTCCAATCTGAAAGCATTATTCGTGTTTTCATCTGGAAATTAGTTAATCAGCATATAGCAGTTTAGAAAAAGTTTAAAAAATAATTTTTATTTTTTTGAGTAAATTGTAACTAAAATAGTCAAGAAACTTGACCCTTCTGTTTGCATAAGATATAGCAAATAATTTATTACAACTTTTTTTGAAATAAATCGATTCTTTTTAATGCGTAGTACTCAGAAAACAGTTGGAGACAAGCGGATGTGCGTAAAACCATATCAAAATGCGTTAGAAAGCATGGAGCAAGGCAACCTCGCATTTCTTCAATTGCAACCGCCGTATATTGTAAAATAACATTCTACGGTCCAATCTGAAAGCATTATTCGTGTTTTCATCTGGAAATTAGTTAATCAGCATATAGCAGTTTAGAAAAAGTTTAAAAAATAATTTTTATTTTTTTGAGTAAATTGTAACTAAAATAGTCAAGAAACTTGACCCTTCTGTTTGCATAAGATATAGCAAATAATTTATTACAACTTTTTTTGAAATATATCGATTCTTTTTAATGCGTAGTACTCAGAAAACAGTTGGAGACAAGCGGATGTGCGTAAAACCATATCAAAATGCGTTAGAAAGCATGGAGCAAGCCAACCTCGCATTTCTTCAATTGCAACCGCCGTATATGGTAAAATAACATTCTACGGTCCAATCTGAAAGCATTATTCGTGTTTTCATCTGGAAATTAGTTAATCAGCATATAGCAGTTTATAAAAAGTTTAAAAAATAATATTTATTTTTTTGAGTAAATTGTAACTAAAATAGTCAAGAAACTTGACCCTTCTGTTTGCATAAGATATAGCAAATAATTTATTACAACTTTTTTTGAAATATATCGATTCTTTTTAATGCCTAGTACTCGGAAAACAGTTGGAGACAAGCGGATGTGCGTAAAACCATATCAAAATGCGTTAGAAAGCATGGAGCAAGCCAACCTCGCATTTCTTCAATTGCAACCGCCGTATATTGTAAAATAACATTCTACGGTCCAATCTGAAAGCATTATTCGTGTTTTCATCTGGAAATTAGTTAATCAGCATATAGCAGTTTATAAAAAGTTTAAAAAATATTATTTATTTTTTTGAGTAAATTGTAACTAAAATAGTCAAGAAACTTGACCCTTCTGTTTGCATAAGATATAGCAAATAATTTATTACAACTTTTTTTGAAATATATCGATTCTTTTTAATGCCTAGTACTCAGAAAACAGTTGGAGACAAGCGGATGTGCGTAAAACCATATCAAAATGCGTTAGAAAGCATGGAGCAAGCCAACCTCGCATTTCTTCAATTGCAACCGCCGTATATTGTAAAATAACATTCTACGGTCCAATCTGAAAGCATTATTCGTGTTTTCATCTGGAAATTAGTTAATCAGCATATAGCAGTTTATAAAAAGTTTAAAAAATAATATTTATTTTTTTGAGTAAATTGTAACTAAAATAGTCAAGAAACTTGACCCTTCTGTTTGCATAAGATATAGCAAATAATTTATTACAACTTTTTTTGAAATATATCGATTCTTTTTAATGCCTAGTACTCAGAAAACAGTTGGAGACAAGCGGATGTGCGTAAAACCATATCAAAATGCGTTAGAAAGCATGGAGCAAGCCAACCTCGCATTTCTTCAATTGCAACCGCCGTATATTGTAAAATAACATTCTACGGTCCAATCTGAAAGCATTATTCGTGTTTTCATCTGGAAATTAGTTAATCAGCATATAGCAGTTTATAAAAAGTTTAAAAAACAATATTTATTTTTTTGAGTAAATTGTAACTAAAATAGTCAAGAAACTTGACCCTTCTGTTTGCATAAGATATAGCAAATAATTTATTACAACATTTTTTGAAATATATCGATTCTTTTTAATGCCTAGTACTCAGAAAACAGTTGGAGACAAGCGGATGTGCGTAAAACCATATCAAAATGCGTTAGAAAGCATGGAGCAAGCCAATCTCGCATTTCTTCAATTGCAACCGCCGTATATTGTAAAATAACATTCTACGGTCCAATCTGAAAGGATTATTCGTGTTTTCATCTGGAAATTAGTTAATCAGCATATAGCAGTTTATAAAAAGTTTAAAAAATATTATTTATTTTTTTGAGTAAATTGTAACTAAAATAGTCAAGAAACTTGACCCTTCTGTTTGCATAAGATATAGCAAATAATTTATTACAACTTTTTTTGAAATATATCGATTCTTTTTAATGCGTAGTACTCAGAAAACAGTTGGAGACAAGCGGATGTGCGTAAAACCATATCAAAATGCGTTAGAAAGCATGGAGCAAGCCAACCTCGCATTTCTTCAATTGCAACCGCCGTATATTGTAAAATAACATTCTACGGTCCAATCTGAAAGCATTATTCGTGTTTTCATCTGGAAATTAGTTAATCAGCATATAGCAGTTTATAAAAAGTTTAAAAAATAATATTTATTTTTTTGAGTAAATTGTAACTAAAATAGTCAAGAAACTTGACCCTTCTGTTTGCATAAGATATAGCAAATAATTTATTACAACTTTTTTTGAAATATATCGATTCTTTTTAATGCGTAGTACTCAGAAAACAGTTGGAGACAAGCGGATGTGCGTAAAACCATATCAAAATGCGTCAGAAAGCATGGAGCAAGCCAACCTCGCATTTCTTCAATTGCAACCGCCGTATATTGTAAAATAACATTCTACGGTCCAATCTGAAAGCATTATTCGTGTTTTCATCTGGAAATTAGTTAATCAGCATATAGCAGTTTATAAAAAGTTTAAAAAATAATATTTATTTTTTTGAGTAAATTGTAACTAAAATAGTCAAGAAACTTGACCCTTCTGTTTGCATAAGATATAGCAAATAATTTATTACAACTTTTTTTGAAATATATCGATTCTTTTTAATGCGTAGTACTCAGAAAACAGTTGGAGACAAGCGGATGTGCGTAAAACCATATCAAAATGCGTCAGAAAGCATGGAGCAAGCCAACCTCGCATTTCTTCAATTGCAACCGCCGTATATTGTAAAATAACATTCTACGGTCCAATCTGAAAGCATTATTCGTGTTTTCATCTGGAAATTAGTTAATCAGCATATAGCAGTTTATAAAAAGTTTAAAAAATAATATTTATTTTTTTGAGTAAATTGTAACTAAAATAGTCAAGAAACTTGACCCTTCTGTTTGCATAAGATATAGCAAATAATTTATTACAACTTTTTTTGAAATATATCGATTCTTTTTAATGCGTAGTACTCAGAAAACAGTTGGAGACAAGCGGATGTGCGTAAAACCATATCAAAATGCGTTAGAAAGCATGGAGCAAGCCAACCTCGCATTTCTTCAATTGCAACCGCCGTATATTGTAAAATAACATTCTACGGTCCAATCTGAAAGCATTATTCGTGTTTTCATCTGGAAATTAGTTAATCAGCATATAGCAGTTTATAAAAAGTTTAAAAAATATTATTTATTTTTTTGAGTAAATTGTAACTAAAATAGTCAAGAAACTTGACCCTTCTGTTTGCATAAGATATAGCAAATAATTTATTACAACTTTTTTTGAAATATATCGATTCTTTTTAATGCGTAGTACTCAGAAAACAGTTGGAGACAAGCGGATGTGCGTAAAACCATATCAAAATGCGTTAGAAAGCATGGAGCAAGCCAACCTCGCATTTCTTCAATTGCAACCGCCGTATATTGTAAAATAACATTCTACGGTCCAATCTGAAAGCATTATTCGTGTTTTCATCTGGAAATTAGTTAATCAGCATATAGCAGTTTATAAAAAGTTTAAAAAATAATATTTATTTTTTTGAGTAAATTGTAACTAAAATAGTCAAGAAACTTGACCCTTCTGTTTGCATAAGATATAGCAAATAATTTATTACAACTTTTTTTGAAATATATCGATTCTTTTTAATGCGTAGTACTCAGAAAACAGTTGGAGACAAGCGGATGTGCGTAAAACCATATCAAAATGCGTCAGAAAGCATGGAGCAAGCCAACCTCGCATTTCTTCAATTGCAACCGCCGTATATTGTAAAATAACATTCTACGGTCCAATCTGAAAGCATTATTCGTGTTTTCATCTGGAAATTAGTTAATCAGCATATAGCAGTTTATAAAAAGTTTAAAAAATAATATTTATTTTTTTGAGTAAATTGTAACTAAAATAGTCAAGAAACTTGACCCTTCTGTTTGCATAAGATATAGCAAATAATTTATTACAACTTTTTTTGAAATATATCGATTCTTTTTAATGCGTAGTACTCAGAAAACAGTTGGAGACAAGCGGATGTGCGTAAAACCATATCAAAATGCGTCAGAAAGCATGGAGCAAGCCAACCTCGCATTTCTTCAATTGCAACCGCCGTATATTGTAAAATAACATTCTACGGTCCAATCTGAAAGCATTATTCGTGTTTTCATCTGGAAATTAGTTAATCAGCATATAGCAGTTTATAAAAAGTTTAAAAAATAATATTTATTTTTTTGAGTAAATTGTAACTAAAATAGTCAAGAAACTTGACCCTTCTGTTTGCATAAGATATAGCAAATAATTTATTACAACTTTTTTTGAAATATATCGATTCTTTTTAATGCGTAGTACTCAGAAAACAGTTGGAGACAAGCGGATGTGCGTAAAACCATATCAAAATGCGTTAGAAAGCATGGAGCAAGCCAACCTCGCATTTCTTCAATTGCAACCGCCGTATATTGTAAAATAACATTCTACGGTCCAATCTGAAAGCATTATTCGTGTTTTCATCTGGAAATTAGTTAATCAGCATATAGCAGTTTAGAAAAAGTTTAAAAAATAATTTTTATTTTTTTGAGTAAATTGTAACTAAAATAGTCAAGAAACTTGACCCTTCTGTTTGCATAAGATATAGCAAATAATTTATTACAACTTTTTTTGAAATATATCGATTCTTTTTAATGCGTAGTACTCAGAAAACAGTTGGAGACAAGCGGATGTGCGTAAAACCATATCAAAATGCGTCAGAAAGCATGGAGCAAGCCAACCTCGCATTTCTTCAATTGCAACCGCCGTATATTGTAAAATAACATTCTACGGTCCAATCTGAAAGCATTATTCGTGTTTTCATCTGGAAATTAGTTAATCAGCATATAGCAGTTTATAAAAAGTTTAAAAAATAATATTTATTTTTTTGAGTAAATTGTAACTAAAATAGTCAAGAAACTTGACCCTTCTGTTTGCATAAGATATAGCAAATAATTTATTACAACTTTTTTTGAAATATATCGATTCTTTTTAATGCGTAGTACTCAGAAAACAGTTGGAGACAAGCGGATGTGCGTAAAACCATATCAAAATGCGTTAGAAAGCATGGAGCAAGCCAACCTCGCATTTCTTCAATTGCAACCGCCGTATATTGTAAAATAACATTCTACGGTCCAATCTGAAAGCATTATTCGTGTTTTCATCTGGAAATTAGTTAATCAGCATATAGCAGTTTAGAAAAAGTTTAAAAAATAATTTTTATTTTTTTGAGTAAATTGTAACTAAAATAGTCAAGAAACTTGACCCTTCTGTTTGCATAAGATATAGCAAATAATTTATTACAACTTTTTTTGAAATATATCGATTCTTTTTAATGCGTAGTACTCAGAAAACAGTTGGAGACAAGCGGATGTGCGTAAAACTATATCAAAATGCGTTAGAAAGCATGGAGCAAGCCAACCTCGCATTTCTTCAATTGCAACCGCCGTATATTGTAAAATAACATTCTACGGTCCAATCTGAAAGCATTATTCGTGTTTTCATCTGGAAATTAGTTAATCAGCATATAGCAGTTTATAAAAAGTTTAAAAAATAATATTTATTTTTTTGAGTAAATTGTAACTAAAATAGTCAAGAAACTTGACCCTTCTGGTTGCATAAGATATAGCAAATAATTTATTACAACTTTTTTTGAAATATATCGATTCTTTTTAATGCGTAGTACTCAGAAAACAGTTGGAGACAAGCGGATGTGCGTAAAACCATATCAAAATGCGTTAGAAAGCATGGAGCAAGCCAAGCTCGCATTTCTTCAATTGCAACCGCCCTATATTGTAAGATAACATTCTACGGTCCAATCTGAAAGCATTATTCGTGTTTTCATCTGGAAATTAGTTAATCAGCATATAGCAGTTTATAAAAAGTTTAAAAAATAATATTTATTTTTTTGACTAAATTGTAACTAAAATAGTCAAGAAACTTGACCCTTCTGTTTGCATAAGATATAGCAAATAATTTATTACAACTTTTTTTGAAATATATCGATTCTTTTTAATGCGTAGTACTCAGAAAACAGTTGGAGACAAGCGGATGTGCGTAAAACCATATCAAAATGCGTTAGAAAGCATGGCGAAAGCCAACCTCGCATTTCTTCAATTGCTACCGCCGTATATTGTAAAATAACATTCCAAGGTCCAATCTGAAAGCATTATTCGTGTTTTCATCTGGAAATTAGTTAATCAGCATATAGCAGTTTATAAAAAGTTTAAAAAAAAATTTTTATTTTTTTGAGTAAATTGTAACTAAAATAGTCAAGAAACTTGACCCTTCTGTTTGCATAAGATATAGCAAATAATTTATTACAACTTTTTTTGAAATATATCGATTCTTTTTAATGCGTAGTACTCAGAAAACAGTTGGAGACAAGCGGATGTGCGTAAAACCATATCAAAATGCGTTAGAAAGCATGGAGCAAGCCAACCTCGCATTTCTTCAATTGCAACCGCCGTATATTGTAAAATAACATTCTACGGTCCAATCTGAAAGCATTATTCGTGTTTTCATCTGGAAATTAGTTAATCAGCATATAGCAGTTTAGAAAAAGTTTAAAAAATAATTTTTATTTTTTTGAGTAAATTGTAACTAAAATAGTCAAGAAACTTGACCCTTCTGTTTGCATAAGATATAGCAAATAATTTATTACAACTTTTTTGAAATATATCGATTCTTTTTAATGCGTAGTACTCAGAAAACAGTTGGAGACAAGCGGATGTGCGTAAAACCATATCCAAATGCGTTAGAAAGCATGGAGCAAGCCAACCTCGCATTTCTTCAATTGCAACCGCCGTATATTGTAAAATAACATTCTACGGTCCAATCTGAAAGCATTATTCGTGTTTTCATCTGGAAATTAGTTAATCAGCATATAGCAGTTTAGAAAAAGTTTAAAAAATAATTTTTATTTTTTTGAGTAAATTGTAACTAAAATAGTCAAGAAACTTGACCCTTCTGTTTGCATAAGATATAGCAAATAATTTATTACAACTTTTTTTGAAATATATCGATTCTTTTTAATGCGTAGTACTCAGAAAACAGTTGGAGACAAGCGGATGTGCGTAAAACCATATCAAAATGCGTTAGAAAGCATGGAGCAAGCCAACCTCGCATTTCTTCAATTGCAACCGCCGTATATTGTAAAATAACATTCTACGGTCCAATCTGAAAGCATTATTCGTGTTTTCATCTGGAAATTAGTTAATCAGCATATAGCAGTTTAGAAAAAGTTTAAAAAATAATTTTTATTTTTTTGAGTAAATTGTAACTAAAATAGTCAAGAAACTTGACCCTTCTGTTAGCATAAGATATAGCAAATAATTTATTACAACTTTTTTTGAAATATATCGATTCTTTTTAATGCGTAGTACTCAGAAAACAGTTGGAGACAAGCGGATGTGCGTAAAACCATATCAAAATGCGTTAGAAAGCATGGAGCAAGCCAACCTCACATTTCTTCAATTGCAACCGCCGTATATTGTAAAATAACATTCTACGGTCCAATCTAAAAGCATTATTCGTGTTTTCATCTGGAAATTAGTTAATCAGCATATAGCAGTTTAGAAATAGTTTAAAAAATAATTTTTATTTTTTTGAGTAAATTGTAACTAAAATAGTCATGAAACTTGACCCTTCTGTTTGCATAAGATATAGCAAATAATTTATTACAACTTTTTTTGAAATATATCGATTCTTTTTAATGCGTAGTACTCAGAAAACAGTTGGAGACAAGCGGATGTGCGTAAAACCATATCAAAATGCGTTAGAAAGCATGGAGCAAGCCAACCTCGCATTTCTTCAATTGCAACCGCCGTATATTGTAAAATAACATTCTACGGTCCAATCTGAAAGCATTATTCGTGTTTTCATCTGGAAATTAGTTAATCAGCATATAGCAGTTTAGAAAAAGTTTAAAAAATAATTTTTATTTTTTTGAGTAAATTGTAACTAAAATAGTCAAGAAACTTGACCCTTCTGTTTGCATAAGATATAGCAAATAATTTATTACAACTTTTTTTGAAATATATCGATTCTTTTTAATGCGTAGTACTCAGAAAACAGTTGGAGACAAGCGGATGTGCGTAAAACCATATCAAAATGCGTTAGAAAGCATGGAGCAAGCCAACCTCGCATTTCTTCAATTGCAACCGCCGTATATTGTAAAATAACATTCTACGGTCCAATCTGAAAGCATTATTCGTGTTTTCATCTGGAAATTAGTTAATCAGCATATAGCAGTTTAGAAAAAGTTTAAAAAATAATTTTTATTTTTTTGAGTAAATTGTAACTAAAATAGTCAAGAAACTTGACCCTTCTGTTTGCATAAGATATAGCAAATAATTTATTACAACTTTTTTTGAAATAAATCGATTCTTTTTAATTCGTAGTACTCAGAAAACAGTTGTAGACAAGCGGATGTGCGTAAAACCATATCAAAATGCGTTAGAAAGCATGGAGCAAGGCAACCTCGCATTTCTTCAATTGCAACCGCCGTATATTGTAAAATAACATTCTACGGTCCAATCTGAAAGCATTATTCGTGTTTTCATCTGGAAATTAGTTAATCAGCATATAGCAGTTTAGAAAAAGTTTAAAAAATAATTTTTATTTTTTTGAGTAAATTGTAACTAAAATAGTCAAGAAACTTGACCCTTCTGTTTGCATAAGATATAGCAAATAATTTATTACAACTTTTTTTGAAATATATCGATTCTTTTTAATGCGTAGTACTCAGAAAACAGTTGGAGACAAGCGGATGTGCGTAAAACCATATCAAAATGCGTTAGAAAGCATGGAGCAAGCCAACCTCGCATTTCTTCAATTGCAACCGCCGTATATGGTAAAATAACATTCTACGGTCCAATCTGAAAGCATTATTCGTGTTTTCATCTGGAAATTAGTTAATCAGCATATAGCAGTTTATAAAAAGTTTAAAAAATAATATTTATTTTTTTGAGTAAATTGTAACTAAAATAGTCAAGAAACTTGACCCTTCTGTTTGCATAAGATATAGCAAATAATTTATTACAACTTTTTTTGAAATATATCGATTCTTTTTAATGCCTAGTACTCAGAAAACAGTTGGAGACAAGCGGATGTGCGTAAAACCATATCAAAATGCGTTAGAAAGCATGGAGCAAGCCAACCTCGCATTTCTTCAATTGCAACCGCCGTATATTGTAAAATAACATTCTACGGTCCAATCTGAAAGCATTATTCGTGTTTTCATCTGGAAATTAGTTAATCAGCATATAGCAGTTTATAAAAAGTTTAAAAAATATTATTTATTTTTTTGAGTAAATTGTAACTAAAATAGTCAAGAAACTTGACCCTTCTGTTTGCATAAGATATAGCAAATAATTTATTACAACTTTTTTTGAAATATATCGATTCTTTTTAATGCCTAGTACTCAGAAAACAGTTGGAGACAAGCGGATGTGCGTAAAACCATATCAAAATGCGTTAGAAAGCATGGAGCAAGCCAACTTCGCATTTCTTCAATTGCAACCGCCGTATATTGTAAAATAACATTCTACGGTCCAATCTGAAAGCATTATTCGTGTTTTCATCTGGAAATTAGTTAATCAGCATATAGCAGTTTATAAAAAGTTTAAAAAATAATATTTATTTTTTTGAGTAAATTGTAACTAAAATAGTCAAGAAACTTGACCCTTCTGTTTGCATAAGATATAGCAAATAATTTATTACAACTTTTTTTGAAATATATCGATTCTTTTTAATGCCTAGTACTCAGAAAACAGTTGGAGACAAGCGGATGTGCGTAAAACCATATCAAAATGCGTTAGAAAGCATGGAGCAAGCCAACCTCGCATTTCTTCAATTGCAACCGCCGTATATTGTAAAATAACATTCTACGGTCCAATCTGAAAGCATTATTCGTGTTTTCATCTGGAAATTAGTTAATCAGCATATAGCAGTTTATAAAAAGTTTAAAAAATAATATTTATTTTTTTGAGTAAATTGTAACTAAAATAGTCAAGAAACTTGACCCTTCTGTTTGCATAAGATATAGCAAATAATTTATTACAACATTTTTTGAAATATATCGATTCTTTTTAATGCCTAGTACTCAGAAAACAGTTGGAGACAAGCGGATGTGCGTAAAACCATATCAAAATGCGTTAGAAAGCATGGAGCAAGCCAATCTCGCATTTCTTCAATTGCAACCGCCGTATATTGTAAAATAACATTCTACGGTCCAATCTGAAAGGATTATTCGTGTTTTCATCTGGAAATTAGTTAATCAGCATATAGCAGTTTAGAAAAAGTTTAAAAAATAATTTTTATTTTTTTGAGTAAATTGTAACTAAAATAGTCAAGAAACTTGACCCTTCTGTTTGCATAAGATATAGCAAATAATTTATTACAACTTTTTTTGAAATATATCGATTCTTTTTAATGCGTAGTACTCAGAAAACTGTTGGAGACAAGCGGATGTGCGTAAAACCATATCAAAATGCGTTAGAAAGCATGGAGCAAGCCAATCTCGCATTTCTTCAATTGCAACCGCCGTATATTGTAAAATAACATTCTACGGTCCAATCTGAAAGCATTATTCGTGTTTTCATCTGGAAATTAGTTAATCAGCATATAGCAGTTTATAAAAAGTTTAAAAAGTATTATTTATTTTTTTGAGTAAATTGTAACTAAAATAGTCAAGAAACTTGACCCTTCTGTTTGCATAAGATATAGCAAATAATTTATTACAACTTTTTTTGAAATATATCGATTCTTTTTAATGCGTAGTATTCAGAAAACAGTTGGAGACAAGCGGATGTGCGTAAAACCATATCAAAATGCGTTAGAAAGCATGGAGCAAGCCAACCTCGCATTTCTTCAATTGCAACCGCCGTATATTGTAAAATAACATTCTACGGTCCAATCTGAAAGCATTATTCGTGTTTTCATCTGGAAATTAGTTAATCAGCATATAGCAGTTTATAAAAAGTTTAAAAAATAATATTTATTTTTTTGAGTAAATTGTAACTAAAATAGTCAAGAAACTTGACCCTTCTGTTTGCATAAGATATAGCAAATAATTTATTACAACTTTTTTTGAAATATATCGATTCTTTTTAATGCGTAGTACTCAGAAAACAGTTGGAGACAAGCGGATGTGCGTAAAACCATATCAAAATGCGTTAGAAAGCATGGAGCAAGCCAACCTCGCATTTCTTCAATTGCAACCGCCGTATATTGTAAAATAACATTCTACGGTCCAATCTGAAAGCATTATTCGTGTTTTCATCTGGAAATTAGTTAATCAGCATATAGCAGTTTATAAAAAGTTTAAAAAATATTATTTATTTTTTTGAGTAAATTGTAACTAAAATAGTCAAGAAACTTGACCCTTCTGTTTGCATAAGATATAGCAAATAATTTATTACAACTTTTTTTGAAATATATCGATTCTTTTTAATGCGTAGTACTCAGAAAACAGTTGGAGACAAGCGGATGTGCGTAAAACCATATCAAAATGCGTTAGAAAGCATGGAGCAAGCCAACCTCGCATTTCTTCAATTGCAACCGCCGTATATTGTAAAATAACATTCTACGGTCCAATCTGAAAGCATTATTCGTGTTTTCATCTGGAAATTAGTTAATCAGCATATAGCAGTTTATAAAAAGTTTAAAAAATAATATTTATTTTTTTGAGTAAATTGTAACTAAAATAGTCAAGAAACTTGACCCTTCTGTTTGCATAAGATATAGCAAATAATTTATTACAACTTTTTTTGAAATATATCGATTCTTTTTAATGCGTAGTACTCAGAAAACAGTTGGAGACAAGCGGATGTGCGTAAAACCATATCAAAATGCGTCAGAAAGCATGGAGCAAGCCAACCTCGCATTTCTTCAATTGCAACCGCCGTATATTGTAAAATAACATTCTACGGTCCAATCTGAAAGCATTATTCGTGTTTTCATCTGGAAATTAGTTAATCAGCATATAGCAGTTTATAAAAAGTTTAAAAAATAATATTTATTTTTTTGAGTAAATTGTAACTAAAATAGTCAAGAAACTTGACCCTTCTGTTTGCATAAGATATAGCAAATAATTTATTACAACTTTTTTTGAAATATATCGATTCTTTTTAATGCGTAGTACTCAGAAAACAGTTGGAGACAAGCGGATGTGCGTAAAACCATATCAAAATGCGTCAGAAAGCATGGAGCAAGCCAACCTCGCATTTCTTCAATTGCAACCGCCGTATATTGTAAAATAACATTCTACGGTCCAATCTGAAAGCATTATTCGTGTTTTCATCTGGAAATTAGTTAATCAGCATATAGCAGTTTATAAAAAGTTTAAAAAATAATATTTATTTTTTTGAGTAAATTGTAACTAAAATAGTCAAGAAACTTGACCCTTCTGTTTGCATAAGATATAGCAAATAATTTATTACAACTTTTTTTGAAATATATCGATTCTTTTTAATGCGTAGTACTCAGAAAACAGTTGGAGACAAGCGGATGTGCGTAAAACCATATCAAAATGCGTTAGAAAGCATGGAGCAAGCCAACCTCGCATTTCTTCAATTGCAACCGCCGTATATTGTAAAATAACATTCTACGGTCCAATCTGAAAGCATTATTCGTGTTTTCATCTGGAAATTAGTTAATCAGCATATAGCAGTTTAGAAAAAGTTTAAAAAATAATTTTTATTTTTTTGAGTAAATTGTAACTAAAATAGTCAAGAAACTTGACCCTTCTGTTTGCATAAGATATAGCAAATAATTTATTACAACTTTTTTTGAAATATATCGATTCTTTTTAATGCGTAGTACTCAGAAAACAGTTGGAGACAAGCGGATGTGCGTAAAACCATATCAAAATGCGTCAGAAAGCATGGAGCAAGCCAACCTCGCATTTCTTCAATTGCAACCGCCGTATATTGTAAAATAACATTCTACGGTCCAATCTGAAAGCATTATTCGTGTTTTCATCTGGAAATTAGTTAATCAGCATATAGCAGTTTATAAAAAGTTTAAAAAATAATATTTATTTTTTTGAGTAAATTGTAACTAAAATAGTCAAGAAACTTGACCCTTCTGGTTGCATAAGATATAGCAAATAATTTATTACAACTTTTTTTGAAATATATCGATTCTTTTTAATGCGTAGTACTCAGAAAACAGTTGGAGACAAGCGGATGTGCGTAAAACCATATCAAAATGCGTTAGAAAGCATGGAGCAAGCCAAGCTCGCATTTCTTCAATTGCAACCGCCCTATATTGTAAGATAACATTCTACGGTCCAATCTGAAAGCATTATTCGTGTTTTCATCTGGAAATTAGTTAATCAGCATATAGCAGTTTATAAAAAGTTTAAAAAATAATATTTATTTTTTTGACTAAATTGTAACTAAAATAGTCAAGAAACTTGACCCTTCTGTTTGCATAAGATATAGCAAATAATTTATTACAACTTTTTTTGAAATATATCGATTCTTTTTAATGCGTAGTACTCAGAAAACAGTTGGAGACAAGCGGATGTGCGTAAAACCATATCAAAATGCGTTAGAAAGCATGGCGAAAGCCAACCTCGCAT
The DNA here is from genome assembly GCA_911387805.1 of Cantharis rustica. Taxonomy (NCBI): domain Eukaryota; kingdom Metazoa; phylum Arthropoda; class Insecta; order Coleoptera; family Cantharidae; genus Cantharis; species Cantharis rustica. The sequence continues at coordinate 14,377,617 of OU426883.1, forward strand.
TTCTTCAATTGCTACCGCCGTATATTGTAAAATAACATTCCAAGGTCCAATCTGAAAGCATTATTCGTGTTTTCATCTGGAAATTAGTTAATCAGCATATAGCAGTTTATAAAAAGTTTAAAAAAAAATTTTTATTTTTTTGAGTAAATTGTAACTAAAATAGTCAAGAAACTTGACCCTTCTGTTTGCATAAGATATAGCAAATAATTTATTACAACTTTTTTTGAAATATATCGATTCTTTTTAATGCGTAGTACTCAGAAAACAGTTGGAGACAAGCGGATGTGCGTAAAACCATATCAAAATGCGTTAGAAAGCATGGAGCAAGCCAACCTCGCATTTCTTCAATTGCAACCGCCGTATATTGTAAAATAACATTCTACGGTCCAATCTGAAAGCATTATTCGTGTTTTCATCTGGAAATTAGTTAATCAGCATATAGCAGTTTACAAAAAGTTTAAAAAATAATATTTATTTTTTTTGAGTAAATTGTAACTAAAATAGTCAAGAAACTTGACCCTTCTGTTTGCATAAGATATAGCAAATAATTTATTACAACTTTTTTTGAAATATATCGATTCTTTTTAATGCGTAGTACTCAGAAAACAGTTGGAGACAAGCGGATGTGCGTAAAACCATATCAAAATGCGTCAGAAAGCATGGAGCAAGCCAACCTCGCATTTCTTCAATTGCAACCGCCGTATATTGTAAAATAACATTCTACGGTCCAATCTGAAAGCATTATTCGTGTTTTCATCTGGAAATTAGTTAATCAGCATATAGCAGTTTATAAAAAGTTTAAAAAATAATATTTATTTTTTTGAGTAAATTGTAACTAAAATAGTCAAGAAACTTGACCCTTCTGTTTGCATAAGATATAGCAAATAATTTATTACAACTTTTTTTGAAATATATCGATTCTTTTTAATGCGTAGTACTCAGAAAACAGTTGGAGACAAGCGGATGTGCGTAAAACCATATCAAAATGCGTCAGAAAGCATGGAGCAAGCCAACCTCGCATTTCTTCAATTGCAACCGCCGTATATTGTAAAATAACATTCTACGGTCCAATCTGAAAGCATTATTCGTGTTTTCATCTGGAAATTAGTTAATCAGCATATAGCAGTTTATAAAAAGTTTAAAAAATAATATTTATTTTTTTGAGTAAATTGTAACTAAAATAGTCAAGAAACTTGACCCTTCTGTTTGCATAAGATATAGCAAATAATTTATTACAACTTTTTTTGAAATATATCGATTCTTTTTAATGCGTAGTACTCAGAAAACAGTTGGAGACAAGCGGATGTGCGTAAAACCATATCAAAATGCGTTAGAAAGCATGGAGCAAGCCAACCTCGCATTTCTTCAATTGCAACCGCCGTATATTGTAAAATAACATTCTACGGTCCAATCTGAAAGCATTATTCGTGTTTTCATCTGGAAATTAGTTAATCAGCATATAGCAGTTTAGAAAAAGTTTAAAAAATAATTTTTATTTTTTTGAGTAAATTGTAACTAAAATAGTCAAGAAACTTGACCCTTCTGTTTGCATAAGATATAGCAAATAATTTATTACAACTTTTTTTGAAATATATCGATTCTTTTTAATGCGTAGTACTCAGAAAACAGTTGGAGACAAGCGGATGTGCGTAAAACCATATCAAAATGCGTCAGAAAGCATGGAGCAAGCCAACCTCGCATTTCTTCAATTGCAACCGCCGTATATTGTAAAATAACATTCTACGGTCCAATCTGAAAGCATTATTCGTGTTTTCATCTGGAAATTAGTTAATCAGCATATAGCAGTTTATAAAAAGTTTAAAAAATAATATTTATTTTTTTGAGTAAATTGTAACTAAAATAGTCAAGAAACTTGACCCTTCTGGTTGCATAAGATATAGCAAATAATTTATTACAACTTTTTTTGAAATATATCGATTCTTTTTAATGCGTAGTACTCAGAAAACAGTTGGAGACAAGCGGATGTGCGTAAAACCATATCAAAATGCGTTAGAAAGCATGGAGCAAGCCAAGCTCGCATTTCTTCAATTGCAACCGCCCTATATTGTAAGATAACATTCTACGGTCCAATCTGAAAGCATTATTCGTGTTTTCATCTGGAAATTAGTTAATCAGCATATAGCAGTTTATAAAAAGTTTAAAAAATAATATTTATTTTTTTGACTAAATTGTAACTAAAATAGTCAAGAAACTTGACCCTTCTGTTTGCATAAGATATAGCAAATAATTTATTACAACTTTTTTTGAAATATATCGATTCTTTTTAATGCGTAGTACTCAGAAAACAGTTGGAGACAAGCGGATGTGCGTAAAACCATATCAAAATGCGTTAGAAAGCATGGCGAAAGCCAACCTCGCATTTCTTCAATTGCTACCGCCGTATATTGTAAAATAACATTCCAAGGTCCAATCTGAAAGCATTATTCGTGTTTTCATCTGGAAATTAGTTAATCAGCATATAGCAGTTTATAAAAAGTTTAAAAAAAAATTTTTATTTTTTTGAGTAAATTGTAACTAAAATAGTCAAGAAACTTGACCCTTCTGTTTGCATAAGATATAGCAAATAATTTATTACAACTTTTTTTGAAATATATCGATTCTTTTTAATGCGTAGTACTCAGAAAACAGTTGGAGACAAGCGGATGTGCGTAAAACCATATCAAAATGCGTTAGAAAGCATGGAGCAAGCCAACCTCGCATTTCTTCAATTGCAACCGCCGTATATTGTAAAATAACATTCTACGGTCCAATCTGAAAGCATTATTCGTGTTTTCATCTGGAAATTAGTTAATCAGCATATAGCAGTTTAGAAAAAGTTTAAAAAATAATTTTTATTTTTTTGAGTAAATTGTAACTAAAATAGTCAAGAAACTTGACAATTCTGTTTGCATAAGATATAGCAAATAATTTATTACAACTTTTTTTGAAATATATCGATTCTTTTTAATGCGTAGTACTCAGAAAACAGTTGGAGACAAGCGGATGTGCGTAAAACCATATCAAAATGCGTTAAAAAGCATGGAGCAAGCCAACCTCGCATTTCTTCAATTGCAACCGCCGTATATTGTAAAATAACATTCTACGGTCCAATCTGAAAGCATTATTCGTGTTTTCATCTGGAAATTAGTTAATCAGCATATAGCAGTTTAGAAAAAGTTTAAAAAATAATTTTTATTTTTTTGAGTAAATTGTAACTAAAATAGTCAAGAAACTTGACCCTTCTGTTTGCATAAGATATAGCAAATAATTTATTACAACTTTTTTTGAAATATATCGATTCTTTTTAATGCGTAGTACTCAGAAAACAGTTGGAGACAAGCGGATGTGCGTAAAACCATATCAAAATGCGTTAGAAAGCATGGAGCAAGCCAACCTCGCATTTCTTCAATTGCAACCGCCGTATATTGTAAAATAACATTCTACGGTCCAATCTGAAAGCATTATTCGTGTTTTTATCTGGAAATTAGTTAATCAGCATATAGCAGTTTAGAAAAAGTTTAAAAAATAATTTTTATTTTTTTGAGTAAATTGTAACTAAAATAGTCAAGAAACTTGACCCTTCTGTTTGCATAAGATATAGCAAATAATTTATTACAACTTTTTTTGAAATATATCGATTCTTTTTAATGCGTAGTACTCAGAAAACAGTTGGAGACAAGCGGATGTGCGTAAAACCATATCAAAATGCGTTAGAGAGCATGGAGCAAGCCAACCTCGCATTTCTTCAATTGCAACCGCCGTATATTGTAAAATAACATTCTACGGTCCAATCTGAAAGCATTATTCGTGTTTTCATCTGGAAATTAGTTAATCAGCATATAGCAGTTTAGAAAAAGTTTAAAAAATAATTTTTATTTTTTTGAGTAAATTGTAACTAAAATAGTCAAGAAACTTGACCCTTCTGTTTGCATAAGATATAGCAAATAATTTATTACAACTTTTTTTGAAATATATCGATTCTTTTCAATGCGTAGTAATCAGAAAACAGTTGGAGACAAGCGGATGTGCGTAAAACCATATCAAAATGCGTTAGAAAGCATGGAGCAAGCCAAGCTCGCATTTCTTCAATTGCAACCGCCGTATATTGTAAGATAACATTCTACGGTCCAATCTGAAAGCATTATTCGTGTTTTCATCTGGAAATTAGTTAATCAGCATATAGCAGTTTATAAAAAGTTTAAAAAATAATATTTATTTTTTTGAGTAAATTGTAACTAAAATAGTCAAGAAACTTGACCCTTCTGTTTGCATAAGATATAGCAAATAATTTATTACAACTTTTTTTGAAATATATCGATTCTTTTTAATGCGTAGTACTCAGAAAACAGTTGGAGACAAGCGGATGTGCGTAAAACCATATCAAAATGCGTTAGAAAGCATGGAGCAAGCCAACCTCGCATTTCTTCAATTGCAACCGCCGTATATTGTAAAATAACATTCTACGGTCGAATCTGAAAGCATTATTCGTGTTTTCATCTGGAAATTAGTTAATCAGCATATAGCAGTTTATAAAAAGTTTAAGAAATAATATTTATTTTTTTGAGTAAATTGTAACTAAAATAGTCAAGAAACTTGACCCTTCTGTTTGCATAAGATATAGCAAATAATTTATTACAACTTTTTTTGAAATATATCGATTCTTTTTAATGCGTAGTACTCAGAAAACAGTTGGAGACAAGCGGATGTGCGTAAAACCATATCAAAATGCGTTAGAAAGCATGGAGCAAGCCAAGCTCGCATTTCTTCAATTGCAACCGCCGTATATTGTAAAATAACATTCTACGGTCCAATCTGAAAGCATTATTCGTGTTTTCTTCTGGAAATTAGTTAATCAGCATATAGCAGTTTATAAAAAGTTTAAAAAATAATATTTATTTTTTTGAGTAAATTGTAACTAAAATAGTCAAGAAACTTGACCCTTCTGTTTGCATAAGATATAGCAAATAATTTATTACAACTTTTTTGAAATATGTCGATTCTTTTTAATGCGTACTACTCAGAAAACAGTTGCAGACAAGCGGATGTGCGTAAAACCATATCAAAATGCGTTAGAAAGCATGGAGCAAGCCAACCTCGCATTTCTTCAATTGCAACCGCCGTATATTGTAAAATAACATTCTACGGTCCAATCTGAAAGCATTATTCGTGTTTTCATCTGGAAATTAGTTAATCAGCATATAGCAGTTTATAAAAAGTTTAAAAAATAATTTTTATTTTTTTGAGTAAATTGTAACTAAAATAGTCAAGAAACTTGACCCTTCTGTTTGCATAAGATATAGCAAATAATTTATTACAACTTTTTTTGAAATATATCGATTCTTTTTAATGCGTAGTACTCAGAAAACAGTTGGAGACAAGCGGATGTGCGTAAAACCATATCAAAATGCGTTAGAAAGCATGGAGCAAGCCAACCTCGCATTTATTTAATTGCAACCGCCGTATATTGTAAAATAACATTCTACGGTCATATCTGAAAGCATTATTCGTGTTTTCATCTGGAAATTAGTTAATCAGCATATAGCAGTTTAGAAACAGTTTAAAAAATAATTTTTATTTTTTTGAGTAAATTGTAACTAAAATAGTCAAGAAACTTGACCCTTCTGTTTGCATAAGATATAGCAAATAATTTATTACAACTTTTTTTGAAATATATCGATTCTTTTTAATGCGTAGTACTCAGAAAACAGTTGGAGACCAGCGGATGTGCGTAAAACCATATCAAAATGCGTTAGAAAGCATGGAGCAAGCCAAGCTCGCATTTCTTCAATTGCAACCGCCGTATATTGTAAGATAACATTCTATGGTCCAATCTGAAAGCATTATTCGTGTTTTCTTCTGGAAATTAGTTAATCAGCATATAGCAGTTTAGAAAAAGTTTAAAAAATAATTTTTATTTTTTTGAGTAAATTGTAACTAAAATAGTCAAGAAACTTGACCCTTCTGTTTGCATAAGATATAGCAAATAATTTATTACAACTTTTTTTGAAATATATCGATTCTTTTCAATGCGTAGTACTCAGAAAACAGTTGGAGACAAGCGGATGTGCGTAAAACCATATCAAAATGCGTTAGAAAGCATGGAGCAAGCCAACCTCGCATTTCTTCAATTGCAACCGCCGTATATTGTAAAATAACATTCTACGGTCCAATCTGAAAGCATTATTCGTGTTTTCATCTGGAAATTAGTTAATCAGCATATAGCAGTTTAGAAAAAGTTTAAAAAATAATTTTTATTTTTTTGAGTAAATTGTAACTAAAATAGTCAAGAAACTTGACCCTTCTGTTTGCATAAGATATAGCAAATAATTTATTACAACTTTTTTTGAAATATATCGATTCTTTTTAATGCGTAGTATTCAGAAAACAGTTGGAGACAAGCGGATGTGCGTAAAACCATATCAAAATGCGTTAGAAAGCATGGAGCAAGCCAACCTCGCATTTCTTCAATTGCAACCGCCGTATATTGTAAAATAACATTCTACGGTCCAATCTGAAAGCATTATTCGTGTTTTCATCTGGAAATTAGTTAATCAGCATATAGCAGTTTAGAAAAAGTTTAAAAAATAATTTTAGTTTTTTTGAGTAAATTGTAACTAAAATAGTCAAGAAACTTGACCCTTCTGTTTGCATAAGATATAGCAAATAATTTATTACAACTTTTTTTGAAATATATCGATTCTTTTTAATGCGTAGTACTCAGAAAACAGTTGGAGACAAGCAGTTTAGAAAAAGTTTAAAAAATAATTTTTATTTTTTTGAGTAAATTGTAACTAAAATAGTCAAGAAACTTGACCCTTCTGTTTGCATAAGATATAGCAAATAATTTATTACAACTTTTTTTGAAATATATCGATTCTTTTTAATGCCTAGTACTCAGAAAACAGTTGGAGACAAGCGGATGTGCGTAAAACCATATCAAAATGCGTTAGAAAGCATGGAGCAAGCCAACCTCGCATTTCTTCAACTGCAACCGCCGTATATTGTAAAATAACATTCTACGGTCCAATCTGAAAGCACTATTCGTGTTTTCATCTGGAAATTAGTTAATCAGCATATAGCAGTTTATAAAAAGTTTAAAAAATAATATTTATTTTTTTGAGTAAATTGTAACTAAAATAGTCAAGAAACTTGACCCTTCTGTTTGCATAAGATATAGCAAATAATTTATTACAACTTTTTTTGAAATATATCGATTCTTCTTAATGCGTAGTACTCAGAAAACAGTTGGAGACAAGCAGATGTGCGTAAAACCATATCAAAATGCGTTAGAAAGCATGGAGCAAGCCAACCTCGCATTTATTTAATTGCAACCGCCGTATATTGTAAAATAACATTCTACGGTCATATCTGAAAGCATTATTCGTGTTTTCATCTGGAAATTAGTTAATCAGCATATAGCAGTTTAGAAACAGTTTAAAAAATAATTTTTATTTTTTTGAGTAAATTGTAACTAAAATAGTCAAGAAACTTGACCCTTCTGTTTGCATAAGATATAGCAAATAATTTATTACAACTTTTTTTGAAATATATCGATTCTTTTTAATGCGTAGTACTCAGAAAACAGTTGGAGACCAGCGGATGTGCGTAAAACCATATCAAAATGCGTTAGAAAGCATGGAGCAAGCCAAGCTCGCATTTCTTCAATTGCAACCGCCGTATATTGTAAGATAACATTCTATGGTCCAATCTGAAAGCATTATTCGTGTTTTCTTCTGGAAATTAGTTAATCAGCATATAGCAGTTTAGAAAAAGTTTAAAAAATAATTTTTATTTTTTTGAGTAAATTGTAACTAAAATAGTCAAGAAACTTGACCCTTCTGTTTGCATAAGATATAGCAAATAATTTATTACAACTTTTTTTGAAATATATCGATTCTTTTCAATGCGTAGTACTCAGAAAACAGTTGGAGACAAGCGGATGTGCGTAAAACCATATCAAAATGCGTTAGAAAGCATGGAGCAAGCCAACCTCGCATTTCTTCAATTGCAACCGCCGTATATTGTAAAATAACATTCTACGGTCCAATCTGAAAGCATTATTCGTGTTTTCATCTGGAAATTAGTTAATCAGCATATAGCAGTTTAGAAAAAGTTTAAAAAATAATTTTTATTTTTTTGAGTAAATTGTAACTAAAATAGTCAAGAAACTTGACCCTTCTGTTTGCATAAGATATAGCAAATAATTTATTACAACTTTTTTTGAAATATATCGATTCTTTTTAATGCGTAGTACTCAGAAAACAGTTGGAGACAAGCAGTTTAGAAAAAGTTTAAAAAATAATTTTTATTTTTTTGAGTAAATTGTAACTAAAATAGTCAAGAAACTTGACCCTTCTGTTTGCATAAGATATAGCAAATAATTTATTACAACTTTTTTTGAAATATATCGATTCTTTTTAATGCGTAGTACTCAGAAAACAGTTGGAGACAAGCAGTTTAGAAAAAGTTTAAAAAATAATTTTTATTTTTTTGAGTAAATTGTAACTAAAATAGTCAAGAAACTTGACCCTTCTGTTTGCATAAGATATAGCAAATAATTTATTACAACTTTTTTTGAAATATATCGATTCTTTTTAATGCGTAGTACTCAGAAAACAGTTGGAGACAAGCAGTTTAGAAAAAGTTTAAAAAATAATTTTTATTTTTTTGAGTAAATTGTAACTAAAATAGTCAAGAAACTTGACCCTTCTGTTTGCATAAGATATAGCAAATAATTTATTACAACTTTTTTTGAAATATATCGATTCTTTTTAATGCCTAGTACTCAGAAAACAGTTGGAGACAAGCGGATGTGCGTAAAACCATATCAAAATGCGTTAGAAAGCATGGAGCAAGCCAACCTCGCATTTCTTCAACTGCAACCGCCGTATATTGTAAAATAACATTCTACGGTCCAATCTGAAAGCACTATTCGTGTTTTCATCTGGAAATTAGTTAATCAGCATATAGCAGTTTATAAAAAGTTTAAAAAATAATATTTATTTTTTTGAGTAAATTGTAACTAAAATAGTCAAGAAACTTGACCCTTCTGTTTGCATAAGATATAGCAAATAATTTATTACAACTTTTTTTGAAATATATCGATTCTTTTTAATGCGTAGTACTCAGAAAACAGTTGGAGACAAGCGGATGTGCGTAAAACCATATCAAAATGCGTTAGAAAGCATGGAGCAAGCCAACCTCGCATTTATTTAATTGCAACCGCCGTATATTGTAAAATAACATTCTACGGTCATATCTGAAAGCATTATTCGTGTTTTCATCTGGAAATTAGTTAATCAGCATATAGCAGTTTAGAAACAGTTTAAAAAATAATTTTTATTTTTTTGAGTAAATTGTAACTAAAATAGTCAAGAAACTTGACCCTTCTGTTTGCATAAGATATAGCAAATAATTTATTACAACTTTTTTTGAAATATATCGATTCTTTTTAATGCCTAGTACTCAGAAAACAGTTGGAGACAAGCGGATGTGCGTAAAACCATATCAAAATGCGTTAGAAAGCATGGAGCAAGCCAACCTCGCATTTCTTCAATTGCAACCGCCGTATATTGTAAAATAACATTCTACGGTCCAATCTGAAAGCATTATTCGTGTTTTCATCTGGAAATTAGTTAATCAGCATATAGCAGTTTATAAAAAGATTAAAAAATAAAATTTATTTTTTTGAGTAAATTGTAACTAAAATAGTCAAGAAACTTGACCCTTCTGTTTGCATAAGATATAGCAAATAATTTATTACAACTTTTTTTGAAGTATATCGATTTTTTTAATGCGTAGTACTCAGAAAACAGTTGGAGACAAGCGGATGTGCGTAAAACCATATCAAAATGCGTTAGAAAGCATGGAGCAAGCCAACCTTGCATTTCTTCAATTGCAACCGCCGTATATTGTAAAATAACATTCTACGGTCCAATCTGAAAGCATTATTCGTGTTTTCATCTGGAAATTAGTTAATCAGCATATAGCAGTTTAGAAAAAGTTTAAAAAATAATTTTTATTTTTTTGAGTAAATTGTAACTAAAATAGTCAAGAAACTTGACCCTTCTGTTTGCATAAGATATAGCAAATAATTTATTACAACTTTTTTTGAAATATATCGATTCTTTTTAATGCGTAGTACTCAGAAAACAGTTGGAAACAAGCGGATGTACGTAAAACCATATCAAAATGCGTTAGAAAGCATGGAGCAAGCCAACCTCGCATTTCTTCAATTGCAACCGCCGTATATTGTAAAATAACATTCTACGGTCCAATCTGAAAGCATTATTCGTGTTTTCATCTGGAAATTAGTTAATCAACATATAGCAGTTTAGAAAAAGTTTAAAAAATAATATTTATTTTTTTGAGTAAATTGTAACTAAAATAGTCAAGAAACTTGACCCTTCTGTTTGCATAAGATATAGCAAATAATTTTTATTACAACTTTTTTTGAAATATATCGATTCTTTTTAATGCTTAGTACTCAGAAAACAGTTGGAGACAAGCGGATGTGCGTAAAACCATATCAAAATGCGTTAGAAAGCATGGAGCAAGCCAACCTCGCATTTCTTCAATTGCAACCGCCGTATATTGTAAAATAACATTCTACGGTCCAATCTGAAAGCATTATTCGTGTTTTCATCTGGAAATTAGTTAATCAGCATATAGCAGTTTAGAAAAAGTTTAAAAAATAATTTTTATTTTTTTGAGTAAATTGTAACTAAAATAGTCAAGAAACTTGACCCTTCTGTTTGCATAAGATATAGCAAATAATTTATTACAACTTTTTTTGAAATATATCGATTCTTTTTAATGCGTAGTACTCAGAAAACAGTTGGAGACAAGCGGATGTGCGTAAAACCATATCAAAATGCGTTAGAAAGCATGGAGCAAACCAACCTTGCATTTCTTCAATTGCAACCGCCGTATATTGTAAAATAACATTCTACGGTCCAATCTGAAAGCATTATTCGTGTTTTCATCTGGAAATTAGTTAATCAGCATATAGCAGTTTATAAAAAGTTTAAAAAATAATTTTTATTTTTTTGAGTAAATTGTAACTAAAATAGGCAAGAAACTTGACCCTTCTGTTTGCATAAGTTATAGGAAATAATTTGTTACAACTTTTTTTGAAATATATCGTTTCTTTTTAATGCGTAGTACTCAGAAAACAGTTGGAGACAAGCGGATGTGCGTAAAACCATATCAAAATGCGTTAGAAAGCATGGAGCAAGCCAACCTCGCATTTCTTCAATTGCAACCGCCGTATATTGTAAAATAACATTCTACGGTCCAATCTGAAAGCATTATTAGTGTTTTCATCTGGAAATTAGTTAATCAGCATATAGCAGTTTAGAAAAAGTTTAAAAAATAATTTTTATTTTTTTGAGTAAATTGTAACTAAAATAGTCAAGAAACTTGACCCTTCTGTTTGCATAAGATATAGCAAATAATTTATTACAACTTTTTTTGAAATATATCGATTCTTTTTAATGCGTAGTACTCAGAAAACAGTTGGAGACAAGCGGATGTGCGTAAAACCATATCAAAATGCGTTAGAAAGCATGGAGCAAGCCAACCTCGCATTTCTTCAATTGCAACCGCCGTATATTGTAAAATAACATTCTACGGTCCAATCTGAAAGCATTATTCGTGTTTTCATCTGGAAATTAGTTAATCAGCATATAGCAGTTTAGAAAAAGTTTAAAAAATAATTTTTATTTTTTTGAGTAAATTGTAACTAAAATAGTCAAGAAACTTGACCCTTCTGTTTGCATAAGATATAGCAAATAATTTATTACAACTTTTTTTGAAATATATCGATTCTTTTTAATGCGTAGTACTCAGAAAACAGTTGGAGACAAGCGGATGTGCGTAAAACCATATCAAAATGCGTTAGAAAGCATGGAGCAAGCCAACCTCGCATTTCTTCAATTGCAACCGCCGTATATTGTAAAATAACATTCTACGGTCCAATCTGAAAGCATTATTCGTGTTTTCATCTGGAAATTAGTTAATCAGCATATAGCAGTTTAGAAAAAGTTTAAAAAATAATTTTTATTTTTTTGAGTAAATTGTAACTAAAATAGTCAAGAAACTTGACCCTTCTGTTTGCATAAGATATAGCAAATAATTTATTACAACTTTTTTTGAAATATATCGATTCTTTTTAATGCGTAGTACTCAGAAAACAGTTGGAGACAAGCGGATGTGCGTAAAACCATATCAAAATGCGTTAGAAAGCATGGAGCAAGCCAAGCTCGCATTTCTTCAATTGCAACCGCCGTATATTGTAAGATAATATTCTACGGTCCAATCTGAAAGCATTATTCGTGTTTTCATCTGGAAATTAGTTAATCAGCATATAGCAGTTTAGAAAAAGTTTAAAAAATAATTTTTATTTTTTTGAGTAAATTGTAACTAAAATAGTCAAGAAACTTGACCCTTCTGTTTGCATAAGATATAGCAAATAATTTATTACAACTTTTTTTGAAATATATCGATTCTTTTTAATGCGTAGTACTCAGAAAACAGTTGGAGACAAGCGGATGTGCGTAAAACCATATCAAAATGCGTTAGAAAGCATGGAGCAAGCCAACCTCGCATTTCTTCAATTGCAACCGCCGTATATTGTAAAATAACATTCTACGGTCCAATCTGAAAGCATTATTCGTGTTTTCATCTGGAAATTAGTTAATCAGCATATAGCAGTTTAGAAAAAGTTTAAAAAATAATTTTTATTTTTTTGAGTAAATTGTAACTAAAATAGTCAAGAAACTTGACCCTTCTGTTTGCATAAGATATAGCAAATAATTTATTACAACTTTTTTTGAAATATATCGATTCTTTTTAATGCGTAGTACTCAGAAAACAGTTGGAGACAAGCGGATGTGCGTAAAACCATATCAAAATGCGTTAGAAAGCATGGAGCAAGCCAACCTCGCATTTCTTCAATTGCAACCGCCGTATATTGTAAAATAACATTCTACGGTGCAATCTGAAAGCATTATTCGTGTTTTCATCTGGAAATTAGTTAATCAGCATATAGCAGTTTATAAAAAGTTTAAAAAATAATATTTATTTTTTTGAGTAAATTGTAACTAAAATAGTCAAGAAACTTGACCCTTCTGTTTGCATAAGATATAGCAAATAATTTATTACAACTTTTTTTGAAATATATCGATTCTTTTTAATGCGTAGTACTCAGAAAACAGTTGGAGACAAGCGGATGTGCGTAAAACCATATCAAAATGCGTTAGAAAGCATGGAGCAAACCAACCTTGCATTTCTTCAATTGCAACCGCCGTATATTGTAAAATAACATTCTACGGTCCAATCTGAAAGCATTATTCGTGTTTTCATCTGGAAATTAGTTAATCAGCATATAGCAGTTTATAAAAAGTTTAAAAAATAATTTTTATTTTTTTGAGTAAATTGTAACTAAAAAAGGCAAGAAACTTGACCCTTCTGTTTGCATAAGTTATAGGAAATAATTTGTTACAACTTTTTTTGAAATATATCGTTTCTTTTTAATGCGTAGTACTCAGAAAACAGTTGGAGACAAGCGGATGTGCGTAAAACCATATCAAAATGCGTTAGAAAGCATGGAGCAAGCCAACCTCGCATTTCTTCAATTGCAACCGCCGTATATTGTAAAATAACATTCTACGGTCCAATCTGAAAGCATTATTCGTGTTTTCATCTGGAAATTAGTTAATCAGCATATAGCAGTTTAGAAAAAGTTTAAAAAATAATTTTTATTTTTTTGAGTAAATTGTAACTAAAATAGTCAAGAAACTTGACCCTTCTGTTTGCATAAGATATAGCAAATAATTTATTACAACTTTTTTTGAAATATATCGATTCTTTTTAATGCGTAGTACTCAGAAAACAGTTGGAGACAAGCGGATGTGCGTAAAACCATATCAAAATGCGTTAGAAAGCATGGAGCAAGCCAACCTCGCATTTCTTCAATTGCAACCGCCGTATATTGTAAAATAACATTCTACGGTCCAATCTGAAAGCATTATTCGTGTTTTCATCTGGAAATTAGTTAATCAGCATATAGCAGTTTAGAAAAAGTTTAAAAAATAATTTTTATTTTTTTGAGTAAATTGTAACTAAAATAGTCAAGAAACTTGACCCTTCTGTTTGCATAAGATATAGCAAATAATTTATTACAACTTTTTTTGAAATATATCGATTCTTTTTAATGCGTAGTACTCAGAAAACAGTTGGAGACAAGCGGATGTGCGTAAAACCATATCAAAATGCGTTAGAAAGCATGGAGCAAGCCAACCTCGCATTTCTTCAATTGCAACCGCCGTATATTGTAAAATAACATTCTACGGTCCAATCTGAAAGCATTATTCGTGTTTTCATCTGGAAATTAGTTAATCAGCATATAGCAGTTTAGAAAAAGTTTAAAAAATAATTTTTATTTTTTTGAGTAAATTGTAACTAAAATAGTCAAGAAACTTGACCCTTCTGTTTGCATAAGATATAGCAAATAATTTATTACAACTTTTTTTGAAATATATCGATTCTTTTTAATGCGTAGTACTCAGAAAACAGTTGGAGACAAGCGGATGTGCGTAAAACCATATCAAAATGCGTTAGAAAGCATGGAGCAAGCCAACCTCGCATTTCTTCAATTGCAACCGCCGTATATTGTAAGATAATATTCTACGGTCCAATCTGAAAGCATTATTCGTGTTTTCATCTGGAAATTAGTTAATCAGCATATAGCAGTTTAGAAAAAGTTTAAAAAATAATTTTTATTTTTTTGAGTAAATTGTAACTAAAATAGTCAAGAAACTTGACCCTTCTGTTTGCATAAGATATAGCAAATAATTTATTACAACTTTTTTTGAAATATATCGATTCTTTTTAATGCGTAGTACTCAGAAAACAGTTGGAGACAAGCGGATGTGCGTAAAACCATATCAAAATGCGTTAGAAAGCATGGAGCAAGCCAACCTCGCATTTCTTCAATTGCAACCGCCGTATATTGTAAAATAACATTCTACGGTCCAATCTGAAAGCATTATTCGTGTTTTCATCTGGAAATTAGTTAATCAGCATATAGCAGTTTAGAAAAAGTTTAAAAAATAATTTTTATTTTTTTGAGTAAATTGTAACTAAAATAGTCAAGAAACTTGACCCTTCTGTTTGCATAAGATATAGCAAATAATTTATTACAACTTTTTTTGAAATATATCGATTCTTTTTAATGCGTAGTACTCAGAAAACAGTTGGAGACAAGCGGATGTGCGTAAAACCATATCAAAATGCGTTAGAAAGCATGGAGCAAGCCAACCTCGCATTTCTTCAATTGCAACCGCCGTATATTGTAAAATAACATTCTACGGTCCAATCTGAAAGCATTATTCGTGTTTTCATCTGGAAATTAGTTAATCAGCATATAGCAGTTTAGAAAAAGTTTAAAAAATAATTTTTATTTTTTTGAGTAAATTGTAACTAAAATAGTCAAGAAACTTGACCCTTCTGTTTGCATAAGATATAGCAAATAATTTATTACAACTTTTTTTGAAATATATCGATTCTTTTTAATGCGTAGTACTCAGAAAACAGTTGGAGACAAGCGGATGTGCGTAAAACCATATCAAAATGCGTTAGAAAGCATGGAGCAAGCCAAGCTCGCATTTCTTCAATTGCAACCGCCGTATATTGTAAGATAATATTCTACGGTCCAATCTGAAAGCATTATTCGTGTTTTCATCTGGAAATTAGTTAATCAGCATATAGCAGTTTAGAAAAAGTTTAAAAAATAATTTTTATTTTTTTGAGTAAATTGTAACTAAAATAGTCAAGAAACTTGACCCTTCTGTTTGCATAAGATATAGCAAATAATTTATTACAACTTTTTTTGAAATATATCGATTCTTTTTAATGCGTAGTACTCAGAAAACAGTTGGAGACAAGCGGATGTGCGTAAAACCATATCAAAATGCGTTAGAAAGCATGGAGCAAGCCAACCTCGCATTTCTTCAATTGCAACCGCCGTATATTGTAAGATAACATTCCATGGTCCAATCTGAAAGCATTATTCGTGTTTTCATCTGGAAATTAGTTAATCAGCATATAGCAGTTTAGAAAAAGTTTAAAAAATAATTTTTATTTTTTTGAGTAAATTGTAACTAAAATAGTCAAGAAACTTGACCCTTCTGTTTGCATAAGATATAGCAAATAATTTATTACAACTTTTTTTGAAATATATCGATTCTTTTTAATGCGTAGTACTCAGAAAACAGTTGGAGACAAGCGGATGTGCGTAAAACCATATCAAAATGCGTTAGAAAGCATGGAGCAAGCCAACCTCGCATTTCTTCAATTGCAACCGCCGTATATTGTAAAGTAACATTCTACAGTCCAATCTGAAAGCATTATTCGTGTTTTCATCTGGAAATTAGTTAATCAGCATATAGCAGTTTAGAAAAAGTTTAAAAAATAATATTTATTTTTTTGAGTAAATTGTAACTAAAATAGTCAAGAAACTTGACCCTTCTGTTTGCATAAGATATAGCAAATAATTTATTACAATTTTTTTGAAATATATCGATTCTTTTTAATGCCTAGTACTCAGAAAACAGTTGGAGACAAGCGGATGTGCGTAAAACCATATCAAAATGCGTTAGAAAGCATGGAGCAAGCCAACCTCGCATTTCTTCAATTGCAACCGCCGTATATTGTAAAATAACATTCTACGGTCCAATCTGAAAGCATTATTCGTGTTTTCATCTGGAAATTAGTTAATCAGCATATAGCAGTTTATAAAAAGTTTAAAAAATAATATTTATTTTTTTGAGTAAATTGTAACTAAAATAGTCAAGAAACTTGACCCTTCTGTTTGCATAAGATATAGCAAATAATTTATTACAACTTTTTTTGAAATATATCGATTCTTTTTAATGCGTAGTACTCAGAAAACAGTTGGAGACAAGCGGATGTGCGTAAAACCATATCAAAATGCGTTAGAAAGCATGGAGCAAGCCAACCTCGCATTTCTTCAATTGCAACCGCCGTATATTGTAAAATAACATTCTACGGTCCAATCTGAAAGCATTATTCGTGTTTTCATCTGGAAATTAGTTAATCAGCATATAGCAGTTTATAAAAAGTTTAAAAAATAATATTTATTTTTTTGAGTAAATTGTAACTAAAATAGTCAAGAAACTTGACCCTTCTGTTTGCATAAGATATAGCAAATAATTTATTACAACTTTTTTTGAAATATATCGATTCTTTTTAATGCGTAGTACTCAGAAAACAGTTGAAGACCAGCGGATGTGCGTAAAACCATATCAAAATGCGTTAGAAAGCATGGAGCAAGCCAACCTCGCATTTCTTCAATTGCAACCGCCGTATATTGTAAAATAACATTCTACGGTCCAATCTGAAAGCATTATTCGTGTTTTCATCTGGAAATTAGTTAATCAGCATATAGCAGTTTAGAAAAAGTTTAAAAAATAATTTTTATTTTTTTGAGTAAATTGTAACTAAAATAGTCAAGAAACTTGACCCTTCTGTTTGCATAAGATATAGCAAATAATTTATTACAACTTTTTTTGAAATATATCGATTCTTTTTAATGCGTAGTACTCAGAAAACAGTTGAAGACCAGCGGATGTGCGTAAAACCATATCAAAATGCGTTAGAAAGCATGGAGCAAGCCAAGCTCGCATTTCTTCAATTGCAACCGCCGTATATTGTAAGATAACATTCTATGGTCCAATCTGAAAGCATTATTCGTGTTTTCATCTGGAAATTAGTTAATCAGCATATAGCAGTTTAGAAAAAGTTTAAAAAATAATTTTTATTTTTTTGAGTAAATTGTAACTAAAATAGTCAAGAAACTTGACCCTTCTGTTTGCATAAGATATAGCAAATAATTTATTACAACTTTTTTTGAAATATATCGATTCTTTTTAATGCGTAGTACTCAGAATACAGTTGGAGAAAAGCGGATGTGCGTAAAACCATATCAAAACGCGTTAGAAAGCATGGAGCAAGCCAACCTCGCATTTCTTCAATTGCAACCGCCGTATATTGTAAAATAACATTCTACGGTCCAATCTGAAAGCATTATTCGTGTTTTCATCTGGAAATTAGTTAATCAGCATATAGCAGTTTATAAAAAGTTTAAAAAATAATATTTATTTTTTTGAGTAAATTGTAACTAAAATAGTCAAGAAACTTGACCCTTCTGTTTGCATAAGATATAGCAAATAATTTATTACAACTTTTTTTGAAATATATCGATTCTTTTTAATGCGTAGTACTCAGAAAACAGTTGGAGACAAGCGGATGTGCGTAAAACCATATCAAAATGCGTTAGAAAGCATGGAGCAAGCCAACCTCGCATTTCTTCAATTGCAACCGCCGTATATTGTAAAATAACATTCTACGGTCCAATCTGAAAGCATTATTCGTGTTTTCATCTGGAAATTAGTTAATCAGCATATAGCAGTTTATAAAAAGTTTAAAAAATAATATTTATTTTTTTGAGTAAATTGTAACTAAAATAGTCAAGAAACTTGACCCTTCTGTTTGCATAAGATATAGCAAATAATTTATTACAACTTTTTTTGAAATATATCGATTCTTTTTAATGCGTAGTACTCAGAAAACAGTTGGAGACAAGCGGATGTGCGTAAAACCATATCAAAATGCGTTAGAAAGCATTGAGCAAGCCAAGCTCGCATTTCTTCAATTGCAACCGCCGTATATTGTAAAATAACATTCTGCGGTCCAATCTGAAAGCATTATTCGTGTTTTCATCTGGAAATTAGTTAATCAGCATATAGCAGTTTAGAAAAAGTTTAAAAAATAATTTTTATTTTTTTGAGTAAATTGTAACTAAAATAGTCAAGAAACTTGACCCTTCTGTTTGCATAAGATATAGCAAATAATTTATTACAACTTTTTTTGAAATATATCGATTCTTTTTAATGCGTAGTACTCAGAAAACAGTTGGAGACAAGCGGATGTGCGTAAAACCATATCAAAATGCGTTAGAAAGCATGGAGCAAGCCAAGCTCGCATTTCTTCAATTGCAACCGCCGTATATTGTAAAATAACATTCTACGGTCCAATCTGAAAGCATTATTCGTGTTTTCATCTGGAAATTAGTTAATCAGCATATAGCAGTTTAGAAAAAGTTTAAAAAATAATTTTTATTTTTTTGAGTAAATTGTAACTAAAATAGTCAAGAAACTTGACCCTTCTGTTTGCATAAGATATAGCAAATAATTTATTACAACTTTTTTTGAAATATATCGATTCTTTTTAATGCCTAGTACTCAGAAAACAGTTGGAGACAAGCGGATGTGCGTAAAACCATATCAAAATGCGTTAGAAAGCATGGAGCAAGCCAACCTCGCATTTCTTCAATTGCAACCGCCGTATATTGTAAAATAACATTCTACGGTCCAATCTGAAAGCATTATTCGTGTTTTCATATGGAAATTAGTTAATCAGCATATAGCAGTTTAGAAAAAGTTTAAAAAATAATTTTTATTTTTTTGAGTAAATTGTAACTAAAATAGTCAAGAAACTTGACCCTTCTGTTTGCATAAGATATAGCAAATAATTTATTACAACTTTTTTTGAAATAAATCGATTCTTTTTAATGCGTAGTACTCAGAAAACCGTTGGAGACAAGCGGATGTGCGTAAAACCATATCAAAATGCGTTAGAAAGCATGGAGCAAGATAACCTCGCATTTCTTCAATTGCAACCGCCGTATATTGTAAAATAACATTCTACGGTCCAATCTGAAAGCATTATTCGTGTTTTCATCTGGAAATTAGTTAATCAGCATATAGCAGTTTAGAAAAAGTTTAAAAAATAATTTTTATTTTTTTGAGTAAATTGTAACTAAAATAGTCAAGAAACTTGACCCTTCTGTTTGCATAAGATATAGCAAATAATTTATTACAACTTTTTTTGAAATATATCAATTCTTTTTAATGCGTAGTACTCAGAAAACAGTTGGAGACAAGCGGATGTGCGTAAAACCATATCAAAATGCGTTAGAAAGCATGGAGCAAGCCAACCTCGCATTTCTTCAATTGCAACCGCCGTATATTGTAAAATAACATTCTACGGTCCAATCTGAAAGCATTATTCGTGTTTTCATCTGGAAATTAGTTAATCAGCATATAGCAGTTTAGAAAAAGTTTAAAAAATAATTTTTATTTTTTTGAGTAAATTGTAACTAAAATAGTCAAGAAACTTGACCCTTCTGTTTGCATAAGATATAGCAAATAATTTATTACAACTTTTTTTGAAATATATCGATTCTTTTTAATGCGTAGTACTCAGAAAACAGTTGGAGACAAGCGGATGTGCGTAAAACCATATCAAAATGCGTTAGAAAGCATGGAGCAAGCCAACCTCGCATTTCCTCAATTGCAACCGCCGTATATTGTAAAATAACATTCTACGGTCCAATCTGAAAGCATTATTCGTGTTTTCATATGGAAATTAGTTAATCAGCATATAGCAGTTTAGAAAAAGTTTAAAAAATAATTTTTATTTTTTTGAGTAAATTGTAACTAAAATAGTCAAGAAACTTGACCCTTCTGTTTGCATAAGATATAGCAAATAATTTATTACAACTTTTTTTGAAATATATCGATTCTTTTTAATGCGTAGTACTCAGAAAACAGTTGGAGACAAGCGGATGTGCGTAAAACCATATCAAAATGCGTTAGAAAGCATGGAGCAAGCCAAGCTCGCATTTCTTCAATTGCAACCGCCGTATATTGTAAGATAACATTCTATGGTCCAATCTGAAAGCATTATTCGTGTTTTCATCTGGAAATTAGTTAATCAGCATATAGCAGTTTAGAAAAAGTTTAAAAAATAATTTTTATTTTTTTGAGTAAATTGTAACTAAAATAGTCAAGAAACTTGAACCTTCTGTTTGCATAAGATATAGCAAATAATTTATTACAACTTTTTTTGAAATATATCGATTCTTTTTAATGCGTAGTACTCAGAAAACAGTTGGAGACAAGCAGATGTGCGTAAAACCATATCAAAATGCGTTAGAAAGCATGGAGCAAGCCAACCTCGCATTTCTTCAATTGCAACCGCCGTATATTGTAAAATAACATTCTACGGTCCAATCTGAAAGCATTATTCGTGTTTTCATCTGGAAATTAGTTAATCAGCATATAGCAGTTTATAAAAAGTTTAAAAAATAATATTTATTTTTTTGAGTAAATTGTAACTAAAATAGTCAAGAAACTTGACCCTTCTGTTTGCATAAGATATAGCAAATAATTTATTACAACTTTTTTTGAAATATATCGATTCTTTTTAATGCGTAGTACTCAGAAAACAGTTGGAGACAAGCGGATGTGCGTAAAACCATATCAAAATGCGTTAGAAAGCATGGAGCAAGCCAACCTCGCATTTCTTCAATTGCAACCGCCGTATATTGTAAAATAACATTCTACGGTCCAATCTGAAAGCATTATTCGTGTTTTCATCTGGAAATTAGTTAATCAGCATATAGCAGTTTAGAAAAAGTTTAAAAAATAATATTTATTTTTTTGAGTAAATTGTAACTAAAATAGTCAAGAAACTTGACCCTTCTGTTTGCATAAGATATAGCAAATAATTTATTACAACTTTTTTTGAAATATATCGATTCTTTTTAATGCGTAGTACTCAGAAAACAGTTGGAGACAAGCGGATGTGCGTAAAACCATATCAAAATGCGTTAGAAAGCATGGAGCAAGCCAACCTCGCATTTCTTCAATTGCAACCGCCGTATATTGTAAGATAACATTCTACGGTCCAATCTGAAAGCATTATTCGTGTTTTCATCTGGAAATTAGTTAATCAGCATATAGCAGTTTAGAAAAAGTATAAAATATAATTTTTATTTTTTTGAGTAAATTGTAACTAAAATAGTCAAGAAACTTGACCCTTCTGTTTGCATAAGATATAGCAAATAATTTATTACAACTTTTTTTGAAATATATCGATTCTTTTTAATGCGTAGTACTCAGAAAACAGTTGGAGACAAGCGGATGTGCGTAAAATCATATCAAAATGCGTTAGAAAGCATGGAGCAAGCCAACCTCTTATTTCTTCAATTGCAACCGCCGTATATTGTAAAATAACATTCTACGGTCCAATCTGAAAGCATTATTCGTGTTTTCATCTGGAAATTAGTTAATCAGCATATAGCAGTTTAGAAAAAGTTTAAAAAGTAATATTTATTTTTTTGAGTAAATTGTAACTAAAATAGTCAAGAAACTTGACCCTTCTGTTTGCATAAGATATAGCAAATAATTTATTACAACTTTTTTTGAAATATATCGATTCTTTTTAATGCGTAGTACTCAGAAAACAGTTGGAGACAAGCGGATGTGCGTAAAACCATATCAAAATGCGTTAGAAAGCATGGAGCAAGCCAACCTCGCATTTCTTCAATTGCAACCGCCGTAATTGTAAAATAACATTCTACGGTCCAATCTGAAAGCATTATTCGTGTTTTCATCTGGAAATTAGTTAATCAGCATATAGCAGTTTAGAAAAAGTTTAAAAAATAATTTTTATTTTTTTGAGTAAATTGTAACTAAAATAGTCAAGAAACTTGACCCTTCTGTTTGCATAAGATATAGCAAATAATTTATTACAACTTTTTTTGAAATATATCGATTCTTTTTAATGCGTAGTACTCAGAAAACAGTTGGAGACAAGCGGATGTGCGTAAAACCATATCAAAATGCGTTAGAAAGCATGGAGCAAGCCAAGCTCGCATTTCTTCAATTGCAACCGCCGTATATTGTAAGATAACATTCTATGGTCCAATCTGAAAGCATTATTCGTGTTTTCATCTGGAAATTAGTTAATCAGCATATAGCAGCTTAGAAAAAGTTTAAAAAATAATTTTTATTTTTTTGAGTAAATTGTAACTAAAATAGTCAAGAAACTTGACCCTTCTGTTTGCATAAGATATAGCAAATAATTTATTTCAACTTTTTTTGAAATATATCGATTCTTTTTAATGCGTAGTACTCAGAAAACAGTTGGAGACAAGCGGATGTGCGTAAAACCATATCAAAATGCGTTAGAAAGCATGGAGCAAGCCAACCTCGCATTTCTTCAATTGCAACTGCCGTATATTGTAAAATAACATTCTACGGTCCAATCTGAAAGCATTATTCGTGTTTTCATCTGGAAATTAGTTAATCAGCATATAGCAGTTTAGAAAAAGTTTAAAAAGTAATATTTATTTTTTTGAGTAAATTGTAACTAAAATAGTCAAGAAACTTGACCCTTCTGTTTGCATAAGATATAGCAAATAATTTATTACAACTTTTTTTGAAATATATCGATTCTTTTTAATGCGTAGTACTCAGAAAACAGTTGGAGACAAGCGGATGTGCGTAAAACCATATCAAAATGCGTTAGAAAGCATGGAGCAAGCCAACCTCGCATTTCTTCAATTGCAACCGCCGTATATTGTAAAATAACATTCTACGGTCCAATCTGAAAGCATTATTCGTGTTTTCATCTGGAAATTAGTTAATCAGCATATAGCAGTTTAGAAAAAGTTTAAAAAATAATTTTAATTTTTTTGAGTAAATTGTAACTAAAATAGTCTAGAAACTTGACCCTTCTGTTTGCATAAGATATAGCAAATAATTTATTACAACTTTTTTTGAAATATATCGATTCTTTTTAATGCGTAGTACTCAGAAAACAGTTGGAGACAAGCGGATGTGCGTAAAACCATATCAAAATGCGTTAGAAAGCATGGAGCAAGCCAACCTCGCATTTCTTCAATTGCAACCGCCGTATATTGTAAAATAACATTCTACGGTCCAATCTGAAAGCATTATTCGTGTTTTCATCTGGAAATTAGTTAATCAGCATATAGCAGTTTATAACAAGTTTAAAAAATAACATTTATTTTTTTGAGTAAATTGTAACTAAAATAGTCAAGAAACTTGACCCTTCTGTTTGCATAAGATATAGCAAATAATTTATTACAACTTTTTTTGAAATTTATCGATTCTTCTTAATGCGTAGTACTCAGAAAACAGTTGGAGACAAGCGGATGTGCGTAAAACAATATCAAAATGCGTTAGAAAGCATGGAGCAAGCCAACCTCGCATTTCTTCAATTGCAACCGCCGTATATTGTAAAATAACATTCTACGGTCCAATCTGAAAGCATTATTCGTGTTTTCATCTGGAAATTAGTTAATCAGCATATAGCAGTTTAGAAAAAGTTTAAAAAATAATTTTTATTTTTTTGAGTAAATTGTAACTAAAATAGTCAAGAAACTTGACCCTTCTGTTTGCATAAGATATAGCAAATAATTTATTACAACTTTTTTTGAAATATATCGATTCTTTTTAATGCGTAGTACTCAGAAAACAGTTGGAGACAAGCGGATGTGCGTAAAACCATATCAAAATGCGTTAGAAAGCATGGAGCAAGCCAACCTCGCATTTCTTCAATTGCAACCGCCGTATATTGTAAGATAACATTCTATGGTCCAATCTGAAAGCATTATTCGTGTTTTCATCTGGAAATTAGTTAATCAGCATATAGCAGTTTAGAAAAAGTTTAAAAAATAATTTTTATTTTTTTGAGTAAATTGTAACTAAAATAGTCAAGAAACTTGACCCTTCTGTTTGCATAAGATATAGCAACTAATTTATTACAACTTTTTTTGAAATATATCGATTCTTTTTAATGCGTAGTACTCAGAAAACAGTTGGAGACAAGCGGATGTGCGTAAAACCATATCAAAATGCGTTAGAAAGCATGGAGCAAGCCAACCTCGCATTTCTTCAATTGCAACCGCCGTATATTGTAAAATAACATTCTACGGTCCAATCTGAAAGCATTATTCGTGTTTTCATCTGGAAATTAGTTAATCAGCATATAGCAGTTTAGAAAAAGTTTAAAATATAATTTTTATTTTTTTGAGTAAATTGTAACTAAAATAGCCAAGAAACTTGACCCTACTGTTTGCATAAGATATAGCAAATAATTTATTACAACTTTTTTTGAAATATATCGATTCTTTTTAATGCGTAGTACTCAGAAAACAGTTGGAAACAAGCGGATGTGCGTAAAGCCATATCAAAATGCGTTAGAAAGCATGGAGCAAGCCAATTTCGCATTTCTTCAATTGCAACCGCCGTATATTGTAAAATAACATTCTACGGTCCAATCTGAAAGCATTATTCGTGTTTTCATCTGGAAATTAGTTAATCAGCATATAGCAGTTTATAAAAAGTTTAAAAAATAATATTTATTTTTTTGAGTAAATTGTAACTAAAATAGTCAAGAAACTTGACCCTTCTGTTTGCATAAGATATAGCAAATAATTTATTACAACTTTTTTTGAAATATATCGATTCTTTTTAATGCCTAGTACTCAGAAAACAGTTGGAGACAAGCGGATGTGCGTAAAACCATATCAAAATGCGTTAGAAAGCATGGAGCAAGCCAACCTCGCATTTCTTCAATTGCAACCGCCGTATATTGTAAAATAACATTCTACGGTCCAATCTGAAAGCATTATTCGTGTTTTCATCTGGAAATTAGTTAATCAGCATATAGCAGTTTAGAAAAAGTTTAAAAAATAATTTTTATTTTTTTGAGTAAATTGTAACTAAAATAGTCAAGAAACTTGACCCTTCTGTTTGCATAAGATATAGCAAATAATTTATTACAACTTTTTTTGAAATATATCGATTCTTTTTAATGCGTAGTACTCAGAAAACAGTTGGAGACAAGCGGATGTGCGTAAAACCATATCAAAATGCGTTAGAAAGCATGGAGCAAGCCAACCTCGCATTTCTTCAATTGCAACCGCCGTATATTGTAAAATAACATTCTACGGTCCAATCTGAAAGCATTATTCGTGTTTTCATATGGAAATTAGTTAATCAGCATATAGCAGTTTAGAAAAAGTTTAAAAAATAATTTTTATTTTTTTGAGTAAATTGTAACTAAAATAGTCAAGAAACTTGACCCTTCTGTTTGCATAAGATATAGCAAATAATTTATTACAACTTTTTTTGAAATATATCGATTCTTTTTAATGCGTAGTACTCAGAAAACAGTTGGAGACAAGCGGATGTGCGTAAAACCATATCAAAATGCGTTAGAAAGCATGCAGCAAGTCAACCTCGCATTTCTTCAATTGCAACCGCCGTATATTGTAAAATAACATTCTACGGTCCAATCTGAAAGCATTATTCGTGTTTTCATCTGGAAATTAGTTAATCAGCATTAAGCAGTTTGGAAAAAGTTTAAAAAATAATTTTTATTTTTTTGAGTAAATTGTAACTAAAATAGTCAAGAAACTTGACCCTTCTGTTTGCATAAGATATAGCAAATAATTTATTACAACTTTTTTTGAAATATATCGATTCTTTTTAATGCGTAGTACTCAGAAAACAGTTGGAGACAAGCGGATGTGCGTAAAACCATATCAAAATGCGTTAGAAAGCATGGAGCAAGCCAACCTCGCATTTCTTCAATTGCAACCGCCGTATATTGTAAAATAACATTCTACGGTCCAATCTGAAAGCATTATTCGTGTTTTCACCTGGAAATTAGTTAATCAGCATATAGCAGTTTATAAAAAGTTTAAAAATTAATATTTATTTTTTTGAGTAAATTGTAACTAAAATAGTCAAGAAACTTGACCCTTCTGTTTGCATAAGATATAGCAAATAATTTATTACAACTTTTTTTGAAATATATCGATTCTTTTTAATGCGTAGTCCTCAGAAAACAGTTGGAGACAAGCGGATGTGCGTAAAACCATATCAAAATGCGTTAGAAAGCATGGAGCAAGCCAACCTCCCCTTTCCTCAATTGCAACCGCCGTATATTGTAAAATAACATTCTACGGTCCAATCTGAAAGCATTATTCGTGTTTTCATCTGGAAATTAGTTAATCAGCATATAGCAGTTTATAAAAAGTTTAAAAAATAATATTTATTTTTTTGAGTAAATTGTAACTAAAATAGTCAAGAAACTTGACCCTTCTGTTTGCATAAGATATAGCAAATAATTTATTACAACTTTTTTTGAAATATATCGATTCTTCTTAATGCGTAGTACTCAGAAAACAGTTGGAGACAAGCGGATGTGCGTAAAACCATATCAAAATGCGTTAGAAAGCATGGCGAAAGCCAACCTCGCATTTCTTCAATTGCTACCGCCGTATATTGTAAAATAACATTCCACGGTCCAATCTGAAAGCATTATTCGTGTTTTCATCTGGAAATTAGTTAATCAGCATATAGCAGTTTATAAAAAGTTTAAAAAATAATATTTATTTTTTTGAGTAAATTGTAACTAAAATAGTCAAGAAACTTGACCCTTCTGTTTGCATAAGATATAGCAAATAATTTATTACAACTTTTTTTGAAATATATCGATTCCTTTTAATGCATAGTACTCAGAAAACAGTTGGAGACAAGCGGATGTGCGTAAAACCATATCAAAATGCGTTAGAAAGCATGGAGCAAGCCAATCTCGCATTTCTTCAATTGCAACCGCCGTATATAGTAAAATAACATTCTACGGTCCAATCTGAAAGCATTATTCGTGTTTTCATCTGGAAATTAGTTAATCAGCATATAGCAGTTTATAAAAAGTTTAAAAAATAATGTTTATTTTTTTGAGTAAATTGTAACTAAAATAGTCAAGAAACTGGACCCTTCTATTTGCATAAGATATAGCAAATAATTTATTACAAGTTTTTTTGAAATAAATCGATTCTTTTTAATGCGTAGTACTCAGAAACAGTTGGAGACAAGCATATGTGCGTAAAACCATATCAAAATGCGTTAGAAAGCATGGAGCAAGCCAACCTCGCATTTCTTCAATTGCAACCGACGTATATTGTAAAATAACATTCTACGGTCCAATCTGAAAGCATTATTCGTGTTTTCATCTGGAAATTAGTTAATCAGCATATAGCAGTTTATAAAAAGTTTAAAAAATAATATTTATTTTTTTGAGTAAATTGTAACTAAAATAGTCAAGAAACTTGACCCTTCTGTTTGCATAAGATATAGCAAATAATTTATTACAACTTTTTTTGAAATATATCGATTCTTTTTAATGCGTAGTACTCAGAAAACAGTTGGAGACAAGCGGATGTGCGTAAAACCATATCAAAATGCGTTAGAAAGCATGGAGCAAGCCAACCTCGCATTTCTTCAATTGCAACCGCCGTATATTGTAAAATAACATTCTACGGTCCAATCTGAAAGCATTATTCGTGTTTTCATCTGGAAATTAGTTAATCAGCATATAGCAGTTTAGAAAAAGTTTAAAAAATAATTTTTATTTTTTTGAGTAAATTGTAACTTAAATATTCAAGAAACTTGACTCTTCTGTTTGCATAAGATATAGCAAATAATTTATTACAACTTTTTTTGAAATATATCGATTCTTTTTAATGCGTAGTACTCAGAAAACAGTTGGAGACAAGCGGATGTGCGTAAAACCATATCAAAATGCGTTAGAAAGCATGGAGCAAGCCAACCTCGCATTTCTTCAATTGCAACCGCCGTATATTGTAAAATAACATTCTACGGTCCAATCTGAAAGCATTATTCGTGTTTTCATCTGGAAATTAGTTAATCAGCATATAGCAGTTTATAAAAAGTTTAAGAAATAATATTTATTTTTTTGAGTAAATTGTAACTAAAATAGTCAAGAAACTTGACCCTTCTGTTTGCATAAGATATAGCAAATAATTTATTACAACTTTTTTTGAAATATCTCGATTCTTTTTAATGCCTAGTACTCAGAAAACAGTTGGAGACAAGCGGATGTGCGTAAAACCATATCAAAATGCGTTCGAAAGCATGGAGCAAGCCAACCTCGCATTTCTTCAATTGCAACCGCCGTATATTGTAAAATAACATTCTACGGTCGAATCTGAAAGCATTATTCGTGTTTTCATCTGGAAATTAGTTAATCAGCATATAGCAGTTTAGAAAAAGTTTAAAAAATAATTTTTATTTTTTTGAGTAAATTGTAACTAAAATAGTCAAGAAACTTGACCCTTCTGTTTGCATAAGATATACTAGCAAATAATTTATTACAACTTTTTTTGAAATATATCGATTCTTTTTAATGCGTAGTACTCAGAAAACAGTTGGAGACAAGCGGATGTGCGTAAAACCATATCAAAATGCGTTAGAAAGCATGGAGCAAGCCAACCTCGCATTTCTTCAATTGCAACCGCCGTATATTGTAAAATAACATTCTACGGTCCAATCTGAAAGCATTATTCGTGTTTTCATCTGGAAATTAGTTAATCAGCATATAGCAGTTTAGAAAAAGTTTAAAAAATAATTTTTATTTTTTTGAGTAAATTGTAACTAAAATAGTCAAGAAACTTGACCCTTCTGTTTGCATAAGATATAGCAAATAATTTATTACAACTTTTATTGAAATATATCGATTCTTTTTAATGCGTAGTACTCAGAAAACAGTTGGAGACAAGCGGATGTGCGTAAAACCATATCAAAATGCGTTAGAAAGCATGGAGAAAGCCAACCTCGCATTTCTTCAATTGCAACCGCCGTATATTGTAAAATAACATTCTACGGTCCAATCTGAAAGCATTATTCGTGTTTTCATCTGGAAATTAGTTAATCAGCATATAGCAGTTTAGAAAAAGTTTAAAAAATAATTTTTATTTTTTTGAGTAAATTGTAACTAAAATAGTCAAGAAACTTGACCCTTCTGTTTGCATAAGATATAGCAAATAATTTATTACAACTTTTTTTGAAATATATCGATTCTTTTTAATGCGTAGTACTCAGAAAACAGTTGGAGACAAGCGGATGTGCGTAAAACCATATCAAAATGCGTTAGAAAGCATGGAGCAAGCCAACCTCGCATTTCTTCAATTGCAACCGCCGTATATTGTAAAATAACATTCTACGGTCCAATCTGAAAGCATTATTCGTGTTTTCATCTGGAAATTAGTTAATCAGCATATAGCAGTTTAGAAAAAGTTTAAAAAATAATTTTTATTTTTTTGAGTAAATTGTAACTAAAATAGTCAAGAAACTTGACCCTTCTGTTTGCATAAGATATAGCAAATAATTTTTTACAACTTTTCTTGAAATATATCGATTCTTTTTAATGCGTAGTACTCAGAAAACAGTTGGAGACAAGCGGATGTGCGTAAAACCATATCAAAATGCGTTAGAAAGCATGGAGCAAGCCAACCTCGCATTTCTTCAATTGCAACCGCCGTATATTGTAAAATAACATTCTACGGTCCAATCTGAAAGCATTATTCGTGTTTTCATCTGGAAATTAGTTAATCAGCATATAGCAGTTTAGAAAAAGTTTAAAAAATAATTTTTATTTTTTTGAGTAAATTGTAACTAAAATAGTCAAGAAACTTGACCCTTCTGTTTGCATAAGATATAGCAAATAATTTATTACAACTTTTTTTGAAATATATCGATTCTTTTTAATGCGTAGTACTCAGAAAACAGTTGGAGACAAGCGGATGTGCGTAAAACCATATCAAAATGCGTTAGAAAGCATGGAGCAAGCCAACCTCGCATTTCTTCAATTGCAACCGCCGTATATTGTAAAATAACATTCTACGGTCCAATCTGAAAGCATTATTCGTGTTTTCATCTGGAAATTAGTTAATCAGCATATAGCAGTTTAGAAAAAGTTTAAAAAATAATTTTTATTTTTTTGAGTAAATTGTAACTAAAATAGTCAAGAAACTTGACCCTTCTGTTTGCATAAGATATAGCAAATAATTTATTACAACTTTTCTTGAAATATATCGATTCTTTTTAATGCGTAGTACTCAGAAAACAGTTGGAGACAAGCGGATGTGCGTAAAACCATATCAAAATGCGTTAGAAAGCATGGAGCAAGCCAACCTCGCATTTCTTCAATTGCAACCGCCGTATATTGTAAAATAACATTCTACGGTCCAATCTGAAAGCATTATTCGTGTTTTCATCTGGAAATTAGTTAATCAGCATATAGCAGTTTAGAAAAAGTTTAAAAAATAATTTTTATTTTTTTGAGTAAATTGTAACTAAAATAGTCAAGAAACTTGACCCTTCTGTTTGCATAAGATATAGCAAATAATTTATTACAACTTTTTTTGAAATATATCGATTCTTTTTAATGCGTAGTACTCAGAAAACAGTTGGAGACAAGCGGATGTGCGTAAAACCATATCAAAATGCGTTAGAAAGCATGGAGAAAGCCAACCTCGCATTTCTTCAATTGCAACCGCCGTATATTGTAAAATAACATTCTACGGTCCAATCTGAAAGCATTATTCGTGTTTTCATCTGGAAATTAGTTAATCAGCATATAGCAGTTTAGAAAAAGTTTAAAAAATAATTTTTATTTTTTTGAGTAAATTGTAACTAAAATAGTCAAGAAACTTGACCCTTCTGTTTGCATAAGATATAGCAAATAATTTATTACAACTTTTTTTGAAATATATCGATTCTTTTTAATGCGTAGTACTCAGAAAACAGTTGGAGACAAGCGGATGTGCGTAAAACCATATCAAAATGCGTTAGAAAGCATGGAGCAAGCCAACCTCGCATTTCTTCAATTGCAACCGCCGTATATTGTAAAATAACATTCTACGGTCCAATCTGAAAGCATTATTCGTGTTTTCATCTGGAAATTAGTTAATCAGCATATAGCAGTTTAGAAAAAGTTTAAAAAATAATTTTTATTTTTTTGAGTAAATTGTAACTAAAATAGTCAAGAAACTTGACCCTTCTGTTTGCATAAGATATAGCAAATAATTTATTACAACTTTTCTTGAAATATATCGATTCTTTTTAATGCGTAGTACTCAGAAAACAGTTGGAGACAAGCGGATGTGCGTAAAACCATATCAAAATGCGTTAGAAAGCATGGAGCAAGCCAACCTCGCATTTCTTCTATTGCAACCGCCGTATATTGTAAAATAACATTCTACGGTCCAATCTGAAAGCATTATTCGTGTTTTCATCTGGAAATTAGTTAATCAGCATATAGCAGTTTAGAAAAAGTTTAAAAAATAATTTTTATTTTTTTGAGTAAATTGTAACTAAAATAGTCAAGAAACTTGACCCTTCTGTTTGCATAAGATATAGCAAATAATTTATTACAACTTTTTTTGAAATATATCGATTCTTTTTAATGCGTAGTACTCAGAAAACAGTTGGAGACAAGCGGATGTGCGTAAAACCATATCAAAATGCGTTAGAAAGCATGGAGCAAGCCAACCTCGCATTTCTTCAATTGCAACCGCCGTATATTGTAAAATAACATTCTACGGTCCAATCTGAAAGCATTATTCGTGTTTTCATCTGGAAATTAGTTAATCAGCATATAGCAGTTTAGAAAAAGTTTAAAGAATAATTTTTATTTTTTTGAGTAAATTGTAACTAAAATAGTCAAGAAACTTGACCCTTCTGTTTGCATAAGATATAGCAAATAATTTATTACAACTTTTCTTGAAATATATCGATTCTTTTTAATGCGTAGTACTCAGAAAACAGTTGGAGACAAGCGGATGTGCGTAAAACCATATCAAAATGCGTTAGAAAGCATGGAGCAAGCCAACCTCGCATTTCTTCAATTGCAACCGCCGTATATTGTAAAATAACATTCTACGGTCCAATCTGAAAGCATTATTCGTGTTTTCATCTGGAAATTAGTTAATCAGCATATAGCAGTTTAGAAAAAGTTTAAAAAATAATTTTTATTTTTTTGAGTAAATTGTAACTAAAATAGTCAAGAAACTTGACCCTTCTGTTTGCATAAGATATAGCAAATAATTTATTACAACTTTTTTTGAAATATATCGATTCTTTTTAATGCGTAGTACTCAGAAAACAGTTGGAGACCAGCGGATGTGCGTAAAACCATATCAAAATGCGTTAGAAAGCATGGAGCAAGCCAAGCTCGCATTTCTTCAATTGCAACCGCCGTATATTGTAAGATAACATTCTATGGTCCAATCTGAAAGCATTATTCGTGTTTTCATCTGGAAATTAGTTAATCAGCATATAGCAGTTTAGAAAAAGTTTAAAAAATAATTTTTATTTTTTTGAGTAAATTGTAACTAAAATAGTCAAGAAACTTGACCCTTCTGTTTGCATAAGATATAGCAAATAATTTATTACAACTTTTTTTGAAATATATCGATTCTTTTTAATGCGTAGTACTCAGAAAACAGTTGGAGACAAGCGGATGTGCGTAAAACCATATCAAAATGCGTTAGAAAGCATGGAGCAAGCCAACCTCGCATTTCTTCAATTGCAACCGCCGTATATTGTAAAATAACATTCTACGGTCCAATCTGAAAGCATTATTCGTGTTTTCATCTGGAAATTAGTTAATCAGCATTAAGCAGTTTGGAAAAAGTTTAAAAAATAATTTTTATTTTTTTGAGTAAATTGTAACTAAAATAGTCAAGAAACTTGACCCTTCTGTTTGCATAAGATATAGCAAATAATTTATTACAACTTTTTTTGAAATATATCGATTCTTTTTAATGCGTAGTACTCAGAAAACAGTTGGAGACAAGCGGATGTGCGTAAAACCATATCAAAATGCGTTAGAAAGCATGGAGCAAGCCAACCTCGCATTTCTTCAATTGCAACCGCCGTATATTGTAAAATAACATTCTACGGTCCAATCTGAAAGCATTATTCGTGTTTTCACCTGGAAATTAGTTAATCAGCATATAGCAGTTTATAAAAAGTTTAAAAATTAATATTTATTTTTTTGAGTAAATTGTAACTAAAATAGTCAAGAAACTTGACCCTTCTGTTTGCATAAGATATAGCAAATAATTTATTACAACTTTTTTTGAAATATATCGATTCTTTTTAATGCGCAGTACTCAGAAAACAGTTGGAGACAAGCGGATGTGCGTAAAACCATATCAAAATGCGTTAGAAAGCATGGAGCAAGCCAATCTCGCATTTCTTCAATTGCAACCGCCGTATATTGTAAAATAACATTCTACGGTCCAATCTGAAAGCATTATTCGTGTTTTCATCTGGAAATTAGTTAATCAGCATATAGCAGTTTAGAAAAAGTTTAAAAAATAATTTTTATTTTTTTGAGTAAATTGTAACTAAAATAGTCAAGAAACTTGACCCTTCTGTTTGCATAAGATATAGCAAATAATTTATTACAACTTTTTTTGAAATATATCGATTCTTTTTAATGCGTAGTACTCAGAAAACAGTTGGAGACAAGCGGATGTGCGTAAAACCATATCAAAATGCGTTAGAAAGCATGGAGCAAGCCAACCTCGCATTTCTTCAATTGCAACCGCCGTATATTGTAAAATAACATTCTACGGTCCAATCTGAAAGCATTATTCGTGTTTTCATCTGGAAATTAGTTAATCAGCATATAGCAGTTTAGAAAAAGTTTAAAAAATAAATATTATTTTTTTGAGTAAATTGTAACTAAAATAGTCAAGAAACTTGACCCTTCTGTTTGCATAAGATATAGCAAATAATTTATTACAACTTTTCTTGAAATATATCGATTCTTTTTAATGCGTAGTACTCAGAAAACAGTTGGAGACAAGCGGATGTGCGTAAAACCATATCAAAATGCGTTAGAAAGCATGGAGCAAGCCAACCTCGCATTTCTTCAATTGCAACCGCCGTATATTGTAAAATAACATTCTACGGTCCAATCTGAAAGCATTATTCGTGTTTTCATCTGGAAATTAGTTAATCAGCATATAGCAGTTTAGAAAAAGTTTAAAAAATAATTTTTATTTTTTTGAGTAAATTGTAACTAAAATAGTCAAGAAACTTGACCCTTCTGTTTGCATAAGATATAGCAAATAATTTATTACAACTTTTTTTGAAATATATCGATTCTTTTTAATGCGTAGTACTCAGAAAACAGTTGGAGACAAGCGGATGTGCGTAAAACCATATCAAAATGCGTTAGAAAGCATGGAGCAAGCCAAGCTCGCATTTCTTCAATTGCAACCGCCGTATATTGTAAGATAACATTCTATGGTCCAATCTGAAAGCATTATTCGTGTTTTCATCTGGAAATTAGTTAATCAGCATATAGCAGTTTAGAAAAAGTTTAAAAAATAATTTTTATTTTTTTGAGTAAATTGTAACTAAAATAGTCAAGAAACTTGACCCTTCTGTTTGCATAAGATATAGCAAATAATTTATTACAACTTTTTTTGAAATATATCGATTCTTTTTAATGCGTAGTACTCAGAAAACAGTTGGAGACAAGCGGATGTGCGTAAAACCATATCAAAATGCGTTAGAAAGCATGGAGCAAGCCAACCTCGCATTTCTTCAATTGCAACCGCCGTATATTGTAAAATAACATTCTACGGTCCAATCTGAAAGCATTATTCGTGTTTTCATCTGGAAATTAGTTAATCAGCATTAAGCAGTTTAGAAAAAGTTTAAAAAATAATTTTTATTTTTTTGAGTAAATTGTAACTAAAATAGTCAAGAAACTTGACCCTTCTGTTTGCATAAGATATAGCAAATAATTTATTACAACTTTTTTTGAAATATATCGATTCTTTTTAATGCGTAGTACTCAGAAAACAGTTGGAGACAAGCGGATGTGCGTAAAACCATATCAAAATGCGTTAGAAAGCATGGAGCAAGCCAACCTCGCATTTCTTCAATTGCAACCGCCGTATATTGTAAAATAACATTCTACGGTCCAATCTGAAAGCATTATTCGTGTTTTCATCTGGAAATTAGTTAATCAGCATATAGCAGTTTATAAAAAGTTTAAAAATTAATATTTATTTTTTTGAGTAAATTGTAACTAAAATAGTCAAGAAACTTGACCCTTCTGTTTGCATAAGATATAGCAAATAATTTATTACAACTTTTTTTGAAATATATCGATTCTTTTTAATGCGCAGTACTCAGAAAACAGTTGGAGACAAGCGGATGTGCGTAAAACCATATCAAAATGCGTTAGAAAGCATGGAGCAAGCCAATCTCGCATTTCTTCAATTGCAACCGCCGTATATTGTAAAATAACATTCTACGGTCCAATCTGAAAGCATTATTCGTGTTTTCATCTGGAAATTAGTTAATCAGCATATAGCAGTTTAGAAAAAGTTTAAAAAATAATTTTTATTTTTTTGAGTAAATTGTAACTAAAATAGTCAAGAAACTTGACCCTTCTGTTTGCATAAGATATAGCAAATAATTTATTACAACTTTTTTTGAAATATATCGATTCTTTTTAATGCGTAGTACTCAGAAAACAGTTGGAGACAAGCGGATGTGCGTAAAACCATATCAAAATGCGTTAGAAAGCATGGAGCAAGCCAACCTCGCATTTCTTCAATTGCAACCGCCGTATATTGTAAAATAACATTCTACGGTCCAATCTGAAAGCATTATTCGTGTTTTCATCTGGAAATTAGTTAATCAGCATATAGCAGTTTAGAAAAAGTTTAAAAAATAATTTTTATTTTTTTGAGTAAATTGTAACTAAAATATTCAAGAAACTTGACCCTTCTGTTTGCATAAGATATAGCAAATAATTTATTACAACTTTTCTTGAAATATATCGATTCTTTTTAATGCGTAGTACTCAGAAAACAGTTGGAGACAAGCGGATGTGCGTAAAACCATATCAAAATGCGTTAGAAAGCATGGAGCAAGCCAACCTCGCATTTCTTCAATTGCAACCGCCGTATATTGTAAAATAACATTCTACGGTCCAATCTGAAAGCATTATTCGTGTTTTCATCTGGAAATTAGTTAATCAGCATATAGCAGTTTAGAAAAAGTTTAAAAAATAATTTTTATTTTTTTGAGTAAATTGTAACTAAAATAGTCAAGAAACTTGACCCTTCTGTTTGCATAAGATATAGCAAATAATTTATTACAACTTTTTTTGAAATATATCGATTCTTTTTAATGCGTAGTACTCAGAAAACAGTTGGAGACAAGCGGATGTGTGTAAAACCATATCAAAATGCGTTAGAAAGCATGGAGCAAGCCAACCTCGCATTTCTTCAATTGCAACCGCCGTATATTGTAAAATAACATTCTGCGGTCCAATCTGAAAGCATTATTCGTGTTTTCATCTGGAAATTAGTTAATCAGCATATAGCAGTTTATAAAAAGTTTAAAAAATAATATTTATTTTTTTGAGTAAATTGTAACTAAAATAGGCAAGAAACTTGACCCTTCTGTTTGCATAAGATATAGCAAATAATTTATTACAACTTTTTTTGAAATATATCGATTCTTTTTAATGCGTAGTACTCAGAAAACAGTTGGAGACAAGCGGATGAGCGTAAAACCATATCAAAATGCGTTAGAAAGCATGGAGCAAGCCAACCTCGCATTTCTTCAATTGCAACCGCCGTATATTGTAAAATAACATTCTACGGTCCAATCTGAAAGCATTATTCGTGTTTTCATCTGGAAATTAGTTAATCAGCATATAGCAGTTTAGAAAAAGTTTAAAAAATAATTTTTATTTTTTTGAGTAAATTGTAACTAAAATAGTCAAGAAACTTGACCCTTCTGTTTGCATAAGATAAAGCAAATAATTTATTACAACTTTTTTTGAAATATATCGATTCTTTTTAATGCGTAGTACTCAGAAAACAGTTGGAGACAAGCGGATGTGCGTAAAACCATATCAAAATGCGTTAGAAAGCATGGAGCAAGCCAACCTCGCATTTCTTCAATTGCAACCGCCGTATATTGTAAAATAACATTCTACGGTCCAATCTGAAAGCATTATTCGTGTTTTCATCTGGAAATTAGTTAATCAGCATATAGCAGTTTAGAAAAAGTTTAAAAAATAATTTTTATTTTTTTGAGTAAATTGTAACTAAAATAGTCAAGAAACTTGACCCTTCTGTTTGCATAAGATATAGCAAATAATTTATTACAACTTTTTTTGAAATATATCGATTCTTTTTAATGCGTAGTAATCAGAAAACAGTTGGAGACAAGCGGATGTGCGTAAAACCATATCAAAATGCGTTAGAAAGCATGGAGCAAGCCAAGCTCGCATTTCTTCAATTGCAACCGCCGTATATTGTAAAATAACATTCTACGGTCCAATCTGAAAGCATTATTCGTGTTTTCATCTGGAAATTAGTTAATCAGCTTATAGCAGTTTAGAAAAAGTTTAAAAAATAATTTTTATTTTTTTGAGTAAATTGTAACTAAAATAGTCAAGAAACTTGACCCTTCTGTTTGCATAAGATATAGCAAATAATTTATTACAACTTTTTTTGAAATATATCGATTCTTTTTAATGCGTAGTACTCAGAAAACAGTTGGAGACAAGCGGATGTGCGTAAAACCATATCAAAATGCGTTAGAAAGCATGGCGAAGCCAACCTCGCATTTCTTCAATTGCTACCGCCGTATATTGTAAAATAACATTCCACGGTCCAATCTGAAAGCATTATTCGGGTTTTCATCTGGAAATTAGTTAATCAGCATATAGCAGTTTATAAAAAGTTTAAAAAATAATAGTTATTTTTTTGAGTAAATTGTAACTAAAATAGTCAAGAAACTTGACCCTTCTGTTTGCATAAGATATAGCAAAGAATTTATTACAACTTTTTTTGAAATATATCGATTCCTTTTAATGCATAGTACTCAGAAAACAGTTGGAGACAAGCGGATGTGCGTAAAACCATATCAAAATGCGTTAGAAAGCATGGAGCAAGCCAATCTCGCATTTCTTCAATTGCAACCGCCGTATATTGTAAAATAACATTCTACGGTCCAATCTGAAAGCATTATTCGTGTTTTCATCTGGAAATTATTTAATCAGCATATAGCAGTCTATAAAAAGTTTAAAAAATAATAGTTATTTTTTTGAGTAAATTGTAACTAAAATAGTCAAGAAACTTGACCCTTCTGTTTGCATAAGATATAGCAAATAATTTATTACAACTTTTTTTGAAATATATCGATTTTTTTTTAATGCGTAGTACTCAGAAAACAGTTGGAGACAAGCGGATGTGCATAAAACCTTATCAAAATGCGTCAGAAAGCATGGAGCAAGCCAACCTCGCATTTCTTCAATTGCAACCGCCGTATATTGTAAAATAACATTCTACGGTCCAATCTGAAAGCATTATTCGTGTTTTCATCTGGAAATTAGTTAATCAGCATATAGCAGTTTAGAAAAAGTTTAAAAAATAATTTTTATTTTTTTGAGTAAATTGTAACTAAAATAGTCAAGAAACTTGACCCTTCTGTTTGCATAAGATAAAGCAAATAATTTATTACAACTTTTTTTGAAATATATCGATTCTTTTTAATGCGTAGTACTCAGAAAACAGTTGGAGACAAGCGGATGTGCGTAAAACCATATCAAAATGCGTTAGAAAGCATGGAGCAAGCCAACCTCGCATTTCTTCAATTGCAACCGCCGTATATTGTAAAATAACATTCTACGGTCCAATCTGAAAGCATTATTCGTGTTTTCATCTGGAAATTAGTTAATCAGCATATAGCAGTTTAGAAAAAGTTTAAAAAATAATTTTTATTTTTTTGAGTAAATTGTAACTAAAATAGTCAAGAAACTTGACCCTTCTGTTTGCATAAGATATAGCAAATAATTTATTACAACTTTTTTTGAAATATATCGATTTTTTTTTAATGCGTAGTACTCAGAAAACAGTTGGAGACAAGCGGATGTGCGTAAAACCTTATCAAAATGCGTCAGAAAGCATG
This sequence comes from Cantharis rustica, assembly GCA_911387805.1. NCBI lineage: Eukaryota > Metazoa > Arthropoda > Insecta > Coleoptera > Cantharidae > Cantharis > Cantharis rustica. The sequence continues at coordinate 14,417,408 of OU426883.1, forward strand.
GAGGAAGCCAACCTCGCATTTCTTCAATTGCAACCGCCGTATATTGTAAAATAACATTCTACGGTCCAATCTGAAAGCATTATTCGTGTTTTCATCTGGAAATTAGTTAATCAGCATATAGCAGTTTATAAAAAGTTTAAAAAATAATAGTTATTTTTTTGAGTAAATTGTAACTAAAATAGTCAAGAAACTTGACCCTTCTGTTTGCATAAGATATAGCAAATAATTTATTACAACTTTTTTTGAAATATATCGATTTTTTTTTAATGCGTAGTACTCAGAAAACAGTTGGAGACAAGCGGATGTGCGTAAAACCTTATCAAAATGCGTCAGAAAGCATGGAGCAAGCCAACCTCGCATTTCTTCAATTGCAACCGCCGTATATTGTAAAATAACATTCTACGGTCCAATCTGAAAGCATTATTCGTGTTTTCATCTGGAAATTAGTTAATCAGCATATAGCAGTTTATAAAAAGTTTAAAAAATAATATTTATTTTTTTGAGTAAATTGTAACTAAAATAGTCAAGAAACTTGACCCTTCTGTTTGCATAAGATATAGCAAATAATTTATTACAACTTTTTTTGAAATATATCGATTCTTTTTAATGCGTAGTAATCAGAAAACAGTTGGAGACAAGCGGATGTGCGTAAAACCATATCAAAATGCGTTAGAAAGCATGGAGCAAGCCAAGCTCGCATTTCTTCAATTGCAACCGCCGTATATTGTAAAATAACATTCTACGGTCCAATCTGAAAGCATTATTCGTGTTTTCATCTGGAAATTAGTTAATCAGCTTATAGCAGTTTAGAAAAAGTTTAAAAAATAATTTTTATTTTTTTGAGTAAATTGTAACTAAAATAGTCAAGAAACTTGACCCTTCTGTTTGCATAAGATATAGCAAATAATTTATTACAACTTTTTTTGAAATATATCGATTCTTTTTAATGCGTAGTACTCAGAAAACAGTTGGAGACAAGCGGATGTGCGTAAAACCATATCAAAATGCGTTAGAAAGCATGGCGAAGCCAACCTCGCATTTCTTCAATTGCTACCGCCGTATATTGTAAAATAACATTCCACGGTCCAATCTGAAAGCATTATTCGGGTTTTCATCTGGAAATTAGTTAATCAGCATATAGCAGTTTATAAAAAGTTTAAAAAATAATAGTTATTTTTTTGAGTAAATTGTAACTAAAATAGTCAAGAAACTTGACCCTTCTGTTTGCATAAGATATAGCAAAGAATTTATTACAACTTTTTTTGAAATATATCGATTCCTTTTAATGCATAGTACTCAGAAAACAGTTGGAGACAAGCGGATGTGCGTAAAACCATATCAAAATGCGTTAGAAAGCATGGAGCAAGCCAATCTCGCATTTCTTCAATTGCAACCGCCGTATATTGTAAAATAACATTCTACGGTCCAATCTGAAAGCATTATTCGTGTTTTCATCTGGAAATTATTTAATCAGCATATAGCAGTCTATAAAAAGTTTAAAAAATAATAGTTATTTTTTTGAGTAAATTGTAACTAAAATAGTCAAGAAACTTGACCCTTCTGTTTGCATAAGATATAGCAAATAATTTATTACAACTTTTTTTGAAATATATCGATTTTTTTTTAATGCGTAGTACTCAGAAAACAGTTGGAGACAAGCGGATGTGCATAAAACCTTATCAAAATGCGTCAGAAAGCATGGAGCAAGCCAACCTCGCATTTCTTCAATTGCAACCGCCGTATATTGTAAAATAACATTCTACGGTCCAATCTGAAAGCATTATTCGTGTTTTCATCTGGAAATTAGTTAATCAGCATATAGCAGTTTAGAAAAAGTTTAAAAAATAATTTTTATTTTTTTGAGTAAATTGTAACTAAAATAGTCAAGAAACTTGACCCTTCTGTTTGCATAAGATATAGCAAATAATTTATTACAACTTTTTTTGAAATATATCGATTCTTTTTAATGCGTAGTACTCAGAAAACAGTTGGAGACAAGCGGATGTGCGTAAAACCATATCAAAATGCGTTAGAAAGCATGGAGCAAGCCAACCTCGCATTTCTTCAATTGCAACCGCCGTATATTGTAAAATAACATTCTACGGTCCAATCTGAAAGCATTATTCGTGTTTTCATCTGGAAATTAGTTAATCAGCATATAGCAGTTTAGAAAAAGTTTAAAAAATAATTTTTATTTTTTTGAGTAAATTGTAACTAAAATAGTCAAGAAACTTGACCCTTCTGTTTGCATAAGATATAGCAAATAATTTATTACAACTTTTTTTGAAATATATCGATTTTTTTTTAATGCGTAGTACTCAGAAAACAGTTGGAGACAAGCGGATGTGCGTAAAACCTTATCAAAATGCGTCAGAAAGCATGGAGGAAGCCAACCTCGCATTTCTTCAATTGCAACCGCCGTATATTGTAAAATAACATTCTACGGTCCAATCTGAAAGCATTATTCGTGTTTTCATCTGGAAATTAGTTAATCAGCATATAGCAGTTTATAAAAAGTTTAAAAAATAATAGTTATTTTTTTGAGTAAATTGTAACTAAAATAGTCAAGAAACTTGACCCTTCTGTTTGCATAAGATATAGCAAATAATTTATTACAACTTTTTTTGAAATATATCGATTTTTTTTTAATGCGTAGTACTCAGAAAACAGTTGGAGACAAGCGGATGTGCGTAAAACCTTATCAAAATGCGTCAGAAAGCATGGAGCAAGCCAACCTCGCATTTCTTCAATTGCAACCGCCGTATATTGTAAAATAACATTCTACGGTCCAATCTGAAAGCATTATTCGTGTTTTCATCTGGAAATTAGTTAATCAGCATATAGCAGTTTATAAAAAGTTTAAAAAATAATATTTATTTTTTTGAGTAAATTGTAACTAAAATAGTCAAGAAACTTGACCCTTCTGTTTGCATAAGATATAGCAAATAATTTATTACAACTTTTTTTGAAATATATCGATTATTTTTAATGCGTAGTACTCAGAAAACAGTTGGAGACAAGCGGATGTGCGTAAAACCATATCAAAATGCGTTAGAAAGCATGGAGCAAGCCAACCTCGCATTTCTTCAATTGCAACCGCCGTATATTGTAAAATAACATTCTACGGTCCAATCTGAAAGCATTATTCGTGTTTTCATCTGGAAATTAGTTAATCAGCATATAGCAGTTTAGAAAAAGTTTAAAAAATAATTTTTATTTTTTTGAGTAAATTGTAACTAAAATAGTCAAGAAACTTGACCCTTCTGTTTGCATAAGATATAGCAAATAATTTATTACAACTTTTTTTGAAATATATCGATTTTTTTTTAATGCGTAGTACTCAGAAAACAGTTGGAGACAAGCGGATGTGCGTAAAACCTTATCAAAATGCGTCAGAAAGCATGGAGCAAGCCAACCTCGCATTTCTTCAATTGCAACCGCCGTATATTGTAAAATAACATTCTACGGTCCAATCTGAAAGCATTATTCGTGTTTTCATCTGGAAATTAGTTAATCAGCATATAGCAGTTTAGAAAAAGTTTAAAAAATAATTTTTATTTTTTTGAGTAAATTGTAACTAAAATAGTCAAGAAACTTGACCCTTCTGTTTGCATAAGATATAGCAAATAATTTATTACAACTTTTTTTGAAATATATCGATTCTTTTTAATGCGTAGTACTCAGAAAACAGTTGGAGACAAGCGGATGTGCGTAAAACCATATCAAAATGCGTTAGAAAGCATGGAGCAAGCCAACCTCGCATTTCTTCAATTGCAACCGCCGTATATTGTAAAAAAACATTCTACGGTCCAATCTGAAAGCATTATTCGTGTTTTCATCTGGAAATTAGTTAATCAGCTTATAGCAGTTTAGAAAAAGTTTAAAAAATAATTTTTATTTTTTTGAGTAAATTGTAACTAAAATAGTCAAGAAACTTGACCCTTCTATTTGCATAAGATATAGCAAATAATTTATTACAACTTTTTTTGAAATATATCGATTCTTTTTAATGCCTAGTACTCAGAAAACAGTTGGAGACAAGCGGATGTGCGTAAAACCATATCAAAATGCGTTAGAAAGCATGGAGCAAGCCAACCTCGCATTTCTTCAATTGCAACCGCCGTATATTGTAAAATAACATTCTACGGTCCAATCTGAAAGCATTATTCGTGTTTTCATCTGGAAATTAGTTAATCAGCATATAGCAGTTTAGAAAAAGTTTAAAAAATAATTTTTATTTTTTTGAGTAAATTGTAACTAAAATAGTCAAGAAACTTGACCCTTCTGTTTGCATAAGATATAGCAAATAATTTATTACAACTTTTTTTGAAATATATCGATTCTTTTTAATGCGTAGTACTCAGAAAACAGTTGGAGACAAGCGGATGTGGGTAAAACCATATCAAAATGCGTTAGAAAGCATGGAGCAAGCCAACCTCGCATTTTTTCAATTGCAACCGCCGTATATTGTAAAATAACATTCTACGGTCCAATCTGAAAGCATTATTCGTGTTTTCATCTGGAAATTAATTAATCAGCATATAGCAGTTTAGAAAAAGTTTAAAAAATAATTTTTATTTTTTTGAGTAAATTGTAACTAAAATAGTCAAGAAACTTGACCCTTCTGTTTGCATAAGATATAGCAAATAATTTATTACAACTTTTTTTGAAATATATCGATTCTTTTTAATGCGTAGTACTCAGAAAACAGTTGGAGACAAGCGGATGTGCGTAAAACCATATCAAAATGCGTTAGAAAGCATGGAGCAAGCCAACCTCGCATTTCTTCAATTGCAACCGCCGTATATTGTAAAATAACATTCTACGGTCCAATCTGAAAGCATTATTCGTGTTTTCATCTGGAAATTAGTTAATCAGCATATAGCAGTTTAGAAAAAGTTTAAAAAATAATATTTATTTTTTTGAGTAAATTGTAACTAAAATAGTCAAGAAACTTGACCCTTCTGTTTGCATAAGATATAGCAAATAATTTATTACAACTTTTTTTGAAATATATCGATTCTTTTTAATGCGTAGTACTCAGAAAACAGTTGGAGACAAGCGGATGTGCGTAAAACCATATCAAAATGCGTTAGAAAGCATGGAGCAAGCCAACCTCGCATTTCTTCAATTGCAACCGCCGTATATTGTAAGATAACATTCTATGGTCCAATCTGAAAGCATTATTCGTGTTTTCATCTGGAAATTAGTTAATCAGCATATAGCAGTTTAGAAAAAGTTTAAAAAATAATTTTTATTTTTTTGAGTAAATTGTAACTAAAATAGTCAAGAAACTTGACCCTTCTGTTTGCATAAGATATAGCAAATAATTTATTACTTTTTTTTTTGAAATATATCGATTCTTTTTAATGCGTAGTACTCAGAAAACAGTTGGAGACAAGCGGATGTGCGTAAAACCATATCAAAATGGGTTAGAAAGCATGGCGAAAACCAACCTCGCATTTCTTCAATTGCTACCGCCGTATATAGTAAAATAACATTCTATGGTCCAATCTGAAAGCATTATTCGTGTTTTCATCTGGAAATTAGTTAATCAGCATATAGCAGTTTAGAAAAAGTTTAAAAAATAATTTTTATTTTTTTGAGTAAATTGTAACTAAAATAGTCAAGAAACTTGACCCTTCTGTTTGCATAAGATATAGCAAATAATTTATTACAACTTTTTTTGAAATATATCGATTCTTTTTAATGCGTAGTACTCAGAAAACAGTTGGAGACAAGCGGATATGCGTAAAACCATATCAAAATGCGTTAGAAAGCATGGAGCAAGCCAACCTCGCATTTCTTCAATTGCAACCGAAGTATATTGTAAAATAACATTCTACGGTCCAATCTGAAAGCATTATTCGTGTTTTCATCTGGAAATTAGTTAATCAGCATATAGCAGTTTAGAAAAAGTTTAAAAAATAATTTTTATTTTTTTGAGTAAATTGTAACTAAAATAGTCAAGAAACTTGACCTTTCTGTTTGCATAAGATATAGCAAATAATTTATTACAACTTTTTTTGAAATATATCGATTCTTTTTAATGCGTAGTACTCAGAAAACAGTTGGAGACAAGCGGATGTGCGTAAAACCATATCAAAATGCGTTAGAAAGCATGGAGCAAGCCAACCTCGCATTTCTTCAATTGCAACCGCCGTATATTGTAAGATAACATTCTACGGTCCAATCTGAAAGCATTATTCGTGTTTTCATCTGGAAATTAGTTAATCAGCATATAGCAGTTTAGAAAAAGTTTAAAAAATAATTTTTATTTTTTTGAGTAAATTGTAACTAAAATAGTCAAGAAACTTGACCCTTCTGTTTGCATAAGATATAGCAAATAATTTATTACAACTTTTTTTGAAATATATCGATTCTTTTTAATGCGTAGTACTCAGAAAACAGTTGAAGACCAGCGGATGTGCGTAAAACCATATCAAAATGCGTTAGAAAGCATGGAGCAAGCCAAGCTCGCATTTCTTCAATTGCAACCGCCGTATATTGTAAGATAACATTCTATGGTCCAATCTGAAAGCATTATTCGTGTTTTCATCTGGAAATTAGTTAATCAGCATATAGCAGTTTAGAAAAAGTTTAAAAAATAATTTTTATTTTTTTGAGTAAATTGTAACTAAAATAGTCAAGAAACTTGGCCCCTCTGTTTGCATAAGATATAGCAAATAATTTATTACAACTTTTTTTGAAATATATCGATTCTTTTTAATGCGTAGTACTCAGAATACAGTTGGAGAAAAGCGGATGTGCGTAAAACCATATCAAAACGCGTTAGAAAGCATGGAGCAAGCCAACCTCGCATTTCTTCAATTGCAACCGCCGTATATTGTAAAATAACATTCTACGGTCCAATCTGAAAGCATTATTCGTGTTTTCATCTGGAAATTAGTTAATCAGCATATAGCAGTTTATAAAAAGTTTAAAAAATAATATTTATTTTTTTGAGTAAATTGTAACTAAAATAGTCAAGAAACTTGACCCTTCTGTTTGCATAAGATATAGCAAATAATTTATTACAACTTTTTTTGAAATATATCGATTCTTTTTAATGCGTAGTACTCAGAAAACAGTTGGAGACAAGCGGATGTGCGTAAAACCTTTTCAAAATGCGTTAGAAAGCATGGAGCAAGCCAAGCTCGCATTTCTTCAATTGCAACCGCCGTATATTGTAAGATAACATTCTATGGTCCAATCTGAAAGCATTATTCGTGTTTTCATCTGGAAATTAGTTAATCAGCATATAGCAGTTTAGAAAAAGTTAAAAAAATAATTTTTATTTTTTTGAGTAAATTGTAACTAAAATAGTCAAGAAACTTGACCCTTCTGTTTGCATAAGATATAGCAAATAATTTATTACAACTTTTTTTGAAATATATCGATTCTTTTTAATGCGTAGTACTCAGAAAACAGTTGGAGACAACCGGATGTGCGTAAAACCATATCAAAATGCGTTAGAAAGCATGGAGCAAGCCAACCTCGCATTTCTTCAATTGCAACCGCCGTATATTGTAAAATAACATTCTACGGTCCAATCTGAAAGCATTATTCGTGTTTTCATCTGGAAATTAGTTAATCAGCATATAGCAGTTTATAAAAAGTTTAAAAAATAATATTTATTTTTTTGAGTAAATTGTAACTAAAATGTCAAGAAACTTGACCCTTCTGTTTGTATAAGATATAGCAAATAATTTATTACAACTTTTTTTGAAATATATCGATTCTTTTTAATGCGTAGTACTCAGAAAACAGTTGGAGACAAGCGGATGTGCGTAAAACCATATCAAAATGCGTTAGAAAGCATGGAGCAAGCCAACCTCGCATTTCTTCAATTGCAACCGCCGTATATTGTAAAATAACATTCTACGGTCCAATCTGAAAGCATTATTCGTGTTTTCATCTGGAAATTAGTTAATCAGCATATAGCAGTTTAGAAAAAGTTTAAAAAATAATTTTTATTTTTTTGAGTAAATTGTAACTAAAATAGTCAAGAAACTTGACCCTTCTGTTTGCATAAGATATAGCAAATAATTTATTACAACTTTTTTTGAAATATATCGATTTTTTTAATGCGTAGTACTCAGAAAACAGTTGGAGACAAGCGGATGTGCGTAAAACCATATCAAAATGCGTTAGAAAGCATGGAGCAAGCCAACCTCGCATTTCTTCAATTGCAACCGCCGTATATTGTAAAATAACATTCTACGGTCCAATCTGAAAGCATTATTCGTGTTTTCATCTGGAAATTAGTTAATCAGCATATAGCAGTTTAGAAAAAGTCTAAAAAATAATTTTTATTTTTTTGAGTAAATTGTAACTAAAATAGTCAAGAAACTTGACCCTTCTGTTTGCATAAGATATAGCAAATAATTTATTACAACTTTTTTTGAAATATATCGATTCTTTTTAATGCGTAGTACTCAGAAAACAGTTGGAGACAAGCGGATGTGCGTAAAACCATATCAAAATGCGTTAGAAAGCATGGAGCAAGCCAACCTCGCATTTCTTCAATTGCAACCGCCGTATATTGTAAGATAACATTCTACGGTCCAATCTGAAAGCATTATTCGTGTTTTCATCTGGAAATTAGTTAATCAGCATATAGCAGTTTAGAAAAAGTTTAAAAAATAATTTTTATTTTTTTGAGTAAATTGTAACTAAAATAGTCAAGAAACTTGACCCTTCTGTTTGCATAAGATATAGCAAATAATTTATTACAACTTTCTTTGAAATATATCGATTCTTTCTAATGCGTAGTACTCAGAAAACAGTTGGAGACAAGCGGATGTGCGTAAAACCATATCAAAATGCGTTAGAAAGCATGGAGCAAGCCAAGCTCGCATTTCTTCAATTGCAACCGCCGTATATTGTAAGATAACAATCTATGGTCCAATCTGAAAGCATTATTCGTGTTTTCATCTGGAAATTAGTTAATCAGCATATAGCAGTTTAGAAAAAGTTTAAAAAATAATTTTTATTTTTTTGAGTAAATTGTAACTAAAATAGTCAAGAAACTTGACCCTTCTGTTTGCATAAGATATAGCAAATAATTTATTACAACTTTTTTTGAAATATATCGATTCTTTTTAATGCGTAGTACTCAGAAAACAGTTGGAGACAAGCGGATGTGCGTAAAACCATATCAAAATGCGTTAGAAAGCATGGAGCAAGCCAACCTCGCATTTCTTCAATTGCAACCGCCGTATATTGTAAAATAACATTCTACGGTCCAATCTGAAAGCATTATTCGTGTTTTCATCTGGAAATTAGTTAATCAGCATATAGCAGTTTAGAAAAAGTTTAAAAAATAATTTTTATTTTTTTGAGTAAATTGTAACTAAAATAGTCAAGAAACTTGACCCTTCTGTTTGCATAAGATATAGCAAATAATTTATTACAACTTTTTTTGAAATATATCGATTCTTTTTAATGCGTAGTACTCAGAAAACAGTTGGAGACAAGCGGATGTGCGTAAAACCATATCAAAATGCGTTAGAAAGCATGGAGCAAGCCAAGCTCGCATTTCTTCAATTGCAACCGCCGTATATTGTAAGATAACATTCTATGGTCCAATCTGAAAGCATTATTCGTGTTTTCATCTGGAAATTAGTTAATCAGCATATAGCAGTTTAGAAAAAGTTTAAAAAATAATTTTTATTTTTTTGAGTAAATTGTAACTAAAATAGTCAAGAAACTTGACCCTTCTGTTTGCATAAGATATAGCAAATAATTTATTACAACTTTTTTTGAAATATATCGATTCTTTTTAATGCGTAGTACTCAGAAAACAGTTGGAGACAAGCGGATGTGCGTAAAACCATATCAAAATGCGTTAGAAAGCATGGAGCAAGCCAACCTCGCATTTCTTCAATTGCAACCGCCGTATATTGTAAAATAACATTCTACGGTCCAATCTGAAAGCATTATTCGTGTTTTCATCTGGAAATTAGTTAATCAGCATATAGCAGTTAGAAAAAGTTTAAAAAGTAATATTTATTTTTTTGAGTAAATTGTAACTAAAATAGTCAAGAAACTTGACCCTTCTGTTTGCATAAGATATAGCAAATAATTTATTACAACTTTTTTTGAAATATATCGATTCTTTTTAATGCGTAGTACTCAGAAAACAGTTGGAGACAAGCGGATGTGCGTAAAACCATATCAAAATGCGTTAGAAAGCATGGAGCAAGCCAACCTCGCATTTCTTCAATTGCAACCGCCGTATATTGTAAAATAACATTCTACGGTCCAATCTGAAAGCATTATTCGTGTTTTCATCTGGAAATTAGTTAATCAGCATATAGCAGTTTAGAAAAAGTTTAAAAAATAATTTTTATTTTTTTGAGTAAATTGTAACTAAAATAGTCAAGAAACTTGACCCTTCTGTTTGCATAAGATATAGCAAATAATTTATTACAACTTTTTTTGAAATATATCGATTCTTTTTAATGCGTAGTACTCAGAAAACAGTTGGAGACAAGCGGATGTGCGTAAAACCATATCAAAATGCGTTAGAAAGCATGGAGCAAGCCAACCTCGCATTTCTTCAATTGCAACCGCCGTATATTGTAAAATAACATTCTACGGTCCAATCTGAAAGCATTATTCGTGTTTTCATCTGGAAATTAGTTAATCAGCATATAGCAGTTTAGAAAAAGTTTAAAAAATAATTTTTATTTTTTTGAGTAAATTGTAACTAAAATAGTCAAGAAACTTGACCCTTCTGTTTGCATAAGATATAGCAAATAATTTATTACAACTTTTTTTGAAATATATCGATTCTTTTTAATGCGTAGTACTCAGAAAACAGTTGGAGACAAGCGGATGTGCGTAAAACCATATCAAAATGCGTTAGAAAGCATGGAGCAAGCCAACCTCGCATTTCTTCAATTGCAACCGCCGTATATTGTAAAATAACATTCTACGGTCCAATCTGAAAGCATTATTCGTGTTTTCATCTGGAAATTAGTTAATCAGCATATAGCAGTTTATAACAAGTTTAAAAAATAACATTTATTTTTTTGAGTAAATTGTAACTAAAATAGTCAAGAAACTTGACCCTTCTGTTTGCATAAGATATAGCAAATAATTTATTACAACTTTTTTTTGAAATATATCGATTCTTCTTAATGCGTAGTACTCAGAAAACAGTTGGAGACAAGCGGATGTGCGTAAAACCATATCAAAATGCGTTAGAAAGCATGGAGCAAGCCAACCTCGCATTTCTTCAATTGCAACCGCCGTATATTGTAAAATAACATTCTACGGTCCAATCTGAAAGCATTATTCGTGTTTTCATCTGGAAATTAGTTAATCAGCATATAGCAGTTTAGAAAAAGTTTAAAAAATAATTTTTATTTTTTTGAGTAAATTGTAACTAAAATAGTCAAGAAACTTGACCCTTCTGTTTGCATAAGCTATAGCAAATAATTTATTACAACTTTTTTTGAAATATATCGATTCTTTTTAATGCGTAGTACTCAGAAAACAGTTGGAGACAAGCGGATGTGCGTAAAACCATATCAAAATGCGTTAGAAAGCATGGAGCAAGCCAACCTAGCATTTCTTCAATTGCAACCGCCGTATATTGTAAGATAACATTCTATGGTCCAATCTGAAAGCATTATTCGTGTTTTCATCTGGAAATTAGTTAATCAGCATATAGCAGTTTAGAAAAAGTTTAAAAAATAATTTTTATTTTTTTGAGTAAATTGTAACTAAAATAGTCAAGAAACTTGACCCTTCTGTTTGCATAAGATATAGCAAATAATTTATTACAACTTTTTTTGAAATATATCGATTCTTTTTAATGCGTAGTACTCAGAAAACAGTTGGAGACAAGCGGATGTGCGTAAAACCATATCAAAATGCGTTAGAAAGCATGGAGCAAGCCAACCTCGCATTTCTTCAATTGCAACCGCCGTATATTGTAAAATAACATTCTACGGTCCAATCTGAAAGCATTATTCGTATTTTCATCTGGAAATTAGTTAATCAGCATATAGCAGTTTAGAAAAAGTTTAAAAAATAATTTTTATTTTTTTGAGTAAATTGTAACTAAAATAGTCAAGAAACTTGACCCTTCTGTTTGCATAAGATATAGCAAATAATTTATTACAACTTTTTTTGAAATATATCGATTCTTTTTAATGCGTAGTACTCAGAAAACAGTTGGAGACAAGCGGATGTGCGTAAAACCATATCAAAATGCGTTAGAAAGCATGGAGCAAGCCAACCTCGCATTTCTTCAATTGCAACCGCCGTATATTGTAAAATAACATTCTACGGTCCAATCTGAAAGCATTATTCGTGTTTTCATCTGGAAATTAGTTAATCAGCATATAGCAGTTTAGAAAAAGTTTAAAAAATAATTTTTATTTTTTTGAGTAAATTGTAACTAAAATAGTCAAGAAACTTGACCCTTCTGTTTGCATAAGATATAGCAAATAATTTATTACAACTTTTTTTGAAATATATCGATTCTTTTTAATGCGTAGTACTCAGAAAACAGTTGGAGACAAGCGGATGTGCGTAAAACCATATCAAAATGCGTTAGAAAGCATGGAGCAAGCCAACCTCGCATTTCTTCAATTGCAACCGCCGTATATTGTAAAATAACATTCTACGGTCCAATCTGAAAGCATTATTCGTGTTTTCATATGGAAATTAGTTAATCAGCATATAGCAGTTTAGAAAAAGTTTAAAAAATAATTTTTATTTTTTTGAGTAAATTGTAACTAAAATAGTCAAGAAACTTGACCCTTCTGTTTGCATAAGATATAGCAAATAATTTATTACAACTTTTTTTGAAATATATCGATTCTTTTTAATGCGTAGTACTCAGAAAACAGTTGGAGACAAGCGGATGTGCGTAAAACCATATCAAAATGCGTTAGAAAGCATGGAGCAAGCCAACCTCGCATTTCTTCAATTGCAACCGCCGTATATTGTAAAATAACATTCTACGGTCCAATCTGAAAGCATTATTTTTGTTTTCATCTGGAAATTAGTTAATCAGCATATAGCAGTTTAGAAAAAGTTTAAAAAATAATTTTTATTTTTTTGAGTAAATTGTAACTAAAATAGTCAAGAAACTTGACCCTTCTGTTTGCATAAGATATAGCAAATAATTTATTACAACTTTTTTTGAAATATATCGATTCTTTTTAATGCCTAGTACTCAGAAAACAGTTGGAGACAAGCGGATGTGCGTAAAACCATATCAAAATGCGTTAGAAAGCATGGAGCAAGCCAACCTCGCATTTCTTCAATTGCAACCGCCGTATATTGTAAAATAACATTCTACGGTCCAATCTGAAAGCATTATTCGTGTTTTCATCTGGAACATAGTTAATCAGCATATAGCAGTTTAGAAAAAGTTTAAAAAATAATTTTTATTTTTTTGAGTAAATTGTAACTAAAATAGTCAAGAAACTTGACCCTTCTGTTTGCATAAGATATAGCAAATAATTTATTACAACTTTTTTTGAAATATATCGATTCTTTTTAATGCGTAGTACTCAGAAAACAGTTGGAGACAAGCGGATGTGCGTAAAACCATATCAAAATGCGTTAGAAAGCATGGAGCAAGCCAACCTCGCATTTCTTCAATTGCAACCGCCGTATATTGTAAAATAACATTCTACGGTCCAATCTGAAAGCATTATTCGTGTTTTCATCTGGAAATTAGTTAATCAGCATATAGCAGTTTAGAAAAAGTTTAAAAAATAATTTTTATTTTTTTGAGTAAATTGTAACTAAAATAGTCAAGAAACTTGACCCTTCTGTTTGCATAAGATATAGCAAATAATTTATTACAACTTTTTTTGAAATATATCGATTCTTCTTAATGCGTAGTACTCAGAAAACAGTTGGAGACAAGCGGATGTGCGTAAAACCATATCAAAATGCGTTAGAAAGCATGGAGCAAGCCAACCTCGCATTTCTTCAATTGCAACCGCCGTATATTGTAAAATAACATTCTACGGTCCAATCTGAAAGCATTATTCGTGTTTTCATCTGGAAATTAGTTAATCAGCATATAGCAGTTTAGAAAAAGTTTAAAAAATAATTTTTATTTTTTTGAGTAAATTGTAACTAAAATAGTCAAGAAACTTGACCCTTCTGTTTGCATAAGATATAGCAAATAATTTATTACAACTTTTTTTGAAATATATCGATTCTTTTTAATGCGTAGTACTCAGAAAACAGTTGGAGACAAGCGGATGTGCGTAAAACCATATCAAAATGCGTTAGAAAGCATGGAGCAAGCCAACCTCGCATTTCTTCAATTGCAACCGCCGTATATTGTAAAATAACATTCTACGGTCCAATCTGAAAGCATTATTTTTGTTTTCATCTGGAAATTAGTTAATCAGCATATAGCAGTTTAGAAAAAGTTTAAAAAATAATTTTTATTTTTTTGAGTAAATTGTAACTAAAATAGTCAAGAAACTTGACCCTTCTGTTTGCATAAGATATAGCAAATAATTTATTACAACTTTTTTTGAAATATATCGATTCTTTTTAATGCCTAGTACTCAGAAAACAGTTGGAGACAAGCGGATGTGCGTAAAACCATATCAAAATGCGTTAGAAAGCATGGAGCAAGCCAACCTCGCATTTCTTCAATTGCAACCGCCGTATATTGTAAAATAACATTCTACGGTCCAATCTGAAAGCATTATTCGTGTTTTCATCTGGAAATTAGTTAATCAGCATATAGCAGTTTAGAAAAAGTTTAAAAAATAATTTTTATTTTTTTGAGTAAATTGTAACTAAAATAGTCAAGAAACTTGACCCTTCTGTTTGCATAAGATATAGCAAATAATTTATTACAACTTTTTTTGAAATATATCGATTCTTTTTAATGCGTAGTACTCAGAAAACAGTTGGAGACAAGCGGATGTTCGTAAAACCATATCAAAATGCGTTAGAAAGCATGGAGCAAGCCAACCTCGCATTTCTTCAATTGCAACCGCCGTATATTGTAAAATAACATTCTACGGTCCAATCTGAAAGCATTATTCGTATTTTCATCTGGAAATTAGTTAATCAGCATATAGCAGTTTAGAAAAAGTTTAAAAAATAATTTTTATTTTTTTGAGTAAATTGTAACTAAAATAGTCAAGAAACTTGACCCTTCTGTTTGCATAAGATATAGCAAATAATTTATTACAACTTTTTTTGAAATATATCGATTCTTTTTAATGCGTAGTACTCAGAAAACAGTTGGAGACAAGCGGATGTGCGTAAAACCATATCAAAATGCGTTAGAAAGCATGGAGCAAGCCAACCTCGCATTTCTTCAATTGCAACCGCCGTATATTGTAAAATAACATTCTACGGTCCAATCTGAAAGCATTATTCGTGTTTTCATCTGGAAATTAGTTAATCAGCATATAGCAGTTTAGAAAAAGTTTAAAAAATAATTTTTATTTTTTTGAGTAAATTGTAACTAAAATAGTCAAGAAACTTGACCCTTCTGTTTGCATAAGATATAGCAAATAATTTATTACAACTTTTTTTGAAATATATCGATTCTTTTTAATGCGTAGTACTCAGAAAACAGTTGGAGACAAGCGGATGTGCGTAAAACCATATCAAAATGCGTTAGAAAGCATGGAGCAAGCCAACCTCGCATTTCTTCAATTGCAACCGCCGTATATTGTAAAATAACATTCTACGGTCCAATCTGAAAGCATTATTCGTGTTTTCATCTGGAAATTAGTTAATCAGCATATAGCAGTTTATAAAAAGTTTAAAAAATAATATTTATTTTTTTGAGTAAATTGTAACTAAAATAGTCAAGAAACTTGACCCTTCTGTTTGCATAAGATATAGCAAATAATTTATTACAACTTTTTTTGATATATATCGATTCTTTTTAATGCGTAGTACTCAGAAAAAAGTTGGAGACAAGCGGATGTGCGTAAAACCATATCAAAATGCGTTAGAAAGCATGGAGCAAGCCAACCTCGCATTTATTTAATTGCAAGCGCCGTATATTGTAAAATAACATTCTACGGTCCAATCTGAAAGCATTATTCGTGTTTTCATCTGGAAATTAGTTAATCAGCATATAGCAGTTTATAAAAAGTTTAAAAAATAATATTTATTTTTTTGAGTAAATTGTAACTAAAATAGTCAAGAAACTTGACCCTTCTGTTTGCATAAGATATAGCAAATAATTTATTACAACTTTTTTTGAAATATATCGATTCTTTTTAATGCGTAGTACTCAGAAAACAGTTGGAGACCAGCGGATGTGCGTAAAACCATATCAAAATGCGTTAGAAAGCATGGAGCAAGCCAAGCTCGCATTTCTTCAATTGCAACCGCCGTATATTGTAAGATAACATTCTATGGTCCAATCTGAAAGCATTATTCGTGTTTTCATCTGGAAATTAGTTAATCAGCATATAGCAGTTTAGAAAAAGTTTAAAAAATAATTTTTATTTTTTTGAGTAAATTGTAACTAAAATAGTCAAGAAACTTGACCCTTCTGTTTGCATAAGATATAGCAAATAATTTATTACAACTTTTTTTGAAATATATCGATTCTTTTTAATGCGTAGTACTCAGAAAACAGTTGGAGACAAGCGGATGTGCGTAAAACCATATCAAAATGCGTTAGAAAGCATGGAGCAGGCCAACCTCGCATTTCTTCAATTGCAACCGCCGTATATTGTAAAATAACATTCTACGGTCCAATCTGAAAGCATTATTCGTGTTTTCATCTGGAAATTAGTTAATCAGCATTAAGCAGTTTAGAAAAAGTTTAAAAAATAATTTTTATTTTTTTGAGTAAATTGTAACTAAAATAGTCAAGAAACTTGACCCTTCTGTTTGCATAAGATATAGCAAATAATTTATTACAACTTTTTTTGAAATATATCGATTCTTTTTAATGCGTAGTACTCAGAAAACAGTTGGAGACAAGCGGATGTGCGTAAAACCATATCAAAATGCGTTAGAAAGCATGGAGCAAGCCAACCTCGCATTTCTTCAATTGCAACCGCCGTATATTGTAAAATAACATTCTACGGTCCAATCTGAAAGCATTATTCGTGTTTTCATCTGGAAATTAGTTAATCAGCATATAGCAGTTTATAAAAAGTTTAAAAAATAATATTTATTTTTTTGAGTAAATTGTAACTAAAATAGTCAAGAAACTTGACCCTTCTGTTTGCATAAGATATAGCAAATAATTTATTACAACTTTTTTTGAAATATATCGATTCTTTTTAATGCGTAGTACTCAGAAAACAGTTGGAGACAAGCGGATGTGCGTAAAACCATATCAAAATGCGTTAGAAAGCATGGAGCAAGCCAACCTCGCATTTCTTCAATTGCAACCGCCGTATATTGTAAAATAAGATTCTACGGTCCAATCTGAAAGCATTATTCGTGTTTTCATCTGGAAATTAGTTAATCAGCATATAGCAGTTTAGAAATAGTTTAAAAAATAATTTTTATTTTTTTGAGTAAATTGTAACTAAAATAGTCAAGAAACTTGACCCTTCTGTTTGCATAAGATATAGCAAATAATTTATTACAACTTTTTTTGAAATATATCGATTCTTTTTAATTCGTAGTACTCAGAAAACATTGGGAGACCAGCGGATGTGCGTAAAACCATATCAAAATGCGTTAGAAAGCATGGAGCAAGCCAAGCTCGCATTTCTTCAATTGCAACCGCCGTATATTGTAAGATAACATTCTATGGTCCAATCTGAAAGCATTATTCGTGTTTTCATTTGGAAATTAGTTAATCAGCATATAGCAGTTTAGAAAAAGTTTAAAAAATAATTTTTATTTTTTTGAGTAAATTGTAACTAAAATAGTCAAGAAACTTGACCCTTCTGTTTGCATAAGATATAGCAAAAAATTTATTACAACTTTTTTTGAAATATATCGATTCTTTTTAATGCGCAGTACTCAGACAACAGTTGGAGACAAGCGGATGTGCGTAAAACCATATCAAAATGCGTTAGAAAGCATGGAGCAAGCCAACCTCGCATTTCTTCAATTGCAACCGCCGTATATTGTAAAATAACATTCTACGGTCCAATCTGAAAGCATTATTCGTGTTTTCATCTGGAAATTAGTTAATCAGCATATAGCAGTTTAGAAAAAGTTTAAAAAATAATTTTTATTTTTTTGAGTAAATTGTAACTAAAATAGTCAAGAAACTTGACCCTTCTGTTTGCATAAGATATAGCAAATAATTTATTACAACTTTTTTTGAAATATATCGATTCTTTTTAATGCGTAGTACTCAGAAAACAGTTGGAGACAAGCGGATGTGCGTAAAACCATATCAAAATGCGTTAGAAAGCATGGAGCAAGCCAACCTCGCATTTCTTCAATTGCAACCGCCGTATATTGTAAAATAACATTCTACGGTCCAATCTGAAAGCATTATTCGTGTTTTCATCTGGAAATTAGTTAATCAGCATATAGCAGTTTATAAAAAGTTTAAAAAATAATATTTATTTTTTTGAGTAAATTGTAACTAAAATAGTCAAGAAACTTGACCCTTCTGTTTGCATAAGATATAGCAAATAATTTATTACAACTTTTTTTGATATATATCGATTCTTTTTAATGCGTAGTACTCAGAAAAAAGTTGGAGACAAGCGGATGTGCGTAAAACCATATCAAAATGCGTTAGAAAGCATGGAGCAAGCCAACCTCGCATTTATTTAATTGCAAGCGCCGTATATTGTAAAATAACATTCTACGGTCCAATCTGAAAGCATTATTCGTGTTTTCATCTGGAAATTAGTTAATCAGCATATAGCAGTTTATAAAAAGTTTAAAAAATAATATTTATTTTTTTGAGTAAATTGTAACTAAAATAGTCAAGAAACTTGACCCTTCTGTTTGCATAAGATATAGCAAATAATTTATTACAACTTTTTTTGAAATATATCGATTCTTTTTAATGCGTAGTACTCAGAAAACAGTTGGAGACCAGCGGATGTGCGTAAAACCATATCAAAATGCGTTAGAAAGCATGGAGCAAGCCAAGCTCGCATTTCTTCAATTGCAACCGCCGTATATTGTAAGATAACATTCTATGGTCCAATCTGAAAGCATTATTCGTGTTTTCATCTGGAAATTAGTTAATCAGCATATAGCAGTTTAGAAAAAGTTTAAAAAATAATTTTTATTTTTTTGAGTAAATTGTAACTAAAATAGTCAAGAAACTTGACCCTTCTGTTTGCATAAGATATAGCAAATAATTTATTACAACTTTTTTTGAAATATATCGATTCTTTTTAATGCGTAGTACTCAGAAAACAGTTGGAGACAAGCGGATGTGCGTAAAACCATATCAAAATGCGTTAGAAAGCATGGAGCAGGCCAACCTCGCATTTCTTCAATTGCAACCGCCGTATATTGTAAAATAACATTCTACGGTCCAATCTGAAAGCATTATTCGTGTTTTCATCTGGAAATTAGTTAATCAGCATTAAGCAGTTTAGAAAAAGTTTAAAAAATAATTTTTATTTTTTTGAGTAAATTGTAACTAAAATAGTCAAGAAACTTGACCCTTCTGTTTGCATAAGATATAGCAAATAATTTATTACAACTTTTTTTGAAATATATCGATTCTTTTTAATGCGTAGTACTCAGAAAACAGTTGGAGACAAGCGGATGTGCGTAAAACCATATCAAAATGCGTTAGAAAGCATGGAGCAAGCCAACCTCGCATTTCTTCAATTGCAACCGCCGTATATTGTAAAATAACATTCTACGGTCCAATCTGAAAGCATTATTCGTGTTTTCATCTGGAAATTAGTTAATCAGCATATAGCAGTTTATAAAAAGTTTAAAAAATAATATTTATTTTTTTGAGTAAATTGTAACTAAAATAGTCAAGAAACTTGACCCTTCTGTTTGCATAAGATATAGCAAATAATTTATTACAACTTTTTTTGAAATATATCGATTCTTTTTAATGCGTAGTACTCAGAAAACAGTTGGAGACAAGCGGATGTGCGTAAAACCATATCAAAATGCGTTAGAAAGCATGGAGCAAGCCAACCTCGCATTTCTTCAATTGCAACCGCCGTATATTGTAAAATAAGATTCTACGGTCCAATCTGAAAGCATTATTCGTGTTTTCATCTGGAAATTAGTTAATCAGCATATAGCAGTTTAGAAATAGTTTAAAAAATAATTTTTATTTTTTTGAGTAAATTGTAACTAAAATAGTCAAGAAACTTGACCCTTCTGTTTGCATAAGATATAGCAAATAATTTATTACAACTTTTTTTGAAATATATCGATTCTTTTTAATTCGTAGTACTCAGAAAACATTGGGAGACCAGCGGATGTGCGTAAAACCATATCAAAATGCGTTAGAAAGCATGGAGCAAGCCAAGCTCGCATTTCTTCAATTGCAACCGCCGTATATTGTAAGATAACATTCTATGGTCCAATCTGAAAGCATTATTCGTGTTTTCATTTGGAAATTAGTTAATCAGCATATAGCAGTTTAGAAAAAGTTTAAAAAATAATTTTTATTTTTTTGAGTAAATTGTAACTAAAATAGTCAAGAAACTTGACCCTTCTGTTTGCATAAGATATAGCAAATAATTTATTACAACTTTTTTTGAAATATATCGATTCTTTTTAATGCGCAGTACTCAGACAACAGTTGGAGACAAGCGGATGTGCGTAAAACCATATCAAAATGCGTTAGAAAGCATGGAGCAAGCCAACCTCGCATTTCTTCAATTGCAACCGCCGTATATTGTAAAATAACATTCTACGGTCCAATCTGAAAGCATTATTCGTGTTTTCATCTGGAAATTAGTTAATCAGCATATAGCAGTTTAGAAAAAGTTTAAAAAATAATTTTTATTTTTTTGAGTAAATTGTAACTAAAATAGTCAAGAAACTTGACCCTTCTGTTTGCATAAGATATAGCAAATAATTTATTACAACTTTTTTTGAAATATATCGATTCTTTTTAATGCGTAGTACTCAGAAAACAGTTGGAGACAAGCGGATGTGCGTAAAACCATATCAAAATGCGTTAGAAAGCATGGAGCAAGCCAACCTCGCATTTCTTCAATTGCAACCGCCGTATATTGTAAAATAAGATTCTACGGTCCAATCTGAAAGCATTATTCGTGTTTTCATCTGGAAATTAGTTAATCAGCATATAGCAGTTTAGAAATAGTTTAAAAAATAATTTTTATTTTTTTGAGTAAATTGTAACTAAAATAGTCAAGAAACTTGACCCTTCTGTTTGCATAAGATATAGCAAATAATTTATTACAACTTTTTTTGAAATATATCGATTCTTTTTAATTCGTAGTACTCAGAAAACATTGGGAGACCAGCGGATGTGCGTAAAACCATATCAAAATGCGTTAGAAAGCATGGAGCAAGCCAAGCTCGCATTTCTTCAATTGCAACCGCCGTATATTGTAAGATAACATTCTATGGTCCAATCTGAAAGCATTATTCGTGTTTTCATTTGGAAATTAGTTAATCAGCATATAGCAGTTTAGAAAAAGTTTAAAAAATAATTTTTATTTTTTTGAGTAAATTGTAACTAAAATAGTCAAGAAACTTGACCCTTCTGTTTGCATAAGATATAGCAAATAATTTATTACAACTTTTTTTGAAATATATCGATTCTTTTTAATGCGTAGTACTCAGAAAACAGTTGGAGACAAGCGGATGTGCGTAAAACCATATCAAAATGCGTTAGAAAGCATGGAGCAAGCCAACCTCGCATTTCTTCAATTGCAACCGCCGTATATTGTAAAATAACATTCTACGGTCCAATCTGAAAGCATTATTCGTGTTTTCATCTGGAAATTAGTTAATCAGCATATAGCAGTTTAGAAAAAGTTTAAAAAATAATTTTTATTTTTTTGAGTAAATTGTAACTAAAATAGTCAAGAAACTTGACCCTTCTGTTTGCATAAGATATAGCAAATAATTTATTACAACTTTTTTTGAAATATATCGATTCTTTTTAATGCGTAGTACTCAGAAAACAGTTGGAGACAAGCGGATGTGCGTAAAACCATATCAAAATGCGTTAGAAAGCATGGAGCAAGCCAACCTCGCATTTCTTCAATTGCAACCGCCGTATATTGTAAAATAACATTCTACGGTCCAATCTGAAAGCATTATTCGTGTTTTCATCTGGAAATTAGTTAATCAGCATATAGCAGTTTAGAAAAAGTTTAAAAAATAATTTTTATTTTTTTGAGTAAATTGTAACTAAAATAGTCAAGAAACTTGACCCTTCTGTTTGCATAAGATATAGCAAATAATTTATTACAACTTTTTTTGAAATATATCGATTCTTTTTAATGCGTAGTACTCAGAAAACAGTGGGAGACCAGCGGATGTGCGTAAAACCATATCAAAATGCGTTAGAAAGCATGGAGCAAGCCAAGCTCGCATTTCTTCAATTGCAACCGCCGTATATTGTAAGATAACATTCTATGGTCCAATCTGAAAGCATTATTCGTGTTATCATCTGGAAATTAGTTAATCAGCATATAGCAGTTTAGAAAAAGTTTAAAAAATAATTTTTATTTTTTTGAGTAAATTGTAACTAAAATAGTCAAGAAACTTGACCCTTCTGTTTGCATAAGATATAGCAAATAATTTATTACAACTTTTTTTGAAATATATCGATTCTTTTTAATGCGTAGTACTCAGAAAACAGTTGGAGACAAGCGGATGTGCGTAAAACCATATCAAAATGCGTTAGAAAGCATGGAGCAAGCCAACCTCGCATTTCTTCAATTGCAACCGCCGTATATTGTAAAATAACATTCTACGGTCCAATCTGAAAGCATTATTCGTGTTTTCATCTGGAAATTAGTTAATCAGCATATAGCAGTTTATAAAAAGTTTAAAAATTAATATTTATTTTTTTGAGTAAATTGTAACTAAAATAGTCAAGAAACTTGACCCTTCTGTTTGCATAAGATATAGCAAATAATTTATTACAACTCTTTTTGAAATATATCGATTCTTTTTAATGCGCAGTACTCAGAAAACAGTTGGAGACAAGCGGATGTGCGTAAAACCATATCAAAATGCGTTAGAAAGCATGGAGCAAGCCAACCTCGCATTTCTTCAATTGCAACCGCCGTATATTGTAAAATAACATTCTACGGTCCAATCTGAAAGCATTATTCGTGTTTTCATCTGGAAATTAGTTAATCAGCATATAGCAGTTTAGAAAAAGTTTAAAAAATAATTTTTATTTTTTTGAGTAAATTGTAACTAAAATAGTCAAGAAACTTGACCCTTCTGTTTGCATAAGATATAGCAAATAATTTATTACAACTTTTTTTGAAATATATCGATTCTTTTTAATGCGCAGTACTCAGAAAACAGTTGGAGACAAGCGGATGTGCGTAAAACCATATCAAAATGCGTTAGAAAGCATGGAGCAAGCCAACCTCGCATTTCTTCAATTGCAGCCGCCGTATATTGTAAAATAACATTCTACGGTCCAATCTGAAAGCATTATTCGTGTTTTCATCTGGAAATTAGTTAATCAGCATATAGCAGTTTAGAAAAAGTTTAAAAAATAATTTTTATTTTTTTGAGTAAATTGTAACTAAAATAGTCAAGAAACTTGACCCTTCTGTTTGCATAAGATATAGCAAATAATTTATTACAACTTTTTTTGAAATATATCGATTCTTTTTAATGCGTAGTACTCAGAAAACAGTTGGAGACAAGCGGATGTGCGTAAAACCATATCAAAATGCGTTAGAAAGCATGGAGCAAGCCAACCTCGCATTTCTTCAATTGCAACCGCCGTATATTATAAAATAACATTCTACGGTCCAATCTGAAAGCATTATTCGTGTTTTCATCTGGAAATTAGTTAATCAGCATATAGCAGTTTAGAAAAAGTTTAAAAAATAATTTTTATTTTTTTGAGTAAATTGTAACTAAAATAGTCAAGAAACTTGACCCTTCTGTTTGCATAAGATATAGCAAATAATTTATTACAACTTTTTTTGAAATATATCGATTCTTTTTAATGCGTAGTACTCAGAAAACAGTTGGAGACAAGCGGATGTGCGTAAAACCATATCAAAATGCGTTAGAAAGCATGGAGCAAGCCAACCTCGCATTTCTTCAATTGCAACCGCCGTATATTATAAAATAACATTCTACGGTCCAATCTGAAAGCATTATTCGTGTTTTCATCTGGAAATTAGTTAATCAGCATATAGCAGTTTAGAAAAAGTTTAAAAAATAATTTTTATTTTTTTGAGTAAATTGTAACTAAAATAGTCAAGAAACTTGACCCTTCTGTTTGCATAAGATATAGCAAATAATTTATTACAACTTTTTTTGAAATATATCGATTCTTTTTAATGCGTAGTACTCAGAAAACAGTTGGAGACAAGCGGATGTGCGTAAAACCATATCAAAATGCGTTAGAAAGCATGGAGCAAGCCAACCTCGCATTTCTTCAATTGCAACCGCCGTATATTGTAAAATAACATTCTACGGTCCAATCTGAAAGCATTATTCGTGTTTTCATCTGGAAATTAGTTAATCAGCATATAGCAGTTTAGAAAAAGTTTAAAAAATAATTTTTATTTTTTTGAGTAAATTGTAACTAAAATAGTCAAGAAACTTGACCCTTCTGTTTGCATAAGATATAGCAAATAATTTATTACAACTTTTTTTGAAATATATCGATTCTTTTAATGCGTAGTACTCAGAAAACAGTTGGAGACAAGCGGATGTGCGTAAAACCATAACAAAATGCGTTAGAAAGCATGGAGCAAGCCAACCTCGCATTTCTTCAATTGCAACCGCCGTATATTGTAAAATAACATTCTACGGTCCAATCTGAAAGCATTATTCGTGTTTTCATCTGGAAATTAGTTAATCAGCATATAGCAGTTTATAAAAAGTTTAAAAATTAATATTTATTTTTTTGAGTAAATTGTAACTAAAATAGTCAAGAAACTTGACCCTTCTGTTTGCATAAGATATAGCAAATAATTTATTACAACTTTTTTTGAAATATATCGATTCTTTTTAATGCGCAGTACTCAGAAAACAGTTGGAGACAAGCGGATGTGCGTAAAACCATATCAAAATGCGTTAGAAAGCATGGAGCAAGCCAACCTCGCATTTCTTCAATTGCAACCGCCGTATATTGTAAAATAACATTCTACGGTCCAATCTGAAAGCATTATTCGTGTTTTCATCTGGAAATTAGTTAATCAGCATATAGCAGTTTAGAAAAAGTTTAAAAAATAATTTTTATTTTTTTGAGTAAATTGTAACTAAAATAGTCAAGAAACTTGACCCTTCTGTTTGCATAAGATATAGCAAATAATTTATTACAACTTTTTTTGAAATATATCGATTCTTTTTAATGCGCAGTACTCAGAAAACAGTTGGAGACAAGCGGATGTGCGTAAAACCATATCAAAATGCGTTAGAAAGCATGGAGCAAGCCAACCTCGCATTTCTTCAATTGCAACCGCCGTATATTGTAAAATAACATTCTACGGTCCAATCTGAAAGCATTATTCGTGTTTTCATCTGGAAATTAGTTAATCAGCATATAGCAGTTTAGAAAAAGTTTAAAAAATAATTTTTATTTTTTTGAGTAAATTGTAACTAAAATAGTCAAGAAACTTGACCCTTCTGTTTGCATAAGATATAGCAAATAATTTATTACAACTTTTTTTGAAATATATCGATTCTTTTTAATGCGTAGTACTCAGAAAACAGTTGGAGACAAGCGGATGTGCGTAAAACCATATCAAAATGCGTTAGAAAGCATGGAGCAAGCCAACCTCGCATTTCTTCAATTGCAACCGCCGTATATTATAAAATAACATTCTACGGTCCAATCTGAAAGCATTATTCGTGTTTTCATCTGGAAATTAGTTAATCAGCATATAGCAGTTTAGAAAAAGTTTAAAAAATAATTTTTATTTTTTTGAGTAAATTGTAACTAAAATAGTCAAGAAACTTGACCCTTCTGTTTGCATAAGATATAGCAAATAATTTATTACAACTTTTTTTGAAATATATCGATTCTTTTTAATGCGTAGTACTCAGAAAACAGTTGGAGACAAGCGGATGTGCGTACAACCATATCAAAATGCGTTAGAAAGCATGGAGCAAGCCAACCTCGCATTTCTTCAATTGCAACCGCCGTATATTGTAAAATAACATTCTACGGTCCAATCTGAAAGCATTATTCGTGTTTTCATCTGGAAATTAGTTAATCAGCATATAGCAGTTTATAAAAAGTTTAAAAATTAATATTTATTTTTTTGAGTAAATTGTAACTAAAATAGTCAAGAAACTTGACCCTTCTGTTTGCATAAGATATAGCAAATAATTTATTACAACTTTTTTTGAAATATATCGATTCTTTTTAATGCGCAGTACTCAGAAAACAGTTGGAGACAAGCGGATGTGCGTAAAACCATATCAAAATGCGTTAGAAAGCATGGAGCAAGCCAACCTCGCATTTCTTCAATTGCAACCGCCGTATATTGTAAAATAACATTCTACGGTCCAATCTGAAAGCATTATTCGTGTTTTCATCTGGAAATTAATTAATCAGCATATAGCAGTTTAGAAAAAGTTTAAAAAATAATTTTTATTTTTTTGAGTAAATTGTAACTAAAATAGTCAAGAAACTTGACCCTTCTGTTTGCATAAGATATAGCAAATAATTTATTACAACTTTTTTTGAAATATATCGATTCTTTTTAATGCGTAGTACTCAGAAAACAGTTGGAGACAAGCGGATGTGCGTAAAACCATATCAAAATGCGTTAGAAAGCATGGAGCAAGCCAACCTCGCATTTCTTCAATTGCAACCGCCGTATATTGTAAAATAACATTCTACGGTCCAATCTGAAAGCATTATTCGTGTTTTCATCTGGAAATTAGTTAATCAGCATATAGCAGTTTAGAAAAAGTTTAAAAAATAATTTTTATTTTTTTGAGTAAATTGTAACTAAAATAGTCAAGAAACTTGACCCTTCTGTTTGCATAAGATATAGCAAATAATTTATTACAACTTTTTTTGAAATATATCGATTCTTTTTAATGCGTAGTACTCAGAAAACAGTTGGAGACAAGCGGATGTGCGTAAAACCACATCAAAATGCGTTAGAAAGCATGGAGCAAGCCAACCTCGCATTTCTTCAATTGCAACCGCCGTATATTGTAAAATAACATTCTACGGTCCAATCTGAAAGCATTATTCGTGTTTTCATCTGGAAATTAGTTAATCAGCATATAGCAGTTTAGAAAAAGTTTAAAAAATAATTTTTATTTTTTTGAGTAAATTGTAACTAAAATAGTCAAGAAACTTGACCCTTCTGTTTGCATAAGATATAGCAAATAATTTATTACAACTTTTTTTGAAATATATCGATTCTTTTTAATGCGTAGTACTCAGAAAACAGTGGGAGACCAGCGGATGTGCGTAAAACCATATCAAAATGCGTTAGAAAGCATGGAGCAAGCCAAGCTCGCATTTCTTCAATTGCAACCGCCGTATATTGTAAGATAACATTCTATGGTCCAATCTGAAAGCATTATTCGTGTTAGCATCAGGAAATTAGTTAATCAGCATATAGCAGTTTAGAAAAAGTTTAAAAAATAATTTTTATTTTTTTGAGTAAATTGTAACTAAAATAGTCAAGAAACTTGACCCTTCTGTTTGCATAAGATATAGCAAATAATTTATTACAACTTTTTTTGAAATATATCGATTCTTTTTAATGCGTAGTACTCAGAAAACAGTTGGAGACAAGCGGATGTGCGTAAAACCATATCAAAATGCGTTAGAAAGCATGGAGCAAGCCAACCTCGCATTTCTTCAATTGCAACCGCCGTATATTGTAAAATAACATTCTACGGTCCAATCTGAAAGCATTATTCGTGTTTTCATCTGGAAATTAGTTAATCAGCATATAGCAGTTTAGAAAAAGTTTAAAAAATAATTTTTATTTTTTTGAGTAAATTGTAACTAAAATAGTCAAGAAACTTGACCCTTCTGTTTGCATAAGATATAGCAAATAATTTATTACAACTTTTTTTGAAATATATCGATTCTTTTAATGCGTAGTACTCAGAAAACAGTTGGAGACAAGCGGATGTGCGTAAAACCATAACAAAATGCGTTAGAAAGCATGGAGCAAGCCAACCTCGCAATTCTTCAATTGCAACCGCCGTATATTGTAAAATAACATTCTACGGTCCAATCTGAAAGCATTATTCGTGTTTTCATCTGGAAATTAGTTAATCAGCATATAGCAGTTTATAAAAAGTTTAAAAATTAATATTTATTTTTTTGAGGAAATTGTAACTAAAATAGTCAAGAAACTTGACCCTTCTGTTTGCATAAGATATAGCAAATAATTTATTACAACTTTTTTTGAAATATATCGATTCTTTTTAATGCGCAGTACTCAGAAAACAGTTGGAGACAAGCGGATGTGCGTAAAACCATATCAAAATGCGTTAGAAAGCATGGAGCAAGCCAACCTCGCATTTCTTCAATTGCAACCGCCGTATATTGTAAAATAACATTCTACGGTCCAATCTGAAAGCATTATTCGTGTTTTCATCTGGAAATTAGTTAATCAGCATATAGCAGTTTAGAAAAAGTTTAAAAAATAATTTTTATTTTTTTGAGTAAATTGTAACTAAAATAGTCAAGAAACTTGACCCTTCTGTTTGCATAAGATATAGCAAATAATTTATTACAACTTTTTTTGAAATATATCGATTCTTTTTAATGCGCAGTACTCAGAAAACAGTTGGAGACAAGCGGATGTGCGTAAAACCATATCAAAATGCGTTAGAAAGCATGGAGCAAGCCAACCTCGCATTTCTTCAATTGCAACCGCCGTATATTGTAAAATAACATTCTACGGTCCAATCTGAAAGCATTATTCGTGTTTTCATCTGGAAATTAGTTAATCAGCATATAGCAGTTTAGAAAAAGTTTAAAAAATAATTTTTATTTTTTTGAGTAAATTGTAACTAAAATAGTCAAGAAACTTGACCCTTCTGTTTGCATAAGATATAGCAAATAATTTATTACAACTTTTTTTGAAATATATCGATTCTTTTTAATGCGTAGTACTCAGAAAACAGTTGGAGACAAGCGGATGTGCGTAAAACCATATCAAAATGCGTTAGAAAGCATGGAGCAAGCCAACCTCGCATTTCTTCAATTGCAACCGCCGTATATTATAAAATAACATTCTACGGTCCAATCTGAAAGCATTATTCGTGTTTTCATCTGGAAATTAGTTAATCAGCATATAGCAGTTTAGAAAAAGTTTAAAAAATAATTTTTATTTTTTTGAGTAAATTGTAACTAAAATAGTCAAGAAACTTGACCCTTCTGTTTGCATAAGATATAGCAAATAATTTATTACAACTTTTTTTGAAATATATCGATTCTTTTTAATGCGTAGTACTCAGAAAACAGTTGGAGACAAGCGGATGTGCGTAAAACCATATCATAATGCGTTAGAAAGCATAGAGCAAGCCAACCTCGCATTTCTTCAATTGCAACCGCCGTATATTGTAAAATAACATTCTACGGTCCAATCTGAAAGCATTATTCGTGTTTTCATCTGGAAATTAGTTAATCAGCATATAGCAGTTTAGAAAAAGTTTAAAAAATAATTTTTATTTTTTTGAGTAAATTGTAACTAAAATAGTCAAGAAACTTGACCCTTCTGTTTGCATAAGATATAGCAAATAATTTATTACAACTTTTTTTGAAATATATCGATTCTTTTTAATGCGTAGTACTCAGAAAACAGTGGGAGACCAGCGGATGTGCGTAAAACCATATCAAAATGCGTTAGAAAGCATGGAGCAAGCCAACCTCGCATTTCTTCAATTGCAACCGCCGTATATTGTAAGATAACATTCTATGGTCCAATCTGAAAGCATTATTCGTGTTATCATCTGGAAATTAGTTAATCAGCATATAGCAGTTTAGAAAAAGTTTAAAAAATAATTTTTATTTTTTTGAGTAAATTGTAACTAAAATAGTCAAGAAACTTGACCCTTCTGTTTGCATAAGATATAGCAAATAATTTATTACAACTTTTTTTGAAATATATCGATTCTTTTTAATGCGTAGTACTCAGAAAACAGTTGGAGACAAGCGGATGTGCGTAAAACCATATCAAAATGCGTTAGAAAGCATGGAGCAAGCCAACCTCGCATTTCTTCAATTGCAACCGCCGTATATTGTAAAATAACATTCTACGGTCCAATCTGAAAGCATTATTCGTGTTTTCATCTGGAAATTAGTTAATCAGCATATAGCAGTTTAGAAAAAGTTTAAAAAATAATTTTTATTTTTTTGAGTAAATTGTAACTAAAATAGTCAAGAAACTTGACCCTTCTGTTTGCATAAGATATAGCAAATAATTTATTACAACTTTTTTTGAAATATATCGATTCTTTTTAATGCGTAGTACTCAGAAAACAGTTGGAGACAAGCGGATGTGCGTAAAACCATATCAAAATGCGTTAGAAAGCATGGAGCAAGCCAACCTCGCATTTCTTCAATTGCAACCGCCGTATATTGTAAAATAACATTCTACGGTCCAATCTGAAAGCATTATTCGTGTTTTCATCTGGAAATTAGTTAATCAGCATATAGCAGTTTATAAAAAGTTTAAAAATTAATATTTATTTTTTTGAGTAAATTGTAACTAAAATAGTCAAGAAACTTGACCCTTCTGTTTGCATAAGATATAGCAAATAATTTATTACAACTTTTTTTGAAATATATCGATTCTTTTTAATGCGCAGTACTCAGAAAACAGTTGGAGACAAGCGGATGTGCGTAAAACCATATCAAAATGCGTTAGAAAGCATGGAGCAAGCCAACCTCGCATTTCTTCAATTGCAACCGCCGTATATTGTAAAATAACATTCTACGGTCCAATCTGAAAGCATTATTCGTGTTTTCATCTGGAAATTAATTAATCAGCATATAGCAGTTTAGAAAAAGTTTAAAAAATAATTTTTATTTTTTTGAGTAAATTGTAACTAAAATAGTCAAGAAACTTGACCCTTCTGTTTGCATAAGATATAGCAAATAATTTATTACAACTTTTTTTGAAATATATCGATTCTTTTTAATGCGTAGTACTCAGAAAACAGTTGGAGACAAGCGGATGTGCGTAAAACCATATCAAAATGCGTTAGAAAGCATGGAGCAAGCCAACCTCGCATTTCTTCAATTGCAACCGCCGTATATTGTAAAATAACATTCTACGGTCCAATCTGAAAGCATTATTCGTGTTTTCATCTGGAAATTAGTTAATCAGCATATAGCAGTTTAGAAAAAGTTTAAAAAATAATTTTTATTTTTTTTTGTAAATTGTAACTAAAATAGTCAAGAAACTTGACCCTTCTGTTTGCATAAGATATAGCAAATAATTTATTACAACTTTTATTGAAATATATCGATTCTTTTTAATGCGTAGTACTCAGAAAACAGTTGGAGACAAGCGGATGTGCGTAAAACCATATCAAAATGCGTTAGAAAGCATGGAGCAAGCCAACCTCGCATTTCTTCAATTGCAACCGCCGTATATTGTAAAATAACATTCTACGGTCCAATCTGAAAGCATTATTCGTGTTTTCATCTGGAAATTAGTTAATCAGCATATAGCAGTTTAGAAAAAGTTTAAAAAATAATTTTTATTTTTTTGAGTAAATTGTAACTAAAATAGTCAAGAAACTTGACCCTTCTGTTTGCATAAGATATAGCAAATAATTTATTACAACTTTTTTTGAAATATATCGATTCTTTTTAATGCGTAGTACTCAGAAAACAGTTGGAGACAAGCGGATGTGCGTAAAACCATATCAAAATGCGTTAGAAAGCATGGAGCAAGCCAACCTCGCATTTCTTCAATTGCAACCGCCGTATATTGTAAAATAACATTCTACGGTCCAATCTGAAAGCATTATTCGTGTTTTCATCTGGAAATTAGTTAATCAGCATATAGCAGTTTAGAAAAAGTTTAAAAAATAATTTTTATTTTTTTGAGTAAATTGTAACTAAAATAGTCAAGAAACTTGACCCTTCTGTTTGCATAAGATATAGCAAATAATTTATTACAACTTTTTTTGAAATATATCGATTCTTTTTAATGCGTAGTACTCAGAAAACAGTTGGAGACAAGCGGATGTGCGTAAAACCATATCAAAATGCGTTAGAAAGCATGGAGCAAGCCAACCTCGCATTTCTTCAATTGCAACCGCCGTATATTGTAAAATAACATTCTACGGTCCAATCTGAAAGCATTATTCGTGTTTTCATCTGGAAATTAGTTAATCAGCATATAGCAGTTTATAAAAAGTTTAAAAATTAATATTTATTTTTTTGAGTAAATTGTAACTAAAATAGTCAAGAAACTTGACCCTTCTGTTTGCATAAGATATAGCAAATAATTTATTACAACTTTTTTTGAAATATATCGATTCTTTTTAATGCGCAGTACACAGAAAACAGTTGGAGACAAGCGGATGTGCGTAAAACCATATCAAAATGCGTTAGAAAGCATGGAGCAAGCCAACCTCGCATTTCTTCAATTGCAACCGCCGTATATTGTAAAATAACATTCTACGGTCCAATCTGAAAGCATTATTCGTGTTTTCATCTGGAAATTAGTTAATCAGCATATAGCAGTTTAGAAAAAGTTTAAAAAATAATTTTTATTTTTTTGAGTAAACTGTAACTAAAATAGTCAAGAAACTTGACCCTTCTGTTTGCATAAGATATAGCAAATAATTTATTACAACTTTTTTTGAAATATATCGATTCTTTTTAATGCGCAGTACTCAGACAACAGTTGGAGACAAGCGGATGTGCGTAAAACCATATCAAAATGCGTTAGAAAGCATGGAGCAAGCCAACCTCGCATTTCTTCAATTGCAACCGCCGTATATTGTAAAGTAACATTCTACGGTCCAATCTGAAAGCATTATTCGTGTTTTCATCTGGAAATTAGTTAATCAGCATATAGCAGTTTAGAAAAAGTTTAAAAAATAATTTTTATTTTTTTGAGTAAATTGTAACTAAAATAGTCAAGAAACTTGACCCTTCTGTTTGCATAAGATATAGCAAATAATTTATTACAACTTTTTTTGAAATATATCGATTCTTTTTAATGCGTATTACTCAGAAAACAGTTGGAGACAAGCGGATGTGCGTAAAACCATATCAAAATGCGTTAGAAAGCATGGAGCAAGCCAACCTCGCATTTCTTCAATTGCAACCGCCGTATATTGTAAAATAACATTCTACGGTCCAATCTGAAAGCATTATTCGTGTTTTCATCTGGAAATTAGATAATCAGCATATAGCAGTTTATAAAAAGTTTAAAAAATAATTTTTATTTTTTTGAGTAAATTGTAACTAAAATAGTCAAGAAACTTGACCCTTCTGTTTGCATAAGATATAGCAAATAATTTATTACAACTTTTTTTGAAATATATCGATTCTTTTTAATGCGTAGTACTCAGAAAACAGTTGGAGACAAGCGGATGTGCGTAAAACCATATCAAAATGCGTTAGAAAGCATGGAGCAAGCCAACCTCGCATTTCTTCAATTGCAACCGCCGTATATTGTAAAATAACATTCTACGGTCCAATCTGAAAGCATTATTCGTGTTTTCATCTGGAAATTAGTTAATCAGCATATAGCAGTTTAGAAAAAGTTTAAAAAATAATTTTTATTTTTTTGAGTAAATTGTAACTAAAATAGTCAAGAAACTTGACCCTTCTGTTTGCATAAGATATAGCAAATAATTTATTACAACTTTTTTTGAAATATATCGATTCTTTTTATTGCGTTGTACTCAGAAAACAGTTGGAGACAAGCGGATGTGCGTAAAACCATATCAAAATGCGTTAGAAAGCATGGAGCAAGCCAACCTCGCATTTCTTCAATTGCAACCGCCGTATATTGTAAAATAACATTCTACGGTCCAATCTGAAAGCATTATTCGTGTTTTCATCTGGAAATTAGTTAATCAGCATATAGCAGTTTAGAAAAAGTTTAAAAAATAATTTTTATTTTTTTGAGTAAATTGTAACTAAAATAGTCAAGAAACTTGACCCTTCTGTTTGCATAAGATATAGCAAATAATTTATTACAACTTTTTTTGAAATATATCGATTCTTTTTAATGCGTAGTACTCAGAAAACAGTTGGAGACAAGCGGATGTGCGTAAAACCATATCAAAATGCGTTAGAAAGCATGGAGCAAGCCAACCTCGCATTTCTTCAATTGCAACCGCCGTATATTGTAAAATAACATTCTACGGTCCAATCTGAAAGCATTATTCGTGTTTTCATCTGGAAATTAGTTAATCAGCATATAGCAGTTTAGAAAAAGTTTAAAAAATAATTTTTATTTTTTTGAGTAAATTGTAACTAAAATAGTCAAGAAACTTGACCCTTCTGTTTGCATAAGATATAGCAAATAATTTATTACAACTTTTTTTGAAATATATCGATTCTTTTTAATGCCTAGTACTCAGAAAACAGTTGGAGACAAGCGGATGTGCGTAAAACCATATCAAAATGCGTTAGAAAGCATGGAGCAAGCCAACCTCGCATTTCTTCAATTGCAACCGCCGTATATTGTAAAATAACATTCTACGGTCCAATCTGAAAGCATTATTCGTGTTTTCATCTGGAAATTAGTTAATCAGCATATAGCAGTTTAGAAAAAGTTTAAAAAATAATTTTTATTTTTTTGAGTAAATTGTAACTAAAATAGTCAAGAAACTTGACCCTTCTGTTTGCATAAGATATAGCAAATAATTTATTACAACTTTTTTTGAAATATATCGATTCTTTTTAATGCGTAGTACTCAGAAAACAGTTGGAGACAAGCGGATGTGCGTAAAACCATATCAAAATGCGTTAGAAAGCATGGAGCAAGCCAACCTCGCATTTCTTCAATTGCAACCGCCGTATATTGTAAAATAACATTCTACGGTCCAATCTGAAAGCATTATTCGTGTTTTCATCTGGAAATTAGTTAATCAGCATATAGCAGTTTAGAAAAAGTTTAAAAAATAATTTTTATTTTTTTGAGTAAATTGTAACTAAAATAGTCAAGAAACTTGACCCTTCTGTTTGCATAAGATATAGCAAATAATTTATTACAACTTTTTTTGAAATATATCGATTCTTTTTATTGCGTTGTACTCAGAAAACAGTTGGAAACAAGCGGATGTGCGTAAAACCATATCAAAATGCGTTAGAAAGCATGGAGCAAGCCAACCTCGCATTTCTTCAATTGCAACCGCCGTATATTGTAAAATAACATTCTACGGTCCAATCTGAAAGCATTATTCGTGTTTTCATCTGGAAATTAGTTAATCAGCATATAGCAGTTTAGAAAAAGTTTAAAAAATAATTTTTATTTTTTTGAGTAAATTGTAACTAAAATAGTCAAGAAACTTGACCCTTCTGTTTGCATAAGATATAGCAAATAATTTATTACAACTTTTTTTGAAATATATCGATTCTTTTTAATGCGTAGTACTCAGAAAACAGTTGGAGACAAGCGGATGTGCGTAAAACATTATCAAAATGGGTTAGAAAGCATGGCGAAAACCAACCTCGCATTTCTTCAATTGCTACCGCCGTATATTGTAAAATAACATTCTATGGTCCAATCTGAAAGCATTATTCGTGTTTTCATCTGGAAATTAGTTAATCAGCATATAGCAGTTTAGAAAAAGTTTAAAAAATAATTCTTATTTTTTTGAGTAAATTGTAACTAAAATAGTCAAGAAACTTGACCCTTCTGTTTGCATAAGATATAGCAAATAATTTATTACAACTTTTTTTGAAATATATCGATTCTTTTTAATGCGTAGTACTCAGAAAACAGTTGGAGACAAGCGGATGTGCGTAAAACCATATCAAAATGCGTTAGAAAGCATGGAGCAAGCCAACCTCGCATTTCTTCAATTGCAACCGCCGTATATTGTAAAATAACATTCTACGGTCCAATCTGAAAGCATTATTCGTGTTTCCATCTGGAAATTAGTTAATCAGCATATAGCAGTTTAGAAAAAGTTTAAAAAATAATTTTTATTTTTTTGAGTAAATTGTAACTAAAATAGTCAAGAAACTTGACCCTTCTGTTTGCATAAGATATAGCAAATAATTTATTACAACTTTTTTTGAAATATATCGATTCTTTTTAATGCCTAGTACTCAGAAAACAGTTGGAGACAAGCGGATGTGCGTAAAACCATATCAAAATGCGTTAGAAAGCATGGAGCAAGCCAACCTCGCATTTCTTCAATTGCAACCGCCGTATATTGTAAAATAACATTCTACGGTCCAATCTGAAAGCATTATTCGTGTTTTCATCTGGAAATTAGTTAATCAGCATATAGCAGTTTAGAAAAAGTTTAAAAAATAATTTTTATTTTTTTGAGTAAATTGTAACTAAAATAGTCAAGAAACTTGACCCTTCTGTTTGCATAAGATATAGCAAATAATTTATTACAACTTTTTTTGAAATATATCGATTCTTTTTAATGCGTAGTACTCAGAAAACAGTTGGAGACAAGCGGATGTGCGTAAAACCATATCAAAATGCGTTAGAAAGCATGGAGCAAGCCAACCTCGCATTTCTTCAATTGCAACCGCCGTATATTGTAAAATAACATTCTACGGTCCAATCTGAAAGCATTATTCGTGTTTTCATCTGGAAATTAGTTAATCAGCATATAGCAGTTTAGAAAAAGTTTAAAAAATAATTTTTATTTTTTTGAGTAAATTGTAACTAAAATAGTCAAGAAACTTGACCCTTCTGTTTGCATAAGGTATAGCAAATAATTTATTACAACTTTTTTTGAAATATATCGATTCTTTTTATTGCGTTGTACTCAGAAAACAGTTGGAGACAAGCGGATGTGCGTAAAACCATATCAAAATGCGTTAGAAAGCATGGAGCAAGCCAACCTCGCATTTCTTCAATTGCAACCGCCGTATATTGTAAAATAACATTCTACGGTCCAATCTGAAAGCATTATTCGTGTTTTCATCTGGAAATTAGTTAATCAGCATATAGCAGTTTAGAAAAAGTTTAAAAAATAATTTTTATTTTTTTGAGTAAATTGTAACTAAAATAGTCAAGAAACTTGACCCTTCTGTTTGCATAAGATATAGCAAATAATTTATTACAACTTTTTTTGAAATATATCGATTCTTTTTAATGCGTAGTACTCAGAAAACAGTTGGAGACAAGCGGATGTGCGTAAAACCATATCAAAATGCGTTAGAAAGCATGGAGCAAGCCAACCTCGCATTTCTTCAATTGCAACCGCCGTATATTGTAAAATAACATTCTACGGTCCAATCTGAAAGCATTATTCGTGTTTTCATCTGGAAATTAGTTAATCAGCATATAGCAGTTTAGAAAAAGTTTAAAAAATAATTTTTATTTTTTTGAGTAAATTGTAACTAAAATAGTCAAGAAACTTGACCCTTCTGTTTGCATAAGATATAGCAAATAATTTATTACAACTTTTTTTGAAATATATCGATTCTTTTTAATGCGTAGTACTCAGAAAACAGTTGGAGACAAGCGGATGTGCGTAAAACCATATCAAAATGCGTTAGAAAGCATGGAGCAAGCCAACCTCGCATTTCTTCAATTGCAACCGCCGTATATTGTAAAATAACATTCTACGGTCCAATCTGAAAGCATTATTCGTGTTTTCATCTGGAAATTAGTTAATCAGCATATAGCAGTTTAGAAAAAGTTTAAAAAATAAATTTTATTTTTTTGAGTAAATTGTAACTAAAATAGTCAAGAAACTTGACCCTTCTGTTTGCATAAGATATAGCAAATAATTTATTACAACTTTTTTTGAAATATATCGATTCTTTTTAATGCCTAGTACTCAGAAAACAGTTTGAGACAAGCGGATGTGCGTAAAACCATATCAAAATGCGTTAGAAAGCATGGAGCAAGCCAACCTCGCATTTCTTCAATTGCAACCGCCGTATATTGTAAAATAACATTCTACGGTCCAATCTGAAAGCATTATTCGTGTTTTCATCTGGAAATTAGTTAATCAGCATATAGCAGTTTAGAAAAAGTTTAAAAAATAATTTTTATTTTTTTGAGTAAATTGTAACTAAAATAGTCAAGAAACTTGACCCTTCTGTTTGCTTAAGATATAGCAAATAATTTATTACAACTTTTTTTGAAATATATCGATTCTTTTTAATGCGTAGTACTCAGAAAACAGTTGGAGACAAGCGGATGTGCGTAAAACCATATCAAAATGAGTTAGAAAGCATGGAGCAAGCCAACCTCGCATTTTTTCAATTGCAACCGCCGTATATTGTAAAATAACATTCTACGGTCCAATCTGAAAGCATTATTCGTGTTTTCATCTGGAAATTAGTTAATCAGCATATAGCAGTTTAGAAAAAGTTTAAAAAATAATTTTTATTTTTTTGAGTAAATTGTAACTAAAATAGTCAAGAAACTTGACCCTTCTGTTTGCATAAGATATAGCAAATAATTTATTACAACTTTTTTTGAAATATATCGATTCTTTTTAATGCCTAGTACTCAGAAAACAGTTGGAGACAAGCGGATGTGCGTAAAACCATATCAAAATGCGTTAGAAAGCATGGAGCAAGCCAACCTCGCATTTCTTCAATTGCAACCGCCGTATATTGTAAAATAACATTCTACGGTCCAATCTGAAAGCATTATTCGTGTTTTCATCTGGAAATTAGTTAATCAGCATATAGCAGTTTAGAAAAAGTTTAAAAAATAATTTTTATTTTTTTGACTAAATTGTAACTAAAATAGTCAAGAAACTTGACCCTTCTGTTTGCATAAGATATAGCAAATAATTTATTACAAATTTTTTTGAAATATATCGATTCTTTTTAATGCGTAGTACTCAGAAAACAGTTGGAGACAAGCGGATGTGCGTAAAACCATATCAAAATGCGTTAGAAAGCATGGAGCAAGCCAACCTCGCATTTCTTCAATTGCAACCGCCGTATATTGTAAAATAACATTCTACGGTCCAATCTGAAAGCATTATTCGTGTTTTCATCTGGAAATTAGTTCATCAGCATATAGCAGTTTAGAAAAAGTTTAAAAAATAATTTTTATTTTTTTGAGTAAATTGTAACTAAAATAGTCAAGAAACTTGACCCTTCTGTTTGCATAAGATATAGCAAATAATTTATTACAACTTTTTTTGAAATATATCGATTCTTTTTAATGCGTAGTACTCAGAAAACAGTTGGAGACAAGCGGATGTGCGTAAAACCATATCAAAATGCGTTAGAAAGCATGGAGCAAGCCAACCTCGCATTTCTTCAATTGCAACCGCCGTATATTGTAAAATAACATTCTACGGTCCAATCTGAAAGCATTATTCGTGTTTTCATCTGGAAATTAGTTAATCAGCATATAGCAGTTTAGAAAAAGTTTAAAAAATAATTTTTATTTTTTTGAGTAAATTGTAACTAAAATAGTCAAGAAACTTGACCCTTCTGTTTGCAAAAGATATAGCAAATAATTTATTACAACTTTTTTTGAAATATATCGATTCTTTTTAATGCGTAGTACTCAGAAAACAGTTGGAAACAAGCGGATGTGCGTAAAACCATATCAAAATGCGTTAGAAAGCATGGAGCAAGCCAAGCTCGCATTTCTTCAATTGCAACCGCCGTATATTGTAAGATAACATTCTATGGTCCAATCTGAAAGCATTATTCGTGTTTTCATCTGGAAATTAGTTAATCAGCATATAGCAGTTTAGAAAAAGTTTAAAAAATAATTTTTATTTCTTTGAGTAAATTGTAACTAAAATAGTCAAGAAACTTGACCCTTCTGTTTGCATAAGATATAGCAAATAATTTATTACAACTTTTTTTGAAATATATCGATTCTTTTTAATGCCTAGTACTCAGAAAACAGTTGGAGACAAGCGGATGTGCGTAAAACCATATCAAAATGCGTTAGAAAGCATGGAGCAAGCCAACCTCGCATTTCTTCAATTGCAACCGCCGTATATTGTAAAATAACATTCTACGGTCCAATCTGAAAGCATTATTCGTGTTTTCATCTGGAAATTAGTTAATCAGCATATAGCAGTTTAGAAAAAGTTTAAAAAATAATTTTTATTTTTTTGAGTAAATTGTAACTAAAATAGTCAAAAAACTTGACCCTTCTGTTTGCATAAGATATAGCAAATAATTTATTACAACTTTTTTTGAAATATATCGATTCTTTTTAATGCCTAGTACTCAGAAAACAGTTGGAGACAAGCGGATGTGCGTAAAACCATATCAAAATGCGTTAGAAAGCATGGAGCAAGCCAACCTCGCATTTCTTCAATTGCAACCGCCGTATATTGTAAAATAACATTCTACGGTCCAATCTGAAAGCATTATTCGTGTTTTCATCTGGAAATTAGTTAATCAGCATATAGCAGTTTAGAAAAAGTTTAAAAAATAATTTTTATTTTTTTGACTAAATTGTAACTAAAATAGTCAAGAAACTTGACCCTTCTGTTTGCATAAGATATAGCAAATAATTTATTACAAATTTTTTTGAAATATATCGATTCTTTTTAATGCGTAGTACTCAGAAAACAGTTGGAGACAAGCGGATGTGCGTAAAACCATATCAAAATGCGTTAGAAAGCATGGAGCAAGCCAACCTCGCATTTCTTCAATTGCAACCGCCGTATATTGTAAAATAACATTCTACGGTCCAATCTGAAAGCATTATTCGTGTTTTCATCTGGAAATTAGTTAATCAGCATATAGCAGTTTAGAAAAAGTTTAAAAAATAATTTTTATTTTTTTGAGTAAATTGTAACTAAAATAGTCAAGAAACTTGACCCTTCTGTTTGCATAAGATATAGCAAATAATTTATTACAACTTTTTTTGAAATATATCGATTCTTTTTAATGCGTAGTACTCAGAAAACAGTTGGAGACAAGCGGATGTGCGTAAAACCAAATCAAAATGCGTTAGAAAGCATGGAGCAATCCAACCTCGCATTTCTTCAATTGCAACCGCCGTATATTGTAAAATAACATTCTACGGTCCAATCTGAAAGCATTATTCGTGTTTTCATCTGGAAATTAGTTAATCAGCATATAGCAGTTTAGAAAAAGTTTAAAAAATAATTTTTATTTTTTTGAGTAAATTGTAACTAAAATAGTCAAGAAACTTGACCCTTCTGTTTGCATAAGATATAGCAAATAATTTATTACAACTTTTTTTGAAATATATCGATTCTTTTTAATGCCTAGTACTCAGAAAACAGTTGGAGACAAGCGGATGTGCGTAAAACCATATCAAAATGCGTTAGAAAGCATGGAGCAAGCCAACCTCGCATTTCTTCAATTGCAACCGCCGTATATTGTAAAATAACATTCTACGGTCCAATCTGAAAGCATTATTCGTGTTTTCATCTGGAAATTAGTTAATCAGCATATAGCAGTTTAGAAAAAGTTTAAAAAATAATTTTTATTTTTTTGAGTAAATTGTAACTAAAATAGTCAAGAAACTTGACCCTTCTGTTTGCTTAAGATATAGCAAATAATTTATTACAACTTTTTTTGAAATATATCGATTCTTTTTAATGTGTAGTACTCAGAAAACAGTTGGAGACAAGCGGATGTGCGTAAAACCATATCAAAATGCGTTAGAAAGCATGGAGCAAGCCAACCTCGCATTTTTTCAATTGCAACCGCCGTATATTGTAAAATAACATTCTACGGTCCAATCTGAAAGCATTATTCGTGTTTTCATCTGGAAATTAGTTAATCAGCATATAGCAGTTTAGAAAAAGTTTAAAAAATAGTTTTTATTTTTTTGAGTAAATTGTAACTAAAATAGTCAAGAAACTTGACCCTTCTGTTTGCATAAGATATAGCAAATAATTTATTACAACTTTTTTTGAAATATATCGATTCTTTTTAATGCGTAGTACTCAGAAAACAGTTGGAGACAAGCGGATGTGCGTAAAACCATATCAAAATGCGTTAGAAAGCATGGAGCAAGCCAACCTCGCATTTCTTCAATTGCAACCGCCGTATATTGTAAAATAACATTCTACGGTCCAATCTGAAAGCATTATTCGTGTTTTCATCTGGAAATTAGTTAATCAGCATATAGCAGTTTAGAAAAAGTTTAAAAAATAATTTTTATTTTTTTGAGTAAATTGTAACTAAAATAGTCAAGAAACTTGACCCTTCTGTTTGCATAAGATATAGCAAATAATTTATTACAACTTTTTTTGAAATATATCGATTCTTTTTAATGCGTAGTACTCAGAAAACAGTTGGAGACAAGCGGATGTGCGTAAAACCATATCAAAATGCGTTAGAAAGCATGGAGCAAGCCAACCTCGCATTTCTTCAATTGCAACCGCCGTATATTGTAAAATAACATTCTACGGTCCAATCTGAAAGCATTATTCGTGTTTTCATCTGGAAATTAGTTAATCAGCATATAGCAGTTTAGAAAAAGTTTAAAAAATAATTTTTATTTTTTTGAGTAAATTGTAACTAAAATAGTCAAGAAACTTGACCCTTCTGTTTGCATAAGATATAGCAAATAATTTATTACAACTTTTTTTGAAATATATCGATTCTTTTTAATGCCTAGTACTCAGAAAACAGTTGGAGACAAGCGGATGTGCGTAAAACCATATCAAAATGCGTTAGAAAGCATGGAGCAAGCCAACCTCGCATTTCTTCAATTGCAACCGCCGTATATTGTAAAATAACATTCTACGGTCCAATCTGAAAGCATTATTCGTGTTTTCATCTGGAAATTAGTTAATCAGCATATAGCAGTTTAGAAAAAGTTTAAAAAATAATTTTTATTTTTTTGAGTAAATTGTAACTAAAATAGTCAAGAAACTTGACCCTTCTGTTTGCTTAAGATATAGCAAATAATTTATTACAACTTTTTTTGAAATATATCGATTCTTTTTAATGCGTAGTACTCAGAAAACAGTTGGAGACAAGCGGATGTGCGTAAAACCATATCAAAATGCGTTAGAAAGCATGGAGCAAGCCAACCTCGCATTTTTTCAATTGCAACCGCCGTATATTGTAAAATAACATTCTACGGTCCAATCTGAAAGCATTATTCGTGTTTTCATCTGGAAATTAGTTAATCAGCATATAGCAGTTTAGAAAAAGTTTAAAAAATAATTTTTATTTTTTTGAGTAAATTGTAACTAAAATAGTCAAGAAACTTGACCCTTCTGTTTGCATAAGATATAGCAAATAATTTATTACAACTTTTTTTGAAATATATCGATTCTTTTTAATGCCTAGTACTCAGAAAACAGTTGGAGACAAGCGGATGTGCGTAAAACCATATCAAAATGCGTTAGAAAGCATGGAGCAAGCCAACCTCGCATTTCTTCAATTGCAACCGCCGTATATTGTAAAATAACATTCTACGGTCCAATCTGAAAGCATTATTCGTGTTTTCATCTGGAAATTAGTTAATCAGCATATAGCAGTTTAGAAAAAGTTTAAAAAATAATTTTTATTTTTTTGAGTAAATTGTAACTAAAATAGTCAAGAAACTTGACCCTTCTGTTTGCATAAGATATAGCAAATAATTTATTACAACTTTTTTTGAAATATATCGATTCTTTTTAATGCGTAGTACTCAGAAAACAGTTGGAGACAAGCGGATGTGCGTAAAACCATATCAAAATGCGTTAGAAAGCATGGAGCAAGCCAACCTCGCATTTCTTCAATTGCAACCGCCGTATATTGTAAAATAACATTCTACGGTCCAATCTGAAAGCATTATTCGTGTTTTCATCTGG
Organism: Cantharis rustica; assembly: GCA_911387805.1. Lineage (NCBI taxonomy): Eukaryota > Metazoa > Arthropoda > Insecta > Coleoptera > Cantharidae > Cantharis > Cantharis rustica. Next base: position 14,461,367 of record OU426883.1, read on the forward strand.
AAATTAGTTAATCAGCATATAGCAGTTTAGAAAAAGTTTAAAAAATAATTTTTATTTTTTTGAGTAAATTGTAACTAAAATAGTCAAGAAACTTGACCCTTCTGTTTGCATAAGATATAGCAAATAATTTATTACAACTTTTTTTGAAATATATCGATTCTTTTTATTGCGTTGTACTCAGAAAACAGTTGGAGACAAGCGGATGTGCGTAAAACCATATCAAAATGCGTTAGAAAGCATGGAGCAAGCCAACCTCGCATTTCTTCAATTGCAACCGCCGTATATTGTAAAATAACATTCTACGGTCCAATCTGAAAGCATTATTCGTGTTTTCATCTGGAAATTAGTTAATCAGCATATAGCAGTTTAGAAAAAGTTTAAAAAATAATTTTTATTTTTTTGAGTAAATTGTAACTAAAATAGTCAAGAAACTTGACCCTTCTGTTTGCATAAGATATAGCAAATAATTTATTACAACTTTTTTTGAAATATATCGATTCTTTTTAATGCGTAGTACTCAGAAAACAGTTGGAGACAAGCGGATGTGCGTAAAACCATATCAAAATGCGTTAGAAAGCATGGAGCAAGCCAACCTCGCATTTCTTCAATTGCAACCGCCGTATATTGTAAAATAACATTCTACGGTCCAATCTGAAAGCATTATTCGTGTTTTCATCTGGAAATTAGTTAATCAGCATATAGCAGTTTAGAAAAAGTTTAAAAAATAATTTTTATTTTTTTGAGTAAATTGTAACTAAAATAGTCAAGAAACTTGACCCTTCTGTTTGCATAAGATATAGCAAATAATTTATTACAACTTTTTTTGAAATATATCGATTCTTTTTAATGCCTAGTACTCAGAAAACAGTTGGAGACAAGCGGATGTGCGTAAAACCATATCAAAATGCGTTAGAAAGCATGGAGCAAGCCAACCTCGCATTTCTTCAATTGCAACCGCCGTATATTGTAAAATAACATTCTACGGTCCAATCTGAAAGCATTATTCGTGTTTTCATCTGGAAATTAGTTAATCAGCATATAGCAGTTTAGAAAAAGTTTAAAAAATAATTTTTATTTTTTTGAGTAAATTGTAACTAAAATAGTCAAGAAACTTGACCCTTCTGTTTGCATAAGATATAGCAAATAATTTATTACAACTTTTTTTGAAATATATCGATTCTTTTTAATGCGTAGTACTCAGAAAACAGTTGGAGACAAGCGGATGTGCGTAAAACCATATCAAAATGCGTTAGAAAGCATGGAGCAAGCCAACCTCGCATTTCTTCAATTGCAACCGCCGTATATTGTAAAATAACATTCTACGGTCCAATCTGAAAGCATTATTCGTGTTTTCATCTGGAAATTAGTTAATCAGCATATAGCAGTTTAGAAAAAGTTTAAAAAATAATTTTTATTTTTTTGAGTAAATTGTAACTAAAATAGTCAAGAAACTTGATCCTTCTGTTTGCATAAGATATAGCAAATAATTTATTACAACTTTTTTTGAAATATATCGATTCTTTTTAATGCGTAGTACTCAGAAAACAGTTGGAGACAAGCGGATGTGCGTAAAACCATATCAAAATGCGTTAGAAAGCATGGAGCAAGCCAAGCTCGCATTTCTTCAATTGCAACCGCCGTATATTGTAAGATAACATTCTATGGTCCAATCTGAAAGCATTATTCGTGTTTTCATCTGGAAATTAGTTAATCAGCATATAGCAGTTTAGAAAAAGTTTAAAAAATAATTTTTATTTTTTTGAGTAAATTGTAACTAAAATAGTCAAGAAACTTGACCCTTCTGTTTGCATAAGATATAGCAAATAATTTATTACAACTTTTTTTGAAATATATCGATTCTTTTTAATGGGTAGTACTCAGAAAACAGTTGGAGACAAGCGGATGTGCGTAAAACCATATCATAATGCGTTAGAAAGCATGGCTAAAGCCAACCTCGCATTTCTTCAATTGCTACCGCCGTATATTGTAAAATAACATTCCACGGTCCAATCTGAAAGCATTATTCGTGTTGTCATCTGGAAATTAGTTAATCAGCATATAGCAGTTTATAAAAAGTTTGAAAAATAATATTTATTTTTTTGAGTAAATTGTAACTAAAATAGTCAAGAAACTTGACCCTTCTGTTTGCATAAGATATAGCAAATAATTTATTACAACTTTTTTTGAAATATATCGATTCCTTTTAATGCATAGTACTCAGAAAACAGTTGGAGACAAGCGGATGTGCGTAAAACCATATCAAAATGCGTTAGAAAGCATGGAGCAAGCCAATCTCGCATTTCTTCAATTGCAACCGCCGTATATTGTAAAATAACATTCTACGGTCCAATCTGAAAGCATTATTCGTGTTTTCATCTGGAAATTAGTTAATCAGCATATAGCAGTTTATAAAAAGTTTAAAAAATAATATTTTTTTTTTTGAGTAAATTGTAACTAAAATAGTCAAGAAACTTGACCCTTCTGTTTGCATAAGATTTAGCAAATAATTTATTACAACTTTTTTTGAAATATATCGATTCTTCTTAATGCGTAGTACTCAGAAAACAGTTGGAGACAAGCGGATGTGCGTAAAACCATATCAAAATGCTTTAGAAAGCATGGAGCAAGCCAAGCTCGCATTTCTTCAATTGCAACCGCCGTATATTGTAAGATAACATTGTATGGTCCAATCTGAAAGCATTATTCGTGTTTTCATCTGGAAATTAGTTAATCAGCATATAGCAGTTTAGAAAAAGTTTAAAAAATAATTTTTATTTTTTTGAGTAAATTGTAACTAAAATAGTCAAGAAACTTGACCCTTCTGTTTGCATAAGATATAGCAAATAATTTATTACAACTTTTTTTGAAATATATCGATTCTTTTTAATGCGTAGTACTCAGAAAACAGTTGGAGACAAGCGGATGTGCGTAAAACCATATCAAAATGCGTTAGAAAGCATGGAGCAAGCCAACCTCGCATTTCTTCAATTGCAACCGCCGTATATTGTAAAATAACATTCTACGGTCCAATCTGAAAGCATTATTCGTGTTTTCATCTGGAAATTAGTTAATCAGCATATAGCAGTTTATAAAAAGTTTGAAAAATAATATTTATTTTTTTGAGTAAATTGTAACTAAAATAGTCAAGAAACTTGACCCTTCTGTTTGCATAAGATATAGCAAATAATTTATTACAACTTTTTTTGAAATATATCGATTCCTTTTAATGCATAGTACTCAGAAAACAGTTGGAGACAATCGGATGTGCGTAAAACCATATCAAAATGCGTTAGAAAGCATGGAGCAAGCCAATCTCGCATTTCTTCAATTGCAACCGCCGTATATTGTAAAATAACATTCTACGGTCCAATCTGAAAGCATTATTCGTGTTTTCATCTGGAAATTAGTTAATCAGCATATAGCAGTTTATAAAAAGTTTAAAAAATAATATTTATTTTTTTGAGTAAATTGTAACTAAAATAGTCAAGAAACTTGACCCTTCTGTTTGCATAAGATATAGCAAATAATTTATTACAACTTTTTTTGAAATATATCGATTCCTTTTAATGCATAGTACTCAGAAAACAGTTGGAGACAAGCGGATGTGCGTAAAACCATATCAAAATGCGTTAGAAAGCATGGAGCAAGCCAACCTCGCATTTCTTCAATTGCAACCGCCGTATATTGTAAAATAACATTCTACGGTCCAATCTGAAAGCATTATTCGTGTTTTCATCTGGAAATTAGTTAATCAGCATATAGCAGTTTATAAAAAGTTTAAAAAATAATATTTATTTTTTTGAGTAAATTGTAACTAAAATAGTCAAGAAACTGGACCCTTCTATTTGCATAAGATATAGCAAATAATTTATTACAAGTTTTTTTGAAATAAATCGATTCTTTTTAATGCGTAGTACTCAGAAAACAGTTGGAGACAAGCGGATGTGCGTAAAACCATATCAAAATGCATTAGAAAGCATGGAGCAAGCCAACCTCGCATTTCTTCAATTGCAACCGCCGTATATTGTAAAATAACATTCTACGGTCCAATCTGAAAGCATTATTCGTGTTTTCATCTGGAAATTAGTTAATCAGCATATAGCAGTTTAGAAAAAGTTTAAAAAATAATTTTTATTTTTTTGAGTAAATTGTAACTAAAATAGTCAAGAAACTTGACCCTTCTGTTTGCATAAGATATAGCAAATAATTTATTACAACTTTTTTTGAAATATATCGATTCTTTTTAATGCGTAGTACTCAGAAAACAGTTGGAGACAAGCGGATGTGCGTAAAACCATATCAAAATGCGTTAGAAAGCATGGAGCAAGCCAACCTCGCATTTCTTCAATTGCAACCGCCGTATATTGTAAAATAACATTCTACGGTCCAATCTGAAAGCATTATTCGTGTTTTCATCTGGAAATTAGTTAATCAGCATATAGCAGTTTAGAAAAAGTTTAAAAAATAATTTTTATTTTTTTGAGTAAATTGTAACTAAAATAGTCAAGAAACTTGACCCTTCTGTTTGCATAAGATATAGCAAATAATTTATTACAACTTTTTTTGAAATATATCGATTCTTTTTAATGCGTAGTACTCAGAAAACAGTTGGAGACAAGCGGATGTGCGTAAAACCATATCAAAATGCGTTAGAAAGCATGGAGCAAGCCAACCTCGCATTTCTTCAATTGCAACCGCCGTATATTGTAAAATAACATTCTACGGTCCAATCTGAAAGCATTATTCGTGTTTTCATCTGGAAATTAGTTAATCAGCATATAGCAGTTTAGAAAAAGTTTAAAAAATAATTTTTATTTTTTTGAGTAAATTGTAACTAAAATAGTCAAGAAACTTGACCCTTCTGTTTGCATAAGATATAGCAAATAATTTATTACAACTTTTTTTGAAATATATCGATTCTTTTTAATGCGTAGTACTCAGAAAACAGTTGGAGACAAGCGGATGTGCTTAAAACCATATCAAAATGCGTTAGAAAGCATGGAGCAAGCCAACCTCGCATTTCTTCAATTGCAACCGCCGTATATTGTAAACTAACATTCTACGGTCCAATCTGAAAGCATTATTCGTGTTTTCATCTGGAAATTAGTTAATCAGCATATAGCAGTTTATAAAAAGTTTAAAAAATAATATTTATTTTTTTGAGTAAATTGTAACTAACATAGTCAAGAAACTTGACCCTTCTGTTTGCATAAGATATAGCAAATAATTTATTACAACTTTTTTTGAAATATATCGATTCTTCTTAATGCGTAGTACTCAGAAAACAGTTGGAGACAAGCGGATGTGCGTAAAACCATATCAAAATGCTTTAGAAAGCATGGAGCAAGCCAAGCTCGCATTTCTTCAATTGCAACCGCCGTATATTGTAAGATAACATTCTATGGTCCAATCTGAAAGCATTATTCGTGTTTTCATCTGGAAATTAGTTAATCAGCATATAGCAGTTTAGAAAAAGTTTAAAAAATAATTTTTATTTTTTTGAGTAAATTGTAACTAAAATAGTCAAGAAACTTGACCCTTCTGTTTGCATAAGATATAGCAAATAATTTATTACAACTTTTTTTGAAATATATCGATTCTTTTTAATGCGTAGTACTCAGAAAACAGTTGGAGACAAGCGGATGTGCGTAAAACCATATCAAAATGCGTTAGAAAGCATGGAGCAAGCCAACCTCGCATTTCTTCAATTGCAACCGCCGTATATTGTAAAATAACATTCTACGGTCCAATCTGAAAGCATTATTCGTGTTTTCATCTGGAAATTAGTTAATCAGCATATAGCAGTTTATAAAAAGTTTAAAAAATAATATTTATTTTTTTGAGTAAATTGTAACTAAAATAGTCAAGAAACTTGACCCTTCTGTTTGCATAAGATATAGCAAATAATTTATTACAACTTTTTTTGAAATATATCGATTCTTCTTAATGCGTAGTACTCAGAAAACAGTTGGAGACAAGCGGATGTGCGTAAAACCATATCAAAATGCGTTAGAAAGCATGGAGCAAGCCAACCTCGCATTTATTTAATTGCAACCGCCGTATATTGTAAAGTAACATTCTACGGTCCAATCTGAAAGCATTATTCGTGTTTTCATCTGGAAATTAGTTAATCAGCATATAGCAGTTTATAAAAAGTTTAAAAAATAATATTTATTTTTTTGAGTAAATTGTAACTAAAATAGTCAAGAAACTTGACCCTTCTGTTTGCATAAGATATAGCAAATAATTTATTACAACTTTTTTTGAAATATATCGATTCTGTTTAATGCGTAGTACTCAGAAAACAGTTGGAGACAAGCGGATGTGCGTAAAACCATATCAAAATGCGTTAGAAAGCATGGAGCAAGCCAACCTCGCATTTCTTCAATTGCAACCGCCGTATATTGTAAAATAACATTCTACGGTCCAATCTGAAAGCATTATTCGTGTTTTCATCAGGAAATTAGTTAATCAGCATATAGCAGTTTAGAAAAAGTTTAAAAAATAATATTTATTTTTTTGAGTAAATTGTAACTAAAATAGTCAAGAAACTTGACCCTTCTGTTTGCATAAGATATAGCAAATAATTTATTACAACTTTTTTTGAAATATATCGATTCTTTTTAATACGTAGTACTCAGAAAACAGTTGGAGACAAGCGGATGTGCGTAAAACTATATCAAAATGCGTTAGAAAGCATGGAGCAAGCCAATCTCGCATTTCTTCAATTGCAACCGCCGTATATTGTAAAATAACATTCTACGGTCCAGTCTGAAAGCATTATTCGTGTTTTCATCTGGAAATTAGTTAATCAGCATATAGCAGTTTAGAAAAAGTTTAAAAAATAATTTTTATTTTTTTGAGTAAATTGTAACTAAAATAGTCAAGAAACTTGACCCTTCTGTTTGCATAAGATATAGCAAATAATTTATTACAACTTTTTTTGAAATATATCGATTCTTTTTAATGCGTAGTACTCAGAAAACAGTTGGAGACAAGCGGATGTGCGTAAAACCATATCAAAATGCGTTAGAAAGCATGGAGCAAGCCAATCTCGCATTTCTTCAATTGCAACCGCCGTATATTGTAAAATAACATTCTACGGTCCAATCTGAAAGCATTATTCGTGTTTTCATCTGGAAATTAGTTAATCAGCATATAGCAGTTTATAAAAAGTTTAAAAAATAATATTTATTTTTTTGAGTAAATTGTAACTAAAATAGTCAAGAAACTTGACCCTTCTGTTTGCATAAGATATAGCAAATAATTTATTACAACTTTTTTTGAAATATATCGATTCTTCTTAATGCGTAGTACTCAGAAAACAGTTGGAGACAAGCGGATGTGCGTAAAACCATATCAAAATGCTTTAGAAAGCATGGAGCAAGCCAAGCTCGCATTTCTTCAATTGCAACCGCCGTATATTGTAAGATAACATTCTATGGTCCAATCTGAAAGCATTATTCGTGATTTCATCTGGAAATTAGTTAATCAGCATATAGCAGTTTAGAAAAAGTTTAAAAAATAATTTTTATTTTTTTGAGTAAATTGTAACTAAAATAGTCAAGAAACTTGACCCTTCTGTTTGCATAAGATATAGCAAATAATTTATTACAACTTTTTTTGAAATATATCGATTCTTTTTAATGCGTAGTACTCAGAAAACAGTTGGAGACAAGCGGATGTGCGTAAAACCATATCAAAATGCGTTAGAAAGCATGGAGCAAGCCAACCTCGCATTTCTTCAATTGCAACCGCCGTATATTGTAAAATAACATTCTACGGTCCAATCTGAAAGCATTATTCGTGTTTTCATCTGGAAATTAGTTAATCAGCATATAGCAGTTTATAAAAAGTTTGAAAAATAATATTTATTTTTTTGAGTAAATTGTAACTAAAATAGTCAAGAAACTTGACCCTTCTGTTTGCATAAGATATAGCAAATAATTTATTACAACTTTTTTTGAAATATATCGATTCCTTTTAATGCATAGTACTCAGAAAACAGTTGGAGACAAGCGGATGTGCGTAAAACCATATCAAAATGCGTTAGAAAGCATGGAGCAAGCCAATCTCGCATTTCTTCAATTGCAACCGCCGTATATTGTAAAATAACATTCTACGGTCCAATCTGAAAGCATTATTCGTGTTTTCATCTGGAAATTAGTTAATCAGCATATAGCAGTTTATAAAAAGTTTAAAAAATAATATTTATTTTTTTGAGTAAATTGTAACTAAAATAGTCAAGAAACTGGACCCTTCTATTTGCATAAGATATAGCAAATAATTTATTACAAGTTTTTTTGAAATAAATCGATTTTTTTTAATGCGTAGTACTCAGAAAACAGTTGGAGACAAGCGGATGTGCGTAAAACCATATCAAAATGCGTTAGAAAGCATGGAGCAAGCCAACCTCGCATTTCTTCAATTGCAACCGCCGTATATTGTAAAATAACATTCTACGGTCCAATCTGAAAGCATTATTCGTGTTTTCATCTGGAAATTAGTTAATCAGCATATAGCAGTTTAAAAAATAATATTTATTTTTTTGAGTAAATTGTAACTAAAATAGTCAAGAAACGTGACCCTTCTGTTTGCATAAGATATAGCAAATAATTTATTACAACTTTTTTTGAAATATATCGATTCTTTTTAATGCGTAGTACTCAGAAAACAGTTGGAGACAAGCGGCTGTGCGTAAAACCATATCAAAATGCGTTAGAAAGCATGGAGCAAGCCAACCTCGCATTTCTTCAATTGCAACCGCCGTATATTGTAAAATAACATTCTACGGTCCAATCTGAAAGCATTATTCGTGTTTTCATCTGGAAATTAGTTAATCAGCATATAGCAGTTTAGAAAAAGTTTAAAAAATAATATTTATTTTTTTGAGTAAATTGTAACTAAAATAGTCAAGAAACTTGACCCTTCTGTTTGCATAAGATATAGCAAATAATTTATTACAACTTTTTTTGAAATATATTGATTCTTTTTAATGCGTAGTACTCAGAAAACAGTTGGAGACAAGCGGATGTGCGTAAATCCATATCAAAATGCGTCAGAAAGCATGGAGCAAGCCAACCACGCATTTCTTCAATTGCAACCGCCGTATATTGTAAAATAACATTCTACGGTCCAATCTGAAAGCATTATTCGTGTTTTCATCTGGAAATTAGTTAATCAGCATATAGCAGTTTAGAAAAAGTTTAAAAAATAATTTTTATTTTTTTGAGTAAATTGTAACTAAAATAGTCAAGAAACTTGACCCTTCTGTTTGCATAAGATATAGCAAATAATTTATTACAACTTTTTTTGAAATATATCGAATCTTTTTAATGCGTAGTACTCAGAAAACAGTTGGAGACAAGCGGATGTGCGTAAAACCATATCAAAATGCGTTAGAAAGCATGGAGCAAGCCAAGCTCGCATTTCTTCAATTGCAACCGCCGTATATTGTAAAATAACATTCTACGGTCCAATCTGAAAGCATTATTCGTGTTTTCATCTGGAAATTAGTTAATCAGCATATAGCAGTTTAGAAAAAGTTTAAAAAATAATATTTATTTTTTTGAGTAAATTGTAACTAAAATAGTCAAGAAACTTGACCCTTCTGTTTGCATAAGATATAGCAAATAATTTATTACAACTTTTTTTGAAATATATCGATTCTTTTTAATGCGTAGTACTCAGAAAGCAGTTGGAGACAAGCGGATGTGCGTAAAACCATATCAAAATGCGTTAGAAAGCATGGAGCAAGCCAACCTCGCATTTCTTCAATTGCAACCGCCGTATATTGTAAAATAACATTCTACGGTCCAATCTGAAAGCATTATTCGTGTTTTCATCTGGAAATTAGTTAATCAGCATATAGCAGTTTATAAAAAGTTTAAAAAATAATATTTATTTTTTTGAGTAAATTGTAACTAAAATAGTCAAGAAACTTGACCCTTCTGTTTGCATAAGATATAGCAAATAATTTATTACAACTTTTTTTGAAATATATCGATTCTTTTTAATGCGTAGTACTCAGAAAACAGTTGGAGACAAGCGGATGTGGGTAAAACCATATCAAAATGCGTTAGAAAGCATGGAGCAAGCCAACCTCGCATTTCTTCAATTGCAACCGCCGTATATTGTAAAATAACATTCTACGGTCCAATCTGAAAGCATTATTCGTGTTTTCATCTGGAAATTAGTTAATCAGCATATAGCAGTTTATAAAAAGTTTAAAAAATAATATTTATTTTTTTAAGTAAATTGTAACTAAAATAGTCAAGAAACTTGACCCTTCTGTTTGCATAAGATATAGCAAATAATTTATTTCAACTTTTTTTTAAATATATCGATTCTTTTTAATGCGTAGTACTCAGAAAACAGTTGTAAACAAGCGGATGTGCGTAAAACCATATCAAAATGCGTTAGAAAGCATGGAGCAAGCCAACCTCGCATTTCTTCAATTGCAACCGCCGTATATTGTAAAATAACATTCTACGGTCCAATCTGAAAGCATTATTCGTGTTTTCATCTGGAAATTAGTTAATCAGCATATAGCAGTTTATAAAAAGTTTAAAAAATAATTTTTATTTTTTTGAGTAAATTGTAACTAAAATAGTCAAGAAACGTGACCCTTCTGTTTGCATAAGATATAGCAAATAATTTATTACAACCTTTTTTGAAATATATCGATTCTTTTTAATGCGTAGTACTCAGAAAACAGTTGGAGACAAGCGGCTGTGCGTAAAACCATATCAAAATGCGTTAGAAAGCATGGAGCAAGCCAACCTCGCATTTCTTCAATTGCAACCGCCGTATATTGTAAAATAACATTCTACGGTCCAATCTGAAAGCATTATTCGTGTTTTCTTCTGGAAATTAGTTAATCAGCATATAGCAGTTTAGAAAAAGTTTAAAAAATAATATTTATTTTTTTGAGTAAATTGTAACTAAAATAGTCAAGAAACTTGACCCTTCTGTTTGCATAAGATATAACAAATAATTTATTACAACTTTTTTTGAAATATATCGATTCTTTTTAATGCGTAGTACTCAGAAAACAGTTGGAGACAAGCGGATGTGCGTAAAACCATTTCAAAATGCGTTAGAAAGCATGGAGCAAGCCAATCTCGCATTTCTTCAATTACAACCGCCGTATATTGTAAAAAAACATTCTACGGTCCAATCTGAAAGCATTATTCGTGTTTTCATTTGGAAACTAGTTAATCAGCATATAGCAGTTTACAAAAAGTTTAAAAAATAATATTTATTTTTTTGAGTAAATTGTAACTAAAATAGTCAAGAAACTTGACCCTTCTGTTTGCATAAGATATAGCAAATAATTTATTACAACTTTTTTTAAAATATATCGATTCTTTTTAATGCGTAGTATTCAAAAAACAGTTGGAGACAAGCGGATGTGCGTAAAACCATATCAAAATGCGTTAGAAAGCATGGAGCAAGCCAACCTCGCATTTCTTCAATTGCAACCGCCGTATATTGTAAAATAACATTCTACGGTCCAATCTGAAAGCATTATTCGTGTTTTCATCTAGAAATTAGTTAATCAGCATATAGCAGTTTAGAAAGAGTTTAAAAAATAATATTTATTTTTTTGAGTAAATTGTAACTAAAATAGTCAAGAAACTTGACCCTTCTGTTTGCATAAGATATAGCAAATAATTTATTACAACTTTTTTTGAAATATATCGATTCTTTTTAATGCGTAGTACTCAGAAAACAGTTGGAGACAAGCGGATGTGCGTAAAACCATATCTAAATGCGTTAGAAAGCATGGAGCAAGCCAACCTCGCATTTCTTCAATTGCAACCGCCGTATATTGTAAAATAACAATCTACGGTCCAATCTGAAAGCATTATTCGTGTTTTCATCTGGAAATTAGTTAATCAGCATATAGCAGTTTATAAAAAGTTTAAAAAATAATATTTATTTTTTTTAGTAAATTGTAACTAAAATAGTCAAGAAACTTGACCCTTCTGTTTGCATAAGATATAGCAAATAATTTATTACAACTTTTTTTGAAATATATCGATTCTTTTTAATGCGTAGTACTCAGAAAACAGTTGGAGACAAGCGGATGTGCGTAAAACCATATCAAAATGCGTTAGAAAGCATGGAGCAAGCCAAGCTCGCATTTCTTCAATTGCAACCGCCGTATATTGTAAAATAACATTCTACGGTCCAATCTGAAAGCATTATTCGTGTTTTCATCTGGAAATTAGTTAATCAGCATATAGCAGTTTAGAAAAAGTTTAAAAAATAATATTTATTTTTTTGAGTAAATTGTAACTAAAATAGTCAAGAAACTTGACCCTTCTGTTTGCATAAGATATAGCAAATAATTTATTACAACTTTTTTTGAAATATATCGATTCTTTTTAATGCGTAGTACTCAGAAAACAGTTGGAGACAAGCGGATGTGCGTAAAACCATATCAAAATTCGTTAGAAAGCATGGAGCAAGCCAAGCTCGCATTTCTTCAATTGCAACCGCCGTATATTGTAAAATAACATTCTACGGTCCAATCTGAAAGCATTATTCGTGTTTTCATCTGGAAATTAGTTAATCAGCATATAGCAGTTTAGAAAAAGTTTAAAAAATAATTTTTATTTTTTTGAGTAAATTGTAACTAAAATAGTCAAGAAACTTGACCCTTCTGTTTGCATAAGATATAGCAAATAATTTATTACAACTTTTTTTGAAATATATCGATTCTTTTTAATGCGTAGTACTCAGAAAACAGTTGGAGACAAGCGGATGTGCGTAAAACCATATCAAAATGCGTTAGAAAGCATGGAGCAAGCCAAGCTCGCATTTCTTCAATTGCAACCGCCGTATATTGTAAAATAACATTCTACGGTCCAATCTGAAAGCATTATTCGTGTTTTCATCTGGAAATTAGTTAATCAGCATATAGCAGTTTAGAAAAAGTTTAAAAAATAATATTTATTTTTTTGAGTAAATTGTAACTAAAATAGTCAAGAAACTTGACCCTTCTGTTTGCATAAGATATAGCAAATAATTTATTACAACTTTTTTTGAAATATATCGATTCTTTTTAATGCGTAGTACTCAGAAAACAGTTGGAGACAAGCGGATGTGCGTAAAACCATATCAAAATGCGTTAGAAAGCATGGAGCAAGCCAACCTCGCATTTCTTCAATTGCAACCGCCGTATATTGTAAAATAACATTCTACGGTCCAATCTGAAAGCATTATTCGTGTTTTCATCTGGAAATTAGTTAATCAGCATATAGCAGTTTAGAAAAAGTTTAAAAAATAATTTTTATTTTTTTGAGTAAATTGTAACTAAAATAGTCAAGAAACTTGACCCTTCTGTTTGCATAACATATAGCAAATAATTTATTACAACTTTTTTTGAAATATATCGAATCTTTTTAATGCGTAGTACTCAGAAAACAGTTGGAGACAAGCGGATGTGCGTAAAACCATATCAAAATGCGTTAGAAAGCATGGAGCAAGCCAACCTCGCATTTCTTCAATTGCAACCGCCGTATATTGTAAAATAACATTCTACGGTCCAATCTGAAAGCATTATTCGTGTTTTCATCTGGAAATTAGTTAATCAGCATATAGCAGTTTATAAAAAGTTTAAAAAATAATATTTATTTTTTTTAGTAAATTGTAACTAAAATAGTCAAGAAACTTGACCCTTCTGTTTGCATAAGATATAGCAAATAATTTATTACAACTTTTTTTGAAATATATCGATTCTTTTTAATGCGTAGTACTCAGAAAACAGTTGGAGACAAGCGGATGTGCGTAAAACCATATCAAAATGCGTTAGAAAGCATGGAGCAAGCCAAGCTCGCATTTCTTCAATTGCAACCGCCGTATATTGTAAAATAACATTCTACGGTCCAATCTGAAAGCATTATTCGTGTTTTCATCTGGAAATTAGTTAATCAGCATATAGCAGTTTAGAAAAAGTTTAAAAAATAATATTTATTTTTTTAAGTAAATTGTAACTAAAATAGTCAAGAAACTTGACCCTTCTGTTTGCATAAGATATAGCAAATAATTTATTACAACTTTTTTTGAAATATATCGATTCTTTTTAATGCGTAGTACTCAGAAAACAGTTGGAGACAAGCGGATGTGCGTAAAACCATATCAAAATGCGTTAGAAAGCATGGAGCAAGCCAACCTCGCATTTATTCAATTGCAACCGCCGTATATTGTAAAATAACATTCTACGGTCCAATCTGAAAGCATTATTCGTGTTTTCATCTGGAAATTAGTTAATCAGCATATAGCAGTTTAGAAAAAGTTTAAAAAATAATTTTTATTTTTTTGAGTAAATTGTAACTAAAATAGTCAAGAAACTTGACCCTTCTGTTTGCATAACATATAGCAAATAATTTATTACAACTTTTTTTGAAATATATCGAATCTTTTTAATGCGTAGTACTCAGAAAACAGTTGGAGACAAGCGGATGTGCGTAAAACCATATCAAAATGCGTTAGAAAGCATGGAGCAAGCCAATCTCGCGTTTCTTCAATTGCAACCGCCGTATATTGTAAAATAACATTCTACGGTCCAATCTGAAAGCATTATTCGTGTTTTCATCTGGAAATTAGTTAATCAGCATATAGCAGTTTATAAAAAGTTTAAAAAATAATATTTATTTTTTTGAGTAAATTGTAACTAAAATAGTCAAGAAACTTGACCCTTCTGTTTGCATAAGATATAGCAAATAATTTATTACAACTTTTTTTGAAATATATCGATTCTTTTTAATGCGTAGTACTCAGAAAACAGTTGGAGACAAGCGGATGTGCGGAAAACCATATCAAAATGCGTTAGAAAGCATGGAGCAAGCCAACCTCGCATTTCTTCAATTGCAACCGCCGTATATTGTAAAATAACATTCTACGGTCCAATCTGAAAGCATTATTCGTGTTTTCATCTGGAAATTAGTTAATCAGCATATAGAAGTTTATAAAAAGTTTAAAAAATAATATTTATTTTTTTGAGTAAATTGTAACTAAAATAGTCAAGAAACTTGACCCTTCTGTTTGCATAAGATATAGCAAATAATTTATTACAACTTTTTTTGAAATATATCGATTCTTTTTAATGCGTAGTACTCAGAAAACAGTTGGAGACAAGCGAATGTGCGTAAAACCATATCAAAATGCGTTAGCAAACATGGAGCAAGCCAACCTCGCATTTCTTCAATTGCAACCGCCGTATATTGTAAAATAACATTCTACGGTCCAATCTGAAAGCATTATTCGTGTTTTCATCTGGAAATTAGTTAATCAGCATATAGCAGTTTATAAAAAGTTTAAAAAATAATATTTATTTTTTTGAGTAAATTGTAACTAAAATAGTCAAGAAACTTGACCCTTCTGTTTGCATAAGATTTAGCAAATAATTTATTACAACTTTTTTTGAAATATATTGATTCTTTTTAATGCGTAGTACCCAGAAAACAGTTGGAAACAAGCGGATGTGCGTAAAACCATATCAAAATGCGTTAGAAAGCATGGAGCAAGCCAATCTCGCGTTTCTTCAATTGCAACCGCCGTATATTGTAAAATAAAATTCTACGGTCCAATCTGAAAGCATTATTCGTGTTTTCATCTGGAAATTAGTTAATCAGCATATAGCAGTTTATAAAAAGTTTAAAAAATAATATTTATTTTTTTGAGTAAATTGTAACTAAAATAGTCAAGAAACTTGACCCTTCTGTTTGCATAAGATATAGCAAATAATTCATTACAACTTTTTTTGAAATATATCGATTCTTTTTAATGCGTAGTACTCAGAAAACAGTTGGAGACAAGCGGATGTGCGTAAAACCATATCAAAATGCGTTAGAAAGCATGGAGCAAGCCAACCTCGCATTTCTTCAATTGCAACCGCCGTATATTGTAAAATAACATTCTACAGTCCAATCTGAAAGCATTATTCGTGTTTTCATCTGGAAATTAGTTAATCAGCATATAGCAGTTTATAAAAAGTTTAAAAAATAATATTTATTTTTTTGAGTAAATTGTAACTAAAATAGTCAAGAAACTTGACCCTTCTGTTTGCATAAGATATAGCAAATAATTTATTACAACTTTTTTTGAAATATATCGATTCTTTTTAATGCGTAGTACTCAGAAAACAGTTGGAGACAAGCGGATGTGCGTAAAACCATATCAAAATGCGTTAGAAAGCATGGAGCAAGCCAACCTCGCATTTCTTCAATTGCAACCGCCGTATATTGTAAAATAACATTCTACGGTCCAATCTGAAAGCATTATTCGTGTTTTCATCTGGAAATTAGTTAATCAGCATATAGCAGTTTATAAAAAGTTTAAAAAATAATATTTATTTTTTTGAGTAAATTGTAACTAAAATAGTCAAGAAACTTTACCCTTCTGTTTGCATAAGATATAGCAAATAATTTATTACAACTTTTTTTGAAATATATCGATTCTTTTTAATGCGTAGTACTCAGAAAACAGTTGGAGACAAGCGGATGTGCGTAAAACCATATCAAAATGCGTTAGAAAGCATGGAGCAAGCCAAGCTCGCATTTCTTCAATTGCAACCGCCGTATATTGTAAAATAACATTCTACGGTCCAATCTGAAAGCATTATTCGTGTTTTCATCTGGAAATTAGTTAATCAGCATATAGCAGTTTAGAAAAAGTTTAAAAAATAATATTTATTTTTTTGAGTAAATTGTAACTAAAATAGTCAAGAAACTTGACCCTTCTGTTTGCATAAGATATAGCAAATAATTTATTACAACTTTTTTTGAAATATATTGATTCTTTTTAATGCGTAGTACTCAGAAAACAGTTGGAGACAAGCGGATGTGCGTAAAACCATATCAAAATGCGTTAGAAAGCATGGAGCAAGCCAACCACGCATTTCTTCAATTGCAACCGCCGTATATTGTAAAATAACATTCTACGGTCCAATCTGAAAGCATTATTCGTGTTTTCATCTGGAAATTAGTTAATCAGCATATAGCAGTTTAGAAAAAGTTTAAAAAATAATTTTTATTTTTTTGAGTAAATTGTAACTAAAATAGTCAAGAAACTTGACCCTTCTGTTTGCATAAGATATAGCAAATAATTTATTACAACTTTTTTTGAAATATATCGAATCTTTTGAATGCGTAATACTCAGAAAACAGTTGGAGACAAGCGGATGTGCGTAAAACCATATCAAAATGCGTTAGAAAGCATGGAGCAAGCCAAGCTCGCATTTCTTCAATTGCAACCGCCGTATATTGTAAAATAACATTCTACGGTCCAATCTGAAAGCATTATTCGTGTTTTCATCTGGAAATTAGTTAATCAGCATATAGCAGTTTATAAAAAGTTTAAAAAATAATATTTATTTTTTTGAGTAAATTGTAACTAAAATAGTCAAGAAACTTGACCCTTCTGTTTGCATAAGATATAGCAAATAATTTATTACAACTTTTTTTGAAATATATCGATTCTTTTTAATGCGTAGTACTCAGAAAACAGTTGGAGACAAGCGGATGTGCGTAAAACCATATCAAAATGCGTTAGAAAGCATGGAGCAAGCCAACCTCGCATTTCTTCAATTGCAACCGCCGTATATTGTAAAATAACATTCTACGGTCCAATCTGAAAGTATTATTCGTGTTTTCATCTGGAAATTAGTTAATCAGCATATAGCAGTTTAGAAAAAGTTTAAAAAATAATATTTATTTTTTTGAGTAATTTGTAACTAAAATAGTCAAGAAACTTGACCCTTCTGTTTGCTTAAGATATAACAAATAATTTATTACAACCTTTTTTGAAATATATCGATTCTTTTTAATGCGTAGTGCTCAGAAAACAGTTGGAGACAAGCGGATGTGCGTAAAACCATATCAAAATGCGTTAGAAAGCATGGAGCAAGCCAAGCTCGCATTTCTTCAATTGCAACCGCCGTATATTGTAAAATAACATTCTACGGTCCAATCTGAAAGCATTATTCGTGTTTTCATCTGGAAATTAGTTAATCAGCATATAGCAGTTTAGAAAAAGTTTAAAAAATAATATTTATTTTTTTGAGTAAATTGTAACTAAAATAGTCAAGAAACTTGACCCTTCTGTTTGCATAAGATATAGCAAATAATTTATTACAACTTTTTTTGAAATATATCGATTCTTTTTAATGCGTAGTACTCAGAAAACAGTTGGAGACAAGCGGATGTGCGTAAAACCATATCAAAATGCGTTAGAAAGCATGGAGCAAGCCAACCTCGCATTTCTTCAATTGCAACCGCCGTATATTGTAAAATAACATTCTACGGTCCAATCTGAAAGCATTATTCGTGTTTTCATCTGGAAATTAGTTAATCAGCATATAGCAGTTTAGAAAAAGTTTAAAAAATAATATTTATTTTTTTGAGTAAATTGTAACTAAAATAGTCAAGAAACTTGACTCTTCTGTTTGCATAAGAT
The DNA here is from genome assembly GCA_911387805.1 of Cantharis rustica. Classification (NCBI taxonomy): domain Eukaryota; kingdom Metazoa; phylum Arthropoda; class Insecta; order Coleoptera; family Cantharidae; genus Cantharis; species Cantharis rustica. Next base: position 14,479,832 of record OU426883.1, read on the forward strand.
ATAGCAAATAATTTATTACAACTTTTTTTGAAATATATCGATTCTTTTTAATGCGTAGTACTCAGAAAACAGTTGGAGACAAGCGGATGTGCGTAAAACCATATCAAAATGCGTTAGAAAGCATGGAGCAAGCCAACCTCGCATTTCTTCAATTGCAACCGCCGTATATTGTAAAATAACATTCTACGGTCCAATCTGAAAGCATTATTCGTGTTTTCATCTGGAAATTAGTTAATCAGCATATAGCAGTTTATAAAAAGTTTAAAAAATAATATTTATTTTTTTGAGTAAATTGTAACTAAAATAGTCAAGAAATTTGACCCTTCTGTTTGCATAAGATATAGCAAATAATTTATTACAACTTTTTTTGAAATATATCGATTCTTTTTAATGCGTAGTACTCAGAAAACAGTTGGAGACTAGCGGATGTGCGTAAAACCATATCAAAATGCGTTAGAAAGCATGGAGCAAGCCAACCTCGCATTTCTTCAATTGCAACCGCCGTATATTGTAAAATAACATTCTACGGTCCAATCTGAAAGCATTATTCGTGTTTTCATCTGGAAATTAGTTAATCAACATATAGCAGTTTAGAAAAAGTTTAAAAAATAATATTTATTTTTTTGAGTAAATTGTAACTAAAATAGTCAAGAAACTTGACCCTTCTGTTTGCATAAGATATAGCAAATAATTTATTACAACTTTTTTTGAAATATATTGATTCTTTTTAATGCGTAGTACTCAGAAAACAGTTGGAGACAAGCGGATGTGCGTAAAACCATATCAAAATGCGTCAGAAAGCATGGAGCAAGCCAACCACGCATTTCTTCAATTGCAACCGCCGTATATTGTAAAATAACATTCTACGGTCCAATCTGAAAGCATTATTCGTGTTTTCATCTGGAAATTAGTTAATCAGCATATAGCAGTTTAGAAAAAGTTTAAAAAATAATTTTTATTTTTTTGAGTAAATTGTAACTAAAATAGTCAAGAAACTTGACCCTTCTGTTTGCATAAGATATAGCAATTATTTATTACAACTTTTTTTGAAATATATCGATTCTTTTTAATGCGTAGTACTCAGAAAACAGTTGGAGACAAGCGGATGTGCGTAAAACCATATCAAAATGCGTTAGAAAGCATGGAGCAAGCCAACCTCGCATTTCTTCAATTGCAACCGCCGTATATTGTAAAATAACATTCTACGGTCCAATCTGAAAGCATTATTCGTGTTTTCATCTGGAAATTAGTTAAACAGCATATAGCAGTTTAGAAAAAGTTTAAAAAATAATATTTATTTTTTTGAGTAAATTGTAACTAAAATAGTCAAGAAACTTGACCCTTCTGTTTGCATAAAATATAGCAAATAATTTATTACAACTTTTTTTGAAATATATCGATTCTTTTTAATGCGTAGTACCCAGAAAACAGTTGGAGACAAGCGGATGTGCGTAAAACCATATCAAAATGCGTTAGAAAGCATGGAGCAAGCCAACCTCGCATTTCTTCAATTGCAACCGCCGTATATTGTAAAATGACATTCTACGGTCCAATCTGAAAGCATTATTCGTGTTTTCATCTGGAAATTAGTTAATCAGCATATAGCAGTTTAGAAAAAGTTTAAAAAATAATTTTTATTTTTTTGAGTAAATTGTAACTAAAATAGTCAAGAAACTTGACCCTTCTGTTTGCATAAGATATAGCAAATAATTTATTACAACTTTTTTTGAAATATATCGATTCTTTTTAATGCGTAGTACTCAGAAAACAGTTGGAGACAAGCGGATGTGCGTAAAACCATATCAAAATGCGTTAGAAAGCATGGAGCAAGCCAACCTCGCATTTCTTCAATTGCAACCGCCGTATATTGTAAAATAACATTCTACGGTCCAATCTGAAAGCATTATTCGTGTTTTCATCTGGAAATTAGTTAATCAGCATATAGCAGTTTATAAAAAGTTTAAAAAATAATATTTATTTTTTTGAGTAAATTGTAACTAAAATAGTCAAGAAACTTGACCCTTCTGTTTGCATAAGATATAGCAAATAATTTATTACAACTTTTTTTGAAATATATCGATTCTTTTTAATGCGTAGTACTCAGAAAACAGTTGGAGACTAGCGGATGTGCGTAAAACCATATCAAAATGCGTTAGAAAGCATGGAGCAAGCCAAGCTCGCATTTCTTCAATTGCAACCGCCGTATATTGTAAAATAACATTCTACGGTCCAATCTGAAAGCATTATTCGTGTTTTCATCTGGAAATTAGTTAATCAGCATATAGCAGTTTAGAAAAAGTTTAAAAAATAATATTTATTTTTTTGAGTAAATTGTAACTAAAATAGTCAAGAAACTTGACCCTTCTGTTTGCATAAGATATAGCAAATAATTTATTACAACTTTTTTTGAAATATATCGATTCTTTTTAATGCGTAGTACTCAGAAAGCAGTTAGAGACAAGCGGATGTGCGTAAAACCATATCAAAATGCGTTAGAAAGCATGGAGCAAGCCAACCTCGCATTTCTTCAATTGCAACCGCCGTAAATTGTAAAATAACATTCTACGGTCCAATCTGAAAGCATTATTCGTGTTTTCTTCTGGAAATTAGTTAATCAGCATATAGCAGTTTATAAAAAGTTTAAAAAATAATATTTATTTTTTTGAGTAAATTGTAACTAAAATAGTCAAGAAACTTGACCCTTTTGTTTGCATAAGATACAGCAAATATTTTATTACAACTTTTTTTGAAATATATCGATTCTTTTTAATGCGTAGTACTCAGAAAACAGTTGGAGACAAGCGGATGTGCGTAAAACCATATCAAAATGCGTTAGGAAGCATGGAGCAAGCCAACCTCGCATTTCTTCAATTGCAACCGCCGTATATTGTAAAATAACATTCTACGGTCCAATCTGAAAGCATTATTCGTGTTTTCTTCTGGAAATTAGTTAATCAGCATATAGCAGTTTATAAAAAGTTTAAAAAATAATATTTATTTTTTTGAGAAAATTGTAACTAAAATAGTCAAGAAACTTGACCCTTCTGTTTGCATAAGATATAGCAAATAATTTATTACAACTTTTTTTGAAATATATCGATTCTTTTTAATGCGTAGTACTCAGAAAACAGTTGGAGACAAGCGGATGTGCGTAAAACCATATCAAAATGCGTTAGAAAGCATGGAACAAGCCAACCTCGCATTTCTTCAATTGCAACCGCCGTATATTGTAAAATAACATTCTACGGTCCAATCTGAAAGCATTATTCGTGTTTTCATCTGGAAATTAGTTAATCAGCATATAGCAGTTTATAAAAAGTTTAAAAAATAATATTTATTTTTTTGAGTAAATTGTAACTAAAATAGTCAAGAAACTTGACCCTTCTGTTTGCATAAGATATAGCAAATAAGTTATTACAACTTTTTTTGAAATATATCGATTCTTTTTAATGCGTAGTACTCAGAAAACAGTTGGAGACAAGCGGATGTGCGTAAAACCATATCAAAATGCGTTAGAAAGCATGGAGCAAGCCAACCTCGCATTTCTTCAATTGCAACCGCCGTATATTGTAAAATAACATTCTACGGCCCAATCTGAAAGCATTATTCGTGTTTTCATCTGGAAATTAGTTAATCAGCATATAGCAGGTTAGAAAAAGTTTAAAAAATAATCTTTATTTTTTTGAGTACATTGTAACTAAAATAGTCAAGAAACTTGACCCTTCTGTTTGCATAAGATATAGCAAATAATTTATTATAACTTTTTTTAAAATATATCGATTCTTTTTAAGCGTAGTACTCAGAAAACAGTTGGAGACAAGCGGATGTGCGTAAAACCATATCAAAATGCGTTAAAAAGCATGGAGCAAGCCAATCTCGCATTTCTTCAATTGCAACCGCCGTATATTGTAAAATAACATTCTACGGTCCAATCTGAAAGCATTATTCGTGTTTTCATCTGGAAATTAGTTAATCAGCATATAGCAGTTTATAAAAAGTTTAAAAAATAATATTTATTTTTTTGAGTAAATTGTAACTAAAATAGTCAAGAAACTTGACCCTTCTGTTTGCATAAGATATAGCAAATAATTTATTACAACTTTTTTTGAAATATATCGATTCTTTTTAATGCGTAGTACTCAGAAAACAGTTGGAGACAAGCGGATGTGCGTAAAACCATATCAAAATGCGTTAGAAAGCATGGAGCAAGCCAATCTCGCATTTCTTCAATTGCAACCGCCGTATATTGTAAAATAACATTCTACGGTCCAATCTGAAAGCATTATTCGTGTTTTCTTCTGGAAATTAGTTAATCAGCATATAGCAGTTTATAAAAAGTTTAAAAAATAATATTTATTTCTTTGAGTAAATTGTAACTAAAATAGTCAAGAAACTTGACCCTTCTGTTTGCATAAGATATAGCAAATAATTTATTACAACTTTTTTTGAAATATATCGATTCTTTTTAATGCGTAGTACTCAGAAAACAGTTGGAGACAAGCGGATGTGCGTAAAACCATATCAAAATGCGTTAGAAAGCATGGAGCAAGCCAACCTCGCATTTCTTCAATTGCAACCGCCGTATATTGTAAAATAACATTCTACGGTCCAATCTGAAAGTATTATTCGTGTTTTCATCTGGAAATTAGTTAATCAGCATATAGCAGTTTATAAAAAGTTTAAAAAATAATATTTATTTTTTTGAGTAAATTGTAACTAAAATAGTCAAGAAACTTGACCCTTCTGTTTGCATAAGATATAGCAAATAATTTATTACAACTTTTTTTGAAATATATCGATTCTTTTTAATGCGTAGTACTCAGAAAACAGTTGGAGACAAGCGGATGTGCGTAAAACCATATCAGAATGCGTTAGAAAGCATGGAGCAAGCCAATCTCGCATTTCTTCAATTGCAACCGCCGTATATTGTAAAATAACATTCTACGGTCCAATCTGAAAGCATTATTCGTGTTTTCATCTGGAAATTAGTTAATCAGCATATAGCAGTTTATAAAAAGTTTAAAAAATAATATTTATTTTTTTGAGTAAATTGTAACTAAAATAGTCAAGAAACTTGACCCTTCTGTTTGCATAAGATATAGCAAATAATTTATTACAACTTTTTTTGAAATATATCGATTCTTTTTAATGCGTAGTACTCAGAAAACTGTTGGAGACAAGCGGATGTGCGTAAAACCATATCAAAATGCGTTAGAAAGCATGGAGCACGCCAAGCTCGCATTTCTTCAATTCCAACCGCCGTATATTGTAAAATAACATTCTACGGTCCAATCTGAAAGCATTATTCGTGTTTTCATCTGGAAATTAGTTAATCAGCATATAGCAGTTTATAAAAAGTTTAAAAAATAATATTTATTTTTTTGAGTAAATTGTAACTAAAATAGTCAAGAAACTTGACCCTTCTGTTTGCATAAGATATAGCAAATAATTTATTACAACTTTTTTTGAAATGTATCCATTCTTTTTAATGCGTAGTACTCCGAAAACAGTTGGAGACAAGCGGATGTGCGTAAAACCATATCAAAATGCGTTAGAAAGCATGGAGCAAGCCAACCTCGCATTTCTTCAATTGCAACCGCCGTATATTGTAAAATAACATTCTACGGTCCAATCTGAAAGCATTATTCGTGTTTTCATCTGGAAATTAGTTAATCAGCATATAGCAGTTTATAAAAAGTTTAAAAAATAATATTTATGTTTTTGAGTAAATTGTAACTAAAATAGTCAAGAAACTTGACCCTTCTGTTTGCATAAGATATAGCAAATAATTTATTACAACTTTTTTTGAAATATATCGATTCTTTTTAATGCGTAGTACTCAGAAAACAGTTGGAGACAAGCGGATGTGCGTAAAACCATATCAAAATGCGTTAGAAAGCATGGAGCAAGCCAACCTCGCATTTCTTCAATTGCAACCGCCGTATATTGTAAAATAACATTCTACGGTCCAATCTGAAAGCATTATTCGTGTTTTCATCTGGAAATTAGTTAATCAGCATATAGCAGTTTATAAAAAGTTTAAAAAATAATATTTATTTTTTTGAGTAAATTGTAACTAAAATAGTCAAGAAACTTGACCCTTCTGTTTGCATAAGATATAGCAAATAATTTATTACAACTTTTTTTGAAATATATCGATTCTTTTTAATGCGTAGTACTCAGAAAACAGTTGGAGACAAGCGGATGTGCGTAAAACCATATCAAAATGCGTTAGAAAGCATGGAGCAGGCCAACCTCGCATTTCTTCAATTGCAATCGCCGTATATTGTAAAATAACATTCTACGGTCCAATCTGAAAGCATTATTCGTGTTTTCATCTGGAAATTAGTTAATCAGCATATAGCAGTTTATAAAAAGTTTAAAAAATAATATTTATTTTTTTGAGTAAATTGTAACTAAAATAGTCAAGAAACTTGACCCTTCTGTTTGCATAAGATATAGCAAATAATTTATTACAACTTTTTTTGAAATATATCGATTCTTTTTAATGCGTAGTACTCAGAAAACAGTTGGAGACAAGCGGATGTGCGTAAAACCATATCAAAATGCGTTAGAAAGCATGGAGCAAGCCAACCTCGCATTTCTTCAATTGCAACCGCCGTATATTGTAAAATAACATTCTACGGTCCAATCTGAAAGCATTATTCGTGTTTTCATCTGGAAATTAGTTAATCAGCATATAGCAGTTTATAAAAAGTTTAAAAAATAATATTTATTTTTTTGAGTAAATTGTAACTAAAATAGTCAAGAAACTTGACCCTTCTGTTTGCATAAGATATAGCAAATAATTTATTACAACTTTTTTTGAAATATATCGATTCTTTTTAATGCGTAGTACTCAGAAAACAGTTGGAGACAAGCGGATGTGCGTAAAACCATATCAAAATGCGTTAGAAAGCATGGAGCACGCCAAGCTCGCATTTCTTCAATTCCAACCGCCGTATATTGTAAAATAACATTCTACGGTCCAATCTGAAAGCATTATTCGTGTTTTCATCTGGAAATTAGTTAATCAGCATATAGCAGTTTATAAAAAGTTTAAAAAATAATATTTATTTTTTTGAGTAAATTGTAACTAAAATAGTCAAGAAACTTGACCCTTCTGTTTGCATAAGATATAGCAAATAATTTATTACAACTTTTTTTGAAATGTATCCATTCTTTTTAAAGCGTAGTACTCCGAAAACAGTTGGAGACAAGCGGATGTGCGTAAAACCATATCAAAATGCGTTAGAAAGCATGGAGCAAGCCAACCTCGCATTTCTTCAATTGCAACCGCCGTATATTGTAAAATAACATTCTACGGTCCAATCTGAAAGCATTATTCGTGTTTTCATCTGGAAATTAGTTAATCAGCATATAGCAGTTTATAAAAAGTTTAAAAAATAATATTTATTTTTTTGAGTAAATTGTAACTAAAATAGTCAAGAAACTTGACCCTTCTGTTTGCATAAGATATAGCAAATAATTTATTACAACTTTTTTTGAAATATATCGATTCTTTTTAATGCGTACTACTCCGAAAACAGTTGGAGACAAGCGGATGTGCGTAAAACCATATCAAAATGCGTTAGAAAGCATGGAGCAAGCCAACCTCGCATTTCTTCAATTGCAACCGCCGTATATTGTAAAATAACATTCTACGGTCCAATCTGAAAGCATTATTCGTGTTTTCTTCTGGAAATTAGTTAATCAGCATATAGCAGTTTATAAAAAGTTTAAAAAATAATATTTATTTTTTTGAGTAAATTGTAACTAAAATAGTCAAGAAACTTGACCCTTCTGTTTGCATAAGATATAGCAAATAATTTATTACAACTTTTTTTGAAATATATCGATTCTTTTTAATGCGTAGTACTCAGAAAACAGTTGGAGACAAGCGGATGTGCGTAAAACCATATCAAAATGCGTTAGAAAGCATGGAGCAAGCCAACCTCGCATTTCTTCAATTGCAATCGCCGTATATTGTAAAATAACATTCTACGGTCCAATCTGAAAGCATTATTCGTGTTTTCATCTGGAAATTAGTTAATCAGCATATAGCAGTTTATAAAAAGTTTAAAAAATAATATTTATTTTTTTGAGTAAATTGTAACTAAAATAGTCAAGAAACTTGACCCTTCTGTTTGCATAAGATATAGCAAATAATTTATTACAACTTTTTTTGAAATATATCGATTCTTTTTAATGCGTAGTACTCAGAAAACAGTTGGAGACAAGCGGATGTGCGTAAAACCATATCAAAATGCGTTAGAAAGCATGGAGCAAGCCAACCTCGCATTTCTTCAATTGCAACCGCCGTATATTGTAAAATAACATTCTACGGTCCAATCTGAAAGCATTATTCGTGTTTTCATCTGGAAATTAGTTAATCAGCATATAGCAGTTTATAAAAAGTTTAAAAAATAATATTTATTTTTTTGAGTAAATTGTAACTAAAGTAGTCAAGAAACTTGACCCTTCTGTTTGCATAAGATATAGCAAATAATTTATTACAACTTTGTTTGAAATATATCGATTCTTTTTAATGCATAGTACTCAGAAAACAGTTGGAGACAAGCGGATGTGCGTAAAACCATATCAAAATGCGTTAGAAAGCATGGAGCAAGCCAACCTCGCATTTCTTCAATTGCAACCGCCGTATATTGTAAAATAACATTCTACGGTCCAATCTGAAAGCATTATTCGTGTTTTCATCTGGAAATTAGTTAATCAGCATATAGCAGTTTATAAAAAGTTTAAAAAATAATATTTATTTTTTTGAGTAAATTGTAACTAAAATAGTCAAGAAACTTGACCCTTCTGTTTGCATAAGATATAGCAAATAATTTATTACAACTTTTTTTGAAATATATCGATTCTTTTTAATGCGTAGTACTCAGAAAACAGTTGGAGACAAGCGGATGTGCGTAAAACCATATCAAAATGCGTTAGAAAGCATGGAGCAAGCCAACCTCGCATTTCTTCAATTGCAACCGCCGTATATTGTAAAATAACATTCTACGGTCCAATCTGAAAGCATTATTCGTGTTTTCATCTGGAAATTAGTTAATCAGCATATAGCAGTTTATAAAAAGTTTAAAAAATAATATTTATTTTTTTGAGTAAATTGTAACTAAAATAGTCAAGAAACTTGACCCTTCTGTTTGCATAAGATATAGCAAATAATTTATTACAACTTTTTTTGAAATATATCGATTCTTTTTAATGCGTAGTACTCAGAAAACAGTTGGAGACAAGCGGATGTGCGTAAAACCATATCAAAATGCGTTAGAAAGCATGGAGCAAGCCAACCTCGCATTTCTTCAATTGCAATCGCCGTATATTGTAAAATAACATTCTACGGTCCAATCTGAAAGCATTATTCGTGTTTTCATCTGGAAATTAGTTAATTAGCATATAGCAGTTTATAAAAAGTTTAAAAAATAATATTTATTTTTTTGAGTAAATTGTAACTAAAATAGTCAAGAAACTTGACCCTTCTGTTTGCATAAGATATAGCAAATAATTTATTACAACTTTTTTTGAAATATATCGATTCTTTTTAATGCGTAGTACTCAGAAAACAGTTGGAGACAAGCGGATGTGCGTAAAACCATATCAAAATGCGTTAGAAAGCATGGAGCAAGCCAACCTCGCATTTCTTCAATTGCAACCGCCGTATATTGTAAAATAACATTCTACGGTCCAATCTGAAAGCATTATTCGTGTTTTCATCTGGAAATTAGTTAATCAGCATATAACAGTTTATAAAAAGTTTAAAAAATAATATTTATTTTTTTGAGTAAATTGTAACTAAAATAGTCAAGAAACTTGACCCTTCTGTTTGCATAAGATATAGCAAATAATTTATTACAACTTTTTTTGAAATATATCGATTCTTTTTAATGCGTAGTACTCAGAAAACAGTTGGAGACAAGCGGATGTGCGTAAAACCATATCAAAATGCGTTAGAAAGCATGGAGCAAGCCAACCTCGCATTTCTTCAATTGCAATCGCCGTATATTGTAAAATAACATTCTACGGTCCAATCTGAAAGCATTATTCGTGTTTTCATCTGGAAATTAGTTAATTAGCATATAGCAGTTTATAAAAAGTTTAAAAAATAATATTTATTTTTTTGAGTAAATTGTAACTAAAATAGTCAAGAAACTTGACCCTTCTGTTTGCATAAGATATAGCAAATAATTTATTACAACTTTTTTTGAAATATATCGATTCTTTTTAATGCGTAGTACTCAGAAAACAGTTGGAGACAAGCGGATGTGCGTAAAACCATATCAAAATGCGTTAGAAAGCATGGAGCAAGCCAACCTCGCAGTTCTTCAATTGCAACCGCCGTATATTGTAAAATAACATTCTACGGTCCAATCTGAAAGCATTATTCGTGTTTTCATCTGGAAATTAGTTAATCAGCATATAGCAGTTTAGAAAAAGTTTAAAAAATAATTTTTATTTTTTTGAGTAAATTGTAACTAAAATAGTCAAGAAACTTGACCCTTCTGTTTGCATAAGATATAGCAAATAATTTATTACAACTTTTTTTGAAATATATCGATTCTTTTTAATGCGTAGTACTCAGAAAACAGTTGGAGACAAGCGGATGTGCGTAAAACCATATCAAAATGCGTTAGAAAGCATGGAGCAAGCCAACCTCGCATTTCTTCAATTGCAACCGCCGTATATTGTAAAATAACATTCTACGGTCCAATCTGAAAGCATTATTCGTGTTTTCATCTGGAAATTAGTTAATCAGCATATAGCAGTTTAGAAAAAGTTTAAAAAATAATTTTTATTTTTTTGAGTAAATTGTAACTAAAATAGTCAAGAAACTTGACCCTTCTGTTTGCATAAGATATAGCAAATAATTTATTACAACTTTTTTTGAAATATATCGATTCTTTTTAATGCGTAGTACTCAGAAAACAGTTAGAGACAAGCGGATGTGCGTAAAACCATATCAAAATGCGTTAGAAAGCATGGAGCAAGCCAACCTCGCATTTCTTCAATTGTAACCGCCGTATATTGTAAAATAACATTCTACGGTCCAATCTGAAAGCATTATTCGTGTTTTCATCTGGAAATTAGTTAATCAGCATATAGCAGTTTAGAAAAAGTTTAAAAAATAATTTTTATTTTTTTGAGTAAATTGTAACTAAAATAGTCAAGAAACTTGACCCTTCTGTTTGCATAAGATATAGCAAATAATTTATTACAACTTTTTTTGAAATATATCGATTCTTTTTAATGCGTAGTACTCAGAAAACAGTTGGAGACAAGCGGATGTGCGTAAAACCATATCAAAATGCGTTAGAAAGCATGGAGCAAGCCAACCTCGCATTTCTTCAATTGCAACCGCCGTATATTGTAAAATAACATTCTACGGTCCAATCTGAAAGCATTATTCGTGTTTTCATCTGGAAATTAGTTAATCAGCATATAGCAGTTTAGAAAAAGTTTAAAAAATAATTTTTATTTTTTTGAGTAAATTGTAACTAAAATAGTCAAGAAACTTGACCCTTCTGTTTGCATAAGATATAGCAAATAATTTATTACAACTTTTTTTGAAATATATCGATTCTTTTTAATGCGTAGTACTCAGAAAACAGTTGGAGACAAGCGGATGTGCGTAAAACCATATCAAAATGCGTTAGAAAGCATGGAGCAAGCCAACCTCGCATTTCTTCAATTGCAACCGCCGTATATTGTAAAATAACATTCTACGGTCCAATCTGAAAGCATTATTCGTGTTTTCATCTGGAAATTAGTTAATCAGCATGTAGCAGTTTATAAAAAGTTTAAAAAATAATATTTATTTTTTTGAGTAAATTGTAACTAAAATAGTCAAGAAACTTGACCCTTCTGTTTGCATAAGATATAGCAAATAATTTATTACAACTTTTTTTGAAATATATCGATTCTTTTTAATGCGTAGTACTCAGAAAACAGTTGGAGACAAGCGGATGTGCGTAAAACCATATCAAAATGCGTTAGAAAGCATGGAGCAAGCCAACCTCGCATTTCTTCAATTGCAACCGCCGTATATTGTAAAATAACATTCTACGGTCCAATCTGAAAGCATTATTCGTGTTTTCATCTGGAAATTAGTTAATCAGCATATAGCAGTTTATAAAAAGTTTAAAAAATAATATTTATTTTTTTGAGTAAATTGTAACTAAAATAGTCAAGAAACTTGACCCTTCTGTTTGCATAAGATATAGCAAATAATTTATTACAACTTTTTTTGAAATATATCGATTCTTTTTAATGCGTAGTACTCAGAAAACAGTTGGAGACAAGCGGATGTGCGTAAAACCATATCAAAATGCGTTAGAAAGCATGGAGCAAGCCAACCTCGCATTTCTTCAATTGCAACCGCCGTATATTGTAAAATAACATTCTACGGTCCAATCTGAAAGCATTATTCGTGTTTTCATCTGGAAATTAGTTAATCAGCATATAGCAGTTTAGAAAAAGTTTAAAAAATAATTTTTATTTTTTTGAGTAAATTGTAACTAAAATAGTCAAGAAACTTGACCCTTCTGTTTGCATAAGATATAGCAAATAATTTATTACAACTTTTTTTGAAATATATCGATTCTTTTTAATGCGTAGTACTCAGAAAACAGTTGGAGACAAGCGGATGTGCGTAAAACCATATCAAAATGCGTTAGAAAGCATGGAGCAAGCCAACCTTGCATTTCTTCAATTGTAACCGCCGTATATTGTAAAATAACATTCTACGGTCCAATCTGAAAGCATTATTCGTGTTTTCATCTGGAAATTAGTTAATCAGCATATAGCAGTTTAGAAAAAGTTTAAAAAATAATTTTTATTTTTTTGAGTAAATTGTAACTAAAATAGTCAAGAAACTTGACCCTTCTGTTTGCATAAGATATAGCAAATAATTTATTACAACTTTTTTTGAAATATATCGATTCTTTTTAATGCGTAGTACTCAGAAAACAGTTGGAGACAAGCGGATGTGCGTAAAACCATATCAAAATGCGTTAGAAAGCATGGAGCAAGCCAACCTCGCATTTCTTCAATTGCAACCGCCGTATATTGTAAAATAACATTCTACGGTCCAAACTGAAAGCACTATTCGTGTTTTCATCTGGAAATTAGTTAATCAGCATATAGCAGTTTAGAAAAAGTTTAAAAAAAAAATTTTTATTTTTTTGAGTAAATTGTAACTAAAATAGTCAAGAAACTTGACCCTTCTGTTTGCATAAGATATAGCAAATAATTTATTACAACTTTTTTTGAAATATATCGATTCTTTTTAATGCGTAGTACTCAGAAAACAGTTGGAGACAAGCGGATGTGCGTAAAACCATATCAAAATGCGTTAGAAAGCATGGAGCAAGCCAACCTCGCATTTCTTCAATTGCAACCGCCGTATATTGTAAAATAACATTCTACGGTCCAATCTAAAAGCATTATTCGTGTTTTCATCTGGAAATTAGTTAATCAGCACATAGCAGTTTAGAAAAAGTTTAAAAAATAATTTTTATTTTTTTGAGTAAATTGTAACTAAAATAGTCAAGAAACTTGACCCTTCTGTTTGCATAAGATATAGCAAATAATTTATTACAACTTTTTTTGAAATATATCGATTCTTTTTAATGCGTAGTCCTCAGAAAACAGTTGGAGACAAGCGGATGTGCGTAAAACCATATCAAAATGCGTTAGAAAGCATGGAGCAAGCCAACCTCGCATTTCTTCAATTGCAACCGCCGTATATTGTAAAATAACATTCTACGGTCCAATCTGAAAGCATTATTCGTGTTTTCATCTGGAAATTAGTTAATCAGCATATAGCAGTTTAGAAAAAGTTTAAAAAATAATTTTTATTTTTTTGAGTAAATTGTAACTAAAATAGTCAAGAAACTTGACCTTTCTGTTTGCATAAGATATAGCAAATAATTTATTACAACTTTTTTTGAAATATATCGATTCTTTTTAATGCGTAGTACTCAGAAAACAGTTGGAGACAAGCGGATGTGCGTAAAACCATATCAAAATGCGTTAGAAAGCATGGAGCAAGCCAACCTCGCATTTCTTCAATTGCAACCGCCGTATATTGTAAAATAACATTCTACGGTCCAATCTGAAAGCATTATTCGTGTTTTCATCTGGAAATTAGTTAATCAGCATATAGCAGTTTATAAAAAGTTTAAAAAATAATATTTATTTTTTTGAGTAAATTGTAACTAAAATAGTCAAGAAACTTGACCCTTCTGTTTGCATAAGATATAGCAAATAATTTATTACAACTTTTTTTGAAATATATCGATTCTTTTTAATGCGTAGCACTCAGAAAACAGTTGGAGACAAGCGGATGTGCGTAAAACCATATCAAAATGCGTTAGAAAGCATGGAGCAAGCCAAGCTCGCATTTCTTCAATTGCAACCGCCGTATATTGTAAGATAACATTCTATGGTCCAATCTGAAAGCATTATTCGTGTTTTTATCTGAAAGTTTAAAAAATAATTTTTATTTTTTTGAGTAAATTGTAACTAAAATAGTCAAGAAACTTGACCCTTCTGTTTGCATAAGATATAGCAAATAATTTATTACAACTTTTTTTGAAATATATCGATTCTTTTTAATGCGTAGTACTCAGAAAACAGTTGGAGACAAGCGGATGTGCGTAAAACCATATCAAAATGCGTTAGAAAGCATGGAGCAAGCCAACCTCGCATTTCTTCAATTGCAACCGCCGTATATTGTAAAATAACATTCTACGGTCCAATCTGAAAGCATTATTCGTGTTTTCATCTGGAAATTAGTTAATCAGCATATAGCAGTTTAGAAAAAGTTTAAAAAATAATTTTTATTTTTTTGAGTAAATTGTAACTAAAATAGTCAAGAAACTTGACCCTTCTGTTTGCATAAGATATAGCAAATAATTTATTACAACTTTTTTTGAAATATATCGATTCTTTTTAATGCGTAGTACTCAGAAAACAGTTGGAGACAAGCGGATGTGCGTAAAACCATATCAAAATGCGTTAGAAAGCATGGAGCAAGCCAACCTCGCATTTCTTCAATTGCAACCGCCGTATATTGTAAAATAACATTCTACGGTCCAATCTAAAAGCATTATTCGTGTTTTCATCTGGAAATTAGTTAATCAGCACATAGCAGTTTAGAAAAAGTTTAAAAAATAATTTTTATTTTTTTGAGTAAATTGTAACTAAAATAGTCAAGAAACTTGACCCTTCTGTTTGCATAAGATATAGCAAATAATTTATTACAACTTTTTTTGAAATATATCGATTCTTTTTAATGCGTAGTACTCAGAAAACAGTTGGAGACAAGCGGATGTGCGTAAAACCATATCAAAATGCGCTAGAAAGCATGGAGCAAGCCAACCTCGCATTTCTTCAATTGCAACCGCCGTATATTGTAAAATAACATTCTACGGTCCAATCTGAAAGCATTATTCGTGTTTTCATCTGGAAATTAGTTAATCAGCATATAGCAGTTTAGAAAAAGTTTAAAAAATAATTTTTATTTTTTTGAGTAAATTGTAACTAAAATAGTCAAGAAACTTGACCTTTCTGTTTGCATAAGATATAACAAATAATTTATTACAACTTTTTTTGAAATATATCGATTCTTTTTAATGCGTAGTACTCAGAAAACAGTTGGAGACAAGCGGATGTGCGTAAAACCATATCAAAATGCGTTAGAAAGCATGGAGCAAGCCAACCTCGCATTTCTTCAATTGCAACCGCCGTATATTGTAAAATAACATTCTACGGTCCAATCTGAAAGCATTATTCGTGTTTTCATCTGGAAATTAGTTAATCAGCATATAGCAGTTTATAAAAAGTTTAAAAAATAATATTTATTTTTTTGAGTAAATTGTAACTAAAATAGTCAAGAAACTTGACCCTTCTGTTTTCATAAGATATAGCAAATAATTTATTACAACTTTTTTTGAAATATATCGATTCTTCTTAATGCGTAGTACTCAGAAAACAGTTGGAGACAAGCGGATGTGCGTAAAACCATATCAAAATGCGTTAGAAAGCATGGAGCAAGCCAACCTCGCATTTCTTCAATTGCAACCGCCGTATATTGTAAGATAACATTCTATGGTCCAATCTGAAAGCATTATTCGTGTTTTCATCTGGAAATTAGTTAATCAGCATATAGCAGTTTAGAAAAAGTTTAAAAAATAATTTTTATTTTTTTGAGTAAATTGTAACTAAAATAGTCAAGAAACTTGACCCTTCTGTTTGCATAAGATATAGCAAATAATTTATTACAACTTTTTTTGAAATATATCGATTCTTTTTAATGCGTAGTACTCAGAAAACAGTTGGAGACAAGCGGATGTGCGTAAAACCATATCAAAATGCGTTAGAAAGCATGGAGCAAGCCAACCTCGCATTTCTTCAATTGCAACCGCCGTATATTGTAAAATAACATTCTACGGTCCAATCTGAAAGCATTATTCGTGTTTTCATCTGGAAATTAGTTAATCAGCATATAGCAGTTTATAAAAAGTTTAAAAAATAATATTTATTTTTTTGAGTAAATTGTAACTAAAATAGTCAAGAAACTTGACCCTTCTGTTTTCATAAGATATAGCAAATAATTTATTACAACTTTTTTTGAAATATATCGATTCTTCTTAATGCGTAGTACTCAGAAAACAGTTGGAGACAAGCGGATGTGCGTAAAACCATATCAAAATGCGTTAGAAAGCATGGAGCAAGCCAACCTCGCATTTCTTCAATTGCAACCGCCGTATATTGTAAGATAACATTCTATGGTCCAATCTGAAAGCATTATTCGTGTTTTCATCTGGAAATTAGTTAATCAGCATATAGCAGTTTAGAAAAAGTTTAAAAAATAATTTTTATTTTTTTGAGTAAATTGTAACTAAAATAGTCAAGAAACTTGACCCTTCTGTTTGCATAAGATATAGCAAATAATTTATTACAACTTTTTTTGAAATATATCGATTCTTTTTAATGCGTAGTACTCAGAAAACAGTTGGAGACAAGCGGATGTGCGTAAAACCATATCAAAATGCGTTAGAAAGCATGGAGCAAGCCAACCTCGCATTTCTTCAATTGCAACCGCCGTATATTGTAAGATAACATTCTATGGTCCAATCTGAAAGCATTATTCGTGTTTTCATCTGGAAATTAGTTAATCAGCATATAGCAGTTTAGAAAAAGTTTAAAAAATAATTTTTATTTTTTTGAGTAAATTGTAACTAAAATAGTCAAGAAACTTGACCCTTCTGTTTGCATAAGATATAGCAAATAATTTATTACAACTTTTTTTGAAATATATCGATTCTTTTTAATGCGTAGTACTCAGAAAACAGTTGGAGACAAGCGGATGTGCGTAAAACCATATCAAAATGCGTTAGAAAGCATGGAGCAAGCCAACCTCGCATTTCTTCAATTGCAACCGCCGTATATTGTAAAATAACATTCTACGGTCCAATCTGAAAGCATTATTCGTGTTTTCATCTGGAAATTAGTTAATCAGCATATAGCAGTTTAGAAAAAGTTTAAAAAATAATTTTTATTTTTTTGAGTAAATTGTAACTAAAATTGTCAAGAAACTTGACCCTTCTGTTTGCATAAGATATAGCAAATAATTTATTACAACTTTTTTTGAAATATATCGATTCTTTTTAATGCGTAGTACTCAGAAAACAGTTGGAGACAAGCGGATGTGCGTAAAACCATATCAAAATGCGTTAGAAAGCATGGAGCAAGCCAAGCTCGCATTTCTTCAATTGCAACCGCCGTATATTGTAAGATAACATTCTATGGTCCAATCTGAAAGCATTATTCGTGTTTTTATCTGAAAGTTTAAAAAATAATTTTTATTTTTTTGAGTAAATTGTAACTAAAATAGTCAAGAAACTTGACCCTTCTGTTTGCATAAGATATAGCAAATAATTTATTACAACTTTTTTTGAAATATATCGATTCTTTTTAATGCGTAGTACTCAGAAAACAGTTGGAGACAAGCGGATGTGCGTAAAACCATATCAAAATGCGTTAGAAAGCATGATGCAAGCCAACCTCGCATTTCTTCAATTGCAACCGCCGTATATTGTAAAATAACATTCTACGGTCCAATCTGAAAGCATTATTCGTGTTTTCATCTGGAAATTAGTTAATCAGCATATAGCAGTTTATAAAAAGTTTAAAAAATCATATTTATTTTTTTGAGTAAATTGTAACTAAAGTAGTCAAGAAACTTGACCCTACTGTTTGCATAAGATATAGCAAATAATTTATTACAACTTTGTTTGAAATATATCGATTCTTTTTAATGCGTAGTACTCAGAAAACAGTTGGAGACAAGCGGATGTGCGTAAAACCATATCAAAATGCGTTAAAAAGCATGGAGCAAGCCAACCTCGCATTTCTTCAATTGCAACCGCCGTATATTGTAAAATAACATTCTACGGTCCAATCTGAAAGCATTATTCGTGTTTTCATCTGGAAATTAGTTAATCAGCATATAGCAGTTTATAAAAAGTTTAAAAAATAATATTAATTTTTTTGAGTAAATTGTAACTAAAATAGTCAAGAAACTTGACCCTTCTGTTTGCATAAGATATAGCAAATAATTTATTACAACTTTTTTTGAAATATATCGATTCTTTTTAATGCGTAGTACTCAGAAAACAGTTGGAGACAAGCGGATGTGCGTAAAACCATATCAAAATGCGTTAGAAAGCATGGAGCAAGCCAACCTCGCATTTCTTCAATTGCAACCGCCGTATATTGTAAAATAACATTTTACGGTCCAATCTGAAAGCATTATTCGTGTTTTCATCTGGAAATTAGTTAATCAGCATATAGCAGTTTAGAAAAAGTTTAAAAAATAAATTTTATTTTTTTGAATAAATTGTAACTAAAATAGTCAAGAAACTTGACCCTTCTGTTTGCATAAGATATAGCAAATAATTTATTACAACTTTTTTTGAAATATATCGATTCTTTTTAATGCGTAGTACTCAGAAAACAGTTGGAGACAAGCGGATGTGCGTAAAACCATATCAAAATGCGTTAGAAAGCATGGAGCAAGCCAACCTCGCATTTCTTCAATTGCAACCGCCATATATTGTAAGATAACATTCTACGGTCCAATCTGAAAGCATTATTCGTGTTTTCATCTGGAAATTAGTTAATCAGCATATAGCAGTTTAGAAAAAGTTTAAAAAATAATTTTTATTTTTTTGAGTAAATTGTAACTAAAATAGTCAAGAAACTTGACCCTTCTGTTTGCATAAGATATAGCAAATAATTTATTACAACTTTTTTTGAAATATATCGATTCTTTTTAATGCGTAGTACTCAGAAAACAGTTGGAGACAAGCGGATGTGCGTAAAACCGTATCAAAATGCGTTAGAAAGCATGGAGCAAGCCAACCTCGCATTTCTTCAATTGCAACCGCCGTATATTGTAAAATAACATTCTACGGTCCAATCTGAAAGCATTATTCGTGTTTTCATCTGGAAATTAGTTAATCAGCATATAGCAGTTTAGAAAAAGTTTAAAAAATAATATTTATTTTTTTGAGTAAATTGTAACTAAAATAGTCAAGAAACTTGACCCTTCTGTTTGCATAAGATATAGCAAATAATTTATTACAACTTTTTTTGAAATATATCGATTCTTTTTAATGCGTAGTACTCAGAAAACAGTTGGAGACAAGCGGATGTGCGTAAAACCATATCAAAATGCGTTAGAAAGCATGGAGCAAGCCAACCTCGCATTTCTTCAATTGCAACCGCCGTATATTGTAAAATAACTTTCTACGGTCCAATCTGAAAGCATTATTCGTGTTTTCATCTGGAAATTAGTTAATCAGCATATAGCAGTTTAGAAAAAGTTTAAAAAATAATTTTTATTTTTTTGAGTAAATTGTAACTAAAATAGTCAAGATACTTGACCCTTCTGTTTGCATAAGATATAGCAAATAATTTATTACAACTTTTTTTGAAATATATCGATTCTTTTTAATGCGTAGTACTCAGAAAACAGTTGGAGACAAGCGGATGTGCGTAAAACCATATCAAAATGCGTTAGAAAGCATGGAGCAAGCCAACCTCGCATTTCTTCAATTGCAACCGCCGTATATTGTAAAATAACATTCTACGGTCCAATCTGAAAGCATTATTCGTGTTTTCATCTGGAAATTAGTTAATCAGCATATAGCAGTTTAGAAAAAAATTAAAAAATAATTTTTATTTTTTTGAGTAAATTGTAACTAAAATAGTCAAGAAACTTGACCCTTCTGTTTGCATAAGATATAGCAAATAATTTATTACAACTTTTTTTGAAATATATCGATTCTTTTTAATGCGTAGTACTCAGAAAACAGTTGGAGACAAGCGGATGTGCGTAAAACCATATCAAAATGCGTTAGAAAAACATGGCGAAAGCCAACCTCGCATTTCTTCAATTGCTACCGCCGTATATTGTAAAATAACATTCCACGGTCCAATCTGAAAGCATTATTCGTGTTTTCATCTGGAAATTAGTTAATCAGCATATAGCAGTTTATAAAAAGTTTAAAAAATAATATTTATTTTTTTGAGTAAATTGTAACTAAAATAGTCAAGAAACTTGACCCTTCTGTTTGCATAAGATATAGCAAATAATTTATTACAACTTTTTTTGAAATATATCGATTCTTTTTAATGCGTAGTACTCAGAACACAGTTGGAGACAAGCGGATGTGCGTAAAACCATATCAAAATGCGTTAGAAAGCATGGAGCAAGCCAACCTCGCATTTCTTCAATTGCAACCGCCGTATATTGTAAAATAACATTTTACGGTCCAATCTGAAAGCATTATTCGTGTTTTCATCTGGAAATTAGTTAATCAGCATATAGCAGTTTAGAAAAAGTTTAAAAAATAATTTTTATTTTTTTGAGTAAATTGTAACTAAAATAGTCAAGAAACTTGACCCTTCTGTTTGCATAAGATATAGCAAATAATTTATTACAACTTTTTTTGAAATATATCGATTCTTTTTAATGCGTAGTACTCAGAAAACAGTTGGAGACAAGCGGATGTGCGTAAAACCATATCAAAATGCGTTAGAAAGCATGGAGCAAGCCAACCTCGCATTTCTTCAATTGCAACCGCCGTATATTGTAAAATAACTTTCTACGGTCCAATCTGAAAGCATTATTCGTGTTTTCATCTGGAAATTAGTTAATCAGCATATAGCAGTTTAGAAAAAGTTTAAAAAATAATTTTTATTTTTTTGAGTAAATTGTAACTAAAATAGTCAAGAAACTTGACCCTTCTGTTTGCATAAGATATAGCAAATAATTTATTACAACTTTTTTTGAAATATATCGATTCTTTTTAATGCGTAGTACTCAGAAAACAGTTGGAGACAAGCGGATGTGCGTAAAACCATATCAAAATGCGTTAGAAAGCATGGAGCAAGCCAACCTCGCATTTCTTCAATTGCAACCGCCGTATATTGTAAAATAACATTCTACGGTCCAATCTGAAAGCATTATTCGTGTTTTCATCTGGAAATTAGTTAATCAGCATATAGCAGTTTAGAAAAAGTTTAAAAAATAATTTTTTTTTTTTGAGTAAATTGTAACTAATATAGTCAAGAAACTTGACCCTTCTGTTTGCATAAGATATAGCAAATAATTTATTACAACTTTTTTTGATATATATCGATTCTTCTTAATGCGTAGTACTCAGAAAACAGTTGGAGACAAGCGGATGTGCGTAAAACCATATCAAAATGCGTTAGAAAGCATGGCAAAAGCCAACCTCGCATTTCTTCAATTGCTACCGCCGTATATTGTAAAATAACATTCCACGGTCCAATCTGAAAGCATTATTCGTGTTTTCATCTGGAAATTAGTTAATCAGCATATAGCAGTTTATAAAAAGTTTAAAAAATAATATTTATTTTTTTGAGTAAATTGTAACTAAAATAGTCAAGAAACTTGACCCTTCTGTTTGCATAAGATATAGCAAATAATTTATTACAACTTTTTTTGAAATATATCGATTCTTTTTAATGCGTAGTACTCAGAAAACAGTTGGAGACAAGCGGATGTGCGTAAAACCATATCAAAATGCGTTAGAAAGCATGGAGCAAGCCAACCTCGCATTTCTTCAATTGCAACCGCCGTATATTGTAAAATAACATTTTACGGTCCAATCTGAAAGCATTATTCGTGTTTTCATCTGGAAATTAGTTAATCAGCATATAGCAGTTTAGAAAAAGTTTAAAAAATAATTTTTATTTTTTTGAGTAAATTGTAACTAAAATAGTCAAGAAACTTGACCCTTCTGTTTGCATAAGATATAGCAAATAATTTATTACAACTTTTTTTGAAATATATCGATTCTTTTTAATGCGTAGTACTCAGAAAACAGTTGGAGACAAGCGGATGTGCGTAAAACCATATCAAAATGCGTTAGAAAGCATGGAGCAAGCCAACCTCGCATTTCTTCAATTGCAACCGCCGTATATTGTAAAATAACTTTCTACGGTCCAATCTGAAAGCATTATTCGTGTTTTCATCTGGAAATTAGTTAATCAGCATATAGCAGTTTAGAAAAAGTTTAAAAAATAATTTTTATTTTTTTGAGTAAATTGTAACTAAAATAGTCAAGAAACTTGACCCTTCTGTTTGCATAAGATATAGCAAATAATTTATTACAACTTTTTTTGAAATATATCGATTCTTTTTAATGCGTAGTACTCAGAAAACAGTTGGAGACAAGCGGATGTGCGTAAAACCATATCAAAATGCGTTAGAAAGCATGGAGCAAGCCAACCTCGCATTTCTTCAATTGCAACCGCCGTATATTGTAAAATAACATTCTACGGTCCAATCTGAAAGCATTATTCGTGTTTTCATCTGGAAATTAGTTAATCAGCATATAGCAGTTTAGAAAAAGTTTAAAAAATAATTTTTTTTTTTTGAGTAAATTGTAACTAAAATAGTCAAGAAACTTGACCCTTCTGTTTGCATAAGATATAGCAAATAATTTATTACAACTTTTTTTGATATATATCGATTCTTCTTAATGCGTAGTACTCAGAAAACAGTTGGAGACAAGCGGATGTGCGTAAAACCATATCAAAATGCGTTAGAAAGCATGGCGAAAGCCAACCTCGCATTTCTTCAATTGCTACCGCCGTATATTGTAAAATAACATTCCACGGTCCAATCTGAAAGCATTATTCGTGTTTTCATCTGGAAATTAGTTAATCAGCATATAGCAGTTTAGAAAAAGTTTAAAAAATAATATTTATTTTTTTGAGTAAATTGTAACTAAAATAGTCAAGAAACTTGACCCTTCTGTTTGCATAAGATATAGCAAATAATTTATTACAACTTTTTTTGAAATATATCGATTCTTTTTAATGCGTAGTACTCAGAAAACAGTTGGAGACAAGCGGATGTGCGTAAAACCATATCAAAATGCGTTAGAAAGCATGGAGCAAGCCAACCTCGCATTTCTTCAATTGCAACCGCCGTATATTGTAAAATAACATTCTACGGTCCAATCTGAAAGCATTATTCGTGTTTTCATCTGGAAATTAGTTAATCAGCATATAGCAGTTTAGAAAAAGTTTAAAAAATAATTTTTATTTTTTTGAGTAAATTGTAACTAAAATAGTCAAGAAACTTGACCCTTCTGTTTGCATAAGATATAGCAAATAATTTATTACAACTTTTTTTGAAATATATCGATTCTTTTTAATGCGTAGTACTCAGAAAACAGTTGGAGACAAGCGGATGTGCGTAAAACCATATCAAAATGCGTTAGAAAGCATGGAGCAAGCCAACCTCGCATTTCTTCAATTGCAACCGCCGTATATTGTAAAATAACATTCTACGGTCCAATCTGAAAGCATTATTCGTGTTTTCATCTGGAAATTAGTTAATCAGCATATAGCAGTTTAGAAAAAGTTTAAAAAATAATTTTTATTTTTTTGAGTAAATTGTAACTAAAATAGTCAAGAAACTTGACCCTTCTGTTTGCATAAGATATAGCAAATAATTTATTACAACTTTTTTTGAAATATATCGATTCTTTTTAATGCGTAGTACTCAGAAAACAGTTGGAGACAAGCGGATGTGCGTAAAACCATATCAAAATGCGTTAGAAAGCATGGAGCAAGCCAACCTCGCATTTCTTCAATTGCAACCGCCGTATATTGTAAAATAACATTCTACGGTACAATCTGAAAGCATTATTCGTGTTTTCATCTGGAAATTAGTTAATCAGCATATAGCAGTTTATAAAAAGTTTAAAAAATAATATTTATTTTTTTGAGTAAATTGTAACTAAAATAGTCAAGAAACTTGACCCTTCTGTTTTCATAAGATATAGCAAATAATTTATTACAACTTTTTTTGAAATATATCGATTCTTCTTAATGCGTAGTACTCAGAAAACAGTTGGAGACAAGCGGATGTGCGTAAAACCATATCAAAATGCGTTAGAAAGCATGGAGCAAGCCAAGCTCGCATTTCTTCAATTGCAACCGCCGTATATTGTAAGATAACATTCTATGGTCCAATCTGAAAGCATTATTCGTGTTTTCATCTGGAAATTAGTTAATCAGCATATAGCAGTTTAGAAAAAGTTTAAAAAATAATTTTTATTTTTTTGAGTAAATTGTAACTAAAATAGTCAAGAAACTTGACCCTTCTGTTTGCATAAGATATAGCAAATAATTTATTACAACTTTTTTTGAAATATATCGATTCTTTTTAATGCGTAGTACTCAGAAAACAGTTGGAGACAAGCGGATGTGCGTAAAACCATATCAAAATGCGTTAGAAAGCATGGAGCAAGCCAACCTCGCATTTCTTCAATTGCAACCGCCGTATATTGTAAGATAACATTCTATGGTCCAATCTGAAAGCATTATTCGTGTTTTCATCTGGAAATTAGTTAATCAGCATATAGCAGTTTAGAAAAAGTTTAAAAAATAATTTTTATTTTTTTGAGTAAATTGTAACTAAAATAGTCAAGAAACTTGACCCTTCTGTTTGCATAAGATATAGCAAATAATTTATTACAACTTTTTTTGAAATATATCGATTCTTTTTAATGCGTAGTACTCAGAAAACAGTTGGAGACAAGCGGATGTGCGTAAAACCATATCAAAATGCGTTAGAAAGCATGGAGCAAGCCAACCTCGCATTTCTTCAATTGCAACCGCCGTATATTGTAAAATAACATTCTACGGTCCAATCTGAAAGCATTATTCGTGTTTTCATCTGGAAATTAGTTAATCAGCATATAGCAGTTTAGAAAAAGTTTAAAAAATAATTTTTATTTTTTTGAGTAAATTGTAACTAAAATAGTCAAGAAACTTGACCCTTCTGTTTGCATAAGATATAGCAAATAATTTATTACAACTTTTTTTGAAATATATCGATTCTTTTTAATGCGTAGTACTCAGAAAACAGTTGGAGACAAGCGGATGTGCGTAAAACCATATCAAAATGCGTTAGAAAGCATGGAGCAAGCCAAGCTCGCATTTCTTCAATTGCAACCGCCGTATATTGTAAGATAACATTCTATGGTCCAATCTGAAAGCATTATTCGTGTTTTTATCTGAAAGTTTAAAAAATAATTTTTATTTTTTTGAGTAAATTGTAACTAAAATAGTCAAGAAACTTGACCCTTCTGTTTGCATAAGATATAGCAAATAATTT
The DNA here is from genome assembly GCA_911387805.1 of Cantharis rustica. NCBI lineage: Eukaryota > Metazoa > Arthropoda > Insecta > Coleoptera > Cantharidae > Cantharis > Cantharis rustica. The sequence goes on from OU426883.1 coordinate 14,505,585, forward strand.
ATTACAACTTTTTTTGAAATATATCGATTCTTTTTAATGCGTAGTACTCAGAAAACAGTTGGAGACAAGCGGATGTGCGTAAAACCATATCAAAATGCGTTAGAAAGCATGGAGCAAGCCAACCTCGCATTTCTTCAATTGCAACCGCCGTATATTGTAAAATAACATTCTACGGTCCAATCTGAAAGCATTATTCGTGTTTTCATCTGGAAATTAGTCAATCAGCATATAGCAGTTTATAAAAAGTTTAAAAAATCATATTTATTTTTTTGAGTAAATTGTAACTAAAGTAGTCAAGAAACTTGACCCTTCTGTTTGCATAAGATATAGCAAATAATTTATTACAACTTTGTTTGAAATATATCGATTCTTTTTAATGCGTAGTACTCAGAAAACAGTTGGAGACAAGCGGATGTGCGTAAAACCATATCAAAATGCGTTAGAAAGCATGGAGCAAGCCAACCTCGCATTTCTTCAATTGCAACCGCCATATATTGTAAGATAACATTCTACGGTCCAATCTGAAAGCATTATTCGTGTTTTCATCTGGAAATTAGTTAATCAGCATATAGCAGTTTAGAAAAAGTTTAAAAAATAATTTTTATTTTTTTGAGTAAATTGTAACTAAAATAGTCAAGAAGCTTGACCCTTCTGTTTGCATAAGATATAGCAAATAATTTATTACAACTTTTTTTGAAATATATCGATTCTTTTTAATGCGTAGTACTCAGAAAACAGTTGGAGACAAGCGGATGTGCGTAAAACCATATCAAAATGCGTTAGAAAGCATGGAGCAAGCCAACCTCGCATTTCTTCAATTGCAACCACCGTATATTGTAAAATAACATTCTACGGTCCAATCTGAAAGCATTATTCGTGTTTTCATCTGGAAATTAGTTAATCAGCATATAGCAGTTTAGAAAAAGTTTAAAAAATAATTTTTATTTTTTTGAGTAAATTGTAACTAAAATAGTCAAGAAACTTGACCCTTCTGTTTGCATAAGATATAGCAAATAATTTATTACAACTTTTTTTGAAATATATCGATTCTTCTTAATGCGTAGTACTCAGAAAACAGTTGGAGACAAGCGGATGTGCGTAAAACCATATCAAAATGCGTTAGAAAGCATGGAGCAAGCCAAGCTCGCATTTCTTCAATTGCAACCGCCGTATATTGTAAGATATCTTTCTATGGTCCAATCTGAAAGCATTATTCGTGTTTTCATCTGGAAATTAGTTAATCAGCATATAGCAGTTTAGAAAAAGTTTAAAAAATAATTTTTATTTTTTTGAGTAAATTGTAACTAAAATAGTCAAGAAACTTGACCCTTCTGTTTGCATAAGATATAGCAAATAATTTATTACAACTTTTTTTGAAATATATCGATTCTTTTTAATGCGTAGTACTCAGAAAACAGTTGGAGACAAGCGGATGTGCGTAAAACCATATCAAAATGCGTTAGAAAGCATGGCGAAAGCCAACCTCGCATTTCTTCAATTGCTACCGCCGTATATTGTAAAATAACATTCCACGGTCCAATCTGAAAGCATTATTCGTGTTTTCATCTGGAAATTAGTTAATCAGCATATAGCAGTTTATAAAAAGTTTAAAAAATAATATTTATTTTTTTGAGTAAATTGTAACTAAAATAGTCAAGAAACTTGACCCTTCTGTTTGCATAAGATATAGCAAATAATTTATTACAACTTTTTTTGAAATATATCGATTCTTTTTAATGCGTAGTACTCAGAAAACAGTTGGAGACAAGCGGATGTGCGTAAAACCATATCAAAATGCGTTAGAAAGCATGGAGCAAGCCAACCTCGCATTTTTTCAATTGCAACCGCCGTATATTGTAAAATAACATTTTACGGTCCAATCTGAAAGCATTATTCGTGTTTTCATCTGGAAATTAGTTAATCAGCATATAGCAGTTTAGAAAAAGTTTAAAAAATAATTTTTATTTTTTTGAGTAAATTGTAACTAAAATAGTCAAGAAACTTGACCCTTCTGTTTGCATAAGATATAGCAAATAATTTATTACAACTTTTTTTGAAATATATCGATTCTTTTTAATGCCTAGTACTCAGAAAACAGTTGGAGACAAGCGAATGTGCGTAAAACCATATCAAAATGCGTTAGAAAGCATGGAGCAAGCCAACCTCGATTTTCTTCAATTGCAACCGCCGTATATTGTAAAATAACATTCTACGGTCCAATCTGAAAGCATTATTCGTGTTTTCATCTGGAAATTAGTTAATCAGCATATAGCAGTTTAGAAAAAGTTTAAAAAATAATTTTTATTTTTTTGAGTAAATTGTAACTAAAATAGTCAAGAAACTTGACCCTTCTGTTTGCATAAGATATAGCAAATAATTTATTACAACTTTTTTTGAAATATATCGATTCTTTTTAATGCGTAGTACTCAGAAAACAGTTGGAGACAAGCGGATGTGCGTAAAACCATATCAAAATGCGTTAGAAAGCATGGAGCAAGCCAACCTCGCATTTCTTCAATTGCAACCGCCGTATATTGTAAAATAACTTTCTACGGTCCAATCTGAAAGCATTATTCGTGTTTTCATCTGGAAATTAGTTAATCAGCATATAGCAGTTTAGAAAAAGTTTAAAAAATAATTTTTATTTTTTTGAGTAAATTGTAACTAAAATAGTCAAGAAACTTGACCCTTCTGTTTGCATAAGATATAGCAAATAATTTATTACAACTTTTTTTGAAATATATCGATTCTTTTTAATGCGTAGTACTCAGAAAACAGTTGGAGACAAGCGGATGTGCGTAAAACCATATCAAAATGCGTTAGAAAGCATGGAGCAAGCCAACCTCGCATTTCTTCAATTGCAACCGCCGTATATTGTAAAATAACATTCTACGGTCCAATCTGAAAGCATTATTCGTGTTTTCATCTGGAAATTAGTTAATCAGCATATAGCAGTTTAGAAAAAGTTTAAAAAATAATTTTTATTTTTTTGAGTAAATTGTAACTAAAATAGTCAAGAAACTTGACCCTTCTGTTTGCATAAGATATAGCAAATAATTTATTACAACTTTTTTTGATATATATCGATTCTTCTTAATGCGTAGTACTCAGAAAACAGTTGGAGACAAGCGGATGTGCGTAAAACCATATCAAAATGCGTTAGAAAGCATGGCGAAAGCCAACCTCGCATTTCTTCAATTGCTACCGCCGTATATTGTAAAATAACATTCCACGGTCCAATCTGAAAGCATTATTCGTGTTTTCATCTGGAAATTAGTTAATCAGCATATAGCAGTTTAGAAAAAGTTTAAAAAATAATTTTTATTTTTTTGAGTAAATTGTAACTAAAATAGTCAAGAAACTTGACCCTTCTGTTTGCATAAGATATAGCAAATAATTTATTACAACTTTTTTTGAAATATATCGATTCCTTTTAATGCATAGTACTCAGAAAGCAGTTGGAGACAAGCGGATGTGCGTAAAACCATATCAAAATGCGTTAGAAAGCATGGAGCAAGCCAACCTCGCAGTTCTTCAATTGCAACCGCCGTATATTGTAAAATAACATTCTACGGTCCAATCTGAAAGCATTATTCGTGTTTTCATCTGGAAATTAGTTAATCAGCATATAGCAGTTTAGAAAAAGTTTAAAAAATAATTTTTATTTTTTTGAGTAAATTGTAACTAAAATAGTCAAGAAACTTGACCCTTCTGTTTGCATAAGATATAGCAAATAATTTATTACAACTTTTTTTGAAATATATCGATTCTTCTTAATGCGTAGTACTCAGAAAACAGTTGGAGACAAGCGGATGTGCGTAAAACCATATCAAAATGCGTTAGAAAGCATGGAGCAAGCCAAGCTCGCATTTCTTCAATTGCAACCGCCGTATATTGTAAGATATCATTCTATGGTCCAATCTGAAAGCATTATTCGTGTTTTCATCTGGAAATTAGTTAATCAGCATATAGCAGTTTAGAAAAAGTTTAAAAAATAATTTTTATTTTTTTGAGTAAATTGTAACTAAAATAGTCAAGAAACTTGACCCTTCTGTTTGCATAAGATATAGCAAATAATTTATTACAACTTTTTTTGAAATATATCGATTCTTTTTAATGCGTAGTACTCAGAAAACAGTTGGAGACAAGCGGATGTGCGTAAAACCATATCAAAATGCGTTAGAAAGCATGGCGAAAGCCAACCTCGCATTTCTTCAATTGCTACCGCCGTATATTGTAAAATAACATTCCACGGTCCAATCTGAAAGCATTATTCGTGTTTTCATCTGGAAATTAGTTAATCAGCATATAGCAGTTTATAAAAAGTTTAAAAAATAATATTTATTTTTTTGAGTAAATTGTAACTAAAATAGTCAAGAAACTTGACCCTTCTGTTTGCATAAGATATAGCAAATAATTTATTACAACTTTTTTTGAAATATATCGATTCTTTTTAATGCGTAGTACTCAGAAAACAGTTGGAGACAAGCGGATGTGCGTAAAACCATATCAAAATGCGTTAGAAAGCATGGAGCAAGCCAACCTCGCATTTCTTCAATTGCAACCGCCGTATATTGTAAAATAACATTTTACGGTCCAATCTGAAAGCATTATTCGTGTTTTCATCTGGAAATTAGTTAATCAGCATATAGCAGTTTAGAAAAAGTTTAAAAAATAATTTTTATTTTTTTGAGTAAATTGTAACTAAAATAGTCAAGAAACTTGACCCTTCTGTTTGCATAAGATATAGCAAATAATTTATTACAACTTTTTTTGAAATATATCGATTCTTTTTAATGCGTAGTACTCAGAAAACAGTTGGAGACAAGCGGATGTGCGTAAAACCATATCAAAATGCGTTAGAAAGCATGGAGCAAGCCAACCTCGCATTTCTTCAATTGCAACCGCCGTATATTGTAAAATAACTTTCTACGGTCCAATCTGAAAGCATTATTCGTGTTTTCATCTGGAAATTAGTTAATCAGCATATAGCAGTTTAGAAAAAGTTTAAAAAATAATTTTTATTTTTTTGAGTAAATTGTAACTAAAATAGTCAAGAAACTTGACCCTTCTGTTTGCATAAGATATAGCAAATAATTTATTACAACTTTTTTTGAAATATATCGATTCTTTTTAATGCGTAGTACTCAGAAAACAGTTGGAGACAAGCGGATGTGCGTAAAACCATATCAAAATGCGTTAGAAAGCATGGAGCAAGCCAACCTCGCATTTCTTCAATTGCAACCGCCGTATATTGTAAAATAACATTCTACGGTCCAATCTGAAAGCATTATTCGTGTTTTCATCTGGAAATTAGTTAATCAGCATATAGCAGTTTAGAAAAAGTTTAAAAAATAATTTTTTTTTTTTGAGTAAATTGTAACTAAAATAGTCAAGAAACTTGACCCTTCTGTTTGCATAAGATATAGCAAATAATTTATTACAACTTTTTTTGATATATATCGATTCTTCTTAATGCGTAGTACTCAGAAAACAGTTGGAGACAAGCGGATGTGCGTAAAACCATATCAAAATGCGTTAGAAAGCATGGCAAAAGCCAACCTCGCATTTCTTCAATTGCTACCGCCGTATATTGTAAAATAACATTCCACGGTCCAATCTGAAAGCATTATTCGTGTTTTCATCTGGAAATTAGTTAATCAGCATATAGCAGTTTATAAAAAGTTTAAAAAATAATATTTATTTTTTTGAGTAAATTGTAACTAAAATAGTCAAGAAACTTGACCCTTCTGTTTGCATAAGATATAGCAAATAATTTATTACAACTTTTTTTGAAATATATCGATTCTTTTTAATGCGTAGTACTCAGAAAACAGTTGGAGACAAGCGGATGTGCGTAAAACCATATCAAAATGCGTTAGAAAGCATGGAGCAAGCCAACCTCGCATTTCTTCAATTGCAACCGCCGTATATTGTAAAATAACATTTTACGGTCCAATCTGAAAGCATTATTCGTGTTTTCATCTGGAAATTAGTTAATCAGCATATAGCAGTTTAGAAAAAGTTTAAAAAATAATTTTTATTTTTTTGAGTAAATTGTAACTAAAATAGTCAAGAAACTTGACCCTTCTGTTTGCATAAGATATAGCAAATAATTTATTACAACTTTTTTTGAAATATATCGATTCTTTTTAATGCGTAGTACTCAGAAAACAGTTGGAGACAAGCGGATGTGCGTAAAACCATATCAAAATGCGTTAGAAAGCATGGAGCAAGCCAACTTCGCATTTCTTCAATTGCAACCGCCGTATATTGTAAAATAACTTTCTACGGTCCAATCTGAAAGCATTATTCGTGTTTTCATCTGGAAATTAGTTAATCAGCATATAGCAGTTTAGAAAAAGTTTAAAAAATAATTTTTATTTTTTTGAGTAAATTGTAACTAAAATAGTCAAGAAACTTGACCCTTCTGTTTGCATAAGATATAGCAAATAATTTATTACAACTTTTTTTGAAATATATCGATTCTTTTTAATGCGTAGTACTCAGAAAACAGTTGGAGACAAGCGGATGTGCGTAAAACCATATCAAAATGCGTTAGAAAGCATGGAGCAAGCCAACCTCGCATTTCTTCAATTGCAACCGCCGTATATTGTAAAATAACATTCTACGGTCCAATCTGAAAGCATTATTCGTGTTTTCATCTGGAAATTAGTTAATCAGCATATAGCAGTTTAGAAAAAGTTTAAAAAATAATTTTTTTTTTTTGAGTAAATTGTAACTAAAATAGTCAAGAAACTTGACCCTTCTGTTTGCATAAGATATAGCAAATAATTTATTACAACTTTTTTTGATATATATCGATTCTTCTTAATGCGTAGTACTCAGAAAACAGTTGGAGACAAGCGGATGTGCGTAAAACCATATCAAAATGCGTTAGAAAGCATGGCGAAAGCCAACCTCGCATTTCTTCAATTGCTACCGCCGTATATTGTAAAATAACATTCCACGGTCCAATCTGAAAGCATTATTCGTGTTTTCATCTGGAAATTAGTTAATCAGCATATAGCAGTTTAGAAAAAGTTTAAAAAATAATATTTATTTTTTTGAGTAAATTGTAACTAAAATAGTCAAGAAACTTGCCCCTTCTGTTTGCATAAGATATAGCAAATAATTTATTACAACTTTTTTTGAAATATATCGATTCTTTTTAATGCGTAGTACTCAGAAAACAGTTGGAGACAAGCGGATGTGCGTAAAACCATATCAAAATGCGTTAGAAAGCATGGAGCAAGCCAACCTCGCATTTCTTCAATTGCAACCGCCGTATATTGTAAAATAACATTCTACGGTCCAATCTGAAAGCATTATTCGTGTTTTCATCTGGAAATTAGTTAATCAGCATATAGCAGTTTAGAAAAAGTTTAAAAAATAATTTTTATTTTTTTGAGTAAATTGTAACTAAAATAGTCAAGAAACTTGACCCTTCTGTTTGCATAAGATATAGCAAATAATTTATTACAACTTTTTTTGAAATATATCGATTCTTTTTAATGCGTAGTACTCAGAAAACAGTTGGAGACAAGCGGATGTGCGTAAAACCATATCAAAATGCGTTAGAAAGCATGGAGCAAGCCAACCTCGCATTTCTTCAATTGCAACCGCCGTATATTGTAAAATAACATTCTACGGTCCAATCTGAAAGCATTATTCGTGTTTTCATCTGGAAATTAGTTAATCAGCATATAGCAGTTTAGAAAAAGTTTAAAAAATAATTTTTATTTTTTTGAGTAAATTGTAACTAAAATAGTCAAGAAACTTGACCCTTCTGTTTGCATAAGATATAGCAAATAATTTATTACAACTTTTTTTGAAATATATCGATTCTTTTTAATGCGTAGTACTCAGAAAACAGTTGGAAACAAGCGGATGTGCGTAAAACCATATCAAAATGCGTTAGAAAGCATGGAGCAAGCCAACCTCGCATTTCTTCAATTGCAACCGCCGTATATTGTAAAATAACATTCTACGGTACAATCTGAAAGCATTATTCGTGTTTTCATCTGGAAATTAGTTAATCAGCATATAGCAGTTTATAAAAAGTTTAAAAAATAATATTTATTTTTTTGAGTAAATTGTAACTAAAATAGTCAAGAAACTTGACCCTTCTGTTTTCATAAGATATAGCAAATAATTTATTACAACTTTTTTTGAAATATATCGATTCTTCTTAATGCGTAGTACTCAGAAAACAGTTGGAGACAAGCGGATGTGCGTAAAACCATATCAAAATGCGTTAGAAAGCATGGAGCAAGCCAAGCTCGCATTTCTTCAATTGCAACCGCCGTATATTGTAAGATAACATTCTATGGTCCAATCTGAAAGCATTATTCGTGTTTTCATCTGGAAATTAGTTAATCAGCATATAGCAGTTTAGAAAAAGTTTAAAAAATAATTTTTATTTTTTTGAGTAAATTGTAACTAAAATAGTCAAGAAACTTGACCCTTCTGTTTGCATAAGATATAGCAAATAATTTATTACAACTTTTTTTGAAATATATCGATTCTTTTTAATGCGTAGTACTCAGAAAACAGTTGGAGACAAGCGGATGTGCGTAAAACCATATCAAAATGCGTTAGAAAGCATGGAGCAAGCCAACCTCGCATTTCTTCAATTGCAACCGCCGTATATTGTAAGATAACATTCTATGGTCCAATCTGAAAGCATTATTCGTGTTTTCATCTGGAAATTAGTTAATCAGCATATAGCAGTTTAGAAAAAGTTTAAAAAATAATTTTTATTTTTTTGAGTAAATTGTAACTAAAATAGTCAAGAAACTTGACCCTTCTGTTTGCATAAGATATAGCAAATAATTTATTACAACTTTTTTTGAAATATATCGATTCTTTTTAATGCGTAGTACTCAGAAAACAGTTGGAGACAAGCGGATGTGCGTAAAACCATATCAAAATGCGTTAGAAAGCATGGAGCAAGCCAACCTCGCATTTCTTCAATTGCAACCGCCGTATATTGTAAAATAACATTCTACGGTCCAATCTGAAAGCATTATTCGTGTTTTCATCTGGAAATTAGTTAATCAGCATATAGCAGTTTAGAAAAAGTTTAAAAAATAATTTTTATTTTTTTGAGTAAATTGTAACTAAAATAGTCAAGAAACTTGACCCTTCTGTTTGCATAAGATATAGCAAATAATTTATTACAACTTTTTTTGAAATATATCGATTCTTTTTAATGCGTAGTACTCAGAAAACAGTTGGAGACAAGCGGATGTGCGTAAAACCATATCAAAATGCGTTAGAAAGCATGGAGCAAGCCAAGCTCGCATTTCTTCAATTGCAACCGCCGTATATTGTAAGATAACATTCTATGGTCCAATCTGAAAGCATTATTCGTGTTTTTATCTGAAAGTTTAAAAAATAATTTTTATTTTTTTGAGTAAATTGTAACTAAAATAGTCAAGAAACTTGACCCTTCTGTTTGCATAAGATATAGCAAATAATTTATTACAACTTTTTTTGAAATATATCGATTCTTTCTAATGCGTAGTACTCAGAAAACAGTTGGAGACAAGCGGATGTGCGTAAAACCATATCAAAATGCGTTAGAAAGCATGGAGCAAGCCAACCTCGCATTTCTTCAATTGCAACCGCCGTATATTGTAAAATAACATTCTACGGTCCAATCTGAAAGCATTATTCGTGTTTTCATCTGGAAATTAGTCAATCAGCATATAGCAGTTTATAAAAAGTTTAAAAAATCATATTTATTTTTTTGAGTAAATTGTAACTAAAGTAGTCAAGAAACTTGACCCTTCTGTTTGCATAAGATATAGCAAATAATTTATTACAACTTTGTTTGAAATATATCGATTCTTTTTAATGCGTAGTACTCAGAAAACAGTTGGAGACAAGCGGATGTGCGTAAAACCATATCAAAATGCGTTAGAAAGCATGGAGCAAGCCAACCTCGCATTTCTTCAATTGCAACCGCCATATATTGTAAGATAACATTCTACGGTCCAATCTGAAAGCATTATTCGTGTTTTCATCTGGAAATTAGTTAATCAGCATATAGCAGTTTAGAAAAAGTTTAAAAAATAATTTTTATTTTTTTGAGTAAATTGTAACTAAAATAGTCAAGAAACTTGACCCTTCTGTTTGCATAAGATATAGCAAATAATTTATTACAACTTTTTTTGAAATATATCGATTCTTTTTAATGCGTAGTACTCAGAAAACAGTTGGAGACAAGCGGATGTGCGTAAAACCATATCAAAATGCGTTAGAAAGCATGGAGCAAGCCAACCTCGCATTTCTTCAATTGCAACCACCGTATATTGTAAAATAACATTCTACGGTCCAATCTGAAAGCATTATTCGTGTTTTCATCTGGAAATTAGTTAATCAGCATATAGCAGTTTAGAAAAAGTTTAAAAAATAATTTTTATTTTTTTGAGTAAATTGTAACTAAAATAGTCAAGAAACTTGACCCTTCTGTTTGCATAAGATATAGCAAATAATTTATTACAACTTTTTTTGAAATATATCGATTCTTCTTAATGCGTAGTACTCAGAAAACAGTTGGAGACAAGCGGATGTGCGTAAAACCATATCAAAATGCGTTAGAAAGCATGGAGCAAGCCAAGCTCGCATTTCTTCAATTGCAACCGCCGTATATTGTAAGATATCTTTCTATGGTCCAATCTGAAAGCATTATTCGTGTTTTCATCTGGAAATTAGTTAATCAGCATATAGCAGTTTAGAAAAAGTTTAAAAAATAATTTTTATTTTTTTGAGTAAATTGTAACTAAAATAGTCAAGAAACTTGACCCTTCTGTTTGCATAAGATATAGCAAATAATTTATTACAACTTTTTTTGAAATATATCGATTCTTTTTAATGCGTAGTACTCAGAAAACAGTTGGAGACAAGCGGATGTGCGTAAAACCATATCAAAATGCGTTAGAAAGCATGGCGAAAGCCAACCTCGCATTTCTTCAATTGCTACCGCCGTATATTGTAAAATAACATTCCACGGTCCAATCTGAAAGCATTATTCGTGTTTTCATCTGGAAATTAGTTAATCAGCATATAGCAGTTTATAAAAAGTTTAAAAAATAATATTTATTTTTTTGAGTAAATTGTAACTAAAATAGTCAAGAAACTTGACCCTTCTGTTTGCATAAGATATAGCAAATAATTTATTACAACTTTTTTTGAAATATATCGATTCTTTTTAATGCGTAGTACTCAGAAAACAGTTGGAGACAAGCGGATGTGCGTAAAACCATATCAAAATGCGTTAGAAAGCATGGAGCAAGCCAACCTCGCATTTCTTCAATTGCAACCGCCGTATATTGTAAAATAACATTTTACGGTCCAATCTGAAAGCATTATTCGTGTTTTCATCTGGAAATTAGTTAATCAGCATATAGCAGTTTAGAAAAAGTTTAAAAAATAATTTTTATTTTTTTGAGTAAATTGTAACTAAAATAGTCAAGAAACTTGACCCTTCTGTTTGCATAAGATATAGCAAATAATTTATTACAACTTTTTTTGAAATATATCGATTCTTTTTAATGCCTAGTACTCAGAAAACAGTTGGAGACAAGCGAATGTGCGTAAAACCATATCAAAATGCGTTAGAAAGCATGGAGCAAGCCAACCTCGATTTTCTTCAATTGCAACCGCCGTATATTGTAAAATAACATTCTACGGTCCAATCTGAAAGCATTATTCGTGTTTTCATCTGGAAATTAGTTAATCAGCATATAGCAGTTTAGAAAAAGTTTAAAAAATAATTTTTATTTTTTTGAGTAAATTGTAACTAAAATAGTCAAGAAACTTGACCCTTCTGTTTGCATAAGATATAGCAAATAATTTATTACAACTTTTTTTGAAATATATCGATTCTTTTTAATGCGTAGTACTCAGAAAACAGTTGGAGACAAGCGGATGTGCGTAAAACCATATCAAAATGCGTTAGAAAGCATGGAGCAAGCCAACCTCGCATTTCTTCAATTGCAACCGCCGTATATTGTAAAATAACTTTCTACGGTCCAATCTGAAAGCATTATTCGTGTTTTCATCTGGAAATTAGTTAATCAGCATATAGCAGTTTAGAAAAAGTTTAAAAAATAATTTTTATTTTTTTGAGTAAATTGTAACTAAAATAGTCAAGAAACTTGACCCTTCTGTTTGCATAAGATATAGCAAATAATTTATTACAACTTTTTTTGAAATATATCGATTCTTTTTAATGCGTAGTACTCAGAAAACAGTTGGAGACAAGCGGATGTGCGTAAAACCATATCAAAATGCGTTAGAAAGCATGGAGCAAGCCAACCTCGCATTTCTTCAATTGCAACCGCCGTATATTGTAAAATAACATTCTACGGTCCAATCTGAAAGCATTATTCGTGTTTTCATCTGGAAATTAGTTAATCAGCATATAGCAGTTTAGAAAAAGTTTAAAAAATAATTTTTATTTTTTTGAGTAAATTGTAACTAAAATAGTCAAGAAACTTGACCCTTCTGTTTGCATAAGATATAGCAAATAATTTATTACAACTTTTTTTGATATATATCGATTCTTCTTAATGCGTAGTACTCAGAAAACAGTTGGAGACAAGCGGATGTGCGTAAAACCATATCAAAATGCGTTAGAAAGCATGGCGAAAGCCAACCTCGCATTTCTTCAATTGCTACCGCCGTATATTGTAAAATAACATTCCACGGTCCAATCTGAAAGCATTATTCGTGTTTTCATCTGGAAATTAGTTAATCAGCATATAGCAGTTTATAAAAAGTTTAAAAAATAATATTTATTTTTTTGAGTAAATTGTAACTAAAATAGTCAAGAAACTTGACCCTTCTGTTTGCATAAGATATAGCAAATAATTTATTACAACTTTTTTTGAAATATATCGATTCCTTTTAATGCATAGTACTCAGAAAGCAGTTGGAGACAAGCGGATGTGCGTAAAACCATATCAAAATGCGTTAGAAAGCATGGAGCAAGCCAACCTCGCAGTTCTTCAATTGCAACCGCCGTATATTGTAAAATAACATTCTACGGTCCAATCTGAAAGCATTATTCGTGTTTTCATCTGGAAATTAGTTAATCAGCATATAGCAGTTTAGAAAAAGTTTAAAAAATAATTTTTATTTTTTTGAGTAAATTGTAACTAAAATAGTCAAGAAACTTGACCCTTCTGTTTGCATAAGATATAGCAAATAATTTATTACAACTTTTTTTGAAATATATCGATTCTTCTTAATGCGTAGTACTCAGAAAACAGTTGGAGACAAGCGGATGTGCGTAAAACCATATCAAAATGCGTTAGAAAGCATGGAGCAAGCCAAGCTCGCATTTCTTCAATTGCAACCGCCGTATATTGTAAGATATCATTCTATGGTCCAATCTGAAAGCATTATTCGTGTTTTCATCTGGAAATTAGTTAATCAGCATATAGCAGTTTAGAAAAAGTTTAAAAAATAATTTTTATTTTTTTGAGTAAATTGTAACTAAAATAGTCAAGAAACTTGACCCTTCTGTTTGCATAAGATATAGCAAATAATTTATTACAACTTTTTTTGAAATATATCGATTCTTTTTAATGCGTAGTACTCAGAAAACAGTTGGAGACAAGCGGATGTGCGTAAAACCATATCAAAATGCGTTAGAAAGCATGGCGAAAGCCAACCTCGCATTTCTTCAATTGCTACCGCCGTATATTGTAAAATAACATTCCACGGTCCAATCTGAAAGCATTATTCGTGTTTTCATCTGGAAATTAGTTAATCAGCATATAGCAGTTTATAAAAAGTTTAAAAAATAATATTTATTTTTTTGAGTAAATTGTAACTAAAATAGTCAAGAAACTTGACCCTTCTGTTTGCATAAGATATAGCAAATAATTTATTACAACTTTTTTTGAAATATATCGATTCTTTTTAATGCGTAGTACTCAGAAAACAGTTGGAGACAAGCGGATGTGCGTAAAACCATATCAAAATGCGTTAGAAAGCATGGAGCAAGCCAACCTCGCATTTCTTCAATTGCAACCGCCGTATATTGTAAAATAACATTTTACGGTCCAATCTGAAAGCATTATTCGTGTTTTCATCTGGAAATTAGTTAATCAGCATATAGCCGTTTAGAAAAAGTTTAAAAAATAATTTTTATTTTTTTGAGTAAATTGTAACTAAAATAGTCAAGAAACTTGACCCTTCTGTTTGCATAAGATATAGCAAATAATTTATTACAACTTTTTTTGAAATATATCGATTCTTTTTAATGCGTAGTACTCAGAAAACAGTTGGAGACAAGCGGATGTGCGTAAAACCATATCAAAATGCGTTAGAAAGCATGGAGCAAGCCAACCTCGCATTTCTTCAATTGCAACCGCCGTATATTGTAAAATAACTTTCTACGGTCCAATCTGAAAGCATTATTCGTGTTTTCATCTGGAAATTAGTTAATCAGCATATAGCAGTTTAGAAAAAGTTTAAAAAATAATTTTTATTTTTTTGAGTAAATTGTAACTAAAATAGTCAAGAAACTTGACCCTTCTGTTTGCATAAGATATAGCAAATAATTTATTACAACTTTTTTTGAAATATATCGATTCTTTTTAATGCGTAGTACTCAGAAAACAGTTGGAGACAAGCGGATGTGCGTAAAACCATATCAAAATGCGTTAGAAAGCATGGAGCAAACCAACCTCGCATTTCTTCAATTGCAACCGCCGTATATTGTAAAATAACATTCTACGGTCCAATCTGAAAGCATTATTCGTGTTTTCATCTGGAAATTAGTTAATCAGCATATAGCAGTTTAGAAAAAGTTTAAAAAATAATTTTTATTTTTTTGAGTAAATTGTAACTAAAATAGTCAAGAAACTTGACCCTTCTGTTTGCATAAGATATAGCAAATAATTTATTACAACTTTTTTTGATATATATCGATTCTTCTTAATGCGTAGTACTCAGAAAACAGTTGGAGACAAGCGGATGTGCGTAAAACCATATCAAAATGCGTTAGAAAGCATGGAGCAAGCCAAGCTCGCATTTCTTCAATTGCAACCGCCGTATATTGTAAGATATCATTCTATGGTCCAATCTGAAAGCATTATTCGTGTTTTCATCTGGAAATTAGTTAATCAGCATATAGCAGTTTAGAAAAAGTTTAAAAAATAATTTTTATTTTTTTGAGTAAATTGTAACTAAAATAGTCAAGAAACTTGACCCTTCTGTTTGCATAAGATATAGCAAATAATTTATTACAACTTTTTTTGAAATATATCGATTCTTTTTAATGCGTAGTACTCAGAAAACAGTTGGAGACAAGCGGATGTGCGTAAAACCATATCAAAATGCGTTAGAAAGCATGGCGAAAGCCAACCTCGCATTTCTTCAATTGCTACCGCCGTATATTGTAAAATAACATTCCACGGTCCAATCTGAAAGCATTATTCGTGTTTTCATCTGGAAATTAGTTAATCAGCATATAGCAGTTTATAAAAAGTTTAAAAAATAATATTTATTTTTTTGAGTAAATTGTAACTAAAATAGTCAAGAAACTTGACCCTTCTGTTTGCATAAGATATAGCAAATAATTTATTACAACTTTTTTTGAAATATATCGATTCTTTTTAATGCGTAGTACTCAGAAAACAGTTGGAGACAAGCGGATGTGCTTAAAACCATATCAAAATGCGTTAGAAAGCATGGCGAAAGCCAACCTCGCATTTCTTCAATTGCTACCGCCGTATATTGTAAAATAACATTCCACGGTCCAATCTGAAAGCATTATTCGTGTTTTCATCTGGAAATTAGTTAATCAGCATATAGCAGTTTATAAAAAGTTTAAAAAATAATATTTATTTTTTTGAGTAAATTGTAACTAAAATAGTCAAGAAACTTGACCCTTCTGTTTGCATAAGATATAGCAAATAATTTATTACAACTTTTTTTGAAATATATCGATTCTTTTTAATGCGTAGTACTCAGAAAACAGTTGGAGACAAGCGGATGTGCGTAAAACCATATCAAAATGCGTTAGAAAGCATGGAGCAAGCCAACCTCGCATTTCTTCAATTGCAACCGCCGTATATTGTAAAATAACATTTTACGGTCCAATCTGAAAGCATTATTCGTGTTTTCATCTGGAAATTAGTTAATCAGCATATAGCAGTTTAGAAAAAGTTTAAAAAATAATTTTTATTTTTTTGAGTAAATTGTAACTAAAATAGTCAAGAAACTTGACCCTTCTGTTTGCATAAGATATAGCAAATAATTTATTACAACTTTTTTTGAAATATATCGATTCTTTTTAATGCGTAGTACTCAGAAAACAGTTGGAGACAAGCGGATGTGCGTAAAACCATATCAAAATGCGTTAGAAAGCATGGAGCAAGCCAACCTCGCATTTCTTCAATTGCAACCGCCGTATATTGTAAAATAACATTCTACGGTCCAATCTGAAAGCATTATTCGTGTTTTCATCTGGAAATTAGTTAATCAGCATATAGCAGTTTAGAAAAAGTTTAAAAAATAATTTTTATTTTTTTGAGTAAATTGTAACTAAAATAGTCAAGAAACTTGACCCTTCTGTTTGCATAAGATATAGCAAATAATTTATTACAACTTTTTTTGATATATATCGATTCTTCTTAATGCGTAGTACTCAGAAAACAGTTGGAGACAAGCGGATGTGCGTAAAACCATATCAAAATGCGTTAGAAAGCATGGAGCAAGCCAAGCTCGCATTTCTTCAATTGCAACCGCCGTATATTGTAAGATATCATTCTATGGTCCAATCTGAAAGCATTATTCGTGTTTTCATCTGGAAATTAGTTAATCAGCATATAGCATTTTAGAAAAAGTTTAAAAAATAATTTTTATTTTTTTGAGTAAATTGTAACTAAAATAGTCAAGAAACTTGACCCTTCTGTTTGCATAAGATATAGCAAATAATTTATTACAACTTTTTTTGAAATATATCGATTCTTTTTAATGCGTAGTACTCAGAAAACAGTTGGAGACAAGCGGATGTGCGTAAAACCATATCAAAATGCGTTAGAAAGCATGGAGCAAGCCAACCTCGCATTTCTTCAATTGCAACCGCCGTATATTGTAAAATAACATTCTACGGTCCAATCTGAAAGCATTATTCGTGTTTTCATCTGGAAATTAGTTAATCAGCATATAGCAGTTTATAAAAAGTTTAAAAAATAATATTTATTTTTTATGAGTAAATTGTAACTAAAATAGTCAAGAAACTGGACCCTTCTATTTGCATAAGATATAGCAAATAATTTATTACAAGTTTTTTTGAAATAAATCGATTCTTTTTAATGCGTAGTACTCAGAAAACAGTTGGAGACAAGCGGATGTGCGTAAAACCATATCAAAATGCGTTAGAAAGCATGGAGCAAGCCAACCTCGCAGTTCTTCAATTGCAACCGCCGTATATTGTAAAATAACATTCTACGGTCCAATCTGAAAGCATTATTCGTGTTTTCATCTGGAAATTAGTTAATCAGCATATAGCAGTTTAGAAAAAGTTTAAAAAATAATTTTTATTTTTTTGAGTAAATTGTAACTAAAATAGTCAAGAAACTTGACCCTTCTGTTTGCATAAGATATAGCAAATAATTTATTACAACTTTTTTTGAAATATATCGATTCTTTTTAATGCGTAGTACTCAGAAAACAGTTGGAGACAAGCGGATGTGCGTAAAACCATATCAAAATGCGTTAGAAAGCATGGAGCAAGCCAACCTCGCATTTCTTCAATTGCAACCGCCGTATATTGTAAAATAACATTCTACGGTCCAATCTGAAAGCATTATTCGTGTTTTCATCTGGAAATTAGTTAATCAGCATATAGCAGTTTAGAAAAAGTTTAAAAAATAATTTTTATTTTTTTGAGTAAATTGTAACTAAAATAGTCAAGAAACTTGACCCTTCTGTTTGCATAAGATATAGCAAATAATTTATTACAACTTTTTTTGAAATATATCGATTCTTTTTAATGCGTAGTACTCAGAAAACAGTTGGAGACAAGCGGATGTGCGTAAAACCATATCAAAATGCGTTAGAAAGCATGGAGCAAGCCAACCTCGCATTTCTTCAATTGCAACCGCCGTATATTGTAAAATAACTTTCTACGGTCCGATCTGAAAGCATTATTCGTGTTTTCATCTGGAAATTAGTTAATCAGCATATAGCAGTTTAGAAAAAGTTTAAAAAATAATTTTTATTTTTTTGAGTAAATTGTAACTAAAATAGTCAAGAAACTTGACCCTTCTGTTTGCATAAGATATAGCAAATAATTTATTACAACTTTTTTTTAAATATATCGATTCTTTTTAATGCGTAGTACTCAGAAAACAGTTGGAGACAAGCGGATGTGCGTAAAACCATATCAAAATGCGTTAGAAAGCATGGAGCAAGCCAAGCTCGCATTTCTTCAATTGCAACCGCCGTATATTGTAAGATAACATTCTATGGTCCAATCTGAAAGCATTATTCGTGTTTTTATCTGAAAGTTTAAAAAATAATTTTTATTTTTTTGAGTAAATTGTAACTAAAATAGTCAAGAAACTTGACCCTTCTGTTTGCATAAGATATAGCAAATAATTTATTACAACTTTTTTTGAAATATATCGATTCTTTTTAATGCGTAGTACTCAGAAAACAGTTGGAGACAAGCGGATGTGCGTAAAACCATATCAAAATGCGTTAGAAAGCATGGAGCAAGCCAACCTCGCATTTCTTCAATTGCAACCGCCGTATATTGTAAGATAACATTCTATGGTCCAATCTGAAAGCATTATTCGTGTTTTCATCTGGAAATTAGTTAATCAGCATATAGCAGTTTAGAAAAAGTTTAAAAAATAATTTTTATTTTTTTGAGTAAATTGTAACTAAAATAGTCAAGAAACTTGACCCTTCTGTTTGCATAAGATATAGCAAATAATTTATTACAACTTTTTTTGAAATATATCGATTCTTTTTAATGCGTAGTACTCAGAAAACAGTTGGAGACAAGCGGATGTGCGTAAAACCATATCAAAATGCGTTAGAAAGCATGGAGCAAGACAACCTCGCATTTCTTCAATTGCAACCGCCGTATATTGTAAAATAACATTCTACGGTCCAATCTGAAAGCATTATTCGTGTTTTCATCTGGAAATTAGTTAATCAGCATATAGCAGTTTATAAAAAGTTTAAAAAATAATATTTATTTTTTTGATTAAATTGTAACTAAAATAGTCAAGAAACTGGACCCTTCTATTTGCATAAGATATAGCAAATAATTTATTACAAGTTTTTTTGAAATAAATCGATTCTTTTTAATGCGTAGTACTCAGAAAACAGTTGGAGACAAGCGGATGTGCGTAAAACCATATCAAAATGCGTTAGAAAGCATGGAGCAAGCCAACCTCGCATTTCTTCAATTGCAACCGCCGTATATTGTAAAATAACATTCTACGGTCCAATCTGAAAGCATTATTCGTGTTTTCATCTGGAAATTAGTTAATCAGCATATAGCAGTTTATAAAAAGTTTAAAAAATAATATTTATTTTTTTGAGTAAATTGTAACTAAAATAGTCAAGAAACTTGACCCTTCTGTTTGCATAAGATATAGCAAATAATTTATTACAACTTTTTTTGAAATATATCGATTCTTTTTAATGCGTAGTACTCAGAAAACAGTTGGAGACAAGCGGATGTGCGTAAAACCATATCAAAATGCGTTAGAAAGCATGGAGCAAGCCAACCTCGCATTTCTTCAATTGCAACCGCCGTATATTGTAAAATAACATTCTACGGTCCAATCTGAAAGCATTATTCGTGTTTTCATCTGGAAATTAGTTAATCAGCATATAGCAGTTTAGAAAAAGTTTAAAAAATAATTTTTATTTTTTTGAGTAAAATGTAACTAAAATAGTCAAGAAACTTGACCCTTCTGTTTGCATAAGATATAGCAAATAATTTATTACAACTTTTTTTGAAATATATCGATTCTTTTTAATGCGTAGTACTCAGAAAACAGTTGGAGACAAGCGGATGTGCGTAAAACCATATCAAAATGCGTTGGAAAGCATGGAGCAAGCCAACCTCGCATTTCTTCAATTGCAACCGCCGTATATTGTAAAATAACATTCTACGGTCCAATCTGAAAGCATTATTCGTGTTTTCATCTGGAAATTAGTTAATCAGCATATAGCAGTTTATAAAAAGTTTAAAAAATAATATTTATTTTTTTGAGTAAATTGTAACTAAAATAGTCAAGAAACTTGACCCTTCTGTTTGCATAAGATATAGCAAATAATTTATTACAACTTTTTTTGAAATATATCGATTCTTTTTAATGCGTAGTACTCAGAAAACAGTTGGAGACAAGCGGATGTGCGTAAAACCATATCAAAATGCGTTCGAAAGCATGGAGCAAGCCAACCTAGCATTTCTTCAATTGCAACCGCCGTATATTGTAAAATAACATTCTACGGTCGAATCTGAAAGCATTATTCGTGTTTTCATCTGGAAATTAGTTAATCAGCATATAGCAGTTTATAAAAAGTTTAAAAAATAATTTTTATTTTTTTGAGTAAATTGTAACTAAAATAGTCAAGAAACTTGACCCTTCTGTTTGCATAAGATATAGCAAATAATTTATTACAACTTTTTTTGAAATATATCGATTCTTTTTAATGCGTAGTACTCAGAAAACAGTTGGAGACAAGCGGATGTGCGTAAAACCATATCAAAATGCGTTAGAAAGCATGGCGAAAGCCAACCTCGCATTTCTTCAATTGCTACCGCCGTATATTGTAAAATAACATTCCACGGTCCAATCTGAAAGCATTATTCGTGTTTTCATCTGGAAATTAGTTAATCAGCATATAGCAGTTTATAAAAAGTTTAAAAAATAATTTTTATTTTTTTGAGTAAATTGTAACTAAAATAGTCAAGAAACTTGACCCTTCTGTTTGCATAGGATATAGCAAATAATTTATTACAACTTTTTTTGAAATATATCGATTCTTTTTAATGCGTAGTACTCAGAAAACAGTTGGAGACAAGCGGATGTGCGTAAAACCATATCAAAATGCGTTAGAAAGCATGGAGCAAGCCAACCTCGCATTTCTTCAATTGCAACCGCCGTATATTGTAAAATAACATTCTACGGTCCAATCTGAAAGCATTATTCGTGTTTTCATCTGGAAATTAGTTAATCAGCATATAGCAGTTTAGAAAAAGTTTAAAAAATAATTTTTATTTTTTTGAGTAAATTGTAACTAAAATAGTCAAGAAACTTGACCCTTCTGTTTGCATAAGATATAGCAAATAATTTATTACAACTTTTTTTGAAATATATCGATTCTTTTTAATGCGTAGTACTCAGAAAACAGTTGGAGACAAGCGGATGTGCGTAAAACCATATCAAAATGCGTTAGAAAGCATGGAGCAAGCCAAGCTCGCATTTCTTCAATTGCAACCGCCGTATATTGTAAGATAACATTCTATGGTCCAATCTGAAAGCATTATTCGTGTTTTCATCTGGAAATTAGTTAATCAGCATATAGCAGTTTAGAAAAAGTTTAAAAAATAATTTTTATTTTTTTGAGTAAATTGTAACTAAAATAGTCAAGAAACTTGACCCTTCTGTTTGCATAAGATATAGCAAATAATTTATTACAACTTTTTTTGAAATATATCGATTCTTTTTAATGCGTAGTACTCAGAAAACAGTTGGAGACAAGCGGATGTGCGTAAAACCATATCAAAATGCGTTAGAAAGCATGGAGCAAGCCAACCTCGCATTTCTTCAATTGCAACCGCCGTATATTTTAAAATAACATTCTACGGTCCAATCTGAAAGCATTATTCGTGTTTTCATCTGGAAATTAGTTAATCAGCATATAACAGTTTATAAAAAGTTTAAAAAATATTATTTATTTTTTTGAGTAAATTGTAACTAAAATAGTCAAGAAACTTGACCCTTCTGTTTGCATAAGATAAAGCAAATAATTTATTACAACTTTTTTTGAAATATATTGATTCTTTTTAATGCGTAGTACTCAGAAAACAGTTGGAGACAAGCGGATGTGCGTAAAACCATATCAAAATGCGTTAGAAAGCATGGAGCAAGCCAACCTCGCATTTCTTCAATTGCAACCGCCGTATATTGTAAAATAACATTCTACGGTCCAATCTGAAAGCATTATTCGTGTTTTCATCTGGAAATTAGTTAATCAGCATATAGCAGTTTAGAAAAAGTTTAAAAAATAATTTTTATTTTTTTGAGTAAATTGTAACTAAAATAGTCAAGAAACTTGACCCTTCTGTTTGCATAAGATATAGCAAATAATTTATTACAACTTTTTTTGAAATATATCGATTCTTTTTAATGCGTAGTACTCAGAAAACAGTTGGAGACAAGCGGATGTGCGTAAAACCATATCAAAATGCGTTAGAAAGCATGGAGCAAGCCAAGCTCGCATTTCTTCAATTGCAACCGCCGTATATTGTAAGATAACATTCTATGGTCCAATCTGAAAGCATTATTCGTGTTTTTATCTGAAAGTTTAAAAAATAATTTTTATTTTTTTGAGTAAATTGTAACTAAAATAGTCAAGAAACTTGACCCTTCTGTTTGCATAAGATATAGCAAATAATTTATTACAACTTTTTTTGAAATATATCGATTCTTTTTAATGCGTAGTACTCAGAAAACAGTTGGAGACAAGCGGATGTGCGTAAAACCATATCAAAATGCGTTAGAAAGCATGGAGCAAGCCAACCTCGCATTTCTTCAATTGCAACCGCCGTATATTGTAAAATAACATTCTACGGTCCAATCTGAAAGTATATTCGTGTTTTCATCTGGAAATTAGTTAATCAGCATATAGCAGTTTAGAAAAAGTTTAAAAAATAATTTTTATTTTTTTGAGTAAATTGTAACTAAAATAGTCAAGAAACTTGACCCTTCTGTTTGCATAAGATATAGCAAATAATTTATTACAACTTTTTTTGAAATATATCGATTCTTTTTAATGCGTAGTACTCAGAAAACAGTTGGAGACAAGCGGATGTGCGTAAAACCATATCAAAATGCGTTAGAAAGCATGGAGCAAGCCAATCTCGCATTTCTTCAATTGCAACCGCCGTATATTGTAAAATAACATTCAACGGTCCAATCTGAAAGCTTTATTCGTGTTTTCTTCTGGAAATTAGTTAATCAGCATATAGCAGTTTATAAAAAGTTTAAAAAATAATTTTTATTTTTTTGAGTAAATTGTAACCAAAATAGTCAAGAAACTTGACCCTTCTGTTTGCATAAGATATAGCAAATAATTTATTACAACTTTTTTTGAAATATATCTATTCTTTTTAATGCATAGTACTCAGAAAAAAAGATGGAGACAAGCGGATGTGCGTAAAACCATATCAAAATGCGTTAGAAAGCATGGAGCAAGCCAATCTCGCATTTCTTCAATTGCAACCGCCGTATATTGTAAAATAACATTCTACGGTCCAATCTGAAAGCATTATTCGTGTTTTCATCTGGAAATTAGTTAATCAGCATATAGCAGTTTATAAAAAGTTTAAAAAATAATATTTATTTTTTTGAGTAAATTGTAACTAAAATAGTCAAGAAACTTGACCCTTCTGTTTGCATAAGATATAGCAAATAATTTATTACAACTTTTTTTGAAATATATCGATTCTTTTTAATGCGTAGTACTCAGAAAACAGTTGGAAACAAGCGGATGTGCGTAAAACCATATCAAAATGCGTTAGAAAGCATGGAGCAAGCCAATCTCGCATTTCTTCAATTGCAACCGCCGTATATTGTAAAATAACATTCTACGGTACAATCTGAAAGCATTATTCGTGTTTTCATCTGGAAAATAGTTAATCAGCATATAGCAGTTTATAAAAAGTTTAAAAAATAATATTTATTCTTTTGAGTAAATTGTAACTAAAATAGTCAAGAAACTTGACCCTTCTGTTTGCATAAGATATAGCAAGTAATTTATTACAACTTTTTTTGAAATATATCGATTCTTTTTAATGCGTAGTACTCAGAAAACAGTTGGAGACAAGCGGATGTGCGTAAAACCATATCAAAATGCGTTAGAAAGCATGGAGCAAGCCAACCTCGCATTTCTTCAATTGCAACCGCCGTATATTGTAAAATAACATTCTACGGTCCAATCTGAAAGCATTATTCGTGTTTTCTTCTGGAAATTAGTTAATCAGCATATAGCAGTTTATAAAAAGTTTAAAAAATAATATTTATTTTTTTGAGTAAATTGTAACTAAAATAGTCAAGAAACTTGACCCTTCTGTTTGCATAAGATATAGCAAATAATTTATTACAACTTTTTTTGAAATATATCGATTCTTTTTAATGCGTAGTACTCAGAAAACAGTTGGAGACAAGCAGATGTGCGTAAAACCATATCAAAATGCGTTAGAAAACATGGAGCAAGCCAACCTCGCATTTCTTCAAGTGCAACCGCCGTATATTGTAAAATAACATTCTACGGTCCAATCTGAAAGCATTATTCGTGTTTTCATCTGGAAATTAGTTAATCAGCATATAGCAGTTTAGAAAAAGTTTAAAAAATAATTTTTATTTTTTTGAGTAAATTGTAACTAAAATAGTCAAGAAACTTGACCCTTCTGTTTGCATAAGATATAGCAAATAATTTATTACAACTTTTTTTGAAATATATCGATTCTTTTTAATGCGTAGTACTCAGAAAACAGTTGGAGACAAGCGGATGTGCGTAAAACCATATCAAAATGCGTTAGAAAGCATGGAGCAAGCCAACCTCGCATTTCTTCAATTGCAACCGCCGTATATTGTAAAATAACATTCTACGGTCCAATCTGAAAGCATTATTCGTGTTTTCATCTGGAAATTAGTTAATCAGCATATAGCAGTTTAGAAAAAGTTTAAAAAATAATTTTTATTTTTTTGAGTAAATTGTAACTAAAATAGTCAAGAAACTTGACCCTTCTGTTTGCATAAGATATAGCAAATAATTTATTACAACTTTTTTTGAAATATATCGATTCTTTCTAATGCGTAGTACTCAGAAAACAGTTGGAGACAAGCGGATGTGCGTAAAACCATATCAAAATGCGTTAGAAAGCATGGAGCAAGTCAACCTCGCATTTCTTCAATTGCAACCGCCGTATATTGTAAAATAACATTCTACGGTCCAATCTGAAAGCATTATTCGTGTTTTCATCTGGAAATTAGTTAATCAGCATATAGCAGTTTAGAAAAAGTTTAAAAAATAATTTTTATTTTTTTGAGTAAATTGTAACTAAAATAGTCAAGAAACTTGACCCTTCTGTTTGCATAAGATATAGCAAATAATTTATTACAACTTTTTTTGAAATATATCGATTCTTTTTAATGCGTAGTACTCAGAAAACAGTTGGAGACAAGCGGATGTGCGTAAAACCATATCAAAATGCGTTAGAAAGCATGGAGCAAGCCAACCTCGCATTTCTTCAATTGCAACCGCCGTATATTGTAAAATAACATTCTACGGTCCAATCTGAAAGCATTATTCGTGTTTTCATCTGGAAATTAGTTAATCAGCATATAGCAGTTTAGAAAAAGTTTAAAAAATAATTTTTATTTTTTTGAGTAAATTGTAACTAAAATAGTCAAGAAACTTGACCCTTCTGTTTGCATAAGATATAGCAAATAATTTATTACAACTTTTTTTGAAATATATCGATTCTTTTTAATGCGTAGTACTCAGAAAACAGTTGGAGACAAGCGGATGTGCGTAAAACCATATCAAAATGCGTTAGAAAGCATGGAGCAAGCCAAGCTCGCATTTCTTCAATTGCAACCGCCGTATATTGTAAGATAACATTCTATGGTCCAATCTGAAAGCATTATTCGTGTTTTTATCTGAAAGTTTAAAAAATAATTTTTATTTTTTTGAGTAAATTGTAACTAAAATAGTCAAGAAACTTGACCCTTCTGTTTGCATAAGATATAGCAAATAATTTATTACAACTTTTTTTGAAATATATCGATTCTTTTTAATGCGTAGTACTCAGAAAACAGTTGGAGACAAGCGGATGTGCGTAAAACCATATCAAAATGCGTTAGAAAGCATGGAGCAAGCCAACCTCGCATTTCTTCAATTGCAACCGCCGTATATTGTAAAATAACATTCTACGGTCCAATCTGAAAGCATTATTCGTGTTTTCATCTGGAAATTAGTTAATCAGCATATAGCAGTTTAGAAAAAGTTTAAAAAATAATTTTTATTTTTTTGAGTAAATTGTAACTAAAATAGTCAAGAAACTTGACCCTTCTGTTTGCATAAGATATAGCAAATAATTTATTACAACTTTTTTTGAAATATATCGATTCTTTTTAATGCGTAGTACTCAGAAAACAGTTGGAGACAAGCGGATGTGCGTAAAACCATATCAAAATGCGTTAGAAAGCATGGAGCAAGCCAACCTCGCATTTCTTCAATTGCAACCGCCGTATATTGTAAAATAACATTCTACGGTCCAATCTGAAAGCATTATTCGTGTTTTCATCTGGAAATTAGTTAATCAGCATATAGCAGTTTAGAAAAAGTTTAAAAAATAATTTTTATTTTTTTGAGTAAATTGTAACTAAAATAGTCAAGAAACTTGACCCTTCTGTTTGCATAAGATATAGCAAATAATTTATTACAACTTTTTTTGAAATATATCGATTCTTTTTAATGCGTAGTACTCAGAAAACAGTTGGAGACAAGCGGATGTGCGTAAAACCATATCAAAATGCGTTAGAAAGCATGGAGCAAGCCAACCTCGCATTTCTTCAATTGCAACCGCCGTATATTGTAAAATAACATTCTACGGTCCAATCTGAAAGCATTATTCGTGTTTTCATCTGGAAATTAGTTAATCAGCATATAGCAGTTTATAAAAAGTTTAAAAAATAATATTTATTTTTTTGAGTAAATTGTAACTAAAATAGTCAAGAAACTTGACCCTTCTGTTTGCATAAGATATAGCAAATAATTTATTACAACTTTTTTTGAAATATATCGATTCTTTTTAATGCGTAGTACTCAGAAAACAGTTGGAGACAAGCGGATGTGCGTAAAACCATATCAAAATGCGTTCGAAAGCATGGAGCAAGCCAACCTCGCATTTCTTCAATTGCAACCGCCGTATATTGTAAAATAACATTCTACGGTCGAATCTGAAAGCATTATTCGTGTTTTCATCTGGAAATTAGTTAATCAGCATATAGCAGTTTATAAAAAGTTTAAAAAATAATTTTTATTTTTTTGAGTAAATTGTAACTAAAATAGTCAAGAAACTTGACCCTTCTGTTTGCATAAGATATAGCAAATAATTTATTACAACTTTTTTTAAAATATATCGATTCTTTTTAATGCCTAGTACTCAGAAAACAGTTGGAGACAAGCGGATGTGCGTAAAACCATATCAAAATGCGTTAGAAAGCATGGAGCAAGCCAACCTCGTATTTTTTCAATTGCAACCGCCGTATATTGTAAAATAACATTCTACGGTCCAATCTGAAAGCATTATTCGTGTTTTCATCTGGAAATTAGTTAATCAGCATATAGCAGTTTAGAAAAAGTTTAAAAAATAATTTTTATTTTTTTGAGTAAATTGTAACTAAAATAGTCAAGAAACTTGACCCTTCTGTTTGCATAAGATATAGCAAATAATTTATTACAACTTTTTTTGAAATATATCGATTCTTTTTAATGCGTAGTACTCAGAAAACAGTTGGAGACAAGCGGATGTGCGTAAAACCATATCAAAATGCGTTAGAAAGCATGGAGCAAGCCAACCTCGCATTTCTTCAATTGCAACCGCCGTATATTGTAAGATAACATTCTATGGTCCAATCTGAAAGCATTATTCGTGTTTTCATCTGGAAATTAGTTAATCAGCATATAGCAGTTTAGAAAAAGTTTAAAAAATAATTTTTATTTTTTTGAGTAAATTGTAACTAAAATAGTCAAGAAACTTGACCCTTCTGTTTGCATAAGATATAGCAAATAACTTATTACAACTTTTTTTGAAATATATCGATTCTTTTTAATGCGTAGTACTCAGAAAACAGTTGGAGACAAGCGGATGTGCGTAAAACCATATCAAAATGCGTTAGAAAGCATGGAGCAAGTCAACCTCGCATTTCTTCAATTGCAACCGCCGTATATTGTAAAATAACATTCTACGGTCCAATCTGAAAGCATTATTTGTGTTTTCATCTGGAAATTAGTTAATCAGCATATAGCAGTTTAGAAAAAGTTTAAAAAATAATTTTTATTTTTTTGAGTAAATTGTAACTAAAATAGTCAAGAAACTTGACCCTTCTGTTTGCATAAGATATAGCAAATAATTTATTACAACTTTTTTTGAAATATATCGATTCTTTTTAATGCGTAGTACTCAGAAAACAGTTGGAGACAAGCGGATGTGCGTAAAACCATATCAAAATGCGTTAGAAAGCATGGAGCAAGCCAACCTCGCATTTCTTCAATTGCAACCGCCGTATATTGTAAAATAACATTCTACGGTCCAATCTGAAAGCATTATTCGTGTTTTCATCTGGAAATTAGTTAATCAGCATATAGCAGTTTAGAAAAAGTTTAAAAAATAATTTTTATTTTTTTGAGTAAATTGTAACTAAAATAGTCAAGAAACTTGACCCTTCTGTTTGCATAAGATATAGCAAATAATTTATTACAACTTTTTTTGAAATATATCGATTCTTTTTAATGCGTAGTACTCAGAAAACAGTTGGATACAAGCGGATGTGCGTAAAACCATATCAAAATGCGTTAGAAAGCATGGAGCAAGCCAACCTCGCATTTCTTCAATTGCAACCGCCGTATATTGTAAAATAACATTCTACGGTCCAATCTGAAAGCATTATTCGTGTTTTCATCTGGAAATTAGTTAATCAGCATATAGCAGTTTAGAAAAAGTTTAAAAAATAATTTTTATTTTTTTGAGTAAATTGTAACTAAAATAGTCAAGAAACTTGACCCTTCTGTTTGCATAAGATATAGCAAATAATTTATTACAACTTTTTTTGAAATATATCGATTCTTTTTAATGCGTAGTACTCAGAAAACAGTTGGAAACAAGCGGATGTGCGTAAAACCATATCAAAATGCGTTAGAAAGCATGGAGCAAGTCAACCTCGCATTTCTTCAATTGCAACCGCCGTATATTGTAAAATAACATTCTACGGTCCAATCTGAAAGCATTATTCGTGTTTTCATCTGGAAATTAGTTAATCAGCATATAGCAGTTTATAAAAAGTTTAAAAAATAATATTTATTTTTTTGAGTAAATTGTAACTAAAATAGTCAAGAAACTGGACCCTTCTATTTGCATAAGATATAGCAAATAATTTATTACAAGTTTTTTTGAAATAAATCGATTCTTTTTAATGCGTAGTACTCAGAAAACAGTTGGAGACAAGCGGATGTGCGTAAAACCATATCAAAATGCGTTAGAAAGCATGGAGCAAGCCAACCTCGCATTTCTTCAATTGCAACCGCCGTATATTGTAAAATAACATTCTACGGTCCAATCTGAAAGCATTATTCGTGTTTTCATCTGGAAATTAGTTAATCAGCATATAGCAGTTTATAAAAAGTTTAAAAAATAATATTTATTTTTTTGAGTAAATTGTAACTAAAATAGTCAAGAAACTTGACCCTTCTGTTTGCATAAGATATAGCAAATAATTTATTACAACTTTTTTTGAAATATATCGATTCTTTTTAATGCGTAGTACTCAGAAAACAGTTGGAGACAAGCGGATGTGCGTAAAACCATATCAAAATGCGTTAGAAAGCATGGAGCAAGCCAATCTCGCATTTCTTTAATTGCAACCGCCGTATATTGTAAAAATAACATTCTACGGTCCAATCTGAAAGCATTATTCGTGTTTTCATCTGGAAATTAGTTAATCAGCATATAGCAGTTTATAAAAAGTTTAAAAAATAATATTTATTTGTTTGAGAAAATTGTATATAAAATAGTCAAGAAACTTGGCCCTTCTGTTTGCATAAGATATAGCAAATAATTTATTACAACTTTTCTTGAAATATATCGATTCTTTTTAATGCGTAGTACTCAGAAAACAGTTGGAGACAAGCGGATGTGCGTAAAACCATATCAAAATGCGTTAGAAAGCATGGAGCAAGCCAACCTCGCATTTCTTCAATTGCAACCGCCGTATATTGTAAAATAACATTCTACGGTCCAATCTGAAAGCATTATTCGTGTTTTCATCTGGAAATTAGTTAATCAGCATATAGCAGTTTAGAAAAAGTTTAAAAAATAATTTTTATTTTTTTGAGTAAATTGTAACTAAAATAGTCAAGAAACTTGACCCTTCTGTTTGCATAAGATATAGCAAATAATTTATTACAACTTTTTTTGAAATATATCGATTCTTTTTAATGCGTAGTACTCAGAAAACAGTTGGAGACAAGCGGATGTGCGTAAAACCATATCAAAATGCGTTAGAAAGCATGGAGCAAGCCAACCTCGCATTTCTTCAATTGCAACCGCCGTATATTGTAAAATAACATTCTACGGTCCAATCTGAAAGCATTATTCGTGTTTTCTTCTGGAAATTAGTTAATCAGCATATAGCAGTTTATAAAAAGTTTAAAAAATAATATTTATTTTTTTGAGTAAATTGTAACTAAAATAGTCAAGAAACTTGACCCTTCTGTTTGCATAAGATATAGCAAATAATTTATTACAACTTTTTTTGAAATATATCGATTCTTTTTAATGCGTAGTACTCAGAAAACAGTTGGAGACAAGCGGATGTGCGTAAAACCATATCAAAATGCGTTAGAAAGCATGGAGCAAGCCAATCTCGCATTTCTTCAATTGCAACCGCCGTATATTGTAAAATAACATTCTACGGTCCAATCTGAAAGCATTATTCGTGTTTTCATCTGGAAATTAGTTAATCAGCATATAGCAGTTTATAAAAAGTTTAAAAAATAATATTTATTTTTTTGAGTAAATTGTAACTAAAATAGTCAAGAAACTTGACCCTTCTGTTTGCATAAGATATAGCAAATAATTTATTACAACTTTTTTTGAAATATATCGATTCTTTTTAATGCGTAGTACTCAGAAAACAGTTGGAGACAAGCGGATGTTCGTAAAACCATATCAAAATGCGTTAGAAAGCATGGAGCAAGCCAATCTCGCATTTCTTCAATTGCAACCGCCGTATATTGTAAAATAACATTCTACGGTCCAACCTGAAAGCATTATTCGTGTTTTCATCTGGAAATTAGTTAATCAGCATATAGCAGTTTATAAAAAGTTTAAAAAATAATATTTATTTTTTTGAGTAAATTGTAACTAAAATAGTCAAGAAACTTGACCCTTCTGTTTGCATAAGATATAGCAAATAATTTATTACAACTTTTTTTGAAATATATCGATTCTTTTTAATGCGTAGTACTCAGAAAACAGTTGGAGACAAGCGGATGTGCGTAAAACTATATCAAAATGCGTTAGAAAGCATGGAGCAAGCCAATCTCGCATTTCTTCAATTGCAACCGCCGTATATTGTAAAATAACATTCTACGGTCCAATCTGAAAGCATTATTCGTGTTATCTTCTGGAAATTAGTTAATCAGCATATAGCAGTTTATAAAAAGTTTAAAAAATAATATTTATTTTTTTGAGTAAATTGTAACTAAAATAGTCAAGAAACTTGACCCTTCTGTTTGCATAAGATATAGCAAATAATTTATTACAACTTTTTTTGAAATATATCGATTCTTTTTAATGCGTAGTACTCAGAAAACAGTTGGAGACAAGCGGATGTGCGTAAGACCATATCAAAATGCGTTAGAAAGCATGGAGCAAGCCAACCTCGCATTTCTTCAATTGCAACCGCCGTATATTGTAAAATAACATTCTACGGTCCAATCTGAAAGCATTATTCGTGTTTTCTTCTGGAAATTAGTTAATCAGCATATAGCAGTTTATAAAAAGTTTAAAAAATAATATTTATTTTTTTGAGTAAATTGTAACTAAAATAGTCAAGAAACTTGACCCTTCTGTTTGCATAAGATATAGCAAATAATTTATTACAACTTTTTTTGAAATATATCGATTCTTTTTAATGCGTAGTACTCAGAAAACAGTTGGAGACAAACAGATGTGCGTAAAACCATATCAAAATGCGTTAGAAAGCATGGAGCAAGCCAATCTCGCATTTCTTCAATTGCAACCGCCGTATATTGTAAAATAACATTCTACGGTCCAATCTGAAAGCATTATTCGTGTTTTCATCTGGAAATTAGTTAATCAGCATATAGCAGTTTATAAAAAGTTTAAAAAATAATATTTATTTTTTTGAGTAAATTGTAACTAAAATAGTCAAGAAACTTGACCCTTCTGTTTGCATAAGATATAGCAAATAATTTATTACAACTTTTTTTGAAATATATCGATTCTTTTTAATGCGTAGTACTCAGAAAACAGTTGGAGACAAGCGGATGTGCGTAAAACCATATCAAAAAGCGTTAGAAAGCATGGAGCAAGCCAACCTCGCATTTCTTCAATTGCTACAGCCGTATATTGTAAAATAAAATTCTACGGTCCAATCTGAAAGCATTATTCGTGTTTTCTTCTGGAAATTAGTTAATCAGCATATAGCAGTTTATAAAAAGTTTAAAAAATAATATTTATTTTTTTGAGTAAATTGTAACTAAAATAGTCAAGTAACTTGACCCTTGTGTTTGGATAAGATATAGCAAATAATTTATTACAACTTTTTTTGAAATATATCGATTCTTTTTAATGCGTAGTACTCAGAAAACAGTTGGAGACAAGCGGATGTGCGTAAAACCATATCAAAATGCGTTAGAAAGCATGGAGCAAGCCAACCTCGCATTTCTTCAATTGCAACCGCCGTATATTGTAAAATAACATTCTACGGTCCAATCTGAAAGCATTATTCGTGTTTTCTTCTGGAAATTAGTTAATCAGCATATAGCAGTTTATAAAAAGTTTAAAAAACAATATTTATTTTTTTGAGTAAATTGTAACTAAAATAGTCAAGAAACTTGACCCTTCTGTTTGCATAAGATATAGCAAATAATTTATTACAACTTTTTTTGAAATATATCGATTCTTTTTAATGCGTAGTACTCAGAAAACAGTTGGAGACAAGCGGATGTGCGTAAAACCATATCAAAAAGCGTTAGAAAGCATGGAGCAAGCCAACCTCGCATTTCTTCAATTGCAACCGCCGTATATTGTAAAATAACATTCTACGGTCCAATCTGAAAGCATTATTCGTGTTTTCTTCTGGAAATTAGTTAATCAGCATATAGCAGTTTATAAAAAGTTTAAAAAATAATATTTATTTTTTTGAGTAAATTGTAACTAAAATAGTCAAGAAACTTGACCCTTCTGTTTGCATAAGATATAGCAAATAATTTATTACAACTTTTTTTGAAATATATCGATTCTTTTTAATGCGTAGTACTCAGAAAACAGTTGGAGACAAGCGGATGTGCGTAAAACCATATCAAATTGCGTTAGAAAGCATGGAGCAAGCCAACCTCGCATTTCTTCAATTGCAACCGCCGTATATTGTAAAATAACATTCTACGGTTCAATCTGAAAGCATTATTCGTGTTTTCTTCTGGAAATTAGTTAATCAGCATATAGCAGTTTATAAAAAGTTTAAAAAATAATATTTATTTTTTTGAGTAAATTGTAACTAAAATAGTCAAGTAACTTGACCCTTGTGTTTGGATAAGATATAGCAAATAATTTATTACACCTTTTTTTGAAATATATCGATTCTTTTTAATGCGTAGTACTCAGAAAACAGTTGGAGACAAGCGGATGTGCGTAAAACCATATCAAAATGCGTTAGAAAGCATGGAGCAAGCCAACCACGCATTTCTTCAATTGCAACCGCCGTATATTGTAAAATAACATTCTACGGTCCAATCTGAAAGCATTATTCGTGTTTTCATCTGGAAATTAGTTAATCAGCTTATAGCAGTTTATAAAAAGTTTAAAAAATAATATTTATTTTTTTGAGTAAATTGTAACTAAAATAGTCAAGAAACTTGACCCTTATGTTTGCATAAGATATAGCAAATAATTTATTACAACTTTTTTTGAAATATATCGATTCTTTTTAATGCGTAGTACTCAGAAAACAGTTGGAGATAAGCGGATGTGCGTAAAACCATATCAAAATGCGTTCGAAAGCATGGAGCAAGCCAACCTCGCATTTCTTCAATTGCAAACGCCGTATATTGTAAAATAACATTCTACGGTCGAATCTGAAAGCATTATTCGTGTTTTCATCTGGAAATTAGTTAATCAGCATATAGCAGTTTATAAAAAGTTTAAAAAATAATATTTATTTTTTTGAGTAAATTGTAACTAAAATAGTCAAGAAACTTGACCCTTCTGTTTGCATAAGATATAGCAAATAATTTATTACAACTTTTTTTGAAATATATCGATTCTTTTTAATGCGTAGTACTCAGAAAACAGTTGGAGACAAGCGGATGTGCGTAAAACCATATCAAAATGCGTTAGAAAGCATGGAGCAAGCCAATCTCGCATTTCTTCAATTGCAACCGCCGTATATTGTAAAATAACATTCTACGGTCCAACCTGAAAGCATTATTCGTGTTTTCATCTGGAAATTAGTTAATCAGCATATAGCAGTTTATAAAAAGTTTAAAAAATAATATTTATTTTTTTGAGTAAATTGTAACTAAAATAGTCAAGAAACTTGACCCTTCTGTTTGCATAAGATATAGCAAATAATTTATTACAACTTTTTTTGAAATATATCGATTCTTTTTAATGCGTAGTACTCAGAAAACAGTTGGAGACAAGCGGATGTGCGTAAAACCATATCAAAATGCGTTAGAAAGCATGGAGCAAGCCAATCTCGCATTTCTTCAATTGCAACCGCCGTATATTGTAAAATAACATTCTACGGTCCAATCTGAAAGCATTATTCGCGTTTGCATCTGGAAATTAGTTAATCAGCATATAGCAGTTTATAAAAAGTTTAAAAAATAATATTTATTTTTTTGAGTAAATTGTAACTAAAATAGTCAAGAAACTTGACCCTTCTGTTTGCATAAGATATAGCAAATATATTATTACAACTTTTTTTGAAATATATCGATTCTTTTTAATGCGTAGTACTCAGAAAACAGTTGGAGACAAGCGGATGTGCGTAAAACCATATCAAAATGCGTTACAAAGCATGGAGCAAGCCAACCTCGCCTTTCTTCAATTGCAACCGCCGTATATTGTAAAATAACATTCTACGGTCCAATCTGAAAGCATTATTCGTGTTTTCATCTGGAAATTAGTTAATCAGCATATAGCAGTTTATAAAAAGTTTAAAAAATAATATTTATTTTTTTGAGTAAATTGTTACTAAAATAGTCAAGAAACTTGACCCTTCTGTATGGATAAGATATAGCAAATAATTTGTTACAACTTGTTTTGAAATATATCGATTCTTTTTAATGCGTAGTACTCAGAAAACAGTTGGAGACAAGCGGATGTGCGTAAAACCATATCAAAATGCGTTAGAAAGCATGGAGCAAGCCAACCTCGCATTTCTTCAATTGCAACCGCCGTATATTGTAAAATAACATTCTACGGTCCAATCTGAAAGCATTATTCGTGTTTTCTTCTGGAAATTAGTTAATCAGCATATAGCAGTTTATAAAATGTTTAAAAAATAATATTTATTTTTTTGAGTAAATTGTAACTAAAATAGTCAAGAAACTTGACCCTTCTGTTTGCATAAGATATAGCAAATAATTTATTACAACTTTTTTTGAAATATATCGATTCTTTTTAATGCGTAGTACTCAGAAAACAGTTGGAGACAAGCGGATGTGCATAAAACCATATCAAAATGCGTTAGAAAGCATGGAGCAAGCCAACCTCGCATTTCTTCAATTGCAACCGCCGTATATTGTAAAATAACATTCTACGGTCCAATCTGAAAGCATTATTCGTGTTTTCATCTGGAAATTAGTTAATCAGCATATAGCAGTTTATAAAAAGTTTAAAAAATAATATTTATTTTTTTGAGTAAATTGTAACTAAAATAGTCAAGAAACTTGACCCTTCTGTTTGCATAAGATATAGCAAATAATTTATTACAACTTTTTTTGAAATATATCGATTCTTCTTAATGCGTAGTACTCAGAAAACAGTTGGAGACAAGCGGATGTGCGTAAAACCATATCAAAATGCGTTAGAAAGCATGGAGCAAGCCAACCTCGCATTTCTTCAATTGCAACCGCCGTATATTGTAAAATAACATTCTACGGTCCAATCTGAAAGCATTATTCGTGTTTTCATCTGGAAATTAGTTAATCAGCATATAGCAGTTTATAAAAAGTTTAAAAAATAATATTTATTTTTTTGAGTAAATTGTAACTAAAATAGTCAAGAAACTTGACCCTTCTGTTTGGATAAGATATAGCAAATAATTTGTTACAACTTGTTTTGAAATATATCGATTCTTTTTAATGCGTAGTACTCAGAAAACAGTTGGAGACAAGCGGATGTGCGTAAAACCATATCAAAATGCGTTAGAAAGCATGGAGCAAGCCAACCTCGCATTTCTTCAATTGCAACCGCCGTATATTGTAAAATAACATTCTACGGTCCAATCTGAAAGCATTATTCGTGTTTTCATCTGGAAATTAATTAATCAGCATATAGCAGTTTATAAAAAGTTTAAAAAATAATATTTATTTTTTTGAGTAAATTGTAACTAAAATAGTCAAGAAACTTGACCCTTCTGTTTGCATAAGATATAGCAAATAATTTATTACAACTTTTTTTGAAATATATCGATTCTTTTTAATGCGTAGTACTCAGAAAACAGTTGGAGACAAGCGGATGTGCGTAAAACCATATCAAAATGCGTTAGAAAGCATGGAGCAAGCCAACCTCGCATTTCTTCAATTGCAACCGCCGTATATTGTAAAATAACATTCAACGGTCCAATCTGAAAGCATTATTCGTGTTTTCATCTGGAAATTAGTTAATCAGCATATAGCAGTTTATAAAAAGTTTAAAAAATAATATTTATTTTTAAGAGTAAATTGTAACTAAAATAGTCAAGAAACTTGACCCTTCTGTTTGCATAAGATATAGCAAATATATTATTACAACTTTTTTTGAAATATATCGATTCTTTTTAATGCGTAGTACTCAGAAAACAGTTGGAGACAAGCGGATGTGCGTAAAACCATATCAAAATGCGTTAGAAAGCATGGAGCAAGTCAAGCTCGCATTTCTTCAATTGCAACCGCCGTATATTGTAAAATAACATTCTACGGTCCAATCTGAAAGCATTATTCGTGTTTTCTTCTGGAAATTAGTTAATCAGCATATACCCAAGTAACACATAATAGTATATTAGACGTATAAAAATCGTCTAGACCAAACGTTAAAACCGACTATAATACGTATAACATATACGAATACGCATACGTATTTTTGGTCATGACGTATCCCAATATATAGACGTATACTGTCTACGTATATTATACATATTCAATGTACGTATATTATCCTTCATTATGCTACGTCTATAAACTGTATAGCATAAACGTATACGTATACGTATTTTTGGTCATAACGTATCCCAATATATAGACGTATACTGTCTACATATAATATACATATTCAATGTACGTATATTATCCTTTATTATGCTACGTCTATAAACTGTATAGCATAAACGTATACGTATACGTATTTTTGGTCATGACGTATCCCAATATATAGACGTATACTGTCTACGTATATTATACATATTTAATGTACGTATATTATTCGTATTTTTATATCACAATTATAGATAAAAAAAAATTTAGAGCATTTTTTTTAAATTTAATTTAATTATGCTTATTTTTTTAGGCAGCGTTTATCCCTGTTTACTATCTGTGAAATTCTAATTATTACATTATTTATTTATTACATTACATTATTCATTATTACATGAATTTATTAAATTGTACTTACACTTTTTTTGACATCTACGGGATTCGAACGCGCGGTGTCAAGACCATGAGGCAACCACTCTAACCATCTACCTACGAAGCTTATGATAATTTTTAGATTGGCTTACTTTACTTTACGAGTTACAATGGCGCGTAGTTAAAAAAATTAAAGCGCAGGGCTAAATGTAATAATAATATTATATTTAAATTCAAATTCAAATAAAAATTTAAAATAATTTATTAGGTATAAATGAACACGTTTTGTTCCTGTTCTTCGACGTTGTCTTTAAAATCAAAGCATGGCGGCAAGGTTTGATTATTTAGCAAATTATCAATAGTATTAATCTTAGAGATATTGCATGTACTCGTAATATCAATAGGATTATCTATCACTTCTTTTTCTTTATTGACATTAATTTCACAATTTTCATTAGATTCGTTGTGATGTGGTTATGTTTATAACAAACGTTTACTAAACATATGTATATCGTAGACCAAAAATATACTATTTTAAATATGGTAAATTTATACGTATAATCTACATCTATAATACGAATTGTTTAGCTGAAAATTCTACCTTTTATGCTTAAAATTTATAAAAAGATAATGTTAAGTCTTTACGTTTATAACAAACGTTTATTAAACATATACCGTAGACCAAAAATACACTATTTTAAATATGGTAAATTTATACGTATAATCCACATCTATAATACGATTTGTTAGCTGAAAATTCTACCTGCCATGCTTAAAATTTATAAAGGAATAATGTTAAGTGTTTACGTTTATAACAAACGTTTATTAAACATATATCGTAAACCAAAAATATACTATTTTCAATATGGTAAATTTATACGTATAATCCACATCTATAATACGAATTGTTTAGCTGAAAATTCTATCTTTTATGCTTAAAATGTATAAAAAAATAATGTTAAATGTTCCGGGCCGTATTTAGACTAGATTTTCGGGAGGGGGGGAGGTTAAAAATATTAAAAAATAAATAGCTAATTTATTAAAATTCAAAAAAAACTAAAATTTAAAACAAAAAATAAAAATATAAAGAACAACATATTTAAAAAATAAAAAAAGCTACAATAAAAAACAAATATAAAATAAAAAATAGAAGGAACTCGATAAATAAATAAATACCTAAATAAAAAAATTTAAGTCCCAACTTAAACCGTCAGTCATGCTAAAATCGGCAAAATAAGTGCAGTTTTGGTAATATTTTTAAATTTAAATTTTGTTATATAAATATTTGAAATGTAATGTTTGCAGAAAAATGAGTAGAGGGAGGTTTTTTTTTCAAAGGTGGCAGAAATGACGAAGGCCGAGATTTTGCTCCGCTGATTTTTTGAGTATAACTTTGTGCAAGTATTTTTGCAATTACGATTTTATTTTTGAGTATTGTTATTGGAAAATTTGTAATTTTGTGAGAAGATTGTTTTTATTTAATTAAAGTAATTATTTTTTTGAGCAATTTTTCTTTATTTAAGTTTGATATTCAAAGAAAATTTTGATTTTTGTGAACTTTATTTAATGATTTTAAATAATTTGTTGAGGGAGCGACAAATTTTGATTACAGGTTGACTTCTGAGGGGCATCGCGGATAAAACTTTTGTTTGTGCTATTTTAAAATTTTTGTTTACTACTATATTTTTAATAAGTTTAAACTTATTCATATTTTAATTTTAAACTCTTTTGTAAAAAACCGTCTTTAAATAAAATTTTTTAATTTAATAAAAATCACAAACTAAATTCTTATTTTACGGATGGTAAATAAATTAGGGTATTCACACTCTCTGGTATATTTAACACGTGGTAAATTTACCACACATTTATACCATATCTGTAAACACACCTCGTGGTATTGAGTGTTGGTATTTTAACTTTAACCCTACTTTCGGCACAATCAGCTGTTATTATTTTTGTAAGTAGTTGTTACTTTAAATCAGCTGTTTGCACTTCGCCATATTAGAGGTAAAAATATAACAACGCAGAAAAGCGTTGCACTGGTTTAACTTTACCATACTAGAAATACACGGTCGAGGGCTACTTACGAATACCACGAGGTATGGTATTTGCTCTTATGGGGCTTATGGGAGTTTACTACACAGTCAAATAACACCCTGGTAAACGTGGTATATTTACCACGGGGTAAATTTACCACGGGATATACCAGAGAGTGTGAATACCCTTATTGTCAAAATGAAGAACGAAATTACACCAAAATATAAGACAATTTATGGGTTTGCAATGCCCACTCTAATTTATTGCAGAAGTGTTGTTTTAAGCTATGTTGCCAATGATGGTCATAAAATTTATTTTTTTTTTAAATTTTTGGTTCAAACAATTTATAGCAATTTAAAATTTTTACCATAATATTAAGAATTAAGATAAAATATATATTTCATTTATTTCAATATTACTGTAAATATATAAGATTTTTTTAAATTCTTCATCGTCAGTTTTTATATTCCTGCAATTTACTAGTAGGTGTATTCAATCCAGTGTCGCCAATCGGCAGATATTAATAGGAATTTCCGATTTTTTAATTTGAGATTTAGTTTATTAGAAATATCTTTAGTTTTAATTTTTTTTATACTTCAAGTTTAATGTTTTTGTTATTAGTTGTAAAGATTGTTTTTGTTTTTTCTGATTTTTTTACGATTGCAAGCGGACTTCCAGTACTTGATAAATAATTTCGGGGGGGGGGGTTCTAACCCCTAAAACCCCACCCGTAAATACGGCTCTGTAAGTGTTTATGTTTATAACAAACGTTTATTAAACATATATCGTAGACCAAAAATATACTATTTTAAATATGGTAAATTTATACGTATAATCCACATCTATAATACGAATTGTTTAGCTGAAAATTCTACCTTTCATGCTTAAAATTTATAAAAAAATAATG
This sequence comes from Cantharis rustica, assembly GCA_911387805.1. Taxonomy (NCBI): domain Eukaryota; kingdom Metazoa; phylum Arthropoda; class Insecta; order Coleoptera; family Cantharidae; genus Cantharis; species Cantharis rustica. The sequence continues at coordinate 14,546,614 of OU426883.1, forward strand.
TTAAGTGTTTATGTTTATAACAAACATTTATTAAACATACACTACGCGCACTAAAAACCCTCCCACCTGTATTTTTTTAGGTTTAAGATATTTTAAGCTATTAAAATAGAATATTTTAAACTATTAAAATAGAATAAAATAGCCATACAGTCATCAGACTGTCTGTACATAATACAGTTAACCCCTTCATTGTGATAATTTTGAAGTGCACCCTTAATTATCTAAAAATTACCTGTATGCTGGTTTTAGTACAGGTAATAAACTTAAGTGATAATTTAAAAAAAAATTGTTATTAATGAAAACCATAGGAAACAGGTAAAAATATTGTAAAAATGCATAAATGAACTGATAAATAAAAATAAAAATAAATATTAAATAAATAAAAATTAAATCAAAATTTAAAATCAAAATTTTTTGTTACAGGAAGGGTCAACGATATAAATACACTATTAAACAAACACTATTCTTCAATATTTTATAACACCTCTTTTTGAGCGTATTATTACAGCAATCCTGTTGAGCAAAACTAAAATACAAACTAAAATTATCTTAAAAACCTAAGCTATTACCAAAAGGGCCATAAACAATGTTCCTTAGGTGTAAAAGATTAAACTTTTCAGGTAGCAGGTAAAAGTTCAAGTGCGAGGGTTTTAAGTGCGCGTAGTGTATATCGTAGACCAAAAATATACTATTTGCAATATGGTAAATTTAAACGTATAATCCACATCTATAATACAAATTGTTTAGCTGAAAATTCTACCTGCCATGCTTAAAATTTATAAAAAAATAATGTTAAGTGTTTATGTTCATAACAAACGTTTATTAAACATATATCGTAGACCAAAAATATACTATTTTAAATATGGTAAATTTATACGTATTATCCACATCTATAATACGAATTGTTGAGCTGAAAATTCTACTATCATGCTTAAAATTTATAAAGGAATAATGTTAAGTGTTTACGTTTATAACAATTGTTTATTAAACATATATCGTAGACCAAAAATATACTATTGTGAATATGGTAAATTTATGCGTATAATATACATCTACTAAACGTATTGTCTAGATCAAAATTCTACATTTGAATGTAAGTTATATTTTAGTATATAAGCATCGTATAATATACGAATATTTTAAGTATAGTATATAAAGTGTATACGTATATACGTATATTAGACTTACCAAAATTAGACGTATACCAAAAATATACTATTTATCCCAAAAATATACGTATATTATACGATCGTGTGTTACTTGGGTAGCAGTTTATAAAATGTTTAAAAAATAATATTTATTTTTTTGAGTAAATTGTAACTAAAATAGTCAAGAAACTTGACCCTTCTGTTTGCATAAGATATAGCAAATAATTTATTACAACTTTTTTTGAAATATATCGATTCTTTTTAATGCGTAGTACTCAGAAAACAGTTGGAGACAAGCGGATGTGCGTAAAACCATATCAAAATGCGTTAGAAAGCATGGAGCAAGCCAACCTCGCATTTCTTCAATTGCAACCGCCGTATATTGTAAAATAACATTCTACGGTCCAATCTGAAAGCATTATTCGTGTTTTCATCTGGAAATTAGTTAATCAGCATATAGCAGTTTATAAAAAGTTTAAAAAATAATATTTATTTTTTTGAGTAAATTGTAACTAAAATAGTCAAGAAACTTGACCCTTCTGTTTGCATAAGATATAGCAAATAATTTATTACAACTTTTTTTGAAATATATCGATTCTTTTTAATGCGTAGTACTCAGAAAACAGTTGGAGACAAGCGGATGTGCGTAAAACCATATCAAAATGCGTTAGAAAGCATGGAGCAAGCCAACCTCGCATTTCTTCAATTGCAACCGCCGTATATTGTAAAATGACATTCTACGGTCCAATCTGAAAGCATTATTCGTGTTTTCATCTGGAAATTAGTTAATCAGCATATAGCAGTTTATAAAAAGTTTAAAAAATAATATTTGATTATTTGAGTAAATTGTAACTAAAATAGTCAAGAAACTTGACCCTTCTGTTTGCATAAGATATAGCAAATAATTTATTACAACTTTTTTTGATATATATATCGATTCTTTTTAATGCGTAGTACTCAGAAAACAGTTGGAGCCAAGCGGATGTGCGTAAAACCATATCAAAATGCGTTAGAAAGCATGGAGCAAGCCAACCTCGCATTTCTTCAATTCCAACCGCCGTATATTGTAAAATAACATTCTACGGTCCAATCTGAAAGCATTATTCGTGTTTTCATCTGGAAATTAGTTAATCAGCATATAGCAGTTTATAAAAAGTTTAAAAAATAATATTTATTTTTTTGAGTAAATTGTAACTAAAATAGTCAAGAAACTTGACCCTTCTGTTTGCATAAGATATAGCAAATAATTTATTACAACTTTTTTTGAAATATATCGATTCTTTTTAATGCGTAGTACTCAGAAAACAGTTGGAGACAAGCGGATGTGCGTAAAACCATATCAAAATGCGTTAGAAAGCATGGAGCAAGCCAACCTCGCATTTCTTCAATTGCAACCGCCGTATATTGTAAAATAACATTCTACGGTCCAATCTGAAAGCATTATTCGTGTTTTCATCTGGAAATTAGTTAATCAGCATATAGCAGTTTATAAAAAGTTTAAAAAATAATATTTATTTTTTTGAGTAAATTGTAACTAAAATAGTCAAGAAACTTGACCCTTCTGTTTGGATAAGATATAGCAAATAATTTATTACAACTTGTTTTGAAATATATCGATTCTTTTTAATGCGTAGTACTCAGAAAACAGTTGGAGACAAGCGGATGTGCGTAAAACCATATCAAAATGCGTTAGAAAGCATGGAGCAAGCCAACCTCGCATTTCTTCAATTGCAACCGCCGTATATTGTAAAATAACATTCTACGGTCCAATCTGAAAGCATTATTCGTGTTTTCTTCTGGAAATTAGTTAATCAGCATATAGCAGTTTATAAAAAGTTTAAAAAATAATATTTATTTTTTTGAGTAAATTGTAACTAAAATAGTCAAGAAACTTGACCCTTCTGTTTGGATAAGATATAGCAAATAATTTGTTACAACTTGTTTTGAAATATATCGATTCTTTTTAATGCGTAGTACTCAGAAAACAGTTGGAGACAACCGGATGTGCGTAAAACCATATCAAAATGCGTTAGAAAGCATGGAGCAAGCCAACCTCGCATTTCTTCAATTGCAACCGCCGTATATTGTAAAATAACATTCTACGGTCCAATCTGAAAGCATTATTCGTGTTTTCATCTGGAAATTAGTTAATCAGCATATAGCAGTTTATAAAAAGTTTAAAAAATAATATTTATTTTTTTGAGTAAATTGTAACTAAAATAGTCAAGAAACTTGACCCTTCTGTTTGGATAAGATATAGCAAATAATTTGTTACAACTTGTTTTGAAATATATCGATTCTTTTTAATGCGTAGTACTCAGAATACAGTTGGAGACAAGCGGATGTGCGTAAAACCATATCAAAATGCGTTAGAAAGCATGGAGCAAGCCAACCTCGCATTTCTTCAATTGCAACCGCCGTATATTGTAAAATAACATTCTACAGTCCAATCTGAAAGCATTATTCGTGTTTTCTTCTGGAAATTAGTTAATCAGCATATAGCAGTTTATAAAATGTTTAAAAAATAATATTTATTTTTTTGAGTAAATTGTAACTAAAATAGTCAAGAAACTTGACCCTTCTGTTTGCATAAGATATAGCAAATAATTTATTACAACTTTTTTTGAAATATATCGATTCTTTTTAATGCGTAGTACTCAGAAAACAGTTGGAGACAAGCGGATGTGCGTAAAACCATATCAAAATGCGTTAGAAAGCATGGAGCAAGCCAACCTCGCATTTCTTCAATTGCAACCGCCGTATACTGTAAAATAACATTCTACGGTCCAATCTGAAAGCATTATTCGTGTTTTCATCTGGAAATTAGTTAATCAGCATATAGCAGTTTATAAAAAGTTTAAAAAATAATATTTATTTTTTTGAGTAAATTGTAACTAAAATAGTCAAGAAACTTGACCCTTCTGTTTGCATAAGATATAGCAAATAATTTATTACAACTTTTTTTGAAATATATCGATTCTTTTTAATGCGTAGTACTCAGAAAACAGTTGGAGACAAGCGGATGTGCGTAAAACCATATCAAAATGCGTTAGAAAGCATGGAGCAAGCCAACCTCGCATTTCTTCAATTGCAACCGCCGTATATTGTAAAATGACATTCTACGGTCCAATCTGAAAGCATTATTCGTGTTTTCATCTGGAAATTAGTTAATCAGCATATAGCAGTTTATAAAAAGTTTAAAAAATAATATTTATTTTTTTGAGTAAATTGTAACTAAAATAGTCAAGAAACTTGACCCTTCTGTTTGCATAAGATATAGCAAATAATTTATTACAACTTTTTTTGAAATATATCGATTCTTCTTAATGCGTAGTACTCAGAAAACAGTTGGAGACAAGCGGATGTGCGTAAAACCATATCAAAATGCGTTAGAAAGCATGGAGCAAGCCAACCTCGCATTTCTTCAATTGCAACCGCCGTATATTGTAAAATAACATTCTACGGTCCAATCTGAAAGCATTATTCGTGTTTTCATCTGGAAATTAGTTAATCAGCATATAGCAGTTTATAAAAAGTTTAAAAAATAATATTTATTTTTTTGAGTAAATTGTAACTAAAATAGTCAAGAAACTTGACCCTTCTGTTTGGATAAGATATAGCAAATAATTTATTACAACTTGTTTTGAAATATATCGATTCTTTGTAATGCGTAGTACTCAGAAAACAGTTGGAGACAAGCGGATGTGCGTAAAACCATATCAAAATGCGTTAGAAAGCATGGAGCAAGCCAACCTCGCATTTCTTCAATTGCAACCGCCGTATATTGTAAAATAACATTCTACGGTCCAATCTGAAAGCATTATTCGTGTTTTCTTCTGGAAATTAGTTAATCAGCATATAGCAGTTTATAAAAAGTTTAAAAAATAATATTTATTTTTTTGAGTAAATTGTAACTAAAATAGTCAAGAAACTTGACCCTTCTGTTTGGATAAGATATAGCAAATAATTTGTTACAACTTGTTTTGAAATATATCGATTCTTTTTAATGCGTAGTACTCAGAAAACAGTTGGAGACAAGCGGATGTGCGTAAAACCATATCAAAATGCGTTAGAAAGCATGGAGCAAGCCAACCTCGCATTTCTTCAATTGCAACCGCCGTATATTGTAAAATAACATTCTACGGTCCAATCTGAAAGCATTATTCGTGTTTTCATCTGGAAATTAGTTAATCAGCATATAGCAGTTTATAAAAAGTTTAAAAAATAATATTTATTTTTTTGAGTAAATTGTAACTAAAATAGTCAAGAAACTTGACCCTTCTGTTTGGATAAGATATAGCAAATAATTTGTTACAACTTGTTTTGAAATATATCGATTCTTTTTAATGCGTAGTACTCAGAATACAGTTGGAGACAAGCGGATGTGCGTAAAACCATATCAAAATGCGTTAGAAAGCATGGAGCAAGCCAACCTCGCATTTCTTCAATTGCAACCGCCGTATATTGTAAAATAACATTCTACAGTCCAATCTGAAAGCATTATTCGTGTTTTCTTCTGGAAATTAGTTAATCAGCATATAGCAGTTTATAAAATGTTTAAAAAATAATATTTATTTTTTTGAGTAAATTGTAACTAAAATAGTCAAGAAACTTGACCCTTCTGTTTGCATAAGATATAGCAAATAATTTATTACAACTTTTTTTGAAATATATCGATTCTTTTTAATGCGTAGTACTCAGAAAACAGTTGGAGACAAGCGGATGTGCGTAAAACCATATCAAAATGCGTTAGAAAGCATGGAGCAAGCCAACCTCGCATTTCTTCAATTGCAACCGCCGTATATTGTAAAATGACATTCTACGGTCCAATCTGAAAGCATTATTCGTGTTTTCATCTGGAAATTAGTTAATCAGCATATAGCAGTTTATAAAAAGTTTAAAAAATAATATTTGTTTATTTGAGTAAATTGTAACTAAAATAGTCAAGAAACTTGACCCTTCTGTTTGCATAAGATATTGCAAATAATTTATTACAACTTTTTTTGATATATATATATCGATTCTTTTTAATGCGTAGTACTCAGAAAACAGTTGGAGCCAAGCGGATGTGCGTAAAACCATATCAAAATGCGTTAGAAAGCATGGAGCAAGCCAACCTCGCATTTCTTCAATTGCAACCGCCGTATATTGTAAAATAACATTCTACGGTCCAATCTGAAAGCATTATTCGTGTTTTCATCTGGAAATTAGTTAATCAGCATATAGCAGTTTAGAAAAAGTTTAAAAAATAATATTTATTTTTTTGAGTAAATTGTAACTAAAATAGTCAAGAAACTTGACCCTTCTGTTTGGATAAGATATTGCAAATAATTTGTTACAACTTGTTTTGAATATATCGATTCTTCTTAATGCGTAGTACTCAGAAACAGTTGCAGACAAGCGGATGTGCGTAAAACCATATCAAAATGCGTTAGAAAGCATGGAGCAAGCCAACCTCGCAATTCTTCAATTGCAACCGCCGTATATTGTAAAATAACATTCTACGGTCCAATCTGAAAGCATTATTCGTGTTTTCATCTGGAAATTAGTTAATCAGCATATAGCAGTTTATAAAAAGTTTAAAAAATAATATTTATTTTTTTGAGTAAATTGTAACTAAAATAGTCAAGAAACTTGACCCTTCTGTTTGGATAAGATATAGCAAATAATTTATTACAACTTTTTTTGAAATATATCGATTCTTTTTAATGCGTAGTACTCAGAAAACAGTTGGAGACAAGCGGATGTGCGTAAAACCATATCAAAATGCGTTAGAAAGCATGGAGCAAGCCAACCTCGCATTTCTTCAATTGCAACCGCCGTATATTGTAAAATAACATTCTACGGTCCAATCTGAAAGCATTATTCGTGTTTTCTTCTGGAAATTAGTTAATCAGCATATAGCAGTTTATAAAAAGTTTAAAAAATAATATTTATTTTTAAGAGTAAATTGTAACTAAAATAGTCAAGAAACTTGACCCTTCTGTTTGCATAAGATATAGCAAATAATTTATTACAACTTTTTTTGATATATATATCGATTCTTTTTAATGCGTAGTACTCAGAAAACAGTTGGAGCCAAGCGGATGTGCGTAAAACCATATCAAAATGCGTTAGAAAGCATGGAGCAAGCCAACCTCGCATTTCTTCAATTCCAACCGCCGTATATTGTAAAATAACATTCTACGGTCCAATCTGAAAGCATTATTCGTGTTTTCATCTGGAAATTAGTTAATCAGCATATAGCAGTTTATAAAAAGTTTAAAAAATAATATTTATTTTTTTGAGTAAATTGTAACTAAAATAGTCAAGAAACTTGACCCTTCTGTTTGCATAAGATATAGCAAATAATTTATTACAACTTTTTTTGAAATATATCGATTCTTCTTAATGCGTAGTACTCAGAAAACAGTTGGAGACAAGCGGATGTGCGTAAAACCATATCAAAATGCGTTAGAAAGCATGGAGCAAGCCAACCTCGCATTTCTTCAATTGCAACCGCCGTATATTGTAAAATAACATTCTACGGTCCAATCTGAAAGCATTATTCGTGTTTTCATCTGGAAATTAGTTAATCAGCATATAGCAGTTTATAAAAAGTTTAAAAAATAATATTTATTTTTTTGAGTAAATTGTAACTAAAATAGTCAAGAAACTTGACCCTTCTGTTTGGATAAGATATAGCAAATAATTTATTACAACTTGTTTTGAAATATATCGATTCTTTTTAATGCGTAGTACTCAGAAAACAGTTGGAGACAAGCGGATGTGCGTAAAACCATATCAAAATGCGTTAGAAAGCATGGAGCAAGCCAACCTCGCATTTCTTCAATTGCAACCGCCGTATATTGTAAAATAACATTCTACGGTCCAATCTGAAAGCATTATTCGTGTTTTCTTCTGGAAATTAGTTAATCAGCATATAGCAGTTTATAAAAAGTTTAAAAAATAATATTTATTTTTTTGAGTAAATTGTAACTAAAATAGTCAAGAAACTTGACCCTTCTGTTTGGATAAGATATAGCAAATAATTTGTTACAACTTGTTTTGAAATATATCGATTCTTTTTAATGCGTAGTACTCAGAAAACAGTTGGAGACAAGCGGATGTGCGTAAAACCATATCAAAATGCGTTAGAAAGCATGGAGCAAGCCAACCTCGCATTTCTTCAATTGCAACCGCCGTATATTGTAAAATAACATTCTACGGTCCAATCTGAAAGCATTATTCGTGTTTTCATCTGGAAATTAGTTAATCAGCATATAGCAGTTTATAAAAAGTTTAAAAAATAATATTTATTTTTTTGAGTAAATTGTAACTAAAATAGTCAAGAAACTTGACCCTTCTGTTTGGATAAGATATAGCAAATAATTTGTTACAACTTGTTTTGAAATATATCGATTCTTTTTAATGCGTAGTACTCAGAATACAGTTGGAGACAAGCGGATGTGCGTAAAACCATATCAAAATGCGTTAGAAAGCATGGAGCAAGCCAACCTCGCATTTCTTCAATTGCAACCGCCGTATATTGTAAAATAACATTCTACAGTCCAATCTGAAAGCATTATTCGTGTTTTCTTCTGGAAATTAGTTAATCAGCATATAGCAGTTTATAAAATGTTTAAAAAATAATATTTATTTTTTTGAGTAAATTGTAACTAAAATAGTTAAGAAACTTGACCCTTCTGTTTGCATAAGATATAGCAAATAATTTATTACAACTTTTTTTGAAATATATCGATTCTTTTTAATGCGTAGTACTCAGAAAACAGTTGGAGACAAGCGGATGTGCGTAAAACCATATCAAAATGCGTTAGAAAGCATGGAGCAAGCCAACCTCGCATTTCTTCAATTGCAACCGCCGTATACTGTAAAATAACATTCTACGGTCCAATCTGAAAGCATTATTCGTGTTTTCATCTGGAAATTAGTTAATCAGCATATAGCAGTTTATAAAAAGTTTAAAAAATAATATTTATTTTTTTGAGTAAATTGTAACTAAAATAGTCAAGAAACTTGACCCTTCTGTTTGCATAAGATATAGCAAATAATTTATTACAACTTTTTTTGAAATATATCGATTCTTTTTAATGCGTAGTACTCAGAAAACAGTTGGAGACAAGCGGATGTGCGTAAAACCATATCAAAATGCGTTAGAAAGCATGGAGCAAGCCAACCTCGCATTTCTTCAATTGCAACCGCCGTATATTGTAAAATGACATTCTACGGTCCAATCTGAAAGCATTATTCGTGTTTTCATCTGGAAATTAGTTAATCAGCATATAGCAGTTTATAAAAAGTTTAAAAAATAATATTTATTTTTTTGAGTAAATTGTAACTAAAATAGTCAAGAAACTTGACCCTTCTGTTTGCATAAGATATAGCAAATAATTTATTACAACTTTTTTTGAAATATATCGATTCTTCTTAATGCGTAGTACTCAGAAAACAGTTGGAGACAAGCGGATGTGCGTAAAACCATATCAAAATGCGTTAGAAAGCATGGAGCAAGCCAACCTCGCATTTCTTCAATTGCAACCGCCGTATATTGTAAAATAACATTCTACGGTCCAATCTGAAAGCATTATTCGTGTTTTCATCTGGAAATTAGTTAATCAGCATATAGCAGTTTATAAAAAGTTTAAAAAATAATATTTATTTTTTTGAGTAAATTGTAACTAAAATAGTCAAGAAACTTGACCCTTCTGTTTGGATAAGATATAGCAAATAATTTATTACAACTTGTTTTGAAATATATCGATTCTTTTTAATGCGTAGTACTCAGAAAACAGTTGGAGACAAGCGGATGTGCGTAAAACCATATCAAAATGCGTTAGAAAGCATGGAGCAAGCCAACCTCGCATTTCTTCAATTGCAACCGCCGTATATTGTAAAATAACATTCTACGGTCCAATCTGAAAGCATTATTCGTGTTTTCTTCTGGAAATTAGTTAATCAGCATATAGCAGTTTATAAAAAGTTTAAAAAATAATATTTATTTTTTTGAGTAAATTGTAACTAAAATAGTCAAGAAACTTGACCCTTCTGTTTGGCTAAGATATAGCAAATAATTTGTTACAACTTGTTTTGAAATATATCGATTCTTTTTAATGCGTAGTACTCAGAAAACAGTTGGAGACAAGCGGATGTGCGTAAAACCATATCAAAATGCGTTAGAAAGCATGGAGCAAGCCAACCTCGCATTTCTTCAATTGCAACCGCCGTATATTGTAAAATAACATTCTACGGTCCAATCTGAAAGCATTATTCGTGTTTTCATCTGGAAATTAGTTAATCAGCATATAGCAGTTTATAAAAAGTTTAAAAAATAATATTTATTTTTTTGAGTAAATTGTAACTAAAATAGTCAAGAAACTTGACCCTTCTGTTTGGATAAGATATAGCAAATAATTTGTTACAACTTGTTTTGAAATATATCGATTCTTTTTAATGCGTAGTACTCAGAATACAGTTGGAGACAAGCGGATGTGCGTAAAACCATATCAAAATGCGTTAGAAAGCATGGAGCAAGCCAACCTCGCATTTCTTCAATTGCAACCGCCGTATATTGTAAAATAACATTCTACAGTCCAATCTGAAAGCATTATTCGTGTTTTCTTCTGGAAATTAGTTAATCAGCATATAGCAGTTTATAAAATGTTTAAAAAATAATATTTATTTTTTTGAGTAAATTGTAACTAAAATAGTCAAGAAACTTGACCCTTCTGTTTGCATAAGATATAGCAAATAATTTATTACAACTTTTTTTGAAATATATCGATTCTTTTTAATGCGTAGTACTCAGAAAACAGTTGGAGACAAGCGGATGTGCGTAAAACCATATCAAAATGCGTTAGAAAGCATGGAGCAAGCCAACCTCGCATTTCTTCAATTGCAACCGCCGTATATTGTAAAATGACATTCTACGGTCCAATCTGAAAGCATTATTCGTGTTTTCATCTGGAAATTAGTTAATCAGCATATAGCAGTTTATAAAAAGTTTAAAAAATAATATTTGTTTATTTGAGTAAATTGTAACTAAAATAGTCAAGAAACTTGACCCTTCTGTTTGCATAAGATATTGCAAATAATTTATTACAACTTTTTTTGATATATATATATCGATTCTTTTTAATGCGTAGTACTCAGAAAACAGTTGGAGCCAAGCGGATGTGCGTAAAACCATATCAAAATGCGTTAGAAAGCATGGAGCAAGCCAACCTCGCATTTCTTCAATTGCAACCGCCGTATATTGTAAAATAACATTCTACGGTCCAATCTGAAAGCATTATTCGTGTTTTCATCTGGAAATTAGTTAATCAGCATATAGCAGTTTAGAAAAAGTTTAAAAAATAATATTTATTTTTTTGAGTAAATTGTAACTAAAATAGTCAAGAAACTTGACCCTTCTGTTTGGATAAGATATAGCAAATAATTTGTTACAACTTGTTTTGAAATATATCGATTCTTCTTAATGCGTAGTACTCAGAAAACAGTTGGAGACAAGCGGATGTGCGTAAAACCATATCAAAATGCGTTAGAAAGCATGGAGCAAGCCAACCTCGCAATTCTTCAATTGCAACCGCCGTATATTGTAAAATAACATTCTACGGTCCAATCTGAAAGCATTATTCGTGTTTTCATCTGGAAATTAGTTAATCAGCATATAGCAGTTTATAAAAAGTTTAAAAAATAATATTTATTTTTAAGAGTAAATTGTAACTAAAATAGTCAAGAAACTTGACCCTTCTGTTTGCATAAGATATAGCAAATAATTTATTACAACTTTTTTTGAAATATATCGATTCTTTTTAATGCGTAGTACTCAGAAAACAGTTGGAGACAAGCGGATGTGCGTAAAACCATATCAAAATGCGTTAGAAAGCATGGAGCAAGCCAACCTCGCATTTCTTCAATTGCAACCGCCGTATATTGTAAAATAACATTCTACGGTCCAATCTGAAAGAATTATTCGTGTTTTCTTCTGGAAATTAGTTAATCAGCATATAGCAGTTTATAAAAAGTTTAAAAAATAATATTTATTTTTAAGAGTAAATTGTAACTAAAATAGTCAAGAAACTTGACCCTTCTGTTTGCATAAGATATAGCAAATAATTTATTACAACTTTTTTTGAAATATATCGATTCTTTTTAATGCGTAGTACTCAGAAAACAGTTGGAGACAAGCGGATGTGCGTAAAACCATATCAAAATGCGTTAGAAAGCATGAAGCAAGCCAACCTCGCATTTCTTCAATTGCAACCGCCGTATATTGTAAAATAACATTCTACGGTCCAATCTGAAAGCATTATTCGTGTTTTCATCGGGAAATTAGTTAATCAGCATATAGCAGTTTATAAAAAGTTTAAAAAATAATATTTATTTTTTTGAGTAAATTGTAACTAAAATAGTCAAGAAACTTGACCCTTCTGTTTGCATAAGATATAGCAAATAATTTATTACAACTTTTTTTGAAATATATCGATTCTTTTTAATGCGTAGTTCTCAGAAAACAGTTGGAGACAAGCGGATGTGCGTAAAACCATATCAAAATGCGTTAGAAAGCATGGAGCAAGTCAAGCTCGCATTTCTTCAATTGCAACCGCCGTATATTGTAAAATAACATTCTACGGTCCAATCTGAAAGCATTATTCGTGTTTTCATCTGGAAATTAGTTAATCAGCATATAGCAGTTTATAAAAAGTTTAAAAAATAATATTTATTTTTTTGAGTAAATTGTAACTAAAATAGTCAAGAAACTTGACCCTTCTGTTTGCATAAGATCTAGCAAATAATTTATTACAACTTTTTTTGAAATATATCGATTCTTCTTAATGCGTAGTACTCAGAAAACAGTTGGAGACAAGCGAATGTGCGTAAAACCATATCAAAATGCGTTAGAAAGCATGGAGCAAGCCAACCTCGCATTTCTTCAATTGCAACCGCCGTATATTGTAAAATAACATTCTACGGTCCAATCTGAAAGCATTATTCGTGTTTTCATCTGGAAATTAGTTAATCAGCATATAGCAGTTTATAAAAAGTTTAAAAAATAATATTTATTTTTTTGAGTAAATTGTAACTACAATAGTCAAGAAACTTGACCCTTCTGTTTGGATAAGATATAGCAAATAATTTGTTACAACTTGTTTTGAAATATATCGATTCTTTTTAATGCGTAGTACTCAGAAAACAGTTGGAGACAAGCGGATGTGCGTAAAACCATATCAAAATGCGTTAGAAAGCATGGAGCAAGCCAACCTCGCATTTCTTCAATTGCTACCGCCGTATATTGTAAAATAACATTCTACGGTCCAATCTGAAAGCATTATTCGTGTTTTCTTCTGGAAATTAGTTAATCAGCATATAGCAGTTTATAAAATGTTTAAAAAATAATATTTATTTTTTTGAGTAAATTGTAACTAAAATAGTCAAGAAACTTGACCCTTCTGTTTGCATAAGATATAGCAAATAATTTATTACAACTTTTTTTGAAATATATCGATTCTTTTTAATGCGTAGTACTCAGAAAACAGTTGGAGACAAGCGGATGTGCGTAAAACCATATCAAAATGCGTTAGAAAGCATGGAGCAAGCCAACCTCGCATTTCTTCAATTGCAACCGCCGTATATTGTAAAATAACATTCTACAGTCCAATCTGAAAGCATTATTCGTGTTTTCTTCTGGAAATTAGTTAATCAGCATATAGCAGTTTATAAAATGTTTAAAAAATAATATTTATTTTTTTGAGTAAATTCTAACTAAAATAGTCAAGAAACTTGACCCTTCTGTTTGCATAAGATATAGCAAATAATTTATTACAACTTTTTTTGAAATATATCGATTCTTTTTAATTCGTAGTACTCAGAAAACAGTTGGAGACAAGCGGATGTGCGTAAAACCATATCAAAATGCGTTAGAAAGCATGGAGCAAGCCAACCTCGCATTTCTTCAATTGCAACCGCCGTATATTGTAAAATAACATTCTACAGTCCAATCTGAAAGCATTATTCGTGTTTTCTTCTGGAAATTAGTTAATCAGCATATAGCAGTTTATAAAATGTTTAAAAAATAATATTTATTTTTTTGAGTAAATTGTAACTAAAATAGTCAAGAAACTTGACCCTTCTGTTTGCATAAGATATAGCAAATAATTTATTACAACTTTTTTTGAAATATATCGATTCTTTTTAATGCGTAGTACTCAGAAAACAGTTGGAGCCAAGCGGATGTGCGTAAAACCATATCAAAATGCGTTAGAAAGCATGGAGCAAGCCAACCTCGCATTTCTTCAATTGCAACCGCCGTATATTGTAAAATAACATTCTACGGTCCAATCTGAAAGCATTATTCGTGTTTTCATCTGGAAATTAGTTAATCAGCATATAGCAGTTTATAAAAAGTTTAAAAAATAATATTTATTTTTTTGAGTAAATTGTAACTAAAATAGTCAAGAAACTTGACCCTTCTGTTTGGATAAGATATAGCAAATAATTTGTTACAACTTGTTTTGAAATATATCGATTCTTTTTAATGCGTAGTACTCAGAAAACAGTTGGAGACAAGCGGATGTGCGAAAACCATATCAAAATGCGTTAGAAAGCATGGAGCAAGCCAACCTCGCATTTCTTCAATTGCAACCGCCGTATATTGTAAAATAACATTATACCGTCCAATCTGAAAGCATTATTCGTGTTTTCTTCTGGAAATTAGTTAATCAGCATATAGCAGTTTATAAAATGTTTAAAAAATAATATTTATTTTTTTGAGTAAATTGTAACTAAAATAGTCAAGAAACTTGACCCTTCTGTTTGCATAAGATATAGCAAATAATTTATTACAACTTTTTTTGAAATATATCGATTCTTTTTAATGCGTAGTACTCAGAAAACAGTTGGAGACAAGCGGATGTGCGTAAAACCATATCAAAATGCGTTAGAAAGCATGGAGCAAGCCAACCTCGCATTTCTTCAATTGCAACCGCCGTATATTGTAAAATAACATTCTACGGTCCAATCTGAAAGCATTATTCGTGTTTTCATCTGGAAATTAGTTAATCAGCATATAGCAGTTTATAAAAAGTTTAAAAAATAATATTTATTTTTTTGAGTAAATTGTAACTAAAATAGTCAAGAAACTTGACCCTTCTGTTTGCATAAGATATAGCAAATAATTTATTACAACTTTTTTTGAAATATATCGATTCTTTTAAATGCGTAGTACTCAGAAAACAGTTGGAGACAAGCGGATGTGCGTAAAACCATATCAAAATGCGTTAGAAAGCATGGAGCAAGCCAACCTCGCATTTCTTCAATTGCAACCGCCGTATATTGTAAAATAACATTCTACGGTCCAATCTGAAAGCATTATTCGTGTTTTCATCTGGAAATTAGTTAATCAGCATATAGCAGTTTATAAAAAGTTTAAAAAATAATATTTATTTTTTTGAGTAAATTGTAACTAAAATAGTCAAGAAACTTGACCCTTCTGTTTGCATAAGATATAGCAAATAATTTATTACAACTTTTTTTGAAATATATCGATTCTTTTTAATGCGTAGTACTCAGAAAACAGTTGGAGACAAGCGGATGTGCGTAAAACCATATCAAAATGCGTTAGAAAGCATGGAGCAAGCCAACCTCGCATTTCTTCAATTGCAACCGCCGTATATTGTAAAATGACATTCTACGGTCCAATCTGAAAGCATTATTCGTGTTTTCATCTGGAAATTAGTTAATCAGCATATAGCAGTTTATAAAAAGTTTAAAAAATTATATTTAATTTTTTGAGTAAATTGTAACTAAAATAGTCAAGAAACTTGACCCTTCTGTTTGCATAAGATATAGCAAATAATTTATTACAACTTTTTTTGATATATATATCGATTCTTTTTAATGCGTAGTACTCAGAAAACAGTTGGAGCCAAGCGGATGTGCGTAAAACCATATCAAAATGCGTTAGAAAGCATGGAGCAAGCCAACCTCGCATTTCTTCAATTGCAACCGCCGTATATTGTAAAATAACATTCTACGGTCCAATCTGAAAGCATTATTCGTGTTTTCATCTGGAAATTAGTTAATCAGCATATAGCAGTTTAGAAAAAGTTTAAAAAATAATATTTATTTTTTTGAGTAAATTGTAACTAAAATAGTCAAGAAACTTGACCCTTCTGTTTGGATAAGATATAGCAAATAATTTGTTACAACTTGTTTTGAGATATATCGATTCTTCTTAATGCGTAGTACTCAAAAAACAGTTGGAGACAAGCGGATGTGCGTAAAACCATATCAAAATGCGTTAGAAAGCATGGAGCAAGCCAACCTCGCATTTCTTCAATTGCAACCGCCGTATATTGTAAAATAACATTCTACGGTCCAATCTGAAAGCATTATTCGTGTTTTCATCTGGAAATTAGTTAATCAGCATATAGCAGTTTATAAAAAGTTTAAAAAATAATATTTATTTTTTTGAGTAAATTGTAACTAAAATAGTCAAGAAACTTGACCCTTCTGTTTGGATAAGATATAGCAAATAATTTATTACAACTTTTTTTGAAATATATCGATTCTTTTTAATGCGTAGTACTCAGAAAACAGTTGGAGACAAGCGGATGTGCGTAAAACCATATCAAAATGCGTTAGAAAGCATGGAGCAAGCCAACCTCGCATTTCTTCAATTGCAACCGCCGTATATTGTAAAATAACATTCTACGGTCCAATCTGAAAGCATTATTCGTGTTTTCTTCTGGAAATTAGTTAATCAGCATATAGCAGTTTATAAAAAGTTTAAAAAATAATATTTATTTTTAAGAGTAAATTGTAACTAAAATAGTCAAGAAACTTGACCCTTCTGTTTGCATAAGATATAGCAAATAATTTATTACAACTTTTTTTGAAATATATCGATTCTTTTTAATGCGTAGTACTCAGAAAACAGTTGGAGACAAGCGGATGTGCGTAAAACCATATCAAAATGCGTTAGAAAGCATGAAGCAAGCCAACCTCGCATTTCTTCAATTGCAACCGCCGTATATTGTAAAATAACATTCTACGGTCCAATCTGAAAGCATTATTCGTGTTTTCATCGGGAAATTAGTTAATCAGCATATAGCAGTTTATAAAAAGTTTAAAAAATAATATTTATTTTTTTGAGTAAATTGTAACTAAAATAGTCAAGAAACTTGACCCTTCTGTTTGCATAAGATATAGCAAATAATTTATTACAACTTTTTTTGAAATATTTCGATTCTTTTTAATGCGTAGTTCTCAGAAAACAGTTGGAGACAAGCGGATGTGCGTAAAACCATATCAAAATGCGTTAGAAAGCATGGAGCAAGTCAAGCTCGCATTTCTTCAATTGCAACCGCCGTATATTGTAAAATAACATTCTACGGTCCAATCTGAAAGCATTATTCGTGTTTTCATCTGGAAATTAGTTAATCAGCATATAGCAGTTTATAAAAAGTTTAAAAAATAATATTTATTTTTTTGAGTAAATTGTAACTAAAATAGTCAAGAAACTTGACCCTTCTGTTTGCATAAGATCTAGCAAATAATTTATTACAACTTTTTTTGAAATATATCGATTCTTCTTAATGCGTAGTACTCAGAAAACAGTTGGAGACAAGCGAATGTGCGTAAAACCATATCAAAATGCGTTAGAAAGCATGGAGCAAGCCAACCTCGCATTTCTTCAATTGCAACCGCCGTATATTGTAAAATAACATTCTACGGTCCAATCTGAAAGCATTATTCGTGTTTTCATCTGGAAATTAGTTAATCAGCATATAGCAGTTTATAAAAAGTTTAAAAAATAATATTTATTTTTTTGAGTAAATTGTAACTAAAATAGTCAAGAAACTTGACCCTTCTGTTTGGATAAGATATAGCAAATAATTTGTTACAACTTGTTTTGAAATATATCGATTCTTTTTAATGCGTAGTACTCAGAAAACAGTTGGAGACAAGCGGATGTGCGTAAAACCATATCAAAATGCGTTAGAAAGCATGGAGCAAGCCAACCTCGCATTTCTTCAATTGCAACCGCCGTATATTGTAAAATAACATTCTACGGTCCAATCTGAAAGCATTATTCGTGTTTTCTTCTGGAAATTAGTTAATCAGCATATAGCAGTTTATAAAATGTTTAAAAAATAATATTTATTTTTTTGAGTAAATTGTAACTAAAATAGTCAAGAAACTTGACCCTTCTGTTTGCATAAGATATAGCAAATAATTTATTACAACTTTTTTTGAAATATATCGATTCTTTTTAATGCGTAGTACTCAGAAAACAGTTGGAGACAAGCGGATGTGCGTAAAACCATATCAAAATGCGTTAGAAAGCATGGAGCAAGCCAACCTCGCATTTCTTCAATTGCAACCGCCGTATATTGTAAAATAACATTCTACAGTCCAATCTGAAAGCATTATTCGTGTTTTCTTCTGGAAATTAGTTAATCAGCATATAGCAGTTTATAAAATGTTTAAAAAATAATATTTATTTTTTTGAGTAAATTGTAACTAAAATAGTCAAGAAACTTGACCCTTCTGTTTGCATAAGATATAGCAAATAATTTATTACAACTTTTTTTGAAATATATCGATTCTTTTTAATTCGTAGTACTCAGAAAACAGTTGGAGACAAGCGGATGTGCGTAAAACCATATCAAAATGCGTTAGAAAGCATGGAGCAAGCCAACCTCGCATTTCTTCAATTGCAACCGCCGTATATTGTAAAATAACATTCTACAGTCCAATCTGAAAGCATTATTCGTGTTTTCTTCTGGAAATTAGTTAATCAGCATATAGCAGTTTATAAAATGTTTAAAAAATAATATTTATTTTTTTGTGTAAATTGTAACTAAAATAGTCAAGAAACTTGACCCTTCTGTTTGCATAAGATATAGCAAATAATTTATTACAACTTTTTTTGAAATATATCGATTCTTTTTAATGCGTAGTACTCAGAAAACAGTTGGAGACAAGCGGATGTGCGTAAAACCATATCAAAATGCGTTAGAAAGCATGGAGCAAGCCAACCTCGCATTTCTTCAATTGCAACCGCCGTATATTGTAAAATAACATTCTACAGTCCAATCTGAAAGCATTATTCGTGTTTTCTTCTGGAAATTAGTTAATCAGCATATAGCAGTTTATAAAATGTTTAAAAAATAATATTTATTTTTTTGTGTAAATTGTAACTAAAATAGTCAAGAAACTTGACCCTTCTGTTTGCATAAGATATAGCAAATAATTTATTACAACTTTTTTTGAAATATATCGATTCTTTTTAATGCGTAGTACTCAGAAAACAGTTGGAGACAAGCGGATGTGCGTAAAACCATATCAAAATGCGTTAGAAAGCATGGAGCAAGCCAACCTCGCATTTCTTCAATTGCAACCGCCGTATATTGTAAAATAACATTCTACGGTCCAATCTGAAAGCATTATTCGTGTTTTCATCTGGAAATTAGTTAATCAGCATATAGCAGTTTATAAAAAGTTTAAAAAATAATATTTGTTTATTTGAGTAAATT
Organism: Cantharis rustica; assembly: GCA_911387805.1. Taxonomy (NCBI): domain Eukaryota; kingdom Metazoa; phylum Arthropoda; class Insecta; order Coleoptera; family Cantharidae; genus Cantharis; species Cantharis rustica. The sequence goes on from OU426883.1 coordinate 14,566,301, forward strand.
GTAACTAAAATAGTCAAGAAACTTGACCCTTCTGTTTGCATAAGATATAGCAAATAATTTATTACAACTTTTTTTGATATATATATCGATTCTTTTTAATGCGTAGTACTCAGAAAACAGTTGGAGCCAAGCGGATGTGCGTAAAACCATATCAAAATGCGTTAGAAAGCATGGAGCAAGCCAACCTCGCATTTCTTCAATTGCAACCGCCGTATATTGTAAAATAACATTCTACGGTCCAATCTGAAAGCATTATTCGTGTTTTCATCTGGAAATTAGTTAATCAGCATATAGCAGTTTATAAAAAGTTTAAAAAATTATATTTAATTTTTTGAGTAAATTGTAACTAAAATAGTCAAGAAACTTGACCCTTCTGTTTGCATAAGATATAGCAAATAATTTATTACAACTTTTTTTGAAATATATCGATTCTTTTTAATGCGTAGTACTCAGAAAACAGTTGGAGACAAGCGGATGTGCGTAAAACCATATCAAAATGCGTTAGAAAGCATGGAGCAAGCCAACCTCGCATTTCTTCAATTGCAACCGCCGTATATTGTAAAATAACATTCTACGGTCCAATCTGAAAGCATTATTCGTGTTTTCATCTGGAAATTAGTTAATCAGCATATAGCAGTTTATAAAAAGTTTAAAAAATAATATTTGTTTATTTGAGTAAATTGTAACTAAAATAGTCAAGAAACTTGACCCTTCTGTTTGCATAAGATATAGCAAATAATTTATTACAACTTTTTTTGATATATATATCGATTCTTTTTAATGCGTAGTACTCAGAAAACAGTTGGAGCCAAGCGGATGTGCGTAAAACCATATCAAAATGCGTTAGAAAGCATGGAGCAAGCCAACCTCGCATTTCTTCAATTGCAACCGCCGTATATTGTAAAATAACATTCTACGGTCCAATCTGAAAGCATTATTCGTGTTTTCATCTGGAAATTAGTTAATCAGCATATAGCAGTTTATAAAAAGTTTAAAAAATTATATTTAATTTTTTGAGTAAATTGTAACTAAAATAGTCAAGAAACTTGACCCTTCTGTTTGCATAAGATATAGCAAATAATTTATTACAACTTTTTTTGATATATATATCGATTCTTTTTAATGCGTAGTACTCAGAAAACAGTTGGAGCCAAGCGGATGTGCGTAAAACCATATCAAAATGCGTTAGAAAGCATGGAGCAAGCCAACCTCGCATTTCTTCAATTGCAACCGCCGTATATTGTAAAATAACATTCTACGGTCCAATCTGAAAGCATTATTCGTGTTTTCATCTGGAAATTAGTTAATCAGCATATAGCAGTTTAGAAAAAGTTTAAAAAATAATATTTATTTTTTTGAGTAAATTGTAACTAAAATAGTCAAGAAACTTGACCCTTCTGTTTGCATAAGATATAGCAAATAATTTATTACAACTTTTTTTGAAATATATCGATTCTTTTTAATGCGTAGTACTCAGAAAACAGTTGGAGACAAGCGGATGTGCGTAAAACCATATCAAAATGCGTTAGAAAGCATGGAGCAAGCCAACCTCGCATTTCTTCAATTGCAACCGCCGTATATTGTGAAATAACAATCTACGGTCCAATCTGAAAGCATTATTCGTGTTTTCATCTGGAAATTAGTTAATCAGCATATAGCAGTTTATAAAAAGTTTAAAAAATTATATTTAATTTTTTGAGTAAATTGTAACTAAAATAGTCAAGAAACTTGACCCTTCTGTTTGCATATGATATAGCAAATAATTTATTACAACTTTTTTTGAAATATATCGATTCTTTTTAATGCGTAGTACTCAGAAAACAGTTGGAGACAAGCGGATGTGCGTAAAACCATATCAAAATGCGTTAGAAAGCATAGATCAAGCCAACCTCGCATTTCTTCAATTGCAACCGCCGTATATTGTGAAATAACAATCTACGGTCCAATCTGAAAGCATTATTCGTGTTTTCATCTGGAAATTAGTTAATCAGCATATAGCAGTTTATAAAAAGTTTAAAAAATAATATTTAATTTTTTGAGTAAATTGTAACTAAAATAGTCAAGAAACTTGACCCTTCTGTTTGCATAAGATATAGCAAATAATTTATTACAACTTTTTTTGAAATATATCGATTCTTTTGAATGCGTAGTACTCAGAAAACAGTTGGAGACAAGCGGATGTGCGTAAAACCATATCAAAATGCGTTAGAAAGCATGGAGCAAGCCAACCTCGCATTTCTTCAATTGCAACCGCCGTATATTGTAAAATAACATTCTACGGTCCAATCTGAAAGCATTATTCGTGTTTTCATCTGGAAATTAGTTAATCAGCATATAGCAGTTTATAAAAAGTTTAAAAAATAATATTTATTTTTTTGAGTAAATTGTAACTAAAATAGTCAAGAAACTTGACCCTTCTGTTTGCATAGATATAGCAAATAATTTATTACAACTTTTTTTGAAATATATCGATTCTTTTTAATGCGTAGTACTCAGAAAACAGTTGGAGACAAGCGGATGTGCGTAAAACCATATCAAAATGCGTTAGAAAGCATGGAGCAAGCCAACCTCGCATTTCTTCAATTGCAGCCGCCGTATATTGTAAAATAACATTCTACGGTCCAATCTGAAAGCATTATTCGTGTTTTCTTCTTGAAATTAGCTAATCAGCATATAGCAGTTTATAAAAAGTTTAAAAAATAATATTTATTTTTTTGAGTAAATTGTAACTAAAATAGTCAAGAAACTTGACCCTTCTGTTTGCATAAGATATAGCAAATATTTTATTACAACGTTTTTTGAAATATATCGATTCTTTTTAATGCGTAGTACTCAGAAAACAGTTGGAGACAAGCAGATGTGCGTAAAACCATATCCAAATGCGTTAGAAAGCATGGAGCAAGCCAATCTCGCATTTCTTCAATTGCAACCGCCGTATATTGTAAAATAACATTCTACGGTCCAATCTGAAAGCATTATTCGTGTTTTCATCTGGAAATTAGTTAATCAGCATATAGCAGTTTATAAAAAGTTTAAAAAATAATATTTATTTTTTTGAGTAAATTGTAACTAAAATAGTCAAGAAACTTGACCCTTCTGTTTGCATAAGATATAGCAAATAATTTATTACAACTTTTTTTGAAATATATCGATTCTTTTTAATGCGTAGTACTCAGAAAACAGTTGGAGACAAGCGGATGTGCGTAAAACCATATCAAAATGCGTTAGAAAGCATGGAGCAAGCCAACCTCGCATTTCTTCAATTGCAACCGCCGTATATTGTAAAATAACATTCTACGGTCCAATCTGAAAGCATTATTCGTGTTTTCATCTGGAAATTAGTTAATCAGCATATAACAGTTTATAAAAAGTTTAAAAAATAATATTTATTTTTTTGAGTAAATTGTAACTAAAATAGTCAAGAAACTTGACCCTTCTGTTTGCATAAGATATAGCAAATAATTTATTACAAGTTTTTTTGAAATAAATCGATTCTTTTTAATGCGTAGTACTCAGAAAACAGTTGGAGACAAGCGGATGTGCGTAAAACCATATCAAAATGCGTTAGAAAGCATGGAGCAAGCCAACCTCGCATTTCTTCAATTGCAACCGCCGTATATTGTAAAATAACATTCTACGGTCCAATCTGAAAGCATTATTCGTGTTTTCTTCTGGAAATTAGTTAATCAGCATATAGCAGTTTATAAAAAGTTTAAAAAATAATATTTATTTTTTTGAGTAAATTGTAACTAAAATAGTCAAGAAACTTGACCCTTCTGTTTGCATAAGATATAGCAAATAATTTATTACAACTTTTTTTGAAATATATCGATTTTTTTTAATGCGTAGTACTCAGAAAACAGTTGGAGACAAGCGGATGTGCGTAAAACCATATCAAAATGCGTTAGAAAGCATGGAGCAACCCAACCTCGCATTTCTTCAATTGCAACCGCCGTATATTGTAAAATAACATTCTACGGTCCAATCTGAAAGCATTATTCGTGTTTTCTTCTGGAAATTAGTTAATCAGCATATAGCAGTTTATAAAAAGTTTAAAAAATAATATTTATTTTTTTGAGTAAATTGTAACTAAAATAGTCAAGAAACTTGACCCTTCTGTTTGCATAAGATATAGCAAATAATTTATTACAACTTTTTTTGAAATATATCGATTTTTTTTAATGCGTAGTACTCAGAAAACAGTTGGAGACAAGCGGATGTGCGTAAAACCATATCAAAATGCGCTAGAAAGCATGGAGAAAACCAACCTCGCATCTCTTCTATTGCAACCGCCGTATATTGTAAAATAACATTCTACGGTCCAATCTGAAAGCATTATTCGTGTTTTCATCTGGAAATTAGTTAATCAGCATATAGCAGTTTATAAAAAGTTTAAAAAATAATATTTATTTTTTTGAGTAAGTTGTAACGAAAATAGTCAAGAAACTTGACCCTTCTGTTTGCATAAGATATAGCAAATAATTTATTACAACTTTTTTTGAAATATATCGATTCTTTTTAATGCGTAGTACTCAGAAAACAGTTGGAGACAAGCGGATGTGCGTAAAACCATATCAAAATGCGTTAGAAAGCATGGAGCAAGCCAACCTCGCATTTCTTCAATTGCAACCGCCGTATATTGTAAAATAACATTCTACGGTCCAATCTGAAAGCATTATTCGTGTTTTCATCTGGAAATTAGTTAATCAGCATATAGCAGTTTATAAAAAGTTTAAAAAATAATATTTATTTTTTTGAGTAAATTGTAACTAAAATAGTCAAGAAACTTGACTCTTCTGTTTGCATAAGATATAGCAAATAATTTATTACAACTTTTTTTTAAAATATATCGATTCTTTTTAATGCGTAGTACTCAGAAAACAGTTGGAGACAAGCGGATGTGCGTAAAACCATATCAAAATGCGTTAGAAAGCATGGAGCAAGCCAACCTCGCATTTCTTCAATTGCAACCGCCGTATATTGTAAAATAACATTCTACGGTCCAATCTGAAAGCATTATTCGTGTTTTCATCTGGAAATTAGTTAATCAGCATATAGCAGTTTATAAAAAGTTTAAAAAATAATATTTATTTTTTTGAGTAAGTTGTAACGAAAATAGTCAAGAAACTTGACCCTTCTGTTTGCATAAGATATAGCAAATAATTTATTACAACTTTTTTTGAAATATATCGATTCTTTTTAATGCGTAGTACTCAGAAAACAGTTGGAGACAACCGGATGTGCGTAAAACCATATCAAAATTCGTTAGAAAGCATGGAGCAAGCCAACCTCGCATTTCTTCAATTGCAACCGCCGTATATTGTAAAATAACATTAGACGGTCCAATCTGAAAGCATTATTCGTGTTTTCATCTGGAAATTAGTTAATCAGCATATAGCAGTTTATAAAAAGTTTAAAAAATAATATTTATTTTTTTGAGTAAATTGTAACTAAAATAGTCAAGAAACTTGACCCTTCTGTTTGCATAAGATATAGCAAATAATTTATTACAACTTTTTTTGAAATATATCGATTCTTTTTAATGCGTAGTACTCAGAAAACAGTTGGAGACAAGCGGATGTGCGTAAAACCATATCAAAATGCGTTAGAAAGCATGGAGCAAGCCAACCTCGCATTTCTTCAATTGCAACCGCCGTATATTGTAAAATAACATTCTACGGTCCAATCTGAAAGCATTATTCGTGTTTTCATCTGGAAATTAGTTAATCAGCATATAACAGTTTATAAAAAGTTTAAAAAATAATATTTATTTTTTTGAGTAAATTGTAACTAAAATAGTCAAGAAACTTGACCCTTCTGTTTGCATAAGATATAGCAAATAATTTCTTACAACTTTTTTTGAAATATATCGATTCTTTTTAATGCGTAGTACTCAGAAAACAGTTGGAGACAAGCGGATGTGCGTAAAACCATATCAAAATGCGTTAGAAAGCATGGAGCAAGCCAACCTCGCATTTCTTCAATTGCAACCGCCGTATATTGTAAAATAACATTCTACGGTCCAATCTGAAAGCATTATTCGTGTTTTCTTCTGGAAATTAGTTAATCAGCATATAACAGTTTATAAAAAGTTTAAAAAATAATATTTATTTTTTTGAGTAAATTGTAACTAAAATAGTCAAGAAACTTGACCCTTCTGTTTGCATAAGATATAGCAAATAATTTATTACAACTTTTTTTTAAAATATATCGATTCTTTTTAATGCGTAGTACTCAGAAAACAGTTGGAGACAAGCGGATGTGCGTAAAACCATATCAAAATGCGTTAGAAAGCATGGAGCAAGCCAACCTCGCATTTCTTCAATTGCAACCGCCGTATATTGTAAAATACCATTCTACGGTCCAATCTGAAAGCATTATTAGTGTTTTCATCTGGAAATTAGTTAATCAGCATATAGCAGTTTATAAAAAGTTTAAAAAATAATATTTATTTTTTTGAGTAAATTGTAACTAAAATAGTCAAGAAACTTGACCCTTCTGTTTGCATAAGATATAGCAAATAATTTATTACAACTTTATTTTGAAATATATCGATTCTTTTTAATGCGTAGTACTCAGAAAACAGTTGGAGACAAGCGGATGTGCGTAAAACCATATCAAAATGCGTTAGAAAGCATGGAGCAACCCAACCTCGCATTTCTTCAATTGCAACCGCCGTATATTGTAAAATAACATTCTACGGTCCAATCTGAAAGCATTATTCGTGTTTTCTTCTGGAAATTAGTTAATCAGCATATAGCAGTTTATAAAAAGTTTAAAAAATAATATTTATTTTTTTGAGTAAATTGTAACTAAAATAGTCAAGAAACTTGACCCTTCTGTTTGCATAAGATATAGCAAATAATTTATTACAACTTTTTTTGAAATATATCGATTTTTTTTAATGCGTAGTACTCAGAAAACAGTTGGAGACAAGCGGATGTGCGTAAAACCATATCAAAATGCGCTAGAAAGCATGGAGAAAACCAACCTCGCATCTCTTCTATTGCAACCGCCGTATATTGTAAAATAACATTCTACGGTCCAATCTGAAAGCATTATTCGTGTTTTCATCTGGAAATTAGTTAATCAGCATATAGCAGTTTATAAAAAGTTTAAAAAATAATATTTATTTTTTTGAGTAAGTTGTAACGAAAATAGTCAAGAAACTTGACCCTTCTGTTTGCATAAGATATAGCAAATAATTTATTACAACTTTTTTTGAAATATATCGATTCTTTTTAATGCGTAGTACTCAGAAAACAGTTGGAGACAACCGGATGTGCGTAAAACCATATCAAAATGCGTTAGAAAGCATGGAGCAAGCCAACCTCGCATTTCTTCAATTGCAACCGCCGTATATTGTAAAATAACATTCGACGGTCCAATCTGAAAGCATTATTCGTGTTTTCATCTGGAAATTAGTTAATCAGCATATAGCAGTTTATAAAAAGTTTAAAAAATAATATTTATTTTTTTGAGTAAATTGTAACTAAAATAGTCAAGAAACTTGACCCTTCTGTTTGCATAAGATATAGCAAATAATTTATTACAACTTTTTTTGAAATATATCGATTCTTTTTAATGCGTAGTACTCAGAAAACAGTTGGAGACAAGCGGATGTGCGTAAAACCATATCAAAATGCGTTAGAAAGCATGGAGCAAGCCAACCTCGCATTTCTTCAATTGCAACCGCCGTATATTGTAAAATAACATTCTACGGTCCAATCTGAAAGCATTATTCGTGTTTTCATCTGGAAATTAGTTAATCAGCATATAGCAGTTTATAAAAAGTTTAAAAAATAATATTTATTTTTTTGAGTAAATTGTAACTAAAATAGTCAAGAAACTTGACTCTTCTGTTTGCATAAGATATAGCAAATAATTTATTACAACTTTTTTTTAAAATATATCGATTCTTTTTAATGCGTAGTACTCAGAAAACAGTTGGAGACAAGCGGATGTGCGTAAAACCATATCAAAATGCGTTAGAAAGCATGGAGCAAGCCAACCTCGCATTTCTTCAATTGCAACCGCCGTATATTGTAAAATAACATTCTACGGTCCAATCTGAAAGCATTATTCGTGTTTTCATCTGGAAATTAGTTAATCAGCATATAGCAGTTTATAAAAAGTTTAAAAAATAATATTTATTTTTTTGAGTAAGTTGTAACGAAAATAGTCAAGAAACTTGACCCTTCTGTTTGCATAAGATATAGCAAATAATTTATTACAACTTTATTTTGAAATATATCGATTCTTTTTAATGCGTAGTACTCAGAAAACAGTTGGAGACAAGCGGATGTGCGTAAAACCATATCAAAATGCGTTAGAAAGCATGGAGCAAGCCAACCTCGCATTTCTTCAATTGCAACCGCCGTATATTGTAAAATAACATTCTACGGTCCAATCTGAAAGCATTATTCGTGTTTTCTTCTGGAAATTAGTTAATCAGCATATAGCAGTTTATAAAAAGTTTAAAAAATAATATTTATTTTTTTGAGTAAATTGTAACTAAAATAGTCAAGAAACTTGACCCTTCTGTTTGCATAAGATATAGCAAATAATTTATTACAACTTTTTTTGAAATATATCGATTTTTTTTAATGCGTAGTACTCAGAAAACAGTTGGAGACAAGCGGATGTGCGTAAAACCATATCAAAATGCGTTAGAAAGCATGGAGCAAGCCAATCTCGCATTTCTTCAATTGCAACCGCCGTATATTGTAAAATAACATTCTACGGTCCAATCTGAAAGCATTATTCGTGTTTTCATCTGGAAATTAGTTAATCAGCATATAGCAGTTTATAAAAAGTTTAAAAAACAATATTTATTTTTTTGAGTAAATTGTAACTAAAATAGTCAAGAAACTTGACCCTTCTGTTTGCATAAGATATAGCAAATAATTTATTACAACTTTATTTTGAAATATATCGATTCTTTTTAATGCGTAGTACTCAGAAAACAGTTGGAGACAAGCGGATGTGCGTAAAACCATATCAAAATGCGTTAGAAAGCATGGAGCAAGCCAACCTCGCATTTCTTCAATTGCAACCGCCGTATATTGTAAAATAACATTCTACGGTCCAATCTGAAAGCATTATTCGTGTTTTCTTCTGGAAATTAGTTAATCAGCATATAGCAGTTTATAAAAAGTTTAAAAAATAATATTTATTTTTTTGAGTAAATTGTAACTAAAATAGTCAAGAAACTTGACCCTTCTGTTTGCATAAGATATAGCAAATAATTTATTACAACTTTTTTTGAAATATATCGATTTTTTTTAATGCGGAGTACTCAGAAAACAGTTGGAGACAAGCGGATGTGCGTAAAACCATATCAAAATGCGTTAGAAAGCATGGAGCAAGCCAATCTCGCATTTCTTCAATTGCAACCGCCGTATATTGTAAAATAACATTCTACGGTCCAATCTGAAAGCATTATTCGTGTTTTCATCTGGAAATTAGTTAATCAGCATATAGCAGTTTATAAAAAGTTTAAAAAATAATATTTATTTTTTTGAGTAAATTGTAACTAAAATAGTCAAGAAACTTGACCCTTCTGTTTGCATAAGATATAGCAAATAATTTATTACAACTTTTCTTGAAATATATTGATTCTTTTTAATGCGTAGTACTCAGAAAACAGTTGGAGACAAGCGGATGTGCGTAAAACCATATCAAAATGCGTTAGAAAGCATGGAGCAAGCCAATCTCGCATTTCTTCAATTGCAACCGCCGTATATTGTAAAATAACATTCTACGGTCCAATCTGAAAGCATTATTCGTGTTTTCATCTGGAAATTAGTTAATCAGCATATAGCAGTTTATAAAAAGTTTAAAAAACAATATTTATTTTTTTGAGTAAATTGTAACTAAAATAGTCAAGAAACTTGACCCTTCTGTTTGCATAAGATATAGCAAATAATTTATTACAACTTTATTTTGAAATATATCGATTCTTTTTAATGCGTAGTACTCAGAAAACAGTTGGAGACAAGCGGATGTGCGTAAAACCATATCAAAATGCGTTAGAAAGCATGGAGCAAGCCAACCTCGCATTTCTTCAATTGCAACCGCCGTATATTGTAAAATAACATTCTACGGTCCAATCTGAAAGCATTATTCGTGTTTTCTTCTGGAAATTAGTTAATCAGCATATAGCAGTTTATAAAAAGTTTAAAAAATAATATTTATTTTTTTGAGTAAATTGTAACTAAAATAGTCAAGAAACTTGACCCTTCTGTTTGCATAAGATATAGCAAATAATTTATTACAACTTTTTTTGAAATATATCGATTTTTTTTAATGCGTAGTACTCAGAAAACAGTTGGAGACAAGCGGATGTGCGTAAAACCATATCAAAATGCGTTAGAAAGCATGGAGCAAGCCAATCTCGCATTTCTTCAATTGCAACCGCCGTATATTGTAAAATAACATTCTACGGTCCAATCTGAAAGCATTATTCGTGTTTTCATCTGGAAATTAGTTAATCAGCATATAGCAGTTTATAAAAATTTTAAAAAATAATATTTATTTTTTTGAGTAAATTGTAACTAAAATAGTCAAGAAACTTAACCCTTCTGTTTGCATAAGATATAGCAAATAATTTATTACAACTTTTCTTGAAATATATTGATTCTTTTTAATGCGTAGTACTCAGAAAACAGTTGGAGACAAGCGGATGTGCGTAAAACCATATCAAAATGCGTTAGAAAGCATGGAGCAAGCCAACCTCGCATTTCTTCAATTGCAACCGCCGTATATTGTAAAATAACATTCTACGGTCCAATCTGAAAGCATTATTCGTGTTTTCATCTGGAAATTAGTTAATCAGCATATAGCAGTTTATAAAAAGTTTAAAAAATAATATTTATTTTTTTGAGTAAATTGTAACTAAAATAGTCAAGAAACTTGACCCTTCTGTTTGCATAAGATATAGCAAATAATTTATTACAACTTTTTTTGAAATATATCGATTCTTTTTAATGCGTAGTACTCAGAAAACAGTTGGAGACAAGCGGATGTGCGTAAAACCATATCAAAATGCGTTAGAAAGCATGAAGCAAGCCAACCTCGCATTTCTTCAATTGCAACCGCCGTATATTGTAAAATAACATTCTACGGTCGAATCTGAAAGCATTATTCGTGTTTTCTTCTGGAAATTAGTTAATCAGCATATAGCAGTTTATAAAAAGTTTAAAAAATAATATTTATTTTTTTGAGTAAATTGTAACTAAAATAGTCAAGAAACTTGACCCTTCTGTTTGCATAAGATATAGCAAATAATTTATTACAACTTTTTTTGAAATATATCGATTCTTTTTAATGCGTAGTACTCAGAAAACAGTTGGAGACAAGCGGATGTGCGTAAAACCATATCAAAATGCGTTAGAAAGCATGGAGCAAGCCAATCTCGCATTTCTTCAATTGCAACCGCCGTATATAGTAAAATAACATTCTACGGTCCAATCTGAAAGCATTATTCGAGTTTTCATCTGGAAATTAGTTAATCAGCATATAGCAGTTTATAAAAAGTTTAAAAAATAGTATTTATTTTTTTGAGTAAATTGTAACTAAAATAGTCAAAAAACTTGACCCTTCTGTTTGCATAAGATATAGCAAATAATTTATTACAACTTTTTTTGATATATATCGATTCTTTTTAATGCGTAGTACTCAGAAAACAGTTGGAGACAAGCGGATGTGCGTAAAACCACATCAAAATGCGTTAGAAAGCATGGAGCAAGCCAACCTCGCATTTCTTCAATTGCAACCGCCGTATATTGTAAAATAACATTCTACGGTCCAATCTGAAAGCATTATTAGTGTTTTCATCTGGAAATTAGTTAATCAGCATATAGCAGTTTATAAAAAGTTTAAAAAATAATATTTATTTTTTTGAGTAAATTGTAACTAAAATAGTCAAGAAACTTGACCCTTCTGTTTGCATAAGATATAGCAAATAATTTATTACAACTTTTTTTGAAATATATCGATTCTTTTTAATGCGTAGTACTCAGAAAACAGTTGGAGACAAGCGGATGTGCGTAAAACCATATCAAAATGCGTTAGAAAGCATGGAGCAAGCCAACCTCGCATTTCTTCAATTGCAACCGCCGTATATTGTAAAATAACATTCTACGGTCCAATCTGAAAGCATTATTCGTGTTTTCTTCTGGAAATTAGTTAATCAGCATATAGCAGTTTATAAAAAGTTTAAAAAATAATATTTATTTTTTTGAGTAAATTGTAACTAAAATAGTCAAGAAACTTGACCCTTCTGTTTGCATAAAATATAGCAAATAATTTATTACAACTTTTTTTGAAATATATCGATTTCTTTTAATGCGTAGTACTCAGAAAACAGTTGGAGACAAGCGGATGTGCGTAAAACCATATCAAAATGCGTTAGAAAGCATGGAGCAAGCCAACCTCGCATTTCTTCAATTGCAACCGCCGTATATTGTAAAATAACATTCTACAGTCCAATCTGAAAGCATTATTCGTGTTTTCTTCTGGAAATTAGTTAATCAGCATATAGCAGTTTATAAAATGTTTAAAAAATAATATTTATTTTTTTGAGTAAATTGTAACTAAAATAGTCAAGAAACTTGACCCTTCTGTTTGCATAAGATATAGCAAATAATTTATTACAACTTTTTTTGAAATATATCGATTCTTTTTAATGCGTAGTACTCAGAAAACAGTTGGAGACAAGCGGATGTGCGTAAAACCATATCAAAATGCGTTAGAAAGCATGGAGCAAGCCAACCTCGCATTTCTTCAATTGCAACCGCCGTATATTGTAAAATAACATTCTACAGTCCAATCTGAAAGCATTATTCGTGTTTTCTTCTGGAAATTAGTTAATCAGCATATAGCAGTTTATAAAATGTTTAAAAAATAATATTTATTTTTTTGTGTAAATTGTAACTAAAATAGTCAGGAAACTTGACCCTTCTGTTTGCATAAGATATAGCAAATAATTTATTACAACTTTTTTTGAAATATATCGATTCTTTTTAATGCGTAGTACTCAGAAAACAGTTGGAGACAAGCGGATGTGCGTAAAACCATATCAAAATGCGTTAGAAAGCATGGAGCAAGCCAACCTCGCATTTCTTCAATTGCAACCGCCGTATATTGTAAAATAACATTCTACGGTCCAATCTGAAAGCATTATTCGTGTTTTCATCTGGAAATTAGTTAATCAGCATATAGCAGTTTATAAAAAGTTTAAAAAATAATATTTGTTTATTTGAGTAAATTGTAACTAAAATAGTCAAGAAACTTGACCCTTCTGTTTGCATAAGATATAGCAAATAATTTATTACAACTTTTTTTGATATATATATCGATTCTTTTTAATGCGTAGTACTCAGAAAACAGTTGGAGCCAAGCGGATGTGCGTAAAACCATATCAAAATGCGTTAGAAAGCATGGAGCAAGCCAACCTCGCATTTCTTCAATTGCAACCGCCGTATATTGTAAAATAACATTCTACGGTCCAATCTGAAAGCATTATTCGTGTTTTCATCTGGAAATTAGTTAATCAGCATATAGCAGTTTAGAAAAAGTTTAAAAAATAATATTTATTTTTTTGAGTAAATTGTAACTAAAATAGTCAAGAAACTTGACCCTTCTGTTTGCATAAGATATAGCAAATAATTTATTACAACTTTTTTTGAAATATATCGATTCTTTTTAATGCGTAGTACTCAGAAAACAGTTGGAGACAAGCGGATGTGCGTAAAACCATATCAAAATGCGTTAGAAAGCATGGAGCAAGCCAACCTCGCATTTCTTCAATTGCAACCGCCGTATATTGTGAAATAACAATCTACGGTCCAATCTGAAAGCATTATTCGTGTTTTCATCTGGAAATTAGTTAATCAGCATATAGCAGTTTATAAAAAGTTTAAAAAATTATATTTAATTTTTTGAGTAAATTGTAACTAAAATAGTCAAGAAACTTGACCCTTCTGTTTGCATATGATATAGCAAATAATTTATTACAACTTTTTTTGAAATATATCGATTCTTTTTAATGCGTAGTACTCAGAAAACAGTTGGAGACAAGCGGATGTGCGTAAAACCATATCAAAATGCGTTAGAAAGCATCGAGCAAGCCAACCTCGCATTTCTTCAATTGCAACCGCCGTATATTGTAAAATAACATTCTACGGTCCAATCTGAAAGCATTATTCGTGTTTTCATCTGGAAATTAGTTAATCAGCATATAGCAGTTTATAAAAAGTTTAAAAAATAATATTTATTTTTTTGAGTAAATTGTAACTAAAATAGTCAAGAAACTTCACCCTTCTGTTTGCATAGATATAGCAAATAATTTATTACAACTTTTTTTGAAATATATCGATTCTTTTTAATGCGTAGTACTCAGAAAACAGTTGGAGACAAGCGGATGTGCGTAAAACCATATCAAAATGCGTTAGAAAGCATGGAGCAAGCCAACCTCGCATTTCTTCAATTGCAACCGCCGTATATTGTAAAATAACATTCTACGGTCCAATCTGAAAGCATTATTCGTGTTTTCATCTGGAAATTAGTTAATCAGCATATAACAGTTTATAAAAAGTTTAAAAAATAATATTTATTTTTTTGAGTAAATTGTAACTAAAATAGTCAAGAAACTTGACCCTTCTGTTTGCATAAGATATAGCAAATAATTTATTACAACTTTTTTTGAAATATATCGATTCTTTTTAATGCGTAGTACTCAGAAAACAGTTGGAGACAAGCGGATGTGCGTAAAACCATATCAAAATGCGTTAGAAAGCATGGAGCAAGCCAACCTCGCATTTCTTAAATTGCAACCGCCGTATATTGTAAAATAACATTCTACGGTCCAATCTGAAAGCATTATTCGTGTTTTCATCTGGAAATTAGTTAATCAGCATATAGCAGTTTATAAAAAGTTTAAAAAATAATATTTATTTTTTTGAGTAAATTGTAACTAAAATAGTCAAGAAACTTGACCCTTCTGTTTGCATAAGATATAGCAAATAATTTATTACAACTTTTTTTTAAAATATATCGATTCTTTTTAATGCGTAGTACTCAGAAAACAGTTGGAGACAAGCGGATGTGCGTAAAACCATATCAAAATGCGTTAGAAAGCATGGAGCAAGCCAACCTCGCATTTCTTCAATTGCAACCGCCGTATATTGTAAAATAACATGCTACGGTCCAATCTGAAAGCATTATTCGTGTTTTCATCTGGAAATTAGTTAATCAGCATATAGCAGTTTATAAAAAGTTTAAAAAATAATATTTATTTTTTTGAGTAAGTTGTAACGAAAATAGTCAAGAAACTTGACCCTTCTGTTTGCATAAGATATAGCAAATAATTTATTACAACTTTTTTTGAAATATATCGATTCTTTTTAATGCGTAGTACTCAGAAAACAGTTGGAGACAACCGGATGTGCGTAAAACCATATCAAAATGCGTTAAAAAGCATGGAGCAAGCCAACCTCGCATTTCTTCAATTGCAACCGCCGTATATTGTAAAATAACATTCGACGGTCCAATCTGAAAGCATTATTCGTGTTTTCATCTGGAAATTAGTTAATCAGCATATAGCAGTTTATAAAAAGTTTAAAAAATAATATTTATTTTTTTGAGTAAATTGTAACTAAAATAGTCAAGAAACTTGACCCTTCTGTTTGCATAAGATATAGCAAATAATTTATTACAACTTTTTTTGAAATATATCGATTTTTTTTAATGCGTAGTACTCAGAAAACAGTTGGAGACAAGCGGATGTGCGTAAAACCATATCAAAATGCGTTAGAAAGCATGGAGCAAGCCAATCTCGCATTTCTTCAATTGCAACCGCCGTATATTGTAAAATAACATTCTACGGTCCAATCTGAAAGCATTATTCGTGTTTTCATCTGGAAATTAGTTAATCAGCATATAGCAGTTTATAAAAAGTTTAAAAAATAATATTTATTTTTTTGAGTAAATTGTAACTAAAATAGTCAAGAAACTTGACCCTTCTGTTTGCATAAGATATAGCAAATAATTTATTACAACTTTTCTTGAAATATATTGATTCTTTTTAATGCGTAGTACTCAGAAAACAGTTGGAGACAAGCGGATGTGCGTAAAACCATATCAAAATGCGTTAGAAAGCATGGAGCAAGCCAACCTCGCATTTCTTCAATTGCAACCGCCGTATATTGTAAAATAACATTCTACGGTCCAATCTGAAAGCATTATTCGTGTTTTCATCTGGAAATTAGTTAATCAGCATATAGCAGTTTATAAAAAGTTTAAAAAATAATATTTATTTTTTTGAGTAAATTGTAACTAAAATAGTCAAGAAACTTGACCCTTCTGTTTGCATAAGATATAGCAAATAATTTATTACAACTTTTTTTGAAATATATCGATTCTTTTTAATGCGTAGTACTCAGAAAACAGTTGGTGACAAGCGGATGTGCGTAAAACCATATCAAAATGCGTTAAAAAGCATGGAGCAAGCCAACCTCGCATTTCTTCAATTGCAACCGCCGTATATTGTAAAATAACATTCTACGGTCCAATCTGAAAGCATTATTCGTGTTTTCATCTGGAAATTAGTTAATCAGCATATAGCAGTTTATAAAAAGTTTAAAAAATAATATTTATTTTTTTGAGTAAATTGTAACTAAAATAGTCAAGAAACTTGAACCTTCTGTTTGCATAAGATATAGCAAATAATTTATTACAACTTTTTTTGAAATATATCGATTCTTTTTAATGCGTAGTACTCAGAAAACAGTTGGAGACAAGCGGATGTGCGTAAAACCATATCAAAATGCGTTAGAAAGCATGGAGCAAGCCAATCTCGCATTTCTTCAATTGCAACCGCCGTATATAGTAAAATAACATTCTACGGTCCAATCTGAAAGCATTATTCGAGTTTTCATCTGGAAATTAGTTAATCAGCATATAGCAGTTTATAAAAAGTTTAAAAAATAGTATTTATTTTTTTGAGTAAATTGTAACTAAAATAGTCAAAAAACTTGACCCTTCTGTTTGCATAAGATATAGCAAATAATTTATTACAACTTTTTTTGATATATATCGATTCTTTTTAATGCGTAGTACTCCGAAAACAGTTGGAGACAAGCGGATGTGCGTAAAACCACATCAAAATGCGTTAGAAAGCATGGAGCAAGCCAACCTCGCATTTCTTCAATTGCAACCGCCGTATATTGTAAAATAACATTCTACGGTCCAATCTGAAAGCATTATTAGTGTTTTCATCTGGAAATTAGTTAATCAGCATATAGCAGTTTATAAAAAGTTTAAAAAATAATATTTATTTTTTTGAGTAAATTGTAACTAAAATAGTCAAGAAACTTGACCCTTCTGTTTGCATAAGATATAGCAAATAATTTATTACAACTTTATTTTGAAATATATCGATTCTTTTTAATGCGTAGTACTCAGAAAACAGTTGGAGACAAGCGGATGTGCGTAAAACCATATCAAAATGCGTTAGAAAGCATGGAGCAAGCCAACCTCGCATTTCTTCAATTGCAACCGCCGTATATTGTAAAATAACATTCTACGGTCCAATCTGAAAGCATTATTCGTGTTTTCATCTGGAAATTAGTTAATCAGCATATAGCAGTTTAGAAAAAGTTTAAAAAATAATATTTATTTTTTTGAGTAAATTGTAACTTAAATAGTCAAGAAACTTGACCCTTCTGTTTGCATAAGATATAGCAAATAATTTATTACAACTTTTTTTGATATATATCGATTCTTTTTAATGCGTAGTACTCAGAAAACAGTTGGAGACAAGCGGATGTGCGTAAAACCATATCAAAATGCGTTAGAAAGCAAGGAGCAAGCCAACCTCGCATTTATTCAATTGCAACCGCCGTATATTGTGAAATAACATTCTACGGTCCAATCTGAAAGCATTATTCGTGTTTTCATCTGGAAATTAGTTAATCAGCATATAGCAGTTTATAAAAAGTTTAAAAAATAATATTTATTTTTTTGAGTAATCTGTAACTAAAATAGTCAAGAAACTTGACCCTTCTGTTTGCATAAGATATAGCAAATAATTTATTACAACTTTTTTTGATATATATCGATTCTTTTGAATGCGTAGTACTCAGAAAACAGTTGGAGACAAGCGGATGTGCGTAAAACCATATCAAAATGCGTTAGAAAGCATGGAGCAAGCCAACCTCGCGTTTCTTCAATTGCAACCGCCGTATATTGTAAAATAACATTCTACGGTCCAATCTGAAAGCATTATTCGTGTTTTCATCTGGAAATTAGTTAATCAGCATATAGCAGTTTATAAAAAGTTTAAAAAATAATATTTATTTTTTTGAGTAAATTGTAACTAAAATAGTCAAGAAACTTGACCCTTCTGTTTGCATAAGATATAGCAAATAATTTATTACAACTTTATTTTGAAATATATCGATTCTTTTTAATTCGTAGTCCTCAGAAAACAGTTGGAGACAAGCGGATGTGCGTAAAACCATATCAAAATGCGTTGGAAAGCATGGAGCAAGCCAACCTCGCATTTCTTCAATTGCAACCGCCGTATATTGTAAAATAACATTCTACGGTCCAATCTGAAAGCATTATTCGTGTTTTCATCTGGAAATTAGTTAATCAGCATATAGCAGTTTAAAAAAAGTTTAAAAAATAATATTTATTTTTTTGAGTAAATTGTAACTAAAATAGTCAAGAAACTTGACCCTTCTGTTTGCATAAGATATAGCAAATAATTTATTACAACTTTTTTTTAAAATATATCGATTCTTTTTAATGCGTAGTACTCAGAAAACAGTTGGAGACAAGCGGATGTGCGTAAAACCATATCAAAATGCGTTAGAAAGCATGGAGCAAGCCAACCTCGCATTTCTTCAATTGCAACCGCCGTATATTGTAAAATAACATTCTACGGTCCAATCTGAAAGCATTATTCGTGTTTTCATCTGGAAATTAGTTAATCAGCATATAGCAGTTTATAAAAAGTTTAAAAAATAATATTTATTTTTTTGAGTAAATTGTAACGAAAATAGTCAAGAAACTTGACCCTTCTGTTTGCATAAGATATAGCAAATAATTTATTACAACTTTTTTTGAAATATATCGATTCTTTTTAATGCGTAGTACTCAGAAAACAGTTGGAGACAACCGGATGTGCGTAAAACCATATCAAAATGCGTTAGAAAGCATGGAGCAAGCCAACCTCGCATTTCTTCAATTGCAACCGCCGTATATTGTAAAATAACATTCGACGGTCCAATCTGAAAGCATTATTCGTGTTTTCATCTGGAAATTAGTTAATCAGCATATAGCAGTTTAGAAAAAGTTTAAAAAATAATATTTATTTTTTTGAGTAAATTGTAACTAAAATAGTCAAGAAACTTGACCCTTCTGTTTGCATAAGATATAGCAAATAATTTATTACAACTTTTTTTGAAATATATCGATTCTTTTTAATGCGTAGTACTCAGAAAACAGTTGGAGACAAGCGGATGTGCGTAAAACCATATCAAAATGCGTTAGAAAGCATGGAGCAAGCCAACCTCGCATTTCTTCTATTGCAACCGCCGTATATTGTAAAATAACATTCTACGGTCCAATCTGAAAGCATTATTCGTGTTTTCTTCTGGAAATTAGTTAATCAGCATATAGCAGTTTATAAAAAGTTTAAAAAATAATATTTATTTTTTTGAGTAAATTGTAACTAAAATAGTCAAGAAACTTGACCCTTCTGTTTGCATAAGATATAGCAAATAATTTATTACAACTTTTTTTGAAATATATCGATTCTTTTTAATGCGTAGTACTCAGAAAACAGTTGGAGACAAGCGGATGTGCGTAAAACCATATCAAAATGCGTTAGAAAGCATGGAGCAAGCCAACCTCGCATTTCTTCAATTGCAACCGCCGTATATTGTTAAATAACATTCTACGGTCCAATCTGAAAGCATTATTCGTGTTTTCATCTGGAAATTAGTTAATCAGCATATAGCAGTTTAGAAAAAGTTTAAAAAATAATATTTATTTTTTTGAGTAAATTGTAACTTAAATAGTCAAGAAACTTGACCCTTCTGTTTGCATAAGATATAGCAAATAATTTATTACAACTTTTTTTGATATATATCGATTCTTTTTAATGCGTAGTACTCAGAAAACAGTTGGAAACAAGCGGATGTGCGTAAAACCATATTAAAATGCGTTAGAAAGCATGGAGCAAGCCAACCTGGCATTTCTTCAATTGCAACCGCCGTATATTGTGAAATAACATTCTACGGTCCAATCTGAAAGCATTATTCGTGTTTTCATCTGGAAATTAGTTAATCAGCATAAGCAGTTTATAAAAAGTTTAAAAAATAATATTTATTTTTTTGAGTAAATTGTAACTAAAATAGTCAAGAAACTTGACCCTTCTGTTTGCATAAGATATAGCAAATAATTTATTACAACTTTTTTTGAATGATATCGATTCTTTTTAATGCGTAGTACTCAGAAAACAGTTGGAGACAAGCGGATGTGCGTAATACCATATCAAAATGCGTTAGAAAGCATGGAGCAAGCCAACCTCGCATTTCTTCAATTGCAACCGCCGTATATTGTAAAATAACATTCTACGGTCCAATCTGAAAGCATTATTCGTGTTTTCATCTGGAAATTAGTTAATCAGCATATAGCAGTTTATAAAAAGTTTAAAAAATAATATTTATTTTTTTGAGTAAATTGTAACTAAAATAGTCAAGAAACTTGACCCTTCTGTTTGCATAAGATATAGCAAATAATTTATTACAACTTTTTTTGATATATATCGATTCTTTTGAATGCGTAGTACTCAGAAAACAGTTGGAGACAAGCGGATGTGCGTAAAACCATATCAAAATGCGTTAGAAAGCATGGAGCAAGCCAACCTCGCATTTCTTCAATTGCAACCGCCGTATATTGTAAAATAACATTCTACGGTCCAATCTGAAAGCATTATTCGTGTTTTCATCTGGAAATTAGTTAATCAGCATATAGCAGTTTATAAAAAGTTTAAAAAATAATATTTATTTTTTTGAGTAAATTGTAACTAAAATAGTCAAGAAACTTGACCCTTCTGTTTGCATAAGATATAGCAAATAATTTATTACAACTTTTTTTGAAATATATCGATTCTTTTTAATGCGTAGTACTCAGAAAACAGTTGGAGACAAGCGGATGTGCGTAAAACCATATCAAAATGCGTTAGAAAGCATGAAGCAAGCCAACCTCGCATTTCTTCAATTGCAACCGCCGTATATTGTAAAATAACATTCTACGGTCCAATCTGAAAGCATTATTCGTGTTTTCTTCTGGAAATTAGTTAATCAGCATATAGCAGTTTATAAAAAGTTTAAAAAATAATATTTATTTTTTTGAGTAAATTGTAACTAAAATAGTCAAGAAACTTGACCCTTCTGTTTGCATAAGATATAGCAAATAATTTATTACAACTTTTTTTGAAATATATCGATTCTTTTTAATGCGTAGTACTCAGAAAACAGTTGGAGACAAGCGGATGTGCGTAAAACCATATCAAAATACGTTAGAAAGCATGGAGCAAGCCAATCTCGCATTTCTTCAATTGCAACCGCCGTATATTGTAAAATAACATTCTACGGTCCAATCTGAAAGCATTATTCGAGTTTTCATCTGGAAATTAGTTAATCAGCATATAGCAGTTTATAAAAAGTTTAAAAAATAATATTTATTTTTTTGAGTAAATTGTAACTAAAATAGTCAAGAAACTTGACCCTTCTGTTTGCATAAGATATAGCAAATAATTTATTACAACTTTTTTTGATATATATCGATTCTTTTTAATGCGTAGTACTCAGAAAACAGTTGGAGACAAGCGGATGTGCGTAAAACCATATCAAAATGCGTTAAAAAGCATGGAGCAAGCCAACCTCGCATTTCTTCAATTGCAACCGCCGTATATTGTAAAATAACATTCTACGGTCCAATCTGAAAGCATTATTCGTGTTTTCATCTGGAAATTAGTTAATCAGTATATAGCAGTTTATAAAAAGTTTAAAAAATAATATTTATTTTTTTGAGTAAATTGTAACTAAAATAGTCAAGAAACTTGACCCTTCTGTTTGCATAAGATATAGCAAATAATTTATTACAACTTTTTTTGAAATATATCGATTCTTTTTAATGCGTAGCACTCAGAAAACAGTTGGAGACAAGCGGATGTGCGTAAAACCATATCAAAATGCGTTAGAAAGCATGGAGCAAGCCAACCTCGCATTTCTTCAATTGCAACTGCCGTATATTGTAAAATAACATTCTACGGTCCAATCTGAAAGCATTATTCGTGTTTTCATCTGGAAATTAGTTAATCAGCATATAGCAGTTTATAAAAAGTTTAAAAAATAATATTTATTTTTTTGAGTAAATTGTAACTAAAATAGTCAAGAAACTTGACCCTTCTGTTTGCATAAGATATAGCAAATAATTTATTACAACTTTTTTTGAAATATATCGATTCTTTTTAATGCGTAGCACTCAGAAAACAGTTGGAGACAAGCGGATGTGCGTAAAACCATATCAAAATGCGTTAGAAAGCATGGAGCAAGCCAACCTCGCATTTCTTCAATTGCAACCGCCGTATATTGTAAAATAACATTCTAGGTCCAATCTGAAAGCATTATTCGTGTTTTCATCTGGAAATTAGTTAATCAGCATATAGCAGTTTATAAAAAGTTTAAAAAATAATATTTATTTTTTTGAGTAAATTGTAACTAAAATAGTCAAGAAACTTGACCCTTCTGTTTGCATAAGATATAGCAAATAATTTATTACAACTTTTTTTGAAATATATCGATTCTTTTTAATGCGTAGCACTCAGAAAACAGTTGGAGACAAGCGGATGTGCGTAAAACCATATCAAAATGCGTTAGAAAGCATGGAGCAAGCCAACCTCGCATTTCTTCAATTGCAACCGCCGTATATTGTAAAATAACATTCTACGGTCCAATCTGAAAGCATTATTCGTGTTTTCATCTGGAAATTAGTTAATCAGCATCATGGTATAAAGATTACAAGGTATGATCTATACGTGAACGAAAACTCGTCCCCTACTGCGCATTCAAACATGGCTGACCTGGTGAGACATACTTTGACGTTTCCTATTGTTTATTTTAGAATTCTTAATTATTTTAAATTATTTAAAATGTATTTTAAACTAAAACGTTTCACATTTTACAGTTTGTCACGCCTATTTTGTATTACGGTTGGTAAACAATTTACTGTAATGTACTATATATATAGTGTAATATTTGTATTGAGTAGAATAAAAGCAATTAAGTGGAAAGTGAAGTAAACAATCGTACAAGTGTGAATATTCGTGAATATATTACAAAAATGAGGTGTTCTGTTTTCGGTTGCAATAATACCAATCAAGGTGAAAATGCTACTACATTGATATACTACCACTCATTTCCTAAAGATTCAACAGTAATGAAACGGTGGCTGCATTTATGTGGACGCAGTGATAAAATTAATCCAAATACTGCTCGAATTTGTTCAGTTCATTTTGTTGAAGAAGATTACCAATTAGATACTCTTTTTGCATCTTATGGTATCAATAGAAGGTTTAAAAAATTAAACATTGGAGCGGTACCAACACAACATTTGCCTCGACAACAAACGACAGGTGAAAGTTCAGTGCGATGTGATCGTCTTCGAAAGAGAAATGCGAACAAAACTACAACAGAGTCAGAGCCCGAGTCCTCCGTAATGAACATTACAGAAACTAATGACATCGAAATACATGCATCGGCTTCTACTTCTTCAATAGAAAATCAAAGGTAAATAATTTCAGTTAAATACTTGAATTATTAATTAATAATGCATTTCTTACAGAAGTAAGCCATCGTTAATCCAAAATATCGATATTTTGGAATCATATAATGAAGCTGTACATCAATCAGAAAATGAAAGGTAAATAATATATTATTATTTTTATTTGGTTATCAAAGAATATTATTATTATTGTATTTATTTATTAGAGCACGGTCGTAGACTAGCGTTAGAAGTGCTACCTGAAAGTGCTCATTTTATATTATATTTATTTATTTATTAATTCTATTTTTAAATTATTGCTTTATTTATAGTGAATTAAAGCGAGAAATTTGTATATTAAAAAATTATATTGATGAGCTTGAAGCTAAAATCAAGGTACTTGAGGCAGAGAATCATGAAAAAAAAGGAATTCTAGAATCTGTTTCTGCTATTTTCACATCGGGTCAAATGAAAAGGTTAACAAATCCTACCATAAAGACTCACTGGTCCGCTGATGACATTGCAAACGGAATAGCAATACACAGTGCAGGTGCACGTGCTTATCGATTACTTCTAAAGAAGGAATACCCACTGCCAGCTGTATCGACTCTTAGAAAGTGGTGTGGTAAAATAAAAATTTGCCCAGGGATTTTAGAACCTGTTTTACAAATCATGGAAAACTCAGATTTGACAATGTTAGAGAAGTTGTGTGTTCTCTCGTTTGATGAAATGAAAATCAAGAAGCAATATTTATATAATAAGTTAGATGATGAAACATTAAAACCGGCTAACAATGTTCAAGTGGCAATGATTCGGGGGTTGTTTGGTAACTGGAAGCAGCCCGTATTTTTTGATTATGATTGCAACATGACAAAAGAGGTCATTTTCAAAATAATTACACGCATTGAACGTTCTGGCTTTCAAGTTGTTGCAACCGTATGTGATTTAGGAGGATCAAATCGTGGAGTTTTGAAAGTGCTTGAGGTTACTCACGAAAAGCCTTGGTTTCCAAACCCAATTGATACGAGTAGAAATGTGTATGTTTTTGCAGATGTTCCTCATTTGTTAAAATTAATTCGAAATAATTTTGTTGATTATGGTTTTATGATTGACGGGAAAGTAATCAATAAATCAGTTATAGAAGAGTTGCTTGGCAAAACAAATGAAAAATCCGAATTAAGTATAGCATACAAGATTTCTACTGAAAATTTAATGGTAAAAAATGCTGGTAGGCAGAAAGTAAAATTAGCAGCAAAATTGTTTTCGCACACGGTTGCACAAGCAATTAAGCGTGCTACCATTTTAGGTGAATTAGAATCGGTTAATGCATTAGAATGTTCAGAATTTTTTGAATTGGTAGCTAACATTAAATTTGTCGCTATTGGAAGACACTAACAACATTTTATTTTATTACAGGTTAATGATTGGTTTGATTGCCTAAACATCCGAGTTCCTCATCAGGACAGTCGTGAACGAACTCATGGCTTTGGTATGCAATTAGATGTTCAGTTACGAATTATAAACAAAATGTCTGAAACAATGCAAAACATGCTAGTCCAATCAAAATCTTCAATGATGCCTTTCCAGAAAGGTAACAATTCTTGAATTATGTTATTATATATAGAGAAATTAATAATATTTAAATTTTGACTTAGGTATCATCATGACGAATAATGCATTGAAACTACTTTTTAATGATGTTAAAGACCGGTACAATGTTTCGTATTTGTTAACATATCGCCTTAATCAAGACGTTCTGGAAAACTTTTTTGGAGTGCTCAGATCAAGAGGGGGTCTACATGATCACCCCGATCAACTTCAATTTTTGTACAGGCTTCGTGCATACATTTTAGGCCGAAATGAGGGCAATATTTCGTTTGAAGGTAATACAAGCATCGATGATACACCAGATTTGGATAATGTGGCAAACTTGAGTTCGCAATATTTTAATAGTGTCAGATCCAGTACCACTAGAGCCTGAAATTGATGAACTGGCTTCTCTCCAATATGATGCTCTGGAACATCTAGCGGGGTATATTTGTTATCGCCTTAAAAATAAGCCAGAAGTAACTAACTTGGAATGTAATAATCCAGAGCAAAGTTATACCTGGACCAATCAGCTCTCTGAAGGTGGTTTAAGAAAACCCTCCGATGAGCTAATGCAGAAGATGGAGCTCATGGAGAGAATATTTAATGACATAAATGGTCAAGATGCTGTTATATTTACGAAAGGGTTTCTTCACTTACATTTAGAAAGTTCTGCACATATCGATTGTGATGAATCAGTAAAAACGTTGTTTTTCAGATCTAGAATGTATTTTAGACTGAAGATGCTTAATAAATTACTTGTTGATTTAAGTAGTAATAGAAAACGAAAAGTAATAAAGATTACTTCTTAAAATGTTTATTTTACTTTTATTCAAATAAATAATATAAATGCACTCTTGTTACCTTATTTTTATATAAAATATAAATAATATAATCCGTGAACAAACTAATAAAGAAACTATATATATATGTTATATATATAATCAAAATAATTGAGTTCCTATTTAAAAAAGTTCGCAAAAACTAAATTTTGAAAAGTAATAATTTTTCAAATATAAATTGTGAAAATATCTAATTTTTAAAGTAAAATTGAAAAAAAAATTTAATTTTCAAACTTTAATTTGAATTCGGATGTCTCATAGGGTCCGCCATATTGAATTATTAAACGTCACTCGATGCGCAAGATCATACCTTGTAATCTTTATACCATGAATCAGCATATAGCAGTTTATAAAAAGTTTAAAAAATAATATTTATTTTTTTGAGTAAATTGTAACTAAAATAGTCAAGCAACTTGACCCTTCTGTTTGCATAAGATATAGCAAATAATTTATTACAACTTTTTTTGAAATATATAGATTCTTTTTAATGCGTAGTACTCAGAAAACAGTTGGAGACAAGCGGATGTGCGTAAAACCATATCAAAATGCGTTAGAAAGCATGGAGCAAGCCAACCTCGCATTTCTTCAATTGCAACCGCCGTATATTGTAAAATAACATTCTACGGTCCAATCTGAAAGCATTATTCGTGTTTTCATCTCGAAATTAGTTAATCAGCATATAGCAGTTTATAAAAAGTTTAAAAAATAATATTTATTTTTTTGAGTAAATTGTAACTAAAATAGTCAAGAAACTTGACCCTTCTGTTTGCATAAGATATAGCAAATAATTTATTGCAACTTTTTTTGAAATATATCGATTCTTTTTAATGCGTAGCACTCAGAAAACAGTTGGAGACAAGCGGATGTGCGTAAAACCATATCAAAATGCGTTAGAAAGCATAGAGCAAGCCAATCTCGCATTTCTTCAATTGCAACCGCCGTATATTGTAAAATAACATTCTACGGTCCAATCTGAAAGCATTATTCGTGTTTTCATCTGGAAATTAGTTAATCAGCATATAGCAGTTTATAAAAAGTTTAAAAAATAATATTTATTTTTTTGAGTAAATTGTAACTAAAATAGTCAAGAAACTTGACCCTTCTGTTTGCATAAGATATAGCAAATAATTTATTACAACTTTTTTTGAAATATATCGATTCTTTTTAATGCGTAGTACTCAGAAAACAGTTGGAGACAAGCGGATGTGCGTAAAACCATATCAAAATGCGTTAGAAAGCATGGAGCAAGCCAACCTCGCATTTCTTCAATTGCAACCGCCGTGTATTGTAAAATAACATTCTACGGTCCAATCTGAAAGCATTATTCGTGTTTTCATCTGGAAATTAGTTAATCAGCATATAGCAGTTTATAAAAAGTTTAAAAAATAATATTTATTTTTTTGAGTAAATTGTAACTAAAATAGTCAAGAAACTTGACCCTTCTGTTTGCATAAGATATAGCAAATAATTTATTACAACTTTTTTTGATATATATCGATTCTTTTTAATGCGTAGTACTCAGAAAACAGTTGGAGACAAGCGGATGTGCGTAAAACCATATCAAAATGCGTTAGAAAGCATGGAGCAAGCCAACCTCGCATTTCTTCAATTGCAACCGCCGTATATTGTAAAATAACATTCTACGGTCCAATCTGAAAGCATTATTCGTGTTTTCATCTGGAAATTAGTTAATCAGCATATAGCAGTTTAGAAAAAGTTTAAAAAATAATTTTTATTTTTTTGAGTAAATTATAACTAAAATAGTCAAGAAATTTGACCCTTCTGTTTGCATAAGATATAGCAAATAATTTATTACAACTTTTTTTGAAATATATCGATTCTTTTTAATGCGTAGTACTCAGAAAACAGTTGGAGACAAGCGGATGTGCGTAAAACCATATCAAAATGCGTTAGAAAGCATGGAGCAAGCCAACCTCGCATTTCTTCAATTGCAACCGCCGTATATTGTAAAATAACATTCTACGGTCCAATCTGAAAGCATTATTCGTGTTTTCATCTGGAAATTAGTTAATCAGCATATAGCAGTTTATAAAAAGTTTAAAAAGTAATATTTATTTTTTTGAGTAAATTGTAACTAAAATAGTCAAGCAACTTGACCCTTCTGTTTGCATAAGATATAGCAAATAAATTATTACAACTTTTTTTGAAATATATAGATTCTTTTTAATGCGTAGCACTCAGAAAACAGTTGGAGACAAGCGGATGTGCGTAAAACCATATCAAAATGCGTTAGAAAGCATGGAGCAAGCCAACCTCGCATTTCTTCAATTGCAACCGCCGTATATTGTAAAATAACATTCTACGGTCCAATCTAAAAGCATTATTCGTGTTTTCATCTGGAAATTAGTTAATCAGCATATAGCAGTTTATAAAAAGTTTAAAAAATAATATTTATTTTTTTGAGTAAATTGTAACTAAAATAGTCAAGAAACTTGACCCTTCTGTTTGCATAAGATATAGCAAATAATTTATTACAACTTTTTTTGAAATATATCGATTCTTTTTAATGCGTAGTACTCAGAAAACAGTTGGAGACAAGCGGATGTGCGTAAAACCATATCAAAATGCGTTAGAAAGCATGGAGCAAGCCAATCTCGCATTTCTTCAATTGCAACCGCCGTATATTGTAAAATAACATTCTACGGTCCAATCTGAAAGCATTATTCGTGTTTTCATCTGGAAATTAGTTAATCAGCATATAGCAGTTTATAAAAAGTTTAAAAAATAATATTTATTTTTTTGAGTAAATTGTAACTAAAATAGTCAAGAAACTTGACCCTTCTGTTTGCATAAGATATACCAAATAATTTATTACAACTTTTTTTGAAATATATCGATTCTTTTTAATGCGTAGTACTCAGAAAACAGTTGAAGACAAGCGGATGTGCGTAAAACCATATCAAAATGCGTTAGAAAGCATGGAGCAAGCCAACCTCGCATTTCTTCAATTGCAACCGCCGTGTATTGTAAAATAACATTCTACGGTCCAATCTGAAAGCATTATTCGTGTTTTCATCTGGAAATTAGTTAATCAGCATATAGCAGTTTATAAAAAGTTTAAAAAATAATATTTATTTTTTTGAGTAAATTGTAACTAAAATAGTCAAGAAACTTGACCCTTCTGTTTGCATAAGATATAGCAAATAATTTATTACAACTTTTTTTGATATATATCGATTCTTTTTAATGCGTAGTACTCAGAAAACAGTTGGAGACAAGCGGATGTGCGTAAAACCATATCAAAATGCGTTAGAAAGCATGGAGCAAGCCAACCTCGCATTTCTTCAATTGCAACCGCCGTATATTGTAAAATAACATTCTACGGTCCAATCTGAAAGCATTATTCGTGTTTTCATCTGGAAATTAGTTAATCAGCATATAGCAGTTTAGAAAAAGTTTAAAAAATAATTTTTATTTTTTTGAGTAAATTATAACTAAAATAGTCAAGAAATTTGACCCTTCTGTTTGCATAAGATATAGCAAATAATTTATTACAACTTTTTTTGAAATATATCGATTCTTTTTAATGCGTAGTACTCAGAAAACAGTTGGAGACAAGCGGATGTGCGTAAAACCATATCAAAATGCGTTAGAAAGCATGGAGCAAGCCAACCTCGCATTTCTTCAATTGCAACCGCCGTGTATTGTAAAATAACATTCTACGGTCCAATCTGAAAGCATTATTCGTGTTTTCATCTGGAAATTAGTTAATCAGCATATAGCAGTTTATAAAAAGTTTAAAAAATAATATTTATTTTTTTGAGTAAATTGTAACTAAAATAGTCAAGAAACTTGACCCTTCTGTTTGCATAAGATATAGCAAATAATTTATTACAACTTTTTTTGATATATATCGATTCTTTTTAATGCGTAGTACTCAGAAAACAGTTGGAGACAAGCGGATGTGCGTAAAACCATATCAAAATGCGTTAGAAAGCATGGAGCAAGCCAACCTCGCATTTCTTCAATTGCAACCGCCGTATATTGTAAAATAACATTCTACGGTCCAATCTGAAAGCATTATTCGTGTTTTCATCTGGAAATTAGTTAATCAGCATATAGCAGTTTAGAAAAAGTTTAAAAAATAATTTTTATTTTTTTGAGTAAATTATAACTAAAATAGTCAAGAAATTTGACCCTTCTGTTTGCATAAGATATAGCAAATAATTTATTACAACTTTTTTTGAAATATATCGATTCTTTTTAATGCGTAGTACTCAGAAAACAGTTGGAGACAAGCGGATGTGCGTAAAACCATATCAAAATGCGTTAGAAAGCATGGAGCAAGCCAACCTCGCATTTCTTCAATTGCAACCGCCGTATATTGTAAAATAACATTCTACGGTCCAATCTGAAAGCATTATTCGTGTTTTCATCTGGAAATTAGTTAATCAGCATATAGTAGTTTATAAAAAGTTTAAAAAATAATATTTATTTTTTTGAGTAAATTGTAACTAAAATAGTCAAGAAACTTGACCCTTCTGTTTGCATAAGATATAGCAAATAATTTATTACAACTTTTTTTGAAATATATCGATTCTTTTTAATGCGTAGTACTCAGAAAACAGTTGGAGACAAGCGGATGTGCGTAAAACCATATCAAAATGCGTTAGAAAGCATGGAGCAAGCCAACCTCGCATTTCTTCAATTGCAACCGCCGTATATTGTAAAATAACATTCTACGGTCCAATCTGAAAGCATTACTCGTGTTTTCATCTGGAAATTAGTTAATCAGCATATAGCAGTTTATAAAAAGTTTAAAAAATAATATTTATTTTTTTGA
This sequence comes from Cantharis rustica, assembly GCA_911387805.1. NCBI lineage: Eukaryota > Metazoa > Arthropoda > Insecta > Coleoptera > Cantharidae > Cantharis > Cantharis rustica. The sequence continues at coordinate 14,597,375 of OU426883.1, forward strand.
GTAAATTGTAACTAAAATAGTCAAGAAACTTGACCCTTCTGTTTGCATAAGATATAGCAAATAATTTATTACAACTTTTTTTGAAATATATCGATTCTTTTTAATGCGTAGTACTCAGAAAACAGTTGGAGACAAGCGGATGTGCGTAAAACCATATCAAAATGCGTTAGAAAGCATGGAGCAAGCCAACCTCGCATTTCTTCAATTGCAACCGCCGTGTATTGTAAAATAACATTCTACGGTCCAATCTGAAAGCATTATTCGTGTTTTCATCTGGAAATTAGTTAATCAGCATATAGCAGTTTATAAAAAGTTTAAAAAATAATATTTATTTTTTTGAGTAAATTGTAACTAAAATAGTCAAGAAACTTGACCCTTCTGTTTGCATAAGATATAGCAAATAATTTATTACAACTTTTTTTGATATATATCGATTCTTTTTAATGCGTAGTACTCAGAAAACAGTTGGAGACAAGCGGATGTGCGTAAAACCATATCAAAATGCGTTAGAAAGCATGGAGCAAGCCAACCTCGCATTTCTTCAATTGCAACCGCCGTATATTGTAAAATAACATTCTACGGTCCAATCTGAAAGCATTATTCGTGTTTTCATCTGGAAATTAGTTAATCAGCATATAGCAGTTTAGAAAAAGTTTAAAAAATAATTTTTATTTTTTTGAGTAAATTATAACTAAAATAGTCAAGAAATTTGACCCTTCTGTTTGCATAAGATATAGCAAATAATTTATTACAACTTTTTTTGAAATATATCGATTCTTTTTAATGCGTAGTACTCAGAAAACAGTTGGAGACAAGCGGATGTGCGTAAAACCATATCAAAATGCGTTAGAAAGCATGGAGCAAGCCAACCTCGCATTTCTTCAATTGCAACCGCCGTATATTGTAAAATAACATTCTACGGTCCAATCTGAAAGCATTATTCGTGTTTTCATCTGGAAATTAGTTAATCAGCATATAGTAGTTTATAAAAAGTTTAAAAAATAATATTTATTTTTTTGAGTAAATTGTAACTAAAATAGTCAAGAAACTTGACCCTTCTGTTTGCATAAGATATAGCAAATAATTTATTACAACTTTTTTTGAAATATATCGATTCTTTTTAATGCGTAGTACTCAGAAAACAGTTGGAGACAAGCGGATGTGCGTAAAACCATATCAAAATGCGTTAGAAAGCATGGAGCAAGCCAACCTCGCATTTCTTCAATTGCAACCGCCGTGTATTGTAAAATAACATTCTACGGTCCAATCTGAAAGCATTATTCGTGTTTTCATCTGGAAATTAGTTAATCAGCATATAGCAGTTTATAAAAAGTTTAAAAAATAATATTTATTTTTTTGAGTAAATTGTAACTAAAATAGTCAAGAAACTTGACCCTTCTGTTTGCATAAGATATAGCAAATAATTTATTACAACTTTTTTTGATATATATCGATTCTTTTTAATGCGTAGTACTCAGAAAACAGTTGGAGACAAGCGGATGTGCGTAAAACCATATCAAAATGCGTTAGAAAGCATGGAGCAAGCCAACCTCGCATTTCTTCAATTGCAACCGCCGTATATTGTAAAATAACATTCTACGGTCCAATCTGAAAGCATTATTCGTGTTTTCATCTGGAAATTAGTTAATCAGCATATAGCAGTTTAGAAAAAGTTTAAAAAATAATTTTTATTTTTTTGAGTAAATTATAACTAAAATAGTCAAGAAATTTGACCCTTCTGTTTGCATAAGATATAGCAAATAATTTATTACAACTTTTTTTGAAATATATCGATTCTTTTTAATGCGTAGTACTCAGAAAACAGTTGGAGACAAGCGGATGTGCGTAAAACCATATCAAAATGCGTTAGAAAGCATGAAGCAAGCCAACCTCGCATTTCTTCAATTGCAACCGCCGTATATTGTAAAATAACATTCTACGGTCCAATCTGAAAGCATTATTCGTGTTTTCATCTGGAAATTAGTTAATCAGCATATAGCAGTTTAGAAAAAGTTTAAAAAATAATTTTTATTTTTTTGAGTAAATTATAACTAAAATAGTCAAGAAATTTGACCCTTCTGTTTGCATAAGATATAGCAAATAATTTATTACAACTTTTTTTGAAATATATCGATTCTTTTTAATGCGTAGTACTCAGAAAACAGTTGGAGACAAGCGGATGTGCGTAAAACCATATCAAAATGCGTTAGAAAGCATGGAGCAAGCCAACCTCGCATTTCTTCAATTGCAACCGCCGTATATTGTAAAATAACATTCTACGGTCCAATCTGAAAGCATTATTCGTGTTTTCATCTGGAAATTAGTTAATCAGCATATAGCAGTTTATAAAAAGTTTAAAAAGTAATATTTATTTTTTTGAGTAAATTGTAACTAAAATAGTCAAGCAACTTGACCCTTCTGTTTGCATAAGATATAGCAAATAAATTATTACAACTTTTTTTGAAATATATAGATTCTTTTTAATGCGTAGCACTCAGAAAACAGTTGGAGACAAGCGGATGTGCGTAAAACCATATCAAAATGCGTTAGAAAGCATGGAGCAAGCCAACCTCGCATTTCTTCAATTGCAACCGCCGTATATTGTAAAATAACATTCTACGGTCCAATCTAAAAGCATTATTCGTGTTTTCATCTGGAAATTAGTTAATCAGCATATAGCAGTTTATAAAAAGTTTAAAAAATAATATTTATTTTTTTGAGTAAATTGTAACTAAAATAGTCAAGAAACTTGACCCTTCTGTTTGCATAAGATATAGCGAATAATTTATTACAACTTTTTTTGAAATATATCGATTCTTTTTAATGCGTAGTACTCAGAAAACAGTTGGAGACAAGCGGATGTGCGTAAAACCATATCAAAATGCGTTAGAAAGCATGGAGCAAGCCAATCTCGCATTTCTTCAATTGCAACCGCCGTATATTGTAAAATAACATTCTACGGTCCAATCTGAAAGCATTATTCGTGTTTTCATCTGGAAATTAGTTAATCAGCATATAGCAGTTTATAAAAAGTTTAAAAAATAATATTTATTTTTTTGAGTAAATTGTAACTAAAATAGTCAAGAAACTTGACCCTTCTGTTTGCATAAGATATACCAAATAATTTATTACAACTTTTTTTGAAATATATCGATTCTTTTTAATGCGTAGTACTCAGAAAACAGTTGAAGACAAGCGGATGTGCGTAAAACCATATCAAAATGCGTTAGAAAGCATGGAGCAAGCCAACCTCGCATTTCTTCAATTGCAACCGCCGTGTATTGTAAAATAACATTCTACGGTCCAATCTGAAAGCATTATTCGTGTTTTCATCTGGAAATTAGTTAATCAGCATATAGCAGTTTATAAAAAGTTTAAAAAATAATATTTATTTTTTTGAGTAAATTGTAACTAAAATAGTCAAGAAACTTGACCCTTCTGTTTGCATAAGATATAGCAAATAATTTATTACAACTTTTTTTGATATATATCGATTCTTTTTAATGCGTAGTACTCAGAAAACAGTTGGAGACAAGCGGATGTGCGTAAAACCATATCAAAATGCGTTAGAAAGCATGGAGCAAGCCAACCTCGCATTTCTTCAATTGCAACCGCCGTATATTGTAAAATAACATTCTACGGTCCAATCTGAAAGCATTATTCGTGTTTTCATCTGGAAATTAGTTAATCAGCATATAGCAGTTTAGAAAAAGTTTAAAAAATAATTTTTATTTTTTTGAGTAAATTATAACTAAAATAGTCAAGAAATTTGACCCTTCTGTTTGCATAAGATATAGCAAATAATTTATTACAACTTTTTTTGAAATATATCGATTCTTTTTAATGCGTAGTACTCAGAAAACAGTTGGAGACAAGCGGATGTGCGTAAAACCATATCAAAATGCGTTAGAAAGCATGGAGCAAGCCAACCTCGCATTTCTTCAATTGCAACCGCCGTGTATTGTAAAATAACATTCTACGGTCCAATCTGAAAGCATTATTCGTGTTTTCATCTGGAAATTAGTTAATCAGCATATAGCAGTTTATAAAAAGTTTAAAAAATAATATTTATTTTTTTGAGTAAATTGTAACTAAAATAGTCAAGAAACTTGACCCTTCTGTTTGCATAAGATATAGCAAATAATTTATTACAACTTTTTTTGATATATATCGATTCTTTTTAATGCGTAGTACTCAGAAAACAGTTGGAGACAAGCGGATGTGCGTAAAACCATATCAAAATGCGTTAGAAAGCATGGAGCAAGCCAACCTCGCATTTCTTCCATTGCAACCGCCGTATATTGTAAAATAACATTCTACGGTCCAATCTGAAAGCATTATTCGTGTTTTCATCTGGAAATTAGTTAATCAGCATATAGCAGTTTAGAAAAAGTTTAAAAAATAATTTTTATTTTTTTGAGTAAATTATAACTAAAATAGTCAAGAAATTTGACCCTTCTGTTTGCATAAGATATAGCAAATAATTTATTACAACTTTTTTTGAAATATATCGATTCTTTTTAATGCGTAGTACTCAGAAAACAGTTGGAGACAAGCGGATGTGCGTAAAACCATATCAAAATGCGTTAGAAAGCATGGAGCAAGCCAACCTCGCATTTCTTCAATTGCAACCGCCGTATATTGTAAAATAACATTCTACGGTCCAATCTGAAAGCATTATTCGTGTTTTCATCTGGAAATTAGTTAATCAGCATATAGTAGTTTATAAAAAGTTTAAAAAATAATATTTATTTTTTTGAGTAAATTGTAACTAAAATAGTCAAGAAACTTGACCCTTCTGTTTGCATAAGATATAGCAAATAATTTATTACAACTTTTTTTGAAATATATCGATTCTTTTTAATGCGTAGTACTCAGAAAACAGTTGGAGACAAGCGGATGTGCGTAAAACCATATCAAAATGCGTTAGAAAGCATGGAGCAAGCCAACCTCGCATTTCTTCAATTGCAACCGCCGTATATTGTAAAATAACATTCTACGGTCCAATCTGAAAGCATTACTCGTGTTTTCATCTGGAAATTAGTTAATCAGCATATAGCAGTTTATGAAAAGTTTAAAAAATAATATTTATTTTTTTGAGTAAATTGTAACTAAAATAGTCAAGAAACTTGACCCTTCTGTTTGCATAAGATATAGCAAATAATTTATTACAACTTTTTTTGAAATATATCGATTCTTTTTAATGCGTAGTACTCAGAAAACAGTTGGAGACAAGCGGATGTGCGTAAAACCATATCAAAATGCGTTAGAAAGCATGGAGCAAGCCAACCTCGCATTTCTTCAATTGCAACCGCCGTGTATTGTAAAATAACATTCTACGGTCCAATCTGAAAGCATTATTCGTGTTTTCATCTGGAAATTAGTTAATCAGCATATAGCAGTTTATAAAAAGTTTAAAAAATAATATTTATTTTTTTGAGTAAATTGTAACTAAAATAGTCAAGAAACTTGACCCTTCTGTTTGCATAAGATATAGCAAATAATTTATTACAACTTTTTTTGATATATATCGATTCTTTTTAATGCGTAGTACTCAGAAAACAGTTGGAGACAAGCGGATGTGCGTAAAACCATATCAAAATGCGTTAGAAAGCATGGAGCAAGCCAACCTCGCATTTCTTCAATTGCAACCGCCGTATATTGTAAAATAACATTCTACGGTCCAATCTGAAAGCATTATTCGTGTTTTCATCTGGAAATTAGTTAATCAGCATATAGCAGTTTAGAAAAAGTTTAAAAAATAATTTTTATTTTTTTGAGTAAATTATAACTAAAATAGTCAAGAAATTTGACCCTTCTGTTTGCATAAGATATAGCAAATAATTTATTACAACTTTTTTTGAAATATATCGATTCTTTTTAATGCGTAGTACTCAGAAAACAGTTGGAGACAAGCGGATGTGCGTAAAACCATATCAAAATGCGTTAGAAAGCATGGAGCAAGCCAACCTCGCATTTCTTCAATTGCAACCGCCGTATATTGTAAAATAACATTCTACGGTCCAATCTGAAAGCATTATTCGTGTTTTCATCTGGAAATTAGTTAATCAGCATATAGTAGTTTATAAAAAGTTTAAAAAATAATATTTATTTTTTTGAGTAAATTGTAACTAAAATAGTCAAGAAACTTGACCCTTCTGTTTGCATAAGATATAGCAAATAATTTATTACAACTTTTTTTGAAATATATCGATTCTTTTTAATGCGTAGTACTCAGAAAACAGTTGGAGACAAGCGGATGTGCGTAAAACCATATCAAAATGCGTTAGAAAGCATGGAGCAAGCCAACCTCGCATTTCTTCAATTGCAACCGCCGTGTATTGTAAAATAACATTCTACGGTCCAATCTGAAAGCATTATTCGTGTTTTCATCTGGAAATTAGTTAATCAGCATATAGCAGTTTATAAAAAGTTTAAAAAATAATATTTATTTTTTTGAGTAAATTGTAACTAAAATAGTCAAGAAACTTGACCCTTCTGTTTGCATAAGATATAGCAAATAATTTATTACAACTTTTTTTGATATATATCGATTCTTTTTAATGCGTAGTACTCAGAAAACAGTTGGAGACAAGCGGATGTGCGTAAAACCATATCAAAATGCGTTAGAAAGCATGGAGCAAGCCAACCTCGCATTTCTTCAATTGCAACCGCCGTATATTGTAAAATAACATTCTACGGTCCAATCTGAAAGCATTATTCGTGTTTTCATCTGGAAATTAGTTAATCAGCATATAGCAGTTTAGAAAAAGTTTAAAAAATAATTTTTATTTTTTTGAGTAAATTATAACTAAAATAGTCAAGAAATTTGACCCTTCTGTTTGCATAAGATATAGCAAATAATTTATTACAACTTTTTTTGAAATATATCGATTCTTTTTAATGCGTAGTACTCAGAAAACAGTTGGAGACAAGCGGATGTGCGTAAAACCATATCAAAATGCGTTAGAAAGCATGAAGCAAGCCAACCTCGCATTTCTTCAATTGCAACCGCCGTATATTGTAAAATAACATTCTACGGTCCAATCTGAAAGCATTATTCGTGTTTTCATCTGGAAATTAGTTAATCAGCATATAGCAGTTTAGAAAAAGTTTAAAAAATAATTTTTATTTTTTTGAGTAAATTATAACTAAAATAGTCAAGAAATTTGACCCTTCTGTTTGCATAAGATATAGCAAATAATTTATTACAACTTTTTTTGAAATATATCGATTCTTTTTAATGCGTAGTATTCAGAAAACAGTTGGAGACAAGCGGATGTGCGTAAAACCATATCAAAATGCGTTAGAAAGCATGGAGCAAGCCAACCTCGCATTTCTTCAATTGCAACCGCCGTATATTGTAAAATAACATTCTACGGTCCAATCTGAAAGCATTATTCGTGTTTTCATCTGGAAATTAGTTAATCAGCATATAGCAGTTTATAAAAAGTTTAAAAAATAATATTTATTTTTTTGAGTAAATTGTAACTAAAATAGTCAAGAAACTTGACCCTTCTGTTTGCATAAGATATAGCAAATAATTTATTACAACTTTTTTTGAAATATATCGATTCTTTTTAATGCGTAGTACTCAGAAAACAGTTGGAGACAAGCGGATGTGCGTAAAACCATATCAAAATGCGTTAGAAAGCATGGAGCAAGCCAACCTCGCATTTCTTCAATTGCAACCGCCGTATATTGTAAAATAACATGCTACGGTCCAATCTGAAAGCATTATTCGTGTTTTCATCTGGAAATTAGTTAATCAGCATATAGCAGTTTATAAAAAGTTTAAAAAATAATATTTATTTTTTTGAGTAAATTGTAACTAAAATAGTCAAGAAACTTGACCCTTCTGTTTGCATAAGATATAGCAAATAATTTATTACAACTTTTTTTGAAATATAAAGATTCTTTTTAATGCGTAGTACTCAGAAAACAGTTGGAGACAAGCGGATGTGCGTAAAACCATATCAAAATGCGTTAGAAAGCATGGAGCAAGCCAACCTCGCATTTCTTCAACTGCAACCGCCGTATATTGTAAAATAACATTCTACGGTCCAATCTGAAAGCATTATTCGTGTTTTCATCTGGAAATTAGTTAATCAGCATATAGCAGTTTATAAAAAGTTTAAAAAATAATATTTATTTTTTTGAGTAAATTGTAACTAAAATAGTCAAGAAACTTGACCCTTCTGTTTGCATAAGATATAGCAAATAATTTATTACAACTTTTTTTGAAATATATCGATTCGTTTTAATGCGTAGTACTCAGAAAACAGTTGGAGACAAGCGGATGTGCGTAAAACCATATCAAAATGCGTTAGAAAGCATGGAGCAAGCCAATCTCGCATTTCTTCAATTGCAACCGCCGTATATTGTAAAATAACATTCTACGGTCCAATCTGAAAGCATTATTCGTGTTTTCATCTGGAAATTAGTTAATCAGCATATAGCAGTTTATAAAAAGTTTAAAAAATAATATTTATTTTTTTGAGTAAATTGTAACTAAAATAGTCAAGAAACTTGACCCTTCTGTTTGCATAAGATATAGCAAATAATTTAATACAACTTTTTTTGAAATATATCGATTCTTTTTAATGCGTAGTACTCAGAAAACAGTTGGAGACAAGCGGATGTGCGTAATACCATATCAAAATGCGTTAGAAAGCATGGAGCAAGCCAACCTCGCATTTCTTCAATTGCAACCGCCGTATATTGTAAAATAACATACTACGGTCCAATCTGAAAGCATTATTGGTGTTTTCATCTGGAAATTAGTTAATCAGCATATAGCAGTTTATAAAAAGTTTAAAAAATAATTTTTATTTTTTTGAGTAAATTGTAACTAAAATAGTCAAGAAACTTGACCCTTCTGTTTGCATAAGATATAGCAAATAATTTATTACAACTTTTTTGGAAATATATCGATTCTTTTTAATGCGTAGTACTCAGAAAACAGTTGGAGACAAGCGGATGTGCGTAAAACCATATCAAAATGCGTTAGAAAGCATGGAGCAAGCCAACCTCGCATTTCTTCAATTGCAACCGCCGTATATTGTAAAATAACATTCTACGGTCCAATCTGAAAGCATTATTCGTGTTTTCATCTGGAAATTAGTTAATCAGCATATAGCAGTTTATAAAAAGTTTAAAAAATAATATTTATTTTTTTGAGTAAATTGTAACTAAAATAGTCAAGAAACTTGACCCTTCTGTTTGCATAAGATATAGCAAATAATTTATTACAACTTTTTTTGAAATATATCGATTCTTTTTAATGCGTAGTACTCAGAAAACAGTTGGAGACAAGCGGATGTGGGTAAAACCATATCAAAATGCGTTAGAAAGCATGGAGCAAGCCAACCTTGCATTTCTTCAATTGCAACCGCCGTTTATTGTAAAATAACATTCTACGGTCCAATCTGAAAGCATTATTCGTGTTTTCTTCTGGAAATTAGTTAATCAGCATATAGCAGTTTATAAAAAGTTTAAAAAATAATATTTATTTTTTTGAGTAAATTGTAACTAAAATAGTCAAGAAACTTGACCCTTCTGTTTGCATAAGATATAGCAAATAATTTATTACAACTTTTTTTGAAATATATCGATGCTTTTTAATGCGTAGTACTCAGAAAACAGTTGGAGACAAGCGGATGTGCGTAAAACCATATCAAAATGTGTTAGAAAGCATGGAGCAAGCCAACCTCGCATTTCTTCAATTGCAACCGCCGTATATTGTAAAATAACATTCTACGGTCCAATCTGAAAGCATTATTCGTGTTTTCATCTGGAAATTAGTTAATCAGCATATAGCAGTTTATAAAAAGTTTAAAAAATAATATTTATTTTTTTGAGTAAATTGTAACTAAAATAGTCAAGAAACTTGACCCTTCTGTTTGCATAAGATATAGCAAATAATTTATTACAACTTTTTTTGAAATATATCGATTCTTTTTAATGCGTAGTACTCAGAAAACAGTTGGAGACAAGCGGATGTGCGTAAAACCATATCAAAATGCGTTAGAAAGCATGGAGCAAGCCAATCTCGCATTTCTTCAATTGCAACCGCCGTATATTGTAAAATAACATTCTACGGTCCAATCTGAAAGCATTATTCGTGTTTTCATCTGGAAATTAGTTAATCAGCATATAGCAGTTTATAAAAAGTTTAAAAAATAATATTTATTTTTTTGAGTAAATTGTAACTAAAATAGTCAAGAAACTTGACCCTTCTGTTTGCATAAGATATAGCAAATAATTTATTACAACTTTTTTTGAAATATATCGATTCTTTTTAATGCGTAGTACTCAGAAAACAGTTGGAGACAAGCGCATGTGCGTAAAACCATATCAAAATGCGTTAGAAAGCATGGAGCAAGCCAACCTCGCATTTCTTCAATTGCAACCGCCGTATATTGTAAAATAACATTCTACGGTCCAATCTCAAAGCATTATTCGTGTTTTCATCTGGAATTTAGTTAATCAGCATATAGCAGTTTATAAAAAGTTTAAAAAATAATATTTATTTTTTTGAGTAAATTGTAACTAAAATAGTCAAGAAACTTGACCCTTCTGTTTGCATAAGATATAGCAAATAATTTATTACAACTTTTTTTGAAATATATCGATTCGTTTTAATGCGTAGTACTCAGAAAACAGTTGGAGACAAGCGGATGTGCGTAAAACCATATCAAAATGCGTTAGAAAGCATGGAGCAAGCCAATCTCGCATTTCTTCAATTGCAACCGCCGTATATTGTAAAATAACATTCTACGGTCCAATCTGAAAGCATTATTCGTGTTTTCATCTGGAAATTAGTTAATCAGCATATAGCAGTTTATAAAAAGTTTAAAAAATAATATTTATTTTTTTGAGTAAATTGTAACTAAAATAGTCAAGAAACTTGACCCTTCTGTTTGCATAAGATATAGCAAATAATTTAATACAACTTTTTTTGAAATATATCGATTCTTTTTAATGCGTAGTACTCAGAAAACAGTTGGAGACAAGCGGATGTGCGTAATACCATATCAAAATGCGTTAGAAAGCATGGAGCAAGCCAACCTCGCATTTCTTCAATTGCAACCGCCGTATATTGTAAAATAACATACTACGGTCCAATCTGAAAGCATTATTGGTGTTTTCATCTGGAAATTAGTTAATCAGCATATAGCAGTTTATAAAAAGTTTAAAAAATAATTTTTATTTTTTTGAGTAAATTGTAACTAAAATAGTCAAGAAACTTGACCCTTCTGTTTGCATAAGATATAGCAAATAATTTATTACAACTTTTTTGGAAATATATCGATTCTTTTTAATGCGTAGTACTCAGAAAACAGTTGGAGACAAGCGGATGTGCGTAAAACCATATCAAAATGCGTTAGAAAGCATGGAGCAAGCCAACCTCGCATTTCTTCAATTGCAACCGCCGTATATTGTAAAATAACATTCTACGGTCCAATCTGAAAGCATTATTCGTGTTTTCATCTGGAAATTAGTTAATCAGCATATAGCAGTTTATAAAAAGTTTAAAAAATAATATTTATTTTTTTGAGTAAATTGTAACTAAAATAGTCAAGAAACTTGACCCTTCTGTTTGCATAAGATATAGCAAATAATTTATTACAACTTTTTTTGAAATATATCGATTCTTTTTAATGCGTAGTACTCAGAAAACAGTTGGAGACAAGCGGATGTGCGTAAAACCATATCAAAATGCGTTAGAAAGCATGGAGCAAGCCAACCTCGCATTTCTTCAATTGCAACCGCCGTTTATTGTAAAATAACATTCTACGGTCCAATCTGAAAGCATTATTCGTGTTTTCTTCTGGAAATTAGTTAATCAGCATATAGCAGTTTATAAAAAGTTTAAAAAATAATATTTATTTTTTTGAGTAAATTGTAACTAAAATAGTCAAGAAACTTGACCCTTCTGTTTGCATAAGATATAGCAAATAAGTTATTACAACTTTTTTTGAAATATATCGATGCTTTTTAATGCGTAGTACTCAGAAAACAGTTGGAGACAAGCGGATGTGCGTAAAACCATATCAAAATGTGTTAGAAAGCATGGAGCAAGCCAACCTCGCATTTCTTCAATTGCAACCGCCGTATATTGTAAAATAACATTCTACGGTCCAATCTGAAAGCATTATTCGTGTTTTCATCTGGAAATTAGTTAATCAGCATATAGCAGTTTATAAAAAGTTTAAAAAATAATATTTATTTTTTTGAGTAAATTGTAACTAAAATAGTCAAGAAACTTGACCCTTCTGTTTGCATAAGATATAGCAAATATTTTATTACAACTTTTTTTGAAATATATCGATTCTTTTTAATGCGTAGTACTCAGAAAACAGTTGGAGACAAGCGGATGTGCGTAAAACCATATCAAAATGCGTTAGAAAGCATGGAGCAAACCAATCTCGCATTTCTTCAATTGCAACCGCCGTATATTGTAAAATAACATTCTACGGTACAATCTGAAAGCATTATTCGTGTTTTCATCTGGAAATTAGTTAATCAGCATATAGCAGTTTATAAAAAGTTTAAAAAATAATATTTATTTTTTTGAGTAAATTGTAACTAAAATAGTCAAGAAACTTGACCCTTCTGTTTGCATAAGATATAGCAAATAATTTATTACAACTTTTTTTGAAATATATCGATTCTTTTTAATGCGTAGTACTCAGAAAACAGTTGGAGACAAGCGGATGTGCGTAAAACCATATCAAAATGCGTTAGAAAGCATGGAGCAAGCCAACCTCGCATTTCTTCAATTGCAACCGCCGTATATTGTAAAATAACATTCTACGGTCCAATCTGAAAGCATTATTCGTGTTTTCTTCTGGAAATTAGTTAATCAGCATATAGCAGTTTATAAAAAGTTTAAAAAATAATATTTATTTTTTTGAGTAAATTGTAACTAAAATAGTCAAGAAACTTGACCCTTCTGTTTGCATAAGATATAGCAAATAATTTATTACAACTTTTGTTGAAATATATCGATTCTTTTTAATGCGTAGTACTCAGAAAACAGTTGGAGACAAGCGGATGTGCGTAAAACCATATCAAAATGCGTTAGAAAGCATGGAGCAAGCCAATCTCGCATTTCTTCAATTGCAACCGCCGTATATTGTAAAATAACATTCTACGGTCCAATCTGAAAGCATTATTCGTGTTTTCTTCTGGAAATTAGTTAATCAGCATATAGCAGTTTATAAAAAGTTTAAAAAATAATATTTATTTTTTTGAGTAAATTGTAACTAAAATAGTCAAGAAACTTGACCCTTCTGTTTGCATAAGATATAGCAAATAATTTATTACAACTTTTTTTGAAATATATCGATTCTTTTTAATGCGTAGTACTCAGAAAACAGTTGGAGACAAGCGGATGTGCGTAAAACCATATCAAAATGCGTTAGAAAGCATGGAGCAAGCCAACCTCGCATTTCTTCAATTGCAACCGCCGTATATTGTAAAATAACATTCTACGGTCCAATCTGAAAGCATTATTCGTGTTTTCATCTGGAAATTAGTTAATCAGCATATAGCAGATTATAAAAAGTTTAAAAAATAATATTTATTTTTTTGAGTAAATTGTAACTAAAATAGTCAAGAAACTTGACCCTTCTGCTTGCATAAGATATAGCAAATAATTTATTACAACTTTTTTTGAAATATATCGATTCTTTTTAATGCGTAGTACTCAGAAAACAGTTGGAGACAAGCGGATGTGCGTAAAACCATATCAAAATGCGTTAGAAAGCATGGAGCAAGCCAACCTCGCATTTCTTCAATTGCAACCGCCGTATATTGTAAAATAACATTCTACGGTCCAATCTGAAAGCATTATTCGTGTTTTCATCTGGAAATTAGTTAATCAGCATATAGCAGTTTATAAAAAGTTTAAAAAATAATATTTATTTTTTTGAATAAATTGTAACTAAAATAGTCAAGAAACTTGACCCTTCTGTTTGCATAAGATATAGCAAATAATTTATGACAACTTTTTTTGAAATATATCGATTCTTTCTAATGCGTAGTACTCAGAAAACAGTTGGAGACAAGCGGATGTGCGTAAAACCATATCAAAATGCGTTAGAAAGCATGGAGCAAGCCAACCTCGCATTTCTTCAATTGCAACCGCCGTATATTGTAAAATAACATTCTACGGTCCAATCTGAAAGCATTATTCGTGTTTTCATCTGGAAATTAGTTAATCAGCATATAGCAGTTTATAAAAAGTTTAAAAAATAATATTTATTTTTTTGAGTAAATTGTAACTAAAATAGTCAAGAAACTTGACCCTTCTGCTTGCATAAGATATAGCAAATAATTTATTACAACTTTTTTTGAAATATATCGATTCTTTTTAATGCGTAGTACTCAGAAAACAGTTGGAGACAAGCGGATGTGCGTAAAACCATATCAAAATGCGTTAGAAAGCATGGAGCAAGCCAACCTCGCATTTCTTCAATTGCAACCGCCGTATATTGTAAAATAACATTCTACGATCCAATCTGAAAGCATTATTCGTGTTTTCATCTGGAAATTAGTTAATCAGCATATAGCAGTTTATAAAAAGTTTAAAAAATAATATTTATTTTTTTGAGTATGTTGTAACTAAAATAGTCAAGAAACTTGACCCTTCTGTTTGCATAAGATATAGCAAATAATTTATTACAACTTTTTTTGAAATATATCGATTCTTTTTAATGCGTAGTACTCAGAAAACAGTTGGAAACAAGCGGATGTGCGTAAAACCATATCAAAATGCGTTAGAAAGCATGGAGCAAGCCAACCTCGCATTTCTTCAATTGCAACCGCCGTATATTGTAAAATAACATTCTACGGTCCAATCTGAAAGCATTATTCGTGTTTTCATCTGGAAATTAGTTAATCAGCATATAGCAGTTTATAAAAAGTTTAAAAAATAATATTTATTTTTTTGAGTAAGTTGTAACTAAAATAGTCAAGAAACTTGACCCTTCTGTTTGCATAAGATATAGCAAATAGTTTATTACAACTTTTTTTGAAATATATCGATTCTTTTTAATGCGTAGTACTCAGAAAACAGTTGGAGACAAGCGGATGTGCGTAAAACCATATCAAAATGCGTTAGAAAGCATGGAGCAAGCCAACCTCGCATTTCTTCAATTGCAACCGCCGTATATTGTAAAATAACATTCTACGGTCCAATCTGAAAGCATTATTCGTGTTTTCATCTGGAAATTAGTTAATCAGCATATAGCAGTTTATAAAAAGTTTAAAAAATAATATTTATTTTTTTGAGTAAATTGTAACTAAAATAGTCAAGAAACTTGACCGTTCTGTTTGCATAAGATATAGCAAATAATTTATTACAACTTTTTTTGAAATATATCGATTCTTTTTAATGCGTAGTACTCAGAAAACAGTTGGAGACAAGCGGATGTGCGTAAAACCATATTAAAATGCGTTAGAAAGCATGGAGCAAGCCAACCTCGCATTTCTTCAATTGTAACCGCCGTATATTGTAAAATAACATTCTACGGTCCAATCTGAAAGCATTATTCGTGTTTTCATCTGCAAATTAGTTAATCAGCATATAGCAGTTTATAAAAAGTTTAAAAAATAATATTTATTTTTTTGAGTAAATTGTAACTAAAATAGTCAAGAAACTTGACCCTTCTGTTTGCATAAGATATAGCAAATAATTTATTACAACTTTTTTTGAAATATATCGATTCTTTTTAATGCGTAGTACTCAGAAAACAGTTGGAGACAAGCGGATGTGCGTAAAACCATATCAAAATGCGTTAGAAAGCATGGAGCAAGCCAACCTCGCATTTCTTCAATTGCAACCGCCGTATATTGTAAAATAACATTCTACGGTCCAATCTGAAAGCATTATTCGTGTTTTCATCTGCAAATTAGTTAATCAGCATATAGCAGTTTATAAAAAGTTTAAAAAATAATATTTATTTTTTTGAGTAAATTGTAACTAAAATAGTCAAGAAACTTGACCCTTCTGTTTGCATAAGATATAGCAAATAATTTATGACAACTTTTTTTGAAATATATCGATTCTTTTTAATGCGTAGTACTCAGAAAACAGTTGGAGACAAGCGGATGTGCGTAAAACCATATCAAAATGCGTTAGAAAGCATGGAGCAAGCCAACCTCGCATTTCTTCAATTGCAACCGCCGTATATTGTAAAATAACATTCTACGGTCCAATCTGAAAGCATTATTCGTGTTTTCATCTGGAAATTAGTTAATCAGCATATAGCAGTTTATAAAAAGTTTAAAAAATAATATTTATTTTTTTGAGTAAATTGTAACTAAAATAGTCAAGAAACTTGACCCTTCTGTTTGCATAAGATATAGCAAATAATTTATTACAACTTTTTTTGAAATATATCGATTCTTTTTAATGCGTAGTACTCAGAAAACAGTTGGAGACAAGCGGATGTACGTAAAACCATATCAAAATGCGTTAGAAAGCATGGAGCAAGCCAACCTCGCATTTCTTCAATTGCAACCGCCGTATATTGTAAAATAACATTCTACGGTCCAATCTGAAAGCATTATTCGTGTTTTCATCTGGAAATTAGTTAATCAGCATATAGCATTTTATAAAAAGTGAAAAAAATAATATTTATTTTTTTGAGTAAATTGTAACTAAAATAGTCAAGAAACTTGACCCTTCTGTTTGCATAAGATATAGCAAATAATTTATTACAACTTTTTTTGAAAAATATCGATTCTTTTTAATGCGTAGTACTCAGAAAACAGTTGGAGACAAGCGGATGTGCGTAAAACCATATCAAAATGCGTTAGAAAGCATGGAGCAAGCCAACCTCGCATTTCTTCAATTGCAACCGCCGTATATTGTAAAATAACATTCTACGGTCCAATCTGAAAGCATTATTCGTGTTTTCATCTGGAAATTAGTTAATCAGCATATAGCAGTTTAGAAAAAGTTTAAAAAATAATATTTATTTTTTTGAGTAAATTGTAACTAAAATAGTCAAGAAACTTGACCCTTCTGTTTGCATAAGATATAGCAAATAATTTATGACAACTTTTTTTGAAATATATCGATTCTTTTTAATGCGTAGTACTCAGAAAACAGTTGGAGACAACCGGATGTGCGTAAAACCATATCAAAATGCGTTAGAAAGCATGGAGCTAGCCAATCTCGCATTTCTTCAATTGCAACCGCCGTATATTGTAAAATAACATTCTACGGTCCAATCTGAAAGCATTATACGTGTTTTCATCTGGAAATTAGTTAATCAGCATATAGCAGTTTAGAAAAAGTTTAAAAAATAATATTTATTTTTTTGAGTAAATTGTAACTAAAATAGTCAAGAAACTTGACCCTTCTGTTTGCATAAGATATAGCAAATAATTTATTACAACTTTTTTTGAAATATATCGATTCTTTTTAATGCGTAGTACTCAGAAAACAGTTGGAGACAAGCGGATGTGCGTAAAACCATATCAAAATGCGTTAGAAAGCATGGAGCTAGCCAACCTCGCATTTCTTCAATTGCAACCGCCGTATATTGTGAAATAACATTCTACGGTCCAATCTGAAAGCATTATTCGTGTTTTCATCTGGAAATTAGTTAATCAGCATATAGCAGTTTAGAAAAAGTTTAAAAAATAATATTTATTTTTTTGAGTAAATTGTAACTAAAATAGTCAAGAAACTTGACCCTTCTGTTTGCATAAGATATAGCAAATAATTTATAGCAACTTTTTTTGAAATATATGGATCCCTTTTAATGCGTAGTACTCAGCAAACAGTTGGAGTCAAGCGGATGTGCGTAAAAACATATCAAAATGCGTTGGAAAGCATGGAGCAAGCCAAACTCGCATTTCTTCAGTTGCAACCGGCGTATATTGTAAAATAACATTCTACGGTCCAATCTGAAAGCATTATTCGTGTTTTTATCTGGAAATTAGTTAATCAGCATATAGCAGTTTAGAAAAAGTTTAAAAAATAATATTTATTTTTTTGCGTAAATTGTAACTAAAATAGTCAAGAAACTTGACCCTTCTGTTTGCATAAGAGATAGCAAATAATTTATAAGAACTCTTTTTCAAATATATCGATCCTTTTTAATGCGTAGTACTCAGAAAACAGTTGGAGACAAGCGGATGTGCGTAAAAACATATCAAAATGCGTTAGAAAGCATGGAGCAAGCCAAACCCGCATTTCTTCAGTTGCAACCGCCGTTTATTGTAAAATAACATTCTACGGTCCAATCTGAAAGCATTATTCGTGTTTTCATCTGGAAATTAGTTAATCTGCTTATAGCAGTCTAGAAAAAGTTTAAAAAATAATATTTATTTTTTTGAGTAAATTGTAACTAAAATAGTCAAGAAACTTGACCCTTCTGTTTGCATAAGTGATAGCAAATAATTTATAGGAACGTTTTTTGAAATATATCGATCCTTTTTAATGCGTAGTACTCAGAAAACAGTTGGAGACAAGCGGATGTACGTAAAAACATATCAAAATGCGTTAGAAAGCATGGAGCAAGCCAAACCCGCATTTCTTCAGTTGCAACCGCCGTTTATTGTAAAATAACATTCTACGGTCCAATCTGAAAGCATTATTCGTGTTTTCATCTGGAAATTAGTTAATCAGCTTATAGCAGTCTAGAAAAAGTTTAAAAAATAATATTTATTTTTTTGAGTAAATTGTAACTAAAATAGTCAAGAAACTTGACCCTTCTGTTTGCATAACAGATAGCAAATAATTTATAGGAACTTTTTTTGAAATATATCGATCCTTCTTAATGCGTAGTACTCAGAAAACAGTTGGAGACAAGCGGATGTGCGTAAAAACATATCAAAATGCGTTAGAAAGCATGGAGCAAGCCAAACTCGCATTTCTTCAGTTGCAACCGCCGTATATTGTAAAATAACATTCTACGGTCCAATCTGAAAGCACTATTCAGTTTTCATCTGGTAATTAGTTAATCAGCATATAGCAGTTTATAAAAAGTTTAAAAAATAATATTTATTTTTTTGAGTAAATTGTAACTAAAATAGTCAAGAAACTTGACCCTTCTGTTTGCATAACAGATAGCAAATAATTTATAGGAACTTTTTTTTAAATATATCGATCCTTTTTAACGCGTAGTACTCAGAAAACAGTTGGAGACAGGCGGATGTGCGTAAAAACATATCAAAATGCGTTAGAAAGCATGGAGCAAGCCAAACCCGCATTTCTTCAGTTGCAACCGCCGTTTATTGTAAAATAACATTCTATGGTCCAATCTGAAAGCATTATTCGTGTTTTCATCTGGAAATTAGTTAATCAGCATATAGCAGTTTAGAAAAAGTTTAAAAAATAATATTTATTTTTTTGAGTTTATTGTAACTAAAATAGTCAAGAAACTTGAACCTTCTGTTTGCATAAGAGATAGGAAATAATTTATAGGAACTTTTTTTGAAATATATCGATCCTTCTTAATGCGTACATCTCAGAAAACAGTTGGAGACAAGCGGATGTGCGTAAAAACATATCAAAATGCGTTAGAAAACATGGAGCAAGCCAAACTCGCATTTCTTCAGTTACAACCGCCGTATATTGTAAAATAACATTCTACGGCCAATCTGAAAGCATTATTCGTGTTTTCATCTGGAAATTAGTTAATCAGCATATAGCAGTTTAGGAAAAGTTTAAAAAATTATATTTATTTTTTTGAGAAAATTGTAACTAAAATAGTCAAGAAACTTGACCCTTCTGTTTGCATAAGAGATAGCAAATAATTTATAGGAGCTTTTTCGAAATATATCGATCCTTTTTAATGCGTAGTACTCAGAAAACAGTTGGAAACATGCGGATGTGCGTAAAAACATATCAAAATGCGTTAGAAAGCATGGAGCAAGCCAAACTCGCATTTCTTCAGTTGCAACCGCCGTATATTGTAAAATAACATTCTACGGTCCAATCTGAAAGGATTATTCGTGTTTTCATCTGGAAATTAGTTAATCAGCATATAGCAGTTTAGAAAAAGTTTAAAAAATAATATTTATATTTTTGAGTAAATTGTAACTAAAATAGTCAAGAAACTTGACCCTTCTGTTTGCATAAGAGATAGCAAATAATTTATAGGAACTTTTTTTTAAATATATCGATCCTTTTTAACGCGTAGTACTCAGAAAACAGTTAGAGACAGGCGGATGTGCGTAAAAACATATCAAAATGCGTTAGAAAGCATGGAGCAAGCCAAACCCGCATTTCTTCAGTTGCAACCGCCGTATATTGTAAAATAACATTCTACGGTCCAATCTGAAAGCCTTATTCGTGTTTTCATCTGCAAATAAGTTAATCAGCATATAGCAGTTTCGAAAAAATTTAAAAAATAATATTTATTTTTTTGAGTAAATTGTAACTAAAATAGTCAAGAAACTTGACCCTTCTGTTTGCATAAGAAATAGCAAATAATTTATAGGAACTTTTTTTTGAAATATATCGATCATTTTTAATGCGTAGTACTCAGAAAACAGTTGCAGACAAGCGGATGTGCGGAAAAACATATCAAAATGCGTTAGAAAGCATGCAGCAAGCCAAACTCGCATTGCTTCAGTTCCAACGAGCCGTATATTGTAAAATAACATTCTACGGTCCAATCTGAAAGCATTATTCGTGTTTTCATCTGGAAATTAGTTAATCAGCTTATAGCAGTTTAGAAAAAGTTTAAAAAATAATATTTATTTTTTTGAGTAAATTGTAACTAAAATAGTCAAGAAACTTGACCCTTCTGTTTGCATAAGAGATAGCAAATAATTTATAGGAACTTTTTTTGAAATATATCGATCTTTTTTAATGCGTAGTACTCAGATAATAGTTGGAGACAAGCGGATGTGCGTAAAAACATATCAAAATGCATTAGTATAATCATAGGAATTTTCGGATTCAATTTTTTTGCTCAACTCTGCAAACATCAGAACATCAAAAATTTGTATCTATAAAATTTTTTCGCAAAGGCAATATAATTTAACAAAAATTCCTAATTATTAATAATAATAATAATAATATTAGTTTATTTAGCAATTTGCTATTTACATACATACTTTTGCTTTTTACAAAATTAGTACAGCATTACTATATCACCACATACAATACCATCAATACCATTTTAACAATATCCTTTACATTTACAACAGCATTAGTTTTTACAATACAATTGTTTCTTTAATATGGGTGGCTAACATCCTTCTAAATTTATTATACATATCACATTCTCTTATTGCAACAGGCAAATCGTTGTAGAATACCAAGTCCATGCAAAAAAGAGACTTGAACGTTCCGAGTGTCGATGAAACCCATATATAAAAATCATCTCTCTGTCTGGTATTATATATGTATGTGCACCTCATTGACGAACCTCAATTTATCAAATAAGTACTTGGGTGCTTTACCACTTCTAATCTTATATATATAAAAATCAATGCTCTATACCTAACTAGCTGTGCTATACTCATCAAATTCAAAACATTTAACATATTTTTGATTGGCGTATATCTATTGCACTGTATTATACTTCGCATTGCCTTGTTCTGTATTACCTGGAACAGTTGTGTCTCAGCTTTATTCATGTTCAAAAATAATGACGAACAAAATTCAATATGAAGACTAACTAAAGATTAATATAATAATAATCTAGTTGATACACACAAACTACCCGAAATACGTCTAAGAAAAAATACTTTACGCGACATTTTTTTTATCGCGTAATTGCAATGGCTCTTAAAGCTTAAATTTTCATCTAAAATAACACCCAAGTACTTAATTTCGATTACCCTATCTAATTCATTGCTTCCAATTAAAATTCGAATTTGTTCTAACTCAATATTTTTCAAAATTAGTTGTTTACCCAATATAATATATTTAGATTTTTAAAAAATTCACGCTCAAACTATTACTGCAAAGCCATTCAAATACTTGTTTTAGTTCACTGTTTAATATTTCCAACATATATTTAATATTTGTTCCAGTAATATAAATCATGGTGTCATCAGTAAAAATCTTAATTTTACACACTTTTACACAACTGACAATGTCATTAATGTACAAAATAAACATATCAGGACCCAATACTGTCCCCTGTGGCACACCATACTCAATATAAAGCTCATCGGAAATACTGTTTCTAAATTTGAGTTTTTGCTTTCTTTCACTGAGATAACTCCAAACCAATTTAGCATTGACCCCCTACACCAGTTCTTTTTATTTTTTTAATAAGCAACTTTCGGTCAATTGTTTCAAAAGCTCTCTTAAAATCTAAAAATACTGCAAGGGTTATTTCTCCTTTGTTTAAGCATCTAGACCATTCTTCACAACAATCAATTATGACTGATTCACATGAATGATATCTACGAAATCCTGATTGATTTTGAACCAAAATATTATTTTTTTCACAATACTCCCTTAATTGATCATGTACTTCATGTTCCAATATTTTTTCGTAATTTGGCACTATGTTTATAGGTCGATGTTCTTTGCATAATTCTGAATTGGCTATTTTTGGTATAGGCACTATACGTGACGTGTTCCAATTCTCTAGAAATATTCCATTTTTTAGTGATGAGTTTACCGTATTCAAAAAGAACTGGCCTACTACTTCAAATGAGTCTCTTATTACTGCTGTGTTGATAAGAGTTTCTGGATCTGTGGTGTTTTTTAATCTATGCATAATTTCTCTTAATTTTTTCATATTTTTCCCAGAGTTTTACTTGTTTTATTTCTTCCAAAATTTGATCATTATTCACACACACTTGGTTTCCTGCAATTATTTCTTTAATGCTGTCTATGAAGAACTTATTAAATTTATTTGCAATTTCTTTTTCATTTATCTCTGCAATTCCGTAAAATTTAATTGTATCCTTTGGTTCAACACTTTTACCTCGCATTAATCCTTTCAGCTCTTTCCAGAGACGACTATTATTGCTATTTTCAGAAATTAAACTATTATAATGTTACGAAAGAACGTCTAATTATATTTGATGACTAATGTATGACGTCATGTATAATGAGTCAAACATGATGAGTCATGTGTGATGAGTCATACATGATAACATCATTAGTCATTCAAATAATGCTTCGAATTTAATCTAGAAACGCAGAGAAGTGAATAGAAATTTCTGGAAGGTTATGGAATTTTCTGCGATTTCTAGTGACGAATCAATTCTAGTTCAAACGCGCAAGTGAACATAAATAAATAGTGAAGTGATAAACGATATACCGAGAGAGTGGCTACTTCACCTACGCCACCAGACAGGAAAGACGCCTCCGAGTAGTAATCAGGGGCTTACACCAAGATGTGGACATCGGCCACATCAAAGAGGACATGGAAAAGAAGGGCCTCAAGGAATTCACGCTCTCTAGGATGCACAGAGGGCGAGACAGAAAATCTTTACCCCTCCTCCTAGCAACAATGGAAGCCACGCCCAACAACAAGAAGGTTTTTGATTGGACTACCATTCTGGATATCAACATCCAAGTGGAAAATAAAACAAAGCCCGCACGACCCAATGCCACCAATGCCAGGGATTCGGACACGTGCAGAGAAACTGCAAGGCAATACCAAAGTGTGTTAAATGTGCTCAACACATTTAACCACAACTTGTGTGAAACCCAGTGACACTCCAGCCACTTGCGCAAACTGCGCAGGCGCCCATCCAGCAAGCTACCAGAGATGCCCAAGGTTCCCAAAGATGCCGAGGAGAAATCACCCTCAGCAGCGATTCGAGCCAGCCAGTAGGATCCAACATCGGGGCCAAGTTGAATCCTCAACGAGATCCAGCACGATCCCGTCAAAAAGACGGTTCAACGTCTCCCGAGCACGGCTCGTAAAAAATCTACAACGTCAAAAACAACAAACAGATGAACGAGCACAGATACATAGCTATCGGCACTCTACTGTGACAATTTATGATTTGATTTGATTTGATATACCGAGTGTAAATAAATCCGAACTTAGTGTTAAATAAATTATAGTGTAAATAAATAGCGTTAGTGTAGTAATCGTTTTATTGTTATAAACCGTATTGTAATATTAATTGTAATAATATTTGTATTAGCCCTTTAGAAATAAATGTATGGCTACATATTCCTCTTGTAAAACTTTTCCTTCTGATTCAATATTTATTATGAAATGATCACTTATTCTAGGGACTGTAAGAACTTTAACTTTTTGTTCTTTATTATTTGTTATAACATAATCAATGACTGTAGCACTTGTTTTTGTAACTCTCGTATTCACCAATTGATAAAAACCACATCTGGCAATAGCATGCTTTAATTTTAAAGTATAAAAACCATTTTTCGAGTAATCCAAGTTCATATCTCCACTTATAATGATATTACCATTAAATTCCAGTCTCACAAAGTAAGTTTCCATGTATTCTACGAATAAACCATCACCAGTCTGTGGAGGATGATAAATCAGGCTTATAAGAGAATCTCTTTTATTAAACTTTACTTTAATGAACAATATCCAAATATAACTATTATTTGTTTCATTCAAGATAACCTCATATTTAACACTATCTCTTACATAGAAAAGCACTCCACCAGTTCTCGCGTTTTCAGTTAAGAATTTTTCCATTTTATATCTAGGGACTTCAAGTTTATTATCAATATTATCACATACGTACTCCGTTACATGTGTTTCCATAAGGCATATTTTGTTAGGTTTTTTATTTTTAATCGCCACTAAAATTTGATCTTTATTATTTAAAAATCCCTGATAATTAAAATAAATTATTTGGCTTTTTAATTCCATGGATTGCTATTGACTACAATTAATTCTGCTACTAACATTTTCCAATTCCTTTCTGTAACATGGGCAATTCATATCTGTCGCACAATAGTTCACATCCATCTTTACATTAAACTTTTCCACTGCTTTAATACAGTTAGCACACATAATATTTTCTGAAACGCATTTTTCTTTCTCTTTATGCTCCCCTGCACATACAAAACATACTTTCTTGCTTGTACACTCTCCTGCAATATGGTTAAAACCCGCACAATTGTAACATCTTTTTATATTAACATGCTCATATACGTTGCATATTCTCCATCCCATTCTCAGTTTTCCTAATTTCATAATTTCCTTGTATGTAACAGTATCAGTTTCCAGAACGATGCTACCAATATTTTTTCTAGTTTTCTTAATATATTTAGTCACTATTTTCAAGTTGTTGCTTGGTAACACATTTTGTTGACTTACAGCTCTTTATAATCTCATCATTTTTCAAATTCACGAAGTCCTGCTCAATTCCCACGATAACAACTCTTGGATTTTTTTTAATGGCTTCCTCTACCTTATATTTATCACTCAAAACTTCCTGCACTTTGCTTTTAATTACTCCCTTAGAATTTTAATCGGAACAGCTAATCAAAACTCCCCCATTCCTTATATTTTTGATATTCTCCACTCCCACTACTAGCTTACTAGGATCTATTTGTGTTTTAAATATCCTTCCTAGTAACATCATTTCGTTGCTCTTCATTAATTGGTTTAATTATTATCACTTCTTTATTTTTATTTGCTTTTATGTGCTTACTTTATTTTTTGGGCTTATAAGATTTTTCTCAATTTTACTTATTAGTTTACTATTTTTAACAATAATCACTTTCTGTTCATCCAGCTTTGCCATACACTGCTCCACAAGATCTCTCAACTCTTTGACCTGACTACGTACATCAATTTTACTGCATGTTTTGCATGTAAAACAAATGTTCTCACTTTCGGTTATAACCTTAAACTCCTGTTCCGTCAACTTTGCACATTTCACATGATATCTACCTTTGCAAATCACACATTTAACACTTCTATCACATCTCTTGATATCATTATCACACGGCAAACATATGTTTGCCATATTTACCTCGACACTATTTCAACAACTTTGTTCCAAAAAAAAATATAATTATATATTTATATTGAGATGAATTAAAAATCAAACCAGATAAATTCCTGAATCCAAATTATAAGTTACAAATTTATTTCGAATTACAAAACAAAATTTTCTTTTACACATTTTACCTCAAAATTAAAAATATTTCGATTTAATTAAACTGGATGAGTGTATTAACCACCGTAGCTTTGAACCGTACAAGTCTGTACACTCAAGAAGGTTCCATTTGTTAATTTTGTAATTTGTAGTTTATAGTTTTATTTTAGTTTATTGTACATTACTTTTAAAACGTTTAAAGAGTGCGCGAGGTTAATAAAAAAAAAATAATAATCAAGAGGGAGCGTGAAAAAAAGAGAGTAGTGAGGGAAGAATAATAAATCAGGTTCCAGCTGGATTTTGGAGAGAAATTGATCTCTCAAAATTTAATTAAATAAAAAAAATAAAGAAAAGGAAAAGAACGATTAATTTCGAGAAAAAGCTCTCGAAAGTATAAAAAATAGAATTGTTGAAGTGGTGTGGAAGTAAAGTTTGGAAAGAGGATTGTTAGAGAATAAATAACTGTGGCGGAGCAAAGAACGGCGGCGATAATACAAAAAGGAGGGAAAATAGTGCAAAAAAAAAGGTATTCCGTTAACGGTATATTTAAAGTTTAATTTTATTAGTTTAAGTTTCTGTTTCTGTTTATGTTCATGTTGTTTTATGTTTATAGAAAATAAAGGTACGGTGATTAACCACATTCAGCTTTCTTTTCAAAATTCCAAACGTTTAGATTGGTGACCAAAACTCCAAGTACCACCAGGGAATTTATCTGGTTGAAGTGTAAAAAAAACACGACAATATATATTATATTGTATATTCAATATATAATTGTAATTTAAAATAATTTGGCTTTGAAACTTAAAATAAATTATATCATACGTTTATTTTATAAGTTTTCATCTTAAATATTTCATAAAATTAATATGTAATTTTCAACCTTTTACGTTGCACTGTCTCGCTCCACATACTCAACTTGAAATTATTAACTATTAATCTACCATTTTCAGTAGGTTAAACAAAATCTATAAAAAATAGCTCTTTTGGCATAAAAATATGAAATCAGTCAACGGTGGATACAAGAACTGATAACTGCTACCCCCAAGACTTCAAAAAATAAAAATACCGGTAAAATTTAAAATATACCTTAATTTTTATTGTAAAATATTTAACTTGGGGTAAATTCCAAGAAACTATAGAGCATAGTATTAGGTATTAATACATATTATTAGATGTATACTAAGAAAAAACAATAGCAGAAAAAGATCAAAGGTAAAGTAGGAAGGTATCGTAAAAGAAAGGAATGAGAAATAGACAAACAACAAAAGTTCTTTCAGAAAGCTAAGAAGAAATGAGCAAAATCTATGGTTTAGAAGTTGTAACAATCAACTGTTACATTTTTGTTTTTTTTTTGGAAATTTGTTTAATTTTGGTTTGGTAATAATTTAAATTTCTGTTAATATTGTTTAATTTTAATTTAAGAGAGGTCAGATGGCGTTGCCAAGGAAACTTTTTAAATTTTAAAAATGCAACTATTTTTTAGTGGTTGGTAATAGTCGACCCGCATCAAGCTAGCGCCGCCACTTTTGCAAAACTTTAAAAAAATATGTGGAGAATTTGTGGCTAATTTGTGGCTAATTAGTTGCCGCATTCGCAAATTTGTTGCTCTTACCGTTCGCGAATTACAGCCATTTGAGTGGTGGCGGCGCTAGCTTGACATCAAGCCAGCGTCGCCACCACTAAAAATTTACTAAAAACAAAAAAAAAGTATATGGGAATTTGTGGCTAATTAGTTGCCGCAATCGCAAATTTGTTGCTGTAACCGTTCGCGAATTACAGCCATTTGATTGGTGGCGGCTCTAGCTTGACATCAAGCCAGCGTCGCCACTACTAAAAAATTTGCTAACCAGCGCTGCGCCCATACTCAAAACTAAAATTAAATTTTATTACATAAAGTATAATTTATATTTTACGGCATTATAATTGTAACAAATCACCCCCAAATCTAAAGCTAAGACGAAGGTAATTTATGCGAAATCAACTCAAAAATTTATATGCATCGCTAAAAGCGACTGATTAAAATTCCTTTTTTCGTAAATACAAATAAACTACCTTCTGCAAGCTAGGAACTTAATTAAGTATGATGCAATTAAATTTGTGTGACAATAATTTGGAACATTCTGGAAATACACACTACATGAGCACATGTTGAAATCGGTTAGGGCACGTCAGACCTTTTTATTACCGAAAAGGCCATAAGATAGATAAGTTTTCGACTTTTTATGACAGGTCACATTAAACAATTTACACACTAATTGCCAGTAAATGCAAAACCCGCGACATTTCAGAGTCGAAATTTATATGAGCTTGGAGCTAATAAAATTTCAATCGGGAGTATATAAAATTGAACTAGCGGATTTGCGATTTAGATAAGTAATTATCAAATTTCGAAGTTCCACTGAGAACATCTGGAGATCATAAACCATTAAATACAAGTTCAGGAAATCTCCCACTGATATTTTTTTAAAGATTAAGGGATTGAGCATCATAAAACTTTCACTGACCGAAAATAACGGCTATAGTCGCACTGGAATAGACCAGTGAACCCAAAACCATTTTTAAAAATCACATGTTAAAATCTGAATTGTGCATCAACTTTTGATACGCACTGGTTTTATTTCATCTTTTAATGATCAATTTGCTGGATTTGAATTAAATTTAGAATACATATCTCTTTATTCATAGACGATATAACAAAATTGTCATTTTAGAGTTTTCACGATTTATTCAGTTTTCGGGATTAAAATTGTATCGGTTAAGCGACTTTAGCCCTTATCGGCAACCCTGGAATTTAACATAAATAGGGGTTCCCTTCCGGTCACATTCACTTCATCTTCAAATTTTGTTAGTAACAGTCATTCGATTCCATCTTCAACTTTTGTCAGTCACGGTCAGTTTATTCATTCATTTTTTTTTTTTCAAGTGTCTAGTTAAATTTTAATATTTTTTTTTCTTTGGTGACAATCGAACAGCCTAAAACTTAAATTCTTTTTTTATATGTATATACATTCAAAGTGTAATTTTATTTTATTTTAAACTCGTGAGTGTGTGTTTCTTCGATCGCTAATTTCAGCAAAAAGGTAACATATAAACAATCTATGTATCGAAAATTGTTCTTTTTCAGATTTGTGTCGCAACATAACTAAAATTGTTTTTATTAAGTATTAGTTGTTACTTTCAACTTAATAATTTCTTTCTCTTATATATTTTTGTTTATGGATTTCCAGTGTATTATTTACTTTGCATTATATTGATTAAACAGATATAGATTTATAGGATTTTATTCTTTTCTTGCTATCACAAGGTGATTAAATTGTTAATAATCCTACATCTCCGATCATCAATTAACAAGCTTAAGTCAGCTCATAATAGACTTTGGTGACAGCGAATTAATTACCTTCAATTAACACACGACGGCCGCGATTATTTAATTAATCAAAGCCTACCCGTGTTACATAATAATAAATTAATAATAATAAAACAATAGTATTATAAAGAATATAATATAATTGCTGGAGAAATTTTTGTTTTTACGTCTATCTTTTCAGAATTGGATTTACAGTCATCCAATTTTATCCAGGACATGTCTTTTCTACAAGAAATGGCATAATAATGACTTATAAATGTTGTCTTCTGGTGTTTTGCTAAATTTGTTGTTGCTTGGAAATGTACCACCGCTTTGAGGCTGTAATCATTATTCATAAACGAATATTTTATTTTTTTTGGTATTTTGTCTAATTCGACTGTTGGGAATTCCGCAGAGCTGTTGGCTTTATACATTTCAAATGCAATAAAGTGACCTAAAATTTATTATCAAATTAATAATTAGCAGCCACATATTTTTTGTAAAATTTCATATAATGGTAATACTTTACCTATCTTTGAAATTTTGACATCTTCGTAACCATTATTACATGGACCTGCACATTGACGAAACTTTTTAATTATGATTTGTTTCTCCATTTCTTCATTGCTATTCTTAGATAAAATAGCATCCTCGTTCATTTGCCTTATTACCAAATTTGTTTTCCTAACTGGGCATCCCTTGTTACAAGTGCGAAGTGCCAGTTTCTTCATAACTAGGTAAATTATTAAATAATAGTTTATATAGGTATCCTACGGTAGTTTCACACAGAATTACCGAAGATATGTTAACAGGTTTTTCTCTGTTTAGTTAATTCATAAGAATCAGAGCCCTTAATTTGTAGACTTGTCTTGTAAAAGGGCAAACGTTTGCCATTTTGGCAAACGTTAGACACAAGTTCAAAAAACATATTATTTTCTTTGGCGTTTTGAAATATTAGATTCTTTAAATTATCGTAATCGAAAGACATCGTTAGAAAGCACTGAAAAATACTGTCAAAAGCGCAGGTATTTGTTAGAGTTATGGATTTTTTTGCAATTTGTATATTCTTTAAGTCTACGTTTCCACCGTTTTTCATTATTGGTATTTTTGACAATTTTGTATGTAGAAACTTATCGGTTATCGGTGTTAAATATCGAGACCTTTGATTTCGTGGTACTTTTTGAGATAAACCACGCCAATTTTCAACTTCCCGTGTAGCCAGCATATCTGGACAGTCTATATGGACATCTACTTCTTCTGCATTTTTAGCAGATCCATCACCAATACCTTCCAGTTCATCAATATTTTTCTGTAAAATTTCACTACAATCTTCTGCGTCTTGTGCAATTTCTCCGGACCCTTCACCAATATTCACTTCATCAACATTTTTCTGTTCACCGAAGGATTCCACATTACACACTAAATCTTTATTGTGTGGCATTGACGAGTTAGCCGCAGCAATTTTAAATCGGCCATTTAAGTATTCAACATGTATTGATAAAAAGTTATCTATTCTCATAGGCGTCTGTTCATTGCCAAAAATATGGTTTTTGATTATGTTGAATTCACTTTCTGCAGATGCAGAAGATACCGGTATACGGCAGCATTCAAACAGATTTCTATAAACGCAGGACCACAAGGGCAATAACGTAATTGCATGTAGTAAGCGTTCGGCAAATTCAGGATAAAAATGTGCATTTACACCTTCTCCGTTAGAACTGCCTATGATTTTCAGCACTTTATCATTGATTTTTTAACCCCATTTAAGCCATTTGTTACCTATAATTAAACATTCGTCTTCTTCATCATCTACTTCAAGTTTTTTGCTTTCATCCGTTGATAGATGATCTCCTATGAGAATATCATTAACATTTCCACTTTCAAATACATTTTTCAATTTTAGTTTTGCTATACTACAAGCTGTTAAAATATGCTCATCGTCTTCTCCTTCTGTTTCGCACCGTGCCACTATCAAAATTAATTCTAACAAATTCTCAGCGGCTAAAATATCACGACACAGTATTAAAGTACCTAACGCGTGTAGGTAAAACGTTTTAACCAATTGTCTTTGGTTTTACATAAAATTTGAGTACGACTTGATGAAATGTGCCACATCAATTCTTATGTAACATTTTTACCAATAACTCAAAATCGCAAATTTGTGACTTAACTTCCTTTTACCAAACCGCAAAGAATTAGCCACAAATTAGCCACAAATTCCTATATACTTTGTTTTAGTTTTTAGTAAATTTTTAGTGGTGGCGACGCTGGCTTGATGTCAAGCTAGCGCCGCCATCACTCAAATGGCTGTAATTCGCAAACGGTAAGAACTACAAATTCGCGATTGCGGCAACTAATTAGCCACAAATTAGCCACAAATTCCCATATACTTTGTTTTAGTTTTTAGTAAATTTTTAGTGGTGGCGACGCTGGCTTGATGTCAAGCTAGCGCCGCCACCACTCAAATGGCTGTAATTCGCGAACGGTAAGAGCAACAAATTCGCGAATGTGGCAACTAATTAGCCACAAATTAGCCACAAATTCTCCACATATTTTTTTTAAATTTGCAAAAGTGGCGGCGCTAGCTTGTTGCGGGTTAATAGTCGTCCATTAGTCAGGCGACAAAACCACAAAAACAGAAATCAGCGATTTTGAAAAAGTAATGTTTTTGAAGTGATTCTAAGTGAATAATTTGTGAATTAGGTTTAGGTGAGTTATATTTCTTTTGATTCTATCATTGATTTAATTTTTGGATTCTCAAATTAGTAATATTTGATTTTCATTAATATTGAAATTTGCAAATGTCGATTGTTAATACACATCTGGCAGACAATTTTTGTGCTATATAAATTAAGTTCACAAGTTGCGTTGAACGAATATTTTTGGTATTTTCTCATAACTACAGACAATTTGATTTGGGCGCCAGCTGAGGAATGAAACGACTTTACAAAATTCTTGTCGCTCCACTATCTCAACAAAAAATAATAAATGATAAATAAAATAGGACTCGCACAAAACTAGATTTCCAAAATGTCAAATAATTATTACTCCAATGAAATATTTATCAACAAGAAAAGAATTGACGTGATACCGCTACAGGCCGGTTCACTAAAGAAAAATTCCTCCTTCGTCCTGATCTGCATACGAAGCGAGCGGATGACCTAATTTACCTTAGTATTTCCTAAGGATAAACATATAAAGGCAATCAGGTCAAATCCAAGCAACTGAGGTCACTTGCAAAAATGGTTGTAAAAGAAATCAAATTTCCTGTTATTAGAAAATACCAAAATTATTCGTTCAACGTAATTTGTGAACTTAATTTATATCACATAAAACTTGTTTGCCAGATGTGAATTTACAATCGACATTATTTGTAAAATTTAATATTAACAAAAAAAACAAATATTTCTCATTTGAGAATTCCAAAAAGTAAATCAATAGTAGAATCAATTAAAATGTGACTCACCTAATTCACTAAATTTCACTTTAAAACTAAAATTATGTTTTCAAATCACCAATTACTGCTTTTGTGGTTTTGTTCTATGACGCTCTTAAACGACCATGTTGGATCGTCCTCGATGACCTTCCCTACCAACAACACAAAACCGCAGCATTTGCAAAATTGAAAAGTCAGCAATGCCATCTTTTAAATTAAAATAAAACAATATTTACAGAAATCTAAATAATGACTAAACCAAAATTAAACAAATTCAAAAAAACAAAAAAATGTAACAATTGATTGTTACAGTGAACCGGCCTGTAGCGGATCACTGCAATTCTTTTTCTTGTTGATAAGTCGTTCTTTTGAATGATAATTATTTTACATTTTGGAAATCTAGTTTTGTGCGAATTCTATTTTATTTATCATTTATTATTTTTTGTTGAGATAGTGGAGCGACAAGAATTTTAAAAAGTCGTTTCATTCCTCAATTGGCGCCCAAAACATTCTTCTTTTTTTACGTAGCAGTGGCGGCTCGTAAGAAATATTCTTGGGTGTTCTGCATTATAAAAATGGCAAGATATTAGTAAAATGGCAATCTCAAAAAATAAACTTCATTATTGCACATTTTTAAATATTAAACGTACAACACTTATTTAGAATGTAGTACTTTATATGATTTTACATTTTTACAATAAATTGCAATCCTAACTAATTTTCGAAAAATTTTTACCAAGTACGGCTTATGAAAAAAGTTGTGTTAAAAATATTTGTAATTTTATTTATTCTTTCATTTTATCTTTTCTTCATTTAGTTCATAATTCATAAGCTATCTTCGATATTCATAATTTCAATTAAAGTTCATAACGCAAGATGTGTTTAAAATAAAATCGTATATGTTCGTAAAACCAGCGTTGCATCATGAGCAGAACACGGTTGTACCATGGTGGGTTAATATATTGTGTAATCTGCGGTTTAATAATAAGCTTTATTGTAGATAAAACTACATAAATTTTAATATTACTGGTATTAATAATTAAAAGTAATTTGATTTCGAGTTTGAAAATTGATTAATCTGATAAAGATGACGATGGAGGGCACCAAAACATGCATTAGAACAATAGATGGCGTGACGGAGCTCTTTGAAGTGAACAGCGGCGTAAGACAAGGAGATGCACTGCCAGCATCCCTCTCTATAAACAGATCTGTAAATCCTGAAACAGGATAGCAATATTCTCACGAATGTAAAGCTTAAATAAATAAATAAATATAGGATCTGCCAAAAAATAATTTTACTTCTATTTTGATAATATTTATAAAAAACTTGGTAAAATTTAAATTAGTACAAAATTTTAAAATTACACTTAGGGTATTCACACTCCCTTGTATATTTACCATCGTTGTATATTTACAGCGGCCAAATACCATAGCTGTGAACACACCTATGATATTAATAATTGTATTTGATGTGATATGTGTGATACATAACCTCACAATTATTGTTTATGTTATTGTTCTATTAACCTTATTTTCGGCACATGTTTAAAATAGTAGTGATTTACACATTAAAATGCCTAGAAAATCATAAAAAGAAAAATTGTATTGTATTGTAAAATGATATTTGTAAACTTAGAAAATACTTCTGCACTTGATCAGCTGTTGTCCGCCATATTGGTTTTCAAATACAACGGTAGCAAAAACACGTTCGAGGGCTATTTAGAAATACAACACCCAGGGTGTATTTGCTCTTATGGGAAATTAGCTTTGCCACCATATACACCCTAGTAAACTTGAGTATATTTACTAGAGTGTAGAAATACAACGAAATATACAAGGGAGTGTGAATACCCTAACGATATTACGAGTATTAAACTATTGCAGTTTATTGTTTAACAATGTTGTTGATATACTAAATACTAACATAAACAGGGTGTATCGACTCGATTTAGGCAAAGATGTGGGGCTTGTAGCGCCCTAAAGCAAAAGTTATAATATGTCTTTGCCTAAGTTGAATCGATATATCCGGAATAAACACCTATATCTAAAGAAATACAATATTCGATTAGTTGGTTTTCAAAAATTAAATATAATATGCGCACTTAAATCAAAATTAACAAGTATTATGGACAATGCTTTACAGAAATAAATTCTTTATTTTCTAATTTAGTTAATAAACAGGGCTCGAAATCATGTATATCTCTAAACGCGATAATTTGAATATCCGTATTTGTAGAAAGTGAAATTTCAAATGCTTGAACATGGGGATCAAAGCACAGAGTTTCATATGAAATATATGAAATGTATAAATCTTTTTTATTGCATACAAAAATGTTTTGAATTTTTCCAAATAGTGGCATATCACTAGAGTCAATCAGTAAGATGACATTTGTTTTGTATGTAACACCATGCCTTTCAAATTTTTTTAAAAGCACGACATTTTGTTGATCAAATACAGCAAAATATTTTTGATAGTCTGTGATATTGATTGGAGTTGAATCCGAATAAACAAAATTGTCGTCTTCATTTAGTGGTCTCATAAGCTGATGGAATAATTTCAATTGCGCTTTAATAGACAAAGTGTGAATGATATTCTGATAAGACCCAGAAATGTTTGATGTAAGTTTTGATTGCCTATGTTTTTGTTCAAATAACATACCCCACAAATGAACCAGTGGACCAGACTGTTCATATACCAAAGCATAGTGCAATAGATGATGATGTTTGGGTTTAAAATCATGAAGATACTGTTTTACCAATTCTAGATATTCTTGTATAAAAATTTGTAATCTCTGTCCTTCCGTAAAATGTAAATTTGTAGTAGTAATATTTGTAATTTCTCGAAGTATGGTCCAGATCTGCCATACTTCTAAATTTCTGGGTACAAAATCTCCTATAAGAAGCCCCAAATATCTTACAAAACATATCATTTCATTTGCAGACATCCTAATTTTTATGTTGTTACCTTCCAAAACTGTGATAAATGTGGGTTTGTTAGAGTTCTCGTGACCAAAATTTGTATTCAAAAACTAAAATTTTAAGTAAAGCAGAAATGTCGTATATACAAATTCCCTCAAATATATCATGCATAACGTCGACTACATAGTTAGTGGTGCAATGAAATCCTTGAAGAGCATGCCATTCGCAATTTTCTTTGAGTCCAGTATAAGATATATTGTTCAAATTTAAATCACTTTTATAGCTTTCGGGGGTTCTTAAAAGTAAATTATTAGTATTTGTAACATTCTTAGAATCGTTTCTATGAATTTTACAGAATCTGCAGGAATAATTACACATAAAACTTTCAGAAAAGCCTAACATAGAATGGATACCCAAATTATCTCCCATGATTAATCCCAACTTAAAATAAAGCTTCATTGGCATATTATTAACTGTTAAATCTATACCATTATTTTGTAAAAAATTTAATTCTTCTATGAGCGGATTTAAAACAAATTTGTTGCCGAAATGTTTTCGGTCTTTTGAATAAAATAAAGAAACAAGGAAAATATTATTTAAAGCTGGAAGTAAATGTTGGGGAAGGCATGGAATAGAAATATAGATTGCTCCGAGTTTATTTGCTTCAGAGTGGGAACCCAAAGAATTGCCAACTTGGTAATCATCAAAATACAAGAACAAGGGATACACAAGCTTGTTATTTTCGTAATATTCACGAGCTTTATTTTTCCATAAAGGTCCTTGAATAAAATTTTGGTAAGTATTTGAAGATCGTAGAGTTTCAATAAACTGTTGAGTCAAAAAAAATACACCATCTTTTTCAAACAACACTTTTAACAATTTTCTAATAGGTATAATTTTACCAGTCACTGCTTTAGTTGTCAGAACTGTGCTGTGTTTAGAAGAAGTAAAAATATTTTTATAACCAATAATGAAGTCTTGTGGTTCAATAAAATTTCCATGCTTTTGAAAATAATTGAATCTTTTATATTCAGTGTCAAGATCATCAAGCAGATGCTCACAAATACCAACTATCGATTGCATTTCTTCACTAAAATTAACATGATTATTACAATGGTTACATTGACTTAAAAATTTTAACATCCTATTACTAATATAAGGGAGAATGTCTTCACAAAATAATTCTTGAAATTTTTTTATAATAAACTGAATAAAATTTCTCGGGATCAGAGAATTATTATACATCTCTGATATAAAATAAATCATTTTATCCTTCAAAACATGCTTAAATGTATCATCAATAATGTGATTAATGTTATCGTGAGTTTCATTTACAGTACAATTTTTACCAGAGCTTGCTTTTGTAACAGCTTCTTGAACATTTGAGTGTTCTCCTTGAACACTTGTGTGTTCTGATGTTACAAAACTTTTTAAATTTGAGTTTTTTATATGATAAAGTAAATGCCTTTTAAAAGCAGTCCAAGAGGAAAATACTCTGAAACACTGTGGTTCTCCACAACTATAGTTATGTTCAATTTCTGGATGATACATTTTGAAATGACATGTAAATGATTTTAAGGAATTTGTGTAGAATTTACAATAATAACATGAAATCATTCTCAAATACAAAAAAATACTATAAAAATTAATAAACTAAATTTTTTTTAAATAATAATAATAAAGAACTACTTTTAATGTAGATACTAGATACCTATTCAATCGATAATGTATACAGATTACTTATTTGAAAGTATTAATTCAATATCTGAAATCAGGGAAGAGACTGCTACATATTTTCTGTCAAATTTAGTTGTAATACCGTACATATATTCTTGAATAAACATCCACGTTGAATCGCATTCTTTTGGATATTCGGCGTTAAGTGCGTGAAAAATCTTAAAACAAACATCCACTGCCTTCAACGGACTTTCTACTTTATATCTAATTTCGTTTACACATATATAACAGCCAGTAATTTTATCCAGCTCACCTATGATAACTGGAAGTGGTTGAGTTGTCAACTTATATTTTGAATATTTCTGTTCACGTATTGACAGTGCTGGTTCTAAATCATTTATATTCTGAAATTTTAAGTCAGTAAATAATTATTATAAAAAGATAATTAAAATACCTTTAAATGAAGTAAAAATCCAGCCTGAACTTCTGGTTTAGATGGTCTCCAATGTTTTTCTGGTGCTTTACATTTTATGTTTACAATATTAAACATTAACGGTAAAATGATCAAAGCTATTAGTTCGTCTAAAACAACATAATTATGTTATTACATACGTACAATTCTTAATATATGTTAACTAAAATCTTATTACCTGGTTTATCATTCAACTCCAATAATATTTTATTTAAATAGCTATCTTTTTTCTTTTTTGCTAACGTCAAAATTATACTGCTAATTGTCGACCACTTAGCAAATAAAATGTTTTCTTTATTTTTGTACGTATTATCAAAGTCTAAAGTTAATAATGTGTATCCTAGGGGATGAGATAATCCTGGAAACAAGGTGAAGTAAGATGCTATATTATTCGTCGTAGAGAGTTGAGATGTTCTGTACGATCTTATTATTGTCCACTTTTCTACTACTTCATTAAATGGGGTCGAGTTATATTTTAACCATTCTATTTCATTATCTACAGAAAACACAAACAATCAAATAATTATAAATTTAAAAAATTACAAAACGAAATTAAAGTTATTAGTCTATTTAGATAACTTATGAACATAGTAAAAATTATTAAAATCTTAGCAACACAAACAGACATTAGTCTCTATCTAATACTAGGTACATAAATACATTTATGTGTAGTGGTTTCGACTTTTTCAGTTCATTTTTTTTGGGAACACTACATAGAGTAGATAAATATAATTTAATTAATTACTTACCTATATTTTCGGTTGAAGTTGAAGGCAATGATAGATTTTTACTAGCTTCGTTTTGACTTTGTACGAGACCTAGGTGTTTCAACTTGTTTTTAAAGTAACAATAAGTCGACCATAATTTTCCCCTGGCAGCTCTTGGTTGACCACTTTTATTTCTGATGTATGGTACGTAATAAATTTCGGCTCGCTCATGGATAAAAATGTCATTAATTTGCTTAGCTATTTGTTGGAATCGTGTCGTTGTAATTCTTAAAAAATAATAAGTAATTAGCCACAATGGAATATTATTTAGTGAATAAAATACTTTCTATCAAAATCGCTTTTCAGCTCGTGTTTTATTATAAGCTCGCATAATTTTGACCTTAAAAATTTTTTATTCTCTCCATAGCTAGCTATTATGATTTTTCCTTCGTCACAACTTTCAAGTAGTTTTCTAATTGGCTAAAAGCAAATAGTAATTAACTAGCGATCTAATGAAGTATGTAATTAAATATTTACATTTTGATGTGTACTTAAAGTGTAAGGTTCTCCTACAGTAGCTTTTTGGGCATAACAAATAACGTTTTCGCGTAATATAAAAAGAAAAAGAATTATGTTAAGATTATGTTAAGGATTTTGTTACATACCATCAGTAGAAATATCAGAAAAATTGGTCACATCTAAGATATTTATATCGTTATCTATATCAGATATAGATGATTGGTGGAAAGATTCTGTCGATGCTAGCGAAGGAGTTTTCGATTCTTGAGGTAGTATTATTAACTCTGTATTAGAAGCCTACAATGAAACTTGATGTAATGTGTAATACATAATAAGTTAGGTACACCTTCTCACCCTAATGATTGTCATAAATGTGTTGAATTTGTTTAGAAATTTTCTGCGTAACCCAATTATGGGAATTAAATCTTTAATGTCGTTCTCGTTTAGTAAAAGAAAAGCCTCTTCATC
The DNA here is from genome assembly GCA_911387805.1 of Cantharis rustica. Taxonomy (NCBI): domain Eukaryota; kingdom Metazoa; phylum Arthropoda; class Insecta; order Coleoptera; family Cantharidae; genus Cantharis; species Cantharis rustica. The sequence goes on from OU426883.1 coordinate 14,636,959, forward strand.
AATTTGGTTTACTGTATTAAATAAATTAAATAAACATATCGGTACATATTACTAGAGCAATTTTTGCTGACTGAAACTTTGTTTTTCAGTTTCAAAGAAAACCTTGGGAAGCTCCTCCAAGAAACGTAAAAAAAATCAATCTCTACACAAAATTATGCTTTGAAGTGAGAGAAATAGTGGGCGGAATTTGAAAAACTCGAACAATGAGCTAATACAACTATGGCAAATTGACGCCATAAAAAAATATCATAGCAAATTTTTCTAAGCAACAAAATTTTAAATTAATAAAAATAAACAATGCAATGCAATAACAAATGAAACAATAAAAATTTGAAAAACGTTAACACATACTACATTACGTACAGTTACTCACAAAAGTATTTTAATAAAATTAAAAATACACTATGGGATTCCCATGGGAGTTTAACCGCGACTGCTTGAAGTCACTCTCGGTAGAAAACAAGGCAACAACTAAAAAAATGTATGAAAACAAAAATAAAGGGAATGAAATTATCTGCAAAATATGTCTGAAAAGTATTTTTGTAAAAACGATTTTTATACGCTAAAAAGAGTTTTCAAAAAGTACATTGCCAACAGAAACGCCCGAATATTTTTGTGGGTAACTGTAAATATATGTACGAGAAATCAAAGGTTCCATCTCTAAAAAAAATTTGCTCTTGAAAATAATGTAGAAACATTACTACGATTAACCCTTAATCGATCGTATCTAATCATAATCGTAAACGAAATTCGAAAATACAAAGAATTTTTAAACGCATAAGCAATTTGAACGATAGACCAAGAATTATAACTTATGAATTATAAAAGATAAAAACATGCATTAATAATATTATAATATATTAACCTTACCTACAAAAGTTTCTTGAAGATCTTCTAAATTCCACTCCACTAATTTATTGGTTACATATTCATCCATTTCAAAATATCGTAATATCACAATAATCACAATTTATAACCCAAAGCCAACTAATGCCGTTAAGCCGTTGCATAAAATGATAAGTTAGCTCGACGATATACCTACGCATAGTATGTGCATACTTTTCTTAAAATTTTTTTTATAATAATATGAAGTCATTATGGGATTCCCCTCGTTTTTGCAGTTTTGCAAAATTTGTCACGTACGCCTGATAAAGTAATACAATGTGTAGGAATATGTAATACATCTTACTGTGTAATTTTGTGTTATAAAAGATTAGCATGTGTAGTAAAAATTAAGATTTTTTGTTTTAAAGTTTTGTAAAGTCAAATAATTTTAAACTACAAAAACTGTATAAAAAATTGCATAACTAATGCGATACAAAAAATAATAAATTGTGGTGGTTTTGTAACAAAATTTGTTACAATAGCAACAATACAATATTTATAAAATTACCGACATAACGTTTGTTAATTTTTCTCATATTTAGCGTATATAGTTACGCATTTATATAATTTCTTACTACAAATTTTTTATTACAAAATTGTGTTAGTTCATTTTTCTCAGTGTAAAGTGTCTTGTACTTATTTGTTCGATAACTTTAAAAGTGACTTATAAAAAATTTGGATATATTCAAATAAATATATCTGTCTTGTAACTACTTGCAACTTATTACGCATAGTTGATGTTTTCTTCGAGATAGTACAATATTGAATAAGAGATAGCGCTATTATATTCTCAAGATAGAAAGAGATAGTATTGTGACACAATTGTGACAACATTTTCACACGTAATTGTGAAAATTTTTACAAGTAATTTACAGCCGTGGTCATAAAGGCACCCTATAAAATCACGGATTTTTAACCTTTTCAGACTCAGGGTACACTATAGTGTATTCGCGTTTTATTAAATTATTTTGAAGTTTATGATGACAAACTTATATGTTAGATAAAAATTATTATTTGAAAGAAAGAATTATTGAATTTCTCGTGGTTCTTTCATTGAAAAATAATTGCTATTTAGTATTTAAGTTTGTCACCAACTACAAAATAATTTAATAAAAGGTACACACCCTGGGTTTAAAAGGGTTAACTAGGAAACTTGACAAAAATATTTTTAACAGGTAGTTGTAACCCAGATGCAATTATAATGCATAATTTAAAAAACTCGGCACGATGTAAATTATTATTTTGATCGTTATTCTGCATATCTTCCGTAGAAATTCGTGAAATCTGTTTTTAGTATTATATGAACGGCGATATAATATCTTCGTCAATTTCGTCTAAGATCTGATAAATATCGTCGATAAGACACATTTTAAAAAATTATAAAATACACAAAATCCACACCATTTATAAACTTTAAGTTCAAATCTCACTTGTAACGTTTTACTTGGTACTCCAAGTGACTTGTAACTTATCTTACCCGTAACTCGTATTTACGAGACGATTGCCGCTATTGGTAGGTGAATATACGTTTACTAATAACCACGGAGTAATATACATAAGTTAGGAGAGTGCACTCGTTCAGTTATAGTGGTCATATAACGCACGCTTGAAGAGAGAGACGGCTCGAGACAGAGAACTCGTCGTTAGGCTGTTCATTTCACCGAGTATAGCCTGCAAATCATGTATAGTTCAAAGCATTTTCCACAATTAAACTAGGCACCTTCAACTTTTCATTCTATTTATTATTTTTTATTGATATTATTCATAAACTATAAAGTATTACTTACTACAAAAAACTAAAAATATTAATATTTAATTACATAAGAAGTAGAAATAACATCAATTTGAGTATCAATCGCTAAAATAATTTTTAGTTTGCAATTTGAACATTTTATTTTTCTCCTTAAAGTTCGATTTAGTTTTTAATTCCATGCCTTTGAAGTATTACCTTTTCAACAATTAGTGTTTTTAGCGTAAAATATTTACTTTCTATATTTTATTGTGAATAAGGAATCCTGGTTAAATTTACTTCCAGTGCCCTTGCAATCCGAGATAACGTTTGTTTTGCATGACGGGATCCACAAAACACATTGCAATTTTTGTTTAGTCTGTGTAAAGCATTCATTGTTAAATCATTGTTGACTACCTGTTAAAAATATGGGCTACAAATGTTTTGTGCCTTATTGTCGTTCGGGATATGCATCCTGTAGCGAAATTGTATCTTTATTTTCACCCCCTAAAAATCCTGAGTTGTTGAAAATTTGGATTAACTTTTTAATTTTTACAAAAAGTTTCTTTTTATTTTATTATACTATATATTATTCTCTTCTAAAATAATAATTTTTTTAAAAACTTTTTTAAATTTATTATTATTTAAAAGTACGATAAAGTTATGGGCATGGCCACATCCAATTTTTTATATTTATTAACATAATTTATGTAATGTGTCTTAATTTTTTAAAATTCGGTTCACAAATAAGGTCAGAAAAAAATATTTAAATTTAGACTAATTTAACTTCAAAAAACACAAAAGAACAAAAGTAAACATAAACAACAAAATGTTATTACCGATTTCATTAATTATTTTGTTGGTTTATAATCTTACAATACAAAGTTTTTAATAATCACCCAAATATTCTGATTATAGAAATATTGAACTATCAATAAAATAGATTTTGAGGTGAATTTTAATTTTATGCAAATTGTCCATTCTTATATAATTAAATATTAATACTCTAATTTTTTATAATTGGTAATACTTTATAGTTCATGAATAATATCAATAAAAAACAATAAATGTAATGAAACGTTGAAGGTACCTAGTTTAATTGTAGAAAATGCTTTAAACCCTTTAAACTACAGGGTTTGCAGGCTATACTCGGTGAAATGAACAGCCTAACGTCGAGTTCTCTGTCTCGTGCGTTATGTGGCCAAGCGTTAGCCAGTCGCGAGATACCAAGCAACCTCTCCTGACTTATGTATATTACTCCGTGCTAATAACTAAGTAAGTTCCTTGTAACGCTATTAGTCACTTTACGAGGAGGTGAATATATCGGCCCTTAGATAGATATTGCTTAAACTAAAAATTTAAGAAGTCATAAATCTGTCAACGTGAATAGATGATAGCAACAAGTCAATTTCAAAAGCATCTAGAACTGTTTTCAATGTTCATGTTAAGGTGGGGATTCAAGGCCACAGAGTTGATTCGCACCTGGCAGATATTAGGGTATGCAAGGAATAGATCATTTATGGAAGTTCTGCTATTAAGTTATGGGTGTCGCTCTATAAGTAGTAAATAGGGGAATACCCGCAGTCGAGAAAACGTTTTTAACCTTCATCCGGGCGCGTGGGCGGTAATTTACCGTTTTATTTATAATAACGCGCAAACTTTTGCGTGCAAGTGTTAAGGAGGGTGGAAGTGCTTTGTATTCCTAATTGACTTACGGCCGGTTTCACAAAGTCTGGTTAACCTGCAGTTTAGCGGTTACCGTTACTTAACCTATGAAAAAGTGTTTCACAATCGCTGGCCTGACGGCTAACCTTATTGTTAGGTTAAGTGCTGGTATTTGTAACCCACAGAAGTTCCTCGAGTTAACTCGAGGTTTACATCAACTATCACTTTGTTTGCGGTTGGAACACACAGAGGGCAGTGCTCTCATTGATTTCAAACGGCTAGAGGTAAAATTTTGTCATTATTTGTGAAACTTTTAAGCTCGTGTCTCACTATAAAATTTTTATAAAAACTTTTATACAAACGATATGACGTAACGTGATATAAAAATAATTTAAGTAAGGTTTGAGTTGTGTTGTGTTATATGACATTATAATAACTTAAACTTAACTATAACCATAATTAATAATATCCATAATTAATAAATTAAACACAATCGGCTGTTATTATACCGAAAAGTAAGATAACAACCGTGATTATATATTTCATATTTTCCATATTCATCCCTAAATTTAAATTGAGATGGGTTTCAACAGCCAATGGGATGCCTCCTTTCATAAAATTTTTAGAAAATTTTCTAATATAAGAATTTTTATAAAAACTTTTTCGTGGCGTCATGAAAATAGAAGTATCATAAAAATATTTTTTACAAATGTCATTTTTATAAAACTACTGCGCTGTCACACTATAAAAATTGTTTTTATAAAAATTTTATAGTAAGACTAAGACACGGGCTTAAAAATTCATTCAAGACGTGAACCGCTCGGATTTTGATTATATTTTTGTGTACTTTAATTAACGGTATTGTATAATTTATAATTTTCTATCTATAACAATAACCACCTGAGATTGCAATCATACCTAACTAAAGTATAAAAATATACCTAATATTTATATAAAGTAATAAAATAAAACAGAAATAAATTTATAAGTTATTATAATGACAAGTAAATGACAAACGACAGACAAATAAGTAGGCTACCAACAGGGATTATAGAAAATCACTAGCTACAGAGCTGCCAACATTTCTTAACCTATGGTTAACTGCCGGTAAGCAGACCCAAGGTCGAAATTTGTTTGTGAAACCTCTCAAACTTCAGGTTAACCTTCAGGTGAAGTTTTGGTAACTTTAGGTTTTAACTATCGATTGTGAAACCGGCCGTTAATATGACACTAGATAGAAGTGTCGTTGTTACCTACTTTTCATGTTTAATTGTCTCAGCCAACGCCAAACTGGTACAGTCGAATATCAGCGGTAGATTACCAGTTACGCTCCCATTTGTGATATTTATTTTCTTCAGCCATTGCAACGAAATGTAATTACCGATTTTATATTTTTCGTAGGTATTCACAATTCAAATTATTTTTTTCACAATTCAGTAAACTATACTCCAAATACGTCACTATCGTGACGTCACATATCAGATTTCACATTTTTACTATGCATATTGCATGTATTGGTCTCATGTCAGAGCACGTTTCAAAAATCCGGAAGATACATATACATCGACTTCTTGAGATGGATTCGAATGAAGAAGAGTAAATTGACGATCAAGACGATATTAATTTTGAACCTCAAGTCATTGAACAAGATGAACACAGCAGTGACTGAGAGGAAGATTTGCATAACTCAATGCACGACCTGATTGACGAAGATCAGTGTGACAAGAAAGATCAGGAAATGCAAGATTTGAAGTTTTCATTGAGAAGAAAAATGATACTATTTGGGCTAACAAACCAGTTTCAATAACATCGAGGATCAAATCAAAAAACATTATAAAAACTCTTCCTGGTCCCAAGAACCAAGCTAAGAACTGTAAAACAAGGCTTGAATGTTTCTTCCAAATCATTTTTTTGGAAATCATAATCAACATAATCAAGTACACTAATATTTACATTGCTCAAAAAAAAACTGAAAATGAAAAGTCGTTTGATACTCCTATTCGAGATAGAGATTACAAATTAATCCCTATCCCTACTGTGTTAGCTTATTTTATTATTCAAATTTTAATAAAAATGATTTATTGTTTAAATAGTATTATAATGTTTTTCATCGTATTTATCCCGATTTTAAAGATTTTGGATGAATGACGAAAGAAAAACCGAAGACGGTAAATTACCGCTGCGCGCCCGCTAATGTTACGGAAAGGGGCGCGCCCGGATGAAGGTTAATAACGCGAAGCAATGAAATTTATACGACATCCTGATGTTGTTATAGCCGTAACGTAAACAACCAGACACAACTACGTATTAGTTTACACCATTACGAAAGGTCAAAGAGATCGTCTGTAATTGGAACATATCTGTTTAATAGTATATTACACTACTAGGGCCAAAAGTTGAATTTTCGGCCCTGCGCGTCATGATGCCCGAGGCGAAGCCAAGGGCATCATGACGCGCAGGACCGAGATTTCAACTTTTGGCCTGTGTAGTGTATACGATTTTTCTTCATAGCCGGTCGAAAGTACGTACTTTCCTCTCAGGGAGTAAATGTTAAACTTTCTTTCCTGCCATTAGAGAGGAAAGTACGTACTTTCAACCGAGGTATGAAGAAAAATGCTTTTCTAAGATGATTATAATTTTCTCAGTACCTATACAAAAATGATGAAGCTCATTTAATTTCAAATGAAATGAACAATTTTGAACTTTTATTACAAAATTTATTTTAATTAATGATTATAAATTAATTATAATTACACATAATTATATTATAAATCAACTATTCACCAAAAATTAAAAATACCGTAACAGGGTGGATCTTAGGTTTCAAATAATTATATAAACCGAACAACTACACATGAATCAATTTGATAAATTTGATAAAGCGGTGCGTATTTGAGCAGCGCCGTAACTACAAAATTTGGGCTCGTGTTCAAAGTTCCTTGTGGGACCCCTTTCCTAAGCGTTAAAAAAAATTATTGCGCAATACAACAGCGCTATAAATACTATTTATATTTTACTATACGGTACAAATTATTTAAACGGGGTATAATTAGGGTGAGTTGAAAGTCTTTCACGATACTTAGAACTGAATTTCTCTATCTCCTCTTTGATAGAATGAAGTGGTATATCACGTTGGATGATGTTGTTCACGTAAAACTTTATTTTGAAATCTTTGTAAGATTTCTAGGTTGGAGTTAGATGCGGAGCCCCAAAGCTGTATGCCATAAGTCCAAATTGGCTTCAAGATAGTTTTGTATAGCAGTACTTTGTTTTCAACGGATAATTGAGAATTTCTGCCGATTAACCAGTACATTTGTCTGAATTTCAAGCCGAGCTGTTTCCGCTTTGTAAATATATGTTTACGCCAAGTAAATCGTCTGTCAAGATGTATCCCAAGATATTTTGCATCTTCCGCCTGTGGCAGTTGACAGCCATTCAATTTTACGGGTGGACATGTGTTCCTTCTCAGAGTAAACGTCACATGTACCGATTTGGTCTCGTTAGCTTTAATTCTCCATTAATTCTCATTGAGCCAGTTTTCAATGTGTATCAGGTTAGTTTGTAGATTGTTTGTGTATCATTATGTGAAGATAAGATAACTTAAAGAAATAACTTTTGGAAGAAATTCATCATGTGGATTTCTTTTTTCAGTGTTCTATTGGCGCTATGTTTTTATCTCAATTTGTATAATTTGTAGTTAATTTATTAATATAATTATTTTAAACAAATTGATTTATTTAAACTTTACACTAATTTATTGTTTTAATATTATCTCAAAATTTTATAAATATATTTGCATTTTTATTATAATAAATAAAAAGTTGTTATTTCTATTGCTTTATTGTTGCGCCCTATTTTGTCTATAATTCCCAAGAATCTTGGAACACTAATCATGATGAAATACAAAAACAATTATAAATAATAATTTATTTTTTTGAGTAAGCGTCCAGTAAATGTTATATTTTATCAACAAATTTTACCAAATATAAGGTACATGTCGCTGCCTGGCAAGAATAACGACAAAACTAAAAAAAGCACTTTTTTCAATAGAGCGTTTTTAAACTACTGATAAATAGTAACTTTGCATTACATGCATAATGGCACTGCCGCTATAATAACAGCAGGTTATTAAAATTTTGCATTGTGACGTTATATATGATAAGATATAGCCAAATTCTGTCGATTTTAATACTTAATTCAATTTTGCCAAATTTTGAGTTGTGTCGTTATTCTTTCGAGGTAGCGATGTGTACGTGTTTGCATTAGGTAGGAACGATGGTCAAGTCATCGTAAGATTTAATGAAATTGTTGAAAAATATAATTTTAAAAACATTACGAATATTATTTTATAATTAGAGCACACAATTATAAAATTGTATTGCACTTCGGTAAAACTGCAACATCAGCTTATAGTAAGAATATCTGTTTACGTGCGTGGGTAGGCGATCCTTGATTCGTATTAATTTTTCTACACACGTTTACACTTTAAAAACATTACAAAGTTTCTACACGTTAAGTTTGCTGTCTTTGCACAACACGGAATTTCCTTTTTTACGTTGGGATGGATAGGCTCAGAGAACAGCCTTAAGAAACAATTAAATCATACGAGTATTGTAACGAAAATTAAAAACGTTTATTTATTTCTAAAGAGCTAATACAAATATTTACAGATACGATTAATAACAATTACTAAACTAAGATTAACACTAACAAGGGAATTATACAACCTCCGCATTTTTGTAATTTTTGCCACTTATTATACTGATAGTTTAGCCCTTCAATAAAAACTCCTCAAAGCAGTAGGACCAGATGGCCAGAAATTTTCGAGAAAATCGACTTTGAAATATTGTCGACGGAGTTTGAAGACAAGATGTGATACAATTTGCAATAAGTTCCGTAGCATAGAGGCGTAAGAGTTTGACTAGGGACCAGTGGATCCACGGTTCTATTCCCACCTTCGTTAGTTTTTTTTTTTATTTTTTTTTCTTCACTGCATATTCGCACGTTATTTAATTATTGTAAAATTGATTAAATTTATGCTTGTAGACTAAAATGTGTCAGAAATACATTCAATTTGTACTTTTTCTTAACAAATGTAATAAAATCGAATGTTTTAATGATTATTATTTAGCAGGACTAGTTTCATATGTCATCGCACATATTATTATCCGGTGGCTGGTGGAAATAATTTACCTAATATTTGTTTATAATTTATCATCTGATTTAATTTATTTATTTTACGATTGGTAGAAATAGCAAGCATGATATAGCGCTAATAAAGCCATGCAACTGACTAGATTTTAAAAGAAATAAAAAGTTAATAAAGCAACATCAGGGCCGTATTTACGGGGGGGGTTTTAGGGGTTACAACCCCTCCCGAAATTATTTATCAATAAATAAAGTACTAGAAGTCCGACTGAAATCGTAACAAAATCAGAAAAAAAAATCTTTAAAACTATAAAAAAAAACATTAAACTTGAAGTGTTTAAATAAAAATTAAAACTAAAGAGATATTTCTAATAAATTAAATCAGGTATTTTATCTTAATTCTTACTATTATGGTAAAAATTTTAAATTGCTATAAATTGTTAGAACCAAAAATTTTAAAGCAAACAAATTTTATAACCATCATGGGCAGCATAGCTTAAAATAAGACTTCCGCAATAAATTAGAGTGGTTATTGTAAACCCATAAATTATTTTATATTTTGGGGTTCGTTTTTTACAACGGTTTTTTACAAGAGAGTTTAAAATAAAAATATGAATAAGGTTAAAGTTATTAAAAATATCGTGGTAAACAAAACTTTTAAAATGGCACAAACAAAATTTTATCCGCGATAACGCCCAAAAGTCAATCTGTAATCAAAATTGGTCGCTCCCTCGACAAATTATTTTCACCCTTTAAATAAAGTTCACAAAAATCAAAATTTTCTCTGAATATCGAACTCAAATAAAAAAAAATTGCTCAAAAAATATAATCACTTTAATTAAATAATCTTCTCACAAAATTTAAACTTTCTTGCGGTCACTTTCGACCAAAAGTTTGAAAGCATTCAAACAAAATTTTTCAATAACCATACTCAAAAATAAAATCTTAATTTCAAAAATACTACTTGCACAAAATTATACTCAAAAAATCGGCGGAGCAAAATCTAGGCTTTTGTCGTTTCCGTCATCTTGGCAAAAAAATCTCTTTCTACTCACCTTTCTGCAAATATTACATTTCAAAAATTAATATAACAAAATTTAAATTTAAAAAAATCACCAAGGTTCGGTTGTTCAGTTGCAGGCTAAACCAAAAAATTTAGATTAACTAATAATATTTTTTAAAAAACAGCTTTTCAACGTAATATTTCATTGATTAATCCAAATCTGTTGGTTTAACTTACAACTGAACAACTGAGCCCAAAGGTTTCAAATCAATTCAAAAATTACAACTGAGGGACTGAGGCGTTCAAATCCTCCTTTCGTAACACGGCAATATATAAGCTTCTACAAATACTGTGTACCCTGCTAGTGACAACAGACACCCCGGGAAGAAGTTTCTTTTCACTCAAAAAAGGGAAAAGCTATTTAAGAAATTCTACTGGATAAGAAAGGCTAACAAGACTAGCTCTTATTCTTATGTCCAGTCATAGAACTATGCCAATCCCCAGTGACCTGGTTTTAGGATAAATTTTCATAGTGCAAGATGATTTTAGTTGGTACTTTAAGTTTTTTTAAATTGCATTTATTTTGCCGATTTTAGCATGACTGACGGTTTAAGTTGAGACTTAATTGTTTTTTATTGTAGTTTTTTTTTATTTTTTAAATATTTTTTATTTTTTGTTTTGAATATTTTTTATCCTTTGTATTTTAATAAATTAGCTATTTATTTTTTAATTTTTTTAAAACCCCCCCCGAAAATCTAGTCTAAATACGGCCCTGAGCAACATATCCTAAAACAACATATCTTAAAATAACATAAATATTTTTATCCTAAAACACATTTTCAAAAGTTTAGTTTTTATCCAGCTTATATACTGTAAAGTTATCATGTCTGATATTGTATCCGTTAATTTACCTGGCCCCTCGACAAGTGCTGAAGACACCGTCGAAGATAGTTTGTGCAGTGAAATCGCCAAATTACGAATGAAAGATGCCCTTGTGTACTACGAGCATTTACTTAAGGAAAATAATCTCGTAGCAACACAATCTTAGTTACACAATAACTACACAATAACTTAGTTACACAATAATTTAGTTGTTAATTTAAAGTTTAAAGTTGTATAATTTAAGTTCTTGCTATATTTATACATTGTAATTAAAATAAACACATTAATACCCTATACTGGACGTTATTAATATTTGTACCTAAATTTAATTTATCACAAATATTGTTAGTCTACAAGCATAAATTTAATCAATTTTACAATAATTAAATAACGTGCGAATACGCAGTGAAGAAAAAAAAATAAAAAAAAACTAACGAAGGTGGGAATAGAACCGTGGACCCACTGGTCCCTAGTCTAACTCTTACGCCTCTATGCTACGGAACTTATTGCAAATTGTATCACATCTTGGGTTCAAACTACGTCGACAATATTTCAAAGTCGATTTTCTCGAAAATTTCTGATCATCTGGCCCTACTGCTTTGAAAAGTTCTTATTGAAGGGCTAAACTATCAGTATAATAATTGACAAAAATTACAAAAATGCGGAGGTCGTATAATTCCCATTTTTTTAATTTTTCTTTCCTTATTATTTATAGTTTCAAATTACCTGAATAGAGGAATAAATAAAACGAAATTACCATTAACTCGTCTCTTATGAAATGATTCTTTACCTGAAGACAAGCTTTCAAAGGATAACTGAAGGTAAAACCTATTCTAGGTATAACTAATTAAGCTTATCCTGTAACTCGTCCTTTATGAAAAGAGCTTTACTTAAAGTTAAACACACAAAAAAACCCTGAAAGGAAGAATTACAGAATAGCTTTTTAAAGGTTTACTTTTGGGTTTCCTTTGTATAAAAGTTTAACTTTTGAAAGTTTTTGCCCAAAATTGTCGAATTGTCTGAAAAATTTTATTTTGAAATGAATTTTAATTATTTTCAGGTAAATTAAAAAAATAATAAGAAAATACCATAATACCAGTTTTAGAAAAGACTTGGAGCAGAATTACAGGTGGCGACGCGGTGTCGAAAAATAAAATAACTTGTTGTATAGAATTGTATACAGATATACAAGATTTATATTTATTTATGCGTTTAAAAACAACGAACAAGATATTTTTGTACTGGGGAATTTAAATATATATACAGGATGTCCAATATCAACGCCAAACATAGGGAATTAACATTGATTTCAATTGTTTTGTGGATTCCTGCTCGCCAATTCAACCTCCGAAAATTTTTTTCGTATCTATGGAACGAGAAAATTATTGAAGATCTTATGATACCAAAATTAATTATTTTTCATCGATATTATTTATTAATAATATTAGTTGATTAAAGTTGACATTAAATTTTTAAATTAACATTTTTTAATAAATATCGATAAAAAATATTAATTTTAGTATCACAGGATGCACAATAATTTTCTCGTTCCATAGATACCAAAAAAATTGGCGGAGGTCTAATTAGCGAGCAAAAATCTACAAAACAATTAAAATTAATGTTAATTCCCTATATGTTCGACGTTGATAGTAGACACAATGTATAAGACACAATATGTAAAAAAATTAACTCATTAAATGAGTCAATAAACTTAGAAAATTAAGAAAAAAGTAAAAAGAACTTAAAAAACTTTGAGTATGGTTTGACAGACAGCGATTGCCAAAAATAAAGACATTTTTGGTGTTAAGGTTTATCGCATTGGGCCTTTGTTTCTATATTCCAACCGTGGCTAGCAGCTTCTATTAGGGATAACAGCCTTGGGACGAGGCAAATTTCAGGAGCTTCATAAGGGAAATTTTGGAATATTAATTTCCCGAAGCCGTAGGCTGAGAGAGATTTGATAAATAATATTTCCCGAACGGCAAAAGCTCCGTGAAAATTAGTTTGCAATTATGTTTTCAATGTTGTAAAATGCGACGTCGGGATTAATTATATTTTTCCGAATTGTAAATAAAAAAGCGGGTTGAAAATGTCTACAATAACTACAAATACTTTCTGAAGTATTTCGGTAAATGCAAAATTTTTAAATACTATTCATTATTAATATACAACTTATTTTTTGATTTGCCCACTACGAGCGCTAGTAGTACATTTTTTCTCGACTCCGCCTCTCTGCTCCAAGTCTTTTGCAAATTTTTCATGCGACCTCCGTAGAGTTAAAAGAATCTACTTTGCCGGCACAGCATACTAAGTTGTAAGCAGTATTAGCAGATGCAGCAATAAAATAAGAACTTTGTATTAATTTAATAACAGCCGTTTCGGAGTTTACATCTTCGATAGGAATGTATAGAGCCATAGAAAGAAAATTCGAACAATAAAAATGTTAAAAATATCTTCGTCAATAACTTTTCTAAACACATTATCATTAGTATCCATAGAGATTAAATTCCAATTAAATTTTCGCAAAACTAAAAAAATTTAAGAAATTACTTACGAGCAAATTTGATCAAGTTTAAACAAAAATATCAATTAATTTGCTTTGCAATAACCAACAAAAATATCCTAAGGACTTACCTTTCTTGTCAAGGATAACATAAGAATGAAACTTCCAGAAATTTAGACAATCTATAAAGTTATGCACAAAAATATTGCTCCAGCAATTAATAAAATTTGAAATAAATGAAACAGAAATACAACAAGTCTCAGTAATATTTAAATAAAATTGAATGTAATAATATAAATTTTCACCGCTGTCCATTTGATAACACAACAATATATTTATGTAATAGAAATGAACATAAAAATGAATTTAAAGTAGATTTTTGTAATAATTAGTATGTATTGTTAAATATAAAATTAAACATAAACTAAATAGAAACGTTAAAATAATAAGTTTTAACGATAAAGTAAAAAATACATATTAATTATGTACGTAGAAAATTATTATTTAAAAAACAATAAAAATTACATTTTGAATAAACAGAAAAACTAAAATTACTTTATGAAAATTGATTATTTTTAAAATATAAAAATTTTTCAGATTCTTGAACTTCTTTGTTTATGAACTGGATCAATTCTTGATTTATTAGTATTACTTTTGTTATTTCATTTTTAAAAATTACATCTCTTGCAATCTTAACTTTTTTTTTTCTATGTTAAATAACTGATATCCATCTGAAGCTAATCTTATAAAGACAAACTTGGTTCGTACATAGAATTTTTTAAAATAATGTAAATTATCTTAATTAACTCTGAATATTTGCAAGTATTTTAAACTTGGTTTTTTATTTTGTCACATCTCGAAAGAAGTAATTTCTAACGTTTTTGTTGGTGTTCTATTTGTTAGATAAGCAGCAACCTGAATTGCTTCACCTCACATTGTTTTTTTCTAGGTTTAATTCAAAAATTAGGGCCCTCGCTTTATCCATCAATGTTAGATACAACCATTCCGATTTTCCATTTACTTTGGTGGTATATGGAATAAATTACATCCAACAAGCTGGATGTTAAATTTGAAGAAATTTGTTTTTTGCGCAAGTTTGGTTTATACAATAAAAATTCAACAATCACATTACAAATTTTATTTAATCATCATCATCACTTAAATTTACAGTAGTATTTTTAACGTAACTATTACCCTCGTTAACCCATGTACTTTTAGCATGCCAATTCGATATGAATTCATCAAACGTTGAATTAAGTACAAAACCACAAACATTTTTAAACCAATGGACTACTACTAATAAATAGCAATCATCCATATCAGTTATTTTTACAGGAGAAGGTGACCGATTAATAATTAATTGACATAATTTATTTAATTCGGCCCATTCTGGTTCAATTACATTTGTACTTTTGTGTTTTCCAAAAGCTTTATCGATTTTATTAACGTATTTTTCAATAACTATTTTATCAATTACATCATAGAAAAACCTCAATTCTGCGCATAGTTCTCTCCTGATGTAGCGCTGAACAGTGCGCTCAACTGAAGAATCGTTAATGGTAAGAAAGGCTTGTCCAGCTAATAATGTTATTATGGCTTCAACACCTAACCATAAATTATCAGGATTAAGTCTTAAAAACCAAGGTGCCGGAAGTTCAAGCATTTCTGGTATACCAAATCTGTAAAGAGCATTGATAGTTTCTGCAGTTTCTTTTATGTTTGTTGGGTGAATTAAAGTATGATAAGATTGTATATCAACATATTTTTCTGAATTTTTGATAAATTCTGTAGTTTCTCCTTTTTGTTCTTCAGATGATATCTTAAAAAATCGTTAATGCAAAAATCATCATTAAAAAGAAAGTTAAATTACCTGACTCAAACTCCTACAGAAAAATCGTAAAACGCATAGCAAACCACCATAGGCGAGGGTTTTGGTTTCATAGTTCACAGCTGGTGGTACCCGAAAATCACTTTCGATAAGTATATTAAAATTTAGAGGTTTATACATATCTAATAAATTTATGAAAGATGGGTTACATCGAGTGAAAAACATGCAAGACCATGTGATAATTTCGATAAACCTGAAAAAAATATTTGCAATTAATTTAAAATTAAATGAGCATAGTGCAATATTTCTGTACTAGAAAATTTCTTGTAGAAAGACTAATTGTCTTATTAACGTGAAAAATTATAAAATTATGAGATATTTTACAATAGTAGTTACATTATTATAGTTACATTAGTAACACAGGAAAAGACCTGAAGCCGAAGACTGAGGGCTTTTCGGAAAAATATAGCACAAACAAAAAGTCCGGATAACTTTTGCACATTCTGGGACTGTTTTCGCAGAAGAAGTATATAATTATCGATATTTTTTATAAAATTGGGGCCATTATTTCAATTACATCGCTGGGCATATTCGTTATTCACGTGGTATCTGAATTTCAATAGCTGGTTTTATATGGTAATTCTGGATATGTTTTCAATTTATTGGAATTGGTAAATATAAAAATCGATATTTTTAAAACAAAATTTACGTTTTTTTGGACTTGGAAAAATTTAGCGTTCCATCCTCAAGTGCGGCGTTTCTTTTTACAATCTCCCTTATTATAATTATTAAAATCGTTTTTAAAAATTTATAATTAATTTCTTGTGTAAGTAATGACAAATTATTAAAATTTACGTTGACAAAATTTAAAAATATATGAAAATTTTTGCATTTTTCCCTTCTTTTTATTACTAAAATTATTTAAAAAAGTTTATCATTAATTTATTAATTCTTTCTACAATTTCATAGAAAAATTGTATGATAATTATAAAATCGTAACTATACTGGCATACAAAATCTACATATATTGTTAAAATTAAATTAAATTAAATTAAAAAACCTGTATAACGCTATTGTCGTTCGAAAAGTGTAAGCATAATATATACAAAATTCATGATGTTATAATTATAGTGTGACATGCTTTCGAGCATAGCCGCTAGATGTTACTTGCGTAGTGCCTGGGTGTTACCGCCTATTCTCGTTGGGAAATTTGGATAGTTGCCACTATAGTATTTATACTTGTATCAAAAGGCGGCTCTTCTCTACAATCGTTTTTGACGTTTGCAGGTCCGTTATCACGCCCGAGTATTCTCGGTGTGAGTATAATCTCACTTGATTAAATTACAAAAGCAGTCCCACGATACAAGGTATGAGGTAGCTCAAAATCGACGACACAAGACCACAATCTAGGGATCTACTTCCTATAGCCTCAGGCTACCATTACTGATCCTGTAATCATAACATCACAAGCAATGCTGAAAAAGACCCTACCGTTTAATGTCAGATGGAAATCACAGTAAAAAATGGTACGTTTCATTAATTATCAGTTAGTTTTAAGCAGACATTGTAGAAAAGTTAGTTCGTAGTAATTACGTGTAGTGTAGTTACACTGATTAATTATATTCGAGTAAAAAAACTTACACATCACAAGTATTAATGAAATGTCTCTCTGGGACATCAGTTTTAACTATAATTTTTGATAAGTTAGGTTTATCTTGTGTAAAAACCAGAATTTTTGGTCTCAAAATAACTCCAATACTTGAATTCAGCACTTGTTTTATAGATATCTGTAAAAAACACAACAATCATTTGCGACAATTTGTAATTTCTAAAAACATACTAAAATATTTGTAAAAGAAGTAGGATCTTCCATGTTCCACTCAGCGTAATACCGTAAAGCATCATAAAGAAAATGAAGAATTTTGACTACTAATTTCAAATGCCATATGTTTGCTTGAACAGTAGCCAAACTGAAAATATCCACAATGATTGCTTGATGAATATAAATAAATTTTAAAACTTCACTGGCATTCTTTTTATCTTTTATAAGGAAAAATTGATTTTGACGAACCAAATATGAAAAAATAATCAAAAAGTTTTGAAAATTTCTTGGAACGGGAGCCTAAAATAAAATAATTTAATTTATAATGTAAAAATAATCAAACTACTTACATCTGGGTTACTTTCTCTGGTATAATTGGTAGGCGCTGTCGTTTCAAGATAAATGGTTTTCAAATCCAATTCCTCGAAGTTCTCAGATAAAATATTTTCAGCATAAATTGTTATGGATAATGCAGAAACTTCCACAACTTTTAAAGGTACCGGTTGATAAACACAATGCGATACAAAATTAAGCATTTTATGTAAATAATTAGCTTCCGTAAACAAAGAGGCGTACTGAGAAATTCCAACCTCAAGTAACAAATTATTTATGAGATTAATTGTTAAAAACCAACTATAATAATCTTCATCGTTCATACACTCGTTCATTCTTTCATCTATTGAAACTTTTTCGTATTCTTGAGTGAATACTTGTAGTAAAGATTTCAAAAATGTAGGTCCCAATTTGAACAGATCGATAGAACATTCTCTGTAATTTTTAAAAGCTCGAGCAGCAATTGTTAAAATAGCTGTTTTACAATAACTGCTTAAAAATTGATAACTCCAAATTAAATTTGATAATGTATCACTTAACCAATTGACAGTGTGAACATCCTGTATTCCAATTCTCTTCTCAATATCGCAAGGAAATAATAAGCAAAGTTCAATACAATCGATTAAAACATCAAAATCACTCGGAAATTTACTGTAGACATGTAAAGCTTGAAGGCACTTCTCACCTAATAATGATTTTTTCCATAACTCAGTAAAAGTATTTTTGTAAAATTGAGAAATAGTCCGAAGTAGTTTTTTCCAGACAGTTAGAGCAACTGAAGCAATTAATATTGTATTTTTATTTTCTAGCAGCACAATTAACTGCTTCATCCAAATATCAAAAAATTTGTTTTCAGGCTCAAACAATACCATAAATGCTTTTGTTAAATCTTCATTTCTATTTTCTTCGATGTGCAATTCGATGGTTATAATTTCAAATAATTTCAGGTAAATATCAACATTTACGTGAGTCATTTTAAATAACGTTGAAACAAGTGTTACCCAAAAGTTTTCAATTGCAAAAATTCTCTTCATGATGTGTTGCTTATTTTTTACAAAGAGTTCGTGTAACAAATTTAATATTTCTTGTTGAACAGGTGACGTTAAAATATTAGGGGTGTCTTCAATATTTGTTAAAAATTCTTTTAAAACACCAAAAAAGTTAGAATCAGCATCGTCTTCACTAAAAAATGCATTTGTCATGGAAACTTGTTTGTCAACACAAGCTCGAATAAATTTAAGAACCGATATCTGCATATCCGTGCGCTCTCCCGAATCTCGTAGACGCTCCACAAACATGCTTTGGACTTGGTAGTTATCTAACGTTAAACAAATCAGTAGATGATTGCTGGAAAGCTAAAAATAAAGTCATTATATTAGTAAAATCCCATTATAAGATATCAAGTTAAGCCGTGTGATCAGATAATATGTATAAAGATGACCATTAGATCAAAAATTATAATTATTGCTAATATGTAATACACCAGATGACAATAAAATATAAAGACTGTTTTTAATTTTTTCTCATCTACATGTAGAATGCTTTTTCAAATTTTTGTTTTATTAAAATAAAAAAAATCATTTTCATTTTATTTTTTGAATTTTCATGTCTAAAAAAGATCGTTTCACTATTATCGAATTGAACAAAGCTAAAAAATCGGCAAAAAAACATAATTCAAAGTCTTCATTTTCAACAGTCTTCAAAACGATACAAGAATACCGGGAGTTAATTTTTCAGACCGTTCAGGAAGAGGTTGTCCATGTATCGCCAATATTTCACAGCTCCGTAACATCATTAAATGTCGAATTCACCATATCCGCAAATCAAAATGCATTTTGTAGTCAGGAGTTTTCATGTAAACCGCAAAACAGTTCGAAAAATAGTCAAAAAATATTTTAATGATTATCCTTACAAGATTAAAGAAACCCATCTTCTGACGGACAAAATGAAGCTCATATAATTTCAAAAATGCAAAGTGTTACTGAATCGGTTTGGAATCGGAATCAGCAAAAATCCAAAACAATTCTTTTTACTGGTAAGAAGCTGTTCACAATAATTGAACAATGCTACAATCGTCAAAATGACCGTATTTTGTCAAAAAAACCTCATGGAGAAGCTCAAATTGTTGCCAGAAGCCTAAAACTTAAATCTGAATGATTTGGGAATTAAGAAATTTATCGTCGTGAAATTCTTGAAGAAGTAGTTCTTCCCTGGACTTGTACATTATACAATGATTGAACCTTCTGCTCCGATCACAAAGCGACATTGACTCAACAATTAATTAGAGAAAAAGTTATGGATTTTACCGATGTTACCACATTTAAATCCTCTCGACTATTTTATTTGGGCAAACAAAAAAGTTTGAGTCTTATGTGCTTCCACTGTCAAGGTCTAGGATGAAATGCCGCTAGAAATATAATTTGCAAAATTTCACATTTGAATGTTTCGCTTTGAGCGATTTTTACTAAGGTAAGTAATGAAGTTTTAATTTCTCTAGGGGTTAAAGACCCGAATGCCCTTTCGTCTTTGGTAAGGGTATAGTTTTTTCGAAATCGGATGACATAAGCATATATACGTTCTGTTCGTGTTAAATTAGAATAATCACTAAATGGAAATGGTTCCTGATTAGTAAGTATTAGAGATTTCGTTTCCCTTTTCATTTCAGGAAGCGCCGAGTTATTAGAAGGTTGTTTTGTCCATAAAGCTTCATCTTTGCTGAGCCAAGAAGAGCCATTCCACCACAAAGTTGACTCTTTGAAGACTCACTCTTGACAAAAGGTCCGCTGGATTCGTCTATATAGGTACATGTCAACTCAATTACAACAAAAAACTTTTAACAAAAAAAATCGTTAGTTTAATAGTTAATTTAGGGCCGAATCGAAGGATTTGTTTTTATTATTAAAACTTCTATCTTTTATAAGCAATAAACTAGTACTGATGTCCTTGAAAATAGACGAGTTATGCTATCAGAGGCTATTTTGTTTATTTTCAAAAAAAATCAAAAAGCTTATTAGGCCCGAAATTAACTATTAAACTATCGATATTTTTTGTTTGGTTGATTTTAGATGAACTAGTAAAATGTTATGGTGATCACCGCAAAACACGATTTGTGGAACGGGGTCCTACAAACATGACGATAACTTGGTGTACAATAAATATTTTCTTATTTTAATTTTTGTCAAATAAAGTTAAAACATAATATAATAACTTATTAATATTTGTTTTATAAAATAAAATAAACTACTCTCAAGAAAAATTATTTAAAATACTCATCTTTTTACGCCTCCTGAGTGCATCTAAACCCTTAAAGTAATATGTTGATGCCCATGGAGGCTATTTTAGAAATTTGTAATTTTTCTACTAAATAAACGTGTTGTTTACAAGTCTATAAAATTTTCAAATGATTTGAAACAAATTCTTTAGAAATAATTGGAATTTAATCAGTCTCCGTACATTATTGTCACCCGGTAAAATAAAAACTAATAGTTTTTATTTTAGTTTTTCTAAACTGTAGTTATTTTATATATCTTAAAACCAGCCCGACAAATTAATTTAAATTTTGGGAGCATATATAAAATACATTGAAGAATTATAAGTTATTTTATATTTTTGATTTTTATTTATCTTTGCTAATTTTTACTTAAAAAGTACAGTCGATTTTGAAATATTAAGTTTCTAAAACTTGTAATCTAAAAACTAGATGTTTTGCCATAAAACATTCTTTATAAAACACAAAAATATAAAATACCTTATTCTGTTATTTATAGGTATAATGTTTGAATTTTTATATTAAATTGGTTACAAATAGCAAGATCACATAAATCTCTTTTCAACTCACCTTTTAATTAACTGAACAAAAATTAACAAATAGAAAAATAGCATAAAAAATGAAATTTTTTAAGTAGATAGTGTGGTAGTTAGTAGTAATTAGTAATATTTAAATATATTAATTTTATATTTTACGTTTAATTAACTTGTTCACTTCTAAACTTACTTGATGTAATTAGTAATAATAAAATAAAATTTTAATAAAAATGAAATTGAAATTACTAGCTAGCTTAGCTTTTTAATTTTATATTATTTCTCACGACCTAGTAATTTATGCTTATATTTTAACTAAATCATATTACGGTTACTTTAAAATATTTATTCAAAGTCACTTTAGTTTCCAAGTCAGTTTTAAACTAAAATTAATAATTTTCATTAGTTAGTTAAAGAGCCTTCAAGTATTACGTAAGCAAGCTTGGAGAGTTCAATTTTTTCTTACTTTGCTGACAAAAGGAGCGGGAGATATTATAAATATTACGTAAGATAAAGAATTTAATAAAAATGTTTTCAAAATCATATTTATAGTTTAAATTAATAATACTATTTTCATTATGATTATACCGAATTTCTTATTAGAAATAAATAAGTGTTCCGAAAAAATCATTGAAAGTTTGCTTACATAATACTTCAACAAATATAGTTACTTGAAATGAAGCAACTTTTAAATTAATATTAGGTGCAAATTTAAAAGTAATTAATGCTAGTAATTATACTCACATTTGCATATGTAGTCAATATATTACAGGCAATAACCGATACATCGGAATCATAGTAATTATTCATGTATCCAAAAATAACTTTCAATATACTAATTTCTGACACGTTTCTACAAAACAATTCCGATTCCAAATATGAATATTTTTCAATGTTCTTGTGAGATTGAATGTGTGATAAAAGATACCACAAACAGTAAAGTGAGCATTTAATTATCAATGCCAAATCTAAAGGCGGATTTTTGTGATAGTTAATTTCAAATGCCAACATGGATTGCAGCACTTTGCTGTCGCAATTTAAAATATCCAATAAGTGAGTGATGTAAATCTTGTCTGTCAAAATGAGTTCCAAGCAGCCATCATGAAGAACCAATTCTTCAGCAAATAACATGTCACGATTCTTTCTCAAGTTAAAATACAGAATTTGTATAACTTCCACTAAAACCTTCTGTTTATTAAGATTATTTAGCGATGATTCAATAACTCCAGGAAATACTCGTTGCAGAATGTACATTAAACCAGGTATTTGAACTCTTTTCAGAAAACTATTACTCTAGAAAAAAAAATTAAAAGCAAATAAAAAGCAATTTACAGGGTACTTACTTTACCTTGAAAGCTTGTTTTATTAATTGTAAATAAAGCTGCAAAAATTCACAAGATTGAAATAGAGCATACTCTTCTTCAAATAAATCAAGCAATGTAAAACTTGAAAGAAACGTTGGAGCAGCAAACAATTCTTTAGTGAAATCACAGGACACAAACCTAGGTAGAAACATCATATGGTGTAAATTGGTGATAACGGTTTCAGGATCATGTTGAAATACATGAACACAAATTTCAAACAACAACCTCAGAATTTCTAAATCTTTAACTGTGGCTTTCATGCTGGCTGATAATAAATGAGAAGTCGCTAGCATTATTAACTCTTCAACTTCAACGTTATTTTTAACCAACATCCAATCAACTTTTAATATTTGCAGTAATAAACTATACCCATATCGTAACATATTTGAAGTATTTTCTTCACACTTCAAATTATTTTCTATTTCTTCACAATATTGTGTTACTACATGTTGTAATAATTTAAAGTAGCTGTACGAAGCGTGAAATTGAAGTAAACGCTGCTCAGAATTATCCAGATTAGTAACTTTTGTACCAACAGGAAATACGACCAAATTATTACATAAAGGTTTATATGGATAACTTAGATGATCATCGTCTATTAAATGTGGCAAACAAGTGCTGTATAATTTACTGTAAATGGTTAGACCTGTTAACTCATTAATAATCTAAAAATTAAATTAAATTAAAACTATAATAAAGTTTATCCAACTCAAAATTTATATCTAATCAACCCTATTTTAATTAATTTTGAAACTTCATGTCCCAGATTTCAATAATTTATAAAAACATGAATAATTAAAATTTTTTTAAATTTGTACTACTACTACCTTGTAAGTAATTTTTGAAAACTGCAAAAACATCGAATACTTGTGCAATTCTATGTGAGAAATCCATAGATATGTAATCAAAATAATAAAAAATGTTTATTTTGAGAGAATCGTTTTCTTTTCGAGTAAATCAGTTAATGTAATATAGAAGGAATGATTCAATTCTTCAATTGATTCAAATATTTGCTTAGGTTTACTTAAAAAAATGGTTCATTTATACAAAAACATATTTACTGAAATCAAACCAAGTTTTACTAGAATCAAGCAAATAGTCCGGTTTCTTGAATATATGCTTAGAAAGTTGGATATTTTCTCTTCGTATAGAGAGCCCATTTGGTAACAAAAGTACATTTTTAAATAAACTAATTTTTGATATTGTTTCATAAAAAAACACTAAGTACTTTAAATTTGTTTTTTTTTTTTTAATCCTACATCCCTGATAAAAATGTTCAAACTCTTCTAGACCACCCAGAGAGATAAAATTTTATAGAGATGTTTTTAGAATACACATTAAAAACTCCTGCAAAAGCTTGGAAATCAAAAAGGTTACAGATATATGAGCAGCTTTAAATTTGAAAATAATTGCAATTTCAAAAATTAATTACCAAGGAATTACTTTAAAATCTAAAATATGTATGCCATCAAGGTCAGACCTTGTCATGAAATGGCCCTCCAGTTTACTTACAAATTGAGCATTGTAGTTTAGACTGATGAGAGATTCCATAAATAGTGTTAAGGATTGAAAATGATGTGGAAATAATGACATAGCACTAACGTAAAGTGATTTAACTCCAGCACTTTCACCACAAAGGCATGATGTAGCTAAATTCAATGTTCGCAATAACTCTCCAATTAAGAGAACAGCACCATCTTGTATGTATATTTTATCACCACCAAACTTCCTACACAAAATATCCATTAATTTAAATATTGAAGATTGCAGTACAGAACCAGCCATTGAATCCTAAAAAAATAATTTAGAACCAAAACCAACAAGAATTACAGATTATTGCCGTACACTGGCAGAGCTGTTAGTATTTGACGTAAAAGAGTTTATAGTGAAAAAGTAAAACCTCTTTTAAAAACCCTTAATGGAGGGAAAAAAAGGAGAGGCCCATGTTCAGGAGTGGACGAATGACGGCTGAAGAAAAAGATACTTATATACTGCCATGCCCCCAACCTTATAAAATTATGTAATTTTCACCCTCCTGTTAAATTAGCTGGGACGCACAGATTATTTGAGAGGATGAGACTCTTTTTATTTATTTACCTTAATTTCAATAAAATTCAACGATATGTGTCAATGTAATATTTAATATTTAAAAACATAATTATTAAATTTCAAAATAAAACCTTATTACAATTCAGGATTTAATAAATTCAAATGTAGTCGATGTTTTTAGACTTTTTCTTGCATAAGATAAATTAATGATTTACAAATGTGCCGTTAGTTTTAATTTTCTAATATTTAATTCGTAATTATTTCAACGTGCTTCTAGAAAATTATTACTGCAATGCCCTCACGAATTCTCCTTTAAGCAGTATTGCTGCAAATTTTCCAAATTTGTCCCCTCCTTAAGACGATTTCGCAGCGCGAAGTTCAAATGGTAAACCAATCTGATGTTGTTTTCTGCACTTTTTTTTTATTATTGTCTTCAAACACTTGAAAATTTTTGTAACTTTTTAAGCCTTAATTGATTCATCATTTTCAGCCTTTGCTCGTCATTAATTTTTATTGTCCTCTCATTCGAGGATTCTTTTGTCTAAAAATATCTTTCTTGTAAACAAAATGTAGTGAATTCAACGAATTTTCAGGTAAGTAAATTTTTTATTTTGAAATAATAAATTTTGTAACTAAAATCTGTTTTTGTTTTAGAACTAATTAACTAATCAACATATCATTTAATTTTTACTAAAATTTTTTATTCTCATCTCTGCAGAAGTAATTTTACACACTGAAGACTTTTTGCTTTAAAATAAAATAATTCTATAAACTGGTAAATAAAAATTTATAACAATACATAAACCTTTAAATAATTGAAATTATAGTTACAACCCTGATTACTATCACTCAGGTACCGTGTATTAGGGTCCAGAAGCTACCTATAATCTCATTTTTTGAATTTTTTTCCTGGTTATTTAGTTTCAAATTACCTAACAAGGAGGGAACCAGGTATGCGAAATTTTGTTTTTGTTTATACTACATAAAAATAACACCTATGTGCACGAATTAAGCATCATCCACAACCTCCAAATTAACGTAGTAATTAGTAATTAGAATTAAACGTAAAAGTTTGCCGCATTTAAAACCTATGCGGTTGTTCACAACCTTGAAATTAGTACTTAATGCAGAACCTTGCAAGGTCCAAGCTTTTTCACATAAATTAGCCGTCAAGTCGCTACTACGCATGCCTCAAAATCATTCAAGTGTCATCTGTGATTTCTAACCTAAAACCCGTGAACTTTTGTGACCTGAATTACATTTAATATTAAAAGTACAACGCTATGGTATTAAGCTGTACCCAATTTAAATAGAAAGATAGGTTATCTAGCAATAACAACAATTTACCAGACCGAAATACTTAAGTTCCAAACATTGACACACACTAGATGGATTCACACTAATTTGCGCATTAATTTAAGCATTGTGAATGCTGCCAAAACATTAATTTATGTCCAATTTCAAGTATTAATTTATGTACTAATTCTATGGTTAATTTGGAGGTTGTGGATGAGGCTTTAATGTAATATAGAAGATAATATTTGCAACATAAGTTTCGTGATGAAAAGGTAAAATAGCCGGTCTATTAAGCAAAAGGTACTTGGTTCGAATCTAGCATTACAACATTTTTTTTTTAAATTTAATATTATTTTTTTAATTAATTTTCTATTATTTACGTCTAAAATTGATCAAATCCATATCAATACACTAAAACACTTTGCGCCTATTCAAAATCTGTGTTTGCAATATGTACTAGATACCATAAAGCTTACTGTTCAAGGTCACATTTTCGTTTTCGTTTTCACATTTATATTATTAATGTGTATAATAATAATATACTGCATAATATAATCTGTAAATATCTGTTAATTTACATAGATTTGAACAATTTTACACGTAAATAATAGAAAATTAATTAAAAAATAATATTAAATAAAAAAAAATGTAGTGGTGCTAGAATCGAACCAAGCATCCTTTGCTTATTAGATCGACTACTTTACCTCTTCGTCACGAAACTTATTATTGCAATTGTTATCTTCTATTACGTTAATTTGTGCACATAGGAGAAATAATATTCAAATTTGATTTTCTCAAAATTGGCTGTATATGGTGCGCTACTATTTCATTCCCGTAATGTCTTAGGTGTAATCTTTACGTAGTGTAAGTATAAACAAAAACAAAATTTCGCATACCTGGTCTCCTTGTAAGTAGAGCAATGGGGTAAGCTTTGAGTTCAGAATTGATAAACTGGTGTATGAATTCAATTAATTCCTTTCTTCTAATCTAATTTTCTGAATAAAATAAAAATGTTCTTATGAAGATGAGGTTTCAACAAGAGTAAAAAATTATGACTGAAATTTCTCCATTGAGAACTGCGTTAGGTTTTTCACCTACACATTTTTGGCTAAAAGTAATTTCGTTTGTTTTTTTCTGAACAATATGCGTATATAACTATTTGTAAATAGTTTGTATGTATAAATTTGTAAATATATAACTATTTTTTTTAGGATTATGCATTAGTTGTCAAAATAACGGCATTTTAAAATTTCAAAAAGCAGGGAGTTGTAATCCGATATATACCAATGCCACAGGTACTCGTACGGTACGCGCCCCACTTTTATTCTGTTTACAGTCTGTATGTTTTCATATACTCTTACTGTTCGCTGTCAGTTGCGGTCGATACCTAGACAAGTCCTATGTATTCGAGTTCCACCGTTGGCGAGTTCTGTCATTCTACAGGGATATTATTAAATTCGTTATGAGTTTGTCAAAATACAATTTTTGAAAAACTCAACCACGACTAATCGCAAATCCATGTTAAAGCGAACATTTCACTATCTAAAATTTTTGATTTTTAAATTCGATTTTTTCGAAAACTAACAAATAATCCAAAAAAAATTTTGTTTTAGTATGCTTAGAAAAAATTGTCCTCTTTCCAATAGTCAAAAGGAAAAAGTTCAAATTGTGGGATAGGTTAAGCGACAGATCCTCAATATGCTTTCATCCGTATGTTGACAGGACAAATAGGAGTTACAAAATAATTAGTTGTTACACAAAAAATATAAAATTGACAAAAATACTTACTTTTAAAATGTCACTCGAAACTAAGTTGTATAAGTACACCAATGCATCTGCGTTTAAAGCATCGATAGTTCTTTCCACTAATTCTCTCTTCAAATAATCATCTGCTTCCATAAACTGCAAAGTTGTCCAAAATAAACTAAGAGCCGAGTGATTGTCGTTCTTTTGTGAAACACGAACTAATCGTTCAATTTCATTACGATGAGAATTCCAAACATTGGAACTGGTCCTACAAAATTAAGTCTTAATATACATTAAATAAATTAGTAAAAATTATTACCACAAGTTTTGAAAACTTGACAAAATAATGGCCGACTTAATAGCACTAGTTTCATGAATTATATCCGGCTGCTCTACCGCTATCGCTTGAAAATTGGTTGGCAACCTTTCAAAATTATTTTTTTTAAACGTGCGCATTAACTTAAGGGTATCTGTGATAGTAAGCGAATGAAATTTCATTCCAGTTAATATAGAAAAAAGCAAATGTAGTTGTTCCTTAAGATTTCGCTTTGCAAAATCTTTAGGCCTTGTATAATTGATCGATTCATAAACATCTTTTATTAACTCTTCATATTGCTTTAAAAAACTTTCCAGAAGTTCCTTATAAGTTATACTTTTAATAAATTTCTGATACTCCTTGTGAAATGTATTAGAAGTATTTACATGTTCTTCCAAAATATAGCGAATTATTTTTATGATAAATATGCGTTCTAATACATAAAAATCCCAAAGATCTTTTATAAATGCTTCTGCGCTTGAAGAGTCAAGTAGCAATGTTTTAACATCTTCGATCCTCCCATAAAATTCAAACATCAGGTAATTACAAAATATTGGCCATAACATACAACAATCCAAATTCTGTAAAAAACAGAAATTAGCTTAAGTAAAAAATATAGATAGAATCATTTGTTACTAGTGATTCACTTATTTGATGTATAAAACGTCCAAATTCAGAAGTTGGAGAAATCTCAACTAGTTTCAAACATTGTTGGTACCTTTCTTCAGTAAAAGGTTTAAATTTTAAAACACCATCTTTAAGGTAATCTTTAGTGAGACTTAAAAGTTCATTTATACTTTCCACTGTAGCATCTTCGCCTTTTCCAGATATAGTTTTCCATACATTACTAAAATACCTGCAAAAATAAAATTGTTTACAAACTTCAGTAGTATTATTCATTTACTTACGGTATAGTATCCATTATTAAATTTTATTTAATAAGAAATACCGAACAAATACATTAGCTTGTTAAATTATAACCTAAAATTGCTTAAAATGTTAACCGGCAAAAACAAAAGCATGAACGATAAACAAAATGACGTACAGATGTCACGATGTCACTTTCCGGTAATTGCGTTCTATTTTTATAATCAGTGGCGTAGCACACGGATATTTTTTATAACTAAACTCAGAAGATTTTTATCAAGTATTTCTATAGTACGTTTTTTTAAAAAAAATATTGGTATTTGTACTAAAACGACGACCTCTAAATGTTAATCAATGAAATTGATTTGAATTTAGACGGTTTTACAATAACGAAATTTTCGCGATTATGTTATGTATGTTCGTGTTATGTATGTTGCCTAAACCAAAGCCTAAACTAAACCGGACTAATGCCCGGTTTCATAAAGAATACCTTAATCTTCAATTAACTAATGGTTTGTTAACTTTAAGAAGCCATTAAATTTTGGTGGGTTTCATAAATCATATATCTTGTTAAATTAACTAATGAAATGTCCCTAGATCTTTCATTAAGATTTTTAGTAACATCACAGTAATATTTGAGTTTTGACAGTTTTACACTATGTTTCCTACATAGAGGTATATATTAAAACTACTGGAGGAACCACTAGGTGCAACAAAACCACAGAACATATAAGTAGGAGAAGGGAACCTCGCATGTTAATTCATCGCAACACGGCCCTCCTGCGGCCGTAGGGCACAACTAAAATTTTTGCGCGGCGTTTAAATAGCTCTTTATAATTTCATAATTTTATTACAAGATTTAAAATTTCAAATTCTTAAAAAATTTATTTATAAATTTTCTATAATAAACAGGTAATTATAGAAAATATATAAATAAATTTCTTGAGAATTTCAAATAATTATCTACTAAATCTGACATCAGGAGGTTGGTTATCAATAAAAATTCAGTCAAATTAAAAATGTATTTGAAATATATTAAACACAAGTTAATACAGAAATTTATAAAAAAAAACAATATATATGTACAACAAACAGCAAATAATTTTTAAAAAACAGTAACAATATAATATACATAAAACAATAATATTAAATAAGTATTAAAACGAACAAGTTATATAATCATAAACAATAAAATAAATTTTCACATCACTTCACGTACACATGCGTCTCGTATAAAAACACGAAAAATGAAAACATAACTGATATAACCTAAAAATAATAATATAGTGAAAAATAAAGGAAGATAACACCGAAAGTCACTAGAAATCACTAAGAATCTCCCCAGCTTTAATGCCCTTTGGCGAGTATAACCGAAGAATTACGATGAGGCACCTGATGATCGTGTTGCCGTAATTTCGTATCTCAGCTTCACCCCCATGAACAAAACGGTCCGACATAAGTTTACGCTTCCCCCACTCCTTAAAGGATTCGGTTCAAATTTTGTAATGCAAAATCATAGGATAAATGATGATTAAACGTTTAAATAAATGAATTATAAGAAATTAGGATGTGATAAATAATTAAAATAATTGTAGACATATTATAATGTGATTTTAAATTAAAAATTCACATTCTAATTTAAAAAATATATATAATTATTTTCAAAAAAATTATATCCTGCATATTTCACTAAGTTCATACACATGAAATCTTGAAATTGGGGCAATCTACAACTTTTGTAATTTTTAATTACAACAAACGTTTCATTTTAGATTTTTTATTTGGGTTTGTTTAGTTTTCCGGTTTAGAATTTTTCAAAATAAGTTTATTCATTTTGGCTTCAAGTAGGTATAATTTTTGTTTTTACTAATGTCAAATAAATTTGACTTTTAATCAAGTTTGAATTTTGAATTAAATAGCATAACTTTTCAAGATTCCAAAAATCGAAACATACGGTTATATAACAGCGTGTCGCAAGCTAAATTATTCATTTAAATAGTTTTTGAACAATTTTATGTAAGTTATGAATTAAATTATTCTTTATTCTATAACATGTAAAAATTAATTTTATAAAAAAATATCATTATTTTCTTATAAACACAAAAATAGAATTGTGAATTAAATTAAAAATACATAGCAAATAAAATTATAAAACACCGAAAGATAAACAATTATACATTTTTTAATAAAATTAGTATTGTAAGTTTACTTCTTACAGAACTGCCCTGCAATACTTTAGAAATTGTTAGCCTTTTTCCTGCAATATAATATAATATATCGATACGAAGAGAATATTCTAACAACTCAAAATTCATAGTTTTGAGAAAAACATTAATTGGAATAAACAATTATTAAAGGTTTATTCTAAAGGTTCTATTGTTTATTACTAAATTTTTACATTATTATTATGTAAAAATTTTGGAGCTTATTACCGAAAGGAAAACTTGCCTTTTATCAAAAGAAAACATCAAAAAAACTAGAGTTGTTACGGTATTGCCGTCAAATATGAAATAATTATTCATAATTGTTACTTACGAAACTTAAGATAGGTACTTAATTTTTATTAAACAAACATTTTTTTATTCTATGCCATAAAATCCTTTATTTTCTATAACATGGCACATATAACTCCAAATCGGCATTTTTTGAGTTATAACATTATTTTTTTAACGTTTATCAACATTGTATTATATTATTATAATATTATCAACATAATCAGCCTGTGTTGTATTTAATTTTGAGGAGTACTCGTCTATATAAATCATATTTACCACGTTATTATAGAATGTCAAATCGAGTTTATACCTTTAAGTAGTGGGGGAACGCCATGCAAAATCGGACCGTTTTCTTTTTATAGGGATTATATGCAAGTGGTGCCTCCAGTAGTTCTAATATATACCTCTATGGTTTCTTAACTTCAAAAATATTATAAATATAAATTTAAAGCAGTCAAACAAAAGGACGCTTTGGAAATGTCTTTGCTGAACTCCAATATTGAAGCAGCCAAATCAAAAAGTGTTCTTAAAATCACTTTGCTTCAATTAAAAATAAAAAAATGTTTAAATAATATTTAATTTATTAAAATAATTGTTATTAAAGTATTTATTGAAATATTGTATTTATTATGTGATTCCTAACAGCATTAGGACTTTCTAGTAACTATCATTATTTACTTACCAAACTTATATAATTATAAATAACTGTAATTTTGTAAATAGTTTAAGTTTTAGGTTAGAAATAATCTCTTATTAAGAACTTGACTGGAGAAATTTTGCCAATTAAATTTTAACAAGAGATTAGTGTTAACTGACTTTTATGAAACTCAAATTTGGACTTAATGGTAGATTATCTACTTAATGCTTTGTTAAGAGTTTTATGAAACCGGGTATAAGTTATAAAAAAGGGAGATGTGGACAGAGTTATATGTAATATCAAATAGACGTAGTTACTTATAACTTTTCGCTTTTTTGTGGTGAATATTTAATATTACTA
This sequence comes from Cantharis rustica, assembly GCA_911387805.1. NCBI lineage: Eukaryota > Metazoa > Arthropoda > Insecta > Coleoptera > Cantharidae > Cantharis > Cantharis rustica. Next base: position 14,669,688 of record OU426883.1, read on the forward strand.
CAAGATCAAGTGCTATTTAAATTATCTGAAGTTTTCCGGGGGAAATTAGAATTTGCAAACGACGCGCCACTTATTCGCGAGTAAAATTAAGAATGCGACGTCTGGTGGCAGAATTGAGAACAATCCGATGCGAGTAGTAAACGTGGTTTATGCTTTAGTTGCATGTTAACGTGTTGAAATTATTTAAGTAATTAAAGCTTTTAAATAAATTTTGAAATGTCAACCGTTGTTGAGAAACGTAGCAAAGAGTTTTGTTGTGTGTATGGATGCAATTCAACACGATGTTAACACTAAATTTCAAATAATCATGATATTTATTTAATAGAACAATTTTTAACAAGTTTCGACTATTGTCACTTACTCTACTTATAAATATTTTTGGTTCTTTCAACAAAATTAAATATTGACCAAGTCTGACCAATTGGCAACAATATTTCAACTCAAAATCAGCAGTTCTAATTTTTTAAATAAACTTATAAACTACAAATTTCATGTAAAAGATTACAAAAATATTTTTGTTTAATGTTCGCCAACATTTCACTAACAAAAGTTTCGTCTAATTCTATGGTATTTACGAACATTGTACAATCTTTACTGTAGTATATTATAAAATCACACACTGACATTTAGAATTGCCATCCCCAGGTCAATTTGTCCATAATATTGATGTTTTCACTTAATGCCGAAGTGCCAAATCATTTAATGCCAAAGTATTTTTACAAATAGACCCAATTATTAAATGAGGAGCCGATAATAATGCGGAAGTCTGTAGTACGAGGGCATAAATCGCATAAACAAACTTAACACAAGGTGTTACCCCACAAAGAATAACATGCTTGGCATTTAGCCCTTCCTCACCTTCACAAAAATTTCTCGACGTTGTGCTGCTATTAGTGTACTTAAATAAAGATTTTAGAAGAATTTGTTTCGTCATTTTACTTTTTTCGTTAATAATTCGATCACACAAAAAGATTTACAAGGTTCACTCGATCACTGTAAATACAACTATAAACTCGATCACTCGCATCTGACGGCCATTTTGAAAATTTAGCAGCGCCCTCATCGTTAATTTTATTCGCGAATAGTATTTATATCTTGGATGCAACCAAAATTCCGAAAGTATCAAACTAAAAATATAAAGTTTTAATTTATGATGTAATGACAGTAGAAGACTAAAATATTTTAATAAAAACAAAGTTCAAAAAATAACAAGGAAAGAAGTAGTATTAGTAGTCCTGGATAGTAGTATCCAGAAATATTAAATTTTTTGAGGATCGTTAAAAAATATCCCTGAAAAACACAAATTTAATACGTATATTCAATTGACAGTTTTCATAAAGATTGCGTTCTATGGTGTGTTTTTATGTTATACAAGTATTTTTGAGCATAAATTGCATTCAAAAATTAGGATCTGCAGAAAAAGGATTTTGAAGAAGAGATTCTTGTTGACTAGCAGTCAACTGGAGGCGCCCCGCCCACAGAAGTGATTTTATAGAGACAATGATTTATATTTCGCGTGATTCACGTGATCAACAAAATTTTTCACCGGTAGGTGGCGCGATAAGTTTGACGTACAAATAATAATTTATAATAGAAACTCATTGCACCTTCTGTCCGAATGGGCAGAACAACGTCTGCTAGGCCAGCTAGTATTTTTATAAAATATAACGTATGTAAGGTAGGTGCATATAATATGGCCAAGTTGGTAATAAAACCACCTGCCCTTTTTCTACAAATTAAAGCGCAGATATTGCTACTAATATCATCAGTTGAAAAAATATATTAAATAATTACGATTTATACCTCAAACACCGACAATTTGTTGAATGGCTTCGTGCGAGAACGTGTTATTTGTTTTTCAAGTGCTCGATCTAATTTTACTGTGGTTAATTAATTGTTGTCACTTATTTGTTGTTGTGCCAATTAATTAAATAATGTAATAGTCAAATAAGGTAGGATGTGGGGGACATATATTGCTGCGACCTTATGCGCGCCTCTGCATACAAAATTTCTATCTCGTCTATGGGATACGTAGGTTCTCGAATGCGAAAATTGTTACAAGTAAGACAATAAAATAACGGTTGGATATTTTTATTTTTATTTGCAAACTCAAAAATTTTATAAAATAGGAACAAATATTAATAAAAGCAAAACTCACGCAAATAACCGACCCCAGCTTTTCTGTTGAAGAAACTAAAGTTATCTTCCTTCGAAAAAATAACGCCCACCAATAACACGCGACCTTCTTATCTTCAGCTCCTTTGAACAGCTTTGTCTGCTCGATTATTTTCTCTTCCTTCTACTGCTCTTTGGATATCTTCATTCCAAAAAAACAATCATTTTACCACCAACTCTTCTTCCACTTTAAACAATATTCTTCACACGAATAAACCTCTATTGAATCCTTTTGTATGCCTCTTAGGCATCAACACAACTCCTCTCTCAATTCAATTCATAAAATTCTTCTCAAACTTTCATCGACCGACCGCTCTGCTAATATTATCTGACTCCTCTTTTTTTTTATTGATTCTTTTATCCCCCTTGGATATTCTTTGCAATGTGTCTTCTTTTCATTGGTTATACTTTAATGTCCTTTTATTTTCAAATCTAGATTTTCACATTATTTAAATTTTGGCTGTTGTCGGCATTTGATGAGTCATGATACAAACATAAAAATAATAAAATTAAAATCGAAAAACAAATAACGTACTAACTAGACAAACATAAAATATTAAACATACTGAAATCAAAATAAAGAACACAAAAATAAAACACACACTGGTAATAAAAATGTTAAAATAGAGTTTTGCTTTGTTTTGTTCCCCTAGTTGCAAATACCGTTATCTTATTGCTAAGTTCGCAACCCATTTTAATCATTTAGTGCGGACAGTACATTATATTATAGTTTGATAGCATTTTTTGTATAGGTTAGAACGAAAACCCAGGAAATGTTTTCAACGGCGTGATGTTTACACGTAAAAATTACAAAAAAATGTGTAAGAAGATCTGTTTTCAATTATTGTAAAAAAAATAACGTTGCTAATCGTTTTTCAAATGCAAAAGAGTTGGCAAGAAGATATTGGCTAAGTGGTTTTCTGAAAAGAAATGTAGAAATACGAAACAGATATTACGCATAATAAATCGTTTTTTGTAAAGAAAATCTAGTTTTGATTTAATATTTACAGTATTTGTCCACCTTAGAACAGTTGGCTATATTACCTACCCTCTGTCGGCAATATGACCCGCATCAAGCTAGCGCCGCCACTTTTGCAAAACTTAAAAAAAATATGTGGAGAATTTGTGGCTAATTTGTGGCTAATTAGTTGCCGCATTCGCGAATTTGTTGCTCTTACCGTTCGCGAATTACAGCCATTTGAGTGGTGGCGGCGCTAGCTTGACATCAAGCTAGCGTCGCCACCACTAAAAATTTACTAAAAACAAAAAAAAAGTATATGGGAATTTGTGGCTAATTTGTGGCGAATTTGTTGCTGTAACCGTTCGCGAATTACAGCCATTTGATTGGTGGCGGCTCTAGCTTGACATCAAGCCAGCGTCGCCACCACTAAAAAATTTGCTAACTAGCGCTGCGCCCATACTCAAAACTAAAATTAAATTTTATTAAATAAAGTATAATTTATATTTTACGGCATTATAATAATAAATTAATAATAATAAAACAATAGTATTATAAAGAATATAATATAATTGCTGGAGAAATTTTTGTTTTTACGTCTATCTTTTCAGAATTGGATTTCCAGTCATCCAATTTTATCCAGGACATGTCTTTTCTACAAGAAATGGCATAATAATGACTTATAAATGTTGTCTTCTGGTGTTTTGCTAAATTTGTTGTTGCTTGGAAATGTACCACCGCTTTGAGGCTGTAATCATTATTCATAAACGAATATTTTATTTTTTTTGGTATTTTGTCTAATTCGACTGTTGGGGATTCCGCAGAGCTGTTGGCTTTATACATTTCAAATGCAATAAAGTGACCTAAAATTTATTATTAAATTAATAATTAGCAGCCACATATTTTTTGTAAAATTTCATATAATGGTAATACTTTACCTATCTTTGAAATTTTGACATCTTCGTAACCATTATTACATGGACCTGCACATTGACGAAACTTTTTAATTATGATTTGTTTTTCCATTTCTTCATTGCTATTCTTAGATAAAATAGCATCCTCGTTCATTTGCATTATTACCAAATTTGTTTTCCTAACTGGGCATCCCTTGTTACAAGTGCCAGTTTCTTCATAACTAGGTAAATTATTAAATAATAGTTTATATAGGTATCCTACGGTAGTTTCACACAGAATTACCGAAGATATGTTAACATGTTTTTCTCTGTTTAGTTAATTCATAAGAATCAGAGCCCTTAATTTGTAGGCTTGTCTTGTAACCCCCTTTTGGCAAACGTTAGACACAAGTTCAAAAAACATATTATTTTCTTTGGCGTTTTGAAATATTAGATTCTTTAAATTATCGTAATCGAAAGACATCGTTAGAAAGCACTGAAAAATACTGTCAAAAGCGCAGGTATTTGTTAGGGTTATGGATTCCTTTGCAATTTGTATATCCTTTAAGTCTACGTTTCCACCGTTTTTCATTATTGGTATTTTTAACAATTTTGTATGTAGAAACTTATCGGTTATCGGTGTTAAATATCGAGACCTTTGATTTCGTGGTACTTTTTGAGATAAACTTTTGAACTTCCCGTGTAGCCAGCATATCCGGACAGTCTATATGGACATCTACTTCTTCTGCATTTTTAGCGGATCCATCACCAATACTTTCCAGTTCATCAATATTTTTCTGTAAAATTTCACTACAATCTTCTGCGTCTTGTGCAATTTTCCGGACCCTTCACCAATATTCACTTCATCAACATTTTTCTGTTTACCGAAGGATTCCACATTACACACTAAATCTTTATTGTGTGGCACTGACGAGTTAGCCGCAGCAATTTTAAATCGGCCATTTAAGTATTCAACATGTGTTGATAAAAAGTTATCTATTCTCATAGGCGTCTGTTCATTGCCAAAAATATGATTTTTGATTATGTTGAATTCACTTTCTGCAGATGCAGAAGATGCCGGTATACGGCCGCATTCAAACAGATTTCTATAAACGCAGAACCACAAGGGCAATAACGTAATTGCATGTAGTAAGCGTTCGGCAAATTCAGGATAAAAATGTGCATTTACACCTTCTCCGTTAGAACTGCCTATGATTTTTAGCACTTTATCATTGATTTTTTGACCCCATTTAAGCCATTTGTTACCTATAATTAAACATTCGTCTTCTTCATCATCTACTTCAAGTTTTTTGCTTTCATCAGTTGATAGATGTGTTATTCCGCGATGTTAGCACAGTGGCGGTCAAGCTTATTTATGCGTTTAAATACTGAGAATAAATAACAACACGCTTTCCAATTATTTACAATTTACTAAATTCACTATACGATACACAATATTTTCTACTATAATAAGTTGCTTCGTTACCTAACCATTACTCCTTGACTTGTTCTTCCTCGCTTGCATTATTGGAACTGACGCTTTACATCTCTCTCTGCTCCCTTTTATACTCCCGTTTATGCTCGTTTTATTTTTCCCCATCGTTACCAACTGCTGCTCCCTACTAGCGACCTCTACCGATAATCTCTTCAACTTACTAAACCCGCGCGCGCAATATTTAAATTTAAAACCCGCAAAGTCCCAATTTTCCATAACATCCCCCCTGAATCTATTCCTGATTCCTTTCCTGATATGGGAAATTTTTCTCACATTTATCCCCCCTTGGATGGTTTCCCGATTTCCATCCTCAGTTTTTCTTCAAGTTCCTTTTGTATCTTTCTTTCCATTTTCTGCATTAATTCTCTTTCCATTTGTGAGATCGCTTTTTCTACCCTTCTGACAACGTTTACAATTTCATCCCGGTGTTTTCCTAATTCTTCACTAACTCTTAGATTAATTTGTTCGTCGATACGTTTAGCATTTTTTACATCGATCAACCGCTGTTCAGTTTCACGTTCCATCCCGCGTACCAAATTTAATTTCATGTCGTAGTCTCTTGTCCAACTTGGTTGTTTCACTTCTCTCCCGCTTCTCGTTTGTCTTCGTTCTGTATTTAGTGAACCTTCTGCATCGGTTTCTGATCGTGGTTCTTCGTTTTCGGAGGTTTCTGCTCCCTGCTCGCGTTCTTTTTCGTTAATTTCTGATTCGACTTCGTCAGCCTCTGGTACTTTCGTGAGTTCGATATTGTCTTCGACGAATAGCTCTCCCCAGTTGAAATTTTGTTTCTTGTTCGTTGATGGGTTTTCACATGACGTTTTTAATGGAAAGACGTTCTCGTCAAAAATCACGCTTCTACCTAAAACTACCGTATTCCTTTCTTCGTCCCATAATTTATATGATTTTGCCCTTGTATCGTATCCAATGAAGATATACCTTTTTCCCTTCGGTTCCCATTTGTGAGTACGCCTTTCATTTATACACCACGCTCGACATCCAAATACTCGAAGATGGTCAATTTTTGGTATTCGGTCGTTCCATAACTCATACGGTGTTTTTCCGTCATTTGCACTTGTCGGTATTCTGTTTTTTAAATAACAAGCTGCTAGGGTGGCTTCGGCCCACTTGTCGCTGTACATGTTAGATTCTTCCATTTCGCACCGCACGATGTTCATGATGGTTTGATTCAACCGTTCTGTTGTGGCGATCTTGGTGTGGTAAGTTCTCTGGTTATCCCCAACTTCGTTAGGTAATCGTTGAACTTGTTGCTGGTATACTCTCCCCCGTTGTCACTTCTTATGGCTTTTATTCTCTTATCGAACCTTCTTTCCACTGTTCTTCTATATTCGTCGAATTTTTGTAAAGCTTCGTCTTTCGTCTTCATTATGAATACTTCGGTGTAGCGTGAGTAATCGTCCGTGAAGGTTATTACGTACTTGTTTCCGCCCTTTGAAGTAGGAGTTATCGGTCCCATCACATCGGTGTGTACTAGCTCTAAGATTTCCTTTCTTCGATTTTCGGTTTTCTTCGGGTAACTCTTCTGCTTTATCTTTGACGTTTCACATGTGTCACATTTTTTTCTGTATTCGTCTTCAACTTTCTCAACCACTTTTCCACAATCCTTTAACAGCCGTTGTACGTATCTTTCGTTGGCATGACCTAAACGTTGATGCCATAGTTCTTCGCTGCTTTTAGTGACATGATACGAACTTGTTTTTATGATGCGTTCCTCCTTTATTGTATACAAATTTCCCTCCCGTCTAGCTCTGAGTAGCAGCTCTTTATTATCGTTCGAAATCGTGCAACTTCTTTGTTTGAAAGATACCACGATTCCCTTATCGCACATTTTCGCTGTTGACAACAAGTTTGCGTTAAGTCCTGGTACACATAGGACGTCCTTCAATGTAATTGTTGCTCCACCGTTTATGTCGTGCCATTTTGCTCTTACGTCTCCATAACCAATGGACTTCAATATGGTCCCCCCTGCGCTAATAATTTCGTTTGACTTCTCGTGAAACGTTGTAAATTTTTCTCGATCGCCAGTCATGTGATCGGTAGATCCGCTGTCTATCAACCATACCGTTTTGTCGTTATCCATGTCGTTGGCGTGTCCCAAATTGCTTTTTATGACGTATAAGGTCTGGTTGTTGTAGTATCGGTTGTTTGCATCCCTACTTGTTTGGCAGTCCCTTCCAATATGTCCAAATCTGTTGCACCTAAAACACTTTACGTTTCTTACACTATCCGTGTGACGGTTGTCGTTCCTCGCAATAACATTATTTCTTGTGTTCATCGCTCTGTATTCTTCTTCGTTTTTTCCACTTTCGCTTTCCTCTATTCGTCTTTCTTCTTCTGCTAACCTCATTTTTAAACTGGCTGGGGTTAAAGCGTCGTCGTCGATCTTAACGGTTCTTGTCAAATATTCGTATTCCTTTGGTAACCCTATTAGCATTAGTCCCATCAATACTTTGTTTTCGAAATTGAAACCAGCACTTTTCACTTTCTTGTATAAATTATTTCTCCGGTTCACGTACTCCAGTATCTTCTCGTTGGTACCTTTCTCTAAATTTATGAACTCCTTTAACATCAGTACCGCGTGGTAGCTATTGAATTTTGTATGAATTTCCTTTAACTTATTCCATATTTCGTTGGCTGTTTCGCACTCTTCGATACTATCTAGATTATCATCGTCAACGGAGAGATAAATTATCGACTTGCATTTTTCGTCAATTTTCTTTTGCTCTGGGGTTAGTGTGCTTGTGGTAAATCCGATGGCGTCCAAACAATCTTTTAGTCCTAGTATGCCACGCATTCGCATCGACCATTGCCTATAATTCACGTTGTTCAATTTTTCCACTTTGTCGTCCATCGTAACTTTCTATTTCGTATTTCACACGCTTCTACGATCAATTTGTTTTTATCTGCAGTATTTATTCGCTGGGCCCATAACCTGTTATTCCGCGATGTTAGCACAGTGGCGGTCAAGCTTATTTATGCGTTTAAATACTGAGAATAAATAACAACACGATTTCCAATTATTTACAATTTACTAAATTCACTATACGATACACAATATTTTCTACTATAATAAGTTGCTTCGTTACCTAACCATTACTCCTTGACTTGTTCTTCCTCGCTTGCATTATTGGAACTGACGCTTTACATCTCTCTCTGCTCCCTTTTATACTCCCGTTTATGCTCGTTTTATTTTTCCCCATCGTTACCAACTGCTGCTCCCTACTAGCGACCTCTACCGATAATCTCTTCAACTTACTAAACCCGCGCGCGCAATATTTAAATTTAAAACCCGCAAAGTCCCAATTTTCCATAACAAGATGATCTCCTATGAGAATATCATTAACATTTCCACTTTCAAATAAATTTTTCAATTTTAGTTTTGCTATACTACAAGCTGTTAAAATATGCTCATCGTCTTCTCCTTCTGTTTCGCACCGTGCCACTATCAAAATTAATTCTAACAAATTCTCAGCGGCTAAAATATCACGACACAGTATTAAAGTACCTAACGCGTGTAGGTAAAACGTTTTAACCAATTGTCTTTGATTTTTCATAAAATTTGAGTACGACTTCATGAAATGTGCCACATCAATTCTTATGTAACATTTTTACCAATAACTCAAAATCGCAAATTTGTGACTTAACTTCCTTTTACCAAACCGCAAAGAATTACCCACAAATTAGCCACAAATTCCCATATACTCTGTTTTAGTTTTTAGTAAATTTTTAGTGGTGGCGACGCTGGCTTGATGTCAAGCTAGCGCCGCCATCACTCAAATGGCTGTAATTCGCAAACGGTAAGAGCTACAAATTCGCGATTGCGGCAACTAATTAGCCACAAATTAGCCACAAATTCCCATATACTTTGTTTTAGTTTTTAGTAAATTTTTAGTGGTGGCGACGCTGGCTTGATGTCAAGCTAGCGCCGCCACCACTCAAATGGCTGTAATTCGCGAACGGTAAGAGCAACAAATTCGCGAATGCGGCAATTAATTAGCCACAAATTAGCCACAAATTCTCCACATATTTTTTTTAGGTTTTGCAAAAGTGGCGGCGCTAGCTTGATGCGGGTGGCAATATGGCCATTTGTTACTTTTTCATAAAAACGGTAATTACAGGTGAAATATGAGTGTAATTGAGTTGATATTTTTTTTGTAGGTAGTAAGTAAGAGAGACGGTCGTCAGCTAGAGCGGTTAAGTGCGTTGCTGCTAATGCTGAATGCCTGGTTCGACTCCGGGCTCAGTAAAACTTTATTCTGATCGTCTCCCCTCTGAAGGCAATGGCAAACCACCGAGGTGCATTCTGCCTGGTACATCCTCTCTGGAGATGAAGTGTATACACTTCCCGCGGCTCGGAGCCCGCGTTAAGCAGTAGGTCTCCTATGTGTGTGATCAGTGGCGTAACTACCAGTGTTCGATGTGTTCGATTGAACAAGGGCCCGGCATTAAAAGGGCCCGGCTCTGCCACATCAAAATTCAAATTTCTGTGATTTTTAGCTCTAAACAGTGAAAACATCGCTAAAATCAGAAAATATACGGCACATTTTCAAAATAAGGTGTCTGCCACATTTCTCATGTATATCTATTTAAAATAATTATAAAGTATATTTACGGTCTGTTTCGGCTTTTGTTAACTTAAAGCCGGCATCGATAAAGGTAAAATGGACAAGTAAAATTTCGCATCTGGTAGAAATTTTTACAATAGGTAATAAAAATATCAACTGTCATCCTTAGCTCTTAGCAGATTCCAAAACAATCCCTTAACAGTTAGGTCATATTTTGATTTTTATTTACATCACATTGCAGTTTGTTACAGTATTTATGATAAGAACCAATTGTTTTATTTTTATAAATTATTTTAAGTTTTAAATAGTGAAGTTTAAGTTCAATTGTTTATTTTGGAGTATAATTTATCAAAACCGTCAAGTATATTTTAAATAAAATTCTTGATTTTCTGTTAACTGTTTTTTAACTGGTAGCTAATCTCTAGGGTGATTTAAATAAAACTAATTAATAATATTTATTATATTTTTTTTCATAAAAATTAATTTAAAACAATCGTTCCGCTTATAAAAGCCTGTTTACATTATAAAATTTCGCTTAATATTTCCTTTAAAATTTCCATAAAATTCCTTAAAATTTGTAGATTTTGCAGATTTGTGTTTACACTTTTATCACCAAACAAACCTTAAAACTATATTTTACATAAAATTTTAAGGAAATAGGTGCTGATCTATTCCTTAAAATTTGTTAAAATTTCTCTTAAAAGTTATTTTAACGAAAATTTTAATGTGTAAACTGTGAATTTTTAGTCTTATAAAAATTTTAAGCAAAATTTTATAATGTAAACAGACTTTAAGATTATTTAAAAAAAATTCCACGTTAATTTATTATCCATTTAGGGGCCCGACAGTCTGAAACACAGGCCCGTAGCTGCCTTGTTACGCCACTGTGTGTGATAATACTTCAAACGCACAACACAGACATAGAAGAGAGGTCGCCAACGTCCGGGGAACCGGATATGGCACACGAAGAAGAAACATATCTGTTAAAACATGTTATTTTTTGTTTTTATTAATATTAGATCATGCTTAAAAATATTCCCAAAGCTTAGCATGGCCATATTATATGCACTTACCTTATATAATAATCAATAGATAAGTGGTTTAGGTAGTGTAACTCAAAAGGATGGTTTACCCGGGGTGTAAATCACCGGGGAGATTTGGTGTACACGGGGGAAGAAATGTGTGGGAAATGTGAGTCATTCTCACTCTCAGTCACTCTCAGTCGAAAACGATGCGACAAATTAAAAAAAGTATATAAACAAAAATGAAGAGAATGAAATTATCTACAAAAAAATGTCTGAAAAATATTTTTGTAAGAGCGATTTTTACATACAAAATCAGTTTTCAAAAAGTACAATTTACATTGTTAGCATAGACGCGTCCGGATTTTATTATGAGCCATTGTATAAAAATTGCGTTCTATGATAACTTTACGAGTAAAATAAAGTCTCAATATGTTACCTAATGTAAATTCTCAGTCTTGGGGGGAAGTCCCTACAAATGATGTCATTCAAAACTGCACGATTTAGTACGCAGTTCACTGTATCGGGTTACTGCTGTTCGTTATATAGGTATAGGAGTCCCATATACACTCAATGTTAAAATTTTTGTGAAATAGTAAACACAAAAATTTTAACTGAGAGTGACTGAGAGTGAGAATGACTCACATTTCCCACACATTTCTTCCCCCGTGTACACCAAATCTCCCCGGTGATTGCCCCCCGTTAATTACTCTTAAACCTGCAAGTTATTTTAAAATACAGTGAACACCACTTATTGGAATCATGGTTAAAGTTATCATTCGAGTATTATTATCATTTTCACGAAGAACGGGCTGAAAGAATATGACTACAAGCAAAAAATATCCTTTATTATAATCAAAAATTCGGTTTATGTTATCAATTATTTTTCCGATGTTTTCTTCTACTGAAAATGGAGTGCGTTTGCAGTTAGAAGCATTTTTTTTAACCCTGGGCAGTCGCACTGTAATTTCACTGCTTCCGCGAGTGCACTCACGTTGCACTGGGACGAAAATGTCCACGTACAGTTTTCAACATATTCAACTGCTTTAAAAAATCTAAAATAATTCATGAATACTCTTCAATCCTTCTAAAGTGTGAATCCATGATTATTTAATTACAAAAGTTATTATTTTTTATACTATAAATTGGTATCTAACCATAAACGTTAAAGAAACGTGTTCTAGCCTAAATTTTAACACTTAAAAAATGTATAATAGTAAAAATCAAATTATCATGGATTGTCGTCATGGATATCTTAACGTTCAAGGAAAACCGGGTTTTGATCGGTTTTGCTCAAAAAAGTATAATTATTGGATCAATTGAAAATGCATAATTTCAAGGAGAGGAAAATCAAGAATTTTTATGAAAAATTATTCGAAAATCATTTGAATGCATAAATAATATTATTTTTATTTAAACAAAAAATTATAAATGAAAAAGATTATAAAAATTATAAAATATATTCAGAAAATTGTCCTCTTTCCTATAGTGCAAACAAAAGATTTGAAATTGTGGAGTAGATTAACTGGTAGTAACCTAAAACGTTTAATTATTTTCTAAAGGGTTAAAAATATGTTCAGATAATTAAAATATTTATTCACAAACCAGGGGCGGATTAAAGTACCTCTGCGCCCTTAGGCACACATGTATGGTGCCCCCCCCCCTTAATAAAAAATATAAACAGGTATTTTTTATTATTTTATACATATTGCTGTGTCCACTCCACACCAAGCGGTAAGAGATTGTCTTGCGTATTTAGTGATATTGGTGTAAAATTTCCGAAAATCAAACACTTCTTTACTCGGTGAGCTCTAGTCTGCGGGAGCAGTCAGGCTTACTCAAGGTCGCCGATTCAAAAAATTTGTTTCTTCAATAATTTTAATTACTTCTTCTCGGAAAATTATTGGCAAGTTTCGATTTTAAAAATATTCGTTCCAATTCAATTTAAAATGGTACCGGTCCGCAGCCCGGCTTATCAAACTGCGTTTCGTTTCTTTAATAAATTTTCATCCAATATTTAAAACATTTAATATAACTCCAAATTAATGATTCCAAATAAATAATCGTTCATCCAATAAAAAAATGGCTCATCCAATAAAAATCTACTTTAATAATAAAAAAAAAAATCGAAAAACTAACAAAATCAAAACCTTCGCTGCGGCCACTTTTGACCAAAAATACTCTTATAACAAAATTCGAATTAACAATATTTGTATAAAAAAATCAATTGTAAAAACTATTTGTACAATAAGAACTCAAGATCGGCGGAGCAAAAATCTTGGCCTCCGCCGTTTTCGCCAACGTGGCAAAAAATACCCCACCCCAACTCAACTTTTTGCCAACCTTCTGCATTTTAAAATTGTACCATCTAATTCAAATTTAGAATTCAGAAAATATTAACACAGCATCAGGGGCGATTAAATCGCCGTAATTTATCGATGCGCTCATAGATTTCCGAAGGTGGAAGTTTTAAAAATGTGCTAAAAATTAAGAAATATTTTTGTAATCAGTAAATAAAAACTCAGTAAAAAAACTATAGGTAATCATTGTATTTTTTGATACATTTAATTTTTGAGAACGTGATGTAGTTTACTTGGTACATTGCGCCCCTTTTTATGTGCGCCTCTAGGCACGAGCCTAGCTAGCCTAAACGCTAATCCGTCTCTGTTACAAACCTTAATGCGCTATTAGAAGACTCCTGGATAAAAAAACACATAACTTTTAAACTGCACTATAACTGACACGCATGTCGCACTGGGACGTTTTCGTCCGGTTGACAAATTTATATCACTGTAACTCAAAACTAACTGGCCGAAGGAGACTAGATAACACTTGCAAGAAACCACCTGTACTAAGTTTTTTTTAGATAGAAAACCAGCGCCCTTATCTTTTTCGATTTACTTGGAATTTATAAGTGAAATTTCGCTTAGGACGAAATCGTCCCAGTGCGACCGCGGAGGGTTAAATTTTGCACACAAATCGGGGAACCACCCAGAGCTGACTCAGGTGTATTATAGCAGAAAGTTGCTAGAATGTTGACAATGTATTACGATTTAATTCTGTTCTATTTTAAATTTTCACAATATGCGACATAAAAAATGTTTATAACATTTTTAGATAAGAATTATTTTTTGTGTTTTAATATTTTTAATTACGTAATATATTTATAGTAATAAGTACTCTAATTAATGTTTTTAATTCACATGTGGTCAGGTAAATTTTATATCTAAATAAAGAAATTTTTACACTACAACAATATGTATTTCATTTATATAGTGTATTACTAAACCCTACATTAATTTAAAATATACCCTAATTAGTGTTTTAATTTAATATATTCATCTAAAAAAGTACCTATACTAGAGTTAATAAATTATCTGTTTAGTGTTTAAACTAATGTGTTTATCTAATTATATTGTAATGATAATTTATAGAAATTTTTTTTTACACACTTGTTTTTACTCGGGCAACACTGGTGTGCGAGAGCAGTTGGGAATTTTCAAGGGTCGAAAGTTCCTAGTTTCCAAATCAATCGTAAAAACAAATTTCCAATCAAAAAAAAAAAAATAGTATTCCAAGAATTAATTAATCGCATTCAAATTCAAATTTAATAATTTAATGTAAAATATTATTGAGCTCGTACTTTCGATTTTACGCTTATCTAAATCGCCCGCTTATCAATAGCACCATTCGTTCCTACGAATGCAATAATTTTTACACTTTTCAATTTAAAACAATTCAAGTCCAATTTATAACTTGTAATTATTCTTTTTCCAAATCAGCGAAACCAATCAATCCACTACCGCTCGGTAGCAAACTTAATTTTGCACTAAATTGGGTTGACCTATATGAACACAAGCTAGTGTTTTTTAGTGTAAAATATTTACTCTATATTTTTTACTGTGTAGATATGTTGACGACATTATTATTTGTTTCAATGGTTCCCTCAGACAATTAAATCAACTTTTTAACTTTATTAACAAACAACATAAAAATATTAAATTTACTAAAGAAATAGAAGTAAACAATAGAATCAATTACTTAGATCTAACAATAATTAAAGACAATAATAAGCACTGTTTAGATATTTTTCATAAACCTTCGGAAGCTCATCTAATAATACATAATAACTCTAGGCATCCTTTTACACATAAAATTGCTTCTTTTCGCGCTTTTCTCAATCGCTTAATTAGAATTCCTTTAAGTAAAGTAATTTTTAAAAAATAATTAGACAGATTTAAATATATCGCGATCTCTAATGGATACCAAGTCACTCTAATTGTCAACTTATTATTCCAAATTAAACAAACAATTCTATCGAACTCAATACATCCGAATAATTTTAAAAAAACTAACGCAAACTTTAATGTCATTACTTTTCTCGGAAACCAAGTCAAACAAAATTGTGAAATATTTAAAAAATAAAAATTACAACATTGCTTTTAAAACGGACAATAAACTTAATAAATTTATTAATAACGCGAAATCAAAATCAGACATTTAACTAAATCAGGGGTTTATGAGCTCATTTGTGAATGCTCTCAAAAATACATTGGTCATACTGGCAGGTCTTTCAAAACACGATTTGATGAACACACGCGATCCCACTGACTTGCAGATGGAAAATCGACTTCGCGAAACACCTACTAGACACAAACTATAAACAGGGGAGATACGAAATATTACACGTTGAACAAAAAAGTAAAAAACTGGAATTTTTGGAAGCTATATGGAAATTAATAAATTAAAATATTCATATCCATTATTAAGTAGTCAATCTGATTTAAATAATTCACCCCTACTAAAAATTTTTAATAAATAATACTTCCCCCACCCTTCTAACTTACCCTACATCTACTTACATTATTTCTCTTTTATATTAATTATATTCCTACCCTCTAGTAAATTAATAAATTAAAATATTCATCTTCATTATTAAGTAGTCAATCTGATTTAAATAACTCACCTCTACTAAAAATTTTTAATAAATAATACCTCCCCCACTCTTCTAACTTACTCTACATCCACTTACATTATTTCTCTTTTATATTAATTATATCCCTACTCTCTAGTAAATTCACACTGAAATATACCATTTTTTCAAAAATATCCCCCTCCTATTCTCTTGCAATTTGGACGATAAATATGGAATTTTCACGTTTCTCTTTCTAGTTCATCGCCTAATGATGTCATAGTATCGTGAAAACGTTTGCGATAATATATGTACATACGGTGTATTTATATTGCGTTAACTTAAAACATTTTAGTTCTAAAATGTTTTAATGTTTGTTTGTTTGGGTGTTTGAGATCACTAGAAAAATTTAAAATCTTGACAATTTATCATACAAAGAAAGTTATTAGCGTTTTATCTCACACCACCTCTAATTCTGTTCAATAATTAGAACGACGTGGGAGGCCCTAAATTGGGCACTAGTAATCTCGTTAAGCCTAATTCTACTAGGGGACATATAATTTTCACCGATGGTTTGGTTTTTAATCCATTTTTTTAAAGTGACCGCGCGGTCATATATAATTTCCACCGATGGTTGTACTGGAAAAGAGTTGAGTATTAAGAAAAAATAAACTAAAAGATATAGGATGTATCTAAAATTGAAAAAATTAATATGCGTAAGCAAAAAGCAACAAAAAAAAATTTTAAAAATAAAAATAAAAATTTATTACAAAAATAAAAATAATAAATTTATTATTTTAACAAGAACAAACTGACAGATCCATGTCTTTGCGCAGTTCTACCTTTTAGATATAGTTACGCTAAATAAATAACATAAACTAACACTGACCTACTGACAGATCCATGTCTTCGCGTAGATCTACCTTTTACGTACAGTTTCGCTAAATAAATAACCAGAGCTAACTGATAGATCCAAGTCTTTTCCCGGTGTGATAAATTTAACCTAATAGAAAAATAATCTCGTCCAAAGCTATGTATGAAGATAAAGGATTAACGGGATATTGGAACGCCAATAAAAACAAATAATCTGTTGGTCGACGTTTCGGTTTATTAATTAAACCATCCTCATGACTGAAAAAACAAAAAGAGAAAGCATGAGTTCCAAACTAGAGGCAAGGGTTGTAACACATACCTCACAGATAAAGATAGGGGGTGTTTAAGAAATCCATCCTTAATATACACATCAAGATGTTCATTTCTAACATTAAATCCCTGGAGAAGGAGTTGGATACTCACATATTAATGACTAAGTCTATATTACCACACCAATTGGTGGACAAATTTATTAACTTACAAAAATGGCACTACGATGGTTTGTTTACTAATATCAGAGGTAAACAGTATGCTAAGTTTCGGATACTTAGCTACCAACAAAAAGAATTGGAGCTTTTGGGAGATGAGAGTTGGGTTCTAAATTTCACTGGTACCTATATTCCTGAGGTGGTGATGAAGACGGTGTCCTTGGGTCCAAAGTTCTTCATTTTACCAACTTTGCAGAACTTCCCTATGTTTGACTATCTTTCGGAGTTAGAATATACTTTAAGTTGTCTAAATGTACCGCAATGTGAAAGAGAATTGTTACGCGGTAAGCTTATCAACATCACTCACAACTTTTGTAACAGTCTCTCTTACAAGGACATAGTGGCTAAGCAAGTTTAGACCATTAAAAAGTTTTTCCGAGAAAACCCTGAGCTCTTGGTCCTCAAGGCTGATAAGGGCAACTCCACGGTTATCATGCACATGAAAGATTATAAGGAAGAAATGAACAACTTATTCGAGGATACTGTCATGTACAGGAGGTTAGTCGGTAATCCTACCAACTCCATTCAGGGTAAATTGAATAGGGTCATTAAGTCATTATACGAGAAGGGTTACATCGATGCCACTACATGAAAATCTCTTAATAAATACAACTCGTTATACCCTCGGGCCTATGGTTTGCCTAAAGCGCACCAAAGTGGAGTTTCCTTGAGACCTGTTATTAGTTGTGTGGACTCCCCCTCTATTCCTTTGACGAAGTTTATTAACAACATTTTAAAAAACGCTATACCATCTTTTCCGTTTCACATCAAGAATTCTTCAGAGACAAGAGAAAAAATTATTTTCGCTAAATTATTTCACGACTATGTGCTGGTCTGCTTCGACGTGAAATCACTCTTTATCAACATCTCCAAAGAGTCTGTTATTTCGTTTCTCTACAATAATTGGGACCTTATTGCCTCTCACACGTCTATTCCATCGGAAGTATTTGTGGGCTTGGTGGTCACTATTTTTGATAATAGCTTTTTTAGTTACGATGGACAGTTTTACTCACAGCAGGTTGGGTCAGCTATAGGTGATCCCTGTAGTCCCATCTTCGCTAACTTTGTCATGAATGACCTGCTTTGCAACTTTTTTGGAACGGTTGAGTTTGATTTGCCCTTCCTTTTGCTGTATATGGACGACATACTGACTGCTGTGCCTCGCAAAGAAGTCGATAATAGCCTATCTATACTTAAATCCTACGATGTCCTGTTAAATTTTACGTATGAATTGGAATACAATTTTACCATCCTCTTTCTGGACCTCCTTATAACCAAACACTCTGATGGTATCCTCAGCACGGACGTCTACCGTAAACCGTCGTCTACGGATAGACTGTTAAATTTCAGTTCGGTACATCCTCTCAAGCAGAAAATTAATGTCGTTGCGGCATTAAAAAATAGAATTGTTTCCTGTGTACCTCAAGACCATATAAGTACTAAATTACATAAACTAAAACAGCAACTTTTAAGAAATTGATTCCCAGGAAAACTAATTAACCACACCCTTTTCAGGAATGGGGTACGGAAGACAATAGCGCCGGACTCCCAGTCTGATGGATCCACCTCGATCAATAGGTTTTGCAAAATTACTTTCCACTCTTAGTTGGCTAAAAGAATCCACAGTACTCTCAAGGAAGCACTTACCAACAACAAATTAATGTTATCCTTTCACAATCGCTTCTCCCTGAATAACTTAATTTTTTCAAAAACCAAAGATAAGATCCCTAACCTGGAGAGAAATAACTTCATCTACGTCATCAAATGCAGTTGCAATTCCAAATACATAGGCCAAACTAAACAACGGTTACTTAACAGGGTAAAACAACATCAATTTGATATTAGATCAAGATCAAAAAAGACCGGTTTGGCTAAACATATGATCGAGAACTCACATAGTTTTTCATCTGAAGATGTGAGTATTCTGAATTATGAATCCAACTACCAGAGGTGAACCTTTTTGAAGGCCGCCTACATTCAAAATGATATTAGGTGCAATCTTGTCCTGGTCAGCAATGACGTTACAAGCGATCTGGAACAATTATGGCTGGCAATGTATATTAATAAAAAATCATATGCAGTGGGCACGTTATATCGACCTCCTACATATTCCTTGTCGTTTCTTCATGAGTTAGAACTAACTTTGTCTAAATTTTATGTTGATACGATAATCTTATTCTGATGGGCGATCTCAACATTGACTTGCTGAAAGTCAATCGTCAGTCTGATGCCATTCAGTCATTATTTGCATCTTACAATGTTACTCAAATAGTTGATCAACCTACCAGAGTAACTCAATCTACGGCTACATTGATTGATCTGATTTGTCTAAGTGATGATTTATCCTACTCCAATGTTCACACGTACGACTTATCCGATATGACTGATCACCGGTTAGTGTGCTGCAGTCTTAATCTTCAGAGCATCAAATCCGTTCCAGAAACTCTAACTTTTCGTAATTTCAAATATTTCGACTCCGAACAGTTTGCCATCGATGCTTCCAACATCGATTGGACACTTTGTAGTGGGACTGCGAATGTGGATGATGAACTATTCTATTTTAATGCTGCGATCAATTATCTCTTTGATCTCCATGCTCCTTTGTGTCAAATTAATATAAAGAGAAGGAGACCTGGTTGGCTAACCGATAATATACGACTCATGATAAAATTGAGAAATAGGGCATATAAAAAATTTATGAAGTCTAAATCTTCTACTGATTACGAGTATTATAAGGATTTGCGCAACTTCACTACGATGTCTATAAAAAACGAAAAGAAGGCATATTTTAAGTTCCAAATTGATCAAAGGTCGAGAAACCCTAAACAGTTATGGAAGTTTTTCGACCAGACCAACATCCATACGAAATCCAAGCACTCAATTAATCTTGATGATAACGATCCCAATTCACTTAACAGTTACTTTGCCAACATTGCTTCTGACGTTAAACCGGAAGTTATTACTTACTTCAATGAAAATCGATTCCCGCTTGTTTCTGGTGAATTGATATTTCACCCTGTCACATCGCAAGTGTTAGCAGCTAGCTGCAAGTTTTAAACAACAATCCGGTGCTTTAGGCGTCGATAACTGTAGCGCTAGGATGCTGAAGCTCACCTTACCTTTTTGTCTTGATAGGTTAACTAACCTAATTAATTTTTGTCTTACTAATTCGGTAATACCAGCATTGTGGAAGAAGTCGATCATAACGCCTATCGCTAAAAATAATAATGCCACTAAATTTACTGATCTTTGACCAATTAGTGTGTTGCCTGCTCTTTCAAAATTATTTAAGTCCGTTCTTCACCGGCAGCTACTAGATCACATTGAGTGTAATAGTATTTTACCTGATAATCAATCTGGTTTTCGCTCTAGTTATAGTACTGCAACAGCGTTGAGTAAGTTTACTAATGATATCGCCAGGAATATTGACGATTCAAAGGTAACAATTGTGACTTTCTTGGACTACAGTAAGGCTTTTGATGTGATTAATCACGAGTTACTCCTTTCTAAGTTGCTGTATTACGGTTGTGCCGGCTCGGCCATTGTTCTTTTGCGGAATTATTTGACTGGTCGAACTCAGAGGGTCAGACTGAATGGATGTTTGTCCGGTGAGCTTGCCATAACCAGTGGCGTGCCGCAGGGTAGCATTCTGGGGTCCGCTTCGCTTTGCCATTTTTACTGCTGATCTTCCCAGCGTTCTTTCTTCCGACTGCGGTGTACACTTGTATGCCGATGACTCTCGAATATATCTCTCTAACAAACCAACCTTAGTTGACAGTGTTGTTCAATCTTTGAATAATAACTTAACTTCTATTAAGCTCTGGTCTGGCGACAATGGGTTAATCCTTAACCCCAATAAAACGGTTTGTTTACGTGTGGGAAGTACATACTGCTGTACTCTAGCCGACAGTACTCGATCTCTTGACGTTGAACTTGATGGCTCCGTACTGGAGTTTAGTGAGAATGTTAGGGATCTTGGCGTAATTTGCGACAGTAACTTGAGTTTTGGAGCGCACGTTGTTAAGATTTGTGGTATAGGATACTACAAACTGAAATCCTTATACAGGTACAAATATCTTCTTCCCCCGACGATTAAGTTGCAGCTGGTGCAGAGTTTAATATTATGTCACCTTGACTACTGCAGTGTGGTTTATTATGGATACCTTACTGCTAACTTAAAACACAAACTACAGGTTCTTCAGAACTCTTGCATGAGATTTGCCTGTGATATTGAGTTTGGCAGCCACGTTACTCCTTTTTACAATAAATTTGGTGTCCTCAAGATTCACGCTCGCTTTGAACTTCTGTTCGCTTCCTTTTTGTACAATTTGTATAAGCGTGGTAGCCCGGGGTATCTGTTGGAGTTGATGGTGAAAAGATCTGAACGCCATCAACTTGATCTTCGTTATAGCGGGAACTTGTCTATCCCGTATCACAAGACAACTAAGTTTCAAGGCTCCTTCGAGTACCGAGCGGCGGAGATCTACAATAGGTATCTGGACGTGTTCTTGACCGGCGGAACCAGCCGTTCCTTTAGAAGCGGGATCAAGGAGATTCTGATGCTTGCGCAAAATGCGTACTAGGGTGGAACTGAAAAGCAGCTTTGCTGATTGTTTTGCTCCTTCATCGACTCTGCTTTATGAAATGTATTTATTTTCTTTTTATTGTATGTAAGAGTTGATGAATAAAGCTATTATTATTATTATTATTATTTCTGTTGCTGAAGATAACATGAACAAGCAAACGGATTACGAGTACATAAACAATGGTTATAAGAATTTGCTGAGAGGATTCTTGAGAAAGATCAAAATGTTGCCACCCTGAAGCATTTACAATGTTGACTCTTGGTTCGTGTTGTGATAGTGTTTTTTTGGATTGTGTACCTTCCTAACTGGATGTTTAGATCATTGTACTCTGATTACTTGATGGTTTCTTGTTTTTGCTTTGTGTATTTTTATAGAAATTGTATTTTATATTTTTTATATTGTAGTACTATTTTTTGAGTTTGGTTGTTGAAGGTTGTTGCGCTTTTGTTTTTTGTTGCTCACATTGTTTTTAGTATTGTTTTTCTATTCGAAGGGAAGAATTTAACTTGTTAATTTTTCGTATTGCATTTAATGTTTCTAAACCAGGTATATTTTATTTGATACCCTTGCATATCTGTCAGGTGTTGATTTTAAATATTTGACTCTCGCTATTTGTTTTATTTGAATGTATGTATGCTTTGATGTTTGCAATTTTAATTTACATGTTTTTAATTTTTGTTGAATTGGTTAATGTGCCACCTTACAGTCTATTAGTCTTCTCTCCGATGGAATTGTTAACGCTTAAAACACCCCCCCATCTTTATCTGTGAGGTATGTGTTACAACCCTTGCCTCTAGTTTGGAAGTCATGCCTTCTCTTTTTGTTTTTTCAGTCATGAGAATGGTTTAATTAATAAACCGAAACGTCGACCAACAGATTATTTGTTTTTCTTGGCGTTCCAATATCCCGTTAATCTTTTATCTTCAATTTAACCTACGTTAAATTCTACCTTATACTTAACGTACTACTTATAAGATTAATAAAAGTAGGGGTATTTAAGAAAAGATTCTGACCTACCCACGGATCGGTGGGATTAAATCAAAAACTGACCATAGGTGGAAATTGAAAACCCCCTCCTACTCGTTGTACCTGTTTGTGGGGCCATAAATTGGGCACTAGTTATACCTATTCTAAGTTAATAATCCTTTACGACTGGGATGCACAAACCGCAGCCCGCCGTCGATGTTCGTGCGGCCCGCGAGCGAATTAATTGAAATGGCAAAAATAATAAAAAAAGCTCAATTTTTTTTAACTGGTAAATTTATTATATAAAATTTTTACTAAATAAAGAAATAATTTACTTTGATTAATGAATGAACCTAAAAAATGAATTTTTTAAGTATTTACAAGTGTTTAGAAGCCCACTAGTTTAAATTTGCCGCCACTTGGCATATAATATGGCTCATAATATGCCCGAGTGGCCCCTAGGCTCAATAAGTCTGTGCATCCCTGCTTTACGATGATGTAATTTATTTAGGATTAAGTTAATAGTTGTTTAGAAATTATAGCGTGTAATTAATTATTCTATTAAAACACTTTGTCGAGTTGGACCGGTCTATGGAGATATTTTTTAGTGATGCGGAGGGTCGATTTTGACAAGCGCAACCATAGCAAATCTCGGATCTACCTTAAAATCTAGTCATCTAATAGGATGAACTGACAACCCCCGGGTAATTAATTACTTTTGTTACCAGAATATTTCATTATAGCGTAATTCTCTTATTGCCAAATTTCAATAAATTTGCCTTAACTTTTAGACAGAAGTTTGGAAAGATCGCGAGAGACAAGTCGAGAGATAAGTTGGAAGATATAAGCAGTTGAATAGCGTTTTATTATAGTTTTACTAACCATTTTTAATAAAATCATTCGTGCCTAATATTATATAAGAAAAATAACTGGCACATGCGGCGTTCTACCGCCTTTAGCTATTTAAAGTGTGTTAGATGTAGTAGTTCGGCTTTTGGCCTCACTCAGGGAAATTGCAACTACACTGGCCTACTGACCGCTGTTAGCCATTAGCCTGTATCTTCAATTTACCCCATCATACTGCTTCAGTTTAAAGGAACCGCTAAAAAGCATTATTTTCTCGACCTAGTGGTGTCCTCCTGGTGTTTTGTTACTTCTGTCGCCGTTTGTTAATGATAGTTCAATTAATTTCACTGCTGGTTATGTTACGGCTGGTTTAGACATGCAACGGCCTCTTTTTTATACTCTGCTACTTCTTTTGGTCCCATAACAGTGTATATAAGTTATTCTATACAATCCCAATGTGTCTGGCTGCGCAGAATTTGAGCTATTATGGAGTCCAGAGTGAGTTACGCGTTTGTTCCTGAATTCACACTCGTTCTGGTTTGCTTCCATTTCCAGCAATTCAATTGATGATTTTTAGTCGTATTGTTCGCTTTGCACTGTCTACATTTAGATGAGTTCCGTTTGCCAAATCTATAGACGTATGCACGAAAGCATCCGTTGTCAGTAAACGGCTATTCATTCACTTCACCTTGCGCTCTGGCGATCCTAGTCTAGATGTTTGGTATAAGCCGCCATGTCCATGTTCCGACTTTGGCCTCATCCCATCTGCGCTATCATCTCCTTACAGTGTACTTTTTGGTGTTGGCTTGTCCACATTAGACTTCGCTCTTTTTCCGGTCTTAAGATCTGCTAACGACATTAATATCAATGCCGGTGCGGCCTTGCCGAACGTTGTTCTGTACGCGCTAATAGTCTTAAGAACTAGTCGCTTTTGCATTTTCAGGAGTCTTTACGATAAACAAAATAACACTAAAATGAATGTATGAACAAAGAAATCTAAGCATGTACCGCTTGGCTGTCAACTTCTAAGAGGACGTCCTTTTGGTGCTTCGTCATCTTATCATCATCATAATTTATCTTTAATTTATCATCATAATTTCCATATTAGGCAACAATAGATGCCACTTAATTGCCGCAATTTTCGTACTTCTTCTTTCTCACTTCTGGACGACCAGTTCGTGCATTGGCTAGCAATAAACGTTGGTAAGCAATGTCTCACCTTAATCGATCTAAGAAATTCCATATACTGGGATAACTGCAGTGGAAAATGGAGTTCAAAGCGTTGTGGAAACCTTCACAACAATTTGTTGTTTTTGGGCTGTTCTCTGCAGCTGCTTCGAAATGGTTCCACAACGCGATAAGAAATTACGGTGATCGTCCTGCAACACCTGATATATATGTGGAGAAGAAACACGTCAACACATCGTTGTAGCAATCATCATCAGAAAATGTTGCAGCTAGATCCAATGTTGTGGAACCTCACCAATTATTTCGTCTTCTAGGGACCTTAGAAAAGCCTTAGATTTGGTCGAAAAGTAAACTCTGCATCTCCACGTGATTACTCCACTTACGTTTTCTCTGTATTTGGTATATTCATACCACTGGTGCAAAAAAACTCTATTTCCTTTCTGCGTGAGTGAATATTCCATTTTCAGATAAAAATTTAATACTTTTTTATTACTAAGTATTCTCCTCAACCAACTTCTCTATTTTGTCATCTAAACCTTTATATAGTTCTCATCTCCCTTTATATAGTCCTTTTTTCATATTACCAATCCTACAATATTACTTAGGAAGGTTTTACACACAGGATTGCTCAAATACCATATTAGTTAGTTTTCTTATCAGGTACATACTAAGGTGGGTGGGGGATATTTAATTAAATCATTACCAACCCGAGAAACGATATTTGGATTAATTTAAATAACATTATCATAGTCTTCATCTCGTTTAATTGTAGGTCGCCACAAAACAAATTTGATTTACTAATACTGTACTAATAGCTAAACAAATTTTGAAAATTAATAAATTTAAAAAATTTTTGTTCTCATTTTTCGTAGTTCTCTTTTGTCAATGTTTATTTATTTCCTTGTTCTGGTTTTTCATTGTTCTGTTTTTTGTGTTCTGTTTTTTCATGTTCTGTTCTTTCATGTTCTGTTCTTTCATGTTCTGTTCTATCCGGTCACAATTTTTTACCTATAGCGCTTTAAGCGGATTAAGATGTAGGCCATAAACTGTTCGGGCTTGTATAAATTGGGCACTAATCTCTCAATCTGTATTAATTTTATCCTTAATTTGGGCACCGATGAAAAGATTATGGTATAAAAGGATTATTGAAATTCGGCGCTAAAGAGATTATTCTGGTAATATAATAGTAATTAATTACTCGTAATTGTCGGTCAATTCTTACAACGATTAGATTACTAGATTTTAGGGTGGATCCGAAATTTTTGGTGGTTGCGCTTGTCAAAACCGACATTCCGCACATTTAGCTCTGGGCCGTTTTGAAAAACGCTGTACTAACTAAAAATATCTCCCTAGAACGGTCCAATTCGGTAAAGTGTGCTACTAGGAAAGAGGTGGATCTCCTCGAAGTGGAGTGCAACTTATTATATTGTAAATACTGTGAATTGAATAACGAACACATCCATATACGGAACAATGGAAGAAAAATGCTTTATTAAATTTTGAGAACCTATTTTTTATGTTTTATAATGGCTCAAAGTAGAGAGGCTACAGGTCACTTAGACCACTTTTAGCAAATTTACAAATTTGATTAATTAAAATTTTTATTTATTTTCTAATCTTTTGTAATCAGAATTTAAAAAATTATATTTGTGAATAAAGTGTAAGGTGAAACTGGAACCCTTGGGAGCACTGAACCCAGGTTTACCTTGGCCTTGTCGGTTTGACTTCAATATCGGCGATTAGCAAGGTTCTGTGGTAAAAAAAATTGACGAGAAATCATTAAGGTCAAAAGTAGAAACTTTCCTATACCTACGTAATTATATTTTATTATCTATGATATTTAATACATTATTTATTTATTACTTAATGCTAATTGTAATCAAAGAAAGTAACAACTTTTCTACGAAACCTGAGTTTGTATAAAAATTAATGTAAATTATTATCGATTAATCATTTTATCTTCGATATAGCGTGTTCCCATAATAAAGCAATACCCAAAATGCAATATTATCTTGTCGAAATAGTCCAAAATAGTCCATAGAGCTTATTTCATTGTGACCTAAAATTTTCAAAAGTTTTTTTTAATTAATGCTTAAAAATGATAAACTTACCCACCTCTTCCATCAGTAAATAATTAAAACCGATATCGATTTTGAGACCAATAACATTTTTCTACAGATCGTCCTATTTTTAATAACTGATCAACGGTGTAAATTTCGTGAAAAATTAAAGCTGCTTTAATTGGGGCCAGTAGATTTTTTTTTATTATATTAACTCGTTCCTGTTCACTTGGTAAGTAATCAAGTCTTTGAAGCAAGTGTTCCATGCATGCTATGTAATATATTAATTTTTCGTTTTCGTATTGGAAGCGAATACTGATGTACTTCCATATTTTTTCGTCGTCAGAAACTGTTGAAAAATTTCGGACAAGTTCAGATATCAAGTAATCCCAATCCTGAAAAATATGTTTTCTTGATCTGTACCATAAAAGTGCATCATCTTTGAAAAAAGTTGAAGCCGCAGCAATAAGTTGTTCTTTAGAAATGTTGTGCAATAATCGTAATGTTTCGACAACATTTTGAAAATCTTGAACGTTAGTGGTTCCGTTATAGCATATGCTCCAATTTTTCATGATACTCGAGATTTCAGTTTGGGAAGAATCTTGATAGGCGACTATCGATGTATGATTGTGTAGTTGTGTATATTTTGAGCATACTTCCAATATTGGCTTATCCACAACACTTTTTGGAATATCGGTAGAATCTGTGGGAGTATTTTCAATTGGCTTTTTATATGACGCCTTCAAAGAAACTTTCGCCAACACGTGATCTATAAACTTTTGGTTTTCATAGACCAAAGTAACTTTTTCGATTTCGTATGCATTCTCTGACATTTCTAGCGAAATTAAGCATAACTGCTTTAAAAGATTCAAATCTTTGTTTGAATTTTGGCCTTGCACACTTATTCTGCGCAAACGATTTTCAACATGGCATAATCGCGTTAAGATTTGTTTAAATTTAACATGCAAATTTATCGAGTTAATGTTTTGGATTTCTATATCTATCTGGTTGAGTTTCTCCGAACAAACAGATAGTTCCTGGGAAAAATTAAGTTTGAAAAACTTTCCAGCTGGTAATTTTAAATCTTCTTCTTGTCTTAAGAGAAGTTTTAATATTTTACGCTTTTCCAGTAAAGTAGAATTTAGTGTCATACTGCGTATCCATAGTTCATATGATAATTCATCGCACGAGAGATTATTTACTTCCATTTAAAATAAGCGCCAAAATTTTTAAAATGTGCTAAAATTTCGAAATGGAAATTTGATTGATATTAATTCCTTTTATGGTCGGTACAAAAAAAATGAGAAAAAATGTGAACGAATCCTCATTGCCCAAAATGTAAAACATAACGCCAAGTTCAAAGTGATTACAGAAATAACCAAAATACAATTAAATCCGTAAGCAGTAACTTCAAGCTTATAATTAAGCTTAAGATTAAAAAAAAAATTTTTTTTATATTAAGGATTCACAATCAAAAAATTTTGGGATAATGTTTTAAATTTTGCAAAAAAATTTGAAAAAAAATAAATTAAAAATTTACCAATAGAAATTTCCACTTCACTTGTTAATATTGACTTTTGATGAAGTTTGAAGTATTTGGAGTACTATAATCTATGCAGTCTTATCGCTACCTACTAGCCGAAACAATTTTATTGCTCATGTGCAATGAAACATTTAAGCAGTAATTAATAAATATTTATCATTAGCATAAAATTTTCATTCGATAACACAAGGTATTTAAAAAACGTCAAGGTTTTTTTTCTTTGTTTCTTTACATATCCTGATTTTTGATAATTGGAAATTTCCGGAACTAAACTGACAGAAAACTATTCCAAATCAAAATCAAAGTCAAGGCAGTTGGACGATAAAGTTTTTGAACGCCAGATTTTTTAGGCTCCGCCGTTTGAACGTTTGAAGTAGCAAATGCTACGGCCCCGCACCCCAAAAGCACGAATAAAAACCAGAATTTAAATAGCCCAATATTCACGGTTTCTCCAATGTCGTTAAAACTGGATTTTATTGTATATTCAAACATTTACTATGGGCTTAGCGCTGCTTGAAATTTGCTGGGGAGCTCATGGGCAATGTTTTACCATGTTTTTGTCTACGTTTGAACACTGTACTTGTTGCTTAAGTGGAGTAGGGTCATTCTATACTGTCTGATTAGCCTCTCTAATAAAAAAGTCAAGAGCCACCATTGGTTTTAACCATAGATTGTGACGATCCGGCAACGTTAATCACATTCTTATAGATTAAGGCCAATGATGTCGTATACGGTAATTTGATCCCTAGTAATTTGGTTCCCGGTATATTAATCTCGATAATTTGATTCCCCCCGGTAATTTAAACTGTTCGTAAAAGGTAGATCCACGCTAAGACATAGATCTGTTAGTAGGTTAGTGTTAGTTTATGTTATTTATTTAGCAAAACTGTACCAAAAACCAATTGACCAGGAGATCTAATTACCAGGAATACCTAATTACTGGGGCGAAATTACCAAGGGATCAAATTATCTCGGGGTCAAATTACCGGAGACCAAATTACAGGGAACCAAATCACCTGGTGCCCTATGATGTATGCCAATAATAATTTTTAATAATTATCCGCTAACTTTCACCACAAAAAAAAACAAAATGTTATAAGCAAATAACTTGTAACAAATTTTATTAAATTTGTTTTTTTGCCTTGCGCACGTCACTGCGTTTAAGCTTAGCGCGACGCCTATGATTTTTCAAAAACTGCGAGTTTTGATAACGCTTTCGCTAGGTCGTTTTGATAACACGTTTGACACGGTTAAGGTGATATCTCGTCTGTATTAAGTAAAATATTTTAAATTTTACATCGGTTTTTTATCATTTAATGATTTTAGGAAGCACCTTTCTTTTTTGTTATAAATTTGGATACACCAACTATTCCGATAATAATTGAATAAGAACGAAAATTGCAAGAATTGAAATATTTTTAATCACAACTGCTTATCATTATAATTTGGTTTGTGCCATTTTTGGATTAATTACGGACGGAAATTTTAACGCAGTTGAAGATTCTTTATTTTCCATCACGTCTCGAAGTTGTGACTCCCAGAGTTCCTCCTTTTTGGTTCAAGTGCAGGGGTACCGCAGACTTCCAAGCGTTAACGGCTCAACGTCATTTTTTCCGAAGTTCGAGAGCTGGACAACGATTGCGATTACTTGCATCACTTCATAAGCTGTTGGTTTTCGTTAGATGGAAAATTTTGTATTGATAAACTTTGTAATTACCCGGGTAAGTGTTTTTTTCTTTTCTAACCCAACGAGCCACTTTTGCGAGCAGCTTTGATTTCTCATTCGACACTATAATATTTTTTGAGTGTCATCATAGTTTTCGACAATGGTTTGTCAGTGCACCCGAACATTCGTTTGAGGACGATTTTTTGTCATAACTTTTTGCCAACTACGCCGATAATTGTAAACGATTGACAACATTTTATACTTTTTTTGATCTCTTGTATTTGGAGTTAATAAATACGCTTTGCTTTAATTTGTGTTCCTTTTCGGAGAAGCCGTACTGCAGTATTCAATTGAATTAACACTCTCGCTCACCGCCCTAAATCGGTTAGCTTTAACATCGTGGGCCTCTTCACTATTTTTTTAAAAATCTGGATTTTTCCAGAGTGTGAAGAAAATACTGTCTTCCTGCAAGGGCAGGTAGAATTTTTATTTACACTGGCGCCCAACGTGGGGCCCTATTTTAGTGTTAATCCTGCAGGCTGGTTCCTCCGAACGAATTGTTGTCATTCGGTGCAATTATCGGTTATCGCGAGGGAAGTTGCCGGTAGTTTTGGTACTTTTTGCAGGAGCTGGAGCGACTCAATTTCGAGACAATTTATTAATATTGCAGTTTTTTTGCATCTTTTGTTATCAAACCTTGAGTTTGATTGTTGCGACTTGCAATTTTTTTGACAAGGTGTTTCCTAATTTTTGTTGTAATTGCTATCACAGTACTGAATTTAGTTTTGGTATCACCTTTAGTGATTTTGTTTTGGATTTCAAATTAGTGAAATTTTTTTGCTGTACTGGATAGCCCGTTTAGTTTATAAAGACGAGATTTAACCTTTTGACCACGTTTAGGACTTTTGTTTACAGTTACCTATTCTTTCTAATTTTTATTATCGCTATTTTTGTTATCATGTCGGATTACGTTGCTGCTTTAACTCGCGAGGAGATTGAAGTCGAACTAATTATACGTGGTTACGAATTTAAAGTCACACATTTAGCCACTTGGAAGAAAGATTTAAACAAGTACGTTCGAGATGAGAAATTTAATTCTAAATTAAGTTTTCACTCTTATTCTCCAAGAAATCCTCAAGCCGATTTGAACATATGCGCTAAGGCACTAAAAGAACTTGCCGAATCAGTTGCTAAATTAGAAACTAGTTTAGATTCGTCTATTTTAAAAACAGTTACTAACCGATTAGCACATTATGCTAACCGATTAGATATCATGCAGGGTGCGGGCTTTAAAGACGATCGTGATGCTTTACTATCCGAAGCTCAAACGCTTAGAGAACGTATAGAGAAGCTTATTGAGCAAGGCGAGAGCAGTGATGATGAAACAGAATTAGGTGGTCTAGAAGAATCACATTTAAGTAAGATAGGTTCTCCTTTGAGAAAATCATCAATGTTTCCTTCTGCGTCTTCTACTGATTTAGTTGCTGCTCTCACGGGTTTGCTTCAGCAGCGTAAGCCTGAACATGTAGCGGTCTACAAGTGGGGACTCCAATTTGATGGAAGCGGGGACTTCCAAACAGTTTTTGAGTTTATTGAGAGGGCTAAAGAGCTGTCAATTTCAAGGGGGGCAACCGAAACCGAGCTTTTTGAAAAGGCGGTTGAATTCTTTTCCGGGGAGGCGCTGACATGGTACCGTAGTTTAGGTCCCGAAGTTACCACTTGGGGTAAATTAATGGAGGAATTTAAAATTCGATTTTTATCCTTGGATTTTAATAAAGAATATTTAGATCACGTACGTACCTGTATGCAATTTCCTGGGGAAGCGGTTCGCACATACATAGAATCTATGCTTAGTAAGTTTGGTAGAATTAACCCTCCTCCTTCAGAGGACGAGCAATTGTGGGTAATAAGAAGGAACATGATACCTCAAATTTCTTTGGCGATGGGAACCGCTACTTTGAAAAGTAAGCTCGAGTTTATTCAAGCGGCGCAAGCGGCTGAACGATTGGTCAACTGGACCACCGCTAAGGAAGTTTCAGCTTCCGTTGTTGCTACCCCCGCAGTTTCAACGCCTTCAGTAAAGCCTTCTCGATAGGGACTATGTTGGAATTGCAAGGCGAAAGGCCATATTTTCGCGAATTGCCCTAAGCCTCGCGAAACCTTTTGTTTTACGTGTGGGAGTCCGGGAGTCACCACTAGAACATGTAGGGGTAACCACAAAAAAAACGAGTCTGGGCAAAGCGGCGTCGCGGCGCGTCGCTCTTAAAAGCCATTAAAGCCGACAGACAAGGTTGGGAAAATTGGTTAGTAAAATTAGGCGTCTTTTGCGGATCTACTTCCAATACCTCCGCCCTGTTTGCTCATCCCAGGTCAGACCAACGACCTCACGTCCAACTAACCATAAAGGGAGTGCAACTTACTGCATTATTAGACTCTGGTGCTAGTATTTCGATACTAGGTGCTGAGGGTCATCATTTAATAAATGATTTAGATTTGAGATTTACCAAGTCCGACATTGTGACCTTGCGGTCAGCTGACGGAACTCCGCAAAATATTTTAGGTCGGGTTATGTTGCCCATTTCGATTTGCGGAGTAGTTCGTCAGTTAGATACTTTAGTATGTCGCAGTATTGGTACATGCTTGACCTTAGGGGTTGACTTTTGTAAATTATTTGGGATCACTGTTGATTTTAAGCAAGATCAGTTTTTTGTCGATAGCTTAGAGTCTATTAATTTTATTAGAGAGGCTAGTGACCTCAATATCGAACAACAAGTTGCACTCACTGATATGAAAGAACGATTTAAAACTTTAGATGGGGTAGGTTTAACTCGAACCAACCAAGTAATACACACCATAGATACCGGGGATGCTGACCTCCGTGAAGTTGGCCTCCCATCTGAAACATTTTGATATAAAAAAATATGGAATCGTTAGGTCATCGTTAGGTCTTGAAAGGTCACCCGGTTTTATCGTTAGGTCACTTTTAGTTTTATCAAAAAAAATTATTCAAGTTTTGAAAAATTTTCTTGGTAAGTTAGCCTCCCCATTAAACGATTTCGACGAAATAAAAGTGGAAACCGGTAGGAAATGCACTGATAAGGATTGGTCACGTATATTTATCGTTAGGTCACCTTTCATTTATTTGCAATTAATTAATTTCAATATCATGTCTCTATTGCGCATGCGCTAAACAAAAATATAGTTGTGATGAAATTTTTCTTACAAAAGTAAGAAAAATATAACATTTTGATATAAAAAAATATGGAATCGTTAGGTTGTCGTTAGGTCTTGAAAGGTCATTTGGTTTTATCGTTAGGTCACCTTTAGTTTTATCCAAAAAAATATTCAAGTTTTGAAAAATTTTCTTGGTAAGTTAGCCTCCCCATTAAACGATTTTGATGAAATAAAAGTGGAAACAGCTAGGAAATGTACTGATAACGATTGGTCACCTATGTCAAAGAGTATGTAGTGTATAGAGGAACAGCCATGTATTAAAAATTGAAACGTAGAGACAATCCCGTCTACCAGAGGGCGTAGCAAAGCCATCTATCGGCCGGGAACATTTTTATATTAAATACCTAAATATAAAGTTAGCTACTATATCGATAATTGCAGGTATACCTTTTTATAAGGTATAACTTTTCTAACCATTTAGAGCGCACGTTATGTACAAAAGTGTTGGCGAGAACGCACAGAACGCACCCCAAGTCAAGAGTTGACAAGAACGCGTCCCAAGATGTAATTTTGCACACACTAATATTTTTGTTTAGCGCAAGCGTAATAGAAATATAAAATTGTAATTAATTTATTACAAACAAATTAATTATGACCTAACGATAAACATAGGTGACCAATCGTTAGCAGTGCATTTCCTACCTGTTTCCATTTTTATTTCATCGAAATCGTTTAATGGGGAGGCTAACTTACCAAGAAAATTTTTAAAACTTGAATAATTTTTTTTGATAAAACTAAAAGTGACCTAACGATAAAACCAATTGACCTTTCAAGACCTAACGATGACTTAACGATTTCATATTTTTTTATATCAAAATGTTATATTTTTCTTACTTTTGTAAGAAAAATTTCATCACAACTATATTTTTGTTTAGCGCATGCGTAATAGAGACATGATATTGAAATTAATTAATTGCAAATAAATGAAAGGTGACCTAACGATAAATATACGTGACCAATCCTTATCAGTGCATTTCCTACTGGTTTCCACTTTTATTTCGTCGAAATCGTTTAATGGGGAGGCTAACTTACCAAGAAAATTTTTCAAAACTTGAATAATTTTTTTTGATAAAACTAAAAGTGACCTAACGATAAAACCGGGTGACCTTTCAAGACCTAACGATGACCTAACGATTCCATATTTTTTTATATCAAAATGTTTCAGATGGGAGGCCAACTTCACGGAGGTGGGATGCTGCCCCTATAAAACAACGAGCTTATTCACTCTCTCCAGCAATGCGTAAGATCGCGTACGCCGATAATTGTAAACGATTGACAACATTTTATACTTTTTTTGATCTCTTGTATTTGGAGTTAATAAATACGCTTTGTTTTAATTTGTGTTTCTTTTCGGGGAAGCCGTACTGCAGTATTCAATTGAATTCACACTCTCGCTCACCGCCCTAATTCGGTTAGCTTTAACATCGTGGGCCTCTTCACTTTTTTTAAAAATCTGGATTTTTCCAGAGTGTGAAGAAAATACTGTCTTCCTGCAAGGGCAGGTAGAATTTTTATTTACAAACTACGTTTATTCGATATTAAATTTAACTCTGTCCACGTCTATCTTATTTATGACTTTGACCGGTTCAGTTTAGGCAACACACATAGCACTTCAATCGCAAACGCTCCGTGTAAAGTGGCCATTATGGCTACGTTTTTTTTTTCATGCAAACGATTGCAGCAACCGGTCGCTTTAGTACAATTTCCAATATTTTTCTTAAAAAAACGGACTATGTTTATTATAAGCAAATGCATATTTTTACTTATTGATATGAGAACGTCGATTATTGAATATCTTTGCGAAACACATAAATTAGAGTAATTAGAGCCAAATTTTTTTTTGCATATTCTCCACGATTGGTTCACATATTAGTGAAATTATTAATTTATAAAATTACTATACCGGGTGATCGGCCAAAGAACTGAACAAGGAAAATAACATGGGATATTAATTTTTCTAAATTCCTGCTTCCCATTATAATGGATAAGAATGAAAAAAGTATCAAATTACAGAGATTTTTATTCCGCGTCTAAAGATGTTCAGCGCTTGATATTTTATTTTTTAATTATAAACTCAATTGTAAAATTAAGAAATATAGATTTAAAAAAAAATTAGCTGGCTTGGTCTAATTGGTCTTCGCTATAAACTGCAAAAAATTTAAATCATCTAAATTTCAAATCATTTTAAGAGAATCGTTTGCATCAAAAAAATGGAAAATATATTAGCTTTTTATTGCATATTTTGAACTTGAATACTAAATTTCTCACGGCATATTTTGTATTTTAACTTGCATATTTTTATGAGAATTTGAGCATAAATATGTGCATACTTTCAAATTTTTTATGCATATAATTCCCAGCCCTACTTATAAGATTAATAAAAGTAGGGGTACTTAAGAAAAGGTTCTGACCCACCCAAAGATCGGTGGAATTTATGAGTGGGATTAAGTTAAAAACTGACCATCGGTGGAAATTAAAAACCTCCGTGATATCTGATGGAGTCCCCATCTGATGATCTTAGAGCAGGGCCGGCGCTAGGCAAACTAGGCAACTGCTAGGGCGCAAACGATAAAGGAGTGCAAAGCAGATGTAGGTGCAAGAATTAATTGCAGTGGTCAATGTAAAATAAAATATTAATACTAATAGTAAAACAAAATTAAAACAATAAATTTTTGATTCGAACATGTACTTATAAATTTGTCTCTCGCGAAAAATAACTCCCGGCATTGTAAGCGATTTCAATGTTTTAGTATACATGAAACGGGAAATATGTGTCTTACTTCTTGTAAAAGTAATTCGCAAAATTTGAAGGCGTTGCACCTCGCGTCTGATAGACACGGAAGTAGCGGACCGGAATATACACATATATTCTTCTCGTTCTTGGCCCTACATAAGGGCGTAGTAACCACTTCTTTTTCAGTAGGGTTTTGTTGGCAGATACTCCCAGCTAAATCAAGCCTAGCGCTTCAAATGAGGAACCACACCTCAATAAATTCCAAAGCCCGCTGCCCACATCAGTTGAAGGAGATAAACGGATTCCCTGTGGCACCTCCATATTGCCAAGAAGTTAATCGATCGTGGCAGATACTTCGGTAGTTTGCCATTACTTTCCGAGAAAAGACGATCTGAATAAAGTTTTTATTCCGCTCGGGTTCCAACCGAAGATCTCGGCTTAGCAGTCGACGCACATAAGCATCAGGCCGTGACCGTCTTCAACAACAAAGATATTAGTTACATAGAAAATAAATATAGAATATATTTCCAGAGCCGTGTGGTGAAATTTTTAAAAGTGAGGCAAATCATTAAAATGCCGCCTTTTAACATGGATATTTATTAACTAAAATAACAAGTTTTATTAAATTTAATATTATATTATAATTTTATTATATCTAAAAACAAATTTACAGTTTTACTCTTCTTACTTTTTTTTTGGCAAACTCGTGTATTAATTCGGTATAATTTAAATTGCATTGACGTTTCAGTCGACGTTTGCCTTTATTTTTTAATAGAAAGTCGTATTTTTTAACTTGTACTAGCCCTTTTTCAACAAGTAATTCTCGAAATTTATTGTTCATGATCATGATACTTTCCACAAAGCAGGATCTGTAGGAATATCGGGTACTGTCAGACAACCCTCACCACGAATTTCATAATTTTAACTGCACTATAAGAAAGAGGGCAATTTTCTGAGTATAATGCAACAAAAATTTCGGAGGAATATACATTAGTTTTCGAAAAAACGACATTTTAAAGTTATTAAAAGTAGGTAGTTGTAATACGATACACCCAATGCAATGAAACTCTTATTTCTGTTGACGGTACGTGTGCTTTGATATACTTTTACTGTTTTTGTCAGTTGTGGTCGAATGCCGCGCAAGGCAGTCGCAGCACTCACCGGCATCATCAACGCCTCACTCCGACTCCGCTACTTCCCGCAGAAATGGAAAACTGCCGATGTAGTGGTCATCCCCAAGGCAGGTCAAGACTCCCAGAAGCTCTAAAGCTACCGCCCCATCAGCCTCCTCCCGTCGCTAGGGAAAGCCGCCGAAAGAGTCATCTCCACCCGGATCAAACAAGCCATCTACGATAACAGCATCCTGCAAGACGAGCAGTTCGGTTTCCGACCAGGATACAGCACGGTCCAACAAGTCCTCCGCCTGGTCGAACACATCTCCCTTGGTTTCAATAACAAAGAGTTCACCGCACTTGTTCTACTTGACGTGTCGAAGTCTACGCGCCTCCGGATATAATGTGTGAGGTGTATAATGGCCTTCTCAACCGAAGTATATATAGAATTTTTTTAACTACTAACACTGATATATTACTATATTTGATTTGATTAGATTTTGATAAATATAGCTTTAGTTGCTTCCTACTTATTTTTCAAGTATTTTGAAATATCAAGTAGTGTGGGTGTTTAGTTGTCAAATTAACAAAATGAAACTAATGAAATGCAATTTTAAATTTAGTTTTCCAGAAAATAGGCTTTATCTAAAAGTTTAGGTAAAACGTGAAAATAAAATTTGGAAAATGGGTGAAAATTGTAGTGACAGTGATTTAGAGATGGAAGTATGCACCCCACCTGAACTTAGAAAGGCGGCAACTAGTGCAAGTAGCGATTTGTTGCCCGAAAAATCGAAAAGATTGTACCTGTTAATACAGGAAATGCAGGAATACACATGATTTGTCATAACTGTGCAATTAACTATAATTTTAAATAATTTTTTTCTTTATATAATATTTACTATAATAATTATTGTTATATCATTTTACAGTTGTGAATTTCAGAGTTTATTTGGTTCTTGCTTAGAATTAAGGATGTATGAACATGACAACAATTTTCAATTTAAGACCTCAAAAATTTTTTACATATAAATTTTTACTCAATGAATTTACTGTACAAATTTCAGCATAGGTAACCGTTCATATTTTAAAGAAAAAATTTCTTGAAAATCGACATAAAATACATTGCTCTTATGGAGAAATGGGTAGTTGTGATGATAAATCAACAAATATCAGTATGTTAAAATATCTTCAGTTAAAAAAAAAACTATAAATAAGAAAGACGATACTTGCAGTAATTCGTCAGTATATTAAAAATACTATGCATCGGTTCATCCCAAAAAGAAAAATTGAAATGAAATTCAAATTATTTTATTTTACAAATTTTTTCTCGCCGTAATATGACACTTGGCAACGTCACGAGCGCCACAACAAATTAGCGGTAGTAATAGTAAATACAGATGTAAATATAAAACTACAGACTTTAGAATTTTTATATTAAATAAACCGCATTTCAATAAATGAAAATTAAAAGAATAGCATGCATAAAACGTTCAAATGTCAGATGTCACCGACAGGAAATTAATTAAAAAAAACTGTGTTGCCAAATGTAAATTACACGTCACATGGTTATTTTTGTCACCTCACCCCGCAACGATACTAGCCTATCCCCACTCATCAAAATTCGCTATTCTCCCACGCCCTCGCTCATACATCCTTAAGTTAATAATAATAGAGTTTCTGTTCATTTCATTAAAAATATAGAAAATATTTTATTATTTACCTAGGTATTTTTTTGTTATCGTTATTTACCTAGGGTGAGAAATTTTACTTCTCATTAGAGAAATGGGGTAGATAATGGTGATTTCTCATGTTAGTGGTAAAAAAAATATATTATTGGTAAAATATTTAACTAATTATAGTTGGCCGAAATAAAGCTTTAAAATAAAAAAACCGCAACTATAATATTTTTATATTAATGAATGATTTCTATTGTTCTATTAATAGTATCAACAAACGTTTTTTATTGTTTGTTAAATTTGGCACAGGCCCTACTAAATAAACTGTAAATGAGTACTTGACAAATTTCTACCATGGGCATTTCACAGGGCCCTACAAAGAATCTGTAAACTAGTACCTGACTAATCCCTACCTTGGGTATTTCACAGGCATCTACAAAGAATCTGTGAACAGATCCCTGGCTAATCCTTACCACGGGCATTTCACAGGGTTCCACAAAAAGTGTGTAAACAGGTACCTGGAAAATCCCTGTATTAACAGGCCTAGCATACTTAATTAATAGGCATTTGCCAGGGGTCTAATAGGGTCACAGGAAATTTCCACAGGAAAAATGTTACTTGGGTGGTGACGTCATACCTTGAAAATCGGAAATTCAAGGTCAAATTTGAAGGCACCCGATCATCCGAGCGCTTCATCACTGCCGGAGTACCCCAAGAATCCATCCTCGCCCCGACCCTCTTCAACCTCTTCATGAGCGACATGCCAGCTCCAGCCGACCCGAGGACCAAGATTTCGCTTTACGCGGATGACACGGCCGTCTACACTTCCTCCATGAATCAAGACCTAGCCACCGATCGCCTACAAAAAACCGTTAACGACCTCGAAAAATGGTTCGCAACGTGTTCGTTAAGTCAGGCGGAAAAATTATACAAGACCGCGAGTTTCTCGGACAACCCTCTAATCTCGCAGCTAGGACAGTACCAACCAGGCCACAATCTAGGACACGGTAGGCCAAAAGACATCCTCATCCGCCCATCAGCCGGGGTGTAAGTAACCCTAACCTTTAAATGCTTGTTTTAGGTTCCCACCAAGCAACGGACTCATCAAACACCCGGATGCCAAGAAACCATGCAAAGACGCCCGGAATTACGCCAAATCGTTCGCCCCGCCCCATCGACACCAAGGGACCAAGTTCGTCAAATACTAGGAACCCCAATCCACGGATCGCACACTTGCCCCGCCTCATCGATGCCAAGGAACCAAGTTCATCAAATAATAGGGACCCCAATCCACGGATCGCACACTCGCCCCGCCCCATCGACACCAAGGGACCAAGTTCATCAAATGCTCGGGACCCAAATCCACGGATCGCAGACGCCCTCCGCACCGCCCCCTTCTGACCCCATAACCACGCCTCCAGGAAAGTTCTTCGCAACACCTAGGACCCCGCAAATCACGAAAAATTATCCCTATGGACCAAAAACCCAGCACGATCAAGCTTAGCGCTTCAAATGAGAAACCATACCTCAATAAATTCCAAAGCCCGCTGCCCACATCAGTTGAAGGAGATAAACGGATTTCCCGTGGCACCTCCATATTGCCCTCCGAGTTGTGGTTGACACCCGGACGAGTTCTATGGCTTTGAGTTCTGCCATTTCACAGGGATATTTTTAAATTATGATTTTTTTGTCTAACTCAACCACGATCTATCATAAATGTATGTTACATGTAAATTTTACATTTTTAAATTCGACTTTTTCGAAAACTTTTGCATAATCCGCAAAAAGGTTTGTTCTAATATTTTAAGAAGTTTATATTGGGGTATCAAACCTGGAAAACCACCAACTGAAACTAACTCGTACAGACCCATCAGCTTGCTTCCAATCTTATCAAAAATTTTTGAAAAGCTTCTCTTGAAAAGAATCATGGCCTTAATAGAGAAAATGGAAATAATTCCTAAATACCAGTTTAGATTTCGCCACCAGCACGCAACAATCGAGCAAGTACACAGAATTGCAAATAAAATCATACAAGACTTAGAGACAAAAAGCTTTTGCTCAGCCGCATTCCTCGACATA
This sequence comes from Cantharis rustica, assembly GCA_911387805.1. NCBI lineage: Eukaryota > Metazoa > Arthropoda > Insecta > Coleoptera > Cantharidae > Cantharis > Cantharis rustica. The sequence goes on from OU426883.1 coordinate 14,710,777, forward strand.
ACTCAGGCTTTTGATAAGGTGTGGCATGCCGGTCTGTTATTTAAAATCAAAAGGTATCTTCCACATAACTTCTACCAGGTGCTAAAGTCGTACCTTTATAACAGACATTTCCTTGTGAAATACCAGAACGAAATGTCGCAGCTTTTCGAAGTCAACTCTGGAGTTCCGCAGGGTAACGTTTTGGGTCCAAAACTCCTAATTTACACGTATGACTTACCAACGAATACCAATACATTTATTGCAACTTTTGCCGACGACACTGCTATTCTGGCCTCCGACCGCGATGAGACAACTGCATCAGCCAACTTACAGGAGCACCTGAAAGACTTTGAAATCTGGTTGAGGAAATGGCGAATTAAGGCAAACACACAAAAGTCGGTGCATGTGACTTTTACAACCAGGAGAGACACTTGTCCTCCCGTCAAGCTAAATGGAAGAATTATTCCCCCAAAAAAAGATGTCAAATATCTCAGTGTACATCTTGATCAACGTCTGACCTGGGGTAAACATATATGGAGTAAGAAACTACAACTGGGACACTCCCTCCGGAAACACATGTGGTTGCTGGGACGCAACTCGCAACTTTCACTGGAAAACAAGGTTCTCATATACAAAGTCATAATTAAACCAATTTGGACATATGGCATCCAGCTCTGGGGAGCACCCAGCAATTCTAACATCGCTTAAATCCAGCGGTTCCAGTCGAAGGTCCTCAGGATAATCACTGATGCTCCCTGGTTTGTACCAAATCACATGATCCATTGTGATCTTCGAATACTTACTGTTGAGGAATGTATCCAATCGCTTAGCACCAGATACCAGGATTGTGTTAGAGATCACCCCAACTCTCTTGCAACGGATCTTCTCACCATCCACCGCACCAAAACAGCGACGGCGGCAGGGGTGGGCCAGGGTGGGCACGTGCCCACCCAAATTGTAGAAAATTAAAAAATTAAAACTAATCCTGAAAATGATGCTACCCTTTTAAATTTTCATACCTACACTGCCGCTCACGGAAGTATGGACACTTATAAACAATATTACTAAAGTAGTTTAAAACTTAAAATTTTAACATAATAAATTTATAAATAACAAAAACGGTTCAAATATAAGTTTTTAATACGTGTATATTTCAGTTGGCATAACAATTTTGAAAATTTTAAAATACAGTCATAAATGAAAGTATTTACGGTAATAAACATCCAATAAAAATGTAGGTACTAAACCAGCATTTAAAATGCTACCGCGTGTTATTGTCAAAATAAATCTTAAATAATTTCTCATTGTAAAAAGGTTTGAACAAGAAATTGGTCATTTTTATTTTAAAAATTCAATGCAGTTTAAAATTTCAATAAACACCGCTCACGGAAGTATGGACACTTACTGGTTCCCAATTTTATCAACGAAAGCTTAAAAATTACATATTGTAATAATAATATTTTGAATTTTTAAAAATAATAAAGATGCACTTTACAACAGATGCTTTATGACCGTTTTAAACCTTTTGAGTAAAGATAATAAGGTAATAATAAAATTCTTAAAAATACACATTTTGAGTTTTTTTTTTGGCAGGGTTGAGTTGCCTGAATCCGTTATCAAATACCTTTCTTCCACAACAAAATATTATGGCACTTGCAAATCACTACAAGCTTGACACAAAACTATTATAAGCCGAATTAAAAATTTTACCAAATACAATACAAAATTTTGAAAAATTCATAAAAATTGTCAATATTCTTCAATTATCGAATATGTTAAAGGTGCGATTTTTGGACCTATTTCAAAACTTCATTTACAGCGCCAAATTGGCTTAAGATATTAGGATGATTTTTTTTTAATAGAGGGAGGATAATAATTGTTCGCGCGCTGTTATCAAAGTACCCGAAACAAAACTTCATTTACATCTCTCATAATACAAAATTTTTTAAATTTTTAATGCAGATTACGTAAAATCTTTACATTAGCTATGGTATGACATATTTGAAAATGTTAATAATTCTTCCTATTTGATATAAAAATATATATTTTTTATCAAAACATCTTAAAAATTATATCAGGTTGTTCGAACAATTATTCTCTCTCTATTAAAAAAAAATCATCGTAATACTTAAGCCAATTTTGCGCTGTAAATGAAGTTTTGAAATAGGTTCAAAAATCGCACCCTTAAGTAAATATAGATTAGCTTTTACCGAAATTTACAAATTGTATGTAATTAGTATTAATTACAGTATCTGTATCAAGTGCTGCTTTGCGAGCAAACATTTTCCTGTTTAAAGAGATTAAAAAATTGTTTAAGAAATCGAATGGGAAATGATAAGCCTAATATTAGTGATAATAAGATTTAGCCATTTTAAATATTAAAAAAAAAATTACCAAAAATTTAGATTTTCATGCAATTATCACAGAATTTGCACAAAGACATTCTCGCAAATTACTTTTAAAATGAACTTTATACAGTCACTCGAGAAAGTTATTAATCAGTTAATTAGTATTTAATTATAATTTTTTGTAAGTATATTAATATTATTATAATTCTTCTTTTTTAGAATATACGTTTTAAATTTTTTTAACTAATTAAATAATTTTTTAGTTTATTCATAAATTTTGTGTGCCCACCTCAAATATATTGAGCCCACTTTGTGCCCACCCATTTAAAAAATGCTGGCGCCGTCGCTGCATCAAAAGGCTAAAACACTACGATCCGTAATCATCAATAACCTGTTATTTACCAAAGGTGTTCACCAATAGGTAAGCACCTTCTATGTCAATATTCACTAAATTATCTTTTACTTATTGTCTTTGACAGATTGTAAAATAAATGGAAATCAATAAAAAAAGAATATATATTGGGGTTGTTTCCTGTAATTTACCATACCAATGTATTACCATTTTTTTGTTATTTTTTGACTTACTGAAATATTTACTGTAATATTCCTCAATCAGTTTTGCCAACACTGAAAGTGGTACAATCAAATTGTGTTTTTAGCAAGTGTTTTCCAAAAAGTCAAAAATGCCGCCCTTTCTCTGTGGCGCCTCTTCGTCTTATAGCACCACACGGCCCTGCATATTTCTATAGAATAGGAAGAATCCTCAACGTTAAATTTGAAAGAACTTGTAACAACTTTTGCAGCAAAAAAAAAACAGAAAAGGTAAACTTTTATTATTTTCTTTAGTTTTATTTTTGTTGAAAAGGTGTTGTTTTAAATAAAAATATGTAAATGTAGGTATAGTCCGTTTTTTTTTTAAGAAAAATATTGGAATTTGTACTAAAGCGACAACCTTTAAATGTAAACCAATGAAATTGTTTTGAAGTTAGACGGTATTACAATAACGAAATTTTTGGGATTGAAGTGCTATGTGTGTTTCCTAAACTAAAGATTTTTGAAGAACGAAGATTTTTATTGAATGAGCTATATTTTTATTGGATGAACGATTATTTATTGAAAATCATTATTGTTTATTTATTTATTATTTATTAATTATTGTTCGGATATTGTTTTAAATATTGGATGAAAATTTATTAAAGGAATGACAACGCAGTTTGATTAGTCGGGTAGCTGCGGACCGGTATCATAAAATGTAACGTTATCATTTTAAATTGAACTGGAACGAATATTTTTTAAATTGAATCTTGGTAATAATTTGCCGAGAAGAAGTAATTAAAGTAATCAAAATTATTTAAAAAACAAATTTTTTGAACCCCCGACCCCGAGTAAGCCTTGGCTGCTCCCGCACACCAGAGCTACCCCAAGCAAGCAAAAGTGTTTGATATTCAGAAATTTTACATCAATATCACTTAATATATAATTGTGTATAAGATAAAAATAATAAAAAATAACTGTTTATATTTTCTATTAAGGGAGGCGTACCATAAATATGTGCCTAAGGGCGCAGAGGTACCTTAATCCGCACCTGGGACCAGGAAATTACTATTAGAGTCAGGGCCGGATTATGTTTATTTGACGCTCTAGGCTAAGGGTCGTATTCACTAACTCTGAAAGGATCTTTACGGAAAGGATATCTATACGTATCTGTTTATTTTACGATATTCAAGATCGAGGCAGAGTAGGGAGGGATGCCTTTAGGTATAAGATTTGCTCATTCTGTAACTCGCAAGGATCCGTTATTAGCGTCAAAATGCACCAAGTTGATCCTTGACGTAAAGGATGGTTAGTAGACGCCTTTAATGAAATTAAAGTGTTAGTCGTATTAGTAAATGTGAACTTGAAGCTTGAAAAGTAAATTTATTTTCAAAATAAATATTCATTTGAATGATATTCTCAAAGAATTACTATATATACGATATACCGATAATATACATGCTGTGTATTTATATTGTGTTAACTTAAACATTTTAGTTCTAAAAAGTGTTTGTGCATTTTTTGGTTTATTTAATTTACCTATTAATAATTTAAAACATAAAAAATATGCTTAAAAGTAAGCTGTGCTACTGTAACAAACCACCCGTAGATTCGTAAGCCTAAACTAAGGTAATTTCGCGCATATTTCAAGATATATCGAAACGGCTTCAAGGTTTCACAACTTAAGTGGTTGATAAATTTTAATTTAAGGACTTTAAGAGGGAGTCATATAACGTCTGAATTATGGGACAGATATGTCTTTTTAAAAACTAATTAGGACTAACGAATTTTGACCTTATTGACTCTAAATTCGAGGAAAATCTTTCACTCAAAGTTCAAACTTACACCAAAAAAAGCGTCATCTTTTTTGCTAGGAAAATCCCATGTTAGGTGCCAAAAATCTTGCGAAATAAGTAAGAATTACATTGCTAAATTAAAATCACTTACTTGAAGTACGACGTTTAAAAAAACTATAAAGTAATTTTTAAATAAACATATCTTAAACCATAAAGGCTAAAAAAATCAGTCATCTCAAAACTTTTCTAAAAACTATATAGTAAAAATCTAAACTATAGCCAACTATTGGAAATCACCGGTTAAACTTAAATTAAAGAAGAAGATAAGAGCAAATCCATTAGATTATTAATTTAAAGTGATCGTCTCGACAACTAATTGACATGTGTTAAAAGACTTACATTCACAAACAGTGACTCTTAAACATTCCCTTAATACGTACACACAAGCTTGAAATTCAACTCAACTTTTTGTGTGCACTGATTTAAATTCAACGTTTCGCGAATATTTCGCTAAAACTCTTGATTGCAATCAAAATACATGTTAACCTGATTTTGGGCGATGCAACAAAAATGTCATTCAAGTTTTTCCGCGATCCAAAAAAGTCAATTAACTGGAAATAATTGCTAATTTTTTAATTAAAATCGAATACGATTATTCCCTATCCGTAACAACAATTAAAAGCGATAATACCAATTTTTATAATTAAAAATCCAGTTTTTAATAAACCAAAATTCGTCGATGAATAAACCTCAACCTTATCGACATGTATTCCGAAATTTCATATAAATAGAGCGAGATCCCTTAAGTTCTTTCCGAGGTGTTAAGAAAAGTGTTGTGCTAATTCACATAAATAATTTTTTTTTCTTTAAAAGTAGGTATTCATAATTAAATTTTAATTTAAATTTTTTTAGTGGTTCAAATAGTTTCTTTTCTTTTAAATCTTTTTTTTTGTTTTGTGCGCTCCTCAACGACCAGAAAGGTAATAACCAAATTTATATACTTAAAATTGTATGTTTTTTTTATTTAGGTGAGTTCCAACGATTTCAATGTAATTTTTATCTTTATTACAGAAAGTTAACTTAGTAAATTAATTCTCAGCAATTATTTTTTTTTATTATATTTTTTTGTATCATTTTGTCATATTTTTTTGTGTTAAATAAATTAGTTGTGATTTACATGTTCTTATTCTTTTCTTGCTGCTAAAAAGGCGATCATGGACTTGGTAATAATCCTACGTCTCCAATCTTCAATTTAAAAGTTTGAGTCTGGCTTATAAACAGGCTCTGGTGGCAGCGATCTCTATCTTCGGTTAACACACGACGGCCGCGATTATTCAATTAATCAAAGCTTACCCGTGTTACACTACAGTGACTACACAAAGCAAGTGTGCAATTGCGATTATGATATCGTTCGACCTAAGTAATGCAATATATTTTTGCATATTCCTTGAATTTAATAATAATTGTTTTAATTAATAGATAAGTGGTTTAGGTAGTGTAACTCGATATGAATAATTGTTTTGCCACTTGTAATTTTAAAGCCAAGAGCATGATATGGCTCTGATTGGAGTGGTTTCCCGTTGCCTTTTCTCTAGCCCATAGATTTGGGCTTTAGATCACAACAGTGTATGCAGTCGATGCGATTAAGCTAACTGCAGTCTCCTCCATTTCAGCATGTCGATTTAAGCCTTACACCCGACTGCTGGTCTTTATTTGTAATATCAATAAATCCTTGGAGCTTACACTTGTTGGCCTAAGAACTTCACTTCACATGTGAGAGGTAACCTTTCTTTGGCACCCTAGTGCTTTTCTCAACCTTGGGCTTCTTGACATTGAAGTTGTACCCAAATGAAAGAACCCTCTTCTTTGGAGCCCTAGGACTGTTCTCTATCTTATGCCAGTTGGGCTATGCAAAAAACTTTATAATAATCTCTACATCGAGTTTCCAAAGTAACCTGGATGAACTGTTTTCGACCTATAATTCCAATTCTTCCGTCCCCAGAGACTAGAATGTTTTGTTATATAGCTGCCTTGTTTATTATTTTTCAACATTTTTTACTAGACAAAAGTTATGGTCCGTTAAATTTCCTATTGAGAATGGAACGTCATATTTTTTGTAAAATGAATTTTTCAACAATTCATAACTCGAAAGCAGTTGGTTTTAGATAACAAATGGTTTAAATCTAGTTTGTAGATTATTTTACGCTCTTTAAAAAAGTACTAAACATGTACTAAATATTTTTACTAGAAAATCAATATTGGTCTAACTCTCAATGGTTTGAATTTCGAAAAAAAAAAGTTGTTAAGTACTTTTCTTAGAAGTTTCCTCTATCAACACCTAGTTATGTAAAGTGTATCCGAGAACAACCTGTATACCACTAATAAGTTTGATTCAAGTTTTTATCTCTATGGGCTAATTTTTAAATTTCGTATTACTATTACCTATGTAAGTTTTGTTTGATTTTCGAGTGTATGGGGTGGATCAACATGACAAAAATTCTGTTTTTTAAAATATTTACATATCCAAAGATGAACAGCAAACACATGTTTTTGACTCCTTAGTCGTAGTTAGTGCGATATAAATATTGGATTTGAATATTTTTTCAAACAAGGTAGGTCAAAAAAATTAATATAAATAATTTTGAAAATGTGAATTTATTGTTTGATTTTGTACTTTTCGTTCATTAAATTTTCTATCTGGAATATTTCCCTATTTTTTTGTAAATGGTGTCGTTTCAAAGGTAGGCGAAAAACAATAGTATCATTTTGTTTAAAACCAACAGAAAAAATATCAATTTATGACTCGAAATACGTTATTATTTTATTAATAATGACTTTTTATGTACATTTAAGCGTTATTGTAAAATATATTCTTTGTAGTTTCTAATATTTTTGAGTTGTTTCTTAATTTGTTTAATTAGATCTAAAGGTTGGACTAAAATTGAAATATCACGACCAACTGAGTTTAAACGATCTTTCACTTGATTTTCTTTATAAAATAAATTTAGTGGACGCCCGTTAATTTCAGTTAAAACCCAGTTAGTAAAGGAAAGGCCATCACATGTAGGTGCTCTCGAGGATAAACCGTGCTTCGAAGCTATACTTCCAGGTTCGACAGATTGAATAACAGCTGTGTTACCTTCTTGAATTATTCCTAACGATTGACCTTCTAAATTTCGCCGTATTACAAAAACCTGACCAAACGGTACACGTTTTATTATCATATTGACCTGTAAAAGTTCACCATAAAATACTACAGCAAAATATTTATTTTTATCTGCTTACATAGAGTCCACAGCTTGTTGAACGCAAAATTTTGTGAGCATCATTAGCGTTACTTATTTCGTTTCCTTCAATCGTTAGTAACTGATCTCCGATATGTAAAAAATTATACAACATTGGATGTTCTTTTTGTTTCCAACCACACACCCTATAAATAAAACTTTATTATCACAAAAATATTTACTTGGACTTTTTCAACTTACCAAACGGCTCCCATTGCGTCTCCTAAAGCTATTGAACTCACACAGTCTTTTCTTCTAATTTGTAATCTCACTCCTGCAGGATGGTTGATTTCCTTCTTTAATTCAAGTACTTGTTGTTCTCGTAACGTTCTACATGGTTGAGGTGGTGGTTGGAGTCTTCTCGGTGAGCTATTTGATCTTTGCACCCTTTGTCCATTTAAACGATCTAAATTGACCCACTTCATTAAAATCTGATATTATTTAATAGATTTATTACGTTTAATAATACCTGATAATTGAAACACTTGGTCATAGTGATCATTCATGGAATTACTGGAATTAGAAGTTGTTGCCAAACTTAAATCAAAATTAAATACATCAGTCTGTCGGCTATTTACATTTGAAGTTATTGTCTCTTCACTCGAAGGCCCATTTTCAGGAAGCGAAAGTCCCCTTTGCAAAGGAGGATGCAGTCTATCAAAAAAAAATATAAAGAAAATTTTAACAAATGAATTAAACAAAGAAAGCAGTTGCAAATGTAGTGGCTTAATACTTTACTTTCTAAATTGTTCTAAAATTAATTGCCCTACCGCACATCTAAGATTAAAATTAAAAAAAGCGCAAACCAAAAATTAAATCGCAATAGAGTAAATACGTACAACAATGTTGACACATGAAACTATACAAAACCAAAATAATATAATTTCATTTAAATAAACTGATAGAGCAATATAATTTTTCAAAAAACTGGTGAGTAAAATTGCCAAACGCGTATGAGAAGAATGATAAAAAAGGGATCTGTCAGTATTTCCATCCCAAGATTTGAACTTTTACCTATTGACTATTGGAGAGAATTTCAAATTCAAAATCAAAAATTTATATGTATTTTAGATATACGTTTTAACATAGAGTTACGATAGGCCGTGATTGAGTTTGTCAAAATAGACCCTCGGACGCTTTCGAACCCTCTGGGCCTGTATTTTGACAAACACATAACAATTTTAAAAATATCCCTGTAGAATGACAGAACTCGCCAATGGTGGAACTTGAAGACATAGTACTCGTCTGGGTGTTGACCGCAACAGTAAGAGTATATCAAACACACGTAACGTCAACAGAAATGAGAGCGAGGAGCTTAACGTGCGAGTTACCGTCACACGACTCGTAGCATCTGGAGGTATCGTATTACATCTCCTTGCTTTTAGCAACTTTAAATTGCCGTTATTTCGACAACTAATGCATAATCCAAAAAAAAATTTTGTTCTAATATGCTCAGAAAATTGTCCTCTTTCCAATACGAAAAAGTTCAAATCTTGGGATAGAAATAGTGACAGTAACCATAAAGAAATCTACGTTTTAATTGTACTTATATTTATTGAACTTCTAACATTGTATATTTAAATTCCAGAATTAATTGATTGATTTGCGTCTTTCCGTTTAAACGTTTTATTCACGAATACCCGCGCAACGCTTGATTTGTTGTTCGTCAGCGTCTTTCTCGCGCAAACGCGTATCACTAACAAAGAGGGGACCAGGTATGCGAAATTTTGTTTTTGTTTATACTTACACTACGTAAAGAATCAAATTTGAATATTATACAAGAATAATAAAATTAGAATAATATAAAAATTAACATAATAGAAGATATCACTTACAACATAAGACCGGCTACTTTACCTCTTCATCACGAAACTTATTATTGCAATTGTTATCTTCTATTACGCTAATTCATGTTAATTCATAGGAGAAATAATATTCAAATTCAATTTTCTCAAAATTGGCTAAATATGGCGCGCTACTATTTCATTCCCGTAATGTCTTAGGCGTAATCTTTACGTAGTGTAAGTATAAACAAGAACAAAATTTCGCATACCTGGTCCTCTTCTTGTAAGTATTTTCTACAGCGTAAGACCGGTAATAATCTTCCGGTTTAAGCGGTGCATACTAAGCTGTGATAACTTCGTCAAGTTTAATTACATTTACTTAAAACTTTGTATATTCATAATATCATTTTTGAATTATTCTATCCTGGTTATTTATAGTTTCAAATTACCTGAATAGAGGAATAAATAAAACGAAATTACCGTAAATTCAGACTAAGAATTTTAATTAATTTTTTTTAAATAAAAGCAATTATTCGCGACACAGCTAAGTGAAGCGACGTCTGCCGGCAGAAATGTTAACTCGCTAAAACGGGCACTTGTCATGAGTTAACATGCATCTCATTCATGTTTACTATCGGTACGTTAAATATTGCTTCTAAGTGCTTGTATTTGAAAATTTGCCCAGAAATTAATTTATTAGGCAAACGAAAAATGAATACAGCTAAATCAAAATCAAGAGCGTTTTGTTGTGTTCACGGATGTAATTCTAGCGCTAGAAAGAATTCCGACCTTAATTTTCACAAGTTTCCCAAAAAAAGGGAAATTCAAAGTGAAATGAACAAATCAGCTGGGTGAGGTGGAAGTAATTGTTAGCAGAAAATCGTGAATTAAAAGCTTTAAAATGGGAAAGGAGCCTTCAAAATGCATAGTTGTGATATCTGATATCTCCCTGATATACACTGGCTCACAAAATTGATGACACAAACTAAACCTAACGATAAAACGTTGTATATTTTCTAAATTTATAAATTTTCACTAATTTTTTTTTTACAGAATTATTCAAATATGATTTGAAATTCTAGAAAACCTAGTTAAATTTAAAAAAATATTTTGTAAATAAGAAACTAAACATCAAACGTGAAAAATGTAACAATTGCATTACACAAAATTAATGACACAAGTATAAAAGGGTAATTAAAAATCCGCATAGGGGTACTTTTTATAAGATATTCGTTATCAACATATTGTTATAATAAAATGCACAGCAAAATTCTGCATCAGTTCATATTGTTCACAGTGAGTAATAAGTGTTCAATTATTTAAAATAAATCAAATGCGTAGAGAAGCCAACATTACTGAAAGAAAAATAATTTTAAAACTAGTTTGTGAAGAAAAACTTATCGTGAAGTTGGAAAACTAGTCGGTAGATCATTTTCAACGATCAAATATGTGATAAATAAATTTAAAAATGAGGAAACTTTACAAAATAAAGCTGAGCGAAGTAGAAAGAAAATACTTAAACCTCACAATGAACAGTATTTAGTGAGGAAGATTAAAAAACCCAAAGAAATCAATTTCTAATTTAAGGACAGAAGTGTCTGAAATAATCAAGAAAGCCATATCTGATGAAACAATACGCAGAACATTGCAAAATAATGGTTTTAATCGCCGTGTAGCAGGTAAAAAACCATTCATTTCAGAGGTGAACAGAAAGAAGCGACTAAAATTCACCAAAAAATATGTAAATGAATGTCCAGAATTCTGGAATAACGTGCTGTTCTCAGATGAGGGCAAATATAACATTTTTGAATCTGATAGAAAACAAATGGTGTGGAGGAAAGTCAATACACAACCGAAGAAAGAAAATCTTTGTGCTACAATAAAATACGGTGGTGAAAATGTAATGGTTTGGAGGTGTATGGCTTCAGGCGGCGTTGGAAATTAGGAATTTATAGATGTAAAAATGAACAAAGAACACTACAATGAAAGTTTTACAGAAAAATTTAAAAACTAGTGTCAATAAATTAGGCATTCTTAAAGTTTGGTGGATTTAACATGACAACGACCCCAAACATATAGCTCATTTGGTAAAGATGAGGTTGATTTTAACGTCCCAAAACAATTGCATGCGCCGCCCCAATCGCCCCATCTCAATCCAATTGAGCATCTTTGGACGGAATTAAAACGTAGAATCAGAAATCTGCAATTACGAGTAAGACTACTTTAAAACCAAAGATTAGTTGAAGAATGAAGTAAAATTAAGGCAAGTGTTACTCAAAAACTAGTTGCAAGCATGCCAAAACGTCTGCAGGCTGTCATTGATGCTCGAGGCGGCTCAACTATTTATTAGGCATTAAAAAATTAAATAAAAACCAATAAATTTTGTGCTTGTGTCATTAATTTTGTGTAATGCAATTGTTGCATTTTTCACGTTTGATGTTTAATTTCTTATTTACAAAATATATTTTTTAATTTAACTAGGTTTTCTCGAATTTCAAATCATATTGGAATAATTCTGTAAAAAAAAAATTAATGAAAGATTATTAGTTTAGAAAATATACAGCGTTTTATCGTTAGGTTTAGTTTGTGTCATCAATTTTGTGAGCCAGTGTATGTATCATGAAGCGGTGCAGACAAAGCTGCAGTTTGTAAAACTAAGCTATAAATATGATGGAATCCGTCGTCACTAAGCGTTTTCCCACACAGCACTATGTGCTTAGCGTTTGCCGAAGCTTCACCCTTACAAAAGTTTCTAAACTCAGAACTCCCACAGAATTTCAAAATAATGTTTATTGTTAATTGTTTATTCATATTTAGATATGATTTAAACAAAAAAGAATATAATAAACAAACTATAACACGTTTCTGAATCCGTTAATGTGCATATAACCACCATATAATAACTTTCATTATGATGACAAAACATAGAACTGCTCGCTTTAAGCGGCCATTTTGAATATTTGGTCACGTGATTTTCCTTAATCGAAATCGCGAATTACTACCCCTATTAGCAATACATTCAAAAATTCTATCTTTTATAGTGCAAATTAATTTTTGAAGCACAGATAATGGAATTTTGCACCATGCTTTTTTTATCGCTCATTTTAATGCTTCAAAGTTTTCATATTGAGTTGAATTTCCATAAACTTTACAGAAAAGTATCTCCCAAAAATGTTTGATTGAATTTAGATCAAGGGATCTAGCTGGTCTCTTTAATAATTCAATATTTTTTTATTAGACAATTTTTTTGAAAAACCAGAAGCATTAATTGCAGCATTATTTTGCTTTTTTCCTAGTTATCCCAAGACCACGCTTGCGATAAATGTTGAAACCTCCATTTTAGAATTGCTGTAAATTATGTGAGAACTGCTGATTCGTTAACTTTTAGTTAACAATTAACAAATCAAAATTTTTAGCAAGAAAGAGACCTTCTTTCTTTGTTTTATTCCTTCGGAAGTTCTCACGAATTTAATGCTGGTTAGTGGAGTAATTTATTTTGAAAGTTAGGTTTCTTATTTCAATTTTATTAAATATTAAATTTATCGCTATATTATTTAAAAGTGTTCGTGAAACTCTTACAAATAATGCTATATATTATATTATTTAAAGATTCCACATTTTATTAACAAATTTAAAAAATCTCCGATCATACATTGGTTTAGAAATACTTTAAAAAGTAGTTGTACATTATTTTAGTTGGTTTTTTGATTTGTTTCTTTTTATTATAAATAAAATCTATTATAGTCTTAACAAAATTTCCATTGCAAAAATAGCAAAAATTTTTGAAATTTAAAAAAATATACCCTGATACCAGGGTCGGATTAAATAAAAATTTTCTCAAAGGGTGTTTAAATTTTTAAAGTATTCAATTTTAGAAGCATGGAAATTTTTGAAATTGTCGTTAATTATAGACAGAAACAAGGAACTCAAGGATAGACAGTGTAGCTCTAAAAAAGCTTCTCATAAAAGTGGTCATGGGTCGACGTCTTCAAAGTGGGTCATGTATCGTAGCTCGTTCGATAAGATGATGGAGTAATTCTGAGAATTTCAAAAAAAAAGCATTAAAAATTTTAATTTAAAAAAAAATTGAAAAGAGATACACGAAAACAGAAAGACGTGGTGTGAGCATTTGGATAAAATTCCATAAGGAAAACTAGCTACCATTGAAGACTTGAAATATAAACCAAGTGGTAGAAGAGACGTCGGTAGACTGAGAAAATGTTAAAATGCAGAAAAAAAATTTTCATTTTCTCTCACGAATCGTCGCTGACTATTAAACAATTCTTTTCTTTTATTTTTCAGAAAATCAGGAAAGATTTTTTTATCCAACTATTTCTAACTATTGTTGACCTGGCCGTAGCTCTAAAAATATTCTTTTGCGAAAAAAGTAAGGAAAAAGAATGAATAAATAAATATAATACCTGTACACCTGTATACAATAAAACAAAAATAAATAGAATTAAAAATTTACTATTAGACAGCGCTTTCAGCCATATAAAAAATTGGAATATTAAAATAAATGTTTGGATCATGTAAATATATTAGCAAGCGATACTTATATAAAAAATACTTTTTCAAAAATGGGAATTTTTTTATAAATTAAAATTTTTTGGACAATTTTTCGGATCTTGTAAAAAATATACTATGATCAAATGATACTATTTGTATCTACTATAAAAATACTTTTTCAAAAAAGTGGGGCTCGAGCAATATTTTTTTAAGAATGGAGAATATTTCTTATAAATTGAAATTTTGACAAAAATAATCTTGTAAATAGAATATCACTTTTTAATCATATAAACTTTTAAAAAAAAAAGAAAGCTAAGGGAGGGGGCATTTTTCTTAAAAATTTCTATAAACATATTATTAGAGTAAGACTTTTGGGCATGTAAGTGATATTCTAAGAAAAAAAATTGAACAAAAAGAATAAATAAATGTCAACAGTGAATAACAAAGTGTGAAGAGCGCTTGCTAACCTCTCTCATATCTCATACCTACTTTCCAAGAGAGCATGAGGCACAGATTCAGTTCCTAAAGTTTTAGCGGCTTAAAAATGTACAGGGGTTTCAATCTATACTACAATGGTATTCCAATAAAAATTCCAGAAACACCAAAATACTTCCTAACCCTGGGTAACTCTGTGCGGGAGCAATCGAGCTTCTTCAAGGATTGGATTCACTTTTATTTTATTTGCTCGTCTTCTTGGTAAAAAGAAAATCAAGTTCGATTTCACAAACTTGCAATCGTATTATTCTAAGATTTTAAATTTTCTGCTTTGCTCGAGGTTTGAACGTACGATTTTAAATTAAAAATGTAATTTTATTTTCCAATTGTAAAATTCAAACCACCACTAAGTCCAAAATCATAATTTCATCAAAAAAATAGCTCATCCAACAAAACAAATCAAACGATCGTCCAAAAATTAGTTTTAAATAAAAATATCCAAGAATAACTCAAAAAATCAAAAACATCCAGCTGTGGTAAAATTCGACCAAAATTATTCTATCAATTCAAATTAATATTACTCAAAAATAATCAATTGCAAAACTATTCACAGAAAAATCTTAAAACTACACTCAAAAATTAGAGCCAAAAATCAATCAAACCGCTCGGGCCCCTATTTTTGGTGAAAAGCCATTAATTTTCTCTCCCCACTGGCAACCTCTACTTTCCAAAATTGCAAAAATCTCAATTAAGTACAGGGTGGGTCAAAATCATTTGTAACACGACATTACATATTACTTGTGAATAAATCTGTATCTGATGATCAGAAATCTCTTGAGAGTAATCTTGAAACCATAGGTAGTTACAATAAAACCTTGCGGTCCGTATAATTAAATTTTTAGTGTCTTGTAACTCACCGAAATCCAACAACACTTCCTGTAATAGTTAAATATATTTCTCACTATT
Source organism: Cantharis rustica (assembly GCA_911387805.1). Classification (NCBI taxonomy): domain Eukaryota; kingdom Metazoa; phylum Arthropoda; class Insecta; order Coleoptera; family Cantharidae; genus Cantharis; species Cantharis rustica. The sequence goes on from OU426883.1 coordinate 14,726,412, forward strand.
TATTTTAGTGGATCTAACTTATGAAAATTGTCGGAAAACATAACATTATGCTATTTTGGTCACAGGTTTGATGATTTCTCGAGAATTCTAATCGACCTGCTGTATGTTGTTTTGTTAAAGCCGTTTTTTTTTTGTTCTTTCGTCTATTTAAAACGGCCAGATGTTATAATTACTTTTTGAACATGTCTCACAGTTACAGGAAGGTCCAATTCTCACCGTATTTCTGCTGCTTCGGTTCAAAGAATCAATGCATGCTGCTTTTTAGTTATCTTCTGCCTTTCACATTTTGGTTGATTTTTGTATGAATCTCCTAATTTAATAAAACTATTTATTACACATAGCAATCTTCTAATTTTTTTTGGCAATCTGACAGTGACATTCCCAATTCCCGAAGTAATTTTTCTCTTGGCATTTTTTAATTATTTTACTAAATAAAATTTTAAACTTGCAAAGTAACTAGAAAAAATATCTGAACACACTTTCAAGCAATTTTAACAATGTTCACGTAATGTAAGACGATTAAACTCAGTGAACTTATGGTAATTTCTCTTAATTTATTATCCTATTCAGGTAATTTGAAACTGTAATTCAATTAATTCAAGAAAAATTAAAAAAATAAGATTATAGGTAGCTGCCAGACCCTAATACCTAGTAGCTGAGTGAAAATAAGCAGGGTTGTAACAATTAGATTTCAGAATTTTCATAAAAACGTAAGTGAACTTATGATAATTCCGCTCAAGTTACAGCCATAGGTCAAAAAAAACAATAAATACCCTGAATCTGTAGAAGTGGAGCTACCGCCAGGTAATTCTGAACCGGTAGTGTGTTCAACTCCAGGTGGCAAAGTCAACTGTATCGAAGGAGGTGGTGGTAACGGTGAGTTAGGATCACGTGTTGGAAGAAGCGGTGCGCTTTTCAACTCGGGTAATTTACTATACAAGTTTTCCTTGGGTTTCAATATTTGTAGTTGATGCAATTTTATTCTAAGCATTTCCACCCAATCCAACATCAGTTCCCTAGTTGAAGCTGCCAGTCTTATTAACTCATTTTTTAAGTTTATCACAAATTCAAATTCATGTTCGTGGGGGCAAATGGTTGGTGAAACATATTTAGTTTCGCTTAAGGTTATAAAATTAATTGGTTTGTGTAATATAACCAATTTATTGTCGCTATAAGTCTCCAAGTATGCATCCATCTCATCGTGAACACAAAACACAGTCCAAAACCTTTGTTTTTTCTAAAAAAAAACAAGAAAACAAATGGCATCGTTAGAATTAAAGAAAATCGAACGAACCTTTCTCGAATCTTTTAAGGAAATATGAGTCAACCAACTATTTTTATGTATTTCCCTGAACAAAGAATCTTGAAAATGTCTTGTATTTCCAACCGCCATTCCAAACAATTTTATTAAAAAATATCATCACTTAACACTTAGCCATTATTTCATTTTAATTTGAGTTTTACCAATACATTGGTATTTCTTTATCACAAACATTTTTAATAATAAAAAATATGTTAGTAGAAAAATACAAACTATTTTCTATTCACGAATATAAAATCCATATGCTGGCAGAATGAACTAATAAATCATATAGGGAGTGTCGTATTTTATGAAAGAAAAAAGTAGTTCAAATCATTCCAAAATATTTTTAATGATTTGAATGCTGGAACAGACTGGCGATGTAGAGAATCTAGATATAGTCATTTTTGCATGGCTAAGTTCTCTCAAAGACCATTTTTATATGATTTATTTGGATTTTTTAAAAAGTCAATTGTCACTATTTTTCCCGCTATATGTCCTCGGTGAGCGGCCAGGCCGAGCTGTTCTCAACAGCTACTGACCGAGCAAAAAAGCAAGAGAGACCAAGAAAAAAAATAGGAGCAACAAGCCATAATAGCAGACCTGCTTAAACAGCAGAGAAGCAGGAGTACCTCGTCAGCGGTAAAGCAGGCCTTCACGAACTTTGCTAACAAAGTGCAGAAAGCGTAAATCTCAAAAGGAGAAAAAGGGCAGAGGCACCAAATTTTAACACCAAAAAGCAAAACGGACGAAACTCTACTGTACATGAAGGAGTTAGTTACAAAAGACTATACAAGACCAAAATGTAATCTTCCGAGAAGTTTAGACCAAAATAAATGGATGTAACGAAGAAATTTCAAAGGTTAAGACAGAAATGCAAACGCACCACAGCAAAGACAAAGAACACATAGCCAAAAAAGAAACAAAAGATGCTCAAAGCAACAAAATAATAGAAGATATCCAGGATAAAATAAAAACCCTGACCTAAACATACAGAAGCTGAAAATCGCTATGGAAGCGGTAGAGAAAGCCATCAGAATACTTCACGAAAGGAAATTTGAAACGACTTTTCTCACAGAAGAAACAGCGCAGATGCAAAAACTGTTAGAACAAATAAGAAGATTTAGAGTCACGGTAAATGAAATAAAAACCGTTATCGTAAGGATTGGAGATACAAGCCAAAAAGTGCTTAAGACATACTCCACAAGTACCACAGGTCTTGAAAAACATGCTCGCAACGAAAAGAAACAACATGGGGCATCTAAGAAGTCGAGCTATGCGAGGAAAACATAGCCGTTAGCTAAGAGTACGCCCCATTTGCTAAGTAGGATAATTAACCTTAACTGCAACAGTGAATCCACCAAGTCAGACGAAGAAGGTGGATGAACGGTTCAGATGGATAAAAAAAAAGTTAAAGAAGCGACTCAAAAAAAGAGAGATTGGTAGAACGCGAAGCCCAGGAATTCAGAAAAACAAGTGATGAAGAATAAAAGCAGATAATGCCACGAGAAATTCTATTGCCTTGAAAGTAAATCTGCAGGTCACAGGGTTGGCAGTAGAAGATGCCAGAAGAACAAAGATCAGAGCGATACAAATAAACTTCAACAACTGCGTAGCAGCCCAGTTTCTTCTCTGGCAGACGGTGATACAGAATAAAATTGATAGAGCAATTTATAAGTGAGCCGCACCGGGCCAGTACTACAAACTGGCATCAAGACCATACAGGTAAGGCGGCTATAAGCGTAGAAAACAGATTAGTCGAGTGGCCTATTACAGCGTATATTTCTTTCCCAACCAAGATGTTTAGAATTATGAGATGCTAGTGGACCAGCTGTTCCAAGATGTCAAACAGCACAACACAGCAGTCGTCGCAGGTGACTTTAACGCCAAGGCAAAACAAAACAAACGACAGAAGAATAGTGCTGCCCGAGAAAGTGGATGCAGCGGGGCTCGACATATAGAATACCGGCATTACTCCAACTTCTCCAGAAGACCCACGGAGAATAGAAGAAAGACACAATCTATACTGGACGTCACATTTGCCACGCAGAACCTCACCAGACATCGGGTGCGATGGCAGGTGTAGGAGGAAGAAAGCCACAGCGACCACCGGTATATTGAATTTGAACTCGAAAAAAATTTCACAACTTCCAAACCACCAAGAGGCAGTTAAACAGCTCTTTAACAGCAGCTTTAACAGCAGTTAAACAGCCCAGGGAAAACGGTATATTAGTGGAATCCGGAAATAGCGGATCTACACGGGAGATGTGGTTTACGCTGATGCCCAAAAAGCTCTACGAGCGGCCATTTTCCAAAGTTAAAAACAAAGCTGGCCTACATCTTCTTACGGAAGTGGACGCAGATGTATGGATGGGGACTCCAATACGTTTTTCCCCATGCACGGCAACAATACTTTCTAGATAGAGGATAAAGGGCACACGTAACATCCCCATCTTTACTATGTAGGAACTGGTCAAAGCGGGCAAAGAACTAGCAACCAGAAAGGCGCCAGGGCCAGACCTCATTCCAACAGAGATTATTAAAATGATTGTCATCGAGTGTCCACAGGCAGTGCTCGACGTCCTGAATAAATGCCTGATAAGTGGCACGTTTCCAAAAATATGGAAAAGGGCAAGATTGGTGCTGCTGAAAAAAACCTTTGAAAAATCCTAGCTCATACAGACCAATCTGTCTCATGAACGGCTCTACGAAAAGATGCTACAAGATAGACTACAAATGCATCTCGAAAAACATGGCGGACTGTTTTACAGACAGTTCAGCAAAGCCAAAAGTGGATCACACCGCATCAGGAAGCTCTGCATACTAATCATCTTGGACGTTAATAATGCGTTTAACTCGTTGAAATAGTCTTGCATCGTCAGGAACACACCATCATACATGCTTAACGTCCTAAAGAGCTACCTGAACGAGCGCCCTATAATAATAGAGGAAGAGAAGCTGATGGAAGAACAATCAATTACCATCACGGTTCCACAGAGCTCCGTATTAGGTCCGCATCTCTGGAATATAATGTACGACGAGATTCTGTGTTTGAACCTTAAAGAAGAAGTCGAAATGTTTGGTTTTGCCGACGACATATCGGTAGTTGCTGCGGCAAGGAGAATGGATGAACAGTAAAAGCGTTACTTTAGTACCAAAGAGAAAATGTCAAGATTTCATGATAGAGTTGGGGGGATGCTCAGTGGTACCGGGAAAAACTACGAAGGTGCTGGGAATAACCATAGACCGCCGAATGTGTTTTGACGTACACATCAAAGAGCGTCAAGATAGGTGGCGCTCTGACCAGGCCAATGCCAAACATCAGATCTTGGCGTCTGTAACGAACAAATGTGCCTAAGAGTGACATCTGGATACCGCACTATATCTGGCGAAGCAGTAGCGGTGATCGTGGCGATCTCCCCGATCGACCTGATGGCGTTTAAGATGGCAATAAACTACGAGTCAAAGGCCAGAACACCGACACAGAAGAGAGGAAATCGGTTGGTAATAATAGACAAATGGCAGAAACGATGGTCCATGTAAAAAAAAGGTGCTTGGATCAAATGACTAATACCAGCACTATTGCTGTAGATAAAACGAAAACACGGCGAGGTCTACTATAATCTTACTCAGACCCCATTGGGCTACGGCTGTTACAACCACTACTTGTATAGGTTTCGAAGAGCAAGCTCACCTGATTGCACTTAATGCCAAAGGGTAGTGAACGACGTACAGCATACCATCTTTGTGTGTCCGAGATGGGCCGACGAGAGAAATACGAGACACGTGCAGGATCTGAATCCAGACATCTTAATTTGTAAAAAAATTTTTGAGATAAAGACCTTTATTACTACTATAATGAAGAACAAACACAAAGAAGAACTTCGCAGACAAGATGAAGAAAAGAGTCCCGAAAGAGCGGAAATTTAAAAAACAGAAGACAGTAAAAGTTATGCTGGTGCGAGCGGAAGAAATACCTTATGGCGACTCTCGCGGACATTCGGGAGTGGGTTGATCCTACACTACCACTCAGCTCGGGCTGGTGGTGTCTTATTTAAGATTTTCCCTCTTCCGACACGCAACAAACAGAAAAAAAACTTTTCTAAAAGACCATTTTAATATGATTTATTTGGATTTTTTGAAAAGTAAAGTGTCACTATTTTTTCTGCTATACGACAAGCGCCAGAGAGTTTATTTATGTCAAATGCACGTAAAACGCAGCATACAAATTTTCGTTTAGTTCGATTTCGTTTTCTAGTAAGTGATAAATTTTACTAGAATTTTAAACGTGTAGGTGGCTCTATTTCATAACTTGCAGTTTTATTTACACAAAAATAAGAAATAATTAAAATTTAACATAAATAATTAAACAAAAAAGTTAAAATAACAGATTTTAACCGTAAAGTAAAGAATACGTAATAGGAATTTTGTTTCAGAAGTTGCAGATGCAGAAAGCGGTGTTACAATTTGCCGGTCTTTGTGCGCGTCGAGGGTAGTAGGTGGGAAAAATATATCAGCCATAAACCTGAGAAAGCGAGCTTTGCTCGAAGGGCTATGGGAAAGTCTTGAGGCTTTTTCCCGAAGATTACCCTCTGGCTCTACACAGCCATAATTAGATCAATGCTATGTTACGGTGCCCTTGTGTGGTGGCCTAGGACTAAATTGGTAACAGTGGCATCCTCCCTTTGCCGGCTTCAAAAATCAATCTGTTTAGCGGTAACGGGTGTGATTCGAACAACTCCAACTGCGGTCTTGGAAGCTCTGCTTTGTGTTCCTCCGCTGGACATCCACGTGAAGGAGTATGCGGTGCGGGTTGCCCTTAGGATGCGGACCTGGGATTTGTGGACTCACAGACAGGGTGCTGTAGAACACTCGAGGATTCTGGAATACTGTACCAAGAAACTGCCTCTGTTGGATCTCGGTGCCGACGGCATCTATTCTAAATACCTATTCAATAGGAAATTTAAAATCGTATTAAACATGACAGAGATTCCCGAGACAGATATATCTTTGTATACGGATGGCTCCAAGACCAGCGCTGGCTCAGGCTCGGGTATTTTTTCTCCTGAACTAGAGCTAAGCGTGAGTCTACCGCTGGGAATGTATGCCTTGGTGTTCCAAGCAGAACTCATAGGCGTACTGCACTGCGCGGAATTAATCCGAGAAAAGAAACTCCGGCAGAAAACGATAAAGATATTGACCGACAGCAAAGCAGTTCTTATGGCACTCAACTGTCATAGGATCACTTCGAATCTGGTGCTTCAATGCATACAGATGCTGAACGAAATATCGACAAATGGAAATGACCTAACTCTGAGATGGATTAAAGAGCATCAAGGAAACAAGAGAAATGCAGAGGTTAACGCGCTGGCGAGAATGAGGTTGCGCAAGCCACCTTGTGGACCCGAACCATTCATTATGCCGGCCATCAAAACCTTCAACGCTCTCCTGACTGAACAAACTCATAAGCTGCACACAAGCAGATGGATCAATACGAAGGAATGTCGACAAGCAAGAGCAGCAATACAAGCGCACTCAAGCAGACATTCCAAATACTTCTTGCAGCTATCAAGAGACAAGCTGAGTATAATAGTGGGAGTCATGACGGGACACTGCAAATTAAACAAACACCTGCACACAATGGGGCTGGTAGAAGCCCTACTTGTCGAAGGTGCGAATCATCAGACGAAACTGTGGAGTATCCCGGCAGATCCCGAGATCCCGAGCAAATGCCCGGCATTAGCGTCCAAAAAAGGATCATGTTGGGAGACTTCTGACCCACCATGGCCAGTGTCAGTGACACTCTGCCTTCCAAGGTTCTCGAGTTCATCTTCGATGTGAGATGGCTTGGTGAGTGAGAGAGGCGGTGAGCTACTGCCTGAGTGCGTACGAAGCAATTTGCCCTCTACAAGAAATCCAGATCCAGATCCGGGGTAGTGGGTATCTAAGTATTCAAAGAAATTGGTCCGTGGGTCCTGAAAGAAAAAAGGTGGTGGGTATTCGATGAACTTGGTGCCTGAAAACAAAGTTTTTGAATAGCTTTCGGTTGGCGAGAAGCGTGGCGTAGAAACAAAATCATATTTCCTGGGGAAGTATCACAGGTGAAGAGAAACGTTGATGATACCGGTGAGAGCGGTTACTGCTTTGCGTAACATTTTTTTGATTGATCGATTTGAAATGTCGATGGGTTCTTGAGCTTGCCTTTTCTTGAGGAATCGAATGACCTAGGTGACTGGTTGTGGTGATTGAGTCGATGGGAATGTTTCTTTCGATGAATTCGTGTACCATGTCGATGTGGTTCTAGTTTAATCGTTTGTTGTGTGGGTTGCACTGGGTTTCAAGATTTTAGACGAAGGTGTCTGGCTTTTCGTAGTCTAGCTTGGGTGCCATTGGAGCGGGAGACGATGAAGGTGCGTCGGATTTGGGCTTTTGAAGGGCTTTAGCCATCTTCCAGGCAAATTGGTTCTCGAAGTTAAGCGATTGGATCTTAGAGGTCTATGCTTAGTCGTGATGGATTTCGTGATGATGCTTTTGTCGATTTTGACTTGTTCCTTTAATTGGTTGTATTGTCGTTTGTCATCCGGGTGGAGAGTGAGCTGATCACGTTTCCTAGAGCGGAGTGTTTTTTAAATTAATGTTTTATTTGAGAGAAAGCTAATCTCGGATGTTGGAATGGATCGTAAAATGTTTGAGTAGAGTAAGTAGACGTAACTGTCCAGTTTTGTGGTGTTGGTGATGATAGGGATAATATCCAGGATATCCAGAAGATGGTCGTCGAAAATCGATCAGGAACCTTTCGATCGAGTTTGTGTTCGATGATGTTATCCCCCAGGTGAAGAAGTATAGGGAAATTAACTTGTAGTGCTGGTTCTCAAATAGAAGGTTGATGTTGTCGGGGCTATTATGATGAAGTCATGTTTGGCTTTAAAATCGCCTGCTATGATTTTTTCCTTCGGGTCCGTCTAAAAAGGCGGCAAGGCCATCTTTGAATATCATCCTGTTTGAGGGGTTTTAGATTGAGGAAATCTGCAGTCAGTCGTGATGTTTGGTGTGGACGTTCACCGTCGTGGTTTCTAAATGTTGTAGGTCCATGGGGGAAATTTTGTAATAATAAAATAATCGTTAGAGATAGAGCAACAAAATTTAGTATATTTACTTACTTCAATGAATAGAACAATCACGCAAAGTTTCATCAAAATCTGAAATGGTGGATGGCATGGTGTGTCCGTCTCCCGCGCGCCGGACGGAGCTGAAGTTTTCCGATCCCGCATTCTTTTCTAGTGTATGTGTGTGTATTATGTGCAATTTTTTCAAAACTCGTGAACCGATTATGCAAATATGTTATGAATATGTTTATCCCACCTTTTCAAAGAATGAAAATTGTTAAGTCCCGGTATTTCTTTCTATTGTTATGGATAGTAATGAAATTAATCTCAACCAAAAGATATTTTCTTTGCGCTTTTGATGATGCCCAATACTTGATCATTTAAAAAAAATAATAAAATTGCAAACATAAAAAATGATGAAAAGCACATTTAAAATTTTAGTCGCTTAATGAAAAAATTATTAATTAATATTAAATTTAGTAATTTTCTGTTAAGTTTAGTAAATAGTAATTTTGGAATGTTTTAAATCTAGTAAATAGGAAAGTTATGAAAAAAGTGAGATAAAAAATCAGGTACAAAAAAATTTTATGTTCCACCACTGGATGACTGGATGCTACCTATCGCTTTTAAGAAGAGCGTTGGCGTAGCAACGTGGCTTTATTCAGGATTTATTTAATGTAGTGACGTTTGACATTCGAGAAGTTATCGCATCTTTGGTGTTGTTCAAGCTTTACTTGAACTCCCCTTCCAAAGTCGTGTTGGTCCAATAAAATCTAACCACGAATTTGTGATTGTAGGTGTATAAGTTTTCGTATAATAAACGAGCCGGTTAATGTTACATTACATTTGTAAATTAAACGCCACAACAATAAGAGTACAATGTTTCCGCTACTAGGTAAATTATCTATAAAATTTAATTCATACTTGGATTTAACGACTTTGGTTTTAGTTTTTACTATTTTAATTTCGAGTTCCTGGGGAGGCTTGTACACCCCGAGTTCCAATGTGATTGAATTGGATTCTTCAAATTTTGATAAATTGGTAATCAACAGTGACGAAATTTGGATTGTCGAATTTTACGCTCCTTGGTGTGGCCACTGCCAGCAACTTGTTCCCGAATATCAAAAAGCTGCTACTGCTTTGAAGGTAAAACCATATGTTTATTATTTTTGTTTCAAACAATAATCGTTGGCTTAAAAATAGGGTGTGATAAAAGTTGGTGCTGTTAACGGTGACGAACATCAAAGCTTGGGTGGACGATACGGCGTTCGTGGCTTCCCAACCATCAAGATATTTGGAGAAAACAAAAATAAACCGGTAGATTATAATGGACAACGGACTGCTCAAGGTTTAGTAGACGAAGCTTTAAGTGTTGCTCGTAGCAAGGTTAACCAGAAGTTGGGAGGTAAATCTGGAGGATCCAAATCTGGAGGCGATAGTAAAGATGTTGTCGAATTAACCGACGATAATTTCGATAAATTGGTCTTAAAATCAAACGATATTTGGTTGGTCGAGTTCTTTGCACCTTGGTGTGGTCATTGCAAAAATTTAGAACCACACTGGGCTGAAGCAGCTACAGAACTTAAAGGAAAAGTTAAATTGGGGGCACTAGATGCCACCGTTCATTCTTCCAAAGCTGTTCAATATGGAGTTCGTGGATATCCTACTATTAAATATTTTGGTGCTGGACCCAAGACTTCCGATAGTGTTGAAGAATATGATGGAGGACGTACGGCCAAGGATATCATCAATTGGGCATTGGATAAAGTTGCTGAAAATGTTCCAACTCCTGAAATTACGCAGATTTTGGATGCACAATCTTTCGATAACGACTGTCAACAAAAATCACTGTGCGTTGTTTCCGTTTTACCTCATATTTTGGATTGTCAGAGTAAATGCAGGGATGGTTACTTGAAGATCTTAAAAGATATGGGTGAAAAATATAAGAAGAAGCTTTGGGGGTAAGTTTTCTTCAAGAAAAGTTTTGCAAAATCACAAAATGTTTATACAAAAATTGATGCAATTTGATATACATTTTTGTTGATAATTAATTTAGATGGAAATTCGCGGTAAAAATCCGATAGCTGGCTCAGTTGGGTCTTTTTCGAGGCCCGGGATGAAATAAAATAATCCTCCACACAACGTCTGTGAGAGTCGCGTCGCGGTGCCTACCTTGGCGAATTCTGTCCACACTTTACAATTTCCTACCGCTGAAATAAAATTAATACACAAAGAAACACAGATGAAATTAGTGATAAATTTAATGGTTGAAATATTGATGGATCTTCTCCACCCGACAATCGAAAACCTAAACTTAAGTTAACACAATAAGTTTGTCTACTTCGTCTAGGGATCAATAATTGATCTTTTGGTAAAGCTCCAAAATATATTAGAAATCTTATAAACAATATCAAACCTCCTCAATAATGTAGGTAGCCCACAATTTAAAATAAACATAAAAGTACTCACAACGGCAGTAAAAACAATGTAACAGATGTCGGTAGGAAGGCACTCAGTAATGAACAAATCAGGTGTAAACGACAGCACAGGGTTGGTGCTAGTCCGATGGTTGAACAGGTATTTATGCTGGTCAGCGTCGTCGGTAGCTAGCGTTATCGGAATCACTAAGCAATTAGCACTACACTCACTTGCGACAAGACACTGATTTCACACGGTCTTACGTATTTAGTGATATTACTTTTGTAGACCATACAAGAAATGGTAGAAACAAATCGTAACAAATTTGAAATATTTAACGTAAAAAGCAAATCAATTTAAAGAAATTAAAGCATGGTGCTGATAGTTGAATACAGTATGGATTGATTTCAAATTTTTCTGATTAGGTACAACTGAAGATATACAAAAAAACTTTGAGTCCTCTGTTTTTGTCACTTCTCTTTCATTTTAAATTATCAGTTCTGACCTTCCCTCTTTTCAATTTGCAGATGGACTTGGAGTGAAGCTGGAGCTCAATTGGAATTGGAAAATGCTTTGGATATTGGAGGTTTTGGTTATCCCGCCATGGCAGTCGTAAATGCAAAAAAAATGAAATACTCATTACTTCGAGGAGCATTTTCGAAAGACGGAATTAATGAGTTTTTGAGGTAAGATAATTTTGATACATTTCAATATGAAGCTTATATGGAAACATTGCAGAGATTTGTCATACGGACGAGGAAATACTGCTCCAGTTAAAGGTGCAGAATTACCAAAAATTGTGGAAACCAGCCCTTGGGATGGCAAGGATGGCGAATTACCCATCGAAGAAGAATTAGATTTATCGGATGTAGATTTAGATGAAAAAGATGAATTGTAATTACTTTAATTTTGTAAATTTGTATTACTTTTTCTATTCTAGTTCGTAAAATTTAATGTTAGATTTGTATGTTACGTTGAATGTTCTATTCCTGTGTTAGTAAGTTGCTAAGAACCTGAAATTCTGTAATAAATAAGACTGTTTTGTATAAAAAATTTGTTTTATTTTATAGTCGAGTATCACAATTTTGAAGATTTTACAAAGTCAATATCAGTCTAGGTATGAGCAAATTAATTTCCCTTGGTGAATAAAATCACACAGCGTTTAATTCCATTCTGTCGTATTTACGTTCTTTTTTACATAAAATAGGATAAAACATCACCGTGTAATATATTGACACGATTATAAAAATAAATAAAAGAATTAGAAAGATTAAAGCCCATGCAGAGATTCCACGATCTTTCGAGGCCGTGGATGCTGTAAAGTAAAAAATGAAGAAAATTCCCAAATGTGATTTTAATGTAATTTATAGAAAATTGCATTTACCATTATTTGTGTTATCATCTGTAAATTTATCATACTTGGTCGACACCGAAATTGTTACTTGCATTAACACTAAAATTATCAAATTGTAATAATTAAAAATACATAAAATTCCTTTACCCAAACAAATCAAAATTCCCTTCCACATTTTTAAGTTATAAGGCCAGTAAACAAACAAACGTAAACTTACAAAATTTAACGTAACAAATATTTTGATTTTTATTTTAACAAACAAAAAGAAAACTTAACCTAAAAAATAAGTGTTTGGAATACTAAAGTTTCCATAGACGTTCAACCTAAGAAACAGTTCCATGGAATAGCAATCCACTTCTAATAATGTATTGAGCCTTAGATATTTTACGTCCGTAAAAAATAAGAAACCAAGAAAATAGCTATTTATACCACCACTGAAGAATAGTAGGTAATATTTTTCCATACGAGACGGACTATTTCAAAAATTTGTTCGTTTAAAAATAATTTGACGAATTATTTTATATATTTTTGATTTTTGACGAGTACCCTGGCGTTGTAGGCCCATTATTAGCATGCCTGTAGATTGATCATACACTGTACTCAGAAGACAGCTTACCTTTTTTCCAGCTTCGGAGTTGGAAGTTCGTGGGTTGTTGGATTCAAATGTTTGATTTGTATAGCTAACTGTAAAGATATTTTTTTGCTGAACATCAGTGTAATTAATAAAACAAACAAAAAGAAAAGTAATTTGTTTACCTCACCGAAAGCAAAAAATAAAAGATAAAATATAAGAGCGTTAAACTTATGGATCTTCTTAGATCAGTTAGAAGCAAATCCTAGTTTGTCAATTGAGTTTTAACTCTTTAACTTGATATAAAATAATTTGATTGATATGTTATAGCAGAAGCGACGATGACGAATGCGGATTGATTGGTGCTGACCTTCACAGTCGCGTTGAATCGTTTGGTGCTTGAAACTGCTAATTGTTAATTGGAAACCAATTTCTAACGGGTGATAAAATATTAATCAATTAAACTCGGATTAATAATAATTTGGAACATTTCTGTACTTTGGAGGCTACCATTAACAATAAAACAGGATTACAGGCACATTTATCAATCTGATGGTTTAAGCAATTTTTGGGTGTGATCACTAAAACCTTTCTGTAAGGCCAAAAAGCGTCTACCAGTGAATAGGAGAAACTGAACCAACATTTTTCCTTCTCACATGACTGTCATAACAAGTTTACAACAAGTTAAACAAACAAAATTGTTAAAACAAATTCTCACGTCTAGATACCAAAAAATTTATACAGTGGACGCCGCTTATTAGAATCACGGTTAATGTTATCAATCGGGTATCATTATCACTTTCATGAAAAACGAGCCGAACGAATATGACTACACACAAAAAACGTTGTTTATTATAATCAAAAATTCGGTTTATGTTATCAATTATTTCTCTAAGATTGTTCTCTTCAACTGAAAATGGAGTTAGTTTGCAGTTACAACTTACAAATATTTTTTTTTAAATTTTGTACACAAACCCGGGAACCACCCAGATATATTCATAACCCAGCCTGACTCATGTCAAGTGTATTATAGCAGAAAGTGGCTAGTATGCTGATAATTTACAATTTAATTCAGTTCTATTTTAAAATTTCATTATAAGCGACATAAAAAAATTTTATAACATTTTTAAATAAGTTGTCAAAAATTAGCCAACGAAATACAGCACTACTATTGAGAATTTCGCAACCACTTTTGTATAAAATTTAAAAAAAATCTTTTCGTGTATTGTTATCAATCGGTTATTGTTATCAAAACCCCTCCCCAAGTCCCAATGTTATCACATTATGCAGCGTCCACTGTAGTTAGAGGGCTTTAAGTTTCTAAGTTTGATTTATCTTAGTTTTTTTCTAGAAATTATAAAAAAAATTGAACGAAAACGCTTTATATAAAAAGACGAACAATGTTTGTTATAAATGGTTTGAATATTTTGCATAGAAAAAAAACAGGATAAAACCTGAAACTAAAATGCAAAAATGATAACATTAGCAGTTTAACTTCAAAGTACCAAATCCTTTACAATGTAGAGTTTAATAAACTATCAACAACTGATAATTTCAATTTGTGAAAAGTATGAAAAAATGATAAATTAAACCAATAATCATGAGAAACTTATAAATTTGTATTTAAATTATTCAGGAATTTGGTGTACAGTTTCTAATAAATATAAGCAATAACAAGTTATATACATTTAAATAAATTAATTTATCTATCTAACAAGTTCATTTTAACTCGTGTTTCAATGCTTCAGCTACCCGAAACCATTTCTGTACCTAAAAAATTTAAACTTATTTAATGTTTACATGCAGTTTCATCACAGTATAATAAGTAGGGAAAACTTGTACATTTTTTGGCTTCATAGTAACATTATCTACAGCCGATTGATTGTTAGCGATAGATGACACTTTATTTTTCAATAAAGTAATGTTTGACCGTTATTATTTTATTAAACATTAAATTGATCTTTAAAGAATTTAATTTCTAATTTGCTACGTGGTAATCTAGATGAAAATAATATTACATTTCTTTGGAACACAAAATAATAAAAAAAAGTGAGCGGAGTTTCCCTACTACATATACTACAATTTCCTATTTGGAAAGATTCTGAAAGATCTGAAGCACAATAAAATTAATTGAATACCTGTTTATGTATAAGATCTCTCCTGTTGGTCGATACTTCTTGATTTAATAAAGGAATAAAAATAGACAGAGCTGCTTTATATTTTTCAAAAGCTAATGCTTTATTTCCCTGGGTAAGACAGTCATTAGCGTCACGTCCCAATTCAAAACCTTGTAATGCAGTACTATCGGTAATCTTTTCCTTCGTCAGTTCATAAAAATGTCCAGTTAGTTTTGGTAATGGTTGTGATGATGTGTTCTCTGGACAGGAACTTCCAGATCCCTTAATTAATTTAGTCAAAGTATTAGCCCAATTACTATATTCAGTGCGTTTCGAAATCAAAATAGCTTTATCAACTTCTCTGGTTTCTATGTTAATAAAGGCATCCAGAAATTTAATAGCTTCTTTATATTTGGGTAAAGAATCACTGTACTGTTTTGCTTCATCTAAAATAATAGCTTCCTCAACCAGTTGGATGGTTTTTAAGTAATTATCAGGAGTTGGAATGTGTGCTAAGTCGACAAATTCATGATTGAAGAAGCCTTCAAATCCGAGTCTTTCATTGGGATTGTATTTCAATAATGAAAATAAAAGATCTTTAGCAATTGGAGAGATCTTGACGGTTACTGGAAGCTAAAATTTGAAAATTAAAAATGACCAAAAAACGAAACAATTGTTCAACATACCGTGAAAGATACCCGTCTAACCATAGAATCTATAATGTCTCTACTTGACAAGTTTCGCATATACAGCGGTCTTCCCACAAAGCATTCATACATTATAGCTCCAATTGCCCATAAATCAATCTTCGAATCAAATTTTTGGTATAGTAATTTTTCAGGCGCCATGTAACCTACGGTACCTGAAGATCTGCAACTTTCTATGTTTTCTGTGTCTAATACTTGTGCCAATCTGTAAACGTAAAATAAGAATAGTAAATAAGTAATGATATACACGTTTTTAAAGAAAGAGAACACTATCTGCTTCTTTTAGAAAAAATTTTGAATTTCGATTTTACCAAGATCGTATCAACAAAGGTTAAGAATTTAGTAGACTTCTAAATTATATTTAAACCTTTATATTGGTGCACCCTCCTAAATTCTACAATTGTGGTTTTCTAAAGATATTTTTGTAATATATGGCAAGTTTTTGAAATTTTCGTTTTCTCTATTGTCACAAATCAACATTCGAGGTTCCTATTCCTATTGTTCATGAATAATCAAAGAAATAAAAACAAGGGAGAACTTGAATGGCAGCAGTTTTGGTTAGAAAAGTTATTGGCTAGTTGTTTTTGTTCATATTATAATGACAATTAGATAATATACACTAATTAAATAAGTACACTGGATAACCCGTGTTGTTATCACAAGAATTTTCAATAGTTATCAAGTTATCACAATAATTTTCTAATAAAGTCAAGTTTCATATTCAACATTTTAGTTTTTGACCGCTAAGTGAATGCTCTCGCTGATGTAATATTTCACTAACTTTTAAATACCTAACAATTGTCTAACTAAACGTATATATAAGCTATGCTCTTACCATAGGTTTAGTATCGTTGGTAAACATATAATATAATTTTAGCTAATACGCTAACACCGCTTTCACGGTTTCAACTTCAGATGATTTCACCAACTCTGAGAATTCTTGTAAACCCTTCAAATCAAATCAATTTATTAAACTCAAATTTTTCCAAAAAACTTCCAAGTGTGCCCGCACAGGTGCAATCAAAAGAGAAGATCCAAATGGTGCAATCCTCCGACATGAAGGTTAACAGGTCACACAATGGCTATTGAGATCCGGAAAATTTACAGAAGAACTCCCAAAACTATTGCCTTTCTCCTTTTAAAAATTATCTTTCTCACGCTTTTGTTAGCAAAAACCCCTCGCTCTCCCCTCTTATCAGACCACCACCTGTTTCTAAAATCAAAATTTTCAAAAATAATAAAATCATAACCTCAATCACCATCTAATATAAATAAATCAAACTAAACTTGGTAAAATCTGTAAATAAGATAAAATAAATAAGGTTTCTCAAAAATACAAATAAATCCCCAAACGAACGCAAATAAAACTTTATAACACGAAATTCATGTAACAGTCCTGTCCAAAGAAGTTTCATCACCACAACATTCCTGAAGAATTGAGAAGCTGGAAAGGCGTACTCTATTGGGTCAGAAGAAGTCAATAGCAAAAATGTTATTTCCAAAAATTAAGCAACAACATTCTCTAATTTTCGATCCAAATTTCGGAGGAATCGAGAGTCTTGATGTTTTGTGATCAAGTTGTGTTTAGTTGCACAGCACAAAGTTGATTTTAAAATAAAGAATATGGATTGCGGTTGAGAGGTGGTTACAAATAAGTTTAGAGAGTGCAACCAAGTTGATAACGAGTGTAGAGGCAGTTCAGGAAGTGTATAGAAGGAGGTTCATTGAGTGAAATCTCAACCCTTGTTCCAAGTGTCGACAAGTTAGTGCAACCAGTGCAATAAAAATTAAGTTCCTGACAAAGATCCGACCAAAGCAAAGGCGAGAATAAGGTCGTACAATTTTAAAAATGTAACTGGTTTTTTTTTATCGTTAATAATTTTCAATTGTATCACGTGATATTTGTGTAGTTAGTTCTTAGTATTTAAAACACACACTCACACGTATAACATCACAAAGACACGTTGATTATTATTGATAGAAGTTGTTAGTTTTTTTGTTATTGTTAAACCAAGTTAAAATTATACAAAACAATTGAATCGCTTATTTCAGAAACAACCTAAGTTACATTTTGATAATTTTGAGTTTGTTAAACCATCATGTATTTTTTGGGGATAACACATAATTTAATTTATAATGCTTTTGTTTATCATAAACTCTTACTTTAGTCTAAACTTTTGACCTCAAACTCGAGTTTTTTTGAAAATGTTTAGATAAACTTATCAAACGTTTTAATTCACCTTCTGAAAACTGCCAAAATGTGACTTAGGTTGTTTCTGAAATAAGCGATTCAATTATTTTATCCAAAAATGAGTTTTTTTTTTTGATCGAATTTATCATTTCTGTTATTGACGCCCAACAAAAGAAAAAAGTATCCACGACCTAAAGGAGCATCCCTAAGGGAACACAAACAGAGTTCCTTGAGTCATAGCAAGGCTACCTAAATCAACAGTCATAATAATATATAAACAAAAATCAAGTGAATGAAATTTACAACAAAAGATGTCTGATATGGTATTGTCATAAAAACTATATAAAGTGACTTAAAAAAGTTTCCGTACGATACAATTTACAATACAGTATTGTCAGAGAAATTTTTGAGTCACTGTAAATACAAGTTCGTGATGACTTCTTTATACAAAATTTAATTTCCTACATAATTTGATCATGTACTTTTTAGTTTTCTCAGTGGTTAAAATAAAATCACATTATGTCTTTTCTGACAGTCTTTTTCCGAAAGATGAGTAGAAGAAAGTCAAGAATTTTTTTGATAAATTACTCTCCTCCTCGGTTATTTTGCCTTGATGAGGACTTGGTAACCACTTCTTATTTAGAAGGTTTCTCTTGGCAGATAGCTAGGAAGAAGACAGTCAGAATAAAGTTTTAACTTCGCTCGAAATCAATCGTCGATGCACATAAGCATCAGGCCGTGACCGTCTCTACCAATCAAAAAAAATTATTAACAAACGGGGAAAATTACATTATTTGTAATTATTAAATAAAATAATTGATCTTATCTAGAGAAATTATTAAAGATGCACATTTTAAAAAGTAGCAATTGTATTTCCAAATGATTTCAAAAATCCTATTGTCAAATTTCAAACTGAGATTGGACTCAGAGAGAGTCCAAAAACCCTGAGAGAGGACTCCCGTAATAACTTTGAAAAATAAAAATAATGGTAAGTTCTTATTTTTCATAGTTATATGAGCAACCGCTGAAGATATCGCTTTAAAATTTAGCAGTAATATTTTTGTAGTTTTAGAAATGTAACATTAATTTAAAAAAATTGGGGTATTGGTATATTTTTAAGATATTGCACATCGTATTCACGTTGTTTTGATGAGGGTCTATAAAATTTTCAAATAGTGGGGCACTGCTGATTCCCACTCCATTCCATAAGTTTATAGTTTACCTTATATCTAATAAATCCTAAGCTGGATTAATCAATGATAGTCCAGAAAAACTATTTGAAGTCAAAAAGCAAAAACATTTTGTTATTTATATGCAGTAGGGTGCACAGCGACAAATTTTTTGCTTCTTTCTAACAGCAAAACACAGTGAGTACTTAACAACGTACCTAACATAATACAGTAAACATTGAATAAAACTTACCCGAAATCAGCTATTTTCAACTTGAAGGAATTTTTGGTTTTGATCAACAAATTTTGTGGTTTGAGATCCATGTGGCATATTGAATGTTCATTTAAAAACTGAATACCTGATGCCAGCTGTTGCATAATAGTTTTTATCATAGGTTCTTGTAACTTAATGTGATTTCTTATAAATTGTGCAAGATCTCCTTCATTGCAATATTCTGTTATAATAAAAATGTAGTTATCGTTGTACGAAAAATCAATTAATCTGACGATGTTGTCGTGATTAACAAATTTTAGAAGCGTTATTTCTTTTATTATAGTGTTAGCAAAATTACTTCGCCTTTTACGTTTATCAATACATTTAATAGCAACCACTTCGGTAGGAATATCCTAAAATTATAGATAGATATAATTAACGGAGAGATATATTAAAGTCAAATTACTTTTGTTGCGGCTTTGTATACTACCGAGAAACTTCCTACTCCAATTTTCTCGACAATGTTGTAATCACTCAGTTCTGGTGTTGGTTGGGTAATCATTTTAGTAATATGGTAAAAAATAAGTAATAATTTGTCCTATTTAGTAGAAACCAAAATAAATGTCAAGATAAACAAATACAATAAAAACATTTAAATACCTGCTGTCAATCAATACTGTGGAATTTGTTAAACTAAAATTTAATTACAAATGTGTTCTAAATAGTTTTTCTAAACCAAAGCAAAAATTTACGTACTTCATTAATAATTTTTTAAATATCGACTACTTGGTTATGTCTTTTGTTATTGTAAAATGACAAACGCACACGCCATCTATCAGATCTCTTGCGAATCTTTAAATTTGAAAGGAAAATAAACATTTTGAATTTTAAAATTAATCATTTAATTTAATTAGTTTATCTTTGTAGTTCCACCAGTTGAAAAGTAATAGTTACGGAAAAATAATTTCTTTCTTAAAGAAAGTAAATTTTTTGCAAGGACATTTTTCTTTCTTAGTGAAACCTAATTAAATCATATTAAATATATACGTACCGTTAAATATCCTATTTATTTTGTTTTTTATATACTATAAAATTTTATTTAGAAGGTAATAATTATTATAATAAGCATACAATAAATATTAAGGAAGTATTAAACCTGGAATCAGGAGTGGACTTGCCCGCACTATGAAACACGCGTGTTGATTTCAGCGTCGAGATTGAAATTTTATTTTAGTATATCATAAATAAAATAACCTATTAGTTGATGTTAGAAGACACTTTTTGGAAAAAATGTTTAATTAAAATTTTTTCTAAATTCAAACCCTTAGGGGCTCGCTCTATTCAAAGCAATATTTTTAATTTCCTCTTTCAAATGGTCATAGCACCATAATTATTAATTTTTTAGTGTAAATGATTGTGCTTTTTTAAAAAACTCGAAATTATATACAAACTATAATCTAACTTTTTATTGTCTAAAATCAACGGTTTTCGAGTTATGAATTAAATTAGTAAAAGAATGCTTATAATTTTAAAGTTTTATTTTATTTGTTTTTCTTGAACACCCATATCTTTAAAACAACACTCGATAGAAAATATGACAAGCAACAAATTTTGTTTCATAAACTTTTTGAAAACCCATTTTATTTCAGAGAAAAATGGAAGATAATAAAAAAAATTAATTTGTTTATTTTCTAATTTTCTGTGAAAGGGATTGGTTTTTCAAAAATTTTTACTAGACAGAAGTTGTAGCCCATTAAATTTCCTGTCTGACATAGAGCGTCAGAATTTTTGTAAAATGTTTCGTTTAAAAAATACAGGGTTTCGAAAATATTCAAAATAAAAAAAGCTCAAATTTTTCAACATTTTTTTACTTACTTTTATTCATAACTCGAAAGCCATTGATTTTAGACAAAAAATCTAGTTTGTAGATTACTTCACGCTCTTTAAAAAAGCATTAATCCATTTTTACTAAAAAATCAATATTTTCTGGGCGATGGCCACGTGAAAGTGGAAATTTAAAAAAATGCATTAAAAAGGCCTAACTCTCGAAGGCTTAAATTTGGAAAAAAACTCGTTAAAAATGTTTCTTAGAAAAGTGACCTCTATCGCCACCTAAGTTATGTAAAGTGTATCCGGGGACACCCTGTATATTGGATAATGAGAATTTTATGAACCAAGAATGATTTTTTCCAACTACTTACAAGGTAGTAGCATTGTTTATCTAAATAATGGTAGTAGTATGACGTAAAGCCTACACCGTGCGATTCCTGATAGTGTCGGATACACTGCTGTAACCACCCCATTAATTATATAGTCAGTCACATTGGCTTTGGCCAAGTTGATCGTCTACGCACTGCATTCAAGATGAATGAATTCCCTTCCCTACGGTCAAAAATTTGTAAAGCTTAAAGAAACAAAACACTTTGTATATAGTTAAAAATAATTAATAATAATTAAAATGTCAAATACGAAACCTATTATCGATTGTTTTTTATAGTGTAAAAAGCAAGGAACATCGAAGAAGTTCACAGTAATTGATTCACGCTATATATTTTATTATTGTTTGAAGTACTTTAAATTTGGAGTCTACCAAGTTTTTTCAGTATAAAGCGTAGTTATCGTTTAACCTTAATTTTTTAATCGCCCGCGGCGGTTTTTTTTATAAATTAGTGATTGGCGATTCAAAAATTAGTAAACAGTGCAGTTTTTTTTTATTTAATTTGATGTTGTGAAAGGTGTGCACCTTAAATAAATTAAGAATGGTGTAAAATAAAAATTTCGAAAACATTTATTTTAAAAATTTTGTAAATCAATTTCTACAAAATATTTTTTTAATTAGCTAGGGAACTATCGTCATAGCAGCTGCAGTTTTAGCCAAGTTTTTATTTCGGCATTTTTGGCTCAAAATTTTAATTTTAAAAAAATTATATCCAGAATTTTTATAATCAAGTTTAAAGCTTCCTGTTAGAAGTAAAAGTAAATTTCACTTAATTTTTTATAATTGGTAAGGTTTTATTGATGTTTTTATTTTTCTGTGACTCAAAAACTTTTTGCAATTATAGAAAATGTCCTTAAATTTTAAGTAGTTTATATTTCCTTGAACCTTCAAGGTTTCTACTTTTGCCTTGAAAATTAGAAAATATTAGACAATATTTTTTGCCAATTTTGTTTGGTTTATCAAAATAATTAAACTTTATTAATTGATAATTTGTTGACGTAATATACTGTTTTAACATTTCAGGGTTTTAAATTCTTGTTCTATGGTTTTCGGTAATTCCCATCAACCCAATAACATTTTTTTGAATATTATTGTATTATAAATCAATTATTTTTTAAATAAAAAAATATATTCTAGGAGTGCGTCATAGTGTGCATATAACGTAAACAACTACATAAAAGTAGTGGAGTGTTAGTTGGCCCCTCATAATTTTTTAGATAAAAGAAATGATTACAAATTTATCGTGTTGTACCATCATAATCAAAATATGTAATATCATAATTTCTATTCGTTCATTTACGTCATTCAAGTTAATTTAAAATTATTTAACAAATTTGTATAAAGTGGAGTAAATATTCAAATCAAATGTGATTCATAATGCGGTGTTACTATTTATTATCTCTCAAACACCTACAGCGAGAGAAATAAAAAAAAAATTTATTTGGCTTAGACACACTCTAAACAGCTTAGAAGCTAATTACACAAAGTCAGTGGCGGTTTTAAAGAACAGGCAAGGTAGGCCCGGCCTACCCAAAATTTAATGTACATAAATAACATTTTTCTTATGTACAATATAATTAATATTTTAATATTATCGATAATTAATATTTGTTATTTTTCATTATTTGCACTTAAAATTGCAATAACAGGTGCAAAAATTAGGGTGTTTTATATTTTTATTTGTATCTGCTTCAAAGTATTACAGTGTAGGCACTGGCCTAGCTTGGTCTATATAGCGCAGTGGTTCCCAAACTTTTTTGTCCCGTAGACCACTTCCTATGTTTTTTGGTTTTGGGTAGACCCCCTACTTACGTTGTGTTGATTTTTTTCAAATTAAAACTAACAAAATTAAAATTTATTATTTGTTACATAAAATAACTAAGCAAAATATTAATGTTTTTAGTGGGAGGGATAAACCTGATGCTTTACTAACAAATTTTCAATATTTGGAATCAATTTAGTTAGCTTTAATATCAAATCTCTTGAGTTAATGACGATGAACATATTAGATTTATTGAGTTGCCAGGGTTGAGACTCTATATCTCCTTCAGACTGTTGTTGGCTGCGGTCGGTGGGTTTGTGAGGTGACTTTCCTCTTTATTTCAAGAGTCAAAAGAGTTCCTCTTTATTTGGACTTGGACTGGGTGGATCCTTGGGTTCTGGAGGGTGATGAGTGTTCGTACCATGCGTGTACGCATACGCAATAATAATTGAAATCCGCTTCTGATGCCGCAAGTGCAGAGAGCGGCGCTATGATTTTTTATCCTTGTGCGCGTTCGTTATGGTGGGATCCAAGTGTTTAATGAGCATGTTCCGTTGGTCTTGGGTCCTTGTGCGATTCGTGAGTGCTTCGTTAATGACTGCGATCAAAGGTTTATGATTGGTCCCCGGGTGGAAAAGAGCGTCGCGTCGAGTCGGGAGCGGTGAGGAAATTCTTGGGCCGGCGGTGTCCAATATTGAAGCCGGGATCGTATTTTTTTAAAATTTTATTAGGCTTAGACACACTCTAAACAGCCAGAAGCTAATTACATAGTGTGTGTAACGTAAAGAGAGGTTGGCAAGGAGTTTTGCGAGAGTGGAGCAAGAAGTATTGCGAAAAAGACCTACGACTTAATGTGGAATCCGAACCACGACGGAGAACAGACCAACTAAATTTTTAGCCTGGACTGAGGATAGAATTCGCGATTCCCAAGCAAGAGTCGTCCTAGGAGTTTACTAAGCTAGCTTGTTCCGGTATTAGCCGAGTTGAGCAATGAGTGGATTTTCCGCAAATTGTATGGATTTGTACAGATTTTCTGCTTGCTTCCTGATATATTCGCCGATAGTTTCGATGTTTGCATCGGCGTAAAGTTGTCGGTTGGTGACGTAATACGGGCAGTTGAAAGCGTAACGGAGGTATCTATTCTGGATCACTAGATGTGATGGCGGCCGTGTTTCTCCAAACTAGAGACGCGTACGTCATCGTGGGCCCGATGATAGCCTTGAGAATCCAAATTTTATTGTCGGGAGACATGGAGCTCTTAGAGTTAAGCATCGGGAAAGGTTTGTGGAAGGCGGCTTTTTCCCGATTTGCGACTGTTTCTAAGTGTTGCTTCCATTTGATGCGGTAATAGAGCGTTACTCTTAGGTATTTCGCCGTAGTTGTCCATGGGATCGATTCTTCAAACAAGCAGACATTTCTTTTTATCTGGTTCTTGGCTTGTCTTGCACGGAACATCGTTGCGGTGCTCTTGCGCGAGTTTACCTTAATGCGCTAAGTAGCAAACCATTTTTCAATGTCTTTTATTGCTTTTCGAAGGCGAGCGGTGGCAAAGTCTTAGTTCAGCAAAGATGAGTAAATTAAAGTATCGTCGGCATACAGCGATTTATTTGTTCTTGGATTCGTTGGGGTGGGAATGTCGCTCATAAAGATATTGAAGAATTGCTCGGAGGAACGGGTGCTCTCAAATTTGATCCTGAAGCGTCGGTCCTTTAAGTAGGAGGCAACCAGTTGGGTGAGTGCTGGTTATATTTTGGTCTGAAACATCTTGAATAAGAGGCCTTGGTGCTAAACCTTGTCGAAGGCCTTTGAAACGTCGAGTAGTACCATCCCGGTGAATTTCTTCTTGTTGTATTCTGGGTTAATGACGTCCAGTCTGTTTCTTTCTGTTGTTAGAAGATTGGCAACCACGATGAACCCCTCTCCACTGGGTATGAGGAAAGGAGATTAATTTAAATTTAACTCAGGGACGTATAAGGTGCTATAATAGTTTCTGCAATAGTGCTTAACTGCCAGTCAGGTAACTACTACTACTAAATGAGATTCACTATCGTTGCCCCCATTTACATCTCATGGACCCCTAATTTGTTTTTCTGCTGACATAGACCCCTTGCAAGTCGTCATCGACCTCTGGGGGTCGATATAGACCACTTTGGGAACCACTGATATAGCGCAATGTCACAGTAGGACCATGACGCCAGATACAGCAATACTATAGCTTCAATTGCCATCGCATAGGCCCGTGCCTACCAGATATTTGCAGTTATATAATACCTCGCCATAAACAGTTTTTCTTATCGGACATATGCGAGCGGCATTTTAAAGTTGTTTAGATGACAAAAAAGAATATTTATCTCAAATTAAATAAATTAATTAAATAACGAAAAAAGAAATTAAGCGGTATTTTACACTTTTTAGTGTATTTTTATTATTGCAAAATAGTTTAAGCGCTAGGTATTGCTATTGCAAGATCGCCTATCTTTACTTGCACTTTTATCAATACAAAAAGACATTCTTGATGAATTATTAAAAACGGACACATTTCACGACAATGTCATAGACAGATTTGCGAAGAGCAAAAATAAGAGAATCAATCATTGTTTATAAATACTAAAACATAATGTACAGTTATTCGAAAAAGTATTTGGACGTTCCTGTGTTAGCAATGTACACACTGTTTTTATTATATAAAAATTGTTTTTACAGCAATACTTATTGGATATTTTTTGTCGCAAATTTCATTGTCTTCATATTTATTCCTATACCTACATTTTTTTATTTTGTCGTCTTGTTTTCGACTGAGAGTGACTTAAAGCAGACTCGGTAAAACTTTTTAATAAAATTTGAAATGCACAATGATTTTCTCGAGAGATTCCCATGGGATTTTTACCGAGACTGCTTTAAGTCACTCTCGATCGAAAACGAGGAAACGAATAAAAAAATGTTTGAAAACAAAAATGAAGGAAATGAAATTATCTACAAAAAATGTCTCAAAAGTATTTTTGTAAAAGCGATTTTTATATGCTAAAAAGAGTTTTCAAAAAGTACAATTTACATTGCTAACATAGGAGCTTCCGAAGTAAGTAATTCTATTATTTAAATAAAATGACTTAATAGAGCATATCATTATAACTCAAGAAAATATTCACATCTTCCGCAGATTTTATCTATTTATACAATATTGCTGGCCTACCCAAAATTTTTCCCCACAAGCCGCCCAAAGTGTGATCGGAATGACGCGCGTCTACAGCTTAACGTTGAATCCGAACCGACGGAGGGTTTTTGTGCAACCCTTCAAGAGCGCCACCTAATAGACCGGCAGCAAACTATCGAGGTCACACAGGTCCATGGTACTATTAGTAATAGTACCATGACACAGGTCTATATAAATATTTTTGTGCGTGCATACCAACTAAATTATTAGCCATGACTGAGGATCGAACTTGTGGTTCCCAAGCAAGAGTCGTCCTTAGGGCTTACTAAGCTAGCTTCCTACGCATTTGTGACAAATAAATGGCAATTTACTCAGGGCCGTCCTAAGATATACGACGCCCCTGGGCTACTAAAATTAATGCGTCTTTCTTCATAAGAAGACACAAATACAAAATGGAAAAAGTCAATTTATTACTATTACACTAAACAAAAACCTAAAATTCATACAAAATTAAAAAAACTTTTAAATACTGCGTATCCAGAAAAATGAATAGGAAGAGAAGGATTTATCAATTAGCCGGCATGATCCCCCGATTACTTTTTTATTATTTTATTATTTTTTATGGGGTGCCCTTAAAGCTGTAGTTTACAGCGATAGATGAAAGTCCGAAACCAGAAAGAAATTAATGGAAAGAATACAGATAGGTGTGACAGAACTTAAACGAAAAAAGCGTCATTGTAAATAATACCGTGCAACACCTTTTGAAAAAAGCATGCCTGTGTGCTGAAAATAAAAGAAGCCATTTTGAAAATTTATTAATATAAATTTTGTAAATTTATTTTTTTTATCTACACCTTGTTCATTATTTTCAGAATTTCTGTGAAAATGGTTGGTTTCCTAAAAAAATTAATTTGACCGAAGTTGTAGCCCGTTAAATTTTAGTGATGTGCACTATCGAAATTTTTTGACTATCGATAGTTAATTACTATTTTTTTTACTATCGATAGTTAGTAACTAAAAATTTAGTTACTAAACATCAATTCGAATAAAAACTACCGAATAAAAATACAGAATAAAAATTACCAAATAAAAACTATCGAATAAAACTATCAAATGAAAACGCTAATATGCAACGTTACTTATCGGATCAACGCTATCTTTCTTTTCATATTTCTATTACTCTATAGAAATGAAAGATGAAATAGAAGGAAAGAGAGAGTTAAGGGAGATAGAAGAGAAAACGATAAATGAAAACAAATTTTTTCTAAAGCTGATCAGATTATTAATGATCGAAAGAATAGACTGACAGGAAAAAATTTAGACAAAATCATATTATTAACCGACTTCAAAAAAGGAGGTTATCAATTAGGTTGTATTTAAAAAAATTTTTTTTTTATGTTTGTTACCTCAGAACTCCGTCATTTATGAACCGATTTTCAAAATTCTTTCGGCGTTGAATCAAGTATAGTTCCAAGTTGGTCCCATTATAATTTCATGCGTATTGGACCTTGAACTTAGAAGATAAACCGGAAAAACCGTCAAAGTTCTCCTCAACTCTTTTCAAAATCGGCTTAATAACGCATTAAGTACTGAGTACCTGTAGCTGTTTTATATTACCTGTTCTTGCCCGGTAGGTCATAATCTTTTCTTAAGTACCCTACTTTTATTAATCTTATAAGTAGTACGTTAAGTATAAGGTAAATAGTAAATACATTTATATCAACTATGATTGGATTTTCAAAATTCTTTTTGCGTTTAGTAGGTCTACCCATACTTGCTTTCAATAAATAGTTACGGAACGCAACCTGTACTAAAAAGCATGAAATAAAAAATAAAAAAAAAAAATAAAACCGACTTCAAAAAAACTACTGTGAAAAAAATGCACTAAAAAGTAAAAAATAATTACGTTATTTAGTTACTTCAACTAGCTGGCATAGGCGGTCAATTATTGTAATATTTGCAGTCGGTGCCGGCCAAGCTTTTAAAAAATTTAGTTTTAGTAATTTAGCCAGCTTGGCTGGCACCGATTGCAAAGATTACAATAATTGACCGCCTATGCTAGCTAGTTGAAGTAACTAAATAACGTAATTATTTTTTACTTTTTAGTGCATTTTTTTCACAGTAGTTTTTTTTGAAGTCGGTTTTATTTTTTTTTAAATAATAATTCTTTTTAAAAATTCTAATTCTAACTATTGCCTCTTTCTTTAGGATAGTTGGTGTTATTAATACTACTAATCTACCTAATAATTAAATTATAAGAGTATTCATAACTCGCCACGCTTGTCTCGGCGGCTATCACGCCTATTTAAAAAGTTTTTGGCTTTGCAAATTTATTTTTTTATGAACGATTAGTATAGAGTGATAGTTATATATAATAAAGATTGAAGTTAACAAATAAAGATTTTAATTTATAATAAAAGTTACTCTAGTTATTCCTTAAAACGTTATTCAAATATTTTTAGCAACTAAAAATTCATTCAATAGGTTTAGTAAGTAACTAAAAAAATTATTCGAATATTTTTACAGTAGTAACTAAAAAGTTATTCGAATAGTTTCAAAAAAACTATCGATAGTTCGATCGAAACCTAACTATTGAATAATTCGATAGTTTTTATTCGATAGTCCCATCACTATTAAATTCCCTATTCGGTTCGAACCATCAGTTGTTTTCTAAGACGATTCGTTTAAAAGATTGAAATTTTAGCCAAAAATAAGGATAGAACAAAATACTTCAATCTGATTGGCGCTTGCCAGTTTCTACCTATAAGCAAGGCAAGACAAGAATTTCTATCTGTACGCCGCTTAATATACCATATTCCTTTGCCAAGTCTTGGTTTGGAGTTCCACGCTCTAATTTTGATATAATACGCGATTTTACTTTGATATTAAAATGTTTTCTTGTGCTTTGCGACACAGTAAAAGTTTTACAAACTTTTTAACAAAACAACAAAACAAACAAATCAAGTTTTACTAACTCAACTTAATAACTCGTACTTTTTTCAAAATGTTCAACCCTATACCAAACCAAAATTGTAGTTTGTTCAAAATTGTACCAATCCAAAAATATGTATTAAAAGCTTAATAAACATTGTAATTGGTAACAATTGTAATTAATTCGACTAAAAAATTAGGACTTATGTAAGATAAAGAAAAACTACCTGAAAAAAGGGATTATCCCAACATTTCTCCTAAAATATTAGTTAAATGTGATCGCTTAATAACATCCGTTAAGTTGGCCTCCCATCTAAAACATTTTGATATAAAAAAATATGGAATCGTTAGGTCATCGTTAGGTCTTGAAAAGTGACCAGGTTTTATCGTTAGGTCATTTTTAAATTTATCAAAAAAGATTATTCAAGTTTTGAAAAATTTTCTTGGTAAGTTAGCCCCCCCATTAAATGATTTTGATGAAATAAAAGTGGAAACCGGTAGGAAATGCACTGCTAAGGATTGGTCACGTATATTTATCGCTAGGTCATCTTTCATTTGTTTGCAATTAATTAATTACAATTTTATATCCTTCTTGCGCATGCGCCAAACAAAAATATAGTTGTGATAAAATTTTTCTTACAAAAGTAAGAAAAATATAACATTTTGATATAAAAAAATATGGAATCGTTAGATTGTCGTTAGGTTTTGAAAGGTCATTTGGTTTTACCGTTAGGTCACTTTTAGTTTTATCAAAATAAATTATACAAGTTTTGAAAAATTTTCTTGGTAAACTAGCCTCCCCTTTAAACGATTTCGGCGAAATAAAAGTGGAAACCGGTAGGAAATGCACTGCTATCGATAGGTCACGTATGTTTATCGTTAGGTCATTATTAATTTGTTTGTAATAAATTAATTACAATTTTATGTTTCTATTGCGCTTGCGCTAAACAAAAATATTAGTGTGTGCAAAATTACATGTTGGGGTGTGTTCTTGCCATAGAGGCATATATTAAAACTACTGGAGGAACCACTAGGTGCAACAAAACGGTCCGAAGTAAGTTTACGCTTCCCCCACTCTTTAAAGGATTCGGTTCAAATTTTGTAATGCAAAATCATAGGATAAATGATGTTTAAACGTTTAAATAAATGAATTATAAGAAATTAGGATGTGATAAATAATTAAAATAATTGTAGACATATTATAATGTGATTTTTTATTAAAAATTCACGTTCTAATTTAAAAAATATATATAATTATTTTCAAAAAATTAATATCCTGTATATTTTACTAAGTTCATACACATGAAATCTTGAAATTGGGGCAATCTACAACTTTTGTAATTTTTAATTACAACTAACGTTTCATTTTAGGTTTTTTATTTGGGTTTGTTAATTTTCCGGTTTAGAATTTTTCAAAATAAGTTTATTTATTCATTTTGGCTTCAAGTAGGTATAATTTTTGTTTTTACTAAAGTCAAATAAATTTGACTTTTAATCAAGTTTGAATTTTGAATTTAATAGCATAACTTTTCAATCATTTCAATAATTTTTCCAGGTTTGCCTGATGAGATTCCGAAAATCGAAACATACGGTTATATAACAGCGTGTCGCAAGCTAAATTATTCTTATAAATAGTTTTTGAACAATTTTACGTAAGTTATGAATTAAATTATTCTTCAATTTCGTGTAACATGTAACAATTAATTTTATAAAAAAATATAATTATTTTCCTATAAACACAAAAATAGTAAATTAAATTAAAAATACATAGCAAATAAAATTATAAAACACCGAAAGAGAAACAATTATACATTTTTTAATAAAATTAGTTTACTAATAGTTTACTTTTCACAGAACTGCCCTGCAAGACTTTAGAAATTGTTAGCCTTTTTCCTACAATATAATATAATATATCGATACGAAGAGAATACTCTTAACAACACAAAATTCATAGTTTTGAGAAAAACATTAATTGGAATAAACAATTATTAAAGGTTTATTCTAAAGGTTCTATTGTTTATTACTAAATTTTTACATTATTATGTAATAATTGTGGAGCTTATTACTGAAAGGAAAACTTGCCTTTTATCAAAAGAAAACAACAAAAAAACTAGGGTTTTTACGGTATTGCCGTCAAATATGAAATAATTATTCATAATTTTTACTTACGAAACTTAAGATAGGTACTTAATTTTTATTAAACAAACATTTTTTTATTCCATGCTATAATAGTTATTTATGTATTAAGGGCGCAATCAATCGATTATAGCCCTGAGGGAAATTTTAAGCCCGACGCGTTAGCGGAGGGCTTTAAATTGCCTGAAGGTTATAATCTGATTGCGCACGTGGTACATACAACGTTTTATTTCATTTTGGTACTTGGTACTTGAATTGCCAAAATTTAAGAAATAAGTATTTTGGAAAAAATAATTATGTAGTCGTCTTGTTTGTGCTATGAATTTTTGGTGTGCCATGGTTCCTATGTAGATTGTTGATATTGTTATAATGCTCTTTTGTTTTATTGTTAAGAAATTAATTTTTTGATTCAAAATGGATAAAACTGACTATTCAAAAGAAATTCTTGAAAAATTTGAGGTCGCTCAGAGTAAATTAATTACAATTAAATTAAAGAATTTGTATGAGAAGGAGTATGAGAAGTTTTGTGAGTGGAGGTGTGTAAAAAATGTCACGCATTGCGATGAAAAACTCATTATGGTGTACTTATTTGAAATGGTAAGGAAATGTTCAACCACCTAATAAAAAATGTATTAATTAACAATTTTTCTTTTTGTTTAGTCAAAGCTTTATAAACCGTCATCTCTTTGGTGTATCTACTCGAAGCTCAAGAAGATAGTGAAGGTTAAGGAAAGCGTGGATATATCGAAGTTTCTCTTGCATACGAAGTTTATGAAAAATAATTCTGTGGGTGATGAAACCAAAAAATCACTGGTACTGCAACGAGATGACATTCAACAATTCATGTTAAAGGCACCATGTTACGTATTTGTTGATTAAAGTATGACAGTTCTGACTAATTGTTTGTTTGTTTGTATTAATATTGTCATCCTTGCTTAGCAACTTTATAAGCCCTCGGGCTAAAAAAGCCATATTACGCCCGCATTTAGGGTGCTAATATACAAGGTTATGAGTTCAAAATGAAATAAATTATTTTTTTAATGTTTATCAACATTATATTATATTATTATAGTATTATCAACATAATAAGTCTGTGTTGTATTTAATTTTGAGAAGTTCTCGTCTATATAAATCATATTTACCACGTTATTATACAATGTCAAATCGAGTTTATACCTTTAAGGAGTGGGGGAACGCCATGTAAAATCGGACCGTTTTCTTTTCATAGGGATTATATGCAAGTGGTGCCTCCAGTAGTTCTAATATATACCTCTATGGTTCTTGCCAACACTTGACTTGGGGTGCGTTCTGTGCGTTCTCGCCAACACTTTTGTACATAAAGTGCGGAACTTGAATGCAGCTATAGAGCACAGAAAATATATATTGCGATGCACCCTTGGGTAAATTTTCTTGCCAATTAACTCAATTTATTTTTTTAAATCATCCAATTAAAAACATATTTCTTCAAATTTTAATTTTAATTTCAATATGGTAACTTACCAAAAATGATAACGTTAAATTTTTACAATACCGGTTTGCAGCTGTCTTTTTATCATCAAAGTTTGTGGTTCTTCCATATAATTCTTAATTTTATTTTTAAATTGATTCAACCATTTTTTAAATCAATATATCGAATATTATAAATTTCAATAAAAAACTTTTTAAAAATCCACTGAATTAGTTATAGGAATTCATAAGCTCCTGAGCTTTATGGTCTATTTAAATTGCATAAGCCGGAACATCCTGTTAACATAATTCGGGAATTATTAGAAAATCATAAAACCAATTCTGTAACTATTCAAGAAATTTTAAACATATTGTCGTGTTTTAAAACGTAAGAATCATTATTTTATTTATATTATTATTAGGGCCGTATTTAAACTAGATTTGGGGGGGGGGTTAAAAAAATTACAAAATAAATAGCTAATTTATTAAAATACAAAAGAAATTTTTTTAAATTAAAATTTTTTTTATATTAATTTTTGAAATGTAATGTTTGGAGAAAAGTGAGTAGAGGGAGGTTTTTTGTCAAAATGGCGGAAATGACAAAGGCCTAGATTTTGCTCCGCTGATTTATTGAGTATAATTTTGTGCAAGTATTTTTGCAATTAAAATTTTATTTTTGAGTATTGTTATTGGAAAATTTTGTTTGAAAGTATTTTGGTCGAAAGTTACCGAAAAAAATTGAAATTTTGTGAAAAGATTGTTTTTATTTTATTAAAAAGATTATTTTTTGGAGCGATTTTTCTTTATTTGAGTTCGATATTCAGAAAAATTTTCGATTTTTGTGAACTTTATTTAATGGTTGAAAATAATTTGTCGAGGGAGCGACAAATTTTGATTACAGGTTGACTTCAGGAGAACGTTATTGCGGATATAATTTTGTTTGTACCATTTTAAAATTTTTTTTACTACGATAGTTTAAACTTATTCATATTTTAATTTTAAACTCTTTTGTAAAAAACCGTTTTTCAATAAAATTTTTTAATTTTAAAATTTGAATAAAAATCACAAACTAAATATTTATTTTACCGATGGCGATAGTGAAATAATGTTGTCAAAACGAAGAACTAAATTAGATTGAAAAAAAATTTCACAAATTTTAAGCTAATGTACACTTATGTACAAATGTACAAAATATAAAACAATTTATGGGTTTACAATGCCCACTTTAATTTATTACGGAAGTATTATTTTAAGTTAAGCTGCCCATGATGGTCATAAAATTTATGTTCTCTTAAAAATTTTTAGTTCAAACAATGTATTGCAAAAAAATAATTAACGGTAAATGAAATGAAATTTCAAAAATCCTTATTGTCGACCGTAAAAACTAAGAATAAGAAATAAATAGTTGAGATAGAGGTCGTTATAATCTACAAAGTAGATGAATTTCAAAATAAAAATTTGTAGCAGGACATCGGTAGTCAGGACCGTATTAGGAATCAATAACGAATGAAAAAAATAGAAAGAAAAAAATTATTAAATTCAAAACGCCTTAACGAACGACATGTTTCGGACTTATTTGTGGTATTACCCAACGAAATTGACCTCATCGGGCTCATATTGACAAAGAAAATATAAAATTAAACTTATCATTCCCTTCAACCGATCATGTAAACCTTCCACGTGCTCTAAACTAACCGAATGTCATACTAAGAAAATGTATTTTGAAAGTTAGTAAGCGTCCACTAGGGATATCTAAACTTACAAGTCCGTTCTTATTCTTCTTATACAACTTATTCGTTGGGTAATACCACGAATAAGTCCGAAACATGTCGTTCGTTAAGGCGTTTTGAATTTAATAATTTTTTTCTTTCTATTTTTTTCATTCGTTATTGATTCCTAATACGGTCCTGACTACCGATGTCCTGCTACAAATTTTTATTTTGAAATTCATCTACTTTGTAGATTATAACGACCTCTATCTCAACTATTTATTTCTTATTCTTAGTTTTTACGGTCGACAATAAGGATTTTTGAAATTTCATTTCATTTACCGTTAATTATTTTTTAGTTTGGTGAGATAACAGACTTGTAAGTTTAGATATCCCTAGTGGACGCTTACTAACTTTCAAAATACATTTTCTTAGTATGACATTCGGTTAGTTTAGAGCACGTGGAAGGTTTACATGATCGGTTGAAGGGAATGGTAAGTTTAATTTTATATTTTCTTTGTCAATATGAGCCCGATGAGGTCAATTTCGTTGGGTAATACCACGAATAAGTCCGAAACATGTCGTTCGTTAAGGCGTTTTGAATTTAATAATTTTTTTCTTTCTATTTTTTTCATTCGTTATTGATTCCTAATACGGTCCTGACTACCGATGTCCTGCTACAAATTTGTATTTTGAAATTCATCTACTTTGTAAATTATAACGACCTCTATCTCAACAATGTATTGCAATTTAAAATTTTTACCATAATAGTAAGAATTAAGATAAAATACCTATTTCATTTATTTCAATATAATTATTTTTAAAAAAATCGAAAATTAGTTAATAGAAGTAATAACTAATAATTTTTACAAAGTACTGTAAATATTTATAGCATAGTTTTTATATTCTTTATCTTCGGTTTTTATATTTTTGGAATTTAGTACCTAGTAGGAGTTAAAGAGAAATAGAAGTTAACAATAGAATCAATTACCTCGATCTCATAATAATTAAAGATTATAATATGTACTCTTTTGATATTTTCTACAAACCTACTGAAGCAACTTCTTCAAATTTAGCAATAAATAATTATTTGTTTCAAATAAAAATACTTACTGGCCAAGCGACCAAGCTAAAACTCCGGATCTGATTGATTTTTATATATTAAACGGTATAAACGTAAAATAATGCAAAGTAGAATCATCTTTGGACCTTTCATCTGACCATACACCTGTGTTATTAACAATATATTCGAAAATTTTGCATAAACAGAGACAACCAACACTCTACACCAAGAAGACGGATTGGCAAACCTTCAAAGTGAGACTGGACGAACAAATTGATCTGCAAGTGAGTCTAAAAACTGAAGAAGAATTGGAATATGCAGTTGAACATCTAACAAAAACCATACAAGAAGCCGCTTGGGAAGCAACCCCAAAACAACATTTAATGCATATAAAAGAGCCCTGCCCAATTATAGTTAAAGAAAAGATTGCAGAAAAACGAAGACTTCGTAAACAATGGCAAGATTCAAGAACAGTAGAAAATAAAACCAAACTTAACAAGGCGGTTAAAAGACTCAAAACACTTCTTCTTGACTTAAAAAATCAAAACTTTCAAGAATACCTAAGTAGTTTGTCCAGTAATGCAAAAAATGACTATGAACTTTGGAAAGCGACCAGAAGACTCAAGCATCCACAAAACATGATACCACCTATCAAAAATGATAAAGGGAGCTGGGCCAGAAGTGATAAGGAAAAAGCCTATGTCTTTGCAGAACACCTACAAAATGTATTTCAACCCTTCACAACCTCATCCATACAAAAAGATGAAGAAATACACCGCCAGTTAGACTCGCCATTTCAGATGGATTTTCCTATTACAAAATTTAAAATTAACGAAGTCAAACAAGTAATTCTGACCGAAATTAGTTCAAAAAAATCTCCAGGATTTGATTTAATCAATGGCGAGGTGATAAAACAAGTGACACCTAAATGCTTAAAAATGCTAACTTACATATACAACGCAATTCTAAGACTAACATACTTTCCTAGTCAGTGGAAGGTTGCTCAAGTTATCTTACTTCCTAAACCTGGGAAAAAAAGAGATAGACACTTCTTGGTGAAGTATGGAGAAGAATACACCAAACTTTATCCAATCCATTCAGGCGTACCGCAGGGTAGTGTTCTGGGACCCATGCTTTATTTGTTATACACCGCTGACCTTCCAACTACTAAATTAACAACGTTAGCAACTTTCGCTGACGACACAGCCATACTTGCATCACATATAAATTCTGCAACAGCCTCTAAAAACCTCCAAACTAATCTAAACAAAATTGAAGCTTGGTTGAAGAAATGGAGGATTAGAGTAAATGAAACCAAATTCTCACATGTCACATTTACAATGAAACGTGATACTTGTCCACCAGTGACTTTGAATGGCTGTACCCTACCACAAGTGGAAGAAACTAAATACTTGGGCATGCATTTGGATATGAGACTTACATGGCGCAAACATATCTTTACCAAGCGAAAACAGTTGGGAATGAAACTTGGACAAATGTATTGGTTGTTAGGGAAAAATTCGCAACTGACAATGGAAAATAAAATATTGATATACAAAATTTTATTAAAGCCCATTTGGACATACGGCATATAACTTTGGGGAGCGGCTAGTATATCTAATATCGAAATTTTACCAAGATTTCAAAATAAGGTCCTTCGAGTTATAACAAATGCCCCATGGTATGTGCCAAACGATGTGATCCAACGAGACATACAAGTGACTCCAGTGAGTGAGGAAATTAAGAACTTGTAAATAAGCTACTGGACGATACTCACGAAGTTAGAAGACTAAAGCGCTACAAAACTACAGACTTAGCGACACGATTTGCATGAACTTTAATTGTTAATTTGTTATTAATGCATATTATTTGTTTAAACTTTAAACTTTATATAAGAATTTTTAAGTTAATTTAAATTGAAAATATTCAATGGAATGTTTTCTGCGTGTCATTCTATTTTATGTCATACTATTTACTAAATGTTTATTTTTTATAGAACAGATTGTAAATTTACTTTAATAAAAAAATAAAAAAATAAAAGCAGATTTAATAAAAACATGATTAAAAATAGTGTTAATATTAACAAACTTAATAAAAATATTAAATGTTATTAATGCTTAATTAACTTGTTTAATTAAAACATTTTTAATTTAAGTTATCAAGATTCAAATATTATTTTATTTTTACCCTTTGTAGGTCATAAGTTGAAACTCATCAAATGAATCATTCTAGAGTAATATTTTAAAAATAATGAAGATTTAGCAGGTACAGTTTGCAATTTTTGTACAAAATATGGTCGGAATAGTGATTTAACTTCATCAACTATGAAGAGATTAATTAAGAAATTTAGAAAGACTGGATCGATTAGTGATCTTAAACACTCTGACCCTCTTTCAATAAGTCGTTCAACATAAAACATTGAAGTCAGTAAGCAGAAGTCTACTGACCACGCACAGTCAAGAGAATTCGTTGGATGAATTATGGAACAAGTGGATGCTGATTGTTTTAATTTTAATTGATTAGTTATTTTGGGTATATTGATTAGTATTTGGGGTTCAGAAATTCCACGAGTGATTGCTGAGAAACAAATGCATCCAAAACGTGCTATTTTTGGTACAAATTTTGGGCTGAGGCATCATCGGACCATTTTTCTTAAAAAATGCGGTTGGTCAGGCAATAGTAATTAATGGTACTTGCTATTGCGACATGATAATCTAGTTTTTTGTCCCAAAATTGTAAGATATAGACGTGGACGACACGTGGTTTCAACAAGACGGTGCCACATGCCATACAGCCCGAGAAACAATTCAATTAGTTTATAAGTCATTTCCTAGTCGTGTAATTTCCCGTTTTAGAGATTAGAATTAGCCACCCAGATCAAATAAAAGCAAAAGAAGGCGATAAATAACAAGTTAAAAAAAACGAATGAGTGTCGTGGGACACTCGGTTGGAACAAAGTTTCTGCTCAGCATATGAATTCACTGTTACCTCTCTGTAATACATGTAAATAGTAAACATTCGAATCACGTGTATATTAAATGTATGTAAGCAGTAAATACTTGTATATTAAGTTATATGATTTATTAACTTACTTTTCTAAGTTTGCATTATTTATACTTGCTGCAGTTTCCGACTTTCTCGAATGCCGATACTCGCACGCACACACGCACACACACACACACACACATCCGTATATCGTCACTCCAATACAATAACTAGGTAACTTAACTTTGATAGTCTTGATATAATTAAGAAACAGGATTAAATCGGTATTAGATGTCGGCAAATCCATTGCTCATTGTGCAGGCCCGGACTGGGATCTAAAACCGGCCCGGGCATTTTAGAGACTGTCGGCCCCCTAATTCCCACAAAAACGCTACATGTACTCGTATATATACGTATATACTGTCGTGTATTTCCCTACAATTTGGTATTTTGGAGTGTGAAATGATTTTTTTATATGGTTTATGTTCGAATTTTGAATATTTTTTAAAATGAGGTTGGCAATATCGATGATATTTTTGTCAAAAAAGTCTGTTGATTTTTTAGAAAATTTGTAATTTGAATATGAAAAGTGATTTTTTTTTATAAGAAGTTATTTTGTTTGAAATTAAAAGTGAATGAGAAGATGAGGTATAGAGTGAACGTGAAGATTTTGATGGTTGTTTTAGAACGGTAGCACTAATTAATATTTTGGAAAATTGGAAAAATTAGATGAAAAGAAAATTAATGATTTAAAATAATTGTTTTTATTACACCTCAATTATTGAGGTAGTAGTAGTAGTATTATACATAATATACACATAATTATAATGCATATTATACTATGTATACATCAATGTGGACTGACAGACCAGCAGTGTGATGTAAGGCTTAAATTGACGTGCTACGAAGCGGGACACCGCAGTTCGATGCTTGGTCGCGCCAACTGCGCTGCTGTGATCTAAAACCCGAGTTTGATCTAAGGGCTATGCATCTGGCAAGGTTAGCACTCTACCAGAATATATGCAAATGCTGAAAGACCCGTGAATGCCAAATGTAAATTTGGTTAAAAAACAGGACGTAGTCCTAGATTAAGAATATTGGGTGAATATTGGATTGGGTGTTCACAGGACCGAGATGTTCATAAATTCGAATGTTCACGTTATCGAGTTTTTACTATTAAAAACTTGTATTTGAACGGTTTTTGTTATTTATAAATTTATTGTGCTAAATTTTTGAGTTTTACTAATCATTTTTGAAACTTTGTTATGTTATATAAAATAGCACAATTGTTTTTGCGATGTAATCAGCCAGCGCTGCTAGTTAGACGGCCCCCTGACTGCACCAGCCCATCGGGCATTTGCCCGATCTGCCCTATGGCCAGTCCGGGCCTGTCCTTGTGATAACTGTCAAAGCTATGAGATATCTAGATATAGCGTTAGAAAGAATATTTTTTGTTTGATAGTTTAATATAGATAATTCAAAATAACCTGTTTTCGAGTTACCTAGTTTAAGTATTGGGGTGACGATATAAATATAATAGAAAGAGACAGAGAGAGAAGGAAAGTTGCCTGGAAGAGGCATAACGCTTTTTTGTTACGTGATGATTTCTGCTAGTTAACTCCAAGCGCAAGCCGTGTTAAAGAACTTTGATCTAAAAATGGAATGGGATAAAGTAAAATAAAAGTTTAAAAAACAACATAAAAAAAGAAATTTTAAATTTGTTGTAAAACTTTGATCAAATCATGTGAATGATCACATCAGATTTATTTTATTTAAAACTTAAATATATTAATTCTTAACTATTATGCGGTTTCCATGTTTTTGCTTGTTATTGTTATTCTGACGAAGGTGACACAACTCACCGAAAGCTTATAAAATAAAAATTTTATTTTACGTTTAATCAAAGAGTATGTAGTGTATAGAGGAACAGCCATGTATTAAAAATTGAAACGTAGAGACAATCCCGTCTACCAGAGGGCGTAGCAAAGCCATCTATCGGCCGGGAACATTTTTATATTAAATACCTAAATATAAAGTTAGCTACTATATCGATAATTGCAGGTATACCTTTATGGCGACTGTTCGTACCTGAAGTGGATAAGTAAGAAAAAAGGTTTTATCATGGGGTCTCCATAGAAATTTTTAAATAGGGCAGTAAACATTACAATCAGTGTAACCACCATACGGTAGTTATTGTATATATAATAATACGATAATTTGTATCCTCTATAGCAGTGTTTTTCAACCTTATCGAATAGAGAATAATAGAGCCTTCTTAATCCCCTTATATAATTAATAATTATTTTAACACTAGTAAGAAAAAGATTTTTAACACTAGTGTTATTAGTTTATAATTTTTTGGACTCGCTATCGCTCGATTCGCGAAATTCTCCACTAACAAAATAAAATCTCACTTTTAACACCTATATCGTAAATAGTTATTATAATTTATGTAAATTTATAATTTAATTTTATTAAAAAAAATTTCGACCCCACGAGCAAAACATCGCGACCCTTTGGGGATCGTGACCCACAGGTTAAAAAACACTGCTTTATAGTATATACCAGGCCTGGTCTATACGATAGTATTATGTTATCGTACGATAATTTTTTAAAATGATACGATCAATTTCCGATAAATCCGATAATTTAAAAATATACTATAAATTATTTAATAATATTAAATATCAAAGATTAAATATTTCATTTTTTAATTTGTTTTTTAAATTTTTGTTTTGAATTTTTTGAAGACTGCACTGATTACTGTTTAAAGCAGGGCCGTATTTAGACTAAATTTTCGGGGAGGGTTTTAAAAAAATAGCAAAATAAATAGCTAATTTATAAAATAACAAAAGAAGTTTTTCTAAATTTAAATTTTGTTATATTAATTTTTGAAATGTAATGTTTGGAGAAAAGTGACTAGAGGGAGGTTTTTTTACCAAGATGGCGGAAACGGCAGAAGCCTATATTTTGCTCCGCTGATTTTTTGAGTATAATTTTGTGCAAGTATTTTTGCAATTAAGATTTTATTTTATTTTTGAGTATTGTTATTAGAAAATTTTGTTTGAAAGTATTTTGTCGAAAGTTACCGCAAAAAAAAAATTAAAATTTTGTGAAAAAATTGTTTTTATTTAATTGAAATAATTATGTTTTTGCGCGATTTTTCTTTATTTGTGTTCGATATTCAGAGAAAATTTCGATTTTTATGAACTCTATTTAATGGTTGAAAATAATTTGTCAAAGGAGCGACAAATTTTGATTACAGGTTGACTTCTGGGGAGGGGGGGCGTTTTTGTTTATATAATTTTAAAATTTTTGTTTACTACGATATTTTTAATAAGTTTAAACTTATTCATATTTTAATTTTAAACTCTCACGTAAAAAACCGTTTTTAAATAAAATTTTTTAATTTTAATATTTGAATAAAAATCACACACTAAATTCTTATTTTACCGATGGCGATAGTAAAATAATGTTGTCAAAACGAAGAACTAAATTAGATTGAAAGAAAATTTCACAAATCTTAAGCAAATATACACTTATGTACAAAAATGTACAAAATATAAAACAATTTATGGGTTTACAATGCCCATTCTAATTTATTGCGGAAGTGTTATTTTAAGCTATTTTGCTGCCCATGATGATCATAAAATTTATGTTCCCTTTAAACTTTTTGGTTCAAACAATTTATTGCAATTTAAAATTTTTACCATAATAGTAAGAATTAAGATAAAATACCTATTTTATTCATTTCAATATAATTATTTTTCAAAAAATCGAAAATTAATTAATAGGAGTAATAACTAACAATTAACTAAGTGGTCGCAGACTTTTACACAGGACTGTAAATATTTAGGGCATTTTTATATTTTTCATCTTCGGTTTTTATATTTTTGCAATTTAGTAGTAGGTGTATTTAATCCAGTGTCGCCAATCGCCGGATTATAATACGAATTTCCAATTTTTTAATTTGGGATTTAATTTATTTGAAATATCTCTTTAGTTTTAATTTTTATTTAAACACTTCAAGTTTAATGTTTTTTCTGATTTTTTTACGATTGCAGTCGAACTTCCAGTACTTTATTAATTGATAAATAATTTCGGGGGAGGTTGTAACCCCTAAAACCACCCCCTTAAATACGGCCCTGGTTTAAAGTGTTTAAATAAAATTTGTAATGTAAATCTAGTTTACAAATATATGAAAGATTTATATCTGTTACTCGACATGCAATAAATATAAAACATTCAGTTTTAGAAGAATTGCGAAAAAACAAATCGAACTTTTTTAAAACAATAATTGCAATAAATTAATATGTAATATTAATTTATGACAAGCAAAAAGCAGAACCCAAAAAAAGAATTTTAAAGCATGAATAATATTTTAATTTGATTTGATTTAAAAAATAAAATTCAACATGAAATTAAATACATAAAAATTAAAAATTGTGCCGAGAGATCCGAGTTGAAGCGTTGATTTGTTGAAGTTTAAAATTATTTTAGTTTTAACTTTGGTTTGAAATTTTAATAATCTTTAAAATTCGAAGTAAATAATAAAATTGTCTGTTTTTACGATACTTTGAAATTCTCTTCTTACTTTTATAACCATCTACCTGAAGGGATTACCAAAATCGTAACAGACAAAGACAGCTTATCATGCTGTCTCATTTAATGCTTACTCATTATATAATGCTCGTTTTTGCCGCTGAGGTCGTTACGAATCGACTACAATTTTATTGTAGGGTACGAAAAATGCTAGTGACAGGTATACCCATAAGAGCTGTTCCTCTATACACTACATACTCTTTGGTTTAATTAACTTGTTTACTTTTAAATTTACTTTTTATTTAAAACTTCCCCAAAAAAAGAATATTTCACCGTCAAATACAGGAAGCTAAGAAAATGTGAAGTGCTAAAATCCAAGCTAGAAAAATAATTCAGCATACAGCAGATCGAAATTGCCCCACTAAATTTTGATTTGCGAGATGATGTTCTTTTTGTCAGAATGAACAGTATAAAATGCTCTCCCCAAGCCCCATGTCCCAAGCTAAGTTTTAGAACACTAAACCGTTAATCATAATTGCAAATAATTCACACATCGTCTAAATTTAGAGTCGAACAATTCGCGTGTAGTACTCGAGTTAAAAATTCTTTAATGATAATAACAAAGTCTTCCAGTCTGCCCCTAAAGTTAAAACTAATATGCTCTTAAATAGAAAATAACTTAAAAAATAAATTTTTAAGTAATTTGTGGTATTTAGTAGTATGTGATGTTAAAATAATCAAATCTAACAAATGTTAAAATAATAAATTTTAACTGTTAAGTAAAGAATACATACTACACAGAAACATAATATTTAAAAAACATTAAAAAGACAATAATTCACATTTAACAGGGTTGAACTTATAATATTTGAATAAACAAGAAATTAAATTCTGAATAAATTACGCTATAGAAATGATAAAAATTACTTTAAAAATAAAAACTTTGTAATACGATATAAAAAAGGCCTTCATTTCATAATTATGTTTCTGTTATGTTTCAATTTCTTGTTTATTCAAATATTCTAAGTTTAATCCTGTTAAATGTGAATTATTGTCATTTTGGTGTTTTTTAAATATTATGTTTCTGTGTAGTATGTATTCTTTAACTCAACAATTAAAATTTATTATTTTAACATTTGTTAGGTTTGATTATTTTAATAGGCTCTTGTTTATAATTTTTCTAGATATTACTATCCCCCCCTAGGATAAAACTTAAAATAAACCCGCAGCTTTAATGTGTAGAGAACAATAATTTTGATTTTAACTTTTCGGAAAAAAAGAAAATGACTGCAGAGAAAGAACATTAAAGCTGCTAATATAAATATTTATAAGGCAATCATTATTTTTATCAAAAGAATAACAACAATTTTTGTTATGTTTCAACCATAGGAATAGCTCCGTATTATTTTTATCAATTAGTTTTTAGTGCAAAATATTACAAATCTATTTTTCAAGAAACATTGTTTAAAGTCAAAGATTAAAATAGCAAAAATAAAAAATATAATTTCGGTAATTAAACTAAATTAAAAATGCAAATATAAATACAAATTGAGATGAAAAACTGAAAAACTTCTTCTTGCGAGAAAAGACAATTTTTCCTCTAGACGCTGAAAAAAACCAGCTTCTCTTTTGTGCAGAGAGCTCTAATTGATGTTATAACTAACTGAT
Source organism: Cantharis rustica (assembly GCA_911387805.1). Lineage (NCBI taxonomy): Eukaryota > Metazoa > Arthropoda > Insecta > Coleoptera > Cantharidae > Cantharis > Cantharis rustica. The sequence continues at coordinate 14,771,170 of OU426883.1, forward strand.
TTTCGTGAAAGAATCGTTCCCTGGCAAGTCCAACTTTAACAAGTCTGGCAACACAGATGTTTATTTACTCTAATATTAGAGATAACCAAAAAAAAGTAACAATTACCGGTAGAGATAGCCTCAAAGAGTATACGAAATTAATAAACAAACTCAAAAAAACACATAAAAATGAAGCTAACTGCCCTTTAAAGATATAAACCCACAGATTAAAATTTTTCAACCTTATACAGAAATACTTGAGTCCAGCAGTCCAGCAGTGACGGTTTCAACAATCCCAGTCCAACAATCGGAGAAGATAGATAAAAAAATTTGGAGCTTCTGCTGTAGCTGCCGCACACTCTTCTAAAGGAAACTTCGGTGTCGAGCTCTCGAGGCAATCGTAATCGCTACAAAGGAACCACTTCAAATTCAAAATCCAACAGTTGGTGATTGTGGCCTAGGTTAAGGTGACGATAAAATTTAATTTCGCTCAAGTTGAGAATTAAAAATTATATTGGCAACTGATGTGGATACCAATAGGACAGAGTAAATTAATATTGGAAACTAAAAGGATGTTTCCTATCCAAACAAAAATTTCAATTTTCAAACTTGCGCTTCTTGTTCATGTTAATCTCTATCTAATCTCTGTTCCCAGACGTCAAACATTAATGCTATGTCCCATAGGCGTAACGCCTAAATGCGCTGGGGGCAATTTAATGCGCAAAAATAAAACAAATTACAAACATTTGTTACAAAATTTGGATTAAACGGATGTAGGGTTTTTGCATTAGGTTATTTTGCATCATAACCATGATGACTTAAAATCTTAAAAGACGAAAGAACAACCTCTCTGTTTTACATTGAATGGAAACCAAGAGAAAATAACAAGAACATCTACAAATTTCAAGTCTTACAGCGGCAAATACGTTTGAGCCTCCATATTAAGGGGAGGGGGGTTGTCATATTTCGCCAATCTTGTTGTGGTAAATGTGGTAAATTGCATATCACCCAGCAATGTATTAAGACCAGAGATACATCAGTTTGTGCTCTTTGCACAGGTTTACATCCAGCTAACTATAGAGGCTGTACAAAGTACAAAGAAATAATAAACAAAAAATATCCAGCGCTGTCAAAAACAACAATCTCAAGTAGATTAAGTTTAACCCCAACAACGCGTTAATTTGATCGACAAGACGACCAATATAAGTAGTAGATCCTGTGCTTCTACACACTCAAGTTTAAATACCCTTTTACAGCCAAATTGTTCAAGCTGTAAACCAACACATTCAGTTTATTAACACCTTCCAACAAAATGTTCCTGCAACAAATTAGAACTGATGATGATGAAACTTATGGAAAGAACGAATACCATTTTGACCTTAAAATAGCAGTCTAGAATGCCAATGGCTTGACTCAACATAGTCAAAAAATAAAAATACACAATCTGGACATTGTATTAATTTCCGAAACTCATTTTACTAATTGGTAAAATGGCTTCATTGGCGTGACCTTGTATAAAATAAAACAACAGCTATCGTCTAATTACATCACTTAATTAAATCTTATTTAACTAAAGGAATGTTCCAGGTCAGAGTTCAAAACGAGTATTCCGCACTTGTTCCGATTAATTCAGGAGTTCCGCAGGGTAGCGTTCTGAGTTCAATCCTATACTTTCTATTCACCGTAGACTTCCCTGTTTCTACCAACGCAATGGTGGTAACCTTTGCCAATGATACAGCACTCATAGCATCTTATGCAAATCCATCCATAGCTTCAGAACAGCTTCAATCAAACCAGAACCAGATTAAAATCAAAGTTTACAGCACATAGACAATGCGCAGAGAAACATGTCCGTCAATCACCTTAAATGGCAATATTCTTCCCCAGACAGAAGACATAAAGTATCTCGGAATGCATCTTGATTGAAGGTTGACATGGATGAAACATATAATATGGTTTAACCGTAAACAGCTCAGCATTAATCTGTACAAATTAAATTGCTTAATTCAGCAATCCCAGCTAACAATGGAAAACAAATTACTGCTATGTATAAAAATATCATCAAATCTATCTGGTTGTATGGTATTCAACTCTGGGGTTTGGCTATTAGCTTAAATATCAAAATCTTGAAAAGATTTCAATCTAAAACGCTGCGAAAAATAAGCAACGCTCTACGGTACATCACCAACGAAGCTATCCATCAAGACCTGAGAGTGAACACCATAGCGCTGGGTATTATCGGAGGTTGTCCAATCACCCAAACATTCTTGCCCTTAATCTAATTAAAAAAAAATTTCAACAAGGCTACAAGCTATAGATTCATATTATTTTTATCAATTATTTTTTAGTGCAAAATATTACAAATCTATTTTTCAAAAAACATTTCTTAAGGTCAAAGATTAAAATTGCAAAAATAAAATATAATTTTGGCAATTAAACTAAATTAAAAATACAAATTTGGATTAAGTGGATGTAGGGTTTTTGCATTGTTTTTTTTGCATCATGACCATTATGGTTTGGTGCAATCTCTAATTTTGGGTTCAAGTCGTAGACCATGGAATAGAAACGCTGCTGTGAATTTAAGAATTTGCTATGTATTTACAAAAGTCCGGTCAATTGATAAAACGTTAAAATAAAAAAAAATAAAAATTCAAATTAAAATTAGTAAAATGATGTTATGCTAGCAAAATATTTTTTTTAAATTTTGTCACGTAGGTGTCAGGTGTATTAGAAGTAAACTTGTATTGCTAATATATTAAGGTGTGCGTTAACCGTTATGACAAAGTTATGACAAAAATTCTTCAGTTACTGAATCAATATTGTTAAATAAATCTTAAGCTAGTCGTACAGTTACACTATAGACTTCCTCCCTCTGCTGTTGATTACCTTCGGAGAAACGTATTAGGCAGTTTGAATTTGCATTGACCGCAAAGAAATTCCTTTTCCCAAAAACTCACTTGATGAGTACATGGTAAGATGCAATTGGTAGGTGTTGTTTAAAAGACACGCAAAACTGAAAGCCATTGCAATCACGGAATTTCGATGGCGATGGATTATTTTTTTAATGAAGAATGAAGGAGAAAAGAAGTAACATCGTGAGGAACATTTCTTATGACTTATTTATCTGATATCTATTGGTAATAAATTAATGTACAATTTGTAATGCAATATTTAGTGAATAAATGAATAAAAACTTTATTAATCAGAAAGAGGCAACACTAGAAGATATGTTTTACAATTTTAATTTTATATTTATTTTCTCCGTGGAAGGTTAAATTATATTACTTACTTAGTGTATATTTTTTTCTATTAATGTTTTATTACATTACAATCATTGTGAAAACACTTATTTGTTTATGAATGGCATTTATTTAAAACTGAACTGACCTTCTCAACATAATAATTTTGTAATTTAAGAGAAGTTCAATGGTACCTACCTCGTTTAGTATTCCGAAAGAGTTTTTAAATTTTTTATTTTTATTGTTATGAAATTATTATACTATCTTTTATTGTAATTTTGAATATTTAAAAATAGAAAAATAAAATTTCTCTAAGTATGTTGAACTCTCTATGTATGATATACTTCTACAGATCTTGCAACATTTCACAATATTTATGGATTTATGTCTTCATTCTCTTTAAAATGTTTAAATAGTTTTTAGCAAATACCAGACAATTGCTTTAACTTTCATTGTGTGACCTAAGTCACGTATAAAACTTCATACAGAGCGTTTCACCAGTGTCTAGCATTTTTATACCAAGTTTTTTTGTAATTCATTAATAATAAACAATAATGATTAAACAAAATTTAAGTAAACTAATAGGATAAAATATATTTATTTATTTTATAGTCGTATATAAATTTAAAATAAATAATACAGCATAAAATCATTTTATATATTTTTTTAGATTTATTTATTTTTAGAATTTAAACAAATTAATGTATATTCTGGTGTTATTAAGTATGCTGCTTCGTTTTTATTTATATTTAAAAATGCAATATTTTAAAAAGACATTTATAATTAATATTGTTGGATTTCAATAAGCTTTGCAGCTAAATAAGATCTAAATATAATTAAATAAGCGAAACCGGTTATCCAAAATAATAAATCGTAGAAGCGTAAAACTGTGTTTTCAAATTTATCGATTTTTTTAAAAATTTACAATTATATACTTTTTTTGACAGAAAACAAATTAAAGTTATATTCTAATTGTGGCAGGAATACATAAAAGATTTATTCAAAGAGAAACGCTCTAACATTCAAACAGCAGAAAACGTCACAGATCCAATATTCATTCAGGAAGAAGTAAAGAAAGTAATATCTCTCATAAAAGAAAGAAAAACGCCAACCCTAGATGATAAAAATGGAGAACTGCTAAAGTTATTAGATGCCAGAAACGTTCAGAGAATTTCAACAATTTCAACAATCAGCCTTATGAGCCACCTTCTAAAAACGGTATCCGGACGATTCATCTCCGAACGATTCATCCCGGACGATTCATCCTCGTAAAACTTAATTTGCCAACTTAATCATTTTTATTAATGATCTATTATTATTATTTTTATTATTATCAGTAATTACTAATTATAATTATTAATATTATTAGTATTTTATTATTATAATAGTAATAATACCTTTTACGATAAATTTCTAGTAATTTCATTTTTAACTAAAACATCCAATTAATTAGCAATCCAATTTTTAAAATAATTATTTTTTCTAAAATTGTTCAATTTGCGGATAAACTTCCAAATTTATAATAAGAATCTTACTCACATTAATAAACAAATTTTATTTTATAAAAACTTGGAATTAGATAATTGGTTTATGATTTAAAATATAATTAAAATGGGATTTGGATAATAATTTAAAAAAAAGGAGTCTCGTGCTAATAAAAATGATTAAGTTTTACGATGATGAATCGTCCTGGGATGAATCGTCCCGGATGAATCGTTCGAGGACGAATCGTCTTAGACTCCTAAAATCATTTCTAAAATTTATACACAGAAGACTAAACGCAGTATACGAGGAACATATGGATAATACCCAATTTGGATTGAGAAAAGTTACAAGAACACGAAAAGAGCCAGGTGTTAATTCAACCATGTAGAGACGTAAACTGCGACGTCCACATATGTTTTATAGACTAAACGATGAACGATGAACGATGAACTTCTTGGCTATATGAAGGTACCACGTGTTACCGTTTATCTCCTTCAACTCATGTGGGCAGCGGGCGTTGGAGTTTATTGAGGTATCTTTCCTCATTTTAAAGCGCTAGACTTGATCGGGCTGGGTTATTGGTCCCTGGGGATGGGACTAGCAAAAAGCTTTTGAAATAGTTAAATTCTCTCTTTCTCTCTCTCTTTCTATCTCTCTCCAAGTCGTTTGCCCTACGTAAGAGCATAGTAACCACTTATTTTTCAGAAGGCTTCTTTTGGCATTGTCTGCCGAGAGAAGACGGTCAGAATAAAGCTTTTACTCCGCTCGGAATCAAACCAAGGATCTCGGCTTATCAGTCGACACACATAAGCATCAGAACGTGACCGTCTTCATAAAATACTAATAAATATATTAAGAAAAATAGGAATAGATGACAAGGACATTAGGGTAATAGAAAATCTTCAGTGGAAAGAAGTAGCTTCACTAGAAAGGAATAGAAAAAAGAAAATAAAATACAAAGGTGAAATATGGAGGAAATTAAAATCTAATAAGAGGTTTGTCAACGCTGCTCACTATCGCCACTATTGTTTAGTATATATTCTGAAGAAATTTTCAGCCAAACACTAGAGAACGTATCAATGGGAATTCAACTAAATGGAGAACAAATCAACAATATCGGATTCGCAGATGACACCATAATAATAACAGAGAGCTTGGAAGATCTTCAAGAGTTGATGAATAGAGTGGTAAATAAGAGCGAAGGATGTAGTATTGACATAAACATGGAAAACATAAAATATATGACGATATATGAAAACTCCACACCGCAAGGACAATTGTTTATCAACCAGAGAGAAATCGGCAAAGCTAAAAGCAATTAATGATCACGGAACCACGGATTAGAAATCAAATGCTGGATTAAAAAGAACAACGTTAAAAGAAGAAAACTAGAGTATTTGGGTCATATCATGAGGAACGAAAAATGTTAAGATTGCTACAAGTAATACTCCAGGGAAAGGTGTACGAAAATAGAAGGTTTGACAAAAGAATAATATGATTAAAATATTTAAGAACGTGGTTTTCGACAACCACAACAGGACTCTTCCGGACTGCAGCAAACAAGATAATGATAGCCAGAATGATCGCCAACATCCGGTAGCAAAAAGGCACGTGAAGAAGAGATATTAAGAATGTTAGATCGTATAGAGAAGCAGATAGTGAGAGAATTAACGTTAGTTCTCATGGTTTGGCATTCCGAAAATTTTTACCTGTAGAAAAAGTATATACAGTCGAACCTGGATAAGCGAGAGTTCAAGGAACCGGGATCAGTAAAGAAAAAAACAAATATGTTCGACTCTCGCTTATAGAGGTAAAGTCTATATACGTATAGTCTTGGTATAGGGGTTTGGACGTGAAAAACGACTTTTTTTATTTCTCATTTATAGAGGTTTTCAAGGTTAAAATGACGGGACCTGCTAATTAGTTTCATTTATCTAGTTTCCTTGTTTATCCAGTTTTCATTTAACCAGGTTTCATTGTACTACACTAGAAATTGTAAGCTTTTTCCAGCAAATGTGCACTTATACCGTAAAATAAATTGTTTTGATAAATATTTAAAATCTTTTCCATTATTGCTTTGCTTGTTAATTTTTAATTTAATATTAATTTGGAGAAATATTAATTTATATATTTCATTTTAAAGTTTTTTCTAAAAACTTTCTTTTTCTTTTCAGTGCTTAAGTTTAAAAATACCTAAAAAGATCATTAGGGTATACTAATAATTAACCAAGAAGGAGCTGGTAAAAATAAAACAATTTTGACAGTAAGTCTATGGTTTATTGAAGTCGTTGATTAAATGCATTTTTTTAATTTTAGGACTTATTATCTCAAAAACTTTCCACTTTAAGGTTATAGTGTTTTACATTTTCCACACCCAGAAAAATTGATGCTCTACCCAAATCCGTAAAAAAAAATTACGGTTGCAATTTAAAAAAATTTACGATGATCTCACATCTCAAGAACAAAATACGATAAGAAAATGTCGATGGCAGAAAAGATGACATTTATACAAATGTCACTTTTAATTTTAAAAAAACATTAAAATTCCAAACTCTATAAACTCACTGTATGTAATGTGAAGATATTTGACGTTGGCGTTGACGTCAATGGCCGGACAATGACGTCAATGCTCATTTGTGGCCGCCAATAATGTCATTGTCCGGCCATTAATGTGATTGCTCTTTAACGGTGGACAATGATGTAAATATTTTTATCTGATTGTAATTTTTACGTCTTTAGCCGATCAATGATATTATTGACCAAAAAGGATTGGACAATGATATCATAGAATAAATATTATAAAGAACAGAAAATGGCGATACAAAAATCTTGAGATTTATGACGTAATTTAACTGGGTTCTAGACAAACTATAGGTATATAATAATAATTTATATATGTATATAATATAATATAACATTAAAAATCGTGACTATTACAGCGTTGAGTGCACATCGAGGGAGATCCACTCCTTTCATAGCAACATACTTTGCCGAGTAAAACCGGTTTAGGGGGATATTTTAGTTAAAACGACCCGAATCGTCCGGAGCGGAGAGTGCGGGGACCGACCCAGTTTTAAAAACGCAACCACAACAAATCTCGGATTTACTCTAATCGGTAGACCGGACACACACACACACAACTAGCACTACAACCCACAGTGAGTTTTGGCTAACCACTTCAATTTATGAACGGTTTTTCAAGGCAGATTACCTCGGTAGTTTGCCATTACCCGCCGAGGGAAGACAGCTAAAAATTAAAGTTTTTGCTTTTCACCGGACAATGATGTAAAAAATCACATAAGAAATTTTAAATGTCAACGTAGCCCAAAATGCATGGTCATTGACGTCATTATTGATGGTATATATAAAAGAAAAAAATTGGTTGTTTGCTATACACTCTTAGTAGGTCTTTTGACTGATTTGAACCAAACTTTACACACTTACTCAGAAGGACTCGAGTGAGGTTTTCGTTAAAAATTTTCTTTTTAATTTGAGCAAAGAAAACTAGACTAGCAAAATATCGACAACAAGTGGACTTTTTTATTTCTACAAGGCTCTTCGGAAATTGATTACGAAACTTTTGTATCAAGCTATTCACGGCATTGTATAACAATTAAAAATTTGAAAAATAAAAGTTTAGCACAAAACTATACTGGAGCATAGAAAATATAAAACTAACTAAAAGCTGACCTTTATTACAAACCCACAATTATGGTATAATAGATTTAAAAATTTTTATATTTAAAATTTTAAAAAGTAATCAAATTTAAGTAAACACTTAAATTTATAGAATAATGTTCACAAAAACTGTTATCTAAATATTAAAATGTACATAAATAAACACATATTAGTTTTTAACAGGAATAAATGCTACATACATCCTAATCCAGTTAAGCGCAATAAGGTAAAAAAATATTACAAATTTTAACATGGAATTTTCACATGTTATTTTTAAGATGTTTAAGCATTTATCAAACCAAAAAAAAATTTACGCTATGGGTGATTTAATTAAATTAAATATATAAAATCATTTTGACTACATGAGCGATTTGATGTGATTGCTGGTATATACAGAGCAAAAAGTTTATAAATCAGAATATTTGTTTTGATATTTATTATTTAAAAAAAAATACTATAATTATTAAATAGGTATCGTTTATTATTTTTGATGTTATATAAACTTTTAGGGATAATGTTTAATATAAATAACTGCGATTAAATTTTTTTTCAAATTTTTAGATAACACATCTGGAAAAAAACCTCTTGATAACTTATCTAAATACTTAATATCGCTTAATACTTAACATCCTGTCTTTTTATGTGAACTAATCAATCCTTGCTTTTTTATATAATTACAATTACGAAGTAAGCACAAATAAATACTACTTTTATCGTATTCTATTGTTTTCATTATCAATTTGTCATATACTATCCAATTCTTAAGAGTCCCCCCTGTTTATTTCAAAAATTAATATTATACTTGCATAAAATAGCAGAAGCAGTTTGAAATATAACAGTTTTAAAAATGTTACCGGAACATTTCGATAACATTTTTTGAAAGAATTTTCTCAGGAACTCTTCGGACACGTCAGCCTTATTTTTTAATGATACCTTTTTGTGAAATTGTCACATTTTATCATGTTTTTAGCTGTGACGTCATATTATATATTTTTAAAAGGCAACCATTAGTATTTTATACAATTTTCTAAACGCAAAAACACTATAACCTTGAAGGGAAAAGTTGTCGAGATAATCAGCCTCTTAGTTACAAAAATGCATTCGTATCGGGTTTAATTTGCCGAATTTCATTGCAAATTCCATATTTTAATGCGTCAATTATGGTAGTTGGTCTACTGTGTACTACTTTAAATAGTCCCATAAAAGTAATCTAGCGGTGTAAGATCCGCAATCTATGTAGATAGCCATTCGATTGTTTCTCTGAGACTGATCCTTTCATCTTTCATCTTCAATAATATGTGGATTGCCAAGGTGATCTTAATTTCTACTTCATTTGGTGATGGAAGCTGGCGTTGGGATTTGACAGGATGACATGGGTAGCACAAAGCTAGATCTGACTGCGGATCGGATGACCATGAAAATAAAAGGAAAAGAAAAGCAAGCTATGCGAGTATTAAATAATGGAAATCTTTCTGAATTCTACTTGCAAAGTTTTGATGTGGTGGGAGCGGCTGAGTGCTACTCCTACTCGATGGGTGATGTCTTTCTTGAAAAGCAGAGATTAGGTGCTGTCGAAGGGGGGGGGGGGAGCGTTTTGGCTGGAAATCGGTAAGAGAATGTCCTTGGGTCGGGCGTGACCTAGATTTTCGCCTGGTGGATAATGACCTAGTTGAAGTATAAGCGAGTTTTCTAAAAATCGACAATTAACTTACGGATGTATTTTTCAATTGTTTCGAGTTTTCCATCGGCACGGAGTCTTCTGTTAGTGACGAAATAAGAGCATCGAAGGCGGCTTTGTGGTTCTTGTTTTGGATCACCCGAATCTTCTTGATGAGATTAATCCATTGGTTGGTAAATGGGGATTTTCTTGAATCTTGAGTAAAATATTAATAGTAAAATAATGACCCACTAGCAAAACATTTTGCTGTATTGTACGTGTAATTACTTCCTCGGTAGAATATTTATTATTTAATATAAATTTTTAATGTAAATTTAATTTTTGGCTGTGTAATTTTGTGAATTTATTTATTTTAGGAACTACCTTTAAATTAAATTTTAAAATTCCCTACTTAATACGGTACGTACTTACTGTGATAAAAAATTGGCACACATAAACATAAACAAAAACAACAACAATAAAATTTATTGCATCATATTAATCGATTTGCAGAATTATAGCTAGGTATTTGAACGTTGAACACAGACCAGATAAACTACTTAATGCTAACAGCCAGGAACGGCTCGTCAAAGAAGGCAAGAGAGGTTTAGCCTCCCGTAAATAAGAAAATGCTGTTGACTGTATTAATTTCTTCATGTTGTTTTAAATAATTTATTGAAATATGTATCGTAGTACTTACCGCATTATCTGCCATTTTCGATCCAAGACAGCGCAATTTTCTTTGTTTATGTTTTTTCCGCAAATTAAAAATACAAATGATGCAAAAATATTACTATATTAACAGTTCGCACTAGTAGAAACTGTGTTCCAAATTTTCGCTTTCTAGAATGTGAAGAAGTTGGTTAAAAATTAATTTAAAAAGATCAACGCTAATATATTGTCCATGTTAAGTTAATAAAAAGATTTTAAATAATATTAATAATAAATATAAATTTCAATAAACGATAATATTCTGACTGAACTTCATATCTATCAGATTTAACAAAAATCAGAAAACAAAAATAGAAAAAATATTTAACAGCATCAGGTATTCATTTGCTGGAAAGGTGAGAGCTTTGTTATTAGTGCTTTGTAAAAAGAAAAAGTTTGCTAACTTATGCGATAGGGGCAACAGGAAGATAATAGCTTAAAAGAAGCAGTCGAAATTTTGCATCTGGGAGTGGTTAAAATATTGTACGTTTCAAGATGATTTTAGGCGTTTGGTGCTTTGGAAAATCTTTTGAATTGGTTGTCCCGAAGGTTTGCCTAGGCCGCGATTTTCTTGTAGAAATTATTAGCCTAATTTTCAGTAAATTTATGGATGATTTCCAATTTGTGTCATAAGATGAAAAGAGTCAAAAACTTTTTGTATGCCTTTGCATACCGTTTTTGATAGCATAACATACATAACAAAAGAGTGGCGGACATTTAGCTCCGTCTAAACGGAGCTCCGTCTAACTTGCTCTGAAAAAATAAATTAAATTAGGGGTACCTAAGTGGAAAACTAAAAATGTTATTCTTCCATTTTCAAAATTTTTGTTTGAGATTTTCCTGATTATATTGTATGGGGAGTTCGTCAAAAAATTGAGTAAAGATTATAATAGTACATTTAATAAAATTTATGAAAACAAATAAATATAAGGACAATTTAGGAAAATTTTAATAATTTTTTCTTCTTTAAAGATTTGGAAATTGTTTCTTGGCTTGTTTGAATTTTATTGATTATAAAAGGATTATAAAAGTGAAGAAAAGTTTTGATATTTTGTGAATAAGAAATTGCAGAATAATATTATAATACAATTAATTCAAATCAATAAGTGAAAGATTAGCTTACATAATAATTAATGTAGTATTATAAAAATATGTGCTCTAACAGAAGAAAAAAGTAACCTCGAAAAAGACCAGTTTTATAATGAAATACAAAAATTAGCTGAAAAAACAAAAGCAAGATACGCTAATGATTCTAAGTGATTTCAGTGTACAAATAGGAAAAGAAGAGTACTTGAAAGAACTGATGAGGAAATACGCTCATCAGGAATTAAAAGGGAAAATACTATAAATCTAGTGGCATTTCAAAATTTGATAATTTGTAGCACCAAGTTTGAGCATAAACCAGAGCAGGTAGATGATATACCCGAAAAACAATAGCAAAAGAGATAACCAAGTAGAATACAAAAAAAATGCAAAAGCTGTCAACAATGTGAGAATCAAATTGAGGTTTGAAAACAGATTCGGACCATTTCTTGGTGCAGCAAAAATAAAAGAGGGTAAAATAACAGGTTAGGAAAGACACCAAATAAATAAGAAGCTAGAGATAGAAAAATTCAATGATCAGAAAAATAAAATGACGAAACGAACAAGAAAATTTATGACAAAAGAAAGAAAATATAGATATAAAAAATGAAAATAAATAAAAAAGTTCACAAAAACTTGTGCAGAAAGAACGGTGGAATTTAAAAAGGTTAAAAATAAAACACAATTTGCTAAAGAATGCGAGAAAATTGCTGAAAACAAAAGAAACGCAAGAGAAAAATAGATGTAAACACATATAAGAGAAAATAAAATCAGATACAGGGAATGAGAAGAGCTTCTCCCACACCTTGTGCCCATACGTTCTTCGGGGTTGTCCTCTTCTTCGTCATTCTGCAAAAGTCCATTTCTACACCTAGCAAGTAGAAAATACAAAGAAAAAAAAACAATGGAATGACTTTATAAAAAATATAGAGTATGAATGCATAGGAAACAACTTTTAAAAAAGTTTTATAGAACTATTAAAATTCTGGAAGAAAAAAGAACAAAGAATCTATGAAATATGAGAATGGACAAAGAGACACCGCAGAAGAAAGAAAACAGATACGAAGAAGATTTTAACCATGGCCTCAAAAATAAAGTCACATAAGGAAAAATAGAAACAAGAAAAGAAAAGACAACGATACCGGAAGCAAGACATAAAAAAATAGTAGCGACGTTGAACAGCATGAAAAATAGAGAAGAATCTGGTACAGATGAGATGTATAGTGAGTTGATAAAGTATATAGGAAGAAAAGTATATTAAAAAGTACATGAAACGTGAAGGAAGGAAATGATGCCCGAAGAATGGAAAATTCATCAGTTGTGGAGACACAATAGTAATAAATGAAAGAAAGCTGGTATATGCTGATGACCTGGTGATCGTTGCTAGAACAAAACAAAAAATTATACAGATATTTAGAAGGTTTGAAAAACTTGCAGTAGAAATGAGTCTATAAACCAATGATAATCAGACAAAGTATATAAAATTTGAATGAAAAGAAGAGAGAAGACAAAGAAATTACTTGAAAATGCAAAAATGCAAATATTTGGGCGTACAATTGAATGATACCAACGACTGAGACGATAAAGTAAAGAAGAAGATACAGATAAAAAACTTTCTGCATAAATAAAAAAATTCTGAAATCCAAAAGCATAATCTGCGAAGACAAAATTTGGAATTTATGAAATATGTCTTAGAGCAATATAGAGAATTTAAAGAAATTTAAAGGAAAAAAAAGCAAGGGGTCCTCATAAAAAAAGTATTAAGAATCATTTTGAGTCCAAAGAAAATTAATGAAAATGAATATAAACTAAAAAAAATAGCAAACTTTTGGAAATGATGGGAAACAAGAATTTTGTAAAATGAATCAAGCTGTAAAGAATCACATGGCTCAGATACCTGACAAAAACAGAAGATGATATTTTGAGAGTGATATCGGAACAGAAAGTGAGAAGTAGAGAAATAATGAAAGCACGATGGATCGATTAAGTGCTAGAAGTTCTTAGAAAGATGAAAAAGTCAAACTAGATAAACAAAAAATGCAAGAGTAAACAGCGAGAAAAATATTGGCAAAGGCGAAAAAACGTTAAATTAACGAGTGGAGTCACCATCATCATCATCATCATTAACATCATCATCCCCTTTCTCTGTCAAGAAAGGTTTTTATTAGTTGATAACCGTGGCGTGGCAATCAACTCAGGGGGACCGCCGGCTTTACGTGCCTTCCGAAGCATGGAGACTATTATAAGAAAGTTTAGACTTTCCCCTGATTCGAACCGGGTACCTTACTGTCAGCAGTTATTCGGCTTACATACTAGGCTAATGACCGTGAAATAGAAGAAGTGATCCACCTTACGAAGAGGATTGTGAAGACTTAGAAAGAAGTAGGTATATTCCCAAAGAATGAAAGCCGTTATTGCTTGATTGTTAAAAATCTTTCAAGTAAATTTATACTGATTATCTTATGGGTCTTTTTGAAAAAAAATTTAAAATTTTTATGTTCATTATTGTCGTGCTGACTAAATGCTGCAGTCACCGTTTAATAAACTGATAAGAGAATGGTAAATAAACATTGTAATGGAGTGGATATGTATAAAGTATTATTTTGTTTTAAGAGTCAGTTGAGACCTGTGACAGACATTTCCATTATTACCAGTAAGGTATAGGTAATAAGTTTGTGTTTGTGAGCACCAAATAAATAATATTAAATATTGAAAATTTTACAATAATTTGTGCTTTTTTTTTACCTTTTGTGTTGGATGTTATTATGGTAAATATTATATTATTATATTGCATTTTTTTTAATTATTAAATTAAATAGAAAAAATATTATTATATTATATATACGTGTTAGGGAGCTAAAAATATGTAAACCCTAATCTAAATTTTACTCAGACAGATGATTTTAATACAAAAGATTTCTTATAATAGAAAATATTTAAAAAATAATAAAAAATAATTTTTTAACAGAATAGTATTTATGTAATAATTAAAATATTTACGTTTCACTTAAAAATAATTAAAAAATTAATGGTGGTTAAAAAAAAATTGCCCCCTATTTAAAATTTATTTTTTCTTACTTATAGTTATACTGTTTGTTGTATTATATTTGCCTTTGTTAAAATATCTTTATGTACAGTTTTACTAAAATCTCTTGAGCCATAATTTTAAAACGACTTATCATATACAGGATGGGTCAACCCTTATACAGCGTAGACCCTTAGACAGATTGGTGTTCTAGGTGTTTAGGTTCTGGCAGTATTTTTTTTAAATTTATTTGACGGTGTTCCACTTTATTATGTTTTACCCTTCTAGCGAAAAAATTTAGTTAAACTAAAGGCCAAAGAGGGCAAAAACTCGATTTGTTTTAACTAACTTGTATAATACGAAGGCCTTTTCTACGTATCTGTGCAACAAAGTTTTTCTGCGACTTTCCTCCAGAAATAATTTCATTATAGATTAATATTACAATCTAAATATGTAAGCTGCGTATATAGCACTCATTTTCAGGCGATATCAAATTATCTTCGTTTATTATTACACAAGAAAATGAAGTGATATTTGATTTGAGAATTTGCAAAATAGCAGCAGTATTTTACTAAATCTAAAAATACCTTTTAAAAAAGGTATCACTCAATCATTCGTCAAAAAATTCGGTTTGGACCAAGTAACCAGCTTTAATTGCAAGCAGTTATCCTGTGCCAAAAGAAAGCATTAGAGGGCCAGGTGGAGAGGCAATAGACCTTTTGATCTGCCAGTAATTTATGTATTTTAAAATAACTTAAACATTTTAAGTGTTTAAAAAAATTAAAATTTTTATTTTGTAAATAAAAAAGGTAATATGAGCAGACTGATAATAAAATGTTGTTTGATGACGACAGCAATTTAAGCTTTAACAATTTAAAAATTAATCATTAATTAGTAAGTCAATATTTTTCTATTCATTATTAAAATTTTCGAGTTTATTAAAACATCAACAGCACAATTTGAAAAAGTACTACTATGGGCTACATCAAAGATTCTAGCATTCTCTGTAGGTATCAATCCTGACAGCAAGAGAATATAGATCATAAATTCTTAAAATTTATTGCTATTTGAATGTTTATAGATATTTCAGTTATTATTTTAACAGTAGGCTGGAAAATTTTTTTTTTAGTTTAACAAAGTATGAAGTAAATTAAAATTTAATTAGACAAGTTTAGGAAATATTACATCATACGAGGTAATAAATGTTTAATGTTCTATAGTCTGTTCTGACCTGTAATTTAATAATATTAGCTTTTATATATTTTATCGAGACAGTTCTTAGAATTAAACGACTTGAAACCTGCCAATATATATTGGCAGGTTCCAAAGATATCTTTGGGGGAGGGGGACGCACCGTTTTGATGCTACTATAACCATATTTTCATGAAAAACATAATTTTTATCATTTTCTTTGGAGTTCCACGTTTTGAATCGGAAGTTGCTTATATCCTGAGGGTTTGAACACGGTAACTTTTAGTACGTTACAGTACGAACAGTTACCTACTGCAAAGAGAGGCCATTTGGACATGTTATAAACATTCAAAAAACGTTTTTAGCATTTTAACTTTTTAATTATTATTATTATTATTAAGTTTTTATTTTTAATTGCCAAAAATTGAATTTCGTCGAGAAATTACAGAAGCCCGGTTATGTTTTTTAATATCTGTTACAATTAAAAGGACACGAATTTTTATTCAAGTTTTATACAATTGATTTGCTTCAGTGCAAAAATGGGTTACACATAAAAATATGTACATATAAGCATAGAGTGACTTATGCTACTATTATTTATTAATTAATCATTAATTTTTAATTTACAAATTGCTGTCTTCACTGAATAACAACATTTCGTTATCAATCGCTCCTATTTCAAAATACCTTTCTTTATTTACAATAAGTTTCATGACGTACTTAGAATTTTTTTATTCAAAATTCTTAAGTTGTTTTAAAATATGTAAATTATTAATCATCATCATCTACAGGTTTTAGGCCGGTTGCCCGTTACGTCACTCTAATTAGTCGCTCCATCTTCTTTTTGGGTGGCCCATACTTCTTCTTCCTCTCGGAATGTACTGAAACATTTGTTTTGGCAAACGAGTCTAGTCCATTTTGTCTATATGTCCTTTCCATGCCGTTTTATAATCCTTTATCTTTTCGTTGATAGTGAAAATTACAAAACTAATCTATATTATATTACAAAATACAAAAAGAAAATAATTAACTACCATGAATTGAATTTTCTCTCTTTTTCTCGAGAAGTCAGCAATTATTCATAATAGTTTCTATAACCTATTTTCGATGATTATTAGTAATCATGTGTTTGAATAAGGCGATACTGTCGGACGTTTTTCTGACTTTAACCCAGTTTCATTTTAGATAAATATCTGAACTATTCCAGTAAAAAATTTGGTCAATCAAGTCAAACTTCGCTCCTTGAGGGTGCAATCTTTAGCTTTAGAAAAGAAACTCGAGCAACTTACTTAGACCGAATCTAACGTTTTGGAGAATTTTAAACATAAAATAAATTAATAAAAAGTCCTGGAACAAATGCTGACATAGGAAATTTATACAAGAACTCCATCTATTTCACATTATTTTTTGGACAAAGAACTTCATTTTTCAATTACATAGGGAATTGTTAAATAAAAGAAATTTTTATTCTTCTATTCCCTGAATTTTGAACTGCATTTAGAAGATAATTATTAGCGAAGATGTTTTAGGTTAGGATTGTAGAAAATAATCTGATACTTCTTCTTTATTGACGTCTTCTTCCATAATAAATTGAAGATCTATATGAAAATTTACGAATTGTATTAGTAAAAGTAAATTACAGACCCGGTCATCTCGACGACCGGTCAACTCGGCGATGGTCAATTCGGCGATGATTCGTTCAACAGCTTATTTATCCGGACTCTAATTACTTATGTTAACATAAATACAACTCTTAATTTCAAAAAATATTGTTATTACTTTCACAACATTCTGGAATTAAATTGTTTTATTAACGATTTTTTTATTAATTTCGTTAAAATATGTAAATTATTTTTTCCATAATGTGGTTTTTGTTATTTTTTAATTTTTGTACTGCCTGTCGACGACAGATAAGAACAGAATAAGGACTCTCCTTATAAATTACTGATCACCAGTGGCGCAGCCAAGGGGGGGCTAGGGGGCTATAGCTCTCCCCAGACATTTTTCCTTTTTTTAAGGATCATAGCCGCTTTTTTACCAGTGCAATGAAAAATGAAAAAAAAATTACTTGTAGGTATTTAAATTCGAATTTGAAATAAATTTTATAATTTTTATTACAAATAATAATAGAAAAATTCCACTTTTAAACTTTGCAAATCGAATTTATTACTGGAAATATTCTTTTTACAAAAATTAATCATTTGACTACTGCTCGCGTTCGGCAGCGACTGATCAAAAATATCCAAATTATCAAAATATCAAAATAAGTGCGGCGCTCGCCTTCGGTACAGTTTGCTTCGCTCGCATCCTTCAGCCCCTCCCATAACAAAATCCTGGCTGCGCCACTGCTGATCACTTATAAATTTCACAAAATAACAACCTTACGCCGATTCGTAAGAAATGGTACTCAGGATGTACCAAATATTTTTCATAATTGTAATAACAATAATTTTTAAGAAAACTAAATTATATAAAATTTAATATGTCATGTGGATATTTTTTTATTATTGGCTACCGAATTGGTCGTCGCTGAGTTGACCGGTCACCGAGTTGTCGTTTACCAGGTAAACTATTACATACATAGTACTTTGTTTATTTAATTTGTTAATTTTAAAATTTTAGTTTAATATTAAGTTGTTTTAATCAACTTTGTATGTCCTGCTAGTTAAAGTCATCGGGTTCTGTCACGTTTTCTATCCCACGATTTTAACTTTTTCCTATTGAAAATACGTGAAAGAACACTTTTCTAAGCATACTAGAACAAAAATTTTGTTGGATTATAAATTAGTTCTCGAAAAAATCGAATTTGAAAAGTTTAAATTTACATGTATTTTAGATACACCTTTTAACACGGCTGCATGATTAGCCATTCTTGTGTAAGGCAAAACAATTTAAAAATATTCCTAAAAAATGACGGAACTCGCCAAGGGTGGAACTCGAAGCCATAGAACTCGTCCGGGTGTCGACCGCGACTGACAACAACATTAAGAGTTTATTAAAGCACACGTACCGTCAACAAAATGAGACCGTCACCGACGAGACCGTATCTCAACGTGAAACCGACCGTCACACATCGGGTGTATCATATTACATCTCTTTGCATTTCGTAATTTTAAAATGCCGTTATTTCGACAACTATTGCATAATCCTAAAAAAAATTTGTGTTAATATACTCAGAAAATTGTCCTCTTTCCAGTCGTCAATATGAAAAAGTTCAATTCTTGGGATAGAACACATGACTCTATCCAAGTCATCTAATAATATAAATAAATTAGCGTTAAAGTTATTAAATAATTGTATTTAATCATTTTTGGATAGTTTGAAAGAAATTTGCAGGTTTCAGATTTTTTTCTTTTTTCTCTGAGGAAATTAGAAAAGTTTACCACAAACAATTAACGCAGTGCAACGCATTGAAAATTTCCAAACTCTAAAGATTATATACGTATGTATAGAAAGGCAAACCAACAACATTCTATGCATTTTATGTATAATATAATAATAAATAATGCAATTTTATAAGTGCTCTGTGATTGGTTCTTTACAAATATATTATTTTAATGTTATCATAATAGGTAAAAGATATGTATAAAAAGTAATAATATATTTAATAATAAGTAGTAATAGAATATATTTAAACTAAATATTAAGACATATTAAAGTTCACACTTTATTTTTAAATATGTACATATATGACATCAATCTTGGCAAAAATCATTAACTGCGTGGGTTTTTGAAATATGTACTAATAATAAATTATTAGCTAGTTGTATATAATTTTTATTTACTAATTTGTATAGTTTATGTTGTTTACATTGCTTTATTACATTAAAAAAAATGATAGGGTATATACTTTGATATTTGATCATAGGTATATACTATTTTAAAGCAAGGCCATAGATACGAAAAAATGATAAAAAATATTGCGATTCGATAAATTGTCTAATTGATTAATTAATTTTGTTCGTCAATTGTTTTTTTGGTAGATTTGGCACCATAATCTCTATACCTATGAAAATGTCAATGTCCTCACTGACTCATCAACGTTAGGTCCAAACTCCTAAAACATGAAATTTAGGAAGCGTATCCTTTTCATGACGTAGCAGCAAATAAGTACAATTTTTTAAAATTTGTATAATGTATTTAGTAGATATATTAGATTCTTCAAAATCAATATTTTCCAATTAATGAAGCCTATCTGCATTTGGAATAAATTATAGTACTTTTGTTGAAACATCCATGTTTGGCATACAGGTTTCTCTGCTTTTAGAAAGTGTTCAAATAGTTTTTTATGATATTTTAGCAGTTTTACTGCTAATTATTCGAATGATTTGAATTAATCGCAAACTCCAAGGTCGAGGGAACCATTGTCGAAAAATTATCATACAAACTTGTACCACGAAAAACTTTTAAGACAATTTTTTAAATATTAAAAATGGCAGCTAAAACTATGTAGACATTATATAATATTTTGGCACTTTGGCACATATTTAGCACTAGCTATTATTTGAATAATCTTAATTTTAGATCTTTTGTTCTGTCTCTTTTACCATTAATATACACTTGGTATTTATGGTTCTGTGAATACTTGCATGAACACATTATGGTAAGGTGTTAACCTTGCTAAATGCATAACTCATAGATCAAACTTGGGCTTTAGGTCACAACAGTGCAGTATGCACGACCAAGTATTGACTATACAATATTAATAATAAAAAATACTATACAGTGGTCTCCATTCGCCCGTTGGTCATTTCGTGCGTTAAAACGGTGGCATTTGAGGAGCTTTTCTTCAAAAGAAGAAGAAAAAGAAATATTAAAATATTTCATCAAACTTAATATAGTTAATTGGAGGGCTATACAGCGCGATTCCAAAATTGAGCTTTTTTACTTTTTGTTGATCTTCAGCGCTGTCGTTCCTTTTTTGAGGTTCATTGCATCTAAAAAAAAAGTTGGTTAATTACGGGAGGGAAGGGGAGCTGCAGAAGTACTATGACTTTCTTATATCTTATATAGTCTTCAAGCTGGTAGTTGCTGAGGTCTCAAACTATCGGGTTTTTAGAGTAGCCCGCGACTTTGTAGAGTACTTTACAATGTATTCCAGGTTGGAGTCTTTCTATAGCCATTTTTAGCGATTTTTCATTGGACCTTCATGGCACGTCTTATTGCAGGTACTTATTTCAGTAGCAAATCGTAATCGATGTTGAAACAAACACCAAACTTGAAACAAACACCAAACTTGAAACTTACCAAAAAATATTGGTAAAATGTTTACGATTCTAAAAGTTGGAAAGTTGCTAACAATTAACCATTAAAATACACAAGACTTAGGAGTAAATTCAAGGGGTCTGGGTAGTATGCAATACCCTCCAGCGCATTCTTAAATTGCTAATTAGGAGGAGCGTTTCCAGATTCCCCGGTTGCTCGTAAGAAAAATTAGAAACATAAGCAAAACATTCTAATGCCTGGTTTCATAAAACTTTAAACAAGCTGTTATTGTTAGTACTAAGAGATCATTTCCATTGCTTAGTTAAATTTAACGGCTTGTTAAAACTTTTATAAAATCGAACATAAGTCTATCGAAGGCAGAACAGCCACCTCAATTGCCGACTATAAGGTCAAGGCGGTTCAAGACCTCCCGACTTTTTAATAATCGTATAATAGTAGATTATCTACAATAACCTGAAATTTTGCAAGATAGATTATGTTTTCAGGGTTCAGAGTATAGGATTATATTTTAAGCAATCGGGAAAACCCGGGATCGAAGGTCTACGAATACTTTCAACGGAAAAACATTAAATCTTCTCCGAATAAAAGCGAAAGGTACTTGAAAAGTTATTTATAATTATGGGGTGACCCGAAGCTGTTACTTCATTAGTTTAAATGTAGATCTAGGAGAGTTTTTCAAAAACTAATTTTTTTTACATTATGAATTTTTGTATTTTTATTTATTTTTATATTTTTTTTAAGTACGTATTTGCATAAAATTTTAAGCCGGTGGCTAGCTACTTAAAAACTAGGTTAAATTTGAAAAAAATTTCTATTGCATTTATTCGTGATATCAAAGTTGTACTGTAAATGTAAGGATGCTTGCAGAGTTATTTTAGGATTTTTAAAATTTGGAAATGTATGTATAGAACAAGGATGTATAATTGAATTGTTTACAAAATTAAAATAAATTGTTATGTAATATAAATATTTTGCACGAAATAATTATTTTGAAAGATAGCAGAACAATAATTGTTATTACTTTTATTTTTATTTTCAACAGTTGAGTGCCTTTAATGGAGGTGTGTCTTGACGTCACGCTGATTAAAACGAAATGACGAGAGTGCAATGAGTTTGCTAAAATTTAAGTAGTCGCGGTTTTAGATTAATTTATCCTTAAAATTATTAATTTGGTATTTTAGAATGAGCGATTATCGGAAATTAGAGACTTTGGACTTTTGGATTTAGATATCTCCGATTATAGGTACAAATTTCGGTATTTTTCTAGATTGGAAAAATAATTATTAACCTATAGGTGACTATCGAACGGGCAGCAATGTTTAAGAGGTGTGTGACGTCAGTACATTCAACTAATAATTTATCTATCTATATTTAACAAATTGATATAATCGTAGCCAATCTTTGAATAAATTGCAAGTGCCAAGGTCTCGTGACGTAAGAGACGGGCCCCTTTTTTCTGGCTCGCGATTGGTCGACAGGCCACACGCCTGTCGTTACCCCCAATTATTTACCTTACGTTGCCTAATTCTATATTGCATCATTAATAATAAAAGTTTATAAACACCAAAAAAATAGCAAGTTGTTCTTACGATGGTTAACTTTTTAATCGAATTACCATAATCAATGCTAATTAAATGGTAACACAAAGTAGCCTGTTGTAATTCCAAATATACTAAAATTAATACAAACATGGCTTATTTCCAAGGTCATCTCCTTTTTAGATATTACTCCCGTAATATGAACGAAACTTGAGGCGACGTATCGTTAATTCATTATAATTGCAATTTATTGCAAAATTTTTCCAGACTATAAATAAGGAAGTGTTTTTTTGATTGCTTTTTTATTTTAACGTGTTTTAAAATTAATGGCGCCCAGTAGTGGTATTTGGGGTTAATTTTAGTTCTTGGTGTTTTTCACGTTTAAAACTGCTTTTTTTGAAAATTAACCGATAATGACATTCTTGGTTTAATTTTAGCAATTTTTAATTTTTGCATACTGTAGATCTGCAATCGTCGATACCCGCTTATCCGTGCTATGGAAATTTCCGTGCAATTTGTTTGTATTGCAAGCAAATTCTACTAGTCACGTTAGATTTTGCAATTAGAAGAAAGAAGCAAATTAATAAATATAACACCTTAATTTTATTTAGCCGTGTAAAAGGTGGTTATTTCAACAACAACTTCTTAGCCGTATGC
The DNA here is from genome assembly GCA_911387805.1 of Cantharis rustica. Classification (NCBI taxonomy): domain Eukaryota; kingdom Metazoa; phylum Arthropoda; class Insecta; order Coleoptera; family Cantharidae; genus Cantharis; species Cantharis rustica. The sequence continues at coordinate 14,794,639 of OU426883.1, forward strand.
GTTCGTGTGGCACGTGACCAAAGCCAAATAAAAAATATTCAATTAACTGGCATGAAGATCGCCACCGTAACGAATAATAATAGTAATGATAGTTTTTGAATTATTTTCGAAATTCATTTTCGCATTGTTTTTTGTTTGTTTAATATTCGGTTTATTATTATCGAAAAGGTGGCACTCCATATTTCGTACACTCAATTATCGATTATTTTAATCAATCAAAATAATTTTTGCACTTTCCTTGAAATTTATAAAATATATTTTATAACGTTTGCCCCCCTACTCGGAATAAAACTGCCAGGTATATATGTACATACTTGTATTGTAAACGTCGTATATGTTTTTACTTTGTTGAATGAGTAGCTGAACCGGTGTGTACGGTTTTTGTAAACGATAGATACCAATTAAAATGACTAATTACGAAAGTGATATTGTTTACGCCGGAATGGCTTTAATACACGATCAACGTAAAAATAATTGGAAAACACCGTTATGGGACCAAGTTGCCAATATGAAGAATTGGGTAAGTTCGAATTTGCTAATTTTCAAAACTATTCATAATTTTTTTCAAAAACCGACTCGTTTGGCCATTTTCAACTGTTATCTTAAACATAAACAATTAAAACACCCACATTAATTCATAAAATTATACTTATTTAAAAAATACTAGACAAGTTATACTGCTACAGCATTGCAATAGCTATAAGCTGTTCTGGAATTTTCTCTCCTCGCTATATACTTGCGTCTGTTAGTATTAAACTTATATCATAAATTTTCAAAATTTATTTATCTACCTTCTTCGATTATAAAATTTCACGATTTATTCATAAATTTTCACAAAATTAATAAAAACTTTCTTTTTTTTAAACGACATTGTTTGTGTTAATTCTAATTTGTTTTTATTTTATTAATAATGCTGTATTTCTTCATAATCAATTTACAGTTTGTTTAATATTTCATAAAAGATTTGAGTGTCTAATTAAATTTTTACAATATTTAAAACTAAAAATAATATCATTTTGCTCTGCTGCGATGTGCTGCTAGCGATTTAATAGAATGGAATGCAAAAAGACAACCTTTTTTAATTTTATTAAATTCGATGTTAAAGTAAATTGAATTTGAAAGCAACTTTTTAACGTTTGTATTTTACGGTGAACTAGCCTCTTGCAGTCTCGACTTTTTATCTAAAACTGTCTGGGTTAATCGTCGACTTACCGAACAAATATTTAAACACATATATTTTTTTATATCATTCCTATATACCATTCCAATCGAACATATATTTGAACATATATTCTACATACTATCTATAATAGTATGTTTTACTCTATGTTTTCACCGCAAGTGCTTCGGACCGATAGTAAAAATACCCGATGAGAATAAATCTCAAACATTTGCTTAATACTTAGATCTCTTCAAATTTAGGCGATTTAAGCTGCTTCGTGGTCTTGCTCAAAAATTTAAAACAACTCCCGACAACCATCAGTTAATCAAGATTCCCAATTTTTAAAATTACAGTACCATCTTAAAGATACTGAAACAAAATCAAAATGTTCAAAAATAATAATAGTTTTTATTTTGACAACATTTAAAATTCTACACCACAAGATATTCTGGTAAACGAACTCCAATTTCGCCAAGATCGCCCAAGCGATCTGAAAAACCCCTACATAGAAGGCCAAAACACCGCAATGTAGATAATAGTATATTTATTTTTTAATTTATGTATTTGCAAACTAAATTAATTTAAAACATTTCTAAAAATTATCACTAACCTTTAAGAAACTTTCATTTTGTAAGTTTATGAAATTGGAAATCTCAACATTTGAGGAACTTGGCCATAACCGTGACAGACAATTTATACCCCATTTAATAAAGGCTGCAGTTGGTTTCTCATATCTAAAAGGAATCCAAACCCCATAATTTTAAATTCTATCTCTTGCATCGGTTTTTACTTACCTATTCCACACTTTGGGATACATAAGAAAAACAAGAGCAACGGCAGAAAAAAAAGAAAAGTGAAGAATATTCAAATGACAAATCCGACACTGACGAAGTTCAACATTGGGTGAAGGAACTTCTGATCGAAAGGGTTTTACACAATGTTGAAGATGCCTTTAAATAGCCCACCGCATTCTTCCAGCATTGAGATAAAACCAGCACCTGCTCTGATCTCCACCTTTTACTCGTTTGCAAATTTTTCCATCTATAAATTCTGTAACTCGTACAGAAAAAATACATACTATTCAAGTTATTATTAATATTGTTTTTACAAATAAAATGTAACCTCCACCATTAGAATCCTTGTAAAAAGCAGCCTATCTAAGTGTAAATCTCAATACTATAACGCGAATAAAATAAAATATAAACAAAGTTCATAAGCGTGCGGTTGTTTCAATCCTTATTCTTCTTACTCATCTGTCTGTCTCTTTAAATCTGTGATCGTGTTTCATATACACGGGGGAACCTAGCTTTTAACGTGCAATCCAAACCACGGGAAGCACAATACACTTCATTTTAAGACAGATAATAATGTTTCACTTCGGTTGGAATCAATTTTATGATACCTACGCTACTGAAAATGGGCTCTCGGTCCTGCTGGAAGGACAGCGCCATAAGAAACTCCGGAAAAACCTTCCAGCAGGACGATATATCATTAATGCAAATTACAACATTTCTCGACACAACTTTTGGGTGATTTAAAAGTTTTAAAACTAACTGTAAGCAGATTCGAAAATAGTTTAAATTTCATGTGGGTGCCCAACCTGAAATTGGATGCAATTTAAATTATGTGTTACGGTTATGTAAAGTTTTTAAAGTCGCGAGATTTCTCATTCTAATACGGATTTACATAATTGCATAATTTAAGTGCCTTATCCGGTTTCTATGACGTTGGCATCCCTCTCTAATACGTGTATCTATTTTTGAAATGAGAGCCAAAAAACTGATGAATGAATATACGCGAAGACTCGAAGATCTGAACAAACTGCCAACATTTCAGTAGTTTGATTTGGAATCGAGTCACAACCGCACCTATCCTCCCACGCATAAACTTTTTTTAAATGTTCCTAATCGACTAGTAAACATGTAAAGTACATACTACCAATACATGTGAAGTGAAAATTTTATGTCAGTTACATCAACATAAAAGCAGACATAATCAAATAGAATGATTAACTTGGATAACAATTAAAAAAAAAACGAACAATTTCTATCCATATTTAAAATGCATTATGTTAATTGCTTTTACTTTGATAGTTAATCTATGTTGATTTTGTATTCCAGATGTAATATAGCTATTTTGACATTTTTAATTACCGGGTAGAACAAAATTTTTCGCTCGGTCGTGAATGGATTAACGAGATATACTTTAGCGGTGAATACATTAATAAGATTTTACTAAACATACAAATACAATTTTGCGCGTCAGTGTAGTTGCTTAGCAGCTAAAATCTCGGTTCACATCCCATATGAACAATATACAATTTAAACCGGAATTACCGATGTGGTTAAGTAAATAAGACTTACATACAAATACTGAGATTTAGGTTTAATCAATTTGTTAATTGTAAAAATAACAAATGCTTTTGAGAACATCTAACGTAACATTTTCAATGTCACGGTAATTATACAATAGACCTCCCCTCGACAATGTTTACTCGAGCACTATGTAATAATAATTTCGGCAAAATCAGACGAAGTTAACAGTCATGCTAAATTTTCCTAAAAATTTGTGCTAATAAAAAAGTTGCAATAAATTAAACAATTTTTTTTATAATAAATTATAACCCATATACTTCAAATTGCAGAATATTACATTTCAAGGTTTATAAAAATTTAGTTTAATTAGCTTGCAATACATTGGAAAGACAATAGTGATGAATAATAATAATTATTATTATTATTATTGCAAAAACTATCGAATCATATTATGGATGGTTTATAATATTTTAATTTTTTTTCTCTTGTATAAAATATTTGTTTAATATTTCGTTATCGACTAATATTTTAATGTTTATAGTAATCAAAATGATTATGCAATATAATTAATAGGGCAATTTAAAATAATTTTCAGATCCGGGCTAAGACTTTTTGTACCGTTTTAATAATCGTATTTGGTATTGTACAAGAAATATTACTGTACACAAAAATAAATAATTTAACTGCCGGCTACTCTCAAATTTTTGCGGCGTGGTTTGAATTCCACGTTAAAATATACATTAATATGGATTTTATTTAAATTTATATGTATATATTTCTAGCAGTTAATTTATTTTAATTTTGATATTCAAACTATCCACATATACGGAGCCAACTATCCATATGTATTAGCCAAAAATGTATTTAACCTTTTAAGATTAAGTCGATCACTTGACAATTTTATTATTATCACTAATTTAAGTAGTAAATAAATTAGTACCTATCTAGAATTCATCTGGCAAGGTTGTCCCAAGTCTGGTTATCATCGTAGGGTATTTATAAACTTTTTTGGTAAGTGTTTTTAAGAGTAACAGCAAACCAAGTGTTATGCTTCAACCCTAATTTAAAGAAAGAAAATAAACGGTGTTCTCGAAACGGTCACCCATCTATGTGCGAGCCCGACTTAATTTTTGAATACTTGCGTTACGCTTTGCGTAAAAACGGATACATAAATTAAACGTGAACACGGTTGTGAAAAAAGTGTACATTTTAATATTCTATGTAATAAAGTAGAAAATGTTTAATGACGGAAAATGTAAAATAGAATTAATTTTGTTAGTTTATGGTGAGCCAAAGGGTGTTCTGGATAAATTTTAGATGGGCTACGCACCTTTAGGCGACGCCGCTGTCAAAATCGTATTTTAAAATATGTCTGCCTTTCGGTCGATCAGACTTTAAGTCATGAAGGTTACGTGAAAATGTCTTTCCTTTTTGTAATAAATACTACAATGTTACATGTTAACATTATTAAAAAAAGAGTAAAGCCACTTAATAAATGATGGAAATCGATAAACCGGAAGTATTTTTTTGCTGTTTTAGCAAACGTAACTTTTTACCAGAAAATATATTGAACAAAAGGTATCTATAGTTATAGTAAAAAAAACTTATTTCGAACAGGACCGTATTTAAAATATTGAATAATTCTCGTACGAGGAAGTAAAGGCCGGTTAAGGTTATATCCGAGTATTATAAAAATACTAATTAATAATACAAATGTTTATTTCATCAATTAAGTGCTTGATAAACAATTACTTTTTATTTCATAATGTTTTGTTGCAAACATTGTCTGTACTTTTCACTATTGGAGTGCAATGAAGATCATCTAATAAAAAAATTAGAGCTTCACAACTGGGCTTTTATTAGAAAATACTCATGTTAAAAACTCAAAATTTTGAGAGCATGTATAGCACATATTATAAAATATATAATGTTATTTTTTATTTAAAAAAAGAGTGGAAAATAACTTTTTATGTTCTTTAATGTGGTTATGTATACGGTTAAAATTTTATATTCTTTTTAAGATGAGTATTTTCTAATGGGCAAAAACTCTTTAGGACTAACAAATTACACAATAAATTATTGTTTAATTAAACTTTTTAACAGCTATGGTCATTACGTTGACCCAATAGGCGGAAGTGGAATTCGAACCTAACTTCTTATTCGTAATCGCTTACATTTCCCACTGCCATTATGTCGAGTTATTAATAGTATAATAAAAAAGTTCATCAAAAAGAAGAAATATTGAAATAAAAATAATAATGCAGCTAGACCAAATTGATTAAATTAATTTCAAAAAGAAGCATTTTTGATTTGCGAAGAAGAATTGTGAACATTGGTACTAGTAAGGAAGAAGATACAGAAAGAGATGATGTTGAGGTGAGATAAAATAAAAATTTGGGAAAGGTAATAATCCATTACTAAATTTATTCGAAAATTTGAGTTTATTATTTGGCTAACAAATAATGTGGACGATGACGCGAAGAAAGGATAATTACCCAGCACAAAAATTGATGAGAATACGCAAAACATTTGTAATTATATTGCCTCCCTTGACGTAGTAGCTTGGCGACGTATTTTGAAAGAGCAAAATAAGTCAATAATTTTTTCCTTATTGTTTTCTCATTTCACTATTTTTTAGTGGTGATTATTTTAGTTTTGAAAAAAATTTAATGAGATGTTAGAAACAAGAATAAATTGCATTTGCCTTTATTAAGGTTGTAAAACATCTTTTTCTAGAAATAGCAAACCGTTAAGGGTAGCAAAGTTGTTTGTTTTTACCGGTGACCGTGAGTAGACATTGTATTGCATTATTATCTTGTTGCATCTTTATTTTATTTTATTTTTGGAATAACATGTTATGCTTAAGTTTACTCGTGAGTGGAATTTTTATTTCAAATTTTATAAGCGCCATCTGCAAGTTCAGCGGAAAATAATTATTCAATACCATTAACCTTCCTGCAGCGATGATAGCAATTACGGATCAAGATTTTGTCTTATGATAATATTATTGCTCAGGTGGAAATTACTTAAGCATTTTAAGAGAAAAAATTACTTGAAAACTGCAAGTGCTATAACATCAAAACTATTGAATAAATGTTGCAAGCTGCAAACTTTCTCACATAATAACTAAACCAATTAAAATTGTTTTCTTCGCAAATCTCATTTGCATTGGCGTAACACCTACTCATATTGAGTATTATTAAAATTTAATGTCTGCAAATCTCGTGTCCATTTCCACGTGACTGAAGGTTTCCTCATTTCATTGCCATTTTTTCTTACAGTTGGTTTGTAGAAGTGGCCCCCTTTTTTTGGGTATGTTAAAAGTTAATTGTTGCGCCACTGAACTTGCCGTTTTTTAATAACAGATAATAAAATCAAGTAAAAAATTGTTATTTACAATAGAATCCATACGTTGCGAACATACAAAATGCGAATAAAAAAACTTGGGACAGAAAAATCAAAATTTCTGTAAACAAGTATAAATAATCTAATGCGGTTTTCGTTATTATAATTATTTTTTACATTTATAATTTGTCAACAATTTATTTGCCTTTGTTCACTTAAACGTGAAAATTTTTCAGTTTTGAATATTACAACCATGAAGTGTAAGCTAATTTCTTATGCATATATTTAATAATTTATTTACCCATAAAATTGTTGACCTTTATAAAAAGCGGAACACCATGAAAGCATTGAGATAGTCTTAGAAAAATTTATCATTATATAAATATTTATAATGCTATAATCAATAATTAACTTCTTTAGAGCAAATTGTTTTTAAAAAATAACAAAAAAAATTAACTGTAGAGGTGTTGATGTGTAAAATTGAATATTTTTTGCAAGGTCTTTTGAAATTTTTTTTAAATACAAAATTTGAACAAGACGTGGAGTTGACAAATTAAACTGTTATGCAGTTCGATATAGTATATATATAGGCCAAAGTAATAGATTCAATTATAAATTATTCTATTGTATTTGCAGTTTAAGATTTACGGTAAACTGGAAATTTATTAAAATAAGTTTTAGATAGAAGAAGTAAAAAATGTTAGAAATTTCAAAATCGAAAAAGGAATTTCATTCAGCAAGATGTTACCAATTTACAAACAAGGCTAAGGTCAAACAATCTATAACTTACATATAAAATTTTTAACAACCTAGAACTTAAATTTACAAACCTGAAACATTAAATAATAGAGATGACATCGACGTGTATCCATCGCTCGACTGCGATTTCCTTAAAAACAATTTTGCCGGATTGGCCTGGATTTTAAAATCAGAACACTTTCAAGACAAAGTACATATATGTAAATCGCAATAATTTAAAAAAAAATGGAAATTTAGTAAAAATAGTTTTTCCCGAGCACCAAAAATGGAACAATTTTCAAATAGCGTGACTAGATCGCTTTAATATTTATTTTATAAAGCCTAGGGCAAAATCGATTAATAAAATTTAATTATTAATTTCATTTAATTTAAAGGTAAAAAAACAATTTTCTCTCTACATTTTTCTCGGAAATAAAAATTTGAATAATTGCAAAATAACCTCGAATATTATTTCGGTCAACAAAATTTAAATATATAACTATTGCAAGTTACGAAATCTACTTTTTCAATTTTTTGTTTTTTTAATTGTTTTATTGTCTGTTTTCTTTTCTGATTCAATTAATATCGATAGATATTTTGCGATAATGTTATGTTGAAAAAATCGATAGGTATTTTATAGTTTTTTGCGATAATGTTATGGTGGAAAATTTTGCAAGCCTCAACTTATGTGATTACATTAAAAGGAACTTTATGATTAGAATGATATAAAAGTTTTCAATTAAATCAGAATCACGTTCTCTGTGTTTCACATTGACGTTGCTTGAATATATAGAATAATAAAATAGAAAAACTGACTACCACCAGTTTTAGATTAAAAAAACTTTATCGGAATTATTTGTTTGTGTTGAATAAAAAATTAAAAACTGTAACGCATACAAATAAAATCTTGCTGGGTTGTTTTCGAGATATTAGCAAAAATTATTTAACGGAAGAAATATTTTTGCAAAACCTAAATTTTTCTAACTGTAAAATATACTTAACCAATTTGTTTTCGTCGAAATAATTTCATATTAAAAGGTCAAAATTTATATAACATAACATAATCTTGTTAAAACTAGCACTAGAAGATTAAATTGAGTGTTTTATAAGTTTGTTATCAAAGAAAGTTGATAGTTTGCATGGTCAATGCATGGCTACCATACATGTATGGTCTTCCAATTTCAGGAGTTGCGAAAAACAGAAAATAAATATAAGGAAGTGTGTTTTTTAAATATTTTGACTTTGGACCTAAATTTTTAAACATAATATTACTCAGTGAAGTATGAACAAAATCACCTTCTCTCCAAACACTATTCACGTGTTGATTTTTTTTAAGATATCGTATGACGCATTTGATCCAATTTTATTTCTTTTCGCATAATATACTGTATATTGAATATTAATTTTAACATATTTCATAAAGAATTTAAGTGCAATAGGTCAAAAACATTCACTTGGTAATCATCTTATCAATTTTAAATTGAAAAACACCAACATAATATAATAATTTTGTTTTAGAACGAAGAGAGTCGCTTAACTCCAACGACATACACTCCAACAATATCAGCATCCACAACAGCAACAAATTTATCTTCACTTGAAGTTTTACCTTTGATACCATTTAGAAATAACAGAAGAATGGATACTCTCAAAGAAAATTTAAAAGTTGCGCAGCCTGAAATCGAACCATTGCAAAACAAACAAAGCCATGAACTTCCAACTTCAAGAGGATCCATCAACAGTAGTCAGCATAGGATTGATATTTATAAAACCACTACAACTGCAAAACCTACTATAATATATCAGGTATGTTATTGTTTTTAATTTACATTTAAATAAGTACACGAAAGCTGAAGATTTTCACTTCTTCATTTTAATAAAATGGAATATGGAACCCAAAACGTTGTTTATTTATTTTTTTATGCAATACTATCACTTGATCAGAAATTAACAATTTTTTATTAAATTGAAATAATCGCCAAAGTAGTTCCAACATTAAAAATTTTTTTTTAAATATATGCATATTGTTTTTCAATATTTAATTCTGAACCTTAATAATAAATCTGGAAATTTGGTATATTCTCGCCAATAAAACTTAAGCTTAGTGTCAACCGGTTTCGGTTTATTAAAGCATTATCAGGATAGTATTACAGTTTATATCCGTCGATATATTTGTTAATTTGATAAGTTTTTGCAAGTTCTTATAAATATAATATAACTTATCTTGTCTTTAGTATGTGAATGATACATTAAATTGTTGGGGTATAACGTTTCTTGTTTCAAATGTCACGGAAAATTATTTGATTTGTTTTGATTTTGAATTCCAAGTAAATTTAAGGGTTATCTAACATTGCATTCACGTTTTAATTGATTTCAAGTTCAACGATTGATTTATAATATCGATATTACTTGGAAAATTACTAAGTTAAAAGCAATATTTATCAGTCTCAACGTAATACAAAATGTTTATATTCTTATAAAAAATTCTATTCAAAATATGTTTTCTTAGTAATACAAAACCAAAGTTCATATGGGGCAGTAATATCATAAAATTTCAAAAGAATGTTTTAAATTAAAATTTAAGTTCTACTTTGGTTTCTCTCAAAAAAATTCTTATAAAAACATAAACATAATAAAAGGTATTTTGATGTGAAGAATATAATATATAGCGAAAATTTCTCAAAAATACTTAATAAAACATTTTTTTTCAATTGGAAGTTATAGTAAATACTTTTCCATTAGAAAAAATATATAGATTATTAGGTGTATATACAAAAAAAAATAAACATACTACCAAGTGGAATAAAAAAGTCTTTGTACCAATAAATCAAAAATATTATTGGTAGTTAATAAATGTAAATAAATAATAAACTAAATGATGAGAATATATTTCGAAATCTTTTTTTTTAATATTTCCGTATACCTACAATAAAATTTTAATTTATTTGGTAATTTGGTAAAGGTAAACGTCCACAATTCAATCGTTTGGCCTACCTTTTAATAGCTTTGTAATAGTACATATTGGGTTTAATAGACTTTATTAATAGTATGTAAAATACATGATTTACTTTGGTGATATTATTCAATCAATCGATCGACGTGCATATTTATTTGGTTGTAATTGTTAATTTACGATGATGGCAATTGTTTTTGAAGAACGTAAGTAAAGTTAGTACTAATAAATTCGGAGGGGATTCGAAAAGCCAATATAAAGACATTCCATCATAAATGCCCAAGTGTGTATAGTTTATGACGACTTTGTATTGTTAATAATAGTCTATTAACAGTAAACGATTGTAAAATTTAATCGGTATCATGAAAGTTTTATTACGTGCAGATACACATGTAACATTTAATTTACCAGATGAAGAACCCAAAGCTAAGTGTACTCTCTCCCAGGTACCATCATTACACGTTATAGTGTTTTTCTTGTTTTATTAAAATATGTGCTTTAATTACAGGTAATAACTGCCCTATCTGTATCGTTGGTATCTTTGGTAATTGGTTTTGTTTCGGCTTATACATCTCCAGCTTCAGACTCACTAAAGAAAGAGCTTGACATTAACGATAATGAAGTAAGTAATTTAGTTATTTTTAATTTTTTTATTTTCTTAGTAAACTAAAATGTAATATTATAAAATATATATAAAGTAATCAAACCTAACAAATGTTAAAATAATAAATTTTAACTGTTAAATAAAGAATCCATACTACTTACTTAACAGTTAAAATTTATTATTTTAACATTTGTTAGGTTTGATTACTTTAACATCACACACTACTAAATACCACAAATTACTTAAAAATTCATTTTTTAAGTTATTTTCTATTTAAAATATATATAGCTATTATATATTTTTTATATTATAAAATATAATATTATATAAGCTTGTAATTTTTAAACTTTAGTTTAATCGGCAATTGTAGTAGAATTTTTAACTACTGCAAATTTTTGCATAATATAAAAATATTTTTTAAAATAAAATAATTTTGTAAGGGACAAGGTTATGTCTATCTGTATTATTTGTTTTCTTTGCACGGATTGACCCGATTTTTGTAGATATTTTGAAGTATCCACAAGAAAATGTATTACCTAAATTAAAAATATAATATCAAATTACCCAGTTATTGAGGACTATCTACGGTAGACAGACCCCTTAAAAATGATTATATGTTTATAAGATTTTAAAATTAATCTACCAATCAATACCTGTAGAATTGTAGGAAATATATGTTAAAAATATGTATATACAACATTAATATATTTACTAGTGGAAAATCACAACAAATTATTGAAATTTCTTATGCAGTAACTTTTTATTTACTATTAATAGAAATCAATTTATTTTTAAACTATTTATACTGCTTTGAATACTTGTAATGAAAAATTATACGCAATTAATTATTTTACATAATTTTTGATTTTAAATTAGAAATAATTTTTTTTGAAAAACTCAAAATTAAAAAAAAAACATTTTGTAGTTTTTAAATGCATTTTTTAAGAATGATACTTTTGACCCTTGCTTATATTGGAAATAATTCGTATACGACACAACGAAGTGCTAATTTTTTACCGAAGTTAAAAAAACTTGCTTAATTGGTGTGAAAGTATGTTAATAAGTTTAATGTAAAATCTAACAAATCTAAATGAATTATAAATATTGTATACTAGTGAAAATTATTATAGCTAAAGATTGTAATGCAAAACTACGCACTAATTAATAAACATTAACATGACATCTTATGACGTCAATCCAAGTTGAATTTTTCCTATTATGTTTTAAAATTTAAAGGTTAGGAAATTAATTTTATTGGAATTTTTTGAATTTAATGTAGGTATTATCAGTTGCCCACAATTAGCCTACGATAATACTGTCTATTTCTTTGGAGGTTTGAACCACAAAAAAAATTGTTTTTTGTAGATATTTATAACTTTTTTAATTTATTTTAAAATTTAAAATTTAAATTATAATTTAAAATAAGAAATTGATTTCATAAGAAATATTTTATTACAAAATAATACTTAGAACGAAAAAATCACACTATTTCAAAATTGGTAAATCCCCTAATTTCGGTCAATATGGCATAGTATTTTGCGAAACAAAAACATCTCATTAATTTTACTTATGATGCTAAGTTATCGATCCCCCAACAAAATTATAACCAGACCTAAACTGGAAACCTCAAATATTGTAGAAATAACGGTTCTATTTACGCATACTGTTTAACAAAAAACCCATTTAGTTTAAATTAGCGAGAGCACACTATATTTATTTTACTAATTTTATTTGTAGAAACGTAACACACGCTCTCGTGGTTTTTTCACAATCATTTTCATCAAATAAAAATAACCTTCGTTTTAATTAGTTCACTCATCAATCGACATAAATATAAGATCCTCGTGAAAAGTAAACAAACAAATGATTATAGTTTGTTTATAATTTTTAAGCTTGATTTTATTAATTGTTTTTTTTTTCTTTCAGTTATCATGGGTAGCCGGTTTGATGCCTCTTGGTGCTCTTCTTGGAGGTCTAGTAGGTGGTCAACTAATTGAATACTTGGGCAGAAAATTAACCATCGTAATAACCGATTTGCTGTTTATCCTGTCCTGGTTGTTTATTTCATTAGCAACAAATATCTGGCTCGTGTTTGTGGGGAGAGCTATTGCTGGATTTTCTGTTGGAATTGGTTCGCTAGCATTGCCTGTTTATTTGGGAGAAACTATCCAACCTGAAGTTAGAGGAACTCTTGGTTTATTGCCTACTGCGTTTGGAAACATTGGAATTTTACTATGTTTTGCATGCGGATCGTACTTGTCTTGGAGCAATCTTGCTTGGATAGGAGTTGCACTACCAATGCCGTTCCTATTGTTGACTTTCCTTATTCCTGAATCACCCAGATGGTATATTGCAAAAGATAGGCAAGAACGTGCACGCGATTCCTTACAATGTTTACGAGGCAAAAATGCTGATATTGAAGAAGAATTCGATAATTTGAACAAATCTCAAAAAGAGTCTTACAGTGAAAGTGAGAACTCTAGCGTGTTAGACTTATTTAGGCGAAATAACTTAAAACCTTTACTTATTTCTTTGGGGTTGATGTTTTTCCAACAAATGAGCGGCATCAACGCTGTCATTTTTTATACTACAGATATATTTCAAATGACTGGTTCCGATCTTAACAAAAACGTATGTACTATAATAGTAGGAGCAGTTAACTTTATATCTACATTTATTGCAACTGTACTTATAGATAGATTAGGGCGTAAAATACTTTTATACATTTCAAGCATATCTATGGTTATAACATTAGGAATTCTTGGTACTTACTTTTACTTAATTTCGATTGATGTGCCCGTTGCCGAATATGGTTGGGTGCCTTTAGTCAGTTTTGTATTATACGTTTTGGGTTTTTCTCTTGGTTTTGGACCAATTCCGTGGTTAATGTTGGGCGAAATCTTTCCTGCCAAAATTCGCGGATCGGCTGCTTCTTTAGCAACGGCCTTTAATTGGGCATGTACTTTTATTGTAACAAAAACATTTGTTGACATAATCCACGCTATTGGTCCTCACGGAACCTTTTGGATGTATGCTGGTATTTGTTTGATATCTTTAGGCTTTGTAATTATATGGGTTCCAGAAACCCAAGGACAAAGTCTACAAGATATAGAAAGAAAACTAGCAGGTTTGAAAGTTAGACGAATGAGTTCTGTAGCAAATTTGAAACCATTGCCCTCGACGTTTTAATTTTATACTTACTATAAGTTATAAAATCTCATTAAGTTTTAATATTTTTAGCAACATTAACCAATACTGATCAGGTAATTTGCTAAAAAAACAAGACCAAATACACCAATGCGATATTAGATTAAGTAAAGTGAATCTCCTTTTATATTTAGACTAATTATTCATAGTTTTAGGCAGTATGTATTTATTTTTTATAAAAACTAATTTTATAGTGTTATACATAGTGTCAAATATATTTGTTATTTTATTAATAAAGTATTAAATTTTTGTTTTTGTTTTACTTGTATTATTCTGTAATTTGGACTATACATTTAAGAAAGAAATTCCCTTAGAAGTAGGATACTTGGTTTAATCCCGAGAACTCGATCCGAATTCGATTATTTGTAGAAAAAATAAACTAAAAATCATTGGCCTTTTTTATAGCTTGCAAGTTGGATTGGGTAGACCGTAGAACACAGTTTAGTGCGTGTTTAAATTAAGTATTTTTCAGTACAGTACAGGTGACCCAGATACAATGCGCATTCACAATACATATCCAAAAATTAATGCAAGGCTACAGCAAAAGCAGCACTCTTTTCTAAGAACTTGTATGCATATGGTTTAGACATCATCTGGACCGCAAGTTTTATTGAACTACTAACGCTTTCATGATTACTCCAAAGAGATATCTTATCATTGGGTATAAGATTTTATTGGTTATATTATTTTTATTATAAGTTTATTTTGTTTTGTCTATTTAGTCAACAGTACTCCAGACAAATTTGGCAAAAAATATTAAGTAATAATATTATAGAGAAGGGTATCAGCTCTCAAACTAAAAATCTACAAATCAATCATCAAATTTATGATCATTTCATCTATGCAGCTCGGGCGTTGGCTTTCGCGTCCTCCAGACAAATATACCGCCTTCAGGTCGTACAGTAGGTCATATCTAGTAAATAGACTATAGTCTGGTCAACAGTGGTTCGATCCCCAGCCAGGTGGAAGAAAGTTTGTGTTGGAGCGTGCTATCTTCCGTCACGGCAAAGTATCTGTCGGTGCATTCCTGGTGTGATTTGCATCTCTGGCGTCCAGATGATGTAACATGCCAGTTGCACAGCGTCCTCTGTGTATCGAATTCTACGTAAAGCTGTAGGTCCTTTTCTTTGCATGCGCGCCATGTCCGGTTAGGTGGCTGTAAAGGCAGACCTTGCGAACGCTTATTTTAAACAAATAATTCATCTGCAAAGTTGAATCTTTCTAGACCAGCCGATCAGACATATTAGGATACGATCCTATACCAAAAACGTCTTCTATATTTCCCAATCAAAACAAGAAATATTCGCACAAGTTGTGGCACTCCAGATCTAAGCTACTAGATTAGATTAATGTGAGTAACATTAAAAATGATAAGCAAGCAGGAAAGATCGATAATGAGTAAGAAAACTTCTAAAACTGCCGAGTTTAATGCCAATTCCAATTTCAAATTTGATTTCGTCGTAGTGGCGAAATAAATTTAAATCGCTGCGACCAAGATAAAACTATTAAATGAAAAAACCGGGAACGATGAAGACTCCAACGTTGATCAAAACTCAACGCCGAAAAAGTCGACCAAAGGAACAAAATCAAAAAAAGCCCGTAAATTCCCTCAGGTATTTGGATTATTTCTTCCAGGGGATCTCGGTATCGAACATCGTTAGCTTGGTTTAAGATAGCCTGGAGAGCTTTCTGGACTGAGTACTTTTGTTTTGCATGTGAATCTGCCTTTCTCGTTCTCGAAAAGTATGCTTTTGCATTCATAGAACCATAGTAAGTACCTTACTAATGCCCGGTTTCATAAAGAATACCTTAATCTCCAATTAACTAATGGTTTGTTAACTTTAAGAAGCCATTAAATTTTGGTGGGTTTCATAAAGCATATATCTTGTTAAATTAACTAATGACATGTCCCTAGATCTTTCATTAAGATTTTTAGTAACATAACAGTAATATTTGATTTTTGACAGTTTTACATTATGTTTCCTAACTTCAAAAATATTATAAATATAAACTTGAAGCGGTCAAACAAAAGGACGCTTTGGAAATGTCTTTGCTTAACTCCAATATTGAAGCAGCCAAAGCAAAAAATGTTCTTAAAATTACTTTGGTTCAATTAAAAATTGAAAAAATGTTAAATAATATTTAATTTGTTAAAATAATTTTTATTAAAGTATTTATTGAAATATTATATTTATTATGTAATTCCTAACAGCATTAGGACTTTCTAGTAACCATCATTAGTTACTTACCAAACTTATATAATTATAAACAACTGTCACTTTGTAAATAGTTTGAATTGTAGGTTAGGAATAATCTCTTATTAAGAACTTGACTGACAATATTTAGCCAATTAAAGTTTAACAAGAGATTAGTCGGCTCGGAATCGTTGTGTAATGTGGTTTGAGCGGTGTGAACTTTCTAGATCTGCTATTTTTGAGTAAAATTTATTCCCAAAAATACTTGTATAACATAAAAACCATGTTTTTTAATTAAACAATTCTTTAAGATTTTAGACTTTTTCCTCAAAATATTTGGATGGTCTCAAACGCAAAATTTAATGTTTATATTTGTAATTTTAAGTAAATTAGAGAATTTTTAAAATCCGACTAAAGGTTATTATATTATCTTTTAAATTTTTCTAATAAAAGATTCCGTTATATAAGCAAACAACAAAAGTTTTTTTAAAGTATTTTGTCTATAATTTTTTAATTGGTATCCTACGTAGATAACTTTTGTAAAAGATCTTTTCCGTATTATCTTATATCTTTCATTGTAAATTAAAATGTTTTTGATTTTTATGTTAAAACATAGATACTACATTTTTTTAAATTTGGAAGTTGTATAATTTAACATATTTAAAATTAATTTTATATTTAACAGTATAAAAACCAGAAATTTAATATAATGATAATTTTAGATTTTTGTTGTAATAAATATAGCTAATTTATGTAAAAACAACCAGTTAATGGAAGATAACTGTATAATACATCACTGAATCCGACTTTTTTTTCATTGGTATCTTCTATCTACAAATCGCTTTTTTGTAAAAAATTTAAAATATCATTATTAAAAAAGTAAAAAAACAGCATTAATATTAATGATATTTTAACAAATATATGCAATTCTTGACTTGGAGTGAAAGGAAGAGGTTTGAATTTAATCAAGAATACTAAAAAGTACAACTATAAATAAAAGATATTGCATAACAGAATATAATTCCCGGCTCAGAGTTAACTCAGTGTTTAACCAATCATAGATTGAGTTAACTACTATTCTTTTTTTTCTTTTATTATTCTGAGCATATTTATCTCGGTGGTGTCCGATGTCTTATATAATATGCAAACGTTAGGTTTTCTATTTTTATCTTGGCATAACTACTGGGTTGGCAGTATAAACAGGTAAGTCGATTCTAGTTACTTTCACCCATTTGTTTAATAAATAAATTTTATATTAAAATAAGCGCTGTTTCATTGCGAACGCGATGATATAAGGTTGTCAACACGATGTTGTAGGGTTGATAACCCTATATCATCGTGTTCGTAATGAAACAGCGTTTATTTTTGATTGGTATTAAATTTATTCGTTAAACTAATAGATGCACTGTTTAATAAAAAGTCATTTTTCAATTTTTAATTAATAATAGTTTGGCCAGGAATTTTTTAACCAACCCACTCGCGATATATTTTATATCATACTAAATTTGATATAAAATACTTTTCATCTATTAAACAGATGGGTGAAGGTCGTTTCTAGTTCGGATCTTCTACTATTATATTATTGTTAACGCGGATTCCGAACAGTGGTACCCGCCATAAAGAATAGTCATAACTGAGATTTGAACCTGAATACTTCTAGAATATATCCAGAACTCACAACCGACAAAACTAAGTCAACCAAAGTTGCTATTTTAATTTTTCAAGAGAGAATACAATAGTACTACGGTTCAGATGTAGTATTTACGTTAACCAGGTCTACAGGTTTTTATAAATACAATAAAAATTCTTGCAAAATTTTAATCTGCAAATCGTTTGGTAGGTCTTTCGAATTGCTTTTACCATGCGCCATACGGAGTTATTTTCGCACGATGTGCTGTCTATTTCATGGTCTAACTTTCCTTAGGAAAATTCTTAAAAAATGTGGCTGTTACTTGATTTTTCAATTGGTTTGCACGATTTCGACCCTCTGCGTTTCACGTCCATCTAGCGGAGCGTAAGCCAGGGATGAGGTGGGATAATTGGTTGATTTCAGAGAGAAACAAATCAAATTTTAGAAAACACATAACTTTTGAAGTCTCTCTTTGTCTCGATTATCGGGATGTAGGCTGCGGAAATCTGAAAAAGATCGTGATTAAGATCGAATTTATTAATTTTTGTATTTATTGTAGTGGCTTCCAAGATCAGTCCTTCTCACTATATTGCTTTTCTATTGATTTCTTCACACTAAATTACTATTCCTTCTCCTTTTCCATTTTTTTTTATCATTCTTTGAGGATATAATTGGGTATATATGATTTCGTGGGTTGCCTAAAAGTAAGTCTTACAGACCAGGATAATGTTCAGGTCATTCTCCATGGTGAAGTTGCTACGGTTAAAAGTAGATAGGATTAAAAAAAATAATAATAAATTATTGATGGTGATATTATCGGTAGTTGGGTCGTGTGCCTTTGGCTAGCTCGTAAAGGCAAATAAAACTAAAATACAAAAAAGAAAATGAGCTGATTCTTCTTCAGATTGGGAGGATTAATACACAGGGGAAAATCGCTAAAGTAACGCTTCGAAGAGCCAGCCGAAGTATTGATATTTTTGGGCGCTACGAAGTTTAAAAAAAAAAAGAATCACCCTGTATATTCGAATCAACAGCCACGTTAAACTACGAAAAATATTGGCTGTTGCAAGAAAGAAGTAACCCAGTCAAGAAAAGACTGAGTAACAGAGATACCGTTTGTTGTTTTCGATTTAATAAAGAAAAATAAAATATATACAATAATGCGAAAAATTGGGCTATAAATTGGGAAATAAGCGAAGCAATGGTCCATGAACTAATTTAATCCTTCAAATGAAGATTGGATAACTTCCCAAGTAAACGTAAAAATTAGGAGAAGAAATCCAAAAAAAAAAATCGTAGCAATCAATACTAATCCCAAATAAACCTGAATGAAAAGATAATGCAATTTTCACAAAAAATTGATTAGCTACGTCGTCCAAATATAATTACTCGACTTACAAATTATAACTTTTCTCCAAAATCGCAAAGTTAAAATTAAAAATGTGCGAATTATCAATTATGATAATAATTTCCATTAAGGCTGTTCTTTTAGTGCATTTTTATAAGTTCTAAACGGCTGAACCAATTAACTTGAAATTTTGACAGAATGTGTATTAGATTATTACAAACCTTTACGAATATCCTTTTTTGAATAAGTTTTTTGGTTTTTCCAAAAAAGCTAAAAAACTATTGAATTTGAAAGTATGTTTAAATTAATTTGTCTAAAATGGTGAGTATGTACTATGTACATACGGTAACAAACAAATATATTTTTTTAAGAATTTTAAAGGTGTACCATATAATATGACAAGTTGACATATTACGTATTGTTACGAAAGAACGTCTAATTATATTTGATGACTAATGTATGACGTCATGTGTGATGAGTCATGCATGATAACATCATTAGTCATTCAAATAAGGCTTCGATATCAATCGAGAAGCGCAAATAAGTGACTAGAAATTCCTGAATGGTTATGGAATTTTTTGAAGGCTGCATTTAAGTATAAATGCAGCGCGATTTTCTGTCACGAATCAATCTCAGTTTGAACGCGCGAGTTTTAACATAAATAAACAGTGAACATAAATACAGTAAAGTGATAACGTTATACCGAGTGTTTAAAGAAATATAGACCTAGTGTTAAATATAAATTATAGTCAGTGGCGGCTTGTCGGGGTAGGCAGGGTAGGCAGTGCCTCACCAAACCGACAAGCCAAGTTTTTCAAAAAGTAATTTATATATTTTGTATAATGTAGATATATATTATACAGTTGTATACGAAAGATTATGATAGCTCATAACCACCAAGTTATGATTTAAATTAAAGTTTCAAAAAAGTAATTTATAAGGTTTGTTTAATGTTTAAATGATTAACTTGAATATGAAATAATATTTCGGTAGTATTAGATAAAAATTACATCTCTGTTTTCAAATATAATGTAAGATATAGCAAGAATTAATTAGAACTATAATTTTTACTTATATTATTTTTTGATCAATTTTTAAATTTTTTTTAAACATTTTTGTATGTTTTTAGTTAATATTATATATTTTTATTATAATAATATGTTATAATATTATTAAATCACATTGAAAACATATATTGTAATGATATTTTTTTGCAATGCGTGGCAAACTGCAAATAACCACCAATCTCTACGGCTTTACAAGTCGGAGAGCTAAGACTTCTCAGGGGCGGATTCAAAATTCCAAAAAATTACCAATTACATCTAAAATGGCGCCCCACGTTGGGCGCCAAAAAGATATAATGATAAACAATTATTATTTTGCTCCAATAATAAATTCTTCAAAAACAAATTTTTGTATCGTAAATAAATTCAAATATAATAATTTGTGAAACTTTACTGGACTCGTACTTTTAATTTTAACGCTTATCCAAATCGCCTTCTTATCACCATCGCACATTCGCTCGTACAAATGTAATTTCAATTCTTCCAATTTTAAACCAATTTCAAATTTTGCTATTTTAACTGCTCTTGTTAAATTAACCAAATTAATCAAATCAACTACCGTTCGGTAGCAACGTATCAAAAAAAAATCCAAATTATCCAAATATCAAAAATAATCATCCAAAAATTACGCAATAATGCATTCGCATCAAAATTCAGTTTATTCAATCAAAAATATTAGAATATAACTCACAAATTCAAACTTATATTAAAAAATTTCAATAATTGCCTCGAGCCAAAATCGCACAACAGGCTCGGGCAGTCGCTGTCGGCGAAAAAGCCAATATCCTTGTCGGTTCTCCCCCACCTGTCCAATTTTACAATCTTACAACTTAAAATTATTTAAATAAAATTTTCGTCAAATGTACAGAGTAGGTGCGAATCCCCTTTTTTACCACAATATACTTTTTAAAAATAATATAAACTCTGGTAAATTTAAATAAAGCGAGTCTAGTTTTGTGATTTCCGGTCAACGAAAAACGTTCGTTCGTGAATAAGCGTACTGCCATTATTAGACATTGACTTTAACTTTTTAACTGCCTCAAGATTTATCAATACCTGCCGTGCTTGATCCCGTGCGCGTTTGTGCAAATTTATACCTAATAAGTTTACTTAATAGTTCAAGGGGCTTGAATTTACGCGCACTGCCATGAAAGACATGTGTATTAAAGTGCCTTGCTGCCACTCGCAATATTTGTGCACATATGTATACTAAAGTTGGAATTTTACTTCTCGTGCTATATTTACTGTAAAAAATACTCATCGAGACAAATTAATCAAGTTTTTGATTATGTTATTGACAAATCTGAGGATTTTGAAAATTTAGCTAGAGTAGAGACCATGGGATTAAAACATAGTTTACAAAATTATAAATTTATTTTTTTCTCGAAACGTTTACTTTGATATTTGAATAAAGTGATGTAATATTTTCTATTTTACAAAATAGACTAACATATTTAATTTAAGCAAGAACACATTTGCAATCACTTTTATCTAAATTACGCGAATTTCGAAAATGTGATGATTTTTTTAACAGCATTTATATACAACTTAATGCTGACGAATGTTCGAGTCGTCGAAGAAGTCAAGAAGTTACGGTAATTAATTAAATTCAAATTAGATTTTCCGATTTAGAGAAATTGCATTTCCTTGATTTATTTAATGATTCAAAATTTACAATTATACTCAAAAAAATTAATTATTTCAAAAAAAAAAAAAAATTCCAAACTGATCCAAAATCCATCATAATCTATAAATATTATGGAAATGTTCATTGATTCAATGAAATTTCAATAATTTATATAATTAGTCGATTCTGAAGAATTAAAGATGTAAAATACCTGAGATAAATAAACAAAATAGATTTAAAAAAATATATTAAATTTTTACCAAACGGGGTCGAATACATGGGATAAAAATAGAGTTTTAAATTAATTTTCCCCAAAAAATTTCACCGAACCCACTCCAGGTTGAGGGGTACGGAGTATCCCCGGTTTGACAAGCGTGCCTCACCAAGTACATTCTTCACAAGCCGCCACTGATTATAGTGTAAATAAATTGTAGTGTAATTGTGTTAGTGTTAATCTTAGTTTAATAATTGTAATTAATCGTATCTGTAAAAATCGAAACTTCAAATTTAGAAAGCTCCTATTTATATTGATGTTTTAAAATAAAATTTTTTCATCTGTTCAACATAAAATTAAAAATTGCTTTGTCAACTTTTAGTAGTAAGATAAATGCTATAGTATTATATTATGATGTAACCAGGGTGTAATATTTAGCACTTAGCACTTTATTTAACCAATTTCAAATTTTTTTAAGGCAAACAGAATAGGCATGATGACACTATTAACGAATCAGAATGGTTTTACAGAAAAATATATGCTAAAAGGGTTAAAATATGTTAAAAGGGTTCTAAAAAATGATCCCGTTTTAATATAAACATTAAGATTAATAAGATTTTCAATAAAATAAAAGTATAAAATACTGCAATCGGTCATGTGATCTGAAACGCCAATCAGAGCAAATGACGTCACGGTTCAGTAAATGTCATCGTGTTGCTTGAAGTTTTATTTTGATTACGCGTTTCAGTTACATATTTCTGTCATTTTAATTAGCAATTTGTTGTTAATACTAGTTTTGTGTTAAAATAAGAAATCCAATAATCACCAACGATGGAACAAGATTTTATTAAGACTTTATTCGGTACATAAACAAATAGTTTGTTAGGTGTTGCTATTGATGTATTTTTGCACATAGGAACAGCACACCACTTGTAAACTTTGGAATTCATGATATTTTGTTGACTTTCTTCGTTTAGCATACACTCGCGATACATACATACATACATACAATGCAATGTTTACGAAAGTGTGACGTCACAAACCGACGCCATGACACCTACAAGCGTTTCACGCTTAATTCAAATTACATAGCAGAAAATACATTAATTTACGTTAAAACTTAAGTTCATTGCTGAAATAAACTTTTTTTCGAAAATAGGGGACGTGTACCTTCAATAAGGAAAAGTATTTAGAAATCTGTCATCATGCCTATTATTTAAATGCAAGTATTACATGGGTAACATCTAAGATTTTATCAAATGTTTTATTTAGAACGAATTTTCTGAAAGATAGGTAAAATCACACAAATAAAATACTTCTTCTAAACGAAATCCTGTATTTGCACTTGATATCAAAAAATTCAATATCATCAAAACAAAAGAACACTGATATCAAAAATAGAAAATCAATTTTATGATTTATGCTTAGCATGTTTTTGGAAAGAAATTCAATAATTTCAACATAATTTTGAATTTTGCGGCACAGGAAATGTAATTGATTTCGAAAGTAACAGGAAACACGGACTTCAGGCGAAACTCATTTTTCGGTGCCGTATGTGTAAATTCAAAAAGCAAGGGATTATTTTTAAATTACAAATTGATTTATTTATACTTTACACGATTATAACCGACAGTCACTGTATATAGCCAAGTCATCGTAAGCTTTCATAAAATTGTCGAAAAAAATAATTTTAAAAACATAACGAAAATTATTTCATTTATAATTAGAGCATAATTATAAAATAAGTATATTTAAATACCTTCGGTAAAAATTATAGTACGATAGTATAGGGTTATCAGGTTACGATCTCTCCTTGATTCGTAGTAATTTTTCTACACACGTTTACACTTTAAAAGCATTACAAAGTTTCTACACGTCAAGTTTGCTGTCTTTGCACAACACGGAATTCCTTTTCTTACGTTGGGATGGATAGTCTCGGAGAACAGCCTTAAGTTTAAATTCAAAAGTGAATTAAACTATAACAAAGTCTTGAAGAAGTTTGGTCCTTTTTCAACTCCCTAGGCCGTTTTCGTTCCAGTACGATATCTTGAGATTTTCCAGAGTTCTTCTTGGCGTCTTTTGGTTTATTGGTAGTCCCTTGGTGTGGTTGAATTGATTCAAAGGCTTGTGATATTAATCCTTGGTATTCCATAACGACTCTGTCTACTTCTTGGTTCATCTCGTTCCAAGCCAAAGTGACGAGTTTGTTTTATTGTCATCTTGTTTTTCTTCTCTTGAGATTTTGTCAGATGTGGTGGACTTTAGGAATTGCTTTCCATTGACCCTTGTTGCCAGGAGAGAAAGTCTTGTTGTTGTTTGTGCATAGGTTTTGTAGTTCGTAGACCTATACAGTCTGAACATTGACTTGAAGAGTTCCGGTTTTACTTTGTATTGATGTCTGTTTGTAAATCGCTTTAGTTTGAGGTAGCTGGGTACCCTTGATAACTGATGGGGTGATGGCTACTGCAGTTTTATTATTATTATTATCAACAACTACAGATTAGAGCAGAGGCACAAGAGTACCTATATTGCTCAAAAGCACCAAAATACAACAAAAGACAAGTTCAATCAACTTACAGCAAACACTAATACAAAATAATACAAACATTAAAACATTCTACAATATAACACAAAGAGTAAAAAGAAAAAAATAAATACGCCCATCAAGCCATCAAAAACCCATCAAGTCTGGCCTTAAAAGAATTTACAGACGGCGCGCTAACAACATCTGGCGGTAGTGAGTTCCAAATATTAAAAACTCGGTTGCTTATGAAGTATTCCCTGGCTCTCGAACGATAAATCTCATGAGTCAGCATGAGGCCATTTCCACGCAAACGCTCATCATCCCTGAACCGCAGCAGGTGTCTAAGGTCAACCGAAAACAAGTTATGAGCCAAGCGATAAGTAATGATTAAGTCACCACGAACAAGTCGATCGCATTCACTTGAAAGGTCAAAAATATTAAGACGGTTCAGGTAAGACGGTCGCTGCCTGCCATAAGGGAGTCTAGTAGCAGCGCGCTGCACAGACTCAATGAGAATAAAATCTCTGGCCCAAGTAGGACACCAAACACCAAAGCCATATTCCAAGACTGGACGTATATATATCTTATATAGAATGCAACTAGTGGGCACATTTATGTTGCTAAAAATTCTTTTAAAAAGACCTAATACATATTTAGCTTTATTGCACCTGACCGCAATATTGTCAGACCACATCAAATCAGAATTCATAACAACACCGAGATCGGTAATCTTATTAACACTTTTGACGACAACATTATTTATCACATAGCTAAGGCGAGGATTGTTTTTACCGATGCGCAACACCGCGCACTTGTCTACATTGAGAGGAATCAACCAATCACGGCACCAACTAATCACAGTGTTTAGGTCACTCTGGAGCTCACTATGCAGAGTCAGCGGGTTCGCGTATATCTTTGTGTCATCGGCATACTGGGAAAAACCGCAAGACAAAGAACACCCCAGATCGCATGTGTACACCAAAAACAGCAATGGTCCAATCACTGAACCTTGGGGGACTCCACTTATCACCGGTCCAAATTCTGAAAAGTCAGTACCCACTTTAACTCTAAATTTTCGGCCAGAAAGATAGCTGGCTATCCACCACAGCAACCGTCCACGTATACCGGCACATTTCAACTTTTCGACCAGACGCATAATCGGAACCCGATCAAAAGCCTTCGAAAAATCCAGATATATCACGTCGGTTGGCAATTTCTCGTCCAAGGACTTGGTCCAACTATTTAAACACGTTAGCAGATTTGTGGTAGTAGACCGACCGGGAAGAAATCCGTGTTGCTGATCAGGTATAACTTTATGCAGAAGCAAGAACGGCACCATGTAGTCAACAATAATTCTCTCCATAACTTTAACCTCTACGGGAGTCAAACTGATCTGTCTGTAATTTTCAGGGCTAAGCTTGTCACCCTTCTTATGGATAGCTATTACCGTTGCCGACTTCCAACAATCAGGAAGAACAGACATGTCCATACACCTCTGCATAATCATCGACAGAGGAAGACTAAGGGTAAAAGCACACTGCTTCAAAACTATCGAAGGGAGACCACCTGCTATCGAGGAGGAAGATCTTGGTAATACTGCGAGTTTCTCATAAACAGATTCGCGAGAGATCACAATGTTATCAAGTGAAAAAGCGTTAGGGCGAAATCCAGGCTCAGGAAGGGCGCCTCCGGGCTCAGCTACGTAATTGGTTTCAAAATATTGTGAGAAAATCATGGCCGTTCTCAGATCATTATCAGAAAGCAATCCATCACAATCTCTGACGCGAGGGGCATGCACATTGGAAGACATAGAATTTCTAACATAGAATTAGAATTTATGCGGACTGCTATACGCGATGTCACTGCACAAAAATTGAAACCGCTCTTACCTTAATTATGTTGGATTTTCAGTTTTTTAAAACTTTTATGCACGATGGGTGCAATATTTTTAACTTTCATATTTGATTAGAGTTTCACTCGATAACGCACGTTGGTGCGGTTTCAATTTTTGTGCAGTGACATCGCGTATAGCAGTCCGCATAAATTGTGAATCAGTAGCTATTATAGTGCACATAATTAAGTGATAACACCAAGTAAGCGGTACTGATGACGACTAATGAGTCAGAAACACATTGTGTGATGGCTAGACGGTCGAAAAAGCAGGCAATGTGTCTACCGCTCTTACCTTAATTATGTTGGATTTTCAGTTTTTTAAAACTTTTATGCACGATGGGTGCAACATTTTTAACTCTCATTTTAATATAATTCAAAATTTTGTTTAAATAATGTGTATCGTATAGTAAAATATAAATAGTTACTTATAATAATTATATTTATAAGCGTTGTTGTATTGCGCAATAATTTTTTTAACGCTTAAGAAAGGGACCCTACGGCGAACTTTGAACACAAGCCCAAATTTTGTAGTTACGGCGCTGCGATTGATACATTTTGAATCTGCTATTATATATGAGGGCAGTTCAAAAAGTTCTTGGTTTGACACATAGATGGCGTTAGAAACCGCGAAACCATAACTGCATTGAAAACTTCGATCCTTTATAACCGTAAGGAGCAGCAAACCGAGAAGCACCCGACCGACTGCCCAGCCCCAAAACCACGAAATCCAAGGGTTCGTATACGAACTCTTCTACGCGTTCTCCAACAACCTCAAGGACGTAGACGTGGGAAAAGCGACCATCGACAAACTCCAGACAGCAGCGGACGCCATCGCCACAAAATACCCAATCGCGAATGCCTAGACACCGACATCAACCGTTATCCCTACAGATTGCATTCTGGAATGCAAACGGACTCCTCTCGAAGAAATTCTTGCTGCTAGAGTTCGCCCACGCCTACGACCTAGACGTTATCATGGTCAACAAGACCCACCTAAGGAAAGGTGACAACGCCAAGCTGCCAGGATACATCCTGTACCGCACCGACCGACAACACGCCCGAGGTGGAAGCACCGCCATTTACATCAAGACCTCCATCGAGCATTACAAAGGACCCCCACTGGAACTAAACCACCTAGAGACCACCACAATCGACGTCCTTACGAAGAACCACGGATGGCTCCAGATTTCGTCAATATACAACGCCCCCAACAGGGAAATCCTCCGAGAAGATATCGCCGCCCTCCTCGACGGACCCGGAGGGAAAATCATCGCGGGCGATTTCAACGCAAAGCATTCGACCTGGGCCTGCAGGCACACCAACCAAGCAGGAAGAACCCTTTTCAAGATCGCAATGGATCTCGACCTCATCATCGCCGCTCCGACAGCCCTAACCCACTACTCCCCGGCAGGCACGCCAAGCATCATCGACCTAGCCCTCATCAAGGACACCCAGATGCAGTTTCATCTAACAACTGCACAGGAGCTCACCTCGGACCACTACCCAGTGCTCCTCTACCTGGGAGACGACATAAGGTCAAGACTAAACCCGACGAGACCTAAAATCTCATGGCCTTCCTTCCACGACCACCTTCTACAAAACATGGACGCCATTCCGATCATTTCCACAGAAAACGACTTGGAAAAATACGTTGAAGTCCTCTAGGACAACATTTTGCGATCCATCCAGCACGCAATGAGGCAAATTGACGTCGCTGACATCAGAGATCGCCTTCCTCCAGAACTGAAGGCACTTATCCAGGAAAAACGTCGCGCTAGGAAACGCGTACAACGCACTTGGCACCCGGACAACAAACGACGTTACAACCGCCTCAAAGAGCAAGTCTCCGAAGAAGTCAAAGCGCATCACGATCTGAAATGGGCAAACAAGATCGAATCGCTCAACTTTAAGGACCAATCCGCCTGGAAAATGGCCAACGCCCTAATACGCCCCAAAAACCGCCAGACGCCCGCCATTACCCGCCTCGACAGTACGCAAGCCAAAAGCGACCAAGAAAAGGCCGACACCTTCGCCGACAACCTGGAAATCCAGTGCAGCCCCTTCGAAGAGCGCCTCAACCAAGACCATATCGAAATGGTCGAGGACTTCGTCAAGAGGACCCTCCCAATCAAAGACCCCACACCGATCGACCCAGCCTCGACAACGGAAGTCACCCAAATAGTCCGATCCCTGAAGAACAGGAAGGCACTCGGATCCGACGCGATCACCAATCGATCCCTCAAGGCGATGCCGCGCAAAGCAATCGCAGCACTCACTGACATCATCAACGCCTCACTCCGCCTCCGCTACTTCCCGCAGAAATAGAAAACTACCGATGTAGTGGTCATCCCCAAGGCAAGTCAAGACCCCCGGAAACCCCAAAGCTACCGCCCCATCAGCCTCCTCCCGTCGCTAGAGAAAGTCGCCGAAAGAGTCATCTCCACCCGGATCAAGCAAACCATGTTCGATCATAGCATCCTGCAAGACAAGCAATTCGGTTTCCGACCAGGACACAGCACGGTCCAGCAAGTTCTCCGCCTGGTCGAACACATCTCCCTTGGTTTCAAAGAGAAAGAGGTCACCGCACTTGTTCTACTCGACGTGTCGAAGGCCTTCGACAAAGTGTGGCATCAAGGTCTTCTTTACAAGATGTTAAACGCCAACATCCAACCAGCACTCGTCAGGCTGGTGGCGTCCTACCTTGAAAATCGGAAATTCAAGGTCAAATTCGAAGGCACCCGATCATCCGAGCGCTTCATCACTGCCGGAGTATCCCAAGGATCTATTCTCGCCCCGACCCTCTTCAACATCTTCATGAGCGACATGCCAGCTCCAACCCACCCGAGGACGAAGATCTCGCTTTACGCGGATGACACGGCCGTCTACACTTCTTCCATGAGTCAAGATCTCGCCACCGATCGTCTGCAAAATACTGTTAACAACCTTGAAAAATGGTTCGCAACATGGCGCATCGGTGTAAACTCAACGAAAAGCACCGCGACGATGTTCAAGAAGAAACGAAGGCAGATCCGTCCTCGAACAAACATCTTCATGTTCGAGACCCCAATCCCATGGACAAACACTTCAAAATACCTGGAAGTCACGTTGGACTACAGACTGCTGTGGAAGGAGCCCATCGAAGCCGTCGAAAACCGGGGAAAAGCTGTCTTCTCAAAGCTCTATCCGCTCCTAGCTTCAAACAGCAAGATGTCACCATCAAACAAGCTGCGCATCTACAAGGCCATCATCAGGCCCACCATGACTTACGCCGCGCCCGTGTTGGGGACGGCTGCCCGAACACACATAAAAAAGATCCAAGTGGTGCAAAATAAATGCATCCGGCACGCATTCTCCACCCCGTACTATGTCACCAACAGAAGACTCCATGCCGACGCCAAGACGGAAACCATCGACGTGCACATTAAAAACCAAGCGGAAAAACTGTACAAGACCGCGAGCTTCTCGGACAATCCTCTCATCTCGCAGCTAGGACAGTACCAACCAGGCTACAACCTAGGACACAGCCGGCCAAAGGACATCCTCATCCACCCGTCAGCCGGGGTGTAAGAAACCGTAATCTTTACATGTTCGTTTCAGGTTCCCACCAAGCATCGGGTTCATCAAAACACCCGGATGCCAAGAAACCATGCAAAGACGCCCGGAATCACGCCAAATCACTCGCCCCGCCCCATGGACGCCAAGGGACCAAGCTCATCGAATGCTAGGAACCACAATTCACGGACCGCACACCCGCTCCGCCCCATCGACACCAAGGGACCAAGTTCGTCAAACACTAGGGACCCAAACCCACGGATCGCACACTCGCCCCGCCCCTCAGACACCAAGAGACAAGTTCATTCCACGGACCAAAACACGCACTCCTCTCCGCCGCCTCTGACCCCAGGGACCAATAACCCAACGCGATCAAGCCTAGCGCTTCAAAATGAGGAACCACACCTCAATAAACTCCAACGCCCGCTGCCCACATCAGTTAAAGGAGATAAATGGTTACCCCGTGGTACCTCCATATTGCCAAGAAGTTCATCGTTCATCGTCGATCCTTTATATAAACACATGTAAGACTTTATTGAGATTTGGCAACTCTACCGAGTAGTAGTAGCAGCTGTTTAATATTGAAGTGTTATTGATTTTTCTAAATTCGAAAAAATGTAATATCTTGCAGTGATTAAATTGTTTGTTTGTTTGGGTTAACACCAACAGAAATTCATTAGAAATTGTTAAAAGTGTATAAGCCTCGAAGAAAAATAAAAAATTCTTCAACAAGTTTACGATACGGGGTTGGATGATCGACGAGTAAAAGTTGCATAAAATAACTGAGGCCATAGACAATAAGGCATCTCAAAAAACCAAATTGTAAATATTTTACACGAAGAGTTACACATAAAAAAGTTTTGTGCAAGATGGGTGCCACGTTTATTAACAATTGACCAAAAACGCATTCGAATGTGTATTTCTCAAGCATGTTTTTGGATCGTTAAGCAAATTAAAATGGATTTCGAGCATCAAAACTTGGATCCACCACTATGCACCAGAACGAAAAGAACAGTCGACACAATGGATCAAAGTTAGCGGTGTATTCCAAAGAAGACAAAAACGATTCCATCAACATGAATGGTTATGACAACGGATTCTTTGGGATTACAAAGGTGTTTTGTTCATCGATTACTTTCAGAAAAGTTAAAGAATTAACTCTGAATATTGACGAAATTCAACAAATTAAAGTATGAATAGATTACACAGGAGAACAGTAAATTTGCGGCGTGGAATTTTGGAGTCGATATTAGGTAATTCTGGTCTCCTGAATACGAAAACAATATTAGATTTGCCGAATTGACTCTAGTTTTAGAAATAAATAAAAATACATTAAGAAAAATTAGGAAAAACGTTTTGCATAATGATTGTCTATTGTATTTTTGGTCAGGACATTTGTAATTTGGAATTTGTAAGGTCCAGCAGTAGTCCACGATCATATTAAAACTATCCCATCGGCCTTGATATCTTTGCTCCATTATCTTGATATTCTGGTGAAACCTTTCCCCTTATTCTTCACTGTAATCACCCAGATTTTCAAAGAATCTATCTAAATGTTTTGCAAAAAATGTATTTTAATGCTCATATTAACTCCCAATTTTTCAAAATCTTTAAGCATTTTTCCGACTATTTCGGAATATCCTGCAACTTTGTGATTCCCCAAAAAGATTTGACAACTGCTACAAAGCTTGTCCATGCTTTCAATTTAATCTGAGTTATATGATTTGTAAAACTATTGACTTTTATAAGTGTACGGATTTGTGGTCCATCAAAGATACCTGCCTTTAATTTTTCCATACTGAGGCCGGGAAGTGATTAACAAAAATATTTAAAGCCAGCGCCGTAACTACCAGTGTTTTATGAGTTCGGTCCCCAAGGCCCCCAAGGACCAAACAACAAATTTAACAATTGCACATAGACGTTCGCATGCGCATAGTACTAGTTTTGATTTGTTATTATGGAAATAATGCTGATGCCAGCACAAAGAAATTTTAAGAGATCAAAATTCCGTTTTAAACAATTTAAAGTTTATCGTGAGAACTAGAGTCAATTCTAACAAAATAACTATGAGCCGAATACTTTATTACATTAGTGAATCAAAATTCACTCTAAAAGCTTAGGCCGCAGGAAAAAATTTTTATTTTGTTCCCCAGTGTTATTATTTGTTTCCAAACCTGCAAAAAAATCTGGCTGGAAAGCGTTTTACATCAAATAACAAAGTTATTGCAGAATGGATATTTTGCAAATCTTCCGGAATCGTACTTTAATGAGGTTTTTAAATTATTGAAAAAACGTGGGAATCAATGTATTGAAGTTTTAGGAGATTATATTGAAAAATAAAACATTTCAAGTAAAAAAAAATCTCTATCATTATTAGGCTGAGGTATTTTCAGACTGCCCATCAAATTTTGATATAAATAGTTTATGATTGATAGAATATTTTATGGATACAATAATTTCTAACAAGGTGAAGTAAATATAAAAAGCATAAGATGATACTGTGATAAAATTTATCTTTCTATTTAAAATATATTTCAATTTTGATTTAATCATTTTTTGAAATGCCAACAGGTAAACATTCAAAACTTGATAAAAGTGAGATAATCGGTTGTAACTTACTAGTGTTTGATAATAGCCCAGATTAATACAAGCGATACCTGATCTGTTAATTTTACAACTGCAAAGTAGGAGTAAAATTAAATTAAAATAATAAATTTTAACCGTCAAGTAAAGAATACATACGTAGAAAAATATTATTTAAAAAACAATAAAAAGGACGAAGAATAAGAAATTAATAGTTGAGATAGAGGTCGTTATAATCTACGTTAATTTATTATTTATATTACAGTCATATTGCAGCCATATTACATGAACAGCCTAAACCTGTTAAATGTAATAAATCAATGTATTTTTTATTATTTTAAAAATAATATTTTTCTACGTATGTATTCTTTACTTTACGGCTAAAATTTATTATTTTAAGATCGCGCTGCAGTCAAGGGAGAGGGAAAGAGTAAATATGACGTTGAAAACAAGGCTCTAGTCTTTTATAAGAATTTCAAAAACTAAACGTTATATCAATGTAATTTTTTTTTATATTAATAAAGAAAGATGACGGAAGGCAATAACAAATTTTGAATTCTTTAAATTAAGAGGAAATAGGTAAATTTGATGTTTGAATACTGACAATTTTGAATTTTTATGACAACTAATCTTGATGAAACTTCGTTATTGCCTTCCGCAGGTCATTATATGGACAAAATCTGAATTAGAAGCAATTTTATGGTAAATTACTCAAAAATCATAAAGAACATTGAAATCAAAAAGTGTCCTTAGTAGAGTTTTAAACCATAAAAAGTCAACTAAATGCGCAAAGGGTTCAAGGATTCCCTTATAGATGGAAATCTGAACCACACATCACGTGGTTATTTTTGTTACCTTGCCCCGCAATGGTACAAACCATGGTACTATTAGAGAGATTAATAGTACCATGGTACAAACCAATCCCTACTCATAAAAATTCGGTATTCTTCAATGAGCATTATGCATAATACAATGAATTCGTTGTATCATGGAATTCAGGGCCGGCATCTTTTAAATTTGCGGTGTGGTTCTCACATAATATTAATAAACTTAATCTAATCTTGAGTTATTTGTCTTATCAACATTTTTATTTATTTTGAGCATTTTGGAAGCAGTTATACAATAATATACAATATATTGTTGTATTATTTTATACGAAATGCACCATTTCCGTGGGAGTGTTCTTTCATTTATTTTTTCTAATGATTTGAGTTATCGGTATTTACAAAAGGCATATGTAACAATAAAAACTACTTACAACACAATATGAAATTTTAAGAGTGTCTGGATTTTGTGGTGCATCGTGTATAAAAACATAAAAGGTGAAAAAGTGAAAGTGGAGACGACTTCAATTCGGGCGGCGAAGTGTGGTACTTGAGCGGCATGGCGGCTTAGTTTCGAATGCCGTAGAGAAGTTTTGATGTCTTCGAATATTGCGTTAATCTTCTTGATTTGAAGTTGGAATTTGAAAGTACCTAAAATAGGTGAATCTTAAAAGCGATTTGTAATTTGAATGCATGGATGATCGATGTTAATAGATAAAAAATTAGAACCGACCGCATGGAAAATAAAATTAAATTTTACACGTACATGTTGAAGAAACTACTTATCAAGAAAAAAATCCAACTAGATGTGAAATGCAGAAGCCACTAATCGATGCAATTGAGGAAAAATCAAGTAATCTTCTCTTGAAAAGTTATATTTTTTTTGTAGATACCAATATTTTTGATATCAATTCATCGGCACATGTGCGAATGGAATGACGAAGTCTATCTGCTACCGTTAGCCATCCGTCGACTATTATCAAGATCACGACAATTAGCGAACGTAATTTCCTTCAGTGGCGCACTCTTATAAAATTTGGTAAATACAAAAATTTTTTATGTTTTATAAACTTTATTTGTGACATTTGCTTAAGATACAAATTTCATTATTTTGTACATGTTTACACACTACGTAATCACAAATCAAATTCAGGTCATAAATTTTAGTTGTATTAAATATAATTTGATTGATAATTACTGCAATATAGTACACACAAAAAGCCTTATTGGAGAATTGTTGTTCTCAAACCAAGTACCGATAATCAATAATTTTATAAACTTATTTACTCTGTGGAATTGGTGTATTTTATTTGTGTATAAGCTGCATCCCAAAATTGTTCAAGTAAGCCACCTTGAAACCCCCCTGAGAAGTCTTAGCTCTCCGACTTGTAAAGCCGTAGAGATTGGTGATATTTTGCCGTTTGCCACGCACTCAAAAATATCATTACAATATGTATTGTCGTATTTCGAAATGCTATAAACCTTATAATTCATTTATTTTGTAAAATTATTTTAAAGTTTAATTTTATTTTATTATTTATTTATTTATAATATTGTATATAAAAATGTTAGTTAAATTATTTGCTGTATAAATAAGGTGGGGAAAATAAAACTAGAAAAGAGAGGGGCTTGAATAGAGAACACTTGGGCTGACGCTTTCACGTCGAGTAGACTAGCGGACGAACATCATTCCCGCAATAAAAATTTAAAATTGTTAATTGTTTGAAAATGAATAAAATAACTTAAGTTGAATTGATGTTTTTGTTTAAATTAATTGTGGTTAAGTGCAAATTGTTAAATAAACAAGGAAGAGTTGAAGAATTTGTGATAATTTGGCCAGATGCAAAAAAGACCATGTGCGCTTGCAAGACCACAGATTACAAAGAAAAGTTAAGCATTTTTAATTTTTAATTGACGATTTTAACAACTACAAGAGCTCATAGCTACAAATAATGAATGTACACCTAGCGAAGAAGATTAATTTTGAAAATAAGCAATTTTTATAAATTTAAATAGCTCGGATCATCTCAGTGTATAGTTTGGTTATAACGATAAAATTTCTTTGATATTTTCAAATAAACTAGGTGAGGCTATTTCTATTTCCATCACTGTATACCAACCTGTAACTTAATATGTTCAAAATAAATCTAAATTATACTACAATTGATGAGGTTGTGAAGTTGAAAAAAAACACAATATGTTTAGAAAATAAAAACGATGTTATCAGCTTAAAAAAGAATCATGCATATTATGTAAAAACAATCATATTATCTCTATTTTTTAGGTACTACCAATTTTGTCATTCTCTTTGCTAAGCATAATATTATGAAAATACTTTTTTTTACAGAAAAAAGGAAAAAAAGAAAACGTTGTGTAGATCCTCCGTATATTTTAGATGTCATAAAACAATAAAACAAATTGGTAATTTTTAATTTTTTCTGTAAAAAATCTGCAATGAAATGTAATGTAATTACTCTGGTTTATTTAAATAATTAAAATACATAAATTTTTATTTAAATCTTTTATGTATTTTATTGATATGCGAACGGTAGTCTTATATTTTCAAGTAAATAACTATAGTAATCTATAGTAATAAAATCATAAAACTACCATAAATCTGCTTATTGCTTACTTTGTCGGCCCTTAAAAGTATATCTTTTTTGGAAAACCCAACTTTACTGGAAAAAATTAAATAACATCTAGAATGACGTTAACTAATCGGTTTGGCATTTATTCGATTAAGTTTATTAATATTATGTGAGAACCACACCGCAAATCTAAAAAATGCCAATTTTCTTCTAACTAAGAAATGGTAATAATATGTACTATACGAAAAGTTTCCCTCTCTCCTAGATGCAGCCCGCTCTTAACGTTTTTGTTTAGTTTCTTTAATTTTTTATACCACAAGAATCCACTTAAAAATTTATTTTTAAGTTCATTTTTTATTAAATTATAAATTAATTAATATTAATAAATTAATAAAATTTAAGGTGGCAGTCATTCGTCTTTGTGCTTAAAATCCTTTTGGGTTCTTCGACGTTTTTTATATAGGCTATCGTATTTATTTGGTCAGTATTTTAAATAATGATTAGTAATTTAAATAAATGGTCAGTATTTTAAACATATCAGTATATACAGTTATACGAGAGCCATTTAAAAACTAAAGTTTAACGCTCGTATTGCACTACCAGAAAGGGGCCAAAACACAAAAACAAGGTGATTGTTGAAATCTACAAACATTTTTATTACAATACTACATAATCGCCAAATCTTACCAGCCATTTGTCGTAACGAACAATCAAATTATCAATATCAAGTCGATAGTGCGATGCGTCCAATTTTTTCAAATAATCAGTCACGACGTTTTTGATTTTCTCTGTTGAATTGAATCGTACGCCTCCAAAAGATGGCTTCAACTTGGGGAAAAGGTGGTAGTCACTCGGATCCAAATCAGGTGAGACTGATGGATGTTCAAAAATGTGCCACTTAAATTTTTTTTGACTGATTTTAGGTAATTGAAATATTTTCCGTAATTAATGTACTTTGAGTAACTTAGTGTTAATTAAATTACGTTTGGTTAATTTTGAAATATTTTAATTGGGCCAGTTTATCAAAGTCTAAGTAAAAGTACAACAAATAACGTTACTTGCTGAATAAACTTTCTGGTACGTAAAACAGGTTGATCAATTATTTTAATCTTGTGGTTAACTACCTAGCATATAAACTGTGTATATGAACTATTAGTTCATCTGAAAACGTGGTTATTGTGTAGTGTATTATATTCCGTGTAATTTTAAAAATTAAATTATGGCCGATAACAAAAAAAAAAACGAAAAAGAGGTGAATTTTTCCAATTGCCAAAATTTTCTAATTACTGAACTTGCTAAAAATGGCAAGTCGAGATAGGAAGCCATCGAAAATATTAACCAAGTATTATGTGATACGAAGAAAAGATTATTAATGATGTAGTGTCAATCACCACAACTTGATGTCGACACCAAAAAATTTTTTTTATAAGCTGCAAAACTTACCCAGCAGCAAGTTAGGCCAAGAAGAAAATTGAGGAATCCTGCCCCGAAACAACAATATTTATATTGCAGTGTCCATAAATGTGAAGCCATCGAGTCCAAAGCAGTTTTCAATTCATCGATAAAGTAAATCAAAGATAATTCAAAGAAACTTAATATTTGAACCCATAATAATTTAAAATAAAATAATTTATTGGTTAAGTAAATAATTGAAAGTCGAGGAACTTCAGGTATGTTAATCAACATTGTCGTCAGTGCGGGTACATGCAATCAAATGACAATTTCAAATCACATTATCATTAAAAGCATTGATTAAAAGAAAAATTGAATTCCAAAAAATAAAGGATCGCCTGGACAACAGGTTGATACGAGAATAATAAATAAAAGTAGTTGATGATTAAACGTGGACCGGTAAGGTCGTGTTGAGATTATTCTCCGGAAATAGAGTAATCCTCAAAGTGAATCAATCCAATATTTAGGAACAAAAATAATAAATTCAATTTGGAATAACCAAGAAGAATTTAGAAGAAACATTTAGACGAGTAGAAGAAAAATTATTTGGAATTAGCTGGGAGCTATTCCACTTAACGTGACGAATAAAAGGCAGATTCACACCCAATTTAAAGTGGACCATTGAAGGTCGAACATAGAGGAAGATAAAGACAGGTTTGCATAATCAACATTATAAGTGATAACGGGGTTTTGCGGAATAAGAATCGTGATCGAACAATACGGAGCGCATTTGACAAATTTATTAATTTAATTGTAATTCAATTGTTTACTCAATTTAAAAATAAATTCAACATTCATTTAATAATTTTACAAGTTTTTTTGAAACTATAAAAAGATCGCAAATAACTTTAATTAGATATTTAATTACCTGGAAGCTGAGGTTCGATAAGCTGTGCATTTGTCATTATATTTAGAGCAAAATATAAAAAAAAGTAAGTATGGACTATTAAGAATTTCACTCTTTAACAGTGCAGTATATTTATGTATTACTTACGATATTAGTTAAATATTAGATATTATTTAAAATATGTTAGTTCTAAAAAGTGTTTGTGCATTTTTTGGTTTTTCTAAAAAAACTTGATATGATTAATATCGAGTTACACTACCTAAACCACTTATCTATTGATTATTTTATTAGCTACAATATAATCTGTATGATGATTTCGTGTTAAATTCTTATTTTTATCTAGAAAATATAATTTAAGGTTATGAGAATAAAAACACAAACTAAAACAAAACGATATTTTGTAACGATCATCAAAACGATACAAATCGTGAATGGTAATGTATTACCTGCTTTGATCGGCAAGTAAATATCTTATAGGTAAGTAAATTTATTCTACAAGTAAATACTAACTAAACATTGATCAACCAAAATTCATACTTACTTATCAGATAAATTTACTTGGGGCACTAACTAGAGATTGATAAACTGGCCCGAGTAGTTGATGCTTCAAGTGTACTTTTAAGAAAATATAGTTCTTGATACTTGAAGTACTTTTGACATTAACAATGTACTTGGCAAATGGTACTTGAATTACTTTCACAAAGTGCTTTGGATGGCTATGTGCACTGTTTCACTAAGCGGAGCGCTAGGATCATTAAGCGTATAATTAAAATTATAAAATTTATACAGCATTTTTTTAGGTATTTTAATTTTTATAAATTAATTTAAAAAATAATAATTACTTTTATAATAATTATTTGGATTGCTTATTTTATATTAAAAATGGTTATTGACAACAAAAATTGGAATAAGTGAGCATTCGATTAAAAAAAGTTTTTTTAAATTATGGTAGATTATGACCTAAATTACAATTAATAAACTTTAAAATTTATAGATATCTATAAAAAATATTGGTAAAAAAGCCACACAAAAATTATTAAATTACAAATTAAAAGAAAATTATTGAAAGCGGCTAGTGTATTGGCTGTTTCCATAAGATTAACCCCGCCTATGGTGTGTTTTTAATTTATTAAAGTATTTTTGAGAAGAGACAGAACTGTGAGACCAATTAATTACCCGGAAGCTGTCAGTCAATCCTTACCACGATTAGATGACTAGATTTTAGGAAGCATGCAAGATTTGCCGTGGTTGCGTTTATCAAAGTTAGCTGTATTAACTAATAATATTTCCCTAGATCGGTCCTACTCAGCAAAGTGTGCTACTAGGAAGGGAGTGGATCTCTCTCGATGAACACTCGACGTAGTGTAATTTGCGACTTTATAATTAATTACACTATAAAGATTATTAACTTAATCCTAATGGATTATTATCTTAGATTACATGGTAATATTTATTTAAAACTGTAGGGTCTAAATGCTGAAAGCTTTCTCGACAGAGAAAGAAGCTGATGGTTCAGAAATGAACTAAGAGCTGATTATGATGAGCCCATTAATGCTGAAGAAGAAGAAGAAGAAAGCATAGTTATTACTAGTGCAGCTTTATTTTTAATACTGACAAAATTAACAAATTGTAATGATCAAAACAACAAATTATACTGACAAAAAAATGGATTTGCTATTGTGATATATTATACGGTTTCTGAGTTATTAGGGAAAACCTGGATTGATCGCATTCGATTTACTACAGGTAATCAAAGACTGACCTAGGAATCTTTCACTCTCTCTTATCTTATCGATTTTATCTTCTTGAACCTCTTAGTCTTGAGAATTTGATGAAGAATCTAAAATCGTGATTAGTGAAATAATATTTTGTAGTATTTATCTTCTAAGAAAAAGAAATCAAAATTTTCATTTTTACACAACTACGTGCACATTATGCATACAATCAGAGAAATTGGTTAGGTATATTTTGCTTATCACATTTACCTATTTCTTAAAGGCTCATGTTATCTATTTCAATACACAGTCGAAATTATAAACGTGACTAGGACATCAAAAGTTTTCAATTGGTTAAAAAAAATATATATAAAACGCCCCACTTTAAAATAAATAACAAAGTTTAAACTTGTTATGGTATAAATGATTATCAGGTCATTTAAATATGATAAGTAAATGATTATTGGGTTCGAGTGCACTATCTCTCATTCTACAACAAACATCTACGTTGCAAAATTGAGCTATTGCATAGTTCAACAATAATGTTATTGGTAATTTGTAAATTTATTTAATTATTGTTTTAGTTGTGACAATACAGTGAAAAAAGGACATGGATAATAACACAGAGAATTACGTTAGTATTAAGTAAGTCGGCTTTTTTAAACTAAACATATAAATCTAAATGTCAAGATTATCAATTTTAAGTCATAAAAATTAATTGAGAAACAATCGTTTATTCAATTTTGAAATAATTTTTATTTTAGTTTTCCGGGACAAAAAAGTTATGGGTCGATTGAAAATAATGAAAGTTTCACTCCAATCAAAACTTCTTCTCCCAAACGTATGATCTATTGTGTTCATGGAAAGGTGGATTCGGGATGCTGTACAGTATTAGAAGGAGAATTGGAATCAAATTACCAATCACCTGATATCGAAAACGATATAACTCACCATGCCAAAGAAAATGCAGACACCACGAGTTTAGGTATGATCAACATTGTTTTACATTTTGCTTGAATTGCGATTGAAAATGTCCAACATGAGTCATCAAGTTTGATAACCTAATACTTTTTTGCAGTCCTTAAACATTGTCATAAATCAAAATTTGAAGAAGTGGATAGTAAAGCTAGAAGAAAACTGATATGGGCCAGTATTTTATGTGTAATTTTCATGATTGGAGAAGCTATAGGTTTGCATTGTTAAAATGTCTACATACATTTCTATTTTTTAATTAAATTTTCTAGGTGGCTACATATCCGGGAGTTTAGCAATAGCCACAGATGCTGCTCACTTGTTATCAGATTTTGCCAGCTTTATGATATCGCTATTTTCAATTTGGGTCGCGACTAGACCAGCCACAAAAAAGATGTCTTTTGGATGGTATCGAGCGGAAGTTATAGGTGCTCTGATATCGGTTCTCTTAATATGGGTTGTCACTGGAATTTTAGTTTACATGGCAATCCAAAGAGTCATGCAAAGAGATTTCGAAATCGATCCTAGTGTTATGTTAATTACATCGGGAGTTGGTTTAGCAGTTAACATTCTGTGAGCTATTAAAAATTTCAATTACCACTCTAACATAACTGTTTTAGAATGGGTGTAACATTACACCAGCATGGTCACACTCATGGATCTCAATCTGAACATGGACATAATCTTAACGTTAGAGCTGCATTTATACACGTAATTGGTGACTTCATACAAAGTTTCGGAGTGTTTCTAGCTGCACTTGTAATATATTATAAGGTATGTATTATCTAACAACTTAGACTGGGAAATAAGAAAGAGTCTTTTGGTTCCAGTTTGGTCAACGTAAACTGATAACGTTAACGTTAAAGTTGCTTTGGAATATTTTTCTAACAATAATATTTTTTAGCCAGAATGGAATTTGATCGATCCAGTTTGTACGTTCTTATTTTCAATTTTGGTACTGATAACAACGTTTAGTATTATTAAGGATGCATTATTGGTATTAATGGAAGGAATACCAAAAGGAATTCATTTCAACGACGTTAACGCTGTATTTATGAAAATTGATGGAGTATTGAGAGTACACAATTTACATATTTGGGCTTTGAGTTTAGATAAAGTTGCATTGTCCGCTCATCTAGATATAAGTAAATTTTTAATATACAAAATTGTAAGTACATATTTTTTATGAAAATTGTTTTAGGGCCTGGAGTTAATCCTCAGAGTGTGCTTGTGATAGCAACTAAAAGTATTCACGAGAAATATGACTTTTTTGAAATGACTTTACAAATAGAAGAATTTAAGTCAGTTACAGATAATTGTTGCTTTCAGCAGTGTCCATAATTAAGTAGTCAATTATTAGTTTAGCGTATTTTTCTATTTATATATATTCAGTTGTAACACTTTTGGATTGAATTCAACTTTGTACAATAAACATTTAAATAAAGCATTCATAAATAAATCAAATGTTGAAAAAATGTATTAATGATTTAAGTTCCTTGAGAAGATTTTTGGTCGAGAGTGACCGCAGACAAGAAATTTATATTTTGATTTGTAAGTTTGACTTTTTTGATTATTAAAACTGTTCCCCTAAATACCCAAAAAAACCAAAGCATCGGTATGGTATCAATTTAAAAAAATTTGGAAAATACCAATTACTTGAAGAAACCACCGCAGAAGAACTTACCGAAATTTTAGATGAATGGAGAAAACTATAAAAAGGGTGTAATGAAAACAATGTAAA
Source organism: Cantharis rustica (assembly GCA_911387805.1). Taxonomy (NCBI): domain Eukaryota; kingdom Metazoa; phylum Arthropoda; class Insecta; order Coleoptera; family Cantharidae; genus Cantharis; species Cantharis rustica. The sequence goes on from OU426883.1 coordinate 14,837,732, forward strand.
ATATTACGACCAAAACAATTCAAGAGTTTTATTATAATAAGTTCAATATGGTAATTGACCCATTTAATGATGGGAACGGTACGATTCGCCGCGCATGATTCGCCGTGACACGACTCGCCGGGAACTATTCGCCGCGGCACTATTCGCCGGGACACGATTCGCCGTAGCACGATTCGCCGTGGCCCGATTCGCCAGGAATTTTTTATTTTTATCCGTTCAGTAACCCCATCTATCGATAATCTTTAATAGATTTTTAACCTATAAAAATGAATTAAATAAATTTCTCAAAAGTTAGAAAAAACAAGAGTATAGTCGATCTAAGATATGAATAATATAAAATGGTTAAGGTTATTAACATGTGATAATATTTTTTAATAAAATTAATTTTTACATGTTTATGTAACATGTAAAAATTAATTTTATTAAAAAATATGAATAATATACAGTGACTCAAAAAAGTCTCCGTACGATACTATATTAGCAATTTAAATTAAAATTACGCCGTTTTCTATTATTTCTTTTTTGTGAAATAAAATGATTTATAAATATATATACAATTACACACAGATTAAAAAAAAAATTTTAAGAAAATCGCTTGTTAACAGAAAAAATTTAAAGGAACTAAAAAAAATCACTATAATTTACCTAAAAAAGGTCTCCGTACGATGATTAAAAATGGGCTTATAAATGTTTAATATTAATATTTAATATTTTGTACAATAGCCTTTAGCTTTTATTACTGCTTCCATACGTTTAGGCATTGACTCCACTAAATTTTTTGTTACGTCGGACTCAATTTTTTCCCATTCTTCTTGTAATACCCTCTTAAGAGTATTTTTGTTTGAAATGTCGTGTTTTCGAATTCTACGACTTAATTCATTCCACAGGTGTTCAATGGGATTTAAGTCGGGACTTTGTGGAGGCGAATGCAATTGTTTGGGCACGTGATAAAGTAGCCATTCTTTGACAATCATGGACGTATGCTTTAGGTCTCGGTCTTATTGAAAAATAAAATTAGCAGGAAGTTTTAATTTGGTCACACTATCTTTTAAATTTTTTTGTAAAATGTCTAAATATACCCACTTATCCATTATTGTTTCAATAAAATGCAATTTACCCACACCCGAAGCTGCCATACACCCCCAAACTAAAACATTTCCACCACCATATGTTTCACTGTAGGAATAACATTTTTTATATCGAGTGTTTCATTTGGTTTTCTCCAAACTTTTTCTCTGCCATCCGAACCAAAAACATTAAACTTACTTTCGTCTGTAAAAATCACTCGATTCCAGAACTCCATGTCTTTATTTCTATGTTCTATTGCAAACTTTAGTCTTTTATTTTTGTTCACTTTAGAAATTAGAGGTTTGCGTCTAGCAACACAGCACTTATAATTGTTTTTTTTGAGAACATTTCTAATTGTCTGATCAGAAACAGCAATATTAAGTTTATTTCTTACTTCATCGGCAATTTTTGTCGCACTTTTTCGGGGATTTCTTTTCACTTCGCGTAAAATAGCTCGGTTTGTGACATCAGTTAGAATCTTAGGGCGTCCAGAACGAGGCTTATTATACAAAGAACCCGTATCTGCGTATTTTTTAATTACGTATTGAATACTTGACTTAGGTTTCCCGATAGTTTCACCGATTTCGCGCATCGATTTACCTTTGCAATACAAATTAATAACATTTTGTCGCAATTCAATAGAACTTTCTTTACTCATATTTAATTATTTTTTAAAACACACTAACTGAAGCAAAAATTAAAAAAGAACTAAATGCATAATTTAATGTAACATTGTAATGAAATATAAAACGTTGCAATTTTTTGCAAGAAGTGCTTTATCAAGCTTCTATAAATAGAAACATTTTTTATATACATCATCGTACGGAGACTTTTTTTAGATAAATTATACCGATTTTTTTTAATTTGTTTAAATTTTTCCTGTTTATAATCGGATTTTATTCAAATTTTTTCTTAAAACTATGTATAATTGTATATATTTACAAGTTATCGTGTTTGATAACAAGAACAATAGTAAAAAACGGAGTAATTGTAATTTAAATTTCTAATTCAGTATCGTACGGAGACTTTTTTGAGTGACTGTAGGTGGCGCGTTGTTTGCAAAGTCTAATTTACATCGGGAAACTTTAGATAATTTAAATAGTACTTAATCTTGTAATAATATTAAACATTCACCACAAAAAAGCAAAATGTTATAACCAAATAACTACGTCTATTCGATATTACATTTAACTCTGTTCAAATCTATCTTATTTATGACTTTACACGGTTTAGTTTAGGCAGCACACATAGCACTTCAATCGCAAAAATTTCGTTATTGTAATAGCGTCTAACTTCAAAGCAATTTCATTGGTTTACATTTCAAGGTTGTCGCTTTAGTACAAATTCCAATATTTTTCTTAAAAATAAATCCGACTTAAAAAAAACTACTGTGAAAAAAATGCACTAAAAAGTAAAAAATAATTACGTTATTTAGTTACTTCAACTAGCTGGCATAGGCGGTCAACTATTGTTATCTTTGGAGTCGGTGCCAGTCAATCTGGCTAAATTACTAAAACTAAATTTCTTAAAAGCTTGGCCGGCACCGACTGCAAAGATTACAATAATTGACCGCCTATGCCAGCTAGTTGAAGTAACTATATTACGTAATTATTTTTTACTTATTAGTGCATTTTTTTCACAGTATTTTTTGAATTCAGTTTTATTTTTTTTTTTAATTTTTTATTTCATCCTTTTTAGTGCATGTTGCGTTCCGTAACTATTTATCGAAAGCGAGTATGGGTAAACCTACTAAACGCAAAAAGAATTTTGAAAATCCGATCATAGTTGATATAAATGTATTTACTATTTATACTTAACGTATTACTTAGAAGATTAATAAAAGTAGGGTACTTAAGAAAAGATTGCGACCCACCGGGCAAGAACAGGTAATATAAAACAAGTACAGGTACTCAGTACTTAATGCGTTATTAAGCCGATTTTGAGGAGAGTTGAAGAAAAGTTTGACGGTTTTTCCGGTTTACCTTAAGTTTAATGTCCAATACGAATGAAATTATAATGGGACAAACTTGGAACTATACTTGATTCAATGTCGAAAGAATTTTGAAAATCGGTTCATAAATGACGGAGTTCTGAGGTAACAAACATAAAAAAAAATACAACCGAATTGATAACTTCCTCCTTTTTTGAAGTCGGTTAAAAAGAACAGACTATAGTTCTTTATATTTTCGTTTATTTTCAAATTTTTAATTTTATTTAGCTTAAGCATCCAACATTTCGTAATTGTGTGCCAAACCACGAAGGAAACCGGGAAGAATATATCCCGATTCTCAAAATTAGACTAATGTCAAGATTCTTTGATCTGCAAGGATAAACTTTTTGTATTTTTTTTTGCAGTATGGTTTTCCGCAACTAGACTTTCATAAAACGCGTCTGTTTTTTTTTTATTTTTTTAAATTTGTTTATGAAACACCAAATAGTCGGTCTTTCGTTACTCAACTGCGATTGTAGCCGCCTATGAGCTGCCTCCGCAATATTATTAGTAATACTAAAAGTAAAGAATTACAAGTTGACTCTTGAATTTAATAGATTTTCATTTAATTCAAATTTATTTTCAGGAAGAATAGAGTATAACACTATATTTTCAAAAACCGCACAAGGAGGTTCAAAAAGATGTGCTCAAGCAAGTGACTTCTCCCAAATGTAAAAAATTCTAACTTTTGTCTGATAAGGTTATTTCACTTACTAATCTCAGAAGAACCACCAAAATCAAAACCAATCGATTGTTTTTAAACATTAATGATGATTGGGTTAAAACTGGCGTTTGGTATAAAAATAGTCCAATGGGGAGAAATCAAATATCTAGATGGACGTAAGAAGCCGCCCAAAAAGCTGGCTTAAATGTGAAAAAAGTAAAAATTACTAACCATTCTAACTGGAACATAGCTGTAAGCAAATTAGCGAAAAGTGGAATTGATGAGCAGCAACTGATAAAAATAACCGCTCATTCTACTACAAACTCAATTAAACCTTACCTTCAGCTGGACCCAGAACACCACGAGAAAATATTAGAAAAAATGAGAAATGAAACCCCGACAACATCTAAAGAGACATCAAACTGTTTAGTCTCTGAGTCGATTTCTAACACTGTGTCAACTTCGGTATCAAAAATATCTTTAGATACTATGGACGAAAAAAAAGAAAATATATTTCAAAATTGTAATTTTTTCATCAATTGTAGCAATGTAAATATTAATAAATAATTTAATCGTTCCAAGATATATTTATTCAAGAAATAATCATGCCGAATATCCCACGTGCTTAAAAATGACCTGACTAAATTTTGACGTGTTTTGAAACAAAGTTTTGCTCTAAAGAAATATTTTTCGTAAATTTTCCACTCAAAATTTCTCTTGCTATGCACTCGTAATTCAATTTTTTGAATTTTTGATTTCAAACGACAATAGCTCCGATATTATTGATTTTTTAGGAACTTTTTTAAAGATAATGTACTAAAATTCCCGGGGACTGTCAGATAACCCTCACCACGAATTTCAAAATTTCAACTACACTATAGGAAAGAAGACACTTTTCTAAGCATATTAACACAAAAATTTTGTTGGATTATCCATTAGTTTCGGAAAAAATCGAATTTAAAAATCAAAAATTTACATATATTTTAGATATACGTTTTAACATGGATTTACGTGGTTGAGTTTGTTAAAACAGACTCACCGGACGTCTTCGTCGCCTTCCGGGCCTGTATTTTGACAAACACATAACGAATTTTAAAATATTCCTGTAGAATGACCACTTGCCAATGGTGGAACTCGAAGCCATAGAGCTTGTCTGAGTGTCAACCGCAACTGTGTAGCGTAGCGTAGCGGAATGGCTTTGCAAAGCATTTAGCGCCGTAAGCGCTTTAATCTTCTTTATCTGGTGAGTGAGTAACAAGCGTTGGAGATCTTGGATCAAAATATACGTTAACGCGGGTTAGACCGTGTCGATCTGTGTGGTGAGACTGCAACTGACAGCGAACATTAAGAGTATATCAAAGCACAGGTACCGTCAACAGAAATAAGAGCAGAGAGCTTAACGTGTGAGTTACCGTCTTGCAAATTTGGTTATAACTCTTATCGTATAGGAAAAAACTGATGGCTTAAACCGAATAGGGAATTTAACATGTCGGTAAAAAAAATTTACTTTATTTGTTTTTTAATAAAAATTTCACAGTTAGAAAGAGACGCCACCCAAGTACGTACCTAACAAATGGAATAATACAATTATTATCACCTGGTAATTAAAACCTCCCTAATTTTTTCTTTCTTAATTAATCTCTATATAAAGGAAATGGCTTTAAGTTTCAGACAGAAGGTTGGGAGGATCGCGATATACAAGTTGAGAGATAAATTGTAAAATAAAATCAGTCGAATAGCGTTTTATTTTAGTTTTACTAAACATTTTTATTAAAATCGTTCGTGCCTCTTAACATTACATAAGAAAACTAGCTGGCACAGGCGGCCTTTAGCCATCTAGATTATGGCAGATGTAGTTATGTCGAACAACCACATCTGACATATATGTTTCTACTGTCTATTTCCCACCGAAATATAACAACAAGAAAGAAAACTTTGAGCAATTTTTAAACAGATTTGTGGCTGGAGGTGACTATAACGCTAAAAATCGAATATGGGGCTCAAAGATTGACGTCGTCAAAGTGCAGAGAATTTGCTAAAGATATGGACGCAAAAAAAGAACTTAGAAATAAAAAATCAAGACATCAAAACATACTTGGAAAGATACAAGAAAAATGACTACAACAATTGATCCTTCCACTTAGGGATGAAAGCAAATAGGCCAGAGATGATTGTAAGAAGGCTAATGTTTTTGGGAAACACCTAGAAACCACCTTCTAACTACATCCCTTATCGATCGATGAGGAAGAAAATGTGATGCAAAACTATTTTGAATCTCCTTTTCAGATGAATTTCCTCATAAAAAATTCAAAACGGTGGAAATCAAACGAATTGTTAACTGTAAAATCAATCCTAAGAAAGCGCAAGAGTTTGATTAAATAAATGAAAAAATTTTGCAAGAGGCAACTCACAAATACTTTCAATTCATTACGCAAAGATTGAATGCAATTAAATAGGCATTGTTATGTCAAACAACCACATCCGACGCATTCTAAATGATTAAAGGTAGCCAGTAGGCCAATGTGGTTGCAATTTTCCTGAATGAGGCCGAAGGCCAAACAACTACATCCGACACAGTCTAGATAGCTAAAAGTGGCATTTGAGCGCCTGTGCCAGCTAGTCAAAGTATAAAATAAAATAAAAAATTGTTTTTAATCTTTAAATACGTGCGCAAGCGCGAACACACGGATACAGATTGTGTTGGAGGGGGGGATCTATTTTTGTGTGATTTTATGTATTTTTTAGAAAATTCGTTCTAGACAAAATATTTGATAAAATTTTAGATAAAATAGGTAGTGATGTTCCCATAATAATTTCAAAATTTTGAAATTGAGCAAAATAAAGTATAGTTCGGTCGTAGGTCAGGATGAGAGGAAAGGCAATTGCACTCATCGCTCTCCCCTGTATCCGTGCCAGCAAGTACGACCAACAAGCGATATATTTATCAGTTTAGCCAGATTTGAGATAAAATACCAATAATTTCAATATTTTTTTGAATAATTCTATCAATTTTTATTTGTTTTGAATTCAGATTTGCTTCAAATTCCAAATTTTTGACAATTGTTCAATGAAACACACAAGTGTGACGACAATATGTTTATTTCTGGAACGATCACCACGTGTTAATTTGAAAATTTATTTTACTGTTACTTTGACACGATAAATTAATGACGGATGAATGTAAATAGTCGTCAAAAACATTCTAACTTTTTTTTACCAAAAGCCGAACTTTCCTTCCCGACTGATTAATAATACACTAGCAACAATGCCGTGAACTCGCTCAGGAAGCAAATCAGGTTTATCAAGACTGAAGCTGACCCTGCAAAGAGAAAAGAGACAAAGAAGAAATTTGAGGTACTCGAGAGAGCGCTGGAGCAGGCAATGGCAAATCCCGCGTAGGAATGTGCCAACAAAAGCCTGACACTAAGCCTCGCCACTTTCACCTCATCAACAAAGAAAGTTAGGATCCAAACCAAGCCCAAAACGATTACCAAAAGTCCAGAGAAAAATCTGGAAGAAACAGACGGCAAAACACATGAAGACAAATTTGAAGATTTAAGTGAAAACCAGGAAGAAGACAAAAATCCAGAAAAGAAATCCAAAGGTTTAAAGAAAAACTTGAAAAAATCTGAGAGCAACACACGAACGCACAGTTGGACGAGCCTAGAAACAGATTCAGCTCAGCGTCTCAGCTCATCTCAAATAGAAAAGAAGTTTAAATAACTCAGATCTTGCGCAGAATCAAGCCCTCTGCACCAGTCAGGATAAACCTACCAATCAAACCAAGAGTTCCAGCATCACGCTGAGAAACCCAGTAAACTGGATGGCTCTTGAAAAAGAGCTAGACAGAGTAAAAATTAGATTCACTCACGTCAGATAAGTGGGAGGTGGAATGGCCACCACCCGGGCGAGCCTAGACGATTATCACAGTCTGAATCTGTCTTGAATCCGCCGGCCATGACTTCTTCTTCCGATAAATGAAGAATGACACCTTCCTGAAAGTGGTTATCAAAGGGATCTCGTTCCAAATCCTACCAGAAACCATTAAAAAAAATCTGACGTCTAAACGTTTTGAAATGAAAACAGCAGCAAGAATGTATCGAGGCCGAGATAGAAACCCCATCTTCCCTTACATTCTGACAATCCTTCCCAGAACCGAAAAAAATAAGAAAATCTTTAAAGTCGTAATGACAGCCAAAATCGATGTCCAAGTGGAGGCTTTACACAACAAGATCAAAATAGAACAATGCCATGGAAGTTAGTTTTTCAGACATACACAAAGGTGCTGTAGATCAAAATCCAAATACTTAAAGTGCGCAAGCAACCACGTCACTTTGCCATGCAGAACCGACCAAGTGTGCAAACTGTGGAAGGACTCCATCCTGCCAGCTATCAAGGATGTACCAGTTACCCAAAAATGAAACAATACACAAACTCTTGCAAATATGAAGTCAGACCAAAAGACGGCCCATGAATTCTATGCACAAAGAACAATGAGAAACGATCTCTACAGTTATCAAGAACCAATAGGAAGCGACACGAGACTAATCCAACCACGGAATGAAGCAGCCAAGAGGTTCGCTAAAGAACTGGCTTACGCTCTGACTCACGTAGCCAGAAACGGCGGAAACCACGATGAAATAGATATGGTCATTAAGAAGTACTAACAAATAAACTTGTCAAGCCCTACAAAAATGCGAGACATCTCAGCTCCAACAGACCCTAAAAATCAAAATTTTAATTTATTCATGACCACTACTAACGTATATACTTCGTGTTTCAGATCATGATGAGTTGTTAATAAATGTGTTGAAGCACTGTGGTGTACAGCTTAAATCGACGGCTTGCAAAAGCGAGAAATCACGGTTCAATGCTTGATCGAGCCGAATACACTGCTGTGACCTAAATACTTGAGTTTGATCTAAATAAAGGCCCCCACTGAACCATACCTTGCCCCACGAAAGCAGCATGATATAAGAACAACTGTTTATTCTGTTTGTCACGACGCTTCTGACAAGAAGCACGAGACTAGGACGATAAGAACTGTTCAAACTATACTGTGCTTTGGTATCATTTGCTACTGGCTCTTGCTATTGCCATCTTGTTCGACAAGCTCTTCTTATGGTTATCAATTTTTTGTTTTAATTAAGATTGCAATTGAATTATTAAATTAACGGTTACTGTCACGTATGTGATCACAAGAATTGAACTTTTTCCTATTAAGCATTGGAAAGAGGACAATTTTCGGAGTATATTAACACAAAAATTTTCTTGGATTATGCAATAGTTGTCGAAATTACGGCATTTTAAAAATGCGAATTAGCAGGGGCGTGTAACTTGATATACCCAGTTCTGCCGTGCTTTACTCGTAGTCTAAGTGGTCTAGAGTCAGTACTGTAGGCCACCCGTTCAGCATGCAAATTGAAGTGTTAACATTTAAGCTTTAAACTTCGTAATTTTAATAGCATTTTCGATGGGTTTCGAATTATTAGGTTAATTAAAACATCGCAATAGTCAAAAAAACAAGGCCGCCGGGCGCCTTCGGCCTTATTATAAAATAACTTATTTATGGCAAATCTCGGATTCCAGGTAAACGTAGATCTGTGTTTTCGAGTTCCACCTTTAGCGAGTTCTGCCATTCTTCGAAGATATTTTTAAATTGTTTTGCCTTACACAAAAATGGGTAATCATGCAGCCGTGTTAAAAGGTGTATCTAAAATATATGTAAATTTAAAATTTTTCAAATTCGATTTTTTCGAGAACTAATTTATAATCCAACAAAATTTTTGTTCTAGTATGCTTAGAAAAGTGTCCTTTTACCAATAATCCAATTACCGTTCTCGTTTGCACGCATGGCTCAGGCGGAACGTGACAATGAGTCATGTGTTTTCGTGCGTGCAGTCGGTATATCGATTTATAAGACGTTATCATATGGAATGTAAAAAATAAATATTAACTCTAGTTAGGGTGTATATATAATACAAAACAACAATAAATAAAGCAGGCAAATAGTTTTAAAACAGATTTCAATTTCTGATTGTATGACATAAATGAACTTATTCTGAGTGCAACAGTTTGAATTCGTAATTCGAATTTTATTATTTAATTAATCTGTTAATTTTTAAATATTAAAATATTATATTGTACTATATATTAAACAAATGTAGAGTTTTCTTCCCACTTCTTGAAAAAAGTACTTTGGATACTCATTTTGACCCATCTCTCTTCTGCACACATAGCAAAATCGTGGAGTGTAAAAATCTTTATATTTATAATTACTACATACAACTCAAGTGAGTTAGTAGTGCTCCAACCCACAGTGAGTTTTGAGTAGCCACTTAATTTACTTATGAATGGTTTTTCAAGGCAGATTTCCTCGGTGGTTTGCCATTGCCCGCCGAGGGAAGACGGTTATAATAAAGTTCTTGCTTCACTCGGACTCAAACCAAGGATCTCCGCTTGGTAGTCGAAGCACTTAAGCATCAAACCAATCAAACTGTAACCGTCCTCACATCTCAACATGTGCTTTAGTAAAAGTGAGTCGACGAATGTAGGTGCAGGTGCAGGTTATTGTAAACCTAACCTCTAAATAAAGTGTCCATAATACATGAAACTTGTGTTCTATTGGTAATAAATTTTGAAAATTTAATATTTCATAAGTATAAAAATTTTAAATTTTATTGTTGTGCTTATTGATTTTTCAATATTGCCATTTTATAAAAGAACTCGTGCGAGCTCTTACGAGCCCGCTGTAGTACGCCTCTGACTATCACCATTTTTTCTTATAGGAATCGTAGTGGAATTCGTTGTTTCAAATCTTCGGAATAGTAGGCAACCAATTAGACGAAAGATGCAAAAGTTCTAACCAAAGAAGTTCATTGGACTAAACAATTTCTACTTACAAGCAACGTTCATTCATGAGAGTAATCAACATGTTGCTGTTTTTTTTGTGATAAAAATGTAATAGTGTCAACTTTTTTGTTTATTTATGTTTTTTATACGGAGATCTGTTAGTGCTTAAATAATTTTTAAAAATAACCTGCAAGTTCACATATAATTATGGAAGTTGTATAAAATGGTTTTGTTTGTATTTACTCACAATGTAAATTTACAAGGAAACGTCCAGTTTTATTGTGATGAAAGAAGAATGAATAATTTAATAACTTGCATTAGTTAATTTAGTATACTTATAAGTAATTTATTATAATGGGAATCTGTAAACCCAGATATGCTATTATATCGATATGTTTTTTACAAATGGTAAGATTATATATTTTCATTTTATTTAAATAATTATGTTTGCTTTTTTAGTTATCTGTGATACAACGGCAGATCTTCGATTTTCTTGGTTTTTTATGGATACCTATTTTGTTTAACTTTTTTGAAATTGTGTTCGTCATTTTTGGATTTTTTGGGGCTTTCCAATACCGTGCCAAGTATATTACTTGGGTAAGGTTTTCGAAAAGGTTTTTATTGTTATCGTTAAAGTAAATTTTTTAGTATTTGTTATGGAATTTGGTGTGGTTATCTTGGAATGCTTTCTTAATTTGTTTATATTTAGACATCGGGTTTTTAGATCACAAGGTAAGTCGAAGATTATAAATTTTGTGGTTTCGTTAATTTAGAACACTTTTGTAGAAAAGTACAGTTTTGAAACTAGATCCCGATAGTGGAAGCTGGTGGGAACATGGACCAGGCTGTAAAGGAACTCTGAACACTACTTCTCCGGTTCCTACGTGGGAAAATGTCACCGATTGTTTGTTTGATTATCGCTACGTCGAAATATTTCAAGCTGGATTGCAATGTTTACTTGCAGTAAGCCTATTATTTTATTTTAACAGTTCTTGCCGAATCAGGTGTATTAGGACTTGGCACTTTTACAAAATTACATTCGTTTTCTTTCTATACTTAACTTTTTTTTAGATTTTGGGAATTTTAACAAGTATGTGCCTTATTAAAGTATTTTTGGAGAAGGAAAATAGTTGTAAGTATTTAAAAAATAATTTGAAAAATATTGCTGACCATAAGGAATTATAAAAAACATTTTCGTGATGTTCATTTACAAAATTCCATTAATTTTAAGGAATCGTGGACATTAGGTGGTTGAAAATTTTATTTTGAAGACATGGTAATTACTAGTCAAAAGTGATTTTTTTAAATTTTAAAGGCAACTTTTAAGGGCTGTTCTTTTTTCCATGCCATTTTCATATACTATTTCACTATTTAAATATATAAAGTTGCAATTTTTTTTAAAGAATTTACTAAAAAATTTAAATGAACCAATCACAAATCATAGTTATTGATTTTAGTTAGGTTTTACTTCATTCTTATAAACATTTATTTATATGCTGGGCCATACACTCATTTTTTTTTAATTCACTCACTTTGTGATTTTTTCAAATTCTTATAAAAATTTTATTACAAAATATGTACAAATTTACACCAACTAAATACAACAAATTTACTTTCCAAACTCTTTAGTAAGGAAAGTATTGTTATCGGAAAAATTTTACCATCTACTTTTTGGATAAATTTTTATGTTTTAAGGTTCTCCAAATCCATTTAGACTATTTTAGTCAGCGAGATTAGAACAAGAATTTTACAAATAATACTATTATTCGTCGTCAGTTCCAATGTTTTTAAATATTTTGTAAAAATATTTATTTTATTCTTCAGGAAATTCGGTTTCATGGAATTATTGATTCCATTATAAAATGACCTATTAATTCCTATAATAATTATTATATGACAATAATATTTATAACAACTTACTTATTACCAGTTTATTGACATTTACGTTATGTAAAAATACAGTATCGGAAGAAAGTACAACTAAAAGTCACAGATAAATTAAAATTTTAAAGAGTGAAAAGGTAAAACTGACCGGATAGTATCACTTATAGGTTACATACATAACAACAATTAATAAAATTGTAGTTTATAGGTTTTGTTGATATTTGAACAAAAAGTCATTTTACATAAAATATTTATTCGGCTGTATGTATGAGTGTCTGTGAACACGATAGCAGCTACCGGTCAATTATTGTAGTGTGGTTTTAAGTAGATCTTTTGTTTTTTCTATTTTCAAATCCTCTTGCATAAAATTCGGTAGCTCAATGTGTTAACCATCGAGCTAAAAGTGTAGTGTTTTTAATTTTATCTTGCATATTAGATTATTTTTACATAAAGAACAGCTTTAAAATTGTAATATGTAATGCATTTTTTTAAATTTTCTTCTCGGTGAAGAAAATCTCTTCTGATCTAAATGCTAGAAATAAATTACTTCAAATAATCTGCTATGGCACTAAGTTTATTGAAAAAAAAAATTATAATGCTGGTGTTGAAAGTAAATCAGATTTAACACTAGTTTTTTTCAACTTGTATTAACAAATAAAAACACCTCTACTGTCTTTGTCAAATTATCGGGACTTTGCCTGAAAAAAATTTTAATCATTTCTACATTTACTTTTTTTATTTGAAAAACAAAATATTTAATTTTTGCAATAAATTTTCAATGCAGAGGAACAAAAATTTATGTAAGGTCACGTCGTAAAAGAACATTTTTGTTTCCAGAACAGTCGTACGTGTTAAAAGACTACTTTAATACTTATATCATAAATAACTATTTTTTTAATTTAAATAGGAAAAAATTAAACTAAATATAACAAAAAAAGTTTAAAAAAACTACTTCAGTGAAATACTTATATCACTATTTACATAGTGGGGTGTACATTTAAAATTGATACAGTTTAAATTTTTTGTAAACTACACAACATTCAAAATTTATAAAATTTAATTCTGAAATGAAATTCTGTCATGGCAAAATACCATGGAATGTCCTCTACATTATTATTATTATTAGTTAACGGGCTGTGGTACATGTCCCCACTGCACTGAAGCTTGAGCTTATTGTGCACCCATTCCAAGTTTTTACTCCAACGACTGCGTCTTTTCGACCAGGTTGAGAATGCAGTTGAAGGGTGGTTGTGCTATCTCCTCGGTTGTTGGGTAAGGTAAACCGAGATGACGTAGTCCGCTTCTAGCCAAGGCCAGGCATTCGCATAGTATGTGGTGTGGGGTTTCATCCTCCTTGTATGTAGTGGGTTTAACCACACCAGGTGTAACATAGACTAGTTACGGCACTGATTTAAAGTAATATGAAAATTGGCAAGTAGGAAACGTTAGTGAGGGTGCCACTGCATTGATATTGTAAAGGGTAAAGTGACATTTAAGTTTTTTATGGTGATGCAAAGAAGCGGATAGCTTTTGTTCGATATTTTGGGTAATTCTCGATAAATTTAAGGTACATCGTTTTTAGATCTACAACCTATACACACGTGATTTACTTGTTTATTCTGAATTTCAATTTAATAATATTAATTTTAATAGAAACAAATTAAATTCTATAGATATATATAAATAATAATTAAATACTAATAACTTTTAATAATATTAATAACTACTAATTGTTTTGTAATAAGAAAAAAAAATTTCACTATTGATTAGTAATTACTACTAGCTGACAATCCAGGCTTAATTCTTCATCCAAAATTTGATATATCAGTTTTTGACAATGGATAGTTTTTGTAAAATAAAAGATCTGTGTTTTTTCTCATAAAGAAAAGCTTTTGTATTTAAACTTCATGACTGATTAAGCTGGATTGGATAATGTGCCCTGACCCTGTTTTATTATTATGTTATCCTTCCAAGTACATTGAAAAAAGGAGAAACTTTCTCCTACCAATTAATTCATGGCAATCGTTTTGTCACTCTGTACATCAGAGATTCTATTTCAGAACCAATTTATTTTTTTAATTTGAAAATTTTTGCCGGGAAAAAATAATTTTGTATTTAATTTCAAGGCGTTAATTGATTAACCGACTTGGTTGAAAATAGAACAAAATTCTATTCACAGCATTGTTTCTATTTTTTTTAGAAAATCATAATTTTTATTTTATAATAAAAATAATTTTAGAAAAAAGTTTTTTAAGGAAAGAATCCTAGATAACGGGGGGGGGGGTAGATAAAAATAAATTGCGTTGTAGATAAAAAATATTTAAATCACAAAAACTTTGAGATTCTCATTATGAAAATTTTAAAAGCGTGTAATTATTTTAATTTAATTTTGAATTCATAATTTATTCACACATCAATTACTATGGTCTTGTTATAATTTCTTAATTTTATGTTTACATTGTTATGAGGTATAATTATTCCGATCATAAGAATTTCTTTAAATTATATTTCTAGATAAATGCTAGCTCTTATCATAAACAATTTTAATAATTAATTATTACAAAAGCATTTTTAGTTTCTTTTATATTCTTGCACTATTCAATTACAATTTTAATTAATTTTAATTCTTAAGAAAAATGCTTTGTTTTAGCACTTGATCAATACTTGTACAATTTTTATTTTTTAATTAACTTTATATTACCAGCCCAAGTTGTTTTTGTTTTATAAATAAAAAATTACAGAATTTGGAAAACTAGGGTTGCCAACTTTTTAAAATGTTTAAGTAGGATATTTCGGATTTCTTCCATTATCAGTCTACCTATAAATTTAAGTTAAATAGATTTGTTATCTGTTTCGTCAGCGTAAAATTTTCATTGAAATCAATGTCAGTTGAATCGAGCACCTGATGAAAAGATGCTTTGCATTGCCACTCTGCTACTCTACGCTATGGATTTTTTATGATTTTAATATAAGATTATGCTATATTTCGTATTTTTAAATCATATTAATTCATTTGTTCTCGTCGGTGACACACAGTAAAAACTAATCATAAAATTATTTTTTTTTTATAATTTTTCTAAAGTAAACAAATTTTATTTAGTTTAAATAAAATTATTCAAAAAAATGGTTTTTCTGATTTAAAGAAAAATATTTTTTTTTTCAATGAGTATCTACAATCTGTTTAATTACAAAACAATAAGTAAATCGTATGAATAAATATTAACAATGTCATGTAGAAAGTATTCCATTAAATATTTTCTTTAATTTAGAGTTATTCAACCATTAGGCAAATCGAGTAGAGAGATTGGATGTTTTGAAACGTTTCAGTCTTCTTATTTCGTCTGTGTTAGCTAGTACATTGGGATGGATGTCCAATCTATTTTGGTATTTACTGTTGAAATTTTGACTTTCTTCATAAACTGAAGAAAGAAAAATGTTTTGACTGTATATAGACAGATGAGTGCTCATAAAAATACTAAAATCAAAATTTTTAGTTTTTCAGAAAAATTGCAATTTTTCATAAAAATAGGATATCTGCCCTAGTAGGACGGATGATTTAATACCAAAGTAGGTTTGTTCTACGGAAAGTAAAACAGTTGGCAACCCAAGGGCAACCATTAGAAAAATATAGTTAATACTTAATGACATTATCAAAATTAATTTTGTAAATATGTCCAAATATTTTTTGCAGTTAATAAAACCCAACAAATGAGCAACAAAAGGCAATCTTTATATTCAATCGAATTTAGCCAACAGTATGATCGGAAGGATAATTCTGAATTCGATAATCAATTTGCTGCACCGGTATCTCCAAAACCCATGACTCCAAGGCGGGTAAAACGCAGAAGCGTGATGACCCGTGGATCTTCAACAAGACAAAGTTCTGGTAGTAGAAGATACAATAATTCTCGCTCTTCTGTACGAAGTTCTCGAAGGACTGTTCAAAATCCTGTTACACAATTATTGGAACAACAACGAAAAGCACAAGCTCACAGCGATTCAATCAATCAATCATTGGTAGACTCGTTCTCCACTTATAGTTTAAACAACAATAGCGTGTTGCAGCAAAGTTGGCAAAATAATGGGCATAGCAATCCAACGTACCAGCAATCTTCTTTGCAATCTCTTAACGACCCAGACGATGTAGATGAATTGTATAACAATAGACCCGCTTCTGTTAGATCAAGTTATTCAAATTTCCACGGAGCTAGATTTATTGGACACCGAGCATCACAACAATACAATAATCATGCTACACCACAAGTACCTCAAAAACGAAATCAAAATACGAGTAAAACTCAAAGTACACATTCTATGGTGTTTTTGAACAGTGGACCACCAGCTTACAGTTCACAGAACCAAGCTGTAGTAGACTCGGAAACAACAATATAGGTTGCAATATTTTTATAAATTTTACGACTTGTGATAATGTGGATCAAAATGTTTTTTATTAAAAATGTAAAATAAAACAATAAAAAAATAAAATTTTAACTATTTTAGCTTTTGTCATTTAAGATGCTTTCACGGCGACCAAAATAGAACGGTAGGTGTCACGAAAGGCTGCGTTGTAAATTATTGTGCCGTTAAAGATGGGATGGAAGCGAAATTTACGCCCAGTTTCACAAAGATGGGTTAAATTTTCATTCAAGTCGCCTTTGTGAAACCGGGCATTACTGTTTGCCAAAGAGCTTCTTGTTCCGATCCTCCGTCAATGATGGATGAGAATTTTTTTGGGTGTACAATCACAAGAGCGGTTAATTTACATCAGTAGAGGTGTAGACTATGGTTTATTCGTAGGTGACGTCAGTTAATTATGTACATACATCGAAAAAATAAATAAATCCGTCCATAATCCTTGATTTAAATTAACGAATTAACTTTTAATAATTTGATTATAATATATATTTGTAAACTAAACTAATGAGGCTGTAAATTATTTGTTAATGCGTTTATTTTTGTACATACTGTAGAGTAGAGGAATAAAATTTGTATTTATAGTAGATCTAGTCTCAAGTATGGGCGATTTTACAGTTATGTGCGTATGTGTGTTTAGGACAATAGTGTTACATCACAAATTATTTTTGTAAGATATTTTATAGTAAAAATGTCTTGTATATTTTTGTAATTTGAAACTAAATAATAAACAATTTGTTTTGGCTAGTTTTATTATCGTGTCATTGTTAATTACACGGCATTGAAAATAGATTAAATAATGGATTTGTTGTTTTTTTCGTTTTGATTTTATGAGAAAATTTTTGAGTGCGCGCGTTTTAGTTAACCAATGCATCTTATATAGATCGTGCGTTATTGGGGCGACGCGGTACGTAGCCGGTGTTTTTAGTTGTCAGAGCTCGACGTTTCGTTATTGATCTTAATAATATCATAATGAGACAAATTTTGTCCAATTTAAGAAATTATGATCGAATTGGTTTAAATAAGCAATTTGTAAATTTCCGGCATAAAATAAGAGCGTTATGTGATCGTACTTTTGGCGAAGAAGTAAGTGACCCATTAGGCTAATTACCAAAATTTTATTATAACTTATTTTAGGTAAAAAATCATCTCGATGGAAATAATCAACAGAGGTATAAATTTAGTAATCAACAAATTTTTATTAACAAGTGTTAGTGTTTTTTTTTTAATTTAATATTTTTTTATTCAAAATTGAAACGTTATTTCAGACGGAGGTTCTCTTTTATCCATGATTCAAATTACCTGTATTTGTAAGTAACGATTTACTTTGTTAATTAAAGCAAACATTTAATGCAAACTGCCTTCCACGATATTTAGTTATTAGTAGTTAAGTAGTTTTGTCACTAAACGATACGCATTAGTTTGCTTAATAACTAAATTGTAATAACAACAATCATCTAATTTTTTATTTCGTTTTTTTAATTTTGAAACCCTTTCTAAAGGTTTAAACAGTTTTTGCTCCTATTTATCTTGATCGCATCAGTGGAGTCAGTATTACAACTTGTCAAGTAATTACAATTACAGGTGATTCAAGTTATTATTAATTCTGATTAATTGTCAGTTACGATTTAAATTTAATTAATATATCCAAAATTCAAGACTTTAGCTATACAATGCCGTTGAAAAAGTTATGCAGTCAATAAGCATCGTAAAGTTAGAGTAATGCTTAGAGCCTATTAGCGGTGAACCGGAAGTAATAAACGAATTGAAAATCATTAATGGTTTTCGAACGTTACTAATATAGAACATTGATCCTATGCTTGGAGGGAAAAGTCGAATCATTCTAAATTCATTTTAATACCCAGGTGGTAAAACCTACATGCCAAGGTACAAATACGGGGTGCATCAAATAGTCGAGGATTAATCCCGATGCGAAACCCAATTAGGTTTTCTTTAGTCATTTGAAGGGATGGCAGGAATGAAGTCTTAAATTTTTTTAGTTGGGTGGTTCCAATTCGGTCTAATTGTAGGAAAAATAATTCCACTAATTTTTAAAATTTTACCTAAACTAAAATTTCAAACATCGAAATATTTTCAAAAACTTGTTTTTTTTAACAATGTATGCACTGTGTAAATTTAAACAGGCGATAAAGGCCCTGCATGAATTTTTAAATTTATTATTGGGCTGGTAGTGATTTTATAAATTTGGTAGTGGTGATGAAACTATGTATTGAGTTTTTAATGCAAATGGCTCAGTGGGTTTTTTTTCAATACCGTAAAATTTTATAGCTATTTTGATATCTACAATTCGATAATCTATTTTGATTGTCTAAAATCAACGAATTTTAAGTAATTGGCAAATTAAGTAAAAAGTGTTGAAAAATTCGCAGTTCTTTTATTCTGTTGGAAACCCCGTATACATTTTAAACAAAAAGTTTTATAAATAATCTGGCGTTGTTTTCGGATAGAAAATTTAAGGAGCTACAATTTTTTTTCAAATTCACAAAATTATTAAATTTAATATTTTACAAAAAAAATTTATTTAAATTTAATTTAGGCACTGAAAATTTACTAAAATTAATTAACTACATTAAACCAAAGATTAAACTAAATTTTATTTGACAAAAATTTAATTAAGAGAATTATGAAATTATGAGAAGAACGGAAAAATCCAATATGGCTACCACGAGGCTTGTAATCACTAATAAATATAACCTCCTATCTTCCTATAGTCCGTTTTTTTTAAGAAAAATATTGAAATTTGTACTAAAGCAACGCCCTTCAAAGGTTAACCAATGAAATTGCTTTGAAATTAGACGGTATTACAACGACGAAATTTTTGCGATTGATGTGCTATGGGTGTTGCCTACACTGAACCGGGCAAAGTCATAAATAAGATGGACGTGGACAGAGTTAAATGTAATATCGAATAGACGTAGTTATTTGGTTATAACATTTTTCTTTTTTGTGGTGAATATTTAATATTACTACAAGATTAAGTACTATTTAAATTATCTGAGGTTTCCCGGTGTAAATTAGACTTTGCAAACGACGCGCTACCTATATTATTCATATTTGGGATCGACTATAGACCGGTCCTACTTGGAAAAGTGTGCTACTATAGTCGATCTAAGATATGAATAATACAGGTGGCGCGTCGTTTGCAAAGTCTAATTTACATCGGGAAACTTCAGATAATTTAAATAGTACTTAATCTTGTAATAATATTAAACATTCACCACAAAAAAGCGAAATGTTATAACCAAATAACTACGTATATTCGATATTACATTTAACTCTGTTCAAATCTATCTTATTTATGAGTTTACCCGGCTCAGTTTAGGCAACACGCATAGCAGTTCAATCGTAAAAATTTCGTTATTGTAATAGCGTCTAACTTCAAAGCAATTTCATTGGTTTACATTTCAAGGTTGTCACTTTAGTACAAATTCCAATATTTTTCTTAAAAAAACAGACTATAGGAAGAGGTAGATCTCCTGCGATGTACACTCGACCAGGGCCGTATTTAGACTAGATTTTCGGAGGGGGTTTTAAAAAATTACAAAATGAATAGCTCATTTTTTAAAATATAAAGGAAATTTGTTTAAATTTTGTTATATTAATTTTTGAAATGTAATGTTTGGAGAAAAGTGAATAGAGGGAGGTTTTTTTGCCAAGATGGCGGAAACGACAGAGGTCTAGATTTTGCTTTGCTGTTTTTTTTAAGTATAATTTTGTGCAAGAATTTTTGCAATTAAGATTTTATTTTTGAGTATTGTTATTGAAAAATTTAGTTTGAAAGTATTTTGGTCGAAATTGCCGCAAAAAAAATTAAATTTTGTAAAAAGATTGTTTTTATGAGCGATTTTTCTTTATTTGAGTTCGATATTCAGAGAAAATTTCGATTTTTGTGAACTTTATTTAATGATTGAAAATAATTTGTCGAGGGAGCGACAAATTTTGATTACAGATTGATTTCTGGGGGGCGTTATTGCGAATAAAATTCTTATTTTACCGATGGCGATAGTAAAATAATGTTGTCAAAATGAAGAACTAAATTAGATTGAAAGAAAATTTCACAAATCTTAAGCAAATGTACACTTATGTACAAAATATAAAGCAATTTATGAATTTACAATACCCACTCTAATTTATTGCGGAAGTGTTATTTTAAGCTATGCTGCCCATGATGGTCATAAAATTTATGTTCCCTTTAAAATTTTTGGTTCAAACGATTTATTGCAATTTAAAATTTTTACCATAATAGTAAGAATTAAGATAAAATATCTATTTCATTTATTTCAATATAATTATTTTTCAAAAAATCGAAAATTAATTAATAGGAGTAATAACTAACAATTAATTAAGTGGTCCCAGACTTTTACACAGTACTGTAAATTTTTAGGGCATTTTTATATTCTTCATTTTCGGTTTTATATTTTTGCAATTTAGAAGTAGGTGTATTCAATCCAGTGTCGCCAATCGCCGGATTATAATACGAATTTCTGATTTTTTAATTAGGAATTTAATTTATTAGAAATATATCTTTAGTTTTAATTTTTATTTAAACACTTCAAATTTAATGTTTTTGTTATAATTATAAAAATTGTTTTTATTTTTTCTGATTCTTTTAAGATTGCAGTCGAACTTCCAGTACTTTATTAATTGATAAATAATTTCGGGTCGAGGGGGGGAGGTTGTAACCCCTAAAACCCCGTTTTAAATACGGCCCTGCACTCGACGCTATGATATTCTCGACTTTATAATTAATTACACTCTATAATTCATAAACGATTATTAACTTAATTCTAAATAAATTACTACAACTTATAATACAACTTCGGGTACATAGGAATTACTGGTGCCCAATTTAGGGCCGCCCACTGCAACTTTATTATTTATACTGACCAAAATAACAAATAATACTGACTATTAATTTAAAAAAATTCTGACTATTTAATGATAAAAATACTGACCAAAAAATTAGTTGAAATTAATAGTTTTGATTTTATGGTCACTCGAAGGTAGAAATTTAAAATATGAAAATTTGTATTTTTATCAACTTTTTCTTTAAATAATTTTTAAAATTTGTATTGGGTTTTAGGTTCATCTAAAAATTAAAAAAAAAAAATTAGTCAATCGGTTAATTTCTTTGAGCGTAATCTAATAAATAGGAATAAACCGCAGATGCATTTTGATGTAATAAGATCTTAAAATTGGAAGCAAAAATAAGAATTGGTGTAAAAGATTTTGGCTTGCGATTTACCCTTCGTCGTATACACAAAATTGAAAATTTGAATTTTAGAAAAACGAGATTAAAGTTTAACTTGACTAGAAGATATCCTACATTTTGAATTTTTTTGCGTTTATCCTTAAACTAAAAATATTGGGTTACAGAAGAAATAATAGAATGACATTTTTTTAGAAAGAAAAGACTAAAACATTTTTTTAAATTTGTTTAATCAAGCGACCGCTAGTTTTCTTCGTCCGTTACAGTTTTTAGATTTGCTGTTAAACTTGCAATAATATGTACTAATCATTGTTTTTATACTTGGGACTGATTTAGCCATATCAGTATTTTGGAATAGTCAAGAAATCACTACACATTTTTTTAGAATATAATGCACAAAGCTTTCACAAATAAAATACATGGTAGGTGTAAATTATGCAAATATTTTCACCATAATCAGAGATGAATAACACTGAAAATGTAGAGTTCCGTTTAAATGGCATTGAATGAGATATAAGATAGAAGGACGATGGTTTAAAATTGGGAGAATTTTGGATGTCGGGTGGGTTTTTTTAGGGTAAGTGAAGGGAAACTGCTTTTCTGCTGGGTATCGTCCTGAGGCGGTGGTATTATTTATTAAAGATGTTCAGTAACTGTGAATTGTTTAGGTCGGATTTACGTACTATGAATTTTCGGAGTTTCTAACAACTCAAAATTTTGATTGTTTAGCTTTATGTAAAAATCTCATACCCCCTTTTATGTGATCAGTATTCAGGGGTTATATGTCAATGAAAAAAGTGCAAGATATTCTAACTATTTGTTTATCATAATAATTCATATACCTCGAATATTATCGGAAAATCCGATTTTGATTTCGCATAATCTTGTTATGCGATGCAAAAGTTGTTTAACTGAGTTATTCCATTTAATTTGACCAAGAAAGTTCCTTTAAAAAATGAAAGAAGAATTCTTGAATTGAAAAACCTTCACTTCTTCACTTCAAAACTCTTTATTGAACATAATATTTGCAGTGTTTGTTACAAGAGGTAACAGGTTGGGAAAGTGGAATTTACATTACAACTGTGCCTATTGCTACTATTTTACAATTTACCAGTTAGGTATGGATTACAATAATGTTACATGAGTGGATTAAACTTATAATTAATGATTTTTTCTGGGAAAAAATGAGTGCAAAAACCCAGTGGATTGTGAATTGAAAAAAGAGCGAAAAGAAACCATTTATGGGAAAAAAGAAACCAGTTTGCACGTGAGATGTATTAATGTTTTGTGTAATGGTCAAATTGATATATTTAAATATTTCAAGGTCAGTTTTAAGACTAAATTATCGAACTAAATTTTATTTGGCGTAGTTTCGCAATGCATCACACATTTATTCGAAGATTGACAGGTTGCTAGCTCTCCGACACAACTATTGAAACGATGATCTACAGATAAATCATTAAAACGCCTTTTCACAAATTTCTTTCTAGCTTTTTTTCTATTTCTACGTTTTCGTCAATTAGTATTTTAAAAGTAACTAAAACTTAGGACTTTATCGCCTATTTATAATTTATTCAAAAATATGTTCTTTGTTTGATGCTTCAACTTTCTTTCGGAACCTAAAGCAAAATACTCTTTAGTCAAACGAAATAATTATCGGGTTGTGAGGAATGTAACGCAAAAACAAAAAACTCGTTCGGCCAACGTTTCGAAGACTTTATTGCTTCATCATCAGGGCTAAAAAGGAGGTGAACAATGGTAACATGCTATCAAAGCAAAACATACAATTCACACTCACCAAAACGAAAACGAATGCAAAGTGTTTAATTACATAATATATGAAGGGAATGAAGAGCAGCAAGTACACAGGAGCCAGTGGTACATTCAACAAGGTCATCAATTCAACTTTCAGCAGCCTTTGATGATCTTGTTTTGCTTTGATAGCATGTTACCATTGTTCACCTCCTTTTTAGCCCTGATGATGAAGCAATAAAGTCTTCGAAACGTTGGCCGAACGAGTTTTTTGTTTTTGCGTTACATTCCTCACAACCCGATAATTATTTCGTTTGACTAGTTACGTTATTGGATGAGAATCGGTTGTACTAAAATACTCTTTAGTTGTGTTTGGAGGCTTTCAGGCTTCTGTAAAAAAAACATTCAAAATCTTCGATGGTTGCAGTTATTATAATACACCCGATTTTTTTGTATCCTTGATCAATATGAGACACAGGATTAGGATCCTTAACTCAAAAGTTTAGTTATCTTGCAAATTTATTTTCATTAGGTTTGTTCCAACATGCAATTTTTGTACGGTTTAGAAATGATTTTAAAACTGTTCATACGCAGGCGTCGACTGTGTATAGTTCGCTGATGGTACAAAGAATGGTGGCAGTTGGAACGATTTAGTGATCATTTTGTACGTCATTTGTAAGTTAACCTTACAAATTCACAAATTCTATATTATTTTCGCTCGAAATATCAGATAAATCGCTGTTATCGTCTTCACTCATATTAACCATTAGTAGAAATAAATTTAATTAGCACAAAATTAACCAAAATGACAGTCAACAGAGATCAGCTGTTGATCTGCTATCAGTGCGCAGGTCAATCATTCACCAATTCTAACGATACTTGCTTTTGATCTTGTATCGTTCGTACCGTTGCGAAACCGTTCACGAATGATCCGAAGTTTGGTTGGAACGCTTAGGTGATTGTTCCGTAAACCGTTCGAGTGAAGTTGGAACGAATTGTAACAATTGCGCATGAGCGGGACGTACAACGAACGGTTTCTGACGATGTTGGAACAAACCTATTATCTTGCAGTTTTACCTCAACCATAACCCTGAGACCCGATGTTATTAATTGTAGATCTGCAAATTTATAGATTTAGACTTATAGATATCAACTTTTTCACGGTTTCAGGAAGTGATTATTTTCAGGCTATTGAAAATACCAATGGTAGCAACCACGGAGACGCTCATTACGTAGTTCTCTTTTCAACCCACATAGAGTTACAATGATAAAAACATCAGCTGTAAATTTTTGATATACATACGAAAATGTATTCTGTTTTTTCTCAAAAATAAATTAGTTGGTAATTTCTGAAAATCTATTAAAAATTAAAAATTCAGAACTATACGTAACTGATTAATCAAATTAAGTTATAATGACCAGTGTCCATTAATAATTAATATTGTTTTTCTAGCTTCCTAAATAACTTGACATGTTTATTTCTATCAATTTTACTAAAAATGTTTTATTATTGCTTTTTTTATTAGCCAACTAAGGCAAATAAAAAGCTTCCATGCAAGGTCGATATGGGGTTTTTGCTCCTAGCCGTTTCTATCATGCTTTTTTCGCTTACCCGAAAAATAATTAAAATCATATATTGTAATTCGTTGTAAAATGTTCATAATTATTAGTTTTTTGTTTTCATTTATTTGTTTTTTAGTTAGCAGTGATTTATTTTATTAAAATACAATAAATGGAACTACCCCTATTTAATTTCCAAATAACTCATTCTTTTCAATTCAATTGGAAATGAACTTATAGTTTTTGGTAAACTCCCAAAAAATGAGCTTCCATTTTTTGTATTGCAATCAACTACTTTACCGAGGCTAACCAAATGTTGATATCAAATTTTTATAGGTCAGCCGATTTCAACAATCCAGAAGATGCATTATTTGAAATGTTTAAGAGTGAAGATACGGGGCTATTATCTATGGGAAAATTTTTAAACGTACGTATGTTTGAATTTTCAAGTTCGGAAAATTGAAAATTTTATATTATAGGCACTTAGGATGACCGGTCTTCGCAAAACAGATCCTCGTTTGAAAGAAATGATGGATAACTTGAGAATTTTACAGAAAAAGTCCAATATAGATAGCGCGATGATAGATTCCCAAAATTTAAATTTGGAAACTTTTCGAAGGTAAATGTGAACAAAATATAATTTTATTTTTTTCCTCTTCTCGAGTATTTAACTCAAACAATTTATTTTCTCGTATTCTGGTTAGTATCGTATCGCAAAATATTGGACTAATATCGCGAGCGTTTAGACATCAATTTATCATTCCCGAATTCCAAACCTTTGCGAAAGATATAGAAGAAATATATTGGAAATGTAAAAGCAATAACGATGGAAAGGTATTTAAATGTGTTAATAAAATATGACGATATATTTAGAACTTTATAGGTTGCTAGTTACATACCACAATTAGCTAGAATGAGTCCAAATTACTGGGGTGTAAGTATTTGTACAATCGATGGGCAACGATTTTCAATTGGAGATGTCAATATACCATTTACGTTACAATCGTGCAGTAAACCACTGACATATGCCATAGCTTTACACCAACTGGGCGAAAAAGAAGTTCATAAATATGTTGGACAAGAACCGAGTGGAAGAAACTTTAATGAACTAATATTGGATCACAATAGTCTGTATTTTTTCGTTATCCATATTTTTTAATTTATGTTCTCAATTTATAGAGAAGCCTCATAACCCGATGATTAACGCAGGAGCGATTTTGGTTTGTGCATTACTCAAAACACTAGTTAGGCCAGAAATGACATTAGCCGAAAAATTTGACTTTACAATGAATTATTTTGAGGTGAGCAATCCCAGCAAACCTCTCGGATATTCTTAAAATGTTCAATTTTTCAGAGACTTGCAGGTGGAGAAGACTTAGGATTTAATAATGCAGTATTTTTATCAGAAAGAGAAGCTGCAGACAGAAACTATGCTTTAGGGTTTTATATGAGAGAGCACAAATGTTACCCAGAAAAAACTAGCTTTAGGGAATGTATGGATTTCTATTTTCAGGTAAATATAATTGAAAATTAGTATTAACAGCTTTTTGTAATAGGGAAATTTTAGTGTTGTTCTATGGAAACAAATTCTGATGTTGTGTCTGTTATGGCTTCTACATTAGCCAATGGTGGTATATGTCCTCTCACGGAAGAAAAAGTATTAAGTCCAGAAAGTGTGAGAGATGTATTGTCGTTGATGCACAGTTGTGGAATGTATGATTACTCAGGTCAATTTGCATTTAAAGTAATCTAAAAAAAGTTATTATTAAAATAAATGGTTAGCATTACAAAACATTTTTAGGTAGGATTACCAGCGAAGTCAGGAGTGTGTGGTGGACTAATAGTTGTTATTCCAAACGTTATGGGTATTTGTATGTGGTCCCCTCCTTTAGATGCTTTGGGAAACAGCTGTAGAGGAGTCCAGTTTTGCGAGGTAATTTACATTGAAGGAAGTTTGCTATTATCACAGTTTTGATAATTTTAGGAGCTTGTGAAAAAGTTTAACTTCCACAGATATGATAATCTGAAACACGCAACAGATAAGTCCGATCCTAGACGTCATAAATTTGAAACCAGAGGCTTAAATATTGTAAATCTCTTATTCTGTGCAGCCCATGGAGATATTACAGCATTAAGAAGGTAACAATTCAAACAATCAAAGTTTTCCTTCCATTTTATAATTTTTTAGGCACAAGCTATCTGGAATGGATATGACTTTATCAGATTATGACGGTCGAACTGCTCTTCATTTAGCGGCTGCGGAGGGGCATGTCAATTGTGTCGAATTTTTGTTAAAATATTGTCGCGTGCCCTATAACATTCACGATCGATGGGGAAATACGCCGTTAAGAGAAGCTGCTGCATTTGGACACACAGGTGTTATCGATCTTTTACAAAAATGGGAAAGTGAACTTGAGCAGCAAACATCACCTCAATTGAAAGAGGCCGAGTTACCACCGCACGCTAAATAAATAATTAACTCAAATATGTTCTCGATACTATTTCAAAATATCAAATGAAATTAACGGTATCTGTAGAATCTTCCAATACTTATATTTGTTGTTTGTTCATTTATTTTGTGCAACTAAAAAGACAATAAAATAATTACATAAGCTAAATGTATTTTTACTAAATAATTAAAACCGGAAAAATATAATGTAGTTATCATAGAACATCATAAGAGAAAGCCTCGTCCTGATGGTTGCCTGCTTAGCTATACTAATGTTATAAATTTTTGGTAAAAAGAAATATTTAATATGATTAATGTTATTAACATTTCATAATATTTGTAATATTATTTTCAAGTGTATAACTTTAAATTTTATAGTTATAATTTTTTGGCATTGAAAACCGGTAGTAATAGTCATTGTGTTAACGGTACGAGTCTTCCTCGAATTTGTCAGCTTGAAACCATGCACTCCTAAACGTAGGCCTTTCCCAATTCCTCCCAAACCTCTCTAATCTCTGCCTTCCTTAGCCACTCCCAACCTGCCACCTTTTTTATATCGTTGAGTCATCGCTTTTGGGGTCTGTCTCTACTTCTTTTGGTCATTCTTAGCTTCCAATTTATTATTTTAGGGGTCCATTTGTTGCAGTCCTGCCTCCCCACATGCTCAGTCCAACTCCACTTTAGCCGCGCTACACGTTCCATCATGTCCGTCATCCTCGTCCTACTTCTTCATTTCAAATTTGATTTCGCAAACTCATCCTAAGCATTAGTCTCTCGATCGACCTCTGTACCACTATTTGTTTATTTGGATCAAAAGGTAAGCAGAATGTTTGACGTACAACTTTTAAAGTTGAGTGCACCGCCCCAACAGCGAAGCACCTGACTCAACTGAAGTTAAACACTGTCTAAAAGTAAAAACCTACAAAAGTGACCAGTAATAGACAGTAGTAGATATACAGAACATCTCAGAAATCTAAAAACAATACTGAGCAATAAGACCAAAGTTTAGATAGAAAAAAATGAAATTAAACGAGATTTAGAAAGCATAACTGGAGAGAAAATGAAAAAATGCGGGAATAGAGACGAATAAAGAAAAGTTTTAAAAGTGACACGAAGGAAGATAGAAGAGTAATCTATCTTACAAATGGATTGCGAAGACTACAGAAAGGAGATGGCTTTATTCCGTAAGAAATGAACGCTCTAGAAGAAGATGTGTCAGACTTTCTTCTATTGTTGTAAATTATACTTTTTAGACACATTATAAAAAATAATCAAGAGAGATTAAATTGGAAAATTGCTCCGGCCTATGATGATCCCTCTCTTCTTATAGATTTTTTTAAACACGTAAAAAAAGTTGTACTTTACCCCTTAAAATCTACGTGTGCACCTATTCTTTATCTTGATGCTAGTAATATATCATTTAGTAACAGTTGAATCTAATTTTTTAGAAGATTATAAGTATCTAGCAGTAGTAAAAACAATTTTTTGATCAATTTATGAATCATGAAATTATAGTAGATTATGACGTAAATTACAAATATTATCAGCATAAAAATTTATAGATTATTCAAAAATTCAGCCTAAAAGGCCAAAAACCGTAAAAAATATAAAACGGCTACTGTGTTTACGGTTTTCATAAGATTAGCCCCACTCATGGTGTGTTTTTATTTTGTTACAGTATTTTTGGGCATAAATTACAATCAGAAATGGCAATTCTAGTTAACCAGTAAATCTTTGAGTCACTTGAAACATAAAAAATTCCAGCAATACTCAGAACTTTTTTAAACAATTTTTAAGCATAAATTGCACTCCATTAGTGCCTTGGTCCTTATCAAGGCCAAAAATGAATTGAAATGCGGTTTTCTAATATTTTATGTCTGATGACTAGATTTTAGGGTTGATTCGAAATTTTCCATGGAGCTTGTCAAATTCAAGCCTCCGCTTCGGTCTCTTATGCTCCGGGCCGCTATGGTCTGTTTTTACAGTTCTTTGTTTAGTTATTTGTGTGTTATAAAGAAACCTTGCATTTTCTTAATGTAAATGGAGGCTGCGGTTCCCCAAACTGAAATATCGGGATTTCCGAAAATTCGATATTCTTAGAGTGATTATCGGGTAAAGCTTGCTAAAGATGTCTTTTCCCCGATTTGTGACGTTGTCGATGTGATACTTCCATCAAAGTCAGTAATCCAGTGTAAATCCTCAGTACTTCTTGGTTTTTGTCTAGGGGATCGGCTCTTCTAATATGAACACGTTCGTTTGAGCAGGGTTTTTCGTTTTCTTTTGTGGAACATCGTCGCGGTGCTCTTGTTTTTTACCTTAATGCGCCAAATTGCAAACTATTTCTCGAGGTCGTGTAATGGAATAAATTAGTTTTTTCTGGGAATTTCACGCTAAATATTATATTAGTTAAATTCTACACTTCTAAAATCGTGAGAAAGTAATTTTAAGAAAATATTATGTTACATTGTTTCTTAAAGTCGGGTATTGGCGAGATTCTGGATTCTAGGGTTTTTTGGAGTCGGAATGTCGCTCATAAAGATGTTGAAGAGAGTCGAAGCAAGGATGGACCCTTGTGTGGGACTCCGGTTGTGATGAAGCGCGCGGCGGAGCGGGTTTCTTTAATTTTGACGTAAAAGAATTTTCAAGTAGAAGACAACCAGCTAGACGAGTGCTGGTTGGATGTTGGCCTGGAACATCTTGAATGTTCGTGCCACACCTTGTGGAGTGCTTTTAAAACGTCAAGTAGGACTAGTCCCGTGAATTCCTTCTCGTTTCTTTCCTTTTGTTGTACGCTCGGTTGTACCGTGCTATATGGTCCGGTCGGAAACCAAATTGTTTGTACTGGAGGATGCCGTTTTCGGAGATGGCTTCGTTGAGACGTTTCACGATGATACGTTCTGCAAATTTTCCCAGAAACAGGAGAAGACTAGTTGGGCGATAATTTTTGGTCTTTTGATGACTAGTTTTCATTCTTGAGGAAAGTACCGGAGACGGAGTGAGGTGTTAATGATGCCTGTGAGTGCCGCGATTGCCTTGCTCGGCAATTTTGTGATGAAGTGATTTGAGATTCCATCGTGACCCGGCCTTCCTGTTTTTCAGCGAAGAGTTACCTTCATATATACTGTTGTGTCCGCACTAAGTGATTAAAATGGGTTGCAAACTTAGCAATAAGATAACTGTATTTGCAACTAGAGGAACAAAACAAAGCAAAACTCTATTTTAACATTTTTATTACCAGTGTGTTTTATTTTTGTGTATTCTTTATTTTGATTTCAGTATATTTAATATTTTATGTTTGTCTAGTTAGTAAGTTATTTATTTTTCGATTTTGATTTTATTATTTTATGTTTGTATTATGACTCACCAAAGGCCGACCACAGCAACAAAATTTAAAATGAAAAATCTAGGTTTGAAAATAAAAGGACATTAAAGCACAACCAATGAAAAGCAGACCCATTGCAAAGGATATCCAAGGGGATAGATGAATCAATAAAGAAAATGGATAGTCATAATAATTTAAGCAGAGCGGTCGGTGGATGACAGTTTGAGAAGAATTTTATGAATTGAATTGAGAGGAGTCGTGTTGATGCCTAAGATTCGTGTGAAGAATATTGTTTAAGGTGGAAGAAGAGTTGGTGATAAAGTGATTTTTTTGGATTGAAGATATCCAGAGAGCAGTAGAAAGAAGAGAAAATAATCGAGCAGACAAAGCTGTTCAAAGGAGTTGAAGATAAGAATGTCGCGTGTTATTTGTGCGCGATATTTGTTCGAAGGAAGATAACGTTGATTTCTTCAACAGAAAATCTGGGGTCGGCTATTTGCGTGAGTTTTGCTTTTGTTTATAATTGTTTCTATTTTATAAAATTTTTGAGTTGCAAATAAAAATAAAAATAACCAACAGTTATTTTATTGTCTTACTTGTAACAATTTTCGCATTCGAGAACCTACGTATCGCATAAGGTCGCAGCAATACATACATAGAGCATACGAACTGCTAAAATGCTACTTTTGAACAAATATTACGTCAAAATCAATATTTCAAATTCAATTATTTCTTAATTTTAAATTAAAAAATATGTAGATCCTTACTTTATTCGCATCGTAATGCCCTCTTTCATATTACATAAGCATTTTTAGTGTAGAACTTGAACCCCTAAGATAAAAGCAGCGCCGTAACTACAAAATTTAGGCCCGTGTTTAAAGTTCGTTGTGGGGCCCCTTCTCTAAGCGTTAAAAAAAATTTTGCACAATACAACAGCGCTTATAATTTATCATAAGTACTATTTATATTTTACTATACGGTACAAATTATTTAAACGAAATTTTGAATTATATTAAAATATAAAAAATTACAAATTCAAATTATTTAAAGTATTCTAATGACGTTCAAGGATCAAGGTTCAAGGATGATATTATAAATTTTAAGACTTCTGTTATGGAGTTATTGGATTTTATTTTAATCGACAATTTTTCATTATTTTTCAGTTCTACTGAAATAATTCCTACATATTTCTTGTTTTGAAGAATCTCAGTACAAATACAAAAATTTTGAATCATTAAATGAAATTAAGGCTTATTATAGTTTTTTCTTCCTAACTTTTAAATTTGCAAAATTCTCAATTATTTTTAAAACGTCAAATAGTTTTGCAACCTTATTTTCTATCGAAATAAGAGCAAGAGACGATAATCTTACCTCGCATATCGCATTACTTAAGATAGATGTTTATTAATTTTCTTAATTCTGCTTCTTCTGCACGTACGCGTATTAGAGATAGTTATATCCGTTATGACATCATCAATCACTGGTCTTTTCATCTTTTCCTTCGTCTTCCGACATTACGCCATTCTATAGGTTTGTACAGATTTGTACATTAACTTTAATTGAAAATGAACGTTTCGCAGACGCAACTGAAACTGGGATTGTTAAAATCAAGAAAAATGCAGTTATTATTTCAATAAAGCTGCTGGACGATGAAAAATTTTTCAGAGTCAGAAACTTCATTAGAATACTTTAAATAAAACTGTTGCACTAGTTGAAACAACTCATATAAATAATGTCTGATGCTTTACTTAAAACTTCAGAACTCAATATTCAAAAATTGGCATTGAGGCTGTTTTTTAGTGCCTTTTTATAAGTTCTAAACGGCTGGACCAATTGACTTGAAATTTTGACAGAATGTGTATTAGATTAATACAAACCTTTACGAATATCCTTTTTTGAATAAGTTTTTTGGTTTTTCCAAAAAAGCCAAAAAACTATTGAATTTGAGATCTTCCGTTATTTTGTAAATCTCGATTTTTAGAAACTTTTGGCTCAGACAAAATTTTGATATCTTAATTAGTTTAAACGTGATTAGGACCTAAAGTTCAAATTGCTTCACGTAATTACAATTGACGTGTAGAAAAAGGTATATAAATTGAGAAGGAATGTTTTGCATCTTTTACAATTATTCTTATCGAAAATAGTAAGCCAGTTTTGCGATTATAAAGCATAGTATAATAAACGGACTGTATAAATAAATTATGTACACTTTTACTATTTAAAAATGTAGGTATGAATTAAAAATTCTTTTGAATAAAAGGTTTATTGGTTTGGTGTTATGAAAGTATGTTTAAATTAATTTGTCTAAAATGGTGAGTATATGTACTATGTACATACGGTAACGAACAAATATATTTTTATCATATAATAAATATATAAATATATCATATAATATGGCAAGTTTACATATTACGTATGTATGCAATTTCAAAAATCAAAACTTCAAATTTAAAAAACTCCTATTTATATTGATGTTTTAAAATAAAATTTTTTCATCTGTTCAACATAAAATTAAAAATTGCTTTGTCAACTTTTAGTAGTAATAGTAAGATAAATGCTATAGTATTATATTATGATGTAACCACGGTGTAACATTATACGAATGCTATGACTACCTAAGCACTTTATTTAACCAATTTCAAATTTTTTTAAGGCAAACAGAATTACTTAAATGCAAGTATTACATGGATAACATCTAAGATTTTATCAAATTTTTTGTTTAGAACGAATTTTTTGAAAAATAGGTAAAATCACAGAAATAAAATACTTCCCCTAAACGAAATCCTGTATTTGCACTTGAGATCAAAAGATTCAATATCATCAAAATAAAAAAACACCGATAACAAAAATAGAAAATCAGTTTTATGATTTATGCTTAGCATGTTTTTGGAAAGAAATTCAATAATTTCAACATAATTTTGAATTTTGCTGCACAGAAAATGTAATTGATTTCGAAAGTAACAGGAAACACGGACTTCAGGCGACACTCATTTTTCGGTGCCGTATGTGTAAATTTAAAAAACAAGGGATTATTTTTAAATTACAAATTGATTTATTTATACTTTACACGATTATAACCGACAGTCACTGTACATAGCCAAGTCATCGTAAGCTTTCATAAAATTGTCGAAAAAAATAATTTTAAAAACATAACGAAAATTATTTCATTTATAATTAGAGCATAATTATAAAATAAGTATATTTAAATACCTTCGGTAATAAAAATCATAGATTAGGCCCCGTTCAGCTTGCCATGCACGTGTTCTGCGGGATTTGGGAAATTTCGATGTGCCCTCCTATTCCATGACAGGTTTCGAGCGATGTTTTGCGTGTTTGGCGCTCAGATTTGTTGAGAGACATCGTAGCCTCTTTGACGACTCCACCAGTGTAAGGTCCTTCCGCCGTAATTTGGATGCTGCTATTTATGCAGAAATGTGTACATAATCTTTTTGTTAATATTTGTTGATTGTTTGTTATTGAGCTGAAGCGGGTGGCTTGAAAAACTAACTTTGTTAGAAGCCATCCAATTAAGAAATTGTATATTTAGTTTCTTAATAAATAAGTATTATTATTATTATATATTATTATTATAGTAAGATGTAGGGTTTATCAAGTTACAATCTCTCCTTGATTCGTATTAATTTTTCTACACACGTTTACACTTTAAAAGCATTATAAAGTTTCTACACGTCAAGTTTGCTGTCTTTGCACAACACGGAATTCCTTTTCTTACGTTGGAATGGCTAGTCTCGGAGAACAGCCTTAATGCCATTAATATTAATTAAATTACGACTTTTTCTATCTATCTGAGCAATTATTATATCCAATTAAAGTTTTGAAAAACAAATGTTTACTTAAAATTTCTTTTAATTTTTTTTCAAAATGATTTTTTATCTCATTCAAAAATCGTTTTGATCTTCCCATTATTCTTTCCGAAAAATCTGCTTTTATTTGCCACCGCTTTGCCAAATCAATAGCTATTACTTTAATTGAAAAGAATTTTTGATTTCAGTACAATTAAAAATATGGTTTCAAAGGTTTCTAAATAAGTTTTTAATAATTTTGCTTTACTGATTTTATATTTATCTAACGATGTTAATAATAAATTAGTTAAGATGTTTATTACATCTAAGTAAACTATGGAAAAACTCGGAAAAATATATAAATATATATTGCACAAAGGAATTTTAAAATTTGGAAAAATTCAAGTAGTTAATTTCAAAAAGATAAGCAATACGTAAGTTAGGTAATTATACCGGATACAGGGTACTTACATTGTTGCATTCTATCGACAAATTTGATAATCTATTTAACAATTCTGTCATATTGTATTATTTTATTGAAAATATACTGTTATACGTATAAAATATACGTTTTTACGAAAAATATATATCCAAAAAATGTGTTTTATTTAATATTTTACCAAATTTATGCATTTTGACGTGGGTCCTTCGGGACCCTCTTTTGCCGGCGGCCCATGTTCCACCAAACACATAGAACACTGGTAGTTATGGCGCTGGATAAAAGATTCTGATACCCCTGATTCTTTGATGAAAAATAAGTTTTCTCGACTTTATTGGTTGAAAAAATAACGTAATTTAAATATTTGACTTTTTAAATTATTTTTTATGCAAATCGAAAATATTTATTACTGAGTTCTAGATTTTTAATAATTTATTTTGATTTACCCTTGTTATTTACACCGTTCAAAGAAGTTTTTTGAATATTTTTCTAATACATACCTAATTGTTGTTTACGTTGTGTAAACTTAAAATTTAATTCATTTTCACAGTAAGCGTGAATTTGAAATATTTATTTATTAGCTTTTACTGTTTACGTCCGAGCATAACTCATCATTTAAATAAATTTCTTGATTGTTTGAGTTCTGTAAACAGAACCGTATTAGTGAATTTTGAATAATTTATTTATGATGAGATAAAGAAAGTCACATGAAAATTTTAATATCTATAAATTTTAAATGAAAGTTAAAAGTAAAAAAATGATAAAATAAACATTACGGTATCGAAAGTGTTTTATTATTAAAATAAAATTTTCAATTTGTTTAATTTGACAATAGAAAAAAGCAAAAATTATTACATTGAAGCCATGCGTAACGCACATTATTTCATAACCGGTAATACGTAATTATTGAGTAAATATGTGAAGCTTTGTTATAATATGGCTAAGTTCAATCGTTACAGATTTACAATTGTTGTTTTCAATGAACTTTTTTTTTTATTTCCTTCATATCCTGAAATAATGCCGTGATTGTTGTAATAAATGTTAAAATTAATTGTTTCGAGTTTAGAGATATTTTTGAAAGAGAATGTTTTTGACGTCGAGCTGCAAGGTCCGTGGGTTTTGTTGAAAACCTTAGAAGACCCTAAGGTGTTTCAATTCAAGGATTTTTCATAGTGAATGTTTTAAGATATCTAGGGAAAATATTACAAAGTGGGGCTTTAGTTTTCTCTGAAGGCCCCCACTGGAACATTTCACTTAAGAAACCGCTTTTGCTAAGTAGCGATTCAGTCTGCGTGAATACGAGTTATCACTGCATTTGCGGCCGTGTATTCTCGTAATCACAATCGAGGAGATTGTCGTTTTAATAAAAGTTTTTAATAAAAATGTGGTTTTAGCTCCTGCATGTGATTTTGTGGATTACAATTTATAATGGCTCTTTTTACTCGTATCGTGTTATTGACGTTAGTTAGTTCTGGTAAGTTGTTTTTTACCTACTTTCATTTGTTTTTAATTCCTTATTTAAATTCACCAAAATATAACGGTTCGCTCTTTTTACAATCATCGGTGTGTTGTGTAAAGTAGAAACTTTGAATACACACATTCGATTTTGTAAAACGCATTTGTCGTTCGCGCTTTTTGTTCATTTTGTTTTTGTCAAAATATAAATTTGAATTTCGTAATGACGCACGCATGCGCACAATCGTCCATTACTTAATTTGAACTTTGCACTAATTCCAAACAAAAATTCAATAAAAAAAGAAGAAAGTAAATTTAACTATTATGCATTAATCACTTGCATCAATATAGCACCTAAAATCTTTTGTACTTTCGATAATGGTTTCTTTTCAATACAACAACGTACTTGTTAGAAAGCAAGGACGTATGTGCCTCAAGTTTCACATGTGTGCCAATGCTGTTATGTTCTATTAAATAACGTTTAGAGGTTCCCACAGGAACATTATATTGAGAAAAATCAATCTCTTGAACAGAGTTTTCAAATCAACAACCTAAATCTCGAGCTCGACGTGACCATGAGTTTTAATTTATAAATCTCTTATTTTGCAAATAGTCCCTGACATTTGATAAATAGCTGCTTAGTCCACACGCCCGCTACAATTAACGGATACACTATTTCAAATAGCTACCCAATCATAAAAGAAAATGTTATAGATATTATAAGCTTCGATTATTTATTGCCTAATTTGCCAATAAAATTCTACATCAAAAAGGCTATTCACGTTTTAGCATTAAACGAATTATGAAGCAAGTCCCTTGCAATTTTCATAACTATTAAAATTTATTACATACCTACTTTACTGTAACATTAAAAAAAAAAAAAACTAAATTATATACCATCGATGCGTTAAGAAACATCTTTCGCGATCCTCCCAGATGTCTACTATATCAAAAAAATTTTTAAATATCAAACCTAACCTAACATTAATTTAAATCTGTCATCAAATTAGAAAGTGTAATCGAGCTGATTTTTATTCAGAATTTCATTTTTGTCAAATAAAGAATTAATTAACTTTTTTTTAAATACTATCAAACATTTTTATTTAAACAAAAATAAAATAGCGTCTATTCATAATAACTAAAGCGTTAAAAGTGGTGTTTTTCATTTATCTTGATAAACACTATGCAATTTCGTGCTACACCAAATATCAACAAAAGAAATTAAAAATTCTAAAATTTTAACAAAATTTTACTTTCAATGTTTTCATTATTCAAGAACGTGTTTTCGACTTCACAAAAAATCAACACTATCTGTATGTTATTCTAGTTTCTATTAATTTTGAATTATTAACTATCTATTAAATAAAAAACAGAACAATTTTTATTATGATAGCTTATACAATATTAATCATTTTAAAAGTTGTTTAAATAACATCTAGGCTACTGCTGACATATATATCCAATGGTGACTTTCTCGTTAATAATAAATATTTTGTTAGATATTATCGACATTTTTTAGCATTTTGCTATAAAAGTGTTTGTTTTGGCAAATAAATTAGGTATATTATAAAATGCACTAACAACGTAATCAGCACCATGTGAAATTGGTACACAGAGCCTATGTCGTTTAAATGGCATTTGTAATCTAAATTACAGTAAATTCTCTTACACAACTCGAGAAAAAATAAATTGAACGTTTAAGATTATATAAAAACACAGGATGTGTAATAATCGTAAAATAAAATTTTAATACCCCAATATATCATATCAATAAATGACATTATTACTTTATCTATAATAACACTCCTAAAAAATATGATACTAATTAATTAATTGGAGTATCCTTCAAATTTTAATTACGTCCCTGATATTATAAAAAAACGTTTACCCCGATTTTATTAAAAAATTTAATTAACTTTATTTAACTTAAAATGACATTTAACCATTAGTACGTACGTGGTGCACATAGACAATAAATCAAATTAAGAAGATTGCCTGTAATTTTTTTCTTAATTTCATTTAATAAAGTTTATAAAATTATTATGCAACGACCCCGCCTCTCGGCTACCAAATTTTAAATTAATTTATTTTGAAAATAAATGATTTAATATTTTCAAAGATTAGATTTTTGATTAGGATTTCTAGTTAATTTTAGAAATTAATAATTTTGGTTTCATACTTTCTAATGCCGTCTTATTATTATTTTATTGAAACTTGATGGAATTTATAAACTAAAAAATCGAGGGGGAAGTTGAACACTAATATTAATTTTTACTTTGTTTTCCCAAAATTTAATATTGTGTACACTAAAAGAGGGTATGTTTTATAGCTATCGTTTGACATAGCACCTGGGGGGGGGGGCGTGAGGGATAAAACTTAGAACTCAATTATTAATATTAGTTTTAAACTTTCCCTAATGACGTGTTTTATGTTTATGAATCGATTGCAATACATAAAATCGATAGCTATTGAAATTTTCTAGTTTTGAAATGAAAACATTATATGTAACAATCCAATTAACGGCCTTAATGAATTGAGTTATTTATTTCATTGCTTCATTGTTAAACAAGCACAAAAGTTTAATCTAGCCTACTCGAATTGTACTTTAGTGCTGCCGAAAAGGTTAACAGCCAGTTGATTCATTATTAGATAACTTTGAATTTGATAAATTGGATTTGACGTGGAAGGCATGATTTGAATCGAATTTGAAGAAAACTGTCATAGAGTTGAAAAGGAGTTTCCACTGAACATAAAAATGTGTAATATAAGTATAGAGCTCTGAAGATATGAAGAGCTTAGCAAAAATATGGAGACCCTTAGTTTTCTCAATAATGGAGAACCAGTTTGGGCAAGATCAATTTTTGAGTTACATGTTGCAGTTTACCAGGTTACAAAAAGAAATTTAATCCTAAATAAGATTACCAATAGAACCAATCAAAACAATTCAGAAACTTCTCACCTTGAAAAATACTGAAGGTTAGCTAACACATGGACTTGAAATGAACTAAACGTAGAAACGAACAAAATTTCTTATTTGACATTATTGAAATTAAAAAATCATAAATAAACTCTTAATTAACTGACAAAGTAATTTTAAAGGTTATGAAATCCAACGATACATTTATTCAATGGACGATGTCATGGTTACGACGTTGTCTGCGAATGTAGTAGTTGTTATAAGATTCCCGTAAGTTTATCGATTGTGAATTTTAATTAAAGCACTGGACTTAAAATGCTGTTTTGTGGTACATACACCGAACCCTATGGCGTAGAGTGCATATTGCAATTTCTGACATTTATCTGAAACATTCCCTGAGCAAGGTCATCAAGTGGTTTATATCTGATTTTTATTAACTTAGCAACTTCATCGAAAGCCTGATTAATCTAACTTTTTCTTTTCAAATGCTTTAGGAATATTATCTACTCGGGTCGTTGTTTTTTAAATACGCATTGGTTAGAACCTTCCAGTAACTGGAAGTTAAAAAGTTCTAACCTAAAATTTCTACTCTGTACCTGAACCAACCAACTTGCAATAGAATATTTGTAAATATGGTACTAGCAGGTTTTAATTCAATATTTTCTATTATTTTGAGGTTAATATAGTTTTAGTATTTTTTTAAATCAGGAAGTTGAGGATAAACCTACTTCGTGCATATAGAATTATTTAACTCGCGAAGAATGTGTTAACGTCATTCTAAAAAATTTATAAATAAACATATCAGTAAATATCAAAAAGGTAATTAGTATAATTAATATTTATTTATGTATGTGGAACTTAGTAAAAATGCTAATAATCCAACTATTATTTGAAGAAATGCATCCTCTTTTACTTTTATAGCTGAATAAACATCTCAGGATATTATAACAAACTGGAACCATTTTGGGAAAAGTGGCCAAATTAATATGAGAAGCCGTTTTTCTAAAATAAAACATTTTTAACCTTGACACAATAAAAAAATTCTTTTTTAAACATATTATGTTGCTAATATTCGTAACTCGCCTGAAACAGCATTCTTTTGTTTAAATGTTTTGGGTCAATTAGGAATCGTCTCCCCATGGTACGGTATCTAAAAGTTCTATTTACGTTTCCCAAAAAACTTTAATTTTTATTTTTTTTCGAGAATTTTTCCTTAATTATTTTTTATTTATTTTGTAACTGATGCTATGATCATCAAAGCAGATCATGCTATCTTTTCGGCTATACTGTACAAATATTTCAATGTAATAAAAATTTCTATAAATAATTCCCAATTTAAAAGTTATATCTATAGACCTAATTACAAATGCAATTAAAATATTATTAAAGGAAATTTATTTGATGTAATTCTACAATTGCATATATTTCAGAAACATAAGAAAAATTTATTGTAGTAACTTATTGCATTATTCTGAGGTTTTCATTTATGCAACAACTGATCTACTTTACGAAAATTATTGTTGATTAAGTTTATTATTACGCATACATATGTATATGAATTACAAAAATAGTGATCGATTTCTTGCCAAGTATTTAAATTGAAAAATATAATTGCATCAAATTAAGTTGGGTCTATAAAAAAGCCTAATTAACATGAACCATAAAATGTCATTCCATGGTTATGGATATGTGACACCAATCTTGGTAGTTTAAATTTCTACGACAGTTTTTTTCAAAATTATTATGTAATTTTTCAGTTATCAAATAACAAATAACTTATGTTATTCCTCTTTTGAAATCACGGCGGGAAAAATTACACTGCATAGCTCTAAAAAATTAATGTCTGCGGGTCGGCTAATTAAGCCCGCGGGCTGCAATTTCATAACATCTAATTTAATCCTACACATAATTATTCCTTATTGTAAATTTTTATTGTTAAAGAAGTTGACTAATTTAAATTGTCTAAACAACTTTTATTAGTTATTGTTATTAAAATAGTTCATTTTAATTTGTAGGTATTAATTAGAGTGTATCGAAACACTTACATGGTGTTCGCACCATGTTTTTGGAGCTGTCCAGGAAGTCAACGGTTAAAATATACTAGCACACACCAAAGTTCCAA
Organism: Cantharis rustica; assembly: GCA_911387805.1. Taxonomy (NCBI): domain Eukaryota; kingdom Metazoa; phylum Arthropoda; class Insecta; order Coleoptera; family Cantharidae; genus Cantharis; species Cantharis rustica. The sequence goes on from OU426883.1 coordinate 14,879,652, forward strand.
ATAACATTTTAGATATTTTTTTTTCAAAAATGACCAAACAGGTATACTGGCATACTAGACAGTTGAATCGTTAGAATCAAATTATGAATATGTTATTAAATTAAATTTTAATTGATTTTTGATGTAGGTTTATAGACTTGCCAAATAGTAGCAACTAAAATATACAGCTTTCACTTAGACTTTCACTTTTAATACAGTCAAATAACGACAGTCTCGGTGTAGGTACATACGATTGCAACTATAAGCATGTTTTTATTTATTTACTTAGTATGGTAACCCAGAAACATTATTAGTTAACTTGGCTACTAGTACTATGCATCACTAAACAAGTCAATTAAGAAAGTTGATATTAAATAAAACCACACTGTACATAATGTAATACATAAAAAACAGGAACTATAAATATTTGCTTGCCAGGAGTAATTTATATTTTCAAATCAAGCAATTATTAAATAAAAAGCATTATTAATTCTTGTAGTTGTATTGTTGTGCTCCACCCGCACAGTTTTGTGAATTATCCATACACAAATGGCCGGAACGACGCGACATTGCAAGTTCATTGGTTCCCCCGTCGGTTTTGCCATTTATTAATTATACCCTATTATTTTTTTTTGTTTTTCCCATTAGGGAATTCCCAATACGTGCCGCCCAGGTGGCAGATAATTTTTTATAACTTTGATTGGTTTTTTGATTAAAAAAACGGGTCGATGAAAATTAAACAAAACGATTGTGAGAAAATTTTATAAAAGTCTTGAGATTTTTTTTATAAAACGTTGAACAGAGGTCAGGTATTCTTGCAAAACGCTAATAAAATGTGAAAATGGTATCTCATTTAACACAAGGAAATTAATTAATTACAGCCTTAAATGCTTTCAATGTCATTTAGTTCCTTATTACTACTATTACAAAATTTAAACTTGATAAGAAAGGTAACCAATATGATATCTTACCATAAAAAATTATAATTGCGTTAATTTTCAACCAAAGTGCATGCACGTAAACAAGTTTTACGAAGCCCAAATAAAATGTCCTTAAAAATCTTAAAAATGTACAGAAACCTTCAATATTCTTTGTAATAATTAAATTACATTAGTTTCGATAAAATGCAAAAGAATTTATTATGTAAAACAGTTTAGTATTCTAATATTATTATAACAAAAGTAAAAATTGTTCACCTTGACTTAATTACATGAATAAAGTTAATTTGTTTTTTTAAATACTTTTTAAAACAATTACTTTGTATATGGTGTGGTGTCTTTAACGCACCCACGACACCAAAATAATTTCTTATTACTAATTTAATTTACAAACAAACGTAAATATCGGGCCCGAAATTTTAATGATTTGTTTTGAATTCATTTAAAATTCATTCAGATTTTTAACTATGGAATGTTTGCAATAATTTCAACAAAATTAGTTTCATTTATTCTTTCAATGGGTATTTTTACTAAAGAAACCACAATTTCCACTTCAATTTATTTGAATCGTTTGGACTTTCCCTCCTAAGGTAAACAGACACTGTTTAACATGTGTTTAAATGAAAGCAAGAGATTTATTGCGCTAAAATAAAATTGTAATAAAAATAATATTTAATATTAAACATATGTCTGGTTTAGTTTAGCAATCGGGGTCTGTTTTCTTATGTTTATTATTAACTGTTAATTTACATCATCGGAACACTGAATAACTGAGATGCCTCGTGTACCCCCAAAAATTGACGGCGTGTCGGATTTCATAACCTAATAATTATTTATAAGTTAAGCATTTGACCATATAACCTAAGAAGATATTTTTGAAGAATTCTAGGAAAAATTAATTTTTAATTTCGGGCACTTTCATAGTGTAAACCACAAGAGCTCAAATATGACTAAACTCAGTTTTTCTCTAATAACTAGAAAACAACGAAATACATGTATTATCAAAACTGTTTAAAACAGAAAATGTTTGTTATTTTACATTGAACAATTTTTAACATCTTTGAAGTTTTTGATATCTTACACTGTTTTCGAGTTGTTACAGACGGATATTTTACAGTGTAGATGAGTCATTTTTATAAAATTTGCAATATTAAAAACTTGAAAACGTTAAAATCTTGAATAACAATAACAATTTAAAGTAAACAGTTATAGGTATACTAGTCCTGACTAACTCCTACATCAAAACATCGTGATTGGCTAATTATGAGCCAATCAGATTTTTAATTCGTTAATTAGTATTTAAGGCAGAAACATCACAACATTGAGTTATATTTTCATCAATGAAGAAAAACATCAATAATATATTTTTAAAAAAAGTGTTAAAATTATTAAATTTTAAAATTAAAATTCAAAATACTTATTTAAGATGCAGTTGACCTTATCTTGAAAATAATAAAATAATATTGTTGAGGATAGGAAGGTCTCAATTTGTTTATAAATAGATATATTTGAACAACACACAATCAAAAAAAAACCATCATCGAATGAAAAACTAGTAAATAAAAATTATAAATTTCAAGAAATTTGCAAATTTATTTTTAATTTCATTATTATTTGTAAAAAATACACAAACATAAACAATAAACGTAATAATTTCTATTTTGTTATGGAAAATCGAGTTGCAAACATCATATCGCGAAAGGAGTTTCCAAATCATTCAAGTAGTAATAAAAGGTTAGGGTGACCGAAAGGCCGCCTCATATTTTAATAAATTACAAAATTGCAGTTGAGAAATAGGCCAAAAACGTTTCTAACAGCATGCAAAATCATCGGCAGTCAGGGTCGTCTTTAGAATTCGTGTCAAACAAAAAACTAGCAATTAAATCATTAACAATTGACATGTTTCGAACTATTCACGATTTAATCTAAACTGACTTTATCAGATTTTTACTGCAAAATTAACATAAAAATAAATAGACTATTTCTTCAAATGACTATAACTTCTAAATAACCTTATTCTTTTATATTTGACGGTCCTGGATAACGTTGCCTTTGTGCTTTGATATAATATGTCATGTTAGAACGTATAACTTTGTAAATCACAACAATCTATTGCTATTAGCATTTTTTTGTATGTTTAAGTAGTAAAGTTTACTTCATAGAAATAAATAAATTTAAAAAATAACATAAATCATACTTTTTCTTTTACAGATTCACATTATAATCTTATAACACGTATTATAAACTCTTAGTGTTTAAATGTCATCTGACGTAACTGTTTATATAAAAATTTAAAAAAAATTTATAGAGTATTGTTTTCCAACAAGCAATTGGCTATTAAATTCGTCGAACTACCGAATATAACATATCTTGATGCATTTTAATCCTTGGCTGTTAAAAACTTTCTCTTAAATCAAATTATAAAAAAAAATTACCTGTAAACAATACTGCGTATAAATAAAATATTTTTAAATTGCAAAATAAAACTTAAATATCACAAGTCAAGTAGGTCCGGTTCGCCCCTAGTATTGGAATATAATATATAGAACATATTGTAATATATTACCATTTACTATATTATATACATAATATTGACTATAATATATCAGAATATAAATATACTAAAATAAAAAAATAAAACAAAAAGTAAAAAAAAAAAAATTTCTAAATTCAGAACAATGATGGTTGAAAAAATTTCAAGGAAAAAAGAAAAAACAAGTTCTGCTATAGTTCACTTTTCACCGAAATCTATTAAGTTAAGCAACACCCTTAACAATAATATTAATCGAACCACTGAAGGCGCTGTTTAACCTCGCTGCGCTGAGCTGGACCGCTCCTAAGAATGAATTCTGTGAGCAAGCCTGTTTATGTGAAAATTCTAGTACCGCCAGAAAATGTGTTAATTATTACTTGTAGTGGACTTGACATAATATTATTTAACACGTATAACCACACTTGATAAAATTTACTCCCGATTTAAAGATTATAAGTTCAAACCTCGGCTACTCCTAAACTTGTTCCATGTTTTGAACATATATGCATATTATCAAAATGTTTGATAATTTGTTTCATATTATGTTCTGTTTATTAAAATGTAAGGTAATTAATAATCCGAAAATGTATAAATATTTATATTATAATAATTCTGATTTAAAAACTGAGCATTTTTAAATGTCAAATGTAAAAGTCGGGTGTCCATAATTATTATTGAATATAATTTAAACTTTTTGCATTAAGTCTTAATTAATATTGTTAACGGGCACCGTTTTAAGTTTTAACGTATTTGCGATATGAAAGTAAAATTATTTAGAAATATTAGCATTCTCGTTTCAATTCTTGATTTCAATATTACACTATCCATACATTAGAAATACTTTCTGTTTTCAACTTTCCAAATAATTAACAAGATGTAAAACAGAATTAATTGATATTTATAAAAACAAAAGTTTTTGCCCATGAATAAATCCATGGTTTGGATCTATAAATATTTACTAATTCATGGGAGTAAATCGATAAACCTGACTTACACCATCACAGGTTCTTCCAACAGCTGTTGGGATCTTGAATATTGTATTATTATGCTACTTTTAATTAAAATGTACATAATTATACAATTTAATTAACGTTTTGTATTTGAATAAAATATAATATGGGTGTAGCATCGGCATCGGCATTTGTTAGCTTAGTTACTAGTTAGGATTCACAATATCAGGAAAACCAACTTCGTGTTGCAATATTGAACTTTTGCTGAATCGGATCAACATGTCTGGCTAAGATACTCCTGAGCAAGTCCGGCGTAGTTTCCAAAGGGGGATCACAATTTTTAAAGTGTCTCTTGTCAGTATTTTTTTACTAATTTCCTTCTATTACATGCGCTATAATTACCTGCTTGCAGTCGTTAAAAAGTTTTAAATATTTATTATGTAAGAATTACAAATTGTCTAGTAAGTTTAGTAATTTTCATTTGACATTTACATTTTGTGAGATGCCAAAGGTTGAAGGTTATTTAATAGCACTTAACATCTCTTGTGAATGAATACGTTATTTTACTTCTTTGTGTAGTTTCTTTACTTTTTTCGCTATTGTGTTTATTAACATTACATAATTTAAATAAAAGCCCATAAATGATGGTGCAAGAACTTTTTTTGAACTAGATCGTTATTACCTGTATAAATTATTATTTAATTTTAGCGGTAAGAAAAAAATTCTCACGATAAAATATTGACAATAAAAACTAAAGATACCTATTTATTAAGATAATTAGAAAATATTATAGTAACACAACTAATAAAATCTTTATTTACGTTAGCTAATAATAATATAAGACCTTTAGATTTGCACTATTTTGTAACACTTAATCCTTGTAAATAATAAATAGATTATATTATAATTAAAACTTGATCCATTTAAGTTAAATTATTATCAGTCTGCACCCACTATTCGAATTACCTTCAAATTTAGTTTCTTTTTTTAATTATATCTTTACACAATACTAAGCTATTAATTCGATAAAAACCATAGACTTCCAAGTTGGCTAAAATAATAAATCCATGCACCATAAAAACCTAACAGGAATAAGGATATAGCGAATGGAAGGTCATTTGACAACCACGCCCTAATAGTCACTTACTACAAGAACGACCTCGCATGTTACAATGTTTACAGGCTGGGTATTAAGGTGTACTATCATAAAATTTGCAAAATACCCACTTATTATTATATGTTTCCAGTTCTGTAGACAACTTTTTTAATAACTCAATGTAATCCATTCTCCAGCACCAATCCAACAAAATAAATTTATACAAGCTTCATTTGTTTTACAAGCTTTCAAGTATTCAAGTACAAGAAAGTTTTTTTGCTAAATGTCGATCCTGTTACTTACTTATATAATTTATCTGAAATATACCGGTAATATATCTTTAAAGTTCACGATAATTACTAATTACGTAATATTCCATAATCGACCTTACATCTTATCACAACCGGATGCTTATACAAATTAGGAACTTTTCAAGAGATCTTTTTTTTTAAATATAACACAAGATAAACTTTAATTTTATCATCTTATACCTACCTATAGGGTTTGCTACAAGCATCACATCCAACGCTTTCTTACCAACTTTTAACATTCTGGGCTAAAAAGTTTTTCCCGAGATTTCCCTTTATTTATTCTGCTCGATTCTTAAGTGCCCTGGAATCGGCAAATCCAATTAGCTCAATGGATAAGAATGCCCCGATGTCTTTCGTTAAAGGTATTTGCTAACTTATAAACCTTTTGTATATCATATCGATTTGATGAATACTAACGCAAGAAGGCATTAACTCCCGACGAGATATTATTACACACAATAAAAAATTTATTACATGTATACATTCTCTTTGCTTTTGAACATAAAATAATTACCAATTTATTATACGTGGGCGTGATGTGAGCTAAAATGAGATTAATAATTTATTGTTTGAGATATTTTTGAAAAATATTTGTTTTTTTTAATTAATCATTAACTTCACACCAATTGTTACTAACTTGCAATTAAGAAAGAAGCTTAAATAACTAGCCAATAAGTTTACAAACCAAATAGAAGACTGAAATTATCCGATTTTCAACTTGTTCTGAATGAATTTTGCGTTAAACTAATCTAGCATCAAAATATCTAACACCGAATAAACATGCGCCAAATTATCTTGCACCAAAACGGATCTGTCTAGTTATTCTACCACTAGTAACTTATCGATGTGATTATTTTAAAGTTTACTACTTCTTATTTCTTCCTTCCCGTTATTCTTCTTCAAATTATGTTTTCCCGGTTTATATCACTTATAATTTTACCTTTGCTAGCATATTGCCAGATTATGATGAAATACGGTTAACCCATATAAGCATCAAGGAAATGACCAATTTTACAAAAAAATAAACACAAAACAATTTAATTTACAACTTAACATTTGTTCTTTGCTTCCCACAATAAACAACTGGTTAACAAAAATACAAATAATATAAAATTAACATTTCTTACGATGATTTTATCAGTGTGACAACAAAATTCAAATTTAAACTTTAAGGTTTAAGGATCAGTAAAACATTTCTGCTGTTTAATAATTTTTAATTCTAAGTAATTATTTATTACGTTAATTACGTTAATTTGGTAATTTAAATAAATTTAATTAAATTACGAAAACCCCAAAAAAAACCTCCGACAATATACATACAAAATTTCTCAATAAACAAAAATTATTTCAATCAATTCAAATTTATTCAATCAGAATTCAAGTTCAATTAAAATTGTAACAAAAGAGACTAAAGTACGCAATTTAAATTTTTTGGGGTGATTTTAAATATCATTAACGCCTAATATATGGGCTGAATGCACTGATAAGAGTTATCTATAAAACCCAAAAAAAACTTCCACCTACTACAATTTTTCGAAAACGACTGTCTGTCTTAATATTTTAGGGTTTATTAATACATATTTATACCACAATCTCGCAAAGTTTTGTGCTAAAACTTAATTGGGTAGACTCCGTTGCTGTAAAAAATAAAAAATAATTGTTTTTTGTGAAAGACTTAATTACTTGGTATTACTTACTTACTATACTTTACGGTCCAACCATCAAACAATTTATCGAAAACACCACAAGAACTTTTCTCAATAACTCCAATTTCTCAATAACTCCATAACAGAATTTTACTCCCTCGGAACTAGGGATATCCATCAGAGATTGAAAAGGCGCCTCCCTCAAGATATTTACAACGTGTGAAACAAAAGTAAAACAAATCTGTAGTGAACCTTTTAAATATAAATAATTAAATTTCTAGAGGTAATACGACCTCTCCACGCTAAGTGTCACGAATTAATCTTTCATCACTGCTATATAAACAAATGTATTTGTTGAGCTAGTAAACTGCAAATAAAAAAAAACTTTAAAAATATTTATGGATGTAGTTTAAATTAAACTAATCTTAAAACACTGTAGTTTTCAGGTTTGTCGAGCCCTAATTATAAGAAAACCCATCGTACCTAAACGGGAAAAAAATTGAAAATGTTTTAAATTTACAGAAATTTTCCCAAAAAATGGTGGCTTTAAAATACATGAAATTAAGATAAAAGATCAGAAAATTAAAAAAATGTTTGCAAAATGTAATAGTACATAGTAGGGGTAAAGTTTGTTTGCATGAGTCACAGCCGAGGGCGAACGATACCCTCAAGTCAAAAAATCACTTTTTTGTTTACCTGGGCAACAAATGGTCACTTTAGACGCGCAAATCCGGATCTAAAGTGAGTACTTTACTCCCGCTATTGCAAAAAAGTATTTTTCATGATTTAACCAAGTTAAAAAAAATAGAAGATATTCTATAAATCTTAATTTCGCAACAAAAATTTGACAAATTTTATATGATGAAAATAGCAAATGTGAAGAAACAGCTTTAATTTTTACAGATAAACTACTGTTTTTCAGATTATAATTTTTTTTATTTATTTTTTACATTTTTTAATGTTTTTAATTTATACGTATTTTATCATTTTTAGGTTGCAATGTTGATTTTTAATATATCACAAGAAATTGGTAAAGTGAGAATCAATAAATTAAACATTTAATCTTTAATCGTTTTAAAGCATTTATTCTTGTGTTTTAGTAATTAACACAATATCGGGTATATTATGTAACATTGAGCTTGTTAAGCAGCCCACGTAACTTATTGATAATGCCACACCATGCATATAAGATATCTATTACCAAATTTCTAATACATTTTACCAAAACGTAAAAAAATCAAAGTAATTAGAGAACAACTAAGTATGTGATTTTATTACTTATACAACATTATTATAATAAAGGGGAACAACTACATAATACCTTACTGGTATACCTACTTTCACTACCGTAAAGTTAGGTACATTCACGTATGTAATATTTAAACCTTCATTTTAATCAATACTATCGCGACTGATAAAAGAAAAATTTAATTCCAATAAAAAAACTCATAAAAAAATCATTTAACTAAAATTTCGTTGAAGATACAATTAGTATTTCATTTTATTACAATTTTGGTACCATAAAATGCGTTTCGAAATATATTTTAATTTCTAAAATCATTAAGCTGAAATAATATTATAAAAAAAATATTTTTTTAAATTCAAGTTTGTTATAATATTGTACCAATGATCATTTTGGTCGTGATTTCGTCATATCTAAGGTTGACTGCTTTTAACTATCTCGTACGTGAGGTCGCGGTATGTGGATTAAAATTCATAAAAAAAGAAATTCAAATCTTTTAGGCAAAAATTCTCAAACAGACACATATTTTTGGATAGTTTTCTTGATTTTTACCTGAATTGTCAATAATTTTTTTAAATGGCAACCTATTTTAATAAGGATAAAAATATTTATTTTAACAATCTATCATGTTGTTTTGTACTGGTTGTCAAACAATATGGTAATAAATTTTAAATTAATGAAATAAATTAAATTTGGAATTTCACTTATCGTTTATTATCCATAAAAATTGTAAATAATTGCAATATCGTAACTATTACGAAATAGTGGTTAGATAATTAATAATTACCAATTAATTTATAAATTGTAACTACTAGACGAATATGTACCTGCCACAGCGTTTCTAGTACATTCAGGTTGCGCAACTTCTTTGAGTAGGTAAGAAAAAATCGAAAATTTATCTTGGCCTTAAAATTAAACGTTCCTTTAACTACGAGTACACGTTAGTCTAACAACCGTCAGATTTTACATATTGTTATGTCAATACGTTAAAAGTTACCATTAATCTATGCGAAATCTGCTCACTAAATGGTATGCTAATATAGAAAAACATTTTGCAATAGGAAATTAAATTTTATTATTTTAGAGTACACAATGATTGAACGGATATAGACTTCCGAAAGTAGTTTATTATTATGGATACGACCAACGTCTCAAGGAGCCCAAGCTTTATTGCTCCGTCCGCCAACATTGAACAACTTAATAGTTAAAAAAATTTCTTAGACTATACCCACGTATCAACCCTCGTCTCCATCAAAGTTAAACTTAATGGAAGTTTAAGATTTCTGCTTTATTGCGTCTCCAAGAAGCATATATGAGGGATTCGTCCGCGTAGACAAGCAAAATTTATGATGGTAGCGGTTAGAACTTCGTTAGGGTTATAAATTTACAACTTCTGATCTTTTTCAAGTTGTGACAGCTAAGTTGCCATTTAAGGAGAGCACCAGTTTATCTGGTCGTTGAACAACGCCTCAAGAAATTGTTATATTTAAATAAAAAGAGCATGCACTTATATAAGAAAAAAATATTAATCCAGGTTTGAAATCTTTTGTACTGCCAACACAACAAGTTCTGTAAAGAGCATAATAAGTAACAACACCTACCACTTGTCGATAACTTACATAAAACTCCTCCAGCAAATAAAGCGTACCATTGTTATATTAATAAGCTTAAAAATGAATATAACTTATAAATAACTGGTTTTATAATTGTAAAAATAAAAATACAAGATATCCAATAGAAAATTATCCGAAGTACGTCAAAAAGACTGTAATTAGAACTATACTTAACTATATTATCGGCCTGATCATTTACACCCAGCAGCTGAAGTTGCTCGAGAAGAGAAATAAGACTTTCTGTTTCCTGTGTATTAAATTAAAGACATTAGATTATGAAAGAAACGTCACCAACGCCCAATACCATATTTTATTATGTTCTACGTAATATGTATGTATGTAGTTCATTTTTGTTTACATTCATCTTATTGTTTTGTAATAAATGCAAGAATTTATACATTACTTCTTAGTAGGTGCTCCTTATACTTAGTTAAATTCAAAAAGAAGATTGCAATGATGAATTATTCATTTGTTCCATATAAGTACACCAGTATTCTTGATCATCAAGTGATTGTCAGATGCCAAGTTTATGTTACAAGGACATCTCTAGAGTTTAGATTTTAAGGAAAACTGAATGTCCTTAAAAGACATTTTAAATTGCAGTTCCATTCTTTATGCTTTTATTTCTTGCAGTTGGCGCATTTTAGTTCCCTTTCGCTTTTCCATTGTATATTACTCTCTTTGTAATTAACCAATAATTTCTTTCTGAATTTTTCAATTTTAAAATATTTAGGCAGAACTCAAACTTTAAAATGTGAAGTGGCAACTTTCCATTTTCACGTTATAGATACGAAAACATCATCAATAACATATTAAATAAACTATTCGGTGTTGTACAAATGTTAAATATTAACTGGGGTGTACTTCATTCAATTTAAAATAAATTTATTAAATAATGTTAGCAGCTACATAGCCAACAGTCCATTAAGGTCAGCCCAATCGCTTTTCTTCATATGAGTAACTGTTTAAAAACTGTATTTGTAGGGTAGTTTTAAGCGACCATACGTCTTTAGTATGGCTTAATAATTTAAAAGAAAAGATACGATGCTTAGGTAATTCCAGGTTTCTAGATGGAGAATATTTAAAAAGTGTTTTTGGTGATAATTGAAAAATAAAATTTGGCAAACATTCTTGTTTATATAGCTTATGACCGAATGAAAGCGAGTCGTCACTTTTTAATCTGTAATGTTTGTCTTTACGTAAAATTACTTGATCTTAAACTTAAAGAAAATGTGGCAAGTCATTTAGTAAATGTTGCAATGCACGTTTTACAGGAAGCTAAATTAAACTACGGTTTTTCATACCTATTAGGTATAGTAGATATTTTTAGCTCTGCAATGCAATCAATGTCCTAATCAGTGTTTGTTAATTATTCTTTATTGTTTTTGCATTACACTCTAAATGTATTTTTGTTCGGAAAACGAGGAAGGTGAAATATAATTCACAGAGCTAAATATTTAAGCATTTCTTAACCTCAAACAACATTAACAAAATTTTAGTTATTGTTTCAATTTAGAACGTGTAAATTTTAGAAGAATTAATCTCTTAATTAATATTATATTTTTAGATTGAAATCATACTTTTAATTAAATATCAAAATATTAATTGACCTTGAATAAGAGGTCATTAATAATTTCTATTATTAAAATTAACATTTATTTAAATTTGATATACCTTATTATTATTTCGAGATTGATTAAAGCGACCTTTTAAAAAATGATACACAAGAAACATTTTTTCGTGATAAAAAGCGCAAAAAAATTATTTTAGGTAAAATTAGGTAAACATCTTAAAATATCTCATCACTTAAATAACATAATCTTGCATAAACAATTTCATTATTTTATTATGAAATATTTTCGTAAATGTCAACTTCGTTCAATTTACATTTATTAGCAAAAAAATATTTGTAAAGCAATGTATTTATAGTAAAACTCGATAATCAATTATTATAGATCGCCAAATAGAAATATTATACAAGATTATTAAATGTGTTATTTCAATATAAATAAATTCAGTGCACTTTCAATTCTAAACTTTCTCTATAACGAAGTACTTTCTTAATTTTGCTAATATTTATAACTTTGAATAGTGCGGCGCGTTAATATAGTTCAGTAATTAACAATTTAACACATAAATAAGTTTTAATTACTATGTCAAGATCTGTCAATATGACCACCTTTTCTTTCTCTACAATTTTCAGGATGTAAACTTGAATAGGTATTTTTTCTTTTAAATTTACCGTTCGCTTACAAGTAGCGCTTTAATAGGTCCCTCTTATATAACGCGGCATTTAAAAATAATACAAATGCATGTCATTATAATATATGCAATTATAATGAAATTTATGTAAGTAAACAACTGTCGATTTTAAATAACGCTTATTCAATAAATAAAGCGAAATGATTATTGTGTTACAATTTAAATAAAATTAACACCGCTTGATAACCATGTATGAGTTAGCTCGTCCGAGAGGCCGCACACACGCTATTCTGTCGCAGAATGCGACTCAACCAGCGACATCGCACTTTGTGTATGCTGTACTCAGTCCATGAGCAAAAACTAGTTTCCGTACAAAAATACTTAGTTTCTGGAAAGGCCTGACCCTGAGATATGTATATTATATGATAATGAAAGCTAATCTCAGCTTTCACAGAATTAACAACTTACAAAAGGGCGTATTCTCTACGATTACCAGTAAATGAACGAACACGTGATGTACGTTTGTATATTTTACCATGCGATCAAAAGCAGAATCTGCTGTTTCTAGGTGGAGCTGCAAATTATTCGCATATAGATAAATATTTTAACCAAGTTTTTCTGATTATTTTAAAATATTCACCAATAAATTTTGTACGTTATTGAAGAAATCAACCGATCAATTTTGTTTATAACAGCATCATTATTGTCCAGTTCTTTAATAATTTGGTTTTGTTTTTGCATAGTTTTAAATTGATTTTCCATCACTCTGGGAAACTATGTAATATTGATCCACGACTTTCCCATTACGAAATCATACTTCTGATATAGTAGACGCTCGATCTGCGCATATTATTCTTTTTTTTTATTTGACTAATTTTTATGAAACTTGAATCTATAAATATATAATTATTATTTAAAATCTGAGAGGCAATGCTTTGTTAACTTCTTTTCATTTTATATTTCTACCAAAAGTTGTAGTTCTTTGTGTAGAAAAAAAATTTCGGCAAAATGTTTTGGCAGTTTTGCTTGTACGTGGCCAATCTTCAATAATGGTATTCGTTCCATTATCATACAACTAAAGTTTTTTAAATATTTTTTGTAAGATGAGTTTGTTCCTTCCTGATCGCCAGAATCTACTCTATAGACAGGGAATAGAACATCTTTAGAATGTCATTCTCTAAAATTTATGCAATTCACTGGGAAACACTACGGAACAGTTAGCCGGTCATTATTCGGGGTGGCATGATTTTCCAGAAGTTAAAAAAAAATGCTTTTTACGAGTTTAGTTTTGGACTATCAATAAATTTAAAAAATCCCACGAATCATGGACTTTATAAACTCTTTCTTACCCGACAGAACATAAGGACAGGAAATCATGTTTTCAAATTCAATATTAAAAGATTGTATGAATTAAAATATCAGTCGTGGAATAACTGGAATTGAAGTATTACGTAACGTTTGGTCTTATATAATTATGATTTAGGAGAGGGAACCTTTATAACATCTCGATAGAAAGACAAAATGAATATATTTACCTACCTATAGGTATATATACTAATATTTCTTCTCCCCAAATCATAAAGTATATTTTATGTAATATTTATATGATATAAGATTTTGAAATGCTAGCGATTATTTAAATTTTTATAGAATTAATAACACAAAACACGAATTACTTATTAACTACTGGATAGTTTTTGTTTGGTATTATTTTTCATATTTTTTCATTTGATTTTAACTTCAAAAGTTAGGTTAGAGGTTACTTAAATAAATGTTAGTTAATTTTTAAAGTTGGTTGTTTGTAAAACAATGTTTAATGATAATTCTTCATATTTAGCTTTATAGTTGGCTCGTAGTTTGTTATAATAGGGGGCCCCGAATAAATGTAAATAAATTACTATTTGAAAAAAAAATGTATTCAAGTTGTCTTTCAAGAACCTTTGGTCTTTAAAACCTGGAGTACCTGGAGTATGCTAATCTTGCCAGATGCATAGCTCTTAGATCAAACTCGGGCTTTAAATCACAGCTGTGCAGTTGGCGCGACCAAGCATCGAACTGCGGTCTCCCGCTCCATAGTATGTTCTTATAGTATAAAATTTTTGTTTCAATTTAATTTTAATGTGGTCTTATTTATGGTATAAAATTTTCATTACCTAATGGTTACAAATGTTCCTGCATGTTCCGTTGCGCAGTTGTCTGGCTTATCAAACTAATACGTCGAGAAGCAACTTCACAATTCACTAACATTTTCAAAATTTTTATTTTTGAACACTTTCGCTTAAATGAAACAACTTTTTAATTTCAAAATCTCATTAAAAATATCTATTAACAGATCGGGGAACAAATACGTCCACCGACCTTTACACCCTCGGCATTTATCCCTCCCAATTTATCCCACCCTCCCGCTTTATTCCACTTCGTTACCAACATCGTAACAAAATAAAATAATTTACAAATTTTTATCTACAGCACGTAACAAAATTTAAACTCAAAACAAACTAGAATTTTAAAATAATTTACAAAAATAACAAATTGGTTTTTTAAAGGGATATCAAAACACGACAATATATAGGCAAGTGGTTTACGGACAAACTCGTTTTGTACACCTTGCTCCCCACTGCTCTCTATCAGTCCAATCCATATTCTGAAGTCCTCTGGCATACATTGCCTCTGCTACAAACATTGAAATCTAGTTCCACATTTTATAATTTCTCCCATTTGCTGAATGTGTCCGACCTACCTCAATCTTTATTAGAGATAACAAAATTTATGAAAGATAACGGTCAACAGTTCCAAAAGTATATATGTGACAGCTTTTATTAACTTTATTGTTATACTAGATACCAGGTCCCTTGGTTTCCTATTTTTCATCCCCTTTAGCGCTTTCTTTAGTTCTTCTATTCTTATATCTTCTCAATTTTCATCTGTTTCATGGGTTACTGTCAGTTAATCATCACCACGATTTGAACTTTTTCTTATTGACCATTGGAAAGAAGACAATTTTCTGAGTACATTAACACAAAAATTTTGTAAGATTAGGCATTAGTTGTCGAAATAATGGGATTTTAAAATTTAGAAAAGCGGGTAGTTGTAATATGATACACCCCGATACCTTGAGTAGCGCCGCGGTAACTTGCAAGTGAAGACCCTGCTATTATTTCTTTTAACGGTACGTGTGCTTTGATATACTCTTCATGTTGTTGTCAGTCGCGGTCGACGCCTAAACTCGGTTGACAATGGTGTTCAAATCGCGCAACTGTTTTTTTCTGTTTCAGGCACATCCTTTTTCAACCCTCATTTCGGTCATCACTGCACCACCCACGAGACGTCCGGGACATTTGGCAAACTTCGGTTCAACTTCTTTAAAACTCAAAATTTTTTAATTCCCCCTGTTAAATTACTCACCACTCAGATCGACGCGGCCTAACCCGCGTCAGCGTATATTTTGATCTAAGATCTCTAACGCCCGTTACTCACTTACCAACGGCGCTAAACGCTTTGCATTGCCATTCCGCTACGCTACGCTAGTCGCGGTCGACACCCGGACGAGTTCTATGGGTTTCAGTTCCACTCTTGGCGAGTTCTGTCATTCTTCAGGAATATTTTTAAATTGTTATGTGTTATGCCCTCCGGGCCTGTTTTATTTTTTTGCCTTACTCAACAACGACCTATCATGCACTCGTGTTAAAACGTGTATTTAAAATACATGTAAATTTAAAATTTTTAAAATCGATTTTTTTCGAAAACTTGCATTATCCTACAAAATTTTTGTTCTAGTATGCTTAGAAAAGTGCCCTTTTACCTATTTTCAATAGGAAAAAGTTAAAATCGTGGTGATGATTGACTGACAAATCCCGTTTCGTGTATTACTATTTTCTTTGCTCTTGATTTTTAAACTCTTCTCTATCTTCTGCTGGTAACGTATTATAATTGTTTCTCCAGGATTATAGCTGAAATTTTTTCTTTGTTTTTATTTTGGATTTTTAGACATATGATTATCTTCCATGCGTGATTGGCTCCTGTATTTCTTCTGCAATTATTTATTTTATTACAGCTTTCCTGCTATAAGCTATTCTTTGCCCCTGTTACTGCTACATTAACCTTTCTTCTGAGCTATTGGATATTGTAGCGATATTCGTGCTATCAGTTATCTAATATCTTCATTCCACCATACCAGGTTATTCATTCTTGACTTTTTTTTATGTGCTTCACCCAAAGTTTTCCTGGGCGCTTGATGTATGCAAACCGGGTTTTGTCTTTGTATTGTCTTTGTTTTGTATTTTCTTCTAAATAAACTTGTACATTTTATAGTTTATTTGCCAATCTTAATTGGCAAATAATTGCAGGAATTTTGTTGAATTATCTTCTAAACTCAATAATTTATATTTGGCAGCTACAAATTCTTCCAACTCTACATCTAGCTCTCGTGATTTGCCGAAATACATGAAGCGAGTTACATTCCTGTAAAATATATTTCAGGAAGCAATAGACCTTTGCATCTCAGTTCTGGGTTTGCTTCTAGGAAAAATTATGACAATTTAAATTTGCGAAGAAAGCACTACAGTAATCTGATTACTTTCTGAAAGAATTTGAATACCATCATATGCTGATGGTGTGCTATCTTCCATTCCTTTGTTTGTGATGCCAGTGGACATATTGTAAGAAAAATTAATATTTGATCCAATAGCATACATCACAGCTAAAAATATTACAAATGAAATCTCATTTTTTAATGGAAAAACATTTTTTGGGATTTTTTTCAAAACCGATTGAGAACCGAACTTGAGAACAAAGACTGAAACTATAGAGCAACTGTTGGAAATTTGAACTGAACTGAATTAAAAATGAAGTTGAAAAATTCTTGCTTTCTTTTGATGAAATAATTTTGAAATTAACTTCAATATTGGTTCAAGTATTTAAGTGACCTTGTATCTAGCAAACTAATAAATACTAAAATAAATATAAATAATCACTTGCGTGATAAATAATGATTTGCATTGTAAATTTTGTTGTCATTTAATTAAACGAAAGTGGGCAACATAAACCTACATACTTAAAAGGAAGTTATCAGGAGTTTACAAACGGGAGCAGTGGGTGTTGATTAGCGATCTGGATCTTTCAACGGTGTAGGATTTATTTTAATGGCTAGCATCTACTGTTTGATCCATCTAGCATGAAAATTTTTTATTTGTAATTTAAAAAATTGAAAAATTAATTAAATTTCATGATTTCAACCTTTATTTTCAGAAATATCGTTAGGACAACGTAAACACGGCAGAAATTTTCCAGTAGCTGCAGATGTAAAACCCGGATTGAACTTCGACTGTCCAGAAGAGTTTGGTTATTATCCACATCCTAATGATTGCACGCAATACTACGTGTGCGTATTTGGGGGTGCCTTGTTAGAATCATGTACCGGTGGTCTTATGTACAGGTAAGGCGTAAAAAATTAGAAAAAAACTTTTCTCAGTTTTTTAATTTCTCAGTCACGAATTACAAACATGTGATTGGCCACGGAATGTGGGCTGCGATAGCGGTGTTGAAGCAGCCACAACACCACCAAGTACGTATTCTTCAAGTTCTTCCATTAGAGTGCAGGAATCTAAAGTAAGATACACACATCCTCCACCTCCACCCCCTCCTGCCCAACCGGCAGCAATTGTTACATCGAGAGGACAACCAAGACAATTGCAACACAATCAGCAAGATCTCATTAAGGTTAATAATTTCTATCAAATTTCTTTTCGTGAATTTAATTTTAAATTAATTCAGCAAAAGCAACAGCAACAGCAACAATTGTACGACGAAGCTGATGATGCGTTACCACCTGCAGAAGAAATTGAAAACGATCGTCAACAACGAGTTTATCGAGGTCAACCATCTACAATTGGTCAAGTGCAGAAGGATAGAGATGGCTTAAGACATCACACCAATGCAATTCCGGTAACGTTTCCTATAAAATCAAGTTTGATGCACTTAAAAAGCCATGTTTGTATACAAACAAGTTATGAACACGACCGATGTATTTTTATATACAGTCAAACCTGGATATTACGTTTATATAATGAAATTCCAATTTGTTTCAGTCGTCAAGCAACGGAGTTGAAAAAATTGGCGTTATATCTTTTGGAAGTCAACAGCAATCTTTGCAAGAATACAGGTAAGAATAGGAATGATAATAATAGTAATGATCGTAAAGTGTTTAAATGCCATTCTTAATAGAAATTTAACTGACGAAATTGACAACTTTCTAACAAACGATTTGACATTCAAGCGGCGTAAGAGACAAACCAAGCAAAGGTAAATTATAATTACTGACATTTATTGATATAGAAAAATATCAAAACCTCAATTACGAATCTTTTTAGTCATCATCGCTTCGAACAAAACGTAAGACAACCAGTCTTTCCATATGAACTTCCAATATCCTTAAATGTTCGACCCTATTCAGCATCTTACAGTAATAACAGATTAAATAATTTTCAAAATCATTATGAAACAAGTCCACATTACCAAGATCAAACACATAACAATACACCACACTATGTGCCATATTCAAATGTAAATTTTAGCATAAATGTTAACACATCATCAAATGTATTAAATAACTCGAATAATCAATATGATTCTTCCAAAACTAGTTTTTCATATCGTGATAAGCCAAATTTTTCTATTTTTAATTCTCCTCCTCGTATTCCATTGCCAATACCTGACCTCCACCATCCGTTCAAATTAAATATTTCGTATCATATAAGAGCAACCCCAAGTAGTATCGATCACCACATTGCTCCAAATGCGGAATATGGAACTTCGGTCAATAAATATAGACCAGCACCGTCGCAGCAACGTCCTGCCACACTTCCAAAAGAAAGTAACCGGGATCCCACAGTTAGACTTCACAACTATAAACCTTCCGATACTAACATCAATGAACTTAAGCAACTGATTGACGCATTGACTAATTTCAGAAACTTACAATTATATTTACGAGAATCCCAAAAAATTGAAAAAAAGCCATTACTTACTAGCACGCCCAAAAATACTCTATACAGTGACAAAATTCCACTTCCAAAATTAAAAGCAAATGAAACAATAAACCTAAATATCACAAAACCTGTAGAGCAAACCACATCAACAAACATAGAAAAGATTAACAAGACCAAACAAAATTACACTCACACTGATGATGCTTATTATTACTACGACGACGAAGATGATGATGATGAAATATTAATCAAAGAAACGAAACCCAATATTACTTCAAAATATATACCTCTTACTACAGCATACAACCAAACGCAAAACGACAAAAACATTAATCCTTCCACACCTAACCACTTACTTACCGAAACAACAACGTCAAAAACCATCCATAACCCCAAATTTCCAAACCAACCAGCTCATTATCCCACAACAGTAAGAATAACCGGAAAAATACCTCCATCTTTCACTGGACCAATTAGAGTGCCGATACCAAATACGAGACACAACGTCGAAAATTACCGACATAGACATTATATTCCAAACATTAACTGGCACAAATATAATAATCATTCATCAAATTATTCGCCATACAATAAAAATGTTCCAAAAAGGTAAATAGATATTTAAACAACATTATTTACTAATTACGTTAAAACTTGTACATAAAATAATTAATAATACTTCTAAAGTATTGCATGTATAATTAATATTATTATGTTAACGTATTAAAACTAACATGCAATATTGGGGGAAACAAAACTGATCGAGTTACATTGGATGGATCTGCAACTTTCTTGTTTTTCTTCCTTAGACTTGCCCAAACTTGACCTTAACCTCTTTGAATTGTGTCTTATTTTTTACTTTGTATTCTACAATATTATTTTACTCGAAATGAGTGGATTTTGACATAAAACAGACAATTTCTTGTTTTATTTCGACATGGACTAAAAACTCGACAACGCTTCGAACGATCTGTATCCTGTGAACAAATTTTGTTGTTTTTCTAGAAAAGCTCATTTTTTAAATCAAAAACAGCAATCACAGATTTGGTTTAACATTTTTTGTTATGTAGTTGTGTGTGGTTATTTGATTATTATTGCATTTAGAAAGAAAGACTAGGTTTTATTACTTGTCACCATTAAAGCTAATTTTGGGAGTTGCACGTTAACCCGGTTCACGAATTTAAAAATTTCCAAATGAAATTTAGGCATTTTCTGGTGTAATTTACAAATAAAAAATTAAATTGTAAAGATTAATCAAAAATATGCTTAAAAAAGGCAAAAAACTGCCTTTTTGATAGGATACATTTGATAGGTTACTTCCATACGTAGATGACGTAGATTTCTAAGTACATCGAAATAATTAAAAAAATCCACATAGAGCGACAGAATTCGAAAATTATAGATCTAGAACACAGAACTCGAAGTACATAAAAAAATAAAAAATATCTTGGAGAGGATATAACCGAACTCAAACTAAATTCGAAAATTACAGATCTACAAAGTCGCAGATCTTTATTTTTAAGTTAAATTCGGCTATAATTAACAAATTCCTATTTTAAATAAATTTATGTTAGCAGTAGCGATGCTGTTATCTAACTGTAGGTAGCCCCGCCCACTAAATCAAGCGCAGTACCTACTTACGCTGAGCACACGGTCGGTCAACACAATGGAAATTTCTACGACTCTTAGGTGAAAAACGATATTTCTAATTCGATTTTTTCGGAAATTAAAAGCAAAATTTAGGTTTATCCTGAGTTAATCGCTTCAATTTTCAAATACTGTTTTTTTACTGTATGTAAAAAAACCTGTGGGCCGGGTTAACGTGCTACACCTATTATTTTATTAGAACTGTTTGTGTAGGTCTTTTAATCTAATCGGTCCTGCCAATTGATCAGCGAATTCAAGCGGCACCAATTCAAATAGGAACGAATGAAAAAATTCTAATTAATTTAATTTTTTTCGTTTGTTCCCATAAATTTTTGTAAAACCGCAGTGCATGTTGATTTAAATAGAAAAATAACTTAAAAAATGAAATTTTTAAGTATTTATTGTGGTATATTTTAGTAGTATGCAATGTATAAATAATTAAACTAAACAAATGTTAAAATAATAAATTTTAACTATTCAGTAAAGAATACATACTTACATAGAAACATAATATTTTAAAAACACTAAAAATGACAATCATGACGTTGTGCGCCGCCTCCACTTTACAACCTATTAGATAGGTATGGACAGTGGTGAATTTCCCATAAGGCACAGTAGGCACGTGCCTAGAGCAGCAGAATTTAGGAGGCGGCAAAAATTTGAAACGAAATTTTTTTTTAAATTATACTTAAAATCGAAAAAAAATTGTAGAATATGTAGTACGTACACCGATGCTCACGGAAGTATGGACACTTATAAAAAATTACTAAAATGGCAAATAAAACTTTAAATTTTAGCACAATAAATTTATAAATAACAAAAATGGTTTAAATATATGTTTTTAATACATATGTAATGCAGTTGGTATAACAATTTTGAAAATTTTAAAGTAAATGAAAGTAATCAATAGATAAGTGGTTTAAGTAGTGTAACTCGATATTAATCATATCAAATTTTTAGCATAAACCAAAAAATGCACAAAACACTTTTTCGAAAACTAAAATGTTTAAGTTATCACAATATATAAATACACTGTATGTATATTATCGCAAACGTTTTCACCATACTATGGCATCATCAGGCGATGAACTTCCTAGTTCATCATGGTGAAAACTCATGGAAAAATCATGGTGGTCATCGCCTGATGATGCCATAGTATGGTGAAAACGTTTGCGATAATATACATACAGTGTATTTATATATTGTGATAACTTAAACATTTTAGTTTTCGAAAAAGTGTTTTGTGCATTTTTTGGTTTATGCTAAAAATTTGATATGGTAAATGAAAGTGTTTACGGTAATAAACACTCAGTAAAAATCTCATTTTTATTTACTAAAGCACCTTTTGAAATGCTGCCGCATGTTATTAAGACAGGAAATCTTAAAAATTCTAACCCAATCCAGTTTGTAGCAGTGGAACAAATCTTAAAAAGAGAATGGCAAAATTTTATCGCCTTGTTTTCGACCGAGAGTGACTTAAAGCAGTTCGGTTAACTTTTTTAATAAAATTAAAAATGCACTATGTGAATCTTATCGTTTTCTCAGGGGATTCCCATGGGATTTTTTGCTTTAAGTCACTTTCGGTCGAAAACGAGACGACGAATATAAATGTGTAGGGAAACAAAACTGAAAAGAAAGAAATTATCTACAAAAAATGTCTGAAAAGTATTTTTGTAAAAGCGATTTTTATATGCCAAAAAAAGTTTTCAAAAAGTACAATTTACATTGCTAACATAAGAGCGTCCAAATACTTTTGTGAGTGACTGTATATAAAATAATTATATAAAAATATGCACAATAAATATTTTTGAGAACGTTGTTTACTTGATACTTTATACCCAGCAATTTTTTTTTTTAAATAGGGGCGACAAAAACCTTAGTGCCTATGGGCGGCAAAAGTATAAATCCACCTCTGGGTATAGATTAATTTTCATTTATTTAACCTAAAGATTTCAGTCAGACACGTGAAATGTTCAGTTTTTGGCTATTTGGTAAGCACATACATTCATTTTAAAGTATAATAAATTTCTTGAATTTTTAATTTTTAATTTTGTCAATCTTTGTTTGGTATATTATTTTTACGTTTTTCTTATGTTATATACGACTGATGATCAAAATTAATTGTAAAATATAGGCTTTTATATCGTATTACATACTTTTTATTTTAAAATTTTTATCATTTCCATAGTAACGTAATTTTTCAGAATTCTTTTTCTTGTTTATTCAAATATTCTAAGTTATAACCTGTTAAATATGTATTATTGTCGTTTTTAGTGTTTTAAATATTATGTTTCTATGTAAGTATGTATTCTTTACTGAACAGTTAAAATTTATCATTTTAACATTTGTTTAGTTTAATCATGTTGATTTAGATGGACAAGACATCGAAAAATGTTTTGGATAATTTGATTGTTCCATTTGAAGATTGCGAGAAGTTCTTTACGATTTAGCCTCTTCACAATCTCGAATAGCAGTGATTTTGCATCTGATGTAACATTTAAAATAAAGTCATTGTTCGAAAACCATGTTTCGACTTTTGTCTCTATGGATCTTCAAACAAGTGGTGTTAGTTCACTATCTCAAAACCAAAAGATCGATTACATAACATCACAATTGATGAAACTAAAGCTAAACAAACGATTAGCGGTTCCCACCTTTTGTGTGGGAAGCGCTTATCAAAGGTTATCAATAGAACATAATTTAACTTCAACTTAAACAGCTAACTATTAGATAACAAAACATAACATCTCAAATCTGTGTGCCCAATCAAAACAGGTTTTCTCTAAACTTTACTAATATTGAATAATTTTTTCAACATGAGCCATACAATGAAATTGTTTACTTGTTTTAACAGATCTTGTCAAAAATGTTTTTCTTGCTACAAAGAACTTTTTTTAATATTGAAATTGTAATAATACATTTTTAAGGGTGGAAAATCAAAGCAATCGGCCCGTAGAACAAGTATATTCCACTGTAAGATCTAAACCAGTATACAATAACAGTCAATCATATGATTCACGATATGACCCGTATTATGACCTATACGAAGAATTAGATCCCGAATTATACAAAAGCGTCGGTAAGAGCAAAGTTTCGAAATAATTCGTTCGTACTTTAGTAAATTTTTGCAGAATACACCCAGCACTATAACAACGATCCACCAACTTCTCAACAAACCTACAGAAGTACCACCGCTCCTACACCAACTCAGGTTTTAATTCAAGAAAAGATCCCTAAAAGAGGAAATTCAGGTTACACCCAAAACAGCTACAGCACTCAGGATACTTACCGACCATCTTCAATTTCGAGTTACGATAAAGATGAACGTTATAACAACAATCAAGTAATACTCCGAAATTATGATAAAGCATTCACTAATATGATTTTTTATAGGACGATGGGCAAGGTATTTATCAGCAGACGAACAAACAATCATCTAGGTAAGTTACCAACTTTTCAAAATTATTTTTCCAAAAATTAAAATCCTAGGAGAGATCAAAATGAAATAAATTATATCGAAGAACCAACATCTACTAAAAGAATTCCTACTTTTAAAACCACCGTTTCGACTCCACGACAGTTTTCTTCCGTAAAGAATACTAAGGTTCCGTCAAGGTACAAAAATAGGGTGGAGCGCTTAGTAAATTTTGATCACCTAGAAAGTTAGAATTCATCAAAGCTTTGTATTGTAGTATTTGTTTTAAAAGTATCTTCATTCTAATTAAGCCAAAACTTTGTCGACAATACTTACAACAATATTTATTTCAACAGTGCCGAATCACATGAGGTACAAGGGGCATTTCCAAATTATAAACTACAAAGAAACTCGGAATACATCCATACAACTCACACACCTAACGATACACAAATCGCTTCCGATATAATTCGGCCATTTTCAATTTTACTAGACGTTAATTTGACACCACCACAACAAAATTTAAACGAAAAACCCATCCCATTTGCTTTGCCTTTAGATGCAGTTACTCCACAATCATTTCATTACGTAACAAAGTTGTCCAAGTCAACTTCTATAGTCTCGACATCAGATCCAAGCTCCAAAAAACAGAATAGTAATTGCGATCACGTAAATTGCGAAATTATAATTCCTACTACTTATTCTCCGTCAACTTCTCCATTCAAATATTTTATTAGTACCCAAGAAATACCGGCAAGTGTTTACAAAAAGTTAGGTTATAGAAAACCTGCTGAAACGATAGATATACGAGAAAGTGTTAAGCCAGAGAGCGAGAAAGAAGACGAAAGCGTTACAACGCCCCAAAATAATTTTGGCGGTTTCCAAACCACGCCAGATTTTCAAAAAAAGAGTCAAAATAGTGAACTTAAGAAATCCATTCCTTTTGATATAAACTCCACCTCCACATTTGCTAACGAAAATTTAAATTATCTAAACAGTAATGACGTAATAAATGAAAATATTCCAATTGAAAATAATACATTAAGTTTGATACCTAAGCAATTAGAAATTTCTCCTCGACCTAATCCGACAAAAAATATTCAAAAAAAAGTAACACCCACCTTATCCTATTATCCTACCCGAGTTTCACGAGTGAATATGGCTATTAAGTCAATAGTTTCATTTGGTGGACTTCCAAGACCATACACGAAATGTAGCGACGACCAAGCACCAAATGCTAAATGCAAGCAAGTTAAGAAGAGGTATTTATTCAAAAATTTAAAATAAAGCTGATTGCATGATCACAATTTGGTTGCACACTTTTCCACATTAACTTACACGCTTTAGGCAATTAATATTTTACACAATGTGCTCAATTTAAGATCCAAGACGACACAATAGACACCAAGTAAATCCATTATTCCTTAAGAGACTGGAGGTTGACTGGACTGTTCCATGAAGTAATAATGCACAATTATTAACCTTAGAATTTAATAACCCAATTTAATCGGTGAATATAACGATATAGGTATCTTATTTAGTGACAACATCGACGATGCGGGAGTTTATTTGATATGCATGGTGGTAAAGGATCAAAGTAGAATTAATTATAACATGCATTTTCGATATCTTAAACTTTAACGGGCAATTTAAAATAACTGTATTTTCAAATTGTAGAGTTAATAACCGCGGACGAGGTTCCAGCCACTATAGTAACTCGGGACCATCCGAAGAAAGTGTCGTGGTTAATCGCGGAACTTCGCCTCCGTAAGTCGTCTTCCGTGTTTTTCTCGTTTCTTCATAACCAATTCTATGTTTCAGACGGTCTCGGCCAACCCTAAAGCCTTCTACATCGATCGTATCAAAGGCATCCGAATTCATCGATATCTACAAAAATCCACCTCGCAGACCGGAATCTATTTATCCTCAACCTCAACCCGACAAAACTGCCGCCAAGTGCCGCAAAGATGTTTGTTTGCTTCCCGATTGTTCCTGTGGCGGAAAAGAAATACCCGGTAAGTAAGTTGGGCGTGCATCAAACGGTTAATTATAGATCCTCAGTTCAGAACCAATACAGAGCAAGGGTCCAAATTAAAATATCTAGATCTATTTTGTACTATTAGGAGATTTGGATGTCAGTCAAGTTCCACAAATGGTGCTATTGACCTTCGACGATGCCGTTAATGATTTAAACATGGGATACTATTCCGAACTTTTTGAAAAAGGGCGTGTTAATCCCAATGGATGTCCAATTGTTTCGACATTCTATGTATCCCATGAATGGACAGACTACAGCCAAGTTCAAAATTTGTATGCAGATGGTCACGAAATGGCATCTCACACCGTATCGTAAGTGGCAAGTTTCTAATCAGGAGCTGCCTCTTGCTAATATGTGGTTGCTTTTTTCTATCTGTGTCTATCATTTATAATAACTATGCTAAGTTGTCAATCTTATTTAAATTCTCTAAAGTATTTCTTCTTTTCATTACTGTGCATACTAACTAACAGGTGAACTGCCCGTCGTCCAAGTGCCTCAGTTAGTGCTGCTAACATTTGATGACTCTGTCAATGACTTGAATAAAGGCCTGTACAGCGACCTCTTCGAAAAAGGCAGAGTTAATCCAAATGGTTGTCCTATTGCTGCTACCTTCTATGTATCTCATGAGTGGACCGATTACAGTCAAGTTCAGAACTTGTATTCTGATGGCCACGAAATTGCATCTCATACAGTGTCGTAAGTCTAAAGACTGTCTAACATGCACTGTACATAAAATTTATTAACTGCACTCTTAATATTTTTCAAAATTATCTTAACTTTTTTATTGAAAATTGGCCCACTTTTTATATCACATGGGTTTTCGGAACGAAATACCTCTTGTCTAATAATTGATTAATCTCAAAAACTTGTAGTTTCCTTCCGAATAACCCTTACCATGTTCATTTAAAAACAACCTAAACGAAACGAGATATTGATGTCAGAAAAAATACGTCACCACTTCACCGCCACTTTATAATCAATCGAAAAAGGGGAATAGTTGAATTGGGGAATGGATTCCAAAATGACATCACGAATTTAAAAATGTTCTAATGGTAGATTATGGCGTAATTAAAATTTATAGATCATTCAAAAATTTATGCAATTAAGCCTAAAAAACCTTAAAATTAAAAAGTGGTTACTGTATTGGCTATTTCCATAAGATTATTTCCGTCCATAGTGTGTTTATTTTTATTACAGTAATTTTGGTCATAATTTGCACTCGAAACTGCACCCCTGACTGGATTTTAGAGTAGATCCAAGTTTTGC
Organism: Cantharis rustica; assembly: GCA_911387805.1. NCBI lineage: Eukaryota > Metazoa > Arthropoda > Insecta > Coleoptera > Cantharidae > Cantharis > Cantharis rustica. The sequence goes on from OU426883.1 coordinate 14,907,515, forward strand.
CGTGGTTGCATTGGTTAAAACCAAGCTTCCGAACTCGAAAATAACAGATCTACAAAGACACAGATCATTGTTTTTAAGTTAAATTCATATTTTAAATAAATTTATAACATTATGTTAACACTATGGATGTTACAATTCAACTGTTGGTAGCCCCACTTACTAAATCAAGCGCAGTGGATATTTACGTAGAGCACACACTCTTTACGACTTTTTTATGCAAAAACCAAAAATTTAAAATCGATTATTTCCTAAATTTATATTTAGAATATTTGTATGAAGGTCAGATTAAAACAATTACCGATTTTGAAAGCCAAGTCTCTATTGTTACCTTGAAACACACCGCAAACCGCATTTTAATATCTCTTCTAGTTCTTGAGATATTAAGGGCAATAAATATAAAAAATAAAACACCTGTGGTTTTTCTGATATTAATATCTCTCTTGGTTAGTTCGTTTTTTAATGAGCACGCGGTATTAAGCTCATATCAAAAAATATTTAATATAGTTAATTCCGTGGTCATGTCTGAGTAAAAAATATAGGTTCAATTTTTAACAATTTTAAATGTTGGAGAATTTCTGAACCTTTATTTGTGTGAACGTGTCATTATTTAGTACGAAGCTTATCATGCTTTATGTAGCAATTTTGACTTTTGAGAAAAATTTAATCTTTTATAAAAATTCTTGGTTAAGTGAACAATAATTTATAACTATCTATAACATTACAAATCTTTCTCTTTAGTATTATTGATACATTAATGTTTATACGGGGTGCTTCATAACTCAACGGCTATAAGGAATATACGTATTTTTGAGGTTATTTTAAGACGTAGATATCCTAAAACCCACTTGTTCAGTTATATAACTTAAAATATTTCTTTGTACGTAACTTCAAAACCGTGCATTTTAGGATATATTACGTTAATTGGGGCTTTTTGAACCAGAATCACCTCAAGTATATGTGTAATTCTATATATAGTTACTCAGAACTGACCATGGAATTTATTTCCAAGTTTTGTGATTACCACTCGAAAAACACCGTAAAACATTTAAATTGCTTTTCAAAAATCTGTCGTTACTCTTGACAAAAATAAATAAAATGACATTAAATTTACTTCAAAGCAAGCTTTATGGTTTTTTCTTTATGGGATCTTGGAATAATGTTGGCACTTTGTAAAGTTATTAACTTATCTTTAAAATATAGGCATAGTTTTGGAGAACAGTTTTCGCAGAAAAAATGGACCAAGGAAATAGCTGGGCAACGTGAAATTTTATCAGCGTACGGTGGAGTTCGATTGGATGATGTTCGAGGAATGAGAGCACCCTTCTTATCGGTAAATTTATCACTCGATTAGTAAATTTGTGGTCTTCATAAAAAATAAAATTTTAGGTTGGAGGAAATAAGATGTTCAAAATGTTATACGATTCAAACTTTACGTACGATTCTTCACTGCCTGTTTATGAAAATAAACCTCCTAGTTGGCCATATACTTTAGATTATAAATTATTCCACGATTGCATGATTCCACCTTGCCCAACACGGTCATATCCCGGTGTTTGGGAAGTTCCTATGGTGATGTGGCAAGATTTAAATGGAGGAAGATGTTCGATGGGAGATGCTTGCAGTAATCCTTCAGACGCAGATGGAGTATTCAAAATGTTAATGAAAAACTTTGAAAGACATTACACCACTAACAGGTAAAACTTTGTTGTTGAATGAATAAAATATATCTAATGAAAATTCGGAATTTAGAGCACCGTTTGGTTTATTTTATCATGCTGCTTGGTTTACTCAACCACACCACAAGGAAGGTTTTATTCACTTCTTAGACACGATTAACACAATGGATGACGTATGGTTACTAACAAATTGGCAAGCAATCCAATGGGTGAGAGATCCAACTCCAATTTCCAGATTATCATCGTTCCAACCTTTCGGATGCAATTATCCCGTAAGTGTTTTTTACTGAATCGTATATGCTTAATAAATAAACCTTCACGATGTTTTTAGGAGAGGCCAAAACGATGCAACAATCCAAAAGTATGTAATTTATGGCATAAAACAGGAGTAAGATATATGAGAACATGCCAACCTTGTCCAGATATTTATCCATGGACTGGAAACACTGGTATTCGTAGCAGTCGCATTGACAACGAAATAGAAGATTAATTTTAAATATAAAATTAAAGTTAAATTATATCAAATAGAGTTAACAACCTTAATTCCATAACCAATTTGGCAAATCTTTCGTATCAATATTTGAATGTTAACCCAAATTTGAATCTAAAAATTTTATATAGCTAAATTATTTTGTAGTTAAATCGTCTACTCTACATAATAGGATATTTTATTTATTTTGTATCGATAAATATTGTTTATAAAAGTTGTACATTTTTTCTGTAAAATATGAAACCAGTGTGTTGAAAAAAATAATTTGTGTTTTTACTTCTATTGCTTCAAAATATTAATGAGCGTAACATTCAGACTTCATCTCAGCATGTTTTGCTCGAGCTAAGCATTGACTATAGGTGCGGGCATTAGCAATTTTGAAATGAAAATGAACAATTACTACATAAATTAGTTTTCTTCTTCTTTCGATAAGTCTGCGACCTGTGTTTTCATTAACAGCAACCTCAGTGATGTTCTGAAGTCACTATTAGTGCTGTGAGAATATTATTTTACATTGAAGGTACCTTGCTAGGCTCATCTCAGATGTGCCTGTAACTATGGATTTTTATTGTTGATGAAGTCAAATCATCAATCCAGAGGTACTGCCGACTTTACGTGCCCTTCAAAGCACGGAGACGATCATAGGAAAGTTTAGACACTCTCCGGATTTGAACCGGATACCTTAGTATCGGCAAAAAACTACAAGTGTCCATTTGTAACATTTAGTTTTGTACGGCACTGTATATAAAAATTTACTAGAGATAATTCCCACTTTTGAATTTTGATAAGGAAACGCGAGAACCTGCGTGTGCGATTAAGCCACGGACTACACTTTCAATCAATCTTTGATAGAATTAACTTAACAAATTTTGGAAACTTTTATTAACTCAATTTGCTTAATTTCCATAAGGACCGAACAGCAGGTGATAATTGAACTGAATTTTAATAAATTACTGCGAAATTATTGTTGACGCCGCTTGTTGAAATCACTGTTAAATTAACATTCGGGTATTATTATCACTTTCGTGAAAAACGGGCCGAACGAATATGGCTACACACGAAAAACATTGTTTATTATAATCAAAAATTCGGTTTATGTTATCAATTATTTTTCTTAATATTCTAACTCCATTGAAAATGGAGTTAGTTTGCAGTTATAAGCATTTTGTTTTAATTTTGTACTCAAACCGGGGAACCACCCAGATATATTCATTAACCAGACCACCAGACCTTAAGTACGGAATACACGATGCAACGGTTGTACCAACATCGCACCGATTTTGAAATTGCATACGATAATTGTATGGTGTGGGTGCTCGTCTCTGTCCGTCGAACCGATATCGCATGGTTGTATGAACTTCGCATAAAACTTGTAATTGCATACGACAGATTCTATGGAAATCGTATTGTGTGTGTTGTGCAATCCAATATTGCATAGATTTCAGTTCATTAAACAGTGCAGTTGGGGACTGAAATAATGGTTGAAATCGCATCGTTTGTGCATCAAAATTGTATGCAAATCGTATCGTATATTTTAACGATCCAACCGTTGTATCGATATTGCTACAACCTAAGTTGGTACAACCGTTGTATCGTGTATTCCATACTTTACTCATGCCAGGTGTATTATAGCAAAAAATTTCTAATATGCTGATAACGTACGATTTAATTCAGTTCTATTTTAAAATTTCTTAATACGCGACATAAAAAAATATAACATTTTTAGATAAGTTGTCAAAAATTAGACAGCGAAAGGTAGCATTACAATTGAGCATTTCGCTACCACTTTTGTGTAAAATTTAAAAAAATCTTTTCAATCGGTTATTGTTATCCAAACCCCCGGGTCCCAATGTGATCACATTAAGCGGCGTTCACTATAATACTGTTGGGTAACTTCTTAAGTGATTTATTAAAATTCAATTACAACGTGGCGATTTTTACTCGGGGGCCTCATCCAATGAATTTGCCACGGGCCTCAGATGGTATAGTTACGCAACTGGTCGTGAGTTTTATAGACTTTCTTGGTAAATTACGTTGCTGGTTTGCCATTTTTTTCCAATGGAAGACAGAAACAGTAGTTGGCAATAGAAAATAAGAAAAATAATATAAGCATAATAAAGCTTATTATTCAAACAAAGTACGGTAGTCTCGATAATCCGAACACACGCTAATCCAATCATCCAGTAATCCAAACAAAAGAACAACTCTGTAGTTTTCACAAATAGTTTATAATTCGAACATAACTAACAACATTTTCGGATATAAAAAAATGTTTGGATTTCGGAAAAAAGGATAGGATGAATAGTGTTTAAAGCTGAAGTAGAAGAGTGGATAAATGGAGGAAATCAAGAAAAAAATAATTTAACTGATCCAGAAATTATTGAGCAATTTATTGAAGATCCGAACGTAATAAAGAAAATGACGAAAATGACAAAACACGTTTTATAATGAATAAAGAAGCTGTCGATAGTTTAAACATTTATTTAAGATGGGCATGTAAAAATGATGTCCCATCTCATCAAATTTTATTTTTCCGGCAATTAAGAGAAGATACGAATATACGGCGGGCGTCAAATAGATGACGAACGGCAACAATTGAAGCACGAAAAGGTGATGAGTAGGTACGGAAAGACTGCCTAAGAGATATTGACTCGGAAAATTCTACGACAAAATACGATAGGCAGCAGAAGAGGAACGCCAAAAAAAGATGATTGGAAGCGGTGAAAGATGACCTGAGAGTGATAGGAGTAGATAACTAGAGAGACCTTGTAGAAGATAGCCAGTTTAAGTCATGGGACTGTAAACAGCTTATACTACATAATGTAACGAAAATTAAAAGGTTTATTTATTTTCAAAAGGGCTAATACAAATATTTACAATACGGTTTATAACAATAAAACGATTACTACACTAAGTTTAACACTAACACTAATTACACTACAATTTATTTACATTATAATGTATATTTAACACTAAGTCTATATTTATTTAAAAACTCGATATATCGTTTATCACTTCACTATTTATGTTCACTTGATTTATGTTAACAATCGTGCGTTCAAACTGGAATTGATTTGTCACTAGAAATCGCGCTGCAGCCTTCCAGAAAATTCCATAACCTTCCAGGAATTTCGTTTTCTAGATCGTGAATTCAGCCATATTTGAATGACTGATACTGTTATCATGCATGACTCATCATACATGACGTCATACATTAGTCATCAAATATAATTAGACGTTATTTCGTAACACTGCCCCCTCCTTAAATCTGTTCTGTCCCAGAACAGCGGAGACTTGACATCTATAGAAGGAATCGTGGCGGTAGCGGCAATTGTTACCATTTCTACATACTCCTTGGCGGTAGAAATAACAGTCGACGCTCTTCTGCTCCTTTCGTGTACTGCTTGGATTGTAACTGCAGACTAATACTTAAACTTCCGTTCCTTGGAACACGACCTCTAGCATGTTACGGACAGTCCTCCAGTCCAATTGGTCTAAACCGCAGCCAAGCTTGGGAACCGCCAGCTTCTTGATGTCACGGCTTATCTTATCTCTGCGAAGCTCCAACAAAGTTTTCCATAGGTAGGTTTTTGATGAGAAAACCTCTTGGTTACCAAGTAGTAAATGGATCGTTGTTGGTCGCGTAGCATCAGGGTTTTACCGACAGCAAGTTGCTGTGATTGGAGCTCATCCAAACGTCCAAACTTCTTCTTGGATACAACGGCGATTCCACGAGACATGCAAAGATCTTGGGCCACGCAGTGCGCGAGTGAGTAGTCCTTTGGTACGTCGAAAAGATCTTGTTGCACTTCAGTTGTGACTCCAAATCTTGCTTTGACGGTTTCTTTATAAGTGAACATAAACTTCTCAAAGTTTGATTCCTGGGAGTGGCTTCCAGATCTGTTGGTTATTGTTCTTATTCCGGCATTATCCTCGGAATCGCTGTTGTTGTCACCGGCATAAGGGGCTAATCGGTTCACGTAAACCATTTTTGGCTTGCCTCTTGGTGGTCTTCGGATTCGATATATGACGTCGTTGATTCTTTTAACTATTTCATATAAGCCTTCCCACTGTCTTTGCAGTTTTGGTGACAATCCACGCTTTCTTTGTGGATTATAGAGCCACACCAAATCACCAGGCTGAAAACCACCTTCTTTGGCCTTCACGTCATACTGGGTTTTCATCCGATCGCTGGCCAACTAAATATTCTTCCGAACGGCGTCATGAATGTCGTGTATCTTTTTCTTTAATTTGCCAACATAGTCATCTCCAGCAACTTCTTCTCCAGATTTGCTCCCAAACTGAAGATCGCATGGCAAGCGTACTTCACGTCCAAACATTACACAAGCTGGCGTTTGTCTAGTGGTTTCGTGAACGGATGACCGGTAACTCATCAGGAACAGATGTAAATATTGGTCCCAGTTCCGTTGATGTTCTGAGACTACATTAGCAAGGTACCTTCCCATTGTTCGATTCATTCGCTCGACCACGCCATCTGATTGAGGATGAATAGGTGTTGTTCTGGTCTTCTTAATGCCGAGCATACAACAGACATTCTGGAATAACGCCGACTCAAAATTTCGACCTTGGTCGGAGTGTAGCTCTAGAGAGACTCCAAATCGGCAAAAGAGGTCTTTCACAAGTACATCCGCGACAGTAACAGCCTCTTGATTAGGTATTGCATAGGCTTCGGTCCATTTAGTGAAATAATCCATTGTCACTAAAATGTACTTGTTACCGGCGTCGGTTTCCGGGAATGAGCCCGCGATGTCGATTGCCACTCTCTCAAATGGACTTCCCACATTATACTGTCCCATACGTGCCTTGCGCCTTCCCAATGGTCCGTTTTTAGATGCACATAGCGTACACTTACGGCACCACTCCTTGACGTCTTCCTTGCAGTTCATCCAGTAGAACCTTTCCCTAACTTTTCCTAGAGTCTTCTTTATTCCGAAGTGTCCTCTCAAAGTTCCATCATGCAAATGCTGCAACACTTCCGATACTCGGCTTCTCGGCACTACCAGCTGAAGTTTACACTCAGTGCCATTGTCGTTCTCCAAGGATCGCTTCAGAAGACCATCTTCTAATTTCAAGGAGTCCCACTGAGCCCAATATGCTTTGACGTTACTATTCAGAGCGCTTACTTCTTCCCAAGTTGGTCGTTGTTCTTCGACTTTCCAGTCCAAAATAATTTTCAGCTCGGGATCGTTTTCTTGCTCCTGAAGTAGCTGTTCAGGTTGCCATTTATCATCGCTTACTGTAGTCCTTCAGAGAAGATTTACTTTTTTATTTATTTTGCTGTCGATATAACTACTGTTTATCACATTAGCCGGTGATGCAGCATGGATGGTTATCTCCGGGGCACTGTTGATCGAGGTCGGATTTTGCCCTTTCTGGTCAACCCATTCTACTTTCCCGTCTGCCTTCTTACTTGTTTTTCTTGGCTGGGGGCAGCGGCGTTGAATGTGATCCAATTCATCGCGGTTGCAATGCCTAGGTCCTTTTCGGACCTACGCCGGAGTTTCTCTAAAACTTTGCCGGATTCAGCCAACTTTTGTTCCGGTTCCTCCATGACACATTGAACTTGGTGATTCTCTCGTTGAGACAACTGCTTTGCCGTCTCGAATTCCAACGCATACGCCAATGCGTCATCTAGCCTACTGTGCCGAGCTAGCCTTAGCGTCTGCTGCGTTTCACTGTCTCTGATACCATCTATGAAGGTTTGCACTGCTAATTGTTCCAGGCAAGTATCCGGCGCTGTAGGGTAGGCTAACCTCACCAATCGTGCTATGTCGGCTTCAAACTCTTGCAGGTTCACAGCAGATTTCTGATAGCGGTTCTTCATTTGTACGCAATAAACCTGCTGAAGATGGCCGGTTCCATATCGTTTTTCTAGCCGCGAATTAACTGCTCATATTCTTGTTGTTGACAATCGGGGATGATTTGCAGGATGTTGAGTTCTTCTCCCCGTAAAGCGACGATCAGCGAAATAGCTTTCTCCAAGTCGTTCCACCTATTAGCATTGGCTGCCGCTTCAAACTGTTTATGGTAAGTGGACCAGGGTACCTTTCTATCAAACGTTGGTGGTTTTATTTTTATTTTGGCAAAATTGGTTTCATTGTCCGATTTTACCACCGCTGTCGGATTTATTACTGTCTCTAGAAGTTGTATTCTCTCAGCAGTTTTTTTATTTTCTTCCTCCAATTTTTTAACGTTTTCTTCAATTTTCTTGAAATTGTCTTTCAAAAATTGCAGGATTTTCGTATCCATTTTAGCGCTTTGCAGCCGGCATGCACTCGCGAATACAAACTAGCTAAACCGTTTTCACAACTGTCCTTTAGCCCTTTACACGTTAAACCCCACACCTGACGTTTATTTATTTTCAAAAGAGCTAATACAAATATTTACAATACGGTTTATAACAATAAAACGATTACTACACTAAGTTTAACATTAACACTAATTACACTACAATTTATTTACACTATAATTTATATTTAACACTAAGTCTATATTTATTTAAACACTCGGTATATCGTTTATCACTTCACTATTTATGTTCACTTGATTTATGTTAACAATCGTGCGTTCAAACTGGAATTGATTTGTCACTAGAAATCGCGCTGCATTTATCAGCCTTCTAGAAAATTCCATAACCTTCCAGGAATTTCTATTCCTTCTGTGCGTTTTCTAGATCGTGAATTCAGCCATATTTGAATGACTAATGCTGTTATGCATGACTCATCATATATCAGTCATGAAATATAATTAGACGTTCTTTCGTAACAATAATACATGTCCAATATTTTACATAGATCTTTGGCGGGAAGAATTAGGCACCATAAAATATATTACAAGATATTTCACTTACTTACTGTATTGTCTTTGCATTATTCTTGACATTCAGTCGTTTACACCCATTTTGAGTAATCAGATGGATTTACAGCATGGATTTAAAAATTTGTATCTTGTAAGAAGCTTGCAGCGATTACACCCCTAGATACTTGTCCTAACTCCTAAGCTTTTCCATGTCCATAACAGAAGATATAATGGTAAGTATTAAAATTTTAATCTATATTTATTATGAATTGTATTAGAAAATTTTGTTTGAGCTTGTAACTGTTTTACAATGTAGAATTAAGCTCGCCTCATACAATGCTTGTTTTGCTGATGGTTTCCTTGCTTGTTTCTGTGCATAGTACCGAGCATGATAGCTGCTGTGCATGGTCGGCCTCACACGGGTTTTGTGCACGATGGTTTACAAGCATGGTTTCAAGCTTCAATGCGCACGCAGTGACAGTGACAGTCTCAAGTTTGTAAAAATGACCGCCCTTTTAATAGAAATAACGTAGAATATTAGCTGTTAGCATATTTTTGTGCAAAATACACTTAATAATATAATTGCAATTATACACAAATCGAACTACCAATTTAAAATGATAATCTCGTTCAAATAAAATTATAAAATAAAGAAAACAACAAGAAGCAATAATAATAATCAATATACTAAAAATATTTTATTATGTTTAATAATAAAATAAATTAGGTTATTTAACCTAATAAACTTATTTGTTTACATCATTTCAATTCAAACTCGACTAAAACTTGACATTTATCATCATTTCTTTATCATTGGTTAGCGCTGAAAACATGCACGTAAACCATCACCCAAAATAGCACCGGTCCTATCACAGAAATCGTGCACGAAACTCAGCAAGCAAGCATGCACGACAACTGCGCACCCATCACGGCTTCAAGCAAGAAAACATGTAAAAAAACAAGCATCGTGTGAGGCGAGCTTTAGTTTATTGGAGTTATTAGAAAAAAATAAGTAACAATTACATTACTAATGAGCAACTTCTGAAGTCTTTCCAGTAATAGCTAAAAACGTTGAACAATAAACTAATCGAATTCGAGTAAGACGAGAATTTGTACATTCTTTGGTACAAATGGCCATGGTATAATAACTTTATTGTACCATGCTCCTTAGCGGTAAATCGTGTTTGAATTAGAATAATCAAACTTAAGAAAATGTTAAAATAATAAAATTTAACTATTAAATAAATAATAACATACTACGAAGAAAACATAATATTTAACGAAACCAAAATGACAAAAATTCACATTTAACAGGGTTGAACTTAGAATATTAAAATAAGAAAGAAAATGAGAGCAAATATACCAAACAAAACTGAAAAATTTTAAATTTAAAAATCAAAGACTAACCAAACTTTAAAATAAATATTGTGCTTACCAAATGACCAAACTAGAAGAGTTCACGTGTCTAAATGATATTTGGGAAAGTTTGGTATATTTGCTCTCACTCGTTATTTTTACTGTTAAACATGACTGATGATCGATAATAATCGTGAAATAGTGGCCTTTATATTATGTTACAGGTTTTTTTGTATTTTTTATTCTAATTTTTACCACTTCTATAGCGTAATTTTTTCAGAATTTTATTTTCTTGTTTATTAGAAGAGGGGATAATTTTAAAAATAGAGTAACTATAGTCTGTTTCTTTTAAGAAAAATATTGGAATTTGTACTAAAGCAACAACCTTAAAACGTAAACCAACGAAATTGCTTTGAAGGTAGACGCTATTACAATAACAAAATTTTTGCAATTGAAGTGCTATGCGTGTTGCCTAAACTGAACCGGGTAAAATCATAAATAAGATAGATTTGAACAAAATTGAATGTAATATCGAATAGATGTAGTTATTTGGTTATAACATTTCGCTTTTTTGTGGTGAATGTTTAATATTATTACAAGATTAAGTACTATTTAAATTATCTGAAGTTTCCCGAAGTAAATTAGACTTTGCAAACGACGCGCCACCTATATTATTCATATGTTAGATCGACTATATGTGTAATTTACTACAGGGTAGAGGTAAATTTAACACGAAAGAGAAAAAATGTAAGTAGATGTGAGGTAAGTTAGAAGGGGGAGAGGAATTTATTTATTAAAAATGTTCAGTAGGGGTGAGTTATTTAAATCAGATTGACTATTAAGTAATGAAGATAAATATTTTAATTTATTAATTTCCATAGCTTCTAAAAATTCCAGTTTTTTACTTTTTTGTGCAACGTGTAAAATTTCGTATCCCCCTTGTTTATGGTTTGTTTATTTATTTATTTATTTACTTAAACACTCTACAGGTTTTACCTTAATGGTGTACTAATACATATTGAATATACTGAAAAAAAAATATATATGAATAATTAAAGATCAAAGTGAAACATTTTTTTACAATAAATCTTAACAAAACAGAGTCATTTTACCAAATTCAAAACAAACCCTTGGTCAGATTCACCAGCCCAATAGCGGAGTAGTGAAAATCGAAACATTTCACCGAGCTCAACATACTCATCATTGCATTGACCGGCTCGTTCGCACCATACGATGTTCGATGCCAAAATTCATAAAAAAGTCTATTTTCTCTGAGGTTCTTTGAGGGCACACCCAGCTGGAAACAATTTAGAATCTGAGGACAATATATTTCCCTATAAAGCAATCAAGCAGCAAACAAGACGCGAGCCCTATCTCGCCTCGTAGCGAGTGGCTGCAAGCCACTAATAGACACAAACCATAAACAAGGGAGATACGAAATTTTACACGTTGCACAAAAAAGTAAAAAACTGGAATTTTTAGAAGCTATGGAAATTAATAAATTAAAATATTCATCTTCATTACTTAATAGTCAATCTGGTTTAAATAACTCACCCCTACTGAACATTTTTAATAAATAAATTCCCCCCCCCCTTCTAACTTACCTCACATCTACTTACATTTTTTCTCTTTCGTATTAAATTTACCTCTACCCTGTAGTAAATTACACATAGTTACTCTATTTTTAAAATTATCCTCTCCTCGTACCCCGTCCACTTTTTCTCTTTTTTTCTCGTGCAATTTGTCGATAAAGTAGCGTGCCGCAGGGTAGCATTCTGGGTCCGCTTCTCTTTGCCATTTTTACTGCTGATCTTCCCAGCGTTCTTTCTTCCGACTGCGGTGTACACTTGTATGCTGATGACTCTCGAGTATATCTCTCTAACAAACCAACCTTAGTTGACAGCGTTGTTCAATCTTTGAATAATAACTTAACTTCTATTAAGCTCTGGTCTGGCGACAATGGGTTAATCCTTAACCCCAATAAAACGGTTTGTTTACGTGTGGGAAGTACATACTGCTGTACTCTAGCAGACAGCACACGATCTCTTGACGTTGAACTTGATGACTCCGTACTGGAGTTTAGTGAGAATGTTAGGGATCTTGGCGTAATTTGCGACAGTAACTTGAGTTTTGGGGCGCACGTTGTTAAGATTTGTGGTATAGGATACTACAAACTGAAATCCTTATACAGGTACAAATATCTTCTTCCCCCGACGATTAAGTTGCAGCTGGTGCAGAGTTTAATATTATGTCACCTTGACTACTGCAGTGTGGTTTATTACGGATACCTTACTGCCAACTTAAAACACAAACTACAGGTTCTTCAGAACTCTTGCATGAGGTTTGCCTGTGATATTGAGTTTGGCAGTCACGTTACTCCTTTTTATAATAAATTTGGTGTCCTCAAGATTCACGCTCGTTTTGAACTTCTGTTCGCTTCCTTTCTGTACAATTTGTATAAGCGTGGTAGCCCGGGGTATCTGTTGGAGTTGATGGTGAAAAGATCTGAACGCCATCAACTTGATCTTCGTTATAGCGGGAACTTGTCTATCCCGTCTCACAAGACAACTAAGTTTCAGGGCTCCTTCGAGTACCGAGCGGCGGAGATCTACAATAGGTATCTGGACGTGTTCTTGACCGGCGGAACCAGCCGTTCCTTTAGAAGCGGGATCAAGAAGATTCTGATGCTTGCGCAAAATGCGTGCTAGCGTAGAACTGAAAAGCAGCTTTGCTGATTGTTTTGCCCCTTCATCGACTCTGCTTTATGAAATGTATTTATTTTTTCTTATGAAATGTATTTATTTTTTCTTTTTATTGTAAGTAAGAGTTGATGAATAAAACTATTATTATTATTATTATTATTATTATTAAATGCGGAATTTTTTCGTTTCTCCTTTTAGACAATTACACCGACCTAGGAACCCCTCGGTCCCCCCGCCCTCGTATAGGAGTAGGCGCCCCACAAACTACCGGGACACGCCATCGAAACGCTTCTCTAACCGCCAAAACTCGCCGCCAAGACGCTCCCCCAGCCGCCAGAACACGCCGCGAGGACACGCCCAGAGACGCAGAGACACACAGTCTAGCCACGCCCCCAAGGCGCAAAGAGGCCACTCCCAAAGGCCCCAAAACACGCAGTCTAGCCGCGCCCCAACCGTAAAAAGCAGCGAGCCGAGAAGCACCCGACCGACCGCCCAGCCCCAAAACCACGAAATCCAAGGGTTCGTATACGAACTCTTCCACGCGTTCTCCAACATCCTCAAGGACGTAGACGTGGGAAAAACGACCATCGACAAACTCCAGACAGCAGCGGACGCCATCGCCACAAAATACCCAATCCCGAATGCCTAGACACCGACATCAACCGTTATCCCTACAGATTGCATTCTAAAATGCAAACGGACTCCTCTCCAAGAAATTCTTGCTGCTAGAGTTCGCCCACGCCCACGATCTAGACGTTATCATGGTCAACGAGACCCACCTAAGGAAAGGTGACAACGCCAAGCTGCCAGGGTACATCCTGTACCGCACCGACCGACAACACGCCCGAGGTGGAGGCACCGCCATTTACATCAAGACCTCCATCGAGCATTACGAAGGACCACCTCTGGAACTAAACCACCTAGAGGCCACCACAATCGACGTCCTTACGAAGAACCACGGATGGCTCCAGATTTCGTCAATATACAACGCCCCCAACAAGGAAATCCTCCGAGAAGATATCGCCGCCCTCCTCGACGGACCCGGAGGGAAAATCATCGCGGGCGACTTCAACGCAAAGCACTCGACCTGGGCCTCCAGGCACACAAACCAAGCAGGAAAAACCCTCTCCAGGATCGCAATAGATCTCGACCTCATCATCGCCGCTCCGACAGCCCCAACCCACTACTCCCCGGCAGGCACGCCAAGCATCATCGACCTAGCCCTCATCAAGGACACCCAGATGCAGTTTCATCTAACAACTGCACAGGAGCTCACCTCGGACCACTACCCAGTGCTCCTCTACCTGGGAAACGACATAAGGTCAAGACTAAACCCGACGAGACCTATAATCTCATGGCCCTCCTTCCACGACCACCTACTACAAAACATGGACGCCATTCCGATCATTTCCACAGAAAACGACTCGGAAAAATACGTTGAAGTCCTCCAGGACAACATTTCGCGATCCTTCCAGCACGCAACGAGGCAAATTGACGTTGCTGACATCAGAGATCGCCTCCCTCCGGAACTGAAGGCACTCGTCCAAGAAAAACGTCGCGCTAAGAAACGCGCACAACGCACCTGGCACCCGGACGACAAACGACGTTACAACCGCCTCAAAGAGCAAGTCTCCGAAGAAGTCAAAGCGCATCACGATCTGGAATGGGCAAACAAGATCGAATCGCTCAACTTTGAGAACCAATCCGCCTGGAAAATGGCCAACGCCCTAATACGCTCCAAAAACCGCCAGACGCCCGCCATTACCCGCCTCGACGGTACGCAAGCCAAAAGCGACCAAGAAAAGGCCGACACCTTTGCCGACAACCTGGAAATCCAGTGCAGCCCCCTCGAAGAGCGCCTCAACCAAGACCATATCGAAATGGTCAAGGACTTCGTCAAGAGGACCCTCCCAATCAAAGACCCGACACCGATCGACCCAGCCTCGACAACGGAAGTCACCCAAATAGTCCGATCCCTGAAGAACAGGAAGGCACCCGGATCCGACACGATCACCAATCGATACCTCAAGGCGATGCCGCGCAAGGCAATCGCAGCACTCACTGGCATCATTAACGCCTCACTCCGCCTCCGCTACTTCCCGCAGAAATGGAAAACTGCCGATGTAGTGGTCATCCCCAAGGCAGGTCAAGACCCTCGGAAGCCCCAAAGCTACCGCCCCATCAGCCTCCTCCCGTCGCTAGGGAAAGTCGACGAAAGAGTCATCTCCACCCGGATCAAGCAAACCATGTTCGATCATAGCATCCTGCAGGACGAGCAGTTCGGTTTCCGACCAGGACACACAGCACGGTCCAGCAAGTCCTCCGCCTGGTCGAACACATCTCCCTTGGTTTCAACAAGAAAGAGGTCACCGCACTTGTTCTACTCGACGTGTCGAAGGCCTTCGACAAAGTGTGGCATCAAGGTCTTCTTTACAAGATGTTAAACGCCAACATCCAACCAGCACTCGTCAAGCTGGTGTCGTCTTGCCTTGAAAATCGGAAATTCAAGGTCAAATTCGAAGGCACCCGATCATCCGAGCGCTTCATCACTGCCGGAGTACCCCAAGGATCCATCCTCGCCCCGACCCTCTTCAACATCTTCATGAGCGACATACCAGCTCCAACCGACCCGAGGACGAAGATCTCGCTCTACGCGGATGACACGGCCGTCTACACTTCCTCCATGAGTCAAGATCTCGCCACCGATCGTCTGCAAAATACTGTTAACAACCTCGAAAAATGGTTCGCAACATGGCGCATCGGTGTAAACTCAACGAAAAGTACCGCGACGATGTTCAAGAAGAAACGAAGGCAGATGCGTCCTCGAACAAACATCTTCATGTTCGAGTCCCCAATCCCATGGACAAACACTTCAAAATACCTGGGAGTCACATTGGACTACAGACTGCTGTGGAAGAAGCACATCGAAGCCGCCGCAAACCGGGGAAGAGCTGTCTTCTCAAAGCTCTATCCGCTCCTAGCTTCAGTGTGGGGGACGGCTGCTCGAACACACATAAAGAAGATCCAAGTAGTGCAAAATAAATGCATCCGGCACGCATTCTCCAGCCCGTACTACGTCACCAACAGAAGACTCCACTCCGACGCCAAGACGGAAACCATCGACGTGCACATTAAAAACCAGGCGGAAAAACTGTACAAGACCGCGAGCTTCTCGGACAATCCTCTCATCTCGCAACTAGGACAGTACCAACCAGGCTACAACCTAGGACACAGCCGGTCAAAAGACATCCTCATCCGCCCGTCAGCCGGGGTGTAAGAAACCGTAATCTTTACATGTTCGTTTCAGGTTCGCACCAAGCATCGGGTTCATCAAAACATCCGGATGCCAAGAAACCATGCAAAGACGCCCGGAATCACGCCAAATCACTCGCCCCGCCCCATCGACACCAAGGGACCAAGTTCGTCAAACACTAGGGACCAAAATCCACGGATCGCACACTCGTCCCGCCCCTTCGACACCAAGAGACAAGTTCATTCCACGGACCAAAACACGCACTCCTCTCCGCCGCCCCTGACCGCAAACCACGCCCCCAGGAAGCTCCTCGCAACATCTAGGACCTCGCAAATCAAGGAAAAACATCCCCATGGACCAAAACCCCAACGCGATCAAGCCTAGCGCTTCAAAATGAGAAACCATACCTCAATAAACTCCAACGCCCGCTGCCCACATCAGTTGAAGGAGATAAACGGTTACCCCGTGGTACCTCCATATTGCCAAGAAGTTCATCGTTCATCGTTCTCCTTCTAGTTCATCGCCTGATGATGCCATAGTATGGTGAAAACGTTTGCGAGAATATACATACAGTGTATTTATATATTGTGATAACTTAAACATTTTAGTTTCGAAAAAGTGTTTTGTGCATTTTTTTGGTTTATGCTAAAAATTTTGATATGAGAAGTTTTATAATTATTGTAAAAGTTACAAGTCTTGAAAAATAAATAATTACATTATACACTTTAAAAACTTAAAATATAATTATAGTATATAATATAATTATATAATTATATAATATATAATTACATATAATTACAATATAGTTATAATAGTAGTGTTTAATTTGCAATTAATCATGAATTTTCTAATTTAAAATTATAACGGCAGAGCACCCTGTATATGTAATTTTATTGAAACTAATTTGCAATATTCAAATTTACTAATTCAACAAAATGTAAAAATATATTAAAACTTTAATAAAGACGACAACTGGGTTGCACGTGCACCAAAAAAATGCAATATCACAAAACCTACTTTAATGTAGGAAACAAATACAATTAATTTATGCATATTTTGCAAGGTGACAAATTCTTTTAAACTATAATTTAATTACCTATTTAATATCTGTATATAAATTTGTTAATTTAGCACTTGTTAATTTCATATATTAGTATGTAAATTTCGTTAAATAAATTGAGTATCATTCGATCTCCGAACCAGCGAGTTTTATTCTACCAACAAGGTGACTTTTGAGATCCAAGCCTAAAAATTTGTTAGTGAGGCTGCTAACACTCAGAAGTCATCCACCCTCTCCATAATCTCAAAACCGAGATTATTCAAGTAGATTGATTGCATTCTTGGGTAGTGGACTTAAATAATAATAATAATAATTCAAATTTATTTTCGTAAATACATCAAAGAAGACATGAAGAAAACAGGCGTCACAAAAGAAATGAACTATCAAAACATCAACAAATATCACAACAAAAACCATAATAATACAACAATAATCACAACAAAAACAAATCTCAATAAAACCACAAAAAACTACAATAACAAAATAATTCAAAATTTAACATTCAAAAATTCTACCAAACAAAAAGGCTCGATCTGTATAATAAAACGATCGAGCTCTTTCTTGAATATCTTTAAATCATTCACCTCGCGTAGGCGCAAAGGTAAGGCGTTATAAAGTTTCAGGCACATATAATGTGGACTACTTTCCGTGTTAGTCAGAGAGTGTATGGAATACATATAAAAATTATTCCTAGTAGGGTAAACACCCTTTTTAACACAACTAAAAAACTCCTTCTTGTGCCTGTACAAGAAAAGTATACACTCCCTGATGTACATGCCCGGCAAAGTCAAGAAATTGTGCTTTCTAAACAAACCCCTACATGACGCATTGTGAGAGAGACCGAGTAACACTCTAATAGCTAACTTCTGCATGACAAAGATCTTGTTTGCTGACGTGCCACCGCCCCAGAAAATAATCCCAAAACCCATCAAAGAATGAAAATTTGCATAATAAAGAATTCTCAGAGTTTCGGCATTCAATTGTTGACTCAATATATAAATTACAGAACTCAGCTTACTGGCCAGTGTATTAATGTGATTACGCCAATTGAGAGTACTGTCCAAGTGAACAAAGACTCTCGGGCACAGCAGCCCGACAGCGGCCAGTCTTAAACATTACACATTCCGTCTTATCTCCATTCAAACACAGCCTGTTCATGCGCAACCATTCCTCAACCGATGAAAGATGAAAACTTAAGGTCGACTCCATATTGCTTAAATTATTACACAACAACAACAAAGTAGAGTCATCGGCATAGTTGAGAAATTTATGAGGAGAGATCATGAGAAACCAGAGGCAGATCGTTCATGTAGATTATAAACAGGAGAAGACCAAGAATGCTCCCCTGGGGTACACCAAGACTCACAGCGCGACTACTCAAAGTAAAGGACTCTCAACGGCCAGTGATACGAGTCGATTGGGAGCGGTCGGAAAGATAACTGACAAACCAAGATAAAGCAATACCTCTTATACCATATCTGTGAAGCTTCTTAAAGAGAATTGAATGATCCACACAATCAAAAGCCTTAAACAAATCTAGAAAAACCCCTAGGGGAATCTGCCCACTCTCCAATCCCAAACATATAAATCGAACGAGTTGGAAAAGAGCCGTATCTACCGATCTGTTCTTCAAAAATCCGTGCTGCGAGCTACTGAACAGCTCGAACTTGTCAAAAAACCGGGCAATCCTATCACTGACAATCCTTTCCAGCAGCTTAGAAAAGGGACTGAGAAGACTAATCGGCCGATAGTTGCCAAAGTCACCACAATCATCCTTTTTGTGTAGAGGTATAACCAATGCAACCTTCAGCGCATTGGGAAAAGTGCCATGTTTGAAAGAATTGTTAAACAAGAATACTAACGGCCTCACAATAACATCGATGCACCTCTTTAAAACAATCGATGACAGGCCATCAATACCGCAACTATTACTAGATTTCAAACCCCGAGCCGCTTTTAGCACTTCAGATTCCGTACAATCAAAAAAATAAAATGATCTGCTCAGAGGATCAATAAAACAATTGAAATCGATGGCAGGTAAATTCCTTAACAGATTGGGAGCAATGCTACAAAAATAGTTGTTAAATTCATCGGCAAGTGTATCTGAATAATTTAGACTGGAAGAGCCACCTGTCTCATCTCCTGGTTTCCGGGATAACTCTTTGATAATTTTCCACGCGGTTTTGGATTTATTCTCAGATGCAAGAATGCGATTGTGAAAATGCACCTGTTTAAGGGATTTTAGAGATGAATTATATTTCTTTTTTAAATTTTTCTAAACAGCTCTATACTCGGGGCGAAATTGCGAGATAGTGAGTGAGATATCAAGTTGATTCTTAAGTGAAATCAATTCATCAGAGTGAAAATATCTGTTTTGTTTAAACCTTCCTTCTTTTGAGTTAATAGTTTTAATTGGAAAGCAAAGTTCAAAAATTTCGAAAAAAAATAGACAGAAAAATGTTCCATTGATCATCTACCAGGTTCTCGTTAACTTCATATAGTGAAGACCAGTCCTGCTTACCCAAAACTGTCAAGAAATATTCGATATTTGAGTCGCTGTATAGTGTATACACGGATCCGCGACAGACGCCCACTGCACTAAACGATGCAGGAATACGAAGAACCTGAGCTGTATGGTCCGAAATATGCGACTCTAGTACACATGCATCAGAATAAGCTATGTTAGTAAAAAAGTTATCAATGCATGATTTTGAAACACCAAAAATGCGTGTATAATCTTTGATACAAATATTTAAATTGAAGGTAGATAGAAGACCTGTAACAAATCACCCCCAAATCTAAAGCTAAGACGAAGGTAATTTATGCGAAACCAACTCAAACGTTTATATGCATCGCTAAAAGCGACTGGTTAAAATTCCTTTTTTTTTGTAAATACAAATGAACTACCTTCAGCGAGCTAGAGACTTAATTAAGTATGATGCAATTAAATTTGTGTGACAATAATTTGGAACATTCTGGAAATACACACTACATGAGCACATGTTGAAATCGGTTAGGGCACGTCAGACCTTTATTACCAAGAAACCCATAAAATGGATAAGTTTTCGACTTTTTATGACAGGTCACATTAAACAATTTATACACTAATTGCCAGTAAATGCGAAACCCGCGACATTTCAGAGTCGACATTTATATGAGCTTGGAGCTAATAAAATTTCAATCGGGAGTATATAAAATTGAACCAGCAGGTTTGCGATTTAGATAAGTAATTATCAAATTTCGAAGTTCCACTGAGAACATCTGGAGATCATAAACCATTAAATACAAGTTCAGGAAATCTCCCACTGATATTTTTTTTTAAAGATTAAGGGATTGAGCATCATAAAACTTTCACTGACCGAAGACAACGGCTATAGTCGCACTGGACTAGACCAGTGAACCCAAAACCATTTTTAAAATTACATGTTAAAATATGAATTGTGCATCAACTTTTGATACGCACTGGTTTTATTTCATCTTTTAATGATCAATTTGCTGGATTTGAATTAAATTTAGAATACATATCTCTTTATTCATAGACGATATAACAAAATTGTCATTTTAGAGTTTTCACGATTTATTCAGTTTTCGGGATTAAAATTGTATCGGTTAAGCGACTTTAGCCCTTATCGGCAACCCTGGAATTTAACATAAATAGAGGTTCCCTTCCGGTCACATCACTTCATTTTCAAATTTTGTTAGTAACAGTCATACAATTCAACTTTTCATTTTCGTCAGCAACGGTCACGATCATTCATCCATTTTTTTTTAAGTGTCTAGTTAAATTTTAATATTTTTTTTTCTTTTTGGTGACAATCGAACAGCCTAAAACTTAAATTCTTTTTTTTATATATATTGTCGTGTTTTTTTTTTCACTTCAACCAGATAAATTTCCTGGTGGTGCTTGGAGTTTTGGTCACCAATCTAAACGTTTTTAATTTTGGAAATAAAACTGGATGTGGTTAATCACCGTACCTTTATTTTCTATAAACATAAAACAATGAACATAAACAGAAACAGAAACTTAAACTAATGAAATCAAACTTTAAATATACCGTTAACGGAATACCTTTTTTTTTTTTTTAACTATTTTCCCTCCTTTTGTACTTTCGCCGTCGTTCTCTGCTCCGCCACAGTTATCTCCTCTCTAGCAATCTTCTTTCCAAACTTTACCTCTTCACCACTTCAACAATTCTATTTTTATGCTTTCGAGAGCCTCTTCTCGAACTTAATCGTTCTTTTCTTTTTTTATTTTATTAAATTTCGAGAGATTAATTTCTCTTCAAAATTCAGCCGGCACCCGGTTTATTATATTTTTTTCACTCCCTCTTTTAAATACATCTCAATATATATATATATACATCCAAAGTGTAATTTTATTTTATTTTAAACTCGTGAGTGTGTGTTTCCTGGTTCGCTAAATTCAGCAAAAAGGTAACATATAAACAATCTATGTATCGAAAATTGTTCTTTTTTTTAGATTTGTGTCGCAACATAACTAAAATTGTTTTTATTAAATATTAGTTGTTACTTTCAACTAAATAATTTTTTTCTTTTGTATTTTTGTTTATGAATTCAGTGTATTATTTCCTTTGCATTATATTGATTAAATAGACAAAGATTTATATGATTTTATTTTTTTCTTGCTATCACAAGGCGATTAAATTGTTAATAACCCTACGTCTCCGATCTTCAATTTAAAAGTTTGAGCCTGGCTTATAAACAGGTTCTGGTGGCAGCTCTAAACATTCGTTACCACACGACGGCCGCGATTATTTAATTAATCAAAGCCTACCCGTGTTACAGACCTACAAGAGTATCACTATAAACCGAATGTTTGCTAAAATCAACATTGAAATCGCCTGCAGTGATCAAGGATTTCCCTTCATTTATTAATCTATTTAGAGATATACTTAATCTATCAATAAAAATATTAAAGTCTCTATTCGGTCTGTATATTGACAAAATAATAAAACTGCTATTCATGTAACAAACCACTCATGGATTCGCAAGCCTAAACAAAGGTAATTTATGCAAATTTAGCATAAACGCAATAAGCAACCGATTAAAATCTTTTATTTTATATAAGTTACCTTTTTCAAATTGCGAATATAAATAAGTAAAACGTAATTAGTTGATAATTATTCAATTAAAATAATAAATGTAAAAAGATTGGGAAGCGCATATTTCAAATTATATTGAAACGGCCACAAAGTTTCACAACTTAAGTGGTTGACGAATTTAACCTAAGGACTTTAAGAGGGATTCATGAATTATGAGACAGATATGTCTTTTTAAAAACTAATTAGGACTAACGAATTTTGACCTTATTGACTCTAAATTTGAGTAAACCGATCATACAAAGTTCAAACTTACACTAAAAAAAGCGTAATCTTTTTGCTAGAAAAATCTCATGTTATGTGCCAAAAATCTTGCAAAATAACTAAGAATTACGTTATTAAACTAAAAATCAATTAAGTTGAGAAAAACTATAAAATTAATTTTTAAATAAACACATTTTAAACCATAAAGGTTAAACAAACCAGTCACCTCAAAACTTTTCTAAAACTATATAGTAAAAATTCAAATTATAAATAACTATTGGAAATCACCGGTTAAAACTTAAAAATAAGGGGAAGATAAGAGCAAATTCATTAGAATATCGATTTGAAGTGACCGTCTCGACAACTAATTGATATGTGTTAAAAGATTTACCTTCACAAACAGTGAATCCCAAACATTCTTCTAATAACGTACACACAAGCTTGAAATTCAAGTCAACTTTTTGTGTGCACTGATTTAAATTCGCCACTTCGCGAATATTTTGCTAAAATTCTTGATTGCAATCAATATACATGTTAACCTGATTTTGGGCGATGCAACAAAAATATCATTCATGAGTTTTCACTATTAGGAAAGTCAATTAACTGCAAAAATTTGCCAATTTTTCAATCAAAATCGAATATGATTATTCCCTATCCATAACAACAATTAAAAACGATAATACCAATTTTTATAATTAAAAATCCAGTTTTTAAAAACCAAAAACTCGTCAACGAATACACATCAACCTTATTGACATGTATTCCAAAATTTCATATAAATAGAGCGGGGTCCCTTAAGGCGGCAGTTCATCTCCGACAAGACGCGTAATCCAACCTGCCCGTTCGTTCCGGGTATTAAATAAAAGTGTTGTGCTAATTCATAATTAAATTTTTTTTTTTAAAGTATTCATAATAAGATTTTAATTTTTTTTTAAAAGGTGTTCATAATTAAATAATTTGTTTTTAAAGTATTCATAATAAAATTTTATTTTTTTTTTTAGTATTCATAATTGAATTTTAATTTTCATTTTTTTTAAGTGGTTCAAATAATTTTTCTTTTATATCTTTTTTTTGTTTTGTTTTGTGCGCTTTCCAACGACTAAAAAGGTAATGACCAAATTTTTATATTTAAAATTGTATGTTTTTTTTTTATTTTATTTAGGTGAGTCCCAACGATTTCAATGTAATTTTTATCTTTATAACAGAAAATTAACTTGGTAAATTAATTCTCAGCAATTATTATTATTTTTTTATTATATTTTATTTTGTAACTATAATTTTTTTGTACCGTTTTTTTCATTATATTTTTTGTGTTAAATAAATTAGTTGTGATTTACATGTTCTTATTCTTTTCTTGCTGTTAAAGAAGCGATCGACTTGGTAATAATCCTACGTCTCCGATCTTCAATTTAAAAGTGGCCGCGATTATTTAATTAATCAAAGCCTACCCGTGTTACATTCATTACCTTGACTTCCGTGGCCGCACACTCAAAGTTATAAGAAACGCTAAGCAATTCAATGTCTGCACGGCGAGAAAATTTACAGTCATTGCGGCAATAAATCGCAGCACCTCCATGTTCACCTCTTCCACGGCAAAAATACGATGCAAGAGTAAAATTTGGTATTACATAACTAGGCAACTCATCCTTGCCTTTCCAATGTTCGGACACACATAACACAGTACATAACACATAACACAGTAACAATTTATTTGTCCATCCTCAGGTCTGTAAACGGTAACGATTACAAAATTATAAATTATGGTGGAGGCCATGAAAAGAAAAGTACCTATCAGCACATGATACAATAAATTACCAGGTATGATATAGCGCAGGTTTAGCACCATCTTGCTTAATTGTGACGTCACGCGGTAAGTAACATTTCAAACGCATAACGGTTTTCTGTGCGCGCCCACAGAACGGTTTTGAATTTTTTTAGTTTTGTTATTGTTTTCGCTTGTAATTTGTTGTGAATCAGTAATTTACCTTACATTAATAATGCCGTGTGCAATATTTGGTTGTAATATGGACGATGGAGCCAAACATTATAACAAAGGATATGTGTTGTTTTTCCGTTTTCCGACTGACCCGGAACTTTGTAAGGCTTGGAAAATAGCTTGCAGTCGTAAAGACAACGTAAACGTGAAAAATGCAAGAGTGTGCTCAATGCATTTTAAAGACTGTGATTGCAAGATCAACTTGCTCGTAACTTGAAATATGAACTTCTGGGATGTCCTATCCCAAGGAATTGCCCACTGATTAAGCCAGGAGTGATTCCTACTGAAAATCTACCGAAAGCATCAGCTTCTGTTACTACTGCTTCCACATCTCAAAGGCAACAGCGGATTGCTAAAAAGGAACGTTCCAATTTGGTTAATGTACTTTTAAAGGAACGAACAATTCAAACAGAGTAAGTACTACCTAGAGTTATTATTTTCATTCAAGTAGAAATACTTACTTATAGCTTATTTTATAAATTTGTTAGAAACGGTGTTGGTAGTAGCAGTAGAAACTCTCCCGAGGGTGAATATTATTCCGGATAACAATCCTATAGAAACTAATATTTTGACTAAAGATATAGGGTAATTCTTATTTTTATTATAGCAAATCTAATGTTAACATATAGTTAAATTCTTATATTAAGTGATAATATGCTTAATATTTTTAGAAGTAGTACGGAGGTTGATAACCGTAATCAAAGAGTATGTAGTGTATAGAGGAACAGCTCTTATGGGTATACCTGTCACTAGCATTTTTCGTACCCTACAATAAAATTGTAGTCGATTCGTAACGACCTCAGCGGCAAAAACGAGCATTATATAATGAGTAAGCATTAAATGAGACAGCATGATAAGCTGTCTTTGTCTGTTACGATTTTGGTAATCCCTTCAGGTAGATGGTTATAAAAGTAAGAAGAGAATTTCAAAGTATCGTAAAAACAGACAATTTTATTATTTACTTCCAATTTTAAAGATTATTAAAATTTCAAACCAAAGTTAAAACTAAAATAATTTTAAACTTCAACAAATCAACGCTTCAACTCGGATCTCTCGGCACAATTTTTAATTTTTATGTATTTAATTTCATGTTGAATTTTATTTTTTAAATCAAATCAAATTAAAATATTATTATTAAACATTTATCATTATTTTAGAAGTATACATAAAATATTATTCATGCTTTAAAATTCTTTTTTTGGGTTCTGCTTTTTGCTTGTCATATTACATTAATATTACATATTAATTTATTGCAATTATTGTTTTAAAAAAGTTCGATTTGTTTTTTCGCAATTCTTCTAAAACTGAATGTTTTATATTTATTGCATGTGGAGTAACAGATATAAATCTTTCATATATTTGTAAACTAGATTTACATTACAAATTTTATTTAAACACTTTAAACCAGGGCCGTATTTAAGGGGGTGGTTTTAGGGGTTACAACCTCCCCCGAAATTATTTATCGATAAATAATTCGATAAATTATTCAAAAGTTCGACTGCAATCGTAAAAAAATCAGAAAAAACAAAAACATTAAACTTGAAGTGTTTAAATAAAAATTAAAACTAAAGAGATATTTCTAATAAATTAAATCCCAAATTAAAAAATTGGAAATTCGTATTATAATCCGGCGATTGGCGACATTGGATTAAATACACCTACTACTAAATTGCAAAAATATAAAAACCGAAGATGAAAAATATAAAAATGCCCTAAATATTTACAGTCCTGTGTAAAAGTCTGCGACCACTTAGTTAATTGTTAGTTATTACTCCTATTAATTAATTTTCGATTTTTTGAAAAATAATTATATTGAAATGAATAAAATAGGTATTTTATCTTAATTCTTACTATTATGGTAAAAATTTTAAATTGCAATAAATTGTTTGAACCAAAAAGTTTAAAGGGAACATAAATTTTATGATCATCATGGGCAGCAAAATAGCTTAAAATAACACTTCCGCAATAATTTAGAATGGGCATTGTAAACCCATAAATTGTTTTATATTTTGTACATTTTTGTACATAAGTGTATATTTGCTTAAGATTTGTGAAATTTTCTTTCAATCTAATTTAGTTCTTCGTTTTGACAACATTATTTTACTATCGCCATCGGTAAAATAAGAATTTAGTTTGTGATTTTTATTCAAATATTAAAATTAAAAAATTTTATTTAAAAACGGTTTTTTACGTGAGAGTTTAAAATTAAAATATGAATAAGTTTAAACTTATTAAAAATATCGTAGTAAACAAAACTTTTAAAATTATATAAACAAAAACGCCCCCCCCCCCCCCCAGAAGTCAACCTGTAATCAAAATTTGTCGCTCCTTTGACAAATTATTCTCAACCATTAAATAGAGTTCATAAAAATCGAAATTTTCTCTGAATATCGAACTCAAATAAAGAAAAATCGCGCAAAAACATAATTATTTCAATTAAATAAAAACAATTTTTTCACAAAATTTTAATTTGTTTTTGCGGTAACTTTCGACAAAATACTTTCAAACAAAATTTTCTAATAACAATACTCAAAAATAAAATAAAATCTTAATTGCAAAAATACTTGCACAAAATTATACTCAAAAAATCAGCGGAGCAAAATATAGGCTTCTGCCGTTTCCGCCATCTTGGTAAAAAAACCTCCCTCTAGTCACTTTTCTCCAAACATTACATTTCAAAAATTAATATAACAAAATTTAAATTTAGAAAAACTTCTTTTGTTATTTTATAAATTAGCTATTTATTTTGCTTTTTTTTTAAAACCCTCCCCGAAAATTTAGCCTAAATACGGCCCTGCTTTAAACAGTAATCAGTGCAGTCTTCAAAAAATTCAAAACAAAAATTTAAAAAACAAATTAAAAAATGAAATATTTAATCTTTGATATTTAATATTATTAAATAATTTATAGTATATTTTTAAATTATCGGATTTATCGGAAATTGATCGTATCATTTTAAAAAATTATCGTACGATAACATAATACTATCGTATAGACCAGGCCTGGTATATACTATAAAGCAGTGTTTTTTAACCTGTGGGTCACGATCCCCAAAGGGTCGCGATGTTTTGCTCGTGGGGTCGAAATTTTTTTTAATAAAATTAAATTATAAATTTACATAAATTATAATAACTATTTACGATATAGGTGTTAAAAGTGAGATTTTATTTTGTTAGTGGAGAATTTCGCGAAACGAGCGATAGCGAGTCCAAAAAATTATAAACTAATAACACTAGTGTTAAAAATCTTTTTCTTACTAGTGTTAAAATAATTATTAATTATATAAGAGGATTAAGAAGGCTCTATTATTCTCTATTCGATAAGGTTGAAAAACACTGCTATAGAAGATACAAATTATCTTATTATTATATATACAATAACTACCGTATGGTGGTTACACTGATTGTAATGTTTACTGCCCTATTTAAAAATTTCTATGGAGACCCCATGATAAAGCCGTGTTAAAAAACCTTTTTTCTTACTTATCCACTTCAGGTACGAACAGTCGCCAAAAAGGTATACCTGCAATTATCGATATAGTAGCTAACTTTATATTTAGGTATTTAATATAAAAATGTTCCCGGCCGATAGATGGCTTTGCTACGCCCTCTGGTAGACGGGATTGTCTCTACGTTTCAATTTTTAATACATGGCTGTTCCTCTATACACTACATACTCTTTGCCGTAATGAAATCATAGCAGAATTAAAGAAGAAGATTGAACGATTGGAAAGCGAGGTTGAAGCTCTGAGCAGTTTATTTACTTCTGAGCAAATCAAAAAGCTTAAAAATCCCAAAAGACGTCCACGATGGTCAATTAAAGATGTATCTAAAGCAATCGTTGTTCATTCCGCTGATCCTTGAGCTTATAGGTGCTGCTAAAAAAAGGATATTCTTTTCCAGCTGTATCAACACTACGATCGTGGTTGAAAAAAATTCAAATTTTACCTGGTATCTTGAAACCAATATTTAATGTAATCAAACTGCAAGAGATGAACAATATGGAAAAAGTCTGTATACTGTCAGTCGATGAAATAAAA
Organism: Cantharis rustica; assembly: GCA_911387805.1. NCBI lineage: Eukaryota > Metazoa > Arthropoda > Insecta > Coleoptera > Cantharidae > Cantharis > Cantharis rustica. The sequence goes on from OU426883.1 coordinate 14,936,230, forward strand.
GTTCGCAAAATCTACTTGTATGACAAGGTTAACGATGAAACATTGAAGCGAAAACAAGAAATAAAAATCTGACAATATATAAAATAAAATTTAGGGCTTATTATATTTTGTAAAATTAAATAGTCAGTAAAATGAAATAAAATTTTAAAATGTATGCTTTCTGGTTAATTTGGCTTCTTAATGAATGTTATGTTTTATTGTGGGAAACTGTTTTTTAGGATATTAAATATATATTATTTTATAATCTTATGACTAAATGTGTTTTACTTCAATACTGCAGTTATAAGAAAGAAGGCAGTAAATACATTTTTTTTTTTCAAAATTGAGTAATTTATATTTTTGAAATCAGCGTAAAAAGCTATGAATATTGAGGTGACCCTAGCTATACAAATCTTTTATAAATTTGCTTAATTCCAAAAATTACTTTAGCTGAGCTTCATCCATTATTTTTAGCAATGAGCTCTTCAATGTTTTCCAAAATTTTGTCAATTAAAAATTAAAATGCTAACTTTTGTTACTTTGTGTGTGGTCTGCTAGTGGTATTGGAGCGCACATGTACTTTGCAGCTGACCTAACAAATTTGTTGCGTTGCAATTTTGCATCGACCAAATTTTCACAAATTCTTCACTTTTGAAAACTTGACACTTCACTTTAATTATTAAATTAAAAAAAAAACAACAAATCAAATTAACTTAATTTATTTTCAATCAATTTTAATTTCAATTGGAATTGCGGGTATGGTGTTTCATCCGCTTGACTCGAAGTGAAGGCCTGAGCCTAACTGTCCAACCTTCCTACTTTCCAGTCCCACTATTTTTACGCTCCCCACTCTCTTTTATGCAGCAAACAATTTAACTATTTTATACAATATGTACAATGTTATACATAAATAAATAATGAAATTGAATTTTAAAATTATTTACAAAGTAATAAAATTACTGTTTCTATATAGCTTTACGAAACACGACAATATAAATAACCCAATTTCGAAGAAAATGTACTTACTGCCATACCTAAACCATATTTAAAAGAACACTACCTTCTTCCTTGTGCCGGCAGAATAATTTATTTGTGATGTAAAATTAAAAATAATCACAAATTTTAATTTAATTGGCCTTATTTGCCGTATAAATTCCATATCTGTATTTAAATAAAGTGGGCGTGTCCTTACCGCGTGATGTGCGCAGAACCGAACGTAACTGAGACTCCTTAGTATCATACCTTAAAACTTTATTGTATCATGCTACCAGCAGATACTACAGGTGATACACAGTTTACAAATGTGGAACGATCATATGGCGGAAAAAAGTTGTCATTAACTAAGTCAAATTCAAGATTGTACAAATTGTTAAAATATATTAAAACATTCATAGTAGTATAAATAAAACTCTATAAATAAATAACTATACAACAACGTTTAAAACTATAAAAAAAAATAAACTATAATGTTGCACTAGTCAACGTTTCAGACCATTTATTGGTCCATCCTTAGGACTGCAAAAATAACACGTCTTAGGATTTATTAAAAATTCGGTTGAACAGTTTTTTGTTGCTAACATTAAAATTGATTTGAAATCTAAAAATATGATAATCAGAAAAAAAGTTTATTATTAAGATTATTATTTATTAATTATTATTATAAATATACAAGAGAGGAACCAAGCAGAAAAGAAAAATCTATTATAGACTATATAATAACAGATAAGGTAAATAAGAAAAATTCAATCGATGTTAAAGTACATAGAGGAGCTGAAATTGGTAGTGACCACTATTTGGTGGTGGCAAAAATAAAATACAACGTACTCATTGATTCAAAAGGAGAGAAGACGCAAAAGGTAAAAAGTAGAGAGATAGTTAAAGCTTACAGACTGAGAGACCCTGAAATAATGCATAAATATCAAATTATGGTAGAGCGTGGAATGAAAGAAATGGGTTGCATGCAGGATAAGAAATTTGAAGATATATGGATGAGATTTAAGGAAATATTATTGTCAGCAACAAAAGAAACATGTGGCATCAACAGAGTACAAAACGGTAAAAAACAAACAGCATGGTGGAGTCACGAGATCAGAGAAGAAATAAAAAAGAAAAAACTAAAATGGAAAAGTTACCTAACACAAAAAACCGAATTGATGTATGAAGAATATAAAAAGCAAAGAGTAAAAACCAAAGTAATGATAATCGATGCAAAGAGGAGAGCTTGGGGGAGTTTGGAAATCGAATGGAAAAGAATAAAAATGAAAACCAAAAATTGTTCTATAAAATAATAAAAAACTTAAGGACTTAACAAGTTACACTAAAACAGATTAAAGACAGACAAGGGGAAATTATACGGAACGAGGAGGGAATAATAAGTAGATGGAAAGAATAATAGATGAAATTGAAAAATAATTTAATTCATAACTTACATAAAATTGTTCAAAAACTATTTAAATTAAATTAAATTATTTTTCAATTTCATCTAACATGTAAAAATTAATTTTATTAAAAAATATTATCACATGTTAATAACATTTACCATTTTATCTACTACCAATATATAAGGGCGACAATAGGATGTGTGAGAACTACATAGGTATTTCATTGCTATGTGTAGCAGCTAAAATCTATGAGAGGATACTTGAAGCAAGATTGAAAAAAGTAATAGATTTTACATTGGAGAAAACACAAAGCGGCTTCAGAAAAAGATTTAGTATACAGGACCACATATTTACAACAAGACAGATCATAGAGAAACAAAAAGATAACGAGAGATGCACGTACGTTTGCTTCATAGATCTTGAAAAAGCATTTGATAAACAAATTTGGAAGATATTGAAAGAGAGAAAAGTTAAAGCAAACTTGATACAGGCAATACGGAGTATTTACAGGAAAACAACAAACTATGTAAGAACGGGTAACTTGAAATCAGAAGAATTTAACACGATAGAAGGCCTGAGACAAGGTGGAGTACTAAGCCCGGTGTTATTTGTGTTACTAATGGACGAGACAATGAAAGTAACAAGAACTGCAACGAAAAAGCTAAAAATAGGATACAAAAATATGCAGCCGGTAGAAATAACGGAATGTGCTTTTGGGATGACTTAATATTGTTTGCAAGTGGCGAACAAAACTTACGGCATAATCTGAACACATGGAAAGCGGCATTAGATGGTAAAAATATGAAAATAAACGTAGACAAAACCAAAGTGATGACATTGGGAAGAACAGTTAAAAATCTACATAGATGAGAAACAAATAGAACAGGTTAGCCAATTTAAATATCTCGGTGTGTTGACAGAAGAAAATGGAAGCTATGAGGCTGAAATAAACAATAGAGTTGGTGCAGCGACAAGCGTATACCATGCAATAGGTAACAAAAAAAAAATATCAAAGAAGACAAAGATGACAGTATACAAAACTATCTACTTGCCGACACTAACATTTGGGTGCAAGTCTTGGAATATAAATCAAAGAATAAAAAGTAAAGTACAAGCAACTGAAATGAAATACTTACGAAGAGTGAAAGGTGTTACAAGAATGGACAGAATAAAAAACCAAGAAATAAGAAATAGGCTTCAAGTAGAACCAGCAAGTGAAATAATAGCATGTCAACAGTTGAGATGGTTTGGGCACCTAAACAGAATGGAAGAAGATGTACCGGTAAGAAGGGTGTGGCAAACAAAGACTAATCGAAGAAGAAAAGAGGTAGACCAACAAAAAAATGGAACGACAACATAGAACAGTTATTAATGGCAAGAGGAAAAACGTGGAAAGAAGCAGAAAAAGTAGCTTTAAATAGAACAGAATGGCGAAGGTTTGTGAACAAATCTATATGAGAATGAAATGAACCACCTCAACACCTTCGGGTATAAGTGAGGAATTTTGATTTTGATGATTTATTACGTACTTATTGCCAATCAGCATATGAAAATTATGGAGCATGAACCATCACTTTTCTTGTAAGTCGTGGGAGTGGGGAAATTTTAAAGACACCACCCAGATGTTCTGGGTGGTAGTATCAGATTTTTACTGACTAAAACCCCACACCGTGGATGTGCTAGAGTTCGCCAAGGCATTTCTTCTAATCACGCTTCGCCTCTTCGTCTGATCATCTCCATCTGATCAGCGTTTGGTTTACTTAAATGATACATGAATATTAATAAAATCAATTTTTAATCAAATAAAAGACTTACAACTTTGCCCTTCGCATTAATTTTAATGTTATGGTGACCTTCATTTCTCCCATTGCATAGCAACGAGGAAATTTTTCGGCGGACTTTTCAATTCTACATCTCACCTACTTCCTCATCATCTCTCTTACATTGTATCGTTATTGATGTTTCTGGGATGTTCTAAAAATGTATCAGTTTAGTTTTATAGTTTTTAAAATTATTATGTAAACTTACTGCTGCTGTGATAGGTTACTGTAAAATATATTCCGATAGCTTTGTGGTCCAGATCTCTATAGTTATCGTCCAAACAAAAGATATTATCAAATATATCGGTTGTGCTCTCTCTCAACTCGAGTCAATTTTCTTAATATATCAAAATTTCTAAAAACAAAGTATTAAATTTTTTAAATTATTTTTAGCTCTCACATTTAGGAAACAATGTTACTCACGTGTAGTCTTCGTTTTCTTCCGCGATAAATCTGAAAACGTAACTCTCCAAAGGGTTCTTTGGATCTTCTTTGTTCACAAAAAGCATTCTTGCTTTGAATACCTATAAGTTGAACAAATTAAAATAAAATTTAAGTTATTGTGATTTTGAACATACGTAATGTCCATGTCGACGAGTTTTAATAAAGCATCGAGCATCTCTTTAAAGTCGACCAATAAGCGATTGTCGACTCGACTTCTCAACACTTTGTATCGTTTCCCATTTATAAGCAAGAATTTGAACAGGTTTCCATTGATATCAATCCTGCTGAACAAAATGTGTTCACATGCAGTTTTGGTCTTCCAACGCAAATTTGTATGTAAAATAAAGATCCCGATCTTGTAAACTACCGCGGTACCGTTATTTACTGTGATATGTCTCTTGAAAATTTCCATAACCACTTTATATCTAAAAGAATTAAATTAAGGCATCAAATTGAAACAACTAATAAAAAAATCACTTGAATTAATCAGTTAATTACTTAAGTACAAATAGCGAACTGATCAAATTAAATGGCTTGTATTTATTTGATCAATATTTTAAAATATTATTGATCAGTTTTTTAATGAAATAGTAAAGTCAGTATTTTAAATAAATAATCTGTATTTCAAATAATATGGGCAGTATTTTAAAAAGGCGTGTATAAATTGGGCACTAATCCTTCAATGTTTTTAATCCTACCCTTAAATTGGGCACTGACGAGGGGATTCTGGTATAGATCAGTGGATGTTTTGGTAGACCTCTACTTATCCGGTATTGATTTTTTCAAATTAAAACGAATCAAATTAAAATTTATTATGTTACATAAAATAACTAAGCAAAAAATTAATATTCTTAGTTGAAGGGATGAACCTAATGCTTTATTAACACATTTTCAATATTTGGAATCAATTTAGTTAGGTTGAATCTCAAATCTTCTCGATTAACCCTTTCAGTCACCATGGTCGTTAAAAATAATAATAAAATTTTATGATTACAAAGTTAAAATACTAAATAAAATTATAAAAATTTTAAAATTCCCGCTCCTGGCTCAACGCAAATAACCTTGAAAGGATGAAAACTAAACTTCAGTGCCAGCTCTCCGTGTGGGTGCACATTTTTCAAGGTCATTTACAATGAATCAACTCGTACCACGCAAGATCTCATACCGTGAAGTATACACAACCTTTTGTAGGTTATGTTTCCGTTCATAACTAAACAAAAATGTCTGTAATTTTAACCTTTAACGAATAGTACGTACATTGGTACGAATAACGTACCTAGAGCTCCACAAATCTTAGAAAGGACCCGAAAAATATACCAACTGATTTAAAAAATATTTGAATGAACGTTGAGTTATTTCTCAAGCACATTCTGTTATAAAAGTTGCAAATCATTACATTTGTCGTGGTTGTTGACGTATTCCGTTTTATTTATTTATTAAATTTATTCCAGAAGTGCTTGTTTAATATTATTTGCGGTGTTATGGTTGAACACCTTGTTTTGTCAGGATGTTACGTGGAGTTTTTTTATAGTCGAAAAATAAATAAAACGACTTGATCGTGTAACGTTATTCTCCTATTGGTTACAGAAACCCTTTTTGTCTCTACTGATGACAATAGTAGATAGGCTAGCTCTTGGGTTTTTACCCACTGTCGAAGAAGCTGGGTAGCTTTACAGCTTCGTGAGTCCTTTAAAAGAATGGTGGCTACGTAAAATAAAAGGAGAATTTGTTTGGGCGCCAGCTGAGGAATGAAACGACTTTACAAAATCAACAAAAAATAATAATTGATAAATAAAATATGACTCGCACAAAACTAGATTTCCAAAATGTCAAATAATTATTATTCAAATGAAATATTTATCAACAATAAAAGAATTGACGTGATACCGCTACAGCACGGTTTACTAAAGAAAAATTCCTTCGTCCTGATCTGCATACGAAGCGAGCGGATGACTTAAATTACCTTAGTATTTCCTAAGGATAAACATATAAAGGTAATCAAGTCAAGTCCAAGCAACTGAGGTCACTTGCAAAAAATGGTTGTAAAAGAAATCAAATTTTCTGTTATCAGAAAATACCAAAGTTATTCGTTCAATGTAATTTGTGAACTTAGTTTATATCACATAAAATTTGTTTGCCAGATGTGAATTTACAATCGACATTTGTAAAATTTTATATTAACCAAAAACAAATATTTCTCATTTGAGAATTCCAAAAAGTAAATCAATAGTAGAATCAATTAAAATGTGACTCACCTAATTCACTAAATTTCACTTTAAAACTAAAATTATGTTTTCCAAATCACCAATTACTGCTTTTGCGGTTTTGTTCTATGACGCTCTTAAACAACCATCTTGGATCGTCCTCGATGACCTTCTCCACCACAGATCAATCATATCAGATGTTTTAATTACATAGGGAAACACGGTAACACCGTTTGTAGCGACGCAATTGTGGGTTCTGCAAACTATTTATCAAAGTTCACAATGAAAAATTTTAATTTCTACTAACTTAGTTTACATTACTTCAGGCTGTGGCGCTGATTCAAGTTTCGTGGTTTGGTTAGTTATAGCCGCCAAAATTTTTGTGGTTATTTTTGTGTGTATGCAGTGTTGCCAACTGGAGGGAATTTTCCCGTTTTGCGGGATATTCGAAGCATTGAAGGGAAAAAGGGGAAAATGTCACAAAAAAGGGAAATTCGGTCATTAATAAAATTAATGAGAATGTGTAGAATGGCAAAATTTGCATACTTATTTTAATGCATATGAAATCGAAGAATTTCATAAAATGCCAGTAGAAGAGGTTTGGTTTAAGATAGTTCAGTTGAAAAATTTCAATGATGAATTTATGTGTCCAAATTTAGGTAAATTGGTGCGTTTAATTTTGTCACTGCCTCATTTAAACGCGGAAGCCGAACGTATATTCTCAATAATTCTTCGTTAGTAATCATTTCCTCTACTTTAATTTTTGTTAAATAAATTACAATTATAGTATTTAAAGAATTTGAATTCTAAATTTCAAAATTTGCCAAAAAAAATTATGGCTAAGCAATCCTTAATTCATCGTAAATATAATTCCCAAATTTGAAAAATATCTATTCAGCCGTTTTTGAATTGTTCTTGTAGATGTAAGAGCGCGCCGTAAAATCCTAGCCTTAAATTAAAATTTTCTATGATTTTTTTTACTCCGAAAGGTAATGAAAGGGTTCTGGCAATGTAGCAAATAATTGCTAATGATTTTGTATAAAAAGGGAATTTTAGGTGTAAAAAGAGAAGTTTTAGTTTGGAAGGAGAGAAATTTTGTCTCAATAAGTTGGTAACACTGTGTGTATGTGTAGTTTTTAGCTAATTTATTTAATTAATTTACGGGTAAGTATAAAACTGTATAATTATCTTTGAGTTTTTAACTTTACGTTTTAATTAAAATCATGGCTACGTCTAAAAAATGCATTGTTTCTGGTTGTTTAAATTTTTATGAGGGAAAATCTTCTGTTCAACAATTCTTTAAATTTCCGCAAAACATCGATTACTCTGCTAAATGGATAGATGAAATAAATGGGGCAAATAATATTTCTTAATTTGTAACTACTGATTCACGTTTTTTTGTGGTCAGGCTGTTTCATATGTGTGTAGTTTCATAGTTAAAAAACTACGATTATCTTCATGTGTCGAGTGCAGAACTTCCCTTCTTTCTGATGATTTACTACCTCATCACTCTTTTAAAGAATTTACAAATGACCAGAAACGATTAAATTATGTAACCTCTCCATTTTTAATTTGTCTAAATCACATTCACGATATTGTTGTACTTTGCTTGAAACATTATGGTTACATCAATCAAATTAGAAGTAAAACAATCCAAATTGTATTAGAATATGTTAATTTTGATTTTATATCTTGTCGTGATCATTTTGAAGAGATTAGTTTAAAAATAGTTTCAGAGTCAATTTTATTAGTAATCCGTAAATATTATGTGGATATTAGACGTAGCCATATTTCTTCTAATAGTAGTAATAGTACTTCAAAGAAATTAAAAATTTTAAAACATGTGACTAATTTATTTTTTTTGTTTTTCATGATCTACAAGCTCATATCAAAGATTTTTGCAGTATTGGAAGTGCCGTAACTCATGCTAGTCAAACAAAGTTTCTTACTGCATACAACTAAGAATTTAATCTCAACTGTTCGTTGTGCTATTACAGATTATTGAATTTACCTATAATTTATTGTACATATTATTAGTTATTTTTATTTATCGAGAGTTCCTATTTTTGTTATTCAGAGATAGTTTAATTTTTGAATTTTTATTTTCTTATTTGTGCTGCAATTCTATTTTTACATTGAATTTACCTATAATTTATTATGCATATTATTAGTTACTTTTATTTATCGAGAGTTCTTATTGTTGTTATTCAGAGATAGTTGAATTTTTATTTTCTTATTTGTGCTGCGATTTTATTTTTACATTGAATTTACCTATAATTTATTGTGCATATTATTAGTTATCTTTATTTATCGAAAGTTTTTATTTTTGTTATTCAGAGAGTTTAATTTTTGAATTTGTGTTGCGATTCTGTTTTTACACATTTTTATTGTACATATTAGTTTTCTTTATTTATCGAGAGTTTCTATTTTTGTTATTCAGAGAGAGTTTAATTTTTTATTTTCTTATTTGTGCTGCGATTCAATTTTTACTTTGTATAAAGGTAAGATCACACACAGCAACTTTTGCTGCGCAGCCTATTAAATAACCGAGCAACTTAATTTGTTCAGTTAAATAACTATAATATTTAATAATAAAAAATAAGCAAAAGTAGCTGTGTGTGATCTTACTTTAAGCTATATTACGCTGTTACACAAATAGTCTTGTATATTGTTATTTCAAAAAATAAAATTGTTGTATTTATATTTTCTGTTCTTTTTTAATTGTTAAATATGAATTAATGTGATATAAATCAACTATTGGCACAGAATAAGTATATACAGAAGCGTCACTCCGGGCGGCACCTTTGATATTTAGATGCGATCGCCAGTGACCTGGGACCTTTAAATTGGTAGTTGACGAACATAACCACACAAATTTTATATGGTATTGACAGTGAATAATAAACGTTAACAGTTAATAGTAAACGTTAACGAATAATAAACAGTTGTTATTTATGATAAAATTTTGTTCATTCGTAAAGAAAATGTTAATAATACAGTTGGAGCAATTTTCTTTAATTCTAAAATATTTATTTTTACTTTTATAATTTCAAATAAAACGGGCAATCCTTTTTTCTCACCTGGGTTATACGTTGTTTATACGAGTATTGACGGGTCTGCACGAGAAGCCCTTTAACTTGGTAGTGCAATTTATCTCTCTCTAATTTTAAGTTCTTTGTTCAAGTGACGCTTCTGTATATACTTATTCTGTGCTATTGGTTTAAAAAAAATTTTGTTTCAGAATTTTTCTATTCTTATTAAAAATGAATTTACTTTTAATTAAAAATAGTTAGTTATCAAACCAAATTTTTTTAAAACTTTTACTGTTGATTTATTCATTATTTTCAATAAATAGAACATTTCAAGTGCATTTAAATGTGCCGCTAATTTTTTTTAGTTCAGAGAACTGCCAATTGCGGCGCTGTTGTCGCAAAATTGTTTCCACTTTTTTAACATTGTATCTGGTATGATTTATCTATGTTCTCCACCAACCACACAAAACCGCAGCATTTCCAAAATTGTAAAGCTAGCAACGCCATCTTTTAAATTAAAATAAAACAATATTTACAGAAATCCAAATAATCACTAAACCAAAATTAAACAAATTCAAAAAAACAAAAAATGTAACAATTAATTGTTACAATCGACAATTATTATAATGTATAATTATTAATTCTATAAACTATAAACTAACACCAAACTTATTACTAACTAAAAAATTATACAAAAAAACTCTGTTAACTATGAAGAGTAACCTACTATAATAATAATAATAATAATAATACTTATTTATTAAGAACTAAATATACAAATTCTTATACAAATTCTTAATGGGATGGCTTCTAACAAGGTTAGTTTTTCAAGCCACCCGTCTCAGCTCAACAAACAAAAATCAACAAATATTAAAAAAAGACTATGCAGACATTTCTGCATAAACAGCAGCATCCAAATCACGGCGGAAGGACCTTACGCTAGTGGAGTCGTCAAAAAGGCTACGGTGTCTCTCCACAAATCTGGGCGCCAAACACGCAAAACACTGCTCGAAACCTGCCATGGAATGGGAGGGCACATCGAAATTTCCCAAATCCCGCAGAACACGTGCATGGCAAGCTGAACGGGGCCTAATCATTTGTCGAAGATAACTCGGCTCTCCGCTCTTCAAAATTTTGAAGATTATAACTCCAAAAAGTACCGAAAAACGATGTTCTATCCTGGGTATGCCATGTTCCCGATAGAAAGGAGTAACGTGGTCGTATCTACGCAGATCAAAGCAAAAACGCAGACACGAATTCTGCATGAGCTGGAGCCTGCGCCTATATTCCTGCGTGAGAAAACCGTAATATACCGCTGCACAGTATTCTATGTTAGATAAGATCGTAGTACTAACAATTGACCACTTCACATGAGAAGGTAATAAGGTTTTAAACTGATACAGCGATCTAAGCTTGTAATAGCACACCCTAAGCTTACGGTCCACATGCAGACGAAAATTGAGCTCACTGTCCAAGACCAGACCCAAACTCCGAGCACAGTCCACAACCCTGACGGTTTCACCATCAATCGTAACAGACGATGTTGCAACGCTTAAAGCCCTACGCACCAGCCCAGGACTACCCAGGAACAGAAGCTCCGACTTCGCAGGGTTCAGAGTCAGACCATTCAATAACGACCAAACACGTATCGATTCGAGATTACGATTCAACATATCTATCGCAGTATCAATGTTCGAGGGCTGACATGATACATGTATTCGAGAATCATCGGCATAAAGATCGAGAGAGCAATCCGGATCAACTACTCTCTCCAAATCGGTCGTGTATAATATAAACAACAGTGGGGCAAGAATGCTTCCTTGCGGGACACCACGAAAAATAGTCAACGGCCGAGACACCTTTCCCGCTAACTCAACTACCTGGGATCTATCACGCAAATAACCCGCCAACCACCTACAGAGTAACTCGTCACAGCCATAATGGTGTAGTTTGGCTAAAAGACGATCATGTACAACCGAGTCAAAGGCCTTAGAATAGTCAAGAAGCACTAATAAGGTGACTTCAGAACGATCGATTGATGAAGCAATATCCGAGGTGAGCCGCAACAAAGAGGTCACAGTACTGTGGTGTGGTCTAAAACCTGATTGGGCAGGCGACAAAATATGGTGGAGTGCCAAATGATCACGTAAAGCATTCCTAATAAAAGACTCAGCTATCTTTGCAAAAGGCGATAAAATGCTAATAGGACGGAGATGAGAAAGCTCTACGGCCATTGGAACCTTAGAAAGTGGTCTGACACGTGAAGCCCTCCAGATAGATGGCACCTCTCCGGTTCTAAAGGAAAAATTTAACAAATTGCAGATCACCTCGCTGCAAAACGGAAGTACAAGCCTCAACATACGAAGACTGATACCATCAGGACCAAGAGCGTTGGAGCGCAGAGCCCAAGCAACATCAATCAACGCCCCAGGTGTGACCTCACAAATAGAGAGCTCTTCCGCCCCCGAAAAAGACGAACCATTCAACCCCAAATCAATCCCCGCAGAAACTTCCGGAACAGATCCGAGAAAGTATGCGTTAATAAAATCTGGATCCTCACACAACCGTGCAGATATCTGACTAGATGGACGAGAATGAACGCCCCAAGAAGACAGGCACCGCCAAAGCTTTTTCGGATCTGAGCGATGAAGCACAAGCTGGCGGTTTATATAACTCGCCTTCTCCCTTCTGACAGCGCCCGATAGATAACTTCTGAGATCACGATAACATTCAAAATCAACACTTGAACGTGTGCGCCTATACTTGTTGTAGGCTCGCCTCTTCAACTTGGCCATCTCTCTGATTGTCCACGTAATCCACGGCTTACTCCTTTCTCTGCAAACTACTGTACGAATAGGAGCATGTACATTGAAAAGCGACAGAATGAGATCATTCAAGAACTCGACCTTAGAATCACATAGGGGTAACTCGTCAACGACACCCCACGGTAAGCTTGCCGCATCAGTTGAAAAATTAACCTGATCAAATTCACTAAAATCACGATAGGTGATCTTACGCGGTTCATGTGGCAACGCAGCCAAATTCAAGCAGCAATGCACCAAGTAGTGATCAGTAGAAGCCAAAAGATCGATAACGCCCTTGTGACGAGGGATTCGATGCTTGTCAATGCAGATGACATCCAATAAAGTGCTCGATGTTGAGGTAACACGCGTGGGATCCGTTATGATCTGATGAAGATCAAAAACATCAAGAATTCTCTGCAAGCGCGTCCGAGAAGGCGATGGAACAAGGTAATTAATGTTTATATCACCCATAACGATCAACTCACAGCACTCACCGCCAAGTAAAGAAAGAAATTCTTCCAACTCATTCAAACAGGAAAGAGCAATAGTAGGCGCCCTGTAAACTACCCCGATTCCGAATACGATACCATGAACTCTAATGCGAATCCACAGATGCTCCAAGCCACTAGCAAAGCGATGCCCCTCATGCAAAATTTTAAATGAAAATGCGTTACGAATGTACAACGCGACTCCCCCACCTCGGGTTGCCCTATCCGATCTAATGATTGTGTAATTTGGCAGATCAACAAGGTGAGAAGGAAAGTCGGGAGCAAGCCACGACTCAGATATTGCAATAATACTAAAGTGGTTTCCGGTTACGAAATCGGAGAACATGTGAAAATCAGACAACAACGATCGCACATTTATGTGTGCCACAGAAAAACATGAAGTAGTAACTGCCGAGCAAAGTTTGCAATTATCATGAATAGATGGTGCAGAAGAATCACGCACTACCCTGTTCCGGTCTCCCGCAGTGGACGACCCTCTAAAAAATTTTCACGGCTACCAGTGGCACTGCGGTTAACAACAGCCGGCCTGCGGTAGTAAAAATCGCGAATTGTAACCTCTCTAGGCCAAACCTCACCATTCAACAATCTGGGTGTATCACACTCCGGCACGCATATCTTAAAAGAACAATATTTCGTGTTTGAAGTCAAACTCTCACATGCTACATCCGAGATACCCACAACATTCCTGACATGCTCCGCAACTGTCTCAACAGCGGTGCCAGGCGCTAGATTATTCAAATGAAACCACCTTCGGCGAGCAGTTCCCGAAATGGAAAAATCGCTACCAGAACCACGCACACGTGGGCGACGGCGGGCATTCCGTCTCGTGCGATCAAGATTGGGACTCGTCTGCGGTGCCTGACTATTTAAGCCAGGTGCCACCATCTGGGACATGACACCACCTGCCCCACCAGCGTCACGACTGTCCCCCAAGCTGCCCCTCGAATGAGTCAAGGGGAGAACCGAAAGACGACCCCCCGAAGCCGACCCCAACGCAGAAGCGTAAGATATCACCGAATCCTCGACAGATCCAGATACCCCCTCCCCCGCTGCAACAAACACCGGAGCGTCGGCATCAAGACCCCCCACAGCTCCCAACTGACAACCAACATCTGCAACCCCAGAAGTGGCAGACAAAGCAAGTCGATCAATTTCCTCTTTAAGCGATTTATTCTCAATTTTAAGACATTTATTCTCCTCCCTCAGGGCAGCCACCTCATCCGCCGCCACCCGCCCAGAATCAGATCCTACCAGCAACATCAACCCATCACGGAGCTTATCAAGATGCACATTAAGCAATCGGGAAATGATTCCCTCGAGGGCCACCAGATCAAACGGTGCAAAAATCGGCGACCCCGGTGCCGAAGGCGCAGGAGAGCAGTCAGGGATCGTAAGCGAAGCACCCTGGTCGTCATGGCCACTACAGAGCACAACACTCCAGTCGCTTTCAATCGGCGACACACCCTTTGTCAACCGGGCGCAACTTCTATGATAAACGTTATTGCAGCTGTTACACTTAGATGTGGCCAAGATGTCAACACATTTCTTCTTGCATTTCCTACAAACCCCGTTCATCTCTTACAATAAGGGAAAGGAAAAACACTGGGACACACGCTTCACACCAGCAGGGCCCGTTGCGGTGACTTACTAATTAAGACAAACAAGACAGGGCCAACGGATGGGAGACAAATAAAGGTGCAACAAGAGGAAAGGAAAATCATCAACCGCAATATTTTAGGTTAAAATTTTAGGTTAGAAATTTACAACCTCTACCAAAACGAACAAAAACAATATATGATGCAATACGACTCACCAACAATCGAATCATCTGTTGGTTATAATATGCCTCACAAATAAATCGGCAAAAATCACTTCAAATAAATTCTGAAATGACAGCAAGTATATACAGGGTCAGGCGCAGGTCGTATCGTAATATACTATGTATATATTGTCGTGTTTCGAAATGCAAAAAAAAACATTAATTTCATTATTTTGTGAAATGATTTAAAAGTTTGAATTTTGTTTATTTATTTATAATCACATTGTATAAAGTTGTTAAGTTCTGCTGTATAAATAAAAGTGGGAGAAGTAAGAGTAGGAGTGGGACCAGCAGGTCGATGTAAAAGACTTGGGCTACGGCCTTGACGTCGAATGGACGACGAGCAATAACAATTAAATTTTGAAAAATTAATAAAACGAATTTAATAAAAATAAATTAAGTTAATTTGAATTGTTGTTTTTTTTTGTTTTAATAATTAAAGTGAAGTGCCAAATTGGAAAATAGGAAGAATTTATGACAATTTTAGTCGATGCAAAATTGCATAGCAACAAATTTGTGAGACCAGTTGCTAAATACACGTGCGCTACAATACCACACACAAAAGGTAAATTTGAGCAGTTATAATTTACAATTTAAAAAAACGAAGAGGAGTCTCATGTTCGATAAAATTTTTCTACGATTGCATGGGGGGTGGTTTGATTTTTTATCGCACCTTAATTAAAAACAGCTACCCTTCATGACAATATAATAAGAGCGAATCTCTTATCTGTGCTGGACTTCTTAGATTACAAAAAAAAGTTGTAATAAAATGTTGATAAAGTCCAACGTCTGCTTATCAATCAATGATTGAGATAAATGAAATAAAAGAAAATAGATAATTACTAAATACATAAGATAATAAAAAAATGTACAAGAAATGTTACAGGGTTGTATTATAACAGCGGTAACATTTTTTACGTGTTTTGTGATTGCAATTCGACAAAATAATAATTAATGGATTTTAAATATTCGCACCGAGAAACTTATTTATCTGAATGTATATTTTAAATTTTACTAGTGCCAGCCACCATTCTAAAGTCTTTTCTAAGCTTGGTGAAACTACTCGTTTTTAACTTATTAGTTTTAAATATTTATAAAAATAAATTCGCCAGTACAAAATAGAAATATTTTACTAATAACTCCCAACTTAAAACTATGTTTGTGATATTAGCCACTACATTTACCACTGAAAGCATTCATTTAAATTCCTTCCGGTACCAATGATTTAACCATTCTTCAAGTTCTTGCATAACCAAAACAATTTTTGTGGTCTTGCACCAGTTCAATTTGTCCAAGCTGCCAAATTTTGAACTATAATATTTAAAAAAAACCTAGCGCTTGAAGCTATTGAAATCTCATAGTACGATAACATCCATTGAACTCTACGGTGTATTAAATAACACTCGGCAGAAAAAATTTATATTGAACTAATAACAAAAGAAGTTTTGTTTTATAAAAATCTTATTTAGGTATTAGCAATTTTTTACACTATCAATCACCATCGCCAAAATTATACGAACATTACTAATTCATAAATAAACATTTAATTCACTTACGGATATTTTAAAGGAAGATGGATTTCAAAGTATTGTATTCAAAATAGAACGTTGATCTGTTGAAACCAATGGAACAAAACACAATTTATTCTAAGTCATAAAGTTTGCAATTTTACATATACATAAATCATCCGCTCGTTTAAAGATCACAATTTCTTAATTGAACTAATATTATTCTAATAATAATTATAAATAATTATAACTAATATATTCCCGAATATTAAAAACAATTAACACTTCAACGATCATAATACAAATTAGAAGGAAACGAGGAAACTACCCAAAACAACCGTTCATACACAAACTTTTTTAGGTTATATACCGCTGCCATCTAGAATCAAATTTAATAACGAAATATAATTCATATCAAATTTTTAGCATAAACCAAAAAATGCACAAAACACTTTTTCGAAAACTAAAATGTTTAAGTTATCACAATATATAAATACACTGTATAATTGTCTGATTTTTATTCATAATAATTTACCTACTCGTTTTATAACAGGTAAAATAAATTCATCTATTTAACGTTACTTTATTTTAATTGGTTAAAGACATTATTAGATGTTATTAATTGAAAATCTTTTCCAACATCGATTATAATCGATGTTGGAAAATGGAAATGGAAAAGACTTCAGCATTTATCAATAATTATTGATAAATGCTGAAGTTTTTTTTTATTCTTATAGTTTAGGGTAAGCGGCTTTCACTGGTGTAAACCACGTATGCGTATAAAATTTACTTTTCATGTTATTTACGTTTAAAACATCCGTAAGCGCCAAATGTGCATACCAGTTTGATGTGGCTGACGTTGTAAACCATAGATTAATCATATCAGATGTTTTAATTACATAGGGAAACACGGTAACACCGTTTGTAGCGACGCAATTGGGGGTTCTGCTAACTATTTATCAAAGTTCACAATGAAAAATTTTTATTTCTACTAACTTAGTTTACATTACTTCAGGCTGTAGCGCTGATTCAAGTTTCGTGGTTTGGTTAGTTATAGCCATAGTTTAACCTTCCCTATGCTCATTGATGATAAGAATGATCAAATGTTTATTATAAAGAATAACCTTTACAATAAATAACAAACTTAGTCAATTTCAAAAAAGTTACAAATACTATTGAAAGCATTCAATTTTTAAGTTTTACTACAATATATAAGTTCCTTTGGGTACCAAAGGTTTAACCATTCTTCAAGTTCTTACATAACCAAAACAACTTTTGTGGCCTTGCACCAGTTGAATTTGTCCAAGCTGGCAAATTTTAAGCTATAATCCCATTACTCCATAACATAATGTTTAAAAATCACCTAGCGATTGAAGCTATTCAAATCTCATGGTATGATAAAATAAATTTAACTCTACGAAGTATTAAATACTCGACAAACAAAATTTACATAAATCTAATTACAAAAGAAAAAAGTAGATTTATTACTCTTCCAGATGTACGTTAAAAAAAGATACCGAAATCTTAAGTAGAACTTTTCGAGCAAAATTTAAAAAGTCATGTTAGCAAATTTTTACACTACCAACCCATCCCCAAACTTATACGAACATTAATAATTAATAAATCTAAAATTTAATTTACTTACGGTTATTTTAAAAGAAGGTTTCATCTGTTGAAACCAATAGAACGAAACACAATTCTAAGTCTTAAACTTAACAAAGTTAAAAATTACAATCCTACTTAGCAATCATAGTTAATCTATAACCACAATCTTTAGGTTATGTTGCGCTGCCATCTAGAATCAAATTTAATAACTAAACAAATTTGTCTGTAATTTCTATGCATAATAATTTACCTACTCGTTTTATAACCGGTAAAATAAATTCATCTATTTAATATTATTTACTTTAAAATGAATTCACAACTTTCACTTCACAACCTATAGTATAGGTTAAAGATTCATTTTCATTTATTTAACCTAAAGATTTCAGTCAGACACGTGACATGTTTAGTTTTTGGCTATTTGGTAAGCACACACATTCATTTTAAAGTATAATAAATTTCTTGAATTTTTGATTTTTAATTTTATCAATCTTGGTTTGGTATATTATTTTTACGTTTTTCTTATGTTATATACGACCGATGATTAAAAATAATTGTAAGGTTCAATGCCAAAAGAATAACAGCGTCTACCCCGTCCAACAAAAACCACCAAATCAAATCAAATCAAATCATGTATCTTAGTTGGGATACCATCGCTTCAGCGATATACTCCCTGTCGTGTGGTTTGGCTTGGTGGACGTTTTTTACTTCGGGACCGTACCCTATTTGCCTTATCGGCGATCGTTAAGATTCCACAATGTTTGCCGCGAATCTTTTTCGGGCGTTCAGGCAAGGAGCCGATTGGCTCTGTCGTGGACACCCATGATACAATAAATTTACAAGGTATGATCCAGCGCAGGTGTTGACTCAGCACGTACATGTGACCATCATGTGATTCCATGTTACTGTGACGTATCTTGGTTTGAACCCTAGCATGCTGTCTACGTAAGTCGTGGCAAGCGTTTGGGTATCGTATTATATTTAACTTTATGTACAATAGCATTGTAGGGTTAAACAAATAGCGAGAACGACCGAGTATTGGCGGTCAATTACGGCGGGAACTATTCGATTCTTTATAACCTGTATTCTTGATTTGTGTTTTTTTATATAATATTTAAAATTTATTAGGAATAATGCGGTGTGTTGTGGTATATAAATAAAAGTGATGTGAAGTTATTTCGATTTCCGACTGATGGTGAAATTTGTAAATATTGGATAATAGCGTGCGGCCGGGAAGACGAGTTTAACGTAGAAAGTGCACGAGTGTGTTCAAAACATTTCATAAAAGAAGATTACCAAAGATATTTGAGATACGAGCTTTTAAAAAGTAGTGTACCAGATCGTTTTCGGCTGTTTAAGCTGGAAGCGATTCCTAGTGGAAACTTACCGAAAGTAACTTTTTCTTTTGTTTCAGGGTCTAGTAGGTATACTTCCGAAAGGCAGGAGCAGTTGGATAAAAGAAATCGGTTTAAATTGACTGATATGAATGAGATGGACAAAGTTTGCATATTGTCGTTTGATGAGATCAAGATTCGAAAGGTATATTTGTACGACAAGGGTAACGACGAAACTTTAAAGCCATACAGTTCTGCACAAGTATTTATGTTAAGGGGACTATTTTCAAATTGGAAACAACAAATCTTCTACAATTATGACTGCAAGACAACCAAAGATCTATTATTTAAAATAATAAATTATGTTGAAAATTTAGATAAGCTTCAACAACAATCTGTTTATCTTATCACTTTTAATTGTTTTATTTTATAGGTTTCCAAATTGTAGCTATGATTAGCGATCTTGGTGGACGAAATAGAAGCGCACATACTGAATTGCAAGTAAACCCCGAACAACCTTGGTTTAAAAATCCTTCAAACGACCACACAATTTACGTTTTCGCTGATGTCCCTCATCTTATTAAATTGATTAGAAAACATTTTGTTGATAGTGGCTATAAAATCAACGGCAAGGAAATAAACAATAATGTTATAGAAAAGCTTCTTGATGTCACTAGCTAGTCTGATTTAACTATTACGCATAAAATCTCTAAAGGCACTCTAAACGTCAAGAACGCTAGTAGACAAAAAGTAAAATTCGCCACAAAATTATTTTCCCACACTAGTTCTTGTGCAGATGTGGAATGAATGGTGACTTGGAAGGTCATAATTGGGTTGAATGTGAAGAATTTTTTAAATTAGTAAGTATTTACAAAACATTTTTTTTGATATTCCTCTTTCCACTTTTACTCAGTTTATTCAATGTTAAAGTAAACTTAATAAATATATTTACGTACTAGAGACATTTATTGAAAATATCTTTTAATGTTACTCTAATTTTAAACTAGGTAAACGACTAGTTCGATTCCTTAAATGTGCAAGTTCCACAATCAGATAGTCGGGAGAGGAAACATGCGTATGGTTTGTTACTTGAAGATGCTTGAAGTTCAGAACAGCATTATAAATAATATGACCAATGTAATGAATAATTTGAGGGCTAAAGGCAAGTCTTCTATTCTGCCATTTCAAAAAGGTACATTTTAATATTAAATTTAATAAAGTAAATATTCATAATTATAAGTTATTTATTACAGAAGTTATGATGACAAACAGCGTTGCAATTCTTATTTGAAGATCTCAAGAAAAAATTTGGAACTAAATATATTTTAACGTACAGACTTAGCCAAGATGTGCTGGAAAACTTTTTTGGGACTATAAAGCTTGTTTTAGACTACACGAAATCTTGAAGGAAATCTTGAACAAATTTTAAA
The DNA here is from genome assembly GCA_911387805.1 of Cantharis rustica. Lineage (NCBI taxonomy): Eukaryota > Metazoa > Arthropoda > Insecta > Coleoptera > Cantharidae > Cantharis > Cantharis rustica. The sequence goes on from OU426883.1 coordinate 14,957,096, forward strand.
ACAATCTAAATGCATAGTATCAAACAGCAAATTGCTTCAAAAATTGTTTTGCTTTGTGAAATGGCGTGCAAAATAGAACATGTTCTATTTTGAAACAATTTTCTAAGCAATCTGTCAATCTTCAGGCATGCGCTACACAGAAGTGTCCGTTGGTTATGTTGTGTCGTTTTATTAAATATTTATTGTAAATAACCACTAACGAGAGTACTACACTCGTCAACATTAGTTCTTGTATTTTCATGATTGTAGTGTATTATTGTATCACCATCAAACTAATAATAATACCCACTGCAGAGCCTACTTTAGGTGCAGCATTTTTCAACACCGTTCTTAATGAAGAGGTTGAAATACGGCAAGACGAAGAGTCCGATTGGATCGAATTAAAAGACGTTGTCTATGACGGTCTCGAACATTTGGCTGGTTACATTTGCCACAAACTCAAAGAGCAATTTTTGTTAATGTTAATGCCGACAGTGTTTTAATTTCAAAAAATTATCTAAAAAACTTGTTAGAAAAAAGTAGTCATGTAGAATGTTCTGAAGATGTCAAAAAATTATTTTTTAGATCGTGGATGTTTTTTAGATTGCGGCAATTAAATAAGGAGTTAACAGATTCTTTCATTAGCAAAAAAAGGAAGTTGAATAAGGTTACAAAACAAAATTTTGTGTTAAATCTTTTAGTGATTATTGAAATCAAGGGTGTATATAGAGTGTTGCAAACGAACATACAGCCTCTCACACCTTCATGGTTTACTCGGTTTTAACTAACGAGGCTCTGACGACCGAGTATTGGTGGTAGATAAAATAGGATGATGATTTCAATAATGGACTTTTCCTTTTGAATTTATGTTTTACTTGAACTATAAATAAATAATATGATTATGATTTTATACTTGCATTATGTGTTTTATTTCAATAGTTATGATTTTAAGTAAAAATATATGTATATAATTATTATATTATATTGAATAAAAGTCAACATTCAATATTATCTCTCTTGAATTTATGATTTATTTGAATAGTTGTAATAATTTTTTTCTAATTTAGCGCATTATTTAAATACATTTTATGATTTTATATTCTATTATGTGTTTTATTTCAATATTTGTGATTTAGTAAAACATAATTACACGTTTTCATTATATCGCGAACACCGCTAAATATTTGAATTTGAATCAAACCAAGGTACGTCATAATGACGTAGTGCGCCAAACGGACGAAAATAGGTTTCAAAGATATCATACCTTGTAATTCATTGTATCATGGTGGACACCGGACTTGGCATTTGCGGCTTGTGGTGGGATTTGCGCGTCGCGGAGCCGCCTTTAACGTTTTCACGCAAAGTAACGAAGCCGGTCGCGTTTTTTCCTCTCTTTCTGTTTTGTTTCCAGGTGTTTTCTTGACACAACTGGCATTGTCCATAGGCGCATCGAAAACAGTCTTCAACCGTGACTACAGCAGTTTTTCGAGTATGGTTACTGTTGCATATCCTATCCCACGATTTTAACTTTTTCCTATTGACTATTGGAAAGAGGACAATTTTCTAGTTGTCGAAATAACGGCATTTTAAAATTACGAAAAGCAGGCAAATGTAATATGATATACCCGATGTGTGACGGTCGGTCTCACGTTGAGGTACGGTCTCGTCGGTGACGGTCTCATTTTGTTGACGGTACGTGTGCTCTTAATGTTGGTTGTCCGTCGATGTCGACACCCGGACGAGTTCTATGGCTTCGAGTTCCACCCTTGGCGAGTTCTGTCATTTTTCAGGGATATTTTTAAGTTTTTTTGCCTTACACAAAATCGGCTAATCATGCAGCCGTGTTAAAAGGTGTATCTAAAATACATGTAAATTTAAATTTTTCAAATTCGATTTTTTCTAGAACTAATTTATAATCCAACAAAATGTTTGTTCTAGTATGCTTAGAAAAGTGTCCTTTCACGTATTTTCAATAGGAAAAAGTTAAAATCGTGGGATAGGATATGCAACAGTACCCTCGAGTATTTTCGAGATGTTACGTTATCGTTGGTTTAGGAGGGGTTAGGTGGGGGGACGCGTTTCGAGATCGCTCGGCTTACGCGGCCCATCCAGTTTAGCACTATGCCATCCGTCATTGGTCCTACCTCGAGTGGTGGGTTTTGTCCTGTAATTTGAGAAAAGATGTAGTTAATTAATCTGCATTTGTCGGGGCCTGCAGGATCGATTTCGGCTTCTTGTACCTCAAGTGGTCCTCCAGCTGGTAATTACCCAGCCCTTGAACCAGTGGGTTTTCAGAGTCCGCCGCTGCGTCGTAGAATTTTTCCGTCATACCTCGGATAAACTCTTCGATGGAATCGATGTCACTATCTTCTTGCAGTCTTTTGTTACTTACGTACCAATCAGCTTTCATGGCTCTCCTCACTGCTGTTTTGCACAACCTGGATCCTCTTCATTTGGTTCGCAGTGGCGAACCCCCAGGCAGGCGCTGTATAGGTGAAGATAGGCCTGACTATTGTTTTGACCAGAGTCAGTCCGTTTTTGACGCTGATTTTGCTGTATCTATTTAGCAAGGACCCTAGCGCGGCCATGGCGCCCCTTGCCTTTGTACTTACCTGCTTGTCACCCCCAGGTATTTGGAGGTGTCGTTCCACGGTATCTCTTCACCGAACATTTTGAGGTTTGCCTGTGGGGGTTTGTTAATGCTGTCGATCTGGTGAAGTAAGTGGCCGTGCTTTTGCTTGGGTTTACCCCGATGTCACGTCTCTCGCGTAAAAGATGTACAGGGTTGGAGCCAGGATTGATCCCTGCGGGACTCCAGCCCGCAGTAATAATGTAATAATGTACATTAATTAATAAGTACATACTGTTATTAGTACTTTTTAATACTTCACGACTTCCAGTCTCCCCAAATTACTTACTCACGGACCGCCACTGCTTGTTTGGATGAAATCGAACAACAAGCAGGTATGACACTTGTAGCCTTGATAACTAGCACCTTTGCCTCTTAAGTCCGCTGGTCAAACAGTCGGAGAGCGAACTAGGGCGAGATTGGGAAAGGGTAAATTTGTAACGCGGGTAGGCTTTGATTAATTAAATAATCGCGGCCGTCGTGTGGTAACGGATGTTAAACACTGCCACCAAAGTCTTATAGGCCAGACTTAAGCCTTTTAATTGAAGATCGGAGACGTAGGATTATTAACAATTTAATCGCCTTGCGATAGCAAGAAAAGAATAAAATCATATAAATCTATATCTATTTAATTAATATAATGCAAAAGAAATAGTACACTAGTAATTCATAAACAAAAATATATAAAAGAAAGAAATTATTAAGTTGAAATTAACAACTAATATTTAATAAAAACAATTTTAGTTATGTTGCGACATAAATCTGAAAAAGAACAATTTTCGATACATAGATTGTTTATATATTACCTTTTTGTTGAAATTGGCGAACCAGGAAACACACACTCACGAGTTTAAACAAAATAAAATGAAATTACGCTTTAGATATATAAAAAAAGAATTTAAGTTTTTAGGCCGTTCGATTTGTCACAAAAAAAAATATTATTAAAATTTAACTAAACAGTTGCAGTTTATTTAACTGAAAAAAATGAAAATGAACAGACTAACCGTCACTGCAAAAATTGAAGATAAAAATGATGATGACCGTTACTGACAAAATTGAAAAGTAGAATGAATATGACCGTTATTGACAAAATTGAAAAGAAGAATGAATGTGGAAGTCAGGGGTGAGCCCTTTTTATGTGAAATCTTCAGGGTTGCCAATAAGGGCTAAAATCGCTTAACCGATATTATTTTATTCCCGAAAACTGAATAAATCGAGAAAACTCAAAAATGACAATTTTGTTATGTTGCTTATGAATAAAGAGATGTGTATTCTAAATTTAATTCAAATCCAGCAAATTGATCATGAAACGATGAAATAAAACCAGTGCGTATCAAAAGTTCATTCAAAATTCATATTTTAACACGTGATTTTAAAGTTAGTTTTGGGTTCCCTGTTCTAGTCCAGCTCCGTTATCCGTTGTTGTTTGGTCATTGAAAGATTTATGACACTCGGACCCTTAAATTTTAAGAAATATCGGTGGGAATTTTCCTGAGCTTGTATTTTTAATGGCTTTACGATCTCCAGATGTTTTGCGTGAAACTTCGTAATTTGGTAATTACTTATCTAAATCTCAAATCTGCTAGTTCAATTGTATATACTCCCGATTGCAATTTCATTAGCTCCAAGCTCATATAAATTTCAACTCTGAAATGTCGCGGGTTTCGCATTTACTGGCAATTAGTGCGTAAATCGTTTAATGTAGCCTGTAATAAAAAGTCGAAAAATTATCTACTTTATGGGATTTGGTAACAAAAAGGTTTAACCCGCCGTAACCGATTTCAACATGTGCTCATGTAGTGTGTATTTCCAGAATATTCCAACTTATTGTCATTCATTAAACACACAAATTCAATTGTGCCCTACTTAATTAAGTTTCTAGCTTGTTGAAGGTAGTTTATTTATATTTACGAAAAAAAAAGGAATTTTAATCAGTCGCTTTTAGCGATTCATATAAATGTTTGAGCTGGTCTCGCATAAATTACCTTCGTTTTAGCTTTAGATTCGGGGGTGATTTGTTACAAATTCAGATGGCAAAGTGTGAGTCGTGGAGCCAATAAAGTGCAGAAGAAAGCTTTTCTTCGTTCCGAAATGAAAAAAAAAAGTCCTCCTCGTCACAAACTCGCAGCTGTACAAAAAACCCAAAACAAACCTCAGCAGGAAAACGGTTCACAAAAAAAACAAGTGGATGACCTAAATTGCCCTATATTTTCCGTTAGGATAAAATACAGAAACAACCAGGCCAAATCAAGTGACAAAATCACTTATAAAAAAATATTATGCAATTAAATAAAATGCAATAATATTAACAAATAAAAAGACCACCTTTTTAAAATATATGTGAACACTGATAATTCTGCCGAACAAAAAGCCAAATGCAGTTGATACCACGTATAACTATCAACAAATTTGCGTCACACGAAAATTTATACGTATTAAATTTGTATATTATCAAGAATTATTAAAATAATTCGCAACCAAAGCAAAAAATGAACTCACCTCATTTATTTTTGTTGCAGGATTGATTTCGGATCCCCCGATCAATTTTGAATGTTGCATACTTATAAACCAACTCATGTAATTTTTTTTTAAATCGATTAAATTCAAATTATTTTTCAATATCGAATCTGGAAGCATAGTAAACTTGGATTTGCATAATAAAGCTATAATAATCAATATATGAAATATTTTTTAATATTTTTGAGTTTTTATAATACATCAGAAATGTACACGAAAACAAAAATGTTTGCCAAATACCATTATCATCTATTACTACAGGACAGATTGAAAGTCGAAAGCGAAAATACTAATAATATTGCAAAGAAAAAGTTTTATAATTGTAAAAGTTACAAGTCTTAAAAAATAAATAATTACATAATAAAATATACACTTTAAAAACTTACGCTACAAATTTTCCTTGATTTACTTTCTATATCAAAGCTTTTCCTTTGAAATATTTAAGTACTTATTTAATTTACACAGATGTGAGCAACTTATTTAACAACCAATACATTTTTGAGATCATTTTTTTTTAAATAATATACAGTACTTACATAACAAATTTTCATTACGCAACTAACACGATTAACAAATTTTAATTGAGATGCCATAAAATTTAAAAATAAATAAATTAAAATACGATTTGTAAAATTTACAGACAACAGCTACGTTAATATATGCAAAATTGCCAATTAAAACATTGAAGGTACCATAATAGGTATGTGATGTTGATATAATCGTAAGACCTCGTCAGTCTTAAAACTTAATTGGTATATATATATATACAATATAAATAAAAACTTAAAAATATTTTTCAACGGAAATACAAATCACACTAAAAATTAGATAATAGATCACAAATTTTAAATTCAACTCACTTTTTGAAATCATTCCAAAATATTCAACATCTAAAAATTTTGAGGCGATTAAAATAATACAAATACTCCATTACATAATAATTATTTGTGGGGTAGCTTAGGACTGCACTTAACCATTTTATTATCGATTAATTTTGCATCACCTTTTACTTTCTCATTTTTATTATCTTTTACAGTTGGACTTTTATTATTTGAATCTTGACTACTGTTGGTTGGTGAGTCTTTTTCTTCTGCAATTCGTGGCAGTGGTTCGCTACTGCTTGACAAATTAAGTGATAAACGATTTTCTGATGTGCTACTCTGACTACTAGTGCTTTCGTTTGTTTGTGATGTACTTGTTTCGTTATCTAATTCTCTATCTCGTTCAGGTTGCGAAGAAGACCTCCAAAGTGCACTACTACCACCTCTAGTTTGAGTTTTCAACACTTGTGGACTACTTGATGAGCAAAGTGGAGAAATGAGGGAGCACTTACTTTCGGCACTTCTTGGATGCAACCTATCTGGAGATAACGCTCTTCTTAATAATGGGGATCTTGGTTCTGCCGCTTTTGGACGTACAAATCCTTTTTTTGTTGGGTTTGATGCTATCGTGATAGGAGTATTGCCTGCACTGGGACTATATGATTGTGTCGTATTGGAGCTACCAGGCTGATGACCTACTGGAAATGCTAACGGGCTTGGTGATCTAGTAGGTGAAGCCGGTAGAGGAGATGGCGATGGTGTTCTAGCTAATGGTGACAAGGGAATGTGACCTACCGATTTTCGACGATTTGGAACATTTGGACAAGACGGGCTAGCAGTATGAATGGCCTTACTACATCCTGGAGAGTGAAGTTTGTGCTTCAAGCCATGTAATGTTGAAGGCCTTTGATAATGCTGCTTATTGGTTCGATTATTACCGACAGCTGTAGGACTAGGAGATCCAGAAGAGGAACTTTGAGGTGAAGAATTATTGGTATGTTGATTAAACGAATCAGCTGGTGACAAATTACTCCGATTAGAAGCTGGAGCTCTTATCGAGTTTGGGCAAGAAACGGCATCTTGATTTCTTGGAAATGACTGAAAACTACGACTAGGAGTAACACTTAAAGGCGATTGCACACTGGCAGCCATTTGTTGTATTTCAGCACTGGCTCGTTTACTACTTATTCTTCTAAATAAAGACGTTTTACGGCGTTTGTCATTCTCTCTCTTTTGTTTCCTTTGTCTATGTAAACTACGTCTTGCAAGTTTACTTTGACCAGGTTCCCTTTTTCTTCCTCCACTTTGAATTGAAGTGTGCTCTAAAGGTGTGGCTCTTAAACTAACGTGCTCTACACCAGACAAAAGCAATTGCAAAACTTGAGTATGATAAAGACCTTGCACAGCCTCGCCATTAACGTGCGTTATTAAATCTGCAGGTCTTAACCCAGCTTCGAACGCTGGACTTCCTTCATCGACGGCCTAGAAATATAAAACTTAGTTTAAAGCAAAACAACATTTTTTCAAGTTTACCATAACCAAGTGATGCATGGTATAAAAATCGGTGTCTCCATAATAAACACGAATTGTATGAACTGTGAATCCAAAACCTTTGGGACCTCTTCTAATGATTACGGGTGGCTTTAGACTGGTGACTAATGGTGACAACTCCCGACATGGTGACGTATCTCGTGAACTCGCAGTACTAGAACCGCCACCACCAGGAGAATGAATACCAACAGGCGTTGTTTGAAAATCATCTTTTAGAAATAAAATTTAATTAAATTTCCACAAACAAAAATTACCTTTCTTCAACACAAAGCCTTATAAATTTGAATGATTACAGCAAGATGAGCATTTCCTGTACTTGAGACCGGAAACCTCAACAAAACTCAAGTATGCAAATTTACAGTGAATTGTGTTGTTAAATTCAAACTAGTATACAGAATATTTAGAAAATAATAAAAACAAAGTTCTACCCGTTAATAAATATTTAAAGAGGATTTATGTATAAATAGAAAGTATCCACCTAATGATACATTTTTGAATATATTCTGTAAAATTTACTGCAAACAAAAAGTTGTTCATAAAGATATAAATCAAATATTTTTTCATAAGGTGGTTTACTTGTATTTAGGCCTAAATTAAGTGCACATTGTTGGTATCTTTGTAACCGTTTAATCTAAAATGGTTAAATCAATAAATTTGTTTTTTTTTATTATGCCTAAATTTGATTCAATTTCATTCGAAACTTTGTCAAAATATGTTATGTTTTTATTGTCGCGCCATCTGTTGATGATAGTATCCTATTTGAGTAAGCCGATTTTTGCAAAATATTTACAAAATAGTACAACTTTTCATTTTTATTTTCTTAATAATAATTTTTCGTTATAAAGGGACTTTGTTGTTATGTAAAATAGACTGGTTGTATTTTCCCCAAGACCACAGATAGAAAAGTGGCGGTGTAAGAACAACTTGGGGCTCGTAAAAAAATATTAGGATGAACCGCTTATGAAAGATTAAAGGAACACATGTAACATCAGATGTTTAATGTAATGATCACTAACGTCACCAAATTAACAATGAAAGAGAAGAACTTTCAAACCAAACATTAAGAGAGACAATGATACGATGTGAATGTATTCGAAATTAAAATTAATTTTCCCGGCAGTTGGAAAGTTAATGATCTCTATTTTGCAGTAAATGGTAAACCAGAAATATATACTGTCATAACATTATATGAGAGATTTGATTGCCGTAGTCATAACTCAAAGGCATGTTGCTCAATTGTTTTTCTCTTTTCACCATAATATTGCTAATTTAACCGCTGTTATAACAAATAACAATTACAAAGTTAGCAATGCAGCACACTTGATTTAAATTAGCCATACAGAAAAGATTTTAACATAATCGGGTGATCAAAAAGTATGTTTTATTTGATTTTTTAGACTACAATCAAAAATTAGTTTTAATCTAAAGGGTTTTAACTGGAAAGTTAAAACTTTGGGGAAGGAAAGACATACATTAAGTTTAAGTGAACGTACGGATTCTGGTCAATCAATCTTAGAAATCATACAGTCAGACATTCACACATACATTTTTTCTCTACTAATAGTCTTGAAAAATGATCTAATAGAAATACAACGGTGGATTATGGTAAAAATCATTAGTTGTGTAGATTTCGGTGCCCAAGTTTGTGGTTCAAACTCCAAAACTAGGTGTTACAAAATTAATACTCATCAGAAACCTTTTGATCACCTAATTATATAAAAAAAAATTAAAAAGGTCTTTAAAAAACTAAAAAAAATAACTTCTTTAAAAAACAAACATTGTAAATTCATAATTCCTTCAAAAAATTAGTAGTACATACTGAAAATACTGGCAACAAATTCCTTCCTTTCTTTATAATACTTCTCTGTTTCGGTTTCCTCCCGTTTTATGCCTTTTAATATGTTGTAAATTTTCTTAATAAAATTAAAATCTTTCTTTTTGTTACCTTAGAATTAAAAAAAAATTGTTTCAAAATTACATCAACAAAATTTTGCGGTTAATAAAAACATTTATAAATTATAGGATCATTAAAAATGAATCTCACATTAGAAATTGCTTGATAATAGTAATTGAAAATTTAGCTGTGCTAAAGCAGTGGACGTGCAAAAATATTGGTGGTTTTTTATTGCATTTTTATGGCTTTAACATAGTTTGATTTTATATCAAATTATTTTTAAATACATTAACAAGCTAAAAGTAAACAATAGTAGAATTAAAATAAATTTTGTAATTTCTGTGAACATTTGACAAATACTATGTTCCGGTGTTCTTACGATAATTTTTTAAAATTTCATTATTACTCAACTTGTTAATTTTTTTAAACATAATTTGATAAGTTTCACAAACGTTTAATTAATTTAGTGTTCTTTCCACATAGGAACACTAATATCTTGGCACCATAACGTCCGATCTGAATGCCCTTTTAAAATTCGCAGGTAAAGCAAGGTAGCAGAAACTTAATTGATTCTTAATGATGGAAAGTAAAGATAAAGAAATTTGCATTTAATTAAAAATTACTAAGTAAATAAAGAGGTACGGTAAAAGTAAATAGGTCAGGTAAGCATTCAAATATGGCATTTAAGAAAAATTTGTGTAAAGAATTAGAAAGTACAAAGTTCGATGTTCTTAAATTTATCGTTCAGAAACGAGACGATAGCAATCGACTTCAATAATCTGACAAGAACAGCTATTCACAGAAACATTTTAGATTTTCCTCTTATAACATTTGAGAAACATCTCAATTGAATTTCATAGTACAAAGATATTTAGCATTTGAATATGAAAAGAACACAATATTTTTAGTAACAAGGACATTTCTAACAAAAATATATCAAATTTCGAACTACACTGGAACTACAACCAAGTTTTGGGACGAGATTTCACGTAATTATAGTAGGAACAAGTACTAATAAAACATTCAAATATTAAGGGTGGATACACAGCCATTTCTAAGAAATTAAAACTAGAAGTTTTAGAGACTGTTCATATTTCATAATTTTGTGTCCCACGTTAATGTTTTCTGTTGTTTTTTTAAACGACTGTGTAATACCTCGTAATATTTTATGGTTTTATTGGTCATAGTAAGTCGATTTTAGCTGTGAATTTCCAAGTGCAGTTAGAAATTCGATTTTTATAAGATGTGGTGTTGTTCCTCTTTGTAATTTACCGGATTTTTTTTAAACCACTGCTTTAATAAACATATATTTATAGTGCAAATAACTTTAAATATCACGATTGCATATTTTTAATTTTAATTTTTTGTGAGTTCAAAATTAATCTGAATAAAGTATATTGAAAATAATGGCTTACCTGCAGGAATCATTAAGGAAAGACCGGATGCAGAAGCACTTTTAACAACAGATCTTGAACGATGTTTGTTGTTGAACGGAGCAACAACTGGTGTTTGATTTCTGCTAACAGGAGATAATTCTCGATTATTTTCCGAAGAAGATGTACCAGTTTCCAAGCTAAATTGAATATATTAAAAAAAATTGAGAGCTACATCAGGTTTCATACCTGCTGTGTTCGTCTTCAATTGAAATTGAAAATCTTGGTAAAATATCACGAGCATGTCCACTTCTCCTCTTCCTCTGTATTTGAGGTGATACATCGTCACTGTCAGTTTGAGACGATTCTGGTGTACTAACTGTTCTGTTTAGATCCAAAGATACCTAAAGGAAATTTTAAAATTATTAGATTGAGTTAGTAATTTAACTAAGATTTACCTTTCGATGTTCAAGTGATGATATTTCAGGAAACTCTTTATCCGGTGTTATTAAAAGACTAGAACGCAGTTTTAACTTCAAATCAGGAATTTCAGGAGTATCCGGAGTTGTGGCAGTGGATGTTGTAATACGAACTGAATCCAACCCTGCATCTTGATTGGTTTTAGAAGAAACTTGAAATCCATGTGCCTTACGATACTGAGGAGAACATGAAGAAAACAAACCAATAACAGGTGAATCGTCTGTGTCGTCTGTATCATCACCTAAATCGTGATTGTAGCGATCCACTCGTGTATCAAAATAACTCGTGTCTTCTTCATTTTCTAACTGCGGTACAAATTCTGCTTTTTGTCTAAGCAGCGAGTTCCAATCAACGCTTTTAAAATAAATGTGATCCTTTACTTCGTGTGCACCACCTGCACCTAACCTATCACGTGGTGAATGTTGTAATAATGCGGTTATCAAATCTTTAGCTTCGTCTTGGACAGCCCAATCTTCAGAATCAGGCCATTCGATATCATCGTTAACGGTGTGAGCAAACAATTCTTCCGGTGTTTCGCCAAAAAATGGTACACAACCAATTAGAAATTCATATAAAATAATTCCCATTGACCACCAATCCACTGGTTTGCCATATCCTTGCCTTAAAATCACCTCAGGAGCAATATATTCTGGTGTACCAAATACCTGCTTATCGGAAAACTGCCGAGTTTCACAATCTATATAACCTTCATATAAATTCGTAGCTAGAGACATTAAACCCATTTTGCTTAAACCAAAGTCCGTCAATTTTATGTGCCCTAATGCGGTTATCAAAAGGCTAAAACAAACACAAATGAAAACATTAACTTAAAATAAGTATAGAGCGCTGTGTTGTGTGTTATGCCGCCACGAGTGTTTACTGAAATTTTGGAAGGCAGTGTATGGCGGATACTTGTAAAAATGCAAAAAAAATTATAAAAAAAAGAGAGACTCGACTGTATCCAATAAAATTGATAATTTTATGAAAAACAGATAACCCAACAAATAAAACTATAGTAATTGGTAAGCATTGGTGGAAGGAACACACATGCACTACATATCATGCAGTACATGCAGTACTGGTAAGTGCAGTATCTATGAAATTTAAAATAATATATGGGTACTTCTACAAAACTCGGGTAACTTGATGTGTTCATGTGTAATATAGACAACTATTAAGAATATTTAATAATTCTTACTGATAAATGATACACAAAAACAAGTACTATAAAGTTATAATAACAATTATTGTGAATAAAATTAAAATAATTAAAAAAATCGTTCTTACTTGTCTAAAATGTCAGTACCTTGTCGTGTCAGTATTACATATTTGCACATTAGAATGATCATAATTTTTAAACTATTAAGTTAATACTATTACTTTCAGTTTCAATATATTTTAGGATACTGTATAAAATGTAAATAATCAATAGAATTTAAATTTAAATAGATAAATAACAATATTTTCCTAGTTAAAGTAGCGTACTCAATATCGAGCATCAGTCCCTTGTCATATATGAAATTTACAAATGCGCGGTATTTTACAAGGTTGAAAACTTAAGGGTATGTTTAACAGAAAGAAATCACTTCAAGTTAATAGTAAAAGTTTTGTCTTTGAGAGTCAGCTGATTTGATTTCATTAGTAGTGGCGTGATTCTGTGAAAAGCACATGTTGTGATGGTCAACATCTGTCCATTGGTGAGTAGTTTTGTTGTAATTTATTGGTAGTTGGTTTACATTGTCGTTTATTCCAATGTCCTTTGTGTAACGTAAATTGCATAAAATATTATAGATAACAGTTTCTCGTTTTAATCAAAAGATACCGTTCGTTTTACACGAAAATCATCAGTACCTTGTCGTCAGTCCCTGGATAGTAAGTGACAAGGAACTGACGTAACTACAAGGAACTGATGAATATACTAAGCAACTAATGTTAAACAAATGTTTTATTATGGCAACTAATTTAAATCTTCTAGTTCAATATAATTATATTAATTGTTATAGGACAATAATGCCGCCTAAAAAAAGTAATAAATTAACAAGAGCAGAAATTTTGCAAAAAAAAAGAGAAGCAGCTAAGACTCAGCTAATTAAAATTAAAAGTGATCCTATAAAATTAGCCGTATATAAAGAGAAGGAAAGGTTGAAGTACATAAAAAAAAAGGAAAAGGGACAAAAAAATGCATTAAATCCATGACTTCTCGTGAGCAACGGAAGACTCGAAAGAATTGGAAAAGATACTCTTCTGATTACAGAAAAAAACAGGCAATGAAAAATGTAACTAATACTTATGTAATGCAAAATAGACCACCTACATCTGATGATGAAGTGCATCCCTCTGTTGCAGAAAATGGTGTTCCGGATCCTAATAATCCCTGGCAAAATATTATTGAATATCGAAGACAGAAAGAAGCTAAAAAAACGAAGTCAAAGGCAAAGAAAATCGAAACTTAAAAGAGATTAAAAAGGATAAAATTATTTCTGAATTAAAATCAAAGATAAATTGTCAACGACAAAAGTATAGAAGATTAAGAGAAAAAATTGAGAAAAAAAGAATACTTCTACACCTAGAAAGCTGTTAATGTATTTGAAAAGTAAATTCTAATTCTTTTGTTGTTGAAGTTATATGTTATTGTACAATATTTATTTTTGTTTTGTATTTTAAGATTGAAGAACGCTTAACTTTGTTTTTGTTGTTTTAATTTTATATTTAATAAAACCACTTGGTAAGACTGCAAAAATTTTAATTTTTTTGATAAAATCGTTGTGTTTCGTCAGTTCCTTGGAGCCAAGTTTGACAAAAACCTCAATTTCTTCTAAAATACTTTATAAAGTGATTGTTCATTTTACACACAGTATAACCCACCCATGGTCCATCAAAAACGTTATAAAAGAACATCATTTGAGACAGGCCCGTAGCCAGGATTTCATTTCGGAGAGGGCATTTCGGGCACTTGTAAAAAGTAAAATTTTCGGGGGTTCCCCTTCCGGGAATTTTTATTATTACAAAGTTTTTCAATATTTTATTTTTCTAAATTTTTTTTTTAAGTAACTCATTTATTTAAAGGTTACTGTCAATCAGACCACTCGACGATTTGAACTTTTTCGTATGACTATAGGAAAGAATACAATTTTCTAAGCATATTGCAACAAATCTTTTTGAGGATTAGGAATTAGTTGTCGACAGTAACAGCTCCAAGCCGAGGGAAAATTTGAAAATACGAACTTTCATGACGAAAATTTTTTTCAAAACTTCCCAATGGCGAAGCCAAACCTATCGCGCTAGGGGTAACAACTAGTAAGCTTCCCCGCTCCGAGCGATCAGGTTGACTGTTGACGGTACGTGTGCTGTGATATACTCTTACCGTTCACTGTCAGTTGCAGTCGACACTCAAACGAGTTCTTAGTCTTCGAGTTCCACCGTTGGTGAGTTCCGTCATTCTACAGAGATATTTTTAAATTAATTATGTGTTGAATATTCAAAATATAGGCCCGGAGAGCGCCAAAGGCGTCCGGAAGATCTGTTTTGACAAACTCAACCACAGCCTATCGTGAATCCATGTTAAAACAAAAATTTCCCTATTTAAAATTTTTGATTTTTAAATTTGATTTTTTCGAAAACTACAAATCCTACAAAATTGTTATTCTAGTATGCTTAGAAAAGTGTCCTCTTTCCAATAGTCAATAGAAAAAAGTTAAAATTGTGGGTTTGTTTGATTGACAGATCCCAATTATTTATTATTATAACAAAATCAAAATTTTTATTCATATGAATATTCATTAGCGCAAAACCGTTTAGCCTTTCTTCACCAGTAGAATTTCTTAAATAAGTTTTATTCGTTTTAAACTGGAAAAATTTCTCTCGACAGTTGCTGCAGTCACTGGTAATATTGCAAATATTTTTAATATTGTTCTGACATTGGAAAAAAATTCTTCAGAGCATTTTGTCAATGTATCTAACGAATTCTTTGACAAATCGTTCACATTTAACTATTGTTGTTTCCAGAAATCGAATTCTTCTTCAAGAACTACTGTGTATACCTCCTCTTTAAAATATACCTATTTGATTTTAGAAATTCAAATTTTTTACTTTCAAAGAATCTTTTCTTTTAAGGCAGTAGTCTGCTTTACAGGCTTCAAAAAATCGTTTTTTTGGTTTTTGTCTTAAATCTATTCCAAAACTATCCAAGAAAACTTTAAAGCCCGTTTTCTCGAGTTTTCATTTTCACAAGTTTTAGAAAACGGTGTCGGCGATAGTAAAAACAATATATGTCCGATCGAAAAAAATCAAAGTGATCTAGCTTCAGTATTAAATTATCTTCTATTTGAACTAAAAAAGTTGGACAAAAGTACTATTTAAATTACTTGTTTTGCAACTTAAAGTGAATTTTTTTCTTCAAAAAAGTGAATTTTTTTTTCAAACTTCGAAAAAATTTGGAATTTCATCATTTCTTCGGTATTTTTTTAGTTCATATAGAAAATGAACTTATAAAAATTAAAAAAAAATTTGGTTCGACTGTTTCAGATGCATCGCACGACCTCCATCACCGGCACCGATTTACAAGTCCAGACTCCAGGCGCCCCAGAAAAATCGTTACAACTTTGGAAAATTTCAATAATTTTTAATAATAAAAATTGTTTTTAAAGCTTGAATATAATACACTATCGTCTCAAAATTTCGTTTACCGCAATCATTTCCTTCCCTTTCAAAAAAATTGCTGAAAAAACGCTTTTTTTCGGCTTCTAAAGCAGACTACTGCCTTAAACATTTCGGGGGGGGGCACGTGCCCCCAGGTGCCCCCCCTTGGATACGGGCCTGATTTGAGATAAAAAACATGTAATTCAAATCCAGCTATTAAGTTACCCGAGTTTCGTAGAAGTACCCATATAGACTATTATAGCTTCTGAAACTATTGAAATTATTAACGTGATAAATTTAAATTTAGATCTTGAATTTTACATTAACAATTTGATTTTATTATAATTAGAATAAACCATTTTATTTAAATAATGTGCAATGTTGTCTAATGTAAAAAGTCATACTAAAGTGATACTTTGATATCATAATTACATAAAAATGTTTGTTTAAAATTGACAACTTACTTATCAGGTTTAAGATCTCGATGTACAATTCCATAACTGTGTAAATATTCGACAGCTAAAACAGTCTCGGCAAAATAAAATCGAGCCATATCAGGAGGTAAAGGTCCAATATTTTTAATCAAACTTGCACAATCACCACCTTCTACATATTCCATCACCAAACACAGATGTTTTTTTGTTTCCAAACTACAATACATACTAACCACAAAAGGATTATCAGCAAAACTTAAAATGTCTCGCTCGGCAAACACTTGCTCAACTTGATTACGAAGCATCAAGTTATTTTTATTAATTTTTTTCATGGCGAAACGTTGTCTAGTATGCTTATGTTTTACTAAATAAACCATCCCATATGCGCCATTAGAAATCAACTTAACAACTTCAAAATCGTGTTCGCTTGGATTGGTGACCCACTTTTTGCAAGTTTGACTTGCACTAATGCAGACTTGTGCTTGAGACGTTTGACTTATGGACGGTAAATTACAGTCACGTAGTTCTTGCTGCAATTCAGCTATGGGATCTCGGTTCAAACCCAACTTTTGTATTATATACTGTGGAAGATCCGCTTTAATGCCCTGTAAACCTTTAACTTGATCTTCAGCTGCTTCCAAAAAATGATAAAATTCTTCAGGATCAAATTCAAGGCACTCCAATAATCTTGCCGGCCGTGATATAATTAACAACAATTTTTTAATTATACTTATGAGTTGGGCAGCTGCTTCTTCTGATTTCTCTTTTGTCTAGAAATAAATAAAATATAACAAATTTTGTCAAGTGCTGAAGAAACTTACTTCTATTAAAAGCCTTTCTAAATTTTCTGACATTTCATAAAAATAACGACTGGTAATTAATCTTGATTGAGATTTATATAAACAATCTCGCGCCATTTCTAAAACCTGATGGTGAACAAATCTTGCTATTGGTAATGAATCACAATTTTCGCCTCCATAAAAAGTTTTATTTTCATCAATAAAATGTGCAAGCCTATCTTCCATTTGTCGAGTTGCTTTAGGAAATCGTTCTTTGTATAAAGTGTTCATCATAGAAATTTCGTTATCAATAATTGGCGAACGACTTGGACTACTACAATTATTCATGTTTAAATTTTATTTCAAATTATTGATCCTTTTTGTTGAACTTACCTAAGGCTACGAGATCTTGGTCTGTGTAAAGGTGATCTATAAGTAATTGAATTTTCATCACAGCTTCCACAAGGAATAGAAGCATTACTCTCGTTGCTAGAAAAGTGATGCGTTAACATGCGCATATCATCAGATGTAGGAACATGTGGAAGTTGATGTAGCCTTTCTTGGCTCGAGCATTTCGACTGCAATTTAATTTCCAAACGTAAAACATACATTAAGAATCTTCTCAAAATATTAGAATTACACATACCGACATATTTGAGCTACCAGGGGTTGTTCCATAGCCAGAAGAAGGTAACGATGCCACAGACCATCTTCTACCATCTCCTCTACCACCTGCGATTCTGAAATATAATGTTGACAAATTTTATAATATGGAAAATAAAAATTCAAACATAAAATAATTTTATACTAACATATATTTATACTATATAATATATTTCAGTTGGTAAAAAAGTAAAAAAGTGAGAGAGTGAGATTCGTATGTAATTCTAATGTATATTATTAATAGTTTGTACCCGGAAGCAGAATTTCAAGTTTATTACTGAGAATCCAAGAATTTCGACTTACGGAACTATTTCACTGAGGGGTGCAATATATTTTAGTTGGTAAAAAAATCCACCAATAGGAGTATTGTTTATTTGTTTGGTTAAAGGATACTGAGAGAGTGAATGAATAAATGAGTGCAGAATGAATCGGCATAAATAAAGATAACTTATTAGATATTTGTCAAATGCTGCCTCCATAGCCATGAAGTTTAGATCATAGCAGAACATCCGGCGCAACTACAGATAGAAGAGCGATTTAGTCCATCAGTCCTTGCATGGCCTTAAATACAATTCAGAATGAAAATAATATGTGCCATTACGCAATTTTCATCTACATAAACGAAAAAGAATGTTTCTTCGTTTTTTTCCCCTATATCCGTAGTAAGTATATATCCACATATCTACTACTATCAGGTAATAAAACAATCTCATAATTAAGTTAATAGAAACATTTTTTAATTACATCCATGACCCTATCAAGATTAAGCTTTTGACAAGTACGGATGTTTGTCTATACATGTTAATTGTTGAATCAAAAAATCAGTAATAGTTATTATCTTATCTGACACAAGCTTTCAACATGGGATGTTCCACTATATTTAGATTTCAACTGTACAGACACGTAAGATCTGAATATAGTGAAAACTAAACTTCAAAAATTTAAAAAAATATCTTGGAACAACATCTTCTTCAGCCTCACCTACCCACTGCTAGACATTCAGACTGTTTCACTCAGAAAAAAGTTGCTGCTAGATTGTGGAATGTGAATGTGACCCTGTTTTATTTATATGACAATGTAACAAGAGTTACGGGAAACGTAAACAAATGTCCAGAGCCTCAAAATTAGAATTCAAGATAAATTGCAGATTTTCTTTGTAAAACAAAGAAAAATGAAGATTGTACATTAATAGAAACAAAAAAATAATAATCAATAGACAAGTGGTTTAAGTAGTGTAACTCGATATTAATCATATCATTACATCTACTCTTCATTTCTTCTACTAATCATTACATCATCAATCAAACTACTTACATTTTTTCTTTCTTTCTCTTTTGTATTAAATTTACCCCTACCCTCTATTTTTAAAATTAACCCCCCCCCTCTTACCCCCTCCATTTTTCTCTTGCAATTTGTCGATAAATATGGAATTTTCTCGTTTCTCCTTCTAGTTCATCGCCCGAGATGCCATAGTATAGTGAAAACGTTTGCGATAATATACATACGGTGTATTTATATATTGTGATAACTTAAACATTTTAGTTTCAAAAAAGTGTTTTGTGCATTTTTTGGTTTATGCTAAAAATTTGATATGAAAAAATATAATATTCCGTTAGTCTGTCTATTGTTAAAAGCCGTAATAACTACTTAATTCAACTCAAGTAACTTAGAATTTTATCATACATGGCACCTTGTTATTAGTGATGCACATAAATGGGAGGAAAAAAGATGTATACAAAACAAGCAGAGCAACAAATTGAAAGTGTTGGCCAAAAAAGCATGAAACTTTTGAACAATACAAACTGCATATCATAACGTTCTCATACTCAAAAAAGTTACAAAACATGAATGAAACCTTATGCTAATTTTGTTATTTTTAGTGAGCATTGAGAAGGCACAAAAATACTTTAAATTTGGAATGTGGAAGTCATTTAAAAGCCAAGTTCAAATTTTTTTAACTTGTTTTAACTAATCTAATGTACTTTTGGCCCAGATACTTCAAGCTCCCACTTTCTCTTCTCTCGACACTGATTTCAGTAAATTTTATTTTTATTTAAATTATATGCTCATCGGTAACACAAATTTTAAATTCGCAAACAAAGAATTTTTAAAATCTAATTTACCGAGAGAATAATTTAAATATCGAAAAAAAATCTTTGTGTACAAAATAATCGAGTTTATTCTACAGGAGTAAGCTTTACCTGTATTAGACATGGATAAATATTTTGTGAAATTAATAAAAATTAACATAAGCCTTTACTACTTTTGTTTTCAAAGTTCTATTTATCAAAAAAGGAATTTGAATAAATGCAGCTTTCTAGATTCTAGAAAGCTTGGCAAGTGAAAAAAATTTTAAAACTTATGCCAAGACAAATAAGAGTTTGAGTATGACTTAGAAACAAGAGTTCCCAATTTTCAGAGTAATAGTGAAGGTGAAAATTGATTTTCTCACAGATTTTTTAAGTTCGAGAGAAATTTCGTTGTAAGGCTACCGTAATTGCAAATTTTCTCTATTTATTGCAACAGCTTTGAAAAGCAATAAATTAATAAAAGAATTATATTTGTCAAGTAAAATTTTTTTAATATGACTAAATCCAAGATCAGAAGATCAAGAACTTGGACATTGGAATTGAATTGACCATAAACAAATTTTTTATTTCTAACTAATTACCACTACTATTATCAAGTAATATTTTAACAAAAAACCTTGTTTAATTTAAAATACTCTTTCAAATTTAAAATCAACGTGTAAGCGGTTTTTCGATTTTAATTACCTTTTAATAGGAGCGAATCCAAAATTTAAGAAGCTTGCATGGGTTCTTGGACTATCAATTGGGCTGCCACATATTGGAGAATGGGATCTCGGTAAAGTAGGCGATGTATTGGATGCAAAACTTAAACGGTGAATTGCAGCATGTCGACTGTTACGTCTACTTACACCAATTTCTTTCTGAAATAATTAATTGGATATAATAGAGATAGCAGGCTAACATGCTTAGGAGACAGAATATTCAAATGTCGTAAGTTGATCGGGATTAGTTTTATGAAAACTTAAGAACTTACCATATTAACCGACAATGAAGGAGCGGATTTTCCCAAAGCAGATCCACGTATTCGTATTAAATTGGAACCAGGTGCGGAAGATTCTGTGTCTAAAAATGATTGTTCCATAAATAAGGGTTGAAATAAATATAAGTGAGTTGTACCTGTTGGAGGTGCAACATTTGTGGGCTTTTTGAAGGATGTCGATTCTTTAGTTACGTTTTGATGTGTAATATTTGAATTATGGAATTCATCAAATACAAGAACCCTTGCAGAGCTCGACTTGCCTCGTGATTTCGCCCCGTTGTTCTCCATCTATTATTATTTTTTCAATCACTAGATTCCCAAATTCGTCATATTTAAACACATATTTAATAAATATAAACAAACTGAGTAAACTTCATTTACTATTTATAAACGTCCACACACCAATCACTGTATCACTTAACCACCTTAATTCCATATTAAATTTTTTACCCCTATTTAGTAATCGCTACGAACGTAAGCAAATAATAGATTATACATCTATGGTCAGTTTTCATTAACGCATGCCCAAACTAGAAAGTGGCTTTCATTGATATATTGTGAAATCCAACCCTGACATCGATTCGATAACTCGCGTACCTTTTTGTTTATCAATAAATTAAATAAATTACATGTTGTATCATTTTATAAATACATCTCGTGCACCATTAAAAACGCACCAATAGCGTAACCCCATTACGCCAGCTGGTCGCTATTACTAAAATGGCTGCCTTTATTTTTATTTCAATACTCCAACCTCCAACACAAACCCGTACACAACTCCATTAGTCATTTTCCAAGAAATTTAAATTTAGCCCCCCCACCTAGGTAAGCACAGCTGATTTTTGTATTCATTCCAACGATTCCAACTCTCAACTCAATGTAATCAATACATTTTAGATAAACGTACAAATATTAGGTTATTTAAAAAGTTAATGACCTAAATTATAAATGTATATCACTACAAACTAATAATAATGGGTATTTATTTATCTTCAGTAACCAAAATAATAATAATTAAATTTCAGATTGTTATGTGATGTTTTTTTGTTTTGTTTCGTTTCTACATAGTGTAATATGCAAGCATGTACTTGTACCGTGTAAATTGTCTATTCTGTGGATAATAGTGAGTCACAAAACATCTGAGTAATGCAGATAAACTAAAAGTGGTGCAAAGCAGCAACTTGGCTCAGAGTATCTTACAAGGTGCGGCAAAATAAATCATTTTTTCAGTCGTTGATCAAGGTTACACGGGAGGTGAATTATAAACAAAATAAAAACTTAAATATTTTTTACAATATCTTCCTCTAATTTAGAAATTGTCCTGTTTTGTACACCTGCACTTGACACTGTTGATTCTGCGTGCACTTGAATAATACATTCTAATAATGGAGTTTTATCATGTTATCTCTTATTATCTTGGCTTTATCTATGCACCTGCCCAAGCAAACCTTCCATAAGTGTCGCAGTAAAACGTTTTTTTTTAAGATAGTCTAAACTCTAGACATTTTCGACACTTCGGGGGCGAGGAGGCTTCGGGATGAGCTGAATTCAATATTGTTTTCTATAAATATTACCTTTAGTTTAAAAAAAAACGATAAAAGTTGACAATAGCTTAACAAAAATGTGCTGATAAATACTCCTCATACTCCCCCCCCCCCCACAGTGCGTTCTGCAGTGACATACTATAAACAAATACTATTGTATTTGCTATAAATGAATTTATTCTGAAAAACTACAAGCTTTTTAATCTATCAGCGCCTGGAATACCCTCCAATATTTTAGTACTTAAGTTTATACGTAGCTGGAGAACATTTTCTGCACATTCAATACTAATTATGTATTTAAAATTAAAAAAGAGCGCCCCATCGCCATCCTAGTCCAACTGGTGTAATTATTGAAAATGTAACTATTATTAAGGGGGCGTTCAAGATTTACGTAAGCAGGCTTAAGGGGGGTTTAATTTTTTCTTACTTTGCTGACAAAGGGAGCATGGAGGGGGGACATTATGAATCTTACTAGAACGCTAAACGAACTGAAACAACTAAATATAAGGTTCATTTTTTGAAATTTAATAATCGCATCATTTGGGGGTTCACAATTTTTTTATTTATGCGTATACAGGGGGGGGGGGTCTAAAGTAATTGAAAGTTTAACTTGAAAAACTCCTTAACTTGAAAAAATATTTTTATTTGCTAAATAAATTAATTATTTCAATACTTGTACGATTCTGTTTTATAAAATCTAGACATCGTAGAATCAGTGGAGTAACTATAACAGGAGTGGTTATATTAGTTTTTAGAGGGGGCCATCACTGGATAAATTAATTTTTAATATTCACGGATGACGAAATATTTTTTAAAAAATATTATATAAATCTAAAAAATTCCAGAGATTTCCAAAGAAATTCCAAGAATTTTTAAGGATTTTCAAGTATCCTAAACAAGTGTAAATCTAAAGGATTTTGTGGATTTCAAAGAAATTTCAATAATTTCCGAAGATTGCAGAGGTTTTCAAAAATTCTAGAGATTTTCCAGGAAGTTCCAGTGGTTTACAATGACTTCTAAGAGAATTCCAATGAATTTGACAACTTATCGACATCAACTCGGCGACCGATCAACTTCTGGTGATTTCGCTGCTTAATTACTATTACTATTTTTTAAAATTTAAATTAAAAATTCTTAACTTAATTTTTTTTTCAGCTGTTGGGCAAACACATTCTTTTAATCATCGTCTTAATCAATGAAGAACGCAGGGCGTTATTTTGCACTACAGCAGTGTACTTTTGTAGAAGGAAAAATAAAAAAGTTATCTCTTGCATCGTAATATTGATTAAGGAATCTAACTTATTTCTCCTGCGGTTGGACGAATCATCGCTGAGTTGAACAGTCGTCGGGTTAACCTTCGCCGAGTTGACTGGTTCCGACTAATAGTCTAATGAGAAACTTTCAGCAGTAGTAAATTACTTTCAATTAAGACCAATGGTGTAACAGGATGCTACGAGAATTTGAAAAATCCTAAACAAATAATCCTTTAATTAGTTTAAAAAAATGGTAAATTGAAACCGCTGTTTTTTATTTTAATAATTGTATTACATGGAAATTATTGCAATTTTATTAAGTGCCCGAGTTATTATGCGAGTAACTGTATATAAGACATTATATGGTCGATACCCTCTGCCCTACTTTCTAATCGTATAGTTTGAATAAAAAAATTAATTATTGACGCGTATGATAAGATTAACAAGATTCTCTTTTTTAAAGATAAATTTCCCAAAAGGCAATTTTTAGCTTACTCCAGCTGTTTTCATCACTTTTAGCAAGAATGCTTTATTAAGGTTTTCCTTTTAACTATAAGTAATAATGTATGTTCGTTATATTAAAGTTTGGAATTTCCAACACTGTTTGACTCGACGTTTTTTAAAACTTTTGAAAAAAAAATTGTCAGGCGAATGAGTACCGTTTTTGTTGGGCAAATTTATGATTATATCCAAAAATCTTGTACACCTATACCTCCTCTTTTTGTTTAAAATTCCTAGATTTTGCTTAGCAAAATTCCACTGCAATTTACCCCTTGGTTATATTCATATATCATGCGGAAACTGCTATACTTTTGAGAAAAATGTTTGCTTACCAATTTTATCCATAAATTTTAATAGGATTTGAAATTAAATTAGTCTCACGATTCAATTAGGAACTAGTTCATTAACTTGAATTATCCAATATCATAAAATATCCTTCAAATGAAGCATTACTGTAATAACCAGCTAAAAATGTTCGAGGTAAGAAGACGAACATTTTATGATACATGGAAGTTTTGTTTATCCAGCAAATTTGAGTACCCTGGGCTAAAAAATTTTGGCGCCTTAATCACATTGCACTGAGCAATTATCTTCGTTAGATCTCCCTTTACTTGTACAACAGACTAAACCTACTCAAACAAAAAAAGAATTTTCCAAGATTTTTTTCTGCTTGTACAACAAAATTTTGTCTTGGAAAAACTACTTCAACAAAAATAAAAGAATTTCCATTCACTTGTGCTATCCATCGGATTTCTTCGGTGAATTCTCTCTCGCTTGATTCTTAAACTTAGAATAAGAAAAAACTTGGATTTAGAATAAGGAAACGTAATAATTAAACCTTTATTTGGCGCTCAAAACTTAACAAAATATTTGGTATAGGGTACATTTTTCTTCTCCACGAAAAATATTCAAAATTTGTGGACACAACAAATAATTCAACATTATATACCCAATAACTTGTTGTGCTATGTAAACTTGGTAAAACTATTAGAAATTAATTAAAAGGAAAAAATAGACACAAGATATTTTGTGTTTTATTAACACATTATCAGGTGCTAGTGTATTTTTAAACTTATTTTATTGTTATATTGAGAGAGTGGGTGATTTAATAATAAACATTTTGTGCCTTTGAATTCCTTTTCCTTTTAATTATATAAAACTTTGGGTGAATTGATCTTAGTTAGTAAAAATTACGTTATTGCTTAGGGCACATATGTTTGGAATATAAATTGCTTTTAAATGCATCATTTAGAAATGAATCGGCATGCTACTGCACTTTAAGTTTAGATTTTGGACTGCTGTAAGACTCCATAATCCTCTGTGGCACCTGAGTAAATATCAAAGTGCCAGAAAATACTAATGCGGTACCAAGCCAATGAGCTAATGTAAATGGATTTTTAAAGTAAATAATTGATAACAACAACGAGAAAAATTTTCTTAAAGTAATAACTAAAGTTAAGGTTAAAGAGGAACATTCTGCTGTTAACGTGTAGACGCCACGTATGCACATGTACTGCGTTAGAACATTAAAAATTAAATATAACCATAAAATTGGTATAGTTGTCGATAAAAGTGGTATATGATAAGGTTCACTGTTTGTTGCTACACCGGCATGCTCAATAATACTTCCGGAGTAAAGTATAAATCCTGGCAGTGACAACAAATGCTAAAAGAATCAAAATATTAATGGAATACTACGATTAATTTGCATTATTACCGTGTAATATAAAGATTCATCCGAAACTTTACCGTAAGTTGCAACAAGGTATTCTTGATAGATACCCATACGAGCAGACAACAACAGTGCACCTGTTAAAAGAGCAACTCCAATTAACCACCAGAAGAAGTGAGAATCATCACTTGTCGATGTTGAGTCAATTGTCGGTTTTACATCACCGCAATCTGAACATGTCTTAAAAAATAATTTTTTAAATATACAGCATACAAAATTTTAATTAAGTTATGTACCTTGGCTACTTCTTTTCCACTTGAAAGAAGGGTACAAATTACTATCCCAAGGGTAATCATAAATACTGATAAATATTTTGAAAATGTGTATTGCTTCTTCAACAACCAAATGCCCATGATCATATTAGCTATGAGAGATCCCTAAAGTTAAGTACTAAATAAACTGGATTCATTTAAAATCGTACACTTACCGATCTGAATATCATGTGTAAAGGAACCGGTATATTAAAATTAAATGCCCAGTTATTTACTACACTGGTAACAAAAAACAAACACACTAGTGTTAAATAATCACTGTATTTTACTTTTCGTTCCACCGAACCAAATTTTGAGCTGACAACAAAACCATGTATAGCAATAAAGAGAAACTGTAAGAATGTAATAAGATGACCACATCCTGGATCTTCTCTAAAAACCAAAAATAGTAATTCAATATTTTAAATGATCCTTTACTTACTTGATGAGATATTCAAGGAAGACGTTATTTAAACCGCAACCAACATAAACTAATCCAATCGCATACACAGCTTTGTTGTTCATTTTTAACCAGTTAAAACTTTCTCAGGAATTTAGTAATGTTGTAATTAAAATTATGCAAGGTCACTAGAAACCAATTAATCTAATCTTGATATTTTAATTACACTTAAACTTTGCACTACCTCATTTTCTTTCTTATGTAATTGATAAAATTTGTACCATCAAAGAAAAGCTTATGTGGTCGTCCCTCATTCCTTTTCAATTTTCTAATCTGACTCATTTAAATACAAATACGCATAATTATCAGATAATTTGTTTTGTTACATTACATAACAAACGATTTAAAATCGGAAACGTGGTGGGGTTCACAAATAATCACAAAATGATCCTGATATCGATTAATTTAATAGGTTAGAATGCAGAAGTTCTCAAACACAAATTTCATTCAACGTCAATTTGCCAGTTGCGATAGATGGCAGTAAAAACTCGAACAACTTTTTAGACAGTAACGGATAAAAAAATCTATAAATTACGCAACTTTGATCAATTTTATTTGCCCCCCCCCCCCCCCAATTTTAAAATTTGTGTTTTTTTTTTAAAAAGACTACATTTTCATATGAAGTCACTAGAACTTTTGTTAATTAATTTACAAAAATCACAAGGTATTCTAAAGTTATTATTTAAATAAGTAGTTTACCTGAAAGTGAAAAGATCGCATCTAAGAAAATTGTGTAATGTAATAGTCTTAATTTTTGTACCGAATAGGTACAAATCGTTCGTACCAAACCATGTACCCACTCGTTGGGCCAAAACCTTTTTTGAAAGTTCAAAGCTATTGTTAGAATTCAAGCCAAGATGATTTTTTTTAGCTGAAACATAATTTCGCTTTTCATCTTCAGGCCGAAAAACTGTATCAAGTCAAGTTTCCAACCGTCTATTACTTTCGGTGAAAAATTTTAATTTAAATTTTTATGTGATAAAAGCACTGGTTTTATTAACCCACCCCAAAGAATAATCCTTCCAAGTTGGGGTAGTCAAGAATGAGAGAAGCGAGGAACCACGGTTCAAATCCTAGTCGCGTCGAATATACTGCTGTGTACAGACCATAGAGAAGCTAATTGAAAATCACCCCATTGATTAAATATATTCCATATTCTCATGTCTGGTTTAATAATAGCCTCTAAGAATCCAGGATGGTATACTAGAGTATTGAAGAAACGATCCTGAAGATTAGTTAATCTAAAATGATGTATATTTTATTTGGTGTACTTTCATGCTTTTGGTCTAGCACGAAAGGTACATCATAACGGCGTTCTAAATAAACCAACCTTAAGTCTCAGTTGCATAAAGCTCAAACAAAAATGAACTCGATCTTTAGCCGCTCCGATTCGATAAACAATAAGTTAACCCTAGATTAAGTTTAACTTTGACTCGAGCTTTATACATTAGTTAGTTGCATAGCTTTGATAGATGTACGAAGCATCATCTCTCTCGTTTACGCTCGGGCATCCCAGTTAACTATCCAAATTTAAATAAATGTAAAATTTTAACTTTCTTCAAAGGGATCGAAGTTTTTATTTTAACCTTATCCAAATCGCCCGCTTATCAACAGCACCATTCGTTCCTACGAATGTAATTTAAATTTTCCAATTTTAAATAAATCAATTTTCAAAGTTTATTAATCAAACTATTGTTTTTCCAAATCAATAACACTACCGCTTGGTAGCAACTCATCAAAAAATATCCAAAACAATTCCAAATCTCAAAAATATACCTCCAAAAAAAAGCGCAATAATGCATTCGCATGAAATTACTTTATTTAATCAAACTCAAAAATTTACTCAAATCTTCAAAAATAAATTTCACAAAGCTAAAAATCAACAAGCCAAAAGTCGCATCGCTTACTCTTGCGGCGACTCGTGGCAAAAAGCTTGGTATCTCGGTCGATTCGCCCCCACCTCTCTAATTTACAATGTTACAATTTAAACTTTATGAAATCAAAATTTTCTTTAAAATGCACAGGGTGGGTGCGAATCCCTTTGAAACACAACAATAGACTAATTAGGAATCCTATGGAACTCAATTAAGCAATAAAAAAAAATCATGTAAAATTACATCTTTTGTAAGGATTCTTCTAGTCGGTTAAATTGCACTCTTATTTGTATGAATATATCGTGGGTATTCTGTAAAAATGCATTAAGTCAAAATTATTTTGTTTAGTTAATCATGCTCTATTTTTGCTTGGTGGACGTTATATAGACTGCAAAAACGCACTAAAGTCATATTTATACAACTGTCCAAGATAATTTCTGCTATGAGTCAAAAATACATAAAGATGTTCAGCGAAAACAAACTTTCAAATTCAATTATGTCAAAACTATGATTATTGACTTAATGCATTTTCGCAGAATACCCACGATATTTGGATTTAAAAAAAAGAAACCAAACAAGTAGTCAAATCAAAAATTTTTTATTATTCGACACATCGATATAGGTACTTTCTTTTTCAATGAAAAGAATTAAATTTAAACATATCACAGTATACAAAATTTAAAGTTGTAAGAAGTGATGTACTTATGTAAATACATCTTTTATATTCTGAAATTGTCGAATTGCGAGATCCACTGGTAAATCAAACTTATAACTTGTTAATATATCTAAACTCTTCAAACTATCTGTAAAACCTAATTTAAAAAATACTAATTAATTATTAATAAAAACAATAACGATCAAGTTATTACCAGTTTTTACTACGTAGCTCCAAGAGAAATAGTGCATTTCTATTAAAGAACGGCATTGAAAAATGAGACTCATCCATGTAACCAGCTTGTTAGCACTGAAATAAAATCTCAAGTTAATCTTTTCGGAATTATGTACTTACAGAAAAACTTACTTAAGTGCGGCGCAAATAAATGCTTTAAATTGAGAATCATAACTTCTTTTATATGAGGAATGTGTCGAAATGATATTTCCTATTGTACTTAACATGTTTTGTTTATTCGAAGTAAGAGACGCTCCAGCAATGTCTAAATTAAAGCTTTGAGATAGTTTTCTTGCTGGGGTAGAATTAAACCTTTCGCCATTTTTTAAATGGTAGTACTGCAAGATTATTTCCCAAGCGTGGACCGAAGGGTCGGGAACTTTCGATTTCCTTATAAAACAGCCAATGAACGGTACCAAACTACGATTTTCACCATTCGAACATGCTCCATGTTGAATAAGATCACGTATACTCGTAGCCAAGTATTTACGCACCACCTTAGTTACTTGCACATTGCAAATAACTGATGGCGATTCACTGTCGCTAATGTAATCACCTTGAATTTGTTTCTTTGCATCACATTCTTTCATCAACTCCACTACTTTTCCTATAGCTATCTCTAATTTTGCACGTAGATCTCTATTAAAAATATTCAAAATTTATTGTAAAAAAGTGATTGTTTTCACTTACCCCCAGTGATTTGCTTTCATGGTACTTTTCAAATTATTTCTTCTAAAACTTTGAGGACCGCAGCCTAAATGTAATAACGTAAACATCTGTAAAAGTGCAGCCGTGTGTTGTACGACACCCATTGCATTCATTTTAAATGGTTTTTTGACTGAGTGCAAAGAGCAACGACAGGAACATTTCGTATTTTTAGTGTCAGTTTGTAAATAATCTATAAAACGTTCCAGATCTGCTACTTGTGTTTTTAGTTGCGCTACTAAGTGTTCTTTCATTCTCAATGGTGTAACCAAATGACCCAACGCAACATCCACTTGCTGTTTGACATCTGCTGGAGTTAGCTGCAAAATAGAAACATTCAGCTGTATTTCATAATCATAAAAATAAACAAAGTACAGTACAGTCTCGGTAATCCAAACACACGCTAATCCGACCATCCAGTAATCTGAACAAAGAAAAAACTCAGTAGTTTGCACAAATAGTTTATAATCTGAAGACAACTAATAAAATTTTCAGATTATAGAAAAATGTTCGGATTGCGGACAAAATAATAGGAAGAAAAATAGTGTTTACAAGCTAAAGTAGAAGAGTGGGTAAATGGAGGAAATCAGGAAAAGAATAATTTAACTGATTCAGAAATTATTGAGCAATTTATTGAATATCCGAACATAGATTATGATGAAGAAAGTGACAAAAATAACAAAACACGTTTTATAAAGAATAAAAAAGCTGTCGATAGTTTTAACATTTATTTAAAAAGCAATTTTCGTTTTTTAATTTTATCCAGTAATCCAAACTTCTCTGTAATCCGAATGAGGCCAGGTTTCTATTAGTTCGGATTACCGAGACTGTACTGTAGTTTGATTTTTAACAGTTTAACTTCGAAACGCAAAATTTGGAAACATGTTTATATAGACTTTATTACCTCCCCGAAGTTGTAAAAACATACCTCAAAATTAGACCCCATGTTTTAAGAACACCCTGAAAAAAAGCAAGAGTTCTCGCTCCTTATTTATTCATAGAAGTCAAGATTGGTAAACAAGCTTCAATTATATAAATTGTAATTCGGGCATTACCAATATAAAAGTCATTATTGAAAACAGAAACTATTATTATTTAGAAGCGTCTGCAATCCCCCTTAGTGTCACTATTGCTAAGTAATTATAGCTTTCAAGTATGGTTGCAGTTCCCCCAAATGAGGTCAAACAACTATGACCTTCATGTACAGCTGCAATTCCCCTGAGTTACAGCCTCAGGCCAAACAACTATTACAATCATCACTGTAAATTGTATAAAGGATTCAATAAATTTTAAAATCCATTATTTTTATTTTAAAATTCAAGAGTTTAAAACTAGAAATAATTATTTTTGTTCAATACAACGATATTGCAAATTATTTGCAATCACGTCAAAAATTTATTAATATTTAAAAATTTGAATTACAAAAGGATTCTATTAATTTCTTTTACTTAAATCCTAAATATCAAAACATGCAGAGGCAGGCTCACATCTAATTAAAACTCGTAAGGCTTTTTAATTCTTACTTTAGTTTAAAAATAAAAAATTCCCCTTTCCAGTGTTCATAATCAAAGTCAGGAGTTGGATTGAGGTCCACCTCGGATTTATGCTTTTTTCTTTAAAAATACGTTTATATTCAATAATATTTTGCTTTATTATCTAGAATTTATTGATTAAACTTTAATTATTAAAGTTTCTCAATAATTTTTCAATATAAAAAAAAATTATTTTTATTAACCCAAGGTAGGCTAAATAGTAGACTTCGATCCATAAGTGATTTCTTCTTCCAAGTCTCCCTGATATAAGGCAACCTAACTAATGTCTGTGGTGTACGTGCAAAAGTATTAGAAAACCTCAAGTTTAAGGCGAGCTCCAAACCACTGCAAGAGTAACAGTACACTTTATTTAGGGTACCTTTACTAACTAGATAAATTATATCTCGGTGGTTTACCATTACCATTAATAGAATACTTTGCCTAAGATTCAAAGCAGGTACGTTGACATTAGAAGTCAACGTACTTACATTCTAAAGAACCTTCTCTCTCAAGTGCTTTACAATCTAATATTTACCAAGTCAAAATTCACGAAAATCTTGCCATTTATAGAACTTAATAACTTGCTTATTAAAATATAAAATGAAAAATTTGAGAAATCAAATAAATTCCACTAGTATCATGGAGACCCTCAGAAACAGTTTCGTTACAAAATTAAAAAATAAAGCAACTATTTCGTTTTTTATATACAGGGTGTCCCCGTGACAGTTAAGAACCTTTGAGGTGGTGATAAAGGGCACTTTTCTAAGACAAATTTTTGTCCAATTCCAAACCCTTAGAGGGAACCTCCCTTTAAAGCAATTTTTTGAATTTCTGATTTCAAACGACCATAGCTCCATATTATTGATTTTTTAGGCTTAATGGATTAGACCGTTTTTTAAAGATCATTCGTTTATCTACAAATTAGGTTATAACCCCTTATCTTCTAGAATCAACGCATTTCAAGTTATAAATTAAATTAAGAAAAAAATGTTAAAAAAATTCAGGTTTTATTTTTTTTACTTTTTTTGCGAACCCCGTATCTCTTAACCCTTAGCGGCCACACGGGGTAACTAGTTACCCCAGGCTCAGAAAAAGTGAAATTAGAGATCTAAAACCTTTGAAATTAATCATCTTTTGATTGAAATTAGTAATAAATTTTTCTCTGAAAAAAGCCATCTATAATTGACCGATAAAAATCATTAGAAATATTAAAGAACTCTTCAACAAACATGAAGCAATCGGTTAGAAGTCTTAAAACACCCAAATGTCTTGTAGGTCTTGTACAACTAGGTTTTTCAGCCGGCATAATGAGTTAGCCCATGTGGCCGCAAGGGTTAAACAAGAAGTCTTAGAAAAAAACTTACAGCCCAAACCGGATAGAGAATTTAACGGTTCACAACTTTGGTCAAATAAATTTTTTTGGGAAACCAACCGTTTTCACAGAATCGGAGCTATGGCCGTTTGAAATCAGAAATTACTTTAAAGAAAGGTACCCGCCAAGGGTTTGGATTTTATTGGAAAAATTTTATTTGAAAATTTGTCTTAGAAAATTGTCCTTTATCACCACCTCAAAGGTTCTGTTCTCAAAGTTCACGGGAACACCCTATATATACAGCTGCGTTCCAAATAATAGCAGTGCTATATCACAAACACGGTAATCTTAAATAATTTTCTTATTTGAGTTGCTGGTGTTGTATAATTGCATATTATAGCAGATCTAAGATTAAAAATGAAAATTAGCTTATCAAATGCCTCATTAGCAAAGTAATTCAAGTATCGGCTTACCACTTGGTTGTTATTTTGTAATTTTAGTGTGATCAAAATAATAGCAGTGGTAACTTGTTCTTTGCATTTACAAGTTTTTCTTCTTTTTGTCGTGGGTTCGCGAACCCCCAAAAAACATTCTCACCTAGACCGATCAAATAAATAGTATATTTATAACAAGTTTTTATAAAAATTTTGTCAACATTACAAAGCACAAATTTTGAAATTTTATATTTGTTAGGTGGTAATTCTTAATTCAAATTTGATTTCTAAAGTTTATTGTTATTTTGCTTTGCGCAGTAACCAGTAAATAAAAATTTTAAAAAGTAGTCTTTTGCTCATTTTTTAACATAAGCTTCCTTTTCTTGCCATACCTTTCCTCCCCACCGAGGTTGAGTATGAGAAATTGAGGGTTTTCAAGAAAGAGGTAATAATAATTAATATAGTTTTGGGAGGGTAGCACCCATAGGCCTAATAGTAAGTAATCCAAGAAATTACTAACTATTTTATGATCGTCTCCGTGCTTTGAAGGGCAGTATGAAAACAAAATAGTTTTTCCTTCAAAAATGTAGAACAAATTGTGTTTGCAAGATTACTGTAAATGCTGAAACAAGGTCTTACCTGACAAAATTTTTGTTCATCTAATTCCAAATTCATTCTGACTTTCAGTTCGTTAAGAATAACTCTTTGGTTTTCTAATATTATATCTTGTGGTACCCCCGCTTCACCACTTTCGAAAGCGTAACGTTCCAATTCTCTTAACTGTGATTTGAGTTTTTCTATAAGCTGTTGCTGTTGGGCTCGTCGTAAACGTACGGCTTCTACAAGGCTTGCTTCGTCCATCCTTTCTTTAACCAATGCAACATCTGGGATACCACGAAAAGCAAACTCTTCAAGGGATTTCAAAAGGCTTTCTTTGTTAGCCTGCGGTGCAGTAACTACTTGTCGAAGTCGAAATTGAACCTGACAATTAAGCATAATTCAAGATTGGTTGAAAGAATGACAATAAAAATTGTGTAATACCTGTGCAAAATGAGTAGTGAGGGCTAACAGTGACGTATTTAACAGTTCTTGTTCTTCCTCCAATAGTTTCAATTTATCTTCCGAAAACATACTGTAAGAAGTAAGCGATCCATATGGTAGGAAATTAAGGGTTGTTTAGCATAATTACCAATAGTGGTGATCACAACACTGATATTCCGAAGTTCGGCAAGTGCTGTTATCCTCAAATTCGTCATTAGGTGCCCCCAGAGGGTCCCACCGTTCACAGATCGGTTTGTCATCGTCACCCATAAAATCTTGCATTTTAAACACTTGGTGATGATTTATAGAATATTTCTGGGTTCAGTTTCTGATAATCTAATGATTTTAGCTTAAATATTTTGTAAAAACAAGTGATAATTAATAAAGAGTAACTTACTCAAATTTTGAAAAATAATTTATGCAATTTAAAGTAGGACACTTTTTATGAATGTAATGTTAAATATTATTAATAAATAAAATATATAGGGTAAATGCTGATAATAAACTAGGAAATGTCATATTGCTGAAGGCCATTTTCAAAAACACGGCTATCGATCGATTAGAATGGTTGACCATTGCCGTCGACGCTAGGGGGACGACAAAAGTGTCAGTTGGGTGAAGTTGGAATTGGTTTTTATTGCATTACGTGCATTGCAAACTTCATTTTGATACAAGTGGATACAACACAACGAAAAACAACGGCCTGCTGTTGTTAATTACTTATTTACTGTTTATACTTGTATATTTATAAATAAATTGGCAGCAGTGTTAGTTATTTCTATTATTTGTACATACAGGTAAATAACCTTTACATTCTTATGGCGTTTTTTCGTACTACGTAATATTTTGTAAAATATTTTCATATTTAGGTGAAATTGTTCGACGATTGCACGATAATGAAGATGCCACCTCAGAAGCCAGGTAATGGATATTACGGATACGAAGAGGTCCCAAATTATTCCAATGAAACACCTGACCATACTGTTGATGAACCTGTAAATAATACTCCTGCTGAACAAAATACAAATAATGGCGAGGACGTATTTTCTGAATACTTGTGGATGGAAAACGAAGAAGAATTCGATAAGGAAGTCATGCAGCAGCTAGAAGAAGAGGAACTTATGGAACAGTGCATAGAAGCCATGCTCGAGGAACGTAACAGTACCTCCGACAATCGATTGGTCAGAACCAACTCGCAATGCTCCCAAACATCAGAGTAAGTTTTTATTTCTTTTTTAACCACTCTTTTACTACGTATCGCTTTTGACTTCTCAGGGGTAGCGAGATCCTTAATTTGGTTAACAACTTTAAGTTGGATTTGGTGGACGTTACGAAAAGTACGTTAAACCCCCTTGCTGCCGAATTCGTTCCCGATTCGTTTACCAACAGAAACCCTACAAGAAGAGAATGACTATATCAAGGTAGTTTTCCTTAAACTTCTCCGTTTAAAAATTTGTTATTAGTTTTGTTTTGAATCTCATAAATTTGCATTAAATCACTTTTTTAACAGTGCATTTTATATTTTATTTTGGTTTTTAATTTTTTGTGATATGGGTTAAAGTTTACGAGAGCTGTTTAGTTTGTTTTTTTGCTTCATGTTTTTATTTTTTTACATCAGTTCATCTTTCACTACTTAAAACTAATGCTAAGTTGAATTCTAAGTTAGTTTATAATTTTATAAATATTAGTTTAATTTAGGACATAGTAATTTATAATCACTTACAGGTGCTTTCTGACTTATCTAATCAGGTATTCACCTTCAAAAAAGTATGTTTATTATTGATTCGCATACAACCGAACGATCTGTTTTTGTCTCATTTAAATTTAACTGAAATAATATGTCGATTAACTCAAAACTTGAATCTCCTGTATATAACATTGCTATTCTTCAGTTTTCCGTAAGTCAGAGTCTACCTGTACAGTTTATCTGTTTCTTTTATGGAATTTGGTTAGTCGTAGTTTTTTTTTCTTCGGCTGTTGTGAAGATCTTATTACATCACATTACACATCACATTTTTTTGCTCAAAACTGCTTTAAGTATAAGTTTCAATTGAAGTTTTCCCTTGAAAAGATGTACAAGTTAACTATAAATAAATAAATTTTAGAAAAGGTGTTGTCACAAAAAAATATAAATTTGGTTTAATTTATTTCGTGCACCAAAAATTTTTTTTAGTTGAAATTAGAGAAAATGTTTACACAATTTCGAATAGGCTTGATTAGTTATTCTCTATTAAAACAGTAGCTAATGTATAACGTAGAACATCTTTTTATTTTGTAGATAAGCAAAAATAACAAAATTTATTCAAAATTATTTCTAGCAAATTATTATACTATGGTTTTTATGTATAAATGCTGTGACATTGCTAAAAGGTACATTATACTCATGTAACACGAGAAAGTACAGAGTATTTTCTCCTCTTAGTTTAATTTTTAGTTTATCTTACCTGTTGTATGAAAACCTGGTTCGGTGAAATAAAAATAATTAATTTTTAAGTAACTAATCTGTTTGAGGTTTGTAATTTGTATAGAACTAACAAAAAAAATTTTAAATTTGACTTTCATTGTTTGTTACTAAAATAAAATTTTTCATATAACAGGTGAAATAAAAAAATTGAACTGAAATTTATGTGTGAAAATTAGTTCAAAAATTATAACTTACATTTGTAAAATATAAAATTGCTCTGTATATTTTGTTTTATTTAAAACTTGTAAGTTATTTCAAATTGTATATAATTGAAGAAATTATTAAAATGCACATTCATAACAGCTTGAATTTTTTAGTTTTTAGATTTGTAATAACGCTTTAATTTTTTATTAGTACTAGAAACATCACTAACTATAATTTATTTACCTGGGATATGTCGAAATGGTTAAATAAAACTAAAATTATTCCAAATTTTCTTTTGAAATTTGTTATAACACTCAATAAATGTTTCATTTCCTATTGAATTTATGCATTTTATCTCCTTTCCTTCCCGAAAAGTTTTTCTTTTTACAAAAACCCTTGTGTGTTTTTGCAATATTTAAGTAATTTGTGTTCATTTTTATTTGCCTTTGTAAATTAATTACATTTAATTTTAAAGATTGCTTTTCATCTTCCCGTTTGTACCTGTATGCTATGTTTTTTTTGCATTTCTGCCAGTAAACGTTCTTTTAATTTAAATTTTATCTATATTTTTAGAATATGGGATGGTTTGTTTTTGGGTTTTTGTATTAAGGTTAGTTGCCATGTAAATTTTTTGTTAAGTTATAGAAAAATAATAAATAGGTTTAATCGGTTAACAACTATAGGGATTGAATCCACAGTCAATTAAATAATGTTCCACTTAGTGAACATTTCCAACGATTTTATAATATTGCTTACAAATTTGCAGTGATACTTAATGAAAGCTAAATTTGTTTTCAATTCTGGATTGTTTAACAATCTTTTATCGATTTAGTGCTAGAACTGTCTAATTCGATAACAAAGTTATCAGGGTTAGCAGTAACGCTATTGAACACTTTACTGAGAGGTGAATAAATTGGCCCTAAGAATTCAATTTTACGTTACTGAAATTACACAGGATTCCAACATACAAATAAGTACCGTGATGAACAAATTACGTAATTATTCAGGCTGATTGGAAATCAATTATCGATTATCATTGCTTCAGACTTGATTCCCGAACTCAGATTTAAACAGGAAATAAAAGATTTGACATAACCCAAATATATGTAGTTTTATTTGTGCTGTACGTTTATGATCGTCTCTTGTTTTGTTGTGTTAACAATTTTGTTTTGTACAACGGAAGAAAGAACTGGTTGGTGGTAGATGGCGTACGGTAGGTAATTTCATTAAACGTGGTGGTCCATGGCTATTTTTCCGTATCATCGATGAGTAAATCGATCGAATGAGTTGGCGCTAAATTCAATTTTAAAAGTCGAATCTTGCAGTATATTTTAAATTTACAAAAATTTAAGGGGGGATTTATCACCATCAGCTGAGTAAGGTAGGTTTCTAGTACTAGAGAAGAAAAAATAAATTTAGCAAAATTCCGCCCTGACTTCGATTTAGTCCGATTTCGATAAGTGGTAGACAGACAATTGATAAAAGTTCGAAATATTTTGCGTATAAATCCAAATTAAAAATCTTTTAAATATTAAAGTAAAAAATAAAACTTCTATCTTAATTTTTCGAATATCTTATAAAAATAGTTTACAAAAAACTATCAACGCTTAACTGTAGATTCATGGGACAATATTACACAAAAATAAGGTCAAATATGGTTCAGATAAAACTTTTAGCAATCACGTCATAAGCATTATATGAAAATGTGAAATTTAATTTTTATGTTGTAACTAAAGACGTCATCAAATTTGAAATTTATATCTGTACCGTGTATCGGTTCAAGTTTTATGTTAACCATAGAACAAAATTTGTATAAATGTTTCTATATAATAATAGAAAAAAAAATAAAAGACAAGAAATTTTAATTAAATTTTGTTGATTTTGACCAATCTATTAGGAATAATTCTACAAATAGCGAGTTCGCCCCTGTTAATTGCAGCCACCTCTTGGGCAACGTCCACATTAAGTTTTGTGTATTGTGGTATTATGCATAACCACTCACAACAACATAACCTCGTAAATTTAAAAAATAGCAGCTACGAATAACTTCTAAATAAAAATGTGTGGAAGATTGGCATGGTAATTTACTTTTATTTTATTAATATTCACTATACACATAAACAAATTTTCAGCTATTTATCCCCGAACGAGTTGTGTAAAACTTGTTCTTATAAAACGACATTTGATTCAGCATCTTTGCAACCTAGTTATCAGAGCGATTCTTTTTACAAGTTTGTCCCGTTATACAATTTAAGTCCTTCGTTACCTGTTCCTGTATTAATTGATAAAAATCAGTTCCAAGATGATCCCAAAAACTTGTCCGATTATGTGATCGTACCTATGCGGTGGGGGATGTTACCACGTTGGGTAAGAGTTGTATATTACTTTGTTTCTGTAATTAGCTATTGCAATTGTAGCAAACCAACGATGTTCAAGTTAAAATAAGTCACACTCACAATGCTCGGCTTGAAAATATATTGGATTCCAAAATGTATGGATATGAAATACGGCAAAATAGAAGATGTGTAATTTTGAGCAATGGCTATTATGAATGGCAAACAACCCGTGCTGATAAGCAACCATATTATCTTTACCATGAAAATTTGGTAGGTTTTTCTTACTATTATCTTTTCAATCATTCGATTAATTATATTATGTTATTACTGTGGGACCATAAAAACCACAAAACTTAAACTTCCCAAATCAGCAAGGAGATTTTAGTCACTTTCATCTCTTTGGTAAGACTGCTTTAGATCTCTCTCTCTGAGTTCTTAGCCCTATGTAAGGGCATAGTGTCCACTTCTTCAGAATGGTTCTGTTGGTAGATACTTTGGTGGTTTGCCATTGCCTGCCGAGGGAAGACCATCAGAATAATGTTTTTACTCTGCTCGGGATCGAACCGAGGATCTCAGCTTAGCAGTCGACGCACATAAGCGTCAGGCCAGGTCTATCTTCGGATCTTCAGATCTAAATATATGTAAAAATATAGCTAGCTAGTATATATAGAAACTTCCAGCAGGCACTTATCCAAGTTTTCATAATTGGAGCTGCGAAGTATTTTTTGATTTCAAAGTGTCTTGATTAAATGCTTGCTTAATTTTTTCTTTGTTTTTCTACATTGTTAAAATTGTAGAATGTGCAACACTAATTTCCAAAGCTAACTGAATATTACTCTCCCTATTTTTTCGTCGAGCAACTATAGCTCCTGAAAAACATTTTCATCGTCTTTACAGTGTAACATAAATCTGGGATTCTTTTGTATTTCTCGGGTATTCTCTGAATGTCAAGTCACGCTAGTGTTTAAAACTCAGTGACTTCTTACTGGTACGTTGTTATAACCGGGGAAAAACGCTAAGCATAGAAAATTTTTTGTCGTTAGAGGCGAAGTTGTTACATCTGAATGTTTTTATGTTGATTTACATAGAATTTCAAACATTTGTCGATAATTAGATTGTTACATACGGATTTTTGTTGTAAGCAGTGTAACCGTTATAAACGGTTTTTACTGTACTATACTTGGATTCCAATCTTTTGCCTCCAGGTCGTTTAATTGGAATTATTCTATCATTTCTGACTAGAACAAATTTTGATTCATCACTAAATACAACTTTTCTTGAATGGTTAGTTATTTATTATACTTTTAACCCTGCACAGTCGCACTGGGACAATTTTGTCTTAAGCGACCGCGAAAAACTAAGAAATCTTAGTACAATGTGATCTTGTACGTGTTGTCTAGTCGCCTTCTGCCAGTTAGTTCTTGAGTTACAGTGATATAAGCTTTTCGACTGAACAAAAACGTCCCAGTACAACCGGCATGTTAGTAGCAGTTGCGATTTAAAAGTTTTGTGTTTTTTATCCAAGAGGCTTCTAACAGTGCATTAAGGTATGTAAATAAATATTTTAATTATCTGAAGAAGACCTAATGACCAGAATAATACTCATAGTCACAAAACAAATGGTGGAATTAAAAGCGTTACTGGGATTAGTATACTTAAGCAGATTGGAAAAACAGAACCACACCAGTACCAAGGATTTATGGAAGCCACGATTTGGAAATAATTTGTATAGAGCCGTAATGCAAAGACATCGTTTTCATTATTTGTTAGCTTGTCTTCGTTTCGACGATAAGGCAACCAGAGTCGAATGATGACAGGTGCATGGATTAGCACCTATAAAAGAAATTGAGATATATTTATTTCGAATTGCATGCGACATTATTGAGCAACTTCTCAATTTCCGATGACGATTTAGTTCAAAAGTTCACATACCTAGTAGGTAAGCCAGGCAAGTATGGTATAAAAATTGTATTCATGAACGATGTGTAAACTTCGTATTTGATATGTACGGAGCCCTATATAGGACGTGTTTAAACTTTTGAAGGTGAATCTGTGCCAAGCTATTACGCTCGAAATTGTTAACATTAATTTATCACACAGGACAAAATATCACATGTGATAATTGGTTCATGTCTGTCAATCTTGTTAAAAAGAAAGGAAAACTTACTACGACTTGACCATGATTGTCACTATAAGAAAAAGTAAACGTGAAATGCTACCATCCGACCATACTAACAGTGGTTGCTGATACTACTCGCTACGCATACGCTGAAGGAAATACCTTAGTTTTGTATTGTCTTAAAAGAAACGAGGCTGTTTTATTGTTATCAAGTTTGCACTATAGTGGACGACTGGACAATTATACTGGGAAACCGGAAATAGTAGCTTTCTACAATCTTACTACACATCTTACTTTTTACATGCTTACACCACTGCTTGTGTTACTTTGAGGTGGCCTCTAAGACTTTTTATGATATGTCGGAGGTTGAAATCAATTCCATTATATTATATAATCTTCAAGCGTTAAATACAGGATTAACTTTTGGGCTAATTCAAGCACACCTTCAATCTTGCTTTCAATTGCCAACACTGTGGGACCTTCTCTACGTGTGATGATTCAAAAAATACTGGAAGTTAACCACAATCTAAAGCCCACTTGTGACCACCATCGAGTCAGTATTTGTGCAGCATGTAGCGAATTTTAATCTTTTTGTTATAAATTTTATAATATTTTTTCATTTAGTGTTTGTTTTCATTTATAAGTTCTTGTTTGAATAAAAATAATATTATTTGTGTATTCAAAGTGGTTGTCGATTTATTTTTCATAAAACTTCTCGATTTTCCTCTCCTTGAAATTATACATTTTCAAGCGATCCAATAATTATAAGTGCTTTTTTTGATAGAAACGATCAAAGCCCGGTTTTTCTTGAATGGTCGAGTGTTCATGGTAATTGGTTGTATACTATGGCGCATTTTTTAATTGTTACAAGTTACAAAGAAATTACTGCAATATTATTACCTTTTTAATTTCTGTTTTTGAAAATCATTTTACTAATTGAGACATATATAATATTTTCTTTATGGTCTTATTTGCTGTAATAAATTTGGCTTCTTCAGTAGATGGTGCAACTATAAATTGTCTTCTCGTTTTGTACAAATCCAAATATTGATTTTCTATCTTCTATACTTCTTACAAAATCTGAATCACTAAATCGCAAAATCTGAATCCTTCAGTTATATCTTTCTTCGAGTTTTCTTGCTGTATTTCAGAATTGATTATTCTATGCAAATATTGAAAATGTGTGTTTAATTGCTTTCACACGTTGTTACAAAGAAGAATTGTTCTTTCCCATTTAGTTCAGCACTAGCAGTTGAACAGTTTGTCTTTCTTTATTTTTTTATTTGTATTATTTTTTACATGTAACAAAAAACTGTAACTGAA
Source organism: Cantharis rustica (assembly GCA_911387805.1). NCBI lineage: Eukaryota > Metazoa > Arthropoda > Insecta > Coleoptera > Cantharidae > Cantharis > Cantharis rustica. The sequence continues at coordinate 14,999,837 of OU426883.1, forward strand.
TGGTATTATAATAGTACATAAAAGTTGAGGTTTTCACATATTCCATTTATTCTATATTTTAATGATCAAAAAATCACTTTTTTTCTTTAGTAAAATGTGGTCGTTTTTGTTTAATTTAACTTAAGTCAATATAATAATGCTGTCTGAAGTGTTCTTTTTACCGTTTTTTCTTTTTCCAGTCGATGACACTGTTTTTGTCTTTTGGGCACTTACAAAGGCTGCCACCCATTGTTTCAATTGTTCCTTTGTTTCTGGCTTCTAGTGATAGATCCATCAATGCAGAAATTCGCTTGGATTACGTTGAAATAGCTCTCATTCTCATATCCAAACAATTGAACAAAATTGAAAGCTTATACAAATTACCATATTCATAGCATTGGCAATATCGTGCACCTTCAATCTACGATCTCTCAAAACCATATCACGAATTTCGTAGATGTCTCTGCAGTAGTGACGTCACTTGGTTTACCTTACCTGAACTTTAGGTATCTCATGTGCTTATACAAAAGAATCCTGGTAATATTTATCTTACTTTGAGTTTGTTTCTATAATCTTTTTTTTTTATTAACACAAAATTCACTTTTTTAAATTTTGCAGAAAAATAATAATTGTGTTATTTAATGGCTACCACAATAAAACTAATTGACATAACTTTCTGAAATGTAGACTAGTAACTAATTTACTTTTTAACAAACTTTTATCTTTTGATACTGTGAATTTTTCAGGCATCTGATGGAAACAGTACTACAACTAATTGGACTGGAAATGCAACATCGGTTTTAAAATTGGCAGGGATATTCAGCAAACATACAAATGACTTTGTATGTATTTTCTTATTAATATGTTATATTTTTGAAGTTTTGATTATTTATTTATTATTGTTGAATACACTTATACAAATTTTCGATGGTTTTTACACAGTAAAAAATTGTTATTTATTCAGGGTGATGTGAAGTATTCATGTTCAATTATAACCAAAGAAGCTGATTCAAATTTAGCATGGCTACACCATCGCATGCCAATTGCTTTATATACCCATAACGATGTACAGGTTAGTTATTAATATTAAAAAATCATAACAAGTTGTTTTGCTAAACTAAAGGGTTTGATCAAAAACTTGCATTTCTAAGTTTACAACATTATTTTCTTAAAAAATTACTAATATAAAACATGCCTCATAATTTAGAAATGGTTAAAATCTAATTGCGAAGAAGGAGTGAACTTTTTGAAAAAGTATGGAGATGTCGAAGGTGATAAAATTGAAAAGTCCAAGTTTCATATTAAATTTCACGCTGTAGATAAGGCATTTGTCAATAAATCAAGTTGCGAAAGTGACAAATGCATTGTGCCATATAACATCAAGTAAGTAGAAACAAATTTTAATTTGTGTTTATTCTAATTACTAATTTTTTGTAGACGCAAGAATACATTAGATGATTGGATTTGTAAACGTAAACCTTCGGCATCGTAAGAACCACGGTTAATAATGTAAATAAACTTAAATTTTTTCAGTTTTTACATATTGTTCAATTTTTTACTTTCTTAGTTTGTTATTGTATTTTTCTATCGAGTTACGTAAATGTTTATTTGTTATATTTCAAATACTTACTGTAAATTATCGTACTGACAAGGCATTCCAAATATGCAGTTAAGCTTTTGGTTTTATCTTAGGAATGTAAGAATTCAGTAAGGAATGTTAGTTATAAGATTTTGCCATTTGTTTGTTTTAAAAATAATAATTTATGATACCTGTTTCTAACTGTTTTTTACTTATTGTAAAATTTGTATATTATATATTTATATAATTTCTCATCTTAAAAATTTTTTTTATCCTGATCATGTTTCTTGCAAGTCTTGCGTTTTTGGATTTTTCTCACAACTGCAGGTCAGCTTCAATTTTTTAGTACCTTATTTACCAGCCTAGCTGCCTGACAAGCTAAAAATGATCAATAGATAAGTGGTTTAGGTAGTGTAACTTGATATTAATCATATCAAATCTTTTAGCATAAACCAAAAAATGCACAAACTCTTTTTCGAAACTAAAATGTTTAAGTTATCACAATATATAAATACACCGTATGAAACTTACGTTTAATGTGAAATTAGAACCACGCTATCATATGTCGGGACAATCACTTGCACAGGTTCAGTCTGCTCTTTGCATAAAGGGCATGTGGCAAACTAGATTCTAACCTTTTCTTATCTAAAATGAACGGCCATTAATAATAATAATTTTATTTAATAACATAGGTTTACAATGATAAAAAAAACAAATACAAAGTAAACATTGTAGTTATTAAAGGGTATACATTCAGCAAAGCTGTTTTTCAATTATACCCAGTTAGCATTCATTTTGCTCGTTCAATAGCATCGCTTTGATATTTTTCCTAAACGTGAAGCTTGTTCCGGCAGTCATAAATAAGACGATAAACTTGTTAAAGACTTCTGACGCACGATATTGAAATGAGCCCTTGAATTTGGACATTTTATGGTAAGGTATACATAAATTCGCAATGTTTCGAAGGTTAAGTTGATGGCAATCTGATCTTCTCTCCATTAATTCAAGTAAATAATTTGGGCATTCACGCTTATATATATTATATAAAAACACAGCAAACAGAAGTTCAAACCGAGCGTTAATTTTGAGAATACAAAAATTATTGTAGTACGGTGTAATATGGTTGCGGAAATCGATGTCATAAGCGAATCTAATGCAGCAATTCTGCAATATTTAAAGCTTATGTTTCAAGTTCACAGTTAGGTATCCATAATAGACTGAGTTGCAGTAGTCCAGATGACACAAAACTAAACTTTGCACTAGGTGAACTTTACTTTAGCAGGAAGAAGAGACTTGTATCTATACAAGGATTTCAGTTTGTAGAATCCAATTCCACAAACCTTATTTACATGCGCTTCAAAAGTCAAATTACTGTCGCAAGTCACGCCGAGGTCCCTGACATTCTCGCTAAACTTAATATTGCAGCCATCAAGCATGACATCAGTAGTTTGAGTATTGTCGACTAGGGTACAGGAGAAAGCACTTCCCATTCGCAAGCAAACAGTTTTATGAGGGTTAAGGATTAACCCATTGTTGCTGGACCAGAGTTTTATCGAGGCCAAATTAATATTCATATTTATTAAGTGTGATTAAGTGAAATGATAAAAATTCTAAGTTTTTCTTAAAACCAAAATTCTTAACATAATCCAAAGCCATCTTGTCGAGTGACCCCGTATTTATTTCTTGTAAAACACAGCAAAAAGAGTAACGTTATTGAACAGAATTTCAACTAATTGATTGCATATGGAAATAATGAAACGCAATTATCTAGAACATAGTTTATTTTTTTACTCGACTACTGTCTATACAAAGAAAAATATAAAATTTTACGAATTTATTTGATGCAATAAAGAAAAATAAATTTACAATTTGTAAAAATTTAAAAATAAATACAGGAGTTAAAACATTGTAAACAAATTTCCAAATTTATTATAAAATGGCACATTTTAAATTATAAATAAAATAATAGTTTTGTAGTCATAATCCTAACGTTAAAAATTCTTTTTGTAAGATTATGTCTTCTACATAGTTTTTAAAAAGCTAAACTCCCTCAATTGTAGGAAGGTAAACAAAAAAAATGTATTAATAAAAATTTTTCTTTTAACTTTTTTTAAACATTTTTTGGTACAAAATTAATAAAACAACGGTTAAAAATGATATTTTCAAAATTAAAAAGTATAACAAAATTAATATAAGAGAATGTAAAATCTTAATCGTAATCATAGTCGTCTTCATCCAAGTCATCATCATCATTTATATCTGAAGTTTCATTGTCGCTGTCGGATTCAACATCAGAATCATCCTAAAATTTAAAATATTACAATCAAGTAAAAAGTTTGTAATAAAATAATATCATTAAGGTCTTAATATATCTAGATATTTCTAGAACACACAATCCAAAAATACTGCCTGACCTGCAGTAATACACCAAGAATCATAATTGAGTGAAAAACAAATTTTCTAGAAAATTATGTTTTGTTTCTAATTTCTATTTGGCAACCTGAAAGTCTGATGAGATCGAAACTATTGGTCATCCAGGAAATCAGTTTGAAATTTATAATTTTTATGTTGGTTTTTTATTTGATGAGGATTGTGTGTAGTAGAAATTTTTAATTCGTATAAACATGTTACATTACATTTTCAGTATTTTCTACTTTAATGCTCACTTTACTGTTTAGAGCAGCATCTCTTTCGGTCTTCATATTTTTGTACTCTTTCAACTCTTCTTTAGATAAGTTTTTCAAAAATCTGACATATTCTTTCAAGTATTGACGCTTCATTTTCTCTACCTCATCTTCTAATTTTGCCTTGTCTTTCTTCTTTAAATTCTTCCAAGCTTCCTTGAGAGATTTTTTACCAGAATACTTTTGACTAAATAAAGCAATTGCAGATCTGAAAATATTACATTTAATTGGAGGTAACTTATTTATAAGAATTAAACTTACACTGGAGGTTGCACAGGTTCATTGGCATATTTATTAACTATAACAGGAACGGGAGATGGAACTGGAGATGGAACGGGTGAAGGAACCGGAGATGGTGGAGTGGGAGTAGGAGGACTTTCAATTTTTGGCACAATTTCTGCAGCTACAGCTGTTTTCTTCCTCTTTCTTACAGGAGAATTTTCATCTGATTTAGTGGGAGCTTTTCGTTTGGGTAAATTATTTTGTAGCTCCTCTTGTCGTTGGTCTTCGGATAAGGTGTCCAGGTAATTAGAGAAATTTTGTTTATATTCTTCTAGTAACTGAAATAAATAATAAATAAAATTTGTTTAAAAGATCAATTATCATTTAAACCAGTGATAAGAAAATTATTTGCTGCAATAATACTTAAAAATTAGTTAATCCTTCAAGTTTATTTTATTACTACTTTTTGAAGTGAAAGCATACCAAATTTGATTACAAACACGCATACATTTTTTGTAGATCATGATTTTGTTTAATCACCCCAAAACGTCTAAATTCATCAAAATCTCAACTTTTTTTTCTGCATTACAATACTTTTTCATACTACGTATGATAAAGTAAAAATATTAGACCTAGAAATTTGAGAAGTCTGAATGTGGAGGAGTACGAGAAATAGAGGAAAAGGATACTTTAATCAGCTTTGGAGCTATAAGGCCCATAGTGATTTTACACTGCCATTATTATTTAAATAAAACTTACACGATTAACTTCCTGTCTGTAATGTTCCTTTCTTGATTCTGAACAATTTTTCCATTGAACCGCAACTTCTTTTAATCTCTCTCTAGCATCCACTTTTTTGATTTCTTCGCCTTTTAACACCTCACTCGAAAAGAGGCTGTATGCTGAGTTGGGTGGCTTTGTTGGTTTACCAGCCACCCGTTCCCTTAATAACTTTTCCTCTTTGTTGAGAATGGGTTTTCGTGTTCCAGGAGTATAATTTGGATTATTATTTAAGTAATCCTTTAATTGCTCCTGAAATACTACTTCACTATCCAAAGCTTTATTAATATAACTGATTTTTTTTTTATCGGGCATCGCTTTCCACATATGCTTGCACTGCACCTTCAATACGTCACGATGCTGGTTTGTATTCAAATAAGTAGTTTTTAATTGTTCTTCATAGTACAAACTAAATGGAGTTTGAGGTTTTTTGGGTCCACTGCTGATCCGGGATTTTATTTTATCAACTTTCCTTTTTTCCACCCCTCGAGGATATTCCGGGTGATTACGACTAAAAAATATTTAAATAACAAACAAAACCATTTCAGAGATCCTACAAACTTTCCAAAATACTACATAATATTTATTATCAAGAAAAATTATAATTTTCTTTATAATAAAAATTATTTAATATCAAAGTACAATAAAAATTCAGTGGTTTTAACTATAACATTTCTTCCGAAGTATAATAAACTTTTCAAATGTTTGAACAGATTGAGATAGAAGCATGGGGGTTTCCAAAACTAATGCTCTTTAAAAATACTCATTGTTATTTCAGATTTTTAAGCAATTTTATGATCTAAAATTCATCCATTCAAAATTAACCTAATTTGTTAATGTCGTATTTGTTTAGTCGACATGTAGCAATACATTTTAAGTTATTTAAGGATTTCAGTGATTAATATAAAAATCAAATATGATGACCACACCTTTTCAAGTTGTAATTCAGAAAGCATCAATTCTGTGTTTATTGCAAAGAAGTGTGTACTTAATTGTCAATTTATAGTTAATAAAATTAATATTTGTCAAACTGAAATAACGGCAAAAACAAATTTACAGCATCTTATAATTATAATTTTAGCTTAATACAGCTGTACTTATTAGTAACAGCTCTACAATGTGCAAAAGTCTCAAGACTTTTTTCTGAGTGCCATATTTTTCACAGGAAAAGACCCAAAGCCGAAAACTTTTCGAAAAAATATAGCACGAACAAAAAGTTCGGATGACTTTTGCACATTTGGGGGCTGTTACTCTCGAGACAAGACCACAATCCCCGGAATCTACTTTGCCGCTAAGGTTTGTTATGAAAAGTATCAGTCCACTTATAGATTTATAAGTTTTACAGCTTCTTAGAAACTATCGAGGATTTGGCCCTGTTCAATAACACGGCTCACAGTTTTTAACCACAATGTCATTGCTTGCACTTGTCATTGTTTGAGAGATGGGTAAATTATGAGGCCAAGATACTTTACTTTTTACACTAATTGTAAAGCAAATCATTGCACCATTATCAAATATTTTCCTTTGATGTGCGAGATGCTCAACAGTTCTCTGAATTAAAATTCACGCTTTCTGAACATTTTGGAGGAATATTCACTAGTTGTCGAAATAACGGCATTTTAAAATTTGAAAAAGCAGGGACTTGTAAAACGCGTCATAGCAATGCCATGAGAACTCGCACGTTAAAAACCGCACTCTTGTGTGCTTTCAACTACTCTTACTGTTCGCTGTCAGATGCAGCCGATAGAACGAGTTCTGTGTCTTCGAGTTCTTCTTCTTCGAATGAAGTTCTGTCATTCTACAGGGATATTTTTAATTAGTTATACAACAACGGCAAATCACACAACCATGTAAAAACGAGTTCGATACAAGCGGAATACGACAAGTACATGCCGCTATAAATGCATCAGTTAAGACTAGTTTGGAGCACACGTACTGGTAACAGAATGGATTTCAAGCTACACCCGAACATAGGGTTGGGGTAGAAATTTCATGTAACATAACTTTGACGCAGAGAGAGTAAATTTTGCTTCGCGTTTAAAACTATTTTAAAATTAACTATATCTTCAGTTCACGAAAGATTTAAATTGATTAGTTTGAAGGATGGTTTATATTATGTTAATTTTACGCGAAAATTAATGTTATGTAACAAAAGAATTGTTTATTCGAATCTTTGTTTTGGGTAAAATGGAGGATGGTGTTGTTGATTTTATGGGGGTAGATTGTTTTGGTAAAATGTGAAAGAGGTCGTGTTAGTAATACGAAGGTTGATAATTTAAATTATCTGAAGTTTACCAGTGTAAATTAAACTTTGTAAACTACGCGCCACCTATATTATTAATATCTTGGATTGACTATAGGTATATATGCTGATATGTATGATTTTTTTTGTTATGTATTTGAACTTGTACAGAGCGGCAATATATATCTGATAACAAAGAGCAGTATCATAACAAGGACATCTTACGTTTTCAGCAACTTTATTTCATCATTTCAAATATCTCGCAATGAGATACAAATAATATAGATTCTTTTTTACAAGATTATTTAAGATATAACAACTCGTTTGAGATGACAATTTAATATGTGTAATGACATAATTAATTAAGGGTGAACAATTTATTTATTAAGGTGTGGCAATGTGTTGAGAGGTATTAGGTTTATAAAAGGTTTTGATTGGTCATCGAAATGCATATAGGTACTTCTTTACAAAATATTACAAAGATTATGGTCGTTACATATGAATAAACAATATCTGATGATAGGGGGGAGTTACTTATTGAACAGTTATTTAAATCATATTTCAAATTAAACGTATTCTGGATTAAATGATATCAAGGAGATTAACTTTGCTGGTAAATTGGTTGTTGGACTCCCTTTTTCTTTTCGGTCAAATAAATATTCATAGTTAAACCAAATCCTGTGTTTTATTTAATTTGTGTATACTAATTATTCCTTCAGGTATCCTATCAGTGATTCCGTCACTGACATATATAAGCTTAGGTGAGAAGTTAGAATAAGGTAAACAAAGGTAAAAGACGTTAGCATTCAAAGAGCCATCCGCAGATTTAAAAGTAAGTTTTAAGTAAGTTGTAAGTTTTACGAGGAAACACAACGTGCGCAGTTTGTTTGACGATCATAGTTTTGGTTTGGTTTGGAACTTTGATTTGAGAAGGCGGTAATTCAAATTGAAGAACCAAATATTACATGATATAAAATTTTTGTATGTTGCTTATTATGAAATTTTAAAATCAAACTGAATTAAATTGTACATTATCATAGTCTAACATCTGGCATAAGAAATATATACCCTCATCTGTTATTTAATGATAATAAAGAATATATACTAGATAATGGATACATTGATACATCGCAAATAGGTTGCCTAGCTAAATCGCGTGCCGATGATGTTAAACAATAAAATGTTTAATTAAATTTTTTTGATGAACTTCCCCGATCAGTTATTTAAGAAAATCGAGCATTAGCTGAAAGAATATACCCCAAGGAATTAAAAAAATATAGGTTGCCTACTTTTCCCTCTGCACAACTATGGAGTTGCCAGGTATAAACAGATAAGTAAAAGTTATTAATATACCCTGATAGGTTATTTAATCAAATTACATATTAAATGAAAGCTTTTCCAAATCCAACCGTATTAGGTTGCCTTATCAAAAAGCTTGTTAAATCCATGGTCGCCTAGATTTAAGATGTTAAATTTTCTGCGCGAGCATTGAGAGTAACAGAGAAGCGTTACACGCTATTCCATTTGACAGACAAAGATGCAGTGAGTTCTTTTTTAAATATTTCTCCAATAGTGTAAATATTAACGATATTAAATTTTTTTCACTCGCACATTCATTTATCAGCGACAAACATAATTATGAAATAATTAATTTTTCGTTTAATGTACATCGTTCGAAAAAAGATTTTTCCGGGGAAGTTGATCAAAAAAATTTAATTAAACATTTTATTGTTTAACATCATCGGCACGCGATTTAGCTAGGCAACCTATTTGCGATGTATCAATGTATACATTATCTAGCATATATTTTTTATTATTATTAAATAACAGATGAGGGTATATATTTCTTATGCCAGATCTTAGACTATCAGCATACTAGCAACTTTCCACCATAAAAACACCCGAGTTAGGTCAGGGTAATGAATATGTCTGGGTGGTTCCCCAGTTTGTGTACAAAATTAAAAAAAGCTTGTAACTGTAAAATAACTCCATTTTTGGTGGGAGAAAACCATCTTAAGAAAAATAATTCATAACATAAACCGAATTTTTTATTATAACGAACGATGTTTTTCGCGTGTAGTCATATTCGCGAAAGTGATAATTATACCCGAATAATAACATTAACCGTCATTCCAATAAGCGGCATCCACTGTACATAAAATTTTAAGCTTACAAAAAAGTGAGAAGTTTGTATTTTGATGTACTTACTAAAATTCCTCGAGTTTTTCATTATATTCTTTTCTTTCTTCTGCTTCTTGTTGCAAATACTTTTCTCTTTTTGTGGGAGACAGGGATCTGTACATTTGAGCTATTATGGTTGAAGCTTTGGTCTAAAACAAATTATTATAAGAGTGCACAAACAGAAAATATTATATACCATTTCCATGCCGGGATTTTCACGAAAAACTTTATTTTTCTTCTTTAAGTAAAACCTTAAATAAAGCGAAAGCGGCTTTTTTGGCATATCTGGATGTTTATTCTAAAATAACAATATTAATGATAAAATGAATAAAAAAAATCAAATAAGGTTACAGTTTTATGTGCTCCATAAAAATTGGTCCATGGTTTTGATATCCACTGCTTAGCATCTTGCAGCACCTCTTTCAATAGGCGAAACCTTCGGATACGTTTTTGTACGTATAACCACGTAGTCTTACATTCTTCACCGGTGTAATCGTTAAAACAAATCTAAACAAAAACAAATCAGAAACACTAAACAAATGTGTTTCACTGCTTACTTCATCCCAATTAAGTCTGCCAACCCTTGTAGAGAATGAAAAAAAGTCATCTTCGGGAAGTGCATCTTCCATTCGCCGAATCAACTCCTCCAGGTCACTTTGAGGCCAATCTAAAGTACAAAATTTTAACCAATGTTAAAATTGAAAAAATGATGATTCTTACTAGGTGCTAATTCGTTTTGCTCAAATGCTTCATGTTTGCCGATTTCTTTGGTGTCCAAATTTTCATCTTGGGAATCGGATTCAATCGCGGTCTCTTCCTCCACTTCATCCTTTTCTATGCTATTTTTGGCGACTTCTACATCTTCGTTAAATGTAACCTGCGATTTTCGTTTTCTCGCTGGTTTTGGCTTTACAGATGGTTCTTCAACGTCTGGGTGCTCTTCCACTTTATTTCGATTGCCTCTCTTCTTTTTCAATTTTGAGTTTTCTTTATTGGCAGCTAATTGTTATTAAATAATATATAGAAAAGTCATTAATTATCGGGTATGTTTAATGTATTAACAAGTAAGGATTTAAATGCGAACTTGAAAACTACCCTGATTGATAATCAAATCGCTTACCTTTCCCAGTTTTTGACATGATGGTAATTAATTCTTACACCCTTAGCAAGTTTCTTGTCCAAGCGGTTTTATTTCAATTACCAATATTAAGTAACGTATTAAAAACTTATTTTATTATTACAACTGCATTATTTTAACAAGCACACTTTCTCAAACAACGCCAAATAAACGAAATTGTCTTCCCTCTTTTTATGTTGTTACCAGAAAACTAGCAGAAATGCATGTTTATTGAACAATGATACCAACTTTGTCACTATTTTTGCCGTTAAAATTTAAAGGTACGTTTACGTTGTCTATTATATTACTTATACTAATTTTTTACTTAATTTTTTTATAGGAATATTTTATATTAGTTCGTTAAATTTAATTTGCTAAAATATATTAGAGTATAAATATCTCGATTAAATTTTCTATTACGTATAATATCGCGATCCGGCTAAAACTTGGTAGAAGGATGCTCCCAAGTGTGTTTGTTACGAAAATGTTAAAAGTATCTTGCGGAAATGCTTTTTTTCTTTACTATTAACTATTTTTAACCGACTTCAAATAAAAGAGGAGGTTATCAATTCAGTTGTATTTTTATTTTATGTTTGTTACCTCAGAACTCCGTCATTTATGAACCGATTTTAAAATTCTTTCGGCGTTGAATCAAGTATAGTTCCAAGTTGGTTCCATTATAATTTCATTCGTATTGAATTTTGAACTTCGAAGATAAACCGGAAAAACCCTCAAACTTCTCCTCAACTCTCCTCAAAATCGGCTTAATAACGCATTAAGTACTGAATATTTGTACCTGTTTTATTACCTGTTCCTGCCAGGTGGGCCAGAATCTTTTCTTAAGTACCCTACTTTTATTAATCTTCTAAGTAGTACGTTAAGTATAAGGTAAATAGTAAATAAATTTATATCAACTATAATCGGATTTTCAAAATTTTTTTTGCGTTTAATAGGTCTACCCATACTCGCTTTCGATAAATAGTTACGGAACGCAACATGCATTAAAAAGGATAAAATAAAAATTTTTTAAGAAAAAATAAAACCGACTTAAAAAAAAACTACAGTGAAAAAAATGCACTAAAAAGTAAAACATAATTACGTTATTTAGTTACTTCAACTAGCTGGCATAGGCGGTCAATTATTGTAATTTTTGCAGTCGGTGCCGGTCAAGCTTTTAAGAAATTTAGTTTCAGTAATTTAGCCAGCTTGACTGGCACCGACTCCAAAGATTACAATAATTGACCGCCTATGCCAGCTAATTGAAGTAACTAAATAACGTAATTATTTTTTACTTTTTAGTGCATTTTTTTCACAGTAGTATTTTTTAAGCCGGTTTTATTTTATTTTTTTTTTAATTTTTTATGAAAGCCAATTTTAAGGTATACTTGGAGCGCGGTTGGGTTTCACCCGCTCACTCTAGGTGCATGTTGTATTTATGTCAGGCCCGTAGTCAGGATTTCATTTCGGAGGGGGCACTTATCTCTTTCAGGAACTTTTATTAAAAACAAATTTTTTGCATATTTTATTTTTCTAAATTTAATAAAAGAATTTGTAAAATTAACTCAATATATTTATTATTTAATTTATTTTTATTTAAAAGAATTACATAAAAAGTTAAGCGCCTTTCTTTCTTATTTGCAAAATTATTTATTATAATATCTAAATCAAAATTTATATTCCTATGAATATTTATGAGCGCTAGACCGTTTAGCTTTTCTTCGCTAGTAGAATTTCTTAAATAAGTTTTAATTCGTTTTAAACTAAAAAAACTTCTCTCGGCAGTTGCTGTAGTACTAGTAATATTGCAAAGTATTTTTAATTAGATTCTGACATTGGAAAAAAAATTTTCAGAACATTTTGCTAATTATCTAATAAATTCTTTGACAAATCGTTCACATTTAAGCATTTTTGTTTCCAAAAATCGAATTCTTCTTCATGAATTGCTGCTATTTATTTTATTTTTAAAATTTAAATTATTTACTTTCAAAGAATTTTTTCTTATAAACATTTCGGGGAGGGAGGGGGGAGCACGTGTCCCTAGGTGCCTCCCCCCCTAGTTAAGGGCCTGATTTATGTCTTCTTTATTTTCACACAGATGATGGTAGTTGGAGAAAGTTGGTTTGAGGAATATTTTTAGTGAGTACAGCGTTTGTCAAAATAGGGGACCAAATCAGAAGGTGCCGGAGGATCGGTTTTGACAAACGCAATTACGGTAAATCTCGAATCTACCCTAAATGTAGTCATCTAATCGTGATAAGGGCTGACTGACTGCTCTCAGATAATGAATTACCATTTAGTTCAGCGATTAGTGCCCAATTTATGCACTTGGGTTGAAAGATGGGCCAGACATTCGCCCACTCTCTAGTGACGTCGCTGTAACCAATACGCCATTCGCCTTTTATTTTATACAATGACAGTTGGATTAGTGTAAATAAAATTTTTAAATATGAAAATTTCTTAAGATATCGCGGTCTAGGTAACTTTCACGACAAAATTTCGAGTTTTTGAATAAAACCGTAAAACGTAGTAATGTACTTGCCAAAAGTTTGGTAGTCACTGGTATAAAAGATTAAACCCTGGTTAAGGGGTCTGTAAATACTGCCCTCTTTGTACGAATTTTATTTATGTATTATGTGTACTTGGTTAATGATTTATTTAATATGGTGCTTAAGGAGAAAACTAAAATTGATTTATTATTAACAATATCGTTGTTGATAATCTAAACATTAGCGAGTAAAACAGTAAGGGTGGAAAGTGAAATGTGAAAAATCGTGAAATTTCGTGTAGTAGAAAAATAAACATTGAAAAAAATGTTTGAAGTGAAATGATGTCTTAGAATAAAAAATCATGAGGAGCAGCAGCTCAGAACTGCTCCTTGATCAACAAGAGGGCATTAGACAAAGAAAAATAACAGAATTAGCTTCGCAGTCGAAAAAGCCAGGCTCGTTGAGACAGTCATGCCGCGAGCAAACTTTATTTTATTCGACCAGTTTACTTGCAGTTATTGCCATGTCGGCTGGCTCTTCACTTTTATTTCTCGTGCCTCTATATGTGGATCCAGCCATTTCAACTTTAGCTTCCAACTTTGTTACGGAACCCGTAACTTGTGTAACTACTCGGAGAGATGAATTGATGGGTTTAGCTAATTGTTCATGGAGTTCGTGTCGTGAGGGCTGTACGAGTGATGCATATCAGTGTACTCATATTTATGTAAGTTACAACGATTCTAGCAGTGCACCTAATCAAACCGACAATGCCATGTTATTGGTAAATATAAAAGGTTGTGGTTATCCACCCAGAGTGTTTTGCGCTAATTTCACCGAAATGTATGGAGTCGAAGGCGTAGAATTTCCATGTTATCATTCTAGAGAAAATCGTTCGGTGGTTCTAACTCATTATGATCGAGATGAACAAGTGGCTATTATTATTCATTATTTTGCTGTTCCGTTTGTTATTACACTTGCCACCTCGGTTGCATTATGTGTCATGCATTGCGATTGTCGTTGTCATGTTGCTGCTCATCATAAACGTTCTAGGAGACCAAGACTTCAACATGACATGAGCGATGGTTCCATAAGTACCGGGGTCGATCTACACTATACAATTAGTCATCATTCAGATTTAATGGCTTTACCACCAACCTAATCGTGTATGTGTATGTGTGTATGTATTTGCTGTTAAATGTACAGGGTATTTTTACAAAATTACGACAATTACAAAATTTATTTCTCTAATAATAATAATAATATTTTTTGTAACAACACTACAATTGTCTACAATTTTGTATAGATCCTGTATATAAAAATAATAACTTCGTGTTGATTATGTTTTGAATTTTCAATTTTTAACATATTTTGCGTAATGGCAAATACCTAAAGTTCATTTTAAAGCGAAATAAGTGATAACTTAATGCGTATTAATTAGTATTAATTAATTTTTTTTTGTCAATTAAGAAAATAATCAAGTAAGTAAATCAATTTATTTGTTTTTTGTGATATTACTATGTACGTGTTGACCAAGTTTTTATATTTACTTAATAAGTGCGGTGAAGTTGCTCTAAGCTTACGTTGCATGTGTTACCAATTTTGATACTAACATAACAAATTTACTTATTCGTCTCTTGGTAACTCGTGTGCTCAACCTTGTTGACATGCGTTTGAGCTTAGAGTCGTAGCTTTACCCGGCTTTTCCTATAGATTTTTATTTTGTGATTTGTTATCTGTTGAATTTTAAAATTATTGTTTATTACAATTTTATATGTATTTGTATAAGCTTCTGCTTTTCAATATTTATTAGTAATTACAACCATACTATTATGCTGTCTTATACAAAATAGATTAAATATAGCTGAATTTTTGTAAAACATTACTTTTAAATTAAAAATTCTAATAGATAATATGTACATCATTTTCATTTTTATTCAAACCCTTTTGCACTCGCTTTCTTCTTGCTTAAGTGCCTTGTCCGAAACGGTTTTCATTTTTTTCTAATTTTATAACTACACAAAAAAATAGTTCGCTAAATACAAATAAAATTTATTTAAAACAAGTAACAACTTAAATAACATTTTACTTGCATTCAGTAAAATTTATTTTTAACCAAATGTTACTCGTTATAAGTAAATATTTATTAAGTATTAATGACAAGTAATATTTTGTTATTGAATTTTCTGTTGTTTTAAATAAATTTTTTTGAATCTAGGAACCTATTTTTTAGAGTAATAATTGTTAACGAACCAACGATTTCCTGAATAGTAGACTTCAAAAAGGTTGTTATCATTTTATAGATGTCTTATGTCTTTTGGCTCTTGAGACACGATATAGTTTTTGCCAACTCATGTTCACTTCATTTTTGAAATGTCTTATGTTCAGGGCTGTAATATTTTGTGTTTTGGATATTTGCTCTAATTATTTTTATAGTTTTAGAAAAGTGTCTGTGGAGATCTTTGCTTTGGTGCTTCTTGTTTCTGTTTTGATGATCTTTCAAATGGCCTTCATTTTATTATTTACCTCTTCTATAATTACCAACTTACCAATGACCAACATTATTTCTTACTCTCTGTACTGTATGCAATTCATGTAATTTATGTTTCAATGCAGTGATATCTTGATTCATTCAATTCAAATTTTTTTATTAGTGTTAGTTTTTATTTTTTATTTTTTTAGGACAATGTTCATTCAGAAGTGAAAGGAACTTTTAAGACGACGTCGATTAATCAAACCAAATCTTGAATTGATCTCGCAAATGCTTATCCGAGCCATCCTAATTCTATATGTGTGGAGCTTACTTGTTTTATATTTCTTAAACGACATCGACAAGATCTGGTAGTAATGGTTTCCCAACTACAAATTTATAGTTTGTGCCATTTCATCTTCCACGTCAAAGTTGCAAAGGCCTTTGACAAAGAAAGACTGACATATAAGATTATTGGTATAGTAGTTAGCACGATCTACTCCTGGGAGCGGATCGAGTGGATCTCCTGGAAGAAACTAATCAAGACCATGGACTTAAAGTGGAGGCTTTGTACAGGAATCCCAGAACCTGTGACTGGGCTTTCTTTAGGGAGAGACTAGGACAGTGGGTGGGAGATTGTCCGTTGATAGTCACGAATACGGCGGAGCTGGAAATTATGAACGACATGATTACGTCGGCCATCATCACAGCTTACGAAGAAAACTGCCTTCTAAGAGAGAGGAAAGACCAGGGAACTGTCACGTATGTGATCACACGATTTTAATTTTTTCCTATTGATTATTGGTAAAAGGACACTTTTCTAAGCATACTAGAACAAAAATTTTGTTGGATTATAAATTAGTTCTCAAAAAAATCGAATTTGAAAAATTTAAATTTACATGTATTTTAGATACACCTTTTAACACGGCTGCATGATTAGCCATTTTTGTGTAAGGCAAAACAATTTAAAAATATCCCTGAAAAATGACAGAACTCGCCAAGGGTGGAACTCGAAGCCATAGAACTCGTCCGGGTGTCGACCGCGACTGACAATAACATTAAGAGTATATTAAAGCACACGTACCGTCAACAAAATGAGACCGTCACCGACGAGACCGTACCTCAACGTGAGACCGACCGTTACACATCGGGTGTATCATATTACATTTGCCTGCATTTCGTAATTTTAAAATGCCATTATTTCGACAACTATTGCATAATCCAAGAAAATTTTTGTGTTAATATACTCAGAAAATTGTCCTCTTTCCAATGCTCAATAGGAAAAAGTTCAATTCTTGTGATCACATACGTGACAGTAACCGGAGACCATTTGGTGGAACCAAGAACTCGACTTCCTGAGGGTAGAGTTTCCAAAGCTAAGAGAACAGAAGACCGGGAAGCTTACAAAAGCTCCCGCCTGAAGTATACGTATGCCATACGGAAGGCAAAGGAAGACTCGTAGATAAAGTACTGTGGTGAGGTTGAAAAAACTCTCGAATGTGCAAGACTCCAAAGAGCTCTTCTTAAAGGTAGTCACGGGAAGGTGGGTACATTAAAGAAACCACAGGGAGGGTTTACATCATCGGGGGAGGAAACTTTGGAGCTACTGCTCTGGACACACTTCCCGGGATGTGTTCCCAAACCTGATCACGACTCTACTGACCAAGGATACCATGCTATACTGACTCGTCGGGCAGACAGGAACCACTGGAAAGTAGCAGATAAAATAATTACCAAAACGAGAATTGAATGAGCAATTAACACCTTCAAACCATTCAAATCTCAGGGCGAGGACGGTATCTTCCCCGCTCTATTATAACAGGGGATTGAGATACTAGTCACTCCCCTGTGTACCATGTTCAGAGCTAGCTTGGCTCTCAACCATGTGCCTTAAAGTTGGCGAATGGCAAGGGTGGTATTCATACTCAAGCCGGGGCGTACTTCATATGCCCAGGCAAAGTCATCCAATCAGTTTGACGTCTTTCTTGCTGAAGACACTAGAAAGACTGATAGATAGGCATATCAAGGACAATGTATTGGTGAATTCGTCTCTACACAGACACCAATCGGAAAAGTCATGTGATCTTAGCATACATGAACTGACCGACAGGCTCACAACTAAGTGTTGTGATTTCGGACAAGGACTCTTGGAAGTCAAGATATAGATATAGAGGGGTATTCGACAACACCTCTTTTGACTCTATAGAGAGAGCAGTTGTAAGTCATGGAGTTGACCCGATCATAACGGGCTGGATTGGCTCTACACTAAGAGACAGGAAAATTAGAGCTAGTCTGGGACAAACATCTGCGGGAGGTCTCTGCCGCGCGGGGGGCGTCCTCTTACTTCTACTGTGGTGCCTGGTGGTGGATGGCCTTCTGTGAGAGCTGGAACAGGCGGGGGTACGTGGACAAAGATTCGTTGATGATATCACAATCTTTGTCTCGGGGAAACTGTGTCTTAGAATCCCTTAGAATCGTCGAGAGATGGTGCACTAGAGAGGGACTATCGGTAAATCTGAGCTGAGTTGTGGCTTTTACACAACGAACAAAATTGCAAGATGTGGGGATTCTCAGGTTGTGGGGAGAGGAGCTGCCTCTGCAGAAAGAGGTCAAATACCTGAGTCTAATCTTGAACAACAGGCTGACCTTCACAACTCACATCCGTTATATTACGAACAAAGCGACTAGGGCCCTTTGGGCCTGTAGGAGCATGATCAGCAAAATGTGGGGACTAAAACCCAAAATGGTGCTGGGGCACACCAAAGTGGTGATGCCCACGATTACATACTCGGCCAGGATCTGATGGCATAAAGCCAGAAAAAGAGAGAACATAAACCGGCTCAACAGGCTGCCAAGACTGGCGTGCCTGGGCATCACGGGGGCAATAACATCGACACCCACCGCTTCCATAGAAGCTCTTCTTGGTCTTCGACCCTTACACTTAGTTGTGAAGGCTGAGGCCCTACTAGCAGACTACAGGCTGAAAATCAACTTCTATGGTGAGATCAATCCAAGAAGGGGACATCACACTATGATCCTAAACTCAATGAAGAGTAATAACGTGCTTAGCATGCAATCGGATAGAACTAGCACTGTATGAAGGACTTTCGAAAACCTTTGTAATATTTGGTTCTTTAATTTGAATTACCGCCTTCTCAAATCAAAGTTCCAAACCAAACCAAAGCTGTGATCGTCAAACAAACCTCGCACGTTGTGATCCTCTTGTAGTAACACTTACAAGTCCTTTTAAATTTGCGGATGGCTCTTTGAGTGTTAACGTCTTTACCTTATTTACCTCATTTAACTGCTCACCTAAACTTATGAGTCAGTGGCGAAATCACTGACAGGATACCCGAAGGAATAATTAGTACACACAAATTAAATAAAATACAGGATCTGCTTCAACGATGAATATTTATTTGACCGAAAGAAAGAGGTAGTCCAACTGTAACAAATCACCCCCAAATCTAAAGCTAAAACGAAGGTAATTTATGCGAAACCAACTCAAACATTTATATGCATCGCTAAAAGCGACCGATTAAAATTCCTTTTTTTTTTTGTAAATACAAATAAACTACCTTCCGCAAGCTAGAAACTTAATTAAGTATGATGCAATTGAATTTGTGTGACAATAATTTGGAATATTCTAGAAATACACACTACATGAGCACATGTTGAAATCGGTTAGGGCAGATCAAACCTTTTTGTTACCAAAAGCCCATAAAGTAGATAATTTTTCGACTTTTTATGACAGGCTACATTAAACGATTTACACACTAATTGCCAGTAAATGCGAAACCCGCGACATTTCAGAGTCGAAACTTATATGAGCTTGGAGCTAATAAAATTGCAATCGGGAGTATATAAAATTGAACTAGCGGATTTGCGATTTAGATAAGTAATTACCAAATTATGAAGTTTCACGCAAGACATCTGGAGATGGTAAAGCCATAAAAAAATACAAGCTCTGGGAAGTTCCCATCGATAATTCGGAAAATAAGGTCATAAATCTCTCGATAACCAAACAACAGTGATAACGGCGCTAGACTAGAACAGTGAACCCAAAACCATCTTTAAAATCATGTGTTAAAATATGAATTTTGCATCAACTTTTGATACGCACTGGTTTTATTTCACCGTTTTATGATCAATTTGCTGGATTTGGATTAAACTCAAAATACACATCTTCTTATTCATAGACAACATAACAAAATCGTCATTTTAGAGTTTTCACGATTTATTCAGTATTCGGGAGTAAAAGGGTATCGATTAAGCGACTTTAGCCCTTATCGGCAACCCTGAGGATTTCACATAAATAGGGGTTCCCTCCCGACATTTTTTTTTCGATCTTCAATTTTTGTCAGTGACGGTCATCAATTCATTCCATCTTCAATTTTTGTCAGTAACGGGCTGATTCTACTTTTCAATTTTGTCAGTCACGGGCAGTTTATTCATTCATTTTTTTAGTGTTTAGTTAAATTTTAATATTTTTTTCTTTGGTGACAATCGAACAGCCTAAAACTTAAATTCTTTTTTTTTATATATACATCCAAAGTGTAATTTTATTTTATTTTAAACTCGTGAGTGTGTTTCCTCGACCGCTATTTTCAGCAAAAAGGTAAAATATAAACAATCTATGTATTGAAAATTGTTCTCTTTCAGATATATGTCGCAACATAACTAGAATTGTTTTTATCAAATATTAGTTGTTAATTTCAACTTAATAATTTCTTTCTTTTATATATTTTTGTTATGAATTTCTGGTGTACTATTTCTTTTGCTTTATATTGATTAAATAGATATAGATTTATATGATTTTATTCTTTTCTTGCTATCGCAAGGTGATTAAATTGTTAATAATCCTACGTCTCCGATCTTCAATTAACAAGTTTAAGTCAGCTTATAAATCGACTTTGGTGGCAGTGTTCCGTTACCACACGACGGCCGCGATTATTTAATTAATCAAAGCCTACCCGTGTTACACAACCAATTTACCAGCAAAGTTAATCTCCTTGATATCATTTAATTCAACACACGTTTAATTTGAAATATGATTTTAAATAACTGTTCGATAAGTAACTCCCCTATTAACATCAGATATTGTTTATCCTTTTGTAACGACCAATCATAATCTTTGTAACATTTTGTATTTGCATTTCGATAACCAATTAAAATCTTTTATAGATCTAATGCCCCTCGACACATCATCACACCTTAATAATTAAATTGGTACGCCCCAATTAATTATGTAACATCCTTAATGTTAAATCGTCATGTCTTAAATAATCTTAAATCGTCGGAAGCTTAAATAAATCGTAAGTATAAATAATCCTGTAAAAGAAATCTTTAACTAATACTAAACATGTTAAATAATTATTACTCGTATCTCATTGAGAGATATTTGAAATGAGAAATCATCTTCTGAATACTACCCTCTGAGAACAGGCATATCAAACCCTTGTACACCTACACATATTAACAAAATTTTAATATATAGTAAAGAAATCACCAAGCCCAAATACCTTAACCTAAAATAGCCACCCAGAAATGTAACACGTTTCCTTTAAATATACCCAAATATTTCATTACCAAGGACCGCCATTTTAGAATGCGGCACCTCCCTTTTAAATATAGCCTTAAGCTAATTATTCTAACACCCTGTATATTTTCACCTCAGAACATTATCAACCTTCCTATTACTAAAACAACTTCCTTCACATTTACCAAAACGATCAACCTCCGTAAAACTGACAACATCATCCTCCATTTTATCCCAACACATATTACGCATATAATTTCGTTACACGATTCTTTCATGGTCCCACAATTCGAATAAACAATTCTTTTGTTCTTATTAATTCATCAATCCTCGCGTAAAATTAACATAATATAAATCATCTTTCAAACTAATTAATTTAAATCTTTTGTGAACTGAAGATATAGCAATATTTAAAATAGTTTTAAACTCAAATCAACATCTACGCCTCTGTAGCCGTTAAAGTTACTTTGAAGTTACTACGTATTAACTAGAAAATTCTAACACCCATCCTGTCCTTATTTAAAAAAGATTATAATTAATAAATGTATTAAACTTACGTATTTTAAATTTGTTGATAACTTAAACAATTTTAAATTCAATTATTGAATAACTTTTTAAAACATTCGTTCGCACTAAAATCAACCCTCCTCCTTGATGGTCAAAGCGTAAGGGCTTACCCTATCTTTAATCCTTCCAAAAAACTAACGGTCACTTCCTGTCGCTTTAAAACTTCTGTTGCCAAGTCGATCCAAGATGAACTAAATTTAAAATTTTGCGCCCACTATATT
Organism: Cantharis rustica; assembly: GCA_911387805.1. Taxonomy (NCBI): domain Eukaryota; kingdom Metazoa; phylum Arthropoda; class Insecta; order Coleoptera; family Cantharidae; genus Cantharis; species Cantharis rustica. The sequence continues at coordinate 15,021,901 of OU426883.1, forward strand.
TAAATTCAAATTATAATATTACACCTTTTAAGGTCATAGTATCGGAGAGGGAAAATATAGAAACCTCGCAAACGCTGGGACTCCGATATGACACCATCTAGTACAGAGCAGAGGTGCGAAGCAGGAGACCAGCAGATGCTAATAGCGTTAACCTGGGAACCCTCGCTACTGTATTCCAGGCAGAAATAATTGCTATATTGGTCTATGCTGAGGAATTGATACAGAAAAACTATGCAAAAAAGAGAATCTGTATCATGACTAATAGCCAGGCAGCTTTAAGCACCTTGGAAGGAGTTGAATCGCACTTCAAGGCTGTCAAACAATGCAAAGATGCTTTGGTAAGACTTGCCCTCCGCAACAGCGTCACGCTGATGTGGCTGCCGGGACACCAAGACATCATCGGACTGAAGCAATCGCGGATGTTCATAGAGCACCATCAAGTGAGACTAAAAGGAATAAACTACTCATGCTCAGTAGGAATCAACTGAGAAGATTAGTAAGACTTTTCACAGAACACTGCTCCCTCAAAAGGCACCTCAATATCATGGAGATTGCTAAAGATCCTACTTGCAGGATGTGTGGCGAGGAGGATGAAACTCCGCATCACATATTATGTGAATTCCCGGCTTTTACTGGGAGTAGACAACCGATAAGATAGCATAAGCACCCTTCAACTGTATACTTCACCTGATCGAAGAGACGCACAAAACGCTTGAGCTTCAGTACAGTGATGCCATAATAATAACATTGTGACCTGACGCCTTAATTTTTTTCTCTCTATAAAGTTAGACATTTGGTTAAGATTAAATTGTTTTCATGTTAAATTAAAATTAAGTCATAACTAAACAATTAAATAGTTTTTGTTCTTATAAGTAAATTATGACTTAATTTTAACTTGTAGATACTTATTAAAAACACTTTGCTCATTTCACCGTTTAGGCCATGCTACGCCACTGGTGGTCTAAAGAAAAACGTCTATTTGTTTCGTAAACATTTTTAGGAAGGGGGGGTCTAGAAAATCTTACAAACATTTACGCTGAGGCTGAGAAAGAGGTTCATACAGTTCCTTACGTAATTTTTTATAAATAAATTTGTATAAAAAATTTAATTTCGGCTTTGGTTGGTTGGAAAGGGACTTTCCGCCAACTTTATGTCTGTTTAAATGGGTAAAAATGAAAAAGTGTACAATAGCGTAAGTATGGGAGAGCAAAACTCTCATGGAGTAAGGATAGGGTAGCCAGACGTCCTAAGAAGTCGGAATTTACATTCGTTGAAATGATGCGCATGAATGGATTATGGGATTAACGAAATGCAGAGTTAAAAAAAAGTACAAAGTGAATGAAGCGATGAAAAGGTAGAAATCGGGTCGAATAGTATATTGTAATATTTTTGTTAATATATCAATAAAATTTTATTTTTCTGGATTTTCTCTGAAATGGCAGTAATTAGAATTAAGTTAGTCAATATTAGGCCTGGTAACCCGACGGTTGCGACAGATAGTAGGGGGGGGGGGAGAAAATCTTATGTGCACTTACATGGAGAGAAGTTACAAATTTGAAAAATTATCTTTACGTAATTAATGAATACTTTATTATTGGCGTCACCAATTCAAAGAAATTTAAAATAGTATATTATACAGCTTAGGAACTAACCCGTCACTTAATTTACACGAGGAGAAGCTGAGTGCAAAAATCATACGTAAGATGAAAAGTACTTTAGTTTGTACTGTTTTTCGTATTTTAATTATTAAAAATATTTACGATAGTTTTACGCCCCCTTTCGTGTTATCGCTTTTTGATGAATTAATCCCCACCCCCCCTCTTGAATGTACGTAGTGAGAAGACGACGGATAAACTTGCCATCAGTTTTAAAAATGGAAGTTTGACAATCATTTGTCACAATTGCGAGAAAATTGATTAATTTTCTACTTGTGGTCAAAAAAGTGTGATAAACAATGAAAATGACATAATAACAAGCGCCCTCTTCCGTGCCATTTATTAGATAGAAGTATCAACATGGTAGGCATAGAAAAACAAAGGTTTAGGGAATTGTTTCGGAAGTAACTCGAGTTTCTATTGTTTATAATAATTGTGCTCACTTAAACTATAAGTAATTATGCTGAAAAATTATGAAAAGTCGTTAAATTTGTGTTAGTAAGTTTGTTTTGCGGTATTGTGATAGAAAATAATTGAAGTGCCGCCATGATTCGGTACCCAGCCCATCCGATATTAATTAATTTAATATTTATTATAGTGTGTATTAATTATGGTGCATGTAATTGGATAAGTAAGTTTCTTTTACATTTAATATTGCAAGTGTACGTTCATGAATTGGAAATTTGTTGCATGTCATATTATTTGTGTTGGTTACTCACATTAATAGTCATTGATTTTTGTGTAAAGTTTTCTTATTCACGCTTTAGCCGGCTTTTGAATAATTAAACAAATATTGAAGTATTGTAACACTTTTGAATATTTTAGACCAATCTCAAACTGAAGATTTAACCACTACGATTCAGGTATTTAATTATGCTGCCAATGAATTACCTTACGGCGGAAATGCCACAATTATTTGCAAAAGTTTGTTTCCAATGTTTTTTTGGACTGTTAACGATAGAAATATTTCTGAAGACGAAAGGTAGATAGACATGTTCCTATTATTGTACTTTATGCCTTATGACACTTTATCTTGTCTAGCTATGTATTGCAAGAAAGTGAAAACATCAACGAAGCTTCTAATAAAAAGTTTGAAGTTTCCATTTTAAATATCGTAAATATTGATTTACATCACAGAGGAGAATATACGTGTCATGCTCATGCTGGAATTGAAAACCAACTGGATTTTTGTAAAGTTAATTTAAATGTTTCATTTCCTCCTAAAATAAAGGAAATATCTTCCCAGAAACGGGTTAAATTACATAAGGTGGTAAATTTACATTGTTTGATTGAGGGATATCCAATAAGTGAAATTATTTGGTTGAGAAACGATGAAAATATAACGAACCTTAATCACGAGGTTTACTCTATAAACGAAACGCTAAAAAATACTACTTTACAAATAAATAAAATTAGCAAGTCTCACAATGGCACATACACTTGCCTAGCCAGAACTAGCCATTCTTCTGTAAATAAATCTGTATCAGTTTTGGTGTTAGATAAACCACAAGTTAATCTTGATTTTATAAAAGCTATTGGACGTTCTAAAATTTTTGTAAATTGGACTATCAATGATGGCAACGAACCGGACAGTTTGAAATATAGTTTTCAGTATAAACCCCAACATGGTACGGATTGGTTGTACTATAAGAATTATATCAGTAGTAGTAGTCGTTCTTGTGTACTTCAAGATATATTTGAACCTGACACAAACTACACAATTCGTGTGAAAGCTTTCAATTCCGAAGGCGAAAGTCAATACTCGATTAGTGACCTCATTCAAACTCTTTATGAAGATCCGGTATTTATACCGGAGGTGAAGGTTACTGGTGTTACTGCCAATTCTATAACTATTGCTTGGACCATGCCACCAGACGATCTTAAAGAATACATTCATTATTATCAACTATTATCTCATACTCAAAAAATAACCGATTCATTAGAAACTGTTCACTTGGCATCAAAAGAAAATTTGTATATGTTTTCTGACTTAAATGCAGCTACAACTTATGATTTTGAAGTAGCTGCTTGCAACGAATACAGTCACGAATGCGGTTTATCGTCCAGTAAAGTTAATGGAACTACCATGGATGGAATGTCAGGTCCACCCCAAAATGTTTCTATCGAATGTAAATTTGACAATATTAGTCACACCAGTTTTGTCTATGTCACTTGGAAACCTCCATCCGAGCCCCATGGGACCATCATGTCTTATAATGTAAGTTTATTTTAATTTACGCTATTTAAAAAAAATGTGTTTCTATTATTCCAAGCTGAAATGCATGTATGTCCATCTATAATCATTTGTTGGAAACTGTATCAAAATTGGTGCATTCATTCTAACATTATGAGGGAACAAAAAAAAAATTAACAACATCACACCCTAATGCCCGTATTAATAGTCACGGATCGAACGATAGATGTAGGATCCGAGATTCATCAATCTTTGTTGTCGTATTTAATAGTTCATTAAACCTCTGGTTCAATCTTGGGTAGGAGCAGGACTATTTTAACACCCAGATCTGAGGGTTATGTTTTGGTCAATCTCAGATCATTGTGACTATTAAACGCATTTTAGGCTGATCCGAGATTTAATCTTGAATCTCGGATTGATCTTTGACTATTAATACAGGCATAAGTGTATATATTCATTCTAAAATAGTTAAGGTTATTAACATGTGATAATAATTTTTTATAAAATTAATTTTTACATGTTACATGAAATTGAAATAAAATTTAATTCATAACTTTAGTCTTTGAACAATATTATGTAAGTTATGAATTAAATGTAAAAATTAATTTTATAAATAAATATATTCATTCTATTCTGTCGGGGAGTAAAAAGCAGTAATCAACAATATTAATATATAAATAGCGTAACATGAAAACTCTTATCACTAAGTTTAAGGTGTTGTCTGTTAGATAGGAAGTCGGTTTAGAATTTAGATAAGAAGTCTTAAAATATCGGACTTACTCTGTAGTTGTGCGAAAAATGTTCTTAAAGGTCTTTAAAAGTTCACTAAGCGGGGACTAAAAAATACCAAAATCTTACATTGCCATGAATTTTTAAAACGTCAAAAATCTAATTTTTTTTTATTTGGGTTATATTATTTTTACAGAAAAAAGGTGAAAATCACATGGGCAACTAGTGTAAATTAAAAGGAAACTTTTTATGGTATTTGTAGCACTTTAATCAAATATGAGTTCATCTATTTCCTTATTTGTTAACCACAGGAAATTTCAATACATATTATATTATATTCTAATATTAGAATTACAGTCAAACCACAAATCATTCTCTATCATAATTTTTTGCTGTCATTTTTATTAATATCGATTTGGGTTTAGATCTGTAGAGCTCGACAATATCTTCATCTGTGGGAAACTTCAAATTACCTAACAATATCGTCATCCACTTGTAGAAAATCTAAAGGTGACACCTTTTTCAAAGTTTCATATACCATTTGCAGTGAATTTCTTCCTCACTTTTTTCTTTTAAGCTTTTTCTTATGAAAATCAAAGAAATTTCATCCTCTTCCTCTCACTTAAAATTCTAACCAAAACCGGTGTTTTTAAAACAATTAGAAATGGTCTTGGACTTAATGTCGATGTTTTTTTTCTTTATTTTTGTTTTCTTTCAAACATTTGATAGTTTTTTTTCAAAATTCTGCTGTGTGTGACACCTTGATCAAGTAGTTACAACTGAGTTGATGTTGAAGTTGATGTTGTATTCGGGGAAAAAAAAAATTTGATAAATTTTAATCTTTGTTGGATGTCTTTAGGATGGGCCGGGCATTTGTCAATGAAAAGAATAATTTTTCTTTCAAGATTTCTAAATTATTTGTCTAATTTTAACAGCCATTCTTTAAACATTGCTCCTGTCATTGACGCCTTTGAATTTGCTTTATAGTCGAAAGGCAACCATCGAAGGTTGATGGAAAATAAGGTCATCTTTTATCTGCATTAAGTACGTCAACTGCTTAATAACCTTGTAATAAATGCGGTAAAACTTCATTTTTTTCAAACTTTCATTTAGTATGGTCTTCATCACTTACATCATTGCTCTCTTCATAAGTCTTTTTATGACATATACCACATCTTCGTTTCCAATTGTCTAGCCAACCCGTGCTTGCCTTGAAATTTGGTTGTCTTAATTTTTTATCAAACTCCAATGCTTTTTCTTCAATTAACCCTCTGGATATGTAGGTAAGTTCTGCCTCCTTGTCAATTTAAACCATTCTAAAACTGCTTTGTCGACATTTGCGAACTTTGGTTTTTTTAACTTTTCGGGAGTAAGTGGCTACTTCAATGGGGTCACCCAATAGTAGGAGAAAAAGTAAAAAAACCCTAACTACTTTTTGTCTTATTGTTTGGTTACTGGGCTTAATTTTTCTTCTACTGTTAAGTAAATAACTATATATAATAACTTCTAATTTGTTGAGGTGCAATAAAGATTTAGTTGTTTTTTTTACTTTTAGGTTATTTTAGCAGGTAATGCTTCATTTTTAAACGATCAAGGTATCGTGGAGAATACGACATGGGGTCCTAAAGTAAAAAGTGTAAATGAGAATATTCAAAATGCTCGCTTTTATAATGTTTCTGCTAATACAAATTATACCATTCAAATATCGGGAGTGACTCGTACTAAGCGAAACGGTAAACAAGTAGAATTATATTGTCGAATGCCTCCTACTATTCCCGATAAACAAAAACTGTCTCGTTTCAATTGGCGTAAAATAAGTGAAGAGGGTAAGTGTATGTTCAAATTGTTTATGCATAGAATATCAGAGAGAAATGGACCCATCTGTTGTTATCGTATTTATATGGTAAGAATGGAACCTCAACAAATTTTAGCCGAATTACCTTCACCGGAAAATTTACCTATAGTTACTTATCAAGAAGCTCATAGGACTCCTAAAGGAGGTGCTTACGTTGCCGAAATGTTTACTAGGTAATAAAATGTGTGGTTGGTTTTTTAAATTACATTAATTTCTTTAGCACTTCCTTTCACCCTGAAGTGTTTCTTGGAGATGATCAGGTTTACAATATATCCAGTTCATTATGCAATGAATGTGTTGGGTTGGGAGGTTATTTGACAAAATATCAAGATTCTAATTACGAAGGTAATCGATTAAGACGAAATTCGGACTTTATGGAACCAATTTCACCTCATGATGGTAATTTGGATATTGGTAGTAACTACACTGGTTTTATAGAAATCGTCAGTGAGTATTTTATACTTGGCTTTAATAGCTACCAAACTAATTTTTTATTTATTTATTAGTTCATGGACCTAGTCGTGAACAAATGATGACTGCATACAGCAATTACTTGGTTATGATGAATCCCGGACCCGAAGTGGTTGACGCTATTTCGACTGACGACGGAACCAATCTGATTGTTCAACTTCTGAGTGGATTCTGTGCCGTGGCTTTCCTTCTGCTGGTGGGACTCTTCATCTTACATAGGTACAGAAAGAATAAATCAACACGTTTATAATATCAAAGTCATTTCTTATTTTAGGTAATTTTATTATTGATATTTGATGTGAAGATACACACTCTGGTTGATAATGTGGAATAGACGTTTGTGCAGGAGTCTTCGAGGCAGACAACGGCTGGTGTCGCTGAATCCCCCCGATATGTGTCCCATAGTACATTCGGAGCTTGCAGCTGCATACATCGAGCGCCATCGTGATTCTGATTATGGTTTTCAACATGAATTTGAGCTTCTACCTGACCGTTTTATTGATCGAACAACTCGGGCTTCGGATGCAAGAGAAAACATGTACAAAAATCGTTATCCTGATATTAAATCGTATGATCAAACGAGGGTTAAATTGTTACAAGTAGATGGCATTGTTGGTTCAGATTACATAAACGCCAATTATGTATTAGGTTATAAGGAACGCAAAAAGTTTATATGTGCTCAGGGACCAATGGATACAACCGTTGACGACTTTTGGCGTTTAATTTGGGAACAACGTCTAGAATTAATTTTAATGTTAACAAATTTAGAAGAATATAGTAAAACAAAATGTGCCAAATATTGGCCAGACAAGGACGAAGACAATAAAGCATTTGGAGATATTATCGTTAGCCATGTTCAGGAAATCAGGTATTCTGATTACATTCTTCGTCAACTTAAGATTTCCAAAATAATAGGTGGACAACAAGAGGAGCAAAATATACTTCAATATCACTATTTAGTTTGGAAAGATTTTATGGCTCCTGAGTATCCTCACGGAATAGTCAAATTTATTAAACGTGTTAACGAAGCTCATTCGCCCGAAAAGGGTTCTATTTTAGTTCATTGCAGTGCGGGTGTTGGTAGAACAGGTACTTTGGTCGCTTTAGATTGTTTAATTCAGCAGTTAAAGGAAGAAGGCCAGGTTACTATTTTTAATACTGTCTGTGAGTTACGTCACCAAAGAAATTTCTTAGTTCAGTCTTTGGTAAGTTGAGTTTTAGTTTAATTTTTTGATTTTTTAATTTATAAGTTAACAATACAAATATTTCAGGTTTTTTTGTTTCATCTTGATTGTCCAGCTTGGATTATTGTTTTCGCCAGTTTATCTTTTATAAGTGCATTTATTATTTGTAAAGCCGTTCTTTCAACAATTTAAAAGTTTGATTTGAATGATGATCAAATTGTATTAAAAACAATCTCTAACTTTAATTTTATTTACAACAAATTGCAAAATCAAACTGTATTTGCAATGGGGTACTAAAATTTTATTCTTAGGACGTTTATGTGACGTGATAATCAATGTATCCGTGGTTTAAGTAGTGAAACTCAATATTAACCATATTAATATTGTTACATTTGGTCATGTCAAATCATCAAATAAACATCAAGTAAATGGAAATGCAAGCTAATGGAAACTACCCCCGAGGTAAACGTACTCACAAGGAAGTTGTCTGTTTTTTAATCCGCGTTTTCCTTTCTGGTTGCATCTATCTCGGGAGCAATTTCTATTAGCTTGCATTTATGTTGGCCTTTTTTTGCTTTGCAAATTATTGCAAGTCAAGTTAGCGTGATTAACAAATTTTATATAGGTACTTAATTGTAATAATTTTGCTTGATGTTTATTTATTTTTTCATTCATTAAATTTTAGGTTTACTAAAATATTTTTTGTTGACATGACCAAATGTGACAATATTTTGATATTGATAACAAAATATTTATGAAAACTTAAAAACATTTAATTCCAAAAATGGTTACTGTCAGTTAAACCACCTCACGATTTGAACTTTTTCCTATTGACTATAGGAAAGAATACAATTTTCTAAGCATGTTGCAACAAAAATTTTTGAGGATTAGCCATTAGTTGTCGAAAAACCGCATTTGAAAATTTGAAAAGCAGGGACTTGTACAACGCGACACCGGCTAATAAGCTTCCCTGCTTTGAGTGATCCGGTTTTCTGTTGACGGTACGTGTGCTATTATATACTCTTACTGTTCGCTGTCAGTTGCGGTCGACACCTGGATGAGTTCTTGGTCTTCAAGTTCTATCGTTGGCGAGTTCTGTCATTCTACAGGGGTATTTTTAAATTCGTTATGTGTTTGTCAAAATACAGGCCCAGAGGGTCTGTTTTGACAAACTCAACCACGGTCTATCGCGAATCCATGTTAAAACGAAAATTTTCCTATCTAAAATTTTTAATCTTTAAATTTGATTTTTTCGAAAACTAATGCCTAATCCTACAAAATTTTTGTTCTAGTATGCTTCGAAAAGTGTTCTCTTTCCAATAGTCAATAGGAAAAATTGTGAGGTGGTTTGACTGACAGTTCCTCAAAAATTTTGTGTGCATGATTTTTTTTGTACATCTCATTTTCAAGTAATTGAATGTTAATTAAAAACTGCACTTGCAAACATGGTCAGACGTTACTACAAACATGAACAGTATATCGTCACCCTAATTATCAAACCTCGTAACTCCAAATTCACAACTTTCGCGGAAAACACAAAAAACATTCTATAAAATCACTATCGTTACAATTTTCTTTAAGTTTTTTAAATTACCTTTAAAGGGAATGAACTAAGTAATTTTATATACATATTTTTTACACAAGCTGTCTGTACAGATCATGACAAAATTTTAGATTAGAGATCATGGAGTTACAAGTATTTAGTTGATGTGCAATACGAAATGGATTTGAGAGGTTATCTATTTTTTTCTTTTATATAAAAACAACATTATGTGCAGTTACAAGGTTTTCTCCATCTATAGAGTATTTTTTCCTCTAGCAGATGCCATCAAAATCTTATTTTTAATCAAAAATGGAGTTATGAGGTTTGATAATTAGGGTGACGATATGAGTAAATTTTCTATGAAAAAATTCATTGGGTCAGGTCTTAAATTTTACATTTTTTCTTTGTTTTTTTTACAATTGTTTTTGTTTAACACTAACCCAAACAATTAAATTTCACATTGATGAAACTTTTCATTATTTTATAGAAACAATACATATTTATTTATCGTGCGTTAATGGAGTTGGGTCAATTTGGCGATACGGAAATTGCAGTTGCAGATATAAAGAACAGCGTTGAGAAATTGAAACAATGTACCAAGGAAAGTGGCGGAATGTGTAAACTACAAGAGGAATTTGAAGTAGGTTTTGAATTACAATTAACAACTAATTTACGTTAATTATTGTAGAGTATAAGGGAAACAATTGAAGATCAAAAATGTAGTTCGGTTGGCAGTAGTGAAGATAATGATGAAAAGAATAGAAGTAGTTCTGTTATACCGTACGACAGAAATAGAGTAATTCTCACTCCGTTATTAGGCAAAGAACATTCCACTTATATTAATGCTTCGTTCATCGAGGGTTATGATAATTCTGAATCTTTTATTATAACTCAAGATCCAATGGAAGCAACAATTACAGATTTTTGGCGAATGATTGCAGAACAAGGTGTTAACGTTATAATAATGCTCTCCGAAGTTGGGGAAGGAAAGTGCCCTCGGTATTGGCCAGAAGATGAGTACTGTTATGATCACATTAAAGTGAGATATGTTCAAGCCGAAAGTTGTCCTTATTATACACGACGGGAAATGTTTGTTAAAAATAAAGATAGTGAAGACGTACAAGTCACTCACTTACAGTATCATGGTTGGCCTACCGTCGCCGGAGAGGTATCAATTTCACTGTTCTTCAAACTTGATGCTTAATTCTTAAAATTATTCTGATTTTAGGTACCAGAAGTAACACGAGGTCTGATAGAATTAGTTAATATTGCCCAATCAACTCAAATTGATCATAATTCGATGACTCCTATTGTTGTTCACTGCGATTTAGGATCTGAACGAAGTTCTCTTTTCGTAGGTTTAAGTATTCTTGTACAACAGCTGCAGGTTGAACACAGGGTTGACATCTTTAATATGGCACGTAAATTACGTTCTCAGAGGCAAACTCTGATTAACAGTTATGTAAGTATTTAGCTACTTTAATTTAGCTACTGTGCTAATTACAACTTTTCTAGGCTCAATATGAATTGTTACATCGAGCAATTGTAAATTATGCAGAACTGCACGGATTGTCAGATACTTAGTGCATATTTGAAAATATAATTTTTACATTCCATTCATTACATTGAAAATACCGACTGTAGATTTTATAATATTATGAAACATTGTAAGACTTGATATAAGTGTAGCATGTACCATGAAATTGTGGTTTCTAAAACTATGATAAAATGATATTTTGTATGTCGATGTGAAGCCAAAAATTTTTATTTTGTGAAGTTCATTGTTTATTTTTTCATAAACTAGAATATTTTAATGTCTTACTGGTTTCCACTTCTCTCAAGTCGCCTTTTTGAGAAATTTACTGTTTTATTTTAGTACATTTCAGTACAATCAGACTTGTGGGTTTTGGAAATAGGTGATCCTATTATTTGTTCCAAATTCTATTTCATTATTTGAGTTTTGACTTTGAACCAAGTGCCATATTTATTTCTCTTAGGATTAAAAGTCACACTTTAATTTTTAAATGGAATTTGATGAGTGGCCATAAGACTTGCTGTTTTAATGTACTCGTTGTAAATACTCATTTTAATGTATTTATAGTATTTTCATTTATTTAAATGTATCGCTTTGTGCTAATTTTTATTTACAAATATACCATTTTGCATTTTATTGTATGTTAGTTTAATTGTTTTTAAAGGATGTAACATTTCTCCATGGAAAAAATTTGTTGGTTTTCCGATTTCTCAACTCGAGTCCAATTCTTCAAAAACCCATCAAGTTTGAGCTTTAGTACATTAATTGGGCCCACAGGGTTTTATAAATAACATGAATTGAAAATGCAACGATTAAACTATGGACGACCAAAAAATGCACAAACACTTTTTTTTTATTCACATTAATCGCTTCATTTTAATGTCATCTTTCAATTTCTACAACTATTTTTATTGTAATCAATAGATAAGTGGTTTAGGTAGTGTAACTCGATATTAATCATATCAAATTTTAAGAATAAACCAAAAAAGAAAACCGTTTGCGATAATATACATACGGTGTATTTATATTGTGTTAACTTAAACATTTTAGTTCTAAAAAGTGTTTGTGCATTTTTTGGTTTATTCTAAAAATTTGATATTATTTTTATTGTATCTATAAAAACCTCTAGGTAAAGTTATTGTACTAGACCTGCAATGAGAAACGTATTATAAAGTTATTTTAAATTGTATTTAGTTAATTTAGGTGAATTTAAAAGATTCTCGCCATAATGGATACAGGATGTTCCCGTGACCATGGAGAATCTTTGAGGTGGTGATAAAGGACGCTTTCTAAGACAAATTTTCAAATAAAATTTTTGTTCAAGTTCAAACCTTTGGGGGCACCTCCCTTTAAAGCAATGTTTTGAATTTCTGATTTTAAACGCCCATATCTCCGATAGTATTGATTTTTTAGGCTTAATGGATTGGAACCAGGCCCGGACTGAGACCTAAAACCGGCCCGGGCGTTTTAGAGAATGTCGGCCCCTTACTTCCCACAAAAACGCTACATGTACTCGTATACATACGTATATACAGTCGTGTATTTCCCAACAATTTGGTATTTTAGAGTGTGAAATGATTTTTTTATATGGTTTATTTTTGAATTTTAAATATTTGTTAAAACGAGGTTGGCAATATAGATGAAATTTTTGTCAAAAAGGTCTGTTGATTTTTTAGAAAATTTGTAATTTGAATATGAAAAGTAATTTTTTTTTATAAGAAGTTATTTTGTTTGAAATTAAAAGTGAATGAGAAGATGAGATGTAGAGTGAATGTAATAATTTTGATGGTTGTTTTCGAACAGCAGATCTAATTAATATTTTGGAAGATTGGAAAAATTAGATAAAAGGAAAATTAATGATTTAAAATAATTGTTTTTATTACACCTCAATTATTGAGGTAGTAGTAGTATACATAATATACACATAATTATAATGTATATTATACTACATAGGTATACATCAATGTGGACTGATAGACCAGCAGTGTGATGTAAGGCTTAAATCGACGTGCTACGGAGCGGGACACCGCAGTTCGATGCTCGGTCGCGCTAACTGCGCTGCTGTGATCTAAAGCCCGAGTTTGATCTAACGGCTACGCATCTGGCAAGGTTAGCACCCTACCAGGATATATGCAAATGCTGAAAGAACCGTGAATGCCAAATGTAAATTTGGTTAAAAAACAGGACGTAGTCCTAGATTAAGAATATTGGGTGTTTACAGGACCGAGATGTTCATAAATTCGAATGTTCACGTTGTTAGGTTTTTAATTAATGATAACACCAGTTATATTAATAGTTTAATTATATTTAAAATATACAAAGATGTATCATAAAATTGTGGAATTGAATAAATCACAAAAACATAAAATAGTTGCTGCTACAAAAAATGTTCCGCTACTAACTTACTAACTGAATATATTACAAAAAATTACGATAATGCATACACGATCACATGTGTGTGTCAATTGACTTGCGCGTCGTTGCATCTATCGCATTGCAACCGTCTTAATTTGGTTTACATTATCTTAACACACGTTATCAAGTTTCTACTATTAAAAACTTGTATTTGAACGATTTTTGTTATTTATAAATTTATTGTGCTAAATTTTTAAGTTTTATTAACCATTTTTGATACTTTGTTATGTTATATAAAATAGCATAATTTTTTCGCGATGTAATCGCCAGCGCTGCTAATAGTTAAACGGCCCTTTGACTGTACCGGCCCATCCGGCATTTGCCCTATGGCTAGTCCGGGCCTGATTGGAACATTTTTAAAGACCATTCCTTTATCTACAAATTAGGTTATAAACCCCTTATCGTCTAGAATCAACGGATTTCGAGTTATAAATTAAAACTCAGGTTTTATTTTTTTTACTTTTCTTGCAAACACCGTATTTCTAAAACATCGTTCAAATGGCCGCCTCGGTTTCGTTAGGTGGCGCGCACCCGAGAGGTGCAATTTTCGATGACACTTGCGCACAAATCAGGCTGAATTTGGACTGATCAGGGTATCGTGGGCGATGGCATGGGTGATGTTGGTTTTGAGGGCATTGGTTTGCGGCTTATTGACATTAAATGAATCTTTAACCCAATTCATTCTCCTCATTCACACTTATTCATTTTCATTTATTTAACCTAAAGTTTTTAGTCAGACACGTGACAAGTTTGGTTTTGGTTATTTAGTAAGCATACACGTTCATATTAAAGTAAAATAAATTTCTTAATTTTTTCAATTTTGTTTGGTATATTTTCTCTTTCTTCTCATTATTTTTAAGTTTTTCTTATGTTAAATACGACGGCTGATCAATAATAATTATGAAATAAGGGTCTTTATATCGTATTACATAGTTTTTATTTTAAATTTACATCATTTCTATAGTAACGTAATTATTTTTCAGAATTCTATTTCTTGTTTACTCAAATATTCTAAGTTCTAACCTGTTAAATGTGAATTATTATCATTTTTTAGTGTTTTTTTAAATATTATGTTCCTATGTAAGTACAGTTACTCGAAAAAGTATTCGGACGCAACATAGGAATGTTAGCAAATACTTATTAAACATTTTTTGTCGCAGATTTCATTGTCTTCATTTTTGTTCCTATACATTTTTTTATTTTGTCGCCTCGTTTTCGATTGAGAGTGACTTAAAGCAGACTCGGTAAAACTTTTTAATAAAGTTAAAAATGCACAATAGAATTCTTATAGTTTTCTCAGGGGATTCCCATGGGATTTTTACCGAGACTGCTTCAAGTCACTCTCGGTCGAAAACGAAGCAACGAATAGAAAAGTGCATGGAAAAAAATAAAGGGAATGAAATTATCTACAAACAATGTTTGAAAAGTAGTTTTGTAAAAATTAAAAAAAAAGTAAAACCGACTTAAAAAAAATGCACTAAAAAGTAAAAAATAATTACGTTATTTAGTTACTTCAACTAGCTGGCATAAGTAGAAGTAACTAAATAACGTAATTATTTTTTACTTTTTAGTGCATTTTTTTCACAGTAGTTTTTTTTGAAGTCGGTTTTATTTTTTTTTAATTTTTTATTTTATGCTTTTTAGTGCATGTTGCGTTCCGTAACTATTTATCGAAAGCGAGTATGGGTAGACCTACTAAACGCAAAAAGAATTTTGAAAATCCGATTATAGTTGATATAAATGTATTTACTATTTACCTTATACTTAACGTACTACTTAGAAGATTAATAAAAGTAGGGTACTTAAGATAATGGGACCAACTTGGAACTATCCTTGATTCAACGCAAAAAGAATTTTAAAAATCCGATCATAGTTGATCTGTTATAACCCTGACACCCTGTTATATAAATAATTACGTTATATGTTATACAGGGTGACCCAGACCACCCGTATCAGTACTTTTTTTCAAAAACGGTAAGTCGTAGAGAGTTGGGCTAAAAAAAATTATTACAAAAGCCCTAATGACGAATCTAATGGTGATATTATTATTTCCGAGAAAAGTCGGCATCCAGAGTAGTTTGCTCCAGAAAGTCCAGAAATCCACAATTTTAAATGGCACCATATGTCGAAAGTAATATCGTTGGAAAGCTCTTTAAAAAATAAGCAAGTTTTGTAGGAAAATTTTTTTTATTACTCCCACCCCTTTTAAGTTATATCCGACTTAAGTTATTAAATTTCAATTTCTTATAACAAACTTAACTTTAAAAGTCAGCACTTGAAATCCAGCTACCGCGTTAGAGCAATGTCACAAGTGTTCAAAATGTCTTCCATTTACTTCTAAACACTGTTGAGCTCTTCTGGTTATACTATCAGTGGCTCTAAGTACTTCTTCAGTGTTTAATGATCGACAGGCATTGCAAATTCTGAGCTTCATATCATCTCTCGTTGTCGGTTTTTCTGTATAAACAATATCTTTGATCCGACCCCAAAGAAAAAAGTCCAGGGGAGTACAATCTGGCGACCTTGGAGGCCACGCCACTGTGCTTCCCCTGCCAATCCATCTATTGGGAAATAGTTGGTTTATTGCATTCCTAGCAACCAATGAAAAATGAGCTGGGCAGCCGTCTTGCTGAAACCACATTATTGCTCGCATTTCCAGGGAAACATTTTCCAATAAATCGATCAAATCATTATTTAAAAACTCGGCATATCGTATCCCATTAAGATTTTCTTCAAAAAAATAAGGACCTATAATTTTTCCTTCAAGCACACCACACCACGTGTTAACGCTCCAAAGATGTTGGTTATCAATAGTTCGCAGCCAATGGGAATTTGTTTGCGACCAGTAATGTGCATTGTGAATATTGACTTAACCAGTGCTTTTAAAAGTAGCCTCGTCAGTCCATAAAACCGTCCTAGGAAATGGGGGCCTTTATTAATTAACCAATTATAAAAAATTACTCTACTTTGAAAATCATTCTCATTTAATTCTTGATGCATATGTATGTGGTATGGATGAAAATTATGATCCTTAAAGACTCTGCATACAGAGGATTGGCTAACTCTAGAATCTCTTTCAAGTCTTCTGGTTGAAATATTCGGACCAACAATTACTGCAGCAAGAATATCAGTTGCTCTTTCATCACGTACATGTCGCATAATCCGATTACCGCGATTGTTTGTTGGTTGCACCTGGCCTCTGGTACAAATACGTGCTGCCAATCTTGTGATACCAAAATTTAGGTTTTTTTTAAATTAAATTATGGATCAACCAGGAACTAGTAATCAGGAATTTTATAATTTTGAAGAAGCATTTTTCACCGTCGAAAGTCAAGAATCAAATCAAACCGAATCGAGTTGTTCAAATGAAGCCAACGCGGACACGGACAACTCGGCTCTGGACAACTCGGCACCGAGACTAGGGTGTTACGGTTCAATTTTGCTATAATGGAATTTAAATTGTTTTGTAATAATATTCGAAAAGTGGCATGTTAATTCACTTTAAAAATTTTAAATTTCAACAAGAATTATTATCAACAATGATAACATGCACATTAGGTGCATTTACACACACAATCCCGGCCCGCGTGCTGGAACGCGTTCTAGCACGCGGGCCAGGATTGTGTGTGTAAATGCGACGACGTGCCACGTTCCACTCCAAACGCCGTTCCAAAGATTACAATATAATATTTGTTCATTCTTTTTTAAAAGTGTTCTTAATGTTTCAGAAATATTACTTCTTACGATATTTTACGCAAAATGTAATTTGTGTAAGGTTTTGTAAATTCATTATCGACAATTTCGGAGGTTCTAAGTAAATAAATAAACTGCATTCTTCTATTATTAATTTAATAATTGACTGCTTAGATATAGGATGACACTAAGCACCCAGGTATCCGTTCAAATTGTTTTGCGAAACTAATTTTTGGTAATTAATAATAATAATAGCGTGTTGTCCAGTTGCCCAGAGTTGTCCAGAGCCGAGTTGTCGCGTACCGAAGCCAACGATAATTGGAGTTTTCGGGATGTCATTAAAAATCATCACGGTAAAATTATACATAGTGGACAGAAGATAATGATGTATAACATTTATATAAAGTATCGTAATGCAGGACACGTCAGAACAGGTAGTGTAACTTCAGCTGCTAACGATCTAGGAATTTCAGTTCAGTCAATGTGGAACACTGTTATTGAGATGAAGAAAAAGGGCACATTGTCATCATCAACAAAAAAAGAGAACGCAAGAGCACTTATGACAAATTAAACGATTTTCAGAAGTCAACATTACGTAGAATAGTTCATCAATTTTTTCTTGCGAATGATGTACCTACCGTTGATAAAATCCTTGATGTAAGTATTTCTTTAGTGTAGTACTTTATAATTTCTTAAGTAAATATTAATTTTATTTATTAGAAAGTGCAAAATAATGAAGTGCTCCCTACCATCCAACGAACCACGTTATACAAGACACCGACAGCATTAAATTTTGTTTGGGAAAAGAGATCACGAAACCATTTATTAGTAGAGAAAGCGGAACTGATCATATGGCGACGTAAGTATTTAAACAGTGTTAGAAATTTTTGAATACAAGGGCGTCCAATATACTATCTTGATGAAACTTGGGTAAATGCTGGTCACACTACGGCTAAAGTATGGAAAGACAAATCTGTAACAAGTGCAGCTGAAACTTTCAACAAAAGTCTCTCGGTAATAGTATACACTAATTTATATAATTATCAATTACTAAATTATAAATATATTTTAGACAGGATTACAAAACCCCTCAGGTAAAGGTAAGCGATTGATTATTCTTCATATAGGAAACGAGGCAGGATTTGTGGAAAATAGATTATTATGTTTTGAATCGAAAAAAACTAACGACTATCATGAAGAGATGAATTCAACTGTATTTGAAGAATGGATGGTGAGAATTTTGCCTCTTTTAGAAGCTAATTCTGTTATAGTAATGGACAATGCTTCATATCATTCGAGAAGAAAAGTAAAAGATACCACTTAAAAGTAGGACCAAGTCGCAAATGATGGAATGGCTTGATGCACAAGGAATTCCAGCAGAACGGACAGAATTAAATGTAGAACTTTTCGGTAAATCTTATTCTTATATATCTTAATAATAAATTTGGTAATACAAATTTAATCATCATCATCTTCGTTATCGTTTGCACGTTTTAGACTGTGTTTACATCAATATAATTATAAATCTTTCAACAATTTATTATTAATTATTGATATAAACATAACAAACACAGTATTCAAATATACCTAGTTATTGGAATGGGGATCATTCAACTTAATCGGTGGGAAACTGAAAGGTAAGTTTTACTTTGATACTTACAATATTGTATAATATGATCGTTATTACAACTGACCTAAATTTTAGCTAAAATAACGAACAATTTGGTAGGGAAGCCAGACTTTTCGTATGTGATAGATGAAATGGTCAAGTCCTCCGAAAGAGAAGTTTTAAGATTGCCTCTATACCACTGCCAATGTAATCCTATCGAATTAATTTGGGCACAAGTAAAGGGCTATGTTGCTGCAAATAATAAAACTTTTAAATTTGGTGATATGAAAGTCTTGTTTCAGGATGGTTTGAAAGCAGTTACACCAGAGAGATCGGCACAGTGTGTTAAACATGTTGTAAATGAAGAAAACTTTAGATATCCAGTGGATGATCGAGTAGAAGCAATGCAATTGGAATTTCAAGTAAACACAGGTTTTTCTTCTGATGAAGAATGCATGCCAGATTAAATCCTGAATTTATTTGAAAATGTTTATTGTTGAACATCAACAGGAAAGTTTTTTAATAATGTTGATTATATGAACTTTAATTTATTGTTTTTAAGGAAAATAGTACAGTCAAAGAATCAGACTATGGATGATAACGTCGTATAGAAGAAATGCAATTAAAATTTCAAGTAAACACAGGTTTTTCTTCTGATGAATTTTTCTAATTTTCTTATGTAATATGTAAAAAGGTTATAAGCAATCTTGCTTACTTTTATGATGGAAAGTTGTATGTAATAATGAAGATGTAATTAAATAATTCCTAAATAATTTTTTGTTCATTGAAATTATTATATCAAGTTAATATTTAACGTATTAAACCCTTTTGTAGGTATGCAACCAAGCATACTGAAATCACGAACTGCAATTAAACTTGTAAATTTTTCTATGTAAACCCGGCTTGGGTAGAAAGCGACATCTAAGACTAATCTTAACCCGAATCGACATTTTTTTTATAGTATGGCCGTATCGTCAGTAAATGTAGCTATAGTTGTTAATCTCGTAGTCGGAAAGTCGGCTGTATAAATTATGTAGAGTACAGGTCCCAGTACACTACCCTCGTACCCTCCAGAGTCAACCGGATATAAATCAGTGTATTAATAATGTATTAATAATAATCAGTGTAAAAAGTATCTATCTTTTAAGGGGCGAGGAAGAGTTTTATTTAGTTTGTAGCACAGGCCATCATGCCACACCTTATCAAAGGCCTGGCTTATGTCCAAGAATGCAGCCGAGCAATATCTTTTGTGCTCTAGATCGTTGCTGATTTTTTTACTACCCTATGTACCTGTTCGATCGTACCATGTTGGTTTCTGAATCCAAACTGATGGCTTGGTATAAGACCTTTTTCATCTATTTACTGGTTGTAGGCGACGAAGAATGAACTTTTCAAATATTTTTGAAAGCACTGGTAGCAAACTTATTGGTCTGTATGATGCCACTTTTTGCAGTTCTTTTCCTGGTTTTGGAAGTAGGATAATTTGAGCAATTTTCCACTGAACAGGAAAGTAGTTCAATCTTATGATGGCGTTATAAATAAATGTGATAAGTTTAATGCATTTAGGTGTTAGTTGCTGTATCACTTTGCCTGTTATTAGATCAAAACCAGGTGCTTTTTTTGGGTTGATTTCTTGTGTGATGATATGTTTCACTTCTTTTATTTTAAATTGTTTGATTGGTAAGTTCATCTGGAGTGGTGCATCCAAGTAATGATAAATGTCAGAAGTCTCGTCTGTTGTTAATGTTGATGGAAATGGTTTGAAGACGTTTTCAAGGTGTTCTGCAAAAGCTGAAGCTTTCTCTTTGTCGTTTCTTGTCCAATGTCCATTATCTTTTCTGATTGGAGGTATAGGTTGTTGTGGACGCTTCATATTCCTCGTTGCCTTCCATAAAGAATAATTAGTCGCTTTTGTCGCTGACAGTTTACTAATGTAATCGTTAAATGTTTGATTTTTGAGATTAAGAAGCAGTGTTTTAAGATCTTTAGCCGCCTTGTTAAATTTTTTCTTGTTCTCCGTTGTTCTTGTTATATGCCGTTGTTTGCGCGCTTTTCGTTTTTGGAAATTTTTTTGATTTATTACTATAGGAGTTGTTTCTTTTATATGTGTTGTGTCTTCGGGATAAATTGTAGGTTTTGTAATCGTAGGTGTAAAGAATAAAAATGTAAAAATCGTAACTCCACTTTATTTGCCCAAAGAATAGCGATACCCGTTAAAATATCATTATGTGTAGAATGTAATGCACACTTAATCGCTACGACTGCGCTTTTAAAAACATTTACAATCTGTAACAATATGGGTTTCATTACAGTCAGGGGTGGCAAACCAAGCTGCATTCTGGATGGTTTTGGTCAAAATAAAAATAAATAAAATACAATAAAATCAATCAGATCCGGTGTTTTATTTCTATCGGTAGGCCAGTACGTTGGTTCACCTGTTGATAAGTACGACATATTATTATATATGATTGCATTTCTTCTAGCAGTTCTTTTCCTTTGGTAGTTGTATGTCTTGAGCCCTACTGAATATGTTTAGCATTGAAGTCGCCTCCAGCTATAAATTTGTTGCCCAGTGTGTCCATAGTGATGTCTCTTGTTGTTGTGTTTAGGTGGGCAATATATAGCTGAAATAGTTAAGTTACCCAATCTATCTTCAACAACTACACTGGTACCTTGGAGGTAGTCATACTGGTATTTATCAAGTTCGTAGTGTTTAATACCTTTTTTTATTATAATTGCTGATCCACCACGGGCACTTCCGTCAAGGTGGTTCGTATTGTATATAACGTAGTTGGGTATTTTTAGATGATTTTTTGTAGTGAAGTGAGTTTCGGATATTAACATCACGTATATTTTGTGCATTTTTAGAAATAATTGAAGCTCTTGTGCATGTTTGCACAAGCTGTTGGCGTTCCATGTGGATACTTTGAGTAATTCGGCCATTAATTCATTTTTCCGACTAAGGTGGTCAACAAGTTTAGCATAGTTCCCATTTGTTCCATTAGCTTTTTCATCATGTCTTTGAGTTCTTCTAAGTCATTCGGCTGTTGTACTGCGGTATGCTGGTTGTATTGATTTGGGTGACTTTGGTATGTATTTAGTTCAGCTTGCTGGGAGTATATCAGGCCGGGTTGTACCATCTGTGGTTGCCTTATTAATTGTTGCGTGTTATTAACAGTAGTGTTAGTTTGGGGTGCCTGCAGTTCAGTTTGTGTTTTTGTCTGTTCAGCATTGTTACTTGAAGCATTTATTTGAATTCTTTGCAAGTTACTATTAGTTGTTCTTTCTCGTAGAGTCGGGTACATTCGCTCTTGAATTTGTTTGTGCACTAAGCATCCTCTGTAGTTTGCGGGATGAGCACCTTCGCAATTGACACATTTGACCGTATTATCTCTTTCTTTTCTTGGACATTCATTGGTCATATGGTTGCCAGTGCATCTGACGCATCGTGGGGGTTTATGACAGTAGTTTTTTGTGTGCCCAAATCTTTGGCACTTTGCACATTGCGGGATTTCTCTTTTCACATGTGGGGCTTCAAATTTTACCACGGAATCCATAAGACGTGCAATTTCGTATATTTTTTTATTATTTTCTTTTTGTTGGAGGTCGATGTAAAACATATCCAACGGGTTTTTGCTAACCCTATGTTTTATGTTCCAAATATTTACAACTGTATGTCCTAATTCTTGTAGTTCCGTTTTAAGTTAATCCGTATCGGATGATGAGTGTAGGTTCTTTAAAACTACTCGGAAGTGTCTTTCTTGTTTTAGTTTGTAGGTGTAAAAATCGGTGCCTTTTGCCTTCAGCTCTTTGGTGATACTGCTGTAATGTTCAGCAAGAGTTGGTTGTATTTTAACTTGATTATGCTGAAGTGTTTTGATGGTGTAACTGTCCTTTCCTATCTCATTTAGTAGTTCCATAAGCGGTCTAATATTCGTTACGCCATCAACAAAAATTGATGGAGGTTTCGGTTTGGAAGGTTTCGTTCGTTACTTCGTTTACTTCGTCATCATTTTCTCCATCTTTCGCTAGATGTTGATATCTGTTTTGTGTTTTGAAAGGAGCGCTCAACCAGTAATCACTAACCTTTTTTTGTTTGTATTTAGATTCTTACATTTTGCTCGAGGCTTCGAATTCGCTTTTTATTGTGAGCAGTTTTCCATTCTTCTTGTTGACTTTGTGGAGGTAACGGCAGTGGCGGCTCGTGGGGAAAAATTTTGGGTAGGCCAGCAATATTTTATAAATAGATAAAATCTGTGGAAGATTTGAATATTTTCTGGAGATATAATAATATGCTCTATTAAGTCATTTTATTTAAATAATAGAATTACTTACAGTTACTCGAAAAAGTATTCGGAAAAAGTACAATGTAAATTGTACTTTTTGAAAACTCTTTTTAGCATATAGAAACCGCTTTTATAAAAATACTTTTCAGACATTTTTTGTATATAATCCCTTCATTTTTGTTTTCAAACAGTCTTTTATTCGTCGCCTCGTTTTCGACCGAGAGTGACTTAAAGCAGTCTCGGTAAAAATCCCATGGGAATCCCTCGAGAAAACCATTGTGCATTTTTAATTTTATTAAAAAGTTTTACCGAGTCTGCTTTAAGTCACTCACGGTCGAAAACGAGGCGACAAAATAAAAAAATGTATAGGAACAAAAATGAAGACAATGAAATTTACGACAAAAAATGTCTAATAAGTATTGCTGTAAAAACAATTTTTATATAATAGAAACAGTGTCCAAAAGAAGCAATTTACATTGCTAACACAGGAACGTCCGAATACTTTTTCGAGTAACTGTACATTATGTGTTATAGTATTTATAAACAATGATTGATTCTCTTAATTTTTGCTCTTCGGAAATCTGTCTATGACATTGTCGTGAAATGTGTCCGTTTTTAATAATTCATCAAGAATGTCTTTTTGTATTGATAACAGCGCAAATGAAGATAGACAATCTCGCAATAGCAATACCTACCGCTTAAACTATTTTGCAATAATAAAAATACACTACAAAGTGCAAAATACCGCTTGATTTCTTTTTTTTTATTTAATTAATTTATTTAATTTTAAAAGGCTTTAAAATGCCGCTCGCATGTGTACGATAAGAAAAACTGTTTATGGCGAGGTATCATATAACTGCAAGTATCTGGTAGGCACGGGCCTAAGCGCTGTCTATTGAAGCCATGTATTGAAGCTATAGTATTGCTGCATCTGGCGTCATGGTCCTACACTATGGTCCTACTGTTGCATTGCGCTATATGGACGATGCTAGGCCAGTGCCTACACTATAATACTTTGTAGCAGATACAAATAAAAATATAAAACACGCTAATTTTTGCTGCTGTTATTGCAATTTTAAGTGCAAATAATGAAAAATAACAAATATTAATTGTCTATAATATTAAAATATTAATTATATTGTATATAAAGAAAATGTTATTTATGTACATTAAATTTTGGGTAGACCGGGCCTACCTTGCCTGTTCTTTAAAACCGCCACTGGGTAACGGTGGAAAAGAAGTATCTGTAGGAATATATTGATAAAGTGGAGGGAGTGTATTGTGGTGTACTCACTTGAGAATTCCCAGCGTGATCCTGGATATGCTAATGCGGGTTGTAACGGAGGAGGGTGCTGTAATCAACCTGGCTGCATAATATGTACAGGTGGTTGAAGATATTGAACCTGCGAGTTCTGATCACCCATTGCGGGTACGTTTAACTGGTTACGTTGAGTTGGAATCTTCGGAATAACATCCTGTGAGTTTGCCATGGTTACATTTTGAGGTTATGGTGCGAATAAACCCTTACGTGTTGGTTTTTCTTTGCAGGAATCTTGTTAATTCCCAAGCACTAAACTTGTGGCAACGCTTTCACAATTTAATTCAAATAGCAAAACCCTCGCTTTGAAAATTCGAAATAAATTCACAGCTTACTTAATATGCAAACTATCGCAGACAGTGGCGTAACGTAATTAAGTTAATAATCGTTAAGAATTATAGCGTGTAATTAATTATAAAATCGCAAATATCACAGAGTCGAGTGCACATCCACCTCCTTCCTAGTAGCACATTTTGTCGAGTAGGACCGGTCTGGGGGGATATTTTTAGTGAGTACAAGCTAAAAGGCAATCGGGGTAAGAATTCCTACTTAAGCTTCTAATTTTAATGATCTTCTTATATCGTCCGCTTATTATTTAGAAAAAGTTCGAAATCACACATAACATGGTCGTAAACGGTGCATTTAGAATTAATTTCCGGTATAAGTGCGTCGCAAATTACGTTGAATATATTCACCATAAAAGATGTTTTTCTTGTCAACGACCTGGTGTCGTTTTGTTTTTTTTACTCTTTTTTCTTTATAATTCAAATTATCTGTTAATAATTTAGCTTCTTTTTCAACACGATCAAACGAATTTCGCACATTCATTACAAATTCGGCTAGAGATTTTTTTATCAACTCTTTTGAATGATCCTTGTTAGAAATTGAAATTAATATTTTGTAATGATTTACTGTTACTATTTATTCGCTCTTAACGATTATTTAGCAGTTACAAAAAAGATTGAATTAATGCTAATTTACTCGTATAAATGTTTTATATTTAATATTGTTACGAAATCATGTTTAATTATATTTGATGACTAAAGTATGACGTCATATATGATCAGTCATGCATGATAGCATCGTTAGTCATTCAAATATTGATTGGCTTGCACCCTGAAAACTTATAGAATGTACAGGAATATCATGGAAATTTCTGGAAGGCTCATTTACATATAAATGCAGAGTTAGCTCTAGTGACAATTAATTCTAGTTTGAACGTACAAGTGTGAACATAAATAAAGTGTAAATAAATAGTGAAGTGATAAACAATATACCGAGTGTTGAAATAAATATAGACTTAGTGTTAAATAAATTGTAGTGCAATTTAGTGTTAGTGTTAATCTTAGTTTAGTAATTGTTTTATTGTTATAAACCTTTCCTGTATAATTTATTGTAGCTCTTTAGAATTAAATAAACGTTTTAATTTTTGTTACAATATGTACAATTTTTGTAGAAAATTTAAAATTTAAAGTTCTACTACACAAATTAACAAATTTTGAGGCCCCCAAAATGTGGAAGTCCCAAGCGCGCTTCATGCGCCTGTGCGATAATCCGCCACTGCCTCGACACTGTAATTTTGCATGATGATTTGTCAACTATCACTGAATAAAAACAACAAGTTTGACATATGTAGCTTTAAAAACATGGTCTCAATGAACTGTCAAAATCTACCCGTCCTTATTGGAAAACTCTTATGTAGAAAATTCGTTTCATTTCTTCGTTTTTTACCATGCTAATCATGATGAACGAGAGGGGCTCTTTGTCACAGCTGCGGTGCATCCGGGCGGCCGAATTGATTTTGAACTATTATGCTTATCTTTTTTGGCTGCTTCTATAGAGATTTTTTTGAGAATTCCCAAAAAAAATTATTTATCTGGTGGAAGTAGAACCCTCTATCTTCTGGGTTCAGTGCATCCTTGAAGTATCGGATCTTTTTTCGATGGTCATCTGGGCTAGCCGGATTGATGATGAGTTCTCCTGAAACATTTTTGTATTCTATTTTAGTCTGTTCATCTCTTTGCATAGTGACGACCACTTTGCGGTGTCCTTGAGTATCAGAGTTTTTTTTTATTCTCTTCTGGGTGGTCACCGGGGGAAGGTTTACCCTTGCTTTGTTTTTAGTTGTTTGACAGTGAGCTGGAGTGGAAACAGCCAATCGAATTCCTACACTTATTCAGTTTTTGGCTTTCTTCTGATTTACGCCATAAACTATTATAATTGATTTTGCAATTTTTAAATTTTGTGCTTACGAAATTTTTATACACGAGATTTTCATTTATGTATTTTTCTTGGGATATCCTGACATTTTCTCGGATTTCTTTAAATTTTATCTTTTTTTTCTATATCATATTTTTGCAGTGATTTTACCCTCGGGTTGAATATTTGAATTTTATGAAAATGAGAACTTTGTAGTATTCCCAAATTGTAATATTTATTACTATTACTAGTAATATAAGGTATAAAAATTGAATCGCCTACCTACTCAATATTATATTACACCGCACTGGATATTGCTAATCTGAACAATTTTTTGGTAAATTTGGCGTTTGTGAGATGTTTAAAATTAAGTTGGCAGCGATTTGTGTATTGGCGCCGCCATTGCTTAATTTAAAATCAATCGCATTTTCTATCTTGGTCAGTAGTTGCTTAAGTGTTTATTTCTAATAATCTTTACGAAAAATGCATATCAAACAGGTATAATTTTGGTGTTCATGTGATTGCAGTAACTAAAGTTTAAAAATTAGGTAATCGTGGATGGCTTTAAAAGTTATGGTAATCGAACTGTTTTTGAACCTTTTTATCAAGGACATACTATCATAGTGGGATGCAATGGCGTTGGGAAAAGCAATTTGTTTGATGGTAAATACTCTCAATTCTGTTTTCCGTTTTTCCCAAATTTTCAATTTTAGCTATTGAATTTGTTGTACACGATAAATATGCTTTCTTGAAATCCTTACAACGCCGTCAATTGATCCATGCTGCTATGAAACCTCGTCTTGGACCCTCATTTGTTGAATTAATTTTTGATAATTCTGATCAACGCATCCCTGTGAGTAAATTTCGATTTGCTTCTTAATATATTTGACAAACTTTTCTTATTTTAAGATTTTATCGGCCGACGTCAGCATAAGAAGAGAGTTTGATGAAAATAAGGATGAGTACCTTGTAAATAAACACCTTACTCTTCGTCCTCTGGTGATGACTCTTCTACAATCAGCTGGTTTTGTCTCATACAATCCCTATTATATTATTCCCCAAGGAAAGGTATAATTTTTTATGCCTTATCTTTTTTTTATGTTTTTTTAACCAATTTTTCAATCCTCAGATGAACAATAGATCTGAAATTTAGTATAGTTGTATTTTACAATTATCTTACATTAGCTTACGTACCCGGGTACGCCCGTGAAAAAATAAAACAGCAAACTATTCAAACTGAAATGTGAGCAGAATATGAATAAAATATTTTTTTGTTCGGAGACCTTGCTTGGTCTACCATGGGGTAGTTAAACAGTGTAGAGTCAAAAATTGCATCTACTGAAGCATGGAATTTGGTTACTAACAGGCTTTTTTTAAATTGAATAGTTTCTTATATGAGGGGAATAACAATGGGAGAATATAAAAGGTGTCTCAAAATTTCCTTTTGGTGTGAGTGCTTATGAGCGTAATGTCATAAAATTAAATTATATGGTTGAACAGGTAGAGAATTTGCAAAATATTCAAAAACAAATTGTTACGAATTAATTTTGATTAAATTTTTACAAAAATTAATTTTTTTTCAAATGCATGCTATTGGAATGCAGATCACAAACATTTTTATTTTTTCTGCATTATCATTGACGGCACATATGCAGTAAGCCTCGGACGGCTCTCTGGGAAAGTAAATTACAAATATAAACAGGGCCTTATTTAGACTACATTTTTAAAGGGGGGTGGGGTTAAAAATTAAAAAATATATAGCTAATTTATTAAACTACAAAGGAAACTAAAATTCAAAACAAAAAATAAAAGTATAAAGTACAACATATTTAAAAAATAAAAAAAACTACAATAAAAACAAACAAAATATAAAATTAAAAATAGAAAGAACTTGATAAATAAACAAATTAACTAAATAAAAAAATTTAAGTACTAACTTAAATCGTCAGTCATGCTAAAATCGGCAAAATAAATGCAATTTAAAAAAAATTAAAGTACCAACTAAAATCGTCTTGCACTATGCGAAAATTTATCCTAAAACCAAGTCCACTGAGGATTGGCATAGTTCTATGACTGGACATAAGAGCTAGTCTTGTTAGCGTTTCTTATGGAGTAGAATTTCTTAATAGCTTTTCACTCTTTTAAGAGAAAAGAAACTTCTTCCCAGGGTGGCTGTTGTCACTGGCAGGGTACACAATATTTTTTGTAAAAGCTTATATATTGTCGTGTTTCAATGTAATTTTTGAATTGATTTGAAACCTTTGGTAATTTTTTTAAATTTAAATTTTGTTATATTAATTTTTGAAATGTAAGGTTTGCAGAAAAGTGAGTAGAGGGAGGTTTTTTGCCAAGATGGCGAAAATAACGGAGGCCTAGATTTTGCTCCACTGATTTTTTGAGTATAATTTTTTGAAAGTATTTTTGTAATTAAGAGATTTTATTTTTGAGTATTGTTATTGGATTTTTTTTTGTTCTTTTGAATGTTTTTAAATTTTTTTTACATTTTGTTTGAAAGTATTTTGGTCGAAAGCAACCGCAAAAAAGTTGAAATTTTGTGAGAAGATTGTTTTTATTTAGTTAAAGTGATTATTTTTTTGAGCGATTTTTCTTTATGTGAGTTCGATATTTAAAGAAAAATTGGATTTTTGTAAACTTTATTATTAATAGTTGAAAATAATATTTGTCAAGCGAGCGACAAATTGTTGGTGTCATTTTAAAAGTTTCGTCTACTACGATATTTTTAATAAGTTTAAACTTCTTCATATTGTAATTTTAAACTTTCTTGTAAAAAACCGTCTTTAAATAAAATTTTTTAATTTTAAAATTTGAATAAAAATCACGAACTAAATTAATGTGGTAAAATAATGTTGTCAAAACAAAGAACTAAATTAAACTGAAAGAAAATTTTACAAATCTTAAGCAAATGTACATTTATACATAAAATTAACACCAAAATATAAAGCAATTTATGGATTTACAATACCCATTCTAATTTAAAATTTTTACCGTAATAGTAAGAATTAAGATAAAATACCCATTTCATTTATTTCAATATTTTTCAGAAAATCGAAAATGAATTAATAGGTGTAATAACTAACAATTAATTAAGTGGCCGCAGACTTTTACACGGTACTGTAAATATATAGGGCGTTTTTATATTCCTTATTGTCAATTTTTATATTTTTGCAATTTAGTAGTAGGTGTATTCAATCCAGTGTCGCCAATCGTCGGATATTAATACGAATTTCCGATTTTTTAATTTAGGTTTTAATTTATCAGAAATACATATCTCTTTAGTTTTAATTCTTCTTTAAACACTTCAAATTTAATGTTTTTGTTATAGTTGTAAAGATTATTTTTGTTAAAACATCTCTAATATTTGGTTCTTCAATTTGAATTGCCGCCTTCTCAAATCAAAGTTCCAAACCAAACCAAAGCTATGATCGTCAAACAAACCTCACACGTTGTGATCCCCCTCGTAGTAACACTTACAAGTCTTTTTAAATCTACGGATGGCTCTTTGAATGTTAACGTCGTTATCTTGTTTACTAACTTTTAACCTCACTTAAACTTATATGTGCCAGTGGCGTAACCACTGACAGGACACCTGAAAGAATAATTAGTACACACAAATTAAATAAAACACACGATTCGGTTTAACGATGAATATTTATTTAACCGAAAAAAAAAAGGTAGTCCAACAACCAATTTACCAGCAAAGTTAATCTCCTTGATATTATTTAATTCAGAATACTTTAGTTTAAAATTTGATTTAATAACTGTTCGATAATTAATACCCTGACTGCAACGTTTTAATTGTTTATTCATATGTAATGACGAACCACAATCTTTATAATACTTTGTAAAGAATTATATTTATATATGTATTTCTATATGTATTTCGATGATCAATTAAATTATTTTATATTATGTAAGATCTTTTAAATATTTAATACACCCTTATATGCTAAATTGTCCGCTCTTAACTACTACCTCATCAACTTAAATCTAGGATCGTCACCACTTAATTAATATGTCGTCAGTGCTTAATCTAAGTTCGTCCCCTTAATTTCTAATTGGTCATTTCTTTAAATCTAACTGGTCAATACTTAAATCTAAATAAATCGCCTATATTTAAAACTAGCATCATCATCCTAAATTATTATGTAGCCGCAAATAATCATAAAGAACTTTGTTAATATTTGTTAATAACAGTTCTTAAATATCATAATTGGTATTATCTCATTGAGAGATATTTGAAAAAAAGAAAATCAAGCAACTTGTTTACATAGCCTGCTGGGTCAGCTTGGAGGTCTTATTGCAGTTACAACTCCTAGTGATTAGCCATTTATGCGACATGTTGAGACGGCCATCTTAAGATCTTAAGCGTCTCTCTCCTGTTGTGTAATTCATCTAAATTAAATTATCTAATGCTATATATTTTTCTACTTCAAACAACCGCCTTCATATTAATTATCTTAAACAAATACCCCTACTTTGTATTCCCGCAATAATCTCTAATGTATAATAAAGATACCTCTTAGGTCACATATGGATAATCAATCCCTTTCATTACATTAGCCACATCCCTCATTAAATATAATAATGTATAAATCATAATCTCAAAGCAATAATTAAATCTTAAAACTGAAGATGAAGTAATTTTAAAATAGTTTTAAACTCATGACCGCGTGGAAACTTACTTGACCGCGTGGTTGATATTTTATTACATAAATTTCTAACGTAATCCTGTATTATATTCTTTTAGAAAGATAAATCAAATATTTTAAACTTACGTATTTGAAATTTATCGATGGCTACGATTTTATTTAAACAAATTTTAATTCAAATTATTGAATAAGTTTCCACACTCGTTTTCACTAAAACCAACCTCTCAGTTTTGATGCCAAAAATATAAGAGCCTCTATCCGGTCTAACAAAACTACCCTTGACCTGGCGTCATAAAACTAGTAATGGTTTATTTTAACCAACTAACTTTTAGTGTAAAATTAAATGAACCAGGATTAAAAAACCCCGCCGATTATATTTAAATTCAAATTTACAATATTACACACCCTAAAACCCCCCCTTTAAATTCGGCTCTGAATATAAACATTAAAATTTACGGATAAAAATTGGTATTCTAATCTAATCCTGTAACTTTGGATCGGAGTACCACGATTACCACGTGCCAAATCACGTTTGCTTCCTATATTGTATGAACTTTGTAGGCGTTTTCATAGAGATGGCACTCTGAAAGCATCCAAATAGTTAGCTTTTCATATTTATTGACCTCCAGATTGCTGGGGTAAACCTCATTTCTCCTTCATCTGATGATCGAAACTAGCGTAGGGATTTCAGAAAATGGATGTCTTCTATGGGTAGCGCGAGGCTAGGTTTGGCTGAATTGATTGACTTTGAAAAAAAAAAGAAAAATGGAAAGCAAAAACTATGTGAGTGCATGGATAGCCTTGTTGATAGATTTAGTTCGTGTATTAGGTTCTCATAGTCGCCCGTGGCGCAAGAACGGAACCTATAGCTTTAAATGGAATGCGAACCACGGAGAAGGCTGTGTGACTCGGCATGCACGCCAAGATGCGAATCTGGATGACAGGCTTGCCGGAACACTGTGTTTCTGCCAGAGGTGACGCACTCGCACACATACATTTTTGATCTAGCCGGGGATTGAACCCAACATGACTGCACCAGAGTCTACCCATTTAGGGAAGCTATGCTTCCTCCTTTCAAAATCGGTAAAAAATTGAAAGCGGCTACTGGCTGTTTAAACTGTAAGATTATGAGCTTAGGGAGGTTTTAATTACCAAGTGGTTCTAATATTGCATTAGTCTATTTACCAGATCCTTACTTGGGTGATGTCTCTTTCTATGGAATTTTATTTGAAATTCCCGTGGAATTAATTAAAAATTACATGAACGCGTATTTTTTACCAAAATTTACTTCTAATGAAAATTATTTTAAACTTAAGAATTTTTATGCTTTCCTCGTGGGATGGAACTTATAATTTCAAATTAGTAATCAGTTGGTATATCAGCTACGCCATACGCTTGGCTCTCTTAAATGTAATTTTATTATTTAAATTAAAATTAACTTCCAAAAATCCAAAATTAAAATTGTATCCAAAAAATCGTTCATCAAAAAATATCTTCTTTAATTATCAAAAAATATCCAACTTACAAAATCTAAAAATAAATAATAAATTCTTAATCAAATTCAATCAAAATCTTCGCACCACAATCTCAAATATTTAAAAAAATTCGCAATATCAATAAAACTATTATTAACAATTACGGAGCCAAAATTTTATTTAACCGCTGCGATTGCCATTTTTGCCAAAAAAACCCTCCACTTTTCTCAGTTTTCCGTCAACCTTACATTTTGCAAAATTAGTATAACAAACTTAAAATTTAAAAATTTTACCAGAAGTATCAGGGGCGGTTAAAAATTACTTTGTAATACGACAATATAGTCAGATTTTCCCAATTTTTGGAGAAAAGATCTCTTTAAATTATTAATAATTTAATACTCACGTCACGTGACGTCACAGACATGTTCAAGTTTGGTTAATATAAATTTAAAATTCTCATATTTTACTAAACCAAATTTGGATACACATTTTGTAAGGATACAAATAAGGGTATCCTAAGGATCATAAATTTATTTCTGTGCAAGTATCAACTATTTCATTGTTTAACATTAGAATCTTTCCATGTTTTTTTTTCAGATTAAGGAATTTTCAATGGCGTCTAATGCGTACCGTTTAAAATGCGTGCAAGAAATATCCGGTATGAAAATGTATGAAGAAAAATTTGCTAACTGCTTAGCTTACCAGAGAACTATTAAAGTCAAATTGAAACAAATTAAAGATCACATAGTTACACTCCAAAAACGTCTTAGTATTTTGGTCCTTGAAAAGGAAGAATTTTTAGAGTATGAAGAACAGGAAAAAATAAAGTGCACACTGGAGTACATAATTTACGAAGCCGATATTCTTGATACAAAAAAGAAACTGGAAGACGTAGGTTTTCTGTTTTCTATTTCCATCATTTGGATGTAAAGTTTTGATTTCAGTTAATTAGAAAACGTGAGGAATCCAGCAAGCAACAGAGTTTATTCAATCAGCTTCATAAGGCAGAAGACGAAATTTCGTTTCACACAAATAATATTAAAAAAATTAAAAGAGATTTGATATTTTTAAAAGAAGAGAAAGATGTTTACAATGTTTCTTATGAACAAATCATTCTGGAAGAAGTCAAACTAAAACTTAGTGTGGAAGACTTAGAGAAGAAAATGTGGAGTGATACTACTTTAATCGTTAAAGCACAAAACGAACTTTTACTTTTAAATTATGAAATTTTTGAAAAAGAGGAGGAATTAAGCAAGGTAATTTTTTATGCATTCGGCATTCGGTTTAACTCTCAATTAAAATTTTTCAGAGAAAACCAGAATTACAAGTTGTTAAAGAAAAAGAGAGAAAATGTAAACATATCCTGCTATTAAAAGAACAACGTCTCAAGGAATTGTATGGCAAATGCTATCGTCACAATCTATTTTCTTGTAAAAAAGAGCTTAATTGTTGGATTTTGGAGAAACTCAGGTATGGAAATTTTCTTGCTTTGTTGCTAAACTAATGTTATTTTGTTCAGGGTTATTGATCAACAAATAGTAAATAGATGTAGCTACGAAGCACTATTGAAGGAAGACATTCAAAAAAATCTCAGCAAAGAAAGAGAACTTAATAAAACTATTAAAAACTCTGTTAGTAAAATGGACAATCAACTCAGAACACAAAACTCATATGAAATCGACAATCTTAAGTTTGACCAAGATAAGGATGCGTATCAATCTACTAGAAAGTAAGTGAAAGCTGAAGTTTACATTAATTAAATAAGCAAAATCTATTTATTTATCCTGTATTGTTTCAATAATTACTTTTATCTGTCGTGCAATTATCAAAACTTTCCTTTGTCAGAATTTCCATAAGACTGTCAGCAGTGGATTAAGTTTGTTTGGGCCAATTAAGAGAGCATCGTTTAAACTTACTTCATGTGATTTTGCAGCTGAGTCAAATAAAAAACAATTTTTTTTTGGTTTGTTTGGATTGACCACTCCAAAATGTGGAAGACACTACGTTTTGTTTGAGTTTATTGCAGTCTCTTGATCTTCCAGCTTTTTTGCATAACCTTTTTTACAAAATATTGTGTCTTGGTTCATTTTTTTTCTGTTGATAGCAGATGTCTAGGTGCCATCTATTTGCTTTCGGATATTAAAATATAATCTGGTTTCCACAAAAGCCCTGTTTCCTATCTATCACTGCCACTAATTTTCTTGTGGTTTTGTGCATGTCTTCTTGTGCCTTTCTGTCCTTTCTAGAATAAAGCAGCTTTACCCTAAGCTTCTAATGCTTCAAACGATGCTTTGACCAACTCATGTAATTTCTCTCTATTTTTTTTACAGGTAAAGTGAATTCTTCATCAACTCTTTTAAATTGTGTAGCATTTCCGTGCATCATCTAATCCAATTTAATTCTGGTGTAATATATAATTTTTTCGACATTTTTTCAAAGCTTAAAATTGGGAATAAAACTTGTAACGCCGCCCCGCGTAGGTAAATTAATTAATGTCGTCACTAATGCCAGACTCAAGATAACGTAGCTCAGTCGACGAGAAGCAAACTCAGGGTGGGTTTTGTAAGACCAAACAAGAATACACATATAAATATTTAATGAACAATTAAGCACACAAATAATACACATAAAATAAGATACAGATATTCTCTGGAATGGCCAGAGGTAGACATAAATCGATAAGTTACGATACTAAGACAAAATTAGAGATATTATTACTTAACTCAACATACTTTAGATACGAGATAGCTATATTCGTGAAGATAACAAATGATTACATTAACTTTAGTGTAAATATTCAGATTACTATAATTTAACACAAAAGATAAAACATGACGTTTGCTGAACATGAATTACTAACACCACATAAAATACTTGCGAAACGTTACTATCGGTAAAATACAAAATTGCTGGGTTGTTCCCAGTGAAGATAATTTGTTGGAATGAAGATATCACTGAACATAACTTAAATTTACAGACCTCATGGTTGTCAATGCCTATTGATAATAACTGGCTGCCTTCTGGCCGACATTCTTGAACTTTCGGCTCCAGGATAAATTGTGGCTGTTTAATAGCGAAACCAAACGCTTCGATAAACCATAATAATTGAATTGACTGTCCATCCAGTAGCAAATAATTCCATAACGAAACCCAACATAAACCATGCGGAATGTAAAAAATGACGGTATTAAAATAGCGCGAAACGATAATCGATAATTAAATAAGTAAATCGTTAAGCTATTCGAACCAGAATATTTCCATAATCACAAATAACGGTAAGACACATTGCTGTTGCATGAACAGGTATAATTCGAACAAAACATAAGATAATAAAATCTAATTCAAGCCAAATTGCTCTAGGCGATGTTAACATGTACGCTGCTCGAAGTCAAGTCCCTCTAACGTCGCCGGTGCGTCGAACGAACTATACAGGGCTTGCGCGGTGGCTTTTGCGCTAAAACCTACTCAAGCAAGAATCAACAAGAATTGACATAAAACGCCCAAGGACAAACAGCCGCATTCCTACAGTTACGAGGCACGGTTAAAAAGTAACGACAAACAGAATTTATAATCTAACTGTCGCTAATCGTAACAAACTCACCTCAATTTTATTAGAACTTCCATTTCACAGATATTTCCATCATATCTGATATCAAAACATAAACGAAAAAAATAAACAAAAAATCAATCTAATAAAGAAATTAATGATCAAACAAACTAATAAACAAATCAACAAACATACAAACAAATAAATAAACTAACAAAGAAACAAATACATGTTTATTTTTTATATCACTGCCGTGATAAGGCCTATGCTATGCTATGGTGCATTCGTTTGGTGGCTCACAACTAAACTGGTAACGGCAGCATCCTTCCTTCATCGGATGCAGAGAGCTATCTGCTTGATTATAATGGGAGTGATGCAAACAGCACCCACTGCGGTCTGCGGCCTCTTGGATCACCATGTAGAGGTACAAGCGGTGAGAGCTGCTCTTAGGATGCAGGCATAGGTCCTTCGGACTTATAGGCAGGAGATCGGTGGGTATATGGGGATTCTGGAGGATTTCTTGAAAAAGCTGCCTTTTCTGTGTCTTGGTGCCGAGGTGCCGGTGCTCACATGATACCTTCCTAAATATGTATTTGACAGGGGGTTTAAAATTCTGCTGAATACCATAAGAACCGACGAGTTTGACATATGTATGTCTGTACACGGATGGTTCCAAAAATAATACAGGCTCAAGTGCGGCAATTTTTTTTTCTAAACTGAAGCTTGATATTAAGCTATTGCTGGGTACGTATGCCTCTGTTCTCTAAACGGAACTCATGGGTATACTTTATTGTTCATGCTGTGTACATCTAATCTAATCAAAATACTACAAATTCAAATCGCAGTGAGCTTCGTACAAAGCAATAAACCTTAAGGTAGCTTGTGAGTTAGGAGAGAAAGCGAATTTAAACACAAAAATTTATATTAATATGGTTTAGATGGTTGGGTACCGTCAGTTAACCCTCACCACGAATTTTAAAAATTTCAACTACACTATAGGAAAAAGGACAATTTTCTGTGTATAATGCAACAAAAATTTTTTTGGATTTGGAAAAAACGGCAGTTTCTAATAGCAGGGAGTTGTAATACAATATACTAACCCGATGTCACCGGTCGTGTTACGATAACTCGCGCGTTGAGCCCCTGCTATTATTTTTGTTAACGGTACGTGTGCTTTGTAATAAGGTATATTGCTGTGGACTCTCCGTGGAAAATCTACAATTTTTTTATTGCCTCGGGTTAACCCTGGTGTGCGGGAGCAGTTGGTAATTTCTTAGGGTCGAAGGGTTCTTGCGTTTTCTACAACCAAAAGTTGCTGTGGTAAATCGTTTCCAAAATAAAATAATAATTCTTCCAATGCAAACAAATAATTTCTCCAAAAATAATTATTAAATCAAATCCAATTTAAATTCACTGTAATGTAAAATTTTACTTTTATTCGAAGGGAATGAAGTTTGATTTGCCTTTATCCAAATCGACGTGTTATCTATCTGGCCACACGCTCGCACTTACAAATATTATAGTTTTTAATTTTCCAATTTCAAATGCACATTCTGCTTATTCTTCTTTAAATCAATCCAAATTAACCAAACCAAGTCGAAACACTACTGCTCGGTAGAGACTTATCAAAAATATCCAATTTAATCTAAATATCAAATATTTATCCAAAAACACGCAATAATGAATTCGCATCAAAATCATTTATTTAAATCAAGTCAAAATAAAATATTACTCACAATTCTCAAAAATATCAAAACTCAGCGGGCATACAAAATCTTGCACCCGCTGTCGGCCATAGTTGGCCAAAGAAGCCCTTATCTTTATCTTTTCTCCCTACTCTGTACTGTAATAAAATTAACAAATTTTTACAATTTAGCACAGAGTAGGTCGAAATATTTTGTTTGACGAAAATATATTAGTGGCGGCTTGTCTTAAAGGGCACAGGGGCACGTGCCCTCCCATCCCAAAACCAAAAACAAGGCTTAGTTTAAAATAATTTATTTATTTTTTAATTAATTTTTATTTATTTTCTAATTAATTTTTAATTAATTATTAATTATTTAAAAAATAAATTTTATATTACATTATTTTGTAGTTTATTCCAACAAACTATTATAATAGAGTCACGCAAATCGTCACTCAAATGCAATCTAACGCTAGTGCTCGACAGTCAAGTTGTATGTACTAAAATGCATTTTTAAAGTTGACCGACAGGTTGAAAACGGGTCACACTTTAAGAAGCCCTTATCGGTAATCAGTTGCGTTCATAACACCAGAAGTGTATGACGTGTTGCTTAGTTAGTTTACAAGTTGTGTTTTTATGTTTTTACTTTTAAAATGTATGAAGTATTTAAAATACATTTTGTGCAATATACATATTCTAATAAACTATTTTGTTCTTATTGTTTGTTGTTAAAAAAAGAAACAATTTCCGCTACGCTACGCTTGATTAGAAGTTTGTAACAAGCTATATCATTCATTTAAATAGTTTTTGAAGAATATTATGTAAGTTATGAATTAAATTTTATTTCAATTTTATGTAACATGGAAAAATTAATTTTATATTTAAAAATATTATCATATGTTAAGAACCTTAACCATATAAAAAATATTTATACTTTTTTTTTTCATCGAAGAATGAATTTCGCTTTACAGCACGTGTAATTCGAGGCATTCTTTTTACCAATTTTTTAAGTTCTTCTTGCCAAATTTTTTCATTCTTTTTTTTAGATTGTTTCATCCTTACAGACTGGATTGGGTTAGAATTTTTAAGATTTTCTGTCTTAAATAACATGCGGTAGCATTTTAAAGGATGCTTTAGTAAATAGAGATGACATTTTTATTGATGTCAAATTTTAAGTTTTATTTGCCGTTTTAGTAATTTTTTATAAGTGTCCATACTTCCGTGAGCGGCAGTGTACGTACTACATATTGTACAATTTCTTTTAGATGTCAAAAATAATATAAAAAAAAATTCTGCTCCAAAAAATTTTGCCGCCTCCTAAATTCTGCCGCTCTAGGCACGCGCCTACTGTGCCTTATGGGAAATCCACCACTGAACATATGCAACATCAGTTATATTTATAATTCAGAATATAAAATGGCTAATATCGAAAACCACTTTTATCCTGTAGAAACATAATAGGTACAAAATCTCCATGTTAAGCAATACCTGCAGTTTTTGCTGATTCCTGAGCTCAGTACAGTGGCGTCAAGTTTATTCTTTTTTGGTGAAGGATTTAAAATACTACATTTGGCGGTAATTTGAAATCGTACATAAAGCGCTAAATACAAATTGCATTTATATCATTACACCCGATCTTTGATCATCTTTTTGCCAAACTTTTTACGGTTACGGTCATACTATCTCAAAAATTGCATTTTCTCCTATTGACGATTGGAAAGAGGACAATTTTCTGAGTATATTAACACAAAAATTATTGTGGATTATGCAATAGTTGTCGAAATAACGGCATTTTAAAATTACGAATAGCAGGCAAATGTAATATGATATACCCGATGTGTGACGGTCGGTCTCACGTTGAGGTACGGTCTCGTCGGTGACGGTCTCATTTTGTTGACGGTACGTGTGCTTTGATATAGTCTTAATGATGTGTTCATTCGATGTCGATCAAAGTTCAAAATTCAAAATTTATCAATTCCCCTTGTAAAACTTTTGTTCACCACTCAGATCGACGCGGCCAAACCCGCGTCAGCGTATATTTTGATCCAAGATCTCCAACGCCCGTTATCCACGCACCAGACGAAGAAGATTAAAGCGCCTACGGCGCTAAACGCTTCGCATTGCCAATCCGCTACGCTACGCTACGCTATTCGATGTCGACACCCGTACGAGTTCTATGGCTTCGAGTTCCACCCTTGGCGAGTTCTGTCATTTTTCAGGGATATTTTTAAATTTTTTTGCCTTACACAAAATCGGTTAATCATGCAGCCGTGTTAAAAGGTGTATCTAAAATACATGTAAATTTAAATTTTTCAAATTCGATTTTTTCTAGAACTAATTTATAATCCAACAAAATTTTTGTTCTAGTATGCTTAGAAAAGTGTCCTTTTACCCATTTTCAATAGGAAAAAGTTAAAATCGTGGGATAGTATACGTGACAGTTCCCCTTTTTACTTTTCTCTTTCGTGTAACGTTTGCTCTCTTTCTATCTTTCAATTATTTTTATGAATTTTTTGTTACAATTTGCTCATTCTATAAGCTTACATGTCACATAAAAATGGTGATGGTGATAATGAGAAACGAGAAACTTTGAGACTAATTTTTATTTATTTACAGCAAATTATGGCATAAAGAAAATAAAGAGCAAGAAAATGTATCCATACTTCGAAATAAATTTGCATCGGTTAAATATAAAATGAAATCCCTACCCGGTAAACATTTATTAGTTGGATGCGATAGCGTTCGTCAAGTACTTGAAACATTTAAAAATCGTGGTGGTCCGGAAGCAAAACTCTTGGAAGGTTATCTTGGTACTTTGATGGATAACTTCAAGTGTAAAAAGGAGTTGTACACTGCAGTGGAGATTACAGTTGGTACTAAATTGTTTTATCACATCATTGAATCGGACAAAATTGCAACCATTATTTTAAATGAAATGAATTGTCAAGGATTAAAAGGCGAAGTTAATTTCTTGCCATTAAATCGCCTCACAGTCAAGA
The DNA here is from genome assembly GCA_911387805.1 of Cantharis rustica. Classification (NCBI taxonomy): domain Eukaryota; kingdom Metazoa; phylum Arthropoda; class Insecta; order Coleoptera; family Cantharidae; genus Cantharis; species Cantharis rustica. Next base: position 15,062,961 of record OU426883.1, read on the forward strand.
ACTATGTTTATCCTGAGAATACGGTACCAATGAAATATCTTGGGTTATGATGCAACAATTATATTTTATTTCAGGACACCGTACCTATGATTTATCAATTAGAATTTGAAGAAATTGTTGACAAGGCATTTCGCTTCGTGTTTGGTAAAACTTTACTTTGTGGTAATTTAGATATTGCAATTAAAATGGGACGTGAAGGTTATAATTGTATAACTTTGGAAGGTGATCAAGTAGCTTGTACAGGTACCTTTACTGGAGGTTACATCGATAGGTCTAAGCTACGATTAGAAACTCAACAAATATATGACGCTCTATTGTTTCAAATTAGGGAAACGGAACAAAACATCGTTCGCTTTCGAAAAGATTTGGAGAAAATTGACTTGGATATTACAAATGTCTTATCTGAAATCCAAAATACCGAAATGAAAATAATGAAAGTTCAGTAAGTTGTCCATTCTCATTTTTATGCGTTTTAGGTTTCTAAAAGAGCTTTTCTGCCTCTAATAACTTTTCAAACCCGAGAGATAGCTCCTAGGAACTGTGGTCATCCGAGTTCCATCATGTTTAAAACTTTGTTTTATTTCTTATAGACGAGAATATGAAACAAATGAATGCCTGTTAAGGTTTTTAAAAGAGGAATTGGCTACCATTAAAAATGTACACGATTCTAAAGAGAAATCCTTGGTTCAGTGTCGGTCAAATGTAGAAGTCATGAAAATTACAAGAAGTTCATTAGAATTACAGTTAAAGGAGGCAAGTAATTCAATTTTTTTTTCCAGTTTTTTCTAATTAAATTTTTATTAAATCAACTACTGTAGCACCAGATTTTTAAATGACTGCAGAGCAGAGATTGACCCAACTAACATATTTTGGGGGAGAGGGGATCTTTATTTACCAACTTACTAATTAAATATTGTCAACTTTTTTTATTCTTCGATTTAAAAAGTGGGAGTTATAAATTTGAAACGTATGGTAGTCTGTTAGTCTGTCAGCGGTTTGATAATTTTGAGAATTTTAATGAGGTTCTTTTCAAATAATAGTTAAAAAGAGCAGTTTTTTAAAATGTTGTTTAGCTATTAGCTGCTTCTGCTCAAATAATTGAAAGAAAACTATAAAAAAATGAGCGTTACAGTCAGTGCCGCGCCGACCACCGGCAGCGCCTGTATGCAAAACCTATGAAGCGTCTCTTTTTTTGTCGTCGTGTTTCGACATGAACATGAAGAAAAAAAATTTAATTATTGAATGATTCAAATTGTATTTTAATCTAGGTGCTTATGCCGCCTGATGCGGCCACATCTTTGCATCATAGCACCGCACAGCCCTGGGTGTACCTTGCACCCGCACTCTCGATAAAATGTTTACTCTTGTAACGTTATTCTCCTATTGGTTACAGAAACCCTTTTTGTCTCTACTGATGACAATAGTAGATAGGCTAGCTGTTGGGTTTTTACCCACTGTCGAAGAAGCTGGGTAGCTTTACAGCTTCGTGAGTCCTTTAAAAGAATGGTGGCTACGTAAAATAAAAGGAGAATTTGTTTGGGCGCCAGCTGAGAAATGAAACAACTTTACAAAATTGCGCTGCACTAGCTCAACAAAAAATAATAAATGATAAATAAAATAGGACTCGCACAAAACTAGATTTCCAAAATGTCAAATAATTATTATTCAAATGAAATATTTATCAACAAGAAAAGAATTGACGTGATACCGCTACAGGACGGTTCACTAAAGAAAAATTCCTTCTTCGTTCTGATCTGCATACGAAGCAAGCGGATGACTTAAATTACCTTAGTATTTCCTAAGGATAAACATAAAAAGGTAATCAAGTCAAATCCAAGCAACTGAGGTCACTTGCAAAAATGGTTGTAAAAGAAATAAAATTTTCTGTTATCAGAAAATACCAAAATTATTCGTTCAACGTAATTTATGAACTTAGTTTATATCACATAAAACTTGTTTGCCAGATGTGAATTTACAATCGACATTTGTAAAATTTTATATTAACCAAAAACAAATATTTCTCATTTGAGAATTCCAAAAAGTAAATCAATGGTAGAATCAATTAAAATGTGACTCACCTAATTCACTAAATTTTACTTTAAAACTAAAATTATATTTTCAAATCACCAATTACTGCTTTTGTGGTTTTGTGGTTTTGTTCTACGACGCTCTTCAACGACCATCTTGGATCGTCGTCGATGACCTTCTCTACCAACCACACAAAACCGCAGCATTTCCAAAATTGTAAAGCTAGCAACGCCATCTTTTAAATTAAAATAAAACAATATTTACAGAAATCCAAATAATCACTAAACCAAAATTAAACAAATTCAAAGAAACAAAAAATGTAACAATTAATTGTTACATTCTATTGTTTTGGTTCTCTCGCTTGCGTTGCTTACATAAACTCACCTACGGCTTTTGTAATAAAACAGTCGGCTATTGATTTTAATACAGAGCTTATAATTAAAGTAAACTAAAACCCAAAACGTAAACATTGGGTCAATTCAAATAGTGTAAAAATAATTTCAATGATTGGCTCTGGCATTTCATTTGGCGCCCCTATTACCTTGGCGCCTGTGTGCGCGGCACACTTCGCACATATGGGCGGCGCGGTCCTGTTTACAGTACTCGTATAATATGATGTGTAACATCTAACATCTCACCTTGGTAGTAAGCAACATTATTATTTGAAATAATTAATAATTATGAATCATTTAAAAATCGCAAAGTAGGTGGAATGGCATTACGTTACCAGCAACCCCAATCTGTAACAGATAATACAAATTCATCATCGTCATCATCATCATCATCATCATCATCATTATCAGCCTCTTTAGTCTACTGCTGGACTATCAGCTTCTTTCTCTAACGAATTAAAACAATTTTATTAGATTAACCCTCTATAGCGAAGTGCATTATGTGTTTGAAACATAGTTACATCATTTGGTGATCGCGAGTTTGAACCTCACGTCGGACAAAGTTTTTTTAATGGCATTTTATAATACAAATGATGTGACATGCAGAAGTGACAGAAGCGACCAGTATTTTTCGGAAAGCATCGCTTTGTTTATGTATTCCGATAAAATAATTTTAGCGCTCATTAGTCAAATCAAATAGAGCGCGCTTTTCTGGCTTCCTGTTACACACTTCCGTCCCATTTCACGAAATCACTCCCATAAGCGACCGGAAAGATGTAACACATTAAAAAACAGAATGCTGAGGTAACCGTCACAAACGCTATAAGAATCATAGGAACATTTTTGTGGAAATTAAATTTTCTACATAAAGCCCGCGAGAGTTTTACATGTCACGGAAAAAGCACGTAACTGCTTTTACGAAGGATGAACTTATGAAGAACGTTAATAGTATTATTAATGCGATCTGCGTGTAGATGCTTCGGAAGGGTCTCCTGCTGGTGCCGAAGAAGACAAAAGCGGTTGTTGCGCCTATTTCCTTCCTAGTGAATGACCAAATCATAGTAGTAAGTAACCAGGTCAGGGTACTAGGGGGGGGGGGCATTGACAAGGCCCTCGGGCATACAAGACAGCGTCGGATAAGGGCAGATGGACCCATCGCCTGATTCAGGACATAGCGCCATGGGTCAACCGGAGGCACGGGGAGCTATCTTATGAAGCCACACAAGCTCTGAGTGGACACGGATGTTTCAAAAGCTACTTACATCGCTTTAAGAGATTAGATACCCCTAACTGCCTTTTCTGTGGAGAGATAGACGATGCGGAACACACCATATTTTCCTGCATCAAGTGGACGGACCACAGACTTACCGCCCAAGCGCAGTTGGGGCAGAACTTGTCTAAATCAAACATCGTGAAGCTGATGCTGGGTAGCGAAGAGTGCTGAAAAACCATAGACAAGATGTTAGTGAATATCATCTCAACCAAGGCCAAACTACAGGACGAGTAGAGAGAACGAAGAGAAAAGTCCCGAAAGGGTGAAAACAGGTAGAAGCAAGAGAGTGTACGGAAGAAATGCTTAGCGATTCCCGACACCTCTAAGGAGTGGGGTTTTAGTCGGTAAAAATCCGACACTACCACCCAAACCATCGGGGCGGTGTCTTATTGAAGATTTTCCCACTCCCAACGCTCGAAAAAAAAGGCCCTCGGGTACGGCCTCCATCTCTCAAAAATTTCCAATAAGACAGCGCCAACGGCAGTAATGCTCTATAAACTAATGCTTAAGGTCAAAAGCATCTCCAAAGCCAAACGAAGATCATTGGCCCACTCTATAATGTTGCATGATGCCCCGATCTGTGTAGAGGCTTTAGGTAAAGGCATGTATAGGTAGAAGCTGCAAACTGCTCAGAGATAAAACGCTTTAAGAATATGCCGAGCATATAGAACGGTTTCCACGGAGGCGGCTCTGGTGCTCTCATCCCAAATAGCAATCTACCTTAAAGCATGGATTATAGGTACCAGGTACCACTTGACAACTTAAGAAAAACCCTCATACCAACAGGAGGCGGCGATGTCCTAATGGCAGCTTCTGCAGCTTCTGGTTTTGCAAAAACACGGCAATTTTACGTATGAAACTACATTAAGTATCTCCACAAATTTAGAAGAGTAGACCAGTACTTCTATTGTGGAGAGGAAGACGACACGGCGCACCCCATCTTTGTATGCAAAAATTGGGTCAATATCTCAATATCAATATCAAATCTGACCGTGCTAGCTAACACACCCGTGTTAGCTAGCTTTGTTACATAAAATGCGATTCTCGCGAACAGGGTTCGAAACCATGCATTAGGTAAATTGGGACATAAAAGAATAAATTTTATGTTTGAAAACAAGGAATTTTTGACAAATGTTGAAGTCACATAACTTCAGATAATGGGTCGGATAGAGGGTTAAGTAATTAATTCATTATGCAATCAAGAAACATGAGTTTTCTGATGCACAGCTTTTCATACAAAACTATAAAAAAGTATACAAGTTTTATCATCTTTATCAACTTTATAGTGATTTTGCTAACTGCCTAAAATATTGTCTCTCGCACCCCCCTCTTTTTCTCCATAGATCCACCACACTACTCTGATGCAGAGTGGTGCTTTATATCTGCAGTAGTGATGTTATAGGATTGAAATGTTAGGACCGAAGCTGTTAAAATTAATTGATTTTTTTGAATATAACAATTGAATAATTGATTCGATTTTCAGGATTTTTCGTCTGGATTATCAACCGATGATGAAATAGAAGTAAATTCTTTAAAAGAAGAACTACAACATTTACATGAAGAACACAAAGATATCTTCAATCGACGCATAGCTTTGGAAGAAGAACAAGATAAAATCGAAAACGTGCTTGCAAATAATGTAACAAAAAAACGCGATGAAGCATTTCGTATATTACAAGAAAATTTGTTTGGAACTTATGAGACCCAATACCATAATGGTAAAACAAAATGGAAACTAATTAAGAGTCAAGTTTACGATTTTGAAGCCCGATTATCTGAGATGGATCATTATATTAGGACGTGTGAAGAAAGCGTAACTTTATGCCCGGAATTCTAGTAGTTTAATATTTAATTATTTAATTTCAGTTAGGAACACAGAAAACCCACTTATCTACTTGGCAGGACAAAGAACAAAGAATTAAAGAAGATATATACGAATGTGCTCAAATTTTAGATAAATTTGAAAAAAAACAAATTTTGTTACAAACGAAGATTGAAGAAATTACAAAATCGATTAACAAATTGGGCATGGTGCCATCTGTGGCATTTTATAACCAATATGCGAACCTTCCAGCCCATACCGTAAGTAATTCTGTTTATTAAAACTAATAGTGATTTTGAGTTCTTGAGTCATGCTAATTTAATCTTAATTTATTTTACATTTTAACTCCGATTCGAATGACCGTCGATACAAAAATTTTATTTATTTTTTATTATTAAACATTTTGTTTTGAAATAAATTTCTTTCTATTAAAAATAAATAGGTAACTATATAATCAAATTAATACTTTTCATAATTGTGAAAATCGAATTTGTAGTTTTTCTAGATTAATTTTCAAAATTCCCATTGCATTACGCTGGCTCACACTAGGGCAACCCCTTAAATAAATAACTTAATAAATTCGAAATGTCACAGTAATCTAAATTATTATATTGTTTTTAGTTTTTAATGGTCAGTATATAATAATATTTTGATCAATATAAATATTTAAGTATCGGTGTTAAATCGAATTTTGGTCAGTATAATTTGTTATTTTGGCCAGTACAATTTTTGGATAGTGTCACGTGTTCTATCCCACGATTTTAACTTTTTCCTATTGACTATTGGAAAGAGGACAATTTTCTGAGTTTATTAACATAAAAATTTTTTTGGGTTATGCAATAGTTGTTGAAATTACGGCATTTTAAAAATGCGAATTAGCAGGGGCGTGTAACTTGATATACCCAGTTTTGCCGTGCCTTACGCGTGGTCTAGAGTCAGTACTGTAGCCCACCCGCTCAGCATGCAAATTGAAATGTTAAGATTTTGTACCCGTAAAATACCTTATACCAGAAAAATAAAAAAAATTAAATTAAATTAAACCGCAGGGTTCGTGGGATTTTTTAATACCAACAAAATTTGGGTACAAAAACTCCCAAGGCTAGCTCAGTTGTTCACCCCAAATAATAAGGTAGATAATGAGGGCGCAAAGTAATTAATTAGTATTCCGCGTGAAGTTTAGGTAATTACTAACCTAGAAAAAAAAATAAATAGGAAGGAAAAATAAAATTCTGATAAATACCAGGAGTGTAACAAATATATAATACGTACAATGAAATTTACAAAAAAAAACATAAAAATTACTCAGAGTAAATATCAAAAAGCAGTTAAAAAGAATTGTCGTAAACCGGAACGGTGGAACGGTGGAACACCGGGTTGCGAAGGAGATCAGAACAGGCCTGAAATCTGGGAGATACTGTTCTGCTGCATTTTTTGACATTTTATTTCATGATGGAATTGATATTAAAATCAAAAAGAAACCTACTTCATTCTCATAGTTGTTTGCTAGTATCTTATCTAACCAACAGATAATTTTTAGTCAAATATGGAGCAGCTTATACCAACTTAGAATCCATCTTATCAGGAGTGTCTCAGAGTAGTGTTCTTCGGCCTATACTGTACCTATATTATTCACATGAGATCTACAGTATCAGCCACGTTTGCAGACGACATAGCTGTAATGGCATCTAGTGATGATCCAAATCTTGCTTCTCGATTCTTGCAATCTTGTCTAAACAAAATTGAAGACTGGTTCGAGACATGGCGTATCAAAGCTAACACCACAAAGTCGATGTATATCACCTTTGCCCTCAGAAGAACAATTTGCCCAGGTGTAATGGTGTATGGTAACATTCTTCCGGAGCAAGAAACAATCAAATACTTAAGCTTCCACCTCGATCGATGACTGACGTGGGCCAAGCACATTTAGTATGAGCGCCTCTAACTGGGACTTGTGTATCGCAAGATGTACTGGCTTGTGGGTCAAAAATCATCTTTATCTATAGACAATCAACTATTATGATATAAAAGAATTCTAAAACCTATATGGACCTATGGTATTCAGTTTTGGGGCTCTGCCAGTGATTCCAATATTGCAAAAATTTAGCGTTTCCAATCCAAAGTTTGGTGTATTATATTTGTGATGCTCCCTGGTATGTCTCAAATAATGTTAATAGTCAAATTAATAGTTTATAAGAAGTAATTTCTTCTATGAGGAAAAAATATCAGTTCAGACTCGCAGACCATCCCTACCCATTAGTGCGTCACCTACTGACTAAACTTCGGGTAAAGAGACTAAAGAGTCTGTATGATCCCATGAACTTGTCTCATCGTATTTAACAAATTATTTAAGTTAAATTGTCTATTTGTAATTTAATTGTGAAGCAAAAAAAAGTTTTTGTACTGATCAATATAATACTGATCATTTTCAAAATACTGACCAAATAAATATGTTTTTTCAGAATTTCAAAATTTTTTGAAATTAAGTATTGTAATATTTGGTTCTTCAATTTGAATTACCGCCTTCTCAAACAAAAGTTCTAAACCAAACCAAAGCTGTGATCGTCAAACAAACCTCGCACGTTGTGATCCCCTTGTAGTAACACTTACAAGTCCTTTTAAATCTGCGGATGGCTCTTTGAATGTTAACGTCGTTACCTTGTTTTTTAACCTCTAACCTAAACTTATATGTGCTAGTGGCATAACCACTGAGTGATACCTGAAGGAATAATTAGTACACACAAATTAAATAAAGCATAGGATTCGGTTTAACGATGAATATTTATTTAACCGAAAGAAAAAGGTAGTCCAACAACCAATTTAACAGCAAAGTTAATCTCCTTGATATCATTTAATTCAAAATTCTTTAGTTTGAAATTTGATTTAATAACTATTCGATAATTAATTCCCCTGATTGTAACATTTTTTAATTGTTTATTCATATGTAATGACCACCCACGATCTTTATAATACTTTGTAAAGAAGCGCCTATATGTATTTCGATGATCAATTAAATTATTTTATATTATGTAAGATCTTTTAAATAATAAACCCTTATATGCTAAATTGTCCGCGCTTAACCACTACTTCGTCAAACTTAAATCTAAGTTCGTCACCCTTAATTTCTAATTGGTCATTACTTAAATCTAACTGGTCAATACTTAAATCTAAATAAATCGTCCATAGTTAAAACTAGCGTCATTATCCTAAATTATTATGTAGCCGCAAATAATCATAAAGAACTTTGTTAATATTTATTAATAACAGTTCTTAAATATCGTTATTGGTATTATCTCATTGAGATATATTTGAAAAAGAAAATCAAGCAACTTGCTCACATAATTTGCTGGCTCACTTTGAAGATCCTCGATTGCGGTTACCACTTCTAGTGATCAGCCATTTCGACGACATCTTGAGACGGCCATTTTAAGATCTCAAGCGTCCCCTCTCCTGTTATGTAATTCATCTAAATTAAATTATCTAATGCAATATATTTTTCTACAGCAAACAACCGCCTTCATATTAATTATCATAAACAAATACCCCTACTTCGTATTCTCACAATAATCTCTAATCACCATCGACAGTTTGTATTATAAAGATACCTCCTAGGTCACATGAATAATTAATCACTTTGATTACATTAGCCCATCCCGTTTAAATATAATAATGTATAAATCATAATCTCAAACCAATAAATTAAATCTTAAAACTGAAAATGAAGTAATTTTAAAATAGTTTTAAACGCGTGGTAAATTCACTTGATCGCATAGTCGAGAAATTATTGCATAAATTTCTAACGTAATCCTGTATTATATTCTTTTAGAAAAATAAATCAAATATTTAAACTTACGTATTTTAACTTTGGCGATGGCTACAATTATATTTAAACGAATTTAAATTCAAATTACTGAATAAGTTTGACACCACTGGTTTCACTAAGACCAACCGCTCGGTTTAGATGCTGATGCTGTAATGGCTTCCACCTACCCTCTTAATCGTAACGGTAACTTTTTTTTCTAACGAAAATGAACATCATGTTTCTTTAAAACCTCTGTTGCCAAATCATTGTGTTTTAAAGTAATCAAAAATGAACTAAATTTAAAATTTTGCACCCATTATATTTAAATTCAAATTTACAATATTACAGTATTTTAAGATATAAATTTTGAATGAATTTCTGATTCATAAAATTGTAATTGTTTTCTAGCAATTGTATTATCGCAGCAATAATCTTTTCCAAAAATTGCATCGTTCAAATTTTCCATGGGATACCAGATTGCAGCTGTCGACCTCGCTATCATCTGCATCGTTCTTTCGGCAAAATTTCTTTCAATTATTTTTACAAAAATGTCAACAATTCCAACTTTTAAATCAAATAAATCCCTCATCTAAAAATAAAATCACTTTAATCTCAAAAATCAAAAAAACTCACATAAAAAAAATCTCAGATTCAGCGGATTCAAAAACTACACATCCGCCATCTTAGCGAAAAGCTAATTAATCAATCTATCGTCAAAAACGCTTTAATCTTAACGGACTCCCAAGCGGAGCGGCTATCAGCGGCTCAGCCGCTTTCAAATCTTCAAAATTTTATTATCTTCTAACACTTTCCAATTAATTTAATTGCAATAACTTTAATTGCAATCAAAATCACTTTTAATATTCAATAATCATAAATTTATCAAATTAAATTGGACGGAACTAACATAAATCCGCTGTCTTCAACGCTTCTCGGCATAAAGTTACTTTTCCTCTTTTTTACCAACTTCGTAACAAAATAAATAATTTACAACATTTCAACTATACACTATGTTACAAAATTTAAACTCAAAACAAAACAAATTTTTAAATAATTGACAAATATAACAAAACGGTTTTTCAAATGGATTTTAAAACACGTCAATATGTATATATTTTTTTTAGATATTAGCGCATTTTAAGGAGAGAAACAAGCAAATGAATAAATTTAAATTAATCAATAAAAAATCACCACAAATTGCTGAGGATGTGGCTAATAATTTAGAGAATTACGAAAAACGCAAGAAGGAGTTAATTGTCAAGTTAGTAATTACTGATTTCTTTATCTAGAAAAATAGTCTAGCTAAATGTCTTTTATCTAACAAGAAGATTATACGATCTCGGTAATTTTGTAATTTTTTCCACTTATTGTGTCGAAAGGTCAGACTTCCAATAACAATTCCCCAAAGCCGTAGGGCCAGATAGCCAGAAGTTTTCGAGAAAATCGACTCTGAAATATTACCGAGGAAGTTTAAATACTAGATGTAAAGTAATTAGCAATAAGTTTCGTGGCGAAGGCAACAACGAGCTAGGTCTAAGCTGTTTGCTTATTGCTCTAAATTATAAGCAGAAGATATTTCTTTTAGATCTTGACTTTTCTTAAAAATTGCAGTCATTTGACCTAATGTTGATAGTGCTTTTTTTGCTTTTTTCTTTTTTCTTTACTAGATGTAAAATAATTTGTAATAAAATAATAAAACCTAACAAAATGTTAAAATAATAATATTTAACTGTTAAGTAAATAATTACATACTACAAGGAAATATAATATTTAAAGAAACCCTCTTAAATGTGAATTATTGTCATTTTGGTTTCTTTAAACATTATGTTTCTTTGTAGTATGTAATTATTTACTTAACAGTTAAAATTTATTAATTTAATATTTTGTTAGGTTTTATTATTTTAACATCACACACTACTAAATACCACAAAAATACTTAAAAAATTTTAAAATCTTTTTCAAGTTATTCTCTATTTAATTTGTAATAAGTTTCGTGGCAAAGGTAACAACGAGCTAGAGAGCTAGGCTAGGAACCAGTAGGTTTACGGTTCTATTCCCACCTTCGCTAGTTTTTTTTCTCTTTAATTTATTTTATATTCCTCCAGTTCGTATTCACACGTCATTTAATTGTAAAATTGATTAAATTTATGCTTTATACTAGAAAGGAAAAAACTACCGAAGGTGGGAATAGAACTGTGGACCTATTAGTAGAGCTCGGATTTATAAGCACTTATAATTTCAAAATAAGCGCTTTAAAAAGTTTCAAAAAACAAAGAAAAAAGGTCTATAAAATTGAAAAAAAACACTAAAAATCAAACATCAAAATGTAATTTTTATTAAATATTAGACATTTGCTTAATAACTATAAAAAATTAATTATCATATATTTTTCCAAAGTTTGCATTATGCAACACCTGCTTATAAATCGAAAAACTTTGCTCAACATCAACCGACGTAATGAGAGCCTATTTGGGTTACTGTTAGTTAATTCCACCTCACGATTTTAACTTTTCTAAGCATATTGCAACAAAAATTTTGTAGGATTAGGCATTAGTTTTCGAAAAAACGGTATTTTAAAATTTGCAATTCATGAGACGTCTAAAACTCGACATAGTTTTGATGTCCCACACTCCCTTGCACCTCCCAAGTTTTCTTTCTGAGATTATTTATAATTTTTACCAATTCCACTAAAGGCAAATACCTTTTTTTCAAATTTTCGATTGATGATGGAACGTATGAAAAGTTAGCTTTAATAGTATAACTAATGTTATTATTGTTTTCGAATTAATGTATTCTTAAAAATTTCTTGACATTCTTTTATTGCTGCCGACGATAATTCTGACAATTCAGAAACAATATTCTTAGAAAATTTTCAAAATTTGTGCCATGATATATGACAGCATTGAGCCGAACGTTCCCTACCTTGTAAGCACTGGTTTGGAAAGTAGAGGTGTAATCGGGATTTGTTTTAAAGCTTGCACTCTCAAATGCAGCTTTACAAAAATTCTTTTTGCATTCAAAATTAAATTATTAACCAACAACCAAAGAATTTTTAAAACAAATTAAATTTTCATAAAATACTTTGAGTTCTGTTCTAGTTTTAATCATGTACTCCGTGGGCCATTAAAAAAAAATTAAAAAAAGCTAACATGCGATTTAAGCAAAATCTTGAGAAAAAAGCAAAAAAAGCACTATCAACATTAGGTCAAATGACTGCAATTTTTAAGAAAAGTCAAGATCTAAAAGGAATATCTTCTGCTTATAATTTAGAGCAATAAGCAAACAGCTTAGACCTAGCTCGTTGTTGCCACGAAACTTATTGCTAATTACTTTACATCTAGTATTTAAACTTCATCGGTAATATTTCAGAGTCGATTTTCTCGAAAACTTCTGGCTATCTGACCCTACGGCTTTGGGAAATTGTTATTGGAGGTCTGACCTTTCAACACAATAAGTGGCAAATATTACAAAAATGTAGAGATTGTATAATCTTCTTGTAAGTAACCACGAAAATAACAAAAAATTAAAAATCTTATTTGTTTTATCTAATAAATATAGTACCTGAAAGGTATCTTAAGAGTAGGTTCTCATGAAACAGGATCGAAAAATTAATTTTTTTATTTTTTGATAGCTTATAATGTGTAGAATATATGCCCCAAACGTAGCTGATATACTTTTTTCTATGAAAAAAAAAATCCAGAAAAACACCTTATTTTGGATCGTTTCATGAGAACCTCCCCTTAAGGTGAAGCAATCGAACATAGGTTATTTTATAAGATAAGTATAATTTAAAAATTGTTTTTCAGCTTAAAACAAGTTACAAAAGTGCTAAATTCTCTGGAATCATACAAAATCGATGCCATGTTCAATACTTTCGAATTGATGTCCAAATACTTTTCAGAAAATTTTAAAAGATTGGTTCCAGAAGGAAGGGCTACAGTTGTGATGTTAACCATTGATAACAAATACCACGAAGTTTTACCACAAGATGTAGATATTGACAGTTTTATTGGGATTTCTATAAAAGTTTCGTTTCTGGAATCTCAAATTGAACTGAAAGATATCATGCAATTTTCAGGAGGTCAAAAATCTTTAGTTTCGTTAGCCCTTATTTTTGCTTTTCAAAAGTGCAGCCCTGCTCCGTTTTATTTGTTTGATGAGATTGATCAAGCATTTGATAGACAGAATAAGGTGGTCGTGTCCAATATGATACTCGAAATTTCAAAGCATACTCAATGTATAACCACTACATTTGCAAAAGAAATGATAGATGGTGCAAATAAATTTTATGGTATCCAATATGCAAATTTGTCTAGTTGCATGACAACAATCACACAGGAGTATGCAAGTTCATCCACAGAAAAGTACCTTTAATGATATTTTTGGTAAATGTTTCAGTTGTTAAAAATTTTAGTTGTTTTTGTTTGATGAATTATCTAAAAATTTATTTCTTAATATTTAAGTTATATGTTGTTTTTACTAAAATAAAGTTTTATTTTCTTGAACTTTTAAAATAGCTCATGTACTGTTTTAACTTTTAGTCTTCTTCTTCGTCAGCCGTTATTCGTCCACTCCTGAACTTAGGCCTCTTCTTTTTCCCTTCCATTAAGAGTTTTTAAAGAAGGTTCTGGCAGTTAAAACTCCGCGCTTGCCGGTTTTATAGCCCACAGATCAAACTTAGGCTTTAGATCACAACAGAGCAGTCGGCGGGTTCAAGCATTGAATCGTGGTCTCTCGCTTCGTAGAATGTCAATTCTAGGTCTTGTACCACACTGCTGCGCCTACCGCAAGCACTTGCACTGGTTTATTAGGTGCATCCAAGTTACGTTTTACGGTCACTATTTTCGAAGTGGTAAATTGCTGGAGTTTGGTAAACTGCGGCGTGGTCAAGTTGACTTTACTTAAAATGATACAAACTGCAGAGTGGTTAATTCAGGTGCCGTTTAGTAAAAGTCCGACCTGCGGCGAGGTCACTTACAGGTGCAAGAATGATCACAATTAATAATCCCGATTAGTAAAGTTTTAAGGGAATTATATTAAATATTTCAAGTCAAAATGTTTTTATGGTGCTGTCATAGTGTGTGGTCTACCATAAAATTTCTGTTATACTGTGCAAACTATCATAAAAAAATGTTCTAAAAAAATCTTGAAATTTATGATGCAAGTTGGCTTATTGGTTCTAAACAAACACAATAGTTTGTCGCGAATGTCACAGAATCGCGAGAAATCTAACCCCTCCTAGTAGCACGCTTTTGCGAAGTAGGACCGATGTAGGGGGATATTTTTAGTGAGTACATTGTTTGTTTAAACAGCCCGAAGCGGAAGGAACCAAACGGAGGGTGCGGAGAGTCGGTTTTGACAAACGCAACTACAGCAAATTCGGATTCACTCTACTCAGTAGACCGCAAATATGAATTTATGTGATAATATGATAATTATGATATAATATGAATTTAGTAGACGAAACCAGAAACCTATCAGTCGTAATCAATACACTACTACCACATGACTTTACTGGTATCAGCGAAAGATCTATCACCACTATAAACATTTCACCGTAAGTCAAATATTTCTGAGTTCGAAAAAGATTTAATAATAATATTTTATTTATTGACGGATAAAACCTTTTTATAACAAATAAAATAATATAGCAATCAAATATAAAGGTGCATAACACACGTCGACGTAATGTGATATCCATGTGATGTAGTATTCTCCTGAACTTAGTCAATGGTTGGTTGAATAAGTTAAGAGTCCATCTTCACTTATGCTGTTGGCGACACGAGTCATTCTAGCAACAGGTCTGAATAAGCCGTAGTTGGTAGAACGATGTTTATCTTTGAAAATTCTCTTGCATCTAGTAATCTTTTCAGGCTTCCTAATTATAAAAAAATTAAGCATATATTTACAATTGATTTTGCCGCTGAACAGCCTATGTACAAAGCAGAGGTCTGCAACGATTCTTGATTCTTCTATTCTTCAATGACTTTGTATTGCAAAATAAAAAACATTTGTCTGAAAAGTCCTCCACTGAAAGCCCGCGTTTGAAGTTCAAATACTTAAAAAACTTGTGTTGAACTCTCTCAAGTTGTTTTTTATATACTTGGTAGTACGCAGACCAGACACAAGATCCATACTCTAGATGAAACCGTACGAGAGCAAAGTACAGAATCTTAACCGTATCAGCAGAGAAATGCATGGATTGCCGATGAATAAAACCAAGCTTCTGAAGAGCTTTGTTGCATATATTTACAATATGATTTTTGAATGTAAGCGCAACATCTAAACAGACACCAAGATCATCAATTTCAGTGACGCGACTCAATAGCTTGACATTGATGCTGTAGCTGAATGTAGTACCCTGACCTCTTGTAAAGGAGATTACTGAGCACTTTCCAAGATTTAACTCGAGATTATTTAATCTACACCATTTGCATAACATATCAAGATCTTCCTGTAGAAGTGAACAATCGTTTATGGAACTAATTGCCTTGAAGATTCTGAGGTCGTCGGCAAACAATAAGAAATGAGAATTCAATAAAAACTTTCCTATATCATTGATGAATAATAAGAAAAGTATAGAATTGCAATAAGATCCTTGCGGAACACCAGATGACACTTGAATATTCGACGATAGAAAGTTATCGATTCGGACCTTTTGTGATTTACCAATCAAGTAGTTGCTAAACCATTTTAGCACACTTGAGTTAAAGCCAAGAGAGGAAAGTTTAGCTAAAAGCACCACATGAGGCACACGATCGAAAGCTTTGGCAAAGTCAGTATAAATAGTATCAACCTGTTTGCGATCTTCAAATGCCTCAAGAGTATATCCCGATACTCCTCTGTAATTAGAGATATTGCTTCTATCGTCTTTTTTGTAAATTGGATTAATGAAACTCAGGGCCGTATTTAGACTAGATTTTCGGGAGGGTTTTAAAGGAAACTATAATTCAGAACAAAAATTAAAGTATAAAGAAAAACTTCTTTCCGGGACGGCTGTTGTCACTGGCAGGAGGGTATACAGTACTTGTAAAAGCTTATATATATTTGGAAAAAAAATTGTGTTGCACTCATCTAAGGTCTCTATTGCACTTTTCGGAAATTCTTTTTCTGCAGACCATTTAGTTTTCCAAAATCTTAGTTTACATAAACTAGCGCCAACGTCAACAAAACTACTGTATATATTTATTAGGGCTTTTTATATTCTTCGTCGTCAATTTTTATATTTTTGCAATTTGGTGGAATCAAGTCATGTAAAAAATTTAAAACTGGCTTGTGCTTGATAAAGCACATGTCAAGCTGGGTCAAAAAATTGTCAAAAAATGGGATAACAACAGATATTCTGTAGTATTAATTCCTCGGGTGCTTTTTGAGACACATTCACTCTATTTTTTTGTCTATTAGTTACTCGAGGAGTAACAACTGTTTCCCCTACAGACTCTAAAATATTTTTTGCATCATTAAATATTACATTAAAAGTGTTGTCCATGTCAGTCCTCATGGCTGTTACGGTATTTTTGACATTTTGCACAAACCCTATTGCAGAAGGCAAATCGCAATTTACCGTTTGCAGCATTTTGCATAACAAAACGGTATATAAAAACAATGTTTTAGTTATGCAAAGGCTAATAACAAATTAGAAAAAATTTAAAAAAGTTTTTAGAATTTTTTAAGTATTTATGTGGTATTTAGTAGTATGTGATGTTAAAATAATAAAACCTAACAAAATGATAAAATAATAAAATTTTAACTGTTAAGTAAATAATTACATACTACAAAGAAACATAATATTTAAAGAAACCAAAATAACAATAATTCACATTGAACAGGGTTGAACTTAGAAATATTTAAATAAACAAGAAATTAAAATCTGAAAAAATTATACTATAGAAAATGATAAAAATTACTAAAAATTAAAAAAACCTGTAACATAATGTTACGGGTTAATTTTTTAATAACAAATTGACTAGAAATAATAGCTGTCAGTAGTTGAGAAACTTTGGACGACGTTTCAGCATCAAACTTCTTCAGATAGAGCTTCTAAACATTCAACAATTGGCTTATATATCTCTTTGAATCTTAGCAAGCCATCGTGGTTTTCCACCCATCGGGTATCGCGCATAGACGTAAGTTTCGTCCACTTGGTTTGAGGACAATATTCTTGAATTTTTTGTTTCAAAATCTCAGTTCTTTTGGCAGAAAATTTAATAAAATTGCTAACGGATTTTACTGTCCCTATGCAGTTCCTAACACTTAGAATAGAGCATCAATGGCCGATTGCTAAATTTAATGAGTGAGAGCTGCAGTGTACATGCAGAGCATATGGATATATTTTTTTTATTTTTGCTTGCACTCCATTAAAATTACCAGCCATAGCGGCAGCACCATGGTAACCTTGCCCTACCAAATTTCTACAGTCAATGCCAAGTTTCTGAAGAGATTTAATAATCAAAGTAATGAAACTGTCTTTCCAAGTTCGAGAGAAGCAACCACTGTCTAGAGACCACTTAAATAGATTGTAAATGGGTTTACAGAGAGAAAATAAACAATTTTTAATAAAATAAGAAGGAATACCATCCGGTTCAGAGTTTAAGCTTTCCGGTAACTTAATAATAGTATCAAAAACCTTACTTTTAGATAAACTAGCAAATTTAAAATCAATTGTTCTCTCTGAAGTGAATGCATGGTTTGAGTGACCACAATCGTTATAGACGTTTGAGAAGTAATCAGCAAATAGATTAACTCAATATTGACCTGAGTTGGGAGATCCTATCATCTAAAAATATTAAATTAGGGAAACCTTTAATGTTTTTGGAATTGTTAACATGTCGCCAAAATGCCCTAGGGCACGATGTATCTCATTTTTCATTTTGGCAAGATAACCAAAATAAAGTTCCGAGTGAAGTAATTTTACTTGTTCAAGTAGGGTGCAGAACACTGAATAATCGTTTCTGCTTCTAGTCTGCTTGTATGTTTTGTTTTGCCATTTTCTTGCCTTTGATCAAACGTCGTAATTCGCCTGAGAACCAAGTTGGATAATTCGATACCCACACTTTTTTCTGGGGAACAAGATCAACAATAACGTTCCATAAAATCGAGTAAAATTCATCGACTAATAATAATAATTAGAGTACGGACTTTTAAGCATAAAAAGTCGAGAAAATAGCGCTTAAAATAGCACAAAAAATTGTCATTATATGCATAAAAATATGCATTAAACTTAAATAAAATAATCAATAAGCATTAAAAAAAAATTTTAAAACAAAATTTATTTATAAAGTAATACAATAAAAAAGTTACAAAAATTAGTAATACAAAGTAACATAATAAAATAAAAATATCAAAAACTTGTGAACAAAAAGAAACTTGACAAAATGTTTAATTTTCAGAGTTTTCATAACTTTCAATTATTATTATTTATTATTGTGTAAATTCGAATATAGTATGTACGTAAATATTCAAAAATATATAATACACTTACTGCTAAATAAAAGATCAATAATGGTCGCAGTTCTGTAAGGCTCCAGTAGCCAATCGACCCTTAAGTACAATACAATACAAGACATTTAATAAATTAATTTTTTAACTTTTTTTATAAATATAATTAAATAATCTTGGAATGAACAAGTTAATAAAACGTTTTTTTTAAATGTTTTTATATTCGTTTGAATATTAAAATAGGGAACTGTCACGTATGTAATCACACGATTTAAACATTTTTCTATTGATTATTGGTAAAAGGACACTTTTCTAAGCATACTAGAACAAAAATTTTGTTGGATTATAAATTAGTTCTTGAAAAAATCGAATTTGAAAAATTTTAAATTTACATGTATTTTAGATACACCTTTTAACACGGCTGCATGATTAGCCATTTTTGTGTAAGGCAAAACAATTTAAAAATATCCTCGAAGAATGGCAGAACTCGCCAAAGGTGGAACTCGAAAACACAGATCTACGTTTACCTGGAATCCGAGATTTGCCATAAATAAGTTATTTTATAATAAGGCCGAAGGCGCCCGGCGGCCTTGTTTTTTTGACTATTCCGATAATTTAATTAACCTAATAATTCGAAACTCATCGAAAACGCTATTAAGGGTAGGATTTTGCAAGTTGTTTCACTAGGGAAGGTATAGTTCAAAAACGGCTTAACGGATTAATTTAAAATTTTGAGGGTACATGCGGAACTCATGAGGGCACAATAAGACATATTTTATATTTTGATATTTTAAAAAAAAATCTGCTTTTAGTAAAAAAATCTACTTTAAAATTATTTTTTTTTAAATTAAACTAAAACATAGTTTATAGTGATTGCTATGATAAAAGAAAATCGTAAAAAAAATTTTAATTTTTTATTCATTAAAAAGTTGAAAATTTCGGGAAGGTATGGACTTAAAACGGCTGAACCGATTAATTTGAAATTTGAATATGATATTTAGGACATAAAGGCCTACAATAAGACATATTTTTAAAATTAAAATTTTTTGAAATAATCTATTATTTTTATTTTTATATTTATAAAAATTGTGTTTTTTTTAATATATTCTATATATTAGTGATATATTTAGTATAGGGAACATGTTTACCAAATTTCAATTTTTTCTGATGCATATTACCAATATTTTTCATTTTTGAAATAATCAAGCTAGAAACGAACCACAATTTTCGATAGCAGATTTATAGTCTGACGTTCGGAATTTAGATGGCGTTCAGAAAAATAGCATTACTCATGTTCTTATGTTTAATAATAATGCAATTATATCAAGTTTCGATATCATATAATTTAAAAACAAAACAGACTTGTAATAGGTATTACTTGTAAACGAGTACAATTTATTCAATAAATAATGATTATGAGGTGCTACACGTAACTTTGTTAATCTATAAAGTAATAAGTCAAATATTTTTTAGTAATTCTAAATAAAAAATATCATTTGATAGAAAAGCAGTTTTTAATGTAGATGAGTACACGTTCTTATTATACATAGTAATTATTTCCTGAATTACAATCTTTTGTATTTAGGTCAACATAATACAATGTTTTTTTTAATAAAACTTTAAAGTTAGAAAAAAGTTAAAAAAAATTATTACAAGTTAATAATTTATAGAAAAAAAAAAATTCAACAAGTATGTCTGCTTGATATAATAAATAGGCGAGACAAGGCGCTATATTTCTATAATGTAGGTACAGTGACCACAAAAAGTATTCGTACATTAGAAGATTTCAAATTAATAGCTGTATCGTTCCGTTTCAAAATAAAAAATGTAAAAAAAAAGTTGTAAAACCTTTAGGTCTATGTTTACATTAAAGCTTTCATTAACACAAAATTCTTTAAAATGTTATCATATTGTATTGCAAAGCAAATTTCAGAAAAACGGGGTTGAAAGTTGCGCAATAAGTATTCGTACAGGTAATGCCCCGACATTGATTATCAAGTTACAATAAACATTTGGTATTTAATTATTATACGTAACGATTGCAGTTTTATTTATAAAGCCGACTTGCATACACATATAACTTTTAGTAAATAATAATTTGAAAATGGGGCGTAAAAGTGTAGAAACTACAACTGAAGAACGGAAAATTATTGTAAACTCATAATCAAACATAATCAGTTAAAATCGCTAAGTGAAATTTCTAAAATTGTTAAGAGACCACGTTCCACGATACAAACAATTATTGATAGGTATTCTCTAACAAAAACTTTAAAAAGTAAACCTTGTACAGGCCGTCCTCAAAAATTAAGTAATTATGATAAACAAGCAATTGTTTTAAAAATAAAGAAAAATCCTAAATTAAATGCAGTGAAAATTGCTAATGAACTTAAAAATACAATTGGGACAAATGTATCTACAAACACTGTGCGTAATGTACTTCTAAAAGCAGGTTATCATGCCAGAACAGCACGTAAAAAGTATTTCATAAATAATATAAATAGAATGAAAAGACTAAATTTTGCAAAAGAACATAAAAATGAAACCCAGGAGTTTTGGAACCGTGTTATATTCACAGACGAGTCCAAGTTTAATATATTTGGCTCGTATGGAAGGCAGTTAGTGTGGAGGAAAAAAAATTGTGAATTAAATAAAGAAAACTTATGTGCAACTGTTAAACACGGAGGCAGTTCTGTGTTAGTTTGGGGGTGTATGAGTGCGGCTGGTCCAGGAAATCTGCATTTTATCGATGGAATAATGGACCATAAAATGTATATTGATATATTACAAAAAAATTTAGCAGTTAGTGCTGAAAAATTGGGCCTAGCAAATAAATATATATTTATGCATGACAACGACCTAAAGCATTAGGGATTGGAATTCAAAGATGTGGATCCTATATCACACCCCGAAACATATAGAAACACCTCCTCAAAGTCCGGACATTAATCCAATAGAGCATTTGTGGGATTATTTGGAAAGAAATATAAGAAAACGGAAAATTTCAAATAAAAGCCAATTAAAAAATGCTCTTAAAGAAGAATGGAGTAATATTTCGCCTTCAATTACTCAAAATTTGGTAAATTCGATGCGTAGGCGATTATTAGCTATTAGTAAGGTTAAAGGTAATCCTACTAAATATTAAAAAATTTTTTAATTGTTTTTTTTTAACTTTTATTGCAAGTGTACGAATACTTTTTGCTTTTAATTTCAAGTTGTTCTGTATTTTTATTTTATTTTTTAAGTTAATTTTTTGAATTTATGAATTGTATTTAAATATTATTAAAATATATTGTCTGAAGTTGTTAATGCATTTTTTATATTTTAAATTACTTACGGTATAAAAAAGTAATATCGCTTTTTATGTTAAAAATGTAAGTGTACGAATACTTTTTGTGGCCACTGTATTATATTACACTTATATACTGCACTGTTAAGGAGTGAAATCTTTAAAAATGCATACTTACTTAATTCTTTATGAAGTAAATGCAAACTTATCAAACCTCAGCCTTCCACAAAGAAATGTCAAATGAAAGTTATTAGCAATCTTTTATTTTTTTTTAAGAAAAATCTTGTGAAATTTTAGCTGAACGTTAAGATTTATTATAATTAAATAAACAATTGAATTACAATTTTTAATTTGAGTTTTGTAAATTCGTCAATGCACCATATTATTTTTATTTCAATACGTGTTCCGCGAATATTCCGTTCTCACTTAATAATGTGGATTGTTCAAACCTGTCTTTCTCTTTTTTTAAAATCGATCCTCGATCATCTCTCCTTTATATTGGTTGTGAATCTTCCTCTTTCTCTCCTTCACGCTAAATGGAGCAGCTTTCATCTACTTCCAAATATTTTCTATGCCACAGTTCCAAATGTTCTTCAAAGTGTTTCTCCAAAATTATATTGTAGATTTATCCAAATTGAATTTGTTATTTGTGGTTCTAAATGATTTTGATTATTTAAATTTTCACTGTGGATCACTCCACTCTCAGAGGATATTTCCACACGATCTTTTTGGTCCACCTATTTATTATTCATCCCTTCTTTACACGTTGCCAAGACGATTCATCTATATTTTTTTTCTTCAAATTTTGTTTTGATAATGTGATTTAATTTTGTTATTTGCTCGCGTATACCCGCACTGTCGACGCATGTTGGTCAATACACTTGAAGTTGTTCAATTTTCGATTGTTTACTTAAGCAATAAATTATTTTATTTTTAAATTAATTTGTTAAGTTTCAAACATTAACTCTTTTTTGAACTTTCTTACATTTATTTGTTAATGAAATTTATAACTGCTGTGGGCTTTATTGCCTACCTTTATGAACACTGCAATACATACTACGAATTTTATAACTAAAATTATATTTTTAAGTACCTTACAAAAATATAAATTTAATGATATTGTACGTTTTTATTTTTTATGAAAATAGATATCTTAAAACGGTTCAACAAACCAAAAATCTTGAAGTCTCGCACGGCCTATATTTTTTTGAGTATCATACACTAAACAGTGCGTAGACGATTAACTTGGCAAAAGCCAAGGGGACATACCAGGCAATTACTAATGGAATGGTTTCTCTTTTCCTTCTCCATTGCCCACAGATAGATATCGGACTTTAAACACAACAGTGCAGTTGTCGAGACTAAGAAAAGAACAGCGATTACCCGCGTCTCAGCATGTCGATTTAAGCCTTACACCACACTGCTGGTGTACACGGCCCATACTGTCAAATATTTGACATAACACGACCCAATACATGTTAAGAAGGTCCCACACTGTCCATCTAATGCAATCATTTTACGTCTATTTTTTCTTATTCTTCTATGATACTATGATATCATAGTAATCATTATGAACTGTTTTAGGTTAATTAAAAAAAAAAAAAAAAATTAAAGTAGATTTTTTGACTAAAAACAGATTTTTTTTTAAAAATACCAAAATATAAAATATGTCTTATTGTGTCTTCATGTGTTCCACATGAACACTCCAAATTTTAAATTAATCCGTTAAGCCGTTTTTGAACTAAACCGTCCCTAATGAAACAACTTGCAAAATCCTAACCGTAAATTGTATGGGTTTGTTCCTAGTTAATTATATCAAAAATGAAAAATGATGTAAATACTGATCAGAAAAATTTGAAATTTGGTAAACATGTTCCGTATGGTACATATATCACTAATATATGACTATATCAAAAAAAAACACAATTTTTTGAAATATAAAAATTAAATTAATAGATTATTTAAAAAAATTTTAATTGTAAAATTATGTGTTATTGTAGGCCTTTATGCCATAAATATTATACTCAAATTTCAAATTAATCGGTTCAGCCGTTTTGAGTCTAAACCGTCCCGAAATTTTCAACTTTTTAATGAATATAAAATTTAAATATTTTATACTTATTTATAAATTATTTTAAAAACATTTAATTTTAAAATTATGTCTTATTGTAGGCCTTTGTGGCATAAATATCATACTCCAATTTCAAATTAATCCGTTCAGCCGTTTTGAGTCTAAACCGTCCCGAAACTTTCAACTTTTTAATGAATATAAAATTTAAATATTTTATACTTATAAATTTTTTTAAAAACTATTAATTTTAAAATAATGTCTTATTGTAGGCCTTTATGGCATAAATATCATACTCAAATTTCAAATTAATCCGTTCAGCCGTTTTGAGTCTAAACCGTCCCGAAATTTTTAACTTTTCAATGAATATAAAATTTAAATATTTTATACTTATAAATTTTTTTAAAAACTATTTATTTTAATATCATGTCTTATTGTAGGTCTTTATGGCATAAATATCATACTCAAATTTCAAATTAATCGGTTCAGCCGTTTTGAGTCTAAACCGTCCCGAAACTTTCAACTTTTTAATGAATATAAAATTTAATATTTTATACTTATAAATTTTTTTAAAAACTATTATTTTTAAAATAATGTCTTATTGTAGGCCTTTATGGCATAAATATCATACTCAAATTTCAAATTAATCCGTTCAGCCGTTTTGAGTCTAAACCGTCCCGAAATTTTTAACTTTTCAATGAATATAAAATTTAAATATTTTATACTTATAAATTTTTTTAAAAACTATTTATTTTAAAATCATGTCTTATTGTAGGTCTTTATGGCATAAATATCATACTCAAATTTCAAATTAATCCGTTCAGCCGTTTTGAGTCTAAACCGTCCCGAAACTTTCAACTTTTTAATGAATATAAAATTTAAATATTTTATACTATTTTCTTTCATCATAGTAATCATTATAAACTATGATTTAGTTTAATTAAAAAAAAAAAACTAAAGTAAATTTTTATGACTGAAAACAGATTTTTTTTAAAAATACCAAAATATAAAATATATCTTATTGTGCCCTCATGTGTTCCACATGTAGCCTCCAAATTTTAAATTAATCCGTTAAGCCGTTTTTGAACTAAACCGTCCCTAGTGAAACAACTTGCAAAATCCTAGCAGATTTTTTTTATAATACCAAAATATAAAATATGTCTTATTGTGCCATCATGGTATTCCGCATGTATCTTCCAAATTTTAAAGTACTCTATTAAGCCGTTTTTGAGGTAAAAAAGAGGTAAAGTTCCTACCCTTAATCATTCCAAATTTTTGTATTCGTACTGAGATTGTAAAAAACAAGAAACATGTAGGGATTATTTCAGTAGAACTGAAAAATGATGAAAAATTGTTGCTTAAAATAAAATCCAATAACTTAATAACAGAAGTCTTAAAATTTATAATATCATCCTGGAACCACCGCTTGAAAGACAATAATTGCGCACAAATTGCACCTCATTAGAATACTTTAAATAAGTTGTATTTGTAATTTTTAATATTTTAATATAATTGAAAATTTTGTTTAAATAATTTGTACCGTATAGTAAAATATAAATAGTAGGTATTTATAATAATTATTATAAGCGCTGTTGTATTGCGCAATTTTTTTTAACGCTTAGGAAAGGGGTCCCACAAGGAACTTTGAACACGAGCCCAAATTTTGTAGTTACGGCGCTGCTCAAATACGCACCGCTTTATCAAATTGATTCATGTGTAGTTGTTCGGTTTATATAAATTGAAACCTAAGATCCACCATGTTACGGTATTTTTAATTTTTGGTGAATAGTTGATTTATAATATAATTATGTGTAATTATAATTAATTTATAATCATTAATTAAAATAAATTTTGTAATAAAAGTTCAAAATTGTTCATTTCATTTGAAATTAAATGAGCTTCATCATTTTTGTATAGGTACTGAGAAGATTATAATCATCTTAGAAAAGTATTTTAAACAAATATGTTTCAATTACAGACGGATCTCTTTGACCTTTCGTAATGGTGTAAACTAATACGTAGTTGTTACTCATTGTTTACGTTACGACTATAAAGACATCAGGATGTCGTATATATTTCATTGCTTCGCGTTATTAAAAATGTTTTCTCGACTGCGGGTATTCCCCTATTTACTACTTATAGAGCGACACCTATATCTTAATAGAAGAACTTCCATAAACGATCTATTCATTGCATACCCTAATATCCGCCATCTGCCAGGTGCGAATCAACTCTGTGGCCTTGAACCCCCACCTTAAAATTACGAATTTTAAAGCTTAAATGTTAACATTTCAATTTGCATGCTGAACAGGTGGCCTACAGTACTGACTCTAGACTACTCTAGACCGAGTAAAGCACGGCAAAACTGGGTATATCAAGTTACACGCCCCTGCTAATTCGCATTTTTAAAATGCCGTAATTTCGACAACTATTGCATAATCCAAGAAAATTTTTGTGTTAATATACTCAGAAAATTGTCCTCTTTCCAATGCTCAATAGGAAAACGTTCAATTCTTGTGATCACATACGTGACAGTAACCACTTGTTCATTCCAACATTATTTAATTACAATACAAGACTGCTAAATAAGCAATATTATTAAAAATATGATAATTCTAAATAAAATTGTAAATAACAATAAAACTATAGAAAAATTAGTAACTAGAAGAAGAAATTTAATTTTTTTACTGTTTATCTAGAAAATTTTCAAAATATAAAGATGACAACTTATCATCTATATAAGCATGCTTGCAAATCTATGAGTTGTTTTCATATTTTAATTTTGGATGCTCTCTTATCCCCTCGTTAACTGTCGTCGGATACTCGGAGTTAATCAACTATCAAACTATAAATGTGTTAAAATTTTCAACATTTCTTTTATATAAAAGAAAAAGTGATTATAAGCATTTTCAAGAACACCAATATTTCCGTTGTACCTCCTATTATGTATATCAAATATCATCAAGTTTTTAAACTAGTTGAAGTCTTTAATTTATTATTCGTCTATATAAACAAAGCCAACAAGACATAAACAAAGTCTACTAAATATTAAATTCAAAAAAATCAAAATATAAATAAAAATGTGGGTATTTATTGCAATTTTTTTTAATTTATTGAAAATGTGCTAAAATAGCACTAAAAAAGGTTAAAAAGTAAATCTAAGCATTAAAGTGATTAAAGTATCAAAATAAGCATATACGCACAAAAAACATAGCGTCAAATGTCTTATTTTTAGTAAATTCGTGGACATTTATAACAATTTCAACAATTATAATTTGCTATAAATCCGTACTCTAATAATAAGTATTTATTATTTATTATTAAGTATTAAGTATTTATTCCTTTTGGAATATTCCTACTTCATAGAAGTCCTTACGATTCGCTTTACGAGATGAATCACTCCTCTTTTTCTCTTCTTCGATATTCTAGATTTTTGTATGTGTTTTGGTTTCGTTTACTATCCTCCAAACCACCCTGTTTTCGCATTTCTTCTTCCAATCCGTCACGTCCATAGTTTTTAGATCGTTTATTACTTCATCCAGCCATCTAGCTCTTGATCTTCCTCTATTCCTTGTCTCACCCAGTCTCCAGTCCATGATCTGTCTTAAAACGCTTTCCGGCCCTTTTCTTGACACATGGCCCAGCCATCTAATTTTTTGCGCCTTTATGAATTTTACAATGTCTTCGTTCTTCAGTATTTTGATTATTTCTGCATTTGTTCTTATTCTATATTCGTTTTCACCAATCTTTTTTGGTCCTGCGATCGCTCTTAACACTTTTCTTTCGAATATTCTCAGTTTTTCCTCTTCTCTCTTAGTCAGGTTTAATACTTCCGCTGCATATGTGACTACCGTTCTCACAAATGTCTTATATATTCTTATTTTTGTTTTCATAGATATATTCTTGCTATTCAAAATCCTCTTGTTTGCATGGAACGCTCTCCAGCCAGCCTGTATTTTCTCATTTATCTCTAGCGATCTCTCGTTGTTCTTGTTTATTTGTACACAAAAATACTTGAATTTTTCTACTTTTTCAAACGTGTAGCTTCCGATTTTTAGGTCACTGTGTCGTATATCGTCGTTTCTCTTGAATTTAATGTACTTGGTTTTGCCTTCGTTTTTCTATTTCTTTGAGAGTTTGTATCATTTTTTGTTTTGATCTAGATATAATCACGATGTCATCAGCATAAGCTATTACTTGCCATTCCTTTGTTGATATCGTTGCTCTAGTTCCCAATATTCTCATAACGCTCTCGATCACCAAGTTGAACAAAACCGCTGATGATGCATCGCCCTGTCCCACACCGCTGTTAATTACAAATTCGTTTGATTCATTTAGTCCAATTTTCACCGTTGCACTCGAATCTCTCATCGTCATTTGTATCAGTTTTCTCATTCTTTTGGGTATATCTAGCTCAAGTATTACCTCGTACAGTTTTTCGCGTTTAACGGAGTCAAAAGCCTGTTGGAAGTCGATAAACAGCAGGTGCAGTTCTATGCAAATCTATCTTTCTAAAAAGCAGGTGCTTTTTCTGTCAGTTGTTTCATTATGTGTAACGCATCCACCGTCGACTGATCCTTCCTAAAACCATGCTGATATTCTCCAATCTTCTCATCAATTACTGTTTTTATTCTACTAAATATGAGTGTCGATAGAATTTTGTAGGTCACATGTAGCAGAGTTATTCCTCTGTAGTTGCGGCACTCTTCTATATCGCCTTTCTTGTGAATTGGTACTATTCTACCGATCTTCCATTCATTCGGCATTTCTTCCTTTCTCCAGATCTCAAGTATTAATCTGTATACTCTTTGGTGTATTTTTTTGCCTGCATTTTTCAACATTTCGCCGCATATTTCATCACTTCCAGATGCTTTTCCATTTTTTAACTTCTTTAATATCGTTTCTACTTCGCTGAATGTAAAGTAAATCTGAAATAAGGTACTTAACTAAAACGAACATAAATCTTCAAAAGAAACTAGTTATTCACATTTAACATTTGACATCCTGGCAGTATGCGCAGGATCAAATTCACTTCTTCATAATTCCGAGATCGATTACCGATAATTAAGGATCTTTTACCACGGTCAGCAGGCGGTAAGACTCTATCGGAATCCACCACATTACCCTCTGGTTGTTGTTTGCATTTTTCTTTGATTGTGGACCGTTATAAACCCATCTTGATTGCCGTTCTATCTGTCACATTTTCTACATTTTTTAGAGATTGGTCGATCGATTAATTGATAATATCTTCTCGAGTTCAATGATTTCTTCACAAAGCTTTCGGTTTTCTTTCATTCCACTCCTTCGGTGATATATTAACATATTTGATATGGAAATTCTGGGAACACTTTATCTCATTTTCACAAACGTTACATTTAATTGGCATCTTGAATTGAATTAATTGATGATAGTGCAAAAAATGCACCAAACTTATTCAAAAGTTCTGTATTTTAATACCATATGAACGACTTGGTATGATTGCTGATTGGGTCACAGACACATTCTCAGTATTTATTATGTTGGATTTCTACTTGAAAATCAAAGCTTTGAGAGTAAAATATCTAAAACAAAAAAAACAACAAATTTTTCAATTTATCTTGAGCAGAGATGTCCAAACTTTTTACCGCAAAAGCCCAATTGGGATTTAAATCCATTTGCGAACCACGTGAATTATGTGGATAACCGCAAAATTTAAATTTAAGTAAAATTTTATGTATATATTTTTTTCGATATACATTTTTAAAAATCAAACTAATTTGCGCAAAAAAATCAATATTTTTCAAAAACCTTTCCGAACCGGATAAAATCACCTGCCGGGTCGTAGTTTAGACTCCTCCGCTTTGAGGAATGAATTCTTTATTGAGAAACAATTTGATTCAAAAAATACATTTTTGAATTGAAAAATTCTAAACATGTAAATTTGTAGTACTTATATTAATATATTATTAACTCTTCAACAGAAAGATGTGGATGTAGCAGTCAACGCAATATATTGTCGTGTTTTTTTTACACTTAAACCAGATAAATCCCCTGGTGGTACTTGGAGTTTTGGTCACTAATCTAAACGTTTGCAATTTTTAAAAAAAACTGAATGTGGTTAATCACCGTACCTTTATTTTCTATAAACATAAAACAACATGAACATACAAAGAAACGGAAACTTAAACTAATGAAATTAAACTTTAAATGTACCGTTAACGGAAAACCTTTTTTTTTGCACTATTTTCCCTCCTTTTTGTATTATCGCCGCCGTTCTTTGCTCCGCCACAGTTATTTCTTCTCTAGCAATCCTTTTTCCAAACTTTACTTCTACCCCACTTCAAGAATTCTAATTTTGATACTTTCGAGAGCTTCTTCTCGAAATTAATCGTCCTTTTCTTCTTTTTTTTTTATTTAATTAAATTTCGAGAGATCAATTTCGCTCAAAATCCAGCTGGAACCTGGTTTATTATTATTCCTTCACTACCCTTCTTTTTTTTCACCCTCTTTTTTTTCTAGTCTCCTAGTTATTAAAAAATTTAGTTGCGTTTGCGAATTTCTGCTACTTCCCATTGATTTAGGATTTTTATCCCCAGTAAATAAAATGAAATTTTGTTTTATATTAATTATATAATTATATTTATATACATTATATCAAAATGTTATAGATAGGGGGCCAACTTCACGGAGGTCACTTCACAAAAAAGTAAATTTTAATCCAACCATCGAAGGAAATCACATCTTCCCGTATATTTTCTATTGACAGGGTAGAATTAGAAATATTTGTAGAAAAATAATGAGGGTAATAAAACAATTTAGGGGAAGAAAGGATATTATAATAATGTCATTGTGAATAACCAAAAATTGCAACTTTCAAGTAATAGAAACTTTTTTAAGTGGAAAGGTTAGGATAAGATCCTCACCTAAGACTTGAAAAATTTATTGGTTTTCAAACTAAGGCAAGACAAGACTTTTGCAAAATTAGTAAAACTCCTTGTTTCAGCCATTTTTCATATAATTTTTATTTTCGTATTGTTTTACGTATAATATAGAACATGAAAATTTTGGTCTTGATGAACCAAAAATTTTAATTGACAGAAAATAAGAAAATTCATATTTATAAAAAATAAATTTAAAAATTATTTTCTAAACATTTAAGCGTCATTCACATCCAAGTAACGTACGTAGCGGACATACAAGACATAACGTACAAAACATAGCAAATGACTTGTCATTCACATCAACATAGAAAACATAGAAACGTGAAGAACGCGCACGCGTATTTTCACCCGAACAGTTGATTACGGTATCGGTTTCTCTACGATTGTAGAGGAACGGATACGAATGTATCAGATCTATAAATTTTCCGTCAACCATAATTAACCAAATATCAATAAAAAACACACTCACAAGAAACACACGACACGCTGTAATTTAACTTAAAAGTTTAAATGTGGAAAGTGTAAACCTCACTTTACAATTTAAAATTTTAAAACGGAGGTGTTGCCTTGTAAAATGAACGTATCTCATTAGTCAAACATAGAAAACATAACGGAGAAGTTGAAGTTGACCGAACTCTTTGTTACGTTACTTCATGTCGGCTATGTTTTGTACGAATGTCACTGGTAGCGTTTGAAACCATGCATTTCAACTTTCCTCGCGTTATGTCTTGTATGTCCGCTACGTACGTTACTTGGATGTAAATGACGTTTTAGATTTAGAGGAACATTTTTGGCACATGTTTTGACTATCGTATGAATAGATTCCGCCAGTCCACTGGTGTAATTTTTATTCTACCCGTCCACTGAAGGGTTAAATAAAAATTTAATGTATACGTTATTTATCAACATTCGTTGATTATTATTTAATGTAGTTTATATAAACAAATGCAATAAAATAGTGGATAAAATTTGTAAGAACAGTAAATTTTATCAGGTCCCCTGAACATACCTGCATAGTTACCGTCGAATTACTTGATAGTGTATTATCGTTGATACATTCTTTGTATATCAAAATATTTTCACAAATAAATATCTTGTTATAAGTTTGTTTACTGTACATTATGAGAACAACAAAATAGTAGATCTTCAAATTTCATGATTATGTTATTTATCATAGTAGAAAACAGGAAGTCAAAATAAGTTGCTATTGCGCAAGTCTGAAATCAAGAGCAGGGTACCATTATGTTGTTCATGAGAAAAGTTTCAATTTATTCAAAATTTATGGTTTTAACTATTTAGTTTTGACTAATATTTTTCCAAACCGTCATATTCAAAAAACCTTTTAGATTTAAAAAAGAACAATCACTTTTATATCCTTAATGCAGTAAATTTTAATAAAAAATAGGGTTTCTTTGGTGGGGTCTATTATATTCTTAAGGTAAAAGATTGGCAGCACTGTTTGATTATAGAATAGCAGTTTTTTTTCATTCTTGTTAATTTCGCGTTCGTGCGACAACAACTTAAAGCGGGCTTGAGAATTTTTTCAATTTGATTCTAATTTTTCATCAACTGATCGTTAATTTTTGTCGGTTAATTGAAAAGTGTTTTTGGAATTTTCACTAAGTTTCTGATCAGTGATTTAAAAAAAATAGTGCAGTAAAGATTTAAATTTAATTTTCCAAAGCAATATAATGAAAATTTGTTCGTTCAATATTTCCTTGGAAGAGATGGAAAGTTGTAAGTAATTTTACTGTAAATTATTTTAAATAGTAGAAACTTGATTTTTTGAAATTCTTATGATAAATCATAAAATTTATTGATAAGTATGATTAGTAGAGGGTCAAAAATTGAAGAATTTAAGTTACCCGATTCATTTATTCTCATCATTATTATTTCAACCTTATCAGTTTTCCCGCGCTCTCTCATAATCTCATTTTCTCCATCTACTACATAAAAATAGATTTTTATCCATCTAAATTATGACTTTTTTATTTTATGGTAAAATAAATAATACTTGATGGGTAGATAATGTTAATACACCAAATTACGATTATCAAAGATCAAAATTAAGTACTTAAAAAATTTTATATCTGCTTTGACACTATAATAACCAGGCCCAAAGGTTTTTATAGATACATTAAAATTTTTTGTAGAATTTAAAAGATGACATTAAAATGAAGCATATAAACTATGGACGAACTCCAAATATCAAATCATTTAGGAACTACATAATTAATTTTAAAGTTTTGATTTTTCACGTAAAAGTTGGTAAATAACTCATTCTGTAGACGGTGCGTGAGCTCAACATAAATAGTTGCAGGACTAACAATTTGTTACAAAATTATTTAAAATAATATTGCTTTAATTATTGCCAAATTTAATTTAAAAACAATGATATGCGTCTTTGTAGATCTGTAACTTTTGAGTTCGGTCGCGCTCTAGGGATTTTTTAAATTTTTTTATGTACTTCGAGATCTGTGTTTTCTAGATGTGCATTTTTGAGTGCCATTTATATGTTTAAAAATACTTTTATAAAATAAAAACATGCTATAGGTGGACCTAATCTTATGGAAACAGTCTGTTTTTACTCAATTGTTTTTACGGTTCATAAATTTTAATGTTTATATTTGAAATTTACGCCATAAACTACCATAATTGCTTTTAGAAATTTAAAAATTTGTAGTTCAGGTTATCGCGCTGCTCATTGGAGTTCTTATTTATATCGTACAAAAGTTTAAGAGCACACCCCTAACAACGATACCTTATTGTGTAAAATATTGAAGGAGATACGAAGCACAATTACAATAGTGGTTTTATGCTTAAAAACTAGAACATTTTGTAGACTCCCAAGTTTAAAAATTTTACATAGAAAAAATTTTAATAATTAAAATTAAAAATTTTACGTATTTATTACAAGTAATATATCTTAGTTAGCAATAATAATCAATTTAATGGAAAGAGTTAAGAATAATTTTTCGATTATTTAATAAGCATTGCTAAGAGGTTACATTTTTTTACATCATTAAGAATAAGTATTGATGTAAAAAATGTGGCTGTTTTGGCGGTGTTTCTTATCATACAGTAGCCGCTACAAGGCTACAACCTACAGTGGGTTTTGGTTGACCTCTTCATCTTCATTTTATTAACGGTTTTCAAGGAGTTTTTACTTCGGTGGTTTGCCATTGCCTGCCGATGAAAGATGGCTAGAAGCGCTGTAACTACAAAATTTGGGCCTGTGTTCAAAGGTCGTCGTAGGGCTCCTTTTCTGTTAGCGTTAAATAAAATTATTGCGCAATACAACAGCGCTTAGGTAAATTAAGTATTATTTAGTTTTTACAAATTATTTAAACAAAATTTTAAATTATATTAAAAATTACAAATAAAAATTATTTAAAGTATTCTGATGACGTTTCTGACGCAATTTCTGCGCAACTATTGTCTTTCAGGCACAGTTTCAAAGAAAATATAAAAAATTTAAGACTTCTGTTATTGAGTTATTGGATTTTATTTTAATCAACAATTTTTCATCATTTTTCAGTTTTACGGAAATAATCCCTACATATTTCTTATTTTTAACAATCTTAGTACAAATACAAAAATTTTGAATCATTAAATAAAATTAAGGCTTCTACTTATAGTTTTGTCTTCCTAACTTTTAAATTTCCAAATTGTCAATTATTTTTGTAACGTCCA
Organism: Cantharis rustica; assembly: GCA_911387805.1. Taxonomy (NCBI): domain Eukaryota; kingdom Metazoa; phylum Arthropoda; class Insecta; order Coleoptera; family Cantharidae; genus Cantharis; species Cantharis rustica. The sequence continues at coordinate 15,097,680 of OU426883.1, forward strand.
ATTTTTTTGCAACTTTATTTTCTATCGAAATAAGAGCAAGAGATCATAATCTTGCCGGGCCCATTGAATTACGAAGATAGTTTTTTATTAATTTTAATTTTGAAAATAAACGTTTCGCAGATGCAACTGAAACTGGGATTGTTAAAAACAAGAAACATGCAGTAATTATTTCAGTAAAACTGCTACTAATGAATAATGATTTATTATAACTTGCACAATATCCAACACATCAGCGCAACATGTTGAAAGTTTACACAACTCTACTCTGAAATTTTTAAAAATCCGAAATGTCTAAAATTTATTAATAAAACAAAAATACTTTAAAAACAAACCACGAAAAAACCCTAAAATAAATGCACAAGGGAATTTTAAAATTTGGAAAATTTCAGGTAGGTAATTTCAAAGGAATAAGCGGTGTCTAAGTTAGGTAATTATACCGGATACAGGGTACTTACATTGTTGCATTCTATCGACAAATTTAATAATCTATTTAACAATTCTGAATTATTGTATTCTTGTATTCAAAATTTACTGTTATCTTTTATGTTCCCATGAAAAATAGTATATCCAAGAAATGTATTTTATTTAATATTTTACCAAAATGTTTTTTGACATATGTTCTTGTGGGCCCCCTTTTTGCTGGGGGCCCTGTGTTCCACCGAACACGTAGAACACTGCTAGTAACGGCGCTGAGTCGAAGCACTTACGCATCAGACCATAACCGTCCATTGTTAAAAATTTGTTATGTGAACACATAAGGTATAAACACATACATAAGAGAAGATTTGTATATTGAGAGGAAAAAAAGAAGTGGAACTTACCAAAAAGAATTTATTGATAATTTAATAAACATTGCTAGGAGGTTACATTTTTTTACATTATTAAGAATATGTAGTGATGTAAAAAATGTGGCTGTTTTGGCGATTTTTCTTATCTACATATATTGTAACAAATTTTTGTAATTTTCATTACTTTTGCGCACGGCACAGCTCTCAATGCATTTAGGCGTTACGCCTATGGCAGATTTGTATCAATATTTATCATGTTTATGTTGTTTAGATGTTTATCAATGTATCAATGATGTTTGAAAGATATGAAAGCATTAGAGTGAACAAGGAGTGCAAGTTTGAACAATTTTAATTTCGTAAATTTATTTTGTTTTCGGTTGAATTTCTTATTTGTGTTTTGTAAGAAGCATCCTGTGGCGGCAAGCCACACCATTGTTTGAGAACAAAATCAAGAATGCGATAACATAAGGTAATCTCTCTCATCTTATCAATAAGTTTTGATAAAACAAAAACGATCCGTTACCATGAAGCTTATGATAAGAGAGATCACATCAATTCAAATACACGATCCGATTAGATAAGACGCAAATGTTCAATATTATCATAACCATTGTTATAATTGTTCTTAGTCCAAATTTATGTAATTTATAATCAATAGAAATTAATTATTCCAATCAAGATATTAGTATTTAATGAACAAATTATTATCCGATCTAGATTTTAATTAAAAACCGAGTTTAGAGAGTTAAATCACACACACCTAACAATCCTTTTAGCAACTTATATTAATTTGCTGTGTCCTATTGGTATCCACCCTCAGTTGCGAATATATTTTTAATTTTCTACTTGAGCGAAATTTATTTTTATGGCGACCTTAACCTTAGCTACAATAACCAACTGTTGGGTTTTGATACTGAAGTGGCTCTTTTGTCGCGATTATGATTGTTTCGACGGTTCGACATCGAAGTTTCTCTTGGAAGAGTGTGCAGCAGAAATTTAAAAATTGTTGGTCTATCTTCTCCGATTGTTCGTGGTGAAAACGACAATTATTGGTGTGCTCAAACCAATACTGCCGGACTCGTAGTTTTAAAAGTATATCTGTATAAGATGGAAAAATTTGTAAACTTATCGATAGCTATCTATACAAAATAGAAAAAGTAAATTTATTACTATTACCTTAAGGTTGCCGTCTCGCATGTGTTAACCTTATGGGCGATATGTGATCATTGTATTTGCAACCAAAAAATAAATACAAACTTTTAGAAATTCATTTTGTGATCATTGCAAAGCTAAAACTTGGCTCTTGGATGTGAATAACTTTTTATTACAATCAAGTAATTGGAAATATAGAAAATTTTGCTGTGAAGTTGATCGATTTTTCAAGTAGCAAAAGTGATCGTTTAATATTTTTTATAAACATTACCTTTATAAATATCAGCACGAAAAGTAATTCAAGTCCAGCGCAAATGTTACACCTAGCTTGAAAAAAAATTTGATAGCATTATATGCATTTTTGTACAAATGGTTACAAATACAAATTGAAAGAATAATTTTCCTTGTTCTGAAGAATTTACTCGTAATGGCAAATAGAAATCTGTCACATTAGATAAAAAAAAACTTGAAGTTTATAAAATATAGTTTGTCTATTTATTCAACCACAGCGGTAGTGGCAATACTCATATGTTGGTTTAAAACTTTGCTAAGTATGTACACGTATAATTATCAGGACGTCAATGTAATATGATCTGTCTACATTGCAAAGATAATAGTAATTGCATTCCGAATTCCGATGTATGTAACTATTCGTTTCTTCAGTAAGATAGATACATTAATTTAGATTAATTTAGATTTCAAGTTTGTTATAGTTCGTTCTGTTTTTCAAAATTCCTTTTTTTCGATTTACTTAGAATTTCTGGTTTCAAATCATGACTGAGTAAGCAGATATGAAAAAAAAATTACATTCCATAAGAGTCGAAACAATGCTGCGTTGTATATTGAATTTTATTGTGTCTTTAATTTTGTGAGCCAGTATAACATACCGGGTGTCCGGTTTTAAAGATGGATAAAATTATTGCTCATCAAATGATTCTAAAAATAAGAGCAAAAATGAAATTTTTACTTTAAATTACCAATTTAAAATTTATCGATTTTGCAGTAATAATGATTTTAATTAAGTAGGCGAAAAACAAAACACCTAAAATAAGTATAGTTACTCACAAAAGTATTCGGACACTCCGATGTTAGCAATGTAAATTGTACTTTTTGAAAACTCTTTTTAGCATATAAAAATTGCTTTTACAAAAATATGTTTCAGACATTTTTTGTAGATAATTTCTGTCTCTTGATTTTTGTTTCCATACTTTTTTTATTCGTCGCCTCGTTTTCTACTGAGAGTGACTTAAAGCAATCTAAGTAAAAATTCGATGGGAATCCTCTGCAAACATCATAAGAATTCAATAGTGCAAGTTTTACCGAGTTTGCTTTAAGTTACTCTCGGTCGAAAACGAGGCGACAAATAAAAAAATTAATATGAACATGAAATGAAGACAATGAAATTTGCGATAAAAAATGTCCAATAAGTATTGGTGTAAAAATGATTTTTGTGTTATTAAAGCAGTGTTCAAAAGGAACAATTTACATGGCTAACATAGTAGCGTCCGAATACTTTTGTGAGTAACTGTATCGTCGCCCCCATGTCAAAATTACCAATGTGCAAATTTGAAATTTTGAGATAAAGAGACTTGAATTGTTTAAGTCTTTATGAAAAATCAGAATTTAAAGTTATGAAAACAATTTTTTGCCTACTTATAGTATGGAGTTTATATTATAATAGTATGCTGTTTCACCAATGAATAGTTTGATAAAATTTTGAATTGATGATGTGTATCATTCAAAATTTACAAATTTGCACATTGGTAACTTGGCATGGGGGCGACGGTATGTACTGTGTGAAAAAAATTTACGCCTAAGGCGTAAATTGAGTTAAAAAACAAAAGAATATACTATGGTAATTAGGTAATTACATACTAAAGTAGTTAACCATTCCTTACAACTTCATTCAATTGTCAACTTTACAAAAAAAACTTATTATTATGAACTACCCGAACTACCGTGCCGTTTTATTGGTTTTGTTGGAATTCTTCAATGATTGTGCTTCAAATATAGAAGGAAGATCTCTGCATTTTAAATTATTTTCTCTTCTATTTAAAATTATTGTCGAGAGTGAGGGCAGGTAAATAAATACCTAATTAATTTATTTAGATATCATAATATCTAACCAAATTCCTTCATTGAAATATATTTCTTCAATAAATCATTATGGTCTTCATGGCATACAATAAAATAACATTTCTTCTTTTTGTCTATAGCAAGCTGCAATTTAGCAATTTTATTTAATGCAATTTTACCGGTCTCATATATTTTCAAACCAGCCACTTTTTTGTTTTCCACGGCTTCTCGCAATATATGTATGATACTACTTTGTAGAAGCATTTCACTTCCACTATTTCATCTTTACTCAATATTCCATTGGGAGAATCTCCCAAGAAACCGTCTCTTCATCTAAATGTAAACCAGTTCGACTTATCTTGCGACCTACCTTTTATTCAAATTTCTTTATGGCTACTGGATCTTTATTTGTGCCATATCTAGTAGCATCTGTATTTTTTATTGAATTTGTGCTTAATATGGATTTAACCAATGTATCGCACGATTTAGTTGGCCTTCGTTTTATTACTGCTTCAAATTTCGAAGCAGTTGATCGATTCTTTCTTACTTCAATAAATTCTAATCGAATTTTTGTTTGGTTTTTTCAATTTTTGAAAAATTTTTCTTTAATTTATTCTTTTTGCGAATCTTTTCGAGATTTCTTCAATTTCTGACGATGTAACTTGCAACCACGGAGCTTGCAACCGAAGTATTAACGCTTTTATTTCAATTTCTAAAGCTTCTGCTTCTATGAAGATCTCTGATATATTGCTACCATAATCGTGGTTTTCCGTGTTAGATTCAAATTTTTTACTTTAAGAACCACTGGTCTAACCACTCATGAAATATATTCCCTAGATTCCGTTGAATTTTAAAATAATTATTTTTACTGAAGTTTGTTATTTCCATAGTAATTCGGCAGTATGTTCAAATGTACTACCCGTAGCAAGAGTCCCCCATACATACGGTGACCATTTTTATGAAATGGAAAACCAGTATGTACACGGAAAAACGGAGGACGTTTTTTGTTTTTTTTCTTAAAAGTAATATTAAAATAATGAATTTTAACTGTTAAGTACAGAATACATACTTAAAATAACAAAATAATATTTAAAAAAACAATAAAAACGACAATAATTAACATTTAACAGGTTTAGACTTAGAATATTTAAATAAACAAGAAATAAATTTTGAAAAAATTACCTTAAAAAAGTTAAGTATGTATTCTTTACTTAACAGTTAAAATTCACTATTTTAATATTACGTTTAGTTTGTTTATTATAATAAAATGTAATAAAAAATATAATCCGTTTTTTATAAAATCTTTTACGTCATCTTGTGATAACAAAAATGCATGTGTTAACTTTATCTACAAAATCAGCATGCAGATCATGAAAGTTAAAAAATTACAATAAAAAATAATTTCTCCGAAAAAAGCGTTTCGTCAGACATAAATAAACACTCAAAATTAAATTATAGAAATTATTATTATTATAATATAATTATAATAAATTGTAAAATTATTGCGTCATTTTTTTATTCCAAAAGTATTTATAATCTCTTCCACATTAATATAAGCACATTCCTGTGAACTGCTAGTAAAGCTAAATCGCTTAACGCCCTTACTATTTCTCAAATTTGACTTTATTCGTTTTAAGCTGGAAAATGTTCTTTCTACAGAGGCTGTAGTAACCGCTAATGTTCTTAAAATAATATATATATTCGGAAACATCAATATTGAACCGATTAAAAGCTTTCATTCTATATTTTGAAAGCTCTCCTTCATGGTTTTTTCATTTCTGATGCGAAATCAGTCATTTGCCTTCAAATATAGTATCATTAGTGTCTTAAAAATTATTTATATAGAAATCTATACATGGTTTGAAGTCATTGTAAAATTACGAATTAATAATTTCGGGTGGGGCCCGGGCCCCCCAGTCCCCTCTCTTGGCTACGCTGCTGTACGTATATATATTGTACTACATGCAGTAGATTCCCGATAAGATAAAAATCAAAGAAAAAGATATCAATTCATATAAAAATAAAATGTTTACTTGCAATATTATTGTTTTGTATTTTCCTACAATTTAGGGTTTTGTAGTTATATAAAATTGTGAACTTTTTTGAGTATCTTTTTTGAGATTATTTGTAAATACTTTGGTCGAAAGTGGCCGCAGCCTAGATTTTTGCTTTTAATGAGTTGAAAAATTTTCGATTATTAGTGATTTTGTTTGGATAATCGATTTTCCTGGAATTGAAGTTATTTAGTTCAAATTGATAAAAATTGATTTGATGTTTTTTGGAACAACCACTCATTTGGAGATATTTAGAAAATTATTTTTATATTACATCACAATATGCATATTATATAATTATTATAAAATGTGCTGAAGTACATAAATTCTCAATTCTCAGAAACCCTAGTATAATTAAACAAGCCAACTTGCAATTTATTGCAAGTTATTGTTCTATAATACGATAGCCGCGTGGATAGCCGTAAAAAAATAGTTCAGCTTTTAAACACCTCATGTCACCACTTTCCGTTTAATTATTTTGAAATAAATCTAGATGCAATCGCCCACGCTCAAAACGGCAACCTTAAACAAAAACATAAAATTCATACAAAAATAAAAAATACATACAGAGTCTCTCCGGAGACACTTTACATAACTTAAGTTGTGATAGCGGACACTTTTCTAAGAAACATTTTTAACATATTTTTTTTATAAATTCAAGTTAGGGATTTTTTAAATTTCCACTTTCACGTGGAAAATCGTCCGGAAAATAATACTTTTTTAGTAAAAATTGATTTTTTAAAGAGCGTGAAGTAGTTAACAAACTAGATTCAACCATTTTTTGTCTAAAATCAACGGCTTTTGAGTTATGAATAAAAGTAGGCAAAAAAATGTGAAAAAATTGGAGCTTCGTTTTATTCTGTTTTTTTGAAAGCCTTGTGTATTTTAAACGAAACATTTTACGAACATTCTGACGCCCAATTTCGGATAGGAAATTTTACGGACCAGAACTTTCGTCTATAGTCTGTTTTTTTAAGAAAAATATTGGAATTTGTACTAAAGTGACAACCTTGAATTGTAAACCAATGAAATTGCTTTGAAGTTAGACGCTATTACAATAACGAAATTTTTGAGATTGAAGTGCTATGCGTGTGGCCTAAACTGAACCGGGTAAAGTCATAAATAAGATAGATTTGAACAGAGTTAAATGTAATATCGAATAGACGTAGTTATTTGGTTATAACATTTCGCTTTTTTGTGGTGAATGTTTAATATTATTACAAGATTAAGTACTTTTTAAATTATCTGAAGTTTCCCGATGTAAATTAGACTTTGCAAACGACGCGCCACTTATATTATTCATATCTTAGATCGACTATAGATGTTTACCCGAAATTTAAAAGTATTCATAAAATTTAATGTTTATATTAGTACTTAATTTTTAATAATTATTTTTTTAAATCGTAAAATATATAAGAAACTTTGTATTTCTGTTTGTAACGTACCTTCGATTGATTCATTTTAAGTTAAAAACCTATAAAAATTGGAAAGTTGTCCTAAATCAGTGCGGCCTTCAGGCCGCACCACTTGGTGCATTGAATTGCCTACCAATTAAGTTCGACCATATTGGCATATTTTATATAATATTACGTTAGGATAAAAGTTAAGTTAGGGTCAGCTGTGTAAAGCTCAGATTAAAATTAATCTAATTCAGCCTTTGGCGTTGTGATTTTATAAGCACTGAGTTTGGTTAGATTTAATTTTAATCCAAGCTTTATACAACTCACCCTAACTTAATTTTTAACCTAACTTAATATACTATAAAATATGCGAATTTGGTCGATGGACCAAATTGCGCAGCCTAAAGGTCGCACTGATTCCTCATAATTAGATACCAGATTATATGCATTTGCATATTATGGTTATTTTTTTAGGATATTGCATATTTCGACTGAAATCTACTGACCGTGCATATTTGAGCATATTTTCTAGACTTAAAAATAAAAGAAATGCATAAGATTAACTTATTAATCTAAGATTAACTCTGACAATTTAACATTGCTAAATTTGGTGGTACCAACAAATTAAATTTTGGGTTGGCAATGCAAGACCATTACCTACCTAAAAAGGGAACTGTCACGTAACCTATCACAAGAATTGAACTTTTTTCTATTGACCATTGGAAAGAGGACAATTTTCTGAGTATATTAACACAAAAATTTTTTTGGATTATGCAATAATTTCGAAATTACGGCATTTTAAAAATTCGAATTAGCAGGGGCGTGTAACTTGATATACCCAGTTCTGACGTGTCTTACGCTTGGTCTAGAGTCAGTACTGTAGGCCACCTGCCTACCACCCGTTTTCGATGGGTTTCGAATTATTAGGTTAATTAAAATATCGGAATACATTAATATATAGTAAATTTTATGTGTTAGTCATGTATTTTAGATACACCTTTTAACACGGCTGCATGATTAGCCATTTTTGTGTAAGGCAAAAAAATTTAAAAATATCCCTGAAGAATGGCAGAACTCGCCAAAGGTGGAATTCGAAAACACAGATCTACGTTTACCTGGAATCAGAGATTTGCCATAAATAAGTTATTTTATAATAAGGCCGAAGGCGGCCGACGGCTTTGTTTTTTTGACTAACACATAAAATTTACTATATATTAATGTATTCCGATATTTTAATTAACCTAATAATTCAAAACTCATCGAAAACGCAATTAAAATTATGAATTTTAAAGCTTAAATCTTAACATTTCAATTTGCATGCTGAGCAGGTGGCCTACAGTACTGACTCTAGACCACGCGTAAGACACGGCAGAACTGGGTATATCAAGTTACACGCCCCTGCTAATTCGCATTTTTAAAATGCCGTAATTTCGACAATTATTGCATAATCCAAAAAATTTTTTGTGTTAATATACTCAGAAAATTGTTCTTTCCAATGGTCAAATAGGAAAAGGTTTAATTCTTGTGATAGGATACGTGACAGTAACCGTATTTTTAAATAAGTTAATAAAATTTATCTATTAATCTTTTTTTTAATCTTAAAAATATATTTTCATTTAACAGATACAATATTGTATTTTATTTGTAATTACTCAGTAGATCTAAAGTTAAGTCAATGACGCGCGGCAGTGCGCTGTACCGACAGCGCTCACCGCCCGTCATAAAGAATTTTTTTTACTTAATCTAATCACAAGCTGTCAAATTTTTTCGCGGATTTCGTTACTTAAATGTTTAATACAAAATTCCGAGAAAAAAAATTTTGTTTTTTGAAGGAGAAGTCATTTAAATTTTCATTTGTTAACTTAAAAGTTAATTAAGAATATGAAAATATATAAATAATTTGAACTCTTACATATTTCATTAAAATATAAGTATTGAACTATAAATTCTGAAAGTTTTATTGAAATATCTCTAATAGTTTTTTAATTATCGATTTTTTAACTAAAAGTTATAAAAATTTTCATTAACAAAAAAATTGTTGTTAAAATGAAAATTTTTAAAAGCTGTTTTGGGGATTAATTGTTGATAGTGACTACTTCATGAAAATATACTAATATCAAAATTCGATGATCAAGTGGAAAATGGGGGGTCCACTTGACGTGATCTTGCTCAATTGTAACACGATACACCTCAATGCCAAGAGTCGCGCGATCGCGACTCGCTAGTTAAGCTCCCCGCTCTCATTTCTGTTGACGGTACGTGTGCTTTGATATATTCTTAATGTTTGCTGTTCGTCGCGGTCGAATTTAATTTGTTTTATTTTATTTACTTTCTTTATGCCATCTGCATTCAATTACTAACACCGATGAGACACCAAGATTTGAAATTAGCAGCGATGTTCTAAACTCGATTAACAATCGTGTTTCAAATTGAGCAGCTGCTCTTTTCCGGTTCAAGGACATTCATTTTCAACCCTTTCTCCTGGTCATCCCTGCACGACCCATGAGACGTCCGAAACGGTTCACTCACGATATAGACGCGTACACTTTTTGAGGCTCAAATAGCTGGTCACTCACAAAAACCCCTTTTTGATACTTTTCGAAACTCATTTGGCAAACTTCGGCACAACTTTCTCAAAGTTCAAAATTCAAAATTTTTTAATTCCCTTTTAATTACTTACCACTCAGACCGACGAAGTCAAAATCCACGTCAGCGTATATTTTGATCCTAGATCTCTAACGCCCATTATTCACACACCAGATGAAGAATAATAAAGAAAAAGAATAAATGCTTCCCATTGCCATTCCGCTGCGCTACGCTAGTCGCGGTCGACACCCGGACGAGTTAAATGACTTCGAATTCCACCATTGGCGAGTTCTGTCATTCTACAGGAATATTTTTAAAATTGTTATGTGTTAGTTTAAAAAAACAGGCCCGGAGGACGCCGAGAGCGTCCGGATGGTCTGTTTTACTCAACAACGGCCTATCGTAGATCCATGTTAAAACGTATATCTAAAATACACGTAAATTTTTGATTTCTAAATTCGATTTTTTCAAAAACTAATAAATAATTCAACAAAATATTGTTTTAATTTACTTTGAAAAGTGTCCTAGTGTAGTTGAAATTCGTAGTGAGGGTTGACTGACAGTTCCCTTTACATTTTTTTTAGAATATACGTTTAAATTTTAAGTGTTTATTTCAATACTGTAATTTTTTAGTTTATTTATAAATTTTTTGTGCCCACCTCAAATATATTGGGTCCACTTTGTGCTCACACATTTAAAAAATGCTGACTCCGTTGCTAGTATACGTTTGTGTTGCCGAAAGAAGCAACCGAGGCGGCAAACGAGGCAGCGATCCACTGTAAATAAGTTACTTGCGTGTCGAGGCAAACATGACTATAATCTATGACTATATAAATAACATAACTTAATCAAATTCTCTTTGATGTACCGACTCCGCTCGGATAGAGTTCATACGGCGTCGGGCTGTTCGCCGTACAAACCGAGGCAGTGTGCTTTGTCGCGGCTCAACGTACACATCTGAGCATTCGTTCGACCTCGTCTTGCCTCTGCCTCATATGTGGACAAGGCTTTATGTTTGCTGGGGGGTAGCTTGCGCAAGGCTGGACTATGACGTACCTTCTTTCAGATATTAACCCTAGCAAGTAAGTTGTAAGTTGTGGTAAACGTTCGGGTATCGTACTATAGTTAATTTTACGTACGATAGCATTCTAGGGTTAACAAATAGCGAGAACGACCGAGTATTGGCGGTCAACTACGGCGAGAACTATTCCATTTGATTCTTTAGAACCAAGGTACATTAAAATGACGTCAAGCGCTAAACGGACGAAAATAGGTGTGTAAGATATCATACCTTGTAAATTCATTGTATCATGGGGTAGCTACTGGTGTAAGTAAGCAGTCGAAGTTACTCAGGGTCGAAGGTTTGACGTTCGTAAAACAAAATATTAATACCAGAATTCGATTTTAAAAATTTGTGATCGAATTATTTTAAACTTTAAAATTTGATATTCGCTGGTGGACTGAACTTGCGATTTTAATTTATCAATTCAAAACAATATCAGCTCTCTATACGTTCGCTCTTTTCCAATGTAGGTAATTTTATTTTTTCTAATTTTCTAATCAAATTTATTAATTTTTTAATCAAATCTTAAAATTTTATCTAAAAAAACCGTTCATACAAAAATTAATTTTCTTTATTAATAAAAATAAATATTCAACTTACGAAAATTTAAAACAATCTTAACTGCGACCAAATTCGACAAAAAAAATCTCGAACAATTCAAATCGCGGTAATTAAATATAATTCACAATTTTAAAAACCTTACGTACAAAATATTCAAAATTCAATCAACCGCTCCGGCGGCTATCTTTGGCTGAAAAGTCCCAACCCAACTCTACTTTCTATCAACCCTAGACATTTTTAAAATTTTACCACCTTACAACTCAAATTTAAAATTTAACAATTACAACTCGAGCGGCCAAATCACTTTGTAACACGACAATATAATATCTATATCTGGTCAAACTGTAACTGTGGGAGCTAAGCAAGACATAAAACAAAGGGTTAGCCATAGAAGGTATTTGGTTACAAAATTTTTATTTGATAATTTTGAGCTAAAAACCCTCTTTAGCAATCTCTAATATAACTACATTGAGATAGTAGATTAATGCTTAATAATATAATTTTCAAGAAAACAACTGGATTAAGAATTTGTTTAAGGGGTACTGTTTGTATATTAAATTGTATTGAATTATTTTAATTACGGATGGTACATCCTTAAGCAGGTACTAGTAAAAAATGATGATAATAAACAATTAATTTTTAAGAGTTAGATTTCTATGTGAAGAAGCAGGCGGTAAAGGCCACTCTTATAAGATGTAGACATGGGGCCTTTGAACTCGCTGTTAACGAGTCAGTAAGCATACGCAATTCTTCGGGGACTGCTCGGAAAGACTATCTCTTTTGAGTCTAAATGCTGACAGGATTTCTCGTAAATATTTATTTTACAGGAGATTGGATATTCGGTAGTAATGTAAGTATAACTCGAGGTAGACGAGGTTCTTAAGAGAAGGTTGCTTGTGTAGTATTGCTTATCATAGATCCTGCAGTTCTCTAAAATCTAGCAAAATTTTTATAATATCTATTTGGTCTGTCTACTGATTTAAAAAAACACTAGGTAACATGATGTATCCTATAGAGCCCCACAGGACTTGAAGGGGAGAGTATTTAAAGTGAGTAAGTGTTTGAACCCACGCACTTGGTAAAATATCCCTGAAAGCCGTCTCAACTCGAAAATCGTGGTGCATGGTAGCGAAATCTCGTTAATCAATTCATGCGCGCCAGTAGTAGACAAATAACTGATAAGCTTCAAATTTTGTTAACGATATTATTTCTTCCCATAGTACATTCTTCTTTGATGTGTAATTATAATTTAATGAATTTTTAAAAATTCCATTATTAGAGAGTCAATGATAATTTATTTAAAATTTTTTCAACATCACAATCTATTATTAACCCGAATTTCAATAAACAAATCGAGGTAATTATTACAAAAACAGATGATGAAGCAACTAATGATTCATTTGTAAGTAGGTACGAATGTTATTCTTATTATTTTTATTAATTTTGTATTGTTATTCAGGTAATTGTCAGTGAACCTATCGTGATGCCGAATAATCCAAACAAAACAGCTGAATAAAACCGCTTTTACTATACATATTTGATATTATATCTTTGTTATCTATACGATTTAAAATATCCAAAAATTAATATTGTTTTATTGCTGTTATAATATTGTAAAATTTTCTTAAATTTTTTGTTTTTTTTTCTTGAATATTACTACTATGTATATTATGTATTATTATGTGAGTGTATTTATTATTTCTATACTTTATTAAAAAATTTACTTTTTCAAAAAATAATAGTTTATAGCAATTTTATTTTATTATAGCATACTTGTCTAATAGCTGATTACAAAAAAAATTTTAAAGGAAGCTTTTTAACTCTAAAAACAGCTTAAAGACGAAACCGCTAATTTCTATTACTTTGTTTTATTCAAGAATAACCAAAGTAGAAATATAAAATGTGAGTAATTTAAAGTAGTGAGGAATTTCGAGGAAAAGTCAAACAAATCGGAATTATAAATTAATTTTGGTATTTTCAATAAGTAGGCGGCAGCAAACTACGTACAAGATTGTTTTTTTAGAAAACGTAATAATAAAAAGGTCTTTGCTTGCAAAATCGGATAAAAGTTTTTAATGCTTACAGAACTCTGCCATTCTATGTACCAAAACTTACTAGTCGCAGGAAATAAGATTTTTAGTTTGATAAGTATCGCACAAACTATTGCAGTAACGGGCCGTATTTACACTAGATTTTCGGGGGGGGGGGAGGCGTTAAAAAAATTAAAAAATAAATAGTTAATGTATTAAAATACAAAGAAAACTAAAATTTAAAACAAAAACACGTGGCACTCGAGTTGTCTGTAAAGTCGGTTTACGGACGATAATTTTACGTGATAACGTCATAAGAAAACATTGATGAAAAATTGCATACTTTTATGAATTGAATTGAATTATGTTTTCTTATCACGTAAAATCACGTAAAATTATCATCCGTAAACCGAGTATTAATTTAAAAATTGAATTGAATTATGTTTATGTAACAGATAATACGAATTAAAACTATGTTATTACATTTAACCCTCAATAGGTTAGTGCGTTATGTGCATGAAACATAATTGCATCATTTGGTGATCGCAAAATCGAACCTCATGCCGGACAAGTTTTTTTTTAATGGCATTTTATAATTCAAATGATGTCTATGTATGATGCAAAGCCGATCGTGCTTCTTTCTCGCTTGTTCCGCGCTCTCGCTTGCGGAACGTGACAATTTTTCGTGCGTGCAGTCGGTATATCAATTTATAAGACGTTATCACGTCAAAAATAAAAATATAAAGTACAACATATTTAAAAAATAAAAAAAACTACAATAAAAACATAAAATATATTAGCTTTTAGCGTGCGTAATAATTATAATAAAAGTAGTTTCTATTGTAATTTGTGATTGTCTGTCAAGTTTGTTTATAATTTAAGGTTATATTTAACCTTAATTTTATAGTTATACTATTAATATTTGGGTGCTAGCCGGTGCTAGCTCTGTAGATTCGGGAGCTAGCTTTTGGCCAAAAATTTTAAGTGGGGGAGGGGGGGGGGGGCAAAATAACAGACCCACCCATCGCAATCTATCCAATTCTAACCTCGCTGAAGTCATTTTTCCATTTATTTACATTGCCAACCTAATTATTTATAAATGAAATTTTATGTACAATGTTTACAAACAAATAATTTAAAACAACAAAAACAAAAGAATCTTCAAAATAATTTACAAATTAATAAAACAATATTTTTAACGTTTTAAAACAAGACATTTACTCCCTCAATTTTTATGAGTGAACCAAGGAGTTCATGATTAAAAGTTACAAAGATGTAGTGCTTAAAAAAATAAAATTTTAATAATGCTTTCTAAAATAAACAATAATTACAAAAATAAAATCAAAATTTCTTATAATACAATAATCAATTAATAAATCAAAATAAAATTTTTTTTATTCGTTCGTTAAATAAATGTTTTCTAAATTAATTCTCAAATCAAATTAAAATAAATCAAATGTTTTATAAATAATCATCAAATCTTTCTCAAATTAAATAAAATTTTTAATTAAATTAAATAATCAATTCTTTTTTTAAATCTCATAATCAAGTTAAATCAAATATCAAAATTTTCATAAATAAATCGTTTATGTATTTTTCAAATCATAATCATATCAAATAAAAAAAATTATAATTATCAAATTAAACTTTCATATAAATAAATAAATTCAATAAAATTGTTATAATAAATAAACAAATCATTAGAATTTTTATACCAAATCATCCGAATTTTTCTTCCTTTTGCTTCCTTCTCCGGTATTTCCATCAATAGATTTATCTCTTGGAAGTCCACATCTCCGCTACCAGTTTTCACCACCCTGTACTCTTCAATAACTTCAAATTGCTCTCCGATCCATTAATTTTTGTTTTCCTTTACGTCGAATTCTTCGTTTTGTTTGGTTCTTTAATTTTTATAATTTTCAGTTATCCAATTCCATAATTTTCTATTTGTTCAATTTTTATTTTCTTGGTACCTGTCCATTTCTTTTCTTTTAATATCCAAATTTTTCCCTTAATATTTTTTGTTATCTTGTTTTTATTCTCACTGCAGCATCTTATTTTCTTCAACGATTCTTGTGGAGCAAACAATCTAATAATTCCAAACTTTTCTTCCTTATCCATTATTTTATTAATTTTCCTTATTCTTCTTTTTCAAAACTTTTTTATTATTTGTGTTTTCTTCACTTTTCATCATTGAGTCCAGCTTTACATTCAAATTTTCATTGTTTATTTTGTCTAATTTTTCTAATATTTGACTCATGTTTTTATCTAATGTTTTATTTAAATGTTAGATATCTTCTTTCGGTTACTGAAAACGCAATTAAAATTACGAATTTTAAAGCTTAAATCGTAACATTTCAATTTGCATGCTGAGCGGATGGCCTATAGTACTGACTCTAGACCACGCGTAAGGCACAGCAGAACTGGGTATATTAAGTTACACGCCCCTGCTAATTCGCATTTTTAAAATGCCGTAATTTCGTCAATTATTGCATAATCAAAAAAAATTTTTGTGTTAATATACTCAGAAAATTGTCCTCTTTCCAATGGTCAATAGGAGAAAGTTCAACTCTTGTGATAGGTTACGTGACAGTTCCCCTTCTTTCATTTCTTTCGTGGTTTTATTTATATCACTCGTGTTTTTGTTTATATCGCTCCCGCTTTTATCTATAAGTTCTGCTAGTTTTGTCATTAATTTCATTATTTGTTTCATTTCTGTATTAGATATTCTAATTTTTTGTTCCACTTTTACGTTTTTGTTTTTAAAATTTTTATTCTTAATATCAGGGTTTAAATGTGAGTTCAAATTTTGAGCACCACGTACGAGATGCCAATTAATGCCCCCAACCTTTTAAATTAACTAAATTCTTTCCCTCTAATTTACTTTGATTGCGGAATTTTTCTCTTTATTTTTTTAGAGGATGAGACTCAATTGTTAAAATTTTAGTTAAATTTCGTATCATTTAAATTTTCCATTTTATTTTCAAAATGTTGTGAATAAAATGTTCTTAATTATACCTTGCATGTGGTATCGTAACCGCATGTGAACTCCACAGTTTAACTCCTCGTTAAACAAATTTCGCTGTGATATTTTTCTATTAACCAAATCTTCAATAATTTTTAAATTTTCTTCAATTTTTATTTTTATAACACTTCACTTAATTAATTAAACAACTCTTATCCCAATCAAAATCACTTTTAATCATTAAAATCATCAAAAATAAAATTATTCAAATTAATAACAAATTTGTGCGAGCGTTGCCAAAGCACGCCCGATCTTCAAGGCTAACCTCGCTGAAGTAATTCTCCCACTTATTTACATTGCCAACCTAATTATTTACAAATGAAATTTTATGTACAATGTTTACAAATAAATAATTTAAAACAATAAAAACAAAACAAACTTAAAAATAATCCACAAAATAATAAAACAATGTTTTTAACGTTTCAAAACATGACAATATAGTGGTGGATGTAAGTTTCAGCAAGAGTTATGAAACGACGCTTAAAATAGCTTAAAATCCATTTTATTTTACTTAACACGATCTAAACATGCTTGAGATATGCGTATTTGGTCAATTGTTGCTCTTGCTTAAAGTTGTTTGATATGTAACTCTTTTTCTTCTTTCTTTAAATGACACTTCACTATTGCAGCTGCTACTACTCGAAGGAGTTGCTAGATCAAAATTAAATTTTACATGTGTTTATATAAAGAATGTAACGACAGGATCAGACTAGAATTATTTAGAAAAGATAATAAAAGAAATATGAATAAGTTCAAAATTGCGAGGCTTATTCTTGTCTTGCGAAGCAAGATTCATAAAAATAAAATTAATAATAAAATATTAATTATTGGTGATCGTATAGTCGATCCAAGATATTAATAATATAGGTGGCGCGTCGTTTGCAAAGTCTAATTTACACTGGGAAACTTCAGATAATTTAAATAGTACTTAATCTTGTAATAATGTTAAATATTCACTACAAAAAAGCGAAATGTTATATTATAACGAAATAACTACGTCTGTTCGATATTACATTTAACTCTGTCCACATCTATCTTATTTTTAACTTTATTTATTTATTTATGACATAACACTTAAATCGCAAAAATTTCGTTATTGTAATACCGTCTAACTTGAAAGCAATTTCATTAGTTAACATTTAGAGGTCGTCGCTTTAGTATAAATTCCAATATTTAAAAAAAAAAAGAGGACGTCTACCGAGTTTTACTCGGTAACTCGCCAGCCTATCATTGTTCATAGTAGAACAAAGAAAAACACAAGTACACAGCAAGAGGATAGCAAAATCAACAATGGCTTGATGAAAACACCTAAATTAATAAAATCGATTATCTTGTGAAAAGCTTTGAAACTGTTCAGGAAATTAATTTTACTTAAAAATTGCAATCTCTTTAAATTTTCATTATTAAGTAGGTAAATTTCTAATAAAAAGTGGGGAGCTCTGGTAACACCACCCATTGCCATTTCATTTCCATGGTGTACTTCCAATACCACCAATACGATCAAATCGACAATGTACGACAAGAACCGTTTTGTGATTGGACTTACGTCAGTCTTGATCTCGCGTAAGAAAAAATAATAACGTCATGTGATCGAGAATTTCTTTGATTTTTGATTCCGATTTTTTCATAATTATCGCCATTTAGAATACGTTCACGGAATTTTTTTAAATCCATATAAGTTTTTTTTTTAGTGATTTATAACTACCAAAATTTGATGTTTCAATAAGCAGCAGAGGAGGAATTTCTGTACACATGGGGTACAGTCCAAACTTGCTTCACCCGATACTATTATTCGATGAAAGAAAATGATAGTTGTAACTTGTAAGTGATTTTAATGTTTACTTTATTTTAACTCGCATCTAATTTCTTGGGAAATCATACACTGAGAAGCAAAAATATGAACTTCATCGATGACCATTTTTGGTTTATCTCAATGATTTTTGAATAAGAATCAAATGAAAATTTTGCGTTTTCGAAATGAAAATTTTAGATTTATATTAAAAATCAGTAAATTAAGAAACATGTGTAAGAAACGAAAGATCTTATAAAAAATATATATAATTCTTAGTGTTTGTTCACAATGTACATAAAACATAAAACGTGCATAAGGATAACATAAGCATAAAACATAATTTTGACATAAGCCGCAAAAGTGTTCACAATGAACATAAGAAATATATGAAACTGCGCATGCGTATAACAAAAAAATAAACTAAATAAACAAATAAACTTTCAAACTTTATAACAAAGGTTAAACTTTACGTCTTATGTTTGTGTCTTACGTCTTATGTCTTACGTACATTGTGAACAAGCACTTAATTAAACTTATAAAAATAATAATATTTCTGAGAAAAAAAGTTAAACAGTTAACTAAAAATTGTCAAATGGCTTGTTTTAGCAGTAAGTCGACGAAATATTCCTTTATGATGTCACTTATCTTTAATTTTTCGGAATGAAATATTTTGAACGAATTTTTTAAATTAATAGCATTTAAATTTTTTTTTGTAATTGGTATTTTGTTTTTTTTTGTTTTTCATTTAAATGGAGGGTGGGTAAAAAAAATGAAAATTGCGTGACGTAATTTATGAACGACCTCTAACTTGTTGTGAAGTCTCAATTATGTGTACCTTTATGTATATTATTTTTCCCAATATCGCTTGGTGCGATATCCCTAATTTCATTGGGAAAAGTACATTGTAAAACCAGACACTATTTTGCTTTTGCATCTCGGATCTTTTTGAAATTTCATTTTTTTATAATAATTCTCAAAATATCACTCTATTTTTTCAAAGCTTTTGTTTTTAAACGTACTTTTCATAAAAAATATCGAAAAATGTTTTAAAACGATATTACTATTAGATTTTCAAGTTTTAAAAATAAATCGCAATTTTTAACAATGTACTGGTCGATTTTCTTCAAAACTTTTTGTAAAAACATGTAATCAATTTAACAAATTTTAAGCCTATCCCATAATGGGCAAACGATGGGATCTATTTTTCTTTCTAAAATTTTTTGAAAATTAAATTGTTCCGAACCTAAAATAATTCAGTCAGTTTAATTTAAATTGTAAATATAGAATTGTTGGTTAGACCTCTATATATTGTCGTGTTTTGAAACCATAAAAATCACAATTTCATTTATTTTGTAAATTATTTTAAAGTTTGAATTTTGTTTTATTATTTATTTATTTGTATCATATTGTATAAAATAGTTAAAAATTTGCTATGTAAATAAATGTAGAGAGAACGAAAAATAAACTAGAAAGAGTAGGGCTTGAAAGTTGTTGTACTTGACTTGGGCTGATGCCTTCACGTCGAATAGACGGGCGGACGAACATCATTCCCGCAATAATAATTTAAAATTGTTAATTGTTTAAAATCAATAAAATAAGTTAAGTTGATTTAATGTTTTATTTTAATTGATAAAGTGCAGTGCAAATTGTTAAATAAAATTGGAAAAGTGAAGAATTTGTGATAATTTTAGTCGATGCATTAACACTACATCGCAACAAATTTGTTTAAGGCGTACTGGCGTACTGAAGCTAGCTGGAATACCATATGCAAAGCGAGCGCGCGCGTGAAGCAAAAGTTCAATATCACATTCGATTGTGTCGATGTGTCGATTTAAAATATACCGTACGCGTTTATTTGTTACATTCTGTATATTTTCCAATGTAAATTGGTGCAAAAAATTGATTGGTGCAAGCAGAATTTTAGTAGGTACATTATTTAAGTTTTTATTCGAGTATTAAAGAAAATATATTCGATTTACCGTGAAAAATCAAAGTTTTGATTTAAAATATACCGTACGCGTTTATTTGTTACATTCTGTATATTTTCCTATGTAAATTGATGCAAAAAATCGATTGGTGCAAGCAGAATTTTAGTAGGTACATTATTTAAGTTTTTATTCGAGTACAGAAAATCTGAAGTCTTACTTCGGATAGGAAATTTAACGGACTACAACTTTTGTCTAGTAAAAGTTTTTTAAAAACCAATCCATTTTACAGAAAATCAGAAAATAATAAGACAACTACAAAACAATAAATTAAATTCACAAAATTATTATTTTATTAATTAAACATAGGGCTAAACATTAGTCTACCAACAAATTAAAAAAGGGTTAATTGCGAACTTTATTCTTTAGTGCGTTAATGGTCTATGGGAAAAATTGTTTCTTTTTACAGTGATTTAATATTGTTTAGTTGTTTAGTTGTTCGATTACAGATTATTGAATTTAAACATATCACAAGTTAAAAATTAATATATTACATAATAAAATAAAGAAGCTTTGCCCCCTGAACCCCAGGGTTGCTTCTATTATAGTCTCCCAGTGATGTATTGAATATGGAACATGTTTTTCCATACAAAACACCTTTCTTGTTTATGATACAGAATTTAATGATTTATTTAACATTTATTTTTTATAATTGTGTATTTTAATATTCTTTTATATTAATTGTAAGTGGCTGCGAAAAAACGATCTTACCAATTCTACACTGTATACCAATATATGGTTTTATTGTTTGTTTCATTTTTTCTTCCAATTTGTCAAAATCATGTCGATTTTAGGTATTGGCCGGTCAGTGTCCAATTTTGCGATGTAACGTTCCTAAAAACATTTTCCATGTTAAAAAAAATTTTGTTATATATTTTTCTTGGAAAAGTGTTCTCTATCACTACCTAAGTTATCTAAAGTGTATCCAGGGGACACCCTGTATATAAATTTTTTTTCGGAAGAATTTGATTTTTACCGTTTTTTGTCATAAATTTGTATATTTGACGAATGTTATTTGTAGGATTTTCTAACTTTCTCACAAATTTGATGTTTTTGAACAAATTTTAGTAACGAAATTACTATCTTTATGAATGTTGAAGTTTCTTTGAAAAAATTCAGATGAAAACATAGTAATTAATTTATGTAACTTTAGTTATGATATTATATTTTGGGATATTTTTCAAATGAGTGCAGAACGCTAAAATAAACAATCATGTTTTTTGTTTGAATTTAAAATTTATATAACATCAAAAATTAAATAATAATACATTATATTATTACAACAAATTATAATTATAGCGGGTATCCACTATCACCACTTCATGTTTTTATAAACAAGTTACCATGGGTTATCAAAAAAACAGTAGCCGCTTTCAATTTTTATGGTTTTTGGGTCTTTTTATTCGAATTTTTGAATGATACATGCATTTTAATATTTATATTTTATATATAAAATTTTTAAATTCGTGGATACTGCATGCTACTTTCAAGTCTATGCAGATAATTCACAATCCATTGAAACATTGAAAACGAACATCCGACGCGTAATTGGTGATATGACGACATTACGGTGATATTACACCTTATCGGAAAATGCATTTTTCGTTCAGCTCTTGTCTTTCGCTCCAGATCAGAAAATTTTATTAAAAATAATTTTAATGTAGTTTTAGATTCGTCTAAAAATGTTTTAAACTCAGAATCAATTTTTTGTGATTTTTGCAATTCTTCATAACTGATGAAATGTGTTGCAGTTCGAACCTTGCTTATATCTAATTTTGTAGTATCAGTATCAGCTGGACTATTTTCTGATCTTTTTCTAAAAACAATCCAAATTCCAAAAACAAAAAAATACTTATTAGCATTAGCATACTTATACCTGATTGTAGAATTGCGATATCAAGAACGGAGAATGACAGCTTTTGTATTCAGATTCCTGTTTACCATTTAATTTAATATAATGCAACTAAAACAACTTCAATTTATTTTTAAAATACAATTTGAAGTTTATTTTATCGTATTTTAAGGACATTTCTAACTTAAACGTTGACAGCATAGTTTTTTTTTATAATAAGTGTAAATTGAAATGTGCAGCTGATACCAGTGCAAACCAGATACGCCGCATTTTGGGACGCTTTTAGATTTCAATACTATAAACTGAAATTACTTACCTTAATTGAAAGAGTTGTTTTGTGTGGATTATCACAACACGCTTAATTTTTTATGTAGAACACGAAGAGCGAATTTGTTACCCGATTTGGTGAAAGAAAAATATTTCAAAGGTAGCCGGGAGTAACATCTGCGCCACAGCACGAATGAATGGTAAATGCATCAACCGCCACAAGCAGTGAACGAGAATAATCGAGATCATTCAAGACCAGTGACGTATCAACGAAAGGTATTTCACAGAAACAATGGACAAGTTTCACTATTTTTTTAAATTTTTTTATTTGAAAGTAGAGGTCAAACTGAGCAGTCACAATTTTTTCCAAATTTTTTTGAGTACGTCTAAGGTAAGAAAATAATTGTTAAAATAAGGACCGGCCGCTGACGTCATGGCCCGTTTTTTTCAAAAAATAGCGCGGCTTTAGAAACCAATAAAAACAGCTTAGTTGCCAAGTCGAAACTGTTGAAAGTTGGTAAGGTAGATACATCTCACTTGTTACACGTGATATCTAGTAGTTGTTCGTCTTGTTTTGATATTCAAACAGCTGATCTTTAGTTTTAACAACAGCGCATAATCATGGTTAATTTTCATTGGTCAATCATGGCGCTCAGTTTAAATACTTTTTCAAATTTCAAAAAAAATTTTTAAATCTTAGGCTTTGAGACCAACTAATTATACAGATAAATAGCATTTTGATCCAAGTTTTATGTTCATATATTATTTTAAAAATTTGTGACTAGTAAATTTATGTTTACACTGTAACACCATAAAAATAAATAAAATTAGATGCTAGTACAAATACGTTTGATGATAATAAATGTGCATCTAAATTTATGGGTTCACACATTACACCTAATATTTATTGAAATCTGCTCAAGGTGAGATTGTCACCGAACAAAGTTTTATCTTTCACAAATAAATTGAATTCAGCTTGCCCTAAAATGAGCATTTTTCTTTCTAATTCGACAATAGGGACTTGTCACGGGAATTCACTTCTGAGAGCTCATTGCTCTACCACGAGAGAAAAGCTAACCGAGGTAAAATCTTTTTAGATAGTAAAGGGTCTGCCTGAATAAGGAGAATACTACTACAATATGTATATTTTGCGTTCTTTGCCGCATTATTTAAGAATTTGCTTAAGAGGTACCGTTTGTTTTCAAAAATGTATTTGATAATTTTAGAAAGGAACCGTACATCTCTCTAGCAGGTTCTTACAAAAGGTAATAGTCATTTCTTTAACTCAATTACTATAGGTTCCTATTGTAATACAATGTGTTTGCTGTATATCAATTTGTTTAACATTTAAACAGTAAGGCAAAAGCAAAGAGCTTGGCGTATAGAATTTCTATTTCAAATTTTAATTTGATGGGATGATAATAGGCATCATGTTGTTACGTCTAAGGCTGTACGCCTCAAGTATTTTACGCTTAAAATATTTTACGACTAAGGTTTTTAACGCTTAAAGTTTTCAAAATAAATTTTGCGGAAAAATAACACCCGGGGTTCCAAAAGATCTCATGTGCCGGCCCGAAGCTTAATTTCAAAAAGTGTTATTTTTACCTATACTTGTTATTTTGAAAAATTTAAGCATAAATGCATTAAGCGTGAGAAACCTTACGAGTAAAGGCTTCGGTGTACTGACTTAGTCGTAAGTGTTTTTAGGTGTAAAGACGTGGAGCCTATATATTTTGTAAATTTTTCTTCATTAATTGAGAGTTTGTTATAGGGGGACCGTTTATATTCAAAATTGTATTTGGTTATTTTAAATGTGAACAGTCAATCTCTAGCAGGTTCTATCAGAAAGCAATAAACCTCATCTAGTTAATTTTTTTAAATCAACTTACTACTCTGAGATTGTAATATAATGTGTATTATCGTGTTTTGAAACGCTAGAAACGTTAATTTGTTTGTTTTGTGAAGTTAATTTGAAGTTTTGTTTTAATTATTGTACTAAATACACTGTACATTAGATTTTAAGTTTGAAAATTAAGGTTGGTATCCGTGCCAAAGGCAGGAAAGAAGGAAGTGACTTAGGTAGAGGTCGGAGAGACGGCCTGGAGTCAGCTTGATAAACGGATGAACATTATTCTATAATGCCAAATAAAAATTGTAATAGATTTGTGATTGATTTAAAAAATAAAAAATAGTTTTTAATTTTAATCGTGGTTGTTTTTATTTTATTTTAATAAGTGCAAGTGCTGCAAATGAAATTGAAGAAAATAAAGAAATTATTGTGAAAATTTGGTCGTTGTGTGAAGGATTACAAACAAAATTGTTCGATAGACGCCGGTAGATGTGGAACCCATGTGCGATTACAAGGCCATACATAAGGTAACAAAATTAAAATAGAGCAACAAATTTATGTATTTAAAAATTAAGAAAATAAAATTACAAATTGAAGTGTCTCATGCATTAGTTTAAATAATGAATGAACCCTGGCAAAGTGATTAGTTTGGATTAAGCAAATTTTTATACAATTTGAATAGCTAGGGTTATTGCAGTATATACCGTGTGTTCACGATAAGAGGTAACAATGAATAATTCTTATATCTTACTAGATACAAAAAAAAAGTTTAAATAGTTTTTTATTCAACTCAAAATTTACCATCGGAAACTGCGGAGGTAAATTTTTTTTGTACTTCAAACTCAACCGGAAGTAAACATGAATTTTTTTTTCAAATGGCAACATTTTTTTTTGCATTTTCGTAATCTGCAGTTTTCTCTCGATACATACATATAAAATTATCATAGGGTTACATAAGAAAATTTTCGAGAAAAATGCAAGATTTAAACAAACAATAAATTTATAAATTATTTAATTTATTTAGTGTGCTATGAAAAACAAAATAATATCACGGTATATCACCAATCATCTCTGATTGGTTGGTTTTTTTACCTGTTCCTGACTGGTGGGTCAGAACCTTTTCTTAAGTATCCTAGTTTTATTAATCTTATAATGCCCGTATGCACCAACTACAAATATTTGTTCGTGAATACGGGTATAAGTAGTACAATGGTAGTACGTTAAGTATAAGGTAGAATAAATAAATACATTTATATGATCGGACTTTTTCCCAGCCCGATAAAGCTTAGCGTTTCAAATGAGAAATCATACCTCACTAAATCCTAACGCCCGTTGACCACATCAGATGAAGGAGATATACGGATCAATTTTATTACAAGATTTAAAATTTCAAATTCTTAAAAAAAATATTTATAAATTTTCTATAATAAACAGAGGTAATTATAGAAAATATATAAATAAATTTCTTGAGAATTTAAAATTATTTTCTTCAAAATCTGACAACAGAAGGTTAGTTATCAACAAAAATTCAGTCAAATTAAAAATGTATGTGAAATGTTTTGGCCAATTCTCACCCCTAATAGTACTGGGATAAGACGATTTCAAGTGGACTGTAAATTATAGGTCCCGATTGTATTTATGATGTTTTAATAGGTATAGTGACTTACCAGGCTTATCTTCCTAATCCTCTTTCCTCTTCGGATGGGGACCAGCATAAGAGGAAGGGAAGTGAAGGAATAGGATCACTACTGGTAATCACTAATACGATGGCGCTAGGTTTCGTCAATTATTCAGCTGGTGGTATGGTAGACCAGAAAAGGAAAAAACGACTTGAAGAAACCGGGAAAGGTACACACACTCACTTCTTACACACGTTGGTTGGTTCGTCGTCTCTCCTCGTTCGCGCTTGCCCACAACCTCTTGGACATGGTCCCAATTCAAAATTGGCGCGAACATGAAATATATTAAACACAAGTTAATACAGAAATTTATAAAAAAGAACAACCATATGTATGTACAACAGACAGCAAATAATTTATAAAAAAAAAGTAACCATTTATACAAAGCAAATAATTTATAAAAAAAGTAACAATAACAGAATCAAATAGAAAATAACTCATACTACAAAGAAAACATAATATTTAAAAAACACTAAAATGACAATAATTCAAATTTAACAGAGTTGAACTTAGAATATTAGAATAAACAAGAAAATAAAATTCTTAAAAAAGAAGAATTATTTTAATATTCTAAGTTCAACCCTGTTAAATTATTTATTTCATTTTTTTATTTTTTATTTTATGCTTTTTAGTGCATGTTGCGATCCATAACTATTTATCGAAAGCGAGTATGGGTAGACCTACGAGACGCAAAAAGAATTTTAAAAATCCGATCATAGTTGATATAAATGTATTATTTACTATTTACCTTATGCTTAACGTACTACTTAGAGAAGATTAATAACAGTAGGGTACTTAAGAAAAGATTCTGACCCACCGGGCAAGAATAGGTAATATAAAACAGGTACAGGTACTCAGTACTTAATGCGTTATTAAGCCGATTTTGAGGAGAAGTTTGAGGGTTTTTCCGGTTTATCTTCGAAGTTCAAGGTCCAATACGAATGAAATTTTAATGGGACCAACTTGGAACTATACTTGATTCAACGCCGAAAGAATTTTGAAAATCGGTTCATAAATAACGGAGTTCTGAGGTAACAAACATAAAAAATAAAAAAAATAAAAAAAAAACACAACCGTAAATTATTTACTTAACAGTTAAAATTTATTATTTTAACTTTTTGTTAGGTTTTATTATTACAACCGAATTGATAACCTCCTTTTTTGAAGCCGGTTAAAAATAGACAAATCCTCCTCTTTATTGACAAGTTGTTCATCAACAAGAAGGAAATTTTTAGAATTTAGGGCTTACATCCTAATCTACTTAAAGCGGTATAGGCAAAAAATACTATGAATTTTGACATGCAGTTTTCAGATGTTATTTTTAACATAATATGTTCAACTATTTATTAAAACAAAAAAAAGATTTTCAAAAAACAATGTTTGAATATAACAAAAGAGACTGTCAAAAATTTTGGCGCCTTTTCATTGAAAAAATTAAATTTAAAAGAAACGCATAACTAGAGATGGTAAAGTTTTTAATTCTAGTACGCCCCTGGTACTAGAACAGTTTTCGAAGAGTCCTTCTCTGATCACAATGAGATTTCTCTGTATTATCATTGTTAAAGAAATTGCCTATTATCAGGCGTTTTAATAATAAGTAAGATAAAGATGGATATACCATCAGCTTATTTTCGTTTCACATTTGCGGTGCATTTGCGTAAAGAATTTGATTGATGTTGGCTGGGTTTTTAAAGTTTATTTGCTAATTCATTGTTTTGTTACAATGCTTTTACGAAGTTTCAATCTAAAGCAAATTATTACGTTTAAATATTTTATTACGATTGTTATTAATACATGAGTTATGGATAAATTAAATCGTAAGTAGAACATTTTACATCCTTCTAACCTCAGTTAAATTTTTTTAATTCGTTAAATTTCTTATGATTTAAGTGGTTTCATTATGTGTGGAATTTTATGTGCTCAATGAAGTAATAGTTATTATTCAACTGCTTAATTATGTCTTATTATTTTCAGTTTAATGTGTTACGAGATGCTTAATTAATTATATCGTAGTCTTTAAATATTAAGAAAATGGTTGAAATTGGTTCATCTAGTTTATTGCATTTGGGGGACATAGTCTCAATTTATGCCGAAGGAAATGTTTCTGGATTTTTGAGCACTTTAGGGTAGGTTCAAAATTATACGTAGTACGTAGTAAACTTTGATTATTTTTAACTTGAAATCTCTGACATTCATATAAACAATTCATTCGACATGTTTCACATTGCTTTAAAAATATTTTTCAGCCTGGTAGATGATAGATGCGTAGTATGCCCAGAAGCAGGAGACTTGAGTACTCCACCAAAGAAGTTTCGAGGTACGATTTATTTATCTTTTGTTTACCTTTTAGTTAATTTTGTGACCATTTTAGATTGCCTGTTCAAAATATGTCCCATGAACAGATATTCGGCTCAGAAGCAATTCTGGAAAGCTGCAAAACAAAGTATGGGTTCCAATACCGATACAAATCTTCTCAAAAGATTACATGTAAGTCGAAAAAACTATTAGTTTTAACAAAAAATGTTTCTTATTGTTTTATCAACTATGTAATTCACTATTCAAACTATTTTTCTTTGGATTAGGAAACGGGTGGATTATATTTTTTTAAATTACATCTTGCTTTTTCTAAAACACCTCGATATTGATATTGTATAAACAATAGCTAGCTTTATGACGAATTTCTGTGTTCTAACCATGAAATTTGTGATGGCTTCATAGTAAAACTTGGGTTTCTGTAAAAAAATTTTTAAATATATAGTGGAATTCATGTCAACTCAAAACAGATTATGAACAGTCAGAAAAACAAATCCAATCAAATTTTTTAGAGGAATTTTCTCAGTAAATCCTCAAACACAACCCTATTATTTTATGTCATTTTTTTACTTCTGACATTGACATTTTTTTATTGTGGTTTTTTTTTTGAGCTGTAACATTTTTTTAAATGGCAACTTATTTTTTTTTCACAAATAGCACGAAAATAGCACTTAATTTTCTGTATATGAAAATATAAAAACACGAAAGTTTTAAAAATGCATGCTAACGTTATTCAAGTATACCGATTATTTATCAAGAAAACACTGGAAACGCTAACACGGTTTTGACAGTGATTAAAATTTTGTAGTCTGTGGTTTATTAAAGTTATCAATTAAATATATTTTTGTAACTTTGAGACTGATCATCTCAAACACCTTTTATTTTGTACCAAACTTTATCACTGTAGAGTAGATCATTTTTTTTCAGATTTTTAATTTGAGATACTACTCAAAAGTTATAAATTTTTCAAAATTACATGTGAAAACATAAGGACTCTTTGCTATTTTTTTAACTCCAAACACTTTCGAATTTAACATATAATTTTGATTACATTCTTTTCAAGTGTTTTGAAAAATCTGAAAATATTGGAAATCATTCAGAAATTAAATTTTTTGTTGGCGTTTCGAGTTTTATTTTACTTTTCAGCAGTATAGCAAAAGAAACGTATCAAACGAGCTCTCAGGGAGGCGAAAAGCTGAGCAACTAAATACGATTTTTTATCTTATACAACGGACTAATTAATGCCCTTCAATTGCTCAAATCTAAATTAAGGCGTTATGAACACAAAGGTCTATTATAAAAAGTACTTCCTCTCTTTTCAAAAAGTCTCATCTTTATGTAAAAGTTTTTACAAAAAGGGCAAGTCTACAATCTACCGTTTTTTACAGAAAGGTGGGAACGAGTTATATATATACACTCAAAAATTAACTTTTAAACTTGCCCACTTATGTAACATAAGCAATTGTCAAATTAACATAAACCGCAATATTGAAATGCTCTTGATTTTCTGTTTCAGTTCTCAAGGCCTTAAAATTTTAAGTGTTCTCTTCGAATTACAACTCAAACCCGTGTTGGTTTTTTAATCTTATAAAGTTTACTGTAGGAATCTCGTTAATCCCTTCCGTGATCGACATCGATGACTGTAAATTTCTTTACTGCCATGGAATAATTATTAAAAATTTTAAAATATTCATAATTTGTCCAGGATTCAAGACATTGTTATGTCTAGGTTTAAATGTTTACGAATACCGTAGTGCTCTAATGCAAAATAGGGATAGTGCTAGAGATAGATAAGAAAATAAGATAGTGCAGACATTAAATTATAATATAATATTCGTTGTTTTTGTATCATATTAAAATTTTAACATTTATTAATAATTAATAATTATTACAGTTTCTTAGCTAGCTTATTGATTATATTGTGAACTTCATATTAAAACTAGATAACTGAAAATTGATAGTTGTTTAGTAATAGAACACCCTATTATGTGGATAGGGGAGCATCGTACACTTATCTATTTTTAGTAGTTAGTAGATCCTATCATTGTTATTTAACTGACGTAGACAACTCAAAAGTGCCAAAAATCAAGTTACCAAGTTTTAGTACTAAGCCCATGATATGATAAAATAGAAAACATTTTTAGCTTATTTGTAGCCCATACCTAATGTTCATAACCCAAAAGTTAGCAATTAAGAAAAAGGTGACTGCCTCGTTGACAGCAATTCGGCCATGTGGTTTGTGGTTCGAAATAAAAATATCAAAAATATTTACAGAGTATACATATACTTATGGCTGTAGTTCGATAAGGAAAAAAATGATATCTACAAAAGAGCAAACTGACAGGCCTCTGAAAAAATATTTTTGAATCAAGTATTTTTAAGCTGTTTTTATTGTGAATAGAAGCTAGAAGGAACTAACAATTATAAAATTCTCTGATCGGACTATAAAAACGTATTTTGCAAACAAAATTTTTTAATTATATTAATCAGAGGTACAGCTTTCTTGATTTACTATCAACCAGGTTAAAATTTGTCATCGTGAGATATTTACGTCCAAAGTTACCATTTCTTATGTTTGCAGCTGCAAGACGACGCTACTCTTCCGTCAACTTTACAAAATTACTGAAATTTTGAAACAACGTGCAATGTGCAAAAAAATCTAATTTTTGAAAAGTTTTCAGTTTTCTCCCCTTAAAGCGAGGTGTAAATCACGAGGCAAAAATGTGTACACTATAAATGTGAAATATAGCTTAGTCTTATTTAAACCTTACATTAAATAAAAAAACTTGTAACAGATCATTTTTTAAACTAGAAGAAATTTTTTTGAGTTGGTCTTTAAGATTGCTATTAACTTGTGGTTTGCGATTCAAGTACTGTGTTAGTTCCGGAAGGTTAAGATGTCACTTAGATTATCTTGGTAAGATTTTAAAGGTAGATCTAGATTAAAAACACCAATGATCACTAGTTAAGATTGGAATTTACACATAAATGCAAGAAATTTAATGGGCTACAAAATTTTTGTCTAATAAACTTGTTTTAAAAATAAAAGAAAAATTCCCTGTTGCTTCACGAGAAAAAGTTATAAACATAAGCGAAGGGTTATGCTAAAGGTTGAACAACCACCTCAATCGTCGAGTAACGATTATTAAAGCAAAAATACTGCGTATTTTTTTTTATTTGTTTGTTTTAAATCTTCCAAAACGGACTACTTTTCTATGGCGCAGAGTATAAACCTATTTTTTAAGGGATTGACATCCGAATGAAACTGGGTACTTTGACGAATTATTTATAATAAGGAGTCACTGTTATAACAAGGATTTGAAGCTTTTTCTTCATTAGTTTTAATATAAATCTGCTGCTGTACACAGTATATGTATCTAAATTATTTGCATTTTTCAATCTTCGGTTTTTCTTTATTTGTTCATATATTTTTCAGTTGGTTTTCAGTCACAATAATAGATGCTATAAAATAGTCTACAACAGTGGATTGCTGTGATGACAGGAAATCCCACGTTCAAATAATGGAATTTCTTAGCTAGGCCTTCCAGTGAACATTGACACTATGGAAATTACCTAATTCGATTAAAAGCTAGCAAAAACAGATGTTAATAGTTAGCGCTATGATTGTAGTAATTAAACCATTTAATTTAATTGATAAAAAAAATAATAAAATAATTCGACCTTGACATCTGATGGAGCACAAACACGCATAATCGCTATTTTAGGTTTACTTTAATTATGTTCCTGTCAATGCCTTCCAAATTAGTCTCTTCAAATATTTTATTATTTCTACTGAGATTCTTTTTTTTGTTTGTTGTTCTTTGAGTACTTTACATTATACAAATATAATTGTGTAGTATGGAAATGAACCGAAATAGATTCTGTAACTTCGATACACAATATTTATGTTCATGTCAGTTTTAGTTTTTCACTGGGTCTAATTCAAAGGCAATGTTTGTACTTTATCTTTACTCAAATGGGTTTAACTATCTAAAAACTTATGAGTGACCATCGTTTGGAAGCTTACTTTTGTGAGGGATATAATGCATTGTTTATTTTTGAAAAATTCTAAGAGGTTAATTACTGTAATCTTTGGGCTTAATTTTCGTTTAATATACCTATAATATGCTACTAGGGAATACGAGTAATGTCTGCTTATGTATTTATTTACCAGAATGAGATAGTATTTCCCCTATATACGAGTAAATATACACATATGATTTGTGTTTAAAGTGTTTTTATGTATTATGTATGTGAACGTAAAGGATTTATTTAATTTGAGAAAGGTTTTTGTGGTAGGCAGGTTTTTGTCTAGGCAAATTGTGCAGATAATGGTCAGAATACAGTTTTTAGTATGAGATTAAGAGTAATATCCAAAAATTATGAAAGTTATTGAAAGACCGGAGATTCTGAGAACGACGAGAAACGACAGTCGTAGTTTGGCGATTAATTCTTTTCGATTCAACTCGAAGAACTTCATTTCTGATCGTCTACCTTTGGGAGACAATGGCAAACCACCAGTTAAAAACCAATCTCCTTAAATTGTAGTACATTAACATTTCCGTGGTTTGAAGCCTACATTAAGCAGTAGGAAATTTATTCACACTTGAAATAGTAATCATTGATCCTTTGATTTAAATTTACATGAAGGGTTCCCACACATTAGGTAAACAAAATTAACGTATGGGACTTTCTGAAAATTTGATATTTTGTAGTTCAATAATTGATCCTGATCAAAAGTTAATAATGTAACAAATTTTGTTTTTTTTTCTGTACAATGCTTGCTTACAATGCGTTTAACTTTTGAAAAAGCTTTAATTTATTTATCAAATATAATTACATATTTAAATATTTTGAAAAAAGTTTAATTTTATCTGGAACACTGGCAGAATTAGTATTTCTTGCTGCATTGTATTAGTTTAATAAAGTTTACATTAGTTTGTTTATATTGGTCGAAACATTATACAAAATTAGGAATTGTGGCACAATAAAAAGAAAGGCAAATGTTTGACTTCAGTTCTATTTACTAATCCTCAAAGAAATATTTTATTATATTTGTGGTACTAACAGCAATATTAAGTGTATTTTAATACAAATCTTCTGATTTATAATAAAATGAAGCTTAATTAACCAAATCCTACTATTGGAGAGATTATTCACAGGATAATAAATTACTAATTAATTTTTTGTAATTCTTAACTGCACTATTACATTACAGAGCGACATAGGTAATTTTGATGTCACAAACCCGACTTTTAAATCTGTTGAAGAAGGGAATCTTGTATGGTATTTTTGGATATTACTCAGAATCTCATAGTGAAAAATATATTCTGACCGTTATAGTAGTGTTACCCTACCATCAGTAGAATTAGATTATTGAGATTTTGATGATGAGGATATTATTTTGTTCTTACGTAACACAGCACGTTGTAAGCAAAGAATTCGAAAATGATCTTCCGCAGTTAAGATACATTGAATCTCTTTCTGGAGTAGTGCTCAACAGCTCAATTTAGGATTAGCAGGAAGAAAATTCTATGAATGTTAAAATTTACAATGATGCAACTTTCAACTAACTTACTCAAGTCTTGTTTACAAATAACGAACCCAATCCTTCCTCTATTGGTGGGATGCAAATCACTTAGCTTCTTAGTTGAGTTATGGAGCGGATGGTGTAAACGACTAGTAAATAGTGATCGGTCATACTTACACTATTAGGGTCTGGGTGTTGAGCAAAAGGAGTTAATACAATGGGTTCGATTAAGTTTCCCAACTAATATTTGCCTTCTTCCAAAATTATAAATGCATGAAAAAAGAGACAACGTCAGACAAATTAATTGTATTGTCTTTATTGACCACTATTCTCAACTAATTATAATAACAAACTACAAAAAGAAATAAAATACCAGAAAATCAATAAATTATATTTCGATCACAGTAATTAATTTGGTAAGGTTTCAAAAGTTACATAACATTATAACAAATAATCAAATTATTCTATTTAATTCTGGTGACCATCAGGAGAACTGCTACTACCAGAACCATCGGTAGTTTTGCGTTTTTTTATGGTAGGAATTGAAGAACGTTGATCATCGTCCAGTAAATCATCTGGATTTTGTTCGTCTTTCGAAAACAAGATTCGAGTAGTTATCGGAGAATTTCCTGTTGGTCGTAAATGGTGCAGTTGAGCACTAGTTGAGGGAGAGTTGAGTATTTCGTTTTCATCGATCTCTTCAGTTGTATCTTCTTGCGCTTCTTGATTGCGTAAATACACAATAATATCTTCGTCGTCGTCATCATCAGAATCTTGATAATCTAATTCTGATGGTGCTGGTGTACCACCACTATCAGTGCTATCGCTATCAGAATTATCGACCTGTAATGTAAATAATGCAGTTAGAAATTAGAAATAATTAAATAATGATTTATTACATTTCGTACAATTGTTATAGTGGTAGGATCTGGTTCATTAAGCTTCATTTTATTATAAATCAGGAGAACTATATTTAAGTACACTTAATATTGTCAATATCACAAATATAACAAAATATTGATAAAACAAAAAATCGTCGCGTATGCATAGCCACCTAATAACATTTACTTGCGATTTTGTTTTTTAACCTTTTTTAATTTTTAAATAAAATTAAACTTTTTTTTCTAAAATAAATTAAAGCCTTAATTTTTTTTTTGATCAAAAAAATAAAAATAAAT
Organism: Cantharis rustica; assembly: GCA_911387805.1. Taxonomy (NCBI): domain Eukaryota; kingdom Metazoa; phylum Arthropoda; class Insecta; order Coleoptera; family Cantharidae; genus Cantharis; species Cantharis rustica. The sequence continues at coordinate 15,132,860 of OU426883.1, forward strand.
GCAATATGTTTTATATCACAGAAACGGCAGAAAATTGATACTTAATGCATTTTACAAAAAGACTGCCTTTAAATGAAGTTATTTCATTATTCATTAATTTTTGAATTTTTGAACTACAAAATATCAATTTTAGACAGTTTCGCTAAACGTTTGTTTTGATTACGTATTGTGCATTTCTTGTACATTTGAATCGAAAGGTCGGTATTATTAAATTGAGTGCAAATAAATCTTGAATGCTAAAAATAGTTAAAAGATATCTTTCAAAATCAAAACTTTCAAAAACTAGAGGTGCATGTACCTCGCCTCTTAAGAATCCTCACCATATTTTCTTTTTCTTTTATTTTAGACATAGTGCCTGTTTTTTTACCAACACTACTTGGTGGTTTTCCGAAACTACAATTAGTACTTACTGTGAGTATATTAATTTGTTTACATCTGAGGTAGATACTTTCAGATATGCATGTAAAATTATATTGCTAACGGTGGCAATCGTTAACTCAGGGGGATTGTCGGTTTATATGCCCTCTGAAGCACAGAGACGGTCATCATGAAAAAGTTAGTCTATCTGAATTAAAACCGGGTTTCTTAGCCTTAGCAGTTGATTATGCTAACTACTACGCCAATGACCATCTCTATTGTGAAAATTATTTAAAAGAACTTTTTCAACATGGTAATGTTTTTCATACATTTTACATACTCATAAAACGACTTTGATTTATTAAAATAAATAATTCACCATTAGATCTTTTTAGTTATTATATTACGCTAATTATGTTTTACATAAGTTTTTATTTATTACATCTATGTAAATCTTTTGAGTAAATAATACACAAAACCCTCAAATATTAAGTGCTAACACTGTTTTCTATCAGTATTATCCAGATATCAATTATCCAATAATTATAAAGTGACAATTTCAATTTATTGTAGGCTTGATATAAATACGTTCATAGAAATTTTATATAAAAAACGTCTTTTAAGGCTTTTGTTCGCTTTTGGTGTTAGTCTGATACTGTCGTAAGAGGTACACAAATGTCTTAAATGTGTTTTTTTAAATAAATTTCTACCTAGGCATTTACGTAATATCAAACTAACAGCTAAAATTGAAATATTTTAATTTATTTTTTATATATTGGCAATTGTGATGAAATTACAATTTCAATATTCATCGATACGATTCTGTAGGGTGCAAACCTTGCATATATGAAAGGTTTTGACTCTTTGATTAGATGATGATTCTTTCAGTACTGTTCTAGTCTACGCCTGTACTCTAACTCTAGTTTTGAGCTCCATAATTGCTCAACTATTAAGAACGTGACTGAATTATTTTTCTTCTTGTCATTTCTGGGTCGATTTTTGCTACCACTACTATGGTGGCATCGTCTGCAAAGTCAACAAGAAATGTGAATTTCACTTTTCATTCACTTTAAAGTGAATATTTTACAGTACAATTTAAAATCTTTTGGTTCATTGAACCTGGGAAAAAGTACGTCGTGGGCTCGACAAAATCAAATAGCTTTGATTCTATAGAATCCTAACTTTTTATTTTTTAAAATTTAATTATTACTGGTATAATATAAATTATGATAAATCTTATTTGTTATTAGCACGCTGCAGAAATAGAGAAAAAGCAAAATGACGGCGAGAACAAAAAATTATTGGGATCAAATGTGCAATATGGAAGTGTTGTTCAGGTTAGTGAATTGTCTTATTAAAATTATTTTTAATAATAAAGTTGCCAGTGTTTTTCATGCTAAATTGGTGGTTCTCAACTTTTGTCGCACTTGCCCCTTTGAAATGATTTGATTGTAAGTTTTTATTCGGAGTCGAGTAGGAGAATAGAAATGTATGAATGATATTGAAATTGATTGTTCGCCACTTGCCTAATTGGGCATTTTCAATGGATGTAAGCGTAGGAAACGTTCTCATATACGCTAAGTACTGTTCTATCTCATACAGCTTAATTAATTTTTAATGGTAACTTATTCTTGAATGAAAAGGTTGGGGACTACTATTAAATAATATCGAGAATATTATCCATGACAGACCTAAAATATGTTAGCAAATAAGCGCACTTCTTAGGCTTGAAGAATTAGGCTGAGTATATAATATAAACTTAATATTTTAGTGTTTTATTATTTGTCTGTCCCTACTACAATCGTACGATGTCTCGTTCCGAACCTCGTTTGACATCTGCCGGGGTCTCATAAGATTTGTTATAAAATAAAGTTTGGAAAGCACTGGATTAGATGTAATTAAAATTTTATAGTAGTTTGTAATAAAATTTATTTGTTAGCTTCTTCACTTAAAATCAAATAAGTACTTAACCGTAAATAAACGGCTACCAGCTTTATTGGAAAAGAATGCAATGCGAGTTTATTTAGATGGAAATGGAAACGAAGGTTCATGGTTTTACATTTTACCTTTTTATAAACTTAGATCAACTGGTGATAACATTGTTTTGGGTGATAAAGTTATATTGAATCCAGTAAATGCTGGTCAACAAGTATTACACGTAGCTGCAAATCATGAATTACCCGATAACCTAGGATGTAAGGAAGTAAATGTCGTTAATGGTAGTACATCATGGAAAGTTACATTATTTATGGAACATCGAGAAAATGCAGAGGATATTTTAAAAGGAGGGGATGTTGTTCGTTTATTTCATGCCGAACAAGAAAAGTTTCTTACTATGGATGAATATAAGAAAACGCAGCATGTATTTTTAAGAGCCACGGGACGAAGTAGTGCAACATCTGCAACAAGTAGCAAAGCACTGTGGGAAATTGAAGTTGTACAACATGCTCCTTGTAGAGGAGGTGCTGGTCATTGGAATTCTCTATTTCGGTTCAAACATCTCGCCACCGGGCATTATTTAGCTGCAGATATCGATACAGACGAAACAATGGACCAAATGCGTGCCAAATTACGTGCAGATGTAGGATCTGGTGATTCTAATGTGTACCATTTAGTACCTGTTGCTTATGCAAATGAAATTGCCTCTCTGTTTGAACTTGATCCTACTACATTAACAAGAGCTGACTCCTTAGTACCTCAATCGAGTTACGTACGTTTGCATCACTTATGTACGAATACTTGGGTTCATTCCACATCCATTCCTATTGATAAAGATGAAGAAAAACCTGTTATGTCAAAACTTGGTTGTGCACCTTTAAAAGAAGACAAAGAAGCTTTTGCTTTGATTTCTGTATCACCGGTTGAAGTTCGTGATTTGGATTTTGCTAATGATGCTTGCAAAGTTTTGTCTTCGTTATCTACTAAACTTGAACGAGGTACAATTTCGCACAATGAACGTAGGTAGGTTATTAATAACATTAAAATAACAAATATATTGTAAAAATAATTTTTAACAGAGCTGTTACAACTTTACTTCAGGACATTGTATACTTTGTTGCTGACTTGGAAACGGAACAAAATAAAACAGAAGCTCTCGATCTTATTGTGACCAATCCTAATCGTGATAGACAAAAGTTGTTAAGAGAACAAGCTATTCTTAAACAACTTTTTAAAATACTTCAGGGTCCTTTTACGGATTCTCCAAATGGGGAACCCCCTTTTCTAAAAATTGAAGAATTGAGTGATCCTAAACATGCACCATATAAATACATTTTCCGTCTGTGCTACAGGATTTTACGATTAAGTCAACAAGATTACCGAAAAAATCAGGTAAAGCAACTTTTGCTGGGAAAAAGCGTGATGCTTTTCTTTTAACCTAAATAAATCAATAAAGTATGTGCTGTAAAATTCTCTATTTGATATAGTAACATCTGCGCGGTACCATGCTACATATGCTCTTGCAGGGTTAAATCGGTTAATAATAATAAAACCATAATTGCTAAAACTGCAATTCTTAATGTCTGGCTAGCATTGACTTATTTTATTTAAAGCATATTATCATATAAACTATAAATATAATATATCTGAAACATAAGCTAAGGAATGTATGCTATTCATTTTTTCACAATGTTATTTCATAAGTTTTTCACCTCTTTTACAGCTTTTACAGAATTTTACAGCTATTACTGTATTATCTAATTTTTACTAACAATTATGCGGAACAAATTTGATGACTGAAAATTAAAGTTCCAATTTTACAGGAATACATAGCAAAACATTTTGGTTTTATGCAAAAACAAATTGGTTACGACATATTAGCGGAAGACACCATTACAGCATTATTGCACAACAATCGAAAGTTGTTAGAAAAACACATAAAAGCTGCAGAAATTGAAACGTTTGTTGGCTTGGTGCGTAAAAACATGCACAACTGGGAATCTCGGTTTTTGGACTATTTGTCTGATCTTTGTATTTCTAACAAAAAAGCCATTCCAGTTACTCAAGAGTTGATATGCAAGCGCGTATTGAGCCAAAAGAACTCCGACATACTGTTGGAAACAAGAATGATGAAAACTCAAGTAGAGGTGCAGGAAATTCAAGACGATACTATTATGGAAAACGACGATTCAGAAATGGAGCCTCTCGTAACTGTTGTTGAAGAACAACAAATTGTCTTATTGTGGAATAATCGTCAAACATCTATGTCTCTTAATGATTTATGTCGTGGTTTGAAAATGGGAAACAGAGATGATCAAGCTATATTGGATTACTATCGTCATCAATTGGATTTATTTTCCAACATGTGTTTAAATCGACAATATCTAGCTCTAGATAATTTATCTCAGCATCTTGATATAGATTTAATTTTGAAGTGCATGGCTGACGAAACAGTAAGCTACGATTTAAGAGCATCATTTTGTCGTTTGATGTTACATTTACATGTTGATCGGGATCCACAAGAACCAGTAACTCCCGTCAAGTATGCCAGATTATGGTCAGAAATTCCTTCAAAAATGTCAATTGTTGAGTAAGTTTGAGTATTTAATCCTTATGTTACTAAGTGCAATAGGTAACAGGTTGCTTTTTTGACTTTGAACTTATATAGTTTTAATAATCACTATCATGATTATTCAATAATAAATTATTGTTTTTTTTCGGATGTTTTCAATTAGTTTTAATTTTCAAAAATAAAATGCACCTGAAGGAGACATTCTAATTGCTTAGCTTATTAATTTTTTAAAATTTTAACCAATTTACTTTAAGTTATGACAGTAACAAAACTCCAGATCCAAATAAGGAAGTGGTAAGAAGTCGATTTTATTCAACTAGAGCATTTGTAGAAGATTATTTGTGCAATGTGGTTGCAAAAATGTGGTCGTTTGGTGACCAAGAACAAAATAAGTTAACTTTTGAGGTAATTTAACTTATAGTTCTCACTTATTAAAGTAATATTGTGTTTTGTATAGGTGGTGAAATTGGCTCGAGAACTGATTTATTTTGGTTTCTACAGTTTTTCTGATTTGCTTCGATTGACTAAAACTTTGCTAAGTATTTTAGATTGCATTTCAGAAAACGATTACATGGATGGAAGAATACCTAGGGGAGAAGTTGATTGTAAGTGGTTTTTTCTTTAATTTTCTTCAAAATTGAAAAATAATTAAACTGAAATATTTTTATTTATGAATAGCTGAGGAAACACCAACGGAAGAAAGAGGTACATGCATGTTAATTGTGTGCATAATTAACTAATTTCTTTTGTATTTTTCTTGCTTTAATGTAAAAATTTGTTGTGCTAATTGTTGTGTTTGTAAGTGTGCTTGAGTTTTAAATTTTTTAGCTGAAGGTGGAGTTTTACGCACTATTGGCGATATGGGAGCTGTTATGACATCACTCACTTTAGGTCCAGTTGGTCGTGTGGTTGTTTCTTCAAACACCAATCAGAGTAAAGTGTCCCAGTTTTTAAAAGAATATCCATTAGTTATGGACACCAAACTTAAAATTATAGAAATTTTGCAGGTTGATAAAATTATTTTGAAGTTCCAAATAAATGCTTACACTATTGTTTTAGTTTATTCTGGATGTACGTTTAGATTATCGTATTAGTTGTTTACTAAGCATATTTAAACAAGAATTTGATGAAGCTGAAAAGAATACTGGTGATTCATTAATTTTGGGCCACAAAAATATTGATTTGGAAATGATTGGTAGCCAAGCCGAAGGTATTTTTGGCAGTAGTGAAGAATGTGCAGTTTTGGATCTCGATGGTCATGGTGGACGTACATTTCTTCGTGTTTTATTGCACTTAACTATGCACGATTATCCGTCATTGGTATCTGGTGCACTCCATCTGCTCTTTAGACACTTCAGTCAACGCCAAGAAGTTTTGCAAGCTTTTAGACAGGTAAGAAATCAAACAACTTTAAAGTTATCAATCTGAAATAAATTTTTTTATAGGTTCAGTTGTTAGTATCAGACAGTGACGTTGAGTCTTACAAACAAATTAAAGCTGATTTAGACGTTTTACGCCAATCTGTTGAAAAATCCGAATTATGGGTATACAAATCTAAATGTGTAGAAGAACATAGTTCATCAACAGGTAAAAATTACTTTCATTATTATTTCTCACTATGATTCTTTTTTGATTTATCGTTTAACAGTCAATCTGTCGCGTTATTTTGTATCGATGCAAAATGTAGTATTAATAACATACAATGAAAATAAAAATACTATTTTATGAAAACTAACTTTTTAGGGAAAGATTAAGACAATTTACTGAAACATGCGATTGCGTCTAAGTGTACAGTTTTTTTTATAGATCCTTTATAAAGGGTGAGAGGGTTACACATCCATCTAAAAATACGTTAGCGTTCCTTTGTGTAAAAATAGTGTTACAAAAAGTAATTTACCTTACAGGCCGGGCCGCACAGACAGGGGTTAACTAGACCTGCTTTATTAGGTGTTTCAAATTAACTAAATTTTAGACTTGATCAAGCTTGAATCATTTGATTGAATGAATGGTTCTTGAATTATAAAAGAGGAAGAAAGGAAAAATGTTAGGTATACGGGTAAGCTATGAAAAAATAACGAAAGTTCAGCATAAAAGGAATCTCCGGTTTTAGTTTTGGCAATCCTATAAGTGCAGTTAGAAGTGATGTTAAAAATAATGTTACTATAAAAATTTTTGATCAATTAATTTTGTGCAAATGCAGTTGTTGTTTTAATTGAACTTAGCTGGGCTAAAATCAACAGATTGTTTAAAAATTTATACTGGCGAATAACCATTTAAAACTACATTTTTATGTCTTCAAAAATTTTATTTCATCTAGATGTGGTTGTTGTTTTAGTTAAATTTGCCTAGGATAAACCCAGTAGATTCTAGATAGTATGTCACGTTAGAATTCATACTAGTGAGAAACTATTATTATACTTGGTTGTAACCCGAGTGGGAAATCTAGGAAATATATAAAGTTTTTACATCAGTAAAAACTTTTGCTTGCTTTAATTTTTGACTACTTTGGGGTAATGAATCTAGGACGTAAGTCGTATGGACTTCAAACTTGACTATTACTAAAATATGAAGATATCTGTATAACAATTTAAAATTTTAATTGAATCTTGATTTGGCATTTAATGGTTCAGATGTGATTGAGTGTTAATCGATAGGTTTATTTCTATTTCTATTTAATTCTATTTAAGTAATATGAACAAATTTATAGTAAGTAAAAAAAATAAAGATGACGATGACGAATCTACTTCTCGCAAACCAACTCCCAGTTTAAGTAATATTGAAAAAAAGGGATCAGCTATAAATTTAGATGTTGGTCCTCCTTTACATCCAGAACAAGCAGACGAATATAAAAAAATTCAACAAATTTTAATCCGAATGAACAAACTTTGTACACAAGGCTCATCAAATTTACTTAAACCAAAAAAGCATGAACAGCGCTTACTCAGAAATGTTGGGGTTCATACGGTAGTTTTGGATTTGCTTCAAATACCGTACGATGAAAAAGAAGATGTTAGAATGAACGAACTCATGAGATTGGCACACGAATTTTTACAGAACTTCTGTTTGGGCAATCAACAAAATCAAGTGCTGTTGTATAAACATTTGGATTTATTTTTAAATCCAGGGGTGAATTAGCTACCTATTGTAATAAAAAAATGTTAACGCATGTTTTTGTAGATACGGGAAGCTCAAACTGTTTGTTCCATATTTCAAGATAATTCCACTTTGTGTAATGAAGTCAACGAGAAAGTGATTCAACACTTTGTACACTGCATCGAAAGCCACGGTAGACACGTGCAATACTTGAAATTTTTGCAAACTATTGTGAAAGCAGAAAATCAGTTTATAAGAAAATCGCAAGATATGGTTATGCAGGAGGTGAAATATTTCGAATGATCTGAATATGTTTTCAAATTTTAACTTTTAGTTGATTAACGCAGGAGAAGATGTTCTTGTGTTTTATAACGATAAAGCTTCGTTTAACCACTTCATTGATATGATGAGGTCTGAACGACATTCTATGGATGAAAGTAGTCCCCTTAGATACCACGTGGAGTTAGTTAAATTGTTAGCTTGTTGCACTATGGGAAAAAATGTTTACACGGAAATTAAATGTCATAGTTTATTACCGTTAGATGATATTGTTGCTATGGTTACACATTCAGATTGTATTCCCGAAGTAAAGGAAGCCTACGTAGGATTTTTAAATCATTGTTACATCGACACGGAAGTGGAAATGAAAGAAATCTATACGTCGAACCACATGTGGAGTTTATTTGAGAAATCATTTTTAGTTGACATGGCAGATATTGCAACAGCACCTTTGGATAGAAAGCATCCGGATAAAGCTTTAGAATATTATGTGACCAATGGAGTGATGAATATAATTTCAACATTTTTCAGTAGCCCATTTTCAGATCAAAGTACTACTGTACAGGTAAGATTAATATTAATTATCACTTTCTGTTTTTAATTTGCATGACTTCAATGGTTTTTAATTTATTGGGTTTATTTGCAACATTTTTTGCACATTTATTTAATTCTATTAATAAGCTTGATTGTATTGATGGTTTTGTGTAAACAGTAACATATTAATTTACTAAAAAAATTTGCATTTTCTTTGCAATTTACAAAAACTATCAATATTTGCAACATCTTCACAACTCTGCTGGTGGTATTTATATTGGTGACGGGTAGAAACATCTGCATGAGGCTCGAGTATTTTGGAGTGATTCTACTTTGGATGACTACGACACCGTCTTGGTAAATTCACCTTTAAAATATTCACCTATAGTTGGTAATGTAAGTATAACGGTTATGCTATTGTTAGATTTAGTGTGCAGATAGCCGCATATACTTTGACGCTTTGTTTTGGCTTCTTATGCAAAACTAAATAGGTTCCTAAAAACTTAACAAAAAAATAAAATTAAATGTTAACATAAATAAGATTGATAAAAACAAAAATCCATAATTTTGTACAAATTTCATCAGCAAATGTTTGATAGATCTATGAAATCTGAAATTATATGGTATTTTCGTTCATTTACAACCAGGAGTAATGGTTAAAGTGCACTTATGGTTTTGCATGTATTGATAACACGTAGGCCAACATATCTGGACATTTTTTAATTTTAAAATCCAGCTAATTTTAACCTCAATCAAACCTAGAAAATAAATTTCCAAGTGAAATAAAAAAACTTTTGTTTTTGAAATCATATTAAAACTTATGTCAAGAGGTAAATGGTTTATTTCCATTATGTATATTTTATGTACTACTTACAAAGGAGATTAGACGCCAGCCGTATTCTTATAATTTTTGCCACTTATTGTGCTGGAAGGTCAGCTCTTGAATAACAATTTCCCAAAGCCGTTGGGCCAGAAAGTTTTCGAGAAAATTTACTTTGAAATATTAATTTGTGAGTTATGAAGACTAGATGTAAAGTAACTAGCAATAAGTTTTGTGGCAAAAGGAATACCGAGCTAGGCTAGGAAACAGTGGGTCTATGGTTTGATTCTTACATTCACTATTTTTTTTTTATCTTGAATTCATTTTATTTTTTTCTGATTTTTATGTGCGTCATTTATGTGCAAAATATATATCTCTTTGTATAATCTCCTTAGGTTAATCCGATTACAACATATTTTTGCGATTCTACCTGAAGCTCTTACCAATGGGATGGTAACAAGTTTCTTGCGGTTGGAACCACTCTCCAATAAAAAATCCCATTGAGATCATTTCTAACATATAATCGAAGAACCCATAAGTCCAGTTACTAATAACTCAGTTAATTACTTATTATTATTATTTGCAACCACTTTTTCCCCCTGATTTGTATCAATACAATAAAATGTAAGTCTATTGAACTTTTCTATTCTCACTTAAACTACCAATATGTTTTGAGTGTGCAATCAGAATCATTCGGTGACCGATAATAACATATGCAGCAGAAACACTTCGTTTTACTCAACAGGAAGCTGAATTGTTGAGAAGACTTGAAAAATTTTACGAACAATTCTGGGACCAAAGATGGTGAAAAGAAACTACTGAAAAATAGAGAAATTTTGCAAGCATGTGAGGATGAAGACATAGTACAATTTGTGAAATTGCAACGAATAAGATGGCTGGGCTACATAATGAGAAGTGATGAAGAAACAGTTAAGAGAATCCATAGGGGTTAGAGGGAGAGGTCGGCCGAGAGTTAGATGGTGGGATCAGGTAATCAAATACCTGGAGGTGATGGGTGTGAAAGACTGGAGAACGAAAATCTGTGACAGACAGGGATGGAGAGTGATGGTGAGCGAAGCGTCGAAACATCCCAAACTATGAAAGTACAAGGAGAACACAAAACACAATAATGTATATATGGGGTCTAACCCCTCCCCCCCCTTAAAGCGGATTTGTAAATCCCAGTTTGGGATAGCTTATATATTCATGTGAATGTAAAGCTTATAATAATAATAATCAGAGTCATTCATTAAGTCAATTTTTAATAACTCGACTTAAGAGATTTTTGATTGTATGGTAGATTTGGTTAAACGTCAAACTTCACCTTAAAACTGATAGTCTAATGTTATTCTAATAACATATAATCGTAAAAATTACATAAATTTTGATAGAATAAAATATCAAACGGTTGAAATAACGGAAATTGCAAGGAGAGGGAAGTCACTTCCGCTGGTAAGTACCTGCTTCAAGCTAGCCATGTTGGCTTTTAATGGTTTTATCGGCTTTTATTATTTATAAGGGGCTTAAAGCTGCATGTTGGAATGCAGCAAAAGGCAGTTGAAGTTTTAATATTTTTAGTTATTCAAGTTCAATGATCAAAATATTTGTTTAAATTTAAAATCATGAATGATACTAGTTCATGTTCATATATGTACCTATATTATTCTTAACTATTTTAATTTAATTTTTTGTGAGCTATCAGTCTAATATGTGGTAGTTTAAAATGACTTCCATTTATAGTTTATTGTCTTTTGTTTTTGTGTGGCTACCATACTTGTTTGATGAGGTGTAGCAATTTTTGTAATTTGAAAGGTTTGCGGACATTAAAATATTTTAGCCCCTATATATCTAATTAATATGGAATAAAAAAGCAGCACTAGGAATGATTTATATTATATTGTTTATTTTGCATATTGTCCAACCCCTAATTTCATGTAGGTGTCTTTTTTTGGTTAAGATTTAATTGAAATTAAAATTAGCTGAATTTTAGAGCTCTGATTGGCCTAATACTTCTGTGAAGTTAACCAGATCACAGATTAAAAAAAAAAGAGTTGTAAATTGCTTTTTAAGGGAATAAGGGAAAGTCCCTTGGCTTGCCGCCTGATTATCACTATCAAAACTATTAAATATATACGCATGTAAAAGATTATAAAAATTTAATACTATTTCAATCCTAATGAAATAATTTAATAAACAAATCTTTAAAAAAACAATAATTTTTTTATTGGTACAACTGATTGGTTTTACTATGTTTAATAGACAAGACAGCCAATTTTTGTTCAATTACTACAATCATCTTTTCGAGTGGCTCAGTGTTCGTGGTTAACACCTCCACAACGTTTTAATGTCGAAAACTGCATCCGTACGCTCTCCGACGTAGGTCAGTGATATTTTTGATTGAGAAAAATTATTTACTAAAATTGTCACTGTGGTTTTTAGCAAAAAATCGTGGTATAGCAATACCTTTGGATTTAGAAAGCCAAGTAAATGCAATGTTTAACAAAGCGACAATTTTAACACGGCAAACTAGCAAATGGTTACAAGCCTCTAAAACTCCTAAAATGGAAAGGTCACAATCACAAGTATTTTATGATTATAATTCTATAACAAAAATTTTCATTTACATATTTTTAGTTGATGCGTTTGGACAGAAGCATAATAGAAGGTTTACAAGATATTGTATCATTATTGGAAGATCAACTGAAGCCTTTGGTCCAATCTGAACTTTCTTTGTTGGTGGATGTTCTGTACAGACCTGAACTTTTATTTCCTCCAGGAACAGAATCTCGAAGAAAATGTGAAAGTGGCGGATTTATCAGAAGGTAACTTCAAGTTCTAACTCATTCAAAATTTGAATCCCTATTTTTAGATTAATAAAGCACACTGAACAATTATTAGCAGAAAAAGAAGATAAATTGTGTGTAAAAGTTTTAAGAATACTCAGGGAAATGATGGCCATTGACTCAGATTATGGAGAAAAGGTGAGAAATTTTTTAAAAAGTATTAAAGCTAGGAAGTTCGTGCAGTAAAACTTGAATGAAAAATAGTATGCACAAAAATTAAATTCCTTCAAGAAAACTTGCTCTATCCCCCCTCCAACAGCTTTTTCAACATGTTATTTTTATATGAGTGGATTCATAGTTTTCTTAATCTAAATAAGTTTATGTATTAGGGGGATAAAGTTACAATTCATGAATTTCCTAGCTTTAGCTGATCATTTTCAATTATTAAATTTGTTATGCTGCTTCAAGAATGAGGATAAAACTAAAAATACTCCGGTATGATTTTATATTTAAATTTGATGAAAGTTTACTTTCTAATTTTAAATCTTAAATAGGGCGATGTCTTACGGAACAGTTTACTTGCACGTTATTTTGGAAAATCGTTTCCTCAAAAACCTGATACCGTGGAGCTAGGAAATATTCAATTAACTCAGGTAATGCATGGTCCTGGAGCTAAGTTACTTAGTAGAGCAGGGCGGACTTTACACGAAGTTCAAAGTCATTTAGATAAAGAAGGAGCATCTGATTTGGTTGTAGAGTTGGTTATAAACTCTGTACATTCAACTTCTATATTTGGTGAAGCTGTGCACTTGGGCATTGCTCTTTTAGAAGGAGGAAATCCAATTATTCAAAAAAGTATGTTTAGTAAATTGGTGGGAGGAGAGTTAAGCCAGTCATTTTTTAAGGTGTGTTGAATTTTTCCATTATTGAAAATGATATGACTAATTTTGAAAATGCAGGTTTTTTATGATAAAATGCGCGACGCCCAGCAGGAAATAAAATCGACCGTTAGTGTCAACACTAACGATATGGCTGCCAAAGCACATGAAGACAAGCAAGATGGTAAAGATATTGATAAAACCACAAGGAAAACTGAAACAAAAACAAATGGAATTATAATAAGTGAAGAACTTCAAGAAGAATTAAATAGGGCTGCCGAATCGACCTCTCAAGCGTATTCCAACATCAGAAGTTTATCTGCTGGTGAAGACAGTTGTCCACTAAGTGTAGGAGCTACTTCTGCTTTTGAAGACATGCTAGCAGAAAAGTTAGAAAAACATAGAGAGCGAGACGAACAAAATTCTTTGTCAACAAAAATTTTAATCATGCAACCAATTTTGAGATTTTTACAACTTTTATGTGAAAATCATAATCCATCTCTGCAAAATTTATTGAGAAATCAAAATAATAAAACAAATTTCAATTTAGTGTCTGAATCTCTGATGTTTTTGGATTGTATTTGTGGATCAACAACTGGTGGATTAGGATTACTTGGGTTGTATATTAACGAAAACAATGTTTCACTGATTAATCAAACTTTAGAAACTTTAACCGAGTACTGTCAAGGTCCTTGTCATGAAAATCAAAATTGTATAGCCACTCATGAATCTAATGGCCTTGATATTATAACAGCTTTAATATTAAATGACATTAATCCTTTGGGAAAAACTCGCATGGATTTAGTGTTGGAGTTGAAGAACAACGCGTCGAAATTACTTTTAGCAATTATGGAGAGCCGAGGTGATAGTGAAAATGCTGAACGAATTTTATACAATATGAACCCTAAACAGTTGGTTGATGTTGCCTGTAGAGCCTATCACCAAGAATCGACAGATGAAGAAGATGTTGATGACGATGACAATACTACTTTTGATGATAACGTTTCTCCACGCGAAGTAGGACACAATATTTACATTCTCTGTCATCAATTAGCTCAGCATAACAAAGAATTAGCTGCTCTTTTGAAACCCACAGATGGCACAGACCCAAAAACACATCAAGCATTGTTATATTATGCATCACACACTGCACAGATTGAAATTGTAAGACACGATCGCACATTAGAACAAATTGTTTTTCCCATTCCAGAAATTTGTGAATATATCACTAGTGATACGAAATGCAAAGTCTTAAATACTGCAGAGAGAGATGACCAAGGCTCTAAAGTTACAGACTTTTTTGAACGCACCGATCAAATGTTCAATGAGATGAAATGGCAAAAAAAATTAAGAGGTAAGACTTGTTTTTCTACAAATTCTTCTAAGGTTGCTTATATGTTATTCTTCAAATTTTGACTTGACTGAAAGCACTTTTCGCTACTAAACTTGCCATATGTAAATGATGCTTAACACTTTCATTGTTTAGCACAACCAATGCTGTTTTGGGTTAGCAGTTACATGTCGTTATGGAGCAACATTTTGTTTAATTGCGCCGTTCTTATAAACTTAATTGTTGCATTTTTCTATCCTTTCAATGACACAGTACCAAGTAAGTATTCAAAATGGTTTGTGCAAGGAAAAATTTCAATTGAAATTTTAGTTGAATTGGGTTCGACAATTTCTGCTCTAATTTGGACTGCAATGATGGTTGCAGTGGTGATAGTATTAACGGTTCCTAGGGAGACTGGAATTCGGACTTTAGTGGCATCAACGATACTAAGACTTATATTTTCTTTGGGACCTGAACCTACATTATGGCTTTTGGGAACGCTTACTGTTGTTCTTAAAGGAATACATCTAGTCAGTATAATGGGGAATCATGGAACGATAACGAAAACATATCACCAAATACTCACCGATGCTGAATTGTTGTATCATTTAACTTATTTAATATTTTGTTTATTAGGAATCTTGATGCACCCATTCTTTTACTCTTTTCTGGTATGAATAGACAAAAATTTAACAATTTTTATTTTATTTATTATTTTTAGCTATTTGATGTTGTTTATCGCGAAGAAACATTGCTAAATGTGATTCGTTCTGTAACTCGAAATGGGCGTTCCATTATATTAACTGCAGTGCTAGCAATAATATTGGTTTACATGTTTTCCATTATTGGGTATATGTTTTTCAAAGATGATTTCCTTGTTAACGTTGATGAAGACATAGTAGGTAAGATTTATCAGTCAATTTACTTCTCCAAAATACTTGATAATCATAAATTTTTAATAGCAGGTCAACATTTTTTGCAAAATAAGGTAAAACGAGTGATTTTTCAAAACTAACCTGTTTTTGTTTGATTGAATTTAAAAATGAGTTGCAATTTATTGTACTTAATCAAATCTTAACTTTTTTTTACTTTTGGCAGAAGCTGAAACAGATGTTGATTGTGCAACAATATCGGATACATCAGGTCTGAAGTACCAAAACAATTTGGATCAAGAATCTCGCGGCACATGCCAGAAACCATCTATTCCTGCTGCTGTAGTTGTAGGAAATGATGTCAAGGAAAGAGCTTGTGATTCTCTTATTATGTGTATTGTGACAACTCTTAATCAAGGATTAAGGAATGGGGGTGGTATTGGTGACATCCTGAGAGCTCCAAGCAGTTCCGTAAGTACAAATTTGACAATATTTCTCCTTCAGCTTCCTTATTTTTACAATAAAATTTAAAGGAATATACTCATTTTTATTATTTTTTTAAGTGTAGATATTAAAATGGGTATTGAGGGGAAGGGGGGGGGTAACTTCTTCAACATACCAGACGGTCGGTTTTCTTTTTACGAATTGATGAATTTTAGATACTTCCTTTTTAATATAAAATTGTCTAATTTCTTTACTATTAATATAATATTAATCTCCTCGATCGACAAGGCGACACCATAAATTAAGACACAATTGAGTTTCTCTGCAATACGAGGTTTTTATTGTTAACAATTGACTACATAAATACAAATCCTACCTGCAATACGAGAAACGACATTTAATGCCATTAACTCGATGCCACCAAATTACAAACAAATTAAAATTTTTAACAAACAACTATTTTACAAAACTTGACAAAACTTCTAATAATGTTATGCTGATAATGACACTATCTATTCCGACGCGCGTGAGAGCGCGGCAACATTCAAAATGAGGAAATTACATTTTCCTTACATTAATTTTAATTCAGTTATGACTGGTTTCACCAACCTTCGTCAAAGCATTTGATCAACGGAAAACGGTTTGACGCTCGTTAAGTCATAAAAATCTGTTTTACCAATGCATAATAGTTAACGTTGGTCAAATCTCTGATCAAATTTGACGTCCGAATATTCCACCGTCAAAATTCGAGTGCTCGTTTATTTATTTACTACTAGCTGACTCGACAGACGTTGTCCTGTCTTGGAACTGGAATAAATAATAAAAAAAAGTATTTCAAAATCATAGTATATTTTTTATTGTAATGCTTTTTGATATACAACATTGTTCTGGTTCATTCTGGTGCGTAAATAAATAATGATGATGGTATTCCAACACGGAAACAGGCCAAATACAATTGGCCATGTGAAAAACATGGATTTTCATGATTGATGTCAGAAACCTTGTCTTGAAAATTACAAACACAACAAAGCAAAAACCATGAACCAACATACATGCGTCATTTCATTTTTATATGTATAGATTGACTTAAACATTGACATTTAATAACTGTTAAAACTTGGAGCCAATAGAAAATGAGTAATTTGAAATTACATTGCAGTCAATCTGAATAATACTTGGTTACAAATTTAAAAAATGTTAAATTTGATCAACGTTGGTGAAACGACGTCAAAATTTGACGGAGCGTTAATTTGATTTCATTAACCGCCAATATCAAATAAACCATTATTTAACTATATAAACCATTATTCCTTTATTCCATCTATATAACCATTATTCATCTATATAAATAAAACAAAGTTGAGTTCGTTTTACACCATTTATAATTCAAGAACGGCTGGACAGATTTTAATGATATCTGATTTGTTGGATTTTTCTCCGCCCCGAATAGCAGAATAACTATTAAAATATTGGAAAGATTCATAGAGAGATGAAAAGATGAAGAAAGAAAAATACTCGAATCGAAATGTAAACAAATATATAGAGAACAAATGACAACAACTGTCAAATCGATCTAATAATGTACGGCTTGATAATCAGTATACACAACAAATCGTTTCTGACAATCGATTTTGTAAAGTTTTTTAGGTAGTCATAAAAAAGAAACCTCACAACCTACCTCAAATCGAGATAATTCGATTGGACTCAAGACACATTGCAACGTTGAGTATTGCAATTCAGTGAAGTCGATCAAATACATCTGCAAATATGTCACGAAAGGCAGCGATACAGTGGTTTTTGGCATCCAAACCTTCAATACCAACGATGAAATTACGCGTTATCAAGTTGGTCGATATGTTAACTGCAATGAGGCGATTTGGCGTGTATTCTGATTCCATATTCACGAACGTCATCTCACTGTTGTACATTTGGCTGTGCATCTGGAAAATGGTCAACAAGTATAGTTCACCGCGTCGAATCTTGCTCAACATGTTGAAACGCCTCCATCGACAACATTGACTAGTTTCTTTGCGATTTGTCAAAGCGATCCGTTTGCACGAACGTTACTTTACTTGGAGATGCCACGTTATTACACTTGGAACGCTTCATCGAAAAAATTTCAACGACTTACCACCGCACAATTTACAACTATAGGTTGGATTGGTAGTCATCGTGCTTCGAAATCTAAACCAATAAAAGCTATGCAATGGAACGCGTTTGGTGGTAAAAAACTGATGGTCAATGTGATTCACACGACGATACTTAAAGGAAAATTTATAGGTGAGGAAGTTCTCATTCCAAGGATTCCGATGATATCGATATGCTCTTAGAGTTTAAACGAATTCAATTTCCGATTCGTCTTGCATTCGCCATGACGATTAACAAATCACAAGGCCGATCCTTGAGTGTTTGTGGTCTGAATTTAGAAAATGAACATGAATGCATGTTTTTCTCATGGTCAATTGTACGTGTCGGCAAACCATCTGTTTTAGTTGTTTTTGTGCCTGATAACAAAACGAAAAATTTTGTATATCACAAGGTGCTTCACTGAAGAGAGTCAACCCAAGCATAACCCATGTAGCAAAATACATAACTTCATCAAAGCAAATGTCTTGCCAACATGCCATTGAAATACTTGATTTTTGTGCTTTTATTGAATTTTTAGTTTAACTAAAAGGTATCACTACATTCATTGACTGTTAGGCGGTACAAAGTTCGCCAGGTCAGCTAGTTGTAAATAAACTGTTCTTCCTGTGTAAACTTTAGATAACAATAGTATATTACACAATTTTTGTATTTCCAAATTTTATTGTTGGATTAATGTTGGGAGATGTGGCATAGTATTCTAAAAATAGGAAGTACTTATTCCCAAAAATGCAAAAGAATATGACATGAAATAATATTATGTTTAAAAAATTGTACACAAAAATTGAATTGATGTTGTTTGTTGTAGGAAGCATTGTTTGTTGCAAGAGTCGTTTATGATCTTCTATTTTTCTTTATTGTTATAATTATTATACTTAATCTCATTTTTGGTGTCATTATTGACACTTTTGCTGATCTCAGATCCGAAAAACAACAAAAGGAACTCATTTTGAAGAACACTTGTTTTATTTGTGGTAAGTAATTATTTAATCTCAAATCGATACATTTAAAATACAACTCGGATATGTTTTTTTAGGTTTAAATCGTACAGCTTTTGACAATAAGACTGTCAGTTTTGAAGAGCACATCAAATGTGAACATAACATGTGGCATTATTTATACTTTATTGTTTTAATAAAAGTAAAAGATCCGACAGAATTTACTGGGCCAGAAAGTTATGTTTACGCCATGGTGAAAACCTGCAATCTGGATTGGTTTCCACGATTAAGAGCCATGTCCTTGTCAGCAGTTGAAGGGGACGCTGAACAAATCGAGTTTCGTGGGTTACAATTACAATTAGAAACAACTCAAGTTCTTGTTTCTAATTTATCTCAACAACTTTTGGAACTAAAAGAGCAAATGGCTGAACAACGTAAACAAAAACAAAGAATTGGATTGTTAAATTCAGCTTCTTCTTACTTACACACTTCTAATATACCTTAAAAATTCTTCTCTCTTTTTCATGAAATGGCAATTTGTATTGACATCTTTATTTGCAGTTTCAAGATTTATGGATGGATAAGAAATTAAATGATTATAAATTTCTTTGTGCAATCGATTGAACACTTAATAGTTTACTAGTCATTTTTATCTTGATTATAAAATAATCAGGTATTTTAAAGTAAGACTCAAAATGGTAGTGCAAAAATTTATTTACTTATTATTTTTTCCAGAAATTTTAAAAACTGTTATTCATTTTCAAAAAATGCAATTTAAATATTAGTACTTATTTTTATTTGTTACTGTACAGATTGTTTTACAAAAACTTCCCAACTTATTAGTTTCATTATTTTTGAATACTTTTTGCTTAACCACTCAAGGATTAGTTAAATCGGACAGTACAGCTTATCTGTGAATGTCACGGACGTGAGTATTGAGTGGTTAATACTTAAAAAATGTTTTACAGCTGTTTTACAATTATACCATTAAAAAAAATATTTCATCTAATTTTGTGAGTTTTTTTCTCGGGCATCAAAAATCATGTTCAAATTGATTCGTTGTCAAAACAGTTTTTATCACTTACTTAAATACTTTTTTAGTATTTTATTAATACTATTAAATATAATGTTTTTTAAAAAATTTCAGAAATATATTTTACATTGCTATAAAGTAAATAAAATTTAAAAAAACAAAAAAAGCTCAATTAAGTAGAAAAAATTGGTCGAAAATATATTAGAAAAAAATATTCTTACCTTTTAAAAATGCTTGGCAAACATATTTTATTAAAAAATAATATTTTTAAGTTGTAACTTTTTGAAATAATCTGTATAGAAAGAATTTCATATTTTTATGATTGAAAAGTTTTTTAACTAGGCTGCAATTATGTAAAACGGTTTTTAGGATTAAATTTTACGTTTTTAACTGTTTATTAAAATAAGCCAAGTGATTACTGTTACAGCTCTCTGTTAATTTTTTAAGCAATATAAGATCTGGATATTATTGAATGAAATTTATAATTGGAAAAGTCATAGTACTTGCAGAAAAATTGTTATGCAGGTTTTGATAGCAAGCAAAAATTGAATTTAATACAGATGGCTTTGACATTTACAACTTCAAGAGCATTAAGAATAATAAATTCATTTTTAATCAAAATAATTATAGAACTTACAATGCTCAAATTAATCTGTTAATTGTTAGTCAAAATGTGAGCAAGTACTAAGCAATTAAACCTAGATAGCGAATCTAGAAAGTTTTGTACAATTTTCTGTTATGTCATTAAGGTTTGTCTGTTTCGTAAACTTTATTATTTTGTAATTCTTTACAAGTATTACTAAAAGTGATAAAAATATCTATGTATGTTGTTGATCTTAAATTAACCTTATCCTAATAAATCTTGGGAATAATTCTATTTTTTATTCTGAATGCAACAAAAAAGATTTTGTGTTAAATTTCAGGTTTAATTTTCTTGTATTTTGTTATAGTATGTACTAATTACTAATATATATATATACGGTTTGGCGCAACCAATTTGACGCGAGAATTACAAAATACTTTTTATAAGACGAAATCATTATAGAAGTAGCTTATTTTTATTAATTACGGTTAATTAATTATTAATTAATCAATTAACCTTAATTAATAAAATAATTTTTCAAAAATAATAAAAATTTTCTGAATTTAATTTTTTGTTTTGTAGCTGCCGTTTCTATTATTTTCTGTGAAATATGAAATATTATTTTCAAACATTTTTATTAGACCAAAGTTGTAATCTGTTAAATCTCTTATCCAGAATGGAGTGTTAAATTTTTTGTAAAATATTTCGTTTAAAAGATACAGGGTTTTGAATAAAACCAAAAAAAAAGAAAAGTTCGAATTTTTCAACGTTTTTTTACTTACTTTAATTCATAACTCGAAACCCGTGGGTTTAGAGCATAAAAGATTTAAATCTAGTTTGTTGATTATTTCACGCTCTTTAAAAAATCACTAAACTATTTTTACTGAAAAATTAATATTTTTGGAGCTATGGCCATGTGAAGGTGGAAATTTAAAAAAAATTCTATTCTTAAAAAAGTGTTCTCTATCATCACCTTAGTTATGTGAAGTGTATTTGGGGACACCTGGTATTTAAAATTTTTAGATTGGATTGAATAAAATTTATTGATGGTTAAAAATTTTATTGATAATCTACAATTTTTGAAAAAGTAAAAACTACGTGTCAATATATGTATAATAAAATAAATTTATTAATTTACGAAAAAAAGGAGATAGTTGTAGCTGCATATACAATATAATGATTGCTTTCTTATGAATTCATCTCAAAATTATAAGACAATTTTGGAAGATAGTCGATTATATCTTGATTCGCATAATCAAACAGAATGGTTTTGATACCTTTATCAGCATCACGATATTTCTTTAATTGTTTTGGTGGCTCGTGACCTGCTAGTAGATGTTCATAAAACATATCACGACCTCTTTGAACTTTTTTAACCCGACTATGAATTTCTACAAAATTGGATGGTCCATTTCCAATTGGAGGCGTCGATGGGCTGTCTCAGCATAGTTGTTTGTTCTGTCCATGTCGTTTAGAACTCGATTATATAAAGACCACAATTCTGGTGTGAAAATTGCAGGATTTCTACCATTTCCTCGACGATTCATTCGCCTGACATAAAAATCTTCAAACCATTGCAATAGTGGTTGTAATTCGATAGGCAACACTTCAGCTAACCCGTCTATTGCATAATCTGAAACCACCATTCTAGTATATAAAGCAAAATTAGCATCAGTATTGTAATTGTAATTTCTAATTAAGTTTAAATTTGTTAATTGTTTTTTCATATATTTTGTCAAATGAAAAAACATCCTTGCATTTCCACTGTTTGGAAATGCATTTCTAAACGCAGAAATTCTAACCAATTCAAAATCACAAAAAATACGTACTGGATTCAAATTTGGTTTCAAATTTTTCAGCGTATCAAGCCAGTGGCGGCTTGTCTTAAACGGCACAGGGGCACGTGCCCTCCCATCCCAAAAGCAAGGCTTAGGGGCCATCCATAAATTACGTCACACGAATTTTAGAACTTTTAAACCCCTCCCCCCCCCGTCCTTGTCACATTTTTAGAACCCCGTCCTCCCTGATGTGACGTCACACATTTTTCAAACTTATGCATGGATTTAAAAATAATCAAAAGAAAGCAGTTATTTTCATTTTTTTCTTATTTTTATTAAATAATCTTTAATAAAATCACCATAAACTCAAATATTTCTGATAACAGAAAAAACAACCGACTAGTAAAAAACAATAGGCGACTAATTAATGTTAATTAAAAATACAAAATTTAATCATCTTGTGTCCATGGGCTTTGGATCTACTCCTTTATATTAGTTATTACTGGTAAATCAGGCACTTCATTTTCGTTCACTTGTATTATAACGCCGCTCTAGAAGTTAAATGTTGTTGCGTGAGAGATGAACTCATAGCGAGAGTGTTAAATTATTAATAAATTTTTTTATAAGTTTTTTTGTTCAAATATAAATTTCGTGTTTTAGTATTTTAAATTTTATCATGTGACATCATAAAGCTTATTTGACCCCCCCTGCCCCTTGTCACACTATGTCACATTAACGTGATCCCCCCCCCCATTAACGTGTGACGTAATTTATGGATGGCCTCTTAGCTTAAAATAATTTATTTATTTTTTAATTAATTTTTATTTATTTTCTAATTAATTATTTAAAAAATAAATTTTATATTACATTATTTTGTAGTTTATGCCAACAAACATTATAATAGAGTCACGCAAATCGTCAGCCAAACCGCAGCTAACGATAGTGAGCGACAGTCAAGCTTGTATATACTAAAAATACATTTTTCAAGTCGACCGACAGGTTGAAAACGGGTCACACTCTAAGAAACCCTTATCGGTTAACAATTGGGTTCGTAACCCCAGTAGTGTATGACATGTTTTGTGCTTAGTTTACAAGTAGTGTTATGTTTTTACGTTTAAAATGTATCAAGTATTTAATATACATTTTGAGCATTACATAATATTATACATATTACTAATAAACTATTTTGTTTTTATTGTTAGTTGTTAAAAAAAGAAAAAATTCCGTGGGTTACTAGCGGTGAAGTTATTTAATCATATAAATGAAGAAATTGCTAATAATGTGTTAAGGATTATCGATATTCGATTATATTATATATTATCGATTATCGTATTTATTTGGGTTTAATCGATTTTGCTGCTGAATTCGATCAAAACGAACTCCTAGACGCAATATTTGCAGTTTATGAAAGTGAAGTCATCACGCAAATCAACTCAGCAAATTTTTTAGCTAAAGAAGCGGACGAAACTACAGATTATTTATTTCAATTTTATGCAACATGTAAAAATTAATGTTATAAAAAAAAGGTTATTCTAATCAACAACAGTTAGTTGTAATATTTCGTCACGTGTATGAAGAACCAATTTGTGAACGATTCTGGCCTTTTATTAAACCGTTAGGTTATACAAGGAAAATTTTATCTATTTTTTTTAATAAAATTAAATTTTATCCAGTGTGACAGAATTACAAACCAAATTAAATATTGCACCCGATAAATTGATTTCTCAAAGCTATTAAATTAAATCAAAATTATTAAAAAATATTTAGAGACATATACACAATGTATATGTAAAAAAATTAACTCATCAAATGAGTCAATAAACTTAGAAAATTGAGAAAAAAATAAAAAAAAATTTTGAGTATGGTTTGACAGACAGCGATTGCCAAAAATAAAGACATTTTTGGTATTAAGGTTTATCGCATTGGGCCTTTGTTCCTATATTACAACCGTGGCTAGCAGCTTCTATTAGGGATAACAGCCTTGGGACGAGGCAAATTTCAGGAGCTTCATAAGGGAAATTTTGGAATATTAATTTCCCGAAGCCGTAGGCTGAGAGAGATTTGATAAATAATATTTCCCGAACGGCAAAAGCTCCGTGAAAATTAGTTTGCGATTATGTTTTCAATGTTGTAAAATGCGACGTCGGGATTAATTATATTTTTCCGAATTGTAAATAAAAAAGCGGGTTGAAAATGTCTACAATAACTACAAAATTTGTAGTAAATTTAAATAAAAAATTTCGGTAAATGCAAAATTTTAAAAAAATATTATTCATTATTAATATACAACACTTATTTTTTGATTTGCCCACTACGAGCGCTAGTAGTATATTTTTTCTCGACTCCGCCTCTCTGCTCAATGTCTATACTAATTAAAAATATCCTCCGAGACCGGTCCGACTCGGCAAAGTGTGATTTATTAAATAATGTTAATAGCTACATAGTCAAGAGTCAACTGCGGTGGTCTCCCATTTTAGTGTAAAACTTGAATTCTGTGGTGCACTTTATCGTCCTACGCCCTTCAAAAACAAAACAAAAGGGTTTATTTCACGCATATATTTCTCTATATTATCGTTGTTAAAGAAATTGCCTATTGTCAGGCGTTTTAACAGTATATTTTAAATTATTTTAAATTTATAATTATTCAATAAAAATATAATTAAATTAAATTTAAAATTTATTATTTTTTTGCGTTTTAATTAATAATATATTTTTTATTGTTTTCATTTCACAATTGCGGTGCATTTGCGTAAAGAATTTGATTGACGTCGGTTGAGTTTTTCAAGTTTATTCGCTAATTTACTGTTTCGTTACAATGCTTTAAATTATTACATTTAAATATTTTATTACGATTGTTATTAATACAAGTATTTAAATTAAATCGTAAGTAAATATTTTACATTCTTTTAATATTAATTAATATTTTTTAATTTGTTAAATTTTTTTGTTTTAAGTGGTTTCATTATGTGAAATATTTTATGTGCTCAATAAAGTAAGGTGAGATTGGCTAAGTCCGATTAAGTGTTACATAAAAAAGACAATGCAAGATGAAATTATGGGATTTGCGATATTTTAAACTTTAAAGGTTTTCAAGGTTTTTATTTTAAACTTAAATATATAATATTTAATTTGCAGTAGGTAAATATAAAAATTAATTTTTAATATTAATTAATTTTTAAGTTTTTTATTAAAATTATAAAATATATAAAAATAACATAATAAATTACTAAAATTGAAAAAATGCCATAAATTCAGTCTAGAAATAATATTTTTTAAATTTTAATACCATACAAAAATTCACTCTCAAAACGGCATTTCAAGGAGCGAGTCACAAGGCAAATTTTTATACACTCGATTTACTTTTACGAGATTTTCTTGATTTGCTTTAAGATTTTTTTTAAAAAATTGAAAAAGTAAAAAAACGTATTTATAGTACATATTCTTAAGATTTCCTAGAGCCAGAGCAATACAAGGCACTCGATGAAAGTAATTTTTGGTTGAAAGTTGTTTTATTTAAAAATATCATTTTGTTTATATAAGAAAATGTTTCGGTTGATATTAACTTAATAAGATTATGTGGATAATACAATTACATTTGGTAGGATTAGATGTTCAGTTGGAAATTCTTTCACAGAAGAGCAATATTTTGTCGGAAAACGTACTCTTTGTCCTGATCTGGTGGTTCGATTCATAGTCATAGTTTGTGGGATGTTTGATCTTGGTTCGTTCAATATTGTTCGAACATTATTGCATTCGTATGTTTGTTTGTAGACATTGTAATGTTCTTTGGTGGAATCAAGTATTTTTTGTGGTTGATTATTATTGTGAATTGCTGTGCACAACTTCGTATGGTCCATTATATGGTGGTTGTAAAGATTTCCTAACGGCCGACGTCCTATCATAATTCTGACTATTTTGACATAAAAAGATTTTGTTTGCCATGAGGAGGTAGCTGTGTAAGTCGTACGGCATTGAAGTGTCCCCGTAATTGATTCACGATTTTATCTTCTGTGATGCAATGCTTTTTAATTGCAGAAAAGAATTTACCTGGTAAGTATATCTCTTCTCCATAAACCATTAATTTTCTTGGTTCATTATTGTGTCCTTGAGTTGTTTATGGAATTGTTCGACAATACTATTAGCTTGCGGGCGGTACAAAATGGTTTTTATGTGCGTAATACCAAGTAATGAAGAAAGGTCTTTAAAGAAATGAGATTCGAATTGCCGTCCATTATCTGTTAGTAGTATATTAACCGCCGAGGTGTAAAATGCTTTATTACAGGCGATCGGTAAGATGGTTTACTGGGGCGTAAAGCGCCAAGTAATTCAATTATTATTCAAAACTTTATCAATATACTTTTTATACTTTATTCAATATATTTTTGAGTATTTGAATTACATTATCCAAACCTTTTAATTGAATTACCTTCAGCTCTGCCTGTAATTTTCGAAGATATCTTTGAATTTCTTCAAATTTCTCTTCACTTGTACACCAGATTTTTCCAGCGATTCCACCCTTGCTTCATTTATTTCCTTAAGCAAGAACTAAGCAACAGAAATAAGAATTTAAGGTTGTCATAATCTCGATAAGTACACAATTCAAGTAAACTACACTTCTGAGTTTGGCAAACTTTGCATTTCAAAACTATTATAAAATTAATAATTTTATTTATTAATTATTAGTATTTTTAATTTAAACACCTAATATACACTTACCTAATCTCACTTTAATAGTTATTATTCAACTGCAATTGGGTTTTTGAACAAAAATTTTTTTGTCATAAATGGAAAGATCATATATAAGTTTTATAAGTAAACTATTTTTATTTTATTTTTTTTTACAATAATTAAGAAGTTAAATCAAATTAAAGATTAATTTTTAAACTTTAAAATTTAAACGCACCGACAATTCCCGAGCGTATATATATGTGACGTCAGATAGCTACACATAAACATCAAAATAAATACGTTTGAATTTGCTTCTATTTGACAGACAGTTGATTTGTGTGTATTCTGTTTTTACTTACTTTAAATTATACATCTTTATTAAAAATGTCTAATTCAAATAGTTATCGGACCTGTTTCGTACCACTTTGTAGAAATACTACAATAAGTACTACAACTGAAAAAATGTTTTTAAGTATGCCAAACGATGCTAAACGTCGAAATCAATGCTTTTTAGCAGCACGGCGTATTAATCCTAAAATTAAAACACATTTTTATTGTTGTGAAGATCACTTTGTTGTGTTAACAGTTATGTTCACATATGCAGATTGTAGCGATGTGACGTCACAAGCACTGTATCTGATGATTCTCGATCGCGGCGCGTTTCAGGTCATGTAATATTTTTTTAAATTTTACACATTTTAATTAATTTATAATTAATTGAATGTAACTTTTCAAAAACTTTTTGCTTTGATTTTCAATATTATTTACGATTAGGTATTGAAATAAAATAAAAAAATTCATTATTATTTTTTATTCCTAAAAATACCGTATTTTAATACCTTAATTAAGTAATTTTTTTATTATTTATAGTTTAATCTTACGAGATCTTTAATTAATTATATCGTAGGTATATTACAAAAATGATGGAAATTGATTCATCCAGTTTATTGCATTTTGGAGACATAGTCTCACTATATGCTGAAGGAAATGCTTCTGGATTTTTGAGCACTTTGGGGTAGGTTTAAAATTATATCGCAGTGTCGGACTGGATTTTCAAATATTGGGGTGTTTTTTACAAAAAAGGGCCAGATTAAAAAAACATTAATAAAAAAATATGAAAAGTCTGGTGCGAAATAGCATCCCAGCATTTTGATTCAGACTGCCATTAAATACGTAATAAACTTTAATTATTTTTAACTTGAAATCTCCGACACTTACATAAACAATCATACATGATCTTATACGAAGTCACCGACTGTATAAATAATTAACAAAAAACTTTACCGAGGAAGACCGGTTTAGGGGGATATTTTTAGTGAGTATAGCGTTTGTCAAAACGGCCCGGAGCATCCAAAGCGGAGGAGACTGAAGTGGAAGATGAAAACCTTACATCCACACTAATTGGTAAACTGATGCCTGTTGGTAGACCGCACGCTATCCTGTTTTCCAATACAACATTTCTTACCGTGGAATAGTAGTTTCGTTATTGCCGGGTAATAACGGACAATGATGTAAAAAGCACATATGAAATTTTAAATGTTAACATCGCTTAAAATGCATGGTCATTAACGTTATTGGCCGGGCGTTATATACTACATATAGTATATAACTGTAACAGCTACAATAAAAGAAAACATTAGTTTATTTATAAGCTGTTTTTGTAAACAACAAATTTGGTTTTGTTAATTTACGCTTAATCCCAATTTAATTGATTTAGACATTGTTTTGATATAATATTTTTCAGCCTGGTAGATGATAGATGTATAGTATGCCCAGAATCGGGAGACTTAAATACTCCACCAACAAAGTTTCGAGGTACAATAATTTTTTTATTCTTTCGTTTACTCTATAGTTAATGTTGTGATAATTTTAGATTGCTTGTTCAAAATATGTCCCATGAACAGATATTCGGCTCGGCAGCAATTCTGGAAAGCTATAAAACAAAGTATGGGTTCCAATACCCACGATACAAATCTTATCAGGAGATTACAGGTAAGTTAAATTGAAAATCTTAGTTTGGCACTAGGTGATTTGGTCCCTGGTAATTTGGTCCCCGGTAATTTGATCCCCGACGTAATTTGATTCTCGACGTAATTTCACCCCTGGTAATTTGACCTCCGGTAATTTGATTCCCTGGAAATTAGATATCCTGTTAAATTGGTTTTCGGTAATTGCACAGTTTTGCTAAATAAATAACATAAACTAACACTAACCTACTGACAGATCTATGTCTTCGCGTGGATCTATCTTTTACATACATTTTAAACTACTGGGGATGAAATTACCGGGGGTAAAATTACCGGGAGTGAAATTACTAAAAGATCAAATTACCATATACGTAGTTTATACTTAAACGAGTTTATTTTTTTTAATATTCTTTTTTAACTTAATTTTAGACCTTTCGTTCTGTTTTTTACTATTAATGTACCAAGTTTGTACACTTGGCACTTATGGTTCTGTGAGCACTTGCATAACATTCTGGTAGGGTACTAACCTTGTTAGATGTATGGATAACTCATATATCCAGCTTGGGCTTTAGATTAAAGCAGTGTAATCGGCGCGACCAAGCATTGAACCGTGGTCTCCCGCTTCGTAGCATGTCGATTTAAGCCTTATACCACACTGTTGGTCTTAATTTTCTTTTTTAAATATTGTAATTTTATATTATTCGAAATATTATTATTTGTTGATCAGGAATGAGGAAGAGCATCAAATATTTGTAGTATGTTATGGAACCGATATGTTAGAATTTATTCATATAAAATATTTAATTCTCTCCTCTCCTATGAGCTATTGAAAAATGTCGAACTTTTCGAAAAAAAATTAACCAAATAAAAAAGAAAATTTTAAATAGAAACGGAAAAAGTTTTCAGGAAATTGTACACAATTTGAGTTTTACTTCCTTTTTTTCATGACTGTAATAAAAAGAACATGAGTTTAAAATATATAATATATAAGATGAGAAACTGAGATTAGAAAATTAATTTCTATTATGCATGAATGAATGAAAAGATTATTTTTTTTTCACGTGGAAGGTTTTGCAATAAGTGAGAGAATCTCATTCATTTTTATGTTGTATTCAAACATCAAAAATATCAACTCGGAAACTTTCGCATTTTGTTTTAATTAAAAGAATAAGAAATATGTATAATGGTATAATGCTAATAATTGCTACATAAATAATTTGCTAAATAAACAAAAAAACGCCTATTATAAAACCTGGTTCGTCCAACCTTGTAATGTGTATGATTACTTAATTTCAGTTTTCAAGGCCTTGAACACCTTGAATTTTAAGTTTTTCTTTGAAAGTGCTTGCAATTTTAAAATTCTATTTCTTTTTAAAATGTTTTCCAATAATATTTTATAGCTTTGCAATGGGAACGGGATGCAAGATCAACCTGAACGCTATACATACTATATTTTTTAACATACAAAATGAAGATTTTATAAGATACATAAGTACAATTTACTTACTTATTTAATCATTTATAGTTACACTCATTTAAAAAATACAAAATAATGTATGGCCACTTAATTAGTAATACAATAATCGTCGTCCTTGTATTATTTTAAAAATGTTAACGTTACCATATTATATTGTATTATTACATATTAGTTATTAATTTTACAGTGCCGTAACCAGGTTTCTTTTTTGGGAAGCACAACATGACCCATGAATTTTTTTTAACTGTTCTCATTTAATTTCGCCTCTGATGCGCACACATGGATTAAAGAGATTTATATATTTTTAGCTGATAAATTAATTACATTTTGCATTTAGGGCCCATATGTTCACGTGTTTTTCAAGTTCTAAGTATCTAACTAAATTACTCACAAAAATATTCAGACGCTGCTATATTAACAATGTAAATTGTTCCTTTTGAGACTGTTCTTGTCATATAAAAATCACTTTTACGGCAATACTTATTGGACATTTTTTGTTGCAAATTTCATTCCCTTCATTTTTGTTTATATACATTTTTCTATTCCGTTCTACCGTTTCAGAGATATGGCGATTTAAAAAAGTCTCTGTACGATACAATAAAAAGTGCCACCTGTATATGAGTTCTGTAGATGCAAAACTCGGTAAATGCAAAATAACGAAAATCGAGTTGAGAACGCCATCTTATAGTAAATTATCTCCTCTATCTGAATCTGAAGCGATAATATTACAAAACTGACTTTTTAACATGTTAAATTGAATCAAAAATACACGATTGGTTGCAAAACTAAGTTTCAGTGTTCAGTGTATTAATGAGAACATAGAAGCAGAGAATGAAAATGTGAAAAGCGACTCTCCGCTCCAAGCAACATGCAGTTTGGCAGTGGAAGAGCTTCAATTATGATTATTTAAAGTTAATTTTTTCTTATTTTGGTAAAATTATTATCTTATTAATGTTTATATTTTGAATAAAATGCATTGTCTTAAGAGTTATTACAAATTTATTTCTTGATAAGCGCTGCAAAACTTGGTTTTCGAAAGCATACTGTTGCAAAACTAGGTAAATGCAATTTAATTTTTGAATTTAGCGGTCGCTGTTATTGAAGATACGTTTCAGGACCAATTAACTAATTTCTTAGTCATTACAGGCACCTACTATAAAAATATGAAACCTCTAAGTTGGTTCTTAAAGTGTAGAACTGTTTTTTGTGAATACACAAAACTATGACGTTTGTATTTACCGAGTTTTGCATCTACAGCACTTATATCAGAAATTGTGCTGAAATAAAAAAATAAACGTTCCAAATATTAAAATCATCCCTGAAGTGCTCAAAACTTGAAAATTACCGATCAAGAAGAACCCAGATCTTCGAGTACAATAAGAAATTAAAAAATTCCCCGGAGTACCCAAAACTTAAAAATTACAAATCTACAAGAACAGATCTTTGTGTTTAAGTTAAATTCTGCTATAATCAAAAAAATTATATTTGTAATATGTTCGAATCGAATCGGGAACTTTCACATATACCACGGCTTTGCCATACACTTCATGTCTTGTAGGTGAACTTTGGGGGCGTTTTTTAATACGGGATCGTATCATTTTGTGCCTTATGAGCTATGGTTCAAAAGACCGCATATTATTGCAAATCCTTTTAGGCGTTTAGGATAGTAGCCTTAGCCCTAATGTGGATGCTGACGTGAGATTTACAGTTTGCGGTGGGAGCCAGTGCCGCGCATATCCGGTTTATCGTTTTCACGAGTTGGAACGACCGTAACCGATTGTGTTTTTGGTAAATTTGCTTTGTCCCTACAAATAATGCGTGGTAAATTTGACTTGTGCAGGAAAAAAAAACACTTTCGGGCAAGCTCAGTTTAGGCGATCCTATCTGAGGTGTCTCTAGTCCAAACTTTTTGATCCAGTCTTCAGAGAAGGCTTTATTTATTTAAAAAAAAATCCCAAAATATGTACAATAAATTACAGTTACAATTTACAGCTTCTCCATTCTGGCTCCTTCTCGGGCTTTCGGATTTTGCAGTTTGTTGTTGCGATTTTGTTTGCCGTGTGTATTAGAGTAGAGAATTATTAGAGTAATATTTTATTCGTTATGGGAAAAGATTGTGGCAGGATTGCCTTTGACCTTTTGAGATTTTTGAGATTTTTGATTAGTTGTTTCACCTCCCGGTGGAAGGTGCTATCATTTAGTACGTTATCAGGTTTTGTTTTTTCCCATTCCATTCCTCGACTTCCGCTTCGATCTTTGCGGTATGATCGGGAATGGAGATGTTTATGTTAGTTGACTATGTCGGCTAGTGCCTTGGCTTTCTCGCGAGAGCTATACCGTGCAGTCTGTTTAGGAGGTGGTGGTGCTAGTTTTCTTATTTTGGAGTCTTTTTAGCAACCACCATGACGGAGGATTTGAAAGGAAAAGACCTCTCACCATGTTACCCCAGTTGATGTTTTTGAATTCCAAAAGGGCAGCTTTGAGTTGTTATTTTCAAGGAGCCGTACTCTTAACAGTCTGCCGAGTAGTCTGTGCGATGCGCAGAATACCTTACCCGGTTTTTATCTTGTGTCAGCTATTGCTTCTTAAACCTTGTCTTCGAAGATTTTAATGTTTTGTGAGAATTTTTCTCTAGTTTCACGTCGCATATTTTCATAATTATATATCTTCATATCTAAGGTCTCACGTGGTGAACTTGTTTGGCGTCTCCCAGTTTTAGGAGAACTGGGTTATAGTCCGAGTCAAGTTTATTTAGGGAGGTCAGTTGGTGAAGAAATATAATCTAATTTGCTCCAGAAGCCAGAAGAGCTTGCTACGGCACTGCTGTCCTCGTCGGATATTTGACATTTAGGTCTTTAACAAGGATAACCTCAATGCCATCTCCTTCTAAATAGTAGTGTGAATGTGTCTGTGGGGACTTTAATGGAGATTGTCTCGAACCCCTGTAGTGTCTTCAGGAGAAGTGATGCTCTATACAGATTTTAACGTAGATGGCGGTGATCTCACAGCGTCCGCCATCCCTATCGTTTCTGTATAGAGCAAAGTTGTGTAAATGAATCTTACTAGTGCGACTCTCTTTAAAATGTGCCTCGCTTACTAAGATTGCATCCAGGTCATATTTGACTGCGAATATTTCGAGTAGATTTTGATTGCAGGTTCGAATTCCAGTAAGCGAGCTGGAATAAATAGGATAGAGTTTATTGTTTCTGTCCATTGACGTGCGAAGTCGATGTAGCGAGGGGAGCTGCCCCTTTTTTCTTATTCGTTCTTTGTTGTTTTCCTGATTTATCAGTAAATGTGTACAAGTTTAAAAAAAATAAATAAAGAAAGTAAATAACTTAATAAATTTAAAATGTTTTAGTAGCAATCCGTGCTGCAATAATGATTAATTTAATTACTCAGCTTTTTATTAATTATAATTACAGCTACTAATTAAAAAATTAGGTTACTGTTCGTTAGTTTTTTTGAAAACTAATGAATAATTTAACGTAATTTTTTTTACAATGCTCAGAAAATTGTCCTCTTTCCTATGGTGTACAGGAAAAAGTTAAAATCTTGGTGACGTTTGACTGACAGTTCCCATGCTCCCATGCTCCCATCTTAATATATAAAATCCCAGCTTGCTCCTGCTACAGCGTGTCAATATTTTGGCAACATTTTTGGAGGGGCGCATGGAGGGGCGTGGTTAACAACAGGATTATTCAATAATAATTTTTGATGCGTTTAAATTTTACTATAATAAAGAAAATTTTACTATAAATAAAGAAAACCGGAATTATTCATAATCGGAAATCAAATTAATAAAATCTAAGTAAAAGAGAAAACTTCAAAACCGGTCGATCTTAGGTTATCGTTATAAATTTTTTAATTAAAACCGCTAAAAAAGAGATCCACCGTTTATCTACCCGTCTGCGGACGGGCTTTCCACCTAGTTATTAATAATTTGTTAATTAATAAAGTTTATAATTAATATTTTTTAATGATAAATTATGAAGGCATTTTTTATTCAATTCTCATCTTTGCCCTCTAAATTTTCAAAATTTGTACCCGTGGTATGAAATGTTAATCCAATAATCAATAGATAAGTGGTTTAGGTAGTGTAACTCGATATTAATAATATCAAATTTTTTAGAATAAACCAAAAAATGCACAAACACTTTTAAGAACTAAAATGTTTAAGTTAACACAATATAAATACACCGTATGTATATTATCGCAAACGTTTTCACCATACTATAGCATCATCGGGCGATGAACTAGAAAGAGAAACGAGAAAATTCCGTATTTATCGACAAAATTGCAAAAGAAAAGGGAGGGGGTAAGAGGGGGGTAATTTAAAAAAATTGTATAATTTTGTGTAAAGTTTACTAGAGGGTAGGGATATATTTAATATAAAATATTGTATTAAATATATATAAAATAATAAATATTACCAAGTAAATAACTGGAATTTTTGGAAGCTATGGAAATTAATAAATTAAAATATTCATCTTTATTACTAAATAGTCAATCTAATTTAAATAACTCACCCCTACTAAACATTTTTAATAAATAATACCTCCCCCCTCCCTTCCAACTTACTTCACATCCACTTACATTATTTCTCTTTTATATTAAATATATCTCTACCCTCTAGTAAATTTCACACAAAATTATACAATTTTTTTTAAATTACCCCCCCTCTTACCCTCTCTCTTTTCTCTTGCAATTTTGTCGATAAATACGGAATTTTCTCGTTTCTCTTTCTAGTTCATCGCCTGATGATGCCATAGTATGGTGAAAACGTTTGCGATAATATACATACGGTGTATTTATATTGTGTTTACTTAAAC
The DNA here is from genome assembly GCA_911387805.1 of Cantharis rustica. Lineage (NCBI taxonomy): Eukaryota > Metazoa > Arthropoda > Insecta > Coleoptera > Cantharidae > Cantharis > Cantharis rustica. Next base: position 15,168,181 of record OU426883.1, read on the forward strand.
ATTTTAGTTCTAAAAAGTGTTTGTGCATTTTTTGGTTTATTCTAAAAAATTTGATATTATTAATGTTAATCCGTCTCTGGTTTTTGATTTTTTGTTTTTGTAGTTTAATTTATAACTAACTTTATTTAATAATACAACTGCCTAACGAAAAATTTGATATTGTTATTAGCACGCTGCAGAAATAGAAAAAAAGCAAAATGACGGCGATAACCAAAAATCATGGGGATCAAACGTGCAATATGGAAGTGTCGTTCAGGTTAGTGAATTTTTTTATTAAACTTATTTTTAACAATAATTGGCCAGTGTTTCTTATGCTAAATCGGTGGTTTCCAACCTCTCCCGCTCTTGACTCTTTGAAATTATTTGATTGTTCAGTTTTTATTAGGTTTCAAGTGGGAGAATAGATATTCGTATATAAATGGGTTAATAATCAATGTTTTTCTTTATTTGGCCATCTACATGTTAACTAATTTTGTTTCTTGCTCTATCTTGTTATTATAGTAAAACTAAAATTCCTTTGAGGTCTTCTATAAAGGACATTCATGCTAACAGTGGAGTAACAAACTGTAACTGAATGTGACCTGAGGGTTAACCAAAATTATACCTGTCCGTATAGAAATTCCATTTTTGGGATTTGTAAGAAATTTGTGCTTAAATATTTTTTTTAAATGTCAAATTCGATTTTAGGAAATAGGGGGATCTTTGATGTTCCGGGGGGAGAGCAGCCAAAAATTGTGGCTAACTGTGATTAAGAAAGGCGGGGAGTCATAAAGCTGAAAAAATTACCAACGTTCTTTATGAACGACCTGTTATTATTGTTAAGACCACTTCATAGTACGGATCAGTAAATACAGTTTTTAAATATTTTTTTAGGGATCTACACGCTTGTTCTATTTCGCCCACTTTTAATCTCACTGGGGAGTTAGCTGTGCAGATGACATCTTCTCTATCGCTGCCATTTATTTTTTTAAAAAGTTTCCTCTCTGTCATCAGTTCTTCAAAGTATTTCTCTCACTTTTCCATTAATATTGCTGAGATTATTTCTTTTTTTTCTTTTGGAGTAGTTTTCTTATCAGTTTCCAATTCTCTTTTTTCCCCTCATATAAGTATTTGTCTTGCTACAGTTTCTCTCCCATGATTTATTCTTTTTTTTTGTTATTTATCTTCTAACTTCGGCTTGGGCTGGTTTATACATGATTTTATTCATATTTTCTTTGGTGCTCAGGTATTTTTGATATTTTTGTCTTTTTTTTTTTTTTTTAAGTTTTTGTATTTTTCCCGGTAATTCTATTTAAGATTTCAAGAAATAGTGATCACTTCTGCACGTTGCTCCCCTACATACCTTTACATCAAATATCTTCATATTTGTTTTTTGTTTTCTTCTTTGTTTTTGTGAGCACCACTATGTCTATTGTTCTTTTCTTTATTTCGTACATCACTTTATTCGCCATTTAAGAGAGATCCTGCACATTCCATGTACCAAAAATCGTTTTCCATTTTCTGAACTTCATTCGTCTTAGTTTTTGCGATCTATTACGAAGCTGTTGATTAGGTTTTTAACATTTTAGATTTTTCTGAGTATCGATACGTTCGTAGAAAAATATTTATTAAAACAAAAAATAATAAAGCCATCGATTTACCTTTAACAGGCTTGGACAAAAAAATAAAAAATTATATCAAACATTTTTAAGAAAATATTTAAAAAAATTATCAATTTTCATATAGCAATTTTTATTATTTTGTGTTTATTTCTGAAACAAACCTGTTAAATGTAAATGTCTTTTTTATTGTGTTTTTAAATAATATTTTTCTACATACGTAAGTATTTTTTATTTTACGGTTAAAAGTCATTATTTTAATATTGATAAGCAATCATGGACCAATATTGGATATTAATAAAACATGAATATTATAGCTACATGTTAGCAATTTATTTTGCAATTAAGAATTCACTAATAGCACAACTTGGAAGTTATTTGAATATATGATAATATAATAATATGAGAATAATATATTATTAGAATATATTATTTAGTATTGTTTAGATATTAATGCTGTTTTTAATCATTATTGTTCCAACATAGATACACAATATTACCCAATATGGGTAAGCAATATTGCACTAATATTGCCTGGACATTGCCAATATTGCGCAATATTTTGTGCTGCCTGGGGAGGATGAGTAAGCATCGGAGCCCGATGCTTCAATCCCCAACTTGGAGGTCTCCGAATTTATCTTCAAAGTTACTTTCTTTAAGTTAATAGTTTTAGAGTTATGTAGCTTACAATTCATTGTCAACGGTTCCTTTTTCTTAAACATATCTTACTTTCCAAGGTTGGAAACCACTATAATCTTGAGGATATGATCAATTGCCATCTACTAGTGTCTTCTCGTAAGATTTTTTTTACAAAATAAAGCGTTAGTAACACTGGATTAGATGTAATTAAAATTTCACTGTACTTTGTAATAAAATTTATTTATTAGCTTCTTCACTTAAAATCAAACAAGTACTTAACCTTAAATAACCGGCAATCAGCTTTATTGGAAAAAAATGCACTGCGAGTTTATTTAGATGGAAATGGAAACGAAGGTTCATGGTTTTACATCATACCTTTTTATAAACTTAGATCAACAGGTGATAATATTGTTTTGGGCGATAAAGTTATCCTGAAACCAGTAAACGCTGGTCAACAAGTACTACATGTAGCTGGAAATCACGAATTGCCGGATAACCCAGGTTGTAAGGAAGTCAATGTAGTTAATTGTAGTACATCATGGAAGGTTATATTATTTATGGAACATCGAGAATATTCAGGCGATATTTTAAAAGGCGGGGACGTTGTTCGTTTATTTCATGCCGAACAAGAAAAGTTTCTTACTATGGACGAATATAAGAAAACGCAGCATGTATTTTTAAGAGCCACTGGACGAAGTAGTGCAACGTCTGCAACAAGTAGCAAAGCATTGTGGGAAATTGAAGTTGTACAACATGATCCTTGTAGAGGAGGTGCTGGTCATTGGGATTCTCTATTTCGGTTCAAACATCTCGCCACTGGGCATTATTTAGCTGCAAATATGGATACAGACGAAACTGTAATTACAGGCAAATTGCATGAAAATGAAGAATCAGGTGATTCTAATGTGTACGATTTAGTACCTGTTGCTTATGCAAATAAAATTGCCTCCATGTTCAAACTTGACTCTACTACATTAACTAGAGCCAATTCCTTAGTACCTCAATCGAGTTACGTACGTTTATATCATTTTCGTACAAATACTTGGGTTCATTCCACATCTATTCCCATTGATAAAGATGAGGAAAAACCTGCCATGTCAAAACTTGGTTGTGCACCATTAAAAGAAGACAAAGAAGCTTTTGCTTTGATTTCTGTATCACCAGTTGAAGTTCGTGATTTGGATTTTGCTAATGATGCTTGCAAAGATTTGTCTTCGTTATCTACTAAACTCGAACGAGGTACAATTTCACACAATGAGCGCAGGTAGGTTATTAATAATATTAAACCAACCAAGGTATTAAAAAAAACATATTTATCAGAGCTATGACAACTTTACTTCAGGACATTGTATACTTTGTTGCTGACCTGGAGACGGAACAAAATAAAACAGAAGCACTCAATCTTCTTGTGACTAATCCTAATCGCGATAGGCAAAAGTTGTTAAGAGAAAAAGCTATTCTTGAACAACTTTTTAAAATACTTCAAGGTCCATTTATAGATTCTCCAAATGGAGAGCCTCCTTTTTTAAAAATTGAGGAATTGGGTGATCCTAAACATGCACCATACAAATACATGTTCCGACTGTGTTACAGGATTTTACGATTAAGTCAACAAGATTACAGGAAAAATCAGGTAAAAACATATTTGATGGAAAAACTTCATAGCATTAATTGATGGTGAGGCCTATTTCCCGGGGCACATAAAATGTTGTTATATTAAGAGGGGGGTACCACCGACATGTACCTCTTGAACAGAACTAAATACGCACAGTTTTTTCTTTATATTTGCTTTTATTTCATTCAAAATAAAGGATTATAGTAATGCAAAATAAAGCGGAAGAATAAAAATTTTTGTTGAATTAAATAAAATTTAATTTATAAGCATTTATAAGAATGCTCAATGTACATACTGCACAATGTCATTTTAATTTATAATGTCAGCATTATTTGTATCATATTTAACATAAGATATAATTATAATTCAGAATATAAAATAGCTACTATTGGTAAACACTTTTATCCTGTAGAAACACAATAGGTAAAAAATTCCTAACCTTAAACAAAGGATCGAACTCTCGTGTAGCTTTCACATGAGCTTCATGGTGGCAAATTAATTAATACTTGTAGTTTTGGCATTCTCAGTCCTTCTTGCGCTGAATATATTTTTGTTTTAACTTATGGTCCAGAGAAGCCATGATTCAGTTCATAATCAATTGTGAAAACTTATCATATTAAATAATAATAATAATAACTGAATTCAAATAAGACGAGAATATGCGTACTTTTATTATTTGTACATAATATAATTACAAAAAATATTGTTTACCTTAATTCGATTAGGTTAATTTGCGACAAATAGAACAACACGTAAAATTATTTCATCCTTTGGCGTGCTGAATTTTATAACTATTATTTATTTTCTACTTCTTACTAATAATAAATTAATGCTGAGAAATTTTAATGAATAAGTTTTAATTTTACAGGAAAACATTGCAAAACATTTTGGTTTTATGCAAACACAAATTGGTTACGACATATTAGCGGAAGATACTATTACAGCATTATTACATAACAATCGAAAATTGTTGGAAAAACACATAAAAGCTGCAGAAATCGAAACATTTGTTGATTTGGTGCGCAGAAATATGCACAATTGGGAATATCGTTTTTTGGACTATTTATCCGATCTTTGTATTTCTAACAAAACAGCCATTCCGGTTACTCAAGAATTGATATGTAAGCGCGTATTGATGAGTCAAAAAAAATCCGATATCTTGTTAGAAACAAGAATGATGAAAACTCAAATAGAGGTAGAAGATATTCAAAACGATACAATTACGCCCAGCGACGATTCAGTTATGGAATCTTTTGTAACTATTTTTGAAAAACAAGAAGTTGTCTTAGTGTGGAATAATCGTCAAACATTCATGTCTCTTAATGAATTATGTGGTGGTTTGAAGATGGGAAAAAAAGATGATCAAGCTATATTGGATTACTATCGTCATCAATTGGACTTATTTTCCAACATGTGCTTAAATCGACAATACCTAGCTCTAGATAATTTATCTCATCATCTCGATATAGATTTAATTTCGAAGTGCATGGCTAACGAAACAATAAGCTATGATTTAAGAGCATCATTTTGTCGTTTGATGTTGCATTTACATGTTGATCGGGATCCACAAGAACTAGTAACACCTGTTAAGTATGCCAGATTATGGTCAGAAATTCCATCAAAAATGTCAATTGTTGAGTAAGTTGACGTATTTAGTATGCACTTTTTTGTTACTAGATCTAAACTAAACATCTTTTTGACTTGACTGAATTATTAACATAGTATACAGAGTGAATCAGGCCACTCGTATAAGTTTTTTTAAAACAGCCGAGAAAAGTCAGTATGACTTTTTTAAAAGTCATGATGAATTTGTTCCAGAATGTTGAGAACTATAAGAATAGTTACGACAGCTGCAAATAATATTTTGCAGACTTGAAAAAAGGCGCATGGGGTACAGTCAGTTAACCCTCACCACGAATTTCAAAATTTTAACTACACTATAGGAAAGAGAACAATTTTCTGTGTATAATGCAACAAAAATGTTTTTGCATTGGTTTTCGAAAAAACGGCATTTTATAGTTTTTGAAAGCAGGGAGTTGTAATATGATACACCTAGACACCGGTCGCGTCATGATAACTCGCACGTTAACCGCCCCGCTCTTATTTCTGTTGACGGTACGTGTGCTTTGCGGTCAACACTCGGACAAGATCTTTGGCTTCGAGTTCCACCGTTGGCGAGTTCTGTCATTCTATAGGAATATTTTTAAAATTGTTATGTGTTAGTCAATAAAACAGGCCCGGAGGGCGCCGAAAGTGTCCGGAGGGTCTGTTTTCTTGACTAACTCAACCACGACCTATCGTAGATCCATGTTAAAACGTATATCTAAAATAGATATAAATTTTTGATTTTTAAATTTGATTTTTTCAAAAATTAATGGATAATCCAACAAAATTTTTATTTAATATGTTTAGAAAAGTGTCCTATTTCCTATAGTGTAGTTGAAACTTTGGAATTCGTAGTTAGGGCTTTCTGACAGTCCCCGGCACATGTATTGCTGTTCTTGCTTGCTGCCATTCACCAAATTTACCTATCACTCTTTGGGAGAATATAATCTATTAAACAAAATATTGTATAAGTTTTATTGATAATAAAGTGCGCAAACGCACTAACCTCGTTTTTTCACTGGAATAGTGTCGTCTTATACACTCCTAAGTTTTGCAGGATCTTTAGAATTATAAACATAGACTCCGTACATGATGCAGATGATTACCGAGTATAAAAGATCTGATCCCAAAAGTTAAATAAAAAAAATTAATTTAAATTAATATTGAATTAAAAATTATTTTTAAAATAAAATTCATCTAAAAGAGGCAATCTATATTTGCTCAGCTTGTTAATTTTAAAAATTTTAATCAATTTTATTTAAGTTATGACAGCACCAAAGCTCCAGATCCGAATAAAGAAGTGGTAAGAAGTCGATTTTATTCAACCATAGTATTTATAGAAGATTATTTATGCAATGTGGTTGCAAAAATGTGGCCATTTGGTGATCTAGAACAAAATAAGTTAACTTTTGCGGTAATTTAATTTACAGTTCTCGTTTATTAAAATATTTACATTGACTTCGTCAACAGGTGGTAAAATTGGCTCGAGAATTGATTTATTTTGGATTTTACAGTTTTTCTGATTTGCTTAGATTGACTAAAACTTTACTAAGTATTTTAGATTGCATTTCAAAAAACGATTATATGGATGGAGGAATTCCTAAGGAAGAAGTTGATAGTAAGTGTTTTGAAAATTGAAAAATAATTAAACCGCATTATTTTTATTTATAAATAGCTGAGAAAACACTAACCGAAGAAAAAGATACCTGCTTGTTAATTTTGTTGCTTGTTGCAGTGTCAGCAGTGTCGTCACAGGGTGGGCCCAGTCCACCTAAAATTTCTTTGGCCTTTAATAAGCCTTCATACATCATATTTAATTTTGTTACTTGCTATACTAGTATTTATAAATGCCAAAAATATGTAAAAAAAATTTGGCCTACTATAGAAATTCTGGTTGACTTGAATCAGAAATTCTGGCAATGTCGCTGATATTTTACTAATTTCTTTTGTCATTAGTTTAGTATGTTAACCGAATACTGCTGACACTAAGGTACCCGGTTCGAATCCGGAAAGAGTTTAAACTTTCTTATGATTGTCTTTGTGTTTCGGAGGGCACGTAAAGCCGGCGGTCCCTCTGAGTTGATGATTGCCACCATCAACCACTAAAAACAGGGTTACAGGCATTCCCTATTCCGGCCTAGGCAACCGTGGGGTTGAAATGCTTAAACCTTTCTTGACAAAGATAGAGGCTAATGGTGCAACAGTGGACCGAAAAGACTAATTTGGCCAACCATGGGAACGTCGTTGATATTTTATTAATTTCTTTTGTATTTTTCTTGATATATTGGGAAAATTTGTTGCGAGTTTTTAATTATTGTAAATTTTTTAGCTGAAGGTGCAGTTTTACGCACTATTGGTGATACGGGAGCTGTGATGACATCAGTTACGCTAAGTCCAGTTGGTGACGTGGTTGTTTCTTCAAACACCAACCAGAATAAAGTGCCAAAGAAAAGTTCAAAAGAATTGATTATGGACACCAAGCTTAAAATTATAGAAATTTTACAGGTTGACAAAATTATTTTAAAGATAATCTAGATGCTCACATCATATTTTTAGTATATCCTAGATGTACGTTTAGATTTTCGTATCAATTGTTTACTTAGCATATTCAAACAAAAATTTGATGAATTTGAAAAAAATTCTGGTGACTCATTACTTTTGAGTTACAAAAATATTGATTTAAAAATGATTGGCAGTCAAGCCGAAGATATTTTTGGCTGTAGTGAAGAATTTGCAGTTTTGGATCTCGATGGTCATGGTGGACGTACATTCTTGCGGGTTTTATTGCACTTAATTATGCACGATTATCCATCATTGGTATCTGGTGCACTCCATCTACTCTTTAGACACTTCAGTCAACGCCAAGAAGTTTTGCAAGCTTTTAGTCAGGCAAGAAACTAAAAAACTTTAAAGTTATCAGTCTGAAAATATTTTTTTTATAGGTTCAGTTGTTAGTATCAGACAGTGATGTTGAGACTTACAAACAAATTAAAACTGATTTAGACGTTTTACGCCAATCTGTTGAAAAATCCGAATTATGGATATACAAATCTAACTGTATAGAAGAATATAGTTCACCAACAGGTAAAAATTACTATCATGTTTATTTCTCCCTATGATTCTTCTTCGATCGTTTATTTAATTAATTAATTATTAATAAAAAAAAATAAAGATGAAGATGACGAATCTACTCCCCGCAAACCAACTTCCAGTTTGACTAATATCGAAAAAAAGGAATCAGCTATAAATTTAGATGTTGGTCCTCTTTTACATCCAGAACAAACAGACGAATATAAAAAAATTCAACAAATTTTAATCCGAATGAACAGACTTTGTACACAAGGCTCATCAAATTTACTTAAACCAAAAAAGCATGAACAGCGCTTACTCAGAAATGTTGGGGTTCATACGGTAGTTTTGGATTTGCTTCAAATACCGTACGATGAAAAAGAAGATGTTAGAATGAACGAACTCATGAGATTGGCACACGAATTTTTACAGAACTTCTGTTTGGGCAATCAACAAAATCAAGTGCTGTTGTATAAACATTTGGATTTATTTTTAAATCCAGGGGTGAATTAGCTACCTATTGTAATAAAAAAATGTTTGACGCATGTTTTTATAGATACGAGAAGCTCAAACTGTTTGTTCCATATTTCAAGATAATTCCACTTTGTGTAATGAAGTCAACGAGAAAGTGATTCAACACTTTGTACATTGCATCGAAAGCCACGGTAGACACGTGCAATACTTGAAATTTTTGCAAACTATTGTGAAAGCAGAAAATCAGTTTATAAGAAAATCGCAAGATATGGTTATGCAGGAGGTGAAATATTTCGAATGATCTGAATATGTTTTCAAATTTTAACTTTTAGTTGATTAACGCAGGAGAAGATGTTCTTGTGTTTTATAACGATAAAGCTTCGTTTAACCACTTCATTGATATGATGAGGTCTGAACGACATTCTATGGATGAAAGTAGTCCCCTTAGATACCACGTGGAGTTAGTTAAATTGTTAGCTTGTTGCACTATGGGAAAAAATGTTTACACGGAAATTAAATGTCATAGTTTATTACCGTTAGATGATATTGTTGCTATGGTTACACATTCAGATTGTATTCCCGAAGTAAAGGAAGCCTACGTAGGATTTTTAAATCATTGTTACATCGACACGGAAGTGGAAATGAAAGAAATCTATACGTCGAACCACATGTGGAGTTTATTTGAGAAATCATTTTTAGTTGACATGGCAGATATTGCAACAGCACCTTTGGATAGAAAGCATCCGGATAAAGCTTTAGAATATTATGTGACCAATGAAGTGATGAATATAATTTCAACATTTTTCAGTAGCTCATTTTCAGATCAAAGTACCACTGTACAGGCAAGATTAATTTTAATTTTCACTTTCTGTGTACAAAATTGTTGTTATTGTCTATATTGCTATGTTTCGAGCCAAATAAGTGCTATGTTCCCCTTGCATAAATTTTTAAAATCCTACCCTTTTTCATAAACTCCAATTTTGCAAAGTAATACGCGACTTTTGTGGCATGAGACTCTTATCTTTCTAATTCTTACAAATATGGTCGTAAACTTTCAATACGTCTTATTAAATAAAATTTGTTGTGGTTCCAAATACAAATGTTTTCCAATTACTTTATTATTTTAATTTTTAACTCAACTTGACCAATTCTTCATCCAAAATTCACAAGTGCTTCCGTAGTTTTAGCACTGCTAGTGTTATCTATTTGTTTAAAATAGAAATTCGTAAATTATAGCCGAATTTAAATTTAAAAAATTTTCTACATCTTAATATTAATTATTAAATCAATTAATAAATTAATATTATAATCATATTAACTTTTAGGCATTATTCTTCTGATTTTTTTTATTGTATTTATTAGACACACCAGCCAATTTTCATTCAATTACTAAAAACATCATTTCAAGTATCGCAGTGTTTGAGTTTAACACCTCTACAACGTTTTAATGTTGAAAACTGTATTTGTACACTTTCCGACGTAGGTCAGTAATATTTTCAATTCTGAAAAAATATTTACTGAAGGTATCATCTTATGGGTTTTAGCAAAACATTGCGGTATTGCAATACCTTTGGATTTAAAAAGTCAAGTTAATGCAATGTTTAACAAAGCGACAATTATAACACGGCAATCTAAAAAATGGTTACAAGCTTCCAAAACTCCTAAAATGGAAAGGTCACAATCACAAGTATTTTTTAATTAGAATTCTGTAACAATAGTTTTCATTTAGATATTTCCAGGTGATGCGTTTGCACAGAAGCATAATAGAAGGTTTACAAGATATCGTATCATTATTGGAGGATCAATTAAAACCTTTGGTCCAATCTGAACTTTCTTTGTTAGTGGATGTTCTGTACAGACCTGAACTTTTATTTCCTCCAAGAACAGAATCTCGAAGAAACTGTGAAAGTGGCGGATTTATCAGAAGGTAACTTCAAGTTTTAACTTTTTCAAAATTTGAATTCCTACTTTTAGATTAATAAAGCACACTGAGCAATTATTAGCAGAAAAAGAAGATAAGTTGTGTGTAAAGATTCTAAGAATACTTACGGGAATGATGACTATCGACTCACATTATGAGGAAAAGGCAAGAAATTTTTTTATGGTAATTTAAAGGTAGGAAGTTCGTGTAGTGAAGCCTGACAATATGTATGTATGTACAGTGAAAATAAAACATATACACAAAAATTGAATTCCCCCCAAGAAAACTTTATCTACCTCTCCAATAGAAGTGGAAGGAAATGAATAATTTAATCTGAAATAGTTTATTTATACTATTAGGGGGGAAAATGCAACTCATGAATTTCCTAGCTATAACTGATAATTTTCAGTTACCTTTATCATGTTTCTTAAAGAAATTTTGAAATTTAGTCCGAACTTTTGTTTGAACTTACTGTTGAACCTGTAAAAATTTTTGAAAATTTCAAGGATGGGAAACTTTGCCAACTTGGCAAAAAAGATATATACTTAAATATGTTTTTTTTTACTTTACAACTCATTATTTATTAACTTTATCGATAAAATACTAATAGTTATATACTAAACCATTAAATTCCCTACGAAAATATATAATTTCTTTTTTTGTAAAGCTAATATTTCATATTAGCTTCATATATTAGCTTTCATATATCTGCTTAATATTCGCAAATTGCGAATATTAAGCAGATTGATTAATTCTCCCAAAAAACATTCTACGTGCTTATATAATTTATTATTTAATTTGCTATTTTTCTTGTTAACACTATAGTAGTTATTTAAGTTATCGTTTTAATAAAATGGCTCAGAAATTTTGAAAAATTTAATAATGTGCTGAGTATGATGAACAATAAGTAGATCAATTATTAGCTCATGTTTCTAGCCTCTGGGACAAATAAATTAGATTTACAGGTGAAAAAAATTTATCATGGTATCTTTGGGAACTCCATGTAGAATGTAATACTTAACAAGAACTAAACAGAACATCAAATCTGATTAGATTGATTTTTACAGCAGTTTCCAGATACTACAACCGTATGTCACAACTGACCTCTGACCTAGCACAAACGGTAAAGTAGTAGTTTGTATTCCTTCAGCAGGCTAACGTCTTGATTGATCACTGAATACTGTAGGAGTAGGTAAAATACAATGTTTGTATTTTGCTTCTTCTATTGCTTTCTTTTATGTTAACTATTTGTCTAAGATTATACCAAGATATTCGATGTCTTTTTGTAATTCGACGTTTATATTATTGATGGTTATATCGATTGTTGGTTTAATTCTGCTGTTTGTTTGTAAACATTGTGGCTTCGATTTTATTGACATTTAGTTTCAGCTTCCAGTCGCTGAAAAATTTGCAGTGTCATCAGCATATAACGCAAGAATAGTGTGTGAGTGATTAGGAATATCGTTGATGTAAATATTAAATAATCGAACCTGAGTTCCGCAAATACCTGCAGGGATGTTCTTCAACAAACATGTAGTTTTTAATGTCTTACGATGGCGATGACATTTGTTTTTTTAGCACAACGAAGTTTCTGTTCCTTGAAATGTTCAGGACTTTTTACAGGTCCAACAGTAACCTCAAACAAACGTTCATCCTGATATCTAAACTTCCTATTTATTTCCTTAAAATACATACTGAAAATGAAGCTTTGTTGTCTGGGCTGTAAAGCTAAAAATATCTTGATATGATTTTATATTTTAATTAGGGCGATGTCTTACGAAACAGTTTACTTGCACGTTATTTTGGAAAATCGTTTTCTCAAAGACCTAATACTGAGTTAGAAATTATTCGATTACCCCAGATGATGCATGGTCCTGGAGCTAAATTACTTAGTAGAGTAGGGCGTACTCTACACGAAGTTCAAAGTCATTTAGATAAAGAAGGCGCATCTGATTTGGTTGTAGAGTTGGTTATAAATTCTGAACATTCAACTTCAATATTTAGCGAAGCTGTACACTTGGGCATTACTCTGTTAAAAGGAGGAAATCCAATTATTCAAAATAGTATGTTTAACAAATTGGTGGGAGGAGAGTTAAGCCAGCAATTTTTTAAGGTACGTTGAATTTCTCCATTATTGAAAATTTTATGACTGATTTTAAAAATGTAGGTTTTTTATGATAAAATGCGCAATGCTCAGCAAGAAGTAAAATCGATGGTTAATGTCAACACTAATGATATGGCTGCCAAAGCACACGAAGGTAAACAAGACGGCAAAGATATTGATAAAAACACAAGAAAAACTGAAAATAATACAAATGGAATTAAAATAAGTGAACAGCTTCAAGATCAATTAAATAGAACTGTTGCTAACTCGATTTCTCAAGGGTATTCAGTTATTAGAAGTTTATCTGCTGTTGACGACAGTTATCCGAACAGTGTGGAAGCTACTTCTGCTTTTAAGGACATGCTAGCCAAAAAGTTAAAAAAACGCAAAGAACAGGATAAACAGAATTTTTTGTCAGAAAAAATTTTAATCATGCAACCAATTTTGAGATTTTTACAACTTTTATGTGAAAATCATAATCCATCTCTGCAAAATTTATTGAGAAATCAAAATAATAAAACAAATTTCAATTTAGTGTCGGAATCTCTGATGTTTTTGGATTGTATTTGTGGATCAACAACTGGTGGATTAGGATTACTTGGGTTGTATATTAACGAAAATAATGTTTCACTGATTAATCAAACTTTAGAAACTTTAACTGAGTACTGTCAAGGTCCTTGTCATGAAAATCAAAATTGTATAGCCACTCATGAATCTAATGGCATTGATATTATAACAGCGATAATATTAAATGACATTAATCCTTTGGGAAAAACTCGCATGGATTTGGTGTTGGAATTGAAGAACAACGCGTCGAAATTACTTTTAGCAATTATAGAGAGTAGACGTGATAGTAAAAATGCTGAACGAATTTTATACAATATGAACCTTAAACGGTTGGTTGATGTTGTCTGTGGAGCGTACCACCAAGAATTGACAAATAAAAAAAAAGTTGATGACGACAGTAACGATTTTGATGATAACGTTTCTCCACGCAAAGTAGGACAGAATATTTACATTCTTTGTCATCAGTTAGCTCAGCATAATGAAGAATTAGCTTCTCTTTTAAAACTGACAGTTGGTACCGTCCCAAAAATACGTGAAGCTTTGTTGTACTATGGGTCACACACAGCGCAGATTGAAATCGTAAGACATAATCGCACATTAGAACAAATTGTTTTTGCCATACCAGAAATTTGTGCGTGTATTACCAGGAATACTAAATATAAAGTTTTGAACACGGCAGAGAGAGATGATCAAGGCTCTAAAGTTGCAGACTTTTTTGACCGCACAGATGAAATGTTCAATGAGATGAAGTGGCAGAAGAAATTAAAAGGTAAGTTGGAAAAGTTGTTCATCAAATTTTGAGTTGCCCGAAAGTATTTTCCGCTACTAAAATCGCTATATGTAAATGAATCTTAACGCTTTTATTGTTTAGCACAACCAATCTTATTTTGGGTTAGCAGTTACGTGTCCTTATGGAGCAACATTTTATTTACCTGCGCTGTTCTTATAAACCTAATTGTTGCATTTTATTATCCTTTCAATGACACGAAACCAAGTAAGCATTCAATATGATTTGTGCAAAGAAAATTTTCAATTGAAATTTCAGTTGAACTGGGTTCGACGATTTCTGCTCTAACTTGGACTGCAATGACGGTTGCAGTGGTGATAGTATTAACGGTTTCTAGGAAAACTGGAATTCAAACTTTAGTGGCATCAACGATACTAAGACTTTTATTTTATTTGGGACCTGAACCTACATGGTGGCTTTTGGGAACTTTTACTGTTGTTCTTAAAGTAATACATCTAGTCAGTATAATGGGGAATCATGGAACGTTAACGAAAACATATCACCAAATACTCACGAATGCTGAATTGTTGTATCATATAACTTATTTAATATTTTGTTTGTTAGGAACCTTGATGCACCCGTTTTTTTTCTCTTTCTTGGTATGGGTTAACAAAAAATTAAACAATTTTTATTCAATTTATCATTTTTAGCTATTTGATGTTGTTTATCGTGAAGAAACGTTGATAAATGTGATTCGTTCTGTCACGAAAAATGGACGTTCCATTATTTTAACCGCAGTGCTAGCAGTAATATTAGTTTACATGTTTTCCATTATTGGATATATGTTTTTCAAAGATGATTTTCTTGTTAATGTTGATGAAGATATAGTAGGTAAAATTTCTCAGTTAATTTACTTCTCCAAAATATTTGATAATCACATATTTTTAATAGCAGTTCAGAATATTTTGTAAATAAGGTAAAACGAGGGAGTTTTCAAAACTAAACTGAGTTTTCGTTTCATTGGATTTATTAATAAGTTGCGATTTTGTTATTTAAATTTTTTTTAACTTTTGGTAGAAGCTTCAAAAAATGTTGGTTGTGCAACCATATCAGAAACTTTGGGTTTGAAGTATCCGAACAATATGGATCAAGAATCTCAAAGCACATGCCAGAAACCAGCTATTCCTGCCGCTGTTGTTGTAGGAAATGATGTCAAGGAAAGAGCTTGTGATTCCCTTATTATGTGTATTGTGACAACTCTTAATCAAGGATTAAGGAATGGGGGTGGTATTGGTGACATCCTGAGAGCTCCAAGCAGTTCAGTACGTAAACATATCAATATTCTTCTTCAACCTCTCTTGTTTTACAATAAAATTTAAGGGAATCCCCTTATTTTTATAAGTACAAGTTCTTTCTTGTTACTTAAAAACTTTATTAAAAATTAAATAATTTTGATTGTTGTTTAAAGCTTTAACGGTGTGTGTCCCATGTGAGAGAACCATCAATAAAGTTTTAAAACAACAAAAGAAATAATTTAATTTGTTCTTTTGAGCTGCTTTTTATAAACTGTTTTTTTTTTATTTTCTGCTTTATATGATTTTTTGCATTTATTTTGAAATTGGTTAGCTTTTTGTGACATTATATATAGTATTTCTTTTTTTATTTACTAAATAGGTAATTTAAAATTGGGATTTAGATTGGATGTTGAGAAGTGGATTAGAAATTTGTCGAAAGAGTTTTATCACTTATTATAAATACGGGCAAATTAATATCAAGTTTTAAAAAATTTATATTGAAGAGGAAGAGGGTTTTTAAATTTTGATTGTTCAATTTTGAAGTTTAATCAGCTGATCAGTTATTATTGATTTCATTGCAGTAACAAATTATTCCTCTTAACTAATGGTTTTGATTATTGGTTCTGACGTACATATACATATTGGCTGTATGTATTCCTCGGCGTTCCATTCGTAGTTTAGAGAACTTGGAATACCTTCTTGTAGCTGGCGGGGTGTGGGCCTTCGCAGCTTGCATAGGTGGTTGACGTGTCCCTTGGTTCCGTGCAGGAACTTGTCATATGGGGCTATACGCTTTTGACGCATCTGGCTGCTGATCTGCATTCACTTTGGGTGTGACTGAACGACTGCCCCAGTCTGAATTTTTTATTTGGCGATTCTATCGCCACGTCGATTTCAAGCATTTTCTGTATGGTCGAAATACCTTTGCTGGCTTCTGTTTTTGGAATTGTAGCTAACAGAGGAAAATGGGCTCCCAATCGCGGCCGCTGTATATTTTTGCTACGTTCGTTACCTTGAAACTCTGTGTTTCCAGGTCCTCCTTGACTTGTTTTGTCGTTATTGATTGATGGATACCCCTAATTACAACTTTTTTTTTTCCCGGCAGGGGTGAACAGAAACCTGCGCTGTCTGTTATTAAGCTTGATTTCAGCAGTTTGTGCAGCTTTCTGTAATCTTCTGGTTCACTAGAGTAGATTGCGAGTCTGTCAGCCATGTTTCTAACGTTACTGTATTGAATTCCTTTGGTCTTGATCCTGATCACCAGGCTGAGCCACGCCGAAGTGTCCTTGACGGGATGGGTGGGATTCTTATCCGACGGGGTCTCTTCTGTGGGTTCTTTCCTTGCGACTGGCTAATTTTTGGGGTCGCTTCAGTTCTATCTGGTGTAGAAGTGGCTGATACTGGCGTTGGCTCAATATCGGCTGTCACTGTGATTTGGTCCGATTCCGAATTCCGTCATTGATTTGAATCTATCGACCCTGCGTAAATTCTTCTTTCTCATCGGTCCTAACGTTCCAGACCGGTTGGATGTCGTCCTCTTCTACAGCATCTATCTCCGTGCTGCAGTCACTCTTGTTACTTGTACTGGCTTCTTTCAGTGATGAGATGATAGATCCACTTGAGAGTGGCCGCGTTGAGCCAGCAGTAAATTCGGGTAGTCGGTATCTGGTTTACTAGGGGTGCTTGGTTCTGGTTGTGAAAGATTGGGTGTTCGTAGTACTGGTTCTGGTTTGGTTTCTTCTCCTTTTTATAGTTTTCCTTCTCTATTTATATGATGTCCATTTCAGCTAATAATCTGTTGTATTCTTTCTGATTGTAATTTTGATCGGCCATTTGTCGTTTTACCATTTTTATAGATTTTCTCCTTGTCCTATTGGTATTTTACAATAATTGTAACTATACGTCTGACTTGCTCGACTGTCTGAGCGTTTTAAATTTACCTTGAAATTTATGTCAATTAACAAATAAAAATCAACAGCTTTATTGTAAGACGGAGGTATTTCTTGCTTTTTAAAATACAGAAACCATTACAAAGTTGTTGCCTAAACTCCTATTTGTTATTTTCAATTTATTATCAAAATATAAAAGAATTAGACAATCTAAACTACGTTGTATTTCTATCATTTGGCTAGGACGCACATTGCACATCGGGTACCCAGTTCTATAGGGGGGATATGTGACAAAATATATATAAATTAATTTTTTGTGATTTTAAAAGGGCGTACATTCTTTGCATAATTTTTCATACAAAATTTTTTTGATCCTCCAGACCTAGAAATGCGAAATTTGACAGAAAAAAATTCACTTGTTTTTAGATAACAATAGTACATTTTACAACGAGTGAAGAAATGTCACTTCATTCCCGAGTTTTACTATTTTTGGATTACCGCTCAAAAATTTTGAAACAAACAGCGTAAGCGGTATTCAGATTAGAGACAATCTCACTGGGCTTTTTAAAAATGGGTAGTACTTGAATCCCAAAAATGCAAAAAATTATATACCTATACATACATACAGATAAAGATTTTTATGATTTTTTTTTAATTGATGTTGTTTGCTGTAGGAATCATTATTTGTTGCAAGAGTCGTTTATGATCTTCTATTTTTCTTTATTGTTATATTTATTATACTTAATCTCATTTCTGGTGTTATTATTGATACCTTTGCTGATCTCAGATCTGAAAAACAACAAAAGGAACTCATTTTGAAGAACACTTGTTTTATTTGTGGTAAGTAATTATTCAAATTGATTTCTAGTTTGAAATATAATTTGGAGGCGTGTTTTTAGGTTTAAACCGTATAGCTTTTGACAATAAAACTGTCAGTTTTGAAGAGCACATCAATTCCGAACATAACATGTTTCATTATTTGTACTTCATTGTTTTAATAAAAGTGAAAGATCCAACAGAATTTACTGGACCAGAAAGTTATGTTTACACTATGGTAAAAACCTGCAATCTGGATTGGTTTCCACGATTAAGGGCCATGTCCTTATCAGCAATTGAAGAGGATACTGAACAAATCGAGTTTCGTGGGTTACAATTACAATTAGAAACAACCCAAGTTTATATTTCTAATTTATCTCAACAACTTTTAGAACTAAAGGAGCAAATTATAGAGCTACGTAAACAAAAACAAAGAATTGGATTGTTAAATTCAGCTTCTTATATGTGCACTTCTAATATACTTTAAAACTTCTTCTCTGTTTACTGACTTTTGTTTAATGCAGTTTCTATTACTTAGCTTAAGTATTATCTATATAAATATTTTAGAACATCCAAAAATTGCACGCACGTTTTTTGAAATAGAATGATTTAAGTTTTGACAAATAAAATATATTGTAAGTATTGTAACGAAAATTAAAACGTTTATTTATTTCTAAAGGGCTAATACAAATATTTACAGATACGATTAATAACAATTACTAAACTAAGATTAACACTAACACTAATTACACTACAATTTATTTACACTATAATTTATATTTAACACTAAGTCTATATTTATTTAAACACTCGGTATAACGTTATCACTTCACTGTATTTATGTTCACTTGATTTATGTTAACAGTCGCGCGTTGAACTGGAATTCATTCGTCACAGGAAAGCATCGGTATTTATACGTGAATACTGCCTTCCAGAAACTTCCAGGAATTTCTACCCATTTCCCGAATGCAATCTAAGCAGTATTTGAATGACTAATGATGTTATCATGCATGACTCATCACAGATGACTCATCATATATGACTCATCATGTTTGACTCATCATACATGACGTCATACATTAGTCATCAAATATATTTAAACGTTCGTTCGTAACAGTATAATTATCATAAACGTAAAAATATTTAATTTTAAAAAATGTATATATATGTTATGTACCAAGTTGGAAATTCTACAATTCGCACACTGTATAGTGATTTTTGTACCGAACGCAAAGTGCACAAGCTACTCTGTAGTCAGTGCGATTTACCGGTCTTGGTATTACGAGCTTTGTACTGTTTGGGATCTGTACGACTCATTTGTACCGAGCTGTTAGTTTCAACCTTTCTGCCAACTTGGTACAATTTAATTGTATCAAATTTAATTATTGTACAAAGCCCGAAAGAACAACAGAAGAACAGAAATTAAAATAACAAGAAAAGAAAAATAAATATTTTGACTTTATTTAAAGTAAATATAATTCATTATAAAATAAACAAACAAAACAAAATATTTTTTTCATAATCATAATCAGGGCTCGGAACTTTATGCGCTAGAAAACAATGAAATACGTGCATACGTATGCGCTAAAAAATAGTAAAATATGCGGTATAATATGCAGTAAAAATTAGGATAATATTATGCAAAATTTATAAAAAAATTTGCTTTATCTTAAAATGACAAATAAAGAAAGTTGTAACTGTTAACATTTATTGAAGAAACAAAACCAATATTAAAAATAAAGAATAAACTTTGGAAGTTTAGTAAAACTTGGTTTAATTTATAAACGATGTTTAAAAACGTAGGTGTTTTTAAATTATTTTAATAATCAGTGGCGTAAGTATACCATCTGAGGCCCGTGGCAAATTCATTGGATGCAACTCCCCGTAAAAATCGTCACGTTGTAATTGAATTTTAATAAATCACTTAAGAAGTTACTCGACAGTATTATACCTTCCAATTTAAAAATATTTTATTTGAAAATATTTCCTTGACAAAAATGTTTTTCCTTGAGATATTAGCGCTAAAAATTTTAAATTCCATTACTTTTCCAGGTTTTCCATACAAGTGGGAACCCTGTTATATAAAATTTATAATTTTTACTAAATTTTGTTAAAAATGTTAGGTTACTTTTGAGTTTGTGGCTTCTCGGGCGGGGCCCGTGGCATTTTGCCAGCTCTGCCAATCTATAGTTACGCTACTGTTAATACCAATATACAAATTACTTCTAAACTAGTAAAATTAAACAGTAATTTGTATGGTTGGTATTAAAATAATTTAAAAATTTTTAAACATTGTTTATAAATTAAACCAAGTTTTACTAAACTCAAAATTAAACTCACGCTGTACAAATGGCCCGAAATCAACAAAATATGAAATTATATGTTCTTAAACCTAAAATATGCGAGTTTGTCTAAAAAGTAACGAAATATGCAAAATTATGCGACAAAAACTTTTATATTTGACATGTAGGTAATATGAAACAAATTTTTGACTAACCACAATTACAATATGCACTTTCCAAACAAATATGCAAAAGCCTAAAGTTCCGAGCCCTGATCATAATCATAAATTTTATTTTCCAACAGGTATACACCCAATAACAGGAAAAAAATAAAATCTGATTACATCATCAGATAAAACAATATTATATACATAATAAGTCACACCAAAATAAAATAATAAAACAAAGCAAAATTTCAAAATCAACAAATCATAAGATGATCAACAACGTAATCCCGAACAAGTCTTTTAAACATTACTAAACTATTAAAGTTATCATCAACCAAATCAACTATTTCTGACATCAAATTAAAATTGTGACACATTACATTTATGGGACATCTTTCACAATATCTCGATCTGAAGCAATTCAGATAGAATGCTGATCTCAAACGGCTAGCAGGCCTCGGAACCAGAAAATTAATTCTGTTTAATAATATATGACAGTCATATTCGGCATTAATAATTTTGTATAAAAACACAACGGTCGCTTCAAATCTGTGAGCCTGCAACGTCTGAAAATCAAACTCCTTACAAAGCAGAATATGGCTAAAACCGATCACCGGGTATATGCCATGCTTCTTTAAGTATAAATATTTCAAAAAGCGTCTTTGAATGACTTCTAGTTTAGTCACATAACACTGATAAATGGAATACCAGATGATCGATCCGTACTTAAGTCCGCTACGAACATATGCATAATACAGACGCTTCAAAACTCCAAGAGCTGTGAAGTCTCTACAATTGCGATTTATAAATCCTAGAGTTTTAATTGCTTTGGATCAAATACTTTCCACATGTCCAACAAAACTCAGCTGAGCATCAAAAAGAACGCCCAAATCTCTACACTGATTGCAACGCTCAATAAGTTTACCATCAACTCTGTACGAATAGTGAAGAGGTTTCTTTGCTCGAGAATATGTCATTATCCTACATTTAGCAATATTTAAATATAGGCGATTACTCGCACACAAGTCACTTAGCAAATCGAAGGACCGCTGTATCATAAGACAGTCCCAAATTGAAATTATAGTGCGATACATTTTTGCGTCATCGGCGTACAATAGTATAAGACACTTTCCCACATCTGGTAGATCATTGACAAATAACAATGGGCCAAGATTAGAGCCCTGAGGCACGCCAGATGTAGGAACAAACGCCCACGATTTGCAGCCTTTATACTCGACAAAATGCCGTCGATTAAACAAGTACGATTTTACCAGTCCTATCAGATCATCGGATACTCCAAACATTTTCAACTTATCAATAAGCAAATACAAGTCTATGCGATCAAACGCTTTCTGAAAATCTAATGCCCGTTTTCACCAACAAATTCCTAACGTTAAGAGTTTCTTAACTTGAGATAAGAAACTCTTATGTCAAATTTGGTTTTCACCAAGCGCTAAGAATTCCTTAGTGGTATTAAGAAATCCCTAACCTTAGGGATCCGATTTACCGACCCCTAAAGTGTTAGGTATTCCTTAGCGGTTGTATTATACTATTTATAGGTTATAAATTAGTGTTTGTGCATGTTGATTTTGAATAGCCGTGCATTATTCTACACTCTTCTCTAGCCATGGATGCTATTCGACTTTTTGATAGATTAGAAAGATATGATGATTCATCAGATGATGAAGTTGTACACTTCATCACTTCACTTCAGAAAATAGAGCTGAAGAAAATTATAACCGTGCACACATTCATACCAGAAATACAGTTGAAAGACAATATGGTGTGTGGAAACGAAGATTTCCTGTATTAGCTATAGGTATACGTTTGAAATTGCAAACAGCTATATCGGTTGTGATAGCTTGTGCTGTATTGCACAATATTTGCATTGAGGCGAAGGAAGCACTTCCACCAAATGAAGTTGAGGGAATAAATCACTTGATCGAGAATGGTCAAGTGACTGCAGAAATTCAAAATAATGCAAGATATGGTGGAACGCGAGACATTATTGTAAATAATTATTTTAATCAACCATAACTTCTGTGTGTTTTTATAGTTTATTAATTACATATTTGTCAAGTTTATTTTTATTTTATATTAAGAAATAATAAATGTAATATTAACAATTTATGGTTTATTTATTTAACATGGTCGTTACTTGTTATATTTTTGAAGAGTGCAGTTGCCATCACTTGAGGATTTACATTGTTATCTTATGTATGTACACCACATATTAACGGTTTATATAATCCTTTACAGTACCTGCTTCATAATTAACAAAATTAACTACATAATAATCATACACAACCGTAATGCCGCCATTAAATATAACCTACAAATTCAAATATGACATTTATGACCCTCATTAGTTCATTTGTCCTCCTTAAAGAATACCTAGCAAGGGAACTGCTGGTTAAGAAACTCTTATGTTGGTGAAATGCAAATTTCACTTTATGGAATACCTAGCGTTAAGAATTCTTTACTAAGGAATTCTTAAATAAATGTTGGTGAAAACGGGCATAAGTAAACAGTATCCACCTGTCCACCCCCATCCAATCCCTCACAGGCGTATTGGGTAAAACATGCCAGGTTTGTGATTACAGATCTATTACTCACGAACCCATGTTGAAACGGTGAAACAAATGACTTAGTCACGTTGTTTATTTTTGAGCATAATATTGTAAATAAAAATTCTACCTGCCCTTGCAGGAAGACAGTATTTTCTTCACACTCTGGAAAAATCCAGATTTTTAAAAAAGTGAAGAGGCCCACGATGTTAAAGCTAACCGATTTAGGGCGGTGAGCGAGAGTGTGAATTCAATTGAATACTGCAGTACGGCTTCCCCGAAAAGAAACACAAATTAAAACAAAGCGTATTTATTAACTCCAAATACAAGAGATCAAAAAAGTATAAAAGGTTGTCAATCGTTTACAACTATCGGCGTAGTTGGCAAAAAGTTATGACAAAAAAATCGTCCTCAAACGAATGTTCGGGTGCACTGACAAACCATTGTCGAAAACTATGATGACACTCACAAAATATTAGTGTCGAATGAGAAATCAAAGCTGCTCGCAAAAGTGGCTCGTTGGGTTAGAAAAGAAAAAAAAACTTACCCGGGTAATTACAAAGTTTATCAATACAAAATTTTCCACCTAACGGAAACCAACAGCTTATAAAGTGATGCAAGTAATCGCAATCGTTGTCCAGCTCTCGAACTTCGGAAAAAATGACGTTGAGCTGTTAACGCTTGGAAGTCTGCGGTACCCCTGCACTTGAACCAAAAAGGAGGAACTCTGGGAGTCACAACTTCGAGACGTGATGGAAAATAAAGAATCTTCAACTGCGTTAAAAATTTCCGTCCGTAATAAATCCAAAATGGCACAAACCAAATTATACTGATAAGCAGTTGTGATTAAAAATATTTCAATTCTTGCAATTTTCGTTCTTATTCAATTATTATCGGAATAGTTGGTGTATCCAAATTTATAACAAAAAAGAAAGGTGCTTCCTAAAATCATTAAATGATAAAAAACCGATGTAAAATTTAAAATATTTTACCTAATACAGACGAGATATCACCTTAACCGTGTCAAACGTGTTATCAAAACGACTTAGCGAAAGCGTTATCAAAACTCGCAGTTTTTGAAAAATCATAGGCGTCGCGCTAAGCTTAAACGCAGTGACGTGCGCAAGGCAAAAAAACAAATTTAATAAAATTTGTTACAATATAACTTCCATCACCTTTGAAAAATTGCACCAAATAGTTATTGGTCTATAATTAGTTATGTCGGTAGGATCCCCCCCTTTTAAGACTGGCACCACCCTAGCGCGCTTCCAGATTTCTGGAAAGAACGAAGTTAGTAGCATACGATTGAATATATGTTTAAAGGTACTGACAAGCAGTCAATGTAATCCTTGACGATAAATATGGGAATTTTATCAACTCCAGCCGTTAGTTTACTTTTACGGTCTTTATAGCATTAACTGCCTGTACTATATCCTCATCGTCCAATTGGAGTATGCTTGCGCCAGTGCCTAAGCTAGAATCATGTACATCAGGGATGGTAGGGTACGAGTCACAGTATACGTCTGCAAAATGATCCGCGAACGCATCAACAATCTCCTGAGGGGTATCTTAAGTCAGCCCATTCTTTGTGACCGATCCAGGAATTCTCGAGCAGCCCTTTCTTTTTTTTACATAAGCCCAACATTTTTTGGGGTTCAAATTTATATCCTACTCCAAACGTTGGATATAATCTTTGTAAGAGGTACCAACAAGAATTTTAAGTTCACGTCTCAGATTGCTAAAGATGTTATAATGAAAGAGTGTGTTAAACTTATTAAACTTTCTATGTGCTTTATATTTTTTCCGAATGCAATTGATAACCTTTTTACAAAACCATCATGGTGGGTAAAACCTTTTAGATGTACTATTCATTGCTAGCGGGACCGATTCATCGAAAACTGCATACAACTTGCCATAGAACATGTTACATGCTTCATCAACGTTATTACACTGCAACACACAAGACCAGTTAACGTCACCCATCAATTCGCAGAGCAGTTGACGGTTTACTCTTCTGAAATCATACTAATCATATTAATTATTAAATTAATATTTTCCGGACGATGGCCACGTGAAAGTGGAAATTTAAAAAATGCTTTAAAGAGGTCTAACTCTAGAAGGCTAATTTAGAAAAACAATTTTGCTAAAAATGTTTCTTAAAAAGATGCCCTCTATTACCACAATACAGATATACAGTAAAGTGTATCCGGAGACACCCTGTATATATTTTTTATTTTTGTATGAATTTTATGTTTTTGTTTAGGGTAAATATTAATCAATTAACTTTTTTATTTTGTACTTATGGAGTTTCTTCTGAAGAGGGGCGCATTAATTTTAGTAGCCCTGGGCCGTCTTATATCTTAGGACGGCCCTGCTCAGAGCGTTTTTCTATAAATTAACTAGAATTAAAATTTTTAAAATTCATATTTTTTTTGGTTGAAATTTTGCAATTTTAACGGAAAGATCTTTCTATACCAGACAATTTGTCAAAAAAATCTATGTTGCGTTTATGAAACATTTATAGGTAATGTTTTGCTTAATTTTCTTTGGATGATTTTGAGTTTCAGTGGTGGGTCAAATTTTTCTGAATCTGACATGTAAGTTTTTTAGGCAAGTTTTGAGTCATTATTGTCACACATGTCCAATATCCATCGATGATTAATAAAGTGAAGGTGAGAGGCTTTCAATAGTTTCATACCTTCAAGATTTGACAGCACTTGAATTCTGTAGAATTCAGATTATAATTAATAATATTATTATCATTAAAAATAATAATAATTCATTAAGTTAAATGATTATTTTCGAGATATGAGGTCTAAATAAAACTTATCGTCGATATTTCCAACTTATATTTTGTTTATCTTAGGACTTCAGTTAATTTTTAGCGGCTAGAGGTATATTAAAATATGCATAACGGGCTTATAATATAACATGAATATGTTTAAAATCTCAACACTGAATAAAATTTAGTTTTATATTTTATCGATTTTATCCAAAAAAATGGTTGTTTTTACAGATTATTTTAGGTTTTTTTAAATTGTGTCGAAGTTTTAATTAATGTTGTTAGTCGGTTCCGCGTATTTTCATGTACCCTGGTTGTTAAAAACAGAATATGAATCCTAAAGATGAACAAAATACTATAAGTTCCAAATGTCGACTATAAGTTAGAGTTTAGACTTGATTCAAATCCCGAATAGAATCATTTCATTTTGGCTTCTTTAGAGCCCCTGTCTTCCTTCATGTAGCCTAATGCTGGCCACTCACACTACGGTCTACCGGAGATGTTACCTGTGCAGGTTTACCGGAATGGTGAATGGGGACGTTCGGTGTACCGGAGCGGTCTTCAGTTCATTTCGCGATGGCATCGATTGAAGACGATGACGCATTGGCATTGATAGGCCTCGCTTGTTTGTTTGTTATATCGAAGAAAGAAGATACAGTGAAAAAGAAGCGAAAAAAGTGGTGTAAGCATTGGTTATTGAAAAGGAAAACTTATAGTCACGTCAACTTATTGAACGAATTAAAATTCGAACCTGAAGATTTAAAAAACTATCTCAGAATGGACGAAAAAACATACCTAAAATTACTTGCAATAGTTACTCCTTTCATAAAAAAAAAAGATACGGTGTTAGATGTGATATAGAAGTGAAAGATGAGAAAAAGTATTTCTCCGCACGAAAGATTATCAGTTACTTTGAGATTTCTCACAACAGGCAGAAGTTATGAGGACCTAAAATTTTCAGCAATTATTTCACCTCAAGCACTTGGAAAAATAAAAATTATTAAAAATTATAAAGAAATTAAAATTATACATGCACACACGTACAGGTGTACCCTACGGTGTCGATAAAAAATATTAATTTTCGAATTTGCTCCGGTCGCCTGTACAGGTTAAAAAACCTGCACAGGTCCGTTGTCTGTATTAAGTCTAGAAGACATTTTGTACTTTCTGTTAATAACACTATTTAAAAATTATTGAGTATAAAATGAACAAAGCCGATATTTGTTTTATATATTTTTTTTATAGTTATTATAAACTCAAATAATGGCACTAGCCACTTCTGCAAGTGGTCAATTATTGGGAAAATATCTTTTTCACTTACAGTCAAAAAATCTCTTTTTTTTTCGAGGTTCTCTTTTCAGTACAATGACGTTTTCTTCATCGTTAATAATTTACGTTCGTGGTTAAATAATCAGAGCAGATAAATAAACCGTAAAATAAACCATAAGTAATCATTAATCAATTAATTAATATGAACTTATAAGTAATTTAATAAAATATAATAATCGTAATATATACAATTATCAGATAATAATTTTTGTTTTGCTAATTAAATCTGGATTATCGTAGATCCGAATTTTCGACGTCCAGATGTTACATTGTTACATTTTTTGTTTTTTTGAATTTGTTTAATTTTGGTTTAGTGATTATTTTGATTTCTGTAAATATTGTTTTATTTTAATTTAAAAGATGGCGTTGCTAGCTTTTCAATTTTACAAATGCGACGGTTTTTTGTGGTTAGTAGAGAAGGTCATCGACGACGATCCAAGATGGTCGTTTAAGAGCGTCAGACAATAAAACCACAAAAACAGTAATTAGTGATTTGAAAACATAATATTTAGTTTTGAAGTGAAATTTAGTGAATTGGGTGAGTCACATTTTAATTGATTCTACTATTGATTTACTTTTTGGATTCTCAAATGAGAAATATTTGATTTTGGTTAATGTTAAAAATTTACAAATGTCGGTTGTTAATTCACATCTGGCCAACAATTTTTGTATGATATAAATTAAGTTCACAAGTTACGTTGAACGAATAATTGTGGTATTTTCTGATAACAGAAAATTTGATTTCTTTTAAAACCATTTTTGCAAGTGACCAGAGTTGCTTGGATTTGACTTGATTACCTTTATATGTTTATCCTTAGGAAATACTAAGGTAATTTAAGTCATCCACTTGCTTCGTATGCAGATCAGGACTGAGGAGGAATTTTTCTTTAGTGAACTGTAGCGGTATCACGACAATTCTTTTCTTGCTGATAAATATTTCTTTTGAATAATAATTATTTTACATTTTGGAAATCTAGTTTTGTGCTAACTCTATTTTATTTATCATTTATTATTTTTTTGTTGAGATAGTGAAGCAACAAGAATTTTGTAAAGTCGTTTCATTCCTCAGCTGGCGCCCAAACACATTCTCCTTTTATTTTAGGTAGCCACCATCCTTTTAAAGAACCCACGAAGCTGTAAAGCTACCCAGCTTCTTCGACAGTGGGTAAAAACCCAAGAGCTAGCCTATCTACTATCGTCATCAGTAGAGACAAAAAGGGATTCTGTGACCAATAGGAGAATAACGTTACACAGATTATCGAGACTCTACTGTATTCTTTTGGCACGTTAGAATTTTTTTTATTCGGGTATTCCTCTTTTTATCAGTTACAGAGCGACACCCATAACCGAATTGTAGAACTTCTATAAATGACTTATTTAGTGTACAATTATTGCAATTAAAACCTGCCATCTGCCAATTTGGAAAAAAATATGTGGCCTTAAAGCTACTCCTTAATTATAAGCTCATAATTAACTGTTCTTTTACCCCGTTTAATTCTGTTATTACAATTTTTTTAAATTATTCATTCTGTTGGTATCTAAAATGAGCTTTTTTGAATACTCGTATAATGTTTTTTAAATTATTTGATTATCTCAAAAGAGTAATAATAATAATTTTAGATTTTTAGCTGGGGTGGCAAGGTGTACCGAGGGTTTGGGGAGGGGGGAGGTCTCTCCCGAGAAATTTTAAAAAGCTAACATTAAATTACTAGGTGGAAAGCCCGTCCGCAGACGGGTAGATAGACGGTGGATCTCTCTTTTAGCGGTTTTAATTAAAAAATTTATAACGCTAACCTAAGATTGACCGGTTTTGAAGTTTTCTCTTTTACTTTGATTTTATTAATTTAATTTTGAAATAATTCTGGTTTCCTTTATTATATTTTATTTTGAACGGGTCAAAAATTATTATTTGATAATTCTGTTATAATAAATATAATATTCAATTTCCCATTATGAATAATTCCGGTTTTCTTTATTTATATTAAAATTTTTTTATTATAGTAAAATTTAAACGGATCAAAAATTATTATTGGATAATTTTGTTGTTAACCACGCCCCTCCATGCGCCCCTCCAAAAATTTTACCAAAATTTTGACAACACGCTGTAGCAGGAGCGAGCTGGGATTTTATATATTAGGAAGAGGAGATTATTTTTTTAAAACTTTTTCAGACTAATTTTACTACAAAATAATTGCTAACATTTTAACAATCTGTTACTCAAAAAGATTAATTGTTAATTACTTGAATTAATAGCCAAACCATTTGTAAAGTAGATATCATTATACACACAACTCAAAAGTAATCATTGATTGAAAGTTTTGCACCATGTAATAAGTAAAAATGAAGCAAACTTCGTAGAAAAATTAAAGCTTTATTCAACTTTTATTCAATTTCAGTATCACAAAATATTATACAAAATGAAGTCTTCTCTTTTGGTTTGCATTGAAGTCGTCAATCACTTTAGAAATGTCTATCAATACTCCTTTCGATAGCCAAAAGAGCTAACGAGGACAACTTCTTTTGGCCGATCATATTCCTGGTGTATGTTTTCAACCGCCGCAAGCAAGAAAAAGACCTCTCACAGGATGTCGAGTTAATTGAAATTGTAAAAAACAAACGGTAAAGTTCAAAGGGTAAAGGAAACACACTTTTCAAAGACTTCTCCACAAAAATGTCAGCTTTTTCTTGGATAGTTTGGTTTTTGACTCTTCCATGTTGTAAAAACATCTCAGTTCAGACAGAAGAAGTTCACTGTCCAAAGTGTAATATTTGCACAGATACCTTACACTTTCTAGTATACTATCCACGTCAGTTCCACCTAAAACTTTGCTGAAATGGTTGAGTACATCTAGGTTGTTTTCTTGAAGTCTAGCCTCTATCTCCTGACTTAGGATGTCAATAACTGGCCAAAGAATTGAAACTTTGTAGTACTGCTCTACAGATTCAAATGGAGCTTTACTCCCTCCCCCAATTTTTCTTGGCAACTCGGCTGCTTTAAACCCGCACTCGTTAGCAATTTCTGTACAGTGTTTAAACAATTGAATAAAAAACTCATCTGTTCTGAAGAATTGTAACACTTCAAGTGTACTGTCCTTTACAGATTTTGCAACTTTGTAAGTTGCACTACTTGCCTAAAAGGTCTTTGATAGTATATCACATTCTGTTTGAACTCTTCTTAATAACAGCTAGTCAAATACAAAGTTGAAGTCCTCTATAGATTTTAACAAAGCATCGGCTTGTCCACCACTTGTTAGGGTCTGTCTGTGCAATTTTTTGTAGAATGGCTAGAGTTGTTACAAAATTGTCTAACAAAGAACGTATTTTTTATCGAAGTCACGGTTGTGCAACAGCTTACAATGCATAAGTTCAATATGTGTGCATTGCAGTGAATGTACATTGCCGTTGGGGCTTCTTCCATAATTCTAGCGGCCACTCTTTTATATGGGCCCCCCATGTTCGAGGCCCCGTCATAGCACTGAGCACGCAGATTTTTAATGTTTAAATCCAGTGAAATCAAAACGTTCTTAAGTTCATTTGGCAGTGATTCGCCGTCAGTTTTTGTAGCACGATAAAATCCAATAAAAGACTCATGAACTTCTAACTTATCATTGACTTGTCTTAAGACAATAGCTACTTATTTGTGCTTTACTATGTCTTGAGTCTCATCAGCTATAATGGCAAATGCTTTTGCCTCGTCAACTTCTTTGACAATGTGCAGCTTGATTTTTTCTCCAATAATGGACAGTAACTCATTCTGGAAAGTCGCTGAAGTGTACTGAAATTTTTTTCCATGTTCAATGAAGAACTTCTTTATTAAATTGTTGTCTTTGGAACGAAGCTTCATCAGCTCCAAAAAGTTTCCTATGTTCTTCGAATCTACAGATTCATCATGGCCTCTTAGAGCTATAGATTGCCTGCCACAAAATATCAACGATTCGCATAAAGCTCCTAAATACAATCTGTTTTCATATACTTCGTCTGAATACTGTTGATTTACTTTTTCAATAACAGTGCCACTTTTGTCTGCTTCTTTTAGAGAATTGAGTTTAGTACTACTACCCCTATGTGAGTTTCTTTTTTCATGATTTTCAAATACTGTCATAGCTTTCTTCCACTTGAAAAATTCTCTGAGAGTAAACTCATCTTCTGCATTGTTTTTCTCTTTTGGGTTGTAAAACGCACGGCAGACAAAACAAAATGCTTTATCGTTTAGAGGATTGTATTCCAACCAAGAAAACATGTTATACCACTCTGGCCTAAATTTTCTTTCGTCAGTTTTAGGATTTAGGAAATGAGCCTTCCCAAGTAACATTTTCTCTGTGGAAATTTCCTGTGCTCCTATTAGACCCCTGGCAAATGCTTATTAATTAAGTATGCTAGGCATGTTAATACAGGGATTTTCCAGGTACCTGTTTACATACTCTTTGTGGAACCCTGTAAAATGCCCGTGGTAGGGATTAGCCAGGGATCTGTTCACAGATTCTTTGTAGATGCCTGTGAAATGCCCGAGGTAGGGATTAGCCAGGTACTAGTTCACAGATTCTTTGTAGGGCCCTGTGAAATGCCCATGGTAGAAATTTGTCAGGTACTCATTTACAGGTTATTTAGTAGGGCCTGTGCCAAATTTAACAAACAATAGAAAACGTTTGTTGATACTGTTAGTAGACCAATAGAAATCATTCATTAATATAAAAATATTATAGTTGCGGTTTTTTTATTTTAAAATTTTATTTCGGCCAACTATAATTAATTAAATATTTTACCAATAATATATTTTATTTCTTAAACTATGGTTTTCCATTTGTTTTTCTACCTTTTATCAAATCAAAATTAAATTATTATTATTACCTACTTATGTAGGTACTAGTATAAAGTAAATTATAAAGTAAAATATATTATATAGCCTCCGTAGCGAAATCGTTAAGGTGTGAAGTTACAGAACATTCAATAAATGCCATCATAGGTTCGAATTCCCGTAAGTTAAAAAAAAAATGTGTAAACTTTCTTTAGATAATTAAATAAAATGTAATTGTTAACTTTCAAATAGTATTATTATACAATCGTTGTTCTAGAGGCATAGTTTATAATAATTATAATGTTAACAATATAATTATTTTTTTACATTCTGCAAATCTCCCTGGTAGATCCCTGCGGCAGGAACCCTGGTAGACCCCGTGGCAGGAACCCAGCCAATGTACCTAGTAAAGGTGCTTAGTAGACTCCTGTCTGGGGTATCTGGTAGGGGTGCAAAATGTGCGCCATTATGCCCTGGCACAGACCCCTGGTTTAATCCAAAAAAGGGTTCTAGACAGGGACAGGTTCCTGTGAGATTTCGCTGCTAGGGGTTTATAAGAGATTTACCAGGTTGAAAATGTTACTTGGGCTTCCCTACAATGCACCATAGCCAAAGCTCTACCATGATCATGATCACTTTCATTAATTAGCCCCATTGAGAATCGGTCAGTTGAGCTGGAGGAACAGCTGTAACTTGGTCTACGCTCTTGATTTGCAAAAGTATTCTCCTTAGTAGTTGTGAACGACTCAGTGGCTGATGAGTCTAACGTATCTTCTACAGAGGGTTTTGGTTCATCTTCCAAAGGACATCTTTTTGAAAGCTTCTTTTTCAAGGTTTCATCTTTCTTTTTGATTTCTGAGCCTGAGCAACGAACTCTGCTTTTTATTGTTTTTCTGAGCCTGGAAAAAACAGTAAGAGCTTATATAATATGCTGCATTTATGAACATAAAATGCGAGATTATCGTAAAATTTTATTTTTATTCTTTTGATAGCAATCTTAAAGTCTTAGCAAATTTAAAGTTATACGAACAAAATAAGCTAAGCTTGGTATAGTTAGATTCATTAAGCCGAAAATAAGTTTAAATTAATTATTATTAAAAAGACATAATGTTTCATCGTCATCGCGGATTAGTTGAAATTAACTTACCATGTGTCAATCGATATTGATGAAAATAAATAAACTAAACAAAAAAAACAATTCGCACACAAGTAGATCGCTCTTTGTTGAAAAGGGCACACCAACCAGGGCCGTATTTAAGAGGGAGAGTTTAGGGGTTACAACCCCCCCCCCCTAAATTATTTATCAATTAAGAAATTACTGGAAGTTCGACTCCAATCGTAAAAAAAAATTAAAACTAAAGAGATATTTCTAATAAATTTAATTCCAAATTAAAAAATCGAAAATTTGTATTATAAATTATAATCCGGCAATTGGCGACACTGGATTACACCTACTACGAAATTGCAAAAATATAAAAACTGACGATGAAGAATATAAAAAAGCGCTATATATATTGAGATGAATTTAAAATCAAACCAGATAAATTCCTGAATCCAAATTATAAGTTACAAATTTATTTCGAATTACAAAACAAAATTTCCTTTTACACATTTTACCTCAAAATTAAAAATATTTCGATTTAAATAAACTGGATGAGTGTATTAACCACCGTAGCTTTGAACCGTACAAGTTTGTACACTCAAGAAGGTTCCATTTGTTAATTTTGTAATTTGTAGTTTATAGTTTTATTTTAGTTTATTGTACATTATTACTTTTAAAACATTTAAAGAGTGCGCGAGGTTAATAAAAAAAAAAAAGGAAAATAATAATCAAGAGAGAGCGTGAAAAAAAGAGAGTAGTGAGGGTATAATAATAAATCAGGTTTCAGCTGGATTTTGAAGAGAAATTGATCTCTCGAAATTTAATTAAATAAAAAAACAAAGAGAAAGAAAAGGACGATTAATTTCGAGAAGGATTGGGCTCTCGAAGCTATAAAATTGTGAAAAATAAAATTGTTGCAGAGGTAAAGTTTGGAAAGATTAGAGAAGAAGAAATAACTGTGGCGGAGCAAAAAGGCGACGGCAATAAAAGAGAAAGGAAAGAAAATAGTGCGACAAAAAAAACGGTATTCCGTTAACGGTATATTTCAAGTTTAATTTTATTAGTTTAAGTTTCTGTTTCTGTTTATGTTCATGTTTTATGTTTATAGAAAATAAAGGTACGGTGATTAACCATTCAGTTTTATTTTCAAAATTAAAAACGGTTAGATTGGTGACCAAAACTCCAAGTACCACCAGGGAATTTATCTGGTTGAAGTGAAAAAAAAAACACGACAATATACAGTATAATGTAAAAGTCTTTAAAAATTTTAAATTGTAATAAATTGTTTGAACGATAAGCTTTAAAGGGAACATAAATGTTATGAGTTATGACCATCATGGGCAGCATAGCTTAAAATAACACTTTCGCAATAAATTAGAGTGGGCATTGTAAACCCATAAATTGTTTTATATTATGGTGTGAATTTTATGTATTACATATAAAGTGTACATTTGCTTAAGATTTACGAAAATTTTTTTCAGTTTAATTTCGTTCCTCGTTTTGACAACATTATTTTACCATCGCTATCGGTAAAATAAGAATTTAGTTTGTGATTTTTATTCAAATTTTAAAATTAAAAAATTAAAAAAAAGACGGTTTTTTACAAGAGCGTTTAAAATTAAAATATGAATAAGTTTAAACTTATTAAAAATATCGTAGTAAACAAAGCTTTTAAAATGGCACAAAAAAAATTTCAAAGTCAACCTGTAATCGAAATTTGTAGCTCCCTCGACAAATTATTTCCAACTATTAAATAAAGTTCACAAAAATCGAAATTTTCTCTGAATATCGAACTCAAATAAAGAAAAATCGCTTAAAAAAATAATCACTTTAATTAAACAAAAACAACTTTCTCACAAAATTTCAATTTTTTTGCGGTAACTTTCGACCAAAATTCTTTCAAACAAAATTTTCCAATAACAATAGTCAAAAATAAAATCTTAATTTCCAAAATACCTGCACAAAATTATACTCAAAAACTTACTATCTTTTATCTTATCTTGGCAAAAAACCTCCTTCTACTTACTTTTCTGCAAACATTACATTTTAAAAATTAATATAACAAAATTTAAATTTAAAAAAACTTCCTTTGTATTTTAACAAATTAGCTATTTATTTTGTAATTTTCTTAAACTCCCCTCTCCCCGCAAATCTAGTCTAAATACGGCCCTGACACCAACAGAACCACGATGACGTAATTAAAAACGACCTAGAAAATATTTGTTAAGGGTATAAAAATATGTTTACTTGAGGAAGTAATAAATAATATGAAGGAATTACTTTACAATGCTTTAGAATCCTTTAAAATACTTTAGAAATTTTCCGCCCAAATTGTAAACACATGGTATTAGTTTCATCAAATTTACCGAGTAATTTTAAAAGCAGGCATAAACTAACCTAACAGTATTTGCAATATGCAATAAAAAGAACGTAATTGAAAAGAAAACTAATATTGGATTACTATTTACTAAGAAAGCGCTGTGCTTGTAAAACATTTTTTCATTGTTTGTAAATTATTGATATTTTTACTTTAAAATTCTGGGATGGCAAAATACTGTGTTGGACAATTCTGGGGTGGCAACTGCCAACCTTTGCCACCCCCGAATTACGCCACTGAGTAATAGCATTTTAACCAGCAAACCATTTTACACATCATGTAAAAGTAAGTAGGTTCTTAAAAAATATTTCAGTTGAGCAAATGAAGACTGGTAATTTTTCTGAAATGTTTCAGTTTGTCACGGTAAATCAAGTTATCGAATGTTTACTTTCCCCTTCTACCACTTGAAAAACTAGGAAGTTTTTATCAGAGATCAAAGTTCATGTTGTGCTTTGTATAATTTCATGTTAAGTAGTGA
Source organism: Cantharis rustica (assembly GCA_911387805.1). Taxonomy (NCBI): domain Eukaryota; kingdom Metazoa; phylum Arthropoda; class Insecta; order Coleoptera; family Cantharidae; genus Cantharis; species Cantharis rustica. The sequence continues at coordinate 15,204,379 of OU426883.1, forward strand.
ATTTCAAGAAGCGTGGTTCTTGTTGACGAGTTTTTAACATAAATTTAAATATTGAGAGTAATTGTTCGAATTCTGGATTTTGAAAATTATTTTCGACATTACAGAAAATAGTCAACTTTCCAAAGTCGAGGCCCGAGGCATGAAAACTTAGAGATAAAGCAACAAAGACGTAAGCGCTTGTCAAATTTATATTTTACTTTACCATTCAAAAACATTTTTGTGTGATTATAAGTCCACCCATTACTAACAGTGGGTTAATTATCTACTATTTCATATAAGTAGCGAAAAATTACTATTATAATAGTAATTTAGATCAATAATTATTGATCTAAGTAACGGAAACATTTTAATATTTTGGTTGTAATAGAATAAATTAGTTTTTTTTTGGGAATTTCACGCTAAATATTATATTAGTTAAATTCTACATATCTAAAATCGTGAGAAAGTAATTTTAAGAAAATATTATGTTACATTGAGCGGTTAGTTTTCATACTTTAAAAGAAATGTTAGAAAAACAACCGCTTCAATGACATTTATGTAAATTTATTAGTAGGTTCCTATAATTTTGCTATTTTACTAGCGGCACGTAGAGTACAAGTAGGGTAACTAGAAAGTTTGTTAATCGTGTTGTCTACTCACGAATTATAAAATACCATCATGGTACTATTAGAGAAGGTATGTTCTTGCGCAGAGAGAGATAGCATTCTTGGGTAATCTCTCTCGCTCATTGAAATCCAATCACCGCCATATTGGTTCTTTATTTGCTTTACGTTTGTTGTTCTGTGCGTTTATATGCGAACTAATTAAGCATAAATGCTTATTTGGTGCATGTGAATAATGCAGTGGCGGCTCGTGAAAAATATTCTTTGGTGTTCTGCATTATAAAAATGACAAGATATCAGTAAAATGGCAATTTCAAAACATAAACTTATTGCACATTTTTAAATATTAAACGTACAACACTTATCTAGAATGTAGTACTTTATATGATTTTACATTTTTACAATAAATTGCAATCCTAACTAATTTTCGAAAAAATTTTATCAAGTACGGCTTATGAGAGAAGTTGTGTTAAAAATATTTGTAATATTTTTTATTCTTTCATTTTATTTTTTTCTTCATTTAATTCATAAGCATTTATTTTATGTACTGGGCAAAAGCACCAAATAAGCATTTATGCTTAATTAGTTCGCATATAAAATATATAAATTCTCCAAGAAAATGTCTTTTATTTTATATTTAGAAATATTTTATTTGTTAATAAACACAAATGATTTCAATTACGTTAAAAAAAACTTGAATTGAATAATCTTATTATAAGTAAAATGTGATAGTAAATGCGAATTTATTACTAGAAATAGTTCATATGTTATCTACATTTATCACAACATTTGAATTGGGCGGTGAAATAAAACTAAGATGGCGTCGATTGGATATGTGCGTGAACTGAACCAAAACGCGTTTCAAAACGAGCATACCTTCTCTAATAGTACCATGAATACCATCAGCTTATAAGCCATCTAGCGTATGTGTATCAAAGCTAGATAATGCGTATAGCCTAGTCTTAAGGCCGGAGGATTAAATAATTTGAAAGGCTCGAGAGGCCCCACAAAGTATTAATACATTTGATATATTATAATTTTAATTATTTTTTAGTTAACTTTTATTTTCAACTTTTTAAGTATAGGCTATAATATATAAGTATATAAGACTATATAAGTATAGGCTATAATAGAGAAAAATATATGTTTTTTTTGTATTGGTTGACAGTGAAACTTTCAAAAATATTGTGTGTGATAACTTTAACTATCAAGTGAAAATGGAATTGAGGTTTGAATATTCAAAACTATAGTTAGTGGAATTACTTTTTTGCTTTTGAAGACTAATATTTTGTAAGTTGTTTTACAAGAAATAATTCATCTTAACGGCTTTATCAATGGATTTAAAAATGTATCAGTTTTTGTATTATTTTTATATTCTTTGACCAATCACAATGCTTGAATTTTACGCCTCCTACAACAAATTAATGTGTTTAATTATAAATTATAGTATCAAAAGGAGGCAGAGGCGGATTTATACTTTTGCCGCCCATAGGCACTGAGGTTTTTGCCGCCCCTATTTAAAGGAAAAAAAAGTTGCTGGGTATAAAGTATCAAGTAAACAACCCTCGCAAAAATATTTATTGTGCATATTTTTATATAATTATTTTATATACAGTTACTCACAAAAGTATTCGGACACTCCTATGTTAGCAATGTAAATTGTACTTCTTGAAAACTCTTTTTGGCATATAAAAATCGCTTTTACAAAAATACTTTTCAGACATTTTTCGTAGATAATTTTTTTCTCTTCATTTTTGTTTCCCTACACATTTTTATTCGTCGCTTTATTTATGACCAAGAGTGACTTAAAGCAGTCTCAAAAATCCCATGGGAATCCCATGAGAAAATCATAGTGCATTTTTTAACTTTATTAAAAAGATTTACCGAATCTGCTTTAAGTCACTCTCGGTTGAAAACAAGGCGACAAACTTTTGCCACTCTCTTGTTAAGATTTTTCCACCCCTACAAACTGAATTGGATTAGAATTTTTAAGATATCCTATCTTAATAAATAGATGAAATTTTTACTGAGTGTTTATTACCGTAAACACTTTCATTTACGACTATACTTTAAATTTTCAAAATTGTTATGCCAACTGCATTACATAATATGTATTAAAAACATGTATTTAAACCATTTTTGTTATTTATAAATTTATTGTGTTGAAATTTTAAGTTTTATTTGCCATTTTAGTAATTTTTTATAAGTGTCTATACTTCTGTGAGCGGCAGTGTACGTACCACATAATATACAATTTTTTTTCGATTTTAAGTATAATTAAAAAAAAAATTCCGCTTCAAAATTTTGCCGCCTTCTAAATTCTGCCGCTCTAGGCACGTGCCTACTGTGCCTTATGGAAAATCCACCACCGGAAGGGGGTTTAAAAAAAGAAAAAGAATTAAAACACTTACTAAGATTGCCCTAATTGAAATCTACATCTCTTAATAATTAAAATCGAAAAGTAGATAGCCTTTTCGAAATCACCATAACGAAAATTTGGAAGAAGCTGTACATTAATTTTTCCACGACCTTTATTAAGAGCTTTAAATGCTTTCAAATAAGTAGATTTTGTTTTGTTGGAAAGTGAACAAGAACAATAAGGGAACGTAATGGTCGTTCTTGAGTTCATAAATTGCAAATAACTACAAAAAATACTTTGTACAATAACGAAATGTTTCGTATATAGTACTTTCAACTTTTGGACAGGTTATTTTCAGAAAAAACTCAATAGCTTTTGAAATAACGTACTTTTTAATGTGTACGAATGCTTTTGTCTGGCACTGTTATGTGTACATCATAGTTATTCTCCTATTTTTAATGAAAATTATTGTATACCCTAGTTTCCGCCATCTTCTAAGTGCAAATTAACTCTATGGCCTTGAAGCCACACTTTATGTACTCGATCCAAAATGTCTGACGATGCCGCTATGTACCCGCCAAATTTTGTGTGAATTTGCTTAGTAATGTTTCTAAATTACGCGTGTTTCTATGTTTTCCGTTATTGTCTGAAGTGTTAACAAATTTTGAAATGTTGCTTACTAGTCAATTGAATTAAAAAGTAGTAAAATAGTAAGAAAGTTGCAAAGGTATTTCTACAGAAGGAAATTGATGAGTAAAGATTATGGATGCAAGAAAGCGTTGAAGTAGTGAATGTAGATCCTGTGGATTAACAGGAAACAGGAGGGGCAGGGAAGGATCATATTATTATCATTAATAAACAATTAGTTAGTTGGGTGTTTACGGTTTAAGTGTGTACAACCAGTAATGATGTTCTTTACAACAAAGAAACCTTTTATCCACATCTCTGCGTTGTTGTAATTTTAGGGTAAGCGATTGATTAGTTTAGGTATATTTGTATATTCGCGTATTTCAAAATTTAGTTCTGACCAAATGAACTTTTCCTCCCAGCGTGGGATTTATTGTAAAACTACTGTAATTAAAAAAAAGATTTAATAACATTGGTAGGTTATTGTGCTGAATAGTCTTTGGTTAATTTTAATTTTATCTCATTAAAATGTTTTCATGGTATCTTGACATAATTCGTGCATTATACTCTTCTTATCTGCTTGGGTTTCATTTTCTGCAACCGTAATTAAATTTTTTTTTTGACTCATTAACAATTGCATAAAAACATTTTTAAATTTTAATATTTAATACCATATAAAGTGGTCGGATTTTTCAAGAACAAAAATTGAAGGTTACAACATAAATTTCCCATTTATGTTGGTTGTTAATTTTATTGCTTTAAAATTTATGGTAGCCGAGGTACTTGAAAACATTGACAAGAAACGAAATTTTAAAATGCTGTATTTCCAATAATTTATCTTCGCTATAGAAAATGCTGGTTTTTAGATCTTTGTAAATCAATTTCAAATTATAGGTTTTAAACGCAAATAAGTAATAATTTTTAGTTAAATTTAATTCTGTTTAAATTACATATTTATTTACCATAAAAGTCAATAAAATAAAGTTTTTGACGAGATCACAAGAGATAAACAAGTCTTTAAGTAATAAATTTTACAAAATTAAAGCATGAAAAATTACGTATAGAACACACAGTATCCATAAAATGGGTAGACAATGTTACTGTGATTTGCCGAAAAAATTGAGTAATTTCTAATAACAGATACAAATTGAAAAAATGTAATAAAATGAAAATTTATAAAATTATTTTTAATGGAGAAGTTTTTTTTAATTGAAGAATTTTAGTAGAAGCTAGTGTTGTGGATTCTTCAAATGAAAGTCGAATACTAGTCTTCTTTCTTTTATTGATAAACGGATGATGATGATTTGCTTACAACTTTTTAACTAACTAATTTAAATTTTACATCGATTTATATATGATTTTAGAAGTGCGTAATGTTTTTCTAAATTATTATTTTTCTAGGAAGTATTTATAATTTAGCAATTTTTTGGCAATTAAAGTTTTGATAGTTAAATTTTAGGATATCTGGACCATAACGATAGGTCGATAGGTCAGTTTATCAGTTTAGCAATTATATTATGTTTATAGAAATGAAGTGACATATTTCGAACGTCCGCTTATCAATTGATTATAAAAATAAAGTAATAAATCTTAAAGAGGTACCTAACACTAGATTTGGATTTAAATATAGATTCAGATTTAGTTTTTTTACAGCGGACCAACTAAATCGTCAATACAAAAATAAAATTTTAAAATTGTGTCTTTAAATTGCAAAACCGATTTAAAACGCATCCTAGCCGTCCTTGGGGGGTAGATTTGCCACTCCAGGAATAATAAATATTAATAAAAAATCGCAGTGCGTTAGAATCTAACCAATGTCATTAAATCGATAATATTTAGTACACCTTGTGAAAAAATTAAAACATAAAATGTATACAAAAATAAAAAATATATACAGGGTCTCCCCGGATACGTTTAAAAGATTCAGGGTTTTGAGAAAAAAAAAACAAAATAAAAAAACTTTAATTTTTCAACATTTTTTTATCTACTTTTGTTGGCCCGCAAACCGGGGTCTAAAGTAACTACTTTACCCCGCTGTTGCAAAAAAAATTAAAGTACCAACTGAAATCGTCTTGCACTATGAAAATTTATCCTAAAACCAGGTCACTGGTGATTGGCATAGTTCTATGACTGGACATAAGAGCTAGTCTTTTTAGCTTTTCTTATCCAGTAGAATTTTTTAAATAGCTTTTCACTCTTTTGAGAGAAAAGAAATTTTGGTTACTGTTGCGTATCCCATCCCAGGATTTTAACTTTTTCCTATTGACTATTGGAAAGAGGACAATTTTCTGAGTATATTAACACAAAATTTTTTAGGATTATGTAATAGTTGTCGAAATAACGGCATTTTAAAATAACGATAAGCAGGTAGATGTAATGATACACCCCGATGTCTCACGTTAAGGTACGGTCTAGTCGGTGACGGTCTCATTTTGTTGACGGTACGTGTGCTTTGATATACTCTTAATGTTGTTGTCAGTCACGGTCGACACCCGGACGAGTTCTATGGCTTCGAGTTCCACCCTTGGCGAGTTCTGTCTTTTTCAGGGATATTTTAAAATTTTTTTGCCTTACACAAAATCGGCTAATCATGCAGCCGTGTTAAAAGGTGTATCTAAAATACATGTAAATTTTACATTTTTAAAATCGATTTTTTCGAAAACTTTTGCATTATCCTACAAAATTTTTGTTCTAGTATGCTTAGAAAAGTGTCCTTTTACGTATTTTCAATAGGAAAAAATTAAAATCGTGGGATGAGATACGCAACAGTTCCCGAAATTTTTTCCAGGGGTGACTGTTGTCACTGGCAAGGTAAACAGTATTTCTAGAAGCTTATATATTGTCGTGTTACGAAAGGAGGATTTGAACGCCTCAGTTGTAATTTTTGAATTAATTTGAAAGCTTTGGTAATTTTTTTAAATTTAAATTTTGTTATATTATTCATTTTTTAAATTAATGTTTGCAGAAAAGTGAGTAGAGGGAGGTTTTTTGCCAAGATGGCAGAAACAACAAAGATTTAGATTTTGCTCCGCTGATTTTTTGAATATAATTCTGTGCAAGTATTTTTGCAATTAAGATTTTATTTTTGGGAATTCTTATTGGAAAATTTTTATTTGAAAGTATTTTGGTCGAAAGTGACCCCAAAAAAGTTGAAATTTTGTGAGTACATTGCTTTATTTTAATTAAAGTGATTATTTTTTTGAGCGATTTTTCTTTATTTAAGGCTGTTCTTTTAGTGCCTTTTTATAAGTTCTAAACGGCTGGACCAATTGACTTGAAATTTTGACAGAATGTGTATTAGATTAATACAAACCTTTACGAATATCCTTTTTTGAATAAGTTTTTTGGTTTTTCCAAAAAAGCCAAAAAACCATTGAATTTGAGATCTTCCGTTATTTTGTAAATCTCGATTTTTAGAAACTTTTGGCTCAGACAGAATTTTGATATCTTAATTAGTTTAAACGTGATTAGGACCTAAAGTTCAAATTGCTTCACGTAATTACAATTGACGTGTAGAAAAAGTATATAAATTGAGAAGGAATGTTTTGCATCTCTTACAATTATTCTTATCGAAAATAGTAAGCCAGTTTTGCGATTATAAAGCATAGTATAATGTTACATACTGCATAAATAAATTATGTACACTTTTACTATTTAAAAATGTAGGTATGAATTAAAAATTCTTTTGAATAAAAGGTTTATTGGTTTGGTGTTATGAAAGTATGTTTAAATTAATTTGTCTAAAATGGTGAGTATGTAGGGTAATTCTAGGAGAGTTGGACCACGAGGAGAGATGGACCAGTGAGAGAATTATTGCTTATTTTTAATAGAGGGTATTGGGTATATCATATTTATCTTCATTGTGTTATTATAGAAAAACTGGTGTGAAACTGTTTCGAAATATTTGTTAATTTTTGTGTTATCAAGATATTGTTAAATTACTAGTACCAGAAGTTTTTGAACGTTGTACATTTAATAAGATTTCTGAAGTCGTAGTAAGTATTTTTAAATAAATCTTATAGTGTTAAATAAATAATTTGTTTCTAACGTTATCTAACCTTATAAAACAATCTATCATTCTTTATACTGCTAGAGTAGTATGGTGCATCTCTCCTATATAATTAGGTGAGATGGACCACATTTAAAAGGATAGTTGAAACGTTGCTACGTAAAATTTCTTGTTGAATTTTGATGGTTGCAAATTATTTTTCGAATTTAAGTAACTATTATTGAAGCAAATTGCAAGCAAGCACATCCAAGCAATATTCTGAACTAAATGAAATTACTCCTGGTAAAGTGTTAGACGAAGTTTCCCCTGTTCTCAATATTTCAGCCACAAAAATAGTTAGAAAACGTGGAAGAAGCATAGCAAATGTTCTAGATTCCGTGGTAAATATTAGAAATATTATTACATTAACAATTAGAAACATTAAACAATATTAGAAACATAATTATACCGTGTGGTCCATCTCTACTATAGTGTTTAGGAGAGATGCGCCGACATATACATTTACTTTTTTGGAAATTTAGGTTAAGCTTTGCATTATTTTGTAAGTTGATGATAATTAAATAAGAAAAGAATGATTAGTTATTGATTTGGTAACTTTTATTACCTTTAAAATATCAAAAAATAAAAGTTATGAGCTTTTTTAGAAATGTGGTCCATCTTTCCTAGAATTACCCTACTATGTACATACGATAACAAACAAATATATTTTTTTAAAAATTTTAAAGGTGTACCATATAATATGGCAAGTTGACATATTACGTACTATGTATGCAATTTCAAAAATCAAAACTTCAAATTTAAAAAACTCCTACTTATATTGATGTTTTAAAATAAAATTTTTTCATCTGTTGAACATAAAATTAAAAATTGCTTTGTCAACTTTTAGTATAAATGCTAATATTATATTATGATGTAACCACGGTGTAACATTATACGAATGCTATGACTACCTAAGCACTTTATTTAACCAATTTCAAATTTTTTTAAGGCAAACAGAATTATTTAAATGCAAGTATTACATGGGTAACATCTAAGATTTTATCAAATTTTTTGTTTAGAACGAATTTTCTGAAAGATAGGTAAAATCACACAAATAAAATACTCCCCCTAAACGAAATCCTGTATTTGCACTTGAGATCAAAGGATTCAATATCATCAAAACAAAAGAACACCGATACCAAAAATAGAAAATCAGTTTTATGATTTATGCTTAGCATGTTTTTGGAAAGAAATTCAATAATTTCAACATAATTTTTGAATTTTGCTGCACAGGAAATGTAATTGATTTCGAAAGTAACAGGAAACACGGACTTCAGGCGACACTAATTTTTCGGTGCCGTATGTGCAAATTTAAAAAACATGGGATTATTTTTAAATTACAAATTGATTTATTGGTTACTGTCAGATAACTATCACCCCGATTTTCAAAATTTCAACTGTACTATAGGAAAGAGGACAATTTTCTGAGCATTAAAAAAAAAAAATTCTTGGACCGTTCATTAGTTTTCGAGAAAACGGCATTTTAAAATTAGGAAAAGCAGGTGAATGTAACATGATACACCCGATGTGTAACGGTCGGTCTCACGTTGAGGTACGGTCTCGTCGGTGACGGTCTCATTTTGTTGACGGTACGTGTGCTTTGATCTACTCTTAATGATGTGTTATTCGATGTTGACACCCGAACGAGTTCTATGGCTTCGAGTTCCACCCTTGGCGAGTTCTGTCATTTTTCAGGGATATTTTTAAATTTTTTTGCCTTACACAAAATCGGCTAATCATGCAGCCGTGTTAAAAGGTGTATCTAAAATACATGTAAATTTTACATCTTTAAATTCGAATTTTTCGAAAACTTATGGATGATCCAAGGATTTTTTTGTTCTAAACTGCTTAGAAAATTGTCCTCTTTCCTATAGTGTAGTTGAAATTTTGAAATTCGTGATGATAGTTATCTGACAGTCCCCGATTTATTTATACTTTACACGATTATAACCGACAGTCACTGTATATAGCCAAGTCATCGTAAGCTTTCATAAAATTGTCGAAAAAAATAGTTTTAACACTAGAAGTGCCGTGCTTACTGTATACCTATTAACGCCACAGAGGTCATTTTCTATTGTATAAATTTTGTTGGATGGATAAAAAATAAAACACTGCATTCTATTTTTGTTTATATATTGAAAAACTCAGATTGAAATAGTAGCTTATGGTCTATTTGGCGCATTTGAAGATTCAGAACAATTACTATGTTTGAAAAGTGTCAAAATGACCCCTTTGGTACTTCTAGTGTTAAAACGTTACGAAAATTATTTCATTTATAATTAGAAAATAAGTATATTTAAATACCTTCGGTAAAAATCATAGTAAGATAGAAGGGTTATCAAGTTACAATCTCTCCTTGATTCGTATTAATTTTTCTACACACGTTTACACTTTAAAAGCATTACAAAGTTTCTACACGTCAAGTTTGCTGTCTTTGCACAACACGGAATTCTTTTTCTTATGTTGGGATGGCTAGTCTCGGAGAACAGCCTTAAGTTCGATATTCAAACAAAAATTTGGATTTTTTTGAATTTTATTAAATAGTTGAAAATAATTTGTCGACGGAACGACAAACAGGTTGACTTGTGGGGGGGGGGGGGCGTTATCGCGGATACAATTTTGTTGGTGCCGTTTTAAAAGTTTAAAACTACGATATTTTTAATAAGTTTAAACTTATTCATATTTGAATTTTAAACTTTCTTGTAAAAAACCGTCTTTAAATGAAATTTTTTAATTTTAAAATTTGAATAAAAATTACGAACTAAAAGTTCTTATTTTACCGTTGGCGATGGTAAAATAATGTTGTCAAAACGAAGAACTAAATTAAAATTATGGAAAATTTCACAAATCTTAATTAAATGTACATTTATACATAAAATTCACACCAAAATATAAAACAATTTATGGGTTTACCATGCTTACTCTAATTTATTGCGGAAGTGTTATTTTAAGCTATGCTGCCGATCATGGTCATAAAATTATGTTCCCTGTACAATTTTTGGTTTAAACAATTTATAGCAATTTAAAATTTTTACCAAAATAGTAAAAATTGAGATAAAATACTCATTTCATTTATTTCAATATATTTATTTTTCAAAAAATCGAAAATTAATTAATAGGAGTAATAACTAACAATTAATTAACAGTCCGCCGACTTTTACACGTCACTGTAAATATATAGGGCTTTTCTATATTCTTCATCGTCAGTTTTCATATTTTTGCAATTTAGTAGTAGGTGTATTCAATCCAGTGTCGCCAATCGCCGGATATTAATACGAATTTCCGATTTTTTAATTTGGGATTTAATTTATTAGAAATCTCTCTTTAGTTTTATGCTTGATTTATACTCAACATTTAACACTTAACATTTATTATTTACATTTAACATTTAAGGGTCGTGATACATCCTGAAGCCATTTAACATTTAGCACGTATTAATAGTTTTTCGATATTTGACATCAATAAATTTTAGTGAAATTTTTATTTGTGTGAATATAAGTTTGTTTTGCGTAATGAGAAAAGTAAAAGATATTGCTTTGGTAACGAATTACTACTATTAATACTAAAAAATACACGCAAAATACACGATAAATTTTCGCGCGCAGTGTGAATAAAATTTCTTAAATGTTAAATGATAGATGAAAGTTGGTTATCTCTTAAGTGATAAATGAGGAGTATAAATTCTTATACACAATTCCTATTGTTTATCGTCTTAAATGATAAATGTTAAATGTTGAGTATAAATCGACGATAAATATTCTTGCACTACACGTGAGTTCTGTTTCGGGTCGTTATCTTCGTAAAATTCATTTACAGTAATTTATATTTTAAAATGTTTAGGTATTTATATTTATTTATAATTTCTTCAATAAACACTTAATGTACCAACCCGAATTTTTCGGCTGAAACTCGGTATTTGGCTTCATCCATATCGTGGTGCGCCCATTGGAGCCAAAAATATTCTATTTGCTCTGATCGGCAAATATGAAATCTTTCCCTCACGTTGCATCTTTATATTCGTTTAATTTTACGCTGCATTTTCGTTCAAATGGTTAGTCTAATAAATAAAAATTTTAACAATTTCAAAAACATATTTTGACTTCTTAAGTAAAATCTAGATGAAATCTAATGATCTTATCATTCGTAGTTTATATTTTTGCATTATTTTTGTGTCTTTTATTTTTTCTCTAAAATAATTAGGGAAGCAGGAATTTGCATAAATAAGTTTTTACATGTTAAATTCCTATGTTCGGCTAACACATTCAGCTTCTGGTATATGACTGAAGGTCGGAAATAATCGTGAAATAAGGGCCTTCATATCGTATTATTAAGTTTTCATTTTATATTTTTATCATATTTTTATAACGTAATTTTGTATTTCAAATATTAATATTAAAAAAAATTATCAATTTTCATAATATAGTAATTTTTATTTATTTTTTGTTTATTCAAATATTTCAAGCCCAAACCTGTTAAATGTAAATTAATGTCCTTTTTATTGTTTTTTTAAATATTATTTTTCTATGTACGTATGTATTCTTTACTTAAGGTTAAAATTCATTATTTTAACATTTTTGTTTAGTTTGTTTGTTTTTTATTTACTAATTTACTTGTCTAGTATAAGAATTTTGCGATAAAAATTTACATTACATTTATTAAACACTAGAAAGCACTTTCACAGTCTTATTGTTTGTATTACATTAATTCTCATCAGAATTATCAATTCTTATCAAGGCGTTTACGAATGCAGACCATTTTTAATGTGAAAATATGCATTCAGCTATGCTATAGGAATTTTGCTGACTGTATACCCGTTGAAAGATAAATAAATTTTAAGGTTATTTGTGTACGGTTACGATAAATAAGATAATTTAAAAGAAGTGTTTACTAACAGAATATTTACGTGGTAAATTCATACGCTTCTGTTTGATATAACAGTTTGATATAACAAAATATAGAATCGTCAGGTCTTGAAAAGTCTTCCGGTTTTGTTGTTTGGTCGCTTTTAGTTTTTTCAAAAAAAAAATTATTTAATGTTTGAAAATTTTGCTTGATGAGTGAATATCCCATTTACACGCTTTTGATAAAATAAAAGTGGAAACTACCGGTAGTAAATCGACTGCTGAGGATTGGTCGCGTATGTTTATCGTCAGATCGTCATTAATTTGTTTGTAATAAATTAATTACAATTTTATGTCCCTATTGCGCTTGCGCTAAATAAAAATATTGGTGGCTTGAAAATTATATTATAAAAGTAAAAAAAGTACAACATTCTGATATAAAAAAATATGGAATCGTTAGGTCGTCTGAAAAGGTCACTCGGTTTTTCGTTAGGTGGCCAATAGCGTAGCTATCATAGGGCAAACCGGGGCAATAATTTTGATGAAACTATGATCTATAATAATACCAACAATAGTGAATGTTCCAATTCCAAATAATATGTAAGTATAAAATTATCTAGTGTTTCACTTCAGTTTCTGAATGTTTACCATCTAGCTCTACCTGAATTAACTAAGGAGTGCACTATTCATCAGTTATGCAGGGATATTATAACCAAATTTGGAGTGATTGAATGTGACATAACAGAAGTGTACATTGCAATGTTATTATTTCACACCATTCTTGTCGGTCTAGGACGTTTTGGTGCAGCCGGTTTGGCGCAAAGACGGTTTGTTGCGAGCCGGTTTGGCGCAAGCCCGTTTTGGCGCAAGCCTGTTTTGGCGCGAGGACGTTTTGGCGCAAGCCGGTTTGGTGCGAGCCCGTTTTGGCGCGAGGACGTTTTGGCGCGAAAATTATAAAATACTTTTTATAAGACGAAATCGTTATAGAAGTAGCTTAGTTTTATTAATTATGGTTAATTAATTATTAATTAATCAATGAACTTAATTAATAAAATAAATTTTCACAAAAAATAAAAATTTTCTGAATTTAATTTTTTGTTTTGTACCTGCCTTGTTTATTATTTTCTGATTTTCTGTGAAATGTATTGGTTTTTCAAAAATTTTTACTAGAAAAAAGTTGTAGTCCGTTAAGTCTCTTATCCGGAATAGAGAGTTAAGCCTGTTTGACAGGACGTTAAATTTTACATAAAATTTACATGTAAATTTTTATAAAAATATTTAACACCGTTGCATACAGAAAATTTATCAGCAAATGCAAGGGCAAAATTAAAATTTTACTTCAGGGGCGTCAGTAAAGTATAATCCATACATTATATAAAATAGTATTTGTTAAAACCAATTATAAGTAAATCTGAGCCGTTCGTCGGATTTGGATTTCTGACCAGATGTTTGGGTTTTTTTTTAATTTTGAAAGAGCTTAATTAAATACTTCTTTTGAATCTTTTGAATTTTGAATTTAGAAATTTCAAATTTTTACTAACGACGGCATTATTTAAGTTGTACAGGTAAATGTTTTAAATAAATTACTAAAAGCACGCATTTGTATTACAAAAATTATAATGCTTACGTTGGTACCAGCGCCGTAACTACAAAATTTGAGCCCGTGTTCAAAGTTCGTCGTGGGGACGTTAAATTACGTCGTTAAATTACGACACCTTTTATCCATCTGAGCAATTATTAGTTATTATTAAAAACGTTCACTTTAAATTTTTGTTCATTACTTTTAATTTGAAAATGATTCTTTATCTCATCAAAAAATAGTTTTTGTCTTCTCATTCTTTTTTCTGAAAAATCTGCTTTTATTTGCCACCGGTTACCCAAATTATTGCTTTAGTTGAAAAGAATTTTTGATTCCAGCACAATTAAAAGGTTACAAAGGTTTCTAAATAATTTTTTAATGATTTTGCTTTACTGATTTCATTTTTATCCAACGATGTTAATAATAAATTAGTTAACATTTTTATTACATCTAAGTAAACTATGAAAAATTCTTAAAATATAGGCACAAAGGAATTTTAAAATTTGGAAAACTTCAGGTAGCTAATCTCAAAGGGATAAGCGTTGCCTAAGTTAGGTAATATCGGATACAGGGTACTTACATTGTTGCATTCTATCGACAAATTTAATAATCTATTTAACAATTACGTCATATTGTATTATTTCATTGAAAATCATCTGTTATAATCATTTAAGTTTCTACAATAAATTATTAATATAATTATAATATAATTGCTAATAAATAAATACATAATAAGCCAGTATAGTATCAACGTAGCGATTCCTAATGTGTACCTTACCAAAATTCAAGTTAGATTTTTAAAAATTAAATGTTTGTAATTATTATTTGCGCCAAATCGTCTCTGCGCCAAACCGGCTCGCGCCAAAGCGGTTTCGCGCCAAACCGGCCTCGCGCCAAACCGCCTCGCGCCAAAACGGTCTCGCGCCAAACCGGCCTCGCGCCAAACCGCCTCGCGCCAAAACGGTCTCGCGCCAAACCGGCCTCGCACCAAACCGGCCTCGCACCAAACTGGCCCGCGCCAAACCGTTCCGCGCCAAACCGGCTGCGCCAAAACGGTCGCACCAAAACGTACCATCCCGATTCTTGTAACTTCTGCAGAAGCTGAAAGATTCTTCAGCAAACTGAAAATAATTAAAAATTATCTAAAAAATAGTATCGGACAAGATCGATTTAAGCATTTAGCATTGATTGCAATCGAAAACACAGCTGCTTTAAAATTTTATTTAAGTGAAGTAATCAGTGGCGGATTTATACTTTTTCCGCTTAGGGGCTACTGGCAACTTGCCGCCCCCACCCCTCCTATTTATTTTCCTGTATTTTTTTCAGATGAATGACATTATTTTAAATTTTACAAATTAAAAAATACTCTAGTTATTAATTGAATGCGATGCTAACATTTTTTTTAAACCACGCTTTCGTTCCTTGCTTCTGATAGTAACAGATACTAATGTAAATGATTACACTGTCCAACAGCTGTTTTGGTACCGGGGTATTTGGAGATGATTTTATATGAATTTGATGCCCTGAATTCAAATATGGCATTAGTTTTTGCCTATCAGCTCAAATTTCAATGATATAACATTTTAAAAAATGAATTTTTAAAGTGGAAAGTGGGGTAATTAGTAGGTTAAAATGAACAAACTAAACAAAATGTTAAAATAATAAATTTTAACTGTTAAGTAAAGAAGAACTAAAATAAAAAATTTTATTATTTATTTACAAAAATACCTACCTCGAATATTATTATTCTACTACCTTTCCTTCTATGCAAAAAAAATTGTCAAAAAAACGCTATTTTTACAGCTGTTACAGTGGTTTTACTCCTTAATCTTCTAAGTAGTTAAGTATAAGGTAAATAGTAATACATTTATATCAACTATGATCGGATTTTAAAAATTCTGTTTGCGTTTAGTAGGTCTACCCATATTCGCTTTCGATAAATAGTTACGGAACGCAACATGCACTAAAAAGCATGAAATAAAAAATTTAAAAAAAAAATAAAACCGACTTAAAAAAAAACTACTGTGAAAAAATGCACTAAAAAGTAAAAAATAATTACGTTATAATTACACAAAACGAATTTTAAAAATTCGATCATAGTTGATATAAATGTATACATATCGTACTACATAGAAGATTAATAAAAGTAGGGTACTTAATAAAAGATTGTGACCCACCGGGCAAGAACAGGTGTACAGGTACTCAGTACTTAATGCGTTATTAAGCCGATTTTGAGGACAACTTTGACGGTTTTTCCGGTTTATCTTCAAAGTTTAAGGTTCAATACGAATGAAAGAATTTTGAAAATCGGTTCATAAATGACGGAGTTCTGAGGTAACAAACATAAAAAAAATAAAATACAACCAAATTGATAACCTCCTCTTTTTTTGAAGTCGGTTAAAAAGAAAATAGAATGCTTGGAATTTGCTTACTTTCGTTGAAATCGTACAAATCGGCTTCTAAATCGCTCATACATATCAACAGTTTTTCCCTTAATCATCACATCTTTGTGATGATCTCGATGATCTCTAACCCACTCGTGGATGTGATTTTGAAACGCCGTAGTTTGAAAAATCATGAGAAAGATTCTCAATGGTAATTTTGCTTTATAAGCTCTGTGTGCCCATAATCTATGTGCTCCCGTTGTTATACCTTGGGATGTAATTATTCCGCACAACAACACCGAAATTGTAAATAAGTAAAAAAAAATATTGAGCGGGTAGGGTAGACTCTGTAACAAAAATACTTACTAAAAGAAAATGTTCCCCAATTGCATACCCTAATAAATAAATACAGGCCATACAATCCAGCTACATGCAAATGCTATCACATTTCCTCCACACAATTTCACATTGGTACTTATTTTCTCTAGTTCTGACAATCTTTTTTACTGGCGTATACTGTTGTGAAGTACTTGGTACATGAGCGATTCTTTTAGTTGTAGCTTCAGATAAAAATAGAGCCGAAGTGCCAAATAAATTAGGAGCCATGTTGATATTTCTGAAAAAAATATTATTTGTAATATTGGCAATAAGAAAGAAAATATTTAAATGTTAACACATGTTTTATTATAACGGCTATTGGTTATTAGCGATGATATCTTTTTTAAAAATGTATCGTTTTTCTGTCGAGAAATGATAGTAGTAAAAGAAGTGGGTAATCAATTCCTTTAATTGAGGACACGAAGTGTTGTATAAATGAAAACTTTAGTTTTCAGTATGTTAAACAATTGTAATTTTATTT
The DNA here is from genome assembly GCA_911387805.1 of Cantharis rustica. NCBI lineage: Eukaryota > Metazoa > Arthropoda > Insecta > Coleoptera > Cantharidae > Cantharis > Cantharis rustica. The sequence goes on from OU426883.1 coordinate 15,221,678, forward strand.
CTTGGAAAGTTAAATGTATTTATCTTAAAATTTTACAATATTAATTAGTATTTACAATGTCACCGATAAATGTGAAACCTTTAAATTTAATGTTATATTTTTCGTCGATGGCACTAGCAGCAGAATCTTGAAGTCTTCTCGGAAATAATTTTTTCAATAGTCTAGAAATTGGGCTTCCACGTTTTAGTTGGGGTAGAAACGGGGGATCCTCCGAACGCTTTAGGATATTTTCCCAATTTGTATCCTTAAAATAAGCATGTTCTTTAATTCTTGTGGTTCTTTTTGTTCCCAATCTCATATTCACATTTTCTTGTAATAAGCTTATTAATAGGTTTCTTGCCGCTGGTTTCATAGGTCCATAAAATTTTGCTATTCCGGAGTTTTTCGTTTTACCGCCTACGAAATCTGGTAAAACTCCGGTCAACATTAAACAAAGGAGACACCCTACAGCCCACCAATCCACTTCCATGCCATATCCAACCATCGTGAACATCTCCGGTGCCATAAACTGCGGAGTTCCACAACGGGAATAGGCTCTACCAAATGTAAAATTATTTCTAGATACGCCAAAATCTGCTAATTTGACGTATCCTTTATAATCAATGAGAATATTAGCCGGTTTAATATCTCGGTGCATTATTCCCCGAGAGTGCAAGTATTCCACTACCAAAACTACTTGGCTAATATAAAATAAAGTTGCTCTATTTGTCAAAATTACTTCTATCTTTAATAAATCTTCTAAATCGCTTCTACTGGCATATTCCAATAGTAAATAAATTTTTGTTTCTGTTTGAAATGAGGCGTACAGTTTGATAACGAACGGGTGCTCGATAGATAGTAAAATATCTTTTTCTAAATGTGCGTTCTCTATCATTTTTTGCTTTGCCTTTTCATTTTTAGCTGACCTGATAAGGCGACTTTTCTTCACCACTTTCATTGCGTATGTTTGCACTTGATGTTTTTGGTCAACTTTGTCTACTTTGAATACTTTTCCAAAAGCTCCTTTTCCCAACAATCTTCGTAACTTAAAAGAGTTAAGCATTGTATTATCAAAATGATTCATGATGGCTCTCGTTATCTCTAAATATATCTATTTTGGGCCTATTCGTTCCCTATATACAGTAATTTTGATCATAGGATGAAATAATCAAAGGATCGTTGGATCAATTACTCACAGGATTGTATCGAATATGAAAACATAATTATTTCCAAGAAAGAATTATGAGAAATGGTGCATAAAAATATTTTTTATTTTATCAATCACTGTGAAAGATCATTGCATCAATTACTCGAATGATCATCGGATCGTCTGATCAAATGATCGAAGGATCATCGGATCAAGTACTAACAGGATTGTATCGAATATGAAAATATATTTCTAACAAAAATTTATTATTATATATAATTTTTTTAATATATAATATATTTTTTATTTTATCAATTTTTGGCTGTTAACACTGAAAGTTGATTTGAGTGCAACTCGTATTTATTGAGTATAACGAAAATAATTATTAACAAATTGAGAAAAATCCTTTATAAAAATTTAATATTATAATTTATAACACAATATTTATAATAAGTGGTTTCAATTTCAATCCTTTGTTTTTCTATATTTTTCACTTTTCAATAATTTCTATTTTAGTGATGAAAGCAGTTGACATTCTCTTCATTGCGTAGGGAAAAGTAGAAAAAGTGGTTGAAATGATTATTTTTCACATTAGGTATATATTCAGATGACCCTAGCTATTTAAATCTTTTAAAAATTTGCTCAATTCAAAATTACTCTAGCTGGGTATCCATTATTTAACATGAGACTCTTCAATGTTTTTAAAATCGTTAATTAAAAATTAAAATGCTCAAATTTTCTTTGTCATCTGTGGCTTTGCAAGCGCACATGGTCTTTTGCATCTGACCACGCCTGGTTAAACAAATTTGTTGCGATGTAATTTTAATGCATTGAATATTATCACAAATTCTTTCAATTTTTAATTTTATTCACTTGTATTTTACAATTTACACTTTACCATAATTAAAAACAAAACATCAAATCAACTTAACTTATTTATTAATTTAAAAAAAAACACATTAACAATTTTAATTTTTATTGCGGGAATGATGTTCGTCCGCTAATCTACTCGACGTGAAGGCCTGAGCCCAAGTTTTCTATCCAAGCCTCTCTCTTTTCTAGTTTTATTTTTATTTTTCGTTCACCTCACTTTATTTACATAGCAAAATTTTAACTATTTTATACAATATGATACAAATAAATAAATGATAAAATTGAATTAAGTTTTAAAATAATTTACAAAACAAATGAATTATAATTTTTATGGTTTCAAAACACGACAATATTGATGAGAGAAAGTGAATTTACGCAACTAGGTTAAAAAATTCACTTTTTTTGCTGTGAATTATTTGTTGTCAAGACAAAAATTTATTTGTTATTGTGGTTTTGTTACATATTTCTCGCCTATTATAATAAACTACGAGCTACGAATTTCAACATCAACCAATTTTTTAAGTTAAACTAAACTATTACTTAAAAACTATTACTCAAAAAATTTTAATTTACATTAAAGTAATAATAATAGTATATTGCAATCAAATAAGTAATTAATCGCAAGTGTGAAAAATGTATATACTATTTTATGAGTTGTATAATATAGTTTTACTTTTTGGAAGCGTACAAAATAGTATAATATACTGGTATAATATACTATAATAATAATATACTAGTATAATATAACTAGTATCATAAACTATTTTATACGCTTCCAAAAAGTAAAATAATAAAAAAAATAAAGTTTTACCATAATTTGCTTTTGATAGTAATAAAATTATAATAGAAAAACATAATATTTAATAGACGACTAGACAAATGCGCCACCTTGCAAAAAATAAAAGTGAAAATGCATATGAAATTTTATCCCATTAGAGTGTATGTGATACATTATTTATTCATTATAACAAATAGCAGTGTACTTTCACATCAATTATTGTTGTATCGATTACTACAATAGGTACTTATGCCGGCGAAAGGGAACCTATATTGGACCTGAGACCTACATAGGGTTCTTTCCACGAAACTTAGATATTACGTTTCTACGTTTTTTTACGCATCATCATTTTCAGAGATATCGCAATTTCAAACATCGTCAATCTTGTAAAATTTTAATTAGACAGTGCAAATATTAAATGAAAATAATAATTGTATATTTATAGAAATTTCAATCTGATTGATAATCTTTAAGTGCTACTTCTACTATAATATCTTTGTCGCTTCCTTCTTCTTCTTCCTATATCTGTATAGATTCTTCTAAGAGAAGAGACTCACGAGTCTCTTCATCAATATCATAAGAATCTTCATCTGTTGTATTTGATACGTTAGAGTAAGATTGGCCTGGACAGTTAGTACACACCGGTGAACAAAGCAATCCTACTTTTTTACACCTACAGTTTTTATTACAGCCTTTCAGGCAATTGCAGAAAATGGTGTTGAGAAGTTTTTCTAGAGCACGTGGGAGTGAAGTTTTAATTGGCTTCAAACTATCATTAATTATTTCCCAACCCCAGTCTCCTAGATTCAGTGGATTACCAAGCCACACTTCTTCTTCTTCAATTAGGTTTGTGACCTGTTTTTACTTAACAGCAACCTCGGTGATGTTCCGAAGTTACTATTAGTGCTATGAGCATATTTATTGTTTTACATCCAAGGTATACCTAGGCTTATCTCAGATGTGCCAGTAACTCTGGTTTTTGTTGTTGATGAAGGCAAATCATCAACCCAGAGGGACCGCCGGCTTTACGTGCCCTCCGAAGCACGGAGACGATCATAAGAAATTTTAGACTCTCCCCGGATTCGAACCGAGTATCTTAATGTCAGCAGTTATTCAGCTAACAAACTAGGCTAATGACCGTCTCCACCAAGCCACACTTGAATTTGATAATACACTCGATATAAATGTTGTTAAGCAGATGCAGATGTTGGAGGAAGACAGTATAATTGCACTCTCTTATTCTTTCTTGTATTTTTTACAAAAGTTAAATACCTATACTTGTCTAGGCTTGTCAATGCAAAGGCCATTCTTCCATGATTGCCCGGTTATCCTTTAAAATGTACAAAGGAATTTTTAGTATTACCATGATAATTCCACACATATACGTTTTTCAAAATAAAACGGGTGTTTTAAAAAATGAAAATTTATTTATTAAAAGTTTACAACTGGTTACTTTGGATGCAAACCAACAACTGATTTTAAAATTATGAAAATCTATAAAAGGTTACATTTGTTTTGGGTGGGTTGTTTTGAACTTTGTTTCTTCTAATCACTTGACTCAAGTTCGAGACGACCCTTACATAATAAATCTTTTAAAATATCAATATAATTGCCTTAACCTAAACATGGTGACATATTAATGTATATTGCTGGTGGTCTTAAGAGGTTCGTTAGACATAACTCCTCCCCCCTTAGGAAAGAACGTGTCGTTCTTCGAGGTGTCCGGTGAAGCTTGGACACTTTGAATTTCATGTAATTCAATTTCTTCGTTTTTCTCCCTCTTGACCAACAATTTAATTTTATTCCTTAAAAGATATAATATTGCAACAAAAATACATAAAATAATAACAATGGTTGTGGTAAAATGTGTGACATGCAATACAGGATGTATTTTGATGTGATGTTCCAAACTTTTTGCTTCTTCTTTTAATTCTTTCAAATCGTCCAGATGGTTTACTTGCAAATTTACAATTGAGCTAGTTTGATAATCTTTAATTATTAACGGGTTATTAAAAGTAAAGTTACTAAATGTATTTACATAAGTTTGATCTTCTATTATTATTTTACAATTGTTTTCGGATGAAATTAATACATTATTTATCACCTCGAGATTGTTAATTTTATCGTTGCATTCTTCAATTACGTTTAACTTAGTTTTACATGAGGTTAAAACTTTTCCGTTTTTAAGTTGCACGTAAAGTTTATAATTATTATTAGAATATATTAATTTTTAACTTGTGATAATTATATCAAGTAAATTTAAAAGTAAACAAGTTAATTAAACGTTAAATATAATTTTATTTATTTATATTTTATAAGCTTTCGATGAGTTGTGTCATCTTCGTCAGAATAATGACGAAGATGACACAACTCATCGAAAGCTTATAAAATATAAATAAATAAAATTATATTTAACGTTTAATTAACTTGTTTACTTTTAAATTTACTTGATATAATTATTATTAGCTAATGCATAGGTACAGTTATTATTACTAATAGTAAATAAGCACTTGTTCACTTGAGGTTTTTCTACACACACGATTGAGTTTTCGATCACTTGACACTTTTCGTCGGTCCATAATTCTTTTCTTACACTTTGCAGATGGTACTTCGATGGCGGGATTAACACCTTGTTTTGTACATTAGGAATTGGATAAATTCTTGCATATTGGTAGATGAATGGATCCAGGATAGGTATATAAAGTATACATGTAATAAAATCTCTTGTTGAAAATATTTGAAATTTTGAAAATTCTAAAATCTTAAATATATGAACGGTATCTAATTCAAGTAATTCTGATTTTTTATAAATTAGTTTTAAATGATTTATAATTTCGATCAATTCCTTGTCCGATATTATTTCTAAATTCGTAATTTCTGAAAAAGCTAATGAGATTGTTCTTTCAATACTTTGAAGAGTGTTTAGTAATTTTAGGCTGATAAAATTGTAATATTCTATCATTAACTGAAAATCAACGGAGTTGCTAATTTGATTTAATGCAATAAAAGATGAATTCAAATTATTTTGAATTGTTTCGAGATCTTTAGCGTAACGTTTCGTTATGTGATTTGCAAATGAACTGTACTCGTTTATTTGTTTAACTATATTTTCTTGATTATTATAAAGTAAATCTAAATTTTTCTTAATGTCTACTAAATCTTGATTGTCCGGATTACCGGTGATAAATTTAATAGCGGTTCCTAAAACGTTAATGAGTCCACGTTTGTTACGATATTTGAATTTTGATAGTTGTTTTTCAATTGAATTGCAATTTTCTGTTAGTACGTTAATTAATTGTTGCGTGAGATGATTTGACTTGGTGGCTTTTGATTTCAAGATTGTAGTACTGCTTAATAATTTAAAGTAGCTTAATTCTAAGTCGCTTATATTAAAATAAAAATAAAACTTATGGTAATGACCAAGGAGCTTTGCTGGACCTAGGTCTTCAGGAAAATAGCCATTGGTTTCAATCTTGTCTACTAGAAGGGCCTGGCTTTGACTGGTCAGTTCCAGTATTCTGTAACGGAAATTTCTTTTTAAGTCTCTTTATTTTTCGTACGTGTATATTCGCGTGTCGTTTAGACTTATCACGTATTCCAATTATTTTATTTTTTTCTATAGAAGTTATATTTACTTTGTCGTAATATGGGTCCGTTTTTCTAATTCGTTGCCGTGTAAAGTACACTGCGGGTTCACTGATTTCAACTGTGGGTTCTTTATTTTGATTTCGATTTTGTAAATTACTTTGACCTTTTTCGAGTTGTTTCTGATATAATTGTTCGTAGAATGGCAATAACTCGTCTTTTCTATTTTCATTATAAATTTCGTAAATTGTTTTACTCAAATCTAATTCATGTGCATTTAAATTTTCGTAAGGGCCATATAATAAAGTGAAAGGGGTATAACCGGTCGCGGAATGAATTGATTGATTATAAGTTAATACGGCTGTAATCATTAGGTGTTGAGGACCTTCGTTTGGATTTTGTTCTTTTATTATTCTGAGCTTTTCTAAAATTGTAGAATGTACTCTTTCTATCGGTGAGTTTGAGCTACTGTTGTAATTCGTAGTAAAATGTAATTTAATTTTAAATAATTCACAAAATTCTTGAAAAACTTTATTTTTAAACTCTTTACCTTCGTCGCAAACAATTTTCTTTGGATAACTGTGATGAGAAAAGTAATGACGTAATTTATTAAGTATTGTTATTCCTGTAGTATCTGTTACAAAGTAAGCTTGCGCGTAACGCGAAAATAAGTCAATTATAGTTATAAATTTATTTCCTTCGAAACTGAATGTATCAATGTGAATAATGTCAAAAGGTCTTTTTGCAAGTAGTGGACCTGAGAATTGAATTTTGTAAGGATTTCTTTCATACTTATTAGCAAGACAAATTTCGCATTCATTTATAATTTTATTTATTTTAGTTTTCATATCAGGCCAATAATATTTCATTTTTAAGTGATTATAGGTTTCGGTGATGCCGTTATGGTTAACAGAATGGTATTCTTCTATTGCTTCATCTTGTTGATCTGATTTTTCCAGATCTTTAGCTACAATATTACATTTTATAAATTTTACTTGGTTATTAAGTAAATTTTGACTAACGTTTAAAAATTTTGATTCTAAGTTATTATCTTTGAAATAAATTCCATATAAATTACCGGGATTTACAGTTTCTTTTAGCATTTGTGTTATATTTTGTAATTCATTGCCTCTTCTAATAGTGACAATAAAGTTATTTTTCGCAAAGATTCTTTTATGATCTACGTTATATTGATCTCCTAATTGTAGGATAATGCGATTTGCAAATTGATTTATCGGTTTATCTGAAATGGGCATAGTGAACACGGGATTTTCACTTGAAGTGTGACAAGTATTATTTGATTCATTGTCTTCATTGATATGAGTGTTAGCGTTACTTGATTCGTTATTATTATCAAGAGCATTTATTATGTCATCGAGGTCTTCTATTGGCAACTCTTCGCCAATATTGGGTACTATCGATACTAAGTCTAAATTTTCCATAAAAGTTTCTTTCGTATTTATTTCTATACGCGATAAGGCATCGGCTACCTGATTTTCTTTGCCCTTTCTATATTGAATTTTATAATCGTATTCTTCTAATTTTAATCGCCATTTGACAAGGCGAGAATTAGCATCTTTAATTGAAAACAGCCAGACCAACGGTTTGTGGTCAGTTTCAATAATAAATTGTTTTCCGTAAACAAAGGGTCTGAAATGTTTTGTCGTTTCGACGATTGCTAGTAATTCGCGCTCTATTGTTGAATAATTTCTTTCGGCACTATTTAAAGTTCTAGAATAAAATGCAATAGGTTTATTATTTTGAGATAACACACCTCCGATAGCTGTGTTAGAAGCGTCAGTTGTGACGTGAAATATTTTCTCAAAATCGGGATAAGCTAATATGGGGGCATTTGTCATTAATTCTTTGCATTTTTGAAAAGCTTGACAATAATCAAGATTGTTTGTTTCAATTTTTGCTCCCTTTTTAAGGCATTTAGTGAAGGGTTGTACTATTTTTGCAAAATTTGGAATGAATTTCCTATAGTAACCTACTAAACCCAGAAATGATCTAATTTCTTTAATGGTTTTTGGAAGAGGATAATTTTGTATTGCTACAACTTTTTGGGGATTTGGTTTTATGCCTTCTGGTGTAATTACATGGCCAAGAAAAGCAACTTCCTTGCGCAAAAACTCGGATTTATCTAGTTGTACTTTTAAGTTGTACTGCCTAATTTTATTAAAAATTTGTTTAAGGTGAACTAAGTGTTCATGGAGAGATTTTGAATAAATTACTATGTCGTCCATATAAACGAAGCAAAATTTATGAAGAAATTCGCGTAATATGTTATCCATTACTCGCTGAAAAGTACTAGGAGCATTTTTCAATCCAAATGGCATGCGGACATATTCCCAGTGGCCATTATTTACTGAGAAAGCGGTTTTCTCGATTGAATCAACGTCCATTTCGATTTGATGAAAACCCTGCGCGAGATCTAAAGTGGAAAAATAATTACATTTTCCTAAACTGTCTAAAATTTCATCAATTCTAGGAATGGGATATTTTTCTTCAATTGTTTTTTCGTTTAATTTTCTATAGTCTATTACTAAGCGCCATTTCTTTTTCCCACTCGCATCTATTTTCTTTGGTACAATCCAAACAGGCGAGCTATAGGGTGAAATACTAGGTTTTATGATTTTGTCGTCTAATAATTTTTTTATTTGATTTTGAATTTCTGCTTTTAGGTGATATGGATATCTAAATGATTTACAAAAAACTGGCTCATTATCTCTCGTTCTAATTTTGTGTTTTACGGCATTAGTAAAAGTTAAATCGTGATTTTCGTTGTAAAAGATATCTTTGTATTTTGTACACAAACCTAAAATTTCTGCTTTTTCTTCAAAATTAAGATGTTGGGTACGAATAACATTTTGAATATTTAAATTAGAAAAATGATTTTTGGGGTTTTGTATTTCTATATTTGTTATTGGTTCTACTTTAACCTGTTGTTTGAAATTAATTTTCATGTTTCTTTCTTCTTCTATGGGTATGTCACAAAAACCGTTTTTTGCAAAGGCAATTGACTCTGGGGTACAAAATTGTTTAAAATTAATTTCGGGTATAAGAACTTCGCCTTCCTCGATATTCACGGGGATTTTTATATGTGTTTTAACGTTTTGCTTAAATGGCTTAAAATTGTTCTGGTTTAATTCCAGAAAAAATGGAATTTTATAATTTCCTATTTCTAACATTCTATAATTATAGTTTATATTTGCGCCTAATTTACACAAATCTTCGCTTCCTAATAAAGCGTCAAATTTATCGTGCCAATTAATTACATGAAAATTAATTGCACTATTTATTCCAAATTCTTTTAAAATGGGGTAAGATATATTCTCATCGTTAGAGACCGTTTGATTCATACTTTTAATTAAAAAGGGTTTTTTAAACATAAAATTTTTAAAGTTTTCATATGCGATTTTTGGGGTCATTATTGAATTTGAAGCTCCACTATCGAGTAGAATTTTTAAATTTAAACTGGGGATTGTAATAAATGGTAATTTAGGTTTTCCAGTTAATAAATTTAAGTCGATGTTAATTGTTCCGAGGCTGGCATTGGAAAATTTCCAGCGGGTACGTTCGTATCGTCAATGTATTCCTGATTTTCTAATTGTTCATCAGGTTCTTCTATATTGTATAATTCTTCCGATGTAAAATTACTTGGACTGGATTTTTGAAAATGATTGTAAGATGCACTTTGTTGGTTTCGAGAAGGGTTAACAGTATTTCTTGTCGATATTGACATAGGAGTGGGTTTTGGTTCGGGTTTTCTTCCGAATACTTGAGAATTTGTAAAAAATTTATTTTGAACTGGTCTAGTTTGATAATTAACTGGACCTCGCGGGAATCTATTTTGATTATAATTGTTCTGATTACCGTTATTATTATAGTAATTATTACTATTAAATCTAGGTACTTGATTTTGATTAAAAGATCGAAAATTCGAAAATTGATTGTTAGATTGAGGGTTAAATGTGGTAACCCGTGGTGTATTTGGGTATAATTTTTGATGAAAATTTTTGTTCGTGCTATTATGTTTTACCGGGGCTTTGTTACGCATAAAATTTAAAAATTCTACTTGTTGATAATTATCATAATTTCTTAATTGTAACATGCAATCTTCGATTGAGTTTGCAATTTGATTTGATATGTGAGTTCGGTGGGGTTCTAATAAACCGGCTTTAAACGTATCTAACGCGCTTTTATTATGTAAACTAATTTTATATAATTTAAGACACTCATCTTGTTCCCTAATCGTAACGTGTTCCAACAGTAATTGCAATTTATTTTTAATTCGCTCGTAATAAGAATCGTACGTTTCGTTTATTAATTGATAACAAGTATTAAGATCATTTGAAAGTAAAGTTTCATTTCTTTGATCTCCGAAACGATCCAAAAGTGCTATTTTTAATTTTTCCCATGTAGAACAATCTGAAGTAACTAAAGTATCTCTAGCAACACCAGTTAATTTTGAGCAGCAAGTTTCAAACAGTAAATTGTTTAAAGAACTAGCTTCAATTGGACTTTTGTATGCTCTGATAAATTTTTCGCATTGAAGTATAAAGTATGATAAATTTTTACTACCTCCTTCGTATTGAGGAATGGTCTCTTTAGCTAATTTAATTTCTGCAAAATTGACAGACATTTCAAATTGATTAATTTGATTTCTTTGATTTAAAATAATTTCACTAATTTCTAATTCTAAATCTGAATTATTCGAATTATTTGTAATAATTTTAATAGGCGATCTATCGCGGTGTAAACTCATCGAGATTTTAACACAAGTATAATAAAATTAAGGTAAAGGAAATGATAAAAGGTACTTACAAAACTAAGGTTGCTAATAACATCGTTGAATGTCTAGCGAGTGAATTGCTGGCGGTGTAGTTTCCGGGGTGCGTCTACGGTTGAGGTCCGTCTGCGGTAGAAGTCTCTCAGTAGGCCCAGTGGATCTTGCACCAAATTTACACTATTCGTAACGTTGCACTAATAATTATTTTACCCAATTAGGATTTAATAATCGCCAATTCTTTGATAGAATCGTTTGGGTATCCTACCGACTGCGCCAATTACGTTTTTCAAAATAAAACGGGTGTTTTAAAAAATGAAAATTTATTTATTAAAAGTTTACAACTGGTTACTTTGGATGCAAACCAACAACTGATTTTAAAATTATGAAAATCTATAAAAGGTTACATTTGTTTTGGGTGGGTTGTTTTGAACTTTGTTTCTTCTAATCACTTGACTCAAGTTCGAGACGACCCTTACATAATAAATCTTTTAAAATATCAATATAATTGCCTTAACCTAAACATGGTGACATATTAATGTATATTGCTGGTGGTCTTAAGAGGTTCGTTAGACATAACTATATGTATATAAAACAATCCATAAGAAATGTCAAAATTTACAGTTTGCTAGCGGCTAAAAATTGTACTTATGAAGAGACAAATTTGCAAGCGGATAAATTTTGCGGATAATTTTTTGTTTACCTTTGCCATGACAACCAAGGAAAATCAACATTAATTAATGTGGCGTTAAATAATATACTACGTATTGTTTTTAATTTATAAATATTAATACCTCCTTAATCAATATCGTCGTTTATTTGCGGAATTATCTTACCAAATACAACACTAGCTTTGATTTCTGTCCTGATAATTTTTAATTTCAAAACACATACGTAATTTTAAAATTTTGCTCGAGAAAACTGTTGGTCAGACTAAAACACTCGAGCGATCGAGCGCCCTCGATCGCTCGAGTGTTTTAGTCGACCAAGTTTTCTCTCGTGAAATTGCTAATCACGTATTCGTTGAAATTAAAAATTATCCGGATAAATCAAAGCTCTTGTTGTATTACATACGAAAATTACTTTTTCTAATTATGTTTCAAAAAGTCTTACTTTGTGATATTCAAAAGTGTGTGAAAATGTATGCGAGAAAGAAAGGAAAACATACAAAACATAAATCTACTTTATTTGTAATTTACATTTACGGTTAAATTAGTCAAAGTAAGCGAGTAAAACTTCTTCATTTATGTTTTTCACTCGCCTTTCTTCGCACCACGTGTTAAATTGCAGATATGCCTTTCTGGATTTCTGTGTAATTAGAGCTAGAACCGCTAATGCCGCAGATTGGTATCACGTCGTTACGCCTAAAACACTTACGACTAAGTCTTTACACCTAAAGAATTTTACAGATAAGGTTTTTTACGCTTAACATCATGAACACCTAAAACTTTTAGTGCTTGTTCACAATGTACATAAAACATAAGACGTGCATAAGGATAACATAAGCATAAAACATAATTTTGACATAAGCCGCAGAAGTGTTCACAATGAACATAAGAAATATATGAAACTGCGCATGCGTATAACAAAAAAATAAACTTTCAAACCTCTTTCAAACTTTATAATAAAGATTAGACTTTACGTTTTATGTTTGTGTTATGTTTATCTTATGTCTTACGTACATTGTGAACAAGCACTTACACCTAACGAAGTTACGCCTAAAAGATTTTACGACTAGTTTGGGGAAGTACATTTTTAATTTGACTGAATTTATACTGATAAGCAATCTTAGTCAGATTTCTTTTTGAATATTTCGAAGAGAATTGGATTGGCCGGCTTCGTAATAATGGAACCCGTAAAGATTCTAAAGTTGGTTCCATAAACCTTCGGAACTGTTACGAGGCGAACAACGCTATCGAAGGGTGGCACCGGGGTTTATTTGTTATTGAGTGGATGCCATGCTTCTATTTGGAAGTTTATAGAGTTATTAAAAAAGAAGCAGTGTGGAAAGGATTTTGAGATTGAGCAGTCTGTGTCGGGTTCTTAAGCTCCAGGTCGTAAACGCTACAGGAAAGCCGCTGAAAATATCAAAAAAATCGTAGTCTTATGTGAGGGATGCAAACTTTGATATCAAAGTTTGCCTTCGGAGCGTCGCGTCGCCCACAACTTCGAGCTTCAGGCAGTTTAAAATTTTTTATTTAATTTGATACTCTTGCTTGTAAATATGTTGTAATTTTATTAAATACATAATGAACATAATAAACATACATAATATCTCTTATTTTATGCATACATTGAGTTTTAGTCGTAAAATCTTTTAGGTGTAAAGACTTAGGCGTAACTTCGTTAGGTGTAAAATTCTTTAGACGTAAAGTCTTAGGCGTACTGACTTAGTGGTAATTGTTTTTAGGCGTAAAGACGTAGATCCCCGCAGATTCCTCAACATCAGAATATTCCGACATTTCTCAGCTATTTTAAAAGCACAAATTGTAAAATCATAAATTAAAAAAAGAACGTGTGATTACTAACCTGTTAACTTTGTAGCTGCCACCCATAAAATGGCAATTTAAATAATAAGTAAAAGTACCGTATGGGCTACCATGCTACCAACCGTAAAATCTAAAAATTTAAATTTTAAGTATCTGTTTTCATAAAGTATATTTTAGTAAATTCATTTTAATTTAGGTATAAAAAATATGTTATTGGTTTTTTTTGAAACATAATTAGAAAAACTATTATTCGATGTACTCGTTGAAAACTATCTATTTCTATTCAAAGTGAAGTTTTACGATGAATGGAAAAAACTTAGTTTTCCTAACTTGTATCGAAAATATCCATTTTTATTTTAGTAACAAGTTGCAACCATCAAGAACCACAAATTAAGTTTTTATTATTTAGAATTTGCTCTGCATCTCTAAACAGTAAAATGATTTTCCATTTTTTTCAGCACAATGGACCAAAAGCCGCGTTGGATTTTATTAAATAGAAAATCCCATGCTAAACTTAACGTGGTTAAGTCCTTCATGACAGTCGGTCGATGTGTCACCGCCGATATAGTTTGCTACAATGAAGCCGTTTCCCGAAATCATGCCTATATTGCTGTCAATGGAAAGGGTGATTTATACGTTGGCGACAATCAGGTAAAGGATTTGATTATGATAAACACTACTTGTTTTTATCGTGATATCTGTCACGCTTAATTTTTTTTATATAAATAGCGGGAATAGATGCCGAAGTGTACTCACATAATTAAAAATATTCTAATTAAATTGTGGTAGCTTGTGGGGTAAATTACAAATATTAACATTATAATTTATGGATTATTCAAAAATTTGCCTAAAAAAGTCCAAAAACCATAAATAATTGAAAGCGGCTACTGTATTGGCTGTTTCCATAAGGTTAGCACCGCCCATGGCGTGTTTTCATCTTATATATTAAGTATTTTTGTGCATAAATTTCATTAGAAAAAGAGGAGACAGCTTAAACAAATACACTGGATAGGCTATAAAGGGTTTGGTCATGTCGAAAAATTTATGTGAGCGGACGTACCATCTCTGGTACGAACAGATCGAGTGCCGGTGAGTCCGCCGTGTGATTCGCATTTCAGCGTCCAGATGGTATGAATTGCACTGCTTCCTACCTTTCTACCTGGTTTAGAACCTACGCAAAACAGTAGGTTCCTTCTTGTGCGTCATGTTTGATTAGGCGGTGTACTTGTTAGCGGTCGCTGGCAGACTAAGGGAACGCTCATAAGAACTAATATGACGTGAACAAAGTATCTAATATCTATAACATACTCTTGTAAACACGAATTTGTAAGGTATTCTCGGGGTAATGTTACTTGATTTGATCAGATCTAGTTAATTAGTGAATCTCTGAGTTGCTCTTTTATAATTTTTTATCACCATTAAAAAATTCTCTGAAACCAAAAATTACTGATTTAAAAGAACTCAGATCTCTAAGTACAACAAAATATTTAAAAATAACCCTGAGATACCTAGAACTCGAAAATTACAGATCCACAAAGACGTAGATCATTGGCATTAGTTTAAATTAGGCTGTAATTAACGAAATCCAATATAAATATAAATATAAATTTATTACCGAAAAAAAAAAATTTTTTTAAAGGGATTACTTAATCCAAGAGTAGCTTAGAGCCTTGTTGCAAATCTTGTGTACGGTTGTACCAAAGAAATGCGAATTAGTTAGAAAGAAATTATCTGATGTAATTCCAGGAATTAACGGAAGGACTTATAAAAAGAGAAGTTCGTTTTGTGACATTGTTCTAGCGTCATCCGTTGGTTTTTCAGTATATCCTTTGGGGCGTGAAAGGATTGGATCGGTGTATCTGCAGAAAGAGGTCGTTAGAATGGTGGTTCCCCTTGGTTTTTGATAACTTGGTTGATGGTTCCTCATTGTTCTTTATGGAAGTGTGATTAGAACGAGTGAGAGGAATCTTCTATCGCGGTCTTGGTACATCCTAGCTACTGCTTTGATTTCAAATCGTTGAGACGTCAGTTTTTCTTTAATGGTGTCTGGTAAGATTTGGAATGAGATCCCTCTGATAACCACTTTCAGGGAGGCGTTATCATTCATTTGTCGAAAGAAGAAATCATGGGCGCGGATTCTAGATGTTTGGTCAAATTGCGAAAATCGTTTACGTTCGCCGGAGTGATGGCCATTCTGTCTGTTACACATCTGGCGTGTGTGAACCTTATTTTTGCTCTTTCTAGATTTTTTTCAAGAGCCATCCATTTTTCTGCATTCCTCAGCGTGATGGGGGAAACCCTTGGTCTGATTGCTTGGTTTGTCTGAATCTTTCTGGTAAGTAGAGGGGGCTTAATTATAGGGGCGGTCGGAGCTGCTCTGGTTTTTATTTTTTCTTGAACGGGGCGTGAACGGAAGCTTGAACAGCTCTTGGAGATTGATCTGCTCCTGGACTAGTCCGTTTCGTCATTCTCGAAACCTTCACTGGTTTCTTCATCGGGGATGTTACTTGTGAATGAGATGAGTGTGTGAAATACTTCTGCTTATGTTTCATTCATCTTTTCTGAAAATACTGTGGCTGTGTGCCGTGGGTATTCATTTGTTTCATTATTGTTTTATTTCTACATATAAAATCTTCTGAGTACACTGTGGCACCTACTCCCTAAATAGCAAACAGTAAAATCATTTTTAATTTTTAGAGTCTCAATGGAACTTACGTAAATTATGAGTTGATTAAACCTAACGTATTTTGTAAGTTGAAAATGCATGATATACTAGGCTTCACTTTACATTGTCAATCAGACAAAGATTACCTATCAAATATCTGTGGACGTCAATATATATTTGAAGTTCTGGACTCTCAAGCAGAAGAGGAGGCTTTAACCAAAAATAAAATGGAAATGTTTCAATCCTCTGGTCATTTAACTAGCATTAACCTTAAATTAAAACTGCCCAATACATCAAAAATAGACGATTCCATTATGGCCATCACCGATAGTGACGACGATGATAAATTTACTTCATCTCCTATTGCATCTCCTCACTTAGAAGTCCCAATATCGCGCAAAAGAAGCAGCGACATCGAAGTTTCGGCCAGTACAAGTAAGCGTAGCAAGACCACTGACGTTGCTGAGCCTACTATGAAACCGGCAGATGGCGTTGAAAACATTGAACTTCAAGATAAAATAAAATATTTTATGCAAAAATATCAAAATACTTCGACCGTTTCCACAACCATTTCCGATGGATATATTGCAGTACTGCACGGAAATATTAAATTATCAAAGACCCATGAAATACTGGAAGATATTTTAGTACAAGTTTTAAGTTGGAATCCTATTTGGTTTAAGGAAAAGAATTATAATAATACTTTGCCTCCAATTAACAGGAGTCCCTTGCTAATGTTTCGTAAAAGTTTTAATAGTTTTGCGGAATATTACAGCATTGTTTTGCCTCATTGGTTAATGGAACTTTGGTACTTTTTCCGCAAAGAACATCATTCACCTCAGGATCGGTGAGTGGCTTTCATTAGAAAACTTCTTAATAATTTCAACCTTTACAGCTTCAAAAAATCCTTTCGTGCCCAATTGGAGCAATGTACGATTAACGGCAATTTTATTGAATTGAAATGTTTTGGTGAGTTGTTTTGCTATGTTTACCAATTTTTTTTTATGGTTTTTTTATTAAGTCTTCATATCGAGAGAAGAGTATGATCAGGGTTGCCATATCAAGGTAGAGGATGTTGTTTTACTGAATGTCACTTTTGGAAACAATAAAAAACTTAAACGAGTGCTGGGGTGTATTGGCACCGTGAACAAAACTTTAGTCGCAAGTAATTCTGAAATTTGTCACGATTGTAAGTAAATTTAAGTCTTTAAAGTTAGCAATGAAAATAGTTTTACCAAATATAAAGAACGTAATCTATGTTTCACTAGGGTGAATTACTCACTTAACATGTGACCAATGTTGACCATATTATCGCTATATTTAAAAAAACTCAACTAAAGAGATTTTTTCTGCTTCGGACATTATTATCTTTATGAGACAGATGGAGTAACAGTTGTTTAATTTATTTAGTTTAGTTTTAGTTTAAAGTTAGTAGTAGTTACTAGTTAGTAGTCAAGTTAGTAGTTAGTAGTAAAGTTAAAGTTTAAAGTCTTTAATCTTATATGTTTTACGGTAAATGATGACAATTTGGCTATTAACGTCAATGGCCGGACAATAATGTCAGTTAGCACCCGGCTAATAACGACCATGCATTTTGGGCGATGTTGACATTTAAAATTCCTTATGTGATTTTTTTATCTTTGTCCGGGCATTGACGTTATTGCCCAATACAAAGTGGGCGATGATAAAATTACTATTTTACGGTGAGGAATGTTGTACCTATAGATAGCAAAATTGGTATAATTTTAGTTGGCGTTTTTTTTTCTATTCCATTAAAAAGTAACATTTTAATTGCTGCCGCTATAGCGTGAGGTCCAGCGCCGTACTACCGGTTAGGGTGAATCCGAAATTTATCGTGGTTACGTGAGAAAGAGAGAAAAAGAAAAAAAGAGTAATCAATAGATAAGTGGTTTAGGTAGTGTAACTATATATAACATATATTGTGATAACTTAAACATTTTAGTTTCGAAAAAGTGTTTGTGCATTTTTTGGTTTATGCTAAAAAATTTTATATGAGAAAAGAGACTTAGGAGTCTGTTGGAGCTAGGATGCTTATTGGTCATTTAACGGTGGGGGAAACCTCGATGTTGTATTGGTCAAGTCTAGTCATAGGGTGGTTTTCTAGGCCTTAGGCTCTGTTATATAGTTTTTCTATAAATTTGTAAACGGTTTCTAGATTTGTCCGGAGTGTAGGTATCTGTTAGGTTTCAAGTAGTGGGCATTTGTTATTCTGCGGAGGCAGATGTCTGCGAGAAAGTAAAAGTTTTCGCAGGAGCCTTTGTAGGTGGGAGTGGATCTGATTGCTTTGTAGAGTGTTAGTTGGAGGACTGGGTTCATGTTGCTGCGCTTCCCGATGAGTAGATGATACTCATGATACCTCCTGCTTGATTGTTGCTTCTATCGATGAGTTTTATCCATAAGAATTTTGCTGTTCTTGGCAAATATTGTTACATCTTGGAAGACTGGAATGCGTTTTGGGAACATGATTGCCGCACTCTTGTCAGAGTTTACTTTGATATGTCACATGCAGTACCAAGTTTCCAGGGAGTTCAGACTTTGGTTGCGTTTGACGGCAATTTGGGGACTTAAGAAGCTGGCTAAGATTGTGGTGTCGTCAACGTGTATCGCTTCAGTGCTTATTTCCATCTTTGGTAGGTCGCTTACGTATACGTTGAAGATGGTAGGAGACAGGGGAAAACCTTGCGAAACCTCGGCTGTGATCTTTCGTTCTAAAGATCGAATCTCTTTTAACTTGATTCTAAATTTACGGCCTTTCAGATATGACGCTAATAACTGTACCAGAGTGGTAGGGATGTTTGCATGAAATAATTAGTAAAGAATGTCTTTGACACGTCTAAAACTATTGCTGCTGTTGATTCCTTCTTGTTGAAGGATAACGTTATGTTATGCTGATCTTTGAAGAAGATCAAAGTGTCTTCACAGTGCGTGAAGGCACTAATTTTTCAACAAACACTTGAAATTTGAATCGAAAAATAAAATGATTCCCAATATAAAATTTCCATTCTAATAAGGATCTTATTGTTTAGATTACTCTTACTTATCTATGATTTGAATCGATGGATGAGCTTCTTAATTTGACGAAGTGCCAGGACGGGACATTATATGTATCTTCTTCGTCTGATGTTGGCAGTTGGTGGTGTAATTTGAGAGGTCAGTTTCTCTTTGGTTAGCGCTGGACTAAAACAGGTTGGATTCTTGGATCTTGAAATAGAATAGGGGTAATAAAACTAATTGTATTTTAATAATAAAGAACTTGTTTCGAATACTACAGGTGTCAATTCTTGGATTCTTGTGCGTGTGCAGAGTGGTTTGAACTTGAGTATTAAACGAGATACTTAGATACTAAGCCTCGAAAAGAGGCGTTGATGTTAACGGTGAGAGCAGTTTACTGCTTTGCGTGGCATTTATTTGATCGAACGATTTAAAATGTCATCTGGTGCTGTGTCTTTCCTATTCTTGAGGGATCTCATGACTCGGATGATTTTCGTGCTTGATTTGAATCAACAGCTGATTTAATATTCGCAAACAATATAATATTTGCTAACTTTTGATATCCGCATGCACAATAAGGACGTAAAATCTTAATTAATTTGTTACAAATAAAGTAATACAAGTAATAATATATATTGTTGTATTATTTTATACGAAATGCACCATTTCTGTGTGAGTGTTCTTTCACTTATTTTTTCTGATGATTTGAGTTATCGGTACTTACAAAAAGGCATATGTAACAATAAAAACTGCTTGCAACACAATATGAAATTTTAATAGTGCCTGAATTTTGTGGTGCATCGTGTATAAAAACGTGGAAGGTTGGTACTAGAGCGGCATGGTCGCTGAGTTTTCGAATGCCGTAGACAAATTTTGATGTCTGCGAATATTGCGTTAATCTTCAGGATTTTTGAAGAACGATCGAGAAGTTGGGATTTGCAAGTACCTACCTGAAATAGGTGAATATTAAAATCGACTCGTAGTTTGAATGCATGGATGATTGATGTTAATAGATGAAAAATTAGTAACGACCGCATGGAAAATAAAATTAAAATTTACTCGTACCTGTTGAAGAAACTACTTATCAAGAGAAAATCCAACTAGATGTGGAATGCAGGAGCCACTAATCGATGCAATTGATGAAAAATCAAGTAATCTCCTCTCGAAAAGCTATATTTTTTGTAGATACCAAGTTTTGTTATCAACTCAACGGTACATGTGCGAATGGAATGACGAAGTCTGTCTGCTACCGTTAGCCATCCGTTCGACTGTTATTAAGATTACGACAATTAGCGAACGTAATTTCCTTCAGTGGCGCACTAACTCTTATTAAATTTGGTAAATACAAAATTTTTTTTGTTTTATAAACTTTATTTCATTATTTTGTACATGTTTACACACTGCGTAATCGCTAATCAAATTAAGGTCATAATCTTTAGTTTCATTAAATATAATTTGATTGACAATTGCTGCAACACATTACACACAAAAAGCCTTATTGGAGAATTATTGTTCTCAAATCTAGTACCGATAATCAATAATTTTATAAACTTATTTACTCTGTGGAATTGGTGTATTTTATTTGTGTATAACCTGCATCCCAAAATTGTTCAAGTAAGCCACCTTGAAACCCCCCTGAGAAGTCTTAGCTCTCCGACTTGTAAAGCCGTAGAGATTGGTGATATTTTGCCGTTTGCCACGCATTCAAAAATATCATTACAATATGTATATATATTGCTGTGGACTTTTCGTAGAAAATCTACAATCTTTTTATATTGCCTCGGGTTAACCCTGGTGTGCGGGAGCAGTTTTCCACGTTGAGGATATCTTTCAGCATAAAAACGCTCAGAAGCTCTGTAATTTTGTTCACATTCTCCCAAAATCATTAACATATCGAAAGCCTCTAAATTCGAAAACGGCATAATTTCACTAATTAAACTAATTAATAATATAAATTTTAACTTCAAAACAAACACTTAATATTAATAATAAACAATAAATAATGATTAGTTTGAACAATGGCAACGGATAATTTTACGACAGAGGGATAAAACAATTGCAATTATTAATTATTGTCTAACCCGATAGCTAGATTTTGAATGCCAATTTTTAAAATAAAGTCAAAATAATCAAAATAATAACTTAATAACTTAAGTCGAATATAACTTAAAAGGGGTGGGAGTAATAAAAAAAATTTTCATATAAAACTTGCTTATTTTTTAAAGATCTTTCCAACGATACCACTTTTGACATATGGTGCTATTTAAAATTCTGGATTTCTGGACTTTCTGGAGCAAACTACTCTGGATGCCGACTTTTCCCGGAAATAATAATATCACCATTAGATTTGTTATTAGGACTTTAGTAATAAATTTTTTTAGCCCAACTCTCTATGACTTACCGTTTTTGAAAAAAAGTACTGATACGGGTAGTCTGGGTCACCCTGTATATTGAGATGTAAATTATCCAAATTAATTTTATTTTAAATTTTGTTTTAATAAATCTTCTAATTAATAATATTACTTTAAATTTTAATTTCGTTACAATAAAGCACAATATACGTGTTTAACAAACACAGACCTATAGGGGTTTCTTTTCTAAATGAAAGCCAAACTGAGTTTCTCTAAAAACAAAAGAGAGATTTTTTTACTATTAAATGCACAACATCACATATTATAATCTTACCTAAAAACAAAAGAGAAACGACATTTAAAGTAATTATTTACAACATTTTAAAAATTAATACAATTCACAATCACACATACACACTCAAAATAATCTTCCCGTTATCACGGCCGCCCATATCTTCCTTCAAAGAACAGCCGGCCTTACATATATAATAATATATATAATACATCGAAAACAAGTAAATGGGAGGCTAACTTATCAAAAACATTTTTCAAAAATTTACCTGGTATTGGCTAGGACGGCCGTGCTCAAAGTGCTTTAAAAATAATTAATTAAGGAATCTTAATTTTTAAGAATAAAAAATAAAATTCAAGTTAAATAATCAAACTAAACAAATGTTGAAATAAGATAATAATTTTAACGGTTAGTAAAGAATTAGTATATTACGTGTCGAGGTGGAAAATGCTTCATTACAGCCGAGCGCTAAGTTAGTTGACTGAGGTGCGAAGCGCCCAAGTCAACTATAAGCGCGAGGCTGGAATGAAGCTTGACACCGAGGTACGTATACAATTTTATTCATAATCAGTTTGTATATAATTAAATATCATCAAATTTTATTTTATTAATACATATTTTTTGTTAGTTCCATTTCTTGCCTACCGACATAGCGACATTGCAGGTCGGGAAGTGACCACTTCCGACCCTAAGGTTGGGAAGCAAAGCAAAATAGCTTTATGATTGGTTGTCAAGTAAAAGTAAATAATAAACTGCTTCCCAACTTTTTAAAAGTCAGGGATGTGTTGATTACTAACTGATTGTGAATAAACATACTTACATAGAAACATAATATTTAAAAAATACTAAAAAATGACAAAAATGCACATTTAACAGGTTAGAACTTAGAATATTTGAATAAACAAGAAATAGAATTCTGAAAAATTACGTTACTAGAGAAATGATAAAAATTTAAAATAAAACGTTTGTAATACGATATAAAGGCCTCTATTTCACAATTATAATTGATCATAAGTCGTATTTAACATAAGAAAAACGTAAAACGAAAAAAAAAACGAGAGAAAATATACCAAACAAATTTGAAAGAATTAAAAAATCAAAAAATTTATTTTACTTTAAAATGAATGTTATTCATTGAATATTATTGATTATTATTCAATGTTAACATTCATTTTAAAGTAAAATAAATTTTTTGATTTTTTAATTTTCAGAATTTTAATTTGGTTGGAATTTTAGTGGTTGAGCCATGGGGACACCCGCTTTGATCGGCCTCTATGTTAAGTCAAGCGAGTACTCTCCAGCTTTACCCTAAATTTACGACCCGGCAGAAAAGATGTAATCTTATAAGTGCTTTATCATTTTATAGAGTAGGCCCGGTTGCCATACTTTGTCTAAGACTGCTGACAACGAGGAACACTGCTCCCGTTGCCTGATTTTTGTTCCAGTGTAACGTGATGTATTTCGCCGACCTCAGCACCTCTACCGTTGTGGAGTGCTTTGGGCTAAAATTAAAATGTTTGTTGGGAATATATTGGTTTTTTTCCAGGACCGTGTTTAATTTGGAGAGGATTATCTTCTCGGCAAGTTTAAAGAGAATGGAGAGCAGGCTGATTGGTCTATACGACGCAAGTGCTTGTAAACAAACTCTAGCACTCTTTTAGGAAAGCAATGAACCAAATAATGTTATATGAAAACTTATGTGGTCAAAATCATTTTCGTTGCTAACTTCAATGATTTACCTAAATTTCTGATAGGCATTGTAACTTTTTAATATTTTCTGTATTTATTTCAGTATCTTTGCTGGCTGAAAAAACACCGTACGCTTTAATCGAATTCAATGTTTTAATAAAAGCAAATAACGAAATCGAATCTTTTAAGAGGACAATAGAAGTTTATTTGTTTACAAATGTGGAATCTAGTTGGAATTTATTTGAATCGATTAAATACTTAAAGTATTCATCTCTTTGTAAATACATCATCAAACCTAATTTACGAATCTATCAGCAACGGTCGAACAAAATTAATCTAAATACCTTCGACATAGACGTAACCTGATGTAATATCTTGATAAACAAATTTATAAACTAAATCTTTGCAGCCCAGATTAAACAACAGTCAAAAATGTGCCATTGCGAATGCAACAAAATTTTGCTTAGGAAGTTCACCCGGAATTTTTATGATTCAAGGTCCTCCAGGAACTGGAAAATCGACGGTAATAGTTAGCATAATAAAACAGATTTTATTTGCAAAAAACCAAGAAACAAGTCGACAGTGCATTTTGCTAGTTGCTCCCACAAATAAAGCAATTGACGAATTGGTTGTGCAGTTAATCCACTTACGATCAAAAGCTGAAGGTAATTTTTCAATTTTAATATTGCTTACCGCTAGTTAAACACTTATTTTGCAGGCAAGGACAAAAAGAAATTGAAAATCGTTCGATTTGGATACGACCGCTTCATTAGTCGCGCTGCGAAATCTGAGTCCCTTACTGTATTAGCGAGAACCAACGTCATGAAAACCTGTAAAAAATTAAAAAATAATTACGAAATTGCCGAAATAAAACACCAAATTTTGACTTTGAAATCACAGCTTAGGGAAAATCCTCAGGCTCAAGTCGAATTAAATGCGAAGAACGAATTACTGGAAAACAAATGCAGTGAGATTATGGGGGGCAGGTCCTACACATCGGAATTAGCTTCAGAGGAGCGGAGGCTCTTGGATGATGCTAATATTATTTGTACTACTTTATCCGGTTGCTCTGGAACCCGCATGCTGGAAGTTTTCTCAAGGTGAGCAATTTGAAAAGTTATGGCATATATTTTAAATCGTTATTTGTTTTTAGTACAAGAAAACTCGGCTGTTGCATAGTAGATGATTCTACTTTGAGTACAGAACAAGAAACGTTTTTTCCATTAAGGTTAGGAATCTCAAAATTGGTTCTTGTTGGAGACCCAATGCAACAACCTCGTGTAACATATACAAAGGTTAAAATATATTTTACCTAAAAAAATTAGACTGAATTCGTTACTTTTAGGAGGTCAAAAAGTTTGGACATGGAAATTCCTTGTTTGTAAGGCTTATGGAAAATTTTTCAGGATTATCTAAAAATCCAATTGAGTTGTTGAATGTTCAATATCGCATGCATCCTGAAATTTGTAGTTTTCCTAACCAAACCTATTATAATAATTTACTTCAAACTGATTTAAATGTGGCAAAGAGAAAGAATCCCATTGGTGCTCTGTTTCATCCTTATTTGGTATTTCAAATGGAAAGTATTTCGAATATCAATAACCAACTGCAGAATTATCCAAGTGATTGCGAAACTAAATTTATCTTGACATTTGTTCAAGCCATTGTTAGGATTTTGCCTAGATCGCATACAATTAATATTGGGATAATAACACCTTACGCTGAACAGAAGGACAGCATTATTCAACTATTTCAGGACAATAAGTAAGTAACATGGTGTTTTATTAAGTTAACTCTTTCCTTTTTTACTATATTTTAATAAATAATAACCAAATGGTATACAGGTATCCCCAGATACACTTATAACTTATTTTTTTTACCTACACCTTGTACATTATTTTCAGAATTTTTGTGAAAACGATTGGTTTCACAAAAAAATGTATTTAACTAAAGTTGTAGCCCGTTAAATTCCCTATCCGATTTGGACCGTCAGTTTTTTTTAATACGTTTCGTTTAAGGGGGGGGGACCTTTATTTAGTGAGCGGTTGGTAATTTTTTGGTTACAAAATATTCATAAATAACAAAGTTAAAGTCAACGTTCGACAAGCAAAAATCATGTTTTACGGTGAGCAGTGTTATTCGAACCCAGGTTATCGAAAATCAAAAATTTAAAAAAAATTTGATAATCTATTAGTTGATGCAGTTTTTAATCGAAGGATTTTCTAAAAAAAACTTAAATTTGACAATATGGCAGTCATTCAAAGTCAAAATTTCAATTTTTGTTAAAAAAAGTACAACTTTTGGTTCATAAAATAGAAACTACACATTGTAAAACTAAAAGCTTCGATTAAAGACTTGTTTTGAGTGTTTAAAAAAAGCACACAAAATTTGAGATCGATTGGTGCACAGGTTTTTGAAATATCTTGCTCACTGATTTGAAAATGTAGTTTCGAGATAAACGCGTTTTAAGTTTGCAATGTAGTTTACACTAAAGCAAAAGAATTATTTTATAACTTATACACAGTGATCTATTTCAGGCCCATATACTGTGTCTTCTTTTGAAGTTGTCGCTTTGGAAATATCAATTTTAGTTTGCCGACGACGCATTTTTACGTTACGGGTACTCTCTTGTACGCCTTTTTCTATGCGTTCAGCGTCTTCTCTTTCGAGATATTGGTGGGCATTGATGTCACAGTTTACTCACATACCTTATAGGATCTGTAATAAAACTGCAGATATAATAAAAGAATTCCTTCGCACTTATCACATAATAATACAATTTTAAATCCGAGACCGCGGGTACTTGCAGTTTGAAATGTTACGTGCACTTCACTAAAACTGAAATTGTCGAAAAACCGGTAAAAAAAGCAAAATTCTTTATTCCACAGTATTTTCTTGTGCCACATTGAATTTTTCGTGGTAATACCTGCTACACTTACCTGTATTTAAAGCCTTATAGCTTCTGTATAAAAATTCAGATTATCTTAAAACTTTTGGGAAATATTTCTGACATAGTATACTTCAAGAAAATGTGATTTTTGAAAAATTGATTTTTTGAAATTTCTAGGTGAGCGTAACCCCTTAGAGATACGGGGTTCAGAAGAAAAGTATGAAAAATAACAAGGGGGAATAAGGGGTTATAACCTAATTTGTACAAAGTGAATTATTTTTAAAAATGTTTTGATCCACTAAGCCTAAAAAATCAATAATATCGGAGCTATGGCCGTTTGAAATCAGAAATTCAAAAAATTGTTTTAAAATGAGGTACCCATTAAGGGTTTGAACTGAACAAAATTTTTATTTGAAAATTTGTCTTAGAAAAGCGTCCGTTTATCACCACCTCAAAGGTGCTCTACGGTCACGAGGACACCCGGCATGTATTACCAAAATCCTCTATTTCGGATTACGGAAATTTTTTGTAGTAAAAAAGTCTCTTATTTTGAGTTTCAATGAATTATTAATGATAATTTTTTTTTAGTCGATTATAATAAAATTTGAAATGTTTTAGGTTTAGGCCAAATATTTCCATATTTGTGCATACTGTAGATAGTTTTCAAGGTCAAGAAACTGACGTTATTATTTTATCTAACGTCAGGGTCTTTCCTAAAAATTTTTTGGCTGTCAATCAAAATCTCAACGTTGCTCTTACAAGAGCGAAGTATGCCCTTTACGTTATTGGAACCGCAAGTTTATTTAAAGTGAGTAATTTTTTTTACAGTTGGTTGAAACCGAGATTCTAAAGATTCTGTACGAAAGATGCAAATTAATCTGAAAGGATATTGGTAATTGGATGATTAATGGAAGTACTATAAAATTAACCAAAAACTAAACAGACCGTTAAAATGATTTAATTTCAACCGTAAAGAATGCAGACGTAAATATAGTTTAAACTGGAAAAAAAAAGACTTAATAGTTATCATATTAGACATAAATAAATACATAGGATATTACATCCCTAAAGCCCCATTTCACGATTATTTTACGATCTGCAGTCGCATATAACTTGAAAAAAAAAAACGAAAGACAGTAAAAACAAATTATAATCAAAGCAATTGAAAAAGTAAAAATTAGTCAGTACAATGTTAAAAAAATTATTACGGATTGAACATGACTCACGAAAAAAACCACGTAAATTAATCTAAACGATAACGGTTTGAAGTCGACCGCACTGCAAACACAGGTTTTTTTATTTTTGAATTTTATCTTTTTTTATTACTTAATATTAATTTTTCTTATCCAAATATTCTTAATCTTAACTTTTCAAATGTAGTAAATTAATGTCTTTTTATTGTGCTTTTTAAATAATAATTACGGTTAAAATTCAATAATTTCAACGTTTAGTTCAGTTTTTGTTTAATTTAAATTGTACAATACAAACTGGATACCACACAATCTACTTTAAATCCATTTTTAAATTCATTTCTTGTGTGCGTAATGATTAAAAGTAACCATTACGAAGTAGTTGTTATTATTTTCTTATTTGATGTAAATATCTATTTAATACTGAAATTATTACAGACTTGCAAAATCTTTGGAAAACTACAATTCGATGCAAGAGACAGAAAATTGTTAAAGCACATACCTTTAACTATAGATGTGCCTCATTTGACGAAGTTTATTACTAAAACTGGTTTTAAAAATTAACTTTGATCTAATCCTGTTAGATCTACCGTTTTCAGTTTTATAAAGTGTGTATCGCTAATTATAAAATATACTTTGCATTATTAATTTTTACTTTTTATCACGCATTTTAAAAATACGGATAAAATTTTATTTTGCAAGATTAAATAAAATCGTTAAATAACCTCACTCACATCTCTTAGTTATAAAATGAATTACTGTTACCTTTAGTTTTATAAATAGCTATTGTACCACTATCCACGTGATGAAGTGATTTTTGTTCCTATTTGTTTAATTTTTTTCGATAACCGTATATTTGATCGGTATTACTTTTTTTTAGACCTTTTCAGGTTTTGTTTACTTAGTTTAGAAAACTCAGTATTAGTTTTGTTAAGAAATAAAATTATGTTTTTATTTTTATTTGTTTTTTTATGTTTTTATTTGTAATTAATTATTAAAAATCATTTTTGAACCAACAGTGATCCATTTTCAAGTTTTAGAGAGACAAATATTTGAAAATTTCTTCACTTGCTCTAAACATGCATTAGAAAAGTCGAAAAATATTGATAAAATTCTAAGCACTACAGGAGTACGAATATAGGTTTTGGGACCCCAAAGATAGATATTATAACAAAAATTACAAAAAATCACTATCCGAATCTTGAAATATCTAAAAGCATTTGAATGTGAAGCTTTATATCTCATATATGTACAATATAATGTGGCCACTCAGATTAGGGTAGAGTTTTTTGCTCGGAGCGGAGTAGGGCGTTGTTTTCTTTTACCTGCTGGATGAGTGGAATTGGGTATTGCCTTATAATCTACTAATTCCGTTGGTTGAATACTAGATGGTGGTTGATTGTAGGCGCAGCTTACTCAATCTGAAACATATTTTTCAGAAATTTGTGCTTTTTATTATAATACCGACGAAAGATATACAGGAATTTCATAAAACTATTAACAAGACGCTAAAATTAACCGACGATTTCTATGGGCTTGTTAGCACCAATAAATATTTATATTGGTTAGTTAATTTAACGGCTTGTTAAAAGTTTTATGAAACCAGGCATTAGGATTAAAATTTAAATTTTAAGCTACTTAAGCAACTTTTTAATATCAATAAATTAACAGCAAACAAATTTTCTTTAATTTTAATAAAATATTTTTGACCAAACAAATATTTGTTCAAAGCAAAAAAGAAATGAATTAAAGTAATATTTATATTGAGTGAGTGTTTCATAAATATAGATTTTGTTTCTTAGAAAAATTTTATTTTATTTATTTTTGAAATATTTTAATAAATTTTTTTTAATTTGGTGATTCCCACAAGTTGGTTGATGTGGTAATAAATAACGGAGAATACAGGTCTGAATTTGGAGTTTATAAATCTTGAGGGGATGAACATCATTCTGCAATAAAAATTTAAATTGTTAATTGTTTGAATATTAATAAAATAAATTTAGTTAAGTTGATGTTTTTGTTTAATTTAATTGTGGCGAAGTGCGAATTGTTAAAGAAATTGTGATAATTTTGGTGGTTGAGTGCATGAAATGCACAAACGAATTTGTTAGACGTACTGACGCCACCCGCAATACCGTATGCGGAGCGTGCACGTGTAAGTTATAAGTCCAAGACCACATTGCAAGATAACAAATTTTACAACAAAAATTTACAATTTTTAAAAACAATTTGAAGAGTCTCTTGTTAATTAATTGATGAATCCGAGCAAAGAAATAATTTTTAGAATAAGAAAAATTTTAATAAATCTGTATAGCTCGGGTCATCTCAATATATTACAATTTAAAATAAAATTTAAAATCTTCTTCACTTCTTTTAATTTGCCACACCTGTACTGGAAATTTTATTCCTAAAAGTAGGTTCTGACAATCTGTTATCGGTTTAAACTTCTTTCCAAGTGCGTAATCATGTATCTAAGTTCTTCTCTTTTGGTAAAAGATTTTCATTAAGCTTGACGAGGTAAGTATCTCTTCTATTTGTAAAAGTTACATGAGCCGACTTTTGAACATTTGCTTTGATGCGACATTTTTTAAATAGTAAGGTGAATTTTGTAAGTATGCAGTCGCAATAAATAGATTTGGATGTATAGTTGTATAGATCAAATTGGGGCAAGAAACTCTGAGGAACTCCAGAGTCCACGGACAACACCAGTGAAATTTAATTTTTTCAGTTAAATCTCAAATAAATGAGAAATTCTCGTTTCGGAATTTTACAAAGAAATTTCTCTTGGTAAGGTAGAACCTGAATTCCTGATTATAGTAGGTATTTGGCAATTATGTTTTAATCTAAGCTAAACATTTTGTAAAAACCATTGTATAAGTAAATAAGTACAATTCACCGGTCATCTTCTCCCGTTTTCAATTGCTGATAAGCTTAAGACCTTCACCAAAAATGAAATTGATGCTATGCCAAAGCATAGAAGATCGAATTTGTGGTTTTTAAAAATATAAATTATGTTTTTGTGAAACTTGACTTGTTCGTTTGATGCGGCACTGCCTACCCTAATAAGCCGCCACTGATGGAAACCGATTGTTTTTGGTATGATCATACGTTCTGTTTTTTGAGTGTACGTCGGCTTAAATAGTGCTCTGAATAAGACAAATTTGACATACATGACTTAAAAAATATTACTGACTTTTGCAACCGACTAAACCACAAACTTAAAAGAAAAACGTACACAATTGTGTACTGGATGCAGGGTCTTCTTCGAACTTCCGAATCTTAGCTTTGAGAAAGGCAAACTTGTAGTTCAACTTCTCTCCCCTGTCTTTGATGGCGGTACTATCCTATTTACTAGCACCAAAACCAAAGAATTTATCTTTTGGTTTTTTTTTGGTGGTAACAAGGAAGACGCAACATTTCTTCAATTTAGATCAGGGGTTCTGTACCGCAAGGCGTCTTATCACAGCCTTGGTGGATTCTGGATGCAATCGTCATTTGTAGCCACTTTAGTGAGCTCTGATTCCCACAGACAATTTTTTGAATTTGGCCTGAATGGTAAGACCTGCCAAAAATAGGTGCGCTGGGTTTGCTTTTTTTTCCGCTATTAACATGAACTCGTCAAGCGCAGCAGTTAGTTTTTTTTAAATTTTGAACTATTTAGTCCTAAATTTTGTAGGTGACATTTTTTAGCCGTTTCAAGGTGTTCAGCTCAGGCTGAGAAGACATCCTCTTTCCCCGACTGCTCTAGGGCAAAGGTTGAGAGTCTTGAAACCTCAGCCGTTTTTTGGCAACTTCTTCTGTAAAAGGCTTTTTTACTATGCTGCTTATTTTTGACACTGCCATGAGCGGGGGCGCTAGAAGCCTAACTCTTTCATGTGCAGTAGTCGTGTGACTACGTCCTGGTCCTAGACGGCATCGGCCTTCTCCTTCTTTATCTTTTTTTTTGGCTTCTGCCAAAAGTCTGGGTTTTGTCTTAATCGGATTGCTCAGATGGGGTATTCACGGATACAGCACCCATCTGTGTGGACAATGCATCCTGTTCAAACACACCCATCTAGGTAGATGAGGCATTCTGCTCGAACACTTACGTCTGTATTGTAGCTAATAGTTCAGAGCGTTGGTTTATTGTTGCTATCATTGCTTGAATCCATGTAGAAAAAGAAGAGCATTAATCTCTGAAAGCTGCCTACCCTTTATTGGAGACGCTGAATCAGCCCCAAGGCTACTCAAGAGATATAGTCCTCAGAGAGGTGAGGTATTTACTTACTCTGTCCCATTCTTGGGATAGGCTGCTGGCCCTCCGATGGAATAAAACAACTGATTGATTAGGGTGGACTAGTCTTGACCGCTCGTTTAAGTGAAAATTCAGATTAAAGTGGAGAGTTGCCAGGCCAGGAGAACTACATCCAGGCTGGTTTAACCGCCACAATTATCTTTTCATCCCATCTTACAGTTTTCCATCCCGTCGTATCGATTCATTGACACAAAACAGGGCACAAGCAGTTTTAAGTCACGGTCAAATCTATCAAGACAGATCGGATACAAGAGCAAGTACACGCTCATCGCCCGGAGGATATTCCAGATATTCCACCTTTATATCCTTAATATATTAACTCAATGGGCGTCGGTGTAAGATAACCTTATCTTTTTAACAGTTGGTACTGTTGGTACTGGTGTGCGATTGGCACCTCCTATTTACGTTTCGCGAAGTTCTATGGCGGTTGGCATTTATTTTCTTCATTATAAGAAATGCATTTAAAGCCTATTCGCGATGCTTATAAAGCTTTGCTATTTGTGTCGGTTTCTGTTCTTAATATTTTTATTGTAATTTTAGAAAATTAAAATAAAGGTATGTAAAAATATAGGTAACGCTTGTTTCGCATTTTTCTTTATTAAAGTTATCTTCGATTTTGCTTACATTTTACTTTTATTTTTAGGTTTTTATGGTGCATCATAAGTTTTCTTGGAATAATAGGTGGTTCAACCTTATTGAAGTTTGGATATCATACAAAGTTAAATGAAAATTAATTCTACGATTTGGTAAGTAATTTTTTACCTGTTTTTTTCTTGTAAAATGTTTAATTTTGATTTTTGAAATGTCTGCGCTTAGGGCACTAATCTGTTTTAACCCAATATTAGGTAACGAAACGAAAGTTTGCTAGCAGCTAAAAATTGTGCTTCGAAAGGAACAAAAATGCAAGCAATAAATTTTATGGATATTTTGTTGTTTACTTTCTTTGCCATAGCAGCCAAAGTAAATTAATAAATTAAAATAGTTTTATCCGTAGTAAAGCGCAATTACGAATATTTTTAATGTATAAATATAAGGCAGAAGTTTAATGTATCGAGGTTTGTCGATTAAAAGTGTATAATTTCATTTTATTTTTAGGTTAGGTACTTAAAGACATACAGGCAAATATGTTGGAAATAAAGCATTATTTTTAATTTATAAATAACATTTAATTCATAAATGAAAATTATAGTTTATTTTTTCTGTGGTGGAAATTTACAGAGCATTGATTATAATTTTTATAAAGTGATTATGTGAATATTATATGAAGAATGTCGACAGCTATTTTCTAAAATGAACTTTTATAAATTAAACATTTTAAATTTCTTGGCAACAAGTCTGCATCAAAATGATATAATTTTATTACAGTTCTATACGAATCTAAGTTTAATTTTCCGCCTTTGTCTTGACTTTAACAAAAGTTTAAGTGCGAGAGTTCTATAAAGAAAGGACGCTGATCTATGTTTTTGAAAGCAATACTATAATTGGAATAACCAAAATAAAATAATTAATGCCCATACCCACAGTCGATATTCTCGGTCTTGAATATGATATCGATCAATCAAAATAACCAATTTCAGACTTAATTCAAGCTCAAGTTTTAGTCGAGCCAAACATAGACTAGATAACGGGCATAATACTTCTTATAAGTAGATAAGTTTTGCTATTGTGGGGGTTTCTGGTTGCTCCACACAAATTGTAATAATGATTATAGTTTTCACAATAAATATTTATTGATGGTAATTTACCAAAACGAACATATTAACAAAACAAGCAACAATAGTAGTATTTAAAAAAAAATGTTTAGAAAAAATGGTCCTACGCAAAAACTCGTCAGCATCCATAAATTGTAATTTACAGATAACTCACCTCTGATTTATATTGCCAGCTGGGGTAGGTGATATGGCCCTCATTTATTCAAACTTTAAAAAATTTGTAAATGGCAGGCAATATAACAAATTAGATTAGGAAATGCACCATCAATATAAAAAATTACAAATGTGTTCAAGAGAAATTTACAAAAATTAAAGACACGATAAACATGTTTTACAAAAATTATTTTAAAGTGAAGAAACTATAAATTTATTCGAACTGAAAACAAACAAAAGCGTCTTTGTAACTTTTCCCCACGTACTCTTCTTGGCATACGGAACAATACCAGCTTTCAAAGAAAACTGGTGTTTTTCCTCTATTATTTGTCTTTCTTTTTTTAGCAGTAATTTTATTAGCGTCTGCTTTTTTGATATCAAATATCAATTTGATTTTTAATATCAACAGGAAAATTAGCACTCATTAATTGAATTCCTTGGGCATTCAGCGATGGTTTTCTGTAAGAGATTTTTTTCTTAATTTTGGAAGTTGGGAACAAATCACCAATCGACGAGCTTCCAGACAGTTTCCAGATATTCCAGAAGGTCCTGGTTGTGGATCGTTCAAGACAAGTAGAACTGGTTCATTCTGATTTTGGCTCGGTGCACGTAGCTCACTAGCTATTGGGAATAAAATCCTCTTCAGGTAAAGGATTGAAGTTGTTTTATAGGTGTAAATTTTCACCTACTTCTGGGTTTTGAAGTGGATATTGAAAAATAAAACTGCAGGTTCCACTTCAAGTCGCAAATTTATTTTTATTGTACGGCGTCGTCTCAACTCAGCCATGAGTCCATTGACTCATCGATTTTTTTCAAGTCGGAGTAAAGGCGTCGCCAAAGTTTATCTTTGAAATTTCAGATTCTCTTCTGAGTATTCACGTAATGCATAACTTGCTGGTTCTAAAAAATTTCGAACTTCTGAAGGGAAATGATCCTGTATCTCGAAAACCACTTTTCACATTCCATTGTCTCATCGATTTTTTTTCAAGTTGGCGTAAAGGCGTCGCCAAAGTTTATCTTTGAAATTTCGGATTCTCCTCTGAGTATCAAAGTAATGCATAACTTGCTGGTTCTAACAAATTTCGAACTTCTGAAGCAACCTTTATCGAAAAGTAGGTGTTTACAAAACAATTAATGTGTTTAGATCAATTTGGGATGCAGAACTTTTTGACTAACCTTTTGATGCACTGCTTTTCAAAAATGGGTTTGTTGTTAAAAATAACCTAACCAATGTTGTGCTATCATTTTCTTGTCATTATAAGTAATTTTTAATAACCGGACATAAACTGTTATCTTTTATGTTTT
Source organism: Cantharis rustica (assembly GCA_911387805.1). Classification (NCBI taxonomy): domain Eukaryota; kingdom Metazoa; phylum Arthropoda; class Insecta; order Coleoptera; family Cantharidae; genus Cantharis; species Cantharis rustica. The sequence continues at coordinate 15,256,871 of OU426883.1, forward strand.
GTGTTGGCTATTTACTATCATCTCTTTGATCCTTTTTGAAATTTAAAAACCAATTGATATTATTTTACTATTGGATTTGGCTCGATATTTATTAGCTGATAATTCTACAGCAAATGCTTTCAAATTATTAATGTGAAATGGGAGAATTCAGGAATGTTCAGCAGCTTAGCACTTCAAATTTAAATATTTTAAATTTAACTAAAACTAAAATCGAAAATTTATCTAGTTTGTGTGTTGAATAAAAATTAACATTAATAGTATTTCAAATTTTGTAAACGTCGACTCCGATGGGGCTAATGCAAATAAACTGATTTGAGATAATACATTTCTTTCCTGAGAAAATTATACTTTCTTACAGAAGTTGTAATGCCAACGAATTGTATATAGTGAACGAACTGTTGATTTAATTTCAGCTATAGAGCGACAGCAGTATTATTTTGAATATAAAAAGAACTTAGAAATCAAATTTTTTAAGTGGATTTTTGTGGTAATTAGTAAATGTTAAAAATAAACAAACTAAACAAAATGTTAAAATAATGAACTTTTCAAAAATTTGAGAATTGGGTATAATATATGATAACTCCAATATTAAAATAAAGAGAAGTTGCGTTTATTTTAATTTGTATATTTACAATTCAAGAGTTCACACTAGGCTACAGTATTCTTACTAAAAATGAGCTCATTGATAACAAATAATTTTATAAAGGAATTTTAGCGTCAGCGTCTGAGAGGAAGTTACGTTGATAACATTTATTATTAATTTTAGATTTATTATTTTTAGTATGTATGCTACCGTGTCAATTATTTCAGGATTAATGTTAAAATTTGATTGGAGGTGATACTTTTCATTGAGCGTGTTGTTAAACGTACGCAATAATATTATTATAATATTATTATTATTAGCACACCCATCCCGGTTAAATTTATATTTAATCATAAACTCGTCACAACATGCTACTAAAATAACTTCGTTAATTGAAATGTTTGCAATTTCAATTACAGAATTTTGAAATTCTTTCTTAATTAATGAATAAATTTTACCATCGTACATGCTTAATATACCATAACTAAACGCAAGCGATAGTATACGGTAAGTGCTATTAACGATATTACATGAATCTAATTGGGGGTTATCACAAATTGCATGTGCAATTATTTGTTTCCCGAAGTAATTATTTAATTCATTTACAATATTGCTTGCTTCATGCGAGTACACACTAACATTGTCATACTTTGATAATATACACTGGCTCACAAAATTGATGACACAAACTAAACCTAACAATAAAACGCTGTATATTTTCTAAACTAATAATCTTTCATTAATTTTTTTTTTACAGAATTATTTCAATATGATTTGAAATTCGAGAAAACCTAGTTAAATTAAAAAATATATTTTGTAAATAAGAAATTAAACATCAAACGTGAAAAATGTAACAATTGCATTACACAAAATTAATGACACAAGCACAAAATTTATTGGTTTTTATTTAATTTTTTAATGCCTAATAAATAGTTGAGCCGCCTCGAGCATCAATGACAGCCTGCAGACGTTTTGGCATGCTTGCAACTAGTTTTTGAGTAACACTTGCCTTAATTTTACTTCATTCTTCAACTAATCTTTGGTTTTAAAGTAGTCTTACTCGTAATTGCAGATTTCTGATTCTACGTTTTAATTCCGTCCAAAGATGCTCAATTGGATTGAGATGGGGCGTTTGGGGCGGCGCATGTAATTGTTTTGGGACGTTAAAATCAACCTCATCTTTACCAAATGAGCTATATGTTTGGGGTCGTTGTCATGTTAAATCCACCAAACTTTAAGAATGCCTAATTTATTGACACTAGTTTTTAAATTTTTCTGTAAAACTTTCATTGTAGTGTTCTTTGTTCATTTTTACATCTATAAATTCCTAATTTCCGACGCCGCCTGAAGCCATACACCTCCAAACCATTACATTTCCACCACCGTATTTTATTGTAGCACAAAGATTTTCTTTCTTCGGTTGTGTATTGACTTTCCTCCACACCATTTGTTTTCTATCAGATTCAAAAATGTTATATTTGCCCTCATCTGAGAACAGCACGTTATTCCAGAATTCTGGACATTCATTTACATATTTTTTGGTGAATTTTACTCGCTTCTTTCTGTTCACCTCTGAAATGAATGGTTTTTTACGTGCTACACGGCGATTAAAACCATTATTTTGCAATGTTCTGCGTATTGTTTCATCAGATATGGCTTTCTTGATTATTTCAGACACTTCTGTCCTTAAATTAGAAATTGATTTCTTTGGGTTTTTTAATCTTCCTCACTAAATACTGTTCATTGTGAGGTTTAAGTATTTTTTTTCTACTTCGCTCAGCTTTATTTTGTAAAGTTTCCTCATTTTTAAATTTATTTATCACATATTTGATCGTTGAAAATGATCTACCGACTAGTTTTCCAACTTCACGATAAGTTTTTCTTCACAAACTAGTTTTAAAATTATTTTTCTTTCAGTAATGTTGGCTTCTCTACGCATTTGATTTATTGTAAATAATTGAACACTTATTACTCACGCAAAATATGAACTGATGCAGAATTTTGCTGTGCATTTTATTATAACAATATGTTGATAACAAATATCTTATAAAAAGTACCCCTATGCGGATTTTTAATTACCCTTTTATACTTGTGTCATTAATTTTGTGTAATGCAATTGTTACATTTTTCACGTTTGATGTTTAGTTTCTTATTTACAAAATATTTTTTTAAATTTAACTAGGTTTTCTAGAATTTCAAATCATATTTGAATAATTCTGTAAAAAAAAAATTAGTGAAAATTTATAAATTTAGAAAATATACAACGTTTTATCGTTAGGTTTAGTTTGTGTCATCAATTTTGTGAGCCAGTGTATTTCTTATTAAAAAGAATATAATTTCTTTCATGTATGGCTGCATATCGGCTAAATTTGTATTGGGATTACTCACCGTTTAATTTTTGGGATTACTCGCCGTGAGTGCCCATGTGGTAGTTGGCAACCCAACTACGTCTTTATCTACCCATATAATAGGCACACATTTTAATTTGTCATCTAATTTAAGAATAAAATCAAGTGGAAACACATCGAATTTAAGAATAAAATCAAGTGGAACCATTGTACATAAAGTGTGATACTAAAATAACAATAAGCGAATTTAGTTGTGTATAAAATTTCATTTTTTATCCATTTAACATTGGAATTATATATGCAGCAAACACGTGCCATATTGTGCGTGATTGTGCAAATTGAAATTTAATGTAAAAATTAAATGAATAAAAAATACCAGAACATACAAGAAGCGCAACGAGATTATTTATACTGTCCAAGCATAATAATGACTAGATTATTATTGGTGATTTCATTTGTTGCAATTATAGTTTCAATTAAACTTGCATATGATATTCTCATGTGGGACTTACTTGAGTATGGCATGCTCAATAATTATAAATTGATTCATAACATTTATATTGTATGCCAATCATGTAATTTATTTTTTTGCATTGCAAAATTTATTTCTGATTATAAAACCAAAGTTAATGTAAAATTGAACAATATTTCACAATTTGCTACATAATGTTATTGATTATTTTAATGATTATCTTTAGTGTATTTATTTTTAGCGTTAGTTTAGACAGGAAAAATATTTTAACAGAAATAAAAGAATTTGCCGGGTTTTTTCAATTGGGGCAGCTTAAAAATAAAATAGAAATTGTAGATTATGTCCAATTGAATTTTGAATGCTGTGGATTTAAATCAATTTTCAACTGGGGGATACGTGCAGCCATTGTAGCTACCCACGCTTAACATTATTCATATTTACAAGTGCGACATGGAAATACCATATCAAAACATACAGTGGCGGCAATATGAAAAGCCCGGTCATAAAAATTTAAGTTATTAGTATTTTTTTTAGAGATGTTGTATTAACATATAACTAATACTTATATTTTTTAATTAACTAACTATAATATACATAAAAATTACAAATTCGATAATTATAATATATATTTATCCCCTAAATTCAACCCTTTAATAAGGAGTACGTTTTTCAGATATATTTCTGCAAATCAATAATGACAGAAATTTCAATTAAAAAAATTATTTTAAGTAAAAATTATATTGTATATAGTTTATTAATGAATATTTGTTTCATTAAAATTTTGTAGAACATCATCCTACTTTTAGGATATCTTTTAAAGGGCGAGACAATCGTTACGTTAACTGTTGCAGGTAGTCGACCCTTAAATTATTGTCCCATACAAATTCCAATACATGTATTGCGTTAAGTTTACTCTTTGAAGAGTTTTGAAGCACGTACCGTTTTATTAGTGTCCACCAATTCTTAATTCTATTCAAATTTTGGCTATTACCTGGCTAATCGATTACATAAATTGCATTATTAATTAAATAATTAATTACCTGTAACAAATAAAAAAATATCAATTGGATATTTTTGCATAATTTGTTACTTAAATGTACTAAAATTATTGTGTGAGTAATAAATTTTGAAATAAAAAATTATTTACAAAAATATTTCGTACGATTTTTGCACTATACAAAACTGTGTTAATTTGCAAAATATATCACTCTTCATTTTCTGCGTATAAATTTAATACCGACGGCTGTAAACTGCTTTTCAGTATACCTAATATAATTTTTGGCATTTATAGAACCTTGTAGAATATTTAGATATACTGAAAAGCAGTTTACAGCCGTCGGTATTAAATTTATACGCAGAAAATGAAGAGTGATATATTTTGCAAATTAACACAGTTTTGTATAGTGCAAAAATCGTACGAAATATTTTTGTAAATAATTTTTTATTTCAAAATTTATTACTCACACAATAATTTTAGTACATTTAAGTAACAAATTATGCAAAAATATCCAATTGATATTTTTTTATTTGTTACAGGTAATTAATTATTTAATTAATAATGCAATTTATGTAATTGATTAGCCAGGTAATAGCCAAAATTTGAATAGAATTAAGAATTGGTGGACACTAATAAAACGGTACGTGCTTCAAAACTCTTCAAAGAGTAAACTTAACGCAATACATGTATTGAAATTTGTATGGGACAATAATTTAAGGGTCGACTATCTGCAACAGTTAACGTAACGATTGTCTCGCCCTTTAAAAGATATCCTAAAAGTAGGATGATGTTCTACAAAATTTTAATGAAACAAATATTCATTAATAAATTATATACAATATAATTTTTACTTAAAATAATTTTTTTAATTGAAATTTCTGTCATTATTGATTTGCAGAAATATATCTGAAAAACGTACTACTTATTAAAGGGTTGAATTTAGGGGATAAATATATATTATAATTATCGAATTTGTAATTTTTATGTATATTATAGTTAGTTAATTAAAAAATATAAGTATTAGTTATATGTTAATACAACATCTCTAAAAAAAATACTAATAACTTAAATTTTTATGACCGGGCTTTTCATATTGCCGCCACTGTTCATGCCAATAATTTAATATATAGAGATAATACAATAATAATTAATGATATTTCAATATATGTTGAAGAAACATTAAAATCATATCCGCCAAATATACAGTGGCTCACAAAATTATTCATCCACCACTGAAAACTTACTAATTATTGAAGTATTTTCGAAATGAAACCCCTAATTATTTTTATTTAATTTTTATTATATTAAGTAACACTTGACAATTGATAACAGAAAAGAAATATTTAAGAAAAACTTAATTGGAAGACGCAATTTTAAGAAACATAACGTAATGACGTAAATTCATAACAAACAATTATTCATCCACAAGTAGATTGCACCGTAGTTATCATGTTTCTATAATGTAATACTATCTAATTGACTTTTATAATGCTGTAGAAATGTGCTTACAAGCATAATAAAACAGAATTACTGGAACGAAATAGTTGCACTTCATATTTCGGTAAGATGGGTCGCAAAGAAAGCGAAACTAGTATTGAAGAACGAAAATTAATTCTTAAATTAGTATGCGAAGGAAAATCTATGCGTGAAACCGCAAAAATTGTCAAGAGGAACCATTGTACAGTCCAGTACATAATAAATAAATTTAAAAATGAAGGAAATCTTGCAAATAAAGCCGGTCGAAGGAGGAAGTGTATACTGACACCAAAGACTAAAAATTATATTATTAAGCAAATTAAGTGTAATCCTAAGAGAAGTGTTCCAAAATTGACTGCGGAGGTTTCAAATATTATTGAACAAAAAGTTTCTGTCGAAAGTGTCCGTCGGGTCCTTCGGAAAGAAGGGTATAATGGTCGTATTGCACGCAAGAAACCATTTGTATCAAAAGTGAACAGAACGAAAAGACTTGAATTTGCAAAAAAATATATAAATGAAAGCGTCGAATTCTGGAAAACGGTCATTTTTAGCGATGAAAGTAAATTTAACTTATTCGGTTTTGACGGTAAGCAAGTGGTGTGGAGGAAACCTAATACGCAGTTAAATAAGGAAAATTTATGCCCAACTGTAAAACATGGTGGTGGGAATGTGATGGTTTGGGGGTGCATGGCTGCAAATGGAGTCGGAAAACTTTAATTTATCGACACTACTATGGACAAGTTTCAATATCTGAACATTTTAAATGAAAATTTAAAGCCTAGTGTCAATAAATTGGGCTTACAAGACGTCTATTGCTTCCAACATGATAACAACCCCAAACATACCGCTTATATTGTGAAGGAATGGTTACTGTATCATGTAAGAAAACAGCTTCACACTCCTCCACAATCACCAGACCTCAATCCTATTGAGAATTTGTGACAGGAATTGGAGAGGAAAATACGACAGAGGCCCATTTCCTCTAAATAAAAGCATTATTTTAGAAGAATGGCAAAAAATTCCCGAATCTACAACTAGGAAATTAATTGAATCCATGCCACGACGCTTACAAGCTGTTATAGTTGCAAAGGGATACCCTACAAAATACTAACTTATTAAATAAAAGCAAAAATTGTAAGCCTCCTGTACTGGACGAATAATTGTTTGACGTGGTTTTACTTTGTTATGTTTTGTTTATTAGAATAGTGTTTTTGAATTAAGTTGTTTTTTATTATTTTCTTGTTTATATTTATAGCAAAGTATGCTTTAATGTATTAAAAATTAATTAAATATAATTTGGTATTATTTGTAGAAGTTATTGCAATAATTTGTAAGTGCTGTGTAGTGGATGAATAATTTTGTGAGCCACTGTATGTTGTAATGTTAATATAATACCAAAAATTCAGCTTCACAAAACAATTACATGGGACTTTTATAGCATAAAGCTTGCAATTGATCACACCCAAAAAATTTATAATATTTTGTTATTTTAATACAGATTCTGCTGGTAAAAAATTCACAGTTAGTGAGATAAAAAAAAAGAAAAATTTTAATTGGAAATTATATTCGTTATTTTCAAGACCAGATTGCAAAGTTATCTGGCGATATCATTATTTAATTAACTTGCAAAAATTAATACTAATTACAATTTACAATTATTATTCTATTAAGGGCGGGTTCCTTATATAAGAAAACTATAATAATTACAAATCATACATATTTAGCAAACAATTGTATGTAAACGTTCAAGAACTTTTTCCTTATTATTTTTAATTGTAATTTTTCTACCCACATCTTGGCCGAATATATTTCCATCTTCAATCTAATCAATAAGTTGGACAATTGGAATTTCTAGGATAAAATGTATTTGGAATTTTGAATAAACATTTTGACATGAATTTAATAAGTTTTTTGAAATTCGGGGTAATTTTCCTTTTCCAAAGCTATCGGAAATTTGGTTGTTCTTAACGTTGCTTTTATTTTTAGCAGTTCAGTTAAAGTTACAAAAATTTTAAGCCGTTTTGTTGATTCGATAATTTTTGATTGCATCATTGTATTTTATTGCATTTTCGCTGTCAAGGTTTCCTGTTACTAATTTAATAAACGATCCGAGTCCGTTAATCCGACCTCTTTTTAGATTTTTTGGCGGTACTGGATCCAAAGCGTCTAATTTTTTCTAAATTTGTTTTATAATGTATTTCAAAAGTTTATGAAAATTTTCCATTTTTTTAAAATAATCTTTGCCGTTTTCATGCCATTATCTTCATTAGAGTTCAATAACTGATTTTATTACCTTTTTTTTACGTACCCGGTTTGTCCAATAATATTTTCGATTTATTGCAATTCGGTGATTTGTTTCTCGTTCATGTAATTTGATCACATTTATTTCTGAATGGATTGTTCGATTTTTATTTTCGTCTTGAGTTATATTATTATTTGAGTTGTCATCATTTTGGTTGTTTGCTGTTTCTTGAATTATTGACAAAAAAATTTTAGGTGTAGGTGAAGGTACTTCCGATGCATCGAGTTTTGTATAAAGATCGGGTAGGTTTACGATCATAGATAAACTATCGCAATCATTTTCATCTTCCACTTGTTCAATATTAGTTACTTTGATGGGTTCATTAGGTAATGGTTCTATATTCATTGGTGTTTCAAAAATGATTTTCTGAATTTGTAACGAAGGATTTGTAACTGTAGTAATTGCAAAATTATTCGTAAACTTCCGGAAACTCGATTCCATTTTGAAGTTTACGATTCTCTATTATTCCATCCAGGCCTGTAGCCCCAGGCTTTCATTTCGGAGGGGGCACTTGTATAAAGTAAAATTTTCGGGGGTTTCCCTTCCGGGAATTTTTATTCTCTTCTTCTTCTCAGCCTTATTTCGCCCACTGCTGGACATAGGCCTCTCCTATATTTTTCCATTCTTCCCTATTTTGTACCACTTGTTGCCACTTTTTACCTGCTGTTTGTTTTATATCATCTGACCACCTTTTTTGGGGTCTACCGACCCCAAAAAAGAGGAGGCAAGAGAAGGGTCTAGAAAGTGGACAAGCAGATTGATATAATGGCGCTCGAGGACTACAATAGATCTTTTCGATACAAGTTAGGAAAACTAACATTTTTCCATTCAAGGCGGAGGTTGACGATCGAGGCCGAAGGCCGAGATTGTAAACCGAAGACGAGAATGGAAAAAATAGTTTTCCACGAGTATCGAACAATATTTTTTCTAATTATGTTTCAAAAAGAACCAATAACATTTCTCATTTCTCAAGAAAAAAGATAGGCGTTTATACTATAAAATTTTTGTATTTTGCGGTTGGTAGCCCATTATAGACAGTAGGTAGGTCATAGATAGTAGCCATTACAACGTGAACAGGTAAGTGACCACGTTTTTTTTATGGTTATACAATTTGTGTTTTTAGAATACTAGTAAATATGTCAGATATGTCGGAGGCGGCGCAGTTAACATTTTTAATAATTATTCTAATGTAACCGTTAATGTTAAGATTAGAACTTTTTCTTTCTTTCCCGCACACTTTTGAGTGTCAAAAAGTGACACTTTTTGAAACACAATTAGAAAAAACAAATGTCGTTTAATATAATCAAATCCTAAGTATGAATACAGAGAATCAAATATTATGTTACTGCAATCGAAGTATTTGGTTGGTGAATATATTGGGAGTAAAATTATATTAAGTAACTATTAACATATCAGAATGTTGGGTACACGAAATATTTGATAGATAACAAACATTCACTATTACTATTTAAAAATTCATTTGGTTACTGTAAGCAAATGAAGTTAACTATAAATTATTGTTTTAATCTATACTATCATAGATATATACCTTTTGAAAATAAATTTAGTAATAGCTACCAAAATATAACGTTCAATTAATAAATTGTTAATAATTATAAAAGCATAAAAAGCTTGGTTGAAATCAATGTTATTCATGATTAAAATATTACTCTAGTTGTTGTAAAAAAATGTTTTGTACTATAAAACGATATTTAATTACAGTTAATTAAGAATTTGTATTTATATAAAAATAATTTAATTGCCACTATTATTTATTGCTTTATTTTAAACTAATCATATATTTAAAAAAAAGATAGGTATAGTAGTAGCCCAATCGCTGGTTGGTTAAAAGAATTTTGACTTCTAAATTGGGCTGATAATAGATTTCTATGTAGATTTGAGTTTTACTACGTTCCTAATTATCAACTAAAGTAGAAGTCCAAACTCATTAGCCAACCAGTGATTGGACCACTATTATAAGTAGGTTACACGTATATGGGTTATTATATAGGTATTTATAAATAAAATTGCATATTTTATAAGAAATAAATCTATATATAGGTACTTTTTAATTACAAAATAACATAAAACGAAACAATAAGATTTTTATAAACTAAATTTATTATATATTTTTATAACTTAAAAACTAAAAAAAAAAAAAAATTAAAACATTTTTTTATTCCACTTTTTCAATTTTTGTAAGAAATAAATTTATAGGTACTTGTTACAAAATTACAAAATAAAACAAAACAATAATTTTTTTATAAACGAAATTAATAATTATATATTTTAAAACTTAAAAACTAAAAGCGAACACCAAAAATTAAAGCTAAAACACACCGTATGTCAACGCGCATGCTATATCCAACTCACTCTTACAATGTGACGTCATTTGCGAGATATTTGCTAGCTTAACTATAAGTTATACGTTTAAACAGTAACGTAAATATAAAAAAAATAATAGACTATACATAATTAGGCCAAAATTTTTACTTCACGGGATTGTAAAAATAATAAATAATATGACAAATAATACTATTGTAATAATAATATCAGAAATGGTTGGGTAGGATACGAAAACAAAAACAAAATAGCAGTTTCATATTAATAAAATTAATACATTTTAACAGTTTTTTATTTTGCGCATTTTTTGATCTAGTTTTTTACGACAATTTTGTAAACTAACTCGTCTATTTAAATCGCGTAACCTAATATAAGTTCTTGTCCTAGCCAAACACAAAATAACTTCTTTAGGGACTGCTAGTTGCACCTTTGCATCGAGTTGCAAAATTGTTTTTTCACATAAAACTTTAAACAAATGTTTTTCATTTGCCAAAGAATCACCGTGCATTTTATGAAATTCAGCTTCTAAGACCATGGTAAAATTTATTAGATCTCTATTTGGATATAATAAACTTCCTCGAGAGATAAAAGTCACCCAACTGTCCGTTACATTTTCTAAATTTATTTTTTTTGTTTCGTCACCTAAATTATATTTTCTTCTATAGTTATGTGCAACATATCCTGTTATATATATTAAGGCATCTTTATGGACACTCGTATTAAATTCAAATTTATCCACCAATTCCACACTTTCATGCTCGACTTCACTGTCCTGCTCTGGATAAAAGGGCTCTATAAAGGAACATTGTGTTAGCAACATTTCTGCATCATCTTCTAAAGGAATTTCATCTTTGAAATTAATATTTAATTTTGAAAAAAACACTTTCTGATAAACAAATATCTTGAACCGTTTCAACCGGTGAACTTAAAGGCTGAAGTAGACACGGTTCTTCAAATTCTTCGGTGTTTTTATTGTTAGTAAAAATTGCTGAAGAATGTTTCCCTAAGATGAACCACTTCTTATATAAAACTTCAACCTATGCTTAAAATCAAGCGGAGTTAGATGGTCATTTGGCCTACCGATGCCACGTATATAGGAAAAAAAAATTTCTAATACATCTTGATTTAACCTAGTAGTTAAAAGATATTCTACTTTGTAGAGGCTATTTACATACTGAAATAATTGAAGTAGACTTCTGTTGGATAATAGTACAACCACAAACTGCACAATTAACCATTTCAGTTAATAATAATCAGTACACTACCATAAACAATTAATTTTAGTCAATAACACTACACAATAATATCACACTATAAACACATACAGATGACAATAAAGCATCAGAACAGAACGTTTTTAGAACATATAAAACGTTCAGTCTCGCATATGACGTCATGCGCAGCGAAGACGGTTATAGGCACATTTCCTGACATACCGTGTTTGAGTGTATCGTGGCTAAAACTACAAAAATCAGTTAAAAATTCATTATGTTTATACATTCTAATCCACAGTTGGTAGAATGCATTTGATAACTTTTAAGACCATTTTCAACTTGAATAATATGGAATTTTTTACTGGTTTCACTGATATTTTCCAAGTGAAAGGACTTAATATGTTTGTTCACACCAAGACAAGTACGTTTTTTATAAACAAGAAAAAAATTGTTATCATCACACATGATAATATAATTTATTACACCAGAAATAGGCTCATCAAAAATGTTACTTTTTACATGAATATAAAAATTGGGTCGATATAGTATATTATTAATTGTCAGCCATGAGATAACACATGGCGATTCTAATGAATGTAATTTGCATATTTTAAATAATTCAGCTCTGAAAATCTGGTAGATCTGAAGCATAACAAATTGTTTTTCCAAAATACCTTTTAGTGTTAAGGCCAATTTTACAAAAATGTCGGTAAGACAATCGCAATTGATGCTTAAAAGAGATAGTATAGGGCAAATTTCTTCGAGATTTTACAATATTTGCACAAGATTTACCAATTTTATGATAAGCCTCAAATCGAATTGTGGCTATATTAACCAAAGGCCCTTGTTGTTCTATAATGGTTGGATAATGAATCAAATTATGGTATTTCGGCTTAAGGCTGTTCTACGAGACTTGCTATCCAAACATAAGAAAAGGAATTCCGTGTTGTGCAAAGACAGCAAACTTGACGTGTAGAAACTTTGTAATGCTTTTAAAGTGTAAACGTGTGTAGAAAAATTAATACGAATCAAGGATCGCCTACCCACGCACGTAAACAGATATTCTTACTATAAGTTTATGTTGCAGTTTTACCGAAGTGCAATACAATTTTATAATTATGTGCTCTAATTATAAAATAATATTCGTAATGTTTTTAAAATTATATTTTTCAACAATTTCATTAAATCTTACGATGACTTGACCGTCGTTCCTACCTAATGCAAACACGTACACATCGCTACCTCGAAAGAATAACGACACAACTCAAAATTTGACAAAAATGAGTTAAGTATTAAAATCGACAGAATTTGGCTATATCTTATCGTGTATAACGTCACAATGCAAAATTTTAATAACCTGCTGTTATTATAGCGGCAGTGCCATTATGCATGTAATGCAAAGTTACTACTTATCAGTAGTTTAAAAACGCTCTATTGAAAAAAGTGCATTTTTTAGTTTTGTCGTTATTCTTGCCAGGCAGCGACATGTACCTTATATTTGGTAAAATTTGTTGATAAAATATAACATTTACTGGACGCTTACTCAAAAAGATAAATTATTATTTATAATTGTTTTTGTATTTCATCATGATTAGTGTTCCAAGATTCTTGGGATTATAGACAAAATAGGGCGCAACAATAAAGCAATAGAAATAACAACTTTTTATTTATTATAATAAAAATGCAAATATATTTATAAAATTTTGAGATAATATTAAAACAATAAATTTGTGTAAAGTATAAATAAATCAATTTGTTTAAAATAATTATATTAATAAATTAACTACAAATTATACAAATTGAGATAAAAACATAGCGCCAATAGAATACTGAAAAAAGAAATCCACATGATGAATTTCTTCCAAAAGTTATTTCTAAAAAGAAAAAAAAGTTGTGTTCATAGATACAGTTATAAAGTGCGTACCTATTTGTGATTAGCTTATGTAATATAAAAACCTAAAAGAAAATTAACATAATATTTTTGGTAGAAGATGCTCTTCATAGAATTTCCTGAGTTGCGTTTTACATTTCTCTTCCCAAAACTGATCATCCCGTAAAATATTTTCTACAAAAATACCTCCTATGTTACTCCATACTACAAAGTAACAAGATTTTCTTCCTGTGATGTGAAGTTGTCCTTGTACCTGGTAAAAGTAATTATGATTCCGTTTCAATCTTAGCTGATCAGTGCTTCTGTCAACATGCAAAAACGGAACCTTACACAAATTATTTCGTAGATCTTTTATTGAAATATCCTCCAGTTTGGCTGGACATTTTACCTCTACTAAAGAATCCTGATCTTCTAATATTCCGTCTGGACTGGCACCTAAAAAGAAGTCATCGTTCTTACCTATAAATAAACCGCATTTCGTTACAGCTAAACCTGTCTTCTGAGAAAAAGCTTCAATCGCGCCGTCTTCGTGCTGAAGTCCGTAAGCAGTAGCTCGTTATCCTGTAAAATTGTTAAATAATAAACGTTTTGCTAATTTACCTGGATGCGTTGAAGGTCGTCTCTTGCAAATTTCTCCAAATCTTGAAGCGGTTATCCTATTCTGGCGTTCCCTCTTCCATATTGGATTAGCTGATTGTCTTCTTGTTTGTTTTTCCAGGTCATCGATTTCTTCGTCGGTTTTTCTAAGAGAAATATAAAATTCTATTTTTCTCTTAGAAAATTCTTCTTCGTCTATTTCGTCGATTGCTCCATAATTTTCATCTGGTCCTGCTAACTGTTGAATTTTTTTTGATCGCCTATTCTTGTTACGATAATTTTGTTTCCGATCCTGTGCTTCGTAAAATATTTCTAATGTCCTTGGGCAATCTCCCTGAAAAGCAATATTAAGAATTTCTAAAACTTGCTTACCTTTCGTGTTAAATGACAAAGCGGCCAATTCGCAACGCATTTCATATGATCCAGCTTTTGCAAAATTAATGCGTTTACCTCCTGACATCTTACAAACCACAGAGTTGAAAGATTCTACATTATTATTGGTTTCCTGCAACAGAAGAGAATGTGAATTTTGCACTAACCTGCTTATACACTTCATGATGTCTTGGAATAGTCCACATGCCTTCATTTCTTCTACAACGTTTTTTTCATCAGGCTTAGGTCCTTTGCAAAAATATTTTGCGCAATTAATATGTTCTCCAAAAACGTGGTAGAGCGCATTTTTTATGTCGTTGGATAATACACAAATTTTTTCGGCTAGAGTAATATTTTCACCTTCTCGCTTTATTGACGCCAGTTTTACTGCTGTCCGCAGACGCAAAATGTTTGACGTCAATAA
This sequence comes from Cantharis rustica, assembly GCA_911387805.1. Taxonomy (NCBI): domain Eukaryota; kingdom Metazoa; phylum Arthropoda; class Insecta; order Coleoptera; family Cantharidae; genus Cantharis; species Cantharis rustica. Next base: position 15,271,890 of record OU426883.1, read on the forward strand.
GTGTCTTAATTCTAAAGAAACACGTAAATTAGAAGAACTTTTACCTGACTTACCCAATTCGTCTAATTTGTTGCAAAAGTTTCGTAGTAGATGATTGGTACATTCAACTTTTTCGATGTTTGTATTTGGTCCATAGGGTTTGATTTCTCGAAGTTTCTTCATTACGCTACTGTCTCCATCGCTGACCATTCGAATATATTTGAGATTATGCTGAGTAATACTCTTCTTGAAGCCTTTCACTATTGCTGCAGCCTCCATTGCAGTTGAATTCCCATTAAAATTTCTATAACATATGTGGTTATTTGGTCGTTTCTGCTTTTCAGAAATGTTGTTACAAGTTGCACAATATTTATTTAATACTTCAATATTAAAATTTTTTTTTGTTTTTACTCCCACAATAGTACCAACACCTGATGGCGCATTGTAATTGGTTCGATAACGTCTTTTTGACCATGCTCTGTCGGTAATTACCGTAGTGGTTGGAATCCCATTTTGATCAACATCGCCTATATCTATCGATTTTTGAACCTCCTCCTGACCTACTTTAGCAATATTTTTCTGTAATACTTCTTTTGTAATCTTCTTTAAATCGTTTTCTTCTTGGCGATACGTTGCGTAGGTCATGTATGGAATGTTCATAACAGAATGATACTCTTTCAATTGCGAAAATCCGCATCCAATTGAAGAAGCACCTAAAACAGATAAAAAATTTATATTAGCATTACCTGGTTTATTAGGAACTGCTTCCACTTTTTGTTTGGATTTGCACATCTGGCAGCTAAAAATTAATGTCGTCTGAAGTCCATGTCTTCTGCCAGTTTCAAAATCAATTTCATTTATTGTGCAGGAAAATCCAGGATTATGTGGAAATTGCTGAATTTCTTTCCAAAAACGTACAAAGTCTACTAGGCATAAACCATAAAACTGATTTTCTTCTTTTGGTGTCGGTGTTGTTTTTTTTGAAGATGTTGAATTTCCCCAACGTGCTAAAAGTGCCTTACGACATCTTTCCCTATTGCTTCGCACAGTTTTCGATAATTTCGGCATAATTCCTAAATTGTACTTCTTAAACCAAACGAGAAAGAATTCCAATAACGTAAATACCAATTTGCCTTCAAAAAGACAGTAACACAATTTTTAAATAGTAAAAAATCTCAAGAGCAAACACTCAATGCGTTAATATAATGCAGTGTGATAAAGAATTGCAATTATATCAATCATCATTTACTCCCACTTACCAATACACCTTACTACGTACGTTAAATATATAAAGCTGACGAGCAATTTCAAGTTTATGCTTGAACAAATTAAACAATTTTATTTTAAAACATCAATAGTTTTAAAATAAGAGTTTTTTAAATTTGAAATTTTAATTTTTAAAATTGCACACGTATACGTAATAATATGACAACTTGCCATATTGTACACCTTTAAAATTATTAAAAAAATATTTTTTTTAATAGTTACCATATCTACATACTCACCATTTAACCAAATTTATTTAAACACACTTTTATAACACTTAACTAGTAATCTTTTCAATAAAAAGAATTTTATAAATTCATATCTACGTACATATGTACCTTAGAAACGCGTTACATCATTTTTTTATGTAGTATGTAACATTATACTATGCTTTATATTTACAAGACTTGGCTTACTATCTTCGATAAGAATTGTAAAAGATGCAAGACATTCTTTCTCAATTTATATACTTTTCCTACACGTCAATTATAATTACGTGAAGCAATTTGAACTTTAGGTCCTAAAAACTTTTAAACCAATTAAGATATCAAAATTCTGTCTGAGCCAAAAGTTTCTAAAAATCGAGATTTACAAAATATCGGAAGAACTCAAATTTAATGGTTTTTTGGCTTTTTTGGAAAAACCAAAAAACTTATTCAAAAAAGGATATTTGTAAAGGTTTATAATAATCTACTACACATTCTGTCAAAATTTCATCTTTATAAAAGGGTACTAAAAGAACAGCCTTAAGTTAACATTAAGTTACAACAGCCTTGTTTATTAAACAATTGTAGATATAAAGAGTGATGTTCGCGAATTAACTGTTTTAAGTGATTTATTTCATTTTGACTAATGCTCCTTGAAGAAATAATACTAATTATGTCATGCATTATTAAGTACAAATCCCAATATTCGTCATCAATAGGCACACAATCTCCAATAAGTAAACCCAAATATGTGATTAAGGCAGACATTTCTGAAGCAGATATTAATATGCAACCTTTACTGATGTGATGACTACTAATCTGGGGTGGTGGATTACCTTTATCAATTTCTTTAAAATTAAAAAACTTGATTCTTTGGTTTAATAAATGTAATGAAAAGAATTATTTTATATTTATAAGATAATTTAAAATTTTGGCGATATTATAACGAGCTATGCCTTCGAATACATCATGGGTAATATCAAAATATATATTTTTTGTTACGTCATAATTCGATAAAACATTAAAAATACATTTTTCTTTAACTCCAAAATCTGTGTTAATACAATCTCTCGAATAATTAGTTTTATTTCTATGGCTGTCAATATTATCATCAATCTGCGTTTGAGTTATATTTTTTGAGTTACGACAAATACGACAAAAATAATTTGAACTAAAAGATTCATTGAAACCGAGAATTCCATTTAAACCTAAATTATCACCTATGAAACTCATTAATATAAATTTCACAGTAAATTGACCTATTTCTGTTTTTATTTGAATGCCTTGTTTTTCCAAATATAATAATTCCTTTATAATTGGGCTGAAAACAGCCTCGTTACCGAAAGTAGTTCTATCTGCGGTGTAAAAAAGTGAAGCCAAAAATATGTTTTCTAATTTGGAAGAAAAATCTGGAGGAATTGAACCGAGAGTATAATATACACCTCCTAATTTTTGAATACCAGCGTGTCTTCCTAGAGGGTTGCCAGTTTCATAGTCGTCATAATAAATATAAATGGGAAAATATATTTCATTTAAATTTTTGGGTAGCGAAGTAATAATCTCTTGCCAAATCTTTCCACAAAAGACACTAGTGTAAACCGAATTGTTATTCAAAGTTTCACGTTCCATATAATTTTTTAATGTTTGTAAAACACCAGGTATTTCCAGAAAATATTTAATACTCGTTTTTAAAGAAATAATTTGGCTTTCAGATTTTTTTCTCTGCATTTCTACTATATTATCTCGACTTACTTTTTCCCAATAAAAACCCACGGTATGAGGCATAGGCTGAATAAAGGATTTTGAGTCTTCAAACAATTTTACACGTTTATATTCCGTTAATTAATTAAAATTGATTAATTGATTAATTAATCCAATTAATTAATTAATTGGAGAATAAATCTTCAGATAAAAAGTTTAAAACATCGTTAAGATTTTCCTTGCTATCAGCAATTTTCTCCAATTTTACTTTTATAATCGAAAAAATGTCATTTACCATTTCTGAAGTATTTACAACTATTTCTTGCACTGTAACACGGGTAGGCTTTGATTAATTAAATAATCGCGGCCGTCGTGTGGTAACGAATGTTTAGAGCTGCCACCAAAGTCTTATAGGTCAGACTTAAAACCTTTTAATTGAAGATCGGAGACGTAGGATTATTAACAATTTAATCGCCTTGTGATAGCAAGAAAAGAATAAAATCATATAAATCTATATCTATTTAATCAATATAACGCAAAGGAAATAATACACTGGAAATTCATAAACAAAAATATATAAGAGAAAGAAGTTATTAAGTTGAAAGTAACAACTAATATTTAATAAAAACAATTTTAGTTATGTTGCGACACAAATCTGAAAAAAAGAAGAATTTTTGATACATAGATTGTTTATATGTTACCTTTTTGCTGAAATTAGCGATCGAAGAAACACACACTCACGAGTTTAAAATAAAATAAAATGAAATTTCACTTGAATAATAAAAATAAAGAATTTAAATCTTTAGGTTGTTTTGAGTTGAAAAAAAAAATTATAATAAAAATGCAGCTAACACTTGTAGTTTATTTAACAAAAAAATGAAAATGAACAGACTGCCCGTTACTGACGAAATTGAAAAATGGAATGAGTGACTGTTACTAACAAAAATTGAAGATCGAATGATCTTTTATGTTAAATTCCCAGGGTTGTCGATAAGGGCTAAAATCGCTTAACCGATACCATTTATTCCCGAAAACTGAATAAATCGTGAAAACTCTAAAATGGCAATTTTGTTACGTTGTCTGTGAATAAGAAGGTACGTATTTTGAGTTTAATTCAAATCCAGCAAATTGATCATTAAAAGATGAAATAAAACCAGTGCGTATCAAAAGTTGATACAAAATTCATACTTTAACACATGATTTTAAAGATGGTTTTGGGTTCACTGTTCTAGTCCAGTGCCGTTATCACTGTTGTTTGATTATCGAGAGATTTATGACCTTATTTCTCGAAATGTCGATGGGAACTTCCCGGAGCTTGTACCTTTTTATGGCTTTACAATTTCCAGATGTCTTGCATGAAACTTCGTAATTTGATAATTACTTATCTAAATCGCAAATCCGCTAGTTTAATTTTATATACTCCCGCTTGCAATTTTATTAGCTCCAAGCTCGTATAAATTTCGACTCTGAAATGTCGCGGGTTTCGCATTTACTGGCAATTAGTGTGTAAATCGTTTAATGCGACCTGTCGTAAAAACTCGAAAACTTATCTATTTTATGGGCTTTTTGGTAATAAAAAGGTCTGACCTGCCCTAACCGATTCCAACATGTACTCATGTAGTGTGTATTTCCAGAATGTTCCAAATTATTGTCACACAAATTTAATTACATCATACTTAATTAAGTTCCTAGCTTGCAGAAGGTAGTTTATTTGTATTTACAAAAAAAAGGAATTTTAATCAGTCGCTTTTAGCGATGCATATAAATGTTTGAGTTGATTTCGCATAAATTACCTTCGTCTTAGCTTTAGATTTGGGGGTGATTTGTTACAGCACTACGGCTCTATTAATAGTATCGTTAGCATATAACTTAGCAATGAAAGTGATAATAAAAGAATTAATAGTTTTTAGATCTATTTCGTTCTCGGTTTGGGAACTGGAACTTGTACATGGTTCTTCTAGATCTTTCAAATTATTTGATGTTGTGTTAGTTTGAGAAGCATTAAAATTAATATTACAGTTTTGGTTGGCTACTTTTTGATGATGGTGTTTGTTTTTAATATGGTATTTTAGAGCACACAAATTATTATATGTACGAAAACATCCAGGTTTACCACAAGAGTAGCTATTTAGTAAAGGATGTATTTTTTTTAAATGCAGAATATAAAATCCGCCGTTAATTATTCGATTGCAAAGTTTACAATACATGGTTATGGCGGTGAAAGTATAATGTCTCAAAAATTTAAATTCTGAGAGCACCTAATTATTTTCTTGTTTATTGACCGCGTTAAGTTTGTTATTTAAATCTAATACGTAAGGTATGTTATTATCAAACTGAGTTTTAAATAAAAAGATTTGCCACTGAATTAGTAGCCAAATATGTTCGCTTTGTTGGGGATATTTTGCGTCTAAAACGTGGAAAGCTTTGAAAGTCAAATCTAACCCTTTAAGTAGAGAACTCACTGTATATATAGTTTCATCAATAATAACATAAATCTGTTTAATATTTTGAGTTGAAGGTCTTTGAATAATTATATATGGTTGGACGGTTAAGCCATATTGCCGCATTCGATCCTTTTTTTCTTGTATTTTCCTTTCGATATCTCCTGGCAACTATTATAAAACATAATAAAAAATATAAGTACCTGTAGTAACCTAGTCAAATTAAACAAATCAAGTGAAGTAAATCCCGGAGTATTGAATTATGTGTAACAATTAATTGTTACATTTTTTTGTTTCTTTGAATTTGTTTAATTTTGTTTTGGTGATTATTTGGATTTCTGTAAATATTGTTTTATTTTAATTTAAAAGATGGCGTTGCCAGCTTTACAATTTTGGGACAGGCTGCGGTTTGGTGTGGTAGAGAAGGTCATCGACGACGATCCAAGATGGTCGTTTAAGAGCGTCATAGAACAAAACCGCAAAAACAGTAATTGGTGATTTGGAAAACATAATTTTAGTTTTAAAGTGAAATTTAGTGAATTAGGTGAGTCACATTTTAGTTGATTATACTATTGATTAACTTTTTGGAATTCTCAAATGAGAAATATTTGTTTTTGGTTAATATAAAATTTTACAAATGTCGATTGTAAAATCACACCTGGCAAACAAGTTTTGTGTGATATAAACTAAGTTCCCAAATTACGTTGAACGAATAACTTTGGTATTTTCTGATAACAGAAAATTTGATTTCTTTTACAACCATTTTTTTTGCAAGTGACCTCAGTTGCTTGGACTTGACTTGATTACCTTTATATGTTTATCCTTAGGAAATACTAAGGTAATTTAAGTCATCCGCTCGCTTCGTATGCAGATCAGGACGAAGGAGGAATTTTTCTTTAGTGAACCGGCCTGTAGCGGTATCACGTCAATTCTTTTCTTGATAAATATTTCATTTGAATAATAATTATTTGACATTTTGGAAATCTAGTTTTGTGCGAGTCCTATTTTATTTATCATTTATTATTTTTTGTTGAGATAGTGGAGCGACAAGAATTTTGTTAAGTCGTTTCATTCCTCAGCTGGCGCCCAAACAAATTCTCCTTTTATTTTACGTAGCCACCATTCTTTTACAGGACTCACGAAGCTGTAAAGCTACCCAGCTTCTTCGACAGTGGGTAAAAACCCAAGAGCTAGCCTATCTACTATCGTCATCAGTAGAGACAAAAAGGGATTCTGTAACCAATAAGAGAATAACGTTACAGTGTCCCATAAATGAGTCGCTTTATACCTATATAACATACGGAGGTAAGAGATCTCTAGCTGCCGAACCGCACATCATAATAGACGTGGCACTCTTTGAATGGTTGCAGATTTTCTCTGGATACTTGGTCGCCCGTCGGTATAACATCTGCTTTTTACCAGGATCGTCCGAAACATTGGATTCGTCGTAGTTGAAGATATTGTTAGATGATTTTAATTTTTGAATACACCTTGTAACTAACTTTTTTAAAATTAGAATTTAATTACCAAACTCGGTCGCATTATTTACCAATAAAGTTGTTTGTTCAGAAAAATTACATCAGTATGATCCAATTTTCTTAAGAATTCCTTGAAAAAAATAATAAATTTAATAGCTTTCCGGCGCCGATATTAAAAATATGATATTTTTGGGGCCTAAGTATTGTTCGTGGAAATTAGTCACTAATTTGTCGCATAATTTTAAAATTTTCTTATTGGTCAACTTGAACAAAAGGCTTCCACGTCATTGGTAATTAATGAAAAGTTATAAATTTTGGTATAGTTCATGTTTTTCGTCAGTCGATCACCAAGATCTGTATCACTCAATTATATCTCACATTAATCTGCGGAATTATTAAATTTGTTACAATTAAATTACAAGAAAGTTTAGAATACAGTTTGTTTTTTTTTATTCACGGTTCAAATATTGTCAAGTGTGGTGAAAATTTGGTATTTTGTGTGTTTGGAGATTCCAGTTTGAAGTTGTGTTATAATTTCGTAGTGGGTAATTAACGTTTGAGTTTGTGGATGATTTTATGAAGTTATTTTGGTAATTGTACCTCAAAATCGAGGGACCAATTTTAAGCCCACGTAAATCGAAAATTACTGCAAGTGCTTGTCAGAGCAAGATACTCATTTTGAGGACTTTAACCACTTCAATTTTGATCTCTCGCTGGTAACCAAGTCACCCGGATAATTTTTAATCGTCAAAATTAAACATCCAGCAGAATTACTGGATGGACACCTGATGGATACCTTCGGCTTCCTACTTGAAGAAACGTCATCACTCTGAGTTATTTTTTTATATTTTTTATGTGCTACATACAATTTCGAATTTCGTGATTTTATTGTTATTTTGACTTTTACATTTTTTTTTGTATCAAATAATTTCAAACGTGTTAATGTAAAATTATCAACCAAAAGTTTATTACCTCATTTATGTTTCAAGTATTGCTTCAAGTTCATTGTCATGGTAAAATATTTTAAACAGTAGTTTTAAGAAATATTTGTTCATTGATTATAATTTATATCTATACTTCAGTTACCAAAACGGGACCGTTTCTTTTTTTTTAAATTTAATAATTGTGTCATTTTTCTTTTTGTTTTTGTCAATAATTAATTTAGATTATTACATTGTTTAATTACATTGTATAAATTCCTAAATATTTTCTAATCATTAAAATTATTAATTTGATCATTTTATGTCTTTTGGTTTTTTTGTGTGTACTTTCTGTTATAAATTATTTTATGTAAAGGTGGCCGAATATCCGACAGGTCGGTCTAAGTAATTCTGGGTTTTGTAATTTATAATTGTAACATTAATTGATGGTAAGTATCCTTTGCGCGACAGACTTGTTTACCAGTGGGGACTCGTTTGTTGGGGTACGAACCTGGAATTAATCCATTGGTGGCGCCTCTATTAATTTATTACAGACCATCCGTAAATTTGACGACATCACGTTCCGACGCGCACTAAATTCATTTATTTCGATCTCCCCTTCCGCTGCAGCGAGGCTGCACCCTTTTGTATGCGGGGGTGTGCGTCGTGGAGAAAATACCCGTAACAATATTTTGCGGAGGCATGCCTTCTATAACTTGTTTTAGGCTGTCAAAATAATTTTTGACGTCTTCTGAACCAACCTTCGCTCTGTTTCGCTTGATATTTGTAGCCATTCTTTTGGTTAAGGCTTTGTTCCTCTTCATCACGTTTTGTACCCAGTCCTCACCTGGCAAGTTTTCTTTGAATTTTGCCACTGTCCTTCCTGCCGAATCCAAATAACTTTTTACGAATAAACGAAAATCAAAAGTGCACAACGGGAACCCCCAATCGCCGCACTTCAATTCGCCTTCGATGAGTGCTGTCTCCTCCTTGGCAGTAAACACGGGAGGTTTCCCGTGTGGCCTCCCGTGTTTTCCATGGTATCTAAAACAAGAAAACAAGAAATAGGTTGTAAGTGATTGAAGTGGTCACAGGTGATTTAGTACCATGTGGTACCTATAGGAGGTATTCATGCTACCTTACCTATTTCTTACCTATTGTTCAAGGTGCCAAAAGGAACTCCATATTTTTTGGCGGCTCCCCTAATAGACAGTGTCCCATCTATTACGTTCATCACAGCATTTTCTACGCTTGCTTCGGTGTAGTTCTTGTAATTTCTGGATCCAAGCTTCCTCTTATGAACTCTTCCCATGCTAAAAAGAGTGATCAAATTATACCCAAATTAGAAAAAAATGTGATCAACGTATACCCAGAGCGGGAAAGTGAAAGCCTAGGCCATAGGCAGACATTTATAAACAAAAACATTATCAATAATTCCTACTAAAAGACCAAGCTACGTGATAACAACAAAAAGATTTTAATTAAAATAATGGTTCCTTACCTAGTTGGAAAAGTATTTCACACTTTTAAATAGACAATAATTTTAATTATTACGAAAATATATAAAATGTGTAGTAATTCTAGCACTTCCAACTCCAAACAACATTGGCTACCCTTTTTAAGGCTTTTATTACGGAATACCAACTAGACAACACCAAAATTTCCTCATTAATGGCTCGAAAATTTAAAATTGATTTTTTAAATGCCGAGTGATCAAAGTATACCCCGTGAACAAAGTATACCCATATTACGGTACCCGTAATTTTGAGAATCTCAAATACTGTCATGACATTTCGGATTAGTACAGACTATCAATTCATAAGTAGCATTGGCAGGAAATATTTCTTGTCTTTTTTTTTAAATTTGATTCTTTCTTATTTGATGAATACACAAGAAAGGCTGTTGAAAAATCTAAAGATACCGCTATTTCAGTCAAAAATAAGACTTCAATGCTATTGTCTTCGAAGGTGCTTGGTAGCCGCCTCCTTGTAGGTGCCTGAACCCGTTGCTGTTTCGGAAGTTTTTGGCACGGACATCTTGGCCTTCTTCCTCTGATTACTCAGAGGCGATGGCTGGGATTCCCGCGACCTTAGCGTCTTCTTTGCCTCACCTTTTTGAGGGAATTTTACTTCACCTCTTTTTGGTGGTGCTGGTGTTTTTACCGTTCTCGGTCCGTGCTGTGTGCTATCCTTACCCTGAGGTTTGGACAGCCCAGCCCGTTCGCGTTCGGTTTTCTTTTTCTGCAAACCGGCTTCCTCAGCCACAGTCTGCATTTTAGCTTTTTTGCGGCGTTTCCTCTCGGCACCGCAAAGTCTGTGCTTTTTAGGGCGAGACTCCGCAGCGTCGCCGTGAGGGGCATCCTTTTGGGACGAACAAAAACCGTTGTAGCATTGTGCACCATTATTTTTTTTTTATCGTTTGACACACGTGAGCCAAAGAAGAGCCAAGAATTTCGAAAACAAAAATTCTCAACTATTGCTTAGAATCACCTTTTTGTTATCTCAATTAAGGGGAAATTTATGCGATGTCCACCGCGGTCAAAGAAGAGAGTTCTTGGTGAGAGGGATTTCCATTATCCTACAACTGTTTATAGGATACTGGAGATCGAGTAACAAGTTACCATCGTTGACTTAATTTTAATCTTGTATAAATAATTTAAGTTACTATGTTCCTAATTTTAAGTTTTAACGATTCCAAATTTTATATGAAAAAAAAAATGATCTAGATAGGCAAATTTTTGGAAATTTTTTTAATAAATAATAAAAAAAGAGCAGTCTGATGAAATCTCCAAGGGGGATAGGAGAAAAACAAGACAGACAGGTCGTAAACATCCGCATGAGCGGAACGGCTCGCTAAATTTTTCAGCGTAAAATAATCGCAAAGTGGCACAAAACTTCGCAAATCGGAGAAGTCGCAAAGCTAGTTGTGCTGCGGTACAAGAGAAGCCAGTGTGTTCTCCAAGCCCCGAAAGAGATTCGTGCCATTTTGATTGGACCGCTCTCGTGCCCAAAATAGTGGAACCACGCGCTACAGAAGAGAAAATAAGAAGGTCAAAAAAAAAGTTATAATTTTTATAAACCCAGACTGTTATTTTCATTTTTTTATCTTTCGTTGTGTTCTTTTTTGTTAAATTGTTGTGCGTTACTGTTGCTAGAATTAAGTACACGCACGACCACAAACACTACACAAACACGTTAATTTTGTTAATTTGTGTAAGTTTATTTCGTTTTGTTTATTTATATTTTTTTGTCAATAAAAAAAATTGTGATCCCCTTAAACACTTTTTGATTGTGAAAAACACAGAGGTGGAGTAAGTAATAGGGGAGGACTTTAATTTAAGGTAGGTAATAGTGGTAACACAATAATTATACACGAAAATAAGATGACCACGCCCCTTTTCCCAAAAAATTTTCACCTACGGCGCTCGCCTTCGGCACAGCTCGTATCTTTTAGCCCCCCCCCCTTCATAACAAAATCCTGTTAATTACAATTAACCGTTACAGTCAAACGGCAACCACGTTTAAAAATTATTTGAATAACAAAAATTACTAAACACAAATTCAGTTTGATTTGAAAATATTTATTTTGTTATTATAAATTTCAAATCAAAAATACAAAAAAAAGAACGCCACACATTTTTTTACCATAGCATCTAAAATTGACTACTTTCTTTTCTTAGAAGTACTAAACTCTCCAAATCCCATCAATTTCGATATTTCTTGGGTTTCTTCATCGACTTCGTCTATCTCTTCAACTTTCCTTTTCTTTTTTTGTCGAATTTCTTTTTTGTAATCTCTAAATTTTTCATCTTCTTGGGCTAAATCTTTCATTCTTTCCACCATATCATACTCCTTTTCTGTTCTTTGCGTTTCATTTTCCCAAGTTCAAATCTCTTTTTTACAGATTCTAGAGAACTTTTTTCAATTCTCATGGACATGCCTAAATTTTTTTGGTGCTTTCTTCCATTTACATGGTCCAAATATGTGATAGAATTTTTTACACTAATGTCACATACTTCGCAATAGTACCCTTCATTTTCTACTGTACTTTGAGTAACTATGCGACTCGTTCCGACTTTACACTCAAACTTAAATTTTTTCTTCCGAGATTTTAATGACTCGGTTGTAGAGGTGGTTCTTTGTTTTTGTTCTTCTTTGTCCCATTTTCTTCGATGATCGTCTGGACGCATCGACATTTTTTAAACGTTTTTATAAATAGGAAAAAACCCTAAAAAATTTACTTTTTCAGTAGATAGTGTGGTAGTTAGTAGTATGTAATGTTAAAATAAATAAACTAAACAAAATAATAAAATAATGCATTTTAACTTATAATCATACAATAATTACATGGGTAATTATAATCTTTAGAAATAGTGATTTATGAAATGACTATTTTTATATAATTTTAGTTTTCCAAATGGAAATTTAACGACAAATACAGAATGTTTCACACTGATTAAAAATTTAAATACATTTTCTTACTTTTAACAAAGGTAGGAAGGCTTTTATATATATTTTTTTTTTTATTTTTAAGGAGATAATATACAGTTCTAGTTAGATTTGATTAGAGACATCATCCGCTCGTGCATCAACTAAAAAGCTATTAGCTACCAAGTGATGACTCCTCACATATTTATATTTTATTATATTGATTTGTTTTCTTTAGGTAGCTTATATTTTTTTGGCTGAGTGTTTCGCTGGTGCTGTTTGGTAATTGTTCTTCTTCTCGTATTAAGTGATGTTTTGAAGAGTTTTGCAAGCTTTGCAATATGGTTTTTCTTCTTTATTAAGGATGTATAAGTGTGTGATATTTGTATGGCCCATTCTTAGCCTATTGTATATTATTTAGTTTTTTCTGGTTGTATTTAGTGGGAGTTCTTTAAGAGTATTGATCTTAATTTCTCTTAGTTTGTTTGTGAAAGGTTGATTTTTCCAGTTTTCTTCCCATTTATTTCTTATGAGGGTTTTGAAATATTGCCTCAGATCTTCACCAGTTGATTTGTTTTCATGTGGTGCTGTATTGTTTTGTGCGTCCTTGGCACTGGTATCTGCTGCTTCGTTTCCTTGAATTTCAATGTGGGAGGGAATCCATATAAATGAAATTTTGTAGTTTTTTGTGTGTAGCTCATATAGTTTTTCGTGGATTTCTTGAATATATGGATTGGAGTTGTATATTTTTTTGATTCCTTGCAGAGCGCTTTGCGAATCGCAGCAGATAAGAATTGATTTTTCGTTTTTGTTAAATTTTTGTTGTAGAGCTTTTTTGATGGCGTAGAGTTCAGCGTTATAGATGCTGCAGATGTCCGGTAATCTATATTTTTCATTTAAGTTTTTATAAATGAAAGTACATGATGTTTTGGAGTCTGTTTTTGAGCCATCTGTATAAATTGGTAAGTAATTGTAGTAGTGCAATTGTTTTATTTCCAGAAAGTTGATTTTAATGATGTCAGGTGGTGTTTCAGTTTTTGAAAATTTGGTAAGTTGGAAATTTATGTTTGGCTTTCGTATTGTCCATGGTGGTGTTTTGTAATGCTTTCTTGTTTCGATGGGTGGTAGATTTATGTTGTATTGGTTTAAAATATTTTTAATTATTATTAAAAGATTATTATTAATTATTATTAAAACATATAAGATGTCTTCTGCTATTGAATTTGTTGGATAGAGTAGTGTGTTTGCAAGAAAGTTGTATGGAATATCGTCTGGCCCTGGACTCTTATTTGGGGCATTTTTGATTATTATATCTAATTCATACATTGTTATGGGCATGTTATAGGATTCTTTATTTTCACTATCATGACTTATTATGTTGTTTTCAGATTCTGTTTTGATCTTGAGGAATTCGGATTTGTAAGCTGTATTACTTGATGTTGATGAAAAGGTTGCGGCTAAATGGTTTGCAATATTTTTTTGTTCTGTTACGATCTCATTACCAATTTTTAGGGATGGTATGGTAAAATTTGTTGTGATACCTTTTACTTTTTTGATTGTTTGCCACATTTCATGTGTTGTTGTGGTGGAATTTATGGTAGATATAAAGTGTTTCCAGGATTCCTTTTTACTGTTACGAAAGGTTAGTTTGGCTTGAGCTCTTATTTTTTTGAGTTTTATAAAGTTTTCAATTGATTGGTGTCTTTTGTAGTAATTGTACATTTTCTTTTTTCTTATTGATATTTCTTTGCATGTATCGTTCCACCAGGGTACTTGATATGATTGCTTATAAGTTGATGTTCTTGGGATAAACTCCCTTGCGGCGTCTAGTATTGTTGCATTGAAAAACTTTAACATTTCATCCACTTCTCGATTTTCGTCGTTCTCATAATGTGTTCTTAGTTTTGTTTCAATTTTATTATTGAATTTTTCCCAATTAGCTTTCTTTAGATTCCATCTAGTTAAGTTACTAGTTTGTGTCGATTCCTCGTTTGACTGGATTTCCAATTTTATTGGAAAATGATCGCTTCCATATGCACTAGTCAGTGGTTTCCATGTTATTATGGGAGCTATCTTTGCATGTGCAAATGTGAGGTCAATGCTGGTGGTCAATATTTCCCACTAGCTAGGGCCAGATGAGTTAGAATTTTTTAATTTTTTAAGATTTTAGAATTTTTTTCTATTATGGTACCTCTTTTATTAGTTTTTTCTGAGCCCCATATGGTGTTATGTCCATTAAAGTCACCTAATAAGATGTATGGAGTTGGAAGTTGAGTAATAATTTCTTCCAAATTATCAGAGGTAAATTCCGTGGAGTTTGGAAGATAGATTGAGCATATTGTTGTCGGTACTTTTTTTATTATTGTATTTATAGCTATAGCTTCCAAATTTGTATTTAGTTGTATTTGTTCGGCGTGTAGTTCATTATTGATGCAAATAGCCTACTCCTCCGCTAGCATGTGTAGTTTGAAGTCTATTTTTATAGTAGATTTGATAATTTTTTAATTTAGGTATTTGGTTATTTTTAAAGTTTGTTTCTTGAATAGCAAGTATGTTTGGTTGGTGATTTTGAATTAGTATTTGTAATTCTGGCAAGTGTGCGTATAGGCCATTGCAGTTCCATTGTATTATGCTGTGTTGTTTAGCAATCTTGGCTAGATGATGAGAAAAATGTGCCATTTTCTTTTCTCTGAGCTTTTTTTATGTTTGAGATTATGCGTGTAAATCTGTATTAGCATTGTTGTTACACGTTCAATGTTTGGATTGAATTTGAGTGCTACTTCTAGAGGACTTTTTGATCCGTGTATTTCTTTATAGAAGTTTTCGAATTTTTCGTATGTATAATCATATTGTGTGGGGTTTTTCATAAGTTTTTCTTTTATTGGTTTTAGTAATTCGGCAGTAGTTAAATTATTGTCTTCATTTTTTTTCTGCTTTTTTGGTTGTTTTTTATTACTATTATTTTCATTTATTTGTTGTCCTTCTGTGAGGGTATTATTTCGCATTAATGGGTGTTTGAAAGGAATCTCTTGAGTCGCTTCCATGATTTCTGGCGACGTCTCTGTGGAACTTGTTTGCAGTGGACGTTTTGAATTTGTTATTTGGGAGTCTGCTATTTGAATTTTATTTTGATTTTCAATTGTTTCTAAGTTGTTCACTGATTCCGGAAGTTTGGATTCGCTTGTTTGCGGAAGCTCAATAATTTCAGTATTGGTTGTAAGATGTATATTACAGTGTGCCGTTGTGTGCCCAAATTGGTTGCATCGCTGACATTTCTGATCTTCGTGGTGTATGTAAATTCGGTAGTTATCATTCTCGTATGTGATTATACTCGAGATTGGTATATTTTGCTCTTCTTCAGTTTTTTAACATAAACTTCTGAAGCTAATTATATGGTTGTATTCTGGATCATCTAGGTATTTTATGAAATTGATAGAAGATGTTTGTTTGAGTTTCAGTTCATTTTTTAGGAATTCTTCTAAGATTGTGTTTGGTATGATAGGTGATACGTTTGATAAAGTGAGTTTTTTTGATGGTGCTGTGAGTCGTTTTATTTGAATTTGTTTGTCGTCAATATTAATATATTTTGTAAAAAGTAATAGTTGTTCCACATGTTGTTTAGTTTTTAGATAAATACAAATTCGTTCGTTCGATACACGTGACGCTGCGATAACGTTTAATGGTTTGATAATTTTGCCTATGGCATATACGTAGTCTTTTATTTTGGTTCCATTTATTGAATTTAGTATTATTGCTTGATCTTTATTTGGATGTGTGAAAGTAGTTTGATTTTTGAGTATGTTTGAGTAGGTGGATGTGGTGTGGATATTTGTTTGTTCCATGTTAGTATTAGTGACCCCTGTGGCTGGGGGTGTACTGATGGTTGTGATGGTGAAGAGAAAATGTAATTACTCTTTACAGAGTAATTTGTTGATCGTTGTATTTCTTATTATATTTGAGGTAGTAAAGAAAATATTATAACTAACCTTTTGTAAATAATCTTTAGTTTGTATATGCACGTCTGCCCGTTAAAATGCATAAAGAAAATCAATAATTTATTTTAAATATTTTTTATTTTGAAATTATTGTTAAGAAGTTGAAATTAACTATTTATTTTTGTTCGTTTCGTTCATTTAAAAATTAAATTATTTTTTAAAACGAGGAAAAACATTGCACATCAAAACCAAATTTATTTTAACACAGTGCATCGCCTTTGCAAACAAGTTGTCTTGGAAATTAAAATTTGAACTTCATTTACCTGTTATCAAACTAATTTGACCAACTAAAATCTTATTTCATATTTATGTATTATTTGCAGTGAACTTTGAGTTGAATTTTAATATGTAGGTTAGCATAGATAGATACGAAGTATCTATCAAACAAAAATTTATAAATGAATTTTATTTTTGCATAATCATTTTATTTGTGATGGTTTCAACTACAAAAGCACAACTTCTCTACATTCATGACATTATGAGATGCTTAACCGAACGGAAAGAACTTGGCGGAAAATATTTAACATCTTTTTACCCAATTCGATTAGAAACTTGAAATATTATGCATGCAAAAGAGTGTAACTTTATCCCTTGTGAAATTTAATTCTTGTGATTTTAGCTGATACAATAAACCGTTTATACCATTTTATAAGTCAATTGAAATTTTTTGAACAAGCAAAAATTAAGTACTTCTGCAATTTTGTTTAATATAACACATTTTTTTGCTTGTGTTTCCTTGAAGCTTTTGTACAAAAGTAAATAAAAAAATAAAATTATAATTCGATAAATTGATAAGTATTTAATTTAAAAAAAATTCATCAGAGTATCTAATGCTGCAAAAGAAATCTATTTTTGGTCTTATATAACTAATTAGTTTACTTATATGTTTCTATATTAAATTTTTATAAGATTATTATAATTGTGTATGATTGTTGTTATCAACAACAAAAGATTCAAGTGAGAAACAAACTTCTGCAAATGCTCTTCTTATTTTAATAGAAATATGATAAACAAACCTATTTTAAATTAATTTACAAATTTAGCAACATGGCCTTTGTTTGTTTTACTTGGACTATTTGACTTCAAAATTTTTATAAATTCCTGTGGAATAGAAACCTACTAAATTTTTCTCGCGCAATGAAATAAGTAAAATACAGGAACATTAAAATTTTAAAACTTTGTTCTACATTTAATTCAATACTCTGTATTCCTAAAATCGTTTTAAGTTCACTTGTTACTTGAAATCCATTACCACCCCAATTTCAACATCATTTGAATTTTTTCAAAGAGTAAATGATGTTGTGATCCTTTGCTTTCTTTATCGTCATACCTCATGCAAAATATATTATTTAAGAAGTCCAAATACAGTACATAATAATTTTTGTGGTTATACTATAAATCTATTGCTGCATTTATTAGATCAGTTGATTATGTTTTTAATTAAATTTTTAAAAAAATCGATAAATTAATATTACTAATTGTTCTTGAAAAGCTAACCAAAATAAACTAATGTTACCAATAAAATTTGTATTGGTGATACTATTTGCAAGATTGAATCAGTTATTATTTTAAATTAATTTAAAATTTACAATCCTATTATATCATACATTTATTTTTGTTAGTAAATATTTTACCAAGGTTTATAATATAAAAGCGAGTCGACGTGAAACAGTGCTAATGAATGAGACTTACCTTCCAACAAGGAAGATTTAGATTGGGGACGCTGGAGCAAGGCACTTCATCTTTAGTAACTAGTTGTCACGTTTAGATTACCCGTAAGACTAATTTACTTTTTTTCTAATTGTCCATCCATTATTGATTCATTGCTCCAACCTGCCCACTACCATTTTTACATAAACTTTTTGAACTTAAGTTCAAAGTATTTGCACTTTATTCCAATGCAAGTCATTTCCTTTTTTTCCAATTTTCGTGTAAACCCCTTGCTCAACAGGAAATATCAATTTATGCCTTCTCTAGTCTACATAAATTTATTAGTAAGCGTCTATATTGCACTGTTAAGGAGTGAAATCTTCAAAAATGCATACTTACTTAATTCTTTATGCAGTAAATGCAAACTTATCAAACCTCAGCCTTCCACAAAGAAATGTCAAAGTAAAGTTATTAGCAATCTTTTATTATTTTTTTTAAATCTTGTGAAATTTTAGCTGAACGTTAAGATTTATTATAATTAAATAAACAATTGAATTACAATTTTAAAATGAATTTTGTAAATTCGTCAAATGCACACCATATTATTTTTATTTCAATACGTGTTCCACGAATATCCTGTTCTCACTTAATAATGTGGATTGTTCAAACCTGTCTTTCTCTTCTTTTAAACTCGATCTTCGATCGTCTCTCCTTTACATTGGTTGTGAATCTTCCTCTTTCGCTCCTTCACGCTAAATGGAGCAGCTTTCATCTACTTCCAAAGCTTTCTATGCCACAGTTCCAAATGTTCTTCAAAGTTGTTTCTCCAAAATTATATTATAAATTGATCCAAATTGAATTTGTTATTGTTGCTTCTAAATGATTTTAATTATTTAAATTTTCACTGTGGATCACTCCACTCTCAGAGGATATTTCCACACGACCTTACTGATCCACCTTTTTTTCTCTACCTTCCTTTATTATCGTTGCCAAGACGATTCATTTTTTTTCTTAATTCAAATTTTGTTTTTGATAATGTGATTTAAATTTGTTATTTGCTCGCGTATACCCGCACTGACGACGCATGTTGGTCAATACACTTGAAGTTGTTCAATTTTCGATTGTTTACTTAAGCAATAAATTATTTTATTTTTAAATTAAATTGTTAAGTTTCAAACATTAACTTTTTTTTGAACTTTCTTACATTTATTTGTTAATGAAATTTATAACTGCTGTGGGCTTTATTGCCTACCTTTATAAACACTGCAATATGTATATTATTGTTATAAAGAAATATCATTTTATGCGTTTTATGGTCTACATAAATTTATTAGTAAGCGTCTATACATTAATATTCCCATTGATTTATATTTATGTAGAGTGAAATTATTATTTGATTAATTAATGATTTTTTTGGATGTGACACTATAATTAATCGCACTTAATAAATTTAGATTTACATAATTTTTTTGACTGAGACATTACCTCCTCAAAAAGAAGAAATAGAAGAAAAATTGGCGTTTTTACACTAAGATTTAAAAAAAATTATACTAATTATGTTCCATTATATAAGAATATAGAAACATTAAAATTATGTTTGGAATAACACTCCAAAAAGTCTATGCAACAAATTTTATATCCAGGATCATTTCTTTTTAACTTACTCGAATGTTTTGCAAAACTAACAATAATGAAAAATTTTATCTCCTTTTATTCGTACTCCTAGTATATCCTATATAATCATTATATAATGAAATAATGTTAAATGTACTGCTTTATATACGTTTATAATGTTTGTTATCTCAATTGCTTATATTAAAAAAATTTAGCTATTAAAAGAAGACAAGAAAACCACCCCAATTTCAAGATCATCTGAACCGTTTTAACTGTTCTCTCAGTTGTTGTTAGTTGATTAAAACTGACGTATAAGGGTATTATTATCAACTGCACAAAATACTTTAATATCATTTCAATATTTTAAATTTAGAATAGTCAAACTTATATTTTTGCTTACACAATTTAAAAGATTGATTTTTAGACAATTTGACATGTATTTAAGTATGTAAGTACCTACTTTACATTGACAGAAAATTTTATTTTATTTACGTTTTTTTGGGTTCGGTGTTACCAAAAAAGGAATTATAACTGCTCTAGTAATACTTCATAAAAGAAACAAGTTGTATTATTAATTTTATTGTTCTTACTTCGAAAGTACAATTATAACTGACTTATTTTCTATCTTACATAATTAAGTTACATTATTGTTGTTAAGAGATGCGTGCGCATTACATTATATGACACTTCCCAACGAAAATGTGAGGTTCCACACTCAACATAAAATTTTTTGAATTGGATTAATTTCAATTATTTCTTCTTTTGAATTTTCTACATTTTCAACATTTTTAACATTATTCTTATTGCAAAATTTATAATGATTCCGATATTTAAAAGAAAAGTATATACACAACATGAGTATGTTTAATCCTATTATAGAATACAAAGTGATATCGTGTTCAGAAATGAATGATATCGGTTTTAAATTAGGTATAACAAATTGCTTAATAGTTTTTGAATTATGAATTTGACTTACACTGGCTCACAAAATTGATGACACAAACTAAACCTAACAATAAAACGCTGTATATTTTCTAAACTAATAATCTTTCATTAATTTTTTTTTTACAGAATTATTTCAATATGATTTGAAATTCGAGAAAACCTAGTTAAATTAAAAAATATATTTTGTAAATAAGAAATTAAACATCAAACGTGAAAAATGTAACAATTGCATTACACAAAATTAATGACACAAGCACAAAATTTATTGGTTTTTATTTAATTTTTTAATGCCTAATAAATAGTTGAGCCGCCTCGAGCATCAATGACAGCCTGCAGACGTTTTGGCATGCTTGCAACTAGTTTTTGAGTAACACTTGCCTTAATTTTACTTCATTCTTCAACTAATCTTTGGTTTTAAAGTAGTCTTACTCGTAATTGCAGATTTCTGATTCTACGTTTTAATTCCGTCCAAAGATGCTCAATTGGATTGAGATGGGGCGTTTGGGGCGGCGCATGTAATTGTTTTGGGACGTTAAAATCAACCTCATCTTTACCAAATGAGCTATATGTTTGGGGTCGTTGTCATGTTAAATCCACCAAACTTTAAGAATGCCTAATTTATTGACACTAGTTTTTAAATTTTTCTGTAAAACTTTCATTGTAGTGTTCTTTGTTCATTTTTACATCTATAAATTCCTAATTTCCGACGCCGCCTGAAGCCATACACCTCCAAACCATTACATTTCCACCACCGTATTTTATTGTAGCACAAAGATTTTCTTTCTTCGGTTGTGTATTGACTTTCCTCCACACCATTTGTTTTCTATCAGATTCAAAAATGTTATATTTGCCCTCATCTGAGAACAGCACGTTATTCCAGAATTCTGGACATTCATTTACATATTTTTTGGTGAATTTTACTCGCTTCTTTCTGTTCACCTCTGAAATGAATGGTTTTTTACGTGCTACACGGCGATTAAAACCATTATTTTGCAATGTTCTGCGTATTGTTTCATCAGATATGGCTTTCTTGATTATTTCAGACACTTCTGTCCTTAAATTAGAAATTGATTTCTTTGGGTTTTTTAATCTTCCTCACTAAATACTGTTCATTGTGAGGTTTAAGTATTTTTTTTCTACTTCGCTCAGCTTTATTTTGTAAAGTTTCCTCATTTTTAAATTTATTTATCACATATTTGATCGTTGAAAATGATCTACCGACTAGTTTTCCAACTTCACGATAAGTTTTTCTTCACAAACTAGTTTTAAAATTATTTTTCTTTCAGTAATGTTGGCTTCTCTACGCATTTGATTTATTGTAAATAATTGAACACTTATTACTCACGCAAAATATGAACTGATGCAGAATTTTGCTGTGCATTTTATTATAACAATATGTTGATAACAAATATCTTATAAAAAGTACCCCTATGCGGATTTTTAATTACCCTTTTATACTTGTGTCATTAATTTTGTGTAATGCAATTGTTACATTTTTCACGTTTGATGTTTAGTTTCTTATTTACAAAATATTTTTTTAAATTTAACTAGGTTTTCTAGAATTTCAAATCATATTTGAATAATTCTGTAAAAAAAAAATTAGTGAAAATTTATAAATTTAGAAAATATACAACGTTTTATCGTTAGGTTTAGTTTGTGTCATCAATTTTGTGAGCCAGTGTACATCTAGAAGTAAACTTAAATTATTTTGTACATTTAATTCTCCGAAAGATTCAAATAAAGGAGAAACTTTTATTTCTACAAATGGTTGGTATAAAGTGACATTGTTTATTTTTATTGAACAATTTTTTGTATACAAGATTAGTCCGGTCAATGTAGACAATTGAAATAACAAAAATTCCGACAGAGCCAAATTTTGGTGGAGACCTTGGGTTTACCCTAAGAAATAAAAATTTAAAAGTCCCCACCAATCCCATGCGAGCTTAGAAAGTTATTCGGGGTCAAAGGTCAAAATTTTAGGTTCTTTGGATTTTTCTCAAAAACGGTAAGTTTTATCACAAAAATACCTCAGACCGAATTTGTAAATCTCAAAATTCTCTACAAAAATGGTCCTTATGATTTTTTTTCTAAGTGTCGCCGTTCCTGAGCCACCGTATTTAAATTTTAAAATTTATTTACCTGACGAAAGTAAGTCGGTATTTCATTCACCTTTGCTACCTGTTACCTGCCAAAGCCACGATGACTCAAAGTACATAGTTGGCCATCGTTCCTACCTGTGTTGAAAGCATGCCCTGAGAAACTTTCAGCTTTTATAAAATAACGAAGGTCTGGCGGCCACGGGCTCTTGGACTAAATGTTTACTTGCTCTGTCAGCTTCGTAGAATTATTAAATGTTACACTGGTGTTATAATCCGATATTCTCTCTGGAAAATATTTTCTAGCTAAAGAGGGTTTAACGACATTAATTGTACTTACTACCCGTGTCTAATAAAAATTTTGCGTTTAAAAATGGAATAAAAATATAGGGTAATTTAGGACGAATTTTAAATTCTAAGTTATAGGATTCTGTTGGTGGGTTTGTGTAAAAATTTACATATTTGTGACTTGGTTCGTTATCTTTTTTTGTTGCTTCGATTACTTGTTCTGTGTGGTCAAAATTAGTTTGGTAATTTTGTATTCGTTCTTGAAATTGGTCGTTTGGGTTATAATAATTTTGAAAATTTTCTTCATTATTGAATTGGTAATTTTCGTAAGATTCAAAGTTTTGGTAATTTTCGGTGTGTTCAAAATTTGGGAAATTTTGGTCATAATTTGAATTTTTCTCGCAATTGAGTGTAGTTTGTACCGACATGGGTTCTGGTTGAAATTTTGGTTTGTTAGGTTGTGTGTAATTATTTTGCATTTGATTGCTGGGATTTCTTAGAAAATTATAGTTGGATCGATTAAATTATTGTGATGGGCATTTATTTTGAAATTGATTTGGTCTTCCATATTGTTGATTCGGATTTCTAAACTGAAATTGATTTGGTCTTACAAATTGTTGGTATGGATTTTTATTCGTAAATTGATTCATGTTAGCAAATTGTGGGGTTTGATTTTTGAAATTAGATTGATTATTAGTTTGTCGTTGTTGGAAAGGTTCATTATTAAAATTTGAGTTTAAATTACTAGTAGGAAAATTACTATTAAGATTTGTTTGTTTACTAGCGTTACTTCTATTTATAAAATTGATTTCATCGTTTGCAAAAGTGATAGCTTGATCTAAATTTTCAGGTTGTCTTAGACGAATTTGACAAGAAGTGTTATAAGGTATTGATACGAGAAAACGGTCAAGTCCATTTGTAGTATGCAATTCGCGTCTTATTTCTTGATTATCTAAATTGGACAAATTAATTTTTGAAATGAGTTTAGCTAGTTGACTCCTAATTCTATTGCCAAAGTTTGTGATACTTTCGTTTCGTTCTAATCGAATGTTGTTAAAATTAACGAGTAATTGTTCTATTGAACAACTATCTGAGAAATGTTGTAAGATTGCATTTTTTATTTGTTCCCACGTAATGAGATCGTTTCGTGGACATAAAATTCTGCTGCTTTACCTCTAAATTTTGAAAAAATGCTAGCGTGTATTGTGGAACTTAATTCTTCAAATTGATTATATTTTATTATGATATTTTCGACGGTTCTATTAAAATTATTAATTTGAGTTTCATTACCTTCAAAAATAGGTATTGTGTCTAAATCTATTTTAAATAGTTGATAATTTATCGCCATTTCAGTGGGATCACTTTCAATTTCTTTTATTGTACTTAAAGGAATAAATGTACGTTTTCCTGGTACTTTGTACGGTGTTTGCATTAATTTTATATTAATCGCATATATAATTCACATTTGAATTTAAATTCGTTTATGCAAATTTTATTATTTTTTAACTTAAAACACTTAGATTTTCTTAAAATTATTTAAAGGGAAACAATTAATGGATCACTCACCTTTATCGAAGTTTGAATCGGGCGGTTGATGCACTGTACTATTTCCTGGTGAAGCACGTGTTGCTCCTTTGAAGACGTTGACGTCGGTTTGAAGCTGCACCCCGTTGGACCTCGATGGACAATCTTGGAGTTATCTGTTTCTGACCTTTTTCTGTCTTCTTTCTTAATTTTTGAGTTGCAGGTGGTTCTTTGTTTTCTAAGGAACTAATTCTAGAGTTTTTAAAATTAGCTCGCCGAAAGTGTCGATTTTTGAATTTCGTGAAACAAATCCGTTATGACTGCGCCATTTACATTTTTTGGGTTCGGTGTTACCAAAATAGGAATTATAACTGCTCTAGTAATACTTCATAAAAGAAACAAGTTGTATTATTAATTTTATTGTTCTTACTTCGAAAGTACAATTATAACTGACTTATTTTCTATCTTACATAATTAAGTTACATTATTGTTGTTAAGAGATGCGTGCGCATTACATTATATGACATTTTGAAAATGTTATGAATAAACAGAGCTTGTAAGATATATCAATTAAATGTGTTTATATGTATCTCTGTAAGAAAATTAATTTAATAAATAAACCTGGAGGTGTTATCCACTCTATGAAGTTACAACCATCAATTTATTTCTTTCTTAAAAAAAATATATTAAACGTGTTTTATTTCTTAATAGTATAACTTCAATGTAGATAATTATGTATAAGGTAGGTGCGACAAATAAGGCCCATATGCAAATTTGGAGATACCCGTAATTTTGAGAATCTCAAATACTGTCATGACATTTCGGATTAGTACAGACTATCAATTCATAAGTAGCATTGGCAGGAAATATTTCTTGTCTTTTTTTTTTAAATTTGATTCTTTCTTATTTGATGAATACACAAGAAAGGCTGTTGAAAAATCTAAAGATACCGCTATTTCAGTCAAAAATAAGACTTCAATGCTATTGTCTTCGAAGACATCGACTTCGAAGCTTTCTGAAGGAACTGTTTGGTATTGACCACTATGCTAGAAACCATAATTATCGGAAAAAGATATGGGAAGGTGTATTAAGTGTTCAACCTGGGAACATGATAAATGTTTGGGCTTCACACCATTAGATGACGATGCATATGGATAGTTGGGCCGGGGTAGAAATGAGGCCCATCTACTATAATGATACAGAAAAACATTTTTTTTAACGCTTATTTTTATTTTTCTTTTATCTAAACTTTATTGTATTATTAGTCATAATTAGATGCTATGGTTTGGTGACGAATTTATTCGCCCGAGATGTTCAAATATATATATCAATCAAATCAATCAAATATATTGGTACGATAATTGTTTACGTACTCAGTCTACTTCCATATCACTACCTTCATCTTGAGACTCATAGAAGTCATTGAGTGTAGTTTGCATACATTTTTTTTACAATCTTTGTACTCTAGCCATGTTCTATTGTTTTTCTTTGACCCGCATATATAACATATAGTTATGTTTCACACACGAATAATTATATTTTTAAAAAGATTTATTTAATTTAGGGCCGATTTATTCATCTGTTCAGTAAAGTGTCTGTTAACTATGTGTTCAGTAAAATTATAAACCTCCTGTAAGAATTTTGCGTATATTCATCTTATTTTATCTATTCAGTACTTACTTAATACTTACTGAGATAAACAATGTTTTTAAACAGATAGTAAAATTGTGAAGAAAAAGACAAAGGTATATGTAACCTTTGGTAAGAAAGAGAGAGTATGAATTTTAGGTAAATTTGAGATTACGGTGTTACATAAGGTGTAGGTATTTACATAAGTACTGAGGTTTTTGTTAACGCATCAACGCGACGGTGCAATAACACACCACTTATTTTATTAATTTTTTTCAATAGTTCAGATTTTTTTATATGTTTTTAATTATTTGTTATCGTTCTTAAGATGTTAAAGAAACAATACATACAAATTTCGTACATAATTCGAATTATTTATATAAAAATACCTATGTGAATTCATATAATAATTATAGTTGTCAGCAATGTAAGTTTTTACCAAGATGGGTTAAATTTTTCCATTGTTGACAACGATTATGTCTTTGCTATGGACGGCGATATTACAATATTATCGCTAATTTCATCGAGTACACGATTTATGTCATTAATCAGATCCATTTTAAATACAATTGCTAACACAAGTACAAAACAAATAGCGAAATAACTTGCTCTATAGATTGTTTACATTTACTACCTGTTAAGTTGAGGTTATAATCTTCTCTTTATCTCCTTATAGGTAGGCAAAATCGTTCAGTAAATTTATCTGTCCAGTAAGTTGATTTTACTGAAAGGTTGTCACTACTGAAAGGTGAATATACGTTTACTGATAACAAAGTGATCAGTAACGCTATTGAATACTTTACTGAGAGGTGAATAAATTGACCCTTAAAGTTACAAAAAAAAAAAAGTTAAAAAGATTTATTTAATTTAAAGTTACAAAAATACAGTCATGAATGTTACAAGCTTATGCCCAAATTACAGTGTCAAAGGGTATATCTTAAATGATCATGATGAATGCTTCTATTTATTCGGTCATTAATATAACTTTCTATTTATGTGATTTGAATAAATGCAATTTATTATAATTAGGTAGGGCGGAAGTAGTGAATAATTGTGTGCTCACCCCCACCACTTTTGCACCCCCCACTACTTTTTGCACCTCCCACTACTTTCCTCTCAAGCCACGCCCACTTCCCAAGGTCGTCCCCCTAAGTCACACCCACTTTCCAAGGCCAAGCATCCTATTGGCTGCAAGCCACACCCACTTCCCAAGGTCAAGCCTCCTATTGGCTGCAAGCCACGCCCACTTTCCAAGGTTAAGCATCCTATTTTTGTGTAAGCCACGCCCACTTCCCAAGGTCAAGCATCCTATTTTTTGTAAGCCCCCTTTTCCAAGGTCACTGGCCATCTCACTCACACCTCAGGATCACCCCAAGAACAAACACACAAAACACGTCAAGTTCACTCCCCTCCCCTCCGACATAGTATATAATAGATAAATTTTGCGTACAGTATTACAGTAAAATAACAAACAATTTCTCAAATTTTGTTAGTGATTACTATATATATCCAAACATAAAAATCAATTTGAAACAAGTAAGTAAAGTGTTTATTAATTAATATTTATAATAATTGGTAAATACTTTATTACAGTGAAATATTTAAATGAAAAATCTTACCCACTAAACAAATCTCACTCTAAAAACATCTCCATCGGACTGGCTACATTTCATTTGCTACCTATTATTACAATTAGTGGTGTTAAACAGAAAGTGATATTATGTGAAGAGGATTGGAAACGGCTTATTTATTACCGACCGTTGTTAACTACATATTTTAACGGAGCTGATACAGAATGGTCACCGGTAATTGATTCATTCACCATTGAATTCCATAATTTTAAAAATAAAAAAATTATAAAATTGTATAAAGATAAAGATGATTGGGTTTACTTGGCGTTTGAATCTATTACAGGTTTATGGGAATTGATCAATTTGATAAATGCCTATTTTACCATATCACATAAACAATCGTTTCACATTTATTATTGAAACCTCATTCATAATAATAATTTAAGCCTAGTAGAAACCATATCTAATATTTCAAAATTTGTAAACGTTTCTTCCGATGGGGTTAATGCATATACGCTGATGGAGATGATACATTTCTTCCCTAAGCAAATTATAAATGACGTGGAACTTGCTAATACGAATAAATTATAGAATGTGGATGCTATACAGTGAACAACATTGGCCGAAAGCTGTGGATCTAATTTCAGCTATAGAGCGACAGAAGTGTTATATAGAAGCCCAAGCCTTTGATGTTCGCCATGGAGCAGTGTACATGAAAATGGGGTATCCAGATATGGACGAAGCTGAATTGATGGCTGAAAAATATGATATTCAATTTGATCTACTTGATAAGTTTTTAAAAAAGACAATATCGTTAGATATGCTTTGTCGAATATTAATCGATAAGAAATTTAAATGTGTACTCTACGAGATACGAGATTTTTTACCTTATTATATTGTAAGAGATTATAATTTAGTTGATAATGATGGGTGATAAAATATAATAATAAAATTATTTGCAAATTATTATGTTGTATTTATTTAATGTGTAAACATTGACATATAAAGGATGTAGAGTTTTGTACAATCAATTATTAATCTTCAATATCTTCAACTAAGTGGACGCGTGTGAAAGCAATCCGATTATAAAGTAAAAATGAATACTACTCTAATTTACTTCATAGGAGCAATATGTAACAACACTCTAATCCTAACATGTCCAAAAAATCTTAAAAACGCTATGATTTGCACTCAATATTTGGATATTAATGAGATATATTGGCAGAGTGGCCAATATATTATTACACATTCATTAGTAATTGATAGTGTTAAACCCATTTTATATTACGAGGTCAACTTTAAACTTCAAGATGAAAGTGAAATAAGAAATCCCGGAGAATATTTGCTGATAAATTTTATTAACCTTCATCCGGGCGCGTGGGCGGTAATTTACTGTTTTATTTATAATAACGCGCAAACTTTTGCGTGCAAATGTTAAGGAGGGTGGAAGTGCTTTGTATTCCTAATTGACTTAATATGACACTAGATAGAAGTGTCGTTGTTACCTAATTTTCATGTTTAATTGTCTCAACCAACGCTAAAGTTGTACAGTCGAATATCGGCGGTAGAGTACCAGTTACGCTCCCATTAGTGATATTTATTTTCTTCAGCCATTGCAACGAAAAGTAATTACCGATTTTATATTTTTTGTAGGTATTCACAATTCAAATTACTTTTTTCACAATTTAGTAAACTATACTCCAAATACGTCACTATCGTGACGTCACATATTAGATTTCACATTTTTACTATGCATATTGCATGTCAGGGCACATTTCAAAAATCTGGAAGATACATATACATCGACTTCTTGAGATGGATTCGGACGAAGAAAAGTAAATTGACGATCAAGACGATATTAATTTTGAACCTGAAGTCATTGAACAAGATGAACATAGAAGTGACTCGGAGGAAGATTTTCATAACGCAATGCACGATCTGATTGACGAAGATCAGTGTGACAAGAAAGATCAGGAAATGCAAAATTTGAAGTTTTTATTGGGAAGGAAAATGACATTATTTGAGCTAACAAACTAGTTTCAATAACATCGAGGATCAAATCAAAAAACATTATAAAAACTCTTCCTGGTCCCAAGAACCAAGCTAAGAACTATAAAATAAGGTTTGAATGTTTCTTCTAAATCATTTTTTTGGAAATCATTGATAACATAATCAAGTACACTAATATTTACATCGCTCAAAAAAAAAGAGTAAAAATGATAAGTCGTCTGATACTCCTATTTGAGATAGGAATTACAAATTAATCCCTAACCCTACTGTGTTAGCTTATTTTATTATTCAAATTTTAATAAAAATGTTTTATCGTTTAAATAGTATTATAACGTTTTTCATCGTATTTATCCCGATTTTAAAGATTTTGGATGAATGGCGAAAGAAAAACCGAAGACGGTAAATTACCGTTGCGCGCCCGCTAATGTTACGGAAAGGGGCGCGCCCGGATGAAGGTTAAACTTGGAAACCACAATCGAGTTTCTAGCATCATAATTTATACATTTTTATTTTTTATAATCGTTATATTGTACTTATATCTTTTATATATTTTTTTTGTAAAACCCAAAATTCGTTTTCTGTAAATCACAAGAAATAAATAAATAAACATTTTTAAATTTTCTATTGATTATTTCATATTACATATATTTTTTAATAGTTAACATTAATGTAATATAAAAGAACGACAATAAGAAAGCTTATTGATATAGGAATCATTTGAATCCTCAAATTTTGTAGATATCTTCGAATAATTTTAGGTATCGAATTAGATAAAATGCTGTATTCCAATAATGGGGTAATTTTGGTGGAATTTTCATCGGAATCATTTGGATCCTCAACTTTTGTAGATAACTTCGAATAATTTTCAGGTATTGAATTAGGTAAAACTTTATATGCCCCACAAACATCATCATCATCATCAGTATCATTTAGATCTTCATCTTTTGTAGTTATATTGATGTAATTTTCAAGTATTGAATTAGGTAAAACTTTATATATCCCACAAACATCATCGGCAGTCATGGGACATTTTGGAGATATTTTCCTATGTTTTTCGCTAGGATTATCTTCATTTTTCCAATTCCCTATAATGATCGCACAAAACGCACACCGAACAATATCACCTAAGCTGTAAAATCCGGTTTTTGCTAATTTGTTAGGGTCTATAAAGGTATAACCCCAATTTTTAAACGAAGTAAAACGACATTTTTTTTCTGCATACATTTTAACAAAAGATTCTCCTTCTATAATAAAGGGGCAACTTGGAGACCATTTTTTATGTTCTTCTATAGGATTATCTCCTTCCTCCCAATTACCAATATTGATTGCACAATACGCACACTGCACATCACTGTTATCGTGTAAATTGTAAAACCCAGCTTTTGCCAACTCCTTCGAATCTACAAAGGGGTGCTTCCAATTTCTAAACGAAAAAAGGCGATTTTCTTCTTCTGCATATATCGACATGGTTATCATGTAACTGCTCGTCATGTACTAACTATATCAAAGTATAAAACACATAATGAAAATCAATGTAAAAAAAATAACTTTATTCAGACATAATAAAATTGTTATACAAATAAAACACATTACTCAAAGCACAAATACATTCTGTTAGCGAGTGATAAAAACAAAATGGTTTCCCTATTGGTAGTTTGGGTTGTTCATAGAATTCTATCACCGTTTTGTCAATTATTTCTCGAACAAATATTGATTTTTCTCGTCCTTTTACATACACAACATCAGCAGAGGAAGTTAATTGTTTCACAATTTCATTAAATTTATGAGGAGGTGTAAACCCACTTTCCCAAAATATCCCATGGTGATTATTTATCAAATACGTTGTTTGTTTTTGAAATTCCAATGTTAAACAATCAAATCGAAAAGGTGATTTAAAGACGTAATGAGCTGTCTTGAAACCATCATATACAGCCAATTCCTTCGGTGTAAACACGTTGTGTGAAGTTTTAAAACCTTGCACATCCAAAACTATTTTGTTACTCATATTTGCTTCACAGATTTTGTTAGCGGACTATAATTAAACACGCGGTCGTGAAGAATTAAACAATATGCGGTTGTGTTTTCTGTTATATTCGCACCGGTTTCAAATTCTACTCTTACTTCTATCGGTCCTTTACTAAGACTATCCTTCTGACGTGTACAATCAACTACTACCATTGGGGCGTTAGCTTTAAATTCTTCTGGTGTAAACATTGGTTCGTTTTCTTTGCCGTAATATGTTTGTTGAAAATTTGCAAACATTTCATATAAAATTGAAAATGCATTCTTTTTATAGTTTATATTTAAATTATCGTAGGGGTAACGCTCTGAATTTAAGTAAACATTTAAATTTACCAAATTGGAATAATCAAATTTACTCATATCACTAGTAACTTTGTTTTTTCTATTTGTTGAAAACGCTATTATTATCATTCTAGGTGTTTCTATTTGAGTAGAAGTTTTTACGGTCCATGAGTGACGATTTGTTAAGGATAGCTGCGGGTATTCGTGAAGTTCCCACGATCTAAACGCTATGGGGATTTCAATGTTTTTATCGATGTATTTTGTTAAACGTAGCTGTTCCTCTAATGAAACCGTTATGTGTGGCACCTTTCAAAACAATTTATTAATTGTAACGTGAAGCTTTTCATCAGCCTTCGAAGATTGTATTGCGTTTACGTCACTATTACTTCTCACTAACACTAATTCTTGTTTTGCGTTCAATATGATTTTATTATAATTCTCACAAAAACCCAAAAGCATCTTTAATGGAATGCAAGCATTAAAATGACCATCGATACCCTGATTTAGTACCATTTCTTTATTTGCTTTTGGATCCCATCCAGCATTTTTTAATTTTAAACACTCGTTTTCAGAAAAGGATGCATATGCCTTCATAGTAGAGGTAACACCTAAATTTCTAGAGGAATCTATTACGACTCCATTTAACTCATATCTAATTTCGCTGAATAGAAAAGCTATACCATTGTTAGTGAAATGAGCTGTCTGTGAAGTAACCCCAGCGCTTGTTTTTATCAAACCCTCTACATAAAGATAACTAAGGCTAGGTGCCGTATACACATCTAGCTGTTGAATAGGAATTCTAATTTCATCGTTATTATCAAAAGATGTCGAAGCATATGGTTGATGTGTATGAAATTCAGCATTTGTAATCGAATTATCTTCTATAATTTTTTCAGTAATATCCAAAATCCCCATTTTTACACAAGTACTTTATAACCCAAAGCCGTTAAAAACGCTCTATTGATTGGTGTTATCAAATCTGCTGAAGGTTTTCGACTGATGGTTTTTACCTTAGACAGAGGCTTATAGTATTGCTGATGCGTACTTTTCGAATATAGGATCACCATCTTTAGAGTTTTTTTAAATGAAACCTTATTGATATTTCTTCCCCGTTAAAATCTATAACCTGATCGTTCTGATCAATTATTCTAACTGAAATATTTGATATAAATTGAGGTATTATAGGTAAATAAATGACATTAGATGGGGTTTCAACTATTTTGTATCCGCGTGGAACTATTGGAAAAAATTCGTGTACAACATGACTCAGTTTTCCATTTCTATATGAACCGGTAATAATATTACACTCAATGCAAATAGTGTTGACCGATAAAATATTTACACCGTAATCGGATACTACTGAAGTATTTTTACCGATGTATTTCTTATCAAAACCCAATAATGGCCCTATGCTATCACTTTTCGTAAAATTAATACGCTCTGTACATTTAATATTCACTTTTGAAGTATTAGCATTAGCTGTCAGTTCTAGGGAGGTATTAGTGGCACTTAACTGTGTTTGTAAATATGATTGAATATCGATGATTTCATAAGCCCCACTAGGAATTTCAATTATTTTCTCCAAATCTGTATAAAACTTATTGTAAGTTTTCAATATTGTGGTTTGCGTTTTAGATAATATATTCAAAATAAACAACCTAAACAAAATATTAAAATAATAAATTTTAACTCTTAAGTAAAGAATACATATACATACTTACATAGCAAAAATAATATTTAATATAATAAAAAGATAAAAAACTTACATTTAACAGATTTGAACTTAGAATATTTACAAATTAATAATAAATGTTAATGATTATATCGATGAAGGTTAGAAATGTTGTATGGTGGATGGATGGGCGAACAGACTGTAGGAATTGCTATCTGAAAATAAGAAAAATTATTATTATTATTATTTTCTATTTTGTATTAATTATTTACCTTTTTCGATCAAAATTTTTATATTCCTCGAATCCACCATAATCAATTTCAAGTTCTTCATTAAATTCACCTAAAGATTCTAGCACGTCGGTGTATCGATAATTATATGGTAAATTATATTGAATGTTACTACCCGACGTGCTAGCTGAATTTGCTAAATTTGATGGTGGTGTATTTATAGGTTGTCTAATTTTTATTTTTTCTAGCACGCCCTCGTTGCTAATTGTTTTATATGATTTGACTTTGCGTCGGCAAACGGGGCAATTGAGACGTTTGCCAACATTGAACCAATTAGCAATACATTGCGCACAAAATATGTGTCGGCAAAATAATTTTGCCAACGATCCTCGCACGCACATCAAACATATAGCACAGATCATTTTTAATATTAAATAGAATAAACTTTTTCAAAACACGTTTGTATTTACATATATATATATATATATATATATATAGTATAGTTTACCACAACTCCGTACTATATGAAAGGTTGGAAAAGTGGGAAAACGACGTTATCAATGTAGATTATTATAAGAATAATTAAAAATCTAGATATTCCAATAAAATTGTATCAGGTTGAATGAATTGTTATATGAAAGCCACATACAATTATTTTATGTCTAGTGGTTCATTATGATTACAAGCGTTGGAGATTTCAATATTATATTCATTACACAAAAATTTAAAACAATACAACATAGTATAATGCAACTGATAAATCTATTTTGTAATCATGATATAGTAGTTATATTATTTACAACAGTTGATGAACTTCTACATCTTTATACAAAACAATTATATTATTTATAAATGCATACAGTGTCCACTCTTCGTAAGATTCTATATTTACATACATATAATTATGTTTCACACACGAATAATTATATTTTTAAAAAGATTTATTTAATTTAAAGTTACAAAAATACAGTCATGAATGTTACAAGCTTACGCCTAAAGAACAAAACAACAACTAACTTGAAGCTTGATTTAACATCAGCTTTTATAATAATTACATACTGTTTATAATGTGCATTTTGGATATGAAATTATACAAATGCATTATAATACTAAAATTATACAGATGTGTTTAAATATTAAAATACAAAAGTGGTTGTAAAGCTTATCAAAAAGAAGTGGTAATAAATTACAGTATCAAAGGGTATATCTTAAATGATCATGATGGATGCTTCTATTTATTAGGTCATTAATATAACTTTCTATTTATGTGATTTGAATAAATGCAATTTATTATAATTAGGTAGGGCGGATGTAGTACGCTTCCTTCAGGTAGAAGATATTGGTTCGATAGAAGTTGGTGGACATAATTCCTCCCTGTTTAAGTTATTTGAACGTCCTCGTTCATTTTGGATAAGGTTCATTTCCAGGGCATCTTCTTTGGATATCTTAATAATGGTTGTTTTCTTGCACATTCTGTCGTATAGCTGGTTTCTAAATTTTAACAGTATACAGGTAAAAGTTATAATTAGTAAAATAATGACAGAGGTAGCAGAGTAATGTACATAATCAACAATTGCTGGCGTAATTGTTTCTTCTTTTATTTTTCTGAGATCTTTTCTTAACTCGTCTAGGTTGGTGAGGTGTTCCATTTTGAATTTCAGTTCGTAAACTTCGGTTAGGTTCTCTTGGTAGACCTTGATCGATGGAATCGTAAAGTTGAGGCAAGCTAGGCTAATTATTTGCTTGTGGATTATGATGTCGCATGTTGATTGCAAGAAGTTAGTTCCTTGGAGGGTATGCTTATTAATATTGTGGTTGCAATTTTCAATAACTTCTTCCGGTCGATTAAAACTGGTAATTATACCTTCACTTAAAACGGCATAGACGTCGTGGTTTCCATTTGTTTTAGCTATTGAGCAATCGCGTAACTTTTCCAATTTGCATGTAGTAAAGGCTTGATTGTAGCAGATGGTTTGATTTATTCCATGTGAGCATTGTTGTAACCATTTTTCTTCGTCTTCTGCTTGTAAGTGGTAAGACGTTGGAGGGATAAGAATTTGCGAATATGAATTAGGTATAGGATAAATTTTCTCGAGTACGGGGTTAGATTTAGGATTGGTATTTTTAGTATCATTATTATTGCATTATCGGTTATCATTAAAGTGATTTTTGACATGTCTATTATTTCGAAAATATGAGTATCGTCTAAAAACAACAGTCGTTCGTTCGAATACGTTTTTACTAAAAGATTATAAATTTGTTGTAGTTCTGCAAAAGTTATTAACTCAACATTGGGAATTTCTAGTTTGGCTAAATTGATTGTTCGTTCTATTACGTTTAATTCTTTCTGAAAATTTTGAATGCTGTAAAATGCTAAATTTAATAATTGATTAATATCTGTTGATTCTGTTTAAGATCTGAGTGCATTAATTGTTAGATTTTGAAATTCGCTAATTTTCTTTAAATCTTGTTCATATCGGGTAGTAATGTGTTCGGCAAAAGAAGTAATTTCTGAAAGTTTTTTATTTTGAGTTTTCTGATTTGAAAATATTATGTCTAAATTTTTGCTAATATTTTGGAGATCATCGTCATCTAAATTCCCGGTGATGAATTTTATCGTTTTACCTAGAAAGTTAATTAGTCCGCGCTTATGTTTGAAGTGTAACAATTTTTCTAACATGTTTTCAGTTGATAGTAATTCTGATTTTAATTGATTGTAACGGCGTGATGTAAGTGTGTTTTGGGGTACTTTGTGCTCTAAGATAACGGTGTTGGCTATTAAATATCGTAGGCTAATTTCTAATTGCGTGAGGTTGTAGTGAAAGTAAAATTTGTGGTAATGTGAATGAATTTTTGCTATTCCTAATTTTTCGCCGAAATATCCATTAGTCTGAATCGGTGTTATTTGCAGCGGAGTCGTGAATCGCACTAGGCCCAGGTTCATCCCTGGTCGAAATGTTCCCATGGGTACCACCCAATGGGCAGAATTGGGCCACCCATGGGCATATGCCCATGGGTACGTGACCATGGTCACATGGGTACATAACCATGGTCACATACCCATGGGCATATGCCCATGGGTGGCCCAATTCTGCCCATGGGTACCTCCCCATTGAATGGTACCCATGGTCACATCCCCATTAAATGTGACCATAGGCACATCCCCACTAAATATGTGGAGATTGAGTAAATTATCTGCAATAAATAAAGCTAAATATTAAAAATTTGTAACTTTATTTACAACTTTTTAAACTACAAATTTTCACAACAATTAAAACAACAAATTAACCTAATAACAAATTACAACAAATGCCTAATAAATTAATACAGTATCTTAAGGTGGTGACTGACTTGTAACTGAACGTTTTAATGTAATGTAATCTAACACAAACATTTGATAGTCATTGCCGATAAACTAACACGTAGCAAGCACCAACGGCGAGCGAAGCATCCGTGCTCCACTTGACTGTCGGTTTTTTGACGAATTCCTTCGATTATTACATCACATCATGACGTATTCGTTTTGAGCAACTCGTTTATTTAGCCAAACGAGCTTTGTAATGTAATGCTCGTCGCGAACGTTCCATTATTATTACATTACAACGTTCGGTTCCAAGTCAGTCGCCACCTTTAAAGATATGACTAAATTAATTTGTTACGCCTCTCCGCACAGTTTTTATTTTTGAACATAAATATTCAATGGTTTTCTTTTTCTGTTTTGCTCTTTCAGCATCGTTAACTTCATTTTTTTCTTTGTCCGTCCTCGAATTTAATAAAACTAGAAAAAAACGATCTTTATTTTATGTATTAAATAATTTTAGTATATACTTTACCTTGCAAATAAGCTTTTTTTTGAGGACTGCATGCAGTCGAGCTTCCGAATTTTGGACATTTGGACAAGCCGCATCTGTAGCACTACACAAACAAAGCTGTTCCCTTGTCCAAAGAATGTCAATGCATTTCTTAATAAACTTTGAATCTCCAGTTATGCCACTGGCGACCTGATTAGCAGCTTTAAATTGTGCGTCCGTTAGTGTAAACTATGAAAAAAAAATTGTAATAATTATTATAGATCAAAAAATGATGTATATGTATTTACCCCAATTTCATCTTCTCCATCGACAGATGGATTTTCTGATTCTGAAGGTTCTGCAACCGGTACGTCTTCAGATTCTTTGCTATTAATATCCTTTACGTCGATTTGATGAGTTATAACGTTATATGAGTTATATGAGTGATACCGAATATTGAGACGAACCAACTCTTTATTTTGATCAGCAACTTTCCCTGAACTGATCTTTTAAAATTTGCATTTCATTGGCCTGCAGGATGGAAGTTGTTCTAAGCTCAATTAGCTCAGCTTCCATTGCTTTATTTTTTTCAACTACTTCCATATAGTCTGTAAATGATATATGATCCCGAAGTATCCTAAAAGACGATTAAAGTTTATTTAAAAAGAACTTTTGGTAACTGATTTATACTAATTACTTTACAGTTTCAATGGCATTCGTTTTCTTTTCTTCATCTTTAGATGACGCATTCAGCTGCCTCAAATTAGCCACTCTAGCCCTTTCTTTCTGAGCTTGCTCTTTTTTTTTCTGATTATATAAAAAAAATTAGTTAACTGATAAATTTATTAGTTACAAAATTTTAAAACTTCAAAGAATATAAAATCTTTCAGATACGATACTTACAGTATTAACTTCGCTTTGTCATGTTCTTCTCGTTCGTTCCTATTGTTGTTTCGGCTGGCCTACGAGTCCTTTTCTGACTCAATAAATTTACAAGTTCCTCTTCCGAGTCTAAAAATATTCCTATACCTCCATAAACTAAGACTAAAATAAGACACCTACCTGCTAATTTCAAAATAATAGCTTTATAGTAGCCTGCTAATGGTACACTTTTTTGCTTATTACTAAAGCTTCTCTTTATCTCATCAACGTGAAGAATTTTATGCTCACGAGTCATAACTTTTCATGGAATATCCCTATCTTGTGGACTCAAAAACACGTTGTATTGGTAAACAACTCTAGATGGAGGTTATTAAAATCTTCAAAAAAAGTTTTAGGCACTTCTGTTTTGTTAGACACATACTGCACATGTGGCTACATTGTTCTAAAAGTAATCAAGTACCAGACCTAAAACATTAATTAATATTTAAAAAATTAACTTACTTCATAATATATTAATAAAAGCTTGTATAAATGAGTTTTAAAGATAATAAACACAATGGCAATTTTTAGGTTATGTTTGCAAAAAATTATGAATTTATGTTTTACCTGCTTTTATTTCATTGAAATAAAACAATTTCGATGTTATGCAAAATATTACAAATCACTGCACTCTAAACAATAAACGATCACTATAAATTATAATATAATATCACGTGTACTATGATATCAATATTTACTATATTATTATAAATTAACGAAACTAAATAGTGGTACCAACAGAACAATTATTATAAATTACGTTTTGGTTTCGATGGCAATTTAAAGAAAAACAACGAATCGAAATCATCTGATTTATATAATATTAATTATATTAATCCGCTAATTGCTGATTTGTTCGAAAATAAAAAAAGAATTACGTAGAACTCAGATGTTGCTTGGATGTAAAATTGTAAGTTCAATTTTCAAACATTCAGATGAAATACTCTAATATACAATAATAATTTTATAATGATATGATTAAATAATAATAATATTTTTTAATAATTTTAGAACAAATACCCAAGTAATATTAAAGTGTTTTGGAGAATTCACATATATTGCCGAATTTTCCAATTTTTATGAAAAAGATTAATTTTTATTTATTTTTTTTATAATAGTTGGTCTCCTAGGAACCTAAAGCCTGTTTGACACGACGTTAAATTTTATATAAAATTTACATGTAAATTTTTATGTAAATTTGCACATATTTTTAACACATAATTCTATGTAGGTAAAAATAATTTTCTGTTTGCAACGATGTCAAATTTGATAAAAAATTTAACACGCGCGCTTGCGTATTAACAAACAGTTTAGGGACATTTTTCAGATATTTGGTTTCATTTGATTTTTATGAAATTTCGGTGAAATGTTTGTGAACTTCAAAAATCAAACTGGGCGGACTTTAGGCGTGAAAATGTCTACTGCGAACATTTACACGCACTTTTACCACCAAATTTAGAACATGTTCTAAATTTTTTTTTATAAAAATTTAACACAAAATTTGCTGATAAATTTTCGATAAATTTTCATAAATTTAACGTCGTGTCAATATAAAATAATATAATAAATATAATAAAAAAAAACACGTGGCACTCGCGGGTTCGACCCGCGAGTGCGGGTAAAGTAAAGTCGGTTTACGAACGATAATTTTACGTGATAACGTCATAAGAAAACGTTGATGAAAAATTTCATACTTTTATGAATTGAATTGAATTATTTTTTAATTAAATTAAATTAATTAATTATTTATTTTTTAATTAAAACAGATAATACGAATTAAAACTATGTTATACATTAGCCCTCGATAGGCTTTTGCGTTATGTGCATGAAACATAATTGCATCATTTTGTGATCGCGAGATCGAACCTCATTTCGCTTTTTTTGTTTTTTATAATATTTAAAAATAAATAAATAATATTATATAAATACATATTTCTCATTTTATTAAATTTATGCATAAAATTAAAATCGCATATGCCCAAGGTCATGTCATACATCAAATATACTCATGGTCACATAATATCCATGGTCACATCACATCTGCACATGGTCACATTGCATCTGCCCATGGTCACATTGCATTTACCCATGGTCACATTGCATCTGCCCATGGTCACATTACGTGCCCATGGGTATATCCCCAAGAAGTTTGGGGATATGACCAATGTGACCATGGGCACACATGGGAACATTTCGACCAGGGATTAGGATCCTGTAAACAAATGACTTTTTTCAGTCTTTTCATCTTCCTAACGTGGGAGCCGGTTAGTTTTCCTTTGGCTGATTTACCTTCGATAGTATTGTCAGATTTCTTAATAATTTGAATTTTGTCATATAACGGGTCTGTTTTGCCTGGTTTATTTTTTCGAATAAACACTGTATCTGTGTTAATGTCAGGTGGATCTTCTTTATTTTGATTTCTTTTTTCTAGTATCGATTTTTCTTTTTCCTTATTTTTATGATAGATTTGATCGATAAAGGGTAATAGTTCGTTTTTTCGCTTGTTGTTGTACTCTTCATAAATTGTCATATCTAATGCTATGTCAATTTCGTGTTCGTAAGGTCCGTAGAGAATAGAAAAAGGTGAAAATCCTATTGACGAGTGTATAGATTGATTATAAATTAACGTGGCAGTAATCATTTGATTTTGTGGGGTTTCGTTCGGTTCTTTCAGCTTCAAAATTCTTAGTTTTTCGATTAGAGTTGAATGTAATCGTTCTATTGGGGAGTTAGAGTTAGGATTATTGATGGTGGTAAAATGTAATTCAATTTTATGTAATTGACAATATTCTTTAAATGTCTTGTTGAAGAATTCTTTTCCTTGGTCACAAACGATTCGTTTTGGGTAGTTATGATGGCTAAAATAGTGCCGAAGTTTATTTAGTATTGTGAGGCCTGTTCCGTCTTTTACAAAATAAGCTTAGGCGTATCTAGAAAATGAATCAATTATGGTTAAAAATTTGCTGTTTTGAAAAGAGAACGTGTCTATAAAAATGGTATCAAATGGTTTGCGTGCTAACAGAGGGTCTTGTAATTTAACGTTGTACGGGTGCCTTTCATATTTTGATTGTAGGCATAATTCGCATTTATTTATCTCATTTGATATCATCGATTTCATGTTCGGCCAGAAGTATTTCAATTTTAGTTGGTTATATGTTTCTACGATACCTGTGTGGGTATCGTCGTGATATTTTGCAATTATATCTTTCTGATCTTCTTCGTTTATTACGTCTTTATGGTATGAGTTGGAAAAGACAAATTTTACGGTACTGTTAAAATATGTCTTGCATAAGTCGCTTAAGGCATTTCGTAAATCTGGGTCTTTACAGTAAATTCCATATGTTAGGTTTGGTCTAATGATTTCCTTGATTATCCTAGATAAGTCTTCTTTTTTGTTTTCTCTTGTAACAGAAACAGTGTAATGATTTCTTTTAAAAGGTCTTTTTAGGTTGATGTCGAACTTGTCTCCAGCGATAATAATCAATCGGTTACTGAAATTATTTACGGCTTGTTCAGATATTGGAATTACTTTTCCGTCGTCTTCTTGGCTAACAGAGTGCACTGTGTTATGCAAATCCTCAAGAATTGTTTCAAATTCCGACGAATTCTCGTGTAACGTATTTTCTAATATTTCATCGAGCTCGTCGATGTTTGGTGGTTCTTGTAGTTGTGGTATGATTGACATTTCGTCGAGTTCCTTATTGTTTATTTCAATGCGTGACAAAGCGTCGGCCACTACATTTTCTTTTCCTTTCCTGTAAATGACATTAAAATCAAATTCTCCTAGTTTTAGTTTCCATCGTATAAGTCTCGAATTTGGTTCTTTTATTTTGTGCATCCATACCAACTGATTGTGATCTGTTTCTATAGTGAACTTTCGTCCATACAGATAAGGTCTGAAATGTTTCGTACCATCTATAATCGCTAGTAATTCTTTTTCTATGGTACTATAATTTTTTTCAGCCGAATTGAGTGTTCTAGAATAGTATGCCGTGGGTTTATTGCTTTGGCTAAGCACGGCCCCTATGGCGACGTTTGAAGCGTCGGTAGTCAAAATAAATGGCTTATCAAAGTCAGGGTATGTCAAAATGGGTGCGTTTGTGAGTAGCTCTTTGCATAACTCAAAACATTCCTTGTATTCTTCGTTGTTATGATCTATTTTGGAGTCTTTCTTTAAACATTTTGTCATGGGGGAAACTATTTTAGCGAAATTAGCGATAAAGCGTCTATAATACCCTACGAGTCCTAAAAATGATCTAATTTCTTTTATCGTCTTTGGTATTGGATATTCTTGGACTGCTTTTATTTTAGATGGATTTGGTTTGATTCCTTCGGGCGTTATGATATGACTGAGAAACGCTACTTGTTTTGACAAAAATTCTGATTTGTCCAGTTGCACTTTAAGATTCACTTCTTTAAGACGTTGAAATATTGTCTTAATATGAACTAGATGTTCGTGCAAGGATTTCGAAAAGATGACCACGTCATCCATGTACACAAAACAGAATTTGTACAAGTACTCTTTAAGAACGTCATCCATTAACCTTTGGAAACTTGCAGGTGCATTTTTAAGGCCGAATGGCATACGGAGATACTCGTAATGTCCATTATTCACGGTAAAAGCTGTTTTCTCGATCGAGTCTGGATCTATTTCGATCTGATGGAATCCTTGCGCCAGGTCTAACGTTGTAAAATAAACGCATCTACCGAGGTTATCTAAGATCTCCTCGATACGAGGAAGCGGATATTTATCTTCTATGGTTTTCTCGTTGATTTTGCGATAGTCGATCACCATTCTATATTTTTTCGTTCCGCTCGCGTCCATCTTCTTTGGGACAATCCAAACAGGTGCGCTATACGGTGATATTGATGGTTGGATAATCTTATTGTCCAGGAGTTTTTGGATTTGGTTTTGGATTTCCAGTTGCATCGATTTAGGATGTCTAAAAGATTTACGTAGATCGGATTTTCTTCAGTAGTCCTGATTTTGTGTTTAACGCGGTTAGTAAAGGTAAGGTCGGTGTCTTCATAATAAAATATTTCACGAAATTTTATACATAAGTTTGAAATTTGATTTAAATGTTCTGTTCTTATTAATTCGCGGATGTCGTATTTATTCGATGGCTTGACTATTTTTGGTTGTCCTAGATCTAGGTAATCAGTGGGTAA
The DNA here is from genome assembly GCA_911387805.1 of Cantharis rustica. Lineage (NCBI taxonomy): Eukaryota > Metazoa > Arthropoda > Insecta > Coleoptera > Cantharidae > Cantharis > Cantharis rustica. The sequence continues at coordinate 15,315,717 of OU426883.1, forward strand.
TACATTAATTCGTTCATTAAAATGTATCTGGACTCCTTCAATGGAGCTTGGTATTTTACATATTCCTTCTTTCGCTGTTGCAACGTATTCTGGGATTTCAAAGTCGTCTTGTATTTTTTGTCGAGGTATAAAGACTTCGCCTTCGTCAATTGAAACAGGAATATTGAGGCAATTTCCATTAGAGCTATTTATGTTTACTTGATTGTCATTAAATTCAAGGAAAAATGGTATGCGAATATTTCGTAGAGCAAGTATTTTATTTTTGTAATCCAATTTTGCTTCGAATTTTTCCAAATCTTTTGTTTCTATAAGAATGTCAAATCTTTTGTGCCAGTTTATTATTCTAATTTTCATAGGTTCTTCTATGCCTATTTCTGCTAATATGGGGTATTCTAAATTTTGATTTGATTTAGTTACGTTATTTAAGCTTGAAACTGTGAATGGTTCAAAGTAAAAATAATCTCTAAAATTTGAAGCTACATCAACATTAATAATGGAATCGGTAGCACCGGAATCTATTAAAACTTTAAGATTTAAATAAGGTAAATAAAAGAATGGCAGTTTGGCTTGTGAACAAATTGAATTTAGGTCGACGGAAGTTGTGAATTTTCCGAGGCTGGTATATGAAAATTTTCTTCTTCGTAGCAATTTTCTTGTATTCCGTTTGATGGTTGGAAATATAATTCTTCATCTTCGGGTTATCTTATTTCAAAATTTTCATAATTATCTTGGTTGAAATGTCTTTCCGTTTCGGTTTCATTATTGAATAGTTCTTCTGAAATAATTGCGGGTCTATTCGCGGCTTGGTATTGATTAGGTTTTCTAGAAAATGCACTAGTTTGCACTGACATTGGTGTTGGTTTACTATAATGCGTTCTTTGCATGGTTGAACCAGGTTTTGTTCCAAAAACTTGTTTGTTTGTAGGAAATCTTGCTTGTTGTTGGAAAGGTTTATTTATGGAACTGGCAAACGGTCTCGGTTGGAATTGAGGCTGTTGTATTTGTTGAAAATTTGAAAAATGGGTATTTTGAATTGGAAATGTTTGTCTAGGTGTAAATTGTGCAGGTCTCGCTGGTTGTATAAACGCAGTGGGTTTCATATGGCGTTCATTTTGTAGTTTTCGCACGTAGTCAGTGTAATTATTTTCTTTAATTTTATTGTCGTACATGCGGCATTTATTTAAGGCTTCTTCTAAGTTGTTTAAGTCAAAGTTCATAATATACGAACGATAGGGTTCTAATAATCCTGAACAAAACATTTGTACTGTTTGTCTTTGAAATAATGATTTCTTAAATAAGAAAATATTTGGATTTTCTTCATGCAATTGTACATATTGTAATAGATCGTTTTGAGCTAATAAGATTTTGTCATAGTAATCATTAAAAGTTTCATTTTTTGTTTGAATGGTACTACGCAAAGCAGAAATTAGCAGTTCTTCATTGCGTTGGTCACCGTATTTTCTTAAAAGTGCTTGGCGTATGCCTGGCCATTCAACTTCATTATGAAAATTAAGATAATCTCTAGCTTCGTTTTATATTTTAGCTAACACCGATACATTAAACAAGTAATATTGAGTTGGCGTTAGTTTGTTATCTATAAATTTTACTAAATTATCTACACTCGATATGAACGTGGATAGATTGCTATCCGGTTTAAACTCAGGTAATGAATTTGTTAACGCAGTCAGCTCTTGAGTTTGAAACTGAATCAACGGCGGTAGCTGTTGAGGTGCATTATTAACAATCGATTGAGCTGTCGCGGGATACATTTTATACGGTTCGAAACGACTTTTGTTAAAAGGTGTACTAATTTTTTCTAACTGTGAGGTATTCGTAATTTCCTCTAATTCTAATTCAATGTCGCTATCTGACATTAAGTTGCAATAATAATAATACAAAAATAAAAGAAGAAAGGATTCAAAAACTTACAGTGATAGGAGGATGGTTGTCATTCCCACTCTCAAGCTCACGTTTCGCTCTAGATGACTCCTTTGCTTGGTGTGTGTGATGATTTTCTTTAGATTCTTTGGATAATTTCTGAGGTGTTGAAACACTCCAAATTCAGGTTGGCTCTAGGTTGTCACAGGACGGTGATGTAGAAGTTTGTTAATTTCTTGATCTTCCCGTAGTTGACCCAATAAGTAAACCAGAATAAGTGAAATTATCCTGTTCGCAGCGCCAATTATGTTTCACACACGAATAATTATATTTTTAAAAAGATTTATTTAATTTAAAGTTACAAAAATACAGTCATGAATGTTACAAGCTTACGCCTAAAGAACAAAACAACAACTAACTTGAAGCTTGATTTAACATCAGCTTTTATAATAATTACATACTGTTTATAATGTGCATTTTGGATATGAAATTATACAAATGCATTATAATACTAAAATTATACAGATGTGTTTAAATATTAAAATACAAAAGTGGTTGTAAAGCTTATCAAAAAGAAGTGGTAATAAATTACAGTATCAAAGGGTATATCTTAAATGATCATGATGGATGCTTCTATTTATTAGGTCATTAATATAACTTTCTATTTATGTGATTTGAATAAATGCAATTTATTATAATTAGGTAGGGCGGATGTAGTACGCTTCCTTCAGGTAGAAGATATTGGTTCGATAGAAGTTGGTGGACATAATTATATACATACTTACATAGCAAAAATAATATTTAATATAATAAAAAGATAAAAAACTTACATTTAACAGATTTGAACTTAGAATATTTACAAATTAATAATAAATGTTAATGATTATATCGATGAAGGTTAGAAATGTTGTATGGTGGATGGATGGGCGAACAGACTGTAGGAATTGCTATCTGAAAATAAGAAAAATTATTATTATTATTATTTTCTATTTTGTATTAATTATTTACCTTTTTCAATCAAAATTTTCATATTCCTCGAATCCACTATAATCAATTTCAAGTTCTTCATTAAATTCACCTAAAGATTCTAGCACGTCGGTGTATCGATAATTATATGGTAAATTATATTGAATGTTACTACCCGACGTGCTAGCTGAATTTGCTAAATTTGATGGTGGTGTATTTATAGGTTGTCTAATTTTTATTTTTTCTAGCACGCCCTCGTTGCTAATTGTTTTATATGATTTGACTTTGCGTCGACAAACGGGGCAATTGAGACGTTTGCCAACATTGAACCAATTAGCAATACATTGCGCACAAAATATGTGTCGGCAAAATAATTTTGCCAACGATCCTCGCACGCACATCAAACATATAGCACAGATCATTTTTAATATTAAATAGAATAAACTTTTTCAAAACACGTTTGTATTTACATATCTATATATATATAGTATAGTTTACCACAACTCCGTACTATATGAAAGGTTGGAAAAGTGGGAAAACGACGTTATCAATGTAGATTATTATAAGAATAATTAAAAATCTAGATATTCCAATAAAATTGTATCAGGTTGAATGAATTGTTATATGAAAGCCACATACAATTATTTTATGTCTAGTGGTTCATTATGATTACAAACGTTGGAGATTTCAATATTATATTCATTACACAAAAATTTAAAACAATACAACATAGTATAATGCAAGTGATAAATCTATTTTGTAATCATGATATAGTAGTTATATTATTTACAACAGTTGATGAACCTCTACATCTTTATACAAAACAATTATATTATTTATAAATGCATACAGTGTCCACTCTTCGTAAGATTCTATATTTACATACATATTCTATCACTGTAGATTATTATAAGGATAAGAAATAAATAGTTGAGATAGAGGTCGTTATAATCTACAAAGTAGATGAATTTCAAAATACAAATTTGTAGCAGGACATCGGTAGTCAGGACCGTATTAGGAATCAATAACGAATGAAACAAATAGAAAGAAAAAAAATTATTAAATTCAAACGCCTTAACGAACGACATGTTTCGGACTTATTCGTGGTATTACCCAACGAAATTGACCTCATCGGGCTCATATTGACAAAGAACATATAAAATTAAACTTACCATTCCATTCAATCGTTCATGTAAACCTTCCACGTGCTCTACACTAACCGAATGCCATACTAAGAAAATGTATTTTGAAAGTTAGTAAGCGTCCACTAGGGATATCTAAACTTACAAGTCTGTTATCTCACCAAACTAAAAAAATAACGGTAAATGAAATGAAATTTCAAAAATCCTAATTGTCGACCGTAAAAACTAAGAATAAGAAATAAATAGTTGAGATAGAGGTCGTTATAATCTACAAAGTAGATGAATTTCAAAATACAAATTTGTAGCAGGACATCGGTAGTCAGGACCGTATTAGGAATCAATAACGAATGAAACAAATAGAAAGAAAAAAAATTATTAAATTCAAACGCCTTAACGAACGACATGTTTCGGACTTATTCGTGGTATTACCCAACGAAATTGACCTCATCGGGCTCATATTGACAAAGAACATATAAAATTAAACTTACCATTCCATTCAATCGTTCATGTAAACCTTCCACGTGCTCTACACTAACCGAATGCCATACTAAGAAAATGTATTTTGAAAGTTAGTAAGCGTCCACTAGGGATATCTAAACTTACAAGTCTGTTATCTCACCAAACTAAAAAAATAATAACGGTAAATGAAATGAAATTTCAAAAATCCTAATTGTCGACCGTAAAAACTAAGAATAAGAAATAAATAGTTGAGATAGAGGTCGTTATAATCTACAAAGTAGATGAATTTCAAAATACAAATTTGTAGCAGGACATCGGTAGTCAGGACCGTATTAGGAATCAATAACGAATGAAACAAATAGAAAGAAAAAAAAAAAAAAATTATTAAATTCAAACGCCTTAACGAACGACATGTTTCGGACTTATTCGTGGTATTACCCAACGAAATTGACCTCATCGGGCTCATATTGACAAAGAACATATAAAATTAAACTTACCATTCCATTCAATCGTTCATGTAAACCTTCCACGTGCTCTACACTAACCGAATGCCATACTAAGAAAATGTATTTTGAAAGTTAGTAAGCGTCCACTAGGGATATCTAAACTTACAAGTCTGTTATCTCACCAAACTAAAAAAATAACGGTAAATGAAATGAAATTTCAAAAATCCTAATTGTCGACCGTAAAAACTAAGAATAAGAAATAAATAGTTGAGATAGAGGTCGTTATAATCTACAAAGTAGATGAATTTCAAAATACAAATTTGTAGCAGGACATCGGTAGTCAGGACCGTATTAGGAATCAATAACGAATGAAACAAATAGAAAGAAAAAAAAATTATTAAATTCAAACGCCTTAACGAACGACATGTTTCGGACTTATTCGTGGTATTACCCAACGAAATTGACCTCATCGGGCTCATATTGACAAAGAACATATAAAATTAAACTTACCATTCCATTCAATCGTTCATGTAAACCTTCCACGTGCTCTACACTAACCGAATGCCATACTAAGAAAATGTATTTTGAAAGTTAGTAAGCGTCCACTAGGGATATCTAAACTTACAAGTCTGTTATCTCACCAAACTAAAAAAATAACGGTAAATGAAATGAAATTTCAAAAATCCTAATTGTCGACCGTAAAAACTAAGAATAAGAAATAAATAGTTGAGATAGAGGTCGTTATAATCTACAAAGTAGATGAATTTCAAAATACAAATTTGTAGCAGGACATCGGTAGTCAGGACCGTATTAGGAATCAATAACGAATGAAACAAATAGAAAGAAAAAAAAATTATTAAATTCAAACGCCTTAACGAACGACATGTTTCGGACTTATTCGTGGTATTACCCAACGAAATTGACCTCATCGGGCTCATATTGACAAAGAACATATAAAATTAAACTTACCATTCCATTCAATCGTTCATGTAAACCTTCCACGTGCTCTACACTAACCGAATGCCATACTAAGAAAATGTATTTTGAAAGTTAGTAAGCGTCCACTAGGGATATCTAAACTTACAAGTCTGTTATCTCACCAAACTAAAAAAATAACGGTAAATGAAATGAAATTTCAAAAATCCTAATTGTCGACCGTAAAAACTAAGAATAAGAAATAAATAGTTGAGATAGAGGTCGTTATAATCTACAAAGTAGATGAATTTCAAAATACAAATTTGTAGCAGGACATCGGTAGTCAGGACCGTATTAGGAATCAATAACGACTGAAACAAATAGAAAGAAAAAAAATTATTAAATTCAAACGCCTTAACGAACGACATGTTTCGGACTTATTCGTGGTATTACCCAACGAAATTGACCTCATCGGGCTCATATTGACAAAGAACATATAAAATTAAACTTACCATTCCATTCAATCGTTCATGTAAACCTTCCACGTGCTCTACACTAACCGAATGCCATACTAAGAAAATGTATTTTGAAAGTTAGTAAGCGTCCACTAGGGATATCTAAACTTACAAGTCTGTTATCTCACCAAACTAAAAAAATAACGGTAAATGAAATGAAATTTCAAAAATCCTAATTGTCGACCGTAAAAACTAAGAATAAGAAATAAATAGTTGAGATAGAGGTCGTTATAATCTACAAAGTAGATGAATTTCAAAATACAAATTTGTAGCAGGACATCGGTAGTCAGGACCGTATTAGGAATCAATAACGAATGAAACAAATAGAAAGAAAAAAAATTATTAAATTCAAACGCCTTAACGAACGACATGTTTCGGACTTATTCGTGGTATTACCCAACGAAATTGACCTCATCGGGCTCATATTGACAAAGAACATATAAAATTAAACTTACCATTCCATTCAATCGTTCATGTAAACCTTCCACGTGCTCTACACTAACCGAATGCCATACTAAGAAAATGTATTTTGAAAGTTAGTAAGCGTCCACTAGGGATATCTAAACTTACAAGTCTGTTATCTCACCAAACTAAAAAAATAACGGTAAATGAAATGAAATTTCAAAAATCCTAATTGTCGACCGTAAAAACTAAGAATAAGAAATAAATAGTTGAGATAGAGGTCGTTATAATCTACAAAGTAGATGAATTTCAAAATACAAATTTGTAGCAGGACATCGGTAGTCAGGACCGTATTAGGAATCAATAACGAATGAAACAAATAGAAAGAAAAAAAAATTATTAAATTCAAACGCCTTAACGAACGACATGTTTCGGACTTATTCGTGGTATTACCCAACGAAATTGACCTCATCGGGCTCATATTGACAAAGAACATATAAAATTAAACTTACCATTCCATTCAATCGTTCATGTAAACCTTCCACGTGCTCTACACTAACCGAATGCCATACTAAGAAAATGTATTTTGAAAGTTAGTAAGCGTCCACTAGGGATATCTAAACTTACAAGTCTGTTATCTCACCAAACTAAAAAAATAACGGTAAATGAAATGAAATTTCAAAAATCCTAATTGTCGACCGTAAAAACTAAGAATAAGAAATAAATAGTTGAGATAGAGGTCGTTATAATCTACAAAGTAGATGAATTTCAAAATACAAATTTGTAGCAGGACATCGGTAGTCAGGACCGTATTAGGAATCAATAACGAATGAAACAAATAGAAAGAAAAAAAATTATTAAATTCAAACGCCTTAACGAACGACATGTTTCGGACTTATTCGTGGTATTACCCAACGAAATTGACCTCATCGGGCTCATATTGACAAAGAACATATAAAATTAAACTTACCATTCCATTCAATCGTTCATGTAAACCTTCCACGTGCTCTACACTAACCGAATGCCATACTAAGAAAATGTATTTTGAAAGTTAGTAAGCGTCCACTAGGGATATCTAAACTTACAAGTCTGTTATCTCACCAAACTAAAAAAATAACGGTAAATGAAATGAAATTTCAAAAATCCTAATTGTCGACCGTAAAAACTAAGAATAAGAAATAAATAGTTGAGATAGAGGTCGTTATAATCTACAAAGTAGATGAATTTCAAAATACAAATTTGTAGCAGGACATCGGTAGTCAGGACCGTATTAGGAATCAATAACGAATGAAACAAATAGAAAGAAAAAAAAATTATTAAATTCAAACGCCTTAACGAACGACATGTTTCGGACTTATTCGTGGTATTACCCAACGAAATTGACCTCATCGGGCTCATATTGACAAAGAACATATAAAATTAAACTTACCATTCCATTCAATCGTTCATGTAAACCTTCCACGTGCTCTACACTAACCGAATGCCATACTAAGAAAATGTATTTTGAAAGTTAGTAAGCGTCCACTAGGGATATCTAAACTTACAAGTCTGTTATCTCACCAAACTAAAAAAATAACGGTAAATGAAATGAAATTTCAAAAATCCTAATTGTCGACCGTAAAAACTAAGAATAAGAAATAAATAGTTGAGATAGAGGTCGTTATAATCTACAAAGTAGATGAATTTCAAAATACAAATTTGTAGCAGGACATCGGTAGTCAGGACCGTATTAGGAATCAATAACGAATGAAACAAATAGAAAGAAAAAAAATTATTAAATTCAAACGCCTTAACGAACGACATGTTTCGGACTTATTCGTGGTATTACCCAACGAAATTGACCTCATCGGGCTCATATTGACAAAGAACATATAAAATTAAACTTACCATTCCATTCAATCGTTCATGTAAACCTTCCACGTGCTCTACACTAACCGAATGCCATACTAAGAAAATGTATTTTGAAAAATGTCTATCTCAACTATTTATTTCTTATTCTTAGTTTTTACGGTCGACAATTAGGATTTTTGAAATTTCATTTCATTTACCGTTATTTTTTTAGTTTGGTGAGATAACAGACTTGTAAGTTTAGATATCCCTAGTGGACGCTTACTAACTTTCAAAATACATTTTCTTAGTATGGCATTCGGTTAGTGTAGAGCACGTGGAAGGTTTACATGAACGATTGAATGGAATGGTAAGTTTAATTTTATATGTTCTTTGTCAATATGAGCCCGATGAGGTCAATTTCGTTGGGTAATACCACGAATAAGTCCGAAACATGTCGTTCGTTAAGGCGTTTGAATTTAATAATTTTTTTTCTTTCTATTTGTTTCATTCGTTATTGATTCCTAATACGGTCCTGACTACCGATGTCCTGCTACAAATTTGTATTTTGAAATTCATCTACTTTGTAGATTATAACGACCTCTATCTCAACTATTTATTTCTTATTCTTAGTTTTTACGGTCGACAATTAGGATTTTTGAAATTTCATTTCATTTACCGTTATTTTTTTAGTTTGGTGAGATAACAGACTTGTAAGTTTAGATATCCCTAGTGGACGCTTACTAACTTTCAAAATACATTTTCTTAGTATGGCATTCGGTTAGTGTAGAGCACGTGGAAGGTTTACATGAACGATTGAATGGAATGGTAAGTTTAATTTTATATGTTCTTTGTCAATATGAGCCCGATGAGGTCAATTTCGTTGGGTAATACCACGAATAAGTCCGAAACATGTCGTTCGTTAAGGCGTTTGAATTTAATAATTTTTTTTCTTTCTATTTGTTTCATTCGTTATTGATTCCTAATACGGTCCTGACTACCGATGTCCTGCTACAAATTTGTATTTTGAAATTCATCTACTTTGTAGATTATAACGACCTCTATCTCAACTATTTATTTCTTATTCTTAGTTTTTACGGTCGACAATTAGGATTTTTGAAATTTCATTTCATTTACCGTTATTTTTTTAGTTTGGTGAGATAACAGACTTGTAAGTTTAGATATCCCTAGTGGACGCTTACTAACTTTCAAAATACATTTTCTTAGTATGGCATTCGGTTAGTGTAGAGCACGTGGAAGGTTTACATGAACGATTGAATGGAATGGTAAGTTTAATTTTATATGTTCTTTGTCAATATGAGCCCGATGAGGTCAATTTCGTTGGGTAATACCACGAATAAGTCCGAAACATGTCGTTCGTTAAGGCGTTTGAATTTAATAATTTTTTTCTTTCTATTTGTTTCATTCGTTATTGATTCCTAATACGGTCCTGACTACCGATGTCCTGCTACAAATTTGTATTTTGAAATTCATCTACTTTGTAGATTATAACGACCTCTATCTCAACTATTTATTTCTTATTCTTAGTTTTTACGGTCGACAATTAGGATTTTTGAAATTTCATTTCATTTACCGTTATTTTTTTAGTTTGGTGAGATAACAGACTTGTAAGTTTAGATATCCCTAGTGGACGCTTACTAACTTTCAAAATACATTTTCTTAGTATGGCATTCGGTTAGTGTAGAGCACGTGGAAGGTTTACATGAACGATTGAATGGAATGGTAAGTTTAATTTTATATGTTCTTTGTCAATATGAGCCCGATGAGGTCAATTTCGTTGGGTAATACCACGAATAAGTCCGAAACATGTCGTTCGTTAAGGCGTTTGAATTTAATAATTTTTTTTCTTTCTATTTGTTTCATTCGTTATTGATTCCTAATACGGTCCTGACTACCGATGTCCTGCTACAAATTTGTATTTTGAAATTCATCTACTTTGTAGATTATAACGACCTCTATCTCAACTATTTATTTCTTATTCTTAGTTTTTACGGTCGACAATTAGGATTTTTGAAATTTCATTTCATTTACCGTTATTTTTTTAGTTTGGTGAGATAACAGACTTGTAAGTTTAGATATCCCTAGTGGACGCTTACTAACTTTCAAAATACATTTTCTTAGTATGGCATTCGGTTAGTGTAGAGCACGTGGAAGGTTTACATGAACGATTGAATGGAATGGTAAGTTTAATTTTATATGTTCTTTGTCAATATGAGCCCGATGAGGTCAATTTCGTTGGGTAATACCACGAATAAGTCCGAAACATGTCGTTCGTTAAGGCGTTTGAATTTAATAATTTTTTTTCTTTCTATTTGTTTCATTCGTTATTGATTCCTAATACGGTCCTGACTACCGATGTCCTGCTACAAATTTGTATTTTGAAATTCATCTACTTTGTAGATTATAACGACCTCTATCTCAACTATTTATTTCTTATTCTTAGTTTTTACGGTCGACAATTAGGATTTTTGAAATTTCATTTCATTTACCGTTATTTTTTTAGTTTGGTGAGATAACAGACTTGTAAGTTTAGATATCCCTAGTGGACGCTTACTAACTTTCAAAATACATTTTCTTAGTATGGCATTCGGTTAGTGTAGAGCACGTGGAAGGTTTACATGAACGATTGAATGGAATGGTAAGTTTAATTTTATATGTTCTTTGTCAATATGAGCCCGATGAGGTCAATTTCGTTGGGTAATACCACGAATAAGTCCGAAACATGTCGTTCGTTAAGGCGTTTGAATTTAATAATTTTTTTTCTTTCTATTTGTTTCATTCGTTATTGATTCCTAATACGGTCCTGACTACCGATGTCCTGCTACAAATTTGTATTTTGAAATTCATCTACTTTGTAGATTATAACGACCTCTATCTCAACTATTTATTTCTTATTCTTAGTTTTTACGGTCGACAATTAGGATTTTTGAAATTTCATTTCATTTACCGTTATTTTTTTAGTTTGGTGAGATAACAGACTTGTAAGTTTAGATATCCCTAGTGGACGCTTACTAACTTTCAAAATACATTTTCTTAGTATGGCATTCGGTTAGTGTAGAGCACGTGGAAGGTTTACATGAACGATTGAATGGAATGGTAAGTTTAATTTTATATGTTCTTTGTCAATATGAGCCCGATGAGGTCAATTTCGTTGGGTAATACCACGAATAAGTCCGAAACATGTCGTTCGTTAAGGCGTTTGAATTTAATAATTTTTTTTCTTTCTATTTGTTTCATTCGTTATTGATTCCTAATACGGTCCTGACTACCGATGTCCTGCTACAAATTTGTATTTTGAAATTCATCTACTTTGTAGATTATAACGACCTCTATCTCAACTATTTATTTCTTATTCTTAGTTTTTACGGTCGACAATTAGGATTTTTGAAATTTCATTTCATTTACCGTTATTTTTTTAGTTTGGTGAGATAACAGACTTGTAAGTTTAGATATCCCTAGTGGACGCTTACTAACTTTCAAAATACATTTTCTTAGTATGGCATTCGGTTAGTGTAGAGCACGTGGAAGGTTTACATGAACGATTGAATGGAATGGTAAGTTTAATTTTATATGTTCTTTGTCAATATGAGCCCGATGAGGTCAATTTCGTTGGGTAATACCACGAATAAGTCCGAAACATGTCGTTCGTTAAGGCGTTTGAATTTAATAATTTTTTTTTCTTTCTATTTGTTTCATTCGTTATTGATTCCTAATACGGTCCTGACTACCGATATCCTGCTACAAATTTGTATTTTGAAATTCATCTACTTTGTAGATTATAACGACCTCTATCTCAACTATTTATTTCTTATTCTTAGTTTTTACGGTCGACAATTAGGATTTTTGAAATTTCATTTCATTTACCGTTATTTTTTTAGTTTGGTGAGATAACAGACTTGTAAGTTTAGATATCCCTAGTGGACGCTTACTAACTTTCAAAATACATTTTCTTAGTATGGCATTCGGTTAGTGTAGAGCACGTGGAAGGTTTACATGAACGATTGAATGGAATGGTAAGTTTAATTTTATATGTTCTTTGTCAATATGAGCCCGATGAGGTCAATTTCGTTGGGTAATACCACGAATAAGTCCGAAACATGTCGTTCGTTAAGGCGTTTGAATTTAATAATTTTTTTTTTCTTTCTATTTGTTTCATTCGTTATTGATTCCTAATACGGTCCTGACTACCGATGTCCTGCTACAAATTTGTATTTTGAAATTCATCTACTTTGTAGATTATAACGACCTCTATCTCAACTATTTATTTCTTATTCTTAGTTTTTACGGTCGACAATTAGGATTTTTGAAATTTCATTTCATTTACCGTTATTTTTTTAGTTTGGTGAGATAACAGACTTGTAAGTTTAGATATCCCTAGTGGACGCTTACTAACTTTCAAAATACATTTTCTTAGTATGGCATTCGGTTAGTGTAGAGCACGTGGAAGGTTTACATGAACGATTGAATGGAATGGTAAGTTTAATTTTATATGTTCTTTGTCAATATGAGCCCGATGAGGTCAATTTCGTTGGGTAATACCACGAATAAGTCCGAAACATGTCGTTCGTTAAGGCGTTTGAATTTAATAATTTTTTTTCTTTCTATTTGTTTCATTCGTTATTGATTCCTAATACGGTCCTGACTACCGATGTCCTGCTACAAATTTGTATTTTGAAATTCATCTACTTTGTAGATTATAACGACCTCTATCTCAACTATTTATTTCTTATTCTTAGTTTTTACGGTCGACAATTAGGATTTTTGAAATTTCATTTCATTTACCGTTATTTTTTTAGTTTGGTGAGATAACAGACTTGTAAGTTTAGATATCCCTAGTGGACGCTTACTAACTTTCAAAATACATTTTCTTAGTATGGCATTCGGTTAGTGTAGAGCACGTGGAAGGTTTACATGAACGATTGAATGGAATGGTAAGTTTAATTTTATATGTTCTTTGTCAATATGAGCCCGATGAGGTCAATTTCGTTGGGTAATACCACGAATAAGTCCGAAACATGTCGTTCGTTAAGGCGTTTGAATTTAATAATTTTTTTTTTCTTTCTATTTGTTTCATTCGTTATTGATTCCTAATACGGTCCTGACTACCGATGTCCTGCTACAAATTTGTATTTTGAAATTCATCTACTTTGTAGATTATAACGACCTCTATCTCAACTATTTATTTCTTATTCTTAGTTTTTACGGTCGACAATTAGGATTTTTGAAATTTCATTATAAGGATAATTAAAAACCTAGATATTCCAATAAAATTGTATGTGGCTTTCATATAACAATTCATTCAACCTTATACAATTTTATGTCTAGTGGTCAAACGATTTTAGATATTGATAATTAACACTTCCTACATTCTAATTATGAAAAAGCTCAAATTTGTGTGTTTTAACTCTGTCGGAATTAGATTTTTGATATGCCTACAACTTCTTACAAATTTTAAGGTTTTCATAATAAAAAAAAATACTCGCGCTTCTTTTAATTGATAAGGACATTTCTGAAGATTCCGGAAATGTGCTTATCTATCATAATAAGATGTAATTTAATGAAAACCAAGTAATTTAATATTACATATTACAAATTTTATATTTAATATTGTGGGGATTCCGGAAATGTGCTTATCTATCATAGATGGATAATCACATTTGTTAAGCACAGTGTTAATAAAGACGTCGACTGTTTGCACATGCAGCAAATTCCACATATTATGTACCTTCAATAATTATTGTAACAAATTAAACTTATACTTCTCAAAATGAGGAAGAGAAAATGCAAATTTTCTAGTTTTTGTTTAAACAAGATATTAAAATTTTGAAGCATGTTTATGATGAACATGTGGGTGTAGAACCAATTTATTTCGTAGAAATTATTCATCTACTGTTCAAATTAGTGGTGGTTTTCTAGAATCACCATTATTTTCCAATATAACAAGAAAAAGAATTTGTGTATTTTGATGATGTAAATGAGATAGTCGAGCGATTAAAAATTGTTAATAGTTTCCTGATTTGTTGATCACATCGGTTACACAAACGAATTCGCATGCGTATAAATGAAGTATACAAAGCAAAGATTATCAGATAAGGAGTGTAAACAATCGTAGTTTCTTAACTAATATTTTAAATGGTGGATGTAAAGAGAGAGAGATGTTAACGAATTACATAGATCTGTCCGCCAATATTTCAATAAAATTTTTATATGGTTATAGCAATTCATTCTGTCTTATCTAGTTGAATAAGAAGTTCATGTAATCGAATGCATTCATAATGCTACTTTATTCCGCAATTCTGCGTAGTACATCTCATGAAGTGTCGCTTGATTTTTATTTACAATATATTTTTTAATAGTAGTTAAAAAGATTATATTTTTAAATCATTTAGTACTTAAATTTAATATTACATAAATTTTTTATATTTTATAATATTTTTGTAAATGTGCTTATCTCTCATAATATGATGTAATTTAGCGAAACCCAAGTAATATTTTTCTAATATTAAAAGATTATAATTTTAAAATCATTTATTACTTAAATTTAATATTACATACTACAAATTTTATATTTAATATCAATTATATTATTAAAACTTGTATTATACAGTCTTATACTATTGTTAATTGAACATTTGCACATTTTAAGTCTATGATTATTACATAAAGGTATTTCAGGATAAAATTTACACACAAGTTCATGTTCATCTTCAAGTTGATTAAAGATTTTACTCCCCAATATAGCCCTAAAATTACCTAAAATTACCCCTTACAAAATATGACGTTCGCTTTTTCAGTCTCCCGAATTACAATTTCATTAAAATCCTTTAAATCACTCGTACCGCTATTAAATGATGATTGGCTTCCAACCACCGAACTTGTTTTTTACAATTTTCACTCAGTTCACTAAGGAGACATTTTGATTTAAAATGATAATGTTTTACAATTTCACCATCATAAATCGCCAATTCTTTAGGTGTGAATTCAGGGGTATTAAATCCTTGCATATCAATAGTAAAAACTTTATGTTCCACTTAAACCATTTTAGTAAAAGACCTTTGCCTAAGACAATAGCTTTTGCAACTCACTAGAAGAAGTTTTATCGATTGTCACTATTTCCGTCTGCACAATTGAATAAGACAATAAAAATATGAACGTTTATGAAATAGGGTTCATGGTCTGAGAGGGGTACTACCGTATAAAGATGTACATGAAAAGTCATTTGCAGAATATACACAGGTTTTGGGGTGATCCTGAGGTGTGAGTGAGATGGCCAGTGACCTTGAGAAGTGAGGTGGCTTACGGCCAGTAGGATGCTTGACCTTGGGAAGTGGGTGTGGCTTAGTGGACAACCTTGGGAAGTAGGTGTGGCTCTCGGCCAATAGGATGCTTAACCTTGGAAAGTGGGTGAGTCTTACGGCCAATAGGATGCTTGACCTTGGGAAGTGGGCGTGGCTTAGTGGAAAGTAGTGGGAGGTTAAAAGTGGTGGGGGTGACCCCCCAATTATTCACTACTAATAGACCTTCCTTTATATAATAAAGACAAAATATTTACTTTATTATGCTTAGATGGGGTTCTAGCAACTCTTTCTCTACTTCATTTGGAAAAAAATGATCCGATCTATCGACAAACTTCAATAAATCAAGAGGTAATTCTAAATCCATTTTGCTACAATTTTCAATTTTTTCTTTCATAGAACGCTTTTGTATTACGTCTAGTTTATGCACTCAAAAATTCATTTAAAAATACAAACATTTACCTTTATAAAATGGGCACTAAAGTTCAGCCGCAACTAAAGATGCTCGTGCGCACTTGGAACAGATGCATACTGATTATAAGGACCTTGGTGACCCGGGATTTTTTTAATTATTTTTTTCCCATGTTAGATTATAGCCTAAAAATGGAACAAAAGTAAAAAAATAAATAAATCTGTGGATTGGGGTTTAATGGGTTAACGACTCTTTAACTATTTACAAACTTAAGACTATTTCTTACTGTTTACAAATTATGGTGAGGGGTAGGAATGATTGGCCCATCTTCTCTTGGGAAGGAACTGGTTAAGTTCCTTTTCTTGGCACTTCACTCGCGAGACTCCTTTCGAGACTAATTTTTTAATTTTTTAATTGTTATGGCCAAACCTTCCTTAACCTCTTCTTTAATTTAGATCGAACCACCGGACGATTAAAATCGTTTTTTATCGTCTCGTGGTTCTTCACCTTTTTTCTATGTCTTACCTAAACAATTCTTATTAGTAACGGAAATGTCACACATCCTTAGTTCATGTTATGCTATGCTTTTTGTATGAACTCCAGTTTGAACTTTATAAATTATATTCCACAATTCGCATAATTATATTTTGAGTGTGACAATATGATTTAGCATACGACACGGCCCGAAGATGAACTCGAAAACGAACTCGTAAGGAAATATTGTGAATAGTGTCTATTTTCATACGATTTTTTTTGCCATCGCCGTTATTAATGAAATCTAGTTTGCCGACAAATCCAGCTCTGCTAATTATAATTGACAGTTTGTTGACAAATTATTTCAAATTTAAAATTTGTATTTTTGTTTATGTTGGTAGATGTACATTATCATGGATAAACACGTTGATCAAAGAATACTTGCTCAAGAAATAATTTTGAAATTAAAAATATTAACAGTTAAAATTCATTATTTTAATTAATATTATGTTTAGTTTGTTTATTTTAACATTACATACTACTAACTACCACACTATAGACTTAAAAATTCATTTTTAGGTTAATTTTCTATCAAAAATATTATATCATATTATATAATATATAAATATTAAATATCTTAAAATAGTTTCGAGTCCGATCGTAGTTACTTGTAATCTCAAGCGAACTCGTAACGAAATCGCATAACGTGAACAGAAAACCTGTCATAACGTAACTCGCAAGAAAAATCGTACGTAAAATCGCATAACGTAAACTGCACTTTAAACTGTATCGTAGTCTCCTACTTCGATATTGGATTGGAAATATTTTCATTCACCTTCGTTATCTTCTGCATCAACGCTGGAGTCTCACTTTATTTTAAATGCGTGCCGATTATGATTCCCACACTTGGAAATTAATTGGCCTTTTGGGCAAACTTCCTAATCAAAACAACTCTTCTCAAAACTTTCTCGACACGCGCTTAATTGATTTTATTTAACACGTCTGCTCTCGATCGCGATTGAATGATAACTGCTCTTCATCCTATGTTTGTTTATTATTCCATTCCCAACGTTTCATGCTGCTACTCCTTTTCATTGGTTCTCCCATAATTCTCTTTTTTCAATTTTAATCTAGATTTGTTATTTATTTTCTTATGTTATGTTTTTCTTATTTATTTGTTATGATTATTTATAAATCAACGTTTTTTGCTCGTCGACTTAACTTGTTGGTGAGTCATAACGATATATTTTCAAAATTTTTCCCATCGATATCTTTTGTATGTTCTTTATCCATTAAATTTAATGCTTTACTAATTTTAGCCGTTTGATACACGTCTTGCGTAATCGCAAAAAAAATCAAAATCGTGTTTTTAAAACTTTTTGGTAAAGATAAAGTTCAAGTTTTTTTATTGGATATCAGTATTGGAAAAAAGTAAAGAACAAGCCGCTTATTTTTATTTTTATTCCAGTCAAAATCGGACTTAAAAATTACACTTACTTGTAAAATTCCTCGTGTTTTTTCCGTGTGAGCCATGAACTTCGAAAATTGTTTTTTTCGGATTTTGATAAGTTTAATAACTGCATAATCGTAGATATTTGCTTTTTTAGCCGATTTGAAGTCATCAAATATTGGTTAGAAATTATACTTCATTTTGCCATTTTTCGAATTACTGTATCAGCTCTTATCCAACTATTGCTAAGGTTCAGATAGGCAAATAAGTATCGATTACTGTCGGGTTCTATTCCTGTTTTTAATCTGATTTCCAATAGAAAACTAATATATTCTTGTATATTTGTGGGAAATAGAATAACTTATCTGGCTACTACCTTTTCCCTCGGCCACCACTCTTTTATATTATTTTGTTAAAAGTTTCTCCGATTAAGTAAGACTATCTAAACATTCATCCAAATTATTGCTTATTTGATTTGTTTGATATGATTGAATAGTCGTATACTGCACGACACCAATGCGGCATCGATTGTATAATATGGTGGGTACCAATGATGCCTCGACCAAAGCTTTGAATGCAGCGGCATTATTAACATTTTCCTTCAGTTTCGAGTAATGTATTTCTGCCGTTTGATTTATATAATCCCAGAATTTCTTTATATCCTCAGTTAATGGCAACAGAGTCGGTTTATTCCACTTATTTTTCGCCAAATATTTTAATGTCAATGAAGAAATTTCAGTAATCCACTGACCTATTAAATATTTGAAAGGTTTAACTTCTTTTAATTTCAATTCAATATCTATTTTTTAAAGTCTCGATGCTTTTCTAATAGTACATACAGTTGTGGAAATATAATTAGCACACCTTCGGTTTTTTAATAAAAATCTGTAAAATTGACATTTTAATTAATTTGATAAAGATAATAATATTATAAATAGCACGGAATAACTAATTCAAAATAATTTATACAAAAGTTCAAACAAGAACTCTGGTGGAATATAATTAGCACACCTATAAAAAAAATTAATTATATGAAAATAACTTTTTACTTATGAATTAATCTAATGAAATCTTACTTAATACTTGGTTGGATAACCTTTCTGAGGTACAGAGTACATCTGAGTACATTGCCGATCCATGGATTCCACAATGGTGGCACATTCCAATGACGTGATTTTGTACCATTCCAATTGAATAACTTCCCATAATTCGGCAATGGAATTAGGCTTTATAGCTGATAGCTGTTGCTTAACAATCCCCTATAAATTCTCAATGGGGTTAAGTCGGAACTTTGCGCAGGCCACTTTAAAACATCAATTTCTTGATCACTAAGCCACTTTCGTACTAGACGCGATGTGTGCTTGGGGTCATTGTCATGCTGGAACTTCCATGATCTCCAAGCCAATAATGGTAGGTTTTCTGAATCAGTTAGACGGTTTGCCAATATGTTTTTAGGTTACTGTCAGACAACCCTCACCACGAATTTCAAAATTTCAACTGCACTATTAGAAAGAGGATAATTTTCTGAGTATAATGCAACAAAAATTTCCAAGGATTATGTTAAATTTTAATGTTATTAAAAGCAGATAGTTGCAACCCGATACACCCCGGTGCAACGAGTCGAGCCAAGGCCAACTCGCACATTCCGTTCCTGCACTTCGTTTTGTTGACCGTCGTGCCACACCTTATCGAAAGCCTGCGACACATCAATTTCAATTCGTCTGGACGAAAACCACTTTTTAAAAATTTATAAAAAGCTTTATTACACAGGACTTTTACACTTCAACACTTAAGAGCAATAAGCAAAAAGCAAAAAGCCTCTAGCAACTTATGCATTACCCTTTTATACAATTTCTTATCTCTATGATTACACATTAACAGAAAAGCTTATGACTAATAATTATACTGATGTGAATATTGTAACTCATCCAAAAAAGTCGCCGAGCAATATCGCCTGTTCTCCAAATCATCTTTAATTTTCCTGGGAACTCTGTGCACTTGTTCCAATGATCGAGTGCTGCTGTCGAAACCCAAACTGGTGACTCGGAATTAAGCATTTTTCTTCTAAAATGGGTTTTAGTTTGGTTAGAAGAAGTTTCTCAAATATCTTGGAGAGAATTGGTAGGAAGCTGATTGGACGATAAGAAGTAGTCTCTGTTGGATCTTTACCAGGTTACGGAATAAGAATTATTTGGGCCGTCTTTCATTGTGAAGGGAAGCAGCCTGTTCTAAGAATAGCGTTAAATATAAAGGTAATCATACTTACACCCTCTTGTGGCAATTCCTTTAGAATTCTGCCGGTTATCAAGTCATAACCCGGTGCTTTTTTATTTTAAGATTGGTCTGTATAATTGTGGCAACTTCTGAAATCTTCAATGGTTTAATTGGGAAGCCCATCTGATGGGAGAACTTAGAGTTTGTTGGATTAATTCTTCTTCCTCTGGGTAAACTTCAATTGGGAAGGGTTTGAAAACCTCTTCAAGGTGTTCTGCAAAAGTACTTACTTTTTCTTCGTCTTTCTGGCTCAGCTACCGTCTTTAGTTCTGATAGGTGGATATGTATTTTGAGTTTGTTTAATTTTTTTTTTGTAACCTTCCACAAAGAGTAGTCAGTAGCTTCCGTTGGGGACAGACTTTCTAGAAATTTTTTTATGCCTTGATTTTTGTTGTTATTCAGCATCTTTTTGAGTTGTCTAGTGGCGCCGTTAAGATTCTTTTTTCTTTCAACCTTCTTTTTTCTTCAAGTTTATTTTTAATATGCTCGTGACAATGATTTGGGGTATTGGTTGTCTGCTTAGATGGAGTAGCAGTCTATGCAGCTTGTATTGTAACGGTTAATTGTTGAACTGCTTCATCAATTTCCTCCTGTGATTTTAAGGGAACTTCCAGATTAATTTTCTCGGCTAGGATGGTACGGAATGTTTTCCATTCTGTATTTCTGCTGAATAACATTGGTGGTTCGGACTTTCTATTTATTTGATGTTGCAAGGTGACTATTTGTGGTGAATGATCTGATGAGAGTTCCAGCGAGTTCTCAATACTTAAGTAATTTCGTGCAATGCCCTTGGTAATGCAGAAGTCTATAACATCTGGTATTTTGTGCCGGTCTGTTGGCCAATAAGTGGGATGCCCGGAAGATAGTTGTTGGAAATTGTTCCGTGATATTGCCTGATAGACTTGTTTTCCATCCTAAGATGAGAATCTCTACTCATTAGCGAGTACATTTTACGGTAGATAAGTGCAAGTTGCAGTTGCTTTTTCCAGATATGCTTTGCCCATGTAAGACGTCTGTCCAGATGGAGACCGAGGTATTTGACATCTTCACTCTGAGGAAGAACGATGTTATTTAGTGACACAGCAGGGCATGTGCCTCTCCCAAGAGTGAACGTGATATGAGTGGATTTGGTACCATTAGGTTTAATCCTCCATTTTTTCATCCATCTCTCTACTTCATTGAGGTGTTCTTGAAGGTATCTAGAGGCAATATTTGGGTTTTCATGTGATGCCATTATAGCAGTATTGTCAGCATTAGTGGCGGTCTCCGTTCTGGAGTTAGTTGGCAGATCGGTGGTATACAGGACATACAGAAGTGGGCCAAGCACACTGCCCTGTGGGACACTTGACTTTATAGGATTCAAGGTAGAGTAGGCATCTCCATACTTCCCAAGAAAGTGTCTATCTGTAAGATAAGATTATAGTAGTTGGCAATACGGATGAGGCAGGGTGGTCTTAATTTTGTAAATCAAGCCCGCGTGCCAAACCTTGTCGAAAGCCTGAGAAATATCCAAGAATGCTGCAGAACAGTACCTCTTATGCTCTAGGTCTTCTTTAATCTTCTTGACCACTCTATGTACCTGTTCTACTGTAGAATGATTTTGTCGGAATCCAAACTGATGGTCGGGTATTAATTGCTTCTCTTCGAGGAGTGGTTTCAGTCTTGCAGTAAACATCCTTTCGAACACCTTAGACAAAACAGGCAAGAGACTAATTGGGCGATAAGAAGCTGCCTCCGTTGGATCCTTGCCAGGCTTCAAAATAAGAATTATTTGAGCTACCTTCCATTGTGAGGGAAAATAACCCAATCTAAGAATTGCATTCGAAATTGTCGTGATCATTTTTATACCTTCAACTTTAACTTTTTTAGAATTCCTCCTGTTATCAGGTCATAGCCAGGTGCTTTCTTTGGGTTTAAATTTTTTATACATGTCCTGACTTCTGCCATTTTTATAGGTTTGATTGGGAGGTCCATTTCGTAAGGAGTATCCAAAACTTCTTGTATAAGTTCTTTCTCTTCTGGGAGAGTTTCCATTGGGAACGGCTTAAAGACATCACCAAGGTGATTCGCAGACGTGTTCACTATATCTTCATCTGTTCTAGCCCAGTTGCCATCCTGTGTTCTAATTGGAGGTTTACTATTTTGAGGTTGTTTTATTTTTTTTGTTACCTTCCAAAGCGAATAATCAGTTGATTCCGTGGGTGAAAGATTTTCTAAGAATTTCTTAATACCTTGGTTTTTATAATCGGTTAACATTTTTTTCAGTTGATTGGTGGAGCGATTTAGATTTGTCCTATCACTAGGGGCATGGGTATCCTGCCATCGTTTTTTATTTCCTTTTTTTCTTTCAGTTTTCTTGTAATATATTCGGGGCAATAACCTGGTTCTTCAACCCTCTGCTCTGTCGGGGTAGCGCTCCATGCAGCCTGTTGTATTGCACGGTTTAGTTGTTCTACCGATTCATTAACATTTTCTTCAGATTTTAGTAGGTTATTAAGATTTAATTCTTCTGGCAGGATGTTGTGGAACGCCTCCCAATCAGTATTTTTGTTTGTCAAAGCTGGTGGTGCAGACTTTATGATCACTTTACTTTGCAAAGTAACTAGCAGAGGGGAATGGTCCGATGAGAGCTCTAGACAAGATTCAATTTTTAGATAATTACGTGCTATACCTTTAGTGATGCAGAAGTCAATTACATCCAGCATCTTATTTGTATCCGTTGGCCAGTATGTTGGTATGTATAAGTATGGTCTAAAATATTTTGTTGCGTAAATTATTGCAAGTAGTTCCTTTTCGATGGTTGAGTAATTTTGTTCGCTTTCGTTTAACGTTCTTGAAGCAAAAGCTGTTGGTAGATCCGAACCTACTTTACCTTGACTTAAAATTCCACTTATTGCAATATTCGAGGCATCCGTGGTTAAGATGAAAGGTTTTTCGAAATCGGGGTACCGTAAAATCGGGTTGTTTGTTAGAATTAGTTAACAATTTCGAAAGTGTGATTGATTTCTTTACCTTTTTTTTAAACAATATGTTAGTGGTTTAGTTAATTTTGCAAAGTTGTTTATGAATCGTCGGTAATATCCAAGTAATCCTAAAAAACCTTTTATTTCTTTGGTGGTTTTTGGAATGGGATACTCTAAAATTGCTTTAATTTTATTTGGATTGGGTTTTACGCCTTCTGGGGTTATATGTCCTAAATAAGCTACTTCTTTTTGTAAAAATTCTTACTTATCTAATTGGATTTTGAAGTTACCATTTCTTAGTCTCTCGAATACTTCTCGAATTTTTTCATGTGCTCTTGTAAGGATACCGAAAATATTATGTCATCCAAGTAAACTAGACATGTTTCATGTTATGAAACTCAAAATGTTATCTATCACTCTTTGGAAGGTTGCTGGATCATTTTTGAGTCCAAAGGGCATACGGCGAAATTCGTAAATTCGTAAACAGAAAATGCTGTTTTTGGGGTAGTCTCTTGGATTCATCTCGATTTGATGAAAACCAGAAGCTAAGTGCAAAGTTCTGAAGTATTGGAATCTTCCAAATTTAGGACCCATGAGTTAGAATCCATGTAAGCGTGTGGGAGATATGTCGAACGGGATGAGAATATCACTGGGCCGGCTGTGACCTAAATTGTCGCCGGGTTCGTATTGTTCGAGTTGAAGAATGAGTAGTTTTTCTGAAAACTTGGTGAAGTGGTAGAGATTTTTTGCCTGTTTTCGTGCGTATTCCTTGATGGTTTCTAACTTTTTATTAGCATGAAGGTGTTTGATGGTGACATCGTAGTATGGACAAGCAATGGTGTGTGGAAGGCAACTGTTTGAACTACTTAAATCTTAATGAGAATGGTTGGCTTGATGAATGCCTTAAAGATCTAGAATTTTTGTCAAGTGACCTGACTTGAGACCTGAGCTCCTCCTGAGAAGGAGACCTGGCTGGCTGCTTTTTAGAAGAATTTTTGAGATTGCGTAGGAAGGGGGAAATCTTAACCAAGACACTACCAGCTCGCGCTGAGTGGTACTGTGGGGTTCTACTACTAAATCCCCTCCCGGTGGTACGCTGGTTTCGTAATTACATTGTCCATCATACTATGCTGTGTTTTTGTCATAGTCGTAATATCCTCATATTATTTCTTCTCTTGGTGTTCTATAATATAAGCAGGGTCTTTACAACACATTCCTCTTTTTAAATTACCTCTTAAGAAAAAGTGTAAAATCGAACTAATTTTGCAAGCATTTTTTTCCCCAAAATATGTCGTACCCTATGTACTCTGTCCTGTACTATGTCCTCTGCATATAAGTCTTCATTATCGCCAGCGTAAATCACAAAAAGACATTTGTTATATAATTAGCCTTGGATCTGCAATTTGAATTTATATGAATGATGCTACAGTTTATAATGAAAAACTTACTTGATAGTAATGGTAGTGTGGTTTTAATTTCAAATTTTCATCTATTTCATGCAGACAGAAAGTTTTGCTTGTTTGTGCTGCTTCTAAAATAGTTAGTTTTTGTTTAAAAAATATATGTGGGCACCTAATTTCTACAATGGTTTCTTCGTTAAGAATGATACCTACAAAAGGGCAAAACAATAATTTCAATTCTAACCATCAGACGAAGCTCCTTAAAACTTGTGAAAGCGATTTGCAAATAAGCCACAGGGAAGAATTGTTTGGCCTAGTAAACTTTCCAACTTATCTAATGCCACAATTTCGTTCCATACTTTGTTGTATCATTACCACAAAAAGATGATTGAAGCATATCTTTGACAGTATTGTGGCATGATGTACTAGGCCGTAATTTACGCACTTTCCCAAAATCGGAGGCTGTAAGCATTATAAGCAGCATTATAACTATTTCCATAACTTCTTTTACTCCAGCATCCATACAAATACACGGTAATAAATGATATACCATCTTTATCGACATTTCCCTTTTCAACCGCGATTTCAGCTTCTTCTTTAGCGGCATTGGACAATCAAGCATATTGCTTGATTTTCGCATAACTAAAAACGTAAATGAAATTTCAAGTAATTACTAATTGTTTTTACATACATCAGAGTGATCATTTTAAACAGAATAAAATTTTCCAGAAGATATACATGGAATATCCATGATTGCGCAAAACTCTTCATAATGAGAAAACGTACTACCTGTAGCTATGATTACCCAAACTACCAGTTTATTTATTTCAGGTGTTTTATCTACACTAATATTATTTGGCCGTTTAGTTAAACTGTATTCGCGATTGCACATATTACATTTAAAAAAAAATTTTGGTATGGAAACCATTCTTGTTCTCGTGTGTAATAATCAATTTCCCACTAGTGCATATAGAGGCATGATTTCTGCATAAAGGTAAACAATTATCTACTACATGCTGCATGCTAACTATACGTCCTCCTTCTAGTACAGATATCACGTTGCTCTCCTTTTCTACACAAAGTTTGTGATTCGTTATTCTGAAAAAAATTGTATTTTAGCAGAATGGTTATCGGTTCATGAAGCTGCATATAGATTTACATAATATATCATATACATTATAAGAATATAAAATATTGTTATGAAAGAATGTCTAATTATATTTGATGACTAATGTATGACGTCATATATGATGAGTCATACATGATAACGGCATTAGTCATTCAAATATCGATGAATGTACGATCTAGAAAACGTGAAGAAGTGACTAGAAACTCCTGGAGGGTTATGGAATTTTCTGGAAAGCTGGCGATTTCTAGTGACAAGGAATTCCAGTTCGAACGTACAAAAGTGAACATAAATAATAGTGAAGTGATAAACGATATACCGAGTGTTTAAATAAATCCGGACTTAGTGTTAAATAAATTATAGTGTAAATTAGTGTTAAATAAATTGTAGTGTAATTAGTGTTAATCTTAGTTTAGTAATTGTTATTAATCGTATCTGTAAATATTTGTATTGGCCCTTTTAGATATAAATAAACGTTTTCAATTTTCGTTCCAATATAATTACGCTTTTCAAAATTAAACGGGTGTTTTAAAAATGAAAATTTATTTATTAAAAGTTTAAAGCTGCTTACTTTGGATGCAAAACAACTGATTTTAAAATTGTGAAAATCTATAAAAGTAACATTTATTTGAGTGGGTTGTTTTGAACTTGGTTTCTGCTAAACACTTGACTTAAGTTTGAGACGACTGTTACAGATTAAAGCTTTTAAAATATTAATATAATTGCCTTAACCTAAACATGATAATATATTAAGAGATATAACTAATGTGAAATTTTTTAAAAATCAAAAAAAATTTTTTTGCTTTAAAAAATTTTTCAACATATTGAAAATATTGTGTAAAATTTTCATACCAATATTCGTAGTACTTTTGTAGTTATAACGCATTAATCTGGTCAGGATATAAGCAATAAATCATTCAATTGTAGGTAGCATTTAAATCTGTAGTATACCCACTGTGTTTACTTAAATTTTATTATTTATGTTGCAGTTTCTGTAAACAATATCCTGTAAACACACTAAACCAAAGGGCTTACTTAAATTTCATTACTATTTAACATCTTGAAAACAATTTTTTTAAGATCTTTATTATAGGTACATATAATTGCGGGTTCGTTAAATAGCCAGTTTTCTATTTTCTATGCCTTTGTAAACACCAATTTGTTCTAAAATTTTATTTCTGAATATTTTTGAATTATTTTAAAATGCCGCGCGTTGCTCGTGATAAAAAGGGTTCGCATTGAATTACCGGACTGCCTTCAAAATAACAACGAAAGCCTGAACGCGCTCATATGGTCTTTTGCTTCAAAACGTGTCTTCAGTGGCGCGAAGACAGTTGAAATCGCATTGTACATTGCAGCTGGAATTTTCAATAAAGGCTATAAAAGTGTTCTCCAAGTGATGAATAATCTAAAATTAATAATTGGACCCAATGCAGCTGCAATGTGAAAAGAACGAGACGAAAAGAGAATTGCAACTGGCGAGAATTGTGCACTTGAAGAGAGTCAACAAGGACGAATTAAGCGACGATAGGCGCAATCATCTCGGCAGAAAGATTTTCAGATAGAGGAAGGACAATTGTATGGAGCAGGAATTGGAGATTAGCGGTAGGTTATGATTTTACAATAAAGTAATTATAGTAAACTTTTAAAACCGATTTGCTCGAAACTACATTTTTCAAAACGGTGTAAGTGATTTTTCAGTCTGTACTGGATGAATTGACTTGAAATTTGGAACACATCTTTAACGAATAAGTAGTTTCGGCGTGACGAAGGTTTTTCTTGAATTTCTTTTCCGTTAATTTTTTATTTAAGTAATAGAGTAGAAAATATTCATTTTTTTACAAAAATAAACTAAAAAATTTTTTTTTATAACAATTTAATAGAATATTGGGAAAACCCCTCGTCACGCTATAGCCAATACAATGTAATTAACAAAAAAATTTTTTTCATTTTTTTCAGATCGACCCAATTGCCAAAATCACTTACACCATCCGACCATGCACGACAAACAAAGTTACACGCAATGCCGCGTAGCTCGTACAAATACGATTAGTTTTTAATAAAATTTTATATGCAAACTCAGTAAGATAGTTCTTAATAAATATCCAAAAATTTCAAAAATCGTATCTGTAGTTTTTCCGGAATTAATTTTTAAAATTTACATAGATTTTCGCCTGCTCACATTAGTGTTACCCCTTAATGAATATATTGCTAGTGGTCTTATGAGGTTCGTTAGACATAACTATATACATTTACTTATCATATTCATTTTGAGCAATCCATGTTTCGTCAATTAGGTTTTAGTTATCTTCTTTTTCTTCGCTTGATGAATTAGGCTATGTTGTCTGTTCTGGCACATATATCTTCCTCGGTCGGCCTATGCATCTCCTTCCAGTTGGTTTGTATCTTTGGGTTTCTAGTGGTATCCTTTCTTCTGTCATTCTTTCTATATGGTCGTTCCATCTTTTGTTGCTACTCCTAATTTTATCTTCTACTTTGTTTACATTTAGTTATTCTCGAATATCATAGTTTCTGAATATGTCCTCTCTTGTACATCCCTTGGCTGCTCTCAAGAATTTCATTTCACTGGTTTGCATTTTACTTACATCTTTGGATGTAGATGTCCAGGTTTCAAGTTCATATGTTGGTGTCGGGACAGCTATTGTTTTATATAGTTTAATGTGAGTGATTGTTTTTGTCTTATTCTTTAAAAATCTATGTATAGTGCCACAGATCTGTCCAAACTTATTTATTTTATCGTCAATGTCATAGTCTTTATCCACAGACACATTACATCCTAAATATCTAAAATGTAGTATTTAGACTAGATTTTCGGGGGGCGGGAGGTTAAAAAAATTACAAAATAAATAGCTAATTTATTAAAATATAAAAGAATTTTTTTAAATTTAAATTTTGTTATATTTAGTTTTGAAATGTAATGTTGGATAAAAGTGAGTAGAAATAAATAATCTTTGAGTAAACAAGTTAATTAAATGTTTTAATAATAAAGTTTTTATTGAGCTTTCGACGTTGGACACGTCTTCGTCAGAATAATTTAATATAATGTTTACAAGTTTATATTCGGTTTCCATATAAACTTGTAAACATTATATTAAATTATTCTGACGAAGACGTGTCCAACGCCGAAAGCTTAATAAAAACTTTATTATTAAAACGTTTAATTAACTTGTTTACTCAAAGATTATTTATTTATATTTCACAAGTTAAAAAATTAATTTATTTAAAGTGAGTAGAGGGAGGCTTTTTTGCCAAGATGGCGGAAACGACGGAGGCCTAGATTTTGCTCCGCTGATTTTTTGAGTATAATTTTGTGCAAGTAGTTTTGCAATTAAGATTTTATTTTTGAGTATTGTTATTGGAAAATTTTGTTGGAAAGTATTTTGGTCGAAAGTTGCCGCAAAAAAATTGAAATTTTGTGAAAAGATTGTTTTTATTTAATTAAAATGATTATTTTTTCGAGCGATTTTTCTTTATTTGAGTTCAATATTCAGAGAAAATTTTGATTTTTGTGAACTTTATTCAATGGTTGAAAATAATTTGTCGAGGGGGCGACAAATTTTGATTACAGGTTGACTTCTGGGGGGCGTTATCGCGGATAAAATTTTGTTTATACCATTTTAAAAGTTTTGTTTACTACGATATTTTTAATAAGTTTAAACTTATTCATATTTTAATTTTAAACTCTTGTAAAAAACCGTTTTTAAATAAAATTTTTTAATTTTAACATTTGAATAAAAATCACAAACTAAATTCTTATTTTACCGATGGCGATAGTAAAATAATGTTGTCAAAACGAAAAACTAAATTAGATGGAAAGAAAATTTCACAAACCTTAAGCAAATGTACACTTATGTACAATGGTACCAAATATAAAACAATTTATGGGTTATTACAATGCCCACTCTAATTTAGTGCGGAAGTGTTATTTTAAGCTATGCTGCTCATGATGGTCATAAAATTTATCTTCCCTTTAATATTTTTGGTTCAAACGATTTATTGCAATTTAAAATTTTTACCATAATAGTAAGAATTGAGAAAAAACATCTATTTCATTTATTTCAATATAATTAATTTTCGATTTTTTGAAAAATAATAGTAGTAATAACTATCAATTAATTAAGTGGTCGCAGACTTTTACACAGTACTGTAAATATTTAGCTTAAACTTTTAGCTTAAATATTTGCTGAAACCGGGTATTATAACGTTAACTTAAGTACTTAATCTTAGATTAAATATTTAATCATAGATTAAATCCGATTTAGGTTGCAACAATATAATTTTTAACACAGGTTAAGTTTTTTAATCTATGATTAGGGTATGAATAATCTCGGTAGAGATTATGGAGAGTGCGGATGACTTCTGTGTGTTAGCAGCCTCACTAACAAATTTTTAGGCTTGGATCTCAAAAGTCACTCTGTTGGAAGAATAAAACTCAAGTCGAAGTTTATTTAACAAAATTTACATACTTATATATCAAATTAACAAATGCTAAATTAACAAATTTATATACAGAAATTGATAGGTAATTACATTGTAATATAAAAGAATTTGTAACCTTGCTAGATATGCATAAATAAATTGTATTAAGTGTTTTTGTTTCCTACATTAAAGTATGTTTTGTAAAATTGCATTTTGTTAATGCTGCACGTGTAACCTGTCGACGTCTTTATTAAAGTTTTAATATATTTGTACAATTTGTTGAGTTGGTAAATTTGAATAATTGCAATTAGTTGAAATAAAATTACACATACAGGGTGTTCTGCCGTTAAGTTGAAAATTCATGATTAATTGTAAATTAAACATTCTGCCGCCTCAAAGTTAGTAGATATTTTACAATGGCTGTAGCTGGACCATTTCCACCTGTGTTGTATCCGAAGGTTCTCGGCGGTTTTTGATTTTTGGTTGTTGTCTCCGATTTTTCCAACAATTGTATGCCATTAAGGAGCAACCTATTATTATTAGTACAATTATGCTTGTCGAGATGCTGAAGATAAGTGAATGATGGTGTATTGTTTTCCAGTGGTAATTCTTAAGATCCTGTGAAATTTCTTTTTGATCGTTGAGTAAATTCCTGAGGTCATCTGAATGTTTTAAGACAGGTTCTAACGTTTCCAATTGTTGTATTTTCTGAAATTTCATGGTATTATTGTCCATTGGTATTTGAGTATGATATGATCCTAATATTTGAACTGTATTAATTCGTTGCGGTGTTATGAGGTTATGTTTTGTCTTTAAGATGCAATCTTGTGATAACTGTAGTATGCTTGTGTTTCTAAGTTTTCGACCGTAGCTGGAGAGTAAATCCAATTATTTGCTGATATTATTATTGCATCTTTGAATACTTCATTGTTCATCTCAAAATATATGTAGTTGATGGTTGTAATCGATTGCCAAAAATGCGTTTGGGATGTCCGTTATTCAATACGTAGAATTATTTCCTTTTCTGGCTGGAACTGGAGTTATCTTCATCATTGTGAAATTGTTTATCCTAACTAGTAAGAATTGACTGAATATATGTATGTAGATGTCATCTTGTGTCACTTTCTTACGAAAATTTCTTACGATTCGTACCGTTGAATCAATCTTCTTTTGTGCTTCATCCAGAATTTTATTTAGATGAACTGGTGAAACTAGATCATGTAAGCTGCCCCGCCCAAAAGTAATTAGTAGAATCTTCTCATAATAGTTAGATATTTCCGAAATGTAGTTGTTTGCTACTTGAAATGAACCTAAAATTTGAATTTCAAGTTTTTCTTCTTGATATTTTTCCCATTTGTCAATTGCTTCTATTGCCTGGTTTAATTTTCTTCAAAAATTTTCTAATCGTTGATTTATTCTTATTTCTGTGTCATTGAATGTTGATATTGCGGATAACATGAATTTTGTTTGATGATTCGCCATTTTTTTTAGTTCTTGTTGATTTTTGTCTAACTCGTCTATATCTTTATGTACTTCATCGTTTACTCCAAATATTGATGTCATTATGTCACCTAAAAATCCTCTTCTTTTTCTTGTTTGTTGTTGTTTCGCTTGCAATTCTTTGTTAAGCCGTTTCATTTTTTGTTGACCATTTTTCACATAATGAGTCAAGGTATGGCACATTGTACTGGGATGCAGTTGTTTTATCGCATTACAAAGTTGTTCAAATTGATCTGTAACTTGATTTACCGATGTCATATCTTCGTTTAATTTTTGTTTGCCATATTTCATTTCTACTTGAAATATTTGTCGTTCAATCATTGCGTTTCCCAGATGTTCCACGTATATTCCCGATTCTATTGCTGTAATATTGACGTTTGCCCTGTTTGTTGTGATCAAATTTAGTATAATTAATAGCGATATCATTGTTGTGGTCGATTCGGTGTTGTTAAATATGACTTTAGTGGCTACTTTTCCAGGCATATCGGCCTCCAAGGCACCAAAAAGCAGATCCAAGAAGGTCTGCTTATTCATTCTCCTCGGATTCCTGTAATGCCTGGGTTCCACTTTAATCGCTTTAATTTTAAAGCATATCCATCTATGATCTGACATTGTCAGTTCTTTGGACACATGCCAGTCATAGATTTTTGTTGAAATACTCGGTGTGGCTAACGTGATATCAATCACGAAGCAACGAGTAGGCGACGCATAAAAAGTTGGCGTGCCTCCTCTGTTGAGTATTTCCAAGTTTGTACCATTTAGGTATTCAAATAATGACAGACCCCGTGTATTGCAACTGTCACTCCCCCATGCATTATGGTGAGCGTTCGAGTCACATGCAATAACAAGGCGTCTTTTATGTTGTTCGCAATGGCTGACGAGGTCCGCCAAGCCTTTAGGGGGTGGCAGATCCCGAGAGTCAGTAGTGGGAAGTAGACAGATGCCAGTATGACATCTTTTGGACCGTCGCAGCTCATCCGGACAGACGTTAGGTCGCCATTGCTGAACTGCGGTAGGGGATTGGCCTGTATGTTACCAGGTATGTAGATACATGTCCTGGTTTTGTCCGATAGGTTGCCTGTGAAGACATGCCCTATCAGCATAGACAGTCCAACTATTTTGGTCTTGACTACATATGGCTCTTGAATTAGAGCTATTGTGCCCGAACATTCCGCTAGGCGGCGGCAAAGAGCCCACGCCGTGTTGGAGGTTGACCTATATGAAATTCCACTCCTCGAGGGTCGCCATTAGGAATCCCTTAGTGTGGGGTCTTCCGTTTGAGCCGACTCAGCTGGAGGTTCTTCATGCACACGCATGAGTTCCAACTCAACTGCTACCTGCTCTGGAGTAGGTTCAGTTTCAGCATCGTGTAAGATGCGCTGAACCTTTACTCTTAGAGAAGAGAACCTATAGCTCAGCTTCTTTTTCTTTGTTTTGAGGATGTGGCTGTCTTCTTTGTTGACACCGTAAACAATAAGCTTCCCCATTGGGTCACTTTTGTCAGTGTCATAGAAGACACGCCACTCTTTTATATCTATCCAGGGATTCTGTGCTCTTAGCCGCTCTATGACTCGGGTTTCCACGGGACCCAGATGGTGGCTTTAGACAGCTTGGGCAAGTCATCTACCTGGACAATTTGCAGTTTTGCCCCCTCCCACAATTGTGATAGTTCGGCCAATGTTTTCTGGATCCACTCAAGAGAGGAACCGTTATCACAGGTGATCCGGAAAATCTGGCCTGAGTAACGGAAGCCTCCGAAAGTTGGCGCCACGGTTCCCATCTCTAGGGGCCTTAAGAGGGTCCTGTCAATGGCTTCAGTAAGGGCTTCCTCCACTATTTCCCACTGGGCAGGTGTAATTTTGCCCAGAGGTTTGGAGCGGTCGATAAGGGCCACCCGAAGGTGCCTGGTAGCAGCCTCCGTATAAGTAGCAGTCTTAGACGCACCAGATGTTACAGTGGAGGTAGGCCGAGAAGCTTTAACCCTTTTAATCGAATTGTTATGAGGTGAGGGCTGCGAGTTCAGCGACCTCACCCTTTTTTTGCCGGCGACGTCAGAGAAAGCGCTTTGCCCTTTCCCCTTTACCATCGCCTTGCGTTTACCTGCTCCGGCAGACGCGCGATCCTCGCCCTGAGGTTTGGACTGCCCAGCCTGCTCGTGAGAGGTTTTGGGTAGCTTTGAGGCTGCGAGAGCCTCAGCTTCTTTGGCCTTCCTTCGACGTTTTTTTTCAGCGCCGCAAAGTTTTCGCTTTTTATGGCTAGACTCTGGGCCACTTTCCCGTGGGACACCCGCAGGAGGTATACCCACACAGTTGAAACGGTCTTAGTACTGTCCATAGACGGGACATCCTGTGAGGACATACCCATCTTATTCCCAGCTTATTTTAATTCAAAAACCGTTGACTTTAGACAATAACAGAAAGTACTCTATAGGAACTTGAATAGGTTCTTGCTGTTTTTTCGTGAAAATGAATGATTTATTTAAAAAAAAATTAAGAAGGAGCAGTTTAGGTAGTGTAACTCGATATTAATCATTAATTTTTAGAATAAACCAAATATGCACAAACAGTTTTTAAAACTAAAATGTTTAAATTATCACAATGTAAATACACCGTATGTAATTATCGCAAACGTTTTCACCATACTATGGCATCATCAGGCGATGAACTAGAAAGAGAAACGAGAAAATTTCCGTATTTATCACCCAATTTGCAAGAGAAAAAGTTAGAAGTTTTATTTATTCAAAATTTTTAATAGGGGTTAAATTTAAATCAGATTGACTGTTTAGTAATAAAGATGAATATTTTAATTTATTCATTTCCATATAGCTTCCAAAAATTCCAGTTTTTTACTTTTTTTTTTTCAATGTGTAAAATTTCGTATTCGCCCTGTTTATGGTTTGTGTCTAGTAGGTGTTTCGCGAAAGTCGATTTTCCATCAGCAAGTCTGTGGGATCGTGTGTGTTTATCAAATCGTGTTTTGAAAGATCTACCGGTGTGACCAATGTATTTTTGAGAGCATTCACAAGTGAGCTCATAAACCCCTGATTTAGTTAACATGTCTGATTTTGATTTCGCGTTATTAGTAAATTTGTTCAGTTTATTGTCCGTTTTAACAGCGATGTTATAATTTTTATGTTTTAAATATTTCACAATTTTGATTGACTTGTTTCCGAGAAAAGTAATGACTAGAGTCCGGATAAAAAAGCATACAAATTTTAAAAAAAAGTGCTTAAAAAAGCATCAAATATTACCAAAAAAAGCATCAATTTAAAAAAAAAAAGCATCAATTTAATTTAAAAAAAGCAACAAATTTATTAATAAAAGAATTATTGATAATATAATAGTTAATTATTGACCCTAAATATTAATATTAATGTATATTTTTTATAAAATAAATGGGTTAAAAAATATTATTTTATTGTTCTTTTAACTCTTAAAAAAAAATTAAAAAATTACATTATTAACAGCTTGAATTTAATTTGTAAAACAATTGATTAATAAAAATAGTTTCAAATGTTCTGGAGTAAAGTTCATTCTATCGCTTCAAGTTCTTTGTAAACTGAAAAGCTTCTTTCAACGTCGACACTAGTGATTGGTGCAAATTTGAATTTTGCTACAACCGAGGAATTCATTTACAAATTTACAATGGTTTCTCCAGATATTGTTTTGGATGCATCCTCCAATATTTTTAAACCAACATTTTTGTCTAAAATCTCCTTTAATTTTTTTTTAATAGTAATCCCAACCTGTCCTGAGATGTTAGAAGTGGCGTTTTTAAATTTTTCTACCAAATCAAGCGATTCGCTGCTTTCCCAACGATTTTATAATATCGCTTACAATCTGCAGTGACACTTAATAAAAGCTAAATTAAATACTTATAAATAAACTTTTTTTTTATTTTCAAAAAAAAGATTTTAAAAATCTTCAAAAATTCATAAACTGCACAGAAAAGCATACAAAAGCACAAAAAAGCATATTGTTACGAAAGAACGTCTAATTATATTTGATGACTAATGTATGACGTCATGTGTGATGAGTCATGCATGATAACATCATTAGTCATTCAAATAATGCTTCGATATCAATCGAGAAACACTGAGAAGCCAATGGAAATTCCTGGATGGTTATGGAATTTTCTGGAAGGCTGCGATTTCCTATCACGAATCAATTCCAGCTTGAACGCGCGACTCTTAACATAAATCAAGTGAACATAAATACAGTAAAGTGATAACGTTATACCGAGTGTTTAAATAAATATAGACCTAGTGTTAAATATAAATTATAGTGTAAATAAATTGTAGTATAATTAGTGTTAGTGTTAATCTTAGTTTAGTAATTGTTATTAATCGTATCTGTAAATATTTGTATTAGCCCTTGCAAAATAAATAAACGTTTTAATTTTCGTTAGAATATAAAACATGGTTCCAAAAGAATTCTTGTTTGATAAATCGCTTAGATTATTTAAAAAATAGGAGCTGCTTCGAGTTTCCAGAAAAAGCATTATAGCTACAAATCCGAACTCTAGTAATGACATTAAAGTTTGCGTTAGATTTTTTAAAATTTTTCGGATATATTAGGTGGAATAGAATTTTTTTGTTTAATTTAGCATAATAAGTTATCAATAAGTGTGATTTGGTATCCATTAGAGATAGCGATATATTTAATTCTAATTCTTTTTTTAAATTTACTTTACTTAGGTGAATTCTAATTAAGCGATTGAGATAAGTGTGAAAAAAAGCAATTTTATGTGTAAAAGGATGCGCAAAGTAATTTGTGTTTCTACATAAAATTTGAACCCAAATATACAATAAAAAATTTACTAGATTTAGTTAATAAATTAAATAATAGAATCATTAATAATTTCCATAAACTAGTATCATTTGACGTCACTAACCTTTTCCCAAGCGTACCCATTAAAAATATTTCCATTTAAAATATTTGATAACGTGATTTTTAAGGTATCGTCTGGACTTGATGGCGAACTTGAATATGGTGTAAATCGTTCAGAATAAGGTGATGGTGAAGATGCTCTGGTAGAAATTGACGATATTGATGATGATGTACAGGGTGACAAAAAGTTACTAAATACGTGATTATGTACATACCCAAGTAACATTTTCCCTGTGGAAATTTCCTGTGCTCCTATTAGACCCCTGGTAAATGCCTATTAATTAGGTATGCTAGGCATGTTAATATAGGGATTTTCCAGGTACCTGTTTACATACTCTTTGTGGAACCTTGTGAAATGCCCGTGGTAGGGATTAGCCAGGGATCTGTTCACAGATTCTTTGTAGATGCCTGTGAAATGCCCGCGGTAGGGATTAGTCAGGTACTAGTTCACAGATTCTTTGTAGGGCCCTGTGAAATGCCCATGGTAGAAATTTGTTAGGTACTCATTTACAGGTTATTTAGTAGTGCCTGTCCCAAATTTAACAAACAATAGAAAACGTTTGTTGATACTATTAATAGACCAATAGAAATCATTCATTAATATAAAAATATTATAGTTGCGGTTTTTTTAGTTTAAAGCTTTATTTCGGCCAACTATAATTAGTTAAATATTTTACCAATAATATATTTTATTTCTTAAACTATGGTTTTCCATTTCTTTTTCTACCTTTTATCAAATCAAAATTAAATTAGTATTATTACCTACTTATGTAGGTACTAGTATAAAGTAAATTATAAAGTAAAATATATTATATAGCCTCCGTAGCGAAATCGTTAAGGTGTGAAGTTACAGAACATTCAATAAATGCCATCATAGGTTCGAATCCCCGTAAGTTAAAAAAAATGTGTAAACTTTCTTTAGATAATTAAATAAAATGTAATTGTTAACTTTCAGATAGTATTATTATACAATCGTAGTTCTAGAGGCATAGTTTATAATATAATAATTATAATGTTAACAATATAATTATTTTTTTTACATTCTGCAAATCTCCATGGTGGATCCCTGCGGCAGGAACCCTGGTAGACCCCGTAACAGGGACCCTGCCAGTGTACCTAGTAAAGGTGCTTAGTAGACTCCTGTCTGGGGTATCTGGTAGGGGTGCAAAATGTGCGCCATTATGCCCTGGCACAGACCTCTGGTTTAATCCAAAAAAGGGTTCTAGACAGGGACAGGTTCCTGTGAGATTTCGCTGCTAGGGGTTTATAAGAGATTTACCAAGTTGAAAATGTTACTTGGGTAGTTTTGTGCCACATAACCAAAACTCGTCAACGGTATTCCAATTGAATTTCTCCACTCTTCCAAATTATATTCAAATAAAATTTGAGTGCCCATACAAAATTTTTCAGAAGTCTCTCTATATGATGACGCTTAATTACTCCTAAAATATTCACGTGTACAATTTGAGCTAAAATATACAATATTTGTAAAAGATTATAATATTATAGTACATCTACATAATTATATCGCAATGAGTATAAGTTTTTACACCAAAGTTTTGTCAAAATTTGTTTCTATTACAAAATCAACTTACCAATTAAATTCTCTATTAAATTTTCTTGATTCCAGATTTTAAGTAAAATTTGTAAATCTCTATTTTCATTACTTTCCACGTTGTCATTATTTTCTGTAATTCCAGTTTCAGCATAAGAATCAGAAATATCAGTAAGTTCTTCGCTATTACTTTGTTGCCTGTGTTGCACTTGGATCTGATTGTTTACAATTGATGAACTTTTATTAGATGGAGAAACATGGCCGATATATCATTTTCAATTGAACCACCACATAAATCGTGATAAATATTGATCAGAATAGGATCCCCATTCATTTTTCTTTGAGTTTCGTGAAACTACCAATTTCGTTTATGCTTTATAAACTAAATAGAAATGTTAGTATACTAATTTTATAAAATGGTAAAAGTTATTAACATGTGATAATATTTATATTAAAATTGATTTTTACATGTTAGATGGAATTGAAAAATAATTAAATTCATAACTTACATAAAATTGTGCAAAAACTATTTAAATGAATTAGTCTGCGACACCCTGTTATAACTTGGTATTTCGATTTTCGGAATCTCATCAGGCAAACCTGGAAAAACGTAGAAATTATTGAAAAGTTATGCTTTTAAATTAAAAATTTTCAAATCTGATTGTGTCAAATTTATTTGACTTTTGCAAAAACAAACATTATACCTACTTGAAGCCAAAATGAATAAATAAACTTATTTTGAAAAATTCTAAACCGGAAAACTAAACTAACCCCCAAAAAAAAAACCTAAATTGAAACGTTAGTTGTAATTTAAAATTACAAAAGTTGTAGATTGCCCCAATTTCAAAATTTCATGTGTATGAACTTAGAGAAATATACAGAACAGATCTACGTATTAATTTGTTATATGTTAATATAACGAATATGATAATTGATAAAATGGTAAAAGTTATTAACATGTGATAATATTTATATTAAAATTGATTTTTACATGTTAGATGGAATTGAAAAATAATTAAATTCATAACTTACATAAAATTGTGCAAAAACTATTTAAATGAATTAGTCTGCCAATTTTATTATCTACTAATTTTATATTTATAGTAATAAAATATTATGCTTTGTTTATAGTAAATAAAATATTAAATAAAGTATATATTGTAGCGGTATTCTTCTACTTTGTAGGATAGAACCCTTTGCTATCTTTAAAATTTACCTCGGCTAGCTTTTTAATCGTCGGAGAGTATTGAGCTCTTCCCCAGAAGTCGGTCCCTGTAACAAAACTCTATTGTTGGTCAAAAGAAAAATGCTCTTTTA
The DNA here is from genome assembly GCA_911387805.1 of Cantharis rustica. Lineage (NCBI taxonomy): Eukaryota > Metazoa > Arthropoda > Insecta > Coleoptera > Cantharidae > Cantharis > Cantharis rustica. Next base: position 15,355,383 of record OU426883.1, read on the forward strand.
AAGGCAAACTGAATTAAATTTATTTTTAAAGATGGAGATCTGTTAGGGCACAGTTTCACCTTTATAAGCTTTAAAATTTGGTGTATCGTGTAAACTCGTAAACTTAGATGCACATTTATCATTCAACGTACTCGTGCTAGCATCTAATTTTATTAATCTTATGGTGTAATAGTGTTAGCAAAATTTGTACAAAATAAATCAAATTAATGTTCAAAAGAATTAAATAAAAATGCACTGTAAAATTTACAATTGTTTGAAATGTACCTGTTGATACACCACTGACTTTATAAGATGTGTTGTTTTCCACTTGGTCGGCAGTTGTAAATCTTGTATGCGCAGTTGAGAACATCTGCTTCTCGTAGCCGCTACTATTGAAAACTTATTTTTTAATAATAATAACTTTATGCATCAACCCTATTTACTATGAAATAGAAAAAATAAATACAATTTGTAGAGCAAAACAATCAGCAAAGCTGTTTTTCAATTTTACTTTCACTGTCCGCATTTTGAGCAAACAGTAGCATCTTCTTGACACCACTTCTAAAGAAACGGCTGGTACCGCTGGTGAAAAAAACGTCCACAGACCTATTGAAGACCTCCGCCGCTCGGTACTCGAAGTAGCCTTGGAACTTAGTCGTCTTGTGAAACGGGATAGATAAATTCTCGTTATAACGAAGATCAAGTTGATAGCGTTCAGATTTTTTTACCATCAACTCCGGAATATCAACAGATATCCCGGGCTACCACGCCTATACAAGTTGTACAAGAACGAAGTGAACAGAAGTTCAAGACGAGCGTTAACATTAAGCACATCAAATTTAATATAATAAGGGGTAACGTGGCTGCCAAAGTCAATATCACACGCAAATCTCATGCAAGAGTTCTGCAGAATCTGAAGTTTATGTTTTAGGTTAGCAGTAAGGTATCCATAACCACCTCCGTGAAGTTGGCCTCCCATCTGAAACATTTTGATATAAAAAAATATGGAATCGTTAGGTTGTTGTTAGGTCTTGAAAGGGATTTGGTTTTATCGTTAGGTCACTTTTAGTTCTATCAAAATAAATTATTCAAGTTTTGAAAAATGTTCTTGGTAAGTTAGCCTCCCCTTTAAACGATTTCGATGAAATAAAAGTGGAAACCGGTAGGAAATGCACTGCTATGGATTGGTCACGTATATTTATCGTTAGGTCACCTTTCATTTGTATGCAATTAATTAATTTCAATTTTATGTTTCTATTGCGCTTGCGCCAAACAAAAATATTAGTGTGTGCAAAATTACATGTTGGGGTGCGTTCTTGCCAATGCCAACACTTGACTTGGGGTGCGTTCTCGCCAGCTCTTTTGCTCTAAGTGGTAAGAAAAGTATCGTAAGTGCGGAACTCGAAGGCAGCTATAGAGAGTAATCAAACCTTCGTAGTGCGAGGATCTCCTATTTAGTAGCGTCTATTATTGATGTACTTGATGGTGATCCACAATTACAATTATAATAATTATATTCACTAATGCACTAGGTGCTGAATCAAAACATTTAATTCATACAGCAGCTGCACTGTCCCACATATCTACAGTGTATGGCATCAAATCACAACTAGGTGTTTGCACTTTATTAGGAAATAATGATTTTATTAGTTTTTTTTACGTTTTTTTTTTCACTATTTTTAATCATGTTTTCAATAAATTTACTTTTATTTGTAGCAAATAATTATTTATTGCTAAATTTGAAGTAGTTGCTTCAGTAGGTTTATAGAAAATATGAAAAGAGTGCACATTATTATCTTTAATTATTATGAGATCGAGGTATTGTTAACTTCTATTTCTTTTGTAAATTTAATACAAAATATGGGTTTTCTCATAATCCTTTTGAAAATAAAATGTGTCATTAAATTTAAAATAATTTTGTCTATGCAAATATATGTTTAAAATTTCTTAAATAGTTACCGAGTTGGTTTTATGATTTTCTTATAATTCCCGAATTATGTTAACAGGATGTCCCGGCTTATGCATTTTAAAAAGACCATAAAGTCCAGCAGCTTATGAATTCCTACAACTAATTCCTAATTTAAAAATATTTTTTAATTAAAATTTCTTGAGTAGTTAGAGAGTTGGTTTTATCTTTGTTATTTTCTAATTTAAAAAAAAAATTAAAAACGAATTTTGAAAATCGGATAATAAATGACGGAGTTTTGAGGTAATAAACATTAAAAAATTATTAAAATTAAAAGCATTAAAAAATTAATACAACCGAATTGATAACCTCCTCCTTTTTGGAAGTCGGTTAAAAAGAAGCGTAATTTCAGTTAATAAAATAGCTTGTGTTAAAAGCAAAATGCGCGAAATCACTAAAATATAACAGCTGCTTGATTTTAAACGAAAAATTCCTTAAATATTCAAATCCACCGTAAAATGCTACAGCTACAGCATAAAAGATTCTCACACTATGAACGCATTGTTTGATATATAGGTATACACTATACAGGGTGTTACCGTGACTGTGGAGAACCTTTGAGGTAGTGATAAAGGATACTTTTTTAAGACAAATTTTTAAATAAAATTTTTGTCCAAGTCCAAACTCTTGGGGGGGACCTTCTTTTAAAGCAATTTTTTGAATTACAAAGTAATGTAAGACAGATGTTTTTACGTGAAGTGATACAACGAGAATAAATTTTAAATTGTCTATGTTTAGACTCGTACTTGAACACCAAAACTTTCTGACAGGTCCCGATTGACAAATTATGTTTGGATAATGTATTAAATTATGGAACTTTGACTTAAGTGTATCGTTAAACAATAAAATGTAATCACTATTGTGTTTCTTTATTTTATTTTCTAATAATGTAATGCATGTTTCATCTATTTCAAAACAGAGTCTTATATCTATAATTTCAATAAAATTTATTAACAAAATTCAAACATTGTCGTCAGATGGGACCAAATCTCCAATCATGAGAGGAAAAAATAAAATTAAAGTCATCATCTCCCTAGCTGACATTTTTAATCTTTTTTTGATTAGGTGATTTTGATCAATTTTGCCAGATATATTTTCAATTTCTAAAGGCCCATATTCAAAATTTTTTTTTTAGTGAATTCAAAATATCTAAACTAAAATATTTCATTGCGCGTATAAAATAAATAATACAATTGCATGAATTGTAATGGTATATTCTTTCAAAGATATGGTCTATAGCGTCTACATAATAATTTTCTACAACATAAAATAATGGAATATTATTAAACAATGATCTGTTTACAATTTCCATACTCTCGGAATTAATATCATCCGAACTGTTATTTTCTATAGTCCTCATTAGTTTATGATTTTCAAGAGTTAAGTTTTGAATAAGTTGTTTGTTCGCTTTACAAAAGCTACAAAAAAATTACTCGAAACATTTAAATTATATTCGCACCTCGTCTTCGTAGATCAAATTGTAGTACCCCTAATTTACGTTAGATGTCGCACGTTTAAAGTAACTAAAAACAGAAAAAACTCCGTTATGTACGCCCCTGCTCCGGCCCACCGACATAACCTAGCTCATTCTTGTTTTTTGCGTTTTTATGTTTGCACATTTTATTTTTTAACAAAATTTTTCAAGAAGATGGGAAGAAGCAAACTTTCACGTGTTTCATCGTATGATACGGATGATTCGGAGAGCGATAGGGATGACCTCAAGAGCACTCTTAGAAAGATTAATAAACGCTTATGTGGTTTAGAAGCAAGGTGAGATACTTATCAACAGAGAAGAGAGTCATCCGCTTACACGGACGAATCTGATCACGAGGATGCTCTCAGTAAGTATCTATACAGATATATAATTACAAGAGATAATTTTTTTTAGATTATCTAGCTGAATTTTATAACCAAAAGGGGGCCTATATGAAAAATGTCTTTATTTGCTCAAGTTATTTTTTCTTACCTATATGGAACCACGAGTCGTGGTCTAGGAAGGGTAATTTTGCACGGTTATTTTAGTTTTTTCACACGAGTTGTCTAAAAACTTGGCGCTTACACTTTACGAGCTTCCTACGTAACCTAAAATACAGGAGTATTTTACTCTGCGATTGGTACTGTTCCTATTTCTGTATCCTATTTTTTGATATAAAATGTTGGTTTGGATTCTGGAGTGGAGTGGAGTGTTGTCAGGCACAGGAGAACTGATGCGCCTCTGGGCCGACTCAGCCACCAGGACCCCTTCATCCCACCGTACGGGTCTCCACGCACGGCAAAAACACGTGGGTACCTTATTCGTCTGGTTTCTCCACGACGACCATCATCCCGCTTCTTGACAAGCCGAGTACTGAGCACAAAGAGTTTTACGTCCCGGCCCAGCCCAGCAGGTCAGCCAGACCGAACACGACGGGGTTTTAGTTCCCTGGTTTGAGTCCTAACAGGTACACGCCCGTCGCATCCTCGAAACACACAAGCCCCCTCACCACGTCAAGGTTAGGTACTTTAGAGGGGGTAAATTTCATATAGGATTATTAGTTTTTTACACGAGCTGTTCAAAACTTCGTACTGATACGAAACCACGAGTTGGTTACGTGTCATAGAACACACGAGATGTATTTCTACGATTGACAGGTATTTTCTCTTTGCTTACACGCCGTATTTAAACGATGAAATTAACGTAAAATTAAAGATGGGGGCGCTGCTAAATTGTCAAAATGACCGTCATATGCGAGTAAATTGAGGTTATAGTTGTGTTTACAGTGATCGAATCAACCTTGTAAATCTTTTTGTATGTTCGAATTATCAAAGAAAAATGTGAAATGACGAAACAAATTGCTCTAAAATCTTTATTTAAGTACAATGAACCACGTTTAGTACTCGCATCGAAGTGTTCTCAATTCTGCCATCAGACGTCGCATTCTTAATTTTATTCGCGAATATGTAGCTACTAGTTGACTACAAAAACCTGGGGACATGAGTGTATTTAGGGTTGCGTACTTGCCTAGAACACACGAGTTGTTGTTTTTTCTCACAGTAGGTAACAGAAAACAGAGCATAAGACAGCTTGTTTTCTCCTTAGGCACCCAAAGATTAAAAGGTTCAAACTTATTGATCTGCCTCAGTGTAACAGACAGGCTCTGTTGCACCCAGGCTGCATTAAGATCTTAAAAGTAATAACTCTTGTTATTAGGTGAAAAATCTAACAAGGAGGAACTCTTGAACATGACCACCGAGAAAGATGCTCCAGAAGCACAACCGGTGCCAAATTTAGATGCTAGTATACTGGAGATATTGGGCGACCCGGCCCCATGTGAGAGGATTGCTGGAGAGCCTTTTCATGACGATATGGCGGTACGGTGGACGAATGTCTTGAAGTCTGGTCTGAAGGAGGAACAACGGGCAAGCCTCCTGAAGAAATACCCGCCAGCAAAGAATTGTTTGCTGGTAGAAGCCCCAAAACTAAACTCCAAGATAGCATTATCGGTCTCGAAGGCATATTTAAATCGCGACACCCCGTCTGGCCGCAATTCAGAACCAGTTAGGTGCGAGCTTATCCGCTTTGGGAAAAGCGATTACGCTTTGCTTGTCAGACGAGCCTCAGGGGGGGACAAGAACGTAGCGCTAATTGAGCTGATTAGTGACGCAGCTAGATTTGTGGCTGAGGTCCACCATTCGGAGAGCGATACGAGGAGGTTGTTAATTACCGCTGAGATTAATAAGGACCTGAACCCCACTCTAAACAACGTGCCAGTGGACGGTTGGCTTTTTGGTGAGGGTAGCTAAAGCACTGAAGAAATCTAGTTTGGATTTAGGGCTTTCCCAACCAGCAAGGGTTAAAAAACCCTCTGTATCATATTCCTCAAAGCAAAATTTAAACTCCAGGCGTCCGTCCCGACAAACGTTCAAGAACGTCTGTCAGGGCGGACGGAGGATTTTCCCTCACGCGGAACCGACCACTAGTTGACGGACCTTTCCGAAGAGGAAGACCCACTTGCGACCCCCCAGGCAGAATCGATAATAGGCATCAACGAAGTGAGTATGCATGCAGGAAGACTGCAGTTTTTTATTCATGAGTGGAAGCGTCTAACTTCTGACACTACTATTTTGTCATGGTTGTCAGGATATGCAATAGATTTTATTACGAGGCCGTATCAACGTTCGCCTCTCTTAGAAAGACCCTGGTCTAATGAGGATTTTATGGAGATAGACGCTTCCATTAATAATTTATTAAACTTAAAGGCCATACGTAAATGCCAACCTTCTGACGACCAATTTGTGTCAAATATTTTTCTTGTACCAAAGGCCGATGGGTCTAACCGGATGATTTTAAATCTAAAAGCTCTTAATGAATTTGTCAATTACCAACATTTTAAATTAGAGGATTTTAAAATAGTTAGGCGAATTGTGACTAAAGACTCCTTTATGGCCACTCTTGGACCTGAAAGATACTTATTTGATGTTGCCCATAAAATCTTCGCACAGGAAATATGTGAGATTTCGTTCAATGCATTGAGCGTAAATTTTTTTTGATTTCTAGAAAATATAGAATGAGCTCGGTCAAAGTGATTTAACTGATAAATTGACTATATAGAGTGATTTTAATTCAAATTCAATGTAAATTTAAATTTGATAATTATGAAAATTATGTTAAAAATCAAAACTTTCCTTATATTTCTCATGAGGTTTATTTTGATTTATACAATTACAAAAGCTAATTAGTGAACAGATTATAATTAGTACAGTAAAAAGGTACACATTGTAATTAAAAAATTAGATGTTAATAATAAACAGATTCAAATACATATATTTCCAAATTTGTCAGCATAGCTTTTGCTACCAACCTAAATAGAAAATGCGTGTATAGCTTTTCAGATGGGTAAAGCCAAAATGTTTAAAATCTGATAAAAGTGTCAGACCGAACACGGTCATAGTATCGCTTCATATTTAAAAATAATACTTGTTAAGGAACTCACATTATCATATAAATGCGAAAGCCTGATCAGGCTCCACTACGTGAGCAGGATTTGGTTTATATCATATTTCTTGTTGCATTTCAGATCTTCTTGGGTTACCCGACGTGGCTGGTACTGGTACCAATATGCTATCCAGATCCGGCTCTAATGTGGAACAACTCTGCTCTGACTTTACTAAAATGTGCGAATTTTCACGACCTTATATTGTATATTTATGTAAAAATTGTGCAATTTTATGTAACAATATTAATTATTATAGGTATGTAGATTAACAATTTTAAGGTATTAATTGGTAAATTAATGTAATAACAATAATGTACATAATATAGTGTAGTAGTTCATTCGTTCATCACATTTCTTAGGATAGTATAATAACTATAGATTGATTGAATAATCTAAAAAGTATAACATATGTACTAGAAATCAATTTTATAGTACTATTATTTATACTAACACTAAGCATGGTGCGTAAATCTAAAACTTTCAACTTGCCAATGGTTGGAGTTATTGGTCGCTGAGATATTGCCATTATAATTATTAGAGATTTTTGAATTTTCAAATCAGAGCCAACGAAATCTAATTCATAACAGGTGCTGGCTATTTTGCTACTTTCAGTTGCAACATTCTCCCCATAACTGGATATTATAATTAGTAACGAATAACCTGCTATTAGTGCAATTACATCTTTTACAGTTTCCAGGATGTCTAAATTTAACTAAAACAAAATTATGGATATTTAGTAATATTCAAAATAAGTATTTATTTGTTGGTTTATTTAATAATCATTATTAGTGATTCGGTAATGTGGTACTGATTCTTTTGATATTTCGTAACACTGAGGATAATAGTTTAAAAGGTTTTTAGTAGTAGAAAAGAAGAATTCTTGAATCGGTTGTTCGGGATCTGTCGGAATTCCTATCACAGATTTTAACTTTTTCCTATTGAATATTGGTAAAATGACACTTTTCTAAGCACACTAGAACAAAAATTTTGTAGGATTATGCAAAAGTTTTCGAAAAAAATAGATTTTAAAAATGTAAAATTTTGCATTGCAAAGTTTTGCATCGGCTGCATGATTAGCCGATTTTGTGTAAGACAAAAAAATAAAACAAAATAAAAAACAGACCTGTTTTATTTTTTTACCTTACGCAAAGCAATTTAAAAATATCCCTGAAAAATGACAGAACTCGCCAAGGGTGGAACTCGAAGCCATAGAACTCGTCCGGGTGTCGACCGCGACTGACAACAACATTAACGGCCGGTTTCTCAATCGATAGTTAAAACCTAATGTTACCAAACCTTCACCTGAAGGTTATCCTGAAGTTTGAGAGGTGGTACTGTTTCACAAACGAATTTCGACCTTGGGTCTGCTTACCGGCAGTTAACCATAGGTTAAGAAATGTTGGCAGCTCTGTAGCTAGTGATTTTCTATAATCACTGTTGGTAGCCTACTTATTTGTCTGTCATTTGTCATTTACTTGTCATATAATAACTTATAAATTTATTTCTATGTTTTATTTTATTACTTTTTATAAATATTAGGTATATTTTTATACTTTAGTTAGGTATGATTGCAATCTCAGGTGGTTATTGTTATAGATAGAAAATAAAACTAGACGCAAGGGATTTTCGTTAACAAAAAAATCGTGAGCGTCATATTCTTCAAAATAATTAGGACGATGTCTATACATCGCTGCTATACGCATTTTTTGTATCTTTTAACACAATTATACAATACAGTTAATTAAAGTACACAAAAATATAACCAAAATTAAAATCCGAGCGGTTCACGTCTTGAATGAATTTTTAAGCCCGTGTCTTACTATAAAATTTTTATAAAAACAATTTTTATAGTGTGACAGCGCAATAGTTTTATAAAAATGACGTTTGTAAAAAATATTTTTAAAAATTCTAAAAATTTTATGAAAGGAGGCATCCCATCCCATTGACTGTTCAAACCCATCTCAATTTAAATTTAGGTATGAATATGGAAAATATGAAATATATAATCAGAGCGGATTGTGTTTAATTTATTAATTATGGATATTATTAATTATGGTTAAAGTTATTATAATGTCATATAACACAACACAACTCAAAGCTTACTTAAATTATTTTTATATCACGTTACGTCATATCGTTTGTATAAAAATTTTTATAAAAACGATTTTATAAAAATTTTATAGTGAGACACGAGCTTAAAAGTTTCACAAATAATGACAAAATTTTACCTCTAGCCGTTTAAAATCAATGAGTGCACTGCCCTCTGTGTGTTCCAACCGCAAACAAAGTGATAGTTGATATAAACCACGAGTTAACTCGAGGAACTTCTGTGGGTTACAAATATCAGCACTTAACCTAAGGTTAGCCGTCAGGCCAGCGATTGTGAAACACTTTTTCATAGGTTAAGTAACGGTAACCGCTAAACTGCAGGTTAACCAGACTTTGTGAAACTGGCCGTAAGAGTATATCAAAGCACACGTACCGTCAACAAAATGAGACCGTCACCGACGAGACCGTACCTCAACGTGAAACCGACCGTCACGCATCGGGGTGTATCATATTACATCTGCCTGCTTTTCGTAGTTTTAAAATGCCGTTATTTCGACAAATATTGCATAATCCTAAAAAAATTTTATGTTAATATACTCAGAAAATTGTCCCCTTTTTAATGGTCAATAGGAAAAGTTAAATTCTTGTGATAGGAATTCCGACAGTAACCGGTTGTTCAAGATCAATATATTTAGCAAAGAAATATAAAACTTAATTTTAAACCATTGATTTATACATGAGACTATACTGCATGAGATTTGACAACATTAATTTTTTTTTATTAATTATTTCAGTAAAGATATTTAATTTTCTAACGAGAAGTTTCCTGTGTTGCATAACACATAAAAGAAAGTGCTAAAATCAGAGCCTAGTCTACGAACACCGAAAAAGTTTCCCAGCCGCAAATTCAGAGCAAAATCGAGGTAAATTAGTGTGGTGGTTTTTCCTCATTTGAATCATGGTAATATCAAACAACCCTTTAAAATGAATAGGGCAAAATTAAGGATGACAGATAAGGTGTAAATTAGATTGAGATAAACAAACTAACCAAATATTAAAATAATGAATTTTAACGATTACTAGCATTTAATGTTTAATGAAAAAGTGATGGTGGTATTTGGTTTTCTGGTGTTTACCTTTTATAAAGTGGAGGCAGCAGATTCAAAATTCAAAGTTCAATTATTATATTACCTGCTTTTAGTTGTTTTCGTAAAATTATGCTTACCTGTGTGTGATATACCAATAAACACATACATATGCTTATTCCTCCGAAGACAATAAAATTAATTATAGAAAATACAGTTTCTATTTGATTTGCTGTATCAATAATACCAACATGATAAGGTACAATGTGTTGAAGTTGCACATTAAATGATTCCCAATCAGGAATTTTTTTTTCAATCAATTTCACATCAAGTTCCTGGAAAACATAAATGCTGCTATAGCTTTTGCACATAAAATTAAAGCAATGCTCTTAATAAGCTTAAGTAAAGAAGTTAGTTACCTCATATATTTCTCCTTCATACCCAGTAAATGATAATAGTATGTATTTGTGTAATAGCTTACAATGGCCACAAATTAGTGTTAATACGTTTATAAAAATAATTAATGATACATAAGTAACTATGGTAATTATATCATAAGTTATTATTTGAACTATAAATTGTAAATTATCATTATTAATAATAGTTGATCCACTTCCAAATGGTAGGATCCATTTTTCTTCATTTAATGACAGCACAACTGACATTAATACATACGTAATTTGTAGAAAAATAATCCATGCAAGTCCCAAGGAACTCTACGTAATACAAAATTGTTATCATACGCAATAAAAATACGGCAAGATAAAAAATTAATTTGCTATTCTAAAAGTTGCAAGGTAAAAATCTGATAATTGCGGTGAAAAATTGTGGGGATGAGTTCCCTAATTTTGTAAACAAAAATAGTCGCCATACAATATAGCAACAATCAGCAACTATAAAATCGTAGACAAGAAACGTGTGGACTACAAATTTGTCATTTTATTATTTTTTATATTTTTAAATATAAATTTTTATAGTCGATTCATAAATAATGACGAAAGTCCATTATTTTTTACATATTTCTGTAAATATTTTTGCGTCTGTATTTCTTACCCAAACCTTTTTTATTTTTAATCATACCGATAAAAAAGTTTTAGTCCAAAATGAAAAAGTACTACTGTTTAAATAAGTCGTGCAAATATATGTTTATACTTACTTGTTTCTGAATCACATCTTTATAATGTTTTAGAAAATCGGTTTCACCTTCTGCATGTTGAAAATTGGACAGTTCATCTAACAGGTGCAATTTTTCAAATAATTGTACTAGTTGAAATCGATTCCAGAATATGACAAATATAGAAATTAAACCTAAAAATTAAAATTTAATACAATTCATAAATAATTCTTTTTTCTAGTATATCAGATATTCAAGTTGGGTTCACTGCATTGAAATTGGTAAAACACAAACAAATTACACGTGAAGGGCAACAGTAAATAAAATAAATTTATTAATACTGAAACTACTATCGAGATTATCAGATGTGTTTGATTTATTATTATATTATTAAATAAGAATTTTCAAATAATAATTTTATTTGTAATTGCGCTGGTCTTAACATTTTCTACTGAAAACAATTGCATTTTATCCACAACAATAAAATGTAATTATTTATGTGTGAAAATTTATTCCCTCGCGATTTCGGCACTAGAAACGTGTTGATACATGTTATCTTTCACAAATAATTACTAATTATTGTGTATAATTTTGAAAATTTTAAATTTACTTACAAGTAAGTAATCCAACCTCGAATATTAAAGAATGCACAAATTTCTTAAGGTCCGAATAAAATAGTGTTACAATTTCAGGTATTACTGAAAATAAATAAATTGTTAATAAAATTAATAAAATAATTGCGTACATTTTAAAAAGAACATTTTCATTATATAAGAGACCAAAGCAATTTAACAGAAATTTTTGATTGCCGAAGCAATCAGATGTTAACTTTTTAGATTTAGTCATATTTTTATTTAAGCTTCGTGGTTTTAAGCAGTTTGATACTAAACATAATTTGTAATCTGTTCAAACTCCCCACTTTGTTCTTATTCCCTCTCCAAGTTCCTTTGTTTTATGAAATAATTGCTCTTTAAATTATTTATGTGTAAATCAATCGAGGTTTATTAAAATTTATTGAGATTATAACTAATAACATTCAAATATAAAACAAACTAAACAAACACGTTAAAATAATGAATTTTAACTGTAAGGTAAAGAATACATACGTAGAAAAATATTATTTAAAAAACAATTAAAAAGACATTGATTTATATTTAATACGTTTGATATATTTGAATAAGCAAAAAAAAATTAAAATGATTATATATATATATGAAAATTGATAAAATTTTTAAATACTGACTAAGAATGTTTAAAGTAATAAATTACGTTAAAAAAAGAAGGTCCTGTTTCACGATTATTTTTGATTTTCAGTCGCATATACTAACTAAGAAAAACGAAAAACTCAAAGTTTTATTAAAACTTATAAAATTTCGAATTTAAAATTTCAATTACTACAAAAAAGCAATAAATTTCTAATAATATCAATGTTAATTTTTATGAATTACAATTTAAATTTAGGTCAAAAATTTAGCAAAAACACTTCGTATAGTATTGTTTTATTAACGGTAAAAGTGCAAAGAATACAGAATGAACATATCACACCCGTGGGAAGTATAAACAAATAATGATTTGTGGCAATGAAGGTCGAAAGTTGGGAAAGCAGGAAAATTCAAGCCACCCCTAGGCGTTGCCGTGTTGGCTGGAAATGATAAATTGCACCATAATATTTTAATATACAATCTTCATACTGGTAGATGCGCTATTTGTAATTTTTAGCCACACGCGAGGAATATATAATATTTATTGATAGAAAGAATTAAAAAAATATGTTTTTAAATGGATTTTCAGGGCAATTAGTGGTATGTAATGTTAAAAATAAATAAACTAAATATAAGTGTTATAATAATTAATTTTAACCTTAAATTAAAGAATACATACGTACATAGAAAAATAATATTTGAATAAATAAAAAAATAAAAATTACTATATGAAAATTGATAAATTTTTTTTTAATACTGACTAACAATGTTTGAAATGAAAAATTACGATATGAAAATATAATAAAAATATAAAATAAAAACTTAGTAGTGCGATTAAAGGCCCTTTTTTCACGATTATTTCCGATCATCAGTCGTATAAAACTAATAAAAACGATAAAATAATGAGAAGCAAGAAAATTATTAATTTTTTTATTTATTGATTACATTGAAAACTAACAATATTTTTTTAATGGTAATCACACGTATTTATTGCTATATTTGCTAAAATATAACAATATAAAAGTATATCTATATGTTACGTACCAAGCCGGGAATTGTACAATTCGCACACTGTACAGTGATTTTTGTGCCGAGCGCGAAGTGCACAGGCTACTTTGTACTCAGTGCAATTTACCGGACTTACAAGGGAATTATATGACCTCCGCATTTTTGTAATTTTTGCCACTTATTCTACTGAAAGTTTAGCCCTTCAATAAGAACTCCTCAAAGCAGTAGGGCCAGATGGCCAGAAATTTTCGAGAAAATCGACTTATGCGTGCTGTTATTATAGAACCGTGGACCCACTGGTTCCTAGTCCAACTCGTTCGCCACTGTGCTACGAAACTATTTGCTAATTGTTTCACATCTTGTCTTCAAACTCCTTCGACAATATTTCAAAGTCGATTTTCTAGAAAATTTCTGGCCATCTGGCCCTACTGCTTTGAGGAGTTCTTATTGAAGGACTAAACTTTCAGTAGAATAAGTGGTAAAAATTACAAAAATACGGAGGTCATATAATTCCCTTGTTAGTATTATGAGATTTGACTGTTCGAGATCTGTACAACCCATTTGTACTGAGCTGTTACCTTCAACCTTTCTGCCAACTTGGTAACAATTCCCATATTGTACAAAGCCCGAAATAACAGCAGAACAGAAATTGAAATAAGAAGAAAAGAAAAATAAATCTTTTTACTTTATTTAAAAGGAAATATAATTCATTATAACATGAACGAACTAAACAAAATGTTAAAATAGGTAATGAATTTTAACTGTTAAGTAAAGAATACATACTTACATAGAAAAATAATATTTAAAAAACAATAAAAAAATCAATAAGTTACATTTAACAGATTTACATTTACATTTAACATTTAATGTAACAACAGTTACATTTAACGGATTTGGATATTGTAGAAAATAAATAAACGGAACGAACGACATAAAAAACAAAACTTTAAAATAGTGTTAGTATGGAGGTGTTATTATTAATAATAATAATAGTAACTATTAGTAATAACTAATAATAATAATAATGGAGGTGTTACGCATTTTAGAAGGTTAGTGACAAGTTACACTTTAAACGCAACTGTCGTGTGACTAAATAAACGAATAAAGGGAACTCATATTGTTACAAAAGAACGTCTAATTATGTTTGATGTCTAATGTATGAAGTCGTGTATGATGAGTCAAACATGATGAGTCATGTGTGATGAACAGGGCTCGGAACTTTAGACTTTTGCATATTTGTTTGGAAAGTGCATATTGTAATTGTGGTTAGTCAAAAATTCGTTTCATATTACTTACATGTCAAATATAAAAGTTTTTGTCGCATAATTTTGCATATTTCGTAATTTTTTTAGACAAACTCGCATATTTTAGGTTTAAGAACATTAATTTGCATATTTTGTTGATTTCGGGCCACTTGTACAGTGTGAGTTTAATTTCGAGTTTAGTAAAACTTGGTTTAATTTATAAACAACGTTTAAAAATTTTTAAATTATTTTAATAGCAACCATACAAATTACTGTTTAATTTTACTAGTTTAGCAGTAATTTGTATGCTGGTATTAACAGTGACGTAACTATAGAATGGCAGGGCTGGCAAAATGCCACGGGCCCCGCCCGAAAAACCGCAAAATCAGTAGTAACCTAACCTAGACGAGTCTCAGATGGTATAGTTACTCCACTGGGTATTAAAATAATTTAAAAACACCTACGTTTTTAAACATCGTTTATAAATTAAACCAAGTTTTACTAAACTTCCAAAGTTTATTCTTTATTTTTAATATTGTTTTTGTTTCTTCAATAAATGTTAACAGTTACAACTTTCTTTATTTGTCATTTTAAGTTAAAGCAAAATTTTTTATAAATTTTGCATAATATTATCCTAATTTTTACTGCATATTATACCGCATATTTTACTATTTTTTAGCGCATACGTATGCACATATTTCATTGTTTTTTAGCGCATAAAGTTCCGAGCTCTGGTGATGAATCATACATGATAACAGCATTAGTCATTCAAATATTGCTGAACTTACACTCTAGAATGTATAGAAATAACATGGAAGTTTCTGGAAGGTAGTATTTAAGTATAAATACAGATCGTGGGCATACAGGTAAAAGTTACTAAGTCAAAAAATTGTGGAAATGAGTTAAAATGATTAAGTCCGTAACAATGTAAGACACGGGTCTAAAAAAAACGTCTATGTTCTAATAACGTTTTGAACATGTTTCATTATTCGAAAAAATGAATTAAAAATATTATAAAGCTGATTTTTCGCAAAATGGAAAACATTCAATTTGATTTATCTCGAAATTCTATTTTTTGACTTGGTCACTTTTACCTGTATGCACACGAGATGCTTTCATGTGACGAATTAATTCCAGTTTGAACGTGCTAGTGTTAACATAAATATGTGAAAATAAATAGTGAAGTGATAAACAATATACCAAGTGTTTAAATAAATATAGACTTAGTGTTAAATAAATTGTAATGTAAAGTAGTGTTAGTGTTAATCTTAGTGTAGTAATTGTTATTAACCGTATCTGTAAATATTTGTATTAGCCCTTTAGAAATAAATAAACGTTTTAATTTTCGTTACAATATTTTACAAATTAATTATAATTCTTGTATTTATTTTTTTTTATAGTTTTTATATATTACATTTCATTAAATTAGTTTATTTACATTTTTTTAAATAAAGGACCATTTAACGATGAAATATTATTCTCAATATTTGAATAAACAAGACGGTGGGAACAACGACAAAATTAATAGTGCCTCTAATTGTCCCCAATGGTGACATTTTTGTAATTTAAAAAAATGAACATATTAAAACTGGTCATAGAGGATTACATAAAGTTCATAATACTAAAAACCAAATACGTAAATATATCACGTCAAATAATTCAAGTGAAAGAGTTTATACAAAAAAATGGGTTTTTGTGAAACCAATTGTTTTTAATGAAGTTAACTCACGTGGACAAGTGGATTTAATTGACATGCAATCGTGTAAAGACCGGGATTTTAAATTCATAATGAACTACCAAGATCACTTGAGAAAGTTTTTAAGTAAATATCTATTCTTCACTTAACAGTTAAAATTCATTATTTTAACATTTTGTTTGGTTTGTTTATTTTATAATGAATTATATTTACTTTAAATAAAGTAAAAAGATTTATTTTTCTTTTCTTGTTATTCCAATTTCTGTTCTTTTGCTGTTATTTCGGACTTTGTGCAATATTAAATTGTACCAACTTGGCAGAAAGGTTGAAACTAGTAGCTCAGTACAAGTGGGTTGTACAGATCACAAACATTACAAAGCTCGTAAAGTAATAACCAAGTCCAGTAAATCGCACTGAGTACAAAGTAGCCTGTGCACTTCGTGCTCGATACAAAAATCTCTGTACAGTGTGCGAAATGTACAATTTCCGGCTTGGTACATAACATATATACATACTTTGTTCTGTACTCTGTTTCTACACAATAGAAAAATGATTCTTTTCGTAGTTTCAAAATATTGCTAAATTTATTTATTATTAACATAAAATTGTACTCGTTTACAAATAATGTCCAGTACACCAGTGTTTTGTTCTTAAATTATAAGGTAACAAAGCTTAATATAATAGCATTAAATAATATGATTCAAGTGATAGTACAACAGTGATAATATTTATAAAAAGATTGATTTTTACATGTTACATGAAATTGAAATTAAAATTTAATACATAACTTACATTAAATAGTTTTTATTTAGAAAATAACGGTTTTTATTTAATCTAACTTAATTAAATTTTAATCTCAATTTCGTGTAAGATGTAAAAATCACCAGTATTTTCATAAATATAATTGCATTATTATCAAACAAAATAACTTCGCTCAATAGTACACTTTGAAAACGCCATCTAAACTCCGTACGTAATACTATAAATCTGTTATTAAATTGTTCTGGTATGTTATTATTTATTGATTATATAAAAAATAATAACAATGACATATGATGTAAATATGCATAAAAAAAGGAAAATTTGGTAAACATATTCCCTATGGTACATTATAGGTATTACTAATATTGGGGATATATTAAAATATTAAAATAATATGCATTAGTTAAAAAAAACACGTGGCACTCGGGTTGTCTGTAAAGCCGGTTTACGGACGATAATTTTACGTGATAACGTCATAAGAAAACATTGATGAAAAATTGCATACTTTTATGAATTGAATTGAATTATGTTTATGAAACAGATAATACGAATTAAAACTTTGTTATTACATTAACCCTCAATAGGTTAGTGCGTTATGTGCATGAAACATAATTGCATCATTTGGTGATCGCGAGATCGAACCTTATGCCGGACAAGTTTTTTTTAATGACATTTTATAATTCAAATGATGTCTATGTATGATGCAAAGCCGATCGTGCCTCTCTCTCGCTTGTTCCGCGCTCTCGCTTGCGGAACTTGACAATTTTTCGTGCGTGCAGCCGGTATATCAATTTATAAGACGTTATCACGTCAAAAAAAAAGTTAAAAACAATGTGTCTTAATGTCAGCTTTTGTGACATAAATATCATACTCAAATTTCAAATTAATCCGTTCTGCCGTTTTGAATATGAACACAAATTTTGAACTTTTTAATTTCAATTGAAATTTAATTGAACTTTTTTTCTGTTATAGTAATCATTATAAACTTTATTTTAGTTTGATTTGAATAAAAAAATTATAAATTATAGATTTTTTTACTCGAAATAATTTTTTTAATTACGAAAATATAAAATACCTATAGTTATACCAATTTACCAATGTATCTTATTGTATTTAATGAGTTGTGCATGTACCCTCCAAATTTTAATTTAAGCCGTTTTTAAAATCAAATATTCCCAGTGAAACAACTTCCAAAATTCTATCATTAAAAACATTTTAATTTTAGATTGTACCACATAAATAAAATTTAATCTAAATGCAGTAATTAAATTAATTCTTCAATTTGGAAATTATATTTATGATAAATTAAGAAAGTCAATAGATAATCTATTTTTTAGCAAATTTTGTAATTTAGAATTCAATTTGTTTAAATACTATACAGTAGGGCCTCGGTAATCCGGACTCTCGCTTGTTCGGTGATCGCTGTAATCCGGCCGGGCAATGGGATTCGCGGGGGAGGTCCGGCGGCGTGTAGGTGCGGGCCTTTCTTAGTTAATTAGTTAACATTAGTTAATTCTTCAAGAAGAATTAAATAATGTTTTATTTTAACTTACTGATTTCCTTACATAGTTGTAATTTTGAACATGTACATTTTGTCTATATGCTATAATTTAAAAATTGATTAAAGAAACTAAGGTTAAACATGTGTTTTATTAACATTTAATATGGCATACTATAATCCGGACGCCTCGATAATCCGGAAAGGGTCTTGTTTTTGCCTCTCCGGATTAACGAGGCCCTACTGTATTTGTAAATTTTTTAACAAGTATGGAAATTGTGGAATAATTATTAAGGAAGAATTGGCAATAAAAAAAATCATCGAGCTACAAAATAAAATTGCTTGTACGAGAAAATTTCAATAACGGCTCGACGCGTCGGTATTTGTCGTCGGTTTTGAAATAATATTTCTGACATAAGAAAAGGCTGGAGGCGTTTTAAACTTTTTTTTTTAATTTATTCGTAACAATAAAACAATAAAAAATGTACATCCATAAAAGAATTCGTCAATATATTATTTAAAAAAATGTAATTTTACCTATAACGCATTAAAATGTACATGTATGTAATTGTGCAATGTACAGCTACAAATTGATATTTGTACAAAATTACAAACGTATATTTGTAATTGCAAAAAATCGATTAATTCAAATAGAGAGGGAATAATTTTAAATGAAACAGATTTAATTTAGAATTACCAACAAACCAACTTTAGAGAAAACAATAATTAATAATTTTTTTATAATGTTTTAAATTATTTACTATATGAATTAATTATAATGAATTTAGTTTAGAACAGCAGCACTTAAAACAATACATATGCAAGAAATAAATGTCACCATAAAATACTCACCTATTCATATTATTCTCTTTTTCTAATAAAAAATAAAATAACCGTTAATTATGTATGGCATTACCAAATAAAAATTACATCCCTGTTTCAAAAATCATTTAGGGAACTGTCAGACAACGATCATCACGAATTTCACAATTTCAACTGCACTATAGGAAAGAGGACACTTTTCTAAGCATATTAGAACAAAAATTTTTGCGGTCCATGCATTAGTTCTCAAAAAAATCGAATTTGAAAAATTCAAATTTACATGTATTTTAGATACACCTTTTAACACGGCTGCATGATTAGCCAATTTTGTGTAAGGCAAAAAAATTTAAAAATATCCCTGAAAAATGACAGAACTCGCTAAGGGTGGAACTCGAAGCCATAGAACTCGTCCGGGTGTCGACATCGACTGACTACAACACTAAGAGTATATCAAAGCACTCGTACCGTCAACAAAATGAAGAGCAATGTAGAGCAGGGACTCGAAGTGCTAGTTTACCGCGACGCGACTCGTTGCAACAGGGTGTATCAGGTTACAACTACCTGCTTTTATATAACTTTAAAATGCCGTTTTTTCGAAAACGAATGCATGGACCGCAAAAATTTTTGTTGCATTATACTCAGAAAATTGTGCTCTTTCTTATAGTGCAGTTGATATTTTGATATTCAAGATGATCGTTGTCTGACAGTAACTATCATTTATATAAGTACGTAAGTTATATATACATCAATTATATTATTATAAATTAATATTATAAGTTTATTTTAAGTTATGTTATAAGTTAACATAATTTTTGATTAAAATTATAACATAAACTAAACAGAGAGTAAATAATACATACGTAGAAAAATATTTTCTATTATTAAAATATTTTTCGGGAGTAGCACGTTAAGTTGGCACACGACTTTCAAAATGTTCTAATTCATTATGGTATGAAAATGTGTAAATATGACGTGTATAAATTAATTTTTGAGGATTATTCAAAAATACTAGCAAAGAGGACCAAAATGTGCTACTCTACATTCCATAAGCTGTTTCCATAAGATTAGTCCCGCCCATTGTATGTTTTTATTTTAACTCAAAAATTACCCCTAACTAGATTTTAGGTTACCCTACGCAGCCTCCGCTCAGTCGT
This sequence comes from Cantharis rustica, assembly GCA_911387805.1. Taxonomy (NCBI): domain Eukaryota; kingdom Metazoa; phylum Arthropoda; class Insecta; order Coleoptera; family Cantharidae; genus Cantharis; species Cantharis rustica. Next base: position 15,375,938 of record OU426883.1, read on the forward strand.
TTTGGCAAATGCTGTACCGATTAAAAATATTCCCCTAGACCAGTCGTACTCGGCAAAGACGCAGATCTTATTTTTTAAGATAAATTTGGCTTAAAATTAACAAATTCCTATTTTAAACAAATTTATAACGCGATGTTAACAGTAGCGATGCTACAATCCTACTGTGAGTATCCCCCCATACTAAAACAAGCGTGGTACATATTTACGTGGAGTACACGGACAGTCAATACAATGCGATTTTTAACGACTCTTAGATAGAAAACCGATATTTCAAATTCGATTATTTCGAAATTTTAAGGTACCCTATATGTTCCAAGCACCACAAAGCCGTCAAAAATGTACATATACGTTATCGATATTTACATAACGGTACGGCATTGATTTGTCCAATTTTTCGTTACTGTTTTAAGGTGTCATTTATGTACAGATACAATACAGATATTTTCGTAACGGTATGGCATTGATTTACCAGCGCTTTTGCTGTTACTGTTTTGATGTATCATTTAATGTACAGAAATTTTCGTAATGGTACGGTATTGATTTGCCCAATTTTCCGTTACTGAATTGGTGAATCATTTATGTACATATTGTGTAAACCGCTAAGTTTAAAATTGCATCTAAACTGTAGCATATGTTCAAATATATTTTAGTTACTAAAATTTTATTACATATCTGATACATCATTTGGCTTTACAATAACGGTATGAAATTATATGCATTGAAACTATACTGCAAGGGTACAGTGCAAATATGAATGAAAACTTATGTTATGTACCGCTTAAGTACCTTTTTGATATTTAACTTTCAGGTTTGAAAAAATATGTGCCGCTTAAATACCGTTTTGATACTTAATTTTCAGGTATGAAAATATATGTACCTATTTGTTATACTTTAATGCTATACAGTTACAAAACCGACGTTGGTGTTGCTTGGGGGTAGATCCTCTGATTATTTACTTTGTATTAATAATGTCTTTTCAAATTCAGCAAGAATTTTTATTGTATCTAGTATAATAACCTGTGGGCCCATTTAGCGTGCCACACAGCCCCATGTCCTCGGCACCCCCACCTCAAAATATTGAAATCGGACTTGGTGCAATCGTTTGTACTTCGTTTGTACCTGTTTGTACCACAAAAATTTTCGTTTGTACCAAAAAGGCAAAACAGTTTAAGCACTTTCAAAGTGGGGGATGCCAGGGACATGCCAGCACCCCCACTTCAAAATATTGAAATCGGACTGGGTGCAGTCGTTTGTAAAAATTTTTCGTTTGTAACAAAACGACAAACAAACTACAGCACATTCAAAAGTGGGGTACCAAGGACATGCCAGCACCCCCACCTCGAAATATTGAAATTGGACTTAGTGCATTCGTTTGTACTTCGTTTGTACCTGTTTGTACCGCAAAAATTTTTGTTTGTACCAAAAAGGCAAAAAAGTTACAGCGCTTTCAAAGTGGGGGTGCCAGGGACATGCCAGCACCGCTACCTCAAAATATTGAAATCAGACTTGGTGCAATCGTTTGTGCTTCGTTTGTACCTGTTTGTACCGCAAAAATTTTCGTTTGTACCAAAAGCACAAAAATAAAAAGCGTAAACAAGCTAAGTAGAAAAGTTTGCGAACAACGCGCGTGCCCCAACTGTACAGGGGTGTCTTAAGAAGACAGTAAAAACTTTTCTCCCTCTTCTCTTTTAAAGAGAATGAGGAATATTATTATTGCCAGTGGCGGAACTACTGGAGTTCGGTGGGTGCATGTACGCGGGCCCCCGGCTAACAGAGCCCTCGATTCTGTTGTGACTATTCAATATTTAAAGAAACGTCTTCACCAAAAATTGATAGAAAAAATACCAGCTTTCGTCAATAGTAAGTCTGCAATTTTGCAACGCGACAATGCAAGACCACATACTGCAGCAATCGCCGTTCAAAAAAATTACTGGCTTTGATTGGGAAATTATGCAACATCTTCCATATATGTCTGAACAGCAATCACTGTATAATCTTGTGGGTTCAATTTTACTGAAGTTCAAGAATAATTTCAAAAATTGTAGTAATTGCATATCTGCTGTTGTTACGTGCAGTAGTGATGACTATTACATTTATTAGTACTACTCTAGTAAATCTTAAGTGCTATAAAAAGAATTCTCTTTTATATCCTACCAAATTATAGTCCATTCGTTTTAAGATTAGTTTTGAATTCGGAACTAAAAATATTAACCTTGAAATGTGATTGGTTGATATTCAAAAATGAATTTGCAAGTTTACACTACCACAATTGTTTGAGATTTGACGTTTATAAATATTTTTTCGTAAAATTTTGTAACGAATCTTTAATATTGCTAGCGGATATATTGCTGTTTGAACCAAGAATACGTAAAAAATAAATTGTTATTCTAATAACACTTTGGTTTTGTTAAAAACCACATTTGTGTATTCTAACCTTAATTTGTTTTAGAAATTTATTTTTTTTTAAATTAAATTATGGATCAACCAGGAACTAGTAATCAGGAATTTTATAATTTTGAAGAAGCATTTTTCACCGTCGAAAGTCAAGAATCAAATCAAACCGAATCGAGTTGTTCAAATGAAGCCAACGATAATTGAAGTTTTCGGGATGTCATTAAAAATCATCACGGTAAAATTATACATAGTGGACAGAAGATAATGATGTATAACATTTATATAAAGTATCGTAATGCAGGACACGTCAAAACACATAGTGTAACTTCAGCTGCTAACGATCTAGGAATTTCAGTTCAGTCAATGTGGAACACTGTTATTGAGATGGAGAAAAGGGGCACATTGTCATCACCAACAAAAAAAAGAGAACGCAAGAGCACTTATGACAAATTAAACGATTTTCAGAAGTCAACATTACGTAGAATAGTTTATCAATTTTTTCTTGCAAATGATGTACTTACCGTTGATAAAATTCTTGATGTAAGTATTTCTTTAGTGTAGTACTTTATAATTTCTTAAGCAAATATTAATTTTATTTATTAGAAAGTGCAAAATAATGAAGTGCTTCCTACCATCCAACGAACCACGTTATACAAGACACTGGCATCATTAAATTTTGTTTGGGAAAAGAGATCACGAAACCATTTATTAGTAGAGAAAGCGGAACTGATCATATGGCGACGTGAGTATTTAAACAGTGTTAGAAATTTTAGAATACAAGGGCGTCCAATATATTATCTTGATGAAACTTGGGTAAATGCTGGTCACACTACGGCTAAAGTATGGAAAGACGAATCTGTAACAAGTGCAGCTGAAGCTTTCAACAAAGGTCTTTCGGTAATAGTATACACTAATTTATATAATTATCAATTACTAAATTATAAATATATTTTAGACAGGATTACAAAACCCCTCAGGTAAAGGTAAGCGATTGATTATTCTTCATATAGGAAAGGAGGCAGGATTTGTAGAAAATGGATTATTATGTTTTGAATCGAAAAAAACTAACGACTATCATGAAGAGATGAATTCAACTGTATTTGAAGAATGGATGGTGAGAATTTTGCCCCTTTTAGAAGCTAATTCTGTTATAGTAATGGACAATGCTTCATATCATTCGAGAAGAAAAGATAAAAGACCACTTAAAAGTTGGACCAAGTCGCAAATGATGGAATGGCTTGATGCACAAGGAATTCCAGCAGAACGGACAGAATTAAATGTAGAACTTTTATCTTAATAATAAATTTGGTAATACAAATTTGATCATCATCATCTTCATTATCGTTTGCACGTTTTAGACTATGTTTACATCAATAAAATTATAAATCTTTCAACAATTTATTATTAAGTATTGATATAAACATAACAAACACAGTATTCAAATATACCTAGTTATTGGAATGGGGATCATTCAACTTAATCGGTGGGAAACGGAAAGTTTTTTAATAATGTTGATTATATGAACTTTAATTTATTGTTTTTAAGGGAAATAGTACAGTCAAAGAATCAGACTATGGATGATAACGTCGTATAGAAGAAATGCAATTAGAATTTCAAGTAAACACAGGTTTTTCTTCCGATGAACTTTTCTAATTTTCTTATGTAATATGTAAAAAGGTTATAAGCAATCTTGCTTACTTTTATGATGGAAAGTTGTATGTAATAATGAAGATGTAATTAAATAATTCCTAAATAATGTTTTGTTCATTGAAATTATTATATCAAGTTAATATTTAACGTATTAAACCCTTTTGTAGGTATGCATGAAAATAAACTCTTGTCGGTATGCAACCAAGCATACTGAAATCACGAACTGCAATTAAACTTATAAATTTTTCTATGTAAACCCGGCTTGGGTAGAAAGCGACATCTAAGACTAATCTTAACCCGAATCGACTATAGTTTTCGACTACTTTTTACAGGCACAATCAGGGCATGCGCGTTGATTGCAAACTTTGCTACTTAGCTTGATTTCAGCTTTTCATTTTTGTGCTTTTGGTACAAACAAAAATTTTTGTGGTACAAACAAAAATTTTTGTGGTACAAACAGGTACAAACGAAGTACAAACGATTGCATCAAGTTCGATTTCAATATTTTAAGATGGGAGTGCTGGTATGTCTCTGGCACCCCCACTTAGAAAGTGCTGTAACTTTTTTTTCTTTTTGATACAAAGGAAAATTTTTGCGGTACAAACAAGTACAAACGAAGTACAAACATGCAGTAGGAAGGGGTCCCTCTTCCTTCTGGATCTTTATTTAGCCCTTAGAACGAACTCAGGCATTTTAAATCACAGTAGATGTTAGATTATTCGGTGGGATCAAACATTGAACCTCGGTTTTTAGCTTTGCAGCCCGTCAATTCAAGATTTACATCACACTGCTGGTCTGGTCTAACCACTGACGCTAACTAAACACAAATATTGTTTACGTGTAATTCTTACAAAATATGAATTATAATAAAGGTAGTATGTATATCTATAATTAATATAATTTGAATTAAAATTTACCTTTTATTTTCTTTATGAAATTAAAATTCCAAAAAATAGTACCCAAACTTTGAAAATCGAGTACACTGGAAAAAATTGAAGGAATATTACCCATGTAAAATGTAAAATGTACTCTGATAATTGAATAAAGTTTACCTTATTTTTGGGGTAAATTTTTAAATACCTGAGATTTAAGGTAATTTTTCCGTGTAACTGGAACATTGGGTAATAGTTATTAAAAAAAGTTTAAATATGCAAGTTACTTTGTAATTATACACGTCAATTTAAGGAAAATTCACCTTAAACATCGTAAAAATACAGAAGTGTATGTAGGAAAATTACATCGCTAAGTAAATTTACAACTAATAATGATGGTAACCTAGTGGCCACCAATACTAGGTGTAATTTTACTCAAAAAATGTTTACATTGTATAGCTTAAATTAGGCGCACTTTTTGAACGATGAACTTCTTTGATTTACGGAGTGCCAGGTCGGTGACCTATATCTCCTTCGTCTGATGTTGGCTGCGGAATTTGAGAACCGATTTCCTCTTTGATTGGTTGGATTCTTGAACCCTGAAAAGAGAAAAGGGGTATAAAAATTATGCGCAGTTTAATAAAAAGGAATCTAATTCGAAGTTAATGGGTGTGGTGAGAGGATGCGTGAATTCTTAGGTCCTTCAGATATCATAGCATAGATAGCATCAAATAAAGATGCTGCAAAAGAATTCGTTTCCTTGTAATCCAAAATTATTGTAAATGGAGAATCTTCTAATAAATAAAAGATTTCTATAGTGCATAATAAAATCAAGCAACCGGTATTATAGTTCAGACCAATAACAGATAGAATCAGTGGCGGATTTATATTTTTGCCGCCTAGGGGCTACTGACAACTTGCCGCCCCCTTTCCCTCCTATTTATTTTCTTGTATTTTTTACAATTTTATTTTATATATTTTACAATTTTAAATGTTACAAATTAAAAAATACTCTAATTATTAATTGTATGCGATGCTAAAATTTCTTTTTAAACCACGCTTTCGTTCTTTGCTTCTGATAGTCCAATCTTTTGGTTAGCTCTGATTTGATAGTCAGAATTGCTACATCTCGAAGGCATAATTTTTTATTCTTTTCAAAACGGAAAACGACCTTTCCGCTAAACAGTTGGATGCAGGGATTGTCAAAAAAAGTCTCAGTGCGATATCAACATAAGGGTATATATCTTGTCGTTCGGTGTCATGCAGAACTTGGCAACATTTAAGTATTGATTTTGGATATTCTTCCAATTCTTTCAAGAATCCGAAAAAATGTATACACTCGTTCACAAAAACCTTCGTTGTTGGTAGATCTTTATCATACAAATTACACAATTTCCTACTGTGTTCATAAGTGTCTTCACATCAAGGTCTTTTTTGTCAGCACTAATAAAAAATTTAAACAACGAGTACAGCTCATCATACACAGTTTTTTTTCTCTATTACGATATTAATTTAATCTGTCAATAATTATCATATTGTAATTCTCTGCCAATCAACTGTACTTCTCCTTCTCGGGTTTCATCTGACTGGATTTTTCGTATCTTTCTCCTGTTCTTTTCATCTTCATATATTGAGTTACATTTGCTTTCGCTAGCGCTTGATTTTCATAATTGTCAAATGCTCTTCTTATACTTTGAATATACTTTGATAATGATCGGTACAATACTGATATAGTTGATAGGTCGATCTCAGATGATTGCAATTTTTTACTTGATATATTAAATCGAGATAAAAGATCTCCTTATAAAAATGCCAAAAAAGCCGTTTCTAACCTTTAAAGTCGAAGAATGTAATTAGATGCTTCACATTACTAAGGCACATGACTTATGGTCTGAGGAATTCTCGTGGATTTTTAAATACTCGTAATCATCAAAGCCTTCTTTGCTAATTTTGATATTCCTCCAACAAGTTGACATAGTATACAAAAAAGTTTTCCACAACTTTCTGAGTACATTAGGTAAGATCGTTTTATTTTCTGTCCATTGATTAAGCTAGTTTCAAACATAGTTTGAGTTAGATAGCGATATTGTCCCCCAATGGATCTTTTGGAGCGGCTAAAATCTACTTTGGAAATGTCTTGATTTCTTCTATTTTTTAGGACATGCTCTCAAATGTTATCTTTGATAGGCCACAAAGTAGGGTCATAAACCATAGCGTTGCTATGAAGTTTAAAATGTTTATCGTCACACATATCAGAGTGTTTCATAGTAGTTGAGCTTGGCTGAGACATTGTATTAGAAAAAACTTCATTGCCGACAAGTTCAGCAAGGTTAAGCCCACGCTCAGTATTGGAATGATTAAAATCATCCTCTTGCTGTTCATTGACTGACATTTCAATTTCAATTTCAATGTTTTTTTACAATTTCTACCTCATTAAGAGGTGTTATAGTTGGGTGTAATTCATTTGAAGGCAAGTCTTTGGCTAATTCACATTTTTGGATTTCCACGTTGGTTTTGCTATCAAATGAGTGTTCCAGTGTTGGGTTTCAAAAAATAATTCTGTCACTCATAGTTTATGATGTAAGTATTGATGTAGTAATCTAGTAATTGATAGAAACAAAATTTGTGTCACTCGTCTTTTTTCGATTCAATTGTAAATTATATTTTCTAAGTTGTTATTAGTTTATTCTAATTAGAATAAATCAGTATTAACCAATTATAACTTAAAATAAGTTAACTTACAATTAACTTACGTACTTACAATTTTTGCCTTTAGTTTAGAATGAAGCTCCCGGATACTGACAATATTAGAACGACAAAAATGGAAAAGTCGTATAATATAAAAACGTTTATAAATAGTTTATTTTATTTTAATCAATTAATTGAAATAGTACCTACTTATCCGTCTAATAAGCCTAATTATTCATTAGGTTTTTTCCACATGTGCTTTTGGTATTTTTGCAAAAATTTGCCGACCCTAAATTTTGCCGCCCTGGGCTATAGCCCCTATAGCCCTCCCCTAAATCCGCCCCTGGTTCGACCTGAATATCGCCATCTGCGTATTGCGGATATGGCTCAATTGCTTTAAGTGTTTCGTTAAATCTGAAACTAGATGTTTTTGGTGCTGATGTGTTGACAGCACAACCACTTGAACTACCATTCAAAAAGTGTGGTTAAAATTGTACACGAAGAAATACAAAATATGGAGGTACTCGAAAACCACTTGCTGAAACTGCTAAAGTAACAATGATCAAATTCCGACGTTCAGCTGAAGTTACCTGATCGATTTGCGATTTGCAATCACTCATTGTGGAACGTGTACAGTAAGTTACATCAGTTTTATCAACGGTCCAGATGTTATTTGGTTGCAATTTAATTTGATCAGCAGCTATTTGATAATTATCAAAAATAAAGCAACATTTTTTGTTGGATTAAATTAAGTAATTCGTGCTAACCTATTTTCAATGCAGCTATGGCACGTTAAAGTTGGTCAGGATCTCTTTTTTCAGTTTTTTGCTTGTAATTGTGTCTCAATTTGTCTTAAAAATCACAAAAAATAGGTATTTGATATGCACAAATACACAAAAATACAAAAAAGTGATTTTGTAGGATTATATAAATGTATCAATTTTAACCAACGCAAAAAATGGGGGTCGGATTTAGACCACACTACTTTTTTGTTAAAAAAAGCAATTTAAAGCATTTTCGTATAAAAGCAAACGATCAATCACTGATTAAATATTATTTTGAAAAACCGTAAGACGGCATTATTAGAGATCACTTATCTTTTTTTGGCGATATATGAAATAAACAAAATTATTACTTTATTAGACTTTAACAAATCTAGATGTTACCTGCAATATGTGCAATCTTCAACCAATCTACGACCAATTCATGGCGACTATAATGAGATCATTACAGTCTCAATTTGTGCTTACGTTTTCGAAATATGCATGGAGGTCGGATTTGGACACCGGTTGGGTTTAGACCACTTTCCCCTATAATATAATTACATTAGTTTTTATTAATTTTTTGGAAATTGTGCACAAATGTTATGAAAAGTGTTGGTTTTGGCATAGTACATATTGCATCCCCAGTGTAAAACTATCACATTTCAAAAAATGACGATTTTGAGTTATGAACATTAAAATATTGGCTAAATTCAACACTTTATAGTGTAAAATTATCATGTCTGTAATGTCAATAGTAGGCAGTGGAGGTCACTTTATGATAGTATAAAAATGTATATAAAGCTATCACACCTAGGCAAGTCAACTATCACAAATCAAAATATTCTTTCTAAATCAAAATACACGTTTTATTTTTCAATTGTAATAATTTCAACCAATAGTAATTCCAATTAGCTCCATACAAAATAAATATTACTTAAAAAAACTATGCTATTTTTAATTGCATCATAAAACCTTCAATGTTATTTATTTCGAAATTATGGTTTTTGAGATGTGATAGTTTTACACTAGGGGTGCGATTTTTGATGTAGTACCTACATGAAGTTAGCTCCGCCATTTTTGATAATTTAAAAATTAAATATTTTAATTAAATTAAATTAAATATTAAATATTTTATGTTGGATTTGTGCCACGTCGTACTGCAAATTTCAATTTTTTGATTTTGTTTATTTCAGATTTTCTGGAGACTGCAAATTTTGGGGGTAACAGTTAGCTCCGCCATTTTCGTTAATGCTGAACTTAACCTATTAGTCCCCAAAGTTGCGTAAACGAAACATTTTTTAAATAATTTTTTTTAAATATGACAATGAGTGAGTTTACTTTTTTCCTGTTATAGTGTGTTCAAACAACAGTAATTATGTTTTTTATAAAATACTTCGATACAATCAAGAAGTTTATTTTTTGCAAATTTATGAACAAAAAAAATTAAAAAACTATTATTATTTTTTTTTTTAATAAACAGTTTAGTATAAAATAAACTGTTTAGTAATAAAATGCAGTAAAAATATTAAATTAGTGTTATTTTCTACCCTTGGGAACTAATGAGTTAAAATGAGCTTAAAGGTGTCGTGAAGTCGTTGAGGCACTTTATTTAAAAAAAATCACAAAAAAATCTCCTTTAAAATGTCGCAAATTAGAATTCGATGCGTTTTATAATAAACAAGTATCAGACCCGTAAACACGGAAATAAATGAAACGTGAAGTCATGCGTGCTCCGCGACCGCTGTAATATCACATGCACGTATTAGAATTTGAGTGCAGTGGATACATTTCGCATAGTTTTTATAACATAAAATCAAGAAAAATGCGTCAATGTTGTGTATACGACTGTAAAAATAATGAAAGAAACTGTAATCATAGTTTTTTTTCATTTCCCAATAAAGAAATTCAAAATTGCACCGCAAGTGGTTGGATAAAATTAAGAGAAAGAACTTCGTGTCTACCAAATCAAGTCGCGTATGCTCCATCCACTCTAAAGAATCCATCCACTACTGAAAAAAAGATTTGGCGCCTATTTAATTTACCTATTAATAATTTAAAACATAAAGCACATGCTTTGAAGTAAGTTTGCTACAGTGACTACAAAATGAATTATGATATCGTTCGACCTAAGTAATACAATATATTATTGCAAATTTTCTTAAATATATTCTTCTTTTTCGCTTCACGGTATAGGCAATTCTGCCTGTTCCGGCACCCATGTTTTTCTCGGCCGTCCCACATTTCTTTTCCCTGAGGGCTTATATCTTCGTGCCGCTAGTGGTAGCCTCTCAGTGCTCATTCGCTCTAGGTGTCCATTCCATCTCCTGTTGTTTTCGACGATTTTATCTTGGAGGTTGTATATATTTAATTCTTCTCTAATAGCTTTGTTTCTTATTCTGTCTGCTCTTGTACATCCCCTTGTTGCTCTCAGAAATTTCATCTCACTGGCCTGTATTCTGCTTTTGTCTTTTGATGTTGGGACCCACTTCTCGCTTCCATACGTTAGTATTGGGACAGCTATTGTTTTATACAGTTTTATGCGTGTATCTGTTTTTGTCTTGTTTTTTAAATATCTGTGTATTGTTCCACAGATATGTCCAAACTTACTTAGTTTGTCGTCTATATCGTAGTCTTTATCTGCAGATACATCACATCCCAGGTATTTAAAATGTATCACTTGTTCTATATTGTGGTCGTTTATTACAATTTTTGTTCTTACCTTGCTCTCCTTTAAACCCTTGAATTAAATAATTAGTTTGTCACTTGTAATTTTAGAGGCTAGCGTCTTTTCTGCAAAAAGCAACATGTGCAACATTTATACATATAGGTTTGAATGCGTAAGTAGTTACTTTTTCACTACGATTCATATTAAAAGGAAAGAATGAGTGGTTTCAGCTAGAAATTTTTTGTATTATAGCTTAAAAAGAAAGTTTTACTTTAATAAAAATAGTTGACCTGTTTCTTTAAATAGATAAAATGATGGTTTTACCCATTTAATATATAATTAATAGTTAATACTCGCTCTTTACTATACGAAACTAATACCCAACGCAGTATCCGCTCGCACGTATTACGTCATTGCGACTGCAGTTCAACTACTTCAAGACACCTTTAATGTGTGCTGCTATGTGCTTAAAAATTATGGTTTGAATATTAAAACTATTTTGGGCCAAAACTATTTTATCGATAGAAGTTAGCTCCTTCATTTCCGGTAATATTAATGATTTATTGTATTGAATTATTTGACGTGTACTATTGTGTGACGTAAAATATAAAAATTTAAAGTAAAGGAATTACTTCTATTAAATTAAAATATTTTACTCAAACTTTTTATATTAATTATTATTGGTAAATTTTCTCTTCTAATTGAAAATTAATTATCGTTTTGTAGGTGACGAAGGCGTTCTGTAACCGCTCATGAGCTAAGGGTGAAAAAAGAAGGTTACACAATCTCTTCACTTTATTATTCATTCTCCCCACCTTATTTACATGGCAAAATTTAACTATTTTACACAATATGATACAAATAATAAAACAAATTCAAACTTTAAAATAATTTACAAAATAAATGAATTAATGTTGTTATGGTTTTCGAAACACGACAATATATATTATACAGAAATAATATAAGTATAGTCTTAGAAAATTTGGTAGGGTAATTCTAGGAGAGTTGAACCACGAGGAGAGATGGACTAGTGAGAGAATTATGGCTTATTTTTAATAGAGAGTATTGTGTATATCACATTTATCTTCATTGTGTTATTATAAAAAAACTGGTGTGAAACTGTTTGGAAATATTTGTTAATTTTTGTGTTATCAAGATATTGTTAAATTACTAGTACCAGAAGTTTTTGAACGTTGTACATTTAATAAGATTTCAGAAGTCGTGGCAAGTATTTTTAAATAATTCTTATAGTGTTAAATAAATAATTTGTTTCTAACGTTACCTAACCTTACAAAACAATCGTTCTTATACGGCTAGAGTAGTGTGGTCCATCTCTCCTATGTAATTAGGTGAGAGGGACCACATTTAAAAAGATAGTTGAAACGTTGCTTCGTAAAATTTCTTGTTGAATTTTGATCGTTTCAAATTATTTTTCGAATTTAAGTAACTATTATTGAAGCAAATTGCAAGCAAGCACATCCAAGCAACATTCTGAATTAAATGAAATTACTCCTGGTAAAGTGTTAGACGAAGTTTCCCCTGTTCTCAATATTTTAGCCATAAAAATAGTTAGAAAACATGGAAGAAGCATAGCAAATGTTCTAAATTCGATGGAAAATATTAGAAACATTATTACATTAACAATTAGAAACATTAAATAATATTAGAAACATAATTATACTGTGTGGTCCATCTCTACTATATTTTTTAGGAGAGATGGGCCGACACATTACATTTACTTTTTTGGAAATTTAGGTTAAGCTTTGCGTTCTTTTGTAAGTTTATGATAATTAAATAAGAAAAGAATGATTAGTTATTAATTTGGTAACTTTTATTACCTTTAAAATATCAAAGTTATGAGCTTTTTTAGAAATGTGGTCCATCTTTCCTAGAATTACCTTATATTTTTTAAAAATTTAACTACATAATAGAAAATTAATGTTTTTCTTATGTTAAATATGACCGAAGATTAATAATAATTGTGAAATAAGGCCCCTTATATCGTATTAAAAAGTTTTTATTTTAAATATTTATCAGTTTTTATAACGCAAATTTTTTTAAAATTCGTTTTCTTGTTTATTCAAGTATTCTAAGTCTTGACCTGTTAAATGTAAATTATTGTCGTTTTTATTGTTTTTTAAATATTATCTATCTATGAAAGTATGTATTCTTTATTTAACAGTTAGAATTCATTAGTTTAATACTATGTTTTAGTTTATTTATTTTATTTAACTACGTTGTTGTTTACATGATTATATTTACTGGTTATTATATAGTTTCGCCTATTTGCATCATCAGATTAATCTGCAATATTTAAACAAATTTTCGCAACAAATAAAACCATACAAACAAAAATGTAAGAAAATTATTTTAAATAAATCGGTTATTTCAAAAACAACAAATTACAAGTACATAAGTCGCAAAGTTAAAATTACACAAGAATCAATAAAATCTGTGTTGTACAAACACATCCATATTTAAAACTTTGTGTTGCTAATTTGCTTTGTTAGACTTTTAATTTCTTATGATAAGATTTAAATTAAATTATAAATATTTATTTATTCGATTCCATGACTTACAAATATATTAAATATATTATTGAAGCTTTAAATTTTAAGAAAGTGTGTAATTTTTTAAATATAAGTAAAAATTAAACCTGATTCTAATCAAAATTTAATATACCAATGCATATAAATATTTTATATAAAATTGTTGCTTTATCTCTCACAAATAATAATTAATTGTGTAAACCTTTGAAAATTAAAATTTTACTTACAGGTGAGTAGTGCAATCTGGTTCACAACACAAGAAATAAATTTCTTAATGTCGACATAACATAGTACTTTTAAATTTCAGGAAAAACTGAAAACAAATAAATTGTTAACGAAATTAATTAACCGATCGGGTAAACTTCCGAAGCACATTTTGATTATGGTACAGTTCAAAACAATTTAACATAAGCTTTCGATTGGCAAAACAATCAGATGTACATTTGGAAATTTAATCATTTTTACCTTTAACTTTGTTTTATTCAGAAATATGATTCACTACTGTTCCTAATTTGGTCAAACTCCCACTAAGTTCTTATTCCCTCTCCAGGTTACTTTGTCTAATCAAATAATTACTTTTTCATTAAATAATGTGTAAATCTATTCCAGTTTATAAAAACTTATTTGGATTATGACTAATTAATAATATTCACATTATGCATCGAATAGGAAGGCACTTCAATGATGTACTCGTAAAAATATTAATTCATTTTCGATATTCAACATTTCAGGTATTCTTAAAAATTTGCATTATCGATCAACCAGCATCACTATAATATTAGATATACCAATTGATATATTCTTTTGTGTTTATTTTTAAAAGGCAAAATAAAAATCTCTTTTTTTTTGAAGATTTTATTACTGAGAATAATAAGCAGTATGCTGTTGTGCAAAAGTTATCTAATTTAAATATACTATCTAATGCATTCTGAAGTTTATACATTTCAAATTAATGGTTTGTGTTATGAATAAAATATTCAAGTTCAGAAAAATCTATTTATTCCTATACTCATTATGTCAGCTTAAAGATCCAGTACGATCTTTTCGAAAATTTAATTTTGATCAAAATCGGATAAGAAAAGTACCATAAATCCTGCATGAAATTTAAAAATGTTCTATTAAAATTATAATAAGTGAGCGAGATTATTTAAAATATATTAGATTATTCCAATTTTGGGTAAATAAGAGCAATCAATAAACTGTACAAAATGTAGTGCAAGTAATCAATTAACTCCTTCCAAAAGTTTAGCTCCGTCCATTGCAGGAGGAGTTCAAACTGGAACCTATCGTGAAGTTTATCCGGAAGGCGGTGTATAAACTCGACGAAGCTGCGCAACGTTGGAAAATTCGATAAACCCTGATCTATTTAATTACACTTCGATGATTATTTCCTGAAACTCACCCCCTTACCGTTTCTGTACGTGAAGAGGGGGAATTAACGTCCAACAAAAAAGTTCAAAAACTACCATAATGTTATAATGAAATTATGGTAGTTAAATTTGGTATGGTAAAAATTTGTGCAAAAAAGAGTCAAAAGTTGCAAAAATATAATGCAGTAATTTTTTTATTTCTTGGTTTTTTTAATTTTAATTTTTTCAATTTTGTTTGATATATATTTTCTTGCTTCTCATTATTTTTACGTTTTTCTTATATACAAACTGATGAGCAAAAATAATTGTGAAATTTTATATCGTATTACTGAATTACATAGTTTTTATTTTAAATTTTTTTCATATTTTTATAACATAATTATTTCAAAATTCTTAGTATCTAAAGATTTTTGTCAATTTTCTTTTTGATTTTTGATTATTCAAATATTCCAAGTCCAAACCTGTTTAATGTAAATTATTTGTCGTTTTTATTGCTTTTTAAATATTAGTTTTCTATGTAAATATGTATTCTTTACTTAACAGTTAAAATTCATTATTTTAATATTTTGTTTAGTTTGTTTATTTTAAAATATAATGCGTTTACTACGTTAACTGTTTCATATGATAAATTTCAATTGAGGTGATTTATGTTATACTAGTGTTTTTCTGGAAAAAATAATTGTTGTTACGTCTAAATATATTGCGAGGTACTCCCAGTAAAAATTTATTTTTTATCGTGGGCTGGGAGGTGACATGCAAATATTTAGTTGGCCCGAGACTCTCCTTTTTAATTTTTATAAAATAAATTTTCTTATCGTATCAAATATTCTTCAAATGTGGTCAATAAGTTTGTTAGTATAAATTTGTGTTGTCAGTCGCGGTCGATCCTTTCTCAACCCCCTTTTCTGGGCACCACTGCACGACCCGCGAGACATCCGAGACGGTACAAGACGACACAGACGCGCGCGCTTTTTGACGCTTGAAGTTCCAATCGCTGATCGCCCACAAAACCCCTTTTTTTATTAGTTTTCGACACACTTTGGCAAACTTCGGTTTAACTTCTTCAAAGTTCAAAATTCAAAATTTATCAATTCCCCTTGTAAAACTTTTGTTCACCACCTCCAACGCCCGTTATCCACACACCAGACGAAGAAGATTAAAGCGCCTACGGCGCTAAACGCTTCGCATTGCCAATCCGCTACGCTACGCTAGTCGCGGTCGACACCCAGACGAGTTCTATGGCTTTGAGTTCCACCCTTGGCGAGTTCTGTAATTTTACAGGGATATTTTTAAATTTTTTTGCCCTACACAAAAATGGCTAATCATACAGCCGTGTTAAAAGGTGTATCTAAAATACATGTAAATTTTACATTTTTAAAATCAATTTTTTTCGAAAACTTTTGCATAATCCTACAAAATTTTTGTTCTAGTATGCTTAGAAAAGTGTCCTTTTACCAATATTCAATAGGAAAAAGTTAAAATCGTGTGATAGGAATTCCGACAGATCCCATCACAAGTAAAAATATTTACCTTAAACGACAGATAACAGCCACCGAAGTCCAAGGCGACGGTCTAGAACAGTAATATGATTTTAAGTAATTAACAAAATGTAATTGTTTGTTTGCGAAATGTAAAATATATTGGTTTATTTGGAAATAGTCGATTTTAAAGTTTAGAATTTGCTCCTAAGAAACATCCGGTTGTTTGAAACGTGCTTTATTTTGTTAAATGTATGTGTACTTAAAGGAAATAGTTGCAACAAAAATTTTCAACAGACACAGCCGGCCGCAGTAGTCTTATAGAAGTGCAACTGCTAATATTCTATAATGGACGTTTTTTAAGTTTCGTAATCCTTGCTTCATAAGAGCGGCCCTCAGAGTCGTTTTTAGCAATTCGATCGCGTCCCAGGAATTTTTTAAGTTGTTGGGCTTAGAGAATCGTTATTTTCAATGTTGGGAAGCTTTTAGCGATGTTTTTATGATAGTATCTAGTAATTCTAGTTTAATGATAATAAACATTATTTAGGTTATACTAAAATAATTTCTTAAATTATTTATTTTTCAAAAAAATATTATTGCAGTTCCATTATATTCGATACTTAAAGTTAATAATAGTGAATAACATATTGCATTCGACTCGTATTGGTTTTAATTTATTTATTATGGACCTTATAATTATCTCTTTTTTGAACATCAACTATATGTTATTAATTTATTAGTCATGATCCAAATATGCATTTATAAACCGGAATTGATCTGCACATTATTTATGCAAACTTACAGTAATTATTTGATTGGGCAAAAAGACTTGGGGAGAGAATGAATATAAACCTAGTCTAGACTGACAACAAATTACAAAGAGTAATAAGCTACATTGCACTTTTGAACACGAAGAAGTTTGTATCTTTTCAAAATATTAAATTTTAACAATTAAAATAGAAATAAATATAATTAAATCTAAAAGACTGTTACATAACAACTTTTTTTTTTTCAAGTAATTTGCTTATTAATTTCAAGAGTTCTTTAACTTTTGCGTGTTAAAGATAATTAAAATGTCAGAAACACAGTGTCTACCTTTCATTTTTAATTATGCATGTTTTTTTCAGTTTCAAGTTTAATTTGTTTCCATTCCTTATTCTGGAATCGATCTGAAGTGAAAATATTATTTGAAAAACTTTAAAGCTCAAGTTTTGAAAATGCTGAAGGTGAAAACGCTTTTATAAAACAACATCAAGATATTGTTACGATACATGTAAGTATGAAAGTATATTTATTTGTATACCGGGTGTTCATTTTATAACTTATATAACTTTCGGATTTCGAATTCATTTGAAGGTCAACTTTGTTTTATTTAAATGGCAACTTATATTATTTTGGCAGATCATTATTTTGCATGAACAAATAAACAACTTTTGTTCAAAATTTCAAAATTTATTCGACGTAGACGTTACGGGTAAAATGCATTGAAACAAAATAAAACCATTTTTATAAACTGCAGCTGATTATAATCGAAATTTAATTTTTTAAAAGTTAGAATGCTCCTATTGCTTTTGTTATTATTCAATTTATTAATTTTAGGACAATTAAAACAAAACACTGTCACATAAAACAAATAAATTGACATTAATTACTTCAACTATTGTTAGTTTTGTGATTTTCAGTGTGTATTTATTTTCCCCGTTAACTTTAGATCTGACGAAAGTTTGAAATGAAATCATTACAATGATTTATACTGTAGAAAAAAGAATAGAATTAATTTTCTTGTACGGAGGAGCTCAAAATGAAAATAAAATATCATGAACCAACTATAGCGACATCTGCTAGATTTTATAGTCTCTTCCTATTGATCTAGAACCTTAACCCCTAGCCGGTTCAGTAAATGTAATAAATTTAGGCTAATTGATTTGTTAACAGCCGAGACCATTATAAATTTTATTTTAAAACAAATTAAAGTTTTGTCCACAATCCGGATCACTCAAAAAAATATACGTTTTATTAATAAACGGTAGCGTTTAATTAACATTTCGCTAGCACAATGAATTTATTTATCGGTAGAATAAAATATTGCGCAAAGTATTTAATTAATTTATTACAGCATTTATCAATATTAAGAATCCTTGTTTATTAATATAACGAAATTTTTTACATTGGTCAATGTAAAATATTTTTTCTAGCAGTAAATTTTTCATTGTATTAATGAAAGTTTTTATTTGTTAATTGATAACATGAATCCGTATTAACAAATAAAAATCGCTGGTTCAAGAAATGTCATACAATAATTAACAAAAACATTTTTTAAGTCAACGAATCTGTTCCATTTCATTAATAATTTTAAGACTGCAGCCCGTGGGTATGCTCTCCTGAAAAGGGCTGATATGGATTTTTGCTTTATATAGCAAGTGGGAATTCTTAAGAACTTAGTAAGAACTAAGATTAGATTTAATTGTTCCCTTAGTAATAATTTCTTTAGAAAAGAAATTTTTAAAAGTTTTAAATTATACGAATAAATGTTTAGTAGAACCTCCATTAGATATATTTATGGAGTTTGCCAATTGTAATCTTCAACAAAACAGTGAAATATACAATGAGTTTTGTGATTTAGTATTAGAGTTAAATTGTACAAATCAATTTGAACTCTTTAACACAGATCATTTGCTACACAAAATTTTACAGAGTAAAGGGTATGTTGAAAATGTTAAAGAATTTACAATAATTAATAATGAAGCAAGTGTAATTTACACCATACTGGTAATTTAGTAAATGACGAAAAAAAAATTATAGGCGTAATGATGCCTTTAAAATTTCAATTTGAAAAATTTTTTGAAAAAGGAAAATTACACAAACTTACGCTCGATCACATAGAGCACTTATAAAATAGCGATTCTAATAAATTAACTAATTTTGTGGAATGTAAATTATAGTAAAAAAAGAAAGCATTGTATCCTAATAATCATGTAACATATTTTGTACCTAGACGATTTTGAAATTAACAACCCTTTTGGCTCAAACTCGACAAAATATTCAGTTTGTAATGTCTATTATTCCTTTCCTGGTCTTCCAGTTGAATCTAAATTAGAAAATGTATTCTATATGCTGCGGTTATCAAATTTACTGATTTGAAAACGTTTGGAAATGAGAAATGCTTTCAATATCTTAAGAAGAGTTAAAAGACTTAGAAATAAATGGAATAGATATGGTGAAAATTCTACTCTACATGTTCATTTCATTTTGGGACTAGTTTTAAGAGGTAATCTAGGCTTAAATTCATATTTAGACTTTAGCATATCGTTTTCGAGTAATTTTTTTGTAGCTTTTATAAAGCGAACAACCGACTTATTCAAAACTTAACTATTGAAAATCATGAACTAATGAGGACTATTGAAAATAACAGTTCCGATGATATTAATTCCGAGAGCATGGGAATTGTAAACAGATCATTGTTTAAAAATATTCCATTATTTTATGTTGTAGAAAATTATTATGTAGACGCTATGCACCATATTTTTGAAAGAATATGCCTTTACAATTTATGCAATTGTGTCATTTATTTTATTCGCGTAACGAAATATTTCAGTTTAGATATTTTGAATTCACGAAAAAAATATTTTGAATATAGGCCTATTAGAATCTGGCAAAATTGATCAAAATCACCTAATCAAAAATAGATTAAAAATGTCAGCTAGGGAAATCATGACTTTTATTTTATTTTTTCCTCTCATGATTGGAGATTTGGTCCCATCTGACGACAATGTTTGGATTTTGTTAATAAATTTTATTAAAATTATAGATATAAGACTCTGTTTTGAAATAGATGAGACATGCATTACATTATTAGAAAATAAAATAAAGTAACAGCCCCACTACAATTATTATTATGTAGATATAGAGCAAGATCTTACAATTGAACCCCCCTTTTACACTTTATCATCAAATTTTGATATTAGTATTTTTTCATCAAGTAGTCACTATTAACAATTAATCCCCAATACAGTTTTTAAAAATTTTCATTTTAGCAACAATTTTTTTGTTAATCAAAATTTTTATGACTTTTAGTTAAAAAATCGATAATTAAAAAACTATTAGAGATATTTCAATGAAATTTTCATAATTTATAGTTCAATACTTGTATTTTAATGAAATATGTAAGAGTTCAGATTATTTATATATTTTCATATTGTTAATTAATTTTAAAGTTAACAAATGAAAATTTAAATGACTTCTCCCTCAAAAAAACAAAAATTTTTTTTCTCGGTATTTTGCATTAAACATTTAAGTAACGAAATCCGCGAAAAAATTTGACTGCTCGTGATTAGATTAAGCAAAAAAATTTATTTATGACGGGCGGTGAGCGCTGTCGGTACAACGCGCTACCGCGCGTCATTGACTTATCTTTAGATCCACTCAGTAATTACAAATAAAAAACAATACTTTATCTTTTAAATAAAAATATATTTTTATTTAAACACTTTATTTATAATAATTGTAACATCTTTTGAAAAAAGCTTGCACTTGAGTAATACATATATTGACTCAAAAGTCTGCGTTTTTCTAGATCTGCCATTATCGAGTGCAATTTAAACCCAAAAAAACACGCCATAGGTGGGGCTAATCTTATGGAAACAGTCAATCAAAAAATTGAAACTGGATATGTTTACCCGAAATTTAAAAGTATCCATAAAATTTAATGTTTATATTAGTACTTAATTTTTTATAATTATTTTTTTAAATCGTAAAATACATAAGAAACTTTGTCTTTCTGTTTGTAACGTACCTTCGATTGATTCATTTTAAGTTAAAAACCTATAAAAATTGGAAGGTTGTTCCAAATCAGTGCGGCCTTCAGGCCGCACAACTTGGTGCATTTAATTGTCTCCCAATTAAGTTTGACCATATTCGCATATTTTATATAATATTACGTTAAAATAAAAGTTAAGTTAGGGTCAGCTGTGTAAAGCTCAGATTAAAATTAATCTAACTCAGTCTTTGGCGTTGTGATTTTATAAGCACTAAGTTGGGTTAGATTTAATCTTAATCTAAGCTTTATATAACTCACCCTAACTTAATTTTTAACCTAACTTAATTTACTATAAAATATGCGAATTTGGTCGAAATTAATTGATATGGTACTTAATGTACCAAATTGTGCAGCCTAAAGATCCCATTGATTCTTTATAATTAGGAACCGGATTATATGCATTTGCATATTTAGGTTATTTCTTTAGGATACCGCATATTTCGACTGAAATCTACTGACCGTGCATATTTGGGCAAATTTTCTATAATTAAAAAAAAAGAAATGCATAAGATCCTGCTCTGACAATTTAACATAACTAAATTTGGTGGTACTAACAAATTAAATTTTGGGTTGGCAATGCAAGACCATTACCCACCTAAAAATATTAAGTATAATATTATCAATATTATATATAAAAATGGTATTTTTAAATAAGTTAATAAAATTAAAATAAAATTTAAATAAAAATTTTTTTTTATATAATTTATTATTATAAAGTGTTTAAATAAAAATATATTTTTATTTAAAATATAAAATATTGTTTCTTATTTGTAATTACTGAGTGGATCTAAAGGTAAATTAATACCGACAGCGCCCACCGCCCGTGGGCCACACCGTTTTTCTGTTTGGATTGCAAAAGACTATTTGAAGACAATCAAAAAACATTGATTATTCCCGTGTGGTGTTTGGATTATAATAGTACAAGCAGGACCGGCGCTAGGATATTTGACGCCCTAGGCAAAATTTACAAAATGTATCTTCCGGTACTTATGCGTCTATCATACGCGAGGCGCCACGTCATCAAATATTGAGAATTATTTCTACAAGTAGTGAGACACATACTTCCCCTTCTATGTATACTAAAACATTGAAATTGCTTACAATGCCGGGAGTTATTTTTTCGCGAGAGACAAATTTATAATAAAAATTTATAGTATTAATATTTCATTTTACGTTGCACACTGCAATTAATTTTTGCACCTCGATCTGGTTTGCGCCCTTTTATCATTTGCGCCATATGCAGTTGCCTAGTTTGCCTAGCACCGGCCCTAAGCACAAGTAATTACAAGCTATATTATATTTAACATATATTATTTTTATACGCGCTTCGGTTATTACTCGTACGAGTGCTTCATTGTTGTGTATTGTGAAAGAAGTATCTTTATTTAATAGACCCTGCCACCGATGACATTGTTTTTTATATAATTAAAAAATATTTAGTAAACAAGAACATTTTTTTAACAAAGTTAAATTCAATAATCAAAACATACCTTGCTGTTTCAATAACGACGCTATCGTCATTATTGCTATAATCCAAGTTGAACTAGATTGACTTAGAGTTAAACATTTTATTTTAATCTAATGAAATAAAATATTGATAATATACTTTAGTTATTTTGAAATAAGCTAATTACCTCAATAATTTCGAGCGCGAATGTAAGTGGACCGTTGTTTTAGATTAGGGTGATTAATTTGCCAAAAAATTTTCTTGCCGGAAAAAAATATTCACACTCCTTAAAAATTACCTTACTTCAGAAACTATTGAATTTTGTCTGAAAATAACACATTACTGATAAGGAAATGAATATTTGTGATTTATTGACGCGAGAGAAAATACTAAATATTAAGATTTTTTAATTTTTTATTAAGATTTTTTTTTCAATTACCCGTAAGAGCTTAATAAAATTAATTAAATGCAGTGAAGCATCGATAATCCGGATCAATTGCGACCAGAGGCTATCCGGATTATCAAAAGTCCGGATTATCGAAGTACTACTGTATAATTGCAAAACGCATTAATTAGATAAATAAATTCTATTATTATACCACGAATACCTTAAATTTTTTGTAGTAAGTTTTGTAGATTACCTTTCTGTTTGTAGTGAATTAAACTATATAATTTCGAAAATGTTTTAGTTCTGCTAGGGAACATCTGGGAAATCCTTCTCCCCCTTGCTTCCGCGTTTGGGTACTCTTTATAAAAAATAATCATAGTAAAATCAAATTCATATAATGGTAATAGAAGAATTAAATCGGTTGTTAAAATTTAATATTCATCTTAGAATAAATAATGCTTTCGTCGATTTTTTTAATAGAAAATTTAGTTTTTACTTTGGCTTATTAGTTTTTGCAGAAATAGTGATAAAAGGCGAATGTGCCATTCCTTCATCAGATTTAAATAAATATTTTTAATTTATCCACAAAACTGTCGGATATTTAGACACTTATGGTTGTTTGTCCAATGAGATTTCAAATGCCATTATTATAAGAGTTATCAAATAATATTATTATATGTTATGTAATAACAATGCATTTCAATTTTTGGAACGAAGTTCCTTATGGGAGGATGCGAAGGGGGTACCCTAATCAGAAAAAAACGTCCGTAACGAAAATGCGTAAGATTTTTATATTGTTCGATACTTACACCATCTGGTGGTCAAAAGCGGAACATCTGCTCATTGCCTAGAAAAAATTTCTCTAGAAAAAAAGTTGCCTTCACCGGGATTCGATCCCTCGGCTAAAATGTGTAGGCGGAGCCCTTTGCTCTACGCTACAATGGGTATCGTTAAAATTAATAGTAATACGCTATATAAGATACTCTTTGCGTATTGCGAATTAAGAACGCGTTAAAATTGTTAAACCGACGAATAATTTAAAAAAATTTAATTTAATAATTATTAAAATTATTAGCCGAAAATAAACCCCCAAAATTTAAAAAAAGTCGGTTTTGAAAAATGCCACTCAAATACAAAAAATTATCTAAAGCCGAATGTGCAAAAAAAATTTCGAAAACTTCAAAGATGACCGCGATGATTGCGAATTTACATCGACTTTGACACATGCCGAAATCGCTATTTTGGCAATTTTGTAAAGTAGTTTTTGATTTTTATCGATAAAAAAATCATAATAAAATATTTTTATATCCGAATAATTATTTATTTTTTACCTCGACTAGAACTTGAAATTAATATTTATGTAATAAATAAGGTACTTCGTTCCTATCTGGTGTCCCACGACTCCACATTTTATATTTTTTTGTAATTATAGTAAAATTTTAATTTTTGCTTTTTTAAATATATCATTATATAACAGTATAATCCAAATCATTTTGAACAGTGATCTCAAGACATAATAATTATTGTCGGATAACTGCAAAATAAAAGTGGGATCGAGTTTTATGCATATCTCTCTTGCAAGGTTAAATCCCAGTTGCATTGGGCCTAGTTTTATACGATAACGAAAAATTTTATTAATGTTATATAGTCGAACAAGTGCGAAATTATAATATTATATCAAATTTATATGCATTTATACTTATTTTAGTGTTAATAATTTTTTATCTTATATGATCTTAAATTTATCTTAAACATTATATGATTTCATATAAAAATGGTGTTATTTTTAAAATCAGTTAAATCACCAACAGCTTTGTATACGTTTAGTTCTAGGAAATTTAAAAGTTGTATAAAATTAGCAAACATAAAATATGTACGAGTATAAAAATACTAAGTAAACCTTTAAAAATTCTCCCCGCTCTTACAATTGATAAAATGTTTAAACTACATAACAGAGAGGGTAATTTTCGTATTTTAAAAGGAATAGCTTATCGTATGTTAGAAATAGCGACGCGTATCGGTAAAACAATAATAAGTTAGGTGACTTCAAAATTTGTTAAACTTATTGTCTACCCGCGAATTATAAAATACAACAAGCTTATAAGCCCCCTCGCGTTCGTGAATCAAAGCTAGCTGCGTATATCTTATCCTTAATTGTTGATAGTAACTACTTGATGAAAAAATACTAATATCAAAATTCGATGATAAAGTGTAAAATGGGGGGTCCACTTGACGTGATCTTGCTCTATAGAGAATAAAGAAATTTATTGAATCAAATAAAACTTGAAGTTAAAAATTTTTTTTTAAATTCAAAATATTCTGAAAAAAATATTTGAAAATAATGATAATGAATGAAAATATTTGAACATCATCACTAAATTCATGGATAATGGACAATCATTAGATAGATAAATACTCCTACAAATCGCTATTCACCACCATTGACATTTGTTTCATACAGTTGATATTTATAAAGTCATTTTACTTTTTATAATCATAATTGACGCAATCATTCGGTTAGTACAATCTTTAAAATATTAGTACATCGTGTGAATTTCAATGATTTGAAATTCGAATTCTTTAAGTGGTAAAAAGGAACCACTACGACAAAAAGTTGAATACTATATCACTGCATCGTGCAGACTGGAGCTCTAACTTGGAACCTAATTTCAAAACTCGCTCAAGATAACTAGAAAAATCAGGTGAATGTAGTACATAGTATTTCCAAATTTTAGTTTTATATTTCTTCGTTAAATTGTATATCCAACTCTTCGACCACTAAAATTATTTGAACTTATATGAAGTTCTTAGTACTACTCGCAATTATATTTTAACATGTAATTTTTGTTTTATTTAATACTTGTAACAAATTTTTGTCATTTGATTCATTTTTACGCACGATACTACCTTAAGTGCGTTTGGGAGTTACACCTATGGCAGATCTTGTATCATTGTTAGACGCCTGGGGGAAAGATTAGATAGAACATTAGCGTGAACAACAGTGCAAGTTTGAAAATTTCCATTTTCGTTAGATAGGTATGAAAATTTGTTTGGTTTTCGTTTGAATTTTATAGGAAGCACCCTTTCTACGGCGGGTTTCACAAAGTCTGGTTAACCTGTAGTTTAGCGGTAACCGTTGCTTAACCTATGAAAAAGTGTTTCACAATCGGTGGCCTGACGGCTAACCTTAGGTTAGGTGCTGGTATCTGTAACCCACAGAAGTTTCTTGAATTAACTCGAGGTTTACATCAACTATCACTTTGTTTGCGGTTGGAACACACAGAGAGCAGTGCTCTCATTGATTTTAAACGGCTAGTGGTAAAATTTTGTCATTATTTGTGAAACTTTTAAACCCGTGTCTCACTATAAAATTTTTATAAAATAGTTTTTCTAAAAATTTGTATACAAACGATATGACGTAACGTGACATAAAAATAATTTAATTTGAGTTGTGTTGTGTTATATGACATTATAATAACTTAATAATAACTTTAACCATAATTAATAATATCCATAATTAATAAATTAAACACAATCGGCTGTTATTATACCAAAAAGTAAGATTACAACCATGATTATATATTTCATATTTTGTGTATTCATACTTCATACCTAAATTTAAATTGAGAGTGGTTTCAACAGCCAATGGGATGCCTCCTTTTATAAAATTTTTATAAAAACGTTTTCGTGACGTCATGAAAATAGAAGTATCATAAAAATATTTTTTAGAAACGTCATCTTTATAAAACTACTGCGCTGTCACACTATAAAAATTGTTTTTATACAAATTTTATAGTGAGACACGGGATTAAAAATTCATTCAAGATGTAAACTGCTCGGATCTTGGTTATATTTTTGTGTACTTTTATCAACGGTATTGCATAATTGTGTTAAAAGATAGCAGCGATGTATAGACATCTGCTTAATCATTTTGAAGAATATGACACTCACGATTTTTTTGTTAAAAAAAATCCCTTGCATCTAGTTTTATTTTCCATCTATAACAATAACCACCTGAGATTGCAATCAATACCTAACTAAAGTATAAAAATATACCTAATATTTATAAAAAGTAATAAAATAAAACAAGAAATAAAGTTTTACTTCTTATTTATAAGTTTTATAATTTATAAGTTATTATAATGACAAGTAAATGACAAATGACAGACAAATAAGTAGGCTACCAACAGTGATTATAGAAAATCACTAGCTACAAAGCTGCTACATTTCTAAACCTATGGTTAACTGCCGGTAAGTAGACCCAAGGTCAAAATTCGTTTGTGAAACAGTACCACCTTTCAAACTTCAGGTTAACCTTCAGGTCAAGGTTAGGTAACTTTAGGTTTTGACTATCGATTGTGAAACCGGCCGTTAGAAACTTATATTAATTTGCTGTGTCTTAGTACCTAAATAGATGGAACTACTGAATTTTTACCACCTGGATTGACCAATTTTTTTGTGCATACCTATATAATTACTAGTTCAACTAGTTCATCGCCTGATGATGTCATAGTATGGTGAAAACGTTTGCGATAATATACATACGGTGTATTTATATTGTGTTAACTTAAACATTTTAGTTCTGAAAAGTGTTTGTGCTTTTTTTGGTATTCTCTAAAAAATTTGATATGATTAATATTGAGTTACACTACCTAAACCACTTATCTATTGATTATATAATCACTACTGCAGATTAAACCTTAGTTTTATGCAATCAGCGTTGGTTTGTCCGAGCGTCTACTTCCTTTCAGTTGGTCACCTTGGATAGCTTGAGATGGACAATTTGTGTTTTGTGAATTACTTGTGTAAATAGCATTTATCTGTTTTAGTAGTTTCTACATATTTCATTGACATAGATTCGGATCCAAAAAAGAGCTCTTGGAAGGAAGACGGACAAATTAACATATTTGTATCTCTGCGATTACTCAATAGCAGGTCAGAAAGGAGTAGAACTGGGTAAGTGCTGTTCATTTCGTATTTTGCAATCACTTGTTTTCTAACGACACATCAAGCCTTGCACTGATCTAGTTGATTAGTTTTGGATGAATGGATGTTGATGGCACTCCAGCTATTTGGTTGCAGGCGACCATCAGTCAATCAGTAATAGATTACTTTTTTTCTTTTACACGTCTTTAGCGTTTACTGTTTGGGACCAAGAGTTCAGTATTTTTTGTATAGCTATTGTACATCTGTGTTTTCATAACTAAATCTTTCATCTCATCTATAAAATTGAATAAATCCCCTTCATTCGATTTGTTGAGTTTTATTTCAAATTTTAAATAATAATAATAAATAATAATAAATAATAATAACCTTTTTATTACAAAACTTAGAATTAACTAACCAAATTAAGAATGTATCACATAATATACCTTCATCTGGTTTATCATATGAAGAAAAGATTGCCATATCTCTACGTAAACTCGCGAAAAGTTCAGCACTAATTTTTAGAAAAACCGATAAAGGTAATACTATTGTTTGTATTAATAAGAAAGACTATATTAAAAAAGTAGAAGATTTTATAAAGCCGGAAAGTTTTTCCATAATTAAAAAAGACCCTACTTCTAAATTCCAAGTACAGATAAAAGATGTTATTAACAATACTCGGATTATTATTTTCAAAAAGGACAGGTATTTCCTAATTTGTATGAACCCACAAATCCTGGACTTTATGGTCTTGTCAAATTACATAAGGGACATCCTATTCGACCTGTTGTTAGTTATATTAACGCGCCGTGCAGAAATTTAGCTTCTAAATTAATTGACATTATTAAATTTTACACAAAATTTGAACCCAAATATACAGTAAACAATTCACTAGATTTAGTTAAGAAATTAAATAATAGAATCATTAATAATTCCCATAAAATAGTATCATTTACTACATCACAATAATTAAAGACAATAATAAACACTCTTTTGATATTTTCCATAAACCTGCGGAAAGTGATATAATTATTCCTAATAGCTCTGCACATCCTTTTACACATAAAATTACGTCTTTTCGCTCTTTTCTCAATCGCTTAATTAGAATTCCCCTAAGTAACGTAAATTTTAAAAAAGAATTAGACAGAATTAAATATATCGCGATCTCTAATGGATACGAAGTCGCTCTTATTGATAACTTATTACGCCTAATTAAACAAAAAAATTCTATCGAACTCAATATATCCGAATATATTTTAAAAAAATAACGCGAACTTGAATGTCATTACTTTTCTCGGAAACAAGTCAAACAAAATTGTGAAATATTTAAAACATAACAATTATGACATCGCTTTTAAAACGGACAATAAATTTAACATATTTATTAATAACGCGAAATCAAAATCAGACATGTTAACTAAGTCAGGGGTTTATGAGCTCACTTGTGAATGCTCTCAAAAATACATTGGTCATACCGGTAGATCTTTCAAAACACGATTTGATGAACACACACGATCCCACAGACTTGCAGATAGAAAATCGACTTTTGCGAAACACCTACTAGACACAAACCATAAACAGGGGGATACGAAATTTTACACGTTGAACAAAAAAAGTAAAAAACTGGAATTTTTGGAAGCTATGGAAATTAATAAATTAAAATATTCATCTTCATTACTAAATAGTCAATTTGATTTAAATAACTTCGCCCTTACTAAACATTTTTAATAAATAATACCCCCCCCCTCCCTTTCTAACTTACCCTACATCCACTTAGATTATTTTTCTTTTATATTAAATATATCCCTCCCCTCTAGTAAATTCACACAAAATTATACAATTTAAAAAAAAAAATACCTCCCTCCTACTCTCTCCCCCTTTCCCTTGCAATTTTGTCGATAAATACGGAAATTTTTTTGTTTCTCTTTCTAGTTCATTGCTTGACGATGCCATAGTATGGTGAAATCGTTTGCGATAATATATGTACATACGGTGTATTTATATTGTGTTAACTTAAACATTTTAATTCTGAAAAGTGTTTGTGCATTTTTTGGTATATTCTAAAAAATTTGATATGATTAATATCGAGTTACACTACCTAAACCACTTATCTATTGATTATAGAAAGAAGAGAGGTCATCAGAGAAAAGAAAAGATGTTTTAATTGTTTATATTCACACAATTCACTATGCGCTAGTAAAAGAAGTTGTAATAAGTGTGAAAGAAAACATCATCCATTATTGCAACTAAGAACGAAGATCACCACCAGCCATAAGATACGGTAATACAAAACTGGCATCAGCATTTTCAAAACAATATAATTACAAGCCAAGACAAATAAATTTCAATTCAAATACAAGAAGAAATCATAAGAAACCAACCATGACCAGCAGGCGACAAACAGATCAGCACAACAGAGAAACGGCAAATAATCAAGTTGCGAAAAAATCATATTCAGCAAACCGCAATGAAAGTATAGTATTATTAGCAATGGCTTTAATATGCACAACAGCTCAAAATGGCAACAAGGAATATTTAAGAGTTTTAATTGATTCTGGAAGCCAAGCAGCTCTGATGAGTGAAGAAGCAGCTCAACGAATAGGATATCCAAGGCAGACAATTTTAGCAGAAATATCGGGAATAAGTGATTACAGTCCAAAAGTTTCAATACTCAAGATGCAAGCAACAATGAAACTAAGATTTTCAAGCGAATTTTCACTAAGTGTCAATTTCATAATACTACCAAAACTAACAAAAAATCACCCCAACCAACAATTAAATATGAAACTATCACAAGCATATGTAACAAGTTACTATATAGATCCAACATTCAACCAACCAGGACTAATAAACACAATATTATTAGGATCCGAAAAATTAGTGAGAATTATACAACACGATGTTCAGAAAGTTAACTATGGCATAATAAGTCAAGAAACAAAACTAGGATGGATTTTATCAGGTAGCATGCAACAAACGATCAATAAACCAGTAGAGATAATAAACATGATTAGTCGCTGGAAGAAGTAATAATCAACATCAGGACATCTTAATCAAAAACACAAGCATACTACAGTTATTACAATATCGCATCTTAATGGCATACAATTGTTTGAGAAATCGGAGACAACAACCAAAAATCAAAAACCGACTAAATCCTTCGGATACAACTGTAACATTCAGTTTGGTGCGGCCCTGCATATTGAAGTTTATTAGAAACAAATTCCCCCCTTTTCGAATTTTAATAGGAAACGCGGAAAATATGCGTACCCGATTTAACCACATATTTCACTTTCAAGCCATAATTGATAGAGTTAACATCACAAATTTTGGAAACTTTAGTTAACTCAAATAGTTTAATTTTCATAAGAACCGAACAACAGGTAATAATTTAACTGAATTGTGATAGTTGACCAGAAAGTTATTGTTAATTATTTGAACAGGTTCTTCTTTGTTCTTCATTTTGGTTATTTGTTTCGCTGGAGGATTCAACAATTTTGAAGAAGTCGAATTACAAGTTGCTTTTGGGGAGCCTTCCTGTCTGAAGGCTGTTAGATCGCCTTGTCGAATGTCAATATCACAAAGAGTCAAAAGACAATTAGAAATTCTTGCCGCCATTCAGATAAACAAGAAAGAAAAGAGAAACATACCAGGCAGGGCCGTATTTAAGGGGGGGGGTTTTAGGGGTTACAACTCCCTCCGAAATTATTTATCAATTAATAAAGTACTGAAAGTTCGACTGAAATCGTAAAAAAAACAGAAAAAACTAAAACAATTTTTACAACTATAACAAAAACATTAAACTTTGTTTAAATAAAAATTAAAACTAAAGAGAAATTTCTAATAAATTAAATCCCAAATTAAAAAGTCGGAAATTCGTATTATAATCCGGCGATTGGCGACATTGGATTAAATACACGTACTACTAAATTGCAAAAATATAAAAACCGAAGATGAAGAATATAAAAATGCCCTAAATATTTACAGTACTGTGTAAGAGTCTGCGACCACTTAATTAATTGTTAGTTATTAATTACTCCTATTCATTAATTTTCGATTTTTTGAAAAATAATTATATTGAAATAAATGAAATAGGTATTTTATCTTAATTCTTACTATTATGGTAAAAATTTTAAATTGTAATAAATTGTTTGAACCAAAAATTTTAAAGGGAACATAAATTTTATGACCATCATGGGCAGCATAGCTTAAAATAACACTTCCGCAATAAATTAGAGTAGGCATTGTAAACCCATAAATTGTTTTACATTTTGTACATTTGTATACATAAGTGTACATTTGCTTAGATTTGTGAAACTTCCTTTCAATCTAGTTTAGTTCTTCGTTTTGACAACATTATTTTACTATATCGCCATCGGTAAAATAAAAATTTAGTTTGTGATTTTTATTCAAATTTTAAAATTAAAAAATTTTATTTAAAAACGGTTTTTTACATGAGAGTTTAAAATTAAAATATGAATAAATTTAAACTTATTAAAAATATCATAGTAAACAAAACTTTTAAAATGGTATGAACAAAATTTTATCAGCAATAACGCCCCCCCCCCCCCCCCCAGAAGTCAACTTGTAATCAAAATTTGTCGCTTCTTTGACAAATTATATTTTCAACCACTAAATAGAGTTCATAAAAATCAAAATTTTTTCTGAATATCAAACTCAAATAAAGAAAAATCGCGCAAAAAGATAATTATTTTATTTAAATAAAAACAATTTTTTCACAATATTTCAATTTTTTTGCGGTAACTTTCGACAAAATACTTTCAAACAAAATTTTCTAATAACAATACTCAAAAATAAAATCTTAATTGCAAAAATACTTGTACAAAATTAAACTCAAAAAATCAGCGGAGCAAAATATAGGCTTCTGTCGTTTCCGCCATCTTGGCAAAAAACCTTCCTCTAGTCACTTTTCTCCAAACATTACATTTCAAAAATTAATATAACAAAATTTAAATTTAGAAAAACTTCTTTTGTATTTTAATAAATTAGCTATTTATTTTGCAATTTTTTTAAAACCCCCCCCGAAAATTTTATCTAAATACGGCCCTGATACCAGGTCGTAATAAAAATTTTATGTTGCGCCAACGAAGTCAAATGTCAACAATCATCCGAAACGATTCAATTATTTTTTTATGTTCAACAATATATTTTGAATTTGTAATACAGTAAAAGTAGTAGAAATTAATTGGAAACCTGCAGGCAAATAGCTATTCGGCGCGCGGGGTATACGTTTTGAATTATTATAAATTTTCTTGTTCTATCGTCGATTGCTGTAGATGCGAATTTATTAAGTTTTTGTTCAATATAATTTGAAACCTGTCTGACTTTGGGTTTTCTTGATACATAAATTATTTTTACAGTTTTAATAATAGGTTGCTTAATAAAGTCAGTGGCGCCTATATTTTATAAATTTTTAGGCAACCTAAAATATTCTTAATTTCTTTTCTAATATATAAAAGAACCTGCGACTCGCTCTCCCCCTATCCATCAAAGCTACCGGTAACCGTTGTTAGCCGGATATTTCTTTTTTTTTGAATTAAGAAGGTTATCCAACGCGGGTTGAAATGGCCAGCTACAGCCATTGTAAAATATCTACTAACTTTTGGGAGGCAGAATGTTTAATTTAAAAATTAATCATGGAAATTTTTTGATTTCAAAATTGTTATAATTAATCAACTTGCAGTATTAACAATCATGTACGAAATACAAGTTCACAAAACCTACTTTAATGTAGGTAACGAAAACCATTAATTAACATAATAATTAACAATTAATTTATATAGAACTTGCAAGGTTACGAATTCTTCAATATTTCATGTACTTAGGGTAATTCTAGGAAAGATGGACCACATTTCTAAAAAAGCTCATAACTTTTATTGTTTGATATTTTAAAGGTAATAAAAGTTACCAAATCAATAACTAATCATTCTTTTCTTATTTAATTATCAAAAACTTACAAAAGAATGCAAAGCTTAACCTAAATTTCCAAAAAAGTAAATGTATGTGTCGGCCCATCTCTCCTAAACAATATAGTAGAGATGAACCACACAGTATAATTATGTTTCTAATATTGTTTAATGTTTCTAATTGTGAATGTAATAATGTTTCTAATATTTTCCACCGAATTTAGAACATTTGTTATGCTTCTTCCACGTTTTCTAACTATTTATATGGCTGAAATATTGAAAACAGGAGAAATTTCGTCTAACACTTTACCAGGATTTTATTTTATTTAGTTCAGAATGTTGCTTGGATGTGCTTGCTTGCAATTTGCTTCAATAATAGTTACTTAAATTTGAAAAATAATTTGCAACCATCAAAATTCAACAAGAAATTTTACGTAACAACGTTCCAACTATCCTTTTAAATGTAGTCCATCTCACCTAATTACATAGGAGAGATGGACCACACTACTTGAGCCGTATAAAGAATGATAGATTGTTTTATAAGGTTAGGTAACGTTAGAAACAAATTATTTATTTAACACTATAAGAATTATTTAAAAATACTTGCCACGACTTCAGAAATCTTATTAAATGTACAACGTTCAAAAACCTCTGGTACTAGTAATTTAACAATATCTTGTTAACACAAAAATTAACAAATATTTCGAAACAGTTTCACACCAGGTTTTCTATAATAACACAATGAAGATAAATATGATATACACAATACCCTCTATTAAAAATAAGCAATAATTCTCTCACTGGTCCATCTCTCCTCGTGGTCCAACTCTCCTAGAATTACCCTACTTATTAGTTTTTTTATATAAATCTGTTAATTTAGCAATTTTTAGTTAAATATATGTGTGTAAATTTTTTAAATAAATTGAGTATCAATCGAACACCGTAAAACTTAACTTCGACTTGAGTTTTATTCTTCCACTAGGATGACTTTTGAGATCCAATCCTACAAATTCGTTAGTTAGGCTGCTAATGCTCAGAAGTCATCCACCCTTTCCATAATCTCTTAACCGGGATTATTCACAATAAGTTTTTATAAATCGAAATTGACTTACATATTAATAATTTAAAGAGCAATTATTTTATAAGACAAAGAAAATTGGAGAGGGAATAAAAACAAAGTGGGGAGTTTGATCAAATTACAAAGTATAGTAGATCGAACGGTTGATCACACCACGAAGCTTAAAAATAAAAATATGACTAAATCTAAAAATTTAACATTCGATTGCTTTCGCAATCAAAAATTTGTCTTAAAATGCTTTGGACTCGTACATAATCAAAATGTTCTTTTTAAAGTGTACGCTATTATTTTGTTAATATGTTTTACAATCTATTTATTTTCAGCAATTCCGGAAATCTTAACACTATTTTATTCGGACTTTATCAAATTTCTATGTTCTTCAATGTTCGAAGTTGGACTAATTCCCGGTAAGTAAATTTAATGATTTTAAAATTATACGCAATTAATAATTACTGGTGAAAGGTAACATATCTCAATATGTTTTTATTGTCAATTTTATTCAATTTTATTGTTATAAATCAAACACATCTGATAATCTCGATAGTAATTTCATTATTAATAATATTATTTATTTACTTTTGCGGTTAACTATTTTAAATGTAATGAGTAAACCCAACTTAAACATCTGTTAAAGAAAAAAGAATTACAGTACAGTCTCTGTAATCCGAACTAATAGAAACCTGGCCCCATTCGGATTACAGAGAAGTTCGGATTAAATTAAATTTTAATTTTTAGGTTTACTTTCTATGTTTGTCATATTCTGGAATCGATTTAAACTTGAGCAACTATTTGAAAAACTGGAACTGCTAGACGAAGTGTCTAATTTTGAATATGTAGCAGGCGAAACTGTTTTTCTAAAACATTATAAAGATGTGGTTCGGAAACAAGTAAGTATAAACATATAATATTTGCAACGCCTATTTAAACAATCCTTTTTCGTTTTAATCTAAAACTTTTTTTATCGCTGTCTATCGGTATATTAGTATATTAAATGAAGAAATTTATTCGTTCATATTTGTTTGTATACATTAACTTTTTGCACTCCCTGTTTAAAACAAGACATACCATACAATAACATCAGACAAGGAATGTCATTAAATTATCGGGCGAAGCCTCTACACAGCGCTAACTAACTACACGATCTGATATTACCAGTCAAATTTTAATAAATTAGCACTTTCTCCGAGACTAGCCATCCCAACGTAAGAAAAGGAATTCCGTGTTGTGCAAAGACAGCAAACTTGACCTGTAGAAACTTTGTAATGCTTATAAAGTGTATACACTATAC
This sequence comes from Cantharis rustica, assembly GCA_911387805.1. Taxonomy (NCBI): domain Eukaryota; kingdom Metazoa; phylum Arthropoda; class Insecta; order Coleoptera; family Cantharidae; genus Cantharis; species Cantharis rustica. The sequence continues at coordinate 15,412,238 of OU426883.1, forward strand.
ACTTGATTAATTTAAATCGATTCACATTTATAAATAAATTCATTAGAATTTTGTTTTTGAGATTTGTTTACAATGTTTAATCTTACATGAAAAATGTAGAAGTTATAGGTAGATTAAAACGATAATGTTTTTGTTTGTATTATGGTATTTAATTTTAACTAGTAATTAGTTTTGCCTTTAGGCTTCTAAACCAATAGATATTTCTTTTTTAAAAGATTTATCTGGTTTAAAAATCTATAGAATTGGAAAATACACCACGATTAGAAATAATTCATCTCTTTACTAACAGGAAGCGCGGAAAAAGACAATTTTGTATGCCACATTTTTCTTGTCTACGATTTTGTAATTGCTGATTGTAGCTATACGGCGACAATTTCTGTTTACAAAATTAGGGAACTCACGACATCCCCACAATTTTTCATCAAGTATCAGATTCTTATTTTGAAATTTTTTGCTTGACAAATTAATTTTTAATAATCAATATATGAGTGGTTTAGTTAGTGTAACTCGATATTAATCATAATAATCTAGTTCATCGCCTGATGATGCTATAGTATGGTGAAAACGTTTGCGATAATATACATGATGATGCTATAGTATGGTGAAAACGTTTGCGATAATATACATACGGTGTATTTATATTGTGTTAACTTAAGGCTGTTCTCCGAGACTAGCCATCCCAACGTAAGAAAAGGAATTCCGTGTTGTGCAAAGACAGCAAACTTGACCTGTAGAAACTTTGTAATGCTTATAAAGTGTAAACGTGTGTAGAAAAATTAATACGAATCAAGGAGAGATTGTAACCCTATAACCCTACTATCTTACTATGATTTTTACCGAAGGTATTTAAATATACTTATTTTATAATTATGCTCTAATTATAAATGAAATAATTTTCGTAATGTTTTTAAAATTATTTTTTTCGACAATTTTATGAAAGCTTACGATGACTTGGCTATATACAGTGACGGTCGGTTATAATCGTGTAAAGTATAAATAAATCAATTTGTAATTTAAAAATAATCCCTTGTTTTTTAAATTTGCACATACGGCACCGAAAAATAAGTGTCGCCTGAAGTCCGTGTTTCCTGTTACTTTCGAAATCAATCACATTTCCTGTGCAGCAAAATTTGAATTATGTTGAAATTATTGAATTTATTTCCAAAAACATGCTAAGCATAAATCATAAAACTGATTTTCTATTTTTGGTATCGGTGTTCTTTTGTTTTGATGATATTGAATCCATTGATCTCAAGTGCAAATACAGGATTTCGTTTAGGGGGAGTATTTTATTTGTGTGATTTTACCTATCTTTCAAAAAATTCGTTCTAATCAAAAAATTTGATAAAATCTTAGATGTTACCCATGTAATACTTATAAAAAATTGAAAAATTGAAAATAATTCTGTTTGCCTTAAAAAAAATTGAAATTGGTTAAATAAAGTGCTTAGGTAGTCATAGCATTCGTATAATGTTACACCGTCGTTACATCATAATATAATACTATAGCATTTATCTTACTACTAAAAGTTGACAAAGTAATTTTTAATTTTATGTTGAACAGATGAAAAAATTTTATTTTAAAACATCAATATAAATAGGAGTTTTTTAAATTTGAAGTTTTGATTTTTGAAATTGCATACATAGTACATAATATGTCAACTTGCCATATTATATGGTGGTACACCTTTAAAATTCTTAAAAAAATATATTTGTTTGTTACCGTATGTACATAGTACATACTCACCATTTTAGACAAATTAATTTAAACATACTTTCATAACACTAAACTAATAAACCTTTTATTCAAAAGAATTTTTAATTCATACCTACATTTTTAAATAGTAAAAAGCGTACATAATTTATTTATGCAGTATGTAACATTATACTATGTTTTATAATCGCAAAACTGGCTTACTATTTTCGATAAGAATAATTGTAAGAGATGGAAAACATTCCTTCTCAATTTATATACTTTTTCTACACGTCAATTGTAATTATGTGAAGCAATTTGAACTTTAGGTCCTAAAAACGTTTAAACTAATTAAGATATCAAAATTCTGTCTGAACCAAAAGTTTCTAAAAATCGAGATTTACAAAATAACGGAAGATCTCAAATTCAATGGTTTTTTGGCTTTTTTGGAAAAACCAAAAAACTTATTCAAAAAAGGATATTCGTAAAGGTTTGTAATGATCTAATACACATTCTGTCAAAATTTCAAGTCAATTGGTCCAGCCGCTTAGAACTTATAAAAAGGCACTAAAAGAACAGTCTTAAACATTTTAGTTCTAAAAAGTGTTTGTGCATTTTTTGGTTTATTATTCTAAAAATTTGATATGAAATTAATTTTTAATCTTGTATTTTTATTACGTATGATAACAATTTTGTATTTCGTAGAGTTTCTTGGGACTTGCATGGATTATTTTTGTACAAATTGCGTTTGTATTTATGTCAGTTGTACTGTCATTAAATGAAGAAAAATGGATCCTACCATTTGGAAGTGGATCAACTATTATTAATAATGATCATTTACAATTTATAGTTCAAATAATAACTTATGATATAATTTCCATAGTTTTTTATGTAATATTAATTATTTATATAAACTTATTGACACTAATTTGTGGTCATTGTAAGCTATTACAAAAATACATACTATTATCATTTACTGGGTATGAAGGAGAAATATATGAGGTAACTAACTTTTTTACTTAAGCTTATTAAGAACATTGCTTTAATTTTATGTGTAAAAGCTATAGCAGCATTCATGTTTTCCAGGAACTTGATGTGAAATTAATTGAAAAAAAAATTCCTGATTGGGAATCATTTAAGGTGCAACTTCAACACATTGTACCTTATCATGTTGGTATTATTGATACAGCAAATCAAATAGAAACTATATTTTCAAAAATTAATTTTATTGTCTTCGGAGGAATAAGCATATGCATGTGCTTAATGGTATATCGCACACAGGTATGCATAATTTTACGAAAACAACTAAATTATAATTGCAGGTAATGTAATACTAATAGAACTTTGAATTTTGAATCTGCCGCCTTTACTTTATAAAACTTAAATACCATCAAACATTAAACGCTACCTAAGCTGGTAAGACAACTAAGACTAACTAAGCTAAGACTAATTGAAAAGAATATCTAGACCCTAAACTCACTTAAACATGATACTTCCCATAGAAATATGTAAACACAAAAACATAACCCACAAAATACAAAATTGAAACGCCGACTTTTAATTTAATCAGTAATAATCAAGTGAAACATTAGATATTAAAAGCATTACTACTTTCAAGTGTAATTTTGTCCTTAATTATTTAATGCCAAAAGAAAAATATTTGACTTTGGAAGAAAAAGGAAGAAGTCTTGCTTTAAAAGAAATTAGTTTGTCGCATCGCTGTGTAACAAACCGCTCATAAATTCGCAAGCATAAACAAAGGTAATTTATGCAAATTTAGCATAAACGCAATAAGCAACCGATTAAAATCTTTTATTTTATGTAAGTTACCTTTTTCAAATTGCGAATATAAATAAGTAAAACGTAATTAGTTGATAATTATTCAATTAAAATAATAAATGTAAAAAGGTTGCGCATATTTCAAATTATATTGAAACGGCCACAAAGTTTCACAACTTAAGTGATTGAGGAATTTAACCTAAGGACTTTAAGAGGGATTCATGAATTATGGGACAGATATGTCTTTTTAAAAACTAATTAGGACTAACGAATTTTGACCTTATTGACTCTAAATTTGAGCAAACCGATCATACAAAGTTCAAACTTACACTAAAAAAAGCGTAATCTTTTTGCTAAAAAAAATTCCCATATTATGTGCCAAAAATCTTGCGAAATAACTAAGAATTACGCTATTAGACTAAAAATCAATTAAGTTAAGAAAAACTATAAAATTAATTTTTAAATAAACACATTTTAAACCATAAAAGTTAAACAAACCAGTCACCTCAAAACTTTTCTAAAACTATATAGTAAAAATTCAAATTATAAATAACTATTGGAAATCACCGGTTAAAACTTAAATAAAAGGGGAAGATAAGAGCAAATTCATTAGAATATCGATTTGAAGTAACCGTCTCGACAACTAATTGACATGTGTTAAAAGATTTACCTTCACAAACAGTGAATCCCAAACATTCTTCTAATAACGTACACACAAGCTTGAAATTCAAGTCAACTTTTTGTGTGCACTGATTTAAATTCGCCACTTCACGAATATTTTGCTAAAATTCTTGATTGCAATCAATATACATGTTAACCTAATTTTGAGCGATGCAACAAAAATGTCATTCATGAGTTTTCACTATTAGGAAAGTCAATTAACTTCAAAAATTTGCCAATTTTTCAATCAAAATCGAATATGATTATTCCCTATCTATAACAAAAATTAAAAACGAGAATACAAATTTTTTTAATTAAAAATCTAGTTTTTAAAAACCAAAAATTTGTCGACGAATACACATCAACCTTATTGACATGTATTCCAAAATTTCATATTTCCCACGACTAAAAAGGTAATGACCAAATTTTTATATTTAAAATTGTATGTTTTTTTTTATTTAGGTGAGTCCCAACGATTTCAATGTAATTTTTATCTTTATAACAGAAAGTTAACTTGGTAAATTAATTCTCAGCAATTATTTTTTTTTATTATATTTTATTTTGTAATTATAATTTTTTTGTACCGTTTTTTTCATTATATTTTTTTTGTGTTAAATAAATTAGTTGTGATTTACATGTTCTTATTCTTTTCTTGCTGTTAAAAAGGCGATCGACTTGGTAATAATCCTACGTCTCCGATCTTCAATTTAAAAGTTTGAGCCCGGCTTATAAACAGGCTCTGGTGGCAGCGAAATTAACCTTCAGTTAACACACAACGTCCGCGATTATTTAATTAATCAAAGCCTACCCGTGTTACAGCTGTATTGCAATAAAAATTTGTGGATTCAACAACTTTTTTAAACTGGACAATTCCTACGGACAAATGCTCTAAATAAGGAAACAAGAAATTAACTAACCGACAACGTGCTTCCATTTTAAGATTTACTGCGAAAGAATCAGTAACCGCAACTCAAATTAAGAGAAACCTGGAATTTCCGTGCCGTGTTAAACAAATTTTTGTAAAGAGTACTCAATTTAAATGCAGAAAAATGTTCAAAAAAACTCATTTAGCTAAGAAGCACCTCGTGGCAAGCTTGCAATTTGCTCAGGATCACATGACATGAAAAATGAAATGGCAAAACGTTAATTTTTTCCGATGAAAAAAAAATTTAATTTAGATGAGCCGGATGGTTATAAGTTTGATTGGTATAATTTAAAGAAACCTCGAGGTATTTCAACGAGCAGCAATTTCTGAGGTGGTACCCTAATAATTTGGGCTTCGTTGTCCTTCTTTTGAAAGACCCCAATTTGTTGGATAGATACACGAATGAGATGACAAGCAAAAAATATATATACTGGAAAATGTGTTAATTAACTTTGGGGAAGAAATACCTGAAGAAACGTATCGAGAACAACAAAAGAATGGTTTAGGCAGAAAAACATAACACTTAAGAATGAAAATCTTTGGAGAATTCTTGCTCGTGAGGTATATCAAAGTTCAAAGCAATACGCTGATGTTGGAAGCTTAAAACACGCTATCAAACTTTTGCGGATTACAATTCCGTTAACAGCAACTCAACATTTAATTATTTTTAGTATGAAAGATAGAAGTTTTCAATGCATTAAGAATAAAGGCGGTGACACTCATTATTAATTAATTATTTTTTGAAATTTGTTTTAGAATATAAATTTAAAAAAAAAATGACTGAAAAATTTTTCCACCCTTTTCCTTAATTACAAGTAGAAAAGTTTGCTTTTTTTGTATATTATTTGTTGTTATTCAATAGTCAGTGTGCTACAAATAAATATATTACAAAATTGTTACAATTTGAGAGGGAATAACTTATATAAATTTCGGCCAGTTATTACCAATGTTAATAACATACAATTCTTTGCTATTATTGAACCAATAATGATTATTAAATAACCCACTAAATAAAAATACTTATTTTGAATATTACTAAATACTTAACTATAATTTTTTTTTAGTTAAATATAGAAATCCTGGAAACTGTAAAAGATATAATTTCACTAATAGCAGGTTATTCGCTACTGATTATAATATCCATTTATGGAGAAAATGTTGCAACTGAAAGTAGCAAAATAGCCAGCGCTTGTTATGGATTAGATTTTGTTGGTTCTGATTTGAGAATTCAAAAATCTCTAATAATTATAATGGCAATATCTCAGCGACCAATAACTCCAACCATTGGCAAGTTGAAAGTTTTAGGTTTACGCACCATGCTTAGTGTAAGTATAAATAATAGTACTATATAATTAATTTCTATTACAGATATTATATCTTTTAGATTTTTCAATCAATCTATAGTTATTATAACATCTTAAGAAATGTGATGAACGAGTAAATGAAGTTTTTCGATTATCAATTACTACACTATACCTTGTTATTATTGTTATTACATAAATTTGCCAAGTAATCCTTTAAAACTGTCAATCTACACATACTAATTAATATTGCTACATATTATTACGTGTACAAAGTGCACTATTAACTACATAAAATTGTACCTTTTTTACATACAGTTCTATAAATTCACACGTTTTAGGGAAGCCACATCAAGTTCCGCATTCGGATCCGGGTAGCATATCGGTACCACACACGTCGGGTGACCCGACATATACGGAATATAACACGAAATATCGAATGTCGAATTTGTTTATTTTTAACATCTTTATATTTTTACTGTAGGTACTATGTAATAATTACAGTCTGTTAATTATAATAAATAAGCTCACGTAATTGTATTAAAGCAGATCAAAATAAAAGTGTTAAGAAATGTAAGGAAATTTTTTCAAAACTTGAATATTTATTTTGATAAAACTAAAAGTGACCTAACGATAAAACCAAATGACTTTTCAAGACCTAACGACAACCTAAGGATTCCATATTTTTTTATATCAAATTGTTATATTTTTCTTTACGTAAGAAAAATTTTATCACAACTATATTTTTGTTTAGCGCATGCGCACGAGGAACATAAAATTGTAATTAATTAATTGCAAACAAATGAAAGATAACCTAACGATAAATCTACGTGAGCAATCCTTAGCAGTGTATTTCCTTCCAGTTTCCACTTTTATTTTATCGAAATCGTTTAATGGGGAGGCTAACTTACCAAGAAAATTTTTCAAAACTTGAATAATTTTTTTGGATAAAACTAAAAGTGACATAACGATAAAATCGGGTGACCTTTCAAGACCTAACGATGACCTAACGATTCCATACTTTTTTATATCAAAATGTTTAAATGATTAAGTTTACCTAATATTTTGAAGTTTTACGTGGGAAAAACCTCAAATTTTAAAGTGCCACTGGCGGATTCCCAAAGAACCCTATTAAGTAGTTTCTGGTGACATTTTGTAACTGCACGGATATCTTTTTGTACGAATAAAAACAGCACTTGACATATCTGCCCTAATTATTTTACAACTAGATTTTCATCACTTCTTCATATCGACGGCCTTATGCTATGCTATACCCCGTATCTCGAAAAAAATTTAAAATTAGGATTTTATAAAGTTTATTTAATAGAGGACACTGCTACCTTATATATCAGAGGCTGTATCTCTAAAAAATTTCTAAGTATTTTATTTTTCACTATTCTAATAACCTCTAACTGTTAAGAGCGCCAAATTATGAAACAATATCTCGTATCTCATCACCATCAGTAACACGTTGTATTGCTGCCCATGAATGTGTGTTGTGATACTCAAATGGAATTTTTGAAACGAATATTATCATATCAAATATTTAAAAAAACCAAAAAATGCACAAACACTTTTTAGAACTAAAATGTTTTAAGTTAACACAATATAAATATACCGTATGTACATTATCGCAAACCGTTTGCGATAATGAAATGATTGTGTGTAATACTATTTTTGATCAAAATTTGTGCAGAAATGAAAATGGCTTTATATCAACCTCGTAAAGATAGAAGCAATACTTGCTGTGGATATGAAACTAAAAGTATTTCTGAAGAAAAATGCATGCAGTATGTAATTAAGAAAGATAGAGGTCGATAAGCGAAAGAATCAAACAAAAAAATTGCTCTAGCAGGTGGCAATTACACCTTCACAATGAATATGCAAGCAGTGAAGATTTGTCCTATTAAAACAGATGCGAAATACGTAACGCACGATTTTTTTAAAGACTATTCCAATTATTTATAACAGCATTCGTCCACGACGCAAAACTAATGATCCTACTGTAACCAATCTACGTGTTCTGAAGTACTGTCTAATAAAAAAAAATAAATCGAATATAAAATAAATTATGATGATGATTTACAACCATTACCAGTAAGGTGCCTAAAATATCCTGAGAGTGTAAATTACAGAAATCTTCATGGGAAAATTAGGATTCCAGTTAAAAAGTGGCAACACTTGCAAGAGTTAAAGAAAGTATTACCAAATGATTGTCATCTATTTTATGATGCTTTACCTAAATAAGTATTTTTTATTATTTGTAACTAATATTTTTATCTTTAAATTTTCTATATTATCTAATTTTTCAGTTGTGTTATGTTATACTTGTTGTTTTTTTAGTATTTATGTTAATTTTTTATTAAATATTATCTATTCTTAAATATACTACGTGTAAATTGTCTCGATTATTAATTTTATGAACAGAAATGGATGGCTGGAACTCTTTAGACAAGGCCCAGCAATTTGTTCCTTTCCACACGGTTGAAAATCGAAATTCCCAACCTTTTATTTGGTGAGGATACCCAAAGTGGAAAAAACTAGCTCTTTACTTTGCGGAAGCCAGAAATGAATCCGACGTAACTGCAACAAATTTGCACTCTCTCTTATAACGAAAGAAAATAACGTACTTACGATGGTGAGCAAACTCGGACTGGATGTTCGAAACAACCGACGCTCGAAGCACTCACCCAACAACTCTTAATTAAAACTTCCAATATTTGGAATATTTAAAACGATTCTTGAGCTCAAAACTAGATCAAAAAAATCAAAAAATATTTGAAGTGAGCGTCAGCCATATCGACGAACGCAGCTGACGATTATCAAAAAATATTATCGGTGTTGTACAACTTTGCAGATGAAAGAAACAAAAAGAAAGTAATAAGGTAAAACAACTTATCTTATTGCTGCTGTTGAAAATAGCCCAGTGGTCGTTGTTGCTCGGTTTTTCAGGTGTTCAAGAAATCCAATGGTGAAAAAAATCAAAAGAACACAATTTCCTTGAAACTGCCGCAAATCCGCAAGAAGAAGCGGTGGTAACTTCAGTAATTTTCACCAAAATCAAAGGTAAAAATTTACGTTTTTCGTCCGCAAAATCTGGCTTTTTTCTCTTTAATCACCCCGCACCTTTTTTCCTTTTTTTCTCCCGTCATGAACTCAATCGTCTTGCCTCGAAATATTCTCCGTATCATTAAAATACCAATACGATAGGTGTAGCAAAAAAAATAATATAACAAAATTCAAAATTTTGTTACAATTTTTATTATATTTTCCTATAGAGAAATGTGTAAATACTTATTATCCCGTATCTTAATAATAATTCCATAAATATTTGTTCTAATTCCCTGTAACTCATATTTTTGCATAAAAAATTAACATTATTACAAAAATTAATTGAAACCTAGTACCAATCATAACATAAGTTATAAATAAAAATTTTTAGTAAATTTCTAATAAAAATATTTAAGAAAATTGAAAAAACCCTTTCCTGTAAAATCGTGTTTTTAGAGATATACGGGGTATTAGCATAAGGCCGTCGATATACCGATTAATACCGAAAATTCATTCAACTTGCATCTCTGTAAGTATTTTAGTTTATATTTTTATTGTGCCGAGGAATCTCAATGTAAATCGAGTGTGAATTAAAATCAAATCGAATGTTAATTTTTCAAAAATCAGAACTGTTCATTTTATGTAAACCCTATTTAATTTATCGATCAATTTCCAGATTCATACCTTTCATTTTACAAGCGCGTTACAATTTAGCTCAAGTTCTTTTTGTTATTTTCTTTATTTGTTAATATAAAGTGCACAGATTTTATTAATTTCTTCATCTGGACCAAACTAAATTATGTTAAATTTATTTCAGTAATGTGTTTTATTATTTTGTTACGAAAGAACGTCTAATTATATTTGATGACTAATGTATGACGTCATGTATGATGAGTCATACATGATAACAGCATTAGTCATTCAAAAATAGATGAATTAACAGTCGGGAAACGAGTAGAAATTTCTGGAAGTTTCTGGAAGGCAGTATTTACGTATAAATACTGATGCTTTCTTGTGACGAGGGAATTCCAGTTCGAACGTTAAAGTGTTAACATAAATGAACAAAGTGTAAATAAAGTGAAGTGATAAACGATATACCGAGTGTTTAAATAAATCCGGACTTAGTGTAAATAAATTATAGTGTAAATTAGTGTTAGTGTTAATCTTAGTATAGTAATCGTTTTATTGTTATAAACCGTATTTGTAAATATTTGTATTAGCCCTTTAGAAATAAAGGGCAAATTAGCAACGCGCTGTACCGACAGCGCTCACCGCCCGTCATAAATTAATTTTTTTTACTTAATCTAATCACGAGCAGTCAAATTTTTTCGTGGATTTCGTTACTTAAATGTTCAATGCAAAATATCGAGAAAAAAGAATTTTGTTTTTTGAGGGAGAAGTCATTTAAATTTTCATTTGTTAACTTAAAAGTTAATTAACAATATGAAAATATATAAATAATTTGAACTGTTACATATTTCAGTAAAATACAAGTATTGAACTATAAATTCTGAAAGTTTTATTGAAATATCTTTTAATAGTTTTTTATTATCGATTTATTAACTAAAAGTAACAAAAGTTTCATTAACAAAAAAATTGTTGTTAAAATGAAAATTTTTAAAAACTGTTTTGGGGATTATTTGTTGATAGTGACTACTTCCTGAAAAAATACTAATATCAAAATTCGATGATCAAGTGGAAAATGGGGGGTCCACTTGACGTGATCTTGCTCAATGTCATTAAGTATTTATTTTGTTTCAATGCATTTAACTCAAAAAGTCTACGTCTAATAAAAAAATTTTTTAAACAAAAGTTGTTTATTTATTTATGATAAATATGAATCTGCTAAAAAAATATAAGGTGCCATTTAAAAAACCAAAGTTGATCTTCAAATGACGTTGAAAAGGTCAATAAATTAAAAAAACAATTATACCATATTCTTTCCCCCTCGCTATCGTACAACTTTTGTCCGAAACATTTTTCATCTGACTTTTGGTCTTTGAGATATTAATTGCTGGAAGTTTTAAAATGAACACCCGGTTAAGACTTACGAGGTTTTCAGTAACGGTATGAATAGACAAACTAAGCAAAATGTTAATGAATTTTAACTGTTAAGTAAAGAATACATACTTACATAGAAAAAAATCACGTGGCACTCGCGGGTTGTCTGTAAAGTCGGTTTACGGACGATAATTTTACGTGATAACGTTATAAGAAAACATTGATGAAAAATTGCATACTTTTATGAATTGAATTGAATTATGTTTTTTTATGACGTAAAATCACGTAAAATTATCGTCCGTAAACCGAGTGTTAATTTAAAAAGATGAAATTGGACAAATAAATCGAATTCATGAAACTGATGTTTTTGAAAAGCCCGCCAAAACCTGCTTGATATAATTAATTATATAATTATAATTAAATAATAATAATTAATTATTAATAAATAATTCCTTTGTACTGCGTTAACTTGTCATTAAAACATAAATATTTTTAAAACTCTGGTTAAAAACATTAATTTTCAAATATTATTTACAGTTTTTGCAAAATTAATTTAATAAATTTGTTTAAATATAATCACGAACAATTAGCTATAGAAATAAACTAAAATCAAATCAATGTCAATAAATTGTTAATTTGAAATGACGAAATTGGTCAAATAAATGAAATTTTTTGAATTGCTGCTTTTAGAAAGCCCGCCTTTTCATTTTAGACACATTGTTATGACGTGTGTGAGGTAAGCCGATTGTGCCTCTCTATCGCTTGTTCCGCTCTCTCGCTTGCACGGATGGCTCAAGCGGAACCTGACAATGAGTCATGTTTTTTGTGCGTGCAGTCGGTATATCGATTTATAAGACGTTATTGCGTCAATAATATTTAAAAAACAATAAAAACAACAAATTAACATTTAACACGTTTGGAATAAGAATATTTGAATAAACAAGAAATGAATTTTGGAAAAAATTACATTAAAAATTACGAAAAAATTAAAATGATGGAAATTTAAAATAAAAACTTTGTAATACGATTTTTTTTTAATTTTCATCACTTTATAACGTAATTTTTTCCAAAATTCATTTCTTGTTTATTCAAATATTCTTAGTCCAAACCTGTTAAATGTTAATTTGTTGGTTTTATTGTTTTTTAAATATTATTTTTCTATGTAAGTATGTATTCTTTACTTAACAGTTAAAACTAATTTTAACATTTTGTTTAGTTTGTTTATTTAAAATTACATACTACTAACTACCACATTATAGACTTATAAAATTAATTTTTTAGGTTAATTTTCTGTTGTATCAATAGAGATACGAGTTTATCACATTCATTTAAAATTCTATATCCTTACGGAATATTGACTTAAAAACAATGATATGCATATAAAACTTACGAAGTTTTCGCTAACGGTTTTTTCTATGGTATCAATCGAGATACGAGTTTTTCATTCAATATCAAAATTGTATGTCCTTTTATGGAATATTTTCCTAAAAACAATGCTAAGCATATTTTATAGCCACGATATCTTGCTCTTATAAAAAATAATTAACGTGTGACTTGTAGCTTTACACATACACTTAGACTTAAATATATACGTTGGTTTTCATTTTTTCATATAGAAATATTACGCGATCAATTTTTTACTTTATCATACGAAGTCTGAGAAAGTATTGTAATCGTGCAGAAAAAAAAACTTGAGATTTTGATGAATTTAGACATTTTGGGGTCTCAGAAGCGGAAAATCGTCATTTCCAAAAAATGTCTGTATGTATGTATGTGTGTATGTATGTATGTATGTATGTATGTGGTTAAATTTTGTGTGCGCTCTACCTCAAAAAGTAATAGAAATTTTTTAACAAAATTAAAATCGGTACACGGAAAAGCAAAATAAAACAATATTTTGTAAATTAAAAAAAAAATTTTTTTCTTATTTTTAAAATTTTATTTTTTAATCATATTCTCCAAAATAATAATAAAAAAGTATTAATCAATAATCGTGTAAATATTCTATTTTTGTTTATATAATTTTTACAAATTAAAATAAAATTTATTTATTTAAAAGTCAGATAAAGTTATGGGCATGGTCACATCCGATTTTTTTAATGGTTTTAATGTGTAATTCTTTGAGATACAAGGTTTTAAACAATAATTTCGAATAAAACAATTTTTGTCAAATTTGAACTTATGAGGTTTTCACTAGAGACTGACGAAATTCTATAAATTTTTCTCAATTACATTACGGAATCGCGTTAATGCATATTTAATTATTTTGATAGTATTAGACATAAATATATATTCTTTTAATTTTAATATACCGATATATATAGATTTCGTCAAATAAAATTATACAATACATTTTTTGTGATATACAAATATATATTTACCTGTTTTTTAACAATGTTTCATAAAAGCGTTATCACTTTCAATATTTCGTTAACTAGCCAGCCCATCCAAACGTTTATAGTTTTACACATAATAATTTTGTATTTAAATCGATTCTAAAATATGATATTAAATCTAAAGATTAAAATTTAATATCCTGCAAAATATATTATATAATTATGGAAAATTGTTGCACATTATCTTTCACAAAAAGAGTATTATTATTGCCGAACGGGTTATTATTTGCACTAAAGCTCTAGGCTTATTTTACCCTTTCACAAAGAGTAAGTTATGTTAAATTTTGAAAATTTAGAAATAGTTTACGGTTTAATCCCGAACAAAAGAAATAAATAAATTAATTAAATTAAAAACAAATAAATACTTAACGAAATGAATAAACTAAATGTGTACACTTCATGAAGAACATTTTTATTATATAACAGTCCAAAAAAACACTTTGATATTTAACTTTTAGATTTGATCATTTTTATTTACGTTTTAATTCACGATAATAATTTTAATTCACATTTAGCATAAATATGAGCTTCTTGGTTTTCAGGAGTATAATGTACTACTGCTTATAATGTATTCTATCCCCACACTATGTCCATATATTCACTCCCAAAATTATTTTGTCCAATCAAATAATTACTTTTCACTTGCATTAATAATGTGTAGATCAATTCTGGTTTACAAGTACATATTGGGATCATGACTAATAATTAATAACCTTCATTTATGCATCGAATATGAACTGCAATGAGCTTTTTGTAATAATAAATAATAAATAATAATAATAATAAAGAATTCATTTTAGTATAATTTAAAAAAAAATTATGAAAATTATTAATTTAATCCAATTAAATAATTTCCAATAATAAAAATCACTCATCCAAATAAATCAGTTTTAGTCGAACAAAAAAAAATTACAACTCAAAATCAAAAATCTCAGCTGCGGTCAAATTCGACCAAAAATATTCTCAATCAAAATTCAAATTAGAGTATCCAAAATTACAATTTCAAAAAATTATTCGCAATTTCCAAATAATCAAAATTTCACGGAGCCAAAATTCAATCGACCACCTTGTCGACCATTTTTGGCAAAGAAAGCCCCAACCCTTCTAAAACTTCCGCCAACTTAACATTTTATAAAAATTTCTATAAATAAAATTAAAAAATATAAACAAAACAAATAAAAATTTTTATATTAAATATATTGTGATGATATGTGAGATATCTTCAAGCTTATAAATATCTCACGGTCGCAATGGGTCCTCAAAAGAAAATTGTTACATGTAAAACAATCAAACAATCGACGATATAAAAAGATATTTATTTGCAACCTGATGTTCACAATAATAAAATAAAAGCAAGACTCACGCAAACTCGTAATAGGCCAGCACGTTTTCGTAGCACAATAACCTTTCCATCTTCTTCTTCACTAAATCATTGGCTCCTTCATCAACACTTGAAGCTGCTGTCAATGGAAATTCTTGTTCACCTTCGATATCTTATTTATCAACGCCGGAGTCTCACTTTATTTATGCTGCGTGTTGATGATGCTTTCCACACTTGGAAACTAATAGCCTTTAGCTTATTGGGTAACTTCCCAACCAAAAACAACAAACAAAACAATGAAAAATTTGCGTTGCGAGCGGAAGAATAAAAGATTCGAAACGCGAAGGTCGTCAAAGCCGGTCGATTTGCATCATATTGTCTTGGTTAGCGACAATAAATTTTGAGAGTGCGATTATTTTCACTTTTGTGGAAGGTGGAAATAGTTTTAAAGAGGAAATCGATTGTCAAGTTTTGAAGAAAGACATCATTTGCGGCGTTAAATTGCGGTTCCTGAAATTGGGACGCGGACGGCCACCCCTTGAAAGATTGTAAAGCAAGAATTATAAAGTGAGATTACTTACCTAAGCCGGAAGAATTATTAAGTGTGAATTATATGAATACATGTAGAATTTTGTGAAGATTGTGGCGAGCGATTTTTGGGTTTTCAACATGTACTTTTTAAACAATAATAAAATTTCAAAATGCATTTTTATTTTATTTTTCTGAACAATAAATTGTTCAGTTATGTTATACAACTTTTGTTTACACATTAACATCAGAAAACTAATAAAATTAGATGCTAGCACGAGTACGTTTGACAATAAATGTGCATCTAAATTTACGAGTCTACTACACGTTACTGTATAAAAATGTCACCTACCGAACTTCATCTTTCAAAAATAAATTAAATTCAATTTGCCTTAAAAAGAGCATTTTTCTTTTGACTGACAATAGATGTATTTGAGTCTCTCGCCTGTTCATGCATTGCTGCACACCACTGAGGCAAGTTCTTGTATCAATTTTTTACTTGAGTTTTATTTGAGTAACAACCTGTTTTACCTCAGTAGCCTGTTTAGTAAACTTTAATTTTTTGCCATACGCGTTGGACTCCAAAAGTTGAAATGAAATATTGCCCCACTGTATGGCGCCAATTTAGTTAAAGTGAAATTATTCAAATTTTCAATTATTAATAACTTTTTAAATTTCTATATTATGTCAAGGATCGAACTTATGATTTTAATTTAATAACTCTATGTGTCTTCTAATCCACACGTTGCTCTCTTATCAATAAAAATTTACCTTCCAAATATGAAATAAATCTAACTACTTCAAATTAATTATATCCAATTAAAAATCAAACGATCTTCCAAAATAAATTCTTTTAATTAGTAAAAAAAGTAATCTCCAACTTACAATATCCAAAAAAAAATCACAAATTTAAAATTATTTCTCACAAATTATACTTAAAATTTACAAAGCCAAAAGTTAATCAGCCGCTTCGGCGGTCATCTTTGGCAAAAGAGCCCCTACTCCTTACTTTCTTGCCACAACAAATTTAAATTCAAAAACATATTTACCGATTACAAAAAATTCTTTTTAAAGTAAAAACAAAAGTTAGAACAGATTTCTAAGCCTGTTTCATGGATGTCTTGTCGCTGCAGCCTTCAATAGGCGGGAAAGATCCTCCTCATAATTCTCGACTGAAACAAAAAACCAAAAAAGTATTAAATTATTTTCTAGGTGAACTAAAAATAAGCAGAGAAATATTTGAAATTAAAAATTTTGATGGGATTAAAAAAAAAACTGTGCTTTAACGATAAATTATTTAAATAAATTTTTTGGAACTTTTTTATTTCACGTAGAAGAGCATTTAATACTAAACAAAAAAAATTTTCCTTCAAGTAAGTAAGTGTTTAGTTTTTTAGCTATCATGCCCGCAAATTTAAAAAAATCGTGAAAATAAAAGAAAAAACGCGTTTCAAAGTTTTTAATAGAAAAAAATATCAATTTTTAGTTACTTACGCTGATAATCTGCTAATCAGCTATTTCTGGTCCACATACTCGTAACAGTCCTTCTACTTCTTCAAAAGTCTCATTTTAATGCATTTGATCGAGTCTACGAACGCTTGTTCTCTCTCACGATCCATTGCGGTTGCGTGTCAGCGATATCAGCAAACATGTTGCACTGCTGGCCTATACTGAAATTAAGCAATTGTATGACACTCAAAGTCGCTGAATACCCTTTGTTGAACATATCTGCAGTCGTGTAGGCGCATCAATTTTAACAATTTTTTTAGCCCGAATTGAAGTATTTTGGAGTGATGAGCCAACTCATCTTTGTCGAGTTGAACGACTCATTGCAATTTTTGGTATAACCGCCTAAGCATCGGCTTAAAAAATTATCGTTTGAAAGATGTTCATAAATTGGGCGAATGTATTTCTCAACTTCTTCATTAATCAATAGATCGAGATTCTCGAAAGATTTTAATTGATTCATGGCTTTGCGCCATTCACACCAACTGTCGACGCCAACTGGACAATAACCGTGCCGAGGAGATTCATCAGTTGAATAATAATGATCCAGCGTTGCCATTATATAGCTTCTTTCATCTTTTGGACAGAATCCACGTTTCTTCTAATGGCCACATCATAATAAATCGTCAGTTTCTTTATGCCACCATCTGTCAACCATTTCTTACCACCAAGCTTCCGGTCTCTCTTTATGTTTCGAAGTCATGAACCCGTGCGTTTTTGTACGTGCTACACGCACTTATTTTTTGTAACAGGACAATCATCACTGTACGGATTTATCTTCAAAGTGCTTGCAAAAGTTTTTGAATCACCCTCGCCGATGTAATTTGTATATTTTACCCCAAATTTTTAGTCAAAGAAACATTTCTGTGATAGAATCTACGTACATCTTCCCAGCTCACCTTGGTGATTTGAAGAGCATGATTCTGCGTGAGTTTCGTACCATTCTTCGAATTCGTTGTTGTCAAGTGATTTTTTGTTTCGAGTACAGCTGTGGTAGTATTAATTTTTTACGATAAGCAGGTCAATTACTTTATCACCGTAGTGTCCAATGAGAGTTGTTACACCGTATAATAAAGTATGCTTCATTATACAGTTCCAGGATTCATCGCCACACTTTCAAATGATTTTCAATATTCCCGTTTTGTGCATTCTCTTCTCGCTTCTCTTTTACAACTTTCTCAGTGACTATATTAAACATCAATTCCGATGCCGAGTGAATGTGGTGAATATGTCGATTTTACTAACCATTGGCATAGGTCCACGAGTCCACAAAATACGTTGATGCCATCTCGTCCAACACCAAGTAATAATTCTGAAGTTTCAGCGTTCCCTGTGTGTAAATTCATTAGAACCATGCACATAATTATAAAAATACATAGTATGGTCGATAAAAGTAGTCATTCTTCTTAAAGTGACGCGAACAAACCGTCATATATTTTGAAACTGGCTTACCAAGTTTTAGGTTCACGAAGTTCACGAATGTTAAATTTATTATTTATGTACACTTTTTCTTGTCTTTTTTGGGAAATAGTATGAAAACTAATTTCTGGATTTCTTTGATTCATAAAATTGCACCCGAAAACCGAACCAAACCCATTCGGATTCTGGATTAGTTGTGGAAAGCAAACCCATGTTTGCGCGCACTCAGACCATAGATTGGGCTTATTAAGCTACCTCCTACTACAGCAGCGGCCCACCGTCTCTCCTATTCCTCATGCGATCCCAAACTGGCCATCCGCCCATGTCGGAAACGAATCGAACGTTATTTTTTCTTTTCGGAAACCTTGTTAACCGTTGACGTTAATATCTTTTGCAACAGGATCGTTCTTTATTTCAGTTGCAGACTTTGTTGAAATCAGCAAAGCTACCACATGCCAAATTATGCAAAAAGTTAGCCTTGCATTTGTTTCGCTTAGAGATCGTTTCATAAAAATGCCCCATGCAGAGGAAGAATTAAGGAATATTGAAGAAAGTGTTTTGTAATGAATAGGTTTCCTTGGACAATCGGAGAAATAGATTGCACTCACATAAAGTTACAGTCACCAGAAAACCATACAGATATTGACTGACAGCAAAGCAGTCCTTATGGCACTCAACTGTCATAGGATCACTTCAAATCTGGTGCTTTAATGCATACAGATGCTGAACGAAATATCGACAAATGGAAATGACCTAACTCTGCGATGGATTAAAGGACATCAAGAAAACAAGGGGAATACAGAGGCCGACGTGCTGGCGAGAATGGGTTCTCGCAAGCTACCTTGTGAACCTGAACCATTCATTATGCCGGCCATCGAGACCTACAACGCTTTCCTGACCGAACTAACCTATAAGATGCACACTAGCAGATGGATCAATACAAAGTAATGTCGACAAGCAAGGGCAGCAATACAAGCGCCCTCAAGCAGACATTCCAAATACTTCTTGCAGCTATCAAGAGATAAGCTGCGCATAATAGCGGGAGTCCTGACGGGACACTGCAAATTAAACAAACACCTGCACATAATGGGGCTGGTAGAGTCCTACTTGTCGAGGGTGTGAATCATCAGACGAAACTGTAGAGCATCTGCTCTGCAGATGCTCGGCATTAGCGTCCAAAAGAGGATCCATGTTTTGGGGACTTCTGACCCACTATGGCCAGTGTTCGTAGCACTCTGCCTTCCAAGGTTCTCGAGTTCATTCTCGATGTGGGATGGCTTGGGGAGTGAGGGAGGCGGTGGGTTACTGATGAAACCCGGAGGCAGCATAATGGGCCCGATGTATACTAAAAAGTCATTATAAGTACATATATAACTGTTTAAGCTATTTAGTGAGTTGGTGGAATAATTTATTCATGGTGATAGGAGGTGTCGACATGATAACTGTTAGTACGGCTCTGTCACATATGTTGTAAAACTAGTGATAATTTTGAAACAGAAGTAGTAGTAATAGCCAAAAAGTAGTGAGAATGATAAAAGTGAATACCAGGAACAAGTGAAAGTAAAGTAACATTCATCTGAAACGGTTTATTGAAGTTTAGCTTTAAACTGGACTTTAAGCAAGCATATGACAGTATAAAGAGAGATGAGCTTGATATATCAAGCTATGCAAGAACCCAAAATACCAACAAAACTGATAAGACTGACGAATATGACACTAAATAAAACGGAAAACAAAGTGAGAGTAAACGGAATGTTATCGGAAAATATTGAAGTATGTACTGGTTTGAGACAAGGAGACCCGATGTCGGCTGTTTTATTTAATTTGGCTTTAGAGGCAACCATACGCAAATGATCAATAGAGATGGTACAATTTACAACCGACTACATCAATGTTTAGCGTTTCCCGATGACTTGTTGATACTAAAAGAACAAGAAAAGAAATGTGCAAAGTTACCAAGAGATTATTAAACGCAACAAAATAGGGTTAGTAGTCAATGAAGCGAAAACAAAGTTCATGGTGTGGGAAGATGGTGGAGAAGATGGAAATAAGATGAATAATAAGACCAACAGTGAAATATGGGTGTGAGGTATGGATATTAAGAAAGAAAGATCAAGAAATGTTGAGTGTCTGAGAAAGAAAGATTTTGAGAAGGATTTATGGAGGAAAATTGATCGATGAAAGATGGGAAAGAAGAACAAATCAGGAGATTTACAATTTATATGGGCAAGCAAACATTGTCGGAGTGATAAGGTACAGAGACTTATGGTCGATTTATACTCAACATTTAACATTTATCATTTAACATTTAACACTTAACATTTATCATTTACATTTAACATTTAAGGGTCCCGATACATACTGAGCCCATTTAACATTTAACATTTAGCACGTGCTGACAGTTTTTCGAAATTTGACATCAGTAAATCTTGGTGAAATTTTTATTTGTGTGAATATCAGTTTGTTTTATGTAATGAGAAAAGTAGAAGATATTGCTGTGGTAACGAATTACTATTATTAATACTAAAAAATACACGCAAAATACACGATAAATTTTCTCGCGCAGTTAGACTTGCGCAGTGTGACCAAATTTCTTAAATGTTAAATGATAGATGAAAGTTGGTTATCTCTTAAATGATAAGTGATAAATGTTAAATGTTAAATGAGGAGTATAAATGCTTATACACAATTCCTATTGTTTATCTTCTTAAATGATAAATGTTAAATGTTAAGTGTTAAATGATAAATGTTAAATGTTGAGTATAAATCGACCATTAGATGGTTGGGACATTTGTTAAGTATTTGTAAAGTATAGAAAGCTAAAGTTGGGGGATTAAGAAGAAGGGGAAGATCAATGAACCAATGGAAAAATGAAGTAAAAGAGGATTTAAGACAGGTGAATATTGAACAATAGGAAAGATTTGCAAAGACTAGGAAACAATGGGCTAGAATAGCCAACCAAGCCATGAGTCTACTAGGCTCGTAGTTCTGTGAATATATAATAGGTTAATCTACAAATTTCTGAATTAGTAATAAATATATAAAAATTATCAAACTTAACAAAATGTTAAAATAATAAAAATTTTTAACTATTAAGTAAATAATACATACTATGAAGAAACATAATATTTAACGAAACCGAAATGACAATAATTCACATTTAACAGGGTTGAATTTAAAATATTTGAATAAACAAGAAAATAGAATTCTGAAAAAATTACGCTATAGAAATGGTAAAAATTACTTAAAAATAAAAAGCAAAAAACCTATTACATAATATAAAGGCTTCTATTTCACGATTATTATCGATCCTCAGTCATGTATAACAGTAATACTTAAAAAATTCTAACCTTTTTTAAGTTATTTTCTATTTACAATAAATATATATACTAAAAAGTCATTATTTGTACATATAAATGTTTAAGCTATTGACTAGTGAGTTGGTAAAATAATTTATTCATGATGATGCATTTTACATGTGTTATTTTGTAGTTTATTGTCAGAAAATGTAATTTAATAATTAAGAAACTTATTGCAAGTAATTGAATTTGTTTTATTACGAGTAAGTACCAATTATTAAACTATCCATAAATTTGCTACAGTTATACACAAATTATAAATTAATTAGTAATAAGGAAAATTATCAACTGCAGGTATAATTTCATAGAAATAAACTTAAAAATAATATTTCAACTAAATTGTATGGTATTTAGTGTGGGCGTTAATAGAGAATTATAAGGGGCCCGGTAGGTGAGGGTGCAGCACGATGACTGTCTGCACATATTAAATGCATATTAAAATCATACTAAAACCTAGCCAAAAATATTGTTAATTGAAAATTAGTATAAATAAAAAAATTTGACTAATGTTATCAAAAATTGTTAAAGATCTGCCTTTTTAAAAGATAGCTTGGCCTTCTTGTAAACATCAAAATTCATCTCGATCAAAGGCCAGGATCCTACACAAAAAAATGCTGAACGTAAAATATAATTGGATAATCTATAATTTTGTTAATACTTTCTTCCTTCATATTGAAAAGTAACCATGTTATCGCTTTTTGTTGTTAAAAAAAGGCGCTTCTATGAAAATCAAAATTAAGAACCTCTCCAAGACTAATCGGACGATAAGATGCTGTTGCTTCTGGTGGCTTTCATGCCTTGTGGATGATGATTATTTGTGCAATCTTCCACTGTGACGGCACGATTTGCAAACAAATCACTGTGTTGCATAATTATGTTATCATTCTCACGCCCTTTTCGGGAAGTTCTTGGAGAATCTTTCCGGTAATAAGATTATAACCTGGTTCTGTTAAGCAATTGATTTTCTTAATACTAGCAAATAGTTATATTCAATTAAAACGGATATTGGGTATGAAGGGAAGTAAATCAAACAATATTATCTGCTAGCCGACGTTTCGAACTATTTATTAGTCCATCCTCAGGGCTGAAATATATAACAGAGGTGAAAAAATCTATAAACGGCGGCCATAAGGGCGTAAACATACCTGACAGTTTGAGATGGTAAACGTTTGAAGTTACATATATGGTGTCGGGAATTGACATGAATATACAAAAATCAATTGCGTCAACGATCGTAGTCAAAACATAAAAATTAACAATATTGTAAAAACATGCAAACTCAATTTAATTTAAAATCACAATAGTAGTCAATAAATAATTTTGCTCTAATACAAAATACGAATAAAAGTGTGTATAAATATTATCTCAAGCGCATGATAACTGATAGTGACATACATATTCGCCCAATGAAATAGAATCGCATAACAAATCTTAAATATCTTAAAAATTAATTAATTTTTCTCTTCTTTATTTTTTTTTTCTTTCTTTTCTTAAATTTCTTTTTTTTTTTTTTTCTTTCTTAAATAAGGCAGGATGGTATGTAATTTTTCTGTATTTGCGCTCATCTTTAGGAACAACCCCCGACTCATCAATCGTTGATTTAATCACGTCCCTCTTGAACAAGACGCTGTCCAATAATCGTCCAGGGTAACCATTTTTGAGTAGTTGTTTTTTAAGGTCATGTAGCTTACTTCCCACTTTGTCCAAAGGTACGCAATCCTCTATCCTGCGTTTAAAAGTATTGACCACGCTTAATTTTTGTTTAATGGGGTGTGACGAATAAAAGTTGAGAAGGCGTTCTGTAGAGGAAGGCTTCCTATATATATCGGTACTAAGGGAACCATCATTAGAGCAATTTTATTTATTGACTACTATTGTGATTTTAAATTAAATTGACTTTGCATGTTTTTACAATATTGTTAATTTTTATGTTTTGACTACGATCGTTGACGCAATTGATTTTTGTATATTCATGTCAATTCCCGACACCATATATGTAACTTCAAACGTTTACCATCTCAAACTGTCAGGTATGTTTACGCCTTTATGGCCGCCGTTTATAGATTTTTTCACCTCTGTTATATATTTCAGCCCTGAGGATGGACTAATAAATAGTTCGAAACGTCGGCTAGCAGATAATATTGTTTGATTTACTTCCCTTCATACCCAATATCCGTTTTAATTGACTATTAGAAGTAAGGGGAAAATTTGTTTACTCTCCAAATAGTTATATTGTAATTATATATGTATTTAGCACCTTCTGCTTCGGCCGCTACGGACCGTTTTGACAAACGCTGCACCATTAAAAATACCCCCCTAGATGATCAAACTCGCCAAGGACGGATAATTGAATTATATTAACGTCGGGGCGGTCAACAGTTGACAACGGTGCTACCCACCCTTGAAAGCGTACTCCCGTTTATATACACTGATGTGATATCAGTCTAAAAATTCTGGAATACCAAAACACTTGCTTGCTCGGAGTAGCTCTGGTGTGCGGAAGAAGTCCGGTTTACTCAGGATCGAGGGTTCGACGTTCGTAAAAAAGTTCGATTGCAAGTTTCAGAAACTTGCAATCAAGTTTCAGAAACTTGCAATCGAATTATTTTAAACTTTAAAAATTTTATACTCGCTCCAGAATCGAACTTAGATTACAAATTAATAATTCTGTGTGGTATCTTCTAATCCACACGTTGCTTTCTTAAATGTAATATTATTTTGCAACTATCCTTTTAAATTAATATTAAATTTAAAATTTTAATAAATTGCCACTGCAATACTGTTGAGGTGGTGGACGGAGCGAGCGATCAAGCGGAACGGAGTTACGACTTTTCTGGAATTTCCTGGGTTGCGGTTACCAAAGTGTTCGATGAACTTGGTCCCTGTGGGGATGGCGGCGGTGCAAATGATGGGACGGAGCGAGATTGCGACGGCCCATGTGTCTTTGCGTGGGTGTGTCCTGGGTTGCGGGTACCGAAGTTGTTAGATGAACTTGTTTCCTGAAACATACAAGCAGAAATTATTAATCCCCGACTGGTGGGGGAGAGTGCAGTCGATCTGTCGGGATGAGGATGTCCTGTGGTCGGGTGTGTCCAATGTTGAATCTAGGCTCGTATTCTCCTAATGCGATGAACTTTCTCTGATTACTTTCTGATTTGGGCGTTGATGTTCTCCATTTTTGCAACAATCTTCTGTTGGTGACGTCGTACGGGCTGGAAAATGCGTGTCGGACGCATTTGGTTTGGACTACTTGTATCTTCTTGATGTGATTTGGGACTGTCGTCCTCCAAACCGTTGATACGTCATGGTCGGCCTGATGATGGCTTTGAATATTTGCAGCTTGTTAGCGGGAGTGCTCTAAGAACTCTTTCACGCAGCAAGCTGTTTAAAACAGCTATTGTTGTATCCTACGGAATCACATTAAAACTGGCGTAGCTTCAAAGTGTTTAGGCCGAAAGAGTACGTTGAGCGCAGACCAAGAGAAAGATCTCGTAGAAAGAGTTTTACGATTGGTAAATATTTGTATACTTTTAACTTTGAGGATGTTAAGATACCAAGTGTATAAGTCCTGTACAGTAAAATAATAAAACCTAACAAAATGTTAAAATAATAAATTTTAACTGTTAAGTAAATAATTACATACTACAAAGAGTATGAAATTTTTTATAAAAATTATGTAAATCTTTGTAGTATTTTAACATTTTGTTAGGTTTTATTATTTTAACATCACATACTACTAAATACCACAAAAATACTTAAAAAATTCTAAAAACTTTTTTAAGTTATTTTCTATTTCTTGTACAGTAAATAAAATTCCTCATTTGTTCAACACTACTAAGACTACTGCAGGCAGAACATGACTTAAAGCATTTCTGAAACGTAATACAATTTCAAACATGAAGGCCTAATTTATGAACCAACCTTGTGTTCAAAAACTTAATAAATTCATTGTAAAAGACGATTTTGAAAAGTATAGAAAACGAGTATGCTGAAAGCGTCACTATCGTCGGTTGTGTCTCGTTTTTCAATATTTTTATAAATTTTGTGTCACCTTTACTGAAATAACAGCTGACATTTGTTTGCAGAAATTAAGCTACATTACACTTTTGAACACCAAAAAGTTCGTATCTTTTCGAAGTATAAAATTTTAACAATTAAAATAGAAATAAATATAATTAAATCTAATAGACTGTTACATAACAAAAATGTTTTTCATCAAGTGATATGCTTATATTAATTTAAAGAGTTTTTTTAAATCTTTGTTCTGTATGGACGATAATTCGTATTTTATCGATGATGTTGCGATGTAAAATTTTTTTTAGAATTCATCGCTCTACTTTACAGCTACTATTAAAATGAATTATTTTTAAATGAAAATAAAAAGTAATTATTCGTGTTTCGAAGTATAAAGAGTGAAAGTTTTTAACCCCTGCTTGTCATTTGTTGTCAGTCTGGACTAGGTTAATATTCATTTTCTCCCCAAGTCTTTTTGTCCAATCAAATAATTACTGTAAGTTTGCATTAATATGTGCAGATCAATTCCGGTTCATAAATACATATTAGGATTATGACAAATTAATAACATATAGTTTATGTTCAAAAAAGAGATAATTATAAGGTCCATAATAAATAAATTAAAACCAATACGAGTCGAATGCAATATGTTATTCACTATTATTAACTTTAAGTATCGAATACAATGGAACTGCAGTAATATTTTTTAGAAAAATACATTATTTTAGAAATTATTTTGAGTATAACCTAAAGAATGTTTATTATCATTAAACTAGAATTATTAAATATGGTAAAAACGTCAACAACAAAAAATTACGATCCTCTAAGCCCAACAGCTTAAAAAAAATATATATGGATTTAGTTTTCTAGATATATTTAGCTTTTTGAGCTCATGAAACAACCCTCTCTGAGGGTCGCTTTTATGAAGCAAAACTTAAAAAACGTCGTTCTTTAAGATACAAAGGAAATTTTTTTAAATTTAAATTTTATTATTTTAACTTTTGAAATGTAGATGTAGATTTTGTAGATTTTGAGATGTTTGCAGAAAAGTGAGTAGAGAGAAGTTTTTTTTGCCAAGATGGCGGAAACGACGGAGGTCTAGATTTTGCTCCGCTGATGTTTTGAGTAAGTATTTTTGCAATTAAGATTTTATTTTTGAATATTGTTATTAGAAAATTTTGTTTGAAAGTATTTTGGTCGAAAGTGACCGCATAAAAGTAGAAATTTTGTATGTGATTTTGTAAAGTGATTATTTTTTTGAGCGATTTTTTTTTAATTGAGTTCGATCTTCAGCGAAAATTTCGATTTTTGTGAACTTTATTTAATGGTTAAAAAAAATTTGTCGAGGGAGCGACAAATTTTGATTACAGGTTCACCTCTGAGGGGTGTTATCAAAACGAAGAACTAAATTAAACTGAAAGAAAATTTCACAAATTTTAAGCAAATGTACATTTATACATAAAATTCACACCTAAATATAAAACAATTTATGGGTTTACAATGCCCACTCTAATTTATTGCGAAAGTGTTATTTTAAGCTATGCTGCCCATGATGATCATAAAATTTATGTTCCCTTTAAAATTTAATTCAAACAATTTATAACAATTTAAAATTTTTGCCATAATAGTAAGAATTAAGATAAAATACCTATTTCATTTATTTCAATATAATTATATTTCAAAAAATAGAAAATTAATTAATAGTAGTAATAACTAACAATTAATTAAGTGACCGCAGACTTTTACACAGTACTGTAAATAAATAGGGTTTTTTTTGTATAATTCATCTTCAGTTTTTATATTTTTGCAATTTAGTAGTAGGTGTATTCAATCCAGTTTCGCCAATCGCCGGATATTAATACGAATTTCGGATTGTTTAATTTCGGATTTAATTTATTAGAAATATCTCTTTATTTTTAATTTTTATTTTAACACTTAAAGTTTAAGGTTTTTGTTATAGTTGTAAAGATTGTTTTTGCTTTTTCTGATTTTTTACGATTGCAGTCGAACTTCCAGTACTTCATTAATTGATAAATATTGGAATTATTAGTGTTTGGATAAAGTTTTATTATGTGAATAATTAGACCAAATTATATTTAAGTTGCTTTTATTTTTATAAGAAAGGAATACCTTATTCAAAGGGCTTTAAAAACCAACTAACTTATAATACTTAAAACTAAAAACGTATTTGCCTTTTTTATGGCTATACGCATTATATATATTTGGTTATTTTAATTTGTAACTTGAGAACTTATTCTAGAAAAATATATGGTGGTCAATAAGGAAACCACTAAATTTAGTTATGGTACTTTATGAACAGATGTAATTTTGAAGTCTGGCGACTATACAATGACGCTTATTCAACAACAAATATAATTTCGGGGTGAGGGGGTTGTAACCCATAAACACCCTCGCCTTACAAGGGAATTATATGACCTCCGCATTTTTGTAATTTTTGCCACTTATTCTACTGAAAGTTTAGCCCTTCAATAAGAACTCCTCAAAGCAGTAGCGCCAGATGGCCAGAAATTTTCGAGAAAATCGACTTTGAAATATTGTCGAAAGAGTTTGAAGACAAGATGTGAAACAATTAGCAAATAGTTTCGTAGCACAGTGGCGAGCGAGTTGGACTAGGAACCAGTGGGTTCACGGTTCTATTCCCATCTACGCTAGTTTTTTTTTTTAATTTTTTTTTTCTCTAGTGCGTATTATTTTCCTTAAGTAAATGCTCGTAATACACAAGAGCATATTTCATGCGTAATTTAGCGATTTCACTGCACAGACTATCTTCGACGGTGTCTTCAGCCCTCGTCGAGGGGCCAGGCAAATTAACGGATAAATATCAGACATGATAACTTTTCAGTAACTACGCTAGATAAAAACTAAACTGTTGAAAATGTATTTCAGGATAAAAATATGTAGTTTTAGGATATGTTGGTTTATTAACTTTTTATTTCTTATTAAAATCTAGTCAGTTGCATGGCTTTATTAGCCACATCATGTTTGCTATATCTACCAATCGTAAAATAAATAAATTAAATCAGATGATAAATTATAAATAAATATTAGGTAAATTATTTCCATCAAATGATATGTGCGATGACATATGAAACTAGTCCTGCTGAATAGTAATAATTAAAACATTCGATTTTATTATATTTATTATATTGAATGTATTTAATAAATTAAATGTTGACACATTTTAGTCTACAAGCATAAATTTAATCAATTTTACCATAATTTAATTGGCGTGAATAAGCACTAGAAAGAAAAAAACTAGCGAAGGTGGGAATAGAATCGTGGACCCACTGGTTCCTAGTCCAACTCCTTCGCCACTGTGCTACGAAACTATTTGCAATATGTAAATCGCAAGAATTTTAACTTTTATTATTTAGATTAGAGTATCACTTGAGAACGCACGTTGGCGCGGTTCCTATTTTGTGTAGTGACGTCGCATATAGCGGTCCACATAAATTTGTGAACCAGTAGCTGGTTTAATGCACACAATTAAGTGATAACACCAAGTAAACGGTACTGATGAAGACTAATGAGTCAGAAACACATCGTGTGATGACTAGACGGTCTAAAAATCAGGCAATGTGTCTACCGTTCTTACCTTAATTGTGTTGGTCGTTTAGTTTTTAAAACTTTTATGCAAATCGCAAGAATTTTAACTTTTATTATTTGCTAATTGTTTCACATCTTATCTTCAAACTACTTCGACAATATTTCAAAGTCGATTTTCTCGAAAATTTCTGGCCATCTGGCTCTACTGCTTTGAGGAGTTCTTATTGAAGGACTAAACTTTCAGTAGAATAAGTGGCAAAAATTACAAAAATGCGGAGGTCATATAATTCCCTTGTTAAATACGGCCCTGGCCTATTAGGATGAATCTGTTTTTAAGATAAATTCCGCTCCAATTAACAAAATATAATTTAGAACAAACGTTTTAATCTAGCTAATATTAACAGTTTCACTTCTAGAAGACTACTAATGGCCGGTTTTGTCTATTGAAAATCTTTGTTGCAACTATTTCCATTAGAGTACACACACATTCAACAGAATAAAGCCCGTTTCGAAGAACTGGGTGTTTCTTACGTGCAAATACGAAACTTCAAAATCGACTATTTCCTAAATATAACCAATATATTTTAAATTGCATTTTGTTAATTACTTAAAATCATATTACTGTCCTTCTAGACCTCGCCCTACCTTTCAACTTTGGTCGTTTTGGAGAATTATTTTATCACGTGAGTTAAGTTTTTCACCTAAAAATTATTTTAAAAAAATGCAAATTCGGATGAATAACACTTTATTGAAGTAACCTGTAGCGATTCTAGCATATAAATATGTATAGTACTTACTTAAAATTATACAATGCAGTATAATATATTAGAAAAAAATGCTTATTTATAATTTATAAAATATTAGTTAACATTTATCAGCAAATAAAGTAGCGGAGATGTTAAGTAAATATTGTTCTCAGGTTTTCGACAGATTCTTAAAAATGCGTTTATTCGTATATTTGTGATTTGGCTACAAATAACACGTGCGTTTCGAGTTCGACAAGCTTTCAGATATGATTTTATCAATTACGTAGGCTTAAAGACTCCTGTTCTTAATTTGTGATTTTCGAGTTTTCGAGCTTCGGAATGTTATCTGTCGTTTAAGGTAAATATTTTAACTTGTAATAATAATATAAACATGTCCTTAAATATAGGACGATTTAATGCCACTCAGTTGGAGCCCGAGGGGAGCAAATTACTTTATTCTAATTTAACCGTCCTCTCTCGGCGGGCAATGGCAAACCACCGAGGTAATCTGTCTTGAAAAATCCTTCATAAAATGAAGTGGTCAGATAAAACCACTAATAATATAAACATGTCCTTAAATATATTATCGTACTTTGAAATCTTATGGAAAAACCGTTTTATTTTTGTAAATTATTTAAAATTTGTTTTGTTTTGATTTTAAATTGTCTTACGTCTTACATTATATACATTTTTTAAATTATTTATTTTGTTACCGGCCTTACACCGGTGTGTGTAAAGGTAAATGGACGTACACATTATTTGTTTCATGACCTAGTAATTTAATAATTTAAATAATTTGGAAAATAAAACTGAATTTGTTTAAAAAAATAAGAGTTTTTTTGATTGTGAAGTGTTACAATAAAATAAATTTGAGAAATTTAAAGATTTTTGGTTAAATTGGTAATTTTGTCAAACCTCGAAAAATTTGTGTGATTAACTAGACAGCTGCGCAACCGTATACGTATGAAATTTAATGAAATCGCATAAGATAAATAAATTTATACTAACAAACTTATTGACCACATTTCAATAATATAAATTGTAAAATTTGATACGATAAGAAAATTTATTTTATAACAATAAAAAGAAGAGTCTTATGCTCACTAAATATTTGCATGTCACCTCCCAGCCCACAATAAAGAATAAATTTTGAAAAATTGTACATTTTATATAATTATTACTGGGGGTGCATTGCAATATATTTAAACGTAACAACAATTATTTTTGCCAGAAACACACACAGGTATAACATAAAGAAACTGTTAACGTAGCAAACGCATTATTTTTTGCAGCTCTTGGCTCTTTTTTGCCCAAATTTTTAAATGACCTATGAAATTTTATTTATATTTCTTGTAATCTATACTCTTAAGAAAATATCATAATTTTCATACCAAACTTTACCATAATTTCATTATAACATTATGTTAGTTTCTGAACGTCTTTGTTGGACGTTTAATCCCGCACTCTTCCCGCGCAGAGATGGGAAGGCGGGGGTGAGTTTCGGGAAATAATCATTGAAGTGTAATTTAGATCATGGATTATTGAGTTTTCCAACGTTGCGCAGCTTCGTCGAGTTTATACACCGCCTTCCGACGATAGGTTCCAGTTTGAACTCCTCCTGTAATGGACGGAGCTAAATTTATGGAAGGAGTTAATTGATTACTTGCATTATATTTTTACGGTTTATTGATTGCCCTTCTTTACCCAAATATTTGAATAATCTTCAAAATTTTATATTTATATTTGAAATAATCTCGTTCACTTATTATAATTTTAATAGAACATTTTTAAATTTCATGCAGCGTTTTTCTCTCAACCGAATTTGATTTTTCCATCAAGACCATACTGCATCTTTAATCTGACATAATGCGTATAGGAATAAATAAATTTTTCTGAACTTGAATATTTCATCCACAACACTAACCAAAAATTTAAATATCTAATAAAATCTTTAAAAAAACATTTTTATTTTGCATTTTAAAAATAAACACAAAAGAATGGGTATATCAATTGATATACGTAGGTATATGTAATATTATAGTGATACTGGTTGATCCAATGCAAATTTTTAAGAATACCTGAAATGCTGAATGTCTAAAATAAAGTATTTTTACGAGTTACATCATTGAAGTGCCTTCCTATTTGAAATTTGATGTATAAGCTGAATGTTAATAATTAGTCATAATCCCAATAAGTTAATATAAACTGGTATAGATTTACACATTACTTATTCAAACAGTAATTATTTCATTAGACAAAGTAACTTGGAGAGGGAATAAGAACATAGTGGAAGTTTGACCAAATTACAAACAGCAGTGAATCATACTCTTGAACAGAACAAAGTTAAATGTAAAAATGATTGAATTTCTAAATGTACATCTAATTGTTTTGCCAATCGAAAGCTTAAGTTAAATTGTTTTGAACTGTACTATAATTGGTTCATTAATTATAACAAGTTTATTAATTTCATTAACAATTTATTTGCGTTCAGTTTTTCCTGAAATTTTAAAAGTATGTTATGTCGACCTTTAAGAAATTTTTTTATTGTGTTGTGAACAAGATTGCACTACTCGCCTGTAAGTAAAATTTTAATTTTATATAAAATATTTTTATGCATTAGTATATAGGTATTAAATTTTAATTATCAGGTTTAATTTGTACTTATATTTAAAAAAATAACACTACTTTCTTAGAATTTCAAGCTCTAATAATATATTTAAAAAATATATCTGCTTTTTACAAGTGCCCGACTTATTTTAGAAATTAGGATTCTCATTAAACAAACCTAGAAGCATATTTTGTAAAAAAATTGAATAGGTTTTGTCCTAATAATGTGTAAGTTAACAAAGCAAATTAGCAAACTAAAGTATTAAATCTGTTGTGTACATTGTGTAACACAGTTTTTATTGATTCCTGTATAATTTTAACTCTGCGACTTATGTATTATGTTGTTTTTGAAATAACCGATTTACTTAGATTAATTTTCTTGCATTTTTGTTTATATGATTTTATTTGTTACGAAAATTAGTTTAAATATTGAAGATTAATCTGATGATGCAAATAAGCGAAACTATAATATCCAGTAAATAAAATCATGTAAACAACAGTTAAATTAATTAAATATACGTACCTATAATTTCCTTAAAATTTTTGAAAATAATTTTAAAAAAATATACCAAATTTTCTAGAACTTATATTATTATGACTTCTAGTTGAATTATTTATAGGAAAAATTTATCAATAAAAATATGTTAAAATAGAAGTAATTCCTTTTTTTTTAAATTTAAATTTTTATATTTACGTCCACAATAGCGCACGTCAAGTATAATTCAATACAATATTAATCATTAATATTACCGGAAATGGCGGAGCTAACTTCCATCGATAAAATAGTTTTGACCTAAAATAATTTTAATTTTCGAAATATAATTTTAAGGTTTACAGAACACATTGAGCTCATTTTAAATTCAGGATTAACGAAAATGGCGGAGCTAACTATTACCCCCAAAATATGCAGTATCCAAAAAACCTAATTATACTGACCCAATTATACATTATAAAGTTAAAAATAAACAGCTAAGCATTAAAATCAGTGGCGGGTTGTAGAGTAAAATATTGGATATAAGCCAGCTGTTTTATTTAAAATTATATGGAAGGGAGCAATTTCTTTTAACTTGATTTGTTGTTGTTATGTAAATATATTGTGATGTTATAAAATGATTTTGAATAAAATTGATGTTTACATGTTAGATGAAATTGAAAAATAATTAAATTCATAACTCACATAAAATTGTGCAAAAACTATTTAAATGAATTAGTTTGCGACACCCTGTTATAACTTGATGTTTCGATTTTCTGAATCTCATCAGGCAAACCTGGAAAAATGTTGAAATTATTGAAAAGTTATGCTTTTAAATTAAAAATTCATACGTGATTTAAAGTCAAATTTATTTGACTTTTGTAAAATCAAAAATTATACCTACTTGAAGCCAAAATGAATAAATAAACTTATTTTTAAAAATTCTAAACCGGAAAACTAAACTAACCCCCAAAAAAAACCTAAATTGAAACGTTAGTTGTAATTTATAATTACAAAAGTTGTAGATTGCCCCAATTTCAAAATTTCATGTGTATGAACTTAGAGAAATATACAGGACATTCATTTAAATAGTTTTTGCACAATTTTATGTGAGTTATGAATTTAATTATTTTTCAATTTCATCTAACATGTAAAAATCAATTTTATTAAAAATATTATCACATGTTAATAACTTTTACCATTTTAAAATGATTTTGGCCGACCCGGTTGTTAAGTAGTTGTATATTGTTTTGGATAGTTTTGAATTTGAATTTGGTGGTAAAATTTTGGAAATTTAATGTTGATAGAAAACTGAGAAGAGGAGGGGCTTTTTTTGCCAAAAATAGTCGCTGGAGTGGTTTTGGCTCTGTGAAATTTTGATTATTTTGAAATTGCGAATAATATTTTGAAATTGTGATTTGATATTTGAAGATTGTAATTCGTATTGTGATTGAAACTTTTTTTGGTCGGATTTGACCGCAGCTAAAATCGTTTTGAAATTTCGTAAGTTGGATAATTTTTTTGTCGATAAAGAAGATTTATTTTTGTATGGGCGATTTTTTTGGTTGAAATTATAGTTTTGGAGTTGATTTTAATTAATTTGTGTTAAAGTTACATTTAAAAGAGCCGGCTTGGCTGATTTAGCAAACGAATGCTAATTTAAAGTCAAAGGTTTGAACCTCGACAAGGTGTAGAGATTTATAAAAAGATTTATAATTAAATAATTGAATTTATAATTGAATAAGATATTATTTACCCAGAACAAGCAAGCATTTTGATGTTTGCGGAATTCTTACCCAAACACCATTATACCTAATATAAAGTTTAATAAATTTAAGAGTTTTAAGATTTAAAAATCTTATTTTCAACCCAAGCTATAAACAGCGCATTATAAAATAGTTGATAACAAATTCAAGGAATTCGTAACTAATTTAAAATTATAAAATAAAACATATTATATACTACTAATTATTACCATAAAAATCCACTTAAAAATAAAAATTTATTTTTTATTAATAAATAAAATTTTTTTTTAAGTTCTTTTTCTATTATAATTTAAAAAAACATTGATTATTTTTTATGGAGTGCTGTTAAAGCGTTGGTGTAGGTACTTCAACAAAAGTTGCTCTTACGAAACAGAGGATTTGAACGAAAAAGGAAATGCTATAAATAAAAATAAAAATTTTCTGAATTTAATTATTTGTTTTGTATCTGCCTTGTTTATCATTTTCTGTGAAATGCATTGATTTTTCAAAAATTTTACTAAACGAAAGTTGTAATTCGTTAAATTTCCTATCCGGAATAGGACGTCAGATTTTATGTATTTCGTTTAAAAGATACAGGGTTTTGAAGAAAATCAAAAAAAAAGCTCGAAGTTTTCAATATTTTTTGCTTACTTTAATTCATAACTGGAAGGCCCTTGATTTTAGACAATAAAAGGTATAAATCTAGTTTGTAGGCTATGGCCATGTAAAGGTGGAAATTTAAAGAATGATTTAAAGAGCTGTAACTCTAGAAGGTTTAAATTTAAAAAAAAAATTTATTAAATATTTTTCATAGAAAAGTGTCTTCTATCTCCACCGAAGTTATGTAAAGTGTATCTGAGGACAACCTGTCATATCATGTTGTGATGTATTTTTTACTTATTAATTGCTTAGTTTGAGTATTTAGTTGCTACACCGATGATTGTGATGCTCGTCTTTATGCGATGCTCTAATCGTTTAAAATTAAATATGTTTCAAAATGTGAAATATATACAAATTAAACCTGAAAATTAAAATTTTATATAATCCAAAAAGTAGATTTTACACTAAATTATTACCTGTTATTTCTTGCTGCCATCTTAGCAAAAAAACCCCACTCTGCCTAACTTTTCCGCCAACCTTACATTTTCAAAATTTTACCAGCTTATACACTTCTGAAATATTATTGTTTTTATACTTATTATTTATAACACTTTTTGGTGATCCAGATTCGTCGTATTAAAACGCAATAGGTGGATAACAACGGTTCTTTATTTTTA
Organism: Cantharis rustica; assembly: GCA_911387805.1. NCBI lineage: Eukaryota > Metazoa > Arthropoda > Insecta > Coleoptera > Cantharidae > Cantharis > Cantharis rustica. Next base: position 15,448,604 of record OU426883.1, read on the forward strand.
CGTTTAAGTAAAATGTTACATAGTTTCAGCTTAAAATTAATCTACATCTAAATTATAACTAACTATATTAATATCATATCATTCTATTTATTGACCTCAACCAAACATTGTGATCAGCAGTCTTGGTCGTTGTCACCAAATAGCTCGTCAGAATTGAAATATGCAACGCGATGCACATCAAGCAAATTACATTCTATTGACTCTGTATATCAATAAAAAAATCAACAAACATAAGGCATGCTCAGTTTAAACTTATATTACACTTCAAATTCAAAAATATCATCACAAGCAAATTTTATTTCTTATGTGTATTGAAAATGTCAGCACACTCATCTAACAGCATCAGCACATCACCTGATAAGCACGTCAACGCCTCGACCACTAGACATTTCTCCGAGAGAATATTTTGCGGACGCCGTGCTTGTAAGGTGCTGATGCCTAGCCGATGCCATACACTCATATATCATCACCTGAACATCACGTTTCGCTTTTAGTACAAAGTTTACTAATTGTTTTAGTAGATATATTTCACTATTGCATTAATCTTGTAGCAATTTTAAGAGTGCAGGCGATGAACAAAATGAATTCTGAAAAACTTAAAAAGCCTGTTTACATTATAAAATTTCGCTTAAAATTTTGGTTAAAATCTCTTTAAAATTCGTTAAAATTTCTTTAAAATTCCTTAAAATTTGTAGATTTGCGTAATATTTATTTTTCTTATATTTTATGTAAAATTTTAGGAAATAGGTGCGCCCTATTTCTTAATTCGTTAAAATTTCTCTTAAAACTTCTTGTAACGAAAATTTTAAACATAATTTTGTACAAAAATTTATTTTGTAAACAGGCTTTAGAGGCAGTTCGAAACCATACTTATTTTTTATATGACATAAGTGATAGTAAATAAAAAGACTCTAAAAAAAAGAAGTAGCTTGGCATGAAATAAAAAATTTGAAACAACCAGGTTTCAACCAAACAATCTTTACCATGTGAAGTCTAGAGTTCGGTGCCGCGATTGTGCTGTTCCTGTGCCGAGGCGTTATATGAAACTATGAAACTATACACAACTAACAAGTTGACCACTTGACCGTGCTGTGATGATGCTTGTCAGGTGCTGTGCTGATAGGTGAGTTACGACCTTTAATCGTCTACGGTAGCAAAAAGAAAGAGTAAATCATGTAATTCTATATTTGTTTATTTAGTATAAAAGAAACATTAACACACAAGAATTATTTATAAAATAGAAGTTATAAAAGATAATAAAATTGAAATCGGCAATCAGTATTCAATAAAAAGTTATAAAAAAAAATTAATTTCGTTGCGACATTTACCTGAAAGAGAATAATTTCAAATACATGGTTTTTTTTATTACCTTGTAGTTGTAGAAAAAGAAGACCAAACTCGCTTGGATGATCTTGTATTATTTTTAAAAACTAAATTAATCAAGGAAACTCAAAAGTGATATTTTTGTCACATTTGTATAAAAATAGGGAAGAGCGTATTATAATTTTAATTGAATTTTAGCGAATTAATCGCGAAAAGATGCAATAAAACCAGTGCACCCAAAAATATGACTCGAAATTCATTTTTTTGACACGAAATTGGAAATAGTTTTGGGGTTGCTGCTTTTGAAATCGGACGGTCAAAATAATGTGAATCGTTGACATGTTTACGACTTCCTCAACAAGATATGACACTGACTTTAATAGTTTAATTGTATAGAAAAATCTTTGGTTTGATTTTTTTAACCCAATAACTGTCTCGAGATCAATATTTATGAAGTGGGGTCAATTGGTTATTGGTTACCTTAGTGTGTGACATAATATTTTTAGGTAAAATTGTAAAATTGGTGTTTCCACTGTTGACTTCATAGTTTAACCATTCTTTAAAAAGGTCGTTCAGTTGGTTCAGTTGGTCGTTCATTTGGATATTGTTACGAAAGAAAGTTTAATTATATTTGATGACTAATGTATGACGTCGTGTATGATGAGTCAAACATGATGAGTCATATATGATAAGTCATGTGTGATGAGTCATGCATGATAACAGCATTAGTCATTCAAATATCGCTGAATGTACAATCTAGAAACGCACAGAAGTGAATAGATGTTTATAGATGTTTATAGATGATTTGGTGTTGGTGTTTGAAGGAATATTTTTTCATTTATTACATTAGATGATACCATTAGATGATACCATGGTGTACTTAACGGGAAAGGATTTAAGGACTATGTTTGATAGAATGAATGAAGAACTTAGAAAGTTATGTATATGGTTAAATGGGAATAAGCTAAAAGTAAATGTACAGAAGACCAAAGCAATGATTCTAGGAAAAGTGGTGTGTGAAGAGCATCTGGCGTTGATGATGGACGGTCAAAGAATAAAATTAGTGGAGAAGTTCAAATATCTAGGAATAATATTGGATAGGCACCTAAATTTCAACCTTCATATTGACTATATCTGTAGGAAAATAGCAAGTAAACTTGGTGTACTCGGAAGATGTAGAGAGTATTTATCCAAACGAACTAGACTTACGATATACAACACAATAGTATTACCTCACTTAATGTACATGGGCACTGTAGTGTTTCTCAGTAATACTACAAATCGAAAGCGATTGCAAGTATTGCAAAACAGAGCGATGAGAATGATCCTAAAGAAGGACAAATACACACGCATTACGACTATGCTTGGAGAGTTGAATTGGATGGACATAAACAACTTAGCAGAATACCAGGTACTGGTATTTATCAACAAACAAGACACAGTACAAGGCTTGTGCTGCATCTAGCGCACACCAGAGCGGCCCAAATCTCAATATTTTTCAAAGGAGTGATGTGTTACAATGAGTTACCAAGTATTTTTCGTGAATATAGAAACATAGAGCGTTTTAAGCGGGAGGTAAAGAGATACCTTATGGAACGCAGTGACGGAAATGTATAATGTGCATAGTGTGTTTGTATGTTGTGCTTATATAGGCTTTGTATGTTGTATGATGTATTTGTATGGACTTTGTACTTGTCTGCATGTGTTTATATTTTTTGTATGTGTTTGTATGTTGCGTTGTATATGTGATGTATTTGTATATTGTATGCTGTATATGTATCTTGTGTGCTGTATTTGTATGTTGTATGCTGTATTGTATGTACGTTGTACTGTGAATTGTACCTGTATGTATGTCGAATAGTCGACTAAGACTAAATAAACGCCTATAATAAAAAAGAAATTCCTGGAGAGTTATGGAATTTCCTGGAAGGCTGGTATAAATGCAGCGCGATTTCTAGTGACGAGGCAATTCCAGTTTTAACGTGCAAGTGTTAAGATAAATAAAGTAAAGTGATAAACAATATACCAAGTGTTTAAATAAATCCGGACTTAGTGTTAAATAAATTGTAGTGTAATTTAGTTCAGTGTTAATCTTAGTGTAGTAATCGTTTTATTGTTATAAACCGTATCTGTAAATATTTGTATTAGCCCTTTTGAAAATAAATAAATGTTTTAATTTTCGTTACAATATTTCCGCAATCCGTTCACTTGAGTGTGTGGTTCTCAAAATGTTTTAAATTAATGTTATAATTGAATACGCAAATTCAATTACATCTTACTTAACTAATCTTGCAAGCTTGTTGAAGGTCTTATTTCTTATTGTTATATCTTTTCTTGTTTTTTGTTTATTGTTATTTCTTATTGTTCTTATTGTTTAAAAAGAATTTGGGTTACTGTCACGTATGTGATCACAAGAATTAAACTTTTTCCTATTGAGCATTGAAAAGAAGACAATTTTCTGAGTATATTAACACAAAAATTTTCTTGAATTATGCAATAGTTGTCGAAATTACGGCATTTTAAAAATGCGAATTTACAGGGGCGTGTAACTTGATATACCCAGTTCTGCAGTGCCTTACACGCGTGGTCTAGAGTCAGTACTGTAAAGCCACCCGCTCAGCATGCAAATTGAAATATTAAGATTTAAGCTTTAAAATTCGTAATTTTAATTGCATTTTCGATGGGTTTCGAATTTATTATTAGGTTAATTAAAATATCGGAATACATTACAGGCCGCCGGGCGTCTTTGGCTTTATTATAAAATAACTTATTTATGGCAAATCTCGGATTCCAGGTAAACGTAGATCTGTGTTTTCCACCTTTGGCGAGTTCTGCCATTCTTCGGGGATATTTTTAAATTGTTTTGCCTTACACAAAAATGGCTAATCATGCAGCCGTGTTAAAAGGTGTATCTAAAGTACATGTAAATTTAAATTTTTCAAATTCGATTTTTTCGAGAACTAATTTATAATCCAACAAAATTTTTGTTCTAGTTGCTTAGAAAAGTGTCCTTTTACCAATAATCAATAGAAAAAAGTTAAAATCGTGTGATCACATACGTTGACAGTTCTCAGAATTTTAATTCGGCGCGTGTAGCGATTCATACAAGTGTTTGAACTGGAATCGCATAAATTACCTTCGTAGGAGCTTCGAATTTGGGGGGTGGTTTGTACAGTATATTATCAATATTTTAATTCGATATAAAATTTTTAACTCGAGATCAATTTAGTTTAACTTGAATCTTGGTAATAATGAGGATAGCGTCGTTACTGATACAGAAAGGTAAGTTTAAATTATTGAATTGAATTTTAGAATAATCAAACTTTTCAAATCAAATCAAATCAATTTTTATTATTTTAACTTTTTGTTAAGTTTGATTATTCTAACATCACATACTACTAAATACCACAAAAATACTTAAAACTTTTTTCAGTTATTTTCTATGAATTTAATTTTGTTAAAAAAATGATTTTGTGTCTTTTCTTCAGTAGTTCTTTTTCCCATCTCATCAAAATCTTTTCCCAGTAATTAAGTGCCAATAATTTTGGACAACAAGGAAATAAATTCACCGCACCTGTGACCTTCAAATCAGGTTACTTTAAAATGCGCATAATTTTGATACCCCTTTTTTCTTTTCAGGGTTCAAGAATCCAGCCAATTCTAGCCCTGCACTAACCAAAGATGAAATCGCCTCTCAATTTCCGCAGTCAACCGCCAACATCAGACGAAGGAGATATAATAGAGCTCCACAACCTGGTACACCGTAAATGTTCATCGTTCAAGAAGTGCGACTAATTTAAGCTACTCATGATTTTTGAAGTTTAGGTACTGTTATTTGGAATCTTAATTTCACAATAAAAATTAAAGGTAAATTATAAATCAAATTATATTAATTTAGATTAATTATAGAAATACATAGTACTAGCTTTGTTATAATTATTCATATTTTGCAAGAATTACCTAGACGTAAACAATCGTGTTTAGTTACCACCAGTAGTGGTTAGACCAGATCAGCAGTGTGGTGTAAAGCTTGAATCGACGGAGCGCAAAGTTAGAAACCGAGGTTCAACGCTTGATCGCGCCGAATACTCTACTTGATCTAAAATGCCCGAGTTCGATCTAAGGGCTAAATAAAGAAAGCAGCATGATTTGCGAAGAACTGTTCATCATGTTTGTCACGACGCTTCTGACAAGAAGCACACGTCTAAGAAGAAGAATATTTTAAATAATAGAAAACTAGGGTATAGCACACTAAATGGGCCCACAGGTTTTTATAGATACAATAAAAATTCTTGCAGAATTTGGAAGGACATTAATACAAAGCAAATAATCAGAGAGAATTTGAAATATCAATTTTGCATGTGAGAGTCGTTAAAAATCGCATTGTATTGGCAGTCGGTGAACTCCATGTAAATAGTACGTACCACCCTTGTTTTAGTGGGTGGGGCTACTCACAGTTGGATTGCAGCATCGTTACTGTTAACATCCCGTTAAAAATTTATTTAAAATAGGAATTTGTTAATTTTAGTCGAATTTATCTTAAAAGCAAAGATCTGCGATTTTGCCGAGTAGAACCGGTCTCGAGAGAAAACCAACGAGCGGAGGTTGCGTAGGGTTGGTTTTGGCAAACGCTACCACAGCAAATCTTGTATCCACCCTAAAATATAGTTCGGGGTAATTTTTGAGTGCAAATTATGTCCAAAATAGTTTAATAAAATAAAAATGCACCATGGGCGGGGCTAACCTTATGAAAACAGCCTGTGAAATGTACAGTAGCACGTTTTGGCCCTTTTACAAGTATTTTTGAATGATCTTCAAAAATTAATTTATACATTTCATATTTACACCTTTTCCTACCATAATTGCATTAAAAAAATTTTAAAATCGTGAGCCCACTTAACGTGCTAATCCCGAAAAATATTTTAATAATAGAAAAACATTTTTTCTACGTACCTATGTATTATTTACTTTCTGTTTAGTTTAGTTTATGTACAATTTTAAATAAAAATTATATTAACTTATAAAAATATAACATAACTTAGAATAACCTTATAATTAGAGCCCGGATTCTAAGCATTTTGCTTATTGCTCTAAATTATAAGCAGAAGATATTCTTTTTGGATCTTGACGTTTCTTAAAAATTGCAGTGATTTGACCTAATGTTGATAGCGCTTTTTTTACTTTTTTTTCAAGATTTTGCTTAAAACGCATGTTATTACGTTTAATGTTTTTTTTTTAATGACCGACGAAATACACGATTAAAGTTGGAACAGAACTCAAAGTATTTTATGAAAATTTAATTCACTGTACATGTCTGGCACATGGGTTATCTCGTGTTGCCGAAACAATTTGTCTTAAGTTTTCTTTGGTTAATAATTTATTTAATTTCAAATGCAAAAAGAATTTTTGTAAAGGTGCCTTTGAGAGTGCAAGCTTTTAAAGAAAATTTTTCCGTTTACACCTCTACTTTCCAAACCAGTGCTTACAAGGTAAAAACCGTGGCTCAATGCTGTCATATATTATGGGACAAATTTAAAAAATTTTTTAAGATTATTGTCAGAATAATTATCGTCGGCAGCAATAAATGAATGACAAGAAATTTTTAAGAATACATTAATTCGAAAACAATTAAGTTACACTATTAAAGCTAACTTTTCATACGTTCCTTCATCCATCGAAAATTTAGAAAAAAAGTATTTGCCTTTAGTGGAATCGGTAAAAATTATAAATAATCTCAGAAAGAAAACTTTGCAGGTGCAAGTGAGTATGGGACATCAAATCTATGTCGAGTTTTACGCGTCTCCTGAATTGCAAATTTTAAAATGCCGATTTTTCGAAAACTAATGCCTAATCTTACAAAATTTTTGTTGCAATATGCTTAGAAAAGTGTTCTCTTTCCAACAGTGCATAGGAAAAAGTTCAAATCGTGAGGTGAATTAGCTGACAGTAACCCATGGGTTCCTATTACGTCGGTTGATGTTGAACAAAGTTTTTCGATTTATATGCAGGTGTTAAACAACAGACGACAATTTTTCATTATGAAAAATTTGGAAAAATATATGACAATTTTTTTTTATAATTATTAAGCGAATTTTTAATTAATATTTAATAAAAATTAAATTTTGATGTTTAATTTTTAGTGCTTTTTTTCTATGTTATAGGATTTTTTTCTTTGTTTTTTGAAACTTTTTAAAACACTTATTTTGAAATTATAAGCGCTTATAAATCCAGGCTCTACTTATAATTATATTAATTTATAATAATACATAAAATTGATGTATAACTTACGTGCTTATATATAAATTATTTTTAAAACAGGAATGTAATTTTTATTTGATAGTGCCATAATCTACAGTTATTTTATTTTTTATTAGAAAAAGAGAACATGAATAGGTGAGTATTTTATGGTGGCATTTATTTCTTGCATATTGTTTTAAAAACTGACGATTGTTTCAAATTTTGAGTTGTAAATCTAAAGAAAGTGCTGCTCTTCTTAACTAAGTAATTTAAAACATTATAGAAAAATGATAAATTATTATTTTCTCTAAAATTTGGTTTATTGGTAATTCTAAATTAATTCATTATACTTTTATCGACTTAATTTATAATATTAAAAATATTTAAAATATTTCTGACATTGTAACTCACGATGTTAATAATAATAAGTTAAAGTTGTAAATTATTATTTCTATTTATTTAGAAGACTAGACTTATTTAGAAGAAGCTGTAACAAATTGAGGTAAAATTTAAAATAATACATAACCATGTCAGTGTTAATGACTGATCTATAATAATCTGTTTTAATTAAAATTATTCCTGCCTTATTTGAATTGATCAATTATAAATTATAAAATTACGTTTTAATGCGTTATAGGTAAAATAAATTTTCAAAAACATGTTTACGAATTCTTTGAAATGAAATATTATTAAGTGATATTTATTTTTAAATTTTAAAATAAATATTGTTATAAATATAATTTTTGAGTTTAAAATGCCCCCAGCATTTTCTTATAATGTCAGAAATATTATCTCAAAAGTTCATAGCGACGCGTCGAGCCGTTTTAGAAATGTTTTCGTTTTTTTTTATTGCTAATTTTTCGTTAATAATTATTCCCCAATTTTCATATTTGTTTAGAAAAAATATCTCTTGGCTTTCTTAATTTATCTTAAATATAATTTCGAAATTTGAAGAATTATTTTAATTACTGCACTTTGAATAAAGTTTATTTATGTGGTACAATCAAGAATTAAAATGTTTTTAAGGATAGGATTTTACAAGTTGTTTCACTGCCAGAATAGTTCATCTTAAAAACGGCTTAACAGATTAATTTAAAATTTGGAGGGTACATGCGCAACACATTAAATACAATAAGATATAGGTATTTCATATTTTCGTAATAAAAAAATATTTAGAGTAAAAAAATCTTGTTTGTAATTTTTTTATTCAAATCAAACTAAAATAAAGTTTATAATGATTACTATAACAGAAAAAAAGTTCGATTAAAATTCAATTGAAATTAAAAACTTCAAAATTTGGGTTCATAATATTCATAACGGTTGAAGGGATTAATTTGAAATTTCATTATGATATTTATATCACAAAGGCTTGCATTAAGACACATTGTTTTTATTATCTTTTTTTGTTTTAAACTAATGAATATTATTTTAATTTTTTAATATATCCCCAATATTAGTAATACCTACATAAATATATTGTCGTGGATTTTTGTAACAAACTTTATTTTCGGGTTTGATAGTCAGTAATAGCTTCGCCTTGAAAGAAGCAACCGTGTTTGGAGGACGAAACAAAAAGTATAATTTTATGTTTGACACAATTACACATAAACTTGCAACACAATTTATTGTATGAAATGCTGAGACCTAAAAAAGAAGTGAAAATAAAGTGTTTGAGAGTGTTTAAAATTTGAATTACGTTTGAGATTTGAGGCTATCAAGTTTAAAGCAGGGATTTTGAAAAATTGGCGTTACTGGCGGGAAAACCAGAGATTCGAGACGCGAAGGCCGTCCAAACTGGTCGATTTGCGTATTATCTTGGTCAGCGACAATTAGTTTTTGCGAATGGAATTTTCACAACTTTTGTAAAAAGCGAGTGTAGTTTTGAAGCGGAAATTGATTGTCAGGTTTTGAAGAGAAACATCATTTGCAGCGTTAGATTGGTTCTTGAAATTAAGTTTTAATTATTCAAAGAATTTAGGTGTTCGAAACACATTTTGTATTGCACAAGAAAGCGGACGCCATTTGGAAATATTAGAATTAAAAAATGAATTACTTACCTAAACTAATTATGAAAAATCACAATACACTTGGAAATTTGTTGAGAGCAGTTTTAGAAATAATTGGGAAGCTAATTCTAACAGTAGCGAATGAAACACATGTTTCATTCATGAGCATTACATGATTATTACAAACCTTTACAAATATCCTTTTTTGAATAAGTTTCTTGGTTTTTCCAAAAAAGCCAAAAAACCATTAAATTTGAGTTCTTCCGATATTTTGTAAATCTCGATTTTTAGAAACTTTTGGCTCAGACAGAATTTTGATATCTTAATTGGTTTAAAAGTTTTTAGGGCCTAAAGTTCAAATTGCTTCACGTAATTATAATTGACGTGTAGGAAAAGTATATAAATTGAGAAAGAATGTCTTGCATCTTTTACAATTCTTATCGAAGATAGTAAGTCAGTCTTGCGATTATAAAGCATAGTATAATGTTACATACTACATAAAAAAATTATGTTAATTTTCTTTTAGGTTTTTATATTACATAAGCTAATCACAAATAGGTACGCACTTTATAACTGTATCTATGAACACAAATTTTTTTTCTTTCTAGAAATAACTTTTGGAAGAAATTCATCATGCGGATTTCTTTTTTCAGTGTTCTATTGGCGCTATGTTTTTATCTCAATTTGTATAATTTCTATTTAATTTATTAATATAATTATTTTAAACAAATTGATTTATTTAAACTTTACACTAATTTATTACTTTAATATTATCTCAAAATTTTATAAATATATTTGCATTTTTATTATAATAAATAAAAAGTTGTTATTTCTATTGCTTTATTGTTGCGCCCTATTTTGTCTATAATTCCCAAGAATCTTGGAACACTAATCATGATGAAATACAAAAACAATCATAAATAATAATTTATCTTTTTGAGTAAGCGTCCAGTCAATGTTATATTTTATCAACAAATTTTACCAAATATAAGGTACATGTCGCTGCCTGGCAAGAATAACGACAAAACTAAAAAAAGCACTTTTTTCAATAGAGCGTTTTTAAACTACTGATAAGTAGTAACTTTGCATTACATGCATAATGGCACTGCCTCTATAATAACAGCAGGTTATTAAAATTTTGCATTGTGACGTTATACACGATAAGATATAGCCAAATTCTGTCGATTTTAATACTTAACTCATTTTTGCCAAATTTTGAGTTGTGTCGTTATTCTTTCGAGGTAGCGATGTGTACGTGTTTGCATTAGGTAGGAACGACGGTCAAGTCATCGTAAGATTTAATAAAATTGTTGAAAAATATAATTTTAAAAACATTACGAATATTATTTTATAATTAGAGCACACAATTATAAAATTGTATTGCACTTTGGTAAAACTGCAACATCAGCTTATAGTAAGAATATCTGTTTACGTGCGTGGGTAGGCGATCCTTGATTCGTATTAATTTTTCTACACACGTCTACACTTTAAAAGCATTACAAAGTTTCTACACGTCAAGTTTGCTGTCTTTGCACAACACGGAATTCCTTTTTTTACGTTGGGATGGATAGGCTCAGAGAACAGCCCTAAGTTCAAAAACTATTTAATTGCATGATATAGTTTGTTACATACTGTTAACATCATGTTTCGAATTTTCGATTCTCATCAGACAAACCTGGAAAAATTATTTAATTTATGGAAAAGTTGTGCAATTAAATTCGATACTTGATTAAAAGTAAGGATGGGGTGTACCATAGTCCACTGCTTCGCGGTTAACATCATTCGATTATTCACCGTTGGGAAATTGGAGCATCTAGGGGAATGTTTTCAGTAGTACAACGTATGGCAAAACGGATTGGAGTGGACGAGACGGCAGCGGAGGGTGCATAAAGTCGAATTTGATAAGCGCAACCACGGCAATCTCGGATCCATGCAAAAAGCTAGTCATTTGTCAAAAAATAATAGAAAACCGTATCTAATCTTATGGTAACAGCCAATGGAATGTATTGAAGTACATTTTAGCCCTTTGTTCGCTTATTTATGAATGATCATCAAAATTTCAATACCTTCTAGCTTCTAAATGGCTATTTTGAAATTTTCAAATTTGTGAGACAAGTTATCGTCTTACTCCCTATTATATCTATATATTCCTCGCGTGTGGCTAAAAACTACAAATAGATCATCAATTTATCATTTATAGCCAACACAACAACGCCTAGGGGTGGGCTGAACTATCCCATTACTTACTGTTATCCCAACTTTAATTGCTGCAAATCACCATTTGTTTATACATATTCCACAAGTGTGATATGTTAATTCTTTATTCTTTTGAACTTTTATCGTTAATAATTCAATAACTATATGAGGTTTTTCTACTAAACTTTTTACTTAAATTCAAACGATTATGCTGGTTTTAAGCCAATGTTTTAAATTTCAATCTTCAAATGACCATAGAACCGAAACTATTGATATCTTAGTCTAGCACGTGTCAATGATGATGATGATCTAAAATAATCGAGTTTTAAGCTATTTAAGCTTTTAAGCAAAAAGTAAGTAAAAATTTCTAAAAAAATTAAAGTTGTGCTATTTTTTTTTAGAGATTCTATAGTTAACGTTTCACAAAAAAAACAAAGAAAAAGAATTATGACAAACAAAAATCATAATATTTACAAAATAAATAATAAAAAATTTAAATTGCAATTCAAAAATATTAATGATGATAATATTACAAATTTATTGTATTTTTTTATAAAAATTGAAATTTTTAATAATAATAATAAAAATAAAATTTAATAAAATTGAGCAGATTCGTTCATTAGATTAAACATAGTTTAGATTAGTTATTTGTTATTATCTGGTCACATTCAATCCACAGTAACTTTTTTAAATTTTTTGTTTAAATTAATTTTTAAATTTATTTTGAATTGTTTAAGACGGCTGCATATGTACAATTCACTAGAATAAATTTTACCGATTGTCACTATTTCCGTCTGCGCAAGCAGTGGAAACTAATTGAATAATACAATAAATATGCATCTTTATCAAATAGCGTTCATGGTGCAAGAGAGCACTACCGTATAAAGATTTAAATGCGCTTTCTTATTATGCAAATATAGAAGGTTTATTTCTTAATATATAGAGATATTTAAAAAAAAATTTAATTCTAATAGTTTGTATATTCATGGAAAGTCATTTGCAGGTTATTAGAATGTTAAATTAAAAAAATTAAAATGAAAATTTTTTTTAAAAAAGTTGTTAATGACTTTCCATGAAACTAGATTTTGTTTCGAATCATTTACTTTAAACTGCATTAAATTCTATGCATTAGTAAAAATGCTAAATGAATATTCGTTAAAAGTTAGGTGTATAACCCTCTTAATTGTTAACCTAGCAAAGAGGTCGTCAACGTCCGAGGAACCGGATATGACACACGAAGAAGAATCGAGAATCGAGAAAGAAAATATCGAGTTACACTACTTAAACCACTTATCTATTGATTATTACACGAAGAAGAAGTTAGTTTGGTTTGTTTTATATTTGAATGTTATTAGTCATAACCTCAATAAGTTTTTATAAACCTCGATTGATTTACACATTAATAATTTAAAGAGCAATTATTTCATAAGAGAAAGAAACTTGGAAAGGGAATAAAAACAAAGTGGGGAGTTTGAACAAATTACAAACTATAGTATCAAACTGCTTAACACCACGAAGCTTAAATAAAAATATGACTAAATCTAAAAAGTTATCATCTGATTGCTTTAGCAATCAAAAATTTGTGTTAAATTTATTTGGTCTCTTATATAACGAAAATGTTCTTTTTAAAGTGTACGCAATTAATTTATTAATTTTATTAACAATTTATTTATTTTCAGTAATACCGGAAATTGTAACACTATTTTATTCCGACCTTAAGAAATTTGTGTATTCTTTAATATTCGAGGTTGGATTACTTAGCTGTAAGTAAATTTTAAATTTTCAAAATTATACACAATTAATAACTATTTGTGAAAGGTAACATCCACCAACAGGTTTTTAGCACCAAAGTCGGGAAGAAATTAATTATCACGAATCAATTGTATTATGTAGCAAATGTTAAGGACAGCACAATTACAACTTATATTATTATTTCACAATATTCATTTTACACTAAATCAAACACATCTAATAATCTCCATACCCGAGTCAAAATTTTAGCCCTATTTTGAACCTAAAAAGGATTTTTGCTCATCTTTTGATCCTAAAAGCAGTAAAGTGAACCTCGTCTCATCCTAAACGTTATTGATCCTTGTTCATCTTAAATGAAAATTCGTGAACTTCAATTCGTTGTAAATTCAACTTTGTACCTGATAGCCTCTACCTGATATTTTTCTAACAGTATTAAAAATCTGCTTGATAATACCCTTGTGAATAATGTGGTCGACTCCGAAAATTATTTCATTTACTTTTTTAAGTCCCCTAAAATAAATTTTTATAAAAAATATTTTAAATTAGAAACTGTTAATTTTTGTAAGTTTTTTAATAAACGAGTTAAACGTTGTTTTTCAAAAATAAAATTTTCTTGAATAATACTTTTTTACATTACATTTGATTTTATGCTTTATCGACTAGTTTACTTTCAGAAGGTAAATATAAAAAACAATAGTAAAAAAAAACAATTAACACGTTTTTTTATAGATTTTTACTCGGGTCAGGATTTTGTTTTTTCAATTTCCTGTTTTGCACACATTAAACTTTTTTTTGCAATCAATAATAATTTATAAATAATAATCAAACTAAACAAATGTTAAAATAATGAATTTTAACTGTTCTGTAAAGAATACATACTTACATAGAAACATAATATTTAAAAAACACTAAAAAATGACAACAATTCACATTTAACAGGTTAGAACTTAGAATATTTGGGTAATCAAGAAATAGAATTCTGAAAAAATACGTTACTATAGAAGTGATAAAAATTTAAAATAAAAACTTTGTAATACGCCCTTATTTCACAATTATTATTGATCATCAGTCGTATTTAACATAATAAAAACGTAAAAATAATAAGGAGCAAGAGAAAATATACCAAACAAAATTGAAAAAATTAAAATTAAAAAAAAAAATTGATCAAGAAATTTATTTTACTTTAAAATGAATTTGTGTGCTTACCAAATAACCAAAACGAAACAAGTCACGTGTCTGACTGAAATCTTAGGTTAAATAAATGAAAATGAATCTTTAACCTAATACTATTGAATGTGAAGTGGAGACGCACTGCGCTATCTAATTACTTTGAAAACTAAATTTGAAAAGAATTTTTCAAATTTTACCACGTTTTTGCACCTAAAGGCACGTTTACTATAAATAGAAAAATAATCTAAAAAATGAATTTTTTACTAGTAGTAAAAAGTAGTGTACTACTTTTAGTAGTATTTTACTAATATTCTATAATAAATACTTAAAATATTCATTTTTTAGGTGATTTTTCTATTTAATAATTTAATAGGCATATTCACATTAAAAAAAATTATAAAACAGATATTTAGAAATTATTAGAATTTTACATGTATTAATGTTAGACATAAAAATTATAATTAAATTTGAGAGTGTGAAAAACGGAGAGAGAAAACAGTGTATGAGAGAAATCAAGTGAATAAGACTTAAAATTTCGACTCGGGTAGTAATTTCAGTATTAATAAATTTATTTTAATTACCTTTGCTATTAAGTGTTATTTTATAGTTTAACTGTTGCGCTTAAAATTTCACTTTTTTTGATTTTACTATATTTTGAATCGAGTAAAGGTTGAAGGAAACATAAACTTAAACATCTGATATAGAAGAATAATTTTTAATTTTAATTTTTAGGCTTACTTTCTATGTTTGTTATATTCTGGAATCGATTTAAACTTGAACAATTAATTGAAAAACTGCAACTGCTAGATGAGCTGTCAGATTTTAAACATACAGAAGGCGAAACTGTTTTTCTAAAACATTATAAAGATATTGTTCGGAAACAAGTAAGTATAAATAAACATAATATTTGTACGACATATTTAAATATTACTTTTTCGGGGTACTGTCAGTTAATTCCCATCACGAATTTCAAAATTTCAGCTGCACTATAGGAAAGAGGACAATTTTCTGAGCATTTTAAAATTACGAAAAGGACGGAGATGTAATATGATATACCCCGATGCGTGACGATCGGTCTCACGTTGATTTCCCTGCTCTTCATTTTGTTGACATTACGTGTGCTTTGATATACTCTTAATGTTGTTGTCAGTCGCGGTCGACATCCGGACGAGTTGTATGGTTTTGAGTTTCACCCTTGGCAAGTTCTGTCATTCTTCAGGGATTTTTTTGCCTTACACAAAATCGGCTAATCATGCAGCCGTGTTAAAAGGTGTATCTAAAATACATGTAAATTTTACATCGTTAAATTCGAATTTTTCGAAAACTTATGGATGGTCTAGGGATTTTTTTGTTTTAAACTGCTTAGAAAATTGTTCTCTTTCCTATAGTGTAGTCGAAATTTTGAAATTCGTGATGGGATTACTCTGACAGTTCCTCGTTTTCGTTTTGAACTGAAACTTTTTTATTTGTGTATATTATTGTTTGAAAAAAAAAGATTTGAATAAAAAATATTTTAAATATTCTAAATATTTTCAGAAATATGTAAAGAAAAGGACTTTTATTATTATTTATAAATCGACTACAAAACTTTCAATAAAAAAAAAGATAAAAAAACAAATTTAAATATTGTATAATGTACTGTACTTGATTAATTTAAAAGGATTAACGGATATAAATAAATTTATAAGTATCAAATTTGTTAACAAGATTTAACCTTGACTGTAAGATGTAGAAATTATAAATTAATACTTTGTGTTTCATTTTGATTGGTAACTAGTTTTGCCTTTAGGCTTCTAAACCAACAAATATTTCTGTTTTAAAAAATTGATCAAATATAAAAAAGTTATAGAATTGGAAAATACACCATGATTTGAAATAATTCATTTCTTTACTAACTTTAATTTGAATGCCACAAATTTCTTGTTTACGACTTTGTAGACAAGATTTTGTCTTCCGATTTTTCAACAAGTGTCAAATTTTTGAATAACAAATTGATTTTTTTACTACATAGGATAACAATTTTATATTCTTTAGAGTTCCTTGGGACTTGCATGGATTACTTTTGCACAAATTACGTGTATATTAGTGTCAGTTATGCTGTCATTAAATGAAGAAAAATGGATTCTCCCATATGGAAGTGGATCAACTATTATTAATAATGATAATTTACAATTTATAGTTCAAATAATAACGTATGCTATATTTTCGACAGTTGCTTATGTATTATTAATTATTTATATAAACGTATTGACACTAATTTGTGGTCATTGTGAGCTATTACAGAAATACATATCATTATTGTTCACTGAATATCAAGGAGAAATATATAAGGTGAATAATTGCTTTAGATAAACTTGTTGAAAGTTACATTGGCATTAATTTTTTCCAGGAACTTGATGTGAAACTTATTGAAAAGAAAATTCCTGATTGGGAATCATTTAAGGTACAACTTCAACACATTGTACCTTATCATGTTGGTATTATTGATACAGCAAATCAAATAGAAACTATATTTTCAATAATTAATTTTATTATCTTTGGAGGAGTAAGCATCTGCTCGTGTTTATTGGTATATCACACACAGGTATGCATAATTTTACGAAAACAACTAAATTATAATTGCAGGTAATGTAATAATAGAACTTTGAATTTCCCTAGAATCAAAAAAATTTTATTCAAGAACTCTTCCTGTTTACCACTAAAACCCTTTTACTTATGATTCTCAATATTGCGAAATATCGAAGAAATCAGTAACACATTACCGAATCAGTAAAACTATTAACATTACTAATGTTGGTTACTGTCAGTTAATTCCCATCACGAATTTCAAAATTTTAACTGCACTATAGGAAAGAGGACAATTTTCTGAGCATTTCAAAAAAAAATCTCTGAACTGTCCATTAGTTTTCGAGAAAACGGCATTTTAAAATTACGAAAAGCAGGGAGATGTAATACAATACACCCCGATGTGTGACAGTAACTCGCACGTTGAGCCATCGCTTTTATTTCTGTTGACGGTACGTGTGCTTTGATATACTCTTACTGTGATAAACGTTCATCGTAGCTACGCTACGATGAACTTCTTGGCGATATGGAGTTCCACAGACTCTTACTGTTGTCAGTTGCGGTCGACAACCGGATGAGTTCTATGGCTTCGAGTTCCACCCTTGGCGAGTTCTGCCATTCTACAGGGATATTTTTAAATTTTTTTGCCTAACTCAACAACAGCCTATATACATACATATATCTAAAATACATGTAAATTTTACATTTTTAAATTCGATTTTTTTCGAAAACTTATGGATGATCCAGGAATTTTTTTGTTTTAAACTGCTTAGAAAATTGTCCTCTTGCATATAGTGTAGTTGAAATTTGTGATGGGGTTTAACTGACAGATCCCCAAAAGTTAATAACCTGCAATACTTTACTGTTTTAAACCAATAATGTTTATTAAATAACTCTCCAAATAAAAATACTTATTGTGAATATTATTAAATATCTATAATTTTATTTTAGTTAAATATACAAGTTCTGGAAATTGTAAAAGATGTAGTTCAACTAATAGCAGGTTATTTCGTACTGATTTTTATTTCCATTTATGGAGAGAATCTTGCAACTGAAAGTGTCAAAATAGCCAGCACCTGTTATGAGTTAGATTTTGTTGGTTCTGATTTGAGAATTCAAAAATCTCTAGTAATTATAATGGCAGTATCTCAGCGACCAATAACTCCAACCATTGGCAAGATGAAAGTTTTAGGTTTACGCACCATGCTTAGTGTTAGTATAAAATAATAGTACTATAAAATTAAAATCTAATACCGATATACTTTTTAGATTTTTCAAACAATCTACAGTTATTACACCATCCTAAGAAATCTGATGAACGAATGAAGTGTTTAGATAATTAATTACTACACTATATGTATATTGTTGCTATTATATTAATTTTCCAATTAATACTGTACCTATATAAAATCTGGGTCACTTAGTGGGGCCAGATTAGGTTTTTGCATTTAGATAAATATTTTTAAGTATGCGTTCCTTAATTTATATTTTTTGCAAATAAAAATTTAAATAGGGGGAGATACTATGGCGGTATTCGGTCTGACACTTTTATAAGATTTTAAACACTCTGCTCATTTTAAAAGCTTTACATGGATTTTCAATTTAGATGGGTTAGCAAAAGTTGTTATAGCAAAATTACTAATATATTTGAATTTGTTTATTTTTAACATC
This sequence comes from Cantharis rustica, assembly GCA_911387805.1. Lineage (NCBI taxonomy): Eukaryota > Metazoa > Arthropoda > Insecta > Coleoptera > Cantharidae > Cantharis > Cantharis rustica. The sequence continues at coordinate 15,467,524 of OU426883.1, forward strand.
TAATTTATTAATTACAATCTGCACTTTTTCATTATGTGCACTAAAATTACAGTTTGTTAATTACAATAAATAAGTTTACGTAATTGTATTAACACAAATCAAAATAAACCTGTTAAAAAGAAATGCAAGGAAAATTTTTATTTTAATCGCAATTTTCATGATTGTCAAATTATATTTTGTACTTTATTTAAAATCACCCTATATATTCATTTTATGAGTTAAATCACTTTGGCCGAGATCAGAAGACCTATATCTTCTGCAAGTCAGAAAAATTACAAGTGCAATGTTTTCCTTGTGCTTCCGGGCAAGTTGTCCCCTGATTCCTTTTTAGGCAATGATAAGTACTTATTCAAGGTTTATGAATATTTTTTCCCCGTATTTAATAGGGGGGATTAGAACCCCCCCCCCCCAAAATTATTTATCAATTAGTAAAGTATATGAAGTCCGACTGCAATCGTAAAAAAATCTGAAGAAACAAAAACAATCTTTAAAACTATAACAAAAACATTAAACTTAAAGTGTAGAAATAAAAATTAAAACTAAAGAGATACTTCTAATAATTTAATCCCAAATTAAAAATTCGGAAATTCGTATTAATATCAGGGGATTGGCGACACTGGATTAAATACACCTACTACTAAATTGTAAAAATATAAAAACTGACGATAAAGAATATATAAAAGCCCTATATTTTTATATATAGCAGTTTTGTTGACGTTGGCGCAAGTTTATGTGAACTAAGAATTTGGAAAACTAAATGGTCATCAGAAAAAGAATTTCCGAAAAATGCAATAGAGACAATAGAGATAAATGTAACAACATTTTATTTCCAAATATATTGTGCTAATAATTGTTTGGTAAAAAAGTTAACTACCAGACGCTAGCTTGTTAAATTTTTCAAATTATTTTCAGTTATCATTCAATTATAAATTTTTAGAAATTCTTCGAGGATGAAACCTATGATTTCAAATTAGCATTCGTTTGCTAAATCAACCAAGCCACACGATGGCTCTCATTTAAAACGCAATTTAAATTCTCCAATGTCCAATTAAATCATTTCGGATTCAAAACTAAAATTATTCGTAAAAAATACAGAAGTTAACCTATAATCATTAAAAATTAATCATTTTAAATCATTTTAATCATCATATTAAATGAAGTTCATAAAAATCCAAATTTTCTAAAAATATCGAGCTCAAATAAATCTTAAAATAATCACTTTAATTAAATAAAAACAACTTCTCATAAAATTTCAACTTTTTTGCAGTCACTTTCGACCAAAATACTTTCAAACAAAATTATCCAATAACAATACTCAAAAATAAAATCTTAATTACAAAAATACTTGCACAGAATTATACTCAAAAAATCAGTGGAGCAAAATCTAGGCCTCCGCTGTTTCCGCCATCTTGGCAAAAAAGCATCGCTCTTACCAACGTTACATTTTTAAAATTTCACCTTTCACCACTTTGTAATTCAAATTTAAAATAAAAAAAAAATTAATAAAGCATTAAAGCATCATAAGCGGTAATATCCTTTCGTAACATGACATAGATATATAAAAATCAAAGTAAAATAACATAACATAAAACAAGATCGAAACCTTCCTGACAAATGTAGTGGCTTTGTGTTGATATAACAGATTATAAAAATAATAGCAATGCAATGTAAGTACAACGCCAATGCGCACCGCAGTATGCATTAGTAACTCGACGATGCAGTTCACGTACTTAATGTAAGCCGTTAGTACGATTATCTTTTATGTTAATTTTTCCAACAAACTATATTCATGTTTAAATAAATGCTTAATTAAAAACTAAGACTTTTTAATAAATTACAAGGGAATTACACTTACAAGGGAATTTTATGACATCCGCATTTTTGTAAGTTTTGCCACTTATTGTACTGAAAGTTTAGCCTTCAAATAAGAACTCCTCAAAGCAGTAGAGCCAGATGGCCAGAAATTTTCGAGAAAATCGACTTTTAAATATCGCCGAGGGAGTTTGAAGACAAGATGTGAAACAATTATCGATAATCTCCGTAGCGTAGGCAAGAACAAGTTAGGCTAGGAACCAGTAGGTCCACGGTTCTATTGCCACCTTTACTAGTTTTTTTTTTAATTTTCTTTTTCTCTAGGTTGGTGTGAATACTTAACCTTTTCCGCCATCTTTTACTATAATTTACAATTAATTTGCAAAAAAAATTTGCAACCACTTCTTATGGGGTCGTTTGGTACAAATCAAGGAGCCTTAGTGATAATTTTTAGAGTTTTAGATTGAAATCGCCCTAATACCATTGAAGGTAGTATGTCAATAATTATTTATTTATTTATTTATTTTATTAAAATATATTAAACGCCACTTAAAGTCTATTAAAATACTTAACGATATTCTTAATTTAAATAAACAAAAAAGATGGCAACTAAATTTTTGGTCAGTATTTTTATCATTAAATGGTCAGTATTTTTTTAAATAAATGGTCAGTATATTATAATATATTGGTCAGTATAAATATTTAAGTGTCGGTATTAAATTGAATTTTGGTCAGTATCATTTGTTATTTTGGTCAGTATAATTTGTTAATTTGGTCAATATTATTTGTTATTTTGGTCAGTATAAATAAGAAAGTTGCAGTAACATTTTGTTTGGTTAGTATATTTTATTGCTTACTTAATTTTTGTTGTTAGTAACCACTTTTAATATAAAATAAGGAATCTAAATAATTATTATAAAATTTTTATTTAATTAATTTATAAAAATTTAAATACAGAAAAATTTTCTGTATAAATTTTAAACTTATAATTTATAAATAAAATATAATTAATCCACTAGAAGAGCCCGAGTAGCTAATTTTGGCCTTCCCCTTGAACGTTTTTCACCTATAGGTATTTGTTTAGCTGCTGGAGGAGGTTTGACATATTTTAAGCGTATAGCCAATCCTATTAAATTCTTGCATATATATTTCTTAAAAAACTTGGGCAAGTGCAGCGGCCATGCATCCAGTAATCTGTTTGTTTTGAAAGATTCACAAACCATACTTTGAATGCTCTTCGTTTGAATTGATCAAAAGTATTCCAGTGCATTTCTGATACGGTTGCAATTTCCCCCTCTGTTACAGTAGGTTCTTCATTGGATGGACAAAAATATTGAATTGAATTTCCGCATGCTATTGATGAAATATTGACGTTTGCTTTTGCCCATTGATAACCATTTGTCCATTGCTGTAATTCAATTGTTAACGCAGTCCTGAATACTCGACTTTCACTGGAATATTCTTTTGACCACTTTTCTACTGTTCTAATGGTTAATTCAAGAAATCTTGACAGAGGTAACCTTTCACGAAATGTATCTTCCTTTTTATCACTAAATTGAAAGACTCCAAGGCATTGTTTGTAGAAGGAGTATGATACGCAATACCTTCATACCAATTTTGATGGGATGTGAACCATTGCAGATTCATGTATTCAATAAATTCTGTTTGCTTTTTTTGAAGACATTTCTTGATAAATAGAGGTAAAGCTTTATCAAATACTTCTTTATTTGGAGACAATTGTAACTTATCTATGTCATTTATTACTTCTTTTCTCAAGCTTTTCTCCACCAAAGCTTCAATTTTTTTCGAAACGTTCCGCCTCATATGTGCCTAACACATGATCAATACCTCATTGTCACCGAATGTTTGAAGGAATGCATTCCTAATTGCATTTGAGGCATCGGATATTATAAGTAATCGGGATCAATTTTCTCGTTTATTCCATTTAGACCGGCAATAATTGACTAAAAAATGAATTTAAAATCTTCAGTTTTTTCATTTGAGCATATTGCCATGCCAATCGGATGGAAGTGACGATCAAAATCTGTTGTTCCAACAAGCATAACAATTAATTAATTAACTGATATTCAACTTGATGTGATATCACAAAAGCCAAATCATCAAACACAGGCAGTTTATTATGATCCAAACACCACTGTTCTAATTCACCTAAACTTATTTCAGCTGGAATTCGTATTTCTTAGTTGGGTTAAATAATTATATAGCTGTATTTTGTTTTTAGGTTTTAAACCCCTTTCAGTTAGAATTTTGAACATCTTTTTGGGTTTCATCCTGTCTATAAAGTATTTAAAGTACCAATCGTATTATTTAAATCACTGACCATTTATTTAAAATACTGACCACTTTATTTAAAATATTGGTCATTTATTTAAAATACTGACCATTTATTTAAATTACTGACCATTTCAATAAAAATACTGACCTAAAATATTTTTAAATACTGACCAAATAAATACAAGCCAAAAAAGATGTGTAAGAAGAGAATACATAAGAACCCGGAATACGTAAACTAAAAACGTCTAATAGGCTAACACTCGAAATCAAAACCAAACTGGACGAATTACGATTACAAATGTTTAATCAACATATCGAAGAACTTAAACTAAATGGCCCGGGAATGTGGAAGACAACCAAAAAAATTCTGAGGAAAAAAAACGGGCTTTCCAATAACTCTAGACAACCATGTGTAAATTAAGACACAGAAACAAGCGAAATGTTCTCGAATTATTTTATGAATGTCTTCACACCAAACCCAATACAAAATAATAATACCAATGAAATAATCAATTTAGCAAAAAATCTTCCACTTCCTAACAAAATTAAACCCATATCTCCTACCAAAATTAAACAAATTATAAAATTTATTCCTATAAAGAAATCGCATGGTACCGATCAAATAATCAAAAAATAATAGTACATAAGCAAAAAATTACTTTATTCTTTTTACTTATTTTACTGAAATTACTTATTTAAACGCAACAAGCGACCAATTAAAATCATTTTTTTGCCATAAGTTATCTTTTTCAAATTGCGAACATAATTAAGTGAAACGTAATTAGTTGAAAATTATGCAATAAAAATAATAAATGAAAAAAGTTTGGGAAGCGCAGTTTCACAACTTAAGTGGTTTATAAATTTTAATTTAAGTACTTTAAGAGGGAGTCATAGAACGTCTGAATTATGGGACAGATATTTCATTTTAAAAACTAATTAGGACTAACGAATTTTGACCTTATTGACTCTAAATTTGAGCAAATCGGTCATACAGAGTTCAAACTTACTTCTTTTTTGCTAGGAAAATCCCATGCTATGTGCCAAAAATCTTATAAAAATAAGTAAGAATTACGTTGTTAAATTAAAATCATTTAGTTTTAGTATGACGTCTAAAAAAACTACAAATTAATTGATAAATAAACACATCTTAAACCATAAAGGTTAAAAAAAGCAGTCACCTCAAAACTTTTCTAAAAACTATATAGTAAAAATCTGAATTATAGCCAACTGTTGGAGATCACCGGTTAACCTTAAATTAAAGGCGAAGATAAGAGCAAATCCATTAGATTATCAATTTGAAGTAGTCGTCTCGACAACTAATTGACATGTGTTAAAAGATTTACATTCACAAATAGTGACTCTCAAACTTTCCTTAATACGTACACACAAGCTTGAAATTCAAGTCAACTTTTTGTGTGCACTGTGTGCACTAGTTTCGCTAAAACTCTTGATTGCAATCAAAATACATGTTAACCTGATTTTGGGCGATGCAATGACAATGTCATTCAAGTTTTTTCGCGATTCAAAAAGTCATTAACTGCGAATATTTACCAATTTTTCAATTAAAATCGAATATGATTATTCCCTATCCGCAATAACAATTAAAAACGTTAATACCAATTTTTATAATTAAAAATCCAGTTTTTAAAAGAACCAAAATTCATCAATGAATACACCTCAACCTTATCGACATGTATTCCGAAATTTCATATAAATAGAGCGAGATCCCTTAAGGCAAATCAATCCATCTCCGCCAAGACGTTGAGTTCGACCTGTCGGTTTGTTCCGGGGTGTTAAAAAAAGTGTTGTGCTAATTCACATAAAATAATTTTTTTTGAAGGATTCATAATTGAATTTTAATTTTAATTTTATTTTAAGTGGTTCAAATAGTTTCTTTTCTTTTAAATCTTTTTTTTTTGTTTTGTGCGCTCCTCAAACGACCAGAAAGGTAATAACCAAATTGATATACTTGAAATTATGTTTTTTTTTACTTATTTAGGTGAGTCCAACGATTTAAATGTAATGTCATTTTTGTAACAGAAAGTTAACTTAGTAAATTAATTCTCAGCAATTATTTTTTTCAATTATATTTTATTTTGTAATTATATTTTTTTTGTACCGTTTTATCATAAATTTTTTTGTGTTAAATAAATTAGTTGTGATTTACATGTTCTTATTCTTTTCTTGCTGTTAAAAAGGCGATCGACTTGGTAATAATCCTACGTCTCCGATCTTCGATTAAAATGTTTAAGTCTGGCTTATAAACAGGCTCTAGTGGCAGCGATCTCTACCTTCAGTTAACACACGACTACCGCGATTATTCAATTAATCAAAGCCTACCCATGGTATAATAACTTATTATACCATAAAGCCTAACCATGTTACAATATCAAGTGTGCACATTATGCTCCATACGAGCACTGCGCAGCACATAATCTGAATTTAGTTCTTAATGATTCTAGTAAAAATGTTGAAGAAATAAGAAATTTTTACGACCTGCTTGAACGTGTTTATGCATTGTTTCGGCGCAGTATAAAAAGATGAAATCTTTTACAGAGTGTAACAAATACAGTAAGACCCCGCTTAGCGCTTTCGCTTTCGGTTTATCGCTGTTTTATTTGAATAGGGTATTCACCGAAAATCGCAAATGACATTATACACAGTTTTGATAATAAAGACAGAAAATTGAATGACCTTAAACGTTGTTACTTTGTTACTTACCACCTTTTAAAGGTTGGTTTAAAATTAAAAATACCGGGTGTATGTTTATTTGTGTCTCTATATTTGTAAGAAATAAATTTTTGTTGTATTGTTATAAAAAAAACATATTTAATAAATTAAATTGACAAATTACATATTCATTAATAAAAATTTCCCCTAACCCCAATATTTACATGGTGACATAATCTCGTTTAACGCTGTTTCCTATAACGCTCTAAACGAGGTATTATACTGTACTAAAATTACTATAAAAAATTGACCTCTATTCGTTGGTCATCAAGACACGATGCTCTAGAAGCTCTTCGTTTTAGTTATGTAGATATTTTAAAAGCGATTTCAAAAGTTATTTTAATTTCTGCCAATAGCTCTGAAACTTTGAAACTAAACCAAAATCTTTAAAAAATTATTTAGAAAATTACTAAATTTTCAAAAAAATTAATATCTAGGCCAATGTAGTTTAAAATTATTGTCTTTTTTTAAAGTACTAGATATAATTAGAGTCCAGTTAACAAGTCGAAGTAATGGACTACTCGAAATTTATTCAACTTTGGGTTTTGTCCCCAGATGTGTAACGCAGTTCTTCTCTTTCCGACAAAGAACTATACGAAAATGGTAAAGCGCTTTGTCTAACATACCCAGAAGATATTTCAGATACACTAATTTCTTTTAGACAGTGTTTTAAAAATGAGTTACAAAAAATTAATTCCATTTATGAATTAACAGACATTACTTATATTAATTAAAAACTTTTCTTCTTGTTGTAGTTTTAGCGAAATTATTACTGCTTGTAATATATTTTTAACCATTCCTGTTTTCGTGGCCTCTGCTGAAAGGTCATTTTCTACACTAAAATTAATAAAAAATTATTTAAGAAATACCATCTGCCAAAGAGCGATTATCAGCTTTTATTATTGCGATTATTGTACGAAATATTAAATATTAATATTAAACATTTCGAGACCTATTTTTAATCATTGTATGGAGACTTTTTTAAGAAAGATTATAGTGATTTTTTTTAGTTTGTTTAAATTTTTCTTGAAAATAAGCGGATTCTGAATTTTTCTTTTCTGAAAACTATTGGTATGTATATTGTCGTGTTTTGAAACCGTAAAATCCTTATTTTAGTTATTTTGTAAATTATTTTGAAGTTTATTTTATTTTAATTTCTTACCATACTGTAGATAAAAATTTTTGTAAATAAAATATTATGTTGGTAACGAACGAGATGGGAGAAATTGCTTCACGCCAGGTTAAAGTTCACGAGTGGGAGTGCATTTTGCAACGCTCGCACAAATTTGATTTATTTTGATGATTTTGAATAAAAAGTAGGTTTTGTTAAGAAACATGAGTTGTTTAATTAATTAAGTGGTGTTAAAAATTAAAAAAAATTGAAGAAATTTTTAAATTATTGAAGATTTGGTTGTTTGTGGAATGATTTCACAACAAATTGGTTTGACGGGGCGGCCAGCTGTGAACCGCCGGGCAGTTACGATATTAGATCATTGAATTACGAATTGGATGGATTCTAGTTTATTTCTGTGGAATATTTAAAAAATTATATTAAATAGTAATCCAACTATTTCTGTGTTAAAACAAACATGTAAATTTAACTGAAAAACTTATTTAATTTCTTAAAAAGAAGTTACACAAGCACTTATTTGTGACCGTAGATAGTATTGCACGACGGCGGCTAGCACCAATTCGGCTAGCAAAAGACCTAGGTAATCGGTTCTTTAGGAGTTTCTTTGTCAGCTTGCTGTGTGTAAGTTGGAACCCTTAAAAGTAACTGGGCGCCAACCAGTAATAAAACAAAGTTTTAACAATAAAATGAGTATAATTATTACTGATAAAAAAAGAGGAATGTTAAAAAATAAAGTGCTACAGATTGAGATTGAGATTACTCTACAAAATAATTAAAAGAATTTCCAAATACAACTCACCCCACAGACCCCTAAGTCAGAAGCTCTTCTTCAAAGATCGACTTCGTGGTCACAGTACTGATCTCTACTCCGTGACTCTCTAGAGACTATCGGACTCAAACACTGTGAAAATAGAAACACAAATTAATACTTAAGTAGGTCTTGCAAAAAGCTGAAATATTACAATTTTGTCACGCAATCAAATTGGTTTACAAAAGCAGTTGAACCAACAACTTACCAGCTCTCACAAGGTGTAGACTACTGAAAGTTGTTACTACACTCTGATACGGCCGTGATGTTGATTGTGATTTAATCACTTGAAGTCGAAATCCAGATCTAGGACGGATGGTCAACGGATATCTTGTACCTAATCTTCAAACCTCCAAGTTAATGATGTTATGTGGTTTCCAGTAACTCGCATGTGAGCAAAATCACGTCAAGTGAACTCCCCATTTTCCACTTGATCATCGAATTTTGATATTAGTATTTTTTCACGAAGTAGTCACTATCAACAATTAATCCTCAAAACAGTTTTTAAAAATTTTCATTTTAACAACAATTTTTTTGTTAATGAAAATTTTTATGACTTTTAGTTAAAAAATCGATAATTAAAAAACTATTAGAGATATTTTAATGAAACTTTCAGAATTTATAGTTCAATACTTTTATTTTAATGAAATATGTAAGAGTTCAAATTATTTATATATTTTCATATTATTAATTAACTTTTAAGTTAACAAATGAGATTTTTACATGACTTCTCCCTCAAAAAACAAAATTTTTTTTCTCGATATTTTGCATTGAACATTTAAGTAACGAAAACCACGAAAAAATTTGACTGCTCGTGATTAGATTAAGCAGAAAAAAATTATATATGACGGGCGGTGAGCGCTAAATATGAGTTCCGCAACTCACAAACAAACAAAAATAATACAAACTTCAAAAATTTATTTTAAAGATTACACGTAAGTATTACAATGATGTTTATGAATAGCTGGAAACTAAACTAACTTTTGAAATTACCAGATTTATATGTTAAAAAATATGTTTTAAAAATATATTTTTATTTAAAAGATAAAGTATTGTTTTTTATTTGTAATTACTGAGTAGATCTTAAAGTAAGTCAATAACGCGCGGTAGCGCGCTGTACCGACAGCGCTCACCGTCCGTCATAAATTAATTTTTGTTACTTGATCTAATCACGAGCAGTCAAATTTTTTCGCGGATTTCGTTACTTAAATGTTCAATGCAAAATATCGAGAAAAAAAATTTTGTTTTTTGAGGGAGAAGTCATTTAAATTTTCATTTGTTAACTTAAAAGTTAATTAGCAATATGAAAATATATAAATAATTTGAACTGTTACATATTTCATTAAAATACAAGTATTGAACTATAAATTCTGAAAGTTTCATTGAAATATCTCTAATAGTTTTTTAATTATCGATTTTTTAACTAAAAGTCATAAAAATTTTCATTAACAAAAAAATTGTTGTTGAAATGAAAATTTTTAAAAACTGTTTTGGGGATTAATTGACTGATTAAATGACTACTTCATGAAAAAATACTAATATCAAAATTTGATGATCAAGTGGAAAATAAGGAGTCAACTTGACTGATCTTGCACATGTGTGATTATTTCTCATGAGACGTTAATAATTATGCCAAATTAAATGAATTTCGCTAAGATATCTCACTTTTACTATTTTGACAAAATTTTACCAAAAATCAAAAATGACGCGATATATATCTGAGTTATCTCTTCTGTGGTTATCTCTTTTATGTTCGCGTGTTCGAGTAAGGATACGTACGAAATTCAAAGTATTCTTTAAATTTCGTGACCGAAATTGAAATTTGGTAACTTGCTACAAAAGCAATGTTACAAAATAAACAAATTTATGAGTAACATATCATCAAACTTGCTTCAACAATAATAACTTTTCTTGTTCTTCTGTAGGTAAATATAGCTTATGTTTAACAGACGGCAAATGACGACATGCAAGAGAGTATTAAGTAATTTATTATTTTTATGTGACGACGATATTCTTTATGTTAACCAAAATATTTGTATTTTTGTCTAAATTAACCCTATGGTAATTAAATTAATATGAATTATTAGTTAATAAAAATCTAAAAGTAAGTACTTAATTTCCAGTTGTGTAAAAAGAAATTTAATTAAATACGAAAACAAACCATAAACAGTTATTGAAATAAGTTCAAGTATTAAAACAATTATTATGATTTTAATGAACTTAAAAATGAATTTCAAGTAATTTTTGTGGTAATTAGTATGTACTGTTAATATAATGAATAATATAGTTACGTACTATATTATTGAAAATTGTTACATATTATTCCTTTCTTGCAGTAAGTTATGTTAAATTTTTAAAATTCAGAAATAGCTCAACAATGCAATTCCGAACAAAATAAAATATTTAAAATTAGTGAAAATTAGCACAAATCTAATAAAAGTTTAGCGATGATTAAAAACAAATAAATAGTTAACGAAATTAATAAATTAAAGGTGTAATTTGATGAAGACATTGCTATTATGTAACAGTCCAAAACTATTTATTACAACTTTAAGATTGGCAAAACAATTTGATATTAAATTCGATCATATTTATTTCCGTTTTAATTCACAAATTCACAATTCCGTTTCACGTTTAAGTACTTTACAAGTACATATTCGGATCATGACTAATAATTAATAACCTTCATTTATGCATCGAATGTGAAGGAACTGCAATGATGATCCTTTAATAATAAATAATTTGAGAATCTATTTTAGTATGATATTCTAAAAAAGGTTTATCAATAAACTAGCAACGAGACAATTTATTCTATGTAGATAGAGAATAACGAAATTTATTGAATCAAATAAAACTTGAAATTTAGTTAAAATACTTCTTTAAAATTCAAAATATTCGGAAAAATATATTTGAAAATAATGCCATCATCACTAAATTCATGGACAATGAACAAGCACTAGATAGATAATACCCCTGCAATCTGTTACTCACCACCATTACCATTTGTTTCATACAGTTGATTTTGTAAGATCATCTTATTTTTTATAATTCTAATCGGCGCAATTTTTCGGTTAGTGCAATCTTTGAAATATCAGTGCATCGTGTAAATTACAACGATTTGAAATTCGAATTCTTTAAGTGCTAAAAAGAAACCACCACGACAAAAAGTTGTACATCACTTGAAATATTAGTACTTATTATAAATTAAGAGATGTTTTTAAATTTAAATATATTATTCATAATACAGGATATAAATTTAAGATGTATGAATATCAGAATGCATTATATTTTAAACAAGAAAACTTTTGTAAAACAGCATGCTGGTTATTATGAAGTCATAATAAATTAATCAACTAATTGTATAGTAATATTCTACAGTAAAATCGAATACCCGGGTAATATGAAAAGTTTTAATATACCATACACATAAAACTATACACATAAACTATAAATGCCAATTATATAAGATATCTATATAATTTTCAAAAAAACATTTACAGTTTTGTCTTGAAAATAACAAAAGTAAAAACCTATATAATAGTATAGTGATGTTAGTTGATTTATTGTAATATATTTTTAGAAATATATCTATATTAAAATATTGGATTTCTGAAATTAATTATACAAGAGCAACATTGAAGTACTTTCGTACCGGATGCATAAACTGGATGTTATTAGTCGTAATCCCAATAAGTTGTTATAAACCGCAATTGATTTATACATTAATAATTTAAAGAGCAATTATTTCATAAGACAAAGAAACTTGGAGAGGGAATAAGAACATAGTGGGGAGTTTGAGCAAATTACAAACTATAGTAGATCAAACTGCTGAACACCACGAAGCTTAAATAAAAATATGAGTAAATCTAAAAATTTAACATCCGATTGTTTTCGCAATCAAAAATTTGTTTTAAACTGCTTTGGAATCTTACATAATCAAAATATTCTTTTTAAAGTGTACGCAATTATTTTATTAATGTCATTAGCAATCTATTTATTTTCAGCAATTCCCGAAATCTTAACACTATTTTATTCGGATCTCAACAAATTCGTATATTCTTTAATGTATGAGGTTGGATTATTTAGCTGTAAGTAAATTTTAAATAAATTAATAATTATTTGTAAAAGGTAACATGCACCAATACGTTTTAGCACCGAAATCGGGGAGAAATTAATTATCACGAATCAGTAATTATATTTTATTGTTGCGTATAAAATTCAATTGTATTATGTAGCAGATGTTAAGGCACAATTACAAATTATATTATTATTTGACAATATTTATGTAATAATAAATCAAACACATCTGATAATCTCGATAGTAATTTCATTATTAATAAATTTATATTATTTACTGTTGCGATTAAACTGCCATTTTTTCGTGTTTTACTATTTTCAATGTAATTAGTAAACCCAACTTAAAAATCTGCTATAGAAAAAAGAATTACTTATGATTTATGAATTATATTAAATTTTAATTTTTAGGTTTACTTTCTATGTTTGTCATGTTTTGGAATCGATTTAAACTTGAGCAACTATTTGAAAAACTGGAACTGCTAGACGAACTGTCTAATTTTGAATATGTAGCAGGTGAAACTGCTTTACTAAAACATTATAAAGATGTGGTTCGGAAACAAGTAAGTATAAACATAATATTATAATATTTGCACGACCTATTTAAGCAATCTTTTTTCGTTCTAAACTAAAACTTTTTTTTATCGGTGTATATCGGTATATTGTTTAAAATTAAAACAAGGTATGGGTAAAAAATACAAACCCATAAATATTTATAGAAATATGGGTTACTGTCACGTATCTTATCACAAGAATTAAACTTTTTCCTATTGACCATTGGAAAGAGGACAATTTTCTGAGCATATTAACATTCAAATTTTTTTGGATTATGCAATAGTTATCGAAATAACGGCATTTTAAAATTACGAAAATCAGGAAGATGTAATATGATACACCCCAATGCGTGACGGTCGGTCTCACGTTGAAGTCCCTGCTCTTCATTTTGTTGACAGTACCTGTGATTTGATATACTCTTATTGTTGTTGTCAGTCACCCGAACGAGTTATATGGCTTCGAGTTCCACCTTTGGCGAGTTCTGTAATTCTTCAGAGACATTTTTAAATTATTATGCGTAAGGTACTCAACGACATATCATGCAGTCGTGTTAAAACGTGTATCTAAAATACATGTAAATTTTATATTTTTCAAATTCGATTTTTTCGAGAACTAATTTATAATCCGACAAAATTTTTGTTCTAGTATGCTTAGAAAAGTGTCCTTTTACCAATAATTAATAGGAAAAAGTTAAAATCGTGTGATAAGATACGTGACAGTTCCCGAAATATGTAAAAAATATGGAATTTTGTCATTAATTAAGTTAAATTTAGGTTAAATTAATCATACTACATACAATTAGAAAACCGGGAACTACTAGTGAATCTTCATCACGATTTGAAATTTTTAGGAAAAACGACAATTTTCTGAGAATTTAAAAAAAGAAAACGTTGGATTATCGATCAGTTTTTGATTTAAAAATTTGTAATTCAAGGGAACGCACTGAACCCGCTACACCTTTCCCCGGTGCGACCTAACGGTAATCGATTCGGTTATGTGACCCGTTTTGCATACGCCTACAAATACGTTAGCTTTTAAACCTTACAAGGAAAAGGTCAGGTATGCGAAATTTTGTTTTGGTTTATACTTACACTACGTAAAGATTACACCTAAGACATTACGTGAATGAAATAGTAGCGCGCCATATTCAGCCAATTTTGAGAAAATCGAATTTAAAAATTTCTTCTTTTTGCCTGAAATAACGTGATAAAAGATAAAACTTGCAACAAAGGTTCCGTGGTAACGTGGTAGAGTGGTGGCTTTAATAAGCGAGGATTCTAGGTTCAATTCTAGCATTGGTACTTTTTTTTTCAAATATTTTTTTTTTAATTAATTTTCTTTTTAAGTAATAATATGTAAATTAACATAATATATTTAATAATTATTCGAAATTATTAATTTTTCTGATCTCAACATTCGGACGATATCGTTTTGTCTTACTAACAGTATTTTCAAACATTTCTTAAATTGATTATTATTCGAAACGTTCAAAAATTTTTGGGATTTGTTAAAAATTATATTTTTTAATTAAATAAGTATTTATTTATATATTTTTCGTATTTTATTTATATATTTAATAAGAAATGAAAAGTTACATAATTGAATAAGTATTTACATATTATATGCAGTATATTATTATTATACATATTAATTATTTTCTGATCATTTTAGATTGTATAATTTTTTACACCGACGTTTCGCACGATCCCGGGTGGTATTCATCGTAAAAACAGGAAAAACAGTAAGTTTTACGGCATCTAGTAATTAATAATTAATTAAAAATTAATAATTTCGAATAATTATTAAATATCTGTTAATTTACATATTACTTAAAAAGAAAATTAATTAAAAAAAAATATTTGAAAAAAAAAGTACGGATGCTAGAATCGAACCTAGAACCCTTGCTTATTAAAGCCACCACTCTACCTCGTTACCACGGAACCTTTGTTGCAAGTTTTATCTTTTATTATTTGATTATTTCGTGCAAAAAGAAGAAAGTTTCAAATTTGATTTTCTCAAAATTGGCTGAATATGGCGCGCTACTATTTCGTTCACGTAATGTCTTAGGTGTAATCTTTACGTAATGTAAGTATAAACCAAAACAAAATTTCGCATACCTGACCTTTTCCTTGTTAGTAGTCGTAATTTGAATTGCGCTTGCAGCCGATTTTGAATTAATATTTATAAATACACTAGAATATTTTACATTGTCGTGTATTTTTCTACAATTTGATATTTTATAATGTGAAATAATTTTTTTTTGATAGTTTTGTTTGAATATTGAAATTTACTTAAAGAAAGTGAGGTTGGCAATAAAAATGAAAGAATAGGGGTTTTTTGCCAAAGTCGCCAGAGCGGTTGATTAATTTTTGTCCGCTGATTTTTTGTTTTGTTTGAGATTGAAAGTGAGTGAGAATATGAAATATAGAGTTAAAATGATTTTTTTGAAGATTGTTTGCAGAACGACAGCACTAATTGATATTTTGAAAGATTAGAAAAATTGGATAAGAGAAAAGTTCGTATTGAGGTAGTATTCTAGTCTAGAAGCACGAATTTTAGGTGTTTTTTTAGGTGCAATAAAGTAAAAACAGGCAATATTTTTATTATCCATTATTTTACAAAATATTTATTAACGTTTAAAGAATACATGATAAAAAAAAAGTTAAAAAATTAAAAGTTTAAGAAGTTACAGGCTGATAAAGTGAGTGGTCTCAAAAAAATGGCGTGTGAAGTTTGTCACGATTGTAACCCTCCTAGTAATCTGAAATAAAAAAATAAAAAATTTATAAATCTAGAGGAATACTGCTATCGGACTGACTAAAACAAAGTTGAAAGAATGTTTTACCGTGAAATTGTGTCTGTTTGAAAAAAAAAGTTTTTTTTACCATTTTTTTTACTTTTGCGAATTTTTTAAAAGTAGTAAAAATTGAAATTTTTTTATAATCCTAGTTCATACGATAAAGAAATGTATAAAGAAGACTCACACCAAAGTTCAAGTAAATCGGTTCAGTAGAACTTCCGCAATCATGACAAGAATTTCGAAAAATGTAGTTTCGAGAAAAGCGAGATTAAAATTAGACGCGAAGTCTAAGCCATACATTGATACTTTATGCTTATATTTTTTCAATCAGCGATTCCGGCTCCATATATCGTGCTTTCTTCTACCTCAAATTGAATATTTAAATAAAAAAAGTTTAAAAAACACAAAAAAATAAAATAAAGAGTATTTTTTAATACTTTTCTTAGAATAGTTCCGTCTAAACTGGTCGAGTTGCCACGACATTAAAGTGGCTATAGCTTTTAAAATAATTCGAATTTCAAAAAATCCTTTTAAGACGAGATTTTTGAATATCTAAACTATCAAAATATAAAAACAAAAATTTTCGATTTTTTCAGTTTTTTAGACTAGAATACTGCCTTAATTCATTTACAAATAATTTGAAACATTTTTTTTATATTACATCACCATATAATAAATTACACTATTAGTATACACTAGTATTAGTATTTATAAATTATTTTAGATTTTGCAAATTTAAAAAAAACACACGCAGAACTCTTATTTACACAGATCTTTACTTTGCGGTTGTTGCGTTTGTTAAACCCGATTCTACGCACTTCATTCATTCAATAATTATTCATCTTTTTACTAACTCTTTACAAGCATCTCTGTAGCAGAATTTCTCGCTAGAGACATACTTTTCTTAAAATAAACAAACAAAACAAATATTAGAATACATAGTTACATAGAAAAATAATATTTAAAAAACAATAAAAATGACAAAAATTAACATATAACAGGTTTAAACTTAGAATATTTAAATAAACCAGAAAATGAATTATGAAAAAATTACGTTATAAAAGTGATAAAATTTTAAAATAAAAACTACGTAATACGATATAAAGGCCCCTATTTCACAATTATTTTTGATCATCAGTCGTATATAACATAAGAAAAACGTAAAAATAATGAGAACCAAGAAAAATATAACAAACAAAAATTAAAAATAGAAAATAACTTAAAGAAGTTTTAGAATTTTTTAAGTATTTATGTGGTATTTAGTAGTATGTGATGTTAAAATAATCAAACCTAACAAATGTTAAAATAATAAAAATTTTTAACTGTTAAGTAAAGAATACATACTACATAAAAAACATAATATTTAAAGAACACTAAAATGACAATAATTCACATTTAACAGGGTTGTACTTAGAATATTTAAATAAACAAGAAATAGAATTCTGAAAAAGAATTAAAGTAATTTTTATCATTTCTATTAGAATTCTATTCTCAAAAAAAATATTCTCAAAAAAAAAAAATATGTCGAAACATCTTGGCACAACGGTTCTTTCAAACAAGTTATGGGTATTGGTATCTGTACTATACAAAATCACTGCTTTTCACGATACAACTGAATTTGAAGTGGAGATTGCACTGCGTCATCTATAAGTCACTTCGAAAACTAAATTTGAAAAAATTTTTCCTTTTATATTTTTCTTGTCTACAATTTTGTAATTGCCGATTGTTGCTATATGGCGACAATTTTTGTTTACAAAATTAGGAAACTTACATCCCCACAACTATTCACCAAGTATCAGATTCTTACTTTGAAATTTTTTTAATAATAAATTAATTTTTAATCTTGTATTTTTATTATGTACGATAACAATTTTGTATTACGTAGAGTTTCTTGGGACTTGCATGGATTATTTTTGTACAAGTTGCGTTTGTATTAATATCAGTTGTACTGTCAGTAAATCAAGAAAAGTGGATCCTACCATATGGAAGTGGATCAACTATTATTAAAAATGATAATTTACAATTTATAGTTCAAATGATAACTTTTGATATAATTTCCTTAGTTATTTATGTAATATTAATTATTTATATAAACGTATTGACACTAATTTGTGCTCATTGTAAGCTATTACAAAAATACATACTATTATCATTTACTGGATATGAAGGAGAAATATATGAGGTAACTAACTTCTTTACTTAAGCTTATTAAGAACATTGCTTTAATTTTATGTGTAAAAGCTACAGCAGCATTTATGTTTTCCAGGAGCTTGATGTGAAATTAATTGAAAAGAAAATTCCTGATTGGGAATCATTTAAAGTGCAACTTCAACACATCGTACCGTATCATGTGGGTATTATTGATACAGCAAATCAAATAGAAACTATATTTTCAATAATTAATTTTATTATCTTTGGAGAAATAACCATATGCTTGTGTTTATTGGTATATCACACACAGGTAAGAATAATTTTACAAAAACAACTAACTTGTAATTACAGGTAATGTAATAATAATAATAATGTAAAAAAGGGACCAACAGTGTGGTATAAGGCTTAAGTCGACATGCTACGGAGCGGGAGACCGCGGTTCGCCACTTGATCGCGCCGACTGCACTGTTGTGATCTAAAGTCCAAGTTAGATCTATAGGCTATAAACTCGCCAACACGCTCGGCAAGCGGGGCGTTTAAACTATCAAAACCTCATTTAAAAACCCTTAATTGAAGGGAGAGGCCTATGTTCAGGAGTAGACAAATAACGGCTGAAGAAGAAGAACAATGTAATAATAAAACTAATAATAAAATAATAAAACACTGATTTACTCTATTCATTTTAAAGGGTAATTTGGGTGTGAATTGATATTTACTTATATGAATATATTATTCATATATATTTCCATATATAATATATATTTCAATATATATTTCCCATAAGGAAAAACCACTACACTAATTGATAAAATTACCTCGTTACAAAATTAAATATCTTTACTTAAATAATTAATAAAAAAAATGAATGTTGTCAAATCTCATGTATAAAAATCAATGGCTTAAAATTAAGTTAAAACAAACAAACTAAACAACATATTAAAATAATGAATTTTAACTGTTAAGTAACGGATACATACTTACATAGAAAAATAATATTTAAAAAAGCAATATAATTTTTTCTAAAACAACAATAATTAACATTTAACAGGTTTAGACTAAGACAAAAACGTGGTAAAATTTGAAAATTCTTTTTCAAATTTAATTTGTAGAAGTGACACGATGGCGCAGTGAGTTCTCCACTTCAAATCCGGTTGTACCGTAATAAAGAATTATTTTATTCATTTAACCTTAAAAATTTCATTGAGACACGTGACATTGTTTGGTTCTAGTTTGGTAAGTCACATTCATTTTTAAGTAATTTTTTTAATTTCTTGGTTTCTCATGTTAAGTACGACTGATGATCAATAATAATTGTAAAATAGAGGTCTTTATATCGTATTACAAAGTTTTTATTTTAAATTTTCATCATTTTTATAACTTAATTTTTTCAAAATTCATTTTCTTATTTATTCAAAATACTCTTAGTCAAAACCTGTTAAGTGTTAATTATTGTTGTTTTTATTGTTTTTTTAAATATTATTTTTCTATGTAAGTATGTATTCTTTACTTAACAGTTAAAATTCATTATTTTAATATAATTTCATAATTTTAACATTACATACTACTAACTACCAGACTATCGACTTAAAAAATTCATTTTTTAGGTTAATTTTCTGTTAAAATTAAGTTTTGTATTTCTTTGCTAAATATATCGTCTTGGACAACCGATTCAAGAACTCTACCTTTCTACTACTAAAAACTTTTTGAACTATTATTCTCAGTGTTGCAAAATATCAAAAGAATCAGTACTACATTACCGAATCAGTACAATGACTATCTCAAAAACAGGTATATACTGGGTGCTGAATGAATTAATTGAACATAGTAATTCGAATTTAACATGTAAAATCTTATTTATGCAAATTCCTGCTTCCCTAATTATTTTAGAGAAAAAATGAAAGACACAAAAATAATGCAATGACACAATAATAATGAATCATTTTACAAATTAAGGGCGGTATGAAATACCGACAGACCAGAAACGGCATTCTACCTAGGTTCACGTGTTTTTAAGATACATGTAATAGTATATTACGTAACGAGAGTTGCAAGAAAGATATTACACACGAGTGAAAAGTTACTTCACGAGCCGCTTGCTGCGAGTTAAGTAAATTTCAAGAGGGTGTAATATTTTTTACAACTCTTAGTTATGTACTATACTTTTTCTACGACCAACCCGAGATTTTCTACCCAAATCCTTAAAGATCGGAATGACTGACGAAGTGAAATTTACCAAATTTGTGTGGAGGATAAAAGCTAACACAAAACTCTAATAAAATTTTTTGCGTTCGCGTATAATAAGTGAGATAATACGTTTTCAAGGTGATATTTAACCAGGGAATGTTTCTCGGCTGCGTTGCGCGCCGAGAGCTGGGTCCTATTCCAGACAAGGAGAAGCGATAGCGGTGGGAGGGTATATTTTTTCATTAGTTTTTCGATATATCGATTCGTTTTCGAGATATTTCAAATTGTATGTTTTTTATTTAAAAATAAAATTTTCCATTTTTATATCTAAAATTGAAATTGGTTAGGTACTAAGTTAGAATAATATTTATCATTAAATATTTACTTTATTAACAATAATTAATGAAACAACGTAACCAAACATAACCTACTATTAACCTATTAACTTAATTTTGCAGCAAGCATAATCTTAGTAAATTATAAAATTCCCTAGCCGTGCAATCGAATACTTTACGCACGGCCGTGCGTAAAGGGATGCTTACATAGGATACACCGAGAGAAATAAACTGTTAATTTAACTGAAAACACGTTTACTCAACAGTTATTCGTGGTTAAATACGGCGAATGCGGTTGCTACATTCTAATAATAATTAAAAAATTTCATTTTTAAAATGTTGAATTAATAAATATAGAAGGTAATTTAATGTTTTCCTTTAAACTGTATCATAGTTGGAATAATTGTAAAACACTGTTGAGCGAAAAAAAAGCTAGGATTAATGTAACATAGTATATTTTATTTCAACATTAAAAAAATGTTATTTAAAATCACTCCGAAGTTTGATTTAAAGTTATACATTTTTAATTCAACAATTAAAAATGTTTATAGCAACTTAGGGCACCATTGAAAAAAACATGCCCAATATTCAGTGAAAATGTGTTTTGTGTTAAAACAACGTCAAAAATTAAATTTCAATCGTTATAGTTGGTTAACTGAAATATCGTCTATTTCACTGCAATAGGTGAAGAATTAAAACTAAATAGGAAAAATTATTGACACAACATAAAATGGTAATTGATTAAATATTTTATTATATTAAATTACAATTAATACATTATTAAAAAATAATAATTAAAAATAAAATAATTTCAATAAAAAAATTTCAAATTTATGCACATATAAATTTATATAAATTATAATTATTTTATAAGGTAAAATGTAAAAAATTTACATAGAAACATACATACTACATTACTTCTGTAATCTATGATCTTTTTAGATCGTAATAACTAATAAAACACATTTCTTGCAAAATTTTAATTTCATAAACATATAAATGGGCCTGTAAACATACAATTTTTTCATTTTTAATCCAAAATACAATTTTTCATCTTTTATTAATATAAGACAAAGACAATGGAAATTTAATCAATTTTACAATAATTAAATGACGTGTGAATACGCACTGCAGAAAATAAATTAAAAAAGAAAAAAACTAGCGAAGGTGGGAATAAAACCGTGGACCCACTGGTTCCTAGTCTAACTCTTTCTTACCTGTGCTACGAAACTATTTGCTAATTGTTTCACATCTTGTCTTCAAACTCCCTTGACAATATTTCAAAGTCGATTTTTCGAAAATTTCTGGCTATCTGGTCCTACCGCTTTGAGTTTTTATTGGAGGGTCAAACTTTCAGCACAATAAGTGGCAAAACTTACAAAAATGCGGAGGTCATATAATTCCCTTGTCAGTCGAAAACGAGGCGACGAAATAAAAAAATATCTGTAAACAAAAATGAAGAGATGAAATTATCTACAAAAAATATCTTAAAAGTAGTTTTGTAAAAGCGATTTTTATATGCTAAAAAGGGTTTTCAAAAAGTTCAATTTACATTGCTAACATAGGAGCGTCCGAATAGTTTTGTGAGTAACTGTATATTTTGTGCCAGTTCAAAACTATTTTACATCTAATTTACTTTATTAAAAATTACCTGAAAATACTACTATATAATCTTGGAAGCCCCAATCCTTTAAAATTTCTTCCAGAATATTAATTACAATAAATAATCTGTTAAAGATTTAAAATTTTGTTAAAATTTTAAACTACTAATAAAATTTATAATAACTTACCTCAATTGAAATCTTCACAAACGCACTTCACTAGAAAATTTGAACAAGCAATGCAAAAAATAATGCAAAGACGCCACACGCTTACGCAATAATACCGTCTTATAAAGTTGCATTTTTCATGTTTGCGGGGGAGTTTGCTGAATTTTCAGTTTTTTAAATGTGCTACGATGTAGTATTTAATTTATAAATGTTTATCCAAATATTTTAAGTATTATTTTAATTATACAGAGTCTTCAAATAATAAAGTATATTTTATTAAGTTAACATTTATACACTGTTGACTGAATATTTAAGACCTTCGTGGCAATGAAAATAATCTTCAAGTTTAACTATATCTCATTTTGTGCCAATGGTACCACACCAGTTTAAAACTCTCGAAATTGTTGTCACAACCTCAAATTTAACTATTCCATGTAAGAAAAAAAGTGTTACTTTAATTATTTTGGAATGTTGTTTTATTTTCAACATTTTTATCGTTTGATTGAAACTAAAAAGCTTTAAAATTAATAATAGTTTGATTCAAACTTTTTTAAACGACTGCAATAAAGTGCTTAGTGCTATTTCAATCCTTCATTTATTCATTTAATGTGAAAATATTCAACCATGCAAAAACTGTTACATTAACCATGGCAGTTTTCTCAGTGTAGAGCTCGTACAATATTGTTCATTTTTGGTAGTGGCCATAGAAAAAATATAAAATAAACTCTGTACTAGAAAACGTGTTTAATTAATTAATATTACTCATTTATTCGTAAAAAATTATTAAATAACCCACTAAATAAAAATAATTATTTTGAATATTACTATGTAAATTTCCATAATTTTGTTTTAGTTAAATATAGAAATTCTGGAAACTGTAAAAGATATAATTTTACTAACAGCAGGTTATTCGCTACTGATTATAATATCCATTTATGGAGAGAATGTTGCAACTGAAAGTAGCAAAATAGCCAGCGCTTGTTATGAATTAGATTTCGTTGGTTCTGATTTGAGAATTCAAAAATCTCTAATAATTATAATGGCAATATCTCAGCGACCAATAACTCCAACTATTGGCAAGTTGAAAGTTTTAGGTTTACGCACCATGCTTAGTGTAAGTATAAATAGTACTATAAAATTAATTTCTATTACAATATTATATCTTTTAGATATTTCAATCAATCTATAGTTATTATAACATCCTAAGAAATGTAATAAACGAATAAATGTACTTTTTTGATTATTAATTACTACACTATATAGTATATATATTGTTGTTATTACATAAATTTGCCAATTAATCTTTTAAACTGTTAATCTACACATTGTCGGCTTACATGTAAAATCATCTAAGTCTGATCGACAAAACTTTTCAGGGGACAAAAATTTACTACTACTCTTATTTTAGAATTCTGACATGAAATTTTTATGAGACACTACAAAAATATAGTTTTATGTTTATAATTAAAATATTTTACTAGTATTTTATAATTTTCATAATTAGAGGACTTAGAAGTTTCATTGGAGAATTTTGGTAAAAATAAGACTTACAAGAATACATTATAGGAATGGATTTAATAATACAAGTTGTCGCTTAAGAGACGTTATGAGTTGCTAGTTTTACAAGTTTTTCGCAACTACTATATCGTGACGAATTTAATACAATGATTTCAGCAAACATCTCAATTTTGCAAGGTTTACGGACTTACAAGGTTTTACAAGTAAGCCGACGACATTCTAATTAATATTGTTACATATTATTATGTGTATAATGTTAGAGTACACTATTAACTACATAAAACTGTAAATTTTTTACATACAATTTTGAGTTCTGTAAATTCACACATTTTAGGGAAGCCACATCAAACTTCCATATTAGGGACGGATCCTGGTAGCATATCGGTACCACACACGTTGGGTGACCCGACATTACGGAATGTCGCGAAATACGATAAGAACCAAATCCGGCTCAAATAGAGGAAGCCAGATCGGGCTTTCGCATTTATTATTATGATAGTAATGATAAACATTTTTGAATATGAGTTCCCTGTATTAGCAAATGCTATAATAGCAAAATTGCCAATGTATTGTTGAAGTTGTTTAGTTTTAAAATCTTTACATTTTTACTAATAATTACAGTCTATTAATTATAATAAATAAGCTAAATAAATTGTATTAACGCAAATCAAAATAAACGTGTTAAGAAATGTAAGGAAAATTTTTATTATTCACGCCTCCATCAGGCAAGTGTTCAATTGCATATTTCAAATGCGGCTTGAAGAGCTGGTTTTCTCGCCTAGCGTTTGAAAAAAACAGTGATTATTTTATAAGATGTTGGTATTCTTGGTTATATTTTGTACGCCAAATTGAATTAAATAGGTATTACAAATTTTTGGGATAAAATGCACTTTTTAATGCAATTTATTATAATATGACTAACTTACTATTTTATAATTATATGTAAGTATACTATATCTTTGTTAGAAAATTTTATAAAAACTTTATGTAACAAATACCTATATTTTTTAGGTTAGTTAAATATAAACGTCAAATTTTGAATTTAAATATTGTACTACCAACAACAAAAATCCCTAATACGAAATATTTAAAAAAATAATTAAATTTTATTTAACTAATTATAAAAGTCGGCTTAAAAAATTACGTTTATCATGCGGCAGGAAACTGTTTTCAGAGTACTCGTAAATACGGGCATCGGCTAATCGCGTCCTGTAAAAAAACTCGTTCTCGAAAAAATTCAGTTTCCAGCCTAACTATTTATCGTAATTTTCATGATTTTCAAATTATACTTTATACTTTATTTAAAATCACCTTATACTATATTCATTTTATGAGTTAAATGACTTCAGCTGATGCCAAAGGTCCTATATTTTTTGTAAGACAAAAAAATTACACGTGCAATATTTTCCTTGTGCTTCCCGCCAAGTTACCGCCTGATTTATTTTTGGTCAATGTTAAGTACTTATTTAATTTTATGGGATCTTACTGGTACCATAGTTTCTGGTACAATTGATTAGTAAATTTACCTAATATTTTGAAGTTTTACGTAGGAAAGAATCCCAAATTTTAAATTACCACTGGCGGATTCACAAAGAACCGTATTAAGTCGTACCTCCTTGACATCTTGTAACTGCAAGAATATCTCTGCCCGAATTATTTTGTAACGAGATTTTCATCACTTCTTCATATACCGAATAATACCGAAAACTTATTCATCTCGCATCTCTGTAAGTATTTTAGTTTATATTTTTATTGCGACGATGAATCTCAATGTATGCCGTGTGTGAATTAAAATCAAATCGAATGTTAATTTTTCAAAAATTAAAACTGTTCATTTTATCGCTTTTGTAAACCCTGTTTAATTCTCGTTCAATTGCCAGATTCGCGCCTTTCATTTTACATGATGTTACAATTTAGTTTAAGTTTTTTTGTTTGTTATTTTGTTTATTTGTTAACGTAAGGTGCACAGATTTTATTAATTTCTTTATCTGAACCAAACTAAATTATATACCTAACTTTTATTTCAGTAATGTGTTTTCTTATTTTTTGTGTTGTACATACCCATTTCAGGAATTTCATTGTGAAGTTACAGCAAGCTAGGTTATGCATTTTACCTGAACAAGCTGAAGTTAAGTGCTGACGAACTTAATTAAGCGACTGGGACTTTTGCCAATGGCGCCCTTATTTATCTATATATTTTTGAGCTACACAGAAAGAAATAAAATCACGTTTTCTTTTAATTAATCTCTAAAAAATCTTTAAAGATGTTAAGAGTTTGTTTTATTAAATGTTTAGAAAAATTGATGGATAATGAAACCCTAAAATATTTAACTTAGGAGGATATTTAGGTTCTTGTTCCAGTCGAATTTTTTCTTTAAGAGTAAAATTCGGACAAACATTTTTTGAGGGCCATAAGCACTGTGAACAATGAGATTTAAAGCCAATGTAATAACGTCAAGAAAAAAATTTTTAAAGCAGTTTTATTTTGTCGATATTATGTAATAATTATGTACTACTTATGTATGAATGTATATTATTAGTTTTTTATTAGTATGTTTTGAATTTGTGTAGTTTATGTTAAGGCTGTTCTCTGAGCCTATCCATCCCAACGTACAAAAGGAAATTCCGTGTTTTACAAAGACAGCAAACTTGACGTGTAGAAACTTTGTAATGCTTTTAAAGTGTAAACGTGTGTAGAAAAATTAATACGAATCAAGGATCGCCTACCCACGCACGTAAACAGATATTCTTACTATAAGCTGATGTTGCAGTTTTACCGAAGTGCAATACAATTTTATAATTGTGTGCTCTAATTATAAAATAATATTCGTAATGTTTTTAAAATTATATTTTTCAACAATTTCATTAAATCTTACGATGACTTGACCATCGTTCCTACCTAATGCAAACACGTACACATCGCTACCTCGAAAGAATAACGACACAACTCAAAATTTGGCAAAATTGAGTTAAGTATTAAAATCGACAGAATTTGGCTATATCTTATCATATATAACGTCACAATGCAAAATGTTAATAACCTGCTGTTATTATAGCGGCAGTGCCATTATGCATGTAATGCAAAGTTACTACTTATCAGTAGTTTAAAAACGCTCTATTGAAAAAAGTGCTTTTTTTAGTTTTGTCGTTATTCTTGCCAGGCAGCGACATGTACCTTATATTTGGTAAAATTTGTTGATAAAATATAACATTTACTGGACACTTACTCAAAAAGATAAATTATTATTTATAATTGTTTTTGTATTTCATCATGATTAGTGTTCCAAGATTCTTGGGAATTATAGACAAAATAAGACGCAACAATAAATCAATAGAAATAACAACTTTTTATTTATTATAATAAAAATGCAAATATATTTATAAAATTTTGAGATAATATTAAAACAATAAATTAGTGTAAAGTATAAATAAATCAATTTGTTTAAAATAATTATATTAATAAATTAACTACAAATTATACAAATTGAGATAAAAACATAGCAGAACACTGAAAAAAGAAATCCACATGATGAATTTCTTCCAAAAGTTATTTCTAGAAAGAGAAAAAATTTGTGTTCATAGATACAGTTATAAAGTGCGTACCTATTTGTGATTAGCTTATGTAATATAAAATCCTAAAAGAAAATTAACATAATTTTTTTATGTAGTATGTAACATTATACTATGCTTTATAATCGCAAGACTGACTTACTATCTTCGATAAGAATTGTAAAAGATGCAAGACATTCTTTCTCAATTTATATACTTTTCCTACACGTCAATTATAATTACGTGAAGCAATTTGAACTTTAGGCCCTAAAAACTTTTAAACCAATTCAGATATCAAAATTCTGTCTGAGCCAAAAGTTTCTAAAAATCGAGATTTACAAAGTATCGGAAGAACTCAAATTTAATGGTTTTTTGGCTTTTTTGGAAAAACCAAAAACCTTATTCAAAAAAGGATATTTGTAAAGGTTTGTAATAATCTACTACACATTCTGTCAAAATTTCAAGTCAATTGGTCCAGCCGTTTAGAACTTATAAAAAGACACTAAAAGAACATCCTTATTAATATAGTATATTTTATTAATTATATAGATATGTATGTTAATTGCGTATATAAATTATAAATATATATAAAAAAGTATGTGTTTTTTATTTATTAATCATCTTACAGGGAAAAAAAAGGAATCGTCTATTTTAAGTAATAATATCATCTATTACAAGTAAATAAAACATATAAAGAACTTTAATAGAATCATTTATAAAAGTGATTAAATCATTTAAAGTAATTATCTGAAACATTTACTAAAAGTAAGTAAAGTATTAAATATGAGTAAATAATTTATATAATTTTATTTATCAATTCATAAAAATTATTTCTTAATTCATATATTTATATTAAATTAAATATTTAATTATATTCATACATTTAAAGAATTCATTTACACATTCAATAAATGTTTGTGTATAAATCATGTACTTAGATTAAATAAAAAAAACACAGTTATTCGCTAATTCAATGAATTATATTCTATGATTTGTTTAATTTTTAAATCTTGTATTCATCTAATTTATATTAAATGAATTGATTACTTTAAGTAAATGGCTAAAATTCATTCAATTTTTTTCTATGATATTAATGAATCTTTAAATGAAATCGCGACTTTATTTCTTTCTGTGTAAGCATAATTTTTAAATGTATTTAGAACCACCCCTTGCATTGCTAGCTAAGCGGTAGCCTAATCCGTGGCGGGGTTCTCCGTTGCGCCATTTTACTCCGTGTGGCAGAAAATCCCATTGGTATTCCTCTTTTTTCCTTCTACACTAAAAATAAGAGATATAGCACGCTAACACGGCTCACAGGTTTTTATAGATACATAATACAATTTCTTGCAAAATATAAAAGATGACATTAAAATGAGGTGAATTATAAAGGAACTTTCCATTCTTTGCATTTTCAAAATATATATTTTTCAATTTAGAAATTATTATTAATAATTCCTTCATTTATAATACTTGAAGATATTAAAATTTTTGTAAACATTTTGAACGTGATGCCTTGTGATTTTTGATTAATAAATTTCCAGTTGCTAATTAACTATTTGCTAACTCAGATTTAGCTTTTTTCCTTAGTGACCTAGGTTCTAAAGTCATTTACACTGTTATCTTTCTGGCTTGATTGATAATAATAAATATTATTTATTACTCATCGTGTGTTTCTGGTATGAATACAAACAAATAAAACATTTTATAATTTTGGCCAACTTTTAATGTAAACTAATATTACGATATAATACTTAAAATTTGGTAAAAATCGAAATTAAATTTTCATAAAAAATATGTTGAATATAACACGTACCGATTAAAGTGATCAATTTGAATTTGAATATTTTATTCACAATGAAGTGCATAATTTTAATAAATAATATTATGAACTCTTAAACGAACATATTGTTAAAGAGTATTTGGATAATCTACCCTTGCTGGAAAGAAGATATTTGTATTACCAACAAGATGGTGCACCACCCCATAATTCCAAAATTGTTAAAGAATTACTAAATGGCAATTTTGGAAACAACTGGATAGGAACTAACGGTCCGATGAGGTGGCCACCACGTTCTCCTGATTTGACACCATTGGATTTTTTTTTGGAGTTATCTTAAAGACAACTTATATAAGAATAAAATTAATAACATCGACGAACTAAAACAAAAGTTTACAGAATGTGTTAATTCAGTATGAAATGTCCACATACGGAAGAGATGTAATTTATGTATTGAAAACAATGGAGTTCAATTTGAATACTTACTTTAATTTTTGTTACGTGCTTCAATTTTTTTAGTGATTTTTTTATTAAAAATGTTTTCATATTTAATTTTTTGATAATTTTTATTTTTATTATATTTTTTAATAAAATGGGATGAAACCGTAATAATAGACCCCACATGTTATACATCATTGAAAAGAGGATAAAAAATGCTATTCAAAAATATTACATTCAACTATGGTTTCTATTTAAAAAAACACTACTTTATATTATAACTCGGAAAATAACTTAGATATTTAAAATCTCTCTAGCCCATTTTGTTGCCTTTAAAAAAGTGCCTGAAGAAAGTGTTAACACTTTTTTGAAAACTTCAAAAACAACCGAGATATCGAAATTTATCAAAAAGTCCAACAATCGGATTTTTGGCTATAACTTGAAAACAAAAAAAGATAACCAACTCCGGTTTTCTCCATTGGGCTTTTCTCAAAAAAAGAGATCAAGGATGCGTCATCCATTTTTCGATATTTCCAATGGTTACCGATTTCTCCATAAGAGGGATCGAAATTGAGCCACCCTGTACAAGAATATCAGTCATAATCCCAATCACATTTTATAAACCGGGATTGATTTGCACATTATTTGTTCAAACAGAAATTATTTGATACGACAAAGGGACTTGGAGTGGGAATAAGAACAAGTGGGAAGTTTGAACAAATTACGAATAGTAACTACTGAACACCAGAAACTTAAATCTAAAGATGTATCCGATTGTTCTGCCAAACAAAGATGTTGTTAAATTGATTTGAACTGTTACATAATCAAAATATTTTTCGTAAAGTGTATACGATTAGTTTATTAATTTCGTTAACAATTTATTTATTTATTTATTTGTTGTTAAATGATGTGAGGTTTTATAAATATGTTCTGACCATCTTAATAAATTCATTTATTCTTTAGTGTTTGGAATTGGATGAATCATCTGTAAGTAAATTTTGAATTTTTAGGATTTTTAAAAAAGTATAGTCAAATTATCTACCTATCAATAAACTCCAAATTTTATTTATTTTAATTAGTCTCATTGTTTTATTAGAAGAAAAATTAAATTTTGGAAACACCTACCGATAGTGATAAATACATTTAATAGGAAATTTTATAATATTATGCTACCTCCAAGGCAATATCGTCTTATGACAAGAAAAACTCATTAATGCCCGGTTTCTGAAGATCTCTGGTTAAACTATACATAGCTAATCATAGGTTAAAGTTAACCTAAGGTTAAAGTAAAATGGGTTTCTGAAACCACAAACTACTATAGTCCATTCGTTTTAAGATTAGTCTTGAATTCGGAACTAAAAATATTAACCTTGAAATGTGATTGGTTGATATTCAAAAATGAATTTGCAAGTTCACACCACCACAATTGTTTGAGATTTGACGTTTATAAATATTTTTTCGTAAAATTTTGTAACGAATCTTTAATATTGCTAGCGGATATATTGCTGTTTGAACCAAGAATACGTTAAAAACTAATTGTTATGCTAATAACACTTTGGTTTTGTTAAAAACCACATTTGTGTATTCTAACCTTAATTTGTTTTAAAAATTTAGGTTTTTTTTAATTAAATTATGGATCAACCAGGAACTAGTAATCAGGAATTTTATAATTTTGAAGAAGCATTTTTCACCGTCGAAAGTTCATCAAGAATCAAATCAAACCGAATCGAGTTGTTCAAATAAAGCCAACGATAATTGAAGTTTTCGGGATGTCATTAAAAATCATCACGGTAAAATTATACATAGTGGACAGAAGATAATGATGTATCCGTATGATGTATGATGACCGTTGATAAAATCCTTGATGTAAGTATTTCTTTAGTGTAGTACTTTATAATTTCTTAAGCAAATATTAATTTTATTTATTAGAAAGTGCAAAATAATGAAGTGCTTCCTACCATCCAACGAACCACGTTATACAAAACACTGATAGCATTAAATTTTGTTTGGGAAAAGAGATCACGAAACCATTTATTAGTAGAGAAAGCGGAACTGATCATATGGCGACGTAAGTATTTAAACAGTGTTAGAAATTTTAGAATACAAGGGCGTCCAATATACTATCTTGATGAAACTTGGGTAAATGCTGGTCACACTACGGCTAAAGTATGGAAAGACAAATCTGTAACAAATGCAGCTGAAGCTTTTAACAAATGTCTCTCGGTAATAATATACACTAATTTATATAATTATCAATTACTAAATTATAAATATATTTTAGACAGGATTACAAAACCCTTCAGGTAAAGGTAAGCGATTGATTATTCTTCATATAGGAAACGAGGCAGGATTTGTGGAAAATGGATTATTATGTTTTGAATCGAAAAAAACTAACGACTATCATGAAGAGATGAATTCAACTGTATTTGAAGAATGGATGGTGAGAATTTTGTCCCTTTTAGAAGTTAATTCTGTTATAGTAATGGACAATGCTTCATATCATTCGAGAAGAAAAGATAAGAGACCACCTAAAAGTTGGACCAAGTCGCAAATGATGGAATGGCTTGATGCACAAGGAATTCCAGCAGAACGGACAAAATTAAATGTAGAACTTTTTGGTAAATCTTATTCTTATATATCTTAATAATAAATTTGGTAATACAAATTTGATCATCATCATCTTCATTATCGTTTGCACGTTTTAGACTGTGTTTACATCAATAAAATTATAAATCTTTCAACAATTTATTATTAATTATTGATATAAACATAACAAACACAGTATTCAAATATACCTAGTTATTGGAATGGGGATCATTCAACTTAATCGGTGGGAAACGGAAAGTTTTTTAATAATGTTGATTATATGAACTTTAATTTATTGTTTTTAAGGGAAATAGTACAGTCAAAGAATAAGACTATGGATGATAACGTCGTATAGAAGAAATGCAATTAGAATTTCAAGTAAACACAGGTTTTTCTTCTGATGAACTTTTCTAACTTTTCTACGTCTTATGTAATATGTAAAAAGGTTATAAGCAATCTTGCTTACTTTTATGATGGAGAGTTGTATGTAATAATGAAGATGTAATTAAATAATTCCTAAATAATGTTTTGTTCATTGAAATTATTATATCAATTTAATATTTAACGTATTAAACCCTTTTGTAGGTATGCATGAAAATAAACTCTTGTAGGTATGCAACTAAGCATACTGAAATCACGAACTGCAATTAAACTTGTAAATTTTCCTATGTAAACCCGGCTTGGGTAGAAAGCGACATCTAAGACTAATCTTAACTCAAATCGACTATAAAGGATAACTAACCTATTGTCAACTCGTTTGATGTAATTGCCGGTAAATGGGGATATAGAAAACTTAGTTAAAATTAACCAAATAATTGGTAATTTTATTATTTTATGTTGGAAATGTTGCAAAAATCTGAGTATTCAAATGTTTAACGGAAAAAATTTTAAATCAATTATTTTATATGTGAAAAGAAAAATGTGAAAAACAGAATAGATTCTAGTAAATGAAGTAAAAATTTCACCGATTTCGACAGGGATCTTTTATTTGGTATAGTATAAAAATTGATTACATTGTAGAAAATAAAAAAACAAATGCAACAAATGACAAGTTAAAAACCAAAGCTTGGATGAAAATATGCAAAAAATTTAATGCCAATAAAACAATGGTTCTAAGAAAAAGAAAGCAAGGAAAAACTATCAATATATTATTAAAAAAAATTTAAAATTAAAAATTTAAAGTATAAGTTAATTAAACACTAATATCAATATAATCGAGCTTTCATCGACGTTTATCGCCTTCGTCAGAATTTATTTATTCGAATGCGCAATCTGCGCATATTCCAAAAAGTTAACCAACACATAACTCGTGCAGATCGGTAGGTTAACTTTAACCAGAGATCTCAGGTTATCTTTCCCTATAGAAGCCCAAAATCTGCGGTTATATTACGGTTAACCTTAACCTTAGTATAACTCAAGCTTCAGAAACCGGGCATAAGTGCAATATTCTACATAAACAAAATTTTTCACTAAGTCCGTTATTTTATGGTTATGATTGGCTGGAAAATGTCATTAATTCAATAGAAGCTACAAAACAAGTTTAAGAAATTAAAAAATTCGTTAACTGCTAACTTGTACAATCTGCATTTGAATCAGATAAATTTGAATTAAAATTGGATATTGACTAAGCGTAACAGACTCGCGGTTTTCTAAATTGAGAATAATCTTTAACATTAGAAGAAGATACAAAATTGAAATAATAAATTAATAATACATGCTCATTTGAACTCAAATAAATCTTTGACATCTTCGCAAAGTTATTCGGAAAAGTGAAGCGGAGCAGCGTTGTCATGTTTTTATATTGCAATGATTTTGTATTTTAATTTATAAGGATCAATTCAGTAACCTCCATCCAGCCTAAGTCGGAAAGTAACCTCGTTAATCTCGGTAGCCGGTTCAGTAGATGAAATATCCTCTGAGATACTTAAAATTTTAACGATGCAAGAAAAATTTTGCAAAAAATGTCAAAATTTCTCCTTCGATACCGAGACTCAGCTGTCGACCTCACTATCAATTTTGTCGTTTTCTCGACAAATTATTTCCAATCAATATTTTAATAAAAAATTCTACCGATTCCAACTAAATAATTTCAATAAAAAAAATCGTTCATCCAATAAAAATCACTTAAATAATCAAAAAAAAAACACGGTTTACGGACGATAATTTTACGTGATAACGTCATAAGAAAACATTGATGAAAAATTGCATACTTTTATGAATTGAATTGAATTATGTTTATGTAACAGATAATACGAATTAAAACTATGTTATTACATTAACCCTCAATAGGCTAGTGCGTTATGTGCATGAAACATAATTGCATCATTTGATGATCGCAAGATGAGACCTCATGCCGGACAAGTTTTTTTAGTGGTATTTCATAATTCAAATGATGTCTATGTATGATGCAAAGCCGATCGTGCCTCTCTCTCGCTTGTTCCGCGCTTTCGCTTGCGGAACGTGACAATGAGTTGTGTTTTCGTGCGTGCAGCCGGTATATCAATTTATAAGACGTTATCACGGCTGCGGCCACTTTCGACTAATAATACTTTCTCTTTAATAATCAAATAAAATTCACAATTTAATATACCGCTCCGACGCCCATCTTTGGCAAAAAGCCCCTACTTTGATCTCTTTCTAATTCAAATTTAAAATCATATAAAAATTCTAAATAAATTTTTAAAACAAACATCAGGGGCGTTAGATTGTTTCGTAACACGGCATCTTTTCATGTAATTTTGTTACATTTATTCATACATTTACATTGTTGGAGCTTTCGCTTTTGAAAATTTGTTAAAAAATGTTTGGTTTTGGAAGGGGGAATAGAGTTCGCATGAACATGATCTTCTACATGTTTCTAACTAATACAGTTTCATATACTAGGTGTGTAAGTATGAAACCGGAATTTGCCTATAGGTGGTGCTAGATGTCGATGCAGTTACCGACACATCACGTCAGCGGTGTCTTGTTATTGTTTTGATATCCGACAAAGATTTCCAACTCACAATAACACGAGTTTCATTCAGTAGCATTAGTTTATTAGAGATAAACATGTCGAGTTTTGTGCCAACAAATTACGATTTGCGGACAGCACTACTTTTCTGTTTTCATCTGAAGAAAACCGCAGCCGAATCGCATCGAATGCTTGTGGAGGCGTTCGGTGAGCATGCTCTCGGTAAAACACAGTGTTTCGAGTGGTTCAAACGGTTCAAAAGTGGCGATTTTGACGTGAGGAACGAAGAACGTGGAAAACCACCAAAAAAGTTTGAAGACACTGACCTGCAAGCCTTGTTGGACGAAGACGACGCTCAAACACAACAACAACTGGCGGATCAGTTAAAGGTGACCCGAGAAGCCATCTCCCTTCGGTTAAAAGCCATGGGAAAGATACAAAAGGTGGGGAAATGGGTTCCACATGAACTCAACGAAAGACAGCAGGAAAACCGCAAAACATCATGCGAAATGCTGCTCGCCAGGTTCAAAAGAAAGTCATTTTTACATCGAATTGTGACTGGCGATGAAAAGTGGATATATTTCGAGAATCCTAAGCGCAAAAAGTCATGGGTTACTCCGGGTGAACCATCAACATCGACGGCAAGACCAAACCGCTACGGACGAAAGACAATGCTGTGTGTTTGGTGGGATCAGAAGGGCGTAATCTACTACGAGCTGCTGAAACCTGAGGAAACTGTCAATACTCAACGCTACCGACAACAAATGACCGATTTGGATCGAGTTTTGCGTGAAAAACGACCAGAATACCAACAAAGACAACACAAGGTGATTTTGCTGCATGACAATGCACCAGCACACAAAGCAAAACAGGTCCAGGAAACGATCGAGTCGTTCCCTTGGGAGATTCTTCAGCACGCGCCTTACTCACCGGACCTTGCCCCATCCGATTACTACTTGTTTGCATCGATTGGACACGCACTTGCTGAGCAACGCTTTACTTCTTACGAAGATGTACAAAAATGGCTCGATGACTGGTTTGCCTCAAAAGAGCAACAGTTCTTTTGGCGCGGAATCCACAAATTGCCAGAAAGATGGGAAAAATGTATAGATAGCGACGGACAATACTTTGAATAAGTTACTTTGTATCATATCATTACAATAAACGTGTATTTTCTGTACAAAAATTCCGGTTTCATACTTACACACCTGGTAAGCATCGATGAGCTTCTACCCGCATTGTTTGAACTGTAATTCTTGTGAAGTTATTCAATAAATATTTGGTTTAAGGGAAGAGTTAGCATGAGCATATTCTTTTACTTTTCGTTTTACTTCGAATTTTTGTATATAATCGACGTGAATCGACGAAGCTTTTATTGATTATATTCAAAATTTGGTATATCCTTGCAACGATAAGACTTTTATTGTCAATTAGTTTAGATTTAATTTTAAATTATCATCAGGACAATGTGTCCATACTTAACATTTGTAGACAAGATTATTACGAACATTATAAACAACCACATTATTCACAACTTTTGCGAGAAGTGTTGATTTAGATCCCCGTTCTTTTCAAGTTTTCGCTGCATGTTAAAGCCTCGATGAAGCTCAATTCACCTAGCTTGAGTTTCACATAAGGTTTAAGGTCATCCCATAAATATTATCTTAATAGAATTTAATAGTGTTCAAATAAGAATATAATTGACATTAAATTTTACCTCCGCAGCAAGGATTTTTCAGTGACAAAACTGAATTGATTGGTAGTAGCAAATTCACACAAATAGGTAGATTAAGAGAACAAATAGAAAAGAATATCCACGAGCCCCCCCCCCCTGTCTCAAGAATTTCTTTAATAACTTACGACAGTTTCAAAATATTCATTTGAGCTCATTGTATATTTGGTTATTATTTTAATTTTACCTTATTTTATTACAAAGTTTGACAGTTCGGACATATATTATCAAACTTGCTTCGACAATAATAACTTTTCTTGTTCTTTTGTAGGTAAGTATAGCTCATGGCTAACAGACGG
Organism: Cantharis rustica; assembly: GCA_911387805.1. Classification (NCBI taxonomy): domain Eukaryota; kingdom Metazoa; phylum Arthropoda; class Insecta; order Coleoptera; family Cantharidae; genus Cantharis; species Cantharis rustica. The sequence continues at coordinate 15,505,021 of OU426883.1, forward strand.
CAAACGACAACGTACAAGAGAGTGACGATATCCTTTATGTTAACTAAAATATTTTTATTGTTGTCTAAATTAAAATTAATATAAATTATTAGTTAACAAAAAATTATTAAAAATAAGTAATTTCGACTTGTGTAAAATAAATTTTAATTCAGTACGAAAATAAATCATAAACCGTATAAAATAAGTTAAAGCATCAAAAAACTTATAATTTTAATTAAAAAATTTAAAGGTGAACATAAAAACTCAAGATTTTTACCACTCGTTGACGATAATATATATTTATTTATTTGACACAAATAAGTTTTGTAAATTTTTCTCGATTTAATTATTATCCAACTGCATTTAATGGCATTTAAATTACCTTTATAGCAATAGACCCAAATATTTACTAATAATTACTAATAATTTTAATTACTAGTAATTAAAATTACACGATTTATTAATATAAATAAATATTGCATTAGTTTGTATTGAATTTTTGATAAAAAATTTTTACAAATGTAGAAATATAATTCTATACTTACCCATTTTCTAATATTTGTTTTAGAAAAGCGTTTTTTCCTTCAGCATTTTGAGAACTAGCCAGAATATTCAAACGTTATTCAAACCGATTTCATAATATGATATTAAATCTAAAGATTAAAGTTTAATAAATTATATATTTAATATATTAAAGAAAATTGTTGCATATTTCTTAAACAGTAAGTTGTGTTGAATTTTAAAATTCAGAAATAGCTTGAAGTTAGTATAATATAATAAAATTTTAGCAATGGTTAACAATAAATAAATAGTCACCGAAATTAATAATTTAAACGTGTGCACTTGATGAAGAACGTTTTTATTATGTAGCAGTCCTAAACTATTTATTAAAACCTTTTGATTGACTGAACAATTTGAAATTAAACTTTTAGATTCAATCATATTTATTTCCGTTTTAATTCAAAATGTTTCGCTATTAGCTAAATACGAACTTCTTGGTGTTTCAAGAGTTTAACATACTACTACTGTTTATAATATCTTCTAACCCCGCACTGTGTCTATATTCACTCCCCAAGTTACTCTGTCCAATCAAATAATTACTGTCAGCTTGCATTAATAATGAGTAGATCAATTCTGGTTTACAAGTACATATTGGGATCATTACTAATAATTAATAACCTTCATTTATGCATCGAACATGAAGAAACTGCAATAATAAATAATGTTTGTTATCAATAAACTAACACCACTACAACTGTATGTATAGTATAGATATCTTCTTCTTCTTCATGTGCCATATCCGGTTTCTCGGACTTTGGCGACCTCTCTCCTATGTGTGTGTTGTGCGTTTGAAGTATTATCATTCACATAGGGGACCTACTGCTTAACGCGGGCTCCGAACCGCGGGAAGTGTATACACTTCATCTCCAGAGAGGATGTACCAGGCACATTACATCTCGGTGGTTTGCCATTGCCATCCGAGAGGAGACGCTCAGAATTAAGTTTTTACTGAGCCCGGAGTCGAACCAGGCATTCGGCATTAGCAGCAACGCACTTAACCGCTTTAGCTAACGACCGTCTCGTGTTTAGTATAGATATAGAGAAATTTATTGCACGAAATAAAACTTTACAATCAGTTAAATAATCATCAAGAAACCATAGGAATTTGTAATTGCCAATAAATTCTCCAAGAACTCGAAGTTTTTGTTGATAAAGTAGTTTAACAGAAGTAAAAAACCAGATTCTCCTTCAGAGCGGTTCTTACACCAAGACGAACGATAGGTAGTTTGTTGAACCAAGAAACCAAATTATCACAAGTTTTCAGTGATTCTTTTCATTGGATATGAAATCTTTCCACAATACCCTTTGCTTGTGGGTGAGAAGCGATGATGTGAATCGTATGAATGCTTAAAGTCAGTGAAAAGACAAACAGTAAATTAAAATAATAAAACCTAACAAAATGTTAAAATAATAAATTTTAACTGTTAAGTAAATAATTACATACTACAAAGATACATAATAATTAAAGAAACCAAAATGACAATAATTCACATTTAACAGGGTTGAAATTAGAATATTTAAATAAACAAGAAAATAGAAATCTGAAAAAATTACGCTATAGAAATGATAAAAATTACTTCAAATTAAAAAACTCTGTAACATAATATAAAGGCCTTTATTTCACGATTATTTTCGATCATCAGTCATGTATAACAGTAGAAATAATAAGAAGTAAGAGCAAATATACTAAACAAAATTTAAAAAATTTTTAAAAATTAAAAAATCACGAAATTAACCGAACTTTAAATGTTGCGCTTACCAAATAACCAAACTGAACCACGCCATGTGTCTAAATGAAACTTTAGGTTAATTAAATGAAAATGGATCTTAAATCACCTATACAAAGGAGTTGAAGTAGAGACATACAATGCCATCTTCACTTCGAAAACTAAATTTGAAAGAATTTTTAAATTTTACCACATTTTTGCACCTGAAGCACGTTTACTATAAAATAGGACATAACTTAAAAAAGTTTTTAGAATTTTTTAAGTATTTTTGTGGTATTTAGTAGTATGTGATGTTAAAATAATAAAACCTAACAAAATGTTATATAATAATAAATTTTAACTGTTAAGTAAAAAATTGTTTCATTAAATATTATGTTTCTTTGTAGTATGTAATTATTTACTTAAAATGATACCGAAATACCTACAGAAATTGATCTTTCAGATGATATTAGTATTTCCACCAATGAAGAAAAACAAAAAAAAATCAACAGAACTTAGAAATCACATCTCAATCTCAGTCATACGAAGAAAAAATAATATTAGAAATTCCTACATATCCTGCTTTGTAGAAAAATATTATGAACAATAAATTTCGACAATATTACTTGTTGAAAAAGAGCCAGTACAAGTTAAAAAATACAGCTTTCCATTAAATAAAGACAAACGTCAATTAAAATGTCGATGTAATTTAAATTATACTAAATTAATACATGAGTTTGCAGAAAAAGAAGAGCAAAACTGTAAATTTGTTTTTAGATATAATAAAAGTATAATAATATATTGACATGACCCTAGCTATGCAAATCTTAACAAAATTTGCTCATTACATAAATCAATCTTAACTAACTGGTCATCCATTTTTTGTAGCAAGAGACTCTTCATTATTCTAAAAATTATCTTTCAAAATAAAATAACACTTCTAAATAAATTGTTTTCAAAGTAAATAGTAAAAATTTTTGGTCCAAAAAATTAATAGTTCTCCAATAATAATTGTTCTTCAAAAATTAACTCGCATGTATTTTAATTCCAATATAAAATTAAAGGAATCAAAGTTTTGATTTTATATCCTTATCCAATTTGACCGCTTATCAATATCGACCATTCGTTCCTTCAAATGTAATTTTAACTTTCCAACTTTAAGTATCCAAATCGAATTTATTATTCGGAATATTCTTTTCCAAAAATTAATCATCTAAATCAATTTACTACCGCTCAGTAGCCACTCATTTTTTAATATCTTTTTTATTAATATCTATTTTTTATTAATATTATTTTTAATATATTATTTTATAAATTTAATAAATTTTAATATTAATAATTTTTTATTAATATATCTTTATTAATTATTAATATTAATATCTTAATTATTATATATATATAATAAATTTTATTAATTTATTTTAATATCCAAATTAATTCCAAATATCAAAATTTTAAATCACGCAATAATGCAATCGTATCAAATCATTTATTTACTCAAAAATAATTACTCACAACTTCAAAAAAACACCAAAAACTTAGCGTAACAAAATCAAATTTCAGCGGGCATGCAAAACTCGCACCCGCTGTCCACCATGGTCGGCACAAAAAGCCTCGATAAAACTTCACTTCTACCAACATTAATTTCCAAAGTTTTACCTCCCAAAATTCAAATTCAAATATTTCTTAAACTTAATATCAAATTTAATGGCAAATTAACAGGGTAGGTAAAACTTTGGTTCGGAACATGACAATATATTAAATTTAATAAAACTTGATATTTTTGGAATACCTTCATTGGATGCAGTGGCGGATTATCGCACAGGCTTCAAATTTTGGGGTGCCTCAAAATTTGTTTATTTGTATAGACTCTTGTATGTATAGACTTGTATGACTTTTAAATTTAAAATTTTCTACAAAAATTGTACCAATTAAATATAAAACATTTATACGAGTAAATTGGCATTAGATCCATCTTTTTTATAATTTCTAATTAATCAATAAGATCGAATAGATAGTACCAGTAAATTATTACAAAATGTTGATTCCAATTGATAACAAGAATAAACTCTTTTAAAGTCTCTTGCCGAAATTGTAATGAACATGCAAAATCCGTTGGATTATGTTGAAAAAGAAGGTAAATTATTAACCGATAATTGGAATTAAGAAAGAGATAAGAATGAAAAAAAAGTATCAATTTGATAAAGATGAAACTGCCGACAACAACACCACAGTGACAAGAAAAAATCTTTTATAGTGACATACACAACATAATTTGCAACACACTTATACCCCAAAAATTAATCAAATCCTATGGAAATGTACAAACTTATATTAAACGGTTAACAATTTACTTTTATTCACAATCCGTTAATAATCAACACATCCCTGACTTTTAAAAAGCTGGAAAGCTGTTTATTATTTACTTTCACTTGACAACCAATCAGAAAGCTATTTTGTTTTACTTCCCGACCTGCAATGTCGCATTGCAGAATTGCAAATATGCGTTAATAAAATTAAACTATTTACGCAATTCTTTGAGTAATTTACATTTAACAGATTTATCTCTCATGTTTATCGAATATTACTTAATACAATTATTAAATTATAATTTAATTGATCAATTTTCAAAACTAAAAACCCGAAAGAAAATTTAGGATTGATATGTCGTGAGATTTGTCGTGATTGCGTTTGTCAAAACCTGCCCTCCCCACTCTTCATTCTGAACCGTTTTGACAAACGCTGTACTGACTAAAAATACACCCTTAGACCGGTCCTACTCGGCAAAGTGTGCTACTAGGAAGGGAAGGATATTCGCGACTTCACACGCTTATAATTCTTAAATAATTATTAACTTAATCCTAAATAAAAATGTGAAATATAAATTGTAGTGTAATTTAGTTTAATGATAATCTTAGTGTAGTAATTGTTTTATTGTTATAAACTGTATCTGACATCTCAACGAGAGAATCACCGAGTACGAGGTGTTACGGAGGAACCGGAATAAAAGTTGGCTGAATCCGGCAATATTTTAGAAGAACTCCGGCGTATTCTTCGTGATCGTCCATCGCAAGAAACCGGACCTAGATGTTGGAACTGCAATAAATTGGGTCACGTTCAAAGCCGCTGCCCTAAGTCAAGAAAAGAACCAAGAAAGCAGCAGGAAAACTAGAATGGATCGGCCAAGAGGGGCAAACGCCGACCTCTACCAACAGTGTCCCGGAGATTACCATCTGTGCTGCATCACCGACTGATGCGATAAACAGTATTTATATCGACGGTAAAATAAATAAAAAAGTCTTCCAGCTACTGATTGATACGGGGGCAACAAAAACAATTGTACGGCCCGACGTAGTGTAAGGATGTAGAAAAACATCACCGGTAGCGATGCGTCTTCAAACAGCAACGGACGAAGAAATCCCTACGCATGGAGAGATTTCTGTAAATATGGTAATAGGAAGCAAGGTATTCAACCATCAAGTAATCGTGGCTGATATCACTGATGACGTTATCCTGGGAATGGACGTTACAAGAAAATATGGGTTCCATTTGGATATGAAAAATGATGTACTTGGAGTTGATGGTGAAGAAATTCCATTCCATTCGTCAGAAGACGCAGCGGTACGAGTTTTGTTAACCGAAGATGTTATCTTACCTGGAAGAACAGAGAGCATTGTGATGGAAAGTCTGGATGGAAATCTCCGAAAGGGCTATATCCGTGCCATCGAACCAACCAATAATGGAGCGCTCGGCAAAGGTTTGTTGGTTGGTAAGGCTCTAGTAAAAGTTATGGAGACCCGGTAAGAATTCTTAACACCAACCCTAACTCGGTATCCTTGAAGAAAAACACGATGGTGGGACAATGTACGGTAGTATCTCACGTTGCGAAGTGTTTAGGAAATACCAAAGAAAGTCCTAAAAATAAATGCTCCAAACAATTATTAAACATGCTGACTTCTTCGTGCAAGAATCTCGACCAAGGCAAAGTGAACGAGGTGAAGAAATTAATCCAAAAGTACCACGACGTGTTTGCCTTGGATGAAATTTCTAAAGGACGAACTCAAGTGGTAAAACACAAAATCAATGTTGGAAGTGCCCAACCCATAAGACAACACCCGAGACGGCTTCCATTGACTAAACGTGAAAAAGCCGAGAAGATCATTGAAGATATGGAAAAACAGGGGGTGATCGAACCATCACGTAGTCCATGGGCGTCTCCAGTCGTGTTAGTAAAGAAGAAGGACGGGTCTACAACATTTGGCGTTGACTATAGACAGCTGAACGCCGTAACAAAAAAGGACAGCTACCCTCTGCTCCGAATTGACGACACCTTGGATACTCTATCCGGTTCAAAATGGTTTTCTACTTTGGATTTGAAGAGTGGATATTGGCAAGTGGATTTGGAACCGAGTGACCGCGAAAAAACTGCGTTTACCATCGGAAATGGATTATGGCAATTCACCGTAATGCCCTTTGGATTATGTAATGCCCGGCCACCTTCGAGCGTTTGATGGAAACAATCTTGCGAGGATTGTCATGCAAAACGTGTCTATTGTATTTGAACGACATAATTGTGGTTAAAGCCAACGAAACTAAATCTTCCCATATTACGTTTACCATGAAGAGAGATATCTGCAAACCAGTGACACTGAACAACTACAACCTGCCACAGTCCGATGTATTGGTTGGCAGATGTATTGGTTAATTGGTAAAGGATCCGAGTTATCAATGGAAAATAAGCTCTTAATCTATAAAACCATACTAAAGCCAATTGGGACATACGGAATACAACTCTGGGGAACTGCCAGCACATCAAATATAGAAATACTGCAAAGATTTCAAAATAAGATACTTAGAACTATTGTCAGTGCTCCGTGGTATGTACCAAACGACTTAATTCATCGTGATTTGCGATTTGGGACTCAGTACACACAGAAATTAAAAACTTCTACGACAAATATAGCAGCAGAATTGAATTGCATCCGAATGCACTTGCAATAGAGTTACTAAACCAGTCCAATGAAATCACTTAATGAAACTCATTAAGTACTGAGTACCTGTATACCTGTTTTATATTACCTGTTCTTGCCCGGTGGGTCACAATCTTTTCTTAAGTACCCTACTTTTATTAATCTTCTAAGTAGTACGTTAAGTATAAGGTAAATAGTAAATACATTTATATCAACTATGATCGGAATTTCAAAATTTTTTTTACGTTTAATAGGTCTACCCATACTCGCTTTCGATAAATAGTTACGGATTTGTTTTAATGTTTTCACTTTGAATTTTGATTTCACTTTTGACTGTATTTTTATACCATGACGTGTTTGTGATGTACAGAGTACTTTCGATTGGAATCATTGGAGGATTTTCGGATGTAGGACGTTTAAGTGCACCACGAATTTTAAAATTTCAACTAGTATACTATAGGAAAAAAGTAAATTTTCTAAGTATAATGCAACAAAAATTTTCGAGGATTGTCGATAAGTTTTCGGAAAAACGGCATTTAAAAGTTACTAAAAGCAGGGAGATGTAATATGATACACCCCGATGCATTGAGTAGCGTTGCGGTAACTCGCACGTTAAGCCCTTGGTATTATTTCTGTTGACGGTACGTGTGCTTTAATATACTCTTAATGTTGTTGTCAGTGGCGGTCGTGCACCCGTGTTAAAACGTATATCTAAAATACATGTAAATTTTTGATTTTTTAAATTCGATTTGTTCGTAAACTTATGGATGATCCTCAAAAATTTTTGTTGCATTATACTCAAAAAAGTGTCCTCTTTTGTGTAGTTGAAATTTTAAAATTCGTGGTGCACTTAAACGTCCTACTCCCGGATTTTCTATATTTGAAATACTAGCCGATCCTCATAGCTGAATCCCATATGTTCAGACTGGCTTCAGAATACTCTTATACGATAAGAGTTTATTTTCTAGGGATAATTTTGATGTACGTTCAATTATCCAGAACATTTCTCTAAACTTAAATCTGAGCTACTTTCTTTTCGCCCAGATATGTTTGTTATATGTAAGTCTTATCCAAGCGAATACCAAGATACTTTACATCTTCTATTTGTGGTAGTACTTTATTATTCATGGTTATTGGTGGGCAGATATCTCGACGTAAACAGACTTTGTTTTGTTTGCTTTGATGCGCCATGTTTTTAACCCTTTTTGTATCTTGTCGAGGTTTCCTGGTAGATCTTGCGACGCGTGGGTGGGATTTACAGGTGATGTCATGATGTCCATTGTTCGCGAATGTGGCAGTTGTTGTAGGCAGGTCAGAAGTAAATAGCAAGTTGAGAATGCTATCTGTGCAGTCTTCCACTGCATCGGATAGATGTTGAGGCATAGAATTACGTTTTAAATGAAGATAATGCATTTTGCTCTCTTATCAGGCAATTTTTTTAGTAGATACTCTATGTCTCTATCGATGATTAAGTCATACCCTGGTACTTCTTTTAAAATTAGGTTGGTCTCAATAATTTGTTTCACTTACGCACGTTCAGAATTTTAATAATTTTTCTTTTCCTTTCCTCCTGGAGTTCTGGAGAATGAAAGGGCTGCAAAATGATTATGCTCGTAATCAATTAAAAAAACTTTATACCTATCTAATCTTCGATGTAAACCTGTCAAGATTACATAATATGTAATCTTGACTCTATTATAAACTTGATAATATCGCGAGAGATTTAGAGAAAGTAACTAAAACGGCGATATTTTTTTTAACAATTATTACTCTTCCTGGCAGTTTCATTGTAATCAAAATTAAAAATAAGTAGTTTTTAGCTTACATCAAAACTTCACTTTTTCAATCATTGCTCATTTTCAGTGTCGGGAAAACAACAAAACTACTTGTTTTTTTCTAAAAACAATATAAAAACTTCACTTAATGTCGATCGATCGTCAAACTTAAAGTGTCATTTTTTGCAAGGGCAATTGTTTAAAAAAAGACGGTAAAGTATTGTTGATTAAATTTTTACATTTAATAAAATAAAAAAATTTAATAAAGCAATTTAATTAATCGCTAATAAAATTCAATATTATTTGAGCTTTCAGTGGTAAACAAATAAATTTCTGACGAAAGCAATATCTTTAGCTGAAAACTCAAATAATATTGAATTTTATTAGCGTTTAATTAACTTGTTTAATTAAAAACAAATATTTTATTATATTTTACAACTTAAAAATTTTAAAATAATAACATTTTATTTGGAGCAAATGTATGTTTTGTGGCTCCTGTTAGGTTATTCTTTTCTAGAGTTATAGTTTATCGCCTGATGATGCCATAGTATAGTAAAAACGTTTGCAATAATATACTTACTGTATGTTTTATTTGAGATAAGTTAAAAACATTTTAGTTTTAAAAAATGTATATGCATTTTTTGGGTTTTAAAATATTAATATGGTTAAAAATGTAATACTAAATTTTATTTATAATGTATTTATTAATAGGCACTTAATTATTTAAAATAATTAAAAATTATTCATCAAAAATCTTATAAAATATGAAGGTTTTGCACCGGGGTGCTGTGTACCCTTTGAACCGTCATTTGGCGTCGCACTGGCTGTACTGCTGGTGAAAGTTGTAATAGTACCGCAGGTTGAGAAGCACGGCAATGTACTCAAGTCCAAGGTCATAAGTGACAGTTATTAGGTAATGTCAGAAAATTTGTAATGTGTAAATTAATTTGAACGGATCAACACTGCCGCGCCGCTGCTTTATACGTCCTGTGATAGTTTAGTTTAATTGAATTTTATTTAAATAGAAAAAATGGGTGAAATGAATCCTATAGAATATTTTTTTTGTGGGGCTGTAGGTGGTGTTTGTACAGTGGTTGTGGGACATCCACTGGACACAATAAAAGTAAGTATTTAATAATTTTATTTACACTATTTTCTAAATATAAACTAAAAATTTAAGATTATTTATCGAGAGAATAAATATTTCGGTAGCCAATATGTTACATTAACTTGCAAGGACAAAATTTTATTTCAACTTTTACTTTAACAATCATTATTAATATGCAATAATTTTTATCTAATAAAATATAATATCTAATACTTAAATATTTTTGATGTTAGGTACGATTGCAAACTATGCCTATCGTAACTGCTGGACAGATACCTTTATACTCCGGAACTTGGGATTGTATCAAAAAGACTGTAACTCATGAAGGATTTCGAGGTTTATACAAAGGAATGGGTGCTCCTTTAGCTGGCGTAGCACCTATTTTTGCCATATCTTTTATGGGATTTGGAATTGGGAAACAAATATTTGGTCCACCAGAAGGACAGAAGTTTACCGTAGCTCACTTATTTGCTGCTGGTGCTTTTTCTGGAATTTTTACTACTTCTATCATGGCTCCAGGTGAACGTATCAAGTGCCTTTTGCAAATTCAACAGAGTGCAACTAAAAAGTTGTACAATGGACCCGTTGATTGTGCCATCAAATTGTATAAAGAAGGTGGAATCAGGAGTATTTATCGTGGATCGGTAGCGACATTGATGAGAGGTAACTAATTTTTAAATTCAATACCGTTTGCATAAAATTTTAATTCTTTGAAGGCGATTTCCCTGCTCAAGCAGGTCCAAAGACGAAGTTCTCCTTGAGACAAAATTATAATCAAAAGGTCACAAAATTCTCTTAAAAATTTTAATAATTAAGTACAGTTGATAATAATACATTTCATTAATTAAATTATTAAGTAGAGTTTACCAAATAAATTACTGTGGAAATTATAATTATCAATACTTTCTGGTTTTACTGTCGGAGAAATAAAAATTTCTATTTTAGAAATCAATTTTATAAAAAAAATTGTAGTTTAATGACATTTCAAAATGTTTATCGACAACTGAATAACATGCAAAAAATGTTATATTAACCTTTGTTTCTGTTCGAATATCTATCCAAGTATTTGTTTACTTATTTTTTATAAATCTAATTGTAATTTGTCATTTTTGTGATTTATTTTCCTATGCTTTTTAATTTTTTTTACTCTTTCATATGAGTTATTAGTTAGGCTTATGTCACTTTTATAATTCTTATTTGAGGAGGAATAGTCGGAATGGAGATAATTTAAATCGTTAATTTCATCGTTATTTGTCAAAACTTCAGTTTGAAAGAGTGAAAATTTTACTGGAGAATCAATTTTGGTTTTTGTTTCTATTTTTTTCTTTAGTTTTTCAAGTTTTTCCAAGTATTTTGTACTCTTAGCACTTACACTTGGAATCAATGCTGGTTCAGTTTTGTCAGGCGTAATTGTTTCGTTTGACGAAATAATTGTAGTTGGAATTGTTTCAGTGTTGTTTTGGTGTGTCTTCTTTTTAAGTTTTGGTTTATATTCGCTACATTTCAACTGCTTTCTCATTACGTGAAATACGCTCCAGTTTTTAAATTTTTTAGGTGTTTCACATTTTGGAGCTACTTTGGTATCAAATATATATTTTGTATCATATTTATTTTTAGAGTTGCAGCTTACTCTTTTATCATGCGTATAATCACAATGTTTTAAGCTTTTATGTTTTATTTTATTTATCATGATAGGTTTCCAATCACTTAATTTACATGAGCAATGCCAAGGATTGTCATTGAGACGTATTAGTTTGGGATGAATATACGAAAATATTTCTCTTGGCAGCTGTACAAGTTTATTATTATTTAAATATAATTCCTTTAAGTTCACTAAAGGATCAAAGGTACCTGGTGGTAAATATTTTAGTTTATTTTGGGATAAATCTAAAATTTTTAATTTTTGTAATCCAATAAACGCATCCATTGAAATATTTTGCAAAGCACATTTCGATATCACCAACTTCTCTATTTTATGAACATCTAAAAATGAATCGTATTCTAACTCCGAAATATTTCCAGACATAATAAGTTCATTTAAATTGGGCATGCCTACTAACAACTCTCGGTATAATTTGGGTACCACCAAGTTATGTAAAATTAATTTATTTAACATTTTTAATCCTAAAAACGAGTTTTTCATTAAAACAAACGGCGTTTCTTCGCCACCCAAAATTAATGAATCCGTGGTATTCATAACTTCAAAAGTGTTTGGATAAACCAGCCCTATTGGATTGTTTTTAAAATTTGCTAATTTTAGTTTTGGAAATGGCGGAAAAGATAATTCTGATAATTGTGAAAAATTATTATGAGATAAATCTAAATATTCAAGTTCTAATAATCCTGCCAAGTCGGTTAATTGTATATTTAACAGGTTGTTGTGAGCTAGTGATAAACTTTTAAGCTTAGGTGTCCCGTAAAATGCAAAATCCGGAATATACTTTAATTTATTTTTCTCTAATATTAAATGTTGCAAAGTTATTAAACCTTCAAACATCTCCCAATCAATGTTGTTTAAATCACAATCACTTATCCGCAATAGTATTAAATTTGTAAATCCTAAAAACAATGGTATTTCATTACCCTCGTCTTCTATATATTTATTGTAAGGTAATATTTCTTTTATTGCCCCATTTTCTAATAAAGTTAAGGGGGGAATTTTTGGATTTAATTGTTGCTTGTATTCAAAAGTTACTTCTTTGTGAAATTTACTTTCTAATTTTGTGAATTCTTTAATTTCAGTTTTTATGAAAACTTCGTCAAAATTTAAGTATTTCATTTCATTTAAAGGAGTGTCGATCTCACAGTAAAAATTGCTTACAGTTTCGTTCATAGCTTTTGTTCCTTGTAATTCGAGTATTATTAGCCCCATATGTTTTTTTAGATCGCTAAATTTAATAGTTTTGTTACCAGCTTCGACACCTTGAATTAGAGTTAATGAATTGGTATCTTTTGGTATTTTCTCCAATAAATCTAAAACATCTGTTTCTGTTTGTAATATGCATGTAACTGCACGTAGTAAAGAAGTGTCTTCCATATATTCGCTCTCAAAATCGTCTTCGTAAAGTACCTAAAAATTAACTTAAATTACAAAAAGTTAACAGCTTTGATAAAAATTAAAGTTCATTGAAAACAAAATGATGATGATGATGAAAACAAAAATTTTGAAAACTAAATTTGAAAATAAAAAGAAAATTTTACTTCATTGTTTACGTGGTTGTCAGCTTCTGTTATTGGTAGACTGTCCTTGTGTTTTTGTGTGAATCGATGAATTGCTGTTTCCGATAGGTGTTCTAATCTGCAAGTGCAAACCATCGGACACGAAATTTCAGAATCCCATAGTGCATTTCCCTTTTGAAAAAAATAAATTTTTATAATCACACTGAGTTTAATCTGATAATTTATACAAGGTGGTTCGTTCGCGTTCAATTTCTTTATTATTTACTGTACAACCTGAAATTATTACATACAGCTGCATCGAGTGTTTAATTTCAGTTATCAACATCTAACTTTTATCTCAGTTCTAAAAAAAATTCTGCTTTAAAAAGGTGTTCCTTTTTTTAAAATTACATATTCAAACTAAAATTTTAAAGCTATACTGTTATTTGTTATGCCTGAATAAATTTTGTAGGGCTTCAAATTAGTAAAAAAGTTTTTGTCCATAAAAATAACGATTTTTGTGTCTTTACAAAAAAAAATTTCCACGTTTGTAAAATTAATATTAATAGAAATTTTTATAAAATACAAACTAATTCCAAATATAGATATTATCTCAGGTTAAGCTTTATTCGAAAAAATGGGTGTTTTACTTACATTTGAATATTTTAAAATAACACATAAAAAAATCACATAGACGAACATTTTATAAATATACAATTTAAGATACTACAATATTTTGCTCATATTCTGAAATGGATCTTACAGGATATTCTTCAGGAAATACTCCCCCACTCATTTCCTATTTACTATCACTATCTATTTTATGCCTTTCAATTAATAATAAATGTTCAAAATTATGTTTCTTACATAGATAAAATTTTATAATTTTTATCTGGTATAGTATACTATATTTTTTAATTTGTAGTAGTGATAATTAATAACATCAATGTCAACCCTTGAACAGCAGCATGATTCATGTTTCATTAATATAAAAGTTTTATTGTTAGAAAAAAAAATTAACTAATTAACTTATATACCACCTTTTATGTGATGTGACTGTAAAATAATGTAATAAGTTAACAATACAGTTGAACAATTAATTACAAAATAATTGATATGACAATACGTGACTTCTGTTTACTATGTTCAAAGAATACCTTTTAGATTAATTAAAAATATGTAGAACAAAAAGTGGGTGGATTTCAATCAAAACCTAATAGTTCATAATCCTTGGACCAAATTGCATATGTACCAAATTGATGAATCGTTCCGGAGATATAATAGTGGAAGAATCATATACATACAGTGAACTTGATTTCGGAAATCGCTATAGGTTAGCTCAAAATGCATAATATATTCTTTGATTTCTTGTTTTTTTACTTTCTTTTTGTGGTGTATATGGGTTATGCAGAAAAGTATTTTAAAAAAATCAAATCAATAATTTCAGAGTTTTTGTATAAAATGAAAGCCATAATTAACATGTCCTAATTACCTAAAAGGCTTTTGTTTTTTTAATAGAAATAATTTTTTATTTAATAGTTTTGACGTTTATTTTTTTTCACGTATGCCAAGTAGCAGGTTTTGCATAAACATGTGGGTCTAAAACCTTATAAGGTTCAGTTAGTGCAAGAATTAAAGTCAGCTGACCATGCTGTTTGTCTACAATTCGCTAATTTCATCATTGAACAAGGTGATGATTTTTCTGAAAAAATAATCTTTTTAGGTGAAGCTCATTTTTATTTAAATGGTTATGTTAATAACCAAAATTGTCGCATTTGGACTTTTTTTGGATCCAAGAGTGATTGTTGAGAAGTCTTTACATTCCGATCGCGTTACTGTTTGTTCACTTTTTGGTCTGGAAGAGTGATTGGACCGTATTTTATAGAAAATGAGGCTGGAAACGCTTTTACTGTCAATAAGTTGATACCACTGTATTTCTATTAAAACATGTAGTTATTAAATTAAAATTACGCTACGCAATGAACTAATCATGCAAGGTGGTGACGATAGATAAGTCACAGGGGAGATGTGGTGGAATATATATGATAAGGAAATTCCCAAAATCTATTGAAATTTTCCCAAAAATCCGGAAAAGGAAATGTGGTATGTAGTGTACACATTTTTGTCTCGTGATTTATCCCTCTCTCTGGGGGGGGGGGGGGTAAATTGTAAATTGTTTATTCAAACGTATGACGTATGCCTGTTATCTTTAGTACACCGATATTCAGTATACACTAGATGCTATTCTTTGTAGTATTTACGATGCGGTTGCGTAATATACATTATGTATCTAGCTACACAAGTGCATGGTGTATAACATGAAAGGACGTCATTACGTCTTTATTTTAACTAATTATTTGACATTAAATCACAATTATTAAATGAAATGTTTTTCCAAACTAAAGTAAAAATTTTGTTTCCAGATATTCCTGCTAGTGGCCTCTATTTTTTAACATATGAAGTTCTTAGAAATCATTTCACTGAAAATGGTACAAAAGAAGTTGGAATATTAGGAACCATTTTTGCAGGTGGAACAGCAGGAATTGCAAACTGGCTGGTAGGCATGCCTGCAGATGTATTAAAAAGTCGCTTACAGACAGGTATGCAATTAAATTTTATTATTCCGTTAAAAAACTCATATAACCACTAATTTATGGCTAGTGCAATTTTATAACTTGATAATTATTTCTAAGTGATTTTTTTTTAATTGAATTAAAAAATTAAAGGAAAGAAAAAAAGGCAGATTAAAAGAAAAAACTAAAATTACATTGTGGCTGTTGAAAAACTTTAAATAAGCAACTCAATAGTATTCTTTCCGAATTCTCTTTTTTGGATCCACGATTATTGTTAGTATTAGTATTGTTAGGTAGTAGTTTATAACTTTATATTTGCAAGAGATGAACTAACTATAAATATCCAGGCACGAATACCGAGGGGATGGGTGCAATTGCCTTTCCCCCTGACTCACGACCGAAGAACTTTATATTGACCAATTTTATGGTCAACAAACTAAAGTTTTATCAAAGTCACTGTGTAAAACTGTTTTCACTCCACGAAAAGTTCTACTTTTACTTTTAATAAAACATACTATTGTTTTGTTATAAAATGGTGCTATAAGCGCTTGCCCTGTTTGTGAAATAGTCTGTATACGCTAATAAAATGTAATTTTATTTTTCTCTAATTTGTGGTAAAAAATTAGCAGCTTAGCTCAGCAGCTCGTGATCAAATATGTCTACTAATTCAATAATCTGCCTCTTTTCAACTTGTGTTGAAAAATACTAATATAGCATGAACTTCATTTTTTGAAATTAATATTTATTGCTTCTGTTACAGCTCCTGAAGGAAAGTATCCAAATGGTTTACGAGATGTTGCTAAAAATTTGTTGAAGCACGAAGGACCACTAGCTTTATATAAGGGCATTACTCCTGTATTATTGCGAGCTTTTCCTGCTAATGCTGCTTGTTTTCTTGGTTTAGAGGTTTCTAAGAAATGTTTGAATTATGTTTTCCCAAAATCCAATAATTAAACTTGAATATCCGTGTAAGCTATTTCCTCGATTATATTATTTTTAAATTAATTGTATGACTTAAATTAACTAAAAAATAAATTTTTGTTACTGTTAAGTTAAACCAATTTACATCATAATTCTTATATTATTGCAATGATGTTATTGTCTACATCAGATTTTAAGTGAATTTGTTTATAAAAAAGAAAATTAATTATTTTCAACAAGTCCTGTGTTTGTCAGTTATATTTTTGTTTGTCAGGATAGTTTTTTTAAGAGGATTTATTTCAACAAGGAAAACTTTTCTTTTGTTGAAATAAACCTCCCTCTTTTTAAGGGTTAATTTCATGCATCTTGAGTTTTTATTTTTCATGTGTGATAATTTCAATAATATTCAGCTGTTTATTATATTGCCTTTTAATATATAAATAAAAAAATATGGGAAAAAGTTGATCATGTGGGGGGTTGTAAATGGATCCATGGCCAAATCAAAATTATTTTCACATTTGTGTAAACAATTGATTACCACTAAAAAACTTATTTTCTTTTTTTTAATATTTAAAAATTAAACCACCCAGTCTATAGCTGACCACAGACCAGTGTACATATTATACAACAATGCGCATACATGTGCATCGTACATTAAATGGGCTTAAAAACGTCAGTTAGATGTATGAGTCAAGAAAACGTAAATTTTGTAAGCGCTCAGTGGCGAAACTAGCTACTGAGTGCTGAACTAGACTAATGTAGAGAAATTTTTTTATACGTGTAATTTTATTTTTATATTGATTATTTAAATTTTTAAACTTATTATTTAAATTATTTAAATTGATTATTTAAACTTTTATTTAATTTTTAACAAAACTATGTACATTTAAGTGCATTAGACCAGCAGTGTGGCGCAATTCTTAAATCAAAATGCTCGGACTCGGCAGACCGCGGTTCACTACTTGATCATGACTACGCTACACTGCTGTGATCTAAAAAAGCTAAATATCGATCTATGGGCTATGGAAAGTCCACAGTAGTGGTGTGATATGACCGCTGGTTGAGCAACGAGCTGGAGTTCCATGTTCGAATGGCAAACCTACGAAATATCTCAGCTCAGCCTTTCTGCGAGTATCAACACTCTGTGAAGGGGTGCACAATAAGCTTAAGTTTCAGTGCAGTGGGGTCAATACCACAGCCCTTACAATAATAATAATAAGTGCATTAAGCGTTATTTATTCCTTGATGCCCAACGTCAACAGTAGTAGGTACCTAAAAATTATAAACTAGTTTATTGCTTGCTTTGCCGGTGCACAAAAATATATAAAGATTTCCACCATCAATTTTTGTATTTTGATTAAAAAATTTTTGTTTATTAATTTGATATTATGTTGGTATAATGTGAAATAATAGTCCAGCTATAAGTGGTATTTTTACACAAAAATAACTAGGAAATGAAATTTTTTTGACAGGTTCAAACTGGAACAAGGGCAAATTTGTTAAGCAAGGTCCCAAAAATCACAAAATCTTAAATTAGCCTTTTCCTATACATCTTATACCCAAAAAAGGTCATATCTACAGAACTTCATAAAACCTCAATTTTTGCCCGAAAAATTTCCAGTTTTCGACGAAGAATTTTTTTCTGTTTATTTGACAAGAGGTATACACATAAGTGAAATTAGACTCAATAATTTGTAAATCTATGTATAGAACAATTTTGTAGCTATACATTCAAGCTTTCTAACTTATACTCTTTTTTTGTTTATAAAAAACTACAATTTTAAGGAGGCCCAAAAAATGTTTGCTGTAGAGCCAATTTTGAACTTCTGCTACTGTATGTGCATTGGTTAATACATGTTGTATGCTGGTCTGTAGTAGGTTATTATTTAAGGAGCCTTAAACTCAAAAGTGACCTTATAATATAAATTCACCACTTTTATTTTAATTAATTGTTGAGAATTAAATGATTCAATCTTTTATCAACAATATGCCAATATAAAAATTTATATTAAATTTTTGTTTGTAAACCAATATAAATTTACTCTTCAAATCGGAGAACTATTTTTGAAATGTATATTATTGAAATCGATGTTAATTATAAAATACATATATTTTTAGTATGTTTAAGTCATCACAACGACTATTCATTGTTAACAGTTTCTTATATTTTTATTAAGAGGTTTTCATAAATTTTTATAAAGGTGTTTTAAATAAAATAATTGATTTATTGTTTATGTTTTCTTATGGTGACTAGCTGAATTTGGTTATTTGGCCTCGCTTAGTCATGATATTCCGTACACGAAGGCCAGCTTTGTTCTCTTTCAGCCTTATGTATTTGTTATAAGTTCAAATACGCTACAAAATTAATCAACTACAAATGAATTGCTTTGTGCAAAGAGGGACTTTAAATCCATCAGCAGGCGTGTAAGATGCTTTCAGATACTTTCAAAATTTTCCAAAAGTGAAGAGAATTTCACTTAATAGAAGTTTTTGGACTTTATGATAATGTGGTAAGTAAGTCTTGAGCTTTCCAGGTAGATCCGTTAATTCATTTTTGTAAGCACTGTGGTTAGCCATTAGTCCATAACTGCCATTCTCCCCATCAGTTTTGCTATCATAAAAAATTTTCATAAATACTATAAATTAATTCATAAATACAATGAACAATTTATAAATATAGTGAATTTGATTCATTGATGCCATAAAATTTTCATGAAAATAATGAACTTTAGTTCATTGGTTGAAATTTTATTTGATTCAATAATTTTTTTATTATATTTCATTGTATACATATAAGACAGTATTCAGTCGAGTGTATATTGCTTTGCTCTTGGGCTGAAATATTTTGATTGTAGTAAATTTCTTCTGGTTGGATATTTGACCTTATTAACGTTTCAGGGTACTATTTCCAGATATAATATAGGATATGTTAGGGTTATTATCTTGTTGAGTTGTTGATGTTGTAGTTCCATCAGTTTTATCATTAACATTTTTGTTAAATTTATTCATTTTCAGTTTTAATTGAATTGCACCTTTGCATATAAGCCGCAATGTGCGGCGCAGCAATTTAAGTTTAAATTGTTAAACACATTTTGTTATCTGCTGTCTGAAAATTTTTGATATTTCATACCTATCTATGCAAATGTTACTGTTTAAAATGTATTAGGAATTATAAATTTTCGTGCAGTGATTTTGGACATTTCGGTGTAGTGTTAATTTTTGTGTACTTTTTAGGATTAATTTTGGACCTTAGATTTTTTGAACAATCGGTATTTAAAATTATTTCGCATAATTTAACGAGTTATATCTAGTCACTTGTGTAAAAAAATTAAATTTGGAGTTTTTACGTTTTCAAAGTCGGCTTAAAAATGACGATACATTTTCAGGTAAGAAAGAATTTTTTAATTACACGAAAATCACACTTAGAAACTACAAACGTGTTTTTTTTTCAAAATAATATTTAGAAAAAACACTTGGCGGTGAGCAAGATCTCTCGAGCACTCCCTAACCATTTTCATGGCATTTAGTACAGATTTTATAAAAATATAAAATGCAGTAAGGCTAATTTTTCTCTTTTTTTTTGTTTAAACCTATGCCACTTAATAAAAACAAGATTGATTCTTGCATAAACTATTTTTTGGGGACAATTTTGATTTCAGATGATTCAGCTTTCAGCGATCTTGCTCACTGTTGAGCTCTTAAAAAAAATTTCATACAAAGTTTATAAATCGTATTGAAAAATATGTAAGATGATATAAAAGTAACTTAGTTATTTTTCAATTCTTGTAGGTTATAAATTCAATATTTTAAATATTTTTGAATTCTCAAACATTTTGAGATGAAAAACGAATATTTTTAACTTTTGAATTTTATGTTTTTTTTTAGGAACCCTTCCGCCGAATCAATAGTCGACGCTGGCATCAAAAGACGGAAACCTTCACATCAAAAGGTAAGATTTTTGTTTGTGTTCGTCAAATTTAATTTGTAGAAATTGGTATTATGGCAGGTAAATTTTATTGAGCCATTCTCTTAAGCATTGCGTTAATAACCATTTAATTATTGTTTGATATACTGATTATGTTGAAATTATGTACTCATTGAAATTATCCGTAACATTAACAATTTTTATAGGGTTTAAGCAATCAACATGTTACTAATATTTTTTTATACATTAAGGTGCTAAATTTTAAGATTAAATTTAAGGGTCGATTTCATAAAGAAATTTAAGGTAGCAATAAAATTTAAGCGTAGAATTATGTTAAACTTAAAGGTTTCCATTTGTCAATTTACCTTAGGTATTTTATTTATTTAATTATGTTTATTCATTAATTATTTTGTCCAGTGTATACGGAAAGAAAACATCATTTAATACAATAATTGTATCATATTAGCCAAAAATTGTTTTTCCAATAAAATTGTAAAAATGGAAATCCTAGATTAATTCGATAAATCCTGGCATATGCTCGCCTATCGTAATAATTTTCGTTCCTTCAAATTTATTCGAATTAATATTTTACAAATTTATTTAATGTAGTCTAATCAATTCTAAAACGAATGTAATTTTCTTGGCAATCTTATAAGCATGCAAGTTATTGAATTTTTGATCTTCTGAATATCAATTGACAAATCTGAATTACAGCAGTGGATTACAGTTTTCTGAATTACTTCTGAAAAAGGTGTAGAATTTGTTGCAAAAGGAAAGGCTTCAGTCATTCGTTGATAACGTGGAGCATGACCTTGCTTGAGTGACATATGATGTGCTAAAAAGTTCACGGCTAAATTAGATAGTTTTTCAAACACTAAATTTTTATGTTTCGAAATTCTTTATTGAAACCAAATATGCTCCATTTTGTTCGGAAACCTTTTGCCACTTTTCGGGCAGAACCATTATTCCAGCACTGTAAAACTTCTGTGGTTTATCGGAAAAAAACTTAACCAAGTGGTTTTCACATGATTCTTCTGAAGCCAACTTTACACCATTAAGGGAATTCTGAAGAAACCAAAATAAATGATAATCTGATGGTGCAAGGTCCGGGCTATGCGGTGGATGCATCAAAACTTTCCAGCCAAGCTCTTTCAGTTTTCTTGGGTCACCAAAGATACGTGAGGTCAGGCGTAGTCATGATGCAACACAACACCCTTCCTATTGATCAATCTTTCCCGTTTTTTTTTTTGAATTTCTTGCTGTAATCTAGTTAATTGTTGACAGTAGCGTGCAGAATCAATTGTTTGAATCGTGCAGAAACAACGTTGTTATATGTAATCCATTTTTCATCTTCAGTAACCATTCGCTTAAAAAATTATTCGATTTCATTACGTTCTGGCAACGATTCGCAGATGGAAACTTGGTCGAGCAAATTCTTTGCTGTAAAATTTTCTATAATTTTCTCAACTTTTTCAATAACTGGCTGACCAAAGCGTGGTACATCTTTGACATCGAAATTTCCAGAACGAAAACGCGCGGACCATTGTTTTGCTCCTGTTTTCGATAGATCATCTAGACCATAAACGGCACAAATTTTTTCACGAGCCTGCGCGGCGTTTTCTCCTTGATAGAAGAAAAATTGTAAAATGTAGCTAATTTTTTCTTTATTTACATCTATCTTTAAACAGAAATTTTTCACAACTGCATGAGACGAATCGAATTATTTCACATTTCTATTTTTAGCTAAAAGAAAAGTGTCATTTTTCCATTGACATTTATTATATATTATTATGCGATCAGATAATAATGTGAGAGATAATCTACTTTCACGTCATTTATTGTCTAATTGGGCCGGGAACTTTTTAGCACACCTATATAATATGAGTGCGATAG
Source organism: Cantharis rustica (assembly GCA_911387805.1). NCBI lineage: Eukaryota > Metazoa > Arthropoda > Insecta > Coleoptera > Cantharidae > Cantharis > Cantharis rustica. The sequence goes on from OU426883.1 coordinate 15,527,591, forward strand.
TTCTGTAGTTCTTGCACTCTGCTGAGGGGCGTTTTTTGTGTACAGGTACTAAAAATATTGATTTGCACCAGTCATCGAGTCATTTTCCCGTATTCCACACTTCTTCACAGATTGTGTGCATCACGACAGTCCCAACGTACCCCATGCTTTTTATGCCCCATTTTTTAGCTACGATTTCTTTGTTTATGTTTTTTATTTCTAGTGTTGTAGAATCAATCTTCAAAAACCAAAAAATATCTGATAGCCAAGGCTTGGGGCTACAACATATATCATGGACTCAGAAAACATCCATTAGAATTTTTCTTGGCACCTCGACTAAGTTTATTTTAGGTCACCCAGAAAATGTGTAGGGGATGTTTTTTGACTCCACGATATGTGTTGTAGCCCCAGGCTTGAGCTACCAGAAATTACTTGGTTTTTGAAAATCGGTTCAATAGGACCGGACTTACGACCTATTAAGTTTTCTCTGAGTAATAAACAGATGGTCGAATAAAGGAGGGGGTTGATAAATCGCCTTGTATTGGATGGATTTTTAAAAATGAAACGGTTTCTGAAAGAGAACAACAATCCTAACGAGATATCTCTATGAATTAGGAAACATACTTCAGAAAAAAAATTTCAACTTATATAGCAGTGGATCTATGCATAGCTAGGACTTGTATTTAATTCTTCAAGAACAATTTGAAATTTTTTTCTCGGATATGTTTTTTTGACTCAGACAGATATTTTGTAGCTCTACTGACTCCCATTTAGAAACTTCTTTGTTTTTGAAAATCGCTTCACTACGACCGGACTTATGACCCAATCCTGACAAGAGCTGACCCCCTCTCAAAAAAAAAAACAGATAAAACACGAATAAAAGTCAATATAATAAGTATTTATTTAATAAATATATACAACAGGAAACAATATTTACAATAAAATGCAATACAAATAAACAAATTTACAAATAAAACGAGAGATAATCTTAGTTGCGTTTCGTCCGCTTGAACTCCTCTGAGGCATCTATAACTTCTGCTTTTAATTTACATAGGTACGGCCTTTTGTGCAGCACCTCGTCTATTTTGAAACTTGGATATACACACTAAAATTTTCTTTCAGTATAAAAGCATAAACGTTTATGTTTTTTCCCGTCGAACCCCGTTATGAAACGGCCAAAAGCCATATCTTCCTACTTTGGCTCACACAACTTCATGATAATTAAATACGTATCTGGGCAGTGGCGGATTTATACTTTTGCCGCCTAGGGGCTACTGGCAACTTGCCGCCCCCTCCCCTCCTATTTATTTTCTTGTATTTTTTACAAATGGAAGACATTGTTTTATTTATTTTAAAATTTTAAATTTTACAAATTAAAAAATACTCCAATTATTAATTGAATGCGGTGCTAAATTTCTTTTTAAACAACGCTTTTGTTTTTTGCTTCTGATAGTAACAGATGGGGCATTCCATGGTGACGGTCGGGACATTTTTACACTCTAACATAAGTACTTAACCATAATTTTGTAGTTTTATTAATAGTACACAATAGATATGAACATTCATATAAAATTGAATAAGTCAGTTTAAATCTACTTGAATTTCATGTGCTTAAACTAATCTCTTTCAATGAAAAAACAAGCAGTAAAATTGTGACGGTCGGGACTCTTACTTTCTAGTCTACTCCAAATGTATAGCTACCAGGGGCGGTTCTACCATAGGAACTGCAGAGCTGCAGAACCGCCAAAAATAAGAACGAAGTGTACCAAATTAATTATTACTTATTAGTATAATCACCATATTTCAAATTATTTCAATAATTGAATAATCAATTTTGGTTTCAAAGAGCGCTTCTTATGTTGCCTTGAGTCAGTCAAATAAGTACTGTAATAATTAATACAAGTCCGTTACGCTTTCGAAATCACTGTTTAACTTCGATGTGCTGGAAATGATTCTGAACATGAAATGACGCGAGCTATCGGGTGGAATCGTATCCATACCAGTTTACATCGTGGTGTTAGGACAATCCTAACACCACGGTATACACTACAAATTGAGCTGCATCTTATGCAGAAATACATGCCGTATTTTTGTAATATAATTTAAAATTTGACTTATGAAAACAACTAGTAAGTTAATTTTTGTTCATTGATTGTTCAACAACATGGTTAAACAATAAAATGCAATAGTTTAATACTCGTAATATAGTGTAATTTGAAAATTTAGTACAAATTTTAATTTTACCAAGTCTCTTATAAATACTATTATCAAAATAGTAGTAAAATTATTTCTTGGTAGATCCTATATTAGAAACTCGAAATCAAATTACGCTTAATTATTAATATCAGTAAAATTAAAATTATGTAGGTTTTTTCTACAATAATGTTTATTATTAAACTCGCAGATTACAAGATATAGGAAGAACCCACCATGGTACGTACAACCGTTCTGCTCATATTGCAGTTCTGGTTTTACGAACATATACGATTTTATTTTAAACACATCTTGCGTTATGAACTTTAATTGAAATTATGAATATCGAAGAAAGTATCTTATACCTACTAGTACATAAAATAAATGCTTATGAATTAAATGAAGAAAAAATAAAATGAAATATTACTAATATTTTTAACACAACTTCTCTCATAAGCGGTACTTAATAAAATTTTTTCGAAAATTAGGATTGCAATTTATTGTAAAAATGTAAAATGATATAAAGTACTACATTCTAGATTAGTGTTGTACGTTTAATATTTAAAAATGTGCAATAAGTAAGTTTATTTTTTGAGATTGCCATTTTACTGATATCTTACTATTTTTATAATGCAGAACACCCAAAAATATTTTTCACGAGCCGCCACTGATAGCTACTTCTTGAGGTTTGTAAGAAACTATCAATGATATTAGTAAAAATATTGAAGTGGGTACACTCAAAGGTTTAAACAATCGCTTAGTAATGATCTGGTTGGAAATTAAATTAGATTTTTCAACTTTTCTTCATAAGAAGAATGTGACGGTCGGGACAAGCGTATGTGACGGCCGGGACAAGTAACAAATAAACAAAAATGCATATATTTTTTATATCTTTATTAAGTTATATTAAAGTAGTATAAGTATTTTTCAAAAATATCTATACTATTGTACATTAATATTTTTCAAAAACATCTATACTATTGTTGAAACGATAAAAAATGCAATCACCCTTAATCTCTAATGTTGGTGCACACAATTTCTTTATTATTTGGTCAAACGTGACATCGGACACATCATTATCAGCTATTTTAAAAAGTTTGCCGTTCTTGTCACATATCCTTAGATATGTAACTGTTATTTGAGGCCGTGAGAGCAAAAGTGGTGTAACCCCAAATATAACCATTTGAGATATTCAAACTTTTAATTTATCCACTTTATCAAATATTTCTTGTAAGCTTATTATTTTGCTTTATATGCACCAACGTCGACTTCAATTGTTATAATAATAACATTTTACATTTAAATGCTGTATATTTTGTTAAAAATAGATAAATAAAGATCGACTATCTCCAATAGCTTTATTTGGGGTTACACCACTTTTGCTCTCACGGCCTCATTTCACCTTCTTCATTGTCAATTTTGTTGACAACACCTGCGTAACGGTACTCGAGTTTTCTCCCAGGAATCTTCACCAACACAAAATCACCACAGTTAAATTGGTCTTTAAATAGTCCGCTGCAGCCTGCTTGTGTCCCATCATACATATTAGTTTCTGACCTTACTTTAATACATTGCTCATGCTCCACAATATTTTCCTTGTTTTCATTATCAACTCTTGTTTCTTTTACTATTAATTCATCCTCACTTGGTTCTTTTTCGGGCTCGTCCAGTTTCTCCATTAAATCCACGTCCGATTTTTCCATTAAATTCTTATCCTGTTTCTCGATTAAATCCTCTTTCGGTATCTCCAATAAAGTGGAAGTGTTATCCTCTTTATTAGTATATATGTTTAGCGATTTATCGCTAGAGTCATCCGATGAATAAACGTCTGCGTAGTTTAATTTGCTACTGATGATCATTAGTTTGTTTATTGAATTACACGTTTCGCTGTAAAGAAGCATTCTTGAATTTTTTGCTTGGAATTTGTGGTGTTTCTGTATATGTGGTATGGCAGGAAACTCCGACCATCTTTTTTCGAGAGCTTTTTTATGCTCTTCGATGTCCCCACAAGCTACGAAATATATGTCTATTCCGCTAATGTTCTTGGACTTGAGGTAGGCATAGCAGTCGTAGCTGCAAAAGATAGATGCACGTCTGGTCATGATGGCTGACCACAATAGTCTCTTGGCTGTTGCACCAATTCCGTCGACAGCCCCTTTTCCATGACTGGACGCAAAAAAGCACCATTCCACTTCTACACCCCAGTCAGACTCACTGTAGCAAAGGTTGAGCAATGTGTACCTATTCTTAAATTGCGCAGCGCAACCATCCGAAAAAACAGACACTTTCTTCAACTCTGGATACTTTTGCTTCAGGTCTTGAATTATTTGGCGCATAAAAGCCCACACCGCGTATTTGTCGTGGTTTAATTCATTGCTCACTATAACATATGAATGTTTAGAATTTCCAGCATTGCCCCAAGCGCATCCAGTGAACATTGTTGCCTGAGGGTGAGACCAATGTGCACTTTGAATCTCGTCTTGGCACAAAATAGCAAAATTTTCTGCAAAGTCAACCTGCAGTACAATTTCCGATGCAGTACTGTTTTTCTTCTTAGACTCAAAATGGTTAGACTGCTGTCTCTTTACAAAAACGTGTCTTTTGAACGTTGGCGTTTGATTCTTCATCTCTTGAATCAATTCATCTAATGAGCCTTGACGAGACACTGGAGTATACTGGGATTCAGACTTCGCCCATTTCTTCCAGACAACTTCTGTGTCTGTGACCAAATTAACAGGCAATATATCAGTGATGTCAAAGCAGGCTAGGCAGTCGTCTTTCAGCATACATTTCTCGCTGCTTGTATCACATGTCATTGCATTTAACAAGTCAGCAGTCGTTGATGGTAAGCCTACGACATATTTCTTTAAAGTTTCCAACATAAAATCGAAATTGGCATGTTGTGGACAGACACAGACATTGTGAGGCATGTCATTCATTGTTTTTACATGAATTGGGCGAAATTCAAAGAATTTAGACTTTCCAACCTTAATGTTGGGATAATCTTTTGTAAAAAGTTGATACGCCTCTGCCACGGACATTGTCATGTGTCTTTTTGCGACATGAATTCGCTTTTTGGTATTTTTGTCTCTAACCGAAATGGTGTCCTTTCTTCCAGGAGCAGCCCGACTGATTTCGTCTAGTTCGTAGAATTTGCTCACCACTTCTTTATCTTCTTTGCTTATCTTGGTGGCGTGTGATCTTGGTTCGTTGCCATATTGTACTTCTAAAGACAGTAAGGGAAAAATGTTTTTAGCAAGTTGCCTAACAACAGCCTGTTTTTTCGTTGGGCTCTCTGGCATAGCTCTCATAACTTTATTTAAAGCTTTATTCAGTGTTCTCTTTGCTTTGTAAGAACCTATTGGAGAGCTGGCATCTACCTCGACGACAGTTTTGGCTGCTTTCAGTTTGTTCCTATATCTTTGTTTTCTAAGGCGCTCTTTTTCCCTACACAAATACTTTGTTTCTTGGTCTTGGTTTTTCTTAGCCTTCAGTCTTCTTTTTCTACTTCGTTCTTTCTCCTTTTCTAATAAAAGATTTTTCTTATCCGGGTCTTCTCTTTGTCTGGCCCTAGACAGACGTTTCCGTTCTGCCGCGTCCATAGGCATCTAAAACAACACCACAACCACTTCAAATATAACCAAAAATCTAGCGAAATAAATCTAATCGTATTATGGATAGTAGTAGATATTTAAGCTACATGCAAGCGATATTTGTAAAAAAAAAGTGTTTTTGTACTTGGGATTGTGACGGTTGGGACTGTGACGGTCGGGACCGTGACGGTCGGGACATAACTTATAATTAATGTGTAAAAAACACAGCAGCCCATCGCTACTTAATAAACTGTCAAAACCCTCAGTTTCTATCTATTTGTTACTTACAAAACACACAGTTTATCATAAACACGCATTTTTTAGGTTAGAATCAATCAAAATGAATTAAAATGTGACGGTCGGGACGTAATTCTGGGTACCAATGATTGCTAAATATTATAGAAATTAACATACCGTTTTACTTAGTATTTTGTGCAATATATCTTTAATAATATTTTAATTTGCTCACGTTCAAAACACACCGATTCACGTTCAAAATTGCTGAGTTTTTTGTTTTTAAACAATAGACTTACTCTACTACGCGTTGAGCTTGACTGACGTCCGGTGTTGCTATTGACCAAAAAAGTAAAAATGCAGTTTTTTTCGAAAAAAAATTTATTCATTTCATAAACTTTAGACTATGTACTGTTATTCTAAATGCATATTTAAATTAATCTTCGACTTTTATTTTATACTTGTCTGGTGTCACATAACGTGGAATGCCCCAGATACTAATGTAAATGATTATAAGAACTTTCTTTGTGAACTAGATTTTGAAAACGAATTTATAACATCATCAAAGTCCAATCTTTTGGTTAGCTCTACTTTGATAGTCAGAATTGCTACATCTCGAAGGCATAATTTCATAATTTGCCAGCATAAAGTGCATAATTTTTTATTCTTTTCAAAACGGAAAACGACCTTTCCGCTGAACAGTTGGATGCAGGGATTGTCAAAAAAAAGTCTCAGTGCGATATCAACATAAGGGTATATATCTTGTCGTTCGGTGTCATGCAGCACTTGGCAACATTTCAGTATTGATTTTGGATATTCTTCCAATTCTTTCAAGAATCCGAAAAAATTTATACACTCGTTCACAAAAACTTTCGTTGTTGGTAGATCTTTATCATAAAAATTACAAAATTTCCTACTGTGTTCAGTATAAGTGTCTTCATATCAAGGTCTTCTTTGCCAGCACTAATAAAAAATTCAAACAACGAGTTGAGCTTTTCATACACAGTTTTTTTTTCTATTACGATATTAATTTAATCTGTCAATAATTATCATATTGTAAGTATTGATTCTGAAATTTTCTCTGCCAATCAACTGTACTTCTCCTTCTCGGGTTTCATCTGACTCGATTTTTATAATTGTCAAATGCTCTTCTTATACTTTGAATATACTCTGATAATGATCCGTACAATATCAGTGGCGGCCCGTCAGGGGAGTCTTTGAGACTGCGTCTTCCCAGAAAGTCAACCAGTAACAAGAAAAAAATGTTTTATTAAAAATCATAATTTACAAGACCACTATTCGTATTGAAAAAATTATGTGGTGTTTTAATTTCTTAATTATATTTTTACATAATTGTTATTTAAACAAAAGTTTTTGAAATCAACACCTGCGTTTAAAATTTCATGGCGATGCTAAATTGTTGATATGATAACGTCGGCTGCCAGTTGCAAGAGACGCTATACGAAAGACTCATACTTAAAATGCATCTATATCACAGTATAAGTAGTTTAGACAGTAGGGACACTCCGTGTCGGCGTCTTTGATGTTCGTGTTCCAGATTTTCAAGTCTGGGCTAAGTTTATCTGTAATATGCTAGATGGCACTGCAAAATTGATTTGAATTTGAAATAAACCGCTTGAAATGTAATTATTTTGACATTCCATCATTATTTTTAAAAACAATAATTTGAGGGGTATATACGGGAAGAATGAGCTAAATCAAACTTTGATGTTTTTTGTTATATCAAATTTAAAGATATAATTCGTTGTAATGTGCAATAAATATTTTTTTAATTTTCTAGAATATAGATTTATCTCTGCCATCATAACAGATTTGTATTGTTTCTGTATATTTAAGAAAGATCAGCTTTATGATTTTGTTACTATAGAAAAAAACAATTGGTTAAATTAAAACTATTTTATTTCAATTTTAAAGAAGTTTTTGAGACCCATTTGTACAATTATGAGTTAAAGTAAGTTTAAAAATTAACATAGGTTGAAGAACATTAAGTAACATAACAAACAAAAGTGTTAATATACATTATACTAAAAACTTATATAATTCAATATCTGAAATAATTCTTACATTCAATTTTATGATATTTGCCCACTGCTTACATTTCGCGCTATTTTTCGGAAATTTATGCAGCATAACACCCATTCCAGATCGGTTTTTACAAAAACTTACTGCACAAGCTTTATTACTCATGATTTTCTAAGTTAATGTAACTTAATAAAACACAAAATGTTCAAAAATTCACTTAAAATATTCAGAGCTCAATTTTATAACAATCGTTACCGCTTGTTAACAAGTTCGAAAGAACGTCAATATAAGTGCTATGTTGCCAAGTTCGCAAATAAGTAATTCAATTAGATATTGCATCAGAATTTCATTAAATTTTCAAACTTCAAAGAAAAATTAGAAAAAAAACCCAGTAATGCATTATCTTACTTTTAGGTGCCTGCTATTACAATTCTGTTAAAGTAATTTTATTATTGAATTTATAAATTTTTTTTATATCACTAAAATTTGCTTTCAATCCAACAAATCTAGTGAGTTTTAATAGTTCTGGCAATAGTGTTGTAAGTTGTAAAATAGCCGCGACATCTGTTAACTCATGTAGATACTGAGCCCAGACTTTGACATGCGCATGAAAATTTAGAACCGAAAAAAGATGCGAGTGTCTCTACTGTCTTAAACTACTTATACTGTGTCTATATGCTAAATGCAATTAATACATAACGTAGGAGCGTGTAGGAGTGGGGAAATTGCATACAGCAAATCTACCAACGAACCAAGTCTCTTCGAAGTTTATGTAATATAATACATTTATTTGTATTATATTTTGCATTGTGCATTTATTCCCTTATACTTCTTAAATAATGGAACTGGAGTCAAAAATTAACGTGCCAAAAGTCTAATTTGTTTAATTTTTGCCACCTGTCTAATTTTACAATCTTGTAACAATCAATTGTTACATTTTTTGTTTTTTTGAATTTGTTTAATTTTGGTTTGGTGATTATTTAGATTTCTGTAAATATTGTTTTATTTTAATTTAAAAGATGGCGTTGCTAACTTTTCAAATTTACAATTGCTACGGTTTTGTGTGGTTGGTAGAGAAGGTCATCGACGACAAGAAAAGATGGTCGTTTAAGAGCGTCAGACAATAAAACCACAAAAACAGTAATTGGTGATTTGAAAACATAATATTTAGTTTTTAAGTGAAATGTAGTGAATTAGGTGAATCACATTTTAATTGATTCTACTATTGATTTACTTTTTGAATTCTCAAATGAGAAATATTTGATTTTGGTTTATATTAAAATTTGCAAATGTCGATTGTTAATTCACATCTGGCAAACAATTTTTGTACGATATAAATTCAGTTCACAAGTTACATTGAACGAATACTTGTGGTATCTCCTGATAACAGAAAGTTTGATATCTTTTAAAACTATTTTTGCAAGTGACCAGAGTTACTTGGATTTGACTTGATTACCTTTCTATGTTTATCCTTAGGAAATACTAAGGTAATTTAAGTCATCCGCTTGCTTCGTATGCCGATCAGGACGGAGGAGTAATTTTTCTTTAGTGAACCGGCCTGTAGCGGTATCACGACAATTCCTTTCTTGCTGATAAATATTTCTTTTGAATAATAATTATTTTACATTTTGGAAATCTAGTCTTGTGCGAACTCTATTTTATTTATCATTTATTATTTTTTTGTTGAGATAGTGGAGCGACAAGAATTTTGTAAAGTCGTTTCATTCCTCAGCTGGCGCCCAAACACATTCTCCTTTTATTTTACGTAGCCACCATCCTTTTAAAGGACTCACGAAGCTGTAAAGCTGCCCAGCTTCTTCGACAGTGGGTAAAAAACCCAAGAGCTAGCCTATCTACTATCGTCATCAGTAGAGACAAAAAGGGTTTCTGTGACCAATAGGAGAATAACGTTACAATCTTACAACTTAAAATTATTAAAATAAAATTTTCATCAAAATGTATAGGGTAGGTGCGAATTCCTTTGAAACACCACATCTTCTACCCCCTTTGCTAATGGCAGTTATGAGCGCAGCTTAAAACAAGATTAGCAAAAACTCGTGTGTGTTTCAAAAAGAAATAAATCTAAAAAATATTAACACATCATTACAATATTTAGAATTAAAATAAATGTAAGTTGAAAAAGAATCAAATCAAAATAAAAAAGCTTATCTATTACAAAACATTTCCATGCGTCATAATAATCTTCCATCTCTTTCTGTTTCTATTACTTTTCCTTTTGGACCTTCCATAAATTAATCTTAGTCTGAGACGTCCATTTCGCTGGAGTCTTTCTTTTTCTCTACCCCCAACTCATGCAAAACTTCCAGCTTTTCTTCAATCCATTTTTGTTTGTTTTCCTTGATCTTGTTGAGTTTTTCTTTGTTTTCTTTTCTTCAATTTTTGTAATTTTGATTTTTCCAATTTCAACATTTTTCTTCATTTTTTTCTCCAGTGGTTTAATTCCAAAATTTTCTTTTTGTTCAATTTTTAATTTTCTAATTGTACGCGTTAATTTATTTTCTTTTAATGTCCAAAATTTTTCTTTTATTTTCTTGATCTTATTTTCATTATTATTCTCAATGCAACGTTTCAAATTTTTCATCTTCTTCAATAATTTTACTTATTTCTTATTTCTTTTTCAAAAATTTCTGAAGTTACCCAAGCCTTTTTATTGGCTGTATGTTGTATGTATGTACTATGTATGTAAGTTTTACAAGTAAAACTTTACAGAATTTAAAACATCGGGGTGCTTTTGATTTACCAAAGACAAGTAATTTTATTTTTTCTGTGCCTAAAGAAACACTCCATGAATTTTACTAGAAGAAATGTGATATCTCTTCTTAAAACGATCTTCATTATTAGGAGATAATAATTTGGAAAACTCTTCTTTTTGTTGTAATATTGGTCCACTTATGGGTATGTTTTGAGATCTTTTCTGCTTAAACCACTCAAGTAAAGCTCGATCAACTTCATTGTTAACTGGTCTCCGAATTCGTTTTAATTTACAAATATTTGAATTTAAAATTCCCCTAATTTTATCTCTGTTTTTCCAAATGGTAGACACAGTTGAACTTGATAAACTAAATTTTCGGCACACATCGGCATTAGATATGCCACACGGAGAGAAATCTGTAATCACTAGTTATGAATAGTGTCTTCATAAATTACACATTTAATAAAATTTATAAAATATGAATTATATTAAGATATTATGCGTAATACTCATACAATATTCCGAAGTGTGCAGTTGGTATGCGTTAGGTATATTCATGTGTTATGAATACAATTTATAAATGTAATAAAGTTATGAATTATTGTCATATTTTACAAGTTATCACTAGTTATAATTAATATTCATAAAATAGCAAAAGCACATGGTAAAACATATGTTCAGCCCTTCCTAGCTACGAAATATGAGTCCGATTCCGATATTACCTATATATTGTAATGATATTTTCTTAGAAAATAAACAATCTCTAGTTTGCCTCGGGTAACTCAGGATTGCGGGAGCAATTGATAATTTTGTAGGGGTCGAAGGGTTCTAGCGTTTTCAATTTTAAACAAAATATTCGTCTTGTCTCAAATAATTAATAATCCAAAAATAACTATCAAATCCAATTCAATTCAATGCAAAATAAAATAAAATCTCAATTTTATTCGAAAGAAACAAAGTTTGATTTGCCTTATCCAAAGCGTCGAGTTATCAGTCACTGGCCACATGCTTGCACTTACAAATGCAATTTCAATTCTTCCAATTTTAAACCAATTTCAAATTTTACAATTTTAACTGCTCTAGTTAAATTAACCAAATTAATCAAATCAACTACCGTTCGGTAGCAACGTATCAAAACTCATTCCAATTCCAAATATCAAAATGATCATCCAAAAATTACGCAAATATGCATTCGCATCAAAATTCATTTATTCAAATCAAAATCAAAATTGTTACTCACAAATATAACTCACAAATTCAAACTTATTTCAAAAATCTCAATAATCGCCTCGAGCTAACATGACACAACATGCTCGGGCGGTCGCTATCGGCGAAAAAGCAAATATCCTCGTCGGTTCGCCCCCACCTGTCCAGTTCTACAATCTCACAACTTAAAATTATTAAAAACAAAATAAAACTTTCATCAAAATGTACAGGGTAGGTGCGAATCCTCTTTTTCACCACAATATATTGTAAATAATATATAGGTAAAATGTTACCTATATAGAACTAGTATAAAAAATTAAAGTAATATTCATTTTATAGTTAAAATATTGGTACAATATTGATTGCCAATAAAGCACCAATATGTGGTTAACTTATTAAAGTGTGCATAAATCAGAAATTATTATATTTTTATATTATGCCGAGGGGTAATTTGTAGAAGAAGAAGAATGAGAAAAATTGAGATAAACATTAAATACTAAAATAAAAATCAACGCAAAAGTTGGATTGCGAACATGCCCGGACTGGGACCTAAAACCGGCCCGGGCATTTTAGAGACTGTCGGCCCCCTACTTCCCACAAAAACGCTATTTTATTTTTGATAAAATGTATAATGTCCAAAATTCATGAAAAAAACATAGTTATTTTGTTTGGCTTTTGTTTTTTAGTTTTTTAGTTCTAATAGTGAAAGACATTCTTTATTAGTATTATTTTTTGACTTTGCTATTTTACAATACATCATCTAACAAAATGAAAAACAAATGCACTCACAAAAATACTGATCTGAATTACATACCAAATGAAAATAATTACATACTACCATGAAAAAAAAAATTACAATGTCATCACTTTGTATTTTGTCGACAATTGGGCGACTTTATTATCATTATGTAAATATGCATTTCTTTCTTTTAAACAGTCTTTATTTTATATTTAATCACGCACAAGCAGTGGTGCAGCCAGTATTTTGTTATAGGGGGGGAGGCTAAAGGATGCGAGCGAAGCGAGCTGTGCCGATGGTGCGCGCCGTAGGCGAAAATTTTTCGGAAAAAAGGACATTTCCGAAATAACTCAGAGCGAAAGATTTATCATTGATTTTTGTTGCCAATCTTCTTATTATAATATACTTTCCCTTATTTTCAATAAATAGCAGTTATTAAGATTAAGAATTGAAACTGATTGCTAATTATCCATAGTGAAGTTATTTTGTATTTGAAATTTCGGTAAACTCTAAAAATCCGTTGACCACGCTCTTACTTGCGCCCCCCTTGCGCTGGACCACCCTTGATAGCCCGTAAGTATAACAGGGGCGGCATCTCAAAGTAGTGCCCATAGGCGACAATTTGGTAAATCCGTCCCTGGGGGGCCCGTGGATGTCAAACCTAAATTAACTGGCTTGGGTGATTAGCTATCAACAAGCAACAAGTACCTATACTAAAAACAGTATCTAACTACAATCATATCAAACAGTCGAACACAATCATTTTTTTGTTTTAAAAAATTTTTCATTGCACCGGTAAAAAAGCGACTATGGTCATTAAAAAAAAATACCTGGGTCCCCCTTCCTTGGCTGCGCCACTGTGCACAAGTGATATGTGGCTGGTAGACATCAATATTGCTATAATATTATATCAAAAAAATACCACAAACTTATTTTTTTTTCGGGTAACCTTGGTGTGCGGGAGCAGTTTGAATATTTCTAGGGTCGAGGATTCGAGCGTTCGTAAAATAATTACAAAAAAACTTCTTGCCTAAAAAAAAAATTAAATTGTTAATCTCAAAATTAATAAATTGTCTTCAAAAAATAATTATTCAAATTAATATTTCCAATCGCATATATAATTTGAATTCAAAAATTAAATGTAAGAATTTAACAATTCTTTAAAGGATCGAACTGGCGATTTCCTATCATAAAGCAAACGTGCCTATCTTCTAATGCACTTGCCGGTCTTTAAAATTTTAATTTTCATTCACTTTCCATATATAATTAAATTAATAGCTTCTAAAATCTAAAAATAATTCATAAAAAAAACACAACTCACCAAAAATAATAACTCTTCCTTAATAACCAAAATCAAAATATCCAATTTACTAAACAAAATTCAATTTTTGATCAAATTTTATTCTCAAATTAATCTTTTCAACAACAATTTAAAATAATTAAGTGCAAAACTATTTGCAATTAACTTAAAAAAAAAACTACACTCAAAAGTCAGAGCCAAAAATCGCACAACCGCTTATGCGGCCATCTTTGGCAAAAAAAACCTCAAATTTTGTGTGATTGGTCTCCACCTAGCAAATCCTACAAAGTTACAACTTAATTATTAATGCTAAAATTTCGCCAAAATGGATAGGGTGGGTCCCAATCACTTTGAAACACCACATCAAATTACGTTATCGAGTGTAATAATGTTCACGTTACCGAGTAGCTATAGAAAATATTGGGTGTTCACAGGACCGAGATGTTCATAAATTCGAATGTTCACTTTATCGAGCTTCTACTATTAGAAACTTGTATTTGAACGGTTTTTGTTATTTATAAATTTATTGTGCTAAAATTTTAAGTTTTGTTAACCATTTTGATACTTTGTTATGTTATCTATATAAAATAGCATAATTTTTTCGCGATATAATCAGCCACTGTTTAGACGGCCCTTTGACTGCACCGGCCCATCGGGCATTTGCCCGATCTGCCCTATGGCCAGTCCGGGCCTGATTGCGAATTACTTTTCGTATTCCTCTGAATTAGTTATCACTGGCTATGATTAATGTTCATAAATTTTTTACTTAAATGTGCTTAGACCAATAATTAATCTTTAAACCCATATACTATGATTAACTAATCTTAAGTTATGAAAAGCCTGTTTTAAACGTTCCATAAGTAGTTAGCCCAAGTAACATTTGTTGTTATTCCCCCATAAAAAATACCTCGTTATAAGCGAAGTAATGTAATAATTTTACAAAAAATTTGCTTGTTATAAGCAATGTGCTCATTATATCCGAGCTCGTTATATACGACCAAAGAAGGTATTAAGTTTAATGGATGATTTTTGGTAACTTGCGAAATTACTCGCTAAAACCGAACGCTCGCTATAACATGTGCTCGTTATAAGCGGACCTGACTGTAATAAATTTTAATTTTTCAATTTTTAACACAATCCAAATCCAATTTATAATTTGTAATTATTCGTTCTTTAAAACAACGAAACCAAATCCAATTTAAATCTATCGGTCAGTAGCCACTTATAAGAAATATCCAAAATAATTAATTTCAATTCAAATATCAAAAAATACGCCGTAATGCAATCGCATAAAAATCACGTTATTCAATCAAAAAAAATAATAACTCACAACTTCGAAAATACGACAAATCTCAAAAATAACTCACTGGAGTCAAAAATTAACGAGCCAAAAGTCGCACCGCTTAATCTCGCGGCGACTCGTGGCAAAAGCCTTCTATCTCGGTCGATTCGCCTCCACCTGTCTAATTTTACAATCTTACAACTTAAAATTATTAAAATAAAATTTTCATCAAAATGTATAGGGCGGGTGCGAATCCCTTTCAAACGCCACAATATATTGTATGAAAATGTATTAAAGGAACGACAACGCAGTTTGATAAGCCGGACTGCGAACCGGTATCATAAAATTTAAGGTTACCATTTTAAATTGAATTGGAACGGATATTTTTAAAATTGAATCTTGGCAGTGGAGCAGCCAAGGGGGAGGGGGCTAGGGGGCTATAGCCCTCTCCAGACACTCTTCCTTTTTTTAATGACCATAGCCGCTGTTTTACCGCTGCAATGAACAACAAAACAAAAAAATGATTGTGTTCGACTGTTCGATATGATTGTAGTTAGGCGCTGTTTTTAGTGTAGCACTTGTTGGTAGCTAATCAGCCAAGCCAGTTAATTTAGGTCTGACATCATCGGGCCCCCAAGGGCGGATTTATCAAATTGTCGCCTATAAGCACTACTTTGAGATGCTGCCCCTGTTATTCTTAAGAGCTAACAGGGGTGGTCTAGCGCAAAGAGGGAGGCCGCAGGTAGGGGCGTGGTCAACGGATTTTTAGTGTGTACTGAAATTTCAAATACAAAATAACTTTACTATGGATAATTAGAAATCAGTTTCAATTCTTAATCTTAATGACTGCTATTTATTGAAAATAAGGATAAGTATATTGCAATAAAAAGATTGGCAACAAAAATCAATGATAAATCTTTCGCCCCGAGTTATTTCGGAAATGCCGTACTTTAATTCTCACTTTAATTTAAGGTAGGTAATAGTGGTAACACAATAATTATACTCGAAAATAAGATGACCACGCCTTTTTTTCCAAAAAAAATTTGCCTGCGGCGCTCGCCTTCGGCACAGCGCGGATCTTTTAGCCTCCCTCCATAATAAAATTCTGGCTGCGCCACTAATATAAAGTATCAATGTATGGCTTAGACTTCGCGTAACTTTACCTGAAATTTTAATCTTGTTTTTCTCGAAACTACATTTTTCGAAATTCTTGTCATGATTTCTCAAGTTCTACTGAACCGATTTACTTGAATTTTGGCGTGTGTCTTCTCTATGCATTTCTCTATCGTATGAACTACGATTATAACAAAATTTCAATTTTTACTATTTTTAAAAAATTGGCAAAGGTAAAAAAATTTTTTTTACAATTTTATAGCTTATAAATTGCACTCCTTTTCTTCACGCGGGTATAAATTTTATTCTCGGTTACGTCTTGCGCCAATAAACTTTTAACTCGCGAAGAAAAGTGAAACTACTCTCCGGTAAATAAAATAATCAATATAGAACAAACCTAAAACAATCGGAACCTAGCAAAACAATTAAATGTTCTTCGGTACACATAGATGTAGGGGAGCTGGCTTAAAATTTGCTTTTTATCTCTTGTTGAAATTGTTATAATCAAAAACATATTAAAATAATTTTTTTATTATTTATTTAGTAAAAACCCTAAACTACAGATTTAAGAAAATAACAAAAGTTGAAACTAATAATTGGTATTTGGGCTCACTTTCTTGGTAGAAACATTGATGAAAGCCGCTCAAATTCGAAAGTTACGGATCTAGAAATACGAGATTTCTGGAACCCATAAATTTTTTACAACCCGAAAATTATTAATCTTCGTGAGCTCACCCATCAAATTTTATCATTCAACGTTTCCGAGCCGCCTCTAATAACTTCGAGGTATATATGGTGCCGTACTTGGCGCATAGAGGTAAAGGTAAACTCTAAAAAACATTCGGCAACGTAGGTACTTCTTGAGGTCTTTTAAATATTTAGAGGTGTGAAAACCTGGTATTGTTATTCCCAATAATTTTCCTCGACTTTTATTAGTCGATCTTCTTCTCTAGTGGTGTTCAAACCGCTATTGCCTTCATCATTTAACATAGTTACCTGCATGTTTTCAGGTATCAATTGTTCCTGATTGTTTAAACCGCTATTGCATACCTTATTTAATGTGGTTACCTGCGGGTTTGCAGGTAATTGCTTCGGAGTCTTTGAAACCCTCGCTTTATTCTCTTTGCCACGGTTTTTATAATACAGTCGAGTCGCGAAATAGTGAATACCGTATATAGTGAACTACCGGAAATAGTGAACACAAAAATTTTAACATTGAGTGTATATGGAACTCCTATATAACGAACAGCGGTAACCCCGATACAGCGAACTGCGTACGAAATCGTGCAGTTTGAATAACACATTTATAGGGACTTCCCCCCAAGACTAAGAATTTACATTAGGTATCATCATTGTATCATATTTACACTTCATTTTAGCCGTAAAGTTAGCATAGAACGTAATTTTTATACAGTGGCTCATAATGAAATCCCGACGCTCCTATACTGCCATTGTAAATTGTACTTTTTGAAAATTCTTTTTGTATGTAAAAATCGCTTTTACAAAAATAATCTTCATTTTTGTTTATATACATTTTTTTACTTTGTCGCATCGTTTTCGACTGAGAGTGACTTAAAGCAGTCTCGGTAAAAATCCAATGGGAATCCCCTGAAAATACCATAAGAATTCCATTGTGCATTTTTAATTTTATTAAAAAGTTTTACCGAGTTTAATTTAAGCCGTTTTCAGTCGAAAACGATGGGACAAAGTAAAAAAATGTATATGAACAAAAATGAAGAGAATAAAATTATCTACAAAAAATGCCTGAAAACTATTTTTGTAAAAGCGATTTTTACATATTAAAAGAGTTTTCAAAAAGTACAATTTACATTGCTAGCATAGAAGCGTCCGGATTTCATTATGAGCCACTGTAGGTTAAAAAATGTTATGTTTTATATTTTTATATAATATATTAGGTGAACATTTTGATAACGCGATGAAGATAATATTCCACTAAGGGCCGGTTCCACCAACTCTGATTAAATGGTTGGTTAAGGATAAGATATACGCAGCTAGCTTTGATTCACGAACGCGAGGGGGTTTATAAGCTCGTTGTATTTTATAATTCGCGGGTAGACAAGACGTTTAACAAATTTTTAAGTTATCTAACTTATTATTGTTTTACCGATACGCGTCGCTATTTCTAACATACGATCGATAAGCTCCTCCTTTTAAAATACGAAAATTACCCTCTCTGTTATGTAGTTTAAAAATTTTATCAATTGTAAGAGCGGGGAGAATTTTCAAAGGTTTACTTAGTATTTTTATACTCGTACATATTTTATGTTTGCTAATTTTATACAACGTTTTAGTTTCCTAGAATTAAACGTATACAAAGCTGTTGGTGATTTAAATGATTTTAAAGATAATATCATTTTTATATGAAATCATGTAATGTTTAAGATAAATTTAAGATCATATAAGATAAAAAATTATTAACACTCAAATAAGTACAAATGCATAAAAATTTGATATAATATTATAATTTCGCACTTGTTCGACTATATAACATTAATAAAATTTTTCGTAATCGTATAAAACTAAGCCCAATGCAACTGGAATTTAACCTTGCAAGAGAGATATGCATAAAACTCGATCCCACTTTTCTTTTGCTGTTATCCGACAATAATTGCTATGTCTTGAAATCCCTGTTCAAAATGATTTGGATTATACTGTTATAAAATGTTATATTTAAAAATGCAAAAATTAAAATTTTACTATAATTACAAAAATTTAAATGCATTTGTTATAAAGAATACAATATTATTTGATAACTCTTATAATACTGAATGGCATTTGAAATCTCATTGTGCAATCAACCATAAGTGTCTAAATATCAGACAGTTTTGTAGATAAATTAAAAATATTTATTTAAATCTAATGAAGGAATTGCACATTCGGCCTTTATCACTATTGCAGCAAAAACTAATAAGCCAAAGTAAAAACTGAATTTTCTATTAAAAAAATCGACGAAAGCATTATTTATTCATAAAATGAATATTAAATTTTCACAACCGATTATAATCTTCTATTACCATTATATGAATTTGATTTTACTATAATTATTTTTTATAAAAAAAGTACCCAAAGGATTTCCCAGATGCTCCCTAGCAGAACTAAAACATTTTCGAAATTATATTATAGTTTAATTCATTACCGTAAAATGGGGTGACTTTGTTCAATTTAATTTGTATTTCGTATATATTAGATTTGATTGTTTATAACTTTAAAGTTAAAAAATACCAAACGATTGGTGATGGCATGTAGAGACGACTTTACGCTAAAGAGAAATTAATTTTTTATAATACGCGCAGTAAAAATCTAAAAACTTTCTGATCAACTTTACACCTCGAGTGGGGCCACTTTAAACCCCCTCTGAAAATACGTTTAAAATGCAGAGAACCTGTCTAGTCTAGAGTAATTACTTTTGCTTCACGTTAAAATCGGTGTTGTAGTTTTTGAGTTATAACAGATATTGTCTTGGGGGCGACTTTGATCGAAGTTTTTTTATTGTATTAGGTGCTTATTTTCATAAAAAATACATATTCTTGTATTTAAAAAAATAAATAAGTGCTTGTACGTTTATACTTAAATATAATTTTGCAGTATTTATTAAAAACTTAAATGAAATTCTCTAAATGGCTTCATCCAGTTGACCTTGTGAGTAATGCTTGTATAATTCTTAGTTCTGGGTTTCCTCTTATAGACTTGGACCATCTGAAGACAAAAATTGCCAAAATTTGCTCAAAATAAAACACGTAAAAATACACTTTTCGATTTTGAGGTTACTTTTATTGAAACTGCCATTATTATCTTTACTTGTTTGCAAGAAATGCGCATGCACCTAGCATTAACCGTGATTAAATTCAACTAATCGCCCAAAATCGGTCGATTAGTTTGAAAGCTGTTTAACCATGATTAAACTGCTTTAACCATGATTCAATAGATGGTGGAACGCTCTTTTTCATTTAACCATGATTAACTCCAACTAACCGTGATTAAAGCATTTAATCAGAGTTGGTGGAACCGGCCCTTAGTCGGTTACATTGGCAAGGTAATCACGTACCACCCAGTTAATTCAGCTACACTCATTTACAGTCTGCCTCAGTTATCAGTTAACTATGCCGCAATCACGTTTAATCTAAAATTCAGTTGTAATAAATATCGTAAAAGTGTTTATGTGTTTTATTAATTTCGATGCTTACCGAAAGCATGTTCAAGTGCTTGTTTAGAAACTTTTCAAGCATACAGTGAAGATAGTTTCTCGAGGAACATCCAGAATCCTCAGCAACGCTTCTCCATTTTATGGTCCTTCGTAACCGAATTATTTTCATGTTCAAGCGATTTTCGGGTTGTAAAAAATTTATGGGTTCCAGAAATCTCGTATTTCTAGATCCGTAACTTTCGAATTTGAGCGGCTTTCAGCAATGTTTCTACCAAGAAAGTGAGCCCAAATACCAATTATTAGTTTCAACTTTTGTTTAAATCTGTAGTTTAGAGCGAATGTTTTTACTAAATAAATAATAAAAAAATTATTTTAATGTTTTTGATTATAACAATTTCAACAAGAGATAAAAAGCAAATTTTAAGCCAGCTCCCCTACATCTATGTATACCGAAAAACATTTAATTGTTTTGCTAGGTTCCGATTGTTTTAGGTTTGTTCTTTACTCAAAAATACCCTTTTATTAAATAATGGCAAATAAACATATCTTGGATGTTAAGAAATTATTTATTTAAAATGTTTACTTTAACCCAACGATATGAACGTCGATATTTAAACCAAAAGTTTATTGTTACATTGCAAAAAGCTATAGCAGTGCCTTAGTAGTATTCTCCTAAAGAAATATATTTATTTTTTTTTATGAAACCCTTTCCTCCGTGTAACATCATTAGCCGGCAATGTTATTATTTATTAAGCATTTGAGTAGTCGTGTCACCTCTTGTTACGTCATTCTGGGATTCACGACAAACACGTATGGCCTTATTGTGTATGACTTGTGGGTGTAAGGTTATATCCGCTGTCGATTTTGTTAAGCGAAACTTAAAGCCCGTGCAATAGTTATTATAAACGTAGTAGCGTTATTATTTTATTGACATACCTTCTGCATACATAATACGTAATTTTTATCGCATTGCAATGCAACGTACATAAATATATGTGCAAAGACGATGTAAATTAACTATAACCACAAAATTTCTTCAAGCATACCTTCTAACGAAATCCGACATTGCACACTTTGCACTGTACAATGTTGACGTTGTACAAATAATGACGTACAAGGTGGATTAAAAATATCGCATAAATTGACTGTGCCATGCTAGCTTTGTGCGTAATTAACTGTGCGATGTCGATATTGCACAAATTTGGATTATGTACGTGGCATATTATGTATGTATTAGTAATAAATAATAATTGCCGTAATATCCTTATGTGGGTATTTAAATTGCCGTTGCGTATTCGAACAATTTTGTTTTGGCCAAAGCCAAAAAAAAAATTTGGGTGATGGACCCCCCCTTTCTTGTAATTAAAAAAATACCCGACGGCGCGCGCCATTGTTTAATGAACGTACTGCGGGCGCTGGTATGTGCGGCTTGGTTCGTTAAGGGGGGGGGGAGTTTCCACACGGATCGTTTACACCCGACGTTGCTTAGAATTATATTGCGTTCCCTAAGCTCTTGTTTATTTATTATCCATTTATGAATTTACGTTTATCGTACAATAATTACATGTTGTCTTAGTTGTTACCTACATATAATTTGTAATTAATACAATGGCGTCGCGTTATGCTCGCTTTTTTATAAAGTTGCCGATGTTACAAAACCTCGTTACCCTAACGTGACTCTAAGCATTGATCTAAGTATCTAAACCTAAGAGCATCTACTGTATCGTGTTTGGAGGACCATCTTGCAGGAACTAATTTCTTCAATTTGAGTTTTCTTTCAGAAATATTGTTTTCCAACAGAGACCACCGTTTTATGCTATGACCAAAAATAACATAAACGCGCTTGACAAAATCGTAAAAATTTCTAATTTCTGTAACATCCTTTATTGAATTATTTAAAATTAAGTTCAAACAGTGAGCTGCACAGTGCACGTAAGGTGCGTTTGGAGCTTCTTTTAATATTAATGCTTGCACTTCATTATAAACGCCGCTCATATTTGCGGCACCATCATATCCCTGACCGCGAAGTTTTTCTAAGGATAAACCATTATCAGATAGAATAGACATTATTTTATTACTTAAAGCTGCTCCCCTTTGATTTTGAACTGGAATTAAACCTAAAAACGATTCTTCAATTACAACTTTTAGGGGTTTTTCATTTTCATATTGAATTGTAACATAACGAATAAAGGTACTTATCTATTGTGGATACGTCCTGCGTTGTATCTATAATGATGGGAAAAAAAGAGGCATTTTTTATTTTCGGAATAATTTTCTTTTTGACTTCATCACTTAAAAGAATTATAATTTCATTTTGAATAGCTGGACTTAACTATGTAGTTCCATATTTTTTCTTATTTTCCAATAGATTTTTCAAAACTGGATCAAATTTAGAAATGAGTTGAACTATCGACAAAAATACTCCAAGGTTATCAAAATCAATTTTTTCAATAGTACCTCTGAACGGCATGTTACAAAACGCTAAAGATAAAGCTATTTCAACAACTCTCTCCAAAATTTGTCTCCATACCGAAATTTCTTGCTTAATTAATGATTCGCCATCATGATTAATAGTTTTATTTAAACGCCAATGATCAAAAATGGCGGTGTTTGTTAGTTTCTTCGTGACGACTAATAGCCTGATGTAAGTGAACCCAGTCATTAAAACCCGTCGCAAACGTATTCATGCACTTTGAAAATAATCAACATGGATGACAATAACAACAATTTAAAATTTCCGAAAAGCATAACCACGAGCGTTCTGTAGTCATGCCACATTTTGTTGTCTTTTTATAATTAAAATTGGAGAAACTTCTGCCTGAATTATTGCGAGGAAAAGGACCTTGGGGACGACAGGGCTCGACATCCACAAGGTACCTTTTTTGTACACTTGATAATTAACGATCGTAAAGTTCTTTGTCATTCTTTAATTTAAAATTTTCAGGATTACTGGGTGCTGTATTTTTCGGCGACAGCATTTCAATGTTTTTTGAATCGGGTAATTAATCGGGTTAAAAGAAGTTTACCAAAAAATCTCGAGATATGACCTAAAGATTATTATTGGAGATTGTAACGCAAAGGTATGAAGAGAGGAAGAATACGGATCGACAATAGGAAAATATAGCAAACATATCGAAAGTAATGACAATGGACTGTTAATTGGTTTTGCATCAGAGGGAAATATGAAAATTGTGAGTACCGACTTCCAACGAAAAGATATACATAAAGGAATTTGGACATCACCCGATGGTAAAACAGTAAATCAAATTGATCATGTATTAATAGAGGAAAAACATACAAAAATAATAACTAACGGCAGGAGTTGTAGAAGGGCAGATGCTGATTTTGGACCATTACCTGGTGAAAGTAGTAATTAAACAGCTAATACCAGAATCATATAAAGAAACTCAAGAAAGAATGGAAAGATATGATATTGAAAAACCTCTGAAGGATGACAACAGAGATAAATATATAGAAGAAGTAGAAAAACAACTTCAGATAGAAGGAAAAGGAAGAAATATAGAAGAAAAATGAGAAACAATGAAGAATGCTATAAAGAAAACGTCGGAGCGGGTTCTAGGAAAACACAAGATAGGCAAAAAACAAGACTGGTACAACGATGAATGTAAAATAGTAGAAGAAAGAAAACTGGCAAGAATGGAGATAATAAATAAAGAAACAGACGAAGCAAAAGCAGAAATCAGAAATAAAAGAAAAGAGGCCAAACACATATGCAGAATGAAAAAAAGAAGAGCTGAAGTTGAAGAAATGAAAAAGTTGGATGGGAACTATAGAGCAAATGAAGTAAGAAGGTTTTACCAACAAATAAGAACAAAAAAACACGGTCAACAATCAAAGAAGGTGTATTGTAGAGATAAAGATGGTAACTTGTGCATGGATGAAAAAAGAAATATTGAAAGATGGGCGGAATATTTTGAAAGCATGCCGAACGAGAAGGAAGACAACCGCAGATTAGTATTATTGGAGAACACATTTGTAATAGAAGATGAAGAAACAGAGAAGGTAACGCCACCAACGGAAGAAGAAATAAGAAGCATAATAAAAAAGATGAAAAATAACAAAAGTCCAGGGGAGGAGGGCATCCAGACGAAAATGATAAAATATGGGGGAGATCGGATATTAAATGAAGTATATGAACTGATTGGCAAAATATGGAATGAGGAAAATATGCCAAAAGAATGGTCGCAGGCGATGCTATGTCAAATTTTTAAGAAAGGAGAACAAAATGTGAAAATTACCGAGACATAGCACTGCTAAATGTGGTCTACAAGATATTGGCAAATCTCATTAAAGAAAAGATGCAAAAATATATAGAGAAAATCGTAGGAGAGTATCAATATGGTTTTAGACCTAATCGATCGGTGATTGACCAAATATTTGCTCTCAGACAGGTGAACATATCATACTGATACATGCGGCATTTGTTGATTTCAAGCAGGCCTACGATTCTAACAATAAAAAAAAACTGTATAAAGTGATGGATGATTTGGGAATACTAGGAAAGCTGATAAGATTGATCAAGATGACGCTCACAGGCACAGTGAATAAGATTGCGGTAAACGCAAGACTATCAAAGGAATTTAAAATGGGTAAAGGATTGCGACAGGGCGATCCAATGTCAGCAATGCTTTTTATATTAGCAGTAGAATGGATAATAAGAAAAGCCGGTATCCAACGCGAGGAAACGATATGTAATAGAAGTCATCAAGTGATAGCATATGCGGATGATGTAACAGTCCTGGCGAGATCTACTAAAGAACTAAGAAACGTCATGCTACAATTAGAGGCAATTTCTAAAATCCTAGGCTTAAAAATTAATGAACATAAGACCAAGTACATAAAAATGGGAGAAAGTAGTGAAATCGGACTAGGAACTCATTTTAGAATAAAAACAAAGGATGGAAAGTAATATAATTTTGAAGAAGTTAATAAGTTTTGTTTCTTGGGGACGATAGTGACATGAATCAACGAATCCAGTAAAGAAGTAAATGCTAGGATAACAGCTGGAAATAGAAGCATGGGTGCACTGATGTCAGTGATAAGAAATAATAACGTATCACGGAAGAGTAAAATAAAGATATATAAAACTGTTATCCGACCAGTCGTAATTTATGCTAGCGAGACATGGACAATGAATGGAAGAGATAATGAAAACTTGGAAATATGAGAACGAAAAGTGTTAAAATTGATTTATGGAGAGAAGAAAGTGGAAGATGAGTGGAAAAGAAGAATCAACGCAGAAATTTATGAATTGCTTGATGAACCAATAATAACGGACATTGCCGGATCGCAGAGAATTAGATGGTTTGGACACGTTCTCAGACTGCAGGAAAATAGAATCTCAAAAAAAGTAATGGAAGGAAAACTTTTGGACACAAGGAAGAGAGGACGACTAAAAAACAGATGGCTGGATACGGTGGAAAAGGACTTGAAACTGCTTGGTGTTAGTGGATGGAAAGAGAAGGCACAAAATAGAAAATTGTGGAGAGGCGTAGTGAAACAAGCCTTGGGCCTTCATGGCCTGTCGAGCTAATTTATATATAATTTTGCAATAATTGTCGATTGATCTTCTATAGAAACATCGCTTGAAATTTGATTGGATATGAAATTTGTATCTGTTTTATATTACCTGTTCTTGCCTGGTGGGTCAGAATCTTTTCTTAAGTACTTTTCTTTATATCTTTAGTATCTTTTCTTATGTATAATTGCAATTATATTGTTTTGTGTATTTTGCCCAAAAATATTCTAACAGTTAATATTCTACGTTAAATTTCCATTAAAAGAGCGTCCGTTTTTACAAACTTGAGACTGTCACTATCACTGCGTGCGCATTGAAGTTTGAAGGTATGCTTTGAAACCATCGTGCACAAAATCGCCGTGTGAAGCCAACCATGCACAGGAGCCATCATGCTTGGTACCATGCACAGTAGCAATCAAGGAAACCATCAACAAAACAAGCATCTTGTGAGGCGAGCTTAAGCAATATATTGTCAAGAAGACTCTTCTTATTTTATACAGTAGTCCTATATGCCAGACTTTGTCAAAAGCTTACCTTATGTTCAGGAAGTCCGCTATGTAAAATTGTTTATCTTCGGGTGCTTGAGCGATTTTTGTTGTTATGCAATGCTCTGTTTTACTGTTGCGTGGTATTGTCTAAATCCAAACTGGTGATTGGGGATTACATGGTGTTCTTCTAAAATTGGTTTAATGCTGCTTAAAAGGAGGTTTTCGAACAGTTTGGACAATATTGGATATAAACTTATTAGGCTTTCCTGGTTTAGGAATCATTATGATTTTGGTTACTTTTCATTGATATGAGTAGTGCTGAGTTGTTAAAATAGCATTAAACAATTGCCTGATATATCTTATACCGACTACCGGGAGTTCCTTCAATATTCTCCTTAAGATAAAATCAAAGCTCGGAGCTTTTTTAGGATTAAGACTTTTAATGATGGATTTTATCTCTGTAGTTTTAAAAATGTTTATGGGCAATTCTAGTTGTTCTGAGACTTCCAATGCATTCCTTAGTTCATTTGCCCAGTTGCTTGAATATGTTCTTGTTTGTAGTGCCCATGTAGGTGGTGTTTTATGATATTTTTTATTATTATGAAATTTTATATTTTTACTTGTAATATTGTAAATTTGAATTTGAATATATTGGGCGCGAAATTTTAAATTTAGTTCATTTTGGTTACTTTAAAATACAACGGTTGTAAAACGGAAGTGGTGGGAGTTTTCCGTTGGATTTGACCGTTAGATGGTAACAACGGCCTTACATTTTTGAACGTTGTGGGAGACGGTCGTTCTTTGTTCATCAGTTTTTAGAATATTAAGTAATTGAAATTAAAATTATTTCAAAATAATTAGTTATCAACAGAATTAAAAATACGTAAGTTAAAATATTTGATTTATTTTTTTAAAAGAATTTAATACAGGATTACGTTGAAATTTAGGTAATAATAATATCATGACCACGCGGGCAGGTAATTTTTTTTCATACGAGGTCGAATCTAAGTTTTTATTAATTTATCTTCAGTTATAAGATTTAATTACTGTTCGAGATTGTGATTTAATATTATTATCATTTAAAACGGGAGTGGGATTATGTAATGGGAGAGATTGATTATTCATATAATGTTTTACCAATGGCGTACCATTACGATGGTTAGTTGGGTTAAGACGTAAGAGGAGTTGTTGAAGATAAGTTAAATGAAGGCGGGTGTTTGAAGTGGAAATATATTTATCGTGGGATAATTTAATTTAGATGAATAAGTGTAACGGATTGAGTGGACGTTTAAAATTATAAGATGGCGGTCAAAATATGTCACAGTAATAGGCTGGTCACTAAAAAGGTGAACTGTAATAGAACCGGAAGTAACGTAGCAAATGCTGTGATGTCGCTCCTTTCTTTTTTCATATATCTAAATGATGTACTACAAAATTATGATATTTCAGGACAGTTATTGATAATTTTAACAATGTACCTTATGATTATTTGCGACCACTTATAAAATAGTAACAATCGAATCCATTTATAATAGTAAAAATTGAATACAATTAAAATAACAATGATTGATCTAATAAAAGGTAATACCAATTAAAAACAATATTAAAGAACTGTGTTAACAAAGTTCTTCATGATTATTATTTGCGGCTATAATTATTTGCTAGTTTAAGTATGGGGAATTTATTTAGTTAAGTACAAACGATTTATTTACATTTAAGAAACTGACCAATTATCAATAAGAGGGACGTACTAGTTTTAAGCTGACGATCTTAGTTTAAGTGACAAGGTAATAATTTTAAGAACGGATAATTTAGAATATAGGGGTTATTATTTAAGGTCTTACGGAATATAAAACCAATTGAGTAGAACATCGGGATGCATACATGAAATTCTTACAAATTACTATAGGTTGTGGTTGGTCATTAAATATGAATAATCAATTAGAAAACATTACGATCAGGGGGATTAACTATCGAACAGTTATTAAATCAAATTTCATACTAAAGTATTCTGAATTACATGATATCAAAGAGATTAACTTTGCTGGTAAATTGGTTGTCGGACTACCTTTTTTTTCGGTTAAAAATATATTCATCGTTAAACCAAATCCTGTGTTTTATTTAATTTGTGTGTACTAATTATTCCTTCAGGTGTCCTACCAGTGGTTACGCCACTCGATATATGTGTTTAAGTTTAAGGTTAGTAAGCAAGGTAACTACGTTAGCATTCAAAGGGCCATCCGCAAATTTAAAAGGACTTGTAAGTGTTACTACGAGGAGAGATCACAACGTGCGAGGTTTGTTTGACGATCACAGCTTTGGTTTGGTTTGTAACTTTGATTTGAGAAGGCGGTAATTCAAATTGAAGAACTAAATATTACATACTATATTATAATAAACATTATTAAAAAAATTCAAAATTATTGTAGTAGAAGTTTGTGGTAATGAATTTATTACTTATTAAGTATTTATTATTTATTTATTAAATATAGACTTTAAAATTTATTGTAGCAAGATAAGTAACAATATTTTATTAAAAATACATTTATTACAGAAAATATTTTACAAAAATTATTACAAAACCAAAGCAATTTAAATAATAATTAGTTGTCTATAATATAAAGAAACTTATACCAGATTCACCCCAAATATTTAATTAAAAACATGTAGAAGAAAGGCATAAAGAAGGCATTTTGAATAGATATATTAAAAATTTATTTTTTATATATTAAATAATAAAACAATATATAATATTATTGAATTTATTATTTTAAAACATCATAAATTTATTTAATACTGTGTAACAGAACTTATGTCCCGACTAGGTATATTTCTAAAATATCACCAAGATTACTATTACTAAACACTCACCAATTTTATAAATAAATTTAATGTAACTTTAAAATTAAGCATAAAATTCAGGTAAATTGATCAACGAGAACCTTTTATTTTAACTTGACTTTATTCTTAAATTTTAATGCTATCTCTAATTTTTTTAGAAAATCGACCCTTAAACTTATTCTAAAAATTTCTTTTATTGGCAAGCTAAAAATACATAATATTATGTATATCAATCACCCTATCACCAAAGCTGAATTTCCTCGTTGGGTACACAAACTGATTTTTTGAATTTAAAATTATTTTTCGTGTCTATCAGTGCCTTCACCTTGCTATTCCAAATGCTAACAGTTTCTATAGCGAAAGTTGAGAAATCATAATGACCTTTCACGGTTTTCAGATGGTTTAACTTTGGCAAGAAATGCTCAAGTGACTTACTGCTAAGATACACTTGTTCAGTTGCAGGTTAAATCAAAAAATTTAAATTAACCAATAATATTTTTTAAAAAACAGGTTTTCAACTTATTTCATTGGTTAATCTAAATTTTCTGGTTTAACTTACAACTGTACAAGTGGCCCTAAGAGACCAAGGCCACTATATCTGATCTTCTGTCAACTTTGTATAAAGATTCTACGGGCTCTAGGAATAAGTATGTGTACATGAGCATTCATTTTTCTCAAGATTTTCTTTTACGTTTGCATCAATAAGAACAATATTATAAAAAATACATCAATTATTTTGTATTACACTGCTATAATCAGCAGTGTGGTATAAAGCTTAAATCGACATGGTATGGAGCGGAAGACCGTGGTTCAATGTTTGATCGCATGAACTGCACTATTGTGGTCTAAAGCCCAAGTTTGATCTATGGGCTATAAACTCGGCAAGCGTGGCGTTTTAACTGCCGAAACCTTCTTTAAAAACCCTTAAGGAAAGGAAAAAAAAAGACCTACGTTCAAGAGTAGACGAGTAACGATTGAAGAAAATTACCTAATTATCTATAGTATTTATCCACTAAAGAACATTTTTTTTCTCTCAGGATTCATATTGTCAATTACCGCTCAAATTGTTATTGACTGCCTAATACTGCTCTTTACTGCTTAATTCTACATGAAACTGCCATATACTGCTACTTACTTTTATTCACTGCTAATACTGTCTATACTGCTGCGTAGTGTACATTATACTGTTAGTGGTTCACCCCCCGGGTACAACATCACCTGCTGGGCCTGTCAGCCTAAAAAAACAAATTATTTGCTGTGAAAAGTTATAATGAATCTCAAAGAAGAAGGAATCTCTCCCATCATCAGGACAAGCACCGGACACTGGACTAGAAGCAATATTCGTAGCACGATATTGGAGTTTTGTTTATTGAATTTTCGTTTTGAGCTGCGCCTATAACTCCAATTCACAAGGGGGCAAAATGATGTCGTGTTACCAAATATTTAGACCCACCCTGTACTCTTTTCGTAAAATTTTGTAAATGTGATTTTAATTTGGTGGTTTTGAAAGAGTGCAAGGTGGGGAAACAAGAGAAGAAGAGAGGGGCTTTTTCGCCAAGATTGCCGACCGAGCTGGTCGATGATTTTTGTCTTTGTGAAATATTTTGATTTTTCTTTTAATTTGAAGTTTGTGAGTAGATTTTTTTAATTTAATAAAGTGAATTTGATGCGTTCGCATTATTGCGTAATTATTTTTGGAATTTTTGATCAGTGGATACCGAGTGGTAGTCATTTGATTGATTTGGTGGGAAAATAGTGGAAATTATAAATTGGACGTGGAATATTTAAAATTAGAAAATTTTAAATTATATTTGTACGAGCGAATGTGAGATATTGATAACTTGACGAGTTGATAGTGGGAAATCAAAACTACGATCCCTTTTAAAATATTTGAAAGTTTTGCGTTAAATTTAATTTGTATAAAATTTTTAAAATTTTTAAAACTTTTAAAATTTTGCAAAATAAGTGACGACATGGATATCACTGGCAATATGGGTTTATGGATGATATTCTAGAAAGAGGAAAACGACAAACAGATGGAAAAATTTGAACAATTCCAAAAAAAAAATACTTGAGGAAATGAAAGAGATGATGAACAATACGTGTAAAGAGGTAAAGGAGAATTTAAGTGACACAAAAAAAGAAATTGTAGAAGAAAAAGTGTCCAATGAAGAGGAAAAGAAATTTTTGATAAAAGAAGAACTACTAGAACAAAAAGAAGTAGAAAAAAATGAATGGTTGGTAAAAGAAGAATCATTGAAACGAGAAAAACAAAGAAAAGATTGGAAAAAGAAGAGCAAAAAGCAGAATTATTAAAATTAAAAGAAATAGTGGAACAAAATAAAGAAAAACCAGAATTATTTGAGGAAAAAGAAATAATAGAGCAAAACAATAAAAAAATGAAACTGATGGAACAAAATGAATCGGTTGAAATAGAACAGCTGGAAGAAAAAATGTCCAATGAAGAAGAAAAAGAGTTTTTTGAATTTTTTGAAAAAGAAGAGCAAGAAAATAAACCATTGGTAAAAGAAAAGAAAAAAAAGAAGATATGTCGCTAAAAACAGAGGAAGATATGGAAGTCAAAATAATAGATGATTTTAAAGAGAAGGAGCAGGTAAAAAGAGAAGAAAAGAAAATGTGGAAGTTTTGGACGAATGGGGGCGGCAGAAAAGGATGCCTACGAAATGGACGCTTCGTATAAAAATAATCATGTGGAAAGCAAGAAGAAAGAAAAACAACAAGACATTTGGAAAAAAAAATGAAAAAATTTGGAAGAAAGAAGCGTTAATGGAGATTTGATTTTGAATTCATTTGTGTGAATTTTGTTTTGATTGATTTTGTAAATAATTTTTGATTTTTTATTCGTAGCACGATATTGGAGTTTGTGAATTTTCGTTTTGAGCTGCGCCTATAACTCCAATTCACAAGGG
This sequence comes from Cantharis rustica, assembly GCA_911387805.1. Classification (NCBI taxonomy): domain Eukaryota; kingdom Metazoa; phylum Arthropoda; class Insecta; order Coleoptera; family Cantharidae; genus Cantharis; species Cantharis rustica. The sequence goes on from OU426883.1 coordinate 15,559,949, forward strand.
GGCAAAATGATGTCGTGTTACCAAATATTTGGACCCACCCTGTACTCTTTTAGTAAAATTTTATAAACTGTGATTTTAATTTGGGGGTTTTGAAAGAATGCAAAGTAGGGAAAAAAGAAAGGAAAAGAGGGGCTTTTTGCCAAGATGGCCGACCGAGCTGGTCGATGATTTTGGCTCTGTAATTTATTTTTGAGATTTGTGATTTTTGAATTTGTAAGTAATAATTTAAATATTTAAATAAAAGTGATTTTATGCGTATGCATTACGGCGTAGATTTTGATATTTGAATTTTGGAAATTTTTTGATGAGTGGCTACTGAGCAATAGTAAATTTGATAAAATTGGAAAGAGAACAGTGAAAATTATTAAATTGGATTTGGATTGTTTGAAGTTGAAAAGTTTTAAAGTTATATTTGAGCGAACGAATGTTGAAACTGATAAAACGACGATTTGGATAAGGGTGCAAATTAAACATCGCTCCCTTTAAAGACAAAATAAAATTTTATTTTGCATTTATTTAAATTGGGATTTTAGATTAATTATTAAATTTAGAGAACTACTTATTATTTTTTTGGACAAGAAAATTCTTTATTTTTATATTTTGAAGACGCTAGAACCCTTTGACCCTTAAAAATTCCCAACTGCTCCCGCACACCAGGGTTAACCCGAGGCAATAAAGAGATTATAGATTTTCGACGGAGAGTCCACAGCAGTATATTGAAACTTTACAGCAAGTAAATGTATATATTTTCCAGTTACGCACTTTTTCCATAACATATAGATCAAGTGTACTCAAGTCTTTCCCAGAAAGTGCAACTCAATCCAAGAGAATCTTCTTCTGCTTAATATAGAACTTCGTTCTGTTATTACCATTAATGCACCAAGTTTTACACTGTGAATACTTGGATAATATTTTAATAGGGTGCTAACTTTACTAGATACATAACCAATATATCAAACTTAGGCTTTAGATCACAACAGTGCAGTTGGTGTGATCAAGCATTGAACCGTTGTCTGCCACTCCGTAGCATGTCAATTTTATACCACACTGCTGATATTAACATAGACATTCTGTCAATTGGACTGAATTTATGTAAATCATATGGAACCTATGCTTAAATTCACAATATCGATCACACCAATCTACTGCTGTGGTCCCTACAAGAAGGTTAAATTTACCAATTACTTAATGCACCCTACCAAATGTTATTGCCAATCAATCAAATTAAAGAAAGAAAAGTACGCAGTCATTTGTCACGGGGTTTTCCTTAAAAGAGCACTGGGATTTGATCATATTACAGAGAAAATACTTCAAAAACTGCCAGACGCTAGTTTTCGAATGATAATCATTTTGTTCAACTCTATCCTGAGGCTAGGCTATTTTTTTCTACAATAGAATATTTTTATTATTATGATAGAAAAATCCGGAGAAAATAAAAGCAATGTGACATCGTATAGACCCATCAGTTTACTTCCGTTGCTTTCTAAAATGTTTGAAATGATTCTTATGAATCGCTGGTTGCTAGGAAAAAAACCTTGCGGATCACCAGTTTGGTTTTCGACAGAGACATTCAACGCTAGAATAGGTACACACAATTGCCACCAAAATAAGATCTGGATTGAATAAGACTTGGATTCAAAAAAATTATGATCTTCAGTATTGTTAAACTTGTCTCGGGGATTCGACAAAGTGTGGCACGATGGACTCCTATATAAAATTTAAAAAAAATCTATCATACATATGTATTGTAGTGTCCGCACTAAGTGATTAAAATGGCTTGCAAACTTAGCAATAAGATAACGGTATTTGCAACTAGGGGGACAAAACAAAGCAAAACTCTATTTTAACATTTTTATTACCAGTGTGTGTTTTATTTTTGTGTATTCTTTATTTTGATTTCAGTATGTTTAATATTTTATGTTTGTCTAGTTAGTAAGTCATTTGTTTTTCGATTTCGATTTTATTATTTTATGTTTGTATCATGACTCACCAAATGCCGACAACAGCCAAAATTTAAATAATGTGAAAATCTAGATTTGAAAATAAAAAGACATTAAAGTACAACCAATGAAAAGAAGACACATTGCAAAGAATATCCAAGGGGATAAAAGAATCAATAAAGAAAAAGAGAATTAGATAATATTAGCAGAGCGGTCGGTCGATGAAAGTTTGAAAAGAATTTTTATGAATTGAATTGAGACAGGAGTCGTGTTGATGTCTAAAAGAGATACAAAAGGATTCAATAGAGGTTTATTCGTGTGAAGAATATTATTTAAAGTGGAAGAAGAGTTGGTGGTAAAATGATTTTTTTTTTTATTGAAGATATCCAGAGAGCAGTAGAAGGAAGAGAAAATAATCGAGCAGACAAAGCTGTTCAAAGGAGTTGAAGATAAGAAGGTCGCGTGTTATTTGTGCGCAATATTTTTTTCGAAGGAAGATAACTTTGGTTTCTTCAACAGAAAAGCTGGGGTCGGCTATTTGCGTGAGTTTTGCTTTTGTTAATATTTGTTTGAGTTTGCAAATAAAAATAAAAATATCCAAGAGTTATTTTATTGTCTTACTTGTAACAATTTTCGCATTCGAGAACATACGTATCCCATAGACGAGATAGAAATTTTGTATGCAGAGGCGCGCATAAGGTCGCAGCAGTATATTGTCTACTCTTCCAATCATATCTAAAATATTGGTACTTCTTTGAAAAACAACAGGATTTTACAACGAAATTTTCATTGAGTCTAGAGTGCCTCAAGAGAACGTCTTAGAACCGATTTTTGGTATTTCCTTTTTATAGCAGATATTCCGACAGATATCTTCTTCAGCCGTTATTCGTTCACCCCTGAACATAGGCCTCTCCGTTTTTCCCTTCATTAAGAGTTTTTAAAGAAGGTTTTGGCAGTTAAAACGCCGCGCTTGCCGAGTGTGTTGGCGAGTTTATAGCCTATAGATCGAACAGATCACAACAGTGCAATCCGTGCGATCAAGCATTGAACCGCGGTCTCCCGCTCAGTAGCATATCAATGCAAGACTTATACCTCACTATTGGTTTTCGAATAGACAGTTATAAACACTACATAATGGCATTCAATACACACATTCAAGTGACCTTCGAGATATTACAAAATTATGAATAAAATCTGCAAATGGTTCACGTCATGAAGAGTTCGTGTAACCGAAGACAGTCAGTCAGAAGAACTTGTCCAATAGTTGCCATTTAACAATCATCCAATTCTTTAGTTCAAAACGTAAGCTAACATGGGCGCAACACATAAAAACCAAACAAAACAACTTAAATTAACCCGTTAAGTACTGTTACGAAAGAATGTCTAATTATATTTGATGACTAATATATGACGTCATGTATGATGAGTCATACATGATAACGGCATTAGTCATTCAAATATCCATGAATGTACGATCTAGAAAATGCGAGGAAGTGACTGGAAATTCCTGGATGGTTATGGAATATACTGGAAGGCTGCATTTAAGTATAAATGCAGCGCGATTTCCTGTCACAAATCAATTCTAGTACGAACGTACAACAGTGAACATAAATAATAGTGAAGTGATAAACGATATACCGAGTGTTTAAATAAATCCGGACCTAGTGTTAAATATAAATTATAGTGTAAATAAATTGTAGTGTAATTAGTGTTAGTGTTAATCTTAGTTTAGTAATTGTTATTAATCGTATCTGTAAATATTTTTATTAGCCCTTTAGAAATAAATAAACGTTTTTAATTTTCGTTACAGTACATTAACTACACCGATTAACTACAACCGATCAATTTTATTTAGATTGTAACGTTGCAAGTGGTCTATTTATATGACCAATTCTCAATTTCATAAGAGTGAACCACAGAGCAATCTCTTGCAAGTAAAATGTTTTTACTTTTACACTTTTTAAGAGAAATTTAAAAAATGGAGCTATTGATATAACAGGAAATCACTGGATTAATTATCTATGTAATTATTAAAGAATGAAATGCAATAGGTTGTCAGAAGAATGCGAATATTAGCTGTAGTGTACCATAGGTTAGCTTGTTTCACCGTCTATTGTTTGAGTCTGTTAGGAAACTGTAACTGTTTGGAATAAGATTAAATTGTTTTCATGTGAAATTAAAAATTACAGTCGTAACTTACTTATAAGAACAAAAACGATTTACTTGAATAATTTACATTTTATATAAGCCATTAATTATGACTTTAATTTTTAATTTAACATGAAAGCAATTTAATCATCATAAATATTATCACATGTTACAACGGGATCTGTCAGTCAATCCACCCCACAATTTTAAGTTTTTCATTTGTTCTATACGAAAGAGGACAATAATCTGTCGAAAATAAATAAAGTTGTCGAAAAAATTAAATTTTAAAAATCAAAGATTTACATGTATTTTAGATACACGTTTTAACATGGATGTATGATAGGCCGTGGTTGAGTTAGACAAAAAAATAAAACAGGTTTAAGCCATCCGGAGTCTATCACATAACGAATTTAAAAATATTCCTGTAGAATGACAGAACTCGCCAAGAGTAACCGCAACTGACAACAACATTAAGAGTATATCAAAGCACACGTACCGTCAACAGAAATAAGAGCGGGGATTTAACGTGCGAGTTACCGTGGCGCGACTCAAGGCATCTGGGTGTATCGTATTACATCTCCTTGCTATTGGAAACTTTAAAATGTTTTTTCGACAACTTATGGATATTCCTTCGATTTTTTTGTTTTAATATACTCAGAAAATTGTCCTCTTTCCTATAGTTCAAACGAAAAATATGAAATTGTGAGTGGATTAAGTGACAGTAACCGAAATATTTTTGCAGTGCTTAAAGAGTGCATTATTAAAACCAGAGTTTTGATTTTTAGAAAAGAGAATGTTATGCGGATTAAAGAAGAAATAATTTTTAAATAAAGATATTCCCAGAGGAAATAAAAGTTTTAACAAACTAAAATATTTAAAAATGCATAGGATACATTGATTGTGATTGTACTATATATCTGAAATAATTAATAGTTCAAAATATCTGTAGGATTCATACCGAGTAATTCAAAATATACATAGAAGATAGCATCTAAAAAAATACATATACTTTTAACGGAAGCGCCATAGTTTTACAAATTTGCTGTTGTCATAATAATATGGCTGCCACTATAAAACCGTAAGTTTTTTAAATTAAAGTCTCTGAGGGCATTAAGGTCCTGTACTTATCATATCATATTAAAAACAGTTACATTTATTTTTTAAATCTTAAACTAATCTTAAAAAGAATTAGTCAGTGAGGGTAATATGGCTCACAAATATCTGGTGAGGCTTATTACCTGACAGATATATTTTTACTACTTCACAAAACTATGGGTAAGAAATGTCATGAAATTAGGGCCAATTAGATCCAAGACATGATGGAAGAAGCGTTACATTTATTGCGCTGATGTATTAGGCAATTCTGTTCCGCCAATAATTTTATTTAAGGGGCAAAGGCTCAAATATACTTTTGCCAATGGTTTACCATCAAGATCTAAAGTACTTATGTCTCCAAAGGATAGCATGACTATTTCTTCCTCTAAATTCATACAACCGCCAGTGCTTTTGATATTGGATGGAGCTACATAACATCTGAATTTCACAATGGGCGATGCAGCAGATCAACTGTGAAGTCCCTTATTATGCCACCATCGACAAAAGTGCTTTTTGCTTCTTTGAGAATTTTTGGACGTTACTGGTACAATTGATCTGATAGAAAAATAAAGAAAGAGAAGTTTTCTGAGGTTTTCACTTCGGTATGGGCTAAGTGTATTACCATTGATAATATTGCGAATGAATTTAGAGCTCCTCGGGAGAGGCTGAACTCCTAGAAGGCGCGTCTCCGGGTGGCAGATAGGGGAATGCTTGGCCTTAGGGCAGGGTAGGAGGGAAATTAAATACCTCCCGTGAACCAAGCAGCTCGACCGGGACCAGCTTAGCAAGCTATCTCGGCCGTATCAATAATGCTCAAAGTACTAGGAACGGCCTCGGAACTGGATGGAATAAACGGATGACGACAGCGCAAGGAGTAAGGCATAAACGATTTAAGAATGGCGACACGGCAGATTGGCGACTTGGAACATAATTTCATGGAACACCAGAGATCAGGAAGTGATCACAGAAATAACAGAGAAGAAAATAGACATTTGCGCACTGTCAGAAACATAGAAAAAAGGCAATGGAACTCGCAGATATGGCGACTATGTTATGATTTACAGTGGAGCTACCAAAGACAGCCGAGCAAAAGAGGGAGTCGCCCTTGTGATCCACCAAAAGCTTCAGCCAAGCATAACTAATGTTGCCTACATAAATGAGAGAATACTGCGAGTTACTCTGGAATTGAACAGCAATAAAATTCACATCATAAGCGTGTATGCTCCAGACATTAGTAAGCCACGTGATAAAAAGAAGAATTCTACGAGACTCTGCAGAATGAAGTCAATTTGATATCACCTACGGAACACGTAATAATAATGGGAGACCTAAACGCTAGAGTAGGAACACAAGAACTTTTCTGGTAGATTTTTGCAGCCAGAACAGTATGAGGATTAACAACACCTTTTTTAAACACAACCTAAAATACAAAATAACATGGCAAAATTCGCGTGGTCATGCCTCTGTACTGGACTATGTTATAACTAGCCGCAACATTTTACCAACCGAAGTATTGGATGTTAGAACACTAAACTCAGCAAATGTTGGCAGTGACCATAAATTGGTGCTCTAGCTGTAAGTTGAGACTGAACCGTCCAAACATACCAAAACGTAAAATAGCGGAAACAGACAATACTAATAACGAAAAGGAAAAACTCAATATAGAAAGTCTTACATCGGAGAGTACACGGTATTTATACGCGCAAAAACTTGAGACAAGGATATCCATGAATAAAATTAATCCAACAGACGATGTGGAAGAAGCATCGCCAAAAAGATGGGTGGAAAGTTGGGTGTCGTCGTCGATTGAATCACCACCAAGATGAGGTCGCAAATTGGAAAGACAGGCAGTGCCTAATTAAAGAAGAAGAAGAAGAAGAAGAAGAAGAAGAAGAAGAAGAAGAAGAAGAATTTAGAGCAAGAAGAATTTAGGAATTTATCCATTTTGATAAGAGTGTGATTCCTGAGCACGCGTATAGACCTAGCTTTCCCACTAGAATGGAACAAGAACCAATCAATCGGAAGATTCAAAAAATGATCTAGTTCTCTTAACTAAACTAAGTAAACGGCTATCGCTCTCAGAGAAAGCTACTCCCCTAAAGACAACAGTTTCTTAAGAATTCTTGTCACTCCAATGAATCAGCAATAAAATAAATAAAAGAAAAACTAGAAGTGACCAAGTACAGTTTTTTTCTCGTGCAAATAACAAGTGCATTTTAAAATTTAATGCTTCCAAATCTAATAAAGAAGCTATTGCACAGTCTCAGCCCAGTTGCAACGTTTCGGAGCCTACAAATTTAAAAAAATAAAATGGTTTTATGTTATTTGTTATGAAGAAAAAGTATTTTTTACCTGGTTCTGGTGGGCAATAAAGCTCATTTTTTCATTTCTATAATTATTTGTTATTTTTAACTTTTTTATATTAAATTATCTAAAAATGTTTAAGCTTATGGTGGGCGTTAATACCTCCAGGGACCTTAATTAGAATTTCGCAAAAAGTGCTTTTTGAATCAATAACAGTTTTTAATTATTTTGCATAATATAAATCTCATATAAATAAAAACTTAAATAAGTATTACAAAATTATAAAGATAATTCAGAATATAATAATAAATATTTTCTGTTAGCCCAACAAGTACTGCAGCAAAAAGGGGAGAGGCAACTGGAGATTTCACATTTGAACCATAAACCAGAATCAGCAGCAACAACGTTTTAGCTATTGGTTCTCAGGTTCAATTATGAAGTTTTTTTAAATTTTATTACAAAACGTAATTTATCCCCTACGTCATTTTTATACTATGTAGTAGGCATCTATGAATAATAAAATATTTTATTTGCATTATGTGTATATTAGCAAAAAATTATTGGTCTTCCCGAGTTCATTTGAATTTTTTTCATCTTGACTGAACTTGGTAAAACATGCTTTCTGTCATAAAAAATATTTTTTCTCTTTTGCTATTATGTGCCTAACATCACAAATGGCGAGTAAATTTGTAGCTAGCTTCATGTTGATCATTATTCATCATTACGCACCGTAGATCATGAAGATTTACTACTAATTCTTAATTTTTGTTGTCCCAAAAGTGGATATTACTATAGTACCAACTTGTACATGTATGAAATTTTTAACAAGAAACAAGATTTAATTTTTATACTAATTCACCAATGGGTGCACTTTCAAGCCATAATTCGTGTAAATAATTATACAATTGATCACTCACCGACACCTAAAAAACATTTAATTAGTTAAGTATAATTATTTTCAAAATTAATTACCTTAAAAGGTGTTGGATTTAAATTTCTTTTAATATCTGTTCGTAATGTTTTTAGCGATTCTTGAACATTGCTACGGATTTTTTCCAAAGTGGGGAGTGGACTACATATAACCCCATCTTGCCAATAAATCTTGTGTAATTTTTGAACTTTGCTTGGAATTACAAAAGCTCGTTTGGATTCTTCAAATGGATGTCTGCATAAAACTTTTTCTCCGGGTTTCGGCTCATTTTCAGTGGATTTTTGCAATAAATCAATCAAAGCGTGTCCACTATCACTATACAGTCTATAAATATCTTTTTTTCCCGGTATGGTTACTTTTCCAACGTCCTGGCTAAGTTTAATTCTTGGCAAATTATTTAATTCCACCAATTTGTAAACACAGCCAAGCGCTGGTTGTCTTTGACAAGTAACCAAATGGGTTCCAATTGCAAAACAGTCAATATTATGACCCTGTTCGTTTAAACTTATAATTGTCTCTTCGCTGATATCATTTGACGCCATTATCGTTAAATTTTTAAACCACGGAATGCCATATTTCTCACTTACTTTGATGAAATATTCTCTAGCAATATTCGATAAATATGCCAAATCTCCGCTATCAATTCTTATTCCCAATGCTCGGTATTCTAATGTGTTTAGCGCCAAAGCTACCGAACAAAAATTAAGCAAACCGCTTCTGAAAATAAGAAAATTGAGAAAGTTCAATTTTAATAATAAAGGAGCACCAAAATTACTACCTTTTCACATCGTACGTATCAACTAAGGCTACAAATCCGTTAGGAAAAGCTATTGCAAAAGATGTTAAAGCTGTTAATTCTCCATTGTTGATTTCTGATTCAACTACTTGAAACATGGGTACCAAATCTCGTCGAAAGGTCATCGCTAACTCTAGTAAATTTTGCGGTTCTCCACCAGATTTTGAAATTAACATTTTTTGGGATAATTCAGAAAAGCCTGTAAATGATGTGATATATGCATGGGCGTGTGTTCCTCTTACAGGAATACCAAACAGTTTTCCTGCCAACACATTGCTAGTTCCATTAAAACCTCCTGAAAAGTATACGTTTAAAGTCAAAATTTTGAAATAAAAAAACATAGTCAAAATTTAGCTAAACCGGTATAAATTGACAATTTGATACGAAAATAGTTTTGAACTTTTTATTTTATTTGAACAAACTAAACCGTAAATTAGGGGTGTACTTAAAAGTTTGTAAGCAATCACTTGGTACCAGGCAATGTGATCTAATAGACCTATTTCAATCAATACTTGTAACTCTATTGCAAGCTACCGTGAAAACTTTTACAGCATTTGCGACAGGTGCTTAATAATTTAAGGTGAAAACTTGGTCGTACCAGGTACCACAAGTTTGAGGTATATAATGTTACGATTTAATTACACTGTATAATAGCTCGGATATTAAAAAATTGAACTTACCAATATATGAGTATTTGGATGCAGATAATCCGCCATCCGGACCTTGGGCACGACGTAAACCAAATTCTAGAAGTTTTAATTCGCCTGCTGCTATGCGATACCTTGCAGCGTTTGTAGCCATTAAACTAATTTTTAATATTATAATTTTTATTTAAAATTTATTTGTTTTTACTTTACAAACCTAGCATAGTTTACCAATGTTAAAAAAGTTGTTTCTAGAAGTTGTACGACAATTAATGGACCTTCTATGCGCATCAATGGAACTCTAAAATATTACAGTTATACTATAAATAAAAATATTTAAAATAAAAAACTGAACAAATATTTGGGACACAGTAGATTAGAAATTAATTTAATAAAAAATAAAACTGACTTCAAAAAAAAACTACTGTGAAAAAAATGCACTAAAAAGTAAAAAATAATTACGTTATTTAGTTACTTCAACTAGCTGGCATAGGGGGTCAATAATTATTGTAATCTTTGCAGCCGGTGCCAGCTAAGCTGGATAAATTACTAAAACTAAATTTCTTAAAAGCTTGACCGGCACCGACTGCAAAAATTACAATAATTGACCGCCTATGCCAGCTAGCAGTTGAAGTAACTAAATAACGTAATTATTTTTTACTTTTTAGTGCATGTTGCGTTCCGTAACTATTTATCGAAAGCGAGTATGGATAGACCTACTAAACGCAAAAAGAATTTTGAAAATCCGATCATAGTTGATATAAATGTATTTACTATTTACCTTATACTTAACGTACTACTTAGAAGATTAATAAAAGTAGGGTACTTAAAAAGAGATTGTGACCCACCGGGCAAGAACAGGTAATATAAAACAGGTATAGGTACTCAGTACTTAATGCGTTATTAAGCCGATTTTGAGGAGAGTTGAGGAGAAGAAGTTTGACGGTTTTTCCGGTTTATCTTCGAAGTTCAAGGTTTATCTTGAAGTTCCAATGCGAATGAAATTTTAATTTGACCAACTTGGAACTATACTTGATTCAACGCCGAAAGAATTTTGAAAATCGGTTTATAAATAACGGAGTTCTGAGGTAACAAACATAAAAAATAAAAAAATAAAAAATACAACCAAATTGATAACCTTCTTCTTTTTTGAAGTCGGTTAATTAAAGAAAAAAAAATACCATCATTCAACTCGGCTTTCCATAATAACTTGAAAACTATAAAAATTCAAATGGTTTTAAATCAGAAAATTTTTACACCGAAAACTTTTGTTTTGCAATTTTTGAGATTTCTAAAATATTTATTATAGGTACTTAAACATTATGACCTTCACATAGCAGTTCCAATTCCCAGAATGAGCCTAAACGAGTACAACTTTTAAGAACATTTGTAACACTTGAAATAATAACTGTACTACACTAAACAAAATATTTCATTTAGTACTAAAAATCAAATGCGCGCGTCTAATTAGTCAGTTTGCTATTAAGAAATTCGAACGTGAACTAATTTAGAGCAATATTGACAATATTCCGCAACCATCAATCTCTTAGAGCAAAGCGTTGTACCTAAAACTTATACAAATTATATACAAATTTTCATAACATAAATAACAAAATATACAAATTTTCATTGAATTTGTTAGTAATCAGTTGGGAATATTTATAATGCAATGAAAAAATTCCATTGGAAACTCAAGAAGAAATTTTTAACATTATTTGGACAGCAAGAAAAAATGTTTTTAAAAAATGTGGGCACATACTTTGAAATTGGATTTCGAATCCACATTATGGAAATAGAAAAGATGCTAATAAACTTAGACTATATATTGTCGTGTTTCAAAGAGATTCGCACCTACCCTGTGCATTTTAAAGAAATATTTGTTTTATAAAGTTTAAATTGTAACATGAAAAATTTAAGAGGTGGGGCGAATCGACGAAAACTTAAGGCTTTTTGTCAAGATGGCTACCCGAGCCGGTTAAGTTTTGGTTCTGTAAATTATTTTTGAGATTTGTGATTTATTTTTGAAATTGTGAATTATTATTTTGATATTAGTTTAAATAAAGTGAATTAGATGCGAATGCATTTAGTGCTGTATTTACGGAGGGCGTTTTAGGCCTCCCCCCCCCCGAAATTATTTATCAAGTTCTGGAAGTCCGCCTGCAATCGTAAAAAAATGTGAAAAAGCAAAAACAATCTTTACAACTAATAACAAAAACATTAAACTTGAAGTATTAAAAAAAAATTAAACCTAGAGGAACTTAAATTTTTTTATTTAGGTATTTATTTATTTATTGAGTTCCTTCTATTTTTTATTTTATATTTGTTTTTTATTGTAGTATTTTTTTATTTTTTAAATATGTTGTACTTTATACTTTTATTTTTTGTTTTGAATTTTAGTTTCCTTTGTATTTTAATAAATTAGCTATTTATTTTTTAATATTTTTAAAACCTCCCCCTCCCGAAAATCTAGTCTAAATACGGTCCTGAATGCATTATTGCGCTTTTTTGGAAGTATTATTTTTGAGATTTAGATTAAATTGAATATTTTTTTCCAATTTGCTAGCGAGCGGTAGCAAGGTGATTTGATTGATAGAAGATTTTGGATGTTGAACATTGAATTCAGATTTGGATTATAATTTATTTGGAAATATAAAATTACATTAAAAGAGCAACGGAGTGCATTAGTAGATAAGCACATTTGGACTGATAATTTAAAATCGTACGTTCAAATCTTAAGACAAATATAGAAATTTTTACAATTTAAAATAATTTTAATTTGTAGTTTTTTGAAATTGAATCCTGCTATTTTTAATGATCCTTAATATTAATCTTTTTTCTCGCACGGCGCAGAGACATTTAAGCAAATATTTTTATACAGCATCTATTTTGGCACCACGGCGCAGAAAACATTTTGGGCGCTGCAATTTACCAATATTCTTTTTATTTGACACTTAGCGTTGCGAAAATGGAAATGTCGGAAAGTGGAATATGCGAAGGTGAAACATACGTAGAAGACGTATGTTTATGTATTTCTTCTACGTATTTTTCACGTAAAAATAGAAGACAAAAAAAGAAAACCAAAAAAAGAAAGACAAGAAAGAGACAAAGAAGAAAGCAAACAAGAAATATTGACAATCAGACAAGAAATCGCAGATATCAGAAAAGAAATTGGATGTGAAAATAAAAAAATTAGGGCAGATGTGAAGAACAATGAAAAAGCGATAAAATTAGAAATGGTAAAATTAGAAGTAAAAAAATTAGCTATTATGAAACAAGAAGCAGAAAAACAAGAAGCTGCAAGATTAGAAGCAATAAAATTGGAGATTAAAAGACAAGAAGCTGAAAAATTACAATTTGAAAAACAAGTAGCTATTAAACTGGAAGCTGAAAAACAGGAAGCTGAGAGATTGGAGGTTGCAGGACAAGTGAAATTAATAAAACAAGAGGCAAAGATTTTGAAAATATAGAGACGCGATAACACAAAACAGGAAGCTATTAAAGAAAATAAAACGAAGAAAAATTCAACAAGATCAAGGAAGACAAACAAGAATGGATTAACGAAGAACCGAAAGTTTTGGATGAGTCGGGGGTGGAAAAAAAACAAGACTCCAGCAAAATGAACACCTCAAACAAGAATTAGTCTGTGGAAGCTCCGAAAGAAAAACTAAAAAAAAAGTAATGATGCATGAAAATTTTGGGAATAGATCAGCCTTTTTTATTTTATGTGATTATTTTTGAATTTAAATTTATTTTGTTTAAATATTGTAGTGCTGTGTTAAAATTTTTTTTAGATTTAATTTTAGTTGAAACACTCATGAGTTTTTGCTAATTTTGTTCTGAGCTGGGCTCACAACAGATGTCGTGTTTCAAAAGGATTTGCACCCACCCTGTGCATTTTAAAGAAAATTTTGTTTTATAAAATTTAAATTGTAACATAAAAATTTGAGAAGTGGGGGCGAATCGAAGGAAACTCAAGGCTTTTTGCCAAGATGGCCACCCGAGCCGGTCGTTAAGTTTTGATCTGTGAATTATTTTTGAGATTGTAAGTACATTTTTTTGATTAAATAAAGAGATTTTTATGCGTTCGCAATATGCATATTTTTGAAGTTTTTGAATTATTTTGGATTATTGAATAAATTTTTTTTATAAGTTGCTGCCGAACGATAGATTTGAATTGGATTTGGAAAGATAATAGTTGAAATTGTGAATTGGATTTGGAAAATTAAATTGGAGAGTTGAAATTATATTTGTAAAAGAAACGTGTGGCGAGGTAGATCCGACGTTTTGGATAACGTAGAAATCGAAACTTCGATCACTATTAAAATTATTCAAATTGACATTAAATTTGAATTCGTATGCGAGTGAATATTTTTGGAAAACGATTTATTATTTTTTTGAATGAGAAGAAATTTTTTTTATTTTGAAAACGCTAGAACCCTCGCTCTAAAATCATACAAGGTGTCCGCAATCCAGGGCTAACCCGAGGCAAATTAAAAATTGAAAAATATCTACAAAAATTTTCATAGCAATATAAATAAAGTAGAATAAGAAGCGGAATAATAAGTTGTAATAATAGTACGAAACGGTCATTTTCCTAACAGTCATGACACCCACTGCACTGAAGCTTAAACTTATTGTGCCCCTCGTTCCAAGTTTTACCCCAACAGCCAAGTTTCCTCGACAAAGTCGGGTATGCAGTTGAAGGGTATTTGAGCTATCTCTTTAGTTGCCGAGTATGGAAAATCAAGGTGACGTAGCCACCTACCAAGGTGACCTACTCCCAGCCAAGGGTTTTATTCTCTTCCCATCTTACAAGTACCTCATGATGTTGAGGTGCTTTTTAAGGCAGCTACGTCCTGTAAAAAGTTCTACTATCGTTCTCAGTTGGTTCCTACTCAGCATAAGTATTTTATTCCTACTATGAGATCACGCAAGTAGGCTAAGAACACATTTGGTGTGTAATATTCTTTATTTTCCTTAATACACTGATGCCCCGGCATCCACATCAACGTAACACTGTTGCAGAAGGCTTTCCAGTACATACTTGCATTGTTTATCAACCTTGGCGTGTAATTCAATTCCTTCCAAGAGCCTTAAAGCTGTCTGGTTATGATGATACTGCATGATACAAATCTTATTTTTATAGTTCTTCCATACCGTTTTCTCAGCATCGACCAATATTGCCTAATAGTCACTAACATAAATTACTAATGTTAAAATACTCACTTTGAAACCATGAACGCGAATATTAACTTCCGCATGGTCGTTTTACAAAAAAATATATTTTTCTGTTTGTCATTCTTTTTGTAACTATCCTCTAATTATAATCAATAGATAAGTGGTTTAAGTAGTGTAACTCGATATTAATCATATCAAATTTTTAGCATAAACTAAAAAATGCACAAAACACTTTTTCGAAAACTAAAATGTTTAAGTTATCACAATATATAAATACACTGTATTATCGCAAACGTTTTCACCATACTATGGCATCATCAGGCGATGAACTAAGGCTATGAACTAATTTTTTAGTTTATGCTAAAAATTTGATATGATTGATATCCTCTAATTGGTTAATTTTAAGCTACCAACCTAAAAAATTAAGGTGACAGGAAAGTAACGAATCAGTGCGGCCTGACTTTGCACACCGATCGAATTCAACATTATTCTCGAGTTATTAGTAAATAGAATTGAAAATAGAAACTCTATTGCGCAGGTTTCGCAGCCTTAAAAATACTTTTATAAATTTGGAGTATAAACCAGCGCAACAGTTTTGACAATATGCGGAATATTCTAAATTAAAATATGAAAATATTGAACAAAAAATTAGATTAAGGCTCTAGAGAATTTACTTCCGTATATATTGTCGTGTTTCAAAAAACATAAAAATGTTAATTTTATTTTTTTGTAAATTATTTTAAAGTTTGAATTTGTTTTATTATTTATTTATTTATCATATTGTGTATAAAAATGTTAGTTAAATTATTTGCTGTATAATTAAGGTGGGATTGTAAAAAAAAGTAGGAAGGGAAAATTGTTTTGAAGGTGAATACAAGATCACCTTGCGGCTTGCAAGCCGATGGGTGCGTTATTTTCATGCTGCGCTAAATTGTAATTTTGATTTTTATAGCTTTGAATAAGAAAAAAATAAAAAATCAAATAAAAATATAAAAGTGGGTTAAAATTAAATAGAAAGTTGTTTTATTGAAGTGCGAGTGAATAATAAATTGAAAATTGTCATAATTTTGGTTATTTGTTAAAATAAATGCACAAACAAACTTATTAGACCGACGAGCTGAAGCCACATGCGGAGCGCGCACATGAAGTCAATGACCATACCACATGAAAGGTAACAAATTTGAGCATTTTTAATTTACAATTTAACTTCAACTACAAGAGCTCATAGCTATAAAGTAATGGATGAACACCGAGCACAGAAGAATAATTTTTGGAATGAGCAAAATTTTTATAGATTTGAATAGCTCGGGTCATCTCAATATACAGAAGTAAATTTTCAATCAATTTCTAATTATCAATATTATAATATTGATAATAACATTTTAATATATAAATTATTAACTTGCGAAATGTAATACATTAAAAAGTTTTTAATAGAACAAGTTAATTAAACATTAATAATAATAATAACATTCAATATTTATTATTGAGCTTTAAACAAAAAAATAAATTCCAATGAAAGCGTAAAATGGTAAAGTTTGCAATGAAAGTAATAGTTGTAAAAGAGATGGACCATCGCGAGGCACAACGCCAAGAAGGCTGAGCGGAAGAGAAAGGAATCCGAATATCAAGGCAAATACGATATACGGCTAGAGCTATGCAGAAGTAATGCTGAATAGCGAATCCCGGTGACTTCACGAGAAGGGGTTTTAGTGGATAGTACCGCCGGAGTGCAAACTCCAGACGTGCGAATCGCACGCTTCTGGTCACTGGATTGACCGGAGTTAGTGTATAAAGAATTTTTTCTTCTCCAACGCACAAAAAAGCAAAAAAGATCGAAATTCAAAACTTCTTTAATTTTTGTAAGATAAATTACCTATGACTGAGTTAATGACTGCAACGCCCTAAATTAAATAAGGTTTAATAATTTCTTTTTGGCGGCTCAGCGTGTAAATCATTGTCTATGTCAAATGAATATTAAGGGCTTTTCAATAAAGACTTTTTTTCACATAACTCAAATAGTAGGTCTACCGATTATTATAATGTCTTCAATTTTAATTGAAAATCATTTAAAAGTTATTCAAATCCACTACGAAAATGGTGGAGCTGTGAAAACTACATATTGCAAAATTTTGGTTATTTTCGGTCGTTTTCGTTTTCGATCGTCTTTCTAAGATCGCGACTAAAAACTTGACATGAAAATTACATGACATCCCAACAACAATACGTAATCGTCTGGGTCTTTCCGATAACAATATTGCTGCTGTAAGTGAAACTGTTGAGAAAAATCCAAATTTATCAATTTTGAGTAATATTTGGGTCTAAAACCTTATAAGGTATATCAAATTTTCCGAATTTGGACTTTAGAAAATCCAAGAGTGCAATTCCGCTGGTGTTTTTGTTTGGTGCGCTTTTTGATCATAAGAACTGATTGAACCAACCTTTTATTAAAAATAGGCTGGAAACGCTATTAATGTCAATGGATTGCGTTATTTATTGGATTTATTTTAGATTTATTTTAAATTCAATAAATTATACTTGAAAAGAGTTTAACCTCATATAATTGGTGACCCCGAATCTATCATCTAGCTATTTTTTTTAAATAACGATAACTTTGCTCAAAAGTACAAGCGGTTAAAATCTATTATACTAAGTAGTATATCAAAATATATTATAATACTTTACAAAACTAAACAGAACGGCAAAATAATAGAATTTTAACAGTAAAGTGAAGAATTTATGCGAAGATTATTACTCATCTGAATATTATTTATTATTTCTAAGAATTAATTTGTTTTTTTTTATATTGTAATATACTAATTGATAATAAAAATAATCTACAATGCAACGATTAATTTATAAATAAAATATTACGCCGACCTCAGCAGGATTTCTAAATAGTCCTAAAATGCTGGACTCATTACCCCTTTGAATTTCCAGGGTAATACGTAGAATGAAAAAAGACTTGGCAAGACGATCACCGAAATTTTCCATTATAATTTTTTAAATTCGATGACTATGCACCAAGTGTCTCTACCACGAAGCCTAAAAATTCAAAGCGGCCACGTAGACCATCATACTTGTTAATTTTTAAATTTTGAGCAGTCAATGCTGCTTTTAATATATTTATAATATATAATATAGATATTTTAATCTGGATAACCCCCCAAATGAAAATAAATTTCTATATAGAGTTATGAGGAAATGATAATGGTAAAATAACACTAAATATTAAAGACAATAAAGTTTTATAGAAAATAACTTAAAAAATGAATTTTTAAGTAATTTGTGGTATTTAGTAGTATGTGATGTTAAAATAATAAATTTTAACTGTTAAGTAAAAAATACATACTACACAAAAACATAATATTTAAAAAAATACTAAAATGACAATAATTGTGAAATGAAGGTTTATATCGTATTACAGAATTTTTATTTTTATAGTAATTTTTATCATTTCTATAGCGTAATTTGTTCAGAATTCAATTTCTTGTTTATTCAAATATTCTAAGTTCAACCCTGTTAAATGTGAATTATTGTCATTTTAGTGTTTTTTAAATATTATGTTTCTGTGTAGTATGTATTCTTTACTTAGCAGTTAAAATTTATTATTTTAATATTTGTTAGGTTTGATTATTTTAATAAAGTTTTAATTTTTTGCTAAGATGAATTATTTATCTTATCTTTGACCAAGAAACAATAAAACGGTTAAATGTAAAAAATATGTCTTTACATGTAAACAATCAAAATTTTTACAAAATTAATAATCCAGTTTATAAGATTCGGAATTTTTTAGTATTGAATAATAATAATCAGAAAAATGACTCACCTAGGAAAAGCAACCGATCCTTCTTCCATGGAATATAGAGTAACTTCATTTGCTGTTAAAGTACTTAAATATATAAAAAAATCGTTATCGATATTTGCAGGAAGAGCTTGTTTTAAATATTCAATATCTGAAATTTCATTGATATACTAATCTAAAGCACAAATCAAAAAATTATATTGTTTAATACCACTATATGAAAAATGAAATTTTTTTAAAAATTTCAAGCATTCTTCTAATCCTGCGAATATTGTAAATTCACCTTGAAAAGGACTTTTTCGGAAAAACAAATCAAATACTGACTTTTCGTTAGTTTTTCCTGATTTCCAATATGCATACGCCATTGTAATTTGATATAAATCTGGAAAGAGGAAAAAAAATCCAAATTAATTAAATATTACTAACAAAGTAAACAATTAAGTTTGTTTACAGGGTGTTCCCGGATATATTTAACAAAATTTTTTTTATAAATTCAAGCTCTCGAAATGACCTCTTTAAAGCACTTTTAAAATTTTATCTTCACATGGCCATAGCTCTGAAAAAATTGATTTTTCAGTAAAAATGGTTTAGTGCTTTTCTAAAGAGCGTGAAATAATCTACAAACTAGATTTAAATCTTTTATTGTCTAAAATCAACGGCTCTCAAGTTATGAATTAAAGTAAGTAAAAAAATCAAAACTCGTATATTTTAAAGGAAATCTTTAACGAAAATTTAACGAACTACAATTTTTGTCTAGTAAAAATTTTTTGAAAAAAAAAATTTATAACCTAAATTTTGTTATTTACTTTTATTTATTTTACGGTTAAATTTCATTATTTTAACATTTTTTGTTGAGTTTGTTTTATTTTTATATTTTTTTAAATTTAAATTGTTTTAAATTTCTTTGGTCAAATTTGCCTGTTTTTTCTTAATTTTTATTAAATAGCTAATTATCATTAGCTATCATTATCATTATTATGATAATTATTATCAAAGGCTGTAGTGGTTACTGCTTTTGTTGTAGACCTGCAATATCAACTCAATTTTGTGCCTTTTGTACTTTTTTCTACTCTTTTTTCTAATTTCTACTCTTAATATCTTTTAGTTTTATTTGGTTTATTTGCGATTCTTTTGATAAAACATCAATCTGTTCTGGTTGATTATTTTAATAAGCTGCTGATATGGGAATGCACCTAACGAAAGATAGGTAACTGCAGAATTCTGTAAATGGATGAATTTCATTTCGGATAAATCGCAAGAAATCTTAAATATATTTGTAGAAATTAACAAAAATAATAAAAGTCTTTTCTTCAAAAATCATCAACTGTACTTGACTGAACAATTCCTTCAAAATGATAAATTTAGCTACTACGTCTGAATTTTTGAAGATTCTGGATTTTTTCACAACTTCGATTTAAGATTTTATTTCTATAACGATCCACTTTAAAAATATTATAAAAAAATTATTTTAAAGAAAGTAATTTTGTTTGATCGATTTTTATCATTTAAGTTTTGGTTTTAATTTTTAACTAATAAACTGTTGTAACTAAAATTTATTTAAGCGATCGGAGCAACTTATTAATTATAAATATAATGTACTACGTAAATATTAAAGCAGTTAAAAAATATCATAAAGATAATAAGTTCAATGTACTTAATACCATAATTTAAGTAAAAGTGCATTAATAAAAATGGGTAAAATATTTATCAGAACAGAAAAATATCCGATTTTAAATTTATTAAAACAGTTCAGGCGGGTGTAACAAAAAATGTCACAAAAATCAAAACATTTTAAAGATTGGTCCGAAATTTAATTCCCCTAAAAAATTCAAAAATTATCTATACGATGTTTAATATAAAAAAAACTACTGTGAGAAAAATGCACTAAAAAGTAAAAAATAATTACGTTATTTAGTTACTTCAACTAGCTGGCATAGGCGGTCAATTATTGTAATCTTTGCAGTCGGTGCCAGCCAAACTGGCTAAATTACTAAAACTAAATTTTTTAAAAGCTTGGCCGGCACCGACTGCAAAGATTACAATAATTGACCGCCTATACCAGCTAGTGTAAGTAACTAAAGAACGTAATTATTTTTTACTTTTTAGTTTTCACAGTAGTTTTTTTTAAAGTTGGTTTTATTTTTTTTTAATTTTTTATTTCATCCGTTTTAGTGCATGTTGCGTTTTGTAACTATTTATCGAAAGCGAGTATGAATAGACCTACTAAACGCAAAAAGAATTTTGAAAATCCGATCATAGTTGATATAAATGTATTTACTATTTACCTTATACTTAACGTACTACTTAGAAGATTAATAAAAGTAGGGTACTTAAGAAAACAGGTACAGGTACTCAGTACTTAATGCGTTATTAAGCCGATTTTGAGGAGAGTTGAGGAGAAGTTTTACGGTTTTTTCAGTTTATTTTCGAAGTTTAAGGTCCAATACGAATGAAATTGTAATGGAACCAACTTGGAACTATACTTGATTCAACGCCGAAAGAATTTTGAAAATCGGTTCATAAATGACGGAGTTCTGAGGTAACAAATATAAAAAAAAAATACAACCGATTTGATAACCTCCTTTTTTGAAGTCGGTTAATAAAACAAATTTAAAAAATATTGTATTTTAAGTTTATTTATTATATTCATAAAAGTTTTTATTATTTTTTTTTTTTTAATTGAAATTTAATTAATTTATTTAATTTACCTTAAAAAACGTATTTATTCTTATTGACGATAATACAGCACTAGCTAAAAAGTTTATTTTAACAATTTTAAGTTAGGTTTATAAATATGTACATTTAAAACTGATTTATTTTTCATATTGATTAATTTTACAGTAGAAAGTTTTTAATAATATTTTGCTTAGTATATTCAAGAAAAGTTTTAATCCTTTGAATATTTAATTTTTAATTGGTAAATCACAAGTTCCTACTATGTAAATTTAAAAAATGAATTTTGTAGTAGTCATGGCATTGAAAATTATAATTCATACAGTGAGTCTAGCTGATGCATAAATTTAATAAAATAAAATTTATATTAATTCGAATAATTAAATAATCGAATATTTACAATAATCTTTTAACTGTAAATACGAATTAATTTTAGATCTGAAATATTTACATAATATTAAAAATTAGAATCTTGTTTAGTTCAATTTGCTATGTGCTATTTTGTAATCTTACTAAGATTCGTACGTACATACTTACTAATTTATGAAGACAAAATATATTTAATTATAATTCTTATCTATATTTTTTTAACGAATCTCGTTTTAATATTAAGTATCACTCCCAATACAAGGTCAAAATATTTATTTTGTAAAAGAAGTATCTCCTTTAATAAAAGCAAAATCTTCGCGTCTACCGGTTTCGGTTTAATAAAATCATCCTCAGGATACAGTATCAATTACAAAATGAATTTTTATCATAAAATAAAATATGTAACAACATCAGATTTTTTCTTAACATGTTGCCATTGTATCTCCCAGAATGACAGGAAATTTCGCTACAACTCCTAAATTGTTACTGTAAAATTATACGTTATGATATTTTAATTTTATTATGGTAATTATATTTATGATATTTACATAATTTTGTCAATTATTTTTTTCTTCATTAATATTTAGTATAGTTTTTAAAGTACTTTTAGTAACAAACCAGTAGCAAAGTGTCCTAGAATTCTGTCCTAGGTACCTCAGCGTTAGCAGTGGATCGTGCTAACTACTAAACTATCTTTTTATATGCATCTTATATATTGTGTTAAATAAATCTTAATTTAATAAAGGATAGATAGGATTTTTTTAATTTTTGGAATTTTAAAAGTGGTGGGAGATCAAATATATACTCGCACGCACTCAGGCATTCGGCTGCACCTATTCAGATGCATTGTATTACTTTCAGATTTATCCTCACTCTACCACGCACTTTGATAATGTCAGATTTGATCGCAGCCGTCAGTATCCGCCACACCACGCCATTCGGTGCAAAATCCCACCAAATGCAGATATCACGAACCAAGTATGTTTTGTTCTTATTGATTAATATAACCACTAATTCAGTAATAATGAGATATTGGCGTCTTTTCAGAGTAAACAGTAAACTGGTATTCCTTGGAGATACTACAAAAGATATGGAAGAATGAACGAAATCAAGATCAAGGAAGATCACCAACAAATTTTTTTTGAACACAAAATAGATTAAGGAAAAATACGTATATGTGGCCTGTACCAATGGTACGTAGTCAATTTTCTTTTTAGAGTAGTAACCGAGGGTCACATGTGTATTGTACTGATAATCACCTGCAGATTACAACGATGAACGTACGTGAATTGCACCGATAGCGATGGTAACTAGTTCATCTTCTTTTTTTGGAATTGCGCTTGTAATAGTAAACTTGTTTGGTTTTTGTTCAGCTTTTTCTTAGGTTAGTAAAAAAGTTGACTAATGAGAGCGACTTAACAAAAAGATAAATAGATCAAATTTTGAAGGTAACTAATTTTATTTTTATAATACCAGAAGGTATTCCTTAGGGCTGCTCTGACCTAGTGAGTAAGTTAAATTTAAACAATGTATGTGTTACAGGCAGACAGATGGATAAATTGAAATAAATTTTAATTTAGTATAAATAATAAATTTAATTTTTAAAATAATATAAAAGAAAATATTGCAAAAAATTAAGAACTTCCACAAAAGTACGATTATAACAATAACCTTTTTGACGTGATAACGTCTTATAAATTGATATACCGGCTGCATGCACGAAAAATTGTCACGTTTCGCAAGCGAGAGCGCGGAACAAGCAAGAGAGAAGCACGATCGACATTGCATCATACATAGACATCATTTGAATTATAAAATGCCATTAAAAAAAACTTGTCCGGCATGAGGTTCGATCTTGCGATCACCAAATGATGCAATTGTAATAAAATAATGTAATAACATAGTTTTAATTCGTATTATCTGTTACATAAACATAATTCAATTTAATTCATAAAAGTATGCAATTTTTTATCAATGTTTTCTTATGACGTTATCACGTAAAATTGTTCGTAAACCGACTTTTTAAAGTAAATATCTATATTTTATAAGTATAATAATAATAATAATAAATCAAATTTATTTTCGTAAATACATCAAAACAGATATATGAAGAAAACTATATATATATATATATATAGGTATATAAATAATTTTAAACAATAGCTTTCTCTTGAATATGTTTTTAATACTTGCTGGGTTTATATTAAAAGCATTTTTAAAAAATTCTACATTGAAAATACATACATAACTTCGGTGCTAGGATCGATTCCGGGAACAATCAGTTAATCATCCCACGATTTAAACTTTTTTCTATAGCCAATAAGGAAGAGGACAACTTTCTGAGTATATTAAAACAAAAATTTCGTAGGATTATCCATTAGTTTTCGAAAAACCGGCATTTTAAAATATGCAGTTGAAGGGAACGAACTGAACGCGCCATAGCTTTTGCCGGTGCGACATAACGGTAATTCTCTGAGTTATGCGACCCAGTCTGCATATTATGCAAACAAATTTCGAATTAATATGTATAAATACATTAGCATTTATATATTATTTTAAATTTTGCAAATTTAAAAAAATAAGAAGCGTAGAACAAGTTTTTAGGGTAGATCTGAGATTTGCCGTGGTTGCTCTCCTTAAAACGGAGCGAAGCGAGCTCTTCCGGCTTAACCATTAAAAAAATCATATGAATAGCAGAACTCGAAAATAACAGATCTACAAAGACATATAACTTGTGCGGGTGTCGATTGCATCTGACAGCAAACACTAAAAGTAGTTTAAAACACACGCACCGTCAATGGAATGCTGTGTAACGTAGTACACTATCAAACAACTATCTAAAATGCATGTAAAATTTTAATTTTAAAATGCCATTTTCTCAAAAACTAATGCATAATCTTACGTAAATTTTTTTTTAAATGCTTAGAAAATTGTCCTCTTCCCCATTCTCTAGAGGTAAAAGTGCAAATCGTGGAAATGATTAACTGATAGTAACCTCGATTCCTATAGAGGTAATTGAAAATCTTTGAACAAGAGAGATTATCCAATTATAGTTAATCCAGTTATACGTAAACCAAATTTAAAAAACAATGTTTATTAAAGAAATAAACAAAAAACAATCAATGTTTGTTTAAAAAATAACAATTAAATGTTGTTAGAAATATGTGATGATGCGCGTCAACTGTTAAGCCGAGACGCTCGGTTGAATCCCGGGCGGAGTAAAAATTTTATTCTGACCGTCTTCCTCGGTAGGCTATGGCAAACCACTAAGGTAATCTGTCAAGAGAATTTTTCTGAAATAAATAGAAGTGGTCACTACGCTCTTACGTATGACGACGGATTCTGAAAGAAAGAGAGAAATATGCGAATCTAATAATAAATAGCAAAAATACAGGGGTGGATGCCAAAATGTCAACCAAAGATATTATAGATACCATTGAAATTCTTGCGGCATTTGATAGATAACATTAAAATAAAGCTAATAAACTATGGATAAACTCCATATTATGTCGAATAATTTAGCAAATAATCAATTTTAATGTTACGAATTTTGCATAGAAAGCTGTGGGAGCTACCCACAGTTGGATTTAGCATCGGTACTGTTAACATCATGTTATAAATTTATTTAAAATAGGAATTTGTTAATCTTAGCCAAATTTTACTTAAAAGCAAAGATCTGCATCCTTGCCGAGTAGGACCGGTCTAGGGGAATATTTTTAGTGACGCAACCATGGCAAATCTCGGATTCACCATAAAATCTACCTTATCAATAATTTTTGAGTGAAAATTATGCCTAAAAATACTTTAATGAAATAAATACACATCATGGGCGAGGCTAGTGGAATGGAAACAGCCAATACAGTAAACGCTTTCTAATTTTCCGTTTTTTTGGGCTTTATTGTTCTAATTTTTGAATGATCTATACATTTTAATGTTTATATTTGATATTTACACTGTAATCTACCATAATATCATTAAAAAAATTTTAATTTCCGGTGCACACTTTGGCTATTCCCCGAAAATTCAAAAAATGTTGTATCTGCTTCCTACATTGCTTGCTGCATATATTATAACTTGTTATTTCTGTTATTTTTAATAATTTATAATTTTTAGTAAACTGCAAGTGTATTAATTTTATCAAAACTCTAACGCAGTTATAAAAAATCTGATGTGATATTTTCTTTACGACGTCTTTGCGTAAGAAATACATTGCAAAATTACTTGGATAGTTTAAAATTATTAGGCTCAATATAAATAACAGAAAATGTTTAAATTTAATATTAATTGATACTTTTTTCACAAGGCCACTAAAATGACTTTAAACGCGATTATTTTATACGCTGCTTTTTATCATTTATAAAGTTAAACATAAACTAAACAGAAACATTAAAATAATACATTTTATCATTTTAAATTTCTAAAAAATAATAAAAAATGCATTAATTTTTATGTTTAGTTTATGTTTAATTTTATATTGAGCAATACATACTAATTATCACAAAAATATCTACTTTATTTCTACTACTTTTTATCCTTGCAATTTTATTTTAATAATAATTAAAAAGAAAAATATCAAAAAATATATTTTTTGATTAAGGCTAATTTCATTACTATCCATAATAATGGGGAACAGTATCGGGCCTTAACAATTTTTTTGCAATAGCGGGGGTAAAGTACTCACTTTAGACTCCGATTTGTGGGTCTAAAGTGGTAGAATAATGGACTATTATTCTTTGAAAAAATGGGGTAAATATTTTTTTGTTTTGGGGTATTTCTACTAAAACGATTTGTATGGACTGAAAAATTTATTTTAACTAGATTACAATACTTTTATTTACTAAATAAATGGCAAAGTAAAAAGTGAAATTAGACTTAATTATAGACTTAAAAACCGCCCTTAGCTCCAATGTTGTCAAAAAATCTCTTGAGGTGATTTGAATTGAAATTTGAAACTTCGGTACTTACCCTTAAATTAAATAAAAGTGGCGTATTTTATGTTACGTTAAGAAAAAAAATAAGTAAAAGTAAAAATATTTCAATATCAAGAAGTATATTTTATCTTGAAATATTTAAACGATGTTATTGAAGGCGTCATATGAAACTGCGTAAAACTGATTCAATGGTTTTTTAACAATAACTTTTTATTGATTTTAAATTTAAATTTTAATTGTAAATTTAAATTTCAAAACGACGCGCTTTTTGATTTTTAAAATTTACCTGTAAGAAGTGGTTGCACAATTCCATTTTGGCCTTGCTTTATTGAAAATGCATCCATATCAACTAGCAGTTTTTATCACTAAATTTAAAAAAATTTAACGTTCACCATCGACGTTTTTATCGCACTGTCTACTTTACGTTAAAGTTATGTTTTATATGACGCGAACCTCGTGGTATTCACTAATAAAACTTCAGTATCGATTTACTTGATTTTAAAACAAACAAGTGCCTATTAATGATTCTTTAATAAATTATAGCACCAAATTTTAATTGCAATTCATATAAAACGATAAACTGCAAATCATCAAAAAAATTTACTATATTCACTTTTGAAAGAATTATAAAAGACTTTGACCCTAGTTCTCACTATCCAATTTTAATGTTGCGTTTTACAAAAAATAAAATCTGATGAACATTATTTATGAATTTATAGATTATATTAAGTGTAATATAATAAATTATTAATAGTTTATAATTATTATTATCACTGCCTAATTAAATATATTAAGTAAAAATGTTAAAGCTAAACTGTTTAAGTACAGGATATCGCACTAAAAAAATGTCGTATACAAATTCGCAATTCAAATTGACTAACATGAATTTTTTTAAATTTTTGGCTAGGTGTTCCCAACTCATAATGTCAGGTCGCGGTAAATTTAGAAACAAATTATTGCAATCCCAAAGAGCTTCTCTTTGAAAGGGTTTAGCTAAGGAACTCGACAAAATCCAATAACCAAACTTAGAATTAATGTTCTTCACTCTTCCACAGTAGGTATACATTACTTCATAACGATCCATAAAATCGCTTTTGCATAGTCATGTACATACATGAATTAAAAATAATATTAAAAAAAATTCCTAATGTAGTATTCGAGAGAATACTAAATGGCATAAATGAAAACAATCATGCGGATACAACCAAATTTGAATCAAATAAAACAATCAAATTGCAAATTGAACAAAATTACCATAAATTCATTCACATTTTTATGAAAATTCTGAAATCTAATTGTTACAACCCTGCTTACGTTTACTCAGCTACTAGATATTAGAGTCCGAAAGCTACCCATAATCTCATTTTTTGAATTTTTTTTTTTTTTGGTTATTTACAGTTTCAAATTACCTGAATAGAGGAATAAATAAATCGAAATTACCATCAGTTCAATTTAAGAATTTTAAATTTAATTTATTTTAAAAAAAGCAATTATAAATTAATAGTGAGTATTACTACCCGTATAGGGTTGCCCGTGAGGGAAAGTCTGTACTAACTCCCATCGGGCGCGTCCCCAGGTGGCGAATAGGTGAAAGATAAGGAAATTGCAATAGCTCCTGCAGAAGAACAGACCGGTAAGATGAATACCGTTAACTGAAGAAGATAGCTCATCTAAGCAACCAACCCGCATCAAGATCGACAAAGCCCGCTTCTCTGAAAGGGTCATCACTATAGGAGTCCCCAAGGGTCCCTACTCTCTAGCCTAACCGAGACGCGTCTCAGGGGCATCATCCAAGCTCTCTTCCCCGAGCACCCTGAACTGCACTATACCTACATACTAACAAACAGCTGTCACATCTCTAAATGAAGCGGAACTGAAAACTGCGACAAAAAGACTACACGCAAAAAAGCCCTGGGACCGGACAAAGTGCCGGCTGCCGTCATAAGCGCCCCGAAGCCTTCCTAAATGAATATAACAAGTGCTTAACAGAGGGTATACTTACTTGGCCGGATGGAAGATAGCGAAGCTGGTGCTGCTGCGTAAGGGCCACAAGCCCCTGAACCTTCCCAGCTCATACAGGCTCATTTGCCTCCTAAACTATGTCGGCAAGTTGTTTGAGCGCCTCATATTTAACAGACTCCAGGCAGAAATTGACCAAAACGGAGGCCTGGCTGATGGGCAGTACGGGTTCCGGAGGGAAAGATCGACCGTCGACGCAGTGAACGGCATAGTTTGACAAATTTCCGCTGAAAAAGAGGGAACTTGGAGGAGCAGACGCTTTGCGGTCCTGGTCACGCTGGATATCCGTAACGCGTTCAACTCTGCAAGATGGGACCTAATTATGAAAAAACTCGAAAATAGAGGGATGTCACTCTACCTTCTTAACATTATGGCAAGCTAACTCTCCGAAAGAAAACTCATAGTGGAAGAAAAGCTTTGGCAAAACACCATGCCAGTGAAAAGCGGAGTCTCGTAGGGCTCGGTCCTCGGTCCACTGCTATGGAACATAATGTATGACGACGTTGTCAGGCTCCCCACACTACCCGGGGTGAGCATCACAGGTTACGCAGACGACATCACGGTGGTGGCCGAGGCCCGTACGGAGAGTGAGCTAGAAGATCTCATAAATTGAACAGTGGCGAAAGTACAGGACTGGATGACCAACAGCGGCCTGCAGATAGTACATGAAAAAGTAGAAGCGGTGGCTGTCGCAGGGGGAAGGATGATAAGAATGGTTCATTTTTTAGTAGGCGGACACATCGTGTCAACGAGCGCCCAGACTAGGGTCCTGGGAATTGATATCGATAGTTACCTCTCGTTCAAGCTCCACATATCGAGAGTCACAAGGAGGGCAGCTTCACTATCGGAAACCTTACAAAGAATCATGCCGAACAAGAGAGGCATCAGGGAAGCCAAGAGAAGATTCCTAGGTGCGGTGGCGGAGTCCATTATGTTATACGCCGCCCCAATATAGGTGTCCGCCCTAAAAAGGAAAACTTGCAGGATACAACTCAAAACCGTGCAGAGGAGAAGTGTCCTGCGAATTTGTAGCGCGTATAGGACCGTCTCCACGGACGCCGCTCTGGTACTGGTAGCTTTTTTCTCCATACACCTAAAGGCACATCCATAAGGGATGTCAAATACCGAAGCAACAATCAAGAAGACAAAAACAGCCGTGTGGCAAACATCTACAATGCATGGCAGATCAACTGGGAGAACTCGACCAAAGACAGGTGAACATGCCGTCTCATACCGATCATTGCCCAGTGGATCTCACGGAAACACGAAGAGCTAAATTTCGAGATCACGCAGGCTCTCAGTGGTCATGGCTGCTTCCGGAGCTACCTGCATTGGTTTAAGAGAGCAGATTCCCCCAACTGCCTCTACTGCGGGGACTACGACGACGCGGAGCACACCATCTTCTCCTGCATCAAATGGACAGAGACGAGAGAACAACTGGGCACTGACTTCGGTCCAACAAACCTCGTCGAGCTGATGCTGGATAGCGAAGGAAGCTGGTCGGTGATGGAGCGAATGATAGTGAAGATCTTATCAACAAAAGCGCAAGATGCATACAAACAAGACCAAGAGCAATCAAAATCAAACTAAAAACAAAGACCCGAAAGGGCAGAACAATGAGAGAAGCAGAAGATTGCACGGAAGTTATGCGTGAGCGGTTCCTGGCAACTTCATGGAGTAGCGTTTTAGTCGGTAGAAATCCGACACTACCACCCATAACATCAGGGTGGTGTCTTTTGAAGATTTCCCCACTCCCAAGGCACACTAAAGAAAGGGTCCCTACTGTCTCCAACGTTATTCAACATCTTTATGAGCGACATTCAAACTGCAATCAACCTAAGGACGAAAATCTCTCTTTATGCCAATGACCCTACTATTTATACGTCCTCCATCAACCCGGACACAGCCACGGTTTATCTTCAAGGAGCCATCAACGATTTAGAAACATGGTTCAAAACTTGGCGTATCGGGGTCAACTTGAACAAGATCATCGCTACCATATTTCGAAAACGCTGGAAATCCCACAGGTCGTACGTTTTCATGTTCCAATAGCAGATGTCTTGGAATACCACATCCAGTATCTAAGGGTCACCTTGGACAACCGCCTCAAAACATCTCAAAGGTCATCAATCACCAAGCTCTGGCCTATGCTCTGATTTATGATCTTCGCCGCTCTAGTCTGGAGAACAGGTGAACAGTCACAGGTGATTCGAACAAAAGCCTTAGAGCTGCCTTCGATGGCCCTTACTTCATCACCAATAGAAGACTCGACGCCGACTGAAACCTCGAAACGATCGAAGAAAATGTCCGTAAACTATCTGAAAACCTTTATCATAAAAGAACAGTATCCTACCGACTTTCACCCAAGACTCCCACCCTCCTCCGACAACACCTGGCTTATTCTTTTCAGGAACGTCATCAACATCCAGAAGCCGTTTCCACTCACCGATAAGAAGTAAGACCAAACCACTCCCCCTACATTATCACCGCACACGCGGAACTCAGGGAAGGTTTCTTTTATTAATAATCACTTAGTTTTTTTCGCTTTTCCTTTTTTCTTTTGCAGGATCAACCGATTCAGCTAGACATAGCCTCGCGCTACACCTAGAAGAAAGCTATCTTCTCAAAACCCAACGTCAGCTTTCAACATCAGATGACGGAGATATGAAGTTTACCCCGGCAATTCCGCAAGTCACAGAAGTCACGCAAGTTACAGAAGTCACAGATTAAAGGCAACTAACCTCAAACTCAAAGGGTACAAAGTGGCAGCTGACTTTTCACTACCGACTACAGGCAGAAGACATACATACGTTTAAAAAGTTTGTTTTACATACATACGTTTGTTATACGGATAACAAATGGCGAAATAGTAACCAAAAAACGGCTCCGAGTACGGGTGTTTCTTCAATAGAACGGGAGTACGAAGAATCTCCCGAACAGCCAAAGTCAGTTTAGAAAACAACAGTGTTTGAATTGGAACCTGAAATGTAAATCAAATTTTTAGAATAAACCAAAAAATGCACAAACATTTTTTAGAACTAAAATGTTTAAGTTACCACCATATGTATATTATCGCAAACGTTTTCACTATACTATGGAATCTGGAAAAATTCACAACACTATTTAAGGTTATTCATATTGTCTATACTTGTCAAATTGTCCATATTTGAAATTAGTGAAATGAGATGGTCGGGGACGGGTGAACTTACTGTCAATGACCGCGTGGTGCATTATGCAGGAGAAGATAGCCCGCAACACCGAAATTAAGTTGCTATAAAAGAGGTAGAACGCACAGCACTGAGTTGGGTACCCTTTTCATGCAGAATCATTATGATGAATTTTAAATCTTCACCAGTTAATATCAATCTTGACTTCTACAAGTTCTATATTACCAATTTATTGCAGAAAAGTAAGAAAAATAACATCACCATGTGGATTGGTGGAGCTGGAAGAGATGAAGGTGGTGTTGGAGAACATAAACTGGGAGTTAGGAATGAAAGAGGAGATAGGTTTGTACAGTTCTGTATGGAACATAATCTGATAATTATAAATACCTTCTTTAAACTTCCAAGAAGATGATTGTCCACATGGAGTTCTCCGGCTGATTCAGAGAATAACTGAATATGCAATCAAATAGACTTTATATCTATAAATAACAGATACAGAAATGCAATTAAGTTGGTCAAAACATATACTGATGCCGATGTCTCTTCTGACCACAGTCTTCTCGTAGCTCAGATCCGACTGCGATGGAAAAAAAAACAAAAGTAGGAAGGATTATATGAAATTAAATCTTAGCAAATTGAAAGATGAATGCAATAGAATTGAAGTTAAAACGAACAATGAAAGAGATGTCCAAAATATAGATATAGGTGAGAAACGCTTGGTAGAAGCAACATGGCCATCCCTAAAGACCATCATACACGGAATAAGTAAATCAAAACTACAATGTGACGATATATCACTATAGAACAAGAAAAAATAGATGAAGGATGAGATCATAGAGCTGATGGAAGAGAGGAAAAAAGTTAAGAATAGGAATTACACCAGATATAAAGACTTAAACAAAGAAATAAGAAGACAAACCAGAAGAGTTAAAGCTGAGTAGGTATTCTCAAGAGTGTGTGAAGATTAAAGGATGTGAGAAAAGAAACGCATAGATTTGGTGTTGCATAGAATTTGCCAAGGCGGCGTTTTTAAGCATAAGGAATGTATTGTGCAGCCTACGAATCAGAATGGTCCGATATATAATGTATCAGTTTTGCTGTATGGGGTGAAGTCATGAACCTTCACTGAGGCTTTGTTGAAGAAGCTTGAAGCTCTTGAGATGTGGATGTACAGATGTATACTCAGAATTAACTGGATGAACAAAGTTACAAATCTCGAGGTCTTAAAGAGAATGAGTAAGGAAGTGGAAATAATTAAAACCAACGAGACTAGGAAACTTTCTTATCGTGGGTACATTATGAGACACTCAGAGACGTACAGCATGCTCCATACTGATTCTTATCATCCAGAGAAAGATACAAGGTAGAAGAAGTTCAGGTAGAAGGAGAATATCGTATCTTAAAAACTCACGGCAATAGTTTGAAAAAATACAATTCAACTTTTTAGATTCGCAGTTGATAAAATTATAAAAGCCTACATAACTTATAATGTTTGATAACGGATACTGTACTCGAAAACATCGAATTTAAAAATTGGAATAATATAAATAAATAATTTAAAAACATGGATTCACGATAGACCGTGGTTGAGTTTGTCAAAACAGGCCTCCGGACGCTTTCGGCGCCCTTCGAGCCTGTATTTTGACAAACACATAACAAATTTAAAAATATCTCTGTAGAAAGGCAGAGCTCGCTAACGGTAGAACTCAAAGACATAGAACTCGTCTGGGTGTCGACCACAACTGACAGCAAACAATAAGAGTATATCAAAGCACACGTACCATTAACAGAAACAAGAGCGGGGCGCTTAACGTGTGAGTTTCCGTGGCGCGACTCGTGACATCGGTATGTATCGTATTACAACTGCCTGAACTTTTAAATTTTAAAATGCCGTTATTTCAACAATTAATGCATAATCCGCAAAAATGTTTGTTCTAATACGCTCAGAAAATTATCCTTTCCAATAGTCAATAGGAAAAAGTTCAATTCTTATGATAGATTAAGTGACGGTAACCGCATTTTAGATACAGGTTGGGTCGGAAAAATTGAAATACTTGCCGCGGATTAAAAATAGCATCAATAGACCAAAGGACTACCGCATAAGTGGTTCCCAATAAATAGCCCAACAGCTTTGAGTGAAAAAGGTGGTAATTTTAAAGACACTTTTTTGACGTGAGGCTGAGAAATTTACCCCAAAGACAGATAAATTGCTGAAGCGATCAACGGCATAAGAATACAGAAAGCAAAGAGACTCTCT
Source organism: Cantharis rustica (assembly GCA_911387805.1). Lineage (NCBI taxonomy): Eukaryota > Metazoa > Arthropoda > Insecta > Coleoptera > Cantharidae > Cantharis > Cantharis rustica. The sequence continues at coordinate 15,594,206 of OU426883.1, forward strand.
GGTATTATCATGATGACAAAGTTTAGAGCAAATTATTCCGGAGTAATAAGTTCTCCAATTAGATCTCCGAGAAAATAGTTTTGAACAGTGTCTTGGATAGGTGAGTGCTATCGACATCGGACACTCTGAGGCTGGGTACATGAAACGCAAATAGTCTGTATGCGCCGGGAAGATTAGATAAACGTTGCGAAATCACCATTGTAATGGAAGACTTTAACGATAAGATGGCCCAAAAAAAGATAGATAGATAGATAAAAAAATAGATAGATAAAAGATAGATAAAAAAGATAGATCAGTCTGGTTTTCGCTCTGGTTATAGTACTGCAACAGCGTTGAGTAAGTTTACTAATGATATCGCCAGGAATATTGACGATTCAAAGGTAACAATTGTGGCTTTCTTGGACTACAGTAAGGCTTTCGATGTGATTAATCACGAGTTACTCCTTTCTAAGTTGCTGTATTACGGTTGTGCCGGCTCGGCCATTGTTCTTTTGCGGAATTATTTGACTGGTAGAACTCAGAGGGTCAGACTGAATGGCTGTTTGTCCGGTGAGCTTGCCATAACCAGTGGCGTGCCGCAGGGTAGCATTCTGGGTCCGCTTCTCTTTGCCATTTTTACTGCTGATCTTCCCAGCGTTCTTTCTTCCGACTGCGGTGTACACTTGTATGCTGATGACTCTCGAGTATATCTCTCTAACAAACCAACCTTAGTTGACAGTGTTGTTCAATCTTTGAATAATAACTTAACTTCTATTAAGCTCTGGTCTGGCAACAATGGATTAATCCTTAACCCCAATAAAACGGTTTGTTTACGTGTGGGAAGTACATACTGCTGTACTCTAGCCGACAGCACACGATCTCTTGACGTTGAACTTGATGGCTCCGTACTGGAGTTTAGTGAGAATGTTAGGGATCTTGGCGTAATTTGCGACAGTAACTTAAGTTTTGGGGCGCACGTTGTTAAGATTTGTGGTATAGGATACTACAAACTGAAATCCTTATACAGGTACAAATATCTTCTTCCCCCGACGATTAAGTTGCAGCTGGTGCAGAGTTTAATATTATGTCACCTTGACTACTGCAGTGTGGTTTATTACGGATACCTTACTGCCAACTTAAAACACAAACTACAGGTTCTTCAGAACTCTTGCATGAGGTTTGCCTGTGATATTGAGTTTGGCAGTCACGTTACTCCTTTTTATAATAAATTTGGTGTCCTCAAGATTCACGCTCGCTTTGAACTTCTGTTCGCTTCCTTTCTGTACAATTTGTATAAGCGTGGTAGCCCGGGGTATCTGTTGGAGTTGATGGTGAAAAGATCTGAACGCCATCAACTTGATCTTCGTTATAGCGGGAACTTGTCTATCCCGTCTCACAAGACAACTAAGTTTCAGGGCTCTTTCGAGTACCGAGCGGCGGAGATCTACAATAGGTATCTGGACATGTTCTTGACCGGCGGAACCAGCCGTTCCTTTAGAAGCGGGATCAAGAAGATTCTGATGCTTGCGCAAAATGCGTGCTAGGGTAGAACTGAAAAGCAGCTTTGCTGATTGTTTTGCCCCTTCATCGACTCTGCTTTATGAAATGTATTTATTTTTTCTTATGAAATGTATTTTTTTTTTTTTTTATTGTAAGTAAGAGTTGATGAATAAAACTATTATTATTATTATTATATATTGTACTGGATGATTTGGTCTAGGCAACAGAAATGAGAGGGGTAATAGTTTGATTCAGTTTAGTCAAGATGAGAACTTTATAATAGCAAACGCGCTCTTTCAACTGCCCAAATGAAGACTATATACCGAATCTTTTGCCGTCGATCTTTTCTTTGATGATCTTCATATATCACAACCGACCAGCAGTGGCGGTTTTAAAGAACAGGCATGGTAGGCCCGGCCTACCCAAAATTTAATCTACATAAATAACATTTTCTTTATGTACAATATAATTAATATTTTAATATTATGAACAATTAATACTTGTTATTTTTCATTATTTGCACTTAAAATTGCAATAACAGCTGCAAAAATTAGCGTGTTTTATATTTTTATTTGTATCTGCTTCAAAGTATTATAGTGTAGGCACTGGCCTAGCTTGGTCCATATAGCGCAATGTAACAGTAGAACCATGACGCCAGATACAGCAATACTATAGCTTCAATAGCCAGCACTTAGGTCCGTGCCTACCAGATACTTGCAGCTATAGTATGATACCTCGCCATAAACAGTTTTTCTTATCGGACACATGCGAGCGGCATTTTAAAGCTGTTTAGATGACAAAAAGAATATTTATCTCAAATTAAATAAATCAATTAAATAACAAAAAAAGAAATTAAGCGGTATTTTGAACTTTGTAGTGTATTTTTAGTATTGCAAAATAGTTTAAGCGGTAGGTATTGCTATTGCGAGATCGCCTATCTTCACTTGCACTGTTATCAATACAAAAAGACATTCTTGATGAATTATTAAAAACGGACACATTTCACAACAATGTCATAGACAGATTTGCGAAAAGCAAAAATTAGAGAATCAATCATTGTTTATAAATACTATAACATAATGTACAGTTACTCGAAAAAGTATTCGGACGTTCCTGTGTTAGCAATGTAAATTGCTATTTTTGGACACTGTTTTTATTATATAAAAATTGTTTTTACAGCAATACTTATTAGACATTTTTTGTCGAAAATTTCATTGTCTTTATTTTTGTTTATATACATTTTTTTATTTTGTCGCCTCGTTTTCGACTGAGAGTGACTTAAAGCAGACTCGGTAAAACGTTTTAATAAAATTAAAAATGCATAATGGTTTTCTTGAGAGATTTCCATGGAATTTTTACCGAGACTGCTGTAAGTCACTCTCGATCGAAAACGAGGCGACAAATAAAAAAATGTTTGAAAACAAAAATGAAGGAAATGAAATTATCTACAAAAAATGTCTGAAAAGTATTTTTGTAAAAGCGATTTTTATATGCTAAAAAGAGTTTTCAAAAAGTACAATTTACATTGCTAACATAGAAGCGTCCGAATACTTTTTCGGGTAACTGTAAGTAATTCTATTATTTAAATAAAATGACTTAATAGAATATATTATTATAACTCAAGAAAATATTCACATCTTCCGCAGATTTTATCTATTTATAAAATATTGCTGGCCTACCCAAAATTTTTCCCCACGAGCCGCCACTGCCGACCAGATATAACATTTTACCATAAGTTGTTTTAGTTTGAGGTTCAAATTGTCGTTGGTAAGCAGAGCTCTCATCTTCCTGAAGCTGGAGCGAGCTATTTCAATCCTACATTTTATTTCGACATCAGGATTCATGTCGTCTGTAATAATGCTTTTCAGGTATTTAAAGCTGTGAACCCACTCGATCAGTTTATTATAGAGGGTTAATTGTGAGTTTCTGTGGTCTTCTCGACTGAACAACGTGAACTTGGTCTTTTCACCGATTCAACAAGTGATGTATGATCAGTATTATTCTGAATCCGTATTTGAAGAATTAGCCATGAATTTCATGAAGTTTCGTGAAGGAAATATCTGTATTTGTACAGCGCATCCCCATGTTGGGTTTTACGTTTTACCAAGTATTATGCTAAGCGACCGGATTCGAGGTCGCGTTGTCACCGCGGCTCCTTTTTGGGCGTTCAGGATATGAGCCTTAGCCCTACCTTTGACGCAGGACTTGGGAATCGCGGTTTATGGATTGCTTCAGCGCAGAGCTTAGCTGTCTCTGGCTAGGACGGCCGTGCTTGATGTCTTTTAAAGAGTGAAAAACTTGTGAAAATTTTACGTTTACTTACTAACCGTGCTTTTAGTGACCGAAAGTGACAAATTTAGTTTGAATCTGGTGAAGGGATGTCACTTATTGAAGTGATCATTATCATTATCATTATTGAAGTGTCATCACACAGAACATGCTGTCCCATCCTGAGCACCATTTGGTTCGTTGTCATTAGATTATCTCGGAGTTTTGGCGTATTGCTCTTTTGAATTCCTGGGTGTTTTTGGTGTTGTCATTGGATATGCGCCTAAAACAACTTAAAATTAATTCAATTGTTTATCAACTTAGTGGTGGGGTTGGCTGCAGGATTGCTTTGGGCCTCTTATACCTTAAATAGTCGTCGATTTGGTAATTTCCTAACTCTCCAAATATCTGATTGTCGGAAGTACCAGCGGATTCGTAAAGTTTTTCCGCTGCACTTTGGATAAAGTCTTCGATGGACTCCAGTTTGAAGTCCTCCTGCAGCCGTTTGTGGTTGTGGTTAGGCATCCTGTCATGCATCCTGTTTGTGGTTAGACATCCCGTCAAGCACCCTGTCACGCATCCTGTTTGTGGTTAGGCATCCTGTCAACGTGAAACGTGAAAACGTCAAATTTGTCGCATGATCTTAAAATTTTCTTATGTCATTTTGTATTTTGGATGACTTTATGAATTTCTTTTTGGTAATTTTACCTCGAAATCGAGAGACCAACTTTAAACCCACATAATTCGAAAATTACTGTAAGTGTTTGTCAGAACACGGTACTCATATTGAGGACATTTAGCCACTTCAATTTTTGAGCTTTCTGGTAACCAAGTTACTCAAAAACGTTTTAACCGTCAAAAATTAAACAGCAAGCAGAATTACTGAATGGCTACCTGATGGGTGCCTTCGGCTTCCTTAACAATTACTGCATAAGTAAAATTAGATCACTGAGACCGATAAATTGCTGTATAATATACAGGGTGTCACCGTGACTGTGGAGAACCTTTGAGGTGGTGATAAAGGATACTTTTCTAAGAAAATTTTCAAATAAAATTTTTGTGCAAGTCCATACCCTTGTGGGGTACCTCTCTTTAAAGCAATATTTTGAATTTCTGATTTCAAACGACCATAGCTCCGATGTTATTGAATTTTTAGACTTAATGGATTAGACCTTTTTTAAAGATCATTCCCTTATCTAAAAATTAGGTTATATCCCCTTATCGTCTAGAATAAACAGTTTTTGAGTTATAAATTAAATTAAAAGAAAAAATGATAAAAAAATCTGATTTTATTTTTTTTTACTTTTCTTGTGAACCCCGTATCTCTTAAATGAAACGTTTTAAGAAAAAACTAACTGCTCAAACCGAATAGGGAATTTAACGGGCTACAACTTTGGTCAAATACATTTTTTTGGAAAACCAACCGTTTTCACAGAAATTCTGATAATAATGAACAAGTACCTTGGGGTACCTTCCAAGGGTTTAGATTTGGACAGAAATTTTATTTAAAAATTTGTCTTAGAAAAGTGTCTTTTATCAACACCTCAAAGGTTCTCCATGGTCACGGGGCACTCTGTATATATTCATTAAGCACATTCATAAATCTAAACACAATCAGGATGCGTGACAGAAAAACGCCCTACCACAAACAGGATGCTTACATTTGACGCATGAGTGTGACGTCACAGACCGAATGCAAAGTTAGCTCAAATTCCCACAATGTTAACCTTATGAAAAAAAATTACGTAGAACCCCCATAGTTATACTACTCATTGGGCCCTTGTAGTACATTTTGTTGCCAAGTTCTGCACCACCTGGAGCTTTTTTTATGTGGCTCTATGTCGCGTAGCCCTATAGTGGTGTAGCATATATGTAATTTCACACTTAATTTTGAATTCCGATTAAGATTAAGATAAGTTCCGATGGGCCCAGCGCAGCCATTGCACCCGTTGTTTTATCGGAAGATTTTTTGACGTTCGGGTTCCACCTCAATCCTTGGTCCAATATTACCCCAAATAATTGATATACAAGATCAGGCCGAATCAAATTATGCCACAAATTCCCTTCTAAAGTGACTTGCACTCTCATAATTACAGGATATTGTTGAGAGAAACTGCTACCTAAATAATAAAATGTAAGTAAACACATTGATTTTTAACAGGTATAAATGCTGCCGACAATTGAAAAATTATGGCCTACATCTTAATCCACTTAAAGCGCCATAGGTAAAATATACTAGAAATTTCGACATAGAATTTTCAAAGGAAATGTTCAACTATTTATTAAAACAAAATTTTTATTTCAAAAAATTTCAAACTAGGGTTTCCCCTTAAACTGTAAGTGAGGTTTGAAATTCCGAAACTGGTTTCTAGTAATTGTTTAGGTTATCAAACAGCTGTTGGTTACTGTTCAATCAAATTGTTAATGTTAGGTTATGGTTACTTAAAAAGCACTTTGATATGAAAATAAATTAATATAATAAGGTTGTCTGTTGTCATCATCATCTACTTAATGTACCCTAACTCTAATTCTTCTAATTTAAAGTTTTGGTCAAGATTGCAAGTAAAAATGGCTATCGGAATAACTTGAAAGTTGTCGAACAAGTAAATCTTCATCCCTATCTGTTATCAATTCGTTGCAGATTTGAAAACATACTAGGTGTGTAGTTAATACATTAGTTTTTAACTAATTTAGAGAAGAATGCTTGTGTGTTTTAAATAAGTGTTGAAATCAGATATAGTAACCTAATTTTGAGGAATTGGAAACCGAACACCTTGAATTTGAGGATAGTCGAGCATTCGCCTATGCTGATGGCTGTTATGAAAAATATAATGTCTGATTACAACAATTGTCATAATAAATTATTCTTGTATGTAATTTCTAATCATTTGTTTACTTTTTTAGATAGACGATTGTACCCAGAGATTGTACAATTTGTATAAATTCCTTGATGAATATGGTTTCTAAACATTGTTAGGAAGACAATTGAGGAGGACAATGACTAATAATTTCTTTTTATAAAAATGTAAGTATATAAAACGAGAAAACTGAATGAATGTGAATAATTAACAGGTCCCGTCATTTTAACCCTCAAAAATCTCTATAAATGAAAACCTTTATATGAGAGTCAGTTTTCAAATTCAAACCTCTATAACTGAGACTATCAACTTTACCTCTATAAGCGAGACTAGAATGTATTTGTTTTTTTCTTTTATTTATAAGAGGAGCCGACTGTCTGAATTTCCTGACGCTGAAAAGTGTCTTTTAGAATGGATTAAACAAACCTTAAATAAAAATCTTTTCATAGATTGATCATTGAAAGAAAAATCTAAACACTTCTAGAAGGATATGATCCAAATTACATTTACAATGCAGACGAGACTTCTTCGTTTTTCGAGTGCCTTCTAGATAAAACTTAAATTTAAAAGCGAAAAGTGCCTTGGAGACAAAGAAAGTCTTACTATACTTCAATGTACAAAAATGATTGGTACGAACAAACTCCCACTTTTTGACATCGGGAAATTAAAGTGACCTTTTGAATATACAGATTGAATATGACAGTAATAAGAAGGCTTGGATAACAAAATTAATATTTAGGATTGACCAAAAGGTTACTGTCAGTTAAACCTCACCACGATTTGAACTTTTTCCTATTCACATTGAAAAGATGACAATTTTGTAAGCATTTAAAAAAAACGTTACGTTGCACCGGCAAAACTTGTGACGGCTACAGTTCGCTCCCTACTTTTGCAAATTTTAAAATGCCATTTTTTATGATCCAACAATTTTTTTTTAATGCTCAGAAAATTGTCCTTTTTTCTATAGTGTATAGGAAAAAGTTCAAATCGTGGTAAGGTTTGACTGACAGTTCCTGACTGAAGAAACTTAATAAGAATATGGAGAAGCAGAAGAGAAAAATAGTTTTTTTTATTTATAACTGCTCTGCCCACATGAACTTACCAACGCTTAGAAATGTAAAAGTAATTTTTTTAGCCTGTCAATACTACTAGTAGGCTTTCGTATCATATATGTTTATATCGCCAAAAAGCTGTCAAACATATTCTTACGTGCCTGGAAAAAACTAAATGTGCTCCTAGCCATGAAAATTACATGAAGAACATGGTAAACGGTAAGTAATATTACTATCTAGAATTGAAGGGGCAAATGAAAGGTGGTGTTAGAAGGTTCTACTTTTAAATTAAATGAGATACAGAGTGGTAGAAGCAGTCATGTCTCTAATAATCAAGGGCGCTGTGAAAGAAAGAGCTATGTGCCCATAACTTTTTTAACCGCTCCACAATGTATTGTTTTTAATATCACATGTGCTACAAGCTGTACATAATACCTGCACCGTAACCTTAAATGCTGTAGTGATAGTATTATTTTGAAGTATGTTCCTATGGATGTTGCACTCTCACGTAGAAACGCTACTAAGCCTAAATTTCATTCTTACAAATACTCGATGGTTTTGGACAATCAACAAGTTTATATGTGTAAATCCGCTTTCGTGCTTTATATCAAATTAGTTGCAAAAAAGTAGATATCATTAAGAGTAAACTGGGAACTTGACAATCCGCTCCAACCAAAGATGCACACGGACATCATACAAATAGACCATGCAAGCTAAGTGACGCTGTAGAGCTAGCTATAATATCTTACATTAATAGATTTTCTACAGAACAATCTCATTAATCACGAAACAGTAATCCACATAAAAGATATCTAGCTCTAAATCTGAATATGTTTCTCGTGTATTAGATTATGCACATTGAATAGTGTAAAGAAATGAATAAAACAGACAATTTTTTGATAAAAAAGTACATATTCTAAAATATTCTTTAACAAATTTCATTTATCCTTTAGTTACCCTAAAAGTGACACCTGCAGCAAATGCGATTCTGGCAAATCAAATGAACAATACCAAGAAAATGTAAAATTATGCTTTGAGTTGTTGTCGAGGAACCGCGAAGTACCATACAAAACGAAAACGAATGATACGCAACAGTCGACTTGGAACAGACCATGCTCCTTGCCAAAACTTACTACCTCAAAAGCGTTCTATCTAACAAGGAGGGACCAGGTATGCGAAATTTTGTTTTTGTTTATACTTACACTACGTGAAGATTGCACCTAAGACATTACGAGAATGAAATAGTAGCGCGCCATATTCAGCTAATTTTTAGAAAATCGAATTTGAATATTTCTCTTTATATTTATGAATTAACGTAATAGAAAAAAAACAATTTATTGCAATAATAAGTTTCGTGACGAAAAGGTAAAGTAGCCGGTCTAATAAGCAAAGGGTTCTTGGTTCAATTCTAACACCAGTACATTTTTTTTAATTTAATATTTTTTTTTAAATTAATTTTGTTAAATTAACAGATATTTACATATTATATGTAGTATATTATTATTATATACGTTAATTATTTTCTAATATTTATTTTACCCTGTTTAATCTTTTACTTTTACACAACAGGCGACGTTTCGCACGATCCCGGGTGGTATTCATCGTAAAAACGAGGAAAACGGTAAGCTTTACAGCATCTGCTGTAAATCTGCAAACGCAGATTTTGAATAGGCGCAAGGTTTTTTTAGCGTATCGATATACATAGATTTGATCAATTTTACACGTAAATAATAGAAAATTAATTAAAAAAATAAAATTACATTTAAAAAAAAATGTAGTAATGCTAGATTCAAACCAAGTACTCTTTTGCTTATTATACCAGCTACTTTACCTTTTTGTCATGAAACTTATTATTGCAATTGTTTTCTTCTATTACGTTAATTCGTGCACGTAGGTGAAATATTCAAATTGGATTTTCTCAAAATTGGCTGAATATGGTGCGCTATTATTTCATTCTCGTAATGTCTTAGGTGTAATCTTTACATAGTGTAAGTATAAACAAAAACAAAATTTTGCATACGTGGTTCCTTTTTTGTAAGGTAAACTTGGACCGAAGAGGTAGCGCAGGGGTAGTAAGCTGCTTATGAAATTTTGTACAAATTTCTGAAAGAACGAAAAATAAAAAAAAACTTTCAGATGATTTGTTTACACCCAGTTGATGATACTGAAAGGTATTTTTGAAGTGATTGATCATAAATTCTCAGAAGTAGGGCACACTTATTTAGACTCTGATAAGAATTTTGGTTGAATAGAAAAAGTTGTTACTGCGTGCACAAAACAGTTGACTGTTAACGATAGGAAACTACTTTCGTGATGTGAATAGTTTACCAAATAAAATGACCCTGGTGAACAAGCCGAAAAAGTTCCATTCAAAAATGGAAGAAAGTGGATCCATATTGGAGAGTTTGGTAACTACTTGTATAAGGAATCATACGATGAGTATACCCCTTAAAAAAGTTTCATTAATCAAAAACAATCGATCAGAAAATTATTATTTACCCCCTAAGGATATTGAATTTACTAGAATTTATCACAAAACAGGAAACGTATCATAGGGGATTTTATGAAAATATTATTGGTGTAGAAGTAGAAAACCCTAAAAAAAGAAGACGGCTTACCAAGTAATATGCTTTCGTTTAAATATGTTACTATTTTTTGAGAATTTTGATTATTGTGTACAGAATTATTATGCCAGTAAATGGAAGAAGGGAAAAATTTTGTATGAAAATTAAGTGAAAGCTCAAACTTTTAAATATTTGAAAACAATACACACTCAACTCTTACTAACTGAATAAATCAAATCTTAAAATTATGTTTACCTAAAAAATGCCAGTTGATTTTACTAAATCCCATTTATCTCATTAATATGTATTTATGTAACACCTTCCACTTCCCCCTTCAATTGTTTTAAGAAAGCTGGGTTTTGGATCGGTGTTGATAAAGATAAATATTTCATGCCAGAAAATTATAATGAAATTGGACCTAACAACGAGGAATGGGTCATGCTTGTGTCTTGCAAAATCAAAGCCAACTTTCGAAGACTTTGTACAGATTGACGACGATGTGAAGGTTGCTGGAGAATACAGAGACGACGATATTGTGGAAAATTGTGTGAACACAATCACGAAACACAAATGGCAGTGAAGATGATGAAGCAAACGGAATTTGTTTTATGAACTTGAAAAACATGTGCAAAATAACAAAATAGAAGTTCAACCGAAACGAATGGATTTCTTTAAGTGTAATAATAATATTTTAAGGGAATAACTATGATTTACATTCTAGTTACTACATATCTATCACTGCTTACTGTCAGTTTAATTTCCTCCACGATTTGAATTTTTTCTTATGCGCTATTGGAAAGAGAATAATTTTCTAAGCATATTGCAACAAAAATTTTTTAGGATTAGGCATTAGTTTTCGAAAAAACGTTATTTTAAAATTTGAAATTATAGGGACTTGTAAAATACGACATAGCAATCTGACCGGTTGCAGCTGGTGTACTCGATTGTTAAGCGTCTCGCTCTGTATTCTGTAGACGGCATGTGTGCTTTGAACTACTCTTACTGTTTGCTGTCAGATGCGGTCGACACCCGGAGGAGTTCTGTATCTTCATAGAAATGTTATTTTCCAGTTCTGTCATTCTTAGGAAATATTTTTAATTAGTTAAGCTCTATCGATTTTGACGAGAGCAACAATGGCAAATCTCGTTATCACCTAAATTTTAAAATACAGTTTTTCCGAATATTAATTTCTAATTCCAAAAAAATTTCAAATCGTGAGGAAAATTAACTGACAGTTCCTCTATCACTGTTTTCTATGTTTGTTTATATCTCTGTAAGTGAGAAAATATTCTCAGTCCCTTGAACTCTTGCTTATCATGTTTGATTGTATATGTAAAGTTTATAAAAATTGTTAAAATGACTAAAATTTACTCAAGTCGTAATTATAAGTAAAAGTGTAAATTTTGTACACTATATGTTATGTTTTACTTCAGGAATAACCAAATATTGAGCCTACATTGAAGTTTGCAAGTGTTTCGAGCATGGACAAGTCCAATGGTCCCTTAGTGAGGAAATTGTTTAGTCATGGCATTGCAGTCAACACCGTAAAGAAGAAGGCCTGCATAAAGGAATGGAAGAATTTTTTGTTTTTAGGGTATTTCAATTTTATAATGTTTAAAAATTTACGAAAGCATCTCCTCCTTGGATGACTGCCGTCGCATGCAAGCAGATCTAAACTCAATGGTGTAGGTGTAATAGGTTGCAACTACAAATTCCAAAATGTAAGGTAGTCAAGACTTTCAGAGCATCCAATACCTAAAGCTCTTTTTTAACAGCTTCGTTTGATCAAGATTGGAGTATGTCGCACTGATCTGCTATCCAATACATGCATGCCACTTTGACAAGCTTGAGTCTATATAGCACCGATTTTTGAAGTTCTTGTCATTCCTTCTTGATGGCATCTACCTGGTTCAGGGCTATGATCATCAAAAACTCCTGGATCGGTTTGACTTTTAATTCACTTGAGAGTAGGCAGTTTGTTTCTTCGGTCATATTTCTCGTTAATCTTCTGAGATACAAGATGGACTGTCCGCCGTTGTTGACTTAGGTCAACTTTCTCGTGCCCAGAGGTTGTTCTAGACACAGTAGCCTCTTCGACTGTAGTTTTAGGGGTACCAACTTTTTAGCTACTTCCTCTATTTCTATATGCTGCCGTAACTTCAATGCTATTGTGACATCGCTGACCTCAACCACACGAGCCTTAAGAAGTTGGCAGCACTTTAAGCTGTTTAGAGTGTGTCTAAGCTAATTAAATAAATAAAAAAAATGTTTAGTATTTGTACATATTACATTAAAAATATGGTATTTAAAATTTTAGAGCTGAACTGGAATATTGATGTGAATAATGAGAATTTAATTATTTGTAATATTTATGTACAGCTACAAAAATATTTGAACGCTTCTATGTTAGCAATATTAATTATTCTTTCTTAAGGTTGTTTTGGTCATATAAAAATCATTTTCATAGCAATACTTATTAGACATTTTTTGTAGCAAATCTCATTCCTTTCATATTTGTATTGTTGTGTTTTGAAACGCTAAAAACATTGTTTAATTATTTTGTAAAATTATTTTGAAGTTTTTTTTGTAAACACTACACAAAATTTTAGTTGTAAATGAGGTGCAGACGATGGGTAACGCACTAAAGCATAGGACTGCTATAATGAAGTCGAAGGTTTGAACCTCGACAAGGTATAAAATTTTATAAAAATAAGACGGCCTTGCAGCAAGCAAGCCGGTGGGAGTGTTATTTTCCTGCTGTGCTAAATTATAATTTTAATTTTAGTAATTTTCAATTTAAAATGAAAGAATAAAAGTGAATTTTAATTTAATTAAAGTTGTTTTGATTGAGTGGTGAAGTGCTGCAAGTAATAAAAGAAAATTTGGAGAATTTGCAATAATTTTGGTTATTGGTTAAAATACGTCGCAAAGAATTTGTTAGATCGACGCCGACAGATGTAGAACCTATGTGCGCTTGCAAGGCCACATGAAAGGTAAGAAATTTAAACTTAGCAACCAGATTATTCGTGACAATATTAATAAAAAGTACAACAAAAGAGTCTCATTGTTTTTTTATAATAATGAATGAACCCCGACGAGATATTTTTGGATTAAGAGAATTTTTAACAACTTGTACAGTTAGGGTCATTGCAGTATATATACATTTTTCTGTTTCGATGCACCGTTTCAAAGATACAGTGACTTAAAAAAGTCTGTACGTACGGTATAATAAAAATTGTCATCTGTATTTCGGAAACGAAAAAATGTGTATGAACAAAAATGAAGAAAATGGAATTCACAAAAAAAGATGTCTGTACATCTTTTTATTTTATTGTACTGTTTCTGAGATACATATATATTAATTTATATTTAATCGAACTGACTTTTAAGCCAATGTATCTCAGAAACGGAGCGGCAAAATAGAAAAATGTATATAAACAAAAATGAAGGCAATGAAATTTGTAACAAAAAATGTCTAATAATTACTGCTGTAAAGGCGATTTTTTTGTGAAAAAAAACCGAACAGAAGCGTCCGAACATTTTTGTAAGTAATTTTATATGTAAATAATAACTACAATATAAAGCAATGCAATTTTTGTTCTTATTCGATAGAGTTGTACACCAGCTGGTTCAGAAATCTATCTCTTCCGACCTGCCTCTTCGTGGATACGCCGCTGGTTCAATAAGACAGATTGTAAAAAATCTGGTTTTTACAGATTTCTGCCTACTCGAGTAGCAATGAAGATTTCTGGTTTAAAATTTTTTTTGAAGATGTAGACATGGTATTTTTAAATTTTAAAATAAAATTTCACTGCCCTTGTGACAGGTATCGGATTTGTTTCTTACATGGTACAACAAAATAAAGGATGTATTCACTGAAAAGGCATAACTTTTTCTTATACATCCGTCTAATATAAATTACAACTTATTTATTTTATTGAAATATTTTACTTGTTCAATTTAATTGATTATAATATACATAGTCGTTAAAAAAATATAACGAAAATTAAAGAATTATTGTTATTGCACACAGTATTAATTTAATTTGCAATAATATGAATAATTAATTTAATTTAAATATATTCTACGGTTAAATTTGAGTTATATATTATATTTTGAACATAAATATGAACAAAAATAAATGTTGAACGCTGCCATAAAACGTGCGCTTCAGGAGAACCAACTAAAATATCAAATTCCCTAACAAGTTAAATAATCGGTGAGAACATAAATATTAGTTATCATTCACACGTTGAAAGTATAAGTTAATTAAGTACGTTGTATTTGTAGTTAGTTTTTAATTACTCAGAATTTAAATTAATTTGTGGTTTGCTGTAATATATTTACCGACAAGCATAATTCTCGGCCGACATGAATTTTGTATTTGTGAAAACCATGCGTTTGTGATACATCATGGTCACACTCCATATTGTTACTTTCGGCACTGGAGAAATATAAATTTAAGTAGTTGTTAGTGTTTTAGCAGTTAGTGGCACAAAGTTTAGGCTTGAAATGTCCACTTACATCGGTAATTCTACTAATCACATAATTGTTAGCAACACATCAGCGGATTTAGTGGGGTCTTCTTATGCTCATGCAGTTTTAAATTTTAAAACCGATAAGGAAAGCGGTTGCAATAAAGAAAATATAGAAGAAAACTACACTGAAGTAATGCAGACAAATAAAATTACCAAAAGTAATGTGCAAGATTCTACCCAAACTTCCAACGATGAGGTTAAATTAGAAACTTTAGATGAAGGTGATACCTTTACTCCGGTTGTAAGCCACAGTCGGAAGGAACGTAAACCTGATAGAAAGAGAGAAAAGCCTCGCGATACTTTATCGACTAATAATAAAGCAAATTCAAATGGAAATTCAGATAAACGTGACAATGGATCGGCGCCAATTGTTATTCCTGAATCCAAATGCAAAAATAAAGACTCTGAAGTTGATAGCAAAAAAGTGTTCGTGGAAGCTCCTTTACCAAAAATAAATCCTTGGCAAGTTCATCATAAAACAAATAACCATGTAATCAACCAAGATAGTCAACGAAGGGGTATTTTACAACCTCACAAACAAGAAGTTGCAGTTAATGGACAAACAAAACCGATTTTAGCGCAACCTTCTAGTGATCATCGTAGAAATAACCGAAAGGTAAGAAAAAGTATTTTAGCTTTACGTTTTCAAAACAATTATGTAACCTTTGTTGTTACATTAATAAACTTTTTTATTATTGTGATAAAATTTGAAATGCAGTTTGAGAATTTTTATGGTCGTTGATTATAAACAGTACAAAAAATATCTTAAAATTATTTTATAATAATTATAATATTTCCTCGGCCAAATTAAAAATTAAATTATAGATTTTATTTGGTTTTGCTTTGCATCAATTTTAAATATTGCTATAATTTTTTATTCGGTTTTGATTACATATGCAATTGTTACATTGACTGACCTTAACTTAAATCACAATTCGTAAATATTTGATATATAATTTATGAAGTAAGCCTGATAACTGAGTAGCTAAAAAATTATCTTATTCAAAATTTAGATAACAATAATTTATGTAAAAGTGCGTTTATGTAATATTATCCCAGCTTTATAATTTATTTATTATAATAAAATTGAAGGTATTTGTAATTAAGTGTAGATATAAAAAATTTGAATGAAAATTGTACAGGTGTACGGATTACCGCAAAATTTAAATTTCTGCATAGGCAACCGGCGAAGCATTGCAGATTTTTCCCTATTTCGAAAACGAAATCCGTTGCAGTTCGCAAATTGCATAATTATTGTTATACGTTGATTAACAGTAAATGTTTTACAAATTAATACAATGAAATTCTATTATCAACAATTGCGACCTATATTTCACATATTTACAAATTGCAACTAATTCAGTAAGTAATCAAGTTGTTATTTTTATGATTATGTATCGGAGATATACTTGTAACAAATATTAGTATTTTCATAGCTTAAATTGTTCGATAGCGAATACATTAGCACAATAAACGTTTTTCATAAACATTACCCGAGAAAAAAATTTACAGTATAAGTTTTTATTGTCTACGTTCAGGTGCCACAACTGTGCCAAATATATCTTATAAAATTGGAATTGGTTAATTTTAGGTTAATAGTTTGGTGTAATACATCATCAGGGGTTTGATTTTCATTCAAATTACTTGTGCTGTTGAAGTCAGTTTGAATAACTTGTAATTCTGTCTTTCTGCTTTACTCCAAGTTAAGCACCGAAATCTTGCATGGATTCTCATTGTGCCTTATTAAGTTTTTTTAATTATTTTGTAATTTTCGTACTAAAACCGAGAAATTTTTACTATACACAATTCAAAAAAGCGGAATATTAAACGAACAGAAATATAAAATCAAAAATTTATTTAAGGTTTTTACTTTAGGTGCTTTAGGTATATTAGTGCTATTGTAATATTTACAGCCGGTTATAAGCCATAAATTTAATATTTTGTAGGACCTCCCTTAGTTTTTTATGACCGCTGTTAGCCGGGCCGGCATTGATTTAACCAAATTTTGAAATTTATTTAATTTAATTTCGGGAGAATGCATGTAAACCAGGAGAAAATAGTTCCATGTTACAAAGTAAAAACTTTAATACAAGACTTGTATAGTTCGGGTGGGCCACAAAAGGATATTAAAGCACGGAAAAAGACTTTCAGTAATTGGAAAACAACAATATGCTTAAAGGCAAGAAAACTTAAAGCGAGTCATAACGAAACTGGAAATTCGGGGTCACCTGAAGTTCCGTTGACCGTCTTGGGAGAAAAATTAATCAATATCACTGGACACATTGGACTGTACTGCAATGTGTCGGAGGACTCATTTTCTGTAGGATAACATCAACAGCTTTGTGGATGCTTCTACCAACCGATGGTTATTAAGTTATAATTGTAAAAATTTTTTTTTTTTTTTATTAATCTATTACTTTAATATGTAAAGGTTTTTGCTGGATAACATGGTGTCGAATCGTTCTGGAATATGGAGGAAAAAGCCTAGGGATTATGAATTTCTATAAATGGTAGATGTTCTGTGAGAGTCGTATTCTTCTGCTTGTTTTAGGTCTAGGATCTTTCTAATTCTGGTTTTTCCTGGGATGTAGATGACCATGTGGAGGGTCTTTCTGGTGGTGTCGGGTTCCATCTCTCACAATTCTTGGAAGTTGATCCTGGTTTATACGAGATATGTGCTCATTCCAAGCTTTTCTTGTTCTGGTCTATCTTATTATATTGGGCATGTTACACTCTTCTCTTATGCGGTTGTTCCTTCAATCGGACAGTAATGTTTCTGTTATTGCTCTTAAGATTTTCAACTCATTTGCTTCTGTAGGAGCGTTGATATAAAATTTTGCGTTTATTGTTTCTTTTATGAACACTTGTGCTCCACACGTTTCTCTTATGTCAGTACGAATCCCCACTGCGGTTTTAAAGCAGTCCCTAAACGAAATAATGTTTAATTTTGTTGTCGACCACTACTTTTTTTTTCTTTTTATACTCCCAGTTTTATGATATCTTTTTCAAAAAATATTGTTACAGCAGATTGTCTACATCGTATTTTAGCCGCAATTGCACGAGTCGACAATTTTTCAATAACTATTTTGTTAGCATCTGGTAGTTTCTTCATATTTGCTATTATTTTTAATTTCAAAATTTAATACTTTTGGTGCATAATCGGTTCAAAATTTTATGATTGGATATCATTATAAACGATTTTTGTGTACATTTTATTGTGAATACATTTTTTTAACAGCTACTGTATATATAATAAATGGTTAAAGTAGTGTATATATGGTGACGAATCGAGTTGTACACTACTTAAGTTTCATTGTATCCACGCATTGGGAGGTCAGCGCGACCGATATAACAAATTAATGTTTAGATTATATTGCGTACCAAACTATGTCTCCCTGTAATCAGTTGCACATCAATCGAGTTTCACTGTATGCACTTATTATGAGGTCATTATGACGTATGAATCACTGTGCCTGAGGATGGGATACCTCGAAACTGCTAGTTTATGTGTTTAGTTAGTTCTCTGTATGTATGTTTCCAAGTGGAAGGAACCACTTTGACAGTAGCTTCATGTTACTTATTGGATCTGTATTGCAGAAGGAGTATCTATCTTGAAGATAGATCATAACTGAAGAAGTTTAAATTTTATTATCGTGGTTTTCGAGACAGCACAATGCAAATGCCTGTTCTTGTCAGACCACTGGCTACTTGGATAGCTGATCGTTTAAAAACGTCACTTGCCTTTATTACCTTACCAGTGTGGTGAAGTACGACCAAAATTATTATCTATCTTTTATCTATGACCACAGCAATAAGAAAAATTATATGATGGGGGGGGGGGGGATATTATCATTCAGGACTGAAATACAATAAAGATAAAGGACAAATTAATAAAGATGTGATTTTAAAATGAACATTTTTAGCTCGCAAATACCAAATGAAACACTTATCAACATTATATCTGACTGTAGAACTGCGCTGCCGAAAACGGAGAATAGAAACTTTTTGTATTCTGATATCCTTACATCATTTAAGTAATCCAAATGCAACTAAAACAATGTTAATTGGTTTTCAAAATACAATTTGAAGTTAGGTTCAGGCTAAACTTTTTTAAATTTTTTTTCGCGGTTTTACTATTATTTAATTTAATATTCTTAGGTGTACGAGAACAGGCGATATTTCATTGAAAACTATTTTTTTAAATAGTATTATAGTAATTTATTTTGGTCATTGGTCTAGCTTATCTAAAAGTGTTGGTCTGACTTCCTTAGGTAATGTGATATTTATTAATGGAATTATATTTGCTTAAATAGTAGACACATTGTTATTGTAAGATTGGGGATATTGCAAAGCCAAGGACAAAAAAATTTATATAAAGCAAGTGTAGCATTTCCGATATAAACAAACAATAACAGTGTTAAAAACAATCTTCAAACGATAACAATAGTAACCACATTTCGGTAAGCAATTCCGGTCGATCTTCTTTAATACTAAAATCCTCGGGCAATCATTCTGCAATTTGCATAATTTTTGAGTGTAACCAAAAAACTAATTCAATGATCTTAACAGTAAATATATTTCAAAATTTGTGGGTGTAATTATTATTAATTTAGATAATTAAAAAAAAATTTGGTATTTACAAAGAATCATCTGTTTACTCGTCCATGACGACGACGTGGTGAAGAGTCTCTTTTCGCCAAACAATAATTGTACAGTTTATCTTGGAACTCTTCGCGGACTTTTTGATATGTTTCTGAATTAATGTAAGCGGATGGGTTCTTAACATGCAATTCAAATTTGAAGCCGATCGATCTATTGATTTTTGAGATATCATGGGTATATGATACAAAAATGTTTTTTCGAAAAAATCGAGCTTTTACAGCTCTTACAGTATTTTTCTGATAATATGCTATAGCAGGGTCATACAGTGATTCCTCCCTATTGTTATTAAATTTGGTTTGAGTCATTTAATTTTTTTGTACACTTTATTCGAGCTTGTTTTATAACCTTGAAACCGCGATTTATACAGTTTAACGCAACATTCAGATATTTTGACTGTCGGCACCCAAACATAAATCTCTCGATAACATTTTTTTAGGATTTTGGTTGCTTTGTGTTAATTAATACCATTCTTTACATAGACTTTCATATACATTTTTATCTAATTACATAGGCAATTATATAAATTTCAACTTGAAGTTTGAGATATGCTCTTAAAATATTAGCAAGCAATAAAAAAATCAATTTTTTTTTATTGTAAAAACCAATTCTTACTTTAGGGCCAATTTTACACGATTAGTATAACGATTATTGGCAACAATGGTTACACCTGGTATAACGTGATACCAGGTTTATCCTATTTCTGTAAAACCGGCCCTCAATTGTATAGTATACTACATATATAAAATCACGTGATATATTATATTTACTCCAACTCCACCATTGCCTCATTATCCTCTCTTATCATTAAGTTTTTATCTTAAAACCTTTATATCGTTTATTATTTATCATTAATTGAAGCCCAAACAAAGAAAATATGAAACAAATTATCAACTACAAAATAATATATCTTAAAATAAACAAACTAAACAAAATATTAAAATAATTTTAATATTTTGTTTGGTTTGTTTATTTTAACATTACATATTACTATTCACTTTAAAAATTTCATTTTTAAGTTCTTTTTCTAATCTATTTAAAATATTAATTTCAGAAATTCATATTTCAAAATATTTAATTTCGTGACATCACAATTTTAGAAACCTCCCTCACCCTATCGTCACGTAAGTGTGAACTCGCTCTTCACGCGTGACGTATTTATTTATGAACGACCCCTTAGTGTGATATAATTTAAATTATGATTCTATAATACCAAATACTATAGATAGGATAATACCAAATACTATGGATAGGATCGGATATGGATAGGATAGGATCGGATATGGATAGGATAGGATCGGATAGGATAGGATAGGATATAGGCATAGTATTTGATAATACGTACAGCTAAGCCCATTACAATAGAATTTTCGCAGCACGAAATTAGAGCCATCTGTTTGCTGGAGTTGTAATTACAAGGTTATGAATTAAGTGTAATTTAAAAGAAAATTATTTTATTATTAATATGTAAATAGTTAGATGAAATATCAAATACTATAGATAGGATTTATATATAGAGTCCCAAATCTATTCTTTAGTGGCGGGCTACCAATTTTTGTCGAAGCTGTATAAATTAATCTTTATTGTAGCAGATTGCTACTATGGCATTTCGAATTTATTAAGTTTTTTATTTAAAAGTATCATGATATTGGTAGATAAGTTATTTGACACTTTATTTAGAGGTTATGTTTCCAATAACCTGCATTTGTCGACTCACTTTTACCAAGGTGTATGTTCATATTATAGTGACTAGAATAATAACTTGGACAGTCACTAATATTGCAGTAATTTCCTTGTAACTTGATTATTTAAACAAAAAACAGCGAAGTCAACTTACCATTTGATAAAGTACTCTTTAAGGTCACCAAAAATACAATAAAAGTTATATAAGTTAATACAATAAAAACAATGTGAGAAGTTGCCAAATTACAAAATCTTAGTAAAAGCACAGTTGGTGACATCCTTAAACGTAAAAAGGAAGCAAAATCCGTCCATGCATATTACCTACTTGAGAGATTATTCATTGAATGCTAAAGGATCTATCGAAAGATGTACATCTTGATACTATTGGAAACATTTAGAAAATAATGGGCTACCACGGTCGGGTAGCTTGTAAAAAACATTTGTAACTGAAGTGAATCGAAATAAACGCATTCGTTACGCCAGAGAGCACGTAAGTAGACATATCGTGGTGAAAAATGTTATATTTGCTGACGAAAGCAAATACAGCATTTTTGGATACGATGGTCGAATGATGGTCTGGCATAACGCCAACACGGAGCTCGATCTGCAGAATTTACGCGGAACTGTAAAATACGGTGTGGTGGGAATGGACTTGTTTGGGGCTGTATTTCCACTGATGAGCAAGTGGGTAACTTCGTCATAATAGATGGCATTATGGACAAGTTCAAGTATTTACAACTTTTGCAGGGCAATTAACAAAAATGGGCTTAGAAAGGATCTTTAAATATTATGAGCACAACGATCCCAAACATAAATCACGTTTAGTACAGAAATATTTATTGTACAAGTGCCATAAAGTGCTCCATTCACCTCCTCAGTCCCCTGACCGTAAGCCCATTGAAAATCTATAGGATGAATTGGACAGAGAATAAGAACCACCCTTATAAGCAGTAAGCAAGAGTTCGTTCGTCGCTTACAGAAAGAATGAGCTCTTATTGATTCAAAATATCTAAAATAAAATTATTAATAATATTCGCAAACGTAAAAGATGTTCGAGCTATATTCGAGTCGTTGTATATGTTGCAGGGGCGGTTCTATCATAGGAACTGCAGAGCTGCAGAACCGCCAAAAATAAGAATGAAGTGTACCAAATTAATTATTACTTATAAATATAACCACCACATTTCAAATTATTTCAATAATTGAAGAATAATCAATTTTGATTTAAAAGCGCGCTTCTTATGTTGCCTTGAGTTATAAGTACCTTATCAGTCAGTCAAATAAGTACTGTAATAATTAATACAAGTCCGTTACGCTTTCGAAATCACTGTTTAACTTCGATGTGCTGGATATGATTCTGAACATGAAATGACGTGAGCTATCGGGTGGAATCGTATCCATATCCAGTATACATCGTGGTGTTAGGACAATCCTAACACCACGGTATACATTACAAGTTGTGCTGCATCTTGATGCAGAATTACATGCCGTATTTTTGTCATATGATTTAAAATTTGACTTATGAAAACAACTAGTAAGTTAATTTTTGTTCATCGATTGTTTAACAACATTGTTAAACAATAAAATGCAATAGTTTAATACTCGTAATATAGTGTAATTAGAACATTTAGTACAAATTTTAATTTTACCAAGTTTCTTATAAATATTATTATCAAAATAGAAATAAAATTATTTTTTGGCAGATCCTATATTAGAAACTCGAAATCAAATTACGTTTAATTATTAATATCAGTAAAATTAAAATTATGTAGGTTTTTTCTACAATAATAATGATTATTATTAAACTCGCAGATTACAAGATATAGGAACAACTCACCATGGTACAACGTACAACCGTTCTGCTCATATTTCAGCTCTGGTTTTACGAACATATACGATTTTATTTTAAACACATCTTGCGTTATGAACTTTAATTGAAATTATGAATATCGAAGATAGTATCTTATACCTACTAGTACATAAAATAAATGCTTATGAATATTAAATGAAAAAAAAATAAAATGAAATATTACTAATATTTTTAACACAACTCCTCTCATAAGCCGTACTTAATAAAATTTTTTCGAAAATTAGTTAGGATTGCAATTTATTGTAAAAATGTAAAATCATATAAAGTACTATATTCTAGATAAGTGTTGTACGTTTAATATTTAAAAATGTGCAATAAGTAACTTTATTTTTGAGATTGCCATTTTCTGATATCTTGCCATTTTTATAATGCAGAACACCCAAGAATATTTTTCACGAGCCGCCACTGATATGTTGTAATGATCTCTTCGTAGAAAAATCAATACACTTGTTTGCTAGGGTTAGCCATGATGTGCGGGAGCAGTTGATATAAATTTTAGGGTCGAGAGTTCGGGCGTTCGTAAAACTAAAACAACAATCATCAATTCCACAACCAAAAATTTTTCTTATAAATTTTAATTGCAATTATTTTATATTCAAAAAATTTTATATTTGCCTCGAGGATTGAACTTCTAATTTTAACTTATCAAATCTAATGCGGTATCTTTTCGATCATACGTCGCTCTTACAAATTTTCAAATTGATTCAAATTAAAATAATTCTTACTTCAAAATTCAATTTTGCAATATCGAACCAAAAACATACCATTTACCAAAAAAAAAAGAAATTGCTTTATTTGATGACCGAGAGTTTGATTCTTTGTGATGCCAATCATGTTAAAACCTTTACTGAAGGTGAGATTGGGATTTTTTACTTTTATTGTTTTTAATTTTAAAATGTAACTCTGTTGTAATTCTGAAGAAGAGTGAAATATAACTCGAAACGTCGACCAAAAGTAAAAGGTTTTGTTTTATTCTAACCAAATTAGTTCAAAATCCCCAATAAGAGATAATATATAAATTAATTTAATCAATCCAAATAAATGTTCAACTTACAAGAAAATAATCAATTTCTGCGGCCATATCCGACCAAAACACTCGAACAATTTAAATCGACGATACTCAAATTTCAAAATACTCAAAATTCAGGTCTCCGCCGTTTCCGCCGTATTGGCAAAAAAGCCATTATCCTTCCTTGACTTGCACTCTTCTACAATTTACCAAAACAAAATTACAATTACAAAATTTTCCTAAAAGAGTACAGGGTGGGTCCAAATCGTTTTGTAACGCGACAATATGTTGACCGGTAATTATAATGATAACGCTGACTTTTAAATTCGTAACATACAAACAGTATATCTTATTTGTGAAAATAGAAATAAAAATGTAGTTCTAAAAAGTGAGCAAATTTTTTGAGTTTTCTGAAATATGGATATGGATAAATTACGGCTATTATTCAGTAAGCTCAAGTTTGGAACTAATTCGATAAAAAAATTTAGAAGTCTTTTTTGAGAAAAGCTTCGGGCACGTCAACCTTGATTTTTAAACGGCAACCTTTATTTTTCTTTGTTGGTTTGGATAGACCAAATTTTTTTGAATGCGAATGCAAAAAAAGGAACTTAAAATTATGAGCCCAAAATATGCAGTTTTTATTGAAAGTAGATTTATGTGTGGTTATAATCCCCGAACGAGGTTTACGGTTGAATAAAAAACTTGTACTTGCGTAAAGATTTCATAAACAGCGCCTTCATTTACGAGTTTTAGTATTAATAAAAACATATAAATACGGAAGGACAAACTTTAAAAGTCGTAGTACAGATTTTGGGAGCAAGAAACCGGAGCACTACCTGCTTTTTTATTGACGAGCCTGATTTGGTGGCTCGGCATTGCCCAGGGGTATTCGGTCTCTCCTGGATAATAGTTTTTTATTGTGAGATTTTTGCGTTGTCAGTGGAAGTTCATTGGGCAATCATGAAATTTTTGATATCGAGTAAGGACTCTGGTTTATTATAGATTTTGATGTGAGTCGAATTTGGACTTGTTTATTGTCTTGCCAGCCTCCTAGATAACAATTTTTTTTTATTGTGAGGTTTTGAATTGGGGTCGATTTCTGTAGGAGGCAAAAGACTTGCACTATAGTAATCTCTGGGTTGTAACTTGTTATTGAAAAAGATAGATAGATCTCGTGTATTAAATTTAATTTAATATCTCCATAACTAACATTCAAACAATTGGTCATTTCATGCTTAAAAATTTATTTAAGGTGTGCCAGTTTTATAATGAAGTGAGAAATTTTTTAATATCCATAGTAGGATGTTCGCAATATTTTTTTTAAGGGAGAGACAATCTGAATTGGATTTAAGTAAACTATGAGTATTTGTCCTTGAAATTTAAAGTTATCGACCAAATTCACTTAGGTACCTTAAATTGATTTATAATAATAAATTACATTTGAATTAATAATTACCGATGGTACTGATTGTTCCTGTTTGGAAATGAAAAATATAATTTTTTAATTGCAAGTTTCCTAAAAATTGTTTTTAAAAATTTTTGATCGCATCTTATGACACCTTGATAAAATAAGTGAATTAAAGTCAAAATTTTCAATGTCATTTCAAGTACTTGATAAACGAATTGATGGAGATAAGCGGAATCTTGGTGTAGTATTTCTAATTTTTTAAATTGTTTAAATTCGAGCAGTAAGTAGAAATAATATGATAATTAAATCACACATAATTTTATTTTTTGTTATTAACTGACATTTAGTCATTCATGAACTTCGTAGTTATTTAGCCTTTTGGTCGATTGGTATTTAATAGTAGTGTATCGTAGAATTAAAATTTGTCTAAATTAAGAGTGACACGTGCAAGTTGATTGCCTTGTTCCCCCTACTAATAATAAATTTTGTTATCTGGTCAGCAGTGTCGATCTTTGATCGTAGCCACTTTATTTACATACACGGACACCTCACTAGTTTTTGTATTTTATTATACTTATGAAACTGCTACTGTTCTAATGCTAAATTTAAATTTTATGTTATCGTAGTTTTCCGTGATATTAAAAAATGTATTCGTTATTTAATCGTGACTAGGTTATTAAATAAATTTCATAATGTTACCATGCTTTTTATCTACTAGTGATATGTAAATACATCAGCAATATGTCTGTAGGTAAATTTGAATTATTTTTTTAAATTATTAATTATGTTAAGTTGGCGTGAATGATATTATTTACTAAATTACCTATTAATAAAAATTGTATAAAGTGTCGATGAAAATAGCATTACTTTTCTGCGTGTTATCGTTTAACCTTGTCGGCAGCTTTTGGCATAAATAATAGGTATAATATTAAATTAATAATTAAAAATAAAATTGAGCGCACTTTAAAGAAAACCAAAAGTGAAGTACAAAACATTGATATACCGGGTGTTCATTTCAACAATTTCTACCCTCGATATTGAGAACAAAATTAATAACACTTAAGGCACGTCAACGGATTTAAGGAGGGGGAGCTAATAATACGTTTTTGCCAACATTTTACGTATCGCCCCCTCCCTTGACTATTTCAATGTTTTAATCTTGAATGTGACACCTTCTTCCTCGTGCTTTTCACTTTCAATAATTTGTTTTTGCGTCTGATTTTCAATTATCGAAGGTGATCAGTTTTGCAAAAAATAAATGACCGACTTAAATTTGCCCCCCAGCTATCTTAATTTCAAGATTTTCAATTGCATCTCGCAATGTACCAAATTAAAGCTATCGGAAAATACTATCTCTTGGCTTTAAGGAGCCGATTTGTTCTCAATTACTATTTATATTAATCTTTGATACGTATTTTATTATCGGGCATTTTGTTCTTTTTTTCAAATCCAATTTAGTTGTGTGAAAGTAATTTTAAACTTTTATAAATGTTTATACTAAAAATGTATCAAGTGGAATTTTATCTGCATTGAAAAATATTATTCGTAGTTGACAATAATATTGTATTTACAATTTAAAATTCCTCTTTGGGAAGACGGCGTCTTATCGCTCTCGCCATATCAGCCGCCACTGGACGCATACCTTATTGTTATCGTAATATGCTGTTAGATAGAGTTCGAACTGCCAGGAATGGTGTAGATTCCGATTTCAGATTTAAATTATTGAGTCATTCAATTCGTTAATAAAGTAATATAATATATTCGTTAAAATAATATGTACGTATAAAACTTTGTTATTAAGGGGATACATCACATCGGCGCTCGGTAAAATAAATAAAAATTTACTTTACACATACTTCTACAGTTTTATGAATAATTTGAAACAATAACGAATAAAAAAATGAAAAATTTTAATCAAGTAGGAATCTTTTTCAAGGCATTTTCTTAACTTACTCTTAAAAAAAAACTTTTTGTCAGTTATTATTACCAACATGCAAAATAATATAAATAAATAATATAATAATATAGTAAATAAAAAAAATAATTAAAAGTTGAAAATAAAAAAAATTTAAAAAAATCCAGTGTTCTAGTATTTAAATTTTGAAATTAAAGTTTATTTCACTATTATTATTTTTTTTGTAATAATTATATAACACTATAAAAATACTTCATGGTACTGATTTTATTGTCTAAATAAATTAATTAGATTTCAAATATATAAATTTTATGCAAAACCAATAAATTTAAACTTTTTTTTCTATTCATTGACAGTTTAATTTTATCAAAAAAATAGCAAAATATTGAGGTGATCGCAAGCCATATATTTTTGCCAATTTGTCGCATTATTTAAAAAGTGCATTAACGGAATTTCCACGAATGCTCAAGTTTAGCTTTTAAAGACATGAGTCTCTCTCAGAGTAATGACACAGTGACTACTTTTTTTTCAGAAGAGTTCTCTTAACAGATACCTCAGTGGTTTGCCATTGCCTGTCGAGAGAAGCCGGTCAGAATAAGTGTTTTACTCCGCTCGGGATCGAACCGAGAATCTTGGCTTAGCAGTCGATGTACATAAGTGTCAGGTCTTTTTTTTTCTATTGTTGACAGTTTAAACTTTGTTAAAATTTTAGAATTACGTATATTTGGAATTAGAATTATGGTTTAACAGCTATCGCACTAATGCTTCTCAAATCCGACCTTTAAAGACACAAATCTCTCTCAGAGTCCTTCGCTCTACGTAAGAGTATAGTTATCTCTTTTTTTCAAAAGAGTTTTTTTGCCTGCCGAGAGAAGACCGTTAGAGTAAAGTTCTTTCTCCGCTCGGGTTTGAACCGAGGATTTCGGCTTTAGCAGTCGACGCACAAAACGTGGGTGAAAATTCAGTCTATACTTTGCGTTTTATTCGTACATCATTCTCCAATCAAGGGCAGTCATAAGGCCTCCCCAACTAACGTTTTATAGTGTTTTAAAGCAATGCCCAAAAAACAAAGATTTTTCTAGAAATTGCACTAAAAGGTAAAAAATAATTTTTCAAATAAGAACGAACAAAGCTCTCTGAAAACATCAATATAAAAATATTCACTAGTATATTCATCATTAATAATAATGCTACAAATCGGTACCAATTAATCTATCGTATACCGGTTTAATTACTTTTTGGACAACTGCAGAAATATAACTTTTATGATTATAAGAATCCAAAGTTCCATAGGCCTTCGCTTTCTGATATAAACACCAGGTATCTTTGCCGGATGGGCACTTGTCATGTTGTTTCGTCAGTAGATATTTTATGGTAATAAGTTGCTCATATCGCAATTTTTATAGTTTCAACCGATGTACATACATACATACTCCTTATAAATGTAAGACCATAGGAAACTGTTAACCCAGAATTTTCTTTTCCATTCTCGGCTTCGGTTTACGATCTCGGTCTTCGGCCTCGATCGTCAACCTTCGCCTTGAATGGAAAAATGTTAGTTTTCCTAACTTGTATCGAAAATATCTATTTTTATTTTGTTTGATGGCTTACCCATTCGTTTTTACACGTGACCTATATATTCTTTTTTGTTAACAACTAAAAGAACAATAACTTTTGTTAAGGCTTTGACCGGTCGTGCCGGTCCGATCGCTACCTGAATTTCGGACCGACTTTTCGTCGCGTTCACTTCTAATTACTATAACTTTGAAAATAATTTGAATTTTAAAATGGCGAAACGTTTTAAAATATTCTTAAAAGTGTTAATAATTTATTTGCGAAAAAAATTTGATTTTTTGAAAATTTTAAGTTGGTGTAACCCCTGAAAATAAAACATATTCATTCGAACGACATTTTGATGTTAAACTGAGGTTTTTATGATTTACTTTGTAACAAATTTTTGTAATTTGTTTTATTTTTACTTACAGCACTGTACACATATTTTCGAGATATTGTACTTCATAAAAATAATCCTTATATAAAAAAAATTCGATTTATCAAATTTATTACTAGATGAAATCTCTTGGGGTTTTGTGGTCTTCGTCTCTCTTATTCTTTTTTAGATGGTAAATTCGCATGCTAACCCGTGTATCACAAAGGCACCTAATGTGTTCAAAACGACCTAAAAATTATAGGAATTACTAAATTTTTAAATTAAAAGTTTAATTATTAAGAATTATTCATAAAAATTTGTAGGTTAACCCAGAAGATCACAATCGTTTATATAATCGGTAATAAAATATTTGATGTGGTGTTTCAAAATGATTGCGACTCACCCTATGCATTTTGGTGAAATTTTAGCTTTAATAATTAAGTTGTAAGATTGTAAGATTTTTGCTAGGTAGGGATCGATGACACGAAATTAGTGGCTTCGTGGGCCAACTATGGCCGACAGCGGTGCGTGATTTTGCAGGCCCGCTGAATTTGATTTTGATACGTTGAGTTTTTTGATATTATTTTGAAATTGTGAGTAATTATTTTGATTTAAATAAAGTGATTTTATGCGAATGCATTATTGCGTCATTTTTGAAAGTATTATTTTGAAGTTTGGAATTATTTTGGAATTTTTGATTAGTAGCTACTGAGAAATAGTAGATTTGATTAATTTGATTAATTTGGAAAAAGCAGTTGAAATTGTAAATTTCGATTTGGTTTAGAATTGGAAAATTTGGAATTGTATTTGTGCGAGCGAATGGTGCAATTGATAAGCCGGCAATTTGGATAAGGCGAGAAATCAAACTTCGTTCCTTTCGAATAAAATTGAGAAATTATTTTATTTTGCATTGAATAATTTAAATTTGGATAATTAATTTTGGAATATTAATTTTTTGGAGAAGAGTTTTTTTTTTATTTATCATTTTAAAAGAAGGGCAAACACAGAAATCAACAGGAAGCGACTACTGAGCGTCTTATTTTGTTCTCCACTGTAAAAGCTAGCTGGGTAAATTAAAGATTGTGCCGGGTAGGTAAATTCTTACAAAATCCCACAACAGTATATTAAAAATTTTAATAAATTAACAAAAAATATATTTAAATAATGTTATTTTTATTGATACGCTACAAAATTATAGAAATAAATTGATAATTTGCATAAATCAAGAAAATTATGTTGAAAGAAAGAAGATATCGTATACAATAATTATTTCCTGACTAACATCCGCACATTTTTGGCATAGATTCAAATAATTTCATTTATATGTTTCTAAAAACGATTTTGCAAAATATTTTTGCCGAAACCCTGAGATAACCATAACAAATACAATAAAATTCATAGGAACAATGTTGTTGGAAATTAAATGTTCTATAAAAAAAGTTCGCTAGATCATATATTTATTTTTATTAGTTCAGACGCAGGAGGCATTCAAAGTCGCAGAATATGATATTTTTCTAATTTGTTATTTTGTTGTTAACCTTCTACCTAAAATTTTTGCAAATAATACAAATTTGTATGTTCGTTTAAAAATTAATAAAATAAATCAACAATTTTTAAAAAATGCTCATTAAAAAAGAAAAAATAATTCTACTATGTTATAAAGTACAAATTACATTCTGACTAGGTTTGTTTTTTTATATTTTAAAAGATAATTTTGTAATTCCTAGGTAAAAACTAACAAATGACAAAAAATCCCTCTAGTTTGAAACAAATTTGATAAAATGTTAATTATATCATGCTAATTTATTTTAAATTGTAACCCTTACTTTTCTTTACGGATTTGGATAGAGGACAATTTTCTGAGTAAAAACACCGACACTGAGATAGTCGGTCTCCAAGTTTCAGAAATGATGATTTAAAAAGTATATGAATTAAGATATCAAGAAAATATTCAATGTTAAACTTTAAGACCTACGCTGCACGGGTAAAATTATCTATTATTTCATCATCGTGATATTTTCAACATAATTGAATAAATTTTTCTCACTGTTGGTCAATTTGGATTACTAGAGAAACAGCGACGATATTCATAAATTGATCACCCATCCAAGTGCGAACCGCTAGCACCATTGTTTGTCTTCTGTAATGACTCCTATGTATAAAACAATACCGGTATTTAATTATCAAGCAAGTACAGAAATTTAAATTCAAATTTTTATTGATATTTTGAACGATAACGATAAGGGAGATAAATACACTTGAAATCTTTTCATTTGCGGTTCTCTTACACGAGTTTTTCCATCACTTTTGAACAGGAAAAATTTAGATTCATTGATAAAATTTACATTGGTTATCAATTTTTGGAAATACTCACTTGTGAACAGCTGTTTAAATAATATCTAACAAAGAAATTCTGTTTTTTTGAAATCATTGTAATTTTTTTAAATCTGTGGCACGGTATGTTATCCTGTTAGAACAAGTATTTCAAGGGTTTTTTTTTTAAATGTGTCGATATAGAGCCAGTATTCATTCTACCCCAATAACAATCATGTAACCCCAAACCTAATGGTTTGCTATCACCCTCATGCTTTACAGTAGGAATAATGAATTCTGGATTAAATGCTTCATGCTCACCTATTGGTTTCCAGAATGACGAAAAATTCGTAACTAAGAAATTTCATAAAATACGTAATTTTAATAAGAATTTCCGTGCTATAACTCAACTAATGATCGCACACCGCTGTGGTTCTATTACTCTTTTAAAAATGCAAAAAGTCGAAACTAGACTGAAAGAAATTCTTTTTTTTTGTGACTTGTGATGATTAAACCATAATATTATTATAACATTAAAATTAGGTACAACCGAAAAAACAACACTCTGATTGGTTGAAATTTTTTACCAACCCAAAATATGTCGAACCACCTTTGTTTCATTTTTGGAAATGAAACCAAGGTGACCTTTCACTGTATTCACACAGTGCGTCAGTGCGACCGATATAACAAAATAAATGTTTAGATGTCTTTCTATCTCTCTGTAACGAATTTCATATTAATCTAATTCTACTGTATCACTGACTATTGGCTATCATTTTGTTACAGTTACAGATCATACATATTGTTACATTTAGGACGAGGGGTAAATAACAAGGGAGATTTAGTATATTCTAGACAGATGTAGGGTGAAAGTATAAGTGCGGGATTATATAATTCGTTTTGCCGGGAAGACCACAATACATTGCTCTGTCTGTATGGTCAGATCATGGTCAGATTGAACATAATGTCAGTTCGTTGGCTTTCCCGCTAAAATACTTCCGGCAAAATTTATTGTATAATCTTGAAAAACCACATTAACAAATTTTGAATATCGTTAAAGAATTATGAAATACGATATTGTTATATTTTATTTGATAATTCCTAACGCAAAATGATTAACTATTTGTAAAATATAAAATCAGTTTTTAATTTATGTTTTTCCACCACAGAATCTAGAGATCTAATTACTGGAGTTAAGAATTTAGATCACGTGGAACCATAACATCTTATAGATTAATTTGACTATATATTAAAGAAGCTATAATAATTGGAAAAGATAGCAAAGTTTTAGTTTTCTTTCCAAAGGCCAAGGGAATCAGTAAATTCCTGCTGAAGAAGGAGGCAAACAGTTTTTAATACATTCTTTTAAATAAGAAAAATAATTAAAATACTTCCAACATTTTTCAAGATGACGGAGGTGATTGTTTTGAATTTTTAAAAATCTGTTCGGCATTGATGTAATAATTTTTCGGCTTTTGATTGGTCGATTTTTTCCTGATGTAAACTATTACCCTTCCCCGTTCCATTCTTATCTTTTTGCTATAAAATATTGAAAATTGAGTTTTTGGAAATGAAACCCGTTAAATAGATTAATTCTTTAATTGATGTCAAAATTAATAAAAAATCGGTTATCATTCAGAAGTGCAAAATCTCTAATAGATCAGATAATTGGTTTGTCTATAATTCGTTTACAAATGGTTCAAAAAATATTAAATCAATCTCAATTTGTAGTTCGAATTTTTTTAAATATGAATTTTAATTAAATACGAAGTAATAACACAAATTTCAAAACAATCTTCCTTTACATTAGGTTTTATTTCAATTCCTATCAATCAGAGCTGATCTGAACCCTACTTGTCTACTATCAATCAAAATGTCCTGAATAGCAAAATTGTCAAGATTCACTATTTTCAAGGGTTCTTGACAAAATTATCAATTTTCACCAAGCTTAATAAGTTATCAACCCCTACAGAATAGCAAAACTTACCTAGGGCTTGAGAAGACTGCAAAATGTCATTTATATATACATATGTCGCATTATCAATGTTGATACCTATCAACACCGATGCGAATAGCACCGATTAAATTGAATAATTTTATTAACATATTTTGAAGCCAAGAAAAATTGCATTTATAGTTTATTGATATTGGTTTACTATGAATTGCGACACTGAAGCTTTTTTTCCTTAATATGTTTAGAAAAATAGAAGGAAGTTATGAATATCAAATCTTTTTTTTTTATATTTTATTATTATAGTCACGTGAATTTTGTTACTGATAAGCTCAATGTCATCTCTATTATACCTGTATAATTCATATTTCTATCTAAATTTGTTCTGTCGTTATAATTACTATATTCGTTTAAAAAAATTAATATATTTCATAACAGTAATAATCATATTTAGTTTTGGTTCAATATACGTATGAATAACTACTGTACTGTTTATTCCAAGGTATATTAATAATTTATTATTAAATTAATCGAACCTATAATAACATTTTAATTATTTTTATTATGTGCATAATTTTGTTGTTCCTAAGTTCTCTTATTGCTTGAGTTTCAAATATTAATTTATATGTTTTTTACAGGCTAGTGATTTCTCGGATATTGGTGACTGGCCATCATTGGGCAATGTTTCTCTTGAGGTATGTAACATTTTACTTAAATTCTGGACGCATTGTAATTATTATATTTTTATTATTATTATTATTACCTAACTACTTGGTGGTTTTTGTAGCTCATTGTTTGGGTAAACATCATAGGTGCAATTCGAGGGGGCTTAGGCTCTCAAATTAATTAACTGAAGCCAGTGTCGGTGGGGTTTGGTTAGGTCGGACCGTGAAAGACGTTTGAAATTTGACGGTGACGGTGAACTTCTTGGCAATATGGAGGTGCCACCGGGAAACCGTATATCTCATTCAACTGATGTGGGCGGCGGGCGATGGGATTTATTGAGGTTTGATTCCTCATTTGAAGCGCTAAGTTTGATCGGGCTGGGTTTTGGTCCATGGGGATAATTTCCGTGATTTGTGGGGTCCTAGGTGTTTCGAAGAATTTTCCTGAAGGCGTGGTTATAGGGTCAGAAGGGTGGCGGTGCGGTGTGCGTCTGCGATCCGTGGATTGGGGTCCCTAGTATTCGATGAACTTGGTCCCTTGGTATCAATGGGACGGGGCGAGCAATTTAGTGTAATTCCGGGCGTCTTTGCATGGTTTTTTGGCAGCCGGGTGTTTGATGAACCCGGTGCTTGGTGAGAACCTAAAACAAACATGTAAAGATTAAGATTACTTACACCCCGGCTGACGGGCGGATGAGGATGTCCTTTGGCTGGCTGTGTCCTAGATTGTGGCCTGGTTGGTACTGTCTTAGCTGCGAGATGAGAGGATTGTCCGAGAAGCCGCCTTTTTCCGCCTGACTTTTAATGTGCACGTCGATGGTGTCCATCTTGGCTTCGGCGTGGAGTCTTCGATTGGTGACGTAGTACGGACTGGAGAATGCGTGACGGATGCATTTATTTTGTACTACTTGTATCTTCTTTATGTGTGTTCGGGCTGCCGTCCCCCACACGGGCGCGGCGTAGGTCATGGTGGGCCTGATGATGGCCTTGTAGATGCGCAGCTTGTTTGCTGGTGACATCTTGCTGTTTGAAGCTAGGAGCGGGTAGAGCTTTGAGAAGACAGCTTTTCATCGGTTTGCGGCGGATTCGATGTGCTCGTTCCACAGTAGTCTGTAGTCCAACGTGACTCCCAGGTACTTTGAAGAGTTAGTCCATGGGATTGGTCTCTCGAACATGAAGATGTTTGTTCGAGATGTTTGTACTTTTTGTTGAGTTAACCTCGATACGCCATGTTGCGAACTATTTTTCGAGGTCGTTAACGGTTTTTTGTAGGCGATCGGTGGCGAGGTTTTGATTCTTAGAGGAAGTGTAGACGGCCGTGTCATCCGTATAAAGCGAGATCTTCGTTCTCGGATCGGTTGGAGCTGGCATGTCGCTCATGAAGATGTTGAAGAGGGTCGGGGCAAGGATGGATCCTTGGGGTACCCCGGCATTTATGAAGCGCTCGGATGATCGGGTGACGTTTGAAGTTTGAAAACAAAACGTAATAAGTAAAATAAGTGTTTAGTTATTAGCCCTCCCCCCCTTAATTTAGGCATAGTAGTTGCGCCTATGGTAAACATTGCAGTGGGTCGCATATATAAGATTAAAGATAATCTTTAATTCAATTAAAATACTTGAAAAATAATATTAATTTTAACTGTGGCAATGTTTTATCCCTTTGATTTTTACCAGAATTTTTTCCCATTTCAATAAGGATCGATACAAGAATAATTGAATACTATAAAAGTAAATAAAATTATAATAAACTGAAAATTTACTGTAAACCGCAATTCTATCGGTTAATTCGTGGTTAAGCTGACAAATTATTGTCATTCATTTTAAGTTATATAAACCAAAAACGGAACTGTAACAAAAATTATTATAAAATGTATAAGCGTCCCTAATTATTGTGTTATGGGAAATATAGATTGTAATCTGATAATATACTAGAAAAAGACAAAATATAATGTTGATGCTTACATTTGTTTTGTAAAAGTCAAATAAACAACAATATACTGTGGTTTTCTCGATTTGTATGTTCCAAATTACAAAAATAACTAGCAGGGTACAGCTGAATATGGTAATAATTTCAAATTTAAAAAATATAAATTAAATTAATACAATTTATCTAAGAGCACTCTGGATTTTGATAGTATAAGATGCACAATTTTCGGCGACTATTTTGACGATTTTTTTGATATTTTTTGGTTTGAATACTTCAGGGAGATTCAGTTATAGAATTTATAAAATATATTTCTATAACGATGTCGTGAGGGATTGGGAGATCCGGTTCGCATTTCATAATTAAATATAATTTGCGAAAAATGATTTTTGACTCAAAAAAATTTCGCTTTTGTTGTAAGTACATTGAATCGTATCATATTACTTTATGCTTTGTCAACTTGGTTTGGTAATAGATCAATTTAATAGCGGAAAATAGGCATATTATTTTTTAAAACTTGTTTACGGTTTTACCATTATTTAATTTCATATCCTTTAGTGTACGAGAGCGGGCGAAGGCCGGCAACAGGCGAACTCACCCTATAATATTAATGATTATCAGGTCGGGAGGCTACTCCGACCTTCTAATTTTTTTGGACGAATAAATGAATAAATAAATGGATGGCATTTTTAATTATGTCACTGAGGATTTTAAATTATTGAGTAAAATTTATCAATGTTTAAATTTATTTGTTGTGCAGTCTATAAATTAAAAATTTGAGTCACTGTAGATGTCTTTTTGGTATAGCCATACTTTATGCTGTATTTCCTGTAAAAATACGGAAAAGAACCGAATTATATGAACGATTATCTAATTCAATTACTTAAGAAAAATTTTGAATTTCTAGAGTAAAACAACCGTATGTTATTGCTCTTTGTTTGTATTTGGGGTATTCATATTCCCTAGTTTGAGAATCTCTGAAAAGGGATTCGAATTTTTTTTAACATTTTCCATCTACCATGCAAGGTGCTTTGTTAC
This sequence comes from Cantharis rustica, assembly GCA_911387805.1. Taxonomy (NCBI): domain Eukaryota; kingdom Metazoa; phylum Arthropoda; class Insecta; order Coleoptera; family Cantharidae; genus Cantharis; species Cantharis rustica. Next base: position 15,631,330 of record OU426883.1, read on the forward strand.
TGCAAGGGCCATTTATATCACGTTTAAAATTTGTCATCTATTTGATTAAAATTAATTCTTTTATTCACCAGCCACAACAAAATATGAGCATGTGGAAGGCCTGATTTTTATCATTAAATAGTTTACATGTAATGCCTAACACTCCCGAATAGTTGACTTTAATTATCAAATCCATCCACGAAAAAATCGGGCTGTGATGATCACACGATCGTGACGATCAGGAGATTTTGTCCTGATACAAGGGAATTAGTTAATTCGATTCATTTAGGTTGCATGTGAATGTTATAAATAAATCAGGTTTACCGTAGTGCTGCACGTATATCGTATCATGTACATATATCGTCGTGTTACGAAATGATTTTGACCGCCCCTGCTGTTAGTTTGTGAATTTTATTGATTTTTAAATTTGTAATTTTGTAATGTAATGTAGACCCGTATTGGGTCTTTTTTGCCAAAGATGGCCGCCGGGGCGGTTGATTAATTTTTGACTCCGTGAATTTTGAATATGATTTGTACGAAGTAGATTTAAAATTGTTAATTTTAATTGAATGATATTCAAGAAATTGTATTTTTGGTCGAAAGTGGCTGCAGCCAAAATTTGATTTTTTTACTTTATGATTAAAGTGATATTTTGGCTGAATGGTATTTTTTTGGATTGAAATTATAAATTGGAATTTGGTGTAAAAGTTTATTAAAAATTGGAAATAATTTGTTGAGGAAGCGACAACATTTGATAGTGAGATCGACGGCTGCAGCACGATATCGCCAAGTGCCATTTTTGAAAATTTGATTGCAACATTAATTTGGAAATTAAGATTTAAATTTTCCGTCTGATTAGGATGTAAGAAGTATTCTGATTTTATTAATAAACATACATTACAATTTTTAACTGCAATGTTTTAGTTTGTGAAAGAATAATAATTGTGACCACTGTTTAGTAATCCATCAAATCGCAATCTATGGATGGGTCTTTCCAACGTCCTAACAGATAAATATAATTTATAATTCCGGTATACTTCAAAACAAAAAGCAAAAATTTCGGCAGCTGCAACCAACTTGCACATATTTCTTCTTTCTTTTTTTTTTTTAATGAAAATCGCTTTTACAACAAAACTTATCAGATATTTTTGTTTGCAAATTTTATTCTCTTCATTTTTGTTTATATCCATTTTTCTATTTCGTCGCACCATTTCCGAGGTACAGTGACTTAAAAAAGACTTGGTAAAAATTTTAATAAATTCTTTGTTCTTATGAAAATTTTATTAAAAATTTTACAGTTTCTTACACCACCCCATATATGCCATTTATATGAATTTGAATTGTTATTGGTAATAAAAAATCGACCAGTTACAATTTTTTGATGAGTGAGTGAGGATTCCTTCTTTTATACCTATATATTTAGATATTAATTGAGAAATTAATTTAAAAATTTCACGGGCGTAATTAATAGATTCATAGTATTAAGGTCAACGAGTCTTCACTCACATTTGTCTGGTTGAAACTCGTTTTTTTTCTTAACGTGCAGTTGCATTATTTGATACCACACCTTGTATATTTATCTAGTATCTTAAGACAAAAGGTGCAAGTTCAAAATTTGATATTTAATTTTTAACTTTTAGCCTTTTAAAAATTAGAATTTGTGATACTAATTTCGTTAGTGGATAATCCGATTGGCTAAAAAATAAAGCCTCCCATGCCGGATCACCACAGACATAGCCTATAAAAAATTCTTAATTTTATTATTTAAAAAACTAAACATCAACTTGAAAATAATTTCAAAAAAATGTATTTTGAACACGGTTATGATAGTGTATATAGCGTCATTTTATCACATTTAAAATTTTTAGTTTAAATATATATATAGAGAAATATAAACACTTAAAAAAATACAAATTTATTTCATCTAACGTTATCTGGTTCACTGCTGATGGGTTTGGGAGGTTGAAACCCCCAATTAGCGCTGGCCTACGTCTGAATGTAGAATTAAAGTAGTAAAAAGAAAATCCAATTTATAACCGTTGATGTTAGATATGCCCAGATGAAATTTTCAGGAAAACACCACCAAATATTTTATGCCCTTTTCTAGTTGTAATACAAGAATGCAGAGGAATTAAATCAGCAACCAGACATGGTACCTTCTCTGCCACAGAGTCCCTCAGACACAGATTCAGATTTCGCTTTATAATTGAACCGCACATTTCTTCAGCACTTTTTTGATATCTATCCGCACTCGAAACCCATAATTGCATCCCCAACTCATTTATTAGAAATTTCAACACGTGAAAGTGGAAGGCCTTCAGCATAAAATATCGATCAAGGACAGAAAACCAGAAATAAATGTTTTCTAAACCTGTAACTCCAAACAATTTATTGGTGTGGTATATTTGTATATATATTTTAATTTAATAAATACAGTAACTTTCTCTGATGTTAGATATGTGTCAGCTAGCGATCTTTCAGATATCAGAGATACAGGTTTTTTGGAGGGCTAGATCAGATAGTTAACACTAATACAGACTAAAGTTGAAAATACCGATGAAAAACAAATGGATTCTAAGTGCTAAGGTAAAAGCAGATATCTGTGTAAAACCTATCTTTACACCAGTGTGCCTAAAGCGGGAGACCGCGGTTTAAATCTTAGTTGCGACGAATACACTACTGGGATGTATGGTGAAAGTAACGGAAAGTTGCCTACTTCCGGTCTGTCATCTTGGCTTTGCCAAGTTTGTAATTCTTAAATCTTACATAAGTAACGGACGTTTTTTGGTCCAACATTCAGAAACCTCCGTAGCTTGTCGTAGGTAGCACAACGTAGTGCTTAGGCTACATAGATAAATTTGTCATAAAACAGATTCTGAATAATTTTTAATAAAAATATGGAGATTGCTTACTGAAATAATTAATACTTAGCCATTAGATAGTCATCTCATGATGCTATCAAATTTTTAGAATAAACCAAAAAATGCACACACTTTTTAGAACTAAAATGTTTAAGTTAACTTATAGTTATAGTTAAATAACTTTAAGTTATTGTATTAACTTAACACTTTTTAGAACTAAAATGTGAACTACAATATACATACGGTGTATTTATATTATGTTAACTTAAACATTTTAGTTCTAAAAAGTGTTTGTGCATTTTGTGGTTTATTCTAAAAATTTAATATGGTTAATATCGAGTTACACTACCTAAATCACTTATCTATTGATCATCTCATGATGGATTCCAAATCACGAAAGTGTAATATACTGAGGAGGTTTACTAGGGAAATCACATCTTTAGTGGTTTGCTATTTTTGAGAGGAGTACGATTAAAAATAAAATTGTTTTTGTTTGAGACCGAACTGGCTACTCGACATTCTAGAGGTCACACTCTTCTTAATCAATGGGAATCTTAATCTTAATTATAGGAAGGTCAAAAGTTATTTTTCATAGGTTTTTAAATTGTAAAATATAATATTAATTTTAAAAAATAGAAAGGATCCCTTTTCTTAAGATGTTACTAACAGTTTTTTTTTTATTTATAGCGTAAATCAAGCAGTCCACATGAAAGTAATTCTTCCCTTGTGAAGCAACAGTCAAGTGATGCTGAACCAGAAACTTCTGATTCTTCAGATAAAAAGAAAAAAATTAATAGGAACAAATGGATGCCATTAGAGGTTCCCATTGCCAAAGGTCAATCTAAAACAGAAAATTCCCACAGAAATAGAAATGATCGTGGTAGTGAACAATCAGTTTCTAATAATCCAGACTGTGATTGGCCAAATAACAGGGACCAGCAAGAAAGAATAGGACGTCAAAATAGAGGGTCTAATTTGACATCAAAAAATGTACGAGGTAGAAATCGCACAACGCGGAAAAATCATTATAGCCGAAATTCAAATAGAAGTGCAAGTGATCAAGAATATTCAGATTATTCACTTGATTATATACCAGTAAATTTTTTCTTTTTTTAGAAGTAAGCTTGATTAATTTAACTTTTTTAGAGCAACAACAATTTCAGCGTTTCTAATGCTCCTGGATCTAACAACGTAGTGCAATACATGGGTGCTCTGTATTTCAATAGTAATAATTACCCTGAACTTGATACACAAACCCTGAAAGATTTTATTACGAAACAAATGTAAGTAATTGGTTTCTATTGAAATCAGAATTTATTTTAATATTATTTTAAATTTTTAGCGAGTACTACTTCAGCGAAGAAAATTTACTGCGAGATTTTTTCTTGCGAAGAAAAATGGATTCCGAAGGATATTTACCTGTTGCTTTAATAGCTACTTTCCATAGAATTAAGACGTTAACGAATGACATAACTCTTTTAATTAATGCCATATCGGCATCAGATAAATTAGAATTGTCCGATACTATGCTCAAAGTAAGTTTTGTTTTTATGCATAATTTAATTTTTTAATTGTTTTTATAATAGGTACGCACAAAGAACAAACCATTGACCTGGCCGATTGCAGATACCAATTCAAGTAATGAAAACTTGATTCCTACAGCACCAAAAGTACGAGACTTTCAAGAATTTCATTTTGAAAATCTTAATCCTAATGTAGCCGAATTTGTTCCTCATGATCTAGTCAAAAATTTTGTTGATTCAGGTAACTGCTTTTTGTTTCTTAATAAGCATTTTTGTTACGCCTAAATTTTTAGTTTCCAATACTCAAGAGTCACAACAAAATATTAAAAATACAAATATGAACAATGAAAATAGAAATTTAAAATTAATCAATGGTGAAGAAGATAATTGGAGAGAAGTTAAACGTAAAAATAAAGAGAATAAAGAAAGTAAGATTAAAAAAGAAAATAAACGCGAAGAGCCAAATGCGAAACGAGAAGAACTTGAATTTTATTTTGACGAAGAACTTGATGCTGAAGTTCCTACAGGACGTCAAAATGCGTTCACAGAAGATTTTCAGGACGAAGAAGATTCTGATGAACTTAGCGACCGTGATGTCAATAAGTTATTAATAGTTACGCAGATACCCCCTACTCGGGCACCAAAGCATGATGGCCACGATCGCACAGGAGATTGGACTACTCGTGTGAAAATGAGCCAAGATTTAATCCAAGTGATAAATGATGGCCTCACTTATTATGAAGAAGATTTATGGGTGGATTATGATTATGTACGTAAATAAATTATTTATGTATTCATTACTAATTATTTAAACTATAATTTTTCTTATCACTTCAAAAATATACACTAATTCACCGTCATCTAATTGGGAAATATTGATACCTACCCAAATAGAAACTTTTATTTTATTTTGTAAGGATTTCTAAAAGTTATTCCAATTATTTTATTATATTCCAATTAAGTTATTCAGTTATTTACATAATCCATACTTTAGATTATAAATTTTTAATCGATATTATTGCTTTATTAAAAATAGCACTTATTAGCTATTTCATATTTTCAAAATTTTAGGACTTCGGTCATGTGCGATAATTCAAAACGGTTTATTAAGTAACTAACTCAAAATTTTGCAATGACCATTATAAATACGAAAAAATTGTATAATTCCAAGTCACAAATATTGTATTTAACAAATTTAAAAAGTCTGATGGGCAAAGTTGTTAAAAATAGTTTTTACAATATTTGTGAAGTTAAAGATATTTTGATGTTTCTGTTTTTAATTATTATCGAAATCTGTACTTCAAGTTAACAAAAGTTTTGCGCAAAATTTTCAAATGTTTCTCTTCTTAATTTTTTGAAACCGAGGTATTTAAATTTGTTGTATTTCCACAAAAACATTTTGAATACTACATTTTGTACCTTTTATATTCTACCGTTTACATTTTTCTTATGCTTTTCATCAAGCTTATCGTTTATCACCTTTCAGCTTGTAACTTGGCAAGTTTACAGTATTTTTATGTTAATCTTTAGTTTAATGTGTAACTAGAATCTGATTATTAGGCAATGGAGGTAAAATTACTCACTATTTTATTGATTACGTTTGGGCAATTACTGCCTTTTTAGTAACTTTTGAAATGTTAAATAAATTTATTAAACCTCCTCTACCTGCATTACCAAATTTTTAAAAAAATTTGAATTCAACTTGAAAACTGACTGCATTTTTGTAAAAGACTAAGAGATGGATATAAAGGTATCAAAAATATATAATTTGAACTGGACTTTTGGTTGAATAATATTCAATAGGAAAACCTTATGGGAGTTTTAAAAATACTTTTTTTTAGTTCAAAAGATTATTAACAGATGATAGCGATAGTAAATTGGAAGAAGTAATAAATTGTATTAGGATAGTATATTACGATGATAAGCAATTTATTGAGAAGACAGTACAAATATGTAATCTAGCTGGGTATGCTGCGATGTGGCCAACCCGGGTTTGATTCCTGGCTTGATACTTCACCCACTAAGGGTTCTGGTCTGCTCAGCCTTCTCCATGGTTTGGATGGAGTAGATGGTTTACCAGTTTTGAGTAACGTCAGATAAGGATGCAATCCTGTTTTAGATTCATACAGGGGTCGTATTTTATAAAAACCCCTACAACAAATATACAGGGAGGGAATTCCAGAACAAGACGAGATTCAATTCAAAGCAATTTATTTAGGATTGGTAAAAATTGTGCAGCGCTTTCCATGATTTGGAGGAAGGCACATTAAACACATAGAATGTGGAGTAAACGATCACTGCCTGATTGCTGTCACTGTTTTAGATTGAAGGTGTGGATGTAATATTCGGCACTCTGCTTCACTATGCTCAGAAGAAGCAATTTATTGCGCAGTTTAATTTAATAAACTTATCTGCTAATAATCTTTTGAACTACGTGAGTTATTTCAAAATCTTTTATAAAAGCTCTTACACTATAGAAAAAATAGACAAAGCATTTTCTGTTTGACTGTAATACACTCCTGGACAAAAGTCCTTATGCACTGCGTAAATATTACTAAATTTACTGTAATATTTTATGCAGCATTTGGTGTACGAACTAAAATGTTTGAGGTAGTTCATTCATTTTAGACACCTCTTAACGGATTTTCAAAATATTTTTATAATCTGCATTACCTAATCCGTAACAGTTGTTATTTAGTAAAATTTATTTGTACCTGAAATTAAGGTACATTGTGTGAATTATCCTGAACGAGCGTAGTTGTTTTACATTGTGGCTAAAAGAAAGTTATTTAAAAGTGATATTGTGTCTATAAAGTATATTTTTTGTATAATTTTTAAATATTCAATTTAAAAAATGGCAAGAAATTTGGAAAGGTCAGCGAAACTGAAACTGGTCTTAGTAACCGTGAATTAGCTCGACGTACAGGTGTTAGTGAAGAAATTGTGATTTGGAGATGGGTAGTGTTCAACATCGACACTGTTTTGGCCGTCCTCGTGCAACCAGTTCGAGAGAAGATCAATTTGTTGAAAGAACTGTCCTGCAAGAACTACAATTAGCTAGCAATCGCATTGCTTGTAGGGTAAATTTAGTTCGAAAAGCGCGACTCAATTTTGCAAGAGAACATGAAGATAAGAGTGAAGAGGATTGGTGTTCAGTTTTGTTTACAGATGAGTCTTGTTTCACATTACAGGGTCTAGATGGTCGTCAAAGAGTGTGGAGACAAACTGGAGAGCGCTATTCGCAACGAATGTTTTGCACACAGAACTAATTTCTTTGTACGATCACTCATGGTCTGGGGTGGTATTTGTTTAGACGCTAGTATCGAGCTCTATGTTTTTGGAAATTCATTGGTAAATGCTTCGAGGTACATAATGGAAATTTTAGAAGATTATGTGGTCCTGTTTGCACCATTTATTGGAGAAGAATTTCTTTTAATGCAAGGATAATGCACGGCCATACGTAGCGGCAACCACAAGGACATACTTAAATGATGTTGGCATTAATTGCATTGAATGGTCTGACATGAATCCCATTCAACATGTTTGGGACATAATGGGGAGACAGATTCGATCCCGTTCAGTACAGCCAACATCATTAGAAGAGCTAAGAAATGCTCTTTTAGAAGAATGGGACCGCATTCCTTAAGAAAGTATTTCAAATTTAATAAGAAGTATGCCACGACGCTGTAAAGCTATTATTAAAGCTCGTGGAGATAATACGAAATACTAAATTTTATTACCTAGTGCTTTTTTTCTGTTCATTTTTTATTTTTGCAGTGCCCTAAAAAGAAGACAATTTATCAACACGATGAAAATAGAGTATATTAACTATAATGTGATAAAATTTTAGCCACCTACAACCCACTTTTTAGCTATTTAATTAGGATTAATTAAAATAATTTAAAGTGCGTAAGGACTTGTCTAGGAGTGTATAATGTTTAGTCATTTAGTTATATAAATCTCAAGTCAGAGTAACTTAGTGTTGAGCCACTCCGATTGAATAAGCTCTTATGTGAGGTTTATAGAACTGATGCTAAGAGCCATCTTCATCTTTGGATCAAAGTTAACTAAAAGAATTATTATATATGATTGGCTAAACACAGAGTTAACTGGGTTAATTCTGATCCGATAATAATCTTTATTATACAACTGCTCTCAAGACAGGTTTAGTATAAAAAAAAATTATTTCCACTGTTGGATTGGCCGTATATTGAACGTAGGGCAGATAAAATACATTACTGAATTTATTAATCTAACATACTGTATCTTGTCATTCATATATTGTCATGAAGGGTAGCTGTATTTAATTTGTAATGCGATAAGATTCCAAACCACCCTCCATGCAATCGTAGCAAAATTTTTAATCGAACATGAGACCCAATTCGTATTTATTGTAACTTATAAATTGTTCAAATTTACCTTCTCATGTGGTATTGTGCTATTATCCATCCACATTATTGCTCCACATGTGCTATTATGCAGCTGGCTTCAAATTTGTTGCGATGTAATTTTAACAAATAACCAAAATTATCACTGTTTCTTCAAATTTTTCAATTTTATTTGATAATTAGCACTTCACTTTAGTAATAAAACAAAAACAACCTTCTATCAAAATAAATTCACTTTATCATCAAATTATAAAAAAATAAAAATTATAATCACAACGAACAAAATTCACGTCCATTGCGTCGCCCATCTTGGCCTGAAGCCCTTCTCTTATTTTTCATTTCTCCCACCTTACTTACAGATAACATTTAACCAACATTTCTCACAATATGATACAAATAAAATACTAAAACAAAATTACACCTTAAAATTATTTTACAAAGCAATGAAATTAATGTTTTTGCATTTCGAAACACGACAATATGTATGTACATGTTTATAATCTATGACATTCTATTATAGGACAGACCTCTTAGTGATAGTTATAAAACTGTAAATATTATAAGTCAAGAGACTTTCAAAAAAATAGCTCCACCGGCACCTCATAAACAAAATCCTGAAGTTCCACCACCTCCGCCTCCAGTGGTAAATATATTATTTTTGTTAAATGTTGAATAATTCTAAAATTTATACAATTATTAAGCAACAAGATGAAATTCCTAAACAAACCTCATCTGTCCGATTTAAACGACAAACATCACGAAACTGTAAGACGACTACACGCTTTTATCCTGTAGTAAAAGATAGATCACCTGATCCTCAAACACCCAGAAAGCGTAAAACACGCCACTCGAGTAATCCACCCGTTGAGCATCACGTTGGTTGGATAATGGATGTTAAAGAACACCGAGTAAGAACCTCATCTGCAGGGTAAGTTACAAAAATATTTGCAGGACTGGAAGGTATTATCAAGGATTTTATTTTAGAAGTAGTTACGGTACTAGTCCTAGTGAAGTTAACTTGGCCACTAGTGCGGGAAGCATTTCTGGTAGTGTTCCACAACAATTGCCTCACTTTCAACATCCATCTCATTCGCTTTTAAAAGATAACAACTTTACTCAACAAGCTTATCATAAATATAGACAAAGATGTTTGAAAGGTTAATTTTATAGCATTTAAAATTTATATAAATATAATTTGGAAAATTGTTACAGAGCGTAAACGTTTTGGAAGTGGGCATTCCAGTGAAATGAACACTCTGTTCAGATTTTGGTCATTTTTTTTGAGAGAACATTATAATGCAGCGATGTATGATGAATTCAGAAATCTTGCTGTTGAAGATGCAGAGAAAGGTTATCGTTATGGACTTGAATGCTTATTCAGATTTTATTCCTATGGATTAGAAACTAAATTTAGGCCTCAACTTTATAATGACTTTGAAAAAGAAACTATGCGCGATTACGAAACTGGACAACTGTACGGGTTGGAAAAATTTTGGGCTTTCTTAAAATACTATAAATTTACTAAAGATTTAATAGTTAATCCAACTCTTAAGCAATATGTATCCAAGTTTAAGAGTATCGAAGATTTTCGTGTGGTTGAGGTAAAATTTTAAACAAACTCTAAACTCTAGGTGTGACGTAGAAACATTGTATTTTAAATTTTGGAAAATTGCTTTTGTTATAAACAAGAAAATTTAGAAAAAGTATTGGTTTTTCTTTATTTTATTTTCAATAATTTGCTGTTTCTGTCACACCCTGTATAACTTTAATAATACTTTTAATGGTTGTGGATAAGTTGACTAAAATATTTAAAAACTAATAGCATCTGTTTGTCAATCAAGTCACATGAGGTTTGAATACTTTCTAACATTTAAAAAAAAATACACTTTAAATAAAAAGATACAACTAATTAAAAGTTAAAAATTTGATTTGACAGATTTGGTACATTAATGAAAGTGTAATTACAATTTTATAATTATTTTTTTTCAGCCTCAAATAAATGAAATGCTGAAAGGTCATCAAGGCGGTGGTCGTTCTCAATGGCACCAAAAAAATCGTAACCGCAGTGTTTCAGAAAGCCATACTAGCACCTTTCATTCATCAGGAAATTCTCGTGACGATTTTTCCAGAATTCGTCGTTATTCAGGCAGTCATAGTGGGAAACAGAGGTAATTTTTTTAATTTATTTATTTACGATCTACAAAATAAACCTTCATTTTTTGATCTACACTTTTTCCAGTTGTAATTTTTTGTTGTTTTACTCAACCACTTATTGAGTAATTAATTATTTATTGAAGTTACAACTCAAAACATGAAATGTTTTTATATTTTCATACTCGGAAAATTGTACTTGAATTAAATCTGTATAAAAATTTATGAAACAAAACACGATAACAAAAGTCAATGGCAGAAAATTCTTTTGAAACGGAATTTGTTCCAAACTTTACGAGCTCACTGTACAATAATCTAAATATGATTAAATAAATGTTAAAAAATCATTCAAAAATTTATTTAATGATGGTTTATCTTGTATAAAATAAATCATTCATTTCAAAAACAGAGTAAGTTATGAAAACTAAATTTCATCTTTAATTTAATTTAATCTTTTCACATTTTATGGATGTTTTATCTTAAATTTTTAATTGAAAATTATGTTATTAAATTAAAAGCTTACTGTTTAAAAAAAATTTACTTTTCATGACACATTGTTTTTGAAAAGAATGATTCAAATTTATATTGCTGGAATAATTGGGCACACAAAAGCTTAACAGTTGACATTTTTTATTGGACCTAGAATTATTAACTTTTTCGGGTCGTAAAATGAATTGTGCTTTAAGTCAGAACCGTGTATCTCATTTAAGGATCCTGTAATTTCAGCAATCGATTGAGTACGCTTTTTTTTGTCATATCTGTGCTGAATCTACTGTGGAAAAAATGTGGAAATGCGTATTATTTTTTCATTCCAAAAAAATCCTTGCACCTAATAAAGATTTGTAAAATTTTGGAATAAAGAATTCTCACCAATTTGATGTATAAAAGGTTTTATTGAGACATGCTTAAATTATTTGTTTTACCGGAAGGTAAAGGCTTTAACCCTTCAGTACTAACGTGGTTTTTTATAACACGAGTACTAACGTCAGTCTGTGAGACCGATTCTCGTTTTCAATTTTTTTAACTTAGTGTTTACATATTTTTTTTACCTAAAAAGGAATATCAAATGTTTAGGTATTTTTCTTTATAATAATGTCAATTTTAGTAGAAAAAAGTTATTTTGATTTATAAAATTTTATTGTTTTATTTTAATGTTTATTTAAATTAAAAGTTAAAAATAGAAGTCGTCGGTCTGTGAGACCGATTGTTAGTTAAATTTGAAAACATCGGAAATTAGCTACCACTAGTAGAATTCATAATAACGTCACATTATTCCAACATTGCAATATAGGTTGCACTATTCAGGTGACCCTCACCTAAAACATCCATATTACTTATGCCTGATGCTGCCATACAACGCTTCCACTTCCAAATTTGGCCATGAGTACGACACAATCAGTGCGATATTCTTAATAGTAAACATAGATTTGTTCATTCTTCCAATGATAATTTTGTTAAATTTCTGTGTAGTTGAAAGTAGTGTGGATTAGATTTTACTTTGTGTTCTCTGGTTTCAGTGTGTAAATATCCTTGATGTGCATGTAGACACTCGCTTTTAAGGGTATTCTTTAATCCGATGTATCTCTAGTGATGAAAAGGAATTCCGAGTTGTGCAAAGACATTGTTTGATGTGTAGAATCTGTGTAATTCTTTTAAAGTGTAAATGTGTTCAGAAAAATTAATACAAATTAAGAAATCGTTGACCCGATGTGCGCTTACGTATGTTGCATCGTGGTTTTATTTTATAAGAAGAAAAGTGGTAGAAACGCTGCGTGTACGATTTTAAGTGGCACCCACTGTATGTACTTAGTATTTGGTAAAATTTACTCAAAAATTAATAAAAAAAAAATTGTTTTTGTATTTCATTATGATGCTCTAAGATTCTTGGGATAAAATAGGGCATAAAATAGCGATAGAAATTTATTCTTTATAAATAAACGTTTTATTTATTATAACGAAAATGCAAATATTATAATTATAAAGTATTTACGTAGATAATAAATTAATTAGTGTAAATTGTAAATAAATAAATTAGTAATGTAAATAATCCCTTGTTTCTTTCGAAATCCCTTCTTTCGAAATCAATTTCATTTATTGTGCAGGAAAATTCAAAATTATGTTGAAATTATTGAATTTCTTTCCAAAAACATGCCAATCAAAAAACTGAATTTCTTCTGATATCAGTGTTCTTTTTTTTTTGAAGATATTAATCTTTTGATCTCAGATTGAATACAGTATTTCGTTTAGGGGAGATTTTGTTTGTGTGATTTTACCTATCTTCCAGAAAATTTGTTCTAAACAACAGGTTTGATAAAATTTTAGTTTAGATATCAAAATACTGTCTGAGGCAAAAGTTTGTAAAAATCGAGATTTACATTTGCAAGTAAGATCTAAAATTTTATAGTTTTTTGGCTTTTTTGGAAAAACTAAAAAAACTTATTCAACAAAGGATACTTGCGATGTTTTGTAATAATCTAATACACATTCTGTCAAAATTTGAAGTTGATTGGTTCATCCGTTTAGAAGTTATAAGAACAGCCTTAATATTAATTTTGCAAGCTCAGCCATGGTAGTGATTCGCTTTTATAGTCATCACAATCCCAAGTAGCAAATGTGATTTCTTCAATATCGTCATCATACTTTTCTATCGATTGCATCGTAATACCTTTAATAGTATCGCGACAATATTTCTTAAAGCTAAGAGGTAGAATTCAAAATTAGCACAATAAACATACAGGCACACTTCCTGGGTAGGATTAATCTTGACCGATTTTGGAAACACATGCAATTAATAGTAAAGATGGTATAGCAATTTTGGGGGAAAAAATGCGTTTCAGCGAAAACGAATTTGGGAACATGAACTCCGCTACCTACAAAATTTGAAATTGATTCAGTCTCTTGTAATTTTTTGATTTGTCTGTTTCTGTAAAAAAAATTGGTTAGTTTCTTGTTTATTTGAATAATATATTTTTAAAATAAAACATAAAAACTCTTTTTTAATTTAAATCGTAAACCCATAAGTGTATTGAAAAGTTTTATTCTTTATAGCGGGTGCTGAATGAGTTAGTCGAACATAAGAATTTAACATGTAAAAACTTATTTATGCAAATTCCTGCTTCTCGATTTATTTTAGAGAAAAAATGAAAGACACAAAAATAATGCAGAAATATAAACTACGAATGATAAGAGTATTATATTTCATCTAGCTTTTACTTAAGGAGCAAAAATGCTCTTAACAGGTTGAGCGTCATGTCGGACACCGGTGTCCGCTATGCGGTTTTCCGCCTGGGCCATGGCGGTCACAGGTGTCCACCTGATTTCTGTACTTTGTTGATTCTGCCTAGCCCAGAGGACACGTTTTTATAAATTTCAATGTGGTAACATGTCCGCTGTGACCCTGCACAATCAATAACTGGTATCAGGTTTTTGGTAGCAAAAATTTTTGAATCCAAAAAAATACTTTATTGAAAACTCGTTCTAAATCTAATACAATACAATTCAATAATAAATCTAATATAAATTTAAGTTTTGTGGAAGGCAAAATCTGGCTTGGTCCTCGAATTGTAGGCAGTATGTTATAACTTTTTTGACCTTATTCTTTACGATTAGTCTTTCTATTTTTTTCTTGTAGCAACCTTTGCAGTATCGCCTTTTTTCACGAGCTTTGCAGTCCATTTTGGTAAATTGGTGCGTTTTCAAACTTCGACTTGCAAATTTTTATCAGCGGTCACGCGGAGGAATATCGTGTTTGCTCGTTTCACAAACTGCATAGCAGACATCGGTGCTTACTGAAGTTTCACAAGGTTATAGCGGACACCGGTGTCCGCCTTAATTGTTTGAGTTTTGAAATACTTTATTGGTCAAAATAATATAAAATAGGTGTATAGAACTACGCGAATTAAAAAAAAAAGTTTTGGTCCAGGTGGAAAGATTATTCAAATTCCCTTGGCGTTGAACATGTTAAAATTGTTAAAATTTTCATTTATCAGACCGGCCATGAAATAAATTTAATTTAATTTCTATTATGCATAATTTATAAATAATGAATAATTACAAACAATTAATTGATAATTAAATTTACAGCAAATGTTCAAACAGGTTTCTATATTCAGCTAAACGAGAACCAAGTCTATCATAAAAGTTACGTCTATATTTGCAAGTTGTCTTTCGGTAATATTGTCATACTCCTCCACAATTTTATTTTTTAATGAATCAATATTTTAGTATCGTTCACCATAAATTTTAGATTTTAAATTACCCCACAAAAAAAGTAATTTGGAACCAAGTCTGGTGACTGAGCTGACCAGTTTATTGCTTCATTGCGTCCTATCCAAGAATTGGGATAACATTCATTTAAATAATTAGTTACATCTTTGGTAAATGTGCCGGACATCCGTCTTGCTGATAGTAGATTATGTTATTTTCTCCTGCCACAATATCAATTGCCGGTCCAATTTTGTTTTGTAACATTTCTAGATATTTTAGTATATTTAAATTTCCATCAATACAAAATGGTCAGTCTGATGATGTTTGCTCCTAATATCCCTGGCTAAACATTTACAGTTTGGCAATACCGTGAACGATTGTTGATCATTAAATGAGGGTTTTTGGTGGACCACAACCGAGAATTTTGAACATTTGGTTCCTCATCAGTACTAAACGTTGTCTCATCAGTAAAACAAATATTTTTAATAAAATTTCTATCCAAATTGGCTTTTTCGATTCACAGAAGGTATTATCATTCTTCTAAAAATTCCTTAAAAATTTCTTGATGTTTGTGGAACTTATAAGATTGAAATTTATGTTTTCTCATAATTTTGAACGCCATAGTGTGATGAATATTTAACTCCGCACTAATTTTTCTCGTTCTGATACATCAATGAAATGACAAATCACGTTTCTGACAATATTGCAATTTTATATTAGTCTAAAAATTGTGTGGTAAAATTTCGACTTTTTCTTTAACTTTCTTTTTTGGATGGTTCACTACAGCAGCAATTACAATTGTTTCGGTATCTGTACCCGGAGCTTTACCAATATTGATTTCTTGTAAATTTAATCTTTTATTTCTGCAGGTCTTGCACGATGGCTTAAATACAGATCTATTTTGATTGATTTTGATTATCAATTACATTTTGAATTGTTGAAAGAGTAGGGATTGATTTTTCTGGATATTCGCGAATTAAAATCAGAATGCGACGTCTGGTGGCAGAATTGAGAATTTATGTTGACAAATCCTATCTATAGTATTTGATATTTCATCTAACTACTTATATATTAATAATAAAATAATTAAAATAATTTTTTTTTTAATTACACTTAATTTATAACTTTCACTTTCCAACTCCAGCAAACAGACTGTTGCCATTGGCAGGTAGACTGGTTATAAATGTAATGTTTTAATTGTTAAGGCTGTTTGAGCCAAAGATTTCTAAAAATCGGAATCTACAAACGTAAGTAAAATCTCAAATTTAATAGTTTTTTTAGAAAAACCAAGAAATTATTCAAAAAAGAATAGTTGCAAAGTTTTGTAATAATCTAGTATACATTCTGTCAAAATTTGAAGAATTTCTGTCAAAATACAGGATAGCATGAATCGTAGATAGGTGGATCGAAAACTGTATTAGAGAAATCATAAAAAAGTAGCGATCTTTTCATCAATGCCACTTTCGACCTATTTAAAATAAAACATTTTAACGGTGGCCACCGTGAATTTGGAGAAATACGCTGCCTGTACATAGTACAGGGTGTCCCCCGTGACTGGAGAACCTTTGAGGTGGTGATAAAGGACATTTTTCTAAGACAAATTTTCAAATATAATTTTTGTCCAAACGGCTATAGCTCCGTTATTATTGCTTTTTTTTAAGCTTAATGAATTAGAACTTTTTTAAAGATCATTCGCTTATCTACAAATTAGGTTATAATTATAACCCTTTATCGTCTAGAATCAACGGATTTCGAGTTATAAATTAAATTAAGGGAAGACTTGTTAAAAAAATTCAGGTTTTATTTTTTTTACTTTTCTTGCGAACCTCGTATCTCTTAACCCATTCGCGGCCAAATAATTTTTTTTAACTTTTATGACGTTTTTAGTTTTAGTTTATGCCCTTGAATTAAGAAACAATATTTAAAAAAATCTAATTTGATTTTGAAGCACACGGTGTTAATAAAATAATTTGTTCCATTATTGGAACTTCATTACATAGATGCATTAAACAATAACGACCAGTTTAAAAATATTAAAAACGTAACCATTTGATACATTTTGAGACCAAAATTTGAATCTGTATCTAATGGGCTTTCCTTGAATTCGTTACTTGCAGCTATCATGACTGTAATAAGGAACCATAGATTCATCAACTGCTATTCGTACATTTTTGTATTTTAGTAATACCAGGTTCAGTTGATCTATAAGTGGTCGTACTTTAGCAAATTTATCATTTGGCGGTAACTTGTCAGAAAAATCACCCACATTTTTGTTATCCGATAATTCAGAGCCGTCGTCAGAATCTTTTGTAGGAGGAACAATGTAATATAGTTGCAAAATCAAAGTGTTCCTCGTTAATTTATTAAGCAATGTATTCAAACTGGCTGAACAAGTGAATTTTTTTCTATAAAATGATTTACTATCCATTATTTATCAAATTAAAAAAAGAATAAATATGTAATAGATGTAGCCATGTTCCGATATTGGAACACCGCAAAAATAAAGAAAACAATGCAAAATAATTAGAATTTAAATTTTTAAATTGTACCTACGTGTTATATAAGCAGTTAACGTCATTTATAGTACAATAGAACTAAATATTTTGCGATAAGAAGTATAAATAAACAGCTTTGAAAATTAAGGTTATAAAGCCTGTCCACGAAAAAAACCGACCACTTTGAATAGCATGTTTTAAGTACAATTTTTATTGCTCAATGTAAAATTTTATGACCATTGTGATCAGAATAATCTGAGGAACAGCGTAATAATAGTAATAGTTTGGTTGTAGCATCATGGAGAGTAAACAAGTGAAAAGAAGAAACGCAATTTTGCCACGCACTGCAAAAATCCGCGAATGTCGCAAAGAGAATTTGCAAAACAATTAAAGATACCGAAATCGACTATTCAAAATGTGCTGGCGAGATTTAAAAATGACTGTAGTGTTAAGAGACAACGTGATTTCGGTAGAAAACGGGGTTCAGTTAATGTTTATTTAAAAAACAAAGTGTTAAGAGAATTTAAGCGTAAACCGAACACATCGGTTAGGGACATGGTCGATAAAGTCTGTACATCAAAATCAAATGTGCAAAATATTAAAACTCGTGAAATATTAAAACGAGATCGCGTAAATTAGACCTTGATTATTTAACAAAATTTGGGAACTGTCACGTATGTATCACACGATTTTAACTTTTTCTATTGATTATTGGTAAAATGACACTTTTCTAAGCATACTAGAACAAAAATTTTGTTGGATTATAAGTTAGTTCTCGAAAAAATCGAATTTGAAAAATTTAAATTTACATGTATTTTAGATACACCTTTTAACACGGCTGCATGATTAGCCATTTTTGTGTAAGGCAAAACAATTGTAAAATATCCCCGAAGAATGGCAGAACTCGCCAAAGGTGGAACTCGAACTCGAAAGGTAATCTACGTTTACCTGGAATCCGAGATTTGCCATAAATAAGTTATTTTATAATAAGGCCGAAGACGCCCGGCGGCCTGTAATGTATTCCGATATTTTAATTAACCTAATAATTCGAAACCCATCGAAAACGCAATTAAAATTACGAATTTTAAAGCTTAAATCTTAACATTACAATTTGCATGCTGAGCGGGTGGCCTACAGTACAGAACTGGGTATATCAAGTTACACGCCCCTGCTAATTCGCATTTTTAAAATGCCGTAATTTCGACAACTATTGCATAATCCAAGAAAATTTTTGTGTTAATATACTCAGAAAATTGTCCTCTTTCCAATGGTAAAAAAAAGTTCAATTCTTGTGATCACATACGTGACAGTAACCCAAAATTTAAATGTTAATTAATAAATTTAAATGAATGACGAGACTTATTGCAAAGCAGATTTCCGGCAGTTACCTGGACAAGAATTTTATGTTGAAAGTCATTTGTTTGTGCGGCTTAAAATCTTAAAAAAATATAAAAAAGCCGCCGATTCTTTCAATGTCAATGCTGTGCAAACTTTAATAAGTGGAATAAATCGGAAAGTGAAAGTATTTTTTAGGGACATTTGAAATAATTGTTTTAAAATTTTTTTTTGTTAAAAGGTACTTTGTAAATAACTTATAATAAATTACTTTTTAAAATTTCTGCAGTTTTTCGTTTAAGCAGAATAATACAGGTGGTCGGACTTTTTCGTTGACAGGCTTTACTTATTTGTGAAAATTTTAAATGACCAGCGTTGCTAATGCGACCACTTTCAAGAAAAACGTTATAATCACCTTTAACACGTGCTGTAGCCCTAAGCAGGGCCGTATTTAGACTAAATTTTCGGGGGGAGGGGGTTTAAAAAAATTGCAAAATAAATAGCTAAGTTATTAAAATACAAAAGGAGTTTTTCTAAATTTAAATTTTGTTAAATTAAGTTTTGAAATGTAATGTTTGGAGAAAAGTGACTAGAGCAGCGGTTCCCAATTAGTTTTGGCCGCGGAACCCTTGGGCGATGTAAAAAATTTGGCGGAACCCCAAGCCGATTTGTTTACTGCATACAAGGTTGTGTACGTACGCTACCCCGTCCCCCCCGTGACCAAGTAAATACAAATATCAAATTATTTATTATAGAATTATAAATTATTACAATTATTATTAGTGAGAAGTCAAGTCAAGTCGCTTTCGATACTTTGTTTTTGTTCCTGAATATAATGAGAATCCAGTCTCACACTTGTATGTGCTCGCAAATGGTAGCAAAATACGGTTTGCACTTTTGAACAACTCCGGATATTCCTTGCGCAGTTCATTCCAAAACACGCCAAGCGGAACCTCTTCAAATTTACTTACCAATTAGAAATCGCACCTAATTTCAATTGGATTTTTGAAATCTACAGCAGAAAATTCGACTGGACGTTAGCATTCGATGAATGGATTGCCATCGGATGGAATAGAAAAAAGTTAAAAAAATATTTTAAGCAGCAAAATTTATTTTTACGCCATTTTTAAATTCTTTTTGGCGGAACCCTTGGATTTTTTTGTGGAACCCTAAGGGTTCCGCGGAACCCTATTTGGGAACCGCTGGACTAGAGGGAGGTTTTTTTTACTAAGATGGCGGAAACGGCAGAGGCCTATATTTTGCTCCGCTGATTTTTGAGTATAATTTTGTGCAAGTATTTTTGCAATTAAGATTTTATTTTTGAGTATTGTTATTAGAAATTTTTGTTTGAAAATATTTTGTCGAAAGTTACCGCAAAAAAAATTGAAATTTTGTAAAAAAATTGTTTTTATTTAATTAAAATAATTATGTTTTTGCGCGATTTTTCTTTATTTGAGTTCGATATTCAGAAAAAATTTCGATTTTTATGAACTCTATTTAATGGTTGAAAATAATTTGTCGAAGGAGCGACAAAGTTTGATTACAGGTTGACTTCTGGGCGGGCGTTATAGCGGATAAAATTTTGTTTATATAATTTTAAAAGTTTTGTTTACTACGATATTTTTAATAAGTTTAAACTTATTCATATTTTAATTTTAAACTCTCATGTAAAAAACCGTTTTTAAATAAAGTTTTTTAATTTTAATGTTTGAATAAAAATCACAAACTAAATTCTTATTTTACCGATGGCGATAGTAAAATAATGTTGTCAAAACGAAGAACTAAATTAGATTGAAAGAAAATTTCACAAATCTTAAGCAAATATACACTTATGTACAAAAATATACAAAATATAAAACAATTTATGGGTTTACAATGCCCATTCTAATTTATTGCGGAAGTGTTATTTTAAGCTATTATGCTGCCCATGATGGTCATAAAATTTATGTTCCCTTTAAAATTTTTGGTGCAAACAATTTATTGCAATTTAAAATTTTTACCATAATAGTAAGAATTAAGATAAAATACCTATTTCATTTATTTCAATATAATTATTATTCAAAAAATCGAAAATTAATTAATAGGAGTAATAACTAACAATTAATTAAGTGGTCGCAGACTTTTACGCAGTACTGTAAATATTTAGGGCATTTTTATATTTTTCATCTTCGGTTTGTATGGTTTTGCAATTTAGTAGTAGTTTAATTAGTAGTTAAATAGTTTAATTTGGGATTTAATTTATTAGAAATATCTCTTTAGTTTTAATTTTTATTTAAAAACTTCAAGTTTACTGTTTTTGTTATAGTTGTAAAAATTGTTTTTGTTTTTTCTGATTTTTTTACGATTGCAGTAGAACTTCCAGTACTTTATTAATTGATAAATAATTTCGGCGGGGGTTGTAACCCCTAAAACCACCCCCTTAAATACGGCCCTGATCTTCACTTTCTACTTTGAAAAAACGAGCAAGCTTTTTTATATGTGGTTGTACAAGCCTTGAAGATGATTCATACCAATGTCGTCCAGAAACTGCACACCATAAATCGTGTAACAAGTTCATCATACAGTGTTAAATCATTGACGAGTAAAAGTGCGAAGTGCCTGAAAAAAAGAACGAATTTGTAATATTTTGCATGAAGAAAACGTATTACATATGAAAAAGCTTTGTGCAAGATGGATGCCGCAATTGGTAACAATTGACCAAAACCGCATTCGAATGCGTATTTCTCAAGAATATTTGAATCGTTTTACGCAAAATAAAATGGATTTCAAGCGTCGCGTCGTTTCATAACTGTTGATGAAACTTGGATACACCAGAGTGAAATAAACAGAGGAACCATGGGATCGAAGTTGATGGAAGTGCACCGAAGAAGGTAAAGACGATTTCATCAGCAGGAAAGGTTATGGCAACATTTTTTCGGAATTACAAAGGTGTTTTCTTCATCGATTACCTTCAAAAAGGTAAAACAATTAACCTTTTGGATCAGTCGAATGCAAAAATTCCTGAAAAAAGACCTGCTTTAAAGATGAAAAAAATCATTTTTCATGCACATGTTCACACAAGCTTTTTAATCACTGATAAAATTCAACGAATTTAAGTACGAATTGATGGAACATTCAGCGCATTCACCAGATTTGGCTCCCTCCTATTATCTATTTCTAAACCTGAAAAAATTCCTGACTGGAAAGCGTTTTACATAAATGACAAAGGGAATAAATTTACTGAAGTTTCAGGAGATTATATTGAAAAATAAAACATATTTCACGTCAAAAAAAATTTCAATTATTGTTAGGTCGAGAACTTTTCAGACTACCCTCGTAATATATTATTTTTTATTTCGATTTCCATAAATATTGTATGTATACTAGCAATTAATCAAAGAAATACAAAAGTAAAATCAAGGAACTAGAAAACATAGCACCTTGTGTACTTCCCGTCTTATTTTTTAAAAGTATTTTTTTTTTAATTATTGTAACATAATTTTTAATTCTGACATGTTTTGATAAACATTGTAAAATTAAGTGAATATCTGGTTGGGGGGGGGTCTGATGTAATCGGGTAATAAATTAAAATTAGAGCAAACATCCTTCAATACAGTTGTTCAAAAACAATTAAATATCCTGTAGTGCTCACACTCTCTTTTAAAACTCTCATAATCTTATGGGTCGATGCGTTCTTCAAAGTAAATGGTTACATATAAGACAATAAAACGATTGATATAAAAATGGTATTTATTTTGCAACCTGCGACTCACGCAACTTGTAGACCAGCACGGATTTGAAGAACTAATAAACTTTCCCTTGCACAGGATCTCTTCTTCACTTATCTTCAAATAATTGTAGTCACCTACTTTTGTGGGATGCCTCTGGATCGGAATAATTGTTTTCGGATTTCGTACTTCTATAGAATCGAAAGATTCTTACTCTGGTAAACGCGTGGCGGAGATGATTTCTAAACTTGGAAAATATCGGACCTCTAGTCCACACTAATTATTTTGTTGGGTCCCCAAACAATACAAACTCTTTCACAAAACTCTTGACACGCGTTTATTCAAATAATTCAACTTGACTGTCTTGGACCACGATCTAAGAATGACTGTCGGTGCTGGCCGTTATTATTTTTTATATCCCCAACGTTCCTGGTGAATCATCTCTTTTTCATTGGTTTCCCCATGATTCTTTTATTTTGATCTAGATTTTTATTTTTATATGCGTGTTTGCTGTGCTATCCTGCCTGCATCTCCATAAGTTATAACAATAGCAACAATTAAAAATATAAATAAAATTTCATTTAAATGCAATTAGTAACTATGACGGAAAAACCACTTAAACTAAACAATATAACTTAAATTAAAGAACAAATTCAAATCGCGCACCAAATAAAAGCCTTGCTTTTATTGTTCCTCGGGTTGCAAAGTTAATGTTTTATTTCTAAATGCGCAACCCATCTCTTACCGCTTGGTGTGGACACAGCAATACACTACAAGCTAAAATTTAAAATTTCACAACAAAATTCTACACGATTCACTAATTATTCAAATACCTGCAAACAGACAAAACGTACATACATTATAACAGCAGCTTTCAATTAACAGAAAGAACAATAGAATTTGCTGTAATTACTTTTTCCAGAACTGCACATCATAATCTTGCCAAACTTGGACAGAAAAGTTTTGTAACGATGGTGCTTGGTGCAATGTATGATATACAGGCTGCATGAAATGTAACTAGCGTTCAGATCGTTATGTGAGGGAGGAATATGATTCACACAAACTACCTTTCAGAAACATAATAATAACAATAAACGTTATTTATTAAGAAAAATTTACAACTCTTATGCCCGGTTGACCAACTTTTGTCAAGGCATTTGATCAACGTCAAACGTTTTGACTCCCGTTAAGTCATAAAAATCTGTTTCATGTTAAACGTTGGTCAAATCTCCGATCAAATTTGACGATCGAATATTCCACCAAAACTGCCAAAACTTGGGGCCAATTGAAAACGAGTAATTTGAAATTACATTGCAGCAAATCTGAATAATACTTGGTTACAAATTTAAAGAACGTTAAATTTGATCAATGTTGGTGAAACGACTTTTAGTTTAACAAGGCGTAAAAATTTGACGGAGCGTTAATTTGATCAGCGTCAAAGCATATTTATCAAAGGTTGGTGAAACCAGGCATTAATAGGATGATTTCTAACAAAAGTGAAATAAGCAGTCACACAATTTATCAAAATTACAACTTAAAACACAGTACATTTGTTAAGCCATGACGGAAGGACACTACACTCATTAAGGCAACAAAAATTCTTTCATAATAATGCAAAACGTCTAAGTTACATGACATGAGAGGTATATACAGAACAAGGCTTTACTATGCTTTAAAGATAAACCAGCTTGCCACTTTTTCAAGTTCTAGAAAGTAAAACTCTGAAGAACAACGAGAAGTACTGGTCAACTTGCAAGATATTCAAATCCTAATAAAAAGATGTGATGTTTATAGAAGAAACTGTGCAAACAAGAATTCTGCTAGAGCTGGAGCTTGCACCTATAATCCTGGGTGAGAAAATGTCATGTGGGTTCTGTTCTAGGTTTGCTACTGCAAATAGATTATGAAGACAAAGATTGGTTTGGGGTGAGAAACAACCGATGGCTGAGTGGGTATTTTGTAATTGATATGTAGATTCAAATAGTTTGTTTTTGAAAAATAAGCACTCTGTTAATTTTTGTTACTAAACCATGAAAATAAATTAGTGTTTTTACCAAGAAGACGTTGCCATTGCTGTTTTTAGAAAATTTTGAACAGTTTCTAATTTGATAACTCGAACCAGTTTGGGCGACATATATTTAACAATCACTAAGCTAGCCTGCAAAAATACAACGAAATTTAAGCCATCTTATATAAACCCTCTATATTTTCTTTCTTGTTTCCTGGTTTTTATTAAGAAATTGTTGACACTTACATTAAAATTTTAAAAATATTTTATTATAAATATGTTTTCTTTTACAGAAAAGAGTCTTTAAATGTGCAAAGCGACGGTACCGTAACGAACAGTTACCGCTCTAATAATCGTACCAATTCGGTTCGTTCAGTAACTAGACCACGCACAGAATCTTGGAGAGCCAGGGATTCCGATGGTGAGTGACTATTTTATTTTGTTTGTATTTTACGATTTATTTATTATTTCAGAGACCCCAAAAGATCAATAAGCACTAAAATAAATCTTCCGTTTTTTGAGTGATAACCATCATGTATTTGGTTGGTACGAAATAAAAAAAAGTATACTTATTTTTTTTACAACTTCAACTGGCTTTTTATATAAATATCAATAATTAAGTAGAAGTAGTTTGGCTGTTTGTTATAAATATCAGCACTGATAATTTGTACAGAGAAAAATGTAAATATTGCATCATAAATCGGCGAGTGTTATTGGGTGCCATTGCCTTATTATTCAGGATCTTCATATTTTTATAGTAAACTACCATTTTAAATTCTTCCACCAAAACAGAAAAGTTAAAAATGCTATTTACCAAAATTGCCATCAAGAAGACTTACCTTTCAAATGTGCTTATTCCTAGAATAAAATTGTTTAGTCGCAAATACCACTTGCATTAAATATAAATACTTGGTTAATCTGTATATTATATTTTGTTTTAGCATTTATTATACTAGTTGTTTAGGATATGTGATTGTAAACGCATTAGGTTATAAGAATTGATGAAGTTGGATTTTGCAATAGCTAAAAAACCAAGTGTTATTGCATTTCCTAAAAAAAATTGTTTTGTATTTTAATGTTTTTGTTATATTTGACTTGCTTTTGTTATACATATATTTACTCTGAACTTGATTTCTTTTGTAAAAGAGTTGTTATTGAGTTTTTGCGCATTTACTTATTGTAGAATTTGAGTTGACAAGTTTTGAGATTTTTTAATAGCTTGCCTGCCTTATGAAAAACAAGCATGTGATATTAAAATTAATTCCTTTTCAAAGTTAAAACAAGGTTTTTTTTTCAAAATTATTATTGAACTTTTGCCTTATCTATCTCAACTACTACTGTACTAATGTGTCTCTACTACTGTACTAATTTTTGTGTGCCACCTTATATTATTTAGTTCTTAATAATTTTGCACGTGTTAAATTAATGCAAATTAACTATTTTGGCAAATGCAAAAAATTTCGTTTTTGCACGTTTAACTTTAATTCATATTTTTAGACTGTTGCACTTTTTGTTGTATAATAATGGGATTAATATCGAAATTACTTGGGATTTTCTTACAAAAAATTTAATTTTCAGTTTACAATGTAGGCTGCTAAATTTTTATAAAATAAATATATACAGTGAGAATTGTTTAATTTCTTCAAGTTTTATACCTTGGAGATTATTTAGTTATTAGTTATTGACTTTATAATTTAAAACTTTAAACCTTCAGTTTGGGTAGCACATTTTGTTTTCCACCGCCTAGGTTTGACAAAATATAGCGCTTTTCTAATGAATTTTCAATTTCACAAGGCCTATATTTTCATGTTTGAAAAGCCGTGGTGGAAAAATAATGTTGCACACTAGCAGGGTTTCCTGAAATTACTGCTCACTATAATAGAAAATATTTTATGCTTGAAAATTAAAGTAGTAATTGTGTGTAAATAACGGTTTTAAATGCCAAGGACTTGGGTAAAAAAAAACAATTTGCACATTATAGAAAATATAAAAGCAGCTTTGCGTGTATATGGGTAGTCAAACTTATTTAGATTAGAATTGCTAGATAACAATTTTCACTGATTGCTGCAAAAGGACACTATTTATTGCTATATAACAATTTTGATTGAAAAATAATGCTATTTTGCTATATAACAAATTTGGTTAAAAAATGATGCTGTTTATTTTATTCGCCTATTTGGAAGCCCTGTGTATGTTGCATTCTGTACTTTTTTTTTATATTTCAATAATTAATCGTGGTATAATTTTAATTACTTAAGGAGTTTTAATTTTAATTAATTTTTAATTTGTTGTAGATTTAATTTGTTGCTTATACATTAAAAGTTATCTTGGAACTGCATGATTATTTTTGCAACTACATAAATTTGTTGTAATAAAATGTAAATTGTAAATTGATTTGTGGTTTAAGCAGTGAAACTTTATTATAACTGTATCTGTATTTATTAGATTTCAACCCCACGCACACGGCACATTTTAAATTTTGTATTCTGTTTCAGATTAAGAGAAACAAGTGATTGGGTTTAATATCCGAATTGTTATTTCTCATATCACCAGTACTTGACACGAGATTATCCTCAGATAAATTTTGTTTTCTAGAGGTAATTTTTTTTAAAATTTCAATTTTATTTGCCGTTCTACAAATCTTTCATGTTACGTTTCTGAATATGCTTCGAAAAACATAAATATAGCTTAAAAATTAAAATGTATTTTAAATGACATTGGCATATATCACTGACTTACTATATTTAGATTATAGTACTTAGCAGTGTAGCGTATCTATTTCAGGCTGCTAATCGGGAAAAGCTCAAAGGCAGCATCATTTATTCCTAACTTTTCCATAAAAACGGGCTTGAATATTTGTAATATTTAATTTTCATCAACGATTATTCTAAAATACAGATACGGTAAATAATTTATGTAATTTTGATCGGCACTGCAAATTCAATAATATTAAGTAGGTTTAATTGTGCATATGGAAGTTTTTATAGTTATAATGTCATTTACATTTTATTTTACACAATTTTATGTTATAATTGAATTATTTTAAATTGACTCTAATGATGGTAAGAAATACAATTTTATATTTTTAATAAAATTAGTGTTAATGTAAACAGCCCAAAAAATATCGGCATGATTAATATAAATATAATTGGAATTAACAAACTACTGTTAATATAATCACCAAAATTGAAAATTGTTTTCTTGTGGATCATAAGTTAATAACTATTATTGTGTTGTTTATTTTTTATATAATAGTGTGCACTAGTTTTGTTTTCAAAATTGCTTGCTTAATTATTATTCTGTAATAATTGTCATTGGTGTTTAATACAATTTAAAATAAAATAGTTTTAAAGTGTGTTGTGGAATTGTTAGAATTTGTCTTCCAAGAATATAAAAAACACAAAAAAATTAAAGTTTTATAAAGGTAAATTTGTATTTTATTTCTACTACAAAAAATTCTTTATAATTTCAACTGGACAAACTTCAAAATTTAGTCACCGACTAAATTGCAAAGAAGTTTGTAAATAACACCAAAGCATAAGTGAAAAACTATGATATTAAATATCAAATTTGTCTTCTTCGTTAGGTAATAAAGATTATCATTATTATATAGTGGAAACTTGATAGCACGGTGGTGGAAATATGTTGCTTTTCCCGTATGGATTGGTTTATGTATGCTGACATATTGAGCAATAATTGGCTACAACATAGTAAAAATAAAATACCATGCGGTTGAATATTTCAGCAAACAAAACAAAATTTTTGGACTGGATAAACCACTTTCTAGTTAAATGAAACTAGAAAAATCAGTAAAATTTTTAGAACAGAATATCATAAGCCCGCGCTGTGATAAAATTTTAACAAAATAGGGTAAAAGTGCAAAAGAAAGTCCTTGGAAGATGATGACTACACTGACCGCCCTGTAGATATAGTCATGAAAATGAAAAATGATTCATTTCATATTAAATCAACCACAAATAAAACTGTTGGTTTTTATCGACACCATCTGAGATTTTGATGAAATTTGGCTTGATTATTCTATCCCTTGATGTAGGTAACCATACCAAATTATTTTGCCCTATCTAAACGGTTTAGATTTTTACAGTCTCTTAAAGTTTTTGGATTAATGCGATTTTTATCGTTCGGCAGTAGAAAACTATTTGTTTTCCTATTAAAAATAAATTATATCTTTCTTATTACCAACCAATGTTGATGACATCAATATGTCAGGAATAATTTAAAAAATGAACAAAGCTACTAAGTGTTTATTTGGGGCCAGAAAAGATCTTTCTGGATATTCTGTCATTTGTAGAATTTTTGTAATAAAATTCCTAGTTCTACGATAAATGGAATATTTCTTAAAAGGAAGAGGATATCATGAAATTTTGTGTGTGATTTTGTTCTAAGAAGTATGCGCTACCACATCTTTCTCTCAGAGTAATTTGTCTTACGTAAGGGCATAGTGACCACTTCTTTTCATTATGAATATTTTTTTTAGAAGGATTTTTGCAGATACTTCGATGGTTTGCCATTGCCTGCCGAGGGAAGACGGCCAGAATAAAGTTTTTATTCCGTCCGAAATTAAACCAAGGATTTCGGCTTAGCGGTTGACGCACAAAGCATCTGGTTGCGACCGTCTTCTCATGACTCTGCCACATGAAATAGCAAAATTAGTGTTTTTTTTACTCTTTTATGTTTTCTGACTTCAAAACCAAAAATTAACCTACACTTTAGTGTAAGTTGTAAGAGTACAAGTTTGTTTCAAGTTTAACCCGTTTATTCGAATTAACCTATTGCAAACCGAAAAATTGGTTATTGATGAGTCAGTATGGAAAAACTGACGATATAGAATTAATTCTAGATGAACTACACTAATTATAAAAAAAACTTTAACTGACAAACTAAATTTTTCCTTTCGTGAAATCATCGGATATTCACCAATAAAATTACAAACACTTGGATGCAAATGCAAAAATATGAATAAAGTAAAGAAATAAACAGATTTAAATGTTGATTAATATACCAATCTCTCTGATGTGGCAAAAAAAATTTAGCATATCTGATTATTCTGTTTGTAAGGCTCAACAAGTGTTTAAAGACAATGAGTTTTTAGGAGAACCAGATCTTGGACAAGGGAAAAGATAAGCCTTGACACTATTGAATTGACGAAAAACTATCAGAGTGATGAACAGTGTACGAAGTATGTTGCCAACTGGAGCAACATGCTGAGAGATCTTTCCTTTGAAAATCCCTCAGCATGGGGTTGGTAAAAAGATTCCGTTACAAAAAATCGGCATCCCCCTTCTTTTCACGAGAAAGCTAAATCGCTAGTAGACAGTCTGGAGGCGCAGTGTAAACCCAACATTGACACTTCTATTCCAGAATACCGCGGAGGTCGGTGAATGGTTAGGAAGGGAAATCAAACCAGACGACCCGCCAGTCGACAGTGTTGGGTTTTTTACTGTATATTTGGGTTCAAATTTTGTGTAGAATTTAATAATGTCGTTATGTGGATTGGAATTTTCCAATCATTATTATATTGTTACGTCAACGAATACCAGTGCCAGTTATCCATCTTGTAACTATCTTTCAATTTCATTTAATAGAAAAATAAATCTCTTTCCCTGTTCTATTTGTTTTATTTTGAGTTTTGGCGCCGCAATTCGTTTAGGTGGATCGTAAACAATTTTAAACACAAGCAGAAGCCAAACAAATCTCACTCCCTGAGGTAACGTCTCATTGTCACCAAATTTTCTGGTTTAGCCGTTACGTAAAGTACACCCACGAACGCTAATAGGGCCGTGCCAGCGCAATTGGTGCTACACTATTACATGGCAATATATACCATGTTCAGCAGCAATTCAATGCTCATTAAATAAATCGTTAAGATGGGACCTTATCATGGCAAAACTTGAGAGCAGAGAGGTGTCACCCTACCTCGTAAACATTGTAGCAAGCTACTTCCACGGCAGAGAACTCATGATGGAAGAGAAGCTGTCAGCACACTATGACCATGACTAGCGGCGTCCCGCAGTGCTCGGTCCTCGGTCAACTACTATGGAACAAGATGTACGACAGGATTCGTATAACCGTATTGCCGAACATTGCTTGTTGCTACAACGCCACTTCTCAGTTCCATTTAATAAATTAGATTGTTTATAAAATTTAAATCCTTGATACAACAATAGTATATTACCACGAACGCCCAATATTTCTGAAATTTTATCCATTTCTTGTAGTTTGTAATTTACTAAATAATATAATATAAATTTATGAAGTATTTTTTATTTATATAAAGAATATAAATGTGTTTTTCAGTTGGTATCACCAGTAAAGACAGGGTAAAAACAAGGGGTGAAGAAATTTCTGCAATGATAATATTTTCTTTATTTATCATGTGGCAGAGGTGCGGCTACAAAGGGGGACAATAGTTGAAATCACTCCCCCTCTTATGTCAGTCGGTAGGTACGACCCTGGAATAGACAGATATGTAAAATCTGAAAGAATCAACTTTTCAAAGGCTTAAAATACTTTAAAGATTAATAATACTCCTGACCGCATCGACTTAAAATTTCCCATCAGTGGAACTTACAAGTTGGATAAGAGGGACCCAAAACCAAGCGGTGGAACTTACATGTCAGATTAAAAAAGATTTGACCCATCGGTGGAAGTTACAATCGCCCATACAATCAAGGGAGTCTTCAATTCAAACTAAAACTTATTCAGTTTATAAAATTAATAGTCTAAGATCTGCCGATGGGATGAAAAGTATTTTATATCAAATTTAATATGTTATAAAATATATCGCGAGTGGGTTGGCTAAAAAATTCCTGGCCAAACTATTAATTAAAAATTTACTTTTTAGTAAACAGTGCACCCATGAGTCGCCCGAATAAATTTAATACGAACCGAAAGTATGAAGCCTATAGAATATGCAAACGTTGGGTTGTCTATTTTTTCTTGGCAGAACTACTGGGTTGGCAGGTATAAACAGGTAAGTCGATTTCAGTTACTTCACCCATTTCTAAAATAAATAAATTTTATATCAAAATAAACGCTGTTTCATTGCGAACACGATGATATAGGGTTGTCTGCAAAAAATCTGGCCTGAATGAGGGTTGTCGAGTTTTAAAAAGTAAAATTTTGATGCGAATAGAAACTTGCGACAAAGAGGTCCGAGCCCTAGCCAAGTATCTCGTGCGATTGAAGAGGATACGCAGTATTGTAGCTGCGTGCCGTGCTACCCACAGAACATCTTAGACGATAGAGAGTGTGCATGCAGGGCCGCGCCGACCGCATGCAGGGCTGCGCCGACCACCGGCAGCGCCTATGTGCGCTTCTATTTTTCAAATTTTGGCATTTGACTGAAATATGTTCTGCAGTTTTATATAGCATTTTCCTACATAGATAAAAGCGGTTCGCTTCCGCTTAGTAATTACTGCGAAAAATAAAACGCGAATTATACTTTTACATACTTTATTTCTTCTTCTTCTTCATGTGCCATATCCGGTTTCTCGGATGTTGGCGAGTTTATTTACATTATTACTTTATTTGTAATACTTACTTTATTACTACTTTATTTGGGATATTATAATTGTATAGATGAAAAAAATACGTATTGTATACGTGATGTATACATGAAAAATTCAGTGTGCACTACTCGAAAGCAAACTTTTGTGTAAAACAAAATTTATGCACAAAATAATAAATCCAAATTATAATAAAATGTCCAGATGTTTATTTTTTCCAGTTAAATTGGTTTTTCTGGTTTTTTGGAAAAAATTTTAAGCATAGAAAATAAAACAAAAGATTTTAATTATTGAATGATTCAAATCAAGGACGTAGCAACAAGTGGTGGTAGTGGTGCCGCGCACCAGAGCTCCGCGGAGGCCCGGCCGCCCTTTACCACAATATCAAATTCATTCAATCTACAGAGTAGAAACTTGAAAATAAAATAAAAAAGAGAACGGGAGAACACAAACATCCCAAGTAGGTAACATTTTTCGCTAGTGAAATTAAAATTGATCTGTTAGGGTCTATGCTAACATGTACCAGGTGGTTATAACAGGGTTTCTTTTGACAGATCTCTCACAGATACTTAAATATCTGTGGTAGGTCTCTACTAGACACTCTGTTGCAGGAAATTTGCAAAGCCTTGTAGTAGGGCCCTACTAGGTATTTTGTTGTAGGTAAATATAAAGCTCTGAACAAATATGTGGTGGGTCATTGTAGGTACTTTGTTGCAGGTTATTTGTAGAGCCCTAAAAAAAAATTGTGAGAGAACTCTACGGATACTGTTGAAGGTTATTCACAAAGACCTAAAAAATCTGTGAGGGGCCCTTACTAAGTACTTTTTTGCAGGTTCGCGGTCTTCATAAAAGTTAGCTTTTTTACCATTTTTCAATATTATACTTAGGATATTCACACTCCCTTGTATATTTCGTTGTATTTATACACTCTAGTAAATATCATGGTATATCATGGTACTCTAATAGTACCATGGTAAATATACACAAGTTTACTAGGGTGTATATGGTTGCATAGCTATTTCCCATAAGAGCAAATACACCCTGGGTGTTGTATTTCTAAATAGCCCTCGACGTG
This sequence comes from Cantharis rustica, assembly GCA_911387805.1. NCBI lineage: Eukaryota > Metazoa > Arthropoda > Insecta > Coleoptera > Cantharidae > Cantharis > Cantharis rustica. Next base: position 15,664,587 of record OU426883.1, read on the forward strand.
TTTTTTCTACCGTTGTATTTAAAAACCAATATGGCGGACAACAGCTGATCAAGTGCAGAAGTATTTTCTACGTTTACAAATACTATTTTACAGTATAATACAATTTTTCTTTTTATGATTTTCTAGGAATTTTAATGTGTAAATCACTACTATTTTAAACATGTGCCGAAAGTAAAGTTAATAAAACAATAACATAAACAATAATTGTAAGGTTATGTATCACATATATTACATCAAATACAATTATTAATATCATAGGTGTGTTCACAGCTATGGTATTTGGCCGTTGTAAATATACAAGGGAGTGTGAATACCCTAACTTATTTATATTTATTTGCCACGGGAACTGCCAGTTAATCCACCCTACGATTTGAACTTTTTTCTATGCACTGTTGGGAAGAGCACAATTTTCTGTACAAACAAAAATTTCGAAGAAATGTCCATTAGTTTTCAAAACATCGAATTTAAATTTTCGAACTCGTTTTTACATATATGTGTGATTTGCCGTTGTTGAGTGGCGGGACGAGTGTGCGATCCGTGAATTGGGGTCCCTAGCAATTGATGAACTAGGTCCCTTGGTGTCGATGGGGCGGGGCGAGCGATTTGGCGTAATTCCGAGCGTCTTTGCATGGTTTCTTGGCATCCGGGTGTTTGATAAATCCGATGCTTGGTGGGAACCTAAAACAAACCTGTAAAGATTAGGGTTACTTACACCGGTGACGGCTGACGGAGTGTAAAATAAAAAAATAAAAAAAAGCAATTTTGATCGATTTTCTTTATTATTATCTAAAACACTGAGCATAAAGAAAATACAAAATATAAATAAAACCTGTAGTTTAAACGCCACTTATATTTTCAACAATTTTGCAAATATCTACTAATACTGATTATCATAGTTCTTGGTTCTACCTTACCAAGTTCATCAAAAATTCTGGAAAATTTTGGTCTATTTCTTATATTTTACAGACATTTTAGAAAATCTCACCCGTTTCATTATTATTACCTACTATGATGTTACTAAAAATTACATCATTAAAAAAAACTAACGTAAAATGTTTGAAATCAACGTTTTAGAAAATCTATAAGTTTATTACAGTGTTAAAGATTTAGATTTTAAAATAAATAAAAAAATGGTATTCGAAAGAATTCATATTTATGTCGTCATAAACGACATGTTTTGCGTTTCTTTAAACCTTTCACACTGTTTACTAATTTATATACTACTAATACTAGTTGGCTGATGGCTACCTATTGATTAAGATAATTAAAAATATTATAACCAAAAGTTAATCTTAAGAACTATGTAAATACAAAGAAATATCCGTCGTCGTTGCTAGATTGTCTATTCCTGTAAAAAAATTACATCGTTAAAATAATTAGATAATTATATAAAAAAAAAACAACAAATTAATCAAAAATATACGCAAATAAATACAAAAACACAATATGAAAACTAATAAAGTTTGCGCTAAACACTCTAAAGTTTACTGTGCTAAGTAAATTTCATGTGACTCATAAATTTAAACCAAAATGGTTTCAGCAAATTAATTTTTTTTTAGATTTAACGTCACCTAAATCTAAAACTTACCTGATCATCATTTTCATCTTTTGGAATCTTAGGTGATTTTGGTTTATGGGACTTATTTTTGCCTATAACAAAAAATAAATATTATTATTATTTAAAATAAAAATTTTTAATCGGTAGTTATATATAATTTGAAAATTTGATTTAAATTAATTTATTGCATTTATTCCTTTATCAAAGACGAACATAATACAATATAAATGGGACAATTGTTCTGAAATTCACTAATGGAATATATTAAATTTTTATATGCACTGAAAAGCGAAAAGAATTATCTCTTTAATGATACCAAATACGACATGTTTCTATTTGAAAAACTTTGAAAATGCATTTCCATTGATTGGTCAAGGAAAAAACGTTTTGGTACTTACATAGTATATATTTTCGTGTTTCGAAATGCAAATAAAAACATTAATTTCATTATTTTGTAAAGTATTTTAAAGTTTGAGTTTGTTTCATTATTTATTAAACACATTATATAAAATAGTTTGTAAAATTTTGCTGTGTAAATAAAGGTAGGGGAAGTAAGAGTAGGAGTACGGTGAGTAGGTCGATGAGAAGAAACGGGGTCTGGCCGTGGTGCCTGGCGGATGAAACGCCATACCCGATAATTAAAAATTTGTTTTCTTTAGAAATAAATAAGTTAGAATAAATTGAGTTGAGTTTTTGTTTTAATTTAATCAATTTAATTAAAGTGAAGTGTAAATAAAACTGAAGGAAACCAACATTTGTGTAAAATTTTAGTCGATGCAAAGGTACATAGCAACGGATTTGTAAGGCCAGATGATAAAATACACGTGCACTACAATACCACACACAATAAGGTAAATTTGAGCAATTTATAATTTACGATTTAAATACGAATTGGGTCTTATGTTCTATAAAATTTTTTCTACGATTGCATGGAGAGTGGTTTGATATTTAATCGCACCACAAAATAAAAAAATCTTTATATTAATGTTGAAGTATTTTTCAAATAGGGACAATTTTATTTATTAATTTAATATTTATTAATTCAAAGCACAACATAAAGAACATAATGTAACGAAAATCAAAAACGTTTATTTATTTCTAAGGGCTAATACAAATATTTACAGATACGATTAATAACAATAAAACGATTACTAACTAAAACTAACACTAATTTACACTATAATTTATTTACACTATAATTTATATTTAACACTAGGTCTATATTTATTTAAACACTCGGTATACTGTTTGTCACTTCACTATTTATTTATGTTCACTTGCGCGTTCGAACTAGAATTGATTTGTGACAGGAAATCGCGCTGCATTTATACTTAAATGCAGCCTTCCAGAATATTCCATAACCATCCAGGAATTTCCAGGTGCTTTCACGCATTTTCTAGAGCGTACATTCATCTATATTTGAATGACTGCCGTTATCATATATGACTCATCACACATGACGTCATACATTAGTCATCAAATATAATTAGACGTTCTTTCGTAACAATAATATATTGTCGTGTTCCAAAATAATTCGGACATAAAATTTACACGTCCATCGTTGTCGACCATTTTTGGCAAAAGGCCTCGTATCAAAGTGATCGGTCCCCACCTAGCAAATTCCACAATGTTACAACTTAATAATTAATACCATAAATTTACAAAAATGCATAGAGTGGGTCCGAATTATTTTGGAACACGACAATACCCCTGTTGCTAATTGCAGTGGTGAGCGCAGCTCAGTACAAAATTTGCAAAACTCGTCCGTGTTTCGAAAAAAAATATAAATCAAAAAAAATTATTATACACATTACATTATTTATAGTTAAAATAAATTAAATTCAAAAATCAAATAAAAAAAAACAAAGCTTATCTATTCCAAAACTATCTTCTATTTATCACGATCCATCTTTTTTTGTTTTGTTCATTTTTCTTTCCGGACTTTCCACAAATTGATTCTGGTTTGAGGCGTCCACTTCACTGAAATCTTATCTCTTCTCCACCCCCGACTAATCCAAAATTTCCAGTTCTTCCTTTTCTTTTTTATTACTTCCCGTCTTGTAGCTACTTGTTTTGTGTAATCTCGTTTTTCTAATTTTAAAATTTTTTCTTCTTCCATTATTATAGCCACTCGTTTTTCAATCTCTAATCTCTCAGCTTTCTGTTTTTCAATTTCTATTTTTTCAGCTTTTTGTTTTGCCATTTCTAATCTTTCAGCCTCCAATCTTTCAGCTTCTTGTTTTTCTAATTCTAATCTATCCGCTTCCAGCTCTTCCGCTTCTAGTTTTATAATTTCCAATCCTTCTTTATTTTTTTGTTCAACGTTCTTTGTTGAATTTGTTTCTAGCTCGTGAATTTTTTTATTTATGGCTTCGATTATTTTTTCTTTGTCCTTTTTTCAGTTTTCTTCGATCTTGTCTATTATTTTTTTAAAGTAATCGATAAATGTACCTTCGAACTTTGGTTGGAACGGTAATTCATCAGTGGTTTCTGCCACTCCAGAGTCTTTTTCTTTTTCTTTTTCTTCTCCCTTAATTTCTTTCATGTTCTTTATTTTAATTTTCTCAGGTACTGCTTCAATGAGAGTAATTTAATTATTTAATTAAATCAATTTTCAAATAATCTCTAATTAAAATATTTGCTGAAATTTTAATTTCGTTTTCAATATTAGTAATTTTTAAAAATGGCAACGCAAAATTTTACATATCGCAGCTGTCTTCTTATCAAATCCAATTTTCATTTCCTCGACAAACTCGTCAAATCATCAAATTTCGAATTTTAATTAAATTTTTCAATAAATCAATTTTTTCATCACAAACTTCTTATAATTTTCAATTCATAAACTTATTCAATTAAACTTTTCAGACTAACAAATCAAACGTCCATCGCGTCGGTCATTTTTTGGCAAAAGGCCTCTTCAAACTTTCTTCAAAATTAATTTATTCCAATTATAAATATCAATAAAACATTTTTCATCACAAACTTCTTATAATTTTCAATTCATAAACTTATTCAATTAAACTTTTCGGACTAATCAATTAATACGTCCATCATGTCGGCCATTTTTGGCAAAAGGCATCGTATCAAAATGATCCGTCCCCACCTAGCAAATTCCACAATGTTACAACTTAATAATTAATACAATAAATTTACAAAAATGCATAGGGTGGGTCCGAATTATTTTGGAATACTACAATATATACTGTGATGATACGTGACTCTTATTTATGAAATCTCATGGATCTGCAGGTTCCTCGAATAAATGGTTACAATTAAGGCAATCAAACAATTGACGATATATTAATGATTATTTGCAACCTGATAATTAATAACAATAATACAAAAACAGGACTCACACGATTTGTCGACCAGCTAATTCGCGAGTAAAATTAAGGATGCGACGTCTGGTGGCAGAATTGAGAACAATTCGATGCGAGTAGTAAACGTGGTTTATGCTTTAGTTGCTGTTAACGTGTTGAAATTATTTAAGTAATTAAAGCTTTTAAATAAATTTTGAAATGTCAACCGTTGTTGAGAAACATAGCAAAGAGTTTTGTTGTGTGTATGGATGCAATTCAACACGATGTTAACACTAAATTTCAAATAATCATGATATTTATTTAATAGAACAATTTTTAACAAGTTTCGACTATTGTCACTTACTCTACTTATAAATATTTTTGGTTCTTTCAACAAAATTAAATATTGACCAAGTCTGACCAATTGGCAACAATATTTCAACTCAAAATCAGCAGTTCTGATTTTTTAAATAAACTTATAAACTACAAATTTCATGCAAAAGATTACAAAAATATTTTTGTTTAATGTTCGCCAACATTTCACTAACAAAAGTTTCGTCTAATTCTATGGTATTTACGAACATTGTACAATCTTTACTGTAGTGTAACAAATCACCCCCAAATCTAAAGCTAAGACGAAGGTAATTTATGCGAAACCAACTCAAACTTTTATATGCATCGCTGGAAGCGATTGGTTAAAATTCCTTTTTTTTTAAATACAATTAAAATACCTTCAACGAGCTAGAGACTTAATTAAGTATGATGCAAATAAATTTGTGTGACAATAATTTGGAACATTCTGGGAATACACACTACATGAACACATGTTGAAATCGGTTAGGGCACGTCAGATCTTTATTACCAAGAAACCCGTAAAATGGATAAGTTTTCGACTTTTTATGACAGGTTATTAATTATAATTATAAATTATAAATTATTAATTATAAATTATAAAGTTCCACTAAGAACATCTGGAGATCATAAAATCATTAAATACAAGTTCAGGGGAACTCCAACTGATAATTCTCGAGAATCTAAAGGTTCGAGCATCATAAAACTTTCACTGACCGAAAACAACGGCTATAGTCGCACTGGACTAGACCAGTGAACCCAAAACCATTTTTAAAATTACATGTTAAAATATGAATTGTGCATCAACTTTTGATACGCACTGGTTTTATTTCATCTTTTAATGATCAATTTGCCGGATTTGAATTAAATTTAGAATACATAAAGTTTTCACGATTTATTCAGTTTTCGGGATTAAAATTGTATCGGTTAAGCGACTTTAGCCCTTATCGGCAACCCTGGAATTTAACATAAATAGAGGTTCCCTTCCGGTCACATTCACTTCATCTTCAAATTTTGTTAGTAACAGATCACTTCATCTTCAAATTTTGTTAGTAACATATCATTCAACTTTTCATTTTCGCCAGTCACGGTCAGTTTATTCATTCATTTTTTTTCAAGTGTCTAGTTAAATTTTAATATTTTTTTTTTCTTTGGTGACAATCGAACAGCCTAAAACTTAAATTCTTTTCTTTATATATATATACATCCAAAGTGTAATTTTATTTTATTTTAAACTCGTGAGTGTGTGTTTCCTGGTTCGCTAAATTCAACAAAAAGGTAAAACATAAATAATCTATGTACCGAAAATTGTTCTTTTTCAGATTTGTGTCGCAACCTAACTAAAATTGTTTTTATTAAATATTAGTTGTTACTTTCAACTAAATAATTTCTTTCTTTTGTATTTTTGTTTATGAATTTCAGTGTATTATTTACTTTGCATTATATCAATTAAATAGACATAGATTTATGTGATTTTTTTTCTTTTCTTGCTGTCACAAGGCGATTAAATTGTTAATAATCCTACGTCTCCGGTCTTCAATTAACAAGTTTAAAATCGGTTCAAATCGATTTTTGGTGGCAGCGGAATTACCTTCAGTTAACACACGACGGCCGCGATTATTTAATTAATCAAAGCCCACCCGTGTTACAGTAGTATATTATAAAATCACACAGACATTTAGAATTGCCATCCCCAGGTTAATTTGTCCATAATATTGATGTTTTCACTTAATGCCGAAGTGCCAGGGCCGTATTTACGGGGGGGGGGTTAAGGGTTACAACCCCTCCCGAAATTATTTATCAATAAATAAAGTACTAGAAGTCCGACTGAAATCGTAACAAAATCAGAAAAAAAACCTTTAAAACTATAAAAAAAACATTAAACTTGAAGTGTTTAAATAAAAATTAAAACTAAAGAGATATTTCTAATAAATTAAATCAGGTATTTTATCTTAATTCTTACTATTATGGTAAAAATTTTAAATTGCTATAAATTGTTTGAACCAAAAATTTTAAAGCAAACAAATTTTATAACCATCATGGGCAGCATAGCTTAAAATAAGACTTCCGCAATAAGTCTAATAAGTCTAATAAGTCAATAAGTCAATAAACAGACTTCCGGGTTATTGTAAACCCATAAATTGTTTTATATTTTGGGGTTCGTTTTTTACAACGGTTTTTTACAAGAGAGTTTAAAATAAAAATATGAATAAGGTTAAAGTTATTAAAAATATCGTGGTAAACAAAACTTTTAAAATGGCACCAACAAAATTTTATCCGCGATAACGCCCAAAAGTCAATCTGTAATCAAAATTTGTCGCTCCCTCGACAAATTATTTTCAGCCTTTAAATAAAGTTCACAAAAATCAAAATTTTCTCTGAATATCGAACTCAAATAAAAAAAAATTGCTCAAAAAATATAATCACTTTAATTAAATAATCTTCTCACAAAATTTAAACTTTCTTGCGGTCACTTTCGACCAAAAGTTTGAAAGCATTCAAACAAAATTTTTCAATAACCATACTCAAAAATAAAATCTTAATTTCAAAAATACTACTTGCACAAAATTATACTCAAAAAATCGGCGGAGCAAAATCTAGGCTTTTGTCGTTTCCGTCATCTTGGCAAAAAAATCTCTTTCTACTCACCTTTCTGCAAATATTACATTTCAAAAATTAATATAACAAAATTTAAATTTAAAAAAATCACCAAGGTTCGGTTGTTCAGTTGCAGGCTAAACCAAAAAATTTAGATTAACTAATAATATTTTTTAAAAAACAGCTTTTCAACGTAATATTTCATTGATTAATCCAAATCTGTTGGTTTAACTTACAACTGAACAACTGAGCCCAAAGGTTTCAAATCAATTCAAAAATTACAACTGAGGGACTGAGGCGTTCAAATCCTCCTTTCGTAACACGGCAATATATAAGCTTCTACAAATACTGTGTACCCTGCTAATGACAACAGCCACCCCGGGAAGAAGTTTCTTTTCACTCAAAAAAGGGAAAAGCTATTTAAGAAATTCTACTGGATAAGAAAGGCTAACAAGACTAGCTCTTATTCTTATGTCCAGTCATAGAACTATGCCAATCCCCAGTGACCTGGTTTTAGGATAAATTTTCATAGTGCAAGATGATTTTAGTTGGTACTTTAAGTTTTTTTAAATTGCATTTATTTTGCCGATTTTAGCATGACTGACGGTTTAAGTTGAGACTTAAACTTTTTTATTTAGGTATTTACGTATTTATTGAGTTCCTTCTATTTTTAATTTTATATTTTATGCTTGTTTTTTATTGTAGTTTTTTTTATTTTTTAAATATTTTTTATATTTTGTTTTGAATATTTTTTATCCTTTGTATTTTAATAAATTAGCTATTTATTTTTTAATTTTTTTAACCCCCCCCCCCGAAAATCTAGTCTAAATACGGCCCTGCGAAGTGCCAAATCACTTAATGCCAAAGTATTTTTACAAATAGACCCAATTATTATGAGGAGCCGATAATAATGCGGAAGTCTATAGTACGAGGGCATAAATCGCATAAACAAACTTAACACAAGGTGTTACCCCACAAAGAATAACATGCTTGGCATTTAGCCCTTCCTCACCTTCACAAAAATTTCTCGACGTTGTGCTGCTATTAGTGTACTTAAGGCTAGGATTTTACGGGGCGCTCTTACATCTACCAGAACAATTCAAAAACGGCTGAATAGATATTTTTCAAATTTGGGAATTATATTTACGATGAATTAAGGATTGCTTAGCCATAATTTTTTTTGGCCAATTTTAAAATTTAGAATTCAAATTCTTTAAATACTATAATTGTAATTTATTTAACAAAAATTAAAGTAGAGGAAATGATTACTAACGAAGAATTATTAATAATAAAAAAAAAAAAATTGACCAGATGCAAAATTAAATCACATCTACCACTCTATTTAAAAAACGGCTAGACAGATTGGTTCAAAATTTTGAGATAATATTTGTGACATTATAAGGATTGCTTAACGGGGTTTTTGAACTCAAAAATTGTATTTATAACAATAATATTTGTTGTAAAACATGAAAATAATTATCAATTAATAAAATTTTACTTATTTAAAGAATGCACATCTATAAATGAATTCGTAAAAAAATTTTCAACAATTTATGTTACCTATAACGCATTAAAATAGTAGTAATAGTAGAATTAAATCGGTTGTGAAAATTTAATATTCATCTTAGAATAAATAATGTTTTCGTCGATTTTTTTAATAGAAAATTCAGTTTTTACTTTGGCTAATTAGTTTTTGCAGCAATAGTGATAAAAGGCGAATGTGCCATTCCTTCATCAGATTTAAATAAATATTTTTAATTTATCCACAAAACTGTCGGATATTTAGACACTTATGGTTGATTGCCCAATGAGATTTTAAATGCCATTATTATAAGAGTTATCAAATAATATTATTATGTGTTATGTAATAACAATGCATTTAAATTTTTGTAATTATAGTAAAATTTTAATTTTTGCATTTTTAAATATAACATTTTATAACAGTGTAATCCAAATCATTTTGAACAGTGATCTCAAGACATAATAATTATTGTCAGATTACTGCAAAATAAAAGTGGGATCAAGTTTTATGCATATCTCTCTTGCGAGGTTAAATCCCAGTTGCATTGGGCTTAGTTTTATACGATTACGAAAAATTTTATTAATGTTATATAATCGAACAAGTGCGAAATTATAAAATTATATCAAATTTATATGCATTTATACTTATTTTAGTGTTAATTACTTTCTATCTTATATGATCTTAAATTTGTCTTAAACATTATATGATTTCATGTAAAAATGGTGTTATTTTTAAAATCATTTAAATCACCAACAGCTTTGTATACGTTTAGTTCCAGGAAACTAAAAGGTTGTATAAAATTAGCAAACATAAAATATGCACGAGTATAAAAATACTAAGTAAACCTTTGAAAATGCTCTCCGCTCTTACAATAATTGTATCAATAATTTTATCAATTATTGATAAAACTTTTAAACTACATAACAGGGAGGGTAATTTTCGTATTTTAAAAGGAGGAGCTTATCGTATGTTAGAAATAGCGACGCGTATCGGTAAAACAATAATAAGTTAGGTGACTTAAAAATTTGTTAAACGTGTTGTCTACCCGCGAATTATAAAATACAACGAGCTTATAAGCCCCCTCGCGTTCGTGAATCAAAGCTAGCTGCGTATATCTTATCCTTAAATAAAGATTTTAGAAGAATTTGTTTCGTCATTTTACTTTTTTCGTTAATAATTCGAACACACAAAAAGATTTACAAGGTTCACTCGATCACTGTAAATACAACTATAAACTCGATCACTCGCATCTGACGGTCATTTTGAAAATTTAGCAGCGCCCCCATCGTTAATTTTATTCGCGAATACCGTCGAACATAAACAATTCTTCTTCACAACTTAAATCTTCTTCTTCTTCTTTACTTAGCACCTACTTCAACTAGGAACTATTTTCAATTGCTCGTACACCTCCTTTTTATTCTTAGTATGCAACACGATGCAGTCGAACTCTTATTCAGCCGCGTGCCGATATTAATTTCCACACACGGAAAAACTATGGCCTCAAGTCCCTTGGGTAAACTTCCCAAACAAATCTATCAATCTTCACTAACTATCGACACGCTCTGAATTATTTTTAATCCACACGACCGCTTTGGATTGCTCTCCAATAAAGACTGTTCATTGACCGTTGTTTATTATTCTTCATCACTAAGTTTTGTATTACTTGCAATGTTTTCATTGGTTCTTGATTTTTTGATTTTAATCAAGGTTCTTACTGTTTTTAAAATTTAGATCAAATGTGACCTGCTGGTTTCAATTTTCGTGTATGCCCAAATTCAAATAAATAACATAATAAAAATACACAAAAACTTATATTAAATACAAATGATAACAATTAAACAAATTAAGCTAACAAAATCTTAACATAACGAAACACAATATTAGTAGCGCGTCAAGGGTTAAAATACGAGGAATATAAATAAAAGAATCCTACTTTATATATATTTTTATCAGGTTGCATCGTCAATCCTTTAATTGCTCAAATGCGCAACCCACCTTTTATGCCTTGATGTAGACACAATAATACATATACGTACATATAAAGCCAAATCAGCTTTCCTGAAAATTTTTTAATATATTTTCTTATACATATTACATTTTTATATGTACCGACAAGAAAAAAGGGTAAGCTTTATACTGATACCAAAAATTATATATATTTTCATTAAAAATTTGGAATCTCTTCTCAGGAATAAATGATACATAAAAAAAATCTTTTTGTTTGTTTCTAATTTTAAATTTGATTTGCCAAATGTTTTTTTTCAAATACTTGAAAATAAAACATAAAATACAAATTAACTTATTCTATGTTCAAACAAATATATATTTTTACGAAAGAACGTCTAATTATATTTGATGACTAATGTATGACATCATGCATGATAAGTCATGAATGATAACAGCATTAGTCATTCAAATATCGCTGAATGTACAATCGAGAAAACCTACAGAAGAAATAGAAATTCCTGGAAGGTTATGGAATTTTCTGGAAGGCTGCATTTAAGTATAAATACAGCGCGTTTTCTATAGTCCATTCGTTTTAAGATTAGTCTTGAATTCGGAACTAAAAATATTAACCTTGAAATGTGATTGGTTGATATTTAAAAATGAATTTGCAAGTTCACACCACCACAATTGTTTGAGATTTGACGTTTATAAATATTTTTTCGTAAAATTTTGTAACAAATCTTTAATATTGCTAGCGGATATATTGCTGCTTGAACCAAGAATACGTTAAAAACTAATTGTTATTCTAATAACACTTTGGTTTTGTTGAAAACCACATTTGTGTATTCTAACCTTAATTTGTTTTAGAAATTTAGGTTTTTTTTAATTAAATTATGGATCGACCAGGAACTAGTAATCAGGAATTTTATAATTTTGAAGAAGCATTTTTCACCGTCGAAAGTTCATCAAGAATCAAATCAAACCGAATCGAGTTGTTCAAATGAAGCCAACAATAATTGGAGTTTTCGGGATGCCATTAAAAATTATACATAGTGGACAGAAGATAATGATGTATTCGTATGATGTAAGATGACCGTTGATAAAATCCTTGATGTAAGTATTTCTTTAGTGTAGTACTTTATAATTTCTTAAGCAAATATTAATTTTATTTATTAGAAAGTGCAAAATAATGAAGTGCTTCCTACCATCCAACAAACCACGTTATACAAGACACTGATAGCATTAAATTTTGTTTGGGAAAAGAGATCACGAAACCATTTATTAGTAGAGAAAGCGGAACTGATCATATGGGGACGTAAGTATTTAAACAGTGTTAGAAATTTTAGAATACAAGGGCGTCCAATATACTATCTTGATGAAACTTGGGTAAAGCTGGTCACGCTACGGCTAAAGTATGGAAAGACAAATCTGTAACAAGTGCAGCTGAAGCTTTCAACAAAGGTCTCTCGGTAATAGTATACACTAATTTATATAATTATCAATTACTAAATTATAAATATATTTTAGACAGGATTACAAAACCCCTCAGGTAAGCGATTGATTATTCTTCATATAGGAAACGAGGCAGGATTTGTGGAAAATGAATTATTATGTTTTGAATCGAAAAAAACTAACGACTATCATAAAGAGATGAATTCAACTGTATTTGAAGAATGGATGGTGAGAATTTTGCCCCTTTTAGAAGCTAATTCTGTTATAGTAATGGACAATGCTTCATATCATTTGAGAAGAAAAGATAAGAGACCACTTAAAAGTTGGACCAAGTCGCAAATGATGGAATGGCTTGATGCACAAGGAATTCCAGCAGAACGGACAGAATTAAATGTAGAACTTTAAAGGTAAATCTTATTCTTATATATCTTAATAATAAATTTGGTAATACAAATTTGATCATCATCATCTTCATTATCGTTTGCACGTTTTAGACTGTGTTTACATCAATAAAATTATAAATATTTCAACAATTTATTATTAATTATTGATATAAACATAACAAACACAGTATTCAAATATACCTAGTTATTGGAATGGAGATCATTCAACTTAATCGGTGGGAAACGGAAAGTTTTTTAATAATGTTGATTATATAAACTTTAATTTATTGTTTTTGAGGGAAATAGTACAGTCAAAGAATCAGACTATGGATGATAACGTCGTATAGAAGAAATGCAATTAGAATTTCAAGTAAACACAGGTTTTTCTTCTGATGAACTTTTCTAACTTTTCTACGTCTTATGTAATATGTAAAAAGGTTATAAGCAATCTTGCTTACTTTTATGATGGAGAGTTGTATGTAATAATGAAGATGTAATTAAATAATTCCTAAATAATGTTTTGTTCATTGAAATTATTATATCAATTTAATATTTAACGTATTAAACCCTTTTGTAGGTATGCATGAAAATAAACTCTTGTAGGTATGCAACTAAGCATACTGAAATCACGAACTGCAATTAAACTTGTAAATTTTTCTATGTAAACCCGGCTTGGGTAGAAAGCGACATCTAAGACTAATCTTAACCCGAATCGACTATAGTGTAGTAATCGTTTTATTGTTATAAACCGTATTTGTAAATATTTGTATTAGCCCTTTAGAATTAAATAAACGTTTTAATTTTCTTTACAATATGTTTGTATATATATATATATATATACATACTGTATGTACATACTTACATACAGATGTAATACATACTATATGTATGTACATATTGCGATGAATCCAGCCTCTCCAAATTTGAAAAATATTATTATTTATAAAAATATTATCCAATTTAATTCAATGTAAAATAAAATAAAATCTCAATTTTATTCTAAAGGAACAAAGTTTGATTTGCCTTATCCAAAGCGTCGAGTTATCAGTCACTGGCCACACTTGCTTGCATTTACAAATGCAATTTTAACTTTTAATTTTTAACCAATTTCAATTTTAAATAATTTCAAATTTTAATAATCTTAACCGCTCTTGTTAAATCAACCAAATCATCAAATCTCTCCAAATTACTAATTCAACTACCGCTCGGTAGCAACTCATAAAATATCCAAATTATTCAAATATCAAAATATTCCAAAAATTACGCAACAATGCATTTGCATAAAGATCACTTTATTCAATCAAAAATAATCACTCACAATTTCAAAAATATGACAAATCTCAAAAATCACTCGAGTCAAAAATTAACGAGCCCAAAGTCGGCCCTCTGTCTCTCGCCGCGACTCGTCGGCAAAAAGCCCATATCCTCGTCGATTCGTCCCCACCTGTCTGATTCTACAATCTTACAACTCAAAATTATTTAAATAAAATTTTCATCAAATGTACAGGGTAGGTACGAATCCCTTTGAAACACCACAATATATCAAAATATATTGCATATACCATAAAAAAAATTTAATATATTAAATTTTTAAATAGACAAAAAAGAGATAGAAATAAGCTTTTCAATGATACTAAACATGACGTATGTTTCTAATGATAACAAACCGAGGAAAAAATTAATTAGCACGCGTATTCTAATTAAATATATAATTTTTTTAAATCTCAAATTATTGACACTTGACAACTAGATTCATATAATATCTACTATTATTTTAAGAATCCTTTGTTTTCTTTCAGTATCTATTTCATTTTATGCTTTACTGACTAGTTCACTTTTGCGGAATAAGTATAATTACCGATATTTTTCATAAAATTAGGGCATATTATATTTAATATATATATATTCGTTATCCACGTGGTATCTGATTTGACGTAGGTTTTATATGGGTTTTACCAGTGGCGGCCCGTCTAGGGAGTCTTTGAGACTGCGTCTCCCCAGAAAGTCAGCCAGTAACAAGAAAAAAATGTTTTATTAAAAATCATAATTTACAAGACACTATTCGTATTGAAAAAATTATGTTGTGTTTTAATTTCTTAATTATATTTTTACATAATTGTTATTTAAACAAAAGATTTTGAAATGAACACCTGCGTTTAAAATTTCATAGCGATGCTAAATTGCTGATATCATAACGATGGCTGCTGGCAAGAAACGCTTATACAAATGACTCATACTTAAAATGCATCTATATATGCTAAATGCAATTAATACATAACGTAGGAGCGTGTAAGATTAGGGAAATTGCATACAGCAAATCTACCAAAGTTGAGTCAAGTCTCTTCGAAGCTTATGCAATATAATTTACGTAGTACTTGTTATTGCAAGTTCTATCTGTTTGTGCATTTATTCACTTATACTTTTTAAATAATTTTCAGCAATGGAAATAAACAATATATTGAACTTTTTGTTAAAAAATAATTTTAATAACGTTATCTTATGAACAAAAGTGTAAATTAAAAACTAATAGACCAACACCCAGCCTTTCATTAGAATCTAAAGAAGGTAAATTTACAAGAAAATTTCAATGTAGTTAGTATATTAAATTTTTGTGGTTGCGATACTGGTTGCGATAAGCGAAATAAAATGTTTTGTTTTACTTGCGTAATTTTTGGCGGAGGAAAAGAATGGGGTGTTGATGGATTGTTGACAATAAAAATTTTTATAAGACAGGCAGAAAAACACTCTATTTCAAAAAATCACATGAGAAATCACGAAAAATTTCATGTTTTGGACCAAGTTAGAATTGAACATGTTCTATCAGAAAGTCGACGACTTAATATTGTCGTGTTTCGAAATACTAAAGACCATTGATTCATTTATTTTGTAAAATAATTTTGGAGTTTAGATTTTGTTTATTTATTTATAATCACATTGTATAAAGTTGTTAAGTTTTGCTGTATAAATAAAGGTGGGAGAAGTAAGACTAGAGGAACCACAATTCACGGACACTCGCCCCGCCCCATCGACATCAAAGGATCAAGCTCATCGAATGCAAGGAACTACAATTCACGGACACTCGCCCCGCCCCATCGACATCAAGGGACCAAGCTCATCAAATGCAAAGAACCACAATTCACGGAGACTCGCCCCGCCCCATCGACATCAAGGGACCAAGTTCGTCAAACGCTAGGAACCCAAACCCACGGAACGCACACTCGCCCCGCCCCTTGACACCAAGGGATCAAGTTCGTCAAATACTAGGGACCCAAATCCACGAATTGCACACTCGCACCGCCCCATCGACACCAAGGGACCAAGTTCGTCAAACACTAGAGACCCACACTCACGGATCGCACATTCGCCCCGCCCGCAGAAACCAAGAGACAAATTCACACCACGGACCAAAAACACGCACTCCTCACCTCTGACCCCAAACCACGCCCCAGGAGCTCCCCGCAACATCTAGGACATCGAAAAATCAAGGAAATATCCCCAGGGACCAATAACCCAGCCAGATCAAGCTTAGCGCTTTAAAAAGAGGAAAGATACCTCAATAAACTCCAACGCCCGCTGCCCACATGAGTTGAAGAAGATAAACGGTAACACGTGGTACCTCCATATAGCCAATAAGTTCATCGTTCATCAAGACTAGAGGGAGTACGGCTAGCAGGTCGATGCAAGTAGACTTGGGTACGGCCTTGACGTCAAATGGACGACGCGCAATAACAATTAAATTTTGAAAAATTAATAAAACGAATTTAATAAAAATAAAATAAGTTAAGTTGATGATTTTTTGTTTGATTAATAAAGTGAAGTGCTATAAGAAATTAAAAAGTGAAGAATTTGTCATAAAAATTGGTTATTTGTTAAAATTACCTTGCAACAAAATTTGCGTAACCAGGCGTCTTACTGAAGCCAGCTGCACATAATAGCACATGTGGAGCGCGCTTGTAATACCTCGTACAAAGCCACAGATTAAAAGATAAATTTGAGCATTTTAAATTTTAATTTACAAAATTTTAAACAATTTGAAGAGTCTCTTGCTACAAAAAAAAATGAATGCCCAGCTTTAGATTAATTTATGGATTAAGCAAATTTATAAGATTTGCATAGCTCGAGTCATCTCAATATATTACTTAAATACAAACTTAAAAATAAATAAAAATAGTGTTAATTAAAATCAAAATGATTATCAATGTAAATCTATAATTTATTTACAAATGCAACATTGGGCTTTCGTTTTAAGACATAAAACGCATACAAAAGCAAAATTGCATAAATTCGAGCGCATGGTAAAAAAAATTCGCAAAAATATCGGTCATCTTTTAAATTTTTTTAAAATTTTTTAATTTTTGTCATTAGTAAGTCATATACTTTTGCGTGGTAATTATATTTTTAATAATTTTTTTTACGGACTTAGCAGAATTTTATTTACGATCCCTAGTGCAGACATATTTATATTAATTTTATATTCCTTTCTTTTTTCATAGTAAAACAATTTTTAAAAATATATGTTACCGATTATAATCGATTTATGCAAAATTAAGAATTTTTGTGTTAATAATTAACCAAAAAGAGACAATTTTTGTTATTTTTAAATTTCAATGTAATCGAATTTAACACGGTAGGTGTCGGCGTACTATTTCTTTTTACAACATTGTAGCTAATTTAGTATATTTTTAAAAATTAATTTTTATAAAATTAAAACTGTGGCAATTTTGTATTGATAAATGATAAATAAATAAATAAATAAATGATGTAATAAAGATATAATATTTATTGATATTTTTTGATGATAATAATATTTTTGATATTAATGAAAATAATAAAATAAAATGTTTTATAAATTATGGGCGATAATTTAATTAGATAAATATAATTATCAATTTAAAATAATTTTTTAATAACCAGCTATTGAGCTGCATCAGCTGCTGATTTTTAGTAACGTCAGAAGCTGAATTGCTATACTGAATTGCTAATTTGGCGGAAAAAAACCAGCTGAAATTGCGCTGCGTTAGCTGTTCAAAATGCTGAATATCGGCTGAATTTCAGCATTTTCAACATCTGACGCAGCGCAATTTCAGCTGGTTTTTTGCCGCCAAATTAGCAATTCAGTTTCTGATGTTACTAAAAATCAGCAGCTTGCGCAGCTCAATAGCTGAATTTTAAGCTAACACACCATGCTCGCAGTTGATATTCAGCACAAAATGTTACTTGGGAATATTTATGAACAGGAAATAAAATGTTCATCACCGGCAAAAAATGAGATTTTTGTTGAAACCACTAAAAAATGTAAACTTCATTTCATATTTATTTAAAATGGGATGTTGAATTTACAGCAGCAATCCATTGTTGACGACGAATTTTTCCTATGTTATTGTAAAGAAGAAATTTATTAAAAATAATGTTATATTAGTTTTTAGCACCTTGTACCATAACTGAGCGAAACTTTCCTATCGCCAGGGTCGGCGCTAGGCACTAGGCAAACTAGGCCACTGCCTAGGGCGCAAACAATATAGGGGCGCAAACCAGATCGAAGTGCAAAAATTAATTGCAGCGTGCAATGTAAAATGAAATATTAATACTAATGGTAAAACAGAATAAAGACGATATATTTTGCTTCGAACATGTACTTATAAATTTGTTCCTCGCGAAAAAATAACTTCCGGCATTGTAAGCGATTTCAATGGGTTAATATACATAGAAGGGGAAGTATGTGTCTTACTGCTTGTAAAAGTAATTTGCAATATTTTATAGCGTGGCGCCTCGAGTTTGATAAACGGGCGAGTATCGGAAGATACATTTTAGTGGTATTCTTAGGGGCAAACGAGAACTCTTCACTAACCAAAAAGTTACTTCGGCTTGCGTTATTAGTCGTAGAGTAAGATATCTTCCCAGTAGTCGGTTCAAGTGGTGGTCTTCAATTACCGCTGAGAGGAAAATTTCTTCAAAAATTATTTACTATTAACGTGCTAGATAAATAGGAGTAAGAATTTTTTTTTTTTTTTTTTTATTTCAATGAGTATCTACAATCTGTCTCGATCAGAAACAATAAGTAAATTATTTGACAATATATTAGCATGTTGGGAATATTTCAGTAAATATTCCCGTAAAAAGTTAACTTAAAAGTTCTTATGACACATAATCAAATTTTACTATAATCAAACATAATCAAACTTCACTACAATCAAATGAATCAATCAAAACGCGTCGATAAGTCAGTGGGTTTAAAACGCTTCAGTCTTCTGACCTCCTGTGAATGGCTTAGTAGCTCATTTGCTAGCTCATTTGGATGCGATTCAATTCTGTTTCGATATCTGTCCGAGAAGTTTTTGATTTCGCTGTTAATGTTGGTGACCCGAAGATCAGAATGGATAACATCATTTGGGACATACCACGGGGCATTGACGATAGTTCTGAGAATTTTGTTTTGAAACCTTTGTAGGATTTCAATGTTGGACACACTGGCTGTTCCCCAAAGTTGGATGCCGTATGTCCAAATCGGTTTTAGTATCACTTTGTAGATTAGGAGCTTACTTTCCAATGACAGCTCAGATCCTCTTCCAATCAGCCATTGCATCTGTCTAAACTTTAAACCCAGCTGCTTTCTTTTATTAAAGATATGAGTGCGCCAAGTCAGCCTTCTGTCTAGGTGCATACCCAGATAATTTGCGCTTTCACTCTGTGGTATATCGCAGTTGTTCATAGTCACTGGTGGGCACGTATCGGTTTTAAAAAAATTGCAAAATAAATAGCTAATTTATTAAAATACAACAGAAGTTTTTCTAAATTTAAATTTTGTTATATTAATTTTTGAAATGTAATGTTTGGAAAAAAGTGACTAGAGAGAGGTTTTCTTTGCCAAGATGGCGGAAACGGCAGAAGCCTATATTTTGCTCCGCTGATTTTTTGAGTATAATTTTGTGCAAGTATTTTTGCAATTAAGATTTTATTTTTGAGCATTGTTATTAGAAAAGTTTGTTTGAAAGTATTTTGTCGAAAGTTACCGCAAAAAAATTGAAATTTTGTGAAAAAATTGTTTTTATTTAATTAAAATAATTATGTTTTTGCGCAATTTTTCTTTATTTGAGTTCGATATTCAGCGAAAATTTTGATTTTTATGAACTCTATTTAATGGTTGAAAATAATTTGTCAAAGGAGCGACAAATTTTGATTACAGGTTGACTTCTAGGGGGAGGGGGCGTTATCGCGGATAAAATTTTGTTTATATAATTTTAAAAGTTTTGTTTACTACGATCTTTTTAATAAGTTTAAACTTAGTCATATTTTAATTTTAAACTCTCATGTAAAAATCCGTTTTTAAATAAAATTTTTTAATTTTAATATTTGAATAAAAATCACAAACTAAATTCTTATTTTACCGATGGCGATAGTAAAATAATGTTGTCAAAACGAAGAACTATATTAGATTGAAAGAAGATTTCACAAATCTTAAGCAAATATACATTTATGTACAAAAATGTACAGAACATAAAACAATTTATGGGTTTACGATGCCCATTCTAATTTATTGCGGAAGTGTTATTTTAAGCTATTATGCTGCCCATGATGGCCATAAAATTTATGTTCCTTTTAAAATTTTTACCATAATAGTAAGAATTAAGATCAAATACCTATTTCATTCATTTCAATACAATTATTTTTCAAAAAATCGAAAATTAATTAATAGGAGTAATAACTAGCAATTAATTAAGTGGTCGCAGACTTTTACACAGTACTGTAAATATTTAAGGCATTTTTATATTCTTCATCTTCAGTTTTTATATTTTTGCAATTTAGTAGTAGGTGTATTCAATCCAGTGTCCCCAATCGCCGGATTATAATACGAATTTCCGATTTTTTAATTTGGGATTTAATTTATTAGAAATATCTCTTTAGTTCTAATTTTTATTTAATCACTTCAAGTTTAATGTTTTTGTTATAGTTGTAAAAATTGTTTTTGTTTTTTCTGATTTTTTTACAATTGCAGTCAAACTTCCAGTACTTTATTAATTGATAAATAATTTCGGGGGGGAGTTGTAACCCCTAAAACCACCCCCTTAAATACGGCCCTGCTTACAATACGTATGATTCACTTTTATTCACACATACCTACATTCAGGACAACGGAATTAAATGTTATCTCTTTCTGTTGACTGTTTTTAAAGAATGTATAATATTATTGTATGTATCTAATCAAATACGCAAATATTTCCTACTTAATTTTTCGAAAAAGGAATATGTTATGATATATCAAAAAAAAAGTTCAAGTTAACTCGTTTAGGTAGTTATGAAAAAAAATTTCCCACTTCAAACTTTTGGGAATGGCATTTTTTTGGATTTTATGGCCATGTACGTTGGATTATAGCCTACTTGATATAAATTATACTAGTAACCATAATACACAGGACATTGGCATTTTTACTAGTAACAGAAGATATCCAAAGTACAGCGATTATAAAATAGGTATAATATTTCAAAAATATAATGTTGAACTGATCGTATATTAAAAATTTTTGAAAATAATAACAAAACTTTATAATTATGATTTTGAAATTGCTATCATCAAATTACTTGCAATAAAAAAATTTAAATCGAACTGAAATAATGAAAAAAAAAATATATATTGGCTTACCTTTACATTTATGCTTACGTACACGTTTCTTGTGTTTTTTCGATTTTTTATGAACGGATCCAGATGTGCTTGCTTCAGCCAAATTGCACTGTTGTCTCATCATACTCAAATTTTTTCCAGAAATAATTTTAGGTGATAAATAAGAGATTGTCACTTGCTTCTTCTTATCTCCACTATTTTTCTTCAAATCATTATTGATTTTGTGTAAATCGCTCGAAGTTACTTCTTTTGGCCCAGTATTGTCAAAGTCGACATCAGGGCCAATATAATTTACTGTTTTCACTGTACCTCCATGTTCTGTTGAAGTATTATCCATATTTTGATCTTCATTTTTAGCAGCCTCGTCATTATCAATAATGGGCATACTAGGGAAATCTTTAATAGATGAGGTCGAACATTTTTCGGTTGTCATTTTCGATTTCTTAAAACTAATTAATTACCCCGGTTTGGTTTTGCAGTGTTAATCTTAACCACGATATTAAATAAACTTTATTCCCACTGTATTATAGTTCCCCACCAATAATATTTCGATCATATCTTGGTAATTTAATTTGCAAATTGCTACTGATGGTAGCGTTGCAAGTTACGGTGCTGATATTTTGCCTATCTTTTTTTTATAGCAATTTTAATTAGTAAGTTTGATTGAACGTAGCGATATTGATTAAATGCTATTAACATTGTAATAGCAGTGGCAATCATATTTTTAATTTCAAAGGGGGAAGGCACTTTTGAAAAATAACCTAAATATTGAAAAGATCTCTACATAGTAACATCAATTTAAAATGCTAGAGAGGGCCTGGATCCCCCCCTTAATGGCCATTATTGTACTAATGGTAGGTTCATTATAGTCTCTAGTTGGATCTACTAACGTAAATCGCATATTGGTCCATTTTGATTATTTTTTTTATTAACAAATAAGAAAAATAATTCTTAGATCTAAAGTAACTCAGCATATTTTCAAAATAATAAAAACAACTGAATCACTTTATCTCACTGTTGCTTGAAATTTTTAATTAAATCGTCCAATAAAAACAGTGGACGTATTCATCTATGCAAGAAGTTCAATTTTTACCTCTGACTGTTTTTTTCAAAAACACAGGGTATATAAAGTTACTATGTACAATCTGTGTTTATTTATTTATTTATTTATATATTTATTTATTTATATATTGTCGTGAAACAAAATATTTCGACCCACCCTGTGCTAAATTGTAAAAATTTCTTAATTTCATTTTTAAACGTTTGAATTGGAAAAGTACAGAGTGGGGAGAAAGGATAGAGATAAAGGCTTTTTTGGCCAACTATGGCCGACAGCGGGTGTAAAATTTTGTAAGCCCGTTGAGTTTTGAATTTTGAGGCGAATTATTGCAATTAGTTGTGAGTAATATTTTTGATTTGATTGAATAAAGTGAATTCTGTGCTTTCGCATTATTGCGTTATTTTTGAAGTTTTGATATTGGATTTTTGGATAATTTTTATATTGAGTGGCTACTGAGCGGTAGATTGGATTTGGTGGATAAATTAGAAAAAGAGCAATTGAAATTAAAAAATTGAATCTGAATTATTTAAAATTGGAAAGTTTGAAATTTGCATTCGTGGGAACAAATGTTGCGATTGATAAGCGGGCGATTTGGATAGGGTCGGAATCAAAACCACGATTCCATCAAAGAATACTACTTTTGAATTGGAATTACATTTAATTTTGGATTACTATTTAATTTTTTAAAACGAGAAAAAGTTTTTTATTTCATTATTTTTTTTTTAAACGTAAGAACTCTCGACCCTTGAAAATTACCAATTGCTCCCGCAATCCAGGGTTACCTGAGCAAAAATAGGTGTGTGGGAATTTTCTACGAAAATACCATTACAATATATATATTGTTGTGTCCACACTAAGTGATGAAAATGGGTTGCGAACTTAGCAATAAAATGACGGTATTTGCAAGTAGAGGAACCACAAAGCAAAACTCTATTTTAACATTTTATTACTAGTGTGTGTTTTATTTTTATATATTCTTAATTTTGATTTCAGTGTTTGTTTAATATTTTATGTTTGTCTAGTTAGTAAGTTTTTTGTTTCGAATTTGATTTTTATTTTATGTTTGTATTATGACTCACGTAAATGCCGACAACAGCAATATTTTTAAATAATAAAAATCTAGATGTAAAAAAAAAGAAGACAGTTTAAAAATGGATATCCAAGGCGAAAAAAAGAATTAATCAAAAAATAAAGTTAGTCACATAAAGATTTGAAAGCAGTCGGTCGACGAAAGTTTGAAGGCAGTTAGTTAGAAAAAGATTTGTAAAACGGTCGGTCGACGAAGGTTTGAAGGCAGTTAGTCAGAAAAAGATTTGTAAAGCGGTCGGTCGACGAAGGTTTGAAAGCAGTTAGTCAGAAAAAGATTTGAAAGCAGTCGGTCGACGAAAGTTTGAAGGCAGTTAGTCAGAAGAAGATTTGTAAAGCGGTCGGTCGACGAAGGTTTGAAGGCAGTTTAGTCAGATATTTAGCAGAGCGGTCGGTGAAGAATAAATTCAAGAAGGAAGATAACAGTGTTTTTGTCTATAGAAAAGCTGGGGTCGGCTATTTGCGTGAGTTTTTGCTATTGTTAAAATTTTGTTCCTATTTTTTTTATATTTTAACTTTGCAAATAAAAATTATAAAACCGTTATTTTATTGTTTACTTGTAACAATCTTTCACATTCGAGAACCTACGTTATCCCATTGACGAGATAAGAGGCGCGCATAAGGTCGCAGCAATATATATTGTCATGTTTCGAACCAAAGTTTTACCTACCCTGTTAATTTGTCATTAATTTTGATATTAAGTTTAAGAAATATTTGAATTTGAATTTTGGGAGGTAAAACTTTGGAAATTAAAGTTGGTAGAAGTGAGGTTTTATCGTGGCTTTTTGTGCCAACCATGATGGACAGCGGGTGCGAGATTTGCATGCCCGCTGAGTTTTTGATATTTTTTTGAAGTTGTGAGTAATTATTTTTGATTGAATAAAGTGATTTGATGCGATTGCATTATTGCGTTGTTTTTGGAAGCATATTTTGATATTTGAAGTTAGTTTGGATATTATTTATGAGTGGCTACTGAGCGGTGACAAGTTGATTTGGATGATTAAATTTTGAAAAAAAGAATATTTCGAATGGTAAATTCGATTTGGATACTGGAAATTAAAAGGTTAAATTTGCATTCGTAGGAACGAATGTCGATGATGATAAGCAGGCGATTGAGATAAACGTTAAGGTTAAAAGTACGAGAGCAATAACAATTTAAAATTTTACATTACATTAAATTATTACAATTGAATTGAAACAATTTTGGAATAAGCAAGAGTCTCTTGCTACAAGAAATGGATGCCCAGTTATAAGTTTAATTTATGGTTTAAGAAAAAGTTTTATGAGATTTGTATAACTCGGGGCATTTCAATATATTGCTGTGGACTCTCTTTGTGGAAAATCTACAGTCTGTTGTTTACCTCGGGTTAACCCTGGAGTGCGGGAGCAGTTGATAATTTTGTAGGGGTCGAAGGGTTCGTGGGTTTTCTACAGCCAAAAGTTGCTGTGGTAATTTTGTATTAAAATAAAATAAAATAAAAATTTTCTTCTTGTCAAAAAATAAATACTCTAAAAATAAATTTTCAATTCAATTTTATTTAAATTTTGTAAAATTTTAACTTTCTATTCGATGGGAATGAAGTTTGATTTGCCTTTATCTAAATCGACGGCTTATCAATTGCACCATTCGTTCGCACAAATATAATTTTAAATTTTCTAATTTTACACCAAATCAAAATTTATAATTTTAACTGCTCTTTTCAAATTAACCAAATCAATCAAATCTACTACCGTTCGGTAGCAACGTATCAAATCATCTAAATTATCAAAATATCAAAATAATCATCCAAAAAAAGGCGCAATAATGCATTCGCATAAAATCACTTTATTCAAAGTTAGAATCAAAATATTACTCACAATTATAATACGCATAAAAAATCAAATTTCAGCGGGCATACAAAACTTCACACCCGCTGTCGGCCATAGTTGGCCAAAAAAGCCTATATCTCTATTTTTTCTCCCCACTCTGTACTTTTCCAATTTCAACGTTTAAAAATGAAATTAACAAATTTTTACAATTTAGCACAGGGTGGGTCAGAATATTTTGTTTCACGACAATATATATGTTTGTGTCACCATATCTCCCGAACGGTTACAGGTAGCGACGTGCATTTTTGACAGCATGTTTGTAAAGGCCAGGGGAGTGTTCCTGGCTACAATTTTCACCCATGAGAAGAAATTCTATCTTAGAAAACTATCTCTACACCCCCCCCTCCCAAAACCCCAAAATTTATGCACTCGCCCCTGCACGAAGCGGTTTAAAACATATATTCCTTTCTCTATACATTTTGACACAATATACTCCAAAAAGAGTGAAATAAAATAAAAATTAAAAATTTTAAAAACCCCTGACTGTAAAAAAATTCTAAAAATAAAAATTAATAATAAAAGCACCTTACTTTAAAAACTACTTTTCCCTTTAAAAAAAAAATAATTTTTCTTCTTCATTCAACAACAAATTCTCAGACACTTTACTCGACAAATTAACTTATCATCCTACGCCTCCCCCCCCCCCCCCCCCCCCAGCTACAAAATTTAAACATTAATTTTGAAGTCAGGAAAAACGGAGAATGTTTAATACGGAATGTATAAACAGGTTTCGTAAGTGAAACAAATGAAGGAAAAACGGAGAATGTTTAATACGGAATGTATAAACAGGTTTCGTAAGTGAAACAAATCTCCGTTTTCCCTGACTTCAAAATTAATGTTTAAATTTTGTAGCGGGGGGGGGGGCGGAGGATGATAAGTTAATTTTTCGAGTAAAGTGTCTGAGAATTTGTTGTTGAATGAAGAAGAAAAAATTATTTTTTTACAATTTAAAGTAGGGGTATAATTTCCAATTATTTACTTGGCAAACGCATTGGGTTCCTGTCAGTCAAATCACTCCACGATTTGAACTTTTTCCTATTGACTATAGAGTAGACCAGACCAGACACTCTTTCTTTTTTTTAACTATAATCTTTTTTTTAAAGGACAGTCGTTTTTTACCGGTGCAATGAAAAATTTTTTTAAACAAAAAATGATTGTGTTTGACTGTTCGATATGATTGTAGTTAGGCACTGTTTTTAATGTAGGTACTTGTTGGTAGCTAATCAGCCAAGCCAGTTAGGAAGTTACGCTCACCTAGAAATTTCAAAAAATCGATTTTTCAAAAATCACATTTACTTGAAGTATACAATGTCAGAAATATCTCCCAAAAGTTTTAAGATAATCTGATTTTTTATACCGAAGCTATAAGGCTTTAAATGCAGGTAAGTGTAGCAGGTATTACCACGAATAATTCAACGTGGCACAAGAAAATACTGTGGAATAAAGAATTTTGCTTTTTATACCGGTTTTTCGGCAATTTCAGTTTTAGTGAAGTGCAAACAGTGTGATGGTAACGTAACATTTCAAACTGCAAGTACCCGCGGTCTCAGATTTAAAATTGTATTGTTATGTGATAAGTGCGAACCTCAGTACATTCCTTCGTACTCTTTTATTATATCTGCAGTTTTATTACAGATCCTATAAGGTATGTGAGTAAACTGTGACATCAATGCCTACCAATATCTAGAAAGAGAAGACGCTGAAAGCATACAGGTAGCAGATAAAAGCGTACAAGAGAGTACCCGAGACGGAAAAGTGCGTCGTCGGCAAACTAAAATTGATGTTTCCAAAGCGACAACTGCAAAAGAAGACACAGTATATGGGCCTGGAATAGATTACTATGTATAAGTTATAAAATAATTCTTTTGCTTTAGTGCAAACTACATTGCAAACTTAAAACGCGTTTATCTCGAAACTACATTTTTAAATCGGTGAGCAATATATTTCAAAAACCTATGCACCAATCGATCTCAAATTTTGTGTGCTTTTTTTAAACACTCAAAACTAGTCTTTGATCGAAGCTTTTGGTTTTACAATGTGTAGTTTCTATTTTATGAACCAAAAGTTGTTTTTTTTAACAAAAATTGAAATTTTGACTTTGAATAACTGCCATATTGTCAAATTTAAGTTTTTTAGAAAATCCTTCGATTAAAGACTGCATCAACTAATAGATTATCAAACTTTTTTTGAATTTTTGATTTTCAATAACCTGGGTTCGAATAACACTGCTCACCGCAAAACATGATTTTAAAACATGCTTGTCGAATGTTCACTTTAACTTTGTTATTTATCAATATTTTGTAACCAAAAAATTACCAACCGCTCACTAAATAAAGGTCTTTTAAATACTTAAACTGTTGTACAAAGATATCCATTCAATTCTCCACAAAAAAATTGCAAAAGTTACCCATTTTTTTACGGTCTAGGTGAGCGTAACCCCTTAATTTAGGTCTGGCATCCTCGGGCACCCAGGGGTGGATTTCCCAAATTGCCGATTATGTGCACTACTTCGAGATGTCGCCTCTGTTATACTTAAGGACTAACAGAGGTGGTCCGGCGCAAGGAGGGGGGGAGGGGCGCAGGTAGAGGCGTGGTCAACGGATTTTTAGTGTTTACTGAAATTTCAAATCCAAAAGGACTTCACTAACAAGGGAATTATATGACCTCCGCATTCAACTTTTGATACGCACTGGTTTTATTGTATCGTTTCGCGATTAATTCGCTAGAATTGAATTAAAATTAAAATACACACTTCCCTATTCATAAACAATATGACAAAAATATCACTTTTGAGTGTCCTCGATTAATTCAGTTTTTAAGAATAAAATACGATCAGTCGAGCGACTTTAGCCCTTATCGACACCCTTAAAGATTTTACATAAAAAGAGCCTGGGTTAGCTCCCCAGTTAGCTTAATTCTCATTCTGAAAGTTGATCTTCAAGTGCCCAGTTGATTTTTGAAACACCTCGTAATAAGACGAAATTATGGTGTAAAAACTTAAATTTTTTTTTTAATTAAGTTCTTAAATATTCAAGTGGAATTATCATTTTCATTTTTTTTTTATTTTAAAACTGGTGAGCGTGTGCTTCTTCCTTTCTTTTTTTTCAACAAAAAGGTAATATAAAAAAACATGTATTTATAATTGTTCTCTTTCAAGTAAATGTCGCAACGTAATTAATTTTTTTTTACTGAATATTAATTGTCGATTTCAAGTTTATTAATTTTTTTCTTTTTATATAGTTTTTGTTTTATGAATAATTCTTGTGTATAACTTTTCTTTTATACTAAATAAACAAATATAGATTTATATGATTTATTCTTTCTTTTGCTACCGTAAGACGATTAAATTGGTAATAATCTTACGTCTCCGATCTTCGATTAAAAAGTTTGTGGCCGGCTAAAATCGGCTCCTGGTGGCAGCATATCAAATATTTCTAAGGCAAATAAATTAATAAACATCTTTAACGACCGAGGGTGTTACAACTGCGCAGAATGATAAAATAGGTTTTAACAAAATTTTTGGTTTACAATGGGTTTTGTGAACCAAGATAAAAAATACCAAAAATAAGTATTTTATGTATTATATCCACAAAAAATCAAATCATCTTGTATAACAAAAGTTTGTTATTTCGTGGATATAACAAATAAAATACTTATTTTTTAAACAATCTATCAGTCCACGAAACCCATTGTAAACCAAAAGGTTGTAACAAACCACCCATAGATTCGCAAGCCTCAACAAAGGTAACTTATGCAAATTTAGCATAAACGCAACAAGCGACCGATTAAAATCTTTTATTTTATATAAGTTACCTTTTTTAAATTGCGAATATAAATAAGTGAAACGTAATTAGTTGATAATTATACAATTAAAATAATAAATGTAAAAAGGTTGGGAAGCGTATATTTCAAGATATATCGAAACGGTCACAAAGTTTCACAACTTAAGTGGTTGACGAATTTTAACCTAAGGACTT
This sequence comes from Cantharis rustica, assembly GCA_911387805.1. Lineage (NCBI taxonomy): Eukaryota > Metazoa > Arthropoda > Insecta > Coleoptera > Cantharidae > Cantharis > Cantharis rustica. Next base: position 15,694,306 of record OU426883.1, read on the forward strand.
TAAGAGGGATTCATAAAACGTCTGAATTATGGGACAGATATGGCTTTTTAAAAATTAATTAGGACTAACGAATTTTGACCTTATTGACTCTAAATTTGAGCAAATCAGTCATACAAAGTTCAAACTTACACAAAAAAGCGTAATCTTTTTTGCTAGGAAAATCCCATGTTATGTGCCAAAAATCTTGCAAAATAAGCAAGAATTACATTAAATTAAGAAGCAATTACTTGAAGAAAACGACGTTTAAGAAAACTATAAATTAATTTTTAAATAATCACATTTCAAACCATAAAAGTTAAACAAACCAGTCACCTCAAAACTTTTCTAAAACTATATAGTAAAAATTCGAATTATAACCAACTATTGGAAATCACCGGTTAAAACTTAAATTAAAGGGGAAGATAAGAGCAAATCCATTAGATTATCAATTTGAAGTGACCGTCTCGACAACTAATTGACATGTGTTAAAAGATTTACATTCACAAACAGTGACTTTCAAACATTCCCTTAATAAGGACACACAAGCTTGAAATTCAAGTCAACTTTTTATGTGCACTGATTTAAATTCGACGTTTCGCGAATATTTTGCTAAAACTCTTGATTGCAATCAAAATTCATGTTAACCTGATTTTGGGCGATGCAACAAAAATGTCATTCACGATTAGGAAATTCACTTAACTGCAAATATTTGCCAATTTTTCAATCAAAATCAAATATGATTATTCGCTATCCGTAACAACAATTAAAAACGATAATACCAATTTTTATAATTAAAAATCCAGTTTTTAAAAACCAAAATTCGTCGAAAAATACACATCAACCTTATTGATGTGAGAAATTCTATTTTCAGAATTTCTGTAAACACGGTTGGTTTCCCAAAAAAATTTATTTCATCAATGTTGTAGCCCGTTAAATTCCCTATCCGGTTTGGGTCATTAGTTTTTTTCTAAGACGTTTCGTTTAAGAGATACGGAGTTTGCAAGAAAAGTAAAAAAAAATAAAATCAGAATTTTTTTAACATTTTTTCTCTTAATTTAATTTATAACTCGAAAACCGTTCATTCTAGACAATAAAGAGATATAAACTAATTTGTAGATAAGTAAATGGTCTTTAAAAAAGATCTAATTCATTAAGTCAAAAAAATCAATAATATGGGAGCTATGGCCGTTTGAAACCAGAAATTCAAAATATTGCTTTAAAGAGAGGTACCCCCCAAGGGTTTGGACGTGGACAAAAATTTTATTTAAAAATTTGTCTTAAAAAAGTGTCCTTTATCACCACCTCAAAGGTTCTCCACGGTCACGGGGACACCCTGTATGTTCAATTCATTTCTCATATCTTCATTTCTCAACCTATCAATTCTACTACAACCTTTTACTCTTCGGAGAAACTTCATTTCCTGTGATTGGATCCGGCTTTCTTGTTTTTTTGTTGTTGTCCATACTTCACTCCCGTATGTAAATGTTGGCACTGCAATCGTTTTATAAAATTTCATTTGGGTGTCTCTCCTTGTTTTTATTTCGTAGATGTCGACTTATCGTTCCACATATACTGTTAAATCTATTTAATTTTTGTTCTATATCATTACTAGTCATATGTCAAATCGTATCCTAGATATTTAAAGTTTTTAACCTGTTCTAATATTTTTCCATTAATGACTATTTTGGTTCGTGTTGGGTATGTGCCTATAAAAGCCATTGTCTTTTTCTTATCGGTTGATATATTCATTTCATATTTTTGGCAGATTTTTGACAGTATATGTACACCCCTTTGCAGCTTGTCTTCTGTTTCGACAACTATTGCTACATCGTCAGCATATAAAATACAGTTAAAGATTGTATTCTTATCCAGAGGAATTCCTTCGTCGTATTTCTTTTTCCATTTGCGTATTACTTCGTCGATGTATGTATATATTAAAGAGGATTGGAGACATACAGCAGCCCTGCCTTAAACCTTTGGTTGTTTCTATTTCGTCTGTTGTTTTTCCTCCTATATCTAAGACTATTCTGGTATCCGTGTACATTGTCAAACGCCTTTTTAAAATCCAAAAAAGCTATGTGTGTTTCTTTATTAAATTTTCTGCGTTTCTCAATCAGTTGTTACAATGTAAATATTACGTCTATTATCGATCTTCCCCCTCTGAAACCCATTTGTTCTTCGCCTACTATGCTGTCTGTGATGTTTTTAACTCTATTCTTCAGTATACCATAACAACATTAATTCATTTATTTTGTCAATTATTTAAAAGTTTAAATTTGTTTAGTATTTATTTGTATCATATTGTATAAAATAGTTAAAATTTTGCTATGTAAATAAGGTGGGGAGTGGAAATAAAGTGAAAAGAGACGGGCTTGAATAGAGAACACTTGGGCTGACACCTTCACGTCGAGTAGATTAGCGGACGAATATCATTCCCGCAATAAAAATTTAAATTGTTAATTGTTTGAAAATTAATAAAATAAATTAAGTTGAGTTGATGTTTTTGTTTAAATTAATTGTGGTAAAGTGCAAATTATTAAATAATAAATTTGGAAGATGAAAAATTTAGTGAAATTTTAGTCGATGCATTAAAATTACATCGCAACAAATTTGTTTGACCAGACACCAGCTGGAATACCATATACGAAGCGAGCGCGCACGTGAAGTCAAAGTTCAATACCATATGAAAGGTAATAAAATTTGAGCATTTTAATTTACGATTTAAAAAAACAATTGAAGAAGAGCTCATAGCTATTAAATAATTAGCGAATTTCATAAGAGGGTGAAAATACATAAATTTGAAAAAGTTGGGGGCATAGCAATATTTTGTAAACGTTTTAGTAAGTTGATTAATTGCTTTTTTCAATTATTATTGATTTAATATTTTTTTATAAAATTAATAAAAACTTGAATTCTGTTGAGTTCCTTTCTTCGCAAATCTTTTATAAATAAAATTTATAATAAATAAAAAACGCAAATTTTAAATTGCTTTTTGTTAACTTTCTAGAAGACGAAACCGTATCCAGAGATTCCATATTACCTGAGAAATTACCAGAAAAAAATAATAATAAGAGAAAATGTAGAAATGAACACGGATGGAAAAATAATGTCAGAAAAAGGCTTCGAAATTCAAGAGCAACTTATGTAATCAAAAAAGGATTTGAAGTGAAAAACAAAGAATTTCAAAACAAAGACTGCCAATGTCGCAGAAAATGTTTTAAAGCAGTGTCAGGACTAGATAGATCTACTCTATTTACTAACTTTTGGAAATTGGGTGATTTCTCAAAAGGAAACCTTTATTTACATGGACTGAGTGTAGAGAGAAGAAGACCAAGACATGAAAATTGCAATCTAAAAAGCATGAGTTGTGCTTACTATCTTCCCATAAGAAGTAAGAATGGTGTTAACAGCATACAACTATGCAGAAAGTTCTTTTTAGACACTTTTTGCATAAGCAATAGTCGTCTTTTAAGCAGTGGCGGCGTCAGGGGAGCCTTTGAGACTGCGTCTCCCCAGAAAGTCAACCAGTAACAAGAAAAAAATGTTTTATTAAAAATCATAATTTACAAGACTACTATTCGTATTGAAAAAATTATGTGGTGTTTTAATTTCTTAATTATATTTTTACATAATTGTTATTACAAGTTTACGTGTGTGTGACGGATTACCGTTTAGGCTAGCTAGGCTCATGCCTAGGGGCGCACAAAAAAAGGGGCGCAATGTACCAAGTAAAATACATCACATTCTCAAAAATTAAATGTATCAAAAAATACAATGATTACCTATAGTTTTTTTACTGAGTTTTTATTTACTGATTACAAAAATACTTTTCAATTTATAGCACATTTTTAAAACTTATACCTTCGGAAATCTTGAGCGCATCGCTAAATTATGGCGATTTAATCGCCCCTGATGCTTTGTTAATATTTTCTGAATTCTAAATCTGAATTAGATGGTACAATTTTCAAATGTAGAAGGTTGACAAAAAGTTGAGTTGAGGTGGGGCTTTTTTTTGCCACGATCCCGAAAACGACGGAGACCTAGATTTTTGCTCCGTCGATTTTGAGTTCTTATTGTACGAATAGTTTTTACAATTGATTTTTTTATTCGAATATTGTTAATTCGAATTTTGTTATGAGAGTATTTTTGTTCAAAAGTGGACGCAGCTAAGGTTTTGATTTTGTGAGTGTTTTGAATTTTTTTTGATTAAAGAAGATTTTTATTGGATGAGCTTTTTTTTTATTGGATGAACAATTATTTATTTGGAATCAATAATTTAGAGTTATATTCAATGTTTTAAATATTGGATAAAAATTTATTAAAGGAACGACAACGCAGTTTGATAAGCTGCGAACCGGTCTCATAAAATTTAACGATACCATTTTATATTGAATTGAAGCGAATATTTTTAAAATCGAAACTTGCTAATAATTTTCCGAGAAGTAATTAAAATTATTGAAGAAACAAATTTTTTGAATCGGCGACCTTTAGTAAGTATAAGCTTGACTGCTCCCGCAGACTAGAGCTCACTGAGCAAAAAAGTGTTTGATTTTCAAAAATTTTACACAAATATCACTAAATACACAACCAATCTCTTACCGCTTGGTGTAGAGTAGACACAGTTGTATGTATAAAATAATAAAAAATAACTGTTTATATTTTCTATTAAGGTGGGCGCACCATACATGTGTGCCTAAGGGCGCAGAGGTATCTTAATTCGCCCCTAACCATATACTTGGCGTCGCAATAATATACATCGTAAATAATATATTATAAATTACAATTTTACGTTTGCTAACAAAGAATTATTTAATACTTATATTTAAGGCTGTTCTTTTAGTACCTTTTTATAAATACTAAACGGCTGGATCAATTGACTTGAAATTTTGACAGAATGTGTAGTAGATTATTATAAACCTTTACAAACATCCTTTTTTGAATAAGTTTTTTGGTTTTTCCAAAAAAGCCAAAAAACCATTAAATTTGAGTTCTTCCGATATTTTGTAAATCTCGATTTTTAGAAACTTTTGGCTCAGACAGAATTTTGATATCTTAATTGGTTTAAAAGTTTTTAGGACCTAAAGTTCAAATTGCTTCACGTAATTATAATTGACGTGTAGAAAAAGAATATAAATTGAGAAAGAATGTCTTGCATCTTTTACAATTCTTATCGAAGATAGTAAGCCAAGTCTTGTAAATATAAAGCATAGTATAATGTTACATACTACATAAAAAAATGATGTAACGCGTTTCTAAGGTACATACCTTATATGTACGTAGATATGAATTTATAAAATTCTTTTTATTGAAAAGTTTACTAGTTAAGTGTTATAAAAGTGTGTTTAAATAAATTTGGTTAAATGGTGAGTATGTAGATATGGTAACTATTAAAAAAAATATTTTTTAAATAATTTTAAAGGTGTACAATATGGCAAGTTGTCATATTATTACGTATACGTGTGCAATTTCAAAAATTAAAATTTCAAATTTAAAAAACTCTTATTTTAAAACTATTGATCTTTTAAAATAAAATTGTTTAATTTGTTCAAGCATAAACTTGAAATTGCTCGTCAGCTTTATATATATTTAACGTACGTAGTAAGGTGTATTGGTAAGTGGGAGTACATGATGATTATGATATAAATGCAATTCTTTATCACACTGCATTATATTAACGCATTGAGTTACGTTATTGGAATTCTTTCTCGTTTGGTTTAAGAAGTACAATTTAGGAATTATGCCGAAATTATCGAAAACTGTGCGAAGCAATAGGGAAAGATGTCGTAAGGCACTTTTAGCACGTTGGGGAAATTCAACATCTTCAAAAAAACCAACACCGACACCAAAAGAAGAAAATCAGTTTTATGGTTTATGCCTAGTAGACTTTGTACGTTTTTGGAAAGAAATTCAGCAATTTCCACATAATCCTGGATTTTCCTGCACAATAAATGAAATTGATTTTGAAACTGGCAGAAGACATGGACTTCAGACGACATTAATTTTTCGCTGCCAGATGTGCAAATCCAAACAAAAAGTGAAAGCAGTTCCTAATAAACCAGGTAATGCTAATATAAATTTTTTATCTGTTTTAGGTGCTTCTTCAATTGGATGCGGATTTTCGCTATTGAAAGAGTATCATTCTGTTATGAACATTCCATACATGACCTACGCAACGTATCGCCAAGAAGAAAACGATTTAAAGAAGATTACAAAAGAAGTATTACAGAAAAATATTGCTAAAGTAGGTCAGGAGGAGGTTCAAAAATCAATAGATATAGGCGATGTTGATCAAAATGGGATTCCAACCACTACGGTAATTACCGACGGAGCATGGTCAAAAAGAAGTTATCGAACCAATTACAATGCGCCATCAGGTGTTGGTACTATTGTGGGAGTAAAAACAAAAAAAATTTTAAATATTGAAGTATTAAATAAATATTGTGCAACTTGTAACAACATTTCTGAAAAGCAGAAACGACCAAATAACCACATATGTTATAGAAATTTTAATGGGAATTCAACTGCAATGGAGGCTGCAGCAATAGTGAAAGGCTTCAAGAAGAGTATTATTCAGCATAATCTCAAATATATTCGAATGGTCAGCGATGGAGACAGTAGCGTAATGAAGAAACTTCGAGAAATCAAACCCTATGGACCAAATACAAACATCGAAAAAGTTGAATGAACCAATCATCTACTACGAAACTTTTGCAACAAATTAGGCGAATTGGGTAAGTCAGGTAAAAGTTCTTCTAATTTACGTGTTTCTTTAGAATTACGACACTTATTGACGTCAAACATTTTGCGTCTGCGGACAGCAGTAAAACTGGCGTCAATAAAGCGAGAAGGTGAAAATATTACTCTAGCCGAAAAAATTTGTGTATTATCCAACGACATAAAAAATGCGCCCTACCACGTTTTTGGAGAGCATATTAATTGCGCAAAATATTTTTGCAAAGGACCTAAGCTTGATGAAAAAAACGTTATAGAAGAAATGAAGGCATGTGGACTATTCCAAGACATCATGAAGTGTATAAGCAGGTTAGTGCAAAATTCACATTCTCTTCTGTTGCAGGAAACCAATAATAATGTAAAATCTTTCAACTCTGTGGTTTGTAAGATGTCAGGAGGTAAACGCATTAATTTTGCAAAAGCTGGATCATATGAAATGCGTTGCGAATTGGCCGCTTTGTCATTTAACACGAAAGGTAAGCAAGTTTTAGAAATTCTTAATATTGCTTTTCAGGGAGATTGCCCAAGGACATTAGAAATATTTTACGAAGCACAGGATCGGAAACAAAATTATCGTAACAAGAATAGGCGATCAAAAAAAATTCAACAGTTAGCAGGACCAAATGAAAATTATGGAGCAATCGACGAAATAGACGAAGAAGAATTTTCTAAGAGAAAAATAGAATTTTATAATTCTCTTAGAAAAACCGACGAAGAAATCGATGACCTGGAAAAACAAACAAGAGGACAATCAGCTAATCCAATATGGAAGAGGGAACGCCAGAATAGGATAACCGCTTCAAGATTTGGAGAAATTTGCAAGAGACGACCTTCAACGCATCCAGGTAAATTAGCAGAACGTTTACTATTTAACAATTTTACAGGATCACGAGCTACTGCTTACGGACTTCAGCACGAAGACGACGCGATTGAAGCTTTTTCTCAGAAGACAGGTTTAGCTGTAACGAAATGCGGTTTATTTATAGGTAAGAACGATGACTTCTTTTTAGGTGCCAGTCCAGACGGAATATTAGAAGATCAGGATTCTTTGGTAGAGGTAAAATGTCCAGTCAAACTGGAGGATATTTCAATAAAAGATCTACGAAATAATTTGTGTAAGGTTCCGTTTTTGCATGTTAACAGAAGCACTGATCAGCTAAGATTGAAACGGAATCATAATTACTTTTACCAGGTACAAGGACAACTTCACATCACAGGAAGAAAATCTTGTTACTTTGTAGTATGGAGTAACATAGGAGGTATTTTTGTAGAAAATATTTTACGGGATGATCAGTTTTGGGAAGAGAAATGTAAAACGCAACTCAGGAAATTCTATGAAGAGCATCTTCTACCAAAAATATTATGTTAATTTTCTTTTAGGTTTTTATATTACATAAGCTAATCACAAATAGGTACGCACTTTATAACTGTATCTATGAACACAACTTTTTTTTCTTTTTAGAAATAACTTTTGGAAGAAATTCATCATGTGGATTTCTTTTTTCAGTATTCTATTGGCGCTATGTTTTTATCTCAATTTGTATAATTTGTAGTTAATTTATTAATATAATTATTTTAAACAAATTGATTTATTTATACTTTACACAAATTTATTGTTTTAATATTATCTCAAAATTTTATAAATATATTTGCATTTTTATTATAATAAATAAAAAGTTGTTATTTCTATTGCTTTATTGTTACGCCCTATTTTGTCTATAATCCCAAGAATCTTGGAACACTAATCATGATGAAATACAAAAACAATTATAAATAATAATTTATCTTTTTGAGTAAGCGTCCAGTAAATGTTATATTTTATCAATAAATTTTACCAAATATAAGGTACATGTCGCTGCCTGGCAAGAATAACGACAAACTAAAAAAAGCATTTTTTTCAATAGAGCGTTTTTAAACTACTGATAAGTAGTAACTTTGCATTACATGCATAATGGCACTGCCGCTATAATAACAGCAGGTTATTAAAATTTTGCATTGTGACGTTATACACGATAAGATATAGCTAAATTCTATCGATTTTAATACTTAACTCATTTTTGTCAAATTTTGAGTTGTGTCGTTATTCTTTCGAGGTAGCGATGTGTACGTGTTTGCATTAGGTAGGAACGACGGTCAAGTCATCGTAAAATTTAATGAAATTGTTGAAAAATATAATTTTAAAAACATTACGAATATTATTTTATAATTGAAGGGCTTATTGTTATAAAATGATAAGCCACATTTCATACTTTTTGAGATTTTAAGCCCAATTGGTTGTGAAATATAATGACAAGCCACTACCGAAGTATTACAAAAATATTGTAATGATGATGACGCAACAATGCAATGTAATTATTTAGCAAACACCGAGATGTTGCATATCTTTATCTATAACGTGATAAGCCACTTGATAAAAATGGCAGGTGCGAGTAGAAGTTCGTTAAGTTCTTGTGATAAAAAGATAATTTTGAATGATAATATAAGTGAATTTAGTGAAGATAATGACAGTGATGGTGAAAATCTTGACTCCCCAATTGATGATAGCGATAAGGATGCTGACTATCAGCCGGAAAATAAGGTAAATTGTTTTTTTTTTAATTTGTGGCTTGTCATACTCTGTCTGTTGTAAAATTTTCAGCTTAAGTTTTGCATGTGCGTTTTTTTATTATGATGTTTTTTTTAATAATGATAACTTTTAACTAAAAAAACGAATAGTCAACATATTATTTAAGTGCTTTTATCTAATGTGATGAAGTAATATCGTTAAAATATGGATAGTTAAAGGATTATTTTAAAAAATAATGTGGCTTGTCATTATAATGCAAAATAATAAAGTTGCATGTTTGTTTAGGTTGAATCAGCGGAAGAGCTGAGTGAAGTTGATGCTGCTGAAGAGGTTCAAACAGGAGTCGAAGTAGAAAAAGTTGGGAAGGTATCATCGCGTTGGCGCAAACGAAGGGCACCTGAGTATAACCGAAACAAAAGAAAGATTAAACGAAACAAAGGGGAGGAATATTATAGTGAAGCCACTAAGAAAATTGTCAAAGCCCGTGAAATTGGTCAACCCTGTAGTTGCTCAAAGAATTGCAGAACAAAACTTGACGGCCAGCACGAAATAATTTTTCAAAAGTTTTGGGAGCTTGGGTCGTTTGATATACAAAATTCATACCTCTTTGGATGCATCAAAACAATGAAAAAGAAAAGGCATTACCCAAAAAAAGTCAAGAAGCAAGAATCCAGCAGGAAATTCAGTGCAGCATACTACGTAACAGTAAACTCAGAATCTGTTCAAATATGCAAAACTGAGTTTATGAATGTGCATGGTCTTCAAAACTGTAGAGGAAGAATTAACAATATTGTATCTCTAAAGGCCTCGGGCGTACCTATGCCAAGAAAAGATTGTCGTGGTAAACATCACAACAAACCCAACAAGATAAGTGATGAAGCCATCCAGTACGTTAAAGATCACATCAACCTTATTCCAAAATATGAAAGTCACTACAGCAGAGCCAATAATGAAGGAAAGTTGTATCTGAATAGTGACATGTCCATTGCCAGGTTATATGAAGAGTATTATGTTACGTGGTGTAACGAAAAAGATATTGTACCTGTCTCTGAAGCAACGTACAGAAGAATTTTTTGTACAGACTTCAATATCGGATTTAAACTGCCGAAATCAGATACCTGCAAGACTTGTGATGAAACTTCAATAAAACTAGAAGCTGCCAAATTAGAAAATAATGAAGAACTAGTAAACAGCCTCACAGAAATTTTGGATTTACACAAAATAAGGGCGAAAGCTATGCAGGACTTACTGAAAATGGAGAGTGAAGATGCGAAAACTAATAATGAAAAATTGGTTATATCCTTCGACTTGCAGCAGGCAATGCCAGTGCCCAAACTTACTACAGGGCCAGCATTTTACTGTAGGAAAGTGTGGCTCTATAATTTGGGAATTCACGATTGTGGATCAGGAAAAGGGCACATGTATCTATGGACAGAAGACATAGCAAAAAGGGGTAGTGATGAAATTGGAAGTATCCTTGTAAAGTTTTTGCAAAATAAAATGGCAGTAAATGAACTTGTGGTGTTTACTGATAATTGTCCGGGACAAAATAAGAACTGGACTTTGATGGCCACTTGGCTGCAAATGGTAAAAGAACAGAAATTTAAAAAAATTACGCATCATTTTCTCGTAAGCGGACACACTCATCTGCCATCGGACAGAGATTTTGCATTAATAGAGAAACATCATCGAAAATATGCTCCTTTAATATTTTCTGCATCAGAGTGGTATGATATTATCAAAAAATCGAATAAAAAAAATCCTTTTGAAGTAACACAACTGAAACAAGACGATTTTTTGGAAATGTTCAGGTTACAACAAAATATTAAAAAAGCAACTAAAACAGATGATGGACGAAAATTAGATTTTGCCGGAATTTTTTCATTTATGTTTGACAGCAACACACCCAATTCTTTTTTTGTGAAATATGCCGTTAACGATTTGTACCAAAAAGTCAATCTATCAAAGAAGGGACGGCCTGCACAGATGAATTTAAATTCGTTACCCAAGAAATACAACGAACCTTTGAGAATTTCTAAGAAAAAGCTTGATAATATAAAAACTTTGTTGCCTTTTATACCGCCCATACACCACGCATTTTATGAATCTCTACTTTCAGAAGAAAATGCAAGAGAGGAAGACGCAGAACTTTTGGAATGATTTTTTTATTATCAAGTTTTCTATTATTTTTTTTGTATTCGCGTTTACTGATAAACATAAAGTATGTTTTTTTATTCATAAAAAATCTAAAAATTGGTGTTGTATTTATTTTACCAATTAAAAATATATAATTTTTGGTTTCTGCTATAAAGTGACAAGCCACTTACTTTTCACAATTTTACCATTTTTGGCCAAATATCAGCTTGTATTTAAGTTTTTATTGTTTGTTATTCAAAATAATATATATTTCAACAAAATTGCATAAGCAACTGGAAATCAAAATGTTGTTTCTAATTTACAAATTTTTCACAAGTTTAAATTCATTGTTCTGTAATTTATGCATTTGTGGCTTATCATTTTATAACAATAAGCCCTTCAATTAGAGCACATAATTATAAAATTGTATTGCACTTCGGTAAAACTGCAACATAAACTTATAGTAAGAATATCTGTTTACGTGCGTGGGTAGGCGATCCTTGATTCGTATTAATTTTTCTACACACGTTTACACTTTAAAAGCATTACAAAGTTTCTACACGTCAAGTTTGCTGTCTTTGCACAACACGGAATTCCTTTTTTTACGTTCGGATGGCAAGTCTCCTAGAACAGCCTTAAGAACTTATGAAAAGAAAAAAAGCTTATACAGTCTTGGCCGAAACATTTTCAATTTTTAACACATTTTTAAAACTTACACCTTTGGAAATCTATGAGAGCGTCGCTAAATTATGATCAAGATTTTTTGAATATACTGTAGTGTTAGGAAGCGATTTAACCGCCCCCGATGCTTTCTGAATATTTTTTGAATTCTAAATTTGAATTAGGTGATACAATTTTAAAATGTAGAAGGTTAGCAGAAAGTTGAGTTGAAGTGGGGCTTTTTTTACCAAAATGGCAAAAATGGCGGAAGCCTAGATTTTTGCTGATCTTGAATTTTTATTGTGCGAATAGTTTTTACAATTGAGTTTTTTTATACAAATATTGTTAATTTGAATTTTGTTATGAGAGTATTTTTGGTCAAAAGTGGCCGCAGCTAAGATTTTGAGTTTGTAAGTTTTTTGAATTTTTTTTGATTAAAGGAGATTTTTATTGGATGAGCTTTTTTTTTATTGGATGAACAATTATTTATTTTGATTTCTTTTTTTGATTATTAAAATAGATTTTTATTAGATGAGCTATTTTTTTTATTGGTTGAACAATAATTTATTGGAAATCATTAATTTGGAGTTATATTAAATAATGTTTTAAATATTTTATGAAAATTTATTAATTTTTTTATTTAAATAAATAATAAATTAATTAATTATTTATTAAATAATAAGCCGCACTGCGGACCGGTGTCATAAAATTTAAGGTTACCATTTTAAATTGAATTGGAACGGATATTTTTAAAATTGAATCTTTGTAATAATTTGCCGAAAAAAAATAATTAAAGTAATTAAAATTATCAAAGAAACAAACTTTTTAAATACGCTACCCTGGGTAAGCCTGACTGCTTCGGCACACCAGAGCTCACCGAGCAAGCAAGTGTGTTTGATATTCGGAAATTTTACACCAATATCACTCAATACATATTATGTATAAAATAATAAAAAATAACTGGTTATATTTTCTATTAAGAGGGGCACACCATTGTTACCATTTTATTAGCAAATTGCTCTGAGGTAATTTACTGGAGAGCATGAGATGTAAATTCTTACCCCTGGTCGTGGATTTTACGAAACTTATGGAATCCGAACGCTGAAGTAAATAATAGTCATTTAAAATTGTTAATGAAAATATAATTAATTAAATGAATAAAAAATGTTTTTACAATTATTTTAAAATTAATTATCAACGTAAAAAAAATTATAATCTTAACTAGTTAGAAATTAGAAAACTTAAAAATTAATTTTTATATATTCAATGAGCGGAAGTTTATTTCGTTAGCTCACCTTGAATTTAATGTTCACAAAAAAACTACCTTTGATGCCATAAAAAATGTTGTTGGCAGATTAAAGTTGATTGTTGCTGACTGAAAGGTGATTGTTGTTAAAGGTTTAGTCCATAAAAATGTTACTTAACAACGCACTCTTATTTAGTTCACTAAAACGCACACTGGTTTAAAGTTTTTATATTTCTAATTTTAAAAATCCGCCACTAATTAAATTATAAACATATACTAATACATAATATTTTCTAATTGCTCACAGTAAGTCTGGTTTTTTATTATTGTTATATTGTGATTAATTCATTTATTATAAAAAACTTTATTATTTATGAAAAAGATTTATAATTAATTGCGTAATAATTTGTATTAACTTTAAAAAATTTTTAATTGTAGTAAATCACAATTTTATATCTAAACAAAACTCAACGAAACTTTATTAACTTAATTTATTATTAAACTATAGAAACTTTAAATTATATTCTTATATGTACTGTAACTAAAAAAATTTTGAACCGTTTTGTCTGAAAGTTGGAAGAAAACTCCTTTTAAATCTTCAGAATGCCCTGAAGATAAATTAGTATTTCAAATCCCCTAATAATTAAAATTATTTTTATCGTGAGAAACTAACTCATAACATATTTTGTTCTTTTAAAAATGGTCAAAAAATCAATAAGGTTTTAAGTTTCAGGCCAGTTTCAAGCGTAGTGTTATTCAAAACTGTCAACCTATATGTTTTATGACCACTCTTAAGGGTCTCGAAAAATTAAACTATTTAAAAATATGAATTAATACTTTTTGTTCTGACTGTGTGAATTTGATATTTTTATAAATCTAACGCCTTTTCCTGTAATTTAAATTATAGCGTGACATTTGTTTTAAAGTAATGTTTTTTGAAATTAAAAAAATATTTTCTGGAAATATAACACAGTATCATAGGCTTAACTATGGATTTTTACTTTATTGAAAATATTTTTTAGTTACGGAAATCAACTTTTCGTAACACCATACATGTGTGCCTAAGAGCGCAGAGGTACCTTAATCCGCCCTTGGTTATTATAGCAAATTTTTGTGGCTTACTGGTTGCGATAAGCGGAATAAAATGTTTTTATAAATAAATTTTATAAATTATAAGATATTTTATAAATGTTTTTATAAATAAAATGTAAAAGAAAAAGAATGGAGTGTTGATGGATTGTTGACAATAAAAAATTTTATAAGAAAGACACAAAAATACTCTATTTCAAAAAATCACTTGAGAAATCAAGAAAAATTTCATGTTTTGGGTCAAGTTAGAATTAAACATGTTCTATCAGAAAGTCGACGATTTGCTGCCCTAAAACATAGTGAAAAAGTCGAAAACATGTTTAATCCATGTTTGTTTTTTGGGTAAGCAAGAAATTGCTTTTCGTAAACATCTGAAAAATAACGAATTTTTAAATAAAGAGAATTATCTTGAATTACTAGAACTACTTGCACAAGAAGAGAAGTTACTTAAAAAACATTTTTTGTTATCGATAATATTTAAAGGAACATCGAAGACGATACAAAATAATTTAATAGAGTGTAACTTGAGTTTTAAACTCAAGAATTATTATGTACATTATTTAGATACATATAGTTAATAAGTCCCTACTGTTACTAGTACTTCAGATTTCCAGTCTCCCCAAATTACTTAATCACGGACCGCCACTGCTTTTAAGATGTATTTCTAAAGCTGATATCAACTATGGTACTAGACTCAAGAGGTAAGAAACTACCTAAAAACAAAATTGATGATATAGATGTAGTTAATCATATTGCTTCTATACCTACTTATCGAAGTCATTATTCTATAAAAGATAACCCGAACAAGAAATACTTACATCCAAATCTGACTGTTAAAAAAATTTACCAATTATACATTGATTGGTGTGCCAGCAACAATAAAGTAGTCGTCAAAGAAAAATATTACTATAATACTTTTAGAAAAAATCCATGAAAATCAATTTTCCAAAATATCTTCCGATCTTCATAAAATTTTACAGGAACCTTCTTCACATGTTCATATACATATACTGAAAAAATCTTATTTAATTCTGTTCAGCCGTTTTCTTGTAATTAGCAAAAATAACTTTGTTCAAAACCATGCGTTTTAAATTTGATTTATTTATTGACTTCTCATTTTAAATCTTATCCCTGCACATCTCTTCTTTATATCAAAAATCCGGTCTCTTGAATGCGCATCTTTAGATATCTGTTAGCGCTTCGCCCCATTATTTTTGATTCTTCTATTACAAAAAATTTATTTGACAGTTGCCTACAAAAGTAAATTTTAAACTTTGGTCTTTTTTCTTAATATTGACATTTAATTCTAATTTAAAACCAAACAAACATATCACTGAAGGTGTATTCATATTATTTCTATTGTATTTTTCAGTTATAACTACTTTTAATAAATTTTCTAATTTCTAGGTACGAACGAAGAAACGTTGTACAATAAAATTGTAGATCTTAGGTAAAAAGTCCTAATTTGAGAAAACATTTTGATGCAAATTTCATCCAAATTTGTCCAAATTGACAGTTCTGTGTTGAATTATATGAATTTATAACCTCCCGCAGTCATTTAAAGTTGATTATTATCATAGGCGGATTTAGGGGATAGGGGCTATAGCCCCTATAGCCCAGGGCGGCAAAATTCAGGGGCGGCAAATTTTTGCAATAATACCAAAAGCACATGTGGAAAAAACCTAATGGATAATTAGGCTTATTAGACGGAAAAGTAGGTACTATTTCAATTAATTGATTAAAATAAAATAAACTATTTATAAACGTTTTTATATTATACGACTTTTCAATTTTTGTCGTTCTAATATTGTCCGTATCCGGGAGCTTCATTCTAAACTAAAGGCAAAAATTGTAAGTACTACGTAAGTTAATTGTAAGTTAACTTATTTTAAGTTATAATCAGTTAATACTGATTTATTATAATTAGAATAAACTAATAACAACTTAGAAAATATAATTTACAATTGAATTGAAAAAAGACAACTGACACAAATTTTGTTTCTATCAATTACTAGATTACTACATCAATACTTACATCATAAACTATGAGTGACGGAATTATTTTTTGAAACCCAACACTGGAACACTCATTTGATAGCAAAACCAACGTGGAAATCCAAAAATGTGAATTAGAAAAGAATTTGCCTTTAAATGAATTACACCCAACTATAACACCTCTTAATGAGGTAGAAATTGTAAAAAAAACATTGAAATTGAAATGTCAGTCAATGAACAGCAAGAGGATGATTTTAATCATTCCAATACTGAGCGTAGGCTTAACCTTGCTGAACTTGTCGGCAATGAAGTTTTTTCTAATACAATGCCTCGGCCAAGCTCAACTACTATAAAACACTCTGATATGTGTGACGATAAACATTCTAAACTTCATAGCAACGCTATGGTTTATGACCCTACTTTGTGGCTTATCAAAGATAACACTTGAGAGCATGTCCTAAAAAATAGAAGAAATCAAGACATTTCCAAATTAGATTTTAGTCGCTCCCAAAGATCCGTTGGGGGACAGCATCGCTATCTAACTCAAACTATGTTTGAAACTAGCTTAATCAATGGACAGAAAATAAAACGATCTTACCTAATGTACTCAAAAAGTTCTGAAAAACTTTTTTGTATAACATGTCAACTTTTTGGAGGAATATCACAATTAGCAAAGAAGGCTTTGATAATTACGAGTATTTAAAAACCCACGAGAATTCATCAGACCATAAGTCATGTGCCTTAGTAATGTGAAGCATCTAATTACATTCTTCGACTTTAAAGGTTAGAAACGGCTTTTTGTCATTTTTATAAGGAGATCTTTTATCTCAATTTAATATATCAAGTAAAAAATTGCAATCATCTGAGATCGACCTATCAACTATATCAGTATTGTACGAAGATGAAAAGAACAGGAGAAAGATACGAAAAATCCAGTCAGATGAAACCCGAGAAGGAGAAGTACAGTTGATTAGCAGAGAAAATTTCAGAATCAATACTTAGAATATGATAATATTATTGACAGATTGAATTAATATCGTAATAGAAAAAAGAAAAACTGTGTATGATGAGCTCTACTCGTTTGAATTTTTTATTAGTGCTCGCAAAGAAAACCTTGATGTGAAGATACTTACTAAACATAGTAGGAAATTGTGTAATTTGTATGATAAAGATCTACCAACAACGAAGGTTTTTGTGAACAAGTGTATACATTTTTTCGGATTCTTGAAAGAATTGGAAGAATATTCAAAATCAATACTTAAATGTTGCCAAGTGCTGCATGACACCGAACGACAAGATATATACCCTTATGTTGATATCGCACTGAGACTTTTTTTTGACAATCCCTGCATCCAACTGTTTAGCGGAAAGGTCGTTTTCCGTTTTAAAAAGAATAAAAAATTATGCACTTTATGCTAGCAAATTATGAAATTATGCCTTCGAGATGTAGCAATTCTGACTATCAAATCAGAGCTAACTAAAAGATTGGACTTTGATGATGTTATAAATTTGTTTTCAAAATCTAGTTCACGAAGAAAGTTCTTATAATCATTTACATTAGTATCTCTTACTATCAGAAGCAAGGAACAAAAGCGTGGTTTAAAAAGAAATTTTAGCATCGCATTCAATTAATAATTAGAGTATTTTTTAATTTGTAACATTTAAAATTATAAAATATATAAAATAAAATTGTAAAAAATACAAGAAAATAAATAGAAGGGAGCGGCAAGTTGCCAGTAGCCCCTAAGCGGCAAAAGTATAAATCCGCCACTGATTATTATAAAGTTTTAAGTAACCGATGTATTGTTTCCAAGTGTTGTGAATACCAGACTTACCATCCTTGAGGTGGAATACGCAAGTGTAACTGTTACTATCAATTTTAAATTGTATTATTTCTGAAAAGTGTTTAAGTTTGATTTATATTGTTACGTGCATGGCTTATATCTGACCTGTAAATGTTTATAACTTTGTTCAGTGATGTATCGGTGATGTCTTACATGACAATACATTACTAATGGAAGAATTTTATAATGTAATAAAATAATAAAATAATTTTAAATTTGCACAAATATTCTAATGCAATTTTAAGTGCTATAATTAAGCATTTTTCACCTCAACACGTAATATACTATTTAACTGCAGTTGAGCTATAAAATACACACTACCTATAAGCATTCAGTTTACAGCCTTAAAAAAACATCTGTTAAAACATTCGCAAAGAATATTCAATATTTATATAATACGCATTAATCATATTGAGAACTTATGCATTGCACGCGCAGAAGGTTGTTTTGGTCAAATAACAATTTTCATTTTTAATTTTAACTGATGTCTAAATTATAAACT
The DNA here is from genome assembly GCA_911387805.1 of Cantharis rustica. Lineage (NCBI taxonomy): Eukaryota > Metazoa > Arthropoda > Insecta > Coleoptera > Cantharidae > Cantharis > Cantharis rustica. The sequence goes on from OU426883.1 coordinate 15,713,055, forward strand.
AGAACAATTTTTACTTTCCACAGTTTACGTTTATTTTAATAAATAAATACATAAAGTAGGTCGAAACAATAAATAAAAATACAATATTACTCTTGATTGAAAATTGCTTTCTATTGTGATCTGTAGTAATCGTCATTGACATCGTAATTAGGGCTGAACACACCTTCATTATAAATGTCAGCATTAATCAAATCATCATCATCATCAATGTCATATCTTCTTCGTCGTCATCCGAACTTATCTCGATCACTTCGGAAATCATTGAAAAGTGGCTTCGGAAGGAAATAAAACCATCACCTCCTTCTTTAAAATAACTGAAGCTTTCTGTAACTTCTGATAAATTCTCATTCGTAAATATTTTTAAATCAATGATTTCTCCACTATTAATTTCTGTGAAAATAATTTTTGAGTAGGTCTTCCTGTCTAATGGGTCATTTCATTTGGTCGCACCATTGCTCTAAACAACCGCCACAAAATCTGCAAGCAACAGTCAGTTGTAGCCACTACATCGCCGATGAACGATAAACAAATGCAGCACTTTCCTACTTGCTCGTTCTCGGATGAACATTCCATGACGTTATTGCTTTTTTCTCAAATAATTAAAAAGGATTTTTAAGAAAATTACATTATTTAGTCACTTCAACTAGCTGGCACAGGTGGTCAATTACTGTAATCTTTATGTTGATCCACCTTGCAGTTCCCTTGATCTGTTGAGTAGATTCATTAATATGTTGAGCAGATCCGTTGAACTTTTAACCAGATCAGTACCTATGTATTGCTATGAAAAATTTCGTAAATATATTTAAAATTTTAATTTGCCTTGGGTTAGCCCTGGATTGCGGACACCTTGGATTATTTTAAAGCGAAGGGTTCTAGCGTCTTCAAAAATAAAAAAAATTTCTTGTCTTTTCTTCTCAAAAAATTATTAATAATCTAAATTCAATGTAAAATTTTAACTTTCTTCAAGGGAACGAAGTTTCGATTTCTACCTTATCCATCAAATCGTCATTTTATCAATTTCAACATTCGTTCGCTCAAATATAATTTTAATGTAATTTTATATTTCCAAATAATCAAATTAATTGCTTCCAAAATCCAGAATAACTCATGAAAAACATACAGTTTATCAAAAAAATAATTCTTTAATAATTAAACTCAAAAATATCCAATTTAATTCAAATCGCAAAAATAATGCTTCCAAAAAAGCGCAATAATGCATTCGCATCTAATCACTTTATTTAAAACAAAAATTATTACTCACAACTTCAAAAATATTACAAAATCCCAAAATAATTCACATAGCCAAAACTTAACGACCGGGTCGGGCAGCCATCTTGGCAAATAGCCTTGAATTTTCCTCGATTCGCCCCACCTGTCAATTTTACAATGCTTTCCACCTCTCTAATTTTACAATCTTACAACTCAAATTTACTAAAACAAAATTTTCTTTAAAATGCACAGGGTGAGTGCTAATCCCTTTGAAACACGACATCCGTTAGCCCCGTTACTAATTGCTATTTTGGCGACAAAAATCAATGATAAATCCTTTGCCCTGAGTTATTTCGGAAATGCCGTCCTTTAATTCCCACTTCAATTTAAGGTAGGTAACAGTGGTACAGTAATACCCCGTTTAACGCGGGAGATACGTTCCAGCAAAATAAAGCGTTATAGGAAACAGCGTTAAACGAGATTATGTCACAATGTAAATATAGGGGTTAGGGGAAAATTTTTATTAATGAATATGTATTTTGTCAATTTAGCTTATTAAATATGTTTTTTTTTATAACAATTCAACAAAAATTTATTTTTTACAAATATATAAACATAAATAAACATTCAAACGGTATTATTAATTTTAAACCAACATTTAAAAGTACGTCAAGTAACAAACACTCGATGTGAAAAATAGAAAAAATTTACATTTGAGATCATTCAGATTCTTCCGCATTTCCAGTTTTCTGTCATTTTATCACAAATGAGTCTAATGTCATTTGTGTTTTTCGTTTGCACTGTCCAATAAGTTGTCGATAAGTGGATAAGGCATCCATGACACGATTTTCGGGGAATACCCTTTTGATACTTTTCGAAACTCTTCGGAAAACTTCGGTTCAACTTCCTCAAAGTTCAAAATTTTTTCAATTCCCATTTTAATTAGTTACCACTCAGACCGACGCGGTCAAACCCACGCCAGCGTCTATTTTGATCCTAGATCTCCAACGCCCGTTATCCACATACCAGACAAAGAAGATTAAAGCGCCTACGGCGCTAAACGCTTTGTATTGCCATTCCGCTACGCTACGCTCGTTGGGGAAATTTGATGCTCGGCGTCAAGCGATGCAACGTTAATACTAAGGCAAATTATTATGAAGTGAATAAATTGCTAGAATCGACGTATATATGAGCGGAAGCGCGCATTTAAGGGTGGGTAGCATCGTAGTCGACTATCCACCGTCCCGAGGTTAATATCATTCAATTATCCACCCTTGACGAGTTTTATCATCTACGGGCATATTTTTAATAATACAGCGCTAGGTGAAACGGCCTGGAGCGGCCGAAGCGTAGAGGGCCGAATAGGAGGGCGCGGAAGATCAAATTTGACAGCGCAACTACCCCAATCTCTCATCCACCCCAAAACAATATTTTTATTTTGCATTTTTTTTTCGAAATCAATAATTTTTGGCGCTCTAACTTCGAAGAAACGTAGTAATACATCATCCATCAAGTTTGGTGCACGACAGATCGATAATAACCCTTTAATCGCAATTCGAATGCACGCATGTAACAAAGGTAGGCTTTGATTAATTGAACAATCGCGACCGTTGTTTGTCAACTGAAGGTAAAGGTCGCTGCCACCAGAGACTGTTTATAGCCAAGTTTCAAACTTTTTAATCGAAGATCGGAGAAGTTGTGATACTACAAACTGAAATCCTTATATAGGTATAAGTATCTTCTTCCTCCAACGATCAAGTTGCAGCTGATACAGCTTTTGGTGTTATGTCACCTGAACTACTGCAGTGTGGTTTATTATGGATACCTTACTGCTAACCTAAAACATAAACTACGGGATCTGCAGAACTCTTACATGAGATTTGCTTGTGATATAGACTTTGGTAGCCACGTTACCCCTTCTTTTATTGAATTTGATGTGCTTAAGATTCCTGCTCGTTTTGAGCTTCTGTTCGCTTCGTTCCTGTACAACTTGTATAGGCGTGGTTGCCCGGGATTCATAGTAAAAAGATCTGAACGCCATCAACTAGATCTTCACTATAGTGGGAATTTATCTATCCCGTCTCACAAGACGACTAAGTTTCGGGGCTCCTTCGAGTACCGAGCGGCGGAGGTCTTCAATAGGTATGCAGACGTGTTTTTTACCGGCGGTACCAGCCGTTCCTTTAGAAGCGTGGTCAAAAAAATGCTGCTGCTTGCGCAAAATGCGGACTAAGGTGAAATTGAAAAACAGCTCTGATTGTTTTGCCCCTTCGTTGACTCTATGAAATGTATTTACTTTTTCATTTTTGTATTTATTTTTTTCCTTTTGTATTTATATTTTATTTTTCATTGTAAATAGAGTTAACGAATAGTTATTATTATTATTATTATAGAATTATTACCAAGTCGATCGCCTTTTTAACAGCAAGAAAAGAATAAGAACGTGTAAATCACAACTAATCTATTTAACACAATAGAATAATGATAAAACGGTACAAAATAAAATATAATTGAAGAAATAAATGCTGAGAATTAATTTACTAAGTTAACTTTCTGTTACAAAAATAAAATTACATTTAAATCGTTGGGACTCAATTTAAATAAAATATAAAAAAAAACATATAATTTCAAGCACATAAATTTGGTTATTACCTTTTGTTGGAGCGCACACAAAAAAAAGATTAAAAAAAAAAACTATTTGAATCACCAAAAAAAAATTAAAATTTAATTATGAATACTTAAAAAAAATTATTTTATGTAAATTAGCACAACACTTTTTTTAACGCCCTGGAACGGACTGATGGGTCGAACGAGCAGCTTACCGGAAATAGACAGCATCTTGTCGGAGATGAACTGGTTGCCTTAAAAGATCCCGCTCTATTTATATGAAATTTCGGAACAAAGATTGATGTGTATTCATCGACAAATTTTGTTTTTTTTCTTCTTAAAACTGGATTTTTAATTATAAAAATTGGTATTAACGTTTTTAACTGTTGTTACGAATAGAGAATAATCATATTCGATTTTAATTGAAAAATTAGCGAATATTCGCAGTTAATTGACTCTTGAATCACGAATGACCTTTTCATGGCATCACCCAAAATCAGGTTAATATGTATTTTGATTGCAATCAAAAGTTTTAGCGAAATAATCGCGAAACGTTGAATTTAAATCAGTGCACATAAAAAGTTTACTTGAATTTCAAGCTTGTGTGTACGTATTAAGGGAATGTTTAAGAGTCACTGTTTGTGAATGTAAATCTTTTAATACGTGTTAATTAGTTATCGAGACGACCACTTCAAATTGATAATCTAATGAATTTACTCTTATCTTCCCCTTTAATTTAAGTTTAATCGGTGATCTCCAATAGTTGGCTATAATTCAGATCTTTACTATATAGTTTTTAGAAAAATTTTGAGGTGGCTGGTTTTTTTAACTTTTATGGTTTAAAATGTGTTTATTTAATAATTGATTTATAGTTCTATTGACGTCGTACTTCAATTAAATGGTTTTAGTTTAATAACGTAATTCTTACTTGTTTCGCGAGATTTTTGGCACATAACATGGGATTTTCGTAGCAAAAAAATGCCTCTTTTTTTGTGTAAATTTAAACTCTGCATGACCGATTTGCTCGAATTTAGAGTCAATAAGGTCAAAACTCGTTAGTCCTAATTAGTTTTTAAAAAGACATATCTGTCCCAAAATTCAGACGTTCTATGACTCCCTCTCAAGATCCTTAGGTTAAAATTTGTCAACCACTTAAGTTATGAAACTTTGTAGCCGTTTCGATATATCTTGAAATATGCGCTTCCCAAACTTTTTACATTTATTGTTATAATAAATCACTTATTTATGTTCGCAATTTGAAAAAGGTAACTTATGAAAAAATTATTTTAATTGGTAGCTTGTTGCGTTTAAGCTAAATTTGCATAAATTACCTTCGTTTAGGCTTGCGAATCTATGGGTGGTTTATTACACGCACATCTCGAGCAGGGCAAATTGCGAGACCCAATACACGTCGTCGACCAGGGTCTAGCAATATGTAAATTTTACAAAATTTAAATTTTGTATTTCTCTTAAATTTCAATTTTCAAATTAAGTTTTTTCGAAAACTAAGACCTAATCCTACAAAATTTTTATTGCAAGAAGGTTGCGACCAGCGTAGTTAGCTTTAGGACCCTACAAAGAGTAGGGTATATTATAGCGTGGTTCAATTTATTCGGTATTTCAAGAATTACTTCATCGAGCTTTTTGTACAGGAAGTTGTTCTCCCTCAAGAGAAAATTTGAACTGCTGAACTTCTTGAGTAGTTATCTCCTTTCTCAAAGATTTCATGATAACTTGCAAAAGCATTTTTGTGCAAAAGCACAAAAAGCATTGTTCATTGAGGCTTCAACTAGGCTAAAACGTTCAACATTAGTTTCACCCACCCAAAAATGTGAGTTTGCGGCAGCTGAAGCTCAAACAAAGGAAAATATATGCTGATTGAAGCTGAAACAATGCTTAAATATTTGACTCTTATTTCACTTAATTCAATTTAGAAAATGAATATGTGTGACTGCAGCTTCGTTTTCAGAAATTTCACGTTAGTACAAATGACCTTTTTGATTCTCTAGTCGCTCTCTCTTATGTGTGTATTCTGAAACAAAAAAATAAAAACATAGTGGAAAACATCCATCAATTAGCAAGTTGCCACTGTTTGGTAGAACAAATCTGAATTCTTGCTCCATTGAACTATAAGCAAATGAAGCTACTTAAATAACAGGTTTAACTGCTTTTATTATAAAATGTTTATAAAAAAATACATGTAAAATATATATTTTTGTTAAATTACAAAAAGTTGTTCATTGAAATTTACCAAGACCATCCATCGGAAGCAATTTTCTCAAAGAAATTTGTAAACGCCGACTTTGGAAAAACCCCATTAGCCAAGATTTCGCAAAATCTAGGAATAAATTGGACTTCTAAGAAAATTAGGCAGTCCAAATAAGGAATCGTGTTTCTAAAATAAACAATAATGAGAATTACAAAAAATTATTACAAGGTTAGAGTTATTCTTACTGTTGCAGCTCTAGCATCAACAATGGACTTTGTTGAACTGATATAACCAGTACGGATCTTATAAAATCAAGCATATCAAGCTGATTATTAATATCACTCAATGAAATCTCTACTGCGTGCATCATATCACGGATATCGCGAAGATCAACATAAAACTTTTTGTTAATACGATACAAATAGATTGGGTTTCCATTAAAATCTGCAAACAAAATTAAATTTAAACCTTGTACATTTAGTTCACATAGACAGTGTACCTGACTTTCCAATAATTTTACCGTTGCTAATTTCATTTGGCCCTATTTTATTAATGAATTTGATATTTGACATAGTATGGTGCAGAAAAATGTATAACTCCAATAATTTCTCGGTAGTGAGGAAATCAAGTACCCCAGTAAAGAAATTTTGCAAATCAGTGGAAGTTATTGACATAATGTCCTCTTTTACTCTGTCAAAGACCGATTCCCATAGATCATCCATTAAAGAAAGCTCACGTAATAAATATTGAATATAATACAGAGGAACTATATTCTTATTACGTATATTCATAAATATTAAATATTCCAATTGTTGTTTAATATTCCTGTTAGGTACCTGTTGGGTTGGGTTAGGAGTACCATTGATAGTATTTATGAATGCAGTTTCAGCTTCCAAACTTGTATTGTTATGCCTTCTAAATAAGGTATCCAAATTAGGCAATATTTCTATCACCGTAGAATATTCTGCCTTCTGTCTAAAGTAATGTGGGAAAATATAGTCATATTCCAAACCCGATTGTAAAAGTTTATGTGTCTCTTCTGCGGAAGGAACAATCCCTTGTTCAATTTCATCAAAAGTGGGATACAGATGAATATAATCTACAGTTGGAACAGCATGCAAACTTAACTTATCTTGTTTCTAAAAAAATAAGAACTATGTCTAGCAAAAGTTATATTAATTTTATTATTAGATGAAAAACAATGCTTCTCCAAAACCTAATATAAATCTAAAAGACCGTAACCAGAGAAGGTAAAAAAAATTAGGCTCTAAAATGTAACGGTGGCAATCTAATAATTTATTTTTAGAAAAATTAATTTATTCAAGACTACTATTTTACAAATGTGCAAGTCACATTGACAATAATTTGCATAAAAAATTGACCTAATTCTTATCCGACTACGACCTTTATAAAAAAATTGATTACCTCCAAATGAAAAATTGCAAGTTTTTTTTTTACTAGCACTTCATTGACGCAAGTATTGTTCTCCTTATCCACCAAAATGACGGCAACCTCTTGTAACTAAAATATTTTTAAATCATGAAATTGGCTTATTCATAAAATAACTTTTTTAGTACTTATCAAACCGAATGTATTACATATTTTATATACATATATTGCTTTGTCCACATCAAGCGGTAAGAGACGGGTTGCATATTAAGAAATAAAACATTCACTTTGCAACCTGAGGAACAATAAAGCAGGACTTCACGTTTCCGTTCTTTGTTTACATTTATTTGGTGCGCGATTTGATTTTGTTTCTATATTTATTTTGTATTGTTTAGTGTAAGTTGTTTTCCGTTTTAGTTACTAATTTAAATTTAAATGAAATTTTATTTATATTTTTAATTGTTGACATGTTAATGACTCACCAACATGCAGTAATATTGATTTAGAAAATAAATACAAATAAAAATCTAGATCAAAGTCAAAATAAAAGAATCGTAGAAGGACCAATGAAAAGAGATAATCCATCAGGAACGTTGGGGATATAGAAAATAACAACGGCCAGCAACATTAGTTATTCTTAGATCATCGTCAAAGGTGATCGAGCAAATTATTTAAATTAAACGCGTGTCGAGAGTTTTGTTAATGTGTTTGGATTGTTTAGGAATAAAGCCTAACAATAATCAGTGTGGACTAGATGTCCGATATTTTCCGAGTTTGAAAATCATCTCCGCCACACGTTTATCAAAGTGAGAAGCCGACGAGTCTACAGAAATACGAAAGCTGAATATAATCATTACTCAGCGTTGCTCGGGTTTAGCTTGTTTAACGCGCAATCAATTAGTACTAAACATCAGAACTAAAGCGGCTGATTGGGAGAGGAGGGGGAGTAACTAAAATCTTATGTGTGAAAATGAGTATTTTTTATTTGTTTATATTTAAAAATGAAAACCGAACCAAGAACCCTTTGCTTATTAGACCGGCTACTTTACCTCTTCGTCACGAAACTTATTATTGCAATTATTATCTTCTATTACGTTAATTCGTGCACATAGGAGAAATAATATTCAAATTCAATTTTCTCAAAATTGGCTGAATATGATGCGCTACTATTTCATTCCCGTAATGTCTTGGGTGTAATTTTTACGTAGTGTAAGTATATAAACAAGAACAAAATTTCGCATACTTGGTCTCCTTCTTGTTAGCTTGTTTACTAGGATTTGCACAGAAAATCTAACCCAAGTCCTACTGAGCAAGTGTTCCAAATTTGGTTCAAATTGGTATAAGAACTCTCCCACATATTATTAAGTGGGAAATATATTATTATACAATATTACAACTTTCTCTTTTTAAATTTCTATTGTGGCGCCACCTGCCGCAATTTTAGTTTATACGAATCTCGTTAATCCATTCATGCGCGTCCCCAATTGTGAGTAAAATCTCTTTTGGATAAGATTTCCGTAAATTTTATTTCATACAAACCTTGCTCTGACAATTACAAACACAACAAAATAAAAATACGATCATTGAAGATAAGTGAAGAAGAGATCCCGTGCAAGAGAAAGTTTTTAGTTCGTCAAATCTGTGCTGGCCTACAAGCTGCGTAAGTCCTGTTTGCTATTTATTGTTTATTTACCCAGGTTGCAAAGTAAATATCATTTTATATCGTCAATTGTTTTATTGTCTTACTTGTAACCATTTACTTTCGAAGAACGCCTCGACCCATAAAAGAGTAGGTAAGCACTACAATATGTATAACTCCTACAAGGTGCACACCTGTAACTCAGGTGTACTTTTGATGAGTAAAAGATGCCATAAGAAGCTTATTTTTATAATTAATAAATATACTATTGATAAATACTCCATAACAAACATATTAAACTACAATTTATAAAATATAAAAGCTAATCACTAACCTCATTCGATTTTTTTATAATTGTAGCCACCATGTATTTTTCCTGAACTAAATTAAAAAATTCATCAAAAGACTCTTCGGACCATGGAGAATGAACAAAATTTGGTTGGATTCTAGCCAATCTTGCTCGAATTGCTTGCTGAGGTAATTCAGCAAATACCTTATTCAAAAATAGCAACTTTGTTTTACAAACAGTATACAAAGTTCCATAATCGAAAAAAAAGACCTAAAATATTATAAAACAACAAAAATACAGAAAAAACTATAATAATTACTAACTTTTACACGAGACGTTAGAGGTAAGATCTTTACCACTATCCCTCGATAATATTGATTCTCATACATTGCCACACAATACAAATTGCATTTAATCAAATCTTGCGGAATTTTGTAACTGGCAAAATATTTTTTATACCACGACCTTAAAATTCAGCAATAATTAGATTCCCAATACATTGTAATAAATAAAAACTCACTGCATGTCATTGTGCATTTTATCAAATTTGGTATTTTCTGATTGTAAAATTATCCAAAACTTGGATAGATCATAAATATCAGTAACGAATACATCAATTTCGTCACCCGTTTTCTTATCCATCGGAATAAATTGACGTGGAATAGTATCATTTATCTTCATCACATTTACAGAGATAACATCTTCATCGCAAATATTTTGCTAAAATTAATTAAACAAAATTATTTAACATTGGATCAGATATTATTTATCGAAAAGAAAAATAAAAATAAACCAACCAAAATTTTATACTATAAAAGACTTTTATACTTCAGGAAATTCTTAAAAATAATAAAACAAACACATAGTTTAATAGGTAACTGGTTTGGCATACCGATTTTCAATCATTAAAAATTGTTGATTCTAATTAATGATCCTTGAATTTCGACAGTCAAGAGAAGAAGAGCATTCAAACTGGACTAAAGAAATGTGAGATGTAGTAATTTTCTCGGACAAGTCCGAGATTTAGTTTACACAGCACGGATCGTATTCAATATCTTCGACAAAGAAAAGATAACAAATTTAAGGATCAATGTTTGAAATTCACAGTATATATCACAAGTCACAGGGTGGAAGGTAAACATGCGGCAAAATTCAAGGGGTTATTCCTCTGCCTATTCTAAGAATATTTTGTCTTATGATGATTTATAAAAAACACCTTCGTTTCAAAGGATACAGGGTAAACAAAATTTGCGACAGCCATATTCGATATTTTAGTAAAAAAAAAACGTACAGGTGAATTTCATTTGAATACGTCTAGTCAGTGATAATCACCTCTATCGGTCGCACACTAAATAAATTAAATAATAAATTTATTGTTTGCTTAAAGCTTGTATTTTTCTAGAAAATTTTCTTATGTAACCCTATAATAATTTTATATGTATATATCAAGAGAAAACTGCAGATTACGAAACTACTAAAAAAAAGACATGTTGCCATTAAAAAAAAAAAATTGTTTACTTTCGTTTGAGTTTGAAGTACAAAGAAATTTACCTCCGCAGTTTTCGATGGTAAATTTCGAGCTGAATAAAAAACTATTTAAACTTTTTTTTGTATCTCGTAAGATATAAGAATTATTCACTGTTACCTCTTATCGTGAACACACTGTATATAATTAATTCAATTTTTCTTGTTATTTGATAATTTCAGAGGACAGAATTCAATTGTCTAATGGCTCGCTTTTCTTGCCCTATTTTATTATTGATATCCTCAGTGCTTTTCCCCTTATCTGCTATAATAACCCCCAAGTATTTCAACGATCGGCAATTTTTTATAAATGTATTTTCAATTTTAAGGTCTCTTCCATGTTCTCCAATCACCAAATATTCGGTTTTCTGTAAGTTTATCTCCAGTCCCCACTTTAAATATTCCTCTCCAAGTTTTCTCATCATATAACTGGAATCATCTTCATCAGCAGCCACAATGACCTGATCATCGGCAAATAGGAGCGTGTAGAGTGATTTACCTATGTCTATACCCATGCTGCTACATTTCTTTTTCCATGATTTTAAGGCTGATAACCGATTCCGGTGATAACCTGTTTTCGATTTTAATAGAGCTGGTACACCGTTCATATGAGTTTTGTATCGCCTTTACATAAGTCCTACTGATACCATTTTTTATAATGATTTTTTATATGATATAATTTTTTATCATGGTAGTCCACAGCTTGCCTAATGGAACCGTATCGTAGGCTTTATGCATATCCACAAACGTGAGGTGAACAGGTAGATTCCTTGAAATTCTCTTTTCTATTAATTACTTTATTACAAATATTTCATCAATACAAGACCTGCCCGTCCCAATAATTATAAAATAGTAAAATTTGACATAAAAATGTCTTTTTTATATGGACCATTAAATGAAGAAGTATACATGGAAATACCCCAAAGTTATAATATTGAAAATAAAATGTGCAAGTTAAATGAAGGACTGTACGGCTTAAAACAAGCCCCATTAAATTGGAACAATAGGTTTACTGAATTTTTAAAAGATGGAGGGTTACAACCAATAAATCTGAAAAATGTGTTTAAAAATGTCAATGGAACAGTAATACTTGCTATATACATAGACGATGGACTTATTGTTGGAAGTGATAAAATTGAAATTAACGATTGTTTAACAAAATTAAATAACGAATTCAAAGTGAAAATTACTAAAAATCCGTCATACTTAGGAATAACAATAAAGGTCGTAACTCACCTATCAGCACAGCACCTGACAAGCATCAACACAGCACCGTCAAGTGGTCAACTTGATGGTTGTGTATAGTTTCATATAACGCCTCGGCACAGGATCAGCACAAACGCGACACAGGACTCTAGACTTCACATAGTAAAGATTGTTTGGTTGAAACCTGGTTGTTTCAAATTTCCTATTTCATGCCAAGCTACTTCTTTTTTTTAGAGTCTTTTTATTTACTATCACTTATGTCATACAAAAAATAAGTATGGTTTCGAACTGCCTCTAAAGCCTGTTTACAAAATAAGTTTTTGTACAAAATTATGCTTAAAATTTTCGTTAAAAGAAGTTTTAAGAGAAATTTTAACGAATTAAGGAATACGGCGCACCTATTTCCTAAAATTTTACGTAAAATATAGGAAAAATAAATATTACGCAAATCTACAAATTTTAAGGAATTTTAAAGAAATTTTAAAGAATTTTAAAGAGATTTTAACGAAAATTTTAAGCGAAATTTTATAATGTAAACAGGCTTTTCAAGTTTTTCAGAATTAATTTTGTTCATCGCCTGCACTCTTAAAATTGCTACAAGATTAATGCAATAGTGAAATATATCTACTAAAACAATTAGTAAAATTTGTACTAAAAGCGAAACGTGATGTTCAGGTGATGATATATGAGTGTATGGCATTGGCTAGGCATCAGCTCCTTATAAGCACGAAGTCCGCAAAATGTCTAGTGGTCGAGGCGTTGACGTGCTTATCAGGTGATGTGCTGATGCTGTTAGATGAGTGTGCTGGCATTTAAATACACATAAGAAATAAAATTTGCTTGTGATGATCAGTCGCTGTCCCTATGCTGTGCTGATAGGTGAGTTACGACCTTAAAACGTGACAACATGGGTATAATATTAAAACAAACCGAAATGACTTTACAAGTGTTAGAAAAATTTAAAATGTTAGACAGCAATAAAACTAAAATACCATTAAGTAGTGGCGACTTCAAAAGAAGTGCCATTGTTCTTAATAATAACTTTCCGTATCGAGAGGCAATACAAAGTCTGTTATACTTAAGTAATAAAACTTGACCACATTTAAGCTTTGCTGTTAATAATGGAAGTCCATTTATAGAACAGTTGACTAGAAGTGATGTAAATAATATTAAGCACATTCTAAAATATTTAAACAGAAATCAAAATTTTGAAATAAAATTTTATAGTAACAAAACAAGTGAACTTAGCGCATATAGTGACGCAGACTACGTCGAAGATTTGGAAACAAGAAAAAGCACCACCGGGTATATAATATTTTGTAGAGGTAGACCAATTTCGTGGTGTGCACAAAAACAACCAATATTCAAATACATAGCTGCGGGGGATTGTTGTACAGACTTAATATATTGTTATTGCGCATTTGAGCAATTAAAGGATTGATGATGCAACCTGATAAAAATATATAAAGCAGGATTTCTTTTATTTATATTCCTCGTATGTTAACCTGTGACGCGCTACTAATATTGTGTTTCGTTATGTTAAGATTTTGTTAGTTTAATTTGTTTAATTGTTATCATTTGTATTTAATTTAAGTTTTTGTGTATTTTTATTATGTTATTTATTTGAATTTGGGCACACACGCAAATTAAAACCAGCAGGTCACATTTGATCTAAATTTTAAAAACAGAAAGAACCTTGATTAAAGTCAAAAAATCAAGAACCAATGAAAACATTACAAGTAATAAAAAACTTAGTGATGAAGAATAATAAACAACAGTCAATGTACAGTCTTTATTGGAGAGCAATCCAAAGCGGTCGTGTGGATTAAAAATAATTTAGAGCGTGTCGATAATTAGTGAAGATTGATAGATTTGTTTGGGAAGTTTACCCAAGGGGCTTGAGGCCATAGTTTTTCCGTGTGTGGAAATTAATATCGGCACGCAGCTGAATAAGAATTCGACTGCATCGTGTTGGATACAAAGAATAAAAAGGTGTACGAGCAATTGAAAATAGTTCCTAGTTGAAGTAGGTGCTAAGTAAAGAAGAAGAAGATTTAAGTTGTGAAGAAGAATTGTTTATGTTCGACGGTATTAGCTGGTCGACAAATCATGTGAGTCCTGCTTTTGTATTATTGTTATTAATTATCAGGTTGCAAATAAACGTTAATATTTATATCGTCAATTGTTTGATTGCCTTAATTGTAACCATTTATTCGAAGAACCTGCAGATCCGTGAGATTTTCATCAATAAGAGTCACATATCATCACAATATATTCAAAATTTAATGGAAGAATTAAAATGTGTAAACATAAATGTAGTGCTAAGGGTAGACAATAAAAGTGAGAGTTGATCTAGCTAAAAACGGAATAATGAATAAAAGAAGTAAACACAGATGTAAGATTTCATTTCATTCACGAAAAGGTGGCAAGTGGAATTGTAAAAATTGAATATTGTAAGCAGAACAGATTGCAGATATTTTCACAAAGCCACTTGAGACTACAAAATTTGCAAAATTTAGAGATAAATTTATGTTCATCTTGTAAAATTAAAATTAATTAGATTTAAAAATATGTAAGGGAATGTCGTCAGGGTTGGCCACCCTGTTAACTTTTGCCCATAACTTCCGTGTAAGAAAGAATTTTGTTGATTTAAGCACATGATCAGAAAGATCTAGGAATAAAGCTACTTTCGAGGCAATTGCAAATTGATTGAGTAAAAAATAGAGAACTTATGCGAGAATTAAAAAAAAAAATGTTGTCAAGGTTGGCCCAATGCTATGTTGGCCCACCGTTGAAAATTGCCAAATTCATGCAAAAAAATTGACTGGATGAAATAATAAACCAAATTCATTTTATTTTTATTCGATTGAGTGAAACTTTACAATATAATATCGCAGAGAACTGATTTACATGACACATAATTCCGAATCACCGTTTTGGCAAATAAAATAGCTCCTTGCCATTTTGGCACATTTGAAATACATATTTTTCTTGCATTTAATGCATGCAATAGAGTTATTGCGATTCAGGCGACGAAGCATTCGCTTCCAAGCAGATTATGCATTTTTGCAACGGTCCAACCTTGACAACAAGTTCCATCACCACATCGCGTCACACTGCATCCAAACGGGTAACGAAATTAAATGTTTCCCTTGAATAATTTTTAAAGACTATCCACATAACACATTTTAGATGCTTATCTTAACGAATTAATGTTCTTCCTCCAATTTTTCATGCTCTATTTGCAGCTGCTGGAAAACTTTTTTGTCTTGGTTCAGTGAATGAGTGCACAACACGTTTCAACATTACACTCCGAAATCAGTAATGGCACGAAAAGTTCGTTGTCATTGAGGGATGTTTCGCCACACTCGCACATAGGTGGTTTCAGTGATCTACACTGAAAAATCGCAGTGGGCCGACCTAGACGACGGGCCAACCTTGACAACATTCCCCTAGTAATATTAAGTTTTTGTATTTTTTTAAATTGTAAGAATCTTTTATTTAAGAGGGGGTGTTAAAACATAAAATATAAAATATAAAACATAAAAATATAGTTTTTTTATATATTCAAGGTAACATTAAAATTAAAAATAGCTCACATTATGTCTTGTTGTGGGAGCTTGTAATGAGAGGACTTTGGCAGTAAAAAATAAAAAGGGCAGAGTTGGCCAAGAACAAGCTATCCTTTTATACTTATAATTATTTGTACTTATAGTTATTAGTTTCTTTAATAAAACACCTTTGATATTACTGAGTATTATTAATATTAACGTAAAATCCCAACATTTAAAAAATTTGGATTTCAAAAGAAATTTATCGTTGTACTGTTGACTAACGAGTTTGCCCGCTCTGTATCGAGAACATATTATAATCAATAAAAATTATACATATGAAAGTCAGATAAAAATTAATTAATTTCAAAAACTTTTATGAATGCGTTATTTAATTTTATCAAAATAAAAACAAGATATAAAAACAATTTAAAAATGTACTTAACAAAATTACAACCAACATTGCATAGGCTTTAAGAGAGGATTAGGATTATTAAGACACGGGCTTTCTTTGGCCAACCTATCTTATAAATGATGATATCTCAGTTATATGTAACCCTCAGTTAAAAATACAGGGTTCGCAAACAATATTATATCAAAAATTTACAACCAGTTTAAAGACTTCATGTAGTACATAATTCAAAAAAAATTTACCTCAATAACATTTTCCGAGAGTAACTTGATTGAAGATGGCGGCGGTGTTGAATTTTCAATTTTTTCATGTTTAACAACATACTTGGCTACAGCATCTTCTTTATGAAAGAGTTTAACTACATCATTAATTGAAAAACATAAAAATATATCCTTCAAATCCATGCACATTTCAAGTAAACTATCATAGTTATAGACGCGAAAATCTAATACTTCAGCAAAGCAATTCCTAAAAAACAGAATTTTTATAATAAAAAAACAAAAGTTTTTATTTACTTACTGATAAGCAATAGGTAATTCGTTATACTGCAAACCCTCAGTAAAATAAACAATTAAGTTCTTAAGATTATTTTGTATGGCTACTGGGATTCGACAATTGCTAGTTCCCTCTTGGATTTCACTTTGTCTTGATGTTTTCTTATTGTTTTCCAACAAACGAGTCAAAATTGCAAATTTTTGTCTAATTTTGCACCAACTAACGCCATCATATTGCGTATTACTAGAATTAAATGAATTGGAATTATTCCCAATATTTTTTAATCTGGCCACCTTTACAATTGCCATATAACCTTTTCCGAAAATCTAAAAGAAAGTATCTGCATTAAAATAGAAAGTAAAAAATCGTCAGCACCACAAATTAAAGAACCCAAAAAGTTAAAAATTTCAATAAGCTGCTCAATCAGCTTGTTACAGTAAATTACAAAATCTTCAAGTAACATGCTTCCATTGAAATTAAAAAAATAAAAGTAAGCAAATTTTTCAAAATAAACCATACACCAGCACCAGAAAACAAGATTAAATTCAATCAGCTATGTGTCTAACCTGGATTCTAAAATAGAATGTGTCCAACCTCAGCAAACGTATTGCATAATATGTACTAGTTAGGTAATAAATATATTCAATGTATTTGAACATCGCCAAAAGTTATTATTTTGTCGTAATAAATCTTTTAAGTAGTCCTCGCAGTTGGAATCCCTACTTGACCTAAAGAAGTCAAAGTAACATTGCTAGATGTTTCCTCATTAATTCATATCATATTGAAGAGATCCGACAGTTACTACATTTGAAGCACTCGGTAGATTACATTAATTTTTGTTTTAACTTCCCAAATTTTTGGAAAGTAAAAAGACCAGCTATTTTCAAAGGCCAGCTCTATAACACTCAATCAATGACCTTTATATTGGAATTTTGTAAATTTTTTTTCAAAATCAAATTTTTGCATACAGTTTAAGTAGGAAAAGTTGTCCAAGATGGGGACAACAGGTCATATGAGGACACTTGATTTCTCGTCAATGGGTGGTGCTTTCTATGACAAAAGCTTCGTAATATTATTCTTATAGCAAAGCTACATGATAGCAACTTATATCGTTGATGACTTGCTGGCAATTTGAAACGTTGGCGACTCGCTAGCAATTTATATTGTTGGAAACTCGTTGGCAATTTGTATCGTTGGCGACTCTCTAGCAATTTATATTGTTGGAAACTCGCTGGCAATTTGTATCGTTGGCGACTCGCGAGAAATTTGTAAAGTTGACGACTCGCTAGCAATTTGACATCCTAGTTGTTCCAAATTTACGGCAAACAAATCCCCCCTGTTCTCGAAAGTTAATCTTCTTAAAAATTGCAATGTTTTTTTATTTATGTGGTGGTTGGCTCAAATAGAGGCACTAAAATGTACAGTAAAAATTTGTTATATTAATGTTTTAATTTCAAATTTATGTTGTAGGAAGCAAATATCTAAAAAGCTACAAAAAAAAAACTGTTATTTTCAGACATAAAAATGGAACATCATGAACGGAAGTCAAGATAATCAAATATAATTCATTTTAAGTTTTTTTTTAAGGTAGTGATCACAAATACGTATTTACGGTAAGGTTAATAAAAATAGAAAAAACCCACGAGAGTGAAAAACTCAATAGTTCAAACATTTCTACCGCAGACAACCTTGTAAAAGAATTTAAAAATATGTAATGAATCCGTGCCATCCAAGACAATACCAAACAAGAAAACAAATTACTGGTGAAATGACAAAATAGCAGCCATTAAGGTGGCGACTCACTTGTAACTGATAATGTAATATAATGTAACGTTCGTGGTGAGCGCGTTCAAAGCTCGTTCAACTAAATAAACAAGTTGCTTAAAACAAACATGTCGCGATGTAAAGTAACAATCAAAGGAATTTGGCAAAAAACCGACAGTCAAGCGGAATGGATGCATCGCTCACCGCTTGTGCTCGCTTCGTGCTCGTTTATCGACACTGACTATCAAATGCTCGTGTTACATTACATTACGATGTTCAGTTGCAAGTCAGTCGCCACCTTTAGAAAGAGATGCGTAGCTCTAAGAAAAACTTTTCAAAGACTCGAGAGATGTATTATTGAAGGTAAACTTCAAATACTGTTTACCAATTTTATAATTCTTAAAAATTTTACTTACAGTTATATCGGGAATCTTTACGATGAATTTATCCAATGACTTGTAACCATAATCGACAAAAGGAATTCTTTCTCCATATTTTTCTAAATAACTGATCTCCAAGTCAAGAACAGTTAATATTTTTGGGTATGATACCAAGGTGGCAAATATCCTGGTTTTGACTTCTTCCTATAAAAATAATTTAAATTATAAATTTATCGTTTCAAAAATACAACTAATTGACGTTACAATATTAGCTACCTTTTTGTAAACTCGGTAAAAAATTGAAACTAAGACCAACTCAAAGATTTTGAAATATTTATTTTTGGTTTGTCTTAACAGTTATCAACAATTTCTGTTGGATTCATTATTCCTAATATAAAAATACAGTACAGTCTCGGTAATCCAAACACACGCTAATCCAAACATGCAGTAATCCGAACAAAAGAAAAACTCGGTAGTTTTCATAAATAGTTTATAATCTGAACACAAATAATAAAATTTTCGAATTATAGAAAAATGTTTGGATTGCGGAAAAAAGGATAGGATGAAAAATAGTGGGTAAATGGAGGAAATCAGGAAAAGAATAATTTAACTGATCCAAAAATTATTGAGCAATTTATTGAAGATCCAAACGTAGAAGATGATGAAGAAAGTGACGAAAATGACAAAACACGTTTTATAAAGAATAAAGAAGCTGTCGATAGTTTTAATTTTTATCTAAGATGGGCACGTGAAAATGATGTCTCGTGTCATAAAATTTTATTATTCCGGCAATTAAGAGAAGAAGCAATTTTCGTTTTTTAACTTTATCCAGTAATCTGAACTTTTCTGTAATCCGAATGAGGCCAGGTTTCTATTAGTTTGGATTACCGAGACTGTACTGTAATGTGTTGTCCTATGATGCTGAATGAAAACCGTAACATTAAAAAAAAGCAAAGAAGTTAACAAAAAATAATACGAGTTTAGTAACTCCAGAAAACAATTGTCCGAGATGAAGGTTTGCTCGTTTGCCTTTGAAAGTAAGTCAGCAAGGTCCGAGTCGGAATATAATATAAACATTCTTATCATAAACACCAGGGTATAAAAACACCTGACCACAAAGAATTGTTAAAATCATAAAACAGTGATGCGAGTGAAGATCGTAAGCATAACAGTTTTCACTGACCGCTTAGTTTCCATGCTATTACTACAAAGAAACAGTTCAAAGAATTTGTAAAAACTTGCTTTACTTTCTTTTCTCATCAACCTCTTAGAAACGGAAATTATTTAACAAATGTTCAACTTACATAAGTTACGCCACTGTTCATGGTGATAATACAAAAATTGTGGCTCACATACAACCTCTTTCAAGAAAAAACGGTTAATTTTTAAAAATTTAAATTTTATTTTTATGAATTTTTCGGAATTTGAAAAACGTTTGCCTTTTATCAGTTTATCATTAGCAAATTAACTGCACCCCATAAATACGTTTAAAACTAATAGTTTGATTAAAAATTATGAAATTAAGGCAAGAAAAAGTAATGTAATTAGAGGTTATTCACAAATAATTGGCGATAAAAATAATTAAACAATATTTACCAATGTTGACATCTTTCGAACGTCGAAATAAATACGTCAGTATTTATAATCAATCACTTTTTATACAATTCAAACTTTGTAATATGCCGAATTTCAATATTAAACTCAAATCGCCATTGACATGTACAATCTCGCGAATAACCGTTACCACTTTCCCGGTAAATTGTGGGTTTGTGGGTAAATTGTAAATTGCAATATTCGCTAATTCGTAGGAAGGGTTCAAGCGTTAAATAAAGGCGCATATGCGCGAAATTGTAGATCAAAGTTAGTATCGCAAATAAACTCTGTCTTATTTTATTTAATTCTATAATTTTACAAAAATGTATCTAGTAGTTGGCATTCCACTAGCTAATAACATTTTTTTACCCAAATACGAAAAATTAAATTGATTATTGATGTTAATTTAGTAGTAGTATTATATTGGTAAAATGCATCATTTATATCTATAGTATTCTAGACCAGCAAAAGTTGATCATCAAGACACTGCATAATTTATGGTACCCGAAGAAGAATTTTGCAAAAAAAAAAGAGTATTGTCAGCATCTAGACCCAAAAAAAGCAATCTTTTTGAGCAGTCCACAAGGATTCAAGTATGCCCACTGACTACTTGTCTATGAGTCCAAAAGCTTTGTGCCCGCATTCTAAGAACAGCTCTCACGGCCTGCTCCTTCACATAGAGATTCAGCGGACAAAGGCAAAGAAGAGTATTCAAGACCACAGTAGCTGCCGTTCGCATCACTCCTGTTACTGCCAAAACAAATGGATTTCTGTACCCGATATAGAGAGGACTCTGTTGTTTTCAGTTTGGTTCTTGGCTCCTTAAGGAATGCACAATAACGTAGCGTAGGCCTTACTATGGCAGTGTAGAGCCAAAGGGTTTTCAGAGATTATCATCTCTTACTTCTATCACAATCGCTCTGCTATCCAGCATATAACTGAATAATCTCACGATGGTACAGGGAATGTTTTGCAAATATAGCTTTATCAGAAGCCTCTTCGATATCTATAAACGCTCTACCACTTTACGAAGGACTCAGTGGATATCCTCAGAATGTATGCATGATAATTTCGATGTATAGATTATGTACTAACACCCCGTCACGTATTTCTCTGTCACTCAGTCTTTCTAGTATCTTCAATAAGACTTATTGGCTTAAAAGATTTGGGCAGAGAGTAGTCAGCTCGACCTGGCATGAGTATGAAGCAAATAAACTATGAGCAAACTTCATATGTCCTCCATGTTTTTGCATAGAAAACCCGTAAAGAGCTCATTTTGTGGGCGGTACTTGTGCTCAAAGTAAATATATTCTGCAGTGTGTTTAGTGAGAGGAGTCGACCTTAGTTGATTGTTAGCGTTGCAGCTGTGGGTAATAATAATACTCGACAAAGGGTTGAATTGGGGCAAACATGTTAATTTTAAAACCACAAAAGCGGGCATGGCTTTTTGGCAGTGTCGCAGGGCGATGGGAAGATCTTGGGATTTTTCCCCAAAGATTGCTCACTGGCTGTACACTGCCGTTATAAGGCCTATGCTATGCTATGGTGCACTAGTCTTGTGGCTCAGAACTAAACTGATAACGGCAGCGTTCTCCCTTCATTGGCTGCAAAGAACTGTCTGCTTGGCAATAACGGGAGTGATGCAAACGGCACCCACTGCGGCTTTAGAGGCTTTCCTCTGCCATCCTTCACTAGATATCTACGTGGCGGAACAAGCGGTGAGTGCTGCTTTTAGAATGCAGGCATGGGGTCTTTGGGCGTATAGGCAAGGGACCGGTGGGCCGTGGGCATATGGAGATTCTGAGAGGTTGCTTGAAAAGGCTGCCTCTTCTGGGTCTTGATGCCGACAGGATACCTCCTATACCTTATATATATTTGAAAGAGGATTTAAAATTCTGCTGAACACGACAAAAACCGACGAGTCTGACATATGTCTGTACACGGATGATTCCAAAAATAATACAGGCTCAAGGGCGGGAATTTTATCTTCTGAACTGAAACTTAATATTAAGATATCGCTGGGTAGATATGCCTCTGTTCTCTAAACAGAACTCATAGGTATACTTCACTGCGCAGAAATAGTTCAGAAAATAAATATCTGGGGCAAAACAATTAATCTTATAATTAATAATAATTAATCACGGACAGCAGAGCTGCTCTTGCGACACTTAAACGTTATAAGATCATCTCGGGCCTGGTGCTACAATGCATTCGGGCGCTGGACACATTATCTACACACAACGTCCTAACTCTTAGCTGGGTGAAAGGGCACGAAAGAAATGAGGGCACAAAAGAGCTGATAAATTGGCAAGACTAGGCTCGGGTAACGCACCCTGCGGTTCTGAGCCTTTTGTTGCGCTGGCCATTAAAACCTAGATGCAATCATAAAAGAGGAAACTCTAAGACTGCATGCAGAAAGGTGGGTAAATGTAATTGGATGCCGACAATCAAGGGCAACAATACATAAGCCCTCTGGTAAGCATGCAAAATATTACCTGCAACTGTCCCGGGACAACCTACGAACTATCGCGGGTTTCCCAACGGGACTGGTTGCAAGCCCAATTTTCCGTGGGTGCAATAAAGCAGACGAAACAATGGAGCATGTGCTGTGCAGATGCCTATCACTTGCGTCGAAGAGAGGATCCATGCTAGGGAACTTCTGGCCCGACATGGCCAGTATTAGTGGCACATTTCCCTCTAAAATACTTGAGTTCGTCTTGAGTTTGGGATGGCTTGAGGAATAAGATGGACGATGGGCCGCTGCTGTAACAAGAGGTAGCATAATGGGCCCGACTTGTGGTCTGAGTGCACGCGAACCTTGGTTTGCCTTCCACAAGCAATCCAGAATCCAGCAGCTGTGGGAGTACAACGATAAAGTGCACCACGAATAATGTGATGTAACTCGAGGTTTACACAGGCTAGCACGCCGACACTACGTTGAATTTGTGTCGGAAAAATGGCGTGTAAGCCAACCAAATTTTCAGCAACGACCAAGAATCAAACTCTTGTTACCCAGGCAGGAGTCGTCTTACAAGCTTACTCATCTAGCTTAAATATGCTCCTGCTCGTATTTACGTGGACCACACGAACCTCTAACTAGAAAAACCAATATTCAAATTCGATTATCTTAGTTTTAAGGCACCAAGTATGTAGATCGTCAGTTTATTTGCTTCGATCTTTCATATTACGCGAGAATCTTTAGTGTAAAACTTGAATTCTGTGGTGCACTTTATCGTCCTACACCCGCAGCTGTTAACATCATTTAATAAATTTATTTAAAATAGAAATTTGTTAAATTTAGCTAAATTTAACTTAAAAACAAAGATCTACGTCTTTGTGAAGTAAGACCGGTCTAAGAAGATATAAACGGCTTGGAGCGTCCGGAGTGAAAGGGACCGGTGTTGAAGGTTTGTTCTGACAAACGCAACCACTACAAATTTGAAATCCACTCTCAAATTTATTCATCTAATCGTGGTAAGAATTGACTGACAGCTCTTGGTTGAAAAATACCTTAATAAAATAAAAACACACCATGGGCGAGGCTAATCTTATAGAAAAAAAGCCAATTCAGTAGCCGCTTTCTAATTTTACGGTTTTTTGGGCCTTGTTGCCTGAATTTTTGAATGATCCATAAATTGTAATGAGTGATACTTTCAAGATATCTTTTTGATACTGGAGTTCGCGAGTATAAAAAATACAAGCCAAATTTACCGTATTTGAAGTTTAGAAAATCCAAGAGTGATTGCCGAGAAATCTTTACATTCTACTCGTGTTACTGTTTGATGCGCTTTTTGGCCTAGAAGAGTGATTGAACCGTATTTTATTGTTGACAAATCGTTTTTGGTTTATTATTAATGACTTGAATGTGAGTGATAAATGGTCACACAGTCACCGAAACAATTAATTTATTACAAATGAAATTTCCTGATGGAATAATTTCGAGTAATTCTACAGTTCATTGGCAGCCTAGATTGCGTGAGCTAACTCCGTTAGAATATTTTTTGAGATTTATTCATTCGAGTCGAGCTAATCAAATGTTTAATTAGTTATTGTGAAATACCCAACATTACGAGAAAAAACCTAGAAAACAGTAAAACCAAGACAAGTGGACAAACAAAACCACGAAGACTCGATCAATCAATTAACATCGAAAAAATTAAAAAAGTCCAAGAAACACCAGAGCCGAGAAAACCACAATAAGGGGCAAAATAAGTACTCAACCAATCAGATGCCGACCACCTAAACTTGCTAATGGTTTAACACGCCCAGTTAGAGAAGAACATGGAGGCTATATGTTATCGGAAACAAGTGATCTCGATAATGAAATTGCAAGTCTTTCAAGCGAATCTACTCCTCTACCTCCCCATCACTAGAGGGAGCCAATACCAGAGCACTTGCAACTTGGCAATGGATGCTAAAGAAGAGGACGATTTCCAACCGATCAGAAGAAAACGAGCTTGGCAAACAACCCCGAACTCACACAGGGTCAATCGATTCAAACCCATACCGGAATCCTCGGAACAGTGACCATCGAAAGAAAGCCAAATCATAGTGAAAGCCGATGTTGATCCAATGCTAGCATCGGCCACTTTGACGCCAAATGGAACTGAAGCAACCAAAAAAAAAACAGCCAGAAGGACAAAACTCTGACAAAAAGGATAAAGACCGATGGAATCTAATACAAGAGCGTTGTACTAAGGTAGTCGAGCTAGACAAACGTGTTTTACCGTTAAGAAAATTAATCGAAATAACTAGGCAAAATAGAAAAAAGGTAATTTTTCGCGATTAAGTGAAACTCGATGAGTTAAAAGTCGAAATGGACAAATTGAGGACGACGACCGAAGGCCTCGAAGCGATATGGCTAACAAGGGCGGATACCATAGTCGTCCAGCCCAGCACTACCAGAGCTAAGCAACAAAAGCGTGTCAGCAAGCGACTATCTGATCGCACAGCTAGCGGCAAATATAGAAGCCATGATGCTAGCCAAATTGCTAGCCTCTCAAGCGGATCAACCTTTTCCCCCCATCACCGGAGGGAACCAGCTCAAGCAACTAGAGTTCTCGCTGTGAGCAAATAGACGCCAAAGAAAAAGAAGGATTTCAGTCGGTGAGGATGAAGCAAGCACAGCGCAACATCCAGAATTCGTCTACCAAGGTCGCTTTAAGCTTCTGTTGAAAATTCCCGAACAAAAGATAGAAGACAGCCACTATGATCCCAAACTGGACAATATCGACCAAAAGACTAAACCAACAGAGGCCAAAATCCGCAAATGATATCCCGACAAATCAGGATCATCTTGACGAACGTAGCCGTTTGGCCTACGCTAAAGAAGAAGCTTCAAACCGACGAAGTCAAATATAGCGAGCGTCAGGAGCATGTCGGAGAAACTCGCTATCTATCTCATCGGCCATAGGCAGACAGCGCAGGCTTTTTCACCCACCGACTCGTTAAAGACAAGCCCCTTAAAGTGGTCTTAAGGGAAATACACCAATCGATCGACATGGTCAAGGAAGACTTAGAGGGCCAACACTTCCAGTCTAAGTCTTAAATTGCTTTTGTGGAATACCAGGGCATCAGCTCATACTTCCTTCTAAAAATGGCTGGTGTCTTGCACCTGAAAGCATTGAGTAGACTTTAGATGCGATTAGAGCCGCATTGAGACTGTCGACGGGTTTGAAAGATCGATAGGGTTCCGTGAAATCCCATCTAGAAGGTCGCTGATAATGCAAGTCGCGGCGAGCAGGGGTGGACATATACATAGCTGGCTCACCCGTGGCAGAAAAATTGCCTTGACGTCAAATCTGGGACGAAAGATGATCTTGGTCTTTGGTCACAGGAGGATTAATATCTAAGAGCAAGGGCAATCATTGCGACGGTTTCGATTAGAGTCTTGGTGGAATCTAGGTCACGGTATCTAGTTAACCGGTCGTGGAGGGTGTCCTAAAACACGCTTATTACTTTTGTCTTGTCTTTGCGCCGTGGGGTAAATTGTTTAACCCAACACTTCTAAATAGAAAATGTAACAATAATGTACAGAGGCCGAAACCGTATTTTGTTTAATAAATAAATTTAATAATATAAACACAATAAAAGAATTTTCGACATCGAGAAAATTCTAGAAATTTTTTCTTGAAAATTCTAGTCAGTCAACAAAATTACTCTCCTACTATCAATCATAAAAGCCCAATTGACAGTGCACGGAGTCAATTCGGATGTGATCACCACGATAGTTCGCAGCCTGAAACTTCAGGAAGCGACTAAAGTTACAGAAAACTGCACAAACTCCGGTCTCCTTCGCTACGGCCGCTTCGTCAAATGTTGTATTAATTAAAAATATTCCCCTAGTCCGATCCGATCCGGCAAAGACTCAAATCTTTGTTTTTAAATTAAATTCGGCTAAAATTAATGAAATGGTTAAGGTCATTAACATGTGATAATATTTTTTTTATAAAATAATAATAATAATTAATAAATAATAATTTTTTTTGACTTTTAATCAAGTTTGAATTTTGAATTTAATAGCATAACTTTTCAATCATTTTAATAATTTTTCCGGGTTTGTCTGACGAGATTCAGAAAATCGAAACATACGGTTATAATAACAGGGTGTCGCAAACTAATCATTCATTTAAATAGTTTTTGAACAATTTTATGTAAGTTATGAATTAAATTTTATAAAAAAAATAAAATTAATGAATTAAATAAAATGTTAATCCAACTGTAGGTAACCCCGCCCACTAAAACAAGCGTGGTACGCATTTACGTGAAGTACACAGACCGCGAATACAATACGATTTTTAATGACTTACGTGTAATATCAATATTTCAAATTCTGCAAGAATTTTTATTGTAGCTATAAAAACCTGTGGGCCCATTTAACGTTCTGTAATCCTTGTATTAAGGGCCTTTGTTCTTTGTAACCTTTTGTCTTTAGGCAGGGCCGTATTTACGGGGGGAGTTTTAGGGGTTAGAACCCCTACCCCCCCGAAATTATTTGTCAAGTACTGGAAGTTCGTATGCAATCATAAAAAAATCAGAAAAAACAAAAACAATCTTTACAACTAATAACAAAAACCTTAAACTTGAAGTATTAAAAAAAAATTAAAACTAAAGATATTTCTAATAAACTAAATTCCAAATTAAAAAATCGGAAATTTCTATTAATATCCGGCGATTGGCGAAAAAAGCCCTATATATTTACAGTACTGTGTAAAAGTCTGCGGCTCCTTAATTAATATTGTAAGTTATTACTCCTATTAATTAATTTTCGATTTTTTGAAAAATAATTATATTGAAATAAATGAAATAGATATTTTATCTTAATTCTTACTATTATGGTAAAAATTTTAAATTGCTATAAATTTTTTGAACCAAAAATTTAAAAAAAAAAATAAATTTTATGACAATCATAGGCAACATAGCTTAAAATAACACTTCCGCAATAAATTAGAGTGGGCATTGCAAACCCATAAATTGTCTTATATTTTGGTGTAATTTAGTTCTTCGTTTTGACAACATTATTTACCATCCGTAAAATAAGAATTTAGTTTGTGATTTTTAATTAATTAAAAAAATTTATTTAAAGACGGTTTTTTTTACAAAAGAGTTTAAAATTAAAAGATGAATAAGTTTAAACTTATTAAAAACATCGTAGTAAACAAAACTTTTAAAATGGCACAAACAAAATTTTATCCGCGATGCCCCTCAAAAGTCAACCTGTAATCAAAATTTGTCGCTCTCTCGACAAATTATTTTTAACCATTAAATAAAGTTTACAAAAATCAAAATTTTCTTTGAATATAGAACTTAAATAAAGAAAAATCGTTCAAAAAAATAATTACTTTAATTAAATAAAAACAATCTTTTCACAAAATTGCAACTTTTTTGCGGTCACTTTTGACCAAAATACTTTTAAACAAAATTTTCCAATAACAATACTCAAAAATAAAATCTTAATTGCAAAAATACTTGCACAAAATTATACTCAAAAAATCAGCGGAGCAAAATCTAGGCCTCCATCGTTTCTGCCATCTTGGCAAAAAACCTCTCTCTACTCATTTTTCTGCAAACATTACATTTCAAAAATTAAAATAACAAAATTTAAATTTAAAAAAATTATCAAAATTGCATTTATTTTGCCGATTTTAGCATCATGACTGACAGTTTAAGTTGGAACTTAAATTTTTTTATTTAGGTATTTATTTATCGAGTTTCTTCTATTTTTTATTTTATATTTGTTTTTTATTGTGGTTTTTTTTTATTTTTTAAATATGTTATACTTTATACTTCTATTTTTTGTTTTGAATTTTAGTTTCCTTTGTATTTTAATAAATTAGCTATTTATTTTTTAAAATTTTTAAAACTCCCTTCCCGAAAATCTAGTCTAAATACGGCCCTGTCTTTAGGTACTTGAACTAATGTAATGATGTTTGGCCGTGTAAGAATTTGCAGTTTTGCAAAGATATCGAAAAAAAAATTGCATTTTACACTTTATCTGTTGTGGCAGTTTTTAACTAAGATCCTGTCGAGCTGGTGATCTCTGGCGGCTTGCAGTCGCTTCATCGTCTACTGCCCACAGACTAGGCAGTTGTTGGATTCGCTTTTCCTTGAGAAATTAAAATTCTTAAATATTATACTACCTGTAAACTATTTAAGCTTAGCGAAAAGGTCCACCAATACTTATTGTAGAACTGGCCAAGTTTTCAGGTCTCCTGAAATATATTTATAGCTTAATTGACTTTTCTGAAATTTTAAACTTTAAATCACAACAAAAAATTAACTTTTTTATTTACACAAAATTTAAAGAAGTAACAATGCAATTATTATGTATTACATAGAAAATAACAATTTAATTTATTACTGCGGATCTTGAGGAGATCTGGCTGCATTTGCAGCAAGTCGTTCATTATCTGCTTCTTCTGTATCGGCCAAGTAAGATTGATAAACACTGGAAGCGCTAACAAAATTTCTTAGGTAAATCGGATTATTTTGGCGAGCCATAAACTGATCTGGGTTATAAATCATATCATGGAATAAAGGTCTTGGTAAGGTGGTCGGTGTTATGTCCTGAGGAGAAGTAGTATCCTGGCCCAAATTAGTACCAGGTAGTGCATACTGACTCAAGTAAACAGGAGGTGGTGCATGCTGACTTGAGCGATCACGAGAAGAACCCAGGGCGAAAGAAACATTTGCATTAAACAGATTCAATTCATTAATATCAACAGAATCGTGATCCAACTGAAAACGTGGTAGTGAGTACTGACTCAAACTATCGCGAGGAGGAGAATCTTCATCCAAGTAAACACGAGATGGTGCGTACTGACTCAAAAGATTACGAGGAGGAGAATCCTGGTCTAAGAAAACACGAGATGGTGCATACTGGCTCAAACAACCACGATGAGAATGATCCGGACCCACGTTAATACGAGGTGCTGCAAGCTGACTCCAGTGAAGATCAGGAGGTGAAGGCGCAATATAAGGCAACGAATCCCAATAGCAGTGAGTACTATTATCGTTATCATTATCAACATCCCAATATGATGTTCCAGGTTTGCTTAAATAAAGCACAATGCCATCCCACTTTTCATTTTCGTTCTCCTTTTCAGATTCTTCGTCTGAACTACTTTTAGCATCCCCTGATAACTCATCATCAGTGGTGCATGGCTCCGTATCACTATCAGATTCAGCAGCAATCTGTGATTGTAAAAACAAATTAAATTATACCCTTAGTTTCAAAAAAGCTTATTTACTTACCAATAATTGCAGCTCGTTTTCATTTTCGGGCTGGTTTTCGCCATCGGGAAGCTCGTAACATTTCATTTTAGAAGTTATCCGGGTAACTAAAATAAAATAAATGTATTGAAAAAACAATTTAAATTGACAGAAAAAAAATTTGTCTGCATACTTCTTTGCAGCTGTCAATAAAGTAATGAGAAACTACCTTCTTGTAACGTTCCGCCGAAAATGTGTAGCCATTTTTTTAAATTAAAAAAAAGGATCAAGCAAAATATTCCGCTTATTGTTTAAATCGTTTGTTAAATTATGATAGCAAATTTGGTTTGAACATACACATCACTTGGTATAAAAAATACAACTTAAACTTACCCAACGGATCAAAATTTTTGTTGTAGAAAACTTAAGATGTCAATCAACTATTTAAACAAGTGGTGTTCAACCTACGGTAGCCAGCAACTGCCTGTCCAGTTCCCGCTCGTCGCAACTGATTTTGCGCATATGCAGATCTTGGTAAAAAAACGCGAAAAAATATTTCTGTTGTTTTTAGGTTAATGAAAATTATTCAAAATTTTACAAATTCGGAAATTTAAACGAAGGAACCTTTGCAGCATGGTCCCAAAAATTTGATGAGCCTTTGGGAAAAACTTATTTTAAGAAAACTAAAAATGAGACGATAAAATTTTGATAGCCAAAGTTTACATTTTTATTAACACTTTAGGCAGGCGCGGGTACAAGAAGGGAATGGGTGCAATTGCTCCCCTCTCTCCACTCGCTCCCCTGACTCACACAGAAGCACTTGCTTTGGAGCAATTTTAAAAATTCCAAGTCGTTATAAAGACATAAACCTGTCTTATCTCAAATTTTATCAAAGTTTTTCTTTAGAAAAAATTTTCTCGAAGATACAGGTGAAATCCCACAAAAATTTCATCCCCCTAAACGAAATCGTGTTCTACGCCTGACTTCAGAAGTTCATTTTGCATTGGGGGGAGGTTCATGTCTTACAAATTTACCGCCTTGAATTTTTGCAAGAAGCATAGCTCCCACTGATAGATAACTTGTATGGTTGCTAGGAAAGTGATGTAGCGGTTCTAGAATTAATTACCAATATGAAGTTTTAAGCAACACAAATCCTAAACGACTCAAGTTAGTTAGAATCCAGATCGAGAAAAACTTTTTCATCTTGCTGCGAACATGAATTATTGGTCTCGGTTGGCTTGCCAGGACCTAAAAATTATGCTCACCAAGCAAAATTTGCAAGTTTTTATTACATTTTCAAAAAAATATAACTTCAATATTTGAATCTTGTGAAAGAATCAATTGTTGAAAATAAAATGTTTATCTATGGAATTTTTATAAATTCATAAAATAAATATTGTTATTGTGCACCATGTGGATTTTATTCAGTTATTTAATTGTTCCTTTGTTAATCAACAAATTATCTGCATTTTTTCTGTTCCCGCATTTAAAGAATTTTCAGTCATGTGGTTTTATAAACAAAATGTTTATACATAAGATAAAGATGAAATACAATATTACCGTTGACTGCAAATTTGTCACGTACAAAAATGATATCACTAGATAAGATATCACAAAAGACGAAAAAAATATTTAAAAAAATGTTAAAATTTGCCGATTAAGAATATTTTATAATATGTGGGCGAGTTTAATTTTTTTTATATGCCATTTTAATTATACAGGGCTTTTTGACAAAGACTTTGTTTTTAAATTTTAAATAAAGCACTTTTTATTTTCATTACATTTTGAATTGAAAAATTATCCCTATTAAATCCCCTCCAGGAGTTTGCAACCTTGTCGTGGTGAGAGAGCTAACGTGTTTTGATGAAAGTACAGGCGTATTCATACTCCAGGACGAGCAAAGCAGATCCCTCGCCGGTTTTTTTGCTCAGATGAAAAATATGATTGTGGATGAAAAACCAGACCAATTGGCAAACATAAAAAATCACACCGCAAACCGCTTGTGAGCTGTTTGTTTGTTCCTGAGTAGTGACAAAGGGCGCGGGCCTTGGTTTAATCATCTGGGCTAAATGGACGAGGCCCAACCTTAAAACCCTGTCAATTTCTGAGGGGAAGTTCACCAAACCTTGTTGTATTTTTTTACCCGCCACGCATGAAGCCCAGTTGTGCGACGGGGTACCAATATAAAAAACCAAGTAAAAAATCAAACCAAGCAGAGAAGGGTAGAGACTACTAAAGGAGATCAAGGATAAACAAAGTTCAGGGGCTTCAAAAAAGGCACTTTGACCGGGAGTCAAAAGAAAAACCGGTCAAAAGAAAGCATTTGAGCTAGCATCATAAGACCAAGTAAGAGGGGTAGGCACACAGGACCTGCTCTTTCTTACAAGGCAGTGATGACGGATGATCCGGACATCCGTCAACCATTGGGCCTAAACTATATCCAAATGTCGTCCTTAGTACTGAGAAAAGCAACCAATAGCGATAGGCAACATTGCAGAAAGCGGGCCATCTCTGATGCCATCTTTTTGCTTTCTGCACAGACCAGATCACAAGGACTGGGTGTCTCGGGTGGTAGCAAGGTGATCATCATGGGATGAGTGAAACTTAGAGTTATGGACTCCAAGAACACTTCCAAGCCCGTAAGAACCATGAGTTGGATTCCGGGACTCATTGAGGAACCGGATAAAGTGATAAAAAGATTTGCAGTTTAAAACCCAAGGTTAATTTTAGCACTTGAAACGCAGTGGGTCACAAAGAAACCCCTAAGGGTCAACAAGTCACCATTTTAATTTTCAAATCCTTCTTGTACTTCTCCAAAATGAACTTTAACGTTCTTGAGAAAATGAGGAAAGGAATAGAAGAGACGATGGAAGTGGAAACAATAGAGAAGAACAAATGCACCCCAAAGCTACTCAAATCTTCGGCTGTCCCTAACAGCATGGAGGAGACAAACCAGGAGGGGTAAACGTATAAACCTCTTCGGGTTTCTATAAATGATTCTGTATCACTGCATGAAAGTTTCAGCTACCCTGCAGCTGTACATAATCAAAAACAATGCTGATATTTCTCTGATACAGGAACTCTGAGTTCCTGTATCAGAGGACAAATCAGAGGAACATGGGACAAATCAGAGGATTAAACATTGCAAGGGACTAGGAAGTAATAAGCCCGGTAAACAAAGAAGCTTTTGGAGTTCATTCGTGTTGTTACCCACACCAGAAGGATCGTTCTATAAAAGCTGAACGCTCCCATACCATGACTGTTCCTCCTCCGAAATTACGGCTAAAGCTTCATTTAAGTTCTTTGCGTAAGTCATGCCAATAATATTGCCATCCATTGGGACCATCAAGATTGAACTTTTTTTCTTCGCTGAACAATAAATTTTCTATTGATCATTCCATTTTTTTACAAATTCTAAACAAGCTTTTTATGTAATTCAGTGAGTCTTAGTTTTCCAACTCTTTTTCGATAATGTTTCGACGATCTTTCAAAATTTGTCTAACACGTCGAGTTGTTGCTCTTTATAAAAGAAAACTTTAAAAGAATAAAAATTTTTTATTTAATTAATTTTTTAAATATTATGTGAGAACCACACCGCAAATCCAAAAGATGGCCGGTCTTGTGCCTGTGCAGCTCCGCAAATTTTCCGGTAACTTGTTATACAGCACCAAACCTCG
The DNA here is from genome assembly GCA_911387805.1 of Cantharis rustica. Lineage (NCBI taxonomy): Eukaryota > Metazoa > Arthropoda > Insecta > Coleoptera > Cantharidae > Cantharis > Cantharis rustica. Next base: position 15,746,710 of record OU426883.1, read on the forward strand.
CAAAAAAATTGTTTTTTTTCCAAAAACAGTATTTGCTTGCCTTAATGCAATTTTATTCCCATTCTTGATATTACACTGCTTATTTTTCAGATAAATTTAAAGGTTACTTTTTCTTCTAGTTTACTGTTTCTCCGGGCATTACCAAAAAAGAAAAACAAAAAAATGTGAAGTTTTTGAAGAGGAAATGTCGATTTTAATTTTTGCATTTTTTACTTCAAGTGTTAAAATTTGTTTTGAAAACGTAGTCGTAAATTTAAGCTGAGATCATGAGATTATTTCTCCAAATAGTGAAAAAGTTTATTGGAAATAAATTGGACCCCGAGATCTCAAGCTGGCATTCGGCATGTTTTAGTATTTAATACTCCAATTTATTATCTAAATTTTGGATCACAGCAGTGTGATCTGGATATGATCGAGTTTCGAACCGCGGTTTACCGCGTCCTAGCATGATCATTTAAGTATTGCGCCACACTGCTGGTCTATGTTTTAGTATAGTTTTTTTATCCTTTTTACCTCAACATTCTGTCAATTCGCCAGATTAATGTAAATATAAAACTGATTTTTAAAATTCACAACGTCTTGATGCACTCCGGAAGGCCGATCTACGTGATTCTTTCAAGTCTTACAATTCCATCAGCGATCACACTAATCCATTGCTGTGGTTACTTATTCCACTTAAAAACTTTTTGTTTTGGTTTAATTTTTTTAATTATATAAAATAATAAATGGTATGCAATATCCTCCAATATTAACCGTATTACTTGATCATAAATTAAAGAAACCCCTGTCTTATTTATAATTGCATTTAAAAATTAAGAATTTATTTTTATAATTAAGAATTTTGTGTGAAGTAAACTGCAGACTTTTACATCAAATCTTTTCTTTGGTTCCTAATTTATAATTATAATTATTATTATATTCATATAACATTCTATGACAGGGCCACCCTAACCACAGGGCTAAATGGGCTACAGCCCCGGGGTGCAAGCCTTTCGTGGCGGAAATTTTTGTTTTGATCTTTTTTAGCCCTAAATAAATTTAAAAAAAACTAATTATTTTTTTATTTATTATATTATTATATTAGTTATTATAGTATTTCTGTGATCAGGGGGTAAATGTGCTTAAGTCAGAAATGCTTAAATGAAGATTTACCCATTTTGAACCATTTATAACTTTTCTTTAATTGTTTTTTGGAAACTTTTTTTATCTTAAATATCTCATTACAACTGAGATATTGTCTGTTAACAAAATTACATAATTTTTTTATGTAAATTATTTTAAGTATTCTTAGAAGGTTTTACCCAAAACAAACCGAACTTAAGAAATTATGTTCAAGTAAAATATCTTTGTCAATTTTAAGCAAATGACTTGAGAAGTTTTACCCACTGAAAGAATGCCAATTTTTTAATATAAATTTGACATAATTTCATTTTCTCAAAAACTTGACTTAAGCACTTTTACCCCCTGACCACAGATTTGTTTATATTATTTTTTATGTTGGTATATTAATTTTTAGTTGAGTTTTTTTTTCAGAGAGTAAGTTAAGAAAAAGCTTTGAAAAAGGATAAAAATATTTACGATCTTCTTTGGGACAGAGCAAATTAAATGATATGAGTATTTTATATACTGGGTGTCCCTGTGACTGTGGAAAATCTTTGAGATTTTTAGATTTTGAGATGTATTTTTTTCTTGCGAACCCCGTATCTCTTAAACAAAAGGCCTTAGAAAAAAACTAACGGTTTAAACCGAATAGGGAATTTAACAGGTTACAACTTTAGTCAAATAAATTTTTTTGAAAACCAACCGTTTTCACAAAAATTCTGAAAATAATGAACAAGATGTAGGTAAAAAATATAAATTCACAAAATTTATTTTAATAAATTAGTGATAATGTAATAAACACATAATACCGTGCACGGTATTATTTATAATGGCACTTCTTTCGTTAAGTTCTGTCAGACCTATCTGTATTCTTTCCATCAATTTCTGTCTGGTTTCGGGCTTTCTTCTATCCCTGTAAACTATAACTTTATAGGCACCCCATAAAAAATAATCAAAAAATAATTAAAAATTGTTGAATTTGTATGAATGTATTGTAATGTAATTTGTATAAATTGTATGAATTTTATGTTATTGTTTAGTGTAATAGTAATAAATTTACTTTTTCCATTTTGTATTTGTCTTCTTATAAAGAGTGGTGCATTAATTTTAGCACTGTAAAAAAATGTGTAAAATTACACCATCTAGATGTAAAAATTACCTTTAAAAAAAGAACCTTATAGTGTAATTTTACTGTATTTGTATAGGTAATTTTACTTGTGGTAATGCAAACTGTTACATTTCTGTGTATAATTTACAATATTTCAAGTAAAATTACCTTGCATATATTTTGTTTACCTTTGTGGTTTAAAATTACCCGATATTGGTATTTTGAGTTTTTTTTAATAATATGGGTTTCTACTAATTTAAAATTCATATTGATATGTTTTCTTCTTTTCTTCCCAGTTTTTATATAGAAATAACATTTATACAATCAGAAACTTATCGAAGAAACTGTTAACTATGTTTTTGTAGGTTCATAATTAAAATTGAACTTATAATAATTATTACCTTAGTAGCCCAGGGGCGTCGTATATAGGACGGCCCTGTCTCGATCGCGTTTGTTGTCATATTTTGTCATAAGTGGTGAAAAAGGGTTTTCCTTGTTTTTTTTTCTTGTCAGTAATAGTTTGTGGTTGTTTTGTGATAGATTTGCGTGTTTAACAAGAAGGAGACCAAGTATGCGAAATTTTGTTTTCGTTTATACTTACACTACGTAAAGATTACATCACATTACGGAAATGAAATATTATTTTTTTTTAATTTAATATTATTTTTTTATTAATTTTCTATTATTTACGTGTAAAATTGATCAAATCTATGACAGATATTTACATATTATATTATGCAGGATATTATTATTATACACATTAATAATAATAAAACGCAGATTTTGAATAGGCGCAAGGTGTTTTAGCGTATCGATATAGATTTGATCAATTTTACACGTAAATAATATAAAATTAATTTAAAAAATAATATTAAATTAAAAAAAAAAGTTGTAATGCTAGATTCGAACCAAGTGCCCTTTACTTATCAGACCGGCTATTTTACCTTTCCGTCACGAAACTTTTGTTGCAAATTTTATCTTCGATTACGTTAATTCTTGCTAGGTCACATATTCAAATTCCATTTTCTCAAACCCATCCTAGACTGGTTTGAGGATTACTATGTTGGTCATGGTCGTATGAATCGACGAGGGGATTGCAGATAACAAACAATCACGCGGAAGCCGCTCATCGTCGAATACAAATGAGCTTGGGATGGATCATTCGACTATTTGGAAACTAATTGATGCACTGCGCAAAGTTCAACAAGGTAATAAAAATCAATTTTATTTACATGTTTTCTAATGTACTATATTTTATATTAATTTAACATAACAATGCCGCTATTATCGGTAAATATAAAATATTAAATTTATTTCAGGTCGTGATTTATATTACGAACAATTTATTATATAAAGTTAAGAAAATACAGAGAAGCGGATTCAAGAATTTTAGCGGTAATTTAGTGATTATTGTAATAGAAATGTAATTGAATATTTAAGAGGTATTGCACACAATTATACGTAATAATTTATTTTATATTCTTTTTATTAATGAAATATTAAAAACACACGAACGGCCGTGGCAAGTTGGCCGCGGCGAGTCGGCCGGCGGCGAGATGGCCGGCGGCGAGTTAGCTGCAGCGAGTCGGCCGCGGCGAGATGTCCTATAGACCCAGGGACAATGTTTTGCTAGTGGCTTAAAACACCTTTGGATTCGCGTTAAGGTCTTGTGATTAGAGTTGAAATGGCTTACAGACCTTCTACTACTGTCTTTTCAAGAACTTGAAATAATCTTATTTTCCCGACAGAATCTCAAACAAGGTCATCGCGGAACAACAATAATTAAATATTTTTTTTGCTTTTTTTTGCTGAAGCGTAAGTAAACGTTATACCCACGGGAACTGTCAGACAACCCTCACCACTAATTTCAAAATTTCAACTGCACTATAGAAAAAAATATACTTTTCTAAGCATATTAGAACAAAAATTTTTGCAGATTATGCAAAAGTTTTCGAAAAACTCGAATTTAAAAATGTAAAATTTACATGTATTTTAGATACACGTTTTAACATGCATTTAAGATAGGCCGTAGTTAAGTTAGACAAAAAAATAACAATTTAAAAATATCCCTATAAAATGGCAGAGCTCAAAGCCATAGAACTCGTCCGGGTGTCGACCGCAATTGATGAACGACGAACGATGAACTTTTTGGCGATATGGAGTTCCACGGTGAAACGTATATCTCCTTCAACTGTTGTGGGCGGCGGGCGTTGGGATTTACTGAAGTGTGATTCCTCATTCCTCCCCTTGAAGCGCTAAGCTTGATCGGGCTAGATTTTTGGTCCATGGAGATAATTTTCCGTGGTTTGCGGGATCCTAAATGTTTTGAAAAACTTTCTTGGGGACGTGGTTATGTGACCAGAAGGGCAGTGGTGCGATGTGCGTCTGCAATCCGTAGTTTAGGGTCCCGAGTATTTGATGAACTTGGTCTCTTGGTATCGATGGAGTGGGTCTAGCAATTTGGTGCAATTCCGGTCATTTTTGCGTGGTTTCTTGGCAGCCGGGTGTTTGATGAACCCGGTGCTTGGTGGGAACCTAAAACAAATGTGCAAAAAGATTAGGATTACTTACATCCCGGATGACGGGCGGATAAGGATGTCCTTTGGCCGGCTGTGTCTTAGATTGTGGCCGGGTTGATATTGTCCTAGCTGCGAGATGAGAGGGTTGTCCGAGAAACTTGCGGTCTTGTACAATTTTTCTGCCTAACTTTTGATGTGCACGTCGATGATATCCATCTTGGCATCCGCGTGGAGTCTTCGATTGATGACGTAGTATGAGCTGGAGAATGCGTGACGAATGCATTTATTTTAGTCTACTTGGATCTTCTTTATGTGGGTTCGGGCTGCCGTTCCCCACATGGGGTCGACCGCAATCGAACCATAAACTTCTTGGCAATATGGAGGTGCCACGGGGAAACCGTATATCTCCTTCAACGTGATGTGGGCGGCGAGCGTTGGAATTTATTGAAGTGTGATTCCTCATTTGAAGCGCTAAGCTTGATCGGGCTGAGTTGTGGTCCATGGGGATAATTTCCGTGATTTGCAAGATCCTAGGTATTTCGAAGAACTTTTCTGAGAGCGTGGACTTGTGGCCAGAGAGGCGGTGGAGCGATGCGCGTCTAATAGAAATAAGGGTAGGGAGCTCAACGTGCAAGTTACCATCGCGCGTCTCATTGTATCGGGGTGTATCGTATTACAACTACCTGCTTTTAATAACTTTGAAATGCCGTTTTTTCAAAAACTAATGCATCATTTCTTTTTCTTTTTTTCTTTTTTCTTTTTACTCAGCAGTTGTTTGTAGTGTGATTAGGTATTGCTCTTTGTGTTATATTGTAGAATGTTTTAATGTTTGTATTATTTTGTATTAGTGTTTGCTGTAAGTTGATTGGACTTGTCTTTTATTGTATTTTGGTGCTTTTGAGCAATATAGGTACTTTTGTGCCTCTGCTCTAATCTGTAGTTGATAATAATAAATAATAATAATAATCCTCCGAAATTTTTGTTGCATTATATTCAGAAAATTGTCCTATTTCTTATAGTGCAGTTGAAATTTTGAAATTCGTGGTGAGGGTTGTCTGACAGTACCCGAAATTCCTACAGATTCTGCTTTGTGGAAAAGTACCATGAAAAATAAATCTCGACAATTACTTGTTGAAAAAGGTACAAGTTAAAAAATACGACTTTTTATTAAAAAATAAAGACAAACGTCGATTAAAACGTCAATGTAATTTAAATTATACCGAATTATTACACGAGTTTGTCAAAAAAAAAGTAAGAAGAGTAAAACTGTAAATTTGTTTTTAGATATAATAAAACTATAATATAATTTTAAATTTAATAAAACTTGTTATTTTAGTTAATAAATATTCCCGTTAAAAAGCGGCATTTTAAAGATTTGCCTCACTCTTAAAAATTTCACCACACGGCTCTAGCTCCGAACGACCCTGGACATCTTTTACGTTAGAGCCGTGCCAATAAAAAATTTGATACACACCACTTCTTCTGCGCAGCTCATGCGCTGTACGCGGACGACCCTGCATACTTCGTGAGCTCTTAAAAACCGAAACTAATAATACAGAAATAACAAATTTGCAAAAGTTCCCCCAGGAAAAACTTACAATGTTCGGCACAGAGATCCCCTGGAACGACACCTCCAAATACCTGGAGGTGACATTGGAGAGGGGTCTCCGCTGGGAAACCCACATGGTAAGAGGCGCCATGGTCGCGCTGAGCCCTCTGCTAAACCGATATAGCAAACTCAGCGTCAAAAGCGGGTTGACGCTTGTTAAAACAATAATCAGACCGATCTTCACCTATGCGGCGCCCACCTGAGAATTTGCAACTGCGAACCAAATGAAGAGGCTACAAGTTGTACAAAACATAGCCGTGAGGAGAGCCATGAAGGCAGACTGGTATCTGTCCAATCAAAGACTGCAAGGAGGATGCTGAAGTTGAATCTATCGAAAAGTTTATGTGAGATATGGCGTCTACGACGCCACGGCGGTCTCTGAAAACCTACTAATCCAAGAGCTGGGTACCTACCAACTCGAGGATTACCTGAGGTATGAAGCCGAAATCAATCCTGAAGAAAAATCGACAATTTAATTTTTTCCAATTTAAAAAATAAGTGGCTCCTAGTAAAGCTCAATGAAAATTTTGATTGCCTTCTTTTTAAATCATTCAAGTAAGCTCAAGGTACAACTGTGCCAAAGAAATTCTTTTGATCTGCATTTGCTGAATTACAACATTAATATAAGTTTATTAAAAAATAACATAAAATTGAAAAATTATGTAATTTTTTTTATTTAATTATATTAAATTATATATTATAAATAATTGTTAATTAATTAAATTCAATTTCTCTACTTGGCGAAAATATAAATCGCAAAATTATATCTCATAAATTTGAAAATTATTATTTTGCAATAAAAATAAAGTAGCAGTGCGAAGTAAATTGTTTTCATTTATTTGCCATAAAATCGCGTAGGCTAAATTGTCATATTTTGTTTAATTATTTTAGAATTGACAGTATTAATTGCAGTTTATCATTAAATCTTATTAAAATTACTAATCTAAACATGCCATGTTACGAGGGAAAACCCAATCCAGGTGGGAAAGAGGCTACTAAACGGGTAAATATAAAAGAAAATGCGATATTTCCAGAATTTCTTTTATTATTTGTTTTAGAAGCCGACGCCGATGCGGACGGCGATACCTACGCCGGTTTATACTATTTCTGGCAGCAGTTCGGACATAAGCAATTCTGATGACAGTTTGCTGGGAGCAGAGCGACATACAAACTTTCGATATCCGGTAGTAATTGAAGACGTTTCTACATCATCGGACAGTGAAGATGGCATTGTGCTCTATTTGCACGATATAAGCTACATGCGTGAAGCCGTAAAGCAAGCCGAACAGGAAGAGGAGGTATAACTTTGAGTTACGTAAACGAATGTACATTTATTAATATATCAATGTTCATTTTCAGACTTCAAGCACCGTTGAAAGTTTTGATGAACTTCTGGTGGGTGATAACATTTTTAACGCCGGAACTTCATCTAATTCCAGTTTCCCAGCGGCACCCACTGTTTCCCTGATCAATCTACTAGAGAACGATAGTAATGATGGAAGCAGCTCTTCCTTTAACTTAAGAGAAGCGTCCGCAACACATTCTGCAACTAATAATAGTGATGCCTCCGATCCCAGCCCCAGCTCTCGTTAACATAATTGCAACGAATAAGGTTACCACATTATTTTTGTAAACCTCCTAAAATTATGTTCCAATTGCCAAATTATATTTCGACAGCCAAATTATATTATTGTAGTTAAAGGTTTAATTTGAAATTGAATAAAGAATCTCTCGACAATTTTGTTTTGTTTTGTTTGGGGAAAAAATATTGATACAAAAAGAAGTGAAAGTAAATAAAACCAATAGCGATTTGGTCTAAAGTAGCATGTAATACAGACAACAAAGCTTTTCGGCTCTGGAGGAGCCTAAAAAAAATTTGTGTTGTAGCTAAATACAGAATTGAGGTGTTGGTGGTGGCAACGTGAACGAGTGAGTATGAAACTGGAAAACCAAAATTTGCTTTTTGTCTGAAAATACTTTCTTTAATTTTTTTCTCGTATTATTTTCGAACCAGTTTTGTTATTTCTAATTGAGTAGCAAAACGTCTACTTTTGGTTATGCAACCAGGACCTGGTAATGTTGCTAAACTGCAGAAAAAACCAGTTGGATTTGTGGATCATTGTGGGTAAAATTGGACTGAACCCACGTTTGAAGATATCTCTGCTCCTAGTAGAGAATAATTCAGTATCTTCTGGATACTCATTACAAAGACGATAGAAATCTTGATTCTAGATTTTAGGTAAATGAAGCTCACTCTTCTTTTAATGCAGTTACACCTCTCGATCACTTCTCAAATCATCCCAACGAACAAACTCAAGAATATCGTTAGGCAAAGTGCCTGTGATTCTGACCATGCCGGGAAAAAAAGTTTCCATACTTTAGGAAGACAAAAAATAAAAGATAAGAAAAGATACAGAAAAAGATCCTGTCTGCAGCGCCACGTGTAACAATCAATTGTTACATTTTTTGTTTTTTTGAATTTGTTTAATTTTGGTTTGGTGATTATTTAGATTTCTGTAAATATTGTTTTATTTTAATTTAAAAGATGGCGTTGCTAACTTTTTAATTTTACAAATGCTACGGGTTTTGTGTGGTTGGTGAAGAAGATCATCGAAAAGGACGATTCGAAATGGTCGAAAAAGAGCGTGAGACAATAAAACCACAAAAACAGTAATTGGCGATTTGAAAACATAATATTTAGTTTTGAAGTGAAATTTAGTGAATTAGGTGAGTCACATTTTTATTGATCCTACTATTGATTTACTTTTTGAATTCTCAAATGAGAAATATTTGATTTTGGTTAATATTAAAATTTACAAATGTCGATTGTTAATTCACATCTGGCAAACAATTTTTGTATGATATAAATTAAGTTCACAAGTTACGTTGAACGAATAATTGTGGTATTTTCTGATAACAGAAAATTTGATTTCTTTTAAAACCATTTTTGCAAGTGACCAGAGTTGCTTGGATTTGACTTGATTACCTTTATATGTTTATCCTTAGGAAATACTAATAAGGTAATTTAAGTCATCCGGTTGCTTCGTATGCAGATCAGGACTGAGGAGGAATTTTTCTTTAGTGAACCGGCCTGTAGCGGTATCACGACAATTCTTTTCTTGCTGATAAACCTTTCTTTCGAATAATAATTATTTTACATTTTGGAAAACTAGTTTTGTGCAAATTCTATTTTATTTATTATTTATTATTTTTTTGTTGAGATAGTGGAGCGACAAGAATTTTGTAAAGTCGTTTCATTCCTCAGCTAGCGCCCAAAAACATTCTCCTTTTATTTTACGTAGCCACCATCTTTTTAAAGGACTCACGAAGCTGTAAAGCTGCCCAGCTTCTTCGACAGTGGGTAAAAACCCAAGAGCTAGCCTATCTACTATCGTCATCAGTAGAGACAAAAAGGGTTTCTGTAACCAATAGGAGAATAACGTTACATCCCTTATGTATTATAATACTAGCGATAGTGCTGGATAGTGCGTTTTTCACAATTTTCACTGCAGTTTCCTAAATGTCTTTGAAATTTTAAATTTCAGATTTTAAATGTACGAAATAAAGGGTGCAAAAAAGTAAATCAAAAATATAATTATTCATAAGATAATACATATAAAAAAACATAATATTCAAATAATTTCTTTCCACAAAACAAAACAATCACTAAATAAAAATAAAAATTTATATTCTAGTGCTCAAGGGTTATCTTTAAATGATAACTTCCTTGTCACATTTTCTGGCAAAGAGGTGAAAAATTCCTCTCGACTCCTAACAAATGCACCAGCATGTTCTTCTTCCTGTGATGATAAATTCCTTGTCACATCTTTTGGCATAGGGGTGAAAAATTTCTCTCGTCTCCTAACAAATGCACCAGCATGTTCTTCTTCCTGTAAGAAACATTAGTTAAAAAAAAATAATTTTAACAAAAATGATCGGCCTACTGAAGTTTCATCGTCTGTCATAATATTTACTTCCGAGCTCGGAGGCACTGAACAACTTTTCCATTTGGAGAAGGGCTGGCTTCTTTGTGAAGCTTTAAGCCAGCTAATCTCTTATCGATTACTGATGACCTCATCGCAGGTTCTCCATCAACAAGTTGCTTAAGTAGCTCTTGCAGCTCTTCCTTCCAGAACTGCTCTGGAGTTTTCGAATCTAATTTTTGAATTTTTTCTTCCAACATGTTTTTTTCACTTTGAAGTTCTTCTAAGTCGCTTGCAGTTGTTGATGTTTCCTTCCTTTCCAACAATTTTATTTCATCAATTAACATGTTTTTCAAATAAATCATTCTTTTTGAATACATTTCTAAACGATAACTAAAAAATTCGTTTAAAATTTCTTCAACTGAAGAGTACTTATAAGTAGAAAAATGTAGAAAACCGCAAATCATTAGTAATGAAATCGACTTACTGTTTTAAGATACCCTTTTTGTCAAATGCGCACATCGTTAGCAGGGCCGGATCTACAGGGGGGCAAAGAGGGGCGCTTGCCCCCTCTTGCATCCTAGAGGGGCGGTAAAAAAAAAATCTAAGACCAAAATTTAAACCATAAAACAAATTTTTAATGTTATTAATTTTGAAAAACCGAGGGTTTTAAATTTTTAAACGTTTTTATTACATTTCAATAAGATGATTATTCTATACAACACAACTAAACAGCAAAAAGCTACAATCTAATATGAAATCTAAAGACATTGCAGATTGCATAAATCCTACACAGCATAGCGCACGCCTGGCGGACTTTATCATTTGTTTTGATTTTCAGTACCTAATTGTAACTTAATAACTTAACCATTTTAATTATACTGGCTTACGGCTCGCCTCTACCTACTAAACGGAAAAAATTCAAGTCAGCTAGCAAGCACCGCTTTTCTTTGTTTCTTATTGAAAAAAGTTTCTGGAATTTTTAAAGTATTTAAAATTAATTAAAAAAAAAAAATAAGAGTTAGATTAATCAAAAAGAAGCTAAAATTACAAATTTTTTAAACAATTTAAGCGCCTCTTTGCTACTCGGCACCTCTAGGCAGTTGCCTAGTTTGCCTATTTTTTATAAATATAAAAATGCATACGAGAATTTTTGCGAACCTTGTATCTTATTATGTTATATATTAATTACCTATATGGCAACTTGCAGATATAGACAAAATATTATTTTTCATTGTTTTAACGAGTGGCGTGGTGTGGGGTAAATGAGTTCTTAGCTTTAAACCAACATAAGCTTTATAAATTTAAATCGAGTTAGTAATATTTTCAAGTTTTTTCTTCACATATTTCGCGTTTTGACATTTTAAATTTTAACGTGTGACGTCACAAAGTTTTTCAAAAACTTTTTAATTTATAGTTGGAAACACTGTTTTTATTTTATTATTTTAATTAAATTAGTAAGAAGTTCAGCGAGATAGCTAAAAAGAAGATGCTTGTGCCATGAAAAAAGGAAAAGAATGTTCGACGAGCTTTTCGAAGATCAGTCAAGATTGTTAACACCTGAGAAAATATTTATAAAAGATATAAATATGATCTTCGACAGGTTAATTGCAGAAATTACGAAAAGGATGGAAAGTGCAAGTAAATTAAATTTACATTTTTCGTTTTTAAATGGAGACGAACTGAGTCAGTTACCATCAAGAGATCTAAAAAATCGTGGTGCTAATCTTGCTTCAATATATAATCGAGACTTAAACGTTGAAGAATTTTGTCAAGAGCTCGTGGTGTTTAAGGACTAATCTGTAATTTTTTTTTAAATCAGCAAATTTAAAAGATGCCAGCGCACTAAATATATTGCAAGCTATTTATGCAAATGGTTAGAAGATGCGTTTCCTAATATTTGTATAGCACTACGCATATATTGTACACTCCCAACTACGTCGGCAAGTTGTGAAAAAAGTTTTAATAAATTAAAATTAATAAATACATGAACCGATTGTCAAATTTAAGATACGATTTTTAATATATGTATATACGTATTTATAAAAACCAATTGAGGGGGGCGGCAATTTAATTCTTTGCCCCCCCCCCATGAAAAACTTCCTAGATCCGGCCCTGATCGTTAGAGTACTTATTTTAATTTGAATTTTGCAGAATTTAAACAAATTTTCTTTTTCTAATATTTAACCACCTGGCACAAATGTTATAACAAATTTAATTGTACTGTCAGTGTTGTATTCTTTATAACCTTAGAGCAGGGAACCTTAAAAAAAATGTTAGAAAAAGTTTCAATTTTTAGATTCTAATTTAGCATACCACGAAGTAATAATGGTTCCAAGATGTCAGATTTGTAAGTCTGGGTCCAAACTCCAACAGGCAATTCAGTTATTTCTATTTCATCCGTTTGGAGAACACTAATTACATCCGAAACAATATACCGAGATTTGCCACTATTCTCGATGGTACCTCGAAAATTTTTGTACCATGGAAGCAAAGGTGTGGGACTTCTTTTATCCAACATATCTAACAATTATTTTATGATATCACGTGGATTATATTTGTGGATTTTCGTTCTCCAATCTGTTCCCATACCTTCGGCTCCATTGACCAACAACATTGGAATAATGGGAACGTACCACTCGGGTTCACATTTCAAATTTTCATAGTATAGATGTTTCAGTAGATTATCATCCTCTCGCCGGAAAATAAATCTGGTGATGGGTGAAAGTTTTGTGGAAATGCACTTCGGGTTAGCCGAATCTTTACCGCCTTTTAATCTCGAACCAAATTGACCAATCGGTTCTAATAAATTAATATTGTTGCTGCCAACAAAATCTTGCGCTAACTTAACAATGGTTGTGGCAATCATATTATTTTCAACATAATATGCCGAAAGTTCGATCACGGAACCAATCAACTGAGCAACTTTGATTTCCTCTTTATAGTCACGTTCTAAACATGTATAAAAGACTTTTCTTTGTCCGAGTTTGAAACCATCTATCAAGTTAGGAATTGATCTGATAATATCCGCGTATGAATATGAAACCATTTCTAAATTAATAAAATCTGAAATTGAAATTGTTTTCGTCTCCTTCGTATAGAGTTACTGATGTGGCATTCCATTTTGTTTGCTTTTTCTATTCTCAATCATAAAATTTGTGAGCCAGTGCTTACGTTCATTAGCCTTATCTTTACTAAACGCCATCAAGATGCTTTTCTCGTCTTCTATTCCATTATCATCATATGTAAATTTGATGCGATGTTTTTTTATATTAGCGAAGTAGTGCTTCATTTCGACAGCGGTTAAGGAATCCAACCCTTTGTAAAACTTGATAAAATACGAACAATGTTTTTCTGTTTTGCTTTTCCATTTCTCAAGTTCCGGTATAGAGAAAAAAGTCACTACCTCCGTTTCATTTCGGCAACATGCAACAGGTGTAATGAATTGCTCCAAAAAGCTTTGCTTCAATAATTGGGGCCAATAGTAATGAAAAAAGTTTATAATTAAACCTTGTAGGTGAGACCCATCCGGATCCTGATCGGCCATTAACATTACCTTTCCGTATCATAAGATTTTGTTGCAGTTGGGATTAGTGTATTCAAATCGCCAATTACTGTTTTTGTGGTTTTATTGTCTCACGCTCTTTTTCGACCATTTCGAATCGTCCTTTTCGATGATCTTCTTCGCCAACCATACAAAACCCGTAGCATTTGTAAAATTGAAAAGTTAGCAACGCCATTTTTTAAATTAAAAAATAAACCAATATTTACAGAAATCTAAATAATCACCAAACCAAAATTAAACAAATTCAAAAAAACAAAAACTGTAACAATTGATTGTTACAATAGATTGACTCTAATTTTACTCTTGGGTGCTATAAAGACTCTTTTACTGTTATTAGCATCTGCCATTAGCATAATCATCAAGATTAGCTTGCCCTCGGCATGTATATTTCCAAGCAGAACGAACTGCTTCTGCAGTAGCTTTATGTCACGCTTTGGATATGTATTGTAGATAGAGTATTTATCTTGAATAATTGATCGAATTGATTCCACTTTTTAACTTATTTTTTTTATTTGTGAGTTCCGTTTGAAAAACTCATCTGTAAAACATCAGGTCTACTAATTACGCCAGTGTCTCTTCTTCTTCTTTTTCTTCTTCAAGTGCCGTCTTTATCAATGAAGTTAGGCAACAATTCTGGCAAATTCGTTTGTGTTTTGTGCTGTTTTGAGTAGTTCATAGAAGTCGAGTTTTATTCAGTCTTTGAGGTATTTGAGCCAGTTTGTTAGTCACATAGTCTATCCAAAGTATCAGCATCATTCTTCTAAAGGTCTACATTTTAAATGCCTTCAGCCGGTTAGACATCACTTTGCCACTCCCGCAGATTTAACGCATTAAAATTTAGTTTCTTTCTTGTTTGCCTTTTTGGGTCTTTTTCTTTCTTGTATCGAACCGATCGCATCTGTTTCGGCGACCGTTTCCATCGAATCAACCTTGAGGTTGGCTGTCAGAATCATCGGCAACCTGTTCGTCTGGGACTCATTAGATGATTAGTTTCCTTCGCTTTCCTATTTGTCGCTTGATCTGTTGTGTCTCTGTCTGGCTGCGACCTGCTCGAGCCTCTCAGCTAGACCAGCCGACCCTTGGTGATGAGGATTGATGTGATGAAGGTTTCGATGCTCTTCCACCTGCATTCGTCTGTTAGCATATGATGAACAATGTTATTCGGGATGAGCATTTTCTTGAATTCCAGAGAAAGGAGCTGTCGCTACCAGCGCCAGCACACGAAAAAAATGTGCTCCAGGCTGTCGACCTCTGCGCAGTAATAGCACGTATCGCTTGCTATTCTTTTAAAGCAGCTTAGATCACAGAAGACGGTCACCGCCTGATGCTTATGTGCGTCGACTGCTAAGCCGAGATCCTAGGTTTGAGTCCGAGCAGAGCAAAAACTTTATTTTGACCGTCTTCTCTCAGAAAGCAATGGCAAACTACCAAGGTATCTGCCAAAAAAACCCTTCTGAAGAAAAGGTGACCACTGCACTGACCAAGAACTGAGAAGAAGAAGGTACGCGTTAAAACAGCCGTCACCGGAAAGCATCTGCGTAAGATGGCATGTATGTTTGCCGTGCTCTTTCTCAACCCACACATGAATGTCCGGTATGAGCCGATATCATCGATGCGGTGAGTGATGTTGACGTCGTCAACGCCTTCACCGAGACTGCTCTGATGTGTAGGATAAACCTCAGGTGTCTGTCTACCAACCTTACCAAAAATAATGACCTAGCCTTTAACCTAATCGGGTCATCGTTTTACTCTTGGTACACGTATTTTTTCACACATCACCACGGCTTCAAACTTATGCGGGACAAGCGCAAGACCTTTAGTCTTCGCCCATTAGGCTATCATTTGTATTACCTCGTTCTACCCTCGACAGCAACAGTGATGTCGTCTGCAAAGCAGATTAGCTTTACTTCATCCGGAAACCGTAATCTGGGGATGCCGTCGTACTTTCTGGCCCTTCACGTGCCGTTTATGGCTCTTCTTGCCGTCCTCAAGATGTTGTTGAAAGCTCCGATTATGGATCTTCCCATTCGAAAGCGTTAGTTGTCTGAGAGGTCATTTCCTTAGTCTACTTCCTTATGGAGACAGTTAACAATCATTCTCTCTAAAAGCTTGGTCGTGTGGTCTTTGAGGAAGAACAGGAATCTCTTCTTGCAAGAGAACATATTGAACACGCACAGAAAGCACTCTTCGTTTTGGGCCACTGCTTCTTTGACCATTTTTCCCGGTATATTATCCGGTCCGGAGGCTTTGTCTGTTAGGATTTTGGCCCGCCGCTTCTCTCAGTTCCTGCATCATAAAGGGATTTAGCGGACCGTTATCCCCTTTTGGCTCTTGAGATGGGTCCACCTCCTGCTCCCTGAACGCGTCGTGTTCACGAAACAAGACAGCTGTTATCTCCCAGACTTTAGATGATGGTAGTCTGGGATCTTTTTGACCCCGCAGCTTTCTCTGAACTACCTTATAGACCAGGCCACAGGAGCCGTTGTTCAGTTCGGTCAAGAGCTTCGACTATTAATTTGGTTAGCTTTTTTTTACCGTCCTATAACAGAGATCGCATAATGAAACTCGCGACGTGAAATCTAAACCACGAAGCATACTACATACACCATCATAGCATCACGGTGTTTCAACGCAAAAAGTTAATCTTAGATCCTGAACGTAATATAATGTATTTTGAAATTTTTAATTGTTCCATAGAGGAGAAAGAATTTACATTTGTTATGATATTTTCATTAGTCACCTCTTCAACATGGGTACACCAAAATATTTATCAGACATCAAAATATTTTAAAATATTTCAAAATTTTTATTAACGAATTAAAAATTTATTTTTCAAATTTTTTGGCTTTAGCAATCAGTAAATTTATAAAATTTGCTTCGGTTAAAAATCATCGCCTCATATTGAATCCGCCACTGAAAATTTTTCAATAATTACGTTGAAATATAATCCGTTAGATGGCTCTCTTGTAAATATCAACATTTGACGTTTACGTGTTAATAAAATATTCAACGAAATTAATTTAAACTACCGGAAAATGATAACTTACAACGATTGTGTACGTGTAATAACTTTACAAATTAAATTTTGTAATGGTGCTAATTAATATTTTGATGTCTGTATAACTAGAAATCATGAAAGTGAGGTTAGTTTAAAATTTGTTATTTAAATTCACAAAAATTTTGAATGGTTTTTTCATTAATAGATATGGATCCAAAAATTCAAAAAATTGGCACATTAAGACATAGAAATAGAATTACAAAATCATTAAAAATGACTCCTAAATCCACAAAGGGTATCGAGAATGAAATGGTAAATATTTACACTATTATTTTTCTTGTTATTTATAGAATGTCCTTCTTATAAAGGCTGTAGTTTCATAAGAATCATTTAGCTATTTGATGATGATACGATAAGATTGTAATTTAAAAAGCATTCTGTTTATTTTTAATTACACAAATTTTTACGCAGTAATTTCTTACGTTACCACCTACAATATTTTATAACATTTGCCGAGTTAATTTAGATACATTTATTACTCTTTACCTTTTTGAATCGTAATTGACAAATAGTGCATTTACGAACAATTGTATGGTTTTTTAAATCTAAAAACCTATGAAAACTATTTTTGTCAAATAAGTCAGCTTTTATTTCACCAAATAGTTGAAATTTCTTTTATTATTAAAATTCTCATTTTATTATAAAAATATGAGTAATATTGAGTAGGGCGCAAGTAAAACATGCATACTTTCTTATCCCAAAGTTTCAGGAGAGTGGAATCTATTAATTAAAAAGTTCTAATCGTGACATATAAAGATAGCCTGGGACTTTCTTATCTTGCCTTTTGGAAATATTAATTAACCAAAGGTAATCAAAGTTTTAAACAAAATTCGGGGATTCTATTTAATAATAATTGATTAATTATCAGATAACATAAAATACAGTCAATTGTATATATTGTAGTTATGTGTGTTCATAGTTTAAAAATTAAACTACATAAACAGTGCAACTGGTTTCAGTGTTTATTTGTCATTGTCATTTTTTAACGACAAATTTCAACAGAGTTTCAACATTTATACTTAATACATTCAACGAAGTAGCAACTTTCAGATTTTGCACTTTGTGATTCCTTAATTAAACTTGATTCTTGGCCAAAGGTGTAGTGGTGCTTTACTGTAATTTTTTTCAAAACTCAAAAGGGGGATAGAATCTACTGATTCTATCAATAGTGTTCCATTGGGTGGTCCTATCAATGGTGTTCCGAATAATATTCATAATCGTAAGCTTCGCTTGTGTGGTTGGTCGCCTTACTACCAAATTCATGCTTCTAGACTGGAATTTTGAGCTTGGTCATTCATGCATCTGAAGCCTGAGGCTTGGCTTCTTCAAGTCGATTGCAAATCCCACTTATCCCACTAGGAACTCAAGGTTGCTATGGATTAATTTCTATTCTCCATATGGGTTAAATAGTCCAATATCAAGAATGTGCTGGATAATCAACGCTTTGAATCAGGACCATTTTGACCTAGTATTTATTTTATTAAAGATTCTTACGTCAAATTTAAGAACATTCTAATGTGCAATTTAAATGTTAGATTATAATATACCTATGATTATAAATTATTGAAATTGGTAAAACCATAAAATAAATAAATTAAATTTGCATCAAATTTTAATAATAAAATCGAAACGTGCATTTTTTAAAGGAGCTTTTATTTGGTATGGCACACAAGGTAACTCAGGGTGGGGTGGATTATATAAACAAAAATATTAAAACAATTTGTTTCCAAATTATTAAGAATGAATTGACTTGTTGAGCCAACCTATACAAGGTTTGCAAGGTTGGAATATTACATATTCGTAACAAGGTAACAAACAAAATAAAATTATGTAATCGATAGTTGAATTTTTGGTTTTTCTAAATTAAATTTATTCTTTGTTTAAGTTTGAAAATTACAAATGTAAATGGTGGTGAATCATTATTTTAAAATCTATAAAATATAAATTAAATATATTTTATTGCAAATTATAGATGGTCTAGCGTCAAATAAATTTCAAAACCACTGATTGCTTTATCTATTTCACCAAGATTGTTTTCTTATTATTAACAACAATTTAATATTGATCAAATTTTTCGACAAAACTGTGTGTCAATACCGTAAGTTCATTTTACTATCAAATTCAAGTTATCAGTTCAAATGCATAGGTACATAAGTTAATTATACAGAAATACAGTTTCCAACCTTTTTTTTAGTTTGAAGTTGTCTGCCTTTGATTAGATAATTTTAGATGACAAACCTTATGGAAATTTTAGAAATATCTGGTATAAAAAGCTTATTAATAAATTCGAAAGGCGTAATTGTAATTCTTGGTTTGAACTTCAATCGATGTTTTCAAAACTTCTGTAGGGTTTGTATACATAATATAATGAAGCTTTATCATCAGGTTTTACTTTTAGATAGAGCACTTTTCTATTTTTCGCTATAATCTTTATTTTGATGATTTTTTTAAGTCCTCGTGTGCTATGAAAATTAAAGTCCCCCTCTCCCCTAACAATGGCAATAAAGTAAAATAATATGAATTCCACTTTGAATGTTCTGTTCTTTCTCTGTGCTTCTGATGGTGTACTTAATAACTTACGGACTTTCTTATAGTTGCAGTTTTATAATTAAAATGCATTTAACTGATATTTAACTCATCTTTGTGAAACCGGGTATACATTTAATGAAGTAAGTGGAGTGCAATGGGGTCCTTCCCCTCAAAAATACAATTTAGAAAAAGTTGAATAGTTTTGACCAACTTTTATGGTGAAATACTCGCCATTCTCTAGCAGATCTACTTATGAAATAGAAATAAAAATATTTTTTCAAATCGTCAAAAGAGATCTACCACGAGGGTAACACCGTATCTATTGATAGAAACTTTTAGGTGTGAATTCATAATTGCAAGCTTTATCAATTTTGCAAGTTCTTTTCCTAGATCCTAGGAAAAAATTTATAAAATCTTTTTAACAAGAAATTTTATTAGCTTCAAGTTTGTATATAACTACTTTTGTCCTATTTTGAAATAATAAAGAAAGTTATTGCCGAAAAATCGTATTCTTGTACCTTTGATGTGCTACCATAACTTAAGCGGTCATCGAAGGAGGCTATAAACTTGAAGTACACTTAGTTACATTACAATCAAATGAAAACTTTAAAACAAGTTCTAACGTACATTTTTTCACTATCCAAATACCTTCCGCTTGGCCTATGAGTATTGTTAATAGAAAAATAAGAATTCCTTTTGCCGTACCTTACATGCTAATCTATTGTATTTAATTTTTAGGAAGACATCGAAATGAGTGATTTGGATTCGTGCTTACTGCTTCCTAAAGAAAATGTAATGTTTTCTGTAAAAGAGGAAACTATTTGGGCTACTTCAATCCAAATGTTTATTCCATTTTTGTTAGCTGGCTTTGGTATGGTAGCGGCTAGCTTATTATTGGATTTAGTACAACATTGGCCAGTATATCAAAATGTATCTGAAGTATACATACTCGTACCTGCATTACTTGGACTTAAGGGAAACTTAGAAATGACATTGGCATCACGTTTGTCAACTTATTCTAATTTAGGTAAAATGGACACTTATCAACAGCAATGGAGTATTACCGTCGGCAATCTAGCACTTATTCAATGCCAAGCACTTGTAGTTGGTTTTCTTGCTTCTTTGGCTGCTGTAATTTTGGGATGGGTTCCAGATGGTAAATTTCAAATGGAACATGGTCTGTTATTATGCGCTAGCAGTGTGGTAACAGCTTCTGCGGCCAGTTTCATCTTAGGATTAATTATGGTTGCCGTTATATTATTATCAAGACGTTTTAACATAAATCCTGATAATGTTGCAACTCCTATAGCTGCAAGTCTCGGTGATCTTACTACGTTGGCTTGGCTTTCTTGGTTAGCATCTTTATTTTATAGCACTTTAGATAGTAAGCCTTGGTTATCTATCACCATTATTGTCATAGCTCTACTTTTGATACCGTTATGGGCTTGGTTGGCAAGTCGCAACAAATATACTGAACAAGTACTTTCCACTGGTTGGACACCTGTCATTTCTGCAATGTTAATAAGCAGTGTAGGTGGCTTAATTTTGGATTTTACAGTATCTCAGTATAAAGGTGTTGCTGTTTTTCAATTAGTTGTGAATGGAGTAGGTGGAAATTTAGTTGCCGTCCAAGCTAGTCGTATATCTACTGAACTTCACTCTAGAGCTATTTTAGGGGAACTCCCTAAGGGTATGAAAGTATGTTTGAGTCCTTGTGCTGTATTTTGTGATAATAGTAAAAGTAATCACGTTGTGACTGCTAGAATGTTAATGCTGATGGTAATACCAGGTCACTTAATATTTTCTTATACAATTAGTTACTTACAAGCGGGGCACACTTCTTTTACTCCCATCTTTATGTTAGTCTACTTAATAGCAGCCATTCTTCAAGTATTTCTATTGCTCTACATAGCACAAGTGATGGTCGTATGGATGTGGCAATCTCATATTGATCCTGATAATTCCGCCATTCCATACTTAACTGCCATAGGCGACTTATTAGGCACATTTTTGTTAGGAGTTGCTTTTCAATTTTTGTTTTTGATCGGCGATCGTGACAGCGACGTTGGTGACTAAAGTTTTTATTAATTACGTTTATTTTACGGCCATACATTAAATGTTAGTTTATATTGTAGTCACCAAAATTATTTGTAAATACTTAAATAAATATTTAAAAATTGTTAAAAGGTGCTATTTTATATATATTATAAATAAATTGTTAAAAATTCAGTTTTTGTGTTTACATACAAAATTAATATTAACTATCAGACTACTCATATTTTTAACTGATCTCTTCTTAGTGCCACTTTTAATAAATCTAATTAGATGGTCCCAACTACTATTTGTTGGGTCTTCCGATTAACATTATAAAGTGAACGATTATCTATCATGATTAATTAATGTAAGACTTTTTGTGTTTATATATTTTGTTTATATTATATTGCGTTAATATTAATTAGTTTTAATCTTTTTTACTTGTTTTTCTTTTTTGTAACTTTTTTCAAATTCGTATTCATACCTTTGTTAATTTTTCAGAAGAGCGTAAAATATTATATATCTTCGGAGTAAACTTATGTAGATAATTTGTTACTCCACTTAACTTTTCTTGACTTCTTTGATATTTGATATCAAAGTTGGGAAATCTGTTTTGACTTAAATGTTCGCATCTAAGAATGCGAACTACTACTTAAATAAGAGTTTATAATAAATAATACTCTAAATACGAGTTTGAACTGGTAAACTACGTAGCAGTAATTAAAAACTAATGCCAAAAGTTTTTGTTTACCGAATGGTAAACCAATATCTCTCTTACCAATTTATAAATACAAAAAATTAACCTAATGAAAAAAACAATTAAAATTCAACTTATTTTATTAAAAAAACAGAAAGATGTTAACGCGACCAGTCCCAACTCATTCAAATTATATTAGTCTGTTAAAAAAAAGAAAATATTACTCTTTCAATTATTCACTCCCTTTAGTACCCGATTTGGGTTTGTTAATTTAAAATGTTAAGTTGGTGCTATGAATTTGAGCGACACAAAAAATAATTGAAGTTAAATACTATAGAAATTAATATTTGACGGATTTTCGGGTGTAGGTTCGCCCCGAATCAAAACTTAACATTCGCTATTGATTTTATCCCATGGGGTTGTTTCTTTGTTTTAATAAAATTTTATTATAATTATCTGACCCTTAAGTTCATGATTTTTGAAAATTTACGATAATTAATCATTTTTGATAATTTTTACTCAAATTTTTAATGTATCTTGTACGTGATTTAAATTGGTTTGGATTGACATTAAATTACGCGTAATAAATGAATTTGGTTTTTATGATCTAAAATCGCTTGGTTTTGTAAATTGGTGTTAGCTTTATCGGCTCTTATTAACTACTAAATTTCTTGAAATGAAAAGCATATGTTCCAAAATATTTTAAGGGTGCATTTAAATGAGCTTCATTATACTTTGTTTTATAATAATTATTGCACAATTTAAAAATTAAAAAAATACTTACATTCTAAATGAAATACATGTTTACATGTACACATGAAATTAAATTATTCAAATTTAGGTTTTAACTATACGGTGTGGATTGTTACATTTCCCCCTTCTTTAAAGAAGAAGCTGCATGTTTCGCAGTTTTCTTTTAAAAAAATGTTATCTAAAAATATTGTGTTATTATAGAAGTTTGTGATCCAGTGGTTTATATCGACCCCCAGGGGTCGACGACAAACTGTAAGGGGTCTAGTCAGCGAAAAAAAAATATTGGGGGTCAACAAAAGTGAATCTCATTTAGGTTCAGTTGTTCAGTTGCAGGTTAAACCAAAAAATTTAGATTAATCAAAAATATTACTTAAAACAGTTTTTCAACGTATTTCATTAGTTAATCCAAATTTTCTGGTTTAACTTACAACTGAGCTTTAGTAGAAGTAGTTACCTAATTGAAAGTTAGGCACTATTGCAGAAACCATTATAGTACCTGATACGCCCCTGGGTTAAATTTAAATTAGCCTCCTTTCCTCATACCTAGTGGAAAGGGGTTTCAGCGCGGTTACCAATCTCCTATCCTATTTATTTAGGTTTGAGATTAAACCTAACTAAATGAATGCCAAATATTGAAAATTTGTTAACAAAGTATCAGGTTAATCCCTAATTTGGTATGTTTTAATTTTCAATACCATGTAAGTAAGGGGTCTGCCCAAAAGCTAAAAACATGGCAAGAGGTCTACAAGACAAAATTGTTTGAAAACCACTGATTCTACATGCTAAGTTTGATCTTTGATTTCCGGAATTAATGCTCTTAATATAATAAAAGAAAATTAATCTAATTTTGAATTAGGGTGACCGTTTCTTTTTAATCGTCATCATCCGCACGCTTAAGACTAGTGGTCCATCTCCTCCTGGGGAGGTCTACAGATTTTCCTTTGGGATTATATTGGAACAGTTCATTTTATCTAGGTGTTCTTAGATTTTTAATTATAACTACTTATATCTCTTTATCACTTTGTCTTTAGATAACATTCACTTTTTTGTTCAATATTAACGCGTACTAAGAACTTGCCAAATAGAAATAGAACCGTCAATCATAATAGTTGGTAACATTATTTTTTTGGTTATTGGTTATTTTTTTTGCCTAACTCATCAACGGCCTATCATGCACCCGTGTTAAAACGTGTATCTAAAATACATGTTAATTTTACATTTTTAAAATCGATTTTTTTTGAAAACTTTTGCATTATTCTACAAAATTTTTGTTCTAGTGTGCTTAGAAAAGTGTCCTTTTACCAATATTCAATAGGAAAAAGTTAAAATCGTGAGATAGGATACGTGACAGATTATGTAAACTACTATTTTTTAATCCCGTTTCAGAAACATTTACTTTAAAGAAGTAATGTGCCACTTTTTTCTCTGCAATTTAAAAGAGTGGAAAAGAAAAAATGGGTCACCCAACAAAGGAAAAAGGGATTTTTTTGACAAAAACTGTTCGAGCGATAAAAATCACCGTGATCTTCCAGTGTAGATCATTCCAAAGATCTAGAACATTTTACCAGCCTTCGGCGACAACCTCAATATGATCCATTATGTTTTAAGTTATTTATTCGAGTTGATGGAGCATTCAAAATTTTTTTTGTTTTATCTTACAAACATTTGAATCATAGAGAGTGGATCTTCACTCCTAAAGTTAGTTTAAAAATTTGTATTGGCATTGGCTGAAAGTGTTTTTAAGATTTTTTTGGAAACAATAATACAGTTAAAAACTACTTTATTACTAATCAACCAGAATCTCGTTAATTTTTTTATTAAAAAATATTTAGTATTGGGTGCAATTATTGCTCTCAAATCGAAGAAAAATTCTCCGTTGATGTTTTAATAGACTCCATTTCAAAAACGTATTGAGATTCAGAAATTATTACCAAGTCGCCACCAATTATTAAGATCAATAGTCAAATATTATCAAAATTTCTTAGTTATCATTATCAAACACCACAACATG
This sequence comes from Cantharis rustica, assembly GCA_911387805.1. Lineage (NCBI taxonomy): Eukaryota > Metazoa > Arthropoda > Insecta > Coleoptera > Cantharidae > Cantharis > Cantharis rustica. The sequence continues at coordinate 15,771,617 of OU426883.1, forward strand.
GTGTTCCCGCAGAATCACTTTTGTTGAGGGGATCCTTTTTAAATAAAGGTACAAAATATGATTCTGTCTTCTAAGATAGCCAGTAGATAATTTACGTTATCTTCGTATCGTAACATACGTATGTGTAAAGAAATTCGATCTTTTTATGTGAAGCATAATAAAGTTCTGCCATATTCCGGAAATTAACGAAAATGCAAACGCCGAGATTCAAAATTAAATTAAATTGTCCACGTTTGATTATCGGCGGCCAAAGGAGATAATTCCCAGTGGAATAAATTTTTATGGACAATTACAAAAATAAGTTAATGTTCTTTTGTTTTATGATTAAGAAATGTTTTAACTCGAACATTATACGCGAATTATTCGATTGTTGATCACAAATTAAGATTAATGGTGTCATGGTCCAGAAATTTGGGTTGGGGGTGTAATTTTACTACATCGATTATATCGGGCTGGAGACAGTGGCGGCTCGTGGGGAAAAATTTTGGGTAGGCCAGCAATATTGCATAAATAGATAAAATCTGCGGAAGATGTGAATATTTTCTTGAGTTATAATAATATTCTCTATTAAGTCATTTTATTTCAATAATAGAATTACTTACTTCGGACGCTCCTATGTTAGCAATGTAAATTGTACTTTTTGAAAACTCTTTTTAGCATATAAAAATCGCTTTTACAAAAATACTTTTGAGACATTTTTTGTAGATAATTTCATTCCCTTAATTTTTGTTTTTAAACATTTTTTTATTCGTTGCCTCACTTTCGATCGAGAGTGACTTAAAGCAGTGTCAGTAAAAATCCCATGGGAATCTCTCGAAAAAACCATTGTGCATTTTAAATTTTATTAAAAAGTTTTACCGAATCTGCTTTAAGTCACTCTCGGTAGAAAACGAGGCGACAAAATAAAAAAATGTATAGGAATAAAAATTAAGACAATGAAATTTGCGACAAAAAATATTCAATAAGTATTGCTGTAAAAACAATTTTTATATAATAAAAACAGTGTCTAAAAGAAACAATTTACATTGCAAACACAGGAACGTCCAAATACTTTTTCGAATAACTGTACATTATATTATAGTATTTATAAACAATGATTGATTCTCTTATTTTTGCTCTTTGCGAATCTGTCTATGACATTGTCGTGAAATGTGTCCGATTTTAATAATTTATCAAGAATGTCTTTTTGTATTGATAACAGTGCAAGTGAAGATAGGCGATCTCGCAATAGCAATACCTACCGCCTAAACTATTTTGCAATATAAAAAATACACTACAAAGTGCAAAATACCGCTTAATTTCTTTTTTTATTATTTAATTAATTTATTGAATTTGAGATAAATATTTTTTTTGTTATCTAAACTACTTTAAAATGTCGCTCGCATATGTCCGATAAGAAAAACTGTTTATGACGATGTGCAAGTATCTGGTAGGCACGGGCCTATGCACTGGCTATTAAAGCTATAGTATTGCTGTATCTGGGGGTCATGGTCCTACCGTTACATTGCGCTATAATATAGCGGCTATATGGACCAAGCTAGGCCAGTGCCTACACTGTAATACTTTGAAGCAGATACAAATAAAAATATAAAACACGCTAATTTTTGCAGCTGTTATTGCAATTTTAAGTGGAAATAATGAAAAATAACAAATATTAATTGTCCATAATATTAAAATATTAATTATATTGTACATAAAGAAAATGTTATTTATGTACAAATAAGATATTAAATATTTTAAATTTTATTATTAATTAGCGCTACACTCGTAAGAATACGGCTGTCCGTAGACTTTCAAAATCCTTTTGTTGGGGTGGATTAATCCTCATAGTTTTACATGTTTATTTACATACATTTCATTATAGGTCTTTGTGAGACCCGCATCAAGCTAGCGCCGCCACTTTTGCAAAACCTAAAAAAATATGTGGAGAATTTGTAGCTAATTTGTGGCTAATTAGTTGCCGCATTCGCGAATTTGTAGCTCTTACCGTTTACGAATTACAGCCATTTGAGTGGTGGCGGCGCTAGCTTGACATCAAGCCAGCGTCGCCACCACTAAAAATTTACTAAGAACTAAAACAAAGTATATGGGAATTTGTGGCTAATTTGTGGGTAATTCTTTGCGGTTTGGTAAAAGGAAGTTATGTCACAAATTTGCGATTTTGAGTTATTGGTACCATAATGTTGTTAATTTTGCGCTCTTTCGACAATTCGACAAATCAAAGACAATTGGTTAAAACGTTTTACCTACACGCGTTAGGTAATTTAATACTGTGTCGTGATATTTTAGCCGCTGAGAATTTGTTAGAATTAATTTTGATAGTGGCACGGTGCGAAACAGAAGGAAAAGACGATGAGCATATTTTAACAGTTTGTAGTATAGCAAAACTAAAATTGAAAAATTTGTTTGAAAGTGGAAATGTTAATGATATTCTCATATGAGATCATCTAACAACCGATGAAAGGGAAAAACTTGTAATATTGTAAATTTGAATTTGAATATAATGGGCGCGAAATTTTAAATTTAGTTCATGTTGGTTACTTTAAAATACAACGATTTGGCAACAACGGATTTGAAACGCAGGTAGTAGAAGTTTCCGTTAGATTTTACCGTTAGAGAGATCGAACAAAGCCCTTACATTTTTGTACGTCAAGATGGTCGGTTGTGAGTGACTTGGTACTTGGAATGTTTTGAGAATATTCAATAATTGAATTTAATAGTATTTCATATATAATTTAGTTATCAACAGATTTAAAATACGTAAGTTTAAATATTTGATTTATTTTTCTAAAAGAATTTAATACAGGATTACGTTAAAATTCAGGTAGTAATAATTGTTTGCAACCACGCGGTTAGGTAATTTTTACATACGAGGTTGAATCTAAGTTTTTATTAATTTATCTTCAGTTATAAGATTTAATTACTGTTCGAGATTGTCATTTAATACTATTATCATTTAAAAACGGGAGTGGGATTATGTAATGGAAAGAGATTGATTATTCATATAATGTGTTACCAATGGCGTACTATTGCGGTGGTTGGTTTAGTTAAGACGTAAGAGGAGTTGTTGAAGATGAATTGCGCAACAGGTTGAGTGGACGCTTAAAATCATAAGATGGCGATGGCAATATGTCGTAGTAATGGGTGATCATTGACAAGGATAACCGCAAAAGGACCAGAAATCGTCAGCCATTTTCGGCGAACATGTTGCTTGATTTTTCTTTATTCAAATGTCTAAATGATGTACTACAAAATTATGATATTTCAGGACAGTTATTGATAATTTTAACAATGTTCCTTATGATTATTTGCGACCACTTATAATATAATAATAAAAATTGAATACATATAAGATAATAACAATTAACCAAATAAAAGGTAATACCAATTGAAAAACAATATTAAAGAACTGTTTTAACAAAGTTCTTCATGATTATTATTTGCGGCTATGATTATTTGTTAGTTTAAGTATGGGAAATTTATTTAGTTAAGTACAAACGATTTATTTACATTTAAGGAAATGACCAACTAGCAATAAGGGTGACAATCTTAGTTTAAGATGACGATATATTAATAAGGCGACAATTTTAGTTTTTAAGTTGACGAGGTATTAGTTATATAAGAGCGGATAATTTAGAATATAAGGGTTTATTATTTAATGGTCTTACATAAAATAAAACCAATTGAGTTGAACATCGGAATGCATACATGAACTTCTTACAAATTACTATAGGTTGTGGTTGGTCATTAAATATGAATAATCGATTAGAAAATATTACGATCAGAGGGATTAACCATCGAACAGTTATTAAATCAAATTTCAAACTAAAGTATTCTGAATTACATGATATCAAGGAGATTAACTTTGCTGGTAAATTGGTTGTCGGGCTACCTTTTTCTTTTCGGTTTTATATATATATTCATCGTTAAACCGAATCCTGTGTTTTATTTAATTTGTGTGTACTAATTATTCCTACAGGTGTCCTAGCAGTGGTTACACCACTGGGCAGATTTAAGTTTGAGGTTAGTAAGCGAGGTAACTACGTTAGCATTCAAAGAGCCATCCGCAAATTTAAAAGGACTTGTAAGTGTTATTACGAGGGGAGATCACAACGTGCGAGGTTTGTTTCACGATCACAGCTTTGGTTTGGTTTGTAACTTTGATTTGAGAAGGCAGTAATTCAAATTGAAGAACAAAATATTACAAACTTGAAGTAGATGATGAAGAAGACGAATGTTTAATTATAGGTAACAAATGGTTTAAATGGGATAAAAAAATCGGGAACTGTCAGAATTTCCTCATCACGAATTTCAAAATTTCAAATACACTATAGGAAAGACACTTTTCTAAGCATACTAAAACAAAAATTTTGTTGGATTATAAATTAGTTCTCGAAAAAATCGAATTTGAAAAATTTAAATTTACATGTATTTTACATACACCTTTTAACACGGCTGCATGAATAGCCATTTCTGTGTAAGGCAAATTTAAAAATATCCCTAAAAAATGACAGAACTCGTCCGGGTGTCGACCGCGACTGACAACAACATTAAGAGTATATCAAAGCACTCGTACCGTCAACAAAATGAAGAACAGGAACGGAACGTGCGAGTTGACTGCGGCTCGACACGTTGTAACGGGGTGTATCAGGTTACAACTACCTACTTTTAATATCTTTAAAATGCCGTTTTTTTCGAAAACTAGTGGATAATCTAAAAAAAATTTTGTTGCATTATACACAGAAAATTGTCCTCTTTCTTATAGTGCAGTTGAAATTTTGAAATTCGTGATGAGGAAATTCTGACAGTAACCAAAAAATCAATGATAAAGTGCTTAAAATCATAGGCAGTTCCAACGGAGAAGGTGTAAATGCACATTTTTATCCTGAATTTGCCGAACGCTTACTACATGCAATTACGTTATTGCCCTTGTGGTCCTGTGTTTGTAGAAATCTGTTTGAATGCGGCAGTATACCGGCATCTTCTGCATATGCAGAAAGTGAATTCAACATAATCAAAAACCATATTTTTAGCAATGAACAGACGCCTATGAGAATAGATAACTTTTTATCAACACATGTTGAATATTTAAATGGCCGATTTAAAATTGCTGAGGCTAACTCGTCAATGCCACACAATAAAGATTTAGTGTGTAATGTGGAATCCATCTGTGAACAGAAAAATGTTGATGAAGTGAATATTGGTGAAGGGTCCGGAAAATTGCACAAGACGTAGAAGATTGTAGTGAAATTTTACAGAAAAATATTGATGAACTGGAAGGTATTGGTGATGGATCCGCTAAAAATGCAGAAGAAGTAGATGTCCATATAGACTGTCCAGATATGCTGGCTACACGGGAAGTCGAAAATTGGCGTGGTTTATCTCAAAAAGTACCACGAAATCGAATTTAGTTCTACATACAAAATTGTCAAAAATACCAATAATAAAAAACGGTGGAAACGTAGACTTAAAGGATATAAAAATTGCAAAAAATCCATAACCCTAACAAATACCTGCGCTTTTGACAGTATTTTTCAGTGCTTTCTAACGATGTCTTTCGATTACGATAATTTAAAGAATCTAATATTTCAAAACGCCAAAGAAAATAATATGTTTTTTGAACTTGTGTCTATTAACGTTTGCCAAAAGGGGGTTCAAGACAAGCCTACAAATTAAGGGCTCTGATTCTTATGAATAAACTAAACAGAGAAAAACCTGTTAACATATCTTCGGTAATTCCGTATGAAACTACCGTAGGATACCTATATAAACTATTATTTAATAATTTACATAGTTTTGAAGAAACTGCGGCACTTGTAACAAGGGATGTCCAGTTAGGAAAACAAATTTTTTAGTGGTGGCGACGCTGGCTTGATGTCAAGCTAGCGCCGCCACCAATCAAATGGCTGTAATTCGCGAACGGTTAGAGCAACAAAATCACAATTGCGGCAACTAATTAGCCACAAATTCCCATATACTTTTTTTTTTGTTTTTAGTAAATTTTTAGTGGTGGCGACGCTGGCATGATGTCAAGCTAGCGCCGCCACCACTCAAATGGCTGTAATTCGCAAACGGTAAGAGCAAAAAATTCGCGAATGCGGCAACTAATTAGTCACAAATTCTCCACATATTTTTTTTAAGTTTTGCAAAAGTGGCGGCGCTAGCTTGATGCGGGTCTTTGTAAGTTCTTGCATCGTTAACCACTATTCTCCATGCTGTGCGGTCCATCACTAATTGTTTCCATCCTCTCACTCCCATCTTCTCCAAATCTCCCGTCACTTCGTCCCACCATCTTGCTCTTGGTCTGCCCCTAGTACGATCTTCATTTGGTTTCCACGTCACTATCGCCTTTATCGTTTCCTCGCTGTCAGCTCTCATGACATGTCCCAGCCATCTCAGTCTCTGGGCTTTAATAAACTTTACTATGTCTTCTCCGTCCATCATTTCTCGTAGTTCTGTGTTTGTTTTTGATCTGTATTCACCATTGTCCAGTCTTGTAGGGCCTGCTATTATTCTAAGCACCTTTCTTTCAAAAATTTTCAATTCCTCTTCCTCTCTTTTAGTGATGCAGATCACCTCAGCCGCATATGTTAGCACTGGTCTAATCAGCGATTTGTACAGTTTTATTTTAGTTTTATTCTTTATTTGTTTATCTCTTAGTATATTTCTGTTTGCATAGTATGCTCTGTTGCCTGCCTGAATCTTTTGTCTTATTTCTGATCTTCTCTCGTTCCTTCTATTTATCAGGACTCCTAGGTAATTAAAATTTTCTACTTGTTCAAATATGCAGTTTTCGATGGTTATTTCGCTATTATTATCGTCTCTTCTCGAGCAACTCATATATTTTGTTTTGTTTGCATTAATATTCAGGCCCATCTTGTGTGCTTCCTCTTTTATGACTCTCAATGTTTCTGTCATACCTCTTTTTGCTCTGGAAACTATGGCAACATCATCCGCGTACGCCAGTATCTGGTTCTCTCTGGTCACTATTGTTCCTATACAGTTGGTAGCCTGAATGATCCTTTTAAAGGCAAGGTTGAACAGTGTCGCCGACAAGGCATCGCCCTGTCTCACTCCATTGTTAATCTCAAAGCTATTGGTCTCTCCTTGGGGAATCTTTATTGTAGTTGTCGTATCTTTTAAGGTCATCTGGTATTGCAAATTCTTTCAATGTTTTTATCAGTTGGTGTCTTATCACTTGGTCGAATGCTTGCTTGAAATCGACGAATAGTATATGCGTCTTTATATCATGCTCATAGCTCTTCTCCATAATCTGCTTTAATATATGTAATGATCTACCGTCGACCTGCCTCGTCTAAAGCCGAACTGATATTTTCCGATTATTTCTTCTGTGTGAATTCTAAGGTGGTTGTGTATGACTGTGGACAGTATTTTATATGGCGTATTCAGAAGGGTTATTCCTCGGTAGTTGTGGCATTCTTAAGCATTTTCTTTCTTTTTAATTGTCACAATTACGCCTTCTTTCCATCCTTGTGACATGTTTTCTCTTCGCCAGATCTCTTTTATCAATTCACAGATTTCCTTATATACTTTTTCTCCTCCGTTCTTTATCATTTCCTAGGGCTTTTCCATTTTTCAGTTGGTGTATTGCTTGCATGATTTCTTCTTCGGTCGGCTCCGTCAATTCTTCCTCGTGAAGTATGTCTTTTTCTTGTTCTATTTCTTCTTCTTGGTTTGTGTACAACAGTTTGCGGAAGTATCTTTCCCAAATCATTTTTATTTCTTCTGAGCTATCTTCCAATCTTCCTCCTTCATTTCTCATTCCTCTATTTGTTATCCTGTGTTTTATCTTGCTATCTTTGATTAGTTTATAAAATTTTCTTGTATTGTTGTTGCTGTTCGTTTCTATTTCTCTCATTCTTGCTTCCATCCACTCGTTCTTCTTCTGTCTGCACAGTTTATTCATTTCTTTTCGTTTCTTCCTATATTGTTCTAAGTCGTTCAGTTCATTTGTTGCTAGCCATGTAATTCTTGTTTCTCTTTTTTCTTTGTTTGCCTGTTCACATTCTTTGTCGAACCATGTTTTCTATCTTCTCTTTTTTTTATATCATATTGTTTGGATTGCATCCGTTTTTAAACTCTGTGCTATATTGTTCCATGTGGTGTTTATATCGTAGCTTTTCTTTTTATTTTCAATTTCCATTTCCACCCTTAAAGGGTTTTTAATAGAACAAGTTAATTAAACATTTAACAATTAACATGAAGGGGCGATTAATTAAACCCCCAACCCGAATCAATACAATTTATATAATAGTGAAATTACAGTTTTATTTAATCAAAATTCTTAGCTAATTTTTATGGAGTATGCCATGTTTGATAATATTATTACAATCAGAAGAAAGTATTGGTTTCCAAATATAAAAAAACAATAATTGACCATTGTTTCTCAACCATGGTAGGTAATTGACAAATATGATGAAATATTTGGATTTAACATAAACAAATGTCTTAACATCTTGGTTAAAAACTGATTTTTGGATCATTCCATGTCAGTTCAACCACACCATGACACCCACCATCTCAGATTTTGATGAAACTGGACATAGTTGTTCTCTAGCGGTTTAGATTTGTTATATGATTTTAATTTTTAAAGACACCCAGTAACTCACTTTTTAAAATTAGAATTTAATTACTAAACTTGGTCATAATATTTACCAATAAAGTTGTATGTTCAAAGGAATTACATCAGTATGATCCGATTTTCTTAAGAATTCCTTGAGAAAAAATAATAAATTTAATAGATTTTCGGCGCCAATTGGAAATTAGTCACAAATTTGTCGCATAATCTTAAAATTTTCTTATTGGTCAACTTCAACAACAGGCTTTACGTTATTGGTAATTAATGAAAGTTATAAATTTCGGTATTGTTCATTTTTTTAGGCATTTGATTACCACCATCCAAATCACTCACTTGCATTTTGTAAGTTAAGGCAAATTAAGAGTCGATCACCAAGTTCTGTATCACTCAATATCTCGCATTAACTTACGGAATTAATCAATATTAATTTGTTACAATTATATTACAAGTAAAATTTTGAATCCAGTTTTTTTTATTTATTCGCGGTTAAAACTGTAAAGTGTGGTGAAAATTTGGTATTTTGTGTATTTAGAGATTCTAGTTACAAGTTGTGTTAGTAATTTTGTAGTGGGTAATTTACGTTTGAGTTTTTGGATAATTTTTTGATAAATCGGGGGACCAACTTTAAGCCCACATAATTCGAAAATTACTGTACGTGTTTGTCAGAACACAATACTCATATTGAAGACCTTTAGCCACTTCAATTTTGATCTCTGGTAACCAAGTCACCTGAATAAGTTTTAATCGTCAAAATTACGTCTAACTTACATAATATTGTTCAAAAACTATTTAAATGATTGATATAGCTTGCTACATACTGTTATAACTTTATGTTTCGGATTCTCATCAGGGAAACCTAAAAAAATTATTAAAATGATTGAGAAGTTATGAGATTAAATTCAAACTTGATTAGAAGTGAGGTTCAAATAGCTGTTCGCCCACAAAACCACCTTTTTAATACTTTTGAAACACATTTGGCAAACTTCGATTCAACTTCCTCAAAGTTCAAAATTCTTCAATTCCTCTTTTTAATTACTCACCACTCAAACCGACGCAGTCAAACCCGCGTCAGCTTATATTTTGATCTAAAATCTTCAACGCCCGTTATTCACTCACCAGATGAAGAATATTAAATCGCCTACGGCGCTAAACGCTTCGCATTGCCATTCTGCTACGCTACGCTTGATTAGAAGTTTGTAGCAAGCTATATCATTCATTTAAATAGTTTTTGAAGAATACATATTATGTAAGTTCTGAATTAAATTTTATTTCAATTTCATGTAACATGTAAAAATTAATTTTATATTTAAAAATATTATGACATGTTAATAACCTTAACCATATAAAAAATATTTACACTTTTATTTTCATCAAAGAATGAATTTCGCTTTAAGTGTAATTCGGGGCATTCTTTCTACCAATTTTTTAAGTTCTTCTTGCCACAAATTTTGTCATTCTTTTTTTAAGATTATTCCGCCCCGACAAACTGAATTGGGTTAGAATTTTTAAGATTTTTTGTCTTAAATAGCATGCGGTAGAATTTTAAAGGGTGCTTTAGTAAATAGAGATGACATTTTTATTGGTGTAAAATTTTAAGTTTATTTTAATAAATAAAATAAAATAATAATAACAATACCAAATTGTTTTGCTCTATCTCTAACGGTTTAGATTTTACAGCCTCTTAAAAATAAATTATATCTCTCATTTATCAACCAATGTAGATAACATTTTTTTAAAGTATACATCAATATATCAGGAATAATTTAAAAAATTAAAAAAGCTACTAAGTGTTTATTTGGGGCCAGCAAAAAATCTTAAAGTGTCATTTGCAGCATTTTCGAAATAAATTGCAGAGTTTTACGATAAATGGAATATCTTCTAAAGGGAAAAAGATAATCATGAAATTTTTTGGTTGTTTTGATTCTAAGAGATTTGGTCTACCTTATGCAATGCAAAATTAATGTTTTTTTACTCTTTCAATATTTTTTCTTGCTTCAAAACCAAACATTGTGATTGGACCTGTCATAAATTCTTGAGAAAACTGATAGGTTCTTCCTCTTGTAGTCATTGTTTTTTTAGGTTCTCCATAGTAATAATATGTACATATAATCAATAGATAAGTGGTTTAGGTAGTGTAACTCGATATTAATCATATCAAATTTTTTAGAATAAACCAAAAAATGCACAAACACTTTTTAGAAACTAAAATGTTTACTGTTTAAAACTACAGCCCGAATTCTAAGCATTTTGCTTATTGCTCTAAATTATAAGCAGAAGAATTAAGTGCTTATTAGAGCTTTTTTTAATGTTTTTTTTTAATGACCGACGAAGTACATGATTAAAGTTGGAACAGAACTCAAAGTATTTTATGAAAATTTAATTTACTGTACATGTCTGGCACATGGGTTATCTCGTGTTGCCGGAACAATTTGTCTTAAATTTTCTTTGGTTAATAATTTATTTAATTTCAAATGCAAAAAGAATTTTTGTATAGGTGCCTTTGGAGTGCAAGCTTTTAAAGAAAATGTTTCCGATTACACTACTACTTTCCAAACCAGTGCTTATAAGGTAAAGAACGTGGCTCAATGCTGTCATATATTATGGGACACATTTTGAAAATTTTTTAAGATTATTGTCAGAATTATCGTCGGCAGCAATAAATGAATGTCAAGAAATTTTTAAGAATACATTAATTCGGAAACAATTAAGTTATACTATTAAAGCTAACTTTTCATACGTTCCATCATCCATCGAAAATTTAGAAAAAAAAGTATTTGCCTTTAGTGGAAACGGTAAAAATTATAAATAATCTCAGAAAGAAAACTTTGGAGGTGCAAGTGAGTGTGGGACATCAAATCTATGTCGAGTTTTACGCGTCTCCTGAATTGCAAATTTTAAAATACCGATTTTTCGAAAACTTATGCCTAATCTTACAAAATTTTTGTTGCAATATGCTTAGAACTCTTTCCAATAGTGCATAGGAAAAAGTTCAAATCGTGAGGTGAATTAACTGACAGTAACCAATGGGTTCCTATTACGTCGGTTGATGTTGAACAAAGTTTTTCGATTTATATGCAGGTGTTAAACAACAGACGACAATTTTTCATTATGAAAAATTTGGAAAAATATATAACAATTTTTTTTATAATTATTAAGCGAATTTCTAATTAAATTTTGATGTTTAATTTTTAGTGCTTTTTTTCTATTTTATAGAACTTTTTTAAAGCGCTTATTTTGAAATTATAAGCGCTTATAAATCCGGGCTCTAGTGATAACTTAAACATTTTAGTTTCTAAAAAGTGTTTGTGCATTTTTTGGTTTATTCTAAAAAATTTGATATGATTAATATGTACAAACTTATTATTCGCTATGTTAATTCTTATCGATGACTTTTAAGTTATCTTCCACCTTTATCATCTTTGTAATGGCCAGAGGAGTAAATGAAGTAACAAAAGAAAAATGATCTTCTGGAGAACATCGACTACAGTAATTATTATATTCACTGTTTGGTTTTTTGGCTCAACTTTGATGTTGGTTTTGTTGTAAACGCTATCCATTTATTAGTTTTGGAAATTCTGCAGTTATTTTTCAATAAGCCATAGTTCATCCTGCTGTACATAACCGTTTAGAATTCTTGATTAACCATGATTTAGTTCTTATTTATTACCTTTAATTCCTTACATTTAGTTTTATTAATTTAATGGATGCTGATAGTAAAATAAATTAGAAAATAGGCCCCTTATACAAACTGTTAAAAGGAAACATAGTGAAATATTTGTTTTAGTAGGTATTAGTTTGGGTGACAAAGCGTGGAAATAATTTTCTTCAGGTGCATACGTCAAGGAAGAGTACATCCATTCTCGTTCAATTACAAAATAGATCCAAGGCTTTTGCTCATCCCAAATTCATGTATCATTTTTACGCGTAAACGTTGCTATGAGGGCGTAATAGCATAATAACCATAATAACCAGTGGCTATTGCTGGACAATTGCGCACAAAGCAGTTTAGATTAAGACGGCAGTGTTAAACAATACGAAAAAATAAACTTCGAGATACAAAAAAATTATTAAAATTAAACGAATAAGAAAATTTATTATAAACAAAAATTTCGATACCTGCAGTAATTACGACATATTTTCCATTTTCCTCTTAAATACCTTAATGTATTCAAAGTGTAAAAATGGATTTTAAAGGTAACACCTTGAATAAAATAATTAAGAACAAGAAAGTGTGTAGATGACAATGACGAGGTAAGATTCGATAATATTATTTTTCAATTGTGTTTCTCGTCGCCAATTACGCGATTACATTTTTTAAATTCAAAATTTCGACTTTTAAATTTTAAATTTGTTAGTGTAATTTTTCTTCCCGGTTATTAAGAAATAACGTGTTTTATTAAAACAGGATATGCACAATTATGATTAATAAAACATACACGAGTCTTTTAAATGACTGACTACCTTATGAAACTTTGGCGCCAAATATTTTAAAAACTTTCCCACGATTTATGTAAGTGCAATTGCACCAAGTGCCCTTTGCGCAAAAGCGTCACGGTTACGACGTCCATAGTCTCTGACGCCGCGATAATCAATAAAACAGTTATGCACATGATGTAGTCACGATTACAAACAGGCCATCGAGCCTATATTAACCACAAATATTTCTCTTTGTCACATGGTTTATTTCAAAAATTCAGGTAAATTTTAATTTTTTCAAAATTGAATAAAAAATTCTAGCCGTTCGGTTATAGAAAATACAGCAAATACTCGAAACTATAACCTACATCTGTGTTTCATTTCTCCTTCTTTACTCTGTTTTAGTAAAAAGAACTATGGAACTGGAGTTATGGAGAGCCTTAATCATATCCAGCAATCTTCAAAACTTTCCGAATCGCCTAGTCCTTCAAGTGCCTTTGATTCCAGTCCAGTCAATGTGGAATTAACGTTAGGAAATTCCACCTCAGAAAGCATCGAAACTGATAATGGCAGACTTCCTGATATTATCGCTGAAACAAAAATATACAATAATAATGGACAACTACGGGGAGAAACTTATTTTTCTATATCTATCCAAGTTTTCATACCATTCTTAATAGCGGGTTTTGGTATGGTTTTTGCCGGACTAGTTTTAGATAAAATACAGGTAAGTGAAAAGTGTTAACATACCGAATATTTCAAACCTATTTTAGACCAAATCCAATTATTAATTAAAGTTATGCTTACGCAGATTGAAAACATTCTCGGGGGCTTTTAATTGTAGCTATTACGTATCGTAGACTTGGATTTAAAATTATAATGTTTTCGTATGTTAGTCTTATAAGAGAGTTCTTCGTGGTATCTTTAAATTCACTGCTAACCGCATCTCTTCTAGCCGCGCTATCAGTAGTCGTCACCCGGGTTCAAATACTTACTCCTTTTGCTGTAAATATTATATATATTTTTTTTATAAATAATGAATTACTATTAGCACATTGTAGGATAAAACTATATGAACAGAATTTCCTCTTTAGATACATGATACATTAAATAAATTGCTACCGTTAATTAATTTTAAAATAAACTTGAATTGAATATCCCGAGGTACTGTACATACATCCTTTAATTGAATTTGTTATGTAGATTATGTAACGCTACGCAAAAAAAGCTTCTTTGCACCTGACGTTTCGTCGCGTTCATTCAAGATCTGTAGCAGCATCCTCGTATCAAATGTTGAATTTTAACTAAAAAAATCTGTCAATGAATACCTGTAAACTTTGTCATCCTGGCGGTTTGATAGACTCCATATGGAATATCAACAGGGAAGAGAGATATTTTTTATATAATTTATATAATAATTATAAAATAATTTTTAAAAGAAATTTTAGAAGTTGTAGTAACAAATCAGGTATATCACGACACAGTTTCATATAATGTCAGCTATGTGGTTAATACCTCGATGGTTTGCCATTACATGCAGAAAGCGGACGATTAGAACATCATTCTTGCTTATCCTGGGCTCAAACCGGGAATATTGGCTTACAATATTTAAAATAAATTAAATGATTCAGCTCTCCTACACATTCATAAAAAAATAACAACGTTCGGGTGTAGTACGATAACTAGTTCACAGATTTTTGAAAATACAATAAAAGTTGTTGTAGAATTTGAAAGATTACATTAAAATAAAACGATTGAACTATGGATCAACCTAATTTTTTCCTTTCATTTCGGAAATAATCGATTTTACACATAATAGTCGGTGAGAAGCACTTGCGTTTTTAGTGGGCGCAACCGCCCACAGTCGATTGTTAGTTGTGATACTGCTAACAACTCTTATAAATTTATTTAAAATAGGATTCCGTTAATTATAGCCGAACTTAACTTAACAACAAAAATCCCGTCTTTCTAAATACTTAATTTTCGAGTTAGACCCGCTTCATGGAGATGTTTCTAATAATTTGAGCTAATTACAATATTCCGGTTTCGTTTAATTGTCTATCATAGCTTTCTTACAAAATGAAATCACTATGATAAGCAAAGCATTAAACAGTAGTGGATAACTTTATAAGACGCTTTTTGTTTTTTATTGTAGAACAATAAATCTTTTTATGATTTTTAAAAAGACGTTTTTGTCTACGATGTTGTAATTGGCGCAGTCGGTATGATTTCCAAAATTAAACTTATCGTAAGAATAATTTTCGTATCCAAGATTAATTGGACATTTTTGAAAAAAAAAAACAAGTAAGACATCACAATAACAGCACAAAAGTCATCAAGGGAGGATTAAGCTTATCAAAGATTAATTAACACCTGGAAAATCAAATAATAATTTTAAATCAAATTTTAACTTGAATAAAATTTCACTTTACTTTAAAAGTCACTTAAAAACTTTGAAAAACCAGCATTGTTACTGCTACCATCATGTTATAAATTTATTTAAAATAGTAATTCGTTAATTATAGCCAAATTTAACTTTAAAAAAAACTGTGTTTTTCTAGATCTGTAATTTTCGAGTTCTGAGTATTTCAAGGATTGTTTTTAATATTTGGAATATTTTGCATGATCCTCAAAAATTAATTGTTATATTTGTAATTTACGCCAAAAACTACCACTATTTTATTTAAAAAATTTAAAATTCATTGGTCCAGTTATTGTACTACTCTCAAAATTCAATTTTCAAATGTGACATGGCCGGTTAATTTTGACGCACTTATTTACAAGTTATTAATTATTTAAATAAAAAAATATATGAGAAAATATCATCTGGCGTCAACGTGCGCAGACAAACGATAGTAACGTAAAAAATAAATTGCTTTTGTATTATTTTTGAAGCTTTCATCATGCAAGTTCTTTTATGAGATACACATCATCTTCTACTAATGGGGATAAATAACCTACCAAATACGGCAGCCTGAAGAAATGTTGGCAAAACGATAATAAATATTAAAGATTTAAATATAAATGTTTCAAGAATTAAATTTCCTATAAATGAGTTCTCACGGGTCCTCTCGGCAACGTATTACCGATTATGTATGTAGGTGAATTCTGACTAGTGAATAGGATTTTATATTAAATTTATAAAATAATAATTTTGAAAGTACATCTTCTTCTTCACCGTTGTTTAAATATGAACTTCGTGACCTGTATAAATCAGTTAGTTAGACACCACGGTGCGCCAGCTTTCCTCATCATCTCCGGTACTGGTAGGCCAGTGAGTTCGCCAGTTGATCTATGTATTATAGTGGTATTTCATTATTTTTCTATTAACCAAATCCTTTACTAAACTATTTCGAAAAATTACCTCGGCTTAGCTCTTAATGCGATGGAACAATCCGATCTCAGGAGCGGATTCCTGTGACGATCTCGTCTTTGTCGTCTATCAAACATTCAATTAAAAAAAATCGTTTTCCAAAATAATTTTATCCAATTTGTTTATAATTTAAATTTTCACTTCGCAAAATTTTAAATAAAAATATTCTTTTCAAGGTGCGAACTTGCAATCTTAACTTATCCGAATCGTCGGCTTATCACACGTTCGCTCTTATAAATTTTAATTTCAACTTTTCAATTATAAACCAAATTATACTTCCAATGATCCAGAAATGAATGCAAACTTGTAATAAAAACAATGTCACTCGTCAAAAACAATCTCCAACCAAAAATTACAAAATTGCGATCTTTACAAATTTTACTGTTGTAAAATAATACTCGCATCAAAAATATTTCACAAAAATCTCAATAAGAATTCACAGAGCCAAAAATTTAAACAACCGCTTTTGGCGCCATTTTTGGCAAAAAGCAATCATCTCTCCTTCTCTCTCCACACCTTGTACTTTTTCAATTCAAACCTTCAAAATTAAATTTCACAAAATCGTGTTTCACGACAGTATATTTATTGGGTAACCGTCCCCTTCTTCCTTGCCACATTTTTCCTTGTATGACGAGCTTCTCCATTCCATCACGTCTGATGACACGTCCGAGAAACCCAATTATGTGTCTTTGAATTATTAGCAGTAATCGCTTTGTAGCTTCTATGTTTAGCTCCCGCAGAACTGATGTATTTGTCTTGGAAGCTGTCCAAGAGATGCGAATCATTCGTCGATAGCAATGTCACCTCAAAGGCCTCTATCCGCTTTCCGCATGCCGCCTGTACTGTCCTGGTCTCGCATCCATATGCAACTTTGCCATTCCGATTTTTCTTCTAATTTTCCTCTCGGACCCCCCCCCCCCATTTTCGATATAGGTGCTCCAAGGTATATAATTTAGCTTTTTCTTTCAATATCTTCAATAGCAGTCAGTTGAGAAAGTCGAGTCTTTGCTCGGTTGACCACCAGCAGCGCACACTTGGATCGATTAAGTTTCGAGCTCACTCTTGCGCTTTTCAGCTCAGAACGAAGTCTCGCTTCGTAGTCCTCTGTTACTTTCCTAATTATCCATTCCCCATATACCTATATTGAAGAACAGAGGTGACAGGGTGCATCCCTGCCTTACTCCTTTTCATATTTGGAAGTTATTCAGCAGGTCATTATGTATTCTCTCGTAGACCTTATTGGACTTATAGAGGCTCCGTATTAGATATCAAGTGTCCGGAAACGGCCATCTCTCGCAATATACACCATAGATGATTCCACTGGACAGTATCAAAAGCCTTGGCGTAGTCTAGGAAGCAAGAGATTGTTGGGACGTTGTATTCGTAGAAACTGTCTCACGTTTACAAATTGCTCTTTGGTTCCTCGTTATTCGGCATAAATCCCACTTGTTCTTGAGGGATTTGTAAAACGATTACTGTTTCCATAAGATTTTTTAAGGCATAAATTGCAGATCTAGTTAACCAGTGAATCTCTGAGTCGCTTCAATTATTAAAAAATCCCTGAAATACCCAAAACTAGAAAATTACTAATCTCGAGGAGCCCAGATCTCCGAGTACAACAAAATATTTAAAAAGATTCCTAAAATACCCAAAACTCGAAAATTACAGACCTACAAAGACGGAGATCATTATTTTTAGATTAAATTATCTCAAATTTCTGAATTATTAAAATCTAGGTACGTTTTTTCTAGCACTGGCCTGTATTCGAAGAAGTTACGGAATTAGTAATACTCATTCCTGCTTTATTAGGACTAAAAGGAAATTTAGAAATGACTTTAGCGTCCCGATTATCAACTCATGCTAATTTAGGGCATATGGATACCTTTCGACAACAATGGACTATGATTGCAGCAAATTTAACTTTGATACAGGTAGATCATCTTATAAGTTGTTTTCAAAAAAAAAAACGTAACAATCTTTTAGTGTCAAGCAATAGTAGTTGGTTTTCTTGGATCGTTAGTAGCAGTTATAATGGGTGGAATAAAAAGCAACGATGTTGAATTAGACCACGCGTATCTTTTATGCGCTAGCAGTTTAGTAACAGTTTCCGTAGCTAGTTTTGTATTAGGTTTAATAACTGCTGGTGTAATAATATTATCTCGTAAATGCCACATTAATCCAGATAACGTAGCAACTCCCATTGCAGCCAGTCTTGGTGATATAACTTCACTGGGTCTCCTCTCTTGGGTTGCAACCATCTTATACGAATCAATAGGTAAATTCTAATTTTTCTACGAAACTTGACGAAGTACTTACGAAATTCGTTTTTAATTTAGGTTCCCAAGATTGGTTAGCACCGTTAATAATAGCAATATATATATTGGCAATACCATTGTGGGTGTGGATAGCAAAGCGAAATGTAAATACCAGGGATGTTTTATACCACGGATGGACACCGGTGGTGGGTGCTATGCTAATTAGCTCAATGGGAGGCTTGATTTTGGATTTTATGGTATCAAGATTTGAAGGCATTGCTGTGTTTCAGCCAGTAATTAATGGAGTGGGTGGAAACTTAGTAGCAGTTCAAGCCAGCAGAATTTCTACTGCATTACACAAAGAGGCCGAATTAGGAATATTGGCTTCTGATTCAAATACAGATGAAGAAACGGTTATTTTTATATCGCCTGTTGCGGGATTTTGTGGAACAGGGGTACACGCACGTACGTCACGGGTTTTAATGGCTATGGTATTACCTGGACATGTTATTTTTATATACACGATAGATTATATGAAAGGAGGCGACACATCTCTTAGTACACTATTTGTAACAGTTTATTTATTTGCTGCTACATTACAAGTTGCTACTTTGTTACATGCAGCATACATCATGATCCACTGGATGTGGAAAAATAAAATTGATCCAGACAACTCAGCAATTCCGTATCTTACTTCCATGGGAGATTTATTAGGAATATCTCTATTAGCCATTGCTTTTCAGTTCCTTTATTTAGTCGCACATCATGATTCTGAAGTTGGGGATCAATGATTTGCTTAAAAATATTGGTGCTTGCTGCATTGTTCATGATTCCTTAAGTAAAATATATAACAAAGCAGTATTAACTATACCAAATGTATTGTATGTTCCTTTTAAATAAATAAATATTATACTTTCTTTGTGTTGTGATAGCTTATTGAAATTAATATAGGGTTCTTGACTCAATAAAGTGACAATAGTTTAGTATACTTATTATGCTTTGCCTAATTCTGTACCATATGGTGTTAAATGTGAGAGGTATAGTTGGTCCTTAATAAGCCCCAACTGGGGCAAATTATTTTTATTATTAGACAATGTTAAAAGTATGTATTATAAAAAATATTTAAATAAATTGTTTTAATAAACCAACACACCAAAAATGTATCGTAGTCTGAACTTCGCAGTCAGATGTACAGAGCGATGTATTGTCTCCTAGTTTAGGAGACATCAACCATTCCCACAGCATGCTCTTCGATCCTCATAGACCGAAGGCAAATCAGCAGCCCCCTTTGATTTCAAAAACTCCTGTCTTTTCCACTTGTATAATAAATCACACGTTCGTAGTGATCAGTACGCACTCTGTTAAGCTATCACCATAGGTTGCATAACAGATCAGAACGACGGAAATCTTAAGGCAGGACAACTATTGAGATGTGGTCGTCTGCTTCTCAGTCACAATGCTAAGGTTTGGCCTCTTTCTCTAATCAAGCTCTGATTAGTCAATTTATTTTTACCAACCTAGAAAAATGATAACCAATCGAGTTCCACATCAGTTAAACTGTACACCAATCGAGGTAAGTATACACAACATGCACATTAATTGAGTTCCAAATCAAAAGATTTATAGTTATAAATTAAATTAAGGGGTTAGGTGCACTCAGGAGGCATGAAAAGATGAGTATTTTAAATAATTTTTCTTGCGAGTAGTTTATTTCATAAAACAAATATTAATAAGTTATTATATTATGTTTTAACTTTATTTCTCAAAAATTAAAACAAGAAAAAATTTATTGTAGACCAAGTTATCGCCATGTTTGTTAGACCTCGTCCCACAAATCGTGTTTTGCGGTGATCACCATAACATTTTACTGGTTCATCTAAAATCAACCAAACAAAAAAAATCGTTAGTTTAATAGTTAATTTAAGTTTTAATAATAAAAACAAATCCTTCGATCAGGCCCTAAATTAACTATAAAACTAACGATTTTTTTTTGTTTGGTTGATTTTAGATGAACCAGTAAAATGTTATGGTGATCACCGCAAAACACGATTTGTGGGACGGAGACTAACAAACATGGCGATAACTTGGAAGACAATAAATATTTTCTTGCTTTAATTTTTGTCAAATAAAGTTAAAACATAATATAATAACTTATTAATATTTGTTTTATCAAATAAAATAAACTACTCTCAAGAAAAATTATTTAAAATACTCATCTTTTCACGCCTCCTGAGTACACCTAACCCCTTAACGAGAGAAGAGAAGAAATTTTGTCGCTGGTTTTTAAACATAGTCAACTTATTTTGGTTTACATGTATATTGTAGTGATATGTTCAAAAAAATGTGTATTCACCTGCACTTTAAGTACCTCGCCCTGGCCTTCAATGAGGGAGATTCGACAGTTAGCCTCAGGGTGTGGGTTAAAAAAAAAACAATACCAAATCTCCAAAAAAATCATCTTCAACAAAATTTCAAATCGCAAATAAATTTTAACTTTTAAATGTAAAATTTTTATAGTTCTTCAAAGATCGAACTTGCGATTTGAATTTATCCAATTGACGTGTTATCAATTACGCCACACGTTGCTCTTTCAAATATAATTTTACTTTCTAAACTAAATTATAATTAACTTCCAAAATTAAACTCATACTCAAAAAAAAAAATCTTTAATAAAAAAAAACAACAAAATCCAATTCACAAAATTATTCAATTTCAGCGACCACTTCCGCCCAAAATACTTCCAACAATTCACAAAATCAATAGTACTCAAATAATTACTCGCATCAAATTTCACAAAAAATTTGCATCTAACCCCTTAAGAGAAGAAATGTTAAAAAATTTTATTTTTGTTTTGGTTTTCTGTAAAACTAAAAGTCTTTACAAAATCTATTTTCCCAACTCTTAAGTGCTCTTTTTAAAAAGCATTTCACATTATTTAAAAATGTACCGAGTGTTGAATGAGTTAGCCGAACATAGAAATTTAACATATAAAAACTTATTTCTGCTTCCCTAATTATTTTAGAAAAAAAATGAGCACAAAAATAATGCAGAAATATAAACTACGAATGATAAGAGTATTAAACTTCATCTAGTTTTAATTAAAGTGGCAAAAAATGCTTTTGAAATTGTTAAAATTTTCATTTAATATAAATTCAATTTAATTTTTATTATGAATAAATTATTAATAATCAGGGCTCGGAACTTTATGCACTAAAAAACAATGAAATATGTGCATACGTATGCGCTAAAAAATAGAAAAATATGCGGTATAATAAGCAGTAAAAATTGGGATAATATTATGCAAAATTTATAAAAAATATTGTTTAATCTTAAAATAACAAATAAAGAAAGTTGTAACTGCTAACAATTATTGAAAAAACAAAAACAGTATTAAAAATAAAGAATAAACATTGGAAAAACGAATAATTTGCATAGGTAGGTAGTTGTCTTCATTCCTTCATTCATTCTTTCATGTACAGCGAGTTTAATGTTCTTTTAGTTCCTACAACAACAATAAATCAATGAATATTTATCAATTAGGTAATTTAGTTTTATTTACCTGAATTACACTGTAGTAAAAGGTGTTTACGAATATTTTCAAATTTGAACAATCTTTGATTGTTGAACAAGAGATTTTTATAGACAGAGAAAGATCTTTCCACATCAACTGAAGTAATTGGTGCAAACTTGTAAAAAATTAAATCATTAATAGCGAGGTCTTCGGGTAAACCATCCATATCGGTACTTTCCCCGTTAAATATTTTTGATATTTGTTTTAATATTTTCAATCCATTGTTTTTGTTTAAAACAGTTTCAAATTTTTTATACACATTCTGGCCATTATTACCCTGTGCAATTTGTAACTGAGCTTGAACTTTATTCACAATATCTAAAAATTCAACTAAAGGCATGTTTTTTTTGTTATTTTAAAATAAATTGAATAGAGAAAAATTTTGAAATTTGATTTTATGTATACCAAATCATCTGGGACGCATTTTTTTGCCAAATTTTTTATTGCAATTTTATGCTACAAGCCTCTTCCGAATCTAACATATTCCCAATTTCACTAATTACTTCATAATTTTCGCAGTAATAAATAGCAGCATTTATCCATGTGCCCCAGCGGGTGATAACCGGCTCTGGCGGTAAAGGAACCAGTGGGTGATGCGTTTAAATAGTTGTATACGCGATGGTGCTTTTATAAAAAATTTTTTTACATTCGATACAATTTTATCAACAGTGCTAAATTGACCACGCACCTCTTCAGAAGTTCTATGCAGGCCATGAGCAGCGCATGTTACATGCACCATTTTCGAGTATAAGGCATTCAAATATTTTCCACATTTGAAAATGTAAGGTGCCGCATCTAACATCATCCTCCGCAAGAGGACATCATCGTGTCTTATTCCATCTGGCCATAAAATACTGAGCGATTTATTAAAAAATTTATTATTTAAATTTATTAAAATT
Organism: Cantharis rustica; assembly: GCA_911387805.1. NCBI lineage: Eukaryota > Metazoa > Arthropoda > Insecta > Coleoptera > Cantharidae > Cantharis > Cantharis rustica. The sequence goes on from OU426883.1 coordinate 15,794,730, forward strand.
TATTAATTTATTTATTTAATTTATTTATTTATTATTTATTAAATTTATAAATTTATTAAACAGTAGAATGGTTGGTTTTTTCTAAAACCTCTGTATTTAATAAAACGATTTAACCTGCACTATCTTCTTCTAACGTTCCTATTATGGCAAAAAATTTTTTTTATAAAAATTAATCATCTTTTAAGCATTAAAAAAAATATATAAGTTACTGTCAACCATAAAATGGGGACATTGGTACTTAATGGGTAGAATAATTTCGTATATGTGTAACATATAGATTTCTTATGGTAGATAGGAAAATGATTGCATAAGCATTGGTAAACACCTAACGGTGTTTTTGCATTTGCAGAATGAAATTCCTGGTAAATGATACTTTGTTATGTAAACTGTAGTGATTTGTGTTACTATTTCCTTAAGTAACCATATTTTTACTCCCTTAAACAATAGTTTCTAGATTATTTTTAATTACGCGATCGTGCTGTATTATTTTTTTCTTTAAATCAACAAAATATGCAATTATATGTTCTTAAACCTAAAATATGCGAGTTTGTCTAAAAAGTAACGAAATATGCAAAATTATGCGACAAAAACTTTTATATTTGACATGTAGGTAATATGAAATGAGTTTTTAGCAAACCAGAATTACAATATGCACTTTCCAAGCAAATATGCAAAAGCCTAAAGTTCCGAGCCCTGTTAATAATGAACAATTAATTGATAATTAAATTTACAGCAAATGTTCAAACAGGTTTCCATATTCAGCTAAACAAAAACCAAGTCTATCATAAAAGTTTTGTCGTACATTTACAAGTTGTCTTACGGTAATATTACTACACTCCTGCACAATTTTATTTTTTAATGAATCAATTTTTTGGTATCGTTCACCATAAATTTTAGATTTTAAATGACCCCACAAAACAGTCATTTGGAGCTAAGTCTGGTGACCGAGCTAGCCAGTTTATTGGTCCATTGCGTCCTATCCAAGAATTGAGATAACATTAATTTAAATAATTAGTTACATCTTTGGTATAATGTGCCGGACATCCATCTTGCTGATAGTCGATTAAAGTTATTTTCTCCTGCCACAATATCAATTCTTGGTTCAATTTCGTTTTGTAACATTTCTAGATATTTTAGTCCATTTAAATTTCCATCAATAAAAAATGATCAGATGATGTTTGCTCCTAATATCCCTGCCCAAACATTTACAGTTCGGCGATGCTGTGAACGATTTTTAATCATTAAATAAAGATTTTCGGTGGACCAAAACCGATAATTTTGAACATTTGGTTCCCCGTCAATACTAAACGTTGTCTTATCGATAAAACGAATATTTTTTATAAAATTCCTATCCAAATTGGCCTTTTCGATAACGCCTTAACAGAAAATCATTCTTTTGTACATATCCTCCTCAAATATTTCTTGATGGTTGTAGAACTTATAAGATTGAAATTTATGTTTTTTTTTAATTTTGAACGCCGTAGTGTGATGAATATTTAACTTTGCACCAATTTTTCTTTTACCGATACAAGGATTACTCACTACGGAGCAATTACATTTGTTTCGGTATTCGTACTTGGAACTTCACCAATATTGATTTCTTCTCAATTTAATCTTTTATTTCTGCAGATCTTGCATGATGGCTTAAATACAGATCCATATTGATTTTGATTATCAATTACATTTTGAATTGTCGAAAGAGTATGAATTGGTTTCTCTGGATATAAACCAGCAAAGAAATCTCATACCATACGTATACTGTTTCCTGAGTAGTAGTTTTAAAAATTGATTTCTTTCACTAATTGTGTACTTTGCTTCCATTTTATAAAATTAAAATTTAATAAAGTGCCAAACTTTTTTATTACTTATCAAAAATAATTACCACTTACATGGACAGTCTGATAAATAAAATGTTTAACAATTTCAAAAGCATTTTTTAGCCTTTTAAGTAAAAGCTAGATGAAATCTAATGCTCTTATCATTTGCAGTTTATATTTTTGCATTATTTCATCTTATGATATGTAAGATATGTATCTTTCATTTCTTCTCTATAATAATTAGTGAAGCAGGAATTTGCATAAATAAGTTTCTACATGTTAAATTCTTATGTTCAGCTAACTCATTCAGTACCCGATATATAAAATATAATTGTTTAAAAATGATAAAAATTTTAAATTCAAACAAAAAATTTTTTACTTTTTCAAAATAACCACTTTTTGCTCTAATTACTGTTTTGCATATACGTGGTATTCGTTTAATTGAACTATCAAGATAATCTTCACTTACTATGTTCCATACACAGTGTAAAGCATCCCGAAGAGTCTGCTTACTTGTCGGAATAATTTTACGGACCTCCTGGTCCAAAATAGTCCCATAGTAATTCAATTAGCAAATGTAAAAATATTGTAATTCAATTAGATTACAATCCAGACTTCGGTGAGGCCAAGTGATCAAAGTAAGCAATCCTTCTTCGATATGATCGTCGAAAAATTATTTAACAATTTTTGTAGTGCGTAACAATTTTTGATCGTCGTCCTGTTGATAAACAAATTCCTTGCCCAAAATTTCAATTTCTGTGGGAAATGCAAGGTCCTTAAAAATATGCAATAAACATCTTTTGTCATTTTTTCGGTAATTTTCTCATTGCATTAGCTCCAAAACATCCCCAAACCAAAACATTTTAACCTCTACCTTTAGAGGAAGTTGTGTTGGTTATCACAACCTTTTGTTGCGATAGTGCTTTTATTAACATATCAGACAGAATATTCTCCAAACTCACCTGATTCAATTTCATCGATCAACTATTCATCGAAGATACCTAATATCGATAAGTTTGCTGCAAACATAAAAGGTAAGATTTTCTGCTAACTTTATTCCACTCACACTGTTAAAACCAATCATTTTTGTTCGATTGTTTAAGAATATGCAGATTTAGCTCTTCTTTGTCGGCTTATGTCTGGCGACAGTATTAAGCTTCTGCTTAATTAAAAATTTTATATTTGGGTACTTTGCAAATTGTATATTGTTCGACATCCGTCTTACACCTACCCTTTTCTTGGTTTAGGTATAATTTTATTGTTTAGGTCAGTAGCTTTTAGGGTAGAATTTAATCAGTTGGTCTACAAGTCTCGTATGAGAAGCATTTAAATTTTTGTAATGCCTAACTCCGGCACTTGTAAATATTTGTAAAATAAATCATTATTACTAAAATAAGTAAGTGTCGTGAATCAAGGTTGCCAAATACAGGCAACGGCTCCAATAAAAGAATTGGCGCTCAGCAACACTGTCTGTAATGATTTGTCTTGATCACATACATTTTTAAAACCCAGTTCTGACATGAATTTATACTAGTATATCATTTCCTTAGAAATTTCAGTCATGCCCACAAATTTGGCTTCAATCGAAAAAAGAGCTACTGTTCTTTGTTTCTTTAATTCCCATGATATGGGACCTCCAGATAAAATAAAAACATATCCGGTATATAATCGTCTATAATTTTCACAATTGCCCCACTCTGAATCAATGTAACTTTTCAATCCCCGACAATCAGTTTTATAAGTGATTCCCAAATCGATAATTTTTTTTAGATAGCTTAACAAACGTTTTCTCTTCTAATTTCTCTTCCTCATTGGTAGCAGGTTCCGTAAAATTTATCATTTTTATATTTGGATCCATCGGTGTACCAACAATTTTTGAATCCATCATTCCAAAATGAGTCAATGAATCCGTATTGTAATCTCGTTGGTTCAAAGTCACATGGTTCTTGTTTTTCTGAAAATCAAAAAACATTAGGTAATGTTTGTAAAGTAAGACAGAAATTTAAGTTAATGTCGTGATAACAATGAAAATTGTAAAACCATAAATAATAATTTTAATCAATTAAAACCATTTGTAAAAAATAATTTAACTGCGCTACTTTTATGCATTAAATTAATATGAAATAAAAACAAATTAAAACATAAAAACTAAAAACAAATTATAGCTAAAAAATATTTTGTTCTACGATCTGGATTTCTTGTGGAGGGCAAATTGCTTCACAAGCACTCAGACCGCACTTGTTCTACGACTTCACAAATATTACACATATAAACATCTTCGCTGTCTTCAAAGTAATTAGCGCCAGTTTTTATCTGGCCATCAACAAAAAATTTTACATTTCACTTTCCACAAGTCCAATCTTCTTCTCCATAATCATCAAATTTTGAAGATCCAGAAGTGCACGTAGAAGTTGATGTAGATGGAACAAGTTTATCTAAGTTTATGGGATTCAGCAAAACGTACTCGAGAATCTTCCTTTCTCTTGCACGTTAACATCTTTCTTTCGGTAGTTGGCACTTATAAAATTTGATCTCCTGCCGTTTTAAACGCATTCATAATATTTCTGTCATACTTAATATAAAAAGTTCAATAAAAATTTTGTTGAAATTGTAGCGAGTAGGCTTTATTTGTGGATGAGAAAGCATATAATTATTTATAGCTTTTCCCCAGTTACTTTTTAGAAGTCTATAAAAGCCTACAGAGAAGGTCGTCAGCTAAAGCGGTTAAGTGCGTTGCTGCTAATGCTGAATGCCTGGTTCGACTCCGGCTCAGTAAAAACTTTATTCTGACCATCTCCCCTAAAAAGGCAATGACAAACCACCGAGGTGTAATCTGCCTGGTACATCCTTTCTGGAGATGAAGTGTATACATACACTTCCCGCGGTTCGGAGCCCGCGTTAAGCAGTAGGTCCCCTATGTGTGTGATAATACTTCAAACGCACAACACAGATATTGGAGAGAGGTCGCCAACGTCTGGGGGACCGGATATGGCACATAATGAAGAAGATAAAAGCCTACATCTAATGACTGCAGACGATGTGAAGTATGCACAGGAAAAGTGAATAAATAAATATCATTCTCTTTCACCAGTTGTATTACATCTGGATTTATAATATGGGAGCTATGAGAATCCATCCATCAGCTGGTCTGCGAAAGATGATAGAAGCTATAAAAAATTCAAACCACTCTTCGAACAATTTTTCATTTATCCATCCTTTTAGTGATAGCCGTGTGATAGAATTTAGAATGGGCGTACTAATAATATTTTAATTTCTTACAAGAAAAGTCTTTCGGCGTCGACCAAGGAACCCGGTTTTTTAGCTGCCCGATATATACTAAAATTATCACTCCTTACTAGTCGTGCGGCTTGAAGAAGACTGACATGATCTTCTTAGGATCGATACTTTATTTTTTCAAAATTAAATCACGACCTAGAAGTAGTAAGAATCAGCAATTAGCATTAGTTACTGCGTGCTATCACTTTCATTTACAAATGAATAAGTAATATCGTGACAAAATAAACAATAATTTAAGTACCGAAATTTGACGAATATCATTTTTCAAAGTTCATAATAGCTTTAAATTATACTGATCTAACAAATTAAAAATAATAAAAATTATTTTTAGGCCTAAAAATTATGCTACTCTAATGATTTCATAAAGCACTCAAAATTCGAGAAAAAATTTCAGAATACGTAAAAAAACTGTTAAAGAACAGGAACAAAAAAGATCCAAGATAAGAAACAGATAAAAGTACAAAAAAAAATCGAAAAGTTCAACTACATAAATGAAACCATTAAAATAACATTCAAGAACAGAAATAGCCAGAATATATGGCATTAAAATTCTACAAAACAATTTCATTGCCTGCGGTGACCTATGGTACCAAAACATTAACGCTAATAAAAGGTAACGAAAAGCGATTACAGACCGCAGAGATGAGGTTCTTCGGGCAGATTGTAGGATACAAGAGAGCTGATAGAAAGCGTAACATAGATATCCGAATCGAGCTAGACATCATCCTGTGTAAATGACCGCATTAGAAACTACTGGAATAACTGGAAACAACACCTTGAAATAATAACCGACGAGCGAATACCTAAACAAATATTATACTGGTTGATGAATAAGTTAGCCGAACATAGGAATTTAACATGTAAAAACTTATTTATGCAAATTCCTGCTTCACTAATTATTTAAGAGCAAAAATGAAAGACATAAAAATAATGCAAAAATATAAACTACGAATGATAAGAGCATTAGATTTCATCTAAGTTTTACTTAAGAGCTCAAAAAATGCTTTTGAAATTGTTAAAATTTTTGTTTATAAGGCTGGCCATGTGAGTGGTAATTATTTTTGATAAGTAATAAAAAAACAATTGCACGTTGTTTACAGTTTCGCACTTCATTAAATTTTAATTGCATAAAATGGAAGCAAAGTACACAATTAGTAAAAAAAATCAACTTTTAAAACTATACTACTTGGGAAACAGTATCCGTATGGTACGAGATCTCTTTGCTGGCTTATATCCAGAGACACCAATTCATACTCTTTCGACAATTCAACATGTAATTGATAATCAAAATCATTATGGATCTGTATTTAAGCCATTATGCAAGACCTGCAGAAATAAAAAATTAAATTTAGAAGAAATCAATATTGATAAAATGGTAAAAGTTATTAACATGTGATAATATTTATATTAAAATTGATTTTTACATGTTATATGAAATTGAAAAATAATTAAAATCCATAACTTACATAAAATTGTGCAAAAACTATTTAAATGAATTAGTCTGCGACACCCTGTTATAACTTGGTGTTTCGATTTTCGGAATCTCATCAGGCAAACCTGGAAAAATGTAGAAAATATCGAAAAGTAATTTATCAATTATCATATTCGTTATATTAACATATAACAAATTAATACGTAGATCTGTCCTGTATATTTCTCTAAGTTCATACACATGAAATTTTGAAATTGGGGCAATCTACAACTTTTGTAATTTTAAATTACAACTAACGTTTCAATTTAGGTTTTTTTTGGGGGTTAGTTTAGTTTTCCGGTTTAGAATTTTTCAAAATAAGTTTTTTTTTTTTATTCATTTTGGCTTCAAGTAGGTATAATTTTTATTTTTATAAATGTCAAATAAATTTGACACTTAATCAGATTTGAATTTTAATATAAAAGCATAACTTTTCGATATTTTCTACATTTTTCCAGGTTTGCCTGATGAGATTCCGAAAATCGAAACACCAAGTTATAACAGGGTGTCGCAGACTAATTCATTTAAATAGTTTTTGCACAATTTTATGTAAGTTATGGATTTTAATTATTTTTCAATTTCATATAACATGTAAAAATCAATTTTAATAGAAATCAATATTGGTAAAGCTTCAGGTGCGGATACGGAAACAAATGTAATTGCTGCCTTAGTGAATAATTCTTGTATCAGTAAAAGAAAAATTGGTGCGGAGTTAAATATTCATTACACTATGGCGTTCAAAATTATAAAAAAAACATAAATTTCAATCTTATAAGTTCTACGACCATCAAGAAATTTTTGAGAAGGATATGTACCAAAGAATGATTTTCTGTTAAGGTGTTATAGAAAAGGCCCATTTGGATAGAAATTTTATAAAAAATATTTGTTTTACCGATGAGACAACGTTTAGTATTGACGGGGAACCAAATGTTCAAAATTATCGGTTTTGGTCCACCGAAAATCCTCATTTAATCAACAATCGTTCACAGTATCGCCAAACTGTAAATGTTTGGACGGGGATATAAGAAGCAAACATCATCAGACCATTTTTTATTGATGTAAATTTAAATGGACTAAAATATCTGGAAATGTTACAAAACGAAATTGAACCCACAATTAATATTGTGGCAGGAGAAAATAACTGTAATCTATTAGCAAGATGGAGGTCCGGCACATTATACCAAAGATGGAACTAATTATTTAAATTAATGTTATCCCGATTCTTGGATAGGACGCAATGGACCAATAAACTGGCTAGCTCGGTCACCAGACTTAGCTCTTTTGCTTATTTTAGACTTAACTTATTTGACCGTTTGAAGTTCAAACCTATCCTTAAAAATCGCACATCTGGTTAAATATGAAAGAATAGTATTTTTAGGACTTATTGATGTACAAAAGATGTTGATAGGCAATGTACTACACATACAAGGTGTCCCTGAGACCGTGAAGATATTGTGGTGATAATCACCACCTTTAAGGTAGTGATAAAAGACACTTTTCTAATACAAATTTTTAAATAAAATTTGTGTCCAAGTCTAAACCCTTGAGAGGTTTCGACTACTCCCTTTAAAGCAATTTTTTAAATTTCTGATTTCAAACGACCATAGCTTCGATATTATTAATTTTTTAGGCTTAAAATAAATAACAAACTAATTAACAATAATAAATAAACAATATTCTGAATAAAAAACGACGATATAAGAGATAGTCTACAAATCTACAACTTAGGCAACAGAATAGTGGTCAACCAAACAAAATGGGAAGAACACCTCCAGAGGATGACAAACGATAGAACACCTCTGAAAGCATACAATTACAAACCCCAAGAACGCAGAGACGTAGGAAGACCGAGGAAGAGATGGGCCGGAACAGGTCGAAGACCTAATCCGTGAAGGGAATGATGATAAAATAAACAATATAAATGAATAAAGTAATTAACCCTCCAGTACTAACAATCGGTCTCACAGACCGATGACTTTTATTTTTTACTGTAAATTTAAAACGATAACAGCCGATGGATGGGGGTTGTCAGTATTTTCAAATCAACTAGTTTAGTATGTCTCGTGACATTCAGCAAGTGAAAATGTTCTTTTGTTTCTTATTTATAGACAATATCGGTCTCACAGACCAAAGTTAGTACTAACGTTACAAAAACATTTTAATTTTTAATAAGTGATTGTTTGCAATTGGAAAATTTACCCGATTACAATACGCATATTAACACCAAGAAGTTCCGTACCTGGCAGATGTGTTATGTGTACCTCAAAAATAAACCGGAAAACAAGGTATTTTTGCAAAAAATGCAATACTTCTGTTACATGCGGTGATAATTTGCAATGACTGCAATGTGCAAATAACGGTAAATTGTACGCGAAATATTTCGGTTATTGTTAGAGCTAAATTAGAATAATTTTTTTTTATATAATACAGTATTATCTTTACGTATAATAAAACCAGTTGTCATAAATTTTATTTTCTTCTCCTAAAATGTTGCTTTGAATTTGCTGTTTATAATTTTTAATATTTTTACAACAATAAAATTTTGTAAATAAAAATGACTTGTTTCTACTAAAATTTACATTATCATAAAAAAAAATACCTAGACATTTGATATTATTACTTTCTTGGTAAAAAAATATGTAAACACTGAGTTAAAAAAATTGAAAACGAGAATCGGTCTCACAGACCAGTGGCGTAACCAGGCAGCTACGGGCCTGTGTTTCCGACTGTCGGGCCTCTAAATGGACAATAAATTAACGTGAAATTTTTCTTAAATAATCTTAAAGCCTGTTTACATTATAAAATTTTGCTTAAAATTTTTATAAGACTAAAAATTCACTGTTTACACCTTAAAATTTTCGTTAAAATAACTTTTAAGAGAAGTTTTAACAAATTTTAAGGAATAGATCAGCACCTATTTCCTTAAAATCTTACATAAAATATAGTGAGTTTCAAGGTTTGTTTGGTGATAAAGGTGTAAACACAAATCTGCAAAATCTACAAATTTTAAGGAATTTTATAGAAATTTTAACGAAAATTTTAAGCGAAATTTTATAATGTAAACAGGCTTTTATAAGCGGAACGATTGATTAATTTTTATGAAAAAAAAATATAATAAATATTATTAATTGGTTTTATTTAAATCACCCTAGAGATTCGCTACCAGTTAAAAAACAGTTAACAGAAAATCAAAAATTTTATTCAAAATATACCTGACGGTTTTAATAAATTATACTCCAAAATAAACAATTGAACTAAAACTTCACTATTTAAAATTTAAAATAATTTATAAAAACAAAACAATTGGTTCTTATCATAAATACTGTAACAAACTGTAATGTGATGTAAATAAAAATCAAAATATGACCTAACTGTTAAGGGATTGTTTCGAAATCTGCTAAGGGCTTAGGATGACAGTTGATATTTTTATTACCTATTGTAAAAATTTCTACCAGATACGAAATTTTACTTGTCCGTTTTATCTTTATCAATGCCAACTTCAAGTTCAATTTAACGAAAGCCGAAACAGACAGTAAATATACTTTATAATTATTTTAAATAGGTAGTATACATGAGAAATGTGGCAGACACCTTATTTTGAAAATGTGCCGTATATTTTATGATTTTAGCAATGTTTTCACTGTTTAGCTCTAAAAATCACAAAAATTTCAATTCTGATCGTGGCAGAGCCAGGCCCTTTTAATGCCGGGCCCTTGTTTAATCGAACACATCAAACACTGGTAGTTACGCCACTGTCACAGACCGAGTTAGTACTCGTGTTATGAAAAACCACGTTAGTACTGAAGGGTTAACGATAATAATTTAATGCGCTTTATAACAATGTCACTCAAACGTCAAACGCTACAATATGTTTTGAAATTAAAACAAATTATAAATCAAATCGAGATTTTTAGCAATTTTGTGAATTTAGTTTTTTTTTACCTACACCTTGTTCATTATTTTTTAAGAATTTCTATGAAAACGGTTGGTTTCCCAAAAAAATGTATTTGATTAAAGTTGTAGCCCGTTAAATTTCCTATCCGGTTTGGGCTGTAAGTTTTTTTCTAAGACGTTTCGTTTAAGAGATACGGGGTTCACAAGAAAAGTAAAAAAAATAAAACCTGAGTTTTTTTAACATGTTTTCCCTTAATTTAATTTATAATTCGAAATCTATTGATTCTGGACGATAAGGGGTTATAATGTAATTTGTAGATAAGCGAATGATCTTTAAAAATGTTCTAATCCATTAAGTCTAAAAAATCAATAATATCGAAGCTATGACCGTTTGAAATTGAAGTTCAAAAAATTTCTTTAAAAGGAGGTACCCCGAAGGGTTTAGACATGGACAAAAATTTTTTATTAATTTTTTTTTAGAAAAGCGTTCTTTGTCACCACCTCAAAGGTTCTCCATGGTCTCAGAGACACCCTGTATTTTAAAAACTATCACGACATTGCCTTGTAACAAAATTATTATGCCTTACCAAAAAGATCTACTTCTTACGTCTGGTTTCCAATCATCCATAACTTTGTGACTAAAACGATCAATACAGTTATAAATTTGTCAGGTGTTCAAAACTGGTAACGAAACTGTCAGGATCCGTTAATCTTTGTCAGGAAATTGGATTGAACCCTACTTGATGTTTGACAGAGACATCAGCTAATTTAAAATTCTCTGTATACTCTAGAGGTACTACTAATTTATTTATAATTAAAAATCTTGGCAATCGTCACAGGAACTAAAATATGAAAATTTAAACAAAATAAATGTAAGGTTTAAAATGTAATCACTTACATTATAAATGTTAAGATAATGAGTCATCGTAACAGCTTTGTGTGTTTTTTAAAACCTATGCCAGATAACGAGTCCAAATAATGACAGCCTGACATGATACACATAATATATCTAAATTTTTCAAACGAGTACTTTATCGTGTCTTACTTTGATTGAAATTGTTAATTTTCCTTGTTCCACCAAAGTTCCAAACCCATTGAGTACAAATTTAAGAAGAATCTTTTTGCAACCAAATAAAATAAGATCAAAGTCTTAGGAATCAAGTCGGCGATCCCTCCAGATTTAAAAAAGCCAATTGCATCTGCTTCGTAAAGTGCAGCAATACAATCAATTCCCTGACTTCTACATTCTTTAATCAAAGCTAGAGCCATTTCATGATTAATATCAGCACATTTTCAAAAGCAGCATGCTGACGTACTTCGTCAGATTTTCCCAAACGTAACAATTCATTTCCTTTAGAGCAAGCATATGTTCATTGCTCATGTCGTTTTTTCTCAGTTTCGTGTTTTACAGGTAAACACTGATCGTCAAAGACCAAAATCGGTTTAACTGAGTGACAACGTAGAAGTTCAATGTATTTTAAATAGTATTTAACAAAACTAAAAAATCATGTATTAAATAAACTTAAACTATATTTATAAAACACTCACAATAAAACAATGTGGTTTTTTCTCCAAAAATTAATTTAACTGCACAACCGAAAGCTTCTTTATGAAGCCAACGGTAAGAATCATTTGCTACTGAAAAATCTCAAAATTCACTAATGTTATCCCTTCTTGATAAATTTTGTAGAAATGCCCATTTCTATTAAAACGAATATTTAAGTAAGAATTACTAAGACAACCTCACCTACAAAGCAAAATAAACTTTATGCTTCCCGCCAAATACAATTAAAATAAATAATGTTCTACACAGTGGTGTGCGAAGACAGACTTTTATATTGAAAAAAATTTTAAATATGAACTGGCAACGTTCATTAATAACAATGGTTTTTGGAAAATCTTACAAACTCTTTACCGGGGTTGGGGGAGGGTCTAAAAATTTTCTTACATAAGTTCATTTTAAATAAATTTCCTTTTAAATTAACGACTTTTCAAGCATCCAAAATTGTATTCAAAGTCACTGCATAAATGGATTAACAAAATGCAAGATTAAAAAAAAAAAAAATTTTTCGCTGAAATTTATTCCAAAGAAGAACATTGCTATCAGCAATACTGTCGTGGTAGTTATTATGTAAATACCTTACCAATTCAGTATTTTTACATCAAAAGCAGTGCTTTGGTACTTTTACAGTTATTTTATCGAAATTTTTGAATTAGCGCTTAATAAAGTGATAAAAATAATGTTTGCTGAGTTGACTACGACTTTAGTTTTTGTTTTCACCACCAACAGCGCTGCAGTCGCATACTACCGGTAGTAAGCAGTTGTAACCGTTTTTGTTCGCCATTTCCTCATCGCCAACGCCCCCGGCTGCTGCTCTTATTGTAAGTAATCTTTTTATTAAATATTCACAATATAAATTGGAAAAATAACAATAATTATTTAGTTCTGATCAGTAATAAACTATTTTTATTGTGTAAATTTACGATTTTTATATTATATTCTTTTACAGCAATTCTGCAGTCGGGGTAGCCATTGTAACCGCCGAATTACTTCTTTTTTGGACCATCATCCAAGACACGATACGTTATGGCTCCTGCTAATAAATTCTGTAAGTAATTTTTTTAGTAATTAATGGAATTTATACATTTGTACAAAAAATTATTAAAATTGCTCACTTGAGGTGGCTACGCATTACTTTCCCGCCACCACTGGTAGTTTTGTTTGGCGCCAAATGAGATCGATGAGATGATCTAACCTCACTGTCTTAAAGACTTGTGTGGACTTGTGTATTTGTGTTTACCTAATTTTTAATGTTCAACTGTGGAAGGGAATTCGCGATGGTTTAAATAAACCAATTTTGTTTTAATTATTATTAATATTTTTAAATCCCACAGGTTGATGGAAACTCATTAATCATTCAAATGAAGATCGGGGCTACAACTTTGGTTCATGGAAACTCATTAATTATTCAAATTCCAATGAAGATTGGGCTACAACTTTAGTTCGTGGAAACTCGCTAATTTTTCAAATTTAAATGAAGATCGGAGCCACAACTTTGGCTTATGAAGTTACTTATTAGGTGAGTTATTTAATAAATTATTTACATCAATGTGATTCGATAGAATTGAATAAACTTTTTAACTTAGTACTACCGCGAAAGTGGAATATATAAACAATTTTGTCGAAAAAAAAAAACTACTTGAGACCAGCGGATACTTTGTAATAGTCCCAAGAGAATATTGTGTATTCCGTTGTCACTTGTCGACAAACGCCTATTTTGGACCCACGAGGGTCCAAAATCAATCAATCTAGGTCACATCGTCTAGCACACAACCCACTAGTATCAAAATCAAACTTTTATTTATTATGTTATTTGTTACAAAACTTTTGTTCGCCTTTAATTATTATTTCCATATAATTCATTGTCAATTTTTCTCGTTGAAAATTGTACAAATGAACAGAAAACGGGCAACTTACCTTGGACATAACCGATTAGGGGGGTAATTTCATAAATTACTTTCATTAAACTTTTTAAGTTAGTACTACTACAAAAAGTAAAATTTGTAAACAGTTTTTTATTAAGAAAAAGCTTTTTCGTGCTGCTCACTTTTCACTACAAATACTTAATGAGACCAGCGGATACTTTGTAATGGTTCTAAGAAAAGGCCATTGCATATCGACGGCTGCAACGCAGTACCTTGTAACTGCAATAAGCAAAATGTTCAGAAAACATAAAAAGCATTTATTTAAGGAACAAAATTATTCAGCAATATTAGCGGAAGTTTTAAAATGAACTAAAATAGATTTTAAAAGTGGTTAAAATCTATAGTTGGAGAGTATGGAGGAACCTGCTCTTTAACCGTTAATAATATAAAATTAAACTTCAAAAAACGTGAGTTACTAGGTACTGCGTTGAAGCCGTCGATATTCCGTTGAGTACATGATGAGTAAAGAACTTCACGCACTTATCGACAAATGCCTATTGGAAGAACGGCAATCTTTTTTGATTATCTCAATATATTGTAAAGCTTTCATGTGGGTCAGAAATCAAAAATTTGCCCGGCCAACTTAGTATGAAAAGCTAGCTTTTTTATTATATGTTATTTGTTACAAAATTTTTTGTTCACTTTTGATCATTATTTCCAGATTATTCATAGATAAGCTAAATTATTCATAAAAAATTTAAAATTAAAAAATCAATAGAATTGAATCAACTTTTTAAATTAGTACTACCACAAAAAGTGGAAAATGTAAACAGTATTTTAAAAAAAAAAAACTATTTTTGTGTTTCCCCTCATTTCACTGCAAATACTTAATGAGACCAGCAGATATTTTGTAATGGTTGTAAGCACATGATGAGTAAAGAATTTAACGTTCTTATCGACAAATACCTATTGGAGGTAAAGCAACTTTTTCCAACATCTCAAAGTATTGTAAAGCTTTTATGTGGGTCAAAAGTCTAATATAGGTCACACTGACTAGCACACAGCCTACTTACAAGGAGGAGACCAGGTATGCGAAATTTTGTTTTTGTTTATACTTACATTACTTAAAGATTATACCTAAGACATTACAACAGACAGCCAATTTTGAGAAAATCGAATTTGAATATTTCACCTATATGCACGGATTAATGTAATAGCTGATAACACTTACAACATAAGTTTTGTGACGAAAAGGTAAAGTAGCCGGTCTGATAAGCAAAAAGTACTTGTTTTGAATCTAGCATTACAACATTTTTTTTTATTTAATATTATTTTTTTAAATTAATTCTCTATTATTGCCTACTGCTTGTTTAAATCTTACTTGTCTCAGCGCACTCAGCTCGTAGTTATAACACAGACTGGCTGTAAGTGGGATAAGGTTTTTTCCAACGACAACTCTGTTAAGATGGGGGTCCCAC
The DNA here is from genome assembly GCA_911387805.1 of Cantharis rustica. Taxonomy (NCBI): domain Eukaryota; kingdom Metazoa; phylum Arthropoda; class Insecta; order Coleoptera; family Cantharidae; genus Cantharis; species Cantharis rustica. Next base: position 15,810,113 of record OU426883.1, read on the forward strand.
AGGGTTCAATTCTGGGACCGACACTGTTCATTATTTTTATTAATGATCTGACAAAATTTATTCTTGAGGTGATTATAACGATGTACGCGAATGATACGTCTATAGTGATTGATGATATTGATTTGGATAGTTGTTTTAGACGAGCACAGGAAATCTTTGATATTTTATTTCAGTGGTTTTGTGCCAATGCTCTTTATTTGAATTCAGAGAAAACTGTCTATGATTTTTCATGCGGGTCGGGTATTTAGGTGTGATGTTGCACATCTTAGAGTACACGGTCATGAGCTTTGCCAGGTTAAATCTACTAGGTTTCTGGGTTTGCATATTGAAGAAACTCTGCAGTGGGGTGATCATTGTACTTCGGTAGCAAAGAAGCTTAGTGCTGTGTGCTTTCAGGTGAGAACCTTAAGTCGGTGTTGAACTTATCGGTTCTCAAATCCTTTTACTATGCGGAAGTACAGTCGCGTTTGGCTTATGGTTTGATTTTTTATGGAATGTCTGGGCATGCTAAACAGCTTTTCATTGCTTAAAAGCATATCTTGCAGTGGGTGTGGGTAGGTTGGAGTCATGTAAGCCCATTTTTAGAAATCTCAGTATCGTGCCATTACCCTGTTAATTTGTTATTAATTTTGATTTAATTTATAAAAGATTTGAATTTTGGGAGGTAAAACTTTAAAAATTAAAGTTGATAAAAGTAAAGTTTTTATCGTGGCTTCTATCAAAAATGGTCTAGGTGATAGACCTGTAAAAATTTGTTTTTGGATAAGTTTGTGAAAATTTTTGAATATAAGTGATTTTTTTGGACGAAAGTGTTTTATTTGATGTTTATAATTGAATTTATCAAATTTGAAAGATTTTTGAGTGGTTTTTGAAAATAAAATTAAACGGAAGCTATCGATGATAATCGTAATATGATAGGGAAGATAATAGAGCAAGAAGAAAGAAGAAAACGATAATTAAAAAAATAAGTAAATTACAAATTTTATATTAATAAGTTAAAATTTTATTGCAAACCAAATTAAAATTTTAAGAAAATATTTAATTGAAAAATTAATTAACAAATTAAAAATATAATGCTGGGGGTATAGCAATACATACAGATGATTGCTATGTATGTTCGGGAAAATTTGTCTGGTTTTACCACTTCTTTTGATGTACATGGTCGTGACACTAGATTTGGACACGAACTGTTGATTCCCGGGCATCACCTGAATCTCTCGGATTTGGGATCTTTATGCATGGGGATTAGAATTTATAACAAGCTGCCTGCTGATATTAAAGGTGCTTCGACATTGCCAATTTTCAAATTTAAACTTAAGTTTATGCTCTTAGAGCAGTGTTTTTACAGGGTGGAGGAATATTTGACATAGTGTGTGGTTTTGATGGCTCTTTCGAGTTTTGATGTTGTCTTTCTGTTTTTCTTATTTGTTATTTGTGTTTTTTTTTTGTATTCCTAATTTCTATTTTGACTTATCCGTCCATTTGTATGCGATGAGATTTAATAAATTGATTTTGATTTTTTGATTTACGTGTAAAATTGATCAAATCTATATTGATACCCTAAAACACCTTGCGTCTATTCAAAATATGTGTTTGCAATATATACTAGATGCTGTAAAGCTTACTGTTTTCCCCGTTTTTACATTAATGTGTATAATAATAATATACTGCATAATTTATAATATGTAAATATGTTAATTTACATAGATTTGTCAATTTTACGTGTAAATGATGAAAAATTAATTTAAAAAAAATGTACTAGTGCTAGAATCGAACCAAGAACCCTTTGCTTATTAGACCGGCTACTTTACCTCTTTGTCATAAAACTTATTATTGCAATTGTTATCTTCTATTACGTTAATTCGTGTACATAGGAGAAATAATACTCAAATTTGATTTTCTCAAAATTAGCTGAATATGGCGCGCTACTATTTCATTCCCGTAATGTCTTAGGTGTAATCTTTACTTAGTGTAAGTATAAACAAGAACAAAATTTCGCATATCTGGTTCCCTTCTTAGTATAAAAACCAAACTTTTTTATTATGTGTTTTTTGTTACAAAAAAATTTTGTTTACCTTTAATCATTATTTCCAGATTCTTTATTGTCAATTTTCTTTGATGAAAATTGTACAAATACAGAGAAAAGGAACAACTTGCCTTGACGTAACCGATTAGGTGAGTAATTTGATAAATTATTTAGATTAATATGATCGATAGCTTTAAATAAACTTTTTAAATTAGTACTACCGAAAAAGGTGGAATATACAGGGTGTCGTCGTGACCGTGGAGAACCTTTGAGGTTAAGGACATAAAGGACACTTTTGTAAGACAAATTTTCAAATAAAATTTTTGTTCAAGTCCAAACCCTTCCTTCCTTTTAAGCAATTTTTTAAATTTTTGATTTCAAACGGCCATAGCTTCGATATTCTAGATTTTTTAGGCTTAATGGATTAAAACTTTTTTAAAAAACATTCGCTTATCTATAAATTAGGTTATAAATGACCCCTTATCGTTTAGAATCAATGGATTTAGAGTTATAAATTAAATTAAGGGAAAAATGATAAAAATTCAGCTTTTATTTTTTTTTACTTTTCTTGCGAATCTCGTATATCTTAAACAAATCGTCTTAGAAAAGAAATTACGGCCTAAACCAGATAGGGAATTTAACTGGCTACAACTTTGGTAAAATAAATTGTTTTGGGAAACAAACCGTTTTTACAGAAATTCTGAAAATAATGAACAAGATGTAGGTAAAAAAAATAAATAACGAACTAATTAATAATAATAAATAAATTAGCAAAGTAGTTAACGATAAACTAATGCTCTTTATAACAATGTCGTTCAAACGTCAACCACTACAATACGTTTTACATTAAAACAAATTGAGATTTTTAGAAATTTTGTGAATTTATTTCTTTTTTACCTACACTTTGTTCATTATTTTTTGAGAATTTCTATGAAAACGGTTGGTTTCCCAAAAAAATTTATTTGATTAAAGTTGTAGCCTGTTAAATTTCCTATCCGGTTTGGGCTGTAAGTTTTTTTCTAAGACGTTTCGTTTAAGAGATACGGGGTTCGCAAGAAAAGTAAAAAAAATAAAATCTGAATTTTTTTATCATTTTTTTCCTTTAATTTAATTTATAACTTGAAATCTGTTTATTCTAGACGATAAGGGGATATAACCTAATCTGTAAATAAGTGAACGATCTTTAAAAAAGATCTAATTTATTGAGTCTAAAAAATCAATAATATCGGAGCTATCTATGGCCGTTTGAAAACAGAAATTCAAAAAATTGCTTTAACAGGTTGAGCGCCATGGCGGACACCGGTGTCCACTATGCGGTTTCTATTACTTTGTTGATCCTGCCTAGCCCAGAGGACACGTTTTTATAAATTTCAATGTGGTAACATGTCCACTGTGACCCTGTACAATCAATAACTGGTATCAGGTTTTTGGTAGCAACAATTTTTGAATCCGAAAAAATACTTTATTGAAAACTCAATCTAAATCTAATACAATACAATGCAATATTAAATGTAATATAAATTTAAGTTTTGTGGAAGGCTAAATCTGGCTTTGTATGTATGTTATGCAGTATGTTATAACTTTTTTGACCTTATTCTTTACGATTAGTCCTTCTATTTTTTTCTTGTAGCAACCTTTGCAGTATCGCCTGTTTTCACGAGCTTTGCAGTCCATTTTGGTAATTTGGTGCGTTTTCAAACTTCTACTTGCAAATTTTTATTAGCGGTAACGCGGTGAAATATCGTGTTCGCTCGTTTCACAAACTGCATAGCGGACACCGGTGCCTGCTGAAGTTTCACAGGACCATAGCGGACACCGTTGTCCGCCGTAATTTTTTTGGGTTTTGAAATACTCTATTAGTCAAAATAATATAAAATAGGTGTATGTTACACAGAACTACGCGAATTTGAAAAAGAAATGTTTTGGTCCAGTTGGAAAGATTATTCAAATTCCCTTGGCGCTGAACCTGTTAAAGGGAGGTACCCCCCAAGAGTTTGGACTTGGACAAAAAATTTATTTGAAAATTTGTCTTAGAAAAGTGTCCTTTATCACCACCTCAAAGGTTCTCCATGGTAACGAGAACACCCTGTATAAACAATTTTTTTAAGAAGAAAAAGCTATTTGTGTTACCTGTATGTCATCGCAAATACTTAATGAGGCCAGCTAATACTTTGTAATGGTCCTAAGAGGATGACATTATGGATTTCGTTGTTACTTGTTGACAAATGCCTATTGTACAGCGACCTCAATATAAGCTTGATCACCCATATTGTTGTGCTAAATGAAAAACTACAAAAATTTTGTAAGAGCAGTTTATTATTATTTGCAGGGTACTTTTTAACTTAAAAAAAAATTAAAAACAATTTAAGTGTTTCTAAAAAATGTTCTCGCTTTCTGTTTCATTCCACTTATGAGAGTGGAGAGAAAGAATTTTTTTAAATTTATTGACATCAGTTGTTTGTACTTTGGTTTTTTTAATTTACATCCAATATTTTTTGGTTAGTTGAAGTTCCTGACAATTTGGCGGATTTGCAATCTTATGTACAATATTGATTGCATTTTCTGTGTAAAATTCCAAACACTGCTTACTGTAGTGGCATGTAGCCAAATTAGACCAAAATACATGTGGTTTTTGTGCGACCTTGAAAATTATTTATTTTTAAGGCTTTCAGATAAATAAATTTTGGTATTTACTAAACCCGGGGTGACAAACGGTTGTAATTTTATATAAGGTATTTTGAAATCTTTACCATTCTGTTCTCTTTATGTACCTGCTCCCTACCTTTGGCAACATAAAATTCTTATCCAGGTAACTTCCGGAAATCCATTATTGCACATTCAAATTTTGTTAAAAACTCGTCATACAATTTTCGCGCTCTAGTTTTTGCTGTACTTGATTTTCAGACCTGTTAGCGATCTTCTTAAACCAGTACGAATTTTTATATCTTGTACATTAGATTTTGATGTAGCGACTATATCGACCGTCAATTTTCATACGATTTTCTTTGCGATTGCCGTTATTAATGAAATTTACTTTGTCGACAAATCCAGCCCTGCTAATTAATATTGACAGTTTGTTGAAAAATTATTTCAAATTTGTATTTTTGTTTATATTGGTAGAAATACATTATCATGGATAAACACATGGATCAAAAAATACTTTGTCTCAAAAATAAATTTGGCATTAAAAATATTCGTTAAAATACGATAGTAGTTACTCGTAATCTCAAGCAATTGTATAACGTAAACAGAAAACTACCAAAACCTGCCATAACGAAACCCGCAGGAAAAATTGCATAACGTAAACTGCACTTTAGGTTTACGCTTGAATTCTTGTATCACTTTGTTTTTTAGTTTACGATCGACCAAACCACTTTTTCTCTCAACACTACAGTTTTTTTTGCATTGTTGATTTCAGTATTTTCAATTTTTTTACAAGCTCTCTGCGACATTCGCGGATTTTTGCAATGCATAGAAATAATTGCTTTAATAATTTCACTTGTTCACTCTCCATGTTACTACAACCAAACTATCCTCTAAAACTAAAAGTATTACGTTGTTCCTTATTCTGAACAAAGTTGTCATAAAATTTTATGAGGTATTATAAAATTTGTAGCTAAAACATGCACATGTTTTTTCGTGGTCAGGCTTATATTATCAAGGTTCTATGTGAGTCAAAAATCACAAATCTGCAGTAGATTTAACCTAGAGACCTAGACCATACTGTGGCTAGCACACTTTAAACTTAAAATCAAACTTTTATTATGTTATTTGTTACAAAATATTTTGTTTACCTTTAATTATTATTTCCAGATTCTTTATTATCAATTTTCCTTGTTGAAAATTCTTCAAATGAAGAGAAAAGGGACAACTTGTCTTAAAGCAAGTTGCAATTACGTCAACGTAAATGATTAGGTGAGTAATTTGATAAATTATTTACATTGAAAACGATCAATAGAATTGAGAAAATTTTTTTGAGTTTATGGTATTATCTAAAAATGGTAGTTATGTGAATGGAGTTTTTTTTTGGAGAAGAAACTATTTTAAAGTTGCCGACATATCACAGCAAAAATTTAACGAGCCATACTCACTAATACAGAAAATATTAAAAATATTAAAAATCAATGCTTTTAATTTGGGAGCAACCAATCCAACTCCCAACTATTGAAATTCAGCTGAACTTGCTCACCTGTACATTCAACTACCATTTTTCAGATTTGGTTCAAAAATTTTCATAATTTTTTTTTTATGTAATTGTTTCTAATCTTCTTTTTTTTTTATAGAATGATCCACCCCTTATATTTATTATTATTTTAGTTTAATTTTAAGTTTAATTTAGTTTAATTATAATTTTACATATTATGTTTAAGTTCCAGTGCTAATAATACTTGAAATATTGATAATCAGAAAACATTGTGTGTTGGGTTTGCAATTTTTTAGGTTTCGTGAATTTTTATTTGCTGCTTTATGAATTTTAAATTGATCATAATTGTTTTAAAAAATTTACGTATAAATTTACCATTTGAAATATTGTAGGATTTTTACAACTGCTCACAGCAAAAATAAACAAAGATTTTATTCCATCTGTTCATTTCAACCCACTAAAGTTTTGCGGTCTAGCTTTTATTTTACAAACATGCATCTGCAAAAACCGAATACTTCTTGGCGACTATCAGTTCACTTTAAAATTAAATGAAAACCTGCAATATTTAAAAAAATTTATACAATATTGTCCAACCAACCATTTGACATTTTGAAAGCTTTTTGAAAAGTATTTTACGGAACTTCTATAAAAAAAAACAGTTTTAATATTCTTCTGATAATGCAAAATAAAAACCTACCTGCACTTTATTTGTGTTAAAATTCGTTCAGGCATAAAATTTTAAAATTATCCCTCGGCAGGATCAAATTAATAGTTGAATTTATTAATATTTGTTTGGAACTATTTCCCACTGTCCCCAAAATAAATTACTCTATAATTTGGTCAAGTTTTAATAATGAGAAAAACAAAATTAATAATTTGTTAAGGTGAAAAACAAATCAAACCAAAAATATTTTAAAATGTCTTAAAGAAGACAATACATTACTAAAAAATTGCAAAAAAAATGAAAAATGTTATAGACTTAAGAAAATCTAAAAAAAAAGCAAACTTTAGCATACAATGTTTTCTGATTTTATTATTTAGTTATTAATATAGTATAAAGTTATTAATGTTAATATTATAACTATTAGCATACATTTTGCACTAAACTACTACAACCAAATAATCTTGGCAAGAATAAGCAAAGCTATATTATTAATCACAGGCAGTTATATAACTGGTCATGACTAATGATGTAAATTAGTCTTCAGCCGTTCCGATTGGATAAAGAAGGACTAAAATCTCGCCATCAGGTAACGTGAAATGGTGAATTTAATTTTTTATTAGTATATTTAGATAATAATACTCCTAATAAATTTTTTCAGCTTCTATAATTAAAAAACAATAATTTTGAATTCAAAAATTTTATGGTACAGTTTAATATCCTCCATATTAAACTGTTTCCATTTGTTGAACCAATCAGCCAATTTCCTACTATTATATTCTCTTTGTAAATTTATCAAATTTTTCTTTGTTATTTTGTAGTAATGTGTTATCTTCTTTGCGATCTTTTATCATATTTTTGTTTTGATTTATTTTTCACCTTAACGAATTGTTTGTTTTGTTTTTCTCAACATTGGAAAACTTGACCAAATTATGGTATAATTTATTAATGGGCCAGTGGGAACTAGTTCCAAACAATTATTAATAAATTCCACTATTAATTTGGTCTTGCTGCGGGGATAATTTTTAAATGTTTTGCCTTGACGAATTTAAACACAAATCATGTGTAGGGAGGTTTTTATTTGCTATTATTAAAAAAATATTGTAACTATTTTTATAGGAGTTCTGTAAAATGCTTTTTGAGGAGCTCTCAAAATGTCAATTGGCTGGTTGGGCAACATTGCATACATTTTTTTAAATATTGCATGTTTTCATTTCATTTTAAAGAAAACTGATAGTTGTCGAGAACTATTCAGTTTCTACAGATACATGTTTATAAAATAAAAACTAGATCGTGAAATTTTAGTGGGTTGCAATGACCAGGAGGTATATTACCTTTGCTTATTTTTGCTTTGAGCAGTTACAAAAATACTAAAATATTTGAAATGTAATATTATATGGAAATTTTTTAAAACAATCTTGATCAGTTTAAAATTCACTAAACAAAATAAAAATGTAAAATTAAGAAAGCTTAAAACAATGACAAACTTTATGTTTTAAAACAAATGTTTTATTTCAGTGCAATATGTACTACGTCTGAAATTTTATATTGTCGTCTATAATATGCTAGCAAGAAAAGAAACTAGCTCTGATACGGCTTACGTCCACTTATGTAAATTATAAATATATGTAAATATGTAATGTTAAACAATATCACAAATATATGAAGTTTGAAAGTTCAAAAAGTTATTTTTTAAAGAAAAAAGTGCTCGTAAGTATGTCAATATTTAAAGATATTCTCGAGTTTGATCAAAAATCATTTGCTATATTGAGAAATATTTATGGTAAGTATTATAACCAATACCGCGATTACTGATTCCATTAAAACTGAATATTTTGAGAGAACAACTTTCAATTTTTTCGGTTGTTTTCGAAAATTTTTGGATCGTTATATTTTAAAAAATCAAGTATGATGTTCCACATAAGAAAAAGATCTTTCCAAAAGCTGCAAAATTACCAAATCGTCGGCCAATTTTCTTGCGTTATTTACCTAATTTTTGAAAACGCCATTATTTATTTTGCTATCTTAAAATGTTGCTATTGAGCGTCGGGAGTATCTACAGTTTACAATATTTTTTGTTCCTTTGCTCCTGTGTTTATAAAGAGAGTTAACGTTGGCTTAGTTGTTACCTGATTTATCTAGGAGAACTTACCTTTCTTATAACATTAACAATAAAACAGGATATTTATCCCTCGATATCTGTTCTACAGCTCTTCTACAGCTGTTGTACAATAAAGCAAGATTTATATGAAGTTACCGTATACCTTAAGATCAGGTGCCAAGCCATTTTGTTACATCAATAATAAAATATAAATTATTCTATTGTATCAGGAGAGGTTTAGTGGGCAACTGTCAAAATAATTTGACTGAAAACTAACAATGAACATAAGCTTACAAATTCCAATGAAACGAAATTAAGTATATTAATTTATGTATATTGTATTACGTTTATCGTAAAACATTTGATATAACAAATTTTTCAATTTACCAGTAAGTTTGGGAACAGCTTTTTACTCTTTCGTTCCAGCTAAATGTTGAATTATGGCAACGTATAAATCCTAAAACAAAGCAATTAGAAAATAAAACTTGAATTAAATATAACATACAGGAGCTACAATTTTTCCAGTTTGTTCCACTTGGATATCATTAGGTATACAAGGTGTCCCAAAACTCAACGTCATCCATTGGAGGGCTGATAGGCCAGCTCATGATTAACTCAAATATCAATATATGACCTTAGTGAAAAGTCGTTTGTTTTCGAGATATTAACACTTTTATAAATTTTGTGAAAATCAACACCTTAAATTAGTTTTTCGAGTGCCACAGGTACGAAATTTCATATTTTAAGATTATAATTTTAGTTACGTACTCCTGATTAGCCCTGCTATTGATCACAGACTAAAATAAAAGTAATAATGCCATACTTTTAGAGAAAGAAAAATATTTTTTCCTGACTCATAAGTAATTTTTTTTTTATTCGCTGAATTTAACTCTTCATACCGTAAAAAAAATATTACACACTAACCTGGCAAGTTACTTTAAAAAATTGCTCATCTAGTGTAGTTTACAAAATGGTATAAGATTTGCTATGGTTTACTTGAGAAAAAAAATATTGCTATTTTACTGCAAAATGAACTCATTGTGAAATTATTTCAATAATCAGGAATTCAAATGAAAATAATGAGTCGGGAAAAAACATTTTTTTTCTAAAAGTATGGCATTATTTTTATTTTAGTATGTGGTCAATAGCAGGGCTATTCAGAAGTGCGTAACCAAAATTATAATCTTAAAATATGGAATTTCGTGCCTGTGGCACTCAAAAACTGATTTAAGGTGTTGATTTTCACAAAATTTATAGAAGTGCTAATATCTCGAAAACGAACGACTTTTTACTAAGGTCATATATTGATATTTGAGTCAGTCATGAACAGGCCTATCAGCCCTCCAAGGGATGACGTTAAGTTTTGGGACACCCTGTATAGCCAACATTCACAGCAGTTCTTGCCGGATTTCAAATCCCGTCTTACAAATAAAATCAAATTATTTTCCATAAATTTCAAAAAGATCATTTACCTATGCTAATAAAAAATTTGTTCTTCTAACCGACGCAATTTTAATTGCATCTTTTGCAATGAGCGTTAGAATTGCATATGTTTTACTTGCATAAATACTGCGGATTTAATAGCAATCACATCGGTAACTGGTAAAACATCCAGTTTAGCAGCTACTCGTGATAAGACCAATTTGCTAAACACTGTGATGACAGCTAAAATATGTGTAAACTACTTTTGAGTAGCTAAAATTAAAGACGAGACACTTTCAGCAGTTAAATATATTTTAAACCATTTGATTTCATAAGTCCATTAATAGCCTACAAATAAATTATAAAAATGAATATAAGTTAGTCCTTCGTGTTAAGTAAAAGCTTACTCACATTTAGTAGCATCGTAAGCACCGTAACATCACACCCTAGTTTCTTGACAGCTGTTCTAGCATTTTGGGTTATCGGTGAAAGAGCTTCATTATTATGTTTCGCAATTACAAGTATACTTTGCAAACGTTTTACCCGATTTGAAATCTAAAACAAATTTAAAATTGTACTACATGAATTTGAGCTGAAAATAAATATCACTTACTGAGATGTTGGTTGTCTCGAACAATTGGTAAACATTTTTGTTAATTCTATTTAGCCTTTACTAAATTAAATAAAAAATCAATAATTTTCCAATAAAGCCAAGTTTCGCACCAATAACTGAAGTTTAATACTCGGCGTTTCAGTTTTTGGCCGCTAGGTGGATACAAGCTTCTCACCTATCTATGGTTGATGATCCCTTCCTCATAAATGGAAGCAGGAGGTGAACTGTAATATTTCTATCTCTCTTTTATATGAACACGTATTGTTATAAAAGTATTCTCCATTCTTCACTATAATATATTATAATGAAGTGAGTATGCATTTTGTGTATGTGTACCATTACGTGGTAGTTTTTTTTATACCTACTTATGCAATTAAATAGTAGATAGTAAAACCGAAAAAGATATTAATAAGTGATAATAATAATCAGTGCTTGAAGTTATCTGTGTTGCCTAACTAATAAAAATATAAATATGAGTAATGAATAGATCAGAATATGACAATTGAACAACTCCCAGTTATTTATCAGTCATAAGCTCCACATTGACATCGATTACGTGTTGGGGTGTTCGTTTCATGTGTCAGTTTTCAGGTTAAAAAAATAATTCAAAATGTTTAGTTGGTTAAATAAAAGCAGCAGCAAAGAAGAAGTGTACGAAAGTGTAGTTCAAGGGCTCAAAAATATCTACAAGAACAAATTATTGCCCTTAGAATTACACCACCAATTCCATGACTTTCACTCGCCCCAACTTGAAGATTCCGATTTTGATGCCAAACCGATGATATTGTTAGTTGGCCAATATTCAACAGGTAAAACGACATTTATTAAGTATTTACTAGAACGCGACTTTCCTGGAATTCGCATTGGTCCTGAGCCTACAACCGATCGCTTCATTGCTGTGATGTACGATGAAAAAGAAGGTATGATTCCTGGCAATGCATTAGTTGTGGATCCTAAGAAACAATTTCGTCCATTATCTAAATTTGGAAATGCATTTCTTAATCGTTTACAATGTTCCTTGGTGCCTTCACCTGTACTTCAAAATATTTCCATAGTTGACACTCCTGGAATTTTGTCAGGAGAGAAACAACGCGTCGATCGTGGTTACGATTTCACTGGGGTTCTCGAATGGTTTGCCGAGAGAGTTGACAGAATCATACTTTTATTTGACGCTCATAAATTGGATATTTCCGACGAATTTCGAAGATCTATCGAAGCTCTAAGGGGGCACGATGACAAAATTCGTATTGTATTAAACAAAGCTGATATGATCGATCACCAACAATTAATGAGAGTTTACGGTGCTCTCATGTGGTCTTTAGGTAAAGTTCTACAAACCCCAGAAGTTGCCCGTGTTTATATCGGATCGTTTTGGGATCAACCTCTAAGGTACGATGTTAATAGAAGACTGTTCGAAGACGAAGAACAAGATTTATTTAAGGATTTACAATCTTTACCTCGCAATGCTGCTTTACGTAAGTTAAACGATCTAATTAAGAGGGCTCGTTTGGCTAAAGTTCATGCTTATATTATTGCCGAATTGCGTAAAGATATGCCGTCCATGTTTGGAAAAGACTCGAAAAAGAAAGAACTGATTAAGAACTTGGGTCAAATTTATGAAAAATTGCAAAGGGATCATCAAATTTCGCTCGGAGATTTCCCCGATATTAAGAAAATGCAAGACAACCTGCAGAATCAAGATTTCACTAAATTTCATCCTATTAAACCGAAATTATTAGAAATTGTCGATCGTATGTTGGCTGATGATATCTCAGCACTTATGTCTAAACTTCCTCAAGAGGAGGTTAATCATACTGCTTCGGAGACCATCATTAAAGGTGGTGCATTTGAAGGAGTGGAAGACACAGTTTCGCCTTTCGGTTACAAACGGGGCGAGGGTATTGATGCCGGTTATGGAGAAGTCGACTGGATCGTCAATAAGTATAGGCCACAATATGACAAAATGTTTGAGGGTCTATCTCCATCAGATGGCAAAGTTACAGGAGCCGGTAAGTTTTTATTTTATTTAACCAAATCTATATATCTATTGACAAAGTCAAGGGGAAATTATCAATTAGTTGTGAATGTGAAATTATATGGCTCAGTCGGTAGAATTGAATGTACGAGACTTCTTTATTGTAATTCTAGAACAATGTCAATCAACGATATTCTAAAAAACCGCAGTTTTCAGTTTTTGTATTTATGTTACGTTATAGTAATTATGTGGTAGATCAGTTTTAATAGTTAATGGTATATTCTGAATAAATTTAAATATTATATTAATCCCATTTATCAAATTTGTATCGTTTTTTTATTGTTTTGATTATTTGAAACAATTAAAAATGTACGCCGCGATCTTTCTCTGGGAACGCTGCAATAATCATAAGAGACTGAAAAAAAAAATTATATCTATAGAGTTAATTTTCAGAGGGAATTAAATTTTCTACGAACAAATCTGGGTTAATATACATTTATTTTTAATCATTGTTTAGCCGAGAGAATTTAAAAAATCTAGTGACAATTAAGGAAATAATATAGAAAATAAAAGTTACATCAAGGAATTTTTTTAATTATTCCATATCAACATGTTATCTTTTTATTAAAATTTTCATCCTAAAATCATTTTGGCTAATTTGCATTAAATTACGACTTTTATCATTGGGTCATGTCGGTTTAAAATTAAAAATTATCTAAGAAGACCAAATTTAGAAAATTTTAATGTATAAAAAATACTGATCATTTAGTTAAATTTAAATTATCGGGTCCCCTTTAATAATTGGATGTTACGTAATTCGAACAAACGTGATCAGAATTTAGGTCAAACAAGATACATGTTAATCAGATTATGATTTTTGTTTTTAACAAATTGATATAAATGAACAGGAGTGTGCACTTTCTTTATTAAGGCGTATTAAATTTAAACTTTTATTTCTACAATATGAAAGCTAGTGGAATAAATTGCTAGTGTAAATATTTGATATTTACATTTATCGCAAATTTTATTGATATGGTGTATCATAATTTTTATTAGATAAATTTTTTTTGTCTTATCGAATTTAAAAAATTTAAATTTTACATACACAATATCCTACATATTATAATCGAGTCTCGCTTATAAAGAAACTTTTCCATAGAAATTTTATAGAGCTGCGCTTTGTATAAAAATCTATGTATTGACTGTCCAGTTGATAAAATTAGAAGAAAAATTACCAAACTTATTCTTTTTGTCGCACTATAATATCAATATAATTGATAGATTCGGTGCCGATGAAGTGGAAGTTTTCCATGCATGGTAAAGAGCAAAGCTTAGAAATAAGTTTTCTGCAAAAAATAATAATAACTCAATCAATTTATTGACTAGTTTTGGTAACTACTGTTACCGTGGTCACAATTGAAAATAAAAAGAAATTACTTATTTTTATTTTGACTACTGGAGCCTTACAGAACTGCGACCAGTATTGATCGTTTGTTCTACTTCACTCGTTTAGTTTCTCTGGTAGTAAACTTGTAGTTTACTTCTCATGAACATTTTTGCATATTTATTTATTCTGAAAAACTCGAAAAGTCTTTTTTTGTAAATAATACAGATATATTGATTTGAATGAAAATCAATACAAACATACTTTCAGCTAGAATATTTAATTTGTACTGATTTGTAGTAAACAAAAACGCAGTTAAAAGGACATTAAGGCTAACTATAACACAATTACTGTTATCTAATTTTTGAGTGTATCTAATTTAATTGTATTTTTCAGCCGCCAAATCAGAAATGGTGAAGTCGAAATTACCTAACTCAGTATTGGGAAAAATATGGAAATTAGCAGATGTAGATAAAGATGGAATGTTGGATTCGGATGAGTTTGCATTAGCGATGCACTTAATTAGTATCAAAATTGATGGTAACGATTTACCTTCAGAATTGCCAGATCACTTAGTTCCACCTTCAAAGCGTTAACGATTCATTAAATATAATTTCTATATCATAATTTCATACTCCACAAGTGCTATTTATTGATTATATTTATCTTTGTGCCTCTTTAAGTCGAGTATGTACAAGTCTCTCACTTGTGTCTCAAATACCAAATACATTAGTTATAAATTTAATATTCTTTACAAAACTACAATTTTTAAATTTGACACCCAATAACTACTTTAATATTAACAAATAGAAATAGATAATGTGATATGAATGTACTGTAAATAATGTATAATAATTGAAATTCTTAAATTTTTCGTTATAAATTTTAGATTTTTATTTACAGGGTAAATTTGTTAACTATTTTGTCAGTTACTATTTTCTTTATATCTTGTTGACTCAATATTTCCAATGAGTCGGCATAAAAATTCCTAAATATATTTTTTTATATGGGTCAACTATCACAGCACCTTGCTTTTTTATTATTATAAAAATAAACTTTGTAAACATTCAAAATTATCAATATTTAGTTAATGTATTATTTTTCTCGATCAAATATTTTAAATAAAAAGCACACTAATTTGGTTGAACAAATATGTGGTCGAATATTTCCTATCAGGTTAAACAGCATTGAAACATCCAAAAACAAAGTATGTAATTTGCAGTTTGGAAATGCTGTTTAGACCTACCTATAATGGTGACCGGACATTTCGCTACTGGACGTTTTGTTCCTAAAAAATTTACATACTAATTTTCCGTTCGTTAGCTATTGGTTTTCAAGTTTTTTTAATAATTAATCAGGAGTGGTAGCAAAATGTTCAGGAACGAATTGTCTGGGAGCAGAAGTCTTAGAACCACCTATGACAGTTTATTTTTATAATTTTTTTATTACAATTGTGTAACAAAAGCAAATCTTGCTTTTTATATAAAAGTGTACAAAAATATCGCAATGTTGTATTTTAAAAATAATACAGTAATTTCAAATACAATTTTAATTTTTTAAATTTATGTGTTTATTCAAATAAATATACGATTCCTTGGGTATTTGTAATTGTTTATTTTGTTGTTATTGACTAAATTCTTTATTATCTTTCCTGTTTAATATTCCAAGTCGAAATATAAATTTTTAGTTCTTAATTCTTAAACAAAATAATTTTGATTACCAATAATCATTAAAAGGGAAATTTCCTGTATACTCAATATATTAGTCATTTAGAACAGGTAATATAAAGTACTCAGGTCAAGTGGAATAGAACAATATATCTTTATTTTGTAAATAATTTCTAAATTTTGTACTTTGGAATGTATTTTTTCAAAGAAACAAATTAATCACTCATTTAGACAAAGGTTGTGCAAATAATGCGGTGAAAAATTTTTAATTGAATTAATTTTGGTACATTATTATTACAACTTACTGCGTGAGGGTCACAGTACTATTACAGCATAAATGGTATTTTTTTTCTCAGGATCAAACACATATTTTAATCAGACAAAAGTTGTAGGTAATAATGCAGAGAACAATTTTTGTTTGAACATATTTTTAACAGACGTTAGGGGTTATTCTTAAATTCTGTTGCACATAAAGGAATGGGGGGTTTTTAAAATAGTGACGTCACATCAACATTTTTAGAAATTAATGTTTTAATATTTTTTTTTGTGGTTGGGATTTTGTTATTTAAGTTATTTTTTGTTTGGGTTTTACCTTATGATAAATAATATAAGAGGGAGGGAGAGGATACGTGTTTTGATATTTGAAGGGATCGAAGTTTTTGTGACAAATAGGTAAAATAATGCTTGCAATTTTAAACATTTAAAAACAGCATAATATACAGGGTGTCCCCGTGACCGTGGAGAATCTTTGAGGTGGTGATAAAGGACACTTTTCTAAAACAAATTTTCAAATAAAATTTTTGTCCAAGTTCAAACCCTTGGGGGTTTAAAGCAATTTTCCCCTTTAAAGCAATTTTTTGAATTTTTGAGTTCAAACGGTCATAGCTCCGATATTTTTGATTTTTTAGGCTTAATGGATTAGACCTTTTTTAAAGATCATTCGCTTATCTACAAATTAGGTCATAACCTCTTATCGTCTAGAATCAACAATTTTCGAGTTATAAATTAAATTAAGAGAAAAAATGTTGAAAACTTCAAGTTTAATTTTTTTTACTTTTCTTGCTAACCCCGTATATCTTAAACGAAACGTCTTAGAAAAAAAAAACTGACAGCCCAAACCGGATAGGGAATTTAACGGGCTAAAACTTTGGACAAATAAATTTTTTTGGAAAACCAACCGTTTTCACAAATTCTGAAAATAATGAACAAGGTGTAGGCAAAAAATAAATAACAAGCTAACTAACAATATAAATTAATAAAGTAATTAACAAATTAATTTTTTACTTGTACTTATTCTGACGAAGACGTACCAACGCCGAAAACTCAATAAAAATATTATTATAAAACGTTTAATTAACTTGTTTATTCCAAGATTATTTAATTAAAGTAATTAACGATAGTTTAATGCGCTTTATAACAATGTAACTAAAACGTTACAATATGTTTTGAAATTATAAATCAAATCGAAATTTTTAGCAATTTTTTGAATTTATTATTTTTTTTTACCTACACCTTGTTCAGTATTTTTAGAATTTCTATGAAAACGGTTGGTTTCCCAAAAAAATTTATTTGACTGAAGTTGTAGCCCGTTAAATTTACTTCATTCCGGATCTTCAGTTTTTTTCTAAGACGTATCGTTTAAGAGATACGGGATTCGCAAGAGAATTTAAAAAAATAAAACATGAATTTTTTTAACATTTTTTCCCTTAATTTAATTTATAACTCGAAATCCGTTGATTCTAGACGATAAGGGGTTATAACATTATTTGTAGATAAGCGAATGATCTTTAAAAAAGTTCTAATCCATTAAACCTAAAAAATCAATAATATCGGAGCTATGGCCGTTTGAAATCAGAAATTAAAAAAATTGCTTTAAATGTAGGTACCCCCTAAGGGTTTAGACTTGGAAAAAAATGTATTTGAAAATTTGTCTTAAAAAAGCCTTTTTTATCACCACCTCAAAGGTTCTCCACGGTCACGGAGACACCCTGTATATGAGTGAAAAGTAAACCAGAATTTGCTGTGCTAAGTAATATCCGGATATTTATTCAAATAACCAAATGATAGGTATATTATTCAAATATATTCGTTGATTTGGAAGAAGACGGTCACAATTCAAAAATTAATATTTTAAATATTTATTTTTCATTAAGAATTCTTAAATTATTACTTTGAGAATTGTACTAATTTTTTCAATGTTTTCATACTAATAAGAATTACTCATTGTTTAAGAATACTAAAATGTAAATAATTTAATATTAATAGGTTAATATACCAATATACCACTTGTGACTATTTTCAACAAAAGTATTGACAAATTCCAGGTTCCTTATGTAAAAATATAAAATATTGTAACTAAAATTAAAACGTGTATTTTAATTCTAAAGGGTTACAACAAATCTATACCGATAAAGTTAATAACAGTAAATCAGTTACTATACTAATACTAAATTACACTACAATTATTTAACAATAAATCTGGATTTATTTTAACACTCGGTATATTGTTTATCACTTCACTATTTATTTACACTTTATTTATGTTAACACTTGTAAATTTTAACTGGAATTATCTTGTCACAGGAAATCATCTGCATTTATATCTAAATGTAGCTTTCCAGAAACTTCCATAGAATTCTATACATTTCTATATATTTCGAGACTGCAAACTAAACAATATTTGAATGACAGCGATGTTATTATTATGACTCAACATATATGACACATCATATATGACTCATCATACATGACGTCATACATTAGTCATCAAATATAATTAATCATTGTTTCGTAACAATATGATAATTTTGAAGTTGTGGGTCTTCTTTCAAATCAAATATAATTTTCAAGTGTAATTGTTTAGAATAAAAAAATGTATGTTTTATACATATTTTCAAAATTTTATTTTGTGAAAACAATCGTTTTACTTTACGGTTGGCGAAGAGCTGCACTGAAATACTATATTAGTGCCGTCCGTCACTGGCTATAAAATATTAATTATTTTTACGTCTAAATCATAATGAAAATGTTTTATTCGGAGCATATTCGAAGTAATATTTGGGGTCACTCGCTTCGAAAACTTCAAATTTGGTTTTTTCAACGGTTGGCTTAGTTTTGCCTGGTGTAAGCTTTGAATATATCGAATAGAGGTGGATTCCGCGTTAACAACGATAGGGCCAACTACTGTAAGTGTTTCAGATGACCCAATCAATGTACCAGGGATGCGTAACTCGACCATATAATAGCCCCTTCTGTATGTGTTCTACGAAGACTAAAAGGGCACTATTGCAGATACTGTCTCCTGACCGCTTGTGGTTTGAATTACATTTTTTGGTAGTTCTGTTAATCTATCCTGTTTTTTGTTTTGGACGCATCAGTGTCACTGGTGGGAAGTATGCCAGAGAGATTGTTCTTGACACTGGCGTACCTAGAGCTTTTGTCGCCCGGGGCGGTCTTAAAATTTGCCTCCTACCCCCTTTCCTCATATAAATATATATAAAAAATTATTTTATACAAAAAAATTAAAATTGAATAAAAATTTTAAAAAATTATATATTTATTTTTCTTGCCTTCTTATTTGCAAAGTCTCGAATGATATCGTCAAAATTTATAACATCCGTTCGTTCTTTTTCTATTAAAAGTATTATTAGATTTCGCAATCTTAAATCACCCATTGTGGAACGAAGATAATTTTTAATTAATTTTAATTTGAAAAGGCTTCGTTCACAACTATCGACACTGATAGCTATTGTTAAAAAAATTATTTGTTTCTATGTTGGGAATAGAGTTTTCCAACCTATACTTTTGAATAAACATTAATAGTTCAAGTGGCCTTTTCTCGTTTTTCCAAAATGACTTTGACCATAAGTACCAACATTACTAATATTAAAATAGTATGTTATCTTTCACTTGATTGGTTAAAACTAAGTCAATGTATATTATACAGAATAAATAGGTAACTGGTTCTTTTAATAATTATTATCATTGATTCTGTTGATTACAACATTTTTATGTTATTTAATAGAAATAAAAATATTTTTTTGACTGATTGTCAAAAAAATGATGATTGGTCTGGTGGCTTTCGAAATTTAATAAATGATTCTGGTTCATTTTTGAACGGGTTTTTTGTTAGGTGTCGGGTATTTGAACGGTTTTTGTTAAAAGAAAACTGGGGTCCGCTTGTTTATATAATTCGGTCAGGTTTAGAAAGTGTTTCCTTTTAGAGAGTGCTCTACAGTTTTCCTTTCGCCCCTATACAATTCACAGTGCATGAGTTCGTCTAGAACTTCATATTTTGGGCACAGTTCTTTTAATGGCTTCTCCAATCTCTTGAGGTGTCACCCAATCTCTCCGTGAAGAGCTGCGTCATTTTAAAACTAATCGCGGCATCTGCTTCGTGGTTTACTTGTGGTGAGTGATTTGATCATTATTGTCCCATCTGTCCTGCCAGTTATTTCAATTACTCAGGTTTCTGGCCCAGTCATTGTGTAATGAAAAAGAAATCTGCATGAAGATAACTCAGAAATTAGTGTTTTTGCCAAGCCCTCAGAAAAAAGGTCTTAAGTTTTCCACAACAAATTCAAACCAGAACAGAAGCAAATTTGTAAAGAAAAGTCCTAAAAGTCACAAAATCTTAAATTGGCCGTTTTTGTCCATCCTGTACCCAAAATGGATCATATCAAAATTAAACTAGATAAAATTCTGCGTAATAGTATGAAAAAATTATTGTTCTAGTTGACGAGCTATAGCCTTTTATAGAATCCCAATTTTTATCGATTTTTACCCAAAAAACAGTTTTTAGTTTTTGATATAGATGTCTCTTTTTGCCCATCTGACGGAAAGGTAGTCTATAGATAAGTGAAAATAGGCTCAATTATATGTAAATCTATGTATAAAATGACTTTGTAGATATAATAAACCCCCATCTGCAAGCTTTCAAACTTTTTTAGCCATTTATTAAAATTTTGCACATAGCTCAATTCCAGTGCATCTCAGCCGCAATGTTAACATTATCTGTGTAGAAAGTTAAATTTCATCTTTAAACGAGTAAATTTAACAGTTATAGAGAGACTGTTTTCCAAAATACCCTAATTTTTGCGCGGCCAGAGACGATTCCGTTTATCTTCAAGATATTCCAGGCTAACATTCAGCCAGCACTCACCCAACTGGTTGCTTCCTACCCGAAAAACCGACGTTTCAGTGGTCAAACTCGAAGGCACTCGCTTCTCCGTGCATTTTATTACCTCAGGAGTGCCACAAAGGTCCATTCTCGCCCCTATCAATCTTCATGACTGGTATTCTAATTCAATTCAATCCGAGAACAAATATTTTAAAAACACCGCCATGTATATTTCTTCTATGAACCCGGACATTGCCACCGCCCAACACCAGATCTTCAACGACTTAGAAAAATGATTCGAAATTTAAAACGGGGTAAACTCTAGTAAAAGTACCGCAACAAGCTTTTTTGTCCCCACAAATCAAACCTCTTCATGTTCAAAGAGCAGATCTCCTGAAAACTAACTTCCAAGTACCTAGTAGGAGTCACTCTTGACTACCGCCTCAAATAGAACCATCACATCAAAACCGTCACCAATCGGGGAAAAGCTATCTTCAGCAAGCTCAATTCCAAAAGTACGATATCACCCGACACCAAACTTCGGATCTTCAAGACAATCATTAGGCTAACCATGACCTACTCAGTCCCAGTTTAGAAAATGTCGTCTCATCAAGAAGATCCAAGTCGTTCAAAACAGATTCCTTCGATACGCCTTTGCCTACTCATACTACGTCACAAACAGACGCCTTCATGCCGACACAAAATTGGAAACCATCGACAATAACAACCGGATGCAGGCAGAAAATCTCTACCACTCCACCCAGTTCTCAGAAAATCCCATCATTCTTTAACTCGGACAGTACGAACCCCTACTACAACTTAGGTCACAGCCCCAAGAACATCTTCCTCCTTCTTGATATACCACCACCGTCTCCGCCAACAGGAGTCTAACCACTTTTCTTTCAGGTACCAAGTTCATCTAACGCTTTGGTTTAAACAACCCTGCACCCGCACAAGAACCCAAAGATTGACGCACCCACTCCGCACCTGCTTTTAGTTTAAAAAAAAGTTAAATTCAAAATTTTGAATTTTTTCTTAGATTTCATTGTCAATACATTTTTAATAATCCTGTAACGAAAATTAAAACGCTAAATTACACTACAATTTATTAACACTAAGTCTCGATTTATTTAAACACTCGGTATATCATGTCACTATTTATTTACGTTAATACTTGCACGTTTAAACTGGAATTAATTTGTCACCGGAACTCATGCAGCTTCCAGGAACTTCCATAGAATTTCTATACATTTCTATGGACTTCCAGAGTGCAAGCTAAGCAATATTTGAATGATTAATGATGTATCATGTATGACTCATCATATTTGAATCATCATACATAACGTCATCCATTAGTCATCAAATATAATTAAACATTGTTTCGTAACAATACAGTACTTACGTTTAGTTAGTAAGTTAGTTACTAAAATCACGATTCAAATATCTGTATCTTTAACGACTTAGAAAAATGGTTCAAAACTTAAAACGGGGTAAACTCTAGCAAAAGCACCGCAACAACGTTTTTTGTTCTGCTGCTTTTTTGGGAATCTGTTCTCGCTGCTCGATTATGCACACATAGTTTCTTCTCTTTCACAAAGAGAAAGCTAAACACGACTGGTGTTTTTTTGTGGATGCGACAAACATCAGTTAGCGTTAGCTCCCACCACAAGTCGCAAATACCAAGTTTGGCGTCAACGGTCAACGGAGTCCATCCTCGCTCCAACCGTATTCAACATCTTTATGAGTGATATTTCGATCCCGAGAACAAAAATTTTGCTATATGCCGATGATACAACAGTTTACACCTCTCCTATGACCAGGACCTCACCACCACCCGACTTCAAGAAACTATAAACGACCTCGAACAATGGTTCGTAACTTAGCATATCGGGGTAAATTCAAACAAGAGTACCGAGACGAAAAAACGAACGTTTTCATGTTCAAAGAGCCCATATCTTGAACAACAACCGCAGACAACAACCGAATCACGCTAAATTATCGAGTTCGATGGAACCATCACATCGACAACGTCACAAATCGGGGAAAAGCCATCTTCAGTAACCTTTGTCGATAATCAACTACAAGAGTACCATGTCATCAACAGTATCGGTCATCATTAGGCTGACCATGATGTAGCGTCTCCAGTTTGGAGAACCGCGGGCACCACTCACATCAAGAAAATGCAAGTCGTGCAAAACAGGTGTATCCACCTCGATGCAAACACAGAAACAATCGAAGAAAACATCATGAATCAAGCGGAATAGCTCTCTTAGTCCACTCAATTCGCAGAAAATCCGCTCATCGCTCAACTCGGACAATACAAACCTGGCTTCAGTATAGGGCACAGCCGACCCAAGAACATTTTCATTCAGTCCGACCTTACGCTACGCCCTCCGCCAACCAGAGACTAATCAAAAACGTTGTTTTTGGCACCAAATTCATCGACTACTTAGGTACCCAAAACTCGCACAAAGGCCATGTACTTACGCTCCCCTAGCGGCACTTGCGTCGTCTAAAAAAGGTTTTTTTTAATTTAACATGCTCTCTACCTTTCAGGACCCACGGACCAAGTTCTTCGAATACTTAGGTACCTACCACCGCGGACGCGCATAAGGACCAGTGGCGGAACTACCGGGGTGCGGTGGGTGCCACGCACGCGGGCACCCGGCTAAAAGGGCCCTCGGTTCTGCTGTGACTACTCAATCTTTAAAAAAATTTGATATAATACGTTTTTCTTATTGTTGTTTTTTTTTATGTTGTTACAAAAACAAGACCCCAGCCCCGCACACGGGCCTCTCAACTGCTTGTTACGCCACTGATAAGGACCGAAGAATTGTAGCACCGCACCGCAGGTTTCGTTATTTAACACACAAAGTACTAATTTCCCTTACCCTCTCAGGAAAATTGCCTTAAGTAAGAAAGTATTAATGTCCTCTTTAAAATTCCTCTTTTTTCCCGCGGTCTAGGCAACGAGGTAATAGGACTAATGGACGTCGTGCTCGGATTGATTACCACTCACGCGAGGCAACTGATTCTCCCACGATTGAGGGCTCGACCCCGCTTTGCTTCGAACTCTGCTAACCGCCTCTGAAAGATATCGACGTTCAACGTTCTAAGCATAGATTCTACTTCGCCTGCTGGAGACCTGTCATTATTGGTTTCCATCCCGACAGCTAAATTCGCATTGCCAGCGCTTATTCTAGATGGGGTTCT
Organism: Cantharis rustica; assembly: GCA_911387805.1. Taxonomy (NCBI): domain Eukaryota; kingdom Metazoa; phylum Arthropoda; class Insecta; order Coleoptera; family Cantharidae; genus Cantharis; species Cantharis rustica. Next base: position 15,834,438 of record OU426883.1, read on the forward strand.
TCCAACCACATCAAATCTCACGTCTGACTGACAGTCTTGATATGGCACTAATCGCATGTAAAGTCGGCAGCCCCCGGTGAACGGTTGTGTCCTAATTCCTTACCCGATACCAACTCAGGTGCTTATCGTCAGCCAGTGGCGGCTCGTAACATTTTCCAGTGGGAAGGCACAAAATTAAAAAAAAATATTTTTTTTATTTATAATGAAATATTCTATCCTTCTATCCTTATTGTTAGAAAAATGTTCAATTACTTTATCATCATAATCTGGTATTCCTCGAACAAAGTTTTTTCAATAAACAGCACTGCCAGAGCATTTAATATGCATTTAATTTAATAGCTTTGTGAAATCAATTTATCGGGTGCAATATTTAATTTGGTTTGTAATTCTGTCAGACTGATAAAATTTAATTTTATAAAAAAAAATAGATAAAATTTGCGTTGTATAACCTAATGGTTTAATAAAAGACCAGAATCGTTCACAAATTGATTCTTCATACATGTAACGAAATATTACAACTAATTGTTGATTTGAATAACCCTTTTTTTTAAATTAATTTTTACATGTTAAATAAATAATCTGTAGTTTCGTCCGCTTCTATAGCTAAAAAATTTGCTGAGTTGATTTGCTTGATGACTTTACTTTTATAAATTGCAAATATTGCGTATAGTAGTTCGTTTTTGAAGTTCCTTTAAATAATTTTGCTTCTTTTATATTATTTACGCCAAGAACGGAATGAAATTCATAAGCAAAATCGAATTCAGCAGCAAAATCTATTAAACCCAAATAAATACGATAATCGATAATATAATCGAATATCGATAATCCCTAACTCATTATAAGCAATTTCTGCATTTATATATGATGTAAATAACTTCACCGTTAGTAACCCACGGAAATTTTTCTTTTTTTAACAACAAACAATAAAAACAAAATAGTTTACTAGTAATATGTATATTGCACAAAATGTATATTAAATACTTCATACATTTTAAAAGTAAAAACATAAAAACACAACTTGTAAACTAACTAAGCAACACGTCATACACTTCTGATGTTATGAACCCAACTGATTACCGATAAGGGTTTCTTAGAGTGTGACCCATTTTCAACCTGTCGGTCAACTTTAAAAATGCATTTTAGTACATACAACTTGACTGTCGAGCACTAGCGTTAGCTTGCGTTTGGGTGACAATTTGCGTGACTCTGTTATAATAGTTTGTTGGAATAAACTACAAAATAATGTAATATAAAATTTATTTTTTAAATAATTAATAATTAATTAAAAATTAATTAGAAAATAAATAAAAATTAATTAAAAAATAAATAAATTATTTTAAGCTAAGTCTTGTTTTTGGTTTTGGGATGGAAGGGCACGTGCCCCTGTGTCTTTTAAGACAAGCCGCCACTGTCGCCAGCTAAACTAAAGATGTGCGAACTTGTCCATTTAAGATTCAGATGCAAGAATTATTATTGTATCTATAAAAAAAACCTCTGAGCTCAGTTAGCGTGCTACAGCTTCCAAAAATTAAAAAAATAAAATATGTTTTTTTTTGGAATTAATTTTGAAAATTCACATTGCATTACGCTAGGTTAACCCCTTAAAGTTGTTAACTCTGGTGAGTGAAAAGTAAAAAAGTGAAAATTGGCAGGACGACAATGTTTGGTTGTCTGCTCGTTCGAAAATAACACAAATGTTTTGTCGGTTTTTAAAAGAATCATAAGCTAGTATAATTGTTTGCATAAATTAGCAATATTTTACGCAATTAGCATTACCTACTTACGTACGTACTATGTTTATAAAATTAAAAAGTAGAAGAATTCCCACCGTAAATAATTTTAAAATTACGATAAAAGGAATATGTAGGTCACAGGTATTGATTTAAATTTGACGGTAACTGTAATTTGTATAAATTAAAAAGATTCACAAATAAATAATAAGTATTGATTGTAGGGAATCGAAAAATATCGGTGAGGCGGCGTTTGAATGGCCAATGGAATGCAAGTGTCGAAAGCGCGATAATTTAAATTTTAATGATGGAAAAATGAAATTAAAACGCCATTTAATTTTTTATAATTCGAATGTTATCTTATCTGCAATTAATTATTGTGTTATTACACTGTTATTAAGTAGGTTGATAAATATAAATCGTATGATAAACAATTTTATAAGTTTAAGTGTTTAGAAGTGATTTTCGATTAAAAAAACAAAAACAGCGAATTAAAGATTTTCCTAGGGTTATCTTTAGATAATATAAATTTGAATTTAGAATATTGGAATATCGAGTGATGAATCATGGTCTCGAAATACTCGCGCGGGGAGCGGGTTGCATTTGTACATTGTAAAACAGATGATGATTGTAGGGCAATGCGAAAGGTGAATTGATCCGACTGCGAGAGAGGCTTCGTTTGTTTTTTGTTTATCAATCGATACAACATACAATGCCTATGTTTATGTTGATAGCATTTCTTTGACATTTTATTTGGAGGTTACTTTTTAAGTGCGAGGAAAATTTCCTCGCTTGTTATATTGAGAAGTTATAATTAAAACGTTATGACCCGCATTCAATGATATCCTAGTATTAGTCATCGCGGTTATTTCCTTTAAGGTTGGCTGTGCTCATGCGCCGAGCTCGAACCAGAATGTGCCGTAGCGGTATACTAAAAATACTGGAGGTATCGATGGGGGTACCGACTGAATGATCAGAGTGCGTATGACTCATTTTAAAAGCTTTTTAGTCGTCATCGTTTGCGATATGTGTGGATCTTGTTCAACTACTGTACAAGACGAAAACGCGCGTTAAATTAATTGCGTAAAATCAAAGATGTTCCGTATGGGCTGTCGCTAAAATCGTACGACACCCTTCCAAAATGTTAATTAGTTTTAGTGTTTTTCAAAAATGTTCTTATCCGTGTAAATCTGTGTAAGTGCAAGTGTTAACCTAATGAATGTAAATATTGGTCCCAAATACCGATAACCACCTAATTTGCACTTGCCACTCAAAATTATAATTTTGCAATTTTTGGATTTTAAATTATTGGTAAGATTTTTAAACTATTACTTTTTCTTAACCGCCTTTATCGTTTACGTAATTGTACACATTATCATTTTTTTAATGTTTTCCAAACTTTTATCCTCGCACATACCTTCGCATTAATTTCCAAAATCGATATACACACGTTGCGAAAAATGCACTCCGTCCAACTTTTTCCAAATTTTAATTTTTATCAAATTGTTTGATAATGGATCTTTTTATCAATTCAAAGTGACAAAACTCGACGAATTATAATAAATTAAACTGTTAATTATCTTACAAATGGGTTAATCAAAATTTTAAAATATTAAATATTGTATGTTATGAGTCATTTAATAAGGTATATTACGAGACGTTAATGAGCGATTCATTAATAAATCAATTACATTTTTTAAAATTTAGATATTTGCACAACTCGTTTTCTAATTTGCAATCGGGCAAGGTTTTTCTCTTTGAAAAAATTTATATTTCATAATTCACATGCTTGGCGTAAACTTTAAAACTGCTAATTGTTGAATCAATTAAGGATGAATATGTAGATTATTACACTAGCGACAATTTTTACGCTCGATAAATTGAATTATCGTCCACTAAAATGTATTTTACATATTTTTACACATATTTTTTCAAACTTCAAAAAAACATTTTTCGTTGTGTAGACAATATCTTTTTTCGTTTTTCTTTGACCTTGACGTTTTAATTAGTCAGATTCATTTAAATAAAACCAATTCTTAAATCCACAACCTGTCCATACACACCCGAGTCGGAAGTTCTCGCTCTGTAACCCAACCAGCGATCACGTCCAGCCACTACCGTCGTTGTCGACGCAATAACTATCAAAATGTAAAATTTTAACAGTAATTTTCAAGTCGACATTTTATAAAAACCGCCGGCGTAGTCGTTCACTGAAAGAATCGATTTTAAATCGCGATCTCCTATTTATAATCGATTTTTTTGTGCCCGAAAAAATTTGTAAATTTTTTACTAATATTTTCTGTTCGTTCCCAATTTTTTTAGTATTCTTTCACATTATAGGCGGTGGCAGTCATATTTTTTATGTCGGGGATTGGGGGGGGGGGGGTATTTCTGTAAAATATTCAAATTTCAAAAATATACGAGTATGAAGTAAGGGCATTGCTTTAAAACACTATCAAACGTTAGTTGGGGGGGGGGGGCTTATGACTGCCTTTGATTGGAGAACGATGCACGAATAAAACGAAAGTATGGACTAGGGGGTGTTCCACACCCCTCAGACCCCCCGGATTTTTACCCACGTTTTGTGTCTCTGAAGACGATCATGATCTGATGCTTGTGTACGTCGACTGCTAAAGCCGCGATCCTCGGTTCCATCCCGAGCGGAGTAAAAACTTTATTCTGACGGTCTTCTCTCGGCAGGCAATGACAAAAACTCTTCTGAAAGGAAGGGATAACTATGCTCTTACGTAGGGCGAAGGACTCCGAGAGAGATTTGTGTCTTTAAAGGCCGGATTTGAGGAGCATTTGTGCAAAAGCCGTTAGTAATTTTAAATATACGTAATTCTGAAATTTTGATAAAGTTTAAACTGTCAAACAATACAGAGAAAAAGTTTGATTCGCCCACGTTTTGATGTTCGTCGACTGCTAAGCGAAGATTCTCGATTCTCTTTCAACAGGCAATGGCAAACCACCGAGGTATCTGCAAAGAGAACTCTTCTGAAAAAGAAGTAGTCACTATGTTCTTACTCTGAGAGAGATTTTTGTCTTTAAAAGCCAAATTTGAGGAACATTCGTGCAGAAGCCGTTAAATCCACTTTTTAAATAATGTGGCAAATTTGCAAAAACGTATGGCATGCGATCGTCTCAGTATTTTGAACTGGATTTTATTTGCAAATAATGTCTTAGGGATTACACTATCTAATTCTAAAAATTTTGATAAAATTAAACTGTCAGTGAATAGAAAAAAAAAAATTGAATTTATCGGTTTTTGTATAAAATTTAAATGTTTGAAATCTAATTAATTTATTTGGACAATAAAATCAGTACCATGAAGTATTTTTATTGAGTACATAGTATTATATAATTATTACAAAAAAAAATAATAGTGAAATAAATTTTAATTTCAAAATTTAAATACTAGAATACTGGATTTATTGGGTTTTGCACAAATCCTTAAGTTCGCACATGATTTTACATAGCAAATATCGATTTTTGCTCAAATCTGCCTTCGTAAATAGGTAAAAGAGCATTGAATTAGTACCAAATGATATATAACTCATTTCCAGTTCAAAGTGGATTTAATGGCTTTTGCACGAATGCTCTTCATCGAATGTTTACAAACAATTTTGGAAGTTTTACAAACATTTAAAACTTCCAAAATTCAGTTTAAATATTTTCTCGACTGAATTCAGCTTTAGCTGTAGTTTAAGTTTTAAAGTTTTAGCGAAAAAGGCTAAAAAACATTTTGCGTACTATTCAATGTGATAGATGGCTTTTGTACTCCCTGTGGCGGAGAAAGTTATCTTTACGTACCAATTTACAATATCAACTATAACTTAGAGACAAAACAAATAAAAATTTGTGTGTTTCCTCAAGGACATAGGAAAGCTATTTATCACATCGAAAAGTACGCAAACTACTGTTTACAATCTTTACGCGTGGTTGACTTGGGGTCATAACCTCTTATTTGGGATTTTATCTATTAAAAATTTCTGCCTTGTTCCGTTTTGTAAAACCAAGGTTTTTGTTTTTTTAATTTTTAACTAAAATTGGACTTCAGATCCCAGATCTGAGAGAACTCATATTACGTGCTTTCTTTTTAAGTTCAAAATCGGCAATTTACATTTGTCGATATTGCGTTTATTTTGTCGATAACAATCGCTTACATAATAAACAATTTGTAAATTTTTGCGAAAATCCAAATATTTACATTTATACTAGAAATACGTAGAAATTTTATTTAAATAGATTATTAAGATTTATTTTACCACTTTATGACAGGGAAGTACTAGAAATATTTGGAAAATTAAATAAAATTAAATAATAAATAATTAAAAATTTCATTGTTATTACAGTGGACAATTTTACATTTAATCAAAAGTAACATATATTGAGAACATTTGTTACAATTTTTTACATTTTACAAAACTACCATAATTATTATAAAATTCTTTTTTATATTTAAAGTTAATTGCTAATGAATAATTCATTTTTTATGGTATTATTTTGTGATTTTGCAGGATTTTTTGATATTTCTAAGAGAAAATAGCTCCGGCTATGATTTATTGATTTTTTATATTTTGTTAATGGAATATCGGTATATAGGGTGCTCCGTGAAAAAATTACTTAATTAGAAAATAATGTAACGAAAATTAAAACGTTTATTTATTTCTAAAGGGCTAATACAAATATTTACAGTATAATTAATGACAATATAGAATAATTACTACACACTAAGAATTTACACTAATACTAAAATACTACAATTAATAACAATTATTAAACAATAAATCTGAATATTTATTTATTTTCACACCACTATTTATGTACACTATATTTCTGTTGACATTTGTTAGTCAGAATTATCCGTGATAATTCGTGATCCGTATAATTTATCCGTGACAGGAAATCGCGCTGCATTTATACTTAAATGCAGCCTTCCAGAATATTCCATAACCATCCAGGAATTTCCAGGCGCTTCCATGCATTTTCTAGATCGTACATTCATCTATATTTGAATGACTAATGCCGTTATCATGTATGACTCATCACACATGACGTCATACATTAGTCATCAAATATAATTAGACGTTCTTTCGTAACAATAATATTCCTAAATCGTTCAAAATAAAATTTGAATGAATGATTTTTTAAATTTCTACTATTAATTTTTTTCCAATGATGGTGAAATTCTTTACAAACAATCTCCTTATTGTCTGAATTTAACGGCTTTCGAGTTATCAAATAAAATTAGTAAAAAATATAAAATAATAAATTAAACAAAACAATAAATTCATAAAATTATCTAAATTAATTTATAGCTAACAAAAAAGCAGAAAAATTATAACTTGGAATTTTTGAACATTTTTATACTTATTTAATTTATAACTCAAAAACCGTTGATTTTAGGCAAGAAAGGGTTATAATTTTCATTAGCTAGAATTTCACGTTCTTTAAAAAAGCTCGAAGAAAAAATCAATAGTTTCAGTGCTATGGACATTAATTTTTGTAATACTCATATATAAGCGCTAGTTCGTAGGTTTCTATAGCAGGTGAACTTTTGCCCAATATTTGAATAGGTAGTTTGCAAAAATATTAAAAATTTTTTTTAGTGATTTGTGTGTACGAAGTTTATTCAACAACAGTAAATAAATCCTATGGTATCGGTGGTAAAGGTTTCCTGTTTTTTCGTGTGGTTCGACGTACGGAATATAATAACAAATATAGTAAAAACAATTTAGACAATTAAATACACACATACATATGGACATGATAAAGCAAGTGATTCATCTTCAAAGTTCCCTCTATAAATACTATAATTTTACGATCTACTTTTATGTGCATCTTGTGTATAAAAGAACGCTTTGTTGCTAATATTTGTTCATAAGGTATTTATTTTAGGTTTGGTTCGAGTTGATTCAGCTGTTTATTTTTTATTGATTTTTTCATAACTTTCTACTTGAACGTTTCTAAAAATATTTCTGATATTTAAAATCTATAAAAATTCTTCTTTTGCGGAAAAGCTTCCTCCATACACTCGACCTTGAAGGCAAGCGCCATGGCGCTAGGCGTAATAATACTTCGAATAATTTCTTGATTAACACCAATTTTTTCAATTATACAGAAAAAAATAAAGAAATTATTTTGTCATCAGATTTATGCATTTCGACATTTTAAAATCACTCGAAATCAAAAATAATATATTGTTGATGTATTGATGCAATTGTTTGATAAACATAAAAATTGTCTACACAATAAATTTTTGTACCAATTTTCAATGCATATTAGGAAATTCTGACTCATTCGAAAAGAGCTGAATCGAGGATAATATTTTGTAATCCAGAAGTTGCTGAAATGGGTCAAACTTCGAAATTTTTTCCACCAAATTTTATCTCATAAGCATTGGATTAGCCGTTTCTTATCGGTGTTTAATTCACACGGTTTCGAGCTATTATTTGTTGAAATTCCATTTAAACTAGGGTACCCGGATATATGACTAAAACTTAAGAAAAATAACCTAAAATGGTGGTTTAAATTCTGAGAAACTATGAGGTGTTTTTGCTTTTTTCCTAACGGATTGGGTTCATAGTGTTTTCAAACCACAACCGATTATAAAATTTTTTGGTAATTCCAGAGATAATAATGGTAGTCACATAATTTGGTTTGTTGCCGTAGTCAAGTATATTGAACTAAAAGGTACCTATAATTATTTTCTCCTTTATATCCAAAACTGAAAATCGAGTTCAACCATGTTCAATCTCTTCGACAGTTTATATAATATTCAGTAGACTCATATTTATCAAAATGCTGATCTTTGATATGTATTTCCTGGAGGGTGCTGGTGGGCTGAATAAAGCAGTATATTATCACATTGCTTATCAGTGCTTCGTAAATTTACAAGCTTTGCTCGACCAACTATGCTGATAGTCACAAGCTGTCGAAACACACAGTAAGACAAAATTTTGAACGTGGGAGCAGGAAGAGAACTTTTTTGTTTGTGGAAGATAAAGTACCGTGGGTAAATTTATACAAGGTACTTCAATAAATGTAATACGTTGTTGCTTTTAAATACGTTTGAAGTATACTTATTGGAACACCCTGTTTATAATATAAAGATATCGGTAAAGCTTGGTGATCTGTGGTGATCACCACATAGGAGTAAATTCCTATGCGAATTTCCACAAAAATACGAAAGATCAATCGTAACATTGAGGTTAGGAAATTTTTGATTTTTATCACAATACACGGACTATAAATAGTGGCGCCCGATAACTGACTTCTGGTTTCGTTCTATTTGCAGTTATGTGCTGATGTACTTATTGTTATTACTACAAATCAGAAATTTTGAAACGTAATTTTTCAGCTGTCGTAAAGTTTCTAATATTACAATAAAACGATACAGTTCGCGTTTGCTTTGAAATATGAAAGTTTACATTGTTTTAAAATATAACAACTTTGTCATAATTTAAAAAGGTGAAAGGAAAAGAGCCAAATAATTTTGTGAATAACTTTTGTGCTTTAAATAACTAGACAATTTTGTAGTAGAAAAACGTTGTATTTAAAAATATTTTCTTACTAAACCCAATATTTTATTATTTTGAGTTGATAAAATACTCAGCTTATATTAAGTTGTGATTAAGCAGTTCAATGTTTCAGTCGAGCTATTTTATTATTTTTTTTCTCGTAAAAATAGTAAAATTTTCTAAGTGATTAATTTAATAAGCACGAAAATACTCACCGTCTTTTGCAGGTGTATTTCGTGATAATTTAGTTTTAATATTTATTATTATACTTATACTATATAATATTTATTATTACATGCTATTAAATACTTTTAATCGTTTAAATATTATTTAATTTTTTTTAAACAAACATTTTAGAGATAAATTTGTTAACATTAAAACTTAAAAGTATAAATAATTTCCGTCCCCCTGAAAATATAATAAAAATTTTTTTAAGTAAAAAGTTTGTAAACTGTTCAACTACGCCTTTGCTTTTAAAAGTCATTAAAATTACAATACACTGCAATCATCTCGTATTTTTTATTATCTTGCTATATTTCTTATCATTAAAAGTTGATTTTATGTATGATATTGGGTTCGTGTAATCAAATAGAAATATTCAATTAATTTTATATTCGAATTTTGATTTTTAATTAAAGAATCATAATTTAAAAAATATATTAATAATTTATTGTAGAACATAATCAACAAATTAGTTATATAATATTAAATCGAAACTGATAAATGAATTCACAAATATGTTTAAGTGATTTTGATTTGCTTACAAATTATTAGTTTATCAATTACATTCATATAAATCAAGTTATTAAAGGTCGGACTACGAAAAATTTGATTTCAAATTAGAATAAGCAAATTTATAAGGTTAAAATCGTTAATCGGAGGAATTTACAAAATTGATCTTCTCATGTATAGGGTGAAGCAATAAAATTATTTTATTCCTATTAACTGGCACAGTAGTTTTCGTAAACTGCCAAAATAATTAAGTCGTCACGAAAAGATTTAATCTACAGGACTTCTGAAACAATTACTTGTTTGTAAGGGGATTATATCGTCCTCCTGTAATGTAAATGCATGAGTAGTACTTAGGGTTACTTATGACCCTTTGTTGATGCTTTGAGGTTAATACAGTGACGTCATTCTTAAAACCTTCGAGATAAATGAAGTTTTTAACCGTGAGTCATCACAAAACCAAATTTCGAAGGACTTTTTTCATTTAGACTTTTTCAGCGGGTTACGGCGTTTCAGATTTTCAAAAAATATCCTAATAACAAAAATTTGGGACGAAGCAGTTTCGCGTATCACCCTGTAGTCGAATCAAGTTATGAATGGTGATGATAAGGTTACAACACTTCCTGAAAACCCGGATATAATATAAACTTCCTATTTCGTAATATCAGAATGAAACGAATAAATTTTTAATATTTTTGAAAAATAAAATGCAAATTTTTGCAAATTCCATTCACTATTAAGTTACTATATTATATCCAATTCAAGTTTGAAGTTTTAATCCAATTACTGCTTGAAATGCTTTTTACGAGAAATAATTATAATTGCGTTTCATTAATAAAAAAAAAGTTGTAGGTAATTCTATTTTTTATAAAATTGCGGAATCAATTTATTTCGCTGAAAACAGGATATGGTGTAATATTATGATTACTTTTACAATAGAATCTTTTCGCTCTTAATTATCACATTATCTATTATATTCGAATTTGAATTTTTATTTTCCAGACGGTCATCTACGGGGCAATTCGAATTTTTCATTTTGTTTTCGTCAAACGAATAAGTTAAAATTAATTTTTTAAATATTTTTAATTTTTTTATCCTATAATTATTTAAAATATATTAGTAGCGGGACTAAGCCGCAGCGGGATCACTTTTTTCGAGTTAGTTCTAAATTTGGTTATTTGAATTTTGATTTGCGGTTTTTGTATTTATTTAATTTGCGGCTTAATACAATTAATTTCTGAAATTTAGGGTTTTGCGAGACTTTCGGTATGGTAAAAGTTATTTTTTGAAGTGGGAAGATTTGGGAATCTGAACAGGCAAAGTTTTGGTTATCGTGAATTGCAGTCTTGCTAACATAATAAATTTTTGTATGTTTATTTTTTAATGACGTAGTCGAGCGTCAGCTTCTTTTGTCAATCTTGTAGTTTTGTATATTTGCAAATAGTTTTATCCGGGTTAAATATCCGGCTCAGAAATATATTGTTTTAATTAAAAAACTATTTAATTATTAAAATTAAAATGTTTAAAATTAGACACATTAAAAAATTGTTTTTTTGGAATCTCAAAGATCACGAGTTAGTTATTTTCTATGCATCCTATGCCCAAAAAAGCTCTAAACGAAATTAAACTAGATGAAATTCTGCGTAGAGTTAAAAAAGAATTAATTTTTTAGCTTTTAGTTTTCGAGATCCGGCCGTCCAAAAAAACGCAGTTTTCAGTTTTTTTTATAGAGATTTCTTGTTTATTTAACGCAAAAGTAGTTATATGTATGTAGATCTAGTGCTCTAATGGGACTCTACTTGAAGTTTGTAAAAAGAAGAATGTAAAAAGTAGCAAAAAGAGTAAATAATAAATTTTAAAATCTTGAAGCTAGGGCTAGGGGAAGTCTAGCTTCACTGATCTAATAAGAACAAAGATCTACATTAAAAACTGTAAACTACATTTTTTTGGACAAAATTCAAAAAAAGTGGGCTTGTTGGAGGGAACGTAATTTAAAAACTATAGAAGCTAGAACAGAATTTCGTCTAGTTTAATTTTGTTTGACTTATTTTGGACATTTGGATCCAGGAAAAGTATACAATGACGACTATAATGTCAAATTCATTTGTGGCTTTGGAACCATGGTATAAAATTGCATGTTTTTCCCAACATTTAATTATGGGTAGCTAGTTTTGAGATCTTTTTGGGTATTCAGACTTGTGTCTAAATTTGCAGTTTTCGTGTAATGCAAGTAAAAATGGACTTAATTTGAGCATTAGTTATAATAAAAAGTTTGTTTTGAGAAAGCACGCCAAGTATAGTAGCGAAAACATTTTCGCCCTCTTCCAAACCACGACAGACTCATGATTATTATTAAATTTTCCACGCGAAGCTTGGTAATGATAAAAAATATAAAATGCGTAAAAATTGCTCATAAATTTTATGTGACTGTGACAAGATAACAAATTAGCAATATTGATGACAACATACTATATATTTGAATATATTTTTCAATTTAAATCGAATTACTTCATAAATTCGTTCCGCATGTTAAACACGATAATTTTATATTATTTTACTTTTTAGTGCGTATTTGATTTGAAGCAAGTTTTTGTTACGAATGCTAAATTTTGCATGGAAGTTTTTGACCCAATTTGTAAAATATATTAGCAGAAGTTATCAATAAAAATATCTGTTGGCGATTTATCAAGTTTGAAAATAATCCAATAAAAATTTTTACGATGGAAGTTGTAAAAATTTTCGAAGGAAGAAATTTAAACTTTAAACATGAATAATTCAATTTCATTGATTTTTCCTGTTTAAAGTTATGGTAACCTAATTTTGTAAAAGTAATAATTTTTGTTTGTGCAAAAAGTGAAGTTAATTTTTAACCTCAATGTTATATTTTGATTTTTATTCGTGTGAATAGAAAATAGTAGCTTGGCACTAATGTCAATTTTTCGCAACTCTTCCAGATATAGCACGTGACGTGACGAACACGTCATGTCGGCAGTGTGTCTCGAACTATCAGGCGGTAGGCCTCGAGACGGCCTCAAGTTGCCTTTGAATAGGAGCTTGAGTGAACCTGGTCCACCGACACCAACACATCTTTTCCTCAGTCCACCAAAACGCTGCAAACTGGAGTCGACAAGTATCAGTCTTCCTACAAGTCCATGTGCCGAAAGTGCTACACTGCAGCGAGCTTTAATTTTGAAAAAGGTGAGCACACTAGACGCAGATGGACTTAAGACGAAGCTTGATACGACGAGACCAGGACCAAGGACTTTCCTTATTCTCGATTGTCGTCCTTTTATATCGTACAACATGAGTCATATTAATGGAGCAATTAATATTAATTGTTCGGATCGATTCAATCGACGGAGATTGCAGCAAGGTAAAGCAACCCTTGCCGACCTTGCCACGACAAGAGAAGGCAAAGATATGTTAAAGAAACGTTCGTACAAAGAAGTTGTTATATACGATGATGGAACTTGTGATAAGGAAAGAGTTACGTCAGCACATCCTTTATTACTCGTTTTGTCATCTTTGGTAGAAGACAATCGAGAGCCAATTCTTCTTTTGGGTGAGTACCGCATTATTTTTATTATTTACGTATTATTTTTCTTCGTTTCATTTTTTTGCTTGGGCCACTGCCAGCATTACCGTGTTATATTTTGTTTATTTGTATACTACTTACAGCTGTGACTAATACCCCATATATGCAACTTGTCCTATTCTTAGAGTTGAAAAAACTGAGAATATCTAATTTTATTTTATGATAAATAGTGAAATTCGGTATAATTAGAAAATTAATTCAAAAAATCATCTTTGATTTGCTGTCAAAATTTTTGATATACCTAGTACCCCCGTACTATATGCAGTATGCACTATAAGCATCTGCGAGCTTAAAACTCGCCCGGCGAGCGAGCAACTGATATTTCCAAAATTTTGTCGAACAGGTGAGCACAAAATCAAACTCGCTTCAAACGTTGAACCTGTGCATTGGATTGTTTTGTCTACGACTCGACGCGATATGTACTTACGAATCGTGTTCGTACAAGAATATTATTATTATTATTATTGTTCGTTTATTTGCAATAAATAAATCGTAAAACTCCAAAGACAATAGGCACTTTTCCTTGTGAAATAGGTTATCGATTTTACTTTAAACATTGGAACGTGATGTTTTCCCTGAAAAATTTATATTTTCCGGGTGGTCAAATGTATATTTAAAATTCATATTATTAAATCATGACCAGTGAGTCACGAACGCTCACTTTGACCTATGTATATGCAACCAGTTTTCTATTAATCTTTTTGTTTTATTTCGTTTTTCTAATACGATTTTTAGCAAGTCAACATTAGATGACCTTACATTTTGATAAGCATGAAAAGCAATGCTTATAGCTCATCTAATTCCAGTATTTACATTTTCTTCATTTTTTATTTATATCATATCAATATATATAATATATTAGCAGTGCGGTACTACCATCCGCGGTTCTGTTTTACGTTCGTAGACCAATCTACGAGTTACGATGGAGAATTTAAACAAAAATCACCCACTTAAAAAATACACGTTAGCATTAGGCCCAAAGATCTCAGTCACGTCTTTTTGTAGTTCTTCTCTCTAGATCTTCTTATTTTGGCAACCTCACTTTTCTGTTACTCATCGATGATGCCATCTCTATCTCTTCGTTATCTTTCTTTTTTTTATAACTGACCAAATGATTTGATAAAGATACTTCAAAGCATAAACACAATATAATGAAAACCTTATCAACTATTACGAAAATCTATTTATACTAGAATAAAAGTTTAATAAAGCTTATTATTGATGAAAAGATTAATACATCAAATTTTAATAGTAGTAATAGTAGAACAAATTAATTAGAAATTAATTTTTGATCTATAGAAATAATAAATGTGCTATAAGAATAATATTTGCTGGTACATGCAAAAAGCTGATGTATTATGCAGTACTAAGTCTTGGTTTGAGAAAAAAATTTGGTCATTTGGTTATGAATTAAAAATATTTTTGCATACACTAGGATTCGAATAATACAATATAATATACTATTGTTTTAATTTTGTTTTGTTAATGCTATAACTTTTCTGATTTTTCTGTTGTATTTTATGTGTTAAACTTGACTGTATAAAATTAAATAAGCCATATTTACTCCTTAATTTTCAATTTTAATTTTAAACGTTTCTAATTTTTACCTCTAAATGGGCATTACACCGTCGCTATTGATTTTTTTACTACAATCTAAAAAACTAAAATCAAAAGGTTTTTGGTTATCGATTAAATTAAGTAAAAAAAATTAAAAATCAAAGTTTTTTTTTAAATCTTGTATCTTTTAAACGAAACATTTTATGATGTTATGTTATTTAAAATAATAAACAAATTGATACTAAAAAAGTTACAAAACAAGAAATAAATTTATAAAACTATTAACTTTTATTTTGGTTTTGTTGTAAAATAAATTAGTTTTTCTAAAAAAGTTGATTAGACAAAGGTTGTGGTTCCTTAAATTTTTAACGTTTTATTTAAAATATTATAGGGTTAAAAAAATGTTTTGAATTTTTACGAAACTTTTAGATTAACGCTTTTCTTAGTCTTCTGTTTTCTGTTATCGATTATCGTCTTGAAGGTGTACTTTGGTCGCGGAGATACCCTGTATGTAGCACAAAGTCTGCACGTATTTGTCATAATTTGCTATAATAAAGGGTGTAGGACGTTTAAGTGCACTACAAGTTTTAAAATTTCAACTACACTATAGGAAAGAGGACAATTTTCTGAGTATAATGCAACAAAAATTTTCGAGGATCGTCTCATTTTCGAAAAAAGAGCATTTGAAAGTTACTAAAAGCAGGGAGATGTACTATGATACACCCCGATGCCTTGAGTACCACCACGGTAACTCGCACGTTGAGCTCCTGCTATTATTTTTGTTGACGGTACGTGTGCTTTGATATACTCTTAATGCTGTTGTCAGTTGCGGTCGACACCCGGACCAGTTCTATGGCTTCGAGTTCCACTCTTGGCGAATTCTGTCATTCTTCAGGGATATTTTTAAACTGTTATGTGTAAAGAGAAAAAATAAAGCAGACCCTGTTTTATTTTTTGCCTTACTCAACAACGGCCTATCATACACCGGTGTTAAAACATGGAAATTTTTGATTTTTCAAATTCGATTTTTTCGAAAACCTTTAGGTGATCCTCAAAAATTTTTGTTGCATTATACTCAGAAAAGTGTTCTCTTTCTTATAATGTAGTTAAAATTTTGAAATTCGTGGTGCACTTAAACATCTTACTCCCATAATAAAGAGACGACGTTATTTTGACGTTGAATTAACGTTTATGTTGTGTTTATTGAATGTGTATTTAAAACAAGTCCATACATTTACTGGAGGTTATATTAGATTTCCGCTCAGACCCCGATGTGCACTGTCACGACCTAAAAAGTTTATATTTATTAAAATCGAATCAACAGTGTGGTATAAGGCTTAAATCGACAGCTACTGAATAAAAATTACACTAGTAATTGTGTTCAAAAGGAAATCTTTTCTTTACTTTTCCATACCAGTTGCTACTGAAATAAAAATTAAATATTAATGTTTGATTTAAGTTAATTGTATTGATATACAAAATTAAAAAATTCATTCTACAATTTTAAAAAATTCATTAACTGCAAAGCATTATTTTATAGATATCCGTTTTATTATTTAACATTTATTAGTTTATTCTTCTTATAGAGGAACAGAAAGGTTCAAGAAATTGAAAAGCAATTAGAAAAAAAAAGATTGTTGCTAATTAAAATCTCCGGGGACTATTTTATTTGACTATAATGTACACACAAAATTTTTAGAACTGATCATGAACTGACAGAGCAATCATGCGAACATATTATGAGATGGAAAGTTATAGGGATAAACATTTATTAACGACGTATAAATTTTAATAGTAATCAAGCTAAATAAAAATATTAAAAATTGTTTTACAAAATTTAGACATTATTTATTAAATTGTAGTTGACCGTCTCGTGTTTGTTATATAGAAAATATGGTTCACGTTATATAGAATATTAATAAACGTTATATAAAAAAAATTATGTATAAATTACAACTACAATAAAACTGCATTATTTTATGCGTTTAACAGACGTATAAAAGTTCTGGAACCCTGAACTTCTAACCAAACCAAAGAAAAATAAAAAATTATTTGAATATTATAGCTATCTGACGAGTTTACCTAAAAGCGAAAAAATTGAAAATTAATTAAAATTTGAAACTTAAATGAGCTTAATTTCCATATTCGCTCTCACCACATTAGAGATATTTGTGACTTTTTTCAATCTTTCATTATTCGAATATACTAAAAAAAAATTCAAATAATATTATACTACCCGCTCCTGTATACCGAGCTGTTTCAAGATTTATGGTACACTTCGAAGTTATTCACGCTCTGGCAATAATTTTCCAAAAAATGTCTCAACTTGGAGAAAATTTATCTCTTCATAAATAACGATCAAAACACCACAAATGCTTTAAATTTTTCTTTTGCGTCTTGTTTTCCTGCGACGTATAATATTTACATGTCATATTATTTACATAATTTAATTTAGTTACGTTAATAATTCAAAAAGTTTAAGGTTTAGTAATTTTTATCATTCATCATATGTGTAACTGAAATTTTTTCGTGTCTGCATTATTTAAATTTTATTTAGTCATTTACAAATATATACAGGGTGACTCACGATGCCATGAGTTACAAATTTTAAAGCCAGGTAGTAATTATGCACTTGAAAGATTACACACGAGTGCTATCATTTTTATTGATTATGTACAAAAATATTTAATAATTTATGGCTTGAGGAGATGAGTTTCATTTTTATTCGGTTTGGAGAAAAACTTGAACTTTCTTATTTGTTGTTAAATCGATAAGCAGCGCTTATTAAAGTTGGATAAATCTTTGTTTACTTAAACTACCTTATACATATTTATTTAGTAATTACATAAAATTTTTGATATGCTTTTTCAGTATGACCGTGAATCATAATATAAATAATATGACGACAGATTTACTGCTTTTGTAGTTTACTCTCCCGTTTACATGTTATGTTATATAAATATCTGTAGTCAAGAGGTTTTTTATTATTATTATTATTTTTCATAATGCGTACGACTATAATAGTAGGTTGGTATCTCCATCTTATCTCATTAAGGGGCACCACTAGTGTGACTGCACAAAAAATATGTGATTTTCAGGAATTTATCGAAAGAAAAGTTTTGAAATTTCGAGGATATATTTGTGTATAAGTTGTAATTTTTTGGTATGAAAATATTTCATTTTCATTTTTTTCTCAAAAACGACATTTTTCAAATTTGCTGCAGTTTCGAATACAAATCAGATCAACTTGAATCTTGTTTTAGCGTATTTAGTATTTGTTTCTTCATACCATGACCCTTCAGTTTTTCCATTGGATAAAAAATGTAAATTTGCCATGCAAACATAAATTATAAAATTTTTAAGCGTTTAAAATTTTTTTTTCAAAACTTCGCAATTTTGTTGGATTTTTTTTCACAATCCTGCGTTATGGTACAGGCAATACCTTCTAGTTTAACGGACTTTTTTTATTTTTGATTTCAGGCACTCTGAAGGCCGCAATCTCTGTAGCAGTGGTAGAACTGCTAGAAAATCGTCTTTTTTTGGGCTGTCACGCTAGTGGTGCCCCTCAATGTTTTATTATTTGACATACTATGTATAATGTTAAGTGGATTTATATTATCTTCGATGCTAGAATACTTATTTGAAATATAATTTTTTCGTTCGATTTCGCTAAATTTGAAATGTGTCATAGAGGAAGATTTGGGAATCTCTTATTTGTATATATTACTCAGAAGTAGATATCTGGTTGCGTGTAAATGTGTAATGACTAACCGACGATCAAATAGGGATTCGATCAAAAAAATAAATATTGCAGAGTGTGTATATACACTGAATCACCCTCTTATCAATTTTGTGTGTTCATACTATATGCGGTTACCTAACAATCACTTGTACCGTATTTATTATCTATTTTTTTCCCGGCTGGCGTACAATATAGTGCTTTCGACCACTATCGAAATTTTTTCTCGTAAAATGTTACATATAAGTATCATTTAGATCAAGGTCTTCCGAGTCTCATTTTAATAATATGTACTCGACTATTAAGGTATCGTGCTAAAGCACCTGTGAAGAATGTTTATTATTCCGATTACCTTTTAACCATCCCACACTAAATATAAACAAAATGCTTTACATTTTGTATCATTATTCATTTATGAATCATTTTTTGCTCTATAATTCTAACCACGTAGTGAATCCCAAGAAATTCCAATAAGGCAAAGTCGAAATTGTCTACTAGAGCTCAAATACTTATGGAGTTACCCTTGTAACTATAATTAAATAAAACTAATTATAATATCTTGGTCATAATTTCCTGATACTTAGGAGATACTAATGGCTCAGAAATTTTCTTCCACATAGTCACGATGTACTATTTATGTTAAACTTAAAATAACTTCCATATATTTTTATTTTCAAACATTTTTTCTTAAAAGTGGTTTTAAAGGAATTGAAAAGCTAATATTTTTTCGCTATTCATATCTTCACTTTTTGGTTTGAAGAACCTTTACAGAATGTTATGAATCAAAATGTGAATTCGTTGGAAAGTTGAGACTTCGACACCAACTTTTTATTAACAAATAAAGATTTGTAGTCGAAGAGAAGCCCTATTGACGCAGCCTTTTCATTTTGGAATTTTTTATTTAAAAAAAATGCATTCGGAAGTGCAAAAATTATTTTGAAAGTGGTAGACTTGTTCAATTTTTATCAAGAATTGAAATATCTGCATTTGACAAAAACAGTCCCTGCTTATTTTAATTTTATTACATAAATATTAAATTTTTCAGTTCGTGAAGTGCTAACCATTGCTTTACTATTTTATTAAGATGTTAAAAAAAGCTCCGAGCAAGATACATTTTACTGGAAGTTATTATAAATATTTTTCAACATAAAGTTCTTTATAAAAAAAAGTCTCAAGCATTTTTAGTCTAAAATGAAGCGCGAAGTCTACAATGTTCTCACGACTGCAATAAAAATTTTTGCAGAATTTAAGAAAAAGAATTTGAGAAATAATCGAATTTGAAATATCGATTTATCATGTAAAGAGTCGTTGTATTGTTCGTTGTGTTGACGGTGCGTGTGCACGACGTAAATAGGTACTGCGCTTGTTTTAGTAATAATTGAGGAGCCACCACAGGCGAGTATACTGGCTGGGATTGCTTTGGAACGGTCCATAGAGGCTCGATCATTCCTCGTGTGATTCGAGTTCCGGCGTCCAGATGGCACACATAAGAAACGCAAAGCCTTATCCGTGGTTTGAATTCCTCGTAAAGCTGTAGGTTCTGTTCTACTCATACGCGCGCCGTGACCGATTAAGCGGCTCGCGTGTCGGCGCTGTGAAGTTATGTTCAGCTAAAATAACTACAAAGATGATTCATTCTGGACTAGCCTACAGGGCATATTATAAAGGTACGATCTCGTAAAAAACCGCCTACTAAGATTTAATCAGGTCAGGAGGTATACACTAAGTTTATGGCACTCCAAATCAAAGAAACCAGATTAGATTAGATTTACTAGTAATTTGTTTTACTCAAAAGATCTGTGCCTTTCTAGGTTCATAATTTTGGACTTCGGTTACTCTATGAGGATTTTTGTTATTTTTTTTTATGTACTCCGAGATCTGTGTCTTCTAGATCTGCATTTTTGCGTTCATTTTATGTTAAAAAATACTTTTATAAAATTAAAACGCGCCATGGGTGGGGTTAATTTTATGGAAACAGCCAATCGAATGTACGCTTGCAGTTTTTCAGGATATGCAGAATACAGGATTTTGTTTAGGGGGGGGGGGATGCAATTTTTGTAATTTTGCCTATCTTCCAGAAAATTCGTTCTAAACAAAAAAGTTGATAAAATTTTAGTTTATTTATGTACATAGGTAATACTTGCATTTAAATTATCTTCTGTTTGTCTGTCTAATGAAATTGATTAAAATAAAGTGCTTCAGTCGTAAGTCAGTGGGGAGGATTGCATCCATATCCCGCCACCCGTATCAGTGCGTGCCTATACTTCCTATAATGCAGTTGTGACAACATCGTTTACTTCGTGTGGCTGTATCTTAAAAACGCTTCGTTTTGGACAAGAAATTCTTGAGATCTTTTTTATAGAGAATTTTATTCTGAATAATATTTTTAAGTACCATTTACCTCGTAAAATGAACGGTTACGAGATATTTGCAAAAATCACTATTTCGTCTTCATCTTAGGGAGGAAATTTAATATTGTAACGAAAATTTAAAACCTTTATTTAATTTCTAAAGGGCTACACAAATTATACAGACAGGGTTAATAACAATAAAACAATTACTACACTAAAATTAACACTAATACTAAATTACACTACACTTTAACACTAAGTCCAGATTTATTTAAACACTCGGTATATTGTTTATCATGTCACTATTTATTTACACTTTATTTATGTTAAGACTTGTAACTTCGAACTGGAATTAATTGTTACAGGAGACCACTCTGCATTTATACCTAAATGCAGCTTTCCAGAAACTTCCATAGAATTCCTATACATTTCTATAGGTTTCTAGAGTGCAAACTAAGCAATATTTGAATGACAGCGATGCATGACTCATCATATATGATTCATCATATATGACGTCAAATATAATTAATCATTGTTTAGTAAAAACATGTTCATTCCAGACCTAAAATAAACAGATTAAAACTATTTATAAATGTTCCCTAATTATTCTCGAATTCAAACTCGGCGGGGAGAATGGCAAATTTTTGTACACTAGCTTTCTTTTTACGAAAGTCTTGACAGGTTTATCTCGAATTTTCTCTTGGATTGCATTACGATTTTCTTATGAAAATGTTGAAAAAGCAAAAAAGCTGATTCCTAAGATTTTCTACATTTTCTCGGGTTTCTTATTAGATTGCCCTATGAGATCTTGATTAAAAACACGGAAGAAGTCCATTTTATAGTATTTCTTAAATTTTCTAATTTTCTTGTATTTTCTGGGATTTTCTCAAATTTACCTTTACTTGTACACCAGATTTCTTCAGCTATTCCGCCCCGTCTAAAGCCTCCGTTATTTTGATTTATTTGTTTTGATTGAAATTCAAAATTTTAATTCTAACATAAATCTCTAAAAAAATACAATTCCTATAATAATACAGATTCTACGGCTCTGATTGGCCTAAGCAGTATATTTAACTCCAGTTGAGGGCTAATCAGAATCGTGGAACTTTGGCAAGTGTGTAAATCCAGCTTTAGGAAGTGTACTATGACAATAAATAACATTTAAATAATTTAAATTTAATTTATTATAATTTACACCCACTGACTGGGATTTACTTAAGAAAAGTATACATAAAAAGATATAAAATTGTGACCTTGCCTAATAATTAGTTAAAATTATGCATTTTTACATTGTTGCGATTTGTTTTTTTCCTGCCTTGTTTCAATAATAATTATATCGATCGATCATCAATAATTTGACAAGGGCACTATTAAATTTTTTTATGTATAGAATTGTAAAAAAAAAGTAAAGAAATCAAAAACAGAATACAATAGTTATTAATTATTGGAAGTATTGATGTTTTTTTTATTGGTTTTATTTGAAGTACGTTTGTAATTGCGACGTGTATATAAGACTTCTTGAATCTTCTAAGAAAATTAATTACGTATGAATCAGAGTTGTTGATGTTATGGTGATTCCCAACAAATTACATCGAAAAATGCTTTGTTTATATGATCATTGGTGTTTACATATATGTGAACTTGTTTTTTATTGTATTACCTAATATTGCGAATAGTTGAAAAGGGTTTTCAGAATTAATGATTAATTATATTACATACAATTTAAGCTTACTCATATGTATACTATTGCCATATGTTTTGATACTCATCCACTCATCCAATATGACACAATACAAATAAATTTATTATAATCTTTTTTATTGATTTGTTTTAGAGCACAATTATCGTTTATAATTTTATTTTGATTTTTTAACTTCACTTGCTTTTACACACGAATATTTAATGATTTGGTTTATTTGTTTTATTTTAAACCTGTATTATTTGAATAGGTAATAAAATTACTAATTTAAATATGTAATAAAAATAATATTGATTTTTTTAAAATATACAAGTTAATACATAATGTTTCTAAAAGCACTTTACGTTATACAGGGAGTAGCAAGAAAACTTATTTACAGTAGTTTATCTTTAAAATAATTAGAAGAGCAAATAATTAAATATTTAAAATTGAAATTGCTGTTGTTGTTGACACATTTGTAGGAGTAACCTGTAGATTTACAAATATCTGGCCGATTGACGAAAAGAACTTCATTCTTAATTTATAGTATACCATACATACATATTAATTAGATTTGTTACCTTGTATAAAACCAATTGACTTGTTTGAAGTGTACCATTTCCGCTTTTTGTTAAACGAGGAAGTGATTGTTCTTTTTAATTAAATCATTGCCATAATATTAAAACACGCGCTTCTGTTCAGTAAAACTTTTTGTTGGTTGTTTGGGTAAATTCAACAAAAGTTCCAACAATGCAAGAGGTGAATAATAGGTTGAGTCAAAAGGAAGAATATTAATTGTTCAACTATTGCAAAAATGTAAATGAAACTTTGGCACCCCAATATTTAACCTGCGTTACTCAGACTGTATAAATATCGTACCAAGAATAATATGACAAATCATATCTGGTTCTTCTTGTAGGTAACTAGAAAAAAATTAAAAATAGTCATTTGAAACTGGCATTGGGATAGTAAAAATTGATGTTGATAAATATGAGCAAGTCTAGAATGAAAGAAGACAATTACTAGACAGGTCTGCGATAATTTGAGAATGCTGATAAAAACTAATCTCTTGTTATATTATAGTGACTACCTCAACAGTCTGCAAAGTATAAAGTTGCGATAATTTCGCGATAAAAATGGCCACTATAGAAATCGCTAAGCGCCATTTTTTTATTTGACGATTTCCCGCTTTCGCCCCAAATTTCTTTTTAGTAGTGTTGATAGTCGTAATTGTGGGGTTGAAGGAATGAATCATTTTGATAAATCTCAAATTTTAATGAGGCATAGTTTTCCCTGAATTATCTCATCCTTGATTATTATATTCCATGGGTCATCATAATAAGGGAGGGCATGTAGACGAATGACTCATTGATATAAATACTACAACATACGGCGTAACAAAATGCACGAACAAAAGCACAATTTAAAGTAAACAAAAAATGCAGTAGTATTCTCGAAGTTGCCAGGGATTTCAATATTCGACCTTCCAGTTACGGGTGACGCAAGGGCAAGCCTAGATCACCAATGGGCACTTATGAATGACGCATCGGAACCCCACCACATTCGACAGGTCATTCAAGCAACACTCGGTTTGTTTGATATACAGAGAGGTTATATGCCTCAAGTTAGCTCATGATAACGTGGTTAGTGAATAACAGTTTGTTTATAATTTAATTTGTGCCATTTTTGTTCGAATATACCAAGGATCTCAATTAAAAATGAGAATCAAACGTCCAAATTCCTGCTTGGTACTCAGGTTTAGGCCAATTTCTCAACAAAATACCAACAGTAAGTTGCTTTATTTACATTATGGAGTATTATTATTATTTTTTTTTTCATTGATATTCAAAAAGATCTGTTATTTGTTCTCGATTGTTTTAATATATTGCAAAAATTTGGAAACTTAACATTAATCATCCACTACAGTTTTTTTAACGATTTGTGTTTTGATTTCAAATCCAAAATTATTTCTTCCACTCTTGGAACCCTAGTTCCTGCATTGGAAACCACGTGCAGCTGCTGGTTGCTTTTCTCAAATTTGTTTGTAATTCAACACGCGATAGTCCTTTCTACAAAAGGGTACCCATATATAATTATAATTGACGAAATTAACTAAGCCAAAAATGTTCCATTTACTTAGATGTGCATTATTTACGAATATACTACATATTCAGATGACACCTCATTGTCAATGAAAATTAACAATGTCATTGCGTCGTTTTTTAAATACTTTCCACTTTCGGGAACCTAATTCACTATTGTAAACTTTAATGGTAATTTTCGTTTTTTTAATTCATAAATGGAATAAATTGTTTCATTCAATTTTAACTAATTCTGCGAATAAGTAAAACTGTTGTAACCCAAAGTGTAATTTCATTATCATTTGGGAAAATTACATGATGTTTAATTGCGTTGGTAATTTCATTCTGTGGGGTTTTCAAACTATCACATTCTAAGGTGCCATTTACTCATATGATAACTGACTTATGCTATTTTCGTGCCAAATTAGTCAATTACTATTTTAAAGTCCGGGTTCGAATCGGGACTTCACAGAATTTATTAGCTCAGCATCCGGTGAACAGCGACACTCGTGGTTTGAGAATGTATTCTCATCATCGAAGTCCAAGATTTTTTGAATTTTGCTCTATTGGAATTTGCTAGGTTTAATTCTTTTTAAAATGCAATAATTATTGATCTTACGAACAACTTCAGTTTGATGTCAACTGTGATGTCTTCTGTATATTCAGCATTAGTCTATTTTTTTCTCAAGTTGCAAACTTTTATTCTTGTTTTTGTATTAACCAGTGATAGGTATAGGAAGTGGGAAACCGCGGTTTTATTCCTATGGGCCACACGAGTTACACTGCTGTGACTCAGTCCAAGAGGGATCTGGGATGTATGGACACCACAGCAGTGGCTTGGTGTGATCGTTCGTCGAGTCACAGAGCAAAATTTGTTGAATATCTTTATTTCGTTAAATATTTTTGGTGCAGTATGTACTTAATATTCAAAAGGAAGCATTTTCATTTTTTTTTATAAAAAAGGAGAGAAACAAACAAAATAAACTTAACTCTTTTGGCCAGAACAACTGCAGATGATGACGAACAGTTCATTACCCAATGATGTCATATTGACGCAATTTTGGATGGAATATGTATCTGTAGACAAAATTTTTGCAAACAACTTCATTACGGGTTTACAGAAATTCCCAAGCGAGTAATATGATGATGTAGGGAAGTCTGGATTGCAAGTTCCTTGGAAATGATTTATTCGATTGCGGCTAGGGTGCTAGTTTTTCGTGCATCCACAAACTGTATTATGTATAATGGGAACAGTTTTGGGTGCAGCTTGCCCGGTATTAATTTAATATTTAAAAAGGAAGTAATTTCTTGGTTGATTTAATTTGATTTGTGACCATTATGTGCACGTTTGAGTTTGACCATCTGAGATAAGAAGAATGCATGGACTTAGATGGTCGACATTTGAATGCGGTCAAACTTTTAATTTTAACGGAATTTAAAATACCTCAGGTTGATCGCATAGCGATTTTAACGCCGGTTAACGCAGGTAACCTCAAGTATCCTTTCAAGGCAACTCGCAAAACAGGTACCTACTAATTTTAAAATCTTACATTTTTGTTATTATTTGGTTATTGAAGTGTTAAACGACGTTAATGTACAAAGCGGATTGCAAAATTGCAGTACGATTTGAGATATCAAGGTTAACGTATACGTATGTACTATGCTTACATGTACGTATATTATATACATCTGCTCGCATTCACGAACCGGTAGTAATAAACCCCAGCTGTTATTACAAGACTGGGTTGACAAGCAAACATTGTTTTGTTGGAAAGACGTGGGTCAGAAGCTATATGAGTCATTTTATTTTTCAGGAGGTCACAGAGAGTTCCACCGTAAACATAAGGACTTGTGCGAAGATACGTTGGTGTCTGGTTTAAGCTATAGAGGACTTCCGTCTTCAGCATCGTGTCCGGCACTCGCAGACATCGATTCACATCCTGTTTCCCGTGTACTTCCTTATTTATATTTGGGAAATAGTAAGGACGCCACAGATCTCACGTGTTTGCAAGATTTAGGTACCACTTATATTTTAAACGTAACCTCACAATTACCTGGATATCACGAAGAGTGTGGAATTACGTATAAACAAATTCCCGCAACGGATTCCGGACAACAAAATCTTAAACAGTATTTTGAGGAAGCCTTCGAATTTATCGGTAAGTGTTAAAGTTAACAACTGGTCGATCGTTGTATTTTCGGTGTCGAATCAAGTTGATTGTGTAACATTGAAATGAACGACCGCGAGAGGAATTTGGTTGCAAAGTTATATTCCAATTTCAACTACTAGGTTTACAACTTTCTCTTCAAAGTTTGTTGGCAAATCTTTTTTTATTGCGAATGTCCTCGAGCGTATCGGAAAGAAAGCTACTACTACGTAGCTTGTAACCTGCTAATGAATGACCGCGTTTGATGTAAGGGTTTGGCGGGGTAACGGCCTTGTCAACAGTTTTGAGTCACAAGCATTACTCATCGTGCTTATTGTTTCTGAGGGCCGTTGCCCGCCGCGGTTCCCGTGACTCATCCGTCAACTTCATCCCGATTATGCGTCAACCGTATGCACATTGCATCGGGTTAGGTGCCTTAACGCTTTTCCATTGTATACCTACGTAACGGACATGGAGATACAATTGATAATAAAGAGCGGGATCGAAATCACACCATGAATTAGCGTTGCAATAGGGGAACTAATCATAATACAATTTTGAGTCATCGAGGGCTGTGGGCTATTTATTGAATGTATGGGGTGCTTTAGTATAAGTGCTCTAAACGACCAGTGTTCGTCCCCTTTCAATTAAACATAGCTTTAGTCATCCAACATGCTATTAAAACAATTTGGATCTCAATTAGGAAAACAACATTGACATCTACAAATACTTGTCGTTATCGACTTTATCACACGTGATACGGATAACTAAAAATATTACAATATTTCAATTTATCACGACGATAATTTTTTTTTACCATGAATATTATCTAATGTCATTTTCTCATTCATTATTAGTCACGACAAAATTTTAAATTTCTATTTTAGACCTCATATTTCCTGTCGGCTTTAAATTCATTTAAAAAATAAAACTGTTTTTCTTATCTGCCTGATAGTATTTTAAAACTAGGGTGTAATGGGGTGTGTGCGTCAGAAGCAGATTTCGCATTCGATGACTCATACATCGTCCTTCCTCATGCGCCTGTTGCATGGCAATAAATGCCCGCCCGACTTGTTTTGTTTACGTGCCGACATACCCATACAGAAATACCGAATTTTTTGACTTCCACAATTTAAACATGGCATTTAACGATAGGCAACCAACATACTCCGGTGTTTCTTTTGTTATTTCCCAACGCCGACTTCACAATTAGGAAGTACGAATTTAAAATTATGGATATTGCTTAATTTGAATAATTACGCTTATTGTACTTTGATACCGGTGGAACAACAGTCTCGGATGGAATTCTCCATCAGGTTATCCGATTAAGGGAAAGTACGCTATTTAGATGTTCTCATTTTGGAGAGATTGTGAATAATGTACTTGGATGGGTGATCTTCCAGAGAACACGTACCCTTTATTATTATCAACTTGGTTTATTTCCTATAAACTCTTGCCAAGAAAACCCACGCTCTACTATCTATTAATCATGGAATTAATCCGGGATCAATTCTGTAAATTTTCCATTTATGGTTGTTTATAAACAATTTTTTATTTTTTTAGAAAATTTCCAATACAGATCACTATTCTAATAGATCGTACGATTGTTGGTCACGCTACTATATATTTTTAAAATTGCATCTAAATTTAATTAACGGACTTGCGAAGGTTGTCAGTTTTCTTACATAAAGTGATTGATGTATGCGTCACGAGATGAACAACTTAATTTAATTTTTATATAATCCGACCAGGGGACAATGTGCTAACTTTTGCCGTAAATTACAAAGATAAAAAATTAATTTTTGAGGATCATTCAATAATACGCGTAAAAATGCCCAAAAACTTGAAGCGTGTGCTCCATTGGCTGTTTTCTATAAAATTTCTCCCGTCCCTGGCGTGTATTTTAGTGCAAAATTTGCAATGGTTAGCCAGTGAATCGTCGTTTCAAACATTAAAAAAAGGTTACATTCGGTTGTAATTAACCTATTCCTATTTTAAATAAATCTATGTTAGCAGCAATGCTCTAATTCAACTGTGGGTGGCCCCGCCCACTAAATCTAATCTAATTTGTAACATTTTCAATCGGAGTGCCACGATTAACGTTTGCCTTGTGTCATCTGTGAACTTTTCTAGACGTTTTTAGAGATATTGTGCTCTGGAAGCATTCCAATGAATTTATTTTAGTTTTTATTGAGTTTTCTTAGAAAATCCAAATAAAAAATTTTTATTTTCCAGTGTCTTTTTTCTTCTTTTGACACGATAACTCAAGAACATGTGAACTTATTTTAAAAGCTTTTCCGGCAATCTAATTTTTTCGCGAATACAATGAAATGTTCAAATTTTGGGTTTTCTGCCTCGATTTTTGAAAATTTTCTGTTTTAGCTGGATGCACGTAAATAACGTGGTTCGGTAAGGGTATAGTGGAGAAGGATTTTATGACGAATTCCTCGGTGGTTTGCTATTGCATAACAAACTGAGTAACATCTAAAAATTGGTTCATGTGTTTTTCGTACATAATTACATGAATAACAATGATGCAATTGTTCAATGTTCAGACGTGAAGGATTCACATATAAATTACACATTTATGATAGGCAAAATGTCACACATTTATGTGTGATTTTACGTATCTTTCAGAAAATGTGTTTTAATAAATGCTTTATTAAATTTCTTTAAAAAATTTGATAAAACTTGAAAACAATTTTTGGGATTGGTCAAAATAAAGTACTTCAGTTGTGGGTCCGGGGGGGGGGGGCAATTGCACCTGTCTAGCAATATTCAATAATAATTAGCAATTAAATCAAGTAATAATCGTTTACATCAAGTACTGTAGGTACATTATAGTAAAAGCTTAACTTCTAACTAAATAATTTTTTTTGCTCTGCAGAAAGGCTTGTAGGTCAAGCTACTTAATCAATCATTAATTTAAAATACATTACATTAATAAATAATAATATCTTTCCCGACCGAAAATTGATCGACTTGTTTTACCAATGGAAAAATATGCCAAACCACCGTTGTTTCATTTTTAGAAATTAAATTAAATTTTTAGAAATGATCCTCTCCCCTCTGTAACGAATTGCACATCAGTTGACTGTAATCACTTCGGCCTAAAGGATGCAATGACCTCCTAGTTAAAAAATAAAAGACAACTTTGCCTCACCGCAGATATTTAGAATTCAAATTATTGACATTTCATTACAACAATTAGTACAGAGTTTTTCTCAAATGGGGTCATTTAATATCATTCTTGATGAACCTGTCTTGAAGTTTTTTATTAAATGCAATGTCAATATTTATTATTTTTACTGACCTTGTAGTTGGACGTTGGAGTGTATTTTGTAAACCAAACTGTAATAGTCAATATAATAATTTTATTGTGTATAACTTTAGTTTGTTATTAATAATTGTTTTTTATTTTCAGAGGAAGCAAGGAAAAAAGGAACCAGGGTACTGCTACATTGTCAGGCTGGTGTATCCCGTAGTGCGACGATAGCAATTGCATACATAATGAAATATAAACAATTATCAATGGTAGAAGCGTATAAAATGGTAAAGTCGATAAGACCCATAATATCTCCTAATTTAAATTTTATGGGTCAATTGTTGGAATTTGAACAAAGTTTAAGAAATCAAGAATCTGACTGTAAAACGCCATGCCATCCATATTATTGGAGTCAGCAACCTAGTGATGAAGTAACACAAGGCTGTAGTGTTTAACCGTTTAAATTAGGACAATACGGGTAGCACTGAATTTTTGCAGTGCCTTGTGAAACGTATTTTTAGTCAACTCGCCATCGGATTTTAATTCTAGTCGCATATTTGGGATTAAGGCTGTGTAACCAGAGAAGATATTCATTGTAGATACACAACGGTACTGCGTAACTTTAAGTTGTAGTACTGATTTAGATAAAAAGTGTTAGATTAATAATGTGGGATCGTGTATAGAATATTATTTATTACCAAATTGCAGCTACTATTTACGATATTAGCCTGACATGCTTATCCACTAATGGCTGCACAGACTTAGAAATATAACTGACATATTTGTAAAATAGGCAGCCACTTATATAAGTATTAGTTTATTACATTTGTTTATTGTATATACAACATTACATGTCTAATTTTTTTTGTCATATTTTTTTTTATAGTTTTGCAAAGCAAATTACTTAAAATAGCAGTGGGCAGCACTTTCAAAATGTTAAAAAAAAATAAGAGTTGGCATTTTTTTCTTCTTTATCGTGTTTGTTATTTTTATTATTTTGAGTTGGTTTTATTATTTAATAAAGTAAACACTTAAATGTTGCCATATATAATATATATTTAATGATGTAGAATTTTAGCGTACAAAATTGCATTTTGTAAAATGCAGAAATATTTTTTGCATTCATAATTTTGTGAGTGCATATTATTAAAATGTTTATTTATTTATTTGGGATCGTTGCATCTTTCGTTGTGATTTTTGTCATAGATTTTTTGCTGCACGATTAACATCGAGTAGATATGTATGTTTCCACGTTGAAACTTTTTAAAGGTTCTATAATGGTAAATAATGACGGTTAATTTGATTATGTGTATAAGAGTGTAGGATAGCGATGCTATGGTATTAACAACATTATAAACTTGTGCCTTGATATTTATAACGTCAACTTGATTTGATTTTAGCGCCAGTTCAAACTATCAACTTTTTCGTATTCCATTTGATTAATTATTATTGTATTATATATTTTAAAATGTAATTTTAATACACAAATGTCATGTTTTTTTACAAAATGTTTATTTGCCATTAAGAATGATTTTGTTTGAACTGTGCCATACTATTGACTGATTTGTGAAAGTGTAAATAAATAATGTGACGTTGTTCTGTTTATGAATATTACTAATAAATGCATAGAGAAGCTCATCTTGTTTTATATTACTTCTTTTCACTTCCTTAAATAATCAGAAAAAATAAATCATCCGACAAAAATTAATATACCTAGTTGGGACATAAATTCAGTTACTTGTAAAGAACTGTTAAGTTTTACAGTTTAAGATTACAGAGAACTTAGATTTAGAAAACCCTTTTGGCAACTTATATAGATCACAGTTGAAATTTTTGTGTAAAATCAGTAACATGGATTGTAACCTAAGTGTGGTAAGTATTTAAAAAAAAAACGAAATTTTAAAATTATTCAAGCTCTTTAATATGTTAGGAAACAATGTTTAATTATATTTGATGACTAAGGTATGGCGTCATGTATGATGAGTCATACTTGATAACATCGTGAATCATTCAAATATTGCTTAGCTTGCACTCTAGAAATGTATAGGAATTCTATAGAAGTTTCTGGAAAGCTGCATTTAGGGATAAATGCAGAGTGAGCTTCGGTGACGAATTAATTCCAGTTTGAACGTGCAAATTGTTAACATAAATAAAGTGTAAATAAATAGTGAGGTGATATACCGAGTGTTTAAATAAATCGAGACAGTGTTAAACAATTGTAGTGTAATTTTGTATCAGTGTTAATCTTAGTGTTATTAGCCATATCAGTATAATGTTACGAAACAATGTTTAATTATATTTGATGACTAATGTATGACGTCATGTATAATAAGTCATTATATGATGAATCATATATGATGAGTCATATATGATGAGTCATATTATGTAATTAGTCATAAGTGACGAGTAGAATCCGGATTTGTAGCTATAATGCTTTTTCTGGAAACTCAAAGCAGCTCAAATTTTTTAAATAATCTAAGCCAGTCTAAGCGATTTACCAAAAAAGGATTCTTTTGACACCATGTTTTATATGCTTTTTTTGCTTTTTTTGGATTTTTGTGCTTTTTTTGATTTTTTATGCTTTTTTGTGCTTTTTTATGCTTTCCTGTGCGGTTTATGAAGTTTTGAAGATTTTTAAAATCTTTTTTTTTAACATAAAAAAAAAGTTTATTTATAAGTATTTAAGTTTTTAAAATTCTTTATGGAACAATTTAAACAATAACTGTATTTATTTCATACACAAAAAAAAACCAATTAAAATTTTATGTTTGAGTATTGTTATTGGAGAATTTTGTTTGAAAGTATTTTGGTCGAAAGTGACTGCAAAAAAGTTGAAATTTTGTGAGAAGGTTGTTTTTATTTAATTAAAGTGATTTGGATTTGGATTTTTGTGAACTTTATTATTAATGGTTGAAAATAATTTGTCGAGGAGGGGACAAAGTTTGATTAGAGGTTGACTTCTGTATTTTTTAAAGAATAATTTTAGTTTTAAATCCGAAATGCTTTAATTGAGCATTGTAGAATTTAAATTGCGTTTTAAATGAGAGCCATCGTGTGACTTGGCTGATTTAGCGAACGAATGCTAATTTGAAATCATAGGTTCGATCCTCGAAGAATTTATAAAAATTAATAATTGAAAATAATTTGCAAAATTTAACAAGCTAGTGTGTCCGGTAGTTAACTTTTTTACCAAACAATTATCAGCACAATATATTTGGAAATAAAATGTTGTTGCATATTCATCTAAGGTTTCGATTGCATTTTTCAGAAATTCTTTTTCTGGAGACTATTTAGTTTTCCAAATTCTTAGTTAGTTCACATAAACTAGCGCCAACGTTAACAAAACTGCTGTGTATTGAATCCAGCGTCCGATTCAAATTTTCGATTTTTTAATTTTGGATTTAACTAGAAGTATCTCTTTACTTTTAATTTTTATTTAAGCACTTCAAGTTTAATGTTTTTGTTATAGTTTTAAAGATTGTTTATTCTCTCATTCATCAGTGTTGGTTACCCGATCTCAAAGAATCCTCCGCAAGTTTCCAGGGACCACCAGCATGGATGTGCGAGTCGTAGTTTGGTCCTTCAAATCCTCTCCAAATCTCCAAAAAGGAAGTACTTCTTAACCGGGGGGGGGGGGGGACTACCGAAACTCGATCGAAAGTCACCCGAGTCATCCGATCCCCCAAGAACAGGAAAGCTCGAGGACCCGACGCATTTTATATCGTACAATCAAAGAAATACCACGTAAAGTACTAGTAGTCGCCTGCACAGAAAGAAATAAAGTCGCGATTTCATTTAAAGATTCATTAATATTATAGAAAAAAATTGAATGAATTTTAGCCATTTACTTAAAGTAATCAATTCATTTAATATAAATTAGATGAATACAAGATTTAAAAATTAAACAAACCATAGAATATAATTCATTGAATTTGATAATTTATTTTAATGATTTATCGAATAACTGTGTTTGTTTTATTTAATCTAAGTACATGATTTGTACACAAACATTTATTGAATGTGTAAACGAATTCTTTAAATCTATGAATATAATTAAATATTTTATTTAATATAATTATATGAATTAAGAAATAAAATTATATAAATTATTTACTCATATTTAATACTTTACTTTTAGTAAATGTTTCAGATAATTACTTTAAATGATTTAATCACTTTTATAAATGATTCTATTAAAGCCGCTCGTATATGTCCGATAAGAAAAACTGTTTATGGCGAGGTATCATATAACTGCAAGTATCTGGTAGGCACGGGCCTATGCGCTGGCTATTGAAGCTATAGTATTGCTGTATCTGGCGTCATGGTCCTACTGTTACATTGCGCTACATGGACCAAGCTAGGCCAGTGCCTATACTGTAATACTTTAAAGCAGATACAAATAAAAATATATAACACGCTAATTTTTGCAGCTGTTATTGCAATTTTAAGTGCAAATAATGAAAAATAGCAAATATTAATTATCCATAATATTAAAATATTAATTATATTGTGCATAAAGAAAATGTTATTTATGTACATTAAATTTTGGGTAGGCCGGGCCTACCTTGCCTGTTCTTTAAAACCGCCACTGCTCCTACCTGAAAGATCGACGTTTCCGTGTCAAACTCGAAAGCAATTGCTCCTTCGTGCGTTTCATCGCCGCAGGAGTCTAACAAGGGTTCATCGCCTTTTTACCCTCTTCAATATTTTTATGAGTGCCATTGCAACCACACTTCACTCACTCACAAAGTGCTATATTTGACGAGAATTAAATCATAGACAAAGACAAAACAAAAAAGCTTGTAATTCTTGTACAAAAGCATAGTTTGCACTCCGTTTCTTAGGCAGTATGCGAAACCTATAGTAACCAACGAGTAGATTAATCAATATTGGCTTTATTTAGAAATAAAATAATATGTAAAGAATAGTTAAATTTTTTTTTTATTACTACAATTTCTATCTGATTTCATATTGTGGTGAAAAAGAAGATTTGCACCTACCCTGTACATTTTAAATGAAAATTTTGGTTTAAATAATTTTAAGTTGTAAGACTGTAGAAGTTAGACAGGTGGGAGCAAACCGACGAGGATATTGGCTTTTTGCTAACGGGTCGCCGCGCGAGAGACAGCGGTCCGACTTTTGGCTCGTTAATTTTTGATTCGAGTGAGTTATTGTTGAGATTTTTGCCTTTCGCCGAAAGCGGCCACCTCGAGCATCTTGTGCCATGTTTGCTCGAGGCAATTTTTGAGATTTTTGATATAAGTTTAAATTGTGAATTATATTTGTGAGTACTGAATTTTGATTTTGATTTGAATAAATGATTTTGATGCGAATGCATTATTGCGTAATTTTTGGATAATTTTGATATTTGGAATTGGATATTTTTTGATGAGTTGCTACCGAGCGGTAGTTGATTTGATGGTTTTGATTGATTTGAGTAGTTTGGATTGATTTAATTGATTTGATAAAATTTGAAGAGAGCGATTGAAATTGTAAAATTGGATGGTTTAAAATTCGAAGAATAAAAATTGCATTTTGTGCGAGCGAAGGCCAGGTGGTGATAACAAGGCGATTTGGATACGCGTTAAAAATTGAAAGTACGAGCCCAGTAAAGTTATACATTGAATTAAATTTACGATTTATTTACGATAAAAAAATTGGTTATTGAAGAATTAATTATTTACTTGCATTGAATAGGATTATGATTTTTGGAGAAATTATTTGTTTGGATTTTGAAGAATTTATTTTGAAAGACATTTTTTTTGCGCCCAGACAGTGGGGCAGATTTTAATCATTACATCTAAATTGTCGTCCATACGTGGAGCTCGATTTGAGTATTACATCTAATTTGGCACCCAGACTAATTGGATTTCGTTTATTGGAAATATTTCGGAATTTTGAACCCACCCCCGAGAAGTCTTAGCGAACCGACTTGGAGGCCGTAGAGATTGATGATTATTTTGCCGTTTGCCACGCACACAAAAAATATCATTACAAGATATACATCTTAAATAAAAGAGTGAAAAAATTTTAGACGTCATTTTCTCTTTATAAAAGTAATAATAATAAACAAAATAATATAACAAAGTATAGCAAAAAACAAGATGTGAACACAAAACAAAACACAAGACTTTGAACACAAAAAATATGAATGCTTCAAACTGCAAAAGGAACCTCAGATACCAATCCACTCACATAAAGGTTAAAAATATATAACTATTTTTTTTATTTTTGTAAGTTTCATTTTATTTAGCGATAAATGTTGCGGATCGTAACAGTTTTGGTGTTAACACCTTCCGCTTATTATATACTTGACTAGGAGTAGTTACATCCATCAAATGAGAATCACGAGACTCTACTTGGGTTATTTTAGATGTATCTTTGTTATGTTCAGAGATAAGATCGACTAGATCATTAGCCACTTTAATTATTGTAGTAAAGTTGTGACGAAAAACTCGATTTTGAACCACCCTCTCGTTTACATATAATTCAGGACTTGAAGCGTACCGAGGTGGAGTTAAATTTATTGCGGACTGAGAAATACCTAGTCTTTTAGTTGGAATATTCCTCTTTATTGAATTTCCATTTTTTGTACAATTCGACAGAGTTAGCGGTTCTTTTAAAATTTTTCTGGGTGCTATATATTTCCTTTGGAGTTTGCTTTTGACTGGAGTGTTTAGATCAATCAAATTAACAATTGGGCCTTCAGACATTCTAATATTTGAAATTCTATGAGACGGTTTCGATTCTTTGCTTTTCGTTGAAGATGAAAGCAATTCTATAGAATCGTTTGCAATTTTAATTATGGTAGTTAAATTATTATTTAATATTTCATTTTTTCCAAAGGATGTTATTGCCAGATTTTCTTCAGAAGCTGAACTGGATCGAGGAAAACCTTTAGACAGGTCAGTTTCAGAAAAATAAACACGATTCAAATTTTTCTTTAAGTTACAAACGTTCTTGACACAAGTGCTGGCTTTTGCTTCATCATTGTAAATTATATCCAAGTTATTTGATTTTCTTTTAACGACATCGATAATGTTTTTCAATAACTTATCAATAATTTCAAACGTGCTATTTTCGGATACAAAACTATTTTCTGAATTCTGATTAACAAAATACAAGTTGTTAATTAAAAAATCATATTTAAATAAGGTAACTTACTATTTCACAATTTTCAATTTCTTGGTCTAGCCATTCTTTAATCTCTGCTACATAATTAATATTGGTTTTCAATACAGAAACTAAATTTTCACCCATTTTGTCAGACAAATAAAATTAAAATGCAAGTTTTGATAAGTTTGCAAGTTTGATAGACAATCAATTATTAAAATTTTTCTTTTGAAAATTAAAGAAAACTGCATTTATATTAAATAGCTTGTAAGATTGCAATATTCAATTTTGATGCTTGTTGGGTTTCCTATGTATTATTTCATAGTTCCGGCGTGTTTTAAAAGCAGAAAAGGGAAGGGAGACGGTTTCTTTAGTTGGTGAGACAATTTGGGTTTCCCAAAATTTGAACTTTTAACAATATAGACTATTGGAAAGAGGACAATTTTCTGAGTATATTAGAACCAAAATTTTTACGGATTATGTATAAGGTTTCGAAAAAATCGAATTTAAAAATGTAAAATTTACATGTATTTTAGATATACGTTTTAACATGGATCTACGATAGGCAGTGCTTGAGTTAATAAAAAAAACAGACAAAAAAAACAGAGTTCGCGTGGCTCAACGGTTCGCATCGGGGTGTATTTATTTTCATTTATTGCGGTTAATATGCGGTGGACACTCGGTCGAAAGGTATATCTTTCGAGTTCCACGTTTGGCGAGTTCTACCTACATTGAGAGATTTTTAAATTGGGTTTGAGAAGAGCAATCACGGAAAATCACGAATCTACCCTAAAAATTAGTTCTGCGTTTTTTCTTTTTTAAGATTTGCAAAATCTAAAAAAAACATTAATTCGAAATCGGTTGTAAGCGGAATGGGAGTGTTTCACTGGTCAGAAATTCTTTGAAATAATATATAAACATAAAACTAACAGAAAATTAATGCCAATTTTTGAATATTAAGCTCTTAAGTTTTAAGTAACGTATAGGACATTTTTGAGTTGTTTCAACTAGGGTAATAGTTATAAATAAAAACTAATGACCTAAACCGTATAGATAATTTAACAGGGTACAACTTTGGTCAAATAGATTTTTTTAGGAAACCAACCGTTTTCACAGAAATTCTGAAAATAAAGAACAAAGTGTAGGTAAAAAAAATAAATAACTTATATATATCTAATGATATATATAAGTTATTTATATATATCTAAATATAAGTTATTATATATATCTAAATATAAGTTATTATATATATCTAAATATCTAAATCCAAGCATTCTAGTGTAACACCCCCCTTTGGTGATGAATTATAAAACCTGGAGTAGACTGCCACCAGTTACTTTTTTTTTAAGAAAATAACAAAACTTTTAGGTTGTAGCTTGAGCGTTCGGAAGACGTAGGAAATTAAGTAGAACAAATACTCGCTTTCGTAACACAAAAAAAAAGAAAAGAAGTTCTTAAGGCAGTATTCTAGTCTAGAAGACCGAATTTCAGACATTTTTTGACGGTCGATAAAAAAAAGCAATTAATATTTTGACTATACATTTTTTTGTCATCGATTTATATATATTTTAGGAATTCCCCAAAACAATTTTAATAAAAAATATATAAATTTCACAAAGTTACACGCTGTTGAAGTAGAGAGGAAAGAAAAGGAGCGTGTTCATGATTGACACGATTCCAACCTTTCTAACCGTCTGAAAAAAAAAGAAAAACAGATTCTTAATCAGTACAAATGTCATTTTGGTTGGAACCAGGAAAAATAAAAGAAAAACAAATTTTCTCGCGAAAAAGGGGCTACTCAGAAAAAAAGTTGCTTTTTTCAGTTATTTTTTAACTTTCTGAATTTTTAAAAAATAGTAAACATTGAAAATTATAATTTTTTGTTGGTTCCTACCATAAAGGGATATATAAAAAGAATTCATGCCAAATTTCAAGAAAATCGGACAATTAGAACTTTAGATTTTATGTCAACCGATTCGAAAAACGTAGTTTCGAGAAAAACACGATTAAAAATGTAAGTTAAGTTTCAGGCAGTCTAACTGATAGAACAATACATATTACTTACATTTCTTCAATCAACGATTCCGGCTCCATATATCGGGCCTTCTTTTACCTCAAATTGTATATTTAAATAAGTAAATTTTTAAAAACACAGAAAAACAATAAAAAGTATTTTTTAATACTTTTCGTTTTCTTCCATCTAAACCGGTCGAGTTGCCACGACACTGAAATGGCAATAATTTTTAAAATAATTCGAATTTCAAAAAATCCTTTTAAGAAGATATTCTTGAATATCTAAACTATCGAAATATGAAAACAAAAATTTTCGATTTTTTCAACTTTCTAGACTAGAATACTGCCTTAATTCAAATGCTAAATTTATTTCATAAAAATAATGATATTGTTGTAAATAATTATATACAAAAAAAAAGAATTAATTGCCAAACTCACACAAAATAAAATGATTGCAATACACAGCATAAAATAAAGACATAATAAAATAAAATCATATATATTGTTGTGTCCGCACTAAATGTTTAAAATGCAATACACAGCATAAAATAAAGACAAAATAAAATAAAATCATATATATTGTTGTGTCCGCACTAAATGTTTAAAACGGGTTGCGAACTTAACAATAAGATGACTGTATTTGCAACTAGAGGAACTATTTATTTACACTTTATTTATGTTTACACTTGTACGTTTAAACTGGAATTCCTCGTCACTAGAAATCGCTCTGTATTTATACTTAAATGCAGCTTTCCAGAAACTTCCATAACCCTCCAGGATTTTTCTATACATTTCCAGACTGCGATCTAAGCAATATTTGAATGAATAGAACCAAAATAGAAAATAGATTAAAAAAGTTTTAGAATTTTTTAAGTATTTTTGTGGTATTTAGTAGTATGTGATGTTAAAATAATCAAACCTAACAAATGTTAAAATAATAAAATTTTTTAACTGTTAAGTAAAGAATACATACTACACAGAAAACATAATATTTAAAGAATACTAAAATGACAAAATAAATCAATGTGGTATTTTTTTCAGAATTTTATTTCTTGTTTATTCAAATATTCTAAGTTCAACCCTGTTAAATGTAAGTTTTGTCATTTTAGTGTTCTTTAAATATTATGTTTTCTGTGTAGTATGTATTTTTTACTTAACAGTTAAAAAATTTTATTATTTTAACTTTTGTTAGGTTTGATTATTTTATATTTTAAGTTTGTTTTTTATTGTAGTTTTTTCATTTTTTAAATATATTGTACTTTATACTATCATTTTTTGTTCTGAATTTGTTTCCTTTGTTAAGGAATTTATTTTTTAATTTTTAACTCCTCCCCCCGCAATCTACTTTAAATACGACCCTGCTGGACGTACTTCCTGGTGTTTTTTACACCAAAACTAAACTGTTTTAAACAATGGATGTTTTATTTTATCTTAGCCTTACATCTTGTAAGATTGGCAAAATTTGGGTGTTTAAAATTTGAGATTTTGTGATAAAAACTGCTAAACTATCATAACCTTGGATTATTTATTTTTTAAATTATATGAGTGCATACTTATCAATTAGTTCAACCAGGGGCGCAAAAAACTGACGGGATATTCTTGCTAGTCATAGTAATCTGTGATTTTCTGTCCGTATTATTTGTAGAATTTATTATTTGAAAAATATTTGCTTTATCCATGTAGTACATAATACATACGCTAACATTTTTGAGAATTATCAATTACAAACATTTGGTCCCTATCAGATAAAATTAAATTTATTTTCATTAATACAAACACAAAATTTAAAGTTGAAATCGTCAAGTTAGTTAACTTTATTAACTGTTTATTTGTACAAGGTGATACCTAATAAAAATTATATTCATAATTATATTAAAATTATAGATATTTACAATAAATTATTTTAATATGGCCCTGGAAAAATTTTCAAGAATTAATTATAAGTGTCTCATTTGCATGGACGTTTTTTCAAAGCCAATATATACCTGTCCAATGGGGCATGATATTTGCGGAATATGCGTATCTTCTGATATAAGGTGTACAGTTTGCACGAGGAGCATTAGTACAACTCGAAATCTTGCAATGGAAAAACGCATATCAGAAAAAAACATGTCACTGGATCCTCTTGTTGCACGCACTATCTCAAAAGCAGATTTCGACAACAAATGTAGATGTCCAGTTAAGAGT
Organism: Cantharis rustica; assembly: GCA_911387805.1. Classification (NCBI taxonomy): domain Eukaryota; kingdom Metazoa; phylum Arthropoda; class Insecta; order Coleoptera; family Cantharidae; genus Cantharis; species Cantharis rustica. Next base: position 15,876,146 of record OU426883.1, read on the forward strand.
TGTCCATTGTTCATATATCGAGAGGCACGAAAATTGAGAGATCATTTAAAAGATGAGCACGAAATTGAAGTACTCAAGGTATTACATACTTTCATAATTAACAAAACCAATATGGTACAAAAATCCGGACCTGCTGTGCAGCAATTCTTTAAGATGCTTTTTTATGACGGTGAAATTTTGAAACTGCATGCGAAATTAAACTACAACCGTGGAAATATTTATTTTGCAATACAAATATATTCCAGCAAACAAGCACCACGTTCTTTAAAATTTCATATAGATTACGTTAAACCCATTAGGCAAAATAAGCATTGGGGAAATGTTAACCGTTATTCTGACAACCCATTTTCTTTATCGTTCGTCAAAGTTTGTATGAAAGATTTCATTAAGAATGGATCGTTGAAATTGTATGGCCGCTTTACAAATACTTAAAAATTGCAGGCCCGATTTTTTTACATTTTTCTGTTATTTGTTGAATATCTGTAATATTTTGTTGACGTGATTGACGTATTTCTCATATATTTTTTGTAACTAATAAAATTTGTATTTGATTTTTTGTATTTGTTGTTTTAAATATTGATGTATTAAGATATTAAGTTATGCTTTTATTAGAATTAATTCTCACATATAATTTACAGATAAACCAATTTTACATTCAGCAGGAACTTACTGCTGACGTGAAATCCAAACCATGGCACAAATATTTTGACATCTATCTATCTATTTATCAGGTCTAGGATTTTTCGGCGTAGCCGGTTCGGCTCAGCCAGTCCGGCGTAAAGACAATTCGGCGCCTGGAAATTTGGCGCAAGGTCGATTCGAAGTTACCAAAAACACTAAAAACTGACAATTATTCACAATAATTATTATTCAATAATTATAAAAAATAATTTTTTAAATATTATGTTTCTATGTAAGTATGTATTCTTTACTGAACAGTTAAAATTCATTATTTTAACATTTGTTTAGTTTGATTATTTATACATTGCAAACCATAACAACATTAATTTTATTGTTTTGTAAAATAATTTTAAAGTTTGAATTTGTTTTATTGTTTATTTGTATCATATTGTGTAAAATAGTTAAATTTTAGCTCTAAATAAGTTGGGGAGAACGAAAAAGATAAAGTGATGAGAGTGGGACTTAAAGGTTGTCCAAGACACTTGGACTTAAATAAAGACACTTGGGCTGACGCCTTTGCGTCGAGTAGACTAGGGGACGAACATCATTCCCGCAATAAAAATTTAAATTGTTAATTGTTTGAAAATTAATAAAATAACTTAAGTTGAGTTGATGTTTTTGTTTTAATTGTGGTGAAGTGGGTGTTTAAAACATAAAAATTGGAAGAATTTGTGCTAATATTTCGTTATTTGTTGAAATACGTCGCAGCAAAATTTGTTAGACCAGTTGCAATACCACATGCGGAGCGTGCAAGGCCACACATTGCAAAGTAAAAGTTGCACATTTGAAATTAAATATTTACGTCACAAAAATTTTCAATTGAATTAAAAACAATCGAAGAAGAGCTCATAGCTATAAATAATGGATGCACACCGAGAAAAAAAGAGTAATTTTAGAATTAAGAAAATTTTATAGATTTGTATAGCTCGGGTCATCTCAATATATTAATTTATTAGATTTCTATTGCACATTCATACCATCAATATTTCTAACTATTTATATATTTTTTAAAGAGCAGCTATTTGAATTTAGGTATGGTGTTTCGGATTTCTCCTCTACCCCATTGATCTTGTATATTTAAATTACTTATTCTTCTTCTTTATAGTGTCATATCTTCATTCTAAAACAATTGTTTGGTATACTCTTTTCATAATTCCAGCTTGTCTTCAACCTCTGTGATTAACCTTCCATCATCGTTTGTTAGTAGACTCAATTTTCCTCTTTTAACCATTCCCGCTGATTTTATTATTTCTCCGCTATAGAATATTGTGTATTGATTCACTGTACACCTTCCGGAGTTAGGTCATCTAACCTCACTACATCCTAAGATGTCAATGGTTAATCGACTCATCTCTTGCACAACATTGTTTGCTTTTCCAAACTAAGCACATTCCAGGCACCTATTCGAATTTTTTCGCATTTTGTCGTCATTATGTAACACGCTCTCCCCACTTAAAGGATTCCCGAAACTAAGAACTACTTGTTTAATTACTTAAGCTACTCTAACTTTCTGGGAATATTATAATGAGGTGGTTTCTTCCATCCTCCTCCTCTTCCTTCCTTCCTCATCACAATCTTTAATCTTTACTCTTCTTTGACTTGTGGATTACCGGGGTAAATTCCATTTCTTCTTCATCTGGTGTTGGAAACTGACGTTGGAATTTGAGAAGATAGATGTCTTCTTTAGGTAGCGTGAGGCTAGATTTGGCTGGATTAGTTGATCTAGAAAAAACGTAAAAGGGAAAGCAAAAAATAAGCTAAAGTTAAATAATAGAAACCTGGTTTCTTGGTGATGATACGGTGGAAGTGGTTGGATCCTACTCCTGCTTGGTGAGTGGGAATGGCTTTTAATTGCTAATGTCGTTCCTGAAAAGGAAGGATTAGGTGCTGTTGGGGGATGGGGAAAATCCAGGATGGAAATCGGTAAGATAATGTTCTTGGGTCGACGGTGACCTAAGTTTGGCTCTGCGGGTATTCACTTAGTTGAAGTACGAGTGGTTTTTCTGAAAATTAGCAATTAAGTGTGGAGTTTTCTGTTGGTGATGAAGTAAAGGGCATCGAAAGTGGCTCTGAGGTTCTTGTTATGAATCACCTGGATCTTCTTGTTTCTTATCGCGATGTCTTGATCGTTGAAGTAGTTCTAATATTACTTTTAAGAATTGCAATTATTTATTAAAGCAAAAAAAAATTTCAATGTTTTAAAAATTTCGCACTAGGGTTTTCCCTTAAATAAGTTCTTGCATAAAACATAGAAATTTAGAAGTTCTCCCATTGGGTCTGAACACAAAACATTTCTCTAACATTTTATCGTTTGGAAACGATTTATTCCAATAAGAATAGCAATTTAAGACATTTCTTGTGAAAGCAGATGTCAAAATTTCTACCGAAGATATTATAGATACAATTAAAGTTCCTGCGGCAATTGATAGATAATATTAAAATGAAGCGAATAAACTATTTCTAATAATTTAGGAAATAGTCGATTTTAAACTTTCGATTTTTGCATAGAAAACTCGTAAAGAGCTTGTTTTGTGGTGTGTGTGCTTTACGTAAATATGCATCGCGCTTGATTTAGTGGGAGGGACTAACTACAGTTGGATTGTAGCATCAATACTGTTAACATCAAGTTATAAATTTATTTAAAATAGGACTTTGTTAATTTCAGCCGAATTTAATTTAAAAACAAAGATCAGCGTCTTTGTCGAGTTAGACCGGTCTAGGGGGATATTTTAGCAAGCGCAGCCAAGGCAAATATCGGATTCACTATAAAATATACACTATCTGCAATTTACGAGTGCAAATTATGCCATAAATAAATTAAATAAAATAAAAACACACTATGGAAGGGTTTAATCTTATGGGATTATAATCTTATATAGTAACCGCTTTCTAATTTTACGCTTTTTGGGCTTTATTGTCCGAATTTTTGAATGATCTATAAATGTTAATGTTAATATTCGTAATTTACATCATAATCTACCATAATTAAATTAAAAAATCTTTAATTTTTGACAGCTATTCCAATTTCTTGCAGGACAAGTTTTAACCTATTTAATGTTGCGTGGAAAAATATAATAATAATAATAATAATTTGTATAACAATATAGTTTTACGCGTGTATATTATAATACAATGCATTAAAATTTATAATAAATCCCACAGAATTCTCAACAATAAAAAAAATACCGCTCCCACAATACTGTAATTTTTCAAGAGCAGTGGCGTAGGAAATTTCTCTTTCGGACTTTGGGCAATATTTATTAATAGGTTTTCTCATGATTATAATAAATTAATATTATTAAGAAATTAGAGCTTCTAGTGCTGTATTGGTACCGGTGTTAGTGAAGAATTTCAGGAGGGGCCAAAAATTGTACAGCAAAAAATTGCTCATCAGCTGATATGTGTTGCGCTTTCTTTTGGTTGTTTGTCCAAACTGGTAATCATTTCAATTTCTTTCAAGTGTAGTAACAATAGATATCCGTTTTAAAGTAATTTAACAAATGATATTGAATGACCGTAAAATGATCAAAATGTTTGGTAATATTATTTTGAAAAAAAAAAAAAAAAAATTGAAAATGCGTAAAGTAAGTAAAGTATATTTTAATTAGATATTTTTATTTGTGATTTAGCAATGTCTTTGGTAATTTATTCTTCTGTGAATAAAGTGCAAGCATTGACCCGATGTTGGTTTAGCATTTCCTTTGGCAGAGCTCGAAGATACATAGTAGTACATGAATATCGTGCATCAGGTATTATAAATCATGATAAACTTAGAATGCATAATAAATTATTTAATGGAATATTTTGATGTACTCAATTTACTTCTGGTAGAGTGAGGTAATGTAGTACATATGAATATGAAATGAAACCGCCAATGTCAGAACGAAGTGCCTGGAGAATTAACTTCCTTCGATCATTTGCGAATTACTGTCATCCGCTTTCGAATTGTTGTTAGTGGAGGAGTGTCCGAATTGTATGCATTGTGTACAGTTTAATTCAAAGTTAATTTTAAATTTCAATGACAAAAAATTATTGTATAAACTGTGTCAATATAAAAAACAAACCAAATTTTTATTTTAATGTTGTTTTGTTGTGCCGCGAAGCGTATTAACAGTTCAAATGTGATATATTAAAAATTACTACTATAATTTAATTTAAAACACAGGTAAGTTTAAAATTACCATTTTTCCGAATTTTGAATTTTCCGAACGAAAACTAATAATTTTCCATTACTTTCCTGTATAAAAACAAGAATTTAGTCGGTAATTTTTAAATATTTTGATATTATTTTTGTTTTTGGAGAAACCCAAACGAAGGTTATTAAAATAAAATTGCACAAACAAGTTCACATTTGATTTTCTGTTATTTTTCAAATGCACAGTTTCTATGATTTCCTAGTTTTCTTTCGGCTAGAGAAATTACAAAAAGTAAGTGGTTCGTTGTAATTACATGTATGTGGGTCAAACAGAGCAAAATCAAACTCAAAAACAAACATTTTAAAATTAATTTGTCAATATTTTATTACAGTAATGGGTCGTTTAAAAACTTGTTATGTAACAATAATACTTACGAATAAATTACAAATACATAGTATTAATTATAGAAACTAATATAATAACATAATAAAAAAACTACCAATGTTAAATAAGCAATTATCGATTGTTTTAAAATTTTTGTTCGATACAAAATAGCTGGTAGGCGTACAGGTATTTGCGAAGTATTTGTAAATATACCTACCATTAAAATAAAAAAATAATAATAAACATTTTTTTAAATAAAACACAAAATTGTATGTAAGTATTTCAAGTATGAACTGCGTGCACGAAATAATGTTTTGCTTGTACAATTAACCTTATTAATTAATTAATAATTAAATAATTATTAATACAATTTCTAGACAAATTGGAAATAAAAAGGTGTATTTTTCCAGCCATCCCCGCCTCAAATTTTGGATCTAAAATAATCTATATCGTTTGTATCTCATATTATAAATACTAAAGTTCGAATTTCGAATCTAAAATAGTCTAAATTATTTGTACTCTTATTTTCGTATGTACCGCTTCTCTTTGGGATTATTCGATTGGTTCTTATTGACAATGTTATCATTGTTTTTTTGAATTTCTCCAGCAAAAAGATCTTCTGCATATTTGTTGTGAGATCGAAGAATTAAAAAATTTAATTATACCTTGAAAATTAATTTTTTGATTTAAAATTGCAACTGCAATTGTAACATTTAAAATTTTTAATTAAAAGATATTTTATAAATGATTCTAATAATAAATCATTCTCCAGAGTAAAAGTTCGTTCTACAGTTAGGAGCACCACACTCTTCATATTTAACACAATCTTATACGCTACAATTTAATTCATTCTGCAAAAATTTAAAACTTAGTGTTTTTAATTTGACGACTTAATTTCTTTTCGTAAAACTGACTACAAACGATTTATACTATAAATCAAAAATTTGAAATTCTAACATTCCGCTTTACCACAGAGAATTATTCCAATATATCAAACGCAAAAAAGCGTTAACTAATTTTTTGGAAATCGAATTTTGGTCAGTATAATTTGTTATTTTGGTCAGTATAAATAATAAAATAGCAGTAGACAGCCTTAAATTGAGCACTAATAATTTTGTTAAGCCCTTTTAATTCTTTAGAATTATGTAAATTATTTAGGATTAAGTTAATAATCGCTTAGGAATTATAGCGTGTAATTAATTATAAAATCGCAAATATTACAACGTCGAAAGAGATTCACTTCTTTCCTAGTAGCACCCTTTGCCGAGTAGAACCGGTCTAGGGGGATATTTATAGTAAGTACATCGTTTGCCAAAACGGCCCAAAGAGTCCGGAGCGGAGGGTTCGAAAAATCTCGAATCCACTCTAAAATCTAGTCATCTAATCTTGGCAAGGATTGCCTGACAGCTTCCGGGTAATTAATACATATTATTTACATTAATACAATAATTTTTATTTGGTATATTTTCAATATTTTGTTTTATACTATTTTAAAATATCACTGCGTAAAATATTTGAAATAAAATAATAATAATAATTTTGAATAATAATTTTCTATTCTTTACCTTACGGTTAAAATTCTATTATTTTAATGCTCTGTTTAGTTTTTGTTTAACCTTATGTAGCCATAAGATTAAAAATGTTTTCAAATGCTAATCTTTGATTATGTAATTTTTAGAATACTCTCAGTTGACTTTACCATCAGACTATTGATATTGCTTATGAATATTCTAAATCGCTATTTAAAGCATTTGAAAATGTTATTATTCATTTAAGCGGTTTTTTTTTAAATTTACTTAAATAGGAAAACTTTTCTAGGGAGTGCTACATACTTATTTATTGTTACTTTTTCAATATTTGTTGTACTAATTTTGCTTTTGTGAAATTAAAAAAAAAATTTTTTTTGAGAGAAAGTCTGGCGAAATTCAAGTTTTTTATTTTGAATCTAAAATAAATTATATCATTTATACCTGTTTGTGCCTTTCTTATTTTTGTTTGTAATCATTTTGATTTCGATGTATTTCAAAAATTGCACGGGAGAAGGGGGGGGGGGTTGAAAAATTTCATTCCGTTCTCCGGAACAATTTGTTCTAAAAGGATAATTTAGTTCCTAGCGAAATGAGATATCAGTATAATCCCATGCGAAATAGGATATCAATTTAGTACTGACGAAAATGACCGCTTGTTCTAGCGGGACACATAACTTGTAAGCGGAACTGTCCCGCTCAAAGCGGGACGTATGCTAGTTACGCTAATCCCATCTGCAGTGTCGTAACTAGACAGGTACAACAGATGCAGTCACACTGGATGCAGCCTAGAACCCAGTTTGTTTATGATACATTTTTATGGTCAATTTGAGCAATTCTTTAATTGATAAAATTATATTTTAAGCCGTTTACTAGTTATTAAATTATTACTAATTAAACATGGTTAGTTTAGTTTAGACATACGAGCAGTTACAAGAGGGAGGATGAGACAAACCTTTAAGTAATTAATTTGTTATTAACTGCCACTGCGTCAATGATTTATTTGCTTTAAGTTCTATGATTGGTTGGATTTGTTACTTTTTATTAAGTGAGTAGGTATACTATCGGTGCAAACAAACCGCAAAGAAAAGATTAACTATTTCTTCAACTCCAAATTAATAATATCAAAGAACAGGCACGCACCCAGAAATTTCCGTTAAAATTTGTAAAAAATTCTGCCTTATATGGCAAAATTAGTTAATCGTTAATCCATTCATACGCACAATTCTAACGCATTTAAATTCCGACCTTTTTGACGCAATGCTTTGTTCTTAAGGTCTTCAGCTCTTCTTACTTACGCTATTGCATTTATTTGCTCTTATTTTGCCTAGTGCACTTTTAAATAAATATAAAAGTTGGCAGACAGGCGCTTTTCGGACAGGATCCTCTGACACAGGCGCTCATTAGATAAGACTGTAAGGGCTTTAGCTCTCTCAGCCTTTCCCTCATAGGTAAGTGCCTGTCAAAAGACAGGCAAAAGTTACAGAAATTTTTATAATAACCTGAAACGAAATTTGATATATTTTTTTTAAAGTCACAAAAGCTCAATTAGATTATGGAACTCATTCGCTTTTTGGTAACTGCATTTCTGGCCTAGCTGCTTGAAAAATATGCCAATAGCAGATCTAGCTGAAATTCATATTTTTGATAACAGCCCTGACTGAACATTACATAAATTGCTACAGCTAGAAAACGTTTTCTGGTCTCGGGGAGTTAATATACTGTAACGAAAATTAAAACGTTTATTTATTTCTAAAGAGCTAATACAAATATTTACAATACGGTTTATAACAATAAAACGATTACTATATTAACACTATTTATTTTCACTATAATTTATTTAACACTAAGTCCGGATTTATTTAAACACTCGGTATATCGTTTATCACTTCTCTATTTATTTATGTTCACTTGCGCGTTCGAACTGGAATTGAATTTGTCGCTAGAAATCGCGCTGCATTTACTATACTTAAATGCAGCCTTCCAGAAAATTCCATAACTCTCCAGGAATTTCTATTCACTTTTCTGCGTTTCTAGATTGATACCGAAGCATTATTTGAATGACTAATGAGGTTATCATGCATGACTCATCACACATGACTCATCATATATGATTCATCATGTTTGACTCATCATACATAACGTCATACATTACTCATCAAATATAATTAGACGTTCTTTTGTAACAATACGATGTCCAGATGTCAATATATTATTGCAAACCAATATAAAGTAAGCAATAAGCTTAACGAGCTACTTTACCATAAGTACTTATATATTGCAATGCCCCCAGCTATTCAAATTTGTAAAATTTTATTTAATCCAGAAATATTCTCGCTGGGATAGCATCCATTATTAATTGAATTGCTATGAAACTCTTCTAATTCTTTTTAAGTTTAATTTTGAAATATAATTTTTCGTTTGGTTTTATAATTTTGTTTCAATTTTTAATTTTTATATAAAATTGGTTTGCATAAAATTTTTATGTTACCTTATGGTATCGGGCTTGCACATGCGTCCTGCAGCTGGCAGCGCTGTTCAAACAATTTTGCTTTAATAAAAATATAAAATAAATTGCATAAATTAAATCACCCAAATTATCTAAATCTTTAAAAATCTCAATCGTCAACACTTCACAAATTAATTAAACAACTTTTTAAAATTAAAAATAATTTCACTCTTTATTAAAACGTCAAAAATCAAAATTTTTCAAATTAAGTTGCAGAAGACACAATTCTGCTACCGGCCGCATCGGCACGTCGCCTTCTCGCTCTCCCCAACTTACTTTTTTTGCTAACTTTATTATTTACAATTGAAATTTTATGTACAGTCTACTTACAAATAAATAATTTTAACAAAATGAGCTTTAAAATAATTTACATAATAATTAAAATAATGATTCTAACGTTTTAAAACACGACAATATACATAATATATACGCACTGTTAATGCTGCTAGATAGTTAGGGTTGTAAATAACTCTTATGCACTTAAAAAAATGTTCTTAAAATTTTTAAGTTAAGAAAATAACAGAGAAAGTTTGTTAAACAAATAGGTTTTTAAAATTTAATTTCTACGTAGATGCTAAAATTTGTTAAATTAAAATAATTTTTTGCAATTGCTGGGCTAAAGTAGTCACTATCTATCCCGAAAATCTTTTTCATCTTTTTCATTTTCAAAAATGCAAATGCCTCGTGCAAACAAACCTTTACCCTCAGGTCAAAAATTGGTCACTTTATCTCCTTGTTGCATAATGTACTATTTTTGTCAATTGCAATTCAGTTAGTTTAAATAACCAATACAAAAGTAAAATTTTGTAAAATAATAATTCTTTTTTGAAACCTTGCACGGTCCTGAGTTTCCCCGTAATGCGGGGTTTAGCGTACACTAGAAGTTGGTGTAAACTGCCTTAATTCGATAAATATCTGCAAAAAAATAGTGAATGTAAACTGGCCCTATCCATCAAAAAGGTAAAAATAAAAAATGTAATCTGCCTTATGCGCAAAAGGTTTGCCACTAATCCAGGCCCGGACTGGGACCTAAACCCGGCCGGGGCATTTTAGACTCTGTCGGCCCCCTACTTCCCACAAAAACGCTACATGTACTCGTATACATACGTATATCCTGTCGTGTATTTCCCTACAAATTAATATTTTGGAGTGCGAAATGATTTTTTTATATGGTTTATGTTTGAATTTTAAATATTTGTTAAAACGAGGTTGGCAATATAAATGATATTTTTGTCAAAAAAGTCTGTTGATTGTTTAGAAAATTTGTAATTTGAATATGAAAAGCGATTTTTTTTTATAAGAAGTTATTTTGTTTGAAATTAAAAGTGAATGAGAAGATGAGGTGTAGAGTGACTGTGATGATTTTGATGGTTGTTTTGGAACGGCAGCACTAATTAATATTTTGGAAGATTGAAAAAATTAGATAAAAGGAAAATTAATGATTTAAAATAATTGTTTTTATTACACCTCAATTATTGAGGGTAGTAGTAGTAGTATTATACATAATATACACATAATTATAATGTATATTATACTACGTATACATCAATGTAGACTAATAGACCAGCAGTGTGTTGTAAGGCTTAAATCGACGTGCTACGGGGCGGGACACCGCAGTTCGATGCTTGGTTGCGCCAACTGCGCTGCTGTGATCTAAAGCCCGAGTTTGATCTAAGGGCTATGCATCTGGCAAGGTTAGCACCCTACCAGAATATATGGAAATGCTCAAAGAATCGCGAATGCTAAATGTAAATTTGGTTAAAAAACAGGACGTAGTCCTAGATTAAGAATATTAGGTGAATATTGGATTGGGTGTTCACAGGACCGAGATGTTCATAAATTCGATTGTTCACGTTATTGAGTTTTTACTATTAAAAACTTGTATTTGAACGGGTTTTGTTATTTATAAATTTATTGTGCTAAATTTTTAAATTTTATTAACCATTTTTGATACTTCGTTATGTTATATAAAATAGCATAATTTTTTTCGCGATGTAATCAGCCAGCGCTGCTGGTTAGACGGCCTTTTGACTGCACCGGCCCATCCGGCATTTGCCCGATCAGCCCTATGGCCAGTCCGGGCCTGCACTAAATCTGAATTGTAAATTGCTCTAAACAACACCTGCAAATTCCGAACAAAGTAAAATTAATCAAAAATATTTACTATGTCACCAAAATAAAAATTTAATCCCCAAAAAGTAAAATTAATTAAAAATATTTATTACTAAAAATTATTAAAAAAAAAGATAGACCCATGTCTTTACACGGATCCTTTTTTTACGTACAGTTTCGATAAAAAAAACAACTTAAACTTACTTTAACTTAGAGACAGATCTGTTCGAAAACACGGATACCCCATGAAAACACCCAATATTCTATAGACTTTTTACAATCATTATATTCGGGGGCTTAAGCACATGCTTTGCTTTGTTTACCACGATTGTAAAAAAAAATTATAGCTGATCTTAAAATCGCAAAAGTTTTACTGTAAATAATCAATATTTAAAATTTGGTTATTCTCATCCTCTTAAAAAATTGTGTCTACGCCACTAATATCACCAAATAGTACCATCCAAATTCACTGATTTTCAGCGGTTATTGACTTTTTTTTGGCAAATAATGTTTGAATTTTAGATTTAATTTAATTTAATTATAGTTGATTTACAACAAGAAAAACTTAGGTTGCTTTATTTTATATAAAAAAATAGTAGAATGATAACATTAAAATAAAAAACGGGAAATTGCCCTTTGATTGGTTCATGTAATTGGTGATTCCATTCGTTGATTTACTTCAAATTTTGACAATCAACTTAAATTTTGAGTTTCTGAATTGTTTCTTGGTTCAAGGGGTTGCCCTACTACTTTTTATAAATAGAAAATAACTTAAAAAAGTTCTAGAACTTTATTGTAAGTATTTTTGTGGCATTTAGTAGTATGTATATATATATATATATATAAATATATTTATATTTATGTATATTCGCTCTCACTTGTTATTTTTACTGTTATACATGACTGAGAATTGATAATAATCGTGAAATAGAGGCCCTTATATTATGTTACAGTATTTTATAGCGTAATTTTTTTTAGAATTTTATTTTCTTGTTTATTCTAAGTTCAACCCTGTTAAACGTGAATTATTGTCATTTTAGCGTTTTTTTAAATATTATGTTTTCTTTGTAGTATATTGAGATGTATTTAAAAAAGGGGTAAAAAAAAAGGGAGGGTATAATAATAAACCAGGTTCCAGCTGGATTTTGAAGAGAAATTGATCTCTCGAAATTTAATTAAATAAAAAAAACAAAGAGAAAGAAAAGGACGATTAATTTCGAGAAGGATTGGGCTCTCGAAGCTATAAAATTGTGAAAAATAAAATTGTTGCAGAGGTAAAGTTTGGAAAGATTAGAGAAGAAGAAATAACTGTGGCGGAGCAAAAAGGCAACGGCAATAAAAGAGAAAGGAAAGAAAATAGTGCGACAAAAAAAAAAGGTATTCCGTTAACGGTATATTTCAAGTTTAATTTTATTAGTTTAAGTTTCTGTTTCTGTTCCTGTTTATGTTCATGTTTTATGTTTATAGAAAATAAAGGTACGGTGATTAACCATTCAGTTTTATTTTCAAAATTAAAAACGGTTAGATTGGTGACCAAAACTCCAAGTACCACCAGGGAATTTATCTGGTTGAAGTGAAAAAAAAAACACGACAATATATATTCTGTACTTAACAGTTAAAAATTTTATTTTTTTAACATTTTGTTAGGTTTAATTATTACTACTTTTTGTTTAGCATCTTTTGTACAGTGTGGTACTTAGGCTTTGTGGTAATCCTTTTTTTACAACGTTTGTGTCCTTGTTGGTTTTTGCGTGCACCTAGCTTTTCTTCTTTTGGGTGTGGTTATTCGATTTCATTTTTCTGATTGGTGTCAGTTTTCTCCGTGATTGATTCTTTCTCCAGCAACCTATACCACAGGGCCAACTCCGCTCTACTGTACAGTTCGGTCGGGTTAAAAGGGGGGCTATTTTCAAAGAATTTATTTGAAAATTTATTAGAAAATATTAGAAAAAATGTGGTATAATTGTTGCTATTGTAATTCTCCTTCGTATAGCTGAAGCAATTGAATTTTTCTGGTTCGATTTGTATGGTGCAGTCCAATGAGGAGTCAGTCATGCAGTGAGCGTATGCGTGACGCATTAGGTGCTCTATATCGAGGTGAAAATTTTAAAAAAGAAGAAAATTGAAATTAATTAAAATTGAATTGACTTGAGAGTGAATGACTTGACGAGTGTGAAGGGAGGTGTATCTAATCATGCTTCTGAAATAAAAAAAAAGATAATACAGTCTATATATTTCTCGTGCACAAAAACTTAACAATTAATTTTTTTGACAATTTCTGCTTCAATTAAAAGCAACGATAGATTTAATAAGGTATTATTTTTCCTTTATTAATAGGTCAGACTCAACTGCCTCTGACATCCAATATTTTAAGGCCATGGTCTAGTTGGTCATGCAAGTAATCCATGTATGGCTGTATGATATTTGTGACACAAAAATAAAATTAGTTTATGTTTAATTTAATAATACGAGTTTGAGTTTCTCAGTAATATTTTCAGGATTTTTTTCCAATATCTAAGATTTTGCTAAACATGTTTATGTAATATTAGCAGTTTTTACTATTATTCACAAGAAATCCTTTAATTCCACTTAAAGTTAAAACTGGTTTTGAAAAATATGTGATATGTCGTCGTCATCACAACTTTTTTAATGGAAAACTTTGTATTTTTATTTGTAATTTGTTGGTTGCATCACCTAAACGATGACGAATAAAAACTCAGATTGTAATGTGATGAAAGAGCGACGAGGAACAGAAAACAATAAATTATTAACATTCTATTTATTATAAATCGTGAAGGACTCCTGCTGTATTTCAACTAGCAGGCTCTCAAGTCTAAATAAATAATCTAAACAAAATTTTTTGTCTGGGGGGGGGGGGGGGTGTATTATTTAATATAGGAATTGCTAATTGATTTTTCTAATACTGAATTTTTACGTGAAAATTCCCTTTCTTTAATAGTGGGATTTTCGATCACCGGTGGTTGAGTAATACTTCATAAAATTAATTTTTAGTAATTAGACTTACTAGGTTCTTCGATTGTATCCTAACAGTATTATAATACTCTTAGGAAAGAAATTGAGATTGTTTCGGATGTTTATTTTTAACAAAAAAATCATTAGAGTACTAGTGATCACCAATCCTATCCTATAAATTAATAAATAATCATAAAACACTTCGGTTAGCTTATACAAAACTAACCGACATAATGTTAAAAGTATTCTAAAAATATTAAATTTTATTAAAATATAACAAATTATTAATAAAAAATTACTTTTAAGATTTGGAATAGATAAAGAATTCTTATGTAATAAAAAAAAGTTTTTTAGTCTTTAGGCAACTAATTTTTTAGTCAGTATTTTTAAAATAAATGATTATTATTTATTATATAATAATATTTTGGTCAGTATAAATATTTAAGTATCGGCCATTCGTCATTTGACAAATTAGCCATTTAACAATTTTCTACTTTTTCACACCCTCCGCTCCGGACACTCCAGCCTTCTAAAATCTAGTCATCTAATCGTGGTAAAGATTGACTGGCAGCTTCCGAGTAATTATTTACCATTGTTACCAGAATAATCTCCTAATATCGTAATCTCTTTAATTTCAATGATCCTCGACTATAATCCGTTTGTCGGTGCCTAATTTATAACGATAGGATTACAAAAGATTGATAGATTAGTGTTTAATTTATGCACGCTTCTTTAAAATACCAACAATTTATTTAAAATATTAATCAAATTATTTAAACCACTGGTCATATGTTTAAAATAATGACCATTTTACGGATCTGACCTGACTGTTTTTTTCAAAAACACTGGGCATATGAAGTTACTATGTACAATCTGTGTTTATATAGTGTAATGACCCGGTCTATGCAAATCTTATAAAATTTTCGCTTACTAATTAATTAATCCAAATGTACTGGGCATCCATTTTTAGTTGTTGTAGCAAGAAACTCTTCAAATTCAAAATTGTAAATTATAAATGCTCACTTTTGTTTGCGGATACGGTGTTGTATTGCTGGAGTCCACCTGGCATCCCAGCTGTCCTCAAGTCTGTTGCTATGCACCTTTTGCATCGGCTAAACTTTTCCTAATTCTTCCACCTTTTAATTTGTGGCACTTCATTTTAATTAAAATAAAAACAAAAACTCAAATCAATTTAACTTAATTTATTTATTTTCAAAAACAATCTTAATTAAAATTGTGGGTATTGGTTTTCGTCCACCTATTCGACGCGGCGCCTGCAGCCTGTCTGTCCTTGCATCGACCCGCCCCAGGTAGCACGCAATATTGTGGCAATATTGGTCCTTCATACTGTAAATATTGGCGCAATATTGCGGTCAATATAGCACAATATACTAATGAGAACAATTTGCAATGTTGCACAATATTGCAGTCAATATCGCACAATATTGATAGCAATATTGAAGCAATATAGTCTTCAATGTTGGGGCTATATCGCGTCCAATATTGGTGCAATATTGATGTCAATATAGCGCAATATAGTAATGAGAACAATTTGCAATGTTGCACAATATTGCAGTCAATATCGCACAATATTGATGTAAATATAGCGCAATATAGTAATGAGAACAATTTGCAATGTTGCACAATATTGCAGTCAATATCGCACAATATTGACGTCAATATAGCGCAATATAGTAATGAGAACAATTTGCAATGTTGCACAATATTAAAAGCAATATTGCTCAATATCGCTTCCAATATTTTACCATGATGGCAAATAAAAAAATTCTTTTTATAATTATTATTTATTTAAAGTATATATTATTTTAATTGTCAAATTTACTTAATTAATTTTATTATTTATGTGTTTATTGGGCTTATTGTTATTATTTTTTTATTTATATTTTATTATTTATATTGGGCTTACTTATTTCTTTTGGATTTTGGATATCATCAGTATCTAGTCCTGAAAATTAACTGAAATATAAATTAAATTTTTTTTAACCTACCTGGGATTCGAACCTGAACCGACCGACCTATTGGATTTGAAATCCTACCGCTCTACAGCTTACGCCACGAGGCCTTCTTGTAGAAATTCAATTTCTAGATTAAAATTATTTACAAAATATTATATATACAAAATTATATTTATAAATTAGCACTGGAGCTAATTTATGTGTTAACATTCTGAACACAATATTTAGGAGTAAAAAATTGATATACTGTGCAGAACATACTATATCGAATAAAATAAGTAACGCTGTACAATAAAAAGAAACGAAACTCGGTAGCTTTCCATCTATCAAACAGTTTCAGCATAACTTGCTGATCTTTCAGACATAATTTTTCTAAAATTTGGAAGTCTAAACTGTGATGATGTTTTAATCAAAAATCTATTAATTTTCTTATCACTTCTAAGAACACAAGATGCATTAAGTAGGTATAATTTTGTTTTTGCAAAAGCCAAAATTATTTGACTTTTAACAAGTATTGAATAAGGGCTGATATCTTCACTTTCTCGTAAAGTGGCATATACATATATTCACTTCCCTTGGAGTATCACTTGAAGTACCAAATAAAACGTTACAAGTGAGATTTTAACTTCAAATTTATAAATGGTGTGTGTATTTTGTGTATTTTATAATTTTGCAAAATTGGTCTTATCGACAATATTAAACTGATCTTAGACGAAATTAACGAAAATATTTTATATCGCCGTTCATATAATACTAAAAACAATAATGATCAAAATAATAACTTACATCGTACTGAGTTTTTAAATTATGCATTATAATAATTGCATCTGGGTTACAACTAGATACCTGTTAAAAATACTTTTGTCAAGTTTATTACTTAATCCTTTCAGACCCAACGCACACTATAGTGTACCTTTTATTAAATTATTTTGAAGTTGGGACAAACTTAAATGCTAAATAACAATCATTTTTCATTGAAAGAACCACGAGGAATTCAATAATTCTTTCTTTCAAGAAATAATTGCTATCTAGCATATAAGTTTGTCACAAACTTCAAAATAATTTAATAAAACGCGGGTACGCTATAGTGTACCCTTTATTAAATTAAATAGTTTTTAAATTAATATTATGTAAGAATAACATAATATGTATGACAGAATTCTTAAACATATTATCAAATTTGTTCATAGAATGCAACAATGTACCGTATTGGGTTTTATGGCACCGATTATTTCTTTGAAATTACTTATACCTGAAATCTAAAAATTCTTTGTGCATTTATTTTAGGGTTTTCCATGGTTACATAGCATTTATAAAATTTAGTTTGCTTTTAATTATAAACAAAAAGTAATAAATACTTAATAAAGAAAATCAAATTATAATACAATGCTGTTCGAATATGACGTCATCAAATGCTTATGACATGTATTGCTAAAAGTTTTATCTGAACCATACCGGAACTTACATTTTAGATCGTTTTTTTAATGTATTAATGTAAAACATTTATTTCAATAAAAAGACGTTTTTTAACTAATTTATTTATACCTAAATAAAATATTTCCGTATTTTATAACTAAGATCATCGGTCTTAAAGAGAAAATTAAACTTGAGGAAATACAGGTGACTGATATAATTTGAAGACGTCTATTATCACCACAATAAAAATAAAATTTCAGATTTTCACTTAATGCGAAATACGATTGTTTATTGATTTCTAGTTTAATAAGTTTGCTTAAAAATGTCAATTTGAATTTACAATATGGGTAAGCAATATTGCACCGATATTGCTAGACATTACTGTACCAATATAGCTTTGCAATAATTGTGCAATATTGATACGCCATCATGGTTCAATATTGAATACCAATAAAATATGAATTAGTTAGCTGCATGTTAGCAATGCATTTTGCAATGATACAAACTCACAAATAATATAACTTAGAAGATATTTGGGAAAATATATTCAGTATTGTTTAGATATTAATGCAGTTTTTAATCATTATTGTGCCAACATGGATATACATATTGCCTAATATGGGTAAGCAATATTGCACCAATAATGTCAGCTAATATTGCTACATTATTGCTAGACTATATTGTACCAATATAGCTTCGCAATAATTGCGCAATATTGATACGCAATCATGGCCCAATATTGAATATCAATAAAATATGAATATGTTAGCTACTTGTTAGCAAATGGATTTTCCAATGATACAAATCACTGATAATATAACTTAGAAGTTATTTGGGAAAATATATTCAGTATTGTTTAGATATTAATGCTTTTTGTAACCATTATTGCACCAACATGAATATACAATATTGCCCAACGTGGGTATGCAATATTGTACCAATATTGTTATACAATATTGCCGCATAAATGTTGATCAATATTGCACCAATATTGCAAGACAATATTGTACCAATATAGTTTCGCAATCATTGCGCAATATTGGTACGCAATCATGACCCAATATTGAATACCAATAAAATATGAATATGTTAGCTACTCGTTAGCTTATGCATTTTCCAATGATACTAATCACTGATAATATAACTTAGAAGTTATTTGGGAGAATATATTCAGTATTGTTTAGATATTAATGCTTTTTTTAACCATTATTGCACCAACATGAATATTCAATATTGCCCAACGTGGGTATGCAATATTGTACCAATATTGTTATACAATATTGCCGCATAAATGTTCATCAATATTGCACCAATATTGCAAGACAATATTGTACCAATATAGTTTTGCAATCATTGCGTAATATTGGTACGCAATCATGACCCAATATTGAATATCAATAAAATATGAATATGTTAGTTACTTGTTAGCAAATGCATTTTCCAATGATACAAATCACTAATAATATAACTTAGAAGTTATTTGGGAGAATATATTCAGTATTGTTTAGATATTAATGCATTTTTTAACCATTATTGCACCAACATGAATATACAATATTGCCTAACGTAGGTATGCAATATTGTACCAATATTGTTATACAATATTGCCGCATAAATGTTGATCAATATTGCACCAATATTGCAAGACACTATTGTACCAATATAGTTTTGCAATCATTGCGCAATATTGGTACGCAATCATGACCCAATATTGAATACCAATAAAATATGAATATGTTAGCTACTCGTTAGCTTATGCATTTTCCAATGATACTAATCACTGATAATATAACTTAGAAGTTATTTGGGAGAATATATTCAGTATTGTTTAGATATTAATGCTTTTTTTAACCATTATTGCACCAACATGAATATACAATATTGCCCAACGTGGGTAAGCAATATTGTACCAATATTGGTACACAATATTGCCGCATAAATGTTGTACAATATTGCACCAATATTGACTGGACATTGCCAATATTGCACCATTTCTCAATATTGGTACAATATTGCGCCAATATTGCACAATATTTTGTGCTACCTGGGGCTGATCGTACTCCCACTTACTTCTCCCTACCTTTATTTACATCAAATTTACAAACTATGTTAATACAATGTACAATGTTTTAAATGTTATAACTTATAAATAATAATGAAATAAAACTCAAATTTTAAAATAATTTTACAAAATAATAAAATTAATGTTTTTTGCATTTCGAAACACGACAATAGGTATATATTGAGATGACCCAAGCTATTTAAATTTATAAAATTTGCTTAATCCCAAAATTACTCTAGCTGGGTATCCATTATTTGTAGCTATGAGCTCTTGTAGTTTTTAAAATCGTCAATTTAAATTAAAATGCTCAACTTTTCCTTGCAATCTGTAGTCTTGCAAGCGCACATGATCTTTTGCATCTGGCCACGCCTGATTAAACAAATTTGTTGCGATGTAATTTTAATGCATCGACTAAAATTTTCACTAAATTCTTCAATTCTTCCAATTTATTTAACAGTTTTCACTTCACCACAATTAAAATAAAGCATTAAATCAACTTAACTTATTTTATTGATTTTAAGCAATTAACAATTTAAAATTTTATTGCGGGAATGATGCTCGTCCGCTCGACTATTCGACGTGACGGCCTGAGCCCAAGTCTTTCTATTCAAGCCTCTCTCTCTTTCTAGTTTTATTTTATTCCCACCTTTATTTACAGCTAACATTTAACTAACATTTTTTTTTATATGATACAAATAAATACTAAACAAATTTTAACTTTAAAATTATTTACAAAATAAATGAATTAATGGTTTATAGCGTTTCGAAATACGACAATATATATGTTTGTGTCATCATATCTCCCGAACGGTTACAGGTAGCGACGTACATTTTTGACAGCATGTTTGTAAAGACCAGGGGAGTGTTCCTGGCTGGTCAATTACAATTTTTACCCATGAGAAGAAATTCTATCTCAGAAAACTATCTCTACACCCCCCAAACCACAAAATTTATGCACTCGCCCTTGCACAATCCTCTGCATTAAATAACTAATAACTAATATTAATATAAATTTACTACCGTTTTGGCTGAAAATTCACCACCATTATGGCTGTTAAATTCATATCATTCGCTAACTATTCGCGCTACCATATCGGCCGACTGGATCACGAAGCGGTTTAAAACATATATTACTTTCTCTATACATTTTGACAAAATATAATATTGTTTCGATATTTTCACTTGGTATTTTTGTACTTAAGCAAAATGAAGGAGAGAAGCTGAGATAGATTTAGACTTATGCATACAGGGTATCTCGAAGATTGGGAGACCCTTTTGATATTCAAGGTTTCTTAGAAACAATATTTAACATGTTCTGGGAAATATAAGAGGGAGAGTGTCTTTATAGTCCGAGTCAGAGTTAAAGCTCTGCTCGGAGTTAGAGGCAATGCAATGCGTGGTTTTATTTCGATCTTGACAACTAAAAATAAGCACAAAAGTATCTGGGATGTTTTACTAAATATGTAGTATTCTAGATTCCGATCGACCTTTGGTATGAAAGTATGGCTAATTTTTCCATACGTTCCAGTGTCTCACTTCTGTTGCTAGTTAGGTTTAATTCTGTCGATTATCCAGTTTCTGGTCTGCGTATGTGAGGGTTTTCTTACTGGGTTGGGTTTATGTCTAGATCCAGGAACTGATACTGTGTTTGGGTTACAATGGCATAATTAAGTAATTAAAAGGGATTACTTAAGAAATGAAAGAAAAAGAAAGAGAGAAAATACGATAGAAGCAAAAGTAAAGATAGGAATAAAAGTAAAATGACAATAAAAAATAAAAATTAAAATAAAAATATGAAATAGAAACTGAAATACTACAAATAGAAATTAATTTTTTTTTATCTGAAGTTTACTAGCTCAACAAACACATTTCTTATGTACAAATACAATTGTATATAGCAGCGCATAACAGTGATAAAAGATTAATTCATGACAACTCTGGAAGATTAATTATTTAAATTTTAAAAAGTTTACTACAGATTTGTTTTATTATTGTTTCACATGTTGTAAATATCTTGTGGGAGGCGCCTTTTCAATCTCTGATGGACATCTCTAGTTCCGAGAGAACTAGAGGTGTCCATAGAGGTAAATTCTGTACTAGAGCACAGATTGGAGTTATTGAGAAATGTTCTTGTGGTGTTTTCGAGGGTTTGTAATGTTGGGTTCTTCAATTTGAATTACCGCCTTCTCAAATCAAAGTTCCAAACCAAACCAAAGCTGTGATCGTCAAACAAACCTTGCACATTGTGATCCCCCTCGTAGTAACACTTACAAGTCCTTTTAAATCTGCGGATGGCTCTTTGAATGTTAACGTCGTTACCTTGTTTACTAACCTTAAATCTAAACTTATATGTGCCAGTGGCGTAACCACTGAGTAATACCTGAAGAAATAATTAGTACACACAAATTAACGATGAATATATATTTAACCGAAAAGAAACAAAAAGGTAGTCCAACAACCAATTTACCAGCAAAGTTAATCTCCTTGATATCATTTAATTCAGAATACTTTAGTTTGAAATTTGATTTAATAACTGTTCGATAGTTAATTCCTCTGATCGTAATGTTTTCTAATTGTTTATTCATATTTAATGACCAACCACAATCTTTATAATACTTTGTAAAGAAGCGCCTATATGTATTTCGATGATCAACTCAATTGTTTTTATATTATGTAAGATGTTTAAATAATAAACCCTTATATTATGCTAAATTATCCGCTCTTAACTATTACCTCGTCAACTTAAAAACTAAGATCGTCACTTAATTAATATGTCGTCACCTTAATCTAAGTTTGTCCCCCTTATTGCTAATTGGTCATTTCCTTAAATCTAAATAAATCATCTGTACTTAAAACTAGCATCATCATCTTAAATTGTTATGTAGCCGCAAATAATCATAAAGAACTTTGTTAATATTCGTTATTAACAGTTCTTAAATATCGTAATTGGTATTTTCTGATATGTGGTCGCAAATAATCATAAGGACTTTGCTAATATTTATTAATAACTGTCCTGAAATATCAGAATTTGTATTATCCCATTGAGAGATATTTAAAAAAAAATAAGCAACATGTTCACCGAATTTGCCCGATCACTTTGGCACGTCCTAATTGCGGTTATCATTACCAGTGATTACCAGTCCACCCTCCTTTGTTGTGTAATTCATCTAAATTAAATTATCTCATGATATATATTTTTCTACTTCAAACAACCGCCTTTACATTGTTTATCTTAAACAAATACTCCTACTTCTTATTGCCGTAATAATCCCTAATGTATTATAAAGATACCGCCTAGGTCAAATATGAATAATCAATTCCTTTCATTACATTCGCCATACCGTTTAAATATAATAATGTATAAATCATAATCTCAAACCAATAATTAAACCTTAAAACTGAAGATGAAGTAATTTAAAAAAATAGATTCCAACTCGTGTTAAAATTATTCGATCACGTGGTCGAGAAGTTATTATATAAATTTCTAACACCTCATCCTATCCTTGTTTAAAAAAATTATAATTAATAAATTTATTTAACTTACGTATGTTAAATTTGTTGATCACTAAAATATATTTGAAATAATTTTAAATTCAATTATTGAATAACTTTTTCTTAAAAGGCGTACCAAATCATTGTATTTTAAAGTAACCAAAATGAACCATAATTAAAATTTCACGCCCATTATATTTAAATTCAAATTTACAATATTACAGTTGGTCAAATTTTATCTTTTATACTTCTTTACCCTCCATGCTTTTGTAAGTTAGGATTAAAATTTACCGTTACCAATTTCCAATTTCTAATTGGTTACGGTACCTTAAAAACTAAAGGAATTTACAATAGAAAAATAATTTATAATTATATAATAAAAATAAAACAATGAACAAATCAATTAGTGTTCCAAGTGCCCACGAGCATCTTGAGAAATTAAACGGTTGAATTAATTATTGTAAAATTGATTAAATTTATGCAGGTAGTTAATAACATTTATGATAAATTAAATTTTTTTATTAAAAAAAAAAAATAAAAACAATCGTGGGCGGCAAGTTACCAGTAGCCCCTATGCGGCAAATGTATAAATTCGCCACTGCCTCACTCACTCACAAAGTGTTATATTTGACGAGAATTAAATCATAAACAAAAACAAAACAAAAAAGCTTGTAATTCTTGTACAAAAGCATAGTTGCACTTTGTTTCTAAGGCAGTATGCGAAACCTATAGGAATAGTTAAATTCTCTTTTTATTACTACAATTTCTATCTTATTTTATACATCTGAAATAAAAAAGTGAAAAAATTTTAGACGTCATTTTCTTTTTATAAAAGTAATAATAATAAACAAAATAATATAACAAAGTATAGTAAAAAACACGCTCAGAGATGTGAACACAAAACAAAACACAAAACTTGGAACACAAAAAATATGAATGCTTCAAACTGCAAAGGGAACCTCGGATACCAATCCACTCACATAAAGGTTAACAATATATAGCCTTTTTTTATTTTTGTAAGCTTCATTTTCATTTGACTATATATGTTGCAGATCGTAACAGTTTTGGTGTTAACACCTTCCGCTTATTATATACTTGACTAGGAGTAGTTACATCCATCAAATGAGAATCACGAGACTCTACTTGGGTTATTTTAGATGTATCTTTGTTCTGTTCAGAGATAAGATCGACTAGATCATTAGCCACTTTAATTATTGTAGTAAAGTTGTGACGAAAAACTCGATTTTGAACCACCCTCTCGTTTACATATAATTCAGGACTTGAAGCGTACCGAGGTGGAGTTAAATTTATTGAGGACTGAGAAATACCTAGTCTTTTAGTTGGAATATTCCTCTTTATTGAATTTCCATTTTTTGTACAATTCGATAGAGTTAGCGGTTCTTTTAAAATTTTTCTGGGTGCTATATATTTCCTTTGGAGTTTGCTTTTGACTGGAGTGTTTAGATCAATCAAATTAACAATTGGGCCTTCAGACATTCTAATATTTGAAATTCTATGAGACGGTTTCGTTTGTTTGCTTTTCGTTGAAGATGAAAGCAATTCCATAGAATCGTTTGCAATTTTAATTATGGTAGTTAAATTATTATTTAATATTTCATTTTTTTCAAAGTATGTTACTGCCAGATTTTCGTCAGAAGCTGAACTGGATTGAGGAAAACCTTTAGACAGGTCAGTTTCAGAAAAATAAACACGATTCAAATTTTTCTTTAAGTTACAAACGTTCTTGACACAAGTGCTGGCTTTTGCTTCATCATTGTAAATTATATCCAAGTTATTTGATTTTCTTTTAACGACATCGATAATGTTTTTCAATAACTTATCAATAATTTCAAACGTGCCATTTTCGGATACAAAACTATTTTCTGAATTCTGATTAACAAAATACAAGTTGTTAATTAAAAAATCATATTTAAAAAATGTAACTTACTATTTCACAATTTTCAATTTCTTGGTCTAGCCATTCTTTAATCTCTGCTACATAATTAATATTGGTTTTCAATACAGAAACTAAATTTTCACCCATTTTGTCAGACAAATAAAATTAAAATGCAAGTTTTGATAAGTTTGCAAGTTTGATAGACAATCAATTATTAAAATTTTTCTTTTGAAAATTAAAGAAAACTGCACTTATATTAAATTCGCGAATAAAATTAAGAATGCGACATCTGGTGGCAGAATTGAGAACACTTCGATGCGAGTACTAAACGTAGTTTATTGTACTTAAAGATTTTAGAGCAATTTTTTTCGTCATTTCACATTTTTCTTTGATAATTCGAACATACAAAAAGATTTACAAGGTTGATTCGATCACTGTAAACACAACTATAACCTCATTTATAGGGAAGGGGAGGAAGACGGTTTGTTTAGTTAAGCATCATCCACAACCTTCAAATTAACGAAGTAATTAGTAATTATACAATTAAACGTAGAAGTTTGCCGCATTTAAAACCTATGCGGTTGTCCACAACCTTGAAATTATTACTTAACGCGAAATTAGTACCTAGTACTTAATGCAAAACCTTGCAAGGTCTAAGCTTTTCCACGTAAGTTAGTCGTCAAGTCGCTACTACGCATGCTTCAAAATTATTCAAGTGTCATTTGTGATTTCTAACCTAAAACCAGTTAACTTTTGTGACTGAATTACATTTAATATTAAAAGTACAATGCTATGGTATTAACCTGTACCCGATTTTAATAGAAAGATAGGTTATCTAGCAATAACAACAATTTACCAAACCGAAATAGTTAAGTTCCAAACATTGACACTAGATACATTCACATTAATTTAAGCATTGTGAATGCTGCCAAAACATTAATTTATGTTCAAATTTCAAGTATTAATTTATGTACTAATTCTACGGTTAATTTGGAGGTTGTGGATGAGGTTTTAGTGGAGACAATTTGGGTTTCCCAAAATTTGAACTTTTAACAATATCGACTATTGGAAAGAGGACAATTTTCTGAGTATATTAGAACAAAAATTTTTGCGGATTATGTATAAGTTTCTAAAAAAATCGAATTTAAAAATGTAAAATTTACATGTATTTTAGATATACGTTTTAACATGGATCTATGATAGGCCGTGGTTGAGTTAGTTAAAAAAACAGACAAAAAACAGAGTTTGCGCAGCTCTACCCGTCGCATCGGGGTGTATTTATTTTATTATTAGCCAGTATGCTGCCCTGGGGAACGCAGGATTTTATGGATTTGGTTGCAGATTTACAAGCATGAATTTTTGTTTGAAAGGTGCGGTGATTTAGGAAGGAAAAAAGTACGGCTTTAAGATAGTTTGGAATTTTGATATGAACAATTTTATATTTTAAGCCCTCGAGCCATACACACGCTTGAGCTATGTCTAGGAATAACGCAGTGGTGTATTTTCTATCTTCGAATCCGTGTTCGATCAATTCTGTTATTCGCTGGAGTTGGTGTAATGTTGAGAAATGTCTTCTAAAACCAAATTGATGAAGTGGTATAATTTGTAATTCCTCAATCGATTCTAGAAGACGAGAATGAATGACTTTCTCTAATAGTTTCGATAATGTGGTTAGTAGACTTATGGGTCTGTCTATAAAGTGGTTACTTCTTTTCCGGGTTCGTCCGAAAAAAGTCTGCATTTTTCTTCGTCTGAACAATACGTATATACAAAGATTTGTTGTTAATTACAAATTAAATTGACTTACTTGTGGTTTCTATTTATTAAACGTTAAATTTAACAGATTTCACATATGTGAAATTAAAACTAAAAATTAAAGTAAAAATAAGGGTAAAAATAAAAATATAAATAAATAAATATAAACATGAAATATTTTTATGTGACTTTAAAAAATTTTGGGGTTTATAAAACCGGGGTTCTAGAAGTATGGTGTACTCTTCACCCTCAGTATCCCAGTAATTGTGTTTTATCATGGTAGATAAAACATTAACATATCATTCACCTTTATACTATAGATATTATATAAAACTTTTTAATTTTCAGGTTTATCAAGATGAAGAAATACTTCAAATTATTTTTTCAAAGGATTCTCAAAGATTTTCGGCAAAAGGAACTCTTACCTTTAAAATTATTATTTTTTCTACATGCTTCAAGTAAGTTTCAATAACATTGAATATGCATATAAGGTGTTTTAAAAATTAGTGGACCCAGGCTAAATAAAATTATTTTATAATTGACTGAATCCATTTCAAGTCATTGTCAGTTGATCAAACATTGTTGATTAAACCGAATAAGAAGATTCGTATTTTTTCTTTCACCCCAAAAAATGTCCCTACGCCTCATATTAATTTTGAAATAAATAATGCTGTTCTCAACATGGTTGAAACATGGGTTTCACCAAGCCTATAATTATGATCTAAAATGGATTCAGTCAATTTATAATTTATAGATCAACTATAAAATTTTGAAATTTAAATAGCTAAATTATAAATTATGAATATTCTGTTCCGGCCTGGACTGGTGCGGAACAACCAATATTCAGTCGTTATAATTTAGATCAAAGCAAAGTTCAAACGTTAAAATCCGTATAAACTAAAGTTAAATTAATTTTTAGCAATTTTTGTTCTCTATCCATACCTCACCATTCACATGAGAGAATTAGGAATAAATGTAGAAGAAACTGCCATCATGTCTGCGGTTACACCGGTTGTTAGTATTTTAATGCCGCCCATCGCAGGGATCGTAGCTGATAAACTCGGAAACTTTAAGGTGAGAATGCAATTCTGTTTGCGAAATTTTCTAACATAACAATTTATTTTATTCCAGTTGATGTTAGCAATTTTTTCAGCATTAAGTGGAACATCGGCTTTATTTTTGTTGTTAGTTCCTGTTGGTAGAATTACTGAAAATTATCCCAACGAAGTAATTTTTGGATTATCGTGCACGTCAAATTCACCGATCAGATTATCGTTATACGAAGATTATCCATGCAAACCATTAGACCAAAATCAAACCTACAAATCAGATGTAACTATAGAAGCATGTGGTTTTGTGTGCCAAGCTATTACCGACGATCGAGATTCCAAAGCAATTTTAAGTGCAAAAAAGTATGGAGTCCAAATGCATAACATCAAGAAAAACACATCAATTACTTTAACTTATGAGTTGAATGGAAAACTGCCAGTTCCTTCTGAAAACACCGGAAGAAGGTTTAAAAATAATAAGCTTTATTTAAACTCCATTAGAAAATTATCGTTAAATTCATATTTTTTCCCAACCCCTACTTTATTTAACTTCTCGTGTGGTTACTTAAGAGATTCCATTTCTGCAAAAAACGAAACAAACAAAATTGTTACTTGTATGTTTGGAAGCAAAGATCAATTTAAACAGTTGGATAATATTTCAAGAGAAAAATTTTTGACCCAAATTGGATTAAAAGTTCAAAATCAGTCTATTAACGATGAAGACGAAAAGAGATACATTTATAATATGTACACTTCCAAAAGTGGACTGAATCTTGAGAGCTCTACTTGTATAGATAATTTTCCCAAAAATAAAGAATTTATTAGTATCAGCGTTCCGTTACACGGTAAAAATGATAGCGAATTGTATAAAAATTTGGATCTAGGAAGCTGTGCTCCCAGATGTATTGCGACCAGTCTAAGAAGCAACGTTTGCTCTAATCAAAAAACTGTAATTGAATTAAATATAAAGTTAACTTTTTGGAGCTATTTTGCCGTGAGAGTTTTTTTAGGAATGATAAGTGGAACTGCATTTGCTATGTTCGAAGGAGCTGTTATTGCTATTTTAAGAGAACAAAAAGCAGATTATGGAATGCAAAGAATTTATGCCACTATTGGTGGAATGATCAGCTCTCCTATCTCGGGATTATTGATTGATTATGCAAGTCGAGGAAAAGACCATGCAGATTTTAGGTAATGTTGCAATGTCAATTCCAAATTGAGGTTTTTATTAATCGATTCTTTTTCAGACCTATATTTTATTTCTACGCAATTTTAAAAATCAGTAGTGCGATTTTAATGTTATTTATGGATCTAAAATTTAAAACTCCAGCTAATAATGTTATATCAGATGTGTTTTATGTTTTAAAGAAAGTGGAGTTAATTAGCCTTCTAATTATATGCTTTTTATTAGGTAAAATAAATAACACTCTTAATGTTAGAACAAATTTGGGAATTTTATAAAAGTTTTTTTGGCAGGAATATATTAATTCCCAGACTTATTCTAATGAAGGTGGATAAATTGACAAAATTCTAAATTAGTTTTTTATGACAACTAATTTTTTGATCAGTATTTTTATCATTAAATGGTCAGTATATAATATTTTAGTCAGTATAAATATTTAAGTATCGGTATTACGTTGAATTTTGCTCAGTATAATTTACAGAACGGCTCGGAGCATCTAGAGCGTAGGGGTCAGGAGCGGAGGTTGCGGAGGGTTGCGTTTGATAAACGCATTGATAAACGCAACCACGGAAAATCTTGCATTCACCCTAAAATCTAGTTATCTAATCGTTGTAAGGATTGACTGACAGCTCCCGGGCATTTAACTACCATTGTCACCAAAATAATTCTCTTCTTAGCGCCGAATTTTAATAACCATCTCATATCATTTAAGAGTGGGATTAAAAAAGATTGAGGGATTAGTGCCTAATTTATGCACGCTCGTTTGAAATACTGACCATATTATTTAAACTACTGTGACCATTTATTTAAAATACTGACCATTTCATTAAAAAACTGACCAAAAATATTTTAAAATACTGACCAAGTAAATTACAAGGCTTTTTTTTATTAATTTAGGTACTGCTTGGGGATATATAGAATCTTTTCTATTCTGGCTATTACAAGATTTAGGTGCAACAAAATCATTGATGGGTATAACTATTACAGTTGGTGGTGTTGCCGGTATTCCACTGTTAGTATTATCTGGCCCCATAGTTAAACGAATAGGTCATGCTAATGTAATATTTATTGGATTTATGTTTTACACCATTCGTTTACTTGGTTATTCCTTAATATATAATCCATGGTTATGTTTAATATTTGAAGCCATGGAAAGTATAACTACCTCATTAACTTTCACTGCCATTGTGACTTATGCAGCAAAATTATCAACGGTAACAACGGATAGTAGCGTCCAGGGCTTAATTGGTGGTCTCTATTTTGGAGTAGGTGAGTATATAATTTTATGTGCTCATTGGCATTTTAATTAATTATACACCAATAACAGGAAAGGGAGCTGGAAGTTTAGTTGGTGGATATTTAATGAATGGCTATGGTATTAGACAGACTTTTCGGATATTTTCGGTAGCAAATGCTGTTATTGGAATAACATATTTTCTGTTTAATTACTTCTTTATAAGAAGAAGATCTTCAGAAAACGCCGATATAACCAAACAGAACTCGATAGATATTATAGAAGAAAATAAAACAATCCCCAAAGAGAACATAAACAATCAGCAGCAAAAGTCTGTTCTAAAGGAAGAACCATTATCGTACGAAGATGCATTTACAAATATGGGTTTTGAAGATACGGAATTAGAAAATACTGTAGATAATAAACTGTAATATAAATTATAAAAAGAAATTAAAACATGTTTTAAAACTAACACATTATTCAACACAATATTCATCACAAAAACCATATAAACGGTTATACGGTTGCGATAGCAAGTAAAACAACAGTAAATTATTTTACTCCTGTTCAATTGTATGTCACGAGGTAATCATCCCAATGTCATATTATCCATAAAAGCAATTAATAACCAATTTATCTTCAAGTGATATATACTATTTTATCCGTTTCAAAAAAATTATTATATTAATTGAATTTGAATAAAAATTATAACAAGAAAAGATTAAAAATAAAATAATTTGTAACAAAGTCGGCGATTTTATACTAGAGAGGGTTTTTGATAATTAAACTCGAGATCTACTATACGAAGGTCCGGGAAAAGCACGCGAAATTTCTTCACAAATTTAAATATTTTCTAATGCAGTTATGGCAATGGAAGATGTAAATTACACATATAAGTATTAAAATAGTAAAAAAAATCCAAAAAATTAATGCGATTATTTTATTGGTTATTTCCATACGTTTTTTTTTCATTTATGGTATATAAGAGTTTTTTTACCATTGAGTCACAAAAGCTAGCACTAAAATACCAAAGGTATCTCCATCAGTGGAAAGACCAATTCAGCAACTTGCTGAATTAAAGCAGAATTTATCAGAAGTATTTACCAATTTAGCTTGCAAAAAAAAAGAAATCGTTGCAATCTTTGCTGCAATGGTGTCATCCTTAAAGACTTTCGTGCTTGGCATTGTACCTTAAAAACTGTAGACGTTTTGGATCGCTTATCAGAACCTGCTCAATATGAAGAATAGAACGAAGGTTTTTGTCATCTTCCTGCCTTATCTTCTCTCATTTTATCCCCTCATTACACGCTTTCTTCTTCCGGGGCATCCAGCCATCCAGCTGCCTTTTAAGAAGCTTTTTGGCTATCTGTGGTTCTCCACCACCTGATCGTCTGCAAAACTTAGTGTAAACAAATGCACATAACTGAGTATTCTGCAGAGTATTTCTAACGTACCGGTTGAACAATAATGAAGACAGGCTGCATCCCTGTCCGAGACCCGTATTAGTTTTTGTTTTATATAATTCTCTTATGACCTTAATTATTTATTGTTTATGTTCATGTTGTGCAGGACCTTCCAAAGTATAGATGTGGGTACCGAGTCGTAGGCTTTTTCTAAATCCACAAAGAGGAAGGTGGACTTCTTGCTTTATTGAAATTCTCTTTACCATTAGTTGTTGGAGGGTCATAATCCTCTCTCCGAACTGTCTCACCGTTTCATGAAATGATCGAGATCTTGCTCTAGCATTTAGGTCTCCTGCAATGATTAAGTCGTTGTGTCCCCCAACCTGATCCAAGGTCTGTTGTAGTTCTTTATAGAACATCTCATTGGTTATTTGATCGGAGTTGTCTGTTGATCCATATACTGCGATCGCTTTAGTCGTACAACCATGAGCAGTTATACTTAATAAAATAATACTTTTTTTTTGTTTTGGATAATAGAGCTATGCCAATGTTCAATCTTTGCAACTCCCCTAGAATTTCCGGTGTTTTATTCATCATACTTTGAACATTCTACGTTGTCCAATTCATTCTCTTGTTTCGAGCCAATAGTTCTCTATGATTTTTCCGTTTCTAATTCCGAGTATTCTCATTATACTTCATTTGAGTATTTTTAATAGTTTTGTAATTTTTTATGGATATCTGCATTACCTTCGAGATTCTCTACCTTTACCTAGGTAGAATACCTGGGACATTTAATAATAAATTAGGTAAAAAACCAACATAATTAAGGTAAGAGCGGTAGACACATTGCCTGCTTATTCGACCGGCTAGCCATCACACAATGTGTTTCTGACTCATTAGTCGTCATCAGTACCGCATACTTGATGTAATCACTTAATTATATGCACTATACCAGCTACTGGTTTTTCATTTTATGTGGACTGCTACACGCGATGTCACTACACAAAAATTAAACCGCGCCAACGTGCGTTATCGAGTATCACTCTAATCAAAATTTGCAAATGTAAAAATATTGCACTCATCGTGCATTGAAGTTTAAAAAACTAAAAAACCTACACAATTAAGGTAAGAGCGGTAAACACATTGCCTGCTTATTCGATCGTCTAGCCATCAAGTATGCGGTACTGATGACGACTAATGAGTCAGAAACACATTGTGTGATGGCTAGACGGTCGAATAAGCAGGCAATGTGTCTACCGCTCTTACCTTAATTATGTTGGTTTTTTAGTTTTTTTATATTTTTACATTTGCAATAAATTAGGTATTCATTCCTTTTGGAATATTCCTACTTCATAGAAGTCCTTACGGTTTGCTTTACGAGATGAATCACTCCCCATTTTCTTTTCTCCGATATTCTAGATTTTCTTATGTGTTTTGGTTTTGTTTACTATCCTTCTCCAAACCACCATGTTTTCGCATTTCTTCTTCCAATCCGTCACGTCCATAGTTTTTAGATCGTTTATTACTTCATCCAGCCATCTAGCTCTTAATCTTCCTCTGTTCCTTGTCTCACCCAGTCTCCAGTCTATGAACTGTTTTAAAACGCTTTCCGGCTCTTTTTTTGTGACATGTCCCAGCCATCTAATTCTTTGCGCCTTTATGAATTTTATAATGTCTTCGTTTCTCAGTATTTTGGTTATTTCTGCATTTGTTCTTATTCTATATTCGTTTTCACCAATCTTTTTTGGTCCTGCGATCGCTCTTAACACTTTTCTTTCGAATATTCTCAGTTTTTCCTCTTCTCTCTTAGTCAGGTTTAATACTTCCGCTGCATATGTGACTATCGTTCTCACAAATGTCTTATATATTCTTATTTTTGTTTTCATAGATATATTCTTACTATTCAAAATCCTCTTGTTTGCATAGAACGCTCTCCATCCAGCCTGTATTTTCTCATTTATCTCTAGCGATCTCTCATTGTTCTTGTTTATTTGTACACCAAGATACTTGCATTTTTCTACTTCTTCAAACGTGTAGCTTTCGATTTTTAGGTCACTCTGTCGTGTATCGTCGTTTCTCTTGAATTTCATGTACTTGGTTTTGCCTTCGTTAATCTTTAGCTCCATTTCTATCGCGTATTTCTCTATTTCTTTGAGAGTCTGTATCATTTTTTGTTTTGATCTAGATATAATCACGTTATCATCAGCATAAGCTATTACTTGCCATTCCTTTGTTGATATCGTTGCTCTAGTTCTCAATTTTCTCATAATGCTCTCGATCACCAAGTTGAACAGAACCGCTGATAATGCATCGCCCTACCGTTGTTAATTACAAATTCGTTTGTTTCATTTAGTTCAACTTCCACCCTTGCACTCCAATCTCTCATCGTCATTTGTATCAGTTTTCTCATTTTTTTTGGTATATCCAGCTCAAGCATTACCTCGTACAGTTTTTCACGTTTAACGGACTCAAAAGCCTGTTGGAAGTCGATAAACAGCAGGTGCAGTTCTATGTTATGCTCATATGCTTTTTCTGTCAGTTGTTTCATTATGTGTAACGCATCCACCGTCGACCGATCTTTCCTAAAGCCATGCTGATATTCTCCAATCTTCTCATCAATTACTGTTTTTATTCTACTAAATATGAGTGTCGATAGAATGTTGTAGGTCACCTGTAGCAAATTTATTCTTCTGTAGTTGCGGCACTCTTCTATATCGCCTTTCTTGTGAATTGGTACTATTCTACCGATCTTCCATTCATTCGGTATTTCTTCCTTTCTCCAAATCTCAAATATTAATCTGTATACTCTTTGATATATTTTTTTGCCTGTATTTTTCAGCATTTTGCCGCATATTTCATCACTCCCAGGTGCTTTTCCATTTTTTAACTTCTTTAATATCGTTTCTACTTCGCTGAATGTTGGCTCTGTTATTGTTTCCTGTTCTGATCTTTTTTCCGTTTTTGCAATAACATCTTTTTGGTCATTCCAATTTAGCAGTTTTTGAAAGTGCCTCTTCCATATTTCTTTCACTTCTTCCTCGCTGCTACCTTGTATTCCATTTTCATCTTTCATAGTTCTAGTCTTTACACTGCATTTTCTTTTCTGTTGCTTGATTCCAAGGTAAAATTTCTTCATGTTATTCTTGTTGCAATCTTCTTCTATTTCGTTCATCACATCGTTTAGCCATTTATCTTTCTTCTCCTTGTACTTCTTGTACGCTTCTCGTTTTCTTTCTTTGTAGATATTTTGGTTTTCTTTCCTATTAGTCTTCATCCATGTCAATCTTGCTTTTTTCTTGTTTTTTGATTTCTCTTCGCATTCTTCATCGAACCATTTCTTGTCTTTAGTTCGCTTTTTAAAACCAACTGTTTTTTTGGCCGTTGTCTGCACAGCTACTTTAATATTATTCCATTCGCTGTCTATGTTTTGATCTAGTTGTTTGTTTTCTATATCTTTCTTTGTTTCTTCAGCATATTCTTCTTTAATCTTCGTGATAGCAAATTTCTCGAGTGCTAATTTTTTATTGTTTTCTTTTCTTTTTCTGTGCATCTCCTTGTGTGCTACTCTTGCGATTACTAGATAATGATCTGAATCAACATTTGCTCCACGGTACGTTCTCACGTCTTTTATTGATGTTTCTCTTTTTCTTGATACGCACACATGATCTATCTGATTTCCTTCAGCTTCGTTGTTTGCGCCTGGTTTTGTCCATGTTATTTTGTGTAGTGACTTGTGGTTAAACTTAGTGCTGCTTATACACATATTCATCGCTGTTACCATGTTGCACATTCGATGTCCATTGTCATTAGTTTTCTCATGAATCGTAAATTTACCCGCTATTCCACAAAGATAGTCTTCCTTTCCTATCTGAGCATTGAAGTCACCTAAGATTATCAATGTATCATGCTTGGGCACAACTTCAGCTGTTTGTTCTAGTTCGTAGTAAAATTGTTCTTTTAAGTCATCGCTTTTCTCTTCAGTTGGTGTGTATATATTTATTATGCTCATATTTACCGGTTTCGATCTTATTCTCAGGTATGCCATTCTTCCATTTATTGACTTAAACTGTATGTTT
This sequence comes from Cantharis rustica, assembly GCA_911387805.1. Lineage (NCBI taxonomy): Eukaryota > Metazoa > Arthropoda > Insecta > Coleoptera > Cantharidae > Cantharis > Cantharis rustica. Next base: position 15,912,010 of record OU426883.1, read on the forward strand.
TTTCTTATATCATTTCTCACAAAGAAACCCACCCCGTTTGCACCCTGCTTCTCTTCTCCAGAATATAGAAAAATGTATTCACCCACCTCTACTTCTCCGCTATCCTTCCATCTCACTTCCTGGACTGCCGAAACGTTGATTTTGTAACTCGCTAACTCTTTTGCTGTTTCATACATTTTCCCTTTCTTCAACATCGTTCTAACATTCCAGGTACCCACTCTTCAAATTCAATTTTCTCTTTTCTTTTTTGACTCGCCTTTCTCCCGCATTTTCCATTTTGTTTCATATTTATCATTTCTTTTTCTCGCCAGTCCGTAGCATATATTTCTTGTTTCGCAAGTTCTATCAGTTTTTTGACACCTCTTGCAGACACCCATTCTTTCTATTCCATTTCAATATTTTGTCTTCACAGATTACTTTCTGGTAGCCCACCTTCACCCTCCTTCCAGACCTTTTTAGTTCTTCTGCTTGCTTTCTTATTTCGGTCTGTATCTTCCTCTCTGTAACGGTTAGGTCGTTGTCTATATAAACTTTCTTATCGGTTAGCTGGTTTAACTTAAATTTATTCCTCATTACCTCAATCTTTGATTCTCATTTATCCACCTTAACCACGATTTTTTCTTCGCCTGTCTTGTACGCCGTTAGCAATTTTACCTCTACATCCAGGTTTCATTTTATAAAGTTTTGGATCTTTTCTTCTAGTGTGACATCCTTATCTGCTTGTCAGTTCGTTCCCGTGATTACCATCTTATTTTTTCTTTTTATTCTTTCCTGCGACTCCATTTTAAGTTCAATCGCGGTTAATTTACTTTTGAGTATTGGCTGCTTCTCGCTCGCGCTTCGATTCGAGTTCGGTTTGCTTTAGTTCCTCTCTCAGTAACTTTATTTCCCCTGATTGTTGTTCCATTTGTTCATGGATTTTCGTGATGTTCTCTGGTATTTCTTGTTTAACATCGGCATTTTCGATTCTCACTTGTTTTATTTCTTTACTTATGGCCTCCATGAACTTTCTGATTTCATCCATCTCGCTCGCAGTCGGATCGGTACTTTTGTTGTTCCTAGTAGGAGATCTGATAATTTTCTTGCTTTTTTTAAATATACCAGCGGTTTCTTCGATGTTGGTTTCTTCTGATCTTCTTCTTTTGATATAATCGTCTAAACTTTCTGCACTGTTTAATCTCTGACGATTATCGTCTTTCAGTTTCTCTCTCCTTAGTTCTCTTTTATCACTCATTTAGTTTGACCGTGTTGTTATTAATAATTGACTCTACACCAACTATTACACTAGTGTATGTTGTGTTGCCTATTACTTTGAGTGATTATCAAGTTCAAGCGGTCGTTCGGTTCAACACCTCGGAAACTTCCGCTTGTTAACCTCGAAATTTTCTTCGGTTATCTCTACAAAATACTTTAATAAGAAATTAATCTAGCCTTATCACAGTACTTTCTGTTCTTGTTCCAGTCTTGTTCAGTTTGCCGTTAAAAGTCGTCTCTGGGCTTTTTACAAACTACAACACAGTTATTTTCACTTATGAAATGCACCTATATGTAATCAAATATAGACGGTCATTAGCCTAATTTGTTAGCCGAATAACTGCTGACATTAAGGTACTCGGTTCGAATCCGGGGACAGTCTAATTTCATATACATACACTCTTCTCGTTTACATATAATTCAGAACTTGTAGCGTACCAAGGTGGAGTTATCATTGTAAATTATATCCAAGTTATTTGATTTTCTTTTAACGACGTCGATAATGTTTTTCAATAAATTATCAATAATTTCAAATGTGCCATTTTCGGATACAACATTATTTTCTAAATTCTGATTAACAAAATACGTAAAATTATCGTCCGTAAACCGAATGTTAATTTAAAAATTGAATTGAATTATGTTTATGTAACAGATAATACAAATTAAAACTATGTTATTACATTAACCCTCAATAGGCTAGTGCATTGTGCATGAAACATAATTGCATCATTTGGTATGATCGCGAGATCGAACCCCATGCAGGACAAGTTTTTCTTAATGGCATTTTATAATTCAAATGATGTCTATGTATGATGCAAATCCGATCGTGCCTCTCTCTCGCTTGTTCCGCGCTCTCGCTTGCGGAACGTGAAAATTTTTTTTAAATAAACCCAAACACTTGATTGCGTCTAAGTTTGATAAGAAAAACTTCGTTTCATTTTTTAATTCCTGAGTAGAAAAACAAAGCTTACGTTTTTGCTATCCATAGTTCTCTTTGAGAAAGATTTCAGCATTCTGCTATCCAGAGATCCATATACAAGTCTCTACGCTTCTACCTCAACTAGAATTTTTGGGCAAAATTAGTATCAAACATTAAAGCTTTCATTGTTCAATTGAAATGGAGTTATTAACGAAAACTTTAGGAGGGAAAGAAGCGAGTCGAATTTTGGTATTATTCTTTCACAGAAATTTTGACTAATGTTGCTTGAAAGATTTTTTTTTATATAAATATGATTTCTTTAGGCTGATATTTAAAATATTCTCTACGCCAATTAGAAAGTATCAAATTAGTAAACGGAGTATAGTTACTAATAATGTTTTAATGTTTTTGTTTTGCTTTCTTTTAGATTTACATATATTGAGATGACCCGAGCTATACAAAACTTTTAAATTTGCTTTATTCCAAGATTACACCCTAGCTCGGTTTTATCCATTATTTTTAACAATGAGACTCCTTTAATTGTTTTTAAATTGTCAATTGTAAATTAAAAATGCTCACTTTTGTTACTCTTGAATGTGTTGAAGCGCACTTGTACTCAGCAGCTGGCCTAACAAATTTGTTGCTATGCAATTTTGCATCGACTAAAATTATCACAAATTCTTCCTTTTTAAAACTTGGCACTTTACTTTAATTATTAATTAAAAACAAACATCAACTTAGTTTAACTTATTTATTTTCAAAAAAAAAAACATTAATTAGAATTGCGGATATGGTGTTTCATCCGCTTGACGCCAAAGCGTCCACCTTAGTCTACTTGCATCGACTTACTCTCTCACTCTTTTTATTTCTCGCTCTTCCGACTCTTTTATTTTACATAGCAAAACTTAACAATTATTTATTACAATGTGATAAACAAATAAATAATAAAATTGAATTTTAAAATTATTTACAAAACAAATTAATTAATGGCTTTTAGTGCTTCGAAACACGACAATATACTTATAGCACTTAAACTTTAATATAAGAACTTATACTTATTTTATTGCAATTTAATATGGGAGGATGGGAAAAAAGGTTAAAAATGTTTGATGATTTATGCGATAAACATAAATAAATATAACATTCTTTAGCAGTAGCGCAGCCAGGATTTTGCTATGGGGGGAGGGGCCAAATGATGCGAAAGAACCAGCTGTGCCAAAGGCAAGCGCCGCAGGCGAAAGTTTTTCGGAAAAAGGGGCGTTTTCATCTTATTTTCGAGTATAATTATTGTAATACCACTGTTACCAACCTTAAATTGAAGTGAGGATTAAAGAACGGCATTTCCGAAATAACTCAGAGCGAAAGATTTATCATTGATTTTTGTAGCCAATCTTCTTATTATATATAATACACCTTCCCTTATTTTCAATAAATATAGTAGTCATATTAAGATTAAGAATTGAAACTAATTGCTAATTATTCATAGTGAAGTTATTTTGTATTTGAAATTTCAGTAAACACTAAAAATCCGTTGACCACGCTCCTACTTGCGCCTCCCCTTGCGCCGGACCTCCCCTGTTAGACCTTAAGTATAACAGGGGCGGCATCTCCAAGTAGTGTTCATAGGCGATAATTTGGTAAATCTACCTGGGGGTCCGAGAATGCCAGATCTAAATTAACTAGTTTGGCTAATTAGCTACCAAAAGCAACAAGTACCTACACTAAAAACAGTACTTAACTACAAGCATATCGAACAGTCGAACACAATAATTTTTTTGTTTTAAAAAATTTTTCATTGCACCGCACCGATAAAAAAACGACTATGGTCATTAAAAAAAGAAAGAGTGTCTATAGCCCTCCTCTTGGCTGCTCCAGTGTTCTTTAGAAATTGATATGTTTAAAGCGGTAAAGCGGTATGATTTAAGTCTGTTGCGCTCGCACTCATGAGCGTCTATGTTATACTATTATATACTGTTCTGGCAGACTTCTGCAACCGCTGAAATATTCTGGCTGCTTACATATACTTTTTATACAATTAAAAGAACATGCCCTCAAAATTTTAGCCTTGTGGGAGCAGGTTATGAATTACTATTCCGATGACAACTTTGCTATTGTCTGGCACATACTTGCAACCCTCAAAATAGGTTGTCAATTTTTTTTTACACTTAAAAATATGTAAATTACAACATATTAAAATTGTAGCCTTGTGGGAATAGATTAAAAATAAATTTTTTTTTACATTTTTAAAAATTTAAAGAATAATGACGCAACCGCAAGATGCCTGCCAGAACGGTCTTTTCTCAATTCACTGATAATAAAACATCATGTAAAAATTTTTTAGCTTTGTGGGAAACGGGTTAGTCAGATGGTTCACTAGCTCTTCTACTATTAAATGCACTGGGAAAATGGCCAAACAGCATCTTTGTGTAAGAGAACACAGCTTCACTAACGTTAACAAGCTGAATAAACTGATAAATAAAACGCAAATGTAAAGCATCTCGATGCTTATGCAGAAAATTATTGGATTTCCTGTGATTCCCCTCAAGTTTATTTACTATTAAAGCACGTAATTTATAATCAATAGATAAGTGGTTTTAGTAGTGTAACTCGATATTAATCATATTGTAACGAAAATTAAAAACGTTTATTTATTTCTAAAGGGCTAATACAAATATTTACAGATACGATTAATAACAATAAAACGATTACGAACTAAAATTAACACTAACACTAAATACACTACAATTTATTTACACTATAATTTATATTTAACACTAGGTCTGTATTTATTTAAACACTCTGTATACTGTTACTTCACTATTGTCACTTCACTGTCACTTCACTATTTATTTATGTTCACTTGCGCGTTCGAACTAGAATTGATTTGTGACAGGAAATCGCGCTGCATTTATACTTAAATGCAGCCTTCCAGAATATTCCATAACCATCCAGGAATTTCCACGCATTTTCTAGAGCGTACATTCATCTATATTTGAATGACTAATGCCGTTATCATATATGACTCATCACACATGACGTCATACATTAGTCATCAAATATAATTAGACGTTCTTTCGTAACAATATCAAATTTTTAGCATAAACCAAAAAATGCACAAAACACTTTTTCGAAAACTAAAATGTTTAAGTTATCACAATATCGAGTTACACTACTTAAACCACTTATCTATTGATTAATCACAAATAGGTACGCACTTTATAGCTGTATCTATGAACACAAATTTTTTTTCTTTCTAGAGATAACTTTTAAAAGAAATTAATCATGTGGATTTCTTTTTTCAGTATTCTATTGGCGTTATGTTTTTATCTCAATTTGTAAAATTTGTAGTTAATTTATTAATATAATTATTTTAAACAAATTGATTTATTTAAACTTTACACTAATTTATTGTTTTAATATTATCTCAAAATTTTATAAATATATTTGCATTTTTATTATAATAAATAAAAAGTTGTTATTTCTATTGCTTTATAATTCCCAAGAATCTTGGAGTACTAATCATGATGAAATATAAAAACAATTATAAATAATAATTTATCTTTTTGAGTAAGCGTCCAGTAAATTTTATCAACAAATTTTACCAAATATAAGGTACATGTCGCTGCCTGGCAAGAATAACGACAAAACTAAAAAAAGCACTTTTTTCAATAGAGCGTTTTTAAACTACTGATAAGTAGTAACTTTGCATTACATGCACAATGGCACTGCCGCTATAATAACAGCAGGTTATTAAAATTTTGCATTGTGACGTTATACATGATAAGATATAGCCAAATTCTGTCGATTTTAATACTTAACTCAATTTTGCCAAATTTTGAGTTGTGTCGTTATTCATTAGGTTGTTTGCATTAGGTAGGAACGACGGTCAAGTCATCGTAAGATTTAATGAAATTGTTGAAAAATATAATTTTAAAAACATTACGAATATTATTTTATAATTAGAGTACACAATTACAAAATTGTATTGCACTTCGGTAAAACTGCAACATCAGCTTATAGTAAGAATATCTGTTTACGTGCGTGGGTAGGCGATCCTTAATTCGTATTAATTTTTCTACACACGTTTACACTTTAAAAGCATTACAAAGTTTCTACGCGTCAAGTTTGCTGTCTTTGCACAACACGGAATTCCTTTTTTACGTTGGGATGGATAGGCTCAGAGAACAGCCTTAAGGAAAAGATTAGTGACGTCAAAGGATACTAGTTTATGGGAATTATTAACGATTCTATTATTTAATTCTTTTTTTTTTATGCGTAAAAATAATATATATTGAAGTTAGTAGTAGTTTCAAAAAGTTTCTGGGAGCTTTTTTCGGTTTTTTCGGCTGAAGTTTTGAGTAGATAAGGCGTGTGGAAGGAGCAAAGGGCCGATGAATACGTAGTGGACGGAGTGAAGTGTTAATTTCAAAATCCCAGGTGACGGTTTCTTTAAATATCAATTTGAATAATAAACATTGATAACATTATAGTTCGACCGCTTCGTTGAAGTACATATAAAGTGAAGTTAGGTGAAAGTAGAACTATTATAGCACGAACACACAAATAAAGCAGTGGTTAAAACAAGGGGTGGTCTCCGAGGGGTTAAACCGGACTGATCCTTGTACGCGGAAATATTGGAAAGTCGAATGGCATAAGATACATAAAATCTCATGAGTGAAAAGCCAGTACAAAGTCTTAGCAATACACGAGAGAAGCAGCCCGATATAAGTTTCACCGTAAGGAAATGAGCACAGAAGGTAGAACCAAAAGATCAGACAACGTAGGTTCAATAGAGATTATTTGAAAAGGAGAAGAGAAGATTCACCAAGAGAGATACAGAGTCAGGCTGAGGAAGTGTCAATTTTCCAGAGGAGCAAGAAGACACCAAAGACACCCACTAAGATAAACTACCAGATTGAGCACGAAGCAACTGAAACCGAGATGGATGAGTTAAAAAATTGATAGACTCACTTGCGATGTCAGTTAATAAGGGCTTTAATGAGAACAAGAATGAAATTAAAGAACTGACTGCGAAGATAACACACGTAGATGAGCAGTGGAGAAAGGAAAGACAAGAACTGAAAAGTGAAATAGATTAGATCAACGTTAAAGTCGTGGCACATGAAGGTACAAAGAAGCAAAATCGAGAGATACGAAAAAGAAAAAAGGAAGAACAATTAATTATTAAGGGGTGGCACATAAGCGATAGAGTGTCAGTAAAAATGGTAGAGGATTTCATAGAGAGGGAGCTCGCAGTGAAGGTGGAAGTAGATGAAACCTTTAAAATGGGAAAACCCCCGGAAGGGAAATAATAGTCGTTAAGCTAAAAAATTATCAACACAAACTAGCGGTAATGGAAAACAAGAAAAGAATGAAAGGAACCAAAATATTTTTTGAAAGCGATTTAACACACAAAGAGAAGGCTATACTAGATAAAATAGTAGAATACGGAAAGCAAGAGAACAAAAATGGAAAGAAAACAAAGATTGGATACAGAAAGCTTTATGTTGAAGGAAGAATGCTTGTTTGGAGTGATAAAGGAAAGCTGGAACTGGTCACGAACCCAGCAGATGCAGCAAAAAAACTGATAGTGAATTATGGAGTTGAAGGGATGTCTCAACCGAAAGCTCCAGGAATGAAAGACGAGACAGATGAGACGAAAAGGCACTGTATATGGAATAACAAATTAAGGGAAAGAAATAAACAAACGCAACTGATTCCAAAAAAGATCAGACATAAGTGCGACCAGATGAACATATGCACGTGGAACATCAGAACAATGTTAAAACCGGGGAAGATGGCAGAGGTGGCAAGCAAGTTATTGCGATATAACGTAGACGTGGCAGCACTGCAGGAGTTGAGATGGAAGGGGCAGGGTCAAATTAATAAGAAGAACTACTCTGTGTTTTTTTCTGGTAAACATGCACAAGGCAGAAATGATGTTGGATTCATTGTGGCAGGAAGATTTATGGAAAGGGTAATATCTTTCAAGGCAATCGATGGAAGACTTGCGCACTTGAGGATTAAATCAAAACCAAATTTGTCATTTGTTAATGGATACGCACCAACAGAAGAAAGTAGTGAAGAAATAAAAGAAGAATTTTACAACAAACTAGAGACATTATGCGAAACCGTACCCAAACACGACATACTGATAGTATTAGAGAATTTTAATGCCAAAATAGGTAAAGAAAACTATATAAGTTCGGTAGCTGATAAACAAACAATACATGAGAAGTCTAGTGGCAATGGGGAAAAGCTGTGTGGCCTAGCGGAATCATTAAACACGGTGATTTGCAGCACGAAATTTATACATAAAAAGATGCACAAGGTAACATAGGTATGGCCTGGTGGGGAGAGCGGTGATGGAAACTAGATCGATCACATACTGATATACAAAAAGGGACAACAACTAGTGAATGACTTAAGGTTATACAGGGGTGCTAATGCTGATACAGATCACTACATGGTGATGGCAAGAATTAAACTCAAAGCAATGAAGTTTAGTAGTAATAAGTAATAAGCAATAAAAACTGGTAACAACAAGAGATTTGCAACAGAGAAATTCATTAGCGGTAAAATCAGAAAACTGTACAAAAAAAGAACCTATGAGGAAATTAACAAAAAAGAAATACACACAGACCTGAATCTGGAAATGAACAACATCATATCAAGCATAAAAACGAGTACAAAAGAAATAATAGGATACAGAAAAGGTATAAAGATTAAGGAATGGTTTGATGATGACAGCATAGAATTCAGTAAAAGAAAGGTATCCAGTAGAGCAAAATGGTTGAAAACTGGAAAACCGGAAGACCGGGACGAATACAAGAAAAGTATCAAAGAAGCAAATAATATGTATAAGCTAAAGAAGAACGAATGGTATGCGGACCAAATGTTAAAAATCGAAGCAAGCAATAGCTTCAATAATTCGAGAGTCTTTTATCAACTACTGAGGAATCAAAAACCAAAACACAGTTTAAAAACAAGATGTATGAAGGACGAAGTAGGGAATACTGTATATAAAACAGAAGAAATAGAGAATATTTGATCTCAACATTTTCAAAAGTTACTGAATACACAGGAAGAGCAAGATGAATGCGAATTTGATGACGCAATTGAAGACACCTAAGAAATATCAGCACCTTCACATGAAGAAATCATGAACATAATCCATAAAATGAAAAATGGAAAGGCCTCGGAAAAAGATGAAATCTCGGCAGAACTTATCAAAAATGGAAGAAGCAGACTGCAAGAAAGATTGTGTGATCTGGTTCAGCAAGCATGGAGTGAAGAAAATATGCCCACTAATTGGACAGAAAGCATTGTGATTCCTCTGAAGAAGAGTGGTAATCCCGAAGAGTGCAAAAACTACAGAGGAATAGCACTTCTCAACACTACGTATAAATTATTATCAGCTGTTATACACAAAAGATTAAAAGAATACACAAGAAATTAAATAGGGGAATACCAGTTCGGTTTCACCGAGGGTAGATCGACGGTGGGAGCGATATATTTACTAAGACAAACGATGGAAAAGGCCCACGAACACAACATAGGTAGGCATTTCATGTTTATAGATTTCCAGCAAGCTTTCGACAGGGTGCACTGTATCAGGCGATGCTGGAAATAGGTATACCAGTGAAATTGATTAAAATGATAAAGTTACCGCTGCAGAATACCGCCACATGCATAAGAACGACAGTAGGCAAAACTGAAAATTTTGAAGTAAACAACGGTGTTAGACAAGGTGATACTCTTTCGGCGACGCTATTATATATACTACTAGAAAAAATAGTTAGAGGGTTGAAAATTGACAGAACCATAGTGAGTAGAGAGGGACAATTAATTACATACGCGGATGATATGCTCATAATGGCAAGATCATATAGAAGAATGGTTGAACTTTTCAAGGAGTTAGAAGAAACAGCGAAAAAAGCGGGGCTACTGATTAATGAGAAAAAAACGAAGTACATGCGAAGCTGTAGGAGTGAAATGCAAAACCTACAAGATATTAAAATAGATAAATATTGTCATGAAGGGTAGCTGTTTTAATTTTATGTGCGATAAAATATCAAACCAACCCCATGCAATCGTAGAGAAAATTTTATCGAACATGAGACTCCTCTTCGTTTTTTTTTAATTGTAAATTAAAACTGCTTAAATTTACCTTTTGTGTGTGGTATTGCAGCGCACGTGAATTTAGCAGTTGGCCTCACAAATTTGTTGCTATGCAATTTTGCATCGACTAAAATTGTCATAAATTCTTCCTATTTTCCAATTTGGCACTTCACTTTAATTATTAAAATAAAAAAAACAACAATTCAAATTAAATTAATTTATTTTTATTAAATTCGTTTTATTAATTTTTCAAAATTTAATTGTTATTTATGCATCGACCTGCTAGCCGTACTCCCTCTAGTCTTACTTATCCCACCTTTATTTATACAGCAAAACTTAACAACTTTATACAATGTGATTATAAATAAATAAACAAAATCCAAACTTCAAAATTATTTTACAAAATAATATACAATCGAAGAAATAGATAGTTGCAGTTACCTGGTAGTGCAAATATAGAGAAATAATAGCAGTAATCACAAAATAAAAAGAAGGTTACAAACAGGCAACAAGGCATACTACGCAAATAAGACACTTTTGAAGAGTAATCAACTGAAAAGAGAAACGAAAGTCAAAATCTACAAAACGCTTATAAGACCGGTTGTTCTGTACGCGGCAGAGAGGCTGTGCTTGACTAGTTGTGAGTCAACAACATTAAGAACATTTGAAAGAAAAGTCCTCCGAACCATCCTGGGCCCGAAAGTAGATGAAAGTGGGGAATACCAACCATGGATGAACCACGAAATACAAAGGGAAATGAAAGGAGAGGACATCGTGAAATTTGCAAAGGCGCAGCGAATAAGATGGTTGGAGCACGTTATGCGTAGCGAGGAGAGCTCCAATTTGAGGAGCATAGCGTCATGGAGACCAGCTGAGGACCGAAGCCGAGGAAGACCAAAGATAAAGTGGTGGGATCAAGTAGTGAACGATCTAAAGTCAATGAAGGTGAAAGACTGGAGGGTAAAAGTTCAAGATAGGAAGTACTGGAGGGATATCGTGAGAAACGCTGCTTTCCACCTAAAGCTGTAGAAACACAAGTAAAAGAGTGATTGTTTTGAATTGTAGACACTTAATTAGGACGAAACGCATACGGAGTTATTTGTATTATGTAATATGGGACTTAATCCTCCCCTTTAATCGGATTTGTGATTCCTCGAACAGAAAAGCAATATTCTGCCAAAATTGTAAAGCTTAATAATAAAAAATAATTATTTAATTTATTAACTAAATCTAATGAAATTTTTACTGTATATTTGGGTTCAAATTTTGTGTAGAATTTAATTCTACTTTAGTTTACCTGCAGCATCTGAAGTTAAGTACTGGCAAATTTAATTTAGCAAATCGGACTCTTTTCAGTAGCGCCTTTATTATTGAAACAATTTTAAACACGTGCAATTTCAAAAACCAGTAACCACCCCTAGCACTGATAGCTAGTCGGCAACCTAATAAGTGACCGGGCAGCAAGCTATTTTAATCCCGACGGATTAAAGATTAGTTTTAATCCATAAGGTAAACTCGGGCGGAGGTAAAGTAATCCGCTTAAAATATTTTAATCTCCACGAATTAAAGATTAGTCTTAATCCATAAGATTATTAAGAGGTAAACTCGGCCGCTTAAGATATTTAAAAATGCATATTACTATGATATCGTAAAAATTGTAAATGTTGACAATAAAATTTAAAAAACCAACATTAACCCACATAGCAGACCTAGGTCTTCGCACGTATCCCTCTTTTATGGGCAGAATCACTGAATAAATATAAAAAACTAACACTAACATACATACCAGACCCATACCCCCCCATTTAGGGGGGGGGGGCAAATTTGCAATAAAACACTTCACGTAATTGGTTGACTGTCAATTTATGTTTTGCTGCACTTGTTTATTTGTAAAATAATTTATTTAAATGTTTATTTAATATTACATGGTGGAACTATAATAATGCGAAGTTAACTTAATAAATTCTAACGTTGACACTTTCCCATTATTAAAATCATTAATTTTGTTTTGCAGGTATTCTTGCCTTTTCCGAGTATTTGAATTAGGTACATACGGCTTGTGAATACTTTGTAACTTTACGTATATTTCATTTTGAAAATTAATTAAGAACTCAATGAAAATAAATACAGACGGATGTGTAACATTTAAAGTTTTGCCGATATGTGAATGGAACGATTCGCATGCGTTGGTTGTGCGAGCGGCGCTTGCTGTTTTCGATGCCCATAACTGGGGTGGAAAAACGGCATCCTCGGATATATAATTGTTAACCAAATAATCAGCAAACAAAGTTACTTTATCATTTTCTGGTTGAATAGCAGCTAATGTAAAAGCATACACATCACCAACTTCTTGTGGTTCTAGAAACAACAGTCCAAAACAATAACCAATCCATTTTCCAATCTCGCTTTTTTCTTTGTAATCTGATGAAAGTCCAAGTCTTTGAATTGTACGCCACCAAGCTTGCGTTACATGAAATCTGCATCCAATTATTTGTATTTGTGGCCAAATAATTTTAGCTGCATTATAGAATTTTCACTACACTTTTCAGTCACAAACTCGAAACATTTTTTGTATGTTTCTGTTGCTTTGTCTGGTAGCACACAAAAAATTAACGGTACATAATGATCATTAAGGCAGCCATGTATGGTAAACAACTGCGAGAAAAATTTTGTGCAGTAGTCGAACGTACCATCCACATACATATATTTTCGGGCTTAAGCAAAGATGCTTTAAATTAGTAAAGCAGCTAAACACCAATATATTGGAATATTCGCTGTTAACTAAAAGAAATTCTTCTTTACGGTTGGTTTGAAATTGCGTCTCTGGCTTAAACGAACTGTAAACTTCTGCTTTTGATTTGGGAAGTACCGGTTACAATTTTCCTCTTGCGTTATACATATTCTTCCTTATGTATGACAGATCCGTTGTAGTAATACTTGTTGAATCTTCTTTGGCAATAACAGAACGCAAAATTTTACTTGGTTGACTGCCAACATCTTCCACAACTATACGTTTTGCTGTACTTGCAATCGCTTGTGTTTGAATGATGCGAATGTCACATGCCGAATGGTTATGAATTAAATTCGATTTCGATATAGTGTAATCCAGGCCCACTGTATAAATATCGGCTAAACAATTGGGAGTACGGCAACACCATTTTTTTCGCCACTTTTGAGTTCTTCTTTAAAAGAAAACTTATAGTAATGGTCGATTTATACTCAACATTTAACATTTATCATTTAACACTTAACATTTATCATTTAAGAAGATAAACAATAGGAATTGTGTATAAGCATTTATACTCCTCATTTAACATTTAACATTTATCACTTATCATTTAAGAGATAACCAACTTTCATCTATCATTTAACATTTAAGAAATTTGGTCACACTGCGCAAGTCTAACTGCGCGCGAAAATTTATCGTGTATTTTGCGTGTATTTTTTAATATTAATAGTAGTAATTCGTTACCACAGCAATATCTTCTACTTTTCTCATTACATAAAACAAACTGATATTCACACAAATAAAAATTTCACCAAGATTTACTGATGTCAAATATCGAAAAACTGTCAGCACGTGCTAAATGTTAAATGTTAAATGGGTTCAGTATGTATCGGGACCCTTAAATGTTAAATGTAAATGATAAATGTTAAGTGTTAAATGTTAAATGATAAATGTTAAATGTTGAGTATAAATCGACCATTATCTACCAAAAGCATAACTTTTGCTCGTTGACTAACTATTTCTTTAACACTCGGCATTCTGTACTTTACTACGGCTGTTGATCCAATCTTACAAAACTTCTCTATTATTAATGACTAAATTATTAGTCCTTATAAGCAGTACCAACTGACAATGACATGTCATAATAGCAGGTAGGTGGGCGAAGATATCTACCGGGCGAGTTTACCTATGAAGATTAAAGCCGACTTAGGATTAGAACATCTTCTGTTAAGCGGCCGAGTTTACCTATGAAGATTAAGGTAGAAAATTTCTAGCAAGACGAGTTTACCATTTGATTTAGGACTTAATCTCTCAAGCGGACGAGTTGACAATCGCCCAAGTGACCAGGTTGTGCGTTACGCTATCTTACGCCGTAACAACTTCATCAATTTTCGATCAATTAATTAAAATAAACCAAATGTTTATTATGAACTATATAACTACATAAATAATATTCAGAAAAATTTACAGATGATTACTAATATTTACAAACGAAATATCAAACAAATGAAAGGAACAAATGGAATTATCTATATTAATCTATAGATAAGCTTAAATATGAAATTTTCATTTTAATTTTGAACAGCGGGAACTGCTGGAGTATAATTAGCAATCCTATTCATACGGTCAAGTTTTAGTTGTAAATAGTTTTCAATACATTCTATGCCTTCGTTTAAAGATACCATTAAATCCAATTGAGCTACATGGGTGAGACGTCCGAGGTGTACATCAGAATAATGGTGATAGATTTCGTGCTTTAAGTACCCAAGTCCTTCAATAAGCCCATCAATCAATCCTGGTAATCCAGAATTTTCAAGAGTTTGCCTGTGATTCTCGGCAGCGTCGTTCCCATTCTGCAATTGAAGTACTTCTCGTTCTTGTGGATTGTCACCATCGTCTTCTCTCGGCTGTAAATTAACCAAACAAAATTATTTTCTTATGTCAAATGTAAACATTAAAATAATCTAAGATCTGAAAAATAATAAACACAAAAAGTCCTTTAAATAGAAAACAAGCAATTCTATATTCTGTTTTCATTTTATACAATACAAAGACTACTCACATTATGTAATTCCCCAACTAGTAGTATTTGTATTGTAAATAGAAAGTGAAAACATAATTGAGGTTTAGAATATCAAAAACTAGATAATCAAATTATTTGTTTTCGTTTTAAATACCTTTTTTTATTGTTTATTGTAAGAAGTTTAATTTCGGGTTATAATATATTATTTTATCTGTTTCTAAATAGTTCAAATTAAATTCTGACTAAAATATAGAACAAGAAAATTTAAATATCTCTTAAATTAAAAGTAATCAATTATATCAAAAAAACTTGATACATCATACTTTATTGCAAGTGTTCGGTAATGTCATATTGACATGTTGTTAATATCTAATATTACTATTATTATTATATTTATAGTATATTTAAAAAGTTATATATAGTAATATATTTATATAATAATATATAAGTTATATATTTAAAAAGTTATATTGTCGTGTTTCAAAATGCTACAAACCATTAATTCATTTATTTTATAAAATTATTTAAAAAGTTTTAAATTTGTTTTATAAATTATTAAATTATTTATTCTGTAAAAATGCAATCTAGATAAGGTTTTAGTTGTAAAGAAGGGGGGAGAAAGAAAGGTGTTCAGCAAAGGGACAGACGGCAATACACCGGCGAACCGGTCAGAATGTTTATTCCGATGTTTTAATTTTGAATTTTAATTGTGTAAAAATAAAGAAAAAAGTAATTTTATTTGAATTTATGGTTGTTTTTTTTGTTGTTGTTTTGTTTTAATTGTGGTCAAGTGGGTGTTTAGAACATAAAAATTGGAAGAAATTGTGATAATTTAGGTTGTTGAACGCATGAAATACGTCGCAGCAAAATTTGTTAGACCAGCTGCAATAACACATGCGGAGCGCGCACGCAAAACCAATGACCATTTCACATGAAAGGTAACAAATTTGAGAACTGCAAGAGCTCATAGCTATAAAAAAATAGATGAATCCGAGCAAAGAAGAATTTTTAGAATCAAAAAAATTTAATAGATTTGTATGGCTCGGGTCATTGCAATATGTTATAATGCCTAACCACTAAACGTATCAAATATTTTTTTGAATCTGGCCTATGGTTTTATTTGTCTCATATTCATAATATTTTTTTTATTCAAAATGTTGTATAGTTCCGATAGTTCTGTTGAACAAATACAATTAAAATTTTAATGCAATGTAACCGCAAACAAATCAAACACAGATGCAATGGATAGATCACAATCGGTGAGCCCTGTGGATAAACGGCAATCCATATCTCTTCAATCAGGACCAGTAGGTGTGTATCAAAATCAACACCAAATAAAAGGTTAGAAAAGAGTAGAAAACAAACAAAAAACGCTCAAGAATGGTCTCCAGAACACAGAAAAAATGCGAAAGAAACTACAGCCGATGAAGATAAGGAAACATCAGCCGATAAAGAACAGGGCAATAAAGAGGAATCGATAACAAAAAAAGCAGACTGCCACCGTTGTTTATTTATCGTGGATCCGAGATTGCCGTGGTTGCGCTTGCCAAATTCGACTTTCAGCTCCCGTACCGTCCGCTCCGAGCCGTTTTACCAAAAGCTGTACTACTACCTGTTAAAACAAACATTGGCAACTGTGTTTGATTACGATTCGTTATATTTGAAAAAATCTTAAGAGGTTACACCACTGAAATGGTTGAAATTGTTTATACTTTTAAAAACATTTTAAACGTTTAATCATTTGAATTTTAAATTATTTTCGAAGATATAGCAATTAAAAATGAGCGTACCAGAACACGGCCCGAAATTCAAGTAGCGATCAAATGAGCACGACCAGTCAAAGCCTTGAGAAAGGGTATTGTTCTGTTAGTCAATCTTTTATTTCAAATACGCAAAGTAAAAAATGTTAATCCTGGTATAAATGGCAAATAAAAGTTGACAGCCAAGCTTGATGATGAGTTAACAGTTTACTATGTTGTAATTAGGAGTATAAATATATCAGTTGAAACAATCAAAAATACGATATGAGCAATTTATTCCCATTAAACTAGTAATTTTCAGAAATTCTGAAAATAATAAAAAAGGTGTAGGTAAAAAAAATAAATTCACAAAATTGCTAAAAATCTCAATTTGATTTATAGTATTTGTTTCAATGTCAAAACGTCTTCTAGCGTTTGACGTTTGAGCGACATAGATATAAAGCGCATTAGTTTATGGTTAATTACTTTGTTAATTTATATTGTTTATTAACCGACTTCAAAAAAGGAGGCGGTTATCAATTTGATTGTATTTTTCTTTTTATGTTTGTTACCTCAGAACTCCGTCATTTATGAACCGCTTTTCAAAATTCTTTCGGCGTTGAATCAAGTATAGTTCCAAGTTGGTCCCATTATAATTTCATTCATGTTGGACCTTAAACTTCGAAGATAAACCGGAAAAACCGTCAAACTTCTCCTCAACTCTCCTCAAAATCGGCTTAATAACGCATTAAGTACTGAGTACCTATACCTGTTTTATATTACCTGTTCTTGCCCGGTGGGTCACAATCTTTTCTTATGTACTATACTTTTATTAATCTTCTAAGTAGTACGTTAAGTATAAGGTAAATAGTAAATACATTTATATCAACTATGATCGGATTTTCAAAATTCTTTTTGCGTTTAGTAGGTCTACCTATACTCGCTTTCGATAAATAGTTACGAAACGCAACATGCACTAAAAAGGATGAAATAAAAATTTAAAAAAAAAATAAAACCGACTTCAAAAAAAACTACTGTGAAAAAAATGCACTAAAATGTAAAAAATAATTACGTTATTTAGTTACTTCAACTAGCTGGCATAGACGGTCAATTATTGTAATCTTTGCAGTCGGTGCACGCCAAGCTTTTAAAAAATTTAGTTTTAGTAATTTAGCCAGCTTGGCTGGCACCGACTGCAAGGATTACAATAATTGACCGCCTATGCCAGCTAGTTGAAGTAACTAAATAACGTAATTATTTTTTACTTTTTAGTGGATTTTTTTCACAGTAGTTTTTTTTTAAGTTGATTTTATTTTTTTTTTTATTATAGTGTTAAACAACTTTCCACAACTATTAAAATTGTTCATTGTTAATTTATCGTTCATAAAATATAAATATTATTTCTTATTGGGGATTTTGGACTAATTTTATTGTTTTCAATTTAAGATGTAATTCTGTGGTAGTCCTGAAGATGAGTTAAATGAAACTCGAAACATCGACCGATAGTAAATAGTTTTGTTTTATTCCAACCAAATTAGTTCAAAATTCCCAATAAGAAATAATATTTATTTATTATTGTTAATATTAATTATAGTCGATCTAAGATATGAATAATATAGGTGGCGCGTCGTTTACAAAGTTTAATTTACATCAGGAAACTTCAGATAATTTAAATAGTACTTAATCTTGTAATAATATTAAACATTCACCACAAAAAAGCAAAATGTTATAATTCGATATTACATTTAACTCTGTTTAAATCTATCTTATTGTTACGAAAGAACGTGTAATTATATTTGCGATGACTAATGTATGACGTCATGTATGATGAGTCAAACATGATGAGTCATGTGTGATGAGTCATACATGATAACAGCATTAGTCATTCAAATATCGCTAAATTTGCAGTCTGGAAATGAATAGAAATTCCTGGAAGTTTCTGGAAGGCCGTATTAAGTATAAATACAGATGCTTTCCTGTGACCAGTTAATTCCAGTTTGGACGCGCAAGTGTTAACATAAATATGTGAAAATAAATAAAGTGAAGTGATAAACAATATACCGAGTGTTTAAATAAATATAGACTTAGTGTTAAATAAATTATAGTGTAAATTAGTGTTAGTGTTAATCTTAGTATAGTAAGCATTTTACTGTTATAAACCGTAACTGTAAATATTTGTATTAGCCCTGTAGAAATATATAAACGTTTTAAATTTTGTTACATTATTTATTACTTTACCCAGTTTAGTTTAGACAACACGCATAGCAATTCAATCGCAAAAATTTCGTTATTGTAATAGCGTCTAATTTCAAAGCAATTTTATTGGTTTACATTTCAAGGTTGTCGCTTTAGTACAAATTCCAATATTTTTCTTAAAAAAAACAAACTATAGTTTGCTATTTTTTTTTACCTACACCTTGTTCATTATTTTCAGAATTTCTGGAAAAACGGTTGGTTTCCAAAAAAAAATTTATTTGACCCAAGTTGTAGCCCGTTAAATTCCCTATCCGGTTTGGGCCGTCAGTTTTTTCTAAGACGTTTCGTTTAAGAGATACGGGGTTTGCAAGAAAATTTAAAAAAATAAAATCTAAATTTTTTTAACATTTTCCCCCTAATTTAATTTATAACTCGAAATCAGTTGGTTCTAGATGATGAGAGGTTGTAACCTAATTTGTGGAGAAGCGAATGATCTTCAAAACACTTCTAATCCGTTAAGCCTAAAAAGTTAATAATATCAAAGCTATTGCCGTTTGAAATCAGAAATTCAAAAAATTGCTGTAAAGGGTGTTACTCCCCAAGGGTTTAGACTTGGACAAAAATTTTATTTGAAACTTTGTTTTAGAAAAGTATCCTTTATAACCAACTACCTCAAAGGTTCTCCGCGGTCAGGAAGACACCTTGTATATTTAATAGCTGCGCCAAAAAAAATTTTATTTTATACCTATTTTTCCGAGTGCCAAAGTAATGTAGCCCTTAAAGAATTATTTATTAAAATTCTTTTATAAATTTATAGGTTTTTTACGTAAAAATTTACCTTCAAAGTTCATAATTTTCCAAAATGTCTGTATAAACGCACTTTTTTCATCACTTGATTTCGTAGAATGGGAAAAAATTTAAGTTTTTGTGAACTTTTACCAACGTCGGCCAAATATTTTGGAATTAAATTTTATTATATTTGGATTGTTTGAATTCTCTAAGGCTCAGATAACTTTTTCCGAGAAAAATATTTATTGACGCTTAAAAATCCCAAGATTCTATAACCAAATTTTTCGTGTAAATGGTATTTCTTCATTTGTCACTTTATTTGACAAAATTCATAATGGTCAATAGTACGCAACTTTCAAAACAACAGCTGATAGCAAAGTTAGATTTTCACCTTTTGTGCAGTTTCCGCGCTACGACCCCATAAAAGTCAAAATTATTATAATTGGTTTTCCGGTTGTAGCAGCCTTATTTCTTTTTTGACACCTGACTTTAATGACGCAAAACAAATTAAAATTATTGTTATCACAATTCTTACCAACCATCGTTCATTGACTTTGAAAATTATCGGTTAAGCCCACGCGGAAGTCAAAATTTTTTTACATTATCTAAAATTAACTTTTTCTATTTATGGGTTGGATTACATTTTCTTCATTAACTAGAAAATGCTGCAAATGAATCAAGCTGCAATTTTTTTTTTATTTCAAAAACTAATTTTTCCTTCTAGTAATTAAAATTCTTCTTTTTGGAGTAATCTGATGTCCACCGACTTGTAGTTCGAAAATTTTCTTTTCGTTTTGATTTTCCATTTTTTATGATAGTTTTCTAGTTGGCTCATATGTATTTGCAGCTGTTTATTTGCTATTTGTTCAGCAAACAAATGCGCATAAATGACGGTGTCGTCAGCATAAAGTGCTATAATATTTGTTATTTCAAATACTAGAATAACATTGACAAGTAAGTTGAATATTGGAAATTCAATTTAATATTATGTAAAGAACAAACTTATAATTTTGAAATTTGCTTTGTCTTGTAGACATTCAATAATAACAAACCGGTTGCTTTTTACGATTTAATTTTTTATCACGTTGTGTGGTGGTTTGTCACTACTTTACGTCATGAGATCAAAGTTAACTTTAGAAACATTTTTCCTTGGAGAATTCTCTGGTCTTTGAAAAACAAAACAACCATGGTAAACCTTATTACGTGTGTTTGGGTTGTCGCGATAGGTGAAAATGTACAACTACCATTTAAAACTTGCTTGTTGTAATAGATTGAATAATTGAAAGAGTCAATTTTGTTTGACTCAATATTCATCATGATCTTCAAATGATTCCTTTTACAGAAAAGCATTCAACAACACATGCAAACGTCAAACCAAATTTCATCAGCAAAAGTTAGGTTATGTTGTTTTTTTCCGAACGCAGTTATAAAACCAGGCGTTATAGTTTATATAAAATATGGCATATTAATTTTTGTATAAAGCATGCATAAAATTTGATTGTACACAAGAACCTAAATACACGAAAAAATTTTTTTGACATGATAATTTTTAGCTTTTCAAAAAGTATAAATTGCCATACTACATATTATGATAAAGTAAAGATTTAAAGAATTACAAATTTCTTACCAAATTGAAAAATCTTTTATGGGCATCACTAGATTTGTTTGGATCGGGTGTCATTTTTGTTCTTCGAAAAAACTTTATCAAACACTTTTAAACCCAATTAAAGAAGACCAGTACAGATTTATGACACTTTTGTTACTGTTAAAAGTGTTGCCAACTTAAATTGCTACAAAAGTTAAATTATATCGAATTTATATTAGCGGTAAATTTTAAATGGTGACATTTCTTATAAACGGATTTTGAACATTTAGTTATTTAATTAATCGATTAATTTATTCGGTGGTATCATTTTTAATAAGGTTGTACAATTATTATCTTATACTGAAAAATTTAACAATGTTGTCAAAATAATTGATATGAAGACAAAAATTTACCACTAATTTTAAAAGACAAAGACATTTTATTTAGTAGTTACATTTACATTTATCTCAAAGTATTGCTGTCGGTTTTAAAAAATAATTATATACCTACCTATTTTAAAAAGATCTGGGATCTTAGATATGTCTGGGTTATTCAAAGCTATTAGGCAGCCCTGGGGGTATACTTTCTAGAGGTATTTTTGAAGGTATCTTTTTGAGTATATTTTGAGAACAAAACTCCACAGATATTTTTTGAGTAGTCGCGTGAAGGCATCTAGAGAAGACCTGACAAAGTATTCTTAATCCGGGGTCAAATGAGGTCGTCCTCAGTGCCCCTATACCCCTACACCATTCCGCGTCTCAGGAAAATAACATGTCAAGAAAAATTTTCACTAAAAACACTACAACAACCACTGAGATATTTAATTGTCCGCTAATACGCTGCAAAACTCCAAAACTGCAAACAAGATCGTAAACTCGGCCAAAACGAAGTGGGCAATCAACCCCTTCTGCCTATTTAAATCGGCTAGGACTGAGGAGATATTTCTAGTCTCAGTAATTTAGTCCCCGGTAAATTGATCTCCTGGTAATTTCGACCTCGGTAATTTTACCCCCAATAATTTGATCCGCCGGTAATTTGATTCTCCGATAATTTGATCTCCTTGTAATTTCACCCCCAGAATTTTTAATTTTAATAATTTTACCCTCGGTAGTTTAAACTCCACGTAAAAGATAGATCTACGCGAAGATATGAATCTGTCAGTACGTTTTTTTTTAGCTTGCGCAGGGAGGAGGAAATCTCGTACGAGACATCATCATCTATGACGATAGTGTCAGACTTGCACTGACTAAAACCTCCCCCCCTACCTCCCACCTCGACCAAGAAACCGCCGTTAGGCATTACTTTCGATCGGGCGGGGGTAGTCAATCTTCCAGCTGCTTTTGCTTCTGTCGCCGTGTTTGATGTTCTTACGCTTCTGTTTGATTTGCTTGCTGCTCTTGCTCTGCTTTTTCTTTTGCGGACAGGACCGTGTGGATCATATTTTCAACGACACTCCAGTTCTCCGGGCTTCTCAGCATGGTGGCTACTACGTTGTCGGGCGTCAGTTGTGAGTCTGTGCTCAACTCTGCGGTGACTCTTGCCAGCTCCCATCTTGCGCACTCGAAGAAAGTGTGCTCGGCAGTGTCTTCCGCATCGCAGTAATCGTACTTGGGGGCCGTTTTTATGGCGAAACGGTGGAGGTATACGTTAAAACATCCATGGCCGGTGAGGGCTTGCGTGATGTGGTAGTTTACCTCACTGTGACGTCTGGCGACCCAGCTTTTGATGTCGGGTATGAGTCGCCTTGTCCACCGTCCAACCTCGGCTTCGTCCCATCTGGTTTGCCAGAGGTCCATCGTCGTGTCGCTGGTGTTCACTTGTCCGAAGTGGGTTCTCGCCCTTTCTCCGGCCTGTAGGTCTGCCGGCGGTATTGAGGCTAACACCAGCGCGGCCTCGCCTGACACAGTCTTGTATGAACTTATCACGCGTAGAGCTGCTCTGCGTTGCACTCTCAGTACTCGGTCTTTGTTTCTTCTTATGTGGAGAGCGTTGTGCCAAACGGGTGCATCGTACAGCATGATGGAGTGCACCACCGCTGCAAGCACTCTCCGCTTGGTTGTCTTTGGCCCTCCCACGTTGGGCATCAGGCGTGCAATGGTGGATGCCGACGTCTCTGCTTTTGCCGCCATTTCTCTGATGTGCTGGGAGAAGTTAAGATGTTTGTCCAGTCTTACTCCCAGCACCAGAACGGAATCTCTGATTTGGATGAGCGATCTGTTCATATGGATGCAGATGTTGGGCATCCTTCTCCTTCCGATGGCCATGACGGCTTCGAATTTCTCGGGAACCAGCTGGAGCCCTTTTTCGTTGGTCCACTGCAGGATGGTGAAAATGGCCTGGTTTGCTTTAGTTTCTATCGCCTGGGCCTCCCGATCGCTATTCGAATTTGGAATACACCAAATTCCACAGGGATGGACCAAGAACGGATTCCTGCAGTATACCGCTTGTTGCCTCCAATCTGTCGTCGTCTCCTCTCCTTTCAAGGATTATTGTCCTCCTGCTCAGGTAGCTGACCATGATGTTATAGATGTGCGGTTCGACCTTCATGTCTCGGAAAGCTTGTAGGAAATGACTCCATCCGGCGCTATTGAAGGCATTCCAAACGTTGAGGGTCACTACCAGGCAGTACTTTCGGGTTTGCTGTGTTCCCGCCTTCGCCATCCTCACCGTGTCCACTATCTTTGTCAGGGCGTCGACTGTGGACCTGCTTTTTCTGAAGCCATACTGGTTCTCGGAGAGGCCTCTTTTGTTCTCGATGTCCCGCATTAGTCGTCGCAGGATCATGTTTTCGAACAGCTTCCCAGCATGGTTCAGGAGGCATATTGGCCGGTAGGAGGATGGCTCTTCCAGCGGCTTCTGACCCTTTCTTATCAGCACCAGTTCTGCATTTTTTCAATCGAGGGGATATGTGCCTTCCTCGATGGCTATCTGTCAGTAGGTTAGTGTTAGTTTATGTTATTTATTTAGCAAAACTGTATAATTACTGAAAACCAATTTACCAGGAGATTTAATTACCAGAGAATCAAATTACCGGGGGCAAAAATTACCGGAGGTCAAATTATCAGGGGATGAAATTACCAGGGAATCAAATTACCGAGGACCAAATTACCGGGAACCAAATCACCTAGTGCCGTTTAGGGAGTGCATTGCGCACAGCTAGCTATATGTCGGAAAGATGGCAGAAGGCAAAAGTTGTCTTTATACCTAATCCATGTAGATGTGATCAGGCTAATTAATTAATCTCGCATCGTTTTTCCTAAAAAGTTAGAGAAACTATGCTATAGAGAGATATGGTTTTGATTCACAGACCGTTTCACGCAAATTAACATGCATACATTCCAAGGAAATCGACCGAATCGGCGCTCTACAAGGTAGTGGAACGCATAGAAAGATCACTAGACTACCATGAGTCCACCTCTGGAGAATGTTTATAGCTTTGGACAAAGCCACGCTCAAAAGCATAAATGCAGCATTGCAACTCCTCGGAGTTTCACCAATTATTGCAAAATGGATCATGTTCATACTGATGTGGAGAGATGTGGAGAGCTGTGGAGAGCTGTGAAGATTGATGTTGGAGACATTAAAATCAAAGTAGTTGACACAAGAGGTTGTCCTCATGGGGGAGTGTTCTTCCCATTACTGTGATATATGGTGGTGAGCGACCTTCTGAAACTCTTAAATGACATGGCTACTACACCCTAGGCTATGCAGATGACATCGTCATATAGCTTACCGGAAAATTTGATGACGTTTTCTACACTTTGATGCAGGATGGCCTCGAAGTTTTAGAGAAAAGATGTAAAGAGCACTCTTTCTTGGTTAATCTATTAACCAAAAAGATTGGCATCCCCCCCTTTCCTGAGTATACCTACCTACGCCAATGGCGTGTTTCCCGCGCATTTCTTGTATTCGTACTTATTGTTACCTAACCTGACTTTTAATAAATTAAGTTTTATATATTTTGCAAGCTTATTATAACTTGCTATTTTTTTTTCTAATAAAAAATACATTTAAAATCGTATTTGTGATGCTTATAGTTAGCAAATTTATGTGTAAGTTTCTATTGACAATATTTTTATTGTAAGTTTTGGAAGATCAAAATCAAAAATTCGTATGTGCGGTTTAAAATAAAACTTGCGTAATTATTTGTTGGTTCTTTTGAAAGATATATTCAATTTTGCTTACGTTTTGTATTTATTGTCTCAATTTTAAGGTTCACGGAAAACGTTATTCGCAACTTTGATGCCCCGAGACAGATTACAACATAGGTACCTACCGAAAAAGAAGCAACAATGTACTATTTACTAAGTAAATCAAAGTTGAGACAAACTAGACAATTTACCACTTTATGGACATGACCGCTACAATTAAGTAAGTAATATTTTTCTCTTTGTTTCAATTTAATATTTTAACGTTAATCTTACATTCTTAATTCTTACGTGTCAAGTTCTCATTGAAGAAAGTGATTATCGATTCTTCATATTTTTCAGATTCCATCTACAAGCCTGTTTTTGGAGTTCCCGTTATTACTATTTACTTTTTGGTCCCCACCTAGTACAAAACAGGCATTAATAATAAATTTTAGATTTTAAGTTTAATATTAATTTTTAATTTATAAGGGAGGAAAACACGATTTTTTAAAAATATTTCAAAAGATACAAGTTTTAAGAATGTTTTTTAAAATTTCAGCAAGAAAAAGTTGTAATCTTGTAATGACAATTTTAACCTGGTTAACGGCAAATCAAGAAAACTGTATATCCGATTAATATGACTAGAAATATTTTGTTCATAAAATAGTTCCTTCTAGTCTGGCAGGAGATTTTTATAATTGGTGGTTCCTTTTGGTTTTTATTCACAATAAAAAGAGCTTGAAAAAATTTTTCAGCTGTTTGCCATTTTACTTTTTTTACACTCATATTAATTTTTCTCTCTTCAGACTATAGTCCTACGGATGTACTTTATAAATATTTTTGATATTTTTATTTCAAGACGAACTATATGGCCGAATTCCTGTCAACTAGGCAGTCACTTTTTTTAGGGCTAACTTTCGGGTTCGGTACATGGGCTGCAAATGATTCTAATTTTTTTTCTGTTGTATCTCATTTAATAAAATTTGCTAAAGATTTGAAAAAAAATCCGATGTGTACTTTTTCTAGTATAAAAATTTTTATAAAACACTATTATTTTTCGAGCTGTTACAGTTTTCCCCTCTTAAATCTTACTAAATAATTTTTATATAGTAATACCTCAGTTAACGCAATAGAGGCTTTTAATTAATTTTATAAAAGTTTTTATAATTGTTCGAGATTCTATATCTTTTATTATTTATCTAAAGACTTGATAAATTATACCATTTAATAGAGTGGAAAAAATTATATGAAAGCTATCTAAAAGATAATTTTTGAAAAAAATGTAGTTAGTACTGTTTGGTTTTAGAGTAAAAATATGTAATTACTATTGATTAATATTTATGACAATGATGAGATTACATTTTTAAATGTTCGATGAAATTAAAATTAAATTCATAGTTTATTTTTTATAAGGACAAAAACTATTTTCAATCTTTTATTTAATATTTCCAGGTTTATCCGATGAGAATCCAAAATTCGAAACATAATGTTGACAATATGTAACAAACTATAATCATTCAATTAAATCGTTTTTGTCTTTATAATAAGTTATGAATTTAATTTTAATTTCAATTTCATCTAACATGTTAATAGTATATTGTTTGGCAAAGGGTAAAACAAAGCGATTTCAGACAAGGGTGAAATTTGCGAAGCAAGGGCTGGCATTACCTTTGTCTGAAATCGTGTTTCATTCCGCTCCAAACATTCTAGTTTTCGTATTACCTGCATTGAAACAGAAAACTTTTTCTATATTGGAACTGAAAATTTTTTTCGCGCAATCAATCTAAATTTTTGCATATGCTTTCCTACTGATAATTCACGGGAAGTGAGTACGTGAGTACATATTATTTTACATTTTTTTTAATAAAGTAAATTTAAAAATTGATAGTGTTAATAAAACAGTTATGAAAGTTATATATGGCTTGTTTCGATGTCACTGTCGCTGAAGTTCCTGAAGTCGTTGCTTCTAATTCTTTAGAATAACTCACGATGTTGTCAGTTTTAAGTTTTTTTTCTAAAGCTATAGGATTCAATTTATTCAACGAAGAAGATGATTAATCAATAATTTCAGTTATTTGATTAGATACTATTTTTTTATTGATTGTTGAGTCTTCAATGTAGCCTTTCGCATCTGTTGTCGATTTCTAACCATCATGGCGCTTGATAGTGGTAATATCAGCTCCAGAATCAGCGAGCAAGGTGGCTGAAGTTGATCGACTTACAAAAGTTTTTGGGCCGGAATTATTATTTTCAATAACTTTTGTTCAAGATCTTCCAAATCAGTCACTGCCATGTCACACAGTTCTTGTCCTTGACATGCTCCGAGAACTTCAAGAACTGCCACGACTTAATTGTAATATATTATAAACACATAATTTAGTAAAATAGTTATAGGAATTATTATTAAGGTAGAAGATTTTAAATACTAACCTTTATAAAAAGATACTCATGATCTTCAGCCTCACAAAGAAATTTTCCTATCTCACCGGAGGAAAAAACTTTTGATTTTTTACTTTGAAATGCATTTCTTTTCTTTTTTAAAAAACTTGCAGCCGACAATATAGTCAAATACCTTGTTTTGAATTTTTTGGGTAACAAATCGGGGGAAACAGTTTGTGCTTTATCGATAAGATGTTGCGGTGTACAATTTTCTTTAGAATTCATCGGAATTTTTATTACTATTTATTAAAATTATAACAACTGTCAGGTTATACAATAAATAAATTTAATTCTGACAGGGTTAAAAGGAAGTCGGAAACTGAGTTGGCGGTAAGAAACTTGTCTGTTTCTGCTCTCGGGCAGAAACAAACATGCTGTTTCAATGCAGGTAATATGAAAAAATTTAATCTTATCATAGATATGTAATTACTAATTAATTACCTTTCACTTTTGCCAAATATTGTACTCATCTTGTGATTTCTTTAAAGGAGGTTTTGCTAACAAGGGGTCGCTACATCCAGTACCTATATCGGCAATCGAAATCCCAACTTTTTTGTGGTCTTAGGAGACAAAAAAATTATACTGTGCCGTGGAATTTTCTTGAGTAAAATAATTCATTTATAATGAACAAGAATTGAGTAAATAATAAAGAAAGAGCAGTAGTTCGTAAGTCTGATTTTGATTCCCATATCGGACAATTTTTTTTTATACAACTTTCTAGTTTTGAAAATCAATTTATTATTTGAATTAATTATGTTTTAACATTTTATTCTGCTTTTTAATTTTTTTCAAAACATTTTATTAATTATTCTGATATGGGAATTGAAGCCAGACGTGCAAATTACTAGTCCCAACCTCTTTAATTAAGGCGTTTGTTATGTTCAAAATAACTCAAAAACTACATAATAAAAACTGTTGTCTTCTAAAATCACCAAAATAAATTGGGATCTCAATTTTCGATATAATGGAATAGTGGCCCCTTGTAAGTTTGGCAAAATAGGGTATGAAAAATTTAGGAATATCTGCTCACTTGCTCAGTTATTTAATAGTTTAAAGTATATTTTGGTTTCCATAGCTTGAGTGGCGACTTCCAGTCAACCAAGTTAAACGTAACTGGGAAGCCCAAACGTTCCTGGGATTGATTAATAACTTTATGAAAAGAATAGCACTCTATAAATGTTTCGCTAAAAAAAATTAAAGTTGTTGAATGTTATCCATCACTTTTGGTAAACACATGCTTTATTTAATTTACAATGTGTACATCTATACTGGTTCTTACAGCAGTAGTAGTCAAAAATTTAATCATAATAAGATTACAGTGATTTTAAGCATATTATATAATTTTAAGATATTAGTTTGAAATAATTTGATTTTACGATAAAGTTACTCTTAATTGATTCTTTGGTTACTTTTAATCACTCAATTTTGATTACCTTCCACTCTTCAATTTCTTTCTTAAATGTCGCATCTTTCTCTTATCAACGTTTCTTAATTATCAACTTACCGATACCAACTTAAAGAGGTTTCACCTGGAAAATTACTTACGGTTTTTAGTTTACTCAACAGGGTCGCAAAAAACAAAATAATTAGTAATGATCAAACACATCTCATAATTTATTTTCGTAGAGTGTTCTCTTTGTCCTGTTTTACTTGTATTTTCTTAGATTATCTGCTTCGTGCTATCAAAATTTTATATTTGGGAAAACAGTAAAATACTATTTATCTACTACGAGGTGCAATAAAGTAAAGGCAACAAATACTAAACTGTCAAGATGAACAGTAATACTAACCATTGTTGAGTTACCGAAATTACGTACAACATAACTTCAACTTCCATCATATTGGTGATGATTTATTGAATTTTAACAGATCTTGTAGATTTAAAAAATGTATAATGTTTTATAATATACCAGGTGCTGAATGAGTTAGCCGAACATAGGAATTTCGAAAGGATTTTTTGACCTCTTAAGTAAAAGCTAGATGAAAACTAAAGTTATTATCATTCGTAGTTTATATTTTTGCATTATTTTTCTGTCTAAAATAATTAGGGAAGCAGGAATTTACATAAATAAGTTTTTACATGTTAAATTCTTATGTTCGGCTAACTCATTCAGCACCCGGTATATCTCGTTGAATAAAAAAATTACATTAGAAATTTTTTTTCAGAAAATTCTCTTAGGATTTTTGGAAACAAAAGGGGAAAAAATTTTAACCATGCATCCTGCTGTATACCACAATTTCAACTTGTTGGATCTAAACTAAATATATAAATTTTGATTTTTTTTTTGATGGATATTTATTATGCATTAATTATTAAAATCTACAAAGTAAATACCTAATAAGCATTGCAAAATTACATTGACCAATCTTTTTTAGTATTAGTGATAAATGAATTAAATAAAATTAAGTATATTTTTATTGACATTCTCCGTGAAGTTTCTAGGGCTTCTAATTCAGCAAATTTCTCAATCAAATACAATCAATTAATTATTAATTAATTTGAAATTAAAAATATCTAGAACACTTTTAATTATGATCTTATGCTTCTTACTAGGCCTACTTCTTACATCGATTTACTGGCTAATGACCCTCGATGGCTTGAAAACCAAAATAAAAAATCCAAAGCTTCATCAACTCAAACTCTGTTATTTCCAAATTACGCCTACAACAAATCAATAAGATAAAACCAAATGATGAACTTCAAATGGCAAGGGAACTTTATGAATTCTAAATAAAAGTTGAAATAACCTCATACGTAATTGCCACAAATTACTTAAATTAATAATTTGCCAAATAAAATTAAAATAAATAAATATCTGTTCATCGAAGATCAAAAGACAGTGCTACCAAAAATTTATAAAACAAATTTGAACCTACGTCCTATGACAATATGAATGCATTTGCGGTATCGGCTACACAGAATGGAAACCTACTTGCTCGTTGATTATCAAATCCATCGAAGCCAAAATGAATTTGATTTTAAAATTTCATAACTTTCATGTTATCTAAAAAGGAGTAGGTATTTCGTCATGAAAATTTCAAAGTTCGATTTTTTTTACGAAAAACTGATTCGGAAATTTTTTTGGAATTTTTGATATTTTAAATTTTTATATAAACATTTTTTTCGCCATTTTGAGTACGAAAAAATCAAATTTAATTTTTTATTTGATCGAATTTGAAAATCAAGCAACCAAAACCATGGAGGAGGAAAACAAGTGATTGCTGTAATAATTAATATTAGGCGGCGTGAAAACTTTAATTTATTGATAATTAGAGTTGATAAACGTTTGGAGTGATTTTGTAAGTAACTTTTGTATTTTGTATTTTCAAAACTTAATTAACTTTTCAAAATTTAAAAAAATTTCAAGCAGTAATTCCTCTTCATAGAATTCATATAGGTTTATAGGTAATATTAAAATTTATTTGTAACAGGAACCATACCATCTAATATAACTTTTTGTTCGAAGACAAAAATGGGAGATTACATGTTCGATGATTTTTCCCCAGAACATGTAAGTCCTCCAGCAGAAAGCAATGGGCTTAAAGGTTCGTACACAAATTACCAAACTATTACTGGAATTTTTGTACTTAACGTTTTCGTTTTATTTAGTAATGGACGAAAGATCACAGCAATTAGCAATGTTAAAGGCGTTTTTTTCTTTACCCCAATACAATAATGGTAACGTTATATCCGAAAGTTCAATTAGGAAAGCTGCAACCTCTCCAGTTCAGTATTTCTCGGGAGAGGATATTAATATGCCTGGATGCTCTCATTGGGGTAGAGACATGCCGCTTCGAACTACCGCGACGATAAATTTATTGTCAACAGAAGTTTCTCCAAACAGATGTACGTGTAATAGGAAGCTGCAATCTGCGGTGCTGATTATGTAAGTTACTTGATTTTGTAGGTGAGCATTGATTAAACAGATATTCCTTTTTAGTATATCCACAACTTTACATACTGTACCTGAAAATCCAAGTTTTTGGAGAAACAAGAAGCGATTTCCTTCGTCTAGAAGGGCGTACATTTGCCATATACCTAAATTGTTACTGGCTAATGGAATTATTTGTCAAGCCTTGCGATTTATAACTGATAAAACCATATATAACTTACGCATGAAGCTGGTAAGTCAATTTATAAATTTAAAAACACCACGTTATCTTATTTCGTTCTAGCAACTTGTCTACAAAAGAAGAGTTCTTGATCAATGGTTGTTTGAGAAAGGTTTAGTATGTCGTCAAGTCATCACTGTTTGGGAGACTATAATCACACGCTCCCCAGAATTACATTATTTCACTAATCTAAAGCTTACGTAAGATATCAAATATTGTAGAAAATTTGAAATACAAAATTTAATTTTCAGCGGTCGTGCTACATTAAAGACAAAGTTATACGATGGAGACCAATTGCTCTATAAATATAAAGCATATATCATTTTTGCATGAGCATCAATTTTATTTTGGTGTTACTTAATTATTTGTTGTTATTTG
The DNA here is from genome assembly GCA_911387805.1 of Cantharis rustica. Classification (NCBI taxonomy): domain Eukaryota; kingdom Metazoa; phylum Arthropoda; class Insecta; order Coleoptera; family Cantharidae; genus Cantharis; species Cantharis rustica. The sequence goes on from OU426883.1 coordinate 15,944,424, forward strand.
ATTAAATTATCATAGTAGTATCTATGTAATAGAAAATAAAATTTTCTTAAAAATAAGTTTTGTCTATTTTGTTACAAAGTAGCAAAGCAAAAAATAATACTCCAAAATAACGAAATGCATTACATTGTAAAATAGCTATTTACCGGTGAGCTACCGAAACATGTTTTACGTAATGATTAACCATATAGCAGAACAACGAATCACATATTATGCAGCTTTAACTCCAAGACGAAAGCTTTCTAAAGTAAACGAAGTAAAATATAATCTGAATAAAGGTGGACAGAAAATGGTAACCCGAATAAACATGGCTCGAAAATTAAAATTTTCTGTTTATTCAGGTTACATGATTTTCTAACACGATATTGCAAAATATTAGTTTTACTCGGATAAATTGTACATAAAGTGATACTTTTGTTAGTCTTAGAGGTAAAACATTTTTAAAACTTTTTTTAATTAATCACATGCTTTAATCTCCTGAGTCTCCGTCTTGTAAGATGTAATAATCTTTTAACATTGCTTTTGAATTTTACAATTTTTAGTTTGCTTTTCAAAATCAATTAATTCATCCAAAGATTTTGTTGAAAAATTTTTTTCTACGTATGAACCAAAATTTATATTATTGTCGTTTAAAGAAAATATCTCCAAAATTTTTATATACGGTTACGGAAAATTTCTTTTTTTAAGATTTATTTTTTTGTTTAAAACGTTTATTAAGCAAATTGAACCCAATTTATCTACATATAAAATAAAATACACCGTTTTGGAGATGTAGCTTTTTGAAGTTGAAGTTTTCAAATTTTATTTATTTTATAATGTCAAACCCGTTTGAGATAGGCTTTGGAATATGAACTTACGAACTTTGAAAAAATATATACGCTGGAAATAGACTAATTCTTATTTCATAAAAATTAATATACTAGATTTTTAAGAAAATTTAATTTATTCGGTAAGCGATGTCGCGGTCACATCAGATTAAGCTGTGGTATTACATTTTCCAAGTTATTCCAAATTATACAAATAATTGTACATCGTATATTATTAAAAACACCTTTTTGAAAATTACACTTCTAAATAATTATAGCTAGATGTAAATTTACCTGGGAAATTTTGAAATTCTTAAATATAATATTTATACGGGTGTTCCCGTGACTGTGGAGAACCTTTGAAGTGGTGATAAAAGACGCTTTTCTAAGACAAATTTTCAAATAAAATTTTTGTCCAAGTCCAAAGTCTTGGGGGTCCCTTTAAAGCAATTTTTTGAATTCTTGAGTTCAAATGGTCATAACTTCGATATTATTAATTTATATATTAAAATAAAGATCATTCGCTTATTTACAAATTAAATTATAACCTCTTATCGTCTCGAATCAACGAATTTTGAGTTATAAATTAAATTAAGGGAAAAAATATTTAAAAAATTTCGGTTTTACTTATTTTACTTTTCTTGCGAACCCGGTATCTCTTAAACGAAACGTCTTAGAAAAAGTAGCGTTTGACGTTAGAGTAACATTGTTATACAGCGCATTAAATTATCGTGAATTACTTTATTAATTTATATTGTTAATTAGTTTGTTATTTTTTTTTACCTACACCTTTTTTATTATTTTCAGAATAATTATATCTCTTAAACGAAACGTCTTAGAAAAAGTAGCGTTTGACGTTAGAGTAACATTGTTATACAGCGCATTAAATTATCGTGAATTACTTTATTAATTTATATTGTTAATTAGTTTGTTATTTTTTTTTACCTACACCTTTTTTATTATTTTCAGAATTTCTGTGAAAACGGTTGGTTTCTCAAAAAAATTTATTTGACTAAAGTTGTAGCCCGTTAAATTCCCTATCCGGTTTGGGCCGTCAGTTTTTCTCTAAGACGTTTCGTTTAAGAGATATGGGGTTCGCAAGAAAAGTAAAAAGAAACCTAAATTTTTTTAACATTTTTTTTCTTAATTTAATTTATAACTCAAAATCTGTTGATTCTAGACGATAAGGGGATATAATCTAATTTGTATATAAGCGAAAGAACTTTAAAAAAGTTCTAATTCATTAAGCCTAAAAAATCAGTAATATCGGAGCTATGGTCGTTTGAAAAAATTTTATTTGAAAATTTATCTTAGAAAAGTGTTCTTTATCACCACTTCAAAGGTTCTCCACGATCACGGGGACACCCTGTATAATTTACTGACAAATCATTTTAAAACCGAATTACAAATCACCGGTTGTTACTGACTAAACGTAAAAAAAACTTACAATTTAACGTTGAATTGGAACTACAGTATAAATAAATTTTCAGCAACTGGTAATCAAACATAAAATGATCCCTTCCATCCAAAATGAAACTAGATTTAGTAACAGAAGCTAATCTTCAACTACTTATTGAGTGTTTTATTAGTTTCTGATTGATGGTAAATTACTTCATGCTCTATAAGTAAAGCAAGTTCGAGAAGCAATAAAATTTTAATTTTTATCACTTGGTAATAAGAGTAATAAAATTTCCGATGTCCAAAGACCGAGTTTTAAAAACAAAGTAACAAATTTTATATTAATAACTAAATTTTGAAGTATCTATCTAATTTTTAATAAGATAAATATTTTTATAATTATAACTTACACGTAATGAAATAGATTATGCTAGCTTATTTAGCAGGTTGTTATCACAAGAATTTTAAATCAACCCATAGCTTTGATTTCAAATCGTATAAATCTTATACTACGAAAATGGTGGCTCTGAAAACTACATATCGCAAAATTTTGAATATTTTCGGTCGTTACAATCGTCTTTCTGAGACCGCTACTCAAAATTTGATGCTTACATTTTAATTTTTTTTTAATTTTAAACAGTTTATTACTTTATTTAATTTAAATTTTTGTATAATACAAGACTTATCGTCTTTTATAAGAGAAGTTAAGCTAAATAAATGAATGCTGTTTTCATTCTTGCAAAGATTTTTCCTACTTTTTCTTTTTTCTTTTAGCTCTTTAACGTATTTTTGACTATTGTGCTGAATTATACTGTTTTCTATCTTCGTATGCCATGCGAACCAAGTAACCCCATGATTATAATATGATTTAAATCGGTAAATATTTTATTAATCCGTAATTTGCCTTGGTTGTGTTTGTCAAAATTGACTCTCCGCTCCGGACTCTGGGCCGTTTTGATAAACGCTGTACTCACTAAAAATATCCCCCTAAACTGGTTCTACTCGGCAAAGTGTGCTACTAACAAAGGGGGTAGATCTTCATCGATGTGCATTTGACTCTGTGATATTTGCGACTTTATATCCCGACAAACTATTACACTGTATATAGTTTGTTTAGAACTAAGTCAAATTACGTCATATATCTCAAGATTATTTTGTAAAATTTTTTTATAGTAGACCGAACGATATAGCAGCACCTTTTAATTTTTGTTAATATTCTATTGTTACAAAGGCGGCTAATTTAATTATCCTCGAAATATTCAAGGAGAGGCTCAAGAAAATATTCATTATCAACATAAAATAGAGACACTATCAGTTCTTCGTACGATATGACAACATCATGGGTTATAACGTAAGCAAGTGGCTTACGTTCAGGGTTCTTAAGTCTACTTTTGTCTGAGATCAGGAATCGATGTAACTACAGCAGAAAAAGCAGCTCCAAATCTGGAAATACATGTCCGAAAGCGTTGATCTAAGGCTTCTTGAAGTCGATATTTATATTCTTGAGGGCTTCAAGAACTTGAATATTTTAAAGAAATGGACTCGAAGGTCTCTTGTGAGTTTTTTCCTTGCGGTTGGTTTCTTTTTGGAGTTGCTTTAGTACCATCTGGCGTCGAATTGGCTGATGTTGGCGTTGGTTCAACATCAGCTTCTACTGTGATTTAGTTTTCGCTCGTTGACCTCTGTTCCGAAGATTCGGTATGGACTTGAATCGATTGGTTCTGTAGTAAGTTCTCGGTTGATGAGTTTGGGGTTGTGCACCGAGTTCGTTTCCTTCTGACTAGTTGGAAATCATCCTCTTCTTTTGCATTTATTGCCAAGTTGCAGGTACTTTCGTCACTGGTGCTCGTTCTCTTTGGTGATGAGAGGGAGGGGATCAACTTCGTCGTCCAAATTGTTTGCTTCCGACATTATGGCCTCCATGTTCTTCACTAACTGGGCGCGTTGAGTCAGTAGCGAGTTTAAGTGGTCGGTATCGGATTGTCTGGAGGTGCTGAGTCCTGGCTGTGCAATTACTTGGTCTCTGCGTGGTTTTCCCGGCTCTGGCGTTTTTTTGACTGGGTGTCCTTTGCTCTATTTTGATCCCGTAGCTTTATTATTTCCTCAAGATTCATCGAGTCCTCGTGGTTTTGATTTGCCACGCGTGTCTTACTCGGCTGTCTGGACGTGTAATTTAATTTGCCACCCACTTTCTGTACATAAATACAATTTATAGTATTTTTTTGACACAATAAGCAACAAATTCTAAGTTTAGTCCAGGGGCTGCTTAGTCACATTCTCCCCAGTACGGATAAATAGGTCGACATATGCTACTATTAATGTAAATAATAATAATAAATGGTACTTTATAATTTCTGCTATCCCGTTCGTATTTTAATCTATTTTAGGTTTTGAAATTAACCCTCGGTCCGGCACGTGGGGTCTTTTGGGACTTTCGGAAATTATTTTTACGCATACTTTTATTTTGAACAATTTTGGCATAAATGCATTAGTTGTTAAATTTTTGTGGCGTTCTGAATTTTTTTTTTATCATTTCTTCGACGGTTAAGGCTTTAAATCTAGTTTATTGATAAGAAATTGCTTTTTAAAAAATCGTTAATTTATTAACACTAAAAAATCAATAGTTCATGGAGATCTATGTATCATCAAACCGCATAATTAAATTTAATTTTATAAATAATTAAAGAGCAATGAAATTGTAATTGCTGGTTTAATTTTATGAATAATAAAGTAAATTCATATATAAGATGCAACGAATCTGTTCTTTGGCATATTCATTTCTGTCTGTGTAGTGTGTATAATATAAAATACATTTTGTGTAAACTTCATAATGAATACTATTTTGATTTGTAGCTTTGTTTTGCTTTTAACGTTGATGTCTACAGAGTCTAAGGTAATATTTAGTTTTTTATAAATATCTAATTTTTTCATATTTATAACTTTTTGCACATAACTTAAAAATTTCATAAATTTTGTTTTGTTTCACTTATTTACATTACTAATGCCCGGTTTCACGAAGACATGTTAAAATTTAATCTATGATTAAAATTTTACAACAATACATTTTAATTGTAAAATTTTAATAATAGATTAAATTCTAACATGTGAAACCGGGTATAAATTAAGCAGAGAAAGGTTTGTTTTGGTATTTTTTTATATTATCAACGGGTATGTTCTAAGCTGAAATCGTTACTTTCGCAGTAACCATACGTTTTGGCTATGCATTGTGAAGAAGTATCTAACTTTTTTATTTCCCTTTTCTTTACTTTTTTTATTAAAAAAATTGTTATCTCACAGAATTCAACTATATTTTATGGATACTGTTGCATATTTTGTTGTTAAATACAATATTTTCAGATGACTTTCGACGATGTATACCAAAGTTACATGAAGTTGGAACATGAACATGAAGAAGCTTGTCTCAAAGAATTCGGTTTAGCTGAAAGTTTTATAGATAATATCGCCAAAAGTGGAGTATTTCCTGACGACAGAAACTTTAAATGTTTCCTTAACTGCATGCTTCTTAAATCTAAATGTATAAATGAGAATGGAGAGCTACTCTTAGAAAACATAAAAGATCAAAATAAAGCTATCCACTTGCCTTTTTTGGAAAAGTACATGAATGAGTGTGTTAGCAAAATCACTGAAACAGACCCATGTGAAAGAGCTGCATTTATAGACAAGTGTTTTACAGAAGAAGTTAATCTTGCTCTTAAAGAACAAGCAAAATAAATTAAATTATTATTTATTTTGTTATTATTGTAACTAATATAATATCAACTTTGATCATATTATTAAACTAAAATATAAAATATTATTGTATTATTATAATGTACCTTCTTACCCAGAGAACTCGGAGAAAGCACTACCGGCTTTCCATGTGTGGTAGGTGCCACAATTGCGCATCTATTGAAATATATAAGCTGGAAAATATATAACAATACCAGAGTATCTTTTTCTCGACCTCGTCGAGTACAAAAAACAAACCTAACATTAAAAAATCATCTTTTTTATAGAGAAGATCTATAGTTGCCAAAACTAATTTTTAATTAGTTAACCATTATTCGTTAAATGGAGTTCAATACCTTAAATTGCAAATTATGTTTACATTTTATCAGGGCCGTATTTAGACTAGATTTTGGGGGGCGGGGTTAAAAATAAATAGCTAATTTATTAAAATACAAAGCAGGAAACTAAAATTCAAAACAAAAAATAAAAGTATAAAGTACAACATATTTAAAAAATAAAAAAAAGCTACAATAAAAAACAAACAAAATATAAAATTAAAAATAGAAAGAATAGAAGAAGAAATAGAAGAATAGAAAAAAATGCAATTTAAAAAAAAATTAAAGTACCAACTGAAATCGTCTTGCACTATGAAAATTTATCCTAAAACCAGGTCACTGGGGATTGGCATAGTTCTATGACTGGACATAAGAGCTAATCTTGTTAGCCTTTCTTATCCAGTAGAATTTCTTAAATAGTTTTTCACTCTTTTGAAAGAATATAAACTTTTTCCCGGGGTGGCTGTTGTCACTGTCAGAGTACACAGTATTTGTAAAAGCTTATATATTGTTACGAAAGGAGGATTTGAACGCCTCAATTGTAATTTTTGAGAAAATTTGGATTAACCAATGAAATACGTTGAAAACCTTTTTTTAATAAATATTATTGGTTAATCTAAATTTTTTGGTTTAATCTGCAACTGAACCTTGGTGATTTTTTTAAATTTAAATTTTTGAAATGTAATGTTTGCAGAAAAGTGAGTAGAGGGAGTTTTTTTGCCAAAATGGCGGAAACGACGGAGGCCTAGATTTTGCTCCGTTGAAAGTATTTTGGTCGAAAGTGACCGCAAAAAAGTTGAAATTTTGTGAGAAAATTGTTTTTATTTAATTAAAGTGATTATTTTTTTGAACAATTTTTCTTTATTTGAGTGCAACATTCTGAGAAAATTTCGATTTTTGTGAACTTTATTTAATGGTTGAAAATAACAAATTTTGATTACAGGTTAACTTCGGAGCGGCGTTATCGCGGATAACATTTTGTTGGTGTAATTTTAAGTTTTGTTTACTACGATATTTTTAATAAGTTTAAATTTATTCATATTTAAATTTTTAACTTTCTTGTAAGAAACCGTCTTTATACAAAATTTTTTAATTTAAAAATTTGAATAAAAATTAAACTAAATTCTTATTTTACCGATGGCGATGGTAAAATAATGTCAAAACGAAGAACTAAATTAAACTGAAAGAAAATTTCACAAAACTTAAGCAAATGTACATTTTTTATACATAAAATTCCCACTAAAATATAAAACAATTTATGGATTTACAAAGCCCACTCTAATTTATTGCGGAAGTGTTATTTTAAGCTATGCTGCCGATATGGTCATAAAATTTGTGTTCTCTTTAAAATTTTTGATTTAAACAATTTATTTTATAGCAATTTAAAATTTTTACCATAATAGTAAGAATTAAGATAAAATACCTATTTCTTTTATTTCAATATAATTATTTTACAAAAAACTGAAAATTAATTAATAGGTGTAATAACTAACTAATTAAGTGGCTGCAGACTTTTACACAGTACTGTAAATATATAGGGCTTTTTTATATTCTTCATCGTCAGTTTTTATATTTTTGCAATTTAGTAGTAGGTGCATTCAATCCAGTGTCGCCAATCGCCGGATATTAATACCAATTTCCAATTTTTAATTTGGGATTTAATTTATTAGAAATATCTCTAGTTATTTTTTATTTAAACACTTCAAGTTTAATGTTATTGTTATAGTTTTATAGATTGTTTTTTTATATTTTATATTTGGGGTACTAATACCAACGGTGATATTAAATTTTTTAACAATTTTCAAATTTCTTCTCCCATTAATATATTGTCGAGTGTTTTTTGATAAACCGGAATCTATAAAAAATCTTGTGTAAAATAAACTGTATAGCTATAATATTTATGTATTATAAATAAATTAACTTTATTTCATTTCCTTGGTGTTCGTTGTTCCTTCTGCGGGGTTTTCTTTGCTTTCTTCATTTTTTTGTGTGAGTAATGATATTTCTAAGTCTTCTTCTTCATTGTATCTTTCTACATATATCTTTGCTTGTTTTGGTATCCCTTAGTTTTTCTCTTTCTCTTCTTCGTTGGGTTTTCTTTTGCTTTCTTTTTTTTTTGAGATTGTTTCTTGATAGTTGGTTGCATCTTTTCCAGCTTCGGTTTTTTCTTCTGATTTGTCCCAGACAGAATCTGTATAGTCTACCATTTCTATTTCATTTTTGCTTGTTTTGTCGTCTAGGATCTCGATCGTTTTCTTCGTATACGTTTTTTTCTTATTTTTTTTTTAATTCATCCTTACGTGGGTTTCCTCTAAATAGGTATCTTTCCTACCTTGTGTTATTGATGTGAACATCTCTGAGCTTCTGTTCTTGTGTTTCTCAGTTTTGATCATTTTATTGGTGGTTTCTTCGTCTGTTTCTTCATCAACACTAAGCGACTTACTTCTATAACGAATGGAAAATTTGCCATTATCCAGAATTTCTTCTTGCATCGATAAACGCCTTGGTATTTCCATAAATTGCTTACTTCTTTTTCTTCATAGGCATTCCTTCCATTCGGAATATAGCCACCTTCCTTCGAAGGTCTTCTCGATCCGTTTCTAAGTGGATCAATCCTTCTTTTTTTATATTTTCCTCACTTATAGATTTACATGTACTTTTACCGCAGCAACCAAGTTTTTCCATACCTTTCTATCTTTGCACAAAACTCTTCAGCCGTCCACCCTCATTAACCCCAGATCCCGCTTCACTTCATCCAACCACCTCGATCTCGGTCTTCCTCTATTCCTCTCCTTGTCTGGCTTTTTATAGATGTGTTGTCGTCGATCTTCCTTCTCTAAAACTGTGCTGATAGTCGCCAATTATTTCTTCTTTTGCCTTTGCTCTTTTTTTCTCTTCATATCCCACATTTCTCTCTATACATGTCCTTATCACTTCCTCTATCCTTCTCCACATCTCATTCACATTCTCATGTTCTCCTATTTGTCTAATCTCTCTTTCAGTTTCTTCTTCATATTTAGCTTTTAGTCTCTTTATTGTTGATTTTTCCACTGCCCCTTTTCTTCCTTCTTGTAATCTCTCTCTTTTCGCTCTTTAATTTTTGTTTACTCTCGGCTATCACCAGGTAATGGTCTGAGTCGACGTTTGCTCCTCTGTAGGACCTCACGTCTCTTATTGTACTCTGTCTTCTTTTATTGACCATCACATGATCTATCTGGTTACTACTAGCTTATAAAAGTTTTTTCTGATGATGTTCTCACTATCTACTCACTTTTAATATTATCAAGTGAAGTATCTTTATTTATATAATAAAATAAGATACAAAAAATATTACCACCCAAAAATTAACAAATACAGTATTAAATTTCCATTAATTTAATTTTCTTTAAACGACAATATAAGTTTTGGTTGAGACCCAGAAAAATATTTTTTTATAACATTTTAGAACGAGTTAGTATTTAAAGAAAAACTGAAAATTGCAGAATACAGGAGAAGCCTCGGGGGATTAAAGCGTGAGATTAATTAGGAAAAGTTTTAAAAATATTTTACCTCCAGCATTTTATGTACAATTTATCAGAGTGAAAATAATATTTTGCGATATCGTGTTAGAAAATCATGTAACCTGAATAAACACGTACAGAAAATTTTAATTTTCGAGCCATGTTTATTCAGATTACTATTTTCTGTCCATCTTAATTCAGATTACATTTTACTTTGTTTATTTTAGAAAGGTTCTGTCTTAAAGGTAAAGCTGCATATGTAATTCGTAATCTATCAGAACTCTTCGTTCTGCTATATGCTTACTCATTATGTAAAACATGTTTTCAACAGCTATTCTACAATGTCGTGGATTTCGTTATTTTGGAGTATTATTTGCTTTTCTACTTTGTAATAAAATACACAAAACTTATTTTTAAGAACTTTATAGATACCTCTATTTTAATTTAGTCAAATAAAAACAAATAATTAACTAATATCAAAATGAAACTGATGCTCATGTAAAAATGATACGGGCCTTATACTTATGTAGCAACTGTTCTCCATCGTAAAACTTGGTCTTTAGTATAGCATAAGTGCTGAAAATTAAATTTTATGTTTAAAATTTTTCTACAATATTAAATATCTTACGTAAGATCACTGAAATAATCTAAATCTGGGGTACGTGTGATTGTAGTCTCCCAAACAGTGACGACTTGACGACGCACCAAACCTTTCTCAAACAACCATTGATCAAGAACTCTACCTTTGTAGACAAGTTGCTAGAACGTAATAAGATAAAGTGTGGTGCTTTTTAATTTACAAATTAGCTTACCAGCTTCATGCGGAAGTCACATATAGTTTTATCAGGTATAAATCGTAAGGTCTGATAAATAATTCCATTAGTCAGTAACAGTTTAGGCATACGGCAAATGTACGCGCCTCTGGACGAAGGAAATCGCTTCTTGTTTCTCCAAAAACTTGGATTATCAGGTACACTGTATAAAGTGGTAGATATACTAAAAAGGATTATCTATTTAATTGAATTTCACCTACAAAATCAAACAACTTACATAATTAGCATCGGAGACTGATAAGTTTGCGGATTCTTATTACAAGAACATGTGATTGGCGAAACTTCTGGTGGCAATAAATTTGTTGTCGCTGTAGTTTGAAACGGCATATCACTACCCCAATGAGAGCATCCGGGCATATTAATATCCTCTCCTGAGAAATACTGAACTGGAGAGGTTGTAGTTACTGTAACGAAACTTTCGGGTATAACGTCATCCACATTATATTGGGGTAAAGCGAAAAACGCATTTAACATTGCTAATTGTTGTGATCTTTCGTCCATTACTAAATAAATAAAAAACGTTAAGTGAGAAAATTCTAATAGTATTTTGGTAATTTGTGTACGAACCTTTCAGCACATTGTCTTCTACTGGAGGAATTACATTTTCTGGGGACGAATCATCGGACACGGAATCTCCCATTTTTAATTTTGGACAGAAAGCTATATTAGATGATAAGGTTCCTGTTACAAACAAATTTTGATATTACCTATATGAATTCTATTAAGAGGAATTACTGCTTGAAAATTTTTTAATTTTTAAAAAGTTTAAGTTTTGAAAATAAAAAATACAAAAATTACTTACAAGATCACTCCAAACGTTTTTCAATCCTAATTGTCAATAAATTAATGTTTCCAAGCCGCCTAATCTTAATTATTATAAGAATTATTTGTTTTCCTCTTCCATAATTGTGGCTGCTTGATTTTCAAATTCGATCAAATAAAAAATAAAATTTGATTTTTTTCGTACTCAAAATGGACAAAAAAAGTTGATAAATATAAAAAAAAATTAAAATGTCAAAAATACCAAAAAGTTGTGATAAAAGAATTTACTAGAAGTTTTTAATAAAAAAAAAGCGCACCTTGAAATTTTTTTCACCAAACACCTACTTATTTTATATTAAACAACATGAAAGTTGTGTTATTATTTTCACACTAATAATTTAAGACTAGCAGTTAGCAGGGTGGCGTCGAGTCCACACTGGCCAGCTAGGCATCAGGGAACAGGTTCTATTCTTGATCATGTAAGATACGCTTCGGTAATCTACAATACCACATCGAAGCATATAAAAGACTACTTAAACAACTCCGTTTCCTTGACAAGTCATCTTGGCTTCGGTGAAGTTGATAACCAACGATTCTCGTAGGCTTCCACTCTGTACAGCGCAAGCCACCAAGGGTCATTAGGCCTAGTAAAAAGCATAAGATCATAATTTAAAATAATCTGGATCTTTTCCATTTCAAATTATGTGAGATGAGTTTGCATCCTTATTTGCAAAGTCATCTTGAGGCATTAATAGCATTAATTGTACGAGGCAAATTACGCTTTGTAATCATTTAATTCAGAAATTTGTCGAGTCGGGAGTCCTAGAAACTTCACGGCTAAAATGTGAATGAAAATATGCCGATTTTTATTTAGCTAACTTTGGTATGTTTTAAGCTTTATAATTTTTTCTTGGTACTGTTTCGTTCGCCACTAATATTAAAAAAGATCCTGGCTGTCGATGTCATTTTGCAATGCTTATTAGAGTAACTTTGTGAAAGTTGTAAATATCTCGAGGCGTCAAGGTTGCGAACAATCTTTTCCAAGAACCTTAAAATCTAAAAAATAAATACAAAACGTAAGCAAAATTGAATATATCTTTCAAAAGGATAACAAATAATTACGCGAGTTTTATTTTAAACCGCACATACGAATTTTTGATGTTGATCTTCCAAAACTTACAATAAAAATATTGTCAACAGAAACCTACACATAAATTTGCTAACTAAGAAATCACAAATACGATTTTATATGCATGTTTTATTAGAAAAAAAGCAGCATAAGCTTGCAAAATATATAAAATATACTTTATTAAAAGTGAGGTTAGACAACAATAAATACAAATATAAGAAATGCGCGGGAAATATACCATTGGCGTAGGTAGTATACTTCTTACCCAAGTATAATTTTTGAATGAAATTATTGTCAAACATTTGAGCCATAATCAGCTCACATGCTCATATTTTGAGCCTCAACCTTTGCAGAGATTCACATAAACTTTGGGGATGGGGGCTGTATACATGTTTTTCTATTTTATCTCTTATTTCAAATTTTTCGGAAATTTAATGCCAATCGATAGAGCTCCAACTTGGAAGTTTTCAAAAATTTCAAGCACTGTTCAACTGAAATTTATTCGCAAAAGTATAAGAAGGGGGAGGGAGCCGTGGTTATATTTTTATATAATTATTTTCCTTCTATTTTAAATACATTTTTGTATCAATTTATTTGGGTTGACGGGAAGGGTGCCGAACATGTACTCTTTCTCTTTTACTTAGAAGTTCTGGATGTAATCGAAGTCAATCTATTTAAGCATCAATGCATCTTCTACTTCGTCGTTTAAGCTGCAGCTTTCGTAAAATTATTCGAGAAATCTTTCAGATAGAAAGCTTTCTCCATGATACACATCATCATTAAGTCAAATTTTGTACCGAAATTAAAGTCATCACATTTAAACATTGGGGAGGACGGAAGAGCTGGCATAAACATGTTTTTCTACTTTTGCATTTACTTGAAATTTCTGTATAAAACCTGCTTTATTTGAGCATCACTTAGCTTCTATTTCTATTGTTTCGACTATTTATATCTCAATTTCGTAAAATTGAATATTATTAAAGCTCGGAGATTCAAAATTGTCCAATTTTGTAATAAAGTATAATAATACAAAATTAAAATAATGATAATACATAGCTCAACATGCAGCTCATAATTTGAGCTTAAACTAATTATGTAACACGGGTAGGCTTTGATTAATTAAATAATCGCGGCCGTCGTGTGTTAACTGAAGGTTAATCGCTGCCACCAGAAACAGTTTAAAGCCAATTTCAAACTTTTAAATTAAAGATCGGAGACGTAGGATTATTACCAAGTCGATCGCCTTTTTAACACCAAGAAAAGAATAAGAACATGTAAATCACAACTAATTTATTTAACACAAAAAAAAATATAATGAAAAAACGATACAAAAAAATATGATTACAGAATAAAAAAATTAATAATAAAAAAAATTAATTGCTGAGAATTAATTTGCTAAGTTAACTTTCTGTTATCAAGATAAAATTACATTGAAATCGTTGGGACTCACCTAAATAAAAACAAACATACAATTTTAAGTATATAAATTTGGTTATTACCTTGGGTCGTTGAGGAGCGCACAAAACAAAACAAAGAAAAAAGATTTAAAAGAAAAGAAACTATTTGAACCACAAAAAAAATTAAAATTCAATTATGAATACTTAAAAAAAATATATTATTATGAATACTTTTAAAAAAAATTAAAATCTTATTATGAATACTTTAAAAAAAAATTATTTAAATATGAATTAGCACAACACTTTTATTTAACACCCCGGAACGAACTGACAGGTTGGATTGTGCGTCTTGTCAGAGATAAACTACATCTTGTCGGAGGGAGACTGCCTTGCCTTAAGGGATCTCGCTCTATTTATATAAAATTTTGGAATACATGTCGATAAGGTTGATGTGTATTCATCGACGAATTTTGTTTTTTTTTAAACTGGATTTTTAATTATAAAAATTGGTATTATCGTTTTTAATTGTTGTTATGGGTAGGGAATAATCATATTCGATTTTGATTAAAAAATTGGCAAATATTTGCAGTTAATTGACTTTTCTAATCGCAAAAAAAATCGTAAATGACATTTTTGTTGCATCGCCCAAAATCAGGTTAACATGTATTTTGATTGCAATCAAGAGTTTTAGCAAAATATTCGCAAAACGTCGAATTTAAATCAGTGCACACAAAAAGTTGACTTGAATTTCAAGCTGTGTGTACGTATTAAGGGAAGTTTGAGAGTCACCGTTTGTGAATGTAAATCTTTTAACACATGTCAATTAGTTGTCAAGACGGTCACTTCAAATTGATAATCTAATGGATTTGCTCTTATCTTCCCCTTTAATTTAAGTTTTAACCGGTGATCTCCAATAGTTGGTTATAATTCGAATTTCTACTATATAGTTTTTAGAAAAGTTTTGAGGTGACTGGTTTGTTTAACTTTTATGGTTTAAAATGTGTTTATTTAATAAAAACTATAATTAATTTATTTGCTCAAATTTAGAGTCAATAAGGTCAAAATTCGTTAGTCCTAATTAGTTTTTGAAAAGCCAGATCTGTCCTATAATTTAGACGTTTTATGAATCCTTCTTAAAGTCCTTAGGTTAAAATTCGTCAACCACTTAAGTTGTGAAACTTTGTGGCCGTTTCGATATATCTTGAAATATGCGCTTTCCAAACTTTTTACATTTATTGTTTTAATTGTATGATTTTCAACTAATTACGTTTCACTTATTTATATTCGCAATTTGAAAAAGGTAACTTATATAAAATATAGTATATTACACTACTAGGGCCGAAAGTTGAATTTTCGGCCCTGCGCGTCATGATGCCCGAAGCAAAGCCGAGTCAAGAGGAATGAAAAATTACATCTTTTTTCGGTGCCTATGGGTTTCGGATGTTGGCGATCATCATGGCAATTCGAACCTTATTCACAGCGGCTCTAAATACCCCACTGTCGTAGTATTGTATCATGTTCTTAAGTTCTTCAACCATGACATGCGTTTTCTTCCCGGTCCTCTTCTTCCATTCACCTTTCTCTGCCTCGTATCTCGTGTCTTTATAATAACTAGCAGCTCTTTCTCTTTACCCATTCTTTCAAGGATAGTTTGGTTTGTGATTCGATCTGTCCTATGGTATCTTGAGTATGCGCCTGTACAACCACATTTCAAAAACCTCCAGCTTCTTACAAGAGGCTTCCGTCAAGATTCCAAGACTCCACCCCATACAACAGAACCGGAAAAACAGCACCGTAACATTTTGATCTTTGTTATCAATGCATTTTCTATTCTACATTTTATTTCAATGGAGTGGTCCCAATTCTTCATTCAACGTTGTTCCCAGATATGTGCATTTCTGAACTCTTTCTATATTTTGTGTGCTCACCATTAGTTGACCTGGGTGATTATTATTTTTCAAGATTACCATGTATTTCGTTTTCTTCATGTTTAACGAGAGTTCATATTCCTGGCTAGCTTCTACTAATCTTGTCATTAGTTCTTGAATGTTTTCTGAACTGTCAGCGAACACTACCGCAGCTGTGGCGACAACACACACCCCTGTCGGACACCCCGTTTAATTCTAATGTCACCCGATATACTGTAATGAAATTTTATTTTAAAATCAAAACTTTTTATTTAAAACCTCGGCTAACCTTATCAATCAAAAGACGATCTCGTCAGGGGAGTGGATTCTGATTTTATTTTTTAATGCAGGTGGAATAATCAAAATTTCAAAATAAACGTTAAGTTTAACTTTTTTAATCAAATGCTTCTATAAAAGGTAATAAACAACAAAATACTTTTTGTAGCAGACAGATTTCTACCAGGTGTTGTGTCTCAATGTGTACGTGTGTGAATGTGTACAATTTATAAAATTTAAAAAATTATTTTTAATGTCTTTTTGTAATTAGTAATTTTATGCAAAAGTTTATCGGGCTTACTCCTAGCTGCTTGTGGTGAAGATCTTTCAGCTTCTTCAGCTCCCAAATGTCGGCTTCTCTTCTCTTCTTTGGAAGGTTTCTGTGGATTGCGTCCGTAATTGTGGACCACAATTCCTTCTCAACAATGCACACAAAAGGGCGTCGATAACGTAAGACGCTGGACCAGTCTACGATTGTCGTCGTCACAAATCAAAAACCATACTCAAAAAATCGTCGATGGCGTAGAACGCTTGACAACTCTCTACGATGGTTGTCGACACACCACCCCATTATTTTCCAATCTTTCCGCCTTTTTTACCAAATTTACCATTTGCAGTTTTACTGTTTTTAAACTCGCGCACCTTTTTAAATTTTTAATTATTCAAATTTTTGTATTTTTAGTGTTCGTGTTCCAGTTATTTTATAAATTTCATCTGTTTGGTAAGTATTTTGCTGTTGTCTCAAAATTTTGTTATTATTGTTTAATTTTAATCTACTTTTTTTTGTTTATCCACCCCTAAGAATTTCCAAAGCAAAGTTATGGGCACCATTTTTACTTTTAGACCTGCAACAGTTGACTATAGATAAGCCAAAGTAAACAAATTTTTGAAATTTCAAGTTGTTACACGACAATACATACAAAAGTATTGCAGTTGACGTCTCTGCATCGTTGGAATAGCATTTGTACAGCAAACAGGTTTCTCTTGTGCCCATCGCATTGCGGAAGCCAAACTGTGTACGACCTATTTGTTCTTCGCATATCTCAAAATTCGCTTGTGATTTATTTTCAGAAACAGTTTCAAGAAGTGGCTCATTAGGCTTAGGGAACTGTCAGAAAAACCTCATCACGAATTTCAAAATTTCAACTACACTATAGGACAGAGGACACTTTTCTATGCATACTAGAACAAAAATTTTGTTGGATTATAAATTAGTTCTCGAAAAAATCAAGTTTAAAAATGTAAAATTTACATGTATTTTAGATACACCTTTTAACACGTCTGCATGATTAGTCGTTTTTGTGCAAGGCAAAAAAATAAAACAATTTAAAAATATCCCTGAAGAATGATAAAACTCGCCAAGAGTGGAACTCGAAGCCATAGAACTCGTCCGGGTTTCGACCGCGACTGACGATGAACGATGAACTTCTTGGCAATATGGAGGTACCACGGGATAACCGTTTATCTCCTTCAACTGATGTGGGCAGCGGGCGTTGGAGTTTATTGAGGTATGGTTCCTCATTTGAAGCGCTAGGCTTGATCGCGTTAGGTAATAGGTCCATGGGGATGTTTTTCCTTGATTTGCGGGGTCCTGGTGTTGCGAGGAGCTCCCTGGGGGCGTGGTTTTGCGGTCAGAGGCGGCGGAGAGAAGTGCGTGTTTTGGTCCGTGGAATTGGGTCCCTGGCATTTGGTGAACTTGGTCCCTTTTGCTGTCGGTGGGGTGGGGACCGCGACTGACAACAACGTTAAGAGTATATCAAAGCACACGTGCCGTCAACAAAATGAAGAACAGGAACGGAACGTGCGAGTTGACCGTGGCTCGACACGTTGCAACAGGGTGTATCGGGTTACAACTACCTGCTTTTAATAACTTTAAAATGCCGTTTTTTCGAAAACTAGTGGATAATCCAAAAAAAATTTTGTTGCATTATACACAGAAAATTGTCCTCTTTCCTATAGTTCAGTTGAAATTCGTGATGAGGAAATTCTGACAGTAACCGGCTTATGGTCCGGAAGTCACCGCAGTGCTTGGCATTTGATTTCTTTGGTTGAAGAATGAATGTTGACTTCAATCATATTCTTGGTATTTCTCCACGGGAGTATATTTGGTTGAATATATTTCCCATCCAGGAGGTGCCCTCATCATCCAACAATTTAAAGAATCAGCGCAAAAGGAGATTTGTCCTCCTTGAGTTTTGCAACCGTCTCTCTGACCTCATCTTTTGTGATGAGATCATTCTATTTCGGCTCCAGGGTAAGTCTTGATTGATAAGCAGCTGTTGCGGAATTTATTGTTCACTTGCACGTAGTCAATCTGGTTTCTCACCACGTTGTTAGGTTGATCATGAGGTGATACCCATGTGTATAGCCGTCGCAGTGGAAGCCTGTAAAAAGTGTTGAGAATCACGAATTCCTCCTCTTCTGACGTAAAATAGAATAAAAAGCAAATAAATATTCTTACCCTTTTATTTCAGTGTATTATATGTACGTATATATATTATATACACTCTAGTTTGAAATAGTTCACAAAAATAATAATTAGGAAATTAGTAACATCAATAAATTGTATTGATACCAAACAAAATATTTGAAAGTTGCACACTGACTATATGTTTGAAAATACAAAGAAAATATTAAGAGTTGTGGTTGATTTACATAACATCACTACCATTAAGATACTTTTAGAACTTTTTTCAGCTTTTCACATATAAATTACAGGATAAAATTTCGGCAAAACTATACATAACAAATGGCAGTATTTACATTGAGACCATCTGAAGTTATTCATCTTATATTTTCAAATTTATGGTATGAAAATGTATAACATTTATAAAATTAAAGTCATAACCCAAGGTATTTTATCCTTAACCCTAAAACATTTTTAAGATCTATTGAACTATACAATCAACAGTTCGATTAGTTTAAAGAAGTCAAGAGTAAATAGATGAAAAACATTCTTCTAATAATCTAAACAAAATTGTAAGTTTTTTTGAAGGTGAAGTAACATTTAAAAATTACGCCATTAGTGAACAAATGTAGACATAAAATTTAGTATACAACTTGACTAAATATATCTCTTACCGACTATTTGTTTTCATATATAGAAATTGAACTTGAGTTATCAATAAATCTTTATGGAGATGAATACTTGTTGAGGTATTGTAAATCGGGTATACGTCTTTTTAAAATTTCAAATAATCGTATTAGAAAAACATACACGAATACTAAAACAATAGACACTATGCTAACACATATCCATAACAATATCGAGATTACATCAACATAGATATATTTTAACTACATATCACAAAATGGCGATCTGTGGCTAATTTTACAGATAGATAAAAATATTCAGAAACACCACAACATAACAAATATATTCCAATTACCAAATTTTGAGAATTATAAAAAATCAATAAACGTATCACAGACTTAAATAAATTATAGGAATATGATATGCAACAAATATTCATAAAACAATAATTTAAAAGAACACAAAAATATTTTGTTTCGTAAATAGCCTTAAAAATTCTCTAGTTCAACTGGTCCTTTAAGGTGATTCACTATTTATAACTATCGTAGTAGAATTAATTACCAAATTATGTAAAAGTACAATACTTTTTTCAAATAATCGATTCAATAAATATTAGTGTTCTACTGTACAGTGCAGTTATATTGATAATATTATGTATATTATATTATATTCAAAGCACTTATGACAAAATAACATTCGTTGTTAAATTGTTGGAATGCGAAAAATTATTATTCTCTTGCATTCTTCAAAATTTAAGTACATTTTGTTTTCTCATTTACGCAATTCTTTAAAGATACATATTTAATTAGAACATTCACACAATAAATTAGGAATCAGTCAGACTGAGTAAGATAATTAAAATATTTCTTTTAGCAATAAAAATCTATAAATGAATACTGTAAAAAAATTAAATTTTTTATTTTTTAAGTTACAAATTCAACTTTTACCACTAAAAACCTTATTCAAAAATTTTCCTTATGCTGTATGATTTTTAACCATATCAAATTTTTGATTAAAATTCTCAAAAAAATACAAAAGTGATAACACAAAATTTATGCTTAACAAACATTGAAACAAAAGTATTTCAATTTTTTACCCACACACGTTAGAGATTGTAACTGAACTTTAAAGCAAGTAATGGCGAACACCTATAATGGTGGACACTGGCAGTATGTGAACAAATATTCAGGCCTCCCAAATTATTTTTGAAATTTTGGAAGAAGCTTTCATTTAACATGACATGATTGTTGTGTCTGTGGACTCCTTAAGCCCCTTAACCAATTTCCTCCACGGTACAGCTGAACCAACTTTAATTAATAGTGTTCTGTATACAAAAGTTTTTTTTATTGATTATAGTTCCCTGATTTCCTACAAACATTAAGACAAAAACAAAAAATTTGAAAAACAAAATTTTTTAGTTCTGCATATTTTTATAAAAATCAACTTTATTAGAAAAGCACCTCCGTGATTTTTTGTTTTTAGTCTTAATATTTATAAAACATCGAAAAACTAGAATCAATAAAAAAATCCCATATACCCCTTCAATTAAAGTTAATTCAGCCGCTCCGTTTCCCACATCCAACACAGCTTAAATTTGGCACCCAGTTTTTACTAGTACGTTTTAAAATATCAATATCTATTTAATAATTATTTAGTAACTATTTATTAATTAATCAATATTTATCATGATTGTGTAATTTAAATTGTTAAAAATATAAAAATTGTAAAACTGAACTAAAATGTTATACTAAAATAATTTAAGTGAAAATAGATAAAAATACTGTAAAAACCTAAATTGGAATTGATTTATTTAAAATAAAATCAAATTAAAAAATGATAGTCAGATAATTTCAATTTTATTAAAATTAAATTTGATGACATTTAATATCATCAAACAACATGATCAAGAACATTTTTTAAATAAAACAAGTTTATAAAATGTTATTTTCTCTTTTACTAAGAGAGCGTCCATTAATTACGTAATAACGATTTTTGTAATTTAAATTTTACCAAAATTTTAAATTTTGTTATTTTAATTCATTTCATTCAAAAATTTAAGATTATCCCACAGTTATACTAAAATTTCAAAAATTTACAATTTTTCTATTGCCACTTTACTATACTCTGTGCAAGGAAAATATTTAATTTATACATATTTAGAATTTTTAATTTAGAATAAAAATTGTATTTTAATTTACAACTGCAGGGCCAATGTTATTACTTGAGAATGATGAGGTCTGAAAATTTATAAAAATAATTCTACATTGAAACAAACTTCCTTTTATTTGGAAATTTAAATGTAACATAAAAACAGTAATTCCAAAATATTTGAAATAATCAAGAACAGCATTTATAGATTTTTATTTTTGTCACAATAAAAAAAACTTTAAAAAATAAATAAAACATAACAAAGTAAAAACTTTAAAATCAAACTAAAAATTTTGATTTGTGACTAAAATCGTAAATTTTATATACAGTCTAATGTACTGTTTCCAGTCTCCCCCTCCCTTGGCTTTTTAAAAATTACTTTTATAGATTTTTAGATTTATATAAATATTATGTACAAAATGTTTTAACACTCGTACAGGTACATCAATTATTTATACAATAGTCGCGTATTTGTAACAAAAAGTAGTACATTTAAAAATAATTTTAAAAATTATTTTAAACATAAATAAACGTAATAAAAACAATCGTTAAATAGTTGTAAATGGAATATTAAATAAAGAAAATGAAACGAAAAATAAAGAAGTAACAATAATAAGGGTGTCTTAAATCTTAAAAATCACAGCTGTACATTTATGTGTAATAATCTAAATAGCTATGAAACTATACAGAAAATTTCAAGACCCTTATATTTGTTAGAACTATAAAAATCGGGGCATAGGTGAACGGTATGGTTGTGAATCAGACCGATGATGTGGGTATGTGCTTGGGGGAAATCTATGGTAGGTTATAGGACGATGTAAAGGATTAGGTAAACCCTGATTTGTTGCTAAAGAATTATGTAAATGAGCAGCGCCATCTCCTAAATCTAATTCCATTTCTTGCTCTTGCAATTGCAATTGTCCGATACTAGCAGTTGCCATAGCAACATCGGGCATTATATCAGATAGGTGTCCGTCACTGCAAGAACTACTCTCTGGTTCGTTAGGAAATCTAAACTCACCTTGAGGAACAACTGCAGGTAATTCATGGCGATGATGAAAATTTCCTTGTCTAGGAAAAGTCATATTGTGCTCATAGCTCATACGAGAAAATCCTGTTCGTTTATTTGGCGATTGTTGAACCGATTTATCGTTGGCATTAACAACCTCATTATCACTAGAATCCGGTATACAGAAACAACTTTCCAGCATATCGGCTACCGGATCAGGCAAATTAAACTCACGAACAACTCTTAACCTAACCTGTCTGCTAATTTCATGACGAGACGACAATGGCATATTAATAGCACGTTGACAGATGGGCGTCTGGCGTAATTTTTGTTCACGCTTCAACATAGCATTCATTACGGTTGGATCAGGTACTGGTAAAGCGGCAGCAAGTATATCGACACCTACAGCTCCATGTGACCTAGGTTTATCTTCCACCATGTAAAGTGTATCTGGTATATCTTGTATATACCTGGCACGACGCATTCTTAGTAATTCAACTTCTTCTACCAACTGGTCCTCAACCAAAACTTTAATTTCTTCATAGTAAGGCATAAACAATCTTGGACGAACAAATAATCCATTATTTTTCCCACCACGAATCCACGCATTAACACGAAGGTTTTCATCTCCACCTATCATATGACTAGGTGGGGTGCTAACCAATCCACGTCTTATAGCTTGATTTAAAATATCACTATTTGGTGGTAACACATGATCCATATGCACTAACGGAAGTAAATCCGAGAGTATTTCTCGTAACTCGACATCACTTAAATCTCTCTTTTTAACTCCTTTTCGTGTTACAGAATGTGCAGTATGATTTAGTAAGTTTGGTTCTGCAAAACAAACATTAAAAATAAAACTTGCATTTAAAAAAAATTTTAGACATTAGACTCATAGTGTAGACTTAGTACAAATATAGCAATATCTCGCATAGACCGGCTAATCGATTTCGGTGATATCAAAATAACAAATCAAGATTCCTTATTTTAAATGTTTTTATTAATAAACAAGATGTTCCTAGGACGAATATACGATAGCGATCAGTTTTTAAATTAAATTTAATCAATTAAGTGCTTTTGCAAGAGGGAAAAACTATTTGCAAACTAGATTCTAATCATTTATTGTCTAAAAACAACGGCTTTCAAGCTATGGATTAAATTAAATAAGTGTTTTGTCTAGTTTATTCCAAAATTTAAATGCATTTTCTTGAGATAAGACATATTTTAATGCAAACAAGAAAAAATAAATTAATTTATACATTTGAATATACCGTAAATCAAAAACTAAAATTTTCCACTCCGCAAACCTTACTTTCCTAAGGCAATATTCAATAAATAAATCAAAAATCAACTCTGTACAGAGGAAATGAACTATTCATAATGACGAGAGAATTGCCGAAAAATTGAGAAAAAAATAATTCATTAAAAAAGAAAGGTTCCGACAATTGCAGAAACTACCACAATATAATACTCCTCAGTTTACAAAATGTTCTCTACATTAATCTATAGAAGGCTGAAAGAATACAGAAAAAAACATGAGATGCATATCAGTTTCGATTCATACAGACTTGGGAAGTCCCCAAGAATTATTATTAGAATTAGATGGCCGAGACACATCATGAAAAAATGTGACAACGATATAGTGAAGATAATGTTATGGAAACCAGCGGACAGAACGAGAGAAAGACCTAAGGTTAGGTGGTGGGACCAGTTGATAGAAAGTAAAGAAATGGAAGAGAGTGGTACTGAAAATGCACAGATGGAAGGAAATCGTCAGAATTAATAAGAATAAAATACAATGATTTAAAAGGAAACATGTTGTGGTGAAGACTGATCCACCTCTTAAATCCTGAAATCCTCTGATCTGTAAACCTGAAACAGGCTAGCAAAATTCTTCTGAATATAGAGCTTTAAATAATAAACATTAATAATTAATAAATAAATCAATTTAATTTTTGGTGTTTGCATAAAAAAATATGCATTCCAAGCAAATAGGTACATATTATTTGAAGTTCTGTAGAATTCTGAAAATAATCGACAAAATACAAATTCCTTAATAGCAGATAAATAACGCCCTTAATTAAAAACCTTGATAAAAGTAAAGCCCGACTATTCAAAATCGGACTATGTTAGATATTGCTGTAACTATTAAGTTACTTCTTTACGTCTACTGATCATTTTTCAACAAGATATAAATTCAATAATTACAATTCAATAAAATCATTAAAATACAGAATTAATCAATAGTGTGATTATTGTGTGAACTTTTGCAATAGATCCTGTAACATTTATTTTATAGTACCTTTGGTTAGTTGGTTAGATAAAGTAAAAATTTTCCATTTTCAGATGTTAATTTCACTTTTTGATTTATTGAGCCTTGACCAGCAGTGTGGTGTAAGGCTTCATTCGGCATGCTATGGAGCGGGACACCGCAGTTCGATGCTTGATCGTGCCAACTGCACTGATGTGATCTAAAGCTCGAGTTTGATCTAAGGGCTATGCATCTGGCAAGGTTAGCACCCTACCAGAATATAATATACAAGTGCTCAAAAAACTGTGAATGCCAAATGTAATCACTTGGTAATGTATATCACTTGGTTAAAAAACAGGACGTAGTCCTAGATTAAGAAGAAAATTTATTTAACTTGAAAAATTTATTAATATTTACAAATAAAATAATTCAAAATTTAGTTTGATTTCTTTTCTTATTACATAAAAGCACTTCTTTCGTTTAGATTCTAAGATTCTAAAAACGTTGGCTTACATGAAATTGATGCGAAAAATTAAAAAAATTAATTTCTAGACAGAATTCTGATGGTCATTAATAAAAAATTAAAAATTTTTCCAATCACCAAATTTTTACAATTTCAAATTATACAAATAATTTGGCGGCAACTTGAAATCAAAGTTGAACTTCCTATGTACTACACAAATTACCTGCACTGGATGGGTTATCTGTAATATTACAGTAATACGTAATTTGGTAAATTAAAAACTTCTGAAGAAATGCGGTTATTTCATCTTCTATTCTTTCCTTTTCAATCAGCTTTTTGATTAATTTAGTGGTATCTATTAGAAAATGCCATTTGTTAAATCACCTGAACCTCCTTTTCTCTATTTTCTGTGGATAATGGAATAGTTAATAATTTTCCTATTAATGAATGAAAAGCCGATAGTTTGTATTTGAAACTGTATTTGGATGTGAATGAGATGACAAGTGTATCCCTTGTAAGTTTTTCGATATACAGAGTGCTAGACAAATAGAAGACATTATTAGAGAACTTACTATGTACAAGAGAAATGCCGGAAAAAATCAACCAATCAGGATATTTTCAATTTAAACACTTTCTTGTTTGAAAAATTGTTTATATCAATGATGTTTAAGATATTAAAATTATAATAAATGTTTAAAATTCTCCATGCAACATTCAAGAAATTTTTCATCAATTAATTGATTGGAACCGATTGAAAATGGTTGACATAGTATGTTTTTCTTGTTCTGACTTACATTTCTCATATATTGCCATTATTTTTTGAACACTCTGTAGATCTAAATTTATTTCCCATTCTCTTGTATTCAATAATATAGACTCAAGAAGTTGATTTTCTTTTCAAAACTCCTTATTTCGACAGTTAATTTTATAATGTTAGGTATGAAAGGCCTTAGATAAAATTTAAAAGAGCTTGCATTTAAAAGGAGGAAATGTCAATTCAATTCAAATTCTTTCAAACCTTTATTCTCACCTCAATGTAAAACACCAAGCCTGTGAAGGCAAAAAGCCAGGTGCGCGGCGGGATGGAGCCCACCGCAATCCACGACTCCTAAGTATAGCATCCATGTTAGGTCCAGGCTCCCATCCTGAACGCCCAAAAAGAAATCGGGAATACTTCGTACCCTCAAAGGCCGTACATCTGATAAAATAAGACCAAGCACAACGATCCACAGATGGGGTCCACCACATTGCGGTCTTACTAGACTAGCCAGTAAGGCACAAAAGATTATGATCCCTTAGTAAAAACAACACCTACCCTAGATATGGAGTAAACAGCCAAGCCGTAGAAACCAATAAATAAAAAAAGAATTTAATGTAACATTACCACCATTATTAATAAATTGCTCAAGGTTTCTAAAAAGTATTAATACATAAAGAATACCACTTGTTGATGTTTCTTAGAACGCAAAATTGAAAATTATTTTTGCTTTACCAGGTGTGTAAGTATGAAACCGGAATTTTTGTACAGAAAATACACGTTTATTGTAATGATATGATACAAAGTAACTTATTCAAAGTATTGTCCGTCGCTATCTATACATTTTTCCCATCTTTCTGGCAATTTGTGGATTCCGCGCCAAAAGAACTGTGGCTCTTTTGAGGCAAACCAGTCATCGAGTCATTTTTGTACATCTTCGTAAGAAGTAAAGCGCTGCTCAGCAAGTGCGTGTCCAATCGATGCAAACAAGTAGTAATCGGATGGGGCAAGGTCCGGTGAGTAAGCCGCGTACTGAAGAATCTCCCAACGGAACGACTCTATCGTTTCCTGGATCTGTTTTGCTTTGTGTGCTGGTGCATTGTCATGCAGCAAAATCACCTTGTGTTGTCTTTGTTGGTATTCTGGTCGTTTTTCACGCAAAACTCGATCCAAATCGGTCATTTGTTGTCGGTAGCGTTGAGTATTGACAGTTTCCCCAGGTTTCAGCAGCTCGTAGTAGATTACGCTCTTCTGATCCCACCAAACACACAGCATTGTCTTTCGTCCGTAGCGGTTTGGTCTTGCCGTCGATGTTGATGGTTCACCCGGAGTAACCCATGACTTTTTGCGTTTAGGATTCTCGAAATATATCCACTTTTCATCGCCAGTCACAATTCGATGTAAAAATGACTTTCTTTTGAACCTGGCAAGCAGCATTTCGCATGATGTTTTGCGGTTTTTCTGCTGTCTTTCGTTGAGTTCGTGTGGAACTCATTTCCCCACCTTTTGTATCTTTCCCATGGCTTTCAACCGAAGGGATATGGCTTCTCGGGTCACCTTTAACTGATCCGCCAGTTGTTGTTGTGTTTGAGCGTCGTCTTCGTCCAACAAGGCTTGCAGGTCAGTGTCTTCAAACTTTTTCGGTGGTCTTCCACGTTCTTCGTTCCTCACGTCAAAATCGCCACTTTTGAACCGTTTGAACCACTCGAAACACTGTGTTTTACAGAGAGCATGCTCACCGAACGCCTCCACAAGCATTCGATGCGATTCGGCTGCGGTTTTCTTCAGATGAAAACAGAAAAGTAGTGCTGTCCGCAAATCGTAATTTGTTGGCACAAAACTCGACATGTTTATCTCTAATAAACTAATGCTACTGAATGAAACTCGTGTTATTGTGAGTTGGAAATCTTTGTCGGATATCAAAACAATAACAAGACACTGCTGACGTGATGTGTCGGTAACTGCATCGACATCTAGCACCACCTATAGGCAAATTCCGGTTTCATACTTACACACCTGGTATATATTTCATTAGTTCCTCCTTAGTTACCTCCTCACAAATCAAATCACATCTGTTGATACCATTTTATCCACTAGAATGCAAGCTTCCTTTTAAAGAAAATGTAAAATTGGATTTAAAAAATACAGGATCTTTCGTTTAAAAAATTGAGTTCTGGAATTATCAACCTTTTTGCACGTTAGAATAGAACCGTACAAAAACTATTTATTTATTCACATGAAAAGTGTGTAAAGATTAAAGTGTGTAAATAAAATAAAATTTTATTATAAACTTAAGCATAGAAATTATAAAATGTTTAAAAAGAATACCTAAAAATGATAGTATATATTTGATGTGCACCTGTGAGTAATTTAAATTGCTTTTTACATATTAAATGAGAAAGAAGATATTATTGAAAAAGTTCACACTATCGATTCACTCTGTATAGTAAATATAACCGATCGGTTATATTTATGACCAATTCTTGAGAAAAACAAAGTGCAACCAAGGTTCTTTAAAAATAAAAGACTTAAAAAGAAAAATTATATGTATAAGCCTCCAACAATAAATTTCATATACAGTGAAAGTCAAATAATATACAAAAGCAAAAGGACCACAAAGTTACACCCGCACTGTTGTTCTATTCAAAGATTTTTCTTATATTTTTGTATATGAAAAATCAACCAATAAATTTTTTGTTTTCAGTTATTATACATATGAATTTTACTTAAAAGCGACATTGTAATATTCAACTTAGACTGTATTATGAAACATTCTTTTAATTTTGTTATAAATTGTAAATAAAATAAAAATAATACTGTTATTACAAAGTGTTTTTACTGCATTTATAGATGAGGTCTGAACAACACTATATTTATCTTGTAAGCAAATTATAAGGATGTTATACGCAAACTATAAATAACCTACCTCTGTCTTCCATTCTTCTGACTAGTTCGTTTTCTCCCCATTTCAAAACTGCATGCAATACTTCCAATTCGCTTGCTTGAAGAAATGGATTTTTTAATGCCTCTCCCAGCTGACTCTTATCTAACTGATGTAAAACAGACGACTGTGCAACAGCTTGAAATTCTTCTCGCAGGTAATGTAGAGCCTAACAAAAAAATTAGTTATATTATTGTCAAAAATTAAAGATTAGCTTTAAAGATACGTGAATGTATTATTAACTCCATGTATGTTTCAGTGAAAATAATTTACCTGTCTATGAACCCATGCAGATCCATGAGGCTGATGTGACCATTGTAGAACCACTGATAGCGTTTCCAATGATAGCCACTCGAGTATGAGATCTTCACAACCTTGAGATAAAATATCCAATTCAAGAAATCTACCAATTTGATATAATTCCATAGCTTCTTCCAAAGGTGATGGTCTAGCACGTCCTGTATGAGCTAAAGCTTGTGCTTCGCCTAGTCCACCACCACATCCACCTCTTGAAATAAGAGATAAATCGACATGGTCCAAATATATGGCATGTAACAAAACTCTTGCATATCTGAAAGTTAGCAAAACAATTTAAAATAAATTTTTTAAGAAAAATAATATTAATACCGTTTTGGAATAACGCTTTCATCTAAAACAATTCTAGTGGGTATATGAAGTGCTCTCTCTGTATGTTCTTCACCTGTGCGTGATCGTCGTTGAAGTAAATTTCTAAAAAATTGGGATCTTGCAGATAATATAGCTTTATGACAAGGAAGTTCTAGTTTAGGTCTAAATCCATATTCTGAACTGCCAGAATCAGGTCTCTGACAGTCAGAACCATCAGATGTGAACACAAGGGCGGCATCGGCATAATCTCCAGTTTCCAATAAATATCGAAGGTCGGTTTCTAAAGCATTAGGAGTACCAAATTCTTCTCTTAAACGTCTAAGTAAATTTAAATCTATGTTGGTATCATGAGGACAAATATCTCCCGTATATAAATATCGTAATAAAGCAGAAAATAATTGTACATCTACCGTACTTGTACGCAGTTCAAGACAAATTCGAGCACCGTAACCAGGACAACCAGATAATAAATCTCTAAAATAAGGACATCTTGCCGACAATAAAGCACGATGTATAGGAAAGCAAGCTCCTCGATAAACCAAATCAGCATCTGTACAATATTTAAAATCATATAAAGCTGATAAATCTTGTTTAAATGCTGCCGCTGGTGGTCTAGCGAGTTCTGCTTGAACAGATAGGTCCTTTAATGCTGCTAATGCTTCATACTCTTCTAAAAGCGAAGCTATTTCTAACGGACTCCAATCAGAAACTAATTCTCTCAACATACGACCATGATCGCAAGCTTTTGAAGAACGACGACGTCTGATTAGTTTCTTTTTCAGAGTAGCCAAACCTGCTACCTTTCTTTTTCTCTCCCTGTAAATAAATAAAACCAAATTTAGCACATTGAATTTTTTATTAAAAATTGTTTTTACTACATTTTAGTTGTCAACCTGTTAGTTGTATTAAATCAAAAAATAATAAAAGCGTTTCAAAAATATATTTATTATCTATATCTATTTATATAAAATTACACGGAATAAATAAGAAACAGTGCATTAATCTTGAAATTCTCAACTACGGTGATTTTATAAGGACAATAGCGATAATAGCCCTTAATCAACCCCAGATGAGATGAAACACCTCTTAGGTCCTTTAGGTTTTAGGAGATATGGTTAGGAAATTTAAGAAATATAGAAAAGTTGCTATGCGCATTTTTTAAAAATTTAAAAATTTTTCATGTAAATCTACAAAAATATTGAATATCAATATTAAGATGCCGATTATAGCATATTTCAAAAAATCATAAAATTAGTTTTATAAGTCAATTTAAACATATATAGCTTCTTGTAACCTTTCCTCTCATTTTTGTATATTAAAATTCACGTTGTATTGATATAGATTTTTCTAAACCGCCCTTTGAAACGAACAATTTAATTTTATCTTTTATTCAAACTTTCCGAATACAATCAAAGCCGCCCACACATGTATGAATATTAATTTTTGTATCAAAACACCGGAATATGTAATCAATATGTTTAAAATACCCTCATACATGGATAGGGGAAAATCTTTTGGCAGTCTTGATCAAGTTCTCGTTGAGCTCATATTACAATTTAAAATTATTTGGTGTTAGCAAAAGTGAACAATTTGGCTAAATTTTACACATCAGTAATCCAAAATAAATATTATCTAATTAAAATGGTCAGTGTTTTATTAAATGAAGAATTAATCGTGTCGAACAGTTCATCTAAAATTACAAAAATAACTAATACCTCTAACTAATAATAATTGATATAATTATTATCAACTATCAAACTTTAAAAAAATCAACATACAAAATATCGTTAAGATCCTGCATAATTGAGAATATGCCCAATTATATAATACCTCCCCATCAATAATAAGAACTCTACGGTTGTATTATATTTTCTTATATATGTTTATTTTTCTTTATAATTAAATTTTTAATTTTAAGATATTATTTTCTAGTAATACTAATTTTTTTCAATTTATGTTTTTTATATTGAAAAAACTTTGGTAAACTTTTCTATGTTGTTATTAATTGATGTAATTTTCATATTCTTTTCTTCTACATATTTTCTCTATAGTTGTACTATTTTGATTATTTAAAAGTCAAAATCTAATTACCGTAGCGCTATAACCCAGGATGGGTTTTGGTTAACCAATTCATTTTGTGAAGGGTTTTCAAGGCAGATTACCTCAGTAGTTTGCCATTGTCTGTCAAGGAAGGATTTGCTCCATCTCCACTTAATAGTCAAAGCATTTAAGCATCAGACCGTAACCGTCAGCAACCTAATTACTTTGTTTGAATTAAGTTAGTATATAGTTTTTTAGTTATATTTATGTGTTTTATCACAAAAACACCACCCATGGGTAAGTTTCATGCTGGAACATCTGGCCGAGACACTGAATGTTCGCACATTCTTTAAATTTAAAATAAATATATTTTTTAAAATTATGAAACTAATTTTTTACAAGCTATTTGAGTCAACAATATATCAACAGTGTACCCCTCCCCCATAGACACAATCCAAAAAACCTATGCAGCCGTACTCGTATTTACATAGATTATTGCATCTCCCTAACTAGAAGTTTAGAATATAGAAAACTAGTTACTGGAATTATTTTTCCTTTTTATAAAGCTTTTTTATTGTTTATTTTTTAGGTCGGGAGTTATTCTTATAAGTAGAGGGTGGACAAATTTTAATTTTTGTAAACAAAGAGTTGTTAGTCAGTTCCGCATAATTTAATGTACCCCTTGTCGCTAAAAACTAAACTTGAGTCCTGAAGATAAACCAAATATAAGTTCGAAATATCGAGAATTTTATTTAGACCTGGTTCAAATCCCAAAAAGAATACAAATATTCTTGCCTTATGTATACCGCACAACTTCCCCATGACTTACCCCTGAAAACAATCATCAAGTCATATCACCCGGAGAACTAACATATTGACTGACTAATACATTTTTAAGTAAAAAGTTAGAAAAATAACCCAACAAAGTATCTTGTAGGTAATTTCTCATTGACTTCAATGTCAAACTTTCTCGTTCAAATTTGACAAAGTTTTAATCTGTCCTAATATCAAATAAAAACACTTTAATTTTTGAAAAATGCGAAGATCCATTCTCTGTCGCAACATTTAAACGATTTATCTTCTGAAAATCTTTCATTCTATTAATACAGCAAGCAGATTCTACATACAACAGCACTCTTATATTCTTAAAAAAGAATAAAATGTGTAGGAGTGTGCATCTAAGAGGGGGGAGAAAGGGAATCAAAAAAGGTTAGCAATCGAGTTCTGTTAATATATTTTTTTATCCTATTTATATTTGAACTTAACGCACTTAATTAACTTACGAGAGATGATATGAAGTCAGCTTCATATCAGGAATTAGAAATGCCGACTGATCATTAAGTGTTGAAGAAATACTTAAAGCTACTGATAAGCTTTTTCTTAATTCTCGACATTTTAGAGTAAAATCTTTAGTGTTGATTTTTTTAGAAAATATTATTATCACCATTCGATTCTTTATTAACACTTTTACAATAAAATAATTCTCTGCAAATCACCGTTTTTAAAAATAAAGACTACTTCATCCTGTATTAAACTTCAAACACACATTGCAAATATTCCACCAATATTTTCGTTTAATGAAACTTTTAAGTAAGATCATAATAATCATATCTTAGATTCATAATAATGTGCAGATTACAAATGTTAATAAATCTTCCAATAGAAGAAAAAACCACTCCCATATAGCAACCCTGTTGTTGTCAAATTTTTGTAATATAAGACGTAATATAGATAGGCTCCCTTTCATGAGGGTGGCAAAAAGCTGCAATCTCGTATATTAACCACAGATTATATTTCCAAATAATTATCGAGAAACCTAATCATTTCTGAAAATAAAAGTGATCATAAGTCGTTTGCTCCTTCAAACATACAGTACTACCATACAACCAAAAAAACTAGAATGCCAAATCACTAAAATTTAAGTTAATGGATGATGACAGTTGCACATTTACAATTATATCCATATAATCGGTAATATAAATCAGTTACAATATGAATTTGATTTATAATTATAATTACAATATAAATTTTATTGTAATAATTCTAATAAGCCAATGACTGAATTTTTAGTAACTGAACTAACTAGGTTCTACGATTGTACATTTGCATAGTCTTTACAACTGCTGATGGTGATGTCAACTTTACAAAGCTCACATAAAGAAGCCAACACAAAATTGCTTTTACACTCTGTACAAGCATAAAAAATAAGTGCAAATAGTAAAATAATTATCGCCAGATACTGACATTTTAGAAGCAGATACCTTTATTATCAGCCACACTGTGTTCATCGACTTTGATTCCAGCAATCAAGAGATATGTTTACAACCAATTCATAACACTCTTAGATTCATTGAGGGTGGTGAGCTCTTCCAAAACTTCATGAACTGAGAACTTCAAGGGAAAATCGAAAGTAAGCTTTCAGAACAAGTTCTTAGGACCCCCCCTCCCGTACACTTGAAGTATTACTTTTCTTAAAAAGAAAATTATTTCTTTACGTCCCCTCCGTTTTCACGTCGATTCGAACTAAAAGAAGTTACACATGTCTTATCTAAACAAACTTTATTTATAAAACTTATTTCCCAACATCGAGAAGCTATGTTGTTCTTCTTCTTCCTGACGATGTTTTTCCCTGCATTCCGTTGAACGCTCTGTTGATGTCTTTGCTGGCGGTTACGATGTGGTGGAGCATCGTTCTTCACCCTTATGCTTTTATTAAAGACATTTTTTCTCTGCATTTTTCAGCCCTGGTTAGCTTTAACGGGATAAATACATCGTTGGTCAAAGCGTTAGATATCTTTTGCCTTTTCACGGAATTCATTTTCGTAATGTTATTTGTTTCTTTTTTGATACCTAAAGATAATATATCACTTTTAAGTCGTTATCGTTTGTTTGGTTTTGTTCTGTCTCTTGCCACAATTGAAGGTACCTCACAAATTGTAATAACAGGAAAACTTAAAAGTAATTTCTGTGGAGATTAAAAAAACGTTGCATATTTTAGCTTATCTTTTTATATATTTAGGGTAGATTTGATAACATTTAATTCAACACAGGTGCCAGAACAAGTTTTGCCAGTGTAAGTGGAAACAGCCATAAGGTATTAAATCTTCATTCAAAAACAAAGTCCCAGTAATGGCAACGATGGCAACTCTAAAACCTGTTATACAGAGATATCATTATCAATGTATAAAATGGTTTTGTGATGTAATTACCCATCCAAATTTACCACCACCTACAAATTATGGTTAGTAATTTAGTCAATGAAAATTAAATAAATAAAGACACTTGCGCTCCCGCCGAAGTGACTTTGTCAACCCAATAAAAAAATAGCTGTTCTCAATAATGTAAATGTGTACCCAAACTTTACTTTGGATGGAAATGTGTAAACGTATCCTATATTATGGTCAAATATGGTTATTGTGGTAATGTAAAGAAAACCGTTAGAATTCAGATAATTGATTAGGCAGTAAACCCAACACCGATAAATATTTTTAATCACCAAATAAATTATATTAATTTAAGAACAATATATCAACTGTGACAAAGTTGCTACAAGTGTAATTTTCTAACGCCCCTGTGATGAATTCATGAACCAGTACATTTTTCTGGCGATTTTAACAAATCGCACAACGCTATATCACAAAATGCACATATTCTATACCGATAGGATTACTATAGAAGTGGTTTTTCTCTTCTGCCATCTTTGTAAGAGAAGACCTATTGATATTCGTAATCTGTCAACTTTTCTGAAGATTTTACCCATCACATTGATTTTAACATTTAACACTAATTTTTCTTAAATTTACTATGAGGGTGGTTTCCTTCCCCTCTACAGCCCTGAGGTCAAATTTTATCGATATTCACAATCTGCACATTTTTATAACAATTTGACATCACAAAACAATTGTAAATGAACACATTCAACAACAATTTTCCTTCAAGAGGTTGCTATGGAGGTGGATTTCTCCCCTTTGAAAGAAAAGATATTATTGCTCATTGTTATTCATGATCTGGAAATTATTCTAAAGATTTTGACATATCATACATCATACCACAAAATTGCACATGAGATACAGATTCAACACTGGCTATCATTTATAAATACATAACACACCCTTGATTAACATCCCGTTCAATGTTAACCGTTCAATGTTTACATCTGAAATCATTTGCTGAAGTACAAATTCCTAATACCATCACCTGGCATGAAATCACATTGCACACCAAAATCTCGTCAACCTTTTCCTCAACTACCCTTTTACATAAAAGTCTTTCAAAAACTTGACCTAGAATACCCAACTGCTTTAATTCGTTATAGAAGTTGAATTAAAAAAGAATGAACGTCTCAGATTAGTACATAATATTCGTGACAGACAGAATTCCGACTATTCAAGTTACTGTATTTATAATTAACAATTTATTGTTAGCTCGAAAGAATAGTTTGTTACCCTGTTTAGATAAATCTAAATTACAATAGTTTTAATGAATCTGTAAAATACCACGAGTTCTTTAAAAAAATTGTAAATTTGTTTATAAACTTACAAGAAATAATTTTTCATTCTGATTTGGTATGAATCACTAAGCTGCTAGTAATGTAGAATTAATCTGTAGATTGAATAAACAAACAAAAATGCTGATATTTCTGAATGATTAATTTTTACTGAGTTGATAAGATTATCATAAATATATTATGGCAGTCAACAAGTTGATAAAAAAATTGCTTAGAAAAGTATAAAAGTAAACAGTAATAAAAATATGCAGTTAAAAATTGACATACCTAACGATCACACCCATCGAATCACGATAAACCGGTACAGAAGAATCAGTAAGACCTATGCCGTGTAATCCCCCAGAATCACCAGCAGCAGCTGAAGAAGTGTTTGCACCCATTCTGCTCACAAATTCTTCGGTCATACACTGATCACTGCCTACACTCCACCAGCTGTGCTGCAGCGCACACGGGAAGAGACAACGAAATAGGTTCATCACTTTCGCAGACGAACGCCTGCCATTAACTTACACTCACCTAAAATTACAAAACAACATAATTAAATGTTCCATTTACATTGGAAGAAATTTGGGTTCATTTTAGGTTTAGGTCAACACTTTTTTCCATTTATAAGTACAACACACTAAGTACTACAAAATGAAAACCGCGGAATTCCTCACCTGAGTGCTTCAATTCTACATTTACATTCATATTGGTAATCCAATATTTAGAATATTTTCAATATACATGTAGGGTAGTAGCCATGTTTATATTACAAGTAAAAGATTTTTTGACACTTGTAAACATTCACCAGGGCACTTATTATATAAACTACTTCTATTAGTCACACAAACTTCCTACGACCAAACCACTAACATCAATTTCGACATTATTTAACTTTACATTATTTAAACACTGCCGTACGCGAAAAATTTAATTTTCTTATTTGCGTTTACGTGTTTTATGAGATTTTCTGTTGTCCTTATGTTATCTGTTTTTAATCGATGTTTGGTGACTTACTTTCTAGATGACGCTACTACTCGTTATTAATCAAACCAATATACAGGGTTTACCAAAACTTCAAAATTACGGAAAAAATGGTCATGGAAAAAGTTAAAACCACTTTTACTTCATATTTACTTTTTATTGACTTTTTTTCAGTTTTTCAGATTCAAGGTTTTTAACAATTTTTAAAACAGCAGTTTGGTTTTACTTAAATGCAATAAATAATTTTTCAAATTTTTTTATGAATCGAGTAAGAATAAATTCTTTAATTTAAATTTGCATTCGTTATTTCTTGGCTTGCTGTAATCGTTGGTTAAGTTACAAAGCAAAAATTTCCGATTCGAAATGTAGAATTTCTTAGATCGTAAAATTTTTCCAGCAGAACATTTTGGGTTTCTTCGTTGTCTGTCTACCTCTGACGCGCATGGATGGATTAACAAAAAATTAAAAACCTTATTCTAAATAAAATTTAGGTTATCCATTGAAGTAGGAAAAAGAATAGCTTTTGTAAGAAAAAACGAGTCATGATAATATTAAACAAAATGTAATTAAGTCCCTCCAAAGTAAATTTTGAGAGTCACTCTAAAGTATTCTGGAATGAGGAGGAGGGAAGTTTAAATAATTTCTACGTAAAATTTTGGGCAGCAAAATTTTAGATACCTTAATGGAAGGGAAAAATAACATACCCTGGGCAAGTTAAGTCCACCCAAAATAAAAATTCTGGCAACGCCGCTGTTTCGTTGACTATATTTCTGAATTTATCTATTTTTTTAAACAAACTTTAGAATTTAGGAATTAGCTTTTTTTAACTTGTAGGTTTCTCACCAAGGCCGCATATAAAAGTTCAAACTCCTCGTTTACAAAAATATTTAAAAAATAAAATCAATAATTGATAGTCAGACATTTTCAGTAGGGCTCTTATCACGACATCATCTTTGAATTTAAATAGTTCAGATTTAATGGAGTATATCAAAGGCAGACTGGAAACTTTTTCTACCGGGCTCTTATCAGACGTCCAGTCACATTACTGCTGGTGTGCTACTGCTTATCTTCAAAAAATTAAAAGAGCCTATAAAAAACGATATGCCGAGATACAAATATGATAAAAACCATTGGAACATTGTAGAAAATTAAATCTTCTACAAAAAAGTCCGCAAGAGCATATATTTATCTTTATTAATTTAGATGCAAGAGCATTCAAAGTAACAGGTTTTTTTCCTACTAATTCAGAAATTTGTTGGTAAAATTATATTTTTAGGTCAGGAATCCTTTATTTTTTTGAAGACAATACAATAATTTAATTTAAATTTTTAACAATGATGGCTTTCACTCCCAAAGTCAGTTGCACAGAAATACAAATTCAATTTTAGTATACAGAGAAAAAAATGTCTAGCAAATCACATCAAGAAAAAAGTAGACATAAAATCTATTCAGACCAGCGTTATCAAACCTCGAAAATCTTGCTGCCAAGTGACAACGTTTAGATCGTGAGATCAAGATTTAATGTTTTGCAATCATTTTATTTAGCTAGATTTTTTTTTTTTAGTTTTTGTAATACTTATTGCACTAGTATTTATATTTACTTAGCAGTTTTCTTCTGTTACATACAGGACAGAATTTATTATAGGGATAGGAAGCTGTCCAACCAAATCCATCATAAGAATTCTTTTAATCACTGATGTCGATTCAAAACAGCAAATCAAACAAAAATTCATGTTGATATTTCAAGACAATCTATGTCAGTTTCATAATAACAAATATTTTTCTACGGATTTTAATAGTCCAATACGATTTTTTTAATTTAAAACAATTTAAATAGTGAATAAAATGTGTTGATTAGTTTTCAGGCTGATTTTATAAACAAATTTCAATTCTTTCTACATCTTCTTTCAGAAAACAGTTATCTTAAATAACTTTTTAGTTTGTATATAAAAATTACAGAAGTTACAAAAAAGTAGACTAATAAAACAATAATTGTAAAATTTATTAATTAACGTGAATTTTCAAAACTAAAATTAACTATGATTATGTTAACAATTGATGTGATTAAACTATAAAATAATTTTACAAAAATGTTGAGCAACATCTGTTTTATGAGAAAAATTTAGGTTGCATTTAAGTATGATCAATTAGGTGATAACAATACAATTAAATATATGATAAATTAATACCCATTTAATTAATTAGAATTGTATAAGGCCTAATTTGAAAAATTAAGTTCACATAACATGTATATCATTACAATAACAAAATTCTAGTATGAGCACTTACCCACGTGTAGACAAAGAACAACGATCACAAAATTCTTGCACACTTACAAATATATACTTAATAACTACCATAAGATTTTTTGCCCTTCCTCTACAGAATAAGAACTCATGGTTAATTTTACAAAACCTGAGTGATTTATTATTACAGTAAAAAATAAATAAATGAGATTGCATATTATAACCTTTTAAGGCAATTTAAGTGATGTAACAAAAATTATCAAAATTTGACAATAAAAAATAAGCAAACCTATAATTATTAAGCTACGAACACATCACCTTATTACATCTCCCGAAGTCATAACATTTGCTAATACATAAACAAAGTGTAAAAATTGAAAATATCAGTTAAAAATAAATAATTTAAGGCTGAACACACAAACAATGTGAAAGACATTGGATGACGCTGGTTCATTTATAATAAGCAAAAAACCATTACCATTTTAAAAAACCAGCACCATTTAAAGCTAATATTACAAAGCAGCTACCAATTAAATTAAGGGGGTAGAATAAAAGGCACTTATAACTAAAACAATTAGAAATTAAACTGGAAGTGTTTCATTGTAATTAAATAAGCAAAAGTTTAATTTTGTACAAACGCAAAAGTAAAATATACTTTTTGACAACTATGTACGAAATATAAATTTTAACTAACTAAAACTAAATTGCTGTAAAAAACCTTGCATTATACCTACTAAAAATATAAAAACAAAATTTGAAATCGTAGACATGATTTTTCTCATCGTTAGAATAAGGTAAAAAATTAAATTAGTTAGGCATCCAAATTATAATTATTTATTTTTGTTTTGGTAAACAACCATTCAATAAATTAAGGCCTCAATTTTCAAAAACTAAAGCTGCTGATGCATAACTAACAGACGAATCGTTCATGTTACGGCACTGACTCGATTGTGCGTACTTTAAAAACTTTAAGCTAGCAATTATGGAATTATCGTTTCTTAATATTTCTTGAACGGCCTAAACAACACAAATTTAGTTACAAAATAAAAAAGTAAATGTTTTACTTACTTGCAACAAAATTCCAATTGGATGTCTACCACATATGGTGTTACCAAACTTTTTAAGGTAATTCGTAAATTCGGTCGGGTTTAAATTTTCTATGATATTCATTCCCTAAAAAAAATATTAAAATCTATTATATCTCCAATATAAAAAAAATAAATTGTTCCATGGTTTTATAGAAAATATATTTGCCATGAAACTTTTCAAAATAAAGGTATTATGATTGTCGTGGCTCAAATCCTCTCGAAGGTGAGATCAGTACATTTCGAGAAAATCTGATTCATACTGTCAATGTCGGTAAAAACATTAGGCAAGTCTCATTTGAACAATCGTATTTGTTCTTACAAACACTTGCATTTCACACAATATATCAATGAAATGAGATATTGATTTTAAAATTATCTATCTATAAATCGGTTTAGAACGTCTTACGACAAGTCTCCATTATTTCTAGGCTTTTTTAGTAAATATGTTTTTATGTCAGGGCGCCTCAACCCCCAACTTTCCCAGATCGATATTAGACTTTAGATCTCAGCAGTGTATCCGACGCGACAAGAATTTAAACCGTGGTTTCCCTATTCCACAATCACCATATTTTCTGAAAATTTTACAATTCGTTCTGTTTTCCTTGACCTAGACTTAAAAATAAAAGATTTAGCAACTAAACCTTGGTACATAGGTTAAAAAATCAAACCCCACCCATATTGAAACCTGCATCCTTGATTGTATATTCTAACTCAGAAAACTAAACCAACCTGTCTGTACTTATACTGCAAAACCTTCATGAAAACTTTTAAAATGAACAGAGCTAACTTAGCTCATAAGCGACGAAAAATTTTTTCATTCGGTTTTTGCTTTGTACTCCTTCATTCGCTTCTGTTTTATGTGCACCTACAGTAATCTGCCAACCCAAACGCGGTTTTCCAAATAATCAAAAGAATAATTTGCATTTTTAGTTTAAATCGGTTTTGAACATGACGTAAATCTGTTCCGTGATTCGACTCCTAGTAAAACTTGAATGAATCAAGCTCATGAAGATACTAACTCGTTCATTCATATTGCAGTCAAATTATCCTACAATTGAAATTCTGAGATAGTAATTAGTGAAGTTGTCGACCTATTAGTATTACCGGTAGCTCTGACTTCTCTGTTTATTATTTTTTTGTTAAAACCAGAAGAAACATTTCGTAAAAAATTTACTCAATAAGATTTAAATATTCTGATGAAATAGCAGAACAACAAACCCTTTTTAGCATTTTTAATTAGTAAAAGTAAAATATCTTATGACTTCAACAGATACGGAAGTATCTTGTTTACTTATTCATGAACAACAGTGGTGGAAAGACCCCCAAAAACAACCTCATGAATGGGAGTGTTTTACTGGTCAGAAATTCTTTAAAATAATATATAAACATAAAGCTTAAATAAAAATGCAATATATATGTATAATTGGTTGGTCTCAAAACCCAGCGCCGAATTTTCACGTCAATGATTTATAAATTTAATTTTACTATGCTGCTAAATGTTTTCGTAATTATGTACCATATTGTAATCAATCATCGATAAAATGTCTGCGTCTGGTTTTACGTATCCACTATTCATTTTGATTTAATATTGGAGTTGACAAATAACAAAAGCTTCACCTTTGTGAGGTTAATTATTTATTTTAGATATTTGATTCTTACCTTACCAACCCACGAAAAATAGAAGTGACAACATAGCTGTTTTTACTTAATACCGATTGCTTTAAACATTCCCTTCTCCAGTTGGGGCAGTGACGTCACTGCCTTTACAATTTTGAATTTCAATTTGAATTTTCTTATATTAATTGGACTCAAAAAAATTAAAAAAAAAACTATAGCTCCAGTTTGATCTCTACTTTTCAATAAAAAAAAATAGTGAAACTCTCCCATTGTAAGTTTACTCTACCAGAAAAACCTAACTAGGCAGTATAGCATAAAACTGCTATATTGAAGTCAAAGGTTCGAATCTTAACAAAGTACAGAAATTTATAGAGGGTTATAATTGAATAAAGGTTTTTTTGTCAAGATAGCAAAAACGGCGGGGGTCTAGATTTTGCTCCGCTGTTTTGAGTTTTTTTTTGTTCGTTTAAGCTTGGGATTGAAATTTTTTTAAATATTGTTAACGAGAGTTAATTGAGAGATTTTTGGTTGAACGTTGGCGAAAAGTTTGGATTTTGTGAGTTAGATTTTTTTCTATAATTAGAGTAATTGAGTATTTTTTTGAAATTTGGAAGAGTATTAAAGGAACTACAAAGTTGATAGCGAGATCAACATCTGTGACATGGTATTGCCATTGCTTGAAGACTGAACAACTATAGGTTTTTTATTCTAGAAAGTCATGATCGAGCAACTAAATCTAACTAGTAAATAATAAAATTAAGAATTTTTAAGATTTTCTTTCAAAACGTAACTTGATACTCAATCTTTGTAAATAATTTTTAAAAATACTATCAAAGGGTGATACAATTGATTCGTTATTTTTCGACAAATTAATTAATTAAGCACAAAAATAATTATAAAATACATACAGCTCTATCTAATCCTTCAATTGATTGATAAATATTTCCATAGGATCGATCGTAATACGTGTAGCGAAAACGTTGTCCCCAGTGACAAAAGTCGGATGATATTATAAAAAGATTTTGAGGATCTGCTAGATAACTTGACAATATTCTTCCATAGCAAGCTTCTTTTTCAGGACTTAGAGATCCAACCAATATGGGTACGATTGTAAATTGATTCTTATAGCTAAAAAGTTATTCAAAAAGTAGTAAGTTTCGAAAAGTTGACTTAACACTTACTTTTCCATAATTTTTGCTATATAAGGCAAATGCATTTCTATACTATGTTCGTTTTCATCTGTATCCAAATCCATCCATTCGAATTGACCAGTCATTTCTAAATCGGCATTCACTACAAAAACAAAGTAAAATATGGAAAATAAAATTTAAAAAATTACCTTGTAAGTCAATATGAAGATCATATAAAGGTGTCCGATATTTCTGTGTACTGGATAGGGCGCAACCAGATAACCGAACATGATGAGATGGTCCCAAAATAAATATTCGTCTCACTACTACTGGACTTATTTGCCGATAAGCATGACCCCCACATGCCCCGCAATATTGATATCCTGCATGACTAACAACTACATTAAAATATGAACTCTTTGGTGTGTTTTGACTTACGGGGCTATAATTGCACGGGCTGGACCATGTCTTAAATCAGCTTGGTTTAGCCAGTAATCCAATTGTCTAGATAATTCAGGTCCTATAAACATAATTAATTAAATTAACAAGAAAAAAAATTTATTTTATAAATATGTATTTTTTTTTAATTTCTCACCTTGGCCCAATTGTAAACTTTAAAAATATCAAAACAAATAAAACTTAATTAAAGACAGGACATAAAAATTGTAATTTAATTCAAAAGTATTCGTAATTTGACAAACAAAAAATCGACGAGGTCAGTGACACTTTTTAATTTGTAGATGAAATTTTTAGAAAACAGCTGATTTATTTCTTTTATTTACCTGAGTCTGTATACCAACTACCAGCATGTGCAGCTCTACGTACAGGCATTTTATTGTATAAGAAAATTTAAGAAAATGTTTAACTCAAAATATTGGTTCACTTTAATGAGAAATAAAAAGCTACTTGGACAGTGTGATGGTTATCTATTTTCAGAAAAGGACATGGTAATAGTTCTATGTTCAACTTCCATAAATTCCCCATAAGTAAGAGTGAGAACGAATCTATTACATTACTACTTTAATCATAAGATAGCGCCACAATCTGTCACTACTTAGTATTTATTATGTTATTTTCTCCATTTTTTCATTTTTATACTATTTAAGGATCCATTTTATTAAAATTAGTGTAATCGCTTCATTTTATTAGTATGGAAACGTTTTAATATTTTGAGCATTTTCTTTTAGGTTTTTGTTCAAATTAAACAATTTAGGGGTCGTCCATTAATTACGTCACGTTTGCAGTGGCAGGGATAGGTCATAGAACAATTAGGGGGAAGAAAAAAAAGTCTTTAAATACATTTTTTTAGTTTTTAAACTGAAATTGATAGTATTACATTATACTAATACGTAAAGACAGTGGTGTGCTTAATGAGCTTTCAGAGGTTCGTACGAGCTTATAAGATGAAATGTCTTGTCCAATGTTTTTATTAATCTATCTGCACTTACGCCACTGTGCACGATGCTGCGCGCGCTTAATTTAAAAATTTACCGCGAACCACTTGTATTAAGTTAACCTTATTGTTGCATATTGCGGAATTAAGTTTGTTCAATGGTAAAAATTGCCATATTGTCGTTTTAAAGCGAAAATGTCTCCTAAA
This sequence comes from Cantharis rustica, assembly GCA_911387805.1. Taxonomy (NCBI): domain Eukaryota; kingdom Metazoa; phylum Arthropoda; class Insecta; order Coleoptera; family Cantharidae; genus Cantharis; species Cantharis rustica. Next base: position 15,988,920 of record OU426883.1, read on the forward strand.
CTTAATTTTATTCCAATATCGACCGACGAGTGTAATGCATTACAAGATTTTGAAATAAGATATGGATGGTTGAAATCAAAATTTGGAGAGTGTATCGTTGGAGTAAATAATGAAAAATTGTGTTACGTATCATTTTGTGATGAAGGGAAAGCCCACTACGCGATTCATGAACTGGAAGCCGAATGGCCTGGTGCAATATTAAAACATGACACCCCTAAAATTGAACCTTTCGTAAATACAATTTTTGATGATACTGAACACGGAAAAGAGTTAGACGTTTTATTAAAAGGTACCGAATTGCAAATCAAAGTTTGGAAAGAATTGACAAAATTAAAATCTGGTTCTACGGCAAGTTACGCAAGCATTGCAAAAGCAGTTGGAAAACCACGAGCAGTTCGTGCAGTCGCTAATGCAATATCGAAAAATAAAATTGCTTACGTTATACCATGTCACCGAGTTATACAAAAATCTGGTAACATTGGCAAATATCGCTGGGGTGTGAAGCGTAAGCAAGAGATTTTGAATTTTGAAAATGAATCCCGCTAAACAAGTACCTACTTATTTGTAATTTTTTATATTGTTTGTTATAATTTATTGTTTTTGCATTTAAATTTTTTTTACTTTACGTTTTACTTTTGAATTGTAAGTTAATATTTTTATAATATATAAATATTGTAGCTATTCAGTTTATTTTACACAAGCTTTTTTTTTTTTGATTCCGATTGTAGAGCTAAGGACTGAGAAAAGAAAAGTTAAAAACTTACCAGCTAACGATGCTTAAGCAACTACACTGCTGTGATCTAAAGCTCGAGTTTGATCTAAGGGCCTATGCATCTCGCAAGGTTAGCACCCTACCAGCATATATGCAAGTGCTCAAAGAACCGTGAATGCCAAATGTAAATTTGGTATATCGATTGGTTAAAAAACATTTTATTTTATACATTTATTATATTTATTATATACATACATAATAAACCACTCGTATTATATTAACCGGTGGATAAACTGAATGATTAATAAAATTTTGCACAAAATATCTAACTATTACAACTTTTCTGGTCACAATAAATTTAGGAAAGGTTAAATGTAATTCAGAACACTGTAATATTGTAAATTTGAATTTAAATATAATGGGCGCGAAATTTTAAATTTAGTTCATTTTTGGTTACTTTAAAATACAACGATTTGGCAACAGGGGTTTTAAAACAGGAAGTCGATTTCCGTTAGAAGTAAGGGATCGTTAGAATTATGAGACGCAGGTAGGCCCTTACATTTTTTGAGCATCGAAGGTGCAGGTTGTGGTTTGTCGTGCGGCGAATGTTTTAAAAAAGTTATTCGATAATTGAATTTAAAATTATTTCAAATATATTTTAGTTATCAACAAATTTAAAATACTTAAGTTAAATAAATTTATTACTTATAATCTTTTAAATAAAGACAGGGTGGGATATTAGAATTTTCAAGTTAATACGTAATAAGTGATCGACCACGTGGGTATGAGTTTAAAATTAATTTAAAATTACTTCATCTTTAGTTTTAAGATTTAAATATTGGTTTGAGATTATGATTTATACATTATTATATTTAAACGGAATGGGATAATGTAATAAAAGGGATTGATTATTCATATATGACCTAGGAGGTATCTTTATAATACAACTATCGGTAGTAATTCGAGATAATTAATATGAAGGCGGTTGTTTGAAGTAGAAAAATATATATCATGAGATAATTTAATTATCTTATTTAATTAATTTGTATTGAAAACATGGCGATCTTAATTCGTGGATTGGTTTACGACCTGTAATACGAGCAAATTTAACCTTCTTTCTCTCTGAACTAATCAGTAGATGTGAATCAGATCTAGGTCTTTTTAAAAAACTTTTTTGATTTGTTATATTTTCTGATAATGCGAAGCCATGCATAACCGTTTTTACTAAATTTGTCATCGAAGACCAAATTCCTTCCTTTTTAAAGCAACTATCTGCAATGGCTTAAATAAGGATAAGCTTTAATAATCTTGAATAACTCATATAAGTGCATTCTTCTTCTTCTTCTTCGTCGTATGCTTCTAGGCAGAAGCGTCGTGACCCTATGAGACTAACTAGCTTCAATAGTTCTTCCTATGATTTTTCGCCATTGGCTTCTGTTCCGGGCCTTTCTAGCAGCTTGCTCCAGTGTACCACCTGTGATTGTCTTGATTTGGTCTGTCCATCTCTTCCTGGTCCATTCCCTGCGCAACCAATCTCTCCATGTTGTCAGGCTCTCTGCGTTGTATATGTCCATAGAACTTTGCTATTCTTTTCTGGATGTGGTTGGACAGTCTTTGCGGCTCTTGAATTTCTTCCACAATAGAGAGATTCGTTTTTTTCTCCATCCAAGACACTCTCAGCAATCTTCGCCAGCACCACATTTCAAAGGTGTCTACTTTTTTTTCATAAATTTTTCTCATGGTTCAGGTTTCCGAGGCATAGAGAAGGACGAAGGGAACACGAGTGTCTTCATCAATGCTTTTTTGGTATTACGAGTAATATCATATCAAATTTTTAGCATAAACCAAAAAATGCACAAAACACTTTTTCGAAAAAGTGTTTTTGTGCATTTTTTGGTTTATGCTAAAAATTTGATATGATTAATATCGAGTTACACTACTTAAACCACTTATCTATTGATTATATTACGAGTAATATGTCTATTAGCCCATATTTTCTGTAAGCTTTTTGTTGTTCTAGCAATTTCAATGTGATGTCTGATTTCGGGTGTACAATATCCATCATTAGTGATCATAGACCCCAGATATATATTGAAATGACCCGAGCTATGCAAATCTTCTAAAATTTGCTTAATTTTCAAAATTAAACTTTAGCTGGGCATCCATTAATTAGCATGAGCTCTTCAATGTTTAAAATTGTAAAATTCAAAAATGCTCAAACTTTTGTTACCTTGTAATATGCTGTTGTATGTGGTATTGTCGCGCACATAGTATCTTGCAGCTAGCCTAACAAATTTGTTGCGTCGCACCTTTTGCACATTGACTAAAATTTTCTCTCTCCAGTGTTTATTAGCACTTCACTTTATTAATTTAAATAAAAACAAACATCAAATCAACTTAACTTCTTAATAAATAACTTCTTAATAACTTAAATCAACAAACTTTTATTTATTAATTTTAAAAAATAAACAATTTTAATTACAATTGCGGGCATAGCGTTTCATCCGCTTTACACCAAGGCCTGAGCCTAAGTGTACTCTCTCAACCTACTCTTGACTTTCAAGTCCCACTCTTCTACGCTCTTCTCACTCTTTTATTTCTACAGCAAAACTTAACAAACTTTATTTTAATACAATGTGTCAAATAAATAATAATGTCCAAACTTTAAAATCTTTTACAAAATAAATAAATTACTGTTTTTATATAGCTTTTCGAAACACGACAATATATATCGATTCACCACTTCGCATTAGCTATTTCTTTAATATGTAGTCTATTTGACGCCTTTCTGTCGACAATTATTACTTTTGTTTTTTCGTGGTTAACAAATAGCCCATATTGTTTACTCTCATGTTCCAATGTGGTAATTAGTTGTGTTAGTTTTTACTATAGTTACACACAGAAAAATTATTACTTGATGTAAATTGCAGAAATTTAGACCTAATATACGTTATATTCGTATATCAGCAAGTTGTTTGTATATTTGTATAAAAGAAGTTGCATATTATTTAAAATAATGAAATAGTATAATGAATTTGAATATACATATTATCTAAAACAAAAAATACCAATTACTTAAATTAAAAGTATCATAAATATACAGATTAAACATATAGTTTGTTTCTTGTTAAAACCTAGATACACTTAAGATTAAAATACTTTTATTTAATTCCAATATAGGAATTCTTATGATGAACTATATGATATATTTAAAATGAAAGTAATATATTAATTTAAGTATATGAGTTTTTAAAACCAAGTATAGAAAACAACGATATATTTAAATTACAAGTAGTGGTTTGTTGAAATAAGTACATATTTTATTTACATTAATTTTATTCATTATTAAAATCAAAAATATGTTTTGTTTCCAATATACTTACAATTTCTTCAAAATTATTGGCGATAATAATTATTATAATCATAGATTACAATTTCAATAATTAAATCATATCTTAATTTATCCACAGCTCAAAAATTGATAATTTTATTCAAAAAATTGCCATTTGTGTAGTTTTTGGAATATAATTATTATTTTTAAATTATAAATACATAAAAAACTAAATATAATAATTATAGAAATTGTAATATAATTTTATTATAACTAGCACTGTATTTGCAAAGAATTCATCAATGGTATGGCTATTGTAGTATTTTGTAAGTTTTCCAACCGTGTCACCTTTACAAGATGCTGGCACCATCTTTGAAGAATCAAATGGCTAAATATCTTCTCTAAAGAAAGAGAAAAGGGAATGCAGCAATACATATAGGGTGAAATTAAACTAAAGACTAAAGTTTTAAAATAAAATAAAGTCAGCAATAAAACTAATTAAAAAAAAAAACATTATTACTCTATAATAATTTAATAATGATAAAACGATAAACTACATAATATAATATGGATACAAATGCATAAAAATATTGTTATAATGTAAGTGATACATAAATTATGTAAGCGATAAGTATAATAATAAAATAATTACCCTGTATAAAAGGGATACTTTATACCCTATACATATAACTTTAAAGTAAAACAAAACAAAAATTTAACACTTAACACAAAAAATAATATCTTCGCTGAAAGAAACGCATTTTCTATAACATTAAAATTGAAATATATCTCATTATTAATTATTGTATGAATTATTGTTGTTGGCATGTTCAAATTTTTCTTATTTAATTCAATAAAATGTTGACTCTCATTAATCTCTTTTACTTTATATTAGAGCCCTCGCAGACTGCAGACTTTCTATGGGCCGATAGGTTGGTTGATTTCTTAATCAGTATGAAGATATAGGCAAGGGCGCAAATTATAACGATTTGGTATCGGCCGATCGGCCGATAGAAAGTCTGCAGTCTGCGAGGGCTCTTATAGTGACTACAATACTCTAAATTATTTAACTTAGTACATAAAAATAAAACTACATTGTTATCAGTTTGCTTTATACAAATACTACACAATCGCACAAACTGAGAGCAGTTCCAGTCATCAAGGGAAGAGAAGATAATAAAGCAGTATTACATTTAGTAGAATAAATTATTCCATTTACTACTTCATACTGACCAATACTATAATATTCATCAGGGTCATGTTTTTTATATTTGAAAAATAATACATCTGTCTTTTGCAACCTACTTGGACAAAAAAAATTAAAGAAAAATTGTTTCTCGCAAATATGATGAAATTATTGTATGGTGTACAGTGCTTTATTTTGTGAGTAACTGATGCAGATCCACCAATAAAATCGATCACAATTCATAAACACTTACGTTCAAATGTTGGGATTAGTTCCTCGCACCTGTTATCTCTTAATATTGCATCCATTTTACACCAATTATACGATTTTCTTAAAAAAAATTTAACATAAAGTTTACTATATTAGATTTTTTAAAGTAGGCCTATAAGCAATATAAATGGTGGTATAGTATACCTGATCTCTGTGTTATTTGCATTAATAATAATAATCAATAAAATATTGATCAGTAGTTTTGATTACATTACTTTATGCAACAAATTAATGCAAAATAAAAGATTACTTACCTTAGAACAGTTGTTAATCACCATTCACAGCTCAAAGGCAGTAACACAAATGACAAGCAAACGCAAGTTAATGGCGATAACGCATAATATAAGAAGTAGCATATTTTTATCATTTAAGTATACTAATTACCTGCAACAACTATAACATAATATTTAATTTATACTTACCTATCAAAACCATATACTTAGAATAAAAATTTCACTAAAGAATTCGGTCCAAACATACACAATTATTTTAAATGATTATACGATGCCCGGTATATTTAATTCAATTATTTAAATATTCAAATTAAACTTAGCAGAAAAATCGCATACTCGGTATTAGTATTTCTTAAATTGATTGAATCAAATTATATCAATTTTTCAAATTTAAGTTATGCATTAAATATATTTTACATTAAATTTAAATATTTCAATCTATTTCATTGGAAAGAAATATTTTTAAATCGAAAATTATTTGTTTATTGCAAATAAAACGATTCAAATATATACGAATATTAGATACAAGTAATAATTTTTCTGTGTGTAGTTACTAGCAATGAGAGCTGTGTCGTCAGCAAACCGCAGGTTGTTTATTTTCACCCCATTTATTGTAAAGCCTCCATTCCACTTCTCTAGCACCTTTCTCATTATTGCTTCGCTGTAGATGTTATAGAAGTCTGGCGATGTAATACACCCCTGTCTAACTTCTTTTACCACTCTGCAAGGATCTGAGATGTGGTTTCCCAATTTGATCGTAGCTTTGTTGTTCTCATATAAGCTTTTTATTAGATACACCAACTGTGCTGGAACAGCCATTTGATTCAATATTTCCCACAATCTGTCCTATCTAACACTGTCAAAAGCCTTTCGGTAGTCCACAAAACTGATATACACCGGGGTATTAAATTCTCGTGATTTTTCAATTATCAGACGCAGGTTAAAGATTTGTACTCTGGCTCATTTGCCCTTCATAAACCCCGCTTGCTCTATGGCGATTTGCCACGTAAGATAGTGTTTCAGGCGTTTGTTAATCATATACAGTAGCAGGGGCGGTTCTACCATAGGAACTGCAGAGCTGCAGAACCGCCAAATATCAGAATAAAGTGTACCAAATTAATTATTACTTATTAGTATAACCACCACATTTCAAATTATTTCAATAATTGAAGACTAATCAATTTTGGTTTCAAAACGCGCTTCTTATATTGCCTTGAGTTATAAGTACTTTTATCAGTCAGTCAAATAAGTACTGTAATAATTAATACAAGTCCGTTACGCTTTCGAAATCACTGTTTAACTTCGATGTGCTGGAAATGATTCTGAACATGAAATGACGCGAGCTATCGGGTGGAATCGTATCCATACCAGTATACATCGTGGTGTTAGGACAATCCTAACACCACGGTATACACTACAAATTGAGCTGCATCTTATGCAGAATTACATACCGTATTTTTGTAATATAATTTAAATTTGACTTATGAAAACAACTAGTAAGTTAATTTTTGTTCATTAATTGTTCAACAACATGGTTAAACAATAAAATGCAATAGTTTAATACTCGTAATATAGTGTAATTTGAAAATTTACTACAAATTTTAATTTTACAAAGTTTCTTATAAATACTATTATCAAAATAGAAGTAAAATTATTTTTTGGCAGATCCTATATTAGAAATTCAAAATGAAATTACGTTTAATTATTAATATCAATGAAATTAAAATTATGTAGGTTTTTTCTACAATAATAGTGTTTATTATTAAACTCGCAGATTACAAGATATAGGAACAACCCACCAAACGTACAACCGTTCTGCTCATATTTCGGCTCTGGTTTTACGAACATATACGATTTTATTTTAAACACATCTTGCGTTATGAACTTTAATTGAAATTATGAATATCGAAGATAGTATCTTATACCTACTAGAACATAAAATAAATGCTTATGAATATTAAATGAAGAAAAAATAAAATGAAATATTACTAATATTTTTAACACAACTTCTCTCATAAGCTGTACTTAATAAAATTTTTTCGAAAATTAGTTAGGATTGCAATTTATTGTAAAAATGTAAAATCATATAAAGTAATACATTCTAGATAAGTATTGTACGTTTAATATTTAAAAATGTGCAATATGTAAATTTATTTTTTGAGATTACCATTTTCTGATATCTTGCCATTTTTATAATGCAGAACACCCAAGAATATTTTTCACGAGCCGCCACTGTACAGTAGTATCTTGCTAGCATGTGATATAAGTGCAATTAGAGGGTAGTTATCACAGTTGTTCTTTTGCCCTTTTTTGTGGAAGAGTAGCAGCACTGATTCTGTCTAGTCTTCCGGCCATATACCGGTATCCCAGACCTTCTGACAAATTATTTGAAAAACTTTAATACCGGGCTCACCCATAGCTTTTATTATTTCCGCTGTGATGCCATCACATCCAGTTGCTTTACCATTTTTTAATTTCTTTATTGCATGTGCAATCTCTTCTGTAAGGATGTGTGATTCTTTATCTTCCGGTGGTGATGGTGTCTTTCTTAAGTACATACAGACCTGCATTGGGTTCCAATTCTGCTTTATTTTTATACTGAATATTGCCGGTAAGTAAGTCTGCATAGAACTTGAATTCTTGAATGATGTTGAAACTCGTTTCTTAGTTTGCTGATGCAGATAAAAGAGAAGAATCTGGCTCCATTAAAGCACTGCTCCAACTTAAATCTTCTTCAATAGGATCTGTGTAACTAACATACAAAAATTCATCTTCTTTTGGTGACTTCAAGATTTCTATATGCTTACTATCTGACGCTGTTATATATTATGTTGAATTTTGACTATTAGATGATGCTGGAACGTTATTGAATAACATTTAATGTATTAAATTAAGTATTCTGCATATGGGTCATTCCACCAAATAAGTTCATTTTTACGGGGCGACCCTCGCGGATTATTTTCAAAATTTGTGGAGGTGTTCTCTATGATAAGAAAAAAATTCTCTGAAAGTTTTAACCCTTAATCTGCAGCGGTTCTGGAGTTATGATTTTTTGAAATTTTGAAAAAAAAATTTTTTAAACTTTTTCATCAATTTTTTTCATAAGAAAAACTTTTTTATTAAAATCTATTGAAAATGGTATCTTGTGAGAAAAATTCTCAGCTTTTGAATAAAAATATCCATTTTATCATAAACCCTTCAGAAGACCCTTAAAAATCCATTTAAAGTGAAAAAATTGATTTTTTTTGGTGTGCGGCGCAAGGTACTTCGAATTTGACTTTTTTTTCTGAAAGTTGAGAGCTTTTCCCACAAAATATGTTGTTTTCGCGATGTGCATATTTTTTGTTCTATCGCAATCAAATTAAACGTTATATCCGCTAAGTGTTATACGATTATTTGCGATAGTAAATAATTTCAGGTAAATATTTACAGCTGTATTCATAAAAAGTTACAACAGGTTTATAAGGATATTAGCCTTATGCAGCCCTAGCAAAATGTCAAAAAACATTATTCATAAACGTTCAATAGCGCTAAAACACTGTTATAAGACTGATATAAGCAGTGCCGCGCCGACCACCCGCAGCGCCTGTGTGCAATACCTATGAAGCGCCTCTTTTTTTGTCGTTGAGTTTCGACATAAATATTTTTTTTATTTCTCAAATTTTGACTGAAATAATATGTTCTGCAATTTTATATAGCATTTTCCTAAATAGGTAAAAACGGTTCACTTCCGATTGGTAATTACTGCGAAAGATAAAACGCGAATTAAATTTTTACATACTTGATTTGAGATATTATTTCAATGATGACGTCCTTATTGCCTTGGCGCCTGTGTGCGCCGCACACTTCGCACATATGGGCGGCTCGGCTCTGGATATAAGCGGTTTATAACCTAAAACAACCAAGCGACACTTTAAGAAATTTTTATGAATACGGGTGTTAAATTATAATATTTGAAAATTTCAAACTGCTCGTTAAAAAAATTGAGTACGATATATGATACAGATATGATATGATACAGATGGCGCTTACTACCCCCTCTATTTATTTTCTTTTTGTGATTATTTGTTGACTGATGTCTTTCTGTGGTTGCTTCACCTTAGCAAAAATATAATTACTTGAGTTTATAATTATTATTGCACTTCCTAGATTTTTTATCACAATGAGTAAGCGTATAAGGTTGACAGTAGATTGTTGTAATCCGTTTAACAAGTCACGTAAGTGACTAAGGGTCAGTTTTACAATAGTGGTATATACCAAGTATAACGCCATTTTTATTTTATACGCAGTTTCAAATCGAATTGTAAAACGCCAATTGGTATTCGACATGTAATCAGTGGAATATTGTATACAACGAATAACTATTCTTTTATTTATATTACTATTGTAAAACTGGCTTTTATACGATGTACTTTTCCTCACATGTATAACCTACACAGTCATTGCACACTTTTTTGCCGATCAAAGATGAAATTGGATATGCTTTTATCAAAACTGTATCAACATCTGAAAAAAGTTCAAAAATAAAAGTATTTTAATTATTATGATTTTACGTTTAATTTGATTGCGATAGAACAAAAAATATGCACATCGCGAAAACAACATATTTTGTGGGAAAAACTCTCAACTTTCAGAAAAAAGAGTCAAATTCAAAGTACCTTGCGCCGCACACTGAAAAAAATCAATTTTTTCACTTTAAATGGATTTTTAAGGGTCTTCTGGAGGGTTTATGATAAAATGAATATTTTTATTCGAAAGCTGAGAATTTTTCCAACAAGATACCATTTCCCCTGGATTTTAATAAAAAAGTTTTCTTGTGAGAAAAATTGATGAAAAAGTTAAAAATTTTTTTTTTCAAAATTTCAAGAAATCATAACTCCTGAACCGCTGCAGATTAAGAGCTAAAACTTTCAGAAAATTTGTTTCTTATCATAAAGAACACCTGCACAAATTTTGAAAATAATCCGCGAGGGTCGCCCCGTAAAAATGAACTTATTTGGTGGAATGACCCATATATACAATCATTGAAGTTACCGTTATGGTTTACTTGGCTCCTATATTTTTATAATCATTTGATAAGTTTTTGTGATGTAAATTATCAACTAAAAGAAAACAATATTGTAGCGATAAGCCAGGGATATGTACTAACATGACGACACAAAAAAAATCATGAGCAATGCCATAACAAAGTAGGTGGAATCACACAAGGCTAAAGACAAAAAAAGCTTTTAGGTGACGAATTTTAGCATTTTTGGCTGAAATCGTTCAAATCATATTTGTGCTGATGAACAAAATTTATTATATCGATGAAAAATTATTAGTGCCGTGGTTGCTCTTGTCAAATTCAAAAGTTTTGACAAGCGCTGTATCATTACAAACATCCCGCTAGATGGTCGACAAAATGTGCTACTAGCAATAGGTGAATTTTTTTCAATGTGCACACTAATTTATTTGCGCTACTGGCAAGGGAGCGGACATTTTTCTCTGTGCACACTGTTCCAATTCCAAAAACGATTTAAATTGGGCTAATAGTATTAATGAATTGCTATTTAAACTAGGTAGTAATCCTACCGATGTATAAAAGATTAAAATATATGAACCTTTTATCAAAATTTTTGATGTAACGATCGCTGGATATAATGACCTAATATTCAAGATCCCTCAAATATCGTCATAACCGTATTTTACTGTATATTCAAAATCAAACCAAATATTTTTTATTTATACTATACTATAGAAATAAATTAAATTCAAAAATTAACTTTTTGAATTTTTGAGGCAATTTAAAAAAATGCAAAGCTTATACAAAATAACCTAGTTAAATAACAATTAACCCAATTAAAAATTATATATCTGAAATAAAGTAATCACCTAATTTAATGAAAACTCTAATCTTCTAATTAGGTTTAAAATAGATTATTTACTGACCATCTGTACAGTCTGACTGAACCCGGTGCAATCAACCTGCCAGATTACGGGACCTTTTGATTATTGGTGCAATTTACAATCGACCATATATTGCCATGTTTTGCAAGAAGATAAAATGAGTTGTTAATTATTTAACAGTTTGATAGTGAATAATACTGGACCAGATTTTGCAATCAAAAATATTTTTATTTATTAATGAAGGATTACCTAAATAAAAGTGTTCTCCTGACGTTCCCGAAGTTTGACTGGATGTTGAATGGCTTTTTTTGTTGGTAGTATATTCGGTAGAAGTTTCAACGAAAGTAACTCTTCGTTCACTGATGTGGGTGCCGGGACACCGGGGCATCAAAGGCAACGAAGAAGCGGATTCTCTAGCTAGGAAGGCCGCTTCCGCAAACCTAATGGGCCGGGAGTCTTCCTGCGGGATTGCTTACTCTACCGCAAAAGGAAGAATTAGGGATATACTAGCAGAACAACACCTTGCACACTGGGTGGACCTACCTGGACTGAGGCAATCGCGTACGTTCATAAGGGCACCGTCCAGTGAGGCCAAAAGGAACAACATACTCATGTTGAGTAGGAAACAACTTCGAAGGTTAGTGGGTCTCTTCACAGGGCACTGCTGCCTCAAAAGGCACCTCAGCATTATGGGGCTGGCGGAGGATCCTATTTGCAGGATGTGTGGCGAGGAGGATGAAACCCCACTCCACATACTATGCCAATGCCCGGCCTTGGCCAGGAGCAGGCTGCGTCACCTCGGTTTGCCCTACCCAACAACCGAGGAGATAGAACAATCTCCCTTCAACTGTGTTCTCGACCTGGTCGAGGAGACGCAGTTGTTTGAGTAAAAACTCGGATGGGTGCACAATAAGCTTCAGTGCAGTGGGGATATGTACCACAGCCCGTTACTAATAATAATAATAAACTCTTCATTTGAGGGCCCCTTCACCATTCTTTGATTGTTCACTAATATAAGGCGTAACTCCTATTTTGATAACGGAGTTAAAATTTTTCACGTTAACCAAAAAACTTATTTATTTTAAAATTAGGTTGGTAAGAATAAAGTACAGTGTAAAATACTATATCTATGTAATTTAAAGTTTTTGTAAAAAAAATTGCATAAAAAATAAATTAAATAAAAACATTAAAACAATATTGAAGGCAAAATAATATAAGAAAATGAATATCAAAACCTCTATTAATATTAATTAAATAAGTAAAGAATATAATTACTAAAATACAGGGCGGACAGGATAAAAATTGTTTGCATTTTGAAAAAAGCAGAAGGGGGAGTGAGGAATACTGAAGGGAAAGTAATATAAGTAAATAAATATGAAAATCTCTATAAATATTAATTAAATAATTAAGGAATATATTAAAATATAGAGCAAACAGTTTGCATTTTGAAAACAGTAGAGAGGGGGGGAGATTGTTTTTATAATTTTATTTTCAACACCTGATTTTTAAATTAAATAATTTTTGTAGTTTTTTTATCGTTTTAAAAGATCTTTTTAACATGTAGGCTTAATCGATGCAGTTTCCGCAAAAAAATTCTTTTGTCTGTAGTTTTATTTGCAGTTGGAAAATGTTTATTAAAAATTTGGGTTTATAAAATTTTTTTTTTGAATTGTTTTAAATTACATTAAATTATCTTATTTCTTTTGTTGTTATAATTGTACCAGTATGTACAGTGTTAATAAAATTTAAAATTTATTAATAAAAATACAATTTATTATATAAAAACACTGTATATAATACAGCTTAGAAAAATAACTTTTGCTATAATTAAATCATTATTAACAAAAATTATATTAAAATACTGTAGGTTTTCTGTAAAATAATCACACCAAATGACCTCTACACTATTACACAAAAAGGACCCCATCATACAGCGCTGCTATTTTTAAATCTACACCTAACAGACCCTAAAAGTTTTTAATTAACATGATTAATGTTATTAACATGTGATAATATTTATGATACGATTAAATTGTTTTCATGTTAAATTAAAAATTAAACTCATAACTTACTTATAAGGACAAAAACTATTTAATTGAACTATTATAGTTTGTTACATAGTATTAACATTATGTTTTCGAATTCTTTAATTTAACATGATAACAATTATCTTATCATAAAAGTTTTTAAATCATAGGTTATTTTTTTAACAGATATTAGAAAGTCTTTGGTTTCAAACCACGTTGTGTAAATATCTATTTTACCCACAAAAGTTGTAGTCTAAACCAATATTCTCGTGTATGATTAATATTTATGTGTTTACACCAGGGGTGCCCAAACTGTGACCCGCAGACCAGACTCGGTCCGACAGATGATTTTATCCGATTCACAAAGGTTTTTGAAAAATACTGATTTCTTCGCGCGAAACCGTTTGATTTTCAAAACTGCATATTAAAAAAATATATACATAAAATTTTACTTAAATTAAAACCCACAGCAAATTAGATTTAAATCTCAATCTGACCCTCACGGCAAAAAGTTTGAACACCTCTGGTTTACACTACACTGCCCCACTAAGAAGAAACACCTTATGCCATTATTTTACTATTTCGAGATATATGCATTTTCTTAACTAATTTTATCGCCCCTTTCCATTGGATCAAGTCAGAAATTCATATCTCTACTCTAAATATGTTAAATCAATAAGCAGAAACATTATTTAAATATCTCAAAATCGTTATTTTTGACAGTTTTTTCTAAGTTAAAAACGAAATAAAAATTGATATTCCAAAACTCGTCTTGTACATTGGATAAAAAATACTCATACTAAATAAGTTTATTGGTTGATTTATTTATTCAACTTATTTAACATGACTATTTTTTAGGTGATATACAACATGAGACTTGAAAATTTCAAATTTTATGTTTTAGTTTACAATATACGCATGTTATATCAATAAAATCAAATAAAATTGGCACAAAATTTATGTCAATTTTAAAGAGTTTTTAGAGATATAAATAAATAAGCAAATGTGTATAGGTACTATTTAATTTATAACATAACAATAATAACAATTAAATATTTGAAAAATCTTATAAATTTGATACAAAAGAATTAGTTAGCCATCTATCAAAAAACAATTTTTAGCAGTGTACATTGGTATAAAATGTAACCAATTAAAGTATAACGTTTTATTTAGTTAAAAATGGAACTTGATTCTTAAAAGAAATTATTTAAAATTTTGTAATGTATTTATAAGATTATTATAAGATAAATAAATAAATAGCTAATTTACACAAGCAATCTTTTAGTTACATTTCTTTATAAAGTGGTGTTTTAAAATATAGATAGATATATAGAAAGAAAAACGTCAATTATTTTTTGTTTTACTGTGTAAACCTCACTTGCCGTTCAAGACCACAGTGTAGATTATCAGTAAATTCACTCACTTTTGGTACCTTTGATGTTGATGTTGGTGGGTCAAGAGTAAACTCGTGGATTTTGGATAATCGTACATAGTTATTAAACATACCACCACCACTCTTTTAAAACATTTATAGTAAATAATAGGTTTGTTTCGACAAGTAATTCCAGTTTACTACAATGCAAGCGTAATATTGAAATGTGTTTCCAACACACGATTTACGAGTATAGAATTCTAGATTATTAACAATCCTTTTCCAACAACTAAGCAAATTGGTTCAAATGATTCTTACTTTGGAGCAAGAACCAAGGGTTTGTTACTGTGAAAATGTTAGTTGATTATTATTAATTTTCATTCTTTGGTATTGTGTCGCCTATGTCTAAATTATCATTGCTATCTGAGCAATCATTATACAAATAGTTTAAATGTTTTTAGTTCATTCTTGTGGTAAAACGATATTCTAAATTAGTAATTAGTAATTGTTTGGTATAAATTTAAAAATACTGGTGCTATAAATACGAGTCCTTTTTGGGAAACATCCTGCATATTGTACAATACTTCCAATTTAAACAATAATTAACTTAATTCAGCATGAATTCGGTACAAGATTTAACAATGTAAACACAAAATTAAAAATTAAGTGGGTTAACTTGTAATATACCCCCAGCATCACATATATTTTTTCCGACAGTATTCATCCGAATGAAATTATCGATACTACCACCTTTGCCAACAACTTTCAAATTTTGTTTCGTACGTTGTGCAGCCTAAAAATAATATTATAGCAAATCATTATTCAAAGACAATAATAAAACTTACTTCTAACACCCAAGCTTCGGCCATTAATTTTTCATGAGCAGCAGTAGGTAAATTTTCATTTAAAGACTTGGAAGCTCTAGAAAGTACAACCACACTACTATAGATATCAAAAGTAGCATTTGCCAAGCGATTCAGAATAAGTTGTTGGTCAACAATATTTTTATTGTATTTAATTAAATTTGATTCCACTGCTTGTCCAAAAATGTCAATATTCTAGTAAAAAAATATATAATTATATATATTGTACAATAAAGAAGCTCAGAGCTCACCTTAGAAACTAAATTAGCTGAAGCAGCCAGTTGACTATGCACGAACTGATCCATAGCAGGGGGTGAACCAAGACCAACGGACCTAACCATACGTTTAGAAGTTTCTTCAAAAATTAAGCTTAAATGTGCAGTAGGATTTTTAAAAGCTTTTTGTAACTCTTTAAGATGTGCACCTGCATACTGAATACCTATAATAAAATATTAACAATGTTCAGAGCTGTTAGTATTTCAGAAACTGAAATTTTTTTAAATATTTGAAATGCAAATATATTTATGTAATTTTTCAAAACCTGTTTAAAAAAAATTCCATCAGCTGTTTGTGACGTTTTCTCTTTTTTAGAGAAAGAGACTGAGTAAATTGAAACAGCCAGTGTATTCCGTAAACAAAGATAGATAAGATTATAAACTTTCGATGCATTAGAGTCAAAAAGAGGAATTCGGACGTAAAAATGTATACTATGGAAAAGACATTTTGCCTAGATATCTTGTTCAGTGTCTGGATGCATTTAAGCACCAGACCAGAGGTGATTTTGTGGTCCTGAAGTGCCACAAGAGTCGCTCTGCTATCTGATAATATCATTTAAATGAGATATTTTTACACCTATTATAAAAATCAAGACTTCTATAGAATTAGTATTATAATCAATACAATTTGTCCATTTTTGTCAAAAATCCTTGACTTCATAACTTTCCAGATTTAGTGGAAAGCCTGTTTGAGTATTTTAAATCCTTAGGATATTTTAAATAGCTACTTCTTGAATAAAGATTTTATATTTAGACAGGTGTGCTCCAAGGTTGCGGTAACCAACCCCTTCGGCGAGGTACACTTGATGATCAACGAGAGTAAGGGGAAACAAACCTCGCGTGAGGCTGGTAACATTACCGGGGTAAAGAAGATTACTCACAAGCCAAAAATAGGATCGGATATATGGATGGATTTAACGATGACGACTCAAGCAGACAAAATATCGAAAAAAGATTTAGGAAAGGATAATAAAGGAAAAACGAAGGAAACACTGAGAGTAGCCACATGGAATGTGAGAGACCTAAACAAGGAAAACAAAATAAATTAAATTGATTCCAATACATATGTGACAATCAGAAAAGTCCTGAAAAATAAATCCAGAATGCAAACCCAAATAAAACTGTACAAGACGACACTACTATACGGCAGCAAAGTATGGGTTACCACTACTAAACATAAAGCTCAAATCCAATCCGCCGAAATTAAGTTCCTTAAAGGGGTTAAAAATGTACAACAAACAGACCGAATCAGAAACAACCATGTACGAGATGATCTACAGATTTTTAACCTAAATAATAGAATAGTGAGAAACCAAATAAGATGGGAGGAACATCTCCAAAGAATAGAAAACTATAGAATCCCCCTACTAGTCTATGAATACCAACCACAAGGATGCAGAAATGTGGGACGACCAAAGAAGAGATAGGCCGGAACAGGTCAACGACCTAATCCATGAAGGAAGTGATGAAGATATTTAGACATTTCAAAATATTTCAAGTTTTTGAATATTTGAAATACTTTGGATATGTAAAGACTTGTCCACATATGAGACAGAGGCAAGACGAGGCCAAACGAATGCTCAGATGTGTACGTTGAACCAAGGTGAGGCACACTGACGCTATGCACACTGAACGCCATCCGAGCGAAGTCAGTACATCAAAGAGAATTCAGTTAGGTGTGGACGATTATATTCACGTTTGCGTCAACACGTGAGTAATTTATTTCTTTATTTTCAATTGTACCACATGCTTTAAACAAGAATTTGATTATCATAATTATGGTGTGGAATAATAAGAAAACGTTAGCCTTAATTAAACATTTCCAAGAGAGGCAAATATTATGGAAAAAATACCATAAAAATTACTTATCGCGGTGCAAATGAACAACTGCACACACAGTGGATCGCTGCCTCGGTTGCTTAGTTTAGCAACACAAAAGAGACATTCTTTCGGCCTCGCTTTGCCTCGTTCGTGTTTTGCCTCATATGTGGATAACCCTTAATACACATGTTGAAGTATTTGGTATTTAGTATTTGAAATATTTTCACCAAGAGTTTTGTATAGTACTGATGATATTTCACCAAAGAATATTTTAAACTTACCTGTGAGAGCAACAAACAATCGTAAAATGTCATTAGTGCCTTCGAATATCCTAAATATTCTCAAATCCCGAAGAATTCTTTCCAAACCAGTTTCCTTCATGAATCCCATACCACCCATAATTTGAATAGCTTCATCACATACATACCAAGCCGCTTCTGATGCAAAACACTTGGATATTGCAGCTTCAAGATGATAATTTTGGGAACCATTGTCCATATTTGAAGAAATCATATAAGCCATGGATTCGGTAACATATTGCAGCATTGCCATACGTGCAAACTTTTCTTTGATACCATCATAAGATTCCAATTTCTTACCAAACTGAACACGAGTAGTTGCAAATTCAACAGCCTTTTTTGTACAAGCTCTCATTGTTCCTGACAAAACAGCAGCCATTCCAAAACGGCCATTATTTAAAATGTTCATAGCCACTTTGAATCCATTTCCTACACCACCAAGCACATTTTCAATAGGAATTTTCACATCTTCATAATATATCTGTGAAAAATAAAATAAACTGTATAGTCATAATCCAAACAACTCAAGTTCTTGAGAGATTGGAAAGTGCAAACAGAATCAGTTTGATGCCATCACAAGGTGTAAAATTTATTTTTAACCAATTGTTTCTTCGCTTGAGAAAAAAGACAATCTTTTTTTACATGCTGAAAAAAAATGATCAGCTTCTCTTGTGTAGAGGGCCCTAATTGATCTTCTAGTTGAATATTACAGAAAAAAGAGCCAAATTTTTGATCTATCACTAAACGAAATTTCAAACTTGTTACTATCATGTCTAATTCAAACACTCCCTTGTCTCTTTCCCCACGCCTCAAACATTTCAACAAAATCTATCATAAATGTATTGCTTAAAGGTATTCAAAAGACATCGCACATAAAAAAAAACAAATTATCTAAATTTGTTGTTGTTTTCTTGATTCTCATTAGTTAAAAATTTTTTACGTCAAACGGCAGTATTTGGCTTAACCTTTTTAGTTATTTAAGTAAAACTATGTAAGAAGGCGTTCAAGTATTATGTAAGCACTTTCGATAATTTTTTACCCCCCCCCCCCCCCCCGTATAAGCAATAATAAATTATAAATATTATTTTGAAAACTTTTCATTATTTTGTAATTTTTTTATCTTACGTAAGATTTATAATAACTCCCGTTCTCTTAGTCAGCTTCTCTTAGCTTACTCCGTATTTTTACCAGTTTCACTCTTAGAAGGGGGCAATAACAACTATGTATAAAAATAGCATACTTCAGCTGTATTTGAAGCTTTTATTCCCATTTTTTTTTCGGGTGGACCACTAGTAACACCACCAAATGATCTTTCTACAACAAATGCTGTGACTTTATCTCTGGTTCCTCCAGTTTTAGGATCAGGAACAGATGTCTGTGCAAAAACAGTCATAATTTCAGCAATACCTCCATTACTAATCCAAATTTTAGAACCATTTAAAATGTAGTGCTTTCCATCATTTGATAACACTGCTCGCGATCTTTAAAATTCTCTATTATAAAAATGAAATTTTAGAAAACTGTTTCTGTACCTGATGGATCCAGCATCAGAACCTGAAGAAGGCTCGGTTAAGCAGAATGCAGCATAATCACCAGATGTAACCCTCGGTAAATATTTAGCTTTTTGTTCTGGTGTTCCATACAATAAAATACCCTTAAAACCAATAGACTGATGTGCTCCTAATGTTATACCAACGCCTAAATCGTGTTGACCAACAATTTCTACTAAACGTGCGTATTGGGTGTTATTAAGACCTAAACCACCTAAATCTACAGGTACTTGCAAACCAAACAACCCTAAGTCCCATAAAGTAGCTAAACATTTAGGGTCAATCGTTTCTTCAGTATCATTTTTAGCAGCATCATTGATTTCCTAAAAAATTCAACGTTTTAATATACATACCTACAAAGTATTTAAAAAAAAACTAACAGTGAAGTACTTTTCTATAGGAGCAATAAGCATTTGAGCAGTGTCCTTCTGATCTGCATTAAGTGCATTAGGATAAGGAAATACTTCTCTTGCTTCCAATTGTCCACGATAGAGGTTCATCGTGAAAGATAAATTATCAGTCTTTTCTGAATTAGTTGATTTTGGTTGTGCTGCTGCACTTCCAAAATATCTAAAATTTTAATGTGAATATAAATAAGAAGTTTAAAAACATCTGTGATTACCTTTGAAGGCACACATTTTGAAACCGATTAGTTTTTTGAACAAATTTTAATACACGCAACATAATCTTTCTGTGGTTTAGAACTTGCACTGGGTAAACAGTTTTAAATAAACTGAGTTATACAATATTTAAATCAACCTAAAACATATAGCAGCTAATTTGGACTTTTGAACTGTCAAAGTACGAAATATTTAAAAATTGGGCATGCGTCAATAATTAATTCATGACGTTTTATATACAGAGTCTTTCTAAATAGGATTATCGGTTACTGTCACTATTTCCATCCCAAGAATTGAACTTTTTCCAATTGACCATTGGAAGAAAGACAATTTTCTGAGTATATTAACACAAACATTTTTTTGAATTACGCATTAGTTGTCGAAATAACGGCATTTTAAAATTACAAAAAGTAAAAAAATGTAATGTGATATACCCCAATGCGTGACGGTAAGTCGCACGTTGAGTCGCCGCTCTTATTTCTGTTAACGGTACGTGTGCTTTGATATACTCTTAAATGTTGTTGTTAGTTGCGGTCTTATGGAAAATCGCCGACGTCGTGGTCATCCCCAAGGCAGGACAAGACCCCCGGAAACCACAAAGTTACCGCCCCATCAGCCTCCTCCCCTCGCTAAAAAAAGTCGCGGAAAGAATTATCTCCACCCGTCTTAATCAAGTCATTTTCGATAACGACATCTTACAAGACGAACAATTCGGCTTCCGACCGGAACACAGCACGGCCCAGCAAATCCTCCGTTTAGTCGAGCACATCACCCTCGGCTACAACAAGAAAGAATTGACCGCCCTCGCGCTACTGGACGTGTCGAAGGCTTTCGATAAGGTCTGGCACCAAGGTCTCCTCTACAAGATGTTCAACGCCAACATTCAGCCAGCACTCGTCAAACTGGTTGCATCATACTTAAGAAACCGCAAATTCAAGGTCAAATTTAAAGACACCCGATCATCCGAGCGTTTCATCAGCGCCGGAGTACCACAAGGATCCATCCTCGCCCCGTCTCTCTTCAATATCTACATGAGCGACTGCCAGCTCCACTCGACCCCAGGACGAAGATCTCGCTGTACGCGGACGACACGACCGTTTACACTTACTTTATAAATCAGGACATCGCCACCGATCGCTTACAAGATACCATCAACGAACTCGAAGATTGGTTCGAAACTTGGCGCATCGGGGTAAATTCATCCAAAAGTACCGCGACGATGTTCAAAAAACGATTAAAATGAGCCCAACCCCGAACAAACGTTTTCATGTTCGAACGACCAATCCCATGGATAAATTCATTAAAGTACCTGGGAGTAACTCTAGACTACCGACTACTATGGAAGGAACACATCATTAACGTCGCACATTTTTCAAGGCCATTATCCGCCCGACCACGACCTACGCCGTTCCCGTGTGGAGAACAGCAGCCAAAACCCACATAAACAAGATCCAAGTGGTACAAAACAAATGCATTCGTCACGCATTCTCCAGTCCGTACTACGTAACAAATCGAAGACTTCACGCCGAGGCAAAAATCGACACCATCGGCGTCCACGTCAGGAAACAAGTGGAGAAACAGTCAACATGCATACATTCCGGGGAGATCGACCGAATCGGCACTTCACAAGATAGTGGAACGCATAGAGAAGGTCACTGGAGGAACCCTCCGCCCTGGGAGGGTTTATTAACATCGAAAAAACCTTTGATAAAGCCACATTTGTAAATAGAAACTGCTTACAGGTAAATTTGAGAATGTCCTATGCACCTTAATGCTGGATGCTCTCTCTGGATGCTCATGGTGTAAGGAGAAAGCTACCGACCATGGTCATACCATGGTCATACCTGGCTTAACAGGTACTCTCTTAAAAATTGCCGATCAGGTCAAGTATCTCAGAATAATACTTGCCAAAAAGCTGAACTGGGAAAAACATTTACAAATGCAACTAGAGAAAGTAAAAAAAGTCTTCCAGCAGTGTCGGAGAGCAATGTAGCGGTTGTAGGGCTTATCCCCCACATCTATACGACCAGGGCCGTATTTAGACTAGATTTTCGGGTGGGATTTTAAAAAAATTACAAAATGAATAGCTAATTTATTAAAATATTAAGGACATTTTTTTAAATTTAAATTTTGTTATATTAATTTTTGAAATGTAATGTAACATTACTAACGTTTGAAGAAAAGTGAGTAGAGGGAGGTTTTTTTTGCCAAGATGGCGGAAACGACGGACGCCTAGATTTTGCTCCGCTGATTTTTTGAGTTATATTCTTGTGCAAGTATTTTTGCAATTAAGATTTTATTTTTGAGTATTGTTATTGGAAAATTTTGTTTGAAAGTATTATGGTCGAAAGTTACCACAAAAAAATTGAAATTTTGTGAAAAGATTGTTTTTATTTAATTAACATGATTATTTTTTTGAGCGATTTTTTTTATTTGAGTTCGATATTTAGAGAAAATTCGATTTTTGTAAACTTTATTTAATGGTTGAAAATAATTTGTCGAGGAAGCAGGTTGACTTCTGGGGGGCGTTATCGCGGATAAAATTTTGTTTGTACCATTTTAAAAGTTTTGTTTACTCCGATATTTTTAATAAGTTTAAACTTAATTCATATTTTAATTTTAAACTTTCTTGTAAAAAACCGCTTTTAAATAAAATTTTTTGATATTAAAATTTGAATAAAAATCACAAATTAAATTGTTATTTTATCGATGGCAATAGCAAAATAATGTTGTCAAGACGAAGAACTAAATTGGATTGAAAGAAAATTTCACAAATCTAAAGCAAATGTACAAAATATAAAACTATTTATGGGTTTACAATGCCCACTTTAATTTATTGCGGAAGTGTTATTTTAAGCTATGCTGCTCATGATAGTCATAAAATTTAAGTTCCCTTTAAAATTTTTGGTTCAAACAATTTATGGCAATTTAAAATTTTTATCATAATAGTAAGAATTAAGATAAAATATTTATTTCATTTATTTCAGTATAATTATTTTTCAAAAAATTGAAAATTAATTAATAGGAGTAATAACTAACAATTAATTAAGTGGTCGCAGACTTTTACACAGTTGTAAATATTTAGGGCATTTTTATATTCTTCATCTTTGGTTTTTATATTTTTGCAATTTAGTAGTAGGTGTATTCAATTCAGTGTCGCCAATCGCCGGATTATAAGACAAATTTCCGATTTTTTAATTATGGATTTAATTTATTAGAAATATCTCTATGGTTTTAATTTTTATTTAAACACTTCAAGTTTAATGTTTTTGTTATAGTTGTAAAAATGGTTTTTGTTTTTTCTGATTTTTTTACGATTGCAGTCGAACTTCCAGTACTTTATTAATTGATAAATAATTGGGGGAGGGGGGGTTTGTAACCCCTAACTCCCTATGTATATACGGACCTGTATACGACAGTCATTAGATCTATAATCTGTTATGAAGCCCTTGTATGGTGCCAGAAACGGCCCAAACTGCAGCGCTTGCGGCTCGTCTCTGCTTCCCTCCACTAGATCTTTATGTTCACGAAACGGCGGTGAAAGCAGCCTGGATTCAAAGGTGAAGAATACTCCAAAAGAGTACCTTTCCTGCTTTTTGAATCCGCCAGAATCTACCCTAAATATACATTTGACAGGAAATATAAAGTACTGTTAAATGCAAACAAAACATCCGACACTTGTTGTGACAACATACACTTGTTTTCCGATGGCTCTAAAAATAATGTTAGATCAAGTGCAGGAATTCTCTCTGCTGAACTCAATTTAAACATAAGTATACTACGGGTAAATATACATTTGTGTTCCAAGCGGAGCTCATGAGTACACTACACTGCGCATTGCGCAAGAATAGTTCAGAATAAAAGCATTAGGAACAAAAATATACAAATACTATCAGCTAACAGGGCGACTTTTGTGGCATTTCGGGACTACAAAGTTACCTCTGGTCTGAATGCTTGACTGCATCCAGGCGTAAAGGTAACAAGGGTTGTAGCCTTGATGACCAGCACCTTTGCCTCTTAAGTTCGCTGGACAGCTAGCCAAACAGTCGGAGAGCGAACTAAGGTGAGATCGTTTAAGATAGTTAATGCAATAGTGAAAAATCCAATCTACTTAGCTGAAAGAGTATATTAAGATGGTAAAATGTGAGCCCGTGGAGCTGATAAAGCGCAGAAGACAGCTTTACTTCGCTCCAAAATAAAACAAAGTTCTCCTATTGGTTGGGGACTGTAGATAAAACAAACATCTCTACACTATGAGGTTTGCAAATGACTCTATATGCCGTGAATGCAACAAAGAGAAGGATACAGCCAAGTATGTACTTTGTTACTGCCTGGAATTGACTCATATGAGAGGATAAATGTTGAGAGAATCCTGGCCTGACATGGCCGGTCTCAGCGGAACTTCATTCCCCAGGATCCGGGAGTTTATTCTCCAGTTGGGATGGCTTGAGGTGAGACGAGGCTAAAAATTGAGGTAGTCCAATGGGCTCAACTTAGTGGCCTAAGTGCGTGTGAGTTCTCTTGCCTTCCATCTTCAATCCAGAATCTAGAATGCTACCTAGACTGTGCTCTTGAGTTTTCCTGGGCATTGCATGCTTTTTGGAGACTCAAAGCCTTAGAATTTATTTAAAACTATCTAATTCCAGTTGTCGCATAATCTAAAATTTAATGTCTTTCTAGATTTTAGTTTTATATTTACTGAGCCGATGCCCAGTATTCCACCCATGCCCTAGACGTATTAAAGGTCCTTTCGTTAAGCATTCTAGAATGAGTTTTGTTTATAACAGTTTTATGGCTTACAGGTAAAAGGAGATAAGTCCAAAAATGTTGTACAAAAATTATAAGTTTGAAAGTTTTTACATTTTATTTACTGTTTTGTATGATTTCAGTATAATACAAGTTTGAGTTTGGTTTAAAAAATTATTTTACTGTTTGGTAAAACTAATAGTTTTTAAATATAATAAATAATATAATTACATAAAATTTGCTATATTCTGTAAATCAAATTGAATCAAAAAAGGAAACTTTTCGAAGTTAGAATATAACATGCGAGATTCGCTAGATGGCATACTTATTACCATTTGAAATTATTATTTTTTGTATTTCGCATAATTTAAAATTCGAATTTTTGAAAAAATTAGATATTGACAATTAATATTTTTAATTTTAGAATATTTTAGAATTTAAATCAATAGTTTTTATTAGCGTCTATACAATTGGTTAACGTTTATAAGATTGAATATATTTTTTTTTTGCTTTTTTGCTACAAGCTAAACATTTTTGCTTGTACCTGTATAATAATAAAATTTTCTGTGAAGATGTTTAGATAAATGTAAAAGTAATAATAATTAATTAATTAATAATTAAAAAATCTTTTTCGAGATTTGCACAGTTCTAAGTAAAACTCTAACTTTTCGTTGACGTTTCGAACTTATATTATTTGTTCATCTTCAAAACTACAATAAAAAGAAACACATTTAACAGCTAGAACAAATTAGCTAAATCATTACCTTAAGTTAAGTCGTGGGGCACATTAACATATATAGAACAGACTAACATCAAAAGTATTTAAAATTAAAAATAATTCAACAAAATAAAGTAAGAAATTAATAATATATTTAAAAATCACTTTGATTTCTATGTGAAATGAAAAAATCAATAAAATTTGTTATTTCATTTTGGGTTTAGACGTTTTTTGAGGTTTTTAGGCATTTTTTGGATTAAAAGTGCTTTTAATCTTTCTAATCTTCGTTGCTTAGTTTCGCAAAAATTGTTTGTCAAAAATAAGCCACTTTTAATTTGTATAAAACAATGTAAAGGCTTTCCGATAAAGGATTTCATTTTTTAACAGGGATAACTTTTGATCTAGCAGGGCCGTATTTAGACTAGATTTTCAGAGGGGAGGGGGGGGGAGTTAAAAATATTAAAAAATAAATAGCTAATTTATTAAAATACAAAGGAAGCTAAAATTCAAAACAAAAAATAAAAGTATAAAATACAACATATTTAAAAAATAAAAAAATACTACCATAAAAAACAAATATAAAATAAAAAATAGAAGAACTCGATAAATAAATAAGTACCTAAATAAAAAAATTTAAGTTCCAACTTAAACCGTCAGTCATGCTAAAATCGGCAAAATAAATGCAATTTTGATAATTTTTTTAAATTTAAATTTTTATATATTAATTTTTAAAATGTAATGTTTGCAGAAAAATGAGTAGAAGAAGGGTTTTTTCGCCAAGATGGCGGAAACGATGGAGGCCTAGATTTTTCTCCGCTGATTTTTTGAGTATAATTTTGTGCAAGTTTTTTTGCAATTAAGATTTTATTTTTGAGTATTGTTATTGGAAAATTTTGTTCAAAGTATTTTGGCCGAAAGTGACCGCAAAAAAGTTGAAATTTTGTGAGAAGATTGTTTTTATTTAATTAAAGTAATTATTTTTTTGAGCGATTTTTCTTTATTTAAGTTCGATATTCAAAGAAAATTTTGAATTTTGTGAACTTTATTTAATGGTTGAAAATAATTTGTCGAGAGAGCGACAAATTTTGATTACAGGTTGACTTCTCGGGGGCATCGCAGATAAAATTTTGTTTGTGCCATTTTAAAGTTTTGTTTACTACGATATTTTTAATAAGTTTAAACTTATTCATATTTTAATTTTAAACTCTATTGTAAAAAACCGTCTTTAAATAAAATTTTTTAATTTAATAAAAATCACAAAGTAAATTTTTATTTTACGGATGGTAAATAATGTTGTCAAAAGGAAGAACTAAATTACACTAAAATATAAGACAATTTATGGGTTTGCAATGCCCACTCTAATTTATTGCAGAAGTGTTATTTTAAGCTATGTTGCCGATGATGGTCATATTTTTCTTTTAAAATTTTTGGTTCAAACAATTTACAGCAATTTAAAATTTCTACCATAATAGTAAGAATTAAAATAAAACTTCTATTTCATTTATTTCAATATAATTATTTTTTCAAAAATCGAAAATTAATTAATAGGAGTAATAACTAACAATATTAATTAAGGAGCCGCAGACTTTTACACAGTACACTAAATATATAGGGCTTTTTTATATCCTTCATCGTCAGTTTTCATATTTTTGCAATTTAGTAGTAGGTGTATTCAATTCGGTGTCGCCAATCGCCGGATATTAATACGATTTTCCGATTTTTTAATTTGGGATTTAATTTATTAGAAATATCTTTAGTTTTAATTTTTTTTAATACTGCAAGTTTAATGTTTTTGTTATTAGTTGTAAAGATTGTTTTTCCTTTTTCTGATTTTTTTACGTTTGAGGCGGACTTCCCGTACTTGATAAATAATTTCAAGGGGGGGGTCTTCTAATCCCTAACCCCCCCCCCCCCCCCCCCGTAAATATGGCTCCGTGATCTAGTGATGGTTTTGTCATTTATATTTTTTACATAGTTACTTATGTCAATTAGTTGGTCTAGCATTTATTATAACGTTTTCAATTTTAATTACAAATTATATAAAAGTAAATGATGGATATATAAAAACTACATTATCTTAAATTTTTGGATATTTTCGGTCGTTATAATTGTCCTTCTGAGACTGCTACTAAATACTTGGTGGTTTTATTTAAGAATATTGCTACTGTAAATGGAAATATTAAGAAAGATAAAAATTTAAAAACGAAGTCCTTGTTGACAAATCTTTACTATTATGAAAAATTAATTTGTTTATATTACGAAATATTTTGCGTTGGCGTACGTGAAACAAAGCACCCTGTATATAGGCATACATGTTAAATATAGAAAATTTATTGTTTACATAATTAATTACTTTAGACCATATTAGTTAATAGTCATTAAAACTAACATAAGAGACCAGTAGTAAATAAATGTAGTAAATTTATGTTATTGCGCTGCAAAATCTACAATAATTCTAGTGAAAGGTTCTATTGTACGTATTTTACGTTTTTGCATTTTACTACCGATAGATTTTATCCTTGATAATTGTTCGAGATGTATGCTCTATAAATATTTAATGCATTTTAACTGCACTTAACAAGAATTTATAAAATCACGATGAAGTCGCTCAACCGATGACCCACATCCTCATATATCCATGTTTCCATGTACATCTTGAAAAAAAGAAAAAGGAGTTAAGAAACTTATCGAATGGAAAAAAACATCAGGATACAATAAAATGTTTAAATATAACCGGAGATGAAACACACATTCAATAGGATAGGATAGAGACCAATAAATCGACTCCATGTGCTACAGATGAAGTAGGAAAAGAAAAGAACAAAGGAAATAAGTACAATTTTATGTTTTTTTTGACATAATTTAAATAATTTTTCTAAACAATATCAACACATTTTTTAAACCGAAAAAGCTTTTTCAAGTAAAATTTCTGCAACTTTGATGTTCAATTTTAGGGGCATTCAAGAGACCATTACATTGAGTGGCGATCAAGCCGGAAGTTAATCATTAGTCGGTATTTTTTAAAACATTTTAGCTTTTATATTTTGTATTGAAGCACCCATAAGATTTTCCCAAGGGTTTTCCACAATATTTTGCTTCTCATTATAATCTAAAACTATTGTTTCTGATTTTACGATGTCCTCCATAGTAAAAAGATATCAAAACTCGGAACTGTTTTTTTCTGGCAATAAAAGATTATATTGCAGACTATGGTTTTAAGGATCCACAAGCGAATTGCTTTATAACTCGGATGTAGGAAGTTACAGATAGAAGAATCGCCATGTTTAGAAATAGTAAGAGATTTTTTATTACAAATTAACACGTGTTTAGTAAATATACGAGAATACGAGACATAAATTTTATTTTAACTTTTAGAGTTCATTAGTTTTAAATAACGCGTTTGTTCTAAATATAGTTTTCGGTAATATTTTATTATTCCATAGTGTACCGAGTGAATAAATTTAGGTACTCAACAGAGTACCTAGCATCGGATATTAAAAAATTTTAAGAAAAAGTGACGAACCACTGTTCTTAACCAAATTTTGAAATGTGAAAAAGATTCTGGTTATTTAAAATTGCATTTTCTGTTGCGAATAATTTTTTTATTTGTTCTTGTCTACCAATTTTAAATTTCACCAAATTCCCTTGTTGCAAATAAGCTAAGTTTATGTAGCACTTTAATTAAAACTAATTTGTTTAGAAGTGTTTTTAGTTTTTAAATTGTTCATTTTAGGTGATGCATAATCTGAAATTAATTATTGGACCAAATCCAGCTTTAATGTGCAAAGAACGAGATAAAAAGCGAGGTTCGTACACTTGAAGAATATTAAAAAACAGGATTACGGGCATTCCCCAATCCGGCCTTAGTAACCGTGAGGTCTAAATGAGGTCTAAATGAGGTTTAATCTTTCTTGATAGAGCAAGAGGCCGATAGTCCAGCAGTGGACTGAAGGGGCTGATAATGAATTAATAATAATAATTACGCCAAATCGCGTAATTCCTACAAATATAAATATTTTTTAATAAAATTACACATATACACTTAATAAGAATTATAATAACAAATATCCAAAAATTAAGAAAATCCAATTTGTAGTTTTTCAGGAATTAATTCTGAAAATTCACACTAGGTTAACCCCTTAAGAATGTATTTTACGCTCACTTAAATTAGATAAATAATATGTTCATGGTAATACATTTGAGATAATATGTATTTTTAATGCATTTCTAATTTAAGACCAACTTATTTCTTATTTAAGATGCGGATTCAAGACCACGGCGTTTATAGAAGTTCTTCTATTCGGTAATGGATGTGGTTCTGTAAGTAGTAAAAAGGGGAATACCCGCAGTCGAGGAAACATTTTTTATAACGTGATGCAATTAAATTTATATGACACCTCGATGTTGTAGACGAAACCCGGCCGACACAATTATTAGCTTACAGAAGCTAAAGCTTACAAAAGATCAAACAAAAGATCAAATAATCAGTAATTGATAAACTATCTTTTAATAATTGAACTGAAGCCAAGAGACCTAAATTTCGCTATAAGTGCTGATTGGTTAATAAGATCCAAAGCTTTCGCAAATCCGTATAGATTAAATTAACCTGTAAGTTAAGCAATCCATTAGCAGAGATATTATATTAAATAGGTATATTGCAAATCTGTATGTACCCTATACATACTGCAATGACCCAAGCTATACAAATTTATAAAAATTTGCTCATTCCAAAAATTATTCTACATCCATTATTTAACAAGAGACTCTTCAAATTATTTTTAAAATTGTAAATTTTTGTTGTAAAATTTGTTACCTTGCAATATGGTTTCGCTCCGCCAGCTGTTCACCTGGACGCCTGGTCAAACAAATTTGCTGCGACGTATTTCAACAAATAACCAAATATTCAATTAATTCTTCACTCGCACTTCAATAAAACAATTTTCTATTTAATTTTAACTCACTTTTATTTTTTTCATTCTTATTCAAAATTATTAAAATCAAAATTATCATTTTAGCGAGGCAGAGAAATAACACTCCCACTGGCTTACTTGACGCCAGGCCCTCTCGTATCTCTCTGTCTTGGATAACCTTCAAGCCCTACTCTTTTTACGCTCCCCACTTTCTTTACAACTAAAATCTTATTCACAGTATTATAAATTAAAACAAAACTTCAAAATTATTTTACAAAATAATGAGATTAACTTTTTCATGGTTTTCGAAACACGACAATACATACATTGTCTAAACTTTCTTATGATCGTCTCCGTACTTCGAAGAGCACGTAAAGCTGGTGGTTCCCCTAAGTTGATGCCTGATAATGATGCGTGTTTCAGAAACGCTTGCCCGAACACCATGAGCACAACACGCAATTGTATAACTTACCGAAGAAGTTACTTGAAGAAGTTCGACCTGTTCTTGGAAGTAACAGCCCCGAGCCGAGGGAAAAATTGGAAAATACAAACTTTCACGACGAAAAATTTTTTTAAAACTTCACGACGGCGGAGCGTAGCGGAGCCGAGGGAAGTTCAAAAAATTTTTCGAGGGAAAGTTATTTTCTAAAATTTTCCGTCGGTATAGGGCTGTTTATGCAATAACAACGCGAGAATCACCAATTACGCGTTTCCGAAGATTGCCGAAGGGCGTTCAACAAGAGTAAAATCCAATATGGCTAACACGAGGGTTGTTATTGTTTGATCAACTGTCAGTTTGCTCAACTATTTGCAAGGCGTTATGTTATAACTATGTAACTAACTGTTCTCACACCTGGTGTACCGAGGAAATATTTGTAAAATATTTGCTTTTAGAGACCGCCCTAGTGAAGATCTTTTGAGAAAAAATAAGTGATTTGTAGAAAACTCCACAAGTTCATCGCAGTTCATCGACGAGTTTGTCAACTATTTACTAATTTTGCTAATTGTCTACAAAATTGGAGAGAAGGGGAGGGTTTCCCAAAATTAAAATTCTTTTTAATTAATTGAGAAGATACGCTCGATGATGCAGTCCAGGCCTGGAGATGGGTAGCAAAGACGCCAGAAGTTGGAATGCTGAGATGCAGTTGAGTAATTAACCTCTTACCGCAAACAGGGTCATATAAATATGACACATTTCAAAAATCGACATTTTTAATAGCTCCCAAGTGGTTAATTTTCGTAATTGCATATATGGACATAATTAACATAGTACTTAGTACTTATTATACACATAGATGTATAATAAACAGAATTTCTAACGTTTTAATTTTTTTAAATAATTTTCTGATACTCCTCACAACTTATTCTATATCTTTGATTATTTTTGACAAAACCATAAAAAATCATGCAGTTAAGGGGGGAAGTCCATGTAAATGCTTCAAAAACAGTCATATTTTAGAAATATTTTAGGTGATAAAATAATTTTATAGTTTTAAATTTTTAATACAACTTTATTTAACTTTTCTACAATACAAACAAAAAATTTTTATTTTATTTCTTTTCGAAATGGCGGCTCAGGATAAATTTTCGTCTGTCGTCTCCGAAGCGAGGTCCAAAAGTGCTGCATTTATCCCACATTAACCATTGATCCGAAACAAAAAAATCAAATTGTTTTCTGTTTATAACACATTAACGAGAAGGATAAACCTGTAAAACTAAAAAAAGCGTAAAATTCAATATAAAATAAGCCTTTGAAAAATAAGTCAAATTTAGAGTTGTTTTTTCAACATTGTTAACCCCCAAAAGGTATTTTATTAACGCGAAATATCTGAAATTTTAGGTTTATCCTTCCGATAATAATATAGAAAAAAACCTGTCAAAATTTCAGACAAAACGCTTAGGAACTTTTTGAGGTATAACACGCGCAGTTTTTAAAAATACAGTTTTGAGATAATCACTTTCAAAGTTTTAGTATAGTATAACAGCCAGTTTTAGTTACTTACCGATTAATCTGAAAAACTTCAAAGATTATGTCTTTGAAAATTATTCATATTAGTATTAAGAAATGCTTTCCTTAAATAAAGACATTAAAACACATTATAAAACAAATTGAGATTATAAAGAAAAGAACCTTTTACCTGACGCGTTCTGACTTGCACACACGACACGCTTGGTTATATTACCTATAACTTCGTAAATATTTATAATTTTTTTATTTTCTCTCGTCAGTAGACGCTCAACATACTATATTTTCAGATTATGAAAATAAAAAAGAATCAATTTTTTGAAATTTCTATATGGACTTCCCCCCTTAAGGGGTTAAAACAAATCAGGATGTTTAAGATGATGAAGTGATAGAGAATCTGAAAAAATAAGGGCGAGGCAGAAAATTGCACATAGGCCAACTCGGTAGAGTGAAGCAATAATTGTGATGCACACAAAGAAAAATAAAAAATAGTCCAATTCAATTAATGAATTATGTAAGTTCCAGTAAGTAACAAAATATTTTTAAATTTCTAAATTATAAAAGAAACCTGATGACCTAAAATTGAATTGCTAGGTTTTTGTATTGTGAAAATATTTTGAGACAAAAATAACTTTTTGAAACTAGTGTTTATCTGATATTTGATCCCGTTAAACTATATTTGAACTAAAGTTAAGTGTATTCATGTCAACAAACTGCATCGTTCATCGTAAGAATGCCTGTTTGACATCCATATCCATGCAAACAGCTTTATCCCCGGTACGTTATATTTCATCGCTATGCCTCATAGAATTTCATTAGGTCATCATCGGGAAAGCAAGTGCAGTCAAGGGAAAAGCGGAACACTATACTGACTTTATTAGGGTTGTACAAGGCTTACTACTCCCTGTGTTCCTGGCAGAATCCTTTTAATTCCTGCCATTTGTACGCATTTATGATTTACGTTGGTTTCCCCAGAAACTTTATTTAGGAAGTAAAACAAATTCTATTTCTATATTAAATTATTATTATTATTATTGAAATTTTTGCACTTAAAAGATTTTATTTGGGCTTAGCTTGTAAATACTAGGGAGTTATGCGATTAATAATTAAAAACAGGTGTACACGTGCTCATTCCTACCTGTGATTCATAACTAATGTTAGCACATCGCATCAGTTCACATATTACCATAACGGGGGTGTTTTATATGGGCTGACAATTCACCCTAAAAAACCCATCTGTTATTGTTCGAGTACGACAGTTGCATATATTCCCCCTTTAACTTCATAACCGCGGAAAAATTAGTAATAAGTTCTTTCTTCTAACTTGGCAACCATTTCTTTTCAATTGCAGTTTTTATATTGGCACAACTGTAATTTAAACTTAATGTCTAGAAAAACATGTTAATTAATAAAATCATTCCGCTACTACAAATATTTCAAAAAGTAATAATTGTATAGCAGACTTTTTTATTGGTTTATTTTAAATAGGAAATAAACACGCATATCTCGATTCGCTTGTAGCAATAAGTACACTAATTAGTACATGATTTACAAAATAACTGTAATAATAAAAAGGTTACCAACTTAATCTTTCAATCTTTAACTTATCATAATACCGACTACTGTACGAGTATGTGTTATTAATTTTTAAATCTTTATTTTTATATTATTTTTTAAAAAACAGTTTTAAAAAAATATATATTATATTATAATACATTTTACTATTTAATATGTAATATAGTACCTATATAATACATACATATATACAATACATACGTAGGTATATAATATTATTTATTATATTTTTTATTTATTCATTCGAGCCAATAGAGAATATTTAATTTTAATCAATAGATAAGTGGTTTAGGTAGTGAAACCCGATATTAATCATATAAAATTTTTTAGCATAAACCAAAAAATGCACAAACACTTTTTCGAAATTAAAATGTTTAAGTTATCACAATATATAAATACACCGTATGTATATTATCGCAAACGATAATATCCTTTTAATAATTAGATTATTAGATTAGATAATTTTTTGGTTTATGTTAAAAAATTTAATATGATATTTAATTTTATCTTATATATTTTTTTGACTTACAAAATTTTGAAAATTGCTGGATTTGCTAGAGAAAAAAAATTACGCCGGTAAGTAATAATTCCGACAAAAGTAAAAATATTATAAATATGTCGACGCTTGTATGTAAAATTAGTAGCCATTTCAGCAACTTTCTAGTTTTTTAAATTTTATATTGTTACATTAATAATAGGCAACGACACAGTACAATGCCGACATTTTATTTTCATTAAATTGGAAATTACGTATGTTTAGCTTTTGCTTTTTAAATACATTTACAAAAAAAGGTTTTTAGCTTATTATCTAATTGAAACACACAGATTTCTTTTTTAAACGAAATACATTAATAGCAGAACGGTTTCTAATATATATAGGTAACCAACGTACATATCGCTCTTTTTAAGCAAAACTTGTAATAAAAATACGGCAGTAAGATCAAATCTATAGTAATTATAACTTATAGCCTATATAGGGAAGTTACTAAGAAGAAAGAAGTAACAATTAAGCGACTTTGGTTGGACCATACTAAACTCACCCACAGTCACCTATTTAAAAAAATAAAGGCTCCCAAGTTCCAATTATTTTTGTGACAATTCTATCTTATGTTATATATTAAGAGATTACTCTTAGTATCAGACAGCACAACACGAGGTTTTGCCAAATTGTTTGATAATCTGGAAAGTACTGAAATTCCTACGATCATTTGGTTTATTCAACGAAATCTAAATTTTTTTATCTGTATTATTACCATTTAGGCTTTAAGGTACCGACAAGAGGGATTTTTTCTCATGAAATAATTAAAACTTTTGAAAGTTCTAAATCCAAAATTAAATTTTTGCCTTGGGAAAAATACCTTACAGTGGTATCTCCGAAGACCATAATGCTTTTGAATACTGACTCGCACACAAAATATGAATTTTGAGGAAGAGTGAGATAACTCTGTCTTGGAATTTAAAAATGTTCTAATGGCATTATTTTAGTTGAACGCGTAAATGTAAAATATAATGGTAAAATGTTATGAATCGTTAGCAAATTTTAGTAAAGAAAGGCCAAAAACTGCAAAAATGTAATGCATTTACTGTATTGGCTGCTTTTATGTGGTTAGCCACGCCTATTTGTAATGAGAATTTTTTTTTTCGCTAATAAACTCCTCACCACACCTGAAATAGATCTTTTCCAGTAATAAGTGTGATGGAACCCAGATAGAAAACCAGCTCTATTAAATTCGGAGAACTAGAGCGCAGATCCTAAAAAGAAAGAATTTGCTTCCACTTTCTCAAAATAAAAAACACCGATAATTATGTAACGTATAATGAGAATATTAGTTAGATACGATCTACTATAGCAAAACGTTATGGCAACAATTTCCAATTTACAAAATATGAATCGGCAGCTACAATCTGGCCTACGGAACAATTCGGAACCAACAGTGTTCCCAATGAAACTAAACACAGAAAGGAATTAGCAATGTTAATTATTAGCAGATACGTTTACAAGATCAATTATGACAGCGGTTACACCACCAAAACCCTCTGTGTTTCCAAATCTGAAGACAATGATGCCGACGTGTCGCTTTTCCTCGCTGCTCTGAAGAACCAGTAGCTTGCTGAACTGCACGGCTGAAGAAGATAAAATCGTGACTCGAACAAAAATCGCTTCGCTCACTGATATCGAAGCACTTAACACAATCACGTAACACAGTAGGCCGTCGATGTTACTCAAAAGAATAAGATAAATAGTTGGTAAGCACTCTCTAGATACTGCCAATCATAGAGCACATCACGTTATCCACAAGAATGAATCAATAGCTGCAATCTTTTTATACGTGTCGAAGACTTTTCCCAAGTTTTAGCATAACTGTATTATTTACAAACTGTTTCAAGCAAACATCCATCCCGCTCTGGTGCAATTATTAGTAATTTTATATCTTTATATCGAGTGAAATATCTGCGCTATCAGGTGTACCCCAGAGTTCACATTGTAGTTCCATTCTGTTTTCATTGTTCGTCAATAATATTGGTAAATACTTGATACGTAACTATCTCTTACTTTCGACTGATTTCAAGATCTTCTTACGGATAAAGTCAGTCATAGACTGTTCAGCGTTGCAAATTGACCTAAACAGATTATGTCTTTGGTGACTCCTAAGCATCTCCCTTTCTTTCTTCTCTCTCAATCAAATGACAACACACTAGTGCTTGTGCCAAATAGAAATAGAACTGTCAATCATAATAGTTGATAACATTATTTTTAAAGAGTAAGAAAATGCAAAATTAAAACAATTTGTAATATATTGCAAGAAAGTCAGTGTTATTTAACTACTTGCAGATATCTTGGAGGCATGATCTACGATGATTGACCGTTCTATTTCTATTTGGCACGAGCTTTAACGAAGAACACAAATCGAATGCTGCTTTGTACTCAAAACTGCCTATTCTGGTTAGCTAATTACTTATAATTAATTTGTTAAACACCCTCCTCTCAATCTTTTATTTCTCCTTCTCCTCTAACTATCAAAATCAAGCTCACGTTCTGGTTCCATGCTCACTGGAGTATGTAATCCCTATAAAATTACTCAACGCCAATAATAAACTAAGGCAGCTTCGCTACCATATGCTCCACTATTGCCAATTAGCTTAGCTTAACTTCCCAGTTTGTACGTTACTACAATAGTTCTTATTTCTAAAAATATATTTAGATTAGAGTTTTTAGTATAACAACAGATATAAGAACAAAAACGAACAAAAGTGAGATAAATAGGCCACGGAACACAAAAATTTTCTTGGATTATGCAATAGTTGTCGAAATTACGGCATTTTAAAAATACGAATTAGCAGGGGCGTGTAACTTGATATACCCACATTAACAAAACGCCCGCATAATACGACCGATATCTAAAGGCATGGATATAGAAAGTCGGAAACTATTTCACTTAAAAAAAAAATCGGTTACTGTCACGTATGTGATCACAAGAATTGACCTTTTTGCTATTGAGCATTGGAAAGAGGACAATTTTCTGAGTATATTAACACAAAAATTTTCTTGGATTATGCAATAGTTGTCAAAATTACGGCATTTTAAAAATGCGAATTAGCAGGGGCGTGTAACTTGATATACCCAGTTCTGCCGTACTTTACTCGTGGTCTAGAGTGATCTAGAATGGTCTAGAGTCAGTACTGTAGGCCACCCGTTCAGCATGCAAATTGAAATGTTAACATTTAAGCTTTAAAATTCGTAATTTTAATAGCGTTTTCGATGGGTTTCGAATTATTAGGTTAATTAAAATATCGGAATAGTCAAAAAAACAAGGCCGCCGGGTGCATTCGGCCTTATTATGAAATAACTTATTTATGGCAAATCTCGGATTCCAGGTAAACGTAGATTTGTGTTTTCGAGTTCCACCTTTGGCGAGTTCTGCCATTCTTCTAGGATATTTTTAAATTGTTTTTCGTAAGGTGAAAAAATAAAACAGGCCCGGAGGGCGCCGATTTTTCACATAAATAGCGTGATAATCACAGAAAAATAATTAGTCCGCTGCGTGCAAGAGTGCTCAGTACCGATGCAGACAAGAATACGCGCGCACTCTTGCACAGTGTACCTGAAAGAAGTTTATTCTTGTTTTCTATTGGTCAAATCTAATGTAAACAATAATTTATTTTCAGGTTAGATATCTGAGTTTATAATTTTATTTATAAAATTTCATGGAAAGCACCAACGAATTATTTATGATTTTACGAAATTGTTGAAGATGTTTTGTTACGTCGACATCCTCAATTACATTGAATACAATAATTTGGAGATCAGAATAATCAACTACAAATTTAAATTTGAATTTTTTTTTAATTTAAATTATACAGAACCGGCATTCAAACTAATTTTGTAACTTTTTTAAAGTGACATTTCAATTTATGGTTAAATTAATGTCAAATGATGGAAATAAATATGTCAAACGACCTAAAAGGGGTGCGCAGGAACTACTTTTCAGGAATAGTAATACTAAACGTATACGAGCATTGCAGAACGCGATGACTTTTATACTTGGAATAAATCATGGAATTAGTTATACGGAGTATACTTATTCGGGACTTTATACTTCCATTGTAGAACTGGTTCTAAATGTGATAATTGTTAGTGATGCTTAATGCGCATTCTTGTCCACTACATCGTACAAGAGTGCGCAAACGAATGCCTTGCAATTTTTGTAGTATTTTACTTTATTTCTGTAACATCAAATCGTGAAAGTGCGCACTTCTGCACACCCCTACCTTAATTAACTAAATCTAAGTTTTCCAAAGAATTTTTTTACAAAGTATACAATGAACGAACCAATAATTTTCAAAGAAGTTATTGAAGCCAGTGACTATTTTGAATAATTTCGGAAAAGTCAAATAGTGCAAAATTTGTTACAGTTTTGTCGTTAAAAAATGATTGCAATTTTGCAAATAACTATGTATTTCTTTAAATTATTTTATACAGAGTCTAGAAAATTAACAAGCCAATTGTTATTTATAATTCATAGGGCTACCAAAAGTAAATCGTGTGATAAACTGAAAAAAGTTTATGAATGCGATAGTTGTCGAGATTAGATCAAATAACTCCTAATACAAGGTTGTAAGTAGTAATTATCAATTTATCAGTACACGTAACTTAAAATGAACGAACAATAATAATGGAAATCCACACTGAGCATATGCCAAATACAAACGCAACGATTTCACGGTGAGGTAATTATTCTAAAGCAAAGCAGGAGCACAAGAGCTGGGAAATGCTGATATCAAGTCCTTTTATTGCTTTACCTGATTTTATGATGATAGAAAACATTAAATTCAGCAACTGGACTTCGCATTAAATAAATTAATAGCTTTATGTTTGTAACCCGGAAAATTTAAACACGCCAACAAGCAAATTTTACTATCTTTATAATTTTATTACGCAATAATAATCCAAGTTTTGGTCTTTTAACTTAATGAGAATATAAAATGCTTTCCTATAAAAATCAGGACAATCCAATTTAGTTTTCAAATAATGAAAATTATCTTTGTTTACTTCGATAATTAGAAAAAACATATTTCTAAAAATAAACGCTAAGGTTGATTTAAAAATAATATTTGGAAGCTTTAATGAAAAAATTCTAAATGTGATAAATCATAATAGAGGGTTAACAAAATAAACATAACTTTACTAAAACAATAGGGCCCAAGGACTCTTTGTTTCGATTACTCGCTGCCTTTGCTTACCTCCACCATAAAGCTCGATTTAATTTTTAGAGATTTGAACACAACTTTGATAGCTATTAAATTATTAAATAAGAAATTAATCGAAATATAATTTATAGAATCTAAAATTTTTTCGCTTAAGTTAAATGAAAGTAAAATATCCTCTTTCAATCAAGTTGATCAAACGAAGCTTTTGATTAAATTTCCATTTTAATTTAATTTAAATGTCTTAATATTGAAGGAACATGCTGGCATCTGCCTTTAAGAGGTTTCCTATTCGCTCAGTAAAATTTGAAAATTTAAAAAAAATTTCATTAAAAATTTATTTAACAGGGATTGTAATTTACTTTTTTATTGCAAACAAGCTTACAAAAATTAAAAATGTATTGATTTACGAGATTGTGAGGCAGCTAGGCGGGTGATTAAAATTTGATTTTAAAAAATCAAATTTGTTGCAAAAAAAAGTTAAAAGTTAAAACATATTTTATAATTTATAGCATGCTTACTGAGTGAGGGTAGCCAATATGATGAACATATGAGGGAGGTGAACACGTCAAGCTAATTAAAATCAGAATTTTACTATCCTTTTACAGGAAAACTATTATTTGATTTTTAATATTTATTATTACTTAATTACTTATTTCTGTAACTATCTTATGTATTATTTATTAGCTTTTTTATTAAAATTTATTGTCAAACTATCTGTTTAGTCATACATTATATTACTTCCGAAAATATCACTTTTTCGAATCCAAAATTAAATTATTGATGTTAATTCAAAAATGTAATCTCTATGTAATCTGTGATTTGTAAACATCTCTGAAAATTCATGACAATGTAGAGTGAATTATGTATTATTGTATGGGTGTGAATCGTGGATGG
Source organism: Cantharis rustica (assembly GCA_911387805.1). Taxonomy (NCBI): domain Eukaryota; kingdom Metazoa; phylum Arthropoda; class Insecta; order Coleoptera; family Cantharidae; genus Cantharis; species Cantharis rustica. The sequence goes on from OU426883.1 coordinate 16,029,883, forward strand.
AAAATATTGAAAATATTTGAGATAGAATACTGTAAAAGTTTTGAAACGAAATAAATAGTTAGTTACCACCAAAGAGATATTATTTATTTGCCACTATTCAGTGGCGCAGCCAGGATTTTGTTATGGGGAGGGCTAAAAGATGCGAGCTGTGCCGAAGGCAAGAGCCGCAGGCAAAAATTTTTTGAAAAAAGGGGCGTGGTCATCTTATTTTCGAGTATAATTATTGTGTTACCACTATTACCTACCTTAAATTAAAGTGAGAATTAAAGTACGGCATTTCCGAAATAACTCAGGGCGAAAGATTTATCATTGATTTTTGTTGCCAATCTTTTTATTGTAATATTCGCTATGAGAATGTCTTGTAGCGCCATCTGAATGAACTAAATCCGGAAATATTTTCATTGTATAAAACAATAATATACAAATTTTGAGATATAAACGGGATACTCGATTTTATATCAATCGCTATGAGATGAGAATGTCTTGTAACGTCACCTGTTGGTTCGATGGAGTAAACTAAATCTGGAAATATTTTCATTGTTATTGTCGTGTTTTAAAATTTTTATAAAAAACTGTTTTGTAAATTGTTTAGGGTTGTTTGTTTTGGTTTAAAATTTTGTATCATTTTATGTTTCTTTGCTACTGTTATCAAGTCTTGTACGTATATCTGGAAATCCTTTGCCAGCTAAAATTATGTCACCATATTCAAGCATGTTATTCAATTGTGATCTGAGAATCACTTTTTCTTCCTCCAGCAACTTTTGATTTAACTTGATTAACTTTTGAATTCCGTACAATCAATTATTATGACTCTTGTATTATTGTGGTCAAGTTAAAAACATTCTGGCACATATATCCTCGGGCTGTATCTTTGTCTGGCCAAAATACTAGATTAATATAATCATTTAACTACGACGGAAATATTTTATACTGTCGATTTTATGAGAAAAATATTTCACCTTTACGATCGGGATCAACTTTGCCAGAGGTGATAATTACAAAAGTACCGATATTGAAATACTACCTAGTGATCTCAGTGGATGTAGAAAAATCATTTTCTAATTATAAAAATATATTAATTGATAGAAGAAGGTACAACCTTACTACTGAAAAAATAACACTATTTTTATAGTATTTATTTAAATTTGATGTTGCATATTTCGACAATTTTAAGTTGCATATAATCCGGTCTCTAAATATAACCATAAAAATATAACCGTTCGAGTTTGACGTTTTGTGACAGCTGTCTCGTCGTTTCCAGATTTCATTCACAAAGCTGTCACCATGGGCGCTACAACCCGTATTCGTATCCCTTCTTTTCCAACTCACGTAGCGAATACCTATCCTTATTGGAACGAAGTTCCTTATGGGAGAATGCGAAGGGGATACCCTAATCGGAACCCACGAGTCATAGGTTTCTAAATTTCATAAATTTCTTTAGAAAAAAAGTTGCCTTCACCGGGATTTGATCCCTCGGCTAAAATGTGTAGGCGGAGCCTTTTGCTCTACGCCACAATGGGTATCGTTAAAATTAATAGTGATAAGCTATATAAGCTACTCTTTGCGTATTGCGAATTAAGAACGCGTTAAAATTATTAAACCGACAAATAATTTAAAAAAATACAATTTAATAATTTTAAAAATTAATTTTAAAAATTTTCAGCTGAAAATAAAATCTCCAAAATTAAAAAAAAAATCGATTTTGAAAAATGCCATTCAGATGCAAAAAATTATCTAAAGCCGAATGTGCAAAAAAATTTCGAAAACTTCAAAGATGATCGCGATGATTGCGGATTTACATCGACTTTGACACATCATGCTGAAATCGCTATTTTGGAAATTTTGTAAAGTAGTTTTTAATTTTTATCAATAAAAAAATTATAATAAAATATTTATATCCAAATAATTATTTATTTTTTACCTCGACTAGAACTTGAAATTAATATTTATGTAATAAGGTACTTCGTTCCTATCTGGTGTCCCACGACACCACATTTTATATATTTTTTCAATAAATAGCAGCCTTAAAGTTAAGAATTGAAACTGATTGCTAATTATATCCATAGTAAAGTTATTTTGTATTTGAAATTTCCGTACACACTAAAAATCCGTTGACCACGCCCCTACCTGCGGCCCCCCTTTCTTTGCGCCGGTCCACTCTTGTTAGCTCTTAAGTATAACAGGGGCAACATCTCAAAGTAGTGCCCATAGGCGACAATTTGATAAATCCGCCCTTGAGTGCCCGATGATGCCAGACTTAAATTAACTGGCTTGGCTTTTTGGGTTATTTTTTCATTGCACCGGTAAAACAGCGGCTATCGTCATTAAGAAAAGGAAGAGTGTCTGGAGGGGGCTATAGCCCCCTAGCCCCCCCTTGGCTGCGCCACTGCCACTATTTAATAATAGGCTTTATTTGACTAAAAGATAAATTTATTAAATATAAAGAAATCTTTTTCTCTGAGTAGCGAGTAAATAGAAGAAATCAGATGGTTAGGAACAAACGAATAAAAAAGTGGCTGCTAAAGTTAAAGATAAAATAAGAGACAAGAATCGCAGACCTCCCCCCCCCCCCCCAAGCTAGAGTACGACATCGTTTACACAAAGATATTATAGATACGTATTTACAAAAAAACGATGGCATATGATGCATGAAATGAAGCAATTAAAGTGAGGATTAACTTCAAATATCGATTAATTTCAGAAATAATCGATACGAAGGTTTTAATTTTTCATACAAAAAACACTTCATTCTGTTAACAGTGCGTGTAACCTACGTAAACAGTTACAGTACGTTTGTTTTATGGTTCTTCTTCATAAGCGACATGCCAGCTCCAACCGACCCGAGGACGAAGATCTCGCTTTATGCAGATGACACGGCCGTATACATTTCCTCCAAAAATCAAGACCTCGCTACCGATCGCCTACAAGAAACCGTCAACGACCTCGAACAATGGTTCGTAACGTGGCGCATCGGTGTAAACTCAACGAAAAGTACCGCGACAATGTTTAAGAAGAAACAAAGACAGGTTCGGCCTCGAACAAACATCTTCATGTTCGAGAGCCCAATCCCATGGACTAACACCTCAAAGTACCTGGGAGTCTCGTTGGATTACAGACTGCTGAGGAAGGAGCACATCGAATCCGCCGCAAACCGGGGAAGAGCTGTCTTCTCAAAGCTCTACCCGCTCCTAGCTTCAAACAACAAGATGTTACCAGCAAACAAGCTGCGCATCTACAAGGCCATCATCAGGCTCACCATGACCTACGCCGCGCCCGTGTGAGGAGCGGCAGCCCAAACACACATAAAGAATATACAAGTAGTACAAAATAGATGCATCCGTCACGCATTCTCCAGCCCGTACTACGTCACCAATCGAAGACTCCACGCCGATGCCAAGATAGGCACCATCGACGTGCACATTAAAAGTCAGGCGGAAAAACTGTACAAGACTGCGAGCTTCTCGGACAACCCTCTCATCTCACAGCTAGGACAGTACCAACCAGGCCACAACCGGCTATCCTAATCTTTACATGTTTGTTTTAGGTTCGCACCAAGCGTCGGGTTCATCAAACACCCGGATGCCAAGAAACCATACAAAGACGCCCGGAATTACACCAATTTGCTCGCCCCGCCCCATCGACATCAAGGAATGTCAAGGGATCAAGGAATCAAGAGATGTTCATCAAATGCTAGAGACCCCAAACCACGGATCGCAAGCTCGACCCGCCCCATTGACACCAAGGGACCATCAATGGTCCCTTCAAATACTAGGGACCCCAATCTACGAACTTCAGACCCACACCGCACCGCCACCTTTCTGACCGCATAACCACGCTTCCAGGAAAGTTCTTTGCAACACCTAGGATCCCGCAAATCACGGAAAATTATCCCCATAGACCAAAAACCCAGCCCGATCAAGCCTAGCGCTTCAAATGAGAAACCACATCTTAATAAATTCCAACGCCCGCCGCTCACATCAGTTGAAGGAGATAAACGGTTTCCCCGTGGTACCTCCATATTGCCAAGAAGTTTATCGTTCATCGTTCTTTATGGTTCCCACCTCAGACTGTATTTACTTTATACCAAAAAGATCGACAACATATCCAATGCGGATACACCGCTGAATTAGTAAACGTGCTTCAGGTACAAAAACGTGATAAAATTTGAAATTTTCTTTCAAATTTAATTTTCGAAGTTATAGATGACATTGTATGTCTCTGCTTCAACCCCTCCTTTGTAAGGAGATTAGGATTCAATTTTATTTAACTACCTAAAGTTTCATTTAGACACATCGCATGGTTCAGTTAGGTTATTTGGTAAGCGCATTATTTAATTTATTAATTTTAAAATTTTTTTCAATTTTGTTTGGTATATTTGCTCTTAGTTCTTTTTATTTTTACTGTTATACATAACTGATGATCGCAAATAAACGTGAAATAAAAGCTTTTATATTATGTTACAGGATTTTTTAATTTTTAGTAATTTTTATCATTTTCTATAGTATAATTTTTTCAGATTTTAATTTCTTGTTTATTCAAATTTTTCTAAGTTCAACCCTGTTCAATGTGAATTTTTGTTATTTTGGTTTCTTTAAATATTATGTTTCTTTGTAGTATGTAATTATTTACTTAACAGTTAAAATTTATTATTTTAACATTTTGTTAGGTTTTATTATTTTAACATCACATACTACTAAATACCACATAAATACTTAAATAATTCTAAAAACTTTTTTAAGTTATTTTCTATAGTATAAACTGTAGCCTGCAACTATTTGAATATATAGAAGTACACTACGGGTAGGTCTAGCAACATGAAATGATCCAATACTATAGGTATACGCATTTCAATTTTACTTTTTTTCCTAAATTTTTAAATAATCTTCAAAATTTAATATTTATAAGGGTGCTTTTGGATACATTTTACATAACTTAAATGTTGATAAAAAAACACTTTTCTAAGAAAAATATTTAACAAAATTTATTTTCTAAATTCAAACCTTCGACAGTTATATCTCTTTAAAGCATTTTTTTCAATTTTCACCTTCACGTGACCATAATCCCAAAAATATTAATTTTTCAGTAAAAATGGTTTAGTGCTTTTGAGTTATGAATTAAAGTAAGTAAAACAATGTTGAAAAATTGAAGCTTTTTTTTGCTTTTTTCAAAGCACTGTATCTTCTTTTTTTTTAAACGAAACATTTTACAAAATATCTGACGCTCACTACCAAATAGGAAATTTAACAGACGTCAAGTCGTTTTTCGAGGTACTTTCGTCAAGTAAAAATTTTTGAAAAAACAATCCACTATTACATTATTTAAGAAATGTTTTCAAAATGATCACCCTCATTTTCAATACAGTCGTGATGTTGCTGTACACCAACGCTTTAACAGAATCTCATAAAAAATAATTAAAAGCAGTTACATCTGAAGATCTTGCAGGCTAATTATACTTCCTCTTCTTCCTAAATAAAAATCACATTTCTAAAATAAAATTGTAGACCTAAGTAATAAATTACGCTATTTATTTACAAAAAAATTACAAATTGAAAAATTACAATGTAATTATTATATAATTAAGAAAACATTCAAAGCTATCAATCAATTAATCATTATCAAATGTTAGAAGAGCTAAGTGATTCATCTATTTCATTATCTGCACTTGAAGAAGTCAAATCATGGAAGTTATTGTTTGTTTCCCCTTTTTGCTTTAGGTATATCATCGTTTTCCCGAATATCTTCCGGAAAATTCTATAGATTCTCTTTATCAGCTTCATCGGATTTTCCTATTAATTTATTGAAAATCTTATAAAAATCTTTTCGCGGCATAGTTCGTAAATTGGCTGCTGTTTCAGCTCCAAAACGGCTTCGCAGATATCCTGCCCCATGACTTAAAACGTATTTTCTTGGTGAAAAGCAGTCATCAGAAGAACTATTGTCCTCATCTGAATCATCCGAAATAGTAATAGTTTCTATAACTGGAATATCTAGATCCCTTACTTCTTCGTTCTAAAAATTATAAAAAATAAAAAAAGAATTAAACTTAACAAGTGATCACAAAAATATTTTTATTTTATTGAAAAACTTATTTACAATATAATATATTCAAATGAGCATTTCTAAGAGAAAAAATAAATTAAAATGCTGAAAAGCTAGTGAAAAACTAAGAACTCCAAAATTAGTATAATTTAAAATGCCCCCTTCCCGCATTTAATCTTTCCAGATAAATGTTTGCCATTATGAACTTTAACAATGTGAAAAAAAACAGTATAAACTGGATTTATAATAGAAAAAATTAAAATTTCACAAGGAATAATAATTTTAAATTATTTAGAAATTGATTCCTAAGAAGAACTATAATAATGATAGCAGTTTATATTAAGTTTGGAATAAAATCGATTTGAAAACCTAACTTTTGCTAGGCAATAGAAAAATATATTCTAATAAGAATTTAGATCTATTTTTCCAATTTTAATAATATTTCTGAATTTTGTTGGTTTTTGATCGATAGTGGAGGGTTAGTTACTACGTTAATACCCCCCCCCCCCCGAACTGTATTTTATTGTTTATTTATTTGTTTGTGCATGAAGAAATCCAGGTCGCGAAAGTCTAGTTGTCTCTATTTTTTTTATCTTAGTTGTATTATCATCGTTTTCCCGAATTTCTTCTGCTACATTCTCTGGGTTCTTCTCATTAGCTACATTGCTCATTCCAATTAAATTGTTCTCATTCTACAAATTTAAAAGAGACTTAAGATTATATGGGATAGTTTTTTCCGATATCCCATAATCAATCTTCCTGTTTAGAAGAGCTATCAGATATAAATATAAAATCAATTTAATCGTTTGCATTTTAAAAAGAATTAAAGACGTGGAAATTATACTTGTCTCTCATTACTTTTACCCCCTTTTCTTATTTACTACTTTTTATTTTTACCTTATGTGTTTTATTGTTGTTTGCTGGAATATCTTCCCCCACATTATTAGGATTTTTCTTATTAGCTACATCCTGCATTGTAATTAAATTAATTTCATCCTAAAAATGAAAAAAAAATTAAACAAAACTTTTGCTTTTACTTTTGATTTTACCTCAGGTGTATCAATATCATTTTCCCGAATATCTTCCGCCAAATTCTTTGGGTTCTTCTTATCTGCTACACTGTCCATTCCAATTAAATTATTCACATTCTAAAAATTTTAAAAAAATTAAAAAAGACGGAAGATATTTATATAGGATAGTTTTTTCCCCGTATCTCGTAATCAAACTTCCTGCTCATAAGAGATATCAAAATGTTGATATTGATTTATCTATTTGATCATTGGCATTTGAAGAAATTAAAGACGCAAAAATAATACTTGTGTTCACTACTTTTACCACTTTTTACTAATTTACTACTTTTACTTTTTATTATTACCTTTGTTATTTTATCATCGTTTTCCCGAATATCTTCTGCCAAATTTTTTGGATTCAACTCATCAGCTACATTGTTCGTTTGAATTACATTATTCTCAACCTAAAATTTTATAAAAATCTAAAGAGACGGAAGATTATAATTATGGAATAATATTTTCCCGTTTTCGGTAATCAATCTTCTTGCTTAGAAAAGCTATCAGATGCTAATTTATTGATTTGATCGTGTAAATTTGAAAAAATTAAAGACGCAGAAATTATACTTGTCTCCACTACTTTTACGCATTTTTTACTTTATTACTATTTTTACTTACTACTTTCACCATAGGTATATTATCATCGTATTCCCGAATGTCTTCCGCCAAATTTTCGGGGTTCTTCTCATCAACTACATCGTCCTTTTCAATTAAATTATTCACATTCTAAAAATTTAAAAAAATTAAAGGAGACGGAAGATTATTGGGATTATTTTCCCATATGCCGTAATCAATCTTCCTGCTTACAAGAGCTATCAGATGTTAATACTAATTTATTGATTTGATCATTATAATTTGAAAAAAATAAAAAACGCCGAAATGATACTTGTCTCCACTATTTTTATCCCATTTTACTTATTTACTACTTTTGCTTTTACTTATATTTTTTATTTTTACCTCGGGTGTTTCAACATTGTTTTCCCGAAAATCTTCCACCATATTCTCCAAGCTTTTTTCATCAGCTACATCCTGTATTGTAGTTAAATTATTCTCATCCTAAAAATAAAAAAAATTAAAAGAAACGGAAGATTATATGAGATTATATGATTATATTTTTTTCATATTTTGCAATTAATCTTCCTGCTTAGAAGAGCTAACAGACTTTGATATTGATTTATCAATTTGATCATTTATATTCCCAAAAAGTAAAGATGCGGAAATCATAATTGTCTCCACTACTTTTACTCCATTTTTTTTGTTTACTACTTTTACTTTTTTCTTTTACCTCAGGTAATTTATCATTGTTTTCTCGATCGATCGAACGATTGATCAAAATCGTTGGGTTCTTCTCATAACCTACATCCTCGATTGTAATCAAATTATTCTCATCCTAAAAATTAATAATAATCAAAAGAGGCTTTTACTTTTATTTTTTGATTTTACCTTATGTTTTTCAAGGTAATTTTCCCAAATATCTTCCGCCAAATTCTCTACGTTCTTGTCATCTGCTACATTGTCCATTGCAATTAAATTATTCTCATTCTAAAAATTAAAAATAATTAAAAAGGACTAAAGATTAAATGGGATAGTTTTTTCCCATATACCGTAATTAATCTTCCTGCTTAGGAAAGCCAACAGAAGTTGATACTGATTTATAGATTTGATAAAAACGCGGTAATCATACTTGTTTTCACTATTTTTACTCTTTTTTACTTATTTACTATTTTACTTTTACCTTAAGGATTTCATCATCGCTTTCCCGAATATCTTCCAACACATTCTCTGGGTTCTTCTCATCCGCTACATCCTCCATTGTAAATAAATTTTTTTCATCCTAAAAATTAAAAAAATTAAAGAGACTTTTATTCTTATTTTTTTTATTTACCTCATGTGTTTGATAATTATTTTCCCGGATCTCTTCCGCCAAATTCTCTGGGTTGTTTTCATCAGCTACATCGCCCATTCCAAGTAAATCATTCTCATCCTAACAATTTTAAAAAATTAAAAAAGTTTGAACATTATTATGGGATAGTTTTTTTCCCATATTCAGTAATTGTTCTTCCTGCTTAGAAGAGCTAACAAATGTTGACACTGCTTTATCGATTTGATAGATTGCACAAAAAGTAAAGTCGCATTAATTATACTTGTCTGCGTTACTTTTATTCCCTTTTACTTATTTACTACTTTTATATTTACCATATGGGTTTTATCGTCGTTTTCCGGAATATCTTCAGACAAATTAACTGGGTTTTTCTCATCAGGTACACCGTCCATTCGAATTAAATGATTTTCATCCTAAAAATTTAAATAAATTAAAAATGACGGAAAGTTTTAATTATGGGATAGTTTTTGCCCATATTAGGTAATTAATCCTCCTGCTTCGAAGAGCTATCAGATATTGATATTAATTTATCGATTTAATCGTTTTAACTTTAAAAAATTAAAGACGTAGAAATCATACTTGTTTCCACTACTTTTACCATTTCTTCCTTATTTACTACTTTTACTTTTACCTTAACTGTTTTATCATCGTTTTCCCGAATATCTTCTGCAAAATTTTCTGGATTGTTCTCATCAGCTACAACGTCCAATCGAATTACATTATTTTCATCCTAAAAATTTAAAAAAATCAAAAAAGACGGAAGATCATAATTGTGGGATAGTTTTTCCCCATATTCCGTAATGAATCTTCCTGTTTAGAAGAGCTATCAGATGTTGATACTGATTTATCGATTTGATCGTTTGAATTTGAAAATATTAAAGACGACGAAATCGTACTTGTTTCCACGACTTTCATCCCTTTTTACTTACTACGTTTACTTCGGCTTTGTGTGTGTTATCGTCGTTTTTTCGATTATCTTCCACAAAATTTTCTGGATTTCTCTCATTGCTTGCATAGATAATTCTCATTAATCTACCGAAAACGACATCAAATTCATCTTGTGACATGTTTTGTAAATCGGTTGCCATTTCATCGCCAAAACATATTTGTAGACGTTCTTTCCCATGCTTTAGAACGTAACTTCTAATTGAAGAGATTTCACCAGAATCATTATCGTTGTTCTCATCTGGACCAGAAGCATTATTGTCGGCGTTCACATCTTGATCAGATTCATACAAAGGATCAATATCATCGTCATCTTTAAGAAATGGAATAACTTCTTCGTCGTCGTCCTGAAAGTTTTAAGAAATTAAAAAAAATCAAGCTCAACAAGTGATAAAAAAAATTTGAAAAAACTTTTATTTGTATATTATATTCCAATGAGAATTTGTAAAAAGAGAAGAGCTTTACAATGCTGAAAAGGTAGTGAAAAAGTAAGAACTCCACAATTGGTATAATTTTAGTGTTATTATATTTTTTTATAAAAGTGAATCCCAATGCTACTTTCTAATTAAAATAATTTTCGTCTTTTAATGCTTCCCGCGTATAAACTTTTGAATATAAATATTATGCTGTTATAGACTTTTCAAGATATTAGATATCCTGTTGGTAGATGGGTTCAAAAAGTGCGTCAGCAGCGGTATGATTTGGGTGCAGCCTGAAAAATCACAATTAATCGATGAACCAGGGATGCGTGACTTATTATTGTAAAACTGAAGTTCTTATAAAAGTAAAGTCAGTCTCGACTCAATTTTTAGAGTCAAATGTTGTTAGTATAATTTTAGTTTGTAGTGTCAATTAATAAATTTAAAAAAAAGTATTTCTTTAAAATGTCAATATTAATCCCAAAAATATTACTGGCGCAGTCGGTAGGATCAAATTTCTTGCAATTGAGAACAAAAATCGTCGAAAAATTTCAAGGCAACCACGAAAAACTGTAAATAGACAAGCATTCCCATAAAACCAATTCGGCCGGGAAGCGGAAAGTGAACAAAATCGGAATCGAACAAAATATCTTCAAAATCGAGAATCAAGTGAACAGCATTGCCACAAAAAAACAAGATAACGGATCGAGTAAACAAAATCGTTATAACATTCAATATCGAGGAACTAAAGATTTATGTTCGGTGTCATAAAGCTAACCAATGGAAATGATTTCGTAGTACTAATAACAAGTCAATAGAAATCATCTGTTAACTTTAACGGCTCGTTTGCATTTGAAAAAATTAAAGACGTGGAAGTTTTACTTGTCTCTACTACTTTTACTTCTTTTTACTTTTTATTTTTACCTTGGGTATTATATCAACGTTTTCCCAATTATCTTCCACCAAATTTTCTGAATTCCACCCATCTCCAGCATAGATAATTGCCATTAATCTACTAAAAACGATATTAAATTCATCATGTGTCATGTTTTGTAGATCGATTGCCATTTCATCGCCAAAACACATTTGTAGACGTTCTTTCCCATGCTTTAGAACGTAACTTCTAATTGAAGAGATTTCACCAGAATCATTATCGTTGTTCTGATCTGGACCAGAAACATTATTATCGACGTTCACATCTTCATCAGATTCATACAAAGCATCAATCTCATCGTCATCTTTAAGAAATGGAATAACTTCTTCGTCGTCGTCCTGAAAGTTTTAAGAAATTAAAAAGGATCAAGCTTAATAAGCGATAAAAAAATTTTGAAAAAACCTTTTATGTACATTGTAATATATTCCAATGAGAATTTTGTTTGTACTAAAATAAGAACTCCACAATTAGTATGATTTTAGTGTTGTATTATATTTTTTATGAAAGTGAATCCCAAATGCTACTTTCTAATTCAAATAATTTTAATAAAACCGAACAAATAAAAATATCAAATGTGGTTTTTACAGCATTGTCCGGGCAATGACATCATTGTTCAATACAAAGTGTGCGATAATGAAACTACTATTCTACGGTAAGAAACGTTGTATAGAAAAACTAGAAAACAGGTGCTGCTATAGCGTGCGGTCTACCATCCAGCGCCAGTCTACTGGTTAGGATGGATCCGAGATTTGCCGTGGTTGCGTTTGTCAAAACGTCCGAAGCGAAGAGTGCGGAGTACTCGCTAAAAATATTCCCCTACACCGGTTCTACTTGTTAAAGTGTGCTACTAGGAAGGGGATGGATTACTTGTAGTAGCTGTTCCTTGTAGTATTATTATTCTATGATATCAGCATTGTCCAATCCTTTTTGATCAATAACGTCATTTGACCGGTCAAAGACGTAAATATTACAATCAGATGAAAATATTTACATCATTGTTTACCATTAACGATCAATCAGGTCAATGGCCGGAAAATGGCATTAATGGCCGTTGACGTCAATGATCGATTTACATCATAGACCGTAACATAGTAATATTTAAATTGAAGATGATTCGCGGATAAAACTCCATGTAACTCCACAAATTTAGTATCAAAATTATTCAACTAAAAACTAAAATTATCCATTAAAAGGGGATAAAAATTATGTACAAACTACAAACAAACATAAATAGAAAAATAACTTAAAAAATGAAATTTTTAAGTATTTATTGTGGTATATTTTAGCAGTATGGAATGTATAAATAATTAAACTAAACAAATGTTAAAATAATAAATTTTAACTGTTCAGTAAAGAATACATACATACATAGAAACATAATATTTAAAAAACACTAAAAATGACCATAATACACATTTAACAGGTTAGAACTTAGAATATTTGAATAAACAAGAAAAAGAATTTTGAAAAATTACGTTACTATACAAATGATAAAAAATTTTAAAATAAAAAGTATGTAATACTATATAAAGGCCTCTATTTCACAATTATTTTTAATCATGATGATCACTGATAATCATACCCCCCAAGGGTTTAGACTTGAACAAAAATTTTATTTGAAAATTTGTCTTAGAAAAGTGTCCTTTATCGCCACCTCAAAGGTTCTCCACGGTCACGGGGACACCCTGATCTCATAACATTCAAAACCGATAAACCGTACGAATGGACAATGAATCAAGCTTTCCGCTTTTTCTAAAAAAAAATATTTTAAAAGCAAAATGTTTCAAAAACTTTTTCAAAGAAGAAAATCTCCGAAAGTGGTCAGTAAGGTTTCAGATATTTTTAATATTATAAAGGAAGATATAAACTATGATTTAAAGAAGAAAAAATAAAAAAAGAAAAAATAGAAGCAGAATGATTTGTTGGGAAGTGCCTTAATGAGATTTTGATTTTTTATTTTGATTTATTTTTCTAATTCAGATCTCCCGTTAGTTAGTCGGATTATGTCCGCTAGACTCGAGATTGGCGCTGAGGATTGTTTCGTGCACGGTCTCTATAGTACAACATAATTTTTAATACCCGTTTCCGTTTGTTGATGTCTGTTGCCATTGTTTTTTCTAATCTTATAATAAATTTTATGAACATATTTTCAGAAAATACAAAAACCTGAAATAAACAATTGAAATTCTTGGTCCTACCTACCCCTTTCTAAAGATACAGGATATAATTTGTACTGTAGTGTTTTTAAATTTTATAGTAGGTTTTGCTTCCAATCTTTATCATTTTGATATTGTTACGAAAGAACGTCTAATTATATTTGATGACTAATGTATGACGTCATGTGTGATGAGTCATATATGATAACGGCATTAGTCATTCAAATATAGATGAATGTACGATCTAGAAAATGCGTGGAAGCGCCTGGAAATTCCTGGATGGTTATGGAATATTCTGGAAGGCTGCATTTAAGTATAAATGCAGCGCGATTTCCTGTCACGAGGAATTCCAGTTTGAACGCGCGACTGTTAACCTAAATCAAGTGAACATAAATACAGTGAAGTGATAACGTTATACCGAGTGTTTAAATAAATATAGACCTAGTGTTAAATATAAATTATAGTGTAAATAAATTGTAGTGTAGTTAGTGTTAGTGTTAATATTAAGTTTAGTAATTGTTATTAATCGTATCTGTAAATATTTGTATTAGCCCTTTAGAAATAAAAAAACGTTTTAATTTTTGTTACAATATAAAAAATATGGAATTATTAGGTCGCCGTTAGAACTTGAAAGATCGTTCAGGAAGTTAGATCGTTTCTAGTTTATTCATTATAATTTATTCAATTCTTGAAAAGTTAGCCTCCCATTTATACTTTTTCTATGTAAACAAATGAAAATCGATAGGAAATCGAGCGTTGAGGTTTGATCGCGTGTTTTTAACGTTAGGACGTTATTATTTTATTTGTAGTAATCAGGGTCGGTTTTAGGCATCACGGGGCCTCATGTTTCTCGGGCCCCCTTTCTCTTAGTTTAGCGGACGATTAATATTCCACGATTTTCTAAATGACCGTAAAATAATATCATTTACAAGACACAACCAGATTTGTACATAGTATTATATTATTGCTTTATAATATTATAAATTATAATATGCTTTGATTATTCCATCATCACTTGGACTCGATTGTCTCGAGAGCAAATAAGATGCTGGGATTCATCAGCAGGTCGACTTCTGAGTTTAGCGACATCCGTGCTTTGACCACCTTGTATTCATCGTTTATGCGATCAATTCTTGATTACTGTACGATGATTTGGTGTCCATCGTACTCTTCGCGAGTTGTCAGGCTGGAGAGGATCCAGCGTAGGTTTGTTAAAATTTTGTGTTTTAGAAGTCGCATCCAGTACTCCTCCGAAGTTTATGAAATGCTTCTGAAGTACTTTAGGCTGATGAAGCTGTCTGCAAGGAGGTCTGTCTCAGATTTAATGTTCATATACAGATTGCTAAATAATGTTGTCAGTTGTCCGGAGTTACTTGAATTATTCCTGTTTCATGTACCTGTGAGACGTTCGAGAGAAAATCTAATTTTATTCGCGAGTTTTCACAGGTCTACGTTCGGTCAGCATTCAGCCATGTCTAGATTGTGTCGTCTTGAAAAAAATTATTTTTGTGCAACACAAAGAATTAGACTTTTTTCACGGGAGTGCAAGTAATTTCAAAAAAGAGCTAGTGGCATATTTCGATTCGGTTTAGTCTTGGCTTATATTACATTTATTGTAATATTTTGTTTCATACTGTCATTTAATGTTTGATTGTTGTATTCTGGTAATGGTGTAGAAACCGTTAGTATTAAATAAATAAATAACGAACGCACTGCGCTATTAGCGGCGCTAGCGATATTCCTGGATATTATGTAGTATTCTTATGAATATATAGACTAATAAAAATAATTTTTGGATTCTGGTCCTGGTCTCGAAACGGCCGCTTGTTCCGCTTATAGGATAACCCGGCGCTGGTAGTAATACTTAGTTACTCGAAAAAGTATTCAGACGCTCCTATGTTAGCAATGTAAATTGTTCCTTTTGAACACGTTTTTACAGCAATACCTATTGGCAGCGGCGTAGCTAAATGATTTTCAAGACACTAATGATACTATATTTGAAGGCAAATTGCTAATTTCGCATCAGAAATGAAAAAACCATGAAGGAGAGCTTTCAAAATATACAATGGAAGCTTTTTATCAGTTCAATATTGATGTTTCCGAATATTATATATATTATTTTAGAAACATTAGCGGTTACTACAGTCTCTGTAGAAAGAACATTTTCCAGCTTAAAGCAAATAAAGCCAAATTTGAGAAATAGTACGGGCGAGAATAGGTTAAGCGGTTTAGCTTTACTAGCAGTTCACAGAAATGTGTCTATATTAATGTAGAAGAGGTTATAAATACTTTTGGAATAAAAAAAAGGCAATGATTTTATAATTATAATTATATTATAATAATAATAATTTATATGACTTAATTTTTAATGTTTATTTATGTAGTTGGAAACTATTATTATTGTCGTTAATGTAAAAAATGTCTGACAAAACTCTTTTTTCGGAGAAATTATTTTTTATTGTAATTTTTTAACTTTCTATTGAGGGCATGACCTTGAAAATTTGAAAAAATTTGCGCGGCGCTATTGAAAAACGGCTTGCTGCGCTCGCAGGCCCTCCCCGAACGAAATTCCTAGCTACGCCACTGCCTATTAGACATTTTTTGTCGAAAATTGCATTGTCTTCATTTTTGTTCCTCATTTGTTCTTCATTTTGGACCGAGAGTGACTTAAAGCAGACTCGGTAAAACTTTTTAATAAAATTAAAAATGCACAATGAAAGTTTTATGGCAGAGCCGTATTTAGACTAGATTTTCGGGGGGGGGGGGGGGTTAAAAAAATTAAAAAATAAATAGCTAATTTATTAAAATACAAAGGATAAAAAATATTCAAAACAAAAAATAAAAAATATTTAAAAAATAAAAAAAAACTACAATAAAAAACAAACATAAAATATAAAATTAAAAATAGAAGGAACTCAATAAATAGGTAAATACCTAAATAAAAAAGTTTAAGTCTCAACTTAAACCGTCAGTCATGCTAAAATCGACAAAATAAATGCAATTTAAAAAAACTTAAAGTACCAACTAAAATCATCTTGCACTATGAAAATTTATCCTAAAACCAGGTCACGGGGATTGGCATAGTTCTATGACTGGACATAAGAATAAGAGCTAGTCTTGTTAGCCTTTCTTATCCAGTAGAATTTCTTAAATAGCTTTTCCCTTTTTTGAGTGAAAAGAAACTTCTTCCCGGGGTGGCTGTTGTCACTAGCAGGGTACACAGTATTTGTAGAAGCTTATATATTGCCGTGTTACGAAAGGAGAATTTGAACGCCTCAGTCCCTCAGTTGTAATTTTTGAATTGATTTGAAACCTTTGGGCTCAGTTGTTCAGTTGTAAGTTAAACCAACAGATTTGGATTAATCAATGAAATATTACGTTGAAAAGCTGTTTTTTAAAAAATATTATTAGTTAATCTAAATTTTTTGGTTTAGCCTGCAACTGAACAACCGAACCTTGGTGATTTTTTTAAATTTAAATTTTGTTATATTAATTTTTGAAATGTAATATTTGCAGAAAGGTGAGTAGAAAGAGATTTTTTTGCCAAGATGACGGAAACGACAAAAGCCTAGATTTTGCTCCGCCGATTTTTTGAGTATAATTTTGTGCAAGTAGTATTTTTGAAATTAAGATTTTATTTTTGAGTATGGTTATTGAAAAATTTTGTTTGAATGCTTTCAAACTTTTGGTCGAAAGTGACCGCAAGAAAGTTTAAATTTTGTGAGAAGATTATTTAATTAAAGCAATTTTTTTTTATTTGAGTTCGATATTCAGAGAAAATTTTGATTTTTGTGAACTTTATTTAAAGGGTGAAAATAATTTGTCGAAGGAGCGACAAATTTTGATTACAGATTGACTTTTGGGCGTTATCGCGGATAAAATTTTGTTGGTGCCATTTTAAAAGTTTTGTTTACCACGATATTTTTAATAACTTTAACCTTATTTATATTTTTATTTTAAACTCTCTTGTAAAAAACCGTTGTAAAAAACGAACCCCAAAATATAAAATAATTTATGGGTTTACAATAACCACTCTAATTTATTGCGGAAGTCTTATTTTAAGCTATGCTGCCCATGATGGTTATAAAATTTGTTTGCTTTAAAATTTTTGGTTCAAACAATTTATAGCAATTTAAAATTTTTACCATAATAGTAAGAATTAAGATAAAATACCTGATTTAATTTATTAGAAATATCTCTTTAGTTTTAATTTTTATTTAAACACTTCAAGTTTAATGTTTTTTTTATAGTTTTAAAGATTTTTTTTCTGATTTTGTTACGATTTCAGTCGGACTTCTAGTACTTTATTTATTGATAAATAATTTCGGGAGGGGTTGTAACCCCTAACCCCCCCCCCGTAAATACGGCCCTGTTTTATGGTTTCCTTAGTAGATTTCCATGGAATTTTTACCGAGACTGCTTTAAGTCATTCTCGGTCGAAAACGAAGCTACGAATAAAAAAGTGCATGAAAACAAAAATGAAGAGAAAGAAATTATCTACAAAAAATGTCTGAAAAGTATTTTTGTAAAAGCGATATTTTTATATGCTAAAAAGAATTTTCAAAAAGTACAATTTACATTATTCAGATAGGAGCGTCCGAATACTTTTTCGAGTAACTGTACTACGTAGTGATCATCTGATTTTAAAGAAATTTTCCATGCTAAAAAGAGCCTTTTTGTTTACTTATCCATGATTTGAATCAGCAGCTGATTTTCACTAATAATATGATATTTTCCAAATTTTTGAGATGTGCAATGTACTGGGCAAAAAAGATGTCGAATTTTAATTAATTTATTACAAATAAAGTAATAACGACCTAACGATAAAAATACATAGTCTAACTTGAGTGTTCGATTTCCATTTTATCGAAAAAGTGTAAATGGGAGACTAACTTCCCAAAAATTTAATCACGAACAAGCAGTGACGCAGCCAGGATTTTGTTATGAGGGGGGGGGGGGGGGTAAAGGATGCAAGCAAAGCTAGCTGCGTAGAAAGTGCGCGCCGCAGGCGAAAATTTTACGGAAAAAAGGGCGTGGTCATCTTATTTTCGAGTATAATTATTGTGGTACCACTGTTACCTACCTTAAATTGAAGTGATAATTAAAGAACGGCATTTCCTAAATTTCAGTTATGCTGCAATAAACATCACCCAATAAGTATTCGTACAGTAACAAACAAAACGAAGTTGTTAGTTTTAAATTTTTTTTTAATATTTAGTGGGATTGCCCTTGGCATTAATTATTGCCTGCAATCGCCTAGGCATTGAATTTACTAAATTTTGCGTCACTGATGGTGAAATATTAGCCCATTCTTTTTTAAGTCATTCTTATTACATATTTTTCGTTTTCTTATATTACGCTCAAGATAATCCCATAAATGTTCGATAGGATTCAGGGCCGTATTTATGGGGGGGGGGGGGTTAGGGGTTACAACCCCTCCCGAAATTATTTATCAGTCCGACTGTAATCGTAAAAAAATCAGAAAAAACAAAAACAATCTTTACACTAATAACAAAAACATTAAACTTCAAGTGTTGAAATAAAAATTAAAACTAAAGAGATATTTCTAATAAATTAAATCCCAAATTAAAAAATCGGAAATTCGTATTTTTTGTATTCGGCGATTGGCGACATTGGATTGAATACAGCTACTACTAAATTGCAAAAATATAAAAACTGACGATGAAGAATATAGAAAGACCCTATAAATTTACAGTACTGTGTAAAAGATCTTTTGAAAATTTTTTTCCTTTCAAAGAAAAATAAATTTTATGACTATCATCGGCAGCATAGCTTAAAATAATACTACCGCAATAAATTAGAGTGAGCATTGTAAACCCATAAATTGTTTGTAAATAAATTGAAAATATGTACATTCGCTTAAATTTGTGAAATTTTCTTTTAGTTTAATTTAGTTCTTCGTTTTGACAACATTATTTTACCATCGCCATCGGTAAAATAAGACTTAGTTTGTGATTTTTATTCAAATTTTAAAATTAAAAAATTGTATTTAAAGACTGTTTTTTACAAGAAAGTTTAAAATTAAAATATGAATAAGTTTAAACGTAAGTTTAAAATATTGTAGTAAACAAAACTTTTAAAATGGCACCAACAAAATTTTATCCGCGATAACGCGGGGCGTTAATTCAAGAAGTCAACCTGTAGTCAAAATTTGTCGTTTTCTCAACAAATTATTTTCAACCATTAAATAAAGTTCAGAAAAATCAAAATTTTCTCTGAATATCGAACTCAAATAAAGAAAAATCGCTCAAAAAATAATCACTTTAATTAAATAAAGACAATCTCACAAAATTTCAATTTTTTTGCGGTCACTTTGGACCAAAATACTTTCAAACAAAATTTTCCAATAATACTCAAAAATAAAATCTTATTACAAAAATACTTGCATAAAATTATACTCAAAAAATCATCGGAGCAAAATCTAGGCCTTCGTCGTCTTGGCAAAAAAATCTCCCTCTACTCATTTATTTTTTAATATTTTTAAAACCCCCCCTGAAAATCTATTCTAAATACGGCCCTGATAGGATTAATATCTGGACTTTGGGGTCAGGGCCGTATTTACGGGGGGGGGGGGGTTTAGGGGTTACAACCCCTCCCGAAATTATTTATCAATAAATAAAGTACTAGAAGTCCGACTGAAATCGTAACAAAATCAGAAAAAAAAATCTTTAAAACTATAAAAAAAACATTAAACTTGAAGTGTTTAAATAAAAATTAAAACTAAAGAGATATTTCTAATAAATTAAATCAGGTATTTTATCTTAATTCTTACTATTATGGTAAAAATTTTAAATTGCTATAAATTGTTTGAACCAAAAATTTTAAAGCAAACAAATTTTATAACCATCATGGGCAGCATAGCTTAAAATAAGACTTCCGCAATAAATTAGAGTGGTTATTGTAAACCCATAAACTATTTTATATTTTGGGGTTCGTTTTTTACAACGGTTTTTTACAAGAGAGTTTAAAATAAAAATATGAATAAAGTTAAAGTTATTAAAAATATCGTGGTAAACAAAACTTTTAAAATGGCACAAACAAAATTTTATCCGCGATAACGCCCAAAAGTCAATCTGTAATCAAAATTTGTCGCTCCCTCAACAAATTATTTTCACCCTTTAAATAAAGTTCACAAAAATTAAAATTTTCTCTGAATATCGAACTCAAATAAAAAAAAATTGCTCAAAAAATATAATCACTTTAATTAAATAATCTTCTCACAAAATTTAAACTTTCTTGCGGTCACTTTCGACCAAAAGTTTGAAAGCATTCAAACAAAATTTTTCAATAACCATACTCAAAAATAAAATGTATCAAAAAATACAATGATTACCTATAGTTTTTTTACTGAGTTTTTATTTACTGATTTCACATTTTTCACATTTAGCAAAGTTATACTTTCGGAAATCTATGAGCGCATCGCTAAATTACGGCGATTTAATCGCCCCTGATGCTTTGTTAATATTTTCTCAATTCTAAATCTGAATTAGATGATACAATTTTAAAATGTAAAAGCTTGGCAAAAAGTTGAGTTGGGGTGGGGCTTTTTTGCCACGATGGCGAAAACGGCGAAGGCCTAGATTTTTGCTCCTAGATTTTGAGTTCTTATTCTACAAATAGTTTTTACAATTGATTTTTTTATACGAATATTGTTAATTCGAATTTTGTTATGAGAGTATTTTTGATCAAAAGTGGCCGCAGCTAAGGTTTTGATTTTGTGAGTTTTTCGAATTTTATTTGATTATTAAAGGAGATTTTTATTGGATGAGCTATTTTTTTATTGGATGAACGATTATTTATTTGAAATCATTAATTTGGAGTTATATTAAATGTTTTAAATATTGGATGAAAATTTATTAAAGGAACGAAACGCAGTTTGATAAGCCGGACTGCGGACCGGTATCATAAAATTTAGCGAAACCATTTTAAATTGAATTGGAACGAAAATTTTTAAAATCGAAACTTGCTAATAATTTTCCGAGAAGAAGTAATTAAAATTATTGAAGAAACAAATTTTTTGAATCGGCGACCTTGAGTAAGCCTGACTGCTCCCGCAGACTAGAGCTCACCGAGCAAAAAAGTGTTTGATTTTCGGAAATTTTACACCAATATCACTAAATACGCAACCAATCTCTGACCGCTTGGTGTGGAGTAGACACAGCAATATGTATAAAATAATAAAAAATAACTGTTTATATTTTCTATTAAGGGGGGGGGGGCACCGTGCACGTGTGCCTAAGGGCGCAGAGGTACCTTAATCCGCCCCTGGTATCAGGTAAAGTACGTGTAGTCAAAGTGCTATTAATGTTATTAATGCAGAAAAAATGAAAAGGATAATCTCGGGTTGTCAGGATGATGAAATCAAACAAAAACTTACGTTAAGTCAACGTTTCGAGGGATTTATTCCTCCATCATCAGGGCTGAAATGAGGAGAAACAAATGGTTACATTGGCAAACCTCAACAAACAATTAAGCTGTACTCACCAAAACGCAAAAAGATATAAGAAGTTTGGTTACATGTGAGGTGGCTACAGAGGACAGCCAATCGACATGGGCATTTATGACAGCTTATTACTTATATTTTATATTTAGTAACTCTATTTATTCTCTGTATGTTAAGAAAATTATCGCTTTATACTCTATTGATTGTTATACCGTTGGCCCATGTCGATTGGCTGTCCTCTGTAGCCACCTCACATGTAACCAAACTTTTTATATCTTTTTGCGTTTTGGTGAGTACAGCTTAATTATTTGTTGAGGTTTGCCAATGTAACCATTTGTTTCTCCCCATTTCAGCCCTGATGATGGGGGAATAAATCCCTCGAAACGTTGGCTTAACGTAAGTTTTTGTTTGATTTCATCATCCTGACAACCCGAGATTATCCTTTTCATTCACGTGTACTGGAGAAGAATTATTCGTTTATTAAATGCAGAAAGAAGTAAGCAGAAAAAATTATTAGCAGGCGTTTTATATTACATGTACGAATACTTACTGGGTGACGTTTATTGCAACACAACTGAATTTTATTTTTTTGTGTTAAAATTAAAACAATTTTTGGTAACTTTTCTCGTAAAATTGTTAGTATATATTTGGAAATAAACGATTTATAAATAATTTTTGAAATTAGTTATTGCTGAAAAGAATGAGAACGTTTTTAATTTAAAATCTTCGAGTGTACGAATACTTTCTTGAGTCACTGTATATGTTAATTATTGTCATTTTTATTGTTTTTTAAATATTATTTTTCTATGTAAGTATGTATTTTTTACTTAACAATTAAAATGCAATATTTTAATATTTGTTTTGAGTGTAATAGTGTTCACGTTTTGTTAACTATTTTCATACTTTGTTATGTTACTTATTTAAACTAGCATAATTTTTTTCGCGATATAATCAGTCACTGGTTAGACGGCTCTTTGACTGCACCGGCCCATCGGGCATTTGCCCAATCTGCCCTATGGCCAGTCCGGGCCTGCATGAACGGAGGAAGTATGAAATTTAATACGGTCGGGACATAACCTTGCAAGATTCGAGCAAGACAAAACTTTAAAAAAATTTTTGTCTTGCTATAGCACGACTTTTGCAAGCTTTGCGAGACTTCTCATCGTAACCATCGCTAAAAATGCCACAGTCAGATGTAATTAACAGATAGCAACTAAAACATGAATTTATTCTATGTAAACACCGTGCACCAAATTCCAACTATATTGGGTTGGGGAGAGTTAGTAAAATAACTCAAAGTAGCCTACACAAAAATCTAGGAAAAAAAAAAATCTACGGGCGCGCCTGTTTCCCTAACATTAGCGGACGCGCAACGGTAATTTACCGTCTTCGGTTTTTCTTTCGTCGTTCTTCCAAAATCTTTAAAATTGGGATAAATACGATAAAAACATTATAATACTATTTAAACGATAAAACATTTTTATTAAAATTTGAATAATAAAATAATAAAATAAGCTAACACAGTAGGGACAGGGATTAATTTGTAATCCCCGTTTTTTAAGTTCGCGCATTATTATAAATAAAACGGTAAACTACCGCCCACGCGCCCGGATGAAGTTAAAAAATGAAATCTTACCTCGAAATTGTCTTTAATCTGTGCATTCTCTGGTTGATTCCCCTTCATAATTTCGTCTTATATTTGCAAAATTACAGTTGCAAATTTTGCGTAGAGCTTTTTCTGATTCACTGAACAATTAAAGTTAAATGTAATGATCACTTTTTTAATGACAAACGGTAACATTTTCTTACCTCTGTTAATTTTAATGTCGTAGGAATTAATCACTCACACTCACTATTACCACAAGAAACTCATTACGACACACAAATTCACAAGATGCCACTACACGGTGGTGTTGTGGTGACCATAGTTTCATCTTATCGCGAAACACTGCGTAAGAAAGCAGCACAGTAGAGCGATAAGAACATTTTTAAAAACATTTGAAAATTTGTTAAATTGACGAAATATTAAAAATATTAATTGACGAATTTTACGTTTAAATTAACGAATATTACAAAAATTATATCTAAATTTTAGAAAAATCAAAAAATGCACAAAACAATTTTTAAAACTAAACTTTTTTTAAGTAACTAGAGAGAGCAAAAATTCCGTTTTTAGTAAAAGCTTTTTCTTAACTTACTCTCGGAAAAAAATATCCAACTAAAATAAAAACATTTCGTCAAAGTCATAATATATAATATAAAATAATATAACATAACCAATATAAAAAATAATAAAAATCCTTTTTATGGTTATCTTGTAAATTGCAGACTTTTATTAACCGACTAATCAAAATGTAGACTAAAAAGTTGAAATTAAAAAAAAAAACTTTTTAAACAAGGCTTTTTCTATAAATTGCACTAAAAAGTAAAAAATAATTTTTTAAATAAGAACAAAGAAAGCTCCCTGAAAACATCAATATAAAAAGCGTGGAGCTATTATAGTCGTAGCTATGTATTTTATTATCGTCTGAATTGCACGAGAAAGGGAGTGGAGGAGAGAGGGACTATTTTTGAAAAAGTTTAATTTTGGGGTGATTTACTAAGGTAGGACTATAAGGAATATTAAAGGACAAATGTGGGTGAAAGTTAAGTAGGTTAAGTTAAAGGGAAGGGGGAGGCTATTTTTTATTAAAAGTTTTTAGTAGAGGTAAGGTGAGTCAGATTGACTGTTTTAAAAAACCTGTATATTTTAATTTAATAATTTCCATAGCTTTTAAAATTCCAGGTTTTTACTTTTTTGTTCTATATGTAAAATCTCATAACCCCCCCCCCCGTTTGTGGTTAGTGTCCAATAGGTGTTTTGCGAATACTGATTTTCAGTTATAGACAAAAAATCAAAATGTAAGACAATAACCACAAACAGGTGGGGGGCAGGGGGTGAGTATGAAATTTACTTATAGAACAAAAAAGAAAAAAACTGGAATTTATAGAAACTATAAAAATTATTAAATTAAAGTATTCGCCATCTTTACTAAACAGTCATAATCTGACTTAAATAACTCACCTCCACTAAACATTTTTAATAAATAATATCGCTCTTTATTTTTTCATATTAACAAATAATCTGCTCCCCCTCTAACTTAACTTTCTAGACCTCTATCTACATTTGTTCTTTAATATTTTTTATACGCCTACCCCTAATAAATCACCTCAAAAATATCGAAAAATATTTTTTAAAAACATTCCCCCTCTTCTCCAGTCCCTTTTTTGTGCAATTCGGGCGGTAAAAACGGAATTTTTCTCTTTTTTCTCGCTAGTTCATGGTAATGCTAGCCCTCCCACCATCGTAGATTTTAGGTTTAAATTAGTTTTAATTGTTTGTGCCTCGTTTGTGTGCGTTTCTGCAATAATTATTTTTGTTTGAGCAGATCTCGTTCGCGAAATATCTCGAATTTATTATTGTCGAGCGGGGGGGGGGCAATGTTAGCCCTCTCACTATCGCAGATTTTGGATCAAAATTAATTTCAATTGTTTGTGCGTCGTTTGTGTGCGTTTGTTCAATAATTATATTTGTTTGTGTGAATCTTGTTTGAGAAATATCTCAAATTTATTGTGGGGTTAGGGGAGAGGGATGCTAGCCCCCCCATCGCAAATTTTGGATCGAAATTAGTTTCAAACGCTTGTACGTCGTTTGTCTTGCAATAATTATTTCCGTTTGTGCTAGCACCGTTTGTGAAATACAGACTTTCAAAGTTTTATAAACCTCCGAGCAACAATCGTCAGGTGTTGAGATATGTCACGTCGCAAGCGTAATGCAAGTGCAGTGTTTAAGTAAACACTTTGGTTTACAGCATCAAAAACTGCTACCTAAATAATAAAATATAAAGGACAACATTGGATTTTAATATTTTTAAATCCTGCCAACAATTGAACAATTTATGGTCTACATGAGTGGTTCCCAAACTTTTAGTGTCTAACTACCAGTTAAGCACTACTTCTAAATGAGATCCACTATCGTTGACCCCCATTTACATCTCGTAGACCCTCAAGGGTCAGCTGACATAGGGTTTAGCTGACATAGACGCTTTGCAGGTCGTCGTCGACCCCTGGGAGTCAATATAGACCACTTTAGGAACCAGTGGTCTACATTCTAATCCGCTTCAAACATTCTAAGTTAAAAATACTACAAATTTGGACATTGAATTTTCGGAAGTTATTTTTAAGATGTTCAACCGTTTATTAAAGCATAAAAAAACTTTCAATTTTTTAAAATTTTTACAGTAGGGTTTAATGCAATAATTTTTTCGACATTTTGACTCTTCTCTCCTACTTGTCAGTTAGTGACAATATTTGCACCTATCCATCAGGAAGATCCGTCTGTGTCACAAATTAGCCCCCTCTCCTTTGCTTTAAAATAGGATTAAAAATGAATTTTTATGCAGACGTCATATTTACAAGGGAATTATACGACCTCCGCATTTTTGTAATTTTTGCCACTTATTCTACTGAAAGTTTAGTCTTTCAATAAGAACTCCTCAAAGCAGTAGGGCCAGATGGCCAGAAATTTTCGAGAAAATCGACTTTGAAATATTGTCGAAGGAGTTTGAAGACAAGATGTGTAACAATTAGCAAATAGTTTCGTAGCACAGTGGCGAGCGAGTTAGACTAGGAACCAGTAGGTCCGCGGTTCTATTCCCACCTTTGCTAGTTGTTATTTTTTCTCTCTAGTGCTTATTCACGCCATTTAATTATTGTAAAATTGATTAAATTTATGCTTGTAGACTAAAATGTGTCAACATTTAATTTATAAAATACATTCAATTTTTTTTTAACAAATATAAAATCGAATGTTTTAATTATTATTATTATTCAGCAGGACTAGTTTCATATGTCATCGCGCACATATCATCTGGTGGAAATAATTTACTTAATATTTATTTATAATTTATCATCTGATTTAATTTATTTATTTTGCGATTGGAAGATATAGCAAACATGATGTGGCTAAAAAGCCATGCAAGAAATAAAAAGTTAATAAACCAACATATCCTAAAACTACATATTTTTATCCTAAAATACATTTTCTACAGTTTAGTTATTATCTAGCGTAGTTACTGAAAAGTTATCATGTCTGATATTTATCTATTAATTTGCCTGGCCCCTCGACGAGAACTGAAGACACCGTCGAAGATAGTCTGTGCAGTGAAATCGCTAAATTACGCATGAAAGATGCCCTTGTGTATTACGAGCATTTACTTAAGGAAAATAATACCCACTAGAGAAAAAAGAATTAAAAAAAAAACTAGCGTAGATGGGAATAGAACCGTGGACCTACTTGTTCCTAGTCCAACTCGCTCGCCACTGTGCTACGAAACTATTTGATAATTGTTTCACATCTTGTCTTCAAACTCCCTCGACAATATTTCAAAGTCAATTTTCTCAAAAATTTCTGGCCATCTAGCCCTACTGCTTTGAGAAGTTCTTATTGAAGGGCTACACTTTCAGTAGAATAAGTGGCAAAAATTACAAAAATGCGGAGGTCGTATAATTCCCTTGTTAGTTAACCTCCACACCCCCTAGTCACATTTAATCACGTTTATGACAGTTTTCCTCCTCCCTAGGACGAGTGTCTATTTTTACAATCCTTAGCCGCTATTGGCAAAATTTGTGATTTTGTAGTTGTTACAAAACTAAAAATTTATTTTCGCTTTATTTCACTTTACCCAAAAGACGTCTCCCAATTCAGGAATTTTGCTGTAAGTTTGTCAGCATGCTTCCTAAAAAGTTTTTCTAGCTTGTAACGGGTCTTCATGGGGTCTTAAATTATCCACTTCATTTTGAGCAACTTTTGGCTTTATTAGATCAATAAATGGTTGAGCAATTTTTTTGTGAGCCCCTCCCGTGCCAGGAGGCACGCAATATTAAAAGTTTTTAATACGAACATTTACAGGAATCGTTAAAAACCAATAAATTTGTTTGTGGCATGAGGAAAGCCACCTTACAAATTCCACCGACCGCCGCCATCATCAGTGGAAGGAGATAAAGGGATTGCCCTGGAACTCCATAAAGCCAATAAGTTCATCGTTCATCGTCTCTATTCTCGAACACGGTGGCTGGGGAATAGCTGGGAGGGGATGAACCCGACAATTTGTCAATTGAGTATACCTCTCATCAGAAGGTACTCCAACTGATCAAATTACTCAAGAAAAAAGCACCCTGACTCGACAGTATCACGAACAGGGTCATAGTATAACTATCCAGATCAGGAGTGCCAGCAGTCATATGTATCTTCTATTCCATACTGCAACTCAATCACTTTCCATGTTGTTAGAAAATGGCCGACGTCACCATGCTGCAGAAACCTGGACAGAACTTGCACAACTCTGATTCGTATAGACCAATTAGCCTGCTCTTCTATCTCTGCAAACTTGCCTAGACTGTAATCTTCTGTAGATTAAATACGGTTCTGTAGGAAAACTGTAGACGGTTCGAGCGGACTAAAAACTATATTCCGACCGTCTTCCCTCGGCAAGCATAGTAAACTACCGAGGTATTTGCTAAGAGAACCCTTCTGAAGAAATAGTAGTCATTATGCCCTAACACTAATCTATTTCAAAGAACAGTTTGGTTTTCGTCCAGATCATTCTACCACGCTACAGATGCTGAAGCCAGTAGTACACATCACGTTGTGCTGGAAGAAAAACCAGACAACGGGAGCAGTGTTCCTCGATGTCAAAAGCCATCAACAAAATATGACACCAGGATTTACCCTACAAAGTGATAAAGAGCAGCATCGACCCAGCACTTGTAAGTCTGATTACGTCTTTTCTGTCAGGCCTGAAATTTAGGATAAACTAGAGGGTAGTCGCTCGCTCGACATAGAGGACGATCGAAACATCCTTGGGAGTCCCCAAGGGCTCAACCATGGCTCTCAAATTGTACATCTCCATGTAGCTCATGTTGTACGACACACAGCTCAAAGCACATTACTCAAATACATCAAGCAGTTCCCGAGGAGCCTCAAAGTATAGTCTGCATTTGGCGCATGGGGGTCAACTCCAACTACAGTACGGCAACATAGCAAAAACAAAGTTAACGTTGTTCGGCACAGAGATCCTTTAGAACAAAATCTCCAAATACCTGGGGGTAACATTACAGAAGACTGGGGTGGAATCCCCACATCAAAACGCTTCCAATAAAGTAAGGAAGTCTATGGCTGAGCTTGGCTCCTTGTTAAATGGGAATTCCAAACTAAGTACCAAAACTGCCTGATGTTGGTAAAATCCATGGTCAGGTTTTACGACCCAGTCACTTAAAAAATCTCCAGGTGGTACAAAATATAGCAATGAGATGACCCATGAGGGCCCAATGGTAAGTCTCTAACGAATAGCTGCAGGAGGACTCCAATGTGAAGCTCATCGTCGATGAGTCACCAAGATATCATATTTCAGAGAGAATTCTTGACAAATTCCAGTAAAGACTACAAATTCTTATTCCTACGTTCAAAAAGATTTTGTCGTTTTTTTGATTAATCGTATAACTTACAGAGTGAATCAATTTCACATGATAAATGTCTTTAAAATAGTATTATTTCGTTTATTTAAATTTTTGTTTAAAATTCCTAAAACAATGCATATGTCCTTTTTGGGCACATGCTTTAAAAATTTTTTTTTTAAAGTTATAATTTTTTAATGACATTAATAAACAACATGTAGTATTGATAATAATTGTAAGGTAGATCGTAGATGTGACTCAATACTCACTATCAGTTAAAAAGCATAAGCGCAGTATTAAATTCTTATTCAGCAATTCAAATAATTTATTATTACATATTTCGTTATAAGATACTTGATAACATATTTGAACGTGACAAATATTCGTAACCGACGACAACATTACATTTCTTATTTATCTTATGAATAAACAATTTTGTTTATTATTTAAAAATTATTGTAAATGTGCAGACTGAAAAAATGTAGATAATTTCTCGATTATTTAATCAAAACGCAGTAAAATAATTTTTGGCATGGGAACCTCCACAAGCCAACGCGTGTTTGTTTACTGGTCCAATAAAGCCGAAAGTTGGTCAAAATTAACGTGATTATTTTTGGACGTTACGGCTATTAAAAATTAATCACCGAAATGAGAGCCGTATTTCACTTTCTGAAGTAAAAGTAAATTTTAGGTGTTATGTACAAGATGGTGCAAAAAGTAGCATCCGATTGGACGCAATTGCAATGTTTGTAAATGGCATTAATGCCGTTACAGATTGGTAGCTAAGTAGTATAGTAGAATGGTTTATTATTTTTGTGTCACCTTGTATGTTCAATTACTTTCGTCTATCGACGATAAAATAGTGTTGTTAATGGGCAACAGGAAGTCGCCATTTCTGTCAACCAAGCAACCAAGTCGCCAGTTTTACAGCAAGTTTGCACCAAGAATTTTCCAAATTTAAGAATAATTTTTCTAATTTCGTCATTAAATTTTACAAATGAAAAAAATCAATTTAACCAAAACATTTTTTTCGAACGTTTTCCAATTGTTCTACCGTGCTGCCCCCTGTGTAACGTTTCGCGATTAAAACGGATGTCGTTAGACATGTTCGCCATCATTGGTCAGTGACGCCTTGATAATTTTTGTGTCGTGTTGAGTTTGTGCAACATTTCGTGGAGGTTAATTTTTACAACATTTAATTAATAAAGGTAAAACAAAAATATAATTTATAATTAAAGAAATATTAACTTTTAATTTTATTTGTCATTGCAGTTGAGAAAGCTTTGAGGAAAATTTTCAACTGTCGAAGGAATATAAGACGGAATCATGAAGGTGGATCAACCAGAACAGTATGACGAAATTTTTGGAGTTCCCAACGTAAGTATCCATTTTTAAAAATCATTTAACTTGGGGTAGATATTTACGTCGACTACTTTGAGTTTTTTTTATCGACTTCCTCACATTCCAGTGAGGAATGTTACTGGGTTAGGATTTATGATACAGCAGCGGATCTACATTGAAACTACTGAAGGTGAAGCTTCAGCTCCCCATCGTAGCTGTGTCAGTGGGGCCCCCGAGTAGATATAACTAGTTGAAGTTAGGCAGTTTCGCTTAGGTGTACTTTAACGTTACAGTGTAAAAAATTTGCAGCGGGTTCCTCTCGGGCCCCTCGAGTCTGAAATCTATCATCTTGGAACATTGTAAGGTGTGGGTGGCTTCAAGGTAGACGGGGTTGATTTGCACTTGGTAACTGGCGGGTATTGGGTATGCAATAATTGTGCACGAAATGAATCATCTATGGAGAAGTTCTTCTGTTCGGTTATGGGTGACGCTTTATAAGTAGTAAACGGGGGAATACCCGCAGACGAGAATACATTTTTTAAAAACGTGATTCAAAGAAATTTATACAGCACCGTGTTGCATATTACATAACCTGGCAGACAAAATATTATTAGCTTACACTATTATATTACGAAAGGTCAAACAGTTGATTTGTAATTAAACAACATAAATATTTTATATTTTCTTTTATTATAGTAATTATAATGAACTACTATATTTAGTTTGATTTGAATAAAAATAATTATTAACTAGACTTTTCGACACAAAATAGATTTTTTGTTTAAATACGAAAATATAAAATAGCTCTTACTCTACCCTGTGATTATTTGTATTCTTCAAATTTTAAAATTAATTTTGTTTTAAATTTTAACCGTTTTTAAGATCAACTATTTCTAGTGAAACAACTTGCAAAACCCTAGCCTTAACCGGCGAATAATTCCACCGTTACGTTATGTACAGTATTATAATTATTATTTGAAATACAAATTTTTTCAAAAATCTGTATAACCAGGTAATTAGGCATGGTCTCAGAGGGTGGACCGACCATGCTCTTCTCTCACCCTCTAACCGATTTTTAGCGATAATATTTCACTTTTTTTGTTTTTGACTCTTTTAATAACACAATTATAATCTGTACATCGTAAAAGATAATGACTTTTTACTATAATTTTTATTTTATACATATACTATATACAGTGCCAGACACTTAAAATCGCACACTTTAGCGATTCGCCCAATTTTAGCCCTATGCTAGCAATGATAATTTACTTTTTGAAAACTATTTTTGTATGTAAAACTCGCTTTTACAAAAATATTTTTCAGACATTTTTTGTAGATAATTTTATTCTCTTAATTTTTGTTTACATTCATTTTTTTTACTTTCTCGTATCGTTTTCGACTGAGAGTGACTTAAAGTAGTCTCGGTAAAAATCCAATGGGAATCCCCTGGAAATACCATAAGAATTCCATTGTGCATTTTCATTTTTATTAAAAAGTTTCACTTTTTAATAATGCTTTTTACTGATGTGATATCGGTGTAAAATTTCCGGAATATCAAACACTCTTGCTTGCTCGGGGTAGCTCTGGTGTGCGGGAGTAGTCGGGCTTATTCAGGGTCGAAGGTTAAAAACAATTGGTTCTTCGCTCTCTTGACGAATGGAAACCAAGATTGTAAAAATTTTCGCTCCTGATATAATTTAAACTTTAAAATTTTTATAGTAGTTCAAGGATCTAACCTACAATTTTAAATTAATAATTTTATGCGGTATTTACTGCTGCGACCTTATGCGCGCCTCTACATACAAAACTTCTATCTCGTCTATGGGATACGTAGGTTCTCGAATGCGAAAATTGTTACAAGTAAGACAATAAAATAACTGTTGTATATTTTCATTTTTATTTGCAACTCAAAAATTTTATAAAATAGTAACAATTATAAACAAAAGCAAAACTCACGCAAATAGCCGACCCCAGCTTTTCTGTTGAAAAAACCAAAGTTATCTTTCTTCGAAATAATATCGCGCACAAAAAACACGCGACCTTCTTATCTTCAACTTCTTTCAACCGTTTTGTCTGCTCGATTATTTTCTCTTCCATCTACTGCTTTCTGGATATCTTCAATTATCACCAACTCTTCTTCTTTCTGACTCTCTATTTTCTTTATTGATTCTTCTATTCCCTTGGATATCCTTTGCAATGTGTCTTCTTTTCATTGGTTGTACTTTAATGTCCTTTTATTTTCAAATCTAGATTTTTTATTATTTAAATTTCGGCTGTAGTCGGCATTTGGTGAGTCATGATACAAACATAAAATAATAAAATCAAAATCGAAAAACAAATAACTTACTAACTAGACAAACATAAAATATTAAACATACTGAAATCAAAATAAAGAATACACAAAAATAAAACACACACTGGTAATAAAAAATGTTAAAATAGAGTTTTGCTTTGTTTTGTTCCTCTAGTTGCAAATACAGTTATCTTATTGCTAAGTTCGCAACCCATTTTAATCACTTAGTGCGGACACAACACTACATAGTATGTACTAATCCAAATAATCAATTTAATTATTCTTTACTTTTAAAATATTCGCAAAAATTATCACAGCAACCAAGTTTTCCAAAAATGTCAATGACGATACCTTGTTGCAGATATCGGTCTCGATATCAATTTTGTCGTTTACAAATTTTTCTTTCAAAATTTTTTAAATAAAAATCTTTACCAATTCCAATTAAACGATCGATTAAAAAAAATCTCTTTAATTATAAATTTTTTTCAAAATACAAAGTCAATCTCGGCGGCCACGTTTGACCAAAATATTTTCAAAAAAATTCTCGTCAACAACATTCAAAAAAATTACTATTTCAAAACAAATGGATCAAAAAACTCAAGATCGTTGGAGCAAAAATCTAGGCCTCCGCTGTTTCCACCATCTTGGCAAAAAAGCCCCATTCCAACTCTACTTTCTGCCAACCTTATATTTATAAAATTTTAACCTCTACCAATTTAATTTTAAAATTATTAAAATAAATTTACGATTAACAACAGGGGCGGGTAAATCACTTCGTAACACGATATACATTTATAAAATTTAATTTTTGATATTAATATTTTATTGGGTAACCTAATTCATCTTCTACACTTTTAAGTCGCTAGGGAAATGATTTTACCAAATTTTCACAAAATTCGGGTGTTATTTTCAGCCATTAATTATAATATAATATGTAATATTATGTTTGTTTTATATCATTAATATCTGATAATTATGAAGGTGGTTGAAGAACCTTGGAGCAGTGGCCAATGCCCAACTATGCTATATAAGCATTTTGCTTCGGATCATTGCCTACGGAAAGTTTTTGTTTTTTCAAAACAGGATTTGTTTAAAATTCCAATTTTCGCCACACTTTGCTTTAAATTACTTTGTTTCTTTCTAAATACGACCGCTTATTCATTATGTCATCAACAGATACCAAATTTTCAACACCGAATGCTGACACGCACCCTCAAACTAATTGCAGTTCACCACTGAATTTTATTATTACTAGGAGATTTTTAATATTTAAAACCGTATTTGGTTTTCTCCACACAAATTTTGGTTCATCTGAACCGAAGATATTAAATTTAGATTCGTCAGTGAAAATAACCGATTTCAAAAATGAAAGAATAATTTCTAGAAAATTCATGCCTTTTCCTCCAGGTCA
This sequence comes from Cantharis rustica, assembly GCA_911387805.1. Classification (NCBI taxonomy): domain Eukaryota; kingdom Metazoa; phylum Arthropoda; class Insecta; order Coleoptera; family Cantharidae; genus Cantharis; species Cantharis rustica. Next base: position 16,064,328 of record OU426883.1, read on the forward strand.
GTAAGCTTATAAATGGCGGCCTCATTTGAGCAACTCGACCATGATGATTTTATTTTCTTAATAATCTTGCAATGGTTGAATCATTTAATTTTTTTTTATTTAGATATTTTTCAACACCCGTTGCTAATTTGGGTATAATATAATATAAATTTTCAACATTTAATACGATTTTCATATTTTATAGGCAAAAATGGTCCATGCCTCTCGGTGTACGATTTTAACTGACTGTCACTGTATATTTACTTCTTGTTACTCATTAAACTTCAATATATACGAGTTTTACTTTATACCAGTATAATTTAATTCCAATTAAGTTGTATTCTTGGTTTGATGGAGTTCCAGGGTGGATCCTATAATTATTTGAGAGGTGATTTTCTCTTTGGTTCGCGCTGGGCTAAAAGCCACTGGATCCGTAGGTCCTGAAAGGGTAAAGGTCTACTATTTAATACTTTGTGTATTTAATGTTAGAAACCTGCTTGGGAAGCCGCAGGTCCAGAAATGGGTGTGTCAATTAATGAGTCTTTCTGCGGGTCAAGGGTGGTTGGTAGTTAAGTGTTCGATGAACTTGGTGCCTGAAAACAAAATTTTTGGATTAAACTTTTGAGCCGGTTGTGTCTTATGTTGAAGCCGGTGACCGGACAGTTTCCTCCGGGACATTTCGTACCCGGACATTTCGCTACCATGACATTTCGCATCCGGGACATTTCGTTACTAGGACATTTCGCTCTCGGACATTTTGCTTCCGGGGACATTTTGCTCATGATACATTTCGCTACCAATTTTGGTGCATTATTTCTTATTAATATTTTTAAACTTTTTTGAGCGAATTCTCGGATCCAAGAGATATACGTCAGTAAAAGTTTTAACGAGCTGTTAAATTTTAGTAACTAATGAAAATTATCTCCTAGTACAAGCAAGTCAATAGTAAGCATCCGTTAATTTTAACGGTTTGTTAAAAGTTTTGTGAATACGGGCATAAAAGTATAAATTGAAGCATCGAAATGTTGCTTCAAAATTATGATCCAAAAGATAAACTTCACTTTCTTCGTGGAATTGCTCGTAATTTAAAACGTTCTCAGTTATTTTACATAAACATTTTTTAATTATTTTAATTGTTATTAATTTTTTATGAGTTTATTATTTTATTACTTTATTAGGCTTTCGCAAGGTGGCCCTAATACCGTTTATATGAAAAAACGGTATTAAGGTAAAATATATCCTAGTAATGAAATGTCCCGGGTACGAAATGTCCTGGTAGTGAAATGTCCGGCTGCGAAATGTCTCGGAACGAACTGTCCTAGAACTGTCGAAGCCGGGTTCGTATTTCTCGAGTGCGAATTGTGCGGAGGGGTAAAGCTTTTTCGTTTGGTTTCTGATGTGTTCGAGGATGGTTTTCATCGGGTGACACGATACTCTTGGAGCTTGCTGAAGATGGCTTTTCCCGATTTGTGACGGTGTAGATATATGGGAAGTTTGGCATTGTCTTTCAATCTGAAGTGGATTTCGTTGACCAGGATAACGTCCAAGTCGGAGGTGTAGGCGAAGTGGAATAGCAGGAATAGCAGTTTTTGAAATCAACTGTTTTTAGTGAAACAACCTGCAAAATCCTAGCCTTAATATATTTAGCTTTAAACCTTGAAAAAATTAACAAAAAATATTAAAGAGCTCAAAAGTATTCAGCGTAAAAGGATTATTTAGAGTTATTAGAGAAAAACTGGCTTTGATCATTTCAAATCAAGTTTTCTCGATATTTGTAAAGAGACAATTTTTCACATTCTAAAGGTTAATCACAATAAAATTTAAACACTGTTTTATAAAATCCCAAAAATATAATCAAAGCATTATTTTGATCATAAAGTAGTACTTGACATACTTTGGATTCAAATTTAAAGTAAACTATTACAAACTTTTAATTGTTTTTAATCACTTGTTAGGCTTGATTACTTTTTTAATTTTTAAAATTTTTAGGATTACCAAGGAATGGATCCAGGTTTTGAAGTTCAAGGCGCTTTTGATGATTTGGATGATTCTGAGTCGTCTGAGTCTGAGCCTGAATCTGAGATTGATTCTGACTCAATAAAGTACGAGGATGGCAATGCTTCTGGTGAGTCTTTATCATCAAGAAGTAACATGCAAAGTAATGGACCAGAATTTGTAAGAATTTATTTTGACGATGATACGGGAACCACCTTCCGAGACTTTTCGGAAGAAGAATTTTATAGCGTTATGAACACAGTGCTTGAAGTTTGCGATGCAGATACTAAGAAGCATTTAGAGATTTTGATGAAAGAGGTTCGGGAAATTAATGAACCTAAGGAAAAAGAAAAGGAGACTACTGTGGTTTCCGAGACTTTGGCATCTTCAGATGCAGACAATCAAATTGACGAATCAGTATCTACATCTGCTAGCTGTTCTAAGCAGGACAACTAATTTATTCATAGCTTTTTGTGTTTTCTTAATTACTTAATTCTGTATTGTTTTTTTTTCAGTTTGTTTGCTTCATATTAAATAATGTAATTAATATTATTTAGGTGTATTATTGTGTCTTGGAAAAGTAATTATTATCTGAGGGAAATTAACAAGAGAAGTAACTTGAATTCTAAACTAATAAAATTAGATATCGTTGGCTGACTTTTGGATGGCTTCTTGCCGGTTCTAGAGACTCCATTAGTTACTATGCCAATATTGCAATGCTGACGCTGTGCTGGAAACACATTCAGTAATAAAAAAAATAAATTATACTATTTTATAAGAATTTCCATTTTCTATCAACGAAATTTGGTAAAACCGAACAATTAAAAATAAAAATAAATGAATTTAAAAAAAGTACAAAAATGACTTAAAGCGTGGGGCTATTCATTAAAAGCAAAATCAGTGCTTTTGGAAGCATCTTGTAAATATCAAATTGACGTAAAGGGGTGGGACACCGATTCTAAATAAAATCAATAAAATTTTAAATAAAGTTAAAGAAAAAGAAGAAATAATTGCAGAATCAATAGAAATTCTTAAAAGTGACATTGTTGAGGATGAAACGTTTCAGTTTAATGATCTTTAAAATAGTTTATTTTAAAAATTAATCTTGGAGTATTCTGCGAAGAATACTATTATAACAAGTTTATAAGATTTTATTGTTAATTTCCACCCAATAAAAGCAATACCTCTTTAAATGGAGATCTGCATTAAAAAGAATTATGTACATTTGAGCTTTTAGCCCACGAAATTGATTTTTTGTGTGTATTTATATTTTTTAATGTTTTGAATTAAAACTTATTTGAGGCATTCATATAGCTTTTGCTTACTTCGTTTAAAAAATAAAAATACTTATTTTTATATTTTCTAGTTTATGCAATTTTAAAAAATTACATTCAATTACCAGATGAAGGAAATATGGATATCACCCCCAGCACTCCACAAGTAATCGAAGATCCAATTTTACAAATCTGCAAGTGTCTGTTCTTCGTTAGGACCGTTTAAAATCAATAACATTACTTCATTATGAGGAGAAATATGGCCCACTTTTTTTGGAGCCTGTATTTTCTGCTGTGTTACTTATATTATGGTTTGCATTCACAAGTTACGTAGATATTCATTAAAACTACAAGAAAACGTAAAAATTAATCTTTTTGTTATAATTAATATGCATTTTTTGAGGGTTTAAATATATGGGTAGTATGCCAACTAACCCTAACTATTTAGGTCTAGATGGCCTAAGATAATTTTTGTTTTTTGAGTTGATATATATCATAATTTTTGTGAATCAAAGAGGTAAGTGTAAGTTAGATAAATTGGTGATCTAAGTGTACAAAAAATTACATAAACAGCTTTTTTTTACAAACACATTCATTTAATCGTTGCCTTTAATCAGTTAAGAGCTCTGGGCGTAAAAATATCAAGAAGTGAGAGCAAATATACCAAAAAATTGAAAAAAATTAAAAAAAAAACTTAATTTCTTGATTTTTTAATTTTTAAAATTTTTTTCAATTTTTTGGTATATTTGCTCTCACTTGTTATTTTTACTGTTATACATGACTGATGACCGAAAATAATCGTGAAATAAGGGCCTTTATATTATGTTACAGAGTTTTTTAATTTTAAGTAATTTTAATCATTTCTATAGTGTAATTTTTTCAGATTAAATAGTGTTATTGTCCTTATAAGTAAGTTTTGACTTAAATTTTTAATTTAACGTGAAAACAATTTAATTATATTAATTAAAAACTTTTAGGATCTGTTTAGGTGTAGATTCAAAAATAGTAGCGCTGTATGGGGTCCTTTTTATGTAATAGTCTAGAGGTAATTTGATGTATTTTAATATAATTTTTGTTAAAAATGATTTATTCTATATCAAAAGTTATTTTTCTAAGCTGTATTATATACAGTGTGTTTTTATATAATAAATTGTATTTTTATTAATTTCAAATTTTATTCACACTGTACATACTGGTACAACTATAACAACAAAAGAAATAAGATAATTCAATGTAATTTAAAACAATTCAAAAGAAAATTTTTATAAACCCAAATTTTTAACTAAAAATTTTCAAACTGCAAATAAAACTACATACAAAAGAATTTTTTGGAGAAACTGCAACGATTAAGCCTACTTGTTAAAAAGATCTTTTAAAATGATAAAAAACTATAAAAATTATTTAATTTAAAAATAAGGCGTTTAAAATAAATTCCCTTCCTTCCCTCTACTTTTTTGAAAATGCAAACTGTTTGCCATGTATTTTAATACATCCCTTATTTATTTAATTAATATTAATAGAGATTTTCATATTTATTTACTTATATTATTTTCTGTTTAGTATTCCTCACTCCCCTCTTGTGCTTTTTTCAAATTGCAAACAATTTTTATACTGTCCGCCCTGTATTTTAGTAATTATATTCCTTACTTATTTAATTAATATTAATAGAGATTTTGATATTCATTTTCTTATATTATTTTTCCTTCAATATTGTCTTAACGTTTTTATTTAATTTATTTTTTATATAATTTATTTACAAAAAATTTAAATTACATAGATAGTATTTTACACTGTACTTTATTCTTATCAACGTAATTAAAAAAAAATTGTGGATAGTTGGAATTACTTGGAATTTTACAAATTTACGAAAATCGTTTTTGATAATTTTCGAACATGTGGAATAATCAAATATCGTGATAATTGGACCACATATTTGTTATAAATTTTATTAAAATAACAAAATGAAAGAAGTAAGTGAAATAGTGATTGTAAATAATTAAAAATTGTTTTTAATTTAATTTATTTCAGAATCTATGTAGAATTTGTGGTCAGTGTTTTTGTTGTAAGAAGTGTCGATTTAAACATGAGGATGTTAAACATAACGTTCATCCAGAATGTGATATTTGTGTTTATGGCAGATGTAATTTAAATGATTTTAGTAATTCTTTGGTAGAACATATTAAAGAAAAGCATTTGCCTGTGCATTGCTTGCGGTGTAAGCAAGTATTTTCGACAACCGCTGATTTAATATCCCATGATAATTGTGTGGTCAAAATCGAGAAAAAAGAAATTGTTCCAGATATACTTGATTCGACAAGCGAGATAAATTATGATACTCCACCAACTATGGCCAACATGCACAAAAGCATTTTAAGAACTAATAAATCCAATTACAATCGCGGTGGTGATGTTACTACCAGCACTCCAATGCAGAATAATAATGAACGCGATATGATGTTAGATAATATACAGGAGGTGATCACTCCGGTAGATTCGATAGAAAACAACGATAACGTGAAAAATCTTAACTCTGTTATCAAAATAGGAGTTACGCCTTGTATTAGTGAACAATCAAAGAATGGTGAAGGGGCACTCAAACGAAGAGTTACTTTCGTTGAAACTCCCACCGAATATACTACTAACAAAAAAAACTATTCAATATCGAGTCAAACTTCGGGAACGTCAGGAGAACACTTTTATTCAGGTAATCTAGATTCATTAAAAAGGAGATCACGTTATTAAATAAATTCCTTTTTGATGGAACTTTATTGGGTATGAGTCTACTGTGAAGCGAATCCTTCATTAATAAATAAAAATATTTTTGAATGCAAAATCTGGTCCAGTATTATTCACTACCAAACTGTTAAATAATTAACAACTCATTTTATCTTCTTGCAAAACATGGCAATATATGGTCGATTGCAAATTGCACCAATAATTAAAAGGTCCCGTAATCTGGCAGGTTGATTGCACCGGGTTAAGTCAGACTGTACCGATGGTCAGTAAATAATCTATTTTTAACCCAATTAGAAGATTAGGGTTTTAATTAAATTAGGTGCTTAATTTATTTCAGATATATGATTTTTAATTGGGTTAATTGTTATTTAACAAGGTTATTTTGTATAAACTTTGCTTTTTTTTAAATTGCCTGAAAATTCAAAAAATTAATTTTTTAATCCTTTATACATCGGTAGGATTACTGTCTAGTTTAAATAGCAATTCATTCTATTAGCCTAATTTAAATCGTTTTTAGAATTGGAACAGTGTACACAGAGAAAACTGTCCGCTCTCTTTCCAGTAGCGTAAATAAATTAGTGTGCACATTGAAAAAAATTTATCTGTTGCTAGTAGCACAATTTGTCGAGTTGGACCATCTAGCGGGATGTTTTTAATGGTACAGCGCTTGTCAAAACTTTTGAATTTGACAAGCGTAACAACGGCACTAAGAATTTTTCATCGATATAATAAATTTTGTTCATCAGCACAAATATGATTTGAACGATTTCAGCCAAAAATGCTAAAATTCGTCACCTAAAGGCTTTTTTGCCTTTAGCCTTGTGTAATTCCACCTACTTAGTTATGGCATTGCTCATGATTTTTTCTTTGTGTCATCATGTTAGTACATATTCCTGGCTTATCACTACAATATTGTTTTCTTTTAGTTGATAATTTAAATCTCAAAAACTTATCAAATGATTATAAAAAATATAGAAGCCAAGTAATCCATAACGGTAACTTCAATACATGTATGTATGCAGAATACTTAATTTAATACATCAAATGTTATTCCATAACGTTTCAGCATCATCTAATAGTAAAAATTCAACATATATAACAGCGTCAGATAGTAAGCACATAGAAATCTTGAAGTCACCAAAAGAAGAAGATGAATTTTTGTATGTTAGTTACACAGATCCTATGGAAGAAGATTTAAGTTGGAGGAGTGCTTTAATGGAGCCAGATTCTTCTTATTTATCTGCATCAGTAAACCAAGAAATGCAAATTCAAGATGCAGTTTCCACATCATCCAAGTTCTATGCAGACTTACTTACCGGCAATATTCAGTATAAAAATAAAGTAGAATTGGAACCCAATGCAGGTCCGTATGTACTTATGTGAGTTATTCAAGATTACTAAAGCTTATCCTTATTTTAGCCATTGCAGATAGTTGCTTTAAAAAGGAAGGAATTTGGTCTTCAATGACAAATTTAGTAAAAACAGTTATGCATAGCTTTGCATCATCAGAAAATATACCAAATCAAAAAAATTTTTTAAAAAGACCTAGATCCGATTCAGATTCACTAATTAGTCCAGCGAGGAAGAAGGTTAAATTTGGTCGTATTACAGGTCGTAAACCAATCCACGAATTAAGATCGCCATGTTTTCAATACAAAATAAGCATTCAATATGTCGATAAGAGTACCCAAACTGATTAAAATACGCTAAAAATTTTTTTTTAAATTTTTGATAGGTTTATTGTGTTAAAACTAATTATATTTGCCTACCGTTTTTTTTTTCTGAATTACAGTTGCCTAATATATGTTATAATAATTGAGGTGTTCTGAATTACATTTAACTTTTCCTAAATTTATTGTAACCAGAAAAGTTGTAATAGTTAGATATTTCGTGCAAAATTTTATTAATCATTCAGTTTATCCACGGGTTAATATAATTCGAGTGGTTGATTATACATGGGTGTCCCCGTGACCATGGAGAATCTTTGAGGTAGTGATAAAGAACACTTTTCTAAGACATTTTTAAATAAAATTTTTGTACAAGTCTAAACTCTTGGGGGTACCTCCCTTTAAAGCAATTTCTTGAATTTCTGATTTCAAACGGCCATAGCTCCGATATTATTGATTTTTTAGGCTTAATGAAATATAACTTTTTTAATGATCATTTGCTTATCTACAAATTAGGATGTAACCCCTTATCGTCTAGAATCAACGGATTACGAGTTCTAAATTAAATTTAAAAAAAAATGTTTAAAAAAATTCAGTTTTTATTTTTTTACTTTTTTTGCGAACCCCGTATCTCTTAAACGAAACTTCTTAGAAAAAACTGACAGCTCAAATCGGATAAGGAATTTAACGGGCTACAACTTTGGTAAAATAAACTTTTTTGGAAAACCAACGGTTTTCACAGAAACAAGGCGTAGTTAAATAAAAGGAAAGTTTATAAAAAACTAAAGTGTTCTTTTTATCATAACCTCAAAGGTTCTCCACGGTCACGGGGACACCCGGTATAAAATACTCATATAATTTAATTCGTTCTGTTCAAAAGAAGATCGTAAATAAGTTTTTATCTTTCTTAGGACCGATGAAGCTCCCAAAAGCCTTGCGCCTTGGTGCTATAAGCTCATTCCCTGTGGTTAGAGTGGCCCTGGCTTTATAACAATGTCACTCAAACGTCAATTTATTTTTCTGCCCACACCTTGTTCATTATTTTCAAGATGAACCTGATGCTTTGTTAACAAATTTTCAATATTTGGCATCAATTTAGTTAGGTTTAATTTCAAACCTTGCTCAAACCTAAGGGATAGGATAGGAGATTGGCAACCGCGCTGAAACCCTTTTCTCAGGGCCGGCGCTAGGCACTAGGCAAACTAGGCGATTGTCTACGGCGCAAACGATAAAGGGACGTAAACCAGATTGGAAATTGATTGGAGATTGAATAGAAATTTTTTCTTCGAACATGTGCTTATAAATTGGTCCCTAGCGAAAAAATAACTCCCGACATTGTAAGTGATTTCAATGTTTTAAAGATGTATTCTCATGTTTGGGTTTGAAAAAATTAATTTTTTTTTGACATATTTTCAAAGTGAAATATATTGAGTTTATCCTGTAAAAGTTTTATTTTAGTTTTATTTTTGTTAGACAGGTTTTATTTTTTTAATATCGCGGATTCTCACCCTCTAGTTTAGTACTGCTATACAAGTGGGGAGGGGGCACTGATAGATTTTGCCTAGGGCGTCAAATATCTTAGCGCCGACCCTACTCTTTCTACTTGTCATGAGGAAAGAAGGTTAATTTAAATTTAACCCAGGGGCGTATCAGGTGCTTAATGGTTTCTGAAATAGTGCCTAACTACCAATTAGGTAACTACTACTACTAAATGAGATCCACTATTGTGGGCCCCCATGTACATCTCATGGCCTCCCAATACTTTTTTCGCTGACATAGACCCTTTGCAAGTTGTCGTCGACTCCTGGGGGTCGATATAGACCACTTTGGGAACCACTGATCTAGACTGTGTAGGATATAGTTGTTCGGCCTTAGGGGGAATATTGGTAATATACCTGAAAGCCATAATTGTTTGACCTCAAAATCAAAAAAATAGTGCTCATGTAATTATCGTATTAATGGATAATTAAACAATAGAGTTAATAGACAAAGTTTGTTGAAATGCAGATGGACGTCCTACGAAAGCACAGGATTGTGACAAACGTACTTTTCATGGACATCCATGGAACGTTACATGTCCTGTTATGGATGTGAACTGTACGTCCAAATATCCTTAAACGAAAATACTTTTAACATCCATAGGACTTTTTGGACGTCCATGGAACGTTTCATAGACGCACACTGTACGTACTACGTACTACACTGTATACTATGGATGTCCAGTAACAGACGTTCTAAGAAAGCACAAGGTTGTAAAAAATGCACCTTTTATGGACGTCTATGGAACGTTACATGTATTGTCATGGATGTACACTATACGTACAGACGGACATACAATGGACATGCAAGTAAAGTAAGTTGTATGGACGTCCAGCAACGAAAGTTTTAAGGATGTCCCAATAGTATCAAACTCACCTGTGGGCATCCATACAACGTACACTAGATCTTTAATGGATGTTCAGTGAACGTTTGGACATTTGGATGTCCAATGGACGTTTTATGTACGGTGAAAAAACATACTAACAACGTTCAGTAATGGACGTCTTACGAAAGCACAGGGTTGTGACAAACGTAATTTTTATGGATGTCCATGGAACGTTACATGTTCTGTTGTGGATGTGAACTGTACGTCTAAATGTCTACAAGCGGACATACGTTTGATATCCATAGGACTATTTTGTGCTATATGGGATGTATGACGTCATGTATGATGAGTCACATATGATGAGTCATGTGTGATAAGTCATGCATGATAGCATCATTAGTCATTCAAGTATTGCTTAGAATTGCAGTCTGGAAACTCATAGAATGTACAGGACATCTATGGAAATTTCGGGAAGGTAGCATTTAAGTATAAATACAGATGCTTTCCTGTGACGAGTTAGTTCCAATTCGAAGTTACAAGTGTGAAGATAAATAAAGTTTAGATAAATAGTGAAGTGATAAACAGTACACAGAGTGTTTAAATAAATCCGGACTTAGTGTTAAATAAATTGTAGTGTAATTTAGTTTAGTGTTAATCTTAGTGTAGTAATTATTTTATTGTTATAAACTGTATCTGTATATATTTGTATTAGCTCTTGAGAATTAAATAAATGTTTTAATTTTTGTTACAGTATTGACTAATTTGCAGGCACCAATTATTCGACAACCTTCTTAACCCGGGATCGGTTGCGAGTCTTGTCCCATAACGGAATAGATTTTATATTACAATATGAAATTAATGGGAGTCAGTGCTAATTACTCATTATTTGTCGACAAATAGATGTCGCTGCTTAGTTTTGAGTCGAAAAAGAAAAGAAAAAAGTTAATAAAGTGAAATACAAGAAATATTAAAGTTTTAAGACAACATTTTTGGCCGGACACCCACATTTTGGCGATTTCAGTTCGGCACCGTCATTTTGGCGATTCCAATTCGGCACCGGCATTTCGGCGATTCCGATTCAGCGACAGAAAATTCCACTACGTCGATTCGGCGACGGGAGATATATTTTTAGTTTATTTAATTTATTCTTGTAAATTTCAAATCTAAATGTACAAAAACACCTTAGTACGAAGTCCTATGGCTTTACAACGTATTAAAAAACTTTCGATACGGCTAGATATGCACCTCTTAAAAAATGCCACGGTACGAAACGGCTGATTCTTGAATTTTGGCGAAGGTAACCAATTATAATAATTCTAATAATGTTATAGAATATCTTCGCGGTATAGCTTATAATTACAACATGGATTAAAATTTGTTTAATTGCTTAAAAATTATGTACCTGTAGATGTATGTTAATAAATATTTAATTAAAAAAAAAATAATTTTTTTATATTCGAGGAATTCGAGGAAAGGAATGGCGTTGGTTTGAGTCTTATTTGAGTGGCAGGAAGCAGAGAACAAAAGTTAAAGATACATATTTTATCTGAGGCGATGGATGTTTTCTTGGGAGTTCCTCAAGGAACTATTCTTAGTGTTTTGCTGTTCTTGTTGTACATTAATGACATAAGTAAAGTATTTGATGTGACAAAATCACTTATTTGCAGATGATGGTTTGGTTTATGTAGTAGGAGATAATGTTGATTTGTGTATAACAATTGTTAATCAGGAGCTGGAAAAATTGTATCATTGGTTTCAAATGAATAGACTTTGTCTTAATGTGAATAAAACCAAATGTATGGTTTTAAATAGTAAGGGCTGTAGAAGTCCTGATGTTATAATGGAGGGTTTTTTAATTGAGAGAGTTGGTCAATTTAAATACTTGGGTATTGTAAAGAGAGTTAATAGATTTGTATCAAGGTTTGTTTTGCTTGAGACGTTCCAGTGGCACAGTGTATGCCAGAGAATAATTATAAATGTTTTGACTTTCGTATTCAAATTAAGGAATAAAATGCTACCTAAATATTTGTGCAATAGCATCTCTTTGTAGTTGGTGTTCTTTAAGAGGAATATGAAAAAAAATATGTTGGTTTAGAGTTTGTATAGGAATGCTGGGTTGCAAAGCTTGTATGTGTTTCTTGGGTTTTGTATGTTTTTTTTTATAAGTTGCTTGAATATTGTGTTTCTTAAATTTATTGAGTATTACTTTTGTTTTGTGATGTAAATAGTCGTATTTTTTGTACAAAATAAAGTTATTATTATTATTATTATTATTATATATATTTTTAATAAATTTTAACACTTAAATAACTTTCCGTCGCCGAATTGACGTAGTCGAATTTTCTGTCGCCGAAATGACGGTACCGAATTAAAATCGTCTAATCTAGCATAGTCGAATTGACCGTCGCCAAATTGACTGTCGCCGAATATACGATGCTGAATCGCTTTCGCCGAACTGCGGTCGCCGAAACGACGTGTACCGGTTTTTGGTATTTATAACAATTTTATTTATCGATATTTTCATAAAAAATACAAAGCACGCTCAGTATTATTTTGCAATGTTTTGTCATTATTTTCAGAATTTCTGTGAAAACAGTTGATTTCCCAAGAAAAGGTATTTGACCAATGTTGTAGCCCGCTAAATTACCTATCCGGTTTGGACCATTAGTTTTTTTCTAAGACGTTTTGTTTAAGAGATACGGAGTTTACAAGAAAACTAAAAAAAATTAAAATCAAAATTTTTTTAACATGTTTTCCCTTAATTTAATTTATAACTCAAAAACCGTTTACTCTAGACGATAAGGAGATATAAACTAATTTGTAGATAAGCGAATGGTCTTTGAAAAAGTTCTAATCTATTAAGTCTAAAAAATTAATAATATCGGAGCTATGGCCGTTTGAAATCAGAAATTCAAAATATTGCTTTAAAGAGAGGTACCCCCCAAGGATTTGGAATTGGACAAAAATTTTATTTGAAAATTTGTTTTAGAAAAGTGTCCTTTATCACCACCTCAAAGGTTCTCCACGGTCACGGGGACACCCTGTATAAATAATAATGTTTTTGTTATATTTTATGGGACGATGGTAAGTTCCACCGATGGTCAGTTTTTAATTTCTTGTTTTTGCTAAGCCACCGATAGTGAACATGTAAGTTCCACCGATGGTACCTTAAAGTATTACAGGATTAAGACCCGCATAGAGCCGTTTATAGTAATTATGGCAATTTTGCAATGATAATTCAAACGTCAATAAATGATTTTTCGAAAAATTTAAAAAGTATAATTCTTTAACAAATTCAAACTCTGATTTCTTTATTATTATTTTTTTTATTAAAAGGAAAAGTTTATAGTTAACATATTAATTTAAAATTTAATTCAAAAATTTTAGTCACCCCCTCACCCTTCATTTAGTTAAGATTCGGCCACATTTATCACACAGAAGCGGTTAGAAATATGTTGTACAAATTCAAATCTGCTCATCTCTTTGGTAGATGTAAGTCTACTGTTATATTTTTAGTTTTTTGAAAATTTGTTTAATTTTGATTTGGTAATAATTTAGGTTTCTGTAAATTTGTTTGATTTTGATTTGAGAAAGGTTAGATGGCGTTGCCGAGAAGACTTTTTAAATTTAAAAATGCAACGGCTTTTCGTGTTTGGTGGCATAGTCCATGAGAGTCAGGCGAGCAAACCACAAAACAGAAATCAGCGATTTTCAAAACGTAATTTTTTTGAAGTGATTTTAAGTGAATAATTTGTGAATTAGATTTAGGTGAGTTATATTTTTTTGATCCTACCATTGATTTAATTTTTGGATTCTCAAATTAGTAATATTTGATTTAGGTTAATATTGAAATTTGCAAATGTCGATTGTTAATATACATCTGGCAGACAATTTTTGCGCTATATAAATTAAGTTTACTAGTTGCGTTGAACGAATATTTTTGGTATTTTCTGATAACAGAAAATTCGATTTCTTCTAAAACTGTTTTTACAAGTGACCAGAGTCACTTGGATTTGGCTTGATTACCTTTCTATGTTTATCCTTAGGAAAATACTAAGGTAATTTAGGTCATCCACTCATTTCGTATGCAGATTAGGACTAAGGAAAATTCTTTTTTTTGTGAACCGGTTTGTAGCGGTATCACTGCAATTTGTTTTTTTGTTGATAAGTCGTTCTTTTGAATGACAATTATTTTACATTTTGGAAATCTAGTTTTGTGCAAATTCTATTTTATTTATCATTTATTATTTTTTGTTGAGATAATGGAATGACAAAAATTTTATAAAGTTGTTTCGTTCCTCAACTGGCGCCCAAAACATTCTGCTTCTTTTGTTACGTAGCCAACATCTTTTTAAAGGACTCACGAAGCTGCAAAACTACCCAGCTTCTTCGACAGTGAGCAAATACCCAAGAGCTACCCTATTTATCATTTCAATCGGTAGAGCCAAAAAAGGCATTGGTAATCTATAGGAGAATAACGTTACATAGAATATAATTGAACTAATTTTCCAACCGTTTACGTTTCCTTGCAAATCACAATTATTTTTTTTTAGTTATTCTATTTTAGTTTGAATGCTGTTAAGTTGGATATACGTTTCTGCTTGTACTTCTTTCAGTTTCTCTATAACGGTATACTGGGTGTTCATGAGCGTGAAGTAATCTACAAATTAGATTCAAATATTTTTCTTTATTTTTAAATATTTTTCTAAAATCAACGGTTTTCGAGTTATGAATAAAAGTAGGTAAAAAAACTATAAAACTATACTTACTCATATAAAAAAATTATTTTATTTAATTCATCATTTTCAAAAAATAATTGATTATTATGTTATTTCTAATGTAGTAATATTGAGATGATCCGAGCTATACAAATCTATAAATTTTCTCATTGCAAAATTTTACTGCTTTGCTCGGATTCATCCATTTTATTATAGCTATGAGCTCTTGTAGTTGAAGTTAAAATGTAAATTAAAAATGCTCAAATTTGTTACCTTTCATGTGGTATGGTCATTGGCTTCGTATATGGTATTGCAGCTGGCTTCAGTACGCCTGGTTAAACAATTTTGTTGCGATTTAATTTTTACGCATCGACTAAATTTTCACTAAATTCTTCAATTTTATTTGCACTGCACTTAATTAATTAAACAAAAAAACAACTTTTACCAAAATTAAATTTCACTGTTTAATTTTTAATTATTTACAAAATTAATATCAATTGCGGGAATAACGAACATCTGTTCGTCTATTCGACGCAAAGGCGTCAGCTCTAGTCTTTTGTACAACTTTCAAGTTGTACCCTCCCCTCCTTTGTTACAATTAAAATTTAACAAACATTTTTATACACAATATGATAAATAAATAAATAATAAAACAAAATTAAACTTTAAAATAATTTACAAAATAAAATTATTGTTGTTATGGTTTTCGAAACACGACAATATATTGAAATGCCCCGAGCTATATCAATCTTACAAAAACTTTTCCTAATTCACAAATCATATTATAACTGGGCATCCATTCTTTTTTTTAACAAGAGACTCTTCATTATTCCAAAAATATTTCAAAGTAAATGTAAAATAAAATTTTACTTTTATTCGATGGGGACGAATTTTGTAAATTTAACCTTAATCAAATCGCCTTGTTATCTTTCTTGCCACATTCGCTCGTGCAAACACAACTTTTAACCTTTCAATTGTAAATGCAAATTCAAATTTATAATGTGAACCTCTTCTTTTCCAAATCACTTCAAATTAATCAAACCAAGTCGATACACTACTGTTCGGTAGCAAAGTACAAAAATCCAAATCAATTCAATTTTCAAATATTTATCCAAAAAAGGCGCAATAATGCAATCGCATTAAGATCAATTTATTCATTCAAAATAATTACTCACAATTTCAAAAAATATCAAAAACTCAGCGTAACAAAATCAAATTTCAGCGGGCATGCAAAACTCGCACCCGCTGTCCACCATGGTCGGCACAAAAAGCCTCGATAAAACCTCACTTCTACCAACTTTAATTTCCAAAGTTTTACCTCCCAAAATTCAAATTCAAATATTTCTCAAACTTAATATCAAAATTAATGACAAATTAACAGGGTAGGTACAACTTTGGTTCGAAACATGACAATATATAATATGCTATAGATTTGTTAATTATTTTAAAACTATCGTACTTTAAAAAATGGATCTAAAGATATTGAGTTAGTTAGACTTGCGTAACGATTTTTATTTTCAACTTTTTAGTCTTCAAACTTTGATTAGTAAAATATCAATTATGAAATTTTTCTTTAAGTCGGTTAATAAAAGCCTGCAATTTACAAGATAAACCTTAAAAGGATTTATATTAATTTTTATGTTGGTAATGACTTTGACGAAAAGTTTTTTTCTTTATTTTAGTTGAATTTTTTTTCGAGAGTATGTTAAGAAAAAGCTGTTAAAAAGACAATAATTTACATTTAACAGGTTTGGACTTAGAATATTTGAATAAACAAGAAATTAACTATGTGGATATTGATAAAAGTTTTAAATACTGACTAAGAATGTTTGAAATGAAAAATTACGTTATAAAAATATAAAATAAAAACATAGTAAGTTAATTTTTTATTAAATTTTAAATTACTTATAAAATAAAATTTTATT
This sequence comes from Cantharis rustica, assembly GCA_911387805.1. Lineage (NCBI taxonomy): Eukaryota > Metazoa > Arthropoda > Insecta > Coleoptera > Cantharidae > Cantharis > Cantharis rustica. The sequence goes on from OU426883.1 coordinate 16,080,987, forward strand.
TATAAATTTATCGCTGAACAGCAATTACGTAAAATAAGGTATTTTAATAATGTATTTTAAATACTAATGTATTAATAAATAAAAATAATGTGGTTAGCTTACTTCTTGTCATTAAGATAACTTAACCAGTCAAAACTGGTTCTGGGAAAACGGAGATCATTATTATTAATTCTAGAACGTGATGCGGATGTTACTCTTAAGTTTAAGGGAGAGGTATCGTTCTTCACCATATTCATTATGGAAGCAAGAGATGGTAATGACGAATTGGGATGAGATGAAGTAGTATCCACCCGAAATCCATCAGAACTTTCAATGGTGTTTGTAATCTGAAAACGGGCAATGTCGTATTAATAATATATATCCGTTTACATAATTAAAAATTATATCTGCTCTTCTTGTTTGGCTTGCTTTACGACTTCACGCATATACCTTATATCGTGCAAATAAAGCACAATATCCCTGTTTGATGATGTAGGAGCATCTTCACTTAATACCGGATGTCGAAAGTAGGTATTATGTTCTGCTCCTAATAAACTCTCGTCAGAAGTGCTTACGTCTGAACTGCTGTCAGAAATTTCATAATTTCTCTGCGTCGGCTTCTGAAACAAATAATTAAACAAACTGTGGAAATGTATTTCCTTTTATATTTACCCGTTTAATAGCTTCCTTTCTATCTCGATTGGGTTTTCTCTCATAACATGGCATGGTTAGTAGTTTTACTAAGATTTAATTATAACCTGCAATTAATACTGTTAATATTAAAGTAAAATATGACAATTTAGCCTACGCGATTTTACGGCTAATAAATGAAAATAATTTATTTAGCATTGCCTCTATATTTTAATTGCAAAATAACAATTTTTTAATTAATACGATTTTGCGGTTTATATTTTCCTCCAAATAGAGAAACTTCATATCCTTCAATTTTAAGGCTATAAAAATTGCAAATATAGCAGTTTCTGGACTCTAAAATAACCGTAATTCCTAACCATAACCTAATTTGACTGTGCTGAATTGAAATTTTCCCATACAATTTTTGTTTTAAAATTGGGAAATCATGCCCAAATACTTTCACAAGCGTTAAAATTGTGACAAATAATGTAGACATAACATTATACAAAAATAAAACAAACTAACAAAAACGTTAATATAATAATTTTTAACCGTAAAGCCTGTTTGACGCGACGTTAAATTTGACATAAAATTTACATGTAAAATTTATGAAAATATTTAACACCGTTGCATACAGTGCTGTTGAAAAATAATTTAAATTCCTTTTTAATTTTTCGAGCCTCGGAACTATTTCTGTTACCACAACTAAATATCTGTAAAATCTCTTTAAACTGTTTGTTAATACGCAAGCGCGTGTGTTAAATTTCTAATAAAATTTTACATCGTTGCAAACAGAAAATTATTTTTATCTACATAAAATTGTATCAAAAATATGAGCAAATTTACATAAAAATTTATATGTAAATTTTATATAAAATTTAACGTCGTGTCAAATAGGCTTAAAGTAAAAAATGCATACGTACGTAGAAAAGTATTATTTAAAAAAACAATAAAAAATACATTGATTTACATTTAAAAAGTTTGGACTGGAATATTTGAATAAACAAGAAAATCACAAAACTGTGAATCTTAATGCGAATTCAAAAGTGTTCTAAGCCACTACCAAAATATTGTCCGTAATACAAAATATTTAAAATTTATATCAAATTTACTACTAAATACAAAATTAATAATAATTTATAACCTAGATTCAATAAACTATACCTGAATTACAGAAATAAGAACAAAAGCTTTATAGCTTTTATAGCTATTTCCACCACTGTATTATGACTTCTGTGATCACTCAATATCTGAGCTGTTAGACTTTGTATCTTTTGTACAATTATACCAACCCTCAGGTATTAACTATGGCCAATCTCTTTCCACCATTTTTAATCCGTAACCATACTTTATTTAAATTTACATTTACCTATTTACAGGTAGTATGCTAGGTAAATAGAATTCAGAAATGCAAGCATTCTACTTACCTTGCGACAACTCCGTGACGCTAACTCGACGATCTTTTAAAGCAATTAAACAAATTGGGAAAAGATTAATACAATAAATATTATTGAAGTTAGAAAAGCCATAGGCGTCCGTACTAAGGTTTTTCTTGTCCATTTTGATTTTAAATTTAGAAGAATAAATTTAATAAATTAAAAGTATAACTATATCCCGTTGCCAAATCGACGCAATCGAATTTACTGTTGCCGAATCGGAATCGCCGAAATGCTGGTACCGAACTGGAATATCCGAAGTGCCTAGATTAATATAGGGTCTTCAGACAGCACGGTGAAGTAAATTTTTACCTAACGCAGGTCCTCAGGCCATGGATGCTTCAATGTATATCTTCACAGGTTTGGCTTCAAAACGGACTCCAAATGCAATTATTGCAAAGAAGACGACACCTCAGAGTATACCATCTTTAGGTGTATAAGATGGGAGAGGGAGCATAATATCAGAACGACGGCTGAGTTGGAATTGGCCATCCAACTAAGTCAGTAGGTAGCATACTGCTAAACCGCGAATAATCTTTTAATTAAAAACATCACGAGGCGTTGCCACTTGAATACCTGAATACCCTCAGGTGATACCCTCAGGAATTCAGGTGATACCTGAATACTCTCAGGTATCACGTAAAAATATAACACCTTTTCTTTTATTTTTGCATGCTAGCCTTTTTTTTCTCGCTGTGACTACTTATTGCCTTAGGACAAAAAAAGGCCATTTTACACCTGCAAATCTGGGTGGAAAGTGACTACTTTAGCCCCGCAATTGCAAGAAATATTTTTGCGAAAGTTGTTTACTTGATACTTTATATCTAGCAACTTGTTTTTTCTTTAAATAGGGGCGGCAAAAACCTCAGCGCCTATGGGCGGTAAAAGTATAAATCCGCTTCTGGTCTTGTAACCTTACTTCTATTGTCACTGGCAGGATACACAGTATTTGTAGAAGCTTATATATTGTCGTGTTTTGAAACTCTAAAAATATTAATTTTATTTGTTTTGTAAAGCTATTTTGAAGTTTTGTTTTTATTATTGTTGATTATTTATTGGTGAATACTCTGTACCTAGAATTAAGTTTTAAAAACAGTTTGTGTTGGCAAGAAAACAAGTGAGGATAGGTTGTTGAAGATGCAGGACACTTAAACGCGGCACAGATGGGGCTGAAGCTGAGATACGAAATTACGGCAACACGATCTTCGGGTGTCTCATCATCGGAACTCTTCGGTTACACACGCCAAAGGGCATCAAGATTGGTAAGATTCTTAGTGATTTCTAGTTCCTTACAGTGTTATTTTGGTTATCTTCCTTTATTTTTTGTTTAGTATTATTTTAGGTTATATCAGTTATACGAGTTATATTTTTATATAAGTTCCTGTTTTTATACAAGAAGGATTTGCACGTGAAGTAAAGTGAAAATTTATTTTGTTGTGCAAGTTAAGTATAAGTGTAACATAAGCATACTACGCCATTTAAAGCAATTATTTTTCAATTTCAGGTTTCGCGATATACATTTTTTTACATTTTGGAAATTGAAACGGCAATGGAATACATTGGGCGTAAGAAATATAGCTGCAAATATCCAGGTTGTATCAATCATTATTATTTGAATACCAAAGGCGGTTATGTAAACAAACATTTTTTTAAATTTGAGAGGATTAAATCAAGAACCAGTAGAGAACTTGTTTTGTAATATTAGGCAGCATGGTCTTTGTAATACTAATCCAACTTGCCATCAATTTGTTGCAGCTTTAAAAACTGTCGTGGTCAACAAATTAGTTTCGCCTGTGGGTGATGGGAATTGTGAGAAAGACACTTGTGTTCCTTTGGATAATTTAGGAAGTTTACTTCAATACTCTGTAACAATCAATTGTTACATTTTTTGTTTTTTTTGAATTTGTTTAATTTTGGTTTAGTGACTATTTAGATTTCTGTAAATATTGTTTTATTTTAATTTAAAAGATGGCGTTGCTAACTTTTCAATTTTGCAAATGCTGCGGTTTTGTGTGGTTAAAAGAGAAGGTCATCAACGACGAGAAAAGATGGTCGTTTAAAGAGCGTCAGACAATAAAACCACAAAAACAGTAATTGGTGATTTGAAAACATAATATTTAGTTTTGAAGTGAAATTTAGTGAATTAGGTGAGTCACATTTTAATTGATTTACTTTTTAAATTCTCAAATGAGAAATATTTGATTTTGGTTCATATTAAAATTTACAAATGTCGATTGTTAACTCACATCTGGCAAACAATTTTTGTACGATATAAATTCAGTTCAAAAGTTACGTTGAACGAATACTTGTGGTATTTCCTGATAACAGAAAGTTTGATTTCTTTTAAAACTATTTTTGCAAGTGACCAGAGTTACTTGGATTTGACTTGATTACCTTTCTATGTTTATCCTTAGGAAATACTAAGGTAATTTAAGTCATCCGCTTGCTTCGTATGCCGATCAGGACGGAGGAGTAATTTTTCTTTAGTGAACCGGCCTGTAGTGGTATCACGGCAATTCTTTTCTTGCTGATAAATATTTCTTTTGAATAATAATTATTTTACATTTTGGAAATCTAGTCTTGTGCAAAATCTATTTTATTTATCATTTATTATTTTTTTGTTGAGATAGTGGAGCGACAAGAATTTTGTAAAGTAGTTTCATTCTTCAGCTGGCGCCCAAACACATTTTCCTTTTATTTTACCTAGCCACCATCTTTTTAAATAACTCACGAAGCTGTAAAGCTGCCCAGCTTCTTCGACAGTGGGTAAAAACCCAAGAGCTAGCCTATCTACTATCATCATCAGTAGAGACAAAAAGGGTTTCTGTGACCAATAGGAGAATAACGTTACAGAAAAGATTGGCACCCATTCGTGGGACTCGAAATATTGAATTGGTTATAATTTTTAACAAATCTTCAAACAGCTACGTGAAAGTTTTTATTTTTTTATTTGATACACGAGCGCACATAAACAGGATTTCTAATTATTACTGTGTTACCATTCGATTCATCGCATAATGCACCATGGAATTACCGATACATTGTTTGTCTCCTTCTAATTTTGATAACCCTGAACATGCATATGTTAATCAAGCTGCATCTATTCCATTCAAGCAAGCTAATGTACCATCTTACAATCATAAACTCGATACTATCAGTAGATGGAATTTAAAATTTGCTGGTGGTAATAACATCGAACAATTAATTGATTTTCTGGAGCGTATCGAGGAATTAAAGGTTTCTAGACAGGTTAGCGATGACTTGTTATTTAATTGTGCCTTTGACTTGTTTGAGTCGGAAGCTTTGACTTGGTGTAGAATAGCAAAGCCTACCGTCAAATCATGGTCAGAACTAATATCTGAACTAAAGTATAATTATCTATCTCTTGATTATGACGACACTGTTTGAGAGGAAATTAGAAACCGTACCCAAAAATACGACGAAGCACCTTTTATCTTTATTGCGTCAATGCAAAGATTATTTAGGAGATTAAAGTCATTACCATCGGAAAGTACTCAAATACGATTCATAATGAAAAATTTATAACCACGTTTTCAATCACAACTGGTTTTTCAGCCATTAACAACAATCAAATCTTTGTGTATAGCTCGTAAACAACTAGCAGAAGCTGAGCGTAATGTATTGAAATTTCAAGGTTTAACATCTCCACCTAAGGAAGTAGCTTCGGTGTCATTTAAGACAGAGAAGCCATCAATGTCTAGAAAGACTTCTAATAAAAACACTTATTATTCACGAAATTTTAATCGTTCACCTACAGCTAATGCCAAGTGCTTTAATTGCAGAAAGACTGGTCATTTCTATCATACCTGTTCGGAGGATAGAAATTTTTTTTGTTATATTTGCGGAACTCTTGACATCACCTATCCCAATTGCAAAAAGTGTGCAAAAAACGCAAAGGGGCAGGATTAAGAAGTATCTTTCTCCTAGCCCGTTCTACATGAAGGCTACCAGTTCGGAATGGCAGCAATGGTTGGCAAACGTCCGATCTTTTTGTCGCGCTAGGTTTTTCAAAGTTGAGACACTTTTTGCTCATCGTCCGTTCGACAACCGAGCGTATTTAAATCTCAATATTCTAGGAAAACCGGTGTTAGGTTTTCTTGATCCAGGCGTAAACCAATCAGTATTGGGCCATAAAGGACTGTATTTGATACAAAAACTCAATTTAAATGTCAACGAGAAAGAAATTATTTCTCTCAAATCTGCAAACGGCACATTTCAAAATGTTCTTGGTACTGTTATCTTACCAATAACTGTAGACGGTGTTACGAAAAATATTTCTGCTATTGTAACGAACATCATTGACTATCCGTTAATTTTAGGGTACGAATTTTGTAAGATTTTTAAAATCAAAACTGATTTTGGTACAGATTCTTACACCATACCGTCTTCAGTAAATAGGATTTCTACAGAAAAAAATATACACTCGCGTGCAGACTTATCGTTCAAACAGGTCCAAGAGTTCGAAATGTTATTACTCTTTTTAAGTCGATAGCACCTCCTAAATTAGGTAGAACCAAATTGGTTCAACATGTTATTGATACTGGTACGGCAGCTCCTATTAAACAGTCTCACTATCCTTTGTCTCCGGCAATGTTGGCTAAGGTCAATGCTGAGGCTGATGAAATGATACGTTTAGGCGTTATCAAAAAATCGCACTCGCCTTGGAATTCTCCGATAGTGCTGGTGAAGAAGAAGAACGGCGAATTGCGCTTTTGCTTCGATGGAAGGCATCCGAATAAACTGAGTAAACCCAATGCTTACCCGTTACCTTATATCAGTGACATATTAGATCGTTTACGTGACGCACGTTATCTTACGTCCATTGATCTTAGGAAAGCATTTTGGCAAATACCTTTAGCGTCAGAATCTTGCGAAAAAACCGCCTTTACCATCCCACGGCGTGGATTATTTGAGTTTAACGTACTTCCTTTTGGTTTAAGTAATAGCACTCAAACTTTGCAGCGGCTAATGGACTCAATTTTTGGTCCTGAATTCGAAAATGTTTTTGTATATTTAGATGACATCATCGTTATTTCACGTACGTTTGATGAGCATCTGGGTCTTTTAAAAGAAGTACATGCGAGGTTACGAAAAGTTTGTCTAACTGTCAACCTGGACAAATGCGAGTTCCGTAGAAGCTCTTTGAACTATTTGGGTTTTGTTGTTGATGAAAGAGGTTTGAGAACCGATCCCAAAAAGGTAGAAGCAATAGTTAGCTACCCTACTCCGAAAACTAGTTCGGAAATTAAGCGATTTCTTGGAATGACCGGTTGGTATCGTAGGTTTATACTAAATTTTTCTTCCGTTGCTGCGCCTATTTTGCATCTTTTGAAAGGCAAAGCCAAGGGGCAGAAGGTTTTGTGGAATGAAGATGCCCACCGAGCTTTTAATAATTTGAAAAATTTTCTAACATCCTCACAATTCCTCAACATCCTCCAATTTTGTCAAGTCCAGATTTTACGCTTCCGTTTGTCATCCAAACCGACGCGAGCGACTCCGGTTTAGGGGCTATTTTGGTTCAGGGGGAGGGTGCAAACGAGAAGGTAATTGCTTACGCCAGCCGCACCTTAACAAAAAATGAGCTAAATTACCACGCGATGGAGAAAGAGTGTTGCGCTATTCTTTTCGGCATAGAGAAGTTTAGGCTCTACATTGAAGGAACCACGTTTATTATCATAACCGACAACCAGGCATTGAAGTGGCTGGGTACAGTGAAGAGCCCTCTTGGCAGACTTGCTAGGTGGAGCGTCCGATTGAACCAGTACAACTTCAATATCGTTCACAGAAAAGGCAAATTCAATGTGGTGGCCGACGCTCTCTCTAGAGCACCTATTAACATTCACATGATTTCGGTTGCACTCGCTGACAAAGATCACTGGTATCAGGAACTCTTCAATAAGATCAGTTTACATCCGGATCGATATCCAAATTTCAAAATCGAAGACGATTTTATTTTTAAATACGTTCCGAACAAACACAATATCGTTTCAAATCTTGTGGAATGGAAATTGTTGGTGCCACGGTCGCGTCGTCGCGAAGTCATGGCGGATTGCCACGATAACCCTTTAAGCGGTCATTTTGGGATTTATAAGACGCTGAATAAAATTAGCGAACTTTATTATTGGCCTCGCATGAAATCGGACATCACTAGATACATATGTTCTCAAATGTGAAATTTGCATTGCCAGTAAAGCATCCAATTTGCTACGTCCAGGTTTCATGGGACGAGAAAAACGTGTTAAGTATCCTTTCCAAATTGTTTCAATTGATCTTATAAGACCTTTTCCAAGGACTAAAAAAGGTAATACATTTTTATTAGTAATTTCGGATTGGTTTACGAAATTTGTACTCGTTCAGCCCTTGAGACAGGCGACTGCGCCGTCTATCGTAAAATTTGTTGAAGAAACTTTCTTACTTTTCGGCGTACCACAGATTGTAACGGTCGATAACGGTACTCAATTTTCCGGAAAATTATTTAAAGATTTAATGGCTGAGTATAAAGTCTAAAAGGTTTGGCATACTGCTAATTATACACCACAGGCTAACTCGGTGGAACGCACTAATAGAGTGATAGGTACGTGTTTACGTTCATTTGTGAAAGACGATCATAGATCTTGGGACGTACATATTCACAAAATCGCTCACGCCATTCGGAATGCCGTTCATGAGGTTACCGGCTACACGCCTTTGCTTCTTAATTTTGGAAGGTCAGTTCCTAATAGTGGCGAGTATTACGGAAAGTTGAACTCGGCTACGTCAGTAGACTTGACGTTAAAAAGTCGTGAACGGATACTGACCGATATTAATAACAAGAGCGACTTACATCAAAAGGTAATAGAAAGAATCAAAGCTGCGTATAAGCGAAATAGAGCCCATTATGATTTGCGGAAAAGGCCGCTTTCTTTCAAGCGTGGCGATATAGTTTGGAAGCAAAATTTTGTTCTTTCGAACGCCGCAGAAAGATTTTCGAAAAAACTTGCACAAAAATTTATAAAATGCAAAGTTGCAGAGGTTACTGGTACGCTCACATATCGTCTTAAAGATGAGCGAAGTAAGGATCTAGGTGTTTACCATGTAAAGGATCTGAAAGCCAATCCCGATTAAACTGTTTTTTTTATGGTTCGACGACTCTATTTTTTTGGTGTAGTTGATTGGTTAAGTTTTGAGGTTTTTGAAATCTGTTTTATACTAAACAGGTTAGATATTCGATTCACCAACAGGTGGTTGATCGTTTTTATTTTTTTGATCATGAGTACCAGCTCCCATCTAATTTTTTGTTGCTAGACGTGTTTTGCTTAAGAGCAAACTAGCAGCTTTAGTTTTTTTCTGTGACCAATAGGAGAATAACGTTACAACTCGTCACATGAAGACGAACAAATGTTGGAATCAGATGTAATAACAGATTTTGAAACATTACAAACCGAAAACCTTCAATGTGAGGACAGTCAAGGTTTAGCCTATGTTGCTGGCTATGTTATACCTGATTGCAATAATTGTAATAAATGATTTAGCCACGAAATGTCTAATCACCATTTGTTTATTTCTTTTAGGGAGATGAGACGCGGCTTTGCGTTAGCTAAAAGCGGAAGGATTGTTATTCCCGCTGGGCTAATTTGTAATTTTGATTTTTATAAATTTTATTATTAAAAGTGATTAAATTTGAAGTGAGGGTGGTTTTTGTTTTATTTTAATTAGTGCAAGTGAGATGCCATAAGGTAACAAAATTTTATGCAAACTTATTTGCCAAGTTTAGAAATTAAAAATGTTAAAGGATAAAACTTACAACGAGAAAATTTACAATTTTATTTAAAATTAAAAACTTCTCAATGCTTGAAGAGTCTCAATGCTTTTTCAAAATAATGGATGTATCCGAGCAGGAGTGATTTTTGGATAAAAAGGAAAGTAATATATTTGAAATAGCTCGGATTATCTCAATATATTTGGTAATAAAATGTTGTTAAATTTATCTAAGGTTTCTATTGCATTTTTCAGAAATCCTTTTTCTGCAGACCATTTACTTTTCCAAATTTTTAGATCACATAAACTAGCGCTAAGGTCAACAAAACTACTGTATATTATATGTAAGGCCTTTTTATATTTTTCGTCGTCAGTTTTTATATATTTGCAATTTAGTAGTAGGGGTATTCAATCTAGTGTCGCCTATTGCCGGATATTAATCCGAATTTCCGATTTTTTAATTTGGGATTTAATTAGAAGTATCTATTTAGTTTTAATTTTTATTTAAATACTTCAAGTTTAATGTTTTTGTTTTAGTTTTAAAAATTGTTTTTTTGTTTTTGTTTTTTCTGATTTTTTGTTTGTAACCCTTAAACCCACCCTCCTAAATACGGTCTTGTATTTGTAGGAGTTTACGTTATTCCTCTTGTGTGGTCGGATGGTTTACGTGATCCTTGCAATTGCGTTAATCTAAAAAAATTGAAAAAATGGTTTTTATTAATTATAATATATAGGGTATGGCGTTACGAAGAATTTCTTCGTAAATATACATTACAATTACAAAAATCTGTCCTGCACGTCCCGCAATCTCTAGTCGTACAAATGAAAATCTTCCTATAATTTTCTGCGGAATCGACGTCTGAAGATAACTCATCCTTTCTAAACGTAAATGCCCGTAACATAAATGACCAGGCAATCGTTAAGATTAATCGTAAGATTACTTGGTCGGCTGCCCAAAATGTGACTTTATCATATAAAAATTTCACTCAATTTTCACCAAATACGTCTAATCCGCTCGGACGCCCTTGCTTCACTATTATCTTTTCTTCAAATTTAAATGTTTACGTCTATCAACTTGGGCACTACCCCACTCAAATATTGTAATTTTTGGGTTTTACACTTTACTATTCCAGGCTATTTACGTTCACCACCTTATAATTTTTTACGTCAAAATTTAAATTTGGTATTTGTGTGTCAAAGTACAATTTTCCTTGTACCAATTAAATTAAATTAAGCACTGCAAACTTTCAAGTGTTCTGAATCTCAATCTGAATGCACGAGAACGTCAAAATGTTCCCGTAATTAATAAAACAGAAATACGATGACAAGTTTGTAGAGCATAATATGTAAATAAAATAGTAGCTGCTGTCCATTTGGTAACACGACAATATGGATGAAACCGACACTGAATTTAACTTACTTATTTAGACCTATAAAGTGTTATTTGTCTTAAAAAAATATAGAATCAAAGTAAATCTACCATAAGAATAAAAAAAAAGAAAATTAATTGATCGAATTCGAGTTTATTTCTATGGAATCTATATATATAAAAATGAAATGACGCCCGACAGGTTTGACTGATTTTTGTTTTGTTGTGTTCGTAATTTTCAGGACAAGGTTTGTATGAAATAAAATTTATGGAAATTCTATCCGAAAGAGATTTTAGTTGCAAGTGATGACGCGCATGAATGGGTTAATGAGATTCCAACAAACGCCTATTGTGTTGGCGACAGGTAGCCCTACAATAAAGAATTTTAACATAAATAAATGGGAAAGTTTGTTTGTTTGATCGCTATACGTACACTTTTGAGTCCTTTGACCGATTTCAAAGAAATCTGGAACACTTGCTTACTAGGACTCGGGCTAGGAACTAACTTTACCGAAATTTACGGTCGCAGAGAAGGATGGTAGATCCTTGGTAACAGTTGTGACTGAAAATTTTTTAATTTATCTTCTTCATTACAGTCGGGCGTCGAAAAACGACAGCTTAAGCGTGCGTTTTGTGAAAAATCAATTCTTTGAAGTAAAATTTTTAATCAAAGAAGGCGTAAATTTATAAAAAAATTTTGCTCGAAAATACCTAAAAGTTGCGAGGACATGCGATTCCGAAATAAAATTTGCTATATTTCATAAATTTTTTTTTTTTAATCCAAGGCTTCAAATTTAAAAAAAAATTTTGTTTTGCATTTTGCGGCTATGCGGTTGAAGATGGAAAAAAGTTTATAAAATTGATTTTGTGGAGAATCGCAATACGCTTACAAAGCCGTTTTGAAATTAAGAATCAGTTGGTAAATAAGGCCGCTACGGTTAATAGAAAAATATGAAAAATTTTGACTTTGTTGCGGCCCTAGCGCGTAAACTATGCAAAAATTTGAAAATATTTTGCATCCACAAGATGGTGCCTTACAATGTGCGTATTTTTGTGTATGATGCTTTTTATTGGAAACAGCTTATTAATGGAACAAATCCACAAAATCTCGAAAAACGAAAATCACCGGCTATTTAATCGAATACCGTAATCGCCAGTTTCAAGTTTAACGCAGCGAATTTTCAAAAAAGTTTGTAGAAACTTTTTTTTTTTTCACGAGTGTTATCGATGTAAAATTAAAAAAAATTTGATTTTTAAAATTTGTTTGGATTCTTACTATTATGGTAAAAATTTTAAATTGCTATAAATTGTTTGAACCAAAGATTTTAAAAGAAAAATAAACTTTTTGACCATCATCGGCAACATAGGTTAAAATAACACTTTCGTAATAAATTAGAGTGGGCATTGCAAACCCATAAATTGTCTTATATTTTGGTGTAATATAGTTCTTCGTTTTGACAACATTATACCATCCGTAAAATAAAAATTTAGTTTGTGATTTTTATTAAATTAAAACGGCTTTTTACAAAAGAGTTTAAAATTAAAATATGAATAAGTTTAAACTTATTAAAAATATCGTAGTAAATAAAACTTTTAAAATGGCACAAACAAAATTTTATCCGCGATGCTCTCCAGAAGTGAACCTGTAATCAAAATTTGTCGCTCCCTTAACAAATTATTTTCAACCATTAAATAAATTTCACAAAAATCTTTTTTGAATATCGAACTTAAATAAAGAAAAATCGCTCAAAAAAATAATTACTTTAATTAAATAAAAACAATCTTCTCACAAAATTTCAACTTTTTTGCGGTCACTTTTGACCAAAATACTTTTAAACAAAATTTTCCAATAACAATACTCAAAAATAAAATCTTAATTGCAAAAATACATGCATAAAATTATACTCAAAAAATCAGCGGAGCATAATCTATGACTCTTGGCAAAAAAAAACCTCTTTTTATTCATTTTTCTGCAAACATTACATTTCAAAAATTAATATAACAAAATTTAAATTTAAAGAAATTACCAAAATTGAATTTATTTTGGTGATTTTAGCATGACTGACGGTTTAAGTTGGAACTTAATTTTTTTTATTTAGGTATTTATTTATCGAGTTCCTTCTATTTTTTTATTTTATATTTGTTTTTTATTGTAGTTTTTTTTTATTTTTTAAATATATTGTACTTTATACTTTTATTTTTTGTTTAGAATTTTAGTTTCCTTTGTATTTTAATAAATTAGCTATTTATTTTTTAATATTTTTAAAATCCTCCCTGAAAATCTAGTCTAAATACGGCACTGCTATCTAGCATATAAGTTTGTCACCAATAATTTAATAAAATTATTTAACGAAAGGTACACTATAGTGTACTCTAGGTCCGAAAGGGTTAAATAGTAAATGTATTTAATCGAACTTTTGCTATATTATCCATCTAGGTTTAATAGAAATTAACAAATTTAGGTTACTTGTCTCAAATAAGATGATTATCAGAAATTTCCTATAGCAATTACGAATCTCACAGAAATATAAACAAAACCTAGTAATTCGAGTTACTAAGATTTGGGTTAATGGCTTATTACTATTATTTATCACAAACTGTTCTTTGAGTATGTTATAGTGTAAATTGTGCAATTGTGCTGATTTTAGTAACTCGACTTACTAGGTTCTTTGATTGTATGGTACAATTGTTATTCTAGAATGGTTATAGCAACTTATAGAACACTATTTAAAAAATAAAAGCTGGTTTGTAGGTTTATTTGCGAAAATTTGAAGGGGCTCGCACGAGTTCTTACAGCACCACTGATTGAGATACACAGATATATTTATTTGAGTGATGTTTAAAATTTATCATAATGAAATGTTGACAATAATCCTGTAGTGCGTGGGATTATTGTTTGATGAATGAAATATAGGTTTGTGCATTACTAAAACACGAGCTACGGGGAATCAAAGTATTGATGAAACATCGCGCTTATTTAAATACATTTCCAATATTTGCAATAAATTAATTTTTCATGGTGATCAGTTGTGTACAATTGATGTCGCATGCATAGTGGTTTAGTATTTCGTGCAACAGGCCACATGCGGTCTACAATATAATGGCATGTAGCAATACCAAGCTAACAGACTTGCAATGTTAAACCTAATTACTAGAATTAATTGACGTTAATTATTTAGTCCCGCTGTTCGCAGGGTGAGCTATTAATAAGGCTTGTGGTTGCTCAGGAACATGTCCAGTAACAAAACCCTATATATGGTAGTGATATGAAATTATTATTAATCCCTTTGTAGTTTCCAACTTTCAACACCAGGTAGTATATTAATTAACTATAGTTTCGATATTAATCACGCTTTTGATTGAAAGCAGTCGCCGGCACCGATTTAAAACTTGGCCGGTGACAAAATTGCATTCTTTAAAATAGTTGGCAGAATGTAACTCAGCACCAGCTTTATTTAGTGTTATTGTCTCAGGAGTGGTAAAACACAGTTTTTACGAGAGCTTAAAATAAGAAAATACTATGTTGTTCTGCAAGCTATAGCAAAATTAGTTTCAGATAATTAAGCTAACGAAGCATCTATAAAAAACAGATTTCATCCCGACGTATAGCGGGATATCCCTCGGGTGCAAGTTAAAAATTAATACGGATCGTATACCTATAGCATCATTGGATTACAATTTAGGACGTTTTAACCTACATTTTAAATTTAATCCAGATTATCTCTTTCAAGGCTTACTCGAATTATATTATTCACTTCAGAAACTCAAATTTAAAATTCACCGGAAGAATTATATAATTTTGTAAAACCTAACATATAAAAGTAAATCAATAACGAATAACCCGAAAGAATAAATAAATTTGGGACAAATTTCAATTTTTCACTATTTTCTATAGCTTAATTGAAATGCAAGTTATTGTACCGTATTGTAATATCTTTGGTCAGCGTAAAATAGATGACGTCGCGACGTCGGGCGCCACCACCGACGCGCTCTTTTGTCCTTCGTCTGAATTTTCCCATTATCAAGTTGCTTTATACAAGGTAAACCAATCTTTTCAATCACATTAGTTTTTTGTTTTACTTTTTATATTTTTATACATTTCTTATTATTATTTTTTTAATAACTCTTTTTATTTCCATCAAAAGATGACATAATAAAGGTTGGTATAATAAAATAAAAGAAAAGTGCGATAGATATCCAAAATGTTTTAAGTGAAAGATTAAACCAGACGCATCTGGATTGTTTCACAAATTCATTCAAATTTAATTTTGTAGTAAAAAAAACGGTGACATCAGTCACAGATGTGTAACGTGTTTTTAGGAAATTGCTTTAACTAAATAACGTAATAAAGAAAGTAGGGATGATTGGTAGATACAGATCTTTTCAAAAATAAGCTTATTTGCAATAAAATCAATATAGTAAAATTTACGAGGCGTCTGAAAGAGGAATTTAAGAACATTTCGGAACCAATTCTTATGACTGGCACTAAAAGCCTCCGCATTTTCATCACCATGAAAACTCATCTGACAGTTGACGATTTAACTGAAGTACCGAAGCTTTAGATTAATCCTAAAAACTCATTGATTTATCAACGGTACTTTATTGTCCGATAAATTTGATGTGCGGTAATTCGTAGTTCCAATTAAATTAGTTTTTTTTTTTAAAACTCACGATAATATCTAAGAGACAAGAAACGATGTCAAATTAAGTAAAATTGCGTGACCCATTGTTGGTGTTTGCAAACCAAACAATCAATTTGTCTTGTCACGCGCTTTCCTTATCTTCAGGTTTGTGCTGTATTGTTATACTAATGCACTCGTAAATCCCTTTTATGCCGATACGTCAGTAAATAAACTGATAGGGTATTTTAGTTCAATTTAAGCTTTATTGTGGAACCAAAAACCAATGATAAACTGTTTCCTTGCAGGTTTGCTTGCTCATTTTTTGACCCGGAAGAGAAAACTATTATTGGGGAGAGGCAAATTTACATGACGTGACTTCGTTATTATAAAAATTACGGAGTCACACATTTAATTATATGATTTATAAAAAAAGTTAGGTTATAAAATGTTTAAATTTCTGCTCGAAAAATCTAAACGGTTAAATATAAATTTTACAAACATTCCAAGGTACACTTAGTAGTAATGTTAGTGATTTTCCAAAGCAACTTTCCAACTTCCGTCAGTTTTCACTTGCCGCTTCCGGAAAAAGGAAAATTCTCGCCCGGTCCGGAACTTGCGTATTTGATCGTCTTATTTATTTGTACGGAGATTGCTGCTATATCTTGTTCGCATTTAAGCTAACAGCAACTATTACTTATAGTATAACTTTGGTTGCAGAATGCAGATATCGATTTCCGGTTTGAAGCGAGATGGCATTGTCACTTGCTATTTGTAATAAGCGCAAAACGTACATTGACAGATAAATGCTAAATAGCACAACCAGAATAAAACCGAAGTAAATCAATCAATTTACCAGGTGCGTGTTTAGTGGTTTGCCAATATACGCCCCTTTGGGCTTGCCGAGGGTGAAGTACAATGCGTTAAACTCCCCAGAGACTGTCACGTTTCAGCCAGAGTTACTCTGTAAATTCATTGTCCCATCTGCAAATTGCATCGCAATTAAAATTCCGCGATTTTGGATTTAAACTTTAATTATCTGAAATATTTTAATTAATATAATCAAGCGTTCATTATTAAATTTTACTTCACAATTTTTTTCATTGTTAACATTCACAACTGAATACTTAAATATTACATTAATCACCACTTTTCTCGATTATAAGTACTAACAAGCGTTCAGATATTACGTATCGCCAATCACGTAGAAATTTAATAGCAGCAATCTCAAGTATATAATCCTTCATCATTATGAAGGATTAATTTTGACATCTGTAATTCTAAACATGAAATACTTTTATATTTTAAACATAAATCAGTAATGCCATCACTAACCAGCACGTTTCTGGATTACGAATAAAACCACCAATTGCGGTTTCTTATACTACACACAAATGTAGCAAGTAAGTTAGCTTACTCGATAAAGTAAGAGCGCTGAAAAAAAACTACCACAATATCGATTTCCTGTAATGTTTTTTTCAATACTCATTTTTATTATAAACTGCCCAAAAGGAGATTATTGACAATCAGTGGCGGCTGGTACGGGCTAGGAACGTCAACATAACCTCGCTTTCGAGAGAGGGGTCTGAAGTTTTGAAGAAAATTTTTGAAAGGAAAAAGAAGACTAAAGAAATTTCTGGTTCGAAAAAATCCTATTTTAATTACCTCTATCTACATTTGGGGGAAGCTCCAATTCCCATAGAACTCCAAGAAATTTCGTAGAAATCACTGGGAATTCTTTGAAAATCTCTGGAATTTTTTTGAAATCTTTGTAATTTGATGAAAATTCTTGAGATTGTTTGGATTAATCTCTAGATTAATTGGAAATTACTATAATTTCTTGGAAATCATAGAAATTCCGAATTCAGTTTACAAAACTTCTTCGTAAGATTTACCTTCTATCTATATTTCATTACATACAACATTCTTTCCTAAAAGAAATTTTTAAATAAAATTTTTGTTTAAACCCAAAAACTTGGGACTAACCCAGATAATATCAGTGCGATAGCCCTTGTCAAAACGGAAGATGAAATCGAACAGAAACCAAAGAAACAATAAACTGGATGAATGACAAGGGGTTGACCTTTGTACCAGAGAAGACTAAAACGGTACTATAGTATCCGAGAAGATAAGGTACCGTCTTATAAAACTGCGTATGGAAGAAACAGAAATAATTCTAGGAAAAACAATTACATTAGTTGGAGGACAATTGAACAGAAGTTTCTTTTTTGATCCCATATTCGGGAGAACCCGGTATATTCAGAATACAGCCAAAAAAGCAGAGAAGGTGCTAGGCTAAACCTTGCCAGACTCCTGTTCAACATTGGAGGGTCCTTAGAAAAGAAGAGGAGATCGATAGCGTTCGTGGCGGAGTCCATAATGCTCTATGCGGTTCCAATATGGTTAGACTTCTTCAAATAGCAAGGTTATGCAGCCAAACTTGCAAAGAAGATGGTAATCAGTATCACTAGAGTTTATAGAACTGTTTCGGTGGAAGCAGCGACGGTGTTGGCATCTGTCTTCCCTATATGTTATCCAAGCTTTAAAAAGAAAGATCACATTCCAACATTTAAATCAGTTAAAAATAGAAAGCAGAGCAAGATCACTAGAGGCCTGAGAGCAGAGATGAAAAGAAGTGGGAGCAGTAGGGGCAGATGAACACACCACCTTATACGATCGCTAAACACATGGTACAGTAGATCTCATGGAGAGACGGCCTACCCAGGTCCAGGTTTGCCAATTACATGCAAATGCAGTAAACGCATAATATGATTATGTTAAATTAAAATTAAAATTCAATTTGTAACTAACTTATAAAAACAAAAACTATTTAGTTGTGAAATTGTTAGATGATCAGTTCAGAAATTTTCAAAATAATTTTATTCACTGATTTCAGCTTTAAGTAGGTAGAATTTTATTTTTACAAACCAAAATAATTTGACTTTTTAAATACAATTAAACTTAATTAATCCTTTATATAATATTTCCAGGTTTGTTTGATGAGAATACGAAGTTTGAAACATCATGCTAACACGGTGTAACAAACTATAACCATTCAATTAAATCGTTTTTGGCTTTATAAATAAGTTATGAATTTAATTTTAATGTTAATTTTAATTTAACATGAAAAAACTTGTGCAGTTAACTGTTGAGGTAGCGTAACTGTTAAATTAAAACAAAAATATCTTTTTTGTGTGTTTGAGACCAGCAGTGTACTGTAAAACTTAAAGCTGCGAAATTGAAAACCGTGGTTCGGTCTCTGGTCGCGGCGACTTCACTGCTAGGATCTAGAACTCAAGTCCGATCTATGGGTAGCAGGTTAGCACCCTACTAGAATGTTATTTAAAGTGCTCATAGAACCACGAGTACCAAGTGTAAAACTTGGTACATTATTAGTAGTTACAGGACGAAGTCATAAATTAAGAGGAAGAAGAAATATATCTTTAAAATAAGATCAAATATCTGGGATAAATGGGGATGAATTCCACTTTCAAAAGAAGCTCTTATTTTATTTTGCTTCACGGTGTAGGTATTGTTGCCTGTTCCTGTACCTATCTTTTTCTCAGTCTTCCCACATTTCTTTTTCCCGGTGGCTGAAATATTTTTGCTGCTAGTGGCAGTCTAGGTATTTAATCCATCTCTTGCTGTTTTCTACGATTTTAAAAAGTACTAATATTAAAAATTCTAATCTTATCTCATTTTTAAATTTTATTTTGCTCACTGCGCCACCTTATTAGAAAAACTTTTGGTTAACTTATCGCTTGCAGATCAAATCACCTCGATTTTTTCTGAACCTCGGAACTTAAGTTTTCGGAAAATTGAACTAGCTAAACTGGATTGATTTTCGGAACTAATTATCATATTGCAATGATCCTTTCAAAACTGGTTGATTTTACACATGCACTATAAGTGCTCCAAGCTTGCTCCTAAATGCGAGAGTAAAGACAATCGTATCTCGAGAGGTGGATTCTAATACTTTGAAACAAATGACCTTTTTCTCGGCAATGAAATTCATAAAATACAGGATAGATAATTTATTATAGACAGTTACAAAAATAGCTGTCGTTCAAGATCAGTTGCAAAATATCTGTTGAAACATTTGCGGTTATTCAACTCCGCATGGAAATTGGTGTATAAAGTGTTAATTAACGATGACGAGATGTGCTGTTAATGAAGAAACAATTTGTTACAAGCTCTTTCTCGTTATCTTTAATCAAGTGTGATATGTTGTTTTCAAGATTGAAATTGTAAAATAAAAATTAATTTCTGTTTAAATATAAAAATGAAAAATTTTAAAGTTGCGTTTCCTTTATTAAACAAGACGCCACTGATTTAGTTTAAGTAAGATGTGTGTGAACATTAGTTTTATCTCTTACCATTTGGTGGTTGGGTTCTAATACAACGCATGTGTTGGCTTCTGTGTTTTTTCCAAATTTTATGGTGTTGCACTAATTTTTCTTCCGTGTATCTTTCGTAAACGCGTTGCATCCAACACGATGTGTAGTTAAAAATATCTTCGAACGTAAGTAATTTGTTTATACAATAATAAAAACTTCGTTTATTACCAATGTCGTTATCTCAAAACGGCCGCCCTTTCTAACTTTTCTCGTTTTCAGTCGTTGACAAAATTTATTGACGAAAACTGAGTTACACTACTACAATCAAGATCTTAGATCTTCTTTCTATCCTTATAAATTCGATTGGTAATCGATTTCACTAAATCGATCATACGCCGATCTTCCAAACAAACTCAAGGACGCTAACCTTCAAAAATACGCACAAAAATCAAACTTCGACCCGATGTCTCCAAGGTCGGAGACACTCTCTTACAATTTTTCACTTTGGATTTTTTTATCGATTTTACTAAATTGATCTTACGCCGATCTTCCAAACAACTCAAGGACGCTAACCTTGAAAAATACAAACAGAAATCAAACTTCGACCTTATGTCGAACGCCCTCTCTCACATTTGTTTACTTTGGAAATTGTTAATAACTAAAATTTGCTACAACGCCCGTTTGTACACTTCTGGTGGCGCAAAATTCAAATTTAAACAGAATTATAAAATCTTTGTGTTTAGTTCGTGTTTAAGTTACAATGTTTTCAATTTTGATTATCTTGCAACCTTTTAAAATTATTACTCATTTAAATTTTCTTTCCTCATTTTTAAAATTTCTCATGCCTACAGGGTAACTGCAAATTTTTATGACTTCTTTACCTGCACCCAGAGATCGTTTGTCGCATCCCCGTGTTTAAAACATCACAATATAGATCAGCTGTTCTGTTGCATTATTTCCAAATTAATGATAACTTTTTCTCGATCTAACACGGATTTTTGCATTAAGCATGTCTTTCTAACCTCTTGTTCAAATCTTTAAATACAAAGTTACTAAAATTAAATATTGTTTTCAATGTTTTAAATAAATTATAATAGATTAATTTGACCTTCCAGATAAGGAGAATCTTACAGGAAAATTAAAAATAGAATTAAGTAAAATTGGGCATTTTAAATTCATTTAAATTTTATCAGGACAACAATCCAAAACACGTATAGCTTAACGTACGTCTATATTTATTACATATTTGACCTTCTATATGAATGCAATTGAAAATTTTTGGGATCAGTTAGATAGAAATGTTAGGAAACATACTATTAGTAAAAAAAACCTAACCAAATGTCAGAGTATACGGAAAAGTTAAAGGATTCTATGCCGAAACTCTTGAGGATGGTAATTTTAATTTTTTCCAACTACTTACGAAGACAAGAGAACCCATAAACATTTGTCGCAAAGGTTTTGGTTACCGACGAGACCTAATTTGATCATCGGTGGGCAGTAGAAAATCTTAGAAAAAAACTTGAATTAGAGCATCGACGATATGTTAGTTCCAGCAGTTTATCTTTTTTAACTTTGGATAAACGTATTTTTATGCTAGCTTTAAGCCGTAGTAGCTTAATAATTTTTAATAGGGGGGTAAAACTTTTAATTGTTTCTCTGATTTCTTTATTTACTATTATTGCTACTATATGACGGTGTCGTCGGTTTTGTTTCATTTCCTGCTCTTTGATGTAAAACCTGCCTATCTTATTAATTATATGTTGCATTCTCAAAATTGACCAGGGGATTATTAACACTCTGAACATTAAAAGTCTGTCGGGGAGGAAAAGCCAAAATTAGATTGTTCTCGATCACGACATAGTTATTTGAATAATTTAACGCGGTGATTTTCTGCTGTCTTTCTTAGTCGCAATTCTACAGGTGTACAGTCACCCTTAGATGAATATATTGACTCTACTCATTGAATTTTACCTGAATTTTACTACTAGGCTAAAACTATCTTAAATAATTAGTATGGCCTGCATGTGACTCTATTGCTTTAAATTTTAATTAAATAATTACATAAAAATAACATAATAAAAATATTGCTATGCTATAATTACAAAATGATTTGTAAATATATTTAGTAATATTTTTGTAAATACAATTACCGTATTTATAATTACTTTAATGTGTCGATAATGGAACACTATTTGAGCTATGGCATCACGCACGTCAAAAGTTGCATAATCATCCCTAAGTGAAAACGTTGTCATAATAAATTTAGTTTTAAATAAAACAATAATGTTAACAAGCAATCATTAAATTTAAAAATGTTTAATGAATAAAGTAAACAATGGCGAACAAAAATAAAATTGATAGATTTTAATTTAACGTGAGAATATCAATACCCAATAAAATTTTAGTATCACTTCAGTTTCATCAACTAAATGAATGTTAGAATTACGATACCAATCGATTTTTTAATTATGAGTTCCAATAGACTTTCAAATTAATTGCTTTAGCGGCACTCTGGAAAATTAACTACTGTAGCCATATATTTTTAATTACACGAAATTGGTATGAGCACATACATATTACTCTCATTTATTAGGGGATTTTACTTAACATTACAATTTTATTTTAGTTTTATAAAAATTTCTAATAGAACTCATAAAACCAAACCGAATTTGATAAAATTACAATCTATTCTTTCGAAAAAAGAAAGTAGGTAGGTAAAGTCTAATAAAGCGATCGCACTTAAAATTATAAGGAAATCTGTATTTGTTATTATTTGCATTATTCCTGAATGTTGTTTTTGTTTTATAGCATTCATCTGGTCAGGCCTGTATTAATAAATTATTATTAATAAATATAAATTGTGTCAAGAGATGCTTCCAAGTGCTGTTGCAAATCAAGTCAGGAAAGTAAGGAAGTCATAGCAATATATTGTCATGTTTCAAAAGTGATTCGGACCCACCCTATACATTTTGATAAAAATTTATTTTCTTATTTAAGTTGTGTTTAAATTGATTTTAAGTTGTAAGATTGTAAAATTAGCAAGGTGGGGAAAAATCACCAAAAATTCTAGGCCTTTTGCCAAAAAATGGTCGACGTGATGGCCGTATTAATTTATTAGTCTGAATAATTTTTGAAAAGATTTGTAGTTTTTAAAATATAAGTGATTTTTAGGCTTTTTTGCCAAAAATGGTTGACGCGATGGTCGTATTAATTGATTAGTTCGAAAAATTAATTAAATAAGTTTGTGGTTTGAAAATATAAGATGTTTTTTTTGATGAAAGTGTTTTATTGAAATTTATAATTGGAGTATATTAATTTTTGAAGGAAAGTTGAATGATTTGGAAATGTAATTGGAACGGAAGCTTTCGATGATAATTGTAATAAGATAAAGAAGATAAAGCAGGAAGAAAGAAGAAAATAATAATTAAAAATATAAGTAAATGGTAAAAATTTTAAAATTTTTATATTAAAAATTGTTATAGGAACTACAAATTTAATTGATAAGTGGGCTGATGCGATACGGCTATCGTAGCATTTTGCATTCCCATTTTTATATTTTATTAAATTCAAGTTTTACGAATTATTTTGAATTAGAATATTTTTGATTGGAATTTATTGGAAAATAAAAAATAATTTGGAAAAAAATAAAAAAATTAATTAATGGATAAATTACATCGCAATATATCGTGAAATCCACTAGAATGCTTCTGAGAGGTTTCCTTTACACCTTCTTAGGTGTCAGATGTGTCTGTTCCAAATATTTTAGTCTAAGTCGAGCTAAGGCGTTACAGCTGTAGAGAATGTGTTCGGCTGATTCAATATCCGATTTACAGAGTCTTCCTCTGTCGTTGCCTTCTAGTTTCATTTTGTTGAGGTAATATCTCACCGGGCAATGTTCAGTGAGTAACAAAAGTGAGAATTTCTTTGCCTGTCGTTGTCCTGAACTTCTCCTTCCGGACTTCTAGCCCCTTGGGTGTTTTAGATAGCCCACATAATAGTTGAGATCCAGTAGGGATCGTTCTTGAGTGTGATCTAGCCAATAAAAAGCAATTTTTTGCTCCTAGTTAGTTTTTTGAGAGATTGTCTGCATCATCATGTGGATAAAGACTCATAGCTATTGGCTTGAGTGCTTTTATCGCAGTTTGGCTGTCAGACATTAAATTCCTTTTCATGAGCACATAGTGCAATTGCTGTTATTTCAGTTTGAAAAATTGTGGGATGGGTTTTTAAGACTATAGATGCCTTATACCTTGATCCATGTATTACTATGCTTGTTTTCTTTTCAATTTTTGATCCATCTGTATATTACCAGTTGAATGATTTTGTATCCACTTTGTACTGAATGACATCTAGTTGCAGTGACGTAACTACATATACCATCTGAGGCCCGTGGCAAATTCATTGAATGGGACCCATGTTCCAATTGAATTTTAATAAATCACTTAAAAAGTTACCCAACAGTATTATATCTTAAAAAAAAAATATTTTATTTGAAAAAATTTTTTTCCCTCACATTGGCGCTAAAAATTTTAAATTCCCTGACTTTCTCTGACAAGTTTTAAATTCCTAGATTTTTCCAGGTTTTTCATACAAGTGGGAATTCTTTTATATAAAATTTATAATTTTTACTAAATTTTGTTTAAAATGTTAGGTTACTTCTGAGTTTGTAACCTCTCGGGCGGGGGTCCGTGGCATTTTGCTAGCCCTGCCACCTTATAGTTACGCCGCTGTCTAGCTGTGTTGCAATCCTGAATAATAACCTCAAACAGTGTCTCAAAGTCAAAAGATCTCAGAATGATATCTAAAGAATTTTCAAACAGATCTGGCTGTAAAAAGTTCATTATCTTTAGGTGACCTGCTGTCTTGTCTCCTGGTTTGAATTTATAAATTTGGGTAATTTTTATGGCATTTTGTAGGGCTTCTTTCTTCTTGACCCGTAGATGAAGAGGCGGCATATCTAAAAGTGTCTCTATACTCGCTGTTGTGGTTGTATGCATAGCTCCTGTTATACCCAGACATGCTAGGAGTTTTTGCATTTTGCTTAGTGCCGTGATTTCATTAGTTTTTGTGCACCATACGAGCGATGTGTATGTGACAATGGGTCTTATTATTGATGTGTATCTCTGGTCTTAGCTCCCAAGTTATTTCAAAAAGTTTGTGGCAAGCCCAAAAAACTCCCTTTGCTTTGAAAAGAATTTTATCCACAGAAGGTTTCTAGATGAGTTTAGCATCCAAAGTTACGCCCGAATACTTTACTTCCCCAGAAAAAGGTATTAATAAATTCTGCTTTTGGGTTTATCTTCCTGCGTTTTGTGAATTGAACAATGATGATTTGAAGGGTTCACTGTGAGTTCTTTTCACACCTTGCTTTTATTTTGTTTAGAGCAGTATATATCTTTATGCTTGCCATTATAACGACTATGTTGTCTGCATACCCTATTACGCATAATTCACTGTCAGTTAATTTCTTCAGTAGAATTTTGTCATCTACTACGATAGACCACATGAGAGGCGATAAGACCCTACCTTGTGGGCATTCTTTTGCTGTGCCCCCCTCTCTAAAGAAGTCGTTATTATTCGATTTTTTTAGCACTGATTCTATCCAGGCTATGGTGAGTAGCGCAAAGACACCCTCTATGCTTATAAATTTTTCGATTGCGATTTCTTTTGCTGCAAGAGAATTTTAAATTTTTTTTACAAAGTGGGCATTTACCGTCGATTTGTCTGGTTAATAGAGAAATTGTTTGATATGAAACGGCACCTTTTTGAATGCTTCGCTTTTGATATGATTATCAATAATTTTTTTCATTGATTTAATGAGAAACCGGAATAGGCTTATTGGACGATATTATTTGGCCTCTCAAGAGACTATTTGTCTGCTTTTGGTATAAATACCACTTTCACTATCTTTCATTGATGAGGAGCAATGAAATCCGCTGTTTTCTGAAGTAGAGCCGAAAAAATTCTGTCCCATCCAGATGATTTGTAGAGCTGAACGCTATTAATATCCCATTTAATTTTCTTCAAAATCTTTTCTGCTAGCCTTCTGCTATCCCTGCTGGAATGTAGATTTTCATTAGTTTGGCACATTTTGTGCATTTGGTTTTTTGTCGCTATTACTGTAGATAACGGGAAGTATGTTTTTAGCAACACATTTTTAAAATTGCCCTGATGTTCTCGGTGTAAGTACCATTGGGCTGTTTTATGAGTCTGATGGTATTTGAGTAGTTGGGAATAGATGCCAAAACGTCCACCCGATTTTAAAAATGTTCTAACGAGATTATATTAGATTATGATGTAAATAACGAATTTAAATTCAAAAATTTAGGTAATATAGCAAAAAAAACCATAAAATTAAAAAGCGGTTACTGTATTGGCTGTTTCCATAAGGTTAGTCCAGCTCACAGTGTATTTTTATTTTACTAAAGTAATTTTGGGCATACTTTGCACTTGAAAATTACCTCTGACTAGATTTTAGGGTGGTTCCAAGATTTGCCGTAGATGCGTTTGTCAAATACAGCCTGAAGACAAACGCTAAACTCATCAAAACATTTTCCCGAGCCCGACAGAACTCAAAAATAACAGATTTACAAAGACACAGATTATTGTTCTTTAAGTTAAATTTGGCTAAAATTAACGAGTTCCTATTTTAAACAAATTTATAACATGATGTTAACAGTACGGATTCTACAATCCAACTGTCGCAAGTCTCGACTAGTAAGCCAAGCCAAACATATAAGTTCTTAGAGCATGTGGCAGCGAAGCTGCCTTGTTTCCTTCATTCTGGTGTTGGAACTTTGACTTTGAGAAATTTTGTGGGATTTTCGAAACCGTTGTGCATTAAGCAGAGTCTTGAGGCGGATTGGTGAGGGGAGAAAGGAAAGATTTGGGAGGTGGGGGTAGCACTTACTACGGGATACATAAGAAGAGCAATAACTGACCGTTTGGATTGATGAGCAAACGGAAACGAATTTGATTTTTCTTAACTATTGGGTTGTCGCCAGGATGGATCTGGGTCGTTTGTGTCTTAGGAAGTCTTTGACGTTGTAATTCCCGAGTCCTGAGATGTGGGGGTTGTCTGTATCTTGATAGCGATTGCATAGTTTTTCCGTCAGCTTTTTTATGAATTCGCTGACGGATTCGATTTGGAATTCTCGGTGGATGTATCGATTTGGAACTAGGTAAAACGCGTTTCGTGCTCTTCAAAGTGAGATGTTTTGGACCGTTTAGAGCCGGTTCATCTAAAACACTTTCGGTAAACACTTTGGTATCTGCAGAAAGCTTAAAATTGTTATGTATAATTTATAAATGACTCCCAATCAAGCTAAAAGAATAATAAAATGAATCCGGATTAAAGTTTTAGGATTAATGAGGGTCTTTGTGGTCCACATCCATCTGTCTGTTTGTCTGCTCCGTCTGCAAGGCTGCAACAGCACCATCAGTTATAAACGCATTCGTTTTGCACTTGTGGTGCTATACCAAAAAATGTTATTATTTTTTTATTACTTAAATTTGCTGCCAAATGGGAAATTAAAAATACACTATAAATTATTATATTGTTTTTCCGAAAAGTCAAACAAATTATGCTGTTAATAAAATGTATCGCTGCGTTAAATTTATGAATTTGAATAGCATTGCATGTTTTATAGCAAAACAGAATTACTCCCCAAAGAAAAATTCGGTATATAGAAATCATAAAATGTGCCCGTAAAAAATGAAATGGCTTTGTTTGTTTAATTACTTAAGAACTTTTATACGCTTTTCTTAATCAATATAATTTTTTCATCTTTAAGCTGAATTAATAGTACTTTGAGCATGCCTTGCAAAGAAGGGATTAGAAGGTATTAGAAGTATACTCGAAAATAAAATCAATTAAATCGAGAACGACCCGCATCTTATTTATTATTTGTTAAAGAACATTTATAACCTAAAATTATAAAACCGTATAATTCTTCTAACACCTATAAATTAAAATTTTCTGGATAATATTTTAATTAAAAAAAAAGTTGTTTAATGCTGGCGTTTTATTTTTAATGCGAGTATACGCCCTGGGGGCACCGTAACTTCTTAGTCTTTTTACTTCTTTTTATTATGCGTATGAGAAGATTAAGACTAATTATACTGTTTGAAAAACTTAGAAGGGTGAAGGTAGAAACGTCAAAGGCATGGGAAAGTTACGACTTGTACCTAAATAATTCTTTAAGAAAGTTACTTTTCTTTGTTTTACTTGAATAAAAAATTTTAATTTATTCTAAATATTAGCACTTTGTTAATTTTTTAGCAAGATTAACGTTCTTTTTTAAGTGCAAGATGTACATAAATTTAATTTTGAAATTTGCTTTCAAGATGTTAAAATATACAATATTAGCTGACAATTTTCAATTAAAAAATTAATTTTTGTATACAAAGATCTCGTAATCGAAAATTTTGATATTTAAAGAAAAACCTCAAATTGGAGGTTATAACGGATTAATATTTTATAACCTATAACTGTCAACTGGGCAACGCTCGTCTTTTATTTCATTTTTACTGTCCTGCTTAAGAGAAAAAGTACATTTGCAGTGATCACTTATTTATAATATTTTGATATTTTTCAATTCAGAGTATATTGATACAATCACAAAATTAGAAGAAGTTTCTCTATTTTTCGAATTTACCAAAAACTCATCTTGTCTAGCGTTACGCCTATGGCAGATTTTGTTCAACGTTAGACGCGTGGAGGGGGGGGGAGTTAGATAAGAGAGAGCGGTTTGAGCTAATGTACCAGTCAAAATTTTAAATAATCAAAATTTTGTTTTGACAGGTGATAGTTATTTACATCACTAGCTGCGCAAATGAATTTTTTTTGACAAGGAGGTAGTTTAAGGGTCGAGACAAAGCCGAGGCCTATTTTTCTATTACCGAATTCAAAATTATATATTAAATAACGATTATGATGCATACTATTATATTATGACAGTACATATTATCGAGTAGGCCGATCATTTCAAAATTTGTTCACTAGTAAGATATTGCGGTGTTTCAAAATGGTTCGGACCCGCCCTGTACATTTTTATAAAAAATTTCATTTTTGTAAGTTTGAATTGTAAGATTAAATTATTAGACAGGTGGGGGCGAATCGACGGAAATCGAGGCCTTTTGCCGATAGCGACCGCCTGAGCCTGTTGTGCGATTTTGGATCGAGCCAAATTATAAGATTTTTTGATATTAGTTTGAAATTGTCAGTAATAATTTGATATTAAATAAAGTGAGTTTTATCCGAACGCATTATTGCGTATTATTTTGGAAATTTTTGATTATTTTTAAAATTTTTGAGATTTGGATTATTCTTGATAAGTGGCTACTGAGCGGTAATAGATTGATTTGGATGATTGATTGGTAAGAGAAGTTAAAAATTATAAAACGACGTTTTGTGTTAAAAATTGAAAAATTAAAAATTGCATTTGAAGGAACAAATGGTTCAAAAGATACACACGTCGATTTGGATAAGGTAGACATTAAGGAGTCCCATGCACGGTAAAATTTAATAATTTTAAATTGTAAAGTTTTATGAAATCAAATCTTAATAAATTATTTTTTTACAAAAATTTCATCATAGCAATATATACAAGCAATTCACAAGTTTGTTAGTGACAATCTCGCAATTTTTTAAATTGTATCGTTAATTGAAATAAAATTTTGATTAAATTGGAAAATGTTTAGTGAAAGTGCAGTCGATAAAGCTAAGTATTGCTTGCGCCTCACTTCTGTTCGAAAAATCTAAAATTAGATACAATCAAACATTCGAATTATACGCAGTGATGTGCGTCTAATAAAGTGTAGTCGAAATAACTGAAAATGTTATAAACAAACTAAAACATATTATTAAAATAATGAATTTTAACTATTTAGTAAAGAATACATACTTACATAGAAAAATAATATTTAAAAAACAATAAAAACGACAATAATTCACATTTAACAGGTCAGGACTTAGAATATTTGATTAAACAAAAAGTGAATTATAAAACAATTACGTTATAAAAACTAATAAAAATTTAAAATAAAAACTTTGTAACACGATATAAAGGCCCCTATTTCATAATTATTATTAATCATCAGTCGTATTTAACATAAGAAAAACGTAAAAATAATTTTCTATGAAAATGTTATGTTAGCTTATTTTCTCGAAAAATCCAAAGCTGTGAAATGGTGGTATTATATTCCATGCTGAAATTAACAATTCGCATAGACAAAAGTTAGGATATTTCAAAATTTGAGAGTTTATAGGCATTTTTTAAAAGAAAAAACGATGAATTTTAACCGAATAAATTGAAAATATTTACAAAGGAGAAAATTGGTGTTTGTGATTTGACAGAGGTTTCAATTATTATATAATCTGTCAAATTAAGTGTAACAAAAGATTATCTACTTTACTGCCCAGGCCGCGGAAGTGATCACCTATAACTGAATCCTCGAATGTTTCACTTTTATTTACATGCGTATTGTTAGAATATTAATAGTTAGTTACCGAAGCGGTAGTAGGGAAAGGAATTTTAATTGATTCGGTTAAATTTCACATTTACTTTTTGTATGGAGCAAAACTACCCGAGTTTTTCGTTTGGTCCATCATCTCGGATTGTCCGTGGTGCAAGCGAGGATTGTTAGTGTGCTCAACCTATGACACTGCCAGACTCATAGATTAGATGTATCTCTGTAAAATTTGGAGGAAAATTTGTAAGTTCATCGATAGCTATTGGGGTGATTAGCTTTTTTATTAATTTAATTTGTGGGCTCATACTTTGAAAGTGCAGTTAACTTTATTTTGTTTGGTAACATTAAAGAGTTACTGTCAAAATCTTCGACGGCAAACACGAACTTTTTGGTTGAGTTTTTAATTAATTGCGTATACTCTATGATGGCATTTCTATCGGTAACGGTTACCAGCGTGATTACGTCACATTTTTGTACACTTTTTCTAGTCTCTAGTATTAGAGTAAATAAATACTGTTCTTTATACGTGTGTTTTTTTCTGAGGAGCTGAAGTTACCTGAAGTAGTTTTTGAAACTTGCTCTCACTTCCGTAAAAATCAGTTAGCTGTAACATTAATTAGAGCTCTCTGAACAAAAGAGAAGCTGGTTATTTTTCCAGCGTGTAGAGGAAGATTGTCTTTCCTCGCAAGAGGAAAAACAATTTTGGTCTCAAGCTTAGAAATCTCGTATTTGAGGCTCCAAGAACACACTTTTATATTTTGTATTCAATGTTAATTAGAATTTAAGGTATTGTCTTCCATTTATTCTACCAGTTAAGTATTTGTTCTTCAACCCTTCATCTTTATACTTTCACCAGAAGCGTAACTAGAGTATTGAGAGTGTCTTAGGTATAGAAAAAGTTTTACGATCCACTGGTAGGTTGTACGAGAAAACTGACCGAGTTAGAGTAAAAAAATTTTTTTGTTGCGCAAGCATTTTTTATGACTTTTCTTTGCTTTTTTTACATTTTTCACTCAGTTATAAGGTCATAAATGCACTATACGTTTAACGAACGATAATAATTTCACGTTAGCACCCGTGGTAATTTGGAAACTAAAAAATTTGGAGCGTGGAAGCTCGCGGTCTTGTACAGTTTTTCCGCCTGGCTTTTAATGTGCACGTCGATGGTTTCCATCTTGGCATCGGCGTGGAGTCTTCTGTTGGTGACGTAGTACGGGCTGGAGAATGCGTGACGGATGCATTTATTTTGTACTACTTGTATCTTCTTTATGCGTGTTCGGGCAGCCGTCCCCCACACGGGCGCGACGTAGGTCATGGTGGGCCTGATGATGGCCTTGTAGATGCGCAGCTTGTTTGCTGGTGATATCTTGCTGTTTGAAGCTAGAAGCGGGTAGAGCTTTGAGAAGACAGCTCTTCCCCGGTTTGCGGTGGATTCGATGTGCTCCTTCCACAGCAGTCTGTAGTCCAACGTGACTCCCAGGTACTTTGAGGTGTTAGTCCATGGGATTGGGCTCTCGAACATGAAGATGTTTGTTCGAGGCCGAATCTGTCTTCGCTTCTTTTTGAACATTGTCGCGGTACTTTTCGTTGAGTTTACACCGATGCGTCACGTTGCGAACCATTTTTCGAGGTCGTTAACGGTTTTTTGTAGGCGATCGGTGGCGAGGTCTTGATTCATGGAGGAAGTGTAGACGGCAGTGTCATCCGCGTAAAGCGAGATCTTCGTCCTCGGGTCGGTTGGAGCTGGCATGTCGCTCATGAAGATGTTGAAAAGGGTCGGGGCGAGGATAGATCCTTGGGGTACTCCGGTAATGATGAAGCGCTCGGATGATCGGGTGCCTTCAAATTTGACCTTGAATTTCCAATTTTCGTATTCAGTGTTGTTTTCTTTGCCATTTTATTATGCTGATGCCACTGCCTTGGTTTTCTATTTACAAACATTACTTATGGGTGGAAGAATTAGTGTCAATTTTCTAGTATCACTTTTCTCAATAATCTTAATTAATCATGGGCGGGTTGCAAAATTTTCAAAACTTAAGGTGAAAATGTATAGTAACATAATGGCAAGCAAATCTGGGTTAATTTCCACTTTCACCTCATTCAATTTATCCACAACATCGAAGAATTTGAAACTTCTTTATTCAATGCGTAATAATGTTAATTGTTTTAGAAGTGTAACCTTCTTTGCTGGTCTCTTTGCTGAAAGTTGAAAGAAAAGTTTAATTAACTTGTTTAATTAAAAAATTTCTAATTTATAATAATAATTTTATTTTAAACATACAAAAATCACGTTTTATTGATGTTTGTTCTGATGGGCCCATATTCTTGCCCGAAAGGACGAAGTTTAATTGTCAACGAATAATAATTACATCAATTAAGTATTACAGATGAACTACAACTTATTATTTTGTGTTGCTTAGCATTAGTCGTAAGGCTTATTTCTAACAATTTCTCCTCTTGGTAACATTTGTAAGAAAAACATTAAATTTTTATTGTTTGTTGAAAAATTGAAGTATTGGCCATCTCAATTTCTTCATTTCCTATTAATCCGTATTTCTTTTATATCTTTGAATCAGTGACGTGTTAGACTATAATCATTTATATTGGTGTGCTATCGTGCATTTCCATTACCCTAAGCATACATAAAATTTGATTATACTTGCAGCACACATTTATGTAATACAATTAAATTAGTTCTTTGTGCAGCGATTTTTAGGACTAATAAATTATTTACCGTTTTTAAATAAATTGCTTTAATTAAACACATAAATTTTCTCAACTATAAAATGCTACTGTTTTACTTTTATTTATTTTTTACGTTGCCATCGGCATAAAAAGTGAATCTGAAGTTTTAAAATTAAAATTGCTACTAATTATATCTAACGAGAATTAATTGCTTAAATTGATACGATTAAAACTACGGAAACGTAGCAATTGATAACGAAATATTAGATTAGACAAATATCAAGTGGAAAGCGATGTCAGGTGTCAGCGGAGGGATGCAATCCAGAACTCAATTAAGGGAGGTGATGCATGCATTGCCGTCACTAAGCAGGCATTTCACTTTGTCACCTAAACACTACTCATTAAGTTAATTTAATTTACCACTAAAAAGCACAAATGGCACATCTTTTAGAATGACTTATATTCTTGAAATTCAGCAGATCTTAATTAGCTGCTTTTTATGTCAGGATTTTATAAGTTCAATATTTTAAATATAATAATTTACTAGGAAAACTTAAACGAAATGCATACCTACGAATTATAAAGAGCAACATTTATTTGTGTCGCCAAAAACCACCGATTAGTTTGTTCACTTTGGAAAAACAACATAGCCTCTAATTCCGAATAGCTTTTATATTCATATTTCGTAAGTAATATTGGCATATGATTAGATGCTCTGAAATCCGTTTTCTAGGGTGGATTAGTCTCTGTGTTTAATTTTCCTTCTCTGAATATACATACTGTCGGGTTACAAAATGATTTTGGCTGCCTACTTATTAATTGTAGGTTCATTTCGTTAGTTTTGAATTTGAATACTTGTCAAAACACATTTGGCTAACTTCGGGCCAACTTCTTCAAAGTTCCAAATTCAAAATTTTTCAATTCCCACTTATTTATATCACACAGACCGACGCGGTCAAACCCGCGTTAAACCCCAACGCTTGTTATAGACTGGGGGAATTTTCTGCCAAAAATGATCGCCGGATCGGTCGATTGAATTTTGGCTCCGTAATTTTTAAATATAATTTTGTGCAGAATACATTTAAAAGTTGTGATTTTTGATTTTAAGTTTTTTTCTGGATTTTCTTTACAATTAAATATTTTTTGGATAAATATTTTTTTTTAATTTCAATTTGTAAAATTGAATTTATTGACGTTCTTGAAAAGATTAAAAGAGTTGGTCGAAGGAACGGCAGGCAGTTGATAGTGAGGTTGACAGCTGCAAACCGGTATCAAAGAATTGCATTTGAATTTTATTTTGAATTTGAATTTGCATTGTTATTTTGAAAATTTTATTGCTGCGACAGAGTTATCAAGAGTTTTAAATTTAATTATAATTGGATATTTAATAAATTTCATTTGGATATTGCAAATAAAGTTACATTTAAACTAGTGAACGTGTGGCGTTACTGATATCACTTTGCATTGATAAATTGAAATCGTAAGTTCCATCTTCGAACAAAGAATAACATTTTTAAATTTCAAAGTAATCCGATTGCAAGTTTATAAAATCGAACTTGATTTTCCATTTATTTATCGAGAAGGCGAGTAACAAAAAAGTAAGTAAACCCACTTCTTGAAAAAGTCCAACTGCTCACGCACACCAGAGCTGCCCACAGCAAGTAAGTATTTTGATGTTTGTTGAATTTTTACACAAATACAATTATAATTAGAGCCCGAATTCTAAGCTTTTTGCTTATTGCTCTAAATCAGCGGATCCCAAATGGGGTTCCGAAAAAAAATCCAAGGGATCCGCGAAAAAGAATTTCAAAATGGCGTAAAAATAAATTTTGCCGCTTAAAATACATTTTTTAACTTTTTTTTTATTCCATTCAATGGCAATCCATTCATGGAATGCTAACGTCGAGTCGAATTTTCTGCTGTAGATTTCGAAAATCCAATTGAAATTAGGTGCGATTTCCAATTGCAAAGTAAATTTAAAGAGGTTCCGCTTGGCGTATTTTGGAATGAACTGCGCGAGGAATATCCGTAGTTGTCCAAACGTGCAAACCGTTTTTTGCTACCATTTGCGAGCACATACAAGTGTGAGACTGGATTTTCATTATATTCAGGAACAAAAACAAAGTATCGAAATCGACTTGACGCAGTTCCTGACATGAGAATCCAGCTGTCAGAAATCGGGATCTGTCAGAAATCGTCACTCACGATTTTAACTTTTTCCTATTGAAAATAGGTAAAAGGACATTTTTCTAAGCATACTAAAACAACAATTTTGTAGGATAATGCAAAAGTTTTCGAAAAAAATCGAATTAAAAATGTAAATTTTATATGTATTTTAGGTACACCTTTTAACACGGTTGCATGATTAGCCGTTGTTGAGTAAGGCAAAAAAATTTAAGAATATCCCTGAAAAATGACAGAACTCGCCAATAATACAACAATATTAAGAGTATATCAAAGCACACGTACCGTCAACAAAATGAAGAGCTGGAACTCGAACGTGCTAGTTACAGTAATTTTAAAATGCCGTTATTTCGACGACTATTGCATAATCCAAAAAAATTTTTGTGTTAATATACACAGAAAATTGTCCTCTTTCCAATGGTCAATAGAAAAAAGTTGAAATCGTGGGTGAGGATTTCTGGCAGTAACCCAAAAATCAAACCAAATATTAAAAGAATTTATTAGAAGAAAATAAAATGTTATACTTCTCACTAATAATAATTGTAATAATTTGTAATTCTATAATAAATAATTGTTATACTTGTATTTACTTGGTCACTGGGGGGGGAGGGTAGTGTGCGTACACAACCTTGTATGCAGTAAACAAATCGGCTTGGGGTTCCGCCAAATTTTTTACATCGCCCAAGGGTTCCGCGAACAAAACTAATTGGGAACCGCTGCTCTAAATTATAAGAAGAAGATATTTCTTTTGGATCTTGACGTTTCTTAAAAATTGCAGTGATTTGACCTAATGTTGATAGTGCTTTTTTTGCTTTTTTCTCAAGATTTTGGTTAAAACTCATGTTAGTGCTTTTTTTAATGTATTTTTTAATGAAATTTAATTTGCTGTACATGTCTGGCACATGGGGATATCCCGTATTGCCAAAACAATTTGGCTTAAATTTTTTGGTTAATAATTTAACTTAGAAATGCAAAAAGAATTTTTGTAAAGGTGCCTTCGAGAGTGCAAGCTTTTAAAGAAAATTTTCCCGATTACACCTCTATTTCCCAAATCAGTCATATATTGTAAGACAAATTTTAAAAATTTTCTAAGATTATTGTTTCTGAATTGTCAGAATTATTGTCGGCAGCAATAAAAAAATGTCAAGAAATATTTAAGAATACATTAATTCGAAAACAATTAAGTTATACTATTAAAGCTAACTTTTCATACGTCTATCGAAAGTTTGGAAAAAAAGTATTTGCTTTTAGTGAAATCGGTAAAAATTATAAATAATCTGTGAAAGAAATCTTTGGAAGTGCAAGGGAGTGTGGAACATCAAACCTATGTAGAATTTGTCAAGCTACTACCTCAGCGACCTGATGTAATGCCATTACAACTGTATCGTCTGCAAATGTTGCTAAAGTGGTCCTGTTATCAGTTGGCATATCTGTGAAAATCAGATATAGTATCGGGCCAAGAACACTTCCCTGGAGCACTCCAGAGTTTATTTTATGTAGTTTTGATGTACAATCTTGTTGCTTTACGAAGTAGTATTTCGTAAAGATGATTTGGTTTCCCAAAAAAATTTATTTGACCAAAGTTGTAGCCCGTTAAATTCTCTATCCGGTTTGGGCTGTTAGTGTTTCTCTAAGA
The DNA here is from genome assembly GCA_911387805.1 of Cantharis rustica. Classification (NCBI taxonomy): domain Eukaryota; kingdom Metazoa; phylum Arthropoda; class Insecta; order Coleoptera; family Cantharidae; genus Cantharis; species Cantharis rustica. The sequence continues at coordinate 16,118,096 of OU426883.1, forward strand.
CGTTTCGTTTAAAAGATTTACATTTTTCCCTTAATTTTATTTATAACTCGAAAACCGTTCATTCTAGACCTAATTTGTAGATAAGAACATGATCTTTAAAAAAGATCTAATCTATTAAGTCTAAGAAATCAATAATATTGAAGCTATGGCCGTTTGAAATCAGAAATTCAAAATATTGCTTTAAAGGGAGGTACCTCTCAAGGGTTTGGACTTCAACAAAAATTTTATTTGAAAATTTGTCTTAGAAAAGTGTTTTTTATTACCACCTCAAAGGTTCTCCACGGTCACGGGAACATCCTGTATAAGGTTTAATAAGATGCAGATTTAAAAATCTTTTGTTCTATAAATCTTTCTACAAATCAAGGGCGGATTAAGGTACCTCTGCGCCCTTAGGCACACATGTATGGTGCGCCCCCCTTAATAGAAAATATAACCAGTTATTTTTTATTATTTTATATATAATATGTATTGAGTGATATTGGTGTAAGATTTCCGAATATCAAACACACCTGCTTGCTCAGTGAGCTCTGGTGTGCGGAAGCAGTCACGCTTATTCAGGGTCGCGGATTCAAAAAGTTTGTTTCTTCGATAATTTTAATTACTTTAATTACTTCTTCTCGGAAAATTATTACCAAGACTCAATTTTAAAAATATCCGTTCCAATTCAATTTAAAATGGTAACCTTAAATTTTATGATACCGGTACGCAGTCCGGCTTATCAAACTGCGTTGTCGTTCCTTTAATAAATTTTCATACATAAAAACATTATTTTTTTTTTTAATTAATTTTTACATGTTACATGAAATTGAAGAATAATTTAATTCATAACTTACATAAAATTGTTCAAAAACTACTAATACGTAGATCTGTCCTGTATATTTCACTAAGTTCATACACATGAAATCTTGAAATTTGGGCAATCTACAACTTTTGTAATTTTTAATTACAACTAAAGTTTCATTTTAGGTTTTTATTAGGGTTGGTTTAGTTTTCCGGCTTAGAATTTTTCAAAATAATTTTATTTATTCATTTTGGCTTCAAGTAGGTATAATTTTTGTTTTTATAAAAGTCAACCAAATTTGACTTTTAATCAAGTTTGAATTTTGAATTTAATAGCATAACTTTTCAATCATTTCAATAATTTTTCCAGGTTTACCTGACAAGATTCCTAAAATCAAAACATACGGTTATACTACAGGGTGTCGCAAACTATATCATTCATTTAAATAGTTTTTGAACAATTTTATGTAAGTTATGAATTAAATTATTTTTCAATTTCATGTAACATGTAAAAATTAATTTAAAAAAAATATATTATCACATGTTAATAACCTTAACCATTTCATAAAAATACTATTTAATATAACTCCAAATTAATGATTTCCAATAAATAATTGTTCAACCAATAAAAAAGATAGCTCATCCAATAAAAATCTATTTTAATAATCAAAAAAAATTCAAAAAACTTACAAAATCAAAATCTTAGCTGCGGCCACTTTTGACTAAAAATACTTTCATAACAAAATTCGAATTAACAATATTCGTATAAAAAAATGCAATTGTAAAAATATTCGCACAATAAAAACTCAAGATCGGTAAAGTAAAAATCTAGGCTTCCATTATTTTTGCCATTTTGGTAAAAAAAAGTCCCATTCCAACTCAACTTTCTGCCAACCTTCTACATTTTAAAATTGTATCACCTAATTCAAATTTAGAATTCAGAAAATATTAACAAAGCATTGGGGGCGGTTAAATTGCTTCCTAACACGACAGTATATTCAAAAAATCTTGGTCGTAATTTAGCGACGCGCACATAGATTTCCAAAGGTGTAAGTTTTAACAATGTGTTAAAAATTGAAAATGTTTCGGCCAAGACTGTATAAGCTTTTTTTCTTTTCATAAGTTCTTAAATATAAGTATTAAATAATTCTTTGTCAGCAAAAGTAAAATTGTAATTGATAATATAAAATATTTACGATGTATATTATTGCGACGCCAAGTGTATGGTGTGGTAGACAAAACGACGGAAGACGTTTTGTAATCTGTAAATAAAAACTGCTGTAATCATTGTACATTTTTCTACATTTAATTTTTGAGAATGTCATGTATTTTGCTGGGTGCAAAATACTAGGTATTTTACTCGGTGCTAGCTAGCCTAAACGGTAATCCGTCTCTGCTACAAACGGAAAATTTTGAGTATGCATCTGCAGCCGCCACTGCAAAAACTTTAATATCTTACCTCATTTTGCTTCAATTCATGTAAATTCTCATTCCATTCCGAAAATTTTGTATTTATTATCTTTACCATGTCGTTAACTTTCTTATCAACGTCGTAGCCCAAGCAATGTAGCTAAAGTAACAAAGCTAAATAGACACAAAAAAATAAAACAGTTTTGAAATTTGGTATGAAAGTTTGATTGCACTTATTGTTGAATTTGTGAGAGGTTCAGAGGAGAAGAGAATTCCGCTATTTTGAAAAAAAATGCATTTTAATGGTATTTGCATATAACTTGTTATTTATTAACTTTATCGAAAAAATAGTAGTTATAAAAACTAAAGAGCATTAATTCCTCTATATAAAAGCTCTAATTAATTTTTTTTTGTAAATCTAATAGTTCACGAGGAAAGAAATTCTGACAAATTTAATAATAAGTAATATTTACAGTAGATTTTTTTTAAATAATCAATAAAAATAATTAATTTAGGTTTTTTTTAAACAATTTAAACTGTCTAACATTTTTATCAACATTGTCTGAAATTTTCAAGGCGAAAATATTTAAAATTTTACAATGAATTCAGTATAAAACCTTAAAAATCTTTAATGATTATTGACAAATACATTTTGTAAATAATTTTAATTATTGAATAAAGAACTAAGTCTCAATTACTTTTATTCAAATTTGCTGAGTATGACGTACAATAAGCAGATCAAATAATAGTTCTTGTAGCCTTTGAGCTAAAAGAATTAGAACTACATGTGAAAAATAGTCTATCCTGGTTACTTTGGAAATTCTATTAATGTTTTATTATTACTCACTTTATTTTTTTAAGACAACGAAGTATAAACGAATAAAAAAAAATCGAAAAGTTGTAAAATTTGATATGGACATTTGTTTAAGCTTGCTGTTAAACTTGTAAAAAGTTCTGTGAAATTAAAATTCAAAAACTCCGTCATCTTAGAAAATGAGTGCATTTTAACCAGTTATATAGTTAATAAATTCCTTCCTTGAATTTTTCAGATCGAGTGTTATCAAATATATAATAATAATAATAATCTTTATTACATCAAACAGACAAATAATTTGTTTTGCATAAAATTTGCATAAATTCAAAAAGGTGGAGATCAGCAGGTGCTGGTTTTCATCTCAATACTGGAAGTCTTGGTTTGGATGTTAAAGAAATCTCTTACTTCGCACAAGATCTAGAAAAGAAGATTTAGAATCTTTTTAAATCACCTTATAATTTGTAAATCGGACTTAATATGTGCTTTAAAGTAAAGGTGGCGTTAGTGATGTAAAGATGTAAATAAAATGTGTTTTAAAACCACTAATCCTTTATATGAAAATATAGAAAATAAAATATAAGATGTACTTGACCTTCTTGATAAACTTATCGTTCCTTACATCGTTGTATTTTATCAGATTTAAATTATCTACAATTTTTGTTTTTTTTAGTAAATGTTATAATAACATAGTGTTATAATTATAACCAAGTGTTATTATTAAAGTAACGTAACCCTTTAGATTAAGTGTCTTAAGGGGTTACGCTCACCTAGAAATTTAAAAAAATTGATTTTTCAAAAATCACATTTTCTTGAAGTATACAATGTCAGAAATATCTCCCAAAAGTTTTAACATAATCTGATTTTTTATACAGAAGCTATCAGGCTTTTAATACAGGTAAGTGTAGCAGGTATTACCACGAAAAATTTAATGTGGCTCAAAAAAATATTGTGGAATAAAGAATTTTTTTTTTTTACCAGTTTTTCGGCAATTTCAGTTTTAGTGAAGTGTAAACAGTGTGATGGTAACGTAACATTTCAAACTGCAAGTACCCGCGATCTCGGATTTAAAATTGTATTGTTATGTGATAAGTGCGAACCTCAGTACATTTTTTCGTGCTCTTTTATTATATCTGCAGTTTTATTACAGATCCTATAAGGTATGTGAGTAAACTGTGACATCAATGCCCACCAATATCTCGAAAGAGAAGACGCTGAACGCATTCGGGACGGACAAATGTGTCGTCGGCAACATAAAATTGATGTTTCCAAAGCGACAACTTCAAAAGAAGACACAGTATATGGGCCTGCAATAGATCACTATGTATAAGTTATAAAATAATTCTTTTGCTTTACGCTTTAGTGTAAACTGCATTGCAAACTTAAAACGCGTTTATCTCGAAACTACATTTTCAAATCGGTGAGCAAGATATTTCAAAAACCTGTGCACCAATTGATCTCAAATTTTGTGTGCTTTTTTTAAACACCCAAAACTAGTCTTTAATTGAAGCTTTTGGTTTTACAATGTGTAGTTTCTATTTTATGAACTAAAAGTTTGTTTTTTTTAACAAAAATTGAAATTTTGACTTTGACTCACTGCCATATTGTCAAATTTAAATTTTTTAGAAAATCCTTCGATTAAAGACTGTATCAACTAATAGATTATCAAACATTTTTTGAATTTTTAATTTTCGATAACTTGGGTTCGAATAACACTGCTCACCGCAAAACATGATTTTGAAACATGCTTGTCGAACGTTCACTTTAACTTTGTTATTTATCAATATTTTGTAACCAAAAAATTATCAACCGCTCATTAAATAAAGGTCTTTTAAATACTTAAACTGTTGTATAAAGATATCCATTCAACTCTCCACAAAAAAATTGCAAAAATTACCCATTTTTTTGACGGTCTAGGTGAGCGTAACCCCTTAATATAACACATAACATGATCATAACAGAATCAAAAACCAATAATTTTGAAAGTTCTCGCGGAATTATAAATCAAATGGTAAATTCTTTTATTGGAAACATAGAGGTTACTCCAGATTGTAAACATTTCGGTAATGATGTAATCAACAAAATCTAATAAAATTTTGGGTTTTATTGTTAGGCAATCAATGAAATTTCCAAATTTTATGCCATGGTGTCGTTAATTTGTTATATGCTACGTTTCCAAATGTTCAGCTTCTCACGTTTACACCTCATCTAATGGTATAAAAATATGCTTATGGGTTCGTAATATACGAAAAATTAAATAAAATAGCTTTTAGGTTATCAAATTTCTTAGTTGTGTGGTGAATGCAGGGATCATAATACAAAATTACATTTGAGATAAAACTAACCAATTTATCTTTTGGAGTTTTAACATAATGCACGTGCTTCCACTTTGCTTATCATGTTAAATAAACATACAAAACAAATATTGAAATATATCAAGACAGAAGTTAGAAAAGGTATTATCTAATTTTTGATAACATTTTACTTATTCAAATAAACAAATATTACCTACACCGTGACCTTGAGGAGCATCAAATAATCTAAATGTACACAATAACCTATAATAATATAATTTTGATTAGTAATATTTAAAACTGTTGCATTTTTCTTACCATATTATTTATCTAATAATATCTAATAATATATAATTTATCTAATAAGGTTATGATAATTTTTTAGTATCTTAAAGACATTAAAATAAGAAATATTAATGTTTTTTCAACTAACATGCAAATGATCAATACAAAAATGTTTATGGTACCAGGGGTTAAAAATCTTCTAATAGAATAAAACATAATATTCCCGATAAGAACACCACTCTGTATTTTTTATTATCTTTCACGTTTTCTAAATAACATTGATTTATTACAATAAACATTATATACAATTAGAGTTCGTTCTTTAAATGTTATTTTATTCTAAAATACCAACCCTATTTCGAGAGATAATTATGATACGTACCTTAATTTTTATATATCAGAAATTTTAAAAACTTAAGTATGATATAGAATAAAATAAAAATTTTGAAAATTTCATATCATCATTTTTTAAACTTGAAAAGATTATGTGTAAGTGTTTAGATGGTATACCCAATAATTACAGTTGGCCTTTTATTGGAGCTACCACCGTGTACCCTATAATTATGGTAGTTTATGAAACGTAGAAATACAACTTAAAAATTAAGAAAGTATAAAAAATAATGAGGATAAAGCGCATATAAATAGAACAAAAAATATACTTAAAGTAATACAAAGTATTATAACAAAAAATCTGTTCTAAAAAATTAGTAGATACCCAAACCCTGAATAATAAAATAATTTCAAAGCTTTACAAAATCTTTCAATTAATTTACATCATTGTTTCCATTATAAAAGTTTTTTTTTACTTTTTAATTACTTAATAATTATTATAAATAATTTCCAACGTCACGGCTACACAGAATATTTAAACTTTTATTAAATGATTTTCTGAAATTTTTTGATTTTTTTAAATAAGTTTTATTTGATTATTATTGAACCAATAAATTATATTTTATTTTTAATAAATTATTATTAAATTATTAATAATTGATTATTAATTATAATAATTGAATTGCTTAATTCAGAAACAACCTAAGTCACATGTTGGTCATTTTGAGTTTATTATACTATCGTGTATTTTTGGGGGTGACACAAATTTTAATTTCTAATGCTTTTGTTTATGATAAACTCTTACTTTAGTGGTAAACCTTTGACCTCAAGCTCGAGTTTTATTCAAAATGTTCAGATAAACTTATCAAACTTTTTTTTTTCATCTGCTGAAACTGCCAAAATGTGACTTAGGTTGTTTCTAAAATAAGCGATTCAATTAATAAATTATAATAATAAATTATAAGTTCAAACAACCAAATGTAGTTTGAAGAAAAATTATTATTCCACATCATTGTTTCCTTGAATTTTTTTAGTTAAGCTTCTAGTGATTTTATACTTTTATACTTCAAGAATTGTGCTCTATCCAAATCAGTAAAAAATAATAAGGGTTGCCATTTAAAAAAAAATTTGATGATGTCACAGTTAAAAATAAACACGATAAGAAAATGTCAACAGCAGAAAATATTATGACATTTAAAAAAGTAAATATGAAAAGTAAGATAAGAAAATCTACAGAGATGTTTTCCAAAGTTTAGCCATCAAGCAAGACAGACGTACATAGTGCCAACTTAAAATATCAAAAATCGAGAAAGTCAGTGAAGAAGCCACAACCAGTGGCCAATATCAAAACGATTCAGGTAAGTCCACCACGTGAAGAAGAAAAAGATACCTACAAAAACCGATGAAGAAGTTCAAATTGAGGCAACCATCCAGTCAAAGCCAACAAACCACACACACAAAAGGATCTTTACCAACATAAAGCTCGGATATCCGTGACATGGAAAAAGTGATGTTAGAAACTAGCAATGAGGAAGTCTAAATTGAAATTTTGGCGATCTAAATTTACTACGGCAGTTGAAGATAGGCAAAAATAGGAAAATCTAACCGATGTAACCCGACCAAATCTTACGAAATATAAACAGATTTCTACCCATCGAATCAACCGATGCCTTTCAAAGAAAAAAAATCTTGGTAGGAGAAACAACTTTGGCAAAGAAAACCAAAAACGTTGAAAGAGTTAACAACATCGAAGAAGTCACAATGACCGAAGCACCAACCCATTCTAGTTCGTCAGCTTTTAACCATTCAACAAGACTGGCATCTAACCAAAACAAATTCAAACCGTCAAACCAAACAGCGAATGATTGTATATAAGGAAAAGTCCGTCCAATCATCCCCAAGAAGATTTCAATTTAGCCCTAAATTATAAAAGATCTATTTAGATGAACGTAAGATTCACTACAGAAAGGTTACAAACGTAGCCAAAAAGCTTACTATCGTATCGTCATACCCGGATGACTACAAGACCACGACCAAGTTCTTTGATAAAAAAACTCAACCAATCAATGAAAACTCGAACAATCTGTTTGAGTGGCCATAACATGTATTCACCAAAATGTACACATAAGCTACATTGAACAAAATCTGGCAAACCAAGGCTTAAAGGATTTTTCCGTCACCAGAATACACAAAGGATGCGATAAGAATACCATTGCTATTGGTTAGATTGCAAATCGGCCGCACAGATAAGAAAATATTTACCATCACAACCATATTAAGCATCAACATCTAAATGGAAGTCCTTCGACTGAATAATCAGTCATGCACAATGAAACTGCCTAGTGGCTTCGAGATGCGTGAAGTGTGTAGAACCGCACCTGACGCCAACCTGTGTCAAATCAAAGGACACATCAGCTACATGCTCCAACTACAGAGGTTCACACCCGGCGTGTTACCAAGGATGCCCTAAATTTTCAAAGTTACCTACGAAAACACAAATCAACAACTACTCTCGTGATCGAGAGGATCCCTAACTGGAGACTAACACGAACATGATTACACCAGAAGCTATCGCAACTATTTTGGTCTAGCTGTTGATTCACAACATCTATAGCTACTAAATCTCAAGCATCATCAAAAGCTTGAAATCGTAGTTATTGATGCTACCTTTCTAAGATGGCAACTAAGCCTGAAATCAAGTAAATTAGCCACCGTCTTCCTCTTTTGTGACTACAAAACAACAATCAAGACAACGTTCTGATGGTTTCCGAGCAACAGCTCGAAAAATCCAAACCACGTAGTTTCAACCAAGCGACGAAGGAGATATGAGGCGATTTTCCAGTACTCTAAGCAATCTAGCAACCTTTAGAACAACCGGGGAGAAATATTTGTTGACTTAGTCATGTAGACGGCGGCGCGAGAGAGCCAGCATGCTCCGTTCAACTCATTCAGTTTGTCACTTGGCCAAACCTCGTTGGTCTAGCTTTCTGAGATGGTTTTTGTCCTGAAATGTTCAAATAATTTCTTAATTATTCTATTATCGGGAGGGGAGGAGAACTGCAGAATTGATTTCGGCCTCTTGTATATCAGGTAATTTTTGGGTTGGAACTACCAACCCTTTGAATCATTGGGCTTTCGGAGGCCGCTGCAGCGTCGTAGAGTTTATTTGCCATACTTCAAATAAACTCTTCGGTGGTTTTGATTTCAGCATTCACCTGCAGTTTTTTATTAGACAGGTAGCACTCTGCCTTTATGGTTCTCCTCACTGCTATTTTTTGAACAACCTGTAGCTTCTTTATTTGATTTGTAGTTACAAAGCCTCAGGCTGACGCCGCATAGCTGAGGATCGGCCTGATTATTGTTTTCACTAGCGTTTGCCAACGTACAAACGCGTACAAACGTACAAATTTGTACTTTTGAAGTGAAACTTCTTTGGTAAGGGGGTTACAATTTTCGAGCGTTACAAAAGTTCCGATTGAATAGGTTTTTTATTAAAAAAGTAAAATAACCGTAAGTGGTATACCAAGCGGTTACACATTTAAGTACTAACCGTACCCAACATTGCATGATTTTCATGAGCGGACGAGAACGGTTATATGCAATATGGTATGGTCGGTGCTTTAATAATTAATGTATTGTTACGTTATATTAATAACAAAATGATTTTATTTTAATAAGCAACAAGTTTCACTTCTGTCGCGCGTAGACTCCACGCACACTTTATTTTTTTTTTGTTCACAGAATGCCGTCCAAACTGCAACGTTTGCAAACGATTTGCGCGGATCAGCCCGGTAGTCTAAATGTACCTTTACATTTGTAACACCTAAGCGTTGGCTATTTAGTAAAGCACAGTTAAAAAAGTGGGTTGTTTGAAAAAAGCCTAAATAACGTAAGGTAGTAATTTGTTACCTGAAATAAACACAAAAACAAGTTCGTTCAAATTTTAACTCGTAATTATAATTATAACTACTATTTTTACAGCAATAAACCAAACTTGCTACAAAATCGAGGGTTTCAACAACGTTAAAACAAACTCATTAACCAAACTACAATCAGTTATTTTTCGTTTAACAAAATTAGTCTCATCAAAATCTCGACATGAAAAAAAAAAACAATTTAACAAAAAGAATTAATTCAAAATTGTGTATAATATTAACACACAGCAGAAGTTGAATTGTTGCAAAAGTGCAGAAAGTAACTGATTGCTCAAAATGGAGATTTCTTGTGTACAAAAAGTAGATTTTTAGGTGTCCAGTTCCTGGATTCAGGCGTTTGTTTCAAACCCAGAAGTATGGTAAAAAACAAATTGTTAATTTTAATGTAAATGTAGTTTAAAAGTTGTAAAGTAAAAAAATTAAAAATTTTTTTTTATTAACTTAATGGATTACAGCAATTTAGGTATTGGCATTTGGCTTTTTTCAGTTTCAAAAAATTGAAACTTAATTGATTGATTTCATTGATTAATTTTAACCCGTTAGATAAAAACGTGTTCTTGAAAACTTAACCTCAAACTTTAATATAGCATTCAAATTTTGTCTATTTAAATTTTTTATTCATTGCACTCTATTATAAGATAAGTAAGAGTAATATAAATAAAGAGAGGGTTGTAAAGCATAAATATCAAATAGACAATTTATTATGAGAGACAGCTTATTATTTATAAAAAATATTCAATTTAATTTAATGAAGTGTCATTTATAGCTATTTTGTAATAGAAAATAATATAACTTTTTGACTGAATATTTATTTCGTTCAATTTATCTCCTCTATATTACAGCATATTTATCACAGTACCTTGCTATAGTCATGCAAAATAAACAGATCTTCTAAAAGAAGGGGTGATTTATCAAAACCCGAAAATGAAATTACTTGTATGTTATCACCACATTTAAATTAGCATACTGCACCGCAATGTATAAATAGTACACTCTTCCACGGATGTTTTGAATTTGCTATTCTTAGCACGCGTATTGTATATAATTATTATTTTTTTTTAAATTTTGTGATTATCATTTATTTTTGGATTTACAATATGAGTACTCCATTCTGGCAAAAACTGTCTTTATCTCAATGTTAAAAATTCATTTTGATGACATCTAAATAGTTGGCGAAAGTGTACAAGAATAAGGAATAACGCAAATTAGTCTACTCGATCAAGTAACTTCATATGCTAAACTATACGAAAAGTTTTCCCCCTTGATAGGGAAAATTGTGAATATATGGAAATGCAACACCCAATGAAATGCGAATGCGTTTTTTAACTAATCCATGGAAAACGCTATTTGTAATCGTTATAAATTAATCATAAATATTCTAGCTTTTCCATCGTTTATATTGTTTCAGAGTTTTGACAGAAAACGATTTATTTTATCAATATATGCGAGAAAAACCGTCATCGTTTTTCTTCACTACATTACGTTATTAGGACAAAACCTAAAAAAAAAGATTTATCGAAACAAAATTCAAATTCTGGCCATTTACGTAATCGATCTTTAGTGCGATGTCGATGTTATTTATTATAATTAAAACGAGTATAGGAGAATCAGAAGGACGATTAAAATATAATATACATAATACCAATAGTGATATAGTAAACCGCAAGATTTTTTGTATATACAATTGAGTGTGGTTAAGTCGCGGTTTTTCGTCGAAGCTTTTAAAGAAATAATACAGTGTAGAGATAATTTAAATTTTCTTAGAATATGCAATTTATTTTATTGTCTCTGGTGTTTTGCTATAATTTGTGATTATAGGTTTAAGAGAATAACTTTTTCGAAATGGCCCATTTTATTAATAACTTGGCGAGATAAGAAGTCGGAGAGTAAAGTAAATGTGAATTTCAATAACAATTCATGCAAATCACGGGCGCCGAAATGTTGAAGATAAGTATTTATTTAGATCCATTTAGTTGAAAAGATATGCAAATATGAGTTATAATATAGATTGCGAGAATATTCCAACTTCGATTCCCAGGGGAGTAAAATACAATTCCTAATCTAAGACGACGCATCGTAAAAAATACAATATCCAACCGAGGGATCGAAAGAGGTTTCTTATAGAGATATGGCCACAATCAACTTTAAATTGGATTGTTTAGGGCCAGTGCTCTTCACATGTGTGAATAGATTAGGATTATGGAACTACTAGCCCTTCGGATACTAAAATTTTTGATACTAAAACCGAAACCATGATTTCAAAATGATTTACGCTACTTTTATTCAAACATGATCGTATAAACTCACTTTATTGCTTATAACGAATTTAACTTTAAGGGATCTCTATGATTTGTTCTTCAATTTTAACTACCTACAATTATTATTATTTATGTTATGTTATGGTGGCTTCTATTGATAAATTATAAAATTAAATTTTATATCACTTACAATGTATTATTTATTTACACTCGTTTGAAAAAATCTGTTAACTTTTATTACTCTTACCGTTAACAATAGCAGCTACTTTAAAATTTACTGTACATGTTTAAATAGGTAAAAATAAATACAATACATTTAAACCTCTTACAAATTTATAGCCATAATACCAGTCAAAAACTTTATTATCTGGGGTGAATTAATACTGCAAATTTTGTATTTTGTTAAAATCATGTCTTACAAAGTAGTTTCATTTCACCTTCCACTAAAATAGGGTTAAGATTTCATCCCATCTGCAATTCTTTTATCAAAACAATTTTTATTTTACAACTTATTTTTCTTATTTCTAAAGCCCTGGCACCATTAACATGGCTTGGCCAGTCCAAATTGACCTTATTGCTGTTACGTCCCTAATTGAAGCGGTGTAACCCAATTGTAATCAAACCCTTATAAAATATGTAATAAAAAAATCAGGTTTGATGTGCTGCTGACGCTTTACCTCATAAAAATTTCATGGTACATCCAAATTTCGTATGCATATACGGTCAGTATATACTTACACTCGGTATAAAACTCATACTTTTAACTCCTTGCAACGTTTACCGCTATAGTCGTTAAACTAGGTGATATTCTGTGCGCCATTTAACGCACTTCCCGCTGGTTAGCTTTTCCGCACAATCGTGCCAATTGCATAAACTCAGCGCAGTGGGCACCAACTTTACAGTACAAGAGATAATTTCCAGTTATTTAACCGAATTTGTAATAAATCAGCCATCATTTTTATTTAAATTTTAATAGCACAGTATCGTTAAAATTTAAACAGTAAAATTATATTACGCTTAAAAATTTAATACAGAGTGTCTTATTCATGGGTGATTTTTCTTTAGAACGTTAGAAAAAAAATATATTGCAACGAAAATTAAAACGTTTATTTAATTCTAACGGGCTACACAAATTCTACAGATACGGTTAATAACAAAAAAACAATTACTATACTAAGATTAACACTAATACTAAATTACAGTACAATTTATTTAACATTAAGTCTGGATTTATTTAAACACTCAGTATATCACGTCACCATTTGTTTACACTTTTCTTATGTTAACACTTGTACGTTCAAACTGGAATTAATTTGTCATTTAAGCTCACTCTGCATTTACACCTAAATGCAGCTTTCCAGAAACTTCCATAGAATTCCTATACATTTCTAAAAATTTCTCGAATGCAAGCTAAACAATATTTGAATGACTAACAATGTTATTATGTATGACTCATCACATATGACTCATCATATATGGCTCATCATATTTGACTTATCATACATGACTTCATACATTAGTCATCAAATATAATTAAACATTGTTTTGTAACAATGAGGAAGGTTGGTGATAACAATTAAAAAATAAAAAAAGTAGTCCCGTAACTGAGGTTCCAAGAACAACTTAACCAGTTCCTTCCAGTGAGAAAATTAGTCATCATTCCAACCCCTCATCATAACTTGTTCAGAGTAACAATTAGATTTAAGTTTATAAATAGTTTAAGCGGGTTTAAGAATGTATCCACGTAATTTTATTATTTAATAGAAACAACAAATATACAAATTCTAGTTTCACTGGCTAATCTAACACTCAATTTTAATTATCCACCTGAGTTACACACCCGATCATGTAATGGAATCCACGCATGTGACAAAAGCAAAAATTACAAAAAGCAAATCTTAAATCGGAGAATTGGATTGACGATCCAAGCTTCCAATCTGGCTTGATCAAAAATGGTAATAGATTTAGCAAGTGGCAATATAAAATTCTGGATGTAGCACGCTAAGTAACATTACCGCCCAAAGCCCATCATACAACGACAAAGCGTTCTCGACAGCCTGAAAGCACAGATTAAAATATACTACAGATAGCTCGCGCTTATGGGAGAACGGGTGTCCGTTATTCATGTATTTGGAAGCCAATTCCTTAGTATGGAAACCATTCACTATATATCGTAGAGGCGCTGGATATTCGTGTTTGTTCGTGGTTAGTACGTTTAATTTCTCTTCTAGCCACGGTTGAGGTATAATCTTGCTGCCAGCCATTCATTATCACACATAGACATTTTCTATAAGGCGTCTTACAGAAAGAGCATGGGGTGATCGGGTACTTACGGAGTTGTCCTTCTAGTATCCTACCAACAATATATTATAAGGATAGGCAGCCTTCTAGAATTGAATAAAATACATTACGCGAGCTATCTGTAGTATATTTAATCTGTGCTGAAAGTATGGTGTCGTACTTGGCGCATAGATGTCAACCACAGTAAAAGTACAGCAACATACATCTCGAGAACGACAGAGGCAAATCCAGATGTAAATCAAAACTAAAACAAAGAGCTCTTACAAACCAAGCTAATGATGATAGGAAGCAAGATCCCTTGGAATAAAGTTTTCAAATACTTGGAAGTGACATTGGACAGGGGATTAAGGTGGGGCTCCAACATTAAACATGGTTCCAATAAAGCAAGAAGTCCTATAGCTGCGCTAGCATGGAGTTTTGAGACACAGAACTACATCAACAAAATTCAGATGGTATAAAATATAATAATCAGACGTGCCACGAGTGCCAAATGGCTAGTTCCAACAAACGGCTGCAGAAAGACTCCAATCTGGAGCTTATCGTAGAGTTTATCCGAGCAGCGACGAACCTGTTAGTCCAAGAACTGGGCAACTACCAACTCTAAGATTTGCAATCTTGTAGCTAAAACCATCACAAAGTTAAGCATTAAAACAATTTTTGCAATTACATTATGACAATGACAACGTAAAGCATAAGTTTAGAGGCGATTCTAAACTTGTAGTTTAGATTCAAGAGGTAAAAACAAATACCGAACCTGGGACGAACCGAAGACGATGGGACAACGATGCTCGGGATGGGACAGCATGTGCTGAGCTTTACTCAATGGCTCAATCCAAGCCCAATTTGTTTCGTTTAGTTAAAACTCTAAAACACAATCAGTTACGACATCTCAATCACTGAAACCGAAACTGAATGTTTTATTAGAGTACCGAATTATTAATAATTTTCACAAATCTTTCATCGTGATATTGGAACTTATTAATGTGGAGTTTTACGAGCGGAGTTCGGGGACATCGCGATTACTGAAATTTTATTTTGAATTAAAAAAAATAAAATTCCTTAAATATCTATCTTTCAAAGGATTTCAAGCATAGTCGTCTTAACCAGTGCCAGGTACGCCGCTCCGTAAACCGTGACTCTCAAGTCACGTCCACGTAAAGCCAACGTTATATATCAACGTTAAAATATTATTTTATCGTTTTTGTTTAGTTTATTTTTAATATTAGATACTACTAATTACCACAAGAATCCACTTAAAAATTCATTTTTAAGTTATTTTTCTATATTTATAAAAATCAAATTTCTGATTCTTTATGTTTCTGACAACAACTTAACAACAACAACAACAACTTAAACTAAATAAAATATCTTAACATAACGAACATAATCAATAGCGCATCAATGGATATAACTTCAGAATGCAAACGTAAAGTCCTGCCTTTATTGTTCCTCAGGTTGCAAAGTCAATGTTTTATTTCTAAAATACGCAACCCACCTATTATCACTTGATGTGGACATAATACAAAATACACAACAAATGCAGTGCAGAAGAAAATGACAAAAAATATTATCCAATATTTAAATCAATGTCCCATAAGATCTTTTGAAGATGACTAATGAATGACTAAGTACATAGATCAAAGTTTTGTCATCCTAGTCACTGAACTGTGACTACCATAATTAGTAGTTGAATGATACCTTATTTAAAAATCCGCAATAATTGAGATCCAAATCAATTATCAGATTATTTTTGAACAGAATACGATGTCGACGGATATACTGAGATGACCCGAGCTATGCAAATTTATAAAAATTTTCTCAATTCTAAAAACTCTTCTTGCTCGGCGTACATCCATTATTTATATAGCTATGAGCTCTTCAAATTTTTGTAATGTGAAGCCTTGCAAGCGCACGTGCACGCTCCGCATGTGGTATTGCAGCTGGTTTAACAAATTTTGCTGCGACGTATTTCAACAAATCGACCAAAAATTATCTCAAATTCTTCAACTTTTCCTTTTTATTTTATTTGCACTGCACTTTATTAATTACATAAAAGAAACAACTTTTATTAAAATTAAATTCTCTTTAATTATCATCAATTGCGGAAATAACGAACATCCGTTCGTCTATTCGACGGGAAGGCGTCAGCCCAAATGTCCTGGACAACCTTCAAGCCCCACTCTCTTCACTTTATATTTCTTTCACCTTATTTACAGCTAAAATTTAACTATTTTACACAATATGATAAATAAATAAATACTAAAACAAATGTAAACTTTAAAATAATTTACAAAATAAATGAATTAAAGTTTTTATGGTTTTCGAAACACGACAATACATAGAAATGAACCCAAGACGAAGTCGGTTAGTCTATGGGTATCCCAACAATCAGCATAATTTAATTTCATTAAAAATAAAAGTATTACATCTTTGAGAAACTAAACATTAATGACAAAATTTAAAAATGAATTTAATAACCAAGAACAAGAAAACAAATTTTTACAGAAATACTCGTAAGCAAAATTTTCCAAAAGGTAGGATTAGAAAATTAAAAAAATTATTAGGTAGGCAGCAGTAGCAATAAACCACATATCTTTTCGATCTACTGACCTACTTCTTTATTTAAGAGCAGTCTCTTATGGCAAATGAGAATGCACAAGCTAGAGAGATTAGAAGCAATAGAGAAATGTGTATGGGAATCGAAGAAGAAGTATGGATTTAAAACAAGTCGATAGTGTAGTGACAGTATATTTATAATTACATAGGTAATTTATTGAAAGAGTGCACTTAAATTTGAACTATTTTTACTCGAAATTATATTTTTTATTTTTGTGTAAACGAATACACTCGAAGCAATTAACTGATTGACTAAAGCTTTTTTTTCTGAAATTATACATTAAATACTTGTGTTTGGAAGATGTAGAGCAAGAACTATTTATTTATACAAGAATATTTAAAAAATGAAATTTTTGAAAATATTTAAGAAAATGAATGGAAAATTTAAATATTTAAAAATAAAAATAGAGGTAATATATTGCCATGCTTAAATTTTTAAATTTTTTATTTAAAAATTATTAATTATTAATTATTTACGTAATTTATAATTACGTAAAATAATAAAAGGTGATTGGAAAACAATAGTGTACAACATGTGTTTTGATCTGTAACGATCTCGTCAAGTGGGAATAACATGGTGGGAGATCAAAAATTGGAAATGTTTGAAAAACTAAATAACAAAAGTTACACACCGCGCAAATTTAAAATTATCTTTCCCCTAATAGAAGTTTGAAAATGATAGATGGACCGATACCTTGACTATCTCACCCACCTGACATAACCCCACTAAACTTTCCGCTCGAGGGTTATATAATGGTTTAGCCATCCCTTAGCGCATTAAAAATATTAATGTTTGTTACAATTAAATTTTTATTTGAAATTCGAAATTAAAATATTTCAAGCCGTTTAACACGATTCGAGTTATATTTTGTGATGTATCGACTATCGAGAATGATTTATCGATTTGGACAGATATAAAATATTGTACGAAGTTAAATTAAATGAAAACTATTAGTAGTAAACCTTGTCTCTTTTTGTAAATTTATGATAAAAATATAAATGTGGCGTGGATGTGAAAATAAAATTTTATTTCTATTTCCGCTGAAGCGCAGTCTATATAAAAATTTAAACCGGACTTTTTGTAAAAGCGAAGCATATGAAGCGTATAAAATTGGTTTGAAATGTAAGTGCCATCGACGACGCGACCAGACCGATATCTTTGTCACCCTTCAAAACTATTATAATAGGACTCCCTAGCGAATGGTCAGCAGATCTAAGGAATAATAAAAGGGGAACACTTGAGTCGACAATTCAATTTCCTTCGGTGATAGATCTCTATCTAATGTGAAATTGATATGACGCATACCAAAAATTTGTTTTTTATAGTTTGATTTAAGAAGTTTATGGACTGGAGAGTAAGGCGATTTTTCTTCGTTTTGTTGTCGCCGAAGCGCCTCGACTTGTTCCACTCGAGTTAATTTTCCGAAACAAAGGGTTGAAGTTCTACAAGTGAGGATTGGATTTGTAGTTTTATTTTCGACATTTGCCCGAATCTTTAGTTTAAGAGTTTTGTAAGTTAGGGTCAGATGGTTGTTACGAGTAAGTTAGGTGAATGATGGACGACTTCCGCCTGAAACGAATTCCGGCGCCCGGCGTCGTCAACCGCGCTTCGCTGTAATCTAAGTTATTTGTCATCTAGATTCTCGATTCACCTCCTTTATAAAGTACTGTATTCTTTTAGACCCAATCAGCTTTCGTCGCCCGACTTTTGTTCGCGAAAGACAATAACTCTTAGAGATTGGGATGTTCTATCTTTGTGTTATGAGGATTGATTAAGACCACGAGGGGACAAATGAATTTCACACCAATTTCTTTATCGTTGTTTCGTTGTTGGCGGAAAATTTATTGTAAGCATTAAGACCCTGACTGGTGATTTGGAATTATCGAGTTTTTTATATTATAATGTAATGTAAGTGGATCTTCTCAATAGAGCAGTGCGTTCGGAAAAAGTTAGTTACAAATTGTGCCATTTGGCCAATGCGCCTAATCTATTATTTCCTAGATCACTTGTTTGTTTCTATTAACGATCATCATTCGTTGCCTTATGAGATCAGTTTATTTTCGAATGCAACATTTTTCCCAAAGTGTCGCGTCGGTTCACATAATCTAATTGAATGCCGAGGGCCTAATGACATTTTTCGTTTATTTGGTATCGGTATCGTCATTGAACGTAACTCAATCCTGGCGTATATCGGATTACCGGAATTCGCAATATGAACGGCCGTTAGGAATCCGTGCGTGTTTGTCTTCCAGGGTGTTGCTACAAGACGACCAAGATTATCCTTAATCACATTTTCGAGCTTCGAAGAGCGCGCGTGGACCTTTGTCAATATTGGCCGAGCAGGTTTCATTTCTTTTTTCATTTTTTCCATTCGACACGATTTTAAGCTTTCCTTGTTATTTTTCTTTTCCCAATCCAAACAAAGGGTTTAGTATTAACCCACATTTTTCTACTTTTATTTTCTTTTATTTTGTAATAAATAATCTTCTCGTTTGTCTGCTTTTCGATCGGTGTTTATATTGGGTAATAAATTAACCGCATTATTGTTTACCATTACGTATCAGTGGCATTTTAATCTCGGACCACATATTTTCCCAAATAAAATATTATTATCGTGAAAATACACTTTAGCTAAAGTTTAACGAAAATAACTTTTTTACAAGTTGCTTTAATTAAAACGGAAAATCTAGTTCAAATAAGAGAGGATAAGTAAATAATAAGTTAATCGATTTAGTTTTCGGATGATAGCATTCTTGTGCCCAACGACCGTGAGGTAACACGGTTCGCATTATTTATTTAGCTGGTGGTTTCTGGTTCATCGACAGTAACACACGTAACCACAGGCACGAAAGGGTTAGTTAAGCAAAAGAAATTTACTTTAAAGTCGTATGCAGTTACCCCTGTGGTTATTTTGTTTCAATTTTAATTTTACTTGATTGCACATCAACAGGTTCACAAGACTAAATAAATCTTCCGCAATATTTCACGTTATCGCGATGAAATGGTTAAATTATGCAGATTAAATTTTTGTTATTTAAAATGTTTTAATCATTTTAATGGCTTCTGAAGGAATTAATACTCATTCATAGATGAGAAATTTGCAAGAAAGTGTAAATTTACGAGCGAATAATTTCAGTTTTCCAGGAAATTGCTTCAATGTTTCTTCGAGTCTGGCGCTGTTTATTCGAGAGTTCTTTGCTTATGAAAGCTTTATGGGTTCAAGAATCCATTTCTGTAATACAGGATATTAACAAAACATACAAAAAATAATTGTAAATAGCAAGATCCCTACAATTCTTTTCAAATTTTAAAATTTGTCTTCCAATTCAAAGTAATAACTAAAGTATAAATTTATTTAAAGCGAATCTTTTATTACTTACATAAGTAATTTACGATTATTTAGAAGGATTATTTATTATTTTATAACGAATTAAAATAATTTTACAAATCAATTCTTTTTATTTAAATACAAACTCGGCATACAAAACAAAATTTAATAGTCTAGGATATTTTGCAATAAGCATTTCGCCGTCGCCGCTTCGCCTTCGACTCATTTAATCGTTGGAAATTTAATATTTAATATTTAATTATGAGCATGTTTACAATTTTTTCAAGAGATGATAAGCAAACTACATTTTTGAAGATACAGTATAATATAATATAATATAATAAAATTTAAAAATTAACGGATTAATTAAACAATAATATTAGAATTATTTTTATTGTTGTACCTAGAATAAGTTCACTTATGACAACGATCCCTCATTTATGTTCTCAAACATTAAAAATATATTCAGATATGGATGCCAGAATTTTACCTTTAGTTCGCAATTTTTAGGTATACGAAGATAATAATTTAATGACTACTTTTGTGACAGTGCTCACAACAACCAAATGTGGCAATAATAAAAAGTATATTGTGATATAAAATAAAATCGTCTTAGTGCGATCCATCCAAGCTCACTTGGATGATCAGACCAGCGGATGTGGTCCGGCCTCTAAGCGAGGTTGAACTTTAAATGGTAGCCAGAAAGAACCAGCGAAGCTGGTGATTTTGAGGAAGAGTAATAAGTCCCTGAACCTTCCCAGCTCTTATAAGTCAATTTGCTAGCTGGATAACGTTGGAAAACTATTCGAACACTTAATTCCACATTGCCTTCAACGAGAGATTCAGTTCAGCTTTCGAAAAAAAAAATCTACTGTCGATGCGGTCAAAGACATGATCAAGCAGATCAAAGCAGCAAGGCATGGTACACGGAGGACCAGGCGTTTAATGGTTCTAGTTAAATTGACTTTTCAGAACCCACTTAACTCTGCTAGATAGGAGCCGGTGATCTCGGAATTGAACAATAAGGAAGTAGTACCATACCTCTTTAACACACTAGCGAGCTACTTCCACGAAACACAGCTGATAGTCGAAGAAAAGCTTTGGCAAGACATTCTGCCCGTGTTCAGCGGAGTTCTAACAGGGATCTGTGCTTGGCCTTCTTTTGTAAAATGTAATATACCACGGCGTCCTCAGGCTCCCCACTCCCCCTGCGGTAAGCATAACTGGATTTTTGAACGATATTACGGTCCTAACCAAGGCTTGTATAAAGAGAGAACTGGAAAATTCTCCGGAAGGAGAAAGATTAAACCCGTTCACATCTTGGTGGACGGACAGATTGTAACGACGGGTGACTCGGCCAGGATTTTCAGAGTAGACATAGAGAGATGCCTGTTCTTCAAGCCACACATTGCGAGAGTTTCTTGCGATAATAATAAAGGCACTATCCAAAATTATGCCTAACACGAGCGGCCTAAGTGAGACTAAAAAGAGGTTCTTGAGTTCGTTAGCGGACTCCATAATGCTGTATGCTTCTCCGATAGGGGTATCGGTCCTGGACGTGGCATCCTATCGACACAAACTTGCGACCGTACAGACGAAGAGCACAGAGCAATAAAAAATAAATGGAAGACGTCCTGGAACGAGTCACAAGATCACAAGATCACCTCTGATCTGGTGCTTGACTGCAACCCGAGCCTGAATAAGATATCTACCCAAAATCTTCTTTCTCTCTGTTGGGTTAAGAGACATCATAGCTAGAACAACAGGAGGACTGATAAACTGACAAAAGAATTGTTTTTAATTGTTCTCTCTGCGACGCGGAGTCTATGCTCACAACGGCCGGCAAGGTTCTAGATGCATTTTTCAAACAATATACCCTGGAACTGTACACTTGCAGATGGGTACAAGAATTTGCATACAATCAAGCAAGATATACTATCTGAATGTATCCAGAGTCAATCTGCAAAAAACTAAACACCTTTACACGATGGAGTATGCAGATGACCATATATTTATGTCGGTGATGCAATGAAGAGGAAGAAACAGCGCAATATGTACTTTGATGCTGTCTTGCGTTAACTTCAATAAGAGGATCTGTGTTGGGAAACTTTTAGCCTAACATGGCCAAAATCAGTAATAGTTTGTCTGTCAAAATTCTAGAGTTCATTCTACAGATGGAGTGACCTGAGAACTGACAAGATCGGGGTGAAATTATAAACCGGAGATAGTACAATAGACTCGCTTTAGAGTCCTAAATGTATGTCTTACCATCCACAATAAATTCAGAATCCAGAACCATTTAAATGAAAATAAGTTCCATCACCTTGTTCAAGGATTACCTTGCTCAAAACCATTTAAAAACAATTCCAAAACAATTTAAAAAATTAAAAAATTAAAAAATCAAGAAATTAACCAAACTTTAAATGTTGCTCTTACCAAATAACCAAACTTAACGACGTCATGTGTCTTAAAGTTTGGTTAATTTCTTGATTTTTAAGAAATTTTTATCATTTCTATAGCGTAATTTTTTCAGAATTCTATTTTCTTGTTTATACAAATATTCTAAGTTCTGTTAAATGTGAATTATTGTCATTTTAGTTTCTTTAAATATTATATTTCTTTGTAGTATGTATTATTTACTTAACAGTTAAAAATTTTATTTTTTTAACATTTTGTTAGGTTTGATTATTTTAACATCACATACTACTAAATACCACAAAAATACTTAAAAAATTCTAAAACTTTTTTAAGTTATTTTCTATTTTAAGTTAAGAAATATTGAAAAATTTTTTTCAATATGAAAAATATGAAAAAATTTTTAATTTGGTTTTTTTCAAAATTCTGTATTTTTTAAACAAAATATTTTATATTACAAACATTCTGACACCCCATTCCGGATAGGAATGTTAATATAACTTCTGTCTAATAAAGATGTTTGAAAAACCAATCCCTTTCACAGAAAATCACAAAATAGTGAACAAGGCTGTTACAAAACAATAAATTAAATTAATTAATTTGATTAAAAAATTATTTTATTAATTAATATACCTTTTAAAACAATCACGACTGTGTATTGAAAATGAAGGTAGCCATTTTGAACATTTACTTAATTAATGTAATAGCTTAAACCTTAATTAATAAAATAATTTTTCAATAAAAATTAAAATTTTGTGAATTTAATTTTTTGTTTTGTAGCTGCCTTAGTTATTATTTTCTGATTTTCTGTTAAATGGTTTGGTTTTTCAAAAATTTTTGCTAGACAAAAGTTGTAGTCCGTTAAATTTCCTATCAGGAATGGGACGTCAGAATTTTGTAAAATGTTTCGTTTAAAAGATCCAGAGTTAAAAAAAAACAAAATATAAAAAAAGCTTAAATTTTGCAATATTTTTTTACCTACTTTTATTCATAACTCGAAAGCTGTTGATTTTAGACAAAAAATTGTTGTATATATCGTGGGCATACTGGAAAAAGTGACTAAAAATAGAGTTTTGAGAAAAATCAAATTGAATGTTTCGCATTTTGCGAAAAATCGGCTTTATAACATTTTAATTTTTGTTTTTGAATAATAAAACATGTTCAATATGTTATTAGAACATAGACGTTTTTTCCAGACCTGAGTCTTATATTTTTACGGTACTTGATCATTTTAACTCATTTTCGCAATTTTTTGACATAGTCACTTTGTCCTGTATGCCCACGATATGTAGTTATGGTAAATTACTTTACGCTCTTTAAAAAAGCAGTAAACCATTTTTACTAAAAAATTAATATTTTCCGGGCGATGGCAACGTGAAAGTGGAAATTAAAAAAAATACTAAGGAGGATTAACTCTCGAAGACTTGAATTGAGAAAAAAAAAAGTTGTTAAAAATGTTTCTTACGAAAAATGTCTTCTATCACCACTTAAGTTATGTAAAAGTGTTAATTTTATGTTTTCGTTTAGGGTAATAGTAATAAATAGACTTTTTCTTTTTTGTATTTGTGAGTTTTCTTTTGAAGAGGGGCGCATTAATTTTAGTAGCCCAGGGGCGCCGTATATCTTAGGACGGCTCTGTCGACATGTGGTGGTTTAATTGCTGAGAACTTGGTAAAATTGGATCTTTCTCAAGTTACATTTACAGCAGCTGAACGACCCGATCAAACACCACCTGACTCAAATTTAATCATTTATTTATATTTCACAAGTTAAAAAATTAATTTATTAAATCATTTATTTTTAATAGCTTTTTGAGAAAGACGATTATAACGACCGAAAATCTCCAAAATTTTACGATAGTTCCATCATTTTCGTAGTGGATTTTAATTATTGAAATAAAAACTGTAACTAGGTCAAAAGCTATCCATATTAAAAAAAAAATTGTTTTGTTGAAAAGTCCTGTATAACAATGATTGTCTATAATAATAGGTACATTGCCTATGTTGCTTCCTCCCCCCCCCCCTTAAAATAATGGACGATATTATGTTATGTTTTTTGGGCGAGGATCTCAGGATAAACTCATTTAGAATTAACCGCTTTAAACAATAATATATTTAAATTGAGATTGTAGTTATTAAAATCAATGCAATTCTCGTTATTTTTAATTATGCACTCCCTCTAGATAATCTTTCCTGCATTTATTGGAATTAAATACATTTCATGACAAATACGTCCCTTTTCTATAAAAAATTAACTATAATTAGAAATTGCGTGTCTTAGTTTAAAGTAGGGGTGCAGAAAGTAAGGTAGCATTGATATTATTTTCTTTTTTTTTTAATGAAAAAGAAGTAATTTAAACCGTTATCCGGCCGCAGAGAAAATCTGCGGTTTAACCGCAAGATTAGATTATCTTACGGGTTGTTTTTAGTAGAGTTGAAGGATCTCAATTTGTTATGGTATGACCATCTGTAATGTGGCATTTAAACTAATTTTAAAATTGACCTCCAGTGTCAAGAAAGATGTGACCTCAAAAATGTCTCGTAAATCAAACATACGCATGTCATCTAAACAATAACATTGATAAGCTTACAAAAAATTAATCTATTCTAAGCATATATGTTAAGGTTTAACAGATTTAAATTCTCCACGCTCATTAATTTATCTTATTATAAGTACCAACTAATAAGTGTAACGGCGCAATTTATTTATTATTGCACATCTTTTACAATAATTAATCCGAATCGTTATTTTTCTCTTGAAATTTAAGTATCGACTTGTAAATCTTTATATGCGGTAACTGAAACTAATTATTTTTAGACAAGTAACTTTTAATCTCAATGATTTATTATTGTTTTACGATAATGCACGTCATGACGCAAGTACCTATATGTGTTTAATTTAAGTTGGCAAAATGTGGTACCAAGGTACTATTTCAAATTCGTTTGACATAAGATTATACGATTTTAAAGTAGTAGCGGTTTTGGGGATTTTCTCTTTTTATGCTTTTTTATGTCAACTAATTTTTGTGATTTAGGTACTAAATTAATGCAGTAGTGGTCATAAAATAGGAACTCGTAATGCCAACCTTGAGATTTTAATTATTTGATATTGTCGAAGGAAAACTCTCGAGAATAAAGGTACAATTTAGATTTTTCCCGATAAACTATTACTCGTAAACTGACCTTGCAACGAGTCTAGTTTCCTTGATATTATGTGCTGCATTTACTTACAGGATCTTTGTTCGAATTTAATGGAACAAGTAAAGCTTTTAGTTATAATTTTTATAAAATATTACACAATAGCTATGAAACTATTCTCGATAAATATTCACCTTGGGGTAGGGGCTACTCTATAAACTCAAGGAAATGCACAAAAAGTGACCTATATGAGAAAACAAAGAGCTTTTACAGCTCGCAATTGCTCTTTGTTCGATGTAATAGTTATTTTAAATTTTTATTTGGTAATTGAAAACATTTTAAAGGTGACAAATGACTTGAGTGATTTTAGACATTAATTAGCTTAAAAATATATTAGCTCGTCTATTTATAACATTATTTCCACATTTCTAACTTTGTTTATTAACAGCTTTCTCTACTCCCCCATTCAAAGAAAGTATTTGTCTGTATAAATCCCTTATGTTGGTATCCATGAGAATTAGACTGCGCCAATTGATGTGCTGAATTATAATTTCATAGATTAGGAATTACGGATTGAGTAACTAACATTTTATTGATAGTCGAGTTGGTAAATGAAGTAAATAAGAACTGAATAATTTGATAGTTGCATTATAATAGCTTAAACATGGGAAGGGCACCAATTTGAAAATCGTTCACATTAAGTATTAATAGATCTAAAGAGTCATTACGGGAAACAATAGATGATTGTCATTTCGCGTGATTGAAGTGTCGAGGGCTTATTTCAAGTACCAGTCGGTACGATATCTGGTAATTTATTCAAGAGTGATCCTTAAATACAACATTAAAAATAACTAAATCCCTTAAAGCGTTATGATTGATATTGACACACAAATTTATTAATTTGAGCAATTTGCTTCGCTATAATGTTTGTTATTCTTTATCTATAGTTTCATAATGTTTATTTTTGGTAGTCAACGAAAACTTCAAATAATGACTAGTAAATATAATAATAAAATTAAACATTATATCGAAATGATATTTTTATCTAAAAAAAATTACCACACACTTGTTTTACTCGGGTAGCTCTGATGTGCGGTATGTATGCGGTTGGTATGATTTTAGGGTCGAGGGTTCGACCGTTTCAAAATAAAAATTAATTCCATTCCAAAAAAAATAAATTGTCTTCCAAAAATAATTTTATCGCTAATAATTCAAAATTAAGTGTAAAATTTTATTACCTTTTTAAAGATTCGAACTTGTGATTTTAATTTATCAGTTTTATTTTAAGTTTTTAATCAAAAATAAAATTCAAAATTCCATAAACTCTCAATATTTTCTAAAATAATTCCAATCGTGGCCACATCCCACCAAAAATTATAAAATTGCAATCTTTACAAATTTCATTATTGCAAAACAATACTCGCATCAACAAAATATCACAAAATCTTAATATAAATTCACAGAGCCAAATTTTTAAACAATCGCTTCGGCGGTCATTATTGGCAAAAAGCCCTCTTTTTCTCTTCTTCGTTCCTCACTTTTCACTCTTTCCAAATTTACCAAAACAAAACACACTTATTTAATTACTTTGGTTTGAGGCATCCATCTTTCCGGCACCTCCTTTTGTCACTCTCCATCCGTCCAAATTCTCTTTCCTACTTTCCTCTGTCCTCTTATCAATCCACTCATCATATGTTTGTTTTATACCCTTGTCCATGTTTTCAATTGATTCTCTTTCCTCCTCTTCATCTTTTATTAATGGTTTGTCAGTTTCCATTGACTCATTTTTTTTTATTAATTCTCTTCTTCCATTGTTTTTCTCCATTATTTGTGTTTTTTTGAATAATTGATTCTTCTCCTCTTCTTTGAACTCTTTTTCTTCCAATTCTTTTTTTACCAAAGTTTAATTTTTTGTTTTAGTTCTTCTTGTTCCAGTAGTTTTTCTTTTACAAATAGTTCATGTTTTTTCAAAAATTCTTTTTCCTGCTCTTCTCTTTCCAATGACTCATACTTTCTTTGTTTTTCTCATTTTAATGATTCCTCTTTCTTAACCGATTCATTTTTTTCCCTTAGTTTCATTTTTTTAAATAATTCTTTTCTTTCTTGATCCATCGGTTCATGTTCTTCTTGCTCTTCTATCAACAATTCTGTTTTTTCTTTATTTTTACTCTATACTGCTTTTTTGATCGTTTTCATAATCTCTTTATGATCTCTTCGCATTTCTTCTCTTTCTTCATCGTATTTCTTCATTTTCTCCTTGTGTCTTTTTGTTTTCTTTCTTCTCTTTTTTCGAAATATTGTATGAACGCTGCTAATACCTCCATCACAGCTGTCATTTCGAAGACGTTAGATGTCTCGAGCCCCACGTTCTGGCGCCAAAAAGGATATAATGATAAAAATAGTAACGCTTGAAATGTCTCTGCGCCGTGGTGCCAAAAGATGAAATGTTAATTTTTATCAAAAAAATACACCCCACATGTGAATTTCTCGGGTAGCCCTGATGTGCGGTTATAGTTGGTATGATTTTAGGGTCGAGGGTTCAAACGTTTCAAAATAAAATTAATTCCAGTTCCAAATAATAAAATAAATTCAATCGCAAATAATTTAAAATTAAAAATAAAATTTTAATACTTCTTCCAGGATCGTACTTGCGATTTTCTACTATCAATTCGAATGCTTATCTAAATAAAACCAACTTTCAAAATCAAAATTATACTCAAATAAAAATCGTCGATCAAAAAAAATATTCTCTTTAATAAAAACAAAATCTAAAAACTCACAATCCAAAAATAATCTCAAATACGGTAAAATCCCATCAAAAATCAGAAAATACTCAACCCAAATCAAAATGTTGGAAATCTCACGGTTGCAAAATACTAGCATAAAAATCTATCACAAAAATCTTTATCACAATCTTTCTCCCCTCTTCGTTCCCTACTTTGCACTCTTTACAATTTTACCAAAATCAAATACATTTCACTAAATTTTCCTAAAAGAGTACAGGGTGGTTCCAAATCGTTTTGAACTACGACAATATATTAGATGGTCAGGCGTCCTGTCGGTCGCCGTGATCTCCTAATAAATGGAAACAGTAAAATTTGATTGGTTGTCATATTTGTTTTGGTTCTATAGCTGTTTCGAAACTATTTTGCGTTAATTTTATTAAAAAATAGCGTTTGATCTTAAATATTCGATGTTGTGTGAACGAGGCATAACAACGAAAGTTCTCATATGTAGATGCAGTTTTTCAAATAGCTTCTTTCAATTTTCTAAAAAAACTGAGACTTCAACTAGAATTTTTTTCTCAACAAGGAGCAGGATTCAGAGCCCGCACTTGCAAGAAAAAATTAGAACATACGCGAAAAATTGCAGTTCAATTTAACTTGAATTATAAAAAAAACTTTTGTAAAGCCCACTATAAATTCTGCCAAAGACCGGATAACCATCTCAATTGCCAACTATCATCATATAAAGCAGAAATTATTTCACTTTACCCGTACTAGTGCGGGAAAAATAAAATTATGATTTTTTGCGAAAAAATGTATTAATACTAAGTAGATGTTTTGATCATAGATTTTAAAGTTCAATAACATACAAATAAGATGGCACATATTTTTGGAAATGTGTTTAAAGTTGTGAGAATCTTTAGATCATTAATTATGTCACTTTGCCGGGCCTTGCCCTACTTTGACTATATGTCAATTCGGCGTTGGTCAACTATGAGCCAAGTTAAGTTTTTCCTTATGATTTGAAGTTTCTTTCTAAAAAAACTCTAAGTTTGTCTGTCTACCTTTCAAAGTCTCCGAAACAAAAAGCTCTAACAAAATGAAATTTTAACTTAAGAGCTTTTAATTTAATTTTTATAGGACAGAGCTGCCCAAACCCATGGATCCAGACCGGTCTATAGCGATATGATTTTAAGAAGTAGACCTTTAATATTTTATATTTTTTAACCATTTTCAAATCATCTTGCATAAAATTCGTTGGCGATCAATGTGTTAACTTTCGGCCTAAAACTGTAGCTCCGGAGGGCCTACGAAAAATCTTCATAAAAACTTTTCTATTACATTATTTTTACCTAAAATAGTTATTGGTTAAGTTTTTTTACTATCCTAAAATTATGTAGCAATCAATCGAGTTACAGATCAGTTCAGTTGCACATCGAGTTCATCAGAAACTCATTAGTCAACAGAGCAAAATATTAACAGTAGAACAATTGAAAATTTTTTTGAAAGCAAAATTGTTTTATTTTCTTAAAGAGGGACATTTTTGCCAAAGCGGGAGAGCTACACTCAAGGTCAAAAAGCACCAGTTTGCCGATCATTCAACTAGGTGGTCAGAGTGGTAGATAGACCGCCTGACTTGCTAGTTAGTTATATAAGTTACCAATCAGACCTTACCTTATTTAATAGATAAGTAAAAAGTACCAGAATTAAAAGTTCTAAATAAGCAACTGAAATGGTCATCTTTTAGAACAGGATTGGCTTAAGAATATTTTTGAATATGATCATGTGTCCAATTTCATACCGGCTAATTCCATTGTAAATTTATTATAATATAATTATTTTTTTAGATTAATAATAATCGATTACAAAACATCTATTGATGTAGGCAGTACTGTAGATTAAAAAGAAGCGCAAAAATGGTAATAGAGGGAAGGGGGTTACAGTGCACAGACTAACTAGCGCTAAGTTGGTTTGGCAAAACAGGCCGTTGTGCCGAATCGGCTGGCTATTTGATAATTATCATTTTGATTAAAGATATTAAAGTCAATTATTGATTCCCCCGGAAAACATATACATACAAACCTCATATTCATATTCGAAACAAATTTAAAGAGTAAAATTTAACAAAAACTAAACAAAACGTTAAAATTATAAAATTTTAACCGAAAAGTAAAAAATACATACGTAGAAAATTATTATTTGAAAAACACAAAGAAAAGACGTTGTTTGAACATTTTAACGTTCTGTTTAGTTTGTGTTAAATTTTATATTTTACAATACATATTAAATACTACACAATCTTCTTTAAATTTATTTTTAAGTTTTTCTTTAACTTAATTTAGAACTTCGTTCTGTTTTACCCTTGGCACCCAAGCTTCTGTGAGTACTTGTATAAAATTCTAGTAGGGTACTAACTTTGATAGATGCCTAACCTATAATAGATAGTGCAGCGTAGTCAACGCGATCAAGCATTGAACCTTGGTCTCCCACTCCGTAGCACGTCAATTTAAGCCTTATACCATACTGATATTTTTGAGTTAATTTCTATTAACTTTAAAGTTGGAAAAAAGTAGTACTTTTTGTAGTAGATTAGTCGTTGTGAACTGTTATTTTATCTACACTCACAAGTAGCTGCACCAGTTTGTACGTTGCTACGATAGTTATTTTTACTGAATAGGTTTTCAAAAAGATTCATCCTGAACGACAGATATAAAATAATACAAAATTGAGGTAAATAGGTTAAAAATCATTACATATTATAAAAACCATTTATATTGTACGACCGATATCTAAAACCACGAACCGACAAGTTCAAGAATCTTTGTTTTTTAAGTAAAATAGTAAGTAAAACCATTTCACCTTAAAAAAGTCCCTGTAGGACGACCAAAGCCGAAAGTAAATGAGAAGGAAACTCTATTTTTAAGTAAAATTAGGCTACAATATTAACGAAATCTAATTTAAAATAAAATAATTGTATGATGTCCACTGCTATAATCTTTGACCACACGTGCGGCCTTTAAGTTAAGAGTTAAAAAACTATATCGAAAACAAATAAATTAAGAAATATTGGTGGTGATTTTACAAGTCAACGCTTATTATTTTTAAAATAATTTATCGGACAGTTCTGATTTAAATTCTTCCTATTCTTTAACTTATTTTAGAACTTTCGTTCTGTTTATTTTACCATTAATGCACTAAGTTTTTACACTTGGTACCGATGGTCATTCATAATTATCTGGTAGGGTGCTAACCTTGCCAGATGCATAGCCTTTAGATTAAATTTGGACTTCAAGTACAGCAGCAGTGCAATCGTCTCGACTCAGCATTGAATCGCGGTCTCCTGCTCTGTAGTATATCAATTTAAAACTTTCTTGTACCACATTGCTGGTCTATATTTATAAAAATATTTTTTTTTTATTGCTTTTGCATGCTTTTCCGGAGAAAACTCCAACGGCCTTTAAGCTACTGGGCTGTAATTATTTACGTAGGTTACACAAACCATTACTAGAATGGAGCTAAGCCCCGCCCACAATAGAGGTTGTTTGCATAAAAAATTGATTATGTAAGGAAATGTCGTCAGGGTTGGCCACCCTTTTAACTTTTGCCCATAACTTCCGTGTAAGAAAAAATTTTGTTAATTTAAGCACATGATCAGAAAGATCTAGAAATAAAGCTACTTTCGAGGCAATCGCAAATTGATTGGGTAAAAAATAGAGAACTTATGCAAGAATTAAAAAAAATGTTGTCAAGGTTGGCCCATTGCTGTCTAGGTTGGCTCACCGTTGAGAATTGTCAAATTCATGCAAAAAAATTAACTGGATGAAATATTAAACCAAATTCATTTTATTTTTATTCGATTGAGTAAAACTTTACAAAATAATATCGCAGAGAACTGATTTACATGACACATAATTCCGAATCACCGTTTTGGCAAATAAAATAACTCCTTGCCATTTTGGCACTTTTCAAATGCATTTTTTTTTGCATTTAATGCATGCAATAGAGTTCAGGCGACGAAGCATTCGCTTCCAAGCAGATGTTGCATTTACTAAAGTGGTTTTTCTTGCAACGGTCCAACCTTGACAACAAGTTCCATCACCACATCGCGTCACACTACATCCAAACAGGTAGCGAAATTGAATGTTTCCCTTGAATAATTTTTAAAGACTATCCACATAACACATTTTAGATGCTTATCTTAACGAATTAATGTTCTTCCTCCAAGTTTTCATGCTCTATTTGCAGCTGCTGGAAAACTTTTTTTCTTGGTTCAGTGAATGAATGCACACTACGTTTCAACATTACACTCCAAAATCAGTAATGGCACGAAAAGTTCGTTGTCATTGAGGGATGTTTCGCCACACTCGCACATAGGTGGTTTCAGTGATCTACACTGAAAAATCGCAGTGGACCGACCTAGACGACGGGCCAACCCTGACAACATTCCCCTATTAAATTGATCGATATTAAAAGTTTATCCATAGTTTAATCGTTTTGTTTTAGTGTTACATTTTTTTAGAATATCTAAAATATCTTTGAATCCGGAAAATTCTAATTGGAACTCTGTTCAGTATGGTAGGACAGGTTCTATTGTATAGAAGTCTCTCGAATAATTTGTATGTCACGCTAAGCAAATTTATCAGTCGGTAGCTGTTGACATTACAATTAGGTATTCTAAGACTTACTTAAGTTCTACTAAATCGTTTCTATTTTGCAGACTAGTCAAGAAGAAGCTGCATCAGAGAGCCAGCGTCTGGCATTTTTACCATCATTAAGAAGGAACATGAAAATTTACATAAACTTGAAAATTTTGTTTCGCTGGGAACATTTTCTTCAAATTGTTTTAATTCTTGCTTAATTGTCCTAGTGTGATCTCTATCTCTTGGCGCTCTGGAGGTTTCTACAATGTGAGCTGCTATTTTATTTGGCGTTATAGGAATATTACGTCTAACTGGGGTTTGTTCTAAAAGAGGAAAAGTCTCATTTAAATTTCAGAATTTAATAGCTAAATATTTTCTTTTGTAAAAGCACATCTTTTGGAAACTTGCACTAATAGATTAACCAAAGATTAACCGTGGGCCAATTGTAATGTTTTACAATATATTTCTGTTATGGATTTTGATTAATTCTGAATGAAAAGAAAATAAACTAACCAAACCGAGGATTGAAAGAATTGGAAAGTGGGGATATCTTTTTTCAGGCAGTACAAAGCAAACGCTGTCTAATAATATCATTTTAATAATTTTCGCTTACTTTGGGATTATGTATCACATTTATAAACTTTATGCTTTAACGCCGAGTCCCCCACAAGTAATTTTTAATCTTTTTTAGCGACTCGGGCACTCGACTATTAAAGATTAAAAAATATCTGAACTGAAAATTTTGTTAGTCTTTTAAATTTAAATTCTAAAAATCTTTATACAATAATTATCTTTTCACATGTCACTAGCAGGTCGTAACTATTAATAATACATATTTACTTAACGAGTATAACATTTAATTTTTTGGTGATAAAATCTGATAATGGGACACCTACGAGATCTAATGTCCGATTGGTAATCAAATACGTATCTGTGAATAATTACGGTTTGAAGTAAATATCAATAAATGAGGTTTTCTAGAAAACTGGTAAATCAATGCTATTAAGGTTAAAAATTACATTATAATAAATTTTTTAAAAGCAATGTGAATTTTCTTTGCACAAGTTATACCAGTTAGTACTGATTGAATTTTAATTGCTAATAAATTAGTAATGTGTGCAGATCGATGAATTAATAAAATGCGATTAATGTTGTGATAACTTATAAAGTTGAAGAAACTTTATGTTGTCTATGTAGGTTTTTATTTTCTTTGTGACGATAATTTTAAACACGCGCACGACATTAAATAAAGCGTTTAATAGATTCAAAAAAAATTATAAGCTAATATGAACTTTATTAACATTGATTAACGTATTTATATTATACCACTTTATGTATTAAAATTAAACTTAAAAATTATGATTTATTAGGAGCAAAATGCTTTTAAAAATGTTCACTTGAAGCTTTATTAATATTTTGTCACTTTTTAACGTTACATAAACCTAAACGAGCTTTAAAGAATGCACTGCAGATGCAATACTCATAAAAGATAATTTTACGATAAACTTCTGTGCAGTGCATTATTTATATTATTTTTTACATTACCAACCAGAAAAAACAAATTCTTTATGGTACATATACGATTTATATGCACACTTGCACACATATTATTCGTTTTTAATATACAGCTTTCTAAAATCTTGATTAAATCGAAACACCGCACGTTTAAAAAACTTGAAAAATTAAATTTTTTTGGGTTAAAAATAAAAATAATTTGCTGTAACTCAGATAGAAAATATCAATATACAAGGTGTTCTCGCGATCGTGGAGAATCTCTAATTTCTAAGAATAATTTTTAAATAAACTTTTTGTATTCAAAAAGTTGAAATTCTTAAAAATAATAGTAATTTTTTTTTTGAAACGGCCATAGCACTGAAACTATTGATATTTGAGTATTAACAGATTAGTGATTTTTATAGGGCATTTACTTATCTGCAAACTAGATTATAACCTTTTATGGTCTAGAATCAACGGTTTCGTGTTATGAATTAAGTTAAGAAAACAAAATGTTAATTATAAAAATTTATATTTGTTGTTTTTTTGCGAGCAAAACGATTTAAGATAGATAAGAACTAGTCGATGTGATCGATTTTAATTTTTACACTTGTGCTTTAAATTGGTCACAATCCCCGAGTGATTAGGTTTGATTTTGTATAAGTGGCGCTAGTACCTCCGAAGAAAATTGTTTCGCGAGGTTTCAACATGTTTCAACAGCGATTGAAGCAGTCATTAGTTTGTTTTTCAATTTAAAACCATCATTTCCATTAGTTTGTGGTGCGCGTCGAAGATCGTCAAAGAGCTCAACCTGATACTGCCGGACCCGTGAATTAGAGGTACCCTGTATAAAGTAGAACTTGTAATTTATCGATAGTTATCAAGATGAGTGGTGTTTTATTTCTAATCTGCCGGGTCTTTATTTTATGAGAGCAATAGTTGAATACTCAACACCATTCGACATCGTACCCGAACTTTTGTTTGAGTTTAAATCTCTTCACTTTAACATCGCCATCGATAGTTTGTACGTAGGTGACCACGTTACCTTTTTTTATATCTTATGTGTGTTTTTATTCTAACGAGCTGAAGTTACTTGAGATTGCCTTTATAAGCTTCATTTTTGCTTCTGCAAAATTCGGCTACTTGCAACATCAATAGGGGCCCGTACACAAAGCAAATGATGGTTATTCTAGCATTAATATTTTATATTAGAACAATATACGTGCCATACCAAATATTGATATTATTATAGCAAGTCAAAGTACAAAATATACCAGCAGTGTGGTGTAAGGCTTAAATCGACATACTACGGAGCGGGAGACCGCAGTTCCATACTTGGTCGCGTCAACTGCACTGCTGTGATTTAAAGCCCGAATGTAATCTAAAGGCTATGCATTTAGCAAGGTTAGCACTATACCAGAATATATGCAAGTGCTCAAAGAGCCGTGAATGATCAGTGTAAATTTGGTATATCACATGGTTAAAAAACAGGACGTAGTCCTAGATTAAGAAGAAGAAGAAAGTAAAAAATAATAAAAGAAATTTTAAATTGAAATATTATACGAATAAACGAATTATACGAATAAATACAGAAAATACTCTTTGAACATACAAGAATAACTGACTTTACATAGGATGTGGATACAATCACTATTAACAATTGCTTCCAATTCTTTGCAAACTTGGAGAATGAATCAAGCGACGAAGTTGCAACAATAATTGAACCAAAAATCCCGAAACCAATAACTAATTTTTGTCCCAAATGTTCAAGACATCGGTCTATTACAAAAAATATTAGAATGGCTAAAAACCAATATAAATTTAAGTTGATAGGTAACGACCAAATGAAAATCCAACTCAAAAAAGAGTCAAGTTACATAAAGATTTAAAACTCCTGAAAGAGAAAGAAGTACAAAGTTATACATTTCAATTGAAGAAAAAAGAAAACTTTATAGTAGTAATAAAGGGACTTCACCCATCAAATAATTTAAGTAAAATTTGAGATGAAATCGGAACTTATAATCAACGGGAAACTGCTATCCGTGTACTACGTTGAACTGAAAGCAAATATAAAAGATCTACTCAATACAATAATTTTAGTAGAACCACTTTATCAAAACTTGTGCAGTGTCTACGGTGCCAATACTATAGCTTTTTGATACCCTGGGCCAACGCTTTATTGAGGGCGGCGATTATAATGCCAAACATCAAGAATGGGGCTCTAGAATAGCAAATTCTTAATATCCGAATTTTTAAAAATGTTAGAAATTTGCATCGCCTATCAAGAGCTCTTATCTTGACAAAGTCTTTGTTATTTTGTAACGTAAACTGCACAGTTTTTTATATCTTATCAGTTGCTTAACCGTAGATGAACTTAACGTGTTAGCTAGCTTGTTTGCTTAAAACGCAATTCTCGAGATCAGAGATATTTTGAAAAACTTTGTGGATTTGTATTGTTGATGTTTTCCTAACATTTAGATCTCATCCCAGATAAATGGAAAAATACGATGTTAAGTGGACGCCAGTCAATACGAATAAAACTAATAAGAACTTAAGAGTTGATTTATTGCATTAACAAAGATTAAAAAAAGTTGTGGTTGACAAGTTTAATTAATTCACTAATCAGGAAATATTCAGTTGTTAAAAAAATTTACAGTTGAGTATTCTTCAAAAAAATAACTCAACAAAAGAAAAAGTTATGCTCCAGTTAACTGCACACCGAATATTAAAACCTCGGATGAAGACACCCTGTATATAAACTCCCTTCAATGGTTAATTTTTAATTCTTTACTTTTTAGTTTAAGAATTAAACTTTAAAAAGAATTCAGTTTGTATAAGTTAAAAATCAAGGAAACTCATTAAATTATTTAGATTAATAAATAGTTGGTAAGTTAAAGCTTATCAGTTTGATAACATACTTTTAGAATTATGAATTATTATATTAGTGCTATAAATTGTTTTTATTTAAGTGTCGTTAATTATTCATTTCTCATTAAAGACTATTGGGGCCGAAATGCATACACATTTTACAAAATAAAAAAATCAGTTAAGTAGAGTAATATTTAGTAGTCAGTAATAAATTATAATAATTATTCATTTATAATACTTGAATAGAAATAAAGATAAATGCTTTTTGTTTCCAATGATGCTTTAAATATTAAATAAGCTTTGAAATGAGATATGTTTCCATTAAGAATTATAAATAGCAACCAAACGCTTATCGTGATGCATTTATAGCATTTTTAAGTTAATTAATTTGTTTTCAAGTTAAATTCCATTTACGGCACCCATACAAGGGTGTTATATTTAAAAATTAATGCAGGTAAATCCCATTAAAGCTTCCATCAACCAACGCGAACTAGTGCATTTTTAGAATACTTATATTTTTAAAAATTTAAAATTCCATTCTATTAAAAATTTAAATTGATTTTAAAATTAAAATACCTCAAAATTATATTACCATCGCATATTGGTTCTCTTTTTTGAAAAATTTCACTTATTTATTGTTATGAT
This sequence comes from Cantharis rustica, assembly GCA_911387805.1. Lineage (NCBI taxonomy): Eukaryota > Metazoa > Arthropoda > Insecta > Coleoptera > Cantharidae > Cantharis > Cantharis rustica. The sequence goes on from OU426883.1 coordinate 16,156,370, forward strand.
TTTGATTAAATCAGACTTGTTTTAAACATTTTAAGGGTTTTTTAACGGCGTAGCTATAGGGTTTTGCGGATTTAGAAGAATCAGGTCCAAAACGGGTTCTTTACGCCCTAATTGTTATTGTTTAAAAAAATTTAATATATTAATAAATAGAATGTATTAATATATGCCGTTATTTATTTCCTCCCAAAGGGGGCCTTTATACTTAATATGTCGGCAACCATTACTTTTTAAATGTTTGAATAGTGTAGAACTTGATTGAATTTTTAATTGTTTTTTTATTGTATGTTAGTAGAAGTTTAGTCCATTCTTCAAGTATTCTTAGATTATAAAATGTTACATTAAATTTATTATGAGAATTACGTCAAGCCATTTAACATTAATCGAAATCTCGTTAATCCATTTACGACTGGCATCGCTGATTTTCCCTTGTGAGGTAATTAAAAGTTTTGAAATATTCATAATAGTGAGATTTCAACTTTGAGTTGAAATCACCATGATCAAATGCCTCCAAAAGATAAATACAGATTTTATACATATAGATAGATAGCGTAATTAAATAATTACTGTAACAGTAATAGTTAAACTTTAATAACAAATAAAACTTTTTATTAGTATTTTTTGTTGATTTGCATCTTATAATGAAGAAATATTATAGTTTCGACACATAAGCTGAGGAATGTACTCTCTTAATTTTGACATATTGTTAAATTTGTACGGTTTTCACTCTTAAACGTGCCGAATTATAATGCTTTAACTGTGTAATAGTAATTATATGGATGATTTTAAAAACAATTTGAATAGTCAAAGAAAAAATTATGAAGATCCATTAAATCTTCTTTTTGTAATTTCTATTAGTAGACATCTGGAGCAAATTTCCAATGGTCTATTAATACTGGTTAGAAATCAAATAATATATTTGTGATAAATGGCATTGTATGTCTCTACCTCATATCCCTACAGTGTAGGTGAAAAAGATTCATATAGATTTACTTAACCTAAAATTTCATTTAGACACGTGAACTCTTCTAGTTTGGTTATCTGGTAAGCACAACATTTATTTTAAAGTTTGGTTAATTTCTTGATTTTTTAAATTTTAAATTTTTTCAATTTTGTTTGGTATATTTGCTCTTGTTAATTTTACTGTTATACATGACTGGGGATCTAAAATAATCGTGAAATAGAAGTCTTTATAATATGTTACAGTTTTTTTATTTTTTAACATTTTGTTAGGTTTAATTATTATAATATATTTGGCAGTTTTGTCTGTCTGTAAGTTTGGCTATACAAATCTACGCCCTAAGTCATAGCAATTTAAAAATTTACACATTTAACGAATTTCTGTTGTTCAGAATATAAAACCATTTTCGTGCAGCGGAGCTCTCAAGAAAGTTTTGTAAAAAAATAAAAATTGTTAGGTAAAAGAGTTTTTACATCATTTATGTTACTTTGGTCTTACAATTTTTTCTCAATCTGAATGCAAAATATAAAATATACAGAATTTAATATAATATAGTGATATTGAAAAAATCTTTCAGGTATGAAAAATGTATTGTCAGGGGTTGCTTTGGGACGGCGAGCCGATTGAGAGAGTCCGAAGTGAACCGCTTAAACTGAAAGACAAAGTTAGATATGCCATAAAAAAAACTTAAAAACCATAAGTCCTCTGGCATGGATGGTATTCCTGCCAGTCATAAAAGTAATAGGGGAAGCCAGGTTCATCCAATATGTCAAAAAATGTGGTTAACTATGAAGTGGTCAATTGAGTGTACAGAGTCTATGTTTGTCTATGTTTGACAGATTGAAACCTTACCTAACCTGGTAGGTCTCGATAGAACAGGCGGGTTTTGTGAGGGCGAGGCACTTGAGAATATATACTTAATTATACAGAAAGCAAGAGAATTTAATAGGCCTGTCTATTTGTGCTTTTTCGACTATAATAAAGCTTTCTTCAGCTTAGAGAGTAAGCTATATAATATGCTATAAGAATAAAGCTTTCGACAGTCTTAGATGGGATAAGTTGTAGACTACATATCCTGCGTAAAATAAAGCTCCTTCTTCACTTAGTGTTCCTCATCCATGGTTTGTACACCAAAAGCAGGGCTGTAGTGCGAATTGTCGGGTCCTTTAAAAATAGAGATGACATGAATGAATATTGAAAAAAATATGTAAAACTCTGGTATTCCCTGTGTTCTTTTATGGTTTGAAAACGTGGACGGTTAAGGTGCACAACAAAAGGAAGATTGGCGCACTGGAGATGTGGTACTGAATGGAGACACTCATTGTCCAAGGAAAAACATAGAGGACTAGACTAAGGGGACGGTCACCAAAGCAATGGTCCGATCAAGTCAGAGAAATTACCCAAAACTTATATATCATGCAGGCTACTCACTAAGCTACAAATAGAGAAAAGCTGCGAGATTTCATGAGAAGCCATTGAGACTACAGACAAGCAAAGCTGATCACGACTCATCTGGAAACAGAAAACGAAAAAAAAGAATATTTAATATAATTTAATCAAATATACAAGTAAAAGAGTTCACTCAGTTATTGTTGATTTACCTTCTTCAGAGAAATCCAACTGTTCATTTTTAACTCTTTTTTATTCTCATAAAGTGTCCAAACCATTTCAAGCTTTGTCCTTAAATTCTGCCATAAACAGTATTTTTTGAAATTTTTAACCCTCTATTTATTTCATTATAACCTGCCCCAAAATTTTTTCAATATTCGAAACTATATTTTTGTTCCGCTACATGGAAGTCATGCAACCCAGAATAATGTGGCCATTTCGTATTCTGTATTTAATTTTTATCTTGTCTGTATGATACTTATGTAGAATTACAACTACGCCACATTATAATTTATTGATCAGCTTATCAAATCTTGCTTCCGAATTTTACTCCAAATTTTGGTCTTGGTTATATAGTATACTAATCTGTGCACTCCATCTTTCATACTTTTTCTTCATCTATGCATTATGAACTTCTTATCGCGAGATTTGTGTGCTATTACACTGAATAGCAATTTTCATTTTCTTGTAATGTCTTTTCTATTTCTGCAGTGCGATTCCTCTCTATGTAAATAATAAATTAAATAATAGTAGATGGAGAATTGTTCGTTTCCCCAGTTTGAAAGACAAGTAGCAGTGGACTGTAAATGAGGTGTTTGAGAAGTTTCCCAGTTCATACGGTGTTGACAACCAAATTTTTCTCGCACTCGACGGTTACGAAGATTATGGAGCTTTAATTCAGCGTCACCAATAAAAAAGTAATGAAACGTGAAAGTATTTATTAAAGTAAATAGAATGTCACAAAACATAAATTGAGTATAAGCCAGCGTTTGCTGCTCGAGCCTTGACAAGATACTGAGTTCCTGTGGTGCGTCGCCTGCAGGAATCGGCAAAATAAAGTAGGGGTTGCGCACTCTGAGTGAGTCCCAAACAACAAACTTCACACATACAAAATGCACACAAAAAAATTATAAAGGTTCAGATGCTTTCTGAACATGCCGCCCCCGTAGAAATCAGGAAGTTATTTCTAGAAAATTGAAATGCTTATACATAATGATAATGCAATTTGAACAAAAAGAAATACAAATTCGTTGAATACATAAATAGGTGAGAATAGTAATACATTAATAATGTCTAACACAAATAAACACAATAATCCAAATAACTGCAACGGAATAAAAATTGAGAATGTAAAATCCTTGAAACAAAACCGAAACACGCGCGTAAATGGCGTCGGTAACACAAAACACGCGATGATGATGTTATGTGATGGGTAGAGGACAAATCTTAGCAAAAGATCTGCGTATTACACCACCAGAAGTTTGGAGAGTTGCTACCCGATTGTGGCCATCGGAACTGGGATGTAGATTTAACACTCGGGCTAATTTCCATTTGAATGGCGGCAAGTTGTCATCCTTCACTATGACTAAAGAGCCATCAGTCAAATCGGAGTAATGCAACTTCCATTTGGTTCGTTGTTGCAGCTCAGAGATGTACTCTTTACTCCAACGATTCCTAAAATGTTGGTGCAGGCTTTGGATACGTTGAAAATAATTGAGCCGATTGTCAGGAATATCTGCGACATCTGCGTCCGGTAGAGAAGTAAGAGAACGACCAATGAGGAAGTGTCCAGGAGTCAGAGGTTGCAGGTCGTTTGGATCGGAAGATAGTGGAGCAATAGGACGGGAATTAAGTACTGCTTCAATTTGACATAGCAAAGTAGAAAGTTCTTCAAAATTTAATAGTGAAGCACCTAAAATTCTTTTTAAATGAGCCTTGCTTGATTTAACGCCCGATTCCCAGAGACCACCAAAGTGGGGACTGTGGGCAGGAATAAAATGCCAAGTTATTCCTTCATTGGAAGAGAATTCAGTAATGGGAGATTCGTGCTCTTTCAAAAACCTTCCCAAATCACGCAATTTTGAGTTGGCTCCAACAAAATTAGTACCATTATCCGAGTGGATGTGAGCAGGCTTACCACGCCGTGCAATGAATCTTCTTAAAGATAGTATAAAAGCGTCGGTAGATAAATTGGTCACCAGTTCAAGGTGCACAGCCTTGGTGGCAAAACATATAAAGATACACAGATAAGATTTGTCAATCCTTGAACCTCGGCCTTTGTTAAGTTTATATGGGATAGGACCAGCGTAGTCAACACCCGTAACGTTAAATGGGTTGGAAGGAGTTACTCTGGCTGACGGCAAATTACCCATGACAGGTCGCGTAATGGATGGTGATGCTCTAAAACACGTCACGCAATTGTGAACAATTTGTTTGATCAAATTTCTGCCGGAGGTTATCCAAATTTTGTCACGCAATGAACATAACAGCAATTGTGAGCCGGCGTGTAACAGTCGCAAATGCTCTCGTCTTACAATGAGCTTGGTTAAGTAATGTTTTCCAGATATAAGAAATGGATGTTTCTTATTGTAAGAAAAATGAGAATTAACTAATCTGCCACCCACCCGTATCAATTTATCGGAATCTAAGAACGGATTTAAAGAAAGTACGGATGATGTGGATTTTAAAGGTTTTCCCTTACAAAGTTGTCTATGCTCATCTGGAAATGATTCTAGCTGTGAGAGTTTAATTAGAATTTTTAATGAATTTAAAAGTTCGTTACATGTTATAGGTCCAGTTGCTCTATGGCCCCTTGTGAGTGAACAATTATTACGAAAACGTAAACAATATGCAATTGTTCTCTCGAGTTTGTGCAAATTTGAGTAATTTTCAAAGGGAAAGGATTGTTCGTTGCTAATAATAAGAGTATGTACAATTTCTTTAAATTCTGGAAGCTCGGCAGATTTACATTTTGAAACTGGCCAAGAATTTTCTTCTTGGAGAAGCCAAGAGGGTCCGTTCCACCACAAAGATGAGGTTTTTATTGGCTGTTCAGCCGAAGAGCGCCATAAAATTCGCTGCAAGTGCCTTTGATCAGGATCAATGAGCACTTGCCGATACATCTTCTCTATGTCGGCTGAAATGGCGTAAAGATGTTGCCTGAATCGCAGTAAAATTGTAAAAAGACTTTGTTGTATGGTTGGTCCAATCATTTGCAAACTATTCAACGAATGACCTGAGGTGGTCGCAGCTGAACCATTGAATACAACTCTGAGTTTCGTGGTAAGGCTAGTCTCTTTTAAGACGCCATGGTGAGGTAGATAATACGCTAGTTCGTGTGAAGGGTTAACTAGAGTCATGTGATTTAGTTCAATATATTCTCGTATGAATGCAGTATACATTTCTTGGAGTTCCACGTTTACATTTAAACGTCTTTCAAGTGACAAAAACCGTTTCGTAGCAACAAATAAAGAATCACCTAGAAGTTCGGGAGATTGTTTAAAAGGAATTTTGACTATAAATCGTCCCTCTGCGTCCCTTCGCGTATTTTTTACATAATGTGCTTCACAAGCGTTTTCCTCGCTAGAAAGTACCTTTTCTGCAGGGTAACTTTCCAACTCCCAGAACTTGCAAAGTTGATCTTGTAAATCGACAGTGTTAATGTGGCATCGTACTTGTGTAGCTAATGCCGTTGTGGTGGGCCCAGACACAACCCAACCAAAGTGAGTTTTCTGTAGCATAGGGAGATTAGGCCCTAAACTCCTTTGCCCTATACATAGAAGTTTGAAGAATGCTGGTGAACCTATTAGTAAATCGATGTCATCGGGTTTGTCGAATGACGGATCAGATAGAATGATATCGTCGGGTATTTTTAAGTGTTCGCGATTTACCTTAAAGCTAGGTATACTACCGGTGATGTTATTGATTACCAAACAAGTTAAAGCAATTTTGAATGATGAGTAATGCGCACTTACTTCCAAATCGCATTGCATTTTTACCATTGAGTTGGAATTGTTAATTCCACAAACGGTGACATCAGCAGGTTTTGCAGGTAAATTTAATGATTTATAAAATTTTGAACTTATAAAATTGGACTGCGATCCCGAATCTAGCAAAATTCGAACTGTCCTTTTGATTCCCCTTGAATCTCGTACCTTGGCAGAAGCGGTAGGTAGTAGAACTTGAACCGTGTTTGAGCAAAACGTTGAAATGATTTGGTTAGGCCCATCAGGAGCTTCCGCAGTCGCCGTGCTGATTTCGGATTGGACCAGAATCGCAGTCTGTGAATTTGCGTGCAATAACGAATGATGTTTTTCTTTACACGTCCGGCATGTGTATTTAGAGGGACATTCATTTTTGAAGTGATTGTTCGATAAACAATTAAAACAAATTTTTAGCTCTTGCACTTTGTTTGTGCGTGCTTGTGTAGTTAGCTTAAGGAATTCAGGGCACATAGAAATAAAATGATCTTTCTTGCAATAAGAACATGATTGGTTTTTTACTACCAGTGACCTTGAATTGAATTTGGGTTTTTCTATTTGTACCTTTTGAGTTCGTTTTTCTAAACTTTCTAAAAGGTTAGCATGCATTAATAAAAATTCTTTGAACTCTTTTAACGTAGGTAAATTGTTAGAACCTTTGTTTGCAACTAATTCCCATTCTCTAAAGGTAGAGCTGTCGAGTTTTTGAGTTACTATGTGAATAATTAGAGCCTCAAATAATTGCTCCGTTGTAGCTAAGGCTAGGGTTGACGCTACGTGCTTAGATATCGTGTCATTAATTTTGCGAATTTCCCGTGAAGATTCTTGCTTTTGAGTTTTTAGATTTGTTATGGCCGCTAAATGATTTTTTATAATGAGCTTTGGCTGATCGTATCTTTCTTCTAATGTAGCCCAAGCTACATCGTAACTTCCGACCGAGAATTCCAAGGATTTGACAATCTCGGCTGGCTCGTTTGAAAGTGAAGCTTTGAGATAATGCAGCTTGCTTATCTCGTTTAAATCCGTGTTGTTATGTACTAGACTTTGAAAAATTGCCTTGAAATGTAACCAATCATCCATCTGGCCGTTGAATTTAATTAAGTTAATCTTTGGTAAACTAATTTTGCTGTATCCCGTTGTAGGATGGTTTGAAATAATTTCATTTGAATTTGAGCTAACGTTACTCAGAGTGGGTGAAGTTCGACCTTGAACTTCACCTGGTGCGTATTGTTTCAATAAACATTTTGCTAGTGTAATTTTTTCATAGTACGAGTCTTCGAATATGATTAATTGCGTTTCGTCATCTGCGTTATTTTCAGATTGCAAAATAATTTTACCATGTATATTTTGGAATTTTTCTAACAGTGACTTTGCATCTTCCATGCGTGTTTCTAATTGATCAATTTTTTGTTGCATAATTGCACTATCAACGGCATTGATAGTACTTAAATAATTTCCAAAACGTGTGAGTTGACTTTTTAATTGACCTCTTTCTAATGTTAAAGAATTCATTATAAATATTAAATTCGTAAGCAATAAATTGATAAATGTATTTAAAAATATTTCCGCGCAAATGGTTTGCAGGTAAAAATCGGTCTGAATAAATTAAAGATAAGAAAACCCTTCGTACTTTGCTATGTCGTCGAACACATGTATATAGATAAAAATGGTAGGAAAGGATGTTTCTTACTCTCTCTTGTAGCGCTTCGTTCACACGTGGTTCATACGCTCCGTGCTTGAACGGTCGTACTGTAGTCGACTTTGCTGATAAGCATCCGTGTCGGAGGACCAAATGGAGAATTGTTCGTTTCCCCAGTTTGAAAGACAAGTAGCAGTGGACTGTAAATGAGGTGTTTGAGAAGTTTCCCAGTTCATACGGTGTTGACAACCAAATTTTTCTCGCACTCGACGGTTACGAAGATTATGGAGCTTTAATTCAGCGTCACCAATAAAAAAGTAATGAAACGTGAAAGTATTTATTAAAGTAAATAGAATGTCACAAAACATAAATTGAGTATAAGCCAGCGTTTGCTGCTCGAGCCTTGACAAGATACTGAGTTCCTGTGGTGCGTCGCCTGCAGGAATCGGCAAAATAAAGTAGGGGTTGCGCACTCTGAGTGAGTCCCAAACAACAAACTTCACACATACAAAATGCACACAAAAAAATTATAAAGGTTCAGATGCTTTCTGAACAGTAGAAACAAGTTACATTCTTGGCCGAGTTTCTTAGATGTAAGTGTAACATTCTTCATTTTTTATCAGTTGACCATTGCTAGCGTACAATTGAAGAACCTGGTAAGTCGAATTACTAAAATGGGAGTTAATGGGAGTTACTATTATTTCCCCCCTAATTTTATTATTAAACTAAATGTAGGTTGTAGGTATTATAATTTTATAATATAAACGATAGACATTGCGTTTCTGACTTATTAGCCGTCTTCAATACCATATACAAGTAAAAACGTGATATATGTTATGCACGTACAAATATACAAATTAATTAAAATGAAAGCATTAATATAAATGTGAGAACTTTTGTGATATGTAGATATATTAAAATTTCACATTGTTACTTGAAGCACGGAAAATACGCTAATTAAATTTTTAGTGACTTGACTTGCTAGGTTTTTCAATTCTACGAAAGATTGCTGTCCATCTCTGGACAGAGTTTGGACATCGAATTAATTGATTTTTACCGATAAATGAAAGCCAAGTGTACTTTCCTGCTTTTATCTTAATCTCCTGTATTTGTTGCAGTTTGACCAAATCTGCCAGGAGATAAAACCGCTTTGGTCTATCTCTGTCTAAAATTATGTGTTAACATTTTTAGTTCTAGCAAAAACTAAAATAAAAATAAGATATTGCAATCTCAGTTTGTTTTCAAATATTTTGGGTTCGACTTCAATAAATGCAAAAATGGTAAGTGCAATAAAAATAAAACTAAAAGGATTATTATTCAAGATTAAATGGATATGTATTTATGAAATGGAATTGTTGACATAGAGATAATATTAATTTGTGAAAAATTTGGAAGGATACAAGCAGAAATATTTGAAAGTTTATTCTGCGATAAAGATAAAAATAAATGAGTGATAAAGAATTGTTATGAAAATACGTGAAATTCTTTTGGGAAAAGGTAAATGTAAATACGAGGACGTTGTGCATACTTCCGGTTTGTTAATACGAACATCAAAGATATCCATATTATAAGAACTCATTTCTAACGAAACGCATTGTTATTACTGTCAATCCACATGTAAAATTTAATCCTGAGAGCGAAGCTCCCCTGTCGCGGATGCCTTTCAATAACCTAATGTTCTTTTGGATTATAACAAACGAGATGAGGCCTTTAAGGTAAACACAAATTCTAAATAATGCTTTATGTAATGAACCAAGCTCAAAGTAATTCCGGATATGCTTTTATAGAAGATCACAAAGTATTCGAAATGAATTTCTCGATAAAGCGGTATTTTTTAGGCTTGAAAATTCATTTGTATGGAAATATTTTATTATATGTCTTATATATTGAACAATAACTAAAGATGATAAAAACCATCTCCTTTACTTACAGTTATTAATTTTTATTCATCTTTGAAAGCTTTCGCAAAGATCTATCAAAAATTGAAAATGTTTTTAATGGATTTTTGCTTATTTACTTGTTCGTTTAAAATGTCAATCAACTTTTATATTATAAAGCCTAAAGCCTAAAGAGATCATTTTGCACTAATCTCCATTATCGTAAAATAAAAATTGTTAATTATAGTATACTTATGTATAGGTATTAACATAATGTATCAGTATAACTTATATATTATTGAGATAAGAAATCCATTTAAACAGTAATCAGCTATTATGAGTGGTAATGCGTAAAAGTTCATGATTCTTATATAAAAAACATTAGTAAGTACATACCATATCAATGATTTCTGTAGATTTTAGCTTTTAAAAGCTCTTTACGTCACTAATTTATCAATTTCTACCATTTAAGTGCTTTTCATCTCACAAACACCCGTTCCAGTTTATTATTAAGATTATTAGTTTTTTAATAAATATGGTGCTACTGGAATTTGAAAATCCTATTAATTGTTGGCATTTAGTCTCTAATTATCTTAAAAATTGTTGTAAAAATTGTAAAAGTCCTGGCACATCGACAATATCGGTCTCCATTAGAACACTTTAGACAAGCAATGCGCGAAACGTTTAGTACTTGGATAGGTGGCCCTTCAGGAAATAAGTGCCGTTGTAGTTGTACAGGGTAGAATATATTGTCATGTTTCAAAGAGATGCGCTCCCACTCTGTGCATTTTAAAGAAAATTTTGTTTGAATAATTGTGATTTGGTAGAATTCTAAAATTTGAGAGGTAGGGGCAAATGACAGGAAATAAAAGGCGTTTTGCTAAAGATGACCGCCCGAGCCGGTCGTTGATTTTGGCTCTGTGCAATATTTTGGAATTTTGTGATATTTTTGAAGTTGTGAGTAAGATTTTGATTTATTTAATAAAGTGATTTTTATGCGTAAGCATTACTGCGTATTTTTTTGATATTTGAATTGGATTTGAGATATTTTTTATATTTTGCTACTGACTGGAAGTAGATTGAAGGGTTGATTAAGTTGGAGAAAGAATAAGTTAGAATTATAAATTTTGATTTGGATTATAAAATTGAAAAGTTAAAAATTATATTTGTGAGAACAAATGGTTTAGCTGATAAGCCATCAATTTGGATAAAGCTAAATATCGAGACTTGGTTTCCTTTGAAATCGAATTAAATTTTTATATTACATCTATTACAGATTTAGAATAGTAATTATTTTTGGAGCAGCATTTATTTTTTTATTGGAAAATATTTTTTTGAAAATGCTAGAACCCTCGCTCTAAAATTATCCAAAGTGTCCGCAATCCAGGGCTGACCCGAGGTAACAAGAAGTGGATTGAGAAATATCATTTCAATACAGTACACCTAATATGACATTAGTGGGCTTCGTAGATGATTTAACATCTACAAGAGATGTTAAAAAGGAGATAAAAAGCCAGAAGAGATAAGAAAAATGGTAAATAATTAGATGAACGTTCATTTAATAAATGTACATAGATTGAATGATGGGTGAACCGGTACAACCCTGAAACGGTTCTAGAGAAAACAGAATTCAAATTATCTGTCCGTAGGCGGAAAATAAACAAGGTAAGTTTTACTTGAAAGGACACAGATGATGATGTCAGTTTGATGTCAGGGTGAACTTCAGAAAGCATCTAAAGAAGGTCATCATAAGGTCATTAAAATAGACACTATACGGCAAGTTAAATTTGAAATAAAAATTATTTCTCTTCTTGCGGAGAACAACAATTTTTCTCCACATGCTGGGAAAATCATCAGCTTTTCTTTTGTGTAGAGAGCACTAATGGATGTTAAACCTAACTGAATTTCTGCGGAAGCAAGAGCGAGGTTTAAAAAAATAATTGTAGGTGCGTTCAGCTTTTCAGAAAAAAACACAAGTATAAAAAACAGTATTTATTTATTCCAATGCTAGAGATCAAATAAGCAAATTTATAAAAGGTAACGTGCGTCATGCAGGTAACAGTTGCTGGCAGGGTTGCTCTCAAAAAGCATACACTATGATTGAAAAAAAACTCAAACAGGGGTGTTGGGGGGTCACTTTTCAATGTGACAAAAAATAAAGCTAACTATTTATACTAATAAAGACCCGAAAGATTAGAAAATAATAGAAACTACTCACTCAGATAGCTATCGATGAGCTTACAAATTTTCCACCTTATTATACATGTGTACCTCGAACCTACGGGTCTAGCAGTAACAAGATAAATGCTTCAACCGTGCTCTTTTTGCACCACAAACTAGAGGTGAGATGATCTAAACAAAAACTTGGGCAATTTTGCTCCATTTGCTGCAGTACTCTACATAATGAACCTCCGAGTTGAGTTCTCGAGACAATTTCATCCAGCGGTAATCAAGCCATTTCTACCTAACCCAAACACTTGGGGATTGTGGTCAAAGTTAAAGTAAATTACCAAATGGGTACTTCTTCTTCAGCCGTTATTCGTCAACTTCTGAATTTGGCAGTTAAACGTCACGCTTGCCGAATGGATTGACAAGCTTATAGACTATAAATCAAACTTGGGTTTTTAAATCACAACAGTGCAGTCTGTTCCATCAAGCATTGAACCACGGTCTTCCGCTTTGTAGCATGTCGATTTAAGTTTTATACCACACTGCTGGTTATACCATATAATGGTTACTAACTGGTGCTTCCTACGAAAGCATATATGAAAACTAACTGCAACAAAATAATTTTCTAATTCAATCTAACTCAAACCGCTGTACTCTTATCTTATTTATACGTGTCAAACATTTTCAACTAAATCTATCATGGACATATCGCTTAAAGGCACCCAAAACAGTGTTGCTGTACAAATTAGCTAAATTTTTGACAAATTAATATCTGGTTACATAAAAGAAAAAACTGCTCTCGTAGGAAACAAAAGAGAAAGGAAGGGGCTAAAGTATTTCAGTACCAGATACCCTTCCAGTATCAAACCAACTTTCGGTTGAAAAACAAAATTAGTAAAAAAACTATCTCGTTTGTTTTTCCCCAGATGACTTCTATATAACTATAATGTAAGCAATCTGGTCTTAAATTCTCAATCAATAGCCAAACCACCTTAGATCTCGTTTTCAGGCCTCGAGTTGCATATTTCTTCATTTAAATAAGATTTATTTTTTATAATGAATAGATAAGTAGTTTAATTAGTGTAACTCGATATTAATCATATCGAATTTTTAGCATAAACCAAAAAATGCACAAACACTTTTTTGAAAAATTTATCGCCTGATGATGCCATAGTATGGTGAAAACGTATGCGATAATATACATACGGTGTATTTATATATTGTGATAACTTAAACATTTTAGTTTCAAAAAAGTGTTTGTGCATTTTTTGGTTTATGCTAAAAATTTGATATGGTTTATTTCTTATTCTTAAAATTCTTGACAACCCAGCACTTTTTTCACAATTAGTGACAATTATTTCTTCTTTATACTTTTCTTTTATGGCTCATACTTCATTACCACAGCACAATTACTTTGATCTATTCCAAACTACGGTTTGGTTTATTTTTTTTTTATTTTCAAATTCTCAGATTAGGTACAGCTTTGGCTGTGGAGACCCCGGGTACTTTGAGTAGCGATGCGAAGGCTTTGGCTACTTAGAGCGGTCGTCTTTTAATCGATGTGTTAGGGGATAGGCGTGCAAAGAGTTTTTAATTTAAAGAATCAATTTGTGCATCCAATAAAAAAATTCTGTTTTGGTGCTAAGGTCGATGCTTACAGGACCATTTATGGTCGTATTTTTCCATCTTACTGGATAGTTTTATAGATAGTTTAATATTAATTTATGATTTATTGTTGAGTGTTTAAACTTTGCTGCCGAATTTCATGTTCTCTTATACTCTTCTTGTCCACGAGTACTCTAAGTTATTTAAATTTTATATTACAAGAAACTTGGGCTATCTAGACATCAATCTACTCATCACTAGAGTGTTAAATTATATGTAAATGCATATTTTTGTTGGTTGTTCCTAGATTCGTAAAAAATTGTATCTATGCGTTTCTATAACTTTAGAGTTTACAACCAAAATTTGAAAGTACATATTTCATATGTTTTTATTTTTAAGACATATAAGTGCATATTTTTATATTTCTTAAAATTGATATGTCACCAAAATTCATATGGATAAAGCCGAATTAGGCAAATCAGAATTAAATAAAATACTTTTTAAAATACATATTTTGCATATTTTTAACATTAGATGGATATTTTCGTAAGTGCGTTTTTGTACTTTTTTTATTCAACGGTTCCATTTTCAATATTTCAAAGGCGATTTTCTCGAAAATTTCTTACTATCTGTCCCAACAGCTTTGAGGAATTGTTATTCGAGGACTCACCTTCCAGCACAATAAGTAACAAAAATTACAAAAATGCGGTTGGCGTATAATCTCATTGTTAATTGTAATTAAATATCTCAATGAAATTAATTCAAAAAATTAAAGGTGTTTGTTTTTTAGTACATAATCTTTTATTTTTAAAGCATATACGTGCATATTTCAGGCATTTATTGCTGCATATGTATGTGCATATAGTGGGTACTTTTTAATGCATAAATTCCACACTCTACTCATCACAAATCGAAGATTTCGTGTTTTATTTATAGCTTGGCATATAAAATTAAAAATGCTTTATTGGCTAAATAGCTCAGAGGGGGGGGGGGGAGGGGAGAAACTCAGTTTTAAATCATTTTATAAAAATTAAAACATTTAAATTAATATTATATTACATTACGTTGCAATGTGATGTGATTGATTAAATACCCCTAAATGGGGATTGGTTATCAAGTTCTGTTTCTGAATATCTCACCGATGTCCAGAGTTTTGACGTAGTTATCAAAACGTTTAGTTTTGCTGTCCTGTAGCAGGATAATTAATTTCTCTAACAATATGATAAAAACTTGAAGTATTCGCTGACAGGGTGGGGTTTATAAGACAGAATAGAACACCTTAGTAAAAAATATGCTACTATAGTGATTCACAATTAAATTATGTTTAGCTGTTCTTTCTCTTAATAAAAACAAAATAATTATCTCAAATTAACTGATTTATTTTAGAAAATAAATCTATTGCCTTATACAAAAATAATGACTATACGGTCCTGCATTATGTGGTTCAAACGCTTTTCACTCACATTTTAAAATAAAATATTATATATAGTGTGGTCTGTAGTTAATGTTAATTAGTAGTAGTCGTAAGTCGTAAGTGTTTAAGTTTTGCTCTTTTTATTTTTAAAATTATTATTGTTAATTTATTACAACGCCGATATTAAATTATGCGCTATTGTCGTTCCATTAAGTTAGCAGCACTAAAAAGTTAATCTGTCATTATTGCGAAGAGGTAGTAGTCATAAAACGCTACACGAAATTTTTAATGAATTTTTAAGGACATCTACAAATAAGGTAGAGCTTTGTTTGTTTTATGATTAACTCAAATGATTCATTTAAATTATTCGACTCTCTAGATATGGGCTGGAATGAATAATTTTTATTCCGGCCTGTAACGACTCAAATAAATTAAAAATTTAACTTGGCGATTACTGGAAGGGCAGGGCTGGATTAAGACTCTTTGAGGCTTTAGACACATATTTTCCAGATCTTTTGTAGTATAAAGTAAGTCAGCGTATTTTTATTTTTTTTGGGAAATTAGCAAAACGAGAAAATTTTATTATATCAATCCTGCAGGTAGCTAAACTAGCGTAGTAGTTAAAGTGATCTACTGCTGGTGCTAAGGTATCCGGTTTGAATCTACAAAGAGTCTAAAATTCTTTGGATTTTAATAAATTTAAGTTTTCAGCAGGATCAAAGTGCAGAATATACAAATATAATATATGAAGTATGTGGTGCCTTTGGGGGGCAATGTACCTTCCAGTACATATTTCATTTTCACTTATGATGGGATTACATTTTATAAAAAAATTTTTGAAGCCTGGAGCCGCTAAAAATAGTTTTCCCGGCAGCGAAATTATTACTAGTCCGTGCTTGCACTGATTCCGCTACCGAATCAACTCAACTTCACTTCTATCTTTTTTTTTCTTTTTTCAATTTTTGCTCCGAACTTAAAGTTTGCGTTCTTGCTGTTAAATATGTTAAGAACTTTTTCTGTTTTAATACTTTTTCCACGATGTTAAATAAACAAAAATGGATAGATAAAATTTTCCCCAATTTCAGGGTTCACTTTTGCAATGCTTTTGGCTAGCTTTAATGGAGCAAGAGAAAGAGATACCAGATTGGTGAGTTCCTGCCTAGATAAAAAGAATATAAAGGAAAGTGCTAAAGTTACCATAGATGAAACGGGATTATTTAGCTTCTTTTTGGGAAGATTATTATCTTCCCAAAGTATAATTGGTTACCCAAAATCACAAATAGTGGCGTAAATTAAGAACTTGCGTGATACTAAGGGTACAAAAATATAAATACACTTGAATTGCAACCAAATTAATTTTAATGAATAAAACAAATTTTGTTTTAGTCACTGCCGGGGGCTCCGTGACTGGTTAACACGGGTTCGATCTTCGGTCAGGTCGGAAAATTTAGTTGATAGTTGCGGGATCTATCAGATATTAAAGTTGTGTAGGCTCTGCTTTCCGTGTTGCTCTATTCATACACATTTATAGGGAAAGATTCAAGTTGTCTAGAGTTGCACAAAAATCTCCACCGTGGTTCGGATCCGCCAGTTGGGCGCCGGGATTTTGGGCACCGCCGTTTGCGTGCCAGGACTTTTAGGCGGTGGACTGTTCATTCAGTTAATACATTCTAATACAGTTTAGAACTGATAATAATTCATTTGGAAACTGCTGAGATACTTCTTCAAGTGCATTATCAATATCTTCAATAGGAACGAATGCGATAGTAATTACTATACGAGCTTGGAAAGCAAATTAATTTGGGGTCGTTTGTATACTGATGATACACATACCAAAAGAAATAAGCAGCCATGTTATTGTATATTGCTTGTAAAGAGTATTGGCGTCAAAAAATTCAGCTCCTAAACGGTTAGCGCCTAAATAGCAAATGTTCAAAAATTCGAGGCCTATAAATCGGCGCCCAAAAACTCCTGCTTTAGTAGGTCCCGTTCTACTCGCACGCGCGGCGTGAAGGCGTGTCGGCCCTGTGCAGGCAGGGTTTCTAAACGTCCCGCCAGATAGAACTACTAAGTCGACATTTCAAAGACAGTTTTTTTTTCAAAAATAGTCAATCAGGCACATTTAAGTTCCGGATCCATCAAACACCATTACTAAGTTCACATACATGACAGGAAGTAAATATATGGGTCAAGTCGCGGTATTCCAATAAAGAAACTAGACTAGACTGATTTCCATAGTTTACTGGCAGATGAGAAATTAATGTCTATTAATTAAAGATGGTTACTGCACCCAACGCTGTGACGTCTCCTGGATTCTGGATTCTGGATTATTAGAGGAAGGCAAGGTTTAACCTCGCACGCACTCAGGCCGCTTAATCGGGCTCATTGTACTACCTCCGTTACAGCGACCCCGTCCCATCATTTCTCAAGCCATCCCAACCACAAGATGAACTCGAGAATCCTGGCGGGCAAGGTTTCACTGATTCTGGCCATGTTAGGCCAGAAATCCCCCAACATGGAATCTCTTTTTGATGATAAGTCTGGGCAGTAACATAGCACATGCTCAGCTGTTTCATCTGCTTCGTTGCATCTTCGACATACAGAGCTGTCTACGACGCCCATTGTGTTTAGATGTTTGTTTAATCTGCAGTGACCAGTTAATATCCCTGAAATTGTCCGTAGATTGACTCTGGATAACTTCAGATAGTATTTGGAATGTTTACTTGAGAGTGCTCTTATGGCCGCCCTCGCTTGTCTGCATTCAGTCTCTTTTTCCCATCTGCTAGAGTGCAGATTTAGGATGTTATTGTTTTAAGAGAGCATTAAAGATTTTTACAGATGGCGCGATCATCGGTTCAGGGCCGCAGGGAAAGCTGCTTGAACTGTTTTTCGCCAGCAAATCTGCTCTTTCATTACCCTCGTTGCCTTGGTGACCCTTAACCCAGCGCAGAGTAAGGTCATTGTTTGGAGTTGATATCTCGTTCAGTGTTTGCATGCATTAAAGCAGCAGGCCAGTCTTGTGACTTCTAAGCGCTACAAGAGCAGCTCTACTGTCTGTAGATATCTGTTTGTTTTTGTTGCGGATACTTTTTTCTTTAACTATTCTTGCGCAGTGCAGTATCCCCATAAGTTCAGCCTGGAAGACTGAGGCATATTAGCCTAGCGGTATGCTCATGTTTATCTCAAGTTCGACGGATGATATTCCTGCACCTGAGCCAGCATTGTTTTTGGAACCGTCTGAGAACAGACATATGTCGTAATTGTAGGTTTCTGTTGGTTCCAGCAGAATATTATATTTCCTGCTGAATATATATTTAGGGTGAATTCTGTCGGGCTCCATGCGCAAAAGAGGTACTTCTGTGGAGTAGTTCTCTAGAATCCTCATGTGCCCTACAGTTATCCGCCTATCTTTCCACAGCCGCCAGCTGCGACTGAGCAGTCCTGACCGCCATCTCCTGCACATGAAGATCAAGTGGAGGGAGGCAGAGAAGAGTCTCCAGTGCCGCAGTTGAAACCGTGCGCATCACCTCAGTTACAGCCAGACAGATCACTCTCTGGAGCCGGTGTAAGGAGGCTGCTGTTGTTACTTGCTTGGTTCTGGGCCACCAAACAAGCGCTCCGTAACAGAACATGGGTCTGACGATGGCAGTGTAGAGTCAGAGGGTGATCTAGGGGAGAGACTGCAGGACTGTCCCACCGCTCTTTGGCACTGCCAGAAGGCCATTCCCGCTTTTCTGAGCTTGATTTCTAAATGTTCCCCCAGTTTAGCTTTTTGTCAAGTGTTATGCCCAGATACTACTAATTTCAGCGGGGTCTCCATTAAACTAGGCATTTTCATGCCCCGTAGTTTCCTTTTGTTGGTGAATAGAACAAGCTCTGTCTTAGTCGGATTGACCGAGAGAGAGTGCTCGTTGCACCAGTTCTCTAGTATTTTGAGAGCATTTTGCATTTGCATGCATATTGTGTTCTCAAATTTCCCGGTAAGCAGTGTGGTGTATCTGCGTAACCTATGGTATAAAATTCCTTCTCATTTAGGCATTGCATAAGGCTGCCAACTACCATGTTCCATAGCAGTGGAGAGAGTACTCCGCCTTGAGGACAGCCCTTAACGACAATGCCTTTAACATTTGTATCTCCAACACTCACCTCTACAGCTCTCCACTTCAGTATGAAACTGATCCATTTTGCAATGGTCGTGGGAACTCCGAATCGGCGTAGTGCTGAATTTATGCTATTGAAGGTAGCCTTATCAAAGGCCCCTTGGATATCGATAAACGCTTCTAGGGTAGATTCTTTGTAGTCCAACGATCTTTCGACGTGCTCCACCACTTTGTGAAGCGCCGTTTCAGTCGATCTCCCCGGAGTGTATGCATGTTGATTCGCGCGAATGTGTCTGTCGCACAGTTTTTCTAACGCTTTGAGAAGAAACGAAGTCAAACTTATTGGCCTAAAAGATTTAGCCAGGGAGTAGTCGCTCTGCCTGGCTTGGGTATAAAGATAACTTTTACTTTGCGCCATTCACTTGGTATGTATCCGTGAGCAATGCACGCCCTAAACATCTGCACCAGGTGACAGATTAGATGCTCCAAACCCCATTGAAAGAGTGCCGGGAACACTCCATCAGGCCCAGGCGATTTAAAGGGACCAAATGTTTTAATGGCCCATGCTATTTTTGTCTCATCAACGACCTTTCTTGCAACTTCCCAATCTGTTGCAGTCGGTGGCTGAGTTTTTACTTCAGACTTTACTTCAGTTTTTACTTTTACGTCCCCTAACACGAAATTCATAACGATAAAATTACATCAACCCAATCGCGGTGGAAGATGAAAATGAACTGAATTCTAATATCAAGATGAAGGTAAAAATAACTAGGGTTAAATAACGATCAAAGAATAACAGGAGGACTCTCGTAAGTCGTATAAAGGCTTCTCTTACAGGTCTAAGTAAAAGTTCCTATAGGTGATAAAAGGCAGAGAAAACTTTTCTCACTTCAAACATATGACAGGTTAAAAATTTTGTTAGCTTCTTGAATCGAATGATCTTACAAATTTGGTTTGGCAAAACTTTAAGCAATAGCACATCCAAAATTTTAAAAAACTCAATCTTCTCGATATTAAAAATTTTACAAAAATGTGTTCTTCTGATAATAAAATCAGGGCCTGTAATATATGATTATTCGAAATAGGACAGTGCCGTACTTAAAATTAACAAAAATAACTTTGTCAACTTGGAACCGTTACAAAATTCCTACAAAGAGAAAAATGTTTTATTACCAAAGGAAACCAGAGAATGAACAATAAAAGAAAATGAAAAACACTAATGCACTTAAAGTCCTGAGAATTCCATGAAAAGAGAGAAAAAAAGTTCAACTTTCCAAAAAAAGTTTTTAAAGTTGAAGAGCTCAGAAGAAGCAAATAGCCTCCAACCTGACTAAAAATAAAAAGTTACGGTAAGTTTACGGTAAGTTTGTCAGCAATGAAGTTTTGATTTGATTTCGGTTTGACCAATCAACAAAGATTGGTACCAGTTAAAACAAGTCCAGATTAAAATAAAAAAAATTGGCTTAAGAAAAGTGTAGGATTTTAATTTGCGGGTAAATGAGTGTAAAGCTAATGAAGCTTTCAGGAAGCTTTAAAAGCCAGTGGGTTGAATTTTGGCGAATAAGGATTCAGAGATTAGGACAAAAACAGAAATCGTAAAATGTTTACGTAACCGTTTGGCCTGTGTGCTTGGACGTTTTCAGCCTTCTATGGAGGAGAGAGCTATTGTTTTACTGTACCAGCTTTTAGACAATGAGCTTTTAACCATATTGACCGATGGTGGATTTACAGAATTTGTTTTGATTAAAATATTTTTATTGCCATAATAAACAATCTAACAAAATATTTTTTATGATGGAAAGACAAACAGTGGCTTGGGTTGGCGTTGGCTTGGGTAAATTTAAAAGATAAAAGTTTTTATTTTCTCAAGCTTAAAACACGTAATAATGTTTTTACGCAGTGATAGTTTTTTCTTCTTAAAGTACGATGCCAACAAGTTCACAATTTTTTGTTCCTAATGAAATGGTATATTGTGGAGCCCTGTTATTATCTGTATTCTGTGTGCATATGCACGGTTATTATAATTTGTGATCGTGCGCTTCAACGATATCGAGATGGTGATTATCAAAAAGGTTGTAACGATAGAGTTAAGTGCTCTCAAGTCTCAAGCTGCTATGGTTCGTTCTAAAACTCATTCAATCAATCATCTATCCATTTTATAACTCCATGTGATTATAACATTTTTCTTACAATAAAATTTTATATTACTACCATACCACATTTAATGATGCTTTTATTGTATTTCTACATTAATATTGAGTGGTTACATCATTTCTTAAATAGCGATAATTCAAGTTTCCTCATATCTACACCTCTCAATGCCGAACGTGTACAAATTTACCATCGGCTAAACTTCATAATGGATTTAATTGTGTGTCCATTCCTATTGTTGCTCAAAACCAGTAGTTAAACTTGGCCATTTCTATTAGAACAATAACCCACACGGTTCATTTAAAGTGTTATTAAATACTTTCGAGCACCTGGATACCATCTTAAAATACCTTTTATTGTTTACAAA
This sequence comes from Cantharis rustica, assembly GCA_911387805.1. Classification (NCBI taxonomy): domain Eukaryota; kingdom Metazoa; phylum Arthropoda; class Insecta; order Coleoptera; family Cantharidae; genus Cantharis; species Cantharis rustica. The sequence goes on from OU426883.1 coordinate 16,178,019, forward strand.
CGCTACCGTGTTACACATAATAGGTTTTTTTCCATTGTGTATTTTTGATAGTAATCTCAATTTTTTAAATTTGTTTAGCCGCTCTTGATCGAGAAAAGGAGCTATTTTTCTAACAATTTTTTGATTGAATTAAAATTTTGCAAAAACTTTTTTGCTTGCCAACACTTTAATATTTTTTGCATTAAATAATTTTGAGTATTAGATCACTAAAACAGACTGTTACTCATCTCTTTTGTGATAAAAATGTCACTTATACCACTTTCATTCTGATCCTTTCAAATGCATGAAATGCACTTTGCTGACTGCGTACTTTGATTCCGAACGATTTACCCTCTTTAAGCTAGGATCAATTTTATAATGATGTTATACCAACTGTTGGCCACCATAAAATATATTTTACAGTTGCCTAATCCCGTATTACAATTTTAAACTTTTAATAAAACCTTTGCGGAAGAGCAGCCGCATCAATATTGAATATTTTATTTGTGATAAAATAAAAATGATAATTATATTAAATAATTTAAATTATGTTCTTAATTAAGCTGCAAGACGGGCAATTTGGAGAGCATAAACTGACAATTTCATGTTTTGAATTTATATTAATTAAGTCGCGTTAATTAGCTTTCGCAATGCTTTTTGAAATTTTCAGATTTTTCATATAATTTTTGACTTGAAAAAAAAAACTTGAGAAGTTTTCAATAATAAATATTTAATATTAATTAAGTTTTTAACTTTTACTACTAGAAAGTAACTAATAGAACTAACGTGATTTTTTCAAGCTCTTAGATTATTTTCATGATTTTCGAAGTCTAAGGAAACTTAAAAAACCGTTGTATCTTGTTAATCTATTCGATGCGGGTCACTAATTACCAGGGCTCGGAAGTTCTAGCAAATGCATATATTTTCTGGTAAGTCTTAGAATATTGAAAGTAAGATACAAATTTGTTTCACACTTCCCTGATATTATATACAAAACTTTATAATGCTAATTTTTGCATATTTAAGGTTTTTAGTGCTATTTTGCTATTTTAGAGTTTTAAGTGCTATTTACAGGCATATTTTTATATAATAAATGAAATAAACAAAATTCTATCAAAATAAACAAACGAAACAAAATGTTAAAATAATAAATTTAAACTGTTTAGTAAAGAATACGTACTTACATAGAAAAATAATATTTAAAAAACAATTAAAAATACATAAATTAACATTTAACAGGTTTGGACTTTAATATTTGAATAAGAAAAAAAAATATTAAAATAAAATTTGATAGCAAATCTTTAAATGTTGACTAACAATTTTTTAAATAGTAAATTACCTTATAAAGAAATATGATAAAAAATTTTGTAATACGATATAAAGGCCCTTTTATTTCACCATTATTTCCGATCATTATATAACAAAAGAAAAACATAAACATAAAGAGAACCAAGAAAATATTATATACCAAACAAATTGAAAAATTAATATTAAAAAACCAAGATATTAAAAAAAAATGTTATGGGAAAAAAATAAATTTTGTACCAAATAGCCGCATACGAATAAGCGAACGAAAGCAAACATGTATTTTAATATCACTTTAATATTAAGACCAGGTTTGAAATAATAGGAATTTGATTATTTTTAAAATTATGTCTGACGCATCTCAATGTAATTAGCAGATTTGCAGTATTTAGTTCATTTATAAAATAAAAAATAAAAAAAGATGGTTGACAATTATTTTATTTAGCATATTTTCAAATTTTTAGTGCTATTTATAGAGCTAATTTTTGTGTTTTTAAGTGCATATTAAAGCGCTAAAAGTTTACTTTTGTAGTGCTATAACTTCCGAGCCCTGCTAGTTACATTTATTTAAATAACCATATATCCAGAAAATTCCATTCATATTTTATGGATTTTATAATATAGATAATTAACAGTTATTTAATTTATCAGGAAAAATGTCTAGATAAATCATCCTAAAGGAGCACATACATAGAACATCAAACTACGGGTGCTACTGAATAGTTACAGTACCGACACATGTAAAATATTAAACGGTACATTAGCTAATAAGACAATTTATGACAAAAGTGACGAATTAAATAGTTACAAGTCATTTCTTCGGGCAGACAGGTTGAAAATATTATGTGTTGTATAAAATAAATATTGAATAAAATTTGATTTTGTATTTAATTTTTTCTATTGTTGAATTTGTCAAACTGGTAACTACTTGTCAGGCTTGGCGCATTTTGTATAAAATCCTTACAAAGAAAAACCTACCTTGCTAAATTGAACTGTAGGTAACTTTCACGATAATTTAATTTAAAAATAATTTAATTAATTTATTTAATTTGTCATAGGGACATTAACACTAATTTACCAATCCCTTTCATGTTAAAACCCGCACGATACCTAATTTACAAACTAAATTATTTTTTGTGTTATTTTTTAAGTTGAACTTTGGTGAATTGTCGTTCAGTAATTTGTTGATGTTGCTCTCTAATTAATTCGTTACATTTTCTTTTCATTACAATGCCTTTCACGTGTAGCTTGATAGAATTTTAATTCGTTTCCTGTACGAAAACTTTTCTTTAAAATTGAAATGCAATTTATGATTTTTAATTTTTATATTATAGGATATTACATTATACTTTTCAGATTATTGTAACATCTTCTGTGACTTTTTATTTTGTAAAAATCTGAGAAGACGAATTTTGTGACACAAATCGTGAACAAAATTTAAACATAACATGCGATAGAGGGTAGTTTTTAATATTCTACACAAATATAATATCAAAGTTTTGATTTTGCAAATATCTAGCCTAAAAATATTTTTAAATTGTGAAAGCGTTGTTCTGTGAAGTTTATTGTGAGTATAAAACACGCAGTTTAAACTGTTGCAGACCGGGGGGGGGGGGAATTAAAGAGAAAATCATTATAGTAGAATTAGTTTAAATTTAGAGGACAATTGCAAATAAGGTCGAACTTTCTTTGTTTTATGATTAAAAAATTTTCTAACTTCAATATTTTCAGGTAAATTACTAAATTGTTCAACACAAATGACTTGTAATTAAGATTAAAAGGTTCTCTTGTCTTGAAATTTAATAGTTGAACTATATAGGAGGTACCCTAAGTCTGTAACAGTTCAATCGATTTAAAAATTTACTTTTTCAACTTTTTCGCACTGTTTAGACTACCTTTAAGCAATACGCCTATGGTAGATTTTTATTTAAAGGTTTGACACGTGGGAAAGATAAGAGCGTTTTAGTTAGATTTTGATTTGATAGGTAAGGGAAATTATTTAATTGCGGTTAATTTTCATATCTGTTTTTATAGGAAGCACCTCATTTGGTACCTAGTGATGACCATAACCTATTTGTTGAATAATTTAACCATTAACTCTGTGGCTCTTTTATCACTTTATGAAATTGTCTCAAAGGCTCGACACGGAGGCTCCTTGTGGAGAGTGTACGGCAACTGGAGCAAAATTTCCTGACTTTTAATTGTTTGGATCATCATCTTCAATGGTCATCATTTCTAATAGTAAGAAGACAAGTCCCAAACCTAATGAAAGAAAAAGAATAAGAAGATCTCCAATAGTTCGTAGTGCGAAGTGAAAATTGTTAAAAGTTCATCTTGTTGTTACTGGACCCGTAGGTTAGAAGAACCCTGTATAAGGCAGATCTTGTAAACTCATCGATAGCTATCAAGGTGAGTAGTGTTTTTACTTTTATTCTTTCGGGTTTTTATTTAAGTGTTATTATGTTATGAGTTATTAAGCTTATTTAAGTAAGCAGCGAGCTATACGTTTTTGGTTACGATTGTAATAAGTGACACTCAACAATTTCGACAATGCACCCGAACTATGTTGCTTGTTATTTTCTCGATTCATTCTGTATGTTCTTGGAGAACATCCTCACCGCTAAAGCGTCATTCACATCCAAGTAAAGTACGTAGCGGCGGACATACAAGACATAATGCGAGGCAAGTTCAAATGCATGGTTTCAAACGCTACCAGTGACATTCGTACAAAACATAGTCGAAATGAAGTAACGTAAAGCGTCATTCACATCCAAGTAACGTACGTAGCGGACATACAAGACATAACGTACAAAACATAGCAAATGACTTGTCATTCACATCAACATAGAAAACATAGAAGAACGCGCACACGTATTTTCACCCGATCAGTTGATTACGGTATCGGTTTCTCTACGATCGTAGAGAAACGGATACGAATGTATCAGATCTATAAATTTTCCGTCAACCATAATTAACCCTGTTACGGATTGTAAATGTTTAAAGAGCGCAGTCGCAGCAATAAAAATGTGCATTACATTCTACATATTAGATGTTAACGTATCGATATACATTATTGAGAAAATAAAGTAGAGTTACAAATATTACGTTTTATTTACAATTACAAAGTTACACAACCTACAATTTATCCCGAAGATACAACAGTTGGCGACGAGGACAAAAAAACCCATACAGGCAAAAATTACGAAGCAAGTACACAAAATTTACAAATTACGAATTTTTTTTTACGATGCCTAATACAACTGGTGCAACAGCTACAGGTGCAGCTCAGGTTGGAGGTGCACATTATTCTATTCATACAGTTTTTTCGATTGAAACATACGACCCATCTGCAAAGTTTGACAGATGGCTCATGCGATTGGAAAGTGCGTTTCGAGTGTTTGCAGTTCCAAATGATAAAAGGGCAGATTATTTGTTACACTACATGGGAGCCGAATCGTACGATTTGTTATGTGACAAGATTTCACCTGATGATCCAATTTCTAAAACTTACGAGGAAATCGTAAAAGTGATGAAGACTCATTACAATCCGGAACCGTTGGAAATTGCTGAAAATTTCAGATTTTTGCAGAGAAAACAAGGAGAAGGAGAAAGCGCACAGGAGTATTTGACGGCTTTACAACGTCTTGCAACTACCTGCAAATTCGGTAGTTATTTAAAAAAGGCCCTGCGCAATCAATTTGTTTTCGGACTGCGTACGCAAAATATTCAAGGAAGACTTCTCGAACATCGTGAACTGACGATCGAAAAAGCGTTGGAAATTGCGGTCAGTATGGAGACGTCCGCAAGAGATGCAGCCCAATTACATAATACCGATACAAATGTAAACAGTGTCAATATAAAGGACGTGAGATTCAAAGAGTCTGGAAGATTTCGAAACAGGGTTACGACTTCAACCGGAAATCAAGATACGAAGACTACGTACAACAGAGATAGGAAGACAATTAATAAAACTTTATTCTGTTTTAGATGTGGTTCGCCACAACATTTAGCAAACAAGTGCACAAAAACCAATGTATTTTGTAATAAATGTAAGGTCAAAGGTCATTTGGCAAGGGTGTGTATGAAGAAAGATACTACCAATACAAACCAGATAGAGGAAATTTTCTCAATTCAAACAGAGCATTCTGAATACAGGGGTAAGTTTACAGTTTCACTTCAAGTACACGATCGTAAGATAAATTTCGAAATTGACAGTGGTGCAGCCGTCAGTATCATGAGTTATTTTCAATTCAAAAAATTGTTTCCTAATTTACAAATTAAAAGTACAACTATTCAGTTGATTACCTATTGCAAGAGCGAAATAAGTGTGGTAGGATTTTCTAAGGTACAATGCTTCTACAGGGGTTTATCAAAAGATTTAAATTTGTATATTGTTAATACGGATCGAGGTCCGATTTTGGGACGCGAGTGGATTCGTCAATTAAACATTACTTTTGAACAAATTTCCAAGGTTGAATTACAGAATAGATTACAAAAAGTGTTGGAAAAATATCCTATTATTTTCAGAAACGATATGGGGAAAATTAAAAACCTGCAGGCTCGATTAAAATTTAAAGATAATGTACAACCGATTTTCTTTAAAGCGCGTAAGGTTCCCTATGCTTTCGCGAAATAGGGCGTAATAGTACAGAGGTGGAATTGCCAGATTTGCCCCAACAGGTATCAACATCCGTCCCAAGTGACGCTTGCACCTTACGACGTTCGGAACGTACCCGTAAACCTCCCAATCGATTTCATTTTTAGATTTGTAAATGTTTATACATTGTTTTTTTTTCTTCAATTTTCAGGTGATTGTATTTTCTTACAGAGGGAGGATTGTTACGGATTGTAAATGTTTAAAGAGCGCAGTCGCAGCAATAAAAATGTGCATTACATTCTACATATTAGATGTTAACGTATCGATATACATTATTGAGAAAATAAAGTAGAGTTACAAATATTACGTTTTATTTACAATTACAAAGTTACACAACCTACAATTTATCCCGAAGATACAACAAACCCAATATCAATAAAAAACACACTCACAAAAAACACACGACACGCTGTAATTTAACCTAAAAGTTTAAATGTAGAAAGTGTAAACTTCACTTTACAATTTAAAATTTTAAAACGGAGGTGTTGGTCATAGAAAACATAACGGAGAAGTTGAAGTTGACCGAATTTATAGTTAAATAAATAAATTTATAGTTTTTTATATTTTTATGTAAGTTATGAATTAAATTATTCTTCAATTTCATGTAACATGTAAAAATTAATTTTATAAAAAAATATTATTATTTAGTGAAATAAAAACAAAACGAAAAAAAAACAAGTGGATCATTTAAAAGCAACTAGAAAAAATAATAAGAAAAATTATATAAGTTAGAAATTAAAAGCATTTTATCCACATATACAAACTAGTTTTGGCTTAGGGTTGTAAAGAGATGAGTAGCCATCTTTGTCTTTGTAAACTTTTTATAGTATTAAACATAATATAAAATGTAATATAAAAAGCCATCTGCTAGAAGATTCGAATCTGGAATTCTTAGGGTATGCAAACGGTACTCTGTATACACAGACCAAATAACCACCAAGGACGAAATTAAAATGTATGAACTAATTTGTTTTATCTGTTACACTAGTTAACTTGAAGAAAAGCCGCTTCTGGAGTGGAAGCATGAAAACTAACAGAAGCATCAAGCAAGAAACTTCAGACAAACCTCCACAACATCAGATATAAAGAGGTGCTAGAACGAATGGAAAAGAAGATGTATAATGAATCAAGTTAAGAGAAGGAAACTTGAATACTTAGGTCTCATCATGAGAAACTACCAGTGGTATGGGTTACTTCCGCTGATACTCCTGGGAAAGATCTATGGAAAGAGAGCACCGGGAAGGAGAAGAATTTTATGGTTGAAAAGTCTAAGAATGTGGTTTGCAACAACAACAACGAGACTTTTCAGAGCCGCAGTCAGCAAAGTCTGTGAAACAAAGAATGTGAATGTGAACAGAACCGAAATACATTTTTTTCGCAGGGGTCACCAATGTAATAAATATGAAAGCGCCATCTGTTGATGTTTAACGAGAATGTAAAGCGTTATAATATGTTAAGGTTGGATTGACTTATTATGCTGGATGCAGTGTGGCGCAATGCTTTAATCAATATGTTCGGAATAATTTCATTACTTATGAAAACTCTTTCAAGCTTTCCATCATTTTTCCTCAAGGGAGCATTCTGATTTTTCCACTTTCTTAAGCAATTAATTTTGCAATTGAACTTATGACCCTATAGTAGCTCTGGTTAGATTTGAAAGAAGATTTCAAATAATTTTTTTTTAATTAAATGCATTTTTATAATTTAAATAATTTTTTAAAACACTTATTCTATTTTTATAAAACTTTATAAAACTACTGGCGCCAACAATATACACCATAGTGTTATTATACATTCTCTGTGGTACATAAATGGCTACAAAAGATAAAAATAAAGTAAAAAAGTGTAAAATCAGATGATGTAGTTTTTATGTTTAGTAAAAATAGGATTAAATGTCCAAATCGAATTTTTATAGGGAGCGGTATTATAAAAGCATCCCTATTCGAGGTTTATGAATAATTTCGCACTTATGCTCTCGAATGAAATATTTTTCTATAAAAGCAACCGATTTGTTGAGACTTTAAAAAACTATTAGAATTACTTACGGTAACGCTATAAAAAAAATTGTATTTAATTGTTTGAAAAAAATGTTCTTTGTTGTTAGGTTTTATTTAAATTTTAATCCTTTTCTAATTAACGAAAGATTATTTGAGCGTTATGGTTACCCTTTGATAAATTTAAGTATTGGTAAAAGTACAAAGAAATGTTGTCGAGTTAATAGGATTAAATTTTTAATTTGTATTATGTTTACACCGTCAGATAGAGAGAGACAGCATTTAAACCGTGTCAACTACCCCTTTTATGTATTATGTATAAATGTATATCATTAACAAATATATTGATAAGGCAAATTTGTTATTGAACACATGCTCCCCTACATTTAATTTTATTTTGAAATATTTTAACGATCTTTTATCAACGTTTACGATGCAATAAAATTAAATTTAGATGCTAAGTAAGTTTTTAAAATTAGTTTACTCTTTGGAAATAAAAATCGGGACAATGAATTTTAAATACATGTGTGGGAAAATCTATCACCTAGCGATAATAAAGAATATGTGCTCAGAAGCCATTCTGTAATTTGTTCTATACAGTTAGGCAGGCGCCCGAGTGGAACTAATGCCAAGTCTTGCTTCAACAGGAAGGTTGTTATCAAAAAATGAGCACCCCATTTCAGAGATGAATTCTAAGCATTACTAACCCAAAATACTTATGGTTTATGTGGGTGCCACGATGGCGAAGAACATTGCAAATATAATGTCCGTAAATGTTAACTTCAAGACGCTCTGCTTATTGTTATTGCTTTCACTACGGTTATACGTTATTTAACCGAAACCAACTAAGGGTTGCTTTGTTAAAAAATATAATAACGTAAAGTTTATACCAAAGAAACGCTCTACACAATTTTAAAATTTATGAAGGGTAGAGAGTACACGGTAATATTAATTTAAATAGATAACATAAATTAATTAAAATGTTAAAATTTAACGCATATTAACATAGAATAACTAACTGAGCAATACTTATTTGTTTTTTATTTTTCTGAAAATGAACTCATGAACTATAGTCGAAGCAATATTTTAATTGTACTTGTATTTGACGTATTTAGAATCTAAAAAATAGCTCTGCCAGCAATGCAGTAAAAAGCTTAAATCGACACACTACGGAGCGAGAAACCGCGGTTCAATTCCTGATCGCGTCGACTTCACTGCTTGTGATATAAAGCTCAAATTCAATTTATAAGCAAATCTAGCAATGTTTAGAACCCTACTATAATATATTTAAGTTCCTATAGAATCAAGAATGTTCTAAATTAAAAAGAAAACTCAGCGATCGTTTTTTCAAAATTTTATTTTTTCTTTCTATTCTTTCTTTAGGGAAAACGTTTGTTTTTTTGTAATGGAACATGTTGAAAGACTTCAGTTTAATTTTTTATCGCCTTCACTTCACTAATTCTCACGATTCTTTTTCTTCAACTTGATTTAGGTTTACAACCTCTACGTTTAAGTACTTTTGAGATTGCGATTATCAGCTATCCCACCAGCGTTTTGGTAGTGGGGTTTCATATGGTACCTTAATTTTAACGATTTTTGGAAGTTTATATGTGAATACTACAAATTTTTTATTTCAGACCCCCCGGTGCCTATGTATGTCTCTCGAAACTGCTAGCAAAATAAAATCACAGTAGGAACAGTCTTGTTTGGACGTGAGATGTCAAAATGACAACCAAAGATGTTATACATAGATATAATTACAATTAAAAAGCTCATTCTGTGGGTGGTGCGTGTGCTTTACGTAAATATGCACCGCTCTTGACTTATTGGGAGGAACTACCCACAGTTGTCGCATCGGTACTGTCAATATAATGTTATAAATTTTAGCTGAATTTAACTTAAAAACAAAGATCTGCGTCTTTGCCGAGTAGGACCGGTCTAGGGCGATATTTTTAATGGGTACAGCGTTTATCAAAACGGCACGAAGCGGTCGGAGCCAGGAAACAGAGCGAAGGTCGGTTTTTACAAACGTAATCACGGCAAATCTCGAATTTACCCGAAAATCTACCCCATCTATAATTTTAAAGTACAAATTATGTTCAAAAATACTTTCATAAAAAAAACACACTATAGGCGGGGTATTGGGTAAAGGTGGCGTAGCGAGAATTATTTTCAATAATAGAATAGTTCAAGTTTAATATTTTATTTTAGCAAAAATGCATCTACACACTTGTATGGTCAAGAGCGGTCACTTTAATAATGTTAATTTCACACTTGCAGTTTTCAAGTTGCAAGTTGGGGCGGTATGGTTGGCATATGTATATAAGAATTTATGGTTTCCGTTCTTTGAACGAGGGTGTTAATATGTTTCACATTCTCAGCTTTAACTTATAACCAAATTGTCATTTGCTGGATTAATTGTTTTGCATATTTTCTTATGTACAAACCAATACTCCCCCTCAAAAAATTAATCAATAATTTATTTACAAAAAAAAAATAAAAAAAAATTATAATTTGGATTACATTATAGTTATTGTGGTCCAACATTTGTTGCTAAAGGATTAGGGAAAAAACCAATAAAAACCTAATCAGACCTTGACATAAAACATTAGAAAACATATACGAGTATAAACATAAAATAAAAAAAATTAAATTTATTCGCTTAATCCAAGTTTCATACGAATTTCCTGGAACCTTGGTGCTGGTAGTTGTTTGGTAAATGTGTCGGCCAATTGTTCACCTGTGGGAATATATTTTAATTTTATTATTTTATTTTCAATTTGCTCCCTAGAAAAATGATATTTGATATCTATATGTTTTGAACGTTTATGAGAGGTTGGATTATTGGCAATTGCAATGCAACCATTATTATCTTCAAAAATAATTATTGGCTGTTCTAATTTTAATTTAATGCTTTCCAATAAAGATTTTAACCACAAAACTTCTCTAACCCCTTCAAATAAACTCATATATTCGGCTTCGGTGGAAGAAGCTGCTACTGATTTTTGTCTTTTCGTATTCCAGCATATTGTGCAATGATCAAATAATTTAAATACGTAACCCGTCGTACTAATGCGATCGTTTTCATTGCTTCCCCAATCAGAATCTACATAACCAACTAATGTTTCATCGTTAGTTTCAGTTCTTTTATATGTTAATTTTAAGTTAATAGTACCTCGAATATAACGTAATACTCGTTTTAATGATTGCCAAAGTTCTGCATTGCTTTTACTTTGGTATCTACTTAATAAATTGATTGCAGTGCACAGATCTGGACGTGTACACAACATTGCATACATTAAACATCCAATCACATTTCTGCAAGGTGCATTTGTAGTTTCATCTGAATTTAAAGCATCATAATTCAGTTTTACTGGAAGTGGGGTACTAACAGGTTTACAATCGCTCATGTTAAATTTACTAAGAACTGTTTTTAAATAAGCACTCTGATCAAAAGAAATCTCATTTGCAGTCCTTTCTATTTTTATGCCTAAAAAGAGTTTAATGTCTTTTAGATCAATCATATTAAATTGTTCCATCAAATATTGTTTTAAATTTGACATTGTACTCATATTTCTGGTTACTACCAAAAGGTCGTCGACATATAAGATGATATAAATATTTTTACTTACATCGCCTATGTCTAATAAATATAAACAACGATCGACCGAAGAGTTTTTGAAACCCTTTTGTTTTAATATTTGATCAAAACGTTCAAACCAACATCTTGCAGATTGTTTTAATCCATACAATGATTTATGAAGTTTGCATACTATATTTTTATTTACAGGTTTAGGAACTATTGACCATGTTTTATTTTTTAAAAGAGAATTAATTTCCTCATTTATTGCTTGTTGCCATTGATTTTTATCTTCTCTTGCGCCTATCTCTTGGTAACTAGTTGGAATTTTACAAACTATTGATTGAGCGCATAAAAGATAGTTATCAATGTTATCGTCATCGTTTCTGTATAAGACAGGGTGGCGATTTTTAATTCTTTCACTACGTCTAGTAGTTATAACTTCATCCCGACAGGTGTTTACAAGTTCATCAGATTCAATTGGTGATTCACCACTATCTGTTTTAGTTAATACAGATTTATTATCGTTGCCTGATTTTTTAATTGTATCAGGTTTAGCAATTTTTGAAATTTTTATATTTTTGAAGTTTTCATTTTCAACTCCTTCATAAAGTTTTAATAATGGCCTTGATGTTTTAAAATTTCTTTCATCAAAAATAACATCACGTGCAGTAATGAAATTTTGACTTTCAACATTGAAAATTTTATAACCATTTGGTACGTAACCTACTAGAATGCCTTTGAATGATTTTTCATCAAACTTGGTTTTCTTAGTTTTGTTATGTACATAAACAGTAGAACCAAATACTTTTAAATGGTCTAACCTGGGCTTTTTATTATGCCACAGTTCAAATGGTGTTGAATTTTCTTTAATTGCTTTAGTAGGGGTTAAATTTATTAAATAAGTGGCCGTTAAAACGGCTTCACCCCAAAAACGTTGGTCTAGGAAAGCTCCGTGTACCATGGCACGAGCTTTTTCGGTAAGAGATCTGTTCATTCGTTCCGCCACCGAATTTTGTTGTGGCGTACGAGGTATTGTTAAGTGGTAGGTAATACCCCTTTTAACACAGAATGATTTAAATTCATTAGAAATATATTCGCGCCCATTGTCGCAATATAAACTAACGACTTTATAATCATTGAAATGTGCTTCACTTTTTGCAACAAAATCTTGAAAAACTGTAAACACCTCGGATTTATAAGTTAATAAATAGGTAACCGTGTAATGTGTATATTCGTCAATAAATGTGACAAAATAATTTCGGTTATCAATTGTTGTTGGAGTAATTGGTCCACATACATCTGAGTGTACAATAAACAATGGTCTTTTTACATAAGACTTGTCTTTGGCTTTAGAAAAAGGAAGTCGAGTTTGTTTACCAAAAATACATGCCTCACATAAGTCATTTGTGGGATTAATTACACTCAACTGATTACTATTAATCGTTAATCCCTTTGTTTTTAATTCTAAAAATTTATTTTTTCCAATATGACCTAAGCGTTCATGCCAAATTTTATAATTGTTGTTTTCTAAATTATTCGTATTAATAACGTTTGCATGCCCTTTTATACCATTTGAATTTTTAGTTAATTTTAAAATTACACAAAATAATTCATTCAAGAGCTTACCCGTTATGATGGTCTTACCATTCCTGTTTATCTGTACGTTACCGTTAACTTCAAAAATTACTGTCATCCCACTTTCTTGAATGCGTCGTACGGATAAAATATTGTAAGGTACATCAGCGGAATAGAGAACGTTTTCCAGTAATCCATTTTGTCCTAAGTTCGTTGTTACCTTAATTGTTCCTTTATGGGTTGCTGTGATGGAGACATCATTTTTAGCCACAGAAATGTTTATTGGTTTTGCCAATTTGGATACCGTGGTGAAAAGATGATATTTGTTTACCAGGTGATCAGTTGCACCTGAATCCAATAAAAATCTTATTTCATCGGAATTGTCTTGAGTTTTCAATGTTCCCATTCCAAGCATAAAAACGAAGCTTTGCTCGCTATTGTCACTTTGTCGAATTGTTTGGACGGTCCTGTCGTTTCTGTCACTTGGGCCTCTTTTAATGTTTTTATTATAGTAACACTCCGCTTTTGTGTGATTTCTTCTGCCGCAGTGGTTACACTTTATTGCACGAACATCTCGATCTCTTCTGTTTTCACTTTTATGCGTATATTTATTGAAACGCGATGCAGGTCTGAAATTTTCTTTAAGATGCGATTGCCGTGAATTTTGAAAAGATTTTCTCTCATGGAAAGTTTTCTTTCTTCGTTGTTTATTTTCGAAGAGTAAAACTTTGTTGCTTGTGTCTTCGCTTTTGTTCTTGAGTTTTATTTCGTGATCAAGTAACCTTGTCTTCACGAATGCGAGGCTCAGATTTTCTTCCGACAATGTTTGAATTGCGGTAACTACTCCATCGTAAGTCGCCGGTAAAGTCAATAAAAGGTGAGCAACTTTTCCCATTTCATTTAAATTTCCACCTGCAGCTGTTAAATCGATCATCATTTCATCGAATTCTAGAAAGTGCTTTATTAGTTTCGTATCACCTTGTAATTTGAAACTTAGTAATTTCTTCTGCACCGATAATTGGGTGGCCAAACTTTTTCTTTCGTATATAGAATCTAATTTATCTATAATGTCGCGTGCAGTTGCTTCTTCCGTTACAATACCAATCATAGTGTCGCTGAGGTATTCTATTATATGACTTTTTGCGGTTCTTTCCCATTTGCGCCATTTTTCGGTAATTATTTCTGGAGGATTTTCATCGAGTACTTTTAATGCATCGTCTTCTGCAATTACGGTTCGCAGACGAAACTTCCATATACTATAATGGTCACCATCGAACGGTTTAATATTTCGCCTTTTCTTGCTATCCATTTTCGGTAAAACTTAAAAACTTTTCAAGACTTAAAACTTAACTTTTTCACTAATTATAATTATTTATTAAACTAATTGTTTATGTGTTTATTATTATTAATTATTAACACTATTAATATTATACTTTATAATTTATATATTTTTTTTTGTTTGAATATCTAATTATCACTATACCACATTTATTATTTGTCGCGTATAATCCTGGGCACCATAACCTATTGGGTAAAGGTGGCGTAGCGAGAATTATTTTCAATAATAGAATAGTTCAAGTTTAATATTTTATTTTAGCAAAAATGCATCTACACACTTGTATGGTCAAGAGCGGTCACTTTAATAATGTTAATTTCACACTTGCAGTTTTCAAGTTGCAAGTTGGGGCGGTATGGTTGGCATATGTATATAAGAATTTATGGTTTCCGTTCTTTGAACGAGGGTGTTAATATGTTTCACATTCTCAGCTTTAACTTATAACCAAATTGTCATTTGCTGGATTAATTGTTTTGCATATTTTCTTATGTACAAACCAATACGGGGGAAATCTTATGGACACAGCCAATACAGTAACCGCTTTTTAATTTTACGGTTTTTCAGACTTTATTGCCCGAATTTTTGAATCATCCATAAATTTTAATCTATCATAATTTCATTAGAAAATTTTTAAATTCGCAGTTACATTTTGGCACCTGTTCCCAAAGCCAGATGTTAAAGCATAGAACTATCATACCGCTAATATTCTAGTTGCAGAATAGAATGCGGTTCAGCTTATGCTTGTCGAAAAAATGTTTCGAAGTGAAGTTTCTACGATTGTAATGAGTTTTCTTGCAGAAGATGAAGAATAATAGTGAATTAGATAAAATTTGTCAATTTTTTACATTGGAAATTATATTTTATTTCACTGTTGCAATAAAATGACTGTGGATACTTTACAATGGTGGAAATCTAGATTTTGGATCCAGTCCCCTTCTCACAGTGCAGGGCGATGATCTGAGACTTGAAGTTAAGTTAAGAGTTTTGAAAAATAAATCAAGGGTTTCAATTCAAACCCGTTGAAAAAAAATGTTAAGCGATAATTTAAAAATAATGTAACCAAAATTAAATTTAATTCTACAGGGCTAATACAAATATTTACAGATACGGTTTATAACAATAAAACAATTACTACACTAAGATTAGCACTAAACTAATTTACACTATAATTTATTTAACACTAAGTCCGGATTTATTTAAACACTCGGTATATCGTTTATCACTTCACTATTTATTTATGTTAACACTTGTACGTTCGAACTGGAATTAACTCGTCACAGGAAAGCATCTGTATTTATACTTAAATGTTAGCTTCCAGAAACTTCCAGGAATTTCTATTCATTTCCAGACTGCAATCTAGCAATATTTGAATGACTAATGATGTTATCATGCATGACTCATCATTTTTGACTCATCATACATGACGTCATACATTAGTCATCAAATATAATTACACGTTTTTTCGTAACAATAATAAAGATTTGGCAGTGATTTAACTTCATCACTTATGAAGAGATTAGTTAAAAAATTTAGGGTGGCTAGATCAATTAATGATCTTATTAAACTCTCTGGTCATCATTCAACAAGTCGTTCCACACAAAACATCGAAGCAATTTGTGAAAATGTCACTGAGAGTCGAGAACATCAATTTGGTATCTTGGTCAAGAATTGAACATTTCAAGAAGCTCCCTATCACGCATTCTTACTCAAATTGACTCAAAAACTGAAGCCTATTGACACACAGCGAAGAAAACTTGTTGCTGAGGATGATGATTTCCCGAACAAAATTATCTCCTAGATGACTTGGTTAATTGACAAAATTGTCGCATTTAGGTTTCAGAAAATCCACGAGTGATTGTTGAGAAATAAATAGATTCACAACTTGTCATTGTTTGGTACGAATTTTGGACTGGAGGCATCATCGGACTATTCATCTTTAAAAATGAAGCTGGTCAGGCAATAAAAGTTAATGGTGTTGCTATTATCGCGACATGATAATCCAGCTTTTTATGTCTAAATTGCAAGATATGCATGTGAGCTATCTGTGGTTTCACCAAGACGGAGTCGTGTAATATCACGTTTTGGTCAGATACTGAGATTAAACTTCATTGGACTTTTTTCGGTCATGAAAAAAAAGAGTGGGTGAGTTATTGATCCGATATGCTATTCCATATTACATTATTCCGATTCATATACTTTATGAATCAATAAAAAAATTATAATTTTTAATTATAAACCTGTTTTCTATCAAATTTACGTTTTGCGTGAATTTTGGTACATCCTCTATTTTTATCATGTTAGCACCTTGTATTACATCAGCGCATTTACTCTGTAATACAAAAGACATAAAATCAGATTATGTAGTTTCCAATTTTAGAACTATATATTTCGAAGGATAGTCAAAATATTAAGAAATACTAAATCAAATTAGTTTTATTTTTAGGTTAGGTATTGGTGTAATTCGTTTGTTTTGTTTTATTTTAAGTTAAATATGTTTTCCATTATGAGAGTATTACCACGTCAAAAATGTTTTATATCTAAGATTTTCAATAAAAAAGAGCTTTTTACGAATTTGTAATCAAATTTGATTTAAAGGCAATTTAAAAGAAAAAAGAAATATTGCATTTGCGTTGATAAATAGTCACTTTTCCTAAATATATACCCTTTTAAATCATTATTCTTGATAAAACGAAGTATAAGATACCAAAAAATTTTGTATTTTGGTTATCAGTATTAAATCATTGTAGGCAAAATCGTATTAATGTTCTTTGTTTATTTGAGAGTGGCTTAGAACATCTATCATCAAGTCTCTGGAGACTTTTTATATTCCGAAAGATCTCCAACTACAAGAAGAACTCATCAGAAAATCCATTCATCACTAGGACAAACTGCAATATTTATCCTAAGTTATGCTTGACAAATGGAACGGTCCCGGACATGCGTGCGCGATAACAGAAAGCTCGTTAGCTCGAAATTAACAGTATTTCGCGAAGACATAATAATTAATGAAGTTTTGTAAAGCCCCAACAATTGGCTGATAAAAGCACGTTATCATACAATTAATGAGAATTCGGATCAAGTAATACAAAAGCTCGTCTGACAGTCACTTTATGTTCCTTAATTGCGATGCACTTGTTAGTCATTTAGTTAAAACTTAATTAAGTTAGGTTATATTTTATTTAAAATTTGGTTAAGATTAAAAAATTAGATGTGTATCAACACGGTTGGGTATCGGGCTCTGAAAATTTTACTATCCCACCAACTAAGGTCTTTGAAACATATTAGGGATGCATGTCTGTCTGTCTAGTACTTCGATGGGGTTACATTGTTAAAACATACACAAGCAAATTCAATTCCGCTCTCACTTGTCAAAGCACTCTGCTGTGAATAAATTGCATTGAAATATTTTCAATTTTTAAATTTGAGGGTTAGACACGCGTTGAATTCAATTTTAAAATCGGTTTCGCGGAAATATCGTCTGATGTCCATTGTAGAAACTGTCGTTACATCTGGCAGGAAATCCGACAGCTAAAGCTTTAAGCAAACGTTATTCAATTTAATTAATGGTTTAATTTTGATAGGGTCTTGATTCGGAGATGTCAACTGTCACGGAACAACGTTTAAAACCCTCTCCTTGTAAGCATTTACTCTTACACAAAACTTAAAACTCATCTCCGCTCAAGCACAACTTTGTTTACCATTCCATTGTCGCTACCAAATCAAATCCCAAGAATGACATAAAAAAAGACCATCATTTATCAATTCGAAAAAAAATTATTACTTGCTGCTTTAGTGATTTCGATAACATTAACTTTTTATAATACCAATATTAACTAATACCAAATATTTAAGAGTTTTTATTATTTTGTTAGCGAGCAACCCTTTTATGAGAGGGCCAATAAATCATACCTAACGTTTGTGTACATCAATAAATCGAAACCAAATCGATTTATTTTTTATGATTCGTAGCTGAGAGCACTCGAATGGAATATGGAAAAATTTCTCGAATGAACAAATTCACATAGACATTAACAATGGACCAAAATTTGATCGTCTTTTATTACGTGTTGCATATTGGATGATACATCTTCCCTAAGTTTACCACCTCAGACCCTAAATAGAATCAAACAGCATCACCCCAAGATCTAGGTTTGATCCAACTCGACAATCGGATTCGATACTTGGGGTGACACTCTTAATAAAAAGTGGCAGTTGCGCTCCAGAGATCGTTTAGGCCACCCTTAACGCTACACATATCTACTCATTCGGATTATTATATTTCACGCAATTAAATTTTCTGTTAAATCAAATGATCGAATTTCTTATTGCTTCAAATTGATATAATCGCGTTAAATTGCTTTTTAAAAGATTTTTATTTCATAACCCCATAATATAATTTTATTATTATCATTACGCAGTTCAATATCATCAAAAAAAGATTTTTTAACAGCTTGGTGTTTAGAATACATTTTCAAGTATAAATTAAAATTGAAATCCAAAAAGGAGATCATTTGCTTTTTTACCTTGAGATTTAGTATTTTTTACCCTAAAAGATACCTTTTAGTTCAAAAATAAAGCATGTAATTTTTTCTCCAAATTACCGAAACTTTAGAAAGTAATTTCAAAACTTTAATTTTAGAACACAAAATAAATTGTGACATTTAATAGTTTTTATACAGTAAAGAATAATTGTGTATTGTGAATATCTGTGAGTTATTTATAATATTTATTTATTAAATTATCTTGACTACGGATCTGAATGGGGTCACTTACGCATATTCTTTGATTTTTTGTAGAAATCAACAAAACCTAAAATTTATCAGTATTATCAGCATTGTCAGTAACTATAAAATTTTAATCATTAAAGATTTCGAATCTTATTAGGTCGATTTTGACAAGCGCAACCACGGCAAATCTTAGATCTCCGGTCTTAGCCATTACACAAATATTAAAAATCTTAATTCAATAAATTTTTGGTCCTGATAAAGACCGGGGTACTAATCGAGTGAAAATTATGCTCAAAATAAAAATTTACAGTGGAAGGGCTAATCTAATAAATAGCCAATGAAGTGTACTGCTGTACATACATTTTGGCTTTTTGTACGCGTATTTTTAAATAATTATCAAAATTTTATTTGTATAATTGAAATATACGCCATTTCTTACCATAATTTTTATAATTTCATCTATGAATTTATCAGTTTACTATACAGTTTATTTTATTGCGTTTTCTAAAATAATGGAGTGGTTCTTATAATGTGAAATTCCTTTGTTTGTTTGTTGCTTTATTGTTGCTTTATGGCAAATTTATGGGTTGCTTAAATAGTAACAATTTTCGTTTTAAAATCAGATTAAAATAAATATCTGTTGTTTTTACCAGTGGTAAAATTTTTTAAATAAAAAAGTGCAGTGCCGTTCAAGAATATTTTTATGCATTTAATCTTTAAAAACTTATAATTTTTAAACATTTTCTTGACCAATTTCTACTTTTTAAATGATTTTCAATTTAATTACTTGTTCCTTATTATTTCTTGTTATTTTCTTAGTTATATGCGATTGATGGTCGCAAATCTAATCTTGATTCTTATCCCTATCTTGTCCGATTCTAACCTGTCAAATATATTACATTAATATCTTTTTATTATGATTTTCTACCTACTATGTATTTTTTACTTTACGGTTAAAATTCTATTATTTTAACGTTTTGTTTAATTTTTGTTAAATTATATATTTTACAATACATACTAATTACCACGCAATCTATTTAAAATTTACATTAGTTTATTGCTATAATAAATTCATCAAGTTACAGAATAAATTTATTCTCTCTCTTCCAAATTCTAACATTCTCTTGTCTAATAGTACATTATGCACCGAGAGGTTAAAGTGATTCGTTTTTGACCTCAGGGTAAAGGATTGTTTGCACGAGGCGCAGCCGAGACGAACGATACCCTCAAGTCAAAAATTCACTTAACCCGAGGTGCATATACTGTTTTTGCGATTGCGGGAGGTAATGTACTCACTTAGACAATTAGAAAGTTTTAATTAAAATTTTTTTTTAATAAACCGCGTGGTCGATATAACAATGCGCAACAAGTTTGAGCATTTTGTTATGCCTAGGACCAACATAGTTACTTTGTTGTCAGCTTCCTCTCTTTTTTGTTGTCCTAGGCAACAAATGACCACTTTAGATCTGAAAATCGGGGTCTAAAGTGAATACTTTACCCCCGCTATTGCAAAAACAAAATTTTTTTCCACTACCTTATAATGTGAACACTAGATTAAGCAGATTCTGCAGACGTATTAGCAAGTGTAATTTTTATTTTTTAAGTGTGTATTTTTTTGGGTTTATCAGCTTTTCAACGACTTTATCTTAAGTGATTAAAAATACATAGGTTAATTAGTTCCCCAGAAGGATGGTATGAAGTATCCCCTAGTATTCCTACTATTTGTACTGTTTATTTAGCGTGTGAATATTTGTTTGCAATTAAATTATTTTTACTTTTCTAAATAATTTTAAAATTATTTATTTAATTTAAAATAATATGATATTGACGTCACCTTTCAAATAGTCGCTTACTTATTATAGGGGACGTGTGGCTTTTTTATGTTATTTTTTTTGTTTTAACGAAGTTTTATAATAAAATATTTTTCTACAATATAAAATTTTTAAACTTAATTCTGTTTTCAACAAAACTTGCTTTTTAATTATTAAACGAAATTAAGAAATTAAAAACAATATTCTACTAATAGCTTGTTTTGCTTTATTGGGTAGCTGTTCCGACACTGTCTTGTCATATTGTCAGATTTTAATTTGGTATAATATTGTGATTAATAATAATTTTTAATAATAAATATTTGCTGAGTATCACCGTCGTTTTTTTTTATTTTGACTTTTTAAAAAATGAAACAATTCTGTAAAATGGTTTTATTAAATTTTTGTTGAATTGGAGATATTATCGATTTGAGAGGTTAACTTGTTGAAATATTGTTATAGAAAGCAACAATAAATAAATTTGAATGAATGTAATAAGTAGGTAAAAGTAAAAATAAAGAATATTTCAGAAAATAAGATTTCGTGCAGTTTTATAAATTTTTTGTAACTTAATGAGTCGCCAAAATCAAGGACCTACAAAGTATCATTCTTTCAACTAAATTAAAAATACGAAACTCTTCAAGTTTTGAAGTGTTTCTTAATGATTGGAATAGAATGAAAGACTAGCATAATTGGCGTCTTCAAACAAAGCTAAGAATTTGTAGACTTCGCCGTCCATCTCGAGTGGAGTGGCCGACACTGAAAAAAGTATCTGTAGTTCGAACCGACGTATAATATAAAATATGCTGGATTTTATATTATATTAAACGATTTAATGTGAATTAAATTAAAATTAAAGGAATTTAATTTTTGATATTACTACCCTTCATTTTATGTTTGTTTAATTAGAAAAATTTGGGTCGAATTAATAAAATTATACGTTGGCACGAATTATAAGTGGTTTCAATGTTTGCTGGTCCAGTATTCTTTGTTTCTGAATTGTGATTCAGTGGAAATGCGAAATACTTATCATACTTGAATTTCCACTCGGTTCCAACTTAAAGTCTACAAGTTCTACACTTAAATCAGGATAATGTGTAGGTCCTTAGGTCAGGATAGTATGCAAAGTCTTAAGAACGACATTTTAAGGATAAATAGTAACAGATAAGTAGCATTAACTGTCGCTAGGGTTACACGTAAATTAGTAAAATGTCTGCAGATTTCACAAATGTTGTAATTTGTTACAATCTCGAATTTAACCAAACAATAGAAACAGCTAGGATTATCCTGATAACTATCCAATGTTCTAATTACCTGCATATTCTCCGTGTTCCATGGTTAACCTGAAAATTTAATTTTAAATTTAATTTAAAAATGTAGTGCACCCTCTTTTAAATTATGCAAAAATCAAAGATTTTCAATCTATTTTTCATCATTTTACTTTATCGAGGTGCTCATGTGTAAAAATAAATTACCAATTTAATATTTTATAGGTTAATTTGAATTTTGTTTCCGAAAATATGGGAATTTAGGAAAACAAGATAATTAAGGAATGACATTATTTTTAGAAAATATTTGACTTTAAAATAGGGGTTTTACATGGTCTGTTGACATTTGACATCTACATGCACCAAGTATATCAAGGAATCTCCTGCTTTAACATTCTTAAGTGAGATAACTACAGAAGTAGCGATTTGTAAAACACCCTAATACTAGGCTTTCCGACCGCTTCCAACGTCCACCCTAATTTTATTTATTAGTGCCCACCCAGTACGTCCTGCATTCTAATATGTAATTTTTTAAAAACACTAATTTGAAGTTTTGTCTTTACACGCATTTCTTTGTCACGTTCAAAACTAATAACAAAACTTTCAAACTTGCCGAAGATTGTCATCTAATCGATTTTACGCACGTGCGAAGTTAATTTTGTTGTGAAGTCACTGATTTATTGATAAAGAAAATAATGTCGATAATTTTTTGATTTGTTTGTATTATCAAAATATAATTATTGCGATAATAGAAAATAAGCAATGAAGAAAATAACTCGCATAATAATAAAGCGTTAAATTAAAAATAAATAATTAGAAGGACGATAAATAAATTAGATACAATTAAAAGTTTAAACGATGGAAAATCGATGGAATATTTCAAAAAGAATGGTAATTATTTTAAATAGATATAATTAAACCGTTGCTAATTATATCAATAAAATAAGGAAGCATTTCCTATAATTGCCGATCACGAATAATTGAAATAACAAATGTGAGTTTTCTTTAGTCTGCGTATAATTGATGTTAAAATGTTTCTTTTCATTAAGTTTGAGTAAATTTATTGCGACGTACGTAACGACCATATGTGAGGTAAATTGGTGATCTATCGGGTTCTTAGACTGTTCAACTCCGGTGAACATGGTACCCAAGGAATCTTAAGAATCTGTCAGCAGAATTTACAGCTTTCTCTAGAATTTAGCTTCTCGGTTTGTTTTACTTTATTTTATTGTATCCCGGAAATATTTTAAAATTTTCATTATTTATTGGCACTTTTCCTGTCGTTTTGAGCTTGTGTTAGTCTTCTCCTGTCATCATACTTTAGCTGAGAGTTCAGAAAGACATACCACGAGATCAACTAATTTTTTTAAATTTGATTAAAATATTTATAAAATACAAATGTTTTTGACGATTTAAATTATCAACCCTTCCACCTTGATTAAACCTTGATTTAATAAATCTCATCAGACAAATATCAAAATAAATATATAAAAGAACTTATTAATGTTATTTTTAATATAGAACTGAAAAATACTAACAATAATTAAAATAAAGAAACACAAATTATTTAAAAAAATTTTAAAAAGTCACAAAATTATCATATACCAGATTGTGATAATTTACTATTATTTAGAGATCGTTAGTTTTGTTGTGTAACTACGTGTGTAAATTTTAACGGAAAATATATTACACGGGGTTGTTCACATACTTATTTTTAAGTAATGTGGTAGAGAGCTTAAAACTGATTACAAAATGTCAACGTTAAGATTAATATTATATCATTATTATTAGAGCTAAAAGTTTTGTTCGGCTTCATTTATTATTAATAGAAAAATAAATTTTATTACAAGCAACATAATTTAGAAAGCAATAAAGATATATATTAGTTTAAAATATGAGCCATAAATACACGATTATTTTTTTAGACATTTTTTATATATTATTTTGGTTATATTGCTATAATTACTCTTTTTAAGAAATTGTTGGTATGAAAAAAAATTAAATCTTGACATTTTGTTTCTGATTTTTTCTTTATTTTCTGTCATAGTGAGTAATTCAAAATTTCACAAATTCGAATTTTTAATAATATGTAGTGTACTAAATGGAAATAAAAACATCAAAAATATTTTCAAAAACACAACGTTTCTGCTGGACCGTTTTTACACATACCTTTTGGTAAAGATACCCAGATGAATCTGCTGAGATTGGACACACTAGAAATTATCAGTCAGACCGCGATTCGAACTCAGAATGGTCGTTTTTATAATTACACATGTTGTTCATTGAAAAGATTTTGATTGATACTCGATTTATTTGACAAATTAATTGACTGACAACCGTCAACGTACCGTCAACATAATGCATGTTTCGATATTGGGTCACATCTACTTTATTTACCCATAAGGTAGAAATTTATGTTTTATGGTAGAAATAAGGATTGGAACTTGCTCCTTGCATGCCACTACCATCAAGCAAAATTATTATTATTTTTCAATCAAATTTTGTGTATGTTTTAATCAATTCTATTAATTAAATTTAAAAAAATTATATTCGGTTCACACTAAAATGTTTTTGCTCCGGTAATAGAAGACTCCCTAAAAAATAATATTTTCAGAAAAAATTTTTAGCATGACATTTTCACGAGGGCAAAGTTACATTTGAATTTTGCACATTTTGTCCAAGATTTACCATTATAACGCGCTCTTTAATTAATAACTTAAAAAAATTTACCACGTTTGTTTCAACAATTTTGCTTTTTTTATTACATAATTGTATGGAGTTAACATTTATAATTTAGCAATATATTGTCGTCGATTTTTATTTTCAGGATGATAATCAGTAATCGCTTTGCTTTAAAAGAAGCGACCGTTTTTGAAAAGTGGCCTAAGCAGAATCATTTTATGTAAGCACTTGAAACACAGAAACTAGCAACACGATTATTTGTATGAAATGTGGTGACCCTAGAAACAAGTGATTAAAAATGTTCGAGAGTGTATTTTAGAGAGGAAATTTTGGAAAATTAGCGTGGTGAACGGAAGAACAAAAATTCGAGGCGCAGAGGTCGTCTAAGCCGGTCGATTTGCGTATTGTTTAGTCAGTGACGATTAGTTTTGCGAGTGAAAGCTTTTACATTTTTGTGAAAAGCGAATTTGGTTTGAGATGGAGATTCTTCGTCAATTTTCGAAGATAAACATCTTTTGCAGCGTGAATTTGTTCCTGAAACTGAAATTTAATTATTCAAGGAAACCAGATGTTTTAATCTCATTTTGTTTAAAAATTTTGAAAGCGACCGCCATCTTGAAGATTAAAAAGCCAAGAAATTGGAAAAAGTTGCAGCAAGCATTATTATAAATTATTAGGAGGCCAAATTAATATTTCAACAGTAGCAAGTGAGACACATGTTTTCTACTGCACTAAAGGAGCTGCACAATTTAACTGCTGATCACAGTGGACAACAACGAGGACAACGAAATCTTACTGAGTCAGTAGCGTATCCACAGGTAGATAAAAACTATTATAAATTTTAATTTCATTATTTTGTAAAATTTTTCTGAACATTTATTTCATTTATTTTGTAAAATTTATTAACACGATAACACTAATAAAATTAATAAAATTAGATGCTAGTGTGAGTACGTTTGCAATAAATGTGCATCCTAGTTTACGAGTTCACATAATACACCTAAATTTAAATCTGTTAAAGGTAAAATTGTTGTAAGTAATACAACAAGAGCTTTAATTTATTCGGATAATTTTTAATTTTAACGAATACGTGATTATTTTACCAACACTTTCAATGCAATGTAATAATTTAAGAGCATTCCGCTCTGAAGGAAAAAATAAATGATTACATATTAGGCATATACGTCCCGCTTTGAGTGGGACAGTCCCACATTCAAGCTTGGTGCTCCTAGATTATTGAAGAATATTCCGTTTTAACACAACAAGAGCTTGCAGTAGCAAGCAATTACACAAAATTAGTACTTATTTTCAGTTTTTATCTTACTTATATGGTTTTTTAGCATTCATTTTCACGGGAAACCGCGAGAACTAATAAATAAAAATAAATAAATATGGGCGTCCCGCTCTGAGAAAAAAAATAAATGGTTATGTTATAAGCATAGTACATAATCAACACACATCGTGATAAACGCAAATCCTGTATACCGCTACCGCCGTTCTTCTTCTTCCTTCTCTTTTATTAGGTCTGCGACTTGTTTTTACTAACAGTAGCCTCAGTGATATTCCGAAGTTACTGTTAGTGCTGTGGGCATATTGTTTTTTACATCCAATATAGCTTGTTAGGCTTGTCTCATGATGTGCCAGTAACTCTGGGTTTTGTTGTTTGTGAAAGCAACCCATCAATCCAGAGGGACTGCCGGATTTACGTGTCCTTTGAAGCAGGTTCTGCTTATTGTTGAACTCGATTTATTTGTATTAATTTTAACTTTAATTTTGTTTAATAGGTACTTGTGTCATTTTTTCTTGGTTCAACCACAACACGTAGTGTACTACCGATTGACAAATTTTGAAAATTTACTCTTAAAAATAGACATTATATCCTAATTTTAATGCTTTCCAATCATGGATTAAAAGTACATTTAGGTTCAATCTCTTTTATATCTTGTAATTTTAAATATGTTGAGGGTTATGGGTTATTAATTTTTATTAATTTTTGTTTAATTTTGTTTTGCAGCTCATTTTTGTATTAGAAAATAGGAGTGCATTCAAAGAAACTGAAGTGATATAGTGAGGCTGCTCTATTGGACTACCAACAGAGCAGCTATAAGAATAAGTTGCTGTTTTGTGACTGCTGCTTCATATTTATATTTTTACAACTCTGTTATGCATGTTTTCAATTGACCCAAGTAATTGAAGCTTTGTTATACTTAATAAAGCCTTTTTTTGCTATTTTGTTGCTTTACAACTCAACAACTAACTTTTCTGGGAGCTCAGCAAAACCAATTTTGCTTAAATGTTTCATAATTAATAATAATATTTTAATATATAAATTATTAACTTGTGAAATATTGTAAATATTCAATTTTTCAATTTAAAACTTTTTAACTTTTAACTTTTTTAAATTTGAACTTTTTAAGTTCAAATTAACTTGTTCAATTTACAACTTTTTAATTTATAATTACGTAATTTGTAGGTAATAGACGAAAGAAGTTAAAGCGTGCTATGTGCCTTGCTTTTTAAATTTAGGTCTGCACACTTTTGTAAGCTGCTTTCGTGTTGATAAAAATATAATAGGAAATAAGCAATTTTAATACAATTCTATCAGCGGTCAAATTAAAGATAGAAATAACATTTTCCAGGAATGTATTATGTTGATAGTAAGTAAATGCAACATGTATTACCTTTGTCACGCATCATGCAAACTAAATTTACCATTAAACGATGTAAGGAATTAATAAAAATGGAAAAACAAATTGCAAAAATTACTAACTGCTCTACTTTTCTGCCACGTACTACATGCAGTATTTTGTACTTTTATTACATTTAATTCGTAAATTTGAGTCAAGTATTATTATATCAATCCTGGTAGCGTGTAATCATTAAATCGCCGTCTCACACGTACACATGCAGCAGATTAATGTATGATTCTTGGGAAAATTGTCACGTGTAGAACTTGTAATTCTCAACTTCGTCAGATTATATTTATTAGTAGTTTCATACTAAACAAAATGACTGATTCATACCCTGCACGAAAACAAAAAACAAAGTAAGAATTTTTAACATTTATTGCCAAACTTATCGATTGATATAATCTCGGCTAAATTTTGATCAGTTTAAAACTTTTTCAGCATTATCATAACCCATCCAGTCGTCTCTTATGCTTACTGTTGGGCATAGTATGTAAATATGGCCAGGATGGGGCCAAATATCTCCTTCATTTGCTGTTGGTGGCTGGCAGTGAAATTTAAGATGTAATTTCCTTTTCCTGTACGGTTAGCGCTGGGCCAGAACTGGCTAGATCCTTAGATTCAGAAAAGAAAAAGAGGGTATCAAAACTTGATTCGATGGTCGCAGATGCGGTGGGGGGAGTGCAGAGTGCCGGATGGTAAAAACCTAAGCGTTATATAAACTTGGTACCTCTAAACAAAAAGTGGTTACACTGCAGTTGGTGGAGAGAAGGGTGAGGATATCTTTCGGGCAACTGTATTCTAGGTTTTAGTCAGATTTGTACTGTCCAAGTTGAAGAATAAAGGCATTTTATAAAACCTGGGTGGAATTGTTGAGTTTTTCTGCCTGCTTTCGAATGTTTCGAAGATTACCTTCTGATCGTTTCTAAAGTTTCGATTTTTCATAAAAAAGTCTGTAAATAACTCATTCAGTCAACATTGTTTGTGTTCGAGGTAAATAAGTGCTGCACTTATGGCTTCGTGGGCGGAGCCACCCACAGTTAAGTCTTACTCGTGATACAGCTAACAACATATTATAAATTTATTTAAATAGGATTCCGCTAATTATAGTCGAATTTAACTTAAAACAAAGATTTGTGTTTTTTTGTCTGGGGTTTTGAGTACCCCGGGAAAATTTTAATTTTTTTTGTTATACTCAGAGATTTGCGTTTCTCTATAGAGGTAATTTTTAGTTCTGGGTATTTGAGGAATTCTTTTAATGTTTGGAACGACTTAGAGATTCACTGGCTAACTAGATCTGCCGTTTTTGAGTGTAATTGTGCTTAAAAAAATAAATATACACATGGGCGAAGCTCATCTTATGGAATTATATTATTGGTTATTTTTACCCGAATTTTTGGATGGTCTATAAATTTTACTGTTTACATTTGTAATTTACGTTTTAAATTACCATAATTACATTAAAAAAATTATTAATTTGTGAGGTTACTTTGCGTGCTACTCCCATAAGCCAGATTCAGTATTAGGTTAGTTATATGCAACATTCTACCGAGTTTGATAATTAAAATCGATGCATTTAATGCTGATGTTGATAGTAGAAAAAGTTCTAATGTGTAACATTTACGTTCTTTGTCACATACAGTCGGTGTCGACATAACAAATTTACTATCCTTTAAACTGCTTTTATTTTCAAATATATAATCAATTGTGTCTGTAGATTAGTAGGTACATCGTTGCACTATATTTTGATAACTGCTGCATTAGTACATTACGTTTCCAAAATAAACCGCTTATAATGTTTCAATTAAGCTTTCACGTCAGTAAAATAATATAGGGTGTCTATTTAACAAAATTAAAATACCTGAATTAAAAGTTATTTGCATAAGGGCAAATTTACTTTCAGTAAGATTTTTTCGGTTAATATCTTTAATAATTTACCTACAAAATAACGCTTACTACCTTTTTGGACTACAGCAAAGCTTTAGATGTCATCAATCATGACCTGCTTAAGACCAAGCTAAAATATTACGGCTGCAGCAACTCGGCATTAAAACTATTATCGGATTATCTTACAAACCGAAACAAAACAGAAAGTCAAGCTCAACGGTAAACTATCTAATAGAATTAAAATCAAGTGCGGAGTTCCCCAAGGTAGCCTTCTTCGACCCCCGCTATTTATAATTTTTACTGCGGATCTTCCAAAATCCCTACCCGTTTCTTGCATCTCTCACATGTACGCAGATGACAACCAGATTTACATATCAAGCTCACCTGGTCTGGAATTGATACAATGCAGCGGGCTACTCTCAATCCCACCAAAACGCTGTCCATGTGTATGGGTAGTCTGCATCACTGCTCGATAGCAGAAAAAATCAAACGTATCGATGTTCGTTTTAACGATTGTTTAGTTCAACGCTGCACCAAAGTAAAGAATCTTAGAATAATATGGAATAGCCATCTGCCTTTCGCTGCTCATGTCAATGAGATACAAGAACATCTTTCCACCCCAAGTTAAATGGCCATTAATCAAAAGTCTGGTTCTATGCCGCCACGTTGATTACTGCATCACTGTGTATTATGGATGTCTGACTGATCAATTGAAGAATAAATTATAAATCCTGCAAAATGCTTGCCTTTGCTTTGCCTATGACATTGGCTATAGAGACCATGTTACGCACTATTACTCTGCACAAAGAATAATATGATTGGAAACTCGCTTTGAACTATTCTTTGAACTGTTCAATATACTTAAGTCTGGACACCTGAGTTATCTTAACGACTTCCTAATCAGAAGGTCAGGTTGTCATGACCTCAATCTACGCACGAATGAACATTTGGTTCAAATGTTCATTCGAACATTTGGTTCTCTGCACCACAGCTCCAAATTCAAGAGATAATTCCAATATTTAGCATAAACTACTTTCAACAAATTTGTAGACATATACTACCTAACGTCTAGTAATCAAAAGACATTTAAGAAGAAGATGATAGAAAAACTATCACAGGGGGTTCAGGCGAAAAACAGCTTTGCTGACCCTTTATTCTTTTAAGTAAATTTAATAAAAATGTAATTGTTACTTATTTATACAGCGTAATAAACTTACCTTAACTTAACTTACCTATAATTATATTAAATTTTTTGAATTAGAATCTCCCGTACTTTGCCAAGTTCGGCCTTCCGCCTCAAGCAAAATATGGGCATCACAGTGACCTTGAGTTTGTTGTAGTGTTTCTTGTTTTTTGTTTTCTTTTTTTTTTGTTTTATTAAAAAAACAGTAATAATATTGACAATTAGACAGAATATGGGAAAAGAGTTTAAATGTCTTTCCGACATCCTTGACAATTTAGTTTTTACTCGGAATTAATCCAGGTACCTTAAATTCTCTCTCCGAGTCTTTCGCTCTACATAAGGGCATAATGACTTCTTTTTTTTAGGAGGGTCTGTTGGCAGATACCTCGGTGGTTTGTCATTGCCTGCCGAAGGAAGACGGTCAGAATAACGTTTTTATTGTGCTCGGGATCGAACTGAGAATCTCGGCTTAGCAGTCGACGCATATTATAAGCATCAGGCCGTGACCGTCTTTTTTAATATTAGTTAATCTTAAATTAACCTTAAATCAAGTTTTTGATAAATTAAAACTATTAAGTAAGTAACTAGAAAATAAATGCGGTCTTCGACTGCAATCATTTCTTAATCAGTGAATACAGTGTGGAACTTGATTGATATACAACTTGAATGGTATAGAACTCGATTGATTACCATACTTGTTAAGTTGATAAAAAAAGTCAAGCAATCAAGGTTTTCTTTACGTCAGTAAAAAGATGACCAATCAGAGAGTGGTTACTGTAGTTACAGGAAAATAGAGCGACAGTGTTTTGCACTTAATGTTTTTCCTTTTGACGCAAGAAAAACTTTTTTTTGCATTGCTAATAAAAAAACAAGTAATCTCAATTTTTTTATAAGTGAGTCACCAAGCGAAGAGTTTTTCCATTACTTTATTAGGTTACTGTCACGTATGTGATCACAAGAATTGAACTTTTTCCTATTGAGCATTGGAAAGAATACAATTTTCTGAGTATATTAACACAAACATTTTCTTGAATTTTGCAATAGTTGTCGAAATAACGGCATTTTAAAATTACGAAAAGCAGGGAAATGTAATATGATACACCCGATGTGTGACGGTCGGTCTTACGTTGAGGTACGGTCTCGTCGGTGAAGGTCTTATTTTGTTGACGGTACGTGTGATTTAATATACTCTTAATGTTGTTGTCAGTCGCGGTCGACACCCGGACGAGTTCTATGGTTTCGAGTTCCACCCTTGGCGAGTTCTGTCATTCTTCAGGGATATTTCTAAATTGTTTTGCCTTACACAAAAATGGCTCATCACGCAGCCGTGTATCTAAAATACATGTAAATTTAAATTTTTCAAATTCGATTTTTTCAAGAACTAATTTATAATCCAACAAAATTTTTGTTCTAGTATGCTTAGAAAAGTGTTCTTTTACCAATAATCAATAGGAAAAAGTTAAAATCGTGTGATCACATACGTGACAGTTCCCCAACAATTTTTGAGCTTGCTTTAAAAAATCAACCAATTTTCACTGATGGGTAAGTGAGTGAGTGAAGATTTTTTCGTTTATAAATTTAGATTAATCCGTTAAGGAGGCGATCCAAATACAACGTCATACAATAGGTAGCTTTTAAAATCTTTTTGTATTATGTATTTAGCCATCACTGAGCATCAAAAAAAAAAATTTTTTTTTAACACTTCAACTCTACGGGACAAGAGTAACCAAGTTCCTGCTGTTGATGAACCTAGAAAACTAATAAAAAATCTTGAATTAGTGAAAATAACGGAAGTTGAATAAAGAAGTTGAGATTTACTCTATAATAATTTATGCTTTCATAGTGCTATAAACATTATTTATTTAACTTGCTAGAATTGTGGATTGTTTAGGTTCATCGACAATATAATTTAATTGTCTACTCGTAACCGTAAAGCGCACTTTGATTGCTTGTTTAGTTTTTGAGTGCCCGCCAACTTTCAAATTGTAATTTTCAGTAAATTAAAGTTAAAGTTTTAAGTATGGCTAAGTAATAAGTTTTTTATACTTACTGTAGTTTTAGGTAAGTCTGGTCACAACTGACCATAACATAGCAAAACTATTTACAACCCTTGCGACAATCTGTTTGATATAACTGATGGTGATCGCCACAAGGTAATTTGCATGACGCCACGGATGCACTATGTGCATGTATAAATAATAAGAGTATTTAACTTCAAATTTCAATCAAAAATTTAAAAACATACTTTTGCGATGTTTCATTAGCGATTTATACGCAATAAAAGATCTTTTGGATTTCTTCAACGATACAAAATTTAGAATGTTTTTTTTAGAAAACTTCGAATCTCAGTTTGAAACTTTAGGAATGTATTTTAGAAATATCTTACTACATAATAAAATTTTTTTTTTATTTCTTTAACCTTCTACATGTATCGATCCCTTTAATTATTCAGTCTATAGTGGGTAAATAACTAAAAATAAACTCAAATTAACTAATAAATATCGGTTAATAATAAAAAATAAATAAGGTTTGGTTTGTTGGTTTATTTTTGAAGGGTTTCAGAAGTTTCTTGTCGGTCTCCTAGGAATTTTCATACCAAATTTAAACTTTCTATCTCATCGTGAAGTACGATACAGGGCCGTCCTAAGATATACGACGCTCATGGGCTGCTAAAATTAAGGCGCTCGCCTTCATAAGAAAACACACAAATACAAAATAGTAAAAGTCAATTTATTACTATTACACTAAACAAAAATTAAATTCATACAAAATTTAAAAAAAGTTACATAAACAGAAACAAACTTTCGAGTAAACAAAAAACAAAAGTTGTTAAATAAAGTCATTCTCTGTATACAGGGTGTCCCCCTGACCATAGATAATCTGTGAGGTGGTGGTAAAAGATACTTTTCTAAGATAAATTTTCAAATAAAATTATTGTCCAAGTCCAAACCCTTGGGGGGTACATCCTTTTAACACTAGAAGCGCCAAAGGGGTCATTTTGACACTTTTCAAACATAATTGTTCTGAATCTTCACATGCGCCAAATAGACCATAAGCTATTATTTCAATCTGAGTTTTTCAATATATAAACAAGAATAGATTGCAGTGTTTTATTTTTTATCCATCCAACAAAATTTATACAATATAAAATGACCTCTGTGGCGTTAATAGGTATGCAGGTAAGCATGGCGCTTCTAGTGTTAAAGCAATTTTATGAATTTCTGCTTTCAAACGGTCATAGTTCCGATATTATTAATTTTTTAGGCTTAATGAATTAGAACTTTTTTAAAGATCATTTGCTTATCTACAAATTAGATTATAACCTGTAAGAAAATTTTGAATTTTGTTATATTTCTTTTGGCTACACCTCGTATTTGTATTTTTAATAATACGAGAACATTGCGAGCCAAGACGTTTGAGGCGCATGACGGGAGATAAAAAAGAAAAGGTGCGAGGTGATTAAAAAGGAGGCCGGATTTTTTTGGTCGGCGAGAAAGTTGGTTTTGATTTGATTTTGGGATAGTGATCGGTGATTTTTTGTGTAGTGAGAATTACCGGAGTCACCACCGCTCCTTCTTGCGGATTTACGCCAATTTCCAGGAAATTGTGTTCTTTTGATTTTTTTAGTTCTTGGATTCTTTGAACACCCGAAGGATCGAGCGATTGCGACCACTCAACAGCAGCAAAAGGATAGGTTTTTTTTACCTTATTACTTCTTTTCGTTTTTTTTTCATCTGCAAGCTGTACAACACCAATATTATTTTTGATAATCGCCAGCTGCGTTTGTTGACATAGCCAACGCTCGCTTCGAATATTTTTTGATCTAGTTTAGAGCTTAAGCACCATTTTAAATATTCCAATTATTGGAAGTGTTTTAGTTTACGGTTCATGGGTGAATGTTTCGAGCGTCTGTCGTTGCGAGCGTCCCTTCCGAGTTTGCTTCCCCATAGTAGAAACATTTTTTTTTGTTACGAGAGAAAGTGCAAACTTATTTCGGCTACGCCGGATTCATCCCTGGCTTCCGCAAAGAAAAGAGCTAGTTGTTTTTCCATCTTGGGTATCCTCACAAAATAAAAGGTTGAGAATTTCGATTTTCAACCATGTGAGAAGGAAGAAATTGCTGGGCCTTCTCTAAAGAGTCCCAGCCATCCATTTTGGAAGGCTATAAATTAACTTAAAGAAAAAAATGTTTAAATAAATTAGTATTTATTTTTTTTTACTTTTCTTGCGAATTCCGTATCTCTTAAACAAAGGGTATTAGAAAAAAACTGACAACCAAAATCGGATAGGGAATTTAACGGGCTGCAACTTTGGTCAAATAAATTTTTTTGGGAAACCAACTGTTTTACAGAAATTCTGAAAATAATGAACAAGGTGTAGGTGTAGTAGGTGCAGGACTGATAAAGATCAAAATAAAAATTAGCGTCCCCAAAAGACTTGCACCCCGAAGCTATAACCTATTTAGCCCTGTGGTTAGGGTGGCCATGGTACGATATAAACATCTGGAAAGACAAACAAATACCTACATTTTATTCTTTTTCTTCTTCTTCTTTAATTAGGTCTGTGACCTGTTTTTACTTAACAGCAACCTCGGTGATGTTTCGAAGTTACTATTAGTGCTATGAGCATATTTATTGTTTTACATCCAAGGTAGCTTGCTAGGCTTATCTCAGATCTGCCAGTAACTCTGGTTTTTGTTGTTGATGAAGGCAAGTCATCAACCCAGAGGGACCGCCGGCTTTACGTGCCCTCCGAAGCACGGAGACGATCATAAGAAATTTTAGACTCTCCCCGGATTCAAACCGAGTACCTTAATGTCAGCAGTTATTCAGCTAACATACTAGGCCAATGACCGTCTTATCTACATTTTATTGATTTTATAATATAAAAAGTAGATATAATATTGGCTCTACCAATATTGTGCCAATATTCGCTCTATATTGTAGCAATATTGTGGAAATATTGCGTGTGAATCACGCAATAAAGTAATTTACATAATAAAAAATATGGTGTGCTAAAAAATTCCCGGCTAAATTAGATAGTTTTTCAAACACTAAATTTTTATATTCCGAAATTCTTTATTTAAATCAAATGCGGTCCTTTTTGTTTTAAAATCTTTTGCCGCTTTTCGGAAAAACACATTATTCCATCACTGTAAAACTTATGTGCATTATCGGTAAAAAACTTAACCAAGTAGTTTTCACAGGCTTCTTTTGAAGCCAGCTTTATACCATTAAGGGAATTCTGAAGAGACCGAAACAAATGATAATCTGATGGTGCAAGGTTTAGGCCTATACAGTAGATGCATCAAAACTTCCCAGTCAAGCTTTTCCAGGTTTTCTCGGGTCATGATGAAACACAACATACTTCCTATTGATCACTTCTTGTAAATTTTTTTTGAATCTTTTGCTATAATCTAGTCAATTGTTGACAGTATCGTGTAGAATAAATCTTTTAACCAGCTGGTAACAGCTCATAATAGAGAATACCTTTCCAATTCCACCAAACAGACAGCATCACCTTTTGATTGGTGAGTCCGTGCTTTGCCACTGTCTGAGGAGCTTCACCTCGCTTCGACCACGATTTTTTGCGCACAACGTTGTCGTATGTAATCTATTTTTCATCTCCAGTAATTATTGGTTTTAAAAATTGTCGATTTCATTACGTTTCAGCAACGATTCGCAGATGGAAAGTCGGTCGAACAAATTTTTATGCCTCAAATCATGCGGCACCAAAATATCGGTCCTTCTTTTTGAATTCAGATTTTTTCAAATTGTTTGCAACTGTTTGGCGATTGATGTTTAGACTCTTAGCGATCCCTACAGTGCTTATATGACGGCTTTGCTCCACAATTTCTAGAATTTTCTCAACTTTTTCGATGACTGGCCGACCAGAGCGTGGTGCATCTTTGACACCAAAATTTCCAGAACAAAAGCACGCAAATCATTGTTTTGCTCCTGTTTTAGATAGAGCATCTGGACCATAAACAGCACAAATTTTTTCATGAGCCTGCGCGACGTTTTTTCATTAATAGAAGAAAAATTGTAAAATGTCGTAAATTTTTTCTTTATTTACTTCCATCTTTAAACAGCAATTTTTCACAACTGCATGAGCCGAATTGAATGATTTTACATTATTTGTTTTTCTAGCTAAAAGTGTCATTTTTCCAATGACATATATCATTATGCGATCAGATAAGTAGTGTCAGAGATAATCTACTTTATTTATTGTCGAATTGGGCCGGGAACTTTTTAGCACACCTAATATTTTATATATTTTTTTAATAATAAATTAATAAATTAGTAAATTAAAAGTGAATAAAAAATAATACTGGATTTAAAGCCAGTTAAATATAACTCTTAGTTATGCATGTCAACCAATTTGATAAATTTTGAATGATCTAGATTGATAGGCGAAAATCAAAAAAGTCTACACTATCGATTCATTTTGGGAATATTAAAAAGAAACAGACGTCTCAGTCACGTAACGAATTGAAAAGTTTCTAGACAGATAAAACAATGTCTTATACATCATCATCTAGTGGTCCATTTGATGGTTTATCAAACAAGGGGATGAAAATTGAACATGTGGAATTCGATCTATCAAGTCCAAAGCGTATTGGAAATAATATTATATGGATATTTTTGTAAAGTGCTTGTTTACTTAGATAAAATCTTGTCCGTCTATACATCAGTATTAAATTTATTTAAGTGGTCTCTTGTAAATGCATTTCTTTTATAAGGACCAGAAAAGTGTATTTTTATAAGGTTTTATAAATTTAATATTGATTTTCTGACTAATACTATTTCGCATTGAATTAGTTTCTTAGATGTATTATCCACAATTTATATAAATTCCAGTATGGTTTTCAGCTTATTTCAATTATTTTTGTTTTTCCTGTACTTTTAACCACTTATCATTTCTATTACATTATCTGTAAATATACATAAATAACGTTTGTTAGTTTGACGTCTGTATATATGTAGATGTAATATGTCACACTCCGGTTTCTGTCAATCATTGCACTATCAGCATCCACTTTGGAGTTCGTCATTAATTACCGCACTTGATAAGGTTTTAATTTTTTCATCACTCATTGGTACTTATTTTTTAATAAAAATTAATTCTTTTTAACGCTATAAAATATAAATATCAAAATTCCCGAAAAAAACAACACCATTAACTTCTTTTTTTATATATTGTTTACTTTAGTTTTTTGTGATTTATTTAATTATCTACTAATTCTATAAATTCTAGAGATAATAAAAGAAGTAGAAAAATACTTCGTAAACATTAATAGCTCCTGACAAATTAATTGAATACCTCAGATACAACTTATTGGTTTGTATTTCTTTCCTGCTTTTCTTACTTAATTGAAAACGAAACCTAGTAATCTAGTAATAGCCTGTTCGTTCACCTTTTTCTGCCTTAATTGAATTTCAAATTTGTTTAGTCACCAACCTGCAAACAATTTTATGCAATTTATTTATTTATCTAACCTCATCCTTATTGAACTAATTTGTTCTTTTTCATGCGAAAAGTTAAGTTTTCCGCTATATTGTTGGAAATAAAATAAATTGTTGACGTGGATACGTTTATTATTTATTCTTTCATAAATTGTCTTTATATCATCCTTGCCTACTTTAAAGCTCGCTTTCATGGTAAGCTTTAAATATGTGCGAAGTGCTTCTAAATTTATACAGTTGTCTACAGATCTTCAGATACGACACGTATTATTTCACTTTTATTATGTCCTTATCCTATCGCTCTATCTCTAAGCATTAAATGGATTTAAGCACTTCACTTATGGAAAATCTAGTAGCAACTTATTAAATTAATCGCTTTGTAGAAACCTGATTTTTGGTAATTAATAAACAAAAAAATATTTTCCAAACATATGATTTTAACACTAAAATGTTTTAACAATGTGGAATGGTTTTTAATTTTATTTAAGCTATGTAACAATACCTTTTAAATATTATTTAATATGAAAGCGCAAAAATTATAAGAAAAATAAACAAACGCAAATAAAATTAAGATAATTATTTTTATAATCTTAAGTAATGTATAAATTAATGTAAAGTCAACAATGTATATAAATTGTGGGATCTGTCACGAAACCTATCCTAGAAATTGAACTTTTTCTTATTGAATATTGGAAAAAGAACACTTTTCTAAGCATACTAAAACAAAAATTTTGTAGGATTATGCAAAAGTTTTAGAAAAAATTGAATTTAAAAATGTAAAATTTACATGTATTTTAGATATACGTTTTAACATAGATTTACGATAGGCCGTTGTTGAGTTAGTAAAAAAAACAGACCGTCTTCGGCGCCCCCCGGGCCTGTTTTTTTGTCTAAGACATAATAATTTTAAAAGTATCCCTGTAGAATGACAGAATTCGTCAACGGTGGAACTCGAAAACATAGAAACTCGTTCGGGTGTCGACCGCAACTGATGAACAATGAACTTCTTGGCAAAATGGAGTTCCACGGTGAAAACCGAATATCTCCTTCGCTTGGATGGATCGCAAAATGTTGTCATGAAGGGTATCCACGTAGTTGTTCAAGTCGTTGCCGTAGAAGATGATTTGAATGACGTCCATGATTACAAGAAGATAGTCGTGGAAAGATGGCTATGAAATTTTCAGTCGAGTGGGTTTGAACCTCGTCCTGATGTCTTCCTTCAGGTGAAGAATTACTGGGAAGTGGTCCGAGGTGAGATTCTGTACAGTAGTTATATGAAAGTGCAGCTGGGTACCTTTGATGAACCTGAAGTCGATAATGCTTGGCATGCCGGCTGGGGAGTAGTGGGCCGGGGCTACCGGAGCTGCAATGATGAAGTCAAGGTCCGTGGCGAGTTTGGAAAAGGTTTTTCCTTCCGTGTTGATGTGTCAGCAAGCCCAGGTCGTGTGCTTGGCGTTGAAGTCGCCAGTTATGATTTTTTCTTCGGGTTCGTAGAACAGGGCGGCGATGTCTTCTTGAAGAATTTGCCTGTTGGGCGCGTTGTAAATTGACTGACAACTGACAAAAACAGTAAGAGTATATCAAAGCACACGTACCGTCAACAGAAATGAAAGCGAGGAGCTCAACGTGTGAGTTACCGTCACACGACTTGAGGCATCGGGGTGTATCGTATTACAACTACCCGCTTTTTAAAATTTTAAAATTCCGTTATATCGACTACTAATGCACAATCCTACAAAATTTTTGTGCTAATATCTTCAGAAAATTGTTCTATTTCCAATGGTCAATAGGAAAAAGTTTAATTCTTGGGATAAGATGATAAGTGACCGTAACCTAAATTGTATTTAAACCTATACTTTTGTTAAAACAAATCAAGTGCTAATTGAGCTTCGTCTCGTTCACTTTAGTCTCTTTCATGTTGTGCTAGCCGAAAATTTTAAATAAGCTTTAAACTTAATGTGCCAGCATGCACATCTAAGGACACAACATCTTTGAAAATCTTTAAAGATCTGATCTTAATATTTTTCTTGCTAATCAACAAGAGGAATACGCACAAAAGTTATAATCTTTTAAACGTTTTTCCCAGGATTCAAGGCAAATGGTTCATGGTCCAAGGAATTGAGAATCAAGAAAAAAGTCCAGCAGTAATATTTTAGTCTATTTCCAAAAAAAAACAATAAATCCTGGAAAATACATCTCATCAGGATCTACCAGCAACGTATTGTTTTTATAATTTTGTAACAGGAACTATTAAAAAACCTATTATATATTCTATTCTATTTCTATTCTTTAGAAGGATTTTCTTGGATATCTTGGTAGTTTGCCAATGTCTACCGATGGAAGATAAGTCAACATAAAGTTTTTAAGGGTTT
This sequence comes from Cantharis rustica, assembly GCA_911387805.1. NCBI lineage: Eukaryota > Metazoa > Arthropoda > Insecta > Coleoptera > Cantharidae > Cantharis > Cantharis rustica. Next base: position 16,218,528 of record OU426883.1, read on the forward strand.
TACTCCGCCTTAGGATCAAACCGGAGATTTTTCATCGAGCATTTGGGAACGCTCATTCAAAAACCGACACATATGTCTACATAAGTACATAAATTACTTGTAGAACGCTAATCTTATGGCCAAACTCACAATTAGATTACTATGAGATATCTTTGGTTTTGAGTGCTATTGAGTAAAGCAATCGTATAAATCTATAGAACACATCCTACAACCGTAAATTACTTATTTTAAAAATTGGAGATGTTTACTTTCAAATAGAGCCACCGCATTTTAAAAATTAGTCAAATAAAATGGAAAACACCAGTTGAAGACTGAAGTTTCGACGTTACAAAACTAACAATGTACTTCAAAAAAATATAATAAATATTTAGTAGATCTACATAGAAAGCAGGTACTGATAAATAAACTAGAAATTTATGTACATAACTCATTCAATCAAAAACATGCCCCTAAAATAATAAAATAATAACTTACTCTTGCACATTTCATTATTTGTAATTCAATGCCAAATTTTACAAGAATTCAAATATAATTCTTTATTTATTCTTAAACGTTTTTATCTTAATCTAATTTTGTTTTTACTGGATCAAAAAGATCAAAACAGAAATAATGCAATTAAATCAAATTCATTATCAATGACAGTTTCCAAAATCTGTAAGCTTGAATTGGTAAGATTGGTAAAGCTACCAATCAATTTGTTTTCAAAATGTAATCTATGCAGAACATTAAAAAAACATTTTTTGTAGAGCAAGCAAATAATTTGCAATTAAATGTAATTCAGATTATACAATCTTTTAGCTTTATCACCCATCGTAAGACAATCGGCTTCTTTCTCTAGAAGCAGGTTTTACTATTATACCCCGGAATGTTTAAACTAGATTGAAAAGTGTGCCTGTAATTTTGTTTAATAGGTGATGGTGGCAGTCACCAACCCAGAAAGAGTGTCGTGGTATCTGACGTCGGTGAGATGTTTCTTACCAAACCATCAAGACGCGACGGTTCGAACTGTTGATGTCCGACTTTGTTCTTTCATGTTTATTTATTTATCTAAAATAAAAGCTTTTAGAGTCTTCTATGCTTGATAACTTTCTAGTATCCATTTTTGGGCACTCGGGGATTGGTACGGGTGCACTAATAGAGTATATGATATATACATGGCAGAGCATACCAAAACTGAAAACTACAGCTACTAAAAGTCGAATTTCTTTTTTGCAGCTCTTTATTCCAGCAGTATTTATTATTCATTAGTTATTCTCAAGGATTAACAACTGGAGATGTCGTCTTCACAGTTCTTGGCCTTACATAAGGGCGTAGTGACCACTTCTTCTTCAGAAGGGTTTTCTTGCCAGATACCTCAGTAGTTTGCCATTGCTTTTCGAAGAAAGACGGTTAGAACAAAGTTTTTACTTCACTCGGGGTCGAACCGAAGATCTCGGCTAAGCAGTCTTCGCACATAAGTATCAAGCCATAACCGTCTCTTCGGAGAGGTTGTACACAGTTGCTGACTCTTCTTCTCTTCTTCTTCTGCACGTATTAGGTAGTAATACCAGTTACGACACCATCAATCACTGGTCTTTCCATCTTTTCCTTGGTCTTCTGACATTATGCCGTCCTATAGGTTTGTGCAGGTATAACTGCTTTGGAAGTCGGGTTATCATTCATCCTCATCAAGTGTTTTCTCCATGTTTTACGGTATTCTTCTATTTTATCGTTTAGGTTGAAGATGCCCAAAACATTTCGAATATCCGTGTTTCTCACCCTATCTCTTCGAGTGTAGCCCATAATAAATCTTAAAAACCTCATCTCCGCGTGTTGCAATCTACTTTCCAGTTTTTTTTTATCATCACCCATGTTGATTTGTCGAACCTTTTGTTTTTTCTTGTATTCTCTCTCCTGGTGTAAGTTTAATGTGCAGCCTAAAAATTTGAAGTTGCTTACTTGTTCGATAGGCCATTGTTTTTGTTTTCGATATTGTATTTTTTTATAATTTGCTGGAGTTTATGAAATGCATACTGGAGTGAGTCTTCACTGTCTGCTATCAATATTTGGTCGTCTGCAAACAGCATTGTTATCACCAATTTTTGTCTGTTGATATTAGAGGAATAAAAGTGTATATACTGCTATATAATATAATATAAAAAAGTAATTAGTCTAAACATTGGGCGACCGTGGGTAATTCTAATTATTTCTTGTACCAAAGCTTTTTGACCACCAATGGAATCCTAGCTAGTATTATTCTTAATTGTAAATGAACCACCAGCAGTGTGGTGTAAGGGTTAAATCTACATGATACGGAGCCGGAGGCCGCAGTTCGATGCTTTGTCGGACCGATTGCACTGTTGTGATATAAAGCCCGAGTTTGATCTAAAGGCTATATACATACATCTTGCAAGGTTAGCATCCTGCCAGAATATTATGCAACTGCTCATAGAACCATGAGTACCAAATGGAATAACTTGGTACATTAATAGTGTAAAACACAGAACATCTAAAATAAGTTGAAGAAGAAAAAAAGTAAATTAACGATTTTAGCTCCATGTTGTGCAGGTTTTCCAATCCTCTTTGTTAACTTTCCTTCGATTCTTGAAAATTGTTATTTAATGTTTACACTCTTAAGAAGTATTTCGTACAATTGCTGAGGTACTGGGGAGTATTTTATTTCCTCCAGTGTGTATTGCCACAAACCACATGTATTTGTTCTGAAACAATGAAAGTTTTACGATCATTTACATTAACGTAAAGTAACAGCTTTACGTTCTCTCCGTAATATGGAAACGGTCATAAGAAAGTTAGACTCTTCGCGGATTTGAACTGAATACCTTAGCATTAGTAGCTAATCGAGCTAACTAGAGTCGGGTACAGTTCAGTGCAACCGTTTCGGCGCAATCGCTTCGGTGCAGCCGTTTTGGTGCGGTTACAGTTCGGCGCAGACCTGATTCGGCGCGAGTACAGTTCGGCGCGGACCCGATTCGACGCAAGTACGATTCGGCGTAAACCCTGTTTGGCGCGTGTCCGGTTTGGAGCCAGAGACCGTATACCAACCAACGGCAGCGCCAAATTGGGCCGTTTCCCGCTAACACTAGGGTAAACATATATTGTTAAGAGAGTAAGAAATATCACTAAACCAATAATCGTGATAAAAAAAACTCTTAAAAATCAGAAATATTTTCAGGCTGACTCAAAAAATTATAATAACAAAATTGTAAAAATTTTGAAAAAATGTTTACAATAGTATATTATTTTCGAAACGGTAAAGTTCATGAGCTATTCAATGATATTTAATGATAGAGGATTTTAAAAAACTTTTTATTATTCCAAGAATTGAACATTTTATAATATTTTATGGCTGCAATCTTGTTAATTTAAGTTATGGTTAAGAAGTTTTTCAAAGTAGCATATCATTTGCAGAAAAATTAAAGATGTAATGAAGCGTATAGAAATCAAAAAAGCATCGAAAGCCTATTAAAGTAAATTAACGTAACGAGGTGGCGATACAGTCCAGTAAAAGCAATTAAAATAAATAACACTGGATTGGGGGTAACAAAATATCTTTTTTGTGAGAATCCTAACCTAAAAAATATTTATAAATATTTTGGAACATAAATAAAAAATGATCTAAAATTCAGTTCTGTATACATAAATTCAGTAATAAAAGAAGTTATATCAGAAATAATAAAACTGACATTACAACCGCAATACACTTTGGAACAAAAAGCTGTAAAGCAGTAAAAACTCACAGTTTTTATCAGAGGTTTTTATTAATGAAATTGACTAATAAAAAATTGCATTGTTCATATTTTATATATTTTTTAGACCACATGGCACAATCAACGCTTTGTTATTAAGGTTTATGTCTAATACTCTATGTTTATAAATTGAGAGAATTTCTTACAAGACTCTATAGACAAAGGGTCTTCCCCGTAATGGTTTATCGTAAACTAAAATAAGTTATAATTCTTTATCTCTATAATACCGCGCCGTAAAATTATTAATATCTTGGTCGCTATAATTGAAGTGCACCTCGTGTTATTGTTGTTTTAACTGTTTCAAAATTATAGGCCTATTTACGTTTATTTCATTTTCAAAATAAAATTTCTATTATTTCAAACGTTAGTCTTATAAAAGTTATTTTGTAACATTTTAAGAGCTCTTTTTTATCGGTATAGGGAGACCGGAGCTAATTGACTAACCTTCCACCGTTTATCTATTTAATTTTTTACAAAATTTTTCAAAAACTGATAGAACTAAAGAAGTTTAAAAACTAAAAAGTGTGTCACTCTACCCCTTATAGCACAGAGCAAAACATAACCAAGAAGATCCCATCAAGCAAGTAGATCCAGTGTGGCCTATCGAAGTTTTAAGTTGACAGTTGCCTTAAAAATTTACCACTGCTGCCAACTAGCTCCGGTCTCCCTACAGAGTGACGGTTAGCTACCATTACCGCCTCACGATAAAATCCTGCTGCTTTGTTGAAATACATAAATGTAAGCACGCTTTTCTTTCAAAGTGGTTTTACATTGTTGTCACAAAGAAGTTGCTAAGAAAGCCAGTTGAATTTACACGTGTTTCCTTTTAAAGCTCAAATTAATTTGCTTATTTACGACACATTACTTTTTACTTACAACTATAGCAGTTTTGGGCAGAAAAGTATTATCATAAAATAATAATACAAGAATTTCAAATAACGGCGCAGCTTGTAAAATTTATTTTGCGCTCGTTTTTTTGATAATTAAACTGATAATGAATGAAAAACCTGAGTGAAACGTATATAAATTGCACGAGCGGAGTTTTAATACCATGGTTGCTGTCAGCAGTTTTGATTTAATTAGATTTTTATATTTTTAATTGTAATTATAAATATATACAGGGTGTTCTCGAATACACTTTACATAACGTAGGTGGTATTATAACACTTTTCTAAGAAAAATATTTAACAACATTTTTTTTTCTAAATTCGAACCCTCGGGAGTTAGATCTTATTAAAACATTTTTTTTTAATTTCCATCTTCACATGGCGAAAAACCAGAAAATATTGATTTTTCATCAAAAATTGTTTAGTGCTTTTTTACAGAGACTGAAATTATCTATAAACTAGATTTAAACCTTTTTTGTCTAAAATCAACGGCTTTTGAGTTATGAATTAAAATAATTAAAAAATTGTTGAAAAATTCGAACTTTTTATTTGGCTTTTTTTAAAATCCTGTACCTTTTAAACGAAACATTTTACAAAAAATCTTACGTTCCATTTCGGATAAAAAATTTAACGCACTACGACTTTTGTCTAGTACAAATTTTTTAAAAACCATTTCATTTCACAGAAAATCAGAAAATAATCCTAATATATAAAATTGCAGCTCACTCCTGCTACAGCGTGTCAATATTTTGGCAAAAGTTTTGGAGGGGCACATGGAGGGGCGTGGTTAACAACAGAATTATCCAATAATAATTTTTGATCCGTTTAAATTTTGCTATAATAAAGAAAATTTTACTATAAATAAAGAAAACCGGAATTATTCATAATCGGAAATAGAATATATCGTTATTATAACAGAATTATCAAATAATAATTTTTGCTCCGTTCAAAATAAAATATAATAAGGGTAACCGAAATTATTTCAAAATCAAATTAATAAAATCAAAGTAAAAGAGAAAACTTCAAAACCGGTCGATGTTAGGTTAGCGTTATGAATTTTTTAATTAAAACCGCTAAAAAAGAGATCCACCGTCTATCTACCCGTCTGCGAACGGGCTTTTCACCTAGTAAACTATAATTCATAACTCGAAAGCCGTTGATTTTAGACAATAAAAGATTTAAATTTAGTTTGTAGATTATTTTACGCTCTTTAAAAAAGTACTAAACAATTTTTACTAAACAATTAATATTTTTGAGACTATGGTCATGTGAAGGTGGAAATTTAAAAAAAATGCTTTAAATAGGTCTAACTCTCAAGGGTTTGAATTTAGAAAAAAAAAATTTGTTAAATATATTTCTTAGAAAAGTGTACGTACTCTACCACCAACTAAGTTATATAAAGTGTATCCGGGAACACCCTGTATATTTGCTCCGCTTTCAAGGTAAATGTTGCTTTTTAACGTTTTTTTAAAGTTGTACTTTTAATTTTCACCTCTCTGTATGCGGTATTTTAAACCAGAAGTTACTATAGTATAGAGATTTTTACCACTTTCTCACATTCTCTTTCTTGTAATAATTTTAATAAAATTAACTTATAAAGTATGCTTCTTTTTATTTCTGATGGTAGAACAGCTAGCATTGACTTTCTTAATAACAACATTGAGAAAATTGTATTGCTTACCATATTTTCTATTTACTAGTCTATAGCAGCTACTTTTAGCTCAATTTGATTTTGTTAATTATAGCCGAATTTATAATTGGAGCTGCTTCAGGGATTTTTTAATTTTTTTGAGCTATTTGGAGATTTTTGTCTTTCTAGATCTGCCATTTTCGAATACAATTAAGCTCAAAAATATTTGAATAAGGTAAAAACATGCCGGTGGGACTAACCATACGGAAACAGCCAATCGAATAATAATATAATGTTTTAGGCCCTTTTGTACCCCCCTAATTTTAATGTTTATATTTGTAATTTATGTCATAAACTACCAGAATTTTTTTAGAAAATTTTTAATTTGGTGGTTGCATTTTGGCATTTATTGTCCACTGTGGTCTTTAATTTCTTTTGAAAATTAAAGTCACGTCCGGCATAGTAGAAGGATGTTAAACATAAGTTCTTTGTTTTTTTTATAAAGTTTTATTTCTTCAAGTTTGCACTGTTATCTTCCAGTGTTTCCAGTATCTGTTGCTCGTACTTCTCTAAATGATGAACTACAATTAGACTCTGGAACACAGGCTCGTGGCGGCATTGTTACGCCACTGCGGTAGTGTATGTGGATTATTATGTATTCTTTAATTTATTGCAATATGGTAAAGGGGCTCTGAATTTCGGCTTACAAGCTATCTTTAAATTTATAAATTAGAAACGTTTAGAGAAATTAAAATTCAATATGGCAATAGAAGTAACACAATAATAATAATTATAAACCGGGTACTTGCTTTTTCTTATTCTTGTTAATTTAGGACTACGTCCCGTTATTATCCTGTGAACACTTACATAATATTCTAGTAGGATGCTAATCTTGCCAGGTTAATTGTTATTCTATAAAATGAACTTGGGAATATTAGATCACAGCAGTGTGGTCGGCATGGCCAGGCATTGAGCCGCGGTCTCGCGCTTTGTAGCCGGACGATTTAAGCCTTACACTACCTGCTGGTACTTTCTAAAGAAATAAATTTAAAAAAAAGTAAATCCAGAAAATTGTGCAACTATTGTACAACTTCGACCGCAATAACCTCCTAATAAGTGAATGTAGTGGAATTCAATTGGTTGGAAACTCGATTGATAAGAAACTCGACTAATGTGGATTACCAAGTGAGTGTTTTAGAGTTTAAGAGTAACAATGAGAGTACCAAGTGTGTGAGAGTTTCATACGAAATTCTAATATAATATATTTAATTCGATTGGTTGGGAACACGATTGATGTGCAACTCGATTGGTTGGGAACTTGATTGATATGGAACACGACTGATGTGCAACTCGTTACAGAAAGATAAAGAGACATAATTTTGTATGCAATAATGTAATCTAAACACTTATTTGTTATACCGGTCGGGCTAACCCCCAAATGTTTGGATACAGTGAAACCTAATTAGTTTTAGTGTGTACCGAGTGAATGAATGGGTGAATTTTGTACGTAATTTTAATGTAAGTACAAATTTTTTGTTTGGCCAAATGAATTAAAGTTTTTCTTTCAACCTGGAGTGAAATTGAGGCTAAACGAAAACCAACTTCTAAAATTAGATCACTAAAGATAAGATTAAATTATAAAAGGGAAAGTAGCAAGAAAACTATTGATTTTAATTTTAAACATGTGGCTTCATTTTTCATTAAGAATTTAAATAAGCCAATTAAGAAAATTGCAATTGATTAATGGAAACGTCCATTAATTAAGAATTGAACTACTCCATTTTATTTCCTCTCTCTATTATACAGCTGTTTGCCGAATTAATTTTTTTTTCATCTTGCGTTTAGTTCTTGCTGGATAAGTTTTCAAATGAGCACCCGTATAATGAATTAATTCAATTTACTTGAAGTAGATGGTGAAATGTTTCGAAATACTTAGAAGAATAAAATCTAAATTATAATCTAGGTTACAAGTTAATCCTATATCATCCATCATTGGTCAAGTCACTTACTTGCCACTAGGGAATAAGAGAATTAGCACTACATGACAGTGTTGACCCAACTTTGATTAAGAGGATGTTTCAGATTCTCGGCAGTCGTTAGTGTGGTACGATGTGGTTTTCATGTTATGTCTTAAAATTATAATAATAAATTAGAAAATATATTCAAGGCCAATTGACCACCCCCGTGGTCAAATAAAATAACTAATTCTGCAAAAGATTACATTTTAAGATGTAGGAATTGTAAAGAAATTGCAGAAATTTTATGTTTACCAAGAGTTGGCTACTTGAAGAATTTGTTGTCTATTGTAAGGAATTTTTCTACAATTTTGAAGAATTTATAGAAAATAATACAAAATATTTAGAAAAATTTTAGTTGACATAGAAATTGAATAATCGCAAATGAGGTTCTATTCCGTGTTTTCCAGTTTCAATTTTTCCAGGTGCTCTAGAACTATAGTTAACGCTTTGATAGGTTTGCCATTCGCGGATTTATATAAATAATAGAAAAAGACCTTAAAAAATGATTTTTTAAACTGGATTTTCGTGGTAATTAGTTTTCAAGCATTTCTAGTCCACATTTAAAAAAAAAGGCATCAATTTTTATTTTTTATTTTTATTTTTCTTGTTTATTCAAATATTCTAAGTCTAAACCTGTTAAATGTAAATCAATGTTTTATTTATTGTATTTTTAAATAATATTTTTCTACGTAGTACGTATGTAATCTTTCGACCCGTTTGTCCGCAACTCTCATAAATACCCTACATGATCAACGGTTTCGCATGGTTAGAACCGTTAAAATTTTTAAGGAAATTCTAACACTGGTTTTTTTTAACTCAGATTTTTCCCCAATTTTAGAATCTGTAATTTAATCAACCTATTAAAAAAATCATAATTGAACACAATTTAAGGGTGTCTTAATAATTTTCAAAATTCATTAAAAAACGTGACATCGCTTAGATTTGATATTTGGTTTTTTATTAATGTCATTTAATGATTTTTTTTTAAATTTTGTTTCTCTTTATCTACTTTCTCAAAAACACTTTGTTCGAACATATTTTCTTGTTTTTTTATTTTTTTTCTTTTTCCTAGTTATAGGTGACCGCCGAAGAATAAAAACGTGAAATTTTTAGGTTGATGTCTTTTTAAAATTTCCATTTTTATTTTATTGTGTAAATTTATATATGTCCTTTGCAAATTATTTAAAAATACCGCGTCAAAATTTAATCTTTCATTGAAAAGTTACGAGTCACAGACAGACCGACAAACAAACATAACCGTCAAATTTATAACGCCACCCTTTTTAATCGGGAATTAAATACAATATGCTTCAACAAATTTTTTTGTGAAAATTTAATTTTGCACAATATTTATTCATATAAATTTTATCGCATTTGTTATGATTATCTCAGTGTTTTAAATATAATTTCCTGTACTATCGCTTTTGATAAAATGTTGTATTTTTTAAAATATGCAGAAATGTTAGCGTGACGGCACATAGCTAAAAATCTTCCTGCCAAACTGTACCATGGAAACAGATGCTTACGATTAAAAGAAAACCCGTAAAGAGCTCATTCTGTGGATGGTACGTGTGCTCAACGTAAATAGGTACTACGGTGTATTTAGTGGAAGGTTTTTCAACTAAATCCCAATGCTTATCTACCCTACCAAAACCTCTCCCCTTTTATCGCCCCAGAAATGGGACAGGCCAAATCTTTAGGCAAAACAATAAATAAATTCACATATCGCGGCTTCGCACGGTATATGAATAAGCCCGGAACAAATAAGCATACATACTTTCGAGCAGTTCAATTATGTACTCGTGTACAAAATACGGAATTGCGTACGGTTAACCCAACCTCGTGCCCCGAGTATTCCACCAAGATCGGACAGGGACGGAGCGGTACAGCAGTTACGACTTTAGTCGGAATTATTAAGTTGCCTCCCCCTCCTTAGCTTAGATAACGAGATAGTCAGTTACTTGAAGCTACTGATCTTCTCACGACTGAATCCAAGCATTGGATTCCAAATATTATGCCGAACCCACCCCTAGAAAACATCGTTACTAAAAAGCAATCTTCTTTGCTTACTGAAAATCTGCCATTATTGATACGCTTTGCCTGCTAATCGCATCTAAAGTCAGCAGCCCCCCCCCCACCTCCGGTGGACGGTTGTGTGCTAATTCCGCAATCTGATACCAAAACGGGTGATTTTTACCAACCATCTCAAAGAAGGTTATGAGCTAAGTTTCAGCACTTTATAAAAGCCATTCATAATTCAATCGGATTGATCAATCCGAGGAGTCGATCCCAGTTGATCGATACTGATGCAGATGCTAACATAATTTAATAAAATTATTTTAAATAGAAATACGTTAATTTATCCAAATTAAACTTAAACACGCGGGTTGTCTGTAAAGTCGGTTTACTTTTTACGTTTTAATTTTACGTGATAACGTCATAAGAAAACATTGATGAAAAATTGCATACTTTAATAAATTGAATTGGGTTATGTTTTCTTATGACGTAAAATCACGTAAAATTATCGTCCGAAAACTGAGTGTTAATTTAAAAATTGAATTGAATTATGTTTATGTAACAGATAATACGAATTAAAAACTATGTTATTACATTAACCCTCAATAGGGTAGTACGTTATGTGCATGAAGCATAACATCATTTGGTGATCGCGAGATCGAACCTCATGCCGGACAAGTTTTTTTAATGGCATTTTATAATTCAAATGATGTCTATGTATGATTTAAAGCCGATCGTGCCTCTCTCGCTTGCGGAACGTGACAATTTTTCGTGCGTGCAGCCGGTATATCAATTTATAAGACGTTATCACGTCAAAACAAATATCTGCGTCTGGAAATGTTTTAATGTTTAAATGATCTCCGAGTTCTGTGAGTTTGGTCGGGCTCAGAGAAATTTTTTTAATTTTTAATTGTTTTTGAGATCTGCCATTTTTGAGTGGCAGATTATTTTTTATACCTAAAAATACTTTAATAAATTAAAAACATACCATGAGCGCGGGTAATGTTATAGAAATTTTTGAATAATATTCATATAAAATTTGAATTGTAAATAGCGAAATATTTGATTAATATGGATCGGAGGTTAAAAAAATAGGGATTGCAATCAAAATCTAACTTAATTTAAGGTGGAAAAAAAACGCACGTGACAAAAATCCGCACATTATACCAAAATATGCTTTAAACGATTTTTATAGACTTTTGGGGGTACGGAAACAAAAATATACCATCGGTACCCGTTATTCACGCAATAAAAATTAATTAAAATTCATATAAAAAACTTTTATATGGAAAACCGTAAGATTGTATAAACAAAATTTATTTCTGAAAATGTTAAGAATTGTTGAAATTATTTGGAGAATTTAAAGATTTATCAAAAAATTGGGTTAATCGAGGAATTGCAGGAATTATTAAAATTCAGAAACGAATCAAGCCAATTGGAGGCCCATACGGTAAAGAAAGCCTCTTCGAAAAAAAAATTACTGTAAGAAAATTAAAACCTTTTTAGAAAAATTTCAGTAGTAGACTTTTCACCAGTTGCTTAAACTAACAATATCAGATTTATATCAATATAAATCAGAAATTTTCTTAAAAAAATTTAATGTAAACTAAGTTATCCGAGTACTGAACCTTTTAGTGATATGCGGTTTCACAGACCGAACATAATAAAATAAGTGAAATAAAATACCAGAATAAAATTAATTTTTCTTACTAACGTTAAAACTTTACAAAAAAAATAATTAAAAATTTTAAAATAATTCAATTTGTAATATAAAAATTACAAAAGTAATTTTAAATTACATTTATATTCGAGCTCGGTGCTCGGGGCTCCGCCGTATGCTTAATCCGCCTCTGTCAGAATTGGAAACAAAATGAAGAATTGATGTACAAGATTTTGGTTTGTGGTTTACCTCACGGTGCTCACCTTTAAGTTGGAAGTTGGGTGTCAAAAAACGGAAAACGTGGAAAAAAAATTTCGCGAAGTCAGTTGTTCGATCCCATAATCCATCGTTGACGCTGCATTCTGGAATTATCACGTTAATTATGATAAAAGGAGGATTAAAGTTTTCATACGGTTTGCAAATACAAGATAATCCCCTATTTGAGTGAATATCTACGTTGTACCAACAGAAAGGTATTGGAACGCTAAATTATTCATTATTTCAGAGTTAACAAGTTATCGTTGTTGATATGCCTGGCTTGGGAGTAAGCTAGCTAATATTTTAATATTTTTTATGTTAAAATAGATAAAGGTAATAGAAAAAGCCCGTTTTAAAATATGTAAATTTAAAGATTGAATATGCTCATGCAATATGTCAAGTCGAACAATTGTATTGTAAGTTGAGCGATCTAAGAAGTTGAAAAACGACTATCATAAAAGTGTGGATCTACTTTAATAAAATAGAAATCAGTCACATAAATGCTGTATACTTTATTATCTCCCAAAATAAAGAAAGCATTCCATAACTGTGCAAAATAAATAAAAAATCTTTGTGCCTAAGTATTTATTCGAATGAATGACGACTGCTTTTTATGTGAGAGCTTAAAGTAAATTTTCTCGAAATAAATTTGAGTGTCGATAAAACGGATGGATACATAAATAAGTTATGAGAATTTTGAAATGTTTTCATATCTTTCTCTAATTGCACCTATTCTTCAGTTTTTACATTTGCAAGTCAATAGGTGCGTATATATTTGATAAACCTCAACTCGTTTAGATAATGTCAAGAGCTGTGTCTGGCAAAATACAACATAAAGTTCATACATTGCCGACTAAGTGACCGCATATTAAAATTCAAGACACAGCTTTCATAAAGTATGATGTTCGAAGGAAATCGTAAAAATGTATGAGAATCATACACGGAAAAGCCGCCTCCGCACATATCTTAGTGGTTAACACCAACATTAAACCAGAAACAAATTAAATGTTTCAATTCGAGCGTGCTTTATTTATGTGTCATTTCGTCGCCCGTTTCCAATAAATGTTTTATGCCGACGCAGTAGTAATATGGTTCAACTCCCTCGACATATCTAAACATTATGCAATAAGATAACGATTTACAAAAATATATATCAAATTATTCCTTCCATCTTCACAGTTACACAAACTTATAATATAATTGTTTATTTATTTACGTATTATCTTATATTTATTCAAAAACAGTTTTTATTTCATTATCTCTGAGCCATCGTCATCATAAAACCACGAGTTTTCTTCACTCTTCTCTTCTTTGGGCAAGGAATATCCAGATTGTGGCAAATCGGTGGTTTGTCTTTTGTCTATTTTTGTGCTTCTCCGATTTTTAACATACGACAACGTTGGGTATTCTATCTCGCCTGCTTTTTTCTAGCATAGCTCTTGTCATAGATCCCTAAGCCATCAGCTAGTTTTTGGTTAAGCTCAGTATTTCTTTTGTTGATTCGCACAATCTTGTGCGTAATGAGATTGAATTTCATCCATTCCTTTTTTTTTAGCGTATTGCGATTTTAGGTTATCAATGATAAAGGATTTTGCATAAAGCTTGCTAAAAATCTAATCACACTGTGCGAGGTTATGGCATATTTTCCCGCATTCGTTGCCTTTTACGCCTCAGTAAAAATTGCAAACTTATTCAGTTGCTAGTGCTAAGAAGTAAAATTTTTTCATACCATCTCAATTATGACTACATAGCAAGAAGTCACTGGAAGCCTTGAAAATTTTGCAATATTGATTATACTTCTAGGATGCAGAGTTTAGAACAATTTTTGCTAAGGAACCTATGGATAAAAGATTATACATTGTTTTCGCTGGTAAATGATCTCTTGATTTACTTTCATCGCAGGGACATTTCCAATCAGTTATTAATATTTTATACTATCATATCAGCTAATAGTTTAAAACTGACCAATAGTCTGGTGTAAAGTTTGAATCAACGGGCTGCAAAGCAAAAAACCGCGCTTCAATACTTGGTCGCGCCGACTATATTGCTGTGATATAGTAAATGCTTGATTTCGATCTAAGAGCTAAAGCTGCAGAAAGAAGAGTAGCCTTCACTGTATTCATACTCTATCCCAATTTTGCAGTATGATATGAAAACAACTATTCATCATGAATGCTGCCACGATGCCCAGACACGGACGTATACTGACAAAGAAAAAATTAGCGAAGAATTCGCTAATGGTGGTTTGCTAAAACTATTGAAAAATAATATTGATAAAACGTTAGAAGTAAGTTTAAACAAAGATTTAGCTGTAAATGAAGTAAATTTAAAATGTAAATAAAAATTTGAAAACTTACTATAATTTGTTATTTACAATTTTCTTTTCTATTTTTCTGATTTTGATAGTCTAAAAATCTTCGTCTTAATCTAGGATTATGTTCTGTTTTTTTAACCATGTGATGTACCAAATTTACACTTTACATTCACGGTTTTTTGAACACTTACGTATATTATTCTACAGTAAGATGCTAACCTTGCTAGATGCATACCCTATAGGTAGAACTTTCCTCGTCATGTCGATGGGCATGTTGATTTAAAGTCTTACACCATATTGCTGTTTTCTCTGGTTGAATTGCTGGTTAAATCTAAAAATTTTAAATTTCTATTAACCAAATGCATTTTGTAAAATCTTTTATTTTATTTAGTACATAAAAATGTAGATCAAATAACAAAGTTTTTCTAAAAACGTTGATTATTTTTTAATAAAAAGTGTCCAAAAATTCACGCAAGAAGAAATTTTGATGGAAAATGCAGGTTAACTATTAAAGTATTTAGCATAGTAGAAAATTAACCTGAAAAATTAATTTTTAAGTCTAGGATTTATGTATGGAATAGAAAATTAGGTAAATGGCCTCAACGGCTTTGTTGGCACACATGCACTCTTTTGTCGAAATTTTTAAAAAAAAAAAAATGTTAATCGTAGGATGAATTGACTGACAACTCCTTTATTTTTATTTTTTTTTAATAAATATTTTATAATGTTCACATTTTTAATAAGTAAGCTGTAAATTGAAAACAATTAGACATTAAAATTTAGTTCTTTATTATATTTTATTTTTGAACATATTTCAAACAAACATATTAACATATAACAAAACAACATATTTGTTTAATAATCCGTTAAAAACTGCAATTTTAATGGATGTTTATTTTAAAAATAACTTGCCAATCAAAGGTTTTGAAATCAAGTTCAACAAAAGTTATGAAAGTAATAAACTTAAAAAGAAACTTAATTATTATGTATTTTTAAATATAAAATTAAGCATGAACTAAACAGAAACGTTAAAATAATAGAATTTTAACTGTAAAGTAAATACATACGTAGGACATTATTATTTAAAAAACACAATAAAAATAATACATTAATGTACTACATTTAAACAGGTTAGGACTAAGAATATTTGAATAAAAAAAAGATATTACGTTATAAAAATTAATAAAATGCAGTAGTAATGCAATATATAAAGCTCTATTTTACGGTTATTTTCGTTCTTCTGTCAGATATAACGAGAAAATACGAAAAATAATAACAAGAAAATATAATCAAAACAATATTGAAAAAATTGAAAAATTAACAAAAATTAATATAAATTGAATTTATTTGAAATTAATACATTTATTTGAAAAAATATTTTTAAATTTTACTACGCTTTTACACCCAAGAGCTACGTTTATTATTATACATATAAAATAAAATATATACTTAAAAATAAATTTTAAAATACATTTTAAGTATATTTGATTTATATTTATATTGCTACCCCAGCTATTACAATTTGTAACTTTTTTTTAATTTAATTTAGAAATATTATCTCTGAGGTAGCATCCATCTTTTTATCATGAGACTCTTTGGATTTTGTGATGTAATTCCAATATTTTAAGAATTAATTATAAGTTTTAATCGCTTAATTTAAATTCAATTTATTTCAAAATTTTTCATCGTTTTTAATGATATGCTTAGCCACATTTGTCCGTCCGCCTTATCACACAAAACTAGTCATGGTTCGAATGCTTATAAATTTTTCAATTTTTAATTTATAATTTTACAATTTTATAATTTAGCAATTCCAATTTTAAATTTACCTGCTTTCAATTTAATTAATTCTTTTGTTTTTGTATTGCTTAACATTTAATTTGAAATTTATAATTTTTGGCTTCCGTATTCAAAATATCTTCAAACTTCCACAAATCTTTAAAATTTTATTACTTTTATCTTCCACATAATAAAAACAACCTTCAATTTCAATCAGACTCACTTTTTATTACAAATTACCAAATAATTAAATTAATTTTGCAGCTAACATAAATTTTGCGACTCGCTGCGTCGACCTTTTCGGCAAAAAGTCTCGATAAAAACTTCACTTCTACCAACTTTAATTTTCAAAGTTTTTCCTCCCAAAATTCAAATATTGAAACCTTTTTATTTTATTTTATTTTTATTTTATTTTAAATCTTTTTATTTAATTTATATTAAATCAAAATTAATAACAAATTAACAGGGTAGGTAGAACTTTGGTTCGGAACATGACAATATATTGAGATGATCCGAGCTTTACAAATTTAAAAAATTTTCTTAATTCTAAAATTACTCGAGCTGGGTGTACATCCATTATTTGTAGCTATGAGCTCTTGTAGTTTTTAAAATTTGTAAATTAAAATGCTCAAATTTGTTACCTTTTATGTGGTCTTGGACTTGTAATTTTGCTGCGACGTATTTCAACAAATCGACTAAAAATTATCACAATTTCTTCCAAATTTTATGTTCTAAACACCCACTTCATCACAATTAAAACAACTTTCTATCAAAATAAATTCACTTTTTTACTTTTTAACATTTACAAAACCAATATCATCAATTGCGGGAATAACGAACATCCGTTCGTCTATTCGACGCAAAGGCGTCAGCCCAAGTCTCCTGTACAACCTTCAAGCCCCACTCTCTTACTTTTTATTTCTCCCACCTTACTTACAGCTAAAATTTAACTATTTTACACAACATGATACAAATAAACAATAACAAATTCAAGCTTTAAAATTATTTTACAAAACAATAAAATTAACGTTTTTATGGTTTTCGAAACAAAAAATTAAAAATTCGAACAAATATAGATCCCATCACGTAGTTATGAGCATTTTAAAAAAAAGTAATGTAATTTTCCGTAATTTTTCAAAAATTTATTTCTTTTCAATGACTTGATAAAAAAGGCTAAAAACAATAATGGAGACTAGGCTCAACTAGTACTAAAAGAAAAAAATTTTTCAGAAAATCCGAGATGCAAAAGGTAAATAGTGTTTAAATTGGCGTGGAATGCCCCATATATTAAATAATTAGTAAGTAATTAGTGCAGTTTTACAATTTTTTTATTTATTTAACCTTTAAAAATTCATTTAAGCACGTGGCATTGTTTAAATGTTATTCGGTTTTCATGGTAAGTCATATTAAAAACATATTAATCTTTTTAACGTTTTTATTGGCTGTTTTTACTTTTTCAATTGTTTTGAATATAATATCTTGTTTCTCATTATTTTTCGTTTTTTTTCTAGTTATATGCGACTGAATATCAAAAATTATCGTAAAATAGGGCCTTAATATCGCATTACTAACTTTTTATTTTCAATATTATTAATTTTCATAACGTATTATTTTCTTTTCTGTTTACTTAAATATTTTTAATCTTAACGTGTCAAATGCAGTAAATTTTATTAAATAAATTTTATTTAAAAAATACAAAAACACCTATTTGATATTTATCAAATTAAATAATTAAATTCTCAATACTACGTTTAAAAATTTTCGTGTGTGTCAAAAGAAATGTAAATGGTTTTCAAAAAAGTATCTGATTGTAGTCTGCGATACAAATGTATTTAAATATTTTAGTTAGAAATCGGGACGAGATGTAAGATATGGCAAATTAAGTATAATTAAGTAAACTTTTTGTAGTGGGTTTGTTTAAATAATTAAAAGGGCGAAAATAATTTATTAGGCTTCTTTTTTTAAGCACGCAACTTAATCAATTTGTAAATAATTGTACTTTTAACAAAGGTTGATTGACAATATCTCCCTTGAATCTAAATTTGTAAAAATGTTTTGTTCTTCTAGTAATTCGTATATTGTGTCTACATATACAATCAAAATATGAATACAATATTACATGCATGGTACAGGCGTGCAATGCTAATCTGCATGGTGAACGTTCTCAATCAGTTTGCGTGACAGTTGCTCGGTTCACCCCTATAAAATATACATATAGATTCATAGCCTTGTTGCATCTTTGGTCGCATTTCCATACACAGGCAACCCCTTGTCAATCATTTGTGTTCGCTGACGGTGCTACTTTTAAATATATTTGGCCAAAATTGTTTTTATTTTGAATTTAAAGTGGGTGTTTTGTATAACATGATGGATGCGTGTTTGGAAATCTCGTTTTCTTATGTTATTTCGGTTTTTGATTTAAATTTTCAAACGCTTTTTCTCTCGGGGCTATATTGACATGTTGTTCTACAAATGGCATTTGTTATCTTAACTATTTGACAGTTCCTAAAATAAACATAATATGTAACAAAGATTGGCTTTACAAATAAGTCCTTTTAAGCTGCTGTATTTTGACTAGTTCACCTTTATCACTTTAATAATAGAAGCAAGCAAATATTTTAACAGTCAACCTTAAGATAGTTTAAACATGGACAAATTCGATTTTGTTAAAATAAGTGTGCAAGTTTTAGGTTATGTCAATTTTAAAATAAAACAATTGTCAATGACACATGTCAAAAAAAGTAATCTGACATGCTAGTATTGAAGTCTATGTAATTAATATAGTACTGCTGTTATTTTAAAAATATAATAATTAGAGATCGTTAAATCAAACTTTTACGAGTTCCTACGTTAACGACATAATTATTCCCTAAGAAGTAGAGGATTTACAAAACATTGATGCTAATAATGTTTGGAGTAATTTATGAGATGACTTCATTAAAATATTCTCTAGTCCAGTTTAAATCCTACATCAGGAGCGATCATAATTTACTCTGTCCGACGTTAATCCTTTTAGAGAGCAGTTTTAATTACATGTATTCCCCGTGGTGAAGTAGAGCGCCATTGGAACTGTTTCAACTATAAGTATTATAATTGCCAGTAACGAATAAAACTGCCCTGCGAGTTAGACCTAAACGGCTTAAAGACTAAAATCTAAAATAATACGTTCATCATTTTCATACTTTGGAGATTTGATGAAATACTTAAAATACAACTAATTTTAAAATGTAATCCATGCCGAATTTATAGCTCAGCCCGAAGCGGTTTACAAACAAACCCTCTCATATAATATTGTAAGAGATCGTAAATATACTGCGTAAAGATCAAATGGAATATCAAACGAAATTGTATTGTTAATAATGCTCTGTGACATAAACATGGTTATTACCTAAGACGCTTTCAAATTTGTAAGATTAATTTAGATAATGCATCCCTAATTCTAAAGGTTTACAACATTTTAGCAATCTACTTCAAAAGACACAAGACAGTCTACCATATTAAAATAACTTAACAAAATATCACTAGAAGTATTCGTACCAACTTAAAATTTATATCAAATATATCTAAACGTTTTATTGTTTTTTCTTTTTTATATCCACTTAGGGTAGTTAATCTCTGCAAAGGGTATCAAAAACATAGACCATCGCTATAAACTTATTACTCTGCAAGTAAGTTGATGGCCATCATTTCGTTTTGTTTTAATTGCTCGTCAAAATTTGATTACAGGAAGCTTCTTTATACCCTTACAGTTTCGTGCTCGCTATTTATCTGTGTCAGTTTTCTCGGCTACTGCTCTTAATACACTAACTACTCTCAACAGAAATGTTTAATTTACATCATAATTTTTATTTTATACTTGCAAATCTACTAAATCATTTAAAATTGCTTTTATACACTCAATTAAATTTCTATTCAAATTTTTTACTAATTTGATCATTCTTGAAATACACAGAACATAAAATTTGCGACAAAAACCATTATTTTTCTTTTCACAACTTCAACACTCAGTTTTTCATAAATATTACAAGTTTGATTATTATTAAAATGTTGTTCTAACAAATTTCGGGATCTGTCAGAAAATCGGACCCACGATTTTCAAAATTTCATCTACACACTAAGAAAGAGGACACCTTTCTAAGCGTACTAGAACAAAAATTTTGTAAGATAATGCAAAAGTTTTCGAAAAAAATCGATTTTAAAAATGTAAAATTTACATGTATTTTAGATACACCTTTTAACACGGCTGGATGATTAGCCGTTGTTGAGTAAGGCAAAAACCTTTTCACCTTACTCATAACAATTTAAAAATATCCCTGAAGAATGACAGAACTCGCCAAGGGTGGAACTCGAAGCCATAGAACTCGTCCGGGTATTGACCGCGATTGACAACAACATTAAGAGTATATCAAAACACACGTACCGCCAACAAAATGAAGAGCAGGGAAATCAACGTGCGACTTACCGTCACACATCGGGGTGTATCATATTACATCTCCCTGCTTTTCGTAATTTTAAAATGATGTTATTTCGATAACTATTGCATAATCCTAAAAAAAATTTGTGTTAATATACTCAGAAAATTGTCCTCTTTCCTATAGTGTAGATAACATTTTCGAAATCGTGGGTTCGATTTTCTGACAGTAACCCAAATTTCACTAAAACTCTAATTTTTTCTAATTTGTATGTAATTTCATATCAAATTTTTAGAATAAACCAAAAAATGCACCAAAAAATGTTTGTGAATTTTTTGGTTTATTCTAAAAATTTGATATGATTAATATCGAGTTACACTATCTAAACCACTTGTATGTAATTTGTTTTGATTTTTCCCAAAAATGTCAACCACAATCATGAACTTAGTCCAAATCATATACTCGTTTCATATTTGTTCACTAATGTTTTGGTACCTCTTTGGATTTGTCCAAAACAAGATTTCTTAATTGCATACTCCTTTAGATGAAAATTTTGTTTATCTAGGGTAGTTTATCTGAAAATTGAGTTCAAACAAAGATTTACAGCTAATTAAAAAGGTTCTTATTTTTCTTAATCATAACAGTAATGCGGAAAAACGTTGTATGTCTAATGCAGACTTGTGTAGATTAGAGGCCAAAAACCAGGCGACATTTTTAAAATGTCCAAGCTCGACTTGGGTCGATAAAAGACCAAAATATGTCTAAAGCAAAGTCATGTAGGTACGAAATCGACCCGTGTAGATAGGAGGGTTAAAAATAACCCTTGTAAATATAAGGTCAGAACGGCTCGTTAAAAATAGGATTCCGAAATCTAAAAACTGAAGGAGTCATCTTGGTCTTATTGGTTGGTCTTATTGGTTTTGGTTGATACTTATTGACCGACAAATTATTTGGCCGACAATTTGCCGGCACTAAATTGGAATCTGTAGATTATAATTCAACATAAATTTATTAGAAAAATTACTCTTTTTTTTAAGGTACGATTAGGACAGACCTCCTATACCAAGAAACTGTCTTTGTGTATGCATCTCAGTTCTTCTTTTCAAGTTCTTTTTACCCAAGATCACCTGGGTAAAGTCAAGATACTAGGGAACTTATCTAATGGGATTGTTTCCCGTTGTCGGGAGTGGATGCCAAAATGTCCACTCAAGATATACATGTTACAATTAAAATGTTTGCGGCGTTTATAGATAACAGTAAACTAAAGCAAATAAACTATGGATGAACTCTATATGTCGAATAATTTAGGAAATAATCCATTTTAAAGTTTTGATTTTTGCATAGAAAACCAGTAAAAAGCTCATTCGGTAGGCAGTGCGTGTGCTCTAAGTAAATATGCACCGCGCTAGTCCCGCTAGTTTCCTTAGTGGGTGCGGAGCGGGCGAGCCGGAATTCGGTTAGCTACGGAATCTACCCCATCTGTAATTTTTAAGTGCAAAATATACTTAAAAATACTTTAATAAAATAAAAACACACCATGGGCGAAGTTAATCTTATACAAACAGCTAATACAGTAACCACTTGCTAATTTGACTAATTTTTGGGCTTCATTGCCCGAATTTTTGAATGATCCTTAAATTTTAATATTTATATTTGTAATTTTCGCTATAATCTGCCATAATTTCATTAAAAAAATATTTAGTTTCCAGTGGACACTTTGGCATCTTTTTACCCAGATGCTTTCTCTACGACCCTTGGGCTTTATCTACTTCACAGCAGTGTATTTAACTCGACCCCGCTTCCCAGTCGGCCGGTGTAGGTTTTACATCATGCTGATTGTGCATCTCGATTGGTTTGCAATATTGTTATTGTTGTTATTAATCTGATTATAATATATTGAAACTCAAGTAATCTGCAATTCGATTAGTGTTTAACTGGATTTAAGTTAAAAAGAAGAGGGAAATAAGACTACTTTATATTTTTTAGTCTAATGACTTCTTATATTTGAATGTGAGTGGTATGTAACTTGACTGATAAATATGAATAAATATTATTGGAACTTGATTTATTTGTAACTAATTGGTGTGTAACCCAATCGATAAGCAACTTAATCTGGTGAGAGATCATAAGACTTGAACAGTGTCAGACCGAAAATTCGGTTCAATTAAAAAATATTGTAGAAATAAAATTATTTTTTTGTCTAAAATTATTCTTTAATATTTAAGAATTTATATTTTGGCATTTACATATTAAGACTTGCCAATTGAAGATAAACCAATAGAAAAGAAATTCGGCCAAATGAAAGTGAATCCAATATTATAATGGCGTAGTTTTAAAATGCGAGGCCATAGACCAAATCGTGTATTATATTTTTTCCAGTCCGTGAGTCGTACCGTTTTTAGTACAAGCAAAAATTAAACTTTTTATTGGTACACTGTTAAAAATCAATGTAAATAACCTTAACCATTGCTTGATAATGTAAATTTACATAGGCAATGTTTGCAAAGTTATAAATTTAGTATATTTACATAGATTTACAATGTAAATTTACTATTTAACTGTTTCATAATAAAACACTGGTTACTTACACAAATTTATTGTTAATTACACCGGTAAATTAAGTGAATCATGTTTGAAGACCATTTTTAACTATTGACTGTTATTTAAACACCAGTGAATTATTATTGAATATAAAATTTATAATAAATTAAAAAGTTTTTAATAAAACAAATTAATTAAACGTTATATTTCATAAGTTAATAATTTATATATTATAAAATTTATAATTACAAAAAATAATAGAAATATACATTCATACAGGGTGTGCTATATAAAAATTAGATAGAATGAAAACACCAAGTGTAACGACCACTAAAAGACGAAAATGTATGAAATTTGTAGTAAATAAGATTAGTAATAAATTTTCGTATTTAAGCAAAGTTGTTTGAATATGAAATAAAGGGTTAGATGTTATTGCGATACAAATCTTTATTATTACCATGAAATAGATAAAGAAAATAGTTAAGAAGCTATTTAAAAGTTTGGTTATGATCTGTAATCTTAGCATAAGAGATGAAAATGTAACGGTTTGATGATTTTACTGTATCTTTTATTTTATCTTTAAGGTTTGCATAGGGTGATAAGCAGTAATTCTCCCATCTGCTTAGAAATAAATACGCGCCATTATATTATTTACAGTAACCGACATTAAAACATTTAATACTTTCATTCACGCTATACCTTCCTTTGCATTAAATTAATAACTTTTTTACGATTGTAACAATTTTCGGTCATTTACATACTACCAATGCGGGCTTAGCTGTTACACTTTTAACGAGTATGCACCCGTTTTCGCGTTTTATAGTTTATACTTTGGTTTAATGTTTTTCCAAATTCTATTGTTGCATTATACAGATTGGGTTATGTTTATATATTCTCATAATTCTCTTTATTATCTGTCATTTTCAGCAAGATTAATGATCGTTGACTACTCAAATTGACGGTTGAATACCAAAAATGTAATACTTTTTATTTGGATTACGAGTATCTTTTTGTAGTGGAGTGCAATAAATTTTCCCATTCACTCTCGTCCGTATAAAAAAAACTAATAATTTAATTACCTGGCGCTGTTTAAGTATCTGCTACGAAACAAACCAGATCACACGAGTTATGGCCAAAAACTATTTCAAAAAATGTTAGATTAGAAATAAAAAATGTCTTTGTTGTTTTCAATGTGGAGACACTGATTAGTGTTTCAATATAGCGCACAATCACAACCCTAAAGCGGAAATGCCACGGAGAATTGTACTCATTACTGACCCAAAAAATACATATGCACCCTATGATTTCAATATTCCCTTGGACAGTGTTAATAATTTATCTCCAAAATTTCTATGCATCAGGATATTATCTCATTTATTTGTACGTTGTTATTCAAATCGAAAACCTTTCTGTCGTTAAGAAAAAGAAAAAAATAGATAAATGAGTCTTATTGATAGTTGGTATTTGCAATTTGTCTTTGCCATAGATTATATATCAAGATTACGTGACGAATAAATATCCCATTATAAATTTGTATTGCATTCTAAAATGTTTGTACGTAGTTTTTTTTTATAATTACCCTTCGGGATTCAATAAGTTTTCTATTATTTAGTTATAACGAAATAATAACACACAAGCGAAAGGGTTGAGGGTGGCAACCTTCTCCAGATCTATTAATATGTAAATGTGGTAAATACTAAAAGTAAAAGTGGCGGACTTAATTTAAATGACCCCTTTTCTGGTACACAATGCTGATGATTCACCGATGTGTAATTGTCCACTTCCGTCCAGGTTGCAAAGCAAAGATGAAAAATCAGATACCACTGTTGAGTTCACATCGCATAATATTATACGGTTGGTTACTTATACAACTGACTAATTGAAAGATGCACATAACTTGCGTTTTGGTAATTATCGAATATTGGTATCTCCACGCAAAACTTATTTACATTTATTTTGACCACCCCTTCGCATCAAAATATTAACGTGGGAATTTGAGGTTAACCATACAACTAATGAGGCAAAAATTCCGTGCTGCATCCGAATAAATTATAATATAAAATAGATTCAATAAGATAATCGCAGGTATGAATTAATTTGTAATGAATGATTAAGGGTGAGCATTATCGTGCGAACACAAATAACATTTTATAAATTGGCGTTTATAACGATTTAACCCAAATGGTTTTCTAATTGACAATTGTTTAATATAAAATAATATTATTTTGTTCACGAAACCTTGTGGTATGGGCAAATTACCCTTAATACACAATACAGAAAAATATCCCATTTATTTTTGAGGTTATCGTGTTAACTACCGGAATTGCTTAATGATGTTTAGAATTTGGACAAATTTGTTTGGACGGTTAAGTTTATAAAATGGGGTTATTGTGGTGTTCGTGTGTATAATGCAAAATTTAATTTTTCTTATAAACCCAATTAAGAGCCCTTTACATTGTGAAATACAATAAGATGACCTCGCTAACCCTTTCACCATAAATTTAACTAGAATATTGTCGTGGACTGTGAACCCTACAATAATCGGGTTTTATGTCGCACCGTTGTTATGTGCCATTAAAATCACCTACAACAATCAATTCTAATTGCATTGCCCTATAAAGATGCGCGTACACGTTGTATAAAGATCTCCCGCTGATGCAGTTACTCTTTAAGGGCCTCTTAGCTCGCCAGGGCGCAGCTTGTGCAATTAACCTAACCTATAAACCTATCTGTGTTATTACCTTACGTCTTAATAACAACTAAATTATAAACGTGCCTTGAACACATACATGCAAACATAAAACATAATATTTATAATTGCTAAAATAAAACTATTATATTGCTACTTTCTTAAATATTTGTATTGTCGTTTATAGTAATTTTACAAAACTGTTCTTCTACAAACAGGAGATCTAAACAAGCAAGCATAAATAAATTTTATAGTATTTTATTTTTACTTCTCTTGTCTTTATATCATAAAATAAATTTAATAATAATTATTTTATGTTCCCGTCTGAGTAACTATCTACTTGTGCCATTGATTGAAACGCTAAATTAGACTATTATCTACTTTGATCATTTAATATAGGACTGACCCCATAGATCAAGAAAATAAATATGCCCATATGTTTAGACTTTACCGGTAATATTACAATTTATTGAATTCGTCACATTTAGAAGTGACATTTTGACATTCGTTTAGATTATGTTACGTTCATATCTGTACTTTATAAGTTTTTACGCTTAAGAAATAAAAGTTACTTAGTGCAAACACTTTATAACGTGGCAAGGATATGAAATGATTTCTTTAAAAATTTTGAATTGTTTTTAATTTATTTTTTATATTATAAAAATTATATATTGTCGTGTTTTGAAACGTGAAATTCTGATTTATATTTATTTTGTTAATTTTTTTAAAGTTTGTTTTCTTTTAATTTTTAAATTTTTGTGACGTCTTGTATGTAAAAATTTTGTAATTTAATTTATTTGTTACGATATTGGTAACAAAGGTGAAAACCACAGGCCTTTCGCCGAAATGACGCAGCTGGCCGTAAAATTATGTTTGCAGTAAAATAATTTTTTAAGTTTTAATGATTTTGATATTAAAAGTGATCTATTTAAGATTAAAGTTGTTTTAATTCAAGTGAAAGTATTAGAAGATATAATTTTTCAAGATTGGAAGATATTTGTTGTTTTTAAAGTTGCAACGAATACAGAATCACAAAAATTGATTAAAATTAAATGTTAAGCTGAAATTTAAAATAATATAAAAGTTAATTAGTTTGGAAGTGATTTAAAAATTAAAATTGGAATTAAGAATTTAAATAGTAAAATTGGAAAAAATTTGTTAAGCCTCAACAGAATTCAATTGATTTAACAAGCACCTGAACACAAATCCGAAGCGCATGATATTTATACGACCCCAGTGTGTATTAAATTGATAATTAAAATTTTATTTTATGAAAAAAATTTATATTTTATTATTAAACATTTTTGAAATCTTAATAAAAAGAGTCTCATGCTTAAAAAAGATGTGGTACTCGAGCGAAGCGTTTTCCGGCCTAGATGAATTTTTTATATTGTAATGAAAATTAAAACGTTTATTTAATTCTAAAGGGCTAATCCAAATATATACAAATACGCTTTATAAAAATAAAACAATTACTACACTAAGATTAACACTACACTAAATTACACTACAATTTATTTAACACAGTCTATATTTATTTAAACACTCGGTATATTGTTTATCACTTAACTATTTATTTACATTTTATTTATGTTAACACTTGCACGTTCAAACTAAAATTAATTCGTCACAGGAAAGCATCTGCATTTATACTTATATGCTACCTTCCAGAAACTTCCATGTTATTCCTATACATTCTAGAGTGTAAGTTCAGCAATATTTGAATGACTACTGC
Organism: Cantharis rustica; assembly: GCA_911387805.1. Taxonomy (NCBI): domain Eukaryota; kingdom Metazoa; phylum Arthropoda; class Insecta; order Coleoptera; family Cantharidae; genus Cantharis; species Cantharis rustica. The sequence continues at coordinate 16,246,213 of OU426883.1, forward strand.
TGTTATCATGTATGACTCATCATATATGACTCATCGTGTTTGACTCATCATGTTTGACTCATCATACATGACGTCATACATTAGTCATCAAATATAATTAAACGTTTTTTTTGTAACAATATATACGCAAATTATTCGATGGTCGATTAAGAATTGTTTGTAATCAAATTTATGGTTTAGTTGTCTAGAAAATTTAAATTTTGGCTGGTTATTTCTACATCTATCGGGATAGAAGTATTCCCCCCGGTTCCGATCAGTGATTAAACATAAAACGTTTTATACAAAGCTTAACAATTTATTAATATATTGCAATGACCCAAGCTATACAAATTTATGTAATTTTCTCAATCTAAAAATTACTTTAGCTGAGTGTACATCCAATATTTTAGCTATGAGTTTTTGTAGATTTTTAAAATTTTTAAATTAAAATTCTCAAATTTGTTACCTTTCATGTGGTATGGTTATTGGCTTCACGTGCGCGCTCCACATGTGATATTATGCAGCTGGCTTCAGTATGTCTAGTCAAACAAATTTGTTGCAACGTAATTTTTAATGCATCGACTAAATTTTCACTAAATTCTTCCAAATTTCCAAATTCTTTCTTTTTTATGTTCTAAACACTCACTTCACCACAATTAAAAACAAACAAAAACAACTTTCATTTATTTTATTAACAATCAAAATTAAGAATTATTATTGCGGGTGGTCTATTCTTGTTTTTACCGTGAGTTAAAATTACAGATAGGGGAATTTATTTTGCCAATTCAAGAAATCTTTGAATTTTAAGTCAATGTAGAAATTTGCTCTCGTATAAATGAAATTGTCACATCTGAATTTGTCACATTGTAACATTTTTATATAAGAATATAGAAGTTAAACATAAAGAACAATTAAAAATTTTAATAATTTGTAAACATTTAATAATTGAGATTACACAACACACAATTTTCTATTATAAAAGCGACCAATTATCAGTATAAGAAAACACATTTTTTTTAAATTATTTAAATAAAAATATTTCATTTTGTATCAAGGTAGTTTTCTATGAAAGTTTCTCAGTTTCCGCAAATTCAGAGCCAAACCGAGGTAAGTTAAGTGTCGTGGTTTTACATCACGGGAACAATCATAATACCTATATATTAAATTTTATACGTTTTTTTAAATTCAAGTTTATATTAAAACATTTTAATTTGATTAAGTTTTTCTTCTTAAGACCTTAACCTGTTTCTGAAGTTCTTCGATTAGAAAATAATTATTGAACTTGAAAAATGTTTAAACAGAAAACTTTATGAAAACACGCAATTAGTTTTTAACGCTATTACAAATAAAAGTAAATATTTGGGAAATATTTTATTTACGTACTCAAAAATAAGATTAAAATTTATTTTCATATTGATATTAAACTACAGTGCTTTAGTGCCGCCCAGTTGTCGGCAGTAAAGTTTGACAAAGGCAAGTTTTTTTGACGTTCAGAGAAAAATAGTCGGTGCAGATATGATTTCTCTAGGAACAAATAGCGAGCTTGTAAGATTGACTAACGAGTGTAAAAATTGTAGATGAGATACAAAAGTACATTTGCTCCGAATAAAAATGTTTATTTTATTAAGGCAGTGATTTCTAAATTTAATTAAATGCCTTTACTGCTAAGTACGGGCGGCACTAAAATAAATAACTGTTCTCGCTAAATGTAAAACTGTACGTCCTAAAATGTTGACCTTTAATTAAATTGTTACCAGTCCTGGCCTGGCGGTGTTTGAAATTTATAAGAAAGTTTTTTTATTTAAATTAAATTAAAATTTGTAATTTACGGTTAATTGCTATTTTATTGAGTGATAAACCAAGTAAAATTAAAGTAAGATAAAAATTTTACAAATTATTAAGTGACCGGAGAGATAAGTCGAAAACATGGGCGGGCGATATGTCGAAGTTACCGTACGAGGTTTAAGTTTCCCATCAAGAATTAAATAAAAAGAGTGTTAAATTGAGTATTATTATTAATTGAATATAATATCTGCCCAATCAGCTTCCGTAAATGAACCATGTGAATGTCATCGTGTGCTAATAGGTTCATAATAAAAGAGAACTTATAATAAGATTTTGAAATTTTATTAAAGATGAAATAGTGCTATATTACCTATATTATCATTCAATACCGAGTGTTTATATATTTAATTACATCTCATCAGATTGAAAAAATATTGCAGAATAAATTAAAATACTGTTAAAATTCAAATATTTTAGGGTTTAGCTAAATTTTTTGTTAAAAATTAAAATTTTATAATAGTATATACTACTGAAATTCGTCCTTTTAAGTAGTATTTAAATTTAGAAGAAGTAGAAGTAGAAATTAATATTGTTCCATTATTAAAATTATTGTTTGTATTTTAAAAATGTATTTCGGATAGAGAATTTAATTTAATTACGGAATATTCCGAATTCTGAATAATCCTAGATTAGTCTAAATCAGCTTACTCTATTATCTTCTATAATGTGTATGCAATACAAGTAGCATTTAATCCAACATGGCGAACAGTTATGTAAAATTAGTCAATTATGTCTACTTATAATAATAGTTGGTTTTTCCACTAAGCTTTTGCATAGAATTATAAGTTACGGAAAAAATTCACATTTTAAAGGGGTAAATGTAATAAGTTAATATGGTTCTTGTTATTAATATTTATAATAAATTAATTGCTTCTTTTGAATTATTTAAATTTTTTTAAACGTATAATTTGAATAAAAAATATTCTGCAATGTTGTGGTCGCTTTTTCTAGAAAAGTTTGGTTATGTCCTTTTACTTTTTTCGTAAATATGTATGTCACGATAATAATAGACATCAGTAATGCATAATGTAAGATTTGAGTTAAACTCGTCAATTTAAATTTTATAGATCGTTAAACTGAAGGTTTTTGAAAATTAAAAATAAAGTCAGTTCCACTTACGATAATATTATATCAGCCATTAATGGAATAATTTTGAAAATACTATATATTCAAAGTTAGTATCAACAGTGATTTGTCAGGATTTAGAAGTAGTATACTACACAGACAAGTTGATGATTGATAGCATTTCAACTTTATTTCGCCCTACGAAACATTCTATCAAAGCACGTATTCTAGATTCATTCATTCAATGTAGTAATTGCATTGACTCACGCGTATAAGATTTTGCCATTTAATTTAAAGTCTGAATCCATTACCTACCTCCCTTGCTATGTGATGTAGTTATTATTAAAACTCATTATATTAGCTTTCACAGCTTAGAATTGCAATTAGAATTTATAGATAAGCTTTATTCAGGTGTCTGGTTAGTTGAAATTTATTCCAAAATTATGATAGGTGATCAAAAATATTACTGATATTTATTATTAACCAGTCGGTAATCTCATCTAATTCTTTAAGCATCGAAAATTTAGCAGATGCGTCTGTAAAATGTTCACTTAACTATTATTTAATTTGGGGGAAGAATCTATTGTGCGGAAGAATAACCCTTTATTGTTAACAGTTGTCGATTTAATTCAGCTTTTTTAGTGAATCCTGGCCAATTTTCACTCAATTAATTCTTTTCTGCGTTCTTAAGAAAATGACTCCAACTGAATTGTGAAAGGGTTTCACAAGTTATATTTATGGTTTAGTTTGAGTTTATTTTGTCTTAACGGGTACTCAAACGCAGGACTTGGTTCTAAGTAAGAAGTAATTCGCGTCAGTAAACATATCGCAATTTACAGATAAAAAGTCGTTTCAGTATACAATTTCAGGTTCAGGTCTGGGTCAAAAATGCTATAAAATAAATACATTCTCATCTATCACAATGATAGGTGACAAGTATGTTGCAAGTACAGAGCAAAGAATGCATTTTTACATTATTGCAGTAGTAAAAGTTAACAACTTGCCTATGGCGGCGGTTACTTCTTCAATCTTTTCAGAAGCTAAGTGTTTTCCAGGTACTTTGTTATATCGATATTATGGAATTAACGTCACTGTCCTCTCTTAAGATCTTATTTACAATAAATTATACATTTATTATTTATTCAAATTTTCTTAAAATTTTATTACTTTTTTATAACCTACCGCGAGATTTTATATTCACATTTTTGACATCACTATGGTGACTTATAAGCATCATTTAAAAATATAATTATTTTTGTCTGTTCGGACCCGAGTGCCTACCCTAATGAACTTTAAAATTTCCAAGAACATGCAAGACGAAATAGGATTTTTGATTCCACTCAACATTTTCCGCCCGGATTAACGCATATTTATTTTATGTGCAACGTAGCATTTGTCATCATTTAAAATAAAATTACGGCAGTTTTGTTGTCACCAACCAACAAATTTAGCCAATTAAACCCAATTTTAATAAATATATCACAATTTCAATCATATCCTATTCATATCGAGTTAACTGAGTTACTGTCTAATATTATTCAAAGCTATGCTAATTAGTCTTACCAACCACTCAATCACCAACTTAGCAACATTTAAATTACCAAATTTGAAACAATTACTTCTAATTCAAGTTAATAATCATGTAAATAGATTGACTTAAGTTTTTTATTGTTTTCTAACCAAGGATCAATATCTTCTCCACTTTTAAATTTTCCTTTAAAATAATGGTTATTGATGCGGTGATAAAACCCTCGCACACCCAGTGCAACCGTGCGAGGAGATCTTCAAACTATTCAACTGTAACTAAATAAAACATTTTAAATTTCTATAAGAAAAACAATACTATATTAGCCAAATGTTAGGCTAAAAGTTTAAAAACCTGTTGGGAACTATAGGGCTCCTGTTAGAGTAGGGAGCCCGAAGTTCCAGCTTTATTAGCTTCTATGTAAATCCGCCACTGAAAACCACGTTTTAAATGCAAATTTAATTTTTGTAATGTAATAATGTCGTTAGGTCTACGGTTACCTAGGAGGCTTCTGAAGCATTTTCTGTTTTATAGATGAATTAAATAGAAAATAACTTAAAAAAGTTAAGAGTTTTTTAAGTATTTTTGTGGTATTTAGTAGCATGTGATGTTAAAATAATCAAACTTAACAAAATGTTAAAATAATAAAATTTTTAACTATTAAGTAAATAATACATAATACGAAAAAACATAATATTTAACGAAACCGAAATGACAATAATTCACATTTAACAGGGTTAAACTTAGAATATTTGAATAAACAAGAAAATATAATTCTGAAAAAATTACGCTATAGAAGGTAAGCGCAACATTTAAAGTTTGGTTATTTTCTTGATCTTTTAATTTTGTAAAATTTTTTTCAATTTTTTGGTATCTTTGCTCTCACTTCTGATGATCGGAAATAATCGTGAAATAAAAGCCTTTATATTATGTTACATGTTTTTTGTTTTTTATTTTTAAGTAATTTTTACCATTTCTATAGCGTAATTTTTTCAGAATTATATTTTCTTGTTTATTCAAATATTCTAAGCTCAACCCTGCTAAATATGAATTATTGTCATTTCGGTTTGGTTAAATATTATGTTTCTTCTACGAAGAATTTTTACTTAATAGTTAAAAATTTTATTATTTTAACATTTTGTTAAGTTTGATTATTTTATAGATGAATTGTCAAGATATTCATTTAGTGCCACTGTTTTATATTCAGTGCCATGAAATAGCTAATTATTATAGCAACGAGCACATCTTTCGAATTTATTTTTAAAATTTTGTATTGGCGTTATCGGTGTACAATATATAAGAAGTGTAGGTAATTTAATTTTTGTTTTGCGTGCAACACTGTCTCGAGTACCTTTTAAGTAACACGCCTATGGTAGATGATAATAAAATGCTGGACGTATGGGGAAAGTCAAGAAAACGGTTTGAGTTAGACATGGAAGTAAGAAGTGTGATAGGAAGCACTTCGCAGTTCCCATTTGGTACCGATTATCTATGCTGGTTATTAAATTGGAAATCAAATTAGATCAAATATTTTGTATTCAATTTCATCAATTTTATTGTTAAAATCATTGCTTATAACCTTGGCAATAATTGTGAAGTTTCTCTGCTAAGAGTATCTCAGCGATCAAGACTGAATTTCCCGATCGATTTCCTCCTATAGTTTTTGGTGCGTAGCGAAGACTATTGAAACGTTCATCTTGTTGCTGCTGGACTCGTAGGTTAGAATTGTCCTGTATAAGGTAGATCTTATAAACTTATCAATAGCTAGCAATCTTCTAATCTGTTGGCTTTTTATTTTGTGTAAGTAGTGAGCTAATTTAATTTATATACAAAAAATATATTCAGGCGGAATCCGATAAAGACATAATAGTGAACGGAAAAATAATTAACAACCTTGGATATGCCGATAACGCAGTTCTTTTAACCAATAGTTCGGAAGGACTGTAGAGACTGTTGGATGCAGTAATGGAATTCAGTGAAGGATACGGAATGCGACTCAGTATAACAAAAACAAAAGTTATGGTGATCAGCAAGACACCAAATCTTGTCCCCCAATGTCATGCATACGACGAGAAATGTGACAAAGTGTCACATCCTTCACGTACCTATAGTCAGCTCACTAAACGTAGGTTGGGATCATGCCCGAGAAATAAATAATATAATAAAAAGAGCAAGATCCAAATTTATGACAATGAAGAAGATGCTCGAATCTGAATGCCAAAATGCTACGTGTTTTTGCCCTATTGTATAGACGGTAAAGGACAGAAAACTCCGATAGTTTTGTTATATGATGTCCAGCTGATCTTATAGAAACGGATTAAGAGTGAAAGAGAACTTAAAGCAATGGATCAGAATGACGTCTTTAACGTTGTTTCGAGCAACAGCAGCCAATAAGGTAAAATGAGCCATGATGATTGCCAACGTCCAAAGCGGATAGAACACTTGCAGAAAAAGAAGTGAGCTAATTATCAATTTTTTTGAACGCTATAGTAAGTTACACTCAACATCATTTGACAACGCACCCAAACTTTTGTTAGAGTTAGTTTTCCATTTATTGTGTATGCTCTTGGAGAGCATCCTCACCGCCAAACTGTTACCTGTGTGACTACGTTACTTTCTGTATTATTATCTTTTTGATGTCTAATTGGAAAAACAATTTTTATCTCAAATGTCATAAATTTTTTTCATCTTTCATAACTATTTCATTCATTTTTTGATATACCTAAGCCTTTTTAAATTTATTCCTTCATTGTTATCTGTTTAATGAGATCTTGAGATGTTTTAACCACATCATCGGTGATTCGTATGTTTTTATTTACGTATTTGGTCTCTTGTTTCACCTTTCGTCAAATGCTCAGCACATTTTCATTTTAATGATGTTGCTACTTTCGATATATCATTTAATATTTTGGTTTTGTACCAATTTGCTGATTTTCCGCTGTCTCAGTGACATGATGTCTATCACGGCTTCAACGGTGTTCATCGTTTTTAATTCTCGACTGGTAGAATACAGAAAATAACACACTTACTTTTTGATGCACTAAATTCTTGTTATTTGTCAGGATCAAACTAAAGCTTTCAGAAAGTAGTCTAAGGATACCTAACGGTATTTTTCATTTCTGCATATTGGTTGTCTCTACCAAAAAGTATCTGTCGAACCTGAAGATCAGAGCGAGGCGTGTGATTTGAAAATCAATAACGATAAAACGAAAGTCATGATAATAAACAGGATAATGACAATAGCACAAGAACTAACCCAAATAGGTGACTATAAAGTGGTTAAGCGATACATCTAACTCAATAAGGACGAAAGTTTGAAGGAAATAAGGAGAAGGTGCGAAATGGCTAGACGAACTGCAAAAGCTCACCAAAAACATGGAGGAAAGACAGCGATATTCCTCTTAATACCAAAAAGACAATAATTAAAACATTAGATTTTTTAATGATACTCTATGAGTCTTTGACTCTAAAGGCTAGAGATATTAGGCTAGAGAAAGAAGACTTGAGGAAACCAGGGAGAGAGGAAGATCTTCAAAGCGTTGAACTGATTAAGTGAAAGAGTCAACCAACGCTACGATCCATCTGTCTACAAAAACGCTAAGAACTGGAATAGATGGCTTCGTATCATTCATGAAGCTGCAGTAAGATACGACCCCAACTTTTCTGCAAAAAGGAAAACAAAAAAGAAGACCAAAAATAACCAATTGGCTTAAATGTTTATAGTCATTGATTAATCTATCTTTTGATTATCAACCACAAAAATCCCGTTTCTATCGATTACAATTTTAGTTTTTTCTTTGTTGATTTTTAAACCAACTCAAATTATTAATTAATATCAAATTAAATCTTGCTTAATTTATATTTCATTTTGTTGACTTCGGTACATAATATACTATTATCACGCGTTTTAATTTTGTAGCGGCATCAAGTGATAATCTTTTGAACTACACCTTACTAGAAACTCTCGTGGATAAGGTTTATCAATCTGATATTACTTAATTAAAGATTATAATGTCACAAAGAAAGAAAATAAAGGGTGGACTGGTAACAATTAATCTTGGTAGTAGGTAACTGAAAGTCGAGGGACGCCGTGGCATTACGTATAGGATAAGAATTTTTCTAAATATTCTTTTTTAAATTTTTGATTGACACCCCACGAGTGGAGAACTATAAAATATAATAAAACTCTATTTAACGAACTCGTGTTCTTATAGATGAAAGATAAAATAAATACAATAAAGAATCAACCAGAACTCAAATACTACACAAAGTGCGCTATGTCTTGCACAAAAGAAAGTACAATATAATGGGCATTAATGACAAAGTGGTATGCAGATGTGACCTAAAATAATTTATTTATAAAATTTTTCCTGTCGCCGTGGTTCGAATTTCACGTTAATTATTATGAACCTATAATGTCTACTTGAACTTTTTACGTAAAAATCTGAAGTATAATAAAGCAGCTTTGAATGATGTATTTGTCGAAATACTTTTATCTTTTTGTTTTTGACGACTTCATCGTACATCTATGTTGGTGATACTATTTGAATTTTGACCTTGTCTGCGTTGGTGGCGGATACATATTTGTAACTGTTTGACGCGTTTTTAAAATCAGTCACATTCTTTAATTCATATCAAAAATCAGTAACTCAAAGAATATTGTGAGTAACAAAGTAAATAATTTAAATAAAAAAATAAATATGTACAGTGTCATGCAGGTTTTAAATCTTTTGAATGGGTTATTTGATTAAGATGATCTTTAACTTATGAAGATTAAAATCAAGTCTTAAACTGTATTATGTCAATTATGTGTCACTTTGATTGAAGATCGTTTTCATCTTTATGATACAAAAAGTTACAAATTCAAAAGTTACTTAATAATGCTTTGAATTTTGAAATTCCTTCAGTTAAAAATAAAACTGCGTTTAAAAATAAAGTACTTAAATAAATATTGATTATTACTTTTTTAAAAATTTGGAAAAGAAAATCTAGGATATAGCATATCACTGGATATAGCAGAGTTTTGATAAAATCTTAAAGAAAGCGGTGGAGATGTTTCTTTAAAAGGACGAATAAAACATAAATTATTTGGTTAAAACCCAAATGAGTTAAAATTGAAAGGTCAAAATGGAAGAAGCATTAGAAAACTATTTTTTGTTGCTTTATTTTCTTTCATCTGCATGAGATTTCACAAAAAGGCAATAATGAAGCCAGGAGATGCAAAAAAATCTTTCCCAAAAAGCTTCTAAATTTTTGGACAGTGTAGAAATTTTGAAATAGCCTTAGAAATAAGACATTCAAAATGGAAGTGGCGAGAGCTTTTTGTGACCCAACAAGCTGGGAAGCAATGTAACAATTATGAAACAAATTGGAACAAAGGTGGCTCTTAAATTTTATAGAAAGTAAGTAGTAATTTGTGTTTTCTTACAACCGACGACGGCAATGGGGAAGTGTGTTTATATTATGTAATGTATAATAGTTAAACGTAATGACAATGGCGTCGTTTAACCAAATTTACATTAGTTTATTTTATGTTCGTATCTCTAAATTAAGTAACCGTAGTTAAACTGAGATAGGCCGTAAAGTTAGATTCAGCATTGTAACTATTAAGCCCGTATTTCTTCAACACTAATCTTGCAAAACAGAACAAGTACCGCATGATGGTTCTCTGACACAATTTACGCCTTAGTGTAGGGATTTAGTAACCCGTGTTTACTGCTCAATCTACATATCTTTAAAAGACCTGTTACTACGAGAGTTATTTCCAGAATCCGTCAATTATGTTTTAACTACTTGTAAAGCTCTCATCAAAATGATAAAACTGATGTCGACAATAAGAAAACCTATTTGTAAGTTTTGCATTATATTACCATAGGTACGTTTCGAGCTTATTCTACAAAAATCGATTACTGTTTACCATATTCACACAAAGCTTTTTATTCATGTTCGCGCCAGCTCATGTGATACGCAAAAAAATTAATTTTTTATATCAATGCTGCAGGTGAAAGTTCAATGTCGCTGCAATTTTAGTATTAAGATCGGGACTAGATTAAACGGTCTAACACGTCATGCAGCTTAAAAACAATTTTTGTAGTGTATTTTAATTGCGAAGGATTTTTATCGAAACAAAAGTGCCGCGAAATTACTATTATTTGTCATGTTCAACGTTTATAATAATTTTTATTAACTAATTACGTAAAAATCCTTCCATTGAATTTTCCAGGATAGTAGCTTGCTTTACGAACCCTTGATTTAATGCACAAAGGATCAAGTTCAGACCGCATGTAGGTTCTAGTTATGTGTAGATTGTCGAACTGTGAATAAACTGTACACAAACGATTTAATGGATATGAATGCAAAATATTTATTCTCTTTTATAAAACAAAAAGAGAGAAAAAAGTAGAAAGCAATAGAGATATGCTTTCTATTTTTTACAAATAGAGCTTTTAATAAGTGAGGTTATTATATGGAAATTCTCCAATTTGGGCATCACAGATAATTAACTACAGTATATAGGAGAGGTCTCCCGCAGTCAAAATTTAAAAAACAAGTCAAATGTAAAAGTTAAAATTAAAATGACTTTTACGCAAAGTCAAATTCAAACCTGTAGATTTTCTCCGTTTTTTTTTAAATATCTTTCTAGGTTATGTTAAATTTTGACTAGAAAAAATATTTTAATTCAATTTACTAAAGCGTCACTCATAATAGGCAAAAGGATATTTGTACATATTACGTGTAATAGATAGTTTGCTATGTATACATATTAACATATTATTATTTTAATTTTTGCAATGTTCTGAAAATTCCCACTCTTGGTACAATATTATTAATATTAGTAAGTTATGAATTATATTTTAATGTTTATTTTCATTTAACATGATAAAAATTTAATCAGTACTATAATCATGATATTCTAATATTGGTATAATATATAGAAACAATACAAATTCAATGTTGTACTATATTGTAACAATATTGCATTACTATATTGAAAATCATCATATACTCAATATTTTTACTATGAAATGTTAACATTATGGGCTACGTGAGAAGTTATTACTTATCTAACTAAATACCTGAGTCCTCCGCTATGCGGTGATGTAATTTTTGCCACTAAGCGCTGGTTAAATTAATCATTTACCAATACTAAGCAATAAAAATTATTTTGAATTAAAATTATTCTGCTGGAAAATTTCGAGCTTGCTTCAACATACATTTAAATATAAACGTTTGATTTTTATGGACCTTGAGATCTGGGGACCTTTCATAATCCAATTATGACTTTTGTCGCTTTCCGGTTATCTCTAGTATAAATAAAGTTCGTAAAATACAAAAAATATTTAGTAAGTACAATCATGTATTATACAGTGTTCAAAATGGATGGGGACTCTCCGGATCATCGTTATTTTTCTTCTAATGCTATTTAAGTCTTTCACGTGTTCTGTTCCAATTGACAAGCTTATTCTTGTAAAGTTGACGTCTAGACGTGGCGCCATTTTTAATGATCTTTCTGGTGGTTTACTCAAAAGTTTCTTATTTTTCTTTTTTTATATTAATATTCTACTTTCTCCTGTTTGTGGATATATTTTCATTTTATGGTTTTTTGGTCCTTTATAAAATCTCCTTTATACTTGATAATTTCGTTGCTGATGTTACCTATGAATTTTCTCACTGCTTTTTCATCCTTTATAGTCACTTGCTTTTCATATCTGGTGAATTTTTGTACAATTGGGACAATTGAATTATTTCTTATTTCTTATTTCTTATTAATTATATTTATATATATTGTCGTGTTTCGAAAATGATTTATAAGAAAAATTATTTTTAATTTTGAATATTTTATAATTAAGGTTGGTAAGAATGAAGCGCTGACTAGCAGAGAATAAAAACTTTTTAGATTTGTTGAAGGAACGACAAAGTTGGAATTGGAAAGAATTTATTAAGCCATTAAGAATTAGCCAATAATAAATTGCCATTTTGCAAATTTATTGTAATGTTAAAAATTAAAATTGAAAGAAATATTTTGAAATTAAAAGGAAATTTTGTAATTATAAAAATTCACGATAATATAATTATATGTATATATTGTTTTGGCTTCATGCAGATCTTTGTTCGTGCCTTTAAAATTTCTACCTAAGAATTTTGTTTTACGTCTCTTATACTTGCGTTAACTTTATTTCAAACTTCTGTATATGTTAGGTACTGATTTCTTTGGTTTTCATAACATACTATTTTATTCAAGGTACTAAGAGAAGCAAAAGAGAACTGGACAGCCGAACAATGCTCTGAAATAAAATTATTAGAAGGAAAACATTACCATTTCAATGTGCATAAAAATATAAGAAAGACGGCAGAAATATGTAAAACGTCAACAGTGAGCAAAATCCAGAATGAAATGGGCAAAATAATCGTGGATCAGAAAAAGAAAATGGCAGTATGGAAAGATTACATTAGAGAAGTGTTAGAAGACAATAACAGGCCACTGCATTCACCTTCCACCATCATATTAAATAAGAAAGCAGCTATCAATAACAAAAAAAAAATCACGAAATTATATAACTCTACTCAAAAATGGAAAATCACCAGGCTCAGATGGAATTCAAAATGAGTGTCTCAAGCTTTTAGATGAAGAAAGTATTGACTAACTTCTATTTACAACGAGATATAATCTTCGGGGGTAATTCCAGAAAGTCGACGTTTATTGCAACCCCAAGAAAAACGAGTGCTAGACAGAGTGCCATTTGCTTAAGCTTTTCCTGAAAATAGTACATAAAAAAATATATCTAGTATGTGAGAAACATATCAGCGAGGCACTATTTGGATTTAGCAATGCTTTAGGTACTAGAGAAGCTCTATTTAGTGTGCAAGACTTCTTTCAAAAAGCTCGGGATGTGAACAATGATATCTTTGTAAGTTTTATAGATTACGAAAAGGCATTTGATAGTGTGCAACGCCAAAAAATTTTTAGAAATCTTAGAAGAAATTGGCTTTAGAATGCAAGACATTGGAATCATTGATAACCTGTGCTGGCATCAGTCATCGTCGATACGTAATGGAGAAAATTTTGAAGGGTTGATGATCCGGCGGGAAGTGAGACAGAGGGATGTGTGTTTTAGCCGTTGCTCTTTAATATATAGTCTGAGCTCGTTATTCGTGAGGCATTGGAGAAAACGGAAGAAAAAATAACGGTTAACGAATAAATCATAGACAACATACCCTTTGCAGACGATACAATAGTTTTCGCAAACGATTTAGACGAACTACAATATTTAATGAACAGAATAGTGGGAAAATAAATACAAAGAAAACAAATTTTATGGTAAAATCTAAAAACAAACAACTGAATGGAGCTTTGACTTAAAGCTCTTGCAATGCGGCATTTAATCTCTACAGAGTGGTCCTAGTTTTCAATAACAGTGGTTCCCAGATACGTGTAGGACTTAACTCTTTGTATTGGCTGATTTAGGGACCTATGGCAACGAATGTTGTAGTACTACATCTTTTAATTGTGGACTCTGACAGAAGCTTCATGCAAGAGATGCATTTGAAATGTGGCTATACCGCCGGATCCTTAGAATTCTTTGGGTCGATCACGTGACTTGGGAGGTCTTGATGAAAACGGAGAAAAAAAAGGAAATCTTGTTCATAAAAAAAACCGAAATCTAGAATACTTAGAACACGCGATGAGAAATCCAGACAGATATAAGTTGCTACAACTACTTATTCAAGAGAAAATCCAATGAAGGCGAAACGTAAGGAGATGAAAAATATTCTGGCTAAAAAAATCGGCGTACTTGATTAAATTCAACTACAATTGTCTTAATTAGATCAGCAGCTGATAAAGTCAAAATAGGAATTATGATTGCCAACATCCGGAACGGATTGGCATTCCAGGAAGAAGAAGCTAAAAACATCTCGATTTCTAATTTGCAATACTCATTTTGTCATTGTGTGTAGCAGGTTGCGGTGCGGTGGGAAGGTACTTTTTGACCACCGATAAATTGCTAACTTCGTTCGCGAACCCTTCACCTTTATCCAATCTTAGAACGAACATAATTAATTCGCGGGATGGTACGTTTTGGAGCGGCCGTTTTGGCGCAGCCGTTTTGGCGCGGGCCGGTTTGGCGCGAAAACTATAAGATACTTTTTATAAGACGAAATCGTTATAGAAGTAGCTTAGTTTTATTAATTATGGTTAATTGATTATTAATTAATCAATGAACTTAATAAAATAATTATTCACAAAAAATAAAAATTTTCTGAATTTAATTTTTTGTTTTGTACTAGCTGCCTTGTTTATTATTTTCTGATTTTCTGTGAAATGTATTGGTTTTTCAAAAATTTTTACTAGACAAAAGTTGTAGTTTGTTAAATCTCCTATCCGGAATAGAGTTAGAGTTATTGTAAAATATTTCGTTTAAAAGATACAGAGTTTTGAATAAAACCAAAAAAAAGAAAAGTTTGAATTTTTCAACATTTTTGTACTTACTTTAATTCATAACTTGAAAATCGTTGATTTTAGAGCAGAAAAGATTTAAATCTAGTTTGTAGATTATTTCACACTATTAAAAAAAGCACCAAATTATTTTCACCAAAATCATTTCACCAAATTTCAAAGGGATAAGCGTTGCCTAAGTTAGGTAATATCGGATACAGGGTACTTGCATTGTTGCATTCTATCGACAAATTTGATAATCTATTTAACAATTACAAACCGGCTTGCGCCTAAACGTCTTCGCGTCAAAACAGGCTTGCACCAAACCGGCTGCGCCAAAACGGTCGCACCAAAACGGCTGCACCAAAACATCCTAGACCGTTAATTCGTGAGCTACTCAAAAGTGCAATTTGCAGATGCAAACTGCAATTAGTGACTTTTTTTGGAGTACAAATTTATTCTCTTTCAACACTCTATTATACCTGTATCTGTTTGCTCCAACAGATGGATATGTAAGTCTCTTTTAGAATTGATTTTATAGGTGATTAAATTTGATTGACTTCGAGCATCCTATTAATTTTCCTTAAAATTATCCTAAAATTCATCCTAAAATTTAAAAAAAACGTTAAATAAGAATCAAATCCAAGTAAATTTTTGATTTTGAAATAAAAATTTTGATAGTTTGCTTTCTTTTCTACTGCGAAGAAAGTAAATTTTGAGGGCATTTTAAGATTATCCTTTTAGTGAATAAAATTGAATAAAATGGCTAGTAATTCTCCCCATTTAAGCATTTAACCAAATCTCTACCCCTTACCGTTTGGAAGATCATGAACACATCAAATCCTTGTATTCGATCCATATTTGAAAGAAATTTTATGAAATGTTTTTTAAATTTAATTTTACATCCTGAAATGATTTTCCGAAAACTTGTTAGAATTAGTAAAAAAATTAATTAAAATTGGTCACATTTTAAATTAAAATGAATCAGTTGAAAACAGGATCGGTGATGTTTATAATATTGTAAAGCTTCCGGTTTTGACCCACTTTCTCAACTAATCAACCTTTAATAACTCAATTTAAGAATCGATTAGTTGGTAAAAGCTGAAGTTGGCTGTAATTTTAGGACTGTTTGTTTGTCACCAATCTGTTAATTAAAAATGCCAACATCAAAAGTCGAAACTTCAAAGCGAATGAAATTAATATAACATTTAGGTGGGGGTAATGGATAAACGATACTTTTTTAACTAAAAAATTTCGCTCCCTTTATAAGAGACTTGGCGTAGAGAGTAAAATTTCATCACCTTTAATTTTATATTTTGATTAAATTTTTTTGAATTACGCACATTCATTCGCTGTGGTGTGGTTTAACTCTTTATTGTTTTATATTGGCACGTTTTATTGATTAACACCTGTTGTTTTACATATAAATTTTTATTATTGTGACATTGTCGAGTGTGAGAACGAGAAGCTCGGCATACTTTTTTAAATCAATAAATTATTCAGTACGTGTGCCCTCTTGGTGTTAACAGAGCATATTTTTATATTTTATAGTCATAACAATTGCAAATAAAGCAAAATTAAACAAAAAGTCAGCATGTTGTTTGAGTGTCAATCGTAAGTCTAGACACGTGCATACACGCGTACGTTGGTGTGCGTTCTTTACCGGCGCCCCGGAACGCGCTTAACAAGAAGACCCTGCAAACTGCCGCAAGCTTTTCGTGGACTTTCGAAACCCCAGCTACTGATTGCCAGGGTCTGCAACACTTGTAGTTATTGAATGATTGGACGATGCCCAGGGCTTCGTTTTAATGGCGATGGCACACTTGAAATTCGTCAGATGTCTTATAACAAGAGTCTTTCGCTGTTACAAAGATTGTGTCTTCGGGTTATGCTTTGACCTGTTTTGTGATCTTTTCTTTTGACTGACCAGGAAAAGATTTAGCCAATAACATTAAAGCTAACAGAAAGCAATTCTAGATATCAAAGATTGTCGTTCCAGTTGAAGATCTTTCACGTTAATCATGTAAGCGTTCATTTTTGTACAAATATTTATCATTTAACGGTTTAATTAAGCGTGTAAGTATTCCTAACCTAAAAATGTTATATCGTATAAATTAAACATTATTTGTTGGCTATTTGAAGAGCATCGAAAAAACAATTATAGTGGACTGAGGTTTATCACAAAACCAAGGTGTTTGGTTGCGGTTAAGCTGCTATAAGTTCCGGTGAGTGCTTTTTGTGGGAGTGTTTGATAGACCGTGATCCATCTGGCAGTGGTCACTACTTTTGTCTAATTTATAATCTTTTGTTAATGGTCACCATCCAAACAATTTATTTTCTAGCTTCTTATCAATCTTGTGTCTTGTTTGTGTCCTAATTTAGGAAACAAAATGTTCGACTTATCTTAGAAAGGAGATGTTACATTTTTCAAGAGCCATTTGTCTGTTCGCTTTTATCAATGTCCTAAACTCGATTCCGGTCAGAGAGCCCTAGAGATCGCTCGAAGCGCTTTCCGTATAATGTAGACTTTATAAAAAGCTTTCCGATTACGATAAGTTTTATTTTAGATCGAATATGTATACCAAAGCGATTTTGTATTTGTTTTTCAGCAATCTGCAAAACTTTTATGTATGGAAATGCAAACTCACATTCAAAGCTAACATTTCTTAGTTACTTACCTCAAACTGAAATATAAGAGATCAATCAAGTCCTTTGATCTTCCATTTCCTACCTAAACGACCGACCGTTGTTTATCAAATAATGATGTAGTTACTACGAAATTGTCAGTTCATTTTCCTGGCCATTTAGTTTATTGCAGTTTTTATTACGAGATGTCCATTTATTTTACAAAATGAAATGAAATATTTTAATAAACTGCGGTAAATACATGAACGCCTGCAATAATTAAAAGCCTAACGAACTTCGAGATGGGTTATCGCATATTAGGGCTCTAATGAACTTCTCTTAATTCCTACTTCTCTAATGCGTTCACCTCCTGGGTGATGTTAAACGAACCGCAGATATTACGGCACAGATAACAATATTACTTATTTCCGCTATCTATAAATATTAAATGATAATGATATAAATTTGCTCACTTGTTAATCTTTTTAATCGCTTTACCAGAAGTTAATCTACTACTTTTTTATATTTAATTGTTTAAATAGTGTGCTTTTTTCAAAATATC
This sequence comes from Cantharis rustica, assembly GCA_911387805.1. Lineage (NCBI taxonomy): Eukaryota > Metazoa > Arthropoda > Insecta > Coleoptera > Cantharidae > Cantharis > Cantharis rustica. The sequence continues at coordinate 16,264,249 of OU426883.1, forward strand.
CGAAGTCGAATTGATTAACTCAGCACATCTTTATAAACCTTTCAAGATTTAACGCTCTTTGGATTTCTGCAAGATGGTTTTAGAATGCAAAATTAATTATATGATTAATACTATTAATTTGTAACAGAATTTGATCTTAGTAGTTGTTGATTAATCATAACTTAGACAATTTCATTTTAAATCTTGTTAAATAGTTCAACATTTTTATACTGATACTGCAAAGGTTTTAAATAATCAAACTAAACAAATGTTAAAATAATGAATTTTAACTGTTCGGTAAAGAATACATACTTACATAGAAACCTAATATTTAAAAAACACTAAAAAATGACTATAATTCACATTTAACAGATTAGAACTTAGAATATTTGAATAAACAAGAAATAGAATTTTGAAAAATTACGTTACTATTTTTTTTAAATAAAAAGTTTGTAATACGATATAAAAGCCTTTATTTCACAATTATTATTGATCATCAGTCGTATTTAACATAAGAAAATCCTAAAAATAATGAAGAACAAGAGAAAATATATCACACAAATTTGAAAAAATTATGATTAAATAATTAAAATTTATAGTACAAATTTAAATAAATGTCTATAATGGTATCTGAATAAATATAAAAAAAACGTTTGCCAGTCAACGATTTAAAACAGTGGTTCCCAAAGTGGTCTATATCGACCCCCAGGGGTCGACGACGACCTGTAAGAGGTCTATGTCAGCGAAAAAAATATTGGGAGTTCATGAGATGTATAATGGGGGTCAACAATAAATTAACTTCCTTTCCTCATGCCTAGTGGAAAGGGGTTCCAGCGCTTTTGCCAATCACCTATCCTATCTCTTTAGGTTTGAGATTAAACCTAACTAAATTAATGCCAAACATTGAAAATTTGTTAAAAAAAGTATCAGGTTCATCCCTCCCACTAAAAACATTAATTTTTTGCTAATAGATAACAGATAATAAATTTTAATTTGGTATGTTTTAATTTTCAATACGTAGGGGGTCTGCGCAAAACCGAAAAATATGGAAAGGGGTTTACGAGACATAAAAGTTTGGAAACCACTGATTTAAAACATCGAATTTCTAAATAATTCCAGATATTACATTTTTTTAAATTGTTATTGAATATTTTTTAATTAAAATGAATATCCATAATGGACGTTTAATGGTCGTCCATAATGGACGTCTATTTTCTGTCCAGATTAGTGCCATCTGGATGTCTATAGGACGTCCATTGGATTACCCACCGTCGTAATGTGGACGTTCATTGGACTTTCTATTGGTCCAGTAACGGACGTTCAATGGATGTTCATTGTACGTATGTGTGCTATCTGGGATTTTAGTTTAAAGGGGCGATACCCTATTACTCTCCCCGTACCAGCCGCCACTGCAACTAAGAATTATTCTTATTTTTTATTTATTATAATTATTCTTGTACTGATAATATAAAAGGATTGTATAGGAATCAACCATCTAGATATGGCAAAATTGCAAGCGTTAATTGCGGTGACTGTCACGTTTTCTTTTTTCCTTTTATAATTTTCTTCCAAATCTGAAGAGCTTAACTTTCTTATTAGTCTCTGTAGGTTAATGATTGCACCAAGAAATACTACACAAAGTCTAAATGTCGTCTTTCAGAGAAAGAGTCTGAGTGCCCTGTTGTGGATAAGAGGCACATTAACTCCTACTTCAGACTAATCTAGATTTCTCCAGACTTTCTCAGATTTTCCCAGACTTTTATGTTACACTACCTGAGACCTAAAATTTAATGAACTATGAGAATTCCCAGGAATACCTTCGATAAAAGAGGAGTCGCAATATAAAATTTTGGATATTAAATTTTGCATTTAAGAGGTTTTTTTATCGTCCTTGAATTTCGGCAGATTTTACTTTACTTGTGCAATGAACTTCTATTTTAAGATCTGTTGATCTGTTTCTCTCAATCTCTTTGGAGACCTTCAGGTTTTTGTTGGATTCATTCTCTTGGCGTGTTTATTCCTGTATCTAGCGTCTCTCCACAGTTATGCCTTGTTGTTGTGTTTCTTACTCTATCTCTTGATGTTTTTTATCTATCGCTTGATATCTTTGTTCTCCACCACCAGCGTACATCTTATCGGGTCCTTCAAGAAAACCATGCTTTCTGTTTTGTTAATAGATTCAAGGTTAGGTCTTGAAAACATTTGAAAAATGCATTTTCCACAAGTTTCTTTTGCTTGTACAACAAACTATTTTTCTCTCGGCCCTTCGGACGGAACTACCTTGATTTTTTTTTACCCAACGATTCGTCGGCGTACTTGTGTAATTTACCTCTTGCTGAAAAAGTTGAGCGGGGTGACCTGTTAACGATTTAATGAAGATCTACTATATTGGCAATGTGAAATAAATTAATACTCAATAAACATTTCAAAAAATATATTTATTGGTGTGTTTACATAGATTATATAAAATCAAAGGCGTAACGGGCAATTCTTCATAACGCACACTTTTGTGTAAAAATAAGTTATTAAATTACTACATCTTGAATCCAAAAAATAAAAAGAAGAAAATCTTCTAAAAGATAGAGGAACCCTCATTCAAAAGTTTTGAATTTACATAAAAAAAATAGATTACCTCGGTAGTTTGCCGAGGGAAACAATTTTTATTATATTTTTATAAAATTAATTGAGCATGCGTTTTGAGAAATAAGTTCATCAAAAGTTATGAAAATAATGAATATAATCTATTATATGTCGCTTTTTTAATTATTTTTGTATAGAAATTGGAACAATGTATTCGAAGACCTTCATCAACCCTAGGACAATTATAATGAATATTTGGGTGTTTTGAGAGTGAGGGTACGTGAGCGCTAAATAAACCGTCGCCGTATGATCGATTGCGTTACACATCATCGTTTAGATTATTAGAAAAATGCACAAACGAATTAATTGTCTTGACGACAACTTCACATATCGCGTAATGAAGTTGCAGTGTAAAGTCGGTGAATGTTGTGTTGCTATGTTTGAGCAGAATACAAGAATCACGGAAAATTGAAATAGATTAAATGTTTGTGGTTAGACTTTGAAGTTAATTGTTTGCGAGATGTAAAGCAAATGTGATGATGTTTGAAGACACAATTTCAGTAACCGATAAGTTTTAGCACTTGGTTATATTTGGTTCAGATCATTTAACATTTAAACTGCGATGTAAACATGAACTATCTAATCTGAATCGCTTTATTAATAGAACTCAAATAAGCCTAGGGCTGATCTGGCAAACGATGAGAGTCCTTATACCTTCAATGCATCCATGAATAATTCATTTATCTCGATCTCAATTCACTTTGAATGTGTGCTGCCATATACATGTTGTATGATCTGCCTGTGTACACAGGAGAGATGACGAGATCGGTTGGCAAAGTTGACGAAGCTTGAGGCAAGTTGCTCTTGACGGTAACATTCGGAACGGCCAAAGTTTTAATGCTTTGGTCGTACACAACCAACCGGACACAGCCAAATGCCATAGGCGCCGCAACGCTTTTTAACTGATTGATAATTAAAGCACAAATAGGAGAGTCGTGAAATTGTTCTTGCAAACCTACATTGGGCTACTCAAATATTGACTCGTATAACTATGCTATCATATAATTACGAATCAATTATTAGCATACGGCCTGTGCACTTAGTGAATTGAACGCTATGCATAAATGAATTAATGTTAATAACACCATTAAACACAGAGAACAAAACAATTTTGAACAGACGCGAATAACGCGTTGTTAGAGGGTTTTATATTTATGACAGTGTTGCTTTGGTATTTGTAAAGTGTCAATGTATAATTTCGTGGGAGATCGCCTCATTTTTAATCGCGATGACATGAATAGAGGCTTCCTGGCTCGAAACTCATCTGAGGGATTGCCTCATTTAGACGCTGTTCACTCGAATATTAATTGAAAATGACAGTCGGTATTAATCTGATTTTATCTAAGCCGTGTTAAACTAACCGTATTGCAAGTTTCTCTTTCCGTCATATTTTAAATAAAATTTCAGCGTTTCTCTAATTGTACCGTGCATTAGCAAATTAAATTTATTTTATTCCTTTTCTAATAAAAAAACTTTAAACGCTCTTTTCCCAAGTTCTATGTCATTTGTTCTCACTTATCTGAGATAAAGTGCCCTTGGGAGAGATGCTTTAAACCACCAGTTAACATCTTAAACATTACGTATTACATAGTCCATCAGCGTTATCCCTGCGGATGTACGTCCAGTGATTGATTACCAACTTAGCTGACCCTGACCGAACTTGGTTCTGCACCCCAATAAAAAGCGACCCGACTTATCGTTTTGTATCGTGTTTTATAAATTCGTTGCAATTTGTGCAAAAAAACAACACGGTCATTTTACTTGTTTTCGTGGCTCGATAACAATACACAAAATGACTCGGAGATGTATTCACATTTGTGGGAATTTCTTTTCTTTCGGTTCATTACGCCGAGGCGTGCTCGGTCAGTTGGTCACTAGATGAGGCGAGCTTGACAAATATGTCTCGACTTCCCGTCATCATTCACATATGCAAATGAAATAAGAAACGGGATCGAGATTATATTGTAGTAAATGTTAGCTGCCAACTCTATACGAAGCCGATGGATCGGTGTCTGCTGATGGGAATTTGATGTGGCCCGATCCATCACTTGCGACAGTGATTCATAAGTGTACCGTGTCTTAATCACTTAGCCTATAATCAAGTATTCACTTGCAAATATATTAAAAGATCGATGGGAATCCGGTTTTGTAACGGAAGGGTTTCCGAAATTGTGACTCATATATCGCAATTTTACGAAATTGTAAACGCTATTATTATACGATAGCTCTGGTCACTAGGGATGTCGCACTTGATTAAAATTTTGATCGCCAATAGAACAAGTGGCATGAAGTGTCAAATGAACTTTTGTTGTGACCGTTCAAAGGGTGCCAGAAACAAAAGATTGAAATTGCGTTGGTCATCCAGGGCGTATGCTATACTCGCTGTTTTCTAAAATTGATTGTCATTTTCTCTTTTCGTGGCATCCCGAAGCTTCTCTTCGCGTATCGTTTCGTTATATTCGTATTCATGAGCATTGCTGCGGTTACATGCAGTGGCGTAACTACCAGTGTTCGATGTGTTCGGTCGAACAAGGGCCCGGCACTAAAAGGGCCCGGCTCTGCCACGATCAGAATAATAAAATAATTTAATGATTTTATCCGAATTCAAATTTTTGTGATTTTTAGCACTAAACAATGAAAATATCGATAACATCATAACATAAACGGTACATTTTCAAAATTAGATGTCTGCCACATTTCTTATGTATACCCATTTAAAATATAAAGTATATTTATTGTCTGTTTCGGCTTTCGTTAAATTGAGCTTGGAGATTTAGATAAAACGGACCGCATAAGAAAAATTCTGCATCTGGTACCAATACAGGAGGTAATAAATAAATAACTGTCATTTCTTAGTACTTATGAACTTATGTAGCAGATTCCGAAAAAACCCTGTAATTTTGATTTTTATTTACATCACATTGCAGTTTGTTACAGTACATGATAATAACCAGTCGTTTTGTTTTTATAAATTATTTTAAGTTTTAAATAGTGGAGTTTAAGTTCAATTGTTTATTTTAGAGTATAATTTATTAAAATCGTCAGGTATGTTATAAGTATTTTTTAATTGTAAAAAGCTTAACTAAAGCTTAAAACTATTTTAGAATGAGTACGTATAAATATAAATCTGGTGCTCAAAAACGCAAGGAACGTGAAGAAGGAGATGAGAGAAAAAAGAAGCTTCCAAAAATTACTCAATTTTTTAGTTCGCCTCAGTTTACGCAATCAAAAAGTGAGTTAACTTATAGTTCAATGTTTAATTTACCCAATTACCTTCATCTCAATTTCAGTTAAAACTATTAGTCCGGTATTAAATCCATCAATTAACCCGGAACCTACGCCCTCATGTTCATACTTTGTTAATCCTTTCACGAATTTGAAAGACGTAGACGTAGATTCCGATGTAGAAACAGTCGCAAGTAGTATAGATACCGTCATTGGTGATATTAGGTGTGATGATATTATAAAAAACGATAAAGGATATTATACGGATTTATTGACTATTGAACAAAAAAGGTACTTAGTTGAAAATCAACCATGTCGACCCTTAGGACCCTTTCCTCGAGACGATCAAGATAGAAAATTTTCAAGTTTTTATTACAATAAAATTAACAAGTCGGGTTTAAAAACGGAGCGTTTATGGCTTTGCTATTCACCAATTTTAAACAAGTGCTACTGTCAACCTTGCTGGTTATTTGCCCAATCCAAGGATACAATTGCCAATGGTTTTAATGACTGGGCACATCTTAATCAAGCAATTAATAGACATGAGCAAAAATTAAGTCATAACGAGTCCTGTGCTATTTTTGATCGCTGGAGGTTAAATAAAACCATCGACCACGAACTTGAATCCAGTATTCGGCAAGAGGTATCCATATGGAGACAAATTTTAGAACGAATTGTCGAAGTTACTTTAACTTTGGCTTCTTGTAACAAGCCGTTTAGGGGACACGACGAAAGTTTTATTTCTGCAAATCCCGGTATATTTTTATCTGTGATAAATTTACTTTCGAAATATGATTTAGTGTTAAAAAATTTATTACACAATAAGAAAAAAAATACAACAACATATTTAAGTCCACTTATTCAAAATGAAGTTATTGGCTTATTAGGTATTGCAATAAAAAATAAAATAATTGAAGAAATAAAAACTGCACAGTTTTATTCTGTAATTATAGATACCACTCAAGATATCGCCAAAATCGATCAATTAAGTGCTGTTGTTCGATATGTCACTCTTGAATATGTTGAAAATAAACCAACAAATATCATAATTAAAGAATCCTTTTTGGAGTTTGTCCCAGTTGAAAATCAAACTGGTTCAGCTTTAAAAAATAATATTTTAGCAATATTAATTGATAATGGATTGCCTTTAGAAAAACTTCGTGGGCAAGGATATGATGGCGCCGCTAACATGAGCGGTATATATAAAGGCGTTCAAGCTGAAATATTAAAAGTTGCCCCTAATGCACCATATGTACATTGCGCGGCCCATAATTTAAATTTAATTCTAAACGACTCGGTTAAGAATGTTGAGGAAATAAGAAACTTTTATGGTTTAGTTGAAAGTGTCTATGTATTTTTTGGGCACAGTATAAAAAGATGGGCACTTTTGGAAACAACTTTTAGTTTAGCTAAAAGTAAAATTACTTTAAAAAAATTAACACCTACGCGATGGTCATCAAGACATGACGCGCTAGAAGCTCTTCGGTTTAGGTATGTAGATGTTTTAAAAGCTTTATCGAAAATCAGTTTAACGTCCAATAATAAATTTGAAATCGATGAAGCTAAATCGCTAATAACCAAACTGGAATGTTTTGAGACAGTCTTTTTAATTGTTTTTGAAACAAAAATTTTAAAAAATATTGATATTGTTTCTAAACTATTGCAAAGTAAACAGCAAAATATTGAACAGGCGTCAAAAATGTTCAATACAACTTTTGAAAATATTAAAAAAATGCGGGACAATTTTCTTTCAATAAGAAATGAAGCTAATAATTTAGCTGGAGAATGGGGAACAACTCTAGAATTCACGAAGAAAAGAATATCCAGACCAAAAACATTTTTTGATGAAAATAATGATCATTTTAAAATACAGTCAAAAGAGGACTGGTTCAAAATAAATGTATTTTATAAAACATTAGATATTATTGTAGTACAGTTAAAACATAGAAGTTTTGGTCTAAACGAACTTTATAGAACTTTTAATGTTTTATCTCCAAATATTTTATGTAGTGCTTCTGATGAAGAATTGTATCAAATGGGTCAAGATCTATACATAAAATATTCAGAAGATATTTCTGATACAATTTCATCTCAATTGTTATCATTTAGACAATGTTTTAAAAATGAGTTATCTAAAATTAATTCCATAATGGAATTAACCGAATTTATCGCTATAAAAAATTTTTCTTCCTGCAGTAGTTTCAGTGAAATTTTAACGGTATGTTACATTTTTCTCACCATACCGGTTTCTGTTGCTTCAGCAGAAAGATCTTTTTCAAAATTAAAATTAATAAAAAACTTTCTAAGGAATACCATGGGCGAAAAAAGATTGTCTGCTTTATCAATTATTTCAATTGAAAATGAAATTGCCAGATCAATAGATATATCTAGCATAGTGTCAACCTTTGCACATGTTAAAGCCAGGAAAAATAATTTTGAGTAAAGCAGTTACCTGCTTTATGCTTTATTGCTTTTATTATAATTGTTTTCTGTTTCTTTTTTGTAGATATTAATTATTATTAATTTATTTGTATTTGTACATAATTTTGTTTTGAATAAAATTCTTGATTTTCTGTTAACTGTTTTTTAACTGGTAGCTAATCCCTAGGGTGATTTAAATAAAACTAATTAACAATATTTATTATATTTTTTTTGTAAAAATTAATTTAAAACAATCATTCCGCTTATAAGACTATTTAAAAAAATTTTCACGTTAATTTAATATCTATTTAGGGGCCCGATTTGAGTCGGAAACACAGGCCCGTAGCTTCCTTGTTACGCCACTGGTTACATGCAAAGCGCTTCAGAATATTATCACTCCAAAGCCATTACCAGAGTGCACTGATGGATGCTATCGGATTACCGAAGCGACCGAGTTTGTGTCTGCCTTGTCTCACAATGGTTGTAAATTTATCAGTAGATTTCTACGGTCAATTTGAATGTCTAGAACAATTCGCACGTAGCTATAACTAATGTAGGACGCATTTGATAATTAAATTTCTCGCTCTCCTTAAGTTGTTAGCCAAAGTACCGCTTGCTAACTGCACTTCCTCTAACTCAATTCGTCCAAGTGGAAGTTATTGTAGTTGCCAACTTACAAACACATTGTTTACGAGGTGATATTTTCTCCTGTCTATAAATCATCTAGACACCATCCTATTTGACTCCGTGATTACAAATGTCATTCCGTAATTCCGCGCTTTGTCCTGTGTATAGTGCCCGTTATCTCCTCCTACAGTACCGTCCGCCACTGTTACTGAAACCACGGCGTGATTGATTAAGTACTTTAAGCCTCGAAATTAGATTCGCATATTTAATTTTGATCCACTGCGAAAAGTACGCGAGATTGCTACCCGGAATCAACTGTATGTGGCAGCGTCACTTCCTCACATTCAAACTCATAAATCAAAAACAGTCACCCTTAATCCTCCTCTCTGTAGATTCCATCATTTTTTACATTTACTTTATGGATGTTAATTATAAATGAATGAAATAGCGTTTTGATAAAACTTCGGATTAATCTGAAAAATTTTACACTAAATTAATCCATTCATTTTCATTTAATCTATTTCGTAAATTTTCCAAAAAAAATTGGGTGATAATTAACTTTAACTTGAGTGCGTGTATCTTGGTCAACCCTATAACCAATCTTTTAATGCTCTACGAGAACCAATTAAATTTTCTATTACTATTTGGTTGTTATTTAATACACAAAATTGTGTTATCTAATACACAAAATTCGTGTTTGCTATGTAAGAATAATAAAAAAAATAAATAAATAAAATGGGAGATTAATAAAGTTTATAAAATATAGTAAGTATACTATACTATATAACAAAATTATATATTTGGAAATTATTAAACATAATATAGTAAAATATAAAAAATATACGGAGAAAATAAATATACGGATTAATAAATGCTACTGTAAATCCGTTATTAACAAAATTATCTACTTATTTTATTATTTTTTTATCGCCACCTTTGAGGTGCTGATAAAAAATTCTTTTCTAAGTCAATATTTTAAATAACATTTTTGTCCCAGTCGAAACCCTTGAGGGTACCTCCCTTTCAAGCAGTTTTTTGAATTTCTGATTTCAAACGGCCATAGCTCCGTTATTATTGATTTTTAGGATTAATGGATTAGAAATTTTTAAAGATCATTTGCTTATCTACAAATTATGTTATAACCCCTTATCGTCTAGAATCAACGGATTTTGAGTTATAAATTAAATTAAGGGAAAAAATGTTAGAAAAATTCATGTTTAATTTTTTTCACTTTTCTTGCAAATCCCGTATCTCTTAAACGAATCGTCTAAGAAAAAAACTTACGGCCTAAATTAGATAGGGAATTTAACAAGCTACAACTTTGGTCAAATAAATTTTTTTGGAAAACCAACCGTTTTCACAGACATTCTGAAAATAATGAACAAAATGTAGGTAACATAAAAATAAGTAACGAATTAATAAATTAAAAATATTAACAATAATAAATAAACAATATAAATTAACAAAGTAATTAACGATAAACTAATTCGCTTTATAATAATGTCGCTCAAACGTCAAACGCTACAATACGTTTAGACATTAGAACAAATTAAAAATCAAATTGAGATTTTTAGAAATTTTGTGAATTTATTTCATTTTTACCTACACCTTCATTATTTTCAGAATTCAGGCTGTCAGTTTTTTTCTAAGTCGTTTTGTTTAAGAGATACGAGATTTGCAAGAAAAGTAAAAAAAATTAAACCTAAATTCTTTTAATATTTTTTCCCTTAATTTAATTTATAACTCAAAATCTGTTGATTCTAGACAATAAGGAGTTATAACCTAATTTGTAGATAAGCGAATGATCTCTAAAAAAGGTCTAATCCATTAAGTCTAAAAAATCAATAATATCGGAGCTGTTTGAAATCAGAAATTCAAAAAGTTGCTTTCAAGGTAGTAGGTCCCTCTAAGGCAGCGGTTCCCAAATGAGGTTCCGCGGAACCCTTGGGGTTCCGCAAAAAAATCCAAGGGTTCCGCCAAAAAGAATTTCAAAATGGCGTAAAAATAAATTTTGCCGCTTAAAATAATATATTTTTTAACTTTTTTCTGTTCCATTCAATGGCAATTCATTCATGAAATGCTAACGTCCAGTCGAATTTTCTGCTGTAGATTTCGAAAATTCAATTGAAATTAGGTGCGATTTCCAATTGGAAAGTAAATTTAAAAAGGTTCTGCTTGGCGTATCTTGGAATGAATTGCGCGAGGAATATCCGGAGTTGTCCAAACGTGCAAACCGTATTTTGCTACCATTTGCGAGCACATACAAGTGTGAGACTGGATTCTCATTATATTCAGGAATAAAAACAAAGTATCGAAATCGACTTGACGCAGTTCCTGACTTGAGAATCCAGCTTTCAGAAATCGGGATCTGTCAGAAATCTTCACCCACGATTTTAACTTTTTCCTATTGAAAATAGATAAAAAGGCACTTTTAAGCATACTAGAACAAAAATTTTGTAGAATAATGCAAAAGTTTTCGAAAAAAATCGAATTAAAAATGTAAATTTTACATGTATTTTAGATACACCTTTTAACACGGCTGCATGATTAGCCGTTGTTGAGTAAGGCAAAAAAATTTAAAAATATCCCTGAAAAATGACAGAACTCGCCAATAATACAACAACATTAAGAGTATATCAAAGCAAACGTACCGTCAACAAAATGAAAAGCAGGGACTTGAACGTGCTAGTTACCGTTACGCATCGGGGTATATCATGTTACATTTGCTTGCTTTTCGTAATTTTAAAATGCCGTTATTTTGACAACTATTGCATAATCCTAAAAAATTTTTGTGTTAATATACTCAGAAAATTGTCGTTTTTCCAATGGTCAATAGAAAAAAGTTGAAATTGTGGGTGAGAATTTCTGGCAGTAACCCAGAAATCAAACCAAATTTTAAAAGAATTTATTAGAAGAAAACAAAATGTCATACTTCTCACTAATAATAATTGTAATAATTTGTTATTCTATAATAAATAATTGTTATACTTGTATTTACTTGGTCACTGGGGGGGGGGGGGGGGGGTAGTGTACGTACACAACCTTGTATGCAGTAAACAAATGGGCTTGGGGTTCCGCCAAATTTTTTACATCGCCCAAGGGTTCCGCGACTAAACTAATTGGGAACCGCTGCTCTAAGGGTTTGGACTTGGACAAAAATTTTAGTTAAAATATTGTCTTAGAAAAGTGTTCTTTATCACCACCTTAAAGGTTTTCCAAGGTCACGGGGACACCCTGTATGTCCTTCTTTTACGCACCTGATTGGTTTATTTTAAGTTAATTTAAACTTTTAACTTTTTTTGAAGGTTATGACCAGTCGGTGCTGCCTTCAGGCTGCACTTGCTCAGCAATCTAGTTATATAATAGTCTTCTTCTTCATCTTCTTAATCTAGGACTACGTCCTGTTCTTAACCATGTAATATACCAAATTTACACTTGGCATTCACGGTTCTTTGAGCATTTGCATATATTCTGGTAAGGTGCTAATCTAGCCAGATACATAGCCCTTATAGATCAAACTCGGGCTTTAGATCACAGCAGTGCAGTTGGCGCGACCAACCATCGAACTGCGGTCTCCCGCTCCATAACATGTCGATTTAATACTAAATTAATGAACTAAATGGCCGAACGTTTCGAGTTCTCTTTTTCTTGGCAAATTTTACTGATTTAAATCTCGTGAGGTGTTTTGGTTTACACCAAAAATTCTTAGACTAAACGCCGCGTCAAGGTAGCAATAATAAATCACTATAGCAAAACTCTTCTCTGTTCTCTGCGGTGCGAAACAGCTGTTCAACACTTCGCATGACAGTCCAATCCAAGCCATGACTGCTTCTTCCTTCCCACTTCGCGCAACCTTCAATCTTGCCCATTAGTATACGGCATAAGAGTCCGTATTTGTCACCTCTCAAAGTATGACCAAAATAAACAATTTTTCGGCATTTTATATCGGTCAGCAGCTGTCTTTCAACTCCCACTCTCTACGAACCTCCTCGTTTGTCACATGGTCCACCCATCTTATTCAAAACATTCTTCTATGGACCCACATTTCCAACGCTTCGAGATGGTTCATAGTCGATATCTTCAGCATCCACGCCTCAACCCCATACAGCAGCATCGACCATATGTATATCATTTTGTTATTCTTTGTCTCAACTTAAGGTTCAAGTTGTCGTCACAGAGAAGAAAACGCATCATATTGAAAGAAGTTTGAGCCATCTCAATTCTAGTTTTTATCTCTGTCCGAATCTAGCTCCTCTGTCACTATACTTTTTTAATTCGAATTTTATTTCGATTTAATTCGATTTAATTCGAATGGGGCAATTGATAATTAGTAATTTTTTTTTGTAATATTAATTTTGAGATTTAGTCTTTCTCTTACTTTGCTAATCTTATTCAGCAATAGTTGAAAGTCTTCGATGAAATCTGCAAGAATGACCGTATCGTCTGCATACCTAATAGTTTTTATAGGCGTTCTATTTATTTTTATACCTAAATGTGACAGTTCTTCCAACGCCTCTTTTAAAATTCTACGGAGTAGAGATTGAATAACAATGGTGAGAAAAAATGGTGGTATTAAAAAATTAATTTATTAAATATTAATGTCATCTGTTATAAATAAAGGTGTACGTTTTTAGTTGCCTCTTCTTTTTCCAATACAAATTACTTATGACACGGGCACCGCAGTCATCAATTTTTATTTTATGGAACATACTAATCAATTTGTGTCCTGTCAAAAGCTTTCTTGTAATCTATAAAGCATACAAACACATCCTTTCACTGGTCTTCGCACTTCTGTAGCAACAAATTTAACCTGAACAATGCCTCTCTAGTTTCGAAGGAATTTATAAAACCGAACTGAGACTTGTCCAAATCTTCTTCACAATTATTCGAATCCCTAGGAATTTTTTAAGTGACTTTATGCAAACCTTCCTAATTGAATAACCCTTCAGCATATCATCTTTAAAAAAATTTTGTATTCATTAACCAGTCAATCCTGATTCAAAAAATTGAAATATCCGCGTTAAGATATGGCGACGACTGTGCAGTAGCGCTGCAACCCACAGTGAGTTTTGGCTAACCACTTCATTTTATAAAGGGCTTTTAAGACAGATTACCACTGTGGTTTGCCATTGCCCATCGAGGGAGAACGGTTAGAATAAAGTTCTTGCTCCACTTGGGCAAGTTGATTTTTTGAAAATATACATATTTATTAAGCCAAGAAGTAATATTTCCATTATACTTCGCTATGTTATTTAGCTTAAGAAAAAATTTGTTTGTCTTGAATAACAGTAACTATCTTATTTTTTTTGTATATAATTTTAGTGGCATAGTTTAAACAAAATGCACAGTTAATAATCGCATGTTACACTTTTATTAAAATATGCAGAACTTTGGGCGTTTATAATGAAGAATTAATCTTACCATAAAATATTATTTTACACTCAAGACCATTATAAAACAGTAACCAAGCCGAGTAAACCATTAAATAATAAAATAATTAAATATTGTGACGTCAAACCAATAAAAACGCGTTCGAGGCCACGTGATAAAATTTAAATTACAACATAATTTTAATTTCTTTTTATTAATTTATTTGACTTATTATAGTATATAATCTACAAATTTCAGTAGTTTTAAGGCTGTTTTTTAGTACCTTTTTGTAAGTTCTAAACGGCTGGATCAATTGACTTGAAATGTTGACAGAATGTGTATTAGATTATTACAAACCTTTACAAATATCCTTTTTTGAATAAGTTTTTTGATTTTTCCAAAAAAGCCAAAAAACCATTGAATTTGAGGTCTTCCGTTATTTTGTAAATTTCGATTTTTAGAAACTTTTGGCTCAGACAGAATTTTGATTTCTTAATTAGTTTAAAAGTTTCTAGGACCTAAAGTTCAAATTGCTTCACGTAATTACAATGGCGTGTAGAAAAAGTATATAAATTGAGAAGGAATGTTTTGCATCTCTTACAATTATTCTTATCGAAAATAGTAAGCCAGTGTATAAAGCATAATATAATGTTACATACTGCATAAATAAATTATGTACACCGTTTCTATTTTACTATTTAAAAATGTAGGTATGAATTAAAAATTCTTTTTAATAAAAGGTTTATTGGTTCAGTGTTATGAAAGTATGTTTAAATTAATTTGTCTAAAATGGTGAGTATGTACATATGTAGTATGTACAAAGGGTAACAAAGAAATATATTTTTTTAGAAATTTTAAGGTATACCATATAATATGGCAAGTTGAAATATTACGTATGTATGCAATTTCAAAAATCAAAACTTCAAATTTAAAAACTCCTATTTATATTGATGTTTTAAAATAAAATTTTTTCATCTGTTCAACATAGAATTAAAAATTGCTTTGTAAACTTTTAGTAGAAAGATAAATGTTATAGTATGTTATGATG
This sequence comes from Cantharis rustica, assembly GCA_911387805.1. Lineage (NCBI taxonomy): Eukaryota > Metazoa > Arthropoda > Insecta > Coleoptera > Cantharidae > Cantharis > Cantharis rustica. The sequence continues at coordinate 16,279,559 of OU426883.1, forward strand.
TAACCACGGTGTAACATTATACGAATGTTATGACTACCTAAGCACTTTATTTAACCAATTTCAAAGTTTTTTTAATGCAAACAGAATTATTTAAATGCAAGTATTACATGGTTAACATCCTAAGATTTTATCAAATTTTCTGAAAGATAGGTAAAATCACACAAATAAAATACCCCCCTTAAACGAAATCCTGTATTTGCACTTGAGATCAAAGGATTCAATATCATCAAAACAAAAGAACACCGATATCAAAAATAGAAAATCAGTTTTATGATTTATGCTTAGCATATTTTTGGAAAGAAATTCAATAATTTCAACATAATTTTGAATTTTGCTGCACATGAAATGTAATTGATTTTGAAAGTAACAGGAAACATGGACTTCAGGCGACACTCATTTTTCGGTGCCGTATGTGTAAATTCAAAAAACAAGGGATTATTTTTAAATTACAAATTGATTTATTTATACTTTACACGATTATAACCGACAGTCACTGTTATATAGTCAAATCATCGTAAGCTTTCATAAAATTGTGGAAAAAAATAATTTTAAAAACATTACCAAAATTACTTCATTTTTATAATTAGATCATAATTATGAAATAAATATAAATTTAAATACCTTCGTTAAAAACCATAGTAAGATAGTAGGAATAAGAGGTTACCGTCTCTCCTTGATTCGTATTAATTTTTCTACACACGTTTACACTTTAAAAGCATTACAAAGTTTCTACACGTCAAGTCTGCTGTGTTTGCACAACACGGAATTCCTTTTTATACGTTGGGATGGCAGGTCTCAGAGAACAGCCTTAATGAAAATTAAAATCTCATAATGCCCTATTATTAATAGATACCTCTTTCATAAACAGATCCAAAGTTTTTCTCACCAAGCATAGACAGTATCTAATAGTCATCTTCCGCATACGATGGAAATTGTAGATGATCTGACAAAAACAAAAAATGCGTTAAAATGAACCAATACTTATGAAATGTGTCATCCTCAGTTGTTATTATTATTAGATAATGAATTAGGGCATTAGGGAAATAGATAAGTACAATTTAAAAAATACTTTTATTCTAATTATCAAAATCGTTTTTTCATATTTTGTGAAAGTAATTCTTTTACTTTAGTGCCGACGACGATGACACTAAAGTACTACTTTACTGCCACATGTCGGCTGCAGTAAAAGTAACATTACTGAAACTTAATAAGAGTAAGTAATTAGTTTTTACTTAATTATTTTAATGTAAAGTAATCTGGATAGTTTAAAAAAAATGCAAATATTTTAAGATTGAATTAAATTTCTTTACAAAATCATAAATAATTGATTAAGTAATAAAATTTAATTTTTTTTTATTTTGATATCCATTATTAATGTGGTGTACATATATAACAAGGTTTGTGTGTAGTATACAAAGTAATATGAAAATTGTTGTTTGAGCTTTTCCGTTTTCCCAATACCCGCTATGGCTTTAAAGTTAATATATCTGAAGCCTCACAATTTTCCTGTGGTAGTACTAAAAGCATATAAGCATTGTACAATCTGCTGAAAGGGGATTTGATAACGCCAGTTCTTCGTACGTCAGCTACGATGATAAATATTCAGGAAAAAGTGATATATCATCGTAATTCTAGGATTGTCTTCATTTTGAAGCGATGGAAAATAATAGTAAAAATAAAAATAAATCGTTCACAATTTGGGACGTCTCTTCTGGGCAGGGATTTGCGTTTCCGCGATACGATCTCAATCCGCGGTTGGTTGCATTTCCTATTATTTTCAAGTTTTGATAAATTTTTTAGTTTCCCAACAAAATAGTTTATTGGGTTTAACCAAGTGACTGCTCTAGAAGGGTGTTAATAAAATATAGCGTCTCGATGTAACTTGACAGTGTTGTAGCAGTGTAGTAGTAAAGTAGGTAATGTGTAGTAGTGACACATGACTAATGTATCGTCGAGTAACTGTCAATTGATTTGGTTCGAGTGAACCACTGTTGAGCAGTAATTTAGAATTGACATATTTTCGATCGAGTTACCTCAGGATTCCAATTACACAGGTTTGTTTTAAATGACGCTTTGCACGCCCCAGTGCGAAGGGCGCCCTTGTCACGATACGTATGAAACAAGATAAATTATGTTCTTGATTGCATGCGTGCTTATTACGCTTTTATATTTACATAACGAAAACGCAAATTCCGTTTATTACCGGGATTGTGTATGCCCTTTTTAACAGTAAAATACTAAAGGGAGCCTGTGTTCTGTTCTAAAGTACGTTCATTACGCGAAATTTATGCCAATCATTACCATTCGCCTTGACACCCGGATATGATATTTTGGGATATATCGCGACTATGCCCCGATTATTGGGACCTGTAGAGGCGTCCACGCTTATCCGCGTTATCGCCTGCTTGGGAGCACAAACACCTGAGCGCTCAGTTATAGACGCCCATAAAACCTGCTAAGTATCATTTAACTTCGCCTTCTGTTTTGGATTATTATTCTACTTTGTCATTGTAAAAAGTTGCATTTCATGTACTTCGCTAACCACCCCTATTTTTAAGCATGTGTTGTGTTACATATGAATGTTTCACATTGCCACATAAAGCATTTAAAATCTCTACCTACAGGAACATTTGTAATAATCGCAACGCCAGCCGCATCAATAAATAATTTCGTCGCCCGATTGAAGACGGTGATAATGGGCAAAATATATACATACTTTAAGGTTATGTCTTGAATTGGTACTAAATCAATTAAGTAGTAAATTGGTTGTTTTTTGTAATTTCACCCTACATTAAATGATGTAAGTTTTATTTATTAGCAAGGAATAATTAATTATATCTGACACTTCGTTAATAATAAGTGAGAAAATAAAGATGTAATGTATAGACGAGACAGTTTTTGTCTGGTTTTGCATAGAGATATCGTTAAAAGGAATTAGCCAACTGGAGTAATTAACTAGGGATCCCTTCGCGATTCTTGTGTCTAACATGCACTGTGACAGCTTCGAGGTGACTCTTGCTATGCCAGATCATTAATTTATTTTACAAATCAGCTTATTCGAACCCCCAGAGCTCCTTTAAATTTTTAGGCAAGTTCTTATTATGAGGGTGCTTCGTAAATGAGAAGAGCGCGATAATCCCGCTCCTACTAATTACTGCACGATGCAACCCTTCCATATACGTCTGGAAGTTTCTCCACCGTGTAATTGTAATAATTTTATTTTGGACAACATAATCGGTACTTTTAACCCCGTCGATGTAAATGAAAATGGAATGATTTTAGTTAATCATGAATCATGTATTTAATTATTAAAATACGTAATCTCTCTTGCAAGCCAATGTCCATCATTGTGGTTTCGCCATTACATTTGCATATATAATAAATAATCCCGATTCAATTAAGCGTAGCTTTGTAGTCAGGTCGTTGTTCTTCTTAAATCCCTGTAAATGGCCCATCTGGGAACATCATTTGAAGGCTTATCCCTTGGTCACTCAGGTTTTCGTGACAAATGCACGTAGAGTTGATTAAAAAATTAAATTGTATGAGATTTATTTACACCATCTCAATGTTTAATTTAAACTTGATTGATTTATTTACCTGCAATTTAATTAATAATTTATTAGTATAGGTTACTAACAATTAAAATGATTTGTGATTTTAAGATCGTTAAAGTAAAAACCTATTGTGTAAAAGGGATTGAAAGCAATTTTTTTTCTATTTTACCTTGGTCTGTATACATAATAGCCTTAATTGGCTACTAAGACTTACAAAAAGACTAAGAGCTTGTAATTGCCGAGATTGATTCACTATTAAAGCATTCAATTAATCTTTTGTACGACTTCTATTGCTTGCACAGTCATATATATTTTGTAATAGGGACTACTGGTTATTTATTTGTATTAGAAATCTTGCTTTGTTTGTTAATCAGTTGAGGGTAACTTCAATCAAAAGAAATTGATAAATAGACTAAATACATTATTTTATAATATATAACATTAAACAAAGATCTCCCACACTATGAAAAGGATTTGTCGCTCTAACAAAGTTTTAGTAGCTATAACTTCAGCAGAGTTTTTTGCTGCTACAACAAAGTTTATACTGCCGTAACCAAATTTTTTCTGACAAATTTGTTGAATCATCAAACAAATCTGTATCAATAAAAATTAGATGACTCAACAAGATGATTGATAGATGATGATAAATAAATGAAGAAGAACGCGAATAAGAAGAAATAAAAGAAGAGATGTCAATGAAGCAGAAAAGAGAAATAAATAAAACAGTTTGAATAAATTTAATAAAATCAAGGCAGATAATCTATCAAAAGATAATTAAGAGATAAAATTAGTTAAAAATATAAAAATCAATAAATGGAAGATTAATTGATTATCAAATCAAAAGTTAAAAACGCATTAACGACTATTATATTAAGTCAATTGAAAATAATGTTTGTCTACTTATAAACCCCAAATGAGTAACATCAAAGTTTTCTCTCACGTAAAATTAAATTAAATTTCTTTCGTACAGTGATCAATAGTGAAGATTATCAACAGGCAAGTGACGGTAAAGCAACTCAAAATAATCAATAGATAAGTGGTTTAGGTAGTGTAATTCGATATTATTCATATCAAATTTTTTAGAAAAACCAAAAAATGCACGAAACACTTTTTAGAACTTAGTTCTATTGTATACTTAGTTCATAGTTGATAAATCTAGTTTATCGCCTGATGATGCCATAAAATGGTGAAAACGTTTGCGATAATATACATACGGTGTATTTATACTGTGTTAACTTAAAACATTTTAGTTCTAAAAGGTGTTTTGTGCATTTTTTGGTATTTCTAAAAAATTTGATATAAAGCAACTCAAGGTTATTTCGACAAATCTTTAATCGGTTCCATCAACGAAGATGACTTTGTTTAGTTTTTTATTTAGTTTAAATCGACGCTTAAATACCGGCCTTAAGAGTTTTTTTAACAAAATTACCGGTGAACCCACTAATAAGAACCCTCGGTTTCAAAAGCTGAAGGTTTGTGTATCAATTCTGGGATTGGTTTTATAAAATATAACAAGAATTTTGTACTTGTTCTGAAATATGTTAACAGGTTGCGACAGTGCGCACCGGAGGGTCTGAAAGGTATGGATTGGAAAATTATTCCACGGTAATTCGATAGACTTCAATATGGCTTAAAATTTTAAATATAAATTACACAGAAAGGGCAACAAAATACAATCCTCTTTTACTCTTCTTTGTATTTAATTATATATCTAGCATACAATTGAAAAACCTAGTAAGTAAGTTACTAAAAATCGAGTAAATGACTTATTGGAATAGCGTCTTGAAAACGAACCAAAACCCAAAAGAGTCAAAATTCAAAATTTTTGCACACTGTTTTTTTTTCAATTATTGTGGTATAGCCCACTACGAATATCTTTCTACTAGTCCTGAAAGTCGGGGTGAAAATCATTAAAAAAACCACTTTAAAATTACGTATCCCTAATCTGATTTTTTTTTATTTTACCGTAACTCGTACTCACCACGAAAAAAAAGTATTGTTACAGCTTTAAAAAAATTGAGAGAACGAAAAAAACAAACATGCAATTTAAAGTATGAAAATAAACTGTCTATTTCTAAAATGAAGTTCTCTATCTGTTTGTATATTTTTTGAATGTTTCTCTGGGGTTTTTATTCAAAATTTAGTTAAGGTTCGGCCTGTTATATTTGTAATCAATTAATTTTATTATATATGTTTAACAAACTTTTCAATTAATTTAAAAATAATGTTGCTATTATACATATGATCTCATGTTATATTAATTGATGTTATACCCTGAAGATGGTTTAATGTAACTGAAACCAATAGGCAAAGATGTATTTATTTAATACAAAAAGATCTCATTTTGAAAAATAAAAGGTGTTTATTGTACCTAGTAAACCGATAGTCATATCAGTTTTATTTTTAATAAATTCATGGTTTAAATCTAATTCTTTATAACTTTTATGATTTTTTCCAAGAAAATAAAAATGTATTACCGATGTATTTTGAGTGTTCAATTGGAATTAGTCAACTCAATTTGTAATAAATTAACTTACTAGCTTCTTTGGTTGTACAAAGTAGATAATACCACGCCAATATTGTGTGATGTAATATTAATATAGTAGCCTAATGTTAAGACTACATTGTACTTTTATTGCATTTAAATATTGCCTCAATATGCACAATCAATAGTGTATCAATATTGACACGATATATAATAATCAATATAGCACCCGCATATTGAGACAACATTGTACCAATATTGCCATAATGTAAGTTGGCAATATCGGATTGATTTTCAAAATTGACCCAATTTTGTACTACACAATCTTTTAGTTCAAAATTAGTCCATACCCCAAAAAAGGATCAGCCTAATATAGTACATTATATATTATTATTGACATCTATGTGTCTCTGCACCTGCACATTCACAGTAAGTAAGGCTGCTTTTGTACTCATTCCGTTTCTGAAACTAAACTCTGTATCCTTCGCAAATAATAGATAAAAGAATAGTCAACTATATTATTACAACTTTTATAATAAATACAAAACAATATAATATATCAAGGTGTCAAAATCAATTGTAAGAAATTGCAACAAAGAACCGAATGCTGTGCTGAATTATATTGCATCTTTTAATCATATCAAAATTATTGAATTTTTGTAATTCATGTTTATTTATGCATGAACCATTATATTTTACTTTATTTTGTTTTTCATTACTTTTGTGATAATGTACATATTATTTACTTAAAAACAAAGAAAATTTATGAGCTATGTGAATAAGATCATAGAAAAAGTTAATGTATGGACATGAATGGATTTTAAAGTACCGCGCGGCTTGAAAGGACACAAATATTACTGGCCATTAAATGACATTTAGTAGTGAAACTATGATGGTAACAACAAATAGCTATATTCTTGCATGCAATAATTGAATAAAAATAAAAATGCATTGCACTATAAATAATGCTGAAATGATAGTTTAGCTATCACATAAATACCTAGTTAGATATATAAATGGTTCTTTACTTATATACAAAGTATTTTTTTTTATGTAAATGAAAGGTTAATGTTTTGGAATGTCCATTGTGTAAGTATATTTCATTTAATTGCTCAGAGCCACCATCAGAAATTTGTTTCGTTATTCTTTGTTATGTATTTGTATAGCATTAAATGAGTGTGTTTTAGTGGTTGTACGTGAAGGGTGAGTCACAGAATATGATTGCTTTATGAATTTTCCAGTGACCCTAAACACATTGTCCTAACAGTCACTTTATAACTTACGGCCTGAGAGGTACTCATTGGCGATTTCAATTTTTTCACAGATTTTAATAAATAACTGACTGTATAACAATTTTAAGTTGATCACATTGTTAACAATTTAGGGGGGTTAAATAGTAGAACCTGCACACGTGCATATTATGTTCCCTATATCAGGTATAAGAACTTATTTAGGTCGACTTATTATGTCTCGATTACGTTCAAAAAATAAAACTAGTCTGAAATTAACCGACCTGTTATGTCCATCAAGGGACAATGGTATAAATTTTTGATGACTTGTGTTTTTGCTTTTGTATTTGGACTCTCAAAAACTATTACGCTAAATCCCATACATTGTAACTATTGTACCCCAATTTTCGTTAAAGAAATAAATTGATTTTATTACTTGTAATTTTCTAAAACTTACAACAGGTGTGCAACCTGTCCTATTTTGTATTCTGCCTAGCTATTCTACTTAGGGTGGTACAATTGTTACATAAGCAACAATATGAAAGGACTTATAATTCAGGATTAATCCTGGCAAAATCTGTAGTATTTTTTATAGCTACACAACTAATACAAACGCTTTCAGACCTTTTAGTGTTATAAAAATAAAGGTTTGTTTTCGTAGCGTGTCAAATGTTATAAAAGAAGTTCAATCTGACACCCCAAAGTGACATACGTTTTTGTTTTAATTAGTACATTTCAAAAAAGCGCATGAGTCAAAATAAATAACACACTTCCTTTTTTATTCCGCTACACCCGCAATTTTGGAATTTTCTTTGTTTTCCGAACACATCGCACGAGATATTTATTTTCAGAACTCTTACACTAAACGCGTAGAAGCTGCGGGAGTACTTTGACAATAATGTACCTAATACATTCCACACTATTTTTAAAGTATCAGCAAGTGGTCACTTTTTGTAAATTCCTAATCTATTTCCTTCCTACTAATTGTCTAAATATAACTTTTTAGTTATTTTTCCAAAATTATAAAGAAACTAATTATGATCCATCTGTACAATGATGGGTGGCCGTTTTCGAACTCGTACATAAGTCGACGATTCAGCCTATGGATAATATTTCAATAATATTTCAATATCTCAAAGTGGAACGTTTGCAATGATTCGAAACTCACGCCAAATGGACAACATAAGTTCAGAATAAGTCTTAAATTACGAAGATTATTTTCTTACTTATTTAGTGTCAAAAAATAAAATCTATCTATCTGTTTAAGTAAGTAATTAATTATTTCCGTTAAGCTACAAAAATGGGAGAATAAATTTTCTTTTTAATTTATTATTTCTTTTTCACGTTTTCTCAACCCTCACTTATTTACCCCTATTATCACAGCTTAATTACTAACGCGAGCTAAAAGTTTAAATATTGTATTTATAACAGAGCTTAAAAATTAAAACTTCTAGTAAATTTTCTTTTGGAAAGTTAACATGCAAAACTAAATAATTACATTTTTGCACAAATTATAACCTAACTTTTATAAATACATTAATATATTTAGATATATAAAATTTCTTAGGTTATAAGTATAACGAACTATTCTGATATATTGCCAGTCTTTTGCGATAGCTTCATTAAACTCTTTGACTCTTCCTTAATTGAAGCAACATTAATATTCAACAACATAGGTCACAATAATATATACTGTGAAACGGCGATTATTGCACATAATACTTTCTTTAAATCGGTTGAAAATTTTCCGCATTGTAATCAGTAGATGAGCCCCAGAGCTGAATACCTGACTTTAACCTGAATTAATGAGTTTGTATATAAGAAATTAATTTTCAATTAAAAATTGTGATTCTTTAAATCCGAAGGTATCTAATGCCCCAAAAAATAATTATTCATAATTAATCTAATAGAATTATTTTGGATTTAAATAAAATTCTAATAGATTTTTTAAGGGCCACTATAATATAAGGTAGAAGTTTTTTTGTTTAATAAAGAAATATTTTTTTAATTTCATTATTATAGACGAATTATTCGACTGTCCGTCATGAATTATTCGACAGTCCAACGCGAATTAGGGCTAAGAGGTAATATAATTCTACTTCTATGAAGACTTAGTACTTTGTAATAGTTTTAAACCTTTTGCATAAAAACTGAATTTAGAAATACTTGAACAATTCAATCCGTATAAAAAGTTGAGAAAAAAGTAAATCTTAACCTAATTAACCTAATAAATGAAAATAAATAATAGAAAAAAATCCTATTGACAACCCGTAACCTTTATTGGGAAGCGAAAATAAGAATTCATTGAAAAGTCAAAATTAATCGAATTATCCAAAGGACAGTAAACCTCGATAAGCATCGGCTTATTCGGCTCTCTCCCTAACTACACCGTTAATATTATAAATTATTTTAAGTTTACTTTTCCAAAGATTCCATCAAGTTTTGTAAATTTTGCCAATAATTATCCGTTAAGATCTTTTTTAGGTTATGATACCCATAAGTTATTTATATGACCTGGAGTAGCATTTCTTTCCAGTATTCTCACCAGTTGCTAATTTCCTTGTAATGGTACTACTCGAAAAAAAAACAAGAAAGTAAAAATTCTAAATGCAAATTGGCTTTTTGTTTGTATTCGTATAATTTGTTGGGCATGCATTAGCTGGAACATAAATGGTTAAATGTATGGAATTAGGGAATCCATGTAAGTGTGTAAGAATAAAATTGCATAAAATAATTAGGAAAAAATGAACTACTGCATGATTACCAACCCTACAAAGAATGGAAAGCGTGATGTCAATGTTATAATGATAATTATTAAAAATTCTTACATAATAACTAATTTGAAAATATAAAATTGTAGGCTAATTTTTGAAATACAGAAATCTTTATGTTATTTATTATCCTTTAAGTGTGTTTTAGCTTTGTTAAAAATTTAATAATGAAAAGATTTTATCTAAATATAATGGTGAGCCCGGATAACCAAACGCTTAGCCGCGGTACTCTTTGAGAACCCTTCTATCGTTTTTGATGATTAATCAAACGAAGGAATATTAATTTCTGGATGTCGTACTGACCGTCCGAGCCCCGATGCGCTCTTCATTTGCATGTGCACAAGTAACACAGTAATGCGGGCAGTGGCATATTCAAATAATAATTGGCAATGACGATGACCAGCATAAGTCAAATATATGCTCTTTCTCAGGGAGTCAACTAATGGATTCCACGTGCTATCTATCCAAAACTGCCATCAAAAAGAACAATCGTCACGCCCTCCACACCAGGATCGAATTTTATAATGCAATTTTTCTTTTTGTGTCGTATTACCACCAAATCAATAAACAAGTTCGACTTGGCAAACCCCGAACGGGACCTGAGTAGTTTTTTGAAATATTGACAGTTATTATTCTCTTGTTCCATAGTGGAAGATGTGCCTATCAAATTTCGGTAACTAATTTAAAAGTTTAATTTTGAAAAACAATTTTGGAACGGTGGGGAAGAAATGGAGCAAACCTTAAAAGTAAATTGACATACAATTAACGAAAGCAATTTTCGGAAAGCATATCATATCGGTTGAGAGAAGTAATTGGAATTTTAGCGAGATTCCCTGTTTTACCTCGTACAATGACTTTAATGAAGGGATGAACTTAGAAGGAGCGGAAAGTGATTGCACACGAGTGCACTTTAATACAGCACATCAATTAGTGTATCAAGCAGAGCGTGAGAAAACAAACAATTATTTGCGATTCGAGAAGCATCCCTTAAGTGTGCGCTTGTCATAGTCATCCGGATCGGGCACCCCTTCCGCCCTTGTGAAGTTAACTGACCACTGACCGCATCGCTGCCGGTCACCAACGTTCGCCGCATGTATGTGTGTCAATTTGTTGGATATTAACGGGACACAAAAGGTCCTAGCTTTTCATACAAGTTGTTTACTTCAATATTAAGGAATCCCTATAACAACGTATCATTATTTTTGATACGAGCGATTGGTTTTCGATCCCGAAGTCCGTGGGTTTCAGATTACTTTTTGATTGAAGAAATACAGGTACGTATATTGCGATGAGCACTTTAACAAGGACATGCGATCCTTCTGTCATGCGGTCATCTCGCGTTTCGACGTTATCTGACAGATACCAATGTTTGAGATATCTGATTTCGTGGACAAGCTTTTGTTTTGTAAAAAGCTCCCTTGTTTTACGCAACATGCTTAGAGAACCCTCACGCGACAACACAATAGACCGCCTATATTAACACATGTATTTTAAACAGATCGTAATAGCTTTCTAACCTGGTAAATGTACTACATGGAAGTTATCAATATTCATATCAGCGCAAATTTCCATTAACGCCGTCATTATACTTTTTAGGCGGTCATTACCTACAACTGCGGCAATCAATTACACCGTAATTACACATCAAAAGAGCTTTAAAAATATAATAGGATCTATTATATTGAACACGGTTTCATGATCAGTGTAAACGAAACCACTAAAACTTTTATAAATTTCGCAATAAAAGCGTTTAAATTATTCATTGGCCAAAAGTATATTTTTGAGGTTATGTAATTATCGCTGTGGAATATTTTAATATGTTAATTATAAAGATAAATAAATTATATGTGCTTTAAGTGGGGCTGTTAATTTGGTTTTGGTTTGCTAAAGGAGTTAGATTGTCCTCTTGAGAGCCACCTGAGGCACGGATTCTAGTTGTTAAAAGCAATGCGACGACAAGGATGCGTTTGCGTGCGTTCAGCTCCCCTTTGTGTCTAAATTGGCACCTAAACGGTTATGTACGTCTTTTGTTCAATTTACAACGCGACAATTTTTAATTTTTGTGTTCAAAGGATATAACGGGGTAGTTAGGCTTGACGGTTGAAGGGGATTAATAGAAATTAAGTAGTAAGTTACGATACTGCTCAAATCACCAATCTGTGCTATTATCAGAGACGTTCAGTTTCCGCAATTACTGCACCCGGGATTACCCACTTCCACCCGCTAACGTGAACTTTATACAAATCACCGCGATATAAATTTATAATAATGCAACAAGGGAAACGAAACGGCAACAACAACCACCATCCATATGGCCCCTAGTCCCTAATATTTAAAATCTGTTAGTTTACGATCTCCTAGTTTAAAAGAGGATTTTTCTAATAATCGGGACCCCTCTCTTAAAATTCTAAACTTGTAGACATCGCGGCTAAACAGCGTGCAACCATCTGTTTCGATCCTTCACCAATAAAATACTATAACCATAAAATAGCGTTATTAATTTTGTTTGAAGTGTTAATGTGCACATTTCTCAGGCATTTTAAATAAATCGGTGGTTTAGAGGTGCGTTTTTTGCCCGTTAAATCTAAACAGTCCGCTAGACACACATACTAAACGTACCTTCAATTATAAGACCATATGACGAATGACGAACCACTGCCGCGTGGTGAGTTATTAATGCCTGTACTACACTAATTTTACCTAGCATTAGCCGTAATGGAATCGTAATCCTCATTTGACATTATTTATAAAAGATGAAAGACTAAAAATAATTAAGCAGTATTAAAAAGTAATTATTCAAGTCTCTTGGTTAATGAGAAAAATAAATTTGGGGTGGCAGGTCTTAGGTTAGAATAATGCTAATTGCTTGTGTGACAAACCACACACAATGCATCTTCATACTGGCAGTGACCTTTATAAATGTCGCATAGGTAATTGACGTAACCTTTTACATGTCCAATCACCTATGTCGCGATAACCTTTCATTGTGACATTACATTTTACAACTTTTGGGGAGGCGCGTTTATACCCTTATGCAAAGCTTGGCTTTTTTATCATTTTCCTTTTGTAAATGCTAAGCGTGTCTTATTAGATGTAATTAATTTTGTAAACGCTTAATGCGAGATGCTAAATTCTCGCTATCTTTGTGAGAGCCCCGTGCCAATTTATTTTCAAACGTTAACATTCTTATATTTAGCCCTATTTTTTGGGTGATTATTCCTATTATTCCTGTTCCCTGTGTCGTTTGTTAGTATGAATCTCGAAATCTCTTTGTGAGTGTCTTGCATAAGTCAACACCTCCCGTTATCACGCACAAAATGAAGAAACGAAAAGAAGATTAAAATAACAAAGTTGCTATATGTCAATTACATTTTAGGCAGAGATTGATGATGTTAGATGAGACGAGCAAAAGAAAATGCTTCAGAAAATAAAAACTTAAGGTTGGTGTTGTGATAGTTGATTGCGGTCGCCACTGTCGCTACCGTAACTTTTGAAATATACATTGTTGCATTAAGAGTGAACTTCGATTATCCATAGTTTCTTCTCGCCAAATAAATTATATGCGGTTTGTCGGTTAAGTATAAATTTTAAAATTTATACGATCGCAACAGTTGATGGTGCTCGTGACTGAAGCATAATCCGAGAAAGTCGTTGTTGCCTTTTTACAGGGTTGCAACCGAACGAAGCACTTTAAACTGTCACAGAACGTATTAACTGTGTGACTTATTCCCGCTTCTGTTGCCCCAGCCATTGTAAAGTCTGCCAATATATGTTATGGCAAATATACTTTGAGTTATGGATTAAAACATTTGTGTGCATAAAAACATATTTTCAACAAATTCTAGCAAATTTAATTTTCAACAAGAAAATAACCAAGAAATTTATTTATTCTAAATATTTTATTCGCCAAATTGTCACCAACATGCCAAGTTTGAAATTAATTTTTATAGGTAAACCACTTCATTTCAGTTATGTATTTTAATTATAAATATTAATAAAAACGGTTTTATATCTATCGGCCTGTAAAATATATAAACCCTTCGGCACCCGCTATTTCACTTCATTTGCATATTAATTCATTTTTAACCCTATTTAAATTTTTTGCTATTTCCTCAACTTATAATTATCAGTATTTATGATAGGAAAATTTACAATTTAATGTTGGTATGGGTGAATGGCATTACCATATTACAATGTTGGTATTACCCTTCTTTATAAATTATTGTCTTTCAAAAATTAATTAATATGTTTCAAAATACTAGTTTCTGTTATAACCTATCTTTTAAACACTTATTATTTTTTTTATTTTAATACTTTATAAAATTTTAAAATACTCATTTACCTATACTCAGATCAATCTAAAATGTATCGATCACTTCCTCTCAGAGAATTATGATATTTTTGGTATTTTCAAAACCTTTTGTTTTTTATTCGCCTTAATGCTTGTACTCGTGACTGTCCTATTTTGTGATGCCCGTGACATCTTCAAGAAAACTTATTTTATAAAAATTAAATTTCGCAGAGTTGTATAGGTCACGGGCATTGCAATAAATGAAAGTATACTTAATTTTATATAAATACTTTATAGATGATCGGTGGCGAAACTAGGGTGGATTTACCTACATACATTATAAAATTTACTAAAAGAAAATAAAAACATTAAAATGTTATAAAATAATAATAAGTGAATAATAATAATAATAATAATAGTGTCGATTGGACACTTGTGAGAGTGAATTTTTGTTTTTTGTAATATGTTTTGTACAGGCCTATGTACAGGTGTGGTAACACCTCTATAGGTATATGCTTTTGTATGTATATACTTTGTATTCCAGTAAATAAATTATTATTATTATTATTATAAACTGATAGAAAATTTAAATATTTTAGTTCAAATTCTACATTTGCATTATTTTGTTATATTGTTATTCTTTATTTAAAATAATTTTCAAAATTACAAATACCAAAAGAAAAGAAAAAAGATAACACTAAGCATGCACACTATTATACTTTATATAAAAGAATAGATCACCAACGCATTTCATGAACAAAAAGAAGAGCAGTATAATATAAACGTAATAATTATGATATTTACTTTTATTTTAATGCACATAGTAAAATTTTGTATTATCATTTTATTTTGAATTTCTTTCTGAAAGTACACGATTGCCAAGCTGGTGCGGCCTGAAGGCCGCATTAACTAGTCATCAGTCTCGATTTATTCTCTATAAAACAATGATTTTTTTTATGAAACGGTCATTTGCTTTATATGTCAGCCGATCTACTGCTAGACTAGTTTAAACTTTCTTATGACCATCTCCGAGCTTCGGGGGACAGGTAAAGCCGTCGGCTTCGGATTAATAAAATCAACTCTTATGTAGTTAGTATAAAAAAGTTAAGAAAGTCGTTAAGGGTTTTGTTTTAAATTCTACAGATTGTTGTTTTTAATTTACTTCAAATTCAATTAGGGATAAGTAAATATCCAAAGCTTTAATGTTTTGACGGTTGTAGTAGTTTATTTTGGACCTTCATAGTAGCCTCTCTTAAGCACATTATGCGTACTGTAAAATTTTATCCTTGCAATCACGTAGCTTTTAATCTTGAACGTGTTTTTTTTAATTCTTTTTGGCTTTGCATAAGTCGAACCAATTAATTAGATAACATTGTTGGAAGAGTGCTTTGTTTTCATTACCTTTACCTATACCAAGAACCTCCCTACACCATACATTAGATTATTTAATAATTAATTATTGTTTAAATATGGGCCTTACTTAAAGTATGTATCATTTATCGCTTTCTCATTGGCTAATTTTGAACTATTCAAGATCACGATGATTTAGCTTCTGTAAAAATTATCATTTTGAAAATAAACTGTAATTTTTCATTTTAGTTTATTTTATTTTAACAGTTTACCCTTACTCTCTTTACGTTAATTTTTATTTTGAATTTGTTTAACTAACAAGCAGTTAAAAAGTAATTTTAATATTTAATAATTTTAAATTAATATTTTATTTTCTATTATTTCATTTAACTTAAAGTTTAAAAATTCTCAAATTGAAAGAAGGACTTTTTGACCCTTTAAGGGCGTCTGTATATCGTGAGTATACCGTTTTTATTGTAAACCCCAAATTATGTTCATCAATTTTAGACTGCAAAGTAGAAAATAAAATTAGTCCTGTGAAATCCGTATCCCTTTTCATCCCGCGGCTACAAGCATTATCTTGTTAGCCGATTTTCGTCCTGATGGTAGACGTAATCAAATAAGATTCATTTTTGTGTGTGCGGTATCAATGATGAATTGTATCTGGTTGCTATTGCTAATGTATTTCTTTATATCTTTGTGTATTAATTAATTGAGTTAAATTTTATCTGCGACCGAACGCTTGTCTCAGTTTGTGTGGTTAGGAGAAAACTATACCATTAATGGGACAGGCTTTTAACAGGATACTGAATATGAGCTAATCAATTTTAGCTGTGATTTCAAAATTATTTTGTTTTACAAAATTTTATATTCTATAACGAACTTTATGAAAACATTTTGATAAACTGTTTCTACCTCTGCTCTGAACTAAATTTGCTTACTTCTATGTATTTGAACACAAGTAAAAACAAATCTAAGCTTAGCTTAGCAATCAGTTCCTATTCACCCGAATTTTGATTAGTATGCTGTTTTTTTGAAGTGAAGATCAATTTTTGGGAATCTGATTCAATGGATTACAAATTTAATTTTTTCCTGAAAGTTTCCATTTATCGTTTTTAACGGCAAAAGAAATGAACATAAAATGTAAACAATGTAGGTACCTGCTGGTGTTATGCATGGTTTAGCCGTCTAAAAAGACAATGTATAGCTGGTGCGATGTTTACGTTCACATGTGTTAGTTATTAATTTACTTCTATCAGATTTAAAATTAATTATTTTTGTACATAAATAATTTTACCCTTATAGGAAGCTAGTGTCAAATGTTGCAAGGAAATAACAAAACAGACTGATTATTTAAAAAATCATGATTGTTTGATATTAATCTTGGCATTGCTCACATAAAATAGTTTCCGAAATGATGAGGTAATTTTGACAGGACACGCACACTTAAAAGGCGTGACGAGTATATATGGCAATTTACATGGTTAGATCACGAATATCTTATTTGTTTTCTATAAACTAAAAAAATAATTAGGTTAGAATTTTTTCAAAAAATTAGTGCGGTTAATGTGGCATCGCGTATTGTATACAGTAATCGATATTAACGGTTGACAAATTTTTAATCAAGTCATTTCGATCAGAATTTGTGTGCGGCATTAAACATTGAATTGTTTAAATGTGAGTGAAATTAAAATGCGGTATGGGGGGTACGTGTCGTAAAAATTTAATTTAAAAAATTTAAATTGTAGGAGTTAGTGGAAGCGTGGAAGAAATATGTGACGGACAATAGGCTAGGATTAATAATCCTCGTCAAATCCTACAATATTTTATATATTTTATGCAAACACTGTCAGTGACAGTAATGTTTAACAGAATCTCTGAAAGGGTAACCACTATCACTGGGGGAATGCGAATTGTCGCTAAGTATCCCATTCGAATCCTAACCGTTCCGAAGTCTATAATCCCCTGCATTACTACCAGCAGTGCTCTATTTTACACGTGTGCCCTATAACACTACAAAATGCCTTGGCAGTGTCGCCGAATTCGATTTAAAATTATTACGTCTTTCCCCAACCGCTTCATCTCCTAACTAATGGTCCTTCCAGCAAGTTTTATTATGTCGCTAATAACATTATGTCAGAGACACGATTTCTTCGTAACATTAGTTGGTTATTTATCAATGGCTATAATCAACCACACTGTCAAGGATGATTGACTTTCTTGTCATAGGTGTCTCACCTGCCGCTACTTTTACACGCATTCAGATTTTCTTGGCATCGCAATACTTCATTGTGCCGTTCACCTCCTTTAGATATTATCATCTGCAATATTAATTACAAGTTATTACTGTGTAAACATTACAAACGAGGTGCGGTTTGCAATAGCATTATCTTTAATTACTTTTTATTCAGCCTTTGGACGTAATTGTAACTTGTGGAAGAATAATAGCGAAAGGACCAACAACATGCGGAGCGTGCGATCGCGGTGACGTTTGCAAAACTTCACGTTACACTCGAGTTTTCCAATAGCTCTAAAGAGCAATCGAAGCTTTGTTAGTGTCGCAAATCGCAATTAGCCATCGCGACTCGGCACGGACCCTCTCAAGTGACACTCTTCCAAGCAATTAACTTTTAACGTATTCGTTCAACGTATCGAGTGGATGTTACTGCATATAATAATAATTTGAAGTGGTTAGGGATTTTTGAAAAAGTTTTTGTCCGACGCCAATTCAATATTTGCTTCTTATTCGAGAGTGATTTAATTCTAGGCGATAGGGAAAAATCAATATCAACTGTGTAATCCCAAATAATGTTTGGTACGATAACTGGCTTATAGTATAAGCAAGCAGGTTGTTCCTATTTTTATGGTACTTTTTATGTTCAAACAAATAAAATTGTTTATAGATTGTGGAGATGCCGTTTTCTTTTGACGACGCATTGCGATAATCCGGAGAAAGCAGGCTTTTGTGCTAATATTTGCATCTAGCGTCATCAAAGATAAAAATTATTTATCGTGGGGGTGCGGAATCCCATCAGTTTTCCTTTTATTATTACAAAAGGTGATTTCGGAGAGCGCACAATAAAATATTTTATCGCGACTGCTATTTAAATTTTAGCAGAGTGCAGGTTTATGCCTGATATATAATCTTCTTTTTGAGTAAGCATATAAGAAAAGTTTTAAAATAATGCCATTTTATTACTCTTCTTTAGATTCATCTGTTACATTTCAGCAAGAGAGGTTACTTTGCATATTTAATTCTGAAATACAGCAGCACCGAGGAAGATATATCTCAGAACAAAAGGGTTTTATTGAGCAAAGTGTTAACTCACTCATGTGTTGAGTGTGGAGTGCATGAATCACCAGTGGCGTCTCCAAGTCCGCTGGCCGCGGTATTGTAATGCGCCCTGTAATGACCGTCGTCAAAGGGTTTCATGATGAACAACATAGGGGCGGAAGTAAAAATAACCTTCGATATGCAAATTCATGTGCAGTTATTCACCCAGTTACACACCCCTCCTCTAGATGAATTATGTTCACAATTTTAATTTTATTTACTTATGGGCAAAATTTTTATGAAGCGTTTAAAACTGTTATTACAGTTACCAATTGCGATAGCGTAAGTTCAAATAGCCGCCTATAAAATTAATTGGCTCTAACTCGTAAATCTATAAATTTACAATTTCCTGCATTATATGAATTGACTGCATTATGTTTGCTATCTATATGACCGGCTCTAATTATTATTTTTTATTATCCTACTGCATCACTTACTATTATCATAACTTACAGCAATTATTTTTATTGTACTTTCGGATATCAATTTTATATATGTATACTTATCAAGTCCACTTAAATGCCATATCATATAATGACCGACCAAAGCACTGCTCAACCAAGCTACTGTTTTGCAAAAAAATATTTGCTAAGTGAAACTAACTTTAGCAAAATCATTCATTTAGATGACCACCGTGAAGTTAGCCTAACATTTTGATATAACAAAATATGGAATCGTTAGGTCGTCGCTAGGTCTTGAATGATCGTCCGGTTTCATCATTAGGTCGCTTTTACTTTTTTCAAAACAAAATTTTCTTGGTAAGTTAGCCTTCCCGTTAACAGGGCCGCCCTAAGATATAGGGATATAAGATTAAGATTGCAGCGCCACCGTGTAAAAATGTGAACTAACTTAAAACACATTCGTGGGACGGCAGTGCTTGTGTTTTATGGTGTTTTGAGAGTTTTTCATTCTTTTTTCCAAGCAAACTTGTTAATTAGTTTTTATTTGTGCTAAGACAATTTACGGTTAGTGCTAAGTAGTTCATCTTCCTGCAGTTACATAGTATATATACGGTTAGGTGAGTTTTAGATCGCTTATTTCAACGTGGGTGTTTATGTTTAATTTTAAAAATTTGCAGATATGTCAGAATCTTACGAATTAAGATTAAGTCTTCTTGACTATCTAAAGACTCTTCAAGACTATCTTGACTAGAGACGGTCGTCAGCTAGAGCTGTTAAGTGCGTTGCTGCTAATGCTGAATGCCTGGTTCGACTCCGAGCTCAGTAAAACTTTATTCTGACCGTCTCCCCTTGGAAGGCAATGGCAAACCACCTAGGTGTAATATGCCTGGTACATCCTCTCTGGAGATGAAGTGTATACACTTCCCGCCTGTTCGGAGCCCGTGTTAAGCAGTAGGTCCCCTATGTGTGTGATAATACTTCAAACGCACAACACAGACATAGGAGAGAGTTTGCCAACGTCCGGAGGACCGGATATGGCACATGAAGAAAAAGACTATCTAAAATATTTAGAGGGATCTGAAACATCTAGATGTGTTTATGAAGGCCTCGTGTAAAATAATCATCTTCTGTAAAATGTAGTAAACACACTTTCATAAACTTTGTCACAGTTTTTTCTATTTTTAAATTTTTAATCCACATTTTTTCACATCTACCAATTCCTGAATTCCCATTTTATTTACCACGCGTGTTTTGTATTTTTCAGCTGTGGGGAATAAATGGAAACTTAATTCCGAATTTTCCTTTGCCTAAGATGAACATTGAGGCACTGAACAATACTGATTAGCACTCATATTGAATTATATATAACAAAATTTAATTTATCGCCGAAAACTTTTAAAATTACTACTACAGCATACGCAAAACTAACAATACTACTCATTTAACTTAGTTCGCCAAATTTCCGCTAGGTGCCGTGTTGCTTATCACTACATCCCTATACGACGCTCCTGGGCTACTAAATTCATACAAAAATAAAAAATATATACAGGATCTCTCCGGATACACTTTACATAACTTATGGTGAAAGAAAACACTTTTCTAAGGAATATTTTTTACCAATTTTTTTTATAAATTCAAGCCTTCGAGAGTTAGGGCTCTTTAAAGCATTTTTTTTAAATTTCTACTTACACGTTGCCATCGTTCGGAAAATATTAATTTTTTAATAAAAATTAATTAGTGCTTTTTTAAAAAGCGTGAAGTAATCTACAAACTAGATTCAACTATGTTTTGTTTAAAATCAACGGATTTTGAGTTATGAATAAAGTACGGAACAAAATGTGGAAAAATTGGAGCTTTTTTTATTCTGTTTTTTTTTCAAAACCCTATATCTTTTAAACGAAACATTTTACAAACATTTTGACGCCTCATTCCGGATAGGAAATTTAAGGGACTACAACTTTCGTTTAGTAAACATTTTTGAAAAACCAATCCAATCAATCATAAAAAACCCTTTACACGCTCTCAGTGGAATAAAGTGGAAACCGGTAGGAAATGGATTGATAAGGATTGGTCGCGTATGTTCATCGTTAGGTCGTCATTAATTTGTTCATAATAAATTAAAATTATATCAAATTTTTTTTGAAATTTTATTAGATTTTTTCTTTTTAAACATATTTTAGAAAGATTTAAAAAAACAGCTTGTCGAAATTAAATGCGCGAGATCACTAAAATATAACAGCTACCTAATTTTAAACAAAAAATTTATTAAATATTTAAATCCATCGTAAAATGCTACTAAATAGAAAATTGAATGATGAATGATGTGGTGATGTGGAAAAACGAAGTATTTCTTACTTTTTGGACTAATCTTTATATTGTATAAAAGTTTGGGTAAGAACGGACTCCAACACCAACAGTTGATTTTCAACACATCAATAATTTTCTATAAAATACATACACGCGACCGATCTTTAGCAGTCTTTAGCCGTTTCTCTACCGGTTTCCACTTTTATGTCATCTAAATTGTTTAAAGCGGAGGCTAAATGGCCAAGAGAATTTTTCAAAAATTGAATAACTGTTTTTAAAAAACTAAAAGCGAACTAACGATAAAATCCGACAATTTTTCAAGACCTAACGACGACCTAATGATTTCAGATTTTTTTACAACAAAATTTTATAATATTCTTACTTTTTAATCTTATTTTCACACCTATATTTTTATTTTTGTTTAGTGCAAGCACAATAGGAACATAAAATTAAAATAAGTGGTTTAGGTAGTGTAACTCGATATTAATCATATCAAATTTTTAAAATAAACCAAAAAATGCACAAACACTTTTTAGAACTAAAATGTTTAAATGTTTTTTGGTTTATTCTAAAATTTGATATAAACATAAAATTGTAATTATGTTACAAATAATTTAATAACGACCTATCGATAAACATACGCGACCAATCCTCATCAGTTCGGTTTTCACTTTTATTTAATACAAATCGATTAACGGCTTGGCGCAGTTTAGGCGCAATAAATCAGAGTTCTGAAACTTTGAACAGAATAGATGAAACTTATTATACCACAGAAACAAAAATATAGCTAAACAGTACACTAAGAAGGGAGAATCGGCTCCAAAAAGAGCAAAACTGTTTCTTCGGCTGAGAAAATGATGGCGACTGTTTTTTGGGATAGTCATGAAGTTATCTTCAAAAATAAACAATTATTACAAAACGCATTATTACTTGACAAGCTAAAGACATAAATTGCGGGAAAACAGTAACATTTTCAGGAAAAAGTTTTGTCTTACGATGACAATGCGCTGTCTCATACCTTAAAGGTTGTAATGGTAAAAATCAACAAATTACAATTTAAATTGCTTGAACACCCTTTTTACTTTCAACATCTAGCCCCAAGCAACTTTTTTGTTCCCTAAGCTTAAAGTTGCGTTCGGAGGACAGAGATTTTCGTCAAATGAAAAGCCCATCAGTTTTGCGAACAACTATTTTGCAGAGAAAGTACTATTTGAACAAATTAAAGAGATAGAAGCATCGCTGGAATAAGTGTATCGACTTACAAGGAGACTATTTAAAAAAATAAAGTAAAATTTTAAGAAAAAAATTCTTGCTTCTATGTTAGTTCGGAAACTTTTCAGACCACCGTACTTACTATTTATTACCTGATATTTTACACAATAAAGATAAATTTATAGATTATAAATTAAAATTTGAGATTTAGAAATTTTTTTAATAAATTTTAAAAAATTCAAAATATTTAATAAATATACTTAATTATCTAAGTCTTAATTGATCTATAAATAGATACGTTTTCACAGCACATAACCCGACTAGTTTTCTGACGTGCAGAAATGTACTCATAATCATTATCGAATATTTTTATGCAATTCTGTGTATCTCTGTACCTTTAATAGGTTTTTGAATTGATATCGCCAATAGAGGATGTTTTAGCCGGTAAGAATCCGACACTTCCACTAAGGATCAAGTTTAAAATTATTAATATCCTAATTATTAAATATCTAAAATCGGTTTTAAAACATCTTGCGACTTTATGCGATGCCTAGATTATTTCTAAACTTTTTAGTAAGTATATGTATTCATGAGCGACAGCGAACTAGCCTGATGCCTAAACCCCCAACTTAGAGAACATTTGCCTTCCCCATAGCCCCCCCTTCCATATAGTAGCAGTATAGCGTAAAGCCTACACCGACCGATTCGGAAGTGGGAAACTACGGTTTGAATCCTCGTGGCGTCGGATGCACTGCTGCGATCTAAAGTCTAATATAGATTAAATACAAAGACTTTATGGGGATGTAGTCGCAACAAAAACAGTTAGGCTTAAATTTATTATTATTCCATCTTAAACTACGACATAGACGAAAACATCGCAGCTAATTAAAATAAATTACTATTATATTGAAAAAGCTGTAAAGCTATTTATTACAAATAAAAAATCTAAGATTAGTACATCATATGTATATTACGATGCCTCCCTGTATAGATTTTGTAAAAAAGTTTTTAAAATATAAATGATTCAATTTTTAATTTTTTTGTGGGTTTGGGTGAAGCATGCAAATATTTGTGAGCACAAGACTCTTTTTATTTCAAATATTAATTTAATTTTGTATTGTTTAAAATTTAGTTATAATTTAATTCCAATATGGTTGATAATTTTGTTAACATTTAATATTTATCGTACTTGCGCCTGGCTGCTTACAGCTAGCCACCTTGTTAAACAAATTCATTGTGAAGCAATTTCCAACATCACCATAAAAGTTCCAATTTCTTCAGCATTTCACAAATTAATTAAACAACTTTTAATTTAAATAAAATCACTTTAATTATATCAAAAATATTAAAATATCAAAAATTATTTTGCAGCAAACATAAATTGCGGCCGGTTTCGTTCTTCATAACGGCATGAGCCCCTTGTACCTACAGCACGATTACCAACATCGTAACCAAAAACAAAATATTATAAATTTTTTATGTACAGTATGTTACAAAATTAAAAATTAAAACAATTCAAAATAATTTACAAAATAAATAAAACAGAATTTTTTGGTTTCAATTTATCATCTAACCCACCATCAAAGAGACTGTGGGTTAGTGTACTTTTGAGTACAGGTTGATGCAATTTTTGTTTAGTTTCCATAAATTTTGCCGGATATAGAATTTTTATTTTATAGAAAGGTATACAAGTTCACTGGTCGGGAGTTGTCGGGTCGGAAAGTATTATTATCATCTTATTTTATATTCCATTTAAAAAGTAATTGTTTCTGCATAAAACAAAAATTTGCTGTTATATACATGAAATTATCTGCACGTCTAGCTTGGTTTACTACTATAGTATTCGTATTAATATACAATTTTCTTACGTTCTTATTACAATTAACATAACTAAATAAATAATATGTATTAAATTAGCTTAAATACAAAGTGTAACTTAGTCATTTGTTGAAAGTACTTGACAAGTTGAAAATTTAATATACTACATAATACCTAATTTAAATCAAAAGTACTAATAAATTGAAATCTCTATACGAACAACTTTAATAACATCTAAATATTTCCTGTTAACCCTCATTTTGCTAAAGGTGAAGGGTCGATGTACTCTTTAGCAGTATGTACCATCATTGTTCTCAATTAGTGACTAATAGGTACGTTACTTAAAATTCATCAACTTTTATAATACATTAATTTAATAATGTAATTTTTTTAATTTCTAATGCCATTATGTAAATTACATTCTGAATAAATATGCAATAACAACAACAAAAATAATTTACACAATATATTAAAGTGTATTTAGGTAAATTTAATATTTAGCAGCGCAAAAACAAGGTTATTTGTCTTTAATCCTAGACAAATTAGCGTGTTTTATTCGGAAAAATGTGACTTTTTGCTGCTGTTCCATCAAATCTATAAACTCATCGCAGAAGGTCTGTAAAAACTTGCAAAAATTTTCTCATATGTCTCAGATGAACATCGAAAATTTTTGTAAATTTTTAAATATATTTCTCAAAATAATTAAAATGTTTTGATAAACATTTCGCTAGTAAATAAGTTTGTTTAATGGTTTGAATGATCCGGTCTTTTAATTAATATAAAAATGAATAAAGTGTAGTAAATGCAATTTGGTAGCTCACCTGCATGGTTGCATAAGCCATTACTACTGAGTCATTATTGGTCATTTATCACTATCGGTGCTTAATTGCTTGGGTAATCAAGCTGCAATCCGTGGATGAACGTCGCAAGTGACCAACAATTGTGCGGATACGTTGGCACATTGTAAACTGAATTTGAAATTGATGGTTTAGTTACATATTGGCAGACTGTACAGGGTTAACCTTACAATGCACCCTCGATAGTAATAGTATCAATAATAATGTTATTGCTATCTGCATTGTCTTAGGGTATGTCATCAATTTGGCGGCCGCCAGGACGAACACTTACAACTTAAGGGTCCGTTGCGATGAGCTTCCGACTATTTCGTGTTTTTATATCACTGATTGGGGCGGAGTTGGTCCACTATAGTTACGATTACAGGGTTTCCGAATGCCAGTATAAATCAATATTTTATTATCCGCCGTGCTATTTGTGAGTGACATGTTTTATACAGAATTTGTTAATTTAGTGAACTACGCGTTTGAATTTGCTGAGTAAAATACATATTTTCGAGTCATTGATTTGCACATGCACAGGATAAATAAAATATCACGACTGCTATTCCGCTTTAGGGATTTTGAAGAACCGCATTTGCAATATGGCAACTGAAATTTAAATCTCCCGACGAAACGACATACCAAATGATATGTAAAGGGATGATTGACGAAATGTCTGCCAAGTTAACGTAAATTAAAAAGAATGACAAATTTGAGCCTCATTAACTTTAGTAAATGGAAACAAAAGTGGGAAACAACAGGAAGAGACCAACAACGGCGGTAGCTTTCGAGAGAGATGCGGAAATGAGATAGTAGGATAAATCAAGAGTATTTTCGCCGCGAGAAAAAGAACGCTACTAAGAGAAACTAAACGGATAATTCTATCTGTCGACAAGAATAAGTATCTTAGGAAGTAAGGTTTGACACAACTTCTTTTCAAACGAATAACTCTACCGAACTTCCAATAAACTCAATTTATATCCAAATTGACATCTTTGGAAATGCATTTGTAACTTTATCTAATTTAGGCTTTCAAATCATAAAACCATAACGACTCATGAAGTTTTTTTGAGGTTACCTACTTTCAAGAACTACCGACCATCGATACTTCTGCGTCCGTCAAATTACTTCTCGACGTCTATTTTAGTTTTTAAGGTATGGGGTGCTTTAAGTACCGCTATAATCGTTGACTAAAGAGCAAATAACAAAAGGAAATTAACGACACGCGCACGCAAACATAAATATAAAAGAATATGCAACTAAACCGCTGAAGTATAGAATGCATTAAGCAAATTCGTGCACGGTTGACTGACATACAACTGAAGATCGTCGTGACACTACCATCAACAGCCTCTACCATAATACTAAAGCGTTATGTCTTTCAAGCGGATTATCTTAAAAATATTAAACTTTTACTAAATCCATTTTAAATTGTAAACATAAACCTAAAAGTTGTTTTCTAGCATTGCTTGCGGTATACAAGGGGTGAATTTTAGGTTATAGTTCTAGGTTAGTTTGCATTTCTTATGCAACTTGCTTAATGTAACGAACACGATAATCTATTTGCTTTTACTCTTTTCATTGTAATAATAATAATAATAAGAGGTAATTACTACTTCAAGTTTTATGACATAACCTCGAAATTATGTTTTTATGCGGTAATTTTAGAAGTAAATTAATTACGATTGGAAACGTCAATTAGTTTTAATAATAAACCTCTTTTTTCTGATTTGAAGTTCCCTTAGGGCATTTAGTCACCCTCGTATTGCTATCTCGTTGCATCTGTGACGAAAATTTCTTCAATGATGTTAATAGGGCGAGCACTATAGATCGTTTGCAAATGGGTCATCTAACAAGTGTTTAAAAACTTTCTTTAAGCTATGTACAAAATTTCGTTTGTCTACGACGAAGGTGGAACGCTGACTCGCAGAAACATAATACGTATGCTCCTCATAATAAGTTTTAGGTTTGACATAATTTGTAGAATTTAGTGGGACACTGCTTTAAAATAATTAAACCTAACAAAATGTTAAAGAATAAAATTTTTAACTGTTAAGTACAGAATACATACTACAAAGAAAACATAATATTTAAAAAACGCTAAAATGACAATAATTCACAATTAGCAGAGATAATAAACAAGATAATATGACAATAAACAAAAAAATAGAATTATGAAAAAATTACGCTATAAAATAAAAATAAAAAACCTGTAACATAATATAAAGGCTTCTATTTCACGATTATTATCGATCCTTAGTCATGTTTAACAGTAAAAATAACAAGTGAGAGCAAATATACCAAACTTTCGAAGTGATAGATGGCATTGTATGTCTCTACTTCATATTTCTACCGTGTAGGTGAAAAAGATTTATTTATATTTACTTAACCTAAAATTTCATTAAACACGTGAACTCTTCTAGTTTGGTTATTTGGTAAGCGCAACATTTATTTTAAAGTTTGTTTAATTTCTTGTCAATATCAAATTTTTTAGCATAAACCAAAAAACACTTTTCACTTTTTCGAAACTAAAATGTTTAAGTTATTACAATATATAAATACACCGTATGCATATTATTAGCAAACGTTTTCACCATACGATGGCATCATCAGCATTTTTTAATTTTGTTTGGTATATTTGCTCTCACTTGTTATTTTTACTGTTAAACATAACTGAGGATTGATAATAATCGTGAAATAGGAGCCTTAATGTTATGTTACAGGTTTTTTATTTTTATTTTATCGCGTAATTTTTTCATAATCCTATTTTTTTGTTTATTCTAAGTTCAACTCTGGTAAATTTTGTTAGGTTTAATTATTATAACATCACATACTACTTAATACCACAAAAATACTTAAAAAATTCTATAACTTTTTTAAGTTATTTTCTATTGACACTGCTTTTGTTATAAAACATGTTGGAACCGCTTTTTAAATTATTGACACTTACACGAGCGCATTCCTGTTTTATTTTCTTTAATTAATTCATGTTTTGAATTATAGAAGTAGTTCTCACTTTTCTTTTTAATTCACCTCATAGATTTTCAATTGTGAGACTGTGGCGGCGAATGTAATATTTTTGGATATTAATACTAGAGGTATTCCTGTACTAAATAAAAGTTATGTTTAGGATCATTATCTTTGCAGAATTTCAAATTGTTTTTAATATCCATCTGTTCAGCACTTGGTAACAAATTATGTTCTAAAAGGTTCATTTATTTATATTTGTCCATAATTCCATCTATAAACACTAACTTTTAGCCCGTAAATTTTGTAAACCCCAAACCATATTTGTGGTTGTATCAGAATTAATGTGATTTTCATTTTTAAAACGTTTCATAATGTCACGAACTGTACTTTTATGAATATTGAGCAATTTGGAAATCTGACGGTAAGATTTACCCTTAGCAGTATAAAAAATCACCTGGCGTAAATCAAAACTGATATATCTTTACTTCGTCGCTCATTGTGTTTTAACAGTAAAGTAATATTGTCCGAATCATTTATTGAGGCTTACAAAATTATCAACTGTCTCTTATTTGTGTTTATAACTAGATTTTTCAAACTATTTTGGCCATTTGGTGGTCTTAATAAATAATATATCTAATGATATCTTTTTAAATAATTCAATTACATGTAATTATTTAAAATTAGATTAGGTGTCCGAATCATTTATTTGTTCACTGTACGTGAAGAAACAAACGAACAACGGGCACACCAAGGTAAATAAACGCTTTTAAAAATTAATTTTGTTATTGATTACCCTGAAATGTTAAAATACATTTAGTTTTGTTATAAACGCAAACAGAGAAAGTAAACGATTAATTTGGTGTACGTTTACATAGCTTGATTAATTAATATCCTATCGAATATTTAATGTAATATTTCTGCAACAATCCTGCATGTGGATTTGTTGACTTACGTAATGCATCAAATCGTATTTGCAATAAAGTGCATATCGGTGTGAAGCACTGTTTTATAACCATAATCGCAAAATGATGAACTGGTAGCTTATTAAGGTAGCAAACCCTATGCGTGTGTAATCGTGGTTTAGTGTTTACTGCCATCAACAAATCAAACTTCGAATGCAGTTTTGCATAAATTAACGCTTATATGAATATTCAAATATTTATTTCCAATTCCAAAGTGGAAAACTACAAAATTTACAAATCACTGACGTCCCTAGTCATCAAAACAAAAAAGTAAAAAAAATATTCAACTACTACATTTCACGGTTAGATAAAATTTAAAATTCTAATGAAAAGTAAACTAAAGCTTTGATTATAAGTACATAAAATGATGCATTTGTGTCTGTACATGTTCCATTTTAAATGTTTATTTTAGCAAGCCATTTCAATATCCGTTTTTAAAACAAAAAGCAAACGCTAAAATTATTGAATTTTAATATTATTGCACAGAAAAATTAATTGTCTAATTTTGCTGCTTTTGTTGGTGTAGTGTATATGCCAATATTATATTTTTTCAGAAAAATTCTTGACATTGTACATAATGTGTCAAAAATTATTTCGGCCCCACGTTGGGCGTCTATTAATTAATTTTATTTAACCAATTCATCCCATTAACATATTCGTCGTATTATGTATATGATACCTAGTGTTTCAATATTTAAAAACATTTGGTTGCATGCGTTGATGCAAAAAATATTTTAACTGTTGGATGTGTGTATTTCGCTATTGAAAAAATAAAACACAATTTTCTAGTTTCCTATCGAAATGCCAGACAATAAGTAGTTTTATTCACTAAAAACAAAATTAGCATATCAAATAGACCTGATGCAATAAAGGAGGATTGCATAAATTGCTTCCAGAGTATATTGCGTTTGACAAAAACCCACTTTTCAATTATTACAGTAAATTCCAATGAAAAACAGCGTTCAAAAGTTTTATTTCGTCAAACAGGAAAATAATACTCCGTTGTTGATACTGTTACTAATTTGTTAATTAAATAAGCTTTTTCCATTAGTTAATTAAATTAATTTGATCTAATTTGCTTTAAAATTATATAAGCTTAATCAATTTTTTAACTAACGAGGTTACGCGGCTCGGCCTTGGCTTCTGTTTTATTTTTCCTTCAAGTTCGCGGTTCGACGCAAGAATTTCCCTACTGTAACGCAACCAGCACTTACTACAATTTATTAAATTATTTACTACAAGTAAATAAGTTGAGTAAATTTTATAGTTTTTGTGAATTTTATACTCGCCTACTGTTTCATTAAAATTTAATTAACAGCTATTTAACTCAAACAGCTATTTATTTAATTTTACTTTAATACTTGGGTGTAATAATAATTACCAATCGATATAAATTCTTTAATAATATAGTTAATTGCTTTTCATTAAATAGTAAATTTAACGTAGTTATTATGTCTAACAAAGTAGAAAAATTGTTACTTTCTGTAATTAATAAGTACTAAAACAAATATATATCTACCTACCTACTAATTAGTAACTTACTGAATTTGAAATTATGAATAAAAATGTATTGTATATCTGTAAACATATTTTCAAGCATAAAACTCTTAAAATAGGCCTTACTATTTTTATTACAGGTGAAAAACATTATAAACCTTTCATACATAGCTCTTAATACGATAGCTATTTATGTTGAAGCAATCTGAGTGACGCTTACGTTTAATGTAAACTTTCATTAAATCAATGACATTTTAATCACTTAATAAAAATTCGTCATATTCTTGAAAACATCAAATTAAATTCAAGTTTTAAAAAATAATTATAAGTAATGTTTTATTCCTATTTTTAAAATATTCGTATTATTGCTTATTTAACCTGTTGATTTTTCACTACTTTGAATTATTATTATTTATTGTATGAGTTAATAATTTATATACTATTTTGATGAAAATTACATAGTATTAACAAAAAAATGTATTGTATTGAAAATTAACTTTCTTAATTATATTTATGACTTTCTTCTTGTAAGTAAGTTTTATAAGTAAGTTTATTTATTAAAGCAAACTTTCAGTCTATACCCCCCCCCCATTCAAACTACATTTTCGTAGTGTTACATGCTTATCTGTGGTGGTCGCTGATACGGAGCAGGCCAATGCGACAGCGTCGTTTGAAAGCAGAATACCATAAATTCATTTTTATGTTTTTAATACGTAATTACTATTATTGCCAACTCCAAATAAATAAATAGTATATACAAAATGCTTCCCAGCTTCTTATGAACACAATTATTAGTAGGGGGTACCCTCATCCAATTTCAGAAACAGAAGGTTTGTCTGCATGATTAGTGATTATTTTTATTAATTTTTAAATTTGGAAACTTGATTTTTTAGAAACATACACATCGCGGTAGTATATACCTGGGGGGGGGGGGATCCTTCAAGATATGAATTTTTACTTTTTCAATTCATAATATAAAGTAAACAATGTTACATATGATAATAATATTTCTATTTAACAAAATTATTGAGGTACTGGGAGGTATTTTAACCTTCCTCATCCCACCCTTGAAGCTTAAACTTCGTTTGATTAATCTCGGGTTTACACTGTCAATAAAATATTTGAATTAAGAGTTTTCTATTTCAATACAATTGCTGGTATCATTTTCTTTTTTTTTTTGGCCTGTGTTCAACCATCCCTGAATGTAGGCCTCTCTCATTTTTATTTGAAAGGTTAGTAGACTTTTAAAACGCAACGCTTGCCAATGAGTGTTGTGCGCGACCAAGCATTGAACCGTGGTCTCCCGCTCCGTAGCATGTTTATCTAAACCTTATACGATATTACTGGTCCTGAAGAAAAGATGTTGAAGAGTATTCCATACCGTCCAGATCCTCCGATTTTAAAGATGTAAGATTTGCGTACATGTTTTGTGATTGGTTTTAATAAATAAAAACTTTTCACTTTTTCAGAATAAAATACATTTATCGGATCTAGAAATATGCACTGAAGTGGCTTGGGAATATAGAATATCCCCCAGTACCTCAGTAATTATATAGACTAGATATATAAATTAATATTGCAAGTTTTAAATGCAAAACCATTTATAATGCAAACGTCAATTCAACGTGAAAATATCGTTAAATTAACGTCGCTCCCCTATAATAACAAAGTACAAGCTGCCGCTGCACACGATTCAATTGTTTCAATTTAATATTGAGTTGTCGTTTAACACATAAATAAAAATCCAAGTATTAGCTACTTTGGGAGTGGTTAAATATTTTTTTCAAATTGAAGTTAAACTTTGCAGTTCTAGTATTTGATTTTCAGGTTTTCTGTAAGATAAATAAGTGATTCAAAAATGTTTGATTTACTTGAAGAGAGGCAGTTTTTTGTACATAATAAAAATGTTAACCCATTATCTCATTGCTGAAAGATGTCTTCTTTAAGCAATTGTGCATACTTTACATAAATTTATATGACGTGGGTTTTTTAGAAACTTTAAGTTTTTATTTTCTATCAAAGTAAAAACTACTTTTATATTTTTTGAGTATTGAGTATTGAGTTAATAATTTTTATAAAGTATGAAGCAATATTTTGAGTGACTGAAACTTGAAACTTGCAAGATTTTTAACAAAATAATCAGGTTTTATCGTCTTAATTGAGTTTTCTGGTATTCATCTTTCTATAATTAAACTTTGATTTTGGAATGTTATTCAAATCTTTTATTTTTTCAATTTTTCTTACATGTTTAATAATCTTTAAAATGTATCATATCAGGGATCTGTCACGTATCCTATCCCACGATTTTAACTTTTTCCCATTGAATATTGGTAAAAGGACACTTTTCTGAGCATACTAGAACAAATATTTTGTAGGATAATGCAAAAGTTTTTGAACCAAATCAATTTTAAAAATGTAAAATTTACATGTATTTGCATGTAAATAAAAACGATAATAAAAACGAATGATAGGCCGTTGTTGAGTAAGGCAAAGAAATAAAACAGACCTTCCGGACATCTTCGGCGCTCTCTGGATTTATTTTATTTTTTCACCTTACACATAACAATTTAAAAATATCTCTGAAGAATGACAGAACTCGCCAAGAATGGAACTCGAAGCCATAGAATTCGTCCGGGTGTCGACCGCGACTGGCAACATCATTAAGAGTACATCACAGCACACGTACCGTCAACAGAAATAATAGCAGAGCTCAATGTGAGATTTACCATCACGCATCGGGGTATATCATGTTACATCTTCCTGCTTTTCGTAATTTTAAATTCCCGTATTTCTACAACTGATGCGTAATCCTAAAAAATATTTGTGTTAATATACTCAGAGAATTGTCATTTCTCCAATGGTCAATAGGAAAACGTTCAATTCTTGAGATAGAATATATGACTCTAACCTCATATCAATTTTTTTTAAAAAAACCAAAAAATGCACAAACACTTTTTAGAACTAAAATGTTTTAAATTAACACAATATAAACACACCGTATGTATATTATCGCAAAAGTTTTCACCATACTATGGCATCATCAGGCGATGAACTAGAAAGATAAACGAGAAAATTCCGTATTTAGCGTCCAAATTGCAAGAGAAAAGGGAGAGGGTAGGAGAGAGATATTTTTGTGAAGATGGTATATTAGTGTTAATTTACTAAAGGGTAGGGATATAATTAATATAAAAGACTGGTGTCTTTATCTATTTATCTTTTAAATATTTAACAATATGGTTTGACTTGTTTCCGAGAAAAGTGATGACATTAAAGTTTGCGGTAGTTTTTTTTTTAATATTTGGATATATTGAGTTTGATAGAATTTTTTGTTTAATTTAGCATAATAAGGTATTGCAGTTAGAGTGACTTGGTATCCATTGGAGATTGCGATATATTTAATTCTATCTAATTCTTTTTTTAAATTTATTTTACTTAGTGGAATTCTAATTAAGCGATTGAGAAATCATATTTTAAAAATATAAAATTTACATGTATTTTAGATACATGCTTTAACATGGATTTATGATAGGCCGTCGTTGAGTTAGACCATAAAATAAAACAGACCCTCCAGACGCCTAACAGATAACAATTTTGAAATATCTTTGTAGAATGGCAGAACTCACCAAGGGTGGAACTCAAAGCCATAGAACCCGTCCGGGTGTCGACCGCAACTGACAACAACATTAAGAGTACATCAAAGCATACGTACCGTCAACAGAAATAAAAGCGAGCGCTCAACATGCAAGTTACCGTGGCGCTACTCAAGACATCAGGGTGTATCGTATTACACCTACCCGCTTTTCGAAATTTTAAAATGCCGTTATTTCGATAACTAATGCCTAATCCTACAAAATTTCTGTGTTAAAATACTCAGAAAATTGTCCTCTTTCCAATAGTCAACAGGAAAAAGTTCAAATCGTGGTGATGATAAACTGACAGTAACCAATGTATATTATATTCTGTATAGTTAATTTATTTTTTCTTGATTGGGGATAATAATAAGCTCTGACTGAATTAAAAATTAATTTGGAGAAATATAATATTAAAAGCAACGTTATTGAAAATAATACTAATGCAATATAGTATGCAACACGTGCATTAGTTTGTGCAGAAGCACTTCCACTGCAAATGCAGGATATAGATCGATATAAACTTTGAATATAGGTAGTGGCGAGCAATGGGATATTAGTGGGCCTAGGGAGGTTTGGAGTCAGTGTGGGAAATCCGATCACTACAGTAATTCCGTCTAAACCGTGATGCATCCAGTGTATGCATATTGGAAATTGAATCTGGGCAATATCGTAACGGTTTGTGTGACAATGCCTATGCATCCAACGCGTCTGATGGTGAAATGTTCCAATTCAATATATGACAGCCTTGTTTGCTGATAAAGAACAGATTATTCAAACTTGTCAACCGGAATTCATTCGGTGACAAATGCTTTCTAGAGGCAATGAAAGTATTATCACAGAATTATTAATGCGTGTTCGTTGTTATCCAGATTATATCTGATTAATAGCAACTCCCCTTTGTCTCTAATTTTAATAGTTTTACAATGAATCGATTTATCAATCATTTAAATTACCTCGTTTTCCAAATTAAAAATTTTACATGTAATCCAGTAAAAGTAGAGAAATAATAAGATTTATGCTGTTAAAAGGCACCTAGGGGACTTTTCAGTCGACCGGGGACACGCATTCTCGACAACTACTCGCTGAGCTCGTCTTCTAATGGATTTTAAGTGCGCTTATATTTTACTAATGCATTTCTTAAAAACCTATAAATTCTTGAAATCCTTACTAACTTTAAACTGTTCTGTTAGATATCGGTGCATTAGGATATAAGAAAATGTTTTCAAATAACAATAACGTCCTCTCCAAGGAAAACGATGCTGAAAAATGTTCCATTCCTCTTATACGTATAAACCACCACCCGCTTGCCTCATTTTAAATTAATCGTTAAACTTATTTGTAAAATTCACTAACCTTTCATTTTGCACGAGCACTTGCCAAAACTGGAACAAATAATTTTGCCGAAAATGTTTATAGGAAAAAATTCGGTGGCTTATATTTTTACGTTTATTGAAACGTATCCATAAAAATGCTGTCTAACATCATCAACCGACGACATCATAAAAATATCTACTGGCAAGCGCCCATTTCGTCTTAAAGTGATTCTTTCAGAAGAGAAAGCAGCATATGTCTCCAGCGCAACGATTCATTCATTCCGTGGTAGTTGTCGCAGTGATTCTTCGTTTATAGGCGCCTTTGAAATAGTCTATCGTCATTTCGAACAAAGTGCTCTTCAAGAAACACATTGGTTTCTTATAGAGGCTTACATACGTATAAACAGGAAAATGCAATTGAGTCGATTCTTTTACTTATGTTCGCTATTTCATGTTATCGATTTGCAATAACATTTTATTTCTTGTTTTGTGTAATACATTTTCCATCCAAATTGTCGTAACATCACTCGTATTTTACAGGAAAAGCTTTAATTAAAATCGCCACTCTTAAATTTATGTCTACGATCAATTATTACTTTTTTATTGCTTCCAACCATTGCTAACCCCATTTACTACTTATATTTAATATCCTCCGCGACTTAACCTATAGTATATACAGGGTGGTGATAAAGAGCACTTTTCTAAGACAAATTTGCAAATAAAATTTTTGTCTAAGTCCAAACCCTTGGAGAGGGTACCTCCCTTTAAAGCAATTTTTTGAATTTTTGATTTCAAATGGCCATAGGCCGTTATTCTCTATAAAAAACTCTGTAACATTGGTATATTTGCTCTCACTTGTTATTTTTACTGTTATACATGACTGCGGATTGATAATAATCGTGAAATAGAGGCCTTCATATTATGTTATAGTTTTTTATTTTATTTTATAGCGTAATTTTTTCAGAATTCTATTTTCTTGGTTATTATAATATTCTAAGTTCAGCCCTGTTAAATGTGAATTATTTTCATTTTAGCTTTTTTTAAATATTATGGTTTTCTTTGTAGTATGTATTCTGTACTTAACAGTTAAAAATTTTATTTTTTTTAACATTTTGTTAGGTTTAATTATTATAACATCACATACTACTAAATACCACAAAAATACTTAAAAAATTCTAAAACTTTTTTAAGTTATTTTCTATTTAAAGTAAGTTTTTATTATTTAAAATAGTTCTTTAAAATACTGCTTCGTAGGGCAACTACAACAGTCGGTGTTACTGAAGAGGTCACTTATCCAATTACACAAGACAAGCCAAATCTTGTCTAACTCCCATAATATAATGATTATATACATTGTGCTCTGAATAGAACATTTCGTCGTCGCCGTTTCGTCGTCGACCTAATGTTAACAACATGAGCATTCATAGGATTTTTTTAACGGGTAGGAAGCAAACTCAACATTTTTTTAATATACGGTACAACATGGTTAGAAATAAACAGATTAATTAATCAATCAAATTTGAATTACTTTTATTATTATTTAGAATTTCGACTAAACTAAATGCATTTATATATTACAAGCAGGGATTTAAAATCTACCGTTTTATAGCCATTTATATACTTTATTATTATTGCTTTATAAGTATATAAAACTGAATGTAGGGATTACACTGCAGAGATAGCCTCTAGGTAGAGGCTACCTAGAGAAGTAGGTAGATGGCAAGTGGTTTGCCAAAACTGAACCTCGCATGGTATCTATTGCTTCACGTACCATACCCCAGGTAACTGCATTGACCTGCAGGCAAAATTAGACAAGGGTATTCTGATAAAGTGAAACCTCGATGTCCGGCAGCAGCAATATCAGTACTGACTTAAGGCCAAAGATAAACGACATTGGAAAGACTTAGAATCAGAGATCTACAGGCGCAGTTTATAAAACGATAAAACGGTAGAACTGCAAATGCGGAAGACAACGGAAAACCACCGCATTAATTTTTCCAGGTAACTTTATCATGGTCGAAAACAATCAAAATTTTCCTCCAGTCTCCGTCAGACCTCCAATAATCAGGAGGACCTAAGATTTCCGGACTAAACATGAGAACAGATTTTAGAACACAATACTGGAAATGAACAGATCGGAGTAAGTGAATACAGATGGACAGGAACTGGGAAATACAAAGCGGAGAATGGAGTGATAAGAGTAATAGTAAACAGCAATAATAGTAACCAGAAATATTAGTAAATCAGTTAAAAACCTTATCCTCCTATCAGATATAGTGGTGCTCTTACAGCTGAAACCATATCTAGTACGATTTTATCGTAAACCTGCTTGAAATCCAAAAACAATCCCTACTTGTGACTATTTCTTCTTCTTCTTCTTCTTTATCGTAATTTAGGACTCAGTGCTGTATCATTCGATCTATTGTTATGCCGTGCAATAAATTATCTTGAGATCCAGACGTGCAACTCTAGTATCACCTTTTGGGTGGCCATCTTGGAGGTCTTCTAGAGATAGGTTTACCTGTCATTGCTGTTTTGGCTAGTCCTTCTTTCTCTTACGATGTCTTGAATATTACATGTTTGTCAGATATCATCGCTTCTTACTCTATTTATCAGAGAGACCCCACTATCGATCGTAACATCCGCATTTCTGCGCTTCAGAGGATTTGTATTGTTTAATTCAATTTCTTCTTCCACTGTAGATAAGAATGTAGTTTTGGTATACAACTTCTTGGTATATAATTATTTTCCCTTCCTTTTGGTTTCAGAGATATGTCAATTTCGTGTGTATACATATCTATTATTGGAACTTATCGTTATAGGAATTTTACGAGCTGAGCTCGGGAGATGTCGGTTCGTCGTCTGTTTTAGTTTTGAGGTCGAAGAAGGGAAGCTACGGCCGGGAGGCTTGAGGTTGTCTTGTTGTCGTCTACGATGTCGGTACCGCTAGGTGAGTTTGCAAGCCTTTCAGTATGCTTGCAATTACCTTGCTGTCGATGTTGTGGATTAGAAGAGTACTGCGATCACTTCTGGCTTTATCGATTTCGTGATGGGGTCTGTTGGGGACTCTTGATCCCGATATTGACTCCTTCTGTCGGGTTTGCTACGCTGTAGGGGATGATTTTTCCTGAGTATCTTTGGGATCTTTGGGCATCTACGATA
Source organism: Cantharis rustica (assembly GCA_911387805.1). Lineage (NCBI taxonomy): Eukaryota > Metazoa > Arthropoda > Insecta > Coleoptera > Cantharidae > Cantharis > Cantharis rustica. Next base: position 16,318,683 of record OU426883.1, read on the forward strand.
GCTTGCTGGATGGGCAATAGCTGTTGTTCTATAATTTCCTGTCAATCTTTCCTCTTCTTTCTATTATCAACTTTTCACTCCATTGTCTATCTCAATTATTATTCCTTTCCATCCTAGGTAGCCTTTAGCGACAAAGTAATTTACTATTTATTATTTCTATGATGTTAATGTCCAGTCTTTCTTGGATAATTTTATTTCTGACTATCGCTTTTCCTAAATTTCCAAAATTTTATCTTCGATTAAAGCAATTTGAATAACACTTGTTAGCACATGTATAAATAACCAAATAAGCAAATATTTAGCATTTAATCTTTGCTTAATTCATATTAAGCGAGCAATGCTAAAGATTGAAATAATTTTAACCTAGATTGACTTAGATGACCTAGATGCCCTAGATTGAATTAATGATTTTTTGATTAATTAACAATAATACCAATTGTATTTACGAAAATGCTAAAGAAAAACTAAGCAATAAGATTAAACAATTCGGCATACATTTGTCCTTGATCATCAATCCTAGCACATGCATAAGCTTATTCTGAGTTAAAAAAATTTTGGCACGACTATCATCCGACACATAAATTGGCAGATGTCCAATCGAGTAAACCAGTTCCTTCGCATTACTGCTCCAAAGACTAAATATTTTGATTACAAATGCAAAACAAAAAATTGTAATTATTTTTGACAAATTTATATTTCTGATGTTTTAAATTGTCAGCTTTCCTTGGTGCTGAACTACTGCTTGACATGAAATTCCCAAATGATTTGAATCAAGGTATCTATCCACCAAGACTTCTTCTTGCCAACAAGATTGCTCCATCCGGTTTCTTTCCATCGTTACGAGAAATTCCGGTGGGTTTCATGACATTGGAAACGTTTGCAGTTGCAAGGGATAGCCTAATAATTGTATTTATGTCAGTTAGCTTATTGAAAAAATCTTTCAGTAGTGGTGACTGATACGAAGCATGTGATATTTAACAAAAGTTGAATATAAATCCATTATTACATTTTAATTATTACATACGTATAAACGCAATTATGATGATAGGAGATCATTCTGGTTTCAGAAATCTTAGATTTGTGTATGTGTAACAATCGGGGGAGGGGGGGGGGCTGAAATACCTCTATCGCAATGGTTGTGTGGAACTTCTTCAAGATGTGAATATTTTACTTTATCAGTTATTTACCATAATAAGAATATTTCTGTTAATCGCAATCAGTGACATACGAGTATCTCCAGACCGACAGACTTAGAAAGCAACAATATGAAGTCATATTTTACAAAATTTAGTTCATAGTGTAAATTAAAGTGTTCATTCTTCCAATATTTCACCATTGCATGGAATACTTTTTAAGGTGTGAAGTTAAAATACAATTTTTAATACACTAGCTAAGCACATAATATAAACGTTAATACAACGTTAAAATGTCGCTCTAAATAACTTATTGCTTATACATAACCAAGTTCTACAGGTGTTTAGAAGGAAAAAATGCGTTTTGTTTACCTCCTTTTTTATGAATTAAAAAATTTGAATTTTTGATGAATTGAAAATATCCATACTATTCATAACCTCATTTCTCCAGGATTTCTTTTTCGCTTAGTATTTTTGTGTGGATTTCCTCAGTGTCGCCTATTTTTAGTTCAGAAGCTCTTTGAAATATTTTGCTTACCTTTCGATTATCTTTTTTTTATCTAATTAATTTTGAATGTAATCCTTGTTTAAATTTTTTTCAAATCTTTTAAAACTAAAAATTGTTTAAAAATTATAAAGGAAACGGTTCATTGCGTATTTGGACCAGGAAGGTCGGAAATCCGTTTTGGACTTCGTAAATGCGTACTTCCTTATAAGCCTCCAATTTGAGGTATTAAATGGACAGCATCTTGAGTTTTATAAAGAAAATCTAAAGACTTGTAGGATTAACTGGCATAAAGTTTTTCAAAATAGTAATCATGAGATAATTGGCGTAATTACGTAACATAAGTGACTACCTTTTATAAAGGTAATTTATATGATTGTAAAAGATTGTTGAAAAACAATTGCCGGTATTCATGACCCCTGTCAAACGCACAATCGAAACTAAATTATGTAGTATTGCAATCCTTACAAGATTTTTCCAAGCGGTCACTTGCCCTTAAGCATTAAGCTCTGAGTTTCTGAACTTTACGACTTCTTGCTATTCAAAGGTTATCCTTTCTAGCACTTGGGATTTTGAAGTGAAATAATTCTGTTGTTGACACATGCAGATTTATTTTAAAGTTATGGTTAGCGAATTGTACGGTTGACTTACGTGTGTTTATTTGATTTTCTTAACTTTCTTTGTTTGAATGTCTTATAGCGAACAGCAGCTACTTGAAATTCATAAATCTCATTATAAATTGCCCCAAGCTATGAACTCGTGGCAGTTCTTATAAAATGCAATTTTTGTTATATGGTAATGGTTGTTTGTTTTACTTGCAACTTTTATTTCCTTCCTCTCTTCCATGCCGTTTCAATCTAGGTAAGTTATCGTGAATTTAGCAATAAGTGTCTAAATTAAAATCCAAGGATAATAATTGTTTTGACAAATTGTCTCGTCATATTGATAGACGTGAACAACGGCAAAACTCAATTTCTCCTATTTATGCGACGGATTATTTTCGTTCCGCAAGAAGTAAGCGAATGCCATGACAACGCCCTCCAGCCTTGAGGTTATATACAGCACAATTTATGATGTAATATTAATAAGTACCATATCAATATAATGCCAGTGCATTAATACAGATGCATGGAGCCTTTAGGCTCTCGGTAACAATGGGAAACGGATCGTGGTCCTTGGACCGTATTAAGAATCGCCAACTTGATTCTGAATGCATAGGTGTCGAAATTTAATGGTGCACCTTAATGAAACCTATTTTGCATTTAATCAAGTTAACCTTCAATTCATTTCATTTCATTAATTAACCATTACGATCAAATTTATGCATGACATATCGAAACTAATTTAAAAATGATAAACAATGTAAATTTGTTTGCAAAAACAAACAAAATCATATAAGTATGCATAGTAAATTAACGTACAGTGACTGTGCATATATTAAGAGCATGTAAAAACGAAGCTTCCGCTGAAAATCAGTCAAACTCCATTAGTTGAGTGCGTATTTACGAATAACTTTTCACTCAGGGTGCATTCCGGAAACAACATTAGCATTTCCAAGATTCGATGCTGGTACCACGGGCTCGTTAGTTGGGCGTTCGACCGTGAATAAGTGATTCTTTTGCTAAGAAATGAATGCAGATTCAATTCCAGCATTTTCTGTTTTTGCTTGACGCCCTACAAATATAACGGTTGCACAACAATTCTTTGTAATGCTTGAATGCCTCTTTCTATTGCCCTCTTAATTAATCATTACTTCAAGAAGTGAAAAAAATTTTTCCGGGCACAAATTTTGTCCATACATTTCGAATCTTTTCACGATTCTCAAATTTTTTAAACTTTCTTGCATTTTAAAACTTTGTCCGGGTGTTCATCGCCTGATGATGCCATCATAGTATAGTGAAATCGTTTGCGCTTATATATTGCAATGCAATGCCCCCAGCTATTAAAATTTGTAAAATTTTATCTTATTTCAACATTCTCATTTTTTTCTTGTATAATTCCAAAATTTTCATTTTTCTGGCCAAGTTTTGTTTTTCTTATTGTAACCGTCAATTTTTTATTTTTTAATGTCTAAATTTTTCCTTTTATTTACTTGATCTTATTTACATTCTTAATGCAGCGACTTTTAATCATTTTCAATAATTTTTCTGAAGCAAACAACCTAATAATTTTAAATTTATTTTCTTTCTTATTCATCATTTTATTAATTTTCATTTTTTTAACCCTATTCTTCTTTTTCATCATTTTTTTATTATTTACATTTTCTCCACTGTCTATCATTGAATTTGACTTTATTTTTTCTTCACTACCTGCATTAAGCTCCTGCTCTAATTCCCCTCTCATTATCCTGTTATTTTGTATTATTTCGTTTGTCTTTTTGTCTATGTTTTCTGCTATTTCTTTTCTGTCCTCCTTTACTTCTTCATAATATTTGTTTATATTTTCACTTAATTCGGTCATTAATTTCATTATTTGTTTCATTTCTGTATTCGATATTCTAATTTCTTTCATTTTTACGTTTTTGTTTCTTTTTGTTCTTAATCTCATGGTCTAAATTTAGGTCGCTATTTTCGAGTCCCACGTTGTCTGCGCCATTTAATGCAATGCAATTTTATTTATATTGTGTTAACTTAAAATATTTTAGTTCTAAAAAGTGTTTTGTACATTTTTTGCTTTTTGTAAAGAATTGAATATGATTTTTCTGGATGTCTATTTCAGCGCTAAACAGGAATTTCAAAATTTGGGCTTCACCGTAAAAGTTTCTATTTTTATGAAATTCTATTTTTTTAAATCCTACTTTTTTTAAATTTTTAAATTAAGCCTGACTATTTCTATTTCAAATCGTGAAGGCTGGTGAGACGAGCGACTTTTTAGTATAATATTTAATATAATTTGTCAAAAATCGTAGCCAATTCGATGGTTTTAAAGTTTTTTTTACGTGAAATTTTTATTAGCAATTTATTAACAAAAATATAAAAATCTAAAATAATACGAAAACTGCTACATAAAATTAGTCGTCGTTTTTTCCAAAAACCCACTTTATTCTTTCTCAAATTTTTTTTTTTTTATTTTATTTTTTATTAGTTTAAGAAAAACTTTTATACAAATATTTACAATCAATTTACAAATTGGATGAAAGTTTGTGAAAATAACTTTATCTATTTATCTATTTGTCTTTTAAATTTTGATATCGAATTATTATAACTCTCTTTAGTATTAATTTTTTAGTTTTTTTGCATTTTGATCTTTTAGATTAGCTCCATCTCAGCTCTTAATATTTTGATTTCAGTTTTATTTTTTTTTTTTTTTATTGGAAAGCTCTTTGCAACAGAAAACTCTCTTGTTAACACTTCATAGACCAATTGGCGTAACCAATAATTTTAATTTTTTTCAAGAAACAATAAAAGCTAAATAAATTATTTAATTTTAAATTTTGCATATTTTATGCATGTAATTCACATTTCTGGTTACGCTAATGACAGAAAATAAAGATTTCGATTATTAAAACTTTGAAATTTGCATAACTCAATTTTCAAAAAATTGAGGATTACGTCTATTTAGAGATATATTGATCTCTAAACCTAAGATTTGTTTATTTTTCACGACTTTTTTTGATAAATAACCAGTTAACTGAAAGAAGAATTACTTTAGCCTGTAATTTATCTTAAAGGGACTCAGTGTATAATTTGCCAGAAATCTTCGCAAATTCGGCAATTTCATAGCTTTTTGATAAATTTTATCTTCTTATTTATTAACAAAATTAATTTATCTTTATTAATATAATTTATTAACAAAAACATAAAAATCTAAAATAATTCTAAAAATGCTAAAAATATAAAATGTATCCAGAAAACCTCAAAGAATAATAAAAATTTAGAATTAAAAACGTCGCAAAGAACAAATTAGAAGTCAAGATCATTAAATTTTGAAGACGATTAGAATTTTTGGTTTATGTTTATTAAAATTAAGAATTTTTAAAATCCTATTTTGACGATTAATTTGTAAATACTACGATAAAAATCGTCAACACCTGCGACACAACACACCTGAAAATTACAGTAGCGCATAGATAAGTGCGTTGGCATATCTGACTAACAGGGTGAGAAATAATAACTTTTTATTTATGTGGGGATATAAAATTTAACATATTAATAGGAATAACTTAATCGACAATTGTATACATTTTTTAATAAATAACGTGCAATAACTAAGTAGCCTGAAATAATTGATAATTAAATGTAATTTAATTATCATAATATGTGAAATTTTAATAACATTTTGAGTGTGGCCTATTTAGTAAGTTTCTTTGCACATAAAGGTTATGAATATTATGTGGTTTAAAATTAAAAATTAAAAATTAAAATTTAATTAAAAATAAACTTAAAGTATTTTGTAAATGTAATTTTTTTTATCTTGGTTTTAATTAATTAAAAGTCTCGTGCAATCCTCAGTTACCGACTGAGTTATATTGAAAGAAATAATATCAAATTTAAATATAAATGCTCTTAAATATTAATAAAATTTAGTTTTATGTATTACCAGTATAATATATAAAATTACTCTACAATTTATACCTAAAAATTAAAGGGTACGCACTATTTTCAAAACAACTAGAAATTCACTTTTCTCGTTAATTTTAAATGTTTTATCTTTATTTTCTGTCCGAAAATATGTAAAGCATTTTTTTCCATAAAACACAAAAATGTAATTTTTATATTTTATAATTAAAATAAAAAAACAATTTTAATATAAAGAAAGAATTGAAATAATTCGTAAACTAAAAAAGTTTTTTATTATTGAAATTCGTGCAAAAAGTAATGTTTTAAAATTTTGTAAAATTGTATCGAATCTTTAAGGTTTAAAAATAAATATATACCAACAAAAGGGTTGAATAAAAAGAATAAAATGAAAATCGGTACAATAGATTCCAATTTTAAAAAATCAAAAGTGAGTTTTTTTGAGAATAATAATTTTTAAATTTTTAAGAAAGGTTATAAAATTTTTTTTATTCTTCAAAATATTTTAGATTTTGGTTTTTCAGATTGTAGGTTTCGCGTAAGAGGAAAAAAATCAATTAAAAAACCATAAAATTAATCAAACTAAATTATTACAATAACTTCATTCTCTGTTCGCCTAATGGCTATGTCTGCCTACAAATAAAAAAAATCTAGCATCGCTGCTGTCAATTTGCTGTAAAAATTTTATTTTTAACATAGACAATTTTTTTATTTTTGTATGTTTCTTTTCATTAAGAAAAAGTGTTTTATGTATTGCCTTTAAATAATAGTAATAGCAGCTTTTTTATGTCTTTGAGTAAATAGGGTTATCTCTAAGTAAAGTGTAAAGTGTCCACCAGAGAAATACAAAAGTCATCTATCGCATTGAACAGTACGAAGATACTGGCGATGAATTTTTTATTAAAAGTTTTTTATTTATTATAGAAAAAGAACCTAAAAAATTAATTTTTTAAGTGGATAGTGTGGTAGTTAGTATATATTTTTATCATATTTTTATAACGTAATCTTTTCAAAATTCTTAGTACTTCAAGATTTATTGTCATTTTTAATTTTTAATTTTTATTTTTTTTATTTATTTAAATATTCTAAGTTCAAATATATTAAATATAAATTATTGTTTTTTAAATATTATTTTTCTATGTAAGTACGTATTCTTTACTTAACAGTTAAAATTCATTATTTTAATATTTTGTTTAGTTTGTTTATTTTTTATTTATTGATTTTAAATAATAGAAATAAACGACTTGTTTTATGTCCCTGGGTAAATATGGTTATCTCTAAGTAAAGTGTAAAGTGTTAATCAGAAAAATACAAAAGTCATCTATCGCATTGAACAGTACGCAGGTACCGGTGATGAATTCAAAATGAAATTAAAATCTCTCGGTCTGTTAATAAATATTTCTGACTTAGTCAATTATAAATTTAAATTTGGTTTTATAACAGCTCACTTGGAAACTTTAACAACCGAGTTCAAATGCAAATTGCTATTTTTTTAAAAATTTGTACTGTTTTGTGTATAACTCAAAAACGGTATATTTCAAAACAATTTTGTTTGACTGATTGGTACTACATAATGTATATAGAATTTACTATCTATTTTAAAAAATATCGAAAATAATTAGAATATTTTGTATTTTTGTTTCACTGAAATATTAAAGCAAGGCACTGTTTTTCCTGTGTCATGGTTGTTTTTGGAAAATTTTTAACAGTTTTTATAATAACAAGAAATTAAAGGACGCCGAATAAATTTGTTCACATCTGTGTAGTAAGTATTAACAGGTCAGAAGACAGTTCGGTGCCTTAATCCTTTTTGCGCAGAATCATTGATTAGTTTTAGTTTTCATTTTTTAATGCAATTTATTCTTAATAAAACTAGATTTTTTTAAAAGTTATTTTTTATTTTACATGTCTTAACTTATTAAAAGAAAAATAAAAACTGAAACTTTTTATACTTAAGGGTGGATAATTAAGTATTATACTCTATTACTGCAATACTGCTCCGATATTAAATCCTGTATTTTTTAATTTAACCTTATTTAATACAATTAAAAACTCTACAGGTAAAAGTAAAATTAATCATCTTTATTTATTATTTCTTTAATGGCATCAAAGATTAGATTACGTTAGGATGACATTCTAAAGTGCTTCCATTCTGTTTCATGAATTAAAAAGCTCTGCGTGGTTTATTAATCCTATTTTCATCTAGCTCCAGGTGTTTTCAGTATAACTTTCATGTTTCAGGTAGCCACTCTGAATAATTCGATTTATGAAATAGAAAAGCGAATCCAAGATAATCAAATTTTAGTAAATGCGTTTTTATCAGGATTTAAATAATAATCCTAGTAACGTGAATCATTTATATCTTTTAACATTCGATTTACGATTTTTCCTGTGTTTTTTCTATCCCGATAAAATGGAACGAGTGTGATTTGATTATTATTTGTGCGTACATAATTTTGTTTATATGTTTATATGTCTGTTTATATGTCATATATTGCAATGACCCGAGCTATACAAATCTCATATAATTTGCTTAATTTATAAATTAATCTAAAGCTGGGCATTCATTCTTTGTAGCTATGAGCTCTTCAATGTTTTAAGATTTTTGTAAAATTAAAATTGCTCAAATTCTGTTACCTTTGCATGTGGTGTTGTAGCGCACATGGTATCTTGCAGCTGGGCTAACAAATTTGTTGCGATGTAATTTTGCATCGAATAAATTTTCCACTTCACTTTAATAATTAAAATAACAACTTAATTTATTTATTTTCAAAAACAATTTTAATTTTAATTAGAATTGCGGGAATGGTGTTTCATCCGCTTGACGCCAAAGCGTCCACCTTAGTCTACTTACATCAACTTACTCCCACTCTCTTTTTACGCTCTTCCCACTCTTTTATTTTTACATTGCAAAACTAAACAAATATTATACAATGTACACTGTTATAAATAAATAATAAAACAAAACTCAAACTTTAAAATAATTTACAAAATTAAATGAAATTGTGGTTTATAGCATTTCAAAACACGACAATATATAAAATGTCCTTATTATATGTCGATATGTTCTTAATAACTTCTAAAACAAATGTACTAATTTTGAAACGGACTAAAATTTCTACGTTGGAACTCAACTAGCGATTACATTAAATCACTATGACTCCATGACTCAGTCAATAACGACGTACAAAGTTTTGACTTTTGACAGAATAATTTAGTTCAGAATCTTAACAATTTTCTAAGTTGTTGATCTCCGCAGACTGCCGCTCGTACCGCCAAAACATTACGAGCAAAGCTGTTGCTTTTGCAATATATTCTTATTATTTGTCCTATGACTTAAATACAATACAATATATAGTCTTACATTCCCGAAAGGAATATGACTGTCCATTTTGGACTTAAACAAATCCGTTTGTTGAGGTGGATTAATCCTCATTAACTTTACATTTTACATCCATATATTTACAACTTTACACTTGTTCTTGCGTCCATTGTCATTGCCTTCCAAAAAGTCCTATCCTTCACCTTCTCTCTCCAGTTCACGACCCCCATATCTCGCAGATCCCTTAATACTTGGTCATACCATCTTAAGTCCGGTCGTCCTCTCCTGCGCTCCTGCATCGGTTTCCACTCCGTGATCCGCCTTATCACATCATTCTCCTTCTTTCGCATGATGTGACCAAACCATTGCAATCTATGCGATTTGATTACCTTGACAATGTCTTCACTTCCAACTGCTCTCAGTATCTCATGATTCATCATGGGTCTGGTTTCTTGTTCAGCAATTTTTATTGGTCCCAGTATTTTACGCATTATCTTTCTTTCAAAAACCCTCATCTTTTCTTCCTCTCTTCTACTATAGCACATCGCTTCTGTCGCGTACGTAGCCACCGGTCTAATTATTGTCTTATATATCCTGATCTTTGTTTTCTTTGATAGCTTCTTATCGTTCAGAAAGATTTTGTTCGCGTAGTAGGCCCTATTTGCTTGCTGTAATCTTCTTTCTAATTCTTGTTCTCTTTTGTTTCTATTATTTAATTGTGTTCCCAGGTATACGAAGTCGTTTACCTCCTCATATGTGTGGTCTCCAATTTTTAGTTCACCTAGGTCTTGTATTTCTCCTCGTTGACATCTCATATATTTTGTCTTCTGTTCATTTATTTCCAAACCCATTTGCTTCGCTGTTTCTCTTATTTCTTGAGTTCTTCTTGTTAATTCACCTTTCGATCTTGATACAATAACCACATCGTCCGCATATGCTATCAACTGTGCTTCCTTGTTGATTATTGTGCCGTTTACTTGTATCCTCCTCATGATCTTTTCTAGAAGTATGTTGAACAGGGTTGCCGACATAGCATCTCCCTGTCTCACTCCACAATTTATCAAGAAATCTTCGGTCTCTCCACTTGAGGTTCTAACACAAGCTGCTGTTTCTTTTAATGTCATGCGTGTAAGTCTTATTAGCTTGCCGGGTATTTCCATTTCTTGCATTGTTTCCATCAGCTTACCTCTCTTAACCTTATCAAAAGCTTGTCTAAAATCGATAAAAATCATATACATGCTTATATTATATTCCCGGCTCCTCTCCATAATCTGTCTCATTACATATATCGCATCTACCGTCGATTTACCTTCGACAAAACCGCACTGGTAATCTCCTATTTTATTTTTCATCGCAAGCTTTAGTTTTTTGTTTAATATCGTTGACAGCACCTTGTATGTTACATTCAACAGTGTAATTCCTCTGTAATTCTCGCACCTGTCCGCGTCTCCTTTTTTCTTTATTGTGACAATTATTCCTTCTCTCCATTTTTGTGGCATTACTTCTTCTGTCCATACAGAAGAATATGACTTAAATACTTGCTAGAAATATTATAGGTATAAAAGAGGAGGGTGTAACACACTACATAGGCCCACAGGTTTTTATAGATACAATAAAAGTTCTTGCAGAATTTAAAACGAATAAACAAAGCACCCTGCGCATCGGTCCACTCTGCTTTGGACGCTATATGCCGTTTTAACAAACGCAACCACAAAAAATCTCGGATTTATCCTAAAATCTGTTATAGTAATTTTCAAGTGCAAATTATGTTCAAAAATACTTTAATAAAATAAAACACATCATGGGTGAGGATAATCTTATGGAAACAACCAATGGAATGTACAGTTGCACATTTTGGCCTTTTTTACGTATATTTCTGAATGATCCTTAAAAATTAATTTATACACTTCATATTTACATCTTTTCCCACCATAATCGCATTAGATAATTTTTAAAATCGTGGACACACTTAATATATTAGAAGTTTTAAAATTTTTCAATTTTTATTTTTTCCTTAATTAAGTACCAAAGTTTTCGGAAAAGAGTAATAATAAAAAAAAAAAACATTTTAACGAAAACAAATTTTGAAACATAAGCACCGCCTGCAGGATTTGAAAATTATGTTTTTGATTTTAACAAATAGTCACTATCACCATTAATTACTATAGGTCATAAAATATAAACTATAACATGTGTAGTTTAATCCTAACAAAAACCCTGAGATAGGTATAACTGGATTTAAAAACTATAACATTTATGCGCTATTAAACCGCTATTACAATTTGATTTAGAGCACGTGTTTTAAACAAAAATAATGTTACATAAAGTAGTAATTCGATCTAAATTTACTGTTAATAAAAAAATTGTTGATGTTATGTTTTTCTCGTATTTTGATGAAAGCCATCTAATTGTCGGTTAATCCACATTTTAACAACTCTCGATAAAGGTTTAAAAATTTTGAGGTTAATATATAAATTACAAAATAATAACGTTGTACCTGCAATAAATAATCATATTAAAGCAAACATTAGTCTCAATAGAATATTTTCACTTAAGCGGCATATTTACTTTCAACTTTGGTTTAAACGTAAAGTAAAATGCTAAAACTTTTAAATAAGGTGTACCAATAAAACAAAAATTAGTCACAGCCAACATGATAACATTGTATATTACAGTAGGCGGCATATTTTACTTTCAAATGTGCAGTTTGAACAAAGTAATGATAACATTTTACTAAGGAACACCGAAACATTGAGGGTGGTCTTTGAAGCTTTAATCAATTTTCTTTCTTGGTTATTGCAGCCGAATTCTTTTGAAGAAGTGCCGGTTGACATGTTTAACAATATTTTTACCGTATACAAGAAATCAATATTTAAACAATGTCTGAAAGTTGAATTCTGTCAGCAGTGGGATTACAATAGGTTTATTTATCACTTTATTGCTACAGAAATGGACGTAGTAAAGTTAACTTGCGTTATGGCACAATGGTTTACGATATCTGCGTAAATTTAGAAACTGGAACTAATCGTTGACGGTCTCCAGAAAAGTATTTCATCATGTCTCTTTATGTGCACGTCGTTCGCAATAATCAGGAAATAAGAGCTCATGGTCTCATCGTAGCAGGACGCTTCACCCTTATGTTAGAAAGACGTCCGGTGTCTAATGGAATACTAAATGCGTTAGTTCTAGTCATTACGCTATAAATCTATAAAACAAAGGAAGATCTGCAGTACATCAAAACGAATAGCTTCCAAATAACTTGGAAGTACATGTCCGAATCACATAAAAACGCATTTACCTCGCATATGTATAATAATTAAACCTAACAAAATGTTAAAAAATAAAATTTTTTAACTGTTAATTATTTATTATAACATCACATACTACTTAATACCACAAAAATACTTCAAAAATTCTAAAACTTTTTTAAGTTATTTTCTATTTCGAATATGTATAACAAAATTTAAATAAAATCATCTCCGTTCAAAATAGGTTTTCAAACAGTTTTAGATCCAATGGCTTAGTGGTAAGGATTTTTATTTTAGTGCTGTTAGTTTTTGTAATTTATTTAACGTCCATCTATAAAAGGAAATTACAGCGATTAACACACTACTTGTTTAATATGTTCATCTTCTCAGGAAATAACCCGACAAAGTCGACAAGTGAAATTGTGCAGAACATTTTCCAAAGTGTTTTCTGATATTAAAGCAATTTCTTCTTCTATTGCTGTTTCTTAAACTGAAATGGTGTGAAAACTATCTCTTTCTTTATGTAAGGATCCTGAGATTTATCTTAAGTCAATGTAATGAGTTGGAATTCTGAAAAGAATGTTTTATTTCTTTATTTTTACTTATTGTATTTTAATTTAGAACAGGAAAAGTTTATTGCTAAAAACAAATTATTATAAATAATCAATTTTATTTTCTAATTCTCTAACCAAGAAATGGAAAATAGTTCCACTTTTAATATTTCAATTTGATAATAACAAAGTGTTTGTTTTATGGATAGGTGTAGGGTCCTGTCTAAAGGTTCATATTGATCCTTGAATCATTTGATGGCGTCAAAAATGGTTTTTGGACAATAATTCTTCTTGCAGAATACTAAAGTAAAAAGGTTGATTGATGTCAAATGCCGACTCGGCTACGTACGCAGACTGACGAAGTTCAAACATTGAATTTCTGTAGAAACGTTTATTTAACGTAATTAACATATTAACGTAAATTCTTATTAACCTAAAATAAAAGACCGTCAATTGCGTGTAAACTACACTGACTAAAGCTCTCCGGATCTGTGAAAACTACATATTGAAGAATTTGGTAAATTTTTGAGCGTGATAATCAATCTTCAGAGACCGCTACTAAAAATTTGATTCTTAAATTTGAATCTAGTAGTTCGGTACATACCATATCAAGAACAATATGTATTTGTCCAGGTCGTTCAGCTAACAAACGTAGGTGAAAGTGTTGAAGAAGACCCAAATTTATAAATTCCACTACGTTTTCAGCTATTGAATCTATCTAATTTTGGTCTAAAACCTTGCAAGGTTCAGTTTGGGCAAAAATTAAAATCAGCCGACCATGGTGTTAATCGACAATTCGTTAATTTTATCATTGAACAAGGTGATGGTTATTCTGAAAAAATCTTTTCTTCAGATAAAGTTCATTTATCTTCATTTCATTATTTTTCGTTTTTTCCTAGTTATAAGCGCCTGAAGATCGAAAATAATAATGAAATAGAATCATAGGAATTCCTAGGAATTTATTTTAAATGTTAAAAATTATTATAACGTAATTTTTTTATTCAGATATTGTTAGTTTAATTTTTAGACTGTAGTACGTTAAGTGAGCAGCGCAGTGACTATAGATACACTAATAAAAGTTGTATAATTTGAAAGATAACATTAAAATGAAGCAGAATAAACTATGGATTAACTCCAAATATCAAATAATTTAGGAAATAATCGATTTCTTGCATTGAAAGCCTGCAAACATCTCATTCTATGGACGGTATGTGTGCTCCACGTAAATACGGACAGAGTGTGCTTTAGAGAGTTATGACTACAAACAAACAAATTTATATTTGCCTCACAAAATGAAGGAGTCTTGATCACATCTCGAACCCTTTTTCAGCTAACATCAAGCATCAGTATTTTAAAAAAAAACGACTTCCTTTGGATGTAATCCAAGTTCTGTGTCTTTTAGATCTGTCATTTTCTAGCGCAAATTATTCTCAAAAATATTTTAATAAAATAAAAACATAGCATGGGCAGGGCTAATCTTATATAAACAGTCAATTTAGTAGCTACTTTCAAAAATTGTGGTTCTTGAACTTTCTTACCAAAATTTATAGATGATCCATAAATTTTAAAGTTAATATGTGTAACTTGGGCCATAATTTACCATAATTTTTTAAAATTTTGTTTAAATCGGATGTTTACTTATACCACTTCTAATTTTCATTTTAAAATTTTATCAATTTTTTTAACGTAATTTTGGTTTTTGCTTTTACTGAAATATTCTTAGTTCTAAACTGTTAAATGTAGTAAATTAATGTATTTTTATTGTTTTAGCAGACCTACTGCTTCTACTACTACGTAAAATGAACAGCTGACAAAACTGTCACTA
This sequence comes from Cantharis rustica, assembly GCA_911387805.1. NCBI lineage: Eukaryota > Metazoa > Arthropoda > Insecta > Coleoptera > Cantharidae > Cantharis > Cantharis rustica. Next base: position 16,333,784 of record OU426883.1, read on the forward strand.
GATCAGAAATTATCCTTATTAAAAAACAAAATCCTTGTTGTTGTTGTCAGGTTCTATCAAGAAAAGTCGAAAAAAATCATCAAATCTTTTTAATACTAGGTTGCGCAAAATGTATCACCCTATTGGAAAAATATTTGTTATGATATTCGAGCAGTGAGTTTGGTACTACGTGAATTTCGGAGTAGATTTCTCAGCCGTTCTTCTGGCAAGGATCAAACACCAATTAGGTTTTTATCCGCTTTCCTCAAAGATACTGGAACAGCAGGTGACAGAAGAGGCACCGGAAGGCCTTCGTAGTGTTGGTTTCGACGAGAATATCGCCACTGTGCCTGAAGATATCCCGGATGAACCGTCAACGTCGACCAGACGACGTTCTACGCAATAGATCATTACACGTTCTTAAAGATGTTTGCTTACAAAGTGCATCAGAATACTGTACATCAGAGTACATCAGTTCATCGACGTGGATGGAGGATGGAGGAACAACGCAGTGGATGATTTTCGGTCGAAATTTATCATAAGCGACAATGCTCAATTCATCTGAACGGATACGTATACAAACAAAATTTGCGCTTCTGAGATACTAAAAATCCACGTATCGTTCACGAAGAGCAGTATATCTATGCAGTCACTGCATGTTGCGTCATTTACGCCGGAGGTGTCTTGAGACCTTATGTTTTTGAGGACGTCGCAGGTAACATGGTTACTATGACTGGTGAGCGATCTAGAATCACGATCAAGGTGTTTATTGTCGCAAATTGATGAATTGGGACTGGAGAACTTGGCGCGGTCCCGTTTTGGCGATTGATAGTGACCGGCCCTTCTTTGTTTTGAAGCTATGGGTCTACGTAAACAAGACAGAATCGGGAAGCTCTCAAAGAGAATATCCGACAAGAGTGCAAGAACTTATCTCCCGAAGTTCTCGCCAGAACGATTGAAAATGCGGTAAAGAGCCTAAATGGTCATCATTAGAGTGTGGAATTATATGTAAGTGCATATTTTTGTTGCTTGTTCCTAGAGTCGTAGAAAATTGTATTTATGCGTTTCTATAACTCTAGAGTTTACAACCAAAATTTGAGCGTGCATATTTCATATGTTTTTATTTTTAAGACATATAAGTGCATATTTTCATACTTTTAAGAAAATAAAATTTAAAAAAGATAAACTTTGTAAAAAATCTTTGAAAAGAACAGCTTCTCAGGCACAGCTTGAAAACGAATTTGTTTATTTATTGTTGCATCCGCAATAAACATCATACATCAATATTGCCGTTTATTGTGCCGTCATAATGGAAATGCAGCTTATGATTTATTTTATGAGTCATAATTAGAGCACGGAATTTAATGAATTTGCATATTTCTTAAAATTGATGTCACCAAAATCCATATGGATAAAGCCAAATTAGGCAAATCAGAATTCAATAAAATACTTTTTAAAATACATATTTTTAACATTCGGTAGATATTTTCGTAAGTGCATTTTTGTACTTTTTTTATTCAACGGTTCCATTTTCAATATTTCAAAGGCGATTTTTTCGAAAATTTTTTACTATCTGTTCCAACAGCTTTGGGGAGTTATTATTCGAGGACTGACCTTCTAGCACAATAAGTAACAAAAATTACAAAAATGCGGCTGGCGTATAATCTTATTGTTAATTGTAATTAAATCTCTCAATAAAATTAATTAAAAAAATTAAAGGTGTTTGTTTTTTAGTACATAATCTTTTATTTTTAAAGCATATACGTGCATATTTCAGGTATTTATTGCTGCATATGTATGTGCATATATTGGGTACTTTTCAGTGCATAAATTTCACACTCTAGTCATCATCAATGGCGACACCCACCTATCTTCGAAAAGTAATGGAAAAATATTAAGATTCAAATAAATAAACATTTTAAAAAAATTATGAAATTATGTCGTTTTATTTTAAAGATATAGCGAAACAACATCGGGTGAGTGTTTTTTGGGCCACCTTGTATTGCAGTAATAAATATTTCTAATTGTTTTTTTTTATAATAGGTATGGATTCAATTGTACTAACTTTTTTTAATTTTGTAGTAGGGTAGTGGGGATTTTTAAACATTTTAAATTTTATTCTGTGAGTTTGCTTGATCGCTTGATCTGTTAAGAAATGTGCAAGTGGTATCAATGGATACTGGTTTGTCGACTGAAGTGTGTTGCTCCGTCGTGCATAAACCACGAATTTGTTTACAAAACAAAGTTTTTTCTTTTGCAGCTATTAATATGTATATATTATGAATTATTTTAGAAAATATTTGCCTCGAGAACAATAATTTTGGAGCTTTTATAGCATAAATGTAAATGTTGCAGTAAATTGAAATAAAAAAATTTGAAAATTGTATGTGTGTCGAAGAACTATAAATTGAACTACCGTAGTAGAAATATATCGGTGGATATCTCGGTTACGTAATCTTAATGGGTAAGGTGTTAAGTAGGCGCGATGTGTTGTAATTGATATTACAAATTTTTATAGCCTGAGGTTGTAAGTATATGTGAAACATTAATAATTTGATTGCAATTGTCTAATAACGATTATCAATTGAATAAATGTGGTAGTGTAAAATGGTATGGGTAGACACGACATTTATATGTATCTAGAACCCATTATTTATATTATTTTCTATTATATTATGTTAATAATGGTGGCACGTGCAAGAACCACTCATATAATATTCGTTTGATTGCAAAATAGAATTTCTCCAGTGTAGTATTTTAAATGCACGCCTTGATAGCATAGTGCAGTGTGCATAAAATCTTGACCTACATTATGGGATTCTAATGCAGATGTTGTAATCAATACGAGCTGCATCGAGGGATGCTGAAAGCGCCGCGCTGACTGTAAAAGCATGTGGTTCCCCGTAAGCCCCTGATCATAATTCTAAGGGAGCATTAGCCTACAAACCTGACACGCGGCTACCGGCTACAACTCTAGCACCCCCGCGACCCTTGTACCCGACCCTACCTAACACACGATTTAGCCACCTGGTCATTTGAATAAAACGACTTTCGACGACTACAATCTCCAACATTTTAACTTGTCCATTTACAACAATTATATGACGTTTAAAAATTAAATTTGATTTCTAAAAACCACAGACTTGTCTATTCTTGCGTGATCCCCTTGGGCGCTTACGAGTAACAACATACATATAAACTACGTTCAAGTGTTATATCTCGGAAGAAATCGCAGGCCAACCTAACCATTAACCCTTCGTTAAGAGCACGGTCCACAATCGTAGACCATGCTTCTTTTAACCAATGTATTTTTTATGGACTAACCTACAATTGAAAATATCGCTTCTAACGAAGGGTTAAAGCCAACCAAATGTTCTAGATTTTAATTTGATTAAACGAAAATAAGCGATACGATCTTGATATGCACAATCATCTTTTAACCGAAATAAGATTTGTTTGTGTAATGTACATTACACTGACCCACTTCCTTAATTTCACACGCATAAAATCTTTACACTATTATTTTATGCCCACGAGTCAAGACACAACAGATTGTTCAATTTAATTTAATCCTGGTGTTAAAGTTGAGACGATGACTGATGTGCATTTAATCAAACAGTTAAATAATATTGCAAACTTGGAGTTTATTTAGGTCAAAAGTTGCACTGCTACGCTTTGACCAATAAAATTTCTTTTCGCCGTAATTAATAATTTCGACAAATACTGAAATAAATTTGCTTGATGTTACTGTGGAATAGAACAAGAATTTTTAATTCCAAACTTGGTAAGGGTCAACAAAAGTTATGTTAATATATCTTGAATTGCCTATTGAATGGCCAAATTTATTGTTCACAATAAATCTGAAGATTAACAGATTATTTACCAAAAATTCAACTTCCACAAAATAAAATAATCAATCAATTCAGTTGTATCGTACAATGCCTTTCTTACTTGAGTCTTCCGACCAATTCTAACAATTCTAATTCAGTGCGATAACTGATAACCAATAACCTGGTAATCCTCAGATCTGCGTGCTGTAATTAACTCGAACTTGGTTACGATATTTTTTTAGTCGCGAATGCGAGTGCGTTTGATAGCGATTATCTATTCCTGGTTTATGAAGTGCAGGTTTAATGAACGAATTCCCTTTGGACATCTAAAGCTGATCGCTTTCGATTAGAAGAAGGCGTATTTTTGGCCATGTTGGTAAATAAATTTTCATATTTTATTTCCTGTGGTAGCCTGTTTAGTTTCGTTACCTATTTCGTTCAAAAACATGTTTTTTCGAGCATCAACAAGCATCTTTAAACGTAGGACTCTTCTCGTAAGAAACGAACACAAAAATACAAATAAAAACAATTTGATTTTATGTAATCAAGCAAAGCTTCAATAAAAACTTTTCGGATTGTAATTACCACGCCAACGTGAATCACTGCGGTTGTCTGACCGGTTGCAACTTTCGATTTTCGATTTTTCACTGCCAAATTAGATGAAACGTTGTACACAATTCATATTTGCAACAATGCAACAACAGGTAGCGATGTTTTTTAAAATTTCCAGGTTTTTTATTTGTCTATTATTACTATAAATTTCGGACATTTGATCGAAAAATCAACAAATTATTGCAGTTCTACAAAAAAAATTCAAATAGCGCAGTAATAACGGGATCAGACTCCTAAGGGCTTGCTAGAATGAAATTTTCGGTCAAAGACTTACTTGAAAAAGCAAAAAACTTTGCAGTTCTTGGATGAGACAATTTTAAATTTGTATAGGTAATTTTACTACTTTTGATTTACGTTACTGGAAATTTTTCACCTTAAGAATTTCTTTTGGAAATTTCACCTCGCTTATGATATTAAATGCTTATTATGGTTTACTTATTTTTACTTAGTTGTTGTCATGGTAAAAAGTATCATCAAATAGAACATTTTAGAACATCAGCGCCAGTTAGCCAAAAACTTAGTCCCGAAAGAGTAAAAGAATTAATTTAGGGCTAGGTTAGGTTATGTTGGACTAGGTTAGAAGTGGAATCGGCAAAAGAAAATATGGCGATCTTTAAATCGAGTTGGGGCGGCTGAGTGGGGAGGTCAAGATGGCGATTGCCCTCACCAGACTGATGTCAAACATGGAAGAACCGTTATACACCAAGAGACGGGTTCTGGCATCGGTTACTAACTCAATTATGTATGTTCTATGGGGTATTGGTGTAAATCAAAGTCATGATCAAAGCCTCTCGAAGTTTGTTGTATGTTCTATCAGTATTACGGCTATCCAACAAGGCGGTAGCAGTGATGGCGACGGTGTAGTGCCCAATAGATCTGATGACAAGTGAGGGAGCTTCAAATTCCGAAACAAAGGCCAAATTGGCAAGAGAGATGGACAAGGAACAATAGGCTCCTGAATAAGAAGAGTAATACCGGAGATAAAATCGTGGATTAAAATAAAATACGGAGACGGCAACCATGGATTCACACAGGTCCTGACGGGTCACCGATGCTTTAACCACTACCTCCAAAAGTATTGAAGAGCTAACTCACCTGACTGCACTTACTGCGAGGATGTAGTGGACAACGTGAATCACACCATTTTTGTATTTCCCAAATGGGTAGAAGTGGGTAGAGGTGTGCGAAATGCTCACAAACAAAAATAGATGGGATGAAACGAAAAACGGTATTACTACCATTCTCAAAACCAAGCACAAAGCAAGATATTAATGTGATTCATTTTTATTGTCATTATTCAGATATCATTGTGTAAATGTATATTACTCAACGATTTATTACATTCTATGTTTGATTGCCCCAGCACATAATGGTTACACTTCGTTCACTCACTTGACAACTTGTACTTAAATTAACCCTGCTTTTTTATGACTATTGATTAGTCGAAGGGTTCTTAAGTCTAAAAGTGTCATAAACTTTCAACTTCAAAGCGGCCTTTCTGCTTTTTTCCAACTTCTTGCTTTTTGCTTATATAAAATATTATTAACTACTATTGATATTATTTATATTTTAATTATACAATTAATTTAACTTTGTAGAAACCATAACGACAATAGGATTTATAATTTTGTAATATCCGCATGTTCCGTCGTTTAAGTTTTATTCTGACATAAACGATTAACGAATATAAGAAAGAACCAATAAATCCCTTTACTTAACGATCAATAAATGGATTTTTGCAAAATTATATTTATTTTTTAATATTTAAGTACGCACTTAAATTTTGCACTAAAATAACATTATTATTAAACAATGAAGTCAGTCGTATAGTTTTTTTTTACGAACAATAACATCAACCATATTATTTCATATGCAGGAATGCAATGACTAGATGAAAATTTAAGCTTTTAATTGTTATTACTGGTGGAATCATAAAAAGTGAGCGTTAAATTTACTTAAATCTGAAAAATTTCAACATTATTCAAAATGAAGACTACTTTAAAGTTTCGTTCTAACATCTTCGGCAGGTTTGCCTGAGACAGATTACCGTTTAGTCTAGCTAGGCTTGTGCCTAGGGGCGCACGAAAAATGGGGCGCAATGTACCAAGCAAAATACATCACATTCTCAAAAATTAAATGTATCAAAAAATACAATGATTACCCATAGTTTTTTTTACTGAGTTTTTATTTACTGATTACAAAAATACTTTTTAATTTTTAGCACATTTTTAAAACTTACACCTTCGGAAATCTATGAGCGCATCGCTAAATTACGGCGATTTAATCGCCTCTGATGCTTTGTTAATATTTTTTGAATTTTGAATCGGCGACCTTGAGTAAGCCTGATTACCCCCGCAGACTAGAGCTCACCGAGCAAAAAAGTGTTTGATTTTCAGAAATTTTACACCAATATCACTAAATACGCAACCAATTTCTTACCGCTTGGTGTAGAGTAGACACAGCAATATGTATAAAATAATAAAAAATAACTGTTCATATTTTTTATTAAGGGGGGGGGCACCATACATGTGTGCCTAAGGGCGCAGAGGTACCTTAATCCGCCCCTGAGGTTTGCATAGCACTGACGAAATCAGATGTTAACTGACTTTTCGATTAGATATGTTTAATTAAAATACACTCAAACTTTTTGTTTACTCAAAACTACAGGGTAACTGCGTGGAAAATTCTGAGTACTGCCGCACAAGTAAATGATAAGCTGAGATCCTGGGTTCAAGCTCAAGTAAAATAAGATCTTGATTCTGACCATGTTAGTCAGTCACTCTCAGAATCCTTATCCCTACGTAAGAGCATAGTGACTACTTTTTCTTCAGAAAGGTTTTTTTGATAAATACCTCGGTAGTTTGCCATTTCTTGCTGAAGAAAGATAGTCAGAATAAAGATTTTCCTCCGCTCGGGATCGAACCGAGGATCGCGGCTTAGCAGTCGACGCACATAAGCATCAGGCTACAAACAAAATAGTTACTGTAAGGTAAAATTTACATAATTTTCATATTATTTTTCATTAATTTTTGAGAGGCAAAAGTAAAAAATTTCCATATAAGATTTGAAAATCTGAAATCTAAGCGGAAGACTAAATAATCAGTTATACGAAGAAAACAATTTTTTTGTACAAAATTGATACCAACAGGTGGCGTTATACATACATAATATGTGTAAATGTATTATCTTGTTCACACTATCAGAATATAAGGGTTCCGCTTTTAAAACACATTTTGTGCTGTGAACTGATTACAAGTAAATAAAAATAAATCTATAAATATAAACAGAAACTAAAATCAAGTGTTTGCTTCTTAAACTGACAAACACAGCAGGGTGCACCCACTGGTAGTACAATAATTGTCTATTTTTAATCAAAAAAAAGTTAAAGCTATTAAATTTTTTCTAATAGTTGTGAGACGTACTGAGAGACTACAAAATTAGGTTAACATGGAAATTGAAAACAGTAAACCAGTTGAATAATAAACAATAAGTTTGCATGACCGCATATGTAAATTAATGAAAAATATTAAATTGATCAAGATTAGTTGTTTTGTACAATTATAGCTTTAATGTAAATTATTGTCATGACCTTGAATGCAGCTAAGTAAGCCGGAGGCTGTAAGCTGCGCAACGCTAGATGCACAAAGCCAGTATACTAAGCACAACTTGCAGGAGCTCGTAAAACTGTCCTTGATCTGTGGGTCGCGTAGTACAGGCAGTCCTGGCCGATCTAGCGAACACGTGGCCGTATTCCGGGGCCCTGGGGGGCTTTCTGACGTCACGGACATCACGCCATGCTGCACCGCCCTCACCGACCACCCGTTGCATCTAGATTCATTAAATGCGCAGATACTTGATGCAACATAGCCGAGGATATGGCAACTACGTATTGGAGATGATTACAGTGTGCATATCTTGGTTATGTCCTAGGGATTTGTAATGGTTTTAGGGGGGTGTGGGGGAGTTTGCGAGTGCACGAATAGAATACCCTTCTCTCCACTGACACCAAGAGCACGCTGCAGGTGTCAGCTGACCCCAGCAAAGGCAGTACTGGTTTGCCACTTCTTCTATTGTTTACATTCAATTTTCAGTTTTGCAGCTTTTATGTTCTGTCGACAACTTTTTGTGAACAATATTTACTTAAAATAAACTGCACAAACTTAATTATTGTGTCAAGTTTTTATGAAATATTAGTCTGCATTATTATTTACGTATGACAACATCACAACTAAGGTAGATGACCCATGCCAAACCTCGTAACCCTTTTTTGATTGCTTATAATTGTGATAAATGGAATTAAAGATGAAGCTATTTTGTTTATATTTTTTACCAATTGTGTTCATAAAAAATGAATGCAAAATTATGAGTGAAAATTTTGCAAATCAATTAATCACGATTTTTCAAACGGCCATTTAAGCCTTGGACTTGAACTATGCTAAAGCAAATAATAGTAATTAATTAGTAGTATTTTTATTCAACTGTATTTTCGGATGTCATAAAATAAAATTTTGATTTTTACATTTAACCCAAATTGCTTTGAAACGTCAAATATCATTGGTAAATTATGGTTTCGATCTACTTAGCCCATTGCATAAAAAAAATATTAGGAACCTAACTGCTTCCGACTGCGCCAATTACACACTATAAGATTGTGTTTTAAAATTATAACTTGAAATGGCTAAACAATTTACTATTTTTTAAATTTCAATGCATGCGAATCTTATTTATTATGGATGATTTTAAATCATAAGCCAACATACCGGAGTGGATAAATAATTATGTATAATCAATTTTTATAAGCAAAAGAATAGTATAGGTTGAACTGATTGGATCTTATTCGCTTTATTTTCTATAAATATAGCAAATTTTGTACCATAATTATTTATAATATTGTTTCTGTATAACTAAAATATTGAAACCGTAAAAAAACTACTTACTACAGTCTAGTTTATATTAATAAAAAACCTAACCTGTAAATCAGTAAATCTATTATTGACCTTGACCTAACTTTCAATATACTATTAGATGTAAATTGCAACGGAAAGTTTTACACTGCATATTTGTAGTCGTTTATACATAACATATACATAATTAATAATACTCGACTATTAAAATAATAATGAATAATTAAAATGAGATCCTCTTTATTGAAACTAAGCCAAAACACGTGTTGCATCTTACTTGGCAATTGTTAGATGCACATAACCAATCTTAAGGCATATTATATTATTTTGTTAATTTGGAAAATAATTTTGACATTATACCTTCTCAAGCTAGTCTTTTAAATTGGACCACGTGAACTACTGGTAAACAAAAAATTTTCACAGCCTAATAATTCTCAAGAACAGTTCTCGACTTTACGGTCTTGAGCTTTTTAAATATTACCCATTACTTGTTATCAAAAATTAATAATTCTCGTTATATAACTTTTGATTATTTATAATATTCGTAGGTATTGTAGGTAGACTGATTCAATTGCAGGTAACAAATTAGATTTCCAAGGGCTGCAATGTAACCTCAAAGCTTTTGCCGATCCAGATGGACAGTATTGACTTCGGAAAGATCGACATGTGCCTAGGAGAAGCTGTTGAGAAAGCGCTTATAAAGCTTCTTTCCACAATAATGTTAAGTTGTGAGAAAAACTTAGAAAAACTTCAGAAAATAAACTGAAAACTTGTATTGAGGGTCAATGAACTAAAAAATGTAGTAAAAAAATAAACAAGTAAACAAAAGTAAAACTGAAGAAAATAACATCTTACTGCAAAAAGAAAACCAAAAGCTTTGTGAGAAAATCATTAAATTCGAGAAGTTATTAACAATTGATTGGTCTTCAAAAGACATGCAAAAAAGCAAGTGTTAACACCAACGCAATAATCAGCGAGAGATCTGCTAGAAAAGATGTTTTGTCAGAAACAACTGCTAATGGAAATGCAAATACAACAAGTTTGCAATCTGTATTAAAACAAGACAATGCTAATGTTAATCTTGTAACTGGAAATGCTGCAAAAAACGCGAGAAATGTAGAAAATGTGACAGATAAAGAAAATCACAACCATGATGGGTTTATAATGGTAAATAATAGAAGAAGGAAAGAAAACAACAATATGGCAATATGTTGGCTTCTGGTGGAATCTTACCGTCTGCTGACCGTGGTAAGAGATCCTTAATTATCAGCAATCGATCTCAGAGCGATGAAGGCGTGAATGTGATCCCACTGCGTGCTTCCGACAAGCGGCAATGGTTTTATGTTGGAAAGCTTTCCCCTGCAACAACTCCTGTCACTTTAGTAAGCTATGTGACGGAATCGTTAAAAATTTAAGATGTCAAATTATAGTTTAAGTTAGGTGTTCATGAGAGCGTTTTGAAGAACTTGTTGTTCCATCGTTATGACCACAAGGAATTACAGTCTGCAAATTTCTTCCCAGAAGGCCTTCTGGATATGTTCCATTTCGTGCAGCAAGAGAGTCCAAATGAATGTAAAATTAATACAAACTGTAAATACATTAAAAAACATCGGATTAATACTAATAAATATAATACTGCTTCAATTTATTATCACAATGTCAGAGGTCTTCAACCAAAACAAAGAAATTTTATGAAGCTGTCTTAGCTGAAAATTATAGTGTTAACTGAAAGTTGGCTAACTCTGAATCTTTTTTAAACTCAGAAATATTTTACTTACGTTAGAATGTTTATAGAGGTGATAGATCTCTTGCTGATACCAATAAGTCACGTGATGGTGTTGTATTTATTACGACTGATACATCTCTAGTTTCTTCCTTGGTTCAAGTTTATACATAAATTAGAAAGAAGATCTGAGTTAGTCTGCGTATTAGAGGCTCATGTCTATTAGTTGGTGCGGTGTACATTCCACCTACCAGCAAATTTAAATTATATCTTAACTTGGTATCTTCTGCCAACACAATTATGACTAACAACCCTCACTCCCTTGTTTGTATTATTTATATCAATATTGCATACATTTTGCAGGACTTTCAATTTCTTCTATAAGTAATCTGCTAGGAAGTGACAATAGACTGTAGAGCAATAATCAATATGGCACAACATTTGAACTTGTTCACAGGTGGAAGCATGTACTTGTATCCATACAGGGCCATGAGCTTGATATAGCTAATGCTGCAAATCTTGTTAACATGATCTTCAAAAGTTAAACTCAGAAAATCTACAATATGGTAGATCCTTTGTTGATACCAATAAGTCAAGTGGTGATAGTGTATTGATTAGAACTTACATATTTATGTATATTACAGTTCGTGAACAGTGTATTAGCAAAATCAAATGTGAAAAATGCTAATAAAAGTGAACCTAGTAAGCTATCTTACGGTACACCACGTTTGAGTTCTCTACTCCCAAAACCTGGAGTATGAAAATACAACATTCAACTTTGGGAGGCTACTAGTCTATATTGTCGTGTTTTGAAATCAAAAAATTCTGTTTTAATTATTTTGTAAATTATTTTGAAGTTTGTTTTGTTTTGATTTTAATTTTTGTAAGCATACTGTACATAAGATTTTATAAGTTATTTATTTTGGATATGATATTGGTAACCGTGCTGTAGGATGAAAGGGATTCATGCCGAGGTGGCGAATGCAGCCGGTCGCAAAATAATTTGATTTTTATTGATTTTGATTATTAAAGTGAGTTTAATTTAAAAGAGTTGTTTCATTAATTTGTGAAACGTATTGAGATTAAAAATTTTGAAGATTCGGCGAAGATTAAAATTGTTTTGAATGCGGAAGCTGAAAATTTATGAATTGGAAATTTGAATGGTAAGCAATACAAAAACAATAAAATTAATTAAATTAGAAGTAAAATAAAATTGGAATTGGAATTATAAATTAAAAATTGAAAAATTTGCAAACATTTGTAAAACCGCAACGGAGTTTTGTATGATAAGGCGGACAGCTGTGGCTACGTAAAGCATAGGTTAAACCAAACAAAGTATTAACGATTTTTGTGATTGAAATTGAAACAAAGTTTTATACGATTAAAATTTATATTTAACCTTTAAAAATATTTGAAATTTAAAAGAAAATAAAAGTTTCGTGCTCAAAAGATGTATGTACTCCAGCGAGGTGTCTTTTTCTTGAGAAGGTGAATTTTTTACATTTTGGATTTCTGGGGGCATGGTAAATATATTATTCAAATAATACATAAATCTCAGAACAATGAATTTGAAACAATTGTAAATTGTATGTGCCAAATTACACCCTTCTATACAACAACCTCAGTTTGTGATGAAATCAAAAAGTTCTACAATAGATATCAAACAAGTTAGAATACTCGTACTAACAAACCAACCAAGAATTAAGGTTTTTGAGATTTCTCCAAGGAAAAAAAACTCCTTACTTAAGAAATACAGCTTTAAAATTATAACTACTAAATAAAATTATACAATTTCAAAAGTAATTAATAGTAGATAAATATCGCGCACAAATAACACGCAACTTTCTTATCTTCAACTCCTTTGAACAGCTTTGTCTGCTCGATTATTTTCTCTTTCTTCTACTGCTCTCTGGATATCTTCAACCCAAAAATATCACCTTATCTCCAACTCTTCTTCCACCTTAAACAATATTCTTCACACGAATAAACCTCTATTGAATTTTTTTGTATGCCTCTTAGGCATCAACACGACTCCTCTCTCAATTCAAATTATAAAAATTCTTCTCAAACTTACATCGACCGACCGCCCTGCTCAAATTATTCTGACTCTCTATTTTCTTTATTGATTCTTCTATCCCCTTGGATATCCTTTGCAATGTGTCTTCTTTTCATTGGTTGTACTTTAATGTCCTTTTATTTTCAAATCTAGATTTTTCATTATTTAAATTTTGGCTGTTGTCGGCATTTGGTGAGTCATGATACAAACATAAAATAATAAAATCAAAATCAAAAAACAAATAACTTACTAACTAGACAAACATAAAATATTAAACATACTGAAATCAAAATAAAGAATACACAAAAATAAAACACACACACTGGTAATAAAAATGTTAAAATAGAGTTTTGCTTTGTTTTGTTTCTCTAGTTGCAAATACAGTTATCTTATTGCTAAGTTCGCAACCCATTTTAATCACTTAGTGCGGACACTACACTATATACAACTAATTTTTAAATCAGGTAATTTCACTTTCCATTTTTCCATACTAGTGCTTATTTCTGCACTAAAGTTTTGAGAAATGTATTTTGTAACCTACTCAATTTTCTCGATTACAATTTTTCACTTCTGCTCGCTCAACTTTATTGGGATCGAACAACACTTTAATTTTCGACGTTAGCGCACGAGGTGACCATTTTAAGAACTTTTGATCTACATTTTCCGTTCTGTCATCGGTTAGTTCATTCTCTGATTGATTTGTTAATTTATAGTATGTAACCAATCAGAATTAATTATTCTAGATCAATACTTCCAAGTAAGCGAGATAACCGATCTCAATAGTCTATTGGCAACCTTCCTAAATCTTTGCTCAATCTTCCTCAATCTGTACTTTGACATTTTCAAAGCAAGTTGTTTTTTTTTTCTGTTTATACAACGCTTCACTTTTTTATATTTCAATCTAAGGATTGTGTGCCGTCCATAAGCAAAAGGTGACGATCCAGGAAGGAATGGGAACCGGAAAAATTGTAGATTTTATATTTATTTCTGGGCTTCCAAAACCATTGCGCTTCTGCGATAGTTCTGCAAACATGTTTACTTGCATGTTTATATTATGATAAGATGGAAAAAACTGGATTATAAAATTTTGTGTTTGGTTTCCCGTACACTTAATCAAGGCAATTACTTAGACGATAATTCGTGTTTTGGATCATTTACTTGTAATTGCATGCGTTTAAAGAAAATGCAATTTCGTCTGCGTAATTTAGCACCTGCTCTGACTTTCATAAAGTAAACTATGGAGTGTTATGTTTGCAACAATCGACCTGTAAATGAGAAACATTGTCGTAAATTTCTTATTGGTAATTTTGAAATAGAAACTCTGCAAAAGTGATAGCAAATCAATTTTGACTTTTATTGATTCTAGGCAAAAAAAATGAAAGTTTCATTGCTAAAACCCACGTGTTCTTTATCATCTTGAAACTATCATTAATCTATTAACTGGTGTTAAAAGAAGTAAAAAGAATATACGTCGTGACTTGTAAATAAAAACACGTTCCATCTTCATAACCGTAGCTTTGTGTTCACGGGATCAAATGTCGAGGGTAAAATCAGGTTGAATTTGACCTCGCGACTAAAAGGGTGCACCGAAGGGGTGCTCTTTGTGTGTTGACATGTGATTTATCCCATCTGTAAAAGCAGGTAGGGGCAAGTTGCACCTGTTGTACCTTCATACTTCCTCTCCGCGACCCCTTCTCTGTCGTGATATAATCATTGTCTTTGTCTTGGTTAGTGAACTTTTAAGCACCCAACAATCCTATTTCGAACTACCCTTTCAGCCTTGAAATCTAACTGATCTATATATAGATCAAATTATCCAAACTTAGTTGTATCAATTCAAAAAACACAGAAATCAACAGGCAAGTGACATAATCCAAAATTTTGTCACGCTGCAATAAGTGAGGTTATTAATATTAAGGTTTAAAATGGAAAGCTTTTAACTGTCATTTTAGGCATATAGGCCACTTAAGATGTAAAATTTGAATCTCGGTTAACCGCGATACAATAATATAACTTCAAGGTTATAAAACGGTTTGTTATATTAATATTTTTTCCTATGCATGTATGAAGGTACTTAACTGTTCGCAAGAGTATATTCCTAATTATATGTCACGTAAATTTATATCCTTGAAAAATTTCAAGATTTATACGTTTTTAAAAAGCTATTTCATTATAAACGGATATTAGTATTCAATGTCTTCATTTTGGTGTGGTCGATATTTTTCCATAAGCGCTGCTGCCAACCCACTTTTTTAGCAACTAATATTTTTGCTAGGGCGAGAAAAAAAATAAATTCTGATTTCTGAACTTTTCAATTTATTTCTGTATTTAAATACGATCATAATCATAATACATGCCAAGTAGAATAATTAATAAACATTTTGTGCAATCCGTAGGGGCAAAGGGGGAATTACCTTGAAATTACTACTTGTGCAATAATTATCTATGTTATACTTCTTTGTGCAAATGCATTATAGAAAAAGACATAAACGCATGCAACGCCTAAAGGCAAAGCTTTCCTATTACATCATAATAAAAACTACTGCTATAAACACTAATAACTTTACTCATTGGCATTGAAATTATTCTTATATCTACCAGGATTGGTATTCTAATACAATTTTATACACTTTTGAACGACAGTAAAACAGTTTTCCATTATTTATCCATGCTATTGTATAATTAAATGTTAACAATGTAGTACAAAGAACAACGCACTTAATTAGTTAAACTTATTGTCTTATTATAATATTTCAGTTAAAAAATCATAAGCGAGATGTATGTTTCTGGGTTTGGCAATTCTAAATTTTTGTATTCTACTGAAATATTCAGTTCAGTGTCCGGATAAATTTTTTTGCCTTTGGGTCGATCGACCACTACGTTTTGACAAGTCAAAACTTGTACTAAAAAGTTATTTTTATATTCTATTATTTTACTTTTTTTAAAACTACGATCATTCTGATCTAAGTAAATATCTTAAATATTTACTTTGATCAAGCTAAGTAAATATTTGTACAAGAAGATATTCGAAAATTTTGTCAGGTTTAATTTATCATTTTAAACTAACCTGCTTGGAGTAATTAACCCATTTGAAGCTATTTAAGACGCACATTCTAAATATTAATTGAATCAATGAAAATCTTACAGTATTATTAATCTTCATTGCATTCATGAATGTGTTTACTGGATTGATTACATCTTTATGAAATCAAGGAATTTGGCTTCATTGCAATATCGCAAATCTTTTAAATTTTTAATTTTTAAGTACACTTTGATTTAATCCCGTTGATTTAATTCTGGTTTACCCACAGCTAACTATTAATGAATTTTTGAATTGTTTTTGCAAAGTTCAAACCATTAGTTGAAAATGTTGGCAGCATTACTCTTATATATTATCTTTTATAATAAATTTTTGCCAGAAAAAATATAAAAAAATTCAAATATGTACCACTTTTTCGTAAAATCAATATTTTTAGAGAATGACTTAACAACTTAAATACGAGTGATATTAGTATATTTTCAAAATTGTTTACTAGACTAAAATTGTAGTCTGTTAAATTTCCTATCCGGAATGGGCTGTCAGAATTTTTGTAAAATATTTCGTTTAAAAGATACAGGGTCTTTAGAAAAAAAAACAAAATAAAAAGAGACTTCAATTTTTCAATATTTTTTTTCTACTTTTATTCATAACTCGAAAGCCGTTAATTTTAGATAAAAAATGGTTGAATCTAGTTTGTAGATTACTTCACGCTCTCTAAAAAAGACGTAATCTATTTTCACTAAAAAATTAATATTTTCCGGGCGATGGCCAACGGAAAGTGGAGATTAAAAAAAAATGCTTTAAAGAAGCCTAATTCTCGAAGGCTTGAATTTAAAAAAGAATTTTTGTTAAAAATGTTTTTTTAGAAAAGTATCTCCTATCACCACCTAAGTTATGTAACGTGTATCTTGGGAGACCCTGTATATATTTTTTATTTTTGTATGAATTTGATGTTTTCGTTCAAGGTTTTCGTTTCTATATTGTATTCGTGTGTTTTCTTTTAAAGAGGGGCGCATTAATTTTAGTAGCCTTAATTAATTTTAGAAGGCGATTCCCCCCGATCGATCTGATGACTATCAAAAGGACCAAGAATTATAAAGCAAAAGCCAGAACATCGGCTGAGAAGATGGAGATCAAAATGTCAAAGATCGAAGCATGGCAGGATCGATGGCCCAGAGGGTCGAAAGGTGCCTAAACCAGAAAACTTATACCATTTCTGATGCAGTGGGTTGAGAAAGGGTACCATCTCAACCAAGACCTTACGCAGGCCTTGACGAGCTACGGTTGTTTCAACCACTATCTTCACAAATTTCAAAAAGAAAAACTACAAAACATGAAGAAGAACTCTTCCGTCAAAACGCGTAAAAGAAGAGAGTCACGTAAAGGCAGAAAAAAAATGCCGAAGGGGCACAAGTTTCCAAAACAATAAGAGTAAAAGGAGTGCCAAACTATAGTTTAGCAGATGTTATCGGACGAAATGCCATTCGAATCCCGTTGTTATCTATGGAGTGGGGTTTTAGTCAGTAGAAATCTTACACTACCACCCATAACATCTGGGTGGTGTCGTTCGGAAGATTTCTCTACTCCCCATGCACACAAAAAGAAACTTAGTCAGTAAAATTTTAGTGCTACGCTTTTGTTTCATCAAAACACGAAGAGCCACTTTCTTAAGTTCAATGAGCCGCGTGTGTTCGCAAGCTGCGGTTTGCCAACCACATAGAAAAGTGAAAAGAAAATTTTTAGTGACAAAATCACTATAATCATATTGTTTTTGACAATAATTTATTGTCACCAACTATTCTTATAAATCTTCAGTTCGAAGACTGAAAGGCACCAAATCAAAATTATTTCAGTGTATTTAGTGTAAGCGTGGTCTTTCCCATACATATTCATTGTTAATGAGACCCGCTTGCCCGAAAACTCAAAAATGAGTTTGACATGCCTGATCTAGAGTATTAAAGTGCGCAGTGGGCAAAGACTATAAACATATTTCTGCACATGGTTTGTACTTACAAAATTAACATTAGAATATATATGCTTTCGTCTTCCCCCCCCCCCAAACTTTTCATACCATGCTATTAAATAACTCCAACACTATAAAAAATATTGAAGAGACCAAAACAGTTAATCGTAAAAAGACAATAGCTATTTATTTAACCAATTACATAATTTGATATTTAATTCAATGCGTATGAATTTGCTAGAACGAGGGAGCATTTAGCAACCTAGTTTATGTAAATACACATGTTTACCGTAGCATTGTAATTAAAAATTATAATTACACAAAAGCCAAGATCAATCATCTGTGACTATTGATAGAGTTGTGTATCTAACCTTTCAATATAAAACGAGTTAAAATACTATT
Source organism: Cantharis rustica (assembly GCA_911387805.1). Lineage (NCBI taxonomy): Eukaryota > Metazoa > Arthropoda > Insecta > Coleoptera > Cantharidae > Cantharis > Cantharis rustica. The sequence continues at coordinate 16,352,293 of OU426883.1, forward strand.
GTGAATTATGAGTGAGTCTGACAGCGATAAATATTCGTCTTTAATAAAATAATAAAGACTAGCAGTATATCGCATAAAGCCTACTCGGGACGATTGGGAAGCGGAAGATCGTACTTCAGATCGTGTCAGAAAATTGAGGAAGGCTTCTAATGGTAACCTACAGTACTAACATATGTGTCAAAATAAAATCTGCAAAATCAATTTCTTATGTTTGATAAACAAAATCTAACTTTTAATTCTCCGTTAATATTTACCGGAAAGTTTCTCACTTGAATTTTTCGTGTACAACGGATTATATCGCCGGTTAAATTATAAAACCACATAAGCGAGTACAGTAAGTAAGTGGTTTTAAAATCTGATTACACGATATTGTGTTATTGTGATGAACTATAATTAACACCGAACAATTAAAAAACCTAGTAAGTCGATTTATTGAAAATCGATTTGACGGATGGTTCTGGTTGTACATTCAAATTATATCGGTAGTTCAAGTAAAAATGTGACAGTTTAACTTAACCAAATAGTAACTCTTTCTTTTCTTTGATTGTGCGTTAATAATTAAAAAAATATTTACACCAATAACAGCACGGTCATAGGCTTGTAGTTTACAATGTTGGATTGCGCTGTCGTAGCCCTTTATTAACCCGTTTTTAACCGACTTCAAAAAAGGAAGAGGTTATCAATTCGATTGTATTTTTTTTTATGTTTGTTACCTCAGAACTCCGTCATTTATGAACCGATTTTCAAAATTCTTTCGGCGTTGAATCAAGTATAGTTCCAAGTTTGTCGCTTTATAATTTTATTCGTATTGGATCTTGAACTTCGAAGATAAACCGGAAAAACCCTTAAACTTCTCAACTCTCCTCAAAATCGGCTTAATAACACATTAAGTATTGAGTACCTGTACCTGTTTTATTACCTGTTTCTGCCGGGTGGGTCAGAGTCTTTTCTTAAGTACCCTACTTTTATTAATCTTCTAAGTAGTACGTTAAGTATAAAGTAAATAGTAAATACATTTATATCAACTATGATCAGATTTTCAAAATTCTTTTTGCGTTTAGTAGGTCTACCCATATTCGCTTTCGATAAATAGTTACAGAACGCAACATGCACTAAAAAGTAAAAAATAATTACGTTATTTAGTTACTTCAACTAGCTGGCATAGGTGGTCAATTATTGTAATCTTTGCAGTCGGTGCCGGCCGAGTTTTTAAGAAATTTATTTTTAGTAATTTAGCCAACTTGGCTGGCACCGACTCCAAAGATAACAATAATTGTCCACCTATGCCAGCTAGTTGAAGTAACTAAATAACGTAATTATTTTTTACTTTTTAGTGCATTTTTTTCACAGTAGTTTTCTTGAAGTCGGTTTTATTTTATAGAATTCGAAATCTGAAAGTAATTTCATGTGTCAATTTTCAAAAATTCTTCTATAGAGCCATTTATCAAAGTCAAAATCAAAGTCGAAAAGTCGATATCCAACCAAAATTAATCTATTAACAGTTTTTTATAAAATTAAAATAAAAATCAAATTGGAAGAACTAATAAATTAAAAATTTATTTAAACGAATTTTTGAAAATAACTCTGAAGGGATAATTTTATATATATTATGGTAAATTTGGTTTAATCATAATATTATTTCGACTTTGGTAGTCTGCGTTAAAAATTTTTGAAACACCCCGAATAGTATGTTAATGAGTTAAGATTTAAATTCAACTGGGTTAAAGCCCAATAATCTTTGATTACTGTGTAATTCTGCGGTTTAACCACACAATAACTCTACTCTGTCGAGTTTATTATTGTTAAAGGAATTATTACGCGTTAATTAAAACGTCATTACATTTATATGAGTGAATACAATGGCCAATTTAGAGAAAAAATAATTAAGATTATAAATATTTTCCAAGAACTAAGATGGTGTAGATTAAGCTAGCCATATATTTTTTGAATAATCTTTATTTAAATTGTTGTAATTTGTGTATTAAGTAATAAACATTATCGTGATGTAAGATAAAAATCGGTACCTAAAAAAGTTGATCTATTTAAGTCAGCTGCAGTAAAACTGAACCAGATTTAAGTCTATATTAAGATTTGTTATTGAAAGTCGTGAAGAGCAGAGAAGAAAGGCCTTGGGCTGTACGTGTACAATTGTTACAAGTGAGGATAATCTACCTTCATCTTTGTTCAGCGAGATCTTTTTTGTTTACTTCTTGCAGCTCCTGGTGTTTGCCAGCCTCAGAATGCTTTTGAATAAACAGTAATAAAATACATTTTTTGTGCTAGGTGATTTTAAAAATACACTTTATAAACTGCAATTATCAAATTTTTTTATTTTTAATTAACAAAAAAAATTTTTTTTCATGCTTGCGTGACTTGAAACCATGTGGCTGTTAATTATTTTTACAGCTATGGATGTGGTCCATTTAAGTTGTGTCTTCTTGCATTTGTGATTACAACTTTATAAACTTTGTAGTTGATCGCTCTTATAAAATAAAATTACTATTATGTATTGCGTCCATTGCGTCCATTGCGTTATTGGCAACCCCAAAACTAAATTAATGGTCACCGGTGTTTTCGCCGTGAACTAATCCTACGTAGTAATACAATACTATCAGTTTTATTGTAGGTACTCGTACTTATAGTTAATACCTAGTACTACGTTTTAATCAAATTGAAACAAATTACATGTTGAATAGACTTGTGTTAATTACATATAATATGACTACATCGACAAAGCTATACGAAATATAATTACTAGTAGAGTGCACGTTGCATGCATAATGCTGCTATTACTAGCTTTGAGGAAGGTTATACAATAATATTTTTTTGTACCATACAAACACAAAATTATATATTCTTTACACTACTTCTTCATGTTCAATTCTTGTTTTTAAACAAATTCAATTAACTTGGAATTATTTATGAGCTATATAGTAACAAAAACCACTTCAACGGCCAATAACAGTTATTAAAGACATTTAGAAATCACCTCCGAGTTTCTCAAAATTACTCATATATTCACATAGTATGTATAAACCGTCTTCTTTAAATTACAACTTAGTTGCCATTTTTTGCCAGTTCGCCTAATTTGAGCCACTTACCTGTAAGTCAACTTGTAAATCGTCTCTGCAATATTAGATTTTTGGCTAAGATTAAAGAATTTTGTTACATCCAGGAAGTAGGTATAAATACTCACCAAGTGGTATTTCTATTTGTTTAAAAAGCGTTTATTCAGACTTTCTTCTTCTTCTCCTTCTTCGGCGTTCCATTGCCTTTAGAATATTGTCACTTCGTTTAATGCTTTTAGATTCATTTTCTGGAGTTCATTTGACCATGTTTGCTTTTTCTGTAGTTCTATTTTTCCCATAGACATTTTATTATTGCTTTCCCAACTCTCTTCTCTCGTAGCAAATTCGTTGCTGTTTCTCTTTTATTTATGTTAGATAAATTATTACATTATTTCTTTTTCATATTCCACAATCGGTTTTAAGTCTTATACATTTTGTTTTTGTATTTTTTCAATTTTTCTGTTCTTATTTTCTTAGTATTTTTCTCTAGAACACCCGAAGATTTCCGTATTTTTTTCTATTTATCAATCAATTTGTTAACACTATGCTGTTTTTTCTACATATGTTCCTATCTTCTGTTGTTTCAGATCTTTTTATAATTTTTTTTTAATTTTGCATTAACAATTTTCTGGTTTTCTGAATCGTACTCTCTGTGGTTTTCTCTGCTGTTTTTGTTCTGGTATACTTTCTGCTACCTTATACTGAGATAAGAATTGTTTCTCATCTTGCGAGAAAAACAATTTTTCTCTACGTGCTGGAAAATTGCCAGCTTCTCATTTGTGCAGAGTACCCCAATTAATATTATAAGTAGCTGACTAATGCAAAAGCAAGAGCAAGGTTCGAAAGAAAATGAAACAATTCAAGGTAATGCTGGCTCCTCAAAAAGAAACATATGCATAAAAAAATAAACAAACTAAACAAAATGATAAAATAATTAATTTTAACTGTTAATTAAAGAATACATACTTACATAGAAAGATAATATTTAAAAAAACAATAAAAACAACAAATTAACATATAACAGGTTTGGACTAAGAATATTTTATGTAGGGTAATTCTAGAAGTTGGACCACGAGGAGAGATGGACCAATGAGAGAATTTGAAAGCTTTGCAATCTTTTGTAAGTTTATGATAATTAAATAAGAAAAGAATGATTAGTTATTGATTTGGTAACTTTTATTACCTTTAAAATATCAAAAAATAAAAATTATGAGCTTTTTTAGAAATGTGGTCCATCTTTCCTAGAATTACCCTATGAAAAGTTTGGGTGTATTGTCGAATGTGTTGAATGTTACTTACAATCATGTCCAAAAAAATGATAGCTTACACAAAATAAAAATCCGACAAATTAGAATTAAAAAACACTACTCAACTTGATAACTATCGATGAGTTTACAAGATTTCCTTTATACAAGGTATTCCTAACCTACGAATCCACCACCAACAAGATAAAGGTTTCAATGGTCTTCTGCTATAACTATTATCGGACACGACGGCATCCATGCTAAAAGCGGTACTCCGACAGTGTCTGTCCCCAGGTTAGAGGCGGCTAAATAGTAGTCAAAGCACGGAAAGAAATGGGAACCTACCGCGCGACATATATCCCAAGAAAATCTGTATGATTATTTTGGAAAAGGATGGTGTTGGTGTGCCGGACGACCTGATTAGCGATCGGCGCTGCGGCTCCAGGGCTCCTTCTTCTTTAACTTATTTTAGAACTTTTTTTCTGTTTTTTACCATTAACGCACCAAGTTTTTACACTTGGCACTCTTGGTCTATAAGTACTTGCATTAATATTCTGGTAGGGTGCTAACCTTGTCAGATTCATGGCCCTTAGATCAAACTCGGACTTTAGATCACAGCAGTGCAGTTGGCGCGACCAAGCACCAAACCGCGGTCTCCGGCTCTGTAGCATGTCTTATACCACACTCCTGGTGGCTCCAGGGCTGCATGTGTTAAATAGATTACTGGCCATGGAGGAGTGAACAACCGGACACTCAATAGAAAATACGCAACCGGTCGTAAAACAAATCCAGTCAAGATAAGGGTGGCCACATGGAATGTCAGAAGTCTGGTCAAATACTGGAAAAGGCGGTAGAAGACATTGCTATTACAGGTGTAGCAGAAGCCCACTGGAAAAAGAGGGGTCACTTTTTGTCCTTAAATGGAAACATGGTAATATGCTCAAGCAATGAACAAGAATCGGGAAATGTTGTGGCCGTCATTCTCCAAAAGAACATCAGGGAAGCTGGGATATTGGCTGAGATTATTACTGGGATATGAATATATCAACGACATAATTATTATAGTTAAACTAATGGGTGCCCCGGTGAATCTCAATGTCATCCATGTGTATGCTCCAACCTCAATATATACGCAAGAAGAAATAAAAAATTTCTACGGGGCGCTGACGGACGCCATCCAAAACATTCGCATGAGAGACTTTAATGCCAAGATTGGGAACACGACTTAAGAAAACCACCTGAGAACAGTAGTGGGCAAATTTGGCATTGGACAAAGGAACAAAATAAGGGATATGCTATTAGGGTTTTGCGCTAAAAATTAACTCTTCGTGGCTAACTCAAATTACCAACATCATAAACGCCGACTCTACACTTGGCTATCACCAGACAGAAGAACGCGAAATCAGATTAACTACTTTCTCGTAAGAAACAGATGGAAGACCTCAATTAAAGATTCTGGCAAAGATTGCAGGACTGATCATAATGCACTTGTGGCGGAAGTATGCCTTAAGTTACGTGCATTCAAGAAAAGAGCAATCCTCCCAAACAGGTGGCACCTCATAGGCTACATAAATTATATAAGAGAAGCAACAAGAAGTCTGTTAGAGATCCTTGTCGAGGAGATAGAATGTCCTGGCCCAAACTAACTGTGGAACCGAATGAAAAAGATACTAGAGGCACCGGCAAAGAACTGCCAAAAGCAACCGAAGTCTAGGAAGCCATGGATAAGTAAAGAAACATGGGAACTAATCAAAAAGTGTCAAAATGTTAAGATTGGAGGATTCAACACTGACGACACATACGAAACCTATGAGAGACTAATGAAAGAGATCTTCCTAGCAGCTAGAAGAGACAAAAAAAACTGCATCACCTCTATATGTGATGAAATAGAAACGCACGCTAACAGTAATAAACCTAAAAACCTATTCCGTAAGGTTAAAATGTTAACCAGGACTTTTACACATGGAACCTATCAATAAAGGAAGAATCAGGTAAAATATTAACGACTAAACCTGAAACCATAGAAAGACGGCGCCAATATTGTGAAAATTTGATGGCTGCTGAGGACGATGGAAATAACAAAAAGTGCGAACAACTTATTATTCTACCAGATAAAGAAAATCTAGAACCTCTCATACTAAGACGAGAGATAGAAACGGCTCTTAATAAGCTCAAAAATAGAAAGTCGGTGCGGACAGATGAAATACCAGCAAAAATCTTAAAGGTAATGCGGTCCGAAAGAAGTGCATATTCTACACACTGTATGCAATAAAGTTTGGACAACAGGAGTCTGGCCGAACGATTGGACGGAATCAATCTACATTCCCATACACAAGAAGGGTGCAAGAGATAACTGCGCGAAGTACCGATCAATAGTAATTATGTCCCACCCTGGTAAAATTCTTATCCATATAATCCACGAAAGATTGAAACCGTATCTACACCCCCAAATCCCTCAAGAACAGGCGGGATTTATGCCGGGCCGAAGAACCAGAAAGAAACTTATAAACATGAAACAAATGATAGAAAAATTCTATGAATATAACGTCCTGGCCATCTTCTACTTCCTGGACTACACCAAGGCTTTTGATACTGTCCATTGAAGCCATCTGTGGTGTATACTGCGAAAGAACACCTGATATATCTAATACGGAGTCTATAGCTCCAATAGGGTCTACGTAAGGGTGGATAACGATTTATCGAATAGATTCCAAATAGGAGAAGGAATAAGGCAGGGATGAATACTGTCACCTCTGCTGTTCAGTGTATATGGGGAATGGATAATTAGAAAAGGAACAGAGGACTACGAAGCTATGAAAAGATCATCATACCGGAAAAAATGTCAAATAGAAGCTGATTGAGACACTGGGATTCACTATCGTCACATACAGATGCGAGACCTGGACGGTGAAGGAGGCATGCCGAAAAAGGATAAAGGTCTTTGAGATGACATGCTATAGAAGAATAATGCGCATTCTTTGGACAGCTCGTAGTACAAATGCATAAATTCTGCGGGAGCTAAAAATTGAAACTACAAAGCACCTACTACCAACAATTCAGAGACACATTATGGGTTTCTTCGAACATGTCATCAGACGAGATGGAATGGAGAAGCTCGTCATACAAGAAAAATTCGATGCCAAGAAACAGATATATAGACCAAGTGGCAAACCTTACTGGTCTACCAGTACCGAAGATGATGAGGAACAATGAGGATAGATAAAGTTGGCAAACCGCGGTGATTGATTTACGCAGGTCACGACGTTTGAAAGTGAACAACGACAAAGAAGAATCAAATTCTGAAACAGTTTTTCTTCCGTATATAAAATCCTATGGGCCGGGTTGACGTTCTAATCCCTAGGTTTGTTATATAATACTGCAATAATACTGTAAATATAACTGCTCTAATAATAGTGCGCGATATGATATCTGGTAGAATTGGTTTATTTAGATTTCCAATTTTGCAGTATAGTGTTTGGTAAAAAACACTTTTTTCATTTTTAATAAGTATTTTATTAATTAACTCAAATTTTTTGAGCAAAATAAATATCCCAATAATTTTCTTACAGTTTTTTTTTCAATATCATTCATTTGAGTTAATAGTTTCTGATTTCTTTTTCTGGAAAAAAAAATATATAGCAATGAAGCTGTTGCTCTTATTAGAAATATTAACTTGGTTATCATTTTTAGTGTAGAACTTTGTTTTGCAACAACAGGTCCATACATACCGCGAAAAGAACTAGCTTGAGGCTGGTTTTTTAGTTAAAATTAATCGCAACCGAATATTCATTGGATTGGATGATTTGACTTTGTCTTAACGTGAGCGTAGGTGGAAAAGCGTTGTAGTTTTTAAATAAATTCGATCAGTTAAAAATTATTTTGTTACATTGTACCAATCAACCAAATGTAGATACAATAATTCAAATCTATATGTATTTTAATATTTTTTATATACTATGTATACGCATTCTTCGCTTCGTTATCAATATTAAAATGAATTTAAGTTAATTTTCTGCATTAATTAAATATATGTATGTAAATTTAAAATTTTTGGCCAAAAACAAGCAATTTTAATTAAAAACGCAATAAAAGTTCTATTTCCCGTTGTACCGGATATTAACATTAACATAATTTATTTAGTGCAGTACTTAATAAAGCACTTGGTCCTATTGTATAATTGAATATCTCGGACAACTGACTAAATTATAGTCATTTTGCAATGTGAGATTTTCATCAATTGATTGTTTCATAATATTTCATAGTTCAAACTAAAAAAATTATTAGCTTGTGAAATATAGAAGATAATTCGGGAGTAGTACGTTAAGTAGGGCTCACAAATTTAAAAATATGTAATAAAATTATGGCGTAAATTACACATATAAAAATTAATTTTTGATGATGATTAGCTGTTTCCATAAGATTAGCTCCGCCCATGAAGTGTTTTTATATTATTAAAGTATTTTTGGCATAATGTGAACTCAAAAATGACAGATCTCGAAGACACAGAACTCGGAGATCATTCAAAAATTTTAAAAATTGGCGAACTAATTGGACAGCATTGATGTTGAAGACATGCATTGCAAGAATGCAAGAATGCATTTATTGCTACAAAGCTTTTACGTAACGTAAAAGGTATTTGGCAAACCAAACGGTTTCATCGTTGAATGGCATGATTTGAAACGTTATCTATAAACTGCTACAAGATTTGATTCTGAGAAATTTTTGAAAAAAATTCTTGATTTCGATTTTACTCTCCATGATAGTCTTTCGCAGTCCTCTTCTCAATATGTTGCCGCCTAACCAATCTCTCCTACCGACTATATGTTTCCACATTCTTAGCCCTTCTTCCATCCGTCACTTCTACTCAGCTGATTTTTAGAGCTCTTCTGTAGCACCACATCTCAAATGCCTCCAGCCTCTTCCTGTCTGCCTTTCCAATGGTCCACGTTTCACGACACCCATACATTTATTTTCGCAAATAGGGCTATGTCGTCTGTGTATCTTACTATAGTGTTGATTTTCTTCCTGTGTATCGTTCTCTCTATCGTAGCTTCTTTCAGCTCTCCGTTAAATTCTGAACTGAAATTCAAAATTCAAAATCTGAGCAGAACCCTTTACTATCTTAAAAGATTTCACCTCGGCTAGCTTTTCTCTCGTCGGTAAAGCAATGAGACCTCAGGAGTGAATTCCTGTGACAAGTTCCTTGTCGAATTAAAAGAAATATGCTCTTTTTAAGGCAAACTGAATATTATTTATTTTGAAGGTTAAAATTTTATTGTCGGTGTAACTTGTAAATTTAGATGCACATTTACTATCATCAAAACGTACTTGAACTAGCATCTAACTTTATTTGGTTTTTTATTGTGTTAATGTGTTTCATAAATTTGTACAAAATAATTATGTTCGATAAAAGTAAAATTAAAACGCACTTTGAAATTTTATTAAAATGTTTTTTCAAATACCTGCTGAAACGCCACTGGTCTTGGAATCTGCTCGTTTATTCTCGTTCACTACTGGTAGCGGATGATGCATTTGACATCTATTCGTGTCGGTACAGCTGTTGTTTCTGGCTACCGTTGGAATAATTTTATTTTCCACCCAAATTCTTAACAAACTCGTTCTTCGTGTTCTACATAAAAAATTAATAGTGTTGTGATAATTCACACCAAATATTTTAATATTGAAATCTTGGCGTATAAAATGACGTCGTATCGATTTTTAATCTCAAACTTTTATTTTAGGTATCAACCTGATATCGCAAATATTAGGTTTTCCTCGATTTAACAAAGAAAACTCCGCTCCAAAAATAAACTCGTTTTTCACAATCTTATGAAAAATTTACGCACAAAAACTAAATAATTATGTTTATACTCAGGATAAAACGTAAAATTAGGACTTAATCGAACGATCTTCGTCTGCGCAGTCCTCTACTCGTCTCCACACACCAAACTTGCTTCAACTTGACAAAACAAAACTCTAAAATGCACTTTTATGTTTATACCGTGCTGAACATTTCAATTCAACCTCTTTTTCAGATCACCGCACTTCTTATATTAACGTGTTAAAAGTAATTGTGTGTTTTGTTTTACATGAAATTATACTGCTTTTGTGCTATTTTCAAATGTAGCGGCTACTAAATGTTAAAATTCGAAAATCGAGCTTATTACAAAAATTACACCACAATATAGTATGTTATAATTAATTCTTCTGTCTCTTGATTTCATTTCAATCTCTTCTAAAATACCAAACATCTTCTTCCAGTTCACCTTATCAAAAGCCTTTTGAACATCTATAAAGGCCACAAGCACTTGTTTTTCTTTTTGAATCGTTTTCTCTATTAGTAGTCTCGCCATGATTGCTTTTCTTGTCTAAACGCCTCTTCTGAATCCAAACTGGTCTTGTGTCAGTTTTTTTTCTACTATTCTTTCCAATCTGTATTGTATGATTTTTATAATGATCTTTGACGCGTACGTACACAAACTTAGTGTTCTGTGATTTTCGCATTTCTTTGCCGAGCTCTTCTTATATATTGCGATTCTTACTCTTTACAAATGTTGTCAGGATTTGCCCTGTGTTATATAAATTTTGTATTAGTTTCTAGACTGTATTAGTTGGTTCTGTGTTCCAACTACTTCTTTCACTCCAACTAGCAGTCCTGTGATTGCCACCATCAACTATTAAAACCAGAATTACAGGCCCAATCTGGCCTAGTCAGCCGTAGAGTCTATCATACTAAAACTTTTTTAAACAGAGAAAGAGGCTAATAGTCCAATAGTCTACTGAAGAGTTGATGCAGATGAATTATTAAATAGTAACTAAATAAATACTTACCTTTATTAAAAAAAATCAATCTTTTCTGTTGTAAAATGTAAAACAACAATGCAAGATCGGTCTAAAAGTATAAACTGTCAACATTGTAACAAACACACATCGTGACGTCACACCCCGTTTAAAATAGTAATTCCTCTCAATAAATTTTAATAATTATTCTAACCAACGGTTAGAAGAGCTCTAATATTTCTACTACAAGATTTCTTCTTCTCAGTCCTTGGCCCATAAGGGCGTAGTGACCACTTCTTTTTCAGAAGGGTTTTCTTAGCAGATATCTCGGTAGTTTGCCATTACTTTCCGAGGGAAGACGGTCAGAATAAAGTTTTTACTCCGCTCGGGATCGAAGCGAGAAGCATCAGGCTTATGTGCGGAAAAATAAAAATCATGCATGTTGCTCATTGGACGGTCTGAGTGTTCTTCATCAAAACGGATGTTTTCTCTATGTGAGGATTTCCTCATCATGTCTTTCCATCCAAAAATATAAATTGCAATTCCATAATTGCGAACAAAGACTAACTTACTCTCTTGCTAATCTGTCATAGATAGATGTCTTTAAATTTTAGTATGCAAATTTTGCAACAGTGCAGCGCCGTATTTAGACTAGATTTTCGCGAGGGGAGGGGTTAAAAAAATTACAAAATAAATAGCTAATTTATTAAAACACAAAGAAAATTTTTTTAAGTTTAAATTTTGTTATATTAATTTTTGAAAGGTAATGTTTGAAGAAAAGTGAGTAGAGGGAGGTTTTTTGCCAAGATGACGGAAACGACGGAGGCCTAGATTTTGAGTATAATTTTGTGCAAGTATTTTTGCAATTAAGAATTTATTTTTGAGTATTGTTATTAAAAAATTTTGTTTGAAAGTATTATGTTCGAAAGTTACCGCAAAAAAATTAAAATTTTGTGAAAAGATTGTTTTTATTAAATTAAAATGATTATTTTTTTGAGCGATTTTTTTTTATTTGAGTTCAATATTCAGAGAAAATTTCGATTTTTGTGAACTTTATTTAATGATTGAAAATAATTTGTCCAAGGAGCTACAAATTTTAATTACAGGTTGACTTCTGGGGGAGTGTTATCGCGGATAAAATTTTGTTTGTACCATTTTAAAAGTTTTGTTTAACTACTTCGATATTTTTAATAAGTTTAAACTTATTCATATTTTAATTTTAAACTCTCTTGTAAAAAACCGTCTTTAAATAAAATTTTTTAATTTTAAAATTTGAATAAAAATCAAACTAAATTCTTATTTTACCGATGGCGATAGTAAAATAAATGTTGTCAAAACGAAGAACTAAATTAGATTAAAAGAAAATTTCACAAATCTTAAGCAAATGTACACTTATGTACAAATGTACAAAATATAAAACAATTTATGGCTTTACAATGCCCACTCTAATTTATTGCGGAAGTGTTATTTTAAGCTATGCTTCCCATGATGGTCATAAAATTTATATTCCCTTTAAAATTTGTACCATAATAGTAAGAATTAAGATAAAACACCTATTTCATTTATTTCAATATAATTATTTAATTTATTAGAAATATCTCTTTATAGTTTCAATTTTTATTTAAACACTTCAAGTTTAATGTTTTTGTTACAGTTGTAACAATTGTTTTTGTTTTTTCTGATTTTTTTACGATTGCAGTCGAACTTCCAGTACTTTATTAATTGATAAATAATTTCGGGAGGAGGGAAGGTTGTAACCCCCCCCCCCCTTAAATACGGCCTTGCGACAGTGGCTCTATCAGTCTTGAGCACGAGTAGTTATCGTACTGTCTTCGTATATGGCTCCTGAGAGATTTCGTCTCAAAGAGAGTAGACTGTAGTTGAAATAACCGTGGCAATAACTTTTTGTTGGAGAGAATAATTAGTAGCGGAGATTATTTTATTAAAATTATATTTTTGCTTGCGAAAATAAATTATGTGCCGATCAGATGAAAGTTGCAGTTTCAAAAAACCACTAAATAAGTTATTAAAATGTTTTAAAACTGTTTTAGCATGTGCAATATTGCAGGCTTGGGCCAGTAGGTAGAATAATTCTGACCGAATGGATTAACCACAGCCATGGATAATAGAACCTTCAAGTTTGATTTACAATGGACCTTATATTTTTTTGCTACTCACGTAGCAACGCAAAAGAAAGTTAAAAATTAACTGTGGTGCTTTGGGTTGGCGAGTCGATGAGCTGACCGACGACATTTGTGTGTATCCATAAGATATTGGTACAAAACGCATTTAAATGTTTTTTGTAGTGGTTATCTGTCACACGTCTGGCTTCTGTAATTTGTATTGTCGAGTCGTGTCTCCCTTTTGTTATTCCATACTAATGGAGGCAGGCGCCAAAGATATTCAAAAATTTACAATCACAGATGCAAGTTAAATTTAATTGAAAATTGCGTAATTGCAACGTTGTACAATATCATTGAGATAAAGAAGAAGGTTTAAACAAGTAACGAGGAAGATAAATAGTAAACATAAATCTTGTGGACCAATATGATATTGGAACGAAATTCGTGAACCGTCACCGGCAAGCTTATTTTGGTCTTCTTGAACCACTGCATGCGTACAGTGGGTAATCCTCATATATAAAAACAGTCTAGAAGTTCGGAAATAAAAAGTACATCAGTTGAAAATAATAACCGGTTTACGATGTTTTAGTATCTTCGTCTTACTCTTATAGTACTCTACAACTACTGTTACTACGTAGTAGATTAGATGATGGATATGCATGGTCATCCAATAAAGCTGCTACATGAATTTGTGTTTTACATACGAACCCAACGAGCCAGCCAACTTCCTTGTTCCATAACTTGGAACATTTAAGTATTTTCTTTAGTTTAGTTGCAAGTATTATTATTTTTTATATTTATAATGTCTTTTCATTTTTCAAGGTATGATATTTGCACTGATAAAATATGCCGTTTAATTTAATAATTATATCGTAGAAGCCTAGAACGACTTAGAAGGTCAATGGTCCGAGGAAAGGAGCAACGAACAAGGGTAAACCCAAACCTACTCCCTCTCTCCGGTACCTGTTGGTTGCCACTTGCTTGTGTTACAACGAGGATATACTTCTTTCAAAAACAATCTACCTAGATACTATAAAACGGTTTACGATTTTTTATGTTCTCCAAAAAAAAGATCGAGATCTAAACGTCTTCTAAACCATTAATCTATTATTATGCCCCATTTGAACTCGTTATCACTTGTCCTCCTGTCGTATTCTTCATGTTTATTAAACCTAAAATTGACATTTAACCCATAAACTTATGCCCTGCCACGTGTTACACTGCGTTATGGTTTAAATGTCGTGTTTTGAGTCACTTGGGTAACAAATTCCTACATAAATTACCATCTATGTATGTCGGCTCCACAGTATATGCAGTTTACATTAGGGTGAGCTATTATTAGACGACGCTGCCTTATTTTTGTTAATCCAAGACCTATCAATAATATACATATAAAAAGCGGTATAGGTACTTCACAAACTGGAACAGTTACCAACATAAATAAATACATTTTTGACTTCGGTTAACCCTCCCGATAAACTCGGAAGGGAAAAAACTGGAGCTAGGCAAACCAGGCAGCTACTGCAAATTATTTTGTTTCCTCATAAGTGTGTGATACAAACTGCGATACATCATCACTAATTATCGATCATTGTAATAATAGGTGTTTGGTAGTCCGTTATTTCTGATAACTGTTAATCACGGGTGCGGTTCAGGAAGAATGTACTCTAGGTACACCGCCCCTTGGTAATTACCCGCTTGTTACTCCTCCAGGCTTGCTTCTGGTCACTTACGATGTAACAATTTACTACTACAACTCTTCGCATACCTATTTCTGACTAGCAAATGCGGAAATATAACCCAATTTTCATGTGTACAAGAAAAATTTGCACCATCATTATTTCAAATGATTGTCAGTTCAGTTAAATTATAAAAGAGCAAAAAAACAATCAAAACCCTTATAGTGTAATTTTCTTTAGCAAAACATTAACTGAACCAGTTAATCGTATCCACTTCTATTATGGTGTAAATTATAACAAATTGTAATGTATTAGAATCAGGAATCCGAACCACGGCAATAACAACTTAATCGTGATAATATGCTTCTCTTGCAAGTTGTACGAAATAACGAGAAAAATTTGCTTTTTGTCATTAAGCCTTTATTGTAGTTGACAAAAAAAAATTTAAGGGATAATAAAATATGAAATTTAAAAAATTAGTGAAATTAAAAAAATTATATAAGAGCTCTAACGAGAAGAAAGTTATAAATTTTAATCGAGTGGTCCTTGATTTATTCATACTATCTAAATTATTTTCTCTAAACATGACTCCAAATACATACAAAAAAATACAGAAATACAGGGTTGGCGCTAATTTTTACGCCGGTACAAGCGGCAATTAAATAATAAGCTAGATTTTTTTTATGTTAACCAAACACGCTTTTTTATTATGACTCATTATGGAGGTTCAATAATTCTGTCCTATATAAATTTTATCCGTTGATACGATTGAATGTTTTATTAAAACTTAAATGATTTGTAAGTAATTATAAAGTAAATAATAAATTAATTAATTGCATTCAACTGTGCATGACTGGAACGCAAAGTAAAGGAGCTTTTGGGATTTTTGTTATTTAATATTTTGGGTTGTAATTGTAATACATACTATTTCGATTATTTTTTAAATTTAATTGATGATTTTGCCACCCTTTGCAATTGTAAAATTTCCAAAAGTAAGCCTCTGCTTGCTTTTCTTGCCTCTAACGCGACTCTGTGAGGAAAAACACAAAAAAACAAGCATTTTAGGTAAAAGGTACTAAAACCTACAAATAGGAAAACTTACTAAAATGGTTCTAGATCGCCCGACTTAATTAATTACTGTAATCAGTAAAGGCGTAAGTCAGGCCCGGACTGGGACCTAAAACCGGCCCGGGCATTTTAGAGACTGTCGACCCCCTACTTCCCACAAAAACGTTACATGTACTCTTAACATATTTATTTTTTATAAAACGTGTAATGTCCAAAATTCATGAAAAAAACATAGTTATTTTGTTTGGCTTTTGTTTTTTAGTTTTTTAGTTCTAATAGTAAAAGACATTTTTTATTGGTATTATTTTTTGACTTTGCCATTTTACAATATATCTATCAAAATGAAAAACAAATGCACCCACAAAAATTCTGATCTGAATTGCATGCAAAATGAAAAGAATTACATACTAACATGAAAAAAAAAATTATAATGTTATCACCACTTTGTATTTTGTCGACAATTGGGCGACTTTATTATCATTATGTAGATATGCATTTCTTTCTTTTAAACACGGGTGTTTTTATTTTATATTTTTTCCCGCACAAGCAGTGGAGCAGCCAGGATTTTGTTATAGGAGGGGGGGGGGGCTAAAGTGCGCGCCGCAGGCGAAAATCTTTCGGAAAAAGAGGCGTGGTCATCTTATTTTCGATATAATTATTGTGGTGAGAATTAAAAAAAAGGAAGAGTGTCTGAGAGGGGGGCTATAGCCCCCTCCTTGGCTGCGCCACTGCGCACAAGTGATAAGAAGTGGCTGGTAGACATCAATATATTACGTTATCCAGTGTAATAATGTTCAAGTTACCGAGTAGCTATAGAAAACATCGAATTTTTCTATATTCGAATGTTTACTTTATCGAGCTTTTACTATTAAAAACTTGTATTTGAACGGTTTTTGATATTTATAAATTTATTGTGCTAAAATTTTAAGTTTTGTTAACCATTTTGATACTTCGTTATGTTACCTATATAAAATAACATAATTTTTTTTGCGATATAATCAGCCACTGGTTAGAGGGCTCTTTGACTGCACCGGCCTATCGGGCATTTGCCCGATCTGCCCTATGGCCAATCCAGCCAAATTTTGCTGAACTAAGCAAAAATATTGTAAATAATCTTGATTTAAAATTTTAAATGCTTTTTGCCAACTAGATTGATTATGTTAGCAATAATAACGTAAATCACGTGCATATTAGTAAAAATGTTCATAAAACTTAAAATAAAATTTGTAAATTTAAAAATGATCTCAAATATCTCTTAAGCATTGCTGAAGAATACAGTAAAACTCCAAGCTTCTCAAAAACCGGGTTATAAGCAATAGTAGCGTAATTCTCGTGTATATTAGTACAATTGTATTAAAACCTAGAAAAAGTTTCGTAAATAAAAAATTAACTCGAATGACTCTGAGCAACATATTAAAATTCCCAAGACCTCAATCGGTTAAAAAATAAACCATGAAATCTTTCGTAAAATTCTTGATTTTCATCTTTTGTACTACTTTTGAAAACTGTTCATCTGCACTGAGAAAAATTAAGTAAAAGGTTTTAATAACGTGTAGTTGTTATTTCAATTTATTATTAATTAATATTAGTAATTATAAATTTTGATAGTCGTAGACTTATTTTTTAAACCTAATTTTTTATTAAATATTACTACTATATATTTATTTTGCATATTTAATATATACAAAGGAAATGGTATTAATTAAAATAAGAGTAGTTTTAATTATTTAAAACTACTTGGCATAATTAGAAGTGTACTATTATTTACAACTACAGTGGTAAATATCTAATATGACTTTTAGTTATAAATGTTATTTTTACTTTTAATCTTTTGATTACTAAGTACCTTTGCTGATAAGTACGCTTCTATGCGTACTATTCAGAAAAAATGCTACTCATTTGCTTGCATTGTGAAACGATCATTTGGCGTCCTATATTTTTATTTGATGTGTGATATTTAGTGAAAGTGAAAATACTTTAAAGTGATGGAACAATTACTAATAGACCGTAATTTACAAGAGGTAGTTGAAGTTTTCAAAGGTAAGATTGGCTACCGTATGAATGTACCGCGATATCGAAATGCTTCATAAAGATATTTAGAAAAAAAATAATCGGAATTAAAAAAATTCAAAGGGGACAATTTATTATAATTCTAAGTTGTGAGTTCTGCAAACATATGAGTTTTAATAGAAGGAAAACCATTTTATTTTGTTTTGTACTTATTGCTGCGTTATCCATTTGCTATACCAGAATATTAATTTGTCTAATTTCTTATAAAATTACTATCAATTCAGTTAAATAATTTTACTGTTACGAACTCATGTTATATATTTAACTTCATAAAATTACTAGTATCTTGTATTCACTAAAAATATTAATAAAAATAGATAATTTACAGAAGCTCTTGTCAACGCCTTACGCATATTTCGTTAGTAATTCACATTTTATGTTTTTCAGAAAATGAAATTGATTACGAAGCACTTACGTTGCTGCAGAAATGTGATTTTGTACAATTAGTACCTAACATTGGTTTGTGCAGAAAACTAATTCAGCGGTGGAAAGATGTTCTTTTAACTGTATAGTAACCTATGATATATTTTTTTTCTGAAAACTTGATTAACGTTTTTAGCTTTTAGCACACCTTGTAAGATGTACCCAATTAAATTGTTCTAATGGTTCTAATGAAGGAAAGGAGATTTTGACCCATTATTCTTTGAATGAAGAATTAAAAACAAGATTGTTGATAAAATTAATCATCAATAAGGAATTGGAGGACGACCCTGGCAAAAGGTAATTAATATGAAACAATATTGTATAGAAAAATTGAAAATTTTTGATTTTCCTCAGAATCACACGAGACAAATTTCTACAACTATCTCGTGACATTTGTACAATTTTTAAGGAAGAACAAGAGTCGTCTTATTACATTCCACCAAAACGTGACAAAATTTCTGCCCATTGGAAACTTTAGAATAAATATATAAACACAAGAACAAATATAGGAATTTGGCAATTATAAAATTAAAACAGAAAAACACAAGCACGGCCAACGTACTGCAGGTAAATTATCAGGAGTTATACTTCTTTTAATGCATTATACCTTGCCATCAGCATTTATTCTAATATTAGTTATTGTCTATGTTTATTTGTAAATTTATTTATTTATTGCTTACATGTTTTTTTTGTTTGCGCTACAGAACTTCTAATAAATTTTTATTAATTATTATTATTCCATATTTAATGCATTATTAGTCGGGAGACTAAAATAGAAGAAACCCGGGAGTCTCAGGTTTTTTTGTTTATAATCAATTCATTTTTGATCTGTTTATAGAACATGACTATGAAGAACACGAAGAGGTTGCCGAAAAACATTTATTTTTAAATAGAAAAATAACTTAAAAAATGAAATTTTTAAGTATAGTAACGTAATTTTTCTGAATTCTATTTCTTGTTTATTCAAATATTCTAAGTTCTAACCTGCTCAATGTGAATTATTGTAATTTTTTAGTGTTTTTTTAAATATTTTGTTACTCATAGTACTTTATATTGTCCTACGGTATGTATTTATGTAGAAGTCGAAAACCAAAAATTAGTTTGTGTTGCACATCATATCTAAATTTTGTACATAATATTATGTAATAATTATAATCATTGTACTATTTATAATTTTAAGGATTATTTTTTTATTCGTGTTTTATATTTAAACAAAATTTGTATTTAATAAATAATTATTATGGAAAAAAAGTATTATTATTTTTTATGTTGATTTACCTTATCAAAAGTTACAAAAAACTTGGTTATTGTATAAATCTACTAAGATTTATATCATAAAACACAGCAGTTGTTGCCAATACTATACAGAAGATATTATTACTCACAATAGCTTATTCTATTAAATACTGCATGGCAGTTGCAAAATATACAACTACAATTTGTATTTAAAAATTATCTTATGATATTTAATATACTCCTTCATAGATGTATTACTTACCCTAGATACATCATAGTTAATAAAACAGGTTGTAGTTGTATTTTATACAACTATGCATCTTTATCTTATAAAAAATGAAATTATGGCTTTGTAGTTGTATTTTATAATAACTGGAGCTACTGGCGCCTATTTTACAACTACATGTTTTAATTTATATAGTTTTTCTGTTATTGTATACAAATTATTTTTCTCAGTGTGCTCTGTACCATTAATGTACAAGTTTTATATTTGGCATTCATGATTGCTTATTTTGTGAGCAAAATTCCAGATTAATATTCTAGAAGAGTGCAATCCTTGCTGAAATTATTTTAAAAATGTAGTAGCTCGATAATGTTGTCGTAAAAATAAGGATTTAGAAATTTTTGAATTTGCTGATTTCCTATTCAAAATTATAAAATTAAAAAACAAAATAAAAATACAAAAATTGAAATGTTTTTCGATATTTTGGATAATTGTCTAAAAAGATTGAGAACTACTGACACCATTTAAATCAAGAAGCTATTTAAAGCCAGCAATGTAATGACCATTTTTTCACATTTGGTATTCTTTCACAGACATTTTGTCATTTGTACATTTTTATTGTAAAAATATTTACACAATACCGAAAACTTAAAAAATTGTGGAAATTTTTCTAAAATAATTGATTTTAAATACGTGTATCTATTTTACAAACAGGTAAATAAAAAAAAGTTTTTCATAAATTAACCAAGATAAAAAAACTGATATCAAAAGCCGCAATTAAAATAGATGAGCACAGTTGATCATTATTTTAGCAAATTTTAAAAAACACCTATTTTCATAAAAAAAGTCGAATTTTTAGGTTAGGTACGTATAAATTATTTTTACTGAAAAATTATAATATGGTAAAAACACACTTTTTTTAAAACAAATAGCCATAATAAGGCAAATTTTTATCACAGGAGAATAAATAACAAACAAAACAAGAGAATTAAGATTTCAGTTATGTATTTCACTTTTTGTGTAGGTAGGTACTTTACCTTTCAAGCAAAGCGTAAAAAATACGCGTTGACCGCAATTTTGACCTTACACGAGAGCGAAAAAGTTATCTCCATCAGTTTATTACCAAATTGAACAAAGTAATCCATAGAGCCATTTGATTTAATTTTTAATGCACAATATTTTTTCTAGGTCAAATCTTAAGTTCTGAGCTCTAAGTTTCTTTTCTGTGTGTAAAATAAACCCCAGACAACAATATATAACAGAATTATGGGATAAGTATTTGGACAAAAACGCAAAACAATATAATTAAATGTCGTCTTGTCGACTTTTCGTCGTCTCTCAGACTAAAAGCTCTTACTAGCATATTTTACAATTTACATACAAATTTATCTTAACCTAAGATCTGCAATTATTTGAAAAACCATAATGAGAATAGAACATAATCTCATTTAAAATTGAATTTTCAGGTAAAAACTTTATGATGCTAAATGAGATTTTAGGAAAAATTTTTTAAGGAAGAGGTTTGGACACGCTAGTTGCAAGCGGAATTTTTTATCTTTAATGAGTTACCATTTCCATCACTTGAACCTCAACCTTCGTGAGGGTTTACATTCTAGAACTTGAACTTCTACTTATACAATCTAGATTTTAATGTAATTAGAAAATAATAGAAGATACTAAAGATAGTGGGCGGTTATGTTTTGAGGCCTAAAATCTGTGACTACAAAGTGGGGATCTCTGGTTCAAACCTGAGTGGAATAAAGACTTTATTGTTCTTGCTGATCTCTCTCTTACTGTTCTCCCTTGGCGGGCAATAGCAAACCACCGCGGTAATCTGTCTTGAAAACTCTTCATAAAATGTAGTTAAAATGAAGTCACTTTAAGAAGAGAACAGAAGATTAAGTGAATATTACCAAAGCGTACTTTCTCGAGGCCACGGAAGTGAATTGCTAGGATTCCAAAACGTAAATTTTGAGTTAGAATCGTAAAGTGAATGGAGTTTCCTAGCTAGGTTTTCCGGTGAACATAGATAAACAGATCCGTAACTCCGATCTTCAAACGTTTGTCTGACAAGTCAAGTTGTCAAAACGGCAAGTTCGAAGAGTCAAAGACTAAGTCATCGCTAAAGTATAGAGCAGTGGCGCAGCCAGGATTTTGTTATGGCGGGCGGGAGCTAAAGGATGCGAGCGAAGCAAACTGTGCCAAAAGCGCGCGCCGTAAGCAAAAAATTTTCCGAAAAAGGGGCGTGGTCATCTTATTTTCGAATATAATTATTGTGTTACCGCTGTTACCTACCTTAAATTGAAGTGAGAATTAAAGAACGGCATTTCCGAAATAACTCAAGGCGAAAGATTTATCATTGATTTTTGTTGCCAATCTTCTTATTATAATATACCTTCCTTTATTTTCAATAAAGAGCAGTCATTAAGATTAAGAATTGAAACTGATTGCTCATTGTCCATAGTGAAGTTATTTTGTATTTTAAATTTCAGTAAACACTAAAAATCCGTTGACCACGTCCCTACTTACGCTCCCCCCTCTTCTTTGCGCCGGACAAGCACTGTTAGCCCTTAAGTATAACAAGGGCAGCATCTCAAAGTAGTACCCATAGGCGACAATTTGGTAAATCCGCCTATGGGGGCCCGAGGATGCCAGACCTAAATTAACTGACTTGGCTGATTAACTACCAACAAGCAACAAGTACCTACACTAAAATCAGTACCTAACTATCCTACCAATAGTGTCGAACACAATAATTTTTTTGTTTTAAAAAATTTTTTATTGCACCGGTAAAAAAGCGGCCATGGCCATTAAAAGAAAGGAAAAGTGTCTGGGGGGGGGGGAAGATTTAGAAAACCTACTTAAATTTAAAATCAATTTTCGTAAATCGGTATGAATATCGATTCCAGCATCATTTGTGAAAAGATTAGAAAAAATACATCTACTGTAAGATTTTATCTCAAGATTAAAAACATTTTATAATAAAATTTACAAAATTTAAATATGTTTAACATAATCTTAGAAGATATCATCGCTACAAAATTATCACTTATTTGTTTACATTAAAATAATTTTATTATTCATAAAATACGAAAATATTTATCACAATTACCTTAAATTTACGATTTGATTGTATCAATTTATTTTGAAATAAAAGAATTACTTTAGTATGTAATAAAAAAAAACATAAAACAAAATTTTAAGAAAATAATGTACCATTTTTGTTTAAGTTGGTTCATTTCTGATGTATTAAAAATTTTTGTTGACTTCTCAAAAATTCTACCCTACAAGACCAGCACACTTCAAATGACTTTTAATGTTAAAGAGTGGCTACCCTTTATAATCCAACTTTGGAATATGATGTCTCTTGTGTCTTAGTGTTAATCTAACTGAAAAATAATGCTGAAATTGCTATGCATCAAATTACAATAATAAATTAAATAAAAAGCAAGATAGGGAACAAAAACATTGAATTGAAAAATGACATAATTTAATTGATAGAACTCCGGTCAAAAACATTTACTGGTACATTTTTTTACACGTGGTTTTCTTATACGAGATTTTGTCGGACTTCCTTTTAGGTTGCTTTAAGATTTTCTTGCGAAAAAAAAGAAAAACAAAGAAAAAGCTCATCTACAGCATTCCTAAGATTTCCTAAGACTTCTTTAGATTTTCTAAGATTGAATTGATTTTCTAAGATTTTCTACTTGCTTCTATAGCAGATTTCCCACTCGATTGCAGAAACATAAAAAAACCTTAGCAAAAGTTGAGTTTGAATCATAAACATTAATGAATAAGAAATTCATAATTTGGGTCTAGTAAAAATGTTGTGATTGCCGCTATCACAATCAGCCTGTTTCTTTCCACTGCTGGATAAAGGCCTTCCCCATAATCTTCCATCTTTTCCTCTCTTCCGCCACGTTCAACTATCCGTTGCCTGCTGTTTTCTTTCTTTCGTCCCTCCATCGCGTTTTCGGGCCTCCGGTGCTCCTTCTTCCAGATCTTGGTCTCCATTGTAGCATCCTCCTTGTCCACCTATCATCTTTTATTCTGGTTATGTGTCCTGCCCAAATCCATTTAAGTTAGGATGCTCTTTCCACCACACCTTTTAGTTCTATCTGTTGTCTGATCCAGTTATTTCTCTTATGATTTCCTAGAGTTATATTTAGCATCTGTCTTTCCATTGCTCTTTAGGTAACTCTAACTTTCCTTGCATTGGACTTTGTTAAGCTCCAAGTCTCTGATCTGTGTGTTAGGATAGGAAGGATGTATTGGTCTATTAGCTCCATCAAGACCAACTTTCCACCTTCTTTTATAATTTCAGGGATGACTCCATCACTTCCTGATGCTTTGTGGTTTTTTGAGCTCTTTAGAGCGTTTTCTATTTCTGCTCTTGTGATATCGGGCATTTCCTCTGATCCTACATTTAACACCTTAAGTCTATAGTAATGCTGTTGCTTGATTGGGCCCAGGTGTGCTTTGCTGCTATATAATTGTTGGTAGTATTTTTCCACTTCCGCTCCTATCTTCGTTCGGTTGGTTATTAGGTCTCTATTACTGTTTCTTATCTTAATTATTTCTCTTCTTCCCAGTGATAGGTTTTTGCTTATTTTTCTGTCCCTATATTCCACACTAATGTGATTTTAATTTTTTTGCAAAAATATTTAATAATAATAATCAGTTAGATTCCTAAACACGGTCAACAAGGATCACTGTTATGTTACCGCAGAAATATATGTACGTTTTTAAGTTGTGAAACTAATACTGAACCGTGACGGAAAAGATTTTGTCTGAAAATAAAGTGAAAATAATTCTTGCTAAGATTTTTTCATTCCATCGGAGAGTATTATCTTAGTAACCCCTGCATCAGCTACGCTTAAACATGAGGGAACAGAAAACCTGGAGCTGGATGATAGGCTGATGCTTACACAGCAAGTAACTCAAATTGGAAAGCTTCTTTTGCTAAATCCCCTGTAATCTGCAAAAAGTAAAGCAAACTGAATGCTTTCTTAAAAACAAACTATGTTGATGATAAATTAAAGCTATGTACATTTTGATATTCGGGAATTTTTGCAAAAGAACTGTGTGAAATTCGAGGATACCAATTAGGTAAAAATATTACCTACTTATTATTAATTTTATATTAATACGCGCCAAAGTGAAGAACTGAATCATAATTGAATATTTTGTCAACAAGAATAATTTATTAATCGTAGATTTTATAAGGTTAATGTTATCAATCGGCGATGAGTAATATTTATGGAGCAATCTTTTCTTGTACAACGTGTTTTAAATTTTATCAACACTTTGATTTTAAAAGTTTGTTTGATTTATGATAAGGAGTAGGACTATAGGCGAGACACGTGGCTGTGGCAGTGAGATAGTGGCTATTCAAGTTTACGGAAGATTTGGGATAATTTTAGGTACTACTGTGTTGTATATATGAATCCGGTTTTATAGTTTATCATAACAACACGCCAGTGCGGGGGTGAAAGGTTAGAGTCGCAAGCCAAAAGCGAGCTGCGACCAAAGAGACAGTGATGCATTTAGCGGCCTTGAACGATCACATCTACAAACTGCACTTGCACTTTCCTGAAGTCGCGCTCGCGCCATCCGGAGGAGCTGCTGTTCGGGATCCGTTCTTGGTTTGCTGCTGTTGTGGCGCGCGCCAGACGCTTAGTAGGAGGAGACAGCCAGCGAGAGTTGTTGACCCCAGGTCATCGTGGATCCATGCTTGGTCTCTTCGTATATTTACGCTTTATTTATAATATAGTTTTTATTTTACTTTATTTGTACGACCGACGTTGATTTTCCCCACTTTCAAGCTGGAAACAGGTTTCTAGGCGTAGAACTAGCCGAGCTTATCTAGACCAAGTTGCGTCGATATGCATCGAAAATAATAATATTGCCCATAAACGAGCGTCAATTATTGGGCAATCGAGCAATTATTGGTGTTCTACTTAGCGTTTTACTTTTATGACCCTTGGGAGATTCACTGCAATAGTCGAGTTTGATGCGTTTTTGTTATAAATTATTTGCAAGTTCTAGTCATAAATTATATTGTCAGCCAATTAAAAAATACTATCAGCAAAATCAAGACGAGTGTTCTGACTTTGCAATAACATGACTGTAAATGAGAAACACGCTACTTGTTAATAATTATTATAATTACGGGAGTCCTCAGCAACATAAGAGGCCAAAGTCGCGCCCGGTCGACCAGGTGTTCTTTCTTAGTTCATGCTCAACACAGTAGCCGTATCCACCACCCCTCCTACAACCCGCACTACAATTTCAAGCTCCATCATGACTGTTTTTGTAACCGTTATTTATTTCAACTCTTTCCATCTCGAAGGTCTGTTTGCTCAACACAATGCATTTCTAGCATAAAACGCAATTCTTGAGAGGCTCAAACTTTAATTTAGTATACTCCACTTATACAATCTCCCCATCGGGTTATGATAACTGTTATGGCAATCTGCTTAATAAATTTTTACGAACTTACCCTGTGAGATAAATGAATTGATATAGTAGGTACCTACCTTAAGAAAACTTTTAAAAATCAAAATGCAGATAAAATTAAACTTCAGACAAAGCAGGATTAATTGATCAACTTGAGTTGCTAAATTTAGAATAGGGGTCACCCAGGACATCACGAAGTTCTTGAATCGCTTCGGGCATCTTTGGAGTGTTATATTATTATTAAATTTTATTTTCTTCTAGTATTTTATTGAGTTAACGACGGAGTTGGCTAGGCATATTAGATTAATAAACAACACACTTCCAAAATGTGTAAGATAGGAAGATAGGGAGATATGCAGATTTGGTTAGTTAGTAACAGATCTTATGAATATTTATCAATATATTAAAGTTAAGCAATCAAGTCCAGCTTAAGTAACAATAAGTAATTAAGCGTAACAAGATGTCGCGCGAGTTTGCCGACCTCGGGGACCGGATGGACACCTGCGCCAGCAGCGCGTGGCCCGTCTTCAGATTGTAATCTTCTGCGACCCGAATGACCTCGCTAGGTGTACCTCCCACACCCGCTAACTGGTTTTGGTACTACTTTTTGATATTATTTTGTAATTGTTGAGATTTAAAACGGGTTTAAAATTTATATAATGAGCATAATTAGTTGCTAGTACTGCATCGTCTGTCAAGATGTAAATTTATTCTTTCGGGTGTTTCCGTAAAAAGTCAGATTAATAAAGCGATGAGATAACGTGAAGCGCTTGTTAAAACAGCGACCATGCCCAGGGTCAACGTATTCTGACATAAACATGCAACGCACCAGGAAGTGTAAACTGTGGCTTAGAATTTGCGTGTAGATGAGTTTTTTTTTGCATATAACTCCCAATCCAATCAACGTATGGTTGTTATATTCTTATTATGTATGCTTGTATGACCATATAACAACACAAATATCACTGTTTGAAATACTAGCTGCGGTTTGGTTTTTAAATATTAATCCAACTATGTATGAAGTATAATATCGTAAGGCCACAATTACTCTGGTTCTTTTAAATTAGCTTGTAATTTATCATTACGGTTTGACTTTTGGTTTGGCTAGTTGTGTTATTTAATACCTACACTGCCCGACAGAAACCAGTAGCAATTAGCTGAGTATTCATTTTAATCTTCTTTATGTGCAAATAATAGATGGTACTATAAAAACAACAATGATTGGATTTTTAATAGTCTGTCACAACAGACAAACGACAACTATTGCTACCTGGTTAGAAAAACATAGTCAAGATTTCTTGAGTAACAGGCGCCAGGTCTCCGAATAGCCTCCAGCCACCAGTTGTGTTATTTACTAACTCTCGGCCATTGCACATTATACAATCTTCGCATTAAGTTTTGATCAGAAAAACGTTTGCATGCTTCTGGTATAACTTCTTTTATAATTATATCTCTTCGACGCATAGTCACATCGCAATTAAGTATCTTTCAAAACGACAACTTATTTACAATTTATTGATAATTTAATAATTAACCTAAAGGAAATTGTTAAACTTACAAGTAGATTTAAATCAGCTAATTATTAGGTGAGCTGTAAGCAAAACCATGGAGAATTAATAATCTTAATAAAAACTTCACACTTAACTGTCACGCCAGTTCACACAACACGCTTTTTACTCTATCTACTCAAACATCTCGCTAATTAGGTTATAATAATGGTTTTTTAATTTTGTTTACACCAAAAAATTTTGTGCTCCATGTACTTGCTAAACTGTGAAACCATTTCAAACATAATTCGCAATACAATATAAAATTCGTCACCGTTATATAGAATATTAATAAATGTTATATAGAAAATTATTATATGTATACATCATATAAAAAATTAACTAATGTTTAAAAAATATATTTATAAACACAATACAATTGTATTCGGTATCTAGTTTGCAATTTTTACAACTTGAGTTGTATGTAACAAAATTAATTTAACCGAAATGTTAAATTTAAAAGTTAACATATAGTGCTAAATTTGTACCAATCTGTTCAAATTCAATAAAAGAAAAAATAAATATTTATTTAAGATATAATTAATTACCTATTAAATTTAATATTTAATATATTATAATATCTTTACAGATTACTTTTAGGTATATATTTAAGTATTATTACTTATTATTACATTATTACATAACAAACTAATTCTATGTATATTATGAGTATATTATGAAACATTATATTATTATATCTATGTTATATAACACTATATATAACGAATAGTTATATCTATAATAGATTTATTATATCCACATAGCAAATATTTATTTAACATAGGTAAAAAAACATTATTCCCTATAACAAAAATCCTACACCAATAGCTTTTTGATGATTATATACATAGTACATACATAGTATAACGCTGTATATAAATAGCATTAAGCATTCTTATTAGTCATACAATATGTCATTAATTATTATCCATTCAATACTAACCTGTAGTAGTAAGGTGACTGACCATACGCACAACTCAGGCTTTTTAAAAATAATTTATCCAAAATTTCCCAGTTCACTACAAAAAATAGAATCAAATATAATAAGCAATACACATACAGGGTGTCCCAGAACTCAACGTCATCTCTTGGAGGGCTGATAGGCCAGCTCATGACTGACTAGAATATCGAATTTTCGACTTATTAGCACTTCTAGACTCTTCTAGACTTCTAGACTTCTTCTAGACTCTGAGTTTGTGTTACGCGTTTGAGATTTAATACTACTCAGCCGTATCAGTATAATACTCAGGAATACGCTAACATGCATTACATCTATGGGAAATGCAGAAGCAATGGTGTTGCTGCAGCTAATCTGTATCGCGAAAGATCCCTGAATACGTCGAGATATTCTGATCACCGTGTATTCATAAATGTTCACCGAGCATAATGCAGAATCATATATGAATTACGATGAAGGAGTTTTAAAAGAAATTTTAAAACATACGTTTTTGCTAACATACACAACGCTCTTTTCAGTGGTGTAACAAGCAGTTGAGGAACCCGTGTGCAAAACCCGGGGCCCTGTTTTTATAACATGATAAAAACAAACAAAAATAAAAAACGTATATTACACATAACAAAAAAAATTATATTAAGAGAATAAAAAATACAGAAATTATCAACATTTTAAAGAAATTCTTAATCAAAATCTTTTTTTTTCTTGCTACAACATAATTATATTTTTAATAATATTAAATGTTTTTTAAAGGTTGGGTAGTGACAGCAGAACCGGGAGCCCCTTTAGCCAGGGACCCGCGTGCGTGGCACCCGCACCGCACTCCAGTAGTTCCGCCCCTGGCCTTTCTTCCTCCACAACTTATAAATCAAAGTTTGTCATTTCCTTTTATTAAAAATTTGGTCGATATCTATGAGTAGGTATTTATTGTATTTGTATTGCCATTGCTTATTACAACAATTAGTTATTCCTTTTTTTTTAATTATCAAATTCAATCAACTCAAAATATTTCGTCAAGGCTGTAATAAACGATGTTTCTTTGCTTAGATAGAACTTATGAAAGCGTTGACATTTGTGATCAGTATACCCTGAAAAATTATCACGAATACTCATGCTTGAACAGCGCTATCAAATTATCCAAATTTACTTTGAAAATCATTCAGGCAATTTATGGACGACATAATCGTCTATCTGAGCAAGCCACTCGTCAAACTATAGATAGATTTCATACCACATACTCTCTAAATGATGCACTAACACCAGCACGTCTAAAGAATGTGCGTACTGAAAAAAATATCTTCACTGTAAAGGAAAGGAAGAAGATCCAAAATTATTGATTTGTCATCGGTCGCAAGAATTGGGACGCTGTCTGTCCACAACGCGGAAAGCTTTGCGCAAAGATCTTAGCCTATAACCGTATAAGATTCAGCTGGTGCAGTAATTAAAGATTTGGGCACGAGACAATTGGGCTCTAGTGCAGTTGGAAAATGTCCCGTTGTTTTACTGCAAAATTTACATTTTTGGCTTAACGGGTTTGTTAATAAGAAAAATTTCAGCATATGGAGTGAGATCAATCCACAAGAAACCCTACAGACTCCATTATATCTAGAAAAATTCACCGTTTGGTGCGGTTTATACGCTGGTTGTATCATCGGATTTTATTTATTAAAGAAATGAGGCCAAAATACGGTCAATGAAGATTTTTACCGTACCATGATCAGAGATTTTTTGTTTAAAAGTATGGGTGATATTAATCCAGACAAGATGTGGTTTTAACAGGATAATAATTCTTGTCATGGCGACCGCAACCATCGACTTATTAAAATCAATATTTGGCGATAATATGATTTCAAGGAATGAGCGTATTAATCGGTCTCTAAGATTGTGCGATTTAACATCTGTCAAATATGCCTGTATTTTGACAAGCACATAACGAATTTAAAAATATCCCTGTAGAATGATAGAACTCGCCAACGTTGGAACTCGAAGACATAGAATTCGTCGACCGCAACTGACAGCGAACAGTAAGTGCAAAGCAAAGTCAAAGCATACGGACATCGGGGTGGCATCGGGGTGTATCATATTACAACTCCCTGCTTTTAGAAACTTTAAAATGCCGTTTTTTCGCAAACTAGTTGATAATCCTCAAAAATTTTTGTTGCATTATACTCAGAAAATTGTTTTCTTTCTCACTGTGTAGATTAAATTTTGAAATTTGTGGTGCACTTAAACGTCCGACACCCGGAATACTATAGATGCATTTTTTGTGGTTTTACATTATGGAAAAAAAATTTTAAGGCAGCCTAAGAGAAAATCTCGTAAAAGAAAATCTAGTATACAAAAATCTGCCTTGTGGTTCACATCTCGTTTAAATATACTATGTAGATATTTAATCTATATTTCAGTGTAATAAAAATAAAATTTACATAATAACATACAGTATATTTAATATTTTATTGTAACTAATTGGCATTATCATTGAAAAGCCATTATATACATAGTATTATCTTAAAAAATAAAATAAAAAATATTTTGCATTTATTAAACTTGACATGTTATGTCATTAAATCAGTTAAGATTATTTACGCAAAAAACAAGAAATTTATTTTTCATTCAAAGATCAAGGTTTCTTTAAAGAAAATGTGATTCTATTGTAGTTTTTATCGTCATTTATACGCATAATAAACAAGTTTACCTAATCGGAGTTTTGAAAAACGTGGTAGAGTATTAAACACGTATTCTGTCTTCTTCAAAATGTTAAATCACTTCAATCAGATTGCCAGATCCGTATCTAGGAAGTACGTTCTTGCAATAAAAATTAAATTGTAAAATTTATTCCGTACGTTTTTCGATTGATAGTATAGCAGTTCAGTATCAAAAGTCATTAATATTTAAATGAAAGAGAATGATATTATCTTTTTAAATATTTATTAATATTTTGATTATAGTTTTGAAAAAAAAATCGTTATTTTTTTAGCCTTTGTTAAACGTTTAAAAACATTTTATTTTTGATGTTTAAATTTTAGAACTTCAAGAAATTTTAAAAGCTAAAAAACTTCAGGAATCAAACTCACGGTCATTGGTTCAGGAAAAATTAAATATTAATAATTAAATAATAGAAGTGACAGTTGGATATTGCGGAAGACCAAACAGGAGTAGGAGGAAAAGACCAAGTGAATAAAACCGCAGACAGGTAAAATGAGTGCAGGAATTTTAAATCTCCCTGTATTGTTGGAAGTTTTTACATAACGAGGGATATTTTAGTCTTATGAATAATGTATAGTTGGCGCACGTGCTAACAAGTTGAATTAAGGAAATGCATGAAAATATATGTAGAAACAATCGTTATTTACAATTAGGAGAAACGGTTCAATTTATTAGATTTTGAATAAAGTCTGCGTTCATCAGCACTGTTAATCTGATAATGAAAATTGAATTTTATTACCTTTTAATTAGTAATTGATTAAATTAACAACTGCTACTTAAAATTAAGTGTTGATAATCCATTAGTTCTTAAAGGTTTATCAATTATTACTGTGATTAAAGTTACATAATTTTAACTCACTTTTATTTAATTGAATTATCCATTATATATTTCTAAATTATTCACTAACATATTATAACAGTGAGCTTGCAAAGTTTGGAACCAATTCGATAACATTTTTTAGAGAAATTTTCTCACTTTTTTCTACTATTGACGTTTTTAATTGTGTTTTGCTTATGAGCTGTGATGTCATCGTAAATTTTTTTAAATGGCAACCATTATTTTTCTTTATAGATTTGAATAGATCATAATTTTTTAAGTAGTATAGAAAAATAAAAAAACACTGTTAACTATTGGGCTTTTCAGTTTTACTTCAAGAAATTTTTTGATTAATAAAAAAGTGCAAATAATTCATTTGCAAGATACACAATTTTGAAATTTAATAAAATTATTTAAAATAATCAGAATTTTTATTTAATAATAATCGCTACTAAATATTTCGATACCATGGCAATGTTTACAAACAAAGCGATAACATAATATTATGTCTATCTACCTTAGCTGTCGAAAATACCTGATTTATTACTGTTTCATAGTTTGACACTCGAGATTTGGCATGAAACGAAGCATTATATATTTATTTGAATTTTTTTCATAACTTGGTTAATAGAATAGAATATGCTGCTTTTTAGGAAAAATTTTATTAATCAGGATTATTTTCTAATTTCCTAAAAATTTCCATCAAACTTCAGTCAATTTGATTCTTGAAAATGTTATTGGAAAACACGTCTTCCAGGTACAAAAATTTTTATCACACTTTTTAAATATAAATTACTGCAATGGTACCTGACAAATAATATGAAATTTTTAGTGTCGCCAACTTAATAAAACCACAATACCTATTATAATCTTTGATTAAATCTTCATTGAAAAATCACATCAGTGATTAAGTTTTTACATTTAAAACTTTTCAGTGAGTGATTTAATTCAAGCTACCTGTGTTTTCCTTTAAGATTTTAATGATAGAAGAATTATACGGTGGCATAATCAATTTTAAAAAATTGCTATAAAAAAATTCTTTAATGAAACTGTCGATAATATATTTTTTAAATAAATCACTCGTGCGCGAAATGACATTTCTTGTATAAACTGTGTTTAAGTTGTTTATAAAAACTGACACGAAATTGTCAAACCTATGTTTAAAATAAGATTTTATTGTTTATCTAAAATTATAAAGTAGCTGTAATGCTTAACTCATATAAGGAACACTTTTTGTTAATAATTTTTTATATTGTTGTTTTCGGAATACACAAGAATAAAAATAATATGTACAATTTAGCCTTTAGCTACGTAGCACGTACATCTATCTTTAATATTTTACAATTTTTATTTTTATTTAAATTTAATTTAATGTTACAAGAAACCTGAAAGAGAATTTATTCATAGACCTAAAGCTAGTAATTAACGTAAAATTTTAAATCTAACGAAAAATTTACATAAAATGGGATACATACAGGGAAAGTGACAGGTTATGGTAGGCTTAACTCCAGTCACATTTAGCGGTTAATCGCTTAGACCAATTAATTTGATCGGTAGTTATTCATATTACTCATATTATTCAAGTACTTAAACAAAGAATTACAAAAGTATTTGTTTAGGTTTTCATTCAAAAAATGGTAAGAATATTTGCCAAAAAAAATTATTGTTAAAAAGTCTTACAATGGGAATATCGGACATGCGAAAATGGATTTAAATGTTTTTTATCTAAATTATAGAGTGACCTGTCCTGTATATTAGAATAACTAGACTTCTACTGAGGTTTTATTTCCAAAAGTATCTTTCAAATTCTTTTAAGTTACGCGGTAAATTAAATTTATATGGCTAATATTAATAAATATACTAAATTATTTAAGGTAATTCAATAATGTCAATTTATTATCAAGTTACACGTCAGTTCTATCGTACAACTAAGAAACCTAGTAAGTCCAGTTACTAAAACTTGAGTTAATTAGCTAGGTTATCTTATTAGGTTATCTTATAAGGTTCTTCGTTTTTCTGCGCAATACTTCATCTTCCTACCCTATTAGCAGTGGCGGATTAAGCTATTGGTGACGTACAAACTCATGAAGCCCCCTTAATTTTTTTTGTTTCAAAAAATTTATTTAGTAATTAATAATTTTTTTTTTTTAATCAAATAAACGTTTAAATCATAATGCCGTCATAATATTAAAACAATTCCTTAACTTAAAATTATCGTACAACAGAAAAAAACTAAAATACCAAATTTATAAAAAAATCACATACATTTTGGCATTAAAATTACATAACATTTGTACATTTGTACTTAGTTATGGCAATTTTATGGATTTTTTTGGTCAGTATTTGTATCATTACATAGTCAGTATGTAATAATATTTGCGTCATATTACAAATATTACAAAGTCGAGTGCACATCGAGGAAGATAACATCCACCTCTTTCCTAGTAGCACACTTCGCTGAGTAGGACCGTTCTAGAGGGATATTTTTAGTGAGTACACGGCAAATCTCGGATGCATGAAACCTACCATGAGTGCACCCTAAAATCTAGTCATCCAATCGTAGTAAGAATTAACTGACTGACTGACTGACTAATCTCCTTATAGTGTAATCCCCTCCTTAACGCCGAATTTTAATGATTCTCTTATATTATAATTTGCTCGTCAGTGTCCAATTTGTGCACGCCGGTATAAAATACTGACCATTTATTTTTAAAATACATACTCACCATATAATTTAAAATACTGACCATCTTATGAAAAACTAACCATAGATATTTTAAGAAAACGAATAACTTCTTCTTGAAAGTATCTACTATCAATATCATTTTCATACTTCGTCACTATTATATCTATGCATTGGTCAAATAATAAATCTTTATCCAAATTATGGTTTAGAAAAAGTTCAAAATCATGCATAATATGGTCGTAAACGGTGCATCTAGAATTAATTTCGGGTATAAGTGCGTCGCAAATTATGTAGTGTATGTTCACAAAAGATTTTTTTTCTGATATTATAGCGTCGTTATCGGCAGTTTCATCTTCATCAAATTGACGCTTTCTTTCTTTTTATTCTTATAATTCCAATAGTGTTAATGATTTGGCTTTTTGTTCAACACAATCTAACGAATTTCGCATGATCATTACAAATTCGACGAGAGAAAATTAAATTTAAAATTCCACTACATAAATGAACAAATTTTGAAAGACCCTCAAAATTTGGACGCCTCAAGCGCGATAATCCATCTGTGCGATAATCCGCCACTGCCTATTGGGAGACAAAGATTAATTAGAAATCATGCGAATATAAATATTTGATTTGAATATTTATCGTAAGAACCATATGAAAATAAAAGAAATTAAAATTAGCAGGATTTCAGAAATGGATTGGTATAGGATTCCGTTTGAGTAGCTCTGATTTATAAGTAATTTTTTTCTTATTTTACTATTATGTAGGTATATATTAAAATTTAGGTATATTTAATTTTGTCATCTTTACTTACATATATTGCTGTCATACTTTTAGTATGCTACCAGAAGCGTTTGTCAACTCAATTTTTAGTACCGAGACTTACTAGGTTTTTCTATTGGTAATCCGTGATTAATTAGGAATTTTTTATTAATTAGATAGATAATTAAATGGCAATTAATCAATAAGGGATAGAAAACATTAGAAATTTGATAATGGAGATGACTTTAAAAGTAATCCATACATTTTTTCCAAATATATTTATTTGTTATTGTTTTAAGGTTACGGTTACGATTTGCTTTAAAAACTTGTTTTTCGGAAACTGCGCTCTCAAAAACTGTGAGTTGCATCTACAATTTAGCTAACGTGTGTAATAACAATACGGTTAAGCAAGTGGCATGTTTGATAAAACTTGAACAATTTTGCGTATGAGCAGTATAAAACCACTTTCATAGAACGGAGAAAGACAGGAACATTTTCTTCATTTATAGAAACTCAAAAAAGAAAAACCTGCGATGGTACTTGAGACATTATAAAAATGAACCCGAATCTAAGGAGGTACTAAGAAGGTAGAGAAGCGTAAGTTATAGCTTCTCCTACATTCTATTCAAATGTCAACCTTTCCTGCTCGTGGTGTGCCCTGCTAATTATAATACGAAACTTTATATTGCAAAATTGGAAAAATACGAAAAAATTGATTCCCCAAGTACCGCCGCAGGTCAATATGTCCTATTTTATATAATAATATGCAATATTAAATGATTTTGATTTATAGAGCTAAGCTTATTGCATGTTTTAAAATTAAATTAAAAAGTTAATTGAACTTTTGTTAATTGTTTGAGCTTTAAGCAAAATCAATACGAAAGCGATAGCCTTTGCTGAAAGGTCAATAATAAATATGTTTAATTAACTTGTCCAATTGAAAACTTTTTAATTTATTATATTTCACAAGTCAATTATTTATATATTGAACTGCATATTTTTAAAGCAATGTTGTTGTCGTGTTATATTTGACATATTTGTCAATTTTGTAGTGTTTCAAATGCCATATC
This sequence comes from Cantharis rustica, assembly GCA_911387805.1. Taxonomy (NCBI): domain Eukaryota; kingdom Metazoa; phylum Arthropoda; class Insecta; order Coleoptera; family Cantharidae; genus Cantharis; species Cantharis rustica. Next base: position 16,389,209 of record OU426883.1, read on the forward strand.
AATTTGAATCTGCATAAAAAGATTATTGATGTAAATTGTTGAAATTCAAAGTAACATAACACTAATTTCTGCTTTCAAATTGGAATAAGGAACTCTTGCTGTGTATTTCAATTTTATTGTGTATGAAAGGATGTGATTTTGTATGAATTTCCTGCATTATGTCTGGTGAGCATTATAGCGTTATCTTTAATTTATTGTGTAACCCTACTTTTAATCGTAGTTAATTAGGTAAAATTCGACCGTAGGATGTAGTTATTTTTATTTGGCATCAACGCCACACGTATTATTACATAGCATAATAGATAACAAATCCAGGTGTTGTATCACAAGGCGATGTAATAATTTTGTCCGACAATAATAAATCATGCACAAATCACAATAGCCAGTAGATAATAAAGCTTTATTCAGATTCATCGGACAATGCGGCACTAGTATAACAAACTACAACCTTGCGCTCCCTTTAAAACTTTTGAAGCCACCCTAAAAAACTCAGTTCACATCCCCATTAGTTTTTTTTTTCAACTGAATTGCAACACACATCAGCAAAAAATTGTAAAAAACAACAACTTAATGATGAAGCATATGTTTTGTTATACATTTTACAATTCAATACCTACACGTTAATATTAAAAGAGTTCGAGTCAAAATGTCGATGGTAATTGATAGGTTTGCAACGTCAAAAATTAAGGGTCTGCGATGCATCCCTTCGATTTTGTAACAGGAAATGTAATTTACTATATTAATTTTACTACAAGAATTAATTGCGATCCGCCCAAGTTTTTTCAGTATTAAATTAACCACAATCATTTATGTTCCTACATACGACTTATGACCTATCCTTTGTGCAGGCAATGTAATATGTCATGTTTGTCATTTACTAAATGAGTAATTACTATACTCGGTATTGGCATAAGGTAAACTTGACAAGAATTGTATTATTCTAACCTCAAATTGACAACTATCATTGCCATTGCTACCAAAGTTTAAATTCAAAAATACAATCTTGCCAACATATTTTACCTGTCAGAAACCTAAATTTAGTTTTGGTAAAATATATGCTTGTAAACAAAAGTGAACAGATCTAGAGACAAAATCGTCCTTCAGATAATCGTTGTCAGTAGTAGTAAAAAGATTGGACCTGACGGTAGAAGCTAAATTGGGTCTTCACAGTGGTAAATTAGCTAAAGTTGAAATTTGCTTTTTTCAATTTTTATTGTATATTAAATCAGAAAAATGTAGAAGAAAGGGGACACGTACAAATGTGAATTTTATGTAAATATTTAAATAAAGCATTTTTAAGAAAACTACTTCAAAAACCATTAGTATGGTCAGTCTTTCCGTTCAGGAACTGGAAAAGCGAATATTTTTGTGTGATTTGTTTTCTGTGCATGTTAAAATGTGTTGTAAATATGAACACTTGATGCACAAATATGACATGCAGTTTGTGTTATCTGATAGTTTACGATTGGTTCTGTCGCATAAAGTGCATTTTGCATTCTACATTTGCTTTCTATTAGCTGCATTGTTTGTAAAATGACGCGCCCATGCAAATCTGACACTTATCTTGGTTCAAATGTTCAATGTATGTTATGGTACAATACCTAAAACTCGGAACTATACATCGACCCACGTGATTCGATAATAACAACATACTTCAACTACGGTCATATAATCGCTATACACCACAAGCATTAACAATAGAGTGTTATTAAATTACCTATACACTTGACAGAAATCATTACCCGGAGTGTTGAAAACTCTTTGAGGGATTTTATTTCGACATAATTCTTTATCTTGGAGATAACGAACTTAAATAAGAATTTATGTGCAAAGAAAATATTAAGAAATTAGCTATAAAGGTCTGCATCATCTGCATATCGGCATATCTCACTAAAAAAAAGTTATTTTGCGCGTTTTATTTGAGAAATACTTATCTGATGTTAGCGGTCTGAAGAAAGCTTACTTTTTAAATACTTTGTATACCAGCGGACACTAGAATTAGTAGCGTAAAACATTTCTTCTTTTTTTCCACTACTTTACTTCATTTTTATTTGTTATATACAAAAATGTTAACTTTTGCTTTATGAGCTATACTTTAACGGTGAGCGGGAGTCGTGGCCCGATTAATAAAGCAAAACATTGAACTAACACAGAATCAAAATAAAATGGAAAACCTTAATTAAAGCCATCCCGAAAAGATTTTAGTAGAACACAAAAAAAAATATAAGAAAAAAAATACAGAGGTTAAAAATCTGTATATATTACTCTATTAATTACGCCGAGAAAGCTCATAAGAAAAGTAAACGTAGAAGATGTTATAAAACAGAAGATATCTACAAGTTAGTATGTCAAGGTAAATCAGTTAAAGATGATTTTGTATTTCATAAATTATTTTTTGCTTCTTTAATAGCTTTCTTTAGCATTGAAAATATAAACTATTATTAAATTATAAATTACCTGAACAGTAGCAAAGTTGTTAATTTTTTGAAACTAGTCTTTTATACGATGGTTAATGAAAAAGAAAACTACTTTTAATTTGTGTAATTAATTTTAGGAATAAGTTGTTACATATATTCTTTATACGATAAACTAATGAACTGTAATTATTATTAAATTTTAGAATTCTAATGATTCCGATAGTTTTCATTTATAAATTGAGATAATGAAGCCAATCATACATTTTTTAAATTAAATTGATTTAGATTAGCAATTTTTCTTTATCTAAACCAGTTTTTACAAACAGTTATATGTAATTATATATATGTGGTGATTTTGAGCAATATATTTCCGAACTATCTACTATCAAAATAAATAACTTATTGTTACCATGCAATTTAAAAAAGTGTACTCTTTTTAAAAGTATAACATAATAAATCTAATAAACCATTAATAATTGTAGTCATAATATAGTTGAATATAAATTCGCCATGAAAGTTGCGGAGGGTTAGAATTAACCTCACTTTTGCAATTTTGGGGTTAATTCTAATCTTAAAAATCTATGTTACTCCCAGAAAACTGACTATTGTTCTGCTTGCTCTTTATTTACAAAAATTATAATGTGTTACAATTTTAGACAATATCATCCTACAAACATAATTTTAAATTTCCTACTCAAAAAACTTTAGTTTTTGTAGTTTTCGTAGTTTTTCATAAATCCTATTTTTGGAGATTTTAAAGGCAAACTATAGATAGGTAATCTTCTGGAACGTGGCGATAGTTTTTCCGCCTGCCACTATGCCACACCGCTGGGCAATAATAATAATTATGTTCGAATTAAATTACCTTATGTATTTATTACTTTAACTATTCAATTTATTTTTTATATTCAAAACATTGCGTGTAAATTTTTTTGTGTGAAAATCATGGCTAAACCCATTTGATAACCAGTTTTGGTATACTTCTAATACTCAGTTTTATTTAGAAACATTAATTAAACTTGATTCTTCTAGACCAGTAGTTCTTTAACTCCGGATAATTATCCCTAAAGGGTATATCCTGAAATTGTTGTTAATCGCATGTTTAACAAATAGATTGAAAGATTGAAGATAAATTTTGTAGTAAAACTACAAATTTATATTATAGGTATATTACTTATATATAAATTTTTAGTTTACAAGCCGATCCAAATTAAGGTAGTAGTCTGCTTTAGAAGCCGAAAAAAAAGCGTTTTTTCATCAATTTTTTTGAAAGGGAAGGAAATGATTGCGGTAAACGAAATTTTGAGATGACAGTGTATTATATTCAAGCTTTAAAAAACAATTTTTATTATTAAAAATTATTGAAATTTTCCAAAGTTGTAACGATTTTTCTGGGGCGCCTGGAGTCTGGACTTGTAAATCGGTGCCGGTGATAGAGGTCGTGCGATGCATCTGAAATAGTCGAACCAAATTTTTTTTTAATTTTTATAAGTTCATTTTCTATATAAACTAAAAAAATACCAAAGAAATGATGAAATTCCAAATTTTTTCGAAGTTTGAAAAAAAAATTCACTTTTTTGAAAAAAAAAATTCTCTTTAAGTTGCAAAACAAGTAATTTAAACAGTACTTTTGTCCAACTTTTTTAGTTCAAATAGAAGATAATTTAATACTGAAGCTAGATCACTTTGATTTTTTTCGATCGGACATATATTGTTTTTACTATCGCCGGCACCGTTTTCTAAAACTTATGAAAATGAAAACTCGAGAAAACGGGCTTTAAAGTTTTTTTGGATAGTTTTGGAATAGATTTAAGACAAAAACGAAAAATCGATTTTTTGAAACCTGTAAAGCAGACTACTGCCTTAAATGACCACGTTCGCTAATATTGCACTATAACTGTACAAGAAAGTATAAAAAATTTAAATAAAATACTATATTTGAATCGAAACTCTATATAATATTATATCATATTTTAGACCTAAACCTAACATTATTACTTACATTATGTATATTTGGCGAATATTAGATTGCCTTACTAATAATTTATTGTTGTGTCGATTATTTTATCACAATAATATCCTGATAATGATAAAAAGAATGAATCCTATATCACATGACTAATAAAAAGTGATTAATAAAAATAGTAACACTAGAATAATTATTGCAGTTCACTTAAAACTATTTAGTGGGAATAAATGCCAAAATGTATCTACGAAATAAAAATTTTCTAATGAAATAATGGTAGATTATGACGTAATTACAAATATAAACGTTAAAATTTTTGGATTATTTAAATATTCGGGTAAAAATGCCCAAAAACCGTCCAAAATAGAAAGCGGCTACCATATTGGCTGTTTCCATAAGCCCCCGCCCATGACATGTTTTTATTTTATTAAAGTATTTTTGAGCATAATTTGCACTCAAAAAGGGTGGATTTTGTTAGTCAGTGAATCTTTAAATCGTTCTAAACATACAAAAAATCTCAGCAACACCTAGTACTCGAAAATTACTGATCTAGAAAAACCCAGTTTTTAAAGTACAACAAAAAATTAAAGAATTTTCTAGAGTGCGACCGAATTCAAAAATTACAGAATATATACGAACTTTTTTCTGTATACTATTACCGGGTACTTCAGAAACTAATTGTATGATTACGAAACTTTCATTGCTGCAAAACAAATATATCCAAGGTACTATGCACTGGGGATCCGGAGGATATAAAATACTCCCAAAATGTTAGTAATTACATGGTTTATCCTTTAGAGTGTGAAGTGTATAATTGAATTTTTTTGCAATTTTAACTTGTGAACAAGTGAAAAAATGAAAAGTCCCACCATAAGTTTTTCCACACCACATTCCCATTTATCAGATATTTCTCGAATTTTCTTGGTTTTTCTCTGATTTATTCACCTTTTCTTTTGATTTATTTTTGAATAGAAAAATTGTGCCCTAAAAAGTAGAAGAGCAAAAAAAAACATATCGAGAGTATTTCTCATGTTTTCTTAAATTTTTTAAAATTTCTCTTCATTTATACATCAGATTTTCCATTTCTTGTCTTCTGAAGAAGGATTCTTCAAATTCATAAAAGTATGCTTTTAGGTGTCAGTTTTTTTATAATAATTTTTTCGAAAATATAAGTATCTAAATAAAATCTTTTATCTTATCTTTTCTAAAAACCACATTCTTAACACTTTTAAATATTTTAACATTTAATATAATATATTAACAAAGTTTCAGTTTCAGTTTCAAAGTTCCTTCTAACAATAGCAGCAATCTTTAGATTTCTTGATCATCTTCGCTGCATTTACGCTTAATATTAGCTTACTAAGAAGTCAGACAGTCTTTCGGCTTCTTTAACCTTTCAGTGATGTGCAACTCGATCTCCTATGCTGCGCGGTCTGAAAACCGCACACATCCGTAATTTTACCGCAACCTTTAAATTTTTTGTGTACTAGATACTTAAGATAAACCAATCATTAGTGCGTTATGGAAGGACTGACAGATACAAAGATATGGCTCTTCAAAATATATAGCACTTGACTGCCCAGGTCGTACGGCTTGAAAGCCGCAATGACAGTTACTATTCGGTAATCTCTTCTTTTTTTAGGTTGGTAACTTATAATAAACCAATCAAAGATGACAAGACAGAAAGACATGAACTTTTTTAGCAATAAAAATTTTGTGCGGGTAGTTAGATTCTTAAATTGCTACGTGAGGTCGAAATTAAATTCCCGATCTCATAAGGTATTGGCAACATCCTTGAGATTTTAATTAATTAAATACTACTCGTGTCAACCTGGGACCTAAAAACAAGTCTATTTAGTGTGTAAAATTTTTATTGCATTTTCCATTATTCTGTCTATCACACACCGTTTGAAGAAAAATCGAAAGATAAAAGAGACAAATTGAAAAATATTAGACAATTTAATCCTGATTGGTTCAATTTAAGTTATTTCTCTCTTTAAGAGAGAACTCTATATCTATCTCTCGTTTGGCAGATACTTTGATTTTTTCCCTGCATAGGGAAAAGAGCCAGAATAAAGTTTTTACTCCGTCCGGACTCGAACGAGGAATTTTTGCTTTGTGTGACCGCAAACTAACTTCATTTTCATTTTCATAAAATTTAAAAATATTTTATTTGAAAATATTTCCTTAACAAAAATGTTGTTTGCTTGACAGTGGCGCTAAAAATTTTAAATTCACTGACTTTCCATTACTTTCACTAGCAAGTTTTAAATTTCCTGACTTTTCCAAGTTTGCCATACAAGTGAGAACTCTGCTATATAAAATTGCCACCCTATAGTTACGCCACTGCTTGGCAATCGAGTTGCACACCAATTGGATTCCTTATCATTCAAACACTAGGAAGTCGCACTATCTGTATAATTTATTTAAATAAAATATTCTTCTTCCTCTTAATGTAGGACTTCGTTCTGTTATTAGCATAAATGTACCAAGTTTTATACTTGGTACTCTACGGTATAATTCTATGAGCAGCGGGTAGCTAACCTTGCTAAATGCATTGCCTATAGCTTGAACTTGGGTCCCAGATCACAGCAGTGTAGCTGCGGCGCGACTAGCCATTGAACCACGGTTTTCAACTTCGCAGTCCGTCGCTTTAAAGTGACTTACACTGCTGGTAAAGTTACTATTAAATAACTAAAATAACTAAATAAATTTCAGTTTTATTTCATAAAACTTAACTTTAATAATGTTGTTAAATATTTTTATTATTTTGTACCTACTTAGTTCATTATTTTTGGCTTTTGTATGAAATAAATTATTTTTGAAGAGGCTTTTTAAACTAATATTGTACCCTTTTCATAAAAGTGTTTCAAAGTGCGGCCTTTATGCCGAACGGTCTTCATCAATGTAGTAAAAAACCTAACTGAAATCGTCTAACTTAAACTTTTTACTATATAGAACAATAACATTTTTTTATATGCAACAAACCGTGTTGGGTATCAAATATGTAAATAACATTATGAAAAATTTGGAGACATCTGATGTACCTACCAGTTTAAAAGATTATTAACAGATTGAGTTACTAAATTGGAAAACGCATTAAATTGGCTTATTATAGAAGCGCAAGCAGGTTTTTGAAAATTTTCTTTTGCAATTCGCTTAACTTTACTTTTACTAAAGATCAAGCATATCAAGCATTAGGGGTTGTCTGCCCTAATATCTAGGTATAACATGCTCTTTGTAAACATGAAATTGTAAGGTATTCTCGTGCCACCTACTTAATTAATAAATGTTATTTTATTTGAGATATGGCAAACTATGTACCTTAAATTTATATTTAAGGTTTTGTTATTAATGGTTCTTCGTAACCTCTGGTATTTTGCTTGATGATGTCATAAAATAGCAAAACATGGTGTAACTGCAGGATATAAATCTCCTTGATGCCCACGTAATACTTGACTATGCTTATCAATGTATTAGTAAGAAAATAGTATCGTCAAATTTTTAAATCGGTCACCATATGGTCACCCATCCAAGTGTAAGCCGTTGGCAACTTTATCTGACTTTCGTGAACTGACGCTCGATGATCTTATAGCATCATTAAAATGTTTTCAAAACTCATATTATTTATACGTACTACTTATGAAAGCACTATAATGAAAAGATGTATTGGAAGCAGGAATGAATTGATTATTTTTTGTTGTGTAGTTTTTGTTTCTTTTTTGAACCCTTTGTTTTGTGACCTCTTGGGATTAAACCTACCGACCACTTGTGTATTAGTAATATTAGACGTTATTAAAATAGTAATTGTTTTGAAAATAGTATTGGGCAATTATAGAGACATATGTCGAAAATATTTTATGACAGAATTGAGGGATAAATTTGAGTAAATGATAGTAACACGACCTGAAATAAGAATAGTTCTATGTTGTAGCATATGTTGACATATAGAATTAGTAGTTGAATTACCAATTCAATATATTGGAATTGTGTTTACCCAACGGGCTACCCTCTTACGCAAAGGTAGGGGAGATATATACTATAACACCCTAAACGTTTGCCTAATACTGTAAAAGCGCTTAAATACATATTTAAGTTTTAGAGCTCGGCAGTTTTATTTAAGAAACTTAATTTTTAAATTTTACGATACGGATCTTTATAATTTTATAGCTTCGCTTTTTATGTTTGCACCAAAAGATTTATAAGCGAAGGAATGGTAGACAAAATTTTTATAGCTAATAAGTTTAATTTTAGCAAGTGCTTGATTTAGATCGAAAAATGTTTTAGGACTTCAAAATTTAAATTAAAGTTGAATAAAAGTTTTTCAAGTGGGTATACTTAAGTATTCATATAAGAAGGATGCTCGGTTGTACGAAAATAAAAAACGGCAAGAATTAAGAGCAACAAACTACAGTAATTATTATAATTATGTATCACAACAAACAACCGCATAAAGTACAAAATACATACACATTTAACAACATCTAAGTGACTCTACACTATTGTTTACAATTATAGAGTGCACGGTTCGACAAGCACAACTCTAGGCGTATTGTTAAACAACAGTTGCTGCAATTAGTACAAGTGAACTTCCAAAGATCAGGCGGACAACTATAGGGTTAGTATCTAATTATTTAAACTAAACCAACGAATTAGAAAAACACTAAAGTAATTTTTATAATCCTTTACCGACTCTCCACTGAATCGACCACCTCAATTTAATTTCACTTGAACCGCTATTTCTTCTACCTTTTCTAATTTATTCGTTTTTGTATTATTTGGTTTTATATTATTCTCTATTGTTGGTAATTTTCAATAACTCTCCCTATTACCAATACATAGCAATTATTACCAACTTAATATAAAATGCTCAAACGTTAAATCTACCATTATTTATACGTCAATAGAGGTTACTCATCAAACCTTGTGGTCATAATTAACTACTAATAAAGTAACCAATTTAAATAATCGATATAATTATTATGTCAAAACATCTTACCTATTATTTATAACTAGCTACTGGTTTAAAAAGAATTTAAATAAAGTAAGAAAATTTTTATAAATTAATTAAAATCTCATCATGAATCTGTATTATACGTATTTTCTACCTTAATTGATTTACTGCTTAATCACTACGATTTTAAATATACTTATATCTTTATAGGAAACACATTGATTTTACGACAGGGCCATAAATTAAAAAAAAAGACTATGGTAATTTTTAAAGGATTTAATAAAACTCGCCTTGAACAATAAATTCATTTTTATGTCTCAAAATATAACCGAAATTTTCAGTAACAACTTAAAAAAAAAAAATCTTAAAAAACATAATCTGGTTATATTATTTCTGAATTCTGATGATAACATAACCACACTTTTAATAATTTATGGATAGATTGCATCAATTACATCGATACTTAAAAAAATTTAAAAATGCATACACTCTTTTTAGAACTAAAATGTTTTTAAGTTTTCACAAATAAAATACACTGTAAGTATAATTATTAATTATTCACCATACTATGGCATCATCTGGCGCTATACTACCTTATCATGGTTTTTATTCTAAGTTTCTAATAGGATCTTTCCTTGATTGAAATAAATAAACTACAGCAATATATTTTTTGCTACCTCCAAATTAATTTAAAAATACTATTAGTATTAAAACTCCGAAATTGTAATTTTTATAGGTAATAAAAAGTGACAATTGAACAAATTTAATTTGCGCAACTAGTAAAACGATGATCATTTAAAAAACAGCCCCTTTAATTTAAACTAAAGGTATAAAAAGTCCGTATAACCCTCAAGTGTTAGTATTCAAATGATCTGTCGTTTGACGTAATTGCAAATCATGAAAATAGAGCACATCATGCAATCAAAGTATAACATGACCAACCCGGGGTTCGCCAGGATTTTGTACTCATAAAATAAGTTGGCAGCAACGTAATGAAGCGTCGTGAAGCTTTATCACTCAATAAATAAACGTAGTTGGTACTGACATCTAATAGTAATTCCAATACTTCTGTCATACGGTATGAACTTTATTACTAAATCAATATTTAACACCAAAGACAGAAATTATGAATTAAGAAGTTTTATTTTTCCCTGGATAATTTCATATTGATTGGTATGACCGCACTGGTACATAGTACTAAAACATTATAGCAAAAAATGTAAGCAATTTTCATTGACGATTTTTTTCTGTCTTTTAGAATATTTATAAAATTAAACATAAACTAAACAAAAATGTTGAGATAATAAATTTTAACTGTACATACCTAGAAATTCATTATTTAAAAAATAATAAAAAATACATTAATTTACATTAATAATTTTAACAGGTTAGGGCTAAGAATATTTGAATAAAAAGTTACGTTACAAAACTTTGATAAAATTTAAAATAAAAATTTAATAATGCTATATAAGGCCCTATTTGACAATTAATTTCGCTCTTCAGTTGTATATAACTAGGAAATATGAAAAATAATAAGAATCAGGTTTTTGCACCCAAAGATTGCGTTGCTACGTAATAGAAATAAATACTTGAAATTCATTTTTATTATAGATTTTAATTTATAATTTCTCTTTACTAACCCTGAATTACATTGAACTAAATTAAAATTTTATATTTTTTTATACATAACCGTTTTCAAATACTTTATAGGAATTATTTAAGATAATTTTTAATTAAATCTAATTAGCATCTCGTGTCTGATAATCGTGTAATAATCTTAACGAAGACTACGTTACAATCACCTAATATACACAATAATAAATGTGAAATAATTTGTTAGATATTTTTTAATTGTGCTTTTGTTAAATTATTAAAACAGAAATTTTTGCTTTCTTCAAAAGAGAGAAAAATGTCTTTTGATTAGCACGACTTTTATTATTATCTTTAAAATCTGAATATCTTACAAAGATTTTCTATATTATTTTTAAAGTGTGCTTGAAACACAGTCGTCATTCAGACCGCTACAAAACGCTACACAAGACTGTAACGTTTTTGCTCATATCATCTTTCGATAAAAAGTATTTTGATAACTTATAGACGACGACATAAGGCTTACTTACGTACCTGTTGTTCCGAACAAATACAATGTATTCGTTGGCGTATAAGTGGATTAATTTATCATGATTTATTAATACATTACACATTGTTTAAATGATATGGTTAAGGTTATTATCATGTGATAATATTTTTTTATAATTTTTTTTTATATTTTCAATTTCATGTAACATGTAAAAATTAATTTTATAAAAAATTACACATTGTTTAGTAGAATTAAAAAACTTATGCATGTTTACTTTAAAACCTAAATGTTTAAATCTGAAAAGTGTGAAAAAAATTCTAATAACGTAAATTTTTAAACAATTAAAATGTTAAAAGTAGTCAGTCTGCAAAGACGAGTGGTGCAATCGCTTCCCGTGACTTGCTTATTTTAAATTTAGTTTACTTTTAAAATTTTTGTGCCATTGTGGCAAGGAAAGTATGAATGACAAATCAATCATGCAAACTTGACCCGGCTTGAGACTTTTTTTAAATATATATAATTAGTGAGATATTGGAAGGGTATTGTATTCATACCCCCTTAAAACCCACTGGTTTTAAAAACCAAAAGTTTACATGCATGATTTATAATCAACTTCATTAAGCGGGGATCTTTTATTTTGATTAAAACTGTAATTTTTACAACGCCAATTCAACGTTAAAATTAGAATCAAGTATTTGCAATCACTGGAAAATTCGATTATACAAGTGAAGAAAATCTCAAGAAATTAGAGAAAATCAAAAAAAAGAAAGCAATTCGAGAACAGCATACGAAATTCAGAGGAAATCAACAAATCCCCAGGAATACTATATAGATTTATTTTCGAGAAGTTAGAAAGCTTATTTTGATTCTTAGGGTTTTCGTGGTCAGTTTTTCAATGTTCAACATTGGATGATCACCAGTCGGTCGTCATTGAACAATTACGTGAATTTTTTCCATGATAAAATTATTTTACTCTTTTACTTTAGCCTTTCTCTCTGTGTTCTTCTTCACGTACAAGCTAAGAGAAACTGAGGAAATCCAAGAAAATCTTGTAAATAAAAATATGGTGTCCTTTCTTGTGTTATAAAACATAGCTACATAGAAACTGCAGTCATCCGAGTTCAATCTTGATTTTCTTAAATAGGAGTATTTAACCTAACTATTAAGTAAAAATGAGTTTCTTACTCGTATTTTCGTATTTTGACTTACTCATTGTTCTAATAGAAACTAAAATAAAACCGTAAATAAAAAGCAAATATTTTCTTACTGAGAAATTTTCAGATAGTAAAATTTTGTCAAGGCCAAATTTTCCCAAAGCCAAATTCTCAAAAATAAAAAACCGGTCACGAATATCTTAAATAATGTAAAGGTCTTCCCAAAACAACATACGTAAATATTTATCGGATATGACGAACTCCGGTTATAAAGAACCAAATAGTAGATCTCTATAAAGTTCTGCTCTATAAGGTTCTGCAGAACCTAGTGGTTCTATAAAAAATTGTAACAGTTATATATAGGACAGGGTAGGTATACAAAAATTGTTCTAACTAAACAAAGAAATATTCAGAAAAAAATATTAATAGTGCATAATACTCGTAAAATAGACAAAATTTCAGCACAGATACAATCGTTGGAATTTCGTTTAAAAAAAAGTGAAATAGAAAAAAAAAAGAAAAGACTACCACCTGGTAAACTACGGATTAGTCTCCCCCGGAAAATTTTGTATTTGTTAGTTAAACTAGAGGTAGGTATTAGCTAATCAGGTTTCCACTAGAAACAAACTATGTTATGAATTTCATGAGGTTCTATTTTTCCCAACAAAAATTTTTGCTACTATCAATATCGATCAATTTATTTCAGCCGTATGCATTAGAGTTAGGTACTCTAATGGAGATGAAGATTCTGATGGAATTTCGTTTACAGTGATTTCATTAAATTATAAAAATGCATTTAAAACAATGAGAAGTCAATCATTGGGTAATGAACTTGATTTGGTTATGGTGAATTTGTTATCAGAAAACCGATGAAAAGACTTGATACTGGAAAAATATAATTAAATAAAATCGAATTATTGGCCACAAGTTTTATTTTCTGCTGTTCTATTTTTTTTTTTACTATTTTTATCTAGGGTTAATCAAATTAACAACTGGTGTTATTTTAACATAGGCAAAGTGTTATGGCTATACTATGTGGGTATGCCTATATAAACCAGTATTTCATACTTCGCTGTCGCGTGCTCAAATTAAAATTATCACTCCTTCATTAAATTACACTAAAGATACACTCATAGAACACGGGAAAACCTGTTGGTCGTTAAAATTTCAGTTGAAAGTAACGGTGCCAAAATTTTTCACACATACATAGATAGGTTACATAACATACCTATATATAACAAATTAAGAATGCAAATTTATTTTTTGATTTATTTGACATATTTATCTTAAACAATTCTTTTTGTTTTTTGGCATGCATATGTGCAGTTAGGGAAAAATAGATGTATGCATAAATTATTTCAGGATTAATGAGTGAACACTGACCATGAGAACGTAATCCCCACACCAATGCATCTCTGTGGTCACGAACTGCGGTTTCGTCAACCAAGGAGGATTTTCCTTCTGGTTGAAAGTAGAGTAACTCCCGTGGTGTCATGAAGATCTCCTCTGAGGAAGAGATGCGTTTCACTTTACTCTCTAATTATTAAAATACTTTCACTGTGTGGTTAACAGAAGTTTAATTAAGTGTGGTGATAAATCTGTTCCAAATGAAGTAACTTCTTTATTGGTTATATTTTATAAATAATTTACAGGTCTTATCTATGCTTAATCAAAATTTTTGATCGTAATTAAAAGTGTTTGAATTTAAATATGATCTGACAGATGTTTCCATTTAACATACGGGGTTTGCTAATTTGTTTTTTATTGCTTTGGATATAATAAACTACCGCAATTATGTGAATAATATATAGTCATATTAACTATTTTTAGGATAACTGTAAAAATGTTGTTTGGGATTTAAAAAAATATCGTGTCGATTTATAAAATTAAAAGAAAATTTGGGAGTCAAACCCACGAGTGTGCTCAGCTTTTGCTATTTTCGGAACAAACGTGAAGTGCATGTTTTATATAAATTTTGACGTTTTTATATATTATGTACTTACTTAGTGGATACAAAAAATTATTGGGTTGAGATCCCATGTTACTTATTTTCAAATTATCTGTATTATAGCACTTGTAACACGAGTTTAAGTATAAGAGACCATATGCGCTTTTCATTATGCTTATTTTATTTAATCAGAAAAATCCAGCCATGGTTCGTGAGCACACGTGTGTTTGGTACATCAATGTCCCTGTTTTTGTATATTTAAATCGTCCGAATATACATTTGCATTTTGCGTGTTCTGTAACACATATTCCACATATGGTACTTCTTCCTTTCCATACATTATCTAAAATTAGATTACATAAATTTAATTCTATATTTATAACATAATATCATATTTTATGTTCATAAATATAGGTATATGTTTCTAACACAATGTCATATTTACGCGAAGAGCGGTGGTTCGCTTCTCGTGCCAAGATTCGCGATTCTACCTGCTGGCCCAGGTAATCATATAAGTGGCCTAAATACGTTAACCCGATCTCCATACGAGGTTTCTACACCCAATACAATTTTTTATGTAATAAGTGATAAAAAGTGTTATGGTCATTAGCAATACGGCTATAAATCACGAATTGGAATTGTTAAATGTAAATTAGGTATACCATAGATTTCGACACAGGTGTTTGAGTGATACGCAGTCTGTGTCAAACGAACCGTGGTCATGTTATGTGAATAAAATTAAACTTAATAGTTGTGCGTCACATAATGCATTGCTTATTATTTCCGGAGAACCACATGTTCAGATTTGTGCACCTGAAGTTAACACGAGACTTCAATTACAGGTGTAACCTTAAAAGAAAATGCACAAGCTAATTATAACCTACAAGACAATTAATAATCGATTGCGCATTGGTTAACCGTGTTAATTAATTAAAGCGAAAGATTTTAATATTAATTACACATCATTTATATTCCATATTTTCTAATAATTTAAAGATATAATGTATACAGGTAGCTAGTATTAACTTTTGATGTTCCCACAGATTTTAATATTATAACATAAAAAGGCATTTGGCTCGCAGTAATCCACAGGGGTCAGTATCCCGTCGATCCAGATTATTAGTAAAAAACACTCACCTTTGATGAGTAATGTATACAGTATTCCGCCCGAGGGTGCTTATAAAAATCCTACTACTAAGAGAATATCATGATGGTACCAGCACTTTGCTGTTAATATTTTAGCTATAGTAAATAGCTCAGGTATATGTATATAGATCATAACGATAAGTAGGTTTGCTTTAGCGAGGGTGTTTTATAGGGTTAAAAAAATTTTCATGTGCATAGTTTCTAAAGTCAACTCGATTACACTACAAGACCCTTTAAGCGTTTTACAAATTAAAATTTAAATACTTAACTATATGAACCCGAAAATATTATTATAACCTCACTAATAGCTCTTCCTGTTATCAGTCTATCACCATGTTTTTTATAGCCAGTTTACATTTTTATATTTATGATTTTTTAGTTTTATCGCTATTTATTTCAACGGATAACTTTTTATGTAATCCAAAAAAACGAAATATGAACTTTTCACCCTCTAAGAATAAAATACATTTGTGAGTTGGGGCAGTACGCGAAGGAAATCTGAGAATATCGATTATACGGACGTGATTATAGATTAAAAGTATTAAATACACACCCAATAAGTGCATGAATATAAACATCAATTCAACTTTAAAATATCGTAGAATTAACATCGTCTCACTGATCACACTAAATATACAAATATACATTAATTTATCTATCTGTACATCGGTTTCATAACGTCTTCGACTTCTTCTGTTAAAAAAATTATTCGATAACCTGACAAATAGTAAAATTGTAACTACAACTGGTCAACTCAATACCATACTCAGCTACCTGAAATCCTTAGCAGATTTGCCAGTGATAAGTGTTTTTTCTAGTACTAAAATTTAAATAAAACTACAAAAACAAAATTTGTTACACATGAACCCAGGGCCGTATTTACTGGGAGGGGAATGGGGGGTTAGGGGTTACAACCCCCTCCCCCCGTCTCATACCTATCATTGCTCCGTGGATTTCAAGGAAGCATGGAGAAATAAACTTCGAGATCACGCAGGCTCTCAGTGGTCATGGCTGCTTCTGGAGCTACCTGCATCGGTTTAAGAGAGCAGATTCCCCCAACTGCCTCTACTGCGGGGACTACGACGACGCGGAGCACACTATCTTTTCTTGTATCAAATGGGCAGAGATGAGACAAGAGACGAGAGAACAACTAGGCACTGTCTTCAGCCCAACAAACCTCGTCGAGCTGATGCTGGAAAGCGAAGGAAGCTGGTCGGTCTTGGAGCGAATGATGGTGAAGATCCTGTCAACAAAAGCGCAAGAGGCGGACAAACAAGAGCAAAGACCCGAAAGGGCACAACAATGAGAGAAGCAGAAGATTGCACGGGAGTTATGCGCAAACGGTTCCCGGCAACTTCATGAAGTGGGGTTTTAGTCGGTAGAAATTCGACACTACCACCCATAACATCAGGGTGGTGTCTCTTGACGATTTCCCCACTCCCAACGCACACAAAAAAAAACCCGAAATTATTTATCAATTAATAAAGTACTGGAAGTACGACTGCAATCGTAAATAAAATCAGAAAAAACAAAAACATTAGACTTGAAGTGTTTAAATAAAAATTAAAACTAAATAGATATTTCTAATAAATTAAATCCTAAATTAAAAAATTGGAAATTCGTATTAATATTCGTCGATTGGCGACGCTGGATTGAATACACCTACTACTAAATTACAAAAATATAAAAACTGACGATGATAATTGTTAGTTATTACTCCTATTAATTAATTTTCGATTTTTTGAAATAATATAAATAAAAAATGAAATAGTTACTTTATCTTAATTCTTACTATTATGGTAAAAATTTTAAATTTCTATAAACTGTTTGAACCAAAAATTTTAAAAGAAAAATAAATTTTATGACCATCATCGGCAGCATAACTTAAAATAACACTTCCGCAATAAATTAGAATGGGCATTGTAAACCCATAAATTGTCTTATATTTTTGTGTGAATTTTATTTGAAAATATGTACATTTACTTAATATTTGTGAAATTTTTTTTTAGTTTAATTTAGTTCTTTGTTTTGGCAACACTATTTTACCATCGCCATCGGTAAAATAAGAGTTTAGTTTGTGTTTGTTATTCAAATTATAAAATTAAAAAATTTTATTTAAAGACGGTTTTTTACAAGAGAGTTTAAAATTAAAATATGAATAAGTTTAAACTTATTAAAAATATCGAAGTAGTTAAACAAAACTTTTAAAACGGCTTCCTCGACAAATTATTTTCAACCATTAAATAATAAAGTTCATAAAAATCGAAATTTTCTCTGAATATCGAACTCAAATTTGTATTTTAATAAATTAACTATTTATTTTTTAATATTTTTAAAACCCCCCCCCCCATGTAAATCTAGTCTAAATACGGCGCTGAATGAACCTCCAAAAGTTTTAACTGCAGAAGTTTTAAATCTCTCATTATTATAAATAACTAGTCCAAATGCCCTATTTTGCAAGAGATTATATAGGATTTCTTCGTGGAAAAAATTATAAACCGTGGACTAGTGATTCCGGAATTCGGAGCAGAACCTTTTAAAATTGACTCCTCTTAGCGAAACTTAATTTGCTGTGCTTTACGGTTTATAGTTTGTACAACAACCGAACAAATAAATACACAGACATTCAGCTTTATATAATTACTATGTAGGTGAAGCTGGCTCTCTGACCAACGATAAAAGTGGTTGTCACTTAAAAATGTTTCCCTGCGTACCCAATCTTTAGCTAATTTCTAGTTTTTTCTTGTAATTTCTCGAATTTAGACCTCCCAGAGTTTTGTGTTCAGTTACTCTGAAACTCAATAAGTTTTTAGACCAATTTAAAAGTTCTTAGACAGAAGTAAGACAGAAAGAAAGAAAAGAGAATTAAAAGTAGGCAACCGCGTGTTCGAAGAGGTTCAAAAGTAAGAGAAGAAGAGAAGCTAAAAATCTTCAAAATAAAAATGTTAGGAATAACCTTGAGCCCAAAGAAAAAAATCAAAAATTAATACCAAATATGAACAAACAGCGAGGTAAATGAGATAATAAAAAATGAAAACTTAGCGAGAGAAGAATCGCCTGGCTCGGACGTCTAATGAGAAAAAATTCTGACAGTGAAAAAAAAAAATAAAGGAAGAATCAGAGCGAGATGGATTGACAAAGTAGTGGAAGATCTGGAAGCCAAAACATGCACGAAATTATAAGCTAGGAAAATGGATAGACTTCCAATGGAAGTGGGCATATTCCTTGGGAATAAACACCTTTTATAATTAACAAAGGATTTTCGGGTATCCCACAAAACATTTATAACACATATAACATGTGTGTTTGGTCAGTTAGCTGAGCTAACTCTTTTGTAAAGCCGGTTTATGAGTTTTCAATATTGCAATAAAAAATTTAAATAAAGTAAAATAAAAAAATGTTAAAAACAGTTTTGGTTCAAGGACCAAACGTTTTTGGTTGCACTAAATAAATTGATTTTTAATATTCCTATTGAAAATTTACTATAATTATCTAACTAAAATAATAAGTGACTTAAAGGAAACCTTTGGCGATGTGACGGTTCCAAATTAGCCCCTTGTCGGCGATCGACACCTACAATTGTAATAATGTGCTTGGGAGTAGGCGGGACAGATGTTGAAATAGCTAGTGATTTTGCTTCCCAGTGAGCGGTAGACCGATAGATTAGGATTGTTTCCTCTCCAAGCTTCAAATGCAAGCAAAAAGTATTTTATTATATTATTTTTATTCGGCCATTGAATACCAAAACAAAATAACCCTAATGTTTGAATTTTGAGGTAAATCTCGAGAGAAAATTATATTGATTAATTTGTTCCAGCAGTTCTAAATAGGCAAACATATCCAGAACTTGCAACAGTTCAGATCATTCAGAAAGCTAAAGAATTTGCTAAGTGGTATTTCCAAAAACCGTTCAGTATCCTGCTGCTTAGAAATCTAATATAATCAAAATAAATAAAAAAACAACCAACAATGCTATTCTTGACTGATTACCATCAAAATTAAATAGTCAGAATAAAAAATAATAGAAAACTTCAATTGAAAACTGAAGTTTCAACGTTAAAAATGTTCTTTTTGTTCCTCCGAAGACGATAAAAGACCCCACTCGAGAAACAATGCCAGGACCCTATCAAGGATAAATTCCAACTCAAAAGATATTATGTACATTGTAAATCTAAATAATCCTATAACGGACAGTTCAAATTTAGACAAAACTAGAATTCACAGTTTATATTCTTCAATTTTTATACCTATGAACTATAATTTACCTTCGCATATTTCTGTGCGACCTGACTCTATGGTACACTCTATAATAAGAATTACCTGTTTTTTCGTCGTGCTTCATAATTGCACATCGGTGTATTCACTAAAAATCAAAGCAGAAAGCATGCAATTAAATCATGTTCATTACCCATGATTGCTTTCTTAATTCAGTATCTTAGAATAAAATACAGTCGAGCCAATTAAAGGTAAATTTTAATTTATTTTGCCTATTAGTGCGAAAAAGAAAAGATAGGGTGAAGATTAGGTGGAGCTTCTTTATTTTGCGCCGAAATTAAATTCCAAATTATATAATTTACGTACTCGGTCAGGGCTACCGACAGACCTCCTGGCTTGCCAGTTATTATTATTACATATTATACACACTTATAAAATCAGATAAACATGCAAAAATTGTGAGCTTCCAGTAAACTATTTAACAAAATTAAAATAATATGGCAACATTAGCATAATGAAACTGCAAGTAAGATGATTCATCAGGTCTCATAAAAAACCTTTCGAAGCCTAAAGCAAACAAAAACTTTGTCAGAAAAATTTTCAAGAATATCCAACAACCATAATTGAACTTTGACCTCAAAACTTTCGGCCAATAAAATACTCTCGCTAATTGCAAACATGTAATTTAAAATATTTTTATTACATATGAAATTGTTTGGCTTAGTCCTGCAGATAACGGTAATTGATTTTGCAAAAATCTGGCCAATTGAGAAAACATCAATGTGTCGATTTATTTCTTGACTAAATTTATTTTATGTTTGTTTGGGGAATACAGGAACATTTCCGAAAGTTACATATGGACTGATCACAATTAATAGATAGTCAAGATAAAAAAATTGAAGAATGAGTCATTGGGGAAACATTTTTTGTAAAACAATCTTGCTTACCATCGTCAAGTGACTAAAGAGATTAGATCTGAAAAAATATTGGATTATCATACTTAATAATCTGATTTTGCTGTCAAGAGAGCACTGTTTAGCACATAGGTTGTAATATCCGAGATGATGGAGCAATTTTGATATGTTGAACGGCGTCGAATTTACCATTGGTAAAATAAAATTTTAAAACTATAAATATCAATAAGGACGTCGTTAAATGTTAAGTCTTTAGACTAACCCTTGACAGCTGTTTTGGGTTAATGTGAACACTTCATTGAAATGCGTCTGAGAAAGGTAGTACATATTTAACCTAAAAGATTAGGCTTTTTAAAACTAAAAATATAATTGGTTAAATATCGGTTAAGTGATTTTTTCTAAATGCAACTAATTTTTGGAATCGTCGAAGGCGTTTCATTGTAATTCAATTAATTTGGCTAACGTGGAAATAACGTTAGAAAAGTTAAGTTAGTTGTTATGGCGTTGATTTTAAGTATTGTGTGCAATTACATGGGGGCTGGAAAGTGCGTAACATCATATATAACGCTTCGGCAATCATTAATCAAGTAATGTGACGCATTATCTACGTACATAATGCTAGTGCATCCACAGTGCATAGTGTCATGTCATCGCCATCTCTAATGTAGTAAGTGAGGTGTGACCGTGTTACATCACCGATTGCATTAATTCTCTAATATCTTGCATTCCCATAGCTATACATGTCAACGCTAACTTCAATTTGTTCTGGTTTATTATCAATTTCAACTGAAACTTAATTTCCTTTTAATATTCATATAGGTACCTTCGGAAAGCGGCAGTATGGGTTGGTACCGTACATGTATGTAGGGAGGTATCAGAGTTATTACCAACTTGTAAAAGTTAGGAGGGTAAGCGTTTTTGTACACCTGTGTGTAATGATCCAGTGCGTATGTGTGGGATCCCTGTGGCGCTTTTCAAGCTCATCTTTAAAGCTTTTGTTAAATAACAAACTTGTCAGTTTTAGCCCTAATGGCATTATACGTATTGGTTACTTAGATTCAAATTATTTGTCGTTGTCAACGACCAGGTACCGGGCTTTGTCTACATTTGAGCCGATTTGAGTTTGTTAGGGCAAAACTTATTTTGGTGTTATTATACTAATATTATAATTGCATTAGTCATGGTTCACAAGGTTCCTTTCGAAATTAGGTGTTTCTATGTGATTTAACGGTTGAATCATTTGTTTAGCTTATATTTAGTATTTCAAGGCAATAGATCAATATTTACAGTTAAACATTAAATTGACAAAATATATATAATTTTATAATTAATATTTAATTTGCTTACACCTAAACCGCTTATTATTATAAACTATCAGTTTTAGCAAATCACTGACTTGCCTTAGTCATATCCTTACATAGTCAATTCAATCAAAATCTTAACCAATTAATTCAGCATTAATTCATGATTTTTACCTAATTAAATGTTACACTTCACCACTTGGTTTAAAATTAGCCTATCTCTTGTGAAATTTTGCTCTCATAATCAATTACCTACTATGTATGTAACTTTCAATACACGTGGTCAAACACCAAAGGACAAAAGCTCAGCCTACACTTTGCATTGCGGTTTTGGAAGGCAAATTCTTTGATGTTAAGTTGACTCATTTAGCAATTGTGAAAAAATAATCACATCTCCTGCATTTAATATTAAAACTATTTAAATTCTAGTAAAATTTCAGAAAAGCTGTTCCAATCAATGACGATGGCAAATTGCCCAAATGGTCATAAAGACTATCAAAATTTTGCGATTTTATCAGCAACGAGTACAACTAAATTATCTTAAGCAATTTGTAACAAATAAAAGGGTCTATTCATTAAAAGTACAAATTGTCTTTCAAAACTGAAATTCAAATTTGACTCTATATTATAATAAATTTGCCGCCAGATGTTCAATTTCCATGTGAAACTTTATAAGATTGTCGAAAAAATATTATTTAAGGTAAGCCAGGCTTACCTGTGGTATAGAGCTTGAATCGACATGCTGCAAAGCGAGAAACCACGGTTCAATGCTTGGTCGCGCCGAATATACTGCTGTGATCTAAATCCTCTAGTTTGATCTAAGGGCCAAGTAAACCTCCAAAAGGGAGAGAAACCCCCACTGCATTCATACCCTGTCCCAAGAAAGCAGAAAGTTGCGAGAACAACTGTTCATCATGTTTATCACGACACTTCTGACAAGAAGCACACGACTAAGAAGAAGGCACAAACTGAAAATAATTTAGTTAACAGCCAACTCTTTTAAATAGCTCGAAGAAAAAGAAATTTTTTCTTTAAACATCCTTTTAATTCTCCAATTTCTCATGCAATTATTGTCAAATTTAAAGTTTTGCATTGCATTAAAGCAATTATTTTACTTGAACGAACTTACAAACTTTACAAAAACGGACACTCCGGACGCTTTCGGCACCCTCCGGGCATGTATTTTGAAAAACTCAGAACGAGTTTAAAAATATCCCTGTAGAATGACAAAACTCGCCAACGGTCAAACTCAAAGACATAGAACTCGTCAACCGCAACTGACAGCTAACAGTAAGTGTATATCAAAGCACACGGACTGTCAACAAAATGCAAGAAGGGCGCGTACCGTGCGAGTTTGCGTGGCTTTACCCGTGGCACCGATGTGTATCATATTACAGCTCCCTGCTTTTATAAACTTTAAAATGCCATTTTTTCGACAACTAGTTGACAATTCTCAAAAAATGTTGTTGCATTATACTCAGAAAATTGTCCTCTTTCTTAAGCATCATTCACAACTTCCAAATTAACCGTAGAATTTAGTACATAAATTAATACTTGAAATTTGAACATAAATTAATGTTTTGGCAGCATTCACAATGCTTAAATTAATGCGCAAATTATTGTGAATCCATCTAGTGTCAATGTTTGAAACTTAAGTATTTTAGTCTGGTAAATTGTTGTTATTGCTAGATAACCTATCTCTCTATTTAAATCGGGTACAGGTTAATACCATAGCGTTGTACTTTTAATATTAAATGTAATTCAGGCCACAAAAGTTAACAGGTTTTAGGTTAGATATCACAGATGACACTTGAATGATTTTGAAGCATGCGTAGTAGCGACTTGACGACTAATTTGCGTGAAAAAGCTTGAACCTTGCAAGGTTCTGCGTTAAGTACTAATTACTAATTTCCCATTAAGTACTAATTTCGAGGTTGTGAACAACCGCATAGGTTTTAATGCGGTAAACTTCTACGTTTAATTCTAATTACTAATTACTAAGTTAATTTAGAGGTTGTGAATGATGCTTTAGTGTGTAGATGAAATTTGTGAATTCGTAGTGCACTTTAACGTTCTACACTCTTAGTTTTTTTTCTATCAATCAAGGAAGTCAATAAGCCTTGATAACTATGTATCTTCGTTTTTATAGCTCATGACGTATCGCGTCTGAAGACGGCTTTCATTAATAGAAGCAAACTAGTCAGGTAAAAATATAATACAGAATATACTATAATATAGGAAAAATGCATTAAATTACTAATTATGAATCCTGTATAACGAAATACTCAGAAAGTTAATGAGGAGGTTTACCGTTGCCTTCTCTGTTTCCCATAACGTACAGAGTGCTAATGTGCTTTAAATCACAGTAGTGTATCTGACGCAATCAGAATGTTTTGTGTGCTAGAATAGATACACACTTTCAAATACTATTCTTTTGCTCATGGTAGAGCGACAACCCAGAAAAGATTTTGGATGACTTTGCAATCTGCTAGAATAACTCTTCTTTTAAAACTTTTTGATTTCTTATAGTTTCTGAATCAAACACCAAATCCATGGTACGGAAGTCGACAACGATATTGTTGAGACTGGCTGTCTTATTCAGCGCAAACGCTGCGCATTAATCTCTTTCACTATGTTGGGATTTTTATAAACATGAGGCAAGACCAAGTAAAGTCTAAGATGGTCATTTGCTCTAAATACTTTGCATCCACCCATACTTAAGGTTTGAGAGCATCACTCATCCTTAATCCGTTATTAGTAAAAACATGTAAAAACTTAGTCTACTTTGAAAACCATTCATTCACTCCACACATCCTACTAAAGCATACAAATTTTCTTAAAATTCCAAATTCTGCTATTGCGTTCCACAATAACTTCATCTTTTGATAAAAGCAGTGAAAAGACAAGAAATGAAAATAAACGAATCTAACAAAAATCATCAGTTTAAAAATTTTTTTTAAATTCCTTTAATTATACTGATTATTGATTAATATTTATTTTTTTACGTGAAAATTATTTTAAAAATATTTATTTACTAATATAAATTATTCCAGTCATTATCTTAATGTGCAAGTAACAGAAATATTGATTAAGTCGTTAAGCGGTTTAACGAAGCCATAAAATACTCTATTGAAAACTCGGCACTACTCACTCATCTACATAATAATGAATAAATACGATAAAATCAATATTTACACATTAAATTATTAATAAAAAATACTCGTTACGATCCAATTAACACTCACAAGATGTTAATCGAATATTATTTATAAAATTGAATATTATTTTGCTAAGTTCATTGAAAGTCAAAGCTTAATTGAATAACAATAAAATAAAATATCTTTGTAAAGCTACAAAATGAAAATCTAACATTTTCGGCTTATGGGCCGCCCTGACCTTCTACTGCATTAATTAAAAATTCTTTTTAACACAAAATGACAAAAATGAATTTGTAATATTGATTTTTTACATAAAATTCGTGCATCAATGGTATTGTGTTGGCGGTTCGCGTGCTTGAGGTATATATGAACGAGAGCAAATATTCAAAGGGAGAAGCACCGAATAGGACCATTTAGAAGAATGTTTTTAGTACTACAGCGTTTGACAAAACGGCTCGTAGCGATCAGAGCGTACGGGATGGGAGCGGACGATGCAGATAGTCGAATTTGACTCCACGCAAAAATCTAGCCATTTGTCAAAAAATAATAATTTAATAATAAGGTCTAATAAATACCGACGCACTAATGGAGTGTAAATTATGTTCTAAAATAGTTTTAAAAATGCAACATCATCAAGGGCGGGGCTAATCTTGTGGTAACTGCTAATGTAATGTACTGGAGTACATTTCGGCGCTTTGTACGTTAATTAAGAATCATTGTCATAAGTTCAATTATACAATTGAAACAGACCTTATTACCTACCAAATAGCTATTTAAAATTTTCAAATTCGTGGTACACATTATCGTCCTGCTCCCCATTTTAGTAGGTGGATTTTTGTTTTTTCCTTCTTTTATTCTTTCTTTCACTTTGCAATTTTTTTATGGAATTTTGCTTATTTGACTATATTTCCTCTTCGCATAAAATTTTCTTCTTTGTGTACAAGAAAAAAAGCTTTTCTTGTATTCTCTTTCTGGTCTTGTTTTCGATCTTCTATGTTCAATTGGTTCTTCAAGTATCTCAATTATAATTCTTGTATTTTCTCACTATCTTCTTTAATCTTACCTTCTTTGTATCTCATAAAACCAATTCTTGCTGATTCTATCGTTTAATAATTTTTTGTCGCCTAAAGAAAAGTTCCACTCGACGATAACAACTCAAACCGATAATACCACCTCTGCTTAAAGCCAGCATCCGAAGAAGGCAATAACCTAATGCTGAAAGCTTTATTGTTCATTTTTAATTGGTTTAATATTACAATTATTATTGTATTAATTTAGATTAAATTAATAGGAATTACATAAATTTGACGGAGCTATGCAAAAAGAGGACTATCGGTAATTGACAACACAATTAAATCACAATTCAATAAAATTTAGTGATTATCAATATAATACAAATTTAATTTATGAGCTACTTACCAATTGAAGTAGCAGCATCAGCAATATTTCAGTGGTTTATCTGAAGTAACATTAATTCTTTTAATCGTGTCGGTTGTTCCAAAGTAATTAATGATATTTCGTGGCGATTTTGAAGTCCTTGTCCTGTAATCCCCATCGGAGTGAGCACGTCTCGCCTCGCAAGTTCTATTAATTTATTTTGCCGGGTCTCCTCCGTTTGTGCCTAAATCCAATTAGGTAGAAGTCACAATACATTGTCAGATTCGTTCATCAATAAAATGACTTGCATCTTGTAAAACATATTTTCTGCATTTGCAATGAATTTAGTATTCTGTAAGGATGAATTGTAGTTTTGTCCCTCGTATACAATTTGTTTGTGCTACAATTTTGATTGTTATTGCACAAATGTTTAAAAATATTACATAATCATTTGAGTAGTAATAAATTTGCATTTTCAATTGACGATTATTGGAAATTAAGGGTTAATAACGAAATGAAGTATAATTTTACGACATAATCAAATTCATCAATTCGTGGCGTTAAATGAACATTGAAAAAAGCTGTTTAAAATTATTGCTTAAGAAATAACGACTATAAATGCCAATATGTAATGAGCAATTGAGGTTTTAAACAGTTATAAATCATTATCTTAATAGATCATAAAACACTGCTATGTGTTGGAATGTATACCTACACTTAACTTTTAGTAATACTTAATACTCATCATTGTTTAAGTTTACTTCTATAGAAAGTAAGCGTTACAAATGCTTATAATGCACAAGTGATAAAATATCTTGTAAATACTGAAGATGATTTTGCTTTCACTTACTTACAATTTTACTAAGGTAAAGTTGCCTAAATGCCTTTTGGGCAACAAGTGTTACATGCTTTTGCCCCAACAGAATATTAAATTTTAAATACATAATTATTATTCAGTACATGGTGTAAAGTGAACAGTATCACATAATAAAAAGTTTCTTTTTTAGCACAAATTACAAGTGAGGTTCTGGGAGGTATCCCATACCCTCCAACCTCGCTGATACAACATCCCGAGGATTTGAATGCATGTTCTATAAGAGATCTTTATCTCTTTATAACAGCTATTGGCAAGAACTGAAACAAGAAAAGGACTTGGCAAGGCTATGACCAGTATCTGGCAAAATCGTATCCTGTCACCTCACAATTTTGTAGGTTAGTAACTTTAAGGAACTCACCGACTGAACTTCTGAGGTTGTCTCGAACTTAACAAAATTTCTTAACTTTGTCTTCCTGTGAAAACATAAAAAATATTATTTGGTTAGTTTGTCTATATAAAAACTATTATTTTAATAATCTTATTTTGAAATGTAAATCAACAAATGCGAATTTATAAAATTTCTGGAAAAGGGGTAGTCAAAAGTTTCTGGGTTAAGGAATCCATTCCTACTTATAAGTTAGTAAATTACAACACTGCACTGGTCAGATAATTAATAATCAGGTTCGCTTCCATGTAGCACAATAAGAATCGATTCTATTTGAAAATTAAGATATAAATTAATTGATTACTTTCCGAGTTGGAAAATAAATATTTACAATGATATTAACATAAATAAAGTGAAGAATGTTGAAAAAATATTATCAAAAATTAAACAAATATTTACAAATTTGCTTTTTTTTGCAAATTTGATATTTATTATATGCGAAATAAAATGATAAATAAGAATGTTATTCTAATGAGGAAAGTAAGCCAAAAAGTAAACGATGACATTGAATGACGTAACACGTAAATCAACGTACTCTTTCACTTACTTATAGTTGATACTTCATGCAACTATACTAATAATAATAATAATAATATTGGTAATCACGTGTAACTGTCACATAAACCGTTAATATTATTATGTCGTGCAAACTACTTTTTTTAAGCAAAACCTATATTATTTGTATCGTGCATAACTAATCTTTCAATTACATCAGGAACATTTTTGCAAATTAAAGCAAAAATTTTGAAAATTTAAAAGCTTTCAATTGACTGAAGGCAAACCGTTCTCGACTTATTTCTGCTCAATTTGATTTTGATATTTGATACACCCATAGGATCTCCGATCGTTTCTCATCGTTAAGTGATAAACATTAAAACCAATTTTTTTTTAATTTTACCTAATGGCTTAACTAAAACAATTTACTAATTACTTAACATTGCTTAAAGGTAATTACAACAGTTAATTGCAGAAGTAGAAACTTTTAAAAGCATATTATAGTTTTATCTTTTCTTGCATAATAATTCGTCCAGTACATCAAACAGCACTAAATATGTTTTAGATAATTTGCTTTTGTATAAAATTACATTACCAATCGACTAAACAAAATAGAGCATCGAGATTTCATAATTTAATAATAATAATTTCGTAAGAATAAAAAATTTCCTATAAACATAGCACTGAAAATACTTCTCTGTAAAGTCGCATCCTTGCTGAGCCGGAGTGATCGATTCTTGAAATATAGATATCATCAACATTGGAATAGCCAATTTCAACTCTGCCAAGAGAAAAATGTTTAACGATAATGTGCTAATTTCTGCATCCGTGTTCGTATTTATTGCCAAAATAGTTGGCATGAAATGGAATGAAAAGTAAAAGAATAACATCTAAAAAGGAGAACTTATACGATATATAAGAACAAGCCGAAAGGAAAAAGACGGATAGGCAGACCAAAGAAAAGATAAAAACTGTAACAGAAAATTCCTAATGCCCAGTAGGGAAAGTGAAGAAGAAGAAGTAAAGAAGCAAAACAAAAATCAAATTAAAAACATAAGAAAAATTAGTTTGAGTTTGAGGTCCTACTCTGGAATTAAATCAAAAACGGATAAAAAGTTTATT
The DNA here is from genome assembly GCA_911387805.1 of Cantharis rustica. NCBI lineage: Eukaryota > Metazoa > Arthropoda > Insecta > Coleoptera > Cantharidae > Cantharis > Cantharis rustica. The sequence goes on from OU426883.1 coordinate 16,418,718, forward strand.
TTTAGAGTTACCTTTCTTGTAGTCTTTATGTAAGCCTCGTAGCCCATGTATTGGCTTGCCGAGTTCTAAAAGTTCTCTTCGTTCTTTCTATTATTTGCTGGATTATTCAACTTTGAACATAGACTTTAAATATTCGAAACTCTAAGATAAGCGTAACAAATACGATCAATATTGTAGGAAATTAAAGTATCGACAAAAAAGTCCGCGAGAGCATATCATTATCTTTATTAGTTTAGACGCAGGATACATTCAAAGTCGTAAATTATGATTCTTTAATACTTCTAGTTATTACTAATTCAGAAATGTATTAATCTTTGACCCAAATTCTTAAAAATAATACCAATTTGTGTGTTTATTTAAAAATTAATAAAATAAAATAAAATTTAAAAAAACACCAACCTAAAACATAAGTAATATAAAAAAAACTATAATAGAAAAGAGCTCTATAAAAAAAATAATTCTGCTACTAATTTTCTATATTATAAATTTCGTTTTTACTTTATACACAACAACCCTTGGGGTACTTATTCTTGCAAGGTTAGGTTGTTATTAAGAAGAAAGTACTTTCTTACATATTTTGTGATTTTAATTACCTAATAACTTAATTTGCTGTAGTTGAGCAGTGGCTGTTCCTCCACTGTCTCAAAATTTTATATTTTATTTTGCAATTTTACCCAAAAATTGTAAATAGTTTATTTTCTTCTAGTTGGACAACTTTTGCGACTATATTTTACAATTTACATTATATAATAGTATATTTGTTTGTTGGTATCAAAAGTAAAGTTCGTTACGGTAAGTTTGTGGGGTTAACTGACGAATGAAATAAAGTGAGTTAGATAATTATAAACGACCCGGAATAAAACGTGCTATTTTTTCTTCAAAGATAAAAAAGAAAGAGGTAGCAAGCAGTAAGGTAAGCAAAGTTAAGCAAAAAGATCTCTAGCAAAATAAAGCAATTGTTTCAATAGAAAACCTGTCGTTTTTTGGCCAACAAAAGCGGTAAAAATTTGTTGTGCCAATATTTAGTTTTTTTTTTTGATTATGTACTTGACCAAGATTATTTAATGGTCGTAGTTTAGCTACCATCGCCAAAATATCTCATACCTTCTTCTTCTTCATGTGCCATCTGGTTCCTCGGACGTTGGAGGCCTCTCTACTATATTTGTGTTGTGCGTTTAAAATTGCCTTCCATTGCCTTTGCTTTCTAAGAGGAAACGGTCAGAATAAAGTTTTACTAAGTCCAGAGTCGAACCAGGCATTCAGCATTAGCAGTAACGCACTTAACCGCTTTAGCTGACGACCGTTCCCATGACAAATAATCATATAATCGTATTTTTGTATCAAAATTATTTTTAGTTCCAGATGTGGCATATGTATATCCAAAGATATTTCATTCTTCGCGGGAATCTTTTAAACTAATAACAAAAAATGTATTGAAGATTAATAAAACTCAAGGTCATTGTAAGTTATATTCAGTTTATTTTATAATTTTACAAAAGTCACTCGAACTAAATCATCACTCATCAGCAATGGTTACTTCAACTTCTACACCAGGTTCGATAGAAATGGATGTAATTTGCCTGACAATTTCAGATGGAGAATGAAGATCGATGATACGTTTGTGGATCTTCATTTGAAATCGATTCCAAGTTTTTGATCCTTCACCACAAGGTGTTTTACGTGTGGTAATTCGTAAGGTCTTTGTGGGCATACGTATTGGTCCTTTTACACGTAATTTCTGTAGCTTTGCAGCTGATATGAGATCGGCGCATACCTTTTCCAAAGAACGCACATTGATCGAGGTTAAGGTTATTCGGATGCGATGAATTGGTGCTTTATTTTCTACGTAATTTTCTATTTTACCCAAGTTGTAAGAAGACTTAGAATTCTACAAAATAAAATGCATTGATAAAATTTCTTGCAAAAATTGGTTTTACACAAGCCCATGTTTGGATTTCTTATGGATTTAGTAGAATTTTAAAAAAATGTTTAAAAATGAATGGCGTTTAATAAAATAAATCTAATTTAAACTTACCATGATTATTTGTATAAAATATACCGATGATATAAAATAATATACTAGATACAAGCTAAACGTATGAAAATCTATAGGTCGCTTCACGATATCTAACAATAATACCAACTTCACAAAATTTCCATAGATTTTTAGAATTATAAAACCAATAATTTTATTTAAAAATTAAAATTGTTGAAAATTGGTTATCAAAAAAAAGTGGGCACTTCTTAAAATGAGAATGAAAAAAAATCACGTGAAATATCTGAATCTCTAATCCACTAGAAAAATCATTGTTTTAAATATAATATGTGGTCACACCAAACTTTACAGCTGATTAACAAATTTTTTATTACAATTTTTAAAACTCAAAGTAATCTGTAATCTTCTTCTTTATGTGTCATATCCGAATTCCGGACGTTGGCGACCTCTCTCCTAGCTTTGTGTTGTGCGCTTGAAATATTATCACACACATAGGGGACCTACTGCTTACGGCGGGCTCCGAACTGCGGGAAGTGTATACACTTCATCTCCAGAGAGGGTGTACCAGGCAGATTACACCCCGATGGTGTTTGCCATTGCCTTCTGAGGGGAGGCAGTCAGAATAAAGTTTTTACTGATCCCAGAGTCGAACCAGGCATTCTGGTGATCAGTAATCTACAAAATATTATTTTTGCTTTAAACAAAAATACTTAAAATATTTCATATATCCTAATACAAGCTACATGTCGCCGGTTTAATAGATCATTTATAGGATACAACGTCAAATAATAAAACAGTAATTTATTCTTTTTCGTTACAGAATTTTAAGTCACAAAAAAGAGATATGTTTTTAAAATATTATTGTAATTGTGAAACTAACTCCCTCTGTTCTCCGTCAATCTTTCAAAGTCACCAAAAAAAGTTCAAGATTTCCTCAAAAAACTTTACTTTATTCAATTGACAAACTTAATTGTTCACTTATTATAAAAGCAAACATTTGTTTTACTAAAATACTTCATGCTTTAGTGCCCCCCATCACCGACAGTAAAAGTAATGTTTCTTAGTATAAAAACTATATTTTTTTGGTTTGAAGAAAAAATATCATATTTTCTTTGAAGTATAAGTACTTCTGTAAGTCATCTGTACATTTATAAATAGGTAAAGACAGAGACAGCCCAAAAAAAACCTCATAAGTAGTAAGAAAACTTCATAAGAAAGAACAGGAGATGAAAGCCGTTTATATTATATTATTAGAGTATAATATTAGAGACAGTACAAGTTATATAGAAGTGATAGAGAATAGGAAAACCTGTGAACAGGGGCAGGAGGTGATAAAAAACAACAGTAGAAGGTGAGAATTTCTCGTATCATAAAAGTAAGGTTAGAGGGCACGAACGTCTCCGAGGTGTCGAACCGGACAGAAGTGCTAAACGCGGTAAGGCATAGAAGGTAGGCAACACATTAGGCATATTAAAATTAGAAAGGCGAAAAGACAAAAGCTATTAAAAGTTGAAAATCAACTACTCGTATGAGTGAAAAGCCGAAAAAAAGAACAAGAGAGGAGGAAGAAAAACAATTGGAAGAGACTGAAGATACGATATTCGGAAGAAATAAGAAAACAGTAAGAACACCGGAACAAAAAAGAGCGGAAATTGAAAGAAAGATAGCTAAAACTAATAACATGGATTCGAACGAAATTAAAGAAATGCTACAAACTATAATGTCGGAGATGAATAGAAATACAACAGAGATTAAGGAAGAAATGAAGGCGCTGAAGGCTGCTTTTAAGGAAAAAGAACAAAAATGGGAAAAAGAGAAGGAACAACTAAAGGCAAGAATTGATATATTGGAGGACAAAATTGAGAGAGAGGAAAGAGCAAAAAGAAGAAATAATATTATAATTAAGGGTCTAAATACATTGAAGGATGATGTGGCTGGTGAGGTGGAGAAATTTATAGAAAAAAACCTTAAGGTAGAAGCGAAAATGATTAAAGCGTATAAAATAGGAGCTAACAAGATGAATACAATAGTGGCAGAAGTAGAGACATGGGCTATGAAGATGGAAATTATGAACAATAAAAAGAGGTTAGGTGGAAGAGACATTTTTATAGATAACGATCTTACCATAGATGAGCGAAAGATACAAGGAGAAATTAGAGCAATAGTGAGAAAAGAGAGAGAGAGTGGGAAAAAGGTAACTATGGGATACCAAAAAGCGATAATAGATGGCAAGTTGTTTAGATGGAACAAAAGAGAAGGAGAGCTAAAGGAAAGTACGGAGAGAGGTAATTGGACAAAAAACTAACAGTAAAAAAAAACAAAAAGGACGGAAATATGGAAACGAAAATAGCAATGGAAATGGAAAAGAATGATGAGATACAATGGATGGATCATGACGTGAAACAGTATGATAACAAAAATATGAAAAGAAGGAAAAGAAAGAAGAAAAAAACTATAAATATCGGAACTTGGAATGTGAGAACGTTATTAAGAGTGGGTGGAATTTTTGAAATAGAAAAAGAACTAATGAGATACAAAATTAAGATAGCCGCAGTGCAGGAAACAAGATGGGGTGGTAAGGGTGAAGTGGAAACAAAAAATTACATGTTTCTGTACTCCGGTGATGAAAAACAGGGAAGAAATGGAGTGGGATTCTATATTGATAAAAAGATACGAAACAACATAATGCAATTTAAAGCAGTAAATGGAAGAATAGCCTATGTGAGATTAAGGAATGGGAAGGTAAACATGAGTATTATAAACGTCTACGCACCAACAGAAGAAAAAAACGACTATGAAAAAGAGCAATTCTATAATGAAGTGGAAAACGTGACAAAAGACGTACCAAAACATGATATGATGATTATTTTAGGGGACTTCAATGCTCAGGTGGGTAAGGAAGAGTACCTGAAAGAGGTTGCGGGAAGATATACAATACATGAGAGAACTAATGATAATGGTCAAAGGATGTGCAATTTAGCGGCACTCATGAATCTGTCAATTTCCAGCACCAAATTTAAGCATAAACCGATACATAAAATAACATGGAAGCTACCGGGAGCGAAAGATCAAATAGGAAATCAAATAGATCATATTTGTGTATCGAAGAACAGAAGTAAAAATATTTGTGATGTCAGATCATATCGAGGGGCAAATGTGGATTCGGATCATTTTCTGGTTATTGCAAAGATAAAACAAAAAATAATAACGGTGTGGGAAAACCGAGAGGAAACAAAAAGGATAAATATAGAAAAGTTTAACAACCACAGCATAAAACAGAAATATGGAGAGAAAACAAATGAGGAAATCAATGCAAAGAAAAAAGAGACAAATATGAATAGAGAATGGGAAAACATAAAATTAACTATGACGACATGTGCGGAAAAAATCCTGGGTTTAAAAAATAGAAGTAAAAATAAAAGATGGTTTGATGAGGAATGCGAAAAGAATGCTGAGAATAAAAGAGAAGCAAGAAAAAAATGGATACAGACGGGAAGGGAAGAAGATAGAGAGTTATATAAAGTAAAAAGAAGAGAAGCATATAAGAAGTACAAGGAAAAGAAAGAGAAATGGTGGAATTACCTCATGAATGACATTGAAAATGACTGCAGGGGAAATAACATGAAGAAGTTTTACATGGCAATTAAAAATCAAAAGCGAAGAGGCAATGTTAAAATTAGAAGTATGAAAGATAGAAACGGAAGACTAGCAGATAATGATGACGAGAACGGAGAAATATGGAAGGAATATTTCAGAAATTTGCTCAGTAGTGAAAGCGAAGAGCTGGAAGACCAGAACAATGAGGAAGAAGATAATAGTGACGATGAAAAAAACATACAAGAACCAACGTACAGTGAGGTGAAGGAGATTTTGAATAGTATCAAAAACGGAAAAGCGGCGGGTAAAGACAATGTATGCGGGGAATTAATCAAGAACGCGGGAGGAGATGTATATATGAGAATACACGAATTACTGCTTGATATATGGAGAAAAGAGGAGATGCCAGAAGAGTGGAAGATTAGCAGAATGGTGCCAATATACAAGACGGGAAATGCGGAGGAATGTAAGAATTATAGAGGAATTACTTTGTTGCCAATAATATACAAGGTGATTTCAACGATAATTCACAGGAGACTCAGAGCCGCCACAGAGGGGATGATTGGCGACTACCAGTATGGTTTCAGAGAGGGGAGGTCGACAATGGATGCACTCCACATCATGAAGCAAATTGCCGAAAAATCGTACGAGCACAATATACAGATGCACCTGCTGTTTGTTGATTTTCAGCAAGCGTTCGACACGGTGAAAAGAAAACAATTATTTGAAACATTGAAAGAAATGAAGATCCCAGTAAAACTAAGAGAACTTATAAAAATGACTATGAAAAACTCAAGTACCACAGTTAAATGGGGAGAAAAAGAGACAGATAAATTCGAGATCACTGAAGGAGTCAGACAGGGTGATGCGTTGTCGGCAACATTGTTCCTATTAGTGCTGGAACAAATAATCAGGAGAGTCCGGTGCGAGGGCACTATTGTAACTAAGGAGTGTCAAATATTGGCATACGCTGACGATATAGTTATCATGGCTAGAACAGGGAAGAAAATGAGAGAAGTCTTACAAGAGTTAGGCAGCCAGGCAGAAATAATGGGTCTGAAAATTAACGAAGGCAAAACAAAATATTTAAGACTAGATAAAGAAGAAAATAAAGAAGGTCAACGAAAAGAAATCCAAATAGGACAATATATATTTGAAGAAGTGGAGAAGTTTAAGTATCTGGGAGTACAGATAAACAAAAAAAATGACAGAAGTGAAGAAATAGAAGAAAAGATACAGAAAGGATGGAGAGCTTACTACGGATACAGTAAAATACTAAAAAGCAAAAATGTTACAAGAAAAACGAAGATAAAGATATATAGAACACTTATAAGGCCAATAGCGACATATGCGGCGGAAGTAATGAGCTTGACAGAAAAGGAAAGTGAAAAATTGAGAGTTTTTGAGAGAAAAATTCTAAGAGCTATACTAGGCATGAAAAAAATAAATGAGAATGAACATAGAATGAGAATGAACCATGAAATATTGAAAGACATGGGAGATGAGGATGTTGTGAAATTTGTGAAAGCGCAGCGAATACGTTGGATTGGTCATGTGATGAGAAGAAGCGAAGGAAGTGTGATAAGAAGAATAACAGAATGGAGACCGATGGAGAAGAGAAGTAGAGGAAGAACGAAATCGAGATGGATGGATGAAGTAACGGAGGACCTTAAGAAGATGAAGGTTATGAACTGGAAAAAGAAATGTGAGGATAGGAAAGCTTGGAGACAGATCGTAGAGAGGGCTAAAACGCACTCGCAGTTGTGAGAAGAAACAGAGGCAAATAGGGAGTGATTCACCTTGTGAAATGAATCGGAAGAGCTTCGGAAGAAGCTGGTATATTCCGCAAGGAATGGAAACCTCATAATAATAATAATAATAATATTAGAGATAAAGCAAAGGCAGATCATATTGGAACTAATGAAGGTAAACTTTGGGCATCCTATCTCATTATTGTAAATAACTTGTCGAAGTGTCGGTTTAATTCGGGTATGATTTAATGTTTCCTGATAAAAAGATTTCTAAACCTCAACCTCAACCAACCATATACTGCACCCTAAAAAAGATTTTAAATTTCCTTGAATCATCTGCTTCTCTAGACTTTTCAGTTTGGGTGCACCAGAGATGGATGCAACTTACTTAAGGTGAACCAAGTTTCGATATAATTTTTATTATTAGATTACTCTTGGTGGGCTATATTTTTTCTTTTTGTTTCTAAAGTAGACTAGATAAATTTGAAGTAAACCTACGCTCACTTGGCTCATATTTTAACGACGCCGCTGGTGTGACGTACAATGTAAATTTTTATAACAAGCTTAAAAACTAAGCTTTATATGATTAGATCCTTTGATTAGATTAGATTCTAGATCCTTCGACCACCCTTGGCTTTGTAGTTGCCGATTGACATAGTTATCCGGCCTTAGGCAACTCATTTCCAAATTTTTCTTCGCAAGTTCTCGCGTCCTTTAATTGTAATTGTGTGATATCAACCCATGATGTTAAGACTGAGAGGCCTGGAAAAATTATAGTACAGTAAGTTGTGCGCTAGAAGATATTTCAGATTCTCCGGATTTACACCTAGGTTTTGTCAGTTTTGTCATAAAGGTCAATTTTATAATAGCAGCTTATAAATAGAAAATAACTTAAAAAATAAATTTTTAAGTAATTTGTGGTATTTAGTAGTATGTGATGTTAAAATAATCAAACCTAACAAATGTTAAAATAATAAATTTTAATTGTTAAGTAAAGAATATTATATGCTACACAGAAACATAATATTTAAAAAACACTAATATGACAATAATTTACATTTAACAGGGTTGAACTTAGAATATTTGAATAAACAAGAAATTGAATTCTGAAAAATTACGCTATAGAAATATTTACAAAATATTCCAAATTTTATTAATTTTTATCGTGGGTTAGGGTAGACATGCAAATAATTGCAAGCATGAGACTCTCGTTATTTCAAATTTAATCTTTATATCGTTTTATAAATTTTCGTTTTAATTTTCAACCAAATATGGTCAATAATTTTGTTGTTAGGTAAAAAGTTTTCATTACCTTATGGTTTCGTACTGTACGTGACTGTTCATAGCTGACCGCCTTGTTACAAATTCGCTGTGAAATATTTCCAACTTCACAAACAATCAAATCTTCAAAATCTTTAAAGAAGTTAATCTTCAACTCTTTGCTTCAATCAAATTAAACCAAAACAACTTTTAACTTAATTAAATTTTTTTTTTATTAAAATTCATCAAAATCATTAAAATTCAGAATTATCTGGGATGAACAAATTCTCACGTCCGGCCGCATTCGGCACCTCGGTATCAAGCCCTCTTTCTTACTTACATCGTTACCAACATGTATTATACAAATAAATAAATTTCTATGTACAGTACGTTCACAAATTTACAAATCAAAACAAAATAAACTTTAAAATAATTTACAAAATAAATAAATTACAAAATATATTTGTAAGATGCTTCTAACTGGTAGTTTGTTTTCAATTTTAAGCTGCAATGTTAAGGATTTCAGAGTAGTTATGGGTAATGAATTTGATTTAATTGCTTGCTTTTTAGTTTGATTATTTTAATCATAAACCGATGAGAATCATGAAGAAGCATGATAAAAGGATATAACATTTAAATGTGTAAGAGTAACTTATACTATTTTATATCATTACAGGAGCGTGTTTTTAAATCATAGGTACACTATGATTCCTTGATTTGTTAACAATTGCTAGCAGCATTATATTATTCATTACAACTGTATTTAGATGCACAAATCATTTGGGCAGGGATTTTATCCGTCTGAAAATTTTTGCATTCTTTTTTGAGTGGGTTGCTTTATCATCTTCAAAAAATATTGTAACCAGGTAACTTTTGTCTGCAACAGGAGTTTACCGTTTCGTTTTGATTTTATATTAAATGTTCAATATTTGTGTCGTCCTATATACTGGAATTTAAATATAACAGATCAATCTATTGTTGACATTTCTCATTCTCCATTGGAGAATAGTTATTAAAGAAAAGGGGACCGAAGGTTTTCTATAAATAAATGGAAATACCACTTGGTAAACTCTTTTGGTTTCTGGATGACCTTAAAGGTGAGGCAGATAGCGAAATAATTTCAACCTGAATATAATGAGAATCCAGTTTCACACTGGCTCGCAAATGGTAGCAAAATACGGTTTGCACTTTTGAACAACTCCGAATATTCCTCGCGCAGTTCATTCCAAAACACGCCAAGCGAAACCTTTTTAAATTTACTTTCCAATTAGAAATCGCACCTAATTTCAATTGGATTTTCGAAATCTACAGCAGAAAATTTGACCGGACGTTAGCATTCCATGAATGGATTGCCATTAGATGGAATAGAAAAAAGTTAAAAATATATTTTAAGCGGCAAAATTTATTTTTACGCCATTTGAAATTCTTTTTGGCGGAACCCTTGGATTTTTTTGTGGAACCCTATTTGGGAACCGCTGCTCTAGCTACTTACCGTGTAGATTTGTATGGTAGTACTTACAGATAAATAGAGTTCACATATACCTGTATAACATCTCTTTTTCTCACACAAATAAATATAATAGTATATTAAAATAAATTATAGATGAATTTCCCGAAAAGTCCCGAAAATACTAGATCCGCTACTGTGTAAAATAGGGATTACTGATCAGTTGCATAAAGCCGTCGGGTTGATTTTAAATTTAAAATATACAGTCATATTACTTTACTCACACTTTTGCGCTGTTAATCGCCACATATAAAAAATTATTTTGTTATAAAAATATCAAATCTTTTTGTGAAAACATTTTTTTAAAAACAAAAGTCTTCAAGTACTAAAGTACTTTAGTTGCCACCCTCAATCGTTTACTTTACCTTGATTGCCACTTTCCACCGGCAGTAAAAGTAGTGTTAATTAAATATATACCACTTTTTTACATTTAAAAAAAAACTAATATATTTTATTCTGAACAAAAGGACTTTTCGTGGCTTATCTGTAATTTATTGTTAACCCTTAGTCGCTACGAAGTCACTGCATTGTCATCTTGTCAAATTTTACAAATATTATCACTTTTAGGTTATAATAAACTTTTGATTGGTTGAATTTTGAACGGAGATTTTTATTCATAATTGCATAACATCTTAGTAGAGTGCTAACCTTGCTAGATGCAAGGACTGGATTTTTGGATTTTTCATTAATTTAGTATTAATACCAAATTTTGTTGTTTCAAAATAATTGTAAAAAGGACTGTTTAATTTGCTGATCTTGAAAGTAAATAGCCATGTCGAGCAGATTTCTTGGTGAGCTTACCGGGGCATAAAATTTTACTAAAAACCTATTTGAACTAATGGTGACTAATCATGATACTCGACAGATAAATTAGAATTTTAACAGTTATCAGTATATTTTACTGAACACGACTAATCACTTTCAATACCAGTAAATAACTTCAAATACTGCACGTTGCTTTCAAAACAAGTACATCGCGTTCAACGCAAATATTCATAAAGTAACTTATTTTGTAGCACATAATTATGAATGCTGAAAGTATGATTTCTTGAACGATAGTACATAAAATGTCTTCTAATCTTATTAATTCATACAAGTCAGTTTACTCATAACAATTCCTCTCCTCGATTTTAATTTTAATTGAAAGACTGAAGAAAAACTAAACTCGGGCAGAGTCACTCTAGCCACAGGGCTAAATGGGTTATAGCCCCGGGGCGCAAGCCTTTTAAGGGCGGCAATTTTTATTTTGATTCTTTGTTAATGAAAAAGCTAGAAAAATAAATATATAAATTACTTTTGCTTTTTGTTTACTCTAAAGTTTGTTTCTGTTTATACAGGGTGTCCCTGGATACACTTTACATAACTTAGGTGATGATAGAGAACACTTTTCTAAGAAACATTTTTAACCAATTCTTTTTTTCTAAACTCAAGCTTTTTAGAGTTAGCCTTCTTTAAAGCATTTTTTTAAAATTTCCACCTTTATGTGGCCATAGCCCAAAAAATATTGATTTTTGGGTAAAAATTAATTAGTGCTTTTTTAAAAAGCATAAAATAATCGGCAAACTAGATTTAAACCTTTTATTGTCTAAAATTAACGGCCATCGAGTTAGAATAGAAATGAAAGTAAGTAAAAAATGTTAAAAAGTTCGAGATTTTTTTATTTTAGTTTTTATCAAAACTCTTGTATCTTTTTAACGGACTACAACTTCGTCTAGTAAATTTTTTTGAGAAACCAATCTTTTTTACAGAAAATCAGGAAATAGTAAACAAGGCAGCTAGAAAACAAAAAATTAAATTAATTAATTTGATTAAAAAATTATTTTATTAATTAATACATCTTTTAAAACAATCACGACTGTGTATTGAAAATAAGAGTAGTAATTTTTTCGAAGATTTACTTAAATAATGTAATAGCTTAACCTTAATTAATAAAAGAATTTTTCAATAAAACTAAAAATTTTGTGAATTTAATTTTTTGTTTTGTAGCTGTCTTGTTTATTATTTTCTGATTTTTTGTGCAATGAATTGGTTTTTCAAAAATTTTTACTAGACAAAAGTAGCAGTAGTCCGTTAAGCGTCATTCACATCCAAGTAACGTACGTAGCGGACATACAAGACACAACGTACAAAACATAGCAAATTCACATCAACATTATTCATAATTCAAAAGCTGTTGATTTTAGATAAAAAATGATTCAATTTAGGGGTACAGTCACTTAACCCTCATCACGATTTTCAAAATTTCAACTGCACTATAGGAAAGAGAACACTTTTATGGTTAGAATACATAAAAAAAATGGGAGGACGTGGGATTAATTTTCGAAAAAACGGCATTTTAAAGTTATTAAAAGTAGGTAGTTGTAACCCGATACACCCCGTTGCAACGTGTCGAGCCACGGTCAACTTGCACGTTCCGTTCCCATTCTTCATTTTGTTGACGGTACGAGTGCTTTAACATACTCTTAATGTTGTTGTCATTTGCGGTCGACACCCGAACGAGTTCTATGGCTTCGAGTTCCACCCTTGGCGAGTTCTGTCATTTTTCAGGGATATTTTTTAATATTTTTGCCTTACACAAATATGTCTAATCATGCAGCCGTGTTAAAAGGTGTATCTAAAATACATGTAAATTTTACATCTTTAAAATCGATTTTTTCGAAAATTAATGCCACATCCTCCCATTTTTTTTTATGTATTCTACCCATAAAAGTGTTCTCTTTCCTATAGTGCAGTTGAAATTTTGAAAATCGTGATGAGGGTTAAGTGACTGTTCCCCAATTTAGTTTGTAGAATACTTTACCCTCTTTAAAAAGCGCTAATCAAATTTTACTAAAAAATTAATATTTTCCGGGCGATGGCCAACGGAAAGTGGAAATTTAAAAAAATGCTTTAAAGAGGCCTAATTCTCGAAAGCTTGAATTAAAAGAAAAAATTTGTTAAAAATGTTTCTTAGAAAAGTGTCCACTATCACCACCTAAGTTATATAATGTGTATCCAGAGAGATCCTGTATATTTTTTTTATTTTTGTATGAATTTAATGTTTTCGTTTAAGGTATTTTGTATTTGTGTCTTTTCTTTTAAAGAGGAGCGCATTAATTTTAGTAGCCCAGGGCCCCACGGCACTGAACTCAGCCCAAAAATTTCTGAGACAACCCAATCAGAAATGACATCTTCGAAAAATCAACTAATAAACCAATTTTGTTTATTTATATACTTTGTTACAGTTTCTTCTGATTAAGCCCTATTCATTGAGTAGAGGACTACAATCGTTCTGGCACATTTTTTTATAGCGAAACTTTTCTAGTTTAAATAGCCATCTTGTTATGTTTTAATTATTATTTTGTAATATATTATTTACTTGTTAATTAATATATTCACTGTTTGATATAAAAATTAAATTAGTAATCAATTACGTTTATTTTTTTTTAACTTTTTTTTAACGATTTTGTTAACTCTGATTATTATTATAGGAGACATCGTAGACATCGAAAAAAAGTTGTAACTTTGAAATTTGATTTACAGAATATTGGCAAGCCAAAAATTGTAATATACCCCCTGCGGATTTCGCAGGTGGTGCTATCGCACAATTTCAAATTTTCTGGTTGAAACGTGTTTAAAAATAGCGGTATAAGAAAATTAGAGAACAGGTTGAAACATGCCTTAAAAACATGCAACACAATTGGAGGTAGAGACTAAAATGGAGACAAGTAATAATGTAAGCTCTGCGCCCAAAAGGCCTGACTACCTGTAGTGCTGTGTGTTATTATGATGGCTGAAATCTGTCACTTTGTTGGGCTAATCCTCTCAACGAGCCAACGAAAGAACAAATTATGGAAATATATTATTTTGGTGATAATGTATTCATGACTGATATTCACAACTCTGTTTAACCTGAAAACGAATAAAGTTTGACTTCTCTGTGAGCTTGACAAACCTCTGACAGTTAATCTGGAGCTTTAGTTTGATTTGCATATGTTAATTCGTGGGGTATTACACTACTTCGCTTTTACTAATCGCTAGAACACTAAATTATACATAATTCTCTTATATTTTGTAGTACAACGGCATAAGTTCTCCTTGTTGGGCTAAATGTAAAATGTATGTTCCCTTTCATTTAAATTAACATTTGTAATAGAAGGTAATGAAGGAACGCAATTTACATGAAATTAAATGCGTAATTTGTCTACACATGTCAATTTCATTAGTTTTATTATGGAACGTTTGTTTTCATTACCTTGTTTAAATAATTAATAAACCTTAGCAATTCTAGCGCCAGTGTCGTTAATTGGTCTACTTTTGATGGTAATTTTTGGAATAAATCTGATTTCAAATTTAAATGTCAAATGGGTAGGTATACTGATGTGAGTTTTTATCTAGACCATCCTTGGTAGATTTGATTTGACCTAATTAATTTTATGCCTCTATTGCTATTGTAATAAACTAATAATCGTAATTATACGAAACGTAATTATACGGTATGGACATCTGTACAAAGTTTTCACAAAACGTGTTCTTATATTTCATTCGTCTATAACACAATTGGAAATAAATCATGTATGCCTAAAGAGACAAAACAACTTTTTGAGTTGAGTGTACTACAACAAAATCTGTCTTAGCTATTCTTAGATTGATGCTACTGGGCTTACCAACTTCGTGAGCCCGAGGCATAAACCAGAAGTTAGTGATTTAAAACGTTATTAGTTTTTAAATTATTCAACATTCGTTAGCAATTTTAAATTTTTAATAACACCTATTAATTTTAAATAATTTTTTGAGAAACTCTTGGCATTAGTGAAAAGATAAAAACTATCTGTAATGGGCAAAACTTCCTAAAATGTAAATGAATTTACCTTTCTAATATTTGCTGGACTCCAAGAGCCCATCCACTTTTTTATGCAGGTTGTAACAGTAGTTTGGTCACTACTTTGATAATATACTACAGGTACTACTACTACGCCACATCTTATTATCTAGTTTCTCTTTTTTTTTCAAGATAATATCAAGTATTAATTACACTTGGCCATACTATATTATTTATTTCCTAGTAGCACCATATATTTTTAATATATAATTTAAATTAAATTATTTTGAAAAGTTTGGTTTGTTTTATTTTTTCTTATCAAATTTTACATTAAACAAACCTAAAACTACTATATTTTATTTTCACTAATTGGAAGATATCCAGATCAAAATAATAGATATTAATTTTTTATTAAATATTATTTTCAAATATTATATCTAACCTTTAACTTTAATCGCTAGTTCTTTTTTATAAATATGTAAATAAAATAAAGAGAAAAAAAATAAGAAATTTTATATGCATACCGAGTGTCTACTAAACGTGTTTATACTTGTTCGTTATTGTTATGTAACTACGTATCAAATTAAAGCTTTACTATTTGATTAGTTGGGTAAATAATACAACCTTAGATATACAAATAAGGGGAAGGAAATTATCGCAAATAATTTATTAAAGTTACTTGCCACAATTATTATTACATCGACACTTTATTTAAAAAATAATCTAATTATATTATGAAAGTGAACAAGCCATTCTGGTGAAATCAGAGCACCAACTTGAATGAAACTTAACACTTCATAAACTAACCATCGTATAATTTTGATTAAACAATCGTTAACTGAATAATTATCAATCTAAACAATTAAATTTAATTTTTAATCCATACAGGTCACTTCAGCATAGGTAAATATTATGTATGTATTAATGATATGTGTTGTAGTACCACTGTCATCACTATCATTCTTAGAATTGCTACTACAATTTTAATAACCATTTAATCTAATTAGGTTCAACCATTTATCTACTTATAAGAGAAAATTTCTTTTTTAAATTTAAAACGACACTTTTTAAATTAAATATTGCTTTTTGTAGAAAAATACATAATGAAACATAACCTCATTTTTTATTCTACAGTTTTAATTAAATAAAATTACTTAATTCAGCCACGGTTCGTAATTTACTATAATAGGGGGGCAACGACGACGACAAAGGTAAGATCAAATATAATTCCACCTAGGAAATATAATTCCACCTTTTCCACCTAAAAAGATGGGTACAAAAATCAGTTAGATTTTTTATAATTTATATTTTTATTTGGAGATGTTCAAGCTTGGCGAAAAAGCTGCATACATTGTTCGCATTACCTGTAAATATAGCAATTCCGGATTAGTAAAAATAACAATTTATTTAAAATTTAATATTCTGAATTTGGAAGACCGCAGCGCCTTATACCTGAACCTTCCTTCACTATGCTACTGTGCATACACATAATTTTATCATGACATGTTGTAAGATAAAGTTTTTTGTCTGAATGCCACTGGTGTAAATTTTGATTCCAGTTTTAAATTCTCAAGTTCAAAAATTTCTCGCTCATACAATTATAGTATGGAATAATATTATTATAACGGTCATATGTAAGGTAGCCAAACGACTGCTGACTCTAAATACTGTCATATGACTCAGTGCCATATTATGCACTAGGCTGACTAGGCTAAAGCCTAAGGCGCCTTTTGCAAACAAGGCGCTAGGCTCTAAAATTACAAGTGGCAAAACAATTATTATTAAATTCAATGATTATGCAAAAGTATATATTGCATTACTTACAGTTACTCACAAAAGTATTCGAACGCTCATGTTAGCAATGTAATTTATTCCTTTTGAACACTGTTTTTATCATACAAAAATCGTTTTTACAGCAATACTTGTTCGACATTTTTTGTCGAAAATTTCATTATCTACATTTTTGTTCATATACATTTTTTTATTTTGTCGCCTCGTTTTCGACCGATAGTGACTTAAAGCAGACTCGGTAAAACTTTTTAATAAAATTAAAGATGCACTATGGGATTCTTATGGTTTCCTCAGGGGATTCCCATGGAATTTTTACCAAGACTGCTTTAAGTCGCTCTCGGTCAAAACCGAGGCCACGAATAAAAAAATGTATGGAAACAAAAATGAAGTGAATGAAATTATCTACAAAAATGTCTGAAAAGTATTTTTATAAGCCAAAAAAAGTTTTCAAAAAGTACAAATTACATTGCTAACATAGGAGCGTTCGAATACTTTTGTAAGTAACTGTAGGTCGAACGATATTATAATCGCAATTGCACACTTGCTTTGTGTGGTCACTATATCATAGCTTACTTCTAAGCACACTTTTTATTTTTTAAATTATTAATAGGTAAATTAAATAGGTGCTAAATTTGTATTAGCCTAGGGCGGCGAATAGACGTAATCCTGCCCTGATATGACTGTCTTCGTGCTTCGGAAGGCATGTGAAATCTGGGGTTACTTTGGATTGATGATTGCTATTATTAACGATTAAAAACAGGATTACAAGCATCCTGAATCCGTTTTAAGAAGCCGTGCGGTCTAAATACTGAAACCTTTTTTTTCTCGAAAGAAAAAGAGGTTGGTAGCCCAGGAATAGGCCGAAGAATTGATGATGATGAGAATTAGTGACATGTTAAATTCTAAAATTTAATTAAAGAAAAACGGTTCTAAAAAATTTAAAAGCTCCTACTTAATAATATCTCTCATGTAACATGCTTCAGAGATCTGTAGATCTCTCTAGATGATGATTGCCTATCAACTATTAAAAACAGGAATACAGGTACATTCCCCAATCTGATTTAAGTAAATATATAGTAAACATCTTTATCTTAGAAAAAAAGACTGATTGTCTCGCAACGTACAGAAAAAACTTAGAATGAAATCACAGATTATACACACAGATTTAGGAGGGGGGGGGGGTATGACCTCAATAATAAGTTGTATTTATTAAAGCAAAAACCCGTGAAGTAAAACACTTAAAAAAAGATAAGACGTTACAGTAATCTTAGAATACACTGATTACATTATTACTATCTTCTTATCGGGTTTAAATTGTACAACAACATAAAACATAGCTCTAATTCAGACCGCTACAATTTAAAATAAAGTAATCCAATGAAAATGCGCTGTTGTTATAATTAAATAACATTTTGTAAGAATGCATTACAAAAAAAAAATCTGTAATAAAATTATCAAGATTTTGGTGTGTAGTAAACTGTCTCTACTGAATTTTATAGTTACCACCACAACTGTTGTAGAATTTAAAAGATTACTAAAATTTCGTTAATTATAACCGAATTTAACTTAAAATCTTTTAAGATAACTTAAGATTAATTTAACACAAAAACACAGCCAATTGAATACTTGCATTCAGTTCATTCTCATTTAATATTTATATTTGTAATTACGCCCTCGGCTACCATAATTTCATCAAAAAGATTTTAAAATCGTGGGGCCACTTTTCGTATTACGCCCAGTTTTTTGTTTGTACTTTTTATTTTAATTAGTTACTAGTTTGCCCTTAGGCTTCTTCTAACAAAAAGAAATTTTTGTTTATTTGCATTTATCAACATAATACAGGGATTGATTTGGCAGAATAGTTTCTTGTACTAAATATATCTAACTGTAAGGTTTTTCCAGGTCAAGTTTCAAAATGAATATCTCCCAATTAAGTCCAGAGTTCCACAGAGCAGCGTTCGGGATTCATTCCAGAACTAATCTTTTATTTACCGAAGACCCAAAAAAAATATTTTTCCTTGAACAAAAGAATCTGTCGGTGTTAATCGGTGAAAATTTTAAAAAAATTTCAGATTTTGAACAATTTTTGGCGGGCTGTAAACATTATCATATGGTTTAGTAAGTTGCATAACCTTGTAATAAAGTTGCAATAAACTATGAAACACTGAAGATAATGGAGCGTGTAGGCAATATGAATCTTGTAAATAGGTGCTTAGCTGTTAAGAAGCAGTAAATTACATATTTTTAAATTAGAAGTAACAATTTGAAGTTAAAAATTAATATTTTATAAACTTTGTATAGGTTATTTATACAAGAGTGGGTCCGTACTACGTAAAAATAAAACTGAGACCAATGAAACATGGTGCTCTGAAAGAATAAAATAAAAATAAATATCAGATATAATGTGTCAGGTCAAAAATACTGCTGTGAGCTAAACACAGTAGGTAGAGATATCTTGAATATATAAATTAAATGGCCGGTCAAAACCAGATCCTGGGGTAACACAAGTAGCATGTATGAAATGAGTTCTTCAAAATCAGTGGGCGTCCTTATGCTTTTAATAACTACCTTCCATGTAAGATCGCATACTGATCACCGATAATTTTAAAATATTCAAATGTCATCGGCTATCGGTATCACATCGGTGTATTGAAAATATTACGATTTTATTTTCTATTAAATTATTTAAAGTTTATTTTGGTAATTTTAAATAATAAAGTTCTCAAGACTCAAGTTTTATTCTATTTTTAAATTTTGTTCCATCAACTTTCAAATTGAAGATGTAATTTTTTGTAGACAGTGTCCCGTGTCAGAGGAACACACATTGTAAACTTGACAACTCTTATAAATTTACTAAACGATGCAGTTAAATGACCCTTCTTCTTTTGTCGATATCCATTCAATTGTTAAAAATATTTTTAAAATTACTAAGCTCTTATTTAATCTTGTTTAATTAAAATCTACAACCATACAGCAGTGATTTTTTTTTACTTAGTAGAATTTTTTCAACAAGATTAAACAAATCTCATATTTGATAAACCATGGGAACCATTTTGGTTTCAATATGAAAACGCCTAATTCAAAAGATTTCCATTAAAGCTACTTTTAGGTAAGTAGTATCAATTTAAATAGTGACCAAATGTATTAATTTTAAATTTATATTAGCCAAATTTAGTCTGATTTTATTATTATTATTTCAAAAATATAAAAATGTTATTAATTGGTTATTTTCTTTTCTTCTTTTTTTTTCAAAATTATAAAAATTTTATAAAGTTTTAAGTTTATTAATATATTATTTAGTTTTATTTAATTAATTGCGAAAAAACAAAAAACATACAGGTACTGATTTTCTTTTCGGAACATCTGGTCAGTTTTAAATATCGATCACGTTTGGAAGAAAAAAGTAGTGTTTTTGAGTAAAAAAAAAATTTATGTGAATCGAATTTTAAAGAAGTCAACGTAAAGTATAATTTATTTTGAGTATCAAAATTTTGAAACGTTATTATTAATTTGAAAAAGTATATGCAATTTTACCGTTATTAGTTTTAAATAAAATCAGTAAAATGCTAATGTATGTTTTTAATATATTATAGCTACTGTATAATTTATAAAATACAATACTTGAATTAATTATGTAATATATTCAACATCAGTTAATGTAGTCGGGTTAGCATTAAAAAAAAAATTTTATAATACTTTTTATAATAGTAATTTTATTTTTTATAAAATTAATTAACGGGCATTACAAATTTTGGCAAAAAATGTAACACCTGCAATAATGCAACAAAAAAAGGTAAAAAATTTAGCATCGATTTCAATGGATAATCCAATAATAAAGGTATTGTGGTGTACGGTGAATATAAACGAGTAAGCAAAAAAAACCAAGTCGCTGAATGAAACATTATCGCTCAACTTTTTGTTCCATGTTATCCAAGCGTTTCCTAGCCCAAAAAACAAGTTTAGTTTGTTTAATATTTACATTGTAGTCCTTATGAAAGGATACAATAAGATAGAGGTTTTAAGATGTCCTTAGCAGGTAACAAACATCTTTAATTCATCAGGTGCGCTCAAATGCAGGTTCACTTTCATTGACATAGGATCAATGTCAATGTTTCTAGATGCACTGTATATGCAAAACATGATTTCAAAATTTTTTTTGAACAAATAGATAAATGTTTGTATAGATAGACAATTACTGTCAAGCAGTTAACCTAAACGGCTGGCGGTTGTTTCACTATTGTCGTTTGAAAGATGAGCTGCAGAAAGTAAAAATGACACTACACAATGGGAGCTGATTGACATGGATAATTTTTAGGGGGGATTAAATTTGCTATTATTATTTCATCTTAACCGTCTTTATTTTCTATACGCACTGAAATTCATTTATAAATATCGGCTTAAGTTTTTTAACCCAGATATAAAAAAATCTATCTTTAATCACAGCTCACTGTGATACAACAAAAAATGCTTTGCAATTTATTGACGGAACAGTAAATTACCTAACAAATAATGAAGGTGAAAAAAAGGTGATTCAGTAAAACGTTAGATCAAATTAAGTTTTAATAACTTTGTTTATCTGTTTAAATATTTGCTTCTGTTTATTATAAATCCAAATTATGAAAAACATTACTCGACTACCAGCAAAATCATAGTTAGGGTGGGATAAACTTAAGCCTGTTTAATCTTATTCTTCTTCTTCTTTCCAAAGACTAATAGCAAAAAAATTCTTATTCCTATTTTGCAAAAACAAAACAACGGAAGCAAAATAACAATTTTTATAAAGGTACATTGAAGTACAATGGTCATCCAGATACAGTGGTAATTTTCATTTATTTTTCTCTTGGTATCTTTGATGATTGACGTTGATCTAGTGTTCAACCGCTAACGCTGTCGTAGTCAGTTTTTAGCTAACTTTCTTATGATCATCTTCGTCCTTTGGGCGTCCTGGATTGGAGGATTCTGGATTTTAGATAGGACGTCAAGTAAAACACCCCTAAATGCATAACCATACCAATCGTACTTTCTCTCAAGCCATCTCAACCCCAGGATGAATTCAAATGTCAGCCTGTTCGCTTTTGCATTATTCTCGTTACCTTGATGTCTCTTTTTGGTGTCTGAATACATTTTAGTACAACACCAAAGGTAACTTTGTAATTCTTAAGTGTTGCAAGGCCGTTCTGCTATCTATATTTATAAAATAGAAAATTCTTTAAGTATTTTTGTGGTATTTAGTAGTATGTGATGTTAAAATAATTAAACCTAACAAAATGTTAAGTAAATAATACATACTACGAAGAAACATAATATTTAAAGAAACTAAAATGACAATAATTTACATTTAACAGGGTTGAACTATTTGAATAAACAAGAAAATAGAATTCTGAAAAAATTACGCTATAGAAATGATAAAAATACTTAAAAATAAAAAACAAAAAACTCTGTAGCATAATATAAAGGCCCTTATTTCACAATTATTTTCGATTATTATCAGTCATGTATAACAGTAAAAATAACAAGAAGTGAGAGCAAATATACCAAAAAATTGAAAAAATTAAAAATCAAGAAATTAACCAAACTTTAAATGTTGCGCTTATCAAATAACCAAACTAAACGACGTCATGTGTCTAAATGAAATTTTAGGTTAAGTAAATGAATATGTACTGATACATTTTTTTTCGCGCAGTTCACTTTTCTTGCAAACTCCGTTTGGAAAATCGACGGAACCTGCCCAGCGATCAAATAGAAAATTAAGATCACGCTTATCGGAAAAGCGGAAACGAAATAAATAGCTAGTAAAGAAAGCTCTAACCTCCATCTCCTGTACATAAAAGGCAGACAAGACACATTTTTCTCATTACCTGATAACAATCAGTTAAATTAATCTCTAAAACGGATGCAAAAAAGACGTTGGTGTTATCTGTTTGGCTCTGGGTTACCAAATAAATGTACCGTAGCAAAATATTGGTTTGACAATGTGCCAGAGAGATCTTAGAGAAACGGTCTCATGATCTCCTCATTGCACTTTAACACCGCAAGAAAGCCATTTTGCTTTACTAAATTTACTTTGTATGTTTTTCCCAGTTTAACTTCTTGCCAAGTTTTATTCTCACATACATGATTTATCTGCCAACTCCGATTAAAATGGACATTTATCCCCCGTAGGTGGTTTCCTGCAATGGACAGAAGAGGCTGAAAGAAAATAATTTTCGTTAATCTGATAAATTTGTCGGAATGGTGAAAACGGCAACAGATGCCAATGAGATTTTTAACAAAACTTTACAAGACCGCATTATTACCGTTTTTTACCGACTTAAAAAAGCATGGCAACCAATCGAATTGTCAAACATTGAAATTCTACTGTGTCCGCCCTAAACCACGTAGTTACTATTATATAGATAATTTTGTAGAAAATAAAATTCTCTACAAAAAATTCATAAGAGCGCGTTTTTATTTTTAAATTTTACGTGCAAGAGGCATTCAAACGCACTTATTCTGATATTTTAGTTTTTATCAGAAACGAACGGAAATTTTTTTTTCGTTGAGTTCTCAGAGGACATTATTCATTATTGGTGGTTTATTTTCAAAATTTATTTTTTAGGATGATTTTAATTCCAGAAGTCAAAATTAACAGTGATCATACGGTATTAGCGAACTTCGAGAATTTTAAGTGCTGATTTTATTTATGCTAAATTTTAAGTGTGAAGGAATAAGTGAGACCCCTCCTTTCTTCAAATATTTACTATTACCTGTTACCTGCTGTCGGTGTGAGCTCGCAAAGAGATGTGAGTATAATTAAAACTTCTACTCTCAATTTCTCGAAAACGGCTGTGTACAATATACATTTACACACAGAAACACAATTTAAAGCTGCAAAACCACCCCAATCCAGTGGCGGATTTATATTTTTGCCGCTTAGGGGCTACTGCTAACTTGCCGCCCACGATTTTTTTTATTTTTTTTTTCTAATAAAAAATTTAATTTATCATAAATATTGATAGTCTACCTGCATAAATTTAATCAATTTTACAATAATTGAATGACGTAAGAAAAATAAGAAAAATTAAAGGAAAAATACTAGCAAAGGTTTAGTTCCTAGAGCCTAGCTCGTTCTTAGCTACGCTATGAAACTTATTGCTAATTATTTCAAACTCCTTTCACAATACTTCAAAGTCGATTTTCTTGAAAATTTCTGGCCCTATAGCTTTGGAGAGTTGTTATTGGAGTGTTAAACTTCCAGCACAATAAGTTGTCAGGTAATTGCAGTTTTTTACTTGATGTTAAATCGAGATAAAAGATCTTCTCATGAAAGTTTTCCAGAACTTTCTGAGTACATTAGGTGAGATCGTTTTATTTTCTGTCTATTGATTAAGTAACATAGTTTGAGTTAGATAGCGAGGTTGTCCCCCAATAGATCTTTTGGAACGGCTAAAACCTAATTTGAAAATGTTTTAATTTATTTCATTTTTTAGGACATGCACTCGAGTGTAATCATTGATAGGCCACAAAGTAGGGTCATAAACCATAGCGTTGCTATCAAGTTTAGAATGTTTATCGTCATACATTTCAGAGTGTTCCATAGTAGTTGAGCTTGGCTGGGGCATTGTATTAGAAAAAACTTCATTGCCGACCAGTTCAGCAAGGTTAACATTACGCTCAGTGTTGGAATCATTAAAATCGTCTTCCTGCTATTCATTGACTGGCATTTCTATTTCAATGTGTTTTTACAATTGACAAAGGACACTTTTCTAAGCATACTAGAACAAAAATTTTGTTGGATTATAAATTAGTTCTCGCAAAAATCGAATTTGTAAAATTTAAATTTACATGTATTTTAGATACACCTTTTAACACGACTGTATGATTAGCCGTTTTTGCGTAAGGTGAAAAAATAAAATAGACCCGGAGGGCGCTGAAGGCGTTGCTGTGTAAGGCAAAACAATTTAAAAATATCCCTGAAGAATTACAGAACTCACCAAGAGTGGAACTCGAAGCCATGGAACTCGTCCGGGTGTCGACCGCGACTGACAACAATATTAAGAGTATATTAAAGCAAACGTACCGTCAACAAAATGAGACCGTCACCGACGAGACCGTACCTCAACGTGAGACTGACTGTCACACATCGGGCGTATCATATTACATCACCCTGCTTTTCGTAATTTTAAAATGCCGTTATTTCGACAACTATTGCATAATCCAAGGAAATTTTTGTGTTAATATACCCAGAAAATTGTCCTCTTTCCAATGCTCAATAGGAAAAAGTTCAATTTTTGTGATAGGATACGTGGCAGTAACCTTATTTTATTTTAACCAATTAATTGAAATAGTACTTATCCGTCTAATAAGACTAATTATCCATTAGGTTTTCTCACATGAATGTGCTTTTGGTATTTTTGCAAAAATTTGCCGCCCCTGAATTTTGCTGTTCTGGGCTATAGCTCCTATAGCCCTCCCCTAAATCCGCCACTGCCCTAATCCCAATACCAATCATGTTTTACAAAAAAATATATATAGAAGACTGAAGAGAAAATAGCCTTGCGATTTCCTGACATAAGCGAAAAATGCGAAAGCAGATACCACTGAGCGGATTTCCTACAAGACACGGTCATCAAATCAACTTATAGAACTTGTATATTTGTTACATTATTGTTCTGATTGTAGATATTAATTATATTAAATAAAAAATTTAAAGAAAAAGTGTTAACAAAAATTTGCACAATTTTGTGTTCGAGCGTTCGTGATCATGGCGTTGATAGTGGGGCAATATACTTGCAAAAACAATTTTACTACTCAAATTTTCCTACCGAGTTAATCAGATTTAGAACTATAGTCGATCTAAGATATGAATAATATAGGTGGCGCGTCGTTTGCAAAGTCTAATTTACATCGGGAAACTTCAGATAATTTAAATAGTACTTAATCTTGTAAATAATATTAAACATTCACCACAAAAAAGCGAAATGTTATAACCAAATAACTACGTCTATTCAATATTATCTACATTTAACTCTGTTCAAATCTATCTTATTTATGACTTTACCCGGTTCAGTTTAGGCAACACGCATAGGACTTCAATCGCAAAAATTTCGTTATTGTAATAGCGTCTAACTACAAAGCAATTTCATTGGTTTACATTTCAAGGTTGTCTCTTTAGTACAAATTCCAATATTTTTCTTAAAAAAAACAGACTGTAGTTTACCTTATAATAGTTTTCACATCTGGAGATGTAATTATTTGTTGACGTGGAAACCAAACCATGGTAGAAATAATTTGGTATAAAACTGATTACGTCAAATTTTAGCTGAGTAGACCATACTACCAATTATGAAAAAAACTTGCGTTGACCCCACAGAAACAGATTGTTCCACCCCTTGGCGTAAATTTTTGTTATCGGGTGAAACTGTAAATATAAAATCTATTTCTATATTAGTCAGGTGGTAATACTTATTGTTAGGTTAAATTTATTAGCAGGTAAATTATATATGACTTCACACAACAACACAATTAACACTCCCCATAAAAAAACAATTTTAAAATTATATTAAGTAAAGACGTGTTTCTATATACACATGAAATATGTAACATTAGCTGTAATCTGATACCAACGTACCATAAATAATCAAATGAAACAATAGGGTTATGACAATTTAGAATGTATACACAATATAATATAAACATACCCATACAGTTCAGCTGTAAGAGTTCATAAATAGAAATAATTGTGACCCCGCACTTCCAATACAAGTATCGCTTCTTAGCACTACAAACAGAAATCGTCAATACATTATATAATAAGTGTAGGCCTTTTATTTTCTATAATTACGTTGCTTTTTTATCAACAGAAAATATTACTTTATTGTCGCAGGTGCAGACATTAACTGCTTAATCGATTTAAATTTATAGTGCACCCATAGAAATTTACATACAACAATAATCTATTATTATTTTTTAAATAATTGAAAGTTTCTTCAACATTCGATCGAATGTTTAATAATTAAGATACCGTAAAATGCTATACATAGCATATCATACGTGCTATACGCATAATATATCAATAGATTACGTTTGATGTATAAATTGGCGCAGTCGATTTTCGCCCGTAATAGTATTACATTGAAGAATAAAGAAACTGTAACTAACGGAAAATCAATTTTAAATATACCAGCACCCTCATGCTTATAAAAGATACTGTTTCTAATTTTTTATGCCAAGCATTTTTATAAAGAAGGTTTGTAGCTTTCTAAGACTAACCATTTTAGCAATCCCACTTACTTTCAACCCCTATACAAGTGACACATCACACTTGTGCAGAGCAGGTGGACAGATACAGGTAGTTTACAAGTGTTTAGATTTCAATAAGTTTTAAGTACTTTTTCGATTTTTAAATTGTTTAGAGTTTCGATCTAACCACACTTTGTATACATATTATATTTTGTTTCTTTTAAGTAATATAGTAGTTAAATGTTATTACGTAGATATTATAAGCGGTGCTAAGTAGTAGTGGTTTGCTTAGGGTGGGCATTGACACCCACAAATTACAGTCTGAGCTCGCAGTTCATCAAACATAAACAGGTTCTGTAAATGCAAATTGCGGACGGGTGTAACATTTGCATTATGCTCAGGCACAATAGTTGAATATCTCCCGCAATTGTCTTACTTAAAATGCGAATTCTCATCTCATTTTAGATTCAAATTGTTTATAGGTTTGTTTTAAACGGGCATCTGAAAATACTTCACAAAATAATGGGGGAGTATTAAACGTATTTTACAGCGGATTACATAATTAGGAAGAGATAGCAGAGACTTCTTCGGATTCTAATTAAATCTTTTGGCAGTATTCACGTTTTTCCCACAAGCCTTCTAGCATAAATTTTAGAATTCCAAAATTGGGTACAGGTTCTTTACTCATTTTTGGCTGGCCAGGATCAGTCTTGGACGGTGTAAGTACGTACAATTTTTGGCCATAAAGCCTAAAATTTTGTATTGGGTTTAAATCGGTATTGATTTTTAGTATCTTGCGAAACTAATAAAATGGGTAATTTAATTTAAAATGTATGAACACAAAGGCATACTTGAATAAAAAATGGACTCTGGTCAATACAAATAATATAAAATATTCTTTTTGATTATTAAATTGTTTGGAAAACGTATATTTATATTTTCATGTCAAATTTGGCATTGTTATTGAAAGCCTGTATGTAAATGATTGTATGGAAAAATTGAATAATTTAAAAACGCACTTGGATACATCGGAAACAACTAGGGGATTGATTTATTTAAGGTTTTACATATATTTTAATAGTGGACAAACCGACAGTTTCACCCTGTTTCAATATTTCATTCAAATTACGCACAGATGACCATCTACAATGTTATAAAATGTAAATGTGACCAATCTAGGCGCTGATAACCCTTACGAACTTCCATTTCGAGATGCTTCATTTACCTTCTATCCCCTTAATGGATTTCAGATAACCGCAAAAAGAAATTATTTTTGGTAAGGAACAATAAACATGTATAGTGACCGAGAAGATATTTATGAGGCAGAATAGGCGGTTTGAGAGCTTCTCAGGGCGAAGAGCTTTACTGTTTAATTGATTTATCAGGTGGAAACTACCAGTTCTTCTCGGTTATATTTCGCGACCTATCTGATGAGATTGACTACTTCAAACGTAGGGGTGAGTTATAGTTATGGTTATGGAGGACATAACAAACATTTCCTAGATTACTTTATTATAGGACCACGCACTGAAAACACACTACCTCGCCCGTATATAAGATGATAGCCCATAATCGCCCCTGTTGACAGTTGTTTCATGTTACACAAGTTGATTTAAGCTATGTAGTACTTCGGCCCTTCTCAATGATTGCGATAGCCAGTTCGCTCCTCTTTATGTTCCTTTGTTTCTGTTACTAATAAACATAAACTGTAATATCTAACATTTTCACCAACATTAAATTATTTCTCCGCTACAGATAATAACGATGTATTTATTTATAAAACTAAATCTAAAATAAATAATCATCCCAACAAATTGATAAATATTATATAAAGCTGCTTGTCAATCTATAAATATAAAGCTAGCGTTATTATAATTATTCTTATCAAATATTTATTTACCAACTGAATATCAAAGTCGAACATTCACAGACAACTTGGAAGCAATTCATATTTATTACTCATAGATAATAAAATTTTCTTGTCAAAATAATTACTGCAAATTTTTTACAATACCGGCCTGGTATGCCAATTGTTTACCTAATCGGTATATACATTTTTGCAAGTCAAGAAAGATTGTCATTCTTTATTATCGAGTTTTCATTGAGTATTTTATTGTTATTTATATTTATAGTTGCTATTAACATACTATGAATGCAAATGTCGCGCCGCCCATGGCTAATAACAAAATACTAATAAAAAATAAAAATACCAATAGGTCAGAGACCCAATACCTTCTAGCAATAAGCTTAAATAGTTGCTCGGCCTGTCGGTCTCAGCGGGAGGAGCTTCCGATGTCATTGTAATTGTGAGGTTATGTCATGGTTTGGTTTAGATCGTCCACCTTTAATTGCTTATCTACATTTCTTATCAAATCAAAAAATGTCAAAATGAGATTCTTATAAAATGGATGGAATTTTAATCATAACATTTGGACTGGAAAGACATATTTAGCAACCAAAAAAATTTGATATGATTTAGGTATTTAGAGATTATACTTTAACAGCGTGGTTATCTAATTCCGTTCTTACTATTTTATGATAATAGTATTATGAAGTTGTAAATTTAAGATAAAATTTTATCGCTATTGAAAAGTTAATTTGTATGTGGTTTATGTTATTATCAAGTCGTATCAACATTCATAGAAGCTTGTTATAACTTGTTGAGTCTGAAATCATTATTACGCAGTGCACACCGTACCTTAACCGTAGCGCCGCCGCGTTCATTTTATATGATGACCCGAGGAAGAGTTAGTTGCACTCTCAAACAATAACATAATATATTTGCGCATAATTTGGTACATCATTAGTATTCTTATGCTCATATTTTATTTAAAAGTTAACCGTCGTTTTATATTTAAAAACTCTTTAATTATCCGCCTTACGAATACAAAAACATCATCTACCTTTTCATGTAAGTTACATTTAATGCTTCCATTTGCAACATTATTTATAACCTATAATTGATTTTATTATGCGATAAACACGTACGTTAAAATCACGACACATCTAATAAATGAAATTCAGATTTTAAAAAATTTAATTGCTTTATTTATTTGATTTGGTTCAGTTTATGTCTTCTATTTAAACTAATAATTGCTTCATAATTATTAACCATAATGCACAATTGTGACTTGAGACGGTTAGTGTGATTAATTTCTTAGACTATCCATCATTTTCGGACGCCTTGTCAAAACGGATACGAAGTGCTAGATGAAATGATGCAAAGTGGAGTACATTCACTAATGATAGCAAATAGATTTGCAAATCCTATCAGTATTTCATTTTATTGACATGAACATATTATGTGTTGGGCAAGATAAAAAGGTTGCAAGAAAACGAGAGGAAGACGAGTGGCCTAGGAAACCAAACCGAAGTTGTGAGAGCCATGAGTACCCGCAAAGGTCTACCAAACCCAAAAGTATACAATTACAATTTTCGCTTTCTTTACCTCACCCTAAAAGTCGTCCCGAGAGCAAAATAGTACTTCAAGTTCTATTTCCAACAAGGAAATCTTTAACAGCTATCCTCCAACGGCGAGCGCGAGTCGTGATTCTCTTAAGAATGCAATCGGTGATCTTTGATTCACCATCAAACAAAAGATTCGTTATATTTAAATTCCAGTAGGTATATCAAGCGAGACAAACATTGGCCACTTAACATAAAATCAAAATAAGTGAATACTTCAGTTAAAGGCTCCAATTTTAGCGTTAAACAAATCCTTGCTACTCCTCGTTGAAAACGAAAAGAAACCTTTTCAAAAGAATAATGCCAGGATACTCGCAAAGAGAAATCCGACTTTGAATGCTTTGTACATGTAAATAGAGTTACAACAGACAGTTCAACGCCGCATGGGACTGATAACAAATCGAGCATAGTGTTCAATCTTCAATCTTCCAAAAACGTACGTAGCTTAGTATGTTAGCCAAACAACTGCTTCGAATTCGGGAAGAGCCCATAACTTTCAAATGACCGTCTTCGTGCTTCGGAGAAAACGTAAAGCCAGTGATTCCCTTGAGTTGAAGTTTTGCCACCATCAACTATTAAGGCATTCTGATTTAAGCAGGCGTTAGGTCTTAACACTGAAACCTATCTCCAAAGAGAAAAAAACGTAATTAGTTATTGAACTTTTAAAATTGGCGTCTAGAGAGATTTGTGATATGTCCGCGGTTCAAGGGATTCTCGGTCCTACATTAAAAATTTATTCAGTTACTAGTATCCATGAAAACGTAAAGAAAAAGTTGAATATCAATTTTCTAAATGCTACCGAAGGTCGGACAATGACCTTAATCACCTATTCAGTGCAGCCAGAGAGCTGAAATTTTGCAAAAACGATTATATTTAACAGGGAGTGCAAATTATACTATAAACATTTTCACAATGTTCCCTAATCTCGCCGTGCATAACAATATCAATAAACTAAGAGATTATGGGGAATTTTTAACCAACAGGTGTAAATAAAACGATTTATTTATTTGTTATTTATTTTTATTTCTTATCTATCTATTTGTTTAATTTTCTTATTCATTTATTTCTATTAAATTAAGTACTGCTTCAAATTAAAGGCCCCGAACCGAGCCCGAGCAAAGTTGATACGCCTATGGAATTCTTTATCAGGAAATAAGAAATATAATTTGCTACATTAAATGAAACAGAGAATAGAAACTATAAAATTGTAATAATCCATGGAAAATCTGACCAATATAATAAAAGCTAGCTTTTATTTGTTAATTAAATTTAATAGTAGCAAAAAACTTTGTCAGGTTCCACGTTCCACTTGTGTTATCGCTTAAAATTGAAACGATTATTTATTTTTTACTATGTTTATTATAAAAACAATTAGTTATTTATTAATATAAATGTAATAATAATATTTTCGACGGTCATTGGTCTAGTAATCTACACAATCAACTGTTAATACGTAGGTACTTGGTTTGAATCTAAAAATAAATTAACTTTCTTACGATTGTCTACATATTTTAGAATATGCGTAAGTTTTTTGTAGAGAAGATTTGGTTCTCCAGAATTTATGATTGCCATCATAATCAACAAAACAGAGTTACAGTAACAATTCTTGAAACAAATCATGAATTACTAAGAATAGCTGAAACTGTTAGTCAAATATTAAACAAGTTTGACGATTCTTTTGTTTGCCGGAAATACCTATAATAGCTATAGGCATTCCTGGGAATTTATTTCAGGTTTTTCCGCTAACATATTATACTATAAAATATTCTTGAGTAAAGATACACATAAAATTACTGGCCACTGGATTACCAACAATTTAAGGTGTAATCTGGGATCTATTTTTCGTAGGATTTTTAAATTAAAAAGAGTAAGTAGCTGTGTAAGTGTAAGTATAAAACAATGGTTAGTTTTGAATTAACTAAAGCTCAATATTTTTAAGTTTGCAACGCCTGCTACGTCGCCGCAAAACTTTAATCCGATATAACAAAAGTAGATTTGAAGACGGTCATTAGCTTAGTATGTTGGCGAATAACTTCTGATAGTAAGGTACCCGGTTCGAATCCTGAGAGATTCTAAACTTTTTTTCTTGTGATTATCTATGTGCTTCGTAAGACACATAAAGTCGGCGGTCTCCTTGAGTAGATGACTGCTACCATCAACTATTAAAAAATAGGGTTACAGACATTTCCCAATTCGGTTTAAGCAACCCTGGGATTTAAATGCTCTAAAACATCACTCGACAGAGAAAGAGGCTGATGGTCCAGGAGTGGACTGAAAAGTTGATAAAGAAAGAAAAGAAACATTTGAGCAATGCAAAACAATGGTTATAACAAACTAACACAAAAATTACAGTTTTCGAAATTATGTCCGCAGTTTGCTTAGATTATTTTTGCACAAGTGAGTCAAAGTAAGAAATGCTGATGAATAAAAATTATAAAAAAGATACTACATTAGTACAACAACACTTTTATCGTCCAGTAGCGCATAGCTAGCAGACTAACGTGGAAATCTACATGTGCAGCTCTAGAACGTACATTAAATTTGTAAAGTTTTGAACAAATTCCATAACATTTTTTAAAGAAATTTTCTCAGAAAATCTTCGGACACATCACCTTATGTTTTTAAATGTCACTATTTTCTGACACTGATATTTTTTACCACGTTTTATTTTTTAGCTCTGATATATATTGTAAATTTTTTTAAATGGCAACCCGTATATTTTTTTAGGAATTTAGATAGACTACATTTTCTGAGTGTAAAAATGTAAAACCACAATGACCTTGAAGCAGAAAGTTTCGAGATAATCAGTCCCAAAGTTTCAATAATTATTAGAGGATAACAATTATTTATCAAGAAGGCGCTGAAAACATAACTCGGTTCTGACAGTAATTAGTATTTTGTAATCTGTGGTCTAGTATTTTGTTGGTGATTCGTTATCTAAATTGTACATATTTAAATTTATTTTTATTGTTTTAACTATTTTAAAATGATTTGGAAAAGGCAAAAAAATTAAATTCTAATGACGATTAATTACGGAGACAGAACTCACACTCCAGTAGAAGTTTGCAATTTATTCAATAACAAATATTTTAACGAGGAACCTATTTCGCTTACCACCGTTAGCAAAAATAGAGCAAACATTTTTTTGGCGAATCATATGAGAAATCGTTCTTCGATGGTGTCGTTCACCAGTTCAAGAAGAAAAACTCATACGGGAGAATGGAAACTAATAGCCAGTTTCCACAAAAACTTATAATGTCAGGGTTGGCATTGTAGGTAACCATTTTTTTTTAAATCAATGGAATATGCGAGTATGTTCAAAATGAAATGGGATTATTTTTTCTCAGAAATTATTTATTATAATGCAGTTTTGTCACCTTTTACGGAGACTTCTGCAATACGATGGTTCCGTTTTTGGTCAAAAATGAACGTGAGATAGTGCGTTATCGTGGTGCAAAATCCATGAATTGTCGGTTTATAATTTTGACCTTTTTGGCGTAAAACTTTAAGACAGCACTCTTTATTTATCGTGCAGCCTGTTCGCACTACAGTTTTATAATAAAAAGAACAGTTAGGAGAACCTTCATATTTGATCAAACTGACGTACTTTTTTCGGCCTTAGCTAATCTTCCATTAAAAAGATTGTTTTTTTTGACGTCGTAGCCATATACCCACGTTTTGTCACCTGTTATGATACTTTTGAGGAAGTTTGGATCTTCAGCAACTTCAGCTTTAGAGATGTTTTTGCAGTTCAGTTTTTGTTGAAAATTCAACAATTTTGGAACGAATTTGGCTGCCACGTTTCAAGATCAAATTGGCCTTAAAATTGCTTCACATGACCCAATCAAAATTCCAACTTCTTCTGCGACCTCTCTAATGATGGTTCGGTGATTTCCAAGAACCATCTCTTTTAGTTTTCCAACGTTTTCATTGGTAATTAATGTGCTTGAACACCCAAATTTGGCATTATCTTCCACGTCTTCAAGATTCTTTTTAGTTTGTTGATAAACTAAAGGATAAAATTTGCAATGAAATTAGAGCATTTCAACCTGATAGGATGAAAATGTTTTATAGTAGTTTTATGGACGGATGGGATATTGCCTAGAAAGCAGAGGAGTTCTTTTTAAACATGTGTTTTAATTCATTTCTTTACTTTCTTCTGCTTTATTTGTTACAATCGTTAACTTTGTAACTTTGGAACCAATTATCCTGAAAACTTTTTGCTTCAGAATCATAGTGTTTAGAAAATTGTGCTCTATCCAAATTTGTAAAAAATAATAAAGGTTACCATTTAAAAAATTCGATGTTACATCTGAAAAGCAAAACACGATAAAAAAAGCGGCATTTAATAAAGAAGATTGATGTGTGTCAGAATTTTTTAAGAAAATTTCTCTAAAATTTTTTCTCGAATTTGTTCCAAACTTGACGAATTAGGTTTATAATATTTAACAAAACTAAACAGAAAGTTAAAATAATAGAATTTTAAACGTAAATTACAGTGAAAATTGTTGTTTAAAAAAAAATTAATAAAAGATTAATTTACCACTTTTAACAGGTTAGGCTAGGTTAGGTTAGGCAAATACACACATTTACACTGCACTACTGATGATTTTGAGGTTAGTAAAAAATGATTTTAGAATATCCAGTATCCACTGAAATTTAAATTTTTTTTCATATTTTAAGTGATGGAACTGATGAAAACGTTCTCACTATTGATTTACCTTCTATGTTATATTCATTGTTCCCTTGATGGCAATTTCCAAGCTCATCTGATGAGTATTTCCAATTCTCGATATAATTTAGTGCGGATTTCCAAATTTCATTAATATAAATTTGATAATATGAAACTTATAAGATACCCAGCTAGGATATTCTCGGAAAGTTTAAAAACTTCTCCGCTTTTTGCTGTCCTGATAGCATATCTACCATAATTTAGGTTACGTGTTCGTTCTTATTGTAAACATAAAAAAGTAAAACAATGGAAGTATTATAAAAAAATGCGTAAATACAATAGTTTTATTCACGGATAGCGTAAGTTGACTTACTCATGTATATTTAAGCAATAAAAAAATTAATACGTTCAATTAATTTAGTGTTTAGGTTATTCAAAAAAAAGTCAAGTGCATGTTTCCAATTAAAGTTAATTTTTTTAAATTGGTTTGGTGTTATGGAAGTGCACGAGTATACAATTGGAAGGTTGCCAGTTTTGCGAAAAATACTCTTCGGGAAATTTATAGCATCCTTTGTGTCTTATATAGGTTAGTAAAAACACTAGAAATGAGTTTAATAATTGTAGTAACGTAATAGGTTTGTAAAATATTACATTGGTGACCTCCATTTAGGCTAAATCCAAATCAATTTCAAACAATGAAGTTGGTTTGTCCGAAGTAGCTATTTATGGCTTTGTTTTTATGTTATCAATATGAAGGATAACCGTAGGTATATTAATTTTGTATAGACACCGTAAACAATAAATAAAAATAAAACTATAAACTATAAAAACCGTTAAGCAATAATTTTACATCAAAGTTTATCTTTCGATCTATAAGTGATTTTAAGAAAACCAGTTTTGTGTATAAGCAAGTAAATCTAAACAACCCTGGTATTAGCAAAGGTGATTCATAATATAAGAATGTCCGGACCATAGATTTTTGCAAACCGTATAGACTGCTCAAAATCGATAAATCATATAATACATAAGTGCAGCAATTTAAAAAATACATAGGTTCAAAGTTTTAGGCAAGAATTATGTATGTACATATTAGACACGAAATAATTGGATAGTTTTACAAGACCTCCATAAATATGCCTTCTTTTTCCTTGTCTGGTGACGAATTTCTGTAATAGCATTTCAGGTAGAGGATCTTGGCAAAAAGGAAGGAAAAAGCTTGGTAAATTGCTTATTATCATTTATATTTTCAATTTAGCACCACATCTTCATACATAAAATTTGAACTTATCAGGTATAAAGGATGCAACAAAAACAACTTGTTCACGTTTATTATAACACGAATTGCGCCACCCAGAATTTGTCCCTTTTTTCTTCAATGTCTGACAATGTTTAACATTGACAATACACTTTCAAATCACGGCAGTTACGGTGCACGGTAGTCATTTTCAGTGAATAGGAAAGAAATTGTGTCTGTTGCGAGTTTTGCTATACATAAACCATCCACATTCTTTTAGCTCTGTATTAGTCATCTTCGTGAGTCAATATAAATTTAAAACAAGCAATTTCAATCGGTCAGCATAATTTATTTGAATTAAACCAAATAATTAAATATAAATAATCCCAATCAATTAGTCAATTATTACCAGAAAATCCAAATTTTTGCCTTTCAAAATATTTTGAAATTTGCCTTCAAATATTATGCAATTTGGTATGGGTGGCTACCTATGTATAGGTACTAATGAACACAGAAGTGTAAAAAGCTCAAGGACGAAGTTGTAAGAAATTGAGATGTTTTAAAAAAGTAAGATTTATTTGCAAAATATTTTCACTTTTGCAATTGCGCATTTCGGTGATCCAGTTGTAAAAACGTACTATAACAGTAATGAAATTATGATGAAAATACTACTAATGGCTTTGGAATTTCGTAACAACTTTATTAAGTATATAGATGAATTGTTTTGTTCAGGCTAACATGTGCTTTCGTAGATGCACAAATTATAGTGTACTCATAAGAAAAGAATGCATATTTAAAGTAAAAACGCGAAGTCAACAGAATTTCGTATCGATCGTGGACATTTGCGTGATTCAAGATACTAGTAAAAAAATCATTACATTCCTCGTCACCAGGTTCAGACTAATCAATAAATGTTTTGCTTTGTTCCGATGCATTCCACAAATGCCTTCCTTTATTTAAGATCAATTTCTGGTTTTCCAATATTTTATTTAAAAAACGAAACGAACTTTCAATAAAAACAGTAAAATATTGTTTTTGCACGTGTGTGTATCAAAGATAACTTCAAAATGCAAATTTTTCTGAACCAATCAAAATTTATCAGCATGATTTTTTCCCCAGTTGTTTCATCAACAATTCTACAGTACAGCTATAATCTTTAAACTTGAGATTTGCGTCATCTCGTAATCGCATAAGCTAAGGCAAAGATTAAAGTCATAAATGCTAATGATAGTAAATTAAACTGTCAAACTACTAATAGGCATAATGACGTAAGTCTAAATTTTAAAGTTCAGGCATTAAGGACCAGCTTTAATTGACATTGCAATTTGGACAACAAAGTAATGTTTTCATTCTACAAATACCATAAAATAAAATAGGATGAAGCAATGGCAGAATCTTCACAAAGAAGACAATAACTTGATGTTTCATTAGCATAATAATAGTCATCTAGAACTCTTTTCCATTCAAGTAACAACGTGAATTAATCTATAGAGCGGGGCAAGGCAAAAATTTTCACGAAACTAGAAACTCAAATAATAGCAGATTGAAAACTCAGGTCACCCAAGACCGGATAAAGCTCTTTTGGGATCAAGGACTGATTGTACAGTCTCCAATTTGAGTCCAGGAAGAGTAGAACTTTCCTTCATCTTACAACCGTCTCTGTGCTTCGGAGAGCACGTAAATCCAGCAATCCCGAATTTTTACGCCAACAAAATGTAACAAAATTTTGAATTTTGTTAGATTCTTTTGGCTACACCTCGTATTTGTATTTTTAATAATACGAGAATATTGCGAGCCAAGATGATTTTGGGCGCATGACGGAAGATAGGAGGAAAAGGTGCGGGGAGATTAGAAAAGAGAGCCAGATTTTGTGGGCGAAAAGTTGGTTTTTACTTTTGATTTTGGGTAGTTATTGGTGATTTTTTGTGTAGTGTTTTTTGCACTTTTTTCGCCATTGGGTTTCTTGAACACCTAAAAGATCAAGCGATAGCGAACACTCGACAGCAGCAATAAGATAAGTTTTTTTTCCTTATCACTTTCTTTTCGTTTCTTTCATCTGCAGAGCTGTACAACACCGATAATATTTTTTGATAATCGTCAGCTGCGTTCGTCGATATAGCCGACGCTCGCTTCAAACATTTTTTGAATTTTTGATCTAATTTTGTGCTCAAGCACCGTTTTAAAGATTCCAATTATTAGATGTCTTCATTAAGAGTCGTTGGGTGATTGTTTAGAGCGTCGGTCGTTGCGAACGTCCCTTCTGAGTTCGTACCCTAGTAGGTGCGTTTTTTTTGTTACGAGAGAGAGTGCAAACCTGGTTGCAGTTACGCCGGATTCATCCCTGGCTTCCGCAAAGAAAAGAGCTAGTTTTTTCCGCTTTGGGTATTCTCACCAAATAAAAGGTTGGGAATTTCGATTTTCAACCGTGTGGGAAGGAAGAAATTGCTGGGCCTTTTCTAAAGAGTCCCAGCCATCCATTTTTTTTCATAAAAATACCATCATAGGCTAAAAATTGTTGGATTTCTTGGAGCTTTAGACCGAGTGGCGTGATAATTATATACGCTAAGGTAGCTCAGTCTTCAGATGAACTAGATGAATTTGACATATTGTGGATTACACACATTTGCTTTCATTAGCATAATAGCAATAACGTGTTGCAATAACAATAGGTTAGTTTTATGCCAGGTCTGAAAGAAAATTTTCCCGATTACCTCAGCTTAACTACACGTGAGTTTACACTTTCTCTTTCTTGAAAATCCAAATATTCTAAAAATCTTATTAATCTTTTTAATAATGACAATCCCACATAACAAAGCTCTGATTGATCAATTTTTTTACCAACTTAAAACAATGTAGCTACCAATCAAGTTGCAGACCAATCGAGTTTCATTGCATTCACTTAGTATTGGGTTTGGGGAAAAGAAATCCATTATTTTTTTGCTAGATACCTATAGTGGTATAATTACATCTTGCAAAGTATTAATTATTAAACAAAATCATACTTGTGCTCGTTGGAAAAGTAAAAAGTTTAGTTTTTTGATTAATTGATTTAGTTGTTAGTTATAGGGTGTAAAACACAGAATTTAACAAAGAGAAAATTCGGTATATTTTATAATTTTGCTTTGTATGTTGCTTTGTTATTTCAGCAATGAAATGCTGAAATTTCGTCAATTCCGTTCCGGTATTTTTGATGTTAAAGATGAATCTGACACATGTAGGCCCGCCGTCGAAAGTGTCAATAAAACCATTAAAATTGTCGAATTAGACCGACATGTTAGTAGCATCGCCCAATAGCTAAAGATCGACTACAAAAGAGCTTTAAATTATTTGCATAAAGCTGGATTCAAAAAGAAGCTCGATATTGGGGTGCCACACAAAATTTCCATCTGCGTGCATCGACTGCGACTTATTCCTTAAATGGATTGTGACTAAGGATGAAAAATCGGTCACATACGACATTTCGCATGTTATGCGAAAATGATCGCGGTCAAAGCGCGGCGAAGCAGCTCAACCGGTGGTCGAACCAGGATCAACGGCCATGAAGGTTTTGCTGTGTATTTGATGGGACTGGAAAAGAATTATCTATTATGAACTGCTTCCGTATGGCCAAACACTGAATTTGGACCTCTACTGTAGAGAGGTCAGAGTGTCCTAGAAGTGGCTAGAATTGGTCAACAGGAAAGGTGTTGTGTTTCATCCGGACTATTCTGATATCCTTGTAATCCTCGTTTTATTGTTAATGGTGGCAAACCATCAATCCAGAGGCACCACTGTCCAGTTCTTCTTTCCTAACGTCAATAAATAAATTTAGGCCCTCTCTGGGTTGCAAAATGATTAAGAAATTGATGTTTAGTATAACAAAATATATAGAACGATAAATTTACAGTTTAAATCTAATTTTTACGCAACACGAATAAAACTGCATATTATTATGCCTAAAAACGTATAAATATTTACTTTAAGTTTGAGATTTTGTCTATCTATAATATTTTAAGGAACCTGTCACAATTTATTGTTTGGTCCCTAAAAATAAATAAGATATTTATACCATACAATATTTTTTTTATATTTGATCAAAACTTACCCCATTTAACGATTTTGAAATTGGAACGGACAACTGACCAACCAAATAGTAGTCGCTGACAACACTATATATCTATAGAGATGAACTGTCTGCCCTGTATTTTTATGAAATGGGCCTCTAAAGGTAACTATACTTCCGAGCTTGTCATTTATTAACATCAAGTATTGATACAATGACTCTTTCTCCAGTAATTTCATAAGGAATTCTTTGGTATAAATATTTACTGTAAGTTTGAGATTTTGTCTATCTACAATTTTTTTATAATCTGCAATTGTTTGGGTTATAACAATAAACAAGATATTTTTACCATACTAATATATTTTACTTTTGTATATTTTTTTCAACTTTTAGTATGTTTTTATAATTGCAGCAAAGAAATTAAAAAATATTCTAATAAAATAAACATCAAAATTAAAATACACTACGCTGGAATAATTATTGATCAGGAGTATAAATAAAAAAAAAATTAAATAAAATGTAATAGTTAATTTAAATTGTTGAACTTTGAAAGTTTTCTTTGTTTATAATACAGGTTTTATTGTAGCATTGTTGTAAACCGAATGCTAGATAATTTCTATAATTTCTCATACCTTTCACGTGTAATCAACTGTAATCATTTACTAGTCATGGGTAATCTTTGTATTCTATTTTATACCAGTAATCTGGAATACTTTATGTAATCATCTGTATTCAATTGTAATCCTTCAAAAGGCAGATCACTACTGGAATCTCTAATACCCTTAACTTGTAATCATCTGCAATTATTTGGCATTAGTAGTAATTCAGAGTAGTAACGTAATCGTTAAGTGATCTCGAGTAAAATATTGTAATCTTTAGTGGTAATCCCCTAGATTATAATTTTTGTAAACTTTGTAATTGATGGTAATCACTTGTAATAATTGGTATTCTTATGTATTTATTTGTAATATTATGTAATCGATAGTAATCCTTTTCATCGGGTGTAATCACATGTGATTTCCGGTCTACCCCTTGATGGCAAAGCGATGGTTGTTAGCAGAGTGCAGTATGCTGCTTAGGGCCGGTTGTATGTCAGTGGTTTAAACTCGGATCAAAGTTAAACCAGGGATTTTTACAAATGTCTGTTGTAGGTACTTGGTTCAACTCAAGTCAGGTTCAGGTCAATATTTGCATTTTTTAACCAACAACGAAATTTTCATTTTGATAGTATTTATTAAAAAGCTTAGTTTTTTTAATTTATTATAACTTATTATATTATTATAGTATTTACTGCACATTATTATGGAATATCAATTAACCGACGACGAAAACTTTATGGAATTTATCGATATTTTTGCAGAAAGCATTCAAAGAAACCTTTTTTTTTCAAAGTTTTTCATGATCATCCAAATCATTTTGTTAATTTATTCAGATGATAAATTTTTTGCTAGATTTAGGTGGACGAAAAATTCATGGTTCGCAGACAATAAGATATAATTTTACAAATCTCATTTGACAAAATGAATTCTTTAACATATTATTAATATTTGTCATATCAAAATATGTCATGTTAGAAATCGACGCTACACCACTGTATTATGAACAACTTTCAGTATCAATATCAATCCAATGTCATCGAATGTCAAATGTTAAAAATCGCTGTTTTGCTAGGGATTTATATCGTGTTCAGGAGTACCAACATAAATGTTAAAGATAGTTCTCGGATTAGTTAACTCGACGTACATACAACCGCATGAGCGTTGATCCTGGTTCAAGAGTTGAACTTCTCGATTTTCGAGTTAAACCACTGACATACAACCGGCACTTAAGAATTTTTACTTCATTTTTACCAACAGCTTTAATCTTAACCATATCCTTTGTTTGGACCACAACGTGTTTCTTAGCAGTCGGTTGACATGGTAGATTGGTGGTTTCAGAGAGATTTCTGGAAAAGTTGTGAAACATAAGTATAGTTTTATAAAATGTTGAATTAGTGGTTAATTTTTTAGCTGGTTATTTAAAAATGTATGAGATTCACAGATGACCATTAATGAGGCATTTTTTTATATAACATAAATACTATTTTTGGTTACCGGTTTCGGTTTTATTAAGTAATCTTCAGGATACAGCGTCAATTACACTAAAGTGAAATGAGATTTTATGACACTAACAGATTAATTAAATTCTTTTGTTTTATTCTAAGTTTTGAATTATGATTTATGATTGATCTCAATAATTTGAGAATAATTTAAGACTATTGATGATCTCAATAAATCTCTGAAGATGGTTTCATAAAACCGAAACCTATAAGCTAAAAGACTTAATTACACATTACATTGAGAATTGTACTCAATTACAGGAAAGACATTATTATTAATAAATCAGGACAAATAATATCGTTTATTTGAGTGAGCTCTTTTTGGCTGCTCAGTTAGTCTTACACTCCCACTGTACCACCAAATTGTGTAATTTTAATATATTTTTAATAATATGTTGGCTATTGACACCAACAGCGAGTAATCAGGGTAACAATCCTATTAATTTGTAATATATTATACGATTTAAGGAAACGAATTAGTACTTCCGTGACGTGCGTACGGTACAATAAATAATTAACATTAAGGGTACACGTTAACATAAAAAGTCATCAAAAAGCATTTACAGTAAGCAAAATATGAATCACTATAAATTACCTTTCTATAAAAATGCTACATAATTAGCG
Source organism: Cantharis rustica (assembly GCA_911387805.1). Classification (NCBI taxonomy): domain Eukaryota; kingdom Metazoa; phylum Arthropoda; class Insecta; order Coleoptera; family Cantharidae; genus Cantharis; species Cantharis rustica. The sequence continues at coordinate 16,461,777 of OU426883.1, forward strand.
AAAACTTGACAGGTTTTTCTATTTAACAAAACCTTGTTAAAATAATTTTAGTTAAAGGAAAAATAACTACGTATTGGTGTAAAGATTATTTTAATAGATATATAAATTATTAATCTGTGCAAATTATTAATTAAAAATTTATTGTTTAATTAACTTGTTCGGTTTAAAAACTTTTTATTTAATATAAAAAGAATAAAATTCAAAACCAAAATTGTGTGTAAATGCTTATTTATTTAAAATAAAATTTAGTTATAATTTTAAATAATTTAATACTTCATTCGCTAATTATTATAGTTAATCAATATTTGATTTATTATTTTAAGGACATTTGTATACTTAATTACATACCCCGTCTAGAAGCGATAGCTTATTATTAAATTGTAAAAGTGTCACAAAGAATAATGAACAAAATGACTATATTACTTAGTTAGCCTTAATAAAAGCCACACTAACAATCACAAATACAACCCTTAATTAAGGCAATATGTTTATGACAAATCGACTACTTGCTATTTTAACAAAATAAACCATTGTTTTGTTACTATACCCTTTTTATAGAAAAAACCCTTTTAGTTGTCCCTTTATACAGACACATCTGACAATTCAATAATGAATTACTTATTAGACTTTTTGTAGGTGCAATGACAATTTAACTAACCCTGTCAGTTATAATTTTACCCCCAGTAATTTTCTATAAATTTTAAGAATCCAAAAATAAATAATGGCTTACAAATTTTGTTGTGTAAGGTGGATTGCAACTTGATAGTTGCATCAGAAAATCTACTCAATTTTAATGAGGGGTCATTTAAATTGATCCCAGGAGTTTTCAAGTTACAATAGGGATGGGCTTTGGCTACCGCGTCCAATCGATCTTAAATTACCATTTCCTAAAAGATTTCATCAAAAAACACATCATCTGTAGAAGTAATCCACTTATTGTTCGGAAATTCGCGGAGAAACTCGGCCTCCATAATCTTGTTTCAAATGCCATAAAAAACCTTATTGGTTTCTATGGCGAAGGCTAATTAAATTTTCAAAAACATTGTTACCTAGCTGTTTTTGGAAATTGAAAACATAGTAGGTATATTGTAATATGACAATTATTTGTAGCAACTGCTCGGGGCTGGTAGCCCATTACGAACGTATACCCTACATATTTGTTCACATTTACAAAGGGATTTTTAAGACGTCTGAAGTTTCTGATAGGGTATGAAGTTCTGAAGAAAGAATATACAATAGAATCTTGTAATTCTAACTTCCAGCAGTGAAATATATGCTCCTGAGGCAAAACACAATAATAACTTGTTTGTAGCGAAAGATAAGTCAATGCCGTAAATCACGAACGCAAGTAGCGCATATTTGCTATCATCGTATTATCTGCAGCGACCGGAGCGAGAGCTCCGGTGACAGCTTTCCCGGGGGAGCCCCTGTCCCTCCTGCTGCATAATCTGGGTAATCCTCCTTGATACAAAATCCGATCACCCAGTTTTTTAAGTCACTGCTCGTAAATTGTATTACCTAAATAATCAGAATGAGCTCGACTTTCGAATATTCTGTATCAGATCAGGAGAGTATTAGAATAATTAGAAGATTAAGTTGAAGTTTTGCTCGATTTTGTTATGTTTTTTCAGTTAAGAACCGAGGGGCAAAATTTAATATAATTACTAGTAAGTGAATTTGAACTTTGGGGGAATTTTATAATAATCGAAAAATGTGATGTTGCGCTGTAATTACAAATAACGAATGAACTCTTAGTTATATTGTCATTTGCGATATCTATATCATTAACTCCGCCCTGTACCTCATTGTGTGTAAAGTTAGGGGTACATTATAGATTGTTATTTTTTGCCGGGCACTTTAAATCACCGGAAAACATTGTTAGTATTGGGTAAATTTCGATGGGCCCCCCTGATTATAACTTTGTGCCGACACTTTTAGTTTTAATTGCACAATTAAAAAGCCAGTTAGGATAATTAGGGGCAATTTAATTAAAAAATTATTTGAAACGCAATAATCGATACAACGAAACACCCCCTAACTAACGAATCGTTTCAATTCAAAGCACTCCGGGGTCTAGTGGTATAGAAAGAATGTAAATAATGAAAGTGGTCGCACTACACGTATGATTGAATGACTATTCCCCACCCTGGGGACATATTCCGCTTGTCACATTTCTTTCTTATGAAGACCAAACTGAAGCAAATAAATGTGACCACTTGACACCCCAATGCGGGAACAATAAGAGATGTGCTTGCTCCCTACAATCCTCCAACTACTCTTATCTGCCATCTAGGCACCACCAAGTTTATGGTGCTTTCTATGGCATCGCAATTCTATTCATGATAAAAAATAATGCGATTATTCTCGTCACTCAACTTAAACAGATGTAAATTACTTTTACTTTTTAAGCGTATAAAATTTTTGCGGAAAATAAGACTTGGCTTTTATCTTGCTTTTAATAACCTCAGTCACAATTTAGATAAATCCGAATTTTTATGTCCGGCTATTATTTTACTTTATGCCTCGTATCACAAAAACTATTATGTAAAAATTATTGCCCAAATAGAATTCTTGTTATTTTACATTATAATCAGGCAGCATCGCGAAGCGAAAATGTCGCGGACATTGATTGTCCTTTTGAAAGGTGAGATTTTAATTGGTACAAGGACGCATCCTGTCCATCCCTATTGAGCGTCAAGTGGTTGCAAATCTGTAACGAAGTGAGGGTTATGAACTACGGCGAGGGTGATGTTACGATCCCAAAGAAACTTCTACTTTTACAACTTTTAAGGGTTTATGTCTTTTATAACGCTACGTATTAGACTTTAAAATGTTCATTTTACTACATTATTTTATAAACATAGCTCCACGACTATTAAACAAAGAGTTTAAAAATGCCATATATTTTTATGGTTATTGAACGGCAAATCCAATTTTTGGGGCTATTTAAGACGTTTGGAAGCTTCTGTAAGAATATGTAAACTGACATTTATGGTCTACCGAAACTTCAACTTTATGGGATATATCCGATAAGAGTTTTAATGTTTATTTCCAAACTAGGAAGGAGATCTTTAATTCACCTGCGCTTTTTTTAAATAGTTAGGTTAGAAAATAAGAAGGGCGATGACTTCACCGTCAGTGTCTTTGTATTATCCCAGTTGGGTTGCTACCTGAATGCAGGTGGTATATTATCCTGACGAAAAGCCCAACAGGTTCCATCACCGAACTATATGCAAAGTGATATTACGACACTGCATCATTAATAATACAATGTAAACATACTGTCACCAGTCATTAGCAGTTTGTTAACAAAGGTGACTTAGTATTTCGATAATCATTACTCACTTCTGGCACAGATTTAAATATCAGTAAATATAATTTTGTTTTTCGAGGGAGCGTGTGAGTGCTCTTCTACATGAATTCACAGAGTCTAATTAGGTATCGGAGATTGATTTGAAAATTTTCCAGTGTCAATATGCACACTAATTGAGAAGGCTAAACGTTGGGGAACAATTTCCAATTAACTCTTTCTCATAATCTCCGTCTTGCCACTAATTATAAGATGCAAAAAGGGCTTAAATTGGCTTGTGCAGACAGCTAACCCCCAATTAATGAATGGCGTGGCGGCGCGGTGTGCCGTAACGGTTTCGCGATTGTATGAAGATTGAGTGTCAAAACTTAGATGAACAGTTACTTACCCACAATAACTTACTTGTCTCCCTAACAATTAAGACTTTTCTTAATCTTCTCTTTCACGTTTGATCTACTTTTTGGACTGTCTGTCACCTTCATAACCACCACACAATCATATTAATCACGCTTGGCACACTCTAATTAACGAATCGCTATAACTAAGGATATCGATCTTTAAGAGCCATTGATCGTTCAGGTACGAAATTGAATTCACTTGTATCTAAAGCACTTTTAATTTCTTATCTTAATTAACAATTATTCAGCCTAAAGCAGTTTAACAAGCACGAAATCAGCATTTAGCTTCGCTTAATCAAAAACTTGGTTTTTAATTAAAAAAAAACAAAAAACTCCAGTTCTAACTATTTTATTGTAAACAATGCGTTAACAAAGTCATTTAAAATTCTTTTCACCCTTTCACTAATGCAAGTCCCCTTGCACTTGCACTCTAAATCATCAAATCAGCATGCAAATAGCCCGCTTAGAATTGACATTGTCCCTCAGTGTCCATCACAAACAAAGCTGACCATTAGTGCTCAGCACAATATTCATTCTTCGAGGACGGGTATTTTGTAGACAATGTAACCTAGTGCGTGCTTGCTTCTTCGATGGCCTCTTTTACAAAACACATGCTTTGACTTGCAAATGAGTTTGAAACTTATCAATGATAGTGCTTGAGTAACAATACTAGTGGAAGACATTGTTTTTAGTTCAAAATAACTTTTCGTCTCAACGATGATCACTTTAATGGATGCATTAAAGTAAACTTGTGTACGACTAAATTATAGAACAACCCTCGGTATTAGCTAACAAACTCGAATCTTACTTATAGGAAACAACACTTCGCTAGTTAGCCAACTATTGTATAAAATAATAGGGGATTTACAAGAACACGCTTTATAATATTTTTTACTTATGAAATTTTTCTAAATAAATAACTACTTCCGAAGGGTGAAAAGCATAATGACACTTGTGCGTGCAGTTACTGCAACTAATGAATACACCTAAATAGATCTTTGTTTTGATTTGTTAAAAACACTTAAAATTATTTATCATTTTAAAATTTAATACGTTTAGGAAATATGGCTCATTTAATTCGGAGTTTTTGACAAATCGTCAAACACATCAGGAAGATTTTTGCATCATTATCGAACGAAGGGTGTGCCTAACGGCTTTACACAAATAGAATTATAGATGCATTAGGTGATGGTGATGGTGATGTTTGTGGGTGAACGTTGACCGCTTTAGTAAGTAACATTAGAAAACCAACAAACCAAGATAAACGAGCGAAGTTATTCGCTCGGAAAAAGTCTGCGTAGTTTCAAAGTAGAGTATTTTTTTCTGTTCCCGCGAGAATCAACCCTAACGCGGAAGTGATATGCAGGACTGATCACGCGTGATATATGCACGTATCTGCACCGATATAAATTTTTGCCAAAGGAAATCAGACATTAAACAAACCACCGGAACGATTTTACCTGTCCCTCTTGAATACAGACGGACGACAGACATCAACGGAACCGACCCTATGAATCACCATCATCTTGCAGGTGGTCAAGGCCAGCAGCCATCTTCTGTCTAAATAGGCATACAATCGATGCAGAAAAACGCAATGGGTATCCCTCCGTTTCAATTTTAAAACTAAAGGGTGGTAGACGTAAAGTTTATTTTGGTTATGCTTAAAATTGTGGTATTTTAAAATCTGGTTAATAAACATAAGCTAATAAAAGTCGTCCTTGTGTTGTATGCAAATAAGAGCGATCCAATCTATGGATAGGTACTTTAAAATTTCGATGGTATTGTGTTGAAGGAACCCCAACATCTGTTCGAAGGTTTATAATTCCAAGAATTGGAACCAAAATTCTCAGAGTCCATGCACCTGATGTTTATCTATCCCACTAATAACTTGAAGTGCTTTGGATTTAGGAAAACTAATTCTATTGCGATGGATTTCTTTACTTCTGACGCAAATTAAACTTTTAATTAGAGTTTTTTGATTAGAATTTTTAGGTTAGGTGAAACAATAACTACGCATTACTTTGTCATATCGACACTATGCCTCCATTAAACCTAGCAGGTAGTAAAAAAAGGTATGGTGAAATTTAAATTGAAAGATGAATATAAAACAGATGGTGTCGAGATATTCTGGTGATTTACACCGGGAAAATCAATTATGCATTTGAACGCATTTATTGTTTTATAATGCGTTATATTATATATGCATACTATGTTTAATTGCAGCAGGAGACGGTATTGACGTGGATTTAATTTACATTACTAAACAAGAAATAAAAAAATATAAAATCAACATAATTTAAATTCTTTTAATATATCAAATTACCGATTTTTAATGTATAGCATAATGGTTCTTTAAAAAACATAAGCAATTTATTTTTTTATATGTTTGTGCACGTGCTTATTTTAAGTTCTAGATGTAACACATAAGAAGTATTAATTGTCACACTTTGAGATATAAAATTATAAATAAACAAACTCTATATTCTATCGTTATGACTCACTTGCCTTAATTATTTTTTACCAAACCAATTGTACACTTTAGCATTTTGCTGTAGACGAATTACAATTTTTTATTTATTTACTAGTACCTACTATATAGTATGCTATATAAAGCAATACAATAAAAGCAATTAAAAAATAAATAATTTGAAAATTTACTTAGAAGATTAACAGGTAAGCTACACAAACTACCGTAACATTACGTTAGGTAACGGTACGTTAACAGTAATTTACATAGTGTTATGAGGTAGACAAGTTCACAAATGCGATGACACAATCACACAAATAATAATTATATTGCTAATTATAGGAAAAGTAACAATTACGCAATTGCGTTAGATACTCGGTGCAACTTTTTGACATTGAAAAGAGTTTTTCCCGTATATCTCGGGATTGTACGTCTTCTCGGCCAGCACAAATGGAAAAAACCAAGAGGTGTTTTTTAATAACTCAACCCTACGTAATTTTTCTAATTAAAAATGTTACTTAAAAATATTGGAGAGTATATTAAAAATATACAAGAAGAAAGGTCATATTCGGTTTAACCTTGGTTAGTGTGCTATTAATTTGAGATGGGTCGACTTGATTTCTTGCATCAACTACCCACCTACCATTTAGTTTCTGTGGAAGCAGCAAGTCTAGCCCGTTCTTCCCACACAACAAGTTCCTATGAAACCACCATGTTGCAAATCTCTCAAAATATATACCTGCAAAATTGGCCAGAGGCTTAGCGACCGGTTACATTATGCGCGTTATCTACGGTTATAGCCAAACGTCCAAAATAATGTATTTTAATTTGAAGTTTCGATTCAAAACAAAAGACTGTGCTGCTGCATATTTAAAATAACGGTTTCAATATTTCTTCTGTACAGGTAGAAAAATTGTTAAATATACATGTCACGCTTTAACTAGCCAATCGTTTCTTTTTTTCTTCGCTTGTAAGTACGTTTTTTGATATCATTCGCATCTATCACACTAGATATCTCAAAATGTGTTTGGTAAAAATACACATCAATCATACAAGACACACTTTTATCACAATTTTCGCTTTCTGAATGTTTTACTTGTTTTGTTGTTCATTTTAATCGTCAGTTCATTTCGTATAGCACTTTTTGCCCCATACAACTTTTTATGCCTTTGCTCACATAAGACAAATTTGACAACCACTTCACATTACCTACTATGTAGTTTCATTCAAGCTATACGCAATTAAAATTTAAAAATCATCATTTTAATGTAGATACCCGGAAGTCAAAAAAACTTATTCAAAAACTTAATAGTGTAGAAGAGAACATTAACCTTTTGACAAATTTGCTTCTAGCTAATCACTCTGCAGTTTGTAAATTTGTAAATACTTTTTAATTAACCGTAAGTGAACTTCTAGCACCAGTACTTTAGGTTTTGATTTCAAAATTTTTTATATAAACTTAAAATCAGTTTGAAAGAGAAAACTAGAAAGAAAAAATAGACAGAAAAACTCTGTCGATAATCTAATTTTATTTTATTTATGTTTTAAAACTATTGATATTTTTTAAAATCCTGTGTTGTTTTTCGTGATATATTAATTATTCGGTACTTGAAAAACAAAAGAAATGAATAAATCCAAAGTGCAAAAGAAGAGAGAAACTAAAGTAATACAATATCTTATTTATTGACATTAGTTTGAGATTTTTAAAACATTTTAGAAATGGTCATAGTTGTTCCAAATTAAAGAGTTATAGGTCTGGGACAAGCATTAAATTATCCTGGTCCATCAAGAAAAGTAGACATAACCGTCCTGTCTGGCGCCCTTGTTTAAAGAACCTGTAATGTCTTATTACATTACACAAAATATTTAAAATTAAACGTAATATACGCTGGCATACCTCCCTATTTACATACTTATAATCATTGCAATATATATGTTATACTATTATACTATTATATGTATTATATTGTATTAACAATGCAATCTATGTTACAATGTATGTATTGTAGTTATATATTATACAATAAGTAGTAGAGTAAAAATTTGTTTGTTCAATCACTGTATTAAATAATCGTTAAAATTTTGTTATCGGATAGTCGTAAAAAATACCCATACCTTTAAATTTTACTAACAATAATATCTCCTCTTAATCTACTATGTTAGTAAAGGTGTAGTACATTTCAAACAACTAGGTGACTTATTACTCCAAAAATTCCTAAAAGGAGAGGGAAAAATACTGATAAGTGATAACACTTTAAAAATAGATATCATCTAACAAATAATCTAATATGTATGATTAAAAAAGTTTTATGGAACAAAAGAAAGAAAGACAAGAAAAGCAAAATCTAAAAGAAAAAGGAAATTTCAATAAAGGGAAACGCCAAAAATTATTTCAATACGGAAAAAATACTATAGGGGAGCGATGACATTGATAATACAATATAATTCGCGTTTATATACAAAAAAGATTATTAATGACCGTCCGATAGCTATCCGATTTCGTGTCTAATGACTGTGAAAATTGTCCAATAACTAAACCTTTTTAAATATATTTAAATTTTATTTCATAAAAAAATATTAAAATATATACCAAACTATGTGAAAAGAAAAAATAATGTACCGATTTTTCTGTTAGTTATTCATGCAGATATGATACAAAATGACAAAATTAAGTCCCATGTACATGGTACATAGTATTTATTTCAAGTTTGCTAAAAATTAATTTATTATGCAATTTTTGTTATTTGCAATTTATTTAAAACACGAACGAATAAAATAAAAAAAAAATAAAATAAAATTAAAAAAAAAAAACGAATACATTTAATTTGTGATTCGTGAGAGTGTTTACTAGTTATTAACAAAAGTAGGATTGTTTAATTGGGTGTACATTTTAGTTTAGTAAATTTTATGATATTGACGATATTTTAAAAAGGAGTGTAATGGGGAGAGATTTTCAATAGATGGTATATCCTTGAGCATAATAAATGAGATACGTTATTAAAACGCATAAAATTATGTTTAGAAGTTAACTTCTCTGGTAGTTAAGTGGAGACTGAATATAGCCAGAGGCTGTTACCGATTCTTTATGGTTTAGACCCCTATTCTTGTTCCTAGTCACACGGCTCTTATAATAATTTCAGATTGTTATCTACCAACATAGAAGTCCTAGAAGCACGTTTAATATTTCGCTCAAGGCACGCACGCAAGAGGATAGTACATTATTTATTAAACAGTTGATATTATATAACCACTGTTTGACACAGTCTCTGAAAATGATGCTAAACAAACATAAGTCATCGGCTCGGGGCGATAACCTTCTTCAAATATACGTAACACAAAACGTAAAAAATAGCAAGATTAGTAATATAGGTACTCTAAACAGGTATATGCACTTTATTTGGTATTGGAGGGGACCTAGCCACAAAATGATTCAGAAGAGTGACGACTCTTTGTTAAGCATGATTCAGAATCATCAAGCGTTTTAAAATGTTTCACTTTCTTCTTGCTGTTCAGTTATGCGACAATAACCTTATTACACACACCTTCTATTTGCATTGTTACCTAATAACTTAAATTTGTATTTTCAACTGTTTCCCTACGTCAGTAGTGTTATATATTTCTTGTTTTATTTAAAATAAAGTTCTTCTTCTTTCACTTTCTTGCATTTCTTTTGTGGTTTTCTCTCTTTTATCTCCCAACATTAAAACGGCGTAAACTTTATCAATCGTATCACATCAAATTTAAACTAAACTATGTAGTTCATTTTCTAGTTAAACATAATTTTTCGTCAATTGGCCAAACCATACGACCATGCCAAAAATAATAAATCAAGTATTGGATTGAAATTTTTAGGTTCATATAAATCTGGTAAGCAAATCAGATCTGGTGTAACAACGGCAAAAGTTCTAATTACATTTAGAGAAATTTACCAAAAGATACAAAATACTCGTGGTTAATTAGAAGACAAAACAACAGCGGAATAATACTCCACCGAAAGGTCGAGAAAAGAAATTTACTCTCTACAACTCAACCAGCGATCACACCAAGCCACTACTGGAAACTAGTAATTTTTTCCTATTCCTATTCAAGAAACGGTTGCCAACGACGTGAGCAATTGGTGATGTATGGAGAAATCGAATTATGGAAGAAGGAGTCTACCTTTCACAACTGTAACTTTTTACAACAATTATAATTTATTAATTTATTGGAGAGTTGTATTCCTTACTAACTTGTTTTTGTTTTGTTTTGTACAATAGGTTTAACATAAAAGTGTGAAAGAGTGGCCCGAAAGTCCGCCGCAAAGACTAAAGTAAGCCTTAAATGACTCAGGTCTACAGGCAGGTTTTCACATCTTAGCAGGTGTTCAAAATCGCAAATTTAATTTTAGAATAACTATTGTCTGCATGGGCGGCACTGTGAAGTACCGGCCAGAGTATACAACTGTAGTTATTCTACATTAAGCTATTTTTCACCTGGATTAAACTGATAGGACCTACAATTTTATGGTTCAGATTGAGAAGAGCCAATATAACAGTTTTAGATTTATATCGAAAATATATTGTTCTGGATATTTTTGATCTACTTGTAATTAATTACACTAGTAACTATAATAGGTACAATATTAAATATTTTGTCATTAACAAAACAAATCCCAAAAGATTTTTCATAATCCGAACTACGTAATTTAGCGTAAAAAACAAACAGTATTATATTTCGAGACAATTACTTATTATTTTAGTAATGGTCAAAAATGACACTTACCATATCTCACTAGATCGGTTTCAAAATGCTCTACGAAGTCTTCTGATACCGAAGAAAAAGTTTTAATAAATTTTATGGTTTATGAGTAACGAAGAACCAGCCTGACTCTAAAAATTCAAAAAATTGTCTTAAGAGCTCCGTTTTTTAATAGAATTAATATATAAAAATCTTGCTGTGTTTCAGAACAAAATATATAGTAGCTCACATTAGTGCGTTTGGGGGGTCTGGGGGGTTTGTTGAATACTAAAATAATCTAGTATTCCGAGTATAAGTACAATAGAGATCAGCAAAAGTAAATTTTTGAGTTAATAGATCTCAAAAAGTTGCGTCGCAATTTTATGATCATTTGAGGCTGGAAATAGTCGATCTGGAATTTTTGAATGCTTGGCAGACCGTTTTGGCGTCATCAAACCATGCAAAAACTTGAATTACGTGAAAATCTGTTTAATGAATAACTGATAATAATTGATGATAATTGAGGTATGAACATTGTTTCGGGCTTTGAAGGCACATTTTCTCTTAGTAGTCAGAGATGATCAATTTTACTTATTAAATTACTTGCGTGAACCTAGTACTAGCCGAAGATCTTTTTGTGATAGAAAAATCTTTTGCGTTCTTTTTCCCTATTCTGCGAAGATAACTGTCATATTTCCTATGTTTGATTAAGTTGTCAGATGGAGAAGTTGAAGAAGGTAGTTTTGTTTTGGGCGAAATTTTAAGGTTTAGAGAAGAAGATTCTATAGTCTCCGACTGCATCGTGAAATATCAAACTGTAGCATTTACTTTCGGGCTGTAAAAAACTTAAATGTACTGTCAATTATCTCTCTAGGTATTTAACTTCTTTATGCTTTGGGGATCTTAGTATCTTTGAGATCATTGTCGTTTTTCCTGCTGGGTGGATAAGGTTTACCACATCACTTTTTGTAACAATACTGTAGTTTATTTTCTATTAACCTTTCCAATGGATGACATTTATATTATATTGAGTTTCACTAAAACCACGATTGCTGTTATATCGCATAAATAAAAACTTTGGCATCGTCGGTTTGAACTAGTAGGTAAATTGTGGTACCAGTCTAACCATCAGGAAGGAATGTACATTAATACTTTTTCTTCCGCTGTGCTTCCAATAGCCAAATTCAATCGACTATTTGCTAGGAAGAGATCAGCAAGCAGAGATTCAGCAACCGGTAAAAACTTAAAACGATGTCCATTGTCGAATTCAAGGAGTTCGGTACGACATGGGATATCAGATAACATCAAAATAAATAATAATTATTATTTTAATTACAATTTTGTGTTTTGCAGTGTTTTTCGATACTAATGACTAGTCATTGAAACGAAGAAACAATTAAAATACTTGTTAATTTTTTTAATATCGAAAAAAGATCGTTATCTTGAAATATTTTTGTGTAGTAATTATCATTATCTGATGTTTCGTGTGTTAATAGAAAATAAAAGTGATATGTTGTTTAACTGATAAAACTATTGATCGACAAGGCAGAAGTATTTTTCAGTAAATTATTTAACCTTTCCAATGGATGACCGATGACTAAACCAATATTTTACTGCGTATACGCGCTCTAAAATTATACAAGTAACATGACAAGTAAAATGCATCGCATGGACCTGGTTTCGTCACGAAATGCAACGTCGTTTATTTCGACTCCTTACGTGTGGATATCTGGATGCATATATCATTTTATAATGTTCGTCTTTGCAAAAAAATTAAGACCTAACGTTTTTAAAAACCATATTATAGTAATTAGCGCTTGCAAATTAAAATTACAGTACATATGTGTAGTCATGAACTTAGCAGTTATCTTTTATTTGTGTCATTTTGATAATATCTCAATGCCACAGCCGTGAAATTATTAGTGTTTACACATTATTAATTGCTTTTGTAATTGCGCTAATTTTGGTTAGTGTTTACCTAAATTGTGTATCAGAAAAACCTCTGCAGTAAACCTTGAACTACTTTGGTTATGTTTAATACTGATGAAATTTATCAAATATTACCAATAATAAATTTCCCGATTTGAACAAAGAATGTTCTCCTGGTTTGATAAAAGTTAAAAATAAACTCAAAATTTAAAATTCTGAAGTAAAATACATATTATCATAGATCTTGGAAAAATGCCAATGCAACATGCAACGGTTTATATTTTACTATTATGTATAGTTGGTTTATTTCTTCCAATAATATAAGTATGTACCTACAACAATGGAACAAAATTATGTTTGTTATTTTTGTACTACATCGGATATCATCTACACAAATTCTGATTTATTGTTATTAATAATTTTTAGGTTATGTAGTATGGCACATAAAATTTATTATGGTAGTAAACAAACAATAAAAAGTATTCGTACAAACTATTTATTGTTTTACTTCAAAATGTTTTTTTAATGATGCACATTGCAATTTTAGCATCAATTTAATTAAAAGCTATTTAACGAGATAATAATTGAGGGTTTCCAGATTCAATATCATATCAAGTTTTTATATCTGTATTTTGAGATAGTATAAGAACGAAGCGTTTATTTAATCTGATTTGATCTTTCTTTATGATACGTCATTAGTAGGGTACGTTATTACGCGCCAGAAAACATAAAGAGACTATAAGATGTTATATTTTCAAGTTTGTCATACAAAGGAAGTTGTCAAAAGTCAATATTGCAGACCGTTCGGAAGATTTGAATTTTTGCGTTGACTCTAACCTCACATTTTTTGCCTCGATAGGTTTTGCAAGTTTTTAACCGGCGATTTTGATTTTCCTCGATACGGTTCTGTTTCTGACAATCGAATTTCGGAAAAATGAATACAATGGAATTGGCGTTGTAAATTGCGGTTTATATGAGTATATATTTATCATTAGGTCATTTTGCGGCCAAGTATTGTCGTACCTTTAAGACGTTTCCGTTAATAAGGACACACAGATACTCTTCAAATTGCGTCGTAGATTATTTAACATCCTCTGTAGCTACGTATCAATTTAGATAAACTGAATAACAAAGCCAATGTTTTTTAGAGACATTTAGCTCGTAAATATGCTGATAAATAAGAAAATTGTATGTGGGTTACCGATATCATTTAACATAAATAATCGGAAAGTAATAAAACTAAATTCACACTATTAAGAGATGCAAATAAAAATGTTTAGTGCTAGCTTGACCAATGCATATCGATTTATTATATTATACGCAAGAGTAAATCTTTTTAAATAAATTTTGTTTACATTAATTTAACTTTTAAACGATAATGTTATCGTGAAAAACGTGAACGAAATAGTAAACACTATAAACAAACAAACTCATACGATTTCAACTTATAAATGCAGACAAACCGACTATAAAATTATTCAACTTATAAATAATGCTACTTTATTATGGAATTAAATCTTTTGTTTTAATAGGAGACCTTGAAGTTTAATTAGCGCTATTTTATAGTAAAGTGACGAACTTGAAGCTTATTTGTCACAATTTGTTTGTTTTCAGGAGATATTGCATAGACTTTCTCTTTCTATCTGGTTTTCAGACTGGTATAGTTCGAGCGGAGGCGAACACCTGCTCTGCAAGTTACTTAAAACAATTCCAAAACTGGACAGGTTTTGACCTGTCCTGTTGATCCTGCCGAAGTGGAATAACCGCGAGGGCGCAAACAGGTATATTGTACCCCAACGAGTTACAAAACAGAACGGATCACAATAAGGTGCTAAACAAAACATTAGTTTCGCTGCCATTTACATAATATTTTGCTTTTCCCAAAAAAAGTTTTTACCTACCAACATCGAATTCACAAATTACGACGTAAACATTTTGCATTATTTAAAAACAAATTTCACAATAGGAAGTCGAAAAACTTTTCCCCAAACAATAACGCTTTTGTCAGATAACCTTAAACAATGGACAATATTACTACTGACACTCCAAATACTTAATCATAATAGGCCATCAGGAATATTTTTAAAAACGTAATTAAGTGTCCAAAAGTTATTATTTTGATGTGTCGCACACGAGCATACAAAGTCATCGTCAGACTATCGAGTATATTAACGACAACAATAAGTTCGACAGCATTACGTGACACCTGCTTTAATCACCTCGATTTCTTGCTATTATACAAGTTAATGATTGTACAGCTTTTTTTTTTAACCTTAAATACAGTATTTTACCCTTTTCGTTTGTAACTTTTGGTTAACGTTATTCCCCTACAAAAGAGATTACTAGGGATCATTTCAGTTCTTTTGTATAAATTAAAAAGTCAAAATTTATTTTCTCCTTCTTTTGGAGGAGATTATCACTTTGCTTGGTGATTAAAATATTAAAACGGATTACGTCACATCCTAATTGCACTGTTTTCTTTTTCTTTAAATAAGTTAATATTTTGAGATGGAAGATAAACCAAAAGTTATCGACGACCCCATTTTAATTTGCATGCTATTACAAATTACCAAATACAACTATATATAAATAGTTCACGTAGGTCATCAAAATCGGGAATTATTTTCGTTGCCGTTGAAGCGACCTCTTTGTGGCGTGACATTAGTTTAACTGACCTTTAATCTCATTTTAACCTGATTAGTTAAATTAATCAGTTTCGTAAAAATCTAATTTGTCGTTTCTTTTAGTTACAAATTTTTGCCATATTTTTAAACACTCAATTGCAGGTTTATGTTCCATTGCCGCGTTTGAACATGCCGCGCTCGAAGACTTACTTCTTGATTACTCATAGGGATTTTATTTACTTATTTATATCAACTTGAAAATTATATAGCAAACATATTTAATTATATCGATTTCAAACGCTTAAACTATTTCATTCTTACTGTACAAGTTCCAAATATAATTTGAGGTTAATGTGTATCAAAAAAGCTAATTCCAAAAAAAAAAGAAACGATTATTCTGTCATCACCCATCAACTAGGTTAAAATGTCAGTTGCTTGTTCTTAGGACATTGCAGATAAACTAAATAGAAACTCCAAACTCATGCTCATTTACTACTAGATATGTTTATGTCAACGCAATTTAATATTATTCGACAATTATAGCACTCCAGCTGGTTACTGAACCGTGAAATCTTTTTAAAGTACCCATAGAAATACATAACTTTATATTATTTTTAATCACAAAATCAAACCTGACAGAATTATTTAACCACTTATATGAATTACATACTAAAACGCTGTGTTTATCTTCCCAACTGAACTCGGTCCTAAAAAACTTTTGAATGGATAAATAAAACGAAAGAGATTAATGATTAAGAGATTATTTTTAAAAAAACTATACGCCAATTAGCAGGAAATCAACCGAATACAAAACATCAACTACCCCAATAGTTTAGACTTTCCCAATGGAAAATCAAGGAATCTCTTAACGCTAGTTCTGCAAACGGAATTCAGAACTGTCTAAACTCATGTGTTTTTCTTTTGGTTTTATTATACTTTCATCTAGGATGGCACACTGTTAGATCGAAAAAGTAATACTATTATTGACTTCGAACGAAACGAGAGGAGGAAAGGTAATTGCGGTATCATAAAGTTCAATTTTAAATTAACAATAGCTTTGTTCCCAAACCAAGGAATTTTTATTTGATTATACGTTTATTTATTGATAGTTCTCTTTCGGTGAATTTAATTTTTTTTAAACAGTAAATAAATTTCTTTCTTACTAGTTTTACTTATATTGATTGGCGCTGATTGCTATCATTAGTACTATTTTCACTTAGCTGATCAACGACATCTGAGTGTTATATTATAAACTTTGTCAAACTGTGATTATTAATAATTCCCAAACTTTGGAAAAAAATTTGCTCTTTTTCCTTTGTTACGTATTGACATGACTTTGATTAATTTCAACTCATCACAAAACAGTGTTTGATGACAATCTTCAAGATATACGAGGTGTATAATAAATATGTATCTTCTGCTTCGAATTCTAAGAAAATGAAATTCTAAGGAATATAAAAATTATTTAGATATTTTCTTTTAGACCTTGAAAAGAACCAAATCACTTTGTATTTTGTTATTCGATGTAGATATTAATTTCAAAATTTGTTGTTTTCTCGCTTCGGTAAGTTCTTCATTGTAAGAACATCAAAAAATAGTTAAATCGGGATTATTGCTCAATGATTTATTTCAATTAATAATTATTAGAATAATACTAATGAATCTGGATGTTGAAGATAGTTGTTGAAAATGCAGTGGGTACCCGAAAATACAAAGAAATTTATTACGGCAACAAATTTTTAAAAATTGGTTAGTCAGCAGTATCAGATCACCTTATGACTACAGCCCAAAACTTGAAATAATTTAGTTGCTGGGCAACTTCTTGAGTAGGTCTAGTTTTAAAAAATTTTGTACAATAAATTAGGTAGGTGCAAAATACTGTCAAACTTACAGTTTCACATTTTGCGAAAACAATTATTTTACTTTAGTGTTGACGCGAGTCTAGAAATTTAGGTTCGACTGGGGGGTTTTGTATACTCCCAGACTCTCTGGTCTGAATCGGTATAACTTATAGCGTTTTCAGCTAATGGTTAAATGTGAAATTGGTGAAGCGTTAACTTACCAACTAAACAAAATTAAAATTTTAATTCTAAAAACTGTGGACCGGGGTGTAAATTTGATGTTTAGTAGAATTATACCCTCAGTTCGAATTTTCAAACCACTATTTCATCTACCTTAATTGAAAATAATTCGAGATAGATAATCAAATAATTCGCGGATAAAATTCGAGTTAAAAAGTCTCTTAATCGTCAATTAAATCTTAAACTATACTGAGACGCAATAGATTAATTTGTGCTTATTTATCTATATAACCTACTTACATAATTTGCAAAAAATTTAATTGTTGCAAAAATGTTATGTTGCTAGGTTTTTTAAAATAAGCAAAGATTATTTTTCCTAGCTCGTCATATTATTTATGTCCTAACTTTGCTTGATTCAATGGTACAAGATTTGGAACATTAAGTTTTAACTTTGAACGCATAATGTAAAACCAATAAAAATAAGAATACCAATAGTACATAATAAAAAAAATAGAATAAACAGCAGGTTGAATACGGAGTCTGTCGAAAACTCAGGGTTAGATGTAATTAGGAATTTTTTTCGAATTTCCAGTGGCTTTAGGTCAATGTCATGAAAATTTTTATATTTCCGAAGGATCCAAAAGATATGTGACAGCAGTTTAGTGGAACACAAAATTGATGATTGCAAATTTATATTTTGCTATAAAAAAGTATTCCATAAATTTTCAGTTCTTAAATCCACAGCATACGCCAAGTTAGCGATTCGAACTCAGAATTCGCGCACTGTAATTCGACCAAAATACGGGATACCTGGTGAAAATATACATTTTTTTGTAATATGTACATTTAGTGAGTAAGACATTTTACATCGAGGGGGGATGAAGCTTCTTGAAATTAGTGTTACATAAATGTTCATAAATTCATATAATTTAAAGAAAATTTAATGCGGTGATTATAAAGAGTATATTTCTTTGGAAATTATTTTGTGCAATTAATGTTAAATTAATTTTAAATAATATAACAGGTATAAACCAGCCCGATTTAGAAATATTTTCAAAATAAATTGGTAAATTCATATTACAAGTTTAACTATTTTGAATTATTATGTAGATGGTACAGACATCTATTGTAGATTATATGAACAGTTGTTTACATTGGCCCTTATTTTTATTGGGGTGAGAAATAAGGTAAGGGACCCTCCTCGACTATAGACTACGTTTATTACGGTTATACTCCAATCAGCATAGGTAGAATAGAGTAATAGAATAATTAGAATTGTGTATTTAATTAACTTTAAGTACTTATTTTTCGTTTTGAAAATTTAATGTTATCGAAAATAACGTTTTTGCTATCTAAGTGGTTTTGATTTATTCTAAAGCTGAAAATTATGGAAAATTTTTGATATTAGAGATGACACTTGCTACACGGAAAAATGTATGGCGAATCTCTGTGGACCAGAATTGAACACCCGGATAATTAATTTGGCATTAGAAATATCAAAATATTTTACAACAACTGGAAATTAAAGCTACCAACTACCTGTATAGAATGGAAAATATTTTTTACATTTTCCTAACCTTTAAATTTTTGTTATAGACTCAAAAATATTTATTTATTTGTTTGAGTATATACAATCGCACGATTAAAATAAATTATTCGACGTAATAAAATTTTTTTATTTCTTTATATTATATTTTTATAAAGTTTATAAATTTAGTCGTCATTTCAGATAGAGTAAGTGCAAAATATTATAAGATAATAATTTTACTCATAATACTCTAGAAATAGCAATAACATTGTATACTTTGTTTATAATAGATATTCCATAGATTATTTATTTATTATTACTGCACGAGTAATTATTGGTGTAATATAGTAAATACATTTTCAAACCTCGTCCTATTTGTTTTTGAAAATTTATACAAAATTATTACACAAAAAGAATATATTGCTGTAGTGTATAATTAAAACTTTAATAAGGACTTCAAGCTTAAGCTTAACGTGAGATCCGAAACACGGTCCAAATAATTTGGCAGACACTATGATGTGAACCACCTATACAATATTAATTAAAAATAATTTTGAATATTTTATATTATTGATAAATTATTATTTCATGTGGAACTGAATTTTGAATTTTGATTATTTGTAACAGCAAATTTGGTTAGATGTGATAATTTTCGCACAAATATCAAGTAAAGAACAGTAACAAATTAATATTAAAAAATGTCGTTTCAAGGTGAAAATAAATGCATTTTTTGAAAATCAGTGGAGAAATACAATTTTGAGTAAATCACGTAGGTTTACGATGATTTAGTTTCGAAAAGCTAAGACAGTTAAAAATCGCGTTTAAAATGTAACTTGGTTTTGTTATTTATATGGGTAGGGTGCATGGTTTGCATATAAAGGAATAGGAACGTAAACATGATCCGTATATGAAAATTGCAGTAGACAGGTAGTCAGATGTAAAGTGTTTACTTGTTCCTAGTTCATAAGGGCAATATTTTTGCTTCTGGTTTTAAATAAGACACGCCCATTGTTTGCGGCTATTGGTTGACGATTTAAAACTTGTGTTATCCTCGGCAAGCACGTTGTTCGGTCCGGTACTTTCCGGGTTTGGCGGGTCTTGCGGGGGAACTCCGGGTATACAGCGTACAATTTCCAACTTACGACTTATGTGCGTTGGGTAGACGAAGCGTCAATTCCTGCTCGACTGTCGAAGTGTTCGGTTGGGTAGTTCGAAGCTCCCGGAGTACGAAATTTACACGCGCTAAGTGTCACCGTGTGACAGTGTTGTTTATTTTTTTACTTCGCCATGGCAATTCCTGTTATTGTGGATCACGAGACGGATTATGAAGAAGTTATACTTCAACAATTGTTTGCTGATTTGTGGTATACTCTACAACAAATTGAACTTATACAACGTTCGCGACAAACTTCAAATCAAAATCCAACAAGGGGTAAGTTTTAAAAAAAAATTTTACTTCTTCCCAAAAGTCGAGAAAAAATGTAAAATGTTTGTGCAATAAATTTTGGTCATGAAATATATTTAAAAAAAAAATGATTAGATCGGAAATTTTGCGGTGGTGAACTTGATATTAAGGACCTGTTGCTTAGGGATCGTGCAGCCCGCTCAGGGGTTCATGGTCGGCCGCGAGACGCTGTTTAGTTCAACTACTTTACGTTGTAGTATGCAGCATCCACATGATCACAAACTGGACAAGTTCGAACATGTTTACTTTATTTTACAATCGGGCGCTTAATTTCCAATCGGGAATAATTTTATACTTCGTCAACCATGAATTTATTCAAATCTCAAAGAAAGTGATTAGTGGAATCTCCGGAATATTTTGCAACATTTCGGTTGATCAAAAATTTCATCACTCATGGAAAAAACAACAGTGACCATGAAGTGTTGAGCTTTTTATTTCCTTAAACGTATTTTTTAACTTCGAAATTATTGAGATGTGTTTATCTTGAGTGATCATTTCTTCCGGTTGCGGTTTTTAGGTCATACACCGCAATACGCACCAGTTAACTTTTCACTTTTTTTTTGTAGGTAAATACAATTTTTACATGTCGTTTTGTTACAAAAATGGCAATTATGTAACGCGAAAATTGCATTTAAATTGAAAAATTACGATTATTTCAAAAGTGGGTCAAATCATTTTTAGTGAAATTTTATATAAATCATTTTCGGACTTAGAAAATTTTTTGGACTTGGTGAAATAGGCATCCAAGTTTGGCGAGTGTGTAAAATTTATCAGAAATGTCGCCGCTGACAAACGTAAGTCAGATTATTTCTGATAATCTAAAAAAAAATTAAAGCGCCAATTTTCTCTTACTATTATAAAATATAATTTATTTGATAGGAAAAACTAGGAAATCCTTCTAAATTAATTTTTGTACTTGGAAAAATTTTACAAAAACATTCAAAATTAAATCAAATATAAAAAACGTGACGACGTTTAACTAACGCCGAAGGTTTAAACCACGCGACGCCTGACAAAAAATTAATTTTTTTTGGATTTCTGAAATCCCAAAAAAGTGTTAAATTACAAAATTTTTGTAACATATTGAAAAATTAAATGTTTTTATTACGCTTTTACTAATATTTCGTAGTCGAAACTTAGCAAAGCCGCTCTAAAGAAATTTTTGTACTTAGTAAAATTTTACAAAAAAATTTTAAGTTCTCTAAAATAAAAGCGTAACAAAGTTTATATAATGCCGAGGGCACGACTTAAACCGCACGACGCTTGATATTAATTCCAAAAGTTTGGAAATTTTGCATTTTAAAAAATCCAAACAAATTTTAAATCATAAATTTTGTCGTAACTTGTAAAATAAAATTTCTTTAATTAACATTCTTCATTTTTTGATAGTCAAAACTAAATAATTGGACTTTTTAATTTAATAAAATTTTAATTTTACAAAAAAATTGAAAATTAAATAGTAAAGTATGAAAAATGTGGATTTCTTTTTATTTTACTTACAGGAATCTAATTCTCTAATTGAAAATATTATTTTGTTGCGGTAATAAAAATGTTTAAATAATTTTAATATTTTTTTAATTATAAAAGTCGTGATTTTAATTGGTGCAGTTTTTCAAGTAATTTATGGATATTTAAAATTTATACTACGAATTTGGGTAATTGCGTTTGTAAAACGTATAGATTTACCTTTTAGTTAAATTATCGATGTCTCGGACCGTAAAAATATATGTAGATAACCAACCAGTTTTGGTGACAACGAGACTATTGGCGCCACGAGGTGTCTCTTTATACCTAACTTAATTTCTCTTATTTTAGTGACAAGTTAATAGTAGATAGACCACAATTTCTTTTTTTTTCAAGGTTAGCAATTAATTTGCACCAAATTATAATTTGTTCGTTCGAAATTTATATTTAAATCACTTCCCATTTAAATATTAGATAGTAGGGTTTACAACATGGATGTCATATTAATTTTTTTTTTTTTTACAGTTAGTGCAACTCTACCAGTTAATAATAATCATCCACATTGCAGTCAAGAAACTGGAGAAAGCGACCACGCTTACCCCGAATTTGTGAATTTGGCGGTAGCACTTTCATCAGGTTCCATATTTCAAACAGAACAACGGCGACGTTTTCGCCGAGTAGGATCAGAAGCAGCCGCTTGTGAAGACACAAAATCAGTAAAAGTGTCAATTTCCGTCGAGGTCACAAACAAGAATAGAGCACAGGTTGGTGTGATTTAATTTTTAATACCTAAAAGTCATTATCATATTCTTTGGGCTGACAAAACCGGGATATTTTGATATATGAACTCGGTTCAAGCTATTTTTTTTTTTTTTTTTTTTTGGGAAACGATAGTAAGTTTTATTATTGCGTAGATATGAGTTGTCGTTATATATTATGTCGTCATATTAAGCGATTGTATTTCACTGCAGTTTGTGACCTTCGTTTACCGCTTTATAGATAATTAAAATACAATTATATTTACTCAATTGTTTATATTATACGTTCAGGGACTTTCTTTGTTGGAAACTGATATCATCTCATAAATTTCCAATTTGCTACATTTGTAAATATAATTTTTTTGTTACAGCAGGAAAAAGGCTTCCAGTCGAAATCGGAAAAAACTTTTATATCAGAAAGTCTATTTTCAAAATTGGTTCCGTCAGCGCCGCTAAGTTGCTCCTTGTGGACTGCAGTTATTTGTGTGGTAGGGTGGCATTTATTACGTAATAAATAAGTCTGCAGTTTTTGCAATGTTCACCACGAATTCATCCAAAGCTGTAGTGATTTCTGAGGAAATTTCCTGTAAAGAAATCCAGTGATTTTGCTTCGTTATTATTATTAGAACACGTATTCGCGTTGCTATATTATATTATTTTTTGTTTTGTTTATGTATTTTCGGTGTGTTTCATTTTATATTTGTACATATGAGAGTGTTTTTAGGATAACGATTATGCATAGGACTTTTAGTTGCGCTTAAGAGTTGGTATACCACCTTTAGTGTTTGTATGTTATTGTCGGTTCCAAAGAGAACAATTGATCTCATTCAGAAAGTGCGATGTTGAGCGGTGTTCGCTTACGTCGCAATTCTCAGGAATTTTATAATTAGAAATAATTTAAAGTTTTTTTTAAAAGCGAAATTTTATAAATTTTGCTTTTTATTGTGTATATAGTTTTCATTTTATTTTAATTTTTTATTTTTCTAAAGTTGGATTCAGTATAGCCAAAGATTGAATCGTGCCAAGCAGGTGGGCGGGACGTCGTCCCTTGTTCGCTTTCGCTACCATGAGTCTGACTTAGTATTTTTGTACATTATTCAGGCGCAGTCTTGACACTGCCCTTAAAGGTTTTCACATGATCTCTGCTAGTTAGATTAGTGCGGTGCGGCGAAAGCTGGACGCGTGCCGATCAGCCCGCACCTGATTTAGTTCTAAATATAATCGTCGCCGTCAGTTGTGTTCATATTTGTGCTGGCTCGTGTTCCCTAAAAGGCCCAAAGTGGGTTTTAGACAATCTCCGCCAGGATGAACGCCCACACTGTATTTGTAACCCGTTGGCCACAACTTCGCGTGTTAATAGCTTAATGTTTACTTTTTTACATACATATATAGGAACATATATTATATATATTATATAAATATATATTATATAAATAAAATATAGAGCGCTGATATTTTTAAAAATTTTAAAGCAATTTAAGTAGTTTAGTATATTTTAAGTAATTAATTAAGAAAGCTGCAGTCTGTGGATCGCTCTTCAAAGCGTATCTGTGATTTGCCGAAATGGCAATTTATCCTGTTGCAACTGATCTCTGAATACATTTCTACAAAATGTTTTCGTTTGTAACTGTACTTTTATTCCCTAGTCAGTATAGTCGTTTTGTTTTAGGGTTGACTAGAGGTTTCTAATTTTTTTTAAATATATTTGTGCTAATTATTGTGTTGTTTGTGTATTATTAATTTTATAAACTGAGTATGCCATAACGACGCGTAACTAATTGTACGATGTTAATTTTTTATTATTTTTTTTAATTTTGTATCTTGTACATTTTTACCTGAGCTGCTGGACCAAGGGCCGGGCCGGCTGCAGGTTTCGGCCCATCCGTGATATGCCCTCGGCAGACCAATAACATAAACCACTTGTTTTAAGGTTGCTTAATGTGTATATTACTTTTTTTTTTAATGTAAATGTCAATACATTTTTTATACATGTTTATAAACATATAACTATATATTATTATATTTTTGTGACGTATGGAACATTGTAGCATTGGTGTGTTGATTTTTCGCCATACTCACAATCTGTTCTACCGACAGTCTTTCAATTGTAAACTTTTTCACTTTTATATAGTTACTGATTTTTGAATTAAATGTAAACATGCCGAACTGTATTTATGCTTTTTTTTTACCCCATCCAACATCCAGTGTTCCATTTCTATTTCGCTTTAATCTGACTGACGGTTTTTAGTAAAAAGAATATATGAGCAATAAATCCAAATTCCAAACTATTCAACAGAGTTCATCAGTTCTGATTTGGACTCAACGGCTGTCAGAAGGGCCAAATGATGCGGATGCATCCGCAATGTTTTTTACTTATTTGAAATCAACCGATTTAATCTTCGATTTCACATATCAAAATGTATTGGTAAATTACGGTTCAAATTAGTTTTTATTCTCATAAAAGTTGCTTCTGTTGATCTTAAAGGAAAAAAAGACGCCTAGCTAAGATAACCGCATTGTGCAATTTACAATGAAATCAACATCAGTTAAAAGTTGAAGGACAAGTTTGGACTGCACCGGCGGGCAACTGTTTGAGGACTATAGGCCGCACGCCAAGGTTTATCGATTTATTTGGGGTTGTTCAAGTATATCCTATGTTCTCTCTATTTTCTATTTTGAACTTTTAAACAAACAGTTTACACCATTATCTCATACTCTGTCCCACAAAACACTTCAATAAAAATACTTCAATCACAGAAAAAGTTACTAGCCTATCGAAGATCAAACCTAAAGACTAGGACATAGCAATCCAAAACTCTTAACAATCGCACTCCATTTTTTCAAAATTAATTATTAATCTGTAATATAAACCTCAGTTGGGCGATGTCCGCAGACATCCGTAAAAATATAAAACCTTGGAAAAGATAAATGTGTAAAAACAAAAGTTTGAGAGAGCATGCAGTTTAAGCTGTTACAGTTCGGTGAGTCTGGATTACTCAATGAAGTAGAATTATTCTTCTTAATCTAGGACTACGTCCTGATTTTTAACTATCGGATATACCAAATTTACACTTGGTATTCACGGTTTTTTGAGTACTTGCATATATTCTGGTAGGGATGCATAGCCCTTAGATCAAACTCGGGCTTTAGATCATAGCGGTACAGTTGGCGCGACCAAAGCATCGAACTGCGATTTAAGCCTTAGACCACACTGCTGGTGCGAAGTAGGGTTATGATTGTATTTATTATAAATAAAGTAAATTTTTCTTTTTTTTGAAGCGATTGAAGCACGATTGAAGCATTTTTAACCCAAATAGTATACGCTGGTAATTCGACTGTTCGCCACGAATTACTCGTGATAAAGATTAACGGTGAACTTTAAATTTTGGGTTGAACAAGTAGCTTTCCGTGGCTCTAGAAATTCTGCCAAACATCAATTACAGTTGAAAAGATGATATTACATGAGGTATCCCAATTATTTGGATACTATTAGGCTTCGAAAAATTTGGATCTGCCACTGCTTATAAGATATCTTTTAGTACACTTGGTTTCGGTAAGATTATTCTTCGGTGCATATTATAAATTTTTAGTGAAAACCGTGGTGAAAACTATTCAGGTTTACGAATATTACGAAATGATTTTGACCGCCCCTGTTGTAATTTGTGAACTGATTTGAATGTTTTGTATAATTTTGAGTTTGAATTATAGAGTGGTAAAATTAAAAAAATGTAAATGTAAGGAGAGTTGAAGTGGGGCTTTTTTACCAAAATGTCGGACCGAGCAGACGTCAATGGTGGTGTGTAAATTTTAAATAATTTTTTTTATGCGAATAATAGTTTTGAAATAGTGAATATTGAAATTTGATTTATTTGAAAATATTTTTGCTTTAGAGTGACCGCAAACAAGAGATTTATTTTTGATTAGTAAATTGGAGAATTTTTGGATTATTAAATTTGTTTCATTTTTGGAAGATAGTCTGATTTTTTTTATTTAATTAAGATTTAGATTTGGTAAAGTTATTTAAAATAATTTGGATTTGAAATTGAAAATTCAAAGGCGGACATTTGCAGTGCTGTTGGCGCAGATGGGTTTTTAATAGTGCAAATTTGTCTACAATTTTTTGTAAATAAAATTTAACGTTAAATTTATTTTGGTTAACTGGAAATAACATTTGATTTTAAAAGGAGCGACGAATGGTTTAGAAGAAATCGCAACGATTTAATAATTTGAAATTATGGGTTAGATCTACGACCAGTGTAATTTTTTTAGTTGTAAAAATAATTCTTATCTAAAAATCTAAAAACATTTTTTATGTCGCATATTGTAAAATTCTAAAATAAAACAGATTAAATCATAGTGAATTGTCAACATTCTAGCTGGGTGGTTCCCCGATTTGTGTGAAAAATATAAAAAAATGCTTCTAACTGCAAACGGACTCCATTTTCAGTAGAAGAAAACCTCAGAAAAATAATTATTGATAACATAAACCGAATTTTTGATTATAATAAAGGATATTTTTTGCTTATAGTCATATTCCTTCAGCCCGTTCTTCGTGAAAGTGATAATACTCGAATGATAACTTTAACCATGATTCCAATAAGCGGCGTCCAATGTATTTTACAATAACTTGCAGGTTGCAGAGTAATTAATTTGTCCGTCAGCGTTGCATAAGTTTTGATATACGTTTCCCCTCATTTTTTTACTTGAAAGAGAAATAATACTTTAGTTGCCCTATTCCAACGATCCAAAAAAAAAATTATTCATAAATCTAATGTTAAAAATAATAACAACTTCACATACTACTGAATTCCGTTTCATATTCTGAAATAACTGTAGGGTTCGGGTATATTACGGTCGTTTGGTATTTTTAAAAATTTTATCTATATCTTGACCAAATATCTCTTCAAAATTTATTTAAATACCTGGATATAATTGTTGAAAATCTTCCTCGATCTAAAGCAAAATTTTATATTTCAGTAACAGTACAAACACATACAGATAATAAAACTTACACACCACGAATGATGGAGAAATCTTGGAAATTCTTTTAATACTTTAAATTCCAACGATTTTCCATTAATTTCCAACACTATAAAAAAATATTTGAACTGAAACACTTGAACAATATTAACTTGCTCACTGTACTTGGATGAATGTATTTTTATATTAACACGGAGGTAATCTTCAATAACAAGTGGTCAACGTTTTTATTTATCCGGGAATCACCGGCAACAAACTTTGATAAAATGTGCCTTTGTGCGTTTTTATCATCGGTAATTATAGTAATGTCACCTAACACCTACTAGATTCGATCTATCAAGGTTGAGATTCACTTTACATAGCGCTTATTTTTTTTCATGATCATTTTAGTGTAATTTTAGTGCGAAATATAAAGTAGAGTGAAATTATACACTAAAAATTAACACTAAATTATTTACCAACTACACTAGATGTTTTACACGACAAAATTTTTTACTGTGTAGTTAGCAAATTTAAAAAAAAATCACTGCAATATATATCTTTATATAGGGTTTATATTAAATCAAAAGTCTACAGTTGAGCTTCCAAAGCATTGTTTGCATTGAGGGAGAACACCACAAGACTGAAATTTTTTTTATGCATTTTGTGAATGTTAACAAAATATTAACAAAAGTACATAAGTTTTCATTTTGTTATTTTGTTGTTTTTGATGTTTGATGTTTTTGATGACAATATTGATGTTTTAAAAATATCCTGCAATGAACGGAAACTGCATCTATTGGAATCAAAATAAGGGAACTGTCAGAATTTCCTCATCACGAATTTCAAAATTTCAACTACACTATAGGTAAGAGGACACTTTTCTAAGCATACTAGAACAAAAATTTTGTTGGATTATAAATTAGTTCTCGAAAAAATCGAATTTGAAAAATTTAAATTTACATGTATTTTAGATACACCTTTTAACACGGCTGCATAATTAGCCATTTTTGTGTAAGGCAAAAAAATTTAAAAATATCTCTGAAAAATGACAGAACTCACCAAGAGTGGAACTCGAAGCCATAGAACTCGTACGGGTGTCGACCGCGACTGACAACATTAAGAGTATATCAAAGTACGCGTACCGTCAACAAAATGAAGAATAGGAACGGAACGTGCGGGTTGACCGTGGCTCGACACGTTGCAACAGGGTGTATCGGGTTACAACTACCTACTTTTAATAACTTTAAAATGCCGTTTTTTCAAAAACTAGTGGATAATCCAAAAAAATTTTTATTGCAAATTTTGAAATTCGTGATGAGTAAATTCTGACAGTAACCCAAAATAACTCTAAAATTGTTAATTTCTTTGATTCTGCTCAGCCAAACCGGTATCCATGTACCTACCTATCATTTTTTTGTAAAAATACACTGCACAGTGCACTGAAAGCGCTACTATTAATATTTTTTGATAATCTTTTTTTCATAATTTATATGCACTTTACAGAAATAAAAAAATATTATCACTAAATTGATCAATTCATGGAAATAGATATCGTTTTCAGTCACTGTTGTTGTCTTCTCTTAAAAAACTATAAAGAAATTTATATACCTATAGTAAATTCCCGTTCAATCGGCACGGCCAGGCCTATAAAATATGCCGCGAGATCAAAATTTTCCGACTAATTTATAAGATACAACAGATATGCCAGTTTCATAAACTTAGCAACCAGTGATATTTTTTTTGGTGAGTTGGGGGTGGTGAAAACTTTAAAAGACACCACATTGATGTTTTCAAAAGACCCTCTCCATGGAGTTGCCGGTTATCCGCATCCGCTCTATTCATCAGCTCAACATCAATTTAACGATGTTGGTTGAATGTAGGCGCGGATCGCCCAGCTGTTTTTTGGGTTTCTTGTCTGAGATCTCAGTCCATTTGATGCAGGAGAAGATTGTGTGTTCCATATCATCGTTCTTCCCGCAGTAGTGACAGTTGAGGGAGTTTTCTCTCTTGAACCGCGATGAAGGTAGCTATGGAAGCAACTATGTCTGCTGAGTGCCTGTGTAATCTTGAAATTATCCCCGTGTTTTCTGGAAAGCCCTGTGGCGATGTTCGGAATAAGGCGGTATGTTCACCTGCCTTTAGTGGAGTTATTCTAAATGTTTTTCCATGTGTCGTTGATGTTTTGGACCCTATTGGCGTAATCCTACTTGAGGTGTATTGGAATAAGATATGGTCTTATATGCACTACATGTCATCATAATTTTTGTCAATTGTTTGTCCGTGCGTCCGAACATTTGTTTAAGGGTGATTTTTACATAATTCTTTTGTCATCTACGTCGATCATTGTAAACGATTGAGAATCTTTTTTTATACTTTTTGATCTCTTGTATTTGAAGTTAATAAATACGCTTTGTTTTAATCTGTGTTTTTTTTCGGGAAAGCCGTGCTGCAGGAATTGTTATTCAATTCACGCTTTCGTTCACCGCACAAAATAAGAAAAGCTTAATTTTTCCAGCGTGTGAAGAAAATACTGTCTTCCCGTAAAGGTAGGTAGAATTTTTATTTACAATTTTACGACACTATTTCTACGAGGTAATTATGGGAACCTAGTGCCGGCTAATCAGATGCTGGGTGAACAAAAATTTACTGTAATTGAGCCAGAACTTCGCTTCCTTTATCTGTTGGATTCCATTTGAAATCGTTCTCCATTATTAATATTTAAATTCCAGAATATGAAACATCACAAGCAAATTAAATTTGAAAACTAAAAACACAGACATAAATTCTAATTGAATTTTATTTTTATTAATCCCTGTTGAATATTGAAGAGCAGCCTACTTGAAAAATACAATACCAAAATTATTTGAAAAAGAAATCTCAACCCAAACATTCAGTACATCAAAATAGAGTTACAATAGACAGTTCAACGCTGTATGGAAATTACTATACAACTACATTTATTATGTGGTTTTACGGTTTAACAAAAAAACGTTTTTTATTTTCTTACAAATTTTTGATTTTAAAACTATTGAAATTACTAGAAAGCGATGCAAAATCAATCATCTTAACAAAATCGATCATCTTTTTCGAAGATATATATTAAAGATATTTTTTTAAATCTTATCTTTGAAAAAATACAATCACGGCAAAAATTTAAAAATTAAAAAATTAAAAATTTATTTTTTAAAAGCACCACTAGATTAAATTTGAATCAACTCTTTTGTGAATAAATGAGTACCTTATAGTTTATATTGAAATTATTTTGCAATAATAATAGTAACATCTGTGAATGGGTTTTCAATAAAAAAAACATCCGATTGAAAAGTGGTGACGCCGTGGTAGTATAGTTTTTCAGTTTCCTCTGATGCACATTAATCTAATAACTCGACTCTCGCAGCGATATTGAAAAATAAATCCAATTGCATCCAATCTACCTTTTCACTTCAAAATTTTAAACGAGTTTTCGTTTTGTTATGTTATATTTCTAAAGTGTAGAGGAAGTTATTTTCTACGAATGGTCAAAAATTTCATTTAAACAAAAATCAACAAAAACTTAAATGAAAATATTATACGTATAAGTAAAATTTACTGTTATCTGCAGGGATATTATTAATATAATCTGCTTATAATTAAAAATTTATAAATAATTTATGTCAATAGAAGAAGTCTTAAATCAAAATTGTTTTTTAATCTGTGCACATAATAATATTGACAAGGTTAATAAAATATTAACTAGTTAATGACTTCAAATTTACTCATTTATAATTGATATAAAAAAAATTATAATAATATTTTACTTAATTTCTGTGAATATTATAAACGTTTTTTTTAAGATGTTTATTTATATCAAGGTCTAGTAATTCAGATAATATTACACTTGATGTAAATGAAGTCTCGCATACGTTTGTTGTTTCCTTGCATTATAAATATATTATAATCCGAAAGCAAGTTAAGTGGACTCACGAAATTAAAAATATTCTAATGAAATTATGGTAGGATTTAGCGTAAATTACAAATATAAAAATTAATTTTTGAGGATCATTCAAAAATATGTGTAAAAACAGCTCAAATGTGCAACAGTATACAACAATTCTATTGGTTGTTTCCATAAGATTATCCCCGCCCATGATGTGTTTTTATTTTATTAACGTATTTTTAGGCATAATTTGTACTCGAAAATTACCCCTGACACATTTTAGGGTGGATCTAAGAGTTGCCGTGGTGGACCCTCTGCTCCTCTACGCTACGGGCGCTTCGGACCGTTTTAATAAACGCTGTATTCGTTAAAAATATCTCCCTAGATTGGTATTACTCGGCAAAGACGAAGATCTTTTATGGGGACTATCAAATTTTTTACAAAAAGCAATAAAAGCAAATATTTATTATGTTTACTATTAGTTTAGACGCACGAGGCATTCAAAGTGACAAATTATGATTCTTTAACCCTAGTGTGAAATTTATAAGAAATGAAATTTTTTTACTTTAATAAATGATTGAACATCTAAAAAACAACGTTTGAAAATTCCATGTCAAAATTCGTAGTAGTTTTTTACCTATAGCATTTTAAGAATTATCAATAGAAATTAGTTGTTAATCTTTAATCCAAACTCATATATCAATAACACAAATTTGTATGCTTATTTAAAAATCAATGAAATAAAATAAAATAAAGAATATTTAAAAAACCTCTGATCTAAACAATAAAAAAATTTATTAAGAACGAAAAAATTCCACTAACTAATTTTCTGTATTCTAAACCTTAATTTCGTTTTTATTTTATACACCACAAATACTATTAGTCGAGGAGCTGGCTTCAAGTAGTAGCAGTGGTTGTATTTTTCTTTTTAAAGAACTTTCTTTATTGTTTATTTTTAGGTTTGAATTTTTAAAAATTTTAAATATTTTCTATATACAGCTTGGTGAGATATCTAAAGTGTTAATCAAAATTAAACCTACATAAACAGACTAATCAACATTTTAATTATAATTCAGTTGTGGAGATAAACATAGACCGAATTTAGAGTGCTAAATGTTAATAAAAAGTGTTATAACAGGTTAGCAATAAGCAATAAACAATAATGTTACAACGTTGCTGAAAATAACTTTTTTTCTGTCACGTGGATTCACGTGGAATTGTTAATCACAATAATTAGTAATATTATTTTTGGTTACTGTTAGTTAACCCTCACCACGAATTTCAAAATTTCAACTACACTATAAGAAAGAGGATAATTTTCTGTGTATAATGCAACAAAAAATTTTTTGGATTAGGCATTGGTTTTCGAAAAAACGACATTTTAAAATTATTAAAAGCAGATAGTTGTAATACGATACACCCCGATGCCACGAGTCGCGTGACGGTAACTCACACGTTAAGCTCCCCGCTTTCATTTCTGTTAACGGTACGTGTGCTTTGATATATTCTTAATGTTTGCTGTCAGTTGCGGTCGACACCCAAACGTATTCTATGGCTTCGATTTTCACCGTTGGCGAGTTTTGTCATTCTACAGGGATATTTTTAAATTCGTTATGTGTTTATCAAAATACAGACCCGGGGGGCCCCAAATATTAAATTATTTTTCACCCCAAAATCTTGTTAATTTATTCGTGACGTCATTAAGAAGTATCCAAGTCCCAGAATTTAAAAAAATAATAACTAGTATATACCGGATTCACCGCAAAACTTTGATGTAGTGAAAGAAAATCTGAAGCAATTAAAAGAAATCTTAGAAATTTCTAGAAAATCATACATCAGAATATCTTGAGAAATCCAAGGACATCCTGAAAAATACTATAATTTTTTTAGATTCCCTACTTCTTTGGGGATTCGGACGTTTGGTCCCCGAACGATTGGTCCCTGATGTATGATTAATTCCCGACGATTAGTCTGCAGACGATTGATCCAGCGGACGATTAAATATTTAAAATTTATAAGCAAAAACTATAAATTATACTAATTATAATTTTATTTATTAAAAAAAATTAAAACTGTTTTTATTAATGGTAATTGATTGATGACCAACTCGATTTTTGTGAGATTTTCCCTATCTTCCAGGAAATTCGTTCTAAATAAAAAATTAATAAAATTTTAGTTTGTTTGGTGAAAATAAAGTGAGGCAATTGCACCTATTGCTCCCCCCCCCCCACTGTATCTGCGCCTAACTATAACACATGAAAATTATTGTTGTGATACAGAGTGTTCGATATAACATCGTGGATTAGTGGGTGGATCAGTACTCTGTCTCACTTTGTTTTGTACTGGAATTACTCTCTTATTCGTTAAGATTCTCGGCTATCAAACAATTTTAATTTTTTTTAAATAATAAATATAAAAAGGTATAACTGTTGCTTATAATTTTGAATAATAAATTGTTCGGAGATTATCGTCCTGAAGCCAATCGTCCTAGAATCACTTTTTTGTGTTCAATTTTTACCACCCATAATTAAACCAAAGAAAAATCATAAGAAATCTCTTAAATAGAAATCTGGTGTACAAAAGTTTATATTACGATTCCTCCCTTGTTTTCAAAATATGTGTTATTAATCCGCAAAATAGTGTAGAACTATTACAAAAGACAAAAACATTTTTTTAAAGTAATAATTAAATAGTTTTTAAAGTAATAATAATTAATTTTTAAATACATTAAATTAATTATAAATTAATATTTTTCAATTAAAATTTTTTTTACTGTAGTTCAATTGTATGTGCTTACGCTTATTTTGGGTATATAGTACATACATAATATTTATATGCACACGAAACTGCTAACCTATGATTTTGTTAAAAATTTCGTAATTTTTGTAAAACGAATTTAAGCAAAAATTGTATTTTCTAATTATTTCTATGCAAGAGTACCTAATTACTACACTAAAAAAGGCGAAAATAATGAGCAAAACAAAAAAGTATACAAAACAGAAGTAAATTCATAAAATTAATTTTTATTGAATAAAGTTCAGGTTTTATGTTAAATTTATTCAATAACAATCAATTTTGATCATTCTGTGAATTAATTTGTTGTATTGTTAATTATTTTTAGGTTTTTTAAATAGGTAAATGTAGCTTTTGAGAGACTTTAAAAAAATAATTTTGGCAAAAATGTTAGAATATTTTTTTTTAGATAATGCGTATAACAAATATAATTCTAAAAAAATAGAAAGTTTTGGAAAGATTTGGTAATTAAAATACAAAACAAAATAGTTACTAATAGGAGATATTAAATTTGTATGTAACCATTTGTTTTATGGTATCAGATGAATCCATCGGAACCCTAAAACCTGTTTTCTAATTTTCAACCACAATGTTTTTATAGAATAACTTTTATTTTGTGTAACAGCATAAGTTTTCTGTGATTACAAATACAAAAAAAATGAATACTCGTTTGTTATCGCTCTGTAGAGCTTCAGGTATATTTTCGAACAAACAATTTTACGACGGGTTGCAAAGTCTTGTACAAACAAACAAAATTGACCAAAATGGTATAAAAAGAAGTCTGTTGGTACATATTTCTTGTCGAGATGCGTTCCTTGTCTCAAAAATTATTAGGAAGCGGTGATTCACCTGGCACGCGTAAATGAAAATCATATTGGTAATATTTTTAACATTTTTGTCAGACACTTATTATATTTTGAACAACACTGAAGTCTGCGCATTTGCCTCTAAATTTATTTGAGTATATAAATTTCAAGTCAGTCCTAGACACATAATTAAGAGCCTTGCGATAAAATTGATTTATTTACTTTGGTAATAAATTTGAAATATTTCTTCAAGTGGGTAATCTTCAATTTTAGACAAAACAATATCACGATAGCTGGGAAATATTTGAGATGGCATTTTAACTTTTGTGGTATTTATAAATTTGAGAGGTATAAGTTCTTGTCCTTGAAGCTGCTAGACAGCTTGACGCCCGGTCAAGCCATTACGACTTTTCAAAGTTGATAATAATGGAGACCCAGGTTTCGAAACTTGATACTTTTCTACCACGTAATAAATAGTGATCCTTTCTATTTTTTCCTCCTCGGAAATTTTCAAATTGATGACAAGTAAAAATCTAAAATCCATTTGAGAAAGTCATTAATACATGTTTTTAACTTAAATGCACAAGAAATTTTTGCGGAATTATGTTACACCACTACCCTCATCACATTTAGTACGTTTCAACCTGTACCCCATATGTTCAAATAATGCGTCGTTTAAAATTAGAAAAAGTAAACATAAAGGGGAACACCATACAAGTAGATGACGGATAACAGTTACAGGGCAATTGGTTCAAGTTAATACAAAAATGGAAGTTACCTTGAAAATCATGTAAGATTCCAATTATTTGTATGTGACTTGCATTGCTTACACTTACACAAATTAATACCGTATTTGCTACACTCTTAAATAATAGCAATTGCTATTTTTTAATTTAACACAATGCCTAAAGCAATTATGCAATTCTTTCAAAAATACTGCAATTTTCCACAATTTTTTCAAAAAGTCCGATTACAAAATTGGCACATTTAAATTTATAATTTTCATCGGAAATTTCAGTATTACTGAATTGAAATTTCAATTACGTTATGATTAGTTATGGAGATAGGTAAATTCAGAACTCAAAGTGCGTTAAGTTTTTTTAAATAATGTTCCTGCGAAACTGGCAATGCAAAATATATAGTCCGAATTGATCGCACAATTGAAAGTTACTTAATGTATTCCGAAAAACTCATCAATTTTGGATAAGAGAAATTAGGCAAAGTTTAATATTACAAAATCTTAGCGTTCGCAAAATTTTAAGAAAGACGAAGTATTTGTAATAATTGACTTCGTAAGCACGAAAATCTTAAAGGAATACGAGAATCCTTTGTTTATAAACAATTGGATCTATAATAAGAAGCAGTAGCGGCTGGTATGAGGAGGGCGATGATCACCCAAAACGAAATATTAAAATAATGCTATATTTTTTGTGATTGTAAACAATAAAGATAAATATATTTAAGATAAAAATATTTAAACCAGTAACTTTAAATATCTAAACTCTCACTCTATAATTTTTGAAAGATTTGAAACAAGAGTTTAAATTTTGTTTAGTTAATTGTGTGTTTAAACTGAGACTGAAATTCTAGCGCTAAGAGTTTTATTTTTAACATAATAATTAGCAGTGTACTGAAGAGTATTCCATATTCCCAAACCATTCGATTTAAAAACAAAAAATTTTCGTGAAATAGGAAATCTTTACTCTTTCAGATCAAAATACATTTATAAATTGTGGAAAAACACATTGGGGGAATAGTATCCTTAAATACTAGGGAAATGAAAATACATACTTAAGGAGGGAAGTCCATTTAGAAATTTCAAAAAATCGATTTTTTTTTATTTTTATAATTTGAAAATATAGTATGTTGAGCGTGTACTGACGAGAAAAAATAAAAAAATTATGAGTATTTACGAAGTTATAGGTAATATAACCGAGCGCGTCGTGTGTGCGAGTCAGGTATAGTCAGAACGCTTCAGGTAAAAGGTTCTTTCCTTTATAATCTCAATTTGTTTTACAATGTGTTTTAATGTCTTTATTTAAGGAAATCATTTCTTAATTCTAATATGAATAATTTTCAAAGACATTTTCTGGATAGCACAATCTTTGAAGTTTTTCAGATTAATCGGTAAGTAACTAAAACTGGCCGTTATACTATACTAAAACTTTGAACGCGATTATCTCGAAACTACATTTTTAAAAACTGCTCGTGTTATAAATCAAAAAGTTCTTGAGCGTTTTGTCTGAAATTTTGAGAGGTTTTTTTCTACATTATTATCGGAAGGATAAACCTAAAATTTCAGATATTTCGCGTTAATAAATAGATATTTTCGATACAAGTTAGGAAAAGGTAGTTTTCCACGAGTATCGAACAATATTTTTTCTAATTGTGTTTCAAAAAGTGTCACTTTTTGACACTCAAAAGTGTGTGGAAAAGTACTACTTTTCCGCCCTAGTGCGGAAAAGCAATACTTTTCCGCACACTTGTGAAAGTGTGCGGGAAAGAAAGAAAAAGTTCTAATCTACTTTATTTAAAATATACATTAGCGGTTACGTTAGAACAATTATTAAAAGTATTAACTGCGCCCGGATCAGTTTTCGACGTGGACACTCCAAAATTAACATCACCGTCACCTAAAATTTTAATAGCAACTTGTAGTTTGTTTTGCACAGAGTGCTCAAGGTACCCCTTTTGCACCACGTTTTAAATTGCAGGTACGCCTTATTATATTTTTCTTTGGATTTCTGTGTTTCTTTGGATTTCTGTGAAATTAGAGCTTCAACCGCCAACGCCGTAGATTCCTCAACATCCGAACACTCCGACATATCTGACATATTTGCTAAATTGTATAACCTGACACAAATTGTATAACCATAAAAAAACGTGGTCACTTACTATCTATGACCTACCTACTGTCTATAATGGGCTACCAACCGCAAAATACAAAAATTTTATAGTATAAACGCCTACTATCTTTTTTCTTGAGAAATGAGCAATGTTATTGGTTCTTTTTAAAACATAATTAGAAAAAATATTGTTCGATACTCGTGGAAAACTACTTTTTCTATTCTCGGCTTTGGTTTACGATCTCGGCCTTCGGTCTCGATCGTCAACCTCCGCCTTGAATGGAAAAATGTTAGTTTTCCTAACTCTTATCGAAAATATCTATTGGGGGTTAACAATGTTGAAAAAACAGCTAAAAATTCTGAATTATTTTTCAAAGACTTTTATATTGAATTTTATGCTTTTTTTAGTTTTACAGGTTTATCCTTTCCGTTAATGTGTTATAAATAGAAAACAAATTGATTTTTTTGTTTCGGATCAATGGTTAATGTGTGATAAAGACAGCACTTTTGGACTTCGCCTCGGAGACGACAGACGAAAATTTATCCTGCGCCGCCATTTTGGAAGGAAATAAAATAAAAAAATTTTTTTGTATTGTAGAAAAGTTAAATAAAGTATTAAAAATTTAAAACTATAAAATTATTTTATCACCTTTTAAAATATTTCTAAAATATGACTGTTTTTTGAGGCATTTACATGGACTTCCCTCCTTAATAACTGCTCTCTATCATAGTAATTTCTTCTTCTTCTTAATTTAGGACTATGTCCTGTTACTACCATGATATGTATCAAATTTATATTTAGCATACATGGTTCTGTGAACATATATTCTAGTAAGGTGCAAACGTTGCTATGTTATGATTCATCAATTGCTGATTGATTGTTATTCCGTCGTAGAACAAACTTGCGAGTTTTAGATCAGAGCAATGTAGTTGGCATGACCAGGCATTGAACCATGATGGTATCTCGCTTCGTAGCCGGACGATTTAAGCCTTACACTACATTTCTGGTTCTCTTTAGTAAGAGTAATAGTAATTTACGTTAAATATTACTACTAATAAGCATATTTTTCATAATACTTATTTAGTTGATCTAAAACGGACGCCTTATCACGAAAAATCTCAATTCGATTTTAAATTAATTTAAACTCTTTACCACTGTGATCAAATTGTGGCAATTTGTTGTAGTAGGCAAATTTTTTTGGAACAGACACTCATGGTCTGGCTTCTAGATTAAATGTGGAAGGCAAACCAAAGTTTGCATGCGCTTAGCCCACATATCAAGCTCATTATGCTATCTCTGCTTGTTGTAGCGGCTCACCTTCTCTTCTATTTTCCAAGCCATTTCAAACTTAAAACAAACTATTTTAGATGGCGGTGTGCCACTAATACTGGTCATGTCAGGCCAGAAATTCTAAAACATAGATCCTCGTTTTGACGATAACGGCGAGTAGCTAAAGCACGTGCTCTATCGTTTTGCTTGCTTTGTTACATGCACGACAGATTGGCTCGAGATGATCTTATGGCATTCAAGTGCCATAAGAGCAGCTCTGGTTTGCTGTCTGTTAAGTTTTTTTTAGGTCTTTCTTATTTTGCAGAAGAGACAAAAACGTTAAGTAAAATATGACTACTTTCAGAAATTTTTTAATGTTTTCAAGAAGTGAAATATTTTGCATCACCATTATCATAAAATTATTAAAGCATCAAAAGCTTATTTTCAGCCAAAAGAGACTTACGATCATTGCGAATTAAGCTAATGATATGAAGTTATTGTATCAAAACAAAATCCGTTCCGCTTTAGGTTACTATCAGTTAAACCTCACCACAAGGTTTTTTTCTTTTTCCTATACTTTTCTTATACTTTTTCCTTTTCTACTTCTACTTTTTCCTATACACTACTGGAAAGAAGACAATTTTCTGAGCATTTAAAATAAAAAATAGTTGGATGATCAATTAGTTTTCGAGAAAACGGCATTTTAATTTCAAAATTTTACAGGCATTTTTACGGTATGTGTGCTTTGAACTACTCTTACTGTTTGCTGTCAGATGTGATTTTCGTAGATCTGTTATTTTAGAATTCTGTCATTCTCGGGGGATTTTTTTGCTCGAAACGTCCATACCTTTCTTAATCGAAAATATTATAACATCCACTCTGATTTCAGCAAGACTGGCTAAATCTCCAAATCGGGGTGGGTCTATTTTTTTAATCTCGTCGTGGATACGTCACTGCAAAGAGCGCTATATCAACTCTAAATAATGTATTGTTGTTTTCTACATATGGCCAAAAATGTTTTCTTTTTATTTATTATTATTAGATAATACATAAAATATCTTTGGTAAACCAATGATCAAATTTTATTTTCAATAAAATTGTAAAAATGGAAATCTTAGATTAAGTCGATAAATTCTGGCATATGTTCGCATATCCAATAATCTTCGTTCTTTCAAATTAATATTTTACAAAATTTTGTACTTTAGTTCAATCTATTTTAAAACCAATGATTAATTTTCTTCTTATCTAATTTCTCTAATCTTCTCGAATATCTTTAATTTAGGTAACTCCTGTAACTTTCAATTTCAATTTTTGTTATAAATTACACGTTTATTTTTGCCAATAAGCCCCCTCCCTAACCTTATTGCCAACTTTTTTTATTTCAAACAAATTTTCAAAAGACGAACTGTAAAATCCTTTACAACAGAATCATTTTCAAAGAACGACAATATATAAAGCCATGTATTTCTAACTCGATCGATTGGTGCAGTTTAAGTTAAACTTAACTACATACTACGTGGATTGGTGTAAACGCTGGTTGAATTACAGAGCAAAAATTCTGGGTTAGAATCTCGGATTTAAAAAATTTCTTAGCTCAATCTTTCGGTGTGTATCAACACGTGATGAATTTAAGAATTGGTTCTATGTATATTAACATAAGTGGAGCCAATTGACAGGGAATAAAAAAAGAAAAAAAAGATAAAGTTAAAGATAAGTTAAAGTTAAAGTTAAAGTTAAAGTTAAAGTTAAAGTTAAAGATAAAGATAAGATAAAGATAAAGAAAAATTAATCTAAAAAAATTGAGGTGTTACGGGAGAATGATAGGTTGTGTCTTTCTGTTATTCCTAACGTAACCCATTTTTGATTAATTTATTTTAAGTTACCAACTTAAAAACAATTGAAAGGTTGTGCAAGGGTGACGGTTTGGTGCGACCTTAAGGCCGCATAATCTGGGCAATGGAGTACTATATTATATAATGAAATTATGCATTTTTGTCTGACAACTTTTTCTTAACGCACTTCTAATTGATTTATTTTGAGTTAGATACCTAAAAAAATTGAGAGATTAAGTGAGAATAACGGGATAGGTCGTACAAATTGCGCAGTTTAGTTACAGTATATTAGAAAATGGAAGAAAATAAGCATAATAATGAAGTTCTGCCTCACTTTTGATCTTAACGATTTGCCAATTTGCCAAACCTATATTTTGATTAATAAATGTTTTTACAAGTTATTGATAAAATAAAGCAGTATTTAAATACTACATATAATTTTTGCAATAAATATAATTAATATCTGCAAGATGTAAAAATAAAATGCTATGGTTTGTTACCGTTCTGTGAAATATAAGATAATTTGGTATTATAGAATTAGAAACCACAAAGTGCACTTTAACTTATTCAACAAATAAAAATAATGTTCAATTTTTGGACAATATTAATTGAATGCCTAATAATAAAAGGACGGTGTAATAGTGTAAAGAAAGGCGGGTAGAAAGTGGCTTGACACAAATATGTCGATTTTCATTTAATGTTGACGGTTAAAGTATACCTTGTCACAAATTACTCTATTTGTTACCCCCTCGGGCAGATTAAAATAATAGATAAATCGCTTATCGTTAAAAATCATTGTCCAAAATTACAGTAGGACAAAAGAAAAAAATCCTTGATTTATAACACCTAGGCACGTTTAAAAATTGCCGCATTATTACCTTATATTTTTATTTGTTTCAAATGTCATACACATATTACCTACTAGCACATAAATGCATTAATTATCCACCAAATAAATAGTTATCGCATTATGAACACGGAAACGTGACATTTTTTCTAAATTAATGTGGCTACAGCTATTTATAATATTATCTATTGTATTAAAACACCACTCGCTATTTGTGAATTAGTTACCATTTTAGGTACTAGAAATATTAAATAATTTTACCCCTGAGAATATGTTTATTTAAAGTTTGACAAAAGAGGGGCCAAAATGTGTCTGATTTGTTTACATAAAGAATAATTTTCCCTAACGTAAAATAATATTAAATTGAAGCAAACAAGAGCTCAAGTGTTTTTACTTACATTTTGTTACTAATTGCTCCCCATCATCACCACAATTCGTATTTACATATCTATCACACACAGAAAGGTTTCAAAGGGTTATCATTCTTACTAAGAATAATTGGATGATTGAAACGGGTGTTTTATATCAGTCACTAACACACTATTTACTAATTGCGACAATTAATTATGGATATTGTTTGTTGAAGTATAGTTCAAATTATCCTTCTTATTGTTAAATTTATCCTATTGGTAAATGTGGATTCAACCAATTTTGAATAATTTAATTATTTTAGGGTACAATTCATGTTTCATCACCACTTAAGAGTTTGTATTTGATTATTTAAGTGAACAGTTTACCATCATCACCAATACTATACTACTAATTGTGCTATTGGTGATGAAAATTTAATTAAAACATACTTTTAGGTTATAAACATTCATTTTTATATTATCTTTAAATTTATTTACCGAATATTCAGTAAACAAAATTGTAAAATTAAACATAAACTAAGTTAAAATAATGAATTTTAACCGCAAAGTAAAGGATACATAAAATTTTATAACGTAATTTTTTATGCAAATATTCTTATTATATTTCTAATTTTAAAAATGTTATCAATTTTCATAACCTAATTTTAGCTTTACAGTTTATTCAAATATTCCAAGTCCTAACCTGTTAAATGTAATAAATTAATGCTTTTTTATTTTTTTTAAATAATATTTTTCTACGTATGTATTTTTTACTTAATGGTTAAAATTCATAATTTTAACGTTTCTTTTTAGGTTATGTATCTCAAAACAAATTTAATCATATTACTTTTTATTTTGATTTTCTTTTAATTGCATTTACAGTTTTGTATCAATCGATTATATAAAAATACTCTGGATCTGGAAATACCACTCTGGATTATATAAAAATTAATTTTAATTCAAATGGA
Source organism: Cantharis rustica (assembly GCA_911387805.1). Classification (NCBI taxonomy): domain Eukaryota; kingdom Metazoa; phylum Arthropoda; class Insecta; order Coleoptera; family Cantharidae; genus Cantharis; species Cantharis rustica. The sequence goes on from OU426883.1 coordinate 16,505,047, forward strand.
AAATATTTGCTAAAATTTATTTTGTTTTGTTAGCAAAATTTTGGCAAAATTTTCTGCTTGTCTCATAGTGATTTTTTCCACTATCTAAAGGTTTTTGACGTGACCCCATAAAGTCCTCTGTCTAACGTTACTCCCAAGTTCAAGGGGATTTTAGCAAGTTAACACGCTCCACAAATTTAAAAATTTCTAAAATTAATTATGGTAATTTATGGTGTGATTTACAAAAAATAAATTAAATTTTATGGATTATTTAAAATACGCGTAAAAACGGCCAAAAACTGTAAGCGTACATTCGATTGCTTGTTTCCATATGATTAGTACGCCCATGGCGTGTTTTCATTTTATAAAAGTATTTTTGAACATAAAACATAAATTGGAGGAAAAACTATGCAGAGCTAACAGACATAGATCAAGAAAATTAAAAAAATCTCTATAGAGCGACCAAATTCAAAAATTACGGGCTTAGAAAGAAAGAAAGAAAGAAATCTCTGGTAGAGTAGTACGTTAAGTGAGTAGTCTAGGAATTTAAAATTTTTCTAATCAAATTATTGTAGTTTATAGCGTAAATTACAAATACAAACATTAAAATTTATAGATCATCAAAAATTTCGCTAAAAGATTAGTCCCACTCATGGCATGTTTTTATTTCGGAAAAGTATTTTTGGCACTGAAGTATGCAAACACCAAACTTTGAGTACAAAAAAAAATTAAAAAAATATTCTAGAGCGCTACCGAACTCGAAAATTACAGATCTAGAAGACGCAGATTATTGCTTTTAAGTTAAATTCGACTAAAAATAACGAACTATTATTAGTTAGCAGTAGATTAGCAGTTAATTGTTAGACTACTAAGCAGTGCTGTGAACCAACTGTGGGTAGCTCCGCCTACTAAAACAAGCGCTATTTACGTCGTACACACGTACCATCAACACAATGAGCAATCAAAAACTCATACATAAAAAATCGATATTTTTAATTTAAGGAAAAATTTAAGTTTATTCATAGTTTAATCGCTTTATTTTAAGGCCATCTTACAAATTCTGCAAGAATTTTTATTGTATTCATAAAAACCTGTAAGCCAAGTTATCTTTTTTTAGGTTGGTCATTAGAAGTATGAGGGAACTTCTTGACGATGTGTCTGTATTAGGTCGACATTCTGTCTTCATAGAGAAGTATGAGAAGTACCCCTATGCATGCACCAAGTACGGCAACATATTTTGAGGTTATCTACGGCAACCGTGAATATTTGACTATCAGTTTAGGTTTAAAGAAGCCCAGTCGTCCAAATACAAGATGAGCGACAGGTGTCGATGATATTTAACGTAGCACTGGCACGTTGCGTAGAAGATGTAGTGCTTAGGAGCCTTGATTGAGCCCTAGGGGATTTTTGTTTCAATTGACCTCTTGGCCGAGCAGGAGCCCTCCAATTTTACTCTAAACCTAAGACAAAAATTACACTATCAGTACATTCTTACAGCACACATTTACAGATTGCGACAGTACGCACTGAGAGATCTAGGGAGTACGGAGTATTTTCCAGTATCCCAGTAATTTATTAGCCCAGTAAAGACGCGCGATTTTTATAGCAACCAAACGGTATTATGAAAAGAAGGACAAGAAGAAGGCTCTGGTTAACTATTATTTACCCTGCGCTTGCAGAATAATAAGCCGTAATTTTGTGCTACAACAGGATAACAACCCTAAGCACTGACTATGCCGTGTATACCTAAAAAAAAAGAAGCTGATGGTTGAAGAGTTAGGATTTGCACGACCAGTGATTGCGCCCGGTGCATGGCAGTATTTTTAATTGAAAAAATTGCTGAAGTAGAAAAAACAACGGAAGGACATTCGCCCAGATGCGAATTATTTTTTAAAAGTTTATTTGAAGTCACAAATGAAATTCGCTTTTGGACAAGGGAATACTTAAATATTCAAGCCACTAAAAATCCGAAACTTGTCCGATACGTATAATCTTTTCATGTGCTAAATTTATTTACCATCAATATCACCAGAACTCACTCACCTGAACGATCTTAAGCTTCCGACATTTGTAAGCTAGTCGAAGCTTTTTTAAAAGTCAGTGTAAAATTAATTGGATTTTTTGGACAATATGTTAGGTTATAAGTTTTATTTTAATTTCAACTTCGGAATATCACGATTACGGTTTTATTAAATTTGTTATCTCTATTGAAACTTCATCAAAAGATATTGTGTATAATGTTTTGATTTTTGAGCTTATCAAGACGTTATTTGTGACATCACAAAAGTTTCTTCTTCAGGGAAACTTATTTGTTTTTTCAGTTTTCGATTCAAATCAGAAATGTATTTATTTCTAAAATTTTTACAAAGGTAAACAATATACATATTTTTAATTTTTTATTTGGCGACATTTTAATTGTTTTGAAAAGTTGATCCAATCTTGCGCAAAGAAGTTCTTTTTATTTTTCCTATTGTTTTTTATTTTTAATTTACAGTAACAAAAACTAACAGTTCGAAGATTTATTACTGGTTAATTTAAATGAGTGTTTTCCTGTAAAACTATAAAAAATAACCACTCTGTACAAAAAACGATCAAAGTGTAATAATTCTGTAAGTTGTATTGGTATTTGGTAGTGTTCACAAAAAATGTGAATAAATTTAAAGCTTAAAGGGTTATGTCATTAATTACTGTTGAATAATCACTCCCTATTCTTATAATTCAACCTACAAAAAGTTATCCCTTCGGTATGACGAATTAACGTAGCGTTAGTACCGGTGCTTTTAAAATATAGTTTATCAAAATCAAGTTAATTTTGTTATTCTGCTAGTAGTAGTTAGTATTTTGATATCAATTAATTTTATTGATATTATAGTATCAGATAGGTAAACCTTATGGGAGCTTATCAAGCATCTCGAAGCATTAAACTCTTCTAAGATTCTCTCTCTGATATTTTAAAATCAATTGTTTTATTAAGCAAAAAATGATTAGAATACAATCAACGTCTAAACCAAAAAAAGACGTGAAGGTTGTGAATAGGATAAGCCCCACCCAACATCGACCACCGTTAGTATGCACGAAGTCAATAAGTTCAAGTATTATAATAATTATATAATTTTTCAATAAAATTAAATAAACAAATCCTAGCAGCTGCATTGATAACCCCTATTTGACATTTCAGAATTATGTATTTTAAGACTAAAATATATAAATTGATAATATTTGTAGTAGGTAGGTAATAATTATACTAATTATGCGATTTTAAATTTCGTTATTATTATAACTGTGATTAGTACTGATAGTAAATTTTGATTTATACTTAACAACTGTAACGTGTAATTCTCATTTGATTAATTGCTAAATTATCTGATTGTATAATTAATTAAATCGTTTTAATAACTAAATTAAAATACTAGATGTGCTATTGAAAAATTATCTAATCAGCAAATTAATGATTAAATTTATTAGCTAGTCATCGTCTTATTAATGAGCAATGTCCTGACATCTATCGTTGCATTAAGTAATTAAAAATTATTTGGTATTTTCGAATGTAAAGACCAGCAAATATTGAAAATTGAATAAGATTAAATTGAATAAAAATTTAAAAACTCAACAACATAAATTGACGGAAAAGCGAGAAAATTAGATAAATAGGATTCGTCCCGGGAAATAAAAACTTTATTTGAGGATATCTGAATTTTACAATAACCGAAACTATTTTTTTGAAAGTCTGTTAATTTAACTATTTCTAAATTAGCCACAAAAGTAAATGTAATAAATATGCAAAATAAAAAATACAAGAATACTATTATTATTAATTTATAAATAATTATTGCATGCGTGTCCTCGTTGTAAATTGTGCTCAACACAAAGCCATTAATTATAAACAGTGAACGCCTCATCAGTAAAGTGATTTATTAACGAATTAAATCAGAAAAATTTTTCTTTCGAAATAACTTTTTCTAATTTGACCTTGTGGGTTTCCATCAATGGACTAGAGAACTAGACGTACAGGATTTTCCGAAAATAATATCCTTCAATTTGTTGAAACATAATTATTATGTAAAGATACTAAGTATTGTCACCGCAACCCCCCCCCCTTTCAAAAGTTTGAAAGGTACTATACCAAGTGTGTCACATCGTTGAAAAGGCAATTTGATAAGGGATAGAAAACTTTTTTTGTTTTTTCCATCTGTCAACATTCAGTTTATTTTAAATATTATTAAGTGTCAACATGGTTTGAAAAAACTAATTCGTAAATAAGTACATGGCAACAGGTAACGATCTAATAGATAAATAAATAATCTTGGGAGCTTCTGGCTTGCTTCACGCAGCGTGTCTCCAGAGAGTTCAGCGCTGATGGGCAAGTAAACACCATCTAGTTAGATTTCCTAAAAGCGTTTGACTAGATCAAACAAATTAAATGCTACGTTGAGATGAATGCGATACTTCTTATTTTAGTAGCATTGTATTGAACACCTGGGTTTTAAGTGTAATTAATTAATTTCCATATCAGGAGCAGAACGTGAGTCTTCAATTATTGACTGCTAACGCTGATATTATCAAGATTTTTGATTCCTGGTCGATGACTGTGATTATCTGCGCCTTTAGAAATAGTTAAACATAATTAAATGCTTACCATGTCTAATACAGAGACAAAAATTGTTATTGGTCATTGTAATAGGTAGATGACCACGATGATTTAATTCGCCATGTTGTTGGCGAATATGGTAAGATGGAAGCTATTATCGAATATTTTCTGCTACCACAGTCCGCTTTAAATTAAGTGCGCAAAGAGCTTGATCTGAACTTACTTCCAAATGCTACAGAAAAGCAAGGCGATGTAAATTATCCAAATTAATTAATTTAAAATTTTTCCAATAAATATATATTTTTTCAAATTTTAATTTTTATTTCAATATAATTTTAAAATTTACGATACTGGTATCGCAGCAGTGTGCTTATCAAATAAAATTGTAGTACCTTCAATAATTTTAATTTTTAACCCAAACAATTTTTTCAATTAACAAATCCAAATTCTTCTAATTCCTTTGTAATTCTTTTATCTTTACTTATATTTAACTACAGCTTCTGTTTTATTTTTTTAACGTGATAACGTCTTATAAATTGATATACCGGCTGCACGCACGAAAAATTGTCACGTTCCGCAAGCGAGAGAGAGGAACAAGCGAGAGAGAAGCACGATCGGCTTTGCATCAATTATAAAATGCCATTAAAAAATTACGTCGATCTCGCGATCACCAAATGATGCAATTATGTTTCATGCACATAACGCACTAACCTATTGAGGGTTAATGTAATAACATAGTTTTAATTCGTATTATCTGTTACATAAACATAATTCAATTCAATTTTTAAATTAACACTCGGTTTACGGACAATAATTTTACGCGATTTTACGTCATAAGAAAACATAATTCAATTCAGTACATTTCATAAAAGTATGCAATTTTTCATCAAAGTTTTCTTATGACGTTATCACGTAAAATTATCGTCTGTAAACCGACTTTACGGACAACCCAAGTGCCACGTGTTTTTATTTCTAAAAATCGTTCAAACTTTCTTCAAAATGAATTAATCCATCCATAAATCTTAATCAAACACCTTTCATTTAATAAAAAAGTCACCTTTATTTCAAAAACTACAAAACTTATTAAAAATTATTCTGACTTTTTAATTATTCATACATCACGTCGGCCATTTTTGGCAAAAGGCCTTTAATTGTCTGTAATTTGTCCCCACCTAGCAAATTTTACAATGTTACAACTTAATAAGTACTAATATCAAAATTTTACTAAAATGCATAGGGTGGGTCCACATCACTTTGAAACACGACATCTTTTACCCCCGTTGTTAATTGCAGTGATGAGTGCAAAAAAAGCGCAAGACAAAATTCGCAAATACTCTTGGCGTGTTTCAAAAAAATTAATCAAAAAAAATATTATCTACAACATTACAATATTTATAAGTAAAATAAAGTTAAGTTCAAAAATAATCAAATAAAATAAAAAAGGGGGAACTGTCAGAATTTTCTCATCACGAATTTCAAAATTTTAACTGCGCTATAGTCTTTTATATAATCTTTTATATAATTTATATAATCTTTTAATTTTTATTTTAATTTATTTTTTATAGATGCTATCAAGAGCACTGGCAATTACAAATAATTTTAAATATGTAAATGAGTTTCTTTGTGGATTCAAGAAGAAAGAATAACGGACAAAGCAGTTTAACATCCCTAAGCAATTCGGAAAGGAGAAATTACAACTGTAACATTACTCGAGTATCGAAGTCGATAAGAAACCTAATTCAAATTTTCCTATTTAGCGTTTAAACAAGGAGATGTAACTTAATTCGGGTTTACATTATTATACTCTAATTTCTATTCAGGTACCCATTTCTCTCAGGTTTCATATACGAGTATGGTAAACTTTAATTAGCATATAGATATAAGATTTCACTGTATTGTAAACATTCGAGTAGTAGTAGTTCTTCATGTCTTACATGTTCAGATTGGAAATCAAAAGTAATAAATTTGTAGGAGATAATTGTTAAAATACAAGGGTGACTAAGAATGTGTTATACATGAAGCAAACAGACATGATTGTTTGGTGAAACAGTAAACCCCTCATCCAATCAGAAGTGTCTGTATTTGACACGCGACTTGCAAGGGATGCTGATGGCGAGAACAATTATTCGATTCGATAAATTACTCATCTTTTTAATCTTTTTATTTTCTCTTTTAGTTTTCACTATAGGGAGGCTGCTGTATTAATTTAATGTATTGATTCTTGTTAGAATTTTGATGTATAGGGTATTCCGATAAATTTATCTTAATTCTTCATCTATTACAAATAAAATTGTGATCAATCAAAATGGCTATAATATATAAAAATAATTAGATTAATTTTAAGAATTAATCTGCAGAATTCTTTTACGAGTGGAATACTTAAGAGATTGGTACGATGTACCTCCTTTGTAATAATTTTAATTAAAGACCATGTAGCCTAAAAGTAAAATCGACTTTACTGTTTGTATCGAATTCATTTCACCACGGGTTTTAAAATTCAAAAGATGAAATCTGCGAGCCGCATAATCTAAATGGAATTGAAACCGGTGTCAATCCCTAACATTATCTCACTTCGTTCGCCTCTCCCCCTTTTGTAAAGTTAAAAAAGTATTTGGCGTTGTGTAGTGACGGATTACTACAGGGCTTAATGTCAACATCATGATTCAAATTGTTCTTTGGGTTAACCAACGAGGAAGTCAGTCAGTTACGACCTGATAAATTAGATTTTAGTTTCAAAACGATAGCATTATCGCCCAAATAAAAAATCTCAAGCTGGTTAATCATCTGAATCTCAAACTTTGATTGATTACCAGAAGTTTTTTTTTTCCGATAAATAACTTATTGTTTTTCTTTGCTATTTGTTTGTTATTATCGGTTAACACGTGCGGGATTTTAAGGGCAACTATGAAATATATTTCGGGACAGAAACATCTGTCTTCAGGGCTACTTGGCATTTATAACTTACATAACAAGTCGTTAGCAAGAAACCAATACATGTTTTGTTTTTATTCTCATAAATCACCCACAGAAAAAAAAACTATAAATTACAATTTATTGCAGTTTGATTATTGACAAAAGAATTCTAGAGCGATCTTTATCTACCAACTGTGGAATAATAATTTTTTGACTTTTTAATTTTACATCTACCATCTACACGTTGAGCTAAGTTTTGTTTAAATTTTTTAAAGACAAAACGAATTTTGTAATTTATGTAGTCAAGTTCAGGTGTAGTAAAGTTTTGAATGTGTCAAATATGAATAAAATTGTTTTGCCCAAAATTAGTCCACTTCTAAGACGTTGTCTATGGAATTTGCCAACTTACCTTTTTTTGTGGGAAAAAAGGATTTATTAGAGCCAATACAAAATTTATTTGCTACAAATAAATATAGGGTAGATGTCGAATCAAATTGAATTATAGAATTAGCTTTTTTCTTTGGGCTAATTCAATAATTATTTATGTCAAATATTTGAGGTAATTAAATATATATTAAGTGAATATCAATAATTTTATTGAGACAAATCTACATAATTTATTTGTTTCAAATAAATTTATTTTTAATATTTAAACATATTAGCACATTATGTATGTTGTATATAAACATAACATATATAGACAATAAAATATATTGTCAAATAAAAGTAAAAAATTATTTGCAGGGCCGTATTTAAAAGGAACCCCCCCCCCCCTTAAATTATTTATCAACTAATAAAGTACTGGAAGTTCGACTGCAAACGTAAAAAATTAGAAAAAACAAAAACAATTTTTACAACTATAACAAAAACATTAAACTTGAAGTGTTTAAATAAAAATTAAAACTAAAGGGATATTTCTAATAAATTAAATCCTAAATTAAAACATCGAAAATTTGTATTATAATCCGGCGATTGGCAACACTGAATTAAATACACCTACTACTAAATTGCAAAAATATAAAAACCAAAGATTAAAAATATAAAAATGCCCTAAATATTTACAGTACTGTGTAAAAACTGCGACCACTTATTTAATTGTTAGTTATTACTCCTATTAATTAATTTTCGATATTTTGAAAAATAATTATATTGAAATAAATGAAATAAGCATTTCATCTTATAATCCTACTATTATGGTAAAAATTTTAAATTGCAATAAATTGTTTGAACCAAGCATTTTAAAGGTACATAAATTTTATGACCATCATGAGCAGCATAGCTTAAAATAAACTTCCGCAATAAATTAGAGTGGGCATTGTAAACCCATAAATTGTTTTATATTTTGTAAATTTGCACATAAGTGTACATTTATTTAAGATTTGTGAAATTTTCTTTCAATCTAATTTTAGATTACGGTTTGATGCTTAAGTGCTTCGACTACCAAGCGGAGATCCTTGGTTCGAGCCCGAGTAGAGCAAGAACTTTAATTTCTAGCCATCCTCCCTCGGCGGGTAATGGCAAACCACCGAGGTAATATGCCTTGTAAACTCTTCATAAATTGAAGTGGTTAGCCAAAACTCACTGTGGGTTGTAGCGCTAGTTGTGTGTGTATTTTACTATCACCATCGGTAAAATAAGAATTTAGTTTGTGAGTTTTATTCAAATTTTAAAATTAAAAAAATTTATTTAAAAACGGCTTTTTACAAGAGAGTTTAAATTTAAAATATGAATAAGTTTAAACTTATTAAAAATATCGTAGTAAACAAAACTTTTAAAATGGTATAAACAAAATTTTATCTGGGATAGCCGCCCCAGAAGTCAACCTGTAATCAAAATTTTTTGCTTCTTCGACAAATTACTTTCAACCATTAAATAAAGTTCACAAAAATCAAAATTTTCTCTGAATATCGAGTTCAAATAAAGAAAAATTATATTAATTTCAAAAATTAATATAACAAAATTTCAATTAAAAAAATTTTTTTTGTATTTTAAAAAATTAGCTATTTATTTTGTAATTTTTTTAAAACCTCCCCTAAAATTTAGTCTAAATACGACCCTGATTCTTTGACACTCTTTGACTTAGTTATCTGTACTTAGAAACTAAAATCTCTTATTCCTCTGCAGTAGAGCAAAAAAATATTATAGCCGATTAATACAAAGCCAATTAAAAAGAAATTATCATTTTAAAGGGATATCTTGGAAATATAGCAAAACATTTATCAAAATTATGAATAAATTTCAGGATTCAAATTTATATACCGAATGATCATTATAAAAATAGTCATTCGAAATAACTTTAGTTATGAGTAAATTTTAAGAAATAGAAAAAATACGCCGATTACTAACTAATAGTACTTATTTGTTTTAATCTCTTCCCTCCTCTCCAGCCTCTTTTATATACTTCGAAATTTTAAATAGCACTCCCTACTTTGAGAAACATCATTTTGAAAGCAAAAACATTCCTCGTTAATCTATGATAAAAAAAATTGGAATTGATGAATCCGTTTATCACTTAAAGGTAAAAATTGAAAGATGCATTTTTAGAGAAAAGATAAATTTTGCAAACCCTGTATCTTTTAAACAAAAAGTTTTACGAAAAACTAATTCTTTAAATCGAAAGAAAATATACCGGGCTACAACTTCAATTCAGTAAAAAAACTTTTTAAATCAACCAATTTCATAGAAAATTCGGAAATAATATAACAAGGTAATCAATAGATAAGTGGTTTAAGTAGTGTAACTCGATATTAATCATATCAAATTTTTAGCATGAACCAAAAAATGCACAAAACACTTTTTCGAAACTAAAATGTTTAAGTTATCACAATTGTAGAGAAAATATTACAGTACTCACTTACAACTAGTTCATCGCCTGATGATGCCATAGTATGGTGAAAACGTTTGTAATTATATACATACGGTGTATTTATATATTGTGATAACTTAAACATTTTAGTTTCGAAAAAGTGTTTTGTGCATTTTTTGGTTCATGCTAAAAATTTGATATGATTAATATAACAAGGTACATAAGTACGAAAAACTATTGATAAATTCACAAAATTTATTTTAGAAAATTTTCAAAATAGCCACTGTCATTTTAAACACATAGGGCCAGTTTTTCAGTAATGAGTTAACTTTTAGGTTAGCTAATTTGGTTTAAAATGTAACTAAAATTTTAAACCATATTAAGCCGAATATGAGTTTTTCAGTGATTAGACAATATTTTAGTTAACTAACCAAAATATTTGCTAAGTTGGTATCGGAATGCAGTAAAATTTCACAATTTGACAAACAACGTGTGCGTATTTCTGGTATTTATGACATATTGCGAGGTTATGCAGGTCAACGTCACTTTTAGTTGCTTAGCATAGTTAACTAAAATAATTTAGTTAAACCAACACATAAATAATTGGTTTAAATAATTGGTTAGAGAAAACTGCTAACCCAAGACTGAAAAACTGCTATAACTAAGAAATTTTGTAGTTAACTATTTTTATTTAGTTAAACCACGACTGAAAAACTGGGCCATAGACGAGCTGTTTTTATTAAAAAATGTTGCATATTGTTATTTAGTGCTTTTTTAGTATTAATGTGATTTTTCTTTCTGATATGATTCTGTTCGTTTTCTAGTTTCGAATTTATCGCTCTCTTTATATTGATTTTAGTTTAGCTAAAAAAATAGTGTTTATCCATCAAATTTTTGTTTTCTGACTAAATAAGCTAATATTCATGAAAAGCTTACAAGTTTCAACCGAATCTTCATTAAATTGATTTATTCCAAATAGTGAGATGTGAGATAGAAAATCTTAAGCCTGATACATAATAGAAGATTGTCCTGAAACTTTGTAGATTTGACGCTTGCAAACAGCGCTGGATAATGGCGATAAATTTGTGCTCCTTGTAATTTAAAAGTTCTTTTAATCTGAAGTGCAATATCTAGAGACAGCATTTCTTAATTAAGGATTTGTCTAGTTTTTGCAGAATGCGTTTATACAAAATTGCGTTTAATGGAAACTTTTACTTGTTGATGACAGATGTAGGATTTGTAGCCTTCAAATGGTTCATTTGCTGATGGTACAGTTTTTTCGTGATGGATTAGTATGGATTGAGCAGCCCCAGCGTTGAATTGTTGTGCTGTAGTCGTGGCTTCAAACTTCGACTATAAGTAGGTATAGCGGCAACTCGCAACTTGCTGGTAATATCTATGAGGTATTAGATACCTAAAGAACTTTTCTGTAATTCAAGTGTATTATGTTAACAGTGGCGCAGCCAGGATTTTGTTATAGGGGGGGCTAGATGATCCGAGCGAAGCGAACTGTGCTTTTTAGGTAAAAGGGGCGTGGTCATCTTATTTTCAAGTATAATTATTGTGTTACCACTGTTACCTACCTTAAATTAAAGTGACAATTAAAAAACGGCATTCCGAAATAACTCAGAGCGAAAGATTTATCATTGATTTTTGTTGTCAATCTTGCCTTTGTTGCCTTATTTTCAATAAATACTAATCATTAAGATTAAGAATTAAAACTGATTGCTAATTATCCATAGTGAAGTTATTTTGTATTTGAAATTTCAGTAAACACTAAAAATCCGTTGACAACGCCCCTACCTGCGCCCTTTCCTTGCGCCGGACCACTCCTGTTAGCCCTTAAGTATAACAGGGGCGGCATCTCAAAGTAGTGCCCAAAGGCGACAATTTGGTAAATCCGCCCCTCGGCGCCCGAGGATGCCAGACCTAAATTAACTGGCTTGGCTGATTAACTACCAACACGCAACAAGTACCTACACTAAAAAGAGTACCTAACTACAATCATATCGATCAGTCAAACACAATAATTTTTTTGTTTTAAAATTTTTCATTGCACCGGTAAAAAAGCGACTATGGTCATTAAAAAAAAGAAAAAGTGTCTGGGGGGGGGGGGGCTATAGCCCCCTAGCCCCCCCGCCTCTGGCTGCGCCACTGTATGTTATGCTTAATTAAATAATTCAGCCAATAACCGAAATTCTTGCACACAACGCGTTGTGGAATTGATACTATTCTCAAAACGCGTTGTGGTTAATATTGTTTCATTTATGACTCAATATTAGTTTTAATTATTATAAGACTATTGAGTGCATTAAATAAAAATTTAGTTTTTAACAGGTAGTTTTAGAAAAAAAGTATGTGCAATCACCTTTTGGTTAATGAAATAAATAAACTCGCTCTAAGAAAATAATTATTACAAAAATGTGATTTTTGATCGAAAAAGAAAGAAAATTTATTGTAGTATAATAAACATAAAATTCAATAATTTTAAATTTATAATTTCAAAAATTGCGATTCAGTTAACATTACGACCAATGAAATTCCTACTATATTTCTCTTAATATACTGAAAAATAACCATTACTTGAAAATGCAATAAAATTTGCGAAACAAGAATAATTAAAATAAGAAAAACAGCTTTTATATCTCAAAAAGCATTTAGATTTTCCTTATAAGTCATTAAAAAAGTCCAACTTGCCATATAAAAACTTTTGATGTTTATTTCTTTGTACTGTGACAGTTTGTATTAGATTTTTTAAACTTGAAAAAGAATTTATTTTGTGCTTAACAATGTATTAAAAAACTACCTCGATTATTCCAACTTCATATATATTTTCCTAGATGTTCATTACTTTAAGTAAAAACTTCCGTTGTAGGACTACAGAAAAGCTATAGAATATCCATCAAATGTCACATCAATTATTGTGTAGATAATAAAAATTTTAATTTTTTAAATGTAAGGAAGACATAGAAGTATAAAAAAACTTATGTTTCTTTATTTATACACAAAAAGTACAGTTTTAAATTTTTGTCAATAAAACATCGATGTTTTTCCTACAGCTTTATAAAAATATAAAAAATAAGGTTGGTAATTCGAAATCTGGAAAATTTTAGATATGTGGTGGGTTTAGTAATCGATGCAGTGTTTATTATATGTAAAAAAGTTGTAAACTGCCGGGAATGCTATTTACCATTTAGGGAAATGTTTATTTTTCAATAAAAAATTATATAACCAAATAAATAAACAAATTAATCACTATTACACTTTTGCTTGCATTTATCACACGTGGTTTTCGTCGAGTGTTAGTAATTGAGGTCTTTCGTCGTCGCTCCCTGGTTCCCTTCAATATCGTAGGTGGCACCACTGAATCAGCTTTACTAACTTCTATTAAAATCCTGGATTTGAGTTCCTGTTCACCACAACCACATAATCGTGAAACAATATACTCATTTATAAATTCTACAATTGAGGTTAGAAAGTGGTAAATGAAAACAGCTAGGAGAATTGAGATACCAAATGATTTCCCTCGTTATAACCAGAATACATGCTTAATATAAGGACAATTTTTTGTCAGAATGCAATTTAAATAGCTAGATTAACAATTTCGATTGTTATAAAAAGATACTCTTTTAACAACCAATAGCCATAACATGGCCAATACTTACCATAAAGAAAATATAAATTGTATAGAAATAAATTATTTTTGAAGAATCGAGCAAAATTTGATTTTCACAAAAATATGAAAATGAAATGACCTTTAAAAAATAATATATCAATGCATTTTTGGCTAAGTTGAACAAATTTTATTATTTACATTGTGAAAATTTACCCCTAAAGATGTTGGCCACTAGGATACCACTAATTTTGGGAGAAAAATTAGTCAATGGTGTAATTTTCAACAATTTCTCTCAGTGTACAATCACCATCGTATTCTGTAAAATTCAACGTTGTTATTATTAAATTACTTGATAAAATTACATTTCGTCCAGAAAAATTAAATTATAATAAAAAATAAAAGCAACGAATACAGATTAAATTATTTACAACCATACCAAAATACCATAAAATTATAATTTACCTCAAAACATACATGGTAGTTTGGTCACCGATATATCATTTTTGTAATTAATGTTGCTGTGTTAATAAATATAAGTTATAAGTTGTGATTTCTAAAATTCATTTAAAAAGTATAACTTATCAATTTTGTCAAAGGTTTAATATTCCAGCTGTAATTAGCACGATCATGATTTATAGCAACTGTTCTTTTATACAGTCATGAACGATGAAACACTAATATTCTCACATGAATAATAACAAATCAAACGAACAACCGATAGCTGTGCCCTTTGGAATATACTGTCAAAAACAAACGCTGCGGTGAGTTTGTCAATTCATGATGTTCCACTTATACTTATTGACAAGATTTGAATCAAAGTGTATATACAATGAAAACTATTTTCAAATGCCAATGCGGTCGTACATTTTGAGGCCAAGACGGGGATGTCTTTAGTGAATGCACTACTGGATTACAACATTCTGAAATCTCGTCCTAAAAGCGCAGGCCCCACAGTACGGAGAGCAAACTTGCAAAAGGTGCTTGAGGTAGCCGGTGTGCAAAAATCTATGACCGAACACGAACGGGCTGGGTTGACCAAATTTCAGTGTAAGGATAACATATCATCTCCCAAGTAACATTTTCAACCTGGTAAATCTCTTATAAACCCCTAGCAGCGAAATCTCACAAGAACCTGTCCCTGTCTAGAACCCTTTTTTGGATTAAACCAGGGGTCTGTGCCAGGGCATAATGGCGCACATTTTGCACCCCTACCAGATACCCCAGACAGGAGTCTACTAAGTACCTTTACTAGGTACACTGGCAGGGTCCCTGCCACGGGGTCTACCAGGGTTCCTACCGCAGGGATCTACCAGGGAAATTTGCAGAATGTAAAAAAAATAATTATATTGTTAACATTATAATTATTATATCATAAACTATGCCTCTAGAACAACGATTGTATAATAATACTATCTGAAAGTTAACAATTACATTTTATTTAATTATCTAAAGAAAGTTTGCACATTTTTTTTTTAACATACGGGGATTCGAACCTATGATGGCATTTATTGAATGTTCTGTAACTTCACACCTTAACGATTTCGCTACGGAGGCTATATAATATATTTTGCTTTATAATTTACTTTATACTAGTACCTACATAAGTAGGTAATAATAATAATTTAATTTTGATTTAATAAAAGATAGAAAAACAAATAGAAAACCATAGTTTAAGAAATAAAATATATTATTGGTAAAATATTTAACTAATTATAGTTGGCCGAAATAAAGCTTTAAAATAAAAAAACCGCAACTATAATATTTTTATATTAATGAATGATTTCTGTTGGTTTACTAATAGTATCAACAAACGTTTTCTATTGTTTGTTAAATTTGGCACAGGCCTTACTAAATAACCTGTAAATGAGTACCTGACAAATTTCTACCATGGGCATTTCACAGAGCCCTACAAAGAATCTGTGAACTAGTACCTGGCTAATCCCTACCTCGGGCATTTCACAGGCATCTACAAAGAATCTGTAAACAGATCCCTGGCTAATCCCTACCACGGGCATTTCACAAGGTTCCACAAAGATTATGTAAACAG
Source organism: Cantharis rustica (assembly GCA_911387805.1). Lineage (NCBI taxonomy): Eukaryota > Metazoa > Arthropoda > Insecta > Coleoptera > Cantharidae > Cantharis > Cantharis rustica. The sequence goes on from OU426883.1 coordinate 16,520,996, forward strand.
GTACCTGGAAAATCCGTGTATTAACATGCTTAGCATACTTAATTAATAGGCATTTGCCAGGGGTCTAATAGGAGCACAGGAAATTTCCACAGGGAAAATTTTACTTGGGCTGGATCGGGATCAGAAAGTAAATTAGCACCATTAAAGAGAGGTGAATATAAGCTTCCTAACAAAAGTGATGCAAAGAAGAAGGTTAGGTTTCGGGAATTTAAGCCAACACCTCAGAGTAATCAGAAAAAAAGGGATAAAATGTATGGACCTAAACCTGCAGTGATTGCAGAGGCTCAGTTACTTACAAAAAGGCAGCTACTAAGCACCTCCGGATAGCAGTGATTAACCGTCATAACTCTCTGGGTAAACCCACTGAGAAGGACACTATTGAAACACATCTCAATCAACCCTTAGACAGAACTATTTTAGGCGATCAGGAAAGGGCAACAGTAGTATCCACATTTGAGTACTTTGGATTACCTGGTCGGATTCCAGCAATTGTGGAAGAGGGCTAAACTGGATGTAATTCAGGCAGAGGATCTGCCCAGGCTATCTGAAATTATCATTTGCATTCTGAGAAATTCCAAAGCTGAAAACAATATCTTTACAGGGAGCCTTTTAAATAAATCCAAAACGTGTAATTTTATACCTAAAAATATTTAAGCAACCCCCCTATGCATTTCAGCTATCGTGACTTAGCAGATGTCTGGCTAAGCTGTGACTTTGGGAAAAGTCTAAAAGATGTTGTCTTAGCATCTGCATATTTTCCAATTGACACCCAAGATCCGTCATCTTCTCAAAGTATGGTGAGCACAGCGAGTTATTGTGAGCAACAATAAAGACACCTTGTCATACATAGGTTACGACTCTAATTTTCATCACAACTCTTATGGAAGCGAATATTGCAATAATATAGGAAAGTAGCAGAAAATATATTGCTATGCCCCAGCATTTTATTTTAATTAATTAACTAATTTTTTCAATTAAATATTTTCTTAAAATTTTAACTTGGTTTGCAATAAAATTTTAAAATAGGCACGTTAAAAATTATTCGATACCGGTATCGCAGTCCGGCTTATCAACCAAATTTTTGTTCCTTGAACAAAATTTTAACTTATTAATATAAAATTTGTAATTTACTTATTTTTTAATTATTGGTTTCTTCTTTCTTCTTGCTCTATTATCTTCCCTATCATATTACGATTATCATCGATAGCTTCCGTTTAAATTTTATTTTCAAAACCACTCAAAAATCTTTTAAATTTGATAAATTCAATTATAAACATCAAATAAAACACTTTCATCAAAAAAATCACTTATATTCAAAAATTTTCACAAACTTATCAAAATTATTCAAAAACAAATTTTTACACGTCTATCTCCTAGACCATTTTTGATAGAAGCCACGATAAAAACTTTACATTTACCAACTTTAATTTTTAAAGTTTTACCTCCCAAAATTCAAATTCAAATATTTTATAAAATGAAAAATCAAATTTCAGAGAAAATTAACAGGGTAGGTAAAACTTTGATTCGGAACATGACAATATATAGAAAGTAGTAGAAAATAAGTTTACCTTATTGGTGCAAACTCATAAATAGAAATTTCAGAGTCGAGTATCTGAGAATAATACTTAAATAATACTTGATAAAAAGTATTATTGACTACAGGAAGAGATTGGGGCAAACATATTAGTTCTAAAAGCTGGCATAGCTTTCTGGCGGTGTCGAAGGACAATAGAAAGATCATCGAGCTTCTCCCCTAAGACCTATGCTATTTGTTTGGTAATTCATGACAAAACTAAACTTTTCTACGAAGTCCTCTCTACTACGGCTGCGTAGATCGACCTGCTTTACAGTACCGGGAGTAATACAATTAGTACAATTGGAAGACTCTTCTCTGTTTTCTTCCGCTGAATCTCTATGAGCAAGAGCAAGCCGTAAGAGCTACTCTTAGGGCATGGGGTCTCTGGTGAAATAAGGAAGACGTAAGTGAGCAAACGCGGATTACCGAGAACTGCTCGAATATGCTGCTTTCTTTTGAATCAGAATGCTGACAAGATTCTTTCTAAACGTCTTGCTAAACGCAATATAAACTAACTGTTTTGACATACCATATACAATATTTTACAACGATTTTGATTGTGCAGATGGTTTCAAAAGCAATACTGGCTCATGTGCAAGAATATTTTCCTCTGAACTACAGCACTGTACGTAAATGGTCCAGGAAAAGGATATCTGGGTGGAAAATACGATTCAAACACATGGTGCCAACATCATCAGCCTGGTGCTGCAATGCATGTGAGCACTGAAACTAATAACAACATATAATGTTCTAATCCTTAGATAGGTAATCCTTAGTTGGGTAAAAGCACACAAAGGTAATGAAAGCAACCAGAGGGCCGATGAGCAGGTGAGGTTGGGCTCGGGTAAAAAAAAGCTCAAGCCTGGGATCTTGTGGTCCTGAGTGTTTTGTTATGCCGACTGTTAAGATCTTGAATGCCATTAAGGAGACGCGGAGACTGCACGAGAACAGATGGGCGAAAGTGGTTGTCTGTCGACAGGCGAAAGCGATAATACATTTGCCGTCTGAAAATATGCAAAATACTTCTTATATCAATTTTTTTAGAATAAACCAAAAAATGCACAAACACTTTTAAGAAACTAAAATGTTTAAGTTAACACAATATAAATACACCGTATGTGTATTATCGCAAACGTTTTCACCATACTATGGCATTATCAGGCGATGAACTAGAAAGAGAAACGAGAAAATTCCGTATTTATCGACAAAATTGCAAGAGAAAAGGGAGGGGGTACGAGGGGGGGAATTTTAAAAAATGTATAATTTTGTGTGAATTTACTAGAGGGTAGGGATATATTTAATATAAAAGAGAAATAATGTAAGTGGATGTGAAGTAAGTTAGAAGGGGGGGAGGTATTATTTATTAAAAATGTTTAGTAGGGGTGAGTTATTTAAATCAGATTGATTATTTAGTAATGAAGATGAATAATTTAATTTATTAATTTCTATAGAGTTTTGATGTGTCATTTTTAAGCTAATTTTTATAGTAAAAATTTTGACCAAAATTTCACCTGTAATTCTCTAGGCTATTTTAGATTCATAACTTGTTAAATGACAACATGACACGGTGTAATTCAAATGTAACATCTTGCTGTGCAAATTACTATTTGAGCAGTAAATGCAACTGCATAATGTTTTATGGATGTAATATACATTAATGTATATCTTTCGAATTAGCAACTTTCGTTTAAATAAATTAAGTATACTTAAATTTGCTCTTTTACAGAGCAATTTTGAATTTCGTGTTACTCTAAAAATCTAATTTAAATTAAAGTTTTTGATAAAACCATAAAAATAAGTGCTATAAATTTTACAGGGTTATTGTAATATAATTTTTTGGTGTATGAGTGAAATGCGTTCGTGTGCGTAAAAAATATTATATTTTATATCTAAATCTTCTACTCGAACTTTAAAAATTGATGTTTATTAAATTTTGATTGTAACTGAAAACTGAAATTAGCATTAAATTTTAAAATTTGATGAAAAATAAAAAAAAATCATGTTTGTATTTTAGACCAGATAGAGTGATTAGGGCATTAGACCTGGAAGGTGTAGAACGTTAAAGTGTACCACTGATTTTTAAAGATACCCTAAAAATTCTTGTTGAATGAAACAGAGGATTTACATAAATTTTTTCTCAAAATTTCGAAATAATCGAATTTGAAATATCGGTTTTTCTCGCATGAGTCGTTGAATTGTTCATTGTGTTGACGGTGCGCGTCCTCCATGTAAAAATATATGCTGCGCCTGTTTCAGCGGGCGAGGTTCACTACAACAATGCTTACAAAAATGTTTTTAAATGGGTATTCGTTAATTTTAGCCGAATTTAACTTAAAAGCAAAATCTGAGTTTTTGTAGAGCTGAAATTTTTGAGTTCGGTCGCGTTCCAGGAAATTTTTTAATTTTTTGATGTACTTTGAGATTTGTCTTCTAGATCTGCATTATTTGTTAGTTCAATTAAGCTAAGCTAAGTTAATTGATAGGAGTGGAGTATATGGTTGCGAAGCTGCCTTAATATCCTTCGTCGGGTGTCGGGGTTGTTGGCGTTAGATAATTTTAAAAGGAATTACTTACCCGTGGAAGCATCATGAAGCAAAGACGTGAGATTTAATTTAAGAAATTGAAAAGGAAAAAAAGAGGGGAGAATAGAAAAAACAGAAGGTAGGCACAATAGTTTAATTTAAAATAATTTAGAAACCTGAACGAACGGTTTCGAGTTCATAACATCGGTGATTCGAATCGTGATCTTTGTCAGTGTAGTATTGCTCTCACTGAGCAGGAGAGAAGTTGAGAATTAGCTGATAAAGTGGAAGTCATTTTGAAGCCTTGAATTGAATTTTTTCGTTAAAGATAATGCTGATGCTTAGGGTTAATTGGAAAGAGTTTCGAGATGTGATCAAGACTGTTTGATTTTGTGAGGCGAATAGGAAGTCGTTTGTTTTGTAGTGATAAATGAAGATTGGTTAGAAATTGAGAGGTTGGAGCTAGCATGCTCATTGGTCGTCTGTGTACAGAAAAGTTTCTGATATCGTATTGGCCAAGATTTGTGATAAGGTGGTTTTCTGCTCTGTTGTATAGTTTTTCCGTCCATTTTTGAATAAACTTGTGGACCGTTTCTAGGTTTGCTTTAGAGTGAAGGTATTTGCTGGGTTCCAAGTGGTGTGCTTTTGTTATTCTGCGGAGACAGATGTTTTGGACGACCTTAGATTTGTCTAGAGCAGCGGTTCCCAATTAGTTTTGGCCGCGGAACCCTTGGGCGATGTAAAAAATTTGGCGGAACCCCAAGCCGATTTGTTTACTGCATACAAGGTTGTGTATGCACACTAGCCCCTCCTCCCTCCTCAGTGACCAAGTAAATACAAGTATAAAAATTATTTATTATAGAATTATAAATTATTAGTGCTTGTTCACAATTTACGTAAGATATAAGATAAACATAACACGTACATAAGACATAAAGTTGAACTAGTAGTAAATTAACGTAAGTGTTCATAGTGTGGCTACGAAATTCTTATGTTTATGTTGATCTTATGTTCGGCTTACGTTCGTACATAAGATTGAAATCATGTTACATTTAGTGAAATTTGTGGTTTGAAGTTGGTAGTGTTTGGTCATAAGTTGAAATAAATTGACGAAATTGACATAAACATAACCTTTGTTATAAACTTTGAAAGTTTATTCGATTATTTTTTTGTTATACGCATGCGCAGTTTCATATGCTTCTTATGTTCATTGTGAACACTTTTGCGGCTTATGTCAAAATTATGTTTTATGCTCTGGTTATGCTTATGCACTTCTTATGTTTATGTACATTGTAAACATTGTAAACATTGTGAACCCTATTTGGGAACTGCTGGTCTAGAGGATGCGAAAGCCTTTGCCGGGACTGCATAGGTAAAAGTGGGTCTGATTATTGATTTATAGATCCTTAGTTTGAGAGCTGGATTCATGTTACTGTGCTTGTCGATAATTAAATCCAGTTGTTTCCAGTTTCCAGTTGCTATATTGTTACTTCTGTTGATGTGTTTTACCCAGGTGGGTCCACTGTCTACGGTGACGCCCAGGTATTTTGTGGATTTTTCCCATGGCATCTTCTTGTCAAAAATTGTCACTGCCACACTTTTGTCTAAGTTTACTTTGATTCTCCATGTGCGGTACCAGAGTTTTAGGGCATTCAGGCATTCTTGATTGCTTATAGAGGCAATTTAGAGGTTTTTAGTTAGGATTCGTGTCGAGTTAGAAGTTAGTTTAGTTAGGATTCGAGAAGTTAGTGTCATCCGCGTATAATGTGATTCAATGGTTTTTTCTTCTTTGGAAGGTCGCTGACGTATACGTTAAAGAAGGTGGAGGATAGGAGAAAACCCTGGAGGACTCCGGATGTGAAATTCCGTTCCGAAAATCGGATCCTTTCTAACTTAATTCTGAATTTGCGGTCTTTCAAATATGATGCTAGTAACTGTACCAAGTACAGATGAATGTTGGCTGAAGCAGTTTGTAAAGGAGACCGTTATGCCAAACCTTCCACACAGCTAAGAAGAGGAGGAGACTGATAGGCCTGAAGTTTTGTAGAAATTTTTTCGATATGCCGGTTTTGTATAGTACGATGACATCAGCTTCTTTTTATTTGTTTGGGAAATGTTTTAGACTGAAGATCGCATTGAGGCAGTGGCGTAGCTAGATGGAAGTGGGCCTCGGGCAGAGAATATACTAGGACCCCTAACCATTGCACAAATAATACAACCTTATAAAGATTATTTTAACTATTTTTCAAATACATATTTAAAAAAAGTAATTAATTACGCTTTACATAAAAGGTAACCTTTTCATTACGTGCTTTAATATTAGCAAAAATTATCTATTACTTCACTTAAATCCAATTTCGAAGCAGCTGTGTTTTCGATTGCAATCAATCCTAAATGCTCGAGTCGATCTTGTCTGATACTATTTCTTAGATAATTTTTAATTATTTTCAATTTGCTGAAGGATCTTTCAGCTTCTACAGAAGTTACAGGAATGGAGTGAAATAAATAACATTGCAATCCCTCCAAATTTGGTTATAATATCTCTGCATAACTGATGAACAGTGCACTCTTCAGCTAATTCAGGTAGAACCAGATGGTAAACATTCAGAAACTGAAGTGAAAAATTTGGTAATATGACATCTGAATATTTACTTTGAAACTGATCACATTTTTGTAAAGAAAAGTCCTGTTAGTTCAATTTTTACTCAAAAATACTTTTATAAAATAATCACGCTATGAATCTTCTGAAAATAGCCAATCAAATGTACGCTTGCAGTTTTAGACCGTTTTTATGCGTATTTTTGAATTATCTTAAAAATTAAAATTTATATTTGTAATTTACGCCAAATCTTACCATAATTTCATTAAATTTATTGTTCTATTTCTGAATCTGGTTACTTCAGAGGCAAGAAACTGCTTTAGTGCAATACAGAAATTTAAAAACTGGAATTTAAGGGTATTTGACTTTATGATCTTAAATCGTATTTAAGATTTATTTAAGCGTAGACTGTAAAACAGTGTAATAGGTTATTTGAATAACAATCAAGCGTTGGTTGATAAAATTGGTGCTGGTAAGCTGGTATAAAGTATGGAAAGAATGTTGGTTCTAGGAAGCGTGAAAAATTGAATATAATCAACAGTTATTTTCTTTTCTCACTGATTACAATCAGATTTGTGGGCTTAGGGAGTACGCTGATAATCAATTGCTCCCTAGGAGTGAAAAGATTACCAACTAGTAGTCAGATATCAACCCAATCCGATCACTATAATAAATACATTCTTTTGTGGCAAGACACGAATGAAATAAAAACACTCGCACACGCTTTGGTGTCAAATAACAAATAGTGGTGTTAAATGAAGACAGTCACGTGTCTTAACGCTATTTTAATCACTATTATTGAATATAGATAAGGGTGCATGTTTAAAGTGTACACTTTTTAATTCTCATTTAAATAAACTTAATTTTGTACTACGCATATTGATCAAGTGAATTTAAATATTATAGTTATATTACAGAGATGTAGCAGTAATATAAGACAATGGCGGGCATTAATGACATCTAATAAAATTAATAATTATTTTCGCTGGTTACATATTTTGCTATGTTCGGTTGTCTGTCACTAACACCACATGTCTGTATGACATTGCGTAAGGCGTAAAATTAATGGTAATTATAAGTGGAATGAACTGTCAATTCGAGGGTTTTCTATAACATAAGAGGGCGTGACATTCTGACATGTATTACTTTCCACGTTAGTGCGGTTCAATTGTCACATTTGCACAATGCAGGGATAATGTCCTGCAATATCACAAACCTTCATAAAAAGTGAATGACAGGCTAGCAAAACTTATTATTAAATTTGAAATTTATATAAAATTTCCGATACATTTCAAGTCAAAATACACTTGCATTATCATTTTGGAATAAATCAAAGTCGAAATGCATTGCTTCAACTTCATTTAATCGCACAAATCAAATACTTCTTTAGTTTCATTTTACATTAAATTTAAGTTCAAACGCATACAAATTCTAACCAAAATATAATATTAACGAATTTTAGAAATACTAAAATAAATTGAAATAAAAGAAGATTTGAATAAAAATAGCAGGATGATTTAGAAATTAATAATATTTATGGAATAGAGATATTAATCAAAATCAATTAAATTTAAATATTTAATTAAATTAATAAAAAATTATCAATTAAAAATGTTCAATTTTTTTAATACAGAATCCTAAATGTAAAGATACCAAATATGCACATGTGCATTTTAAATTGACTACGTTTTTTTAACCAAATAATTATTCTTACTTGTAATTGACTTATTTTTCCATGTTCAACCAAGAAAATAATAGTTATAAAAGAGCTTCATCTTTATCTTTATTACAGTAGGCTAAATTAATATTTCAAACTTCTAATCTAATTCTTTTGTATTATTATTTCACAAATTTTAACATGTTTTTAAATTAAAAATATTAATCAAACTCTTAAATATTCGTTTTCCTAATAATTAAATATTAGTAACGTTTAATAAATCGATACATTTTCAGTAATCGATAGTATGAATAATTTCATTATTAACTTGGTCTTACGATAATGTTTTAAAAAGAGTGTATACATATATGTTACGGAAAAAGTTCGTATACCGATAAAAGTACACATTTTCCGGTAAATGTACATTTATGTCGGCGCTTATGGTAAATGTACTGTCGTGTTTCAAAGCGATTCGCACCCACCTGGTACATTTTGATGGAAAATTTCATTTTCATTAGTTTAAGTTGTAAGATTGAGAATTTGAGAGGTGGGGGCGAATGACAAGAACCTCGAGACTTTTTGCCAAATATGGTCGCACGAGCCGGTTGTGCGATTTTGGCTCTGTGCAATTGTTGAGATTTTTTTGATTTGAAATTGTGAATAGATTTTTGAATTTGATTTAAATAAAGAGATTTTTATGCGTTCGCATTATTGCGTATTTTTGATATTTTGAATTTTGAATATATTTTTTTAAGTGGCTACCGAGCGATAGTGAGTTGATTTGGATGATTAATTTGGAAGAGAAGAAGTTGAAATTATAAATTGGACGTGAAATATTTTAAATTAGAAAATTTAAAATTATATTCGTACGAGCAAATGGTGCGATTGATAACAAGGGCGATTGGGATAAAGGTAGAAATCGAGACTTTGTTTCTTATAAAGTGGAATTAAAAGTTTACATTACAATCAATTTGGATTTGGATTATTTGTTATTTTTGGAAAGGTTTTCTTTTTTTTTTGGATTAGAAATTTTTTTATTTTATTTTTTTATTTTGGAAACGCTAGAACCCTTACCCTAAAATTATCCTAGGTCCCGCAATTAAGAGCTAACCCGAGGCAAAATAAGTGATTGTAGATTCTCTACGAGATTTTATCATAATATCACATATACCCAAGTAACACATAATAGTATATTAGACGTATAAAAATCGTCTAGACCAAACGTTAAAACCAACTATAATACGTATACCATATACGAATACGTATACGTATTTTTGGTCATGACGTATCCCAATATATAGACGTATACTGTCTACGTATATTATACATATTCAATGTACGTATATTATCCTTCATTATGCTACGTCTATAAACTGTATAGCATAAACGTATACGTATACGTATTTTTGGTCATGACGTATCCTAATATATAGACGTATACTGTCTACGTATAATATACATATTCAATGTACGTATATTATCCTTCATTATGCTACGTCTATAAACTGTATAGCATAAACGTATACGTATACGTATTTTTGGTCATGACGTATCCTAATATATAGACGTATACTGTCTACGTATAATATACATATTCAATGTACGTATATTATCCTTCATTATGCTACGTCTATAAACTGTATAGCATAAACGTATACGTATACGTATTTTTGGTCATGACGTATCCCAATATATAGACGTATACTGTCTACGTATATTATACATATATAATGTACGTATATTATTCGTATTTTTATATCACAATTATAGATTAAAAAAAAATTTGGAGCATTTTTTTTTTAATTTAATTTAATTTCATAATGCTTATTTTTTTAGGCTGCGTTTATCCCTGTTTACTATCTGTGAAATTCTAATTATTACATTATTCGTTCATTTCTGAAATTTATTAAATTGTACTTACATTTTTTTTGACATCTACGGGATTCGAACGCGCGGTGTCAAGACCATGAGGCAACCACTCTAACCATCTACCTATGAGGCTTATGATAATTTTTAGTTGGCTTACTTTACTTTACCAGTTACAATGGCGCGTAGTTAAAAAAATTAAAGCGCAGGGTTAAATGTAATAACAATATTTTATTTAAATTAAAAATCAAATAAAAATTTAAAATAATTTATTAGGTATAAATAAACACGTTTTGTTCCTGTTCTTCGACGTTGTCTGTAAAATCAAAGCATGGCGACAAGGTTTGATTATTTAGCAAATTATCAATAGTATTAATCTTAGAGATATTACATGTACTCGTAATATCAATAGGATTATCTATCACTTCTTTTTCTTTATTGGCATTAATTTCACATTTTTCATTAGATCCGTTGTGATGTGGTTATGTTTATAACAAACGTTTACTAAACATATATCGTAGACCAAAAATATACTATTTTAAATATGGTAAATTTATACGTATAATCTACATCTATAATACGAATTGTTTAACTGAAAATTCTATCTTTTCTGCTTCAAATTTATAAAAAAGTAATGTTGAGTCTTTACGTTTATAACAAACGTTTATTAAACATATACCGTAGACCAAAAATACACTATTTTAAATATGGTAAATTTATACGTATAATCCACATCTATAATACGAATTATTTAGCTGAAAATTCTACCTGCCATGCTTAAAATTTATAAAGGAATAATGTTAAGTGTTTACGTTTATAACAAACGTTTATTAAACATACTAGATTTTGCTCCGTTGATTTTTTGAGTATAACTTTGTGCAAGTACTTTTGCAATTACGATTTTATTTTTGAGTTTGTTATTGGAAAATTTTGTTCAAAAGTATTTTGGTCGGAAGGGACCGCAAAAAAGTTGAAATTTTATGAGAAGATTGTTTTTATTTAATTAAAGTAATTATTTTTTTGAGCGATTTTTCTTTATTTAAGTTTGATATTCAAAGAAAATTTTGATTTTTGTGAACTTTATTTAATGATTTAAAATAATTTGTTGAGGGAGCGACAAATTTTGATTACAGGTTTACTTCTGGGGGGTCCGGGGATAAAACTTTTGTTTGTGTCATTTTAAAATTTTTGTTTACTACAATATTTTTAATAAGTTTAAACTTATTCATATTTTAATTTTAAACTCTTTTGTAAAAAACCGTCTTTAAATAAAGTTTTTTAATTTAATAAAAATCACAAACTAAATTCCTATTTTACGGATGGTAAATAAATTAGGGTATTCACACTCTCTGGTATATTTAACACGTGGTAAATTTACCACACATTTATATCATATCTGTGAACACACCTCGTGGTATTGAGTGTTGGTATTTTAACTTTAATCCTACTTTCAGCACAATCAGCTGTTATTATTTTTGTAAGTAGTAGTTACTTTAAATCAGCTGTGTGCACTTCGCCATATTAGAAGTAAAAATACAACAACGCAGAAAAGCGGCGCACTGGTTTAAAATGATAAAATTTTTTCGAAAATTAGTTAGGATTGCAATTTATTGTAAAAATGTAAAATCATATAAAGTACTACATTCTAGATAAGTGTTGTACGTTTAATATTTAAAAATGTCATTTTACTGATATCTTGCCATTTTTATAATGTAGAACACCCAAAAATATTTTTCACGAGCCGTCACTGCATTATTAACATGTAAACAAACACACAGAACTAACGTAAAGCCAGCGTAAAGCAAATAAAGAACCAATATGGCGGCGATTAGGTTTCAATGAGCGAGAGAGATTACCCAAGAATGCTATCTCTCTCTGCGCAAGAACATACCTTCTCTAATAGTACCATGTACCATACTAGAATTACACGGTCGTGGGCTACTTACGAATACCACGAGGTATGGTATTTGCTCTTATGGGAGTTTACTACACAGTCAAATAACACCCTGGTAAACGTGATATATTTACCACGGGATATACCAGAGAGTGTAAATACCCTTGTTGTCAAAACGAAAAACTAAATTACACGAAAATATAAGACAATTTATGGGTTTGCAATGCCCACTCTAATTTATTGCACAAGTGTTGTTTTAAGCTATGTTGCCAATGATGGTCATAAAATTTATTTTTCTTTTAAAATTTTTGGTTCAAACAATTTATAGCAATTTAAAATTTTTACCATAATAGTAAGAATTAAGATAAAATATATATTTCATTTATTTCAATATTACTGTAAATATATAGCACTTTTTTAAATTCTTCATCGTCAGTTTTTATATTCTTGCAATTTACTAGTAGGTGTATTCAATTCAGTGTCGCCAATCGTCAAATATTAATAGGAATTTCCGATTTTTTAATTTGGGATTTAGTTTATTAGAAATATCTTTAGCTTTAATTTTTTTAATACTTAAATGTTTTTGTTATTAGTTGTAAAGATTTTTTTTGTTTTTTCTGATTTTTTTACGATTGCAAGCGGACTTCTAGTACTTGATAAATAATTTCGGGTGGGGGGGGAGTTCTAACCCCTAAAACCCCACCCGTAAATACGGCTCTGTAAGTGTTTATGTTTATAGCAAACGTTTATTAAACATATATCGTAGACCAAAAATATCCTATTTTCAATATGGTAAATTTATACGTATAATCCACATCTATAATACGAATTGTTTAGCTGAAAATTCTACCTTTTATGCTTAAAATTTATAAAAAAAATAATGTTAAGTGTTTATGTTTACAACAAACGTTTATTAAACATACACTAAGCGCACTAAAAACCCTCGCACCTGTATTTTTTTAGGTTTAAGATATTTTAAGCTATTAAAATAGAATATTTTAAACTATGAAAATAGAATAAAATAGCCATACAGTCATCAGACTGTCTGTACATAATACAGTTATCCCCTTCATTGTGATAATTTTAAAGTGCACCCTCAATTATCTAAAAATTACCTGAATGCTGGTTTTAGTACAGGTAATAAATTTAAGTGATAAAGAATTAAAAAAAAAATTGTTATTAATGAAAACCATAGGAAACAGGTAAAAATATTGTAAAAATGCATAAATGAACTGATAAATAAATATAAATAAATAAAAATTAAATAAAAATTCAAAATCAAAATTTTTTGTTACAGGGAGGGTCAACGATATAAATACACTATTAAACAAACACTATTCTTCAATATTTTGTAGCACCCCTTTTTGAGCGTATTATTACAGCAATCCTGTTGAGCAAAACTAAAATACAAACTAAAATTATCTTAAAAACCTAAGCTATTACCAAAAGGGCCATAAACAATGTTCCTTAGGTGTAAAAGATTAAACTTTTCAGGTAGCAGGTAAAAGTTCAAGTGCGAGGGTTTAAGTGCGCGTAGTGTATATCGTAGACCAAAAATATACTATTTGCAATATGGTAAATTTATACGTATAATCTACATCTATAGTACGAATTGTTCAGCTGAAAATTCTACCTTTTATGCTTAAAATTTATAAAAAAATAATGTTAAGTGTTTATGTTTATAACAAACGTTTATTAAACATATATCGTAGACCAAAAATATACTATTTTAAATATGGTAAATTTATACGTATTATCCACATCTATAATACGAATTGTTTAGCTGAAAATTCTACCTATCATGCTTAAAATTTATAAAAGAATAATGTTAAGTGTTTACGTCTATAACAAACGTTTATTAAACATATATCGTAGACCAAAAATATACTATTGTGAATATGGTAAATTTATGCGTATAATATACATCTACTAAACGTATTGCCTAGATCAAAATTCTACATTTGAATGTAAGTTATATTTTAGTATATAAGCATCGTATAATATACGAATATTTTAAGTATAGTATATAAAGTGTATACGTATATACGTATATTAGACTTACCAAAATTAGACGTATACCAAAAATATACTGTTTATCCCAAAAATATACGTATATTATACGATCGTGTGTTACTTGGGTACAATGTACTTTTTCCCAATAAAAATAGGAATATCTGCACATATACCAAGCGATGTTAGAAAAAGTACATTTTTTATCTTTCATCATTTATTATTATTTACTATTAAGTAAAACACAAACAAAACTCAAAAAAGAAATAAAACCAGAAAATACCAACTACAAAATAATATATTTAAAACATTAATTTTAGAAATTAATTAAAAAATTATTTAATTTCGAAAAAATTTTAAATCCTATATAATTATATAAAATCCCAGCTCACTCCTGCCACGGCGTGTCATATTTTTAACAAATTTTTTAGAGAGGCGCATGATAGGAGCGTGGTTAACAACAGAATTATTCAATAATAATTTTTGATTCATTAAAAATAAAATATAATAAAGGAAACCGGAATTATTTCAAAATCAAATTCGAAAATGACGATGACCAACTCCGATGTCGAGCTTATTAGAAAAGTCAAAATTTTAATCTTGGACGAAGTTACAATGGCCCCGAATAACGCACTAAATTGTATGAACAAACTTCTTCAAGAGATTATGAAAATCACCAAAGCTTTTGACGGTAAATTTTTAACTCTTGGTGATAATTTCAGACAAATTCTTACTGTCGTACCTCATGAAAAGAGGTAAGAAATTATTCATTTCAGCATTAAATTTATTGATCTGTAGAGTAAATTTAAAGTATATTGAAATTAAGTCAAAATGTCCGGTTCGTTGAATCGGCATTCAATGATTGGCTGATAAAGTTGGGCAACGGGGAACTTCCAAACGACAAAGATCTGTCTGAAGAGATAATTGAGATTCTGCATAATTATATAATGCGAAACTTCCCTTATCTAAGAAATTTTTGGAGTAAGCCTTAATGCTGATGACTTGAAAAAATATTCCAAAATGGCAATACTTTACCAAAGAAATATTGAATTTAATGCAATAAACGAGAAAGTTTTGGACCGTTAAGACGGCAGCATGTTCGCTTATCTAAGTAGTGATTCCATTCCAAATGCAGATTTGCCATTTCTTTTAAGGCAGCGACAGTTTCCAATTAAAATTGTCTTTTCCATGACTATAAACAAGGCTGGGATAGACGTTAGAAAAACTGGTAATATATCTGCCCGAACCGGTGTTTAGCAACTGTTATCTCTATGCAGCAATGTCAAGAGTACGGAGATTTGAAAATTAAAATAGTCGATGAAAAAGAACAAGGGAAATTGATTCAAGGTTCATAAACAATTTACACGAAAAATATTGTGTATAGACACTGCTAAAGATTTTGGGAACTGTAAAATTTGGTTAATAAGCCGAACTGCGATATGGGTATCATAAAATTTAACGTTACCATTTTAAGATTATATTGAAAGCGAGTTTAAAATTTGAAAAATTATAAATTTAATTGGAAGAAACAATATAATAAATAATTTAATACACCCCCAGGGTGAATTACACATCAATTGTCGCATGCAACTTGAGGCTTCCAAAAAAAGCAACATACTTTTTGACCCTGAGAAACCTGAGATATTAGAAATAATAAAATTTGTAAAGAAAATAAAAACAAAACCGAAAAAATAGAACAAGAAGATAAAATCTTTGTCTCGGGTGAATAAATTTGTCACCAAACCATAGCAATATATTATGTAATATATTTATATTTATATAATATAATATAATATAATATAAATATAACTAATAACTCTTTCGTAACAATACTACTAAAAGTTAAAAATTTATTTAATTTTCAAAGTTAAATTTCGGGTAGAAATTTCTTGGTGAGCTGATTGACACCAATTTCAGCCTGTAAGGATTTTAAATTTACATAATTTTGTTGATTGTGTCTGTAATTTATTATTTCTTATTTTAATTAGAAACATAGATAAACGATTTGCTTTATTTCTTATAATTAATACAAATATGTTATCTTATAAATTTTTTCGTGCAAGGTTTCTAATTAAATCCTTGATCGTTGATAATACCACAAATTATAGTAGAAAAACAATTAAATTCAGGGATTAGATAAAATGCAAACTTTTTCCTGTAGGAAAGAAATCGAAGCTATTGTTTGGTTGATTTCACAGTACTTACCTAATTTTTCCTATAATCAAACGTTTGATGTGTGCGACAAACATCCTGTATGATAAACAGTTCGACGAAGTAGACTAACCTAGCATTTTTTAGATAAATTTGAAGCCGACATTCATAATTATAATCACCCCATTTAACTTTTCCAACTATTGTCTTGGGAAGTCTGATAGCAAAACTTTTTATTTATCAAAATAATTGCAATAAAAGATATTTATTGTGTTATTTTCTAAGTTAACGTCACAGTTGATTCCGTCTAAATACTGTTACCAATAACGGAAGTAAACAAGCATTGTGGATGTTGCATTTTTATAATATTATTTTAGATTGATAAAATTTGTAATACATAGTATACATTCTGTTGCATAGAACATAGAAGTATACTCTTGGAAACAACAACAAAAATTTATTTTTCAATAAAAATAAAAAGTTTGTAAATTTAATTCTTGTTTTGTAGCTGCTTTGTTTATTATTTTTTGATTTTTTGTGAAATAGATTGATTTTAAAAAAAAATTTACTAGACAAAAGCTGAAGTCCGTTAAATTTCCTATCCGGAATGAGGCGTCAGTTTTTTTGTTTCGTTTAAAAGATAAAAAGTTTTAAAAAAAAAAAGCTCGAATTTTTCAACATTATATGCTTACTACTAAAATTCATAACTCTAAAGCCATTGATTTTAGTAAAAAAAATCTAGTTTGTAAATTCAAAAAGTACTAAACCATTTTTACTGAAAAATTAATATTTTAGAGGCTATGACCATGTGAAGGTGGAAAATTTAAAAAGTGCTAAAGAGGTTTAACTCTTGAGAATTTGAATTTAAAATAAAAAATTTTTCAGAAAAAGTAAAAAAATTTGATATTATTAATATCGAGTTACACAAACCTTAACCACATATCCACCGATTACTGTATTTAAAAGCCCGTCGTTAAAAGTTGACTCGAATTTTGGGTCGCCGAATTGACCGTCGCCGAATATATGATGCCGAATCTCTTTCGCCGAACTGCGGTCGCCGAAACGACGTACACCGTTCCAGATCTTGGTCTCCTTTGTAGAATCCTCCTTTTCCACCTATTATCCCTCCATCTGGCCATGTGTCCTACCCAATTCACTTCAGCTGGGATGCCCTTTCTACTACATCTTTAGCCTTGTCTGTTCTCTGTTTCATTAATTTTTCTTATTATCTCTTAGAGTTTTGTTTAACATTTGTCTTTTCATTACTTTTTGCGTAACTCAAAGTTTGCTTGAGATGAAAAACTATCTTTCCCTTGCGGAGAAGAACAATCTGTATTCTACACGCTGGATAATAAAAACTAACCAGCTTCTCTATGGTGTAGAGAACCCTAAGTGATGTTACAACTAGCTGATTTGATGCAGTTCGAATAAACCTTTCTTGGCAAGTCCAGCTCTGCAAAAAAAACACACATAAAAATAACAGATTATTATTATTATTATTAACGGGCTGTGGTGCAAGTTTATGAAAAAAAAATAGATGGCTGGGACTCTTTAAAGAAAGCCCAGCAATTTCTTCCTTCCCACACGGTTGAAAATCGAAATTTACCAACCTTTTATTTGGTGAGGATACCCAAGATAGAAAAAACTAGCTCTTTTCTTTGCGGAAGCCAGGGGTGAATCCGACGTAACTGCAACAAGTTTGCATTCTCTCTTGTAACAAAAAAAAATTATTGGTAACTACTTAAAATCAAACTCTTTTCTGACTCTTTCTGACTCTGACTCTTTTCTCTAATTCCCCGCACTTCTTTTCTTTTATCTCCCCGTCATGCGACCAAAATCGTCTTGCCACGAAATAAATTTCCTATCATTAAAAATGCAAATACGAGATGTGGCCAAAAGAATATAACAAAATTCAAAATTTTGTTACAAGATCCCACTGAACTGAAGCTCAAGCTTATTGTGCACCCATTCCGAGTAACAGATATTTATTTAAAGTAATATCAAAGATTATACCATCTTGGGGGACTTCTGGCCTACCATGGCCAGTGTCCGTAGCACTCTGCCTTCCAAAGTTCTCGAGTTCATCCTCGATGTGGGATGCTTGGAGAGTGAGAGAGGCGGTGGGCTGCTGATGAAACCCGGAGGCAGCATAATGGGCCCGATGTGCGGCCTGAGTGTGTGCGAAGCAATTTGCCTTCTACAAGAAATCCAGATCTCAATCCAGATCAAAGATTATAAAAAATAGATGTGACTTGTGATTGCACTTGTATAATTATTGGTGAAGATGCCCTCATTGAGCATACGCAAAAAATCGTATCAATTACTCAACACTTGGTCGTGTACGTTGTCGAACATACGTTAAAGGTCACGTAAAATGTAATACACATAAAAAAATAACGTCAACTGCTCTTTTAAAAATTTCAGACCTAAAGATCAAAAGTAATAAAAACTTACTCACCACGATAGCTATCGATGAGTTTACACAATCCAACTTATACAATCAATACCCCGAAACTACAAGTCTGGCAGTAAAAATGGAGCACAATCAAAAATCTTCGCTTCGTACCACGAACCAATGGAGATGATGGTTCAACAACAAACTCAAGCAGTTCAGGTGCAGCTGCCGCACACTCCTCCAGAGAACCTTTGGTGTCGAGCCTTCGAGGCAATCGTAAAAACACGGCCAATAAGCCACATCAAAATTTAATGATACCAAGATCAAGGTACTCGATGGTATCAGCATCGTTAACATAATCCAGAAAAACAACGGTCATAAGGTGATTAAAAATAGGCGAAAAAAGGTAGTAAAAGTTGGTAAAAAGTTAGTAAAATGTGCTTCCTAACTAAATTGAATTTTACCTGCACTTGCAGGTTGCAAAAATCCAAGTCAAAATGTCGCATAATTATCTCTCGATCTTGCACAAATTCCGTGTGCGCATGTCTTGGGGGACCAAACAAAATAACAAAATTTTGTTACATGCTCGCATTGGATCTTGTTAAGCTCCAAGTTTCTGAACCGTGCTGCCATTCATTAAATTGTTTGCTTCGTTTTAAATTTGGTTTTCTAGAAATCTTTATAATTCTCTTTTATATATAATATAGGGAAACCAGGGAAGGTTGATACTATGAGAGAATTGATACATCAAAAATTGATGCTAAAATCCAGATTCAGATTAATGTGTTAAATGCATTTAAAAACAACAAAAAACAGGACAAGCATGAGATAAGATAACTCATGATCTGAAATTACACGAGAATTTAACACAAATATGAGCAAGCATTTCTGAGAAAATAGCATTTAAAAGTTTTTAATTGCAATACTTCAGCTTCAATACTTCAACAATACTTCAACAATAAGCAAAAGATTCTCTATCTGATGGTCCTGGAAGGTCCTAGGTTCAATTTCTCGTTTTTTCAGATATTTTTATACTTCTTCTTCATGTGCCATGTCCGGTTCTCCGGACGTTGGCGACCTCTCTGCTATGTCTGTGTTGTGCGTTTGAAGTACTATCACACACATAGGGGACCTACTGCTTAACGCGGGCTCCAAACCGCGGGAAGTGTATACACTTCGTCTCCAGAGAGGATGTACCAGGCAGATTACACCTTGGTGGTTTGCCATTGCCTTCCGAGGGGAAACGGTCAGAATAAAGTTTTACTGAGCCCGGAGTCGAACCAGGTATTCAGCATTAGCAGCAATGCACTTAACCGCTCTAGCTGACGACCGTCTAGTATTTTTATACAGATTTTTATACAGATACACTGAAAGAAGAAAGAAAAACAACAGAACGAACAATAATAAACGCGGACTGTGCAGAAATGGTTTAATGATAAGTGCAGGGGGTACACAGGTTGAAGAGAAAGACAAGTATGAAATAATTTAGAACAAAAAAAAACGATTTCTGGGAAATTTTTAGTTGGAAACTAAGTGAAGCCTATAAAATACTTATGTAAGAAAAACAATTTATTTTAAAAATGTGGAAAATAAAGTTTACTTTTGAATAATCCTGTTAATTTCAAAATAATACTTGTCATTAAAATATGAACAGGATACTTTATACTCAAAGACAGGCTAGAGGAAGAGTCAAAAAAATATTTTGGGTTGTGTGCTAAAATGAAGATGCTGTGTCGTAAGGCAGGCTTTATTTCTAATACTAGTAGGGAACTGAATATTTCCGAAAAGTAAGTTTTCTAAGCTAGACAAACAGTATCGGTTATGATGAGTTAGTCAGTTTTACGGTATTGTACTCTTAAAGTGTCTTATCCACTATGAACATTGACAATTATAATAGCTCATTTAATTTTTTTAACTGTCTATCATAGCAATTCTGCACACATAATTTTGTCTATTGTTTTAAGCACAGTCATGAAATTCTTCGTCGTTCAGACTCTCTTCTGATTCTAAGTATTTTTTGCAAAATCAGTTGGAGTATGAGATATTTATTGCGTGACCAAGTATCGGAGGGTTTTTCTTCTGCTGTTGTTCTTATTGCTTTATCTTTTTGTATTCGCTGTACAACTGTTTAGTTGGTTGCACTATGCATAAATCTCTAACAATATTTTAAATACTTCGAGATGTGTGATTCAATCTTTGGTTATGTTCCATGCTTCTACGCGTAACTGGCCCCATTTGAGTAGAAAGCTAACAAGTCTGCAATTTTAATCTTCATGCCTTAAAAAATTTTCCATACATTATCGCGGTACTAGGACACACACCGGTATTAATCATTTAATACCTCAAAGATGTTGCCAGTTTTTATGAGGAAGACACGGTCGAAAAAGCCAAGTGTACTTAATCGAAGATCAAACCCACGACTGCGATACAGCAATTTAACACTCCAAGTGCTAGCTCACGACCGTGATCTAAAATTTTTATAGTCGACATAAGATAATTGGAGGTTATGAGAAAGTGACAGGTCAGTGCGGCCTTCTAGTCATGCAACTTGGGCAATTGAGTACTATTTATAAACAATTCATGTTTTTCCGTAATGCATCTTTGATTAGTTCATTTTAAGTTAGTATAGGTAATTTTAGAAAATGAAAAGTTACGGGAAAGCGGTACCAATTCAGAAATTATTCTCCTTCCAAAGAGTCTAAATGATATTCCCCCCCTAATTCCCCCAGTGAATACTATCGTGATATAATTGTATGTATTTGTACTGAAAGAATAAAAGCTTTTTATTTAATAAAATCAAATATATATGTATAGTACCTTAGAACTGAAGATTTTGGAGGTATGGAATCTCTCCCAATACTTCTGTGTTTGAATTGTACACGTTAGCTTCTTTTCTTCAGTTTTGGAAGACAGTATGTAAATTTTCTTTCGGGGGGGGGGGGGGTACCTCAATATTTCAGTATTACTTCAGCTGAAGAAAGGACGGTTACAGTTTGATGCTTAAGTGCTTCGACTACCAAGCGGAGATGCTTTATTCTGGTTGTTCTCTCTGGGCGGGCAATGGCAAACCACCGCGGTAATCTGCTTTAAACATTATTCCTAAAACGAAGTGATCAGCCAAAGCCTACTGTGGGTTGCAGTGCTATTGTAATAACCTCAGCTGGGGAGTTTTGTATACGCACGTGTATAATCTTCTGGAGAGTGTTTGTGTTACAATGTTTGCCGAAAAAAATAGGTTTGCCAGTAGAGCACAATGAAAGATAGATGTAGATTTTAAACTATGCCTCGGTTGAGCTAGAATTTAATTAATTAAGACTACTACTGTTATTTATTAGTAATTTGATCTTATATTTTTAATTTTGCAAATGCACTAACTATAAATTTGTTATATTACTTGAATAACATTATCTTATAATGCAAAATGCATAAATGTAAAATGCACGATTCTCGTAAATAATCTTTGTTCTTAAATTAGATTTGTAACAAAATGGAAACTTTTTATAACTTTAATGACATCCACAGTTCATTTAAGGGAGGTTTTGTTGTTTTTTTTAGATTAAAACAATAGTTAAATTATAAATCATAAAGTCTGAGTAATTATTCAAATTAGTGTACTTTTACAGCATTTATTAATCTAAGTAAAAACTACTATGCAATTACTTTGTTCATATCACGAGTTAAATCTTATGTAAAAATTTAAAATGCCTTATAATTCAAATTTGACGTATATATTACCATTTCAAACATTGACTAACAATTTTTTGTGATATAATTAAACCCTTTCGTAGATGGAAACACTAATTATTAAAACTTATAATAATATGTTATTAATTTAGAGCCCGTATTTATAAAATACAAGGACCTCAAGTATTTAAGGTGTACAGGATGGTATCTAATAGATATAATTTTAAATAGAAAATAACTTAAAAAAGTTTTAGAACTTTTTCGTAAGTATTTTTGTGGCATTTAGTAGTATGTGATGTTATAATAATTAAACTTAACAAAATGTTAAAAAAATAAAATTTTTAACTGTTAAGTACAGAATACATACTACAAAAAAAACATAATATTTAAAAAACGCTAAAATGACAATAATTCCCATTTAACAGGGTTGAACTTAGAATAAACAAGAAAATAGAATTCTGAAAAAATTACGCTATAAAATAAAATAAAAAACTCTGTAAAATAATATAAAGGCCTCTATTTCACGATTATTATCGTTCCTCAGTCATGTATAACAGTTAAATTAACAAGTGAGAGCAAATATACCAAACAAAATTGAAAACATTTAAAATTTAAAAAATCAAGAAATTAACCAAACTTTAAAATAAATGTTGCGCTTACCAAATAACCAAACTACTAGAAGAGTTCACGTGTCTAAACGAAATTTTAGGTTAAGTAAAATTAGTTAAGTAAATAGGTGAAAAAGATTCATTTTATTTACTTAACCTAAAATTTCATTTAGACACGTGAACTCTTCTAGTTTGGTTATTTCGTAAGCGCAACATTTATTTTAAAGTTTGGTTAATTTCTTAATTTTTAAAATTTTAAATTTTTTCAATTTTGTTTAGTATATTTGCTCTCACTTGTTATTTTTACTGTGATACATGACTGAGGAGCGATAATAATCGTGAAATAGAGACCTTCATATTATGTTACATAGTTTTTTATTTTATTTTATAGCTTAATTTTTTTAGAATTCTATTTTCTTGTTTATTCTAAGTTCAACCCTGTTAAATGTGAATTATTGTCATTTTAGCGTTTTCTGTGTAGTATGTATTCTGTACTTAACAGTTAAAAATTTTATTTTTTTAACATTTTGTTAGGTTTAATTATTAGATATAATTTTGTTTTTCCAGCAGTTTAAAACGATTTAAAACTATTGAAGAAACAAAGCTATACTGTGTTTTCACAGCATTTTAAATATTTTTAATCGTAAAGCTTATCAGACCACAAAAAAACAATCAAATAATTATTTCTCAATTTTCATTATTTTATATAAATTAAAAACAAAACAATGACAATGCAATTTATTATGGGATTACAATAATTATTATAAATTACAATTAACACCATTAAAAATTGAAAAACTAATATAATTTTGGAAATAATTTCGAATCATAAATCATCGTTCATTAGCCTAATTACATATTTTAGTGAAGTATTAGGTTAACGACTACCGTGATTCATCAGAATACATACATAAATATTTTTGGTGCGAAACTGTATATGTATATGTTGTAAATTATTTAGTAATTATGAATTTTTAAATTAAAATATAAAAGAAAAATATTAATTTTATTACTCGAAAGTAGGCTGACATGAGACCTTCTAGCCTACCCCTTGATAATGCCGCTAAATGTATAAGTCTTTGACATATTTAAATTTAAATTGAGCAAAATAATGTCTAATAATTAGAAAGTCTAAATTCTAACCGCTTGACTACCCCTACGGCTGCTTCCAATTTATAAGTTCTATATTTACAAAACTACCATTGTGTATAAGTATTCACTTACTCCCTACGCGATAATTAATACCTTCCTTTATCTTATCTAATTGGTTATTAAATTTATTCACAATTTCTAATTTAATTAATTATAGTAGTAGCCTGAAAAAATAAAACATAACAAAGAGAATAGTTATGCTGTAATATTAATCATTTTAACGTATTGTTTTAAATGGATTTAATCATAAATTTAATGTGTAATTAGAAGACTTCATTATAAAGTAATTAACTTTTTATTAAATGTGTTATATAATTAATAATGTAATTAATGATAAAGAAATTGGTTGCAACTAGTCTTTAAAAAGTGCTCTTTGTTAGATTATTGATTTTTAAACAATTTTTTTATTACAACCCCCATGAATCATTTAAAAATGTAAGTTTTCTTATATAGCGTCATACCACAAAATTAAAGAATTTTTTTAATTGAAAAAATTAGCAAGTTGAGGTTATCATTATTACAACATTTTTAGTTTTTAATTTAGTAAAAACGTATTAAATAAATTAACTTTTTCTTTTTGCAAATAGCCAACTAATTGTTTGTTACATCAATCAATTTTTAATTATTACCTATAAAAGAAAGTGTTAAAATGAAGTTTCCTAAGTGCTGTTTATAAACTGATTGATAATAAGCAAATCCAGATACAGTTTCTTTTATGAAATTTTTCAAAGTGTAATTATAATTTTTTGCACTTGATTTAAAATTATGTTTTTAAATTCTTCCAACTTACTTATAAAAAAATTTGGGATACTAGTATAAGAAGAATCATGCTTATATTCTGCTAACAGTATGTTTATTAAGCTGCTTATCTTGAGATTAACTTAATATTTTCTCTAAGACGTTGATTTCTAACGGGATGAAACAACTCGGCGCTGGCCGACTCGGCATCTGCTAACTTGACGTCGGCGAACTCAAAGCCGAGCCGCTTCGGCTAGGAATAATTGGAATGCCAAGAATGGCGCAGCTGCTTATATTATTTTAAAATCGCACCCTTAATCTTAAAATTTATTATTATTCAAAATTAAAGCAATAATCTCACAATCCATTTGATAAAATATACTACGTATATCAACCATTAAAATTGTTGCATATTTATTGTATAAATCCACACCCATTGCATAATTTCAATGGGTGCACGCGCCTCAACGCACCTATGTAGCCGGCGCCTATGTATAGGCCACGTTCTAGTTGCAAGTTTACGATGCTTTGGTGAACACGGTTTAAGTTACATTTAATACAATATAATTAAAAACCAACAACTAAATCATTTAAACACTATTCTATTTTTTTGGCTATCAATGAAGATGTTGTCTAGAATTAAGATAACCTCTAATGAGGTCTAATTATGTACAATAAAAAAATTGTTTTTGTCACTTCTTCTTCTGCTTGTTTTAGGCTTAGGTCCTGTTTAAATCTGTTTTTTTCCGGGATACTGATGACCAATTGTCTCTCCATCTCTTTAGAGGTCTTCCCGATTGCCTGCTTCAACGGGGAATTCCGTCTCTGACCATTATTGGGAGTCGGTTCTAGTTCATGCGTGATATATGCTCATTCCACGCCCTTCTTCTTGTTCTGGTCCATCTAATTCTAATTATGTCAGTCGTGCTGCACTTTTCTCTTATGCGGTTGTTCCTAACCCTATCAGCAAGTAATTTTCCTGTTATGGCCCTTAGTACTTTCATTTTGTTAGTTCTTAGCATTCTTTTTGTTTTGGCGGTGTCTGCTCTTACCTCTATTGTGTATGTTAATATGGGTCTCATACATACCTTATAATATGCGTGATTTGCTTTCTACTTTAAGGAATTCATTTTTCCAGATTATGTCCCGTAAGCAGCCTGAGATCATTGACCCTTTTCGAACCTTGAGCATAGTTTCTTCCATCAGATTTTCGCGTCCATATATTTCTACCTCCAGATATTTCAAATTTTGTACTTGTTCTATTGTGTCGTTATTTATGGCGAGGGTACATGTTGTTGGGTTTCTTAAAGTTGTTAGGCATTTACCCCTGTATTCATAAAAATTTTAGAAAGTTAAAATAGCTTTACAAGGCCTTTATAATGCAGGCGTCATAAAACACCAATCACAAACGTTCATTTGTCTACATTGTAAGGTTTTCATTGGTTGTTTAACTTTAATGAGCGTTTTAGTTAAAATAGGTTTACAACACACTTTAAATATTTTTATGAATACAGGGGTTAGTCTTTTCTGTGGATATCTCCATGTTATATTATTTTTAGGTTATGTTGAAAGTATTGAGCAATCGTTGAAAATCGTCCTCTTTTTCGGTTATCAGTACCACGTCGTCAGCGTGGAATATAATATTGATCTCTTCATTGTTCATGCGATATCCATTGCTTTTGATTTTTAAATTTTTTATTATTTTGTCCATTATCATCAGGGACTCAGGCTATCACCTTGTCTGATTCCATTCGGTATTGGTATGTCTTTTGTGAGTTCTTCTTTTGTCCGCATTTTTTTCATGTTTCCGGTGTTGAGTTGGTGTATTATGCTTGTAATGTTTTGGAGAATATTGCTCTGGTGTAGTATCTTAATGACGTCCTTGATTCTAATTCGGTCAAACGCTTTAGTTAAATTCACAAAGCACATATAGGCCGGTTTCCGAATTCAATCAATTTTTCTGTTATCTAAGTCTGATCATATAGATCGCGTCTGTCGTAGATCTGTTACGTCTAAATCCCCGTTGTTCTTCTGTAATTAGTATTTTTTTGCACAGTGTTTTTGCCAGCAGTAACGTGAATAATTTTGATGTGGTACACAGTAGCGTTATTTTCCTGCAGTTGTTGGGATCTTTCTTGTCTTCTTGTTTAAAGATTCAACAGTTTACCATTAAGTCTCAAATTAGAGACTGAGTTGGTGTCCTTTAAGAGGAATATAAAAAAATATGTTGGTTTAGAGTTTGTATAGGAATGCTGTGTTGCAAAAATTGTATGCGTATTGTATTGTGTATAAAAAAGTGTATTATGTATAAAAATTGTATTTATTAGAGTATTACTTTTGTTTTGTGATGTAAATAGTGGTATTTTTTGTACCAAATAAAGTTATTATTATTATTATTATTATTATTATAAAGATTGGGATTGTGATGCTTGTCTTCTAGCGGTTCGGTACAGTTTGGTTTTAAAGGATGCTTTGAAATAGTATTGTTACTTCTATTGATAGTGTTCTTTCTCCATATTTTATTAGTTCGTTAGGGATTCCATCCGGTCCAGAAGCTTTTCTATTGTTTAGTTTAAGTATTCCATCTTGTACCTCTGATTCTTTCATTGTTCAGTTTTCTTCGTGTGGTAGTGCTATGTTCGGTGTCCATCCCTCGTCGTAATCTGCCTCTGCATACAGGCTGTCAAAGTATGTGGTCCATGCTTTTTTGCTGACCGTTGTGCATTCAGAATATTCACTTACTGGAGTTTTTTAATCGTAACAGTTTCCAAATCTTCTTTTGAGTGTCATACAGGTCGTCTTCCATATCCTTCTTAAACTATTCCTAATATTATTGTTTTATCTCTTTTATTCTGGCGTTTACCCTGTTGATGGTTCTGACAAATTCTTCTAGTGCTCTTTCAGATCTGGAGCTTCTGTATTTTAGGTATGTTTCTCGTTTCTTCTCTGCAATTAACATTTACCTCGCGAGTAAACCATGGCTTATTACTTCCTGAATAGTTAGTGTTCACTCTTTTTATTCCAAGTGCATCCCCGCCCGCGCTGTGAATGTTATTTACCAGCTTTGTCCACTCCTCCTCTACATTGTCTGTAGCTAGTGTGGGGTTGTTTTTTTTATCGCATCTGTTAGTTTTAAAGTGTATAGTTGTCACTTATTCTTATCCATTAGATTTTCGATTTATATCATATTTTTTTTGATCTTGCATTTACACGAGATAAATTAGAGAAAAGCCTGAAGAGCATACAGTTGCGTAGTTAGGCTATAGTAATTAGGTGGTATACAGCAGGGCTTCCAGGAGCCGGAATCTAGGTCTTTCTAAACCAAAATTAACAAAACGTACTGACCACTCGCACAAGGACCCAAGGACAAGCCAGTTCTAGCTCAGCGCTAACCAAAAAAGAAATCGCCTCCAAAATGCAACCGCCAAAATCAGATGAAGGAGATATATGACCTCATCCTAGCAATCCGCCAACCAAGATCATCATTCATCAAGTGCTTAGACTTTAGAACCTCTTCAAAGTTACTAAACCTTAGTACAAGTATATCTAAAATAAAAACAGGTTTAAAAACTATTTAGAAATAAATTTGCGTTTATTTCCAAAGAATTTACAAAAGTTTTCAAAATTATTTAAAAGATGCTTAGACTTTCAGACAAAAGAACTTCATTTTCTTATCACAAACTTCGCTAATTTTTTTTTGCTTCTTTCTGAGTGTCTTCCTACCTTTCTACAGTATTTTTTATTACGACTAAATATTTAGAATTCTTCTTGTAATAAAAGCGATGATTTAAAAAACTAGAAAAAACCAATTTTTGTGGATTTAAGCGATAAATATTTACAGATATGTACATGAGAAGATAGGGAAGAAGTGAGGAGAGAGAAGTAAAGAATATTGTCGTTATTTACATAATGGAAGAAAAAAATTGTATTAGGGAGCGGAAGAGTGTAGATGAAGAGATGAGGTGGAATGGAATGGAATTAAACTGAAATAAATTGAATTAAGGTTATTTTGTAGGTTTATGCCGTATATATTCTTTCCGTTGGCGTAGCATTTAGTAATCTTCGAAGTCGATGTCTTAGTCTGGGAAATCGGTATGGAATTTTGGCAGGGTTTGAAATAGAAGCTTGTACTATGGATGGTTGTATCTTTGATAGTTGGGGCTGTTAGCGCACTTTTGGGCATCTGTGAGGTGTAGAAATTTTCAAATAATCTAGTAATATGATTTCTGAGGAATGGTTGTCAATTCGTATACATCTATCTGCTCTTGTAACAAGTCAAAGGCAGCGATTCTAAAATACCTGTAGTGGCCCGAGACGACACACACCTGCCTATGCAGGATAGCCGTACGTTAGGATCGGTGTTGGCACGGTTTTATATAACGTACGCTTGTCTTAGAAACTTATCTGCCTTCTCCTTATCAGAGCATAAATCTTGCATTGTGCCCCATAGACCTGTTATCGCCTTAACTTTAGGTGTGTGTCGAAATTTAACCGCTAATCCATTGTGACTTCTAAGTATTTGATGTTTGGTTTTGATATTGTCGTTTGTTCGTTCAGTGTCAAATGCTGGAAGACTCGATGGTTCGTACGCTTTCTGACGAGGAGGTTTGTCTCCTTGTTATCGGCGTACAATTTCATTTTCAATTTATAGAAAAAAATTTTAATAATTTCTAAGTGAATTTGTAATTATTTTGTGGCGACCTGTGCACTGAAAGTGTGTGGGTAGATTGCTGTATCGTCGGCGTAGAAAGCGATTTGGGATTTGACGAAAGTAGGGATGCCGTTAATAAAAATGTCAAATAGTTTCAGTGCTATACAGATCCTTGAGGTACTCGGATTTCGATATCTTTGCTTGTGGATATGGTGGAGTAAACGCGATATTTTTGTCCATGCTATAGGAAAGAATGAGTTTCGTGATGTGGTTGCTGGATTTGAAATTAATTATTTTGTATATTAAGCCGTCCGTCCAGGTTTTGTCAAAGGCTTTCTCAATTTTTATTTACTTTATTTTTATTAAATTGAGTAATTACGTCATTGAGGACGGCCGTAAAACCGAATTGGTGGGGGTTTGTAATTTTTAGTGTCGTTTCTTTGCCTATCGGAGTAGGATAATTTTTTAGGTTATTTTAGCTATCGTATTGAGCAGTGTGATAGGTCTGTAGCTAAACGGTAGCATAAATTAGCTGAAATATTGCATTTAAACTTTCAAACACTACTTTTTTAGAAACGACTGCTTATAGCTCTTTAAAAATCCAGATGTTCGTTTAATTTTAGTGTTTTTTCCATCTATTAAAGCTTGCCCGATTCTAGAGTTAAACTTGAGGGATTAGTAACAACTAAATTAGAAGCACACGCATTGGAAATCTAAAAAAAAAACTTTAAAATTAATTCTACCGTATAATTAAAAACCTAGTATTTACCTTATTTGCCGACTACAAGACAGGGCGGCCCCTAGCCGCCTGACCTTGTAATCGAATAAAGCTGCGATTTTAAGTGTTTCTTTGTTATTCAAATGGATACTTTAAGTTATAGTGACAAAATTTGGGAAAGTGGTTTAATGTTTCAGGGAGCAGATTGTAGGTTAATTTTTTCAGGTTAGGCTTCAGAGTCGGAGCCTAAAGTTCTTGTTTTTTGACTTTAACAACTTTTAACTTTGAACAAATGAAAAGAGAAAACATATACTGCTGTTAAATTACTTTTATTGTTTAATATTACAATTGTTGTAAAATTATTGGTTTGAATTGATACATATTTTGAAAAAAAACACAATATTAGTGGCTTTGGATAGAGAAGCGGTAAACCTTCATTTGGTTATATGTAAGCTCGGATTTGTATAGTATTAAAGGATCAACGGAAAGAGGGTTCGATTGTACGTGTTGCGATATACTTTGAAGTTCACGCCTGTCAAAGAGTCTTTTGTCATGCATTACTTATTATTGCGTTCATTTAAGCCTTTACATTTCTATACGTGACAATGAATTATGATTTCCAAAGTTTTAATTACTGCAAAACCTTTGAGAAGCGCTTTTCCGGTAACCGATGCCTTAAAACCGCATTAATTTTTCCACCATACGTTCTTATAAGAATTTAACAATTATTTTTCGGAACACAAACAATGCATATTACTTTTATGTATTTTATTGTGGTTAATTGTAATCTTCAAATATTCTGTATCCATTTTATTTTATTAATTATCGTATTTGTTCCAACGAAATTTTATTAAGTCCCGATTATTTTTGTATGATTTCCTGTGAAAATAAAAATTCCTTAGTGCATAATTTAACGCCATTAAATCATTTTTATGGACAGAGAAAGCTCAAGAAAAAAAAATTACCAAAGTATTTAAATTTATTAGGTACTTAATTAATATTCTACTGCAGTATTAAGTAAGCGAATGTTGATTGTCACAATATTCAGTATTCAAGATGTTACATATATGACGTAATCGAAAGTTTTGAAAACTTCATGAAGCAATCAGAATTTTTTCTGTAATTAATATGATAATTTTATGAAAATCGAATTAAAATTCTTGATCAACTAAAGGAAATCTAAAATTCGAAGTTTTGTCATAGAAATTTTTAATGCGATCTTTATATTCTCTGGGTCGCTTTTTAGATATTCCTGTTGTATAAAATTCGTCCGGATCCAATCGAAGCTCTCCAGTTCCAGTCCTATCTGGAAATATCATAGCCGATGGTTTAAATTTAAAAATTGAATTTTCAGAATAAATTTCTTTTGGATTTGATTCATAATTGTTTAACTGTTCGTTGTATAAGTTTACTTGTTTGGGAAATCGAACTGAGTTTCCATAATAGTTAACCTCTCTAGTGTTTCCATTTTCCAAATGGCTAGGAAACTTAAATTGATATTTATTTATGACATAAAAATTATCGTTTGAATTGGGTTTGGTTTGAATTCGTTTTTGAGCATACTGATTGTTGCTATCAAATCTGACAGAACCTGGATACGGCCTTTGTACATTTGGAACGGGGTTGTAATAACCGTATTGTTGCTGGTGTTGTAAATTTACCTGAGGATAATAATTTTGAGGATACTGATAAGGATTATAATATGGATGGTTTTGAGGTTGTTGAAGATAAGTAGGACGCTGCTGAAGATAATTTAAATTTGGATGACCAGAAGTCGGTTGTGGACGTTGAACTCCATTAAAGTACCTAAAGAAGCCGCCGTTGTAATTGTTTAAATATTCAATTAATTTATCTGGATCTTGAGGACACTCTGGGAAGGCATACATACACGAGCGTGTATTTCCTTTAGCAGAATAGCCAAGTAATGCAGCTTTACCAAATTGAAGAAGAGGAGAAGATTGGGTTCCACCCAACGCTGACACTAAGCTAAAATAGAAAATGTTCATGTTAGCATTTTATACACATAAAATTGTAAATTTCTAAACATCTAAGATTAAAAACCAGTTGTATCATTTTCACCGGAAGCCAACAATAAGAATTAACACACGACAGAAATCTTGAATATTTATAAATTTAGTTATTTTTGTTTACAAGATCAATTCTAAATTCGAAATATATTTTTAGATTTTTAACGTTGACCGTAATACCTGAGAACCTGAATGAGTATTTTGTCATTTTGATACAACATCGAGAATGACTTAACTCCGCTTCGCTTCGTTGCGTCTTAATCTATATTTAAATATATTGTATATATAGTATTTTTATTTGCTTTAGAGAATGTAATTTTGCTTTGAAAATTTTGGTAATTCCCGCGAGAAGCATTAGCAAACTGTTATAATATACATATATAGCAGTGAATTTTCGAGGTCCACGTTTCAGCTGGCCCTGGCTTTTCATTGGTTCAATTAGAAGTTTCACCACTTTGTGCATAAAATGTTAATGTTTGGCCACATAGATAATTTTACGTCTAAAGTTATGCCTAGATATTTTTGTTCTTTTACTAATTTTATTATTTTTCTGTTCAAGTATACTTTAATGACGGAGTTGCTGGCTCAGTCTGGGTAATGGCACGCATGTTTCTGGTCTTTATATGCTGATAGACCAAGTTTATTGCGCCTGCACCATTGGTCCTGCTTGTCCAAGTTTAGTTGAAGCGTTCTTATTAAATCTTTTCTATACTCTGCTTTGATAATTTTGACAATATCATATGTATTAGCTTGTATTCATGTATAATAAAAAAAGAACTTAAAAATAAATTTTGTATCCATGTGTTTTTCTGGTGTTTTTCATTTGTGGATTCTAAGTAGTCAAAAATAGAAAATAACTTAAAAAAGTTTTAAGAACTTTTTAAGTATTTATGTGGTATTTAGTAGTATGTGATGTTAAAATAATAAAACCTAACAAAATGTTAAAATAATTTAAAAAATGTTAAAAAATTTTGTTAGGTTTTATTATTCTAAGTAGTCATCCAAGAGGATGTTTCATAAGATGAGTCCTAAGACCGACTTCTGTGGGCATCCCTTGGAGCGCACTCTTTTTTACTTCTGTTGTTCCTGATGTCAGTAAGACCATTGTGTTGAAGAGGTAAGCCTTTTAGAAGCATTGGACTTGAGTGATGTATCCATCCTTCATAGCAGATTCAAGATTTCAGGTTGTCAAATGCCCCTGATATATAAAAAAATTTGTATTCCATCAGTCTTAATTTGATTATTATTTCCCAGTTATGTAGACAGGGGTTCGTGTTGTTTTCAGGACTCCTTTGATTGGACCGTAAATTTTTCCTAGAAAAAATTCACGAATTAGGTCGAAACCCGGGGCGTTTTTCGGTTTTACTTGATTGATTTGATGCGATCTGCGGTTAGGTCTGTCGTACTGTCATCGTCAGGTAGCAGCTTCTCCATTAAGAAGTTTAAGGTTTTGGCTGGGTTGAGTATTTCTGGTCAATTTTCTTTTTGAAAGTCGGTCAAGATGTTTAACTTTCTGAATTTTCCTGCAGCTAGCTTGTAGATCAAGACCCAGAGCTAGCCTTTTACTTTTTAATTTGTTTCTGCATAATTTTTGTTTCTTTTTCATATAAGCCTTTTTTTTTCTTGTGCGTTGGAAAGGGGGAAATCCTCATGGACACCACCCCGATGTTGAGGAGTGGTAGTGTCGGACTCCTACCGACTAAAACCCCCTTCCTTATTGTTGACTACAGGAGCGTGGTATCTGTCTTTCGACATTTCTTCGCCGTTCGTGCAGGTTTAACGCTAACAGTTTTTGGTTTTGGTCTTATATTGTGTTTTGATCTTTATCTTCTTTTTGGTTTCCTTTCGTTTATATAGTCTGGTCTGTTCGTCCCTTTCATGTTTCTCTTTTTGTGTCATTATGTCTCTGATATAACTAGTTATCGTTCTCCATCTTTCTTGGCTTTCGAGCATCTGAAGCTTCAGGGTTTCCCGTGAAAGTTTTGTGTCTAGCGCTTTGTCCGTTAACGCTCTCTGATGCTCCCACTTTTCGCAGACAAACATCGCGTGCTCTTCGGTATCTAGCTGGTCGTAGGTAAACAGGCCGTCCTGTTTAGGTACTCATTAAAGCAGGCGTGCTCCGACAGAATCTGCGTGACGTGGAAATCCACCTCTCCGTATTTTCTATCAAGCCAAGCGTCTAGTTTTGGGATTAAGGAGTAGGTCCATCGCCTCTTGCTCTCGTTGTCCCACCTGTGTTGCCATAGCCGTCTTATCTCTTGTTGTACTTCTTGTTTATTTTCTTTTTGATGTCTTTTCCTTCGGACCAAGACTTGCAGGTCTATAGGGATGTTCCCCGATATAACAAGCACCGCGGCTTTAGATATAGTGCGGTATGCACTCACCGTTCTAATGGCTGCTCTTCGCTGTATCTTGCCCAAGATATTTCGGTACGATTTGTGTCGCATTGCTTCGTGCCACACCGGTGCTCCAGAAAGCAGAATTGAGTGCACAACCAAGCTGCATCTGTCACGCATTCTCCAGCCCGTACTACGTCACCAACAGAAGACTCCACGCCGATGCCAAAATGGACACCATTGACGTACACATTAAAAGCCAGGCGGAAAAATTGTACAAAACCGCGAGCTTCTCGGACAACCCTCTCATTTCGCAGCTAGGACAGTACCAGCCAGGCCACAATCTAGAACACAGCCGGCCAAAGGACATCCTCATCCGCCCGTCAGCCGGGGTGTAAGTAATCCTAATTTTTACATGTATTGTTTTAGGTTCCGACCAAGCACCGGGTTCATCAAACACCCGGATGCCAAGAAACCATTCAAAGACGTCTGGAATTTACACCAAATCGCTTACCCCGCCCCACCGACACCAAGGGACCAAGTTCATCAAATGCTAGGGACCCCAAACCACGGATCGCAAGCTCGATCAACCCCACCGACATCAAGAGACCAAGTTCATCGAATACTAGGGACCCCAATCCACGGATCGCAGACGCATATCGCACCGCCACTCCTCTGACCTCATAGCCACGCCTCCAGGAAAGTTCTTCGCAACACCTAGGATCCCGCAAATCACAGAAAATTATCCCCATGGACCAAAAATCTAGTCCGATCAAGCCCTGCGCTTCAAATGAAGAACCACACCTCAATAAATTCCAACGCCCGCCGCCCACATCAGTTGAAGGAGATAAACGATTTCTCCGTGGCACCTCCATATTGCCAAAAAGTTCATCGTTCACAACCGAGCTCAGAAGCTTCCTCTTGCTTGACTTGGGGCCAGACATGTTAGGCATTAGTTGCTGTAAGGCAGTTTGCGTCTTACTCGCCTTCATATAAGTCTGCCTGGTTCTTTCAAAACCTAAAGAATTAGATTTTCGATTTTTCTTGTAATGCTCTTGTAATGATTTCTCCGAAATCAAACAATGAATTTCAGTTATGGCTGCCTTATTCATCAAAAGTATTGCTTGTAGCTCTAGTAGCTGTCGAGTGTACAAGGTCCATCAATTTGGCCTTATATTCTGCAGGTATTGTAGGCAACAGAGTTACATCAGTGTATTTACCTTTCGTACAGTTGATGCTTTTTCATTTGTTGACATATTCTATGTTCTTACCTCCTTCAGATGATTTGTGGTGGTACAATATAGGCAGATTTCAATTGACGTAAAGTATTTACTAGAATGTCCGAACTTTTGCCATTTGTAACATTTAGTAATGTTTATATACATAGTTATTAACTCTGAAGCTTCACTATGTCATTAAGATCCCGCTTTTTTTCACAATAGGTTCACCTAGTTTCTCAGTTGATTGATGGTTACGCGTTAAGATATAGTCGAGTTTATACTTCTGAGCCAGGATTGTTCAATATCTTCTACGATCTTGGAAAATCTGTATAGTATCCTTCTCAATAGGAATTTTTTCGTGACGCCGACAGTTGAGTATTGTTCGTTTCATTCTGTTTTAGATTTTTTTTTATTATTTCTTTGGTAACAATATTGACTTTTAGTATCCTGCACACTAAAAGTTTAATGCCCGTTTTCACCAACATTTATTTAAGAATTCCTTAGTAAAGAATTCTTAACGCTAGGTATTCCATAAAGTGAAATTTGCATTTCACCAACATAAGAGTTTCTTAACCAGCAGTTCCCTTGCTAGGTATTCTTTAAGGAGGACAAATGAACTAATGAGGGTCATAAATGTCATATTTGAATTTGTAGGTTATATTTAATGGCGGCATTACGGTTGTGTATGATTATTATGTAGTTAATTTTGTTAATTATGAAGCAGGTACTGTAAAGGATTATATAAACCGTTAATATGTGGTGTACATACATAAGATAACAATGTGAATCCTCAAGTGATGGCAACTGCACTCTTCAAAAATATAACAAGTAACGACCATGTTAAATAAATAAACCATAAATTGTTAATATTACATTTATTATTTCTTAATATAAAATAAAAATAAACTTGACAAATATGTAATTAATAAACTATAAAAACACACAGAAGTTATGGTTGATTAAAATAATTATTTACAATAATGTCTCGCGTTCCACCATATCTTGCATTATTTTGAATTTCTGCAGTCACTTGACCATTCTCGATCAAGTGATTTATTCCCTCAACTTCATTTGGTGGAAGTGCTTCCTTCGCCTCAATGCAAATATTGTGCAATACAGCACAAGCTATCACAACCGATATAGCTGTTTGCAATTTCAAACGTATACCTATAGCTAATACAGGAAATCTTCGTTTCCACACACCATATTGTCTTTCAACTGTATTTCTGGTATGAATGTGTGCACGGTTATAATTTTCTTCAGCTCTATTTTCTGAAGTGAAGTGATGAAGTGTACAACTTCATCATCTGATAAATCATCATATCTTTCTAATCTATCAAAAAGTCGAATAGCATCCATGGCTAGAGAAGAGTGTAGAATAATGCACGGCTATTCAAAATCAACATGCACAAACACTAATTCATAACCTATAAATAGTATAATACAACCGCTAAGGAATACCTAACACTTTAGGGGTCGGTAAATCGGATCCCTAAGGTTAGGGATTTCTTAATACCACTAAGGAATTCTTAGCGCTTGGTGAAAACCAAATTTGACATAAGAGTTTCTTATCTCAAGTTAAGAAACTCTTAACGTTAGGAATTTGTTGGTGAAAACGGGCATAAGTCTACCGCCATTCTAAGTCATCTGTTGGAGTTTCTTTTAGACAGCATTAGACTGTTTGGAACTTAGTCCCAATTTTGTATTGCTTCTTCGTTTCTAAGAATAAATCATGATCTTCAAAGTGCATAATCTGTTCATCTATGTTTTCCAATTTGGCCCTGGTTTTTTCTTGTTTTTATTGGTTCTGGTGTCCATATTTCGTGTTGCGTTGATCAAGTTTAATGAGGTTTAATTATCTAACGAGATTTGTGCGTCTGGAGTAAGAGTTTTCATTTGTAGTTGGGTAAATTCTATAAATGGTGTGACAGAGTCTTGAATGGTTGTTTTTGTTTCTATTCCTTCAATGGTTTTTTCTTTTCTTTTTCTATCCTTCCCTCCTCTTCGTTGATGTTTCTTAGGTTTCAATTGATTTTTGATAATTTATTAAAGAATTATTAATTATTATTAATAGTATTAAGTATTTTTTATTATCTTTATTCTTTTCGTGTATCCTTTTTTTGTAGTTTCTGTGTTTGATCTTCTGATTCACTTTGTGATTCGTGGTTTCTATTTCTGTTATATTTTAGCCTTAGTCTATTCTCTATTGGTTTCTGGCTATTCGGGGTACCAGGGATGTCAAATGGTCACTAAAGAACTAGAATTTATCATATATCAACTCATCGTATACCATGAATACTTAAAGGTAAAGTAGTAACTTAATCCATCAGGAGAGTATAAAAATGTCATTCGGTGGCAGCAATAATAATAATAATTATATATTATTTAAAATTTATGGTCATTTATACCTCTGCCTGTATTAGCCTGCCACTTACATTAACGTATTTTGTTGTGTTGAATTGCAATACTGAGATAAATTTTGATTTATACAGGTTTTCTCATTGAAAAACTTGAATGTTTTAAAGTTAAATCAATAAATTATTATAATTTAGGTTTATTAAAAAACAAAAATTGATTATTGTTAATAGTACTAATAGTAATAGTACAATAGTACTATTAGTTTATAGCTTATAGTTTTACAATAGTAAAATAATAATAGTAATAGTAATAATAAATAGATTATAGTTTATTACACATGACTTAAACATTGTGTTTCGATTTTTCAAATCTCGTCAAATAAACCTGGAATTATCAAAAAAAACTCAAAAATTTATTTATATTTAAAATTCAAATCGAATTGAAGAAAGTATAATTATTTTTTCTTATTTCAAAATAACATGTTTTAAATAAATAAATTTTTTATAAATCAAAAATAACTTAAAAAATGAAACTTTTACGTATTTATTATGATTTATTTTCATTTATATAACCTAAAAATTTCAGTCAGACACGTGATATGTTTAGTTTTTGGTTATTTGGTAAGCACACACATTCATTTTAAAGTAAAATAAATTTCTTGATTTTTTAATTTTTAATTTTTTCAATTCTGTTTGGTATATTTTCTCTTGTTCATCATTATTTTTACGTTTTTCTTATGTTAAATACGACTGATGATCAATAATAATTGTGAAATAAAAACCCTTTATATCGTATTAATTTTAATTTTTATCATTTTTATAGTATAACGTAATTTTTCAGAATTCTATTTCTTGTTTATTCAAATATTCTAAGTTCTAACCTGTTAAATGTGAATTATTGTCATTTTTTAGTGTTTTTTAATATTATGTTTCTATGTAAGTATGTATTCTTTACTGAGTAGTTAAAAATTCATTATTTTAACATTTGGTTAGTTTGATTATTTAATAAATTTTTTGTTTTCGTGCAGTTTTCAAAAATAAATTGTATGATCACGACGTTTTGTCTGTTGTATCTGTTTAATACCGACCTAAAATAACTTTCGAATAAAAAATTAAAATTTTAGGCAATTTTTTTAAAATGATAGACTAGGTTTTCGAGAAGGTATTTAACTAATATTATAGTATACCATCACGCTAACTCTTTTGAGTATATTTAAAAATTTAAAAAACCTATAAAGATGATATTGCGCAGTATTAGATTAAAAACGCTAAAAAACAAAGATAATAATAAAATTTCACAGGTTCCTTGAAAATTTCAAATTGACAAATTTCGTGAAGTTAAAACAAACAGTTAAAAATCATTTAAAATTAGGTAATTTTTGAATTCGTAAATAATTGTGCATTTTCTGGAACCCTGGAATCGCAATTAAGAAGTTGCAACTACTACATGTGCAATTTTCACACTAGTACATGCAGTTGTTGACCTTATCCACTATACAAACTATTAAGTGATTTTAACGTAAAACAACTCACCCGACAATAGATTCCATATTAATATTGAAAGGTAATATTGAGTTTTTCTGCTTTTCGGATTCTTGCCCAGAAGTCAATTCGCATAATAATCTTGGAACGCACTGAAGGCGATCATTTCGTGCAATGATATTCAACGCTCCCATAAATGATTGTTCTGGCATTGGATAATTTGTAGGATAATGTGGGAAATTAGAAGGATAATTTGGAACATTAGTAGGATAATTTGGAATATTGGAAGGATAATTTGGAATATTAGAAGGATAATTTGGAATATTAGAAGGATAATTTGGAATATTGGAAGGATAACCAGGAAAGCGTTGTGGTACATTATTGTACATATAATTCATACGTTTAGAGCTAATATCTTCAGGTTTGTTCTTTTTGAAGGCATCTGATTTAATTGGACCAACGTATTTAGAAAATTTTGCAGGATTCAACTGAAATTCTGAAGGAGCTTTTCCAGGATCTGTCAACTGCTTATTTTGTAATGCCATTTGTGACAAGTTCCTAAATATTAAATTAATATTAAATAAAATTAAATGTAATTTTCAAATGTCGATAGGAATACAACATAAAAGAAAAATCCAATTTAGACAATGAACATAAGCTACTAAACTTACCATAGTATCTCTGCAGTACTATCTTTAGTAGGTCCTACACTGATAAGATGACCATTCTGTATAAGAAAAGCTATCACCACTAATTTTAACCCGCACATTTCACCTTTACTGCATACGATAAGATTATTCTAATCTTAACTGTATTATGGTCTTCCAAAGTGTAACACAAAATAAGTGGCAATTGTACAAAAACCATTTCTCTTGCTCGAAAGAAAGTCTTGTGGGTGTCTTGATTTACCTTATTTTGCTTGAGATGACGATGTATTATTTACGTTTTGTACTTATACGTATAAATTTCTATTTACATACTCAGAAACGACATACTTTATGATCAAAACTATTTTTTAATAAAAAAATTAACAAAACTACGTAGGTACTAAAGTATAAATTAATTTTAATTATTCTTCTATTTACATACATCTACTTTGGTGCTATCTAATTAATTATAATTACAGCAAAATTGTATGATACAATAAAAATTACTTAAAAAATAATTAACACATTAAATAAAATCTTTAAATAATTAATTATCTACATAGTCCATAACTGAAAGTGATTACTTTCAATCTTGACAAGCCCGACCTCTTTTAGCCAGTTGATTACAAAATTTAGGCGATGCTACAATATCGCCCAAAAATACACTCAGTAGATAATATTCCTTGTCTTTTTCTTTTGATAATTTGTATTGACTGAAACAAATATACAAATATTAATTAAATACAATTTATGAAAGTTTAATATAATAAATTAAATAACTTTCATATTAAATTTTATATTATTTAATTTCGTTATTAATAAAATAGTAAATAAATTAAAAAATGATAAATTCGTGTCCAAAAATAATAAAAATTTATTAGTCCATACTAGTGGTTTGGTTTGGTGTAATTATTGCGCGAGTTATAGAGCGGAATTTTGCGATGAAATCGTCGGCCGACTTAGGGGGAGGGGTATATTTTGAAATTTAAATATGTTAGTTTAATGCGTTTGATTATTAATAGCATGTGCTGTGCGTTTATTGTAATTTAAATGGATACAAATTCACATTAAAAATTCGGTAGTTTACTGAATTAATTAATTAATGTCTTAAGGAATTTTTTAAATAATATCAATTATTATTATTGGATAATTGTTATACATTTTTGAAGTCTACTTCTTAGGTAAGAAACACTATTTTGGCTTTTTATATTTTCAAGTCAATATTTCAGATCACTTAGAAAATTATTTTCAATAATTTTTACCTTTTATACAAATTTTTTCAGGAAAATTGACAATCTTAAAATTGAGAGACAAATACCCAACCTTTTTGATGTATACGTACAGGGTGGTTCAAATTTGAATGTTTTTATGGTAAATTCGGTAATCATAAGAGATATGGAAAAATGGATGGCGCATCTTCTATTTCTTTTTTTGAGAAAAGCTTAATGGTAAAAACCGAAAACCGAAATCCGATATTTTTTTTCGTTTTCGAGTTATGGCCAAAAGTTTGCTTTTTCGACTTTTCGTTAAATACCGATATCTCGGTTGTTTGTAAAGTTATAGAAAAAATATTTACACTTTCTTCGGACACTTTTTTGAGGAGAATAAATTGGGCTAAAGGGATTTTAAATATCTACATTTGTTTCCGAGTTATAATATAAAGTTGTGTTTTTTTAAATAGAAATCATAGTTGGCTATGACATATTTAAATAGAGTCTTTTATCCTATTTTCAATTATATATAACATGTGGGGTGTATTAATTCAGCTTCATCCCGTTATATTAAAAAATGATAAATAAAAATAGAAGATCGGAAAATTAAACGTTGGCTTTGTCAAAGCAAAACATGACTATATGTACAAAATCATTATTGACACCTAAAATAATGTAACTACCTAAAACATTCGGTAACCATGGTTACCGAATTCTCCATAAGAACATTCAAATTTGAACCACCCCGTACATCCTATGTATTCCCGTACAAATCTTTTCGTAAATTTTAATGAATATCAGTAGCCTCGGAAGAGAGACTTTTTTTTATGGGTTTTCCAAATATAAGAAGAAACAATACTGTGATTTTACAAATTCCAATTAAATATAAAAAGATACATGTTTGAACGATTAGATAAATTGGGTTTAATCCGCATTATAATAATATATACCACCACTCTAAAATTTTGCGAGTGTAGTACGTTAAATTACCCTACAGATTTTTATAACCATCATTTGGATCAACGAATTAACAGAAGGAAGGAAATGAAAGAAAAGGTGAGATCTTCCTAAGACTTGGCAACACAACCAATAATCTCTCAGAACGACATCAAATATATAGGAGTTACAATTGACCAGGTAATAACATTCGACGACCGGAAAGTCTGGCAAAGCAGCGGCTGCGGTTTGCCGCATTATGCTAAAAATAGGGGGTCCTTCCATTTAAAAAAAATTACTGATAGCACTCAATAATGCTGTAAGTCGCTCCAATATGAGAGGAGGCTATAAGATACGAGCGCCATAGGTATACCATCGTGAAATGCCAAAGGCGTCTGGTTATTCGAGTTGTCAGGGCAGTACTAGTAATAGCTAAAGTGATGCCAATAAACATAATGCAAAGAGAATAAAAAGAGCTCTATAAAATTGACAAGCACCACCATAAGATAGAAGCTAGAGTAAAACTATTGCAGTACTGGCAAAGAGAACGAGAGAACCCCAGAAGTGGCAAATACCCAACCTGAAGAGCTAGACCATAAAGCTCCATAAAGCAACATCTGCTTTTCTGCGATGCGGTTGATACGCCTGCTCATACCTTATTCATTTGCTGGAGATGAAGCTCTGAGCAAGAGTTGACCGAGAGAGTACTTGGAATCAAGCTAACCACGGGTTATATGATTGGAATGATGCTGAAAAGTAACGAGAAATGAATTATCATACCAACGATGATCAAGCAAATCATGACAAGTAAGTAAAATCACGAGAAGGAATAGCAAAGGTTACACTGATAAATTTAAAAAAAATCAACATTAAGAGAAAAGTTCCGAAAGAAGAACAAGAATAAGCAGAAAAGTGTTCAAAACATAGGCTTTAGCGATTCCGGGCACCTTTATCGAGTGAGATTTAAGTCGGTAAGAATCCGACACTACTACCCAAAACATCAGAGTGATGTCTTCCTGAAGATTTTCCTACTCTGGAGAGACAAAAAAAGATTTGTTGATTGATAACCATGGTATTGCTCAT
Source organism: Cantharis rustica (assembly GCA_911387805.1). Taxonomy (NCBI): domain Eukaryota; kingdom Metazoa; phylum Arthropoda; class Insecta; order Coleoptera; family Cantharidae; genus Cantharis; species Cantharis rustica. The sequence goes on from OU426883.1 coordinate 16,564,516, forward strand.
TGCCAAGGTGGACAGCCGTTAAACTGAGAATGCGTAAACGTTTTTCATAAGATGATCTGTTATGACATCGTGATAAAGTTCTCTACAAAGATTCAACCATGTTAACATTGCGTGCCAACTCTAAGCATCATAGCGAATCAGTGAAATCGAGATGAAGTCATAAACAAATATAAGAAATAACTGTGAACTAAGGACAGATCCTTGAGAACACCAATGTAAACAAACGCATCGCAAGGGAACGTCTATCTAAAATCGACGACGACTAAAAACACGTGCTAAAATATTTTGAATTGATTTTTGCCGTTTGCCTGATAAGTTAATGGCACTTAAAAATAAATAATTAGGTAACTGTAAGTTATAAATGACCAGCAGCAGCAGCGTAATGTAAAGATTGAATCGACATGATGAGACAAGGGAGACTGCGGTTCGATGCTTGGTCGCACCGAATAAGCTGTTGTGATCTAAAGTCCAATATCGCGATCTGTGGGCCAAAAAAAGCAACGGGAAACCATTCTATTAGTAATTTCCTGGTATGTCACCTTGGCATTGCTCGCCAGCAATGCTGCAGTGATCGCCGATGTTCGAGAGCCCGAGCACTGCACATAGAAGAAAAAGAGAAGAATAAGTTATAAAGCTATCTTTAATATTTTTAAAGCAGAAGTTTACTCTACCACAGCACGAAAGCTACCTGACAGAATTATGTTGTGGTTTTGGAAAATTTTTCTGGTTATATCAGAAAAATACGATACTATTCCGTGATATTGCTATCCACCGGAAAAGTGACCCAAGAAATCCCATGAAGTTCGTGATCGGAATTTGGAATCTCACCTACTGTTCCTCAATTGCCACTCTGTTTTTTATTAAGTAAATGATTCGGCTTTAACTCAGATATACATAGATAATCAATATTTGACAGAGAACCACATTTTTACTGCGCAATATAACTTTACTAATGAGAGAATAATTTAAAATCAGATTTTTAAGTTTAAAACGCAATATACTCTTTAAAATCTGAGCTTGAGAATAGAAAATGGAAAACTTAAATAATAAGTATAAAATATTTAATATAGTCAACTCACCTGAACACGTCATTCCAATTTATTATTTCAGGCCTTGGTGATGTTTTACTTGCCTTTTCAGCGTGATACAGGCACACTCTTGTGTAAATACATACGTTTTCACCTAATTCTGCTATTAGTCGTTTTTCCACTTCGACCATATTGATCATATCATTACGCATAATTGCTCTTTTGCTACGAGATGCATAAGTTCCTGTAATTTAAATTTGATGTATTTATAAAAAAGAAATCAATAACTAAAAATGATTACAATAAGATAACATTAAAATATCTTTCTAAATATTTTTCTTAATAAATGAATGCAGTAGTGTGTTATAGTGGGCGGAACCGGCAGCAGTTAATTTCTAGCCGTGCTACTGCTGAAATCATTTAATAAATTTATTTTAAATTATATTTTATTAATATAATAAAGATCCATAATTGATCCATAGATCAATCCATCCTAGATTCATAATTGTCGAGTTAGAGGGACTTCAAGGATGTTTTTAATTAGTTGAGCTACTTAAAGTTACGCGATTTTTTGATCTGTAATTTTCGATTTAAAGCAACTTCAGGGATGTTTTTAATGAATGGAGTGTCTCTAAAGTTTAAAAATTACAAATTGTACATGTACAATTTTCGAGTACAATTACACCATGGGCGGAGTTAATCTTATGGAAGCAGCCAATCAAATAATCGCATTGGTTCTTTGGTCATTTTTACCCGAAATTTTAAGTAATTTATAAAATTTAATGTTTATATTTGAAATGTACACCATAACCTACTGTGATTTCATTAGAAAATTTTTAAGTTTGTGCAAATTGTATGTTATTTCTTAATAAAATTATATACTTAATCTCTTATGCAAAACTTATATTAATTATTTTTATAAATTTTAAAGTAATGCAATGTTTTACTAGAATAGAATTAAAATTATTTAAAACAAACAAAAAATTTGAATAAAAAAAGCGGAGGGGGAGGGGGTTAGTATAATGTGTAATTTTTAAATATTGCTAAATTTAGTTCAGAAATAATTTTTTGAATAAATTTACCTACTAAATTAATAAATATTGACTTTTAATGTTTATTTTTAAAACCTATACATTCAGAAATAATGGATAAACTAATAAGCGATTTCATTGACATGTAACAAACTTCGTTGACAATAATTGAGTTTTATAAAAAATATGAATTTAAACTGTGTGTGCTGGAATAATTTAATGATTTGAAGTTAACCCTCTTTTTGATTTCCTGCATGCAATAAGATCATTGGTATGCACTAAAAAACTAATACGTTGGAATATACTAAATACATATATCCCGAGTGTATAGATAATATCTTATTATATTCTATAAAACTACATAATTTAATATTATATTTAAAAAAAGATTAGCATTAAAAATTGTTCAATTATTCCACTTTATTCTTTGCAAGTATATCATTAAAAATTCAAGTAAACGTTATTTCTCGTTTCTAGATTTTTACCAAAGTAGGTGAAAGTGGAGTAGTTTGTCACATGGGACACATGAGAACATTTAAATTACGCAATATAAAATTTATTTAAAAAAAAAATCTAATTTATTATAAAATTTATATGGATAATTGAAAAATCGGTTACTGTCACTACTCCATCTCAAGAATTGAACTTTTTCCTATTGACCATTTAAAAGAAGACAATTTTCTGAATAAATTAACACAAACAATTTTTTGGATTATGCATTAGTTGTCAAAATAACGGCATTTTAAAGTTACAAAAAGTAGGAAGATGTAATATAAGAAACCCCGATGCGTGACGGTAAGTCGCACGTTGAGCCCCGGCTCTTATTTCTATTGACGGTAGGTCTACCATTCTAAAGGCATATTTTTAAATTGTTATGTGTTAAGTGAAAAAATAAAACAGGCCCTGAGAGCGCCTCTAAGCCTGTTTTATTTTTTTGCCTAAATCAACCACGACCTATCATACATCCGTGTTAAAACGTGTATCTAAAATACATGTAAATTTTACATTTTTAAAATTCGATTTTTTTTTAGAACTAATTTATAAACCAACAAAATTTTTGTTCTAGTATGCTTAGAACAGTGTCTTCTTTCCAATAGTCAATACGAAAAAGTTAAAATTTTGGGATAGAAATCGTGAGAGATCTCCGTAAATCATTTGTAAAGTTTTGCACAGGCCTCTAAAATTGACCATAAAACGTAAACTATTGGGTTGAATTCAGTGGCGGTTTTAAAGAACAGGCAAGGTAGGCCCGGCCTACCCAAAATTTAATGTACATAAATAACATTTTCTTTATGCACAATATAATTAATATTTTAATATTATGGACAATTAATATTTGTTATTTTTCATTATTTGCACTTAAAATAACAGCTACAAAAATTAGCGTGTTTTATATTTTTATTTGTATCTGCTTTAAAGTATTACAGTGTAGGCACTGGCCTAGCTTGGTCCATATAGCGCAATGTAACAGTAGGACCATGACGCCCGATACAGCAATACTATAGTTTCAATAGCCAGCGCATAGGCCCGTGCCTACCAGATACTTGCAGTTATATGATACCTCGCCAAAAACAGTTTTTCTTATCGGACATATACGAGCGGCATTTTAAAGTTGTTTAGATGACAAAAAAGAATATTTATCTCAAATTAAATAAATTAATTAAATAACAAAAAAAGAAATTAAGCGGTATTTTGCACTTGTAGTGTATTTTTAATATTGCAAAATAGTTTAAGCGGTAGGTATTGTATTGGGAGTTTGCCTATCTTCACTTGCACTTTTATCAATACAAAAAGACATTCTTGATAAATTATTAAAAACGGACACATTTCACGACAATGTCATAGACAGATTTGCGAAGAGCAAAAATAAGAGAATCAATCATTGTTTATAAATACTATAACATAATGTACAGTTATTCGAAAAAGTATTTGGACATTCCTGTGTTAACAATGTAAATTGCTTCGTTTAGACATTGTTTTTATTATATAAAAATTGTTTTTACAGCAATACTTATTGGATATTTTTTGTCGCAAATTTCATTGTCTTCATTTTTATTCCTATACATTTTTTTATTTTGTCGCCTCGTTTTCGACTGAGAGTGACTTAAAGCAGACTCGGTAAAACTTTTTAATAAAATTTAAAATACACAATGGTTTTCTCGAGAAATTCTCATGGGATTTTTACCGAGACTGCTTTAAGGGGGTTATTCTGTAACTCATAAGGGAACCCTTACGTAAAGGAAACCTTTACGCAAAGAACGAGCCTATTCTGTAACTATAAGGGACCCTTTACATAAAGATTGTCTTTAACTGACAGATCTTTATGAAGAGAATTCCTTTATGTAAAGGAATAGGTTATTCTGTAACATTTCCTTTGCATAAAGAATCATTTGACAGCGTGAAATCGGACCTTTACGTAAGGGATGATTCAGTAGGTGTCGTAACAAGTTATAGAACGTTTGTCAAGTGTTGATAATATAAAAAATATATTATAATTATAACGTATTTTAATTGATAATTTTAAAAATGAATATTATTTTAAATGAAATTCAAGGAAGGAAAGAAAATGCACTGTTAAAAAGAAATTTGAGAGATGTCAGTGATCCATTTTCGATAAGCGAAGAAGAGTTTAGGCGATATTATCGTTTCACTAGAAAAGTTGCTTTAGAACTATTTGAACAATTAGAGCCTCATTTACAAACTCCAAATAGTAGATCTACGAGAATACCATCTATAGTACACTTTGTTTCAATATTACATTTTCTGGCACATGGTAGCTATCAAAAATCAGCGGGTCAAGATTATCGGAGTTCTATGTCTCAAGCATCGGTCAGTAGATGCATTCACAAAGTAGTAGATGTTATACTGGAATGAAAGCACCACGTGATAAGATTTCCCACCAATATTCAACAAATAAGCCATATCAAAAATGCTTATTTTGCATATTGCGGTATCCCAGGTATTCGAGGATGCATAGATGGCACACACATTGGTGAAAGTGGAAGCCGTTTGCCAGTAGGCAAATTAGAATTTCCACGGTTGGTATTTTTAAACCGAAAGAATTTCTTCAGTATCAACGTACAAATTATTTGCGATTTGGATTTAAATATCCTTAATTTAAAGGCAAGATTCCCAGGAAGCGTAAAAGATCGACGTATAACCTAAATTGCTTTTCGGTGGTTTTAGAGCCGCGAATTCGCTTATTTGCAACTTTGTCTCCCATTGTGTACACTGCTTACATATAATTATAATGAACTGACTGATAATGAATTTTGAATTGTGTCAAAACTCAAAATCAAACACAAAATCTAACCAATGAAAATGCATCAGGTCCATACTACACGTTTAAAAACATTAGTTGTTTCCTTTACGTAAAGATCAACCTTTATGCTTAAGGGACGTCTTACGGACGCGTTACAGAATGGCTGTTCAAAGGTTTCCTTTCAGCTATCTTTGGGACGGTTGTCTTTACCTAAGGAATCCCTTACACAAGGGAAAAGTTATAGAATAACCCCCTAACTCGCTCTCGATCGAAAACGAGGCAACAAATAAAAAAATTTTGAAAACAAAAATGAAGGGAATGAAATTATCTACAAAAAATGTCTCAAAAGTATTTTTGTAAAAGCGATTTTTATATGCTAAAAAGAGTTTTCAAAAAGTACAATTTATATTGCTAAAATAGGAGCGTCCAAAGTAAGTAATTCTATTATTTAAATAAAACGACTTAATACAGCATATCATTATAACTCAAGAAAATATTCACATCTTCCGCTGATTTTATCTATTTATACAATATTGCTGGCCTACCCAAAATTTTTCCCCACGAGCCGCCACTGGTTGAATTCTAGTAAGTACTGGGACCACTCAACTGAATGTTTTACTTTATCAGCAGGAACAGAGTCTTGTTGAAAGGTCATAAATGTTAGTCGCCAAAATACTGCTGAACTTTTGTACTAAAGTATGGCAATAATAGAAGTAGGGTGATAATCTAGTTAAATGTTAAAAAATCTTAAATAGAATATAACTTAAAAAAGTTTTAGAATTTTTTAAGTATTTTTGTGCCCTTTAGTAGTATGTGATGTTAAAATAATCAAACCTAACAAACGTTAAAATAATAAATTTTAACTGTTAAGTAAAGAATACATACTACACAGAAACATAATATTTAAAGAACACTAAAATGACATTAATTCACATTTAACAGGGATGAACTTAGAATATTTGAATAAGTAAGAAATAGAATTCTGAAAAAATTACGCTATAGAAATGATGAAAATTACTTTAAAAATATCGTGTTACAGAGTTTAATAGTGCGATAGTTTGGATAAAATGGCCTTCAACAAGTCTGGAATGATATACACGGTGCCATGGTGAGAATTTTCATTTATAAGTCGGCCTTGGGCTGTGAGAATTGTTGAGGAAATGATTTATTAGATATTTATTTTATTGTAAAATCTTGATTTTTGTTTAAAAAAATATATATTTTTTTAAGACCTACAGCTTTGCTGAGATACTTTGCTGAGTATAAAGTAGGTCTGAACATGTAAAAATAATTAAAGTAAAGTTATAATATGTATTAATAAAAATTGTGTTAAGTATTTTTGTAATTTTCCGTTGTAATTTTTTCTTGCCAAGAGATAATTACAGAAGTTAATAAAATTAAAAAGCAAGAAAACAACTTAGTATAATAAAACTTTAAATTTTAAAATGTGATGGTTTCATTTATTGTTTTTATTAATATTTCCATATATTTGTTATTTAATGTAGCAGGTTAATTTACAATAAAAATTAGCTTTCTTTTTAGGTTTTGACATAAAATTATTTCAAAATCTTAGTTATAAGTTTTTGTATCGTAATTTTAAACGGTCGTGTATTTAATTATTCATTATTTAAATTATGCATTGTTTACATTACTTAATAGTATAATTACAAATAGCAATCATAAACGTAATTTTGAAAAACGTGCCAGGAAACCCTGAAAATTACCTGCATAAAACAAAACAATTTCCTCTCTACTCGTATATTAAGATATGCAATTGCATTTAATTTTGCCATTGACAATTTATAATTTACATTTTAACTCTCACTTAAATCTACAAACTTTCAGAATGAACAAAAAATTAAATTAATTATAATTTACAAATTGGCCAAAAAAAAGTGAAACAAAGATTGAAATAAAGAAAAAAACGAAACGAGGTGTTACAGTTTACTAATAATAAATAATGAGATAATGTGTTGTAATACAAATTAATTATAATTTTAAATTTGAATTGCTTGAGTAACTTTCACGTTTATTTTGTTAATATTTAATAATAATTAAATTTATAAATTTACTTACTTGGATTAAGGGAGTAAGCCAGTTTTTTAGCAAAATTTGATAAACGCACTGCTAGTATTATAACTGGAAATCCTATAAGTTCCACGGGAATATCCAGAGCTGGTTCTTGGCCATTAGTTTTTTCTATCATTAGGGTCGAGATAAAAGCAAATAACACTACACCACTAAAAATTTTTCGTGTCTTCATGCTGGCTTACGGTATGTACTACGTGTAAATGAAAATATACTTCAATGTGTTTGGTGAAAGTAACTCAATGTTGGTCACCACTCCCAATTGCTGCTTTGGTGATACTATCTTATAGAAGTATGATAATAATTTAACATTCTTATATCGTACACAAAGAAATCGAAAGTTCTGCATATTACAGCAGCGCACATATTTTAAGAAGTTCATTAAGACATCTTCAATACGTGCTAGAAATAATAGTGTCAAGAAACAGACACAAAAACCTAATCGGATGAACAAACAACTTGGCCAAACAAAACCGACAAATAAAACAATCACTAACAACCATTACATTAAATCATTTATTTTTATCAAAATAAAATTATAAAGCTAAGCTTTCGACAAGCGGTTACCATCCTCTTCAGATCTTTTTTTAATTATTAATTTAAAATTTTCACAATATAATAATAATTTATACTTATATTTTAATTAATGTTTTATTTTAATTGAGTAAAAAAACACTTAATGATACTAAAGCGGATGAAAAGAAAGGTGAAATTGATTTGATACTCGAGTAATATTATTATAGTCAGGGAAAGCTGTTTGCTTCAATAGACGAAGAATTTTTCCTAATTTCAATTTCATTATAAATCTTATAAATAAAGTTGTAATTAATTGTGCAGTTCAACAACTTTTCATCACTCTACTTGAATCATTTTGATGGTAAATGCTTATGCTTACGAAAAAGTAGTCGGAAATTTCCTTGAATTTAAATTGCAGCCTCATACTTTCTTAGTTTCACTTATGGTCTCAATTGTACTAAATTTTTCCGATCAGTATTTTGTTTATTAGTTTTAGCTCAGGGTCCGATCACTTTTAACCCCCCTCCCCCCACTATAAATATTCACGATTGTCTCAGTTCCGGAAAACCCTCGCAGTACTCAAAGTGGTGTTATCTTCTTAGTGCTCTAGTGCTCTAATAGATCTTACAACTAGCTGATTTGAAGCGGTTGCGAGAGCGAGGATAGAATAAACCTTTTTTGGCAAGTCCAGCTCTTCAGAAAGAAACACACACATAAATAAATAAATAAATAAAAAACATATTACTGTGTTAATTATTGTAGAAAATTTTTTTCGCACTTTTGTTTGCTTTGAGTAGCCTTGAATTGCTGGTAAGTTGGTACAATCTTAGAGCGAGGGTTCTCAGTTTAAAAATAAAAATTAATTCCTGTTCAAAAAAAATAAATCGTTTTCCAAAAATAATTATTCAATCGCACACAATTTAAAACCAATGTAAAATTTTTTAAAGAGTCGAAGCTTCGATTTTAAATTTTATTCAAATCGTCGTGTTATCAATCACGCCATGTTCGCTCTTATAAATATAATTTGAATTTTCCAATTAACAACAATTCAAATCCCATTTATATTTTTAATTGCTCTATCTTTAAATCAATTAACCAAATCACCTCACTACCGCTCGGTAGCAAAATCATAAAATATTCAAAATAATACCAAATTTTTTTCAAAAAATACACAGAAGTGCAAACGCATAAAAATCAGTTTATTTAAATCAAATTTAAAATGTTGCTAACAATTGCAACTTAATAATTTCTCAAAAAATATCTCACAGAGCCAAAATACGCACAACCGGCTCGTGCGGCCATCTTTGGCAATAAGCCTTGAATTTTTGATGATTCGTCCTCACCTAACAAATTCTACCATGTTACAAGTCAACTTACTAAAATAAAATTTTACATCAAAATGCACAGGGTGGGTCTGAATCACTTTGAAACACGACAATATATTTATTTAATTTAATATCAAAGACCATAAAAAATACAGGTGTGTATTGTGATTGCCCTGGTAATATGTATCGGTGAAAATGCGCATACGTAAAAATTATCAAATAAATAAACTCCAAACAAATAGTCGTGCACGTCGTCGAAAATATGTTGAAGGTCACGTAAAATGTGACACACACAAAAAATGACGCAAACTTCTCTCTCAAAAATTTCAGACCCACAGATTAAAAGTTATAAAAACTTAATCACTACGATAGCTATCGATGAGCTTACAAATTCCAACTTATGTAATAAATACTTCCAATCTATGAGTTTGGCAGGAAAAATTGAGTACAACCAACAAATCTTCGCTTTGTACCACGAACCAATAGAGATGATGGTTTAAAGAACTCCGGTGGTTCTGCCTTAGTTGCCACACACTCCTCCAAGAAACCTCCGTATTTAGCCCTCGAGACAAATAGCAATCGCGAACAGGAAGTCACTGTAAATTTTCAATCAAAAGAGATGGTGATTGTGGCCAAGGTTAAGTACACGAATAAATTAATGTTCTTCAAATAGAAAAATAATCCAACCATAAATTGGCATCTGGTCAAAAGAATTATGTAGAGGTGTTTAAGATTTCGTAAAAAGTTGCGTTGTGCCAGTGTAACAAGTGCGTTGAAGCAGTGTTTTACAACCTTAGAGTGCATTTCTACTCCTTCCAAGGCCCTCAATGCTTCCTGGCTGTCAGTCATAATGCAAATCCTCTTGTTTGTGTAAGTTATTTCTGCCTGGAAGATAATAGCGTAGTAGCCCAGGTTAATGTTAAGCTCATCTTCTGCTATCCATCCGCTGATTCCTAATGCTGCAGTACTTATTTTCGTTTTAGTTTCATTTGTGCACCAGATGGTATCGTGTCGTCCCCAGCTCCTGCTTGGTGCCTTTCTCTCTCTTCAGCTATAAAAACTCTAAATAATTTTTAGAAGTCCCTTGCAGTGTTGGTTCTGTCCGATTGCATGCATAGCATGTTGTTACTCCTCATGGAGTTAAAGATCATCGTGCGATGGCTTTCTCTCTAATCATTTATGATCCCGAGCAGGCCCGGACTGGGACCTAAAACCGGCCCGGGCATTTCAGAGACTGTCAGCCCCTACTTCTCACAGAAACGCTACATGTACTCTTAACATATTTATTTTTTATAAAACGTATAATGGCCAAAATTCATGAAAAAACATAGTTATTTTGTTTGATTTTTGTTTTTTAGTTTTTTAGTTCTAATAGTGAAAGACATATTTTATTAGTATTATTTTGGACTTTGCCATTTTATAATACATCTAACAAAATGAAAAACAAATGCACTCACAAAAATACTGAACTGAATTGCATGCAAAATGAAAAGAATTACATAGTAACATGAAAAAAAAATTACAATGTCATCACCACTTTGTATTTTGTCGACAATTGAGCGACTTTTTAACATTATGTAGATATGCATTTCTTTCTTTTAAACACGGATGTCTTTATTTTATACTTAATCATGCACAAGCAGTGGCGTAGCCAGGATTTTGTAATGGGGGGGGCTAAAGGATGCGAGCGGGGAACTGTCAGAATTTCCTCATCACGAATTTCAAAATTTTAACTGCGCTATAGGAAAGAGGACACTTTTCTATGCATATTAGAACAAAAATTTTCAAGGATTATGCAAAAGTTTTCGAAAAAAATCGATTTTAAAAATGTAAAATTTACATGTATTTTAGATGCACCTTTTAACACGGCTGCATGATTAGCCGATTTTGGGTAAGGCAAAAAAATTTAAAAATATCCCTGAAAAATGACAGAACTCGCCAAGGGTGGAACTCGAAGTCATAGAACTCGTTCGGGTGTCGACCGCGACTGAAATCAAACATTAAGAGTATATCAAAGCACTCGTACCGTCAACAAAATGAAGAGCAGGAAAGTCAACGTGAGATCGATCGTCACGCATCGGGTATATCATATTACATCTCCGTGCCTTTCGTGATTTTAAAATGCCGTTTTTTCGGAAACTAATGCATAAACCTTGGAAATTTTTGTTGCATTATACACAGAAAATTGTCCTCTTTCCTATAGTGCAGTTGAAATTTTGAAATTCGTGATAAGGAAATTTTTAAATTCGTGATGAGGAAATTCTGACCGTAACCGAAATGAGAATTAAAGAACAGCATTTCCGAAAGATTTATCATTGATTTTTATTGCCAATCTTCTTATTATAATATACCTTCTCTTATTTTCAATAATTAGCAGTCATTAAGATTAAGAATTGAACCTGATTGCTAATTATTATCCATAGTAAAGTTATTTTGTATTTGAAATTTCCGTAAACACTAAAAATCCGTTGACCACACCCCTACCTGCGCTCCCCCTTGCGCCGGACCGTCCCTGTTAGCCCTTAAGTATAACAGGGGCGGCATCTCAAAGTAGTGCCCATAGGCAACAATTTGGTAAATTTGCCCCTGGGGTCCCGAGGATGCCAGACCTAAATTAACTGGCTTGGCTGATTAGCTATCAACAAACAACAAGTTCCATCCACTATAAACAGTACCTAATTACAATCATATCGAACAGTCGAACACAATAATATATATTTTTTATTTTTTATTGCACCGGTAAAAATGCGACTATAGTCATTAAAAAACGAAAGTGTCTGGGGGGAGGCTATAGCCCCTTAGCCTTCCCCTTGGCTACGCCACTGCGCACAAGTGATAAGAAGTGGCTGGTAGACATCAATATATTACGTTGTATTTGAACGGTTTTTGTTATTTATAAATTTATTGTGCTAAAATTTTAAGTTTTATTGACCATTTTGATACTTTGTTGTGTTACCTATATAAAATAGCATAATTTTTTTCTCGATATAATTAGCCATTGGTTAGACGGTCCTTTGACTGCACCGGCCCATCGGGCATTTGCCCGATCTGCCCTATGGCCAGTCCGGGCCTGATTCCGAGTAATAAAAAGTAAACTTTGCTCATCCAAAGAAGTCAACTCGAAGTCTTTCTATTTCCTGCAATATATTCTCCAGACTTTCAACTTGGAATAAAGATTTTACGTTTTAAGTAGCTGTTCTCAAAGATTCATCACAATTTTCATTTACCAATTGAATAATTTCCGTGTGAGGTCTGCCTAAGCGCCATCTCGATGCAGCCGGATGTCTATTTTATACTCCCAGTCCCGTGGAAAAATTCTAAAGTATAGCAATTTGATGTTTGCTGTTATCTTGCATGGTGTAGAATTATGGATCTTAACCGAAGTAATAAGAAAGAAATTAAGTTAATAAATAATTTAAAGAATGATGAAAGAAAGAGAACTATTAATCACCTTAAAACAAAAAATTTCTACGACCTTTGCAATATTATGCGAAATGAGAACAGATTCCAATATTACAGGCTATTTTACAAAGAAAAGTAATAGGAAGTAGAAGTTCCTCAAGGAGAAGGATTTCATGACTCGAGAACCTTGAAACTTGGTTTTCGATGTCTACCACGCAATTGTTCAGGGCAATGGTAAATAAGAAAAAGAAAATAATTTATTTAATCAAAAAAATCAAAAATCAAAAACAAAAAAATTACTGAATTACATGTTTCAATCTCATTCACAGATTTATCCGTAAGATTAATCTCATCAGATTCGTAGTAGAAATAGAAAAAAAAAATTGAATTTATTATTTCTAAATGCTCATATTATAAAAATGTAATAGAAGTTTTCGTAAGCTTCCTTTATGGATTTAGAAACCAAATACAAAAAAGTGCAATAAGAAGTTTTTTAGAATTTCAAGAAAATCAAAAATTTGTAACACCTTTTTCGTTGATCTTTAAAACTAGAATAATGAAAATATATTAGTTGAGATATGAGTAATTTTAAACAACTAAGTAGATACATTTCTAATTAAACAACTTCGCAATAAGACACTGGTAGTCAAGGTCACTTTTAGAATCAGTGACAAATAAAAACATAGCACGAAAAATTTTCCGCAAATACCCTCCACTATAAGAATTTGTATTATTTTTGTTATTTTGAAAATAATATAAATAATTAGTTTGAAAGGTAAATTTCGATCCATGCTACAAAAGAACTAACGGTCCGGTGAGGTGGCCACCACGTTCTCCTGATTTGACACCATTAGATTTTTTTTTTTTGGGTTATCTTAAAGACAACTTATATAAGAATAAAAGTAATAACATCGACAAACTAAAACAAAAGTTTACAGAATGTGTTAATTCAGTATCAAATGTACATACACAATGCAATTAGAGTGTGAGGAAGAGATGTAATTTATGTATTGAAAACAATAGACTTCAATGTGAATACTTACTTTAATTTTTGTTAAGTGCTTCAATTTTTTTAGTGATTTTTTTATTAAAAATGTTATTATCATATTTAAATTTTTGATATTTTTTATTTTTATTACATTTTTTAAGAAAATGGGATGAAACCGTAATAATAGACCTCACATGTTATACATCATTGAAAAGAGGATAAAAAATGCTATTCAAAAATATTACATTCAACTATGGATTCTATTTAAAAAAACACAACTTTATATTATAACTCGGAAACTAACTTAGATATTTAAAATCTCTCTAACCCATTTTGTTGCCCTTAAAAAAGTGCCTGAAGAAAGTGTTATCACTTTTTTGGAAACTTTAAAAACAACCGAGATATCAACATTTATCAAACAGTCCAATAATCGAATTTTTGGCTATAACTTGAAAACAAAAAAAGATAGCCAACTCCGGTTTTGTCCATTAGCCTTTTCTCAAAAAAAGAAATTATAGGATGGGCCATCTATTTCTCGATATTTCCAATGGTTACCGATTTCCCCATAAGAGGGATCGAAATTGAGTCACCCTGTACAGCGTACAACATTTATCTTTTTGAACCTGTGACCTCTGGAACTGTAATCCAATTGCATTTTGAACAATTAATTATGGGGGTGCTCGTCCCGATGTTAATTTATAAGGAAAATTTTAAGCTAAGCTTCATAAGCAGCTATAGCAAGAAATCTTTTAAAATTTTTTATTTTATTGCTCCCAAGAAAGAAATAAATAAAAAGTAATCATTTAATAGCTAAACAATTTACATGATTGATCAATTCATCGGTAACAACATAGATAATTGATTGTATTTGGTAAATACGAAAAGTAAAGCAAGTAATAATTTTTATTCGATTACTGCCTAACTTGAATTATATTAGTATTTATATTATTTACAAATAAAATTACCAAAATAAATATATTGCGGTATAATTTTCTTTGAGCCTGTAATTTATCGCCACTTCTGAAAAATTCTTATATAAATGTTATGTTTGTATTCTACCTATACAAATTTATTACAATAGTATTAAGATATAATTTTTAAAATAGACATTTTAACTTGAAAAACAATATTTAAATAATTTTTCTTTTTTATTTAAATAAAATGCTTGCAAACTATTTTTTGCTAATGACACTACGCCCAAAGTAGTTAATATTTTAATTATGTTTAATGTGTAGCTCTTATTCTTTGAATAAACTAGCTGAAATATAGCGGATACGATAACGCGGTTTGCTATTCCTATTATTTATTTTTCTTTCTATTAATTCATATGGAAAGCATATTTTCTATTATAGAGCTAACTTTATAAAATGTTATTCATTTCATTAGAAATTATCTATAGGAAATCATTATTTTTTGACTTCATTATACAAAGAAATCGACAAAAGTTCTATCCTTGCAGTCGATGTAGTTTTGCAGTATTTGCTATTAGTTAGATATTTGAGTTAATTGTTACTTATTCTCTTGCTCGGAATGCTACAAATGCGATAGTTGATAATCAAAACTATTCTACTGGTCTTTAGTCAACTTGTCACAGTTGGTCTTGCGAGTGCAGGAGTTATTAATTCTATCTTCACCGACCGTACAAAAGCACTTGATCAGATTCTCTTCAATTTGTTGTTGTAGAAACTTGAATTATGTTTCTATTGTTACCTTGGCTAAGATCCTACCTTAGTGATTGATTTCAGAAAAGCTTTTGGACGGCTTTACATTGCATTTCCGTACATTTGTTTGCACTATATATTAACGATGTTTACACTGTCTTTCAATATTTGACGTTTCCTTATTCTCTTTTGCAACTGTTTTTCATTCGATTTAAATACGAAAAATTTTCTATTTGAAAATCGTAAAAAGAAAAGAGTCGGTAAAGAAGAAGTTGTAGAGGCTTTGAATCAATGGTTCACAAAAGTGAGAGAAGAAGATACCCGAGTTACAGAACTGCTATTGCGCCAAAAAGCTGAGGAAAATAATTTGTGGCAACAAAAAGTCGGGATTTACCGATGGAAGAAACGCAAAAACATTTTGTTTGAACAGGGAGAAGCAGACCACAAATTGGCAAAATCGTTGATTCGTTTAGAGTGGCAATTTCTTAACAACCAGTATCATCTATCTTGTGTGTTTAATGCGGATAAAACTATGATCTTTATTTCCAGGCGTTACCAGAATACCCGTACTTGTTCAAAAACGAAAAAGCTAGAGGAGCTAAAAGTAGTCAAGAACGTTTAACCATTTTATGCTGGGCAAGTATGGATGGTGAAAAAAGAAAGCTGCTTACCATTGAAAAAAGTTACAATCTCCGGTGTTTCAGGGATGTAGGCTATACTGCAAACAGTAATGTAACTGTAAAAAATAATAAGAGAGACAATGAACTTCGTCATCTTATAGCTAGTCGATAACTGCACGGCACATGCAGTTATAGTGAAATTCAAGATCTCCTTTTTACCCTCTAACACTACATCTATCAAACAACCATGGGATCAGAGGATCATATGCACATTTAAAGCATATTACATAACAGGCATGAGAAGAAATATGTTTAGTGTGATTGATGCTGACCTGGACCAAGAGTTCAATATCTTGCGTGCTCATGAAATTGTCAAGAAAATTACTGTACCTACTTGAAGGTTTGCATTTAGCCAATAAAACGTAGAATGTTATCAGCAAAATCACAATACTCAATTGTTTCAGACACAGTGGATTCATTCTCAGTCTAAAAGATTTGAAACACCTGTTATAAGGCCCACTGACCTATCAGTCGAACTTTATACTGAATGGATGAACATTAACGTAGAAACCCAAACTACCAAAGTCTGTGGTGAAATTCAAGCAGAGCGACTAAAAGAGAGTGTTGATGCTGATAGTGGCAAAGATGAACCTGATGAGAAACCACCATCAACAAAACGGATACTAGAAGCACTTCGGATTTTGCGCAGATGGATTCAAGAAAGAAGTGATTCTTACGTATTCAAGCAACATCAAGCCTACGAGAAAATAGTTATGAAGGTGACCGAAGAAGAGAAAACTCAATCAATCCTGGATGGATTTCTATCAAATTCGGTTAATTGATTCAAATGGTCTGCTCCCAAAGTGAGTCCAATAAGCGGCAATCACTATACCTACAAAGTGCCGACCGCATCCACCATAGTATTGGTATAAAATATTGGAGAGACAGAGCGTTTGATCTCATTCTCTATCTAAAATTCCCATCACTTTAATACAATTCTAATTCATAAATCAAAAGAAGATCCATTCCTAGAGAGGTTAGAAGTATTTTTCGCACTCGATAATAATAATAAGTTATGAATGTGTTATTAAAAAATAAAGAAATGTATTAGTGTATGATCTCTGGTTGTCTTTAGGATGAAGAGATTAAAGCGGCGTGATCCGTTTAGTCATGCAATATATTTAAAGAAAAGTTTAATACATAACAAAAAAGGATACCTGATACACGAGAAAATGAAATGAAAAGCTAGGCATATTTTTGGGTTAACTCAAAATACATTATACTATTGTTACGAAAGAACGTCTAATTATATTTGATGACTAATGTATGACGTCATGTGCGATGAGTCATGCATGATAACATCATTAGTCATTCAAATTATGCTTCGATATCAATCGAGAAGCGCAAAAAAGTGACTAGAAATTCCTGGATGGTTATGGAATTTTCTGGAAGGCTGCAATTTCCTGTCACGAATCAATTCCAGTTTGAACGCGCGAATTTTAACATAAATGAACAGTGAACATAAATACAGTGAAGTGATAACGTTATACCGAGTGTTTAAATAAATATAGACCTAGTGTTAAATATAAATTATAGTGTAAATAAATTGTAGTATAATTAGTGTTAGTGTTAATCTTAGTTTAGTAATTGTTATTAATCGTATCTGTAAATATTTGTATTAGCCCTTTAGAAATAAATAAACGTTTTAATTTTCGTTACACTATCTTCAGTAACTAACAATTATTGAATTTTTTAATCTGTTATCCTTATAATATATTGCTGGTAGGGTACTAGTAGGAAAACTGCGTAAGTAGCCAATCATCCCACGCTCTTTCTCTAAGACGCCTTATAGAAAATGTCTGTGTGTGATAATGAATAGTTGGCAGCACGATTATACCTTAACCGTGGCTAGAAGAAAAATAAAACGTACTAACCACGAACAAACACGAAGTCAGCGCCTTTACGATATATAGTGAATGGCTTCCATACTAAGAGAATTGGCTTCTAAATACATGAATAACGAACACCCGTTTTCCAATAAGCGCGAGCTATCTGTAGTATATTTAATCTGTGCTAATAACAATAAGATCGGGAGTCCCTCAGGGTAGAATACTTAAGCCTACGCTATACTTAATATATACATCCGACCTACCAGAAAATATCAACACAACAACGGCTACATATGCTGATGATACTGTCATAATGGCATCCTATGTAGACCCAAATCGGGCGTCACAATTACTATAAAACCATCTAAACAAGATAGAAAATTGGCTGAAGAAATGGGGGATAAAAGTTAACAGTACCAAATCAACACATATTACCTTCACACTGAGGAGAAGTACATGCCCTAGCGTGACACTGAATAATAAGATTCTCCCCCAACAAGAAGTAGTCTAGTATCTAGGAATCCATCTCGACAGCAGGTTAACCTGGACCAAACACATCTGGAGCAAGAGACTCCAACTGGGGTTGACTTATCGGAAGATGTATTGGCTAATGAGCCGTAACTCCAACCTTTCGTTAGAAAATAAGCGACTGCTGTACAAAGCAATTTTAAAGCCAATATGAACATATGGTGCCCAACTATGGGATGCTGCCAGGGAGTCTAACGTAGCTAGGTTGCAGCGATTCAAATCAAAAGTGCTACGCGACATCAGTGGCTCCCCATGGTATGTTCCTACAGTGTTAAAACAGTAAAGGACGAAATCTCAGTCATAATCTCTAACTGCCAGACAAGATTAGGCGACCACCCCAACATTTTAACACCGGACCTTCTCGTAGCTCCAACTATAAGAAGACTGAAACGATTTGATCCAATAAACTTACCTCAACGTAAATGACGACGTGGAAACAGTGATGGGTCTGAAGCAGCAAACAGGAGTATTGACTGGTCTCAATAAAGTATAAAAAAGGTCAGCTAATGTGCTAGCCTCTACTAAGTCTATATAATTAATTAATTAATAGAAACATGTTGGTTATTATCTTGGTCGGGATAGATTGTAATATTTATATGGTATGGAGTCAAATAAAAAAAAAGTATCAAACCTTACGTAATATGGTAGGTTTGATACACTCTACACAAGGAATAATTATTTCCTTTTTGCAAAACTACGTAAAAAAAGTGTTTACTATAAATTTGTTGAATTTTGAAGTCGCATTCAAAAATTTTTTAGATTTCTTTGCGTAATTTGGTCTAATTACTTGAAATATAATGATACTTATTGTCTTTTGCAGCAGATTACAATATATAAAATATAGGAGTACAGTTTTTTAGCTTTATAAAAATTATCGTTAAAAATAATTGCCATTATTATGTACGAGATGAAAAGTTTGAACTAAAAGAAATACAAGAGTGCTTCACAAATTACGTTGGTAATGAATTACCAAGAGAATATACTCAACTTTTATTACAGGAAAGTCGTAACTTGCATATTCTCTTACAGCTAATACTTACCTTGTTATTAGTAACATAAACAAGTACTTTACTAGCACAGTGAAGTCCTAGGACACTAATTATTATTTTTATATTATTATTATAATTCTAGTTCTTTTATACCTCATTTTAAATTTAACTTTTTATATGGAAATAATTGCTTGATTATTTTACGTAACTGCTTAATTAACTCTCTCTTCTTTTATAAAATCAATGATTAGCTTTTGGATAATGTATTTATCTTTAAAAACTTGATTCGTCCTTGTCCTAAGCATTTCATCTCGACTCCAAAATTTCCAGAGATAACAGAATGTTGGCCTTTGTGACCAGATCCACCTACGAATTTTCTGATACTTGATTACTGGTTCTGATACACTTTGCTTTTCTAAGATCAATTCTGGAATATTACTCCACGGTCTGGTGTCCTTCGTATGCCATCCATAACAATCGAATTGAGGTGGTTCAGCGGAGATTTATCAGAATGATGTGTTTTAAAAAATAAATTAATTACCTTTTTTTGGTGAAATTGTCTGCAAAGAGATCTATTCCTGATTTGATGCTGATGTTTAAAATACTAAACAATTTAATAAATGGCTCGGATTTGTTGCCTTTGTTCGGGATTTAAATTTCACAGGTCCGCTTTTGGTCAACATTCTGGAGTAGTTCGAATGTGCCGATTAGCAAATTCAGTCAGCCCAGAACGCGATGATTTAGACATATTCCAGAACAAGATCTTGAAATTTAAGCGGTTGTTAGAGCTCGTGCCAAATAGAAGTGGAACCGTCAATCATAATGGATGGTAACTAAACTGCAAGATAATGCCATGTCTGTACATGGCCTACGATGATTGACGGTTCTATTTCTACTTGGCACGAGCTCTGTAAAGTTGTATTACATGTTACTGGCATTTGCCGATAATAAAGTTATTATTATTATTAATTTGCTTGTACAATAAAAAATACAAAGGTAACAAAATCGTATCAGTAATAGTTACATTTTGTGCAGAGGCGTAGCTAATGATTTATTAAGCTTTACGTAGTTTTTATAGCAACAACAATGTACTTTATTGTATCTATATTGTGTATTAAATTATGTTTACATATCACTAAATTTAAAAGACTAGACAATAACATTTTGGAATATTGGTAAATGCATGGCAAGTTTACAAAATACGCGAACCTGTAATAATAAAGTCTACATATTTATATATAATACATATATAGGACTACAACAACATAATATATTTTATATGTGTATTATATCAACACAATTTTTCGAAAAACTACGAGAACTTCCGAAAAAAAAATTTTTTATAGTCTTTTCTGCTTATTAATAAACAATTTTTATTTTAAATAATTCGCTAATATATCATAATATAATATAATGCCATATTTACTAATTTTTGTTTAATTATTTAATAAGTTAAATATATTATGTAATTGTATGTAAGTGAATGAATGATTTACAAAATCTAATTAATTTATTAAATATTTTTCAAAAATAGGTGAAATAAGAGGAGTAAGAAAATATAACAACACTAGGAGTATAATACTATCTTCTCACTTCTCAAACGTACTGTTCGCTTAAAACGAACATCGTGACCCCTTCTCATAATAATCAATTTATTTTAAATAATTTTAAATTATTAAAATAAATTTGACTAACTATGTAAAGACATTTTATATGAAGAGAATAAAGTAAATAAGCAATAAAAAGAATAAATTATTTAAAAGGAACTTGAATTTTATAAGAAATTAAAAAAAATCATATTCAAATAAAGGTGCCTATAAATGCCGATTAATTTAATTATTTATTCTAGGATCTTGCTTAAAATTGGCCAGATAGCCAAATAAGAACAAAATGGAAAAAATTGAATACTTTTTGTATTCTTGAATGACTTTGGAGACTAAATAAGAGTAGGACTAGGCCTCTTAATTATTACTTTATATAGGAATATTTCTATTATAAAACTTTTTTATTAAAATTAAATGTTTTTTAATACTAATATCCAGGGATTTAAAAATGTACTCAGATTATTTATTTTTCAATTAAAATGGTTATTTAGTAAAACCTAAACCTAAACCTGACTTTATTTAAAAAAATCCCCTTTAATTGTTTTGGTTCGTAAATGTAGTTTCCAATACTTTTTATAGTTTACTATTCTTTCTTTTTTCTGCAAAAATTTTCAAAACATTTGAATGATGTAAATAGAGCAGTTATTTTAAATTTTCATTATTGACTTTTGCATGCAATTGTGAATCTGTTAGGAAAAGATGAGTGGTAGGTCCCCTACTAAAAGTATTTTTAGTGCTATTTATTAATTGATCGAGAATTTTAAGATTGTTTTTATAGCTTTTTGTTTAAATTTAAATTTACCTTTAAATAAATTAATTTTTTAAAATAAAGTAATAAAGATAGGCCAATCAAAACAAAGCTGTTAATTTTAAATAAAAAATAAATTAACTCACCAATTTAAATTTAATTTCATCAAGGTCAAACATTTAGACAAAATGTCAACTGAATAATTTTATAGAAAATAAAAATCTCGAATCCATCATTTGTACATATTTGACTTGCGGTAAAATTGACAATTTTTTGCTATACAAATTTTTTAGAAGTGAGGGTGGCCTAAAATATAATCAATATTTTTATTATCATTAATAATAATTAATATTTAAATGGAAAATTAATTTTAAATAAACGATCAATTAATTAATGAACATAATTTCAATTAATTATCCAAACATTATGTATAGCTCAGAATTACATTGAACTGATTAATGAGCATCATTTCAGTTATTTATTTGTCAAGTGTCCTCGAACTCCTTTTTACTAGCCTGCGAAACTCAGGACTGTTGTATGTATATTCATAAAAAAAGAATTTGATTTTTAATACTTTCTAATGCAAAGAGTTAACTTTTCTGTTATTTTTTGGCCCTATAAATGAAATCTTTGTAACAATAACGTTTTCGACAGATTCTCAAGTAGTTTAATGAGAAAATTACATTCATTAATCAAAAATTAATCTTTTAATTAATTAATAGTTTTATCTACGCCCGATAATAGCGTGCGCAATTTCATAATATAAATTTATTTACAAAAATATTTTTTAATTTTGAAAAAAAATTGAAAAGTAAAAATATTTTCTTGAAAAAAATTTTGAAAAAAAATTAAAATTTTATTAACCCACGTTATATAAATTTTTGAAGCGGGAAACTTGAGATACATTCGAATACAACAAATTATGCATTAAACACAGCTTATTTTTCATTCTGGAGAGAAATCAAATAGCAAATGAAGCTCATAAAGAGCAACAAAGCATTTTATGAAATTCTATTACAATGTTTTAGTAGAACAAAATTTTTTTAACAGTTCTATCGAATTGTTCAGGTTCGATACAGTCTTTCAAATTCTAATTTGATTGGTCTTTAAATTTTTAATAACTTTAATATTTTTTATTATTTTCCAGTTAATCTAAAACAGAAACAAAACTTTTAGTTTGTTTAATGGTCCACTTAAAATAAATTATAATACTAAATTAATAACAACAATATTTACAATAAATATTTACATGTTGCTAACGGTCCAATTTATTGTGTTTATCCTTTAGCAAACTTTCAATATTATAGATACAGTTAAAGTTCGATTTAATTCTTTTGATGAATTTGCATAAACATGAAACATCGCTGACTAAATAATTGTTGTTAAATTTAAATCTACTCTAATCAGCTTTCAAATTTTTTTTTTCTAATCGACCCGGTATTACAGTCAACTTTAAAAAAAAATTTTTTTTGGAAACTTTGCAGGTATCTTCATTTCATTTTTAAACTATTATTTTGATTATTTTGCATTCATGTTTTTTCTAATCAATCAGTCTACAGTTTATTATCTTTCTTCGTAAAAAAAATATTTAGTCGCTTTAACGAAGTCGCACTTTTTTCATTAACCTTAATACTTGTAATCCGGGTATAGGACACGAAGGATAAAAATTATGGCAACCTGTTCCATCAACTCCCGAAATTAATTGGCCCATATGAGCAGCAAAGTGATATTTTGTTAAAGTGGCCACCGAAGTTAAAGAAGTATCTCTAAAAACAAAAATTTATCATTTAGTAATAAATTTGTAGAGTTATTTAAACATCAAAACAATTGCGAGTGATTAATACTATTACAGCAAGAGAAAGTTTTCCAGTTATGTATACAAAAGTAATTACTTTCATTTTCTTCCTGTTTATGATTCAATACTTTCATGTGTTTTGTAATTTCTTACCTTATAACTGCTAAAAGAGATTTTTCTGAATCGGTCAATTTATCTTTTTCTTGCATTGCGTTTAATTCGCATACTAATTTTGGCAAACAGGCACGTTTAATTGCCATGGCCATGGAATAAGTGGACGTCGGTGACTCTAAATAAAAAAAAAATATTATTGTTGAAAACAACTTTGTCAAGTACGCCAATTAATATTTTCAATTTGAATTGTTTAATAATAATAATAATATGCAAATATGATTTGTGTTATGGTACCTACATATATTCAAGGTATATTCAAGGATTTCCACTGTATACGCTTTCTTAAAAATGGGTTGATAAGGTGAACAAGTTTGATTTTTTTGTTAAATAGATTAACTTACTTAATTTTGCGATCTGATCGTCTTCGATATCAGCATCGAGATCGATATCGGTTGAAATATCCCCATATCCTGGATTGGCTGCTCTGGGTGCATTTCTGGACGAAGTGGATTCCTTGGGATGATCACCCAATAATTGATGTAAAAAACTTGTATAATTATTTGCGAGCAATATAATTGTACACAACACAAATAAAACACGCGCTATTAATCTTCGAGCTGTAACCATGATTTTTAACTAAGCCCGAATATAGTGCATATTATTACTAAAATATAATTCAACACTTTATTTCACTATTTGCGCTTTCTCACTCTACTAGCATTAAAAAGTGAAAGCAATTCCAACGAAACCGAAATCGCTTTACAATTATGTGTGTACGTTAAGAAAGACCATGAGCTATATAACCCCTACCAATTCTAATAAAAGAAAGTGGAAAGAATTATGTCTACCTACTACTCATTATGTTACATTATCACTTTAAGTATTAATTATTTTACATAATCCAAATTCTTCTATTATGGCAAGCAAACCACAATAGTTAATAATTATAGAAACTCTTCAACTCTCTCATTCCCATACAATTCATATTTGACCATTAGCTCGCCGAAGTTCGAGTTACTTCAAATTTATTTTATAATATCTTTATAATTTGAGGGTAAAACAATGTAAGACGAGGTTGCACGTTGCACAAAGAGGAATACAAAAAGCGTAGCGTAGCGCAGTTAGGGTGAGTAGAAATCCATAGATAAGAGAGATACTAAGACACAACAATGATATTTTCAATTCAGTGACCAAACAAAAATTGCTGTCCTCCGAGGGTTGATAAATAACAACTAAAAATTTTTAGTAATTAAAATAATCGTGATGTTCAGTGACATACCCATGAGAGAGAGGAAAAAACTTAAGCCTCCTACGCAGACGCCAGTAGATCTAAAAAAAAACGTATATTTTTCTTCTGGCACAGTATAAAATATAAATTTATAATCTTAATTTAAATTAATAATTAGCTACTCCTCGTACCAAGTCTCGAGTCGCACATAAACACTAGAAGTTTGCGTGCATTCTTCAACTGACATTTGCTTTTTTTTTTCTTCCTGCTTTCTATTTTGCCTTTTGGAATCACATAAGGCAAGAACTGCAATTGTTGTCATCATGAGATGTCAGATTGAATACTATATAATTATCTGGATGTGAATGGTTGAATGGTGTAACATCTGATTTTAGTTTTAAATTCTTCAGCTCCAAAACAGCCACCGTGGAACCATATAAGCGCACGAGAAGAAATATTCGAAAAGACACCAACGTCTCGTGCATTGGATTATATTTACCCACTAAAAAGAATTTCTTTAAGTTGTTTTACGCCCTTTCTGGGTTTTTTTCATCTACTGTCTGCTGAATGCTGATGTGCGTCGACTGCTAAGCAGAGATCCTTGGTTCGATCCATAGCGGAGTAATAACTTTATTCTAACCGTCTTTCCTCGAAAAGCAATGGCAAACTACCAAAGTATCTGCCAAGAGAACTCTTCCCAAGAAGATGCCCTACTATGTAGGGCTAAGGACTGAGAAGAAGAACTGTGGCGATATATGTATCCATCACTTTTGACTACCTCTGAAGTCGCTAGAGGGTGGATATATAAACTAAAAAGTCTGACGACGCCACTGGACTATTTTAAACACGAGAAGATTGTGGAGCCTTAGCCATACCACCAAGAACATATTACTCGTATATTTTTGTTCAAATAAATATACAGTACCTGGCCATTAAATTAGAGCCAATAAAATTTTCTGAATTTTTGTTTTTTTTTTAGAAAACTTACAATATATAATTAAATTCTACCAGTAAAGTTTATTTGTTTTACATATATAAATTATTTAATAATTTCTATTCCTCTCTCCGCTTTAATTACAGCACGTATCTTTTCCGGTATGCTCTACATAATATGCATGCTCTAGTTACCGTATTTTATTACTTCTTCAATACTTGCATAAATTTCTTGAATTGTAGCATTCAATTGGTTAATGTGGGTAGGTGATACATATACGAATTATTTGAGCCGATTCAAAACATTATTGATAACATTCAAGTCAGTCAAATTTTTGGGCCGGGATATTTTTTTTTTCTAATAGGGTACGATTCATGTAGATTCTAGTTAGCAGGTATACCTGTCACATTATACTTTAATAGAAAAAATTTATTCATAGAATGTGCCCAAAAACTTTCGCACTTTTAAATTCTGCTTATTAGCAATATTCTGATAATGGTAGATAATCGTCTATTTTACATCACAGACTGAAAACGGAAAATCTTTACACTTATAGAATATTTCATACAATTAAGATACTTAAAGAGGTATAGGATTTATACTGCAGTAAATCATCCGAACTCTCCGGTGCATACTGTTGTGACATATGATGTATTTGTCTTACAACAATAAGAAGTTCCTATACAATAACATCACAAATCATGCACTTTATGCATTTTTGGTCTCTAAAACTGGAAAGGGGGGAGGAGCTTGGAATTTAACCAATTCTTGCTTCTCATTATTTTTACGTTTTTCTTACGTTATATACGACTGATAATCAAAAATAATTGTAAAATAGGAGCCTTTATTATCGTATTATATAGTTTTTATTTTAAATTTTTATCATATTTTTATAACGTAATTTTTTCAAAATTCTTAGTCAGTATCTAAAGATTTTTTGTCATTTTTCATTTTTATTTTGCATGTAAATTATTGTCCTTTTTATTGTTTTTTAAATATTATTTTTCTATGTAAGTATGTATTCTTTACTTAACAGTTAAAATTCATTATTTTAATAGTTTGTTTAGTTTGTTTATTTAAACCATCAACGGAAAATTGAAATTTTGATAAGGGGAGACTTATAAAGCA
This sequence comes from Cantharis rustica, assembly GCA_911387805.1. Classification (NCBI taxonomy): domain Eukaryota; kingdom Metazoa; phylum Arthropoda; class Insecta; order Coleoptera; family Cantharidae; genus Cantharis; species Cantharis rustica. The sequence continues at coordinate 16,591,394 of OU426883.1, forward strand.
GTTTAACTTCTTTTGTTTGTTTTTCTTATTTTACAAATTTTAAGTTTTCCCACATTTATTTTAAAACATTAAAATGTATTTTATTTCAGTAAAACAATGTTTTAATTATTAATTAGTTAGCTATCCTTGATCTAAAAATTATAAATTACAAATATTATGAATGTTAGTAGTAGGATCATATCTTAAATTTAATAGATTAAAAATTTTAGAGCTGCAGTAGTTGATGCATAAAATATTGACTTGATTGGATGTTGGGAAGTGGGTTAAAAAGTCGCCGAAAGTTAATATAAAGCTTTTAAAACAAGTGGAAGCGTATTTTGTAAACACTGAAAACATTTTTAGTCGATACCTAAATTTATTTATAAAATTTTCACAAATATGATGAAAACTATCCTCTTGAACGAGCAGACCATAGATTTGTAACTTCAGCCTACGATAAAAAGTTAGCAAAAAGTCGATCTTCAGTTTGCTATGGCAATGATGTGTCTTCTTAAATTCGGATGGTTAGAGATAAAACTAAACAAGGAAGAGACCTCTTTTTTAGTTGCCAATAAACTGTTTTAGGGGATGTAATAGCTTTCAAAAATAAGATGAAAAATCGAATCTTCATATAGGAGTCCATTGATTTGTATGAAACCAATGCCAAAATCATTTTATGTATTATTTTTACATAAATTCATCCATAAAAATTAAAAATTCCATTTTTACTCTATTTTTTCAGGGTGATTACACCCTCTCAGTCGTTAGCTAAAGAAGTTAAGTGCGTTGCTGCTAATGCCGAAGTGCCCGGTAAAACTTTATTCTGACCGTTTCCCTTCGGAAGGCAATGGCAAACCACCGCGGTGTAATATGCCTGGTACATCCTCTCTAGAGATGAAGTGTATACACTTCCCCCGGTTTGGAGCCCGCGTTAAGCAGTAGGTCCCCTATGTGTGTGATAATACTTCAAACGCATAACACAAATATAAGAGAGAGGTGGCCAACGTCCGGGCAACCGGATATAGCACATGAAGAAGAAGACACCCTCTAAAATCGTTTATTAGTACCTAAAAAAAAGATCTCTTATTTTTCGATCATATTCAAAATTTATCCAAATCAGTGAGAGACCAGGGATTTCTTCTTTGTAATATATCTCTAAAGTCTCTCAATTTGATTAATCCGTTTTGACTTCTAAATAAACTCACTTTAATGAGCATTAAATGTAATTTACTTAGAGAAATTGATTTGACTAGCGTTATCTCTCAATTTGCTCACATTTAATCGAAAAAAGTTTGTTTTCAGAAGAAGAAAACAGAAAAACCACAGCAACCGCAATTACTTAATTTTGTGAAGAGATTTATTCCTTGCCTTTTTAAATGCCCTGTCCCCATTAACAAAGCTTGGTATGATTTTTCTCAAATCTCACTTAAAAATTTTCTCATTTTCAATTCTCAAAAATGGTGACCGGATAGCACAGAACATGAAAGAACAGAACACAAAAAAAGAAAACAATGAAATAAAAGAACATTGACAAAAGAGAACTACGAAAAATGAAAACATAAAATTTTTTTTAATTTATTAATTTCAAAAAAATATAACGAAATAAGGACAATGGATTTGTTTAACAATTATTAAATTAAATTTGTTTTGTGGAACCATTTCGAAGCAGCTGCAGAAAACTGCCCAAAAACAACAAATTGTTGTGAAGGTTTCCACAACGCTTTGAACTCTATCTTCCATCATAGCAATCCCAGTATATGAAATTTCTTGGATGGAGACATTACTTAACAACGTTTATTGCTAGCCAATGCATGTACTGGCCGTCCAGAAGTGAGAAAAAAGAAGTACGAGAACCTCGGCAATTAAGTGGCAGCCGTTGTTGCCGAGTATGAAAATTATTATGATTAGCTGAAGTTCTTGAGGCGAATGGCAAACTTGCAGTAATGCAACTGCTTGTATCTATTTTCATTTTTATTATTTTGTTTATTTTATTTATTGTCGAAATATATAAAGTATTAAGTTATAAAAAAATATTATATTAAATTAAAAAAAAAGTTAATTTTTATTGTCGGAAATTAATAAATTTAAAAGTTTTGTATGTTCTCATTTTTTGTAGTTCTTTTTCGTCAATGTTTTTTTATTTAATTGTTCTGCTTTTTCGTGTTTTGTTCTTTCATTGAACTCTCAAAAATATCTAAATACGATATAGTAAAGAATTGAAAGTTTGAACTTCAGCAAGAAATTGTATACCTTATTTCAAAGTCTACAGGTTTTAAAAATACATACTGTTGTGGGATTTTGTAAATTTACCTATCCTTCACAATCTTTTATTTTCCCAGCTAGCTTTTCTCAGTGGAGAACAAGAAAAAGACGCTCAGTAGTCGGTTCCCGTGTATTTCTTTGTTTGCCCTTCTTTAAAAATGATAAATAAAATAATTTTGTCTTCAAATCCAAACAAATAATTTCTTCAATAATAATTCTTCCTCAATAATAATTAATAATACGTAAATAAGTTCAAATATAATTCAATGTAAAGTAAATGTAAAACCTTTCTGGGCTCGTACTTTCAATTTTAACGCGTATCCAAATCGCCTTGTTATCAGCAACAGGCTTCGCTCGTACAAATGCAATCTTTTAAATTTCCAATTTTAAAATAATTCACGTCCAATTTCAAATTTTTTAATTTTAATTGCTCTTGTTAAATTAATCAAATCAATCAAAACCATCAAATCAACTACCGCTCGGTAGCAACGCATCCAAAAAAATATCCAACTTATCAAAATATCAAAAATAATTACGCAATAATGCAAACGCATCCAATTCACTTTATTCAATCAATCAAAATAAAATATTACTTACAAATATCAAAATTATCAAAACTCAGCGGGCATACAAAGTCACGCACCTGCTGTCGGCCATAGTTGGCACAAGAAGCCACGAATTTCGTGTCCTTGATCCTCACCTAGCAAATCTTACAATCTTACAACTTAATTATCAAAGCTAAAATTTCACCAAAATGCACAAGGTGAGTCGCAATCATTTTGAAACACCACATCAAACCCCCAATGCTAATTGCTGTTTTGAGCGCAGCTGAAAACAAAACTCGCAAAAATCCGTGCGTGTTTCAAAAATAAATCTAAAAAAATATTTACACAACATTACAGTATCTATAACTAAATAAATTCAAATTCAAAAATTTCAAATCAAAAAAAAAGATAAAAAAATAAAGGAGCTTATCTATTTCCAAAAGTTTCATTCGCAATCCATTCTTTCGGTTTCTATTACTTCTCTCTTAGGACCTTCCACAAATTGATTTTAGCTTGAGGCGTCCACTTCACTGGGATTTTGTTTCTTGTTTTCCATCCCCGACTCATCCAAAACTTCCAAATTTTCTTCCTCTTCATGGTTTTCTGTTTTTCATCATCTAGTTCCAATTTTAAAATTTTTCCATCTTGTGTTGCTATTGTCACCCGTTTTTCAATTTCCAATCTCTTAGCCTCTTGTTTTTCAAATTTTAATCCATCAGCTTCCAATCTTTCAATTTCCAGTTTTTCAATTTCCAACCTTTCAAATTCTAATCTTTTGGCTTCTTCTTTTTCAAATTACAATCTATCAGCTTCCAATTTTTCATTTTCCAGCTTCATAGGTTCATTTTCTTTTTCTTATTTTTTCAAAAATTCTTTCTTTTCTTCACTGGACTCTTTTTCTTTCATAAATTCTTTTTCTTCCATAAATTCTTTTTCAATTGATCCATCTTGTGAATTAGTTAACTCCAATTCTTTTCTAAATTTACTCTCAATACGTAGAAAACCCCTATTCATTTCTTCTAAGTTTTCTATTTGTGAGTCTAGTTTTTTGTTTTGTGAGTCTATTTTTTGTTTTAATTTTTCAAAAGAGCTTTCTATTTTTTTGTCCAATTTATCGCTTAAGTCCCGTATAGCATTTAATAATCTATTAAATTGATCATCTGTTAAAATGATATGCATTTTAAATTATTGCAAAAAACCGCAAACGAAACGTCCCTGCGCCGCGGTGCCAAAAAGATGTAATAGTATTTTCATGGAAAATTTCCACACACTTATATCTGCTCAGGGTAACTCAGGACAGCGGGAGCAATTGTAAATTTTCAAGAGTCGAGGGTTCTTGCGTTTTCAAAATTTAAAATAAAAAAGAAATCTTTCCAATGCAAAACAAAAATATTAAATACTCCAAATCTTCAAATTAATAAATCGTAAATAATTTCAAATATTTTAATTTACTGTTAAACTTTAAATGGGCTCGTACTTTCAATTTTAACGCGTATCCAAATCGCCTTGTTATCACCATCGCACATTCGCTCGTACAAATGCAATTGTAAACTTTCCAATCATACACCAATTTTTGAATTTTATAATTTCAATCTTTACTTCTAAAGCAATCAAATCAATCAAAACCATCAAATCAACCACCGCTCGGTAGCAAAGTATCAAAAAAATATCCAAATTGTCTCCAAATATCAAAAATTAATCATCCAAAAACACGCAATAATGCATTCGCATCAAAATCACTTTATTTAAATCAAAATAATTATAATATTACTCACAATTCTCAAAATGATATCACAAATCTCAAAATTCAGCGGGATACAAAATCACGCACCCGCTGACGGCCATAGTTGGCACGAGAAGCCACGAATTTCGTGTCATTCATCCCCACCTAGCAAATCCTACAATCTTACAACTTAATTATTAAAGCTAAAATTTCACCAAAATGCATAGGGTGAGTCGCAATCATTTTGAAACACCACAATACATTGGGAGACCCAAATAATGGAATGATAACAAATCCTGATAGCAAATCCTTCGATCAGACCCTAAATTAACTATTAAACTATCGATTTTTTTTTGTTTGGTTGATTTTAGATAAACCAGTAAAATGTTATGGTGATCACCGCAAAACACGATTTGTGGGACGGGGTCTAACAAACATGGCGATAACTTGTTCTACAATAAATATTTTTTAGTTTTAATTTTTGTCAAATAAAGTTAAAACATAATATAATAACTTATTAATATTTGTTTTATAAAATAAAATAAACTACTCTCAAAAAAAATTATTTAAAATACTCATCTTTTCACGCTTCCTGAGTGCACCTAACCCCTTAATCCAGCTTTGACTTGTACGAAATAAAACATTAAGTAGCAAAAAAAAAATGATGGCATCAGATTCATCTGAATATGGGACTAAAACTATGGATAGTTTAAAATTTTTTTTATATTTAAAATTTTTAATTTTTTTTAACGTTCATCCGTTTATCCTTAATTGTGCAAAATTGTTCAAACTTGTTTGCAGTTCACATAATGCGAGAACTTTTATTATATTTTTCCAATACTCGAATTGTCAGATTTTTTACTTGTTGTGTTACAATTTATAATTTGTTTAGTACAATCCTTGTTAATATCTCGGTTAGTAGCAACATATTAATTTAATATACTTAATTAAATGGAAACATATAATTTTTACTAATTACTGCTATTGAAAGTATGATGTATTACTGTGCAATAAAAATTAAACATTAACAACCTAATTACACAGGTAATTACTTTTTGTCACATTGTTCAAATTATAAATTAGTATATGATCTTGATCGCATTTAATGAACATGGCTGAAAGATTGTATCAGAAAATGAACGTACAGGTTTTTGTATTTGACCGATTGAATTATTGGACAAAGATAATTGAAATAATTACTGCTTATAATGTTTACACGGGATCTACAAAGAGTATCGGCATATGTTTTTGATTATTCGGCTCTCACATGTTGAACATGCTAACCCACTATTATACTTTTAAATTAAATTGTAATGCATTTTCCACTCAATGATTTTTTAATAGTTGGTTTAAGTGTTAAATAAATTTACCGATACTTGGTATCCTTACCAAGATACTTTATTTAACCCTAATGTCTAGATTTTGTATTTGTAATTATTAAATAAAAATTTATACCGATCGCTCATTTCTTATAATAGTCTCTAATAATAAATATATTCACCCTCTCATGAGAATAGTCAAGTGTTATTGAGATGCTATCAAATGGAACCATAACCAACTGTTTGTATCACTTAAAGCATATCAAGCAGTTTTTGATCATCTAATTGCTGATTTCCTGATATTACACTTTTTCAATAAACCAGATACTCAACCATCAATTTAATCTTTTATTTGGATCTTTTCCTTCAATTCCATTTTGAACAGCTTTTTTACTATTGTAAGTTGTATGAAACTTTGATAGACTACATACATCTAAGGTAGTCTTGATGAAAAACTTTCATCGGAGAAATCTAACAATAGATGAAATAATTTTGGAAAAACTAGAACAGAAAATCGACATCAAGAATTATCTCAAAAATAAAAAATTTTTAATAGATCAGTTTAAATAGAAAATAACTTAAAAAAGTTTAAGAACTTTTTTGTAAGTATTTTCGTGGCATTTAGTAGTATGTGATTCCTTCCTTTCTTCCACCTGTTATTTTTTCTGTTAAACATGACCGAGGACCGAAAATAATTGTGAAATAGAGGTCTTCATATTATGTTACAGAGTTTTTTATTTTATTTTTTAGCGTAATTTTTTCAAAATTCTTTTTATTGTTTATTCTAAGATCAACCCTGTTAAATGTGAATTATTGTCATTTTAGCGTTTTTTAAATATTATGTTCTCTTTGTAATATGTATTATGTACTTAACGGTTAAAAATTTTATTTTTTTAACATTTTGTTAAGTTTAATTATTAGATCAGTTTAAATTTTTAAACAATAATGTAGACCAGAGGCATTCAAAGAAGGAGGGAAAGCACTTGCACAGGTCTCTAAACTCAAAAACGTACCAAAATTATCCATTTATATTGAATAAAAAATAATAGTATTAGTTTTAATCTAAAGGGTAATATGTAAAGAAATGTGTTTCGGAGGGTGGTAGCATTTCTAATTTCTCGTGGTTCTTACTTCAAATAGAGAAAAATTCTAAAGGTTTAGTTTTTTATAACAACTAACTGGCAATTAACAGAACTTCAACACATCTTAACATTTCTAGAATTTTAGAACAATTCATTTTCGTTTTACTTTTTTAAAACCCACCCCTTTAAAGATTTATGTCCGGTTTTATAACCACTTACCATTTTTTTTAAATTTTGGATTATAGTGTAGAAGATACAAATCGCCAACAAGAAAATTTTGTTCGCCTGCTATACAGGGTGGATAATAATTGTCGGTTTTATTTATATTATTTCCCGCTTGTCACCAGGGCCGCTCTAAGATATATGACGCCCATGGGTTGCTAAAATTAATGCGCTCTTATTTATAAGAAAACACACAAATACAAAATACTAAAAGTCAATTTATTACTATTAAACTAAACAAAACATTAAATTCATACAAAATTAAAAAAAATTATAATAAAAAGAAACAAACTTTAGAGTAAACAAAAAACAAAAGTTGTTAAATAAGTATCATTCTCTTAGCTCCGATATTATTGATTTTTTAGGCTTAAGGGGGTATTATCGTCTAGAAACTTCAAAAATTCGATTTTTTTTGTTTTGCATTTTCTTATACTTCGGTATTTTAAGAATGTGCCTAAAAAATATTAATTTGATATTCGTAGAACTACTATAGTTACAGAGCTTTAAAGGTTGCGTTGCGTTCGGTCGCGCCAGGTAGTTTAAAAGTAATAAAAGTAGACAGTAGTAAAAAAGAAGCAAGTGCGGCTCAATCTTCTTTTTTTGAAGCTGAGGAAGGTGGTCTATATGGTCCCTGTATAGCTGATTAAGGGTAAGTTACTCAAATTAGTTTATTATTCATCTTATGTTCAGCCGGATTAATATTAAATGTATGCAAACTTTAAACGCGTTTATTTTGAAACGACATTTTTCAAGTCGGGCGCACGTTTTTCTTAAAAATTATTGAACCGATTGACTTCTGGTTTTGCACACATTTTAAGGGAACCTTCAACTATAGTCTGAACTAGAATAATACCGATAGCTTGAATATTTTAGCTTTGTTCTCATGTTTTAGTTGACAATTTTTCGGGAAAAATAAATCTTAAATTTCAAACTACTGTGATTCCGATAAAAAATTTCGTACTTACTTAGTTCTAGTTTAGACGATAACTACATATATATAGATTTAAAAAAAATTTTGTTTTTTTGTTTCAGACGACTAGAACCGCCACAATCTGTGCGCCCGATAGGACGAGCGTTTCACGCCACGACATACATAGTAGCGCAAAACTGGTATATATATTTTAATAAAGTATTTCATAAAAATTTGTATTGTTTGTTGAAATATTTCTTGTTGCGTATCAAAAACCCCGGAACGGTAGGTTTAATAGTTTTTGCAAAATTAATTCCTAAAGATTACTTAAAAAATAAACTTCTAGACGATAATACCCCCTTAATGGATTAGAACTTTTTTAAAGATCATTTGCTTATTTACAAATTACGTTATAACCCCTTATCGTCTAGAATCAACGGATTTTAAGTTGTAAATTAAATTAAGGCTGTTCTCTGAGCATATCCATCTCAACGTAAAAAAAGGAATTCCGTGTTGTGCAAAGACAGCAAACTTGACGTGTAGAAACTTTGTAATGCTTTTAAAGTGTAAACGTGTGTAGAAAAATTACTACGAATCAAGGATCGCCTACCCACGCACGTAAACAGATATTCTTACTATAAGCTGATGTTGCAGTTTTACCAAAGTGCATTACAATTTTATAATTGTGTGCTCTAATTATAAAATAATATTCGTAATGTTTTTAAAATTATATTTTTCAACAATTTCATTAAATCTTACGATGACTTGACCGTCGTTCCTACCTAATGCAAACACGTACACATCGCTACCTCGAAAGAATAACGACACAACTCAAAATTTGGCAAAAATGAGTTAAGTATTAAAATCGACAGAATTTGGCTATATCTTATAGTGTATAACGTCACAATGCAAAATTTTAATAACCTGCTGTTATTATAGCGGCAGTGCCATTATGCATGTAATGCAAAGTTACTACTTATCAGTAGTTTAAAAACGCTCTATTGAAAAAAGTGCTTTTTTTAGTTTTCTCGTTATTCTTGCCAGGCAGCGACATGTACCTTATATTTGGTAAAATTTGTTGATAAAATATAACATTTACTGGACGCTTACTCAAAAAGATAAATTATTATTTATAGACAAAATAGGGCGCAACAATCAAGCAATAGAAATAACAACTTTTTATTTATTATAATAAAAATGCAAATATATTTATAAAATTTTGAGATAATATTAAAACAATAAATTAGTGTAAAGTTTAAATAAATCAATTTGTTTAAAATAATTATATTAATAAATTAACTACAAATTATACAAATTGAGATAAAAACATAGCGCCAATAGAACACTGAAAAAAGAAATCCACATGATGAATTTCTTCCAAAAGTTATTTCTAGAAAGAAAAAAAAATTTGTGTTCATAGATACAGTTATAAAGTGCGTACCTATTTGTGATTAGCTTATGTATAATTTTTTTATGTAGTATGTAACATTATACTATGCTTTATAATCGCAAGACTGACTTACTCTCTTTGATAAGAATTGTAAAAGATGCAAGACATTCTTTCTCACTTTATATACTTTTTCTACACGTCAATTATAATTACGTGAAGCAATTTGAACTTTAGGCCCTAAAAACTTTTAAACCAATTAAGATATCAAAATTCTGTCTGAGCCAAAAGTTTCTAAAAATCGAGATTTACAAAATATCGGAAGAACTCAAATTTAATGGTTTTTTGTCTTTTTTGGAAAAACCAAAAAACTTATTCAAAAAAGGATATTTGTAAAGGTTTGTAATAATCTACTACACATTCTGTCAAAATTTCAAGTCAATTGGTCCAGCCGTTTAGAACTTATAAAAAGGCACTAAAAGAACAGCCTTAAGGAAAAAAATGTTTAAAAAAATCAGTTTTTATTTTTTTTTCTTTTCTTGCAAACTCCGTATCTCTTAAACAAACGTCTTAGAAAAAAACTGACGTTCAAAATCAGATAGGGAATTTAACAGGCTACAACTTTGGTTAAATACATTTTTTTGGGAAACCAGTTGTTTTCACAGAAATTCTTAAAATAATGAACAAGGTGTAGGTAAAAATAAATTTTGTAAAAAATAGTATGTCCTTTATTACCACCTCAAAGATTCCCCACGGTCACGAGGATACCCGATATAAAATACTCATATAATTTAATTTGCTCTGTCCCAAAATGATTGTAAATAAGTTTTTATCCTTTTTAGAACTGATAAAGATCAAAATAAAAATTGCCGCCCCCAAAAGTCTTCCTCCCCGGGGCTATCGCCCATTTAGCCCTGTGGTTAGGGTGGTCCCTGGTCTTGTCCTTTGTTTCCAACATAGAATCTGTGATATTCACGCATTCCTATTGATCAGTGTACTATCGGCAAGTTATAATTCAGAGAGGGGGGGGAGGACAAAAAAAAATTATTTGCAACTATCTCAGCTTACAAGGAGATACGGCTTCGTATGGTTGTAGTAAGGACAGAAACTCATAAAATAAAACCCTAAAATATTAAAAATAAACATAAAGCAATTTGTGAGAAATTAAGGATTGAATGTATTACTTCGAACAACCAATAGTATATATCTAATTTGTTTCGTGTTCAAACCTCGTACTAGATTTTTGTATAAAAATTAAATTTTCTTGTTATGAAAATTTAAAAATTTCAATATTATTTCTACCAAGAGAACTTAGCAGTTAATCATAAATTTATATTATATCGAATAACCAAAACAAGTAGTACCTATGCTTTCAGAATTAACCGGTAATCAATTCATAGTCACGCTCTCCTCAATTCTATGAAAATTTAAATAATACTTTAGCTGTGCCTACTTTATCGATATTCTATAAAATTAAAAATCATAACCATTAAAACGTGCCTTTGAATTTGTTAACAACAATGAGGAATATAAGATTAGATTATTTTATAAAAATGTTGAGCGTTGTGATAAATCTCTGTCTACGGTGACTTTGTTTTCGGTTATTGATGAATAAACCTTTATTATCCGCAAAGACTAACATATATCAGAAAATTGGTCGCGCGGAAAACTCAATATAGTTTCGTCAAATAAACTCGTGAAATTCAATAGTAATTTATTATTCCGTATGTTTTTATAAAATGTAGGAAACGTAAAAAGTTACGTAAAAAGTGGAAAAGAAAAATATTGAACCATTAAATGAGAAAGCGTACATTTCTTGCATTATTTTCTCGAAACAAATACAAAATTTTATTTCAATCAAGTGCAAATATTTAGATAAACGTAAGTTAAAAGCTTACTCCAGATTTACTTCCACTTCATTGATTTTATGCTGCTTTGTCTCTTGACAACTCTATGTGGTTTCCCATTCATATTTAGAAAATTGCTAACGCTAAACGGAAATGAAATTATCTAACTAGCTTTAGATAGTCAAAAAGGTGAAAGGAGCAAATAAATAAATTTTTTAGATAGTTAATTAAGCTGGTAAGGATGTTCTACCCTTAATAATCAGGGGAATAGATACAAAACGGATATAGCACAAACAAAAGTTAAAATTAATGAACGCAGGAATATCGGAACACTAATAACAAATGTTCAAAAAATATGTGCGAAAAAATTCCCATACTCTTAGAACTTAAATAAGAATATCTAAAAAAAAAATATGTTGCTTACATTTTCGAAAGATATGGCCAAGTGTAGTAAAGTATGTCCCAAAATGTACACAATATTTGAATTTTGTTACCAACGAAAAAAAAAAACAGCTTGACAGCTGACAGTTCAAGATTATTAAAAATGGAGCGCTGCACGAAAGAACAACACGTTTTCATTTTTGAATAATATCTTAAAGATAATGAAGGTTAGCACCCTACTTAAATGTATTATTCATATTTATTAATATAAATTAATCTTTCACAATGAAGGTGATAGAAAAACTGTTATACTGGGTCTAGGTGAAAAACAAAGAAAAACGCACCAATATGAGCTGACTGCTAGCGCATATAGTAGAAGAATCTGAACTATTCACAATGAAAGAACTCTGAAAAGCAATAAAAAAGATTCTTGGCCCACCACGAAGATCATGGAGCCGCGAGTCTAAATAATATCCTGGTAGAGATAATCAAGCTTTTGACCACCAGCCATCCGAAAGTTTTCTTCAGGATTTATAATCGCTGAAAAATGAAAAAAGCCCAAAGAGGCCTCATTACTACTAATAAAGAAAGGCAATAAGTCCTGGAAAGTTTGAAATTTTGTAAACCGATTTTTCTTGGATAATTCCTCAAAGCTCCCGAAGAAGGTGATCTTGGTCAGATTGTGCTGAAAGTGCTGAAACTAAAGTACTTTAGTGTCGTCAATAATAGATAATATAATAACTGCTTTCACAAAACAAATTAATAATTAAAAAGAATTTTTTTAAATTCCCAAAAATTCTTAAGGAATTCACAAGGAATTCTTTACTTTAAAAATTCTTGTGTATACGAAATTTTGGATATTAACATTCAAAAATTACAGACAAGCCACCAAACATACATTGACTCTGGAATAAAATACTTTAATTTTATTCGAATCTGAAAAGTAATTTTAAAAACTTAATTTAATATTACTTTTACTGCTGACGACGGGAAGCACAAAAGTAGTACATCATCGCTCGTGGCCGGCACTTAAGTAAAATAATTTCTTTCACAAAAAGTAAGCTTTAAAGTTCGACAATTGAATGAATGACATAAAGTCAAGTTTTTGGCGCTTGGAGACAGGTATTTTGTACGTATATATCACTTACTTAATTTGTTGATAAGTTTCTTAACGGCTGAAATCGTTCAAATAAATTAGCCAGCTATAGTCTCAAAAAAGTGATCAAAAGTATTTTAATACCAAAGAAAACCTAGCGACTTAAAACATCATGAGATATTCCAAAGTTGGTACTTCAAGAAAAAAGTAACAAAAAAACACCCTGAAGATCTTATCATTCATTGCACATCAAAAAGACTGAGTGATGCGAATCAAGAATTCTTTTAGTTTTCTTTCTTTTTTTTAATCTGTTGACCTGTCTATAACAGTGTTGCTTGACATTTAAGATATCTTGCTAAAATGACGTCAGTTGTGCCTGTGACCTTGTTTTACCGGTAACTACAAATATTTTTAGTACCTGGTTTGGCTCCCTTTAAATATTTCTATGTAAGAATAAACCACACGATATTTTTAGCATCTTATTTTTATATTATCGCTCCATTTATCTTTAACTGTAACTCGTTTAACCTGAAACTAAAAAATACTTCAGGATTACTATCCTAAATTTTATGTGAATTTACAGCAGCAATACAGAGTTTTGCTTCCTGTGGAAGTAACAACTTTCACAAGCAGTCATATCAATCGAAGGTATGGCATTATTATTTGTATTAAACCAAAACAAACTTAGGATAGTGCTAATCTAAATGTAACCGCAACAGCACTGCTAATTTCACTTCAGTTCGATGCCGCACTGATACTGGTAAATTATTTAAAAGAGAGGTTTTCGCTGGTCTTAAAATGAAAAGATGTGGATTGAATGTAGATAAAACCTAAAGGTGCAACCCTTTTAACCTAAAACCATAAACAATATAAAAATACAAAAAATTTACGAAAAGTTATAAATGTGGCACAGGTCGACTATCGTGGAGTAAGATTCATTTGAGCTGTAGTTACAACACTTTTTATCTGGTCGCAAAATCCTTCACGTGTGAATGAATTTATCAGTTATCAACTCCGTCGTTGAGTATTCGACTAATCAAACATTTGTTACAAACCGAATCATTAAGCCGAGCCTATCAGATACTGGCGAGAGGTCATCGAAGGTTGTAGGACATTTAACATCTTTCTCTCAGAGAAAGGTTTCAGCATTTTAACTCACGGCTACTAAAACCGGATTGAATAATGTGTTTGCAATTTTAATTGCACATTTTAGACCACATACAAATTTCACGGTTAAATTATAAATATTGCATGTATTAATGAGGTTCCTGCAGTTTTCAGGAACAAGTAAAGACAGTTCTATTTCCAATTCACGAAATTTTTGAAGAGTCCCTGATGAACATTCCTCAAAGTCATAACAATCTTTTCACCCTCCCGAAGCTGAGGGAGGCCACAAAGACACTTGCAGCAGATGTAAAAAATGTCATCACTTGCATACATTCTTAACTGCATTCGACGACGGTCTGGTAAATGCAGTATTTCCTCTAAAGTGAACGTTATCAAGGTTGGTTTTTATCAGAAAGGGTACGAAATCCGTGGAGGATCCGTCTTCGCACAGACCCATAAGTTTACTGAACCACAAGGGTAGGCTCCTAGAACGCATGATACTAAACTGGCTGCATAAAGCTTTAGATGGCAAAAGAAAGCTATTCTCGAAAACAATTTGGATTTAGAATAGGTAGATCCACTATAGATGCCCCCATAGTCATCACAAGGGGGACGTAGAGAACTTATAGATATGCCAAGCTGGTGACTCTTGATTTTAATAATGCATTCAACTGCGAACGTTAAAGACACATTTTGAAAGCTCCGAAGGAGCAAATTATTGAACCAAACATATTTAATCTCTTCTGCTGAAAAGAGCTCTAATACCTATGAGCAATGCAGTTAATCGATACAAAATTGAAATTTACCCCGCATATTTTAATATTACATATTTAGATATTTACATGTTACACTCGTACAAATGCCGTCGATACGCCCAATTGATCTATTGGCGTTGAAAAAATTCAGAAAATACCGCGAAGAGCAAGGCGGCAGTACAAATAGCATCTGGTCGTGGCAAAATAGGGAATGATGAACATGCAAACTCATCCCTACTATAGATATATGCTACCATCTCACTCAGATGTTGACCAGGCATGAGTGTTTTAAGAAATATCTTCACCGCATTACTAAAGTAGCGAAGCCTGTCTTCTGCTACTGTAGCGATGACGATGATGTGTACCACACATTTTTTACATGTTGGCTGTGAGAGCGCGAAGGCACTGGATATAGAATGTACGATCACTCCAGAGATCTTAGTTTCTACCATATTAGTGAGAGCTAGGAACTAGAAATGATTCAAAGGTTCGTAATGAGAACCAGAGAAAAGAGTGAGCAGCCTCAAGGTAACAACTTAACAGTTAGACATATTTGAAAAAGAATACGTCAGAGATTAATAGACTTGCGAGCAAGTCCACGACCATCCGAAAAGAATGTTCAGAGATAATAACACTTTTTTTCTGAACACTGGGAATGGGGAAATCTTTAAAAGACACCACCCAGATGTTTTGAGTGTTGAGATTCGTAATATACATTTTATCCGTACATTTCCAGCCTTGCTGATCTGCTGGCCTTTTGGGACTTTATTCTTCTATGTTGCTTCCTGTCTCTCTCTTTGATCATTTTCTTTGACTGCTATTACTCTTTGGGAAAAGGTAGTTACAGCTGCCTAGTTTTCTGATCAGGAAAACATTGATCTCAGCTATGGTATCGGGTGTTAATACTCCGCCTATCATTATCTTCACTGTGGTACACAGTGCGCTTCATTTGCAGTACTCAAAAAAGGTGTTTAGCACCGTATCTTGTTTTTGGACAGTTGTTAGATTCTTCCTTTTCAAAATGAAACAGTCGTCAGAAACTCTACTTCATTTATTAGTCTCGCTAGTAGCATCAAATATCTTGCTGACATGGTCGAGGAGGCACGACAACGGCTTGTACGACGTCGGTTTGCCGATTAAGTTTCCAACCTTTCCTCGGCAGGACCAGTGTAGCCTCCTTCCAGCTCTGTGGATTTGTGGCACTCTGCAATACGGTGTTAAATGTCCTGAGTAGCAGGTGTGGATTCAACTCCACCACCCTCTTGATCAGTGCCGCCAGGACGTTGTCAGGATCAGCCGCCTCGTTGGACTTACTGTTTATCAGCGCCGTCTCAAGTTCTAACTCAATGAGACAAATACCTGGATACGTGATAAAGGTGTGAGTGTAGTGGATGAAACCCCACGCTATCGACTTAGATTGGGTTGGTGTCTGTTTCCAGATTCTCACATTCCTCCTCAAAGCTAAAAAACAGCTCTAAGTAAAATCTGCTTTAAAATTAAAGCAATCAGAGTGGAACCCAGGCAGTTTAGGAATCCTAGGAAGCTGGAAAGGCAAGTCTTTTTGAACGTCCTCTCCAGCGCCCTGGACGCTGATATGCCGAGAGAAATTACTACAAAGATCAATTTAGATAGTACTGAGGAGATTGAGTTGTGTCCTAATGTATTGCAGGAATCCCTCACAAAAGCTTTCGAGACCTCGTGCCCGCTGACAGCGGCTGATTCAGTGAGGCGCGCAACACCTTGGTGGTGCAGTGAACTAGATCGGCTGCAGAAAGCGGTCACGAGGCTTTGCTACAAGACCAAGAAATCGAAGAATTGGTCTGACTGGGAGGAATTCAAAACCCTCCGGTCGGAATACAAGAAGATGATCCGCCAAAAACAACGCAGGTCCTAGAGGGACTTCTGCAGTGGCATCGTGTCCACTACAGATGCTGCCAAACTGAAAAAGATTCTATCCAAAGACCCAAACTAATAGCTTGGCACGATACTTCCAGCGGACGGCTCCTATACGGAGAGCCCCGAGGAGACTGCCGAGATACTATTACAAATACATTTTCCTAATAGTAGAACGGTCTCGGATTATGTATGGACTGAGCATATAACTCCGACATTGACCGAGATGGACTGCGAAACTGCAAATCAGATCGTAAATCCGATCAAAGTGGCCTGGACCATTAAAACCTTCAGCCCTTTCAAGTCGCCGGGGCTCGATGGGGTGTTTCCGGCCCTACTTCAGTGAGGCTTGGATTACCTACTCGGTCCCCTGGTGATGGTGTACAGGGCGTGCATAGCGCAAGGCTACACATCCAAGAAATGGCGAAAGATCAAAGTCATATTCATACCCAAGCCAAGACGAGCTGACTACTCTCTGGCTAAATCTTTCAGGCCAATAAGTCTTACCTCATTCTTCTTGAAGACACTGGAAAGACTGTGCGACAAAGAGATTTGTGATGGGGTGTTAATACACAACCCCCTACATCCGAATCAATATGCATACATTCCGCATGTTCCGCATTCTACTAAGTCCGCGCTTCATAAAGTAGTGGAATGTATCGAGAAATCGTTACATACTCAGGAATGTATCCTAGGAGCGTTTATAGACATCGAGGGGGCTTTTGATAAAGCTACTTTCGAGAGCATCGGCGTATCCCTACGAGGTCGCGGCGTTTCCTGCACCATCGTCAGATGGATTAGCTCTATGCTGAACAGCAGGGCAGTCACGATCGGAGTGGGAGATGCAAGCATAAAAGGTGTCACTAAGAGCTGTTCACAGGGAGGCGTACTCTCCCCACTTTTGTAGGACTTTGTGGTGGATAGTCTTCTGGAACACCTTAACAAAAATAGTTACTACACCATTGCATATGCGGATAATATAACCATCCTGCTTACTGGGAAATTCGAGAATATCCTGTGCGATTTGATGCAGGGTGCTCTCAGAATTTTAGAAAAATGGTGTGGTGAGCAGTCTCTTTGGGTTAATCCAACCAAGACGAAGCTTTTGTTCTCTTCACATGAGAATGCCTAGCTTAAAAGGAACTCCTCTCATATTGGCACCCGAGGTCAATTACCTGGGAATAATACTTGACAGGAAGCTAGATTGGGGCAAGCATCTTAGTTGGAAGACTACAAAAGCGGGCATGGCTTTCTGGCAGTGTCGAAGAGCAATGAAAAGATCCTGGGGATTTTTCCCAAAGATCGCCCTCTGGCTGTACACTGCTATAATAAGGCCTATACTATGCTATGGGGCACTTGTTCGGTAGCCCAGAACCAAACTGGTTACAACAGTAACCAGTGTAGCTGGTTACTGGTGTAACCAGTGGCTCGGGTAACCCACCATGTAGTCCCGAGCCTTTCATAACGCTGACCGTTAAGACCTTAGATGCCATCATAAGCAGTGAGACACGAAGAATGCATGTAAAATGATGGGCAAACACGATTGGGTGTCGACAGGTGCGGACAACAATGCGCACGCCCTCCGAAAAACATGCAAAATATTACCTGCAGTTATCTCGGGATAATCTGCGCATTATTGCTGGGTTTCTCACGGGATACTGTAAGCTAAATAAACATAAATACAATGGGACTGGTCGAAAGTCGAAATTGTCGTAAATGTAATGAAGCAGCTGAAACGATGGAGCATATGCTTTGCGATTGTCCATCACTAGCGTCAAGAAGAGGATCCATGTTGGGAGACTTCTGGCCTAACATGGCCAGTATCAGTGACACACTGCCCTCCAAATTACTCGAGTTTGTTTTAAGTTTGAGATGGCTTGAGAAGTAGGAGGGAGGGTGAGCCGCTAAACACCGGAGGTAGCATAATGGGCCCGATATGTGGCCTGTGGCCATATCCAATTCAGAATCCAGAATCCAGAAGTAAAATAGCACTCATATAAAGATTAGTTGCTTTGTATAGCATTGCATGAGCTTGCAAGAATTAATCTAATGAAGGTAAAAAAGAGTGAGAGGTAAGATATTGTCATTTAATTGGTCTTTGCAAAGCGATGTACAGGATAATAAATAATCTCTATGTGAATGAAGTTTTATATGTTTTGATAAATTACACCACAATGAGATTAATTTAAAATATTGATGAACGCAATTAATTATGCTATTAAAGTAATCTATAATACCCTTTGCCATCTATAGTGTGGATTTGAAACTTTAATAAAGTTATATGGAACATCAGTTCAATTATATGTTAATATGCCTTTATAATTATCTTGAAATAAGCCTTTGGTGTGTAAGCACTTCGGTTATGTACACAATTCGGTTAAGCACACCCCTTAGGTAAAACTCATAACTAACATAACGTGTGTTTACATTAGTAATACGGAGAGATTGGTAGGTATATTAATAATCGACCAGAATCTGCGGTTGTCATCCTTCAGTTAATATAACTGGACCATCAAAATAATATCTCAAACAATTAATTTACGGTTAGGGGGCAATTTACATAGTTTATATTAAATACTAGCGTGCTAATAGATCATAAAAATAAAAAAGAAAGGTTATGTACCTACGTAACTTGCTCGGAGCTCTGCAAATTATTTATTTAGAATTTGAAATTTCCTAACGGGTAATGGAAAACGTAATCAAATTAATCACTAATCGAGAATAAGCATTTAAAGGCAAATAGTAAATACATGTTCTACTTCAAGGAAGCTATTTCGTTAGCAAATGAATCGTTAGTTGGGGTTAGTAATTAATTTGTAATCTTTGTTTTCCACCCGTCTTCAATTTAATTACCAGTTTTTGAATTGTTGCTTCTACTATATATTTCTTCTTACTACGAAAGCATAATTTACAATTTTTATTTTATGAAATGTTTCTATTAATTTATTTATTGGCTAACATCCAAATTAAATTTTTATTGTTGGAAAAATTATTCTGGAAAAAATAAATCAAATTGTGTTTGTATTCATCATGTAATAAGAATAAGTTTCTTATGTTATGGTAATTTTTCAGCACATAATAACCAAGAGTGATTTAAAAATTCGCCAATATTGTGTTATGCTTGTAGAGGTGGCAAAGGGTAGGCAATAGAAATTGATAGGATGGGGTAAAACTGGACAAGGATGATGGATTATCCTGTCATCTATTTGCACACGTAGCAAATTGTGGCGACTGTATCTACTATATGCAATCGGAGTATACTGGTTAATGTTTTTGATAGAATTTGTAAAGCTATCAATCTTCTTTTGCGCTCTTCTTTAGCAGTCAAATTCTATAGCAAAATATGACAAGTTTTGTTTATTCAATTTAATGTAAATTAAAATTATCAAACATATAGGAATGAAATTTTCTTTGTTCTTAACAAAAGAAATTATAAATTGATATGTAAATGTTTGTATCGAGGACTAACAATTTTGAGAATAAAATACATGACAAAAGACAAATTGAGAAGTTGGAACAAAATTACAATTTGCATGGACGATAACCTGAAATGAAAACATATCACCGCTCATCAAATGTTATTTGTTAGGACCCACATGTCTGGGACTGAATACAGTAATCGAGACGCATGTGATATTTTACCACATATTACTGCATATATGCACGAAATACGAGGAAATTGTACGTATCATTAGGCCCGCCCTAATCAAATAGGGCCATCATCAAATGCATGCCAATCATGAATAGCAATTTACTAGTCTTCTCGCGACGTTAGGTAAATGCAAACATGAAAAATACTATAATTTTTCACACTGATGAAATTAACTTAAATTATTCAAAATTAAATTTCACCAATCATTTACTGTCATTGTTATAATTATTTTGTATTAACAATAAATTGACATCAATCGTGCTCTGCGATTCCTTACAGTATATACTTTTTGCATCGGTATAACTCGAAAACTGTGCCTTTAACGAAAGTATTATGTATATTTATGTTATTGTAAATGTAGGAAATTTTGTAATTGTAAGTAATTACTAATGATTTTACACATCCACTGAATTATTTTAATCAACTACACAGTGGCGGATTATCGCACAGGCGCATCAAGCGCGCGCTTGGTACTTCCAAATTTTGGGGAGCCTCAAAATTTGTTCATTTGTATAGTAGAACTTTAAATTTAAAATTTTCTACAAAAATTGTACTAATTAAATGTAAAACATTTATACGAGTAAATTGGCAAACCGATAATTGGAATTATAAGAAGATAAAAATTAAAAAAAAGAAAGCATCAATTTGATGAAGATGAAACTGCCGACAACGACACCTCAGGGATAGGAAAAAAATCTTTTATGGTAAACATACTCAACATAATTTGCGACGCACTTATATTCAAAATTAATTCTAGATCTAGAATTATCGAATCACCGTTTACGACTATGTTATGTATGATTTTGAACTTTTTTTAAATCATAATTTAGATGAAGATGCATTTGATGAATGCATAAAGAAAATAGCGACGAAGTATAAAAGTGATATTTATAGTATTTACTTTCAAAAAAAAAAAGAAAAAAAAATCAAATCCCATGGAAACAATTTTAAAAATATTTCTTACTGTACCCATATGCAATGCAATAGTCGAATGCTATTTTCGGTGTTGAAAAGAGTGAAAAACTATTAACGCAATTCTTTGAATAATTTACATATAACAGATTTATCTCTCGTGTTTATCGACAAGGGCTTGGTACAATTATTAAATTATGATAATTTAATTGATAAATTTTCAAAACTAAAAATTCTAAAAGATTTTAGGGTGAATCCGAGATTTGCCGTGATTGCGTTTGTCAAAACCGACCCTCAGCACCCTCCATTCTAGGCAGTTTTGACAAACGCTGTACTCACTAAATAATATCCCCCTAGACCAGTCCTACTCGGCAAAGTGTGATATTAGTAAGGGGGTGGATCTCCCTCGACTGTGTGATATTTGTGATTTTATAATTAATTACACGCTATAATTCTTAAACGATTATTAACTTAATTCTAAATAAATTACATCATTCTAAAAGATTATTATTAATTTAGAGTACACAGGTACCACTAGTGCTCAATATAGGGCTGCCTACTGTTACTTTATTATTTATACTGACCAAAATATTAAAGCCCATAACTAAATACAGATGTTATATAATTTTAATGGCAAAATGTATGTGATTTTATGTTTTATGAATTTGTTATAATTATTATGTGATTATAAATAAGTTTAAAAAAAAAGTTTAAGAGGGTCTCAATGGGACTTGCGCTTGTACGTCATCGATAACTTAATCCACCACTGCAACTACAACATAAAAAATAGTGTCGGATTAAGCCAGCGCGGGGCCCGTAGCAAATGCTATTAAGGACTCTTGGTTGGTTTAATATTTCAAGTATAAAATAAAATGCAACTTTTTAATTTTCAGTTCAGATACAAATATAAAATAATTTTGGCAATCTTTATGGCTATTTTCAGTTTGTCAGCTGCTGCTCTGACAGACCCGTTGTTGACGTACCAAACCATGTTCTTAAGCTTATGCCAAGATATTATACGTCTGCCTGGACTTCTTTCCTCAATACTTTGCTTTGCAATACAAATTGTAGAAGTTCATATCTCTTGTTGTTTTGCATTATGTGATAACTGCTATGAGAATCTCTTTCTCTTTATTCCCAGCATACGAATGCCTCCAGCCTTTTACCGGATTCCTCTGTCAGGGTCCAGGTCTCTGCTCCGTACAAAAGCATCAGGAATTAGCTACGAGCCACTCTCACTTTCTTTGCCACTCTTATATCGTGATTCTTGAAGATAATAGACAAAATGGATGTTCTTGGTGAATTTTACGTCAGGACTTGAGCTTACACCCGTACAAAATGCTAAAGAAAACCGACCATAGACAACGCCGTGTGTTCGCTGACGGAACTCTGGAACAGTTTAAAGTAGACCCCGATTTCAGTAAAGAAATCATTTTTAGCAACGATGCCCATTTTTGCATGAACGGCTATACGTCAATTAGCAAAATTGCCGGATTTGAAGCGATGCTAATCTGTATGAGGTCCACCAAATGGCAACGCATTCGCAAAAAATCACTGTCTGGTGTGGATTGTCGGCATCATTGGCCCGTACTTCTTTCAAAACGAGGATGACGTTGCCATCACCATCAATGGAGAGCGCTACCGATTTCATTAAGTTCCAGGTTTATGCTAATAAACCGCAAACCACCGATACCCTCAAAAACAACATCACCCATGCCATGGCCAAAATTCAGCTTGAGTTGTGCGTAAGAGTAATAAAAACTTGGACTTGTTGGATGCGCGCCACAAAGCGGAGCCGCGGCGGCCATTTAAACGATGCTATCTTCCATACATAATGTCACTGATAGGCCTTTCGAATAAAAAAAAATTTCGTTGATATCTTACACACAACTTGTTTTATTCAATTTTAAAATCTATCCATCCTTAATAGAAAACACTTTACTTGGTCTTGCTCGTGTTTAATTCCAACCCATAACGTTTGCTTGCCTCTGAACGAGATAAAACTAGTTAATTGCTCTAAGTAAATTACATTCAATGTTCATTAAAATAAGTTTATTTAGACGATTTTATCCCATTATGTCCCTTGTCTCATTTTTCATGTTGCAAAAGAGCGTTTTCTGCTGCAGTTAGTAATTAATTAAGGCAAATCGAAGCGTAAGACTATCTCCACATTTGGGAAACACCAATCGAATGAATTTTCCATTATAAGCCTGTAAAATTTCAGTTCCAAAGCCTCGTGCTTTATACTGTCCATAGAAATAGTTTCGAGATTTTTGGTTGAACGTGGCCGTAGTTAAAATTGATAATTTTTATAAGTTAGATATTTGATTTTGATCAATAGATAAGTGGTTTAGGTAGTGTAACTCGATATTAATCATATCATATTTTTAAAATAAACCAAAAAATGCACAAACAATTTTTAGAACTAAAATGTTTAAGTTAACACAATATAAATACACCATATGTATATTATCGCAAACGTTTTACCATACTATGACATTATCAGGCGATGAACTACAAAGAGAAACGCGTACCCATTAAAGATACCGTTAACGTTATCCGAGAATTATTAGAAAATAATAAAACTAATCCCGTAATTAATGAAAAGATCTTAACCGCTTTAGACATCTGTCTTAAACAAAACAATTTTAAATTTAATGAAAAATTTTATCTTCAAAAGGATGGTTTACCTATGGGAAACCCTTTATCTTGTTTACTAGCTGATATTTTTATGGATCATCTCGAAACCAAAATTCTTTGCTCAGATTTCAAAAAATATATAATTTATTGGTATAGATATGTTGACGACATTATTATTTGTTTTGATGGTTCCCTCAGACAAATAGATGAACATTTTAACTTTATTAGCAAACAACATAATAATATTAAATTTACTAAAGAAATAGAAGTAAACAATAGAATTAATTACTTAGATCTCACAATAATTAAAGACAATAATAAACACTCTTTTGATATTTTCCATAAACATACGGAAACGGATATAATTATTCCTAATAGCTCTGCGCATCCTTTTACACATAAAATTGCGTCTTTTCCCGCTTTTCTCAATCGCTCAATTAGAATTCCCCTAAGTAACGTAAATTAAAAAAAAAAAATTAGACAGAATTAAATATATCGCGATCTCTAATGGATACCAAGTCACTCTTATTGATAACTTATTACAACAAGTTAAACAAAAATTTCTATCGAACTCAATATATTCGAATATTTAAAAAAAAAACTAACGCAAACTTTAATGTTATTACTTTTCTCGGAAACAAGTCAAACAAAATTGTGAAATAATTATTTAAACAATAACAATTATAACATCATATCAAATTTTTTGGTTTATGCTAAAAATTTGATATGATTAATATCGAGTTACACTACTTAAACCACTTATCTATTGATTAATTATAACTTCGCTTTTAAAACGGACAATAAACTTAACAAATTTATTAATAACGCGAATCATTAAATTTTCATCAAATTGATTTTGATTTTCATCAAATCAAAATCAGACATGTTAACTAAATCAGGCGTTTATGAGCTCACTTGTGAATGCTCTCAAAAATACATTGATCATACCGGTAGATCTTTCAAAACACTATTTGATGAACACACACAATCCCACAGACTTGCAGATGGAAAATCGACTTTTGCAAAACACCTACTAGACACAAACCATAAATAGGGGGGATCCAAAATTTTACACATTGAACAAAAAAGTAAAAAACTGGAATTTTTGGAAGTTAATTTTTGAAATTAATAAATTAAAATATTCATCTTCATTACTAAATAGTCAATCTGATTTCAATAACTCACCCCTACTAAACATTTTTAATAAATAATACCTCTTCTCCCCTCCACCTTCTAACTTACCTCACATCCACTTATATTATTTCTCTTTTATATTAAATATATCCCTACCCTCTAGTAAATTCACACAAAATTATACAATTTTTTTAAAAATACCCCCCTCCTACTTTCTCCCTTTCCTCTTGCAATTTTGTCGATAAATACGGAAATTTTCTCGTTTTTCTTTCTAGTTCATCGCCTGATGATGCCATAGTATGGTGAAAACGTTTGCGATAATATACATACGGTGTATTTATATTGTGTTAACTTAAACATTTAAGTTCTAAAAAGCGTTTGTGCATTTTTTGGTTTATTCTAAAAATATGATATGATTATTTGATTTTGATTTATGATTTTAATATAAAGATTTATTTTTGTATGAACAATTTTATTTCGAAGAAATCATAATTTTGGAGTTGATTTTAATTAATTTTAAAGATTTAATATTATAAAGCTACATTTAAAAGAGCAAACTTGTGGCGTTGCTGATATTGCTTTGAGTTGATAATTTAAAGTCGTAAGTTTTATCCTCAACCAAGTATACAAATTTTTGAAGTTTAAAATAATTTTGATTGGAAATAATTTTAAATCCAATTCTGGTATTGGCATGAAATTTTTAATCAACCTACCCCTGAGAAGAGTTTTTTTGCTTTTTCCCACATTTTTCGTATCTTTACATCTTGCAGTTTCCTGCGTCACGTGAAGACAAAACTGAGGTTTTTCCTGATTAACCGACAATGCCTCCTGTGTGGAGATAACTTTTTTTTCTGTAAAACTTTTGACGGTTTACAGAGCTGTTTGCTTCACAGACGATACAGTTTCCCCAAATTTCCCGATTACTAAGATTGTGTATCATCAGCAAATCTTTGTGCGTAAACTCCAATCTGCTCCAGGTCCCAACAGAAGGCTATCCACCACCAGGCACCACAGTACTTCTCTGACATCAATGATAGGCATCCGTTGTTAAAACATAATGGTCTTAGATAAGATATAGAGATTCCATGACGTCTCCAACTCCACAGTTTATAAACGATGCTTCCGACAAAATTCTAGTGCTTGCTAATTTGAGAAAAATCTTACCAAGCTTTATTAAGGAAAGGAGGGTATCTAAAAAAGATAAGAAAGAAATCTTTTTTTTTTAAATTAAGTACATTGTGTGTCCTGCAATGTGGAGTCCACATTAAATTGTAAGTTTTTTCTATTTCTGCAACCATTTCGAATGTACTCGTACATTATAGGCATATGCAAGAAAAGGTTATTTTATTTATAAACTTGAAGAGGATAAAATAAACAAATGTGAAACACTGAAGTAATTTATTCCCTAAACATTGCTTTGTAGCTGAGGCCAAAATTGTGTACACAAAATTCCTTTTTTCTTTCGAAAAAAATATTTTTCTAACCGACTACCTTTGTACTTTTTTTTGTTCATGGTTGCAAAAGTACAGCAAAATTTCTTGAGTTATGCGTGTCACATTTTCCTTATACAGGATTCTTTCCTTACGAAAAAATATAATATAGGAAATTTTCCTTATTCAAAGCATTTTTACTGTCGAACTAGTACACTCAAAGATCAAAATGCATCCACAATTAAGAAGGGCATGAATTGTCTATCGCACCATGATGGTCTATGGGAGATTAGGTTTACACCAGTGATGGCTCGTTGACGCAGGAAAGAGAGACAGTGCCGCACCAAACTAACAAGCAAGTTTCACAAAAACCTAATTTATATTTTTAAAAACCCCAGACCAACACTTTTAGGCTTTATCATAACAGCAATTTAACATTGTTATTCAATTCGGTATTTTTAAAATTTTGAGTACCTCTCGATTATGTGCCGTTCGAAAAACATCGATCTTTATGGTTTTCAAATGTATTTCATTATTCTTTATAATTACAATATTTAATTTATTAAAAGTGCTTTGGGGGATCAGAATAGCTACAATGTTCGTTATTATCCCAGTTTTTATTGTAAATTTATAAATTTTGCCTTTTTAACATATTTAATTTAAATAATATCAAATAACCTTGATTTGAGCTTATGTTATATCATTGGTCAATTTCTAGTAGGGGGGGAATAAACGGTTACTCTAATTCGATCGTATGTCAAACGCGCTCTTAATGCCTAGAGAACATCGCTTGTGCATTGTTTTTGAATTCAGTGCTTTATCCAGTAATCCGTGATTATTCAGTAATTCACAAATCATCACATTCTCAATTCTTCATAAAGTATTAGTAAGTATCTTTTTTATTATTTTACCCTAAAATTTTCCGGTTATGAAGTGAGGTTATATTTTTTTTTTTTTAATTTAGTAAACTTTGATCCAATTCAAATATTTCAAAATAGCTTTCGGTATGATAGAAATACATGGGACGGATAAAAACCTAATTCAATTTTCATAATTAAGTAGGTACATTGTAGATTTTCAGAAAAGAATTGGGTCATTTCCTTAACAAACGTCCTGTTATTATTTTATTATCATAAGTTATTTGCTGAACCATTCTAAAATTCTGATAATCTGTTCACACACCCAAAGGAATTTCTTTCTGAATAAAGCGAAGCTTGCTTATCTCGTTGATAATAAAATGCCTCTGTATAACGTCCGAGTAATCTGATATTGAACAATGATTAAGCTTGAATGATATTTTGAAAAATGCTACCTTATTACGATATCAATCTTGCATTAATAAACAATAACAGAAATTTTTAAACAAGAAAATGTTTAAATAAACGCCGAAGATAAAACTGCATCGAATGAAAATTTTGTTAGAAAAATTTTATTTTATTTAATTTTCAAACATGTTATTAAAATTTTTTAAATTTGATGGTTCCCGCAAATTTTGTTTGCATATACAAACGTACAAGTCCAATTTTGGAGTTTATAAATATTGATTGTTTAATCTGTAATTTTGAAAATTTACAAATAAATAATAACAATTTTAAGAATAATCTAGTTATTTTAATATTTAAACAATTAATTAATTTGAAGATACAGAAGATTGAAGTAGTTGGATGAGAAGAATAATAATAATTACGATGATTGGTGGATTAATAATTTAATTGATTTTTGAAAATTTTTGTGTAATATTTAGATTTTTAATCAAAAATAATAGAAAATAACAAGTTACTAATTTTTATTTAAAATTTTTTTAATTTATTTTTATGAAAAAAAAATTTTTTTTATTAATTTTCATAAAGTAATTTTAGTTTTCTCTTTCATTCAAATATTCTTAGTCGTAACCTGTTAACGTAATAAATTAATGTCTTTATTGTTTTTTAAATGATAATTTTCTATGCATGTATTCTTTATTTTAGGGTTAAAATTTATTATTTTAACGTTTCTGTTTAGTTTGTTTAATTTTATATTTAACTATAATTACTAATTACCACAAAAATCTACTTGAAATTTATTTTTAATTTCATTTCTATTACATACTAACACCGTTAATTCATAATTTAACTCATATTACATTAATTTCTATCTTTATATACAGGGTGTCCCCGTGACCGTGGAAAACCTTTGAGTGAAAGACACTTTTCTACGACAAATTTTCAAATAAAATTTTTGACTAAGTTTAAACCCCTGGGGGGTACATTCCTTTACAGCAATTTTTTGAATTTCTGATTTCAAACAGCCATAGCTCCGATATTATTAAATTTTTAGGCTTAATGGATTAGAACTAGAATTAGGCTTATCTAGAATTTAGGTTATAACCCTTTATCGTCTAGAATCAACGGACACAAAACGAATTTTGTGAATTTATTTTTTTTACCTACACTTTGTTAATTTCTTTCAGAATTTTTGTGAAAATGGTTAGTGGCCTAAAATAAATTTATTTGACTAAAGTTGTAGCCCGTTAAATTCGCTATCCGGTTTGGATCTTCAATTGTTGTTTAAAACGTTTTTTTTAAGAGATACGGGGTTTGCAAGAATAGTAAAAAAAAGTAAAACCTGAATTTTTTTAACATTTTTCCGTTAATTTAATGTATTAACTCAAAATTCGTTGATTCTAGACGATAATAGGTTATAACCTAATTTGTAGATAAACGAATGATCTTTAAAGTTCTAATCCATTAAACCTAAAAAATCAATAATATCGGAGCTATGACTGTTTGAAATTTAAAATTCAAAAAATTGCTTACCCCCCAAAGTGTCATTTATCACTACCTCGAAGGTTCTTCCCGGTCACGGGGACACCCTGTATATAATATTTTGTGCGTTTGTATGTTTCCATTTTACTGCTGAACGGCTGGACTGATTTGGATATTTCCTTTTTAAAGTTCGTGATAGTCCAAGTAAGGTTTATAGTTAAAGAAAACTTGGAAAACTCTAAGAAGTTGTTCGGAAAATTCGGAATTAAAATTCATATTCAGACGATTTCGGTGGCCGATAGATGGCACTATTTTGACAGATGGCGTATTATAAGGCAGGACAACGTCTGCCGGGCCAGCTAGTTGTTCATGAAATTGATAAACTCATAAATTTAAAATTAGAGTGTAACAATAGTAAACTTTTTTATTTTTATAGGTGAATCGACTAACTTATAAAACATGGATAAATTGGCGAACGTCAGCCGCGATCAACCTGAAATTGACGCTGCAGAAATCCTACTAAGTATGGACAAAGGATTTCAAAATATTCAAATTACTTGTGCGGCTCAAAAAAAAGATCGAGGTAATTTCAAAGATGCCACAACTCAATTTCCTGAATGTGATGCTTTCGAGGATGCTGACATGGAACCAGTCCCAACCGAGAATTTGATTGATCAGCAATCTAATGATCAATTTTCAATTACTCGTAATTCTTTACGAATTTGCAACAATTCTCGACGAATTTCCAAAAATTCCAGACCAACTTGCAGGTATTTTCTACGAATTCGCAAGAATTCTTAGAGAATTCCTGTGAATTCCAGGAATTTTTAAAAATTCTTATTTTTGTTCTTACATTTGTGAATATTATTATAAATTATATGGATACTATAATTTACAATAAAATTTAATAAATCTTCTCTTCTTTTTAATTTTCCACGCCTATACTGGCAATTTTATTTCTAAAAGTAGGTTCTGACAACATGGTTATTGGTTTGATCTTAAACTTCTTCTTTTTCAGTAAAAGATTTTTATTAAGCTTGACGAGGTAGGTATCTCTTCTATTTGCAAAGGTTACATGCACCGACTTTTGGATAATTGCTTTAATGCAACATTTTTTAACCATTTCTCTAACTGGGAAAGGTGAATTTTGTAAGTATGCAGTCACAATAAATAGATTTGGATGGGAACCCGTCATTTAGGTACCATATTTGCGAAAATCGCAATAACTGTATTTCTAGTCGTCGGTAGGTAAGCTATATAGATCAAATTGGGCCGAGAACTTGAGGAACTCCAAAGTCAATGAGTAACAGCTAGAACAAGCTAGAACCTGAATGGCAAAATTTTGCAATTTCAACCGTGCGAAACTTTTGTATATCAGGTACTTTGTCAAAAAATCATTTTATGAAACATTTAGATAATTTTTGCCTACTTCTGTTCGAATGATTGTAAGTTTCACCAGTGGATCAAAATTTTCTTAATCCGACATTTAAGTTTCACCATCTTGGTTTTGGATCATTATTATCACACATGTTCATTATCCACTGATGGTTAATAAAGTTGAGGTGAGTGGTTTTCAATAGTCCTATACCTTCAAGTTCTGCTAGCTTTTTTTATTTGTCGATTTTGGAAGATTTCAATAAGGCTATATTAAGTTAAATGATTATTTTCGGGGTTTGAGGTCTAAAGAAAACTCTAACTTATCGTCGACATTTCCAACTTATATTTTGTTCATCTTCAGGATTCATGTTTAGTTTTTAGGATCAAAATATGCATAACCGACTATTTACCAACTGATGAAGTAACTTTTGATAACAACAATAAACGTAAGGAAATAATCGAGAAAAATGTAGGAAATAATTTCCTATTAGAGAAAGCATTTATCCTATAGTATTTTCACTAAAGTTTTGTAGGATTGACATATTATATAATATGTATATGCCATTTGAACTTAGATGGTATAAAACATATTAAGCGAATTAGAATGATTAATATTACAAGTAAAACAATAAATAGATTCACTCAATCATTCATGCCAGCAAACATGAATAAAGCAATCCCCAAATGGAGCTCCAATTGAATCTCATCTTGAATTAATCAAAACGAGCGACACATTACTCCACTTACACGAAAATTCAATTAATCATTAGGACTCATCTCAAAAAGGGCTACTTTTCTAATCAATATCAGTAATCTCCGGAGGTAATTTAGCAGTATCACACATGGATAACTTCGTTTCGTCGTGAATCTCGCACCAGAAGCGCTCTGAGTGACAAGCGGTACAGGAGTTAAATGAAATGTCACTCAAGATAGCTTGTGGTGCTCTCCGTGAACGCCCAATTCTTGTTTCTCGTCACAGTGCAATAATAAATCAGTTTGTCCAAGTATTGACTTCTTGGCCTATTCCGCATTGTTTCCCTCAAGGGGTGACCCTACAAATTCTAGAATTTACTCTATAGCACTATATCCGCATTGTTATTATTCTACAGGTGCCCATTATGCTTACGAGTATCTCAACACAGACATGCATTACATGTGTTTTGTTCCAAATAGGCGCAAATCCTTTAGTGGTAATGAAATTCGTTTGCATCAATTGCACTCCAAAATTTAATTGTATCTATTGTGAAAGCCGCATCAGCTCTTTTATTAATCTATTTCTACACTATGCCACTATGTGTTACGGTAAATTAATTTAACTTAAAAGTGTCACGTATTTCTAATTACGTTGATTGGTTTCATACCCACCACATAAAAAAACTCGTACTATTCGGTTGTACAAAGGTTCTGCACCGATTAGTATTCAAATATTCATGAGGAATCGGTGACAACAGCCCAAAGCATTTAAAAATTCTAAAAATATTACTTTGAAGGAAAATCTCGAATAAATTTTGAAACATTTTTATAAAAGCCAAATTTAGTTTTGAGAAAAATTGACTGTGTGCATTTTATCGATGGTATCAAAACACGCATTTATAGATCAAAATTTTTCTAATTATTCAAAGAATATTTTGTAAGTAATAATGAACGCACCTATTCTTTCCGTTTCACAGCGGAAAAAATTATTCAATTTTAATTTTATAGTGGATCTGATCGGTTAGAGCTGACACAATTATCAAAATCAATACAATTTATTTGGGTAATTCTGCAATAGTTTTATTCAAGGTGCATGCGGATAGCCGATGAATAGCAATGATCAACAGCCCATCAGAACATATTTTTGGTATATTAAATTTAAATCTTGTTTTCGTGAAATTTATATCCAGAATACTGCAAAAATTTAAATAATCGCTAGCTTTCCATAATCTTGCAATATTTCTTTATGCAAACATGAAAAAATAAGAATTGATTTACTCATTTTATTTAGTGAAAAATGTATGTAACTAAGATTTGAAAATTCCCAAAATCTAGTTTTAATTTAATGGGATATTTGAGACATGCGATTGCTCTATAGTACAAAATTAACTAAAACGTTCCAGTTTAAATACAACACGTAAATTTGAACAAACAATTAAGTTAGGGTCATTCCAGAAATAAAAAATTGAAATAGTGAATATTTCAATATTAAAAAAAAGCTGCAACCTTCCCAAAACCAAAAAAAAAATTAATATAAAATTTTCAGCTACTTTTTTGTTAATTTATTGCTGCAAGTCCGAATTTATTGCTTACCGTTTGCGAATTACAGCTACAGCTACCGTAACTCGCGAACCACTAAAGGTACAAAAAAAATAAACATACCAGAATTTATAGCTACTTTTCTTCTCTGGAAAAAGTTATTGCTCCAGTTTTTTGCTCTTCCGGTTCGCGAATTACAGCTACTTGAAAGTGGGGATTGCAGGTTTATATAAAGCTGCAACCCCCACCACCGGATTTTCATATCAAGAACTGTCGATTTCAATTCTTTTTATCGACATATTATAATATAATTCAATAATTAATCCATTTTATTAAACGGATTATATAAGTATACAGTGTACTCAAAAAATATTGCAGTACAGCTTTTAGAATGACTGTATTACTGTATTCGCGAACGTTGAGAGCAATAAATTTGGGCTTACAGCAATAAATTAGCAAAAAAGTAGCTATAAATTGTGGTATGTTTATTTTTTTATGCACCTTCAGTGATTTGCGAGTTACGGTAGTGGGGGTTACAGCTTTATATAAATCTGCAACTCTCACTTTCAAGTAGAAACGAAGGCAGGTTCGGCCTCAAACAAACATCTTTATGTTTGAGAGCTCAATCCCATGGACTAACACCTCAAAGTACCTGGGAGTCACGTTGGATTACAGACTGCTGTGCAAGGAGCACATCGAATCCGCCGTAAACCGGGGAAGAGCTGTCTTCTCAAAGCTCTACCCGTTCCTATGTAGCTTCAAACAGAAAGATGTCACCAGCAAACAAGCTGCGCATCTACAAGGCCATCATCAGACCCACCATGACCTACGCTACGCTCGTGTGGGGGACGGCAGCCCAAACCCACATAAAGAAGATTCAAGTAGTACAAAATAAATGCATTCGTCACGCATTCTCCAGCCCATACTACGTCACCAATCGAAAACTCCACGCTGATGCCAAGATGAACACTATCGACGTGCATATCAAAAGTCAGGCAGAAAAACTGTATAAGGCCGCGAGTTTCTCGGACAACCCTCTCATCTTGCAGCTAGGACAATATCAACCAGGCCACAATCTAGGACACAACCGGCCAAAGGACATCCTCATCCGCCTGTTAGCCGGGGTGTAAGTAATCCTAATCATTTACATCATTTACATCCGTAAATACGGATCACCGTGGAACTCCATATCGCCAAGAAGTTCATCGTTCATCGAGTTGCGGTCGATACCCGGACGAGTTCTATGACTTCGAGTTTCACCCTTGACGAGTTCTGTCATTCTTTAGGGATATTTTTAAATTGTTATGTCAAGTGAAAAAATAAAACTGGTCCTCCGGACGCCGAATGCCCTTCTGCTTCACTGCTATCGTATCTTGCTTTAGATGTGGTCCACGAAAGCGCTCGGAGAGTCTGTTTTATTTTTTTTACCTAACTCAACAACGACCTATCGTGCACCTGTGTTAAAACGAGTATATATAATACATGTAAATTTTACATTTGTAAAATCGATTCTTTTCGAAAATGTTTGCATTATTCTACAAAATTTTGGTTCTAGTATGCTTAGAAAAGTGTCCTTTTAGCAATATTCAATAGGAAAAAGTTAAAATCGTGGTATAGGATACGTGACAGTTGCCGGATTTATATGTACTGTGTTGGTCTGACTACATTGTGGGCCCCGACAAAATATTTTTAAGGCTTCCCAGTTCCCACAAAAAGATAGCTTTGGATGTGGTTCATTTAGCTGTAAAAACATTGTTTTAACTTTTAACAGTAACTAGAGTGTTGCATATCACTGAATTTTAAAAATTGTATTAGTAGGGGATCTATGCCGGATCTAATACCTACAATTTTAGCTTCAGATTTTATTTCAACGAATTAATTTTAATCAAACATTTCAAATATTGCCTAGTGGTTAAGATTAACTTTTAGCAGGCAAAGCTAAGCAAGAAATTTAATAAATTAAAATAAAATTTAAAATAGAAAAATTTTGCAGTAAAAATTAAGTGATATATCTTTCGATACTGAAGGAATTAAACAATTCATATGAAACATGAAAATAAAAACAAATTTCAACATTAAAAATTGGAAAAAAAAGAAAAATTGCGATTGAAAATTAGATTTTTTTTAATTACGTGCAGATGCGGTTTGGTAAGTGAATTCAATTTGTCAAAGCAGCGACGCATATTTCAACACTGCGTTATTCTATAATGACATTCCTGTTACCAACTATGAAATGTCCATTGTCTGTTAATGCGCAAGGGATTAGTAATTGTTTGTATATTGTCAATTTGCATTTAATCAATTTTTGGCAGATTTTTAAATAAATTTGAGGAAGGGCGTTTTAAATTAATTAAGAAAGTGATTTGACGAGATACCTACTCAAAAAATTGTTAATTTGTTTTGTGTGCAATTGTGTGCAATTAGAAACGACATAGCAGATATATTACGAATTTAAGGGTGGATAGTAAAATGAGTAGATACATTTACTTACCCGCATAATTTTGACGCATAAATATATTGGTTATAAACTACGGTGCCGTTTAACATAAAATTCATTTAGTTTACACAATGTACACGTATGTATTAAGATTTGTGAATCATAAATTTTACGATGATTGAAGTTTCAACTATATTTTGGACCTAAATCCACTTAGCAAGTGGATTTTCTTTATGATGGAGCTTTACTATCCATAACCATAAAATATTTAAAAAGGCATTTAAATAGAACTTTTTAATATTATCGTTAACATCAGATACTTTTATGTCACTACAGATTTAACGACCACGAGATATACATTTACGTAAAATTGAGTCGGCTACCTTCTTCCTGTACGAGATCAAATTTGGCAATAACTTAACTCCCGAAGGTGCTAACCTGGAATATTGGCATGCTAGTCATTTCCGTGTTAATTTTTGATGTAGTGAGATCTATTTACTACAAAAATAACTAAGGGGCTCTGTGATGGATGGGTGAACATCTTCAATGCAATATCAATAAAAACATTTTAATACAAAAATATTTAAATGTCATCTTTTTTTTTATGCAGATTTTTGTAAATGGATTAAGATTTTCATTTGCAAATTTGGCAGCATTCATGTGGTAGGTCAATTTATTCTTTTAAGTTACTGAAAGTAAAGGCCCGCAAAAACATTTTTATTGCAAAAATAACACTAATAGCAATTCAAATACATCACAAAATATTTTTTTGTGCTTCCCACAAAACTTAAAATTTTGCTTCTCTTGCCTTCAATTTTGCCAATATGTTTTACATATTGGTAAAACAAAAACAAAGAAATGAAATTGCAGCTTCATTCCCGAGACATTCCATATCAAATTAACCGCAAAAAAATGTTTTTGACACCAACCATCTCAGATTCTGATTCTATTCACGGATGTAAGTAACCATACAAAATTATGGTTTAGATTTTACAGCCTCTTAATTATTTTTATTTTTTAAATTGTGATTTTTAAAGTTTGACCGCAGAAAACTATTGTTTTCGGATAAAAAATAAATTATGTCTTTCTTAGTTACCAACCAGTGTATAAACAAAGCTATCAAGGTTGTATTTAAGCCAAAACAAAATTTTAAAGTATCATAGGATTTTCGAAAAAAAAAGCAGAGATCTACGATAAATGCAATACCTCCTAAAAGCAAAATAATAATCATCAAATTTTTTCTTTGATTTTGAAACAAAGTTACTACATGAAATAACAAAATTAGTGTTTTTTTTTACTTCTTTATTGTGTTTTCTCACTTCTCACAAAACTCAATAAGTGTTTAAAGACACGGAGTTTTTAAAAGAACTCTTAAACTCCTGTTTGTAAAAAAGCTATTGAATTGGTAACAAATCGAAAGCTTTTTAGGAAAAGAGGCTTCTATAGCCTCGAAACCTACAACAAACACCATACTTTTTTGGCATATAGGTGATGAGTTTGTGTTTTCTGGAGACAACCTATTTATTCTGGAACAACCGCACAATGTTCAAAATAATCGGTTGGGGGCAGTATAGATACAAGATATTTCCAATAGACAGAAAAACTTTTCTAGATTTCAAAATCCACTATCAATGCTGATTTGGGGAACAGTTTGTAAGTGCGGTAAACTTTCTCTGGTATCGATAAAGGTGTTAAAATCATTGCCCAGTATTATCAAACGGAAGCTTACAAGAAAAATGTTGACCCAAACTTACGGCGCATCTTTAGACATGATTATTACGTCTTTCAGCAAGATGGAGCATCATCCCACACATCAAATATGATTTAACGATTTTCTATCCAGGAATTAGTGGCCTCCACGCGGAAATACGGTGGCACAAGCTCTATTTCCGGTTTACCCTAAGTTTTCGCGTCTTAAATAGCCTACCCCATGACCCTGGTTTCCCTTCACGGAAGAAACACTTTATAAGGCCGTGTCCAGTCTATCAGCAGACAAAGCCCCAGCTCAGATGGGGCGCCTGGTACGGCACTAAAAGCAATAACAACTGTTAACAAAGGCAGAACCTTGGACGCTCTCAACAACTGCGTTGACAGGGCATCTTTTCCCTATAAGTGGAAACGGGCGGACTTAGTCATGATCGGAAAAACCAACAAATGCTTGGAGGAGCCTTCATCCTATAAACCTATTTAACCTACTCAAGAGATTGAACAAGAATATTGAGAGTAATGGCGGTCTGTCTGAAAACCAATTAAAGTTCAGGAAGGGTAAGATTGCTAGTTTAAGATTGCTCAAAAAACCAGAAGTGGAACCCGCCGAACTAGGAAATTCTGTCTGGGGATGACTCTGAATGTACGGAACGCGTTGAACAGCGCGGAGTGATCCATATTCTTTTAACCTTATAAAAGAGGAAAATATGCCCATACATCTTAAACATCTTAATCAGCCAGGAAGGGCTCCTCCCAGCAGAAAATGGAGACGACTAATAGGGTTCCACAGATATCGCTTTTAGATTCGGCGCTGCAGAACATAATGTATGATGGGGTTCTTCAATTACAACTCCTAAATGAAATAACCTTAGTGAGATTTGCGAATGACTTAATCCTAATCATCTGCGACCGAGATGTAACGATGGTGGAAGCCAACACTAACACTGCTATAAACCCCATCGTTTACTGAGTATGGCAAAGAGAGCTGGCCTTACTTTCGAATAAATCAGAGGCCATCATGATTTCGGAAAAAAGAAAGGAATTGGCCATCAGTACCTACATGAAAGAATCTCAAATACATCTGAGTGATTACATACATACAGAGTGATTCTATAGTAGTGCTTGGCGTAAAACTGGCCAAAAGCCTCAATTTTGCTCAGCACATCCGAGACATGGCGGTCAAATCGGAGGCTTCCACGATAACAATCGCAATATTAATGCCTAACGTCGGTGGTCCAGAGGTAACAAAAAAAAGGTACTATCTGTAGTGGTTCACTCCGTACTGCTATACGCAACACCTGTATGGCATGATGCCCTGAGAGTAGAAAACAACCAAAAAAGAGTTATCGGCGCCTACGAAACTTTTTCAGCAAAGTCGTATTGGTTCTTGCTTCTTGCATAGCACCGGCAGACCTGCAGGCCGGAGAGAGCGAAACCCACTCCAGACCATGATCATAACCATTTGGAAACGTAGATCAGAAGGGTCAGAAGTCGGATCGTAGACAAAGCCGCTTATACCCAACATCTAGACTTGGGTCGCCAGAGGTCAAGTTTTCACCTTACACAAGCGTTCACTGGCAACGGTTGCTTCAGAGCTTACCTCCACAAGATTGGACCATTGCGGCGTGGAAGACACCGCCAAGCACACTCTTTTCCAGTGCAAGCAAACTTACTCTGACAACGTAGTGCTCACAATACTGCGTATTACACGTAATACACAAAGTCCTCATCTAAAAGAAAGTGGTAGAAATAGAAGAGATGAAACAAGAAAAAAACAAGAACTTAATACGTTAAATCTGTGGGGATATCACGCTCTTGCAGTTGTCTTTAGTAGAGAGCGTTTTAATTAGTAAGAGTCCGACTCTATCACCCTTAGATGGTGTTTATGAAGATTTTCCCATCCCCAACGCATTCAAAAAAAGAGTACTTTTTCACATGTATACTGCAATGACCCTAGCTTAATCCAAAATATTTCGCCTGGGTTCATTCATTATTTAATATTTAACATGAGACTCTCGTAGTTGATTAATTTTTAATTTAAATTGTAATGTAAATTTTTCAAATATCTAATTTTTAAATGCTGACTTGCATAAAATTTCGTTAGCTTTTGGCATGGGTGTTACACGTGCGATCGACATATGCTCGCCGGTCTATCAAATTCGTTGCAACGTATCTCTACGCAACGACCAAATATTATCACAATTTCTTCAAAAATTACAAATTCTTTAACAATTCGCACTTCACCAATAAATCAAAACAAAAACATCAACTCAAACTAACTTAATTTTAATTTTTTATTAACAATTAAAAATTAAACTTATCATTGCGTGAATAATGATCATCCGCTGGTCTTATTGACGCCACCGCGTCTCTTGGACCTCAACCCAAGTGTCTTGGACAACCTTCAAACCCTAATCTACTTTCACGCTCCCCTCCTTCTTTACAATTTAATTTTTATGTACAGTGTTTATAAATAAATAATTTACAATAATTAAATCAAAACTTCAAAATTAATGTACAAAATAATCAAAATGTGATTCTTGCATTTCAGAACACGACAATAATTTACCTGTAATTGTAAGAACAACGATGACTTTTAAATTATTTAATACATACACTTCTACCAACACCCATGAAACCCATACACATTTACCGGTAAATGTATACATATCCCAGTAACGCACTATTTTCGTGTAATGTAGAAACATAAGTCCCTATCGAGGCTATTAATATTTCAGTTAAGTTATTTTTATTTTATACTTGAATAAGTTTTAATAAATTTTTATCTGATTAAAATCTGGTCAAAAAGCAATAAACAAGTGGTATAATTAAGCGACCCATTGAAATGAACTTCGAGCCGTTGAGAACTCATTTCACCCCTTTGTTTCGTAATACGAGTCGAGCCCCTGCAAAGAAAAATGTTTCCTGTGTTCATTTTTCATTCAATGACATGCTTATTTCTTATGACAAATTTCATTTTTTCTCTTTCGATTAAATATTTTTTTGGGCAACCAGCAATAAAATTATTTTTGGTATACTTACCTAACGACACGAATATATTTAAATTATTCTAGTTAAGTATAGTAACAGGGTTAAATAACAAGAAAAATAACTTTTTGATAACAGAGTTGGGGTGGGTTAATTTGATAATAATTTTGCATGAAACT
This sequence comes from Cantharis rustica, assembly GCA_911387805.1. NCBI lineage: Eukaryota > Metazoa > Arthropoda > Insecta > Coleoptera > Cantharidae > Cantharis > Cantharis rustica. The sequence goes on from OU426883.1 coordinate 16,631,334, forward strand.
TTAATCAGCAAATAGAATGTTATACGAGAAGGGTTGGACCTGTAACCTAAAAATTAATAGATATGTTGATGTAATTTTTTTTTATTTAATTTTTTTCCGTTGCATCAAATAGTGATTTGTGTATTTGGAAACAAAATCGGTTAAACATTATTAGAGTAATTGATATTAATGATATTTTGAACAAGCAAATATGGGCAATTAAGCATTGCACATGTAGTAGTGTAATTAGCGCAAATAATAAAAAGCATGTTTCCCGTGGCTCAAAATGAATGCATCTCGGCTTTTAATTAATTTTAAACACCAAGGGATAGTGTTATTAGATGAAACACCATGTGGTTCCCCTTATAGTCGATTTGAATACAAAGATCGCATATTATCGACAAGTGGATTGTTGAAAATAATGCGTACTCATCACGGAAGTACGATTACTCTCGACCGGAAACTATGCAATTAAATATTACTATTCGAACTTAACACCTGATAAATTAATAATAATAATAACTTTCGGTCGATACGAAACCGTGCCACCCCCGCGCCTCGGGAGGAACGGATAATGTTAAAGTATCATCGAAACAAACCAAGTTGCCTTATTGTTGATCTTCATTAATGCAAAACGGCAGGGGCGAGATGCACCCGCATTTCAGTTTCAGAATTGGAAATTACACGTGCCTGCAACAATGCAAAAGCGTCGTCGAAAAGTCACGACGTGCTGCTGAATATTCACTCAATTCGATTAACCGTCCACATATAAAGAATTCGCGTTCTTGCATCAGTAATTCCCAAAAGATCATTCGTAGCTGAGGTTATAACTTTCTTTTATCACCTTATAAGTCCCTTAGTAACCTCCAACCTTTTAAATTTAATTATTCACTGTTACTAATATCATGAGCTTAATTAAATCCTCACTTTATTGACGCCATTAGATGAACATCAACTTTAAATCCATTAAGTCATCAATCTATTACCATATTATAGCAGATTAGTCGCGAAGTAATGATTTTTATAACTTTTAATGCAAAGAAAGTTAAAAACCAAAAATCATCAATCAATGCAGATAATTTTCCTCGAAAATTGAATAATGCCACATTAACTGGGGATAATAATAGACGAATTGTAAGTCATCTCACGAGGAGAAACAGATTTTTGAAGAACGATCGGGGGAGAACATAATGTTCGTATAACGTGCAAGTCACCGACGCCATCGTTCTAACGGAGTTTTATCTAAGTTGTCACGTTCTGTTAATGAGATTTGGGCAAATAAAAAGATTGATTATTTTATTAAAAAGGAATGAAGTGCTTTTACAAATTAAAATGATGCCTGGTCAGGCTATTCGTGTAGCTCAAATTGAAATTACAACAATTATGCCTATTATTGGCTTTTGCTCTTCTCGCTATAATAATTATTAAAATTTCACAAATACAATACTCTGCATATTTAGATTCCTAACCTAAGTATGTACTTTGAGTATTGAATCCTGTTTTGCGGCTTTCCCATTCATTACAAATGCCTAGGGGAAGTGTCATATAATGGCATGGTCGATAAGTCAACATATTTGCTTTTGGTAAGAATTTAGTCAAATCTGAATTATAATTATAATCCAATTAATTTAATAATTTTACTATTCGCGTTTTACAAAACGTGAAGCGCCACGTAGTGTCCTTAGCGGCAACTAGCATAGGCAGTAATCGACGTCTTTTTCGCTTTGAGTGTTTTTAAGTAATATGGATAAAATCCTGAAAAATAAAATTAATAATATGAATATAATATATAAGTGTTTACTAATGTCAAAGCTGGGCGGGCCAAACAAAAATTTTAAGTTTTTATAATTTTCCACGCAAAAATAGTAGGTATGATGCTAGTAATACTGCAGAAATGTGCTTACAGCAACCAGAATTTCCAGCTTTGCAAGTGCATAATGCACTTTTGATTTCAATTACCTCCATTATTAAAAAAGCACATTAAATTTCATAAGGTTTTTCCATTAAAGCAGTGGTCTGCAAGCACAAAGCAAATATATAGATGGCATCGGCATCTTGGTGTTTAATTCCACAAGTAATGAGGTGTTTGCCATTTAAAACTGCTTCTCCCTCATTGATACATCTAGAAGACGGCAGAACATCTAAATAATAAAATATTTTTGCTAATGAAAGTAATAATGATGCATTTTCAGAAGCCATTTTTTCTAAAAGAAAATTTATCAGTTAGTTACCTACATTGAATAAATTATGAATTAAGTGAATTTCCATCTTTTTTAAGTTTTTCTTTATATATTTACCATTAAATATCTTATAAATTATAAAATTTACTAATGTAAACTAAATTGATTTAAAAAACACGATTTCCAATACGGCATAAGTCGGACATATTGTTTCAGTACAACGCCACCTATCGGTAGTGTAAAATGCGAATAGTATGATTAGAACAAACCTTCAACAGGGGATTCCCTGAACCACCCTAAATGATACCCCTGTACGAGCCCTCCATATAATATGTATATTTTTTAATCCCCTTCCAAGCAGTCACGGTCATAACGGCCATAGCTATCCACTCCAACCAAATGCTAGCGTTTAAAACAATAATTTACTAATAATATTTAAAATAATTAATCCCTGCTCTAATCTAGAACCTATATGACCGCTACTGCTTCCCAGGTACAAAAAAGGGTTTGATTGGTTATTGTAGAGTGCGGATTTCTGGCAATTATGCTTTACATAAAAATTAATAGCAGCACGGAAAATTTTAGAAATAAGCACGAATCAGGACAAAAGCTAACGTTTAACGCAATATTTTTTATGCTTATTTTGCCTTTTTTCAGTTTTTGCGCCAGTTTTAAGTTTTTATGCCCTAATAAGTTTTTTTTGCTTTTTTGGTGCTGATAAGCGAGATATGACCTTTATACTGTTTTATTACACCTACTATAGAATATCCATATTTCGGTAGTAATTATCTGCAGTGTGAAGTGTGTAAATTTGTTGACTTGTTATTTATTGAAGTGTATCTAGAAGCCGGTACTGCAAAGGGTTACGTAAACCGTTAATGTACGGTGTACACACCACCTTAGGTTGATGCATTACCAACATGATATTATGGAATATATTAAATAATCAAGTTTCTACAATGCAAATTTTTAATTTTTAATTTTCATATTTATTTTAAGGCTTTTGTGCTTTTTTAAAGGTTTTTGTGCATTTTTAATGCTTATTTGACCATTTTTTTAAGCATTTATAAGCGCTATTTTCAAAATTATTCGTGCTTATAATTTCGCACTCTAGTTATTAGGTTTATAAATAATTATTTGTTGACTTTATAGCATTAAATAATGTTATTAAATGCAATATAAAAAATCGCCTGCTAAGAAATTCGAACCACAAATTCCTAGGGTATGGTAGATCTCCATGTACAAAAACCAGCGGGGACGAACTGATATGTAATACAAAGAGTAAAGTAAAAATTGAAGTGAAAACAATTTTTGAAGAAAAACTTCTTTGGGCACGACTAGGGGTAAATATGGCATTGTATTTGTAAAAATAAAACAGAAGCTGCTGTAGTCGAATAAGAAGATAACAGGAATTACAAAGGAAATAAATAAGATTTAAAAATTATAACTTAGAATTTAAGTAGTAGATGGTAAAAATTGTATATTTTTAAATTAAAAATTTGTTCAAAGAACAACAAATTGTTGGTGATAAGCCACGCCTGCGATACGGGTATCGTAAAATTTAACTATAACATTTTAAAATTATATTAAAATCGAAATTGAAATTCGAATATTCAAATTGACAACTATAAAAATTTTACAAAACGCTACTGAGATGGTCAAGTCAGTTTGTAACACCATACTACATATACTGAAGAGAAGAGTGAGTTGCCTTCCTCAACCTAAAGTCTCATTTAATTAGTCGGTTTATAAACTCCAACCAAGCAATATTAAATTTTTTTTTTAAATAAAATCAGATCGATGAAAGACTATCGACAATCAAGCGTCGGCCAAAGCAATGTAAGATTACATTACATCTTACCGTAACCACATGTGACCGATGGTCATATGTGGTTTGCACCGATATAAATACTTAATTCCTTTAAGTAAAAGACTTACTAGTTAGCTTGTAAGGGTTACCCGTTAATGTTTTCCCCACTCTATGGAGAGTCAAAGTCAATCTTTATCACGATTAGATGACTATATTAGATGAAGTTTAAGGTGGATCCTAGATTTACCGTGGTTGCGTTTGTCAAAACCTGTACTCACTAAAAATACCTCAGACCGGTCCTAATCGGCAAATTGTACTACAAGGAATAGGCAGATCTCTCTACGCTGTAATATTCGCGACTTTACAATTAATTACACGCTGTAGTAAATTAAATACCTTAATCCTTTAATGGAATTTTAAAAAATTACTTACTGACCATCGGTGAAGTCCATATAATTTATGTACGTACCCTAACGTACTATAAACGAACCACCAACGCTTGACTGTGGGATAATATTAAACAGATTGAAGCCAATTTACCTAGGTTATCAAAAAATGAACCGTTTAGGAGCTACATCCCTTTGAAGTTGATGTTTTCAAATTTTATTTATTCATCTATTATTCGGACGATTCATCCTAAAACGATTCATTTCGGACTATTCGTTCTCGTAAAACTTAATTCGCCAACTTAATAATTTTTATGAATGATTTATTATTATTATTATTATTTTTATCAAGTTAAATTCAAAAATAAGAATAAGTACTTTTGAATTTAACTTTGTTGGCGGAAGTTGGTGAATTAAGTTTTACGATGATCAATCGTCCGAGATGAATCGTCCTGGGATGAATCGTCCGCGGAATGAATCGTCCGAGGATGAATCGTCCGGAGGTGAATCGTCCTAGAATCCTCAAAGGTTCTCCATTATATAATATTTTGAGCGTGTGTGTATATGTTTTTGTTTTACTGCTGAACGGCTAAACCGATTTGGATAATTTTTTTTTAATCTTTGTAATAGTCCGAGTAAGGTTTCTAGATAAAAGAACTTAGATTGCAGTTCCAGTTCAGCAATAATGAATAGTATAAGACAATATATCAGTTTTGTGCAATATGCATGGAAATGTAAATTTCACATTTTTAACCAAATCTGAAACAACTTCTTCGTATACATTGGTTTTTTCAATATATTTCATTATAAAGTTGATTCAATCATTCGAATAATTCCAAAAAAATGTGAATTTGGATGTGCCAATCTTCCTATAGTATGTTTTTTTTAAGAAAAATATTGGAATTTGTACTAAAGCGACAATCTTGAAATGTAAACCAATGAAATTGCTTTGAAGTTAGACGTTATTACAATAACGAAATTTTTGCCATTGAAGTGCTATGCGTGTTGCCTAAACTGAACCGGGTAAAATCATAAACAAGATAGATTTGAACAGAGTTAAATGTAATATCGAATAGACGTAGTTATTTGGTTCATTTCGCATTTTTGTGGTGAATGTTTAACATTATTACAAGATTAAGTACTATTTAAATTATCTGAAGTTTCCCGATGTAAATTAGACTTTGCAAACGACGCGCCACCTGTATTATTCATATCTTAGATCGACTATAAGCTCTTATTGATATTTACCAAAGAAGAATGAATATTTATTCATTGTTTCAAAATTCAGATTGCAGAAGGCTGCCAAACATTTTTCGCATTTAGTGTACTGTGTACTTTCTTAATTGTTTGCATAAATAGCCAGTCACAAAATAATTGACATAATCTGCTGCATCGGCTAGTAAATAAGACTGATATAATTGAAACACATCTTCACACTTCCACTGCCCTTCTTCAATTAAATTATTCAATTTGTCTTTTAAATTTTATTTAAAATATATTGGATTGTTATTTTCGAAAATCTCTTTAATTTCCACCAAAGTTATTTATAATGGTTTACCTTGATTATCGACAGAGGCGTAGCTACCGCCGTATCAATGATACGGTGCCTTCGGGATACAGGGGCTCCGAACATGTGTAAGCAAAAATTCGTAAAATGTTTTCCACAATCTTACTTAAACTCTTGGGCCGTATTTCCCGAGAAAGTTTTTTCATTTTGTTAGCAATCAGCTTCTGTGAGTGATTTAGGTTGCGATGGAACAATTAATTGCTTTGGAACATGCTTAAAATATGAAATTGAGAAAATTCATTCCATTAAGGAAAAAATGGAATTATTACTGATAAAATTCAATAGCATTGCATCTAGTTTGCTTTCTATTCTTGACCCTTCCGGTCACAACTGCAACAGCTAAAAGAAGTTTTTCAAAATTAAAACCGATGAAAAATTATCTAAGGGCTTCTATCAGACAAGAAAAGCTATCAGACTTGTCACTATTATCTATAGAGGCAGAAAGTTTAGAAAAACTAAAATCGTCTTCAGATATGAATGATTTAATAAAGAAGTTCGCCGAACAAAAGCGTTTTTGTTCCTTTTGTGAAAAAACTTTATCTTAATTTGGGCCTTTCAACAAATTTTGATACAGAGCCCGTCTAAAGCACGCTACGCTACTGATTATCAATAATACAATTGCCATACTTGGGCACGTTTTAATATAGAATTTAGTGATAATAATTATTATATAATTAAAAGAAAGTAGGAGTGCACAGGTGATCATTTGTACCATCAGCTTGCCTAATGGTTCCAAAGAATCGCTAAAACAAAATATACATCAAATTTCAAATATGTACCTTAGTTTACAGGAAATGTTTCTGAATGTGTGTTCAAGGTCCGAAAAACGTGATAGAGAAACATGTTGCATATTAATTTTTAATATCGTTGCAAGTTTTAAAAATTTATGAAAGCACCGTTGTCATGTCTAGGGATTTTTCCCGAATCTAGGGATTTTACAAGTGAAAAGGGAAAAGGGGACTTTTTTTAATTTCCTTGTAAATCTAGGGACAATATGAGATACTCACTGTGAGCGACAGCCATATATTGGCAAATAGCGCAGCTTTAAAAATTCATGAAAGTTTCAAAAATATGTAAAACTTGGCCACTTCTACACGCAGTAGAAACAAAAAATTTCTGGTTGTTTCTTTGGTGAAGTCGCACCTTAAAGAATTTTTGTTTTCTATTATTTCTATTATTTAAATATTTGATTAGTTTTTCAAAAAATTTTATTAGACCAAAGTTGTAGCCCGTTAAATTCCATATACGCTTTGGTCCATAAGTTTTTTTCTAAGACGTTTTGTTTAAGAGATACAGGGTTCGCAAAAAAGGTAAACAAAATAAACCTGAATTTTTTTAACATTTCTTTGCTTAATTTAATTTATAATTCGAAATCGGTTGATTTTAGACGATAAGGGGTTATAACCTAATTTGTAGATGAGCGAATGATCTTTAAAAAAGTTCTAATTCATGAAGCCTAAAAAATCAATAATATCGGAGCTGTAATCTTTTGAAATAAAAATTCAAAAAATTGCTTTAAGAGAGGTACGCCCCAAGGGTTTGAACTTGGACAAAAATTTTATTTGAAAATTTGTCTTAAAAAAGTGTCCTTAACCTCAATGGTTCTCGACGGTCATCCTGTATATGTGTGGAATTATCGTGTAAATATTATAAAACAGTATAAAATATTTGCTTTAAACAAAATATTAAAATATCTATGGATAAATTGCCCAACAGGTACTTTCAACTAAACCAATATGGCAACGCTGGATTATCTCTTGTTGGTTATCTTTCAAATGATAAGTAATAAATGTTAAATGTGGAGTATAAATGCTTATGTACAATACCTATAATTGTTAATCTTTTTAAAATTTTAAGTGTTAAATGTGAGTATAAATTTTTTAAATTATTTAAATTATTACGTATACCAGTGTTTCTCAAATTGGAAAACGAAAGAACCTGTTTATCTTTAAAGCTTTATCTAGATTTAAATTTCAATCAGTTTTAAATTTGCACCCTACACTTTTAGGAAAATTTTGTGAATTGTATTTTTATTTTGGTAAATTTGGAAAGAGTGCAAGGAATCGATAAAGTTAGATAGAGGCTTTTTGGGCCAACTATGGCCAACAGCGGAGGTGAAATTTTGGATTCCCGCTGAATTATGATATTTTTATGCTAATTTTGAGAATTGTGAATAATATTTTATCTTGATTGATTTAATTAATTAACAACAACAATTAAAACTTCGAATGTTAATTTTTGAAAATAGAAAAATAACAGTTAAAAAATTTAACGTCAAAGGACGAGCAAACGATTTGATAGCGACCTACCTGAAGACCGGTATCGGAAATTATTTGACGATACCATTTTAATTTTTCATAAATTTTGTTTAGAACTTAAATTTATTTTCAATTTCAGATTGAAATTAAAACTTTATCAATCAAAACTTTATTTGCAAAATTGCTTAGGTTGAATTATTGCTTATTCTTTAGAATTATTTTGTTTTGTATGAAAGATCGGTGCAACTTTTCATAATTTTGTTCAATTAAAACAATAATAAATTGTTAAGGTATTAACACGTCATAATATTTTTTTATAAAATTAATCTTTACATGTTACATGAAATTGAAATAAAATTTAATTCATAACTTACAATATTAAAATAATCAAACCTAACAAATGTTAAAATAATAAATTTTAACTGTTAAGTAAAGAATACATACTACACAGAAACATAATATTTAAAAAAACACTAAATTGACAATAATTTTTTAACCTAAAAATTGATTTTGGATTTTGATTTTTTAACACTAAATTGACAATAATTTTTAAATATTATGTTTCTGTGTAGTATGTATTCTTTACTAAACAGTTAAAATTTATTATTTTAACATTTGTTAGGTTTGATTATTTTATACTACTAAATACCACAAATTACTTAAAAATTCATTTTTTAAGTTGTTTTCTATTTACATAATATTGTTCAAAAACAATATTAATAATATAAAACAATAATATAAATTTTTTGAGTTTCTCAAAACAAGGAATAAACTCCTTTTTGACTCCTGAAATCGCAAAATAGTATATTACTTATTTATTTTACTTTGCAAAACATAAGTTATATCGACGAATTTTTTGTTAGGTTTCAAATAAACGCAAACAAACGAAGCTTTTGGAAAATCTCTCCACATCTCAAGTAGACAATGTAGTGGAAGAAGCATTGGTTATTGGTTCCTAGTAAAAAATAGAAACTTCTTCATTACAGATAATTTAAAACCATTGGTGAGTTATTAACATTTTTACACTATTATTTTATTATTTACTTTTATTATTATTTTAGGAGCATGGTAATGGTTTAACATATTACGTAGTGAATCACAGGGCTTAGTGTTAATAAAGACGATTAATATTTCCAGCTTCTCGAGTAATCTCTCTTTTTTCAACTGTACCAGGATCTGCTGATAATTTAACTACCAATTTTTTATGAGTGAATTGCATTCTTTCCTCTGCTACCTCATTTCTGTTACGTGATTGTTACTACAACAAACTGTTGCATCCAGCATTCAAAGCCGGCTTGGTCGTTCAGAACACTGCACACACGATTATTCCACTTATACTGTATAAAAAGTTGTTACCTGTATGGAACATGGCCAGAACGTACGACTAATGATTTAGTTACACGGCCCAGTGTTAATAAAGACTGATTGATGCTTCCAGCTTCTCGAGATCTCTTTTCAACTGCACCAGACTTACTGATATTTTCCCTACCAGCTAAATCTACTAGATTCAATTTAATCGTTTTGAAAATACATCCCCTGCTACTGTCGTTTCACGAGTGTGAACTGTAATTGTAAAAATAGTATCGGAACGGCTTGACCGACTGTTCATTAAAGTTTTAGCAGTACTTCTCTTCTCTTGACCCTTGTTTAGTAATTTTTGAACGTCCTTATTATTCACTACCGTAACTTGTTTAATTCCTTGAATGATAACAGATCTTTTCTGGTGTTGATCTTCATCCAATCTAAGTAAAAAATTATATTTTTTTGTATAAAGGCATTATCATCACTTTCGGCTAGTAAATCATAAACTTCCACGTTATAGAGTTCTATGTAAGATACGCCTACAGTGTGTTCTTGTTGAGTCAGTTGTAGTTCTTCAAACAAGTTAACCATTGCACGAACCTGAGATTCATTCTACCATAAAAAAAATTAGTCAAAATTGTTCTCTTATTGTATAACATCTTACATCTTACCAAGGTACTTCAAATTTCGTATTTCGTACAAATACTTGGATTTGTTGAGTATTTTTTCTATCGCGTTTCGTTGCCATTTTCAATTATTTTATATCAGATCAACACACTTTTATTGTTCTCTTAATTAATTTAATAATAATTTTTATGTTTATGTATATTGATGTTAAAATTAATACAATTTGTTGTTTCATTTGTTTGTGTAATTTGTTAGTATAAATATGGAAATAAACAATTTATAAATAATTTTTGAAATTGGTTATTGCTGAAAGGAATGAGAACGTTTTTAATTTAAAATCTTCCAGGGTACGAATACTTTCTTGAGTCACTGTAACTTACAGGTAAAAAGTAATTAATTTGTCTGATAGCGTTGCATAAGTTTTGATACATTTCACCTTATTTTTTTACTTGGAAGAGAGGACAACATTTGCATTAATGCAAATAATGCTTTAGTTGCCCTATTCCAACAATCAAAAAAAAATTATTCATAAATCTAGTATTAAAAATAATAACAACTTCTCATAGGTTACTACTGGATTCCGTTTCACATTCTGCAATAACTGCGGGGTTCATGACATATACTGTGGTGTTTGAAAATGGTTCGCACCCACCCTATACATTTTGATGAAAATTTTATTTTAATAATTTTACGTTGTAAGATTGTGAAACTGAAGACGTGGGGGCGAATGACAGGGAGATACGAAGCTTTTTGCCGATAGCGACCGCCCGAGCCTGTTGTGCGATTTTGGCTCAAGGCAATACAAGTGATTATAAATTCTCTACGAGAAAAATCATTTCATCCTTTTGTCGCATGGCGCAGGGACATTAAAGCGAATTTTTACATTACGGCGTATTTTTTTATGATATTTTGATATTTGGATTTTGGATTATTTATAAATTTTGGAAGAAGACAAGAATTCTTTTGGACAAGAATTTTTTCATTTAATTATATTTGGAGAAGCATTTATATATTCAAATTATTTTGCATCGGCTTTTACATTACATTGAATTTTAAATTTTATGCGATTGAAAATTTGAATGGTGAACGAATTGGATAATAATTTTTTTGAAAACGATTATATTTGTAAAACACTGGTAATTATATTTGGAAGTTATATACTACAGCAACTAATTTTGTCGCACGGATTTTATAAGCAAACATTTTTGTATCACGCAAGCGTGGTAAAAATGGAAAGAATGCTTAAAAAAATATTGCAATCAAATCAAGAAGTTAAACAAGCAATATTTGCAATGAGACAAGAATTTGGTTATGAAAATAAAAAATAAAGACAGATGTAAAGAAAAATGAAGAAGAAATTGAATTTGAAAAACAGGAAGCCAGAAGACAGGAAGCTGCAAAATTAGAAGCAAAGAAAGTAGAAGTCAAAAGATTAGAATTAGAAAAACTATAAATTAAAAAATTTGAATTTGCAAGACAAGAAGCAAAAAAATTAGCAATTGAAAAATAAGAAGCAGAAAAACGAGAATTTGAAAAATTAGAAGCTGAAAAATTAAAATTTGAAGAACAGGAAGCTATTAAGTTGGAGGCTGAAAAACAAGAGGCTATAAAGTTAGAAATTATGAAATAGGAAGCTATAAGATTAGAAGCAGCAAAACAAGAAGCTAGACGATTAAAAATTGAAAAACAAGAGGCTAAAAGATTAGAAATTGAAAAACGAGTGACAATAGCAAAACAAGAGAAGGAAATTTTAAAAATAGAAAAACGCAATAACACAACACAAGAAGCTACAAAACAGAAGGCTATTGAAGAAAATAAAACAAAGAAAAACTCGACAAGATCAAGGAAGACAAACAAAAATGGATTGAAGAAAAGCTGGAAGTTTTGGATGAGTCGGGGGTGGAAGAAAAGAAACAGAATCCCAGCGAAATGGACGCCTCAGACTAAGATTAATTTATGGAAAGCCCATAAAGAAAAATGAAAGAAATGGAAAGAGATGGATTGTGATAAATAGAAGATATTTTTGGAATAAATATGCTTTTTTTATTTTATTTGATTTTGAAGTTTGAATTTATTTTATTTAAATATTGTAATGATGTGTTAATATTTTTTTAGATTTATTTTTTTTGAAACACACACGAGTTTTTGCTAATCTTGTTTTAAGCTGCGCTCATAACTGCAATTAGCAACGGGGGTAAGATGTGGTGTTTCAAAATGGTTCGCACCCACCCTATACATTTTGATGAAAATTTTATTTTAATAATTTTACGTTGTAAAATTGTGAAATTGGAGAGGTGGGCGCGAATGACAGGGAGATACAAAGCTTTTTGCCACGAGTCGCCGCAAGAGTGACGGTGCGACTTTTGGCTCGTTGATTTTTAGCTCTAGTGAGTTATTTTTGAGATTTGTTGTATTTTGGAAGTTGTGAGTTATTATTTTTTGATTAAATAAAGTGATTTTTATGCGATTGCATTAAGGCGCAATTATTTTTGAAATTTGGAATTATTTTGGATATTTTTTGATAAGTTGCTACCGAGCAGTGGTTGATTGATTGGTTTGGAAAAACAATAGTTCGATTAATAAACTTTGAGATTTGGATTATATTTGAAATTGGAAAGCAAAATTTATATTGGTAAGGAAAGAACGTGCGTGAGAGATAACTCGTCGATTTGGATAAGCGAGAATCAAAACTACGATCCCTTGAGGCAATATTAAAACTTTTACATTGGAATTTGAATTACATGCGATTTATTAATAATTTTTAGACAATTAATTAATTTTTTTTTTAATAAGAAATTTTTACTTTTTTTAATTTTTAAAACGCTTGAACCCTTGCTCTAAAATCATCCATAGTGTCCGCAATTCAGGGCTAACCCGAGGCAATATAACAGGTTGTAGATTTTCTACGGAGATTTCATAGCAATACATTTGCATATATTGTCGGTCTATTTTTGTCGGTATATTTTTTCATTTGGCAAAAAACATGAAAAAACATCTTGCGCAATTGCAATTGTTAAATCGCTGCAATAGTGATCCAGATTTTTCTCTACAAGCACGAATGATAATCGCAATCGCCTTTGTTCCGATTCCTGATCTAGATGAAGCGGTTGATGCTTTGGAAGATGAAATTACGGACGAACTTCGACCAAGGAAGACCAAATAGGCGCAGAGATGGGAGGCGTCCGCCTTTATTTCCTGTGGAAATGTGAAATGTGTACGAAAGGACTCTAAACGGCGAGGATCGTACCAATAACCAAGCAGAAGCCAGTCATCGCAGATTACAAACCGAACTGGCAATGGACCACCCAACAATATGGAAGTTATTTGAAGAACTTAAAAAAGTGCAAAAGGGTCGCGATTTATTTTATGAACAACTCGTGGCAGGCAACGAGCCTCCGAAAAAATTAAAAAAATACAGGGATTGTGATGAACGAATCTTAAAACTCGTTACAGATTACGAAAATCGTAATATTATTGTATTTTTACGCGGTATAGCTTATAACTATCAAATGAAGCAATAAAAATTTTTTAAATTATTTTCGTATTTTTCAAATTATAAAATTCAAAATTAATAAAAGTTTTTGCAAATAATGTTAATTTTTTTTTCATGTTGCATTCTTTCTTTTTATCGAAGAGTTACATATGCTATCAAGATCTTTGGGACCAGTGTTCCTACATACCCAATTTATAACTTTAAATTTTTATATTTATAAAAAATAACAAATGGCAGATAGCAAGCTTGATCGGCGCCGAGTTTTCTTAGCGCCGAAATGTCCCGGCGCCGAGTTGGCTTGGCGCCGACTTGGCGCCGACTTGGCGCTGCCAACTCGGTCGGCGCCAAGTTGGCGGCGGCGAGTTGTCCCATCCCGATATATTGTCGTGAAAGAAAATGTTTTGGCCCACCCTGTACTTAATTAGTATATTTGCAAGTTTGATTTTTGAAGGTTTGAAATTTGAAAAGTACAAGGTGAGGTGAGGCAAAAAGTCTAGTTTCTCTGATTTTTTAAGATAGATTTGTAAAAATTTTTTTATATGCGAGTATTCTTTTTGAAATTGTGAGTTATTTTTGAAAATTGTTTGATTCTGAGTTTATGGAATTACATTTGGTCGGAAGTGAGCGCTTAACTTGTTCGAATTTTGTAAGTTGAAGTTTTGGTTGGTATTGGAGCAATCGTTTATTATTTTTGTTGGAAGCTATAAGGTGGAATAATTAAAATTTTATTTTGCTTGTAAAAATTTATATGAGAGCACAGGAATTCACTCCTGATAGTCTCATATTTTACGGCACCCGAAGAGCTAGCCGAGGTTTTTATTAAAGGATAGTAAATTAATTAAATATCACTACAATATACAAGGTGTGTTTGAAACGCAGTCCGCGTCGTTCAGACTGCTACTGCAACCGAAAAGAAAATTTAGGAAGTCAGTAAATTTACAAAAATCTGCAGAGAGAACTGCAAAGAATTACTTTATTGGTAGGAAGGATGGGTAGACAGATAATATGAATAATAAATAATCTTTTAATTTTTTTAAGAAAGCCACAATTGTTTATCAAATTTTGAAAGAAAAATTAAATGTGTGAGTATCTTAAATGAAATAAAGTAGCTGATGTTGGTTAAAAGGCGTCGATTTGGAATGGGGAATATAAAAGAGTCGAACAAATTATGTCATGACATGCTGATTTACACATGAGTGTTTGAATAATAGGGGCTAAGTAAAATTAATGTTGTCGAACGTGAGTTTAAAATTTTATTCAAAAATTTTCCATAAAAATATTTATTTGGCAGTTGTTTTTCAGTTGAAATAAAAACGTATTGCAGCAGCGATGCGCATTGGTAGAAATTTATTGGAATCAATTTAAATTAATTTTGTTTTCTTTGTGATAAAGAATAGCACATATTTTGCCGTGTCCGGTTGTGGTCCGCTCGCTGTTCGATAGTGCCGTTGAATTATTGATGTCCAGTTGGGTTACTAAGACAATTTGATATATTGTACCAATTGGGAACAGGAGCTAGTAAATAAAGCCAAGTCGGCCCGTCACGAACAGGAAGAGGAATCGCTACCTAGGGACATTAGGTTATTCTTAAAATTACATTTAAAATTGTTATGCTAAACCCCTGGAGGGTAATTTATAGGGAATCGCTTTGTATGTTTTATATATAATAGAGTAAAAGTAAAAGAAACAATTTGGATGTCATATTAGTATGACGGGGTATTAGGACCCCCACAATTAAAAGCACTTTGATGCGACCTGGCCAAAGCAATAGGAAAATACATAAATATTGACATGGTGCATTAAATACAATCGCAGTGTTTATATTGGGACGATCGCAATAACAAACCATAAATTAACTCATTAGATGACACTTTCGGCTCCACATCACCACTGTTTGGACAAAGGGCCAGACGTATATCCCTGTTCTTAATTTACATAATGTTTCGGGATTCTCCCTTTTGGAAGAGCTTTATCGAATTTCCTTAAAACAATAAGGCGACAGTAAACGGTTTTATAATAATAGCATCCACCGTCTTGGAGTTGTGCAATTGAGCGGAGGAAAATGTGCATGACGAACTCGAATTGACATCTCGAAACTGAAAAGCTTTGACATAAATATGTTTAAAGAAAGCGTGCTAAAAAGCTCGTGCGCTTTCACGCCCGAATGATAACTGATAATTACGTACGGGTGATCTTCAAGAGAGTTGTTGGGGCGCAGGGACCCTTTAAAATAAAACTGTCGCACGCCCACAATGTTAGTCCTTCCGGACCCCAGATTTAAAAACTACAAATAAACTTTATACTTGGCCGAACTTAAATGTTGTCGAGCACTTACTTTAAAAGCACGAACTGATTCCCATGCGTACAAATTCAACATCAATCGGCAATTTATGACAGTTTAAACTTTAATGGGTATAGCATACCCGTTCGACTTTTTTAAAGGTCCTGTCCAATTTTAAATTTACGATTTTATGCAAAGGTGACTTTCAATTCAATAACTTAATGTCCCTATGTTCTAAATTGCGTTTTATGCAATATTTCTAAAAGCTTCCTACGATTAAGCTCAAATCTATGTATGTAATTTCCAATATAACTACTTTAATCGTCAATTGAATTTCCAACATTTCAGCGTTATTTGTATTCCACCCATAAACTTGCCAAAAAACAAAGAAACCTACAAATTTATCGGTTGCCAAAGTTATTTTAAAATTTCGTTGCAAATTTTATATTTCTTCCAGTTAAAACCTAAAGTTACTAACGCATTGTTAAAGATATAAATACTTTTAACCGGGGTTGTAAGAGTCGCTTTTGCGGAAGTGTAGCACCCTTCGCAATCTCTATTTGCACATAATAAGCACAAAGAACCTTCACTTCCGGAACACGATGCTATAACGGAAACTCATTTTTTACAATAACTTATCATTTAGTTAGTGGTAGCAATAACGCTTATACATTTTAACTTTTAATTTATCAATTCACGGGGTGACTGAAACCCCGCGACCATTTCTGATCTTACAAGAAATTAACTCATTATAAAAATTCATATAAAGCAGCTACGAAATCTTGAAGAAGATTATTTAAATTTTTTTATAGTTTTCCGAAAGATTTAACTTATTAAATTAATCAAACCTTCTGAATAGGGGCTAATAAGGGAGGCTTAAGCAATAAGTTTAATACGAAACTTAGGATCGAACAACTCTATTTGATTAAATTTTTATGCAAATAATAATATTGGGCTTAAATTATTATTATTATTACTATTACCAAATATACACTAATTATTGTATCAATTAAAAATTATTTAGGTCAATAAATCTGTATATTGAAACTTAGGGTGGTTATTTTGTACATTTACTTAAAAAATCTAATAGTTTAACCTTAATTAATAAAATAATTTTTTAATAAAATTTCGTGAATTTAATTTTTTGTTTTTCTGATTTTCTGTGAAATGATTGGGTTTCCAAAAATTTTTACTAGACAAAAGTTGTAGTTTGTTAAATAGGAATGGTGCATAGCTTCTTGTAAAATGTTTCGTTTAAAAGATACAGAGTTTTGAAAAAAAAACAAAAAAACTTCAAATTTTTCACCATTTTTTATTTACTCTGATTCATAATTCGAAATCGGTTAATTTTCGACAAAAGCACTAAACCATTTTTACTAAAAATTCAATATTTTCGGGGCCATGGCCATCTGAAAGTGGAAAAGTTTGAATTTAGAAAAAAAAGTTTGTTAATTATTTTTCTTAGAAAATTGTCATTTATCATCACTAGAGTACGGATTTATAGCAAATTTTCTATACATAAATATTGATAGCAGAAGTGTAATTGTTATAAATGCCCACGAATTTGCTAAAAATATAAGACATTTGACGCTGTTTTTTGTGCTTATATGCTTATTTTGATACTTTAATCATTTAATGCTTAGATTTACTTTTTAAGCTTTTTTAGTGTTTATTTTAGCACATTTTCAATAAATTAAAAAAAATTACAATAGATATGTACATAAAAACCCACATTTTTTATTTATATTTCGATTTTTTGAAATTTAATATTTAGTAGACTTTGTTTATGTCTTGTTAGCTTTGTTTATATAGACGAATAATAAATTAAAGACTTGAATTGATTTAAAAACTTGATGATATTTGATATACTTAATAGAAGGTATAACGGAAACATTGGTGTTCTTGAAAATGCTTATTATCACTTTTTCTTTTATATAAAAGAAATGTTGAAAATTTTAACACATTTATAGTTTGATAGTTGATTAACGCCGAGTATCCGACGACAGTTAACGAGGGGATAAGAAATCATCCAAAATTAAAATATGAAAACAACCCATAAATTTGCAAGCATGCTTATAGATGATAAGTTGTCATCTTTATATTTTGAAAATTTTCTAGATAAACAGTACAAAAATTAAATTTCTTCTTCTAATTACTAATTTTCCTATAGTTTTGTTGTTATTTACGATTTTATTCAAGATTCTCATATTTTTAATAATATTGCTTATTTAGCAGTATTGTATTGTATTGTACTTAGGGGTCGATTGGCTACTAGAGCCGTACAGAACTGCGACGATTATTGATCCTTTATTCAGCAGTAAGTGTATTATGTTTTTTTGAATATTTACGTATATACTATATTCGAATTTACACAATAATAAATAATAATAATAATAATAATTGAAAGATATGGAAACTCTAAAAATTAAACATTTTGTTTTATTTATGAAAAATTAAACATTTTTTTTTTGTTCACAAGTTCTTGATATTTTTATTTTATTGCGTTACTTTGTATTACTACTTTTTCTTACTTTTTTATTGTATTACTTTAGAAATAAATTTTGTTTTAAAATTTTTTTTAATGCTTATGTATTATAATATTTAAGTTTAATGCATATTTTTATGCATATAATGGCAATTTTTTGTGCTATTTTAAGCGCTATTTCTCGATTTTTTATGCTTAAAAGTTCATACTCTAATCATCACGTAAATTATGTAAAGTGTATTTGCAGGCACCTTGTATGAACTAATGTCTGTATACGTTTATAAATAAATACTCAAAAATGAGTTTTTTAAATTGTGTCGAATATCTCAATTTTTCATGTAGAAGATTATATGTATATTGTCGTAATCAATAGATAAGTGGTTTAAGTAGTGTAACTCGATATTAATCATATATCAAATTTTTAGCATAAACCAATAACTTAAACATTTTAGTTTTCGAAAAAGTGTTTTGTGCATTTTTTGGTTTATGCTAAAAATTTGATATGATGTATATTGTCGTGTTACGAGGCTGATATTTATTATTTGTTTTGAATTTAAAAATTTTGTAAGAAGGTTACGGTTTGATGCTTAAGTGCTTCGACTACCAAGCAGAGATCCTTGGTTTGAGCCCGAGTAGAGCAAAAACTTTAATTTCTAGCTGTCCTCCCTCGGCGGGTAATGGCAAACCACCGAGGTAATCTGCCTTGAAAAACCCTTCATAAATAGAAGTGGTTAGCCAAAACTCACTGTGGGTTGTAGTGCTAGTTGTGTGTGTTGTGTATTTTGTATTGTGTATGATTTTTGAATTTTGAAATTTTAATTATATTTTTGTAAAATGTCAAGGTTGGCAAGAAAGATTGAGAAAGTAGAGCATTTTTGCCAAGTATGGCGACGCAGAGAACGTGAAAGTTTGTGAGTCCGCTAATTTTTTGATTAGAGTTAATAATTAAAAAGAGTAGAATTTATTAAAAAATGAAAAGAAGTTTTGTCGAAGGAAGCGCCAAAATTGACAACGAGACGGTCATCTGGGACACGGCATCACGAACAGAAGTTTTATGTTGATTTTTTTTTGAAATTTGATTGCTGCGATAATTTAAAACATTTTTAATAGAAAATAACTTAAAAAAGTTAGAATTTTTTAAGTATTATTGTGGTATTTAGTAGCATGTGATGTTAAAATAATCAAACTTAACAAAATGTTAAAATAATAAAATTTTTAACTATTAAGTAAATAATACACATACTACGAAGAAACAAAATATTTAACGAAACCGTAATGACAATAATTCATATTTAATAATTAACATTAAACAAGAAAATAGAATTCTGAAAAAATTACGCTATAGAAATGGTAAAAATTACTTAAAAACAAAAAACAAAAAACCTGTAACATAATATAAAGGCCTTTATTTCACGATTATTTGCGCTCATCAGTCATATAACAGTAAAAATAGCAAGTGAGAGCAAATATACCAAACAAAATTAAAAAATTTTTTTACAAAATTAAAAGATCAAGAAATTAACCAAACTTTAAATGTTACGCTTACCAAATAACCAAACTAAACGATGCCATGTGTCTAAATGAAATTTTAGGTTAAGTAAAAGAAATATGAATTCTAAATTCTATACAATGGGGTTGAAGTAGAGACATACAATGCCATCTATCACTTCAAAAATAAATTTGAAAAGTAGTTTCAAATTTTTACCACGTAATAGTTTAAAATTTTATTATTTTAACATTTTGTTAAGTTTGATTATTTTAAAACATTTTTGGAAATTAAAATTAATTTGGAAAGTGAAATTATAATATGAGAACATAACACTGTGTAGCGTAGAACATACTACATTCGATAATTAATGTGAAATTGTAGGTTCGATCTTTGAGCAAATATGAAATTTTTAAAGTTTAAAATTAATTGGACCGAATATTTTTTATTTCAATTCTGTTTAGATTTGATTTTGATTTAATTTCGATTTGATTTCGGTTTGATTTCGATTTGATTTCGGTTTGATTTAGGTTTGATTTCTGTGAGATTTTGTTTTGATTTCTATTTCATTTCGGTTTCTAAAATGTGATTAATATTTTTGATTTTTTTACACGATATCATTACAATATATTATTTCGTATAAAGCAAAGTGTTTTGACGTTGGTTTCATTCAAATAAAGAAATTCCTTCTACATGAAAATTCAAAAATTCGATTTTTTATCTTATTTTTGTAGCAGCATTACACCGTCTAAAACTGTTTATTAGCGAACTAAAAAAATAGAGCTCTCTTATTTTTTGATGCTGTACAACATAATTTTTCCAAAATTCATCCAAATCGATGGAAGACACCGGGGATCCCTTCCTTGTAAGACTTCTTTTCTACTATAATGACTTAATGAAATAAAATTTATAATGTGTTTTAAATTAACCGCTATAAAAAGAAAATGTATTTATAAATGCTTTATCTCAATTTGCTTTATAATATATTTTATATCTATTTAAATTTGCTTTGTTATAAACCATTTTCAAATTACATACATATTTTTATATTTATGTAAGTACTCAAGTTTTTGAAAACACAATAAAATATATCAGTTCAATATCTGTGATTCTGTCTTAAATTCTAAGATTGAAAACAAATCTGCTGTAAAAATTTTTAATATTTAAAATTTTCATTTGTAACCCAAACAAAAAGTATAATTCTTGTAATTACTAAAATGAACTTTAATATTGCTTCAATTCAAATACCAGTTTGCTAATTAAATAAAATCAATTTTCAAAATAATTCTCACTTATATTCCAACTGAACACTATGGTCCGTTACTATCCATTTCTTGGTTTTTTCTCAGTTATTAATATTCGCGGTGTTCCAAAATCATCTTGAATTTCCGTTTTTCATGTTCTAAGAACTGCTCTTTACTTCGTTCTACATATCCTATGCGTTCTTCTATATGTGCTCTTCCTGATTTCATCCTTATCGAGTGGCCCAAACTCTGACTCTATTTGGTTCTCTAACCATTTCTTTCATTGCTCGTCAGCAACTCCACATTATTTCTTCTGAAAAATTGTTTCAAGTTTTTCATTCTCATAATCGTCTTAAATTTTTAGTTTTATTGATTTGGGAAAAAAATTTTCTATTTATCATTTTACTACTTGCTTCTTGTTTCCGTCAACTAGTTTTGCTTTAATTACATCGTTGTTTCCTGACTTTCTGGCAGATAGTCTCCAAATAAGAAAATAACTCTTCGTCAAATCTCACTACTTTTTCATTATGTGTTTTTATTGTATATTTTGCAAATACTAAAATGGTGAACAATTAACCTCAAAAAAGTAAAAAGATCCTGCCAAATTTAATTCACTGGGTATGCACTCTAATCGAGTTTCACATCATTCATACACTGGTGACCTGCCGCGTCGACCACCCTTATACAATGTCGTTAAGTAATATTGTATCAATATTCTCACTACATTTTATTCTCAAATGATTTGACCGCCCCTGTCGATTATTTTGTAACTTTACTTCAATTTTAAATGGTGTGATTTTTATATTTAATTTGGTTGAAAAATTAACATTTGTAAATTATAAGTTGGCAATTGATAAAGAAAAATAAATGGCTTTTTGGACCAACAATGATCTGACTTGTGATCTTTTCATGCAAAATTTCGGTATTGTGAGTAATATTTTTATTTGATTGAATAAAATGATTTTAAGGCGTATGCCTTACTGCGTATTTTTGAAATTTGAAATTATTTGGAGTTTTTTGATATTTAGCTGCCGAACAGAAGTAGTTTGATTAATATTTTTTTTGGAAGAAGAATAAAAGTTTAAAATGTTCCGATAAAAATTTATAATGAAATAATTTATTTGGATTACATTTTTTACTGAACCGGCTATTGAGGTTAAAGAGGTTGCTTTCCAACAAGTTCAGCTGAGGGAGGTTTCAGGATTAATCCTGCAATCCTAAAAAATTAATTGATTTTATGAAATAAAATCAAATCTCAAATCTATATTAAAATTGAAAAAGAGAATCATGGGAGAACCAATAAAAAAAATTAACAGCATGAAACGTTGGAAATAGAATAATAAACAAACATAGATGGAGAGCAGTTATCATTCAATCGCGATCGAGAGCAGACGTGTTAAATAAAATTAATTATGCGCGTGTCGAAAAAGTTTTGTAAAGAGTTGTTTTGATTGAAAAGTTTGCCCAATAGGCTAAGAGGCCAATTAGTTTTTGTTGTGACAATTAAACGACTAAGTCATTTCATTGCTCAACTGGTGCCCAAATCAAGCTCCTTTTTTACGTAGCTCCAACATCTTTAAAAGACTCACGAAGCTGCAAAGCTACACAGCCTCTCTGACAATGGGTGAAACCTACGAGTTAGCCTACCTACCATTACCATCGGTAGAACAAAAAAAACATTTGTAACTGATTGGAGATTTACGTTACAAGTATATAATATAAATATTAGTATTTATATCATAAAATATATACAGTAGAGCTTCGATAATGCGGCTTCAATTCCAGAGTAAAAAAATTATTATCTGATAATTGTACATATTTTTATATTGGTCCTAATCTACGGGGCACGATATAAGGGGGGAGAGGAAAGCCGGGCAATGCCCAGAGCGGAAAAAATAGGGGGCGGCAAAATTGAAGGCGCAGGCGGTTATACAAAGTGCAACTCTATGAGAGAAAAATTTTATAAAAATTATCATGTTTATCTGTCCGACAAAAAAGTATTTTTTAAGGTTTGTCTTTAAAAACTGCTACTTTAGCGACTGTAAATCATTTTTTACATATTTGAAAAAGCACTTAAAAAATGTTGGTTACTGTCAGTTAATCGGGCCCACAATTTGAACTTTTTCCTATACACTATATGGAAAAATACAATTTTCTGAGCATTTAAAAAAAAATCGGAGCAGATTATTTAATAGTTTTCAAAAAAACGGCATTTAAAAATCAAAATTTAAGTTTAAAAGTTAACGTATTTGTATGCGTATGCGATTACTGTTATGTCGCATCGGGAAAAGCTATGTCGCGTACAGTGCGTTCCCTTAAATTGCAAATTTTATAATGCCGTTTTCTCAAAAACTAATTGATAATCCGCAAATTTTTTTGTTTTAATATGCTCAGAAAATCGTCCTCTTTCCAATAGTGCATAGGAAAACGACCAATTCGTAGGCCAATTAGAGACCAAGTCAAAACTGATTGATGATGGATGATGATGAAGTTAAAAAATACATATGTTGATAAAAAAAATAGATTTGACCGCCCCTCATTTATTTTTTAGAATTTATTTAGTATTTTGAAATTTTGTATGATTTTAAATTTGAATTAGTGGAGAAAATTGAAAAATAAAAGGTTGGCAGGAAAGAGAGCAATGTAGGAGCTTTTTGCCAAAGATAGTCGCCGGAGCTGTTGATTAATCTTTGACTCCGTAAATTTTGAATATAATTAGTGCGAAATAGATTTAAAATTGTGATTTTTTTTTTGAATATCGATTCGAATTTTGTTTTAAGAAGATTTTTGGTCAAACGTGGCCACTGTGAGATTTTTTTGTTGGAAATTTATTTTTATTGTTAAGGAAGATTTATTGTATTAATTGGATATAATTAATTTGGAGTTGTTAGATTTATTTGATATTTGGAAGGTAAATTTTTATTGATATAAGAGAGCCGACGTGTGGTTTGGCTAATTTAGCAAAAGAATGCTAATTTGAAATCGTAGGTTCGATCCTCGAAAAATTTATAAAAATATATATTGAATAATAATTAAAAATAATTTGAAAAATTTATAACTTCAACTAAATTGGCGCTTAGAGATTAGGTACTATCAAATCAAATCTTTTTCCATCAAATTTTTTTTAAATAATAAAACCTAACAAAATATTAAAATAATAAATTTTAACTGTTAAGTAAATAATTACATACTACAAAGAAACATAATATTTAAAGAAACCAAAATGACAATAATTCACATTGAACAGGGTTGAATTTAGAAATATTTGAATAAACAAAAAATTAGAAATCTGAAAAAATTATGCTATAAAATGATAAAAATTACTAAAAATTAGAAAAACCTGTAACATAATATAAAAGCTTTTATTTCACGATTATTTCCGATCATCAGTTATGTATAACAGTAAAAATAAAAAGAAGTAAGAGCAAATATACCAAACAAAATTGAAAAAAATTTAAAAATTAATAAATTAAACAAAATTTAAATGATGCGGTTACCAAATAACCAAACTGAACCACGCCATGTGTCTAAATGAAACTTTAGTGCCCGGTTTCAGCAACATTAACTTTAACCTGTGTTAGTTAACACGTGTTAAAGTTAATCAGTTGTTAAATTTTGAATGGGTTGCAGCAACGTTTTCTAATCTATAATTAGTTAATCTCCGATTATGTGTAATATGGTTATATTGGTACTCCCGAAACGATAACCACGCCTAGTTTTTATTATATAAGTAGTTCATAATAGTTCGTTAGTTCAAAAGTTATCATAAAATGAGGTTCAGTGCAGTGTTAATTAAAAGTACAATTAAAATTAAAAGTACATAACAGTAAGCTTAATTTTAATGGTTAATATTAAATTACGATTGAAAAAATAATGATAACGCAGGGGAACACTGTCTGCTTTAGTTTAGTTTCGCTTTAGTTTTTGAGGAAGCAACCCTCTTATATTGAAAATAAATGAAATAGAAATATACTCCAGGAAAAAATATTTGTTGTATTTCACAGTGTAATTATTGGTGATAAATAATAAATTGTTAATATGATAATAAATGAATTTGTACTCATAAAACAATAAAAAAATTTATTTATAAAAGTTTTTAAAAATTACTGCGTATTAATGCAGTGCGTACACTTTATATTTGAATTATTTTGTTTGTTTTAAGCGAATGGAATGTTCATTTCTGCTTTTTCTATGTCTTTTACATCATTGAATTCGTCTTTATCTTGCAGTTAGCTTACTGTTATGAAGCACGGCACATGCAAAGATGATGATGACTGACGTGGTGGGTACACACAATCCTGTGTGTCCTCAAAAGCTGTTGGAAGGACCCCGTTGCATAAAATCTCAACGTTAGTAGAAGTTGAAGCATCCCGAAAAAAGATTTGCTTCGATTTGCATCTGGCTCCATCTTGTCTAATCTGTTCATTAACTCGATCACACTTTTTTTGTGCTGAACATTGTTTATTTGCAAAATAAAATAAATAATATTGACTCTTACTAAATATAAATATAAAAAATATAGGTAAATATAATTATAACTCTGTCACCGTACAATATGAAAGGGTATTTTCTATCAGGAATGACACGGACAAATCAAACATTTTCAAAAAAATTGTAATTTTCTAAAAAAAATTTTTTATTATATGACAATTTTATTATATGACAATATTTCTTGACAATACAAGTTAACTTTTATAATGTATAAATAACTTTTTCTTTAGTTGATAATTATCAAATTCAAATTCAAAGTACTTTAATCACTGGTCAACCAGTAATTAAATATTTTGGGTATTTAACCTGTGTTAAGCACAAATTAACGTTGCTGCAACCCAAAATCGTCTCAACTACAGATTTAATCTATGATTACCCTAATCATAGATTAAACTTAACCTGTGTTAAAAATTATATTGCTGCAACCCAAATCGGATTTAATCTATGATTAAATATTTAATCTAAGATTAAATACCTAAGTTAAGGTTGCTGAAACCGGGCATAGGTTAGTTAAATAAAAATGGATCCTAAATCTCCTTACAAAGAAGAGGTTGAAGCAGAGACATACAATGCCATCTATAACTTCGAAAATTAAATTTGAAAGAAAATTTCAAATTTTACCACGTTTTTGTATCTGCAGCACGTTTACTATAAAATAGAAAATAACTTAAAAAAGTTATTTAGAATTTTTTACCACATAGTACCACATAAATACCACATAATACTTAAAAAATTCTAATAACTTTTTTAAGTTATTTCCAATTTTTTTTTTTTTATCACTTTAAGATATATTTACTTATAAACATACATAACATACTATCATGAACTTTTGTATACTTGTTTAGAAGCCCCAGTAGACATAGATAATATGTGAATATTATACAATTCCAATAATATCACATATAATAACATCCCATCGTTGGAATAGCAAGCTCATGACTTATATGGTGTTAGTGTAAAGGACGGCAAATATTATTTTTGCGCGGAGCGGCGAAATAGCTAGATCGGGCCTTGCTAATCTGTACCATTAAAATAATTACAAATGTGTGCTAATTAATGATTTTATTTATCTGCTCCAATTATTTCACTAAAGTGAATTATTAACGATTTTAGCAAGTTTCCATTATGTTTGGTCGCAATTAATCCGGATTATTGAGGCTCTACTGTAATTAGAAAAATTTTATAGAATAAATATTAAAATCAAAAATAAATATTATAAATATAACATAAGTTAATAATGTATTATATAGTATAAATATTGGTACAATATTGATTACAGATTACGCACATCAATTTTGAAGTAAATATTACTAAATTTGTAGTAAATTTTAGTAAATTTAATGTAAAATTTACCTCAAAATTGATAAATTTGAATATCATTTTTTAATATTGACCAAATTTTAGTCAATGTTGCGCCAATACCTTGGTGTCCCAAAATAACCTTGCACAACCCGACAGGTATTGTTTAATTATACTTTGTTAACTTTATTTAAATATCGATTTTATAACCTTAAATATCAAAATATTTATTTTATTGTTTGAATTTCGAACCCTTTGAAAGTGTTTTTGTTTTATTGTACTTCAGAGCTATGTTGAACCCTATGTTTAATGGCAGTTGCAATAACAACTTATCAACACACTAACAAATTAAGCATGCATTTCAAGTAGTCGAATTTATTTATTTAATTCACTTTGTCTTTCAGACTTTTTTACCGAAGTGATTGTGTTTATTTATTCACATTAAAATAAAAACTACGAGAAATGAACATCAAAATATTATGACGAATATGAAAGATTAACGATCGTAATTTAATCTTTGATCTTACTAAAAATGTTGAATAGCCAATGGTATGGTATGGTACGGTACGATATCGTTTACCTTTTGTTCGAAATCAAGGGCAGTCGGACAGTGGTCCGTCATGCACTTTTAACCTCGTTGATGTTAATTTTTCTGTTTGCATGTAATATTAATAATGACATTCATTAGTTATTTCAAGTACCGGGTTGTTTGTTGATACTCTAACAATAAGGCAAAATCCTAAAACGACCGGTACAATTACAAAGCATGAAAAATTAACGCTGACCCGTCGACGAAAGGGGTTAAAATCAAATAACCATTTCTTTGCTTGGCTAATCTAATAACCAGTTAAACTGCACCCAAGTAATGAATACTTGAACGATCACAACATTAAAATAATATAATAAATGAATCAACTCTTGCGTTGTGGGCACTACAAGTCTCATCAAAATAATGGCCTCATGCAAAATAATAAAAATTTGAATAACGAATTGAGTCCTTTCGAATATATTTTATATTCATGTGCTTACTGTTCAATGAAGACGTATGATTGAAGATGTGTCGTTTATTATTAAGAAATATAGGTGAGAATGTATATATCGAGATTACAAGAGGTCACTGACCTACCCTATTCCCCTATTAAATTCTCCTGGTGCTATTGTATAGATGCAGTAAACCTACTATTATAAAGGGATATAATGAGGCGATTGCTCCTGCTAGCACCATTAAACCATTGTCTTTTGTTCTATAACACTCTATATTGCATTTCAATATACCTGATGACATTTACACTGCAAACTCGCCATACAAAATTATCCTTGGCTCTGAAATTTTATAACATTTGGACTCCCCGTCGTCCCATCAAAAATTTAGACTTGACCCGTTGATTTTTCGTTTCGTGTTTCTTACCTTCATAACCTAAAAAGTGTTGAAATGGCAAAACGTTTGATTGAATTTAACAGTTTTGAGTTAACTGTACTTTCAGCTTTCAGATTGCATTAATTATAGGTTTCCATGGAGACTTGTATGCAGTTCCATTGTTATATGTATGCCACTAGGTATGTAGGTTATGTACGTAGCATTGTTTTAAGGGTTTGCTTAGGGTGCACAAAGAGATCCTTGTTCGCAGTATTGATAAATGAAAAAAGGAGTATATACGATACTCGTAGAATATTCCAATAGCAATGCTTTTGACCTCGCAATTTTTAATGTGGATTTTATGGATTCAACGACTCTAAAATGTTTTCAAATTCTTTGACAAAAGTAGTACATTAACCAACAAAGATCTCTTTTCGATAAGATTTAGTTCAGCCAAATTGCATTCTGCATTCATGTACTTTTTTACTATTTTTTAATCTTTTATGTACAACGCCTTTATGGCTAATTTATAGCCTATTTGAATGTCGCTGTAAATCAAATTTTGTAATATATTTTTTCTTCATATATTCAATTGTGAATTGGCAATTCTACAATAAATTTTTATGTATTTCCACTTAATAACTTAAATTATCTTTATTACAACTATCTTTTGCACAAATTAAAAAATAAGGAAATATATCAGTTTCTTTGTTTCGTGAACCTCGCGGAAAAGTCCGTAAAACTGTGGAGCGTTTGGATAATCAGACATCCAAATGATTTTTCTATAAATAATAATAATATAAATAATTTTTCATCGTACATCAAAGTGGTTGTGAGCAGTAAGGGAAACTACAACCAAACAATTTATGAGTTTTCAATATCTTTATTCTATTATCAAGCATTCGATTTTACAATTCTTCATGGAATGTAGACTATTGTTCGAACGAGAGTTTATTGAGAGGAAAATTTTACAAATTTGAATCCACAACTTTTTTAAATATGGCTTTCGATACACCCCTTATGACTAATTCGACTATTGACGCCAACTTCAATACATGTGAAGTTGTAGTTAGCTTCACATGATCAAACACAAAGGAAATTAGTTTTATTTTTATAAATCGATGCGCATAATTGTAAAATAAATAGATTTATTATGCTTTTAGCGATTTATTTAAAATTTATTTATTGAAAAGTAAATCAAATAAAGAAATTGTCTTTAGTTGTTTGCACTTCATATCAAAGCAGTGAAATTTTAATTTTATTAAAAGCAGAGCCCTCCATGGCTGGATTCATCTTCAACCAGTGGTCACACCAATCCATTGCTTGTTTGTTACTTATCATAGTTTTGTACTTTACTTTAATTAACCGATGATGAGTGATGCAAGAAAGCAAAAGTCCTAAAAGACTTTAATCTCTCTTCAACTGAAGTATCCCTATCCTTTTTCTGGTATCCCAAAGTCTACACATCCTTTTTTGAAATTTAAGAACTTGTTGAAAGACTGAAACAAAGTTGTTGATTCAAGAACGCTCAAGAACGCCGGAAAAACAATTATGGAAATGAAGATGGAAAATGATATTATTGTTTATGATTATTTTTGCACAGCCCAGTATGCTGTTCTTAGTTGAAAATAGAGTACTTCCCACTTTCGTTGCCTAGTTGTGGTGACCACGAACTTACGCGAAGAAGATAATTGGTTTGGTGCAAATAATTCAAAATTGCGAAGTCTTAAAAGGGAACTAATGTAAGGCTAATTATTATCGTGTAGTTTTATTTACATAATTCAGAAAAAATCCCCCCCCCTCCGCTCCGGTGATGGGTTTTATGATTTAGTTTTATTCGGTATTCAATTCATCAGAGAAGCTGTGGCTTTTATAGCTTTCTAAAGCTAATTTTCATATTAAAACTATTGAATTTTTAGTGTAAATTACTTTTAAAAAAAAATCTACGGATTTTAAGTTAAAAATAATTTAAAGATTTTGTGTAGTTAGTATGTATTGTAAAATATAAAATTTAACCGAAACTAAACAGAAACGTTAAAAGAACAGAATTTTAATTGTAAAGTAAAAAATACCTACGTAGAAAATTGATAAAATTTAAAATAAAACTATAATAATGCGATATAAGGCATGTATTTCACGATAATTTATGATCTTCAGTCGCATATAACTAGAAAAAATACGAAAAATAAATAAACTAGAAAACATATTTAAAACAATTAAAAAAGTAAAAATAGTCAATAAAACGTTAAAAAATTAATATAGATGGAATAAATTAGCTACTTTGTTCCTCATCCTTGCTAAGAAACAAACGAAAACTAAATCCGTAAGGTAACAAAAAAGAGAATATAGCTGAACAATGAAAAAAAATAGCAGTCAGAAAAATGGAAGACATAACCTGTTACTTTTTATTTTTCTTAATTTTTTGGCTAAATAACCAAGCACATTTTGGTAATTTAAAAATTTAAAAACTTTGCATTAAAAATTTGCTTTTTAATCAAAAATTCGCAAACGGCATTGCAAAAAGTTGTTACTTTACTTTCGTGTACAGTTAACTATTTAATTTTAATGTTATTATAGTATAATTTTCTTATCATATCTTTTAACAGTTTAAAAAAAAAACAATATTTTTTTAATTTTAATTTTAATAATAAAATTAAAATTTGATAGATTGGTGAATTTATTTTGTTGTTTTATGCCTATTGTCCGTTTAAAAGATACAGAGTTTATAAAAGAACGAAAAAATAAAATTAAAATAATATTTTCTTAGTTCGATTTGTACTTAGAAAACCGTTGTTTTTAAACAATAAATTGTTGGATTCTAGTTTTTTAATAAATTTTTACTACAAAAACGTAAGTAGTTAGGTAGACAGAACACGGAAGCTTGCAAAGCAATAATGTCGTCAGATTTAATTTACAAACCGTTTTTAAACGTTACATGTTACTAAATCAGTAACCAATCAAGCAAATTAACAAGTTGGTAGTCGCAAAAGTTAAAAATTTGGGCCCTTCGCAAAGTCTAGTGTTCTAGTCTCTCATACAATTGAATGTTTTTTATAAAAAAAAGTTTCGAATAGATATTCATTTCATATTATCACAATTGTCGAATAATATTATAAAACTTTTCAGGATCATATCAAGAGATATCAAAAACAGCTGGCCAACACAGGTTGACAAAAACTAGACACAAAGATATCAAAGTGGATGGCAACTGTGTTTTTTCTATTTATTACGTGCACAGTTTCTTCTGTTCAACTTTTTTGTGTATTTCTTGATCACATTTCTGATCGATATTTCACTAACAAACCCAAATTGCTTCAGGAAATGGAAGGGTACCTTGTCGAGATTTAATTGTTTAATTGACCTGTAGAAGTGATATGGCTCTGTTATTTTTAACGGGCCCGTGATCTCCATTTACGTCTTTTATCAGAATTTTCAGTGTTCCAATTTGCTAGCTAACCAGCCAATTAGGCATGCAATGTAGATAATTTAGAAGAACTCCCTGAAAAGTTCCTATAGTTTCTACAGAAAGAATTCTCAAATTTGATCGAAACTCAGGGCTTTCTTGGACTGTGTCATTTTTATTAATTCATCAAGTTTAGTATTAACAAATGTTAATTAATACTAAAAAGTCAATAGTTTTGGTGCTATGACCGTTTGAAGGCAAAAATTCAAAAAAATATTTTAAATAAGGCTACCCCAAGAGTTGCCACTTGAACGAAATAATTTCGTAGTAAAGCGTCTTTTATCATCACCTCAGAGGTTTCCCACTGTTGCACGGATACCCTATGTATTAAAAATATATATTTTTTATCCATTTTACTCGTATATGTAACTTTTATACTATGTATTTCCAACTATGTATTAACTTATATCTGATTTTCTAGTTGACGTCTTTAAGATCAGAAGTAGTTATTTTGAAGGTATGTTGTCAAGCTCTTAACTTATATCTGATCTTCAAGCTAACATCTTTAAGATTAGAAGTAGTTATCTTGAAGGTATTTACTTCAAACTATTAACTTTTATCTGATTTTGAAGATCAAAAGTAGTTATCTTGAAGTGTATTTTAAACTCTTAACTGATATCTGATCTTCAAGCTAACATCTTTAAGATCAGAAGTAGTTATCTTGAAAGTATGTATTTCAAGTTCTTAATTTCAGATCTTTAAGTTTCAACAGTAAAATAATTTACTGTTCTCTATGCAGAATTAAAGAATTGATATTAATTATAGATTAGTTTACACTATAGTTGCACCATTTGTAGATTATCGTCAACAATTTAGCAATTAACAGTAATCAATAACATCAAAGAAATACTACCACAAAGGCGATCCATGCTAACGGAGTCGTTCCGATACCTACATAATATGTGCGGCTGTGTTCCGGAAATGATATTATCTATTCTAACCATTAAAGGGGGTGGATGGAACGTAACTAATTCGGTCAGTAAGTATAATAGATAAAATGCACTATGTAAGAGATTGCAGGTGAAAAATAGTAGTTTCCCGTAGTGTTAAAAACAATAGATTTGAGATTGATTATCACAAAGCTATTAACTGGATAATAAATAATGCACATAGAATACAAACATAAAAAAACAATATGCATTATATGAAACAATACATTTTGACGATTAAATCACTCACTAAAATTTATTAAATTCCATCTGACTTTTTCCATTAAACTTAAACAATAGAGCCCTTTCATTAGTGTTTTAGTAAAGTGTGAAATTATAACTAACAATATTCTGATCAGCTGGAAAATGATTTCAACTATTTTATATTAAATCGGTTTACATGAATAATCTAATTTCTAAATTAGAATTTATGTAAAACAAATAAAGCTTTTGCTCTAATTGAAAAATGACCATTGTTACATGATATAATAGGAAACTTATATGACTTGATTGTGTCATGGTTGCATTAATAATTGCAGTGCACTCTGGTGGTGTAAATAGGATTAGATATATGCATGAAAATGTCAACATTACACTGTATGATGTTTGTAGACGTATCCTAACGCATAGCCATTATGCAGTTTAGTATCCAATTTCAAACATTTATGTCTATATTCATATTTCAATGTTACATTTCATGTTTACTAATTGGTCAAGTTTTGTAAACGAACAATACAAAATTTCCTATATATTAATACCAAAAATCAATATTGTTCGTTAATATTCTTCCATATTAACAAAAAAATTAAATCTATTTTAATTGAAAATACTGAGCTTTAAACCTATAGTTCTCTATCGTCAACATTTATTTATGTGGAAATCTACTACAAAAACTTTCAGGAAAATTATTAATAATTTTCAGTTAGAGATGTTTGGATGCATAAAAGATTAGTCCTCTTACAAATGCAAAATTATTATGTCACTGCTCCTCCCACCTTTTTCCTCTTTTCTTCCAATCATCATTTCTTCTTCAAAAAATTTTTTCGTACTGTTTTCTCAGGGTTTCATTCTTAAATTTTTCTATTGAGACTTTGTAGTTTCTATACTATCTATCCAGGTTTTCTCTTTAAGCTGTTGCTACTGTAGACCGTAGTATTGAGACACAAATGAGTCAATTCACCATCGTGTACAGCAATTGGAACTCGTCCATCCACTTTATAGCAAATATTGAAAAGATCTTGACTTACGAGCTTGCAATATCCAGAGTGTGAGAATAAGTAAAAAACGAAATTGCTTTTGATCCTCGTTTTCACTAAAAAATGTACTGAAAACTCTTTGAACATTATTTTCTATATCTGGTTTTCTTAAATAAACATTTAGATGCTACCTTCCTAATTCTAACAATGAAGTCAGAACATATTCATGTCTTCTCGTGCGAAGACTTGTGATGAGGACGGAATTGTATTTTAATAACATATTAATGACTATGTTGACTTTCTTTTGCTAAACAAAAGGATATCCGTGAATTTCTGTTATATTGATCTCACAGTCCTTGTATATAGGCAACTATAACGGCCATCACACAATGTGGGAATACAACACTACAACTACGACTGACAACTTTTAGCCCAATACTTTGATTGACCGCTGGCAAAGACGTTACAATCCAAATCTATGTTTCATATCAAGAAAACACTCTGCACACGAACTATACTTCCCGATGTTCTCCATAGTCAGACTCACCAAGTCATCGTTGAGATAGCAACCCAGCTTACATCCATGCCCGGTATCCAAGGGTTCTAGATGTAAATTCTGTATGGCCGACTGGAATACAACATTTAGAAATGATCTCGAAATTATCTTCTGCTGAGTCGAAACTACGACAGATTCGTGATGATAATGATCGATAATGAAAAGAAAACTACACCTCTAGGAATTTTGTAGAAATTATATCCTCTGCTGGAACAAACAGTGCAAATCTCAAAATATAACATAACCATCTTCTAATTATATTGCTGTGTATTTTAGATACAAAACCAGCTTTAGTTAATTTAATTAAAATTTTGTGAAAAATGCACCGGATCGGGGATAATGGTGGTCGAACCGAGAAAGTAATGCCGGTCACCGTGAATTTTTTTCGAAAATAAATTATTATATCAATAAATAATTTAATAATTTCATTTGATTTTAGTGCATGTATGGCTCAAATTGTTGGCGATAAGAACATTTTAAAGATATAAGAATAAATTTAAATACAATTATTGAATTTTCTTGGTAAATGAAATTTTAGATTATTGAAATATTTCAGAAGAATTTTAATTTTTCAATTTAAATGCGCCCTGAGATTATTATTAAATAACACCAATATAAATATTATAATATAATGTTAAATTAAAAATTTAAAATTAAAATTACATAACTTACTTAGTATAAGTACAAAAGCTATTTAATTAAATGATTATAGAACACAGCCAAAGTTCCTGAGAAGAAGGGCAAAAATTATATATTTTGCAATAAATAACTAAAGCACAATTTTAAAATTTAGTAACCATATTGGTAAAAAATACAAAAAATTGTTGGCCTTCCTCAATAACATTGGCTGTAATTTCGACCAACTCTTGTTTAATTTATTAATGTTATTTTTGTACAAAGTTAGTTCAATGTTCATTAAATATCAAATTTTATGATAAAGAAAACATTCCCGGCTATTATGTTCTATAATCTGTTTTTTTTAAGAAAAATATTGGAATTTGTACTAAAGAGACAACCTTGAAATGTAAACCAATAAAATTGCTTTGAAGTTAGACGCTATTACAATAACGAAATTTTTGCGATTGAAGTGCTATGCGTGTTGCCTAAACTGAACCGGGTAAAGTCATAAATAAGATAGATTTGAACAGAGTTAAATGTAATATTGAATAGACGTAGTTATTTGGTTATAACATTTCGCTTTTTTGTGGTAAATGTTTAATATTATTACAATATTAAGTACTATTTAAATTATCTGAAGTTTCCCGATGTAAATTAGACTTTGCAAACGACGCGCCACCTATATTATTCATATCTTAGATCGACTATACAGTTGTTTTTATCCAAAAACATATCTTTACTACCTAAAAATTGTTATTAAACAAAACGGAGGCATGGCATAACTAAAGTACTTCAGTGCCGCCTATCGCCGGCAGTAAAGTAAAAATCGTTTTCATAAAAAATTGAATCTTGAAGTTTAACAATTGAATTGTTATTATCTATTGTTTTATTAATAATCTTCATGAGATTTTAATCAAATTAAAATGGTTTTAATCTATAAGTAATAAAAGTAGATTTCTACTAAAAGTGTAATAACTATTTTCTTATAGATCATATAGAGAAGCGATTAAAATTTCAATTTTATTTTGTCACATTATTTCCTCGCAGACTTTCCTATTGGTTTGACGTCACAAAGTGTTTAGTTACTAACATTAAAACCCCAACAGAATTGGATAATTATAATATTATTAGAGACCTAGGGGAACTCAATAGGATATTTCAGAGAAGTAGAAAAACTACACGATCACCGAAAGAAATTTGTGTTGAAAAGAAAACAAAACAAGGAGTTCCAAATGGAAGAAGTGTTGAGAGTTATTACTGAGATGCGAGGAAAAATGAGGGAAGGCTTTAAAGAAATCAAGGACTAAATAAGATGATACGGATAAAGAGGATAAGGATACAAGAGGAAATAAAAAAGACGGAGGCAGCCTGGCACCAGAAGAGGCAAGCACTCACAAAGAGAATTGAAAAATTAGAATATGAAACTGAAAGATAAGTCGTAAGATAAGTAAGATAATAAGATACACAACTTAATTGATAATGGAAATAAAAACAACCAGAATGGAGAAAAACAAATAAATATGGCTGAGCAATGTGGGAACGGATAAACAACAAAGAACAAAGCAGAGATAAGAACAAGGAATGAACGAACATAAAAGAAAGCAGCAGAAGAAACAATAGGAAAAAATAAAAAACATAAGAGAAAAGAATGGTTTGATGCTGATTGCGAAAATCTAATATAATTAAAAAGAGAAATAAATAGATGCAAACACAATATGAAAGAGATAAACAAAGATACAATGACAGCAGAAAACTATCAGCGAGGTTATACAAACAAAAGAAGCAACAATAGATGAACGATATAATAAAGGAAAAACAACATAAACACCCAAGAGAAATCTAGAGAAAAATAAAGGACGAGAAAGTGAAGCCTAAATGCAAGATAAGAGAAATAAGAGACAGAAACGGTGTAATTAGATACGGAGAGAATAAAATTACAAATAGATGTAGAGAACACTTTGAAGAATTATTGAATATAGAGACAATAACAGAAAATGAAACGGAAACACAAAAAAAAAGATGAAAACTTGGAAACAATCAGCGAACCCATCATACCTGGAATTTATCGATGTGGTAAACAAGATGAAAAATAATAAAAACCCAGGGACTGAAAACATAAGCAGCGAACTGATAAAAATGAGATCAGAAGTAGTATTAAAAAGGATATATGAGTTTCTAATAGAAATGTGGAGAGAAGAAAAGATGCCAGTACAATGGAACAAATCTGGATTGATACCGATTTATAAGGAAGAAGACTACAGAAACTGCCAGAACTACAGAGGAATATTGTTACTCAACAACCCTTACAATCTACTGACCAAGCTGATACATGTGAGACTACATCAGTATGTCGAGAGGACCATAGGAGACTACCAGCAAGACTTCAGACCAGAAAGATCGACGACGGATGCATTGTTTTTGGTAACACAAATTATGGAGAAAACATAGGAATTTGACACTAGAATAGAAATGTTCTTCGTGGATTTTAAACAAGCATTTGACCGTGTAAATAGAAAACAACTTGTGATAAAAATGGAAAACATGGACACTTGGACAAATGGACACTTG
This sequence comes from Cantharis rustica, assembly GCA_911387805.1. Lineage (NCBI taxonomy): Eukaryota > Metazoa > Arthropoda > Insecta > Coleoptera > Cantharidae > Cantharis > Cantharis rustica. The sequence continues at coordinate 16,668,909 of OU426883.1, forward strand.
ATGGAGCAACAGCGGTAGTAGTAACAAAAGAAAGAAATACTGACGAATTTCCAATCAACTCTGGAGTGAAACAAGGCGATCAACTGTCGGTCACCTTGTTTAATATTGTATTGGAAGAAATAATGAGACGAGCCAGATGCAATGGAACGCTAATCAATCGTGAAACACAAGTTATAGCTTATGCCGACGACTTAATAAAAATATCGAGATCATACAAGGCCCTAATCGAAACCTTCGAAAACATAGAGCAAGAATCAAGTAAGGCAGGATTGAGAGTGAACGAAAGTAAGACCAAATTTATGAGAAATCGTAAAAGATAGAGTGATGGCTGGAAATAAGGCTTTTTATAGTAATCAAAATCTCTTGAAAAACAATAACTTGAAAAAAAAAACACGAAGATTAAAATATACAAAACGCTAATAAAACCTGTAGTGACGTACGGCATGGAAGTACTCTGTTTGACAAAAACGGAGGAAGAAAAGCTGAAGGTATTGAGAGAAAGGTAATGCAAAGAATTTTGGGAGAGAGAGAAGAGCCATCTCAAAACTGATGAAATGGATGCTGGATGTGAACAGACCGAGAGGGAGGCCAAGGATGAGATGGAAGGATGATGTTGTTGACGATTTGATGGTGATGGGAGAGAGAGATTGGAAGACGATGGCACTGAATAAGGTAAGGTGAAAAAAAGTTGTAGAAAAAAAAGTACTAGAACGAGAGATTTAATGAGAAAAAAGAAAGAAATACAATAGTAAAATGAAGATTAATCTACAAAATAAATTTTGAAAAAAACGTTAAAAAACGAGGCAATATTCCACTCAGAATGAAGAGCCTGAAGAAGAAGAAGAAGAATTAGATAGCTAAATAAATATTTATTTTTATTCAAGACTGAAAATATCCAGGTTTTAAAAGCGGGTACTGTTGCGTGTCCTATCCCACGATTTTAACTTTTTCCTATTGAAAATACGTGAAAAGACACTTTTTTAAGCATACTAGAACAAAAATTTTGTTGGATTATAAATTAGTTCTCGAAAAAATCGAATTTGAAAAATTTAAATTTACATGTATTTTAGATACACCTTTTAACACGGCTGCATGATTAGCCGATTTTGTGTAAGGCAAAAAAATTTAAAAATATCCCTAAAAAATGACAGAACTCGCCAAGGATGGAACTCGAAGCCATAGAACTCGTCCGGGTGTCAACCGCAAATGACATCAACATTAAGAGTATATCAAAGCACACGTACCGTCAACAAAATGAGACCGTCATCGACTAGACCGTACCTCAACGTGAGACCGACCGTCACACGTCGGGTATATCATATTACATTTGCCTGCTTTTCGTAATTTTAAAATGCCGTTATTTCGACAACTATTGCATAATCCAAAAAAATTTTTGTGTTAATATTGCGGTGGTATTTGATTGTTTTTTGTCACAATCAAACCCTTTACCATACTAAAAAAAATTACCTCGACTAGCTCTTTCTTTGCGGTGGAGCAATTCGACCTCAGAAGTGAATTCCTGTGACGATATTCTAAAATAATTCTTCTTCCAAATAATTTATCCAAATTTATAAATTGTAAATTTAATTTAATGTCAATTTAATGTTAAATTTCAAATGGGCTAGCTTGTTTAAAACTTATGCGCGTTCAAGACGTCGGCTTATCGCCAGCTGGTCACATTCGTTCGTGCAAATGCAAATTTTAATTCTTCGAATTATAAAATCAATTTTAATTTTTATTTAATTTCAAATTTTATACTCAAATCGAAAATTGTAACTTCGATTGCTCTTCCAAATTATCCAAACCAACCAAATCTAATACCGTTCGGTAGCCGCTCATAAAAATTATCCAAATTCTCTAAATATCAAAATCAATCATCCAAAATTACGCAATTAATGCGTTCGCATCAAAATTCATTTATTCCAATCAAAATCAAAATATTACTCACAACTTTAATTCACAAATTTAAACTTATTTCAAAACTCAAAAACTGCTCCGAGCTGAAACAACATGCTCGAGCGGGCGCTGTCGGCGAAAAAGCCTATATCCTGGTCGGTTCGCTCCCCACCTGTACAACTTTTACAGTCTTACAACTCAAAACCATTTAAAAACAAAATTCTCATTAAAATGTGTACAGGGTAGGTCGCAATCATTTTGAAACACCACAATATACTCATAAAATTGTCCTCTTTCCAATAGTCAATAGGAAAAAGTTAAAATCGTGGGATAGGATATGCAACAGTAACCCTTATTTATTAACGTTTAGTAGAGCTCTAATATTTCTACCATATTTCAAAAAATCGTGCAATTATCGTTATCCATTGACGGATGAGCTAAAAAAAAGTACTTTTCCTATAAATAAAAAATACTTAAAAAAATACGTTTTCATATAAAAAGTAATTATTAAATTTAATCTACATTATAGGAGTGTTCCGGTAACTAAATTATTACCAGTTTGGTTCTGAATAAATATAAGTAAAATATAACAAGCACTTCTAGTGATTAGAAAATAACATAAAAAAGTTTAGAATTTTTTAAGTATTTTTGTTGTATTTAGTAGCATGTGATGTTAAAATAATAAAATTTTAACTATTATAAGTAAATAAGTAAATAATAAAGGCCTTTATATTATGTTACAGGTTTTTTGTTTTTTATTTTTAAGTAATTTTTACCATTTCTATAGCGTAATTTTTCAGAATTCAATTTTTTTGTTTATTCAAATATTATAAGTTCAACCCTGTTAAATATGAATGATTGTCATTTTGGTTTTGTTAAATATTATGTTTCTTTGTAGTGTGTATTATTTACTTAATAGTTAAAATTTTATTATTTTAACATTTTGTTAAGTTTGATTATTTTAACATCACATGCAACTAAATACCACAAAAATACTCAAAAAATTCTAAACTTTCTTAAGTTATTTTCTATTTACAGTAAACGTGCTTTAGGTACAAAACGTGGCTATTCGAAGTTTATTTTCGAAGTGATGGATGGCATTGTATGTCTCTACTTCAACCCCATTGTATGAGGATTTAGAATTCATATTCTTTTACATAACCTAAAATTTCATTTAGACACATGGCATCGTTTAGTTTGGTTATTTGGTAAGCGCAATATTTAAAGTTTGGTTAATTTCTTGATCTTTTAATTTTGTAAAATTTTTTCAATCTTTTGGTATATTTGTTCTCACTTCTTGTTATTTTTACTGTTATACATGACTGATGATCGGAAATAATCGTGAAATAAAGGCCTTTATATTATGTTACAGGTTTTTTGTTTTTAAGTAATTTTTACCATTTCTATAGCGTAATTTTTTCAGAATTCAATTTTCTTGTTTATTTAAATATTATAAGTTCAACCCTGTTAAATATGAATGATTGTCATTTTGGTTTCGTTAAATATTATGTTTCTTCGTAGTATGTATTATTTACTTAATAGTTAAAATTTTATTATCTTAACATTTTGTTAAGTTTAATTATTTTAATTTCTAGTGATTGTAATGTAAATAAAAAAGTTCAGAACTTTTGTACCTTCAAGATATGGACGCTTTTATAGTCCTTGTTTTCCTATGGCTCTAATCCACACTTTTTCACTGGCGCTTGATAATTTTTAAAATATGTTTTTATGATAATTAGCAGATTGTCAGATTTGTTGTACCTGTTTAGTAAATGTACATATTCTCAGTTGTAATGTGTTCTACGTATGGTTTGCCTGATTTATTGGATTGCAATGATTAGTAAGTGTCACATAAGCTGAAATGCAATACATAATCAAGCTTAATCGGGTAACGGTTTTATGCCAATCAACATAGAAGGTATTACGATCTTCATAGATAATTGGTAAACAGAGATTATAATTAATATTATCGAGGAAAATGGAGTTGGAGAGAAGCGCATTTAAGTTAAGGGGGGCGTGTGCTTCGTAATTTTGCTTATTAAAGGGGGGATACTTTTGTAAAAAATAAATAAAGTTTTTTTAAATAAATTCTCATAAAATTGAATTTTTACTAGATGCCACTAGATGTTTTAAAATTTATAATAGAGGGCACATATATCTACTTGCAATACATGAGGATATAATATCTGGTTGTTCTGTTCGGTAAAAAATTAATACAATGCTTAGCAATTTCAATTCTTAATATTTATATGATGTTTTAAGACATTTTAAACATCAACCAGTAAGACTGTATTTAAGCTACTAATAGCATTTTAAAAATTAATGAACTTTTCTTTTGTTTCTGTATTCCAGTTAACACGCACATCTTTTAAATGTACGATAAAAGGTTGTATAATGGAAAAGGAGAATTTTCCTTAAATCTAGAGAAGATAATATTATTTTAAATGGTTCCATTAATTTTACGTGGTGATTTAATAGTTCTTTTTACATAAGGATTGAATTTGAATGCAACAAAATGGTAATAAATCAGGAAAAATAAAACTATTGAAACATCTGACCAATAATTAATTTAAAACGTATTAGTCACTAATCATTGTCAAAATATACCAATAATGGAAACTAACAGCGTCGCAGTGCAAATTCCTGTTAACAAATGTAATTTTAGTGAAATATCCTAATGGTTCAAACAGATTTGTCCATGTGACAGTTCGCCGCTAATACAGACGGACTTAACGACAAGCAAAGCTTGATGTATTGGAGTACATTTGAAAACAAATTGACCAGTGTCTGCATATTCATGTGTTGCAGTAAACGGACGCAGATGATTATGCTATATCGTAATAATTTATTATGGTGAGCATCGGCAATCAATTTTGTTAACATCCCCAACTTAATTATTTAAACGTAAATCTTATCAATTTTCGCCACTCGACTCCTTCATCACAAATTTGTCATTGTTATCAACTTATAGTTGGGTATCTGTTTGGGAAATTACACGATGTTAATTAAAAAGTAATTTAGTTTTAATTAAAAACGAAGCCAAGTTGAAATATTGAAGTCCAATATTTTCAGAATTTTTAAACGAGTCGTTCGTTAAACTCATTGTCTATTTGAATTTCCTCGGTCAGTAGGGATTGTGTGTAGTCAACACAGTTTTAATTGCGAGCCATTGCATTCTCTATTCGTTGTGGGGGATTATGAAGTAGCCCTGTTCTTGCAATTAACGAGCAAGTGGTAAAGGTAGTTAGATTTTCCGATTAGATGCAGCTGTCAAACGTCTCTGTAATTGAACCGTATCATAACTACCTCAAAATCCATAATACGAGATAACGGGCAAGTGGCGGTGTCCAGTTATCACCAGATAACGACCGCTTCCGCCACTTCTAACAATTTAACTTGATTGCGACTTTTCATCTGATGAGAATCATGAGATCTTTTCCGAATGACGTCCAAATGCACCATTTCTACAATCAAATTTCTTTATCCTTTAATACTGGACCCGGATAATTAAAACTATTATTCAGTATCCTAATATTCATAGCAGTGGTCGCTAAACCATAAAATACTCGAAAGCTCCGCTAACTAGCCACTGTCCGCTACCCGCATTGTTAAAGGATCATTTAACCCTTTGACGGTTAAAACGCTGATTTATGTCTGCAATTTCACATTTTTCGTCGAGATATTTAAATAAAGACGCTTCGTTAATTAATATACGACAGACGGAAATGATGAAAATGTGCTTCCAGTTCCGGAATCTAGGATATCATTGGTTTGCCGCTCGTCCCCAAAATTAACCGGATTCGCTGCATCACAAGCTTCATGCATTTACCTCTCGTTAATAGTTTTTTAGCAAATTATGCAATAAATTGAATATTCGATATCGTCCTGTAATTATATTACAAAGCTCATCTTCCCCAACAAATAAACCGAGCTCCACGTCATATTATCATCATTTGAACGAACAAGATAATCGATAAGTACAAGCAAGTTTTCCGTTCCAGTTCTAAAATTAAATACAAAAATTAATAAAACCTTCCTCCCTAATAGTCGATAATTTAGTTCTCTGCTTTGAGATTTTCTTTGAAAAGTTAATGTAGGCAAGCTTTTAGCCTTAACAATAAGATATCTCTCTTGGCCATTGTCTTAAATGCTACATTATGAAAATATAAATATTAAGTAGACGTTCATGATTCGAGCGGGGTACCGGAACCGATAACAATTAAGAAGGGTTTCCAGCTTGGGGCACCGCATGAAGGATTAAGTTAGCTTTGTCATCAAGGTAATGGAAGGGACGCATCTTGAGCGATTGTCTCATTAATGTATTCTCAAATCAAAGATGGAATAACTAATGTATGCGATTGTAAGTCGCGGAAGACTAAGTTGCCAAGGGCTTTCAATACACGATGTCTTTATCAAATTAGTCTGTTTTGTCTTTAGGTACACGTGGCAACGACTGACACATAGTCGGCTCAACAAACAAATGCCTTTTCTTAACTGTTGTGTGTTATTACCACTTTAAGCTTCATTTAAGCAATTAATTAGACAAGATGCGCTTGAATTGCTAAGGGCGACTTTGTGCAAATGACGGCTATTGACGAACTCTTCGTTGACTTAGAAGAGCTTCGGGGTGCATTAGACCGAAATGCTACACTTGTCCTATATACCCAACCATCATCTACCGCTTGGCTCGAAACAAAACATAAATCCACACTAGTGTTGACACTTCCGTATCTTGTAAATCAAAATAAGTCCCCTTCGGATACACTTCTACTAGACAAACTCATTCTGCACCGATTCACATCCTGCTACAAAACTTTACCTAACTTTTTCGTCCTTATACCCCATTCACTTCGCAAACTTTCTTAAACCTTTTTGTTTCCTATAAACAAAATATAAAACATAGGATTCTTGCAATATGACTTGAAATCCCCAATACAAATAAAATCAATTCTTCAACTTTGTAGTTATATATAATTGAAAAGCGGATAAAAAACTCTATTTAAATATATCATAGCCAACTAGGTTTCCATTTAAAAAAACACAACTTTATATTATAACTCGGAAACAAATGGAAATATTTAAAATCCCTTTAGCCCAATTTATTCTGCTCAAAAAAGTGTCTGAAGAAGACGTAAATATTATTTTTATAACTTTACAAACAACCGAGATATCGGTATTTAACGAAAAGTCGAAAATGCAAACTTTTGGCTATAACTCGAAAACAAAAAAAAATATCGAATTCCGGTTTTCACCTTTAAGCTTTTCTCGGAAAAATGATCGAAGATGCGCCATGCATTTTCCATATCTCTTATAGTTACCGAATTCCCCATAAGAATATTCGAATTTGAACCACCCTGTACAGTATAAATAATATTATTTATAAACTTTTATTACTAATTCAATTTATAAAATTAAATTGAATTAAATTAAATTTATAAAATTAAATTGAATTGCATAACTTTTCAATCTTTTACATAATATTTTGAGTTTTATCTGATGAGAATCTCAAATTCGAAACACGGTTTATACGGTTAATACTGTGTAAAAAACTATAATCATTCAATTAAATAGTTTTTGTCTTTATAAGTAAGTTATGACTTAATGTTAATTTCAATTTTTAATTTGACGTGAAAACAATTTAATTTTATAAATATTATATATTGTAGTGGTATTCTCCAAAAAAATATTGGAAGAAGCCTTTACTATCTTTTTTTTGTTAGTTTACCTCAGCCAGCTTTCCAATCGTCTGTAGCATTGAGCTCTTCTCAAGAGTCGGTTCCTATGGCAATTACGTCGACAATTAAAGTTTTCCTTGTTACAGAAAAATTCCTGCGTCGTTGCGCCAATTTTAGTTGTAATAAATTTCTTCAAAAATAATTACTAATCCAAATCCAAATTTAAATAAATGTTTAGTAAAAACCTGCTTATTATTATGAACATTCGTTCCTACGAATGTAATAAATTTTAATTTTTCAATTTTTAACACAATCCAAATCCAATTTATAACTTGTAATTATTCTTCTTCTAAATCAGCGAAACCAATCAATCTTCTACCTCTCGGTAGCAACTTATAAGAAATATCCAAAATAATTAATTCCAATTCAAATATCAAAAAAATACGCCGTAATGCAATCGCATAAAAATCACTTTATTTAATCAAAAACTACTCACAATTTTAAACTAATTTCAAAAATCAAATAATCGCCTCGAGCCAAAATCGCACAACAGGCTCGGGTGGTCGCTATCGGCGAAAGGCCTTGAATTACCTGTGATCGACCTTCACCTAACAAATTCTTCAATCTTACAAATTAAATAAATTTAAACATAACTTAAATAGAAAATAAAATTTCACCAAAATGTATAGGGTGGGTCCGAATCGCTTTTGAAACATGACAATATATTATAATAAAACATAAATATTCTATTGTTATCGCGTTATCAGGCTATTAGACTATAGAAAGAATTTAAAAAACAGAAAAGATTCTAGAATAATATTAAGCTTATTGATAAGCTCAAGCTTATTGTGCCTCTCTCGTTCTAAGTTTATGACAAAAATTATTTTCTCCTCGTCGAGGCAGAAATAATTCTCCTCTACACACTGATAAGAGCAGCTTTTTTTTTCGTGTAAAAGACCCCGAAGATGAGAAAAACTAGCTGATATGCCATTACACCATGCAAGAGCGTGGTTCAGAAACCTATTCCTCATTAAGCGAATGCCCGAAGTCACGTCCGCGCACCGCGAAATCCCCCCGACCACTCGCGTGCGCAAAACCTCCCCTCTTCTCACCAGGACCACCCTAACCACAGGGCTGAATAAGCTATAGCACCGGTGCACAAGCTTTTTGTGAGCGGCAATTTTTATTTTGATCTTTATCAGTCCTAAAAAAGATAAAAGCTTATTTACGATCTTCTTTGGGACAGAGTATATTTTATAAGAGTATTTTATACCGGGTTTCCCCGTGACCGTGGAGAACCTTTGAGGTGGTGATAAAGAACACTTTATTTTTTCACAAAATTTATTTTTTTTACCTACACCTTGTTCAATATTTTCAGAATTTCTGTAAAAACGGTTGGTTTCCCAAAAAAATGTATTTGACCAAAATTGTAGCCCGTTAAATTCCCTATCCGGTTTAGGCCGTTAGTTTTTTTTCTAAAACGTTTCGTTTAAGAGATACGGGGTTTGCAAGAAAAGTAAAAAATAAATAAAACCTGAATTTATTTTAACATTTTCCCTTAATTTAATTTATAACTCGAAATCCGTTGATTCTATACGATAAGAAGTTATAACCGAATTTGTAGATAAGCGAATGATCTTTAAGAAAAGTTTAATCCATTAAACCTAAAAAATAAATAATATCGGAGCTATGGTTGTTTGAAATCAGAAATTCAAAAAATTGCTTTAATGGAGGTACCCCCAATGGTTTAGACTTTAACAAAAATTTTATCTGAAAATTTGTCTTAGAGAAGTGTCCTTTATCGCCACCTCAAAGGTTCTCCACGGTCAAGGAGACACCCTCTATTTAGAGAATGACTTATTTAACAATTTTTGTTTTTTGTATTTATGTGTTTTCTTACGAAGAGGTAAGCTATAAAGATAAATATCCCTATAAACTGCTGCTCAATGCCATTTGTTTTACATAATTCATGCTTGTAATATTGTATTATGTTAATATTGTGTTTTTAATAAACTTTAAATAAGCAATTTCATTGATTATATACATAATTAGAGAACCAACAATTTCCCCTCCTCGATCTCCTCAGTTTCTGGATATGGAAAACTAAGGTGACGTAGCCTACTCCTGACCGAGACCGTTCATTCACATAAGATGTGATGAAGAGTTTCATCCTCTTCCCCACATATCTTACAAGTAGGACCTTCAGCCAGCTCCATGATACTGAGGTGCCTTTTAAGGCAGCACTGTCAAAAAGTTATATCCTAGACTCACTCGATGAAACCTCTATGAACATCCGCGATTGCCTCAGTCCAGGAAGGTACGTCCAGTGAACAATGTGTTGTTCTTTTAGTTTGTCCCTGATCCTTCCTTTACCAGTCGTGTATGAGATCCCGCAAGTATGCTCGGGGCTCACTAGGTGTGTACTAGCGGCCTTCCTAGCTAGAAAGTCTGGTACTACATTTCCCTTAATGCTCTGGTGTCCCGGCATCCACATCAACGTAACTCTGTTGCAAAAATCTAATCTTGTAGATGCATCCTTGCATTGTTTAACAACATTGGAGCGTGATCCAACTCCATCCAAGACCCTTAGAGCTACCTGGCTGTCCGTTATAATGGAGATCCGCTTATTTTCATAGTTCCTCCATACTAATTCCTCAGCACAGACCAATATTACCATTATTTCTGCTTAAAATACAGTGGCAAGAGGTTCAGATTAATGCTATAAGCATCACCCGTTCTTTTGCAGTGCACCCCCGCTCCAGTACTTACCTCTGTTTTAGATCCATCTGTATACCAGATGGTGTTATCAAAAACCCAGCTTTTGTGAGGTTTCTACCTCTACCCTTTCAGATACTATGACCCTAAAAGGTTTTCGGAAGTCCCCACGGTGCTGGTTCTATCCAATTTTAGTGCAATTATAGTCGTAAATTACAAATATAAATATTAAACATTAATTTTTTTTTAATTTAATGTAATTTCTAAAAATTTTAGGTTAAAAAAGTGTCAAAAACATAATGCATTTATTCAATTATTGGCCGTTTTCATAAGGTTAGCTCCGCTCATGCAGTACTGCATGTGACATTATGATATGTAAATAATTTTTGGCATAAACTCCCAATTTGTAGGTTGCTACCAAATCTGTTACGTTTAAAAATATATTTAATTTAAATTTTTATTTTAATCAAAAAATTCGCCATAAACAATATTTAAGAAAATAACAAAAGTTGAGTGAATAGGCTTCTAGACCCACGCACTTAGTAAAAACATCCCTGAAGGTCGCCTAAAGACGCGGTCTAGAGTGGTAGGAATCTATTTTTAAGTAAAATTCTGCTATAATTAACGAAATCTAATTTAAAATAAATGTATAGTATGATGTTAATTGTTGAACTCCTTGAATGCAACTGCGGCAGACTCCGCCAAATCAAGTAACATTTATTAAGTAAGTAGCACGAGAACACCTTACAAATTCATGTTTACAAGAATATGTTATAAATGTTAGGGCAGATAAGCCCTTTCTTCTATATTTAATTAAGTGTGTTTGCTGTTTAGTAAAAGTAAAGATAAAGTGAGTTGCAGGAGAAAATTTTTAAAGATCTGCTTCCTTTAAAAAACATTACTGCAACTATTTACGTCAAGTACACGTACCCTCAACAGAATGGAGCTAAATACCGACCACTTTATACAACTGTGTAGTTCTTACGTAAACTCTATCCGATGATCGATTTTGGGTGACGGTGTCTCCCAATCTCGTCAAGAAAATCCAAGTCGTTCAAAATAGATCTCAAAGGACACGTCTTCGCCTGCCGTTACTCTGTATCTCTTCATTCTTCAACTCGGACACTACAAACTCTGCTACAATCTAGATCACATCCGCCCCAAAAATATTCTCATCCCATTTGACATACCGCCCCTCCCTCTTTCAACTTCGAATGAAAAATAGTCAGAATAAAGTTCTTACTCCCCCCAGAATTGAACCGAACATAATTGTTTTTATCCATCCATAAACCATCTTGTTAGGACTTACCTTTAAGAATAAAACTTACACTTAACAGTACAGGTGTAATAATCGTAGTAAAAAAAAGTAAAAAGCGGAAGTTTGAAGTAAGGCTTAAACCGACAATCTACAGAGCGGCAAACTCCGGTTCATTGAATAGTCGCGTTGACTACACTGTTGTGATCTCAAGTTCAAATTGTATCTATTGGGGTAAAAATCTAACAAGGTTAGCATCTTACTAGAATATATTCAAGTGCTCATAGATCCATAAATGCCAAATGTAGTCCTAATTAAGAAAAAACCGAAAGATAATAAATTTATTGCAAATTTATAATACAGAGAGCTGTATTAATTATTCAGCTGTATATTACAGTGAGCATAAAGTTTAGAAAATTTAGAGAAATGTTCACAGAAAATTCTCGGGCAAACTTTCTTTTTTTAAATGTCACTTTTTTCTATCAGAAATTTTTGATCATTTTGTTTTTGAGCTGTAGCGTCTCGTAAATTTTTTTAAATGGCAACCCTTATTTTTCTTTAGGGGTTTGGATAGAAAACAATTTTCTGAATAAGAAAATATAAAAACACTAGAATTTTAAAGAAAAAATTTTCAAGATAATTAGTCCCCAAGTTTCATAAATGCATGATAAAATTATTTGAGTGTACCAATTTTTTATTAAGACTGTACTGCAAAAAATATCGGGGTTTCTACATTAATTAAAATTTTGTAATCTTTAGTCTAATATTTTGTAGATTGATCCTAAATTGAAGCCTAAATTTTTGTTAATTTTTGTAACTTCAGGACTGATTGTTTCAAAAACTTTTCGCTTCAAGCCAATCTATAATGAAAAATAGGGGTTGAATTTAAAATAATTACGATAATATCATAGCTCAGAAACAAACACGATAAAGAATTCCATTAACAGAAAAATTGATATTTAAAAAGTAAAGTTGGACGATTTTCTGAGAAAATTTCTGTAATGAATTTTATTAAATTTGTTTCAAATTTGACGAGCTCAACTGTATATTATAATAATAATTCTTAAAAATTCTTAGGAGTTCCTAGAGAATTATAAATACTGTAAACTATTGATCGTCAGATTTCTGATCGATTGGCCCCTTGGTTATAGTTAGTTCTGCTTCAGCATATTCGAAATTAGCCGATTCAGAATCTTGAAACTCGATTGATTCAAAATCTTCGGAATCGGCTGATTCAGCATCTTGAGATTCGGCATCTTGAGAATCGGCTGACTCAGAAACTTGGAAATCGACTGATCCAGTATCTCCGGAATCGGCTGATCCAGTATCTCCGGAATCGGCTGATCCTGTATCTCCGGAATTGGCTGATCCAGTATCTTCAGAATCGGATGATTCAGCATCTTCGGAATCAGCTGTTTCTGTATCTTGCAAGTCAGATGATTCGGCATCTTGAGAATCATCTGATTGAGCTGAATAATAAGCTATTGCTCGGTCTATGCTTGCAATAATTTCAGCAGGAACAACTTCACGTTGATTGCTGCTGATGTTTGCTAATATATCCATGTTTTCAAACTTAGGTTCAAGTTCAATTCAGCTGTAAAAATAAAGAGGTTTACTATTCATTATTTCCATATTTCGAATTTATATAAATTCGAATGATTTCAACAATTTGAATTTAATACTTCAGCTAGTTTATGCAGTAAAAATCCAAAAGCCTTCTATCTGAGATGGTAATACGCCCGTAAGAAGATTGGAAGATTCAAATTCGCTTTCCGACCTTTAAATTGTTATTGCTTAAACTAGTTGCAGTTTTACAATTAAAAACTTTTAAAGGCTATTTTCTCAGAAACAGTTGCTCATATCTTAAGGGGTTCTACTCGTAAGAAATCAATAGTTTCTGTGTTAAAGCCATTTATATGTACAAATAAAAAATTGCGTTAAAGAGAGCCTTCCGCCAAGGATTTGAATTTAGATAAAATTTTTAGTTGATATTATTTTTAAGAACAAGTGAGCACCTTCAAAGAGGTGTACATCGGTCACAGGAACACCTAATGTGATCGCTTCTATTTTATAACATAGAAAAAAATAACAAAAATGTATTGATACAAATTTAATTTGAATGAGAGGCCATAAGCACTAAATGACGTTGATAGTACTGAAACCAAATATCCTTACATAGCTATCCTTAATCTAATCGTGTAGTTTAGATAAGGAATACCAAGTCTTACATTTACCTCCTGTCTTGTATTGACCGTTATTGACGCTGAATCATCAAATTCAATCAAATCAAATAACACTTATTAATTAAGCTCATGTTTACAAAAGTATATTAATAGCGGACCCAGATAACTGGGCAAATCCCACTGAGTGACGTAATTGGGCGATTGGTAAACCGGGCGACGGACAACTAGCCGATTATTAAACTGGGCGATTGGCAAACCGGGCGAAGGACAACTGATCCTAATTTATCGCAGTGGTCAGGTTCATCTTCAGTACTATTTAGTTTATCATACCAATGTCCGGAATTTACAGTATCGTAGGCTAGTTGTCCGTTGCCCAATTAACCATCGCCCAGTTGTCTGTCGCCGGGTTGACCGTTGCCCGGTTTACCCGGCGCCCAGTTTAATAATCGCTCAGTTGTCCGTCGCCCGGTTGACCGTTGACTGGTTTCCCCAGCACCTAGTTATACACCGCCCACTATTGAAGTAAAAATTCATTTTTTAGGTTAATTTTTTTATTATATAGTAAACGTGCCTTTTAAAAACGTGATAAAATTTGAAAATTCTTTTTCAAATTTCATTTGTAGAAGTGACACGATGGCGCTGTGCGTTCTCCACTTCAAATCCGGTTGTACCGTGATAAGAATTATTGTATTCATTTAACCTTAAAAATTTTATTAAGACACGTGATATAGTTTGATTCTATTTTGGTAAGTCACATTCAATTTAAGTATTTTTTTTAAATTTCTTGGTTTCTCATGTTAAATACGACTGATGATCAATAATAATTGTGAAATAGGGGCCTTTATATTGTATTACAAAATTTTTATATTTTAAATTTTCATAATTGTAATAACGTAATTTTTTCATAATTCATTTCTTGTTTATTCAAATATTCTTAGTCTAAACCTGTTAAATGTTAATTTGTTATTTTTATTGCTTTTTAAATATTATTTTTCTATGTAAGTATGTATTCTTTACTTAACAGTTAAAATTCATTATTTATACATTTTTTTTAGTTTGTTTATTTAAAATTACATACTACTAACTACCACACTATTGACTTAAAATTTCATTTTTAATGAATTCATTTTTTCTATTATGCTTTTTTCGACCATAATGCAAAAAAATTAAGCAGAGAGTAAGAACAGCTGCCCCCCCCCTTATGAATGAACGTCCTACTTTCACTTTGCCAGCGCATTTTCACTTTGTTTATCTTCAAAGTTGATAAATTAATATTTAATAAATAATAAACTTCTGGTTCTGTCACACTCTGCCTCGCGAGGCCCACCGCGCAAAGACAGCCTCGCAAAGAGTGTCCTAAACTTCACATTCTCGCACAATCACGACAGAGAGGTTTAGAATTTCATTAAATAAAAATAACAAATTAAAAACAATATGTGTCATCACACATTCTTCTTTTCTAATCTTTTTAAACATAATATGAATTTTAAATTACATAATTAATTTTTAATTAGCATAAAATTTTTATTTCATTTGTAAAAATAATTCATTTTATTTGCTTTGTAATTGGTAAGGTAGCAGCTCTGACGGACACTAAATTTGCAGGATTTTAAACTTACTAAAGCAGAAACTAAAGCAAAAAGTTGCATGGGTTTAGGTTTCGAAACATTTTCTTATTTTACAAATTTATTATTGTTTACTAATGCAATGCAATTAAAGCTCATTTATTGTTCCATAACAAATTACTTCAACGTTACACAGAGGAATTTTATTATCAACGCGATTCGTCAAGTTTTCCTTAATCATAAATAAATTCCTTTGAGTATATTCACAAATCTTTAGAATGTTATAGTTTAGCAAATGAATTAATAGAACTTTAAAATGTAAAACCACGAAAATTCCAAAAATTATTCAGCACATGGTTCTCAAAAATATCAAAGCGGTTTACTCATTCAAAGTATTGTCAAAATTTCGAGATATGTAAATCACATAATTCAGTAAATTAAAAAAAAAATACAATCTCACTTCATAAGGAAAAACATTTGGGTTAAAATAACTAAAATAGATACTCACAGACCTTTTTAAGTAATTGATAATTTGGTGATTTGTCAATTACTAGATAATTAGATAAACACTGGATACAAAAAACTACCACACTGATGTACTTCTAAAATCGCCAGGACAGTGAGCGCGTTTAGCAGTACTGTTTATTAATTCCCCTCTTAAAAATTTAACAAATATGTGATAAGAAGCTCAACTCAAGGTTATTTGATATTACTTAATTTAAATATTTTAAGGGTGAAAATTATAAATTTGCAACAGAAACTGAAATATTGATTAACGTTGTAACTATTCAAATCCTACAGAGCACATTTTTTAATTAAATACAGTAGGAGCTCGGTTATGTGAACTATTAAAATTAATGTATTTATTGGCTCACATAACTAATTGGCTGTTGTATTGTAACTATAAACAATGATTAAATACATTTGAAAAGCAATAAATAAAAGATAGTCAAACTTTTAGAAGTAATAAATAAAATAATAAATAAGTAATAAAAGTCCGGTAACATGTCGAAGCAGCTGACTCACAATTTTATTTCTTTTTATGCAAAATCATTAGTATATGTTTTCATTCGTCTCAGGACCATGCTGGCCATATGCCCAAAGCATATGAACCAATGAATTTTCAATATGAGAGCGAAGCCTGTATTGTATTGTATGCTTATACGTTGATGTTTTATGTTTTATCACAAGTTTTATGTTTTACTTAGAGTTTTATTTGAGCGTGCATAAATTGGGCACTAATCTCTAATCAGTTTTAATCCTACCCTTAAATTGGATACCAACAAAGGGATTATAGTATAAGAGGATTATTGAAATTCGGCGCTAAGGAGGCAATCACGCTATAAGGAGATTATTCTGGTCACAATGGTAATTAATTACCCGGAAACTGTTAATCGATCCTTACCACGATTAGATGATTTGATTTTAGGGTGGATCCGAGATTTGCCGTAGTTGCGCTTGTCAAAACTGACCCTCCGCTCCAGATGCTCCGGGCATTCACACCTCAACTTTATTAAACATCGGTAGACAATGAACATGTGTGATAATAATGAGCCAAAACTTGCCCAAAACCGACCAGTGAAATTTTACCCACCGCTGAAACTTGCAATCATTCAATCAGAATTAGGCAAAACATTATGCAAATATTTCATAAACGCAACATAGATTTTTGCTGACAAATTACCTGGTGTAGAAAAATGTTGCTCAGTTGAAATTCCAAAATATTAACAAAGAAGGAACAGGTGTCATGAGACCATAAAGCAAGAAAAATAAATTTTATTTGTCAATTACGACTTGTAACTATCAAAACAAAAAGAAATTTCACATTTATTGGAGATTTCACTGGGAAAATTAAATTTCTTAACTACTCGTAGACTCCGGAGTTTCTCAATTTGGGTCTCGGTCCAGGTCTATACAGCTGACCTATCAAAGACTAGAAATACAGTTTCTGCGACTTTTGCAAATGATACTTAAATCTTGAATTTCCACCCAAATCTTTTAATTGCGACTGCATACTTACAAAATTCACCTTATTAAGTTAAAAAAAATCGTTAAAAAAATGTCACATCAAAGCAAATGTCCAAAAGTCGGTGCATGTAATCTTTACAAATAGATGAGATACCTACCTCGTCAAACTTAATAAAAATCTTTTATCAAAAGAGAAGAAGTTAGATGCCTGGTTATATACTTGTAAAAAAGATCAAACCGAACATCTCGGAACTGATTATGCACTTGGAAAGAAGATAAAACCGACCATCTCGGTTTATAGCTGGTGCCAAGTAGAAATAGACACCCGTCAATCATCGTAGACTATGCCTCCACGATATCTCCAAGAAGAAGAACACTAAGTCATTCTATTTCTATTTGGCACGGTCAGTCGACGTACTTAAATGCCAGTTTTCTATTCATTCATAACCATGTTGTCAGTACCTACTTTTAGGAATAAAGTTTCGAGTCCAGTTGTGGCAAATTAAGAAGAAAAAGATAGGAAGATACATTATATAATTTATTGTAGATTATAATACCATATTATTTATAATATTATACACAAATAGAAGTAGCAAAGAAGAATTCGTGAGAATTTCTAGAATTCTTATGAATTGTTTAAGAATTCTTGCGACTTCGCAAAAAATACTTACAAGTTGGTCGAGAATTCTTCCGACTCCGTAAAAAATATTTTTTTACTGGTCGAGAATTCTTGCGAATTCTTCGAGAATTACGAGTTATTGAACCCAGATTATTGTTGGTAGCCGGTTCTGAGTTATCATCTTCAGAATCGGGTGGTTCAACTTCTAGGGAATTGGCTGATGTTGTACGAACTTCGGATTCATCTGAATCGTAATCTTCGAAATTAAAATAGCGAACTGTATAATAATGTATCTGTCTGTCTAATCTTTCAAGAATTTCAGCAGGTGTAAGTTCATCGCACTTGACCCAGCGTTTGTTGCCAAATTTATCCTTGTAGTCAGTCATATTCTTCAATTCAGCTGTAAAAATAAAGAGGTTTTTTACATTATAATTTTTATTTCATCAGGATTTTATCAATTCTATAAATAATGTAAATTAATTGTAATATGAGTTAAATTTTTTGTGTAATTTGTGAAAAATTGACGCAAATTTGTCCATTTTATAGATGTTTAATAAATATTTCTTTTTTTACATGGAACCTCTTACTATTAACTAGCGTGTTTTAAATGTTTAATGTGTAAATATTTAAACTAACTTGTTTTAAAAAACAATTTAAAACATTTCGAGATTTACCAAAAATATTTTTGAAAAGTTTGAAAGTTGTTTTTCTCAAAAACTCACTTTTTTCTTCTGATATTGAAATGTTTTTATTCAGTTTACAAATATTTTAAAATAATTTTCAAGAATTTCATTGATAAAAAACTTTTTGTCATTTCCATTTTTTACCTGATGACAGGAAATCATAAAGGTTATTTTCCCTATAATAAACAATATGCCCATTTATTTTCAGACATCTCATGAAAATTATTTTTTTTTTGTAAAAAGTAACACATTAATAGTACATTATGCAAAAAGGGAATAAAGTGACCAATTTTTGACCTGAAAGTAAAAGTTTGTTTGCACGAGGCTTTAGCCGAGAACAGCAATTATCCTCAGGTCAAAAGTCACTTTATCCCCGAGGTGCACATACTATTTTTTGCAATTGCGAGAGGTAAAGTAGGAACTTTGCCAATTACGAAACTTAAAGTATAAGTTTTAATTTTTTAGTTAAAAATTAAAAACACCACGAGGTGTTGCCACCTGAATATCTGAATATGCTCTCAGGTGATACCCTCAAGAATTCAGGTGATAAAAATATAATACCTTCTTTTTAATTTTTGCCCCTTAGCCTTCTTTTTGCCCGCTGTGACTACTTTTTTGCCCTAAGACAAAAAAAATGCCATTTTACACAGGAAAATCGGGGTGGAAAATGACTACTTTAGCCCAGCAAATGCAAAAAACATTTTTCTTTGAGTTAAAAAAACAATTTTTGAATTTTTTTTAAGCAAACTAATTTTATTTAATTTAAATAAAATATTTCTTTCAAACATTTGTGTAAATTAAAAGTAAATAATTTTTTTTTTTAATTATTCATAATATTGAGATGTTATTTTCCAAATCTAAGTATTCCAGAAATGATTTAAAAAATTCTCGTGGTATTCATCGTAAAAACAGGGAAAACAGTAAGTTTTACGGGATCTAGTAATTAATAATTAATTAAAAATTAATAATTTCGAATAATTATTAAATATATGTTAATTTACATATTACTTAAAAAGAAAATTAATTAAAAAAAAAATATTTGAAAAAAAAAGTACCGATGCTAGAATTGAACCTAGAACCCTCGCTTATTAAAGCCATCACTCTACCACGTTACCACGGAACCTTTGTTGCAAGTTTTATCTTTTATCACGTTATTTCAGGCGAAAAGATGAAATTTTTAAATTCAATTTTCTCAAAATTGGCTGAATATGGCGAGCTACTATTTCATTCACGTAATGTCTTAGGTGTAATCTTTACGTAGTATAAGTATAAACCAAAACAAAATTTCGCATACCTGACGTTTCCCTTGTAAATTAAAAACAGCCCCAATCCGACGGAAAATTTTAGAAAATAACTTTCCTTAGAAAAATTTTTTTAACTTCCCTCTGGTTTCGCAATCGGAAGTTTTGAAAAAAATTTTTCGTCGTGAAAGTTGGTTTTTTCAAATTTTCGCTCGGTTCGGGGCTGTTACTGTCAATAACAAATCAAAAATATAACCTCACTTTATAACGAGAAAACTTGGGTGTAAAATAACAAAAAAGATACTCACCAATACTTTTCGATTAATCGACAATTTAATGATTTGCGAATTACTGGTTAATGGCGAATTACTGGATGAAGCACTGGATGCAAAAACACTGCTCTACCGATGATTTTTGGCCGTTAGGAAAACGTTTGGCATACGATCGATTTAGCATAACCGTTTATTCCGCCCTTCTAAAAATTGACCAATGATATTATATAACCTCAAATCAATGTTATTGAATATTATTTAATTCAAATATGTTAACACCTAACGGGCAAAATTTATAAATTTGCAACTAAAACTGGGATATTGACTAACCTTGTATATTATATTCTGATCCCATAAAGTACTTTTATTAAATTATATATTGTAATTATAAAGAATAATGAAGTACATTTGAAAATCATAACACCAATATTTTTCGAGCGGCACATAATCGAGAAGTACTCAAACTTTTAAAAATAACGAATTGAATAACGATGTTAAATTGATCATATAATGAAGAAACCACTTGCGACTTGTGAGGGATTTGGGTAGTAAAGTATAGATGTGAAATTAAAAGGGTTTGGGGCTTTTAAAAATATAAATTGTGTTTTTATAAATCTTGGCTTATTGGTTTGGTACGGCACTGCCTTCCCTGCCTGCCGCTACTGATGTAAATCTAATTTTGTAGATAATATCTCAATTAAAGAGGAATTTTGGTTAATTTGTTTTTGAGTGTAAATACGTCGGCAGCTATAGTGCTATGTATAAGAAAAATTTAATAAATTGTTCATTCCTAAAGCAATATGTCCACCATATTGGACTGAACCATCTGGACTCGGACCATCATTCAATGCTATTCCAACTTGGCGACGCCGCATTACCGGAGCCCAAACAAAACTTCACCACCAAGGTAGATTGGCCAATCTACCAAGACCACATCTGGATCAACATGGGGAAGATTCCGGTAATCAAAACTAAAGATGAACTAGAAGACTATGTGTCAATCTTCAACACGCGTACAAATAAAGACTAGATGCAGTCAGGTTTCCTCCTTCCGTTGCACGTCAAGGAGCTAATCAAAAACGCAAAACAAGCTCAAGCAAGAGTAAGAACAACATGGCACCCGTCCGACCGATCCTGGACAAACCAACTGAAAGTGCAAGACAAAAACGCACTAAAGAAACTCAAAAACGAATCGGTCCAAGAAAATCTAGAGCCTGTCCACCGAGGACAACTCAGTTTGGAGAGTCCCCAAAGCTCTAAAAACCTAGAAAACCCCATGCCACCCATCCACGGATCGCGCACACGGACGAAGACAAAGCCGAAGCATTCGCGAACAGCATTCAGATTGAAACACTTCCCAAAGCAATGGAAAACCACCGATGTCATTGATCTGCATAAACCAGAAAAATCCAAGACCTTCCCTTAATATTATCGACCATCAGCCTTCTCCCCTCTCTAGGGAAAATCGTCAAAGGCGTAATAATCGTCAAGCTAAAGGACGAACTCGATTCGAACAACATCATTCAAGACGAACACTCCGCCACACACCAAGTACTGCGACTTTTCGAGCAAGTTATTTCTCATTCAACCAGAAGGAATCTGCGGTGTTCTTGGACGTCTTCAAGGCGTTCGATAAGGTGTGGCATAACGACCTCATCTACAAGCTTTTCACGAAAAATATCAAACTCGCGCTGGTTCAACTTTTGGCATCCTACCTGGCGAATCGAAAATTCAAAGTCAAGATAAACGGCACCCGCTCGTCAAGCAGACCAATCAAAGCAGGAGTACCCCAAGACTCCCCCCAGCAAATTCATCAAAAAGCTGACGGAAAAACTATGGATCGTTGTCAAGACACGGACAATTCCTCATATCAGGCCTCGGGAATTACTAAGTCGAAGACTTCCCCAGACACAAACGACCAAAATCCATCCTGACGTCAACCTAATAGTTAAGAAAACTCAAATTCGTTTTCGGTTTACTCAACAATCCTAACGACCAGTCATCGTTCTTCTTATGTAGCCCACAGTAAGTCCCTCTTCCCACCTCCAAAATCCTTCCTCTCTACTATCACCACTTCGCCCCAACACTTTGCTGACATCACACAAAATTTCTCAAATATCAAAGTTTCAACACCAGATGAAGGAGACAAGATGCTCTAAGAACTTATATGCTTGGCTTGACTCACATTTCAAAAAGAGTTGCTCAATTCTGGAAGTAAACTAAACTTGTTTTTGGTTTTGATAACTGATAATTTAATTACAAAAATAAATTCAAAATTGGAAAAAAAACACTTTATTAATATAATTACAATATAAACTTAACATACAAATCTTAACCTGTTTTTAGTGGTGATTTGATTAATAAAATCTTTATAATATTAAAAACTTATAAAATTAATAATAGTAACATAAACTAATCGAAACGTTTCATAAAATAATCTTTATTTAACAGTATTTTTATCAACTTGACAAACTCTGTAAGTCCATTTACCAGATACATCAGATTTAGTGATTCTGTCTTTATTTTGAGAATTATAAAATCCATTAAAAAAACGACTCACTTTCAATTTAATAGAGCGCCTGTTAACTCTTTCCGCCTTGAAATTACTAACTTTCTTTTTTCTTGATTTTTTTTTGATTTGTGCTTGAGTATTAAAATCTTGCATAACTTGTCTTCTGAAAAGAAAATAATCGTGTTTAAAGTTCATAAGAGCGGACAATATATTGGGTCTGCTGTTCCTTGCTTCACCCATGGAAACAAAATTCTTCTTGGGCATTCCATCATTGCTGTCTGTTGGCCAAATTATATTATAGTTGATATCGATCACTTTTTGCACTGCTTTACTTCTAGTGGTTATGTTTCCAGTGTTGATAGAAGATGCTCCTGAAAAACTTTCATCCAAACGTTTTTCATTGTCAGAAAAAATAGTTTGTAAGGTTTTTTTACGTGTTTTTCCTTGGATTTTCGACGATAATTTTTTTCCACCAACTCTAGCAATGGGGTCCATTTTATGTGTGTTTGTTCTGGTGGATTTTCTTGTAATTGTACTACTTAATTTTTTATTTTCAATTTTTGCAAAACATTTTTTACAATTACTATCCGAATCTTCATGATAACAAACATTATTTCTTGATCTAAGTATCATTCTTGATTCATTTGTGCAGGGTTGCACATTTTTTCTGGTAATTCTAGATGTTTCGTTGTTCATTTGGAATTCATTAGAGGGAACTGAATCTGGAGGCAGATTATCATTAATTAAGTACCGTTTAATTATAACATTTTTCCACGATTTCATTTTTGTACCGCTCATTATCTTTGGGATCGGCATTTCCTTTGCTTTAGGATAATTTTCGTTTTTATTCTGGTTTTCTTCCACGTCGTCTAATACCTGACTACAAGAAGGTTGAATATTATTTTGAGTTTGGGCAGTAATCATTGTTTCCAATAAAGTATTATAAAAATTCATCAATAATTCGCCATCTTCAACTTCTGCAGTCGAAATTCTTGCGGCTTCAAAAATGTGACATAAGGGAGATAAAGCAAATGGTTGCACGATGCTATTAATCAAATTTCGCATAAGTGTGAGTTGATTTGACTGTTCTTCACTAGTATGTGAAACGTCATAACTGTTACTAGATATATTTGGTTGGGAATTTTCTAAAGGTGTAATTTCAGTAACTGGAGATGGACTTCTTTCACTTAAAGTTTGTAGAACCTCAAAAGGTTCCGAAGCTTTTGAAGCAGTTTGTTGTAAAGAAATGTTGGACAAATCCCCGGGTTGTGTAAGGTTAGTTTGGTTATTTTGACTAAGAAAACCATCTGAGTAATCTGCAAAAGTAGAATTAACAAAATTCATGAGCAAATCAGCATCCGAAGAAGTTTCGATGTCTTCAACAATATTATTTTCAGGTGTGCAACAAGAAGCACCATTGCCTTCAGATAATCTTAATGAAGAATCAGCGGTTGCTTGATGACTCGATTCTTCGAGTAATGATTTGTTCAAATTAATATTCGAGTCGTTTTGTTGAAGAGGACATACTATATTATCAAGACTGCTTTCTGTCGTCAACCGTTCAGGGGATCTTTCGGAATCGTTTTCCTCGTGCGAAGATCGTGCATATGTGTGCTCAAATAATTCTGATGTTTTAGAACGAACAATTTTTTGAATATAAGTTTGTTGATTTCTCTGCCATGTTATAAGGTCCACAGGAGAAAGAAAAGTTGGACTCAGATTTAAACTAATATCTTCACTTCGAGTTTTGGCAAATTTATTTTCTTGGGAATGGGAATAAGCTGATGTAGAAGGAACTGACTGGATTGTTTTATGGTTGATTCGGTTTTGGGATTCTGTTTGTGGAAGTCGGTCCATGGTCGAATACATTTCTTCATAAAAACTTGGTAAGCAACTGTTTGGTTTACGTAATTGGTCCGAGAGACCCGGCTTAACTTGATCAAAATTCATATCTTCAATTTTATTTTGTGCTGAAAAAATAAAAACATTTTAGTATTCGTGATATTTTAAAAATTTATTTTTTAAATATAAAAATTTATGAAGAACTAAAATTTAAAATTAAATTTATAAATACAAATTCATTTTTAGACATTTTTATAAGTTAGTAAAATCAGTAAGATTTAAATTTTATAAAAAAATTTTATGAAACCGAAAACAGTTGGACAAAGAACGGACAATAAACAGCTTGCGCCGCCATTCGATGTATTTTGTATTAATTGTTATCAAATTTCTGTTGGTAACTGGACATGCAATATTTTTTTCTTTCTAATCTCAAAGACCAAGTTTTACAATCGTAAGCAAAATTCAAAAGATAACCTAGGTTAACCAATCAGAATAGTCAAGCTTTGACAAACAAGATCAAACTTTGCTAAGTCGAAAGAGCATTAAAATTAACGGAACATCTATTTTTTAAAGTCCTACTATAAACAATCGTTTGTGAGAAAATAAAGTTTCAAAGTTTGAATGCAATGCTACAACTAGTTTATACAACAGGAATCCAAAGATCTTTTAGCCAAGTTGGTACAGCGTCCGCAATTGAATGGAAGGTTCCATTCCCCAAAGTAAAATTCTTTTTTTTTTCCAGTTTTTTAATGAGAGAGAATATTGGCTTAAAACAAAGCGATTTACAAGAATCAAAGGTAATTTATGACTAAATATAAAAAAGCAAAGATAAAGGACGAAGATAACGAAGATAACAAAAAGATAATGTGTCCGAAGAAGAACAAAGAAGAAAAGCTTAGGGTTTTTAAGAAAAAAATCATGCGGAAGATTTTGGGTTTGATAAAAATTAATGAAGAACAATACAGAAGAACAACAAACAGTAAAATGGAACTAGAATTAGAAGAATTCATTAAATTCACTGGAAAAAGAACACATTAAAGCGATTAAATTTGGTTGGTTAGGGAATAGAGCAAAATAGAGGTCAGATAATGAGAGCCCAAGAATGAGATGACCAGAAGAAGTTAATAACGACCAAAAAATTATGAAGGTCAAGAATTGGAAAACGATAGCCCTAAATAGCATTGGACCATATTTGATTGAATTTTTGATATCATATTTCTTATATCTTAAAATATTGTTAGCAACCCTGGTCTACCAGGTCATTGACCCCACTAAACTGAAAATTACTAAATTGGAATTTTGATAGATCATTAAATTACATTCAGGTTAAACGTTGATTCCCAAATTTGAATTAAAAAAAAAGACATTTTTCTCGTTTGAAAAATAATACATCTAAATTCACCACAGATGATCATACCAAGCTTCGGGATATGTCAGAATTCCTATCACACGATTTTAACTTTTTCTGATTGAATAACGGTAAAAGGACACTTTTCTAAGCATACTAGAACAAAAATTTTGTAGGATTGTGCAAAAGTTTTCGAAAAAAATTGATTTTAAAAATGTAAAATTTACATGTATTTTAGATACATCTTTTAACACGGCTGCATGATTAGCCGTTGTTGTGCAAGGTGAAAAAATAAAGCAGGCCCGGAGGGCGCCGAAGAATGACAAAATCCCTGAAGAATGACAAGGACAGAACTCGAAGCCATAGAACTCGTCCGGGTATCGACCGCGACTAGCGTAGCGGAATGGCAATGCGAAGCGTTTAGCGCCGTAGGCGCTTTAATCTTCTTCATGTAGTGAGTGAATAACGGGCGTTAGAGATCTTGCATCAAAATATACGCTGACGCAGGTTTGGCCGCGTCGATCTGAGTGGTAATCGACCGCGACTGACAACAACATTAAAAGTATATCAAAGCACACGTACCGTCAATAAAATGAAGAGTAAGGGTTCTTGAGAGATACCAACCGTCATGCATCGGAGTGTATTATATTACATCTCCCTGCTTTTCGTAGTTTTAAAATGCCGTTATTTCGACGACTATTGCATAATCCTAAAAAATGTTTGTGTTAATATACTCAGAAAATTGTCCTCTTTCCAATGGTCAATGGGAAAAAGTTTAAATCGTGTGATAGGAATTCTGACAGTAACCCAAGCTTGTTATACCTATCAAATT
Organism: Cantharis rustica; assembly: GCA_911387805.1. Lineage (NCBI taxonomy): Eukaryota > Metazoa > Arthropoda > Insecta > Coleoptera > Cantharidae > Cantharis > Cantharis rustica. The sequence goes on from OU426883.1 coordinate 16,695,515, forward strand.
TCAAATATACTGAATATTTATAGATTTTTATATATGTTAGGGTCTCTTTAAATTTTTACATTATTAAAAATATTGAAAAAATAAAAGAAAATATGATATTTTCAATAATATCTGCTTTCTAGCTCATATTAAGCTAAAAGTGGTTCCTATCCTATATCCTACAATATTGATGTCGTAGTTTTATAATGATCACACTGTGAAAAATAAACCTCAATTTACCCAGGTGTGGTACCAGGGTTACACCATTTTGGTGTGAAAGTAGCGTTAAGGTAGTTGATTTGTTTTTAAATTTTTATTGGAATTCGCAGTGTCAAGAGTTAAAATTTCTTTTTCATCCCTAATTTTGCTATTTTAGTAAAAATATTTTACAAGGGCTGAAAGTTGGTTTTTGATAGAACACCGTGAGGTAAAAAAAGTGTCGCATTTATTTGCAAAAAAAATTTTACATTGATTATTTTATGAAAAGTGGAGTTTAAATTGATTTAAGTATTTTGAAAAATTTTAATTTTGAGATGCACCCTTGTAATTAGAAAAAATATCACAGCAATATATTTACGTTGTATCTAAAATTGTATTTTTTAGTTTTTATGTTATATTAAATATTATTTAAAAATATTTTATTTGTGAAAACTTGAAATATTTTTATAATAATATAATATAATATGAAGTATATGGATCAATATGACATAAATCCTACATCGATTATGTTTCCTAGGCAGTCATCTTGGCTTTGGTAAAATTGATGGCCAAGAAGAACTTATATGGTAATATTGTACAATAGCATTTATCGCTTCGAGTTATGTGATTCAAAATCAAAATCTTTGAAAATACATATATAAAATTCAGATATTTTATATATTTTTTTAGGCAAAAATAAGGTCGTAACCCAAAAATGACATAAAAGATGCTTTTAAATTATTTATAAAAAAATGTTTCCACTTAGTACATTTTTTATTAGAAATGCCCTAGGGACCATTTTCAAAAGTGCTTCACATTCTGATATAATTAATATCCAAGATGATCGATATTTTCAAAACATCACTTCAAGTAATTTTCTGAATCTATTAAATTTAGGAAAAAAGTTTTTGGTTCTTTAATTTCCAACAAAAAATCATTTTGTGAAATACAAAATTATAATATGGTAATATATTTCGTTTATTTGATACCAAATGATCCAATCTGGTTCTTCGATCATTTTTAAATAGTTTGAATTTTTTCATATTAAAAAATAATAATTCAACATTAATCTAAATTTTTGTTTTTACATTTTTCTGTTAATAATCATTTATTTGAGGCTGATATCATCAATGGTTTACATTTTATTAAAAATTTTACGTAGAACGCAGTTATTCTATAGCAAATAAATCAAATGTTACTCAAATAAATTTGTAATAATTGTGATTACTTAGCTATTCTTGATTCAAAAAAATTCTTTCAGTATTATGCACAAATTTTTCGAATTTTAGTTTTGCATATGATATTGAATGATTATAATTGTGTCTACTTGGATGGGATCATTTTTACACTTTACAAAATATTCAAAAAGTTGCATTTAAAAAAAATATTAATATTAAAATGTTAATAAATTAAAATTAAGTAAAAAAATTAAAACTAAAATGTTCTAACAATTCAAAAATATTTTACCAATGAAAATTGAGAAATCGCCGTCCTTCTGAGAATGAAAATTCCAAATACCAAATTTATCCAAATCTGCCTACTTGAAAACTTGAAAATATTGTCACTTGGTAGTATGAAAATCTTAAATCGGAAAAACCTAATATAAATATAAAATTTTAAAAAAGTTAAAGAAAATTTTCAAGATTTAAAAAATTTTAAAATTAAGTTAAAATTTAAAAAAAAATGTACTCACCAAGCTATCATCACTTTTCGAATAGTAATTTTTAATATTCACTTACAAAATTAAAAAAAAACATTTCACAATTTCTTAAGGATAGTAATAAATTAGCTACTGGCATGTAAGCAGACTAAGTGAATATTAGTAAGTTCTTTAATCGTCGCTCCCACTGGAATCACTACTAATTAGAAAACACACAGGACATTGAAAAATAAAAAAAAAATTATTAAATATACACAAAAAGCTGGACTAGGTTAATTTTTCACTTTCATTCAATAAGCACACTTTTCTCACAATGCATGAAAATTAATTACCTACAGTTGAAATGTATGACGCTTGACAGTTTTGGGGGGATATGTTAAACATGCGAACAGTGCCGGCCTTAGGATCGACACAGTGGAATCCACGTCCAAGGACACTAAGCATTGAGAGCGTCGTCGCTACAGGAAACGCCGGCAAATGCGTCTCTGCTCTCGGAGTTGAGCTCTCGGGCTCAACTCATCTAGCCTCCTGGGTCTACTGGGGCAATACACTATAAACCATTGGGCTCAGTTATTTAAAAAAATTATCTACTTATTTTTAAATGCTTAGCCCAATAAAGTAATACTGAAAAAATTTCAGTGCCTCAAGTACCAAACCCTCAACCTCAACTCTTCTTCTTAAGTTAGGTACTTCAAAATATTGAAGCCATCTCTTGTGATGTTTGTTAGAAGTCGATTCTAAACCACATAAAACATACTAAATACCTTATACTTAATTTTAAGAAAACTTCTAATCCTTCTGTATGTTTCTGAGCCAGGAGCATACTATATTTGAACTGGGCCATAGTACTAAAATATTTAGAATCAATTCATAATCCTCGCCTATGGTTCAAGTATCTGTGCTTTCCCATTTCTTCTATTTACTGACTTGATCTGCTACTGATTATTCACCTTATGGAAGATTAACTCTTAGTTGATATTGAATAGAAGAGGCAACGACATACAAACTTGTTATATATCTCTTTTGGTAGATGTTTCTTACTGTGATCTCAACAATTGTTACTTAACCTATTGTACGAGATTTACTAAACTAAATAAACACCCTGTAAAATTGTTTCAAAATTCTGTGACGTTAAGGATCCAAATAAATAATTTTCACCCTATAACTCCAAGCAACATTTAAAATTGTTTCGTCATCATATTTTTCTACATCCTGTAAAATCTTGCAACTGAATTTACAAAATTAAACTTGTACTTTGTTCTTAAACACTTGATATGTTTTGGAATTCTTAATCGCAACGGCTTTATCTGCAGTTTCTACCACGATGGAATTAAATTTCTATAGATAGCCATAACAGATTGTATATTACGCCAGGAATTTTAAATTCCTAAAGAATATTAAAAAGAGTATCTATAATAATCAAATTACTATTTGGTTAATGTAAATTAAATGCTATGTTTATATAGCAAATTCCTATTATTCGTAACACTTTGATAAATAATTTTTATATTTTGTATTATGATGACATAAATTACAAAGTATCATAGGTACATTCCAAAACAGAACTTTTATTATTTACGGTACAAAAAGTCATTTCGATTACAAAAATTCAAACTAAAATAGAATTTCCATATTTTCTTAGGTTCCGGTTACAGTAGTACTCAAGTGCTGTGACTATTAAGCAGAGATCCCTGGTTCTAACCCAAGTGAAGCAAGAACATTATTGTTTCTTTCTTCTCCGCAGGCAATGACAAACTACCTAGGTAATCTGCTTTGAAAACCCTTCATAAAATAAAGTAATTAGCCAAAACCCACCCTAGGTTCTAGCGCTACTATATATCTTTTTAGATCCTATTTTAATTCATCCCAGGATGAAGACCTCTTCAAGCTTTCCACTTCAATTTTGGATTTTTTTAATTTTTCCAACTAACCAATCTCGATTGTTGCAGCACCGTATTCCATTTATTGTCAGTTTGTGTTGCAGTGTTTCATGTTTAATCTCCGTCTGCATTCTAACGTCCTTGTTCTTCTTCTTTTACATTTCAAGGTCTAACCTAAAGCAAGTTTCGGTGACCATCGTTTCTTCAATCTCGCAACGTCTTTTCTGGCTTTCGATTTGTATATCAAGAGATATAATTTTATTTCTTTACCCAACTTTGCTTCAATTGTTATGGTGCTTGGTGATTTATCTCAAGTAGTTGTATGGTTCAATTCGTTCAAAATTAAATTTGAATCTATTTTTCTTCTATGTTTCAGTAAAATATTGAACAAAAAATATATGAATAACGAAATGATGGTAGCACCCATTTTATCCTTTAAGATGTTATTATTCTTTTTCTTCGTAACCCATTCTATAAAACTTTAAAAAAAAGTGATGTAATGCTTTTGGACTTGAAGTTAATCAATTAGAAGACCTAACTGTTCTAATAGATTGTATCTACTATTTTATATATTGCATTGTAACTTAAAAATTTAGTTTTCCAGAATCAATTAAATTATGAAATTCATCCCGTTGAATCAAGTTGAAACGGAAAATTTAACCTTTAATTAAAACAAAGCATCATTAAAAAATAAATTTGCATGAAGTCTTTGTAAAGTCTTATAGTCTCGTGAAGCCTATATGCAGCCTTGCAGAACCTTCAGGAAGTCTAATAAAATTTAAAGCGAGCTTTGTAAAGCCTCATGAAATCTTTGTGAAGTCTCAATAAGTCTTATATTTTTTTTGAAGTCTCTGAAGTCTTCTAAATTATTCTGCATACTTATTAGGCCGCTAAACTGAGTCCATTGTACTGCCACCAATCAAAAGCATCACTTCTCAAGCTATCTCAACTCTAGGATTAACTCTATTTCTAGCAAACGGAGTGTCACTAATTCTGGCCATGTCAAGTCAGAAGTCTTTCAAGATGATACCCTTTTAGTTGCTGCAATTTCCCATAGATTGTTTCTAAACAGCTTCAAATAATATGTTTAATGTTTATTAGAAGATGCTTTTATAGCTGCCCTTGCTTGTGTGCATTCAGTTTCTTTCATGCCCATCCTCTGGAATGAAGATTTAAAGTGCATTGTTTTAGGAGACTGCCTACAAATACAACTCGTCCGACAGAATATATAGAATAATCGGGATTGAGACCAGAATATAAACAATTCTTTAAATTATAATAGTTGAAGCTGTAATTTACAAATATAAATATTAAATTTTATGAATCATTCGAAATTTTGGTAAAAAAAGGTCTAAAAACTGTAAAAATATAATGCGTATACTGTATTGGCTGTTTTCGTGTGGTTGGTCCCGCCCATTGCAATCTTTTATACATAAAGCAGCTGCAATCAACATTTGGCACGTCACTACCGTCATTATTACGTGTAAAAAGTATACATATTTAAAATATAGTTTTAGCGAAAATATTCGCCCTAAATGACATTTTAAAAAATAACAAAAGTTGAGTAAAAACATCCCTGTAGGACGCCCGAATTCCAAAGGCACGGAGCTAAAACGGCAGGAAACTATCTTTTTAAATGAAACTCAGAAACGATTCCATTTTAAAAAAACATACCTAATGAGACATATATCGCGAAGGCATAGATCTTGAAGAACAGGGGTTCCTGATTTTAATTTAAAAAACTCTATTTTAACATAAAATTATTGAATTATTGTTCATCGTTGTAATTCTTAGCCCCAAATGCAGTCTTGAATCAGCTGTAACTATTTACGTAGGTTACACGCACCATTAATAGAATCAAGATAAATCCATCTACTTCGAACAATTAGGTATTTCTTGGAAGACACATCAAATCTTTTCCAATCAATATTAATATTTGATCAATCAATTCCAATCAATATTTGATGGCATGGCGCATCGCGTCTGATAGACGCGCGAGTACCAGAATATACTGTAATGGTATTTGATTAAGTTTTATAATTAACCAAACCCTTTACTAAACTTTTTTAGTTACCTCGGGTAGTTCTTAATGCGGTGGAACAATCTGACCTCAGGAGCGAATTCCAGTGACGATTTCGTCTTCGTTGTCAATTAAAAAAAATTGTTCTCCAAAATAACCACTATCCAATTCGTTTATAATTTAATTTTAAAAGTTATATTTGCATCGATGATCGAACTTATAATTTTAACTTTTCAAATCCAGTGTGGTATCTTCTCGACCATATTCCGCTCTTACCAATTTCAATTTTAAATTTCTTTCTGAATATTATAATTTACCCAATTAATGTCAACTTCCAAAATACTCCTTCAACAATTCTTTCCAAATATATAATATTTGCAAAAATACACTCATCAAATATCTTAGAACCAAAACCAATTAGAACCAAAACCCGCACAACCGGCTCGTGCGGCTATTTTTGGCAAAAATTAATCATTTTCTTTTCTATTCTTCTCCTTGCACTTTTTAAATTAACCAACTTTCAAAATTGAAATTTTCAAAATTAACAATTAAGCACAGGGTGGGTCAAAATCGTTTTGTTTCTTGACAATACATAGGTATTAGTTACATAGAAAAATAATTTAGAACATATTTCTTATAGAACAGGAAGAATCCTCAACGCTAAATTTGAAAGAACTTTTAACAACTTATACCGCAAGAAAAGCTAGAAAAGTTAAAATTAAATTAAAAATTAATAATTTTTTTTAATAAAAATATGTAAAGTCAGTATTTCTTGAAATATAAAACATATTTTTTTAATTTTACTCCCCAGCACAGTGTTGCTATTTAAATGGGGAGGGGGGGGGGGGGGCGCACTGATAAAATTTTGCCTAGACCGTAAAATATCCTAGCGCCGGCTCTGCATTTATAACAACCAAAATATGCACCAACTTGAATGCCAGTGTTGCAATAGGAAAAAAGCAAATGTCAGTATCGCAATACTAAATAAAAAAATGCTATTATCACATGAAGAAAGAAAATAAATTCCCGTGTCGCAATATTGTGCTGTATTAGTTTACTGAGTGAGTATTTTAAACACGAGCAGGTAAGCGAGTGCACCAATCTATTATATAACATGATTATATAACATCATTTTTTCACGAATGGTCCAACCCGACAATCTTATTCTCCCAATAAAAATTTGTGATTGTGAATTACTTAATTTGCAAAACAAAGTAATAAAATCATCTTATACACCAATTCATTTTTTTGTTTCCAATTTTTACAATTGTAATAGCCCTGAGACGAGAGAAATGTTTGAAAATAATATTTCACAAAAGCTGAAGGAAATTCTATGAAAATATTTCCCGAAGAGAAATTCCACGTGAAATTTGCACAATTTCTGAGGCTGTTTAAAAGATAGTAACTCTCATGTGGTGAAACAGCTCCCTGGACTTGACTATCTTCTAAATAGCCCCAGAAATCGAAAACATTTCACTCGGAAAATATTTTCATCAAATTTCCCTCAGCTTTCGGCTTCCTGAAATGCATATATTTAAATATTTCCCTTGTGTAAGTCCGGAAATTTTCCTAGACACTAGAAAAAACCACTGTGTTAAAATAACCAATATTTTACTAGTATTAACCGTTAATATATGGCGGATGTGATGGAACGTGTGGCGCGGCTAAAGTGGAGTTAGACCGAGCACGTGGGAAGGCAAGACTGTAATAAATGAACACCAAGGATAGTAAACTGGAAGCCAAGAAGAACCAAAAGAAGCAGCGGCAGACCCCAAAAAAGATGGCTCGACGATTTAAAGAAGGTGGTAAGGTTGGGAGTGGCTGAGGAAGGCGCGAAATAGAGAGGTTTGGGATGAAATGGGAGAGACCTATGTTCAGGAGTGGACTAATACAGGCTGATAAAGAAGAAGAAGAGATATGGCGATTATGTAACAGTGGAATTAATTGAGTAACAAAAACACCAGTTTATAACCAGGGTATTCATTAAGTGGCAAAAGCAGTGGAAAATAAGTATAAGCAATATTTTAGTTTGGTGTTCATATGATAATTATGTAACTGTGGTATTAATTGAGTATAATAAACACCGAGCAAGCTAGCAGTTAGTGTGTTGGGTTCCTATATTTGAGTCGTGGGTTTTATCTTTGACCAAGTATACCTGACATTACAACCGAGTTTTTCTCACAAGATACTAGCGATGTGAGGCAGAGGTGGAACTACCGAGTACTCAATCTTTAAAAAAAAAATTTATATTATTGAAAATATAATATGTTGTAGCAAGAAAAAACGATTTTGATTAATAATTTCTTTAAAATGTTGATAATTTCAGTATTTTTTATTCTATTAATATAATTTTTTTGTTTATTTTCAAATTTTGTGTGATATAGGTTTTTTATTTTTATTTGTTTTTATCTTGTTACAAAAACAGGGCCTCGGCCCTCAAATTTGCACACGGGCCCCTCAAGTGCTTGTTACGCCACTGAGTTGAGGTATTATATGTCTAATATAAAAACATCGCTATATCACCGTGATATAGCGGTGCAAAACAACCAGTTTATAACCAAGGTATTAAAATAACCAATATTTTACTTGAGCGTTAATATAGTGATTATATAACCTTGTTGTGTTTTGATCGTATTTACTGGTTATTGTATGCTGAAAGATTGTAAAATTCGTTGATGTTAATAAAAAAAATGTATATGTATATACTAAAATCTCTTTAAAGAAATGTAATAAATTTAAAGCAGTTTGAATATTTTTATAGGCAATCAACTTTTAAACGTATAAATGAAAAACGAAATGGAAAAAAACGTTGAGAAATACCCAAAAGAAAATTTTAGTAGGTACAGTTTAGGTTATACATGAAAAATATGATATTATGGGGTTGAAATGAAATAAATGATATAAACGACTTGAATTAAAATCACAAAAGAAAACTTTAGAAAAGGAAGCGAACCGCGAAGTAGGCAATCTTGTCCTGAGAGTTATGTTATCCATAATTTTAAAGTTGACTCGTGGGTGCTGAAGTATCGCATATGTGAAAGAAAATACCGCATTCTTCCGTTCAACGCTGTTCTGTTTCGATGTATTTATGACTTGCATCACTGTGTAAAATGCAAACGGATTCCGTTTGCTCCCCAAAATGACAATACTATGAAGAAATGTGTTATTTATGACACTCGGTAAAACGAACCAATTTTTATTTTCACTAAGTATAGGAGAGCGCACGGTTCGAGTCGTGAATTGAAAGGAATAGTGTTAATTTATTTAAATTTGCCGTCTGAACAAAATAAAAAAAAAACCTCCCTTATTGCGAATCTCACAAATTTATATTTTTTCTTATCGTACAATATACAGAAACGGAAACAAAAGTTCGAGTGTTGCTATTATGATTTCAGATCTTGAAGCAGCGATATCTATTCTTAATCACCCTATATGAGACTATAAATATTGTTTTACGAACTCCAAAAACTCGAGCGATTACTATAAGAAATACAATAACTTACAAGAAACAAAAATTAAGTGCATTATCTATTGTTCAAGATGACTTCACATTAGCATATCTAGATATATTTATTATACCAATGTTTTCTTTTCTAAATGCGAATGCGTTATTGTCATTATTATCCAAGTAAATTTTCTAAAAAAAATCCATAATAATGAATTGAAAAAATTATATGTAATTATAAAAACAACCATACAATGCATTTTTATGAAAACTAATGCGCAAGGGTGTATTAACGAGATTTAATTTTTTTACGATATATTGATTTTTTTATGCAAAAAATTACGCGCCTTTCCGGCTAGAAAATTTTTAGTCCAGTTAACATTTTTCAAAAACCAATCCATTTCCTAAAATAAATAATTAAAATTAAGGTTAAACTTTCAGTATATTTAGTCATTTCGAAATTTCACTTTGGGTATTACGACAAATAAATATCATAAATAAAATTATATACTTGTGGCTAGAATTCCAGTAGAATTCCTTGCAATTTTTTAAAAAATTAAAAAATTATTGACGTGTTTACCTCCTACTGTCACAAAATATCCCTAAAATTATAAATTGGATTTGAACGATATTTTCAAGCTAACTGCAATAATTAAAAAAATTTTAATTCAAATTTTACAGGTGAATTATTTCACTGTCCCTCACGAATTCACAACTCAAAGAACCGTGCTAAGTGTATATTTGGTACATCACATGATTAAAAAAACAGGGCGTAGTCCTAGATGAAGGAGAAGAAGAAGTTACAGTTTTTAGCTGATAAGTTAAGTTTTGAGTATACACTTAGTGCACACTAAATTTACTTTTGACTAATAGAAATTAGTAAAGTATGTATCAAATGTTACTTAAATACCTATCCAAATCCCATGGATCAGAATACCCAAGTTAGAGCCGAAGGCCTAACACATGGGTACTTTAACTCCCGATTAGTGCGGTAGTTTCTGCATGCATGGAAAGCACGCATACCAATTTAAATTGGGGTGCAAGCCCCTCCCCATTCTTGGTGATAGTCGAGTCACTTTCCAAGCTCTACCATCTATGCAGGATGGTACCAGAGTTGAAATGCACTAAACTCACATGGGAAGGATCAGATCTTAGGACCACTTTGCCAGCATTTGGTCAATTACAGCCCCTGCCAAGCCAAACACAAGAAGAACAGAGATCAATTTCCCTGGGGCAACCCGTCTCCCGCGGTATCAGTTATTATATGGTCATCCTTCCGACAACTAGGAGTATTTACCACCCAATGATGTCTACCAATATGGGTTACTTGCAACCAGCCATTAGTCAGCTATACCTCTTGGTCATGCAGATTTGCTAAATTCTTAGGTTTCTGTGCCTGAATTTTAGTAAGCTGAATTTTAGTTTTCGGCAGGATTACTCCTCGTTCATACCTCCGTCACCCAACAAACTTACTAAGCACAACCTGAGCGCCTAGACAGCAGCAAAGTCCGGCAAACAGCAGAAAGCTTCTTCCTCAACCAGCCATCTCAAACCTTTAGCCTGGTCTCCAATCTTAAAGTCCCTTTTCACATCTGCAGTCCTCGGAGTCAGTCGGAAGCTATTAAGACTTCGCATCGCTACTCCAAGAGTCTAGGATCTCTACAGCAAGAACTGAGAAATCATAACGATCTTTTATGGATTTACAATTATTATGTTTTAAGGTTTCAGCTGTCGTTGCTGTAAAATTCACTTTGGATGCATTTGAGTCAAGATATCTACGAATATCGCATTCCATATCAAAGCTCTTCCTTACCGCTACAGGACCAAAATCACATAATCTGATCTGCAACCTATAAAGGTATTAAACTTTATTAAATTTCTCAAATTGAGAATTGTAGTCTGCAGTCTCTAAATTAATAATATCTACTTAATTCGCACTTCAAAAAAAAGTCTTTCTCTCCAGTCCTTCAGTGTTAAAAAAATATTTCATACGAATGTAGATTTATAGCTAGAAAAATAGTTATTTTAATTTTTTATTACTCTATATTAGAAAAAAGAAAAAGAATTTTTATATAATATCTACTTGCTTATGAAATTATTGATAACAATTAGTAATTATCGGCGATAATTAAATAATCAAGTTACTACTAAAAATTTTTAAATAATTATTAATTTATTGATTTCGATCTCGCATTAAAAAAAAATAATGTAGATAAAAAAATGAATAGTATTTTTTATAAACAATACAACAACACTGAGTCACGAATTTAACTATAGTACTTAAAGGTAAAGGTTAACTTTCGACAAAATATCAACAAGTCAATTTTACAGATAATAAAGTTTCATAAAAATCAAATTTTATTGTTTTTATTTCCGCTAATAGCTTTCGAAAAATTGAAAATTTAAAATGCGACGTCGCCGTCATTTAGACCGCTACACGATAGTCAAATAGGCCCTTGCTAATGCAAAAATGCAAGAATTTTTAAACAGATATTTTTTATAAACTGATCCTTATTCTTATTTTCTCCCAAATTTTATTTATTTAATAATTATTTTTAATATGCACAATTTAATTAATTAGTTTCAAGTTATGAAATTTATGAAAGAAGAAAAAGTTACGAAGATGAGAATATTTAGAATATTTAAAATATACTTTATAATTTCTAAAATATTAATTTTAAAATATATCTAAATAAAATAAAAAACTAAAAAATTGTATTAATTTCAATTTCTACGGTTAGAATTTTGTGCATGCTAGTAATTTTTCCCTAATCGTGCACAATATTTTGATTATAATTCTCATATTATTAGATATTAAAATTTTTATTGGCCTATATAATTAAAATTAAGGTAGATGTTACTCTTAAAAGTTCAAAAACAAAATGGCACTTTTAAGAAACCAATTGTTACTTCTGACATTTTGTCAGACCCTTAGGCAACCCTTGGGGTGGCCTAATGACAGATTAGTTTCGCACTTACCTTTACGAGGCAGCGAAAACTAAGCGTGCAATACTAATTTATTGAGATAAAATTACATTTTTGGACTTAAGAATAACAAGTAATAATAATTACAAGTAATAAAAAGTAATAGTAATGTTACAAAGTAATTTAAATGCTTCTCCTTTATTTACGCATTGAGAAATGATCATTGATGTTGTAAATTTTACATTTCCCATCAATCAGTCCTGCTTTACTAGGAATATATTTTAGAGTCCATTAATAGATTATGGCTGTCATATGCAACAAAAGTAATTAAATTTTAATGTTATTTTTAAGGTTAGTTTGTTACTTTTTGTAACTTTCGACCAGATATCCGTCTAGGAAGAAGAAATTTTCACAAAACAATTTTTATAAAATAATTTGCGATAATATACATATGGTGTATTTATATATTGTGATAACTTAAACATTTTAGTTTCTAAAAAGTGTTTGTGCATTTTTTGGTTTATTCTAAAAAATTTGATATAATTTTTATAAATTTTATGATAATTAAATTTTTTTACTGAAGTACCTACATGCATGTAAACAATAATTCTTGTTTGAAATAATTTTATAATTACGGCAATAATACACTTGATTAGTATTGAATGGGCATTATATAGTTCATCAATTTGAAAATTAAAAAAATGCCAACAATCCGCCAGCATCAATGCGTTATTACGGTAAATACTTATATAATCTGATCTTTTATAATGGGTCAGTTATAATGAAAAGGGGTGAGTTATCAAGCGTTCGTTCGGCTGTCCACTGTCAATGGACATAGGGGCGCTTCTTTATTCTGTTGGATACATTTACATGTATTTGCATTAGATGATCGCAGGCCATTTATTAACGATGTTGAGCCATGCCACTGAAAGATTACCCTGTCACTCAGTTAGACCCACATTTCTCATGCTATTCTTTTAAAATTTGGGTGTAAGCATATTTTAAGCTCGCTCTAATCATTATTTTATACAGATCAGTTTCAACGTAAAATTATTCTCATGGTTTCAAGTTTTACAAAATTTATTTCCAAATGCCTTCAAAATCCAATATTTGAATTTCGGATTCGTGAATTCGCGAAAAAAGCTCTGATTGGTCAAGTTTTTATACCAACCTAAAAAAAAAGTCGAATTTAAACCAATCACTTAAATTTACAAATAAGAAATTTTAGCTTAAATCCATTTAGTGTCAAAAAATTGTTTATGATCCAATTTCAGTTACTCGCAAAACTACGAATAAAAATAAAATTGAAGCTGTGTTTCTCAGGTGTGCCATAATAACTGAGTGACAAAATACAATGTGAATCTGCTAATTGCTTTGTTAATGACACTGGTGCTAAGCAATAAAAGTTGGGGGTACTATTATATAATGAACCGTCAATTTGTTACTAGGGTAGAATTGATGGGTGAGTTACTGTTAAGTTTTTATAGCCGGTGACAAAAGCATTCTGTAATCCTTGTTTTACGAACGTATTAAGGCGTGATTACAAGTTATACCACCGTTTAATGAAATATTGGAGATTACAGCAATTCTTACCAAACTTACAGCGAACAAAGTTGTTCGATATGTGACAAAAATACTGAAGCTTTTTCATTTTCCTTTGCCCAACCTTGCGATACTAATTCCGTTAAAATTGTTTTAATAAATAAAAAGTTGTACCTCGGTTTTAAGCGTAGAATTAATTGATTTAGGTGTAACTTAATTTAAATAGGCCTTCTGATACAGCAATATAATTAAAAATTACTCAAGATGAAAATTACATTTCCGCGTAAGTCGCACGGTTTTGAGCTTTTCTTTTGTATGCAACAAAGAAGCAGCTTAACCGTGATCCGAATGTAATACATTTTTAACCAGTGAACAACAAACAATAAAATACCAATAAAGGACTAAATTTTTATACGGTGTAAAATTTTGAAACTTGTTGCTGTTTAAAAACTATTTTGTTGATTTATTGATAATTAAGAGCCATCTTTTATAGTTTAACAAACTGTTAAAAAAATTTAAACGTAAAACTCACAACCATTAATTTTAGTGCTTAATGGGCCAATGACTTATTTAGTATATTTTATTGATATTGCTTTCGAGATCTCGATGCTTAATTCTTTACTAATTAGTCCAATATAAAGGAAAAAAGTCATATCTTAAGGGGTAATCCTAGTATAAAATTAAAAAAAAAAAAGTCTGAAAATTCCATGTCAAAATTCGCAAATATTTTTAATTAATTCAAAAATAATCCCCCAATCCATAATCTTTTAAACGAAAAGTTTTACAGACTCCTGTTTCCTGATAACAAATTTAGTTTAAAATTTTTGAAAAAATAATCGATTGCAAATAAAAACTGTAATTGATTGTTGATTTTGTGCTTTATTTAAAACGTATATTGTTTTTACATCAATATTTTCCTAATTTCTGGCTTGATATCCATATTTTAAAAATTACGCATGTTAAACAAATGAAACAAGACGATCACATATCGTCATAATTTTTACTAAATAAACAATTAATCGTCAATAAAACGATTAACTAATACACATATTATGCATGTTTACAAATTGTGACGATACATAATTGTTTTTTTTTTCATGATTAAAACAAAACTTTGACTTTTTTAACATTTCTTTACTTAAATAAGTCCATAACTCAAAAACCTTTCATTTTACGATTAAAAGTTTATAAACAATTCCACGCTTTAAAAAAAAAACTTCAACACTAATACATACAAATCTATAATTTCGGTTCTATTGCCATAGAGCAGCGGTTCCCAAATAGGGTTCCGCAAAAAGATCCAAGGGTTCCTCCAAAAAAAATTTCAAAATGGCGTAAAAATAAATTTTGCCGCTTAAAATGTTTTTTAACTTTTTTCCATTCCATCCGATGGCAATCCATTCATGGAATGCCAACGTCCAGTCGAATTATCTGCTGTAGATTTCGAAAATCCAATTAAAATTAGGTGCGATTTCCAATTTATTGAAACGTAAATTTAAAGAGGTTCCGCTTGGCGTATTTTGGAATGAACTGCGCGAGGAATATCCGGAGTTGTCCAAACGTGCAAACAGTATTTTGCTACCATTTACGACAGGGGCGGTTCTACCATAGGAACTGCAGAGCTGCAGAACCGCCAAATATCAGAATAAAGTGTACCAAATTAATTATTACTTATTAGTATAACCACCACATTTCAAATTATTTCAATAATTGAAGACTAATCAATTTTGGTTTCAAAGCGCGCTTCTTATATTGCCTTGAGTTATAAGTACTTTTATCAGCAGTCAAATAAGTACTGTAATAATTAATACAAGTCCGTTACGCTTTCGAAATCACTGTTTAACTTCGATGTGCTGGAAATTATTCTGAACATATGAAATGACGCGAGCTATCGGGTGGAATCGTATCCATACCAGTATACATCGTGGTGTTAGGACAATCCTAACACCACGGTATACACTACAAATTGAGCTGCATCTTATGCAGAATTACATGCCGTATTTTTGTAATATAATTTAAAATTTGACTTATGAAAACAACTAGTAAGTTAATTTTTGTTCATTAATTGTTCAACAACATGGTTAAACAATAAAATGCAATAGTTTAATACTCGTAATATAGTGTAATTTGAAAATTTAGTACAAATTTTAATTTTACCAAGTTTCTTATAAATACTATTATCAAAATAGAAGTAAAATTATTTTTTGGCAGATCCTATATTAGAAATTCAAAATGAAATTACGTTTAATTATTAATATCAATAAAATTAAAATTATGTAGGTTTTTTCTACAATAATAATGTTTATTATTAAACTCGCAGATTACAAGATATAGGAACAACCCACCAAATGTACAACCGTTCTGCTCATATTTCAGCTCTGGTTTTACGAACATATACGATTTTATTTTAAACACATCTTGCGTTATGAACTTTAATTGAAATTATGAATATCGAAGATAGTATTTTATACCTACTAGTACATAAAATAAATGCTTATGAATATTAAATGAAGAAAAAATAAAATGAAATATTACTAATATTTTTAACACAACTTCTCTCATAAGCTGTACTTAATAAAATTTTTTCGAAAATTAGTTAGGATTGCAATTTATTGTAAAAATGTAAAATCATATAAAGTAATACATTCTAGATAAGTGTTGTACGTTTAATATTTAGAAATGTGCAATATGTAAATTTATTTTTTGAGATTGCCATTTTCTGATATCTTGCCATTTTTATAATGCAGAACACCCAAGAATATTTTTCACGAGCCGCCACTGATTTACGAGCACATACAAGTGTGAGACTGAATTCTCATTATATTCAGGAACAAAAACAAAGTATCGAAATATCGAAATCCAGCTTTCAGAAATCAAACTAAATATTAAAAGAATTTGTTAGGAGAAAACAAAATGTCATACTTCTTGCTAATAATAATTGTAATAATTTACAATTCTATAATAAATAATTTTTATACTTGTATTTACTTGGTCACTGAAGGAGAGGGAGGTTAGTGTGCATGCACAACATTGTATGCAATAAACAAATCGGCTTGGGGTTCCGCCAAATTTTTTACATCACCCAAGGGTTCCACGGCCAAAACTAATTGGGAACCGCTGCCATAGAGCTTTAATTAAAAATTTTTCTCAGAAAAGTGTCTTCACTTCGATTTGATTGTGGCGATTCCATCTTGTTTCGGAAATAATCCTTACAATTTATCCCCTACAATCAGTGCTATCGCTAAGAGTTTGCTAAGAGGTAGCAAGTGATGCAACTTAACTAGAGCCCCACAGGATTCTGCTAGCAAACTTTTTTTGTCAAAAACAGAAGGGCGGTAACTATATGTCCTCCGAAACATAAAAACAGCGTTAAAAAAAATTTCGGCACACCTGGAATTCCATTCTAGAGAAATTCTAATGAAAGCATTTTGTTAAAATGCATGCTGTTACCAAACAATTTATTATTGGGGAGAGTACGATAACCTTCACTCGAAATTAAAAATTTTTGTACTAAAATTATGGCAATTGAGAGAGCAAATCACAAAATATAAACATTAAATTTTGTGCTTCATTCAAAAGCGTAGATAAAAAAGCCCAAAAACGGTAAATTTAAAATATGTATACTATATTGGCTGTTTTGATAAAGTAAGCCCCGTCCACTAAGTTACTTTAATTTGTATAAGTGTTTCTTCTTTGTATAATTTGCTGTTTTGTACTGCCCCCCCCCCCTAAACAAACTACACAGCATAGCCATCAGCCCTCTCGAAAAACTTGAGACACTAACCGACAGTCTGGAGACGCAATGCAAGCCTAAAATTGACGTCGCCATTCCCAAACCCACCACAAAAATTGACGCGGATGTTTGGGAATGGTTGAAAGTGAGCACAGAATCTGACAATTTGCCAGATTTGCAAGTATCTCCCATTAAAAGGTACACCAAAAAAGAAAAAAGCACTCGGACCCGTCGGTATTTAAACGACAGGAGTGGCAGCAGTCTCGTCCATCTTCAATACCGAACTGTATTTTATTTTCTATGTCGTTGGAAAATGAGCGAAGTCACCATGTTGCAAAAACCTGGACATAATCCTCGCAACCCCGTTTTGTACAGACCGATCAGCATGCTACTCTCTCTCGGCAAACTTGCCGAGGTTATCCTTTCCAGACTAAATATGGCCTTGAAGGAAAATCAATAGATTCCAAACGAACAGTTTAGTTTTCGCTCAGGGCACTCTATAACGTTGCAGGTGCTGAGACTAGTAGAGCACATTACTTTCCACTGGAACAAAAACCAGGCAAAGAAAGAAGTGTTCCTCGATGTCGCAAAAGCTTTAACAACGTGTAGCATCAATGTCTCATCTACAAAATGTTAAAGAGCGGCATCGACCCAGCACTTCCCATACAACTCTTGATGTACGCGACCAATACCACGTATGTCGCGAGCTTACTCCTGCCTAAGCAGATTCTCCACCGACCCCAAACCGTTCTGAACGGTCTAGAAGTATAGTGTTGTACTTGGGGTATAGATGTCAAGCCAAGAAAAAGTACGGCGACATTTGTATTTCTCGAGAACGACGGGAGTCACCCACAAATGGACACATCTGCAAGGATTTATTAGTAAAGTTAACGATGTTCGGCACCGATATTCTCTGGAATGAAACTTCCAAATATCTTGGGGAAACATTGGACCGGGAATTGGACCAAAGCTTCCGATAAATCAAAGGGTGCCATAGCTGCGTTGAGACCACTGCTTAATTGGAATTCAAAATTAATTGTCAAAAACGGTATGATGTTGGTGATGACCATGATCAGGCCAATTATTACATATGCTGCTCCAGTATTCTGCTACGCGACACAAAGTCACATAAAACAGCTCCAGGTTGTGTAGAACCTGTCAACTTGCCCAATGGCAAGTTTCTAATAAACGGCTGCAGGAGGACTTTAAACTGGAGTCCATCAAAGAGTTTATTCAGAATCAAAAAAACTCTACGAAGCCGCGGGTACCTCCAACAACCCCATAGACCGAGACCTAGAAAATTACCAAATTGACGACTATTTAAGGTATAAGAAGCCCAAAGCAATCATGCAGCTAACCCCACCACCAAGTAGATAAACAATTGAATTAATTTTAATTTGTTTCAGGTACACATCTAACGACGAGACCAAAAGCACCTAAGAATTCAAAAAGGGTAAAAACCCAGAAACTACGAGATGGACCAAATTGTGCTTGAGATGGGACATCGTGTGCTGTGCAATGTCCAAAAACCTCCTTCATCCGACCTAAGCCAAATTCGTCACTTTCGGTCACTAAAAACACGGTTAGTACGTAATCTCGACGCAATTTCTTAAATTTTCTCAAGTTTTTCACCCCACAAGGAACTTCAAGCATGGCCGTCCTAGCTAGAGCCAGGTACGTGCCGCGCTAAAGCAATCCGTAAACCGCGACTTCAAAGTCTGGCGTCCACGGTAGGGGCAAGGCTCCTATCCAGAACACCCAAAAAAAGGCAGCGGTGACAGAGCAAACCCCGAAGTCGGTCGCTTAACATAATACTTGGTAAAACCAGACAAATGGCAAAGCGCATCCGGCTCAACATAGGGACGCTCTGTACAAAATACGGACACTCAAAATTAGCCAAAAAAGCTAAATTTTATATCGGGTCATCATTGTGTGAATAGAAAAATAAGAAATGCATATTATTTTATTTAGTTCAAGTAAATGATAAAAGTTTAAGTTATAAAAAAATATTATTTTCGATATTGTTTGTGTAAAAATAAATTTAAAAAAATTAACTAAAAAAGATATTCTTGATATTTTGAAAGAATTCTCTGAAAGTTCAGAAGATGATTACAAGACAGATAATAAATTGAATTAACCCTTATTGGGCTGGGTAGTATTTAAGCACTTTAAGTGCTAGCCTGCGACCGCGCTCCGAGAACAATTATAGCGATTTTAAAATTTCCGCTCTTTTTGAATCATTTTACTCAAAAACTTTATGTAAAAAAGTAATCGACGTTTAATTAAATTGAGATTTTATTGTATGAGGGCTTTTCACCTAAATTTTTTTAATTCAATTGCAAGCAAGCAGTTCTTAATACTAATTATATGTATGGATACATAATATAGCTTAACGTGGAATCCAAACCACGACCTAAATAATTGGAGATTTGCTATTCGCCATGAAGAGATTTAGTAAGATTTTATTTTATATTACTTGATAGAATTAGTTTCAAATCGTACTAACGTACATATAAATTGTGGTCGATCATAAACCGAAATGTTCAAACTGGATTGCCGAGCGTTATCTTGGATGACATAACAATTCGAAAGTTTAATTACACAGTTCACTACTGCCCTGTTCATTACTGCAATTTGATGATGAGATATTACAGATGTGCTTTCGCACTGATTAGTGATTATTAAACGAATAAATAACTTACTGGGTTTTATTAAGAGTAACAGTGTAATCGATAAAATGTAATAGGTTTTTGTTATAATTGCGTTATAACCAGTGCCGGATTTACAGTTTTCCTAAGTATAGGCAATTTCACTTTTTGCCACCCTTCCCCCCTTCCTACCTATCTTAATCATTCATTCGTATCTATTTACTTTATTTTAATATATAAATTATTAACTTCTAAAATATAATAAATTAAAAAGTCTTTAATTGAACAAGTTAATTAAACATTAATAACATTTAATATTTGTTATTGAGCTTTCAGCGAAAGTTATTGCTTTCATCAGAATTTATTTGTGTATTATTAATATATAAATAAATCCTGATGAAAGCGATGAAAGATCAATAATGAGAGAGCGATTAAGTAATAATGTTGATTCGTGTTTCTCTGCAGTTCTGATCTACGGGGTGCCTATATGAGACGCAAACGTCAGAGAGGGCGCTCCCAAAACCCGCAAGAACGCCGAACTGCTCCAGAGCGTCCAGAGAAAGATAGCACTGAGAATAGCTAGAGCGTACAGAACTGTGTCGACGAACGCCTTGCACTTGGTGGCAACGCAAGTTCCCACAGATTTCATTGTCAAGAAGAGCAAGGCAAAGTGCGACAAATTGCCACTAACCCCAGCTGAATTGCGTAGTGATTCGATTAAATCGTGGCAGAGACATCAGAGGTGAGACGTCAGCACGATGGATCGATGAACGATTATTTGTGTGCCCTCGCTGGAGTGTACTTAGAAGGGAGGCTAAGAAGTCAACAGGAGTCTTCCTATCG
The DNA here is from genome assembly GCA_911387805.1 of Cantharis rustica. Lineage (NCBI taxonomy): Eukaryota > Metazoa > Arthropoda > Insecta > Coleoptera > Cantharidae > Cantharis > Cantharis rustica. Next base: position 16,716,388 of record OU426883.1, read on the forward strand.
CCTGAAAATCTTGTGGGAACGATGCTGGCTTTCCCGAAAAGCTGGGAAGCGCTTGACATTCGCCATGGAGTGATCGCGGTAAAGGAGAAAGACCAAACATTCAACAACAATGAAGCAAGTGCTATACGGAAGGAATCTTGAAAGACAAATCCCGATAGCACAGAAGTGGGATTTTAATAGATATGAATCCCACACTACCTCCCAAACCAACTGTTAACCAAAAAAGGTTTCTCTGCAGTGTTAGAAAAAACGTGACTAAAAAATGTACACATTTTTGAACCAAAAGACCGAGCTTTTTCTATGAGTCTATGTGTTGAAAGTTCCCACTCTAGATTTTGTTGAAGTTCACATATTATGCATCATTCTCTCTAATTAAGTTCTCAGCCTATCAAAGATGACCAAAAAAATGTTTACTCTAAAAGAATCTCTGAAGGTTGTTTCAATTTCGTTTGATGTTTTGTCTGTAAATTTTTTTGTCGCCCTGATATTTTATTTAGCATTCCCAAAATACGACCATAAATGCTGTTTCAGTTTAAAGTTTTTCCAATTTGAGGCGAATTCTCTTTGCTTTCTAGACGGTTTACTAAAGCAAGCGAACGCCCTCTGAAATCTGCCGCCCTTGGGCGACTGCATCCCCTAAAGCGCGACCTATTGTCTGATCCAGGCACTGATTATAACCTCTTTTCTTTGAAAATATAAAATGTAATGTAAATATAAAATAAATGGTAACTATTTAAGATGCAATAGTTTAGTTTAAAAAACATAGAACGGAATACTATTTTTATTTATTAATATCATTTTTGATATATTAATGACCAATCTATTTAAGTATGCAAATCTAAACTTTTACATTTTTACATATTCAAGATAAAATATTTGTTTTGTTACTCATACATACTCAACATTTAACATTTATCACTTAACACTTAACATTTAACATTTATCATTTTCATTTAACATTTAAGGGTCCCGATACATACTGAGCCCATTTAACATTTAACATTTAGCACGTGTTGACAGTTATTCAATATTTGTTTTTCAATATTTCAGTAAATATTAGTGAAATTTTTATTTGTGTGAATATCAGTTTGTCTTGTGTAATGAAAAAAGTAAAAGATATTGCTGTTGTAACGAATTACTACTATTAATATTAAAAAATACTCGCAAAATAAACGATAAATTTTCGCACGCAGTTAGACTTGCGCAGTGTGAACAAAATTTCTTAAATGTTAAATGATAGATGAAAGTTGGTTATCTCTTAAATGATAAGTGATAAATGTTAAATGTTAAATGAGGAGTATAAATGCTTATACACAATTCCTATTGTTTATCTTCTTAAATGATAAATGTTAAATGTTAAGTGTTAAATGATAAATGTTAAATGTTGAGTATAAATCGACCATTATACGTCAATATAAAAAGACGCAAAACTATGTATATGGCAACCTTTGCCCCCAACTAAAGCTTCGACTGCAACCCATATTACACCAACATTCTAGTAGAAAAATATCTATTATAAAAAATAATCTTTTTTCCAAAATTATCTTTTTCCACAAATATCTCTTCTGCACAATTCAGCAAGTTACTTTCTTAAATTCTAGAAGTATCTTTAATTTACAGATTGCTGCTTTTTGTAGAATCAAAGTAGCCCAACAAATTTGCTACCCAAAAAAATGCTCGGTCAAAAATTGCAGATAATATTTTCACTATCAACTTTGCCTTCACAAATACCATCAAATAAAGTAAAGAGCATTATAAAATAATTGCTAAGTTTCAAACTAATATTTAAAATTTAGAACGAAGCAATGCTGACATTTCGCACGTTACACAGTATTTAATTTTTTATAACATAAAATATTGCAATTTATATCCAAAGTTAGCATATCGCTATAGCCAACTAAAAGCAATTAAAAAATGTTTCCAAATCCTGCGTTAATAGCTATAATTTTTCTATTTACTTATTTTGAAGTCTCGGGAAGAAAATATTTAAAGAAATAATTTGTATATTAATATTTTACGGTTATTCGGATTTTATTTGTGGTATATATATTTCGTTTTTCTTTTTCTCTTATTTGCTTTTAATTCATAAAATACGCAGTTTTTGAATTACATTTAAATGATAATAAAAATTTTTCATGTAATACTTGATCATTTTAGTTTAGTATCTACAAATAATAAACAATGAAATAGTAAATAAAAAAGGCAATCATTTTTAGAAATTACTACTTGATACGACATGGCGTTATTTCTATAGATGAATCTAAATTTTATGTTTGGGTGGACATTACTGATTAGAGTAACGAGGTCTACGCTACTTAATTTTTTATGACGCCAGTAAGTCATTTACGATCGGCGTGAAGTAGATTATTATCTGGTCAGCATTTCAAGTTGGAAAAAATATAAATTTGTGCATCTCCAATAAGTTAATTTATATTGGACCGGCTTTAGCATTATTTCTTGATTTATTTACAACATTTACAGGGTTGTATTTAGCTTAAACCTTCACAACCTAGTTTTATTAAAATTTCAATTATGAATCTTTTTTTTTTCTTAGATTAACATGATTTTTAGACGTACGGCTTCTCAGTCTTAAATTTAATGGAAGAATCTGACGAAAGTTAGATCTCTAATAAAATACAAAAAAAAGTTAAAAGCACTGGATAAAGTAAAATAAAACTTTTATTTATTTTATTTTTTTTAAATATTGATAAATACTTAAGTGTCCCTGCGACTGTAGCGAATCTCTGAGGTGCTAAAAAAATGTTAAATAATATGTTTGTCTAAGTCCAAACCCTTGGGAGAAACCCTTTTTAAAGCAATGTTTATAATTTCTGCCTTCAAACTGCCATGGCACCAAAACTATTAATTCTTTTGTGTTAATAGATTAGTGACTTTTGAAGCATGTGATTATCTACAAACTAGATTATAACCCTTTATCATCTAGAATCAATGAATTTTGAATTATGAATTAAATGAAGTAAAAAAATGTTAAAAATTATTTTGTTTGTTTTTCTTGCAAACCCTTTACCTTTTAACCGAAACGTAGCGTCGTTCAAAAAAAAACGGTCCAATTTGGATAGCAAATTAAAAAATTTTGAAAAATCAACACTGGTCTTCTTCCAACTGGTACGTAACGCTTGCCTTATCTATTTGAGCAGCCTATTAACCGGTTGTCTCTGAACATGTTCAGTCCAGCGTAATTACTGTACCTTTATTTCTTATCTTATCAAGATAGTTATATGTAGTTCTTTCAACTCACTGATCACTTCTGGTGAATATTTTGAGCTAAATATTCTTCTCAGTATCTTTTTCTTAAGGCATCTGTACGGGGTTGTACAGGGTTGTTTCCTTAAGGGATATACGGGGTTTGCTATAGAGGTAGCACCTTTCATCGTGTCGGTCACGCTAAGTGTCATTGACAGGAGGTGAACATTGATGACTGGTCCTCATAGGATTCTCAGCTCTCACTTATGACTCCACGCGCCACACCCCGGGCAACTGCATTGACCTGCAGGCTAAACTAGGTGAGAGTAACCAGATATGGTGAAACAATTTGATGACGGAGGGCAGCAGTAACCGCCATTACTGGATTAAGGCGAGTAAGAATACATCAACACGGCTTAATACCAGAATATCATAAGCAAGAACCGAGGAGAATCCCATGGTTATGATACTGCGATAAGGAAGGCAACGGAAAACCACCTCATTATTTAATTTTCTAGTATGATCATTCATGACAAAACACAAAATTGAAGAGGCCCTTAGTCCCCGGCAGCCCTTAAATGAACAGAGGCTGCGAAAAATCTCTGGGATGAGGATCGGAACCTGGAATATACGAACTATGCGAGAACCTGGAAAATGCTATAACGTTATACAAGAGATGCAGCGGCTGAGACTGGAAGTTATTGAGATTAGCGAAGCAAGATGGCCAAAATCAGGCAGATGCCCAGTCGGCGAACATGTGATATATTATTCCGGAAGCGATGATACACAACATAAACATGGCGTAGCTATCATAATTACTAAGATAGTGGATATTTCGGTAGTAAACTTTTCCTCAATATCGGATCTTGTTATGTTATTACAAATACAGACGCGGTTTGGTAAACTAAATCTTATACAGGTGTATGCACCAACCGCAAACAAGGATGACGAAGAGATAGAAAAGTTTTACGAACACATTGATATGGCACTGAAAGCAATAAAACAAAGAGACATAACGGTTGTGATGGGGGATCTCGATGCTAAGATTGGTAAAGGCAATGACGGACACTGGGACGGAGAGCATGGTCTTGGGATACGAAATGAAAGGGGAGAACGACTATTACAGTTCTGCCAAGAAAACAATATGATTGTCATGAATACTTATTTCAAATTACCAAACAGACGTTTGTACACTTGGAGATCTCCCCAGGATAAAGAAAGCAATATCGTAAGGAATCAAATAGACTATTTCCTAATCGGAAACCGCTACAGAAATAGTATAAAACACGTAAAGACATATCCTGGTGCGGATGTCTCGTCAGACCATAACCCCCTGATAGCTGACATGAAAATTACCTTAAAGAAAAGAACATCTGAAAACAATAATAACAACAACAGATTGGATATAGGGTGCCTTCAGGATCCAGAAGTCAGGAAAAAATTAAAAAAAGAAATTAACAACAGTCTTGGTAAAATAAGTAAAAAGAAAATAATTGGAAACGTAAATGAAAACAAAAACGAAGATGACGATGACGTGAGCATAGACGAAAAATGGAGAAATATCAAAAAGGCTATTATAGAACCCAGTCAGAAATCTCTAAAGACCAAGAAAATGGAAAAGAAGAAATGATGGATGATAGATGATATAATGCTGCTAATACAAATTAGAAGATTGAACAAAGACGACAGGAGGACATACAACGAGATTCAATCTGAGATACGTAGAAAAATTCGCCACGCTAAAGAAATATGATTTACTGAAAAATGCAACGAAATAGAATGCCTCCAATCAAAACATGATACCTTCAATGTTCATAAAAAGATAAAAGAACTGACGAACACCTGCAAGCGAATTCACAGTAACACGATACTGGATAAAAACTGTGTGACATAAAAGATAAGTTACAGACATGGAAGACGTACATTGAGGAATTATTTGAAGATTCAAGGCAAAGAGACGGAAAAACACCCGACACTCCCATGCACGAAGATAGAACGGGGTCAGAAATAAGCATTGAAGAAACCATACACGTGATTAAATTATTACGAAATCGAAAGTCCCCAGGACCCGACCAATTACCCGCCGAACTTTTAAAACTAATAGATGAAGGCCACATACACTTCCTGACAGAATTGTTCAACACGATATATAGAACGGGTATAATACCCACAGAATGGTTGACATCTACATTCATAACCATACCAAAAAAAGCAAGAGTCAAGCAATGCAGTGATTATCGTACAATTAGTTAATTAATCAAGTACAATTAATCGAATATATTCTAGGCTAGAAGAAGAGATTAGCGAAACACAATTTGGTTTCAGAAATGATATGGGAACAAGAGAAGTACTATTTGCATATAATGTCCTGATACAAAGATCTCTAGATGTAAACCAAGACGTATATGTGTGTTTTATAGACTACAGCAAGGTTTTCAACCGAGTACGACACGACCGTCTCATGGAAATTCTCGAAGAAAAAAGCTTGGCTACAGAGATATACGGTTTATTGAGACCCTCTATTATAATCAAAAAGCCAACATCCGAATTGAAACCGAGACATTCACAGAAATTAAAATAAAGAGAGGAGTATGACAAGGGTGCATACTATCTCCAACTCTTTTTAACATATACTCCGAAGAAATAATGAAAAGGGCTCTTGATTCCACAGCAACAGGCATTCTAGTAAACGGAATTCCAATAAATAACATCAGATATGCTGATGATATAACGCTTCTCACAGAAACAATGGAGGGCCTACAACAACTGTTAGATCAAATAGTGAGAACTAGTGAAGAATTTAGATTGGCTTTAAACATTCAAAAAACTAAATATATGGTTATAACAAAATCTAGAATACCAGTTGAACAACTTTTAATAGAGAACGAAGCGGTAGAAAAAGTTCAAAAATATCATTACCTGGGCACCACGGTAAATGACGAAAACAACTATACCGAAGAAATCAGAACCCGGATTGGGAAAGCGAGAAGCACTTTTGTGACAATGAGACAAATGTTTATTAACAAAGACCTCAGTTTCGAATTAAAGATAAGAATGCTGAGATGTTATGTCTTTTCAATCCTCCTCTATAGATTAGAGGCATGAACACTGAAAGTAGAAAATATAAAAAAACTGGAAGCCTTCGAGATGTGGACATACAGGAGAATCTTGAAGATATCGTGGATGGATCGAGTGACAAATGTGGAGTTGCTGCACAGAATGGGAAAAGAGAAGGAAATACTGCTGAATATAAAGGCATGTAAACTGCAATATTTGGGCCATATCATGAGAGGAGATAGGTATCATATGCTTCGAGTGATCATACAGGACAAGATCGTAGGCAAGAGAAGTGTAGGCAGACGCAGAATATCGTGGCTGCGAAATTTAAGAGAATGGTTTGGCTGTTCCTCTACCCAGTTGTTTCAAGCTGCGGTATCCAAAGTTCAAATAGTTATGATGATTGCCAACCTTCGTAGCGGAGACGGCACTTGAAGAAGAAGAAGGCATCTAAGTATTTTTGCCTGATATAATTTTGAAGTAAAAACCCCGTATTCGTTTAATTGATCAAATCTCTTAAATCTCAAAATTCTCAGATATCCGTGATCGGGTCACCATCATCTTTCTTGGAAAAACTCTTTGATCTGAGTTTAAATCTATTCCACGTCGAAGTTATTTCGGTAAAACATTCTTTCGGATGGTTTTTCTTTGCATTTCCAACCAATTTACTCGTATTTTTATAATCTTTGTATGTTTTTGTTCTTGTTGTTTTGTTTTCAGTCTCCCTTCGTATTCCTTTTCCGGTACAAATTTTTACAAGGTTCAGGAAAATTTAGTGGGGAATGTAACAATTTATTTCATAATTGTTTTGCACAGCCTCAGATTCTCGGCCGCACCATACGCCTATGGAAGTCTCCGCGCGCAGCCTAAGACACATCCCGAGCCCGCTTGAAAGCGAAGCGTTGCAAAAGACTCGAATTTTGAATTCGGTGGGGGGGACGGTCATCCATTTTTGTGAGAGTGCTGAAGATTTTTTTGGTTACTGTCAGAAATCCTCACCCACGATTTGAACTTTTTCCTATTGACCATTCGAAAGACGACAATTTTCTGAGTATATTAACACAAAAATTTTTTAGGATTATGGAATGGTTGCAACATGTCGAAATAACGTCATTTTAAAATTACGAAAAGCAGGGAGATGTAATATGATACACCTCGATGCGTGACGGTAACTAGCACGTTGAGCCCCTGCTCTTAATTTTGTTGACGGTACGTGTGCTTTCATATACTCTTAATGTTGTTGTCAGTCGCGGTCGACAAGCGGACGATTTTTATAGCTTCGAGTTCCACCCTTGACGAGTTCTGTCATTCTTCAGGGATACTGTTAAATTATTATGTTCGGCGCCCTCCGGGCCTGTTTTATTTTTTTGCCTTACTCAACAATGACCTATCATGTACTTGTGTTAAAACTATGAGAACTACTAAAATGTTTAAGTTATCACAATATATTGTGATTAAACATTTTAGTTTTCGAAAAAGTGTTTTGTGCATTTTTTGGTTTATGCTAAAAATTTGATATGATTAATATCGAGTTACACTACTTAAACCACTTATCTATTGATTACATGTAGATTTTACATTTTTCAAATCAATTTTTTTTGAAAACTTTTGCATTATCCTACAAAACTTTTGTTCTAGTATGCTTAGAAAAGTGTCCTTTTACCTATTTTGAATAGGAAAAAGTTAAAATCGTGGGTGAGAATTTCCGACAAATCCCGTTTTTTTTATAATCAAAACTTTCTCGTCCGATAGTATGCTAATGAAAAAAGATCTCAGGTATGCGGACACCAAATAAAACAACTAAGTTACTTCGTCAACGTTTCGAAGGTTATTATGCCTTCATCTTCAGGACTCAGTAACGTGATGTAAATTCTGTTAGAACACAATGGAAAAGCAAGATGATGTTTGATGGCTCAAGACACGATAACAGGCGTTAAGTTTATCAGTATAAAATAATATGTACAGTTTAAAATAAATAAATAAATAAATACACTTTGAAATTGAGGACATTACAATTGAAATAATTTCCTATCAATAAATTTGATGTGATTTCGAGATCTTATAAAAAAGTTTTCTGGGGAAAAAACGTGATATTCACGGATTTGTCGATGACATTGAGTTTAGCTTTTCACAAGAATTATTTTTGGTGTGGTTAATTTCTTTCTTGTTCCACCTTCCGATCGAGTCGATTGAAGCAATCATCGTGGAAACCGAGGAAATTTGGGTGCGACTGTTTGTTTTGTCGATATAATTATTTAAAATTTTTATTTGGTATTCAAATTTTAAAATTAATAAGGCACAAAATTTTTGTGCACATAATCATATTGATATCGTATCAACACATTATTTACGAGCCATACTAATATATTTTATCGGAGTTGGCGTTGGTAATAAATAAATTCTAATTAGTGATTTATTTTCGTTTTGAATTAATTATTATTAATGCAAATAATTTTCTGGTCCGTCGAATTTCCAGTGGTTGTAAAAATCTTTTGTAGCGGCGATCTTTTGTGGAACACCACACAATAATTTGTTTCCTCATTCGAGGAAGTAGTTATATTCATTTATTTAAAACCTTGCTTCGCTTTCCACTGATTTTCCGCTGTTGTGTAACAACTGAGGCAATTTATGACGACAGATTTTTACCTTTCAAAGAAATGGAAGTAAATTCATTTATAGGATCCGCGCCCTTGCCGCCGAATTTAATAAGGGCTGGTATTCCATCTGGGCTTCACCACAAATAATTAAAAGATCAATTCCAGGTGTGGTAAGAAGTTCCAATTGCTTCAGGGTGATTGAAATTTTCATTACAGGATTATCAACTTATTTTTTTGCGGTTAATATAATGACAAATTATCTAGGTGCTTGCCATTGCCTGATGAGAGAAGACAGCTAGAACAGCGTTCTTTATCAGTTTGGGTACAAATCTGAATTTAAAAACCCTTGGAATCGAGTACATAGATTTTATCCGGCTCACGAAGGTAAAAAAAATATTGAAAAGTTTGATTTTGTTTCGTTTGATTTTCAAAAATGTACTATATCGAAAAACATATATTATACATAAAATTTTACTTAAATTCCCAGTCGTAAAATATTGTTTTGTAGTTATTCGCATATTCACGTAAATTCCAATCTGGCCCTTGCGTCAAAAATTTTGGACACATCTGCACTAATCATTCCTGATGACCAATAGAGAACATATAGTGAAATTGTAAAGTGCGGAAAGACCCATTCAAGATTGTAGTGCTACCAAATTAAAAAATATTTAAAACTGGAATAAGAATCTACACGGAATAACAGCAATCATCATCATCAACTGCAAGGGTTAAGCCATAGATGGCTTGTTCCGACTTCATACTTTAGCTATCATTGATCACTCCATTGCTTCTTTGGCCGTCCCATACTTCTTCTGACCATGAGCATGTAGTTCAATAATAGCAATAATATAGTATATTATACAAGGGCTACATAATGACCATTATTATTATTATTGTTCCGGGCTGTGGTAGTGACTCCACTGCACTGAAGCTTAAACTTATTGTACACCCCTTCACAGAGTGTTGATATTCGCAGTAAGGCCGAGCTGAGATATTTCGTAGGTTCACGGAACTCCCGCTCGTTAATCAGCCAGCGATCATATCACACCACTACTGTGGACTTTCCATAGCCCATAGATCGATATTTGGCTTTTTAGATCACAGCAGTGTAACGTGATCATGGTCGATTTAGGCATTGCGCCACACTGCTGGTCACATAATGACCAAAATGTCCCGCAGTCCCGCTTTCAAGCTATATCTCCCTCTGTCCCCAGAATACGTAAGAATGTTCCACTTTAAAAAATCTCCCGCTTTGATAAAAATTAAAACGTAGTAGCAAGCAATTAAAAAAAACTCACTAGACTACATAAGATTAGTTCTTATTTTCAGTTTTTATCTTACTTATACGCATTTTAGCATTAATTTTCACGAAAAAACTTATTAAATGAATAAATGAATGAAAACTTATAAATATATAACTTATTAGAGTCCCGCTAATAAATTAATAATTTAAGGGCGTCCCACTCGAAAGACAAAAATAAATAGTCACGTTATACATATCCCAAAAAAGTTATGTACGCATAATTCTCTTCTTTTGGAAATCTTTGGAATTCATGGAAATCTATAGAAATCATAGGAATTTCTTGAAAATTATTGGAATTCTTTGTAAATCTCTGAAATACCTTGAAAATCACTAGGAAATTTTGGAAAATCCTGGGAAACCTTAGAAATCACTGAAATTCCAAGGAAATTGATAGAATTCTTGAAAATCCTTAGATCTCCAAGTCTTGCGTACACAACTTTTCTTTGATATTTACCCATTGATATTACGCATAATGTCGGCTAGTACCGTGAAAGAGATGTAGTGCAGTCTTCCCAAAACAGATTGTTAAATTTTAAATACATATCCACAATTCTGGTCGTCACGTCACTTCCACATTTGTACACCACGAGCGCCACTGATGCTGTGACTACTGTTGCAGACGCTCATGATTGTTAAATTGATTTTATTTTGTTTTTAAATGTGTATCTAGAAAAATAAGTACGATAATCCCATCATTAGGTATAAGTAATCCGCTAATTCGGAATCAGCTAAGCTGAAATTTCTAGCTCTCAGAGGTAAACTCGGCTACTTAAGATATTTCAATCCTCGCGGATTAAGATTAGTCTTAAATATACAGGTAAACTCTACCTGGTAGTCTAAAGCGGCATAGTGCACATGCCGAGATTTTAAGGTAGAACCGAGATTTACCGTGGTTGCGTTTGTTAAAACCCCCCATTCTGGTGGCCTCCGTTCCGGGCCGTTTTGACTGTATGCTTTGTTTTTCTGTTAACTTCAGTTAAAATTAACAAATTCCTATTAACTGCTGCATAGTCAACAGTCAATTGAGGTCGACTAAAATACACTATAGATAGAGACTGCAGTATTTTACCATAAAAATTTTGAATATGTAAGAAAAGTCATTGATAGTTTTGATTAAATTAAAAATTATATAAAATAAATAAATTTTTTTGTACAAACTTAATAATAAAATAATGATTTAATACTGTAGTAGTTGTCTTTATTTTAATAATTTAATTTTTTATTTTGGACTGCCTATTTGCCTGCCTCTTTTGGAGGTTTTCAGTACCTAAATATCCGGGCTTTAATGATTATAATCTTAATCTTAACGAACACATTCATATACATTAAAATGGCCGCTATTTAGTGGCCCCCCAAATCTTAATCTCTTGATGAGTTTTTCTTGCTTTCCCATCGAAATATATATTTTACGGTTTAATGCCCGTTTCATAAAACTTTTAACAAAGCCGTTAAAGTTAGCAGACGATTTTTATTTGTTTGTTAATACTAAGAGATCATTTCCATTGGTTAGTTAAATTTAACGGCTTGTTAAAAGTTTTATGAAACCGAACATAAATACACTTCAAAATAATATGGAAACATTTCGGCGGCAGCGATCAATTCACACGTTGTTCCAAATGTCGTGGTTTTCAACATATTGCGACGATAACGGCCTCTTATAGAAAATTAATCACCGCGCCCGTTGTTGGTGAAAGGTTTGTATTCCTCCTATCTTGAGATTTGAGATACGATTAATTTTCGCACATTGTAGTTTCGGTCTTGTTCTTCGCTCCCAGAATAGTACCTCCATCTATAGTGCATTGTCCGCTTCCCGGCCATCTCTCCGCGCTCACGCCAAAAAAATCCAACCTGAGTCTTTTCGTTTCTTGCACCGCATTAACAAGCTTTCTAGCTTGGAATAGTTTTCGAACGTTCCAAGTGGCAATCCTTAAGGGTTGTTCTCGTTTTCTGTTGTCCAGTCGCATAGTTTCCGCGTGAGGAATGGCCGCCACCCCAACGTGGCCGGTCGCCCATTTCACACCTCCAGTCCAGGAAACCGGAAGGCGCCGGTTGCTAGCCGAACCGTTCGGCAAATCCAAATCCTTATTATTCAACACCATGGTGTACAAGGAGCATTGTGATGCAGTGCGGCTCCACGTCCTTCTGTATGTTCTTGTCAGCCGCCCAATTTGGAATAGACGTTGTTCGTAACCGCTTCTCTAGAGTCAGACACTACTTTTTACCATATCTGGTAACCCTCACTTAGTTTAGCCTGCGGGTCAACGAAGTTGCCCGGGGTGTGGCGCGTGGAGCCATAAGTGAGAGCTGGGTACCCTGTGAGGACCAGTTATCCAGAACCACCTCCCGTATATACGCTTGGTGTGACCGTCCTGTATAAAAGGTACTACCTCTCCAGCGTATCCCCATACACCCCTTTATATTACCTTCTTTACATTAGAAGAATTATACAGGAAGTCCTAAAAAATACGTTTGGAAAAACAAGCAATATGAGGTATTGGTTTGAGCGCCAAACAATTTAAATATTATCTTGTACTTAGTTATAACGTTCAGTAATAATCGTAAATAAATTGAAGAAGGTCTCGGCTAAACGGGTAATGTTATTTTAATGTTGAATAGAAATTTCGTTTAAATATTTGATATAACCAGTTTTGTTGAGAGAATTGTGAATAGTGAATAGTTTGTTTTCACACGTATCAAAACAGACAACGTAGTTCCTAGTTGTTTTAAAAAACGCTAATCGACTATCTCACTAATATACGCTCCTGTCCGTATTTACTTAGAGTACAAAGAATGCCAACACAATGCAATTTTTCAAATTTGACCTCTTTTGTAAACCAGGACATCGCCACCATCCGACTCTAAGAGGCCATGACCAACCTCGCAAAATGGTTTAAAATCTGGCGATCGGAATAAACTCGAACAAGAGCACCATGACGACGTCCTGCAAAGGAAGACCACAAGCTCCGCCCAATATTAACGTCTTCTTGTTCGAAGAGTCGATCCCCTGGGTACAAACATCCACGTATCTAGGAGTCACTAAGATAGAATCCTCATATGGACAACGTCCACAAATCAGGGAAAAGCCGTCTTCAACAAGCTTTACCCGATGATCAACTCCAAGATACCATGTCACCTCACCCGGCAACAAATTTCGAATTTTCAAAGCTATCATCAGACCGACCACGACGTACACATTCCCAGTCTGAGAAACGGCAACCCACATCCACATCAAGGAAATACAAGTTGTTCAAAATAGGAGCCTTCGACATTGCAACGAGAAAATCACCTTTCAAATCCCACCGCCTGCCACCAAAATCAGTTCGAAAGAGATAAAGGTCCGCCCTGGAACGACATCAAACCAAGAAGTTCATCATTCAAATACGATTATTTCAAAATTTTAAGAAAAAATTTATTCAGATCCTCTGTCCTCTTTCAAATTCTACAAGAATTTTTATTATATCTATAAAAAAATTATGTAGATCCGCTACTGCATCTTTTTAATCGTCTACGGCTATTACTTTTAATCGACTGATTGCTCGAAAGGGAGGAGGAAGTTAAATATAGAAATCTGAGATTACAATTTTAGAAGTTTTGCGCAACATAAAACCAATTACCATATATTAGAGCAGTTGATGAGAACGGATAATTATAGTTCAGTGCGCTCGGATTCAAATCCAGATCGCGAAAATATTTTTTAACACGTTGCCTTGCTGAATATGTCTTGGGAATGAAAACCTACGTTGAAAAAAATTTCGACACATGAATTTATTAATGAAACTTTCATAAATACAATGTACTAATTTAAAAATATAATAAACAAATTCATAATAACAAAGAACTTTTTTCGTTAATACCTACTACAAAATTTTTATTAATACAATGAATACAATGAATGAATTTATTAATACAAAAAACCAATACAATTGGTTCGGTGACCTAATAAGAATAGAAGTCGATACAATGTAATATAAATCAGCATTAGAAATTATGAAATTTTGTTGGAATTTTGCAATCACTGTTCGCTTTATCTTTTAGTGTGCTATTAACTTTTTTCAGAAAACAATCCCTAATTTTATTTTAGATTAAATGTTAAAACTTAACTATTATGAGCGCAATAAATTTTATAAGCCCTAAAGCTAAATAGTAATTGTAATTATAAAATATCAACTTTATTGTCAAAATTTAAAACTTTTAGTGTTTACAATGAAAATAACTTGGCCCGCAATTTTGGAGACAATCACCATTAAGAGTGGAATTTGCAAATATTTCTAATATGTCCACTCGTTCAATGTCACATTAGACCTACATTTTCCTCATAGGGGAAAAGTTAATGTTTTTAATCCTGCGGAACGATATAAATTTACGATTTACGTACCTAAGTAGAAGCCAAGGGAATTTGGATTTCCAGTTGAAAACTACGTTTAAAAAATGTAATAAAAATTGATCAGGATCATTTGACGACGTTTACGTCTTCAAAAAGAGCCTGTTTGAAAGAAATTGCCACCGTCGATATAAAAATACTTCCTAACAAAGCGGCGTTCCAGTTTCATCCAATCAAGAGAAACATTTCGTTAAACGCACAGGGCGTAACGTATGTTAAATGCCAATTCTTTTTATAGCTAACGATTTTACTCATTTATTTGCACTTTTTACTGTTGTTCTTTTGTACATCTAACAAATCGTATTTCTAATTCAAATTAAGTTCTAAATGCAATGTTCTAAACTAACTCCACTCTTCAATTTTGATTCCAATGAAATTATCTACACATGCAAAAAATATATTCTGCACATTATGAGAACAATTATTATTGAATTTTATACGCTTTGAATTAGAATACAATAAATTAATTTTGTATAACGTAATCTCTACCTACAAAGACAAATATAAACAGATATCTGTTCCGCTAATTACGTTGAGTACTGTGTAACTTAATAATCACAATTAATAGTAATGTAATTGTATCCGCAATTTAATTGATTACTATAAAGCTAAATTAATAATTACATTTCAGTATACATAATATGTATGTACATAATATATACAGAGTCGGCGCTAGGATATTTGAAGCCCTAAGCAAAACTCTATTGCCCCCCCTCCCCATTTATATAGCAGTACTAAGCTGGTGGGTGTGAGAATCAGCGCTATTTAAAAAAATACTTACATTTACATATTTAAAAAAAAAATATCTTTCGAACAAAAATAAAACTAAAAAAAATAATCAAATTTTAACTTTTCTGACTTTTTTGTGGCAAAAGTTGTTACAAGTTCTTTCAAATTTAGCGTTGAGGATTCTTCCTGTTCTATAGAAATATGTTCTATATTTCTTTCTATGTAACTAATAGGTATCTTCCGGTACTCGCACGTCTATCAGACGCGAGGCACCACGCCATTAAATATTGCGAATTACTTTTACAAGCAGTGAGCACATACTTCTCCTTCCATTAGAACACTGAAAACGCTTACAATGCCACGAGTTGTTTTTTCGCAAGGAAAAAATTTATGAGCACATGTTCAAAGCAAAAATGTATCATAGAAAATTAACCTAAAAAATGAATTTTTAAGTCTATAGTGTGGTAGTTAGTATTATGTAATGTTAAAATAAACTAACTAAAACATTAAATTGAAGTTAAAATTCATTATTTTAATAATATGTTTTAGTTTGTTTATTTCAAAAATGTATCGTTTTTATTCTGTTTTACTATTAGTATTAATATTTCATTTTACATTTCACACTGCAATTAATTTTTTCACCTCGATCTGATTGATTGCGCCCTTTCATCGTATGCAGTCGCCTAGTTTGCTTAGTGCCGGCTCTGAATATATAGTAAAATCAATCAAAACACAAAATAAAAAGTAAGCAATTGTAGGTATACTATACCAATACCGCATTACTATTATTTATATTCAATATCTACGTAATAATATTACCGTTTTTCCTTATCACAAGTAAATTCAAAGCCATCCTGTTAGTGCACAAAGTTTCGTTTCGAAAACGAAAGTAAACCAAACGAGGTGGCTATTTGCCTAGTAGTTAACCGATCTATTGCTGACAAGCATGTTTCGTTGTATTTCCCCTCAGGGATTAAATCGTTACAATTCCGTCTTAACCCAACTAACCACCATTGACAAATTTTTATGATTCTGTCTACATTACATGGCCAATAAATTTAAAAGTTTGTTTTTGTTTTTTTAATAATGCCTACTATTAGTATTAATCCTTCGGCCGCCTTTAGCCATCTAGACTGTGTCGGATATAGTTGTTCGGCATTCGGCCTCACTCAGGAAATTGCAACCACACTGGCCTACCGGTTGCTTTTAGCCATCTAGACCATGGTACTATTAGAGGTACCATGATCTAGACTTTGTCGGATGTAGTTGTTCGGCCTACGGCCTGACAGGGGGAATATCAATAATATACCTAAAAGCCATAATTGTTCGACCCTAAAGTCAGGTAGAAAGAAACGACCAATCAGAGGTGGGGACTAATCACAGGAAATACCAGGCTTTTTGCCAAAAATTTTTGTCGGCGTGATGGACATATGATTTGTTAGTCCGAAAATTATAATTAAATAGGGTAGGGGTGTGTAGGAGTGCGCACTTTCACGATTTGATGTTATAGAAATAAAGTAAAACACATCAAGTTATAGTTATTATCATAAATTAACTTCTTAGGTATCTGGCTACAGAAAAACTATTAAAAACTTAACGAACAATAGACGGTAGAGAAATAAATAAAAAAAATTGCAAAGCATTCGTTTGCGCAATCTTGTACTATGTAGTGGACAAGAATGCGCATGCAGGTGTGCAAGAATGCGCAGTAAGCGTCACTTACAATGATCACATTTAGGGCCAGTTCTACAATGGAAGTATAAAGTGCTGAATAAGTATACTGCGTATAACTTATTCCATGATTTATTCCAAGTATAAAAGTCATCGCGTTTTGAAATGCTCGTATACGTTTAGTATTACTATTCCTGAAAAGTAGTTTCTGCGCACCCCTTCTAGGTCGTTTGACATATTTATTTCCATCATTTGACATTAATATAACCTTAAATTAAAATGTTACTTTAAAAAAGTGTTTTCGAAAAACACAAAATTAATTTGCTATGCCGGTTCTGTATAACTTAAATTAAAAAAATTCAAAATTGAATTTGTAATTGGTTATTCTGATCTCCAAATTATTGTATTCAACATAATTGAGAATGTCGACGTAACAAAACATCTTCAACAATTTCGTCGTCTTATTGTTAATATGTTAATATTTAACATGAAAATAAATTATTGTTTACATTAGATTTCTTCTTCTTCTTCTTCTTCTTCTTTAATTAGGTCTGCGACCTGTTTTTACTTAAAAGCAACATCAGTGATGTTCCGAAGTTACTATTAGTTATATGAGCATATTTATTGTTTTACATCCAAGGTAGCTTGCTAGGCTTATCTCAGATGTGCCAGTAACTCTGGTTTTTGTTGTTGAAGGGAAGTCATTAACCCAGAGGAACCGCCGGCTTTACGTGCCCTCCGAAGCACGGAGACGATCATAAGAAATTTTAGACTCTCACCGGATTCGAACCGAGTACCTTAATGTTAGCAGTTATTCAGCTAACAAACTAGGCTAATAACCGTCTCACATTAGATTTGACCAATAGAAAACAAGAATAAACTTCTTCCAAGTATATCTACCCAATTTTGGATAGATAACTTATCGAAATAGTACAGAAAAAGAGATTTATTTTTCACATAATTAAATGAAATGAAAGATAGTTACAAGATGGATAACTCCAAGCAACACTCGTGTAACACTTCTGGAATGTGGTAGTATCGCTGAGGTGAAGTATGACAAAATTTCCAGTAGCGATAAGTAAAGTGACCAGATCATCGGTTGCAAAAAAAGAATTAACAAAAATAAATGGAGACCAGTAAAGTTGTAAGTCAAATAACAACCCTCGTGGTAGCCATATTGGATTTTACTGTTGTTGGACGCCCTTCGGCAATCTTCGGAAACGCGTAATTGGTGATTCTCGCGTTGTTATTGACAGAAATATCCAATATGGCTACCACGAGGGTTGTAATTTCCAATTTTTCCCTCGGCTCGGGGCTGTTACTGTCAAAACCAACCCTTGCTCACTCTCGAAGTATGGCAGGGAGCGTTGTCCTGCTGAAATATTATTTCCTAGTGGTCCGTATTAGAAAATATTTTCTGGAAACTTTCCGTTAAAATGGAGTCTAACATGGCCGTATAGGAGTTGGAATTCATACGACCTTCGCACAAAAATAAATTTCCAACCCCTGCTGCAGCCATGCACCCCCACATCATAATGCTACCACCCCCATGCTTCGTCGTAGGCATAACGCAATCGGGGTGAAAATCTTCCCCAACTTTTCGTCGAACATAAACAGCCCCAGGAGTCCCAAAAACCTATAAAGGAAATTATAAAAATTGTATTGTAGACTAGGCATGTTAATTTAAAAATAATGATAATTTTATTATTAATTTTTGATAGTATCTATAAAAAAGGTTAATTTAAGGTTACCTCAAAGTTTGACTCGTTGGACCAAACAATTTTTGCCAATCTTCTTCCGTCCAATTTCTATGTTGGCGGGCCCATTCTAATCTGCGCTTTTTATTTTTGTCGGAGAGCCACGGCTTACGCCGGACTTTGCAACATCGCAGACCTGCTTCATTTAAGCGTCTTCTGACCGTCCGCGATGAAATTTGTGGCCCACCGCTAGTCGACATTTCGGCAGCAAGCTGTGTCGACGTCGTTCTGCATTATAAATACAAAATAAATATAATTAAATGTATAAAATACTATAATTAAATAGTGGTGTTGTCGGTTTTAAAGAGGTTGATCGTTTTGGTACGTTGAACCGAATCCTGTGTTTTATTTAATTTGTGTGTACTAATTATTCCTTCAGGTATCCTGTCAGTGGTTCCGCCACTGACACATATAAGTTTAGGTGAGAGGTTAGAACGAGGTAAATAAAGGTAAAAGACGTTAACGTTCAAAAAGCCATCCGCAAATTTAAAAGGACCTGTAAGTGTTACTACGAGGAGGATCACAACGTGCGAGATTTGTTTGACGATCGTAGCTTTGGTTTGGTTTGTAACTTTGATTTGAGAAGGTGGTAATTCAAATAGAAGAACCAAATATTACAAACTATTAAAGCACATTATCATCCAATACGTGTATCTGTGAAGAAATTGATCCGCAAGATTAGTACCGGAGTCAACCACCACTAATATTATCTCCGACTTCACGGAAGTAATCTGAATGATCTTTTCTACTGATTGAGTTACATTAAACGAATACTACCACAGAAGTGATGTTGTTTCCTATCGTCGTCGATAGTAATTCACAGAGACGGGAAGGAGCTCCAAAATAATTAGAATTTTTCAAAATACAATTTCAAAATTGCTCCAAAATGGCGTACACAGCTGGATGTTATCTCCACGTCAAAATCCACTACATCATCCAAAACGATGACTCCAAAATAATCGTATCCAGTCGATCGTGTAGAAAAAATTATCTCAATACCCACAAGAATCCGCACCGGAAGGATTTCTTAAATACCAATTTTACGGGTTCTTGATATTCCAAACTTTTTGATATTCGACTATGTGAATATGTACAATATCCACAATTCTCAGGGGTTCGTTAGGCGAGGTTCATACTTGACTTTAAATAAAGCCGGGCAAACACACCAAGCGGAAAACGTAATTGTAACATGCACAATGCATGTTACAATGTCTTTCAACCATATCCGATGGGAACACCAACAAAGAGAAAATAATATTGTTACGAAAGAACGTCTAATTATATTTGATGACTAATGTATGACGTCGTGTATGATGAGTCAAACATGATGAGTCGTATATGATGAGTCATGTGTGATGAGTCATGCATGATAACAGCATTAGTCATTCAAATATCGCTGAATGTACAATCTAGAAACGCACGGAAGCGAATAGAAATTCCTGGAGGGTTATGAAATTTTCTGGAAGGCTGGCAGCGCGCTTTCTAGTGACAAATCAGTTCCAGCTTTAACGTGCAAGTGTTAACATAAATGAACAGTAAACATAAATAAATAAAGTGAAGGGATAAACGATATACCGAGTGTTTAAATAAATCCGGACTTAGTGTTAAATAAATTGTAGTGTAATTAGTGTTAATCTTAGTTTAGTAATTGTTATTAACCGTATCTGTAAATATTTGCATTAGCCCTTTTAGAAATAAATAAACGTTTTAATTCTCGTTACAATAGGAAGCTCTCTCAACACACCAACTCATAAAACCACTTCAATCAAGCCAGTCATCGAGATCACTACAGGCATACAACAAATTGCAAAATCCAAAAAATCGCCCGGATATGATCCAATTATCGGAACCGTCATAAGTCAGCTATCGTCGAGAGCAGCTAAGTTGGTCACATACACCTTCAACATAATACTTCGGTTACAATTACTTCCCGTTTTTATGGAAAGTAGCCCAAATAGTTTTAATTCCTAAACCAGGTAAACCACCTGAAAATGCTGCATCCTATAAGCTAATAAGCCTACTTCCCATACTGTCCAACTGTTTGATTGCTGCTCGAACGACTGCAACCCATCCTGCTCAAAAGACATCTTATCCTGAACCATCAGTTTGGTTTTCGTCATCAACAAGCCACCATCGAACAGATTCATCGAGTAGCAAAAATAATAAGCAAGAACTTGGGAAAAGGAAGTTTGAGAAGGCATTTGAGAAGGTTTGGCACGATGGTCTCCTATACAAAATTAAACAAAAATTTCTGTTCACCTACTACCACCTAATCAACTCATTTCTAACAGGCCGATTTTTTCAGGTCAATTTCAAACGAATACTCTGCACTTGCCACAATTCATTCTGGAGTTCCACAGGGTAACGTACTGGACCCAATCCTGTATACTCTATTTACCGCAGACTTTCTCGTTTCTCCATACTTTATGATGTCCATCTTCGCCGACGATACGGCCGTGATGACTTCACATGCAAATCCATCCATTGCATCCGATTTGCTTCACTCAAACTTAAATACCATCTAAAAATGGTTGAAAATCTGGAGAATCAAAGCGAACAAAAGACATGTCGCTTTCATAACACGCAGAGAGAGCTGCCCGACTGTAACTTTGAATGGTAAAGCACTCCCCCAGGCTGAAGATACTAAGTATCTCGGGATGCATCAAGAAGCACATATGGTCCAAACGCAAACAGCTTATTATACCAATGTACAGATTGTAAAACAAATAAACGGATAAAAAAAATTTGCACCAAACTCAGAATAGAGTAAAGTAGGTATACATCAGTTTCTCAAATTAAACATATGGGGTTTATTCGAGGGAATGGCCACAAACTAATTACGAGAAAACAATTCATTGTTTAGAATGGAAACTTTCAACTCCGGGACAACAAATTCCTCATGTAGGCATCTCCCTCAAACTATACAACCCATAATACACCATTTAAACAATTTGTATATGTATTAATCTTCATTGTAATAATCACACAAATTTGTCTTTGTAATTATTAATAGACAGCTATGTAAATTTAGAATATTTTTGTAGATTAGATTTTCATATAATAATCAAATTTATATTAATACACATCAGTTTATTAAACTTGCAACTCCCTATAGAGTTCCGCGGAAATTAAGGTATGCATAAAAGTTGTGACAATAGTAGTTGGGTTATCGGATGACTTACACAGAATAACTTCTAAATTAGCATGTTCTTCTTTCAATAGAAGGTGAATTGGTGAATTTGCTATCGCAAATAGCAAAGCTATTCTGTTGAGGCTATTCGGTAACCCAACATTTTTTTCATACAGCTGTATTTTTACCTAACTTGATAGGAAGTTGCAAGTTCAGTAAACGTATACATTAAACGCAAGATTTAATTATTATAAAAAAACTAATCTACAAAAATGTTCTAAATTTACATAGCTATTTATTTGTTACAGAGACAAATTTCCGTGATCATTAAAATTGAAATTAAAATTAATAAACACTTTAAAATTGTTATGAGAAATTTGTTTTCCCTCAATTAGTTCTTTGACATTCTCTGGAATAAACCCAAAACCCACCATACTTACTTTGGAATAAACTCATAGGTTTCGTTTGAGGAACTAATGTGTACCTACTTGCCCAGCTGTAGGTATATAATACGTTTACATCGAGTTTTGTGAGAAAAAATCCCTACGCCTACACCAATGTACTGATTTCCAAAATTACACATATTGTCGTGTTACAAAGTGATTTGACCGCCCCTTTTGTTAATTTGAAATTTGTAATATGATTTTGAATTTACATTTTTTAAGTTTAAGTTTTGTAAATGTTAGGTTGGCAGGAAAGAACTGAAGTGGGGCTTTTTTATCCAACATGGCCGACGGGGTGGATGTCTAAGTTTTGCAAGGCTGATTTTTAACAAAATTTGATAATTTATCTGCAGTGTCCCAAATAAGAATTTTAATTTTAAAGTTAAATTAAATTTGATATTGGAGAATTAAAATTACGTTTAAAAGGAGGGCAACGGCAATTTATCTTAGATCCGAAAAATAGAAATTCGTTAAAAACATGAAGGGTCAAATTTTTCAGACAATACTTTCCTCGCTAAGGAGTTCGGAAAGTAAAAATATCAAAATGAAGAGTTTGACAAATTTCTTGAAAAAATATTCATCTTTCAGTCACTCTAACTAATTGGATATTAGATTTACACAACAAAATTTAAGAAATTTCTTCTTAAAATTTATTCAAACATTTAAATTTTTTTAGTTAATGTACATATTTCACAAAAAAACGATAATAACCAATAAGATACGATACAAAAAAATACAACAAATTCACAAAATTATCACAATTTATTATATTGAATCCAATTAAAATTCAACTGAAAGTTTTCAAAATTTAAAACATAACTTGGGGAACTGTCAGAAAAACCTCACCAGGATTTTAACTTCTTTCTATGCACTATTGGAAAGAGGACACTTTTCTAAGCATACTAGAATAAAAATTTTGTTGGATTAGGCATTAGTTTTCGAAAAAATCGAATTCAAAAATAAAAAATTTTAGATAGGGAAATGATCGTTTTAACATAGATTCGCGATTAGCCGTAGTTGAGTCATAAGTCATAACTAATTTAAAAATATCCCTGTAGAACGACAGAACTATATAACTCGAAGAGATAGAGTATATATTGTCGTGTTTCGAAAACCATAAAAACATTAAATTTATTGTTTTGTAAAATAATTTTAAAGTTTGAATTTGTTTTATTGTTTATTTGTGTCATATAGTGTAAAATAAGTTAAATTAATACTGCGAATAAGGTTTTATTTGTAAAGATAGTAAAACAGATTGGAATGAATTCAGAGATATCCTAAACAATCGCATCTGCTTTGATTAGTTTTGATAGACTGATCAATGATAGACTGGATGTTACCAACGCACTTATCTCATACCTGTTTGATATGCATGCCCCTTTACAAACATTTAACAATTGTAATAGGCAACGCCCCGGCTGGCTTACACCTACCGTAAGGCTAATGATCAAGCTCAGAGAAAAGGCTCTAAAGAAGTTTGTCAGAACAAAGAAGACGGCAGACTTTGAATACTACAAACAACTTCGGAATCTCACGAACCAAGCTATCATAAACGAGAAAAAAGCTTACTTTAAGCACCTAGTGGAAGCAAGAAAACACGATCCCAAAAAGCTCTGGAAATTTTTTGCTCGCTCCAATATTCATACCAAATCCAGGAATGAAATTAATGTAAGACCGATCGATATTGATGCAATGAACAAGTTCTTCCTCAATTCAGCCCCCCCATACGGATATTGACTTTAACTATCTGAATTCTTTTGCACAGGGTAAGCACTCACCAACAACCAGCAATTTGATTTTCCATCCCGTTTCACCCTCGGATGTTTCAATGGCGATTTCTAAACGTAGTTCTAATGCAATTGGAGTGGACGGCATAAGCAATAAAATGCTAAAGATTATTGCACCATTTTGTTTAAATTTGCTAACGGCCATAATTAATTCATGCATTGAGAGATCAACTATACCGGATTTATGGAAGAAGGCTACCATTGTTCCACTTGCCAAAGTTTACAATGCTACTAATCTTAACGAATTGCGACCGATCAGTATCCTACCTGTCCTCTCCAAAGTTTTCGAATCAATTATCTTTGATCAACTGCTAGAACATATACTAACAGAATACTGCCTGATATTCAATCCGGTTTTCGATCCAAATTTAGCACCACCACCGCACTAACGAAAGTTACCAACGACATTGTCAAAGAAATGGATGACTCAAACATCTCAATCTTAACGCTTCTCGACTACAGCAAAGCATTCGACGTAATCAATCATGACCTACTCATTGCCAAGCTGTCCTACTATGGATGTAGTTCTTCAGCGTTAGATCTACTCCGTAATTATTTCAACAACCGATCGCAAGTAACACTACACCAGGGTGTACGATCTAAGGAACTCTCCCCCTCGCGTGGTGTACCGCAAGGTAGTCTGCTGGGACCTTTATTATTTCTCATCTTTACCACTGACCTCCCACTCTGCCTGCCTGCTGGGTGTCGCTTACACTTATATGCTGACGATACCCAATACTACATCTCTGGGTCGCCTCGGATGATTAACGAATTGATCACCTACACTAACACGGTTTTAGAACATATCCAGTGTTGGTCTATGAAAAATGGCTTGATCCTGAACCCGCAGAAAACCGTAAGCATGTGTATAGGCAGCCCTTACAACTGCGAATTAGCTTCAGCAACCCGTAAGGTCAACGTTATGCTTAACAACAACATAATTGAGCTCTGCAACAAGACCAGGAATTTAGGCCTGATTTTCGATAGCCACCTTACATTCACCGACCATGTTAATAAAATTATGAGTGTCGGCTACTTCAAACTTAAATCCCTTTTCAGATTTAAAGAATTCCTTTCCCCAACTATGAAATGGTATTTAGTACAAAGTCTTGTTCTCTGTCACGTCGACTACTGCATGACTGTTTATTACGGGTACTTGAAGGAAGACGCGAGAAAGAAACTGCAAGTACTTCAAAATGCCTGCCTTCGGTTTTCCTATAATTGGAACTACAGAGCTCACATCACGCCTCTCTACTGCGAATTAAATATCTTAAAAATTGAAGCTCGATTTGAATTCCGTTTCGCTGTTCAGCTCTTTACAATCTTAAAATCAAGACTCCCGAAGTACCTAGCCGATATCTTAGTTCGTAGGTCTGACTGCCATGGACTCAACCTAAGAAACGCCGGATGCCTATCAGTACCATTCCATAACACCCACAAGTTCAAAGGATCTTTCGAATACATGGCTTGCTACATATTTGAAAAACATAAAGACTTGTTCTCACTACACCAGGCAGCTTCCACCTTTAAAGTCAAGCTTACTGAACAAATTATTCTGAACCAACTCAGAAATTGGGTATATGCTGAAAAACAGCTCTGCTGACCATATACCATTTAATGTATTATAGTTGTTTACTTTAAATTTTTTTATAAACATCAATAAATATTATTATTATTATTATATATCTTTAAAAACTAATGAAGAACTTGAATCAGCAATCGGAAACTTTAACATAGCGATACAGGAAGCAGCCTGGGAAGCTACTCCAAAATGTGAAAAAAAAGAGAAGAAATCAAACATGTTCGACAACTATTAAAATTAAACTTGCAGAGAAGCGTAAACTACAGAAAATATGGCAAACATCAAGATCTCCTCATGATAAAGCAAAATTTAATCAATCAATAAAAAAACTAAAAAGCCTTATAAATGATGAAAAGAATGCAACAATGCAGGAATACTTGGAGAGTTTGAGCGCAACTAAAGCCACGGAGTACTCGTTGTGGAAGGCAACAAAGAGGATCAAACGACCACAATCACATATCCCACCAATTCGACTCGATAATGGAAACTGGGCAAGGACTGATGAAAAGAAAGCACAAAGATTTGCAGAACACCTGCAGAATGTTTTCGAAACCTTTCCTTCAGAAATGAGCGATGAGGAAGAAGGAAAAATCAACGAATTTCTGGAAGCGCCTCTCCATATGAATTTTCCCATAGAAAAGTTCCAGGTGAGAGAAGTCCAGAAGGTAATACAAAAAGATATTGGTCATAAAAAGGCGCCGGGTTACGATCTAGTGACTGGTGCAGTTTTGAAGAAACTCCCCCATAAAAGCAATCAGAATGATTACCATTTTGTTTAACGCAGTGTTATGATACCAAAGCCGGGAAAGAGTCCGGAAGAAGCAGCATCCTACAGATCCATTAGCCTGCTTCCTGTAATGTCGAAAGTCTTAGAAAAACTAATAATGAAACGGTTGAAAACAATTCTGCAAACGAAGAAACTAATACCAGACCATCAATTCGGGTTTAGAGAACAACATTCGACAATAGAACAAGTCCATAGGATTTTAGAAAGAATCAATAAAGATATAGAAGAAAAAAGATATTGTTCGGCGCTGTTTCTGGACGTGTCCCAAGCGTTTGATAAGGTCTGGCACTTAGGGCTCCTGTATAAAATAAAGAAGCTACTTCCTTACGATTACTACCATTTATTCAAGTCCTATTAGTGATAGACATTTCCTTGTTAAATACCAAGAAGAATATACAGGAATATACCCAATCAAATCTGGGGTTCCACAGGGTAGTGTCCTGAGACCAATCTTGTATCTTTTGCATACGTCAGATCTACCAACTATGGAACAAAACATCACGGCTACGTTTGCTGATGACACGGCTATCATGGCATCTAATACCAACCCAATTCTTGCCTCGGAACTTCTACAGATACATCTGGATAAAATTCAGCGTTGGCTAAAAACATGGCGAATTAAAGTCAACGAAACCAAATCAGCACATATAACGTTCACGTTGCGCAATGAAACATGCCCCTCGGTTATCCTGAATGAAAAACGAGTTCCACTAACAGAAACCTGGGGATGCATTTAGATCGTCGCCTAACATGGAGAACCCACATCTGAACCAAAAGAAAACAATTGAACATACAATATCAGAAAATGTACTGGCTTCTTGGCCCTAAATCTAATCTTTCGCTGGAAAACAAGATATTAATCTACAAATCCGTAATTAAGCCTATCTGGACGTATGGAATTCAACTGTGGGGTTCCGCATCCAACTCTAACCTGGAGATCATTGAAAGGTTCCAATCAAAAGTTCTTAGAAATATGGTGAATGCTCCTTGGTTTGTCCCAAATAAGGTCATACCTAAGGATCTTGCTATTCCATTCGTGAAGGAAGAAATTAATCCATATAGTGCAAAGTATAAAGACAGGATTAGTGCACATCCAAACCAATTAACAGTGAGCTTGCTTAATGAACAAACTGTCACGCGTAGACTAAAAAGATTCAAGCCACAAGACTTAATAAGTAATTATTAATTTGAGTTTACAAAAGTTGCCCGGTTACAAAAGTAATTCATGTCAATTACTTTTTTTTATAAAGGTATGACCTAATGAGATTATACCTAAAAATGTTATTGATATTTGTTAAACTATTTACTTATTGTTTTAGGACAGATTGTAAATTTTTCTGGGTTAATAAAAAAAAAAAGTTGTAAAGAAAGTGGGGAGCGTAAAAAGAGTAGGGCTCGAAGGTTGTTGAGAAAACTTAGGTAGAGACGGCCTTGCGGCTTGCAAGCCGATGGAAGTGTTATTTCCCTACTACGCTAAAATGATAATTTTGAATAAGAATAAAAAAAAATAAAAGTGAGTTAAAATTAAATAGAAAGTTGTTTTATTGAATAAATTGAATATTTGGTCATTTGTTGAAATAAATTTGCAACGAATTTGTTAGACGAACTGACTCCAGCTGCAATACCATATGCGAAGCGAACGACCATACCACATTGAAATGTAACAAAATTTGTTAACAAAAATTTACAATTTAACTTCAACTACAAGAGCTCATAGCTATAAAAAAATGAATGAATCCGAGCAAAGCGTAATTTTTAGAATAAGAAAATTTTTAATAAATTTGTATAGCTCGGGTCATTGCAATATATATCAAAACATACGGACCGTCAACAGAAAATCGAATCGCTCGGAGTCGGAGTGGAGAAGCCTACTAGTCAATACCGCTAGTGCGATACGGGTGTCGCCTTTTATAAGTCCCTGCTTTTAAAATGCCGTTTTTTCGACTACTAGTGGATAATTCAAAAAAATTTTTGTTGCATTAACTCAGAAAATTGTCCTCTTAGTGTGTAGATGAAATTTTTGAATTCGTGGTAACTGGTAAGGTTTAACTGAACGAACCATAACTTTCACTAAAAATAAACTTTACTTTTATATTTCCAAATAAAAATAAATTTTGACAAGTTTATTGAATATTTTTAGGTTTGTCAAGTTAATTATTTTTGATTTTTTTATGAAATAGATTGGTTTTCAAATAAGTTTACTCAACTCAAGTTGTAGCCCATTAAATTTACTAGGTATTTGAAAAAGTATTACCTAAATTCAATTTTTACTTTGTAACTGTTATCTCGAAAACTTTTCGCTTTAACGTCAACAATTTTACATTAATTCTAAAGATTTTTTGAGAAAATTTTTCAAAAAAATGTTATAAAATTTGTTCCCAACTTTATGAATTCACTGTATTCTGTAGAGGTTCAAATGTCACAATAGATCAGTGTAAAATCTCTTTTCAAATAAAAGTTTGTGCCGAGATATCACTCTGAGAGTTTGAGAAAAACTCGTGCAGCATCAAAAGGTTAAAAAATATTAATTTATTAAAAACAATTGAAAAATTTCGAAAACCATCAAAAATCCACACTTTTAAACGTTTTATTTTTTAATTATCAAAAAAATAAAAAGACTAACCCTTGATCGAACCGGCTTCATAAAATTAGTACAGAATTTTCAAGATTTGTTAAAAAATTTCAAATTTTTATTACAAGACTAAAAAATCAATTGTTTATTAATTAAATAATACCAATTTTTAATAGTTGTCATTTGTACGATCTAAAAATTAAATTATAGTTTAATCATCAACCTACTCAGTATAATTTATTATTATAATTAAAATTTATTATAGCAAATACTTATTTGACTTACAATTTTCGTCTTATTTCATACACATATTGAAAATTGCGCAAGCTTCTTCCGTTGTGAGGATGACTGTATTTTAATTCTAGTACCGTAAAACCGGTTAACTTCGTCACCTCGGGCAACTTTGCCAAGTCAGATATTAATTATTGTAATTGTAAATATAAGCCACGTATAACCAGTTTTCGTTTAGTCATACACTGTGTTATGTTCATATATTAATTACTTTTGGAAATAATGCCAAAACAAAATAGAAAGGTGTTGGAAGGTAGGAGTTATCAGCGTTATGATATCAAGGTAATTAAAGAAGCACCGACAAATATTGGAGAAAGCCTCACGGTATCAGCTGCTAGTAAAAAATATCCCCAGACAACCCTTTAGGATAAATGACATGGTAGGTGTAACATATTGTAAATATGTTATCGCAGCGTGCGCATGTCCGAGTTGATAAGCATACTTGCAGACGGTCGATCATGAGTCGACGCTGGAGATCGCACGAGCGAACACGTATGATAACTGAAATATATGTAACAAGGCAGAACAATAAAAGGTTACACAGTAACACTGTTTTATTGTGCAAATGCATATAGCAACTGAAACTGTCGG
Source organism: Cantharis rustica (assembly GCA_911387805.1). Taxonomy (NCBI): domain Eukaryota; kingdom Metazoa; phylum Arthropoda; class Insecta; order Coleoptera; family Cantharidae; genus Cantharis; species Cantharis rustica. The sequence continues at coordinate 16,746,270 of OU426883.1, forward strand.
CAGCATAAGCTGAAGACGACAAGACATTACAGTAGGCATAATGAATCAGTTTGCCACCATGGTGTGAGGAAAGTATGGTGTGCTACGTAAGAAACCAATTTATCACCGCTCCACAATTTTATTTTTTAATGAATCAGTATTTTGGTATCGGTCACCATAAATTTTAGATTTTAAATGACCCCACAAAAAAAGTCATTTGGAGCCAAGTCTGCTGACCGAGCTGGGCAGTTTATTAGTCCATTGCATCCTATCCAAGATTTGGGATAATATTTATTTAAATAATTAGTTACATCTTTGGTATAATCTGCCAGACATCCGTCTTGCTGATAGTAGATTACGTTATTTTCTCCTGCCACAATATCAATTGCCGTTTTGTAACATTTCTAGATAGTTTAGTCCATTCAAATTTCCATCAATAACAAATGGTCCCATGGTTTGCTCCTAATATCCCTGCCCAAACGTTTACAGTTTGGCGATACTGTGAACGATTGTTGATCATTAAATGAGGATTCTTGGTGGACCAAAACCGATAATTTTGAACATTTGGTTTCCCATCAATACTAAACGCTGTCTCATCAGTAAAACAAATATCTTTAATAAAATTTCTATCCAAATTTTCCTTTTTCGATAATGACTTCACAGAAAATCATTCTTTTGCACATATCCTACTAAAAAATTTCTTGATGATTGTAGAACTTTTACAATTGAAATTTATGTTTATTTATAATTTTCAATGCCGTAGTGTGATGAATATTTAAACCCGCACTAATTTTTCCTGTAATAATACAAGGATTATTCACTATGGCAGCAATTACATTTGTTTCAGTATCCATAGCTGGAGCTTTATCAATATTGATTTCTTCTAAATTTAATCTTTTATTTCTGCAGATCTTGCATGATGGCTTAAATACAAATCCATAATGATTTTGATTATCAATTACATTTTGAATTGTTGTAGGAGTAAAGATTGGTTTTTCTTGGTTTAAAACCAGCAAAGAGATCTCGTACCATACGTATACTGTTTCCGGAGTAGTAGTTTTAAAAATTGATTTTTTTTTACTAATTGTGTACTTTGTTTCCATTTTATAAAATTAAAATTTAATAAAGTGCCAAATTGTTTTATTACGTATCAAAAATAATTACCACTTACATGGCCAGCCTGATAAATAAATATTTTAACAATTACAAAAACATTTTTTGACCTCTTAAGTAAAAGCTAGACAAAGTCTACTGCTCTTATCATTCATAGTTTATATTTTTGCATTATTTTTGTCTTTCATTTTTTCTTTAAAATAATTAGGGAATTTGAATAAATAAGTTTTTACATGTTAAATTCCTATGTTCGGCTAACTTATTCAGCACCCGGTATATGTATTTGCATTCAAAGTATAATAGTCAGTATATTTTAACATATCGCCTAAATCAAGATGTTTTAGAAAATTTGTTCTCATTTATGAGGGCCAAGGGGTCCACAATGACCAACCAACACCAAAAAATATGAAATACAGATTACGAATATACCAATATTCTTGGCAAACATTCTAAAGCAGTCTTTACAATGAATAAAAATACTGAGGAAAGTCAAGAAAACTGTCTAATTCAACCTTTAGAATCGGGACATAATGAAGAAATATGTTTGTCACAAGATAGAGTTCAAAATGTGTTATTGCCTGCTGCATATATGATGACGACTTGGTTCAGGGTGAATTAGATACAGAAATGTCCTTTTTTGAAAATCTTTCGTTTATTGATGTTGATTGAGATAATGAACAAACTACAGAATTGCACATGTCAAATTTTCAACCTTCTTCGGAATATTTGGATCTTTTAAATTTATTTGAAAGAAGAACATTTATGAACTCTATAACCAACAAAGGGTTGAAATACATAGATGGATGTAGCATTCCGATATTAAAATAAATATACAGTTACTCGGAAAAGTATTTGGACGCTCCTATGTTAGCAATAAAAATTGTACTTTTTGAAAACTCTTTTTAGCATATAAAAATCACTTTTACAAAAATACTTTTCAGACATTTTTTGTAGATAATTTCATTCCCTTTATTTTTGTTTCCTTACATTTTTTTATGAGAGTAACTTAAAGCAGTCTCGGTAAAAATCTCTTTGGAATCCCCCGAGAATCCCATATCCCATAATTTTATTAAAAAGTTTTACCGAGTCTGCTGTAAGTCACTCTCGGTCAAAAATGAAACAAAACTGAAAACAATGAAATTTGCGACATAAAGTGTCTAATAAGTATTGCTGTAAAAACGATTTTTATATGATAAAAACAGTGCACAAAAGAAACAATTTACATTGCTAACATAGAAGCGTCCGAATACATTTTGAGTAACTGTAGATATTAATTTAAGCTCAAGAACACATACATTAAATAACTCCGAGAAGCCAGATTGGTTAGAACATTTTTCAGCAGGCCAACAAGGAATTTCTAAAAAAAGAAAAGCTAAGATTTTTGACAAATTAGCTAATTGTCTTGTCAAGAAAACTCCGTTAGGAAGTGAATTTCCATATGAAGTTATTCATTGTTTAGTGAGAATGAGAACTTATAATACGACTTTGAGAAATAAATAAACGTATTAGTTTTAAAAATTCTAAACAAAGACTGAATAAAATAATATCCAAATTCATTAATTTAAAAATATAGTAATGTGATTTTTTTAAAGTTTTTCTCAAATTTTGTACTGTTATAATTGGTGTAAGTTTAAATTTTGTGAACAATCGATTACGCTTTTGATAAAAAAAAAAATTAAACCTTTTATACCGTGATCTAGTTTATGAATAACTCTGTAGTATGATATTCGTTCCAAAGTGTGTTCCTAAAGTGACGAAAGACTTATCTCTCTTACTGGCTGCACAGTAGCACACCATTCTTCTTACACCATGTAGGCCACCCTCTGACGACCTTAGAAAAAGAAGAGATTACTCGTGCTTTAAATTAACTTTCAGCTTGGTCTTACCCGTTGACAAAGTTTGATATAAAGTTCATTATCAAAGGTTATCTTGATAACAAAGAAGTTAGAAAGACGGCTTTTAAAAAAAATATGCCTGATGCCTGAAATAGAGCAAAACAACTTGACTCAAAGATCAGCAAACAACATTAAGCAATCCAGAGCAGTAGTTTCAATAGAAGTTTTCTCAGAATTTTTTAATAATATAAAAGATCTATAATGTAGCCTTTTCAGTTATAACAAGATGAAATTGACTCTATAATCGTGCAACTACGTTCTTTGGCAAATTTAAGTGACAAAGTTGTCCCAAAAGCGATACAAGTTCGTCAGGTCTTTTTTAGTGATTTCTTTCAGGTGTACAAACGTCATTTCAAAAAACGAAAAAATGGTTAATTGTAGATATAACACTAATTATTGTTCTATATCAACTAATTTTGTTATCCTAGAAAGTGCCTACAAAGACGCAGAGCAGAAAATCTATAAAAACCCGACAAAGTAAGCCTTCGTTTACAGAATTTCACCTTGTTTATTCTACAACTTAAAATGACAATCAAAACCGAAAATCTCTCAATCAAAGCCAAAACTTTAAGCATCGTGGTCAGTCATTCTTGAGAAAAAGTTTGGTTGTCTTAATTAAAATCACTTGTGATCTTCGCCTGTAATTCTTAGTTTAAATCTTCTAAAATGCCAGTGATTTCGATCTACAATAAAATATATATTTTTGCTTATTGGTGATTTTATAATGCAGTTAAATATGTTTTTTATTAAACACTTACCTAGCTTGTTCAGTTAAAGATTGTTACGATTAGCGACCGTCTTCAATCTGTTTGGTACATATATTTTTGATTGCGCCTCATATTTGGGTTTAATATCGGAATGCTTTAGTTCGTGATTATCTCCAACAGACTGGACTTGCTTAGAAAGATTGCAAATGACCGTCCCTCTCTTAGCAACATTAATTCTACCTTGAGCTTAGCATAGAGTCAAATCAAGGTAACCACGAAGTAATGAATTTTAAATAAGTGTTTTGTGCCGCTAATTATCTGTTCTCGTAAGTAAACGGGTGTGCCCAATCGCTCATTATGTTGATCGTAAAATTTCTTTCTCGAGTGGCTTGACAATTTTCCTTAAAATTATGTGATGATTTTGGCGCGTAAATTGCAACCGCCCCCATTTTGTATGCCGTTCCTTTGTCTGGCTTGAAGTTGGCAATATTATCGATAACAACCGTAATTACTGGATGGTCATATTATTTCACTTATTATGGAGGAATGGTTTCCTGTTTTTAAATACCGTTTGCCGCAATCTGATTACCTTGGATGCCAGCGATTCTAATGGACTGTTAGCGGCACGATGGAAATATATTGTTCACCACAAAGGTCTGTTAAATTTATTTTATATTATTGTGCTACTACCGTTCGATTTAATTGTATCATCGAAAACCTATGTGTGTGCATCTAAAGATACCTGCACTCATCAACTACCGAAGTTTTATGCTGGTACGTTCATAGATTGACATGCTTACACAAGTTCAAGCAAAATTGTATTCTGTGGGGAGATTACTCCTTTTTATTGTACTTCTGCGTTATCTTTGTAATAAATTTTGTTCAGATTTAGAAATTAAGTTTTTATTTATCGTATTTATCTCAAAATTGTTTACCTCTAACTTTTGAGGTCATTTATAATAATGTAATGTGTATTAGTAATTAGATGTTATTGTATTGTTTGCTGCCCGACTGTTTTATTAAATATTTTACATGTGTGCGTCTTGTTTGATCTTGCAAAAACCCTACCCTGGAAATTGAATAAATACATCTTGAGCTAGCTGGATTTGCCGTAAATCGGATGCAAGCATTAGCGCTGCATTCAGTTCATCTTTTAAGTCACCTCTCGTAACAAGATACCATTCACCATCATCAAAGAGCGCCTTAGGAAAGTGTCCTTCCTAGTTTCTTTCTAAAAAAAAAAATGCTATTTAATTTTGTAAAACCCTGTGAACTGAATTTTACTAAGCAATCGCTCTTGTATTCGTGCAGAGATATCCAGTTTCAAACTTGACAAAAGAACAATTTGGCCCTTCCTGCAGCCACTACTGCTGAACTTCTACCTTTTCCGTATGATTATTACTCTCAGCAGTCGTTGACGTTCCTGAAAGTGCAAAGTCATTCAAATTCTGCATTTTAACACTGAAGAAGATAAACTTACCTCGTCTGCACCCTGCACAAAAATCTCTTGGGCGTTTAACATTATTTCAAAATATTTCCTATTATTGTGAGCTCATTTTAAATCAGCCAAAATAAACCAAACATTGCCATGACAAAATACATCCAATATAGGAAATTCTGTTACCACATTGCTATCTCCAAATATGTCTAAAAGAATACAAACAATAAAAATAAGGATTCAACTTTCAAATCTTTTTTATTAAATCTGAGGTACTTATAGAAGTACTAAAATACATATAGTATCAATATGAAGAATATGGAAGCAAAAACTTATGATATTTCCGATATATTGTTGATGGCGAATATTATTAACCTAGGAGACCGGCAGTTTTGCGTGCTACTCCCTGGAAGCACAGAAACGGTTAAGAAAACAAGTCTCTCTCCCCCCGATTCAATCCAATACCTTAATATCAGCAGTTATATTGATACTATCTACTATGACAATGCTTGTCTTGATAAATTATTAAAAATTACTTTCCAAAACCACCTTGTAATTTCTGCCAACAAAATTTTATTCACATTTCGATGAAAATTTCTAGCAAAATCATAAAATAATATCAACATTAATTCATAAAATTCTTATATCCCTTGTCCGATTAGTTATTATTTTACTTAAAATTTTCAATTTCGTTCAAAATACTTTGACTTGTACTATATTTTGACATAAAAAAACATCGAAAATGAAACAACCAAGCTTTACTAACTCGAAATTTTGATCTTCACCTCGATTGAATATTTTATGCACTAAAAAATATACATGCATAATTTTACAAACAACGGCCATCATTAATAAGACCTGTTACAATGCTACGAAATCTTCCAACTTGATGTGTAAACCATGTCAGCAAATTTTATTATATTTGAACATCATTATTATAAGGGTTTATGGAAAGTCTTTGTGAAGTTTTTCATTGATCCATACTAAAATTTACTCATGATGACAAAAAATAACCCAAGGTCACGCCAATATTTTTTTTAATAAATTTGTAAAAATATGTACAAGGGGAATCCTAGAAGTTTGAAAATTCATTATTGTAGGTACATTTGTGGGATTTACAGATATATATAACGGTAAAATTCTATTAAAATTACGATTTTACAAATCTGGGGATTTTTGTTGCAAGAATTTTTCGGAGGTCAACGACATAAAAGTGAGTTTTATTGTAAGAAAAATAGTTTAAAACATCTTAATTTGTATAAATGGTATGTATAAAATATTTAACAAATAAATTTTTATTAAAAATCCTCAACAATTAGTAATTAAATTTATCGTTTAGAGTAAAAAATTTAAGTTGGTAACGAAAATAACCAACCTCCTTGATTTTGAAACTGAACATAATTTGAGAAATTCGCCATTTTGGCAGTATAAAACCAGAGATATGTACGTTTTTCATGGAGTTCTAAATTTATTAATTTATTTTATTTTCTTCATTTTAGATTTTAATTTAATTTATGTATAATGGATCCCGAGAATTTGACAAATCCCTCTGATACAAATAAAATACTATTAAATGATCATGAAGTAATTAAACCGATTAATTCAACTCCACAAGATAGCGGTAAGTCATGAAAATTAATAACAAAGTAGGTTTAAAAAATCATGAAATGTTTGACCTATAATTGCTAGAATAATTGATTTATGCAAAACCACTTCCTCCAACAAATTTTGGGTAAATTACAAATAATAATTCAGCGCTACAGGTTTAGCAAAGCTTTGAAGTAAATACAACTGCTTTTACTAGCACTACGTTTCGGATTTACCTCAAGGATGAATCAAGCTAGAGATCGTAACCTCTGGAAAAATTCCAAGGATTCAGCCAATCCTTAATTGGATACTCTATTGAAAATAAATGTTTCATTATCGACATAAATATAAATCCAGTTTACAATAGTTTCATCAGTTTCTACTAATATTTCATAATGAAAACTAATTTTTGATCGTCTACTATTAAAGAAATTTTATTTTACATTTAGGTGATGTTCGACGTACAGAAAAAGATAGTAGTTCATCGCCATGTAGACAACCCTCAAAGGAATTACAAATCGGAAATTCTAAAGACTTTTGTCTTCCAGCGCTAAACTTTGATTCAGACACATCTGATGATTTACAATATTCACCTCATACACCCATAGACCATTCTTCGAAATTTGATGAAAATCGTGAAGAAAAAATCGATTGTTGCGATAATTTACATGAACGATACCATAATCTATACAATTGTCATTTAGAAGAAAGCGATCCACCAGAAAATAATCCGGAAAATAATATTAAATTTCGAAGAAAAAAACTAAATAAATCCAACAGGTTGGATGAAATTCTGGCCGAACAAATATGTATTTACGAAAAATCTTCAGAAAACTATTGTGCACCTAAAGAAGACCTGGATGTACCACCACCATCACCACCACCAGCCCATAGTGTATCGTCGTGGAGACAAAATCAATTGGGTATGTTTTTTTTCAATAAAAACTTTGCTACGATTGTCCACCTGATCGTCTCTGTTTTTAATCTGTACAATTAAATTATAACAAAATTTAAAGATAGTAGTATTTCGAAAGCTGCATTAACTACTTCAATATTAACGTAAGGAAACTAATTTTTGTTACGACTCAATTCGGTAATTAATTGTTTCTTAATTTTGAGGTGTAAATGCAACTTAAACTTAATTTAATGTAATTATAACTTGCTTCTAAAAGTAACTTAGTCAATCTAACTTCAGAGTGTCCAATGTACTACTATTTCTTAGTTTCGAATTACTTTTTTTTGCACTTTTAAACCGTATTTTGTATTATTTTCAGATTTTGGAAAAGAAAAAGTCACAGAAGAAGCAGATACAAGTACTTTAGAACAATCTACAGATGACGTAGAAGAAGATAATTCGAGTGATTTTGAAGAAGATGATGCAAAATACTTAGAAGAACAAGAAGCTCTGTTAAATTTATACATCTGTAATAAACGGGATGTGGCTGAACAACGACCACCTGGTAGAAGAGGAGACCGACCACCTGGTAGAAGAGGTACAAGGCCACCTGGTAGTACAGATGAAAGGCTACCTGATAGTACAAGTGAAAGACCACTTGGTGCTACATGTAAAAGGTCACTTGGTGGTACATGTGAAAGGCCACTTGGTGGTACATGTGAAAGGCCACCTGGCAGAAGAGGAGAAAGACCATGTGATATCAAAAGAGAACGACCTTCATCTGAAGGAAAACAGGAATCCAGTTTGTGCCATAATCGATATAGAATGCTAAATACTCCTAAGAGAGTTGGTTCGGCTATGCCAAGCCAATCTTGCAACAATTCCAATTCACGGTACCAATCATTACATAAATGTAGCGACTTCCCCTGTAGTACATACTATGAAAAGAAAACTGAAACAACTTCACAATATTACAGTACTTTGGATACTGTTCAAATGTTTTTCGAAACGAGATTAGATATAACCAACAACGTCAATTCAAAATATTGCACTCGAAAACCCACCAACATGTCGAGTATGTCTGGCAATTTACCAATGCATTACTCCCTTGAAGAAATACAATACTTAGGACAACATGGTAAGTTTTTAAACCACTCGTCTACAAGGCAATAGGTAAATTTGTCGTTTTCAGAACGAGAAGACCATGATGACATTTCATATCCAAGTACTTCGTCTGTTTGTAACACCATTGTTGAAGAAACATTTCCAGATGAACTACCAAAGGAGAAAAAACATGAACATAATTTTTAAAATTTGAAAAACAAATAAAATTTTATATATTTATATAAAAAACAATTTTTTATATTTCTACATCCAAATATTACCGTGTTTATATTGTCAATACAAAAAATATAAAATGCATCTTGTTTTATTTGAATGGATTTTCTTTGATTTTTATTTTACCACAATTCCGCTTTTCCAAAAAGCATCAGGAGTCAACTCACAAGAGTTTCACAATTATGTTTGTCTTATGCATCAAGTCACGACCATCACCACAGACTACGAATATTAATACTCGCAGCATTTTTCAATGCGTGAACTTACTTAGTTTATTCAACTCAAATTTTCAGTCTCGATCACCACCCACTAATAAATGTATTATGTATAGATAGGTATAATATAGGTAGTCATAAGAGCAGCTTATTTAAAAACAAGCAAACTCTAGAAGAAGATCTAATCGACCAACAACCAGCCAATTTAATGATGAATGTGACATATTCTCTAGAATTACCACAGTAAGTGGCAGGATCAAACGTAAGCCGTAAAGTGAATTATTGAGTAATAAATGACAATATTATCATTAAATGCCACTATCGTACGTATTAAGCATTATCGGCAGCATTGCAAAGTAAGTGATACAAAATTCCCACTTGTCTGGAATACGTGGAAGTCAGGAAATTTAAAATTATACAAATTTTGTCGGGGAATTTATAACTTTTAAGTGAGTCAGGGTAATTACGACTTTGAGTTAGATAAATTTTTTTGGAACTTAGAAAAACATAATAAATTATAAAACTGTTCTTTACGAGAAGGGATCTATTCCAAGGGCGGATTCAGGCAAAGTTCGTAAAGGGGGTAATGAAACAAAACATGTGTCGACCTTTTTTTTTTTAGGTCTTTATGCCTTTCATGGTGACAAATAAGACCATTTATTTTTGCTAAGGAATTCTTGTAATTTTTGTGTAAATTTTAATAAAATATGGATTTTGTTGGTTTTTGATAGGTCATGGGAGAGTAGTTGCCCTATTATCCCCACGTATATCGCCCTTGTTCCTTTGAATGAAGTCAGAAATTTATCATGGTTTTAGTAACCGCCAAATACTGTAATTTACTGCTGATACTACCTAATACTAGCACCGATTGCCTGCCAAATTATTGCAGATATTGTCTAACACTGCCGTTCCTATTATGGACTATTATGTAGAGCCCTCGGCCATTGAACTAGGACCACATGTAAATATTTAATTTTTTTAAAAGTTACAAATTGTATCTAACTAGCCAAATTTTTACTAAAATAGGTAGGAATACATAGTAAAGGACCTGTCGACTTGAACCCTCGTGTATTGTAGCCTACCACTTGAAGACAAAAACAAAAATATTACAAAATCAAATAAAGTACTTATTTGTGTTTGAATTAGGCTCGCTGTAAGTTTTCAAGTAAACCAACGTGAAATTAAGTGAAATTATTACAAGTTGTTTAAAATCAACAAATTATATTTTCGATAGAGCTTGAATATTATACCTTGTGAAAAGAACTTTATTGGGGTACGATTAATTTAATCAAAATTTAAATAGGCAAACGAAAGAATATCAATGAGAAAAAAAATTTACATCGCTGGTCTTCTTGAAGGTAGCAACTTATCATAACGTCAAATTGCAAAAAATTAACAGGTTGCACATCAAACAGTAATGCGAATAGTCAAGTCAATAAATGAAAATGAGGCACCAATCTCAAACAAACAGTCATCCTGTCACCAAGCACGGAAACCTACACGGTAAACGGATCGAAAAATTATTCCGATTGAAAAAGACCATGGAGTATAAGTATTGTAGACGGCTTTATGAAGCAAATATTAAATGCAAAACCACTAAAAAAAAGTAAAATTAACTCCGTGAATAAAAAAAATCCCGGTTGGAATGAGCAAAAACACATCTAAATCTCACAATAGAAGATTGGGAAAATATAATTTACAATAATTTATTTCCTAAAGCTAACATTTTATAGCTTCGCTATAAGGAATGGAAACACAAAATATTAAATGCAATATGTAAAAGTATTAAAAGTTGATGTTGGGATTTGTGCCTTTTAATTTTATCTAAAAATCAAAATAAAACAAATAGAATTTTTTCAGTGATCCTAATTCAATGGCCAGGAGCTGTAATATTACCATCGCACGTATCAGGTTATACAGCAGTAAATGCAATTATTAGGCAAGATCAGACAGTAAGCGGCGGTATTAGCAGTATGTGGAAGTACCGGGCAGTAAGTGTCGGTGTTAGGCAGTAAGCATGTTACGGTTACATTATATTTAATTTAAAAATCGAATTATAGAAATAAAGAAATTCAAGACTTCTAAATTAAATTTTTGAAATTCAATTCATTAAAAATAGTTTAACAGCATTTGGTCATATTCCCAGATCATAAATAATTTTGAATAAACACTGAACTAATAATTGAACGACCATGTCCGGAGCAATAAGATGTTAATGTGCTTCATGCGCGGGTCAAAAAAAGAAAAAAGCCAAAAAGCAACTTTAGCTTAAATAAACAAAAATACATAAGCAAAAAAAATAATTTTTATGAGCCACACCGCCATTTCTTTGAGACATGTAGGAGGAAAGATTCCACACATAGGAACAAAGAAAGTAAAATTTAAGTAAAAACAAACGGGAGATTACTTTGTGATAGAATTCAGGTGGGACCAGGATTTCAAATTTCGATAAAATCTGTTTGAATTTTAAAACTCCGAAAAGCAGCAAAAGTTCGGTTGTCATTCTCAAAATATTCACTTCATACTAAAAGTTTAATTAAATTTGAAATTAAAGTAATTAGTTACGTTTTGTTAAGACAAGTTTTTTGTCAGTTCGGCAGATTTATTTTTAATTTTATGTTATTGTTTATTTTCGAAACTGCAACCCAGAAGCTGAGCTGTTTTATTTTTTATGTATTAGTTTTAGGAGTTTGTTGTTTTTTATTGTTTTTTTTGTATCATTAGTTTTTAGGGTAGTAAGTAAGTTGTATTTATAAACATTTTTTTATGATGATCAAATTAAATGATAAATTTAAAGTTGCATTTTATTGCATTTACTCTTTGGTTAGTAAAAATACTGAAACCACCCCAGAGTAGTTTTATTGCAACCGAAACAAGTCTGCCAATTGTGCCTTTTTTTTATAGAGAGGTAACAAGCAGCAGTATTTTATTACGTACTACCAAATAGAGGTACAGTACACATACTCAAACCCAGTGATTCGCCCTGGCTGATCCTAAGGTTCGAGTCTGAGAAAAATCTTACTTTCATTCTTCTTATAATATAACCACTTTGTGCTTCTTGCTTTGGAAGGCACGTCAAAACGCCAGTCCCTCTGGTTTATTACGTCAAATAAAAATCAAAATCACCTTCATGGACTGTGTTGAAACCTCGGCTCGGGTGACCTGGTCCAGAGGCCACGCCGGTTGTACCTGACATTTATGAGATGTGGATTTGTACAGCATTTGCTTAGATTTAGAACACTTGTTGAGTTACCAAGCAGAAATTGTTGGTTTGCAATGCCTGCCTTTATTAAGATTTCAAACTGTGTGGCGTGATAGCCATTCCTACCATTGTCCACGTACGGGATCCTGATGGAGGCAAACAAGCATATAGTCACATTAGGCTCGATTGGATTGCCCTTCCCTAAAATTTAAAAATTATATCAATCTTTATTCCTTTCTAAGATTTACACAGACTTAACACAAGTACACTTATCACACCCCCAAAACACAACTCCTACTCACAGTAAGTTCAATAATAACAACGTAATTATTGAAATAAGTAGGTAATTTAATATATTTTTTCCCAACTAAACTCGATGTAAGCGTTATTATGTATTGTTATGTAGGTATAATTTTTCGAATTAATTAAATTTTCTAAATCATCAAACTTTCAAAATACCTCCCCAAACCCCAACTTTCGTTGCAATAAAATATAAAATGGCAACGCAGAAACTTTACGATACCGGTTCGCAGCTGTCCAGCTTATCAAACTGCATTGTCTTTCCTTTATTTGACTTTTAATTAACAAATTGAAAATTTGACCCTTTACTTAATTTTTAATTATTATTCCTCTTCCGCTAAAATTATATTACATTTCCAAAAACATCCACCGTTCTCTAAATCAACCAATCAATCATAAATCCCAATCAAATACTTTTCATTCAAAAAAATCACTTATAGATATTTCAAAAATCACAAATTTACCAAATCAAACTCAAAGGTCTCACAAATTAAGGATATCGGCCATTTTTGGAAAAAACCCTTATCTTTCTTTATTCTTTGCCAATTTTCAAAATATTTTTAATGAACTCATACAAAGTCATACAAATTTAAAATACAAAATAATAACAAAACTACAAAATCGTTACAAAATAACTACAGGGCAGTCAAATCATTTCGTAACACGACAATATATACAGCTGGGCAAGTAGGTACACATTAGTTCCTCAAACAAAACCTATAGATTTATTCAAGGGAATGGCTCAAAACTAATTAAGCGAAAATAATTCCTTGTTTGAAGTGGAAAAACTTTCAACTCTGGGAGAACAAATTACTCATGTAGACATCCCCCCTCAAGCTATGCAACCATTAATACACCATTCAATCAATTTTTATATGTATTAAGCTTTATTTTAATTTTAATAAGAACACAAATTTGTCTCTGAAACTATTAATTGACAGCTATGTAAATTTAGAACATTTTTGTAGATTAGTTTTTCGTATAATAATCAAATTTATATTAATACACACTCGTTTATGGACCTTGCAACTCCCTATCGAGTTCAACGGAAATTAAGTTATATATACAAGTTCTATGACAATACTAAGTAGGTAATCGGATGGTCTCCACAGTAAATCTGAATTATCATGTTCTTAGTAGATGATTATCTTGCGGGAATGCAAATCCTGATTATAAATAGCATCTTTAGATGCCCAAAAATTAGCTGTAAATATACAAATATAAAAATTAAAAAAAAAAAAAACTTGGAGACCATCCGATAACCTTTTATTTTTTTAGATAATTTTTAGATTTTGGTTTTTTGGTTTATAAATCATTATTGAGTAATTGGTTTATAGTAAACCAAATATACGCATTTTGATGGGACGCCAAATTCAAGGTATGCCAAAATAAGTAACGGCCGATGTGATCTTTTCATTCGCGTAGAAATACGCAAGCGTGAACTGAACTTTTTGAAGTTGGTGACTTTTGGTTTCCTTACAGAATAAGTTGCTTGGTTTCAAATTTTTAACGGTTTTTATTATAATAATAATTTCATTGTTTCAACAGTTTAATTGTATAATAGGGAATCCATCGCAGACGTAAATCAATATTCAATAACCTACATCAACTAGAAGATATTTTTAAATTACCTACAAGTTAACACACACGAGCAAATCTTTAAATAGATGACATCGGCTGGTTATTTTTTTGGCCTCACTTGAATTTGGCGTTTCATCGGAACGTTTATACGGTAGGCCAATGAATTTCTTCATAATTTCTGAATACGGGTTCAAAATTCTACATATAAATTAACCAGCGATCGGCTGACTAGTATTGCTCGTCATGATACGTTGTGACGTCGTGACGACCATATTGTATTTTTCTGTTCTCCGACGCTCTTCGGCAATCTTCGGAAACGCGTATTTAAAGGTTCTCGCGTTGTTATCGTAACAGCCCCGAGCCGAGAAAAAATTTGAAAATACAACTTTCACGACAAAAATTTTTTTCAACAACTCCTCGACGGCGAAGCTATCCAACGGAATTTTTACATTCCCGTGTCGGAAAACCATCATCATTATTTATTTACGCACCAGAAAACAAAACTAACAATGTTGTATATCAAAAAGCATTACAATAAATACTATGATTTTAAAATTTTTTTTTTGATTATTTATTCCAGTTCCAAGACAGGACAACGTCTGTCGGGTCAGCTAGTGTTGTAATAAATGTGGTTACTTTTATTGTTCGCTTCTTTTGCTTAGATGCTTTTTAGGCTAAAATACGACGAAATAATATTTCGTCGTTTATAAGGTATATTTATACCTTGTCACTTGTAGAGCAATTTGTTCTACGTATATTTAAATTAAATTTGTACCTTTGCACACCTGTATTTAGGAATGAAAGCTAAAGGTGTGTATAGATATTGTAACACGCTTGTTACGAACATCGGAATAAAGAAAGTTTTCAAAAAAATTTCAGTTTCTCAATAGTTTTCTAAGTTTGCCAACGCTTTGATGCAAATTTCCACTGTTCTCGGTAATAGAACTTTCTTTAAAATTCTTCATAGTTTTGGTTTCCTATATCTACCATCATTTCTTTTAGTACCTCTGCCTCTATTTTCTCTATATTGTAACTTTTAGTAGTTTTCTCTTTATTTTAGTACACGAACTAATTTATCACTTCCCCTTTGTATCTGTACCACAATCTTTCCCCTTCTCGAGTCTTCAAATGTTTATTATTGTTGACATCCAATGCATTTCATAATTCTTCGAATTCTTCTGTGAACTCACTGTGCATATCTCATATGAATACAATCCACACTCCTTTATTACATACATTATTAGTATTTTTTATTGAACAAAAAGTAATAATTAAGAATAGTAAGAATACGGATATGATCTCAAATGAAAAAAAACAATTAAAAGTTAATGTTTTCAATTAATTTTACAATGAATACGTTATTTAATTTAACAAAAAATTGAATCAATTATGGTAATTAGTTTTGCATTTTTTATGAATCATTTGATACGATTGACGATCGTCAATCGATTGACTTGACGATTGACTTATGATAGCTAAAATCAACACAAATGTTTGAGATTTAATAAATTTCTAGAAAATACACCATCAATTTTTGTGCCCAACCTGGTAGTTAAAATATTGACATTATTTTTGAACGGTCATGCAATGGAGTAGTGTCACCTCTATTTTCCTCACCTTACCTAAAAGTTTCAAAAATGTTGTAAGAACAATTTTTTTTTAATTTTGAAAGTTGGTTATCTAGGCATTTATGTTGGGCATCGAATGCATTAAGTCCAAATAAAATTAGTCAAAACAGTACAAATTAAATAAAATTCAGTAATTTGATTGAAGTTTGATTGAATCATTTTTGTACAAGTGACCCAACACTATATTTTATAGAAGTTCATCGTAGATCCATCATAACTTGTTTCATGAACAAACAAAAAAATTGATGCCAAAATCAGAAAAAAACATGTCGTTTGCAAATAAGAGAAAAACCAGAGCAAAAAAATAAAATAAGATTAAAATATCTAAAAAAGCTATTCTTTCGGCAAATCGAACCTGAGATCTTCTAATTCACACTTTTAAACGCTATTTTCCTAGAAACGGTTGCTCATTTGTCCAAAACCCAGGATAGAGTTAAGGGGTTCTCCTCGTAAATAATGTATTCGATAGTAAATATAGCATCCTAATGAAACTCCACAGAGACCTGACACAATATCATGTTTAGATGACTCTAAAATCAGTACGTTGGCTTAGGGTTGGAATTTTATCCCACTATAGTCGATCCAAGATATGAATACCATAGGTGGCGCGTCGTTTGCAAAGTCTAATTTACACCGGGAAACTTCAGATAATTTAAATAGCACTTGATCTTGTAGTAACATTAAATATCCACCACAAAAAAAGCGAAATGTTAATAACCAAGTAACTACGTCTATTCGATATTACATTTAACTCTGTCCACATCTCCCTGCCCGGTTCGGTTTAGGCAACACACATCACACTTAAATCGACAAAATTTCGTTATTATAAAACCACAATACTATGATAAAACCGTCTAATTTCAAAGCAATTTCATTGGTTAATATTTAGATTTAGATAGAATTTCAATATTTTTCTTTAAAAAAACGTACTATAAACTCGATGTAAAAGTATTATATAAAGCTGGGCAAGTAGGTACACATCAGTTCCTCAAACGAAACCTATAGGTTTATCCTATAGTCCATCAGCATAATACCAGGAATAGGAATAAAATTGCATTGGAACGAGCAACTACTATTTTTGGACAAAATACAATTTTTGTACGAGGTTCAGTGCTGTATAACGAGTTACCGGAAAATTTGCGGAGCTCCACAGGCATCAGTGCATTTAAAACAATACTAAAAAATCATCCCAGGAAGATAATGGAAGGGCTGCAACTTTGTAAATAATTTGTAAAAAACTTTTTCCTCTCTTTCTGTACTTGTATATTTTTCTCACTTATAATTATGTTCTAGTTGTTCTGTTTTCTTGTACATTTTGTAGTTATGTATAGCCGAAGCGGCTAAATGAACGATAATAATAATAATTCAAGAGAATGGCTAAAAACTAATTAAGAGAAAATAATTCCTTGTTTGAAGTGGAAAAACTTTCAACTCCGGGAGAACAAATTCCTCATGTAGACATCCCCCCCTCAACCTATGCAACCATTAATACACCATTCAATCAATTTTTATATGTATTAAACTTTATTTCAATTTTAATAATAACACAAATTTGTCTCTGAAACTATTAATTGACAGCTATGTAAATTTAGAACATTTTTGTAGATTAGTTTTTAATATAATAATGAAATCTATATTAATACACATCCGTTTATTGAACTTGCTACTCCCTATCGAGTTCGGCGGAAATTAAGGTATATATACAAGTTCTTTGACAATACTAAGTAGGTAATCGGATGGTCTCCACAGTAAATCTGAATTATCATGTTCTTAGTAGATGATTATCTTGCGGGAATGCAAATCCTGATTATAAATAGCATCTTTAGATGCCCAAAAATTAGCTGTAAATATACAAAAATAAAAATTAAAAAAAAAAAAAACTTGGAGACCATTCGATAACCTTTTATTTTTTTTTTAGATTTTGCTTTTACGTTTATAAATCATTATTGCATAATTGCTAATAAAATTATCACCTCATCTATATTTTGTTGCAAGACGATCTAACAAAAATTTACATCGGCGGTACTTGTAGGTAACCTGAAATAGTTTGGTTCATTTATATGTAGAATTTTGCTCTCGTGTTCAGAATTTTTTGAAAAAAAAAAATTACCTCCCAATGTGATTTGTTTAAAGATTTGCTCGTATGTTAACTTGTACAGTGGTTTCTCACTTCTCAATCGATCGATGTAAGCTTTACGCTATACTACTGGCATTAAAAATTGATTATTATAACAATATATTTCTGCGAAAGAGAATTTTGAAACATATGCACCTCCACCAATCTGCACGATTTGATTTAGATTCAGTCTATATAATCAAACCGTTAAAACAATAAAATTATTATTATAATAATTGTTGCGAAGGAAGCTTCCACGTTAAGTCGTATGTCCCTTTGGGTTGATTTGTTTGAATCTCTGATTTTATTTAACATGATCGGTCAACCATATCTGCCGTTTCAAATCGAGGTGATGATTCCCTCGAGTTACTCACGATAAAGCCTGAATACTTTCCCATTCATGATTCCGTCCATCGAGATCGGCGCCTTAGTTGATGGCAATGCAACTAACACGCGAAGGTCTCATTTCAAACACCTCTGGTCAGCCCTATTGACCGATCAACCACAACAAGTCTCCCTCCTAACAGACAGGCGCGCGACGAACAACGTTTCATGACGAGCAATACAAGTCAGCCGATCACTAGTTGATTTGTATGTAAAATTTTGATCCCGTATTCAGAAATTCATTGGCCTACCGTTTCGATGAAACGCAAAATTCAAGTGAGGCCAAAAAAATAACCAGTGGATGTCTTCTATTTAAAGATTTGCTCGTGTGTGTTAACTTGTAGGTAATTTAAAAATATGTACTAGATGATGTAGGTTAATGAATGTTGATTTACGTCTGCGATGCAGTCCCTGTTATACAAAAACCGTTAAAACAATAAAATTATTGTTATAATAAAAACCGTTAAAAATTTGAAACCAAGCCACTTATTTTGTAAGGAAACCAAAAGTCACCAACTTCAAAAAGTCCAGTTCACGCTTGCGTATTTCTGCGCGAATAAAAAGATTACCCAGATGTTCACCTTGCACTTAAGTCATGAACAAATCTTTAAACGGATCACATCGGCCGGTTACTTATTTAGGAATCACTTGAACTTTTGGCGTCCCATCAAAATGCGTATATTATATTACCAATTACTCAATAATGATTTATAAACCAAAAAACCAAAATCTAAAAATTATCTAAAAAAATAAAAGGTTATCGAATGGTCTCCAAGTTTTTTTTTTTTTTTTTTAATTTTTATATTTGTATATTTACAGCTAATTTTTGGGCATCTAAAGATGCTATTTATAATCAGGATTTGCATTCCCGCAAGATAATCATCTACTAAGAACATGATAATTCAGATTTACTGTGGAGACCATCCGATTACCTACTTAGTATTGTCATAAAACTTGTATATAAACTTAATTTCCGTTGAACTCGATAGGGAGTTGCAAGGTCTATAAACGAGTGTATATTAATATAAATTTGATTATTATACGAAAAACTAATCTACAAAAATGTTCTAAATTTACATAGCTGTCAATTAATAGTTTCAGAGACAAATTTGTGTTATTATTAAAATTAAAATAAAGCTTAATACGTATAAAAATTGATTGAATGGTGTATTAATGGTTGCATAGCTTGAGGGGGGGATGTCTACACGAGGAATTTGTTCTCCCAGAGTTGAAAGTTTTTCCACTTCAAACAAGGAATTATAACGCAATTATTGCGTTATTATTAAAATTAATACGTATAAAAATTAATTATATGGTGTATTATACAAAAAACCACAAAAAACAAAAGTACCAGTTCGCGCTTGCGTATTTAAAAGCGAATAAAATCAAAGAATATAAACAGATGTTTAGTTTAACACCCAGGTTCAATTACAGCTGGCAAAAAATTTTTTTGTTCAATGTAAACTGAAAACTGATCTTTTTATGAAAAATGTGAAATTATTAAATCCTCTTCACTTAAAGATTTTTATGAACAAGAAAATTATTCATATTAAATGTATAGAATAAACCACAAAATGCACGAAGACTTTTTAGAACTAAAATTTTATAGCAAACGTTTTCACCATACTATGGCATCATCAGGCAATGAACTAGAAAGAGAAACGAGAAAAATTTCCGTATTTATCGACCAAATTGCAAGAGAAAATGGTGAGGGTAGGAGAGGGGTATTTTTAAAAAAATGGTATATTTTTGTGTGAATTTACTAGAGGGTGGGGATATAATTAATATAAAAAAGAAATAATGTAAGTGGATGTAGCGTAAGTTAGAAGGAGGGGGGAGGTATTATTTATTAAAAATATTTAGTAGGAGTGGGTTATTTAAATCAGATTGACTATTTAGTAATGAAGATGATTATTTTAATTTATTAATTTCCATAGCTTCCAAAAATTCCCGTTTTTTACTTTTTTGTTCAACGTGTAAAATTTCGTATCTCTCCTGTTTATGGTTTGTGTCTAGTAGGTGTTTCGCGAAAGTCGATTTTCCATCTGCACGTCTGTGGGATCGTGTGTGTTCATCAAATCATGTTTTGAAAGATCTACCGGTATGACCAATGTATTTTTGAGAGCATGCACAAGTGAGTTCAGAACCCCTGATTTAGTTAACATGTCTAATTTTGATTTCGCGTTTTTAACAAATTTGTTAAGTTAATGTCCGTTTTAAAAGCGATATTATAATTTTTATTTTTTAAGTATTTCACAATTTGGTTTGACTTGTTTTCAAGAAAAGTAATGGCATTAAAGTTTACATTAGTTGTATTTTAATTATTCGGATATATTGAGTTCGATAGAAGTTTTTGTTTAATTTGGCATAATAAATTATTAATTAGAGTGACTTGATATCCATTAGAGATCGCGATATATTTAATTCTGTCTAATTATTTTTTTAAATATACTTTACTTAGGGGAATTTTAATTAAGCGATTGAGAAAAGCGCGAAAAGAAGCAATTTTATGTGTAAAAAGATGTGCAGAGCTATTATGTATAATTATATCAGCTTCCGTAGGTTTATGGAAAATATCAAAAATGTTTATTATTGTCTTTAATTACTGTGAGATCTAAGTAATAGATTCTATTGTTTACTTCTATTTCTTTAGTAAATTTAATATTATTATGTTGTTTGTTAATAAAGTTAAAAAGTTGATCTAATTGTCTGAGGAAACCATTGAAACAAATAATAATGTCGTCAACATATCTATACCAATAAATGATGTTTTTTGAAATCTGAGCAAAGAATTTTAGTTTCGAGATGATCCATAGAAATATGAGCTAGTAAACAAGATAAAGGGTTTCCCATACGTAAACCACCCTTTTGAAGATAAAATTTTTCATTCAATTTAAAATAATCTAAAGCGGTTAAGATCTCTTTAATAATTACGAGATTTGTTTTTTAATTTCTAATAATTCTCGGATAATGTTAACGGTATCTTTAATGGGTTACGCTTGGGGAAAGGTTAGTGACGTCAAATGATACTAGTTTATGGGAATTATTAATGATTCTATTATTTAATTTATTAACTAAATCTAGTGAATTTTTTACTGTATATTTGGGTTCAAATTTTGTGTAGAATTTAATAATGTCAATAATTTTGAAGCTAAATTCCTACATGGTGCGTTAATATAACTAACAACAAGTCGAATAAGATGTCTTGGCTTATGTAATTTAACTTGTAAGCTTGTAACTTTAACGTGCGCGGCTTATGTAAGTCTGCTATAATATACATACGATGTATTTATATTGCGTTAACTTAAACATTTTAGTTCTAAAAAGTGTTTGTTCATTTTTTGGTTTATTCTAAAAAATTTATATGATTAATATCGAGTTACACTACCTAAACCACTTATCTATTGATTATTTTAAGAAAATTATTGTAGAAAAATAATAAGCAAATAAATAAAGCAAAAGTCAAAAATTTCTGTTCAAAGGGAAGTGAGTGTAAAACTGAAACTAATTTGAACTGGAGATTGCTGACCACTCGAGTATGAAACATATAACGTACAACACAATATGTTATCTAGTTGTACACATTGATTCTTTGGATCTCATTATTTAATATCAATTTATTTACTCAAGAATGGTAGTCAGGCTGATATGATCAAATCTATCTTAACTTCTTTCAACTTGGTTCAAATTGTGGATCAACCTGCCCGAGTTACGGATTCTACTTCCACGCTTATTGACTTCATCTGCCCTAGCGACAGCATGCAATCAATATGGTTGATATGTCTGGCCTATCGGATCATATGCATATATCGTGTAATCTCGACTTTCCTTCCGTTAAACCTCAAATCAAATCGTTTACTGCAAGAAACTTAAAAAACTTGAACTTCGACGAATTCACAAAAGATGCCAAGAATGTGGATTGGGCACTAGTCAACAATATCGAGAATATCAAATTATCAATGATAAATTTGATGTTACTAATTCCTTAATTTCATATCTCTTTGACATGGATGCTCCTATTCATCCAATTAAATGTAATAGGATATGCAACGCCTGGCTGGCTCACCTACTGTAAGGCTAATGATCAAGCTCAGAGAAAAGTTTGTTAAAACTAAGATGATCTCGGACTTTGAATACTACAAACAACTTAAAATCCAACGAACCAAGCTATTACAAACGAAAAAAAGACATATTTCAAATACCAAGTGGAGCCAAGAAAACACGATTCTAAGAACCTCTGTAAATTCTTTGCTAGTTCCAATATTCATATCAACTCCAAGAACGAATTCTTTCTCAATTCAACCCCATACAAGGATATTGATTTCAAATATCCGAATTTCTTCGCACATGATAAGCACCCACTAACGACCAGCGAATTGACGTTCCGTACCATTTCAATATTTCAAAGGCGATTGCTAAACCTAGATTAAATGCCATTGGAGTTGAGCTCTAAAATACTAAAAATTGTTCCTGCTTTTTGTTTAAATTTGCTAACTGACATAATCAACTTATGTAACGGAAAATTAATTACACCGGATTTATGGAAAAAGGCTACAATCACTCCACTTCCCGAAGTTTACAACATTATCAAATTTGACGACTTGCAACCGATTAGTATCCTACTAGTCCTCTCCAAAGTCTTGAAATCGATTATCTTTCATCAACTGCTGGAACAGATCAAGTCCAATAGTATACTGCCCGATATCTAATCCGGTTTTCGCTCCAAATTTAGTACCACCACTACACTAATCAAATTATGAATGACTCGAACATCACAATACCGACGCTTCTAATCATGACTTACTCATTGCCAAGCTGTCCTTCCGTGGATGTAGTTCTACAGCAGTAAAACTTCTACAATCAATCGCAAGTAACACTACTCCAAGGTATTCGCTTGGACCAATATTATTTTCCATCTTCACTGCAGACACAGCCTGCCTATCTGATGTCGCATACATTTATATGATGATGATATTCAATTTTAATGACGAATGAATTTCGCCAACATTAACACTGCTCTAGAACATGTTCAGTGTTGGTCAAATAATAATGGGTTAAGGAATTACTTTCCTCAACCATGAAATGGTATTTAGTTCAAAGTCTCGTTCTCTGTCACGTCGACTATACTGTATGACTATGTTACGAGTACCTAAATGAACACTCGAGGAAGAAACTGCAAATATCTACTCCAAAATGCCTTCCTTCGGTTTTCGTATAATTGGAGTTACAAAGCTCACATCATACCGCTCTATTGTCTACTTAATATCCTAAAAATAGGAACCCGATTTGAATTTCGTTTTACCACACAGCTCTTTGCAATCTTGAAACCAAGACGTCAGAAGTACCTTGCCAACATCTTGGTTTTTTGATTCAAAGAAAAACGTCTTTACTGTGTAGTAGCAGTCTACGAGAACTGTACATGGGCGTCCGATGTCATTGTTTGGACGTCCAAACATTGAATTACTTTGGGTAATAATAAAATTCCTAAAAATATACAAATTAATAAAGACAATTAATAACCAACTAAAATTCAACATTTAATGTTGAAACGTGTTATTTAAAGTATAAATAAATTGCGAATAGAATGCGATACATATTTCGCAAAACACTAAATAATTTATGATTAAAAATGTAAAATAAATCAGCCATCGGCCTTGTGTAACACTAAATAGCAATCTCACTTAATGATAAAAATCACCAACCGTGTCAAAAGCAACATCAGTAATCAGACTAAAAATCTTTATGAGAAGACCATGACTGCCATAAACATCTGAACCACCAAATCGACCAGTATGATTCAAAAAACTTCCTAAGTATTCAAGACCCAAAGTCATCCCGAGCTATTTTTTCTTCCACTGTTAACTTCAAATTGCATACAAAAGCCAATGAAAAAGAAGACCTCCCTAAAAATAAATCCTATTTTTCATTTATTTTCATTTATCATTTATCATCATACTAGAAGCTCAAAGAACCTATAAATAGGTTATTCCATGAATAATTCTATTAATAAAAGTACAATAATTTGGTATTCAAAAAGTGAGATCATTGGGATTTTATATGGAAAACTGCAAAATATATTTTGCAGAGAAGTTTTCAAATTAATCTAGAAATTTAATTTTTAAATCAATAAAAGATGGCGATTGTACTTTATTTCATATGGCCTCTAAAAAGGATCGAAAATATTTTAAAAGTAGCTTGCACAACCCTGCTGCTAATTCATTAAATGAAAATTGCCGCTAAAAATACCAGTCGAAAAAATGTCTTTTAAAAATTAAGTTGGCAGTAAAAATTGCACTAAATAACCGACAACGCATTGTTTTTACAAATATTAGTCATTTTAGCAGTATAAACTGTGTGGTATAAACGCGATTTTTTTTGCTGGCTAAATACTAGCTTTTTGTCTTAATATAATTAGATATTTCAATTTAACATGAATCTGAAGAAAACAGAAAAGTTATTGAATTTGCTAGCACCAAATTCGGAAAAAAATGAAGATAATTTGCAGAAATCATTAACCGATATAATTACATCACGTGACATATTATGTAAGGGTTTTAAATTTTTTCCTAATTTAAAATAAAATTAAATTATGTTTAGTTGACGAACAAACAGAAACTATTGACGACTCTCTAAGAAGATCGTTTTCTGATTCTGAATTATTTATTCCGGTAAAATCATGTTTAAAATATAAAAAACCTCTTTCGGCTCAAGAACGATCAACAAAACTTCAGAATGTACATTCAATATCACAAAAATCAAATTGTAACGATGAAGTTACAGTATTATATGCTGGCCCAAGATTTAGACGAAAACATTCAAAATCATTTAATGCTTCGGGAGAAACAAACTGCAACCAACAAAAACCCGAAATAAAAATATTTTTTCATTCCACATTTGAATCAAGTGAACAGACAGGACAACATGTAAACTCTATGTTTGGACGGCATAATAATCTACAAGATAGATATAAAAATAGACCAATTATTCTTCATTCCGAAGAAAACAGAAAACAATTGAAAGTGCCCGACAAGGCCCTGCGCAGACGAAGACATCATAATTCTCCAGCAAAAAAAAGCCATTTTATTGTATGTGAATCTAACGAAGATACAAATAACGGTAGCAGTAATCTCAAAAGTAAGTTTAATATTTTGATTAAAATCACCATTTGTAATTAATTGTTGTTTTAATTAGAAAACGGTCCACAAGATCAGAATGAATGTAACGCAATTCCAATCAATCAAATATTTGATATAACATCAATTGACACGTTTCATAAAATGCACAGCTCAAATATTATGCAAGGAATAATTATGGTGAATATTGATAAAATGAACTGCAGTTCCTCGAGGATAGCACAAATTAAAAATTGTAACATAAAAACAAATAGAGTATGTTCTCCTGTAATAATAAGATTCCTTTCACAACGTGTTAGTAAATTAGACCCAACATTCGATAGACATTTTACTGCTAATAAAATCTGTAAAAGAACAAACGGTAAGTCAAAAAGAATTTTTAACCGAAGAAGAAATTAATTTTAAATGTTAACAAACTTCAGCCATTTCAGAAAAATAAAATTGAAAATAAACGAAAATGCTCGTGTGAGCAATAAAAGGGGAAGGTCAAAATTATCAACAAATCTTAATGTAAAAAACATTCATAAATTGTTCCCATTTACTTTTGTTACGGTGTTCTAGTTCCTATTTTTTTTTATTGTTTTCAATTTTCATTTTTCTGAAACGTTTCAAAATTGTGTTTGGCTTAAAATTGTATGCATTTAAATTTACAGATTTCGGTCTAGTTACTTAATGTTATTTCGAATTATTTGCAGAACTAAGAATGCGCTTCCATGATATCGCACTGACTAATGCTAACTCCGTAAGTAATATGTCAGAGAAGATATTCCGAAAACGAACATTTCGCAGCAGAAAAACAAGAATTGCATCAGACAATAAACGAGAATGAAGTAATTGCAAAAAATTTCTAGTTTATGCATCTACTTAAAATTCATATTTCAATATAAAAAATACCATGTTTATACTGTAAAATAAAATATAAAAAGTATGGCGTTTTATTTTATTTTTCGCAACAGTTTAATCTTGATTAGTGAGGCTCTTACTTAAAGGGCCAGTTGTATAAACCTCGGGTAAGAATTTATTTACTCTATTCAATCTGAGGAGCTAATCCTAGGCAATGTAATTAATGTTATGAATGTTTATTGTTCTTGCTAGTGGGTCTACTTTTTTTTGAATAAACTGAATTAATTAATAGCTAATATTTAATGTAAACTCGATAAACATTATCGCAGGCGATTTCGATATAAAGGTTAACTGGGTATACCGGCAGGCAATATTTATTAATGCTTCGTAGAGTTGAGAAGAATATAAGGGTAAAAAATGTAACAACTAAATTAATTCAAAAGAAAAACTATTTTTTTTGATTCAACCAAGGATGACCCAAAAGTAATATGATGGTTACTCAAAAATGCCACCACTAATGTAAAATCCTCCTAAAAACCAACTTAACTTTGTATAATCCCTTACTTAATTTCCTAAGCTACCGATTATCTATATACCGGGTGACCGAGCAAGAAACCGAACATAGGGAATTAACATCGGATATTGATTTTTTTCTAAATTCTTGCTTCCCATTATAACGGATAAGAATGAAAAAGGTATCAAATTAAAGAGATTTTTATTCTGCGTCTAAAGATACCAAACACTTGATATTTTATTCTTTAATTATTGTTAAAAACTCAATAATAAAATTAAGAAATACAGCTTTTAAAAAATTATACTTATTTATAAAAAAAATTTGCTCGGAAATACCTAAAAGTTGCGGAGGCATGCGATTCCGAAATAAAATTCGCTATATTTTACAAATTTTTTTTTCCAAAAAAGAATTCCTTGTAATTTTTAAAAAAAAATTTGATTTGCATTTTGCGGCTTTGCGGTTGAAGATGGGAAAAAATGTATGACATCGATTTTGTGGAGAATCGCGATACTACGCTTTCAAAGCCATTTTGAAATTAAGAATCAATTGCTCGATATTGATAATGGCAAAATTCCTGTTGACCCATCGTCTGGATACATTACATTCTCTGCCAACTTTTGTCACTTTACTGAATCAAAGACCGAACTCATCGAGATGGTGTTCCCAAACATTGCTCAGAATTACAAAAATCATGTTTGGTTGAGCGAACGTGTTATATTGGCTGCAAAAAACATTTATGTCAACGAAATAAAATTTCGAATTCAAATTAAGATAGCTGGCGAATTGATGACATACAAATCGGTTGATTCCGTTACTAAGATGATGTTATCAGTAGTAACAGCCCCGAGCTGAGAGAAAATTTAAAAATACAACTTTCACGACGAAAATTTTTTTCAAAACTTCCCGATGGCGAAGCCAGAAGAAAGTTAAAAAAATATTTCTAGGGAAAGTTATTTTCTAAAATTTTCCGTGATTACAACCCTCGTAGCGGCCATATTGGTTTTTCCGTTCTTCGACGCACCTCGGCAATCTTCGGAAACTCATAATTGGAAGTTCTCGCGTTGTAATTAAGAAAACAGCCCCAATCAGACGTTAATTTTAGAAAATAACTTTCCGTCGAAAAATTTTTTTCAACTTCCCTCGGCTTCACCGTCGGGAAGTTGTTGAAAAAATTTTTCGTTGTGAAAGTTGTATTTTCAAATTTTCGGCTATTAGATTATTCTGTTCTCCGACGCTCTTCGGAAACGCGTATTTAGAGGTTCTCGCGTTTATTTAAAATTATATCAATCTTTATTCCTTTTTAAGATTTACAGACTTAACACAAGTACACTTATCACACCCCCAAAACACAACTCCCATTCACAGTAAGTTCAATAATAACAACGTAATTATTGAAATAAGTAGGTAATTTAATATATTTTTTCCCAACTAAACTCGATGTAAGCGTATTATGTATTGTTATGTAGGTATAATTTTTCGAATTAATTAAATTTTCTAAATCATCAAACTTTCAAAATACCTCTCCAAACCCCAACTTTCGTTGCAATAAAATATAAAATGGCAACGCAGAAACTTTACGATACCGGTTCGCAGCTGTCCAGCTTATCAAACTGCATTGTCTTTCCTTTATTTGACTTTTAATTAACAAATTGAAAATTTGACCCTTTACTTAATTTTTAATTATTATTCCTCTTCCGCTAAAATTATATTACATTTCCAAAATCATCCACCGTTCTCTAAATCAACCAATCAATCATAAATCCCAATCAAATACTTTTCATTCAAAAAAATCACTTATAGATATTTCAAAAATCACAAATTTACCAAATCAAACTCAAAGGTCTCACAAATTAAGGATATCGGCCATTTTTGGAAAAAACCCTTATCTTTCTTTATTCTTTGCCAATTTTCAAAATATTTTTAATGAACTCATACAAAGTCATACAAATTTAAAATACAAAATAATAACAAAACTACAAAATCGTTACAAAATAACTACAGGGCAGTCAAATCATTTCGTAACACGACAATATATACAGCTGGGCAAGTAGGTACACATTAGTTCCTCAAACAAAACCTATAGATTTATTCAAGGGAATGGCTCAAAACTAATTAAGCGAAAATAATTCCTTGTTTGAAGTGGAAAAACTTTCAACTCTGGGAGAACAAATTACTCATGTAGACATCCCCCCTCAAGCTATGCAACCATTAATACACCATTCAATCAATTTTTATATGTATTAAGCTTTATTTTAATTTTAATAAGAACACAAATTTGTCTCTGAAACTATTAATTGACAGCTATGTAAATTTAGAACATTTTTGTAGATTAGTTTTTCGTATAATAATCAAATTTATATTAATACACACTCGTTTATGGACCTTGCAACTCCCTATCGAGTTCAACGGAAATTAAGTTATATATACAAGTTCTATGACAATACTAAGTAGGTAATCGGATGGTCTCCACAGTAAATCTGAATTATCATGTTCTTAGTAGATGATTATCTTGCGGGAATGCAAATCCTGATTATAAATAGCATCTTTAGATGCCCAAAAATTAGCTGTAAATATACAAATATAAAAATTAAAAAAAAAAAAAACTTGGAGACCATCCGATAACCTTTTATTTTTTTAGATAATTTTTAGATTTTGGTTTTTTGGTTTATAAATCATTATTGAGTAATTGGTTTATAGTAAACCAAATATACGCATTTTGATGGGACGCCAAATTCAAGGTATGCCAAAATAAGTAACGGCCGATGTGATCTTTTCATTCGCGTAGAAATACGCAAGCGTGAACTGAACTTTTTGAAGTTGGTGACTTTTGGTTTCCTTACAGAATAAGTTGCTTGGTTTCAAATTTTTAACGGTTTTTATTATAATAATAATTTCATTGTTTTAACAGTTTAATTGTATAATAGGGAATCCATCGCAGACGTAAATCAATATTCAATAACCTACATCAACTAGAAGATATTTTTAAATTACCTACAAGTTAACACACACGAGCAAATCTTTAAATAGATGACATCGGCTGGTTATTTTTTTGGCCTCACTTGAATTTGGCGTTTCATCGAAACGTTTATACGGTAGGCCAATGAATTTCTTCATAATTTCTGAATACGGGTTCAAAATTCTACATATAAATTAACCAGCCGATCGCTGGTTAATTTATATGTAGAATTTTGACTAGTATTGCTCGTCGTGATACGTTGTGACGACCATATTGGATTTTTCTGTTCTCCGACGCTCTTCGGCAATCTTCGGAAACGCGTATTTAAAGGTTCTCGCGTTGTTATCGTAACAGCACCAAGCCGAGAAAAATTTTGAAAATACAACTTTCACGACAAAAATTTTTTTCAACAACTCCTCGACGGCGAAGCTATCTAACGGAATTTTTACATTCCCGTGTCGGAAAACCATCATCATTATTTATTTACGCACCAGAAAACAAAACTAACAATGTTGTATATCAAAAAGCATTACAATAAATATTATGATTTTGAAATTTTTCCTTTTATTATTTATTCCAGTTCCAAGACAGGACAACGTCTGTCGGGTCAGCTAGTGATGTAATAAATGTGGTTACTTTTATTGTTCGCTTCTTTTGCTTAGATGCTTTTTAGGCTAAAATACGACGAAATAATATTTATTGTAACTTTTAGTGGTTTTCCCTTTATTTTAGTACAATAACTAATTTATCACTTCTCCTTTGTATCTGTACCACAATCTTTCCCCTTCTCGAGAATTCAATGTTTGTTATTCTTGACATCCAACGCATTTCATAATTCTTCGAATTCTTCTGTGAACCCACTGTGCATATCTCATATGAATACAATCCACACTCTTTTATTAGATACATTATTAGTATTTTTTATTGAACAAAAGGTAATAATTGAGAATAGTAAAGATACAGATATGATCTCAAATGAAAAAAAACAATTAAAAGTTAATGTTTTCAATTAATTTTACAATGAATTCGTTATTTAATTTGACAAAAACATGAATCAATTATGGTAATTAGGTTCTCATTTTTTATGAATCATTTCCGCAGAATTATCAGTGACGATTGGCTTATGATAGCTAAAATACGACACAAATGTTTGAGATTCAATAAATTTCTAGAAAATACAGCATCAATTTTTGTGCCCGACCTGGTAGTTGGAGTATTGGCATTATTGTTGAACAATCGCTACTGCATGCAATGGAGTGAAAATTGGTCAAAACAGTATAAATTAAATAAAATTCAGTAATTTGATTGAAGTTTGATTGAATCATATTTGACCCAACACTATATTTTATAGAAGTTCATCGTAGATCCATCATAACTTGTTTCATGAACAAACAAAAAAATTGATGCCAAAATCAGAAAAAACATGTCATTTGCAAATAAGAGAATAAAAAAAAAACAAAATAAGATTAAAATATCTAAAAAAGCTATTCCTTCGGCAAATCGAACCTGAGATCTTCTAATTCACACTTTTAAACGCTATTTTCCTAGAAACGGTTGCTTTTTTGACCAAAACCCAGGATAGAGTTAAGGGGTTATCCTCGTAAATAATGTATTGATAGTAAATATAGCATCCTAATGAAACTCCACAGAGACCTGACATAATGTCATGTTTAGATGATTCTAAAATCAGTACGTTGGCTTAGGGTTGGAATTTTATCCCACTATAGTCGATCCAAGATATGAATACCATAGGTGGCGCGTCGTTTGCAAAGTCTAATTTACACCGGGAAACTTCAGATAATTTAAATAGCACTTGATCTTGTAGTAACATTAAATATCCACCACAAAAAAAGCAAAATGTTAATAACCAAGTAACTACGCCTATTCGATATTACATTTAATTTTGGCCACATCTCCCTGCCCGGTTCAGTTTAGGCAACACACACCACACTTAAATCGCAAAAATTTCGTTATTGTAAAACCGTCTAATTTCAAAGCAATTTCATTGGTTAACATTTAGATTTAGATAGAATTTCAATATTTTTCTTTAAAAAAACGTACTATAAACTTGATGTAAAAGTATTATATAGAGCTTGTTTCCACAGGCATCAGTTCTTGTACATTTTGTAGTTATGTATAGCCGAAGCGGCTAAATGAACGATAATAATAATAATAATTCAAGAGAATGGCTAAAAACTAATTAAGAGAAAATAATTCCTTGTTTGAAGTGGAAAAACTTTCAACTCCGGGAGAACAAATTCCTCATGTAGACATCCCCCCCCTCAAGCTATGCAACCATTAATACACCATTCAATCAATTTTTATATGTATTAAACTTTATTTCAATTTTAATAATAACACAAATTTGTCTCTGAAACTATTAATTGACAGCTATGTAAATTTAGAACATTTTTGTAGATTAGTTTTTAATATAATAATGAAATCTATATTAATACACATCCGTTTATTGAACTTGCTACTCCCTATCGAGTTCGGCGGAAATTAAGGTATATATACAAGTTCTTTGACAATACTAAGTAGGTAATCGGATGGTCTCCACAGTAAATCTGAATTATCATGTTCTTAGTAGATGATTATCTTGCGGGAATGCAAATCCTGATTATAAATAGCATCTTTAGATGCCCAAAAATTAGCTGTAAATATACAAAAATAAAAATTAAAAAAAAAAAAAACTTGGAGACCATCCGATAACCTTTTATTTTTTTTAAATAACTTTTAGATTTTGCTTTTACGTTTATAAATCATTATTGCATAATTGCTAATAAAATTATCACCTCATCTATATTTTGTTGCAAGACGATCTAACAAAAATTTACATCGGCGGTATTTGTAGGTAACCTGAAATAGTTTGGTTCGTTTATATGTAAAATTTTGATCTCGTGTTCAGAATTTTTGGTTACGGTCACTTAACCTATCCCAAGAATTGAACTTTTTCTTATTAACCATAGGAAAGAGAACAATTGTCCAAGCATATTAGCACAAAAATTTTGTAGGATTATGCATTAGTTGTCAAAATAAAGCCATTTTAAAATTTTAAAAAGCGGGTAGTGGTAATACGCTACACCTCGATATCTCGAGTCGCGTGACAGTAACTCGCACGTTAAGCTCCCCGCTCTCATTTCTGTTGACGGTACGTGTACTTTAATATACTCTTACTGTTGCGGTCGACACCCGGACAAGTTCTATGTCTTCGAGTTCCACCGTTGGCGAGTTTTGTCATTCTACAGATATATTTTTAAATTCGATTCTTTCGAAAACTTAGGAAAAAGTTCAATTCTTGGGATAGGTATCGTGACAGATCC
Organism: Cantharis rustica; assembly: GCA_911387805.1. NCBI lineage: Eukaryota > Metazoa > Arthropoda > Insecta > Coleoptera > Cantharidae > Cantharis > Cantharis rustica. The sequence goes on from OU426883.1 coordinate 16,779,417, forward strand.
CAAATATTGGCTATGTTGACCAAAACCATAAGTCCCAGCTGAATGCTATATTACCACTTTATTTTGAACACTGCTACCGGTTGTTATGACTATCGGTTTTTACGACTAAATATGAGTAGTCCCTTCGATATCGTTATAACAGATTGATGTGATCGATGGAACGCTAACCAATAAGTCAAAAAAAAATACCTCCCGATATGATCTGTTTAAAGATTTGCTCGTATATTAACTTGTAACGTGGTTTCCCACTTCCCAATCGGTCGATGTAGGCTTTACGCTATACTACAAGCATTAGAAATTGATTATTTTAACAATATATTTCTGCGAAAGAGAATTTTGAAACATATGCACCTCCACCAATCTGCATGATTTGATTTAGATTCAGTCATAATCAAACCGTTAAAACAATAAAATTATTATTATAATAATTGTTGCGAAGGAAGCTTCCACGTTAAGTCGTATATCCCTTTGCGCCTTAGTTGATGGCAACGCAATTAACACCGAAAGATCTCATTTCAAACACCTCTGGTCAGCCCTATTGACCGATCAACCACAACCATACAAGTCTAACTCCTATTACGGGCAGGTGCGTTCTGAGGCTCCCGTCCCTATCTTGTGCGGACCCGGATCCTCGGGTTAGTCTGTGTGGTCATATCGGTTAACCATTCAACGTCAAGTGCTTATTGCAATCGGCTCTCGACGTTATTCCGCTTTCTGTTCTTTCTCGCTGTCTTAAGCTTGGAGATAAGCACAGGCTTGAGTACAAGTATCCTCTTCCTTAGATACTAGCCATTCCGAGTTATGGAAATTCGTGTTCATAAATTATACAAAAAATCCATTGGTCTACCGTGTGAACCAATTATACCTATGCATTTCGATGGAACGCTAAATTCAAGTGAGGCCAAAAAAATAACCAGCCGATGTCATCTATTTAAAGATTTGCTCGTGTGTTAAATTGTAAGTAATTTAAAAATAACTTCTAGGTGATGTAGGTTATGGAACGTTAATTTACGTCTGTCATGGAGTTCCTATAATTATCCAGAGACCTATATTTGGAAATTTTTTTATTTGCACTGAAATACGCAAGCGTGAACTGACGACTTTTTAAAGTTGGTGACTTTTGATTTTCTTACAGTATAAGTTGCTTGGTTTCAAATTTTTAACGGTTTTTATTATAATAATCATTTTATTGTTTTAACGGTTTTATTATATAGACTGAATATATTTCAAATCGTGCAGGTACTTATGTTCCAAAATTCTCATTCGCAGAAATATACCTATTGTTAAAATAATCAATTTTTAATACCAGCAGTTATAGCCCACACCGACCGATTAAGAAGTTACAAGTTAACACACACGAGTAAATCTTTAAACAGATCACATCGGCCGGTAAATTTTTTGACTTCATTGGTTGGCATCCCATTGATCACATCAATCTGTTATAATGACATCGAAGAGACTATTCATATTTGATCATGACCTATAGTTTTGGTCAACATAACCAATATGTTGTTCTAAGCGATGTCGTCTTAAACGGTTTTGACTATATATTTGGTTTACACGGTAGGCCAATAAATTTCTTTAAAAATACTGAATACGAGATCAAAATTCTACATATAAATGAACCAAACTATTTCAGGTTACCTACAAGTACCACCGATGTAAATTTTTGTAAGATCGTCTTGCAATAAAATATAGATGAGGTGATGATTTTAAGTACAGCTGTAAAACAATTATGCAATAATGATTTATAAACGTAAAAACAAAATCTAAAAGTTATCTAAAAAAAATAAAAGGTTATCGGATGGTCTCCAAGTTGATCGGTCAATAGGGCTGACCAGAGGTGTTTGAAATGAGACCTTCGCGTGCTAGTTGCATTGCCATCAACTAAGGCGCCGACCTTGATGGACAGAATCTTGAATGGGAAAGTATTCAGGCTTCATCGTGAGTAACTCGAGGGAATCATCACCTCGATTTGAAACGGCAGATATGGTTGACCGATCATGTTAAATAAAATCAGAGATTCAAATCAACCCAAAGGGACATACAACTTAACGTGGAAGCTTCCTTCGCAACAATTATTATAATAATAATTTTATTGTTTTAACGGTTTGATTATATAGACTGAATCTAAATCAAATCGTGCAGATTGGTGGAGGTGCATATGTTTCAAAATTCTCTTTCGCAGAAATATATTGTTAAAATAATCAATTTTTAATGCCAGTAGTATAGCGTAAAGCCTACATCGATCAATTGGGAAGTGGGAAACCACGGTACAAGTTAACATACGAGCAAATCTTTAAACAAATCACATTGGGAGGTAACTTTTTTTTTTTCCAAAAATTCTGAACACGAGAGCAAAATTCTACATATAAATGAACCAAACTATTTCAGGTTACCTACAAGTACCGCCGATGTAAATTTTTGTTAGATCGTCTTGCAACAAAATATAGATGAGGTGATAATTTTATTAGCAATTATGCAATAATGATTTATAAACGTAAAAGCAAAATCTAAAAAAAAATAAAAGGTTATCAGATGGTCTCCAAGTTTTTTTTTTTTTTTTAATTTTTATTTTTGTATATTTACAGCTAATTTTTAGGCATCTAAAGATGCTATTTATAATCAGGATTTGCATTCCCGCAAGATAATCATCTACTATAGAAAGAAGAACATGATAATTCAGATTTACTGTGGAGACCATCCGATTACCTACTTAGTATTGTCACAGAACTTGTATATATAACTTAATTTTCGCTGAACTCGATAGGGAGTTGAAAGTTCAATAAACGGATGTGTATTAATATAGATTTGATTATTATTTGAAAAACTAATCTACAAAAATGTTCTAAATTTACATAGCTATCAATTAATAGTTCCAGAGACAAGTTTGTGTTATTATTAAAATTGAAATAAAGCTTAATACATATAAAAATTGATTAAATAGTGTATTATTTTGTACGAAAAACAAAAGTCACCAAGTTCGCACTTGCGCATTTCAAAGCAAATAAAATCATAGATTAAAAACAGATGTTTAACACCCAGGTTCGATTCCAGCTGGCAACAATTTTTTTTTTAATTTTCACAATTTGCTTACAATCGGATTATTTACAATAAAATTGTTATCTATTTATTAGATCCTTTTCACAATAAAACTGAAAACTATTTTTTATAAAAAATGTAAAATTGTTAAATCCTCTTAACGTAAAGATTTTTATGAACAAAAAACTATAGTAAGTATAAAAATAATAAGCAAAGAAACCAAAAGTAAAAAAATTACAGTTCAAATGGAACTGTGTAAGTGGGTGTAAAACTGAAACTAATTTGAACTGGAGATTGCTGACCACTCAAGTATCGTACATGTAACATACAACGTCTGCTTATTTTTTTTAACCCTTTCGGTAGTAACGGGATCTATATGTCCCAAAGTATGTTTAAAAAATACTGCTGATAATAAAAGCCATCAAAATTGGGCTAGAAGCTGTTCCAGCAGTATTTATTCTCACAATGCTACGTAGCATTTACTTCATTTACTTCGGACAGTGATTCTGATTATATTCCTGAAGTACTAAATTTTGATAATATTCTTGAAGAAGTAGCTGGCACACTAAAAGAGTGCCAGCTGTAAGAAAAAGTTGTACTTATATACTAGAGGTATATTCAAACATCCTAGAGTTTTTACATAGTGTAAAATGTACAGAGTACATAGTAAGAGCGACAATAATAGTGATGTTGAATCAAAACCAATTCCTGCTAAAAGGTTTAAAACTTCCGAAGACAAACCGCCAGGCCGACCTGGCCAGACTGTTGGACAAGTGAATTGAGTGCAACATGTATGAAGAAGTACAGAGAATAGGAAGTCCTTTTAAAAAACAAGGTATCCAGTTATCACAAGAATGGATAAACTGTAGCGTTGACTATTTCTGAAAAACGAAGAAAGGGCAGCAACGCCAATCTCTGCAAAAAACAAAATTTAAACATAAAAATAATGAGGCCCACAAGTATGTCGAAAAAATCGTATCGGAAGCTAAATAAAAAATGAAAAATGTAATTCTAATGCCTGCTGTACATTCTCACCCGAATGTCTCGGCGAGAGATCCGAGGCTCTGGTGTGACCATGTACATTCTCGCTTAGTTCAGTTTCGCGGGAGATGGACGACTACACATAACTTGCTGCTGCTCATGATTTATAGAAACAGAATATGATATAAAAAAAATATAAATTCACAAAATTTATTATTGTTAATTAGTTCGTTATTTTTTTTTTTTTACCTACACCTTGTTCATTATTTTCAGAATTTCTGTAAAAACGGTTGCTTTCCCAAAAAAATTTATATGATCAAAGTTGTAGCCCGTTAAATTCCCTATCCGGTTTGGACCGTTAGTTTTTTTCTAAGACGTTTCGTTTAAGAGATACAAGATTACAAAAAAAGTAAAAAAAATAAAATCAGAATTTTTTTAATATTTTTCCCCTTAATTTAATTTATAACTCAAAAAAGATAAGAGGATCTAACCTAATTTGTAGATAATCAAATGATCTTTAAAAAAGGTTTAATCCAAGAAGTCTAAAAAATCAATAATATCGGAGCTATGGCCGTTTGAAATCAGAAATTCAAAATATTGCTTTAAATGAAGGTACCCCCAAGGCTTTGCACTTGGACAAAAAATTATTTGAAAATTTGTCTTAGAAAAGTGTCCTTTATCACCACCTCAATGGTTCTCCACAGTCACGAGGACACCCTGTTTGTTTCATCGTGGATTACATCAGAAAGACAGGATGCAGATTACACCAGATGTCCAAAAAGACAACAAATAAAACATACTTCGGAATATGAAGCCATTTGGAAAAACATTTAAGTAGTGTAGAAAATAACTATTAATTAAAAGTACATATCGTTGGCTTACTGCAAGAACCAGATAAGTAACATAATGATAGTTTTGAGATAATAGAGATTTAAATTTTAGATGTACATTATAAATCAGTACATTAAGAAACAGCGCCGTAACTACAAAATTTGGGCCCGTGTTCAAAGTTCGTCGTGGGGCCCCTTTCGTAAACGTTAAAAAAATTATTGCACAATACAACAGCGCTTATAATTTATTATTATAAGTAGGTACTATTTATATTTTACTATACAATACAAATTATTTAAACAAAATTTTGGATTTTTAAAAATTACAAATACAAATTATTTAAAGTATTCTAATGACGTTTCTGACGAAATTTCTGCACAACTATTGTTCTTCAGAAAGTGGTTCAAGGATGATATTATAAATTTTAAGACTTCTGTTATGGAGTTATTGGATTTTATTTTAATCAACAATTTACCATCATTTTTCAGTTCTACTGAAATAATCCCTACATGTTTACTGTTTTTAAGATCTTAGTACGAATACAAAAATGTTGAATCATTAAATAAAATTAAGGGCTTCTACCTATAGTGTTTTTTTCCTAACTTTTAAATTTGCAAAATTGTCAGTTATTTTTGAAACGTCCAATTTTTTTGCAAACTTACTTTCTATCGAAATAAGAGCAAGAATTACAAAATTACCGGATACGAGGTACTTACATTGTTGCATTCTATAGACAAATTTAATAATCTATTTAACAATTCTGTCATATTTTATACTTATATTCGAAATCTACGAACAATATTAGTAGTACATATATTCAAAAAAATGTGTTTTATTTAATATTTTACCAAATTTATGCTTTTTGACGTGGGTTCTCGGTGCCGTGTTCCACCAAACACATAGAATACTGGTAGTTACGGCGCTGTTAAGAAACGTGTAATAAACGGAAAATCTTATAAAAAATATTGTCGTGAAACAAAACGATTTTGACCTTCCCTGTACTTAATTAAAATTTTTGTAAATTTGATTTTGAAAGTTTGTAGTTTGGAGAGTGCAGGAAGGGGAGTAAAAGAGAAGGACCAAGACTTTTTTGCCAAAGATGGCTGCCAGAGCGGTTGTTTAAATTTTTGGCTCTGATATTGAGTAATATTTTATGCGATTATTTGGCAATGGAGATTGAATTTTTGAACATTTTGGTTTAAGATTGGGCGAAAATTTGTTGATTTTTATTTTTGGAGATTTGTAAATGAAATAGTTTTTTTTTTGATCATTAAAGATTTTGTTGATAATCAATATTTTTTTGGGTGTGTTTTGATTTGGATATTTGAAAGCTAGTCGATTTAATTTTGATAAATTTAAAATTGTATTTAATTGTATTGTGGCCGCGAAGTTATCACACTCGATTGGATAAGAAAAATTTATAAGTTCGATACTGGAAAGAAGTATAAAATTTTTAAATTTAAATTTAAAAATGGACTTATCTTGTTTTAGTAGTAAGCCGACGATATTCAGTTTCAATAAATTCTTATTATTATTAAATGTAATGCCCATACCCCCAGCAGTAATTATTTTCCACTTCGACCACCGGGATGGTGTAACAATGATACAGCTGTTCTTAACGTGGAGGCGACAGCACGTAAGGGTTGGTGATTCTGTTTTGAGGAATTTGACCAGGACTCGGTCCCCTAAAATTTCTTTACAATGCAAATAACTTGATTCTTTGCGATTTCAAAGCCGATTTTTTTATACGCTGATGGTTCAACCTAAAAAGAACTTTTGTCTCCAGCGATATACAATTGTGAGATGATGAGACCAAATTCTTACATCATACCGCTACACTGGCGGGAAGTTGTGACAGCCTGTATTTCTAAGGTTGCTGTGTGAGAAGGTGTCAGAGAGTGCTTCAGATTCGGTTAAATTGGGATCATTCTCGTCATGCTGCCGAGGTGTTTCGAATATTACAGTGGCGGTGTGTTGATGTTTGTTAGTTACAGAAACGACTATCTCACATCATGTTACATTCTAGAATGTCTCTTGTACATAAGAAAGATTTTGTCAAATTTTGTTAATTTTTTTTAATACTTGCTTGGCCAAAATGCTGACCAGTAGCCGATTCATACCAACATAGCGGATAATTGGAATTCTTCTGACAAGTCATTTTCTACTTCTGTCTATTGCCTCAACGACTCAGAGTTTATTTATTTATGAACTTATGTGATCTGTATAATACCAGTTCTGTAAAAGAATCTCTACTTGTGCTTTCGATACACCTTCCATTTCAGTTACTCCATCTGTTGCTGTCCCTGAACCTCCTCCACCTTGTAGTCTTCTCCCCAACCCTCACGCAGAGCTTTCTTGCGAATTCTTCTATCGTATATTTTTTCACCCGATTATGTAAGACTTGTCGGTCGACCTAGTGTCATCTTTAGCATCAAGTTTTTGCATTAATAAATGCAAAAACTTTGTCTTTTTCTTTCACAAGGCGATTTTCCTTAATTATTACTTGTTTTTGACCTTGGAATTCGTATTTCATTATAATTCGTAAATATTTCTCTAACATGTCACCGAAGTGAATATTTTAAATCAGATTATAATTCTTTCCTGTGAAATTTCTTATTAAAACTTATAGTCTCACAGCAATAACAATTTATTTTCACTCAGATTTCTATCAAAGGAACTTTCCATAAACTGTACCACATTCATTGCTTCCAATAACGCACTTACGCATTGCATTAATCTCAAACTTAATTTAATCAAAACTGAGATATGTAATATTTCAGCATCTTCGATTTTATCTTAGGAAGAGACACTAGCAAATGCCAACTGAGTTTTGAAACAAGATCGTTAATAGACGAATTCGTCGTTTTATTAATTAACGAATTAAAAATGCACACGCAGAGGTAATGTAAAAAATTTTAACATAGTTGATCAAATTTTTACAGAATTAATCCAAAACCAAACAAATCGAATATAGATTACAAGGTTGTAATAGATAAATAAAATCGCAAAATAAAACCATCGAAGAGCTATTTGATAGTTTTTCAACAGACATATTCTTTTATTAAGTTTACGAAATTAAATGTACGGAAAGATGTGTATCGTGAAGTTTGTTTGACAATGAGAAGATGGCAATAGATGACTGCCGTTATAAAATAACTTCAAATAATACGATCACATTTGTCTTCAAAGTTGTATATAGGCAAGGAAAATTTGTGGTGTTTAATGAATTTTTGCAAATTGCTTTAATTGATTAAATTTTAAATCAATTCTAAGAAAAAATTTTGCATGATATCGCAATTAGAATTAAAAATAAAAATTTCCAAATTACTTCAAAAATTGTAATTTTGACGTTGAAATTTACACAAACAGATGGCGCGACCTTATTATTATTGGCTTCATTTATAGCCATTTTCCATTTTTCTTGTTGTCAGTTACAATAAAGAGTGTTCGTTTAATTTGTGAAAAAAATATAAAACCAAGGTAATTTAAAATCCCTTTTTCTAATTCCTTATCTAATTTAATTAAGTTACTCGAATTTGTAAATAAAAAATGCGAGAACTTTTCAAAAATTTAAGTGGGGTTAAATTACCAAATAAGTACTTCTTTTAAAGCAAAATTTATGTTAAATGTATTTTAAGCTCCATACTTATTTAAGTCTAATCGCAACATTAACCAGCGATAACATCAGTTGTAGATCTTTTACATAAGTATAAAATTAAATATCGGTAGAGCTAACCCAAAACGAAAAGAACATGACACATTACATGCATATTAATTTGAAATTAAGTACGCTATTTATCATATTTTTCTCTCATTCTTGTTTTGCTTTCCAAAAACATTCAAAAATCCCAAAATTCATAATCATTTATGTGAAAATTTTATTTATGACAAGTAATGTATCTCAAAAAAATGGAGGATAATGCTTTAACCGACTGTAACGTTGAACAGTATCACTCAACATTGGGTGAAGTATTTCTATTTTTCATCCTAGTATGAATTGTATTGCAATGTTTTGTAAGAAAGTCAGATTAATTGAAAAAATTTAAATATTCACCTCAGTGCATCTTATCTGCATTCCAGTTTATCAATCAAAATTGTTTTCTTTCACATATTTGAGAATCTTGCATTGTACTACTTGATTAAATCTCCGTTTACTTTCCATGTTGCCCTCAAGTTTGACCTACAATAACAAAAATTATAACTAAAACATGTAAATACATTAGCGAATTGACATAAAAAGTAATAAAGCTTAGGTCCCCTGCTCTAACAGAGTCTGCACACAAACCAACGAGCCCAGGGATCATATTTATTTCTATGCATTTTTAGTGAATGTATCTGATATCACTTGTAGTAACCATATCAAGAACACCATAGAGATGGGGGGCCCCCATTATGTTTAGTTTCAGGCTCCAAAAATAAGTAGAAAAAAGTGCAAATTTACCATTTGCACTCTTAGTATTAACAAAGATGGTCATTAAATTAATACTTAACCGAACAACTGCCAACTCGGCAGGTACCCGATTTAAATTTAGGCAGTCTAAAACTTTCATATGATAGTCTCCATACTTCGTAGAGCACGCAAATCTGATGGTCCCCCTTAGTTAATAATTGCCACCATCAATTATTAAAAACAGTTACAGGCATTCCCAATCCAATTTAAGAAGCCGTGGGGTCTACATGTTTGAACCTTTCTCAGAAGAGGCTGGTGGTCCAGTAGTGAACTGAACGGCCGATATTCACATTAGAATAAAAGTACTCCAATATGGTTCGTTCACAAAATTTTTCAAATCTTCCTAAACTAGTTTCCTAGTGCTTCCTCTAGAGAGCGTTCTGTACATTTTATAAAACCAAGACTATTATAAAGATCACAAACTGTCTAGTTCAGTAGTTAGCAAACCTCGGCTCTTTGACCCCTTGGTCACGCTTTCCGCTTTGACAAACCAAAAGCGTAGCAGCAATATTTTACTCAACGAGATAAAAAAAAAGTTCACCAAACTGAACACGATTAGTTTGTTTAAAAAATTTGGCTCTGTTGACTAATTGCCAACCACTGGTCTAGTTAATCCAACTGTTGCAGTTTGAAATCATGAGAAAACCATTAAAGCAATAAAAAAAATTAAAACAGGTACTTTGGTACACCAAAAGAAATATAATAATTAAATAAATAAAATAAAAAATAGAATAATTGTAAAAATACTTATACCTTGCTCATAAATATATTTACGATCTCTTCAAATTGTTAAATTGATCAAAAGTACACCATCTATCCTTTTCCTGTTATCTTCACGTTCCCCCTCGAGTTTAAAATGTAGAAATTCCATCCAGCAAGTTTTCGATCCACCTTTCCTTGTACAAAAAAGTTTTAGGTGCCATCTTATAAATTCTAAGTCCAACCATCATTCTTCGATTTGGATTTTCCCTCTTACTTTTTGCCAGGATTCATTTCCATTTTTATATATTTAAAACCTACGGAAAACATTTATTATAAAAAGTAAGGCACTATTTTAATCGTATAATTATAAATTTCAACTAAATTGCTCGATACAATTAGGTATGTAGAAAATGCAACTATCAAATTATTGTATTACAAGGTCGTTCATAGTCTCATAAGATAGTAAAATAAGCACACTTAAAAGATCTCTCTTGACCAAATTTGAGTTCCAAAATTCTCCTGGTTTAGTAACAATAATTGGTGAAAGTCAAAAATCAAAACTAAATTTTTCTTCAAAAGAACGAATAGATAGATGTAAAGTTAAAAAATTTATATTATCGCACATCCATTTCGATCTCGTGATACAATCACATTCTAGATCAATGGTTTTCTACGGGTTAAATTCATATGGTAGTTGTGAAGTCAAAATGCTTAAAATAATCTTCTTTAATTTACTCGCTAAAACCAGCGTTGAATAAAAGCATGTAGCAGAATAAAGCCTATATTTGTGTGGATTGAAACAGGAAATCGATAAATAAAATAGCAGTGAGGAGTAGGTCAAGAATAAAATATATCTCGGTCCTTGGTCCTACATAAGGGAGTAGTGACCACTTCTTCAGAAAGATTTTCTTAGCAGATACCTCGGTAGTTTGCCATTGCTAAAGTTTTTACTCCGCTCAGATTCGAACCGAAGATCTTGGTTTAGCAGTCGACGCACATAAGCATCAGACCGTGACCGTCTTGAGGTAGACTACCAAGTAAAAAAGAGGTTGAAAAATACCGGTATAGATTAAAATTACTAATAATTTTAAAACCAAGTTAAATGTAGTCATGCCTACAAGGGCGAAAATAAATTAACAACCGAACAATAAAAACATTGTTTTATAATTCAAACCCCATCGATAATGCTACATTTTGTTGTTCGATATTAAACAGTAATTTTTAAATTAAAATATTGATAATTTGGTTTTTCAAAATTGACCGAATAACGCTCGCCAAGGCTTTGCCGAATTTTTGCCATTGTAAAAGATTTACACCTAACCCTCCCCTTAGATTTGAATTATTCCAGTTCTCTTTTTATAACTTTCGTTTAACAAATTGGAAAAAATATGATGGTAGGGGAGTGTCGGGTGGTTTGTGCCACCTTAAAAAATTTGAAAAAAAACAGTAGAAAACTTGCTGAATTGAAATAAAAATGCACAATATCGATGAAAATGAGTTTTTAATTGTTCAAATGGTTCCAAAAAGGAAAAAAAGATACTCGATTAGTTATTCGATTCTGGATTCAAATCAGGGTCTGTGAATTTTTCTAATAAAAATACAAAAAATTCATATAGTATACATTCCAAAACGCAATTTTTTATCATTTCTAATCGATAAATATTTATCCGAATGCGAAAAATGAAAATAAATTGATGGCTCAAACCACCCGAATGACTACTTTTCCTTTACAATATTGAAAAAAAAATTACGTACGATGCAATACTACAAAAACTTTATACACGTGAAAATTCATCGAATTTAAAACACATTAACGATATTTACATTGAAAAATCGTTGGAGAATGTTTACTGAACGAATTTTTTTTTAAATCAAGCAGGAACTTTTGACTAAAATATAACGAGTGCGTCTTTTCTTTACAAAACCTTATGAAAAGTGAGGTAGTGGTCTAACAAAAATTTAACAATATTCACCAAGAGATGTCACTGTCAATAGACCGAAAAATTGCGGTGGCTTAAACCACCCGATGGCTCAGACCACAGAACGCTCAGACCACCTGACATTCCCCTACTTATTTAAACTTCAATGTTGTGAAGTTTAACGAAATTCCCTCTCGTTAAAACATTTTTCATATTACATATTTATATTTTTAATTTAGGAAATATTTGAGGGAAACCTTTGAAATAAACACCCGTATACGGATTGTGATGCATATTTAGTACACTGTAAAAATTTCAAGTTTAATATTTTTTATTTCTTCTAGATTTTCAAGTTTTGATTTGAGAATAATTAATTTACCGCAAAACAAGAATCCAGAAGAAAACTATAAGGTAAGTGAAAATTACCAAAAAAACCGTGTGTAATTTTCTTTTATAATTTAGAATGGGTAAAAAGGGCAAAGCCAAAGATCCTAAACCTAGTAAAAATAAAGCTCCAGTAATTGATTGGCGACAAAAACTAGAAGAATTGAACATAAACACGATTTATGAAAACCGAACTTGTGAATTTTTCCTGTTTATAGAATCAAATGAAGTATTTTATGAAGTTGTAACAAAATTTGCTGCTGGTTCCAAATTGAGACCAGAAGCACCTTATAAAATAATTAGAAATATCGACATTTTGAATGATATTCGGTATTATGACTCAAAAGAACTTCCAGATGAATTATCAATCATATATCAAATGGCAAGGGAAGAAGCTGAACCGTATGTGGACAGTTATGCCCACATTCCATTAGAATTGCTATCCAAATTAATCAAACTGAAGATCATAGAGGTAGTAACTGCAGATGTAAATTTAATGGACCCCCCGATTATACCAAAGAAAAGTGAATCTCAAATGGATAAAAAGGATAAAAAAGATAAAAAAAGAAAAAGCAGTTTATCAAAAACTGTAAATAGAAAACTTTCTTCAAACTTATCTTTACCGAAAGAAGTCTGCGTACAAAATAAGAGACATTTGTATATTCTATTGGGAGGATTTTACGAATGCGATCTCATTGAATATTTATTTAAAACTGACATAACATTTACTGCCATCTTAGAATTAATTGGAACAGATGATGATTATGTTTCCGAAGAAGGAGTTCGTATACCGGAAACTGCATCCGTAACGGAAGATATCTTTACAAGAAGATCCCAAATAGGAAAACGTAAGAGAAAATCGACAGTTGAACGAAGTTGTCAAGTACCATTTACTTTCTCCAGTTTCACATCAGAATTAGTTCCATTATACATAGCAACTCATGCCGAAGTGGAAGTCGAAGAACTGAAAAAATTTTGGTATAAATTGCATCAAATGTTAGATGGAAATATAAAATCAGAATGCTTGGTAAATACAGCTCACTTACAAATTCCAAGATTGTTCGAAATAAATTTAGAAGTTTTTGATGATTACGAAGAGCAAAGTATCAGAACCTATGAAGAGATTGTATTGGAATTTCAAAAAATAGTTTTCTTGCAAAAAGAATACGAAGAATATATGAATTCCTTAATCATTTACAATTTAGATTATAAACCCAAAATGAAATTAATTGAAAAATTTAGAACCTATCAATTATTAGCAGATGTAATACCTCCAGAATGTTTCACGATTGAAGTGATTTTAAATTGTATGCTGGAGGAAGTGTGCACTCGAATATCAACAAGACATAGGAAACGATCAGTTTTTATCACTACTGATACGCCAACTTTTCAAGATGCTGACCAACATAGAAGAAGTACAATAACTAGTAATGCCGTTATGAAAGATGCGGAAGTAGAAGTTCCAAGAAGACGATTAAAGAAAAAAGTAAAAACAAAATCATTGATGAAACTTTACAAGTGGTTAAATGGTTGTGTACATATGATTTCACCATATCACGTACCAATAATAGCATCATACGAATACCCTAACCTGCTGCCAAAAACTCGTCTAAAAATTCGAGAAAAATCTTTTGAAATACACAGCAATAACAACATATACCAAAAAGCATATTGCTACCCACAAATATCAAACAAACTAATCGATGTGCAATTAGAAATGCTAACGCATAGTCATCCTGTGATTTTATTTTCACGTTACAAAGGACTATCTTTCTCAAAGAGTTTAATAATAAAACATCAAGTTCAAACGTGGGCTAAATCGGTAGGTAAAACTGACGCCGAGATGCTTTACATCATAACCACAATCGCATTTGAAAATCTTAGTTGTCAAACTCAAAAACTTACCCTTCCGGAAGATAAATCGATACTTCAACTTGCTCTTCCAGAGAGAAGTTACGCTAGAGAAGAAAGCACAGTTCAAACTCAAATTAAATATATAAACGTTCCTGCTAAATTGCCCATAATGGAATCTACACCCCAATACTTGCCGTTACCAATTTTAAGATACTCGATTAATGCAAACGTATATGAAGCTAGAAACATACGCGGCTATCAATGGTTTGAACAATTAGATAAAGTGGATTTGTTGCAAAGCTTATCCAAAGCACGAAAAAGGTACCTCTGTCTTGATCATCGATATTGTCCCTTTAATGACTCAATATTATTCCGCTATCATAATCGTACCGATTTGTTTGGAATGAATTCCAAAATTTGGAAAAAATGTATTTACTCGCCTATTGGATTCAAAGATTTTTGTAAATACGTCTATCATCAAGAAAATTATGATGAATGTTTTGGTTCTACTGCTTACGATATCTCTAATGACAGAGTACAATTGCACGGTACCACAACCGTCTTTCACAGTATTGACGGATGCAAAGTTATCGCAGAACAAACAAATTTCATTGGAAGACCTACAAAGTTAACCGTTAGCATTTGCGTCGATTCCAATTATTTGGTTTTAGAATGTAGAAGAACAACTCGAAAACAACCGTTCCATTTCCATTTTAGTCTCGAAGATGGAACAATGATTGTTTTAAAAAAAGTTTCACGACGTTGTAAAATCGGATTAAAAGTAGCAGAATGTATAAATAAAAAACCAGAGGCACCTAGAATAAAACCATTCACTTATGATATAATCGAGAACGTAGAAAAAAATTTTGGTAAAATCCCAGATCCGATAATCGTTGCCAAACCATCGAGAGACGAATTGCAAAGGTTTACCAAAGCGTGTACCTGCTGGCTTAATAATACGATCCATTGTAATGTTTGTAAAAATTTATTTCCAACATCAGATAAAATTGAAGAAGAAATCCACAGGCTAGAAAAAAAGAAAGCTCTAGAACTCTGTAGATTAAAACGTAGAAGTTTACGAGAACGCAGTTACAAGACAATAACAAACATACCACCCAATGTTGAATTTGATGACGACAATTACTGTAGAAAATGTATCCGAAAACCCAAACCTAAAACGTACCAAAAAGTTTTTTTCCAATTTACAAACACAATTTTAAGTTTGCAAGAAATACTGGAAAAGATTAATTTAGCTAGAAAAAGTCAAATACCTCTATTTAAAGTATGCTCTAGTAGATTACGTAAATTTTCCTACATGGTTCCTTGCAAATCAACTATAACAATCGAAATTGAAAATGAAGAGCATACAATTTTATGCAGTCATCCTAAATACAAGATAAAAAGAGAAGTGAAAATCATCAAAATAGAACCCTGTAGGCTTCCTAATTATGGTTTGGACTTTAGTCATTGGTACGATATGACACTATCTTTGCCAACCGGTTTAGTTCTTCATACAATGCCCAGTCTTGATGAAGGGCCTTTCAATATAAAGCAAGAATATATCGATAAAGGTCCAAATTGTCAATCCATTTTGGAAGAACGTTCTAGAACCTTTATGAGAGATGGAAGAATTGTAATAAAAAAATTTGATGGAACTATCAACATAATTGGTAACGGAGGAACAAACATGTACTGCGATTTACCCTATCATGCAACTTCGTTTCGCGCTAAAAACAGAATTAAAGAAACTTTACGACAGTGTACTTTAGACGTAAATCAATACAGATTAACAAAGCGTCAGAGACTGATAAATTATATCGTACGCACAAGAGCTCGCCACGTCATAGGTAGTCATGCAAATCGTCAGTTCAATAAATCGAGGCTTCAAACGCACTTGAATCGAGTCGAAGAATATTTATATTATCAAAACGAACAAATTACTATGTCGAAAACTATGTACTGCGTCCAAGAAAACAAAAAACAATTCACATACTTGAACCCCGGCGGTATTAAAATCACCATTACAGATAAAACATGTGAAAAGAATATAACATACCTACATGATGTACAAGAAATTTTCTATGAAAAACCCGATGGTGTTAAATGTATATTAAGCAATAGCGGAAAATTAATAACAGAATTCCCTAATGGAACAAGAATAACAACAACATTTCGCACTATGCCAATAGAAGAATTTGATGATCATTGGATCGACGACGTACCTATAACTGAGGTTTGGATCTTGATACAAATGACTTATAAATTTGAACACCCAAATTACATAACAATTTACTACGACAACATAGATTTCCACTCCAAGATAATTTTACAAAACAATGTCAACATATTGATAAGCGAAAGGGGAGAATATACTCTCAATGTTAAAAATAATTATATGCAAGTCAACGTTAATCGCGATTCGATCAAATATTATTCAACAAGTTGCAACACTTGTAAGCAAAATTTTAATGCTCTAATTAACATTACACCGTTATTCTACGAACTTAACTTTACTAGCAAGGAATACGAAATATTACGAGCTTACGACACATACGACAAAATGTTTTCAGTTTTCGCCGATGGAATATGTTTCAAAAATTCTAATTACCTAAAGACACGAGCCAATAAATTTAAATGTCCAAGACATGACCAATTAGAGCATCAAAACTTATTTGTTTTAAAACGTGATCTTAGCGGTTACAAATTGTGGGATGCGAAAGGACTACGAAAATTATTACAAGGTGTTCAAAAAAACCCATTGGTAAATGTTACTGGAAAAGAAACCACGCCTTCGTACAAACGTTTCGGTTACAAATTCCTAAAAATTGAAACCCAAATAGAAGCAGCCAATTATAGACTTTATAATACGACCCTAGAAAATCCCAACTTCCTACTTAAAATACACCAAAATGAGAGATTTCAACGTGAAAGCTACTTGGCAGTTACCAACATTCACTATATTTACAAACCTCTTGCAGTCTATAATTTTGAAGATTCTATTCATGACGCATATGAGCTAGTCGACTACGGTCCATTTGCAGAAAATAACCCGACCAAGTACATAGAAAATCTAATAGTTGAAACTATTAAAGCAAGAGGTAAAAAAATTAAACCTAATATTATACCTACAGAAATACTACAAAATTATTTGGAAAAATCCCTATCAATATGTCAGAGATGGTATGCCTGGCATAAATATTACCACAGAAGTTCGTGCGTTTGCAGAATTCACAATAATAATACATTTCCATCACTTACAAGCCTCAAATCAAATTTCACAATCTCTTCAGTAAAACACTTAGATACTGTTGACCCAAAACATTCCTATCAAAACTCTCCAGGTTTTCAATCGAGGGTTAAACGTTACAGCGAAGTAGAAAATTTAATAGACACTCTGAAAAATTTATCAGACTGCGAATTAGCAATAGAGAAATGGAACCTTTTGGAAAATTTATCCGATTCTTCTAGATTTTCGGACGATGAGTTGTTAGAATTTATTCACCAAAATTTTATTTCAAATCTTGACAAATCTATATCCGATGCTCGTATTAACTTGAATGCCCATAATTCTGATACCACAAACTTGATTAGTCCTGAAAGTAGTAATATAGTTTCCCAAGAATCCGAACTTCAATCCATTAATTCCGATACCTCATCGAATGCAACAAGGGTAAAACCTCCAACAAGAGAAGTTTTTGCACAAGGCTTACAAATCCATTTGAATGAAGTTACTCCAGAAAAGGTGAGTAACATTTTTTACACTAAAAAAAACCAACATTAATAAATTGTATCGTCTATACTACTGTGCACAATCAATGCATAGTAGAACATAAAAGCAAATTTATTACTGTAGTTTTAATTTTTAACATGCTGCCTATAAAACGGTTAATAATTTTATCCGCCAGAAATAAATAAATAAACTTAATGTTGAAATTTTAAAATAATTCAAATTTATATCTATACATATCTTTTGCTTTTGTGTGGTGGCTATATTTATTGTTTTATATGGTTTAGCATTGTTTGCAATATAAAAAATTTGCCGAAATTGAAATATCTTAGCTCCTATTTGACCCGACAACAAAAAGAAATTTGTTGAGAAAAATACAAGCCACAAGATTCTTTTTTCAACTTAATAAAATCCTGAACGATAGAATTTCAACTCTAATTCTTAGCTCTCGTCTTAAAAATATTACATCTTCATAGAGAAATTTTATAGGATGAAAAAGATTGTTGAAATCCATTTTTTTCAGTTAGGATGTTTTATACCAGCAAGGATTCTGTTCAAAATAATTTGAGAAAAGAATATTTCTTTGTATAAGAAAACAATAAATTATTGTAAAGATAATATCTCTTCCAGAAATCATCTTAAATAATTTTAAAATACAATTAATTCAAATAATAAATTATATAATTTTCAAAATAATTAAGTTGAGTTAAAAAAACATTGCTTAATATGAGAATCGAAACCTGATTTATAAATAGTAAGTCCAATCATCTATCAACCGATCATGACAAAAAATAACAAAATTGGTTAGTTATTTTCAAAAATTCATTAAACAAAAACTAAGAAGCATTCAATAAAACGCCGTACAAAAAATCAGATCTCGATTGCCGATATATGTACTCACTGTGATGCCTCCTTAGTTAATCAAGTAAAAGTATCCATGAGATAGTGGTACGTTTCGGAGTTCTGAAAAATTTTCTTTTCGAGTTATATTTGATAAAAATGCAATTATTACCAACTTGACATATCAATAAAGCTTAAAACTGCGATTTCCCAACAAGAAAAACATGCAAAAACATACAATGCAATCGAGTGGAAGTGAAATATATTAGAAATTAGGATACGACTGAAATCTCTATTGCGGCCTCTCTCTGGAGTAGTAGTTACTAACCTTTGGAACCTCTCGGACCACCAGAGAAAACTTTTTATCCATTGAAGACCTCTTCCCATTGAAAATTTCTGAAGATGATAGACGCTTTTCAGTTGATTCAACTTTGAGGACTGTAACGCATCATTGGAGTTTTGTTTCCCTGTTGATTTTAATTGCGGTGAATCCAAACTTGATGCAATTGCTATCGTATTTTCTCATTGAAGTCCTTTTCTGAATATTTTTGTCTAAAAAAATACAAATTAACAATTCTGATATAGACAAAATCAGCATTTGATACAATGTACGTAAGTAAATAGAAACTGAAATTTTTAAACACAGGTTTATTTAGGTGTCGATGCACATAAGTGCCTGCGGTAAATTTTAGTTTTTTTCTTAGATTTGTCAATAATCGCGATTTAATAAAAAAAAACTCAATAAAGAGGCAAAGGAGAAGTCAGATCTTAAGTTATATTTCTATATTTGATTCAAATACGCACAAGAAAAGATGCAAAGGGTAACTAACTCCCCCCCCCCATGATTCTTAAAAACATTTAAAAAAATATTTAAATTGGTTTAAATATTTAAATTTTAATTGATATAATATTCAAACTGCTACAACTTTGAAAACTATGAAAACATAATGAGCGGCCGCCAAAGCCTAAGATTTTATGGTTAGCTTCCTCTCAATCAATTAACTAAATTCTACAACAGGTGATTTGATTTGGCACCAGATTTATTTGGCTTTCATTAATTATGAAAAATTACAGTTAGCCCTTTTTCAAGATAGAGCCATAGTATAAGTAGTTTAAGATCTCTACTGTGATAGAGCAACAATCCCATCTTGCCCCCTCCCCAATGGCGACCTTCATGTGTAGAAGCCAAACATAAAATTAGCCATTTTACACTCAAAACTTGTTACCTACCTTGTTATCGTAACATTTGTTCCATTCGGAATTTTATACGACAGACATTTTTTGTTTGGCGATATTTTAACCTACAATCGTTGATTGAAGAATGGTATGGATGGATGGATGGATGGAATAGTAATGGTTCTTCAATCAACGCTACAATGCTATAAATTATTTTGAAAATGCGAGATTTGCGAAAAAAAGGTTTATAGGTGGTTCTGCCGAACATTTCTTCCAGACCTATTAATCTTCCAAGAAAATTCCAATGTTGGAATTTATCACAAAAAAATTCAGATTTCACAAAATGACTGATTTTTAAAACTGTAAGAATGTATAACTCCTGAAACCCCCTCCTCCCCATTCCAAGAGAGCGTGGGGCGCAAATCCAGTTCCAAAAATTTTAACGACATACTAGAGATATGGCCATACCATTTACGGGTCGACTCTTTAGAATGTTCTTGAAACCATCGTTAGTGCGATAAAACCTTGCAGTCCATGCAATGGCCAAACCACCTGCATGTATGTACAGTTACTCACAAAACTATTTGGACGCTCCTATGTTAGCAATGTAAATTGTACTTTTTGAAAACTTTTTTTGGCATATAAAAATTGCTTTTACAAAAATACTTTTCAGACATTTTGCTTCTGTAATAGCCTCAAATTACTCATTGGAAGATGTATTGAAAGAGGAGTGTATTTATCTATTGATAAATCTTTATGGGTAAGAGGTTAAATTTTTTTGTCCAATCGAGTCTTAAGAGTGTCACTTGATGCTTAAGTAACTATTAAATGTTTAATAAAAGTGAATTGTTCAGTTCAGATTGACTGTTTAAAGGTTAAATAAACAAATTTTAATATAATGCAAAATTTCGCAATTCCCCCCCTCGTGGCCCCCGCGTCTAATAAGTAGTGCGTGAATGTAGATTGCGTCTGCAGGTTTATGAGATCGTGTGTTTATTAAATCGTGTTTTAGAAGGATCTGCTTATGCTACCAATGTGTTTGTGAAGCCTTGGCAAGTAAGCTCGTAAACGCACAAATTTGTAAAAATTTTCAATTTTAATTTCGAGGTATTACTAGGTATCTTTGTTGAGTTAATTGTCTCTTTATAACCAAAGGCCTGTTCTGTATCCAAAGGATACAGAGAGGGGGGGGAGTTGCAATTGCCCCCGGCTCACGACCAAAGCATTTTATTTTGACCCATTTCAAAATTCACTACCCGTTTTTTTAAAATCGCACAACAAATCCCCTACCCCCTAAAATAAAATCCTGTATCCGCGCCAATTTAAAATATAATATTTAATAATAAATAAAAATGTGTGGGACATAAAAATGTCCCCTTTGACAAAATAAAAACGCAACAGCAAGCAAACAATTTTACTCAATAAGTAAAAAAAAACCTCACCCAAACTACACAAGATTAATTCTTATTTTCATTTTTTATCATGAAACATTTCATAAATTGTAGGGGAGAAGCTTGTAAGTTGACCACCTTTAACATTTTTGCTAATAATTCATCTTCAAATTGATATTTTTGGATGTATAATGACACCATTAGAAAGAGAGTCATTAGCTAAAATTTTACTGAAGATATTTATTAGATTACTCGAAAGGCAAAGAAGTTATCACGATTCTCCGGAAGAGGCTAAAATTGTTTTTTTTTTCATTTATGGAATGTAAGTTGACCACCCCCTAAAAATTTGCTGAAAAGTAAAATAAAAAACTAAACTGAAACCGATTGATATACAGAATTAATATCTTTTGTTGAGGTTTAACGGAAAATATGAAGAAAAAAAATAAAAAACATCAACGGCCAACATCATCATCTGATCTGCATCATCATCATATGATGATGCCTTCTTCTTCCGTTTTACTGGTGTGGCAGTCTTTTTTGTTGCTTTTTCGCTCTTCTCAACCACCTTGCGTATAGCAACGGCTTCCTTGTCCTTAGCAACAAGTTTCTTGCGCTTAGCAGCTAACTTCTTCAAATGTGGTCATCTTACATTCCCGACGCTTTTGAAACGCAAACAAACACAATATTTTTGGAATAGACTTTGTATTATTAAAATTCAGTGGAATAGGTAGTTTAGCATGATATATATATACCTTGCAATATCAACAAAATTTGTCTTGATGGCCACACGGAAAAATTAATATCTTTAAAAAATTATTTTTTTTCGCACAATGTTTGTCGGAGCCAGTGAGACATGTTTATTCACTTCTAAACCACATAAAAATTGAAGGCTAAGTCAAAGAGTACTAGGACAGTTGAAATGACGGTGGTGCTATTGACAGTTTTTTCTAAAGTAGAGGGTGGTCATCTTACATGCATGGTCAACTTACATGCATCTCCCCTATATATTTTAAATGTGGACAATACTTTCAATTTTAAAAAAGAAAACTAGAAAAAAATTAATTGAAAAAACAGCAAGAACTTATACAAGTTCCTAATAATTTAAAGACGTCTCGCTGTGAGGGAAAAAATAAATGGTTATGTTAGGTTTACTTGGGGTTGGGGAGGGAGGGGTTCAATTTTTTCTTGCGTTAGCAGACCAATGGAGAGGGGAGGGGTATTATAAATCTTACGTAAGATAAAAAATGACAAAATAATGAAAATGTTTTCAAAGTAATAATGCTAATATTACATTAAATACTAATAAAAATTATACTATTATTATGGTAACACCAACTTTCTTTTCATATTTCTTAAAACACAAATGTATTCCGAGAATTGACGTAACTAACTCTAAACTACTAGAAATCGGGGAACCCCAAACGTATTACGACATTAAACGTTACAAGTAATTTTTTTGTTTAACTCAAATTATACCACTGTCCTTTTAAAAGGACAACATAAAAATCAGTGAATTTAAAATAGTATACTACTGAAAATTAGATAAAGCTATTGTACATATCCTATAAAACTATAAAATATTCTCCCGATCGCTTCTAGGTAGCAAACTGTAGTTTAACTTTAGTTTATTAAAAAAAAAGTTTCGGCATTATCTAGGTTAATAAAAGTTTTAAGAAAAAAAATATATATACAGTTACTCACAAAAGTATTCGGACGCTCCTACAGTGACTCAAAAAAGTCTCCGTACGAAACTACAGTTAGTCGCAAAAGAAGTGGGGCACCTAATAAAATTTTAATAATTTGCATGTAATTTAATTATTTGAAACAAAACCAGTGGTTTTAACTTACCATTTGATAACACATTTCTTCAGGACACCGAAAACACAAAAAAAGTTTAAAAAATTTAACTAGGAATGAAAAAAAATAGCGTTTTAATAAAACAACACTGAAAATAATCGTTGCAAAAGAAGTGGGGCACTTCAAAATATAAGACTTACTTTAAGGAATTTAAACAATTTGGCACGATATTTAATATTTTGTTGGGTACCCCTTTCTTTTTAAAACATCACTCAAGCGTTTCGGCATGTTAGAAATTATTTTTTTTAAATAGTCTTTATCAATTGCAGCCCATTCCTCTTGTAATCTTTGAATTAACATCTGCTTTGTGTTTATAGGGGTAGTTCTTATCCTGCGGTCTAATTCGTCCCATAAATTTTCTATGGGATTAAGGTCGGGGGATTGGGGAGGCGGATGTAAAATTTTGGGACATTTATATAATAAATATTCTTGTACTAAATAGGATTTATGCTTAGGATCGTTGTCCTCGTAATATTTAAAATTGTTTTCAATGCCCATTCTGATAGCACTTTGCACCAAATTGTTTTGTAAAAGTTCCAAATATTTATATTTATTCATAATTCCGTCTATAACCACTAAATTTCCTACCTCCTTGGTCGAAATACACCCCCAAACAAGCACATTTCCACCACCGTGCTTAACTGTCCCACGTAAATTTTGCAAATCTAGCTCTGTATTTGGTTTGCGCCACACCATAGTTCGACCATCAGAACCAAAAATGTTGTATTTCATCTCGTCCGCAAATATAACATTGTCCCACCACGATACGTCCTTGTTTTGAAACTCTTTGGCGTATCGAATACGTTTTAACTTATTCACTTCACTAATAAACGGCTTTTTTCTAGCTACTCGGCCGTTATAACCCTTTCTTTTTAAAACCCTTCCGATTGTAGCAGAATGAACATTCTTTCCTAGTTCATGTAACACTTCAGTTTGTAATTTTGGTGCACTAATTCTAGGATTTTTTTTAACTTTTCTCACAATTCGATCATCTTCTCGATCATTTAATTAACGTATACGGCCAGTTTTCTCCTTAAAATCAATTGTCTTCTACATTGAAACGTTTTATAATGCGCCCCACGGTACTCTTACTTATATTTAGCAATTTACCAATTTCGCGTTGCGATTTACCTTTGGCGTTATGAAATATCACGAGTTGCCTTAAATCAAAACTAGTATGTTTACAATTTTTGGGCTCCATTGTAATTGTTTAATGTTGCAATACAAGCTAATGTTAATACTAATTATTGTGACTTTGAAGAAGTGCAATAACTGCATTATATTATGTTTCGATAATTTGACGTCATTTTTACAAGGAATTAATAGATCATATTATGCAGTGTCCCACTTCTTTTGCAACCTTTATTTGCAGTGTTGATTTACTGAAACGTTAAAATTTTTATTTATAGTTTTATTTTTTCAAACTTTTTTTGTGTTTTCGGTGTCCTGAAGATATGCTTTATCAAATAATAAGTTAACACCGCTCTTTTTGTTTCAAATAATTAAATTACATACAAATTATTGCAATTTTATTAGGTGCCCCACTTCTTTTGCGACTAACTGTATATTAGCAATTTAAATTAAAGTTACTCCGATTTCTATTGTTTTCTTTTTATAAATCATTTATTTATGATTAGTGAATGTACAATTATACATAGTTTTAAGAAAAAATTTGAAGAAAAACCGCTTATTAGCAGGAAAAATTTAAACAAACTAAAAAAAATTGTTATAATTTATCTAAAAAAAGTCTCCGTACGATGATGTATATAAAAAATGTTTATATTTATAGAAGCTTGATAAAGCACTTCTTGCAAAAAATTGCAACGTCTTACATTTCATTACAATGTTATATGATATTATGCATTTTTTTTAAATTTTTGCTTCAGTTAGTGTTTTAAAAGAATAATTAAATATGAGTAAAAAAAAGTTCTATTGAAGTGCGACAAAATGTTATTAATTTGTATTGGAAAGGTAAATCGATGCGTGAGATCGGGGAAACTATTGAGAAACGTAAGTCAAGTATCAAATACATAATTAAAAAATATGGAAATACGGGTTCTTTGTATAATAAGCCTCGTTCTGGACGCCCTAAGATCCTAAGTGATGTCACAAACCGCGCTATTTTATGCGAAGTGAAAAGAAATCCCCAAAAAAGTGGGACAAAAATTGAGGACGAAGTACGAAATAAATTTAATATTGATGTTTCTGATCAGACAATTAAAAAATGTTCTAAGAAAAACAATTATAAGTGATGTGTTGCTAGACGCAAACCTCTGATTTCCTGTGAATAAAAATAAAAGACTAAAGTTTGCAATAGAACATTAGAAATAAAGACAAGGAGTTATGGAATCGAGTGATTTTTACAGGCGAAAGTAAGTTTAATGTTTTTGATTCGGGTGGCAGAGAAAAAATTTAAAGAAAACCAAATGAAGCACTCGTTATGAAAAATGTTATTCCGACAGTGAAACATTGTGGTGGAAATGTTTTTTTTGTTTGAAATTCAATAAAATTGCATTTTATTGAATCAATAATGGACAAGTGGGTATATTTAGAAATTATACAAAAAAATTTAAAAGATAGTGTTACCAAATTAAGACTTCCTACTAATTTTCCAACGAGACCGAGACCCAGAGCATACATATGCTATAAAACTCCCCCACAATAAACTTTAATGTTGAAACTATTAAAATATTCTCCCGATCGCTTCTAGGTAACAAAACTACAGTTTAGTTTAATACAAAAAACAAAGTTTCGGCATTATCTGGATTAACCCTGGGCAGTCGCACTGTAATTTCACTGCTTCCGCGGTCGCACTGGGACGAAAACGTCCACGTACAGTTTTCAACATGTTCAACTGCTTTAAAAAATCTAAAATAATTCATGAATACTCTTCAATCCTTCTAAAGTGTGAATCCATGATTATTTAAGTACAAAAGTTATTATTTTTTATACTATAAATTGGTATCTAACCATAAACATTAAAAAAAAAGTGTTTTAGCCTAAATTTTAACAATTAAAAAATGTACAATAGTAAAAGTCAAATTATCATGGATTGTCGTCATGGATACCCTAACGTTCAAGAAAAATCGGGTTTTGATCGCTTCTGCCCAAAAAAGTATAATTATTTGATCAATTAAAAATGCATAATTTCAAGGAGAGGAAAATCAAGAATTTTTATGAAAAATAAATCGAAAATCATTTTGAATGCACAAATAATATTATTTTTATTTAAACAAAAAATTATAAATGAAAAAGATTATAAAAATTATAAAATATATTCAGAAAATTGTTCTCTTTCCTATAGTGCAAACGAAAAATTTGAAATCGTGGGGTGTTTAACTAACAGTAACCTAAAACGTTTATTTATTTTCTAAAGGGCTAAAAATATGTTCAGATAATTAAAATATTTATTTACAAACTTTAAGGCTGTTCTTTTAGTGCCTTTTTATAAGTTCTAAACGGCTGGACCAATTGACTTGAAATTTTGACAGAATGTGTAGTAGATTATTACAAACCTTTACAAATATCCTTTTTTGAATAAGTTTTTTGGTTTTTCCAAAAAAGCCAAAAAACCATTAAATTTGAGTTCTTCCGATATTTTGTAAATCTCGATTTTTAGAAACTTTTGGCTCAGACAGAATTTTGATATCTTAATTGGTTTAAAAGTTTTTAGGGCCTAAAGTTCAAATTGCTTCACGTAATTATAATTGACGTGTAGAAAAAGTATATAAATTGAGAAAGAATGTCTTGCATCTTTTACAATTCTTATCAAAGAGAGTAAGTCAGTCTTGCGATTATAAAGCATAGTATAATGTTACATACTACATAAAAAAATTATGTTAATTTTCTTTTAGGATTTTATATTACATAAGCTAATCACAAATAGGTACGCACTTTATAACTGTATCTATGAACACAAATTTTTTTTCTTTCTAGAAATAACTTTTGGAAGAAATTCATCATGTGGATTTCTTTTTTCAGTGTTCTATTGGCGCTATGTTTTTATCTCAATTTGTATAATTTGTAGTTAATTTATTAATATAATTATTTTAAACAAATTGATTTATTTAAACTTTACACTAATTTATTGTTTTAATATTATCTCAAAATTTTATAAATACAGTAGGGCCTCGTTAATCCGGAGAGGCAAAAACAAGACCCTTTCCGGATTATCGAGACGTCCGGATTATAGTATGCCATATTAAATGTTAATAAAACACATGTTTAACCTTAGTTTCTTTAATCAATTTTTAAATTAGAGCATATAGACAAAATGTACATGCTCAAAATAACAACTATGTAAGGAATTGACACTACGTATTACACGAAAGGCGATAAACAAAAGACTGACGGCGCATTGGCTTATGACAGCCCCCGCACCAACACGCCGCCGGGCCTCCCCCGCGAATCCCGTTGCCCGGCCGAATTACAGCGATCACCGAACAAGCGAGAGTCCGGATTACCGAGGCCCTACTGTATATTTGCATTTTTATTATAATAAATAAAAAGTTGTTATTTCTATTGCTTGATTGTTGCGCCCTATTTTGTCTATAAATAATAATTTATCTTTTTGAGTAAGCGTCCAGTAAATGTTATATTTTATCAACAAATTTTACCAAATATAAGGTACATGTCGCTGCCTGGCAAGAATAACGAGAAAACTAAAAAAAGCACTTTTTTCAATAGAGCGTTTTTAAACTACTGATAAGTAGTAACTTTGCATTACATGCATAATGGCACTGCCGCTATAATAACAGCAGGTTATTAAAATTTTGCATTGTGACGTTATACACTATAAGATATAGCCAAATTCTGTCGATTTTAATACTTAACTCATTTTTGCCTAATTTTGAGTTGTGTCGTTATTCTTTCGAGGTAGCGATGTGTACGTGTTTGCATTAGGTAAGAACGATGGTCAAGTCATCGTAAGATTTAATGAAATTGTTGAAAAATATAATTTTAAAAACATTACGAATATTATTTTATAATTAGAGCACACAATTATAAAATTGTATTGCACTTCGGTAAAACTGCAACATCAGCTTATAGTAAGAATATCTGTTTACGTGCGTGGGTAGGCGATCCTTGATTCGTATTAATTTTTCTACACACGTTTACACTTTAAAAGCATTACAAAGTTTCTACACGTCAAGTTTGCTGTCTTTGCACAACACGGAATTCCTTTTTTTACGTTGAGATGGATATGCTCAGAGAACAGCCTTAATGCGCTATTATATAAAAAAACACAAAACTTTTAAACTGTACTATAACTGACACGCCAGTCGCACTGGGACGTTTTTGTCCGGTTGACAAATTTATATCACTGTAACTCAAGAACTAACTGGCCGAAGGAGGCTAGATAACACTTGCAAGAAACCACCTGTACCAAGTTTTTTTTAGATAGAAAACCAGCGCTCTTATCCTTTTCGATTTACTTGGAATTCACAAGTAAAATTTCGCTTAGGACGAAATCGTCCCAGTGCGACCGCGGAGGGTTAATAAAAGTTTTAAGAAAATTTTACTTCCTATTATTTGGAGGGGGGGTACGATTTTCTTATTTTCACTTATACAGGGTGGGTAGAAATCTAAGATCATTGAAAGTTTGCTTACGTAATATTTGAACAAGTTATAACAAAAATTTCGGTAGAATCAAAATATATACAGTTACTCACAAAAATACTTTTCAGACATTTTTTGTAGATAATTTCTTTCTCTTCATTTTTGTTTCCATCCAAATTTTTATTCGTCGCCTCGTTCCGACCGAGTGACTTAAAGCAGCCTCGGTAAAAATTTCATGGAAATCCCTTGCGAATACCATAAGAATTGCATAGTGCATTTTTAATTTTATTAAAAAGTTTTACCGAGTCTGCTTTAAGTCACTCTCGGTCGAAAACGAAGTGACAAAATAAAAAAATTTAAATGAACAAAAATAAAGACAATGAAATTTGCTACAAAAAATGTAACAAGTACTGTTAGAGTGGACAAACCTTAGGAAAATTCAAAATTTTGCATATTATGTATAATAATCGGTTATACATGTTTAAAACTTGTTTAAATATGAAAAAAATGTAAAATAAAATTATTATAAATGCGAAATACTTATACCACGAGGTGAAATTACGGTCCGGCCTTCGGCCGGTTTATCATCTTGACTGAAGCTATATGCAAAAATTAGTGAAAATATCAATTTCTATGAAGATATTCAGTCTAAAATCGCAAAAAAAGTGAAATAAAATTATTATAAATGCGACTTGCCTGTGGAATCGGCGACATTGCTAGGCGAAAATCGAAATTTGCCAAGTACGTAAAACGTGGTCGTACAAAATTTTGTATAAAAATGCAAAAATTTTATTACCACGACAAAGTATATGATTTACTAATTACAAAAATCAAGAAATTTCGATAAAAATTTACAAATTGACCGTTATTTTTACGAATAACTATTACCACGTGGTCAAATTTCGAGCCGGCCTTTCGGTCGATTTATCGTCTCGAGTGAATCTAATATGCAAAATTAAGTGAAAATATCAATTTCTATGAAAATATTCAGTCTAAAATCGAAATATACTGCACGTTACTCGGAGGCAAATGTCAAATTTTTAATTAATTAATGATTGAAGCAGTTCTCGCGTTGTAATTGCTAAAACAGCCCTATACCGACGGAAAATTTTAGAAAATAACTTTCCCTCGAAAAATTTTTTGAACTTCCCTCGGCTCCACTACGCTCCGCCGTCGTGAAGTTTTGAAAAAATTTTTCGTCGTGAAAGTTCGTATTTTCCAATTTTTCCCTCGGCTCGGGGCTGTTACCACAGAACATGCTGTTACTGTCAATAACAACGCGAGAACCTCCAATTACGCGTTTCCGAAGAGCGTCGGACAACAAAAAAATTCAATATGGCCGACACGAGGGTTGTAAAGTGTTCAAAAGGAACAATTTACATCGCTAACATAGGAGCGCCCGAGTACTTTTGTGAGTAACTGTATGTGGCTCACCTAAAATTCTAAATTGGCTCGAGGCAAGTTAAAGGTAGCCTATGTCAAATTGAAAATGTCGGTGCGGCGATCCCATAGAGGTCCCATTAGAACTATCGAAGTATTATAGAACTATAGAAGTCGTTTTAATATATACCTCTATGGGCGGTCCAGAGTCTAGACCAGCGGTTCCCAAACTTTTTTGATTCGTAGATCCCTTGCCAAAAATTCGGTTTGTGTTATCGATTATTTTTCTTAAGATTGTTTTCTCCCACTAAAATGTAGTGAGTTTGCAGTTTATAAGGGTTTTTTAAAATTTTGTTCCCAAACCGGGCAACCACCCAGACCTGACTCAGGTGTATTATGTACAGTTACTCGAAAAAGTATTCGGACGCTCCTATGCTAGCAATGTAAATTGTTCCTTATGAACACTGTTTTTATCATATAAAAATCTGTTCTACAGCAATATCTTTATTCTTGTCAGTCTTTATTTTTGTTCATATACATTTTTCTATTTTGTCGCC
The DNA here is from genome assembly GCA_911387805.1 of Cantharis rustica. Lineage (NCBI taxonomy): Eukaryota > Metazoa > Arthropoda > Insecta > Coleoptera > Cantharidae > Cantharis > Cantharis rustica. The sequence goes on from OU426883.1 coordinate 16,810,067, forward strand.
TCGTTTTCGAAACGTTTCGAATTTGTTTCCATGCATAATGAAATTCTTATGGGATTCTCAGGGATTCCCATGGGATTTTTACCGAGACTGCTTTAAGTCACTCGGTCGAAAACGAGGCGACGAAATAAAAAAATGTATGGAAACAAAAATAAAGAGATTGAAATTATCTACAAAAAATGTCTGAAAAGTATTTTTGTAAAAGCGACTTTTATATTGCAAAAAGAGTTTTCAAAAAGTACAATTTACATTGCTAACATAGGAGCGTCCGAATATTTTTGTAAGTAACTGTATATATTTTGATTCTACCGAAATTTTTCAAAATCCCCGAGTCCCAATGTGATCACACATTAAGCAGAGTCAACTGTATTTATTTTACTTTAATTTCTTTTGTGTAAGCTAAGCGAATGCTTAATATTTTCTACCAACAGGTATAAAATGATTCGACAAGCAACTATTGTTGGACTGCTTGATATGAAATGACTCATTTTTACATTCACCTGAGGTGGGCACAATGACCATATCCAAAACAAGATAAAAGTTTTGATCTTGGGGATTATGCATTATGCCTGGCTTAGGTCGTGAACCTAAATGTGCAAAAATATTAAAACCCTTTCATTTGCAGGAAAAATTAAAAGAACAACTTGAAGAAATAAGCTATCTAGATCCATGCGATCTAGATGATCAGGAGGAAGTTCACCTCCTATTCCGCCAAAATTCCTATGAATTGTCTACAGATTCATTTTGCGGATTGGAATTGAATAGTGTGGATGCTTACGACTCCTCGTCGTTACTTTTAAAACCTCCGTTGCGAAGAAAAGATTCACATAGGGAAAGCGAAATAATAAACACCGACTCTATGAAGTGTCTTACACGAACGTCATCTCAATCGTGCAGCAATGTTCTAGTATGTGAAATGAAAAGTTCGCAGAATTCTTCAGACTGGCATAAACCATGCGATTTCACAAGACATCTGTACAATTTCGTAAATGAAGGCAAAAACGTTAAAACCCTTTATAGAAACAGTAGAAGCACTTGTGCGAGTAGTCGAACGGGAAGAAAGTACAACAGCGCAAAGTCTCTGCCTAATCCGCAAAAACATACAAGTTCCAGCAAAAGTACATCGTTTACGCAAGCAACAAAAACAACGGCTAAAAAGTCATATTACAATTCTTCTAAGGGAACATCAACTACCAGTGGAAGATCGTCCCCTAAAGCACCAAGGCCGACAAGAAACAAAAGCAGAAGGGACGAAGAAAAATGTTAACCTAAATAGATAACGAAATGATTGTATGTCATATTAAAAATTTGTTGTAACGCTATTTATATGGTACTGTATATTTTGAAAACGTTTCTAAACACTCTGTATAGTATACCGACAAAATAAAAAATATTGAAAAAATGATTTAATTTAATGTTAAAAAAATTGTTCAACTTACCTAGAAAGTAAAGTTATTTTCAGCAGCTTCCATCACAACAAACCACATAAAACTGAAGTCTTCAAGTTACTGCGCACAAGTATTTCCAATGTTTTGCCTTTGATTTTTTGCTTACCATTGCAGTTTGAAACGCGCGAATTGTAAATAATACAATTTTGACATTTGTGCGTTTGACATTTAAATTTGAAATTTTTCGTTTTATTTAAAAAAATTGCATGTAATTATACTACTTTTATAATGAAATTTAGCGATAGATATGACTCAAATATATAATTACTGTTATTGGTAACTAATATTTACATTATGGTGCATTTTACAGTGGCGCGTTTGCCATAGGCGTGCGCGCTTAAAGCACTGAATTTATAAAATACACATTATTATTTTTTCTACTTCACAAAAATTAATATTATAAAATTACTAAAGTACCTCTAGCTTCAAAAATTTGTTTTACATCAGGCGGCACTATACCGGGTGTTCATTTCAAAAGTAGCCAGTCGAAATAATTTATTTTTGAGTCAATTTGAGAAAAATACTATTTGAAATATAAGTTTAACCTCCTGCGTATCAACTACCTCTATTGAGAAATTTTAAATAGGCCGCCAGTAATATAGTTAATACGAAAATTTGAAGAAACCGGTTCCGATTCCAATGAAATTAATTATCAATGCAGAATTTTGGATGAAGTTTCGCAGATGGAAGTACTAAGTCATTTTCTGTGAATCCTATCACCTCCATTCACAAGACTGCTAAGTCAACAAATTTCTTCCTTATAAAATTCAACTTCACTATTTGTTGGTAAAATTAGACGTTTTGCTTCTTCTCAAAAACATGTTTCGACTGGCTACTTTTGAAATGAAGACCCCGGCAAAAAATTATGATCTATGATTAATTAAAAACAAATTAAATTATAATTCGAAGACGATCTCTTCCAAACATTAGTGCATGTTCAAGGTGTGGCTGTGAAGGCTTAACCCCACCAAATAAAAAAAAATTTATTAATTTAGGCAGGTTTTTTAAATGTATGCATATAAAATACATATAAAATAGAATATCAGTTTTAATAAAGGAGTCAAGTGAAAAAAAGGTAAGTTTTGAGAAAAAAAAATGAAGATACTTTTCCATAATATTGAAAGAAATGCAATTCAACCTTTCTTCCCTTTTCAATCTCACAACCCAAATCGGATAGAGAATTTAAGAGACTACAACTTCGGTCAAATAAATTTTTTTAGGAAACCAACCGTTTTCACATAAATTCTGAAAATAATGAACAAGGTGTAGGTAAAAAAAATTAAATTTTGTATAAAAAATAAAAAAATAAAAAGTGTTCTTGTGCCCATTGCCCAACGAAATCAAAAAAGCTGCTGATGCCGCTACATTTCATTTATTGCCAGAAAAGTCAAAGGGAAGATATATTAAAGAAATGGAAAAATTTCGCGAATGGATGAAGGCAAAAAAATTGAAGTGATAACTGAAAGTGATGTTGTAGCATATGTATTTCAGGGCCGTATTTAGACTAGATTTTCGGGAGGGGGGGGGGGTTTAAAAAAATAAAAAATAAATAGCTAATTTATTAAAATACAAAGGAAACTAATATTCAAAACAAAAAATAAAAGCATAAAGTACAACATATTTAAAAAATAAAAAAAACTACAATAAAAAACAAACAAAAAATATAAAATTAAAAATAGAAGGAACTCAATAAATAAGTAAATACCTAAATAAAAAAGTTTAAGTCTCAACTTAAACCGTCAGTCATGCTAAAATCGGCAAAATAAATGCAATTTAAAAAAAATTAAAGTACCAACTGAAATCATCTTGCACTATGAAAATTTCTATGACTGGACATAAGAATAAGAGCTAGTCTTGTTAGCCTTTTTTATCCAGTAGAATTTCTTAAATACCTTTTCCCTTTTTTGAGTGAAAAGAAACTTCTTCTCGGGGTGGCTGTTGTCACTAGCAGGGTACACAGTATTTGTAGAAGCTTATATATTGTCGTGTTACGAAAGGAGGATTTGAACGCCTCAGTTCCTCAGTTGTAATTTTTGAATTGATTTGAAATCTTTGGGCTTAGTTGTTCAGTTGTAAGTTAAACCAACAGATTTGGATTAATCAATGAAATATTACGCTGAAAAGCTGTTTTTTAAAAAATATTATTAGTTAATCTAAATTTTTTGGTTTAGCCTGCAACCGAACAACTGAACCTTGGTGATTTTTTTAAATTTAAATTTTGTTATATTAATTTTTGAAATGTAATATTTGCAGAAAAGTGAGTAGAAGGAGATTTTTTTGCCAAGATGGCGGAAACGACGAAGGCCTAGATTTTTTGAGTATAATTTTGTGCAAGTATTTTTGAAATTAAGATTTTATTTTTGAGTATGGTTATTGGAAAATTTTGTTTGAATGCTTTCAAACTTCTGGTCGAAAGTGACCGCAAAAAAGTTTAAATTTTGAGAGAAGATTATTTAATTAAAGTGATTAAATTTTTTGAGCAATTTTTTTTTATTTGTGTTCGATATTCAGAGAAAATTTCGATTTTTGTGAACTTTATTTAAAGGGTGAAAATAATTTATCGAGAGAGCGACAAACTTTGATTACAGATTGACTATTGGGCGTTATCGCGGATAAAATTTTGTTTGTGCCATTTTAAAAGTTTTGTTTACTACGATATTTTTAATAAGTTTAACCTTATTCATATTTTTATTTTAAACTCTCTTGTAAAAAATCGTCTTTAAATAAAATTATTTAATTTTAAAATTTGAATAAAAATTACAAACTTTTAATCTAGTTTTGAGCTCAAGCAAAATAAAGTTGTCAAACGAACCTCAAAATATAAAATAATGTATGTGTTTACAATACCCACTCTAATTTATTGCGGAAGTCTTATTTTAAGCTATGCTGCCCGTGATGGTTATAAAATTTGTCTGCTTTAAAATTTTTGGTTCAAATAATTTATAGAAATTTAAAATTTTTACCATAATAGTAAGAATTAAGATAAAATACCTGATTTAATTTATTATAAATATCTCTTTAGTTTTAATTTTTATTTAAACACTTCAAGTTTAATGTTTTTTTATAGTTTTAAAGATTGTTTTGTTTTTCTGATTTTGTTACGATTTCAGTCGGACTTCTAGTACTTTAATTATTGATAAATAATTTCGGGGGAAGTTGTAACCCCCCCCCCCCGTAAATACGGCCTTGATGTATTTTAACAGCCTAACTGAGAAGTATACATCTTCGTTGTGATCTTCCTATTCAATGTTAAGATCAACATTATTCATTTTTGAAAAAGTAGACATTGACGGGTAAATTTAGTGGTTTCTTTAAAATTATGGAATGTAATTGACTGATATATTTGTAGGTTTATAACTTTGTTTGCAGTTTTAATCAAAAGGTTGCCTACCTAAAATGGCAAAAACGTTTGAACAAAATGAAATCGAAAAGTTCATAAATGAAGCTTCCGATGAGTGATTTTTCGCTGATGAAGATGGCATTAGTAATAGGGGTATGGGTGTTTGCCGATACGATGAGCTTGTAAATCCGTAACAAAAAGTATTGCAGGAACGGAAATTGCAGGTTGAAGCACATCAATTTACAACTTCTTGCATTTTTAATGGAAGCAACCCAGTATACCCAGTGTGTGGTTAATTTCTATGTAAATAATTAAATAGTAAGGGTTCAAATAAAGCTAAATGTCAATGTTAATAGTTTATGTAATTGTGTGTAATAAACGGCTGCTTTTTTCACCCACTAGTGGGCGGAAAGTTTATTTTCGCTCGCTCGTAACCATAGAAATAATTTGAGTGAGTAAAACAAAAAGTTTCTAGCGGCGTATCCAAGTAAGAAACTACATGTTTCAATAGCAGAATGGAACAAAACTGTATACTTTTAAATGACACAGTTGATTAGGGAACGTCTACTATGTAAGGTATTTTTTTAGGGAATTTGGAAAAACTTACAAAACTGTATATCCAAGATAGAGGGGTCTATAAATTATTTGTAAATGATTTTACAGTATGGAAGCTTTTTAAATCTCTCTCCCAAGCCCATCTGGAAAATAAAAATGTCTGAATTGGAAGGACAGCAAGAAAGATAAATAAAGGGGGGAGGGAAGTAACAAAGTAATTGTTATATTATTCGAGTGTTTTATAATTTTTTTTGAATAAATCATGTAATTGTGTTTTTTTGTGCTTGGTAAATCTTAAATTTTAGATGAAGGAGAAAGCTTGAAACTTACAATTAGCTTAACGAATAAGAATTTGAAAAATGCAAACAGACGAATACGAAACCAGAACATAAGGCTTCTTACTATATTTCATATAAAAATGTAAAGAAAAAATGTAAATGATGTAATTCAATCCCCCCCCCTCAGTGATTCTATTAAGTTATCATCAAATGGCTAAAACTAATTTTATATTTCCCAACTCTCATAGTATGAAGTAAATATTAACCCTTCACAGTGCCGGATTAGCCATATAGCAGATGCTACGGGCCTCGCGCATCTAGGGGCTAAGTAGAAAATACTTAAAAGCTAAATCTAAAAAAAAATTTTTACAAGCTTAACATTTTCTAATCTAGGCGCGGGGCCTCTAGCTTTTTTCAGCAAAAGATAAATTAAAAAAAAAGAAATTTATAGAGCCAATTGAAGAGAAAAAAGAAGGAAACTCTGCTTAGTTTTTTTTTAATCCAACAAATTCGTCGGTTGACAATAATTTTTGTGTAGTTTATTATATACCATATAAATAAAATACTAAGGTAAAATACTTTAATCTAATACTAAGATAGTCAGCACGAACAGCAGAGATATGGGTCGACATTACGCTTCTGGAAACGCAAAGCGTAAAGCAAACGAAAAAGACAAAAGGATCCAAGATGTTATATCGAAAATGCCCAAGCTGTCTCTTAATTTAACCACTGATTTTGGCCTACAGTAGGTTAAAACAACAACTTGCGTACTTTTCAATGCGATAAACAGTATTTCTACGTTTCTCTATATACTCCCAGACTCCCGAGTCTCAACATCATGATTGGCATCACCTAATTACAAAAGAACAAAAACTCACAACGTTTATATTATTATCTTTTAAATATTTAGATAAAAAATAGATTGTTATAATCTTATAATTTTAGAAATGATTGGACATCATTGTATTAAATTTATACGAATTTGATTAGATAAATTGCAATTGTTGACTAATTAGTTCCACTCCAGAGTCGCATTAAGATTTTATTTCTTCGGGCTTTATTTAATTTTAATTTTTTAGAATTAGTAATTTTTAAAATGCATTTTCTTATGTACAAACTAGATTATAACCCTTTATAATCTAGAATCAACGGATTTCAAGTTATTAAACTAATTAAGAGAAGAAATGTTGAAAAACCCAAAATTTTATTATTTTTCTTGCAAATTCGGTTTCATTTAAAGGAAATGTTTTACAAAAAAAACGGATCAAATTAAATAAATTACAATTTTAGTCTAGTAAATTTTATTAATTCATCTGGTGGTAAGAATTTTGTTGATCACGCAAATCACACGAAATAATATTAATCATTTCGTATCATAAGGTAGTTATGATTTTATATATTACTATATGTATCCTTTGCATAAATTTTTAAATCCTACCCCTCTTCATAAACTTCAATTTTTCAAAGTGATACGGTATTTTTGTAGCACGAGACTCTTAACTTTTATATATGATAAATTTATAAAAAAATAAAATTGTTAGCCAATCGAATATTTAATCTTAGCAAATTTTAAATTTCATTTTAATAAAATAAATTTTCAACGTGTTTCATATTTGGCACACATATGACCAATTAATAAATCACAATTTCATATCAAATTTTCAATTTTTATTTAATTGTAATTATTTCAACATCTGCATTGAAGTTTGATATTGTAATAATTGGTTCTTCAATTTGAATTACTGCCTTCTCAAATCAAAGTTACAAACCAAACCAAAGCTGTGATCGTCAAACAAACCTCGCACGTTGTGATCTCCCCTCGTAGTAACACTTACAAGTCCTTTTAAATTTGCGGATGGCTCTTTGAATGCTAACGTAGCTTACTTTACTTGCTAACTTCAAGCTTACATTTGTCCAGTGGCGTAACCACTGCTAGGACACCTGAAGGAATAATTAGTACACACAAATTAAATAAAACACAGGATTCGGTTTAACGATGAATATATTTGAACCGAGAAAAAAAAAGGTAGTCCGACAACCAATTTACCAGCAAAGTTAATCTCCTTGATATCATGTAATTCAGAATACTTTAGTTTGAAATTTGATTTAATAACTGTTCGATAGTTAATCCCCTGATCGTAATGTTTTCTAATTGATTATTCATATTTATATTACCAACCACAACCTATAGTCATTTGTAAGAAGTTCATATATGCATACCGATGTTCGACTCAATTGTTTTTTTATATTCCGTAAGACCTTAAATAATAACCCTTATATTCTAAATTATCCGTCCTTATATAACTAATACCTCGTCATTTTAACCAAGCGCGTCAGCTTATTGATATATCGTCATCTTATTAATATATTGTCACCTTATTAAGATATTGTCATCTTATTACTATATTGTCATCTTATTACTATATGGTCATCTTATTAATATATTGTCATCTTAAACTAGTACGTCCTTCTTATTGCTAATTGGTCATTTTCTTAAATCTAAATAAGTGGTATGTATTTAACTAAATAAATTCCCCATACTTAAACTAGTAAATAATTATAGCCGCAAATAATAATCATGAAGAACTTTGTTAACACAGTTCTTTAATATCGTTTTTAATTGGTATTACCTTTTATTAGGTTAAATGGTGTAATTTTAATTGTATTCAATTTTAATTAAGTTAAATGTATTCAATTGTCACTATTTTATAAGTGGTTGCAAATAATCATAAGGACCATTGTTAAAATTATTAATAACTGTCCTGAAATATCATAATTTTGTAGTACATCATTTAGATATATGAAAAAAGAAAGGAACGACATCACAGCATTTGCTATGTCACTTCCGGTTCCATTACAGCTTGCCTTTCTAGTGACAAGCCATACTGAGATATATTTTGACCGCTATCTTATGATTTTGAACGTCCACTAAATCCGTTACACTTAAACATCTAAATTAAATTATCCCATGATAATTTATATTTCCACTTCAAACACCCGCTTTCATTAAATTACCTTAAACAACTTCTCGTACGCCTTAACCAAACTACCCCTGTACTAGTACGCCTATGGCAAAACATTATATGAATAATCAATCCCTCACATTACCTAATTAAATGATAATATAATAAATCACCATCTTGAACAGTAATCAAATCTTATAACTGAAGATAAATTAATAACAACTTAGATTCAAACATCTTATGAAAAATATTTAACCGCGTGGTCATGATATAATTACTTGTAATAATAACGTAATCCTGTATTATATTCTTTAACAAATAAATCAAATATTTTAACTTACGTATTTTACTTCTGTTGTTAACTAAATCTGATTTGAAATAATTTTAATTTCAATTACTTGGCATTTTCAAATTGATGCACAAAGAACAAGTGTTTTCAACGGCGTTCAAAAATGGAAGAGCCTTTTACCAACACTAACGGTCAACTCTAGCGGAAAAAACTCACACCACTTCCGTCTTACCACCGTTGTATTTTAAAGTAACCAAAATGAACTAAATTTAAAATTTCGCGCCCAATATATTCAAATTCAAATTTACAATATTACAATATAATGATAAAAAATTAAAAAATATACAAAATTTCACAAATTTTTGTCATGAAGGAAGTCAATGAATTTTTGTTTTATGTGCACAATTAAAGTTTCTCACCCCTTGTTGTTTTCGTGATGTTGCTTTCTTATTGAGCTAGTTGTTTTATCCGGACGAGTTGTGTTTTTCTCATTTTTCAATGTTTCTAACCCCAGATCAAATTTTCCGCAATTTTTCAAAATCAGTTGTCTAGAAATTTGTTAAACTTAGTTTGCTTTCCTTCTCACTTTTGCACATTTTAAGATCTATCCAAATTACCATATATGATTTTGATCTTTATTAATTTTTTATTATCTTCCCATTTGAAGATTTTTTTTTTTCAAATAAATTTACCTTTTATTTTGTTAATTAAGTTTAAATTAATAACCACCAAGTAAATGATTTTTGTTTTATGAAATCTCACTTTTAACTCAAGTCCTCCCTTCAATCAGAATAAATTTTGCTACGCTTGCAGATTATTTATTTTATTTTATTTTATCTATATTAAACTAAAAAAAAATTTATCTTTTTGCTGACAACCCCGAAATACTGTACAACTAAACACTCAAACTAATCAATTAATAAATTAAAAAAACATGACAATATATAGATATAGATAGAAGATAAGGCTTCTTTATAATTGAACATTTTACTTATTTACAAACTTTTGAATTCAAATTTTTAAAAGGTTATTTTTTATTTAATAAAACATTTAACTAATTAGAATTTACTTTCTCTTCCGCTTTCTCCTCTTCTTGCTCTCCTACTAAAGATTTTTCAAATTCACGCAACAATATTGTCAATTCCTCTGTTTCTTTCTGTTTTTTGTTCTGATGGCCAGCAACCATTTCTTCATCTCTTTTTCGTTTCCTTATGCGTTTTGCTGCGATTTTTTTTTTCGCAATAGCTAAATCAGTACGACGCATCGAGTTTACGCTAAAATCTTTTAGTACCTCTTTTAAAGAATTTATAGTAGCTCGAGTGTATTCCGATTTTACTTCCCAATTTTCATATTTTCCCAACGATAAAGCCCTGTTTAGCGCTTCTTCTATAACTGCCATTTTTGACTTATTAGGTTTAGGGATGTTTATATTGAACTTAGCTAGCTTCGTAATGTAACTTTTCTATCTCTCTCGCTTTCTTATATATAGTGTTTTTTTCTGTTTTAATCGGACCAACTCTTTGTTTTCGGGAGAATTCTGAGACAAAAGGTAGCTTATATCTTTCCAAGGTCCAATCTATCTTCTTGCAAAATTTGATGGAAATCTGCTCAACGGTTTAGGCGTAAAAGAGTAACAGAGTTACTTTCACATTTATAATATTAAGATGGATACACAAATATAACTAAATTTTTTATGATTTAAAATATTAATTAATATTACAAACAAAATGATCACAAAATATCACTGGAGCACATTTACAAATAAAAATGTCAGTACCACGTACTTCAAATGGAATAATGGTTGACTGGCCTGACAACACTTTAGTGATTTCATTGTATAAAAAGTTATATTCAAGATTTTTAGATAATACCGATTAAAGTTTTGAAATAACCTTAGCAACTGCATTTCCTGGAGTGCTATGTTTCTACAGTAGTTTGTAACAGTTAGAAGCCGTGAGACGCAGGATAATTTAAACTTAAGGATTTTAAACGGAAACTTTACGGAAATTTTACCATATGCAAAATATAAGTAAATTAGAAATTTGAAGAAATAAACTGCTCAAATATGCATTTAAAGCCAAAATAAAATTCCCAGAAAAAAATAATTAGATCACCTTAATTTATGCCATAAGATAAGAAACATATAGGGTGTCTCTGTGACTGTGGAGAACCTTTGAAGTGGTGATAATGGACACTTTTCTAAGACAAATTTTCAAATAAAATTTTTTTCCAAATCCAAACTCTTGGGGAGTCCTACCTTTTAAGTAATTTTTTGAATTTCTGATTTCAAAAGGCCATAGCTCTAATATTATTGATTTTTTAGGTTTAATAGATTTGAAATTTTTTAAAGATCATTTGCTTATCTACAAATTAGGTTATAACCCCTTATCGTCTAGCATCAACAAAATTCGAGTTATAAATTAAATTAAGGGAACAAATGTTAAACAATTCAGGTTTTATTTTTTTTACTTTTCTTGCGAACTCCGTATCTCTTAAACGAAATTTATTAGAAAAAAACCGACGGCTCAAACCGGATAGAAAATTTAATGAGCTAAAACTTGGGTCAAATAAATTTTTTTGAGAAACCAAGCGATATCGCAGAAATTCTGAAAATAATGAACATTGTAATTAGAGCTTAATTAGTAATTAAGCTCTTAATTACAATAACAATAAAATTAAAAATGTAATCTTAGTCAATCCAATATCTTTTAATTAATATTTTGTAATTTATTTACAATATTTTACACAATCAATGCTTAATTTAATTACCTTGGATTAAGACAAGTGCTTATTAATGTTGTTTATTGCATGGACAACTGATAAGATATTTTCAATTGTCTATTTTTTATTTAAATCTTTTTAAATTCAAGTACAAAAGCAGGATATTATTATAGTTTATAATATGCGATCTGCAAAAAATCTTTTTTTTTTGAAAATCTTTTTATTTTAAAATTTTCCCAAAACTAAAATTAAATTAAAATAAAATTTATTCTTCTTTTATTGTTTTTATTAAACGTTCAAATCCCAGGATTTTCTTTTTATTTTTGGGGGTGAACTGTAAGGAACATTTCAATATTCACATCTGATTACTTTTTTCTCTTTGTTTTTTATTATAGACTATAAAGGACTTTTTTTTTGTTTTTTTTTTACTAAAATTTCCACTACCTTCTAATTTGCGTTCCAGAGTTCTTTTATAAGTAAAAATATCACATATTATCTTGGTCTTGTAGCAGATAGTTTTCACTTTGAAGTGAAATTTTTTCGAAGAAGTTTAAAATCCAGACAAGGAAGGTATTTCAAAGGGTTGGCCCGAAGACCGACCACTGGAACTCTAGTGATGGTTTTGTTTTTAAAAGCTTCACCTGAAGTCATAGTTACTATTCTACTGATGAGATCTTCTTCTTTTTTCTTCTTCATCAGCCTGTATTAGTCCACTCCTGAACATCCCAAACCTCTCTATTTCGCGCCTTCCTCAGCCAATCCCAACCTGCCACCTTCTTTATATCGTCGAACCATTTTTTTGAGTTTGTCTCTGCTTTTTTTGGTCCTTCTTGGCTTCTAGTTCACTATCCTTGTTGTCCATTTATTGCAGTCTTGCCTTCCCACGTGCCCGGTCCATCTCCACTTCAGCCGCGCCACACGTCCCATCACATCCGTTACTCTCGTCCTTCTTCTTATTTCTTCATTATAGATGTGATCCCGCAGACCCACTCCGAGCATCAATCTCTCCATCGCTCTCTGTACCACTCTTAGTCTTTCAGCGCTTTTGCTGGTTATAGTCATCGTTTCCAGTCCATACGTTATCACCGGCAATATACAAGAGTCGAACACTTTGCGCTTTAAGTTTATGAGGATTTCGGTATTTGTGAATACGTGTCGTAGTTTTCCGTAGGCTGCCCATGCAAGACACTTTCTTTTTGTAATCTCGGCCCCTTGGTTTTCTTTCCCTAGCTTAATTTTATGATCTAAGTAGATGTTCTCGTCGACTCTTTCTATCGTGGTGTCGTCTATCTTTATTTCCTCGTTTAGTTCTAGTACTGTTCCTAACCCTGACAGGATTTTTGTTTTGGTTAGGTTCATTTTCAACCCTATGTTTTGGGATGCTAGATTAAGCTCTTGGAGCATATTTTCAAGTTTTTCAGGCGTGCTACTCATTAGGACTATATCGTCTGCGAAACGCAGGTTAGCTTAGATATGAACCATCTATATTAATTCCCTTTTGTTCCCAACGCAGCTGTGTTTAGGTGACATTGGATCTCTTTGCCTGACTCCTCTTTCTAGAGTAATCTTTTCTGTTTTTGTGTCCTTGTTTATCTTGACCTGCATGCTGGCTCCGCTGTATATATTCCTGATGACATTGGAATATCTTGAATCTACCCTCGCATTGTCCAATGCCTGGAGGAATACCCATTTTTCTATAGAATTAAATGCTTTGCTATAATCGACAAAAGCTAGATGTACAGAAACATTATATTCTGTGCACTTTTCAATTAGTAGGTGTATTGTCTGCAGATGGTCAGTGGTGCTAAATCCTCTTCTAAACCCCGCCTGTTCTACTGGTTGGTAGAAATCCAGTTTTTGTGCGATTTATGATTACTTTAGCAAGGAGTTTGTATACGTGTGACAGTAGACTTATTGGTCTATAATTTTCAATGTTGGTCATATCACCTTTTTTAAATATCAGCTCCACTTCTGCATTTTTCCATGTTTCTGTTATGTTTTCATCGTTTATACATTTATTTAAGAGCACAACGAGCGTTTCTTCTACAATATCCCCACCCAGCTTTAGCAGCTCAGTTGTTATTTGATCTTCCCCCGGTGCTTTATTGTTCTTCATAGTTTTTAGAGCATTTTTAATTTCCTCTTTTGTTATTTTGGGCATATCTTCTGAACCCACGTTCGTTATGGTTTTGTTTTTACAGACTTGTAGAGTTTGCTATAGAATTTCTGGATGATGGTTCTAATTTCATTCTTGTTTTTTATCATTCTGCCGTGTTTGTTTCTTATTTTAACTATCTTCATTTTACCTGCATTCAGTCTTGACCATAATACTTTCATATTTGCATTTCTTTCTATAATTTCTTGAATGAGTTTTGTATTGTAGCTTCTTAGATCTCTTCGAATGCATTTCTTAGTTTCTTTATTTATTTCTTTGAGGTACTGATGAGGTAGCTCTTGATAATTCGCAAAATATTGATCAACAACTTTCTTTTTCTTCTTTTTTCTTTCTAAAGCTAATCCGATTGTCAAAATGGAATGGGGAGTTCTTGTTACAAAAGTCTAGTTTTTATCACCTCTTCGGGAATCTTTCGAAAACCATTTCCATGGTCTTTGCTGCAACTTTTAAGGAACATTTTAATTACGGTAAGAATTTATTATAATTAAGAGAAGATGGAATTTCTAATGAACGAAAAATTTTTTTTAGGAAAAACCTAGGATTTTATAGAAACGAAACCCAAAATAATCATTGGTTAAGGAATTAAAGGAATTAAAAATTTTATTGATAATCTCCAGAGATTTTCAACAAAATCTAGGTTAACGAAACTATCCAGTTCTTTGATCTGGTTGTGTCCAGGGCTTCTGAAAAATTATTTTTGGTAAAACAAGAAAATCGGTCGATTATTCCAATTCTGCACTGCACTGCTGTGATCTAAAGACCGAGTTTGATCTAAGGGCTGTGCATCTGACAAGGTTAGCACTTTGCCAGAATATTGTGTAAGTTCTCGCAAAATCACGAGTATTAATGGTATGCATTAATGGTAAAAAACAAAACAAAAATTCTACAAATAAGTTAAAGAAAAAGAAAAAAGAAGATTCTCATTCTGCCTTGGATATTTCAAAACAATGTGCAATATATTTACAAATAGCGCCTTAGGCGATTTTACATAAATTTCTTGTAGGTAAACTAAGTTCTTTATTTGGTCTGTTGGATGTCTTGATATTAGAGAAAAATTTCTAATGTGGAATCTTAAAAAATAATGATATCCTTTGAAAGAGTCGGTTCGTGTGCAGAAATGACTGATTTGTCGTCACTGTAAATAACAATTTGAGATAGGCCGTTGACAGTTAACGGGGGAAATCAATTTTAATACACTTTAGACAAGATTTCTAAATTATGCGCAATATATAGATATGTTCCTGACGTATGTGACACTCGAAGATATAAATATCACCAGTAGGATGGTAAGTTGCCTACTATTTCGAAATCCTTCGATAAGAAATTGATATTATCTCAATAAGTGGCATAGGTATTTAGTATATAAAGTATTTTTTGTCACAAAATGTAACAGATAAAAATGAAGATTATAACAATAGTTATTTGTGCTTTAATTGCGATTTCTCATTCTTCTCCTCGTAAGTAATTATTGAATTTTTTTTCCCAATACCACAAATTATTTTCATTTAATTTTACTTCATCATTATTTTAATTTTAGTCAAAGAAAAGCCTGAAAGGCAATACTATCCAGAAGAAGATGACCCATTACATACCAAGTATTTACTTTTTAAGGACGAAAATGGAGTAACTTATTACGAAGATTTGACATCAGTAGTTCCCGAAAGCAGAGCTAAACCTAAACATGTAACTATCTATCTATACACTCAGAAGAATAAAGAAAATGGTGTTCGCTACACAATGGACGAAGTCAATAAATTAAAATTATCTCCATTTTACGATCCAAAAAAACCTAATTTCTTCATAATTCACGGTTGGACGAATGATTACAGAAGCGAGGTGAACAAATTAATCAAAGACGCAATTTTGACCAAAAGTGATATGAATGTTTTTGTGGTTGACTGGAGCGGTCCAGCTAAAGGCTTATACTCAATTGCCAAAAATGCCGTTCCTCAAGTGGGACAATTTGTAGGCCAATTTATTAAGAAAATGATGAATATTTTTGCAATTTCACCTTTGAATATTAAAATAGCTGGACATAGCCTTGGAGCTCATATAGCTGGATGTGCAGGAGCAGAAATTGGTCAGAAAATTAATTACATTATTGGCTTAGATCCCGCCAGTCCTTTGTTTACTGTTAAAAATAAATCTAACCGATTGGATGAATCTGACGCCAGCTTTGTTCAAATTATCCACACTAGTACCAATTTTCTGGGCTTTAAAAGTTCGATAGGGCATGCTGACATTTATCCCAATAAAGGTTACAGTCAACCAGGTTGTGGTTTGAATATGCTTTACATTTGTTCTCACAGTCGATCCTTTGAATTCTATGCAGAATCAATACTCAGTGGCGGATTTACTTCCAAAAGGTGCAACAATTACAAAACTTTCAAAGCTGGACGATGTGAAAATAACGATGTGACTTACATGGGAGGATTGGAAGTAGATAAAAGGTAAGTCAAAATCAATCATTTCAGTTGGTTCTACTTTAGATTCTTCCATTCAATCTGTGTAGGTCTAAAATTTTGCTTTTAATTTTTAGTGCTAATGGCGATTACTACTTGCATACCAATCCAAAAAGTCCATTTTCCTTATAGTGGATAAAAAATTTATGATTTAGAAAGATGCCTGAATTTTTATCATTCCTGCACTATTATATAGTGGAAGTACTGTGTGATTAAATATATAGGTATATTGTACAAATGTGTAAAAAATATATATTTTTTGTAATAAATTTATTACTTGATTTAATAAAATTTTTTTATCAAATTCGTACACTTAGTTCTATTTTTTTGGGGAGCGTTTAAAATAGTATGTACATACTTGGGAGTAAACTGGTTGCAAAACACTCGTGTGAACATTCTATTATCACTTGAATTGTAATATACTATTAATAATTACACTTAGTGTATTTTATTTGTGATAACTTAAAAACACTTTAGTCCTAAAAAGTGTGTGTGCATTCTGCCAAAAATTACAACAAAGCATTTTTTCTTAGACTTCCTGCGTTATTAAGTTTTTAAATTTTAATTGGCAAGGTTTTAGACCTTGGATCTAAGGTAGGTGCAAATACATTTAAAAGATTAAATGAGGATAATTCACAGTTACGATAAACTTTTTGATCACCGGGAATCTTTTTGTAATCTTCCACCGTCACGCATAAAAACTCAATTATTACTATATCAAATAGAAAGATTTCGTATTGATATCAAATTTTTGTATTTCTCCATCAATCGAGAACCTAACTCTTCGATAGATAGAAAACAAGAATTAGTAAGCATGAGTAAATGATCTCCGGTTTAAATCCTAGCAACTATAATTTAGAATCCATGAATCCCAAGTTTTTTGAAACTTTTCAAAAGTTCCAAAAGAACGTTCCAAAAGTTAAATAATTTGGATGTTTGAAAAACTACCACATGAGATATTTCCGGTGGACTTCAAAAGAAGCAAATTATGAAATTCATTTAATATCTTAAAACTTTAATTTTAAATGTAATATTAATCTATGAAGCACTAATCGTTGAAAAGTGAAGTGCACCATTTACGAAACACTTAGTATTTGTGTGATCGTAATTAAAACTCACAACTGCATTCCTAAAATTCTAGAGTAGCACGTTAACTCAGCCTACGAATTTAAAAATTCCCAAAAGCAATTATGGTAGTTTATGGTGTAATTTACAAATATAAAAATTAAATTTTAAGGATTGTTCAAAAATACGCCTAAAAACAGCCAAAAACTGCAAGCAAAGATGTTTCGTAGATGTTTACATAAGATTAGCCCCGCCCATGCTGTACTTTTATAAAATTATTTTTGGGCATAAAATACACTCAAAAATGTAGATTTAAAAGACACAGATCTCGGAGTACATCACAAAAATTAAAAAAAAAAACTATAGAGCAACAACCCGAAAATTACAGATCTACAAAAATGCAGATCTTTGTTTTTAAGTTAGCTATAATTAACGAATTCCTATTTTAAATACATTTATAATTATGATGTTAACAGTAGCGATATTGCAATCCGACGGTGGGTGGCCCCGCCCACTAAAACTAGCGCTGTATGTATTTACATGGATTACACAAACAGTCAACACAATGAGATTTTTAACAACTCTTGAGTGAAAAATCTATATTTCAAATTCGATTATTTCGAAAATTAAAAGAAAAGTTTAGGTTAATCCTTAGTTTAATCGCTTCATTTTATTGTCATCTTTGAAATTCTGAAAGAATTTTGATTGTATCTTTAAAACCTATAGGCCGGGTTAACTTGCTACACACATATTTTTTATAATCCTGGAAAGAAACAAGATCAAGTACCTCAACCTCCCCATCGAGGACCTCACACCAATCGACCCAGCAACTACCGCCAAAGTCACCCAGGTCATCCGTTCATTAAAGAACAAGAAAGCTCCAGGACCATCACAAACTGGTCGCTCAAGTCGTTCAGTGGCCGCACTTACGAGAATCATAAACGCCTCGTTTCACCTACGTCACTTCCCGCAACAATTAAAAATTGCCGACTTAGTGGTCATCCTAAAGGCAGGTCAGGACAACAGAACACCACAAAGTTATCGTCTATCAGCCTCCTCCTCTCGCTAGGGAAAGTCGCAGAAAGGGTCATCTCCACTAGACTCAAGAACAAACATTTTGGTTTCCGCCCAGGCCACAGCACGGTCCAGCAAATACTTCGCCTCGTCGAGCACATCACTCTTGGCTACAACAAAAACGAGTACACGGCTCTGGTACTACTAGATGTTTTAAAGGCGTTCGATAAGGTATGGCATCAAGAACTCTTTCACTAGATGTCTCGGGCCAACATCAAGCCAGCCCTCATTCAACTGATTGCATCATACCTAGAAGAAAAGAAATTCAATGTTAAATTCGACGGCATCCGCTCCTCCGAGTGATCCATCACTGCCGGAGTCACACAAAATTTCATCTTCGCACCGACCCTATTCAATTGTTTTATGAGCGACATTCCGGCCCCACTCGACTCAAGAACGAAAATTTCGCTGTACGCGGATGACACGGCCGTTTACAGTTTTTCCATCAACCAGGACCTCGCCTTAATTAAATATTTAAATATTTGAAGGAACATCATTAAAATCAGGCTCGGTTCAATACTCATATTAAAGTTAGTATTGATACGTTTGGTTCTTCTTGAAAAAAAAAGCGCCACAGGCTATCCTACCTACTATCTAAGCCGGATCTGATTGCAACATCGCATTCAATACAAACAACAAATTTAATAAATTTATTAACAATGTAAATTTTGCACCCCCCCCCCTCCGTGGTAATCTACGGCAATAAGAAATACCTTCAAACATTCAAAAATTATTAAATTTCAGGTTTTTTTTCAATTATTTATTATTGTATTAGTAAGAACTAATTTTTAATTTAAGTTTTATAAATGTGGACTTCGGAGTACAAACTTTTTATGTAAAAGTTGTACTTTGAAACTTTGAAAGCAAAGCTTAACTCAATGTAAGCAAAAAAAATATTTTCGTCTTTAACACTCCAAGGTGCAGATCTAACATAAACAAAATGATAAGATAAAATAAAATATATTTTAACAATTTAAATATAGAGAAATGCTGCAAAGTTCAAAAGATATTTAAATATTTTACTGTATATGGACAAGCCCTACTTTTATAAGCTTCGGTGTAGACTGTCATCATTTTCCAGTCGTTTTTCATCTACTGATGCAGTTGGTCCTTCTAGAAGGTTTTTTTTAGTTATATCTTATTGAGTTGGCCAATGCGGATTGGTGACAGAGCAGTAACATATACTATTCTTAAATCGATCACCATGCGGTCACCCATCCAAGCGAAACAGTGAGCAATCTTGTTTGATTCTCGAACATTTCCGCCACTGCTTTTATGTAGACTATACATACAGAGTGTTTGCACGACCGCGAAGAATCTCTGACCTGGCGATAAAAAACACTTCAAAGAGAAACTTTAAAAAAAAAATGTTTGTTTAAGTTGAAACTTTTTGGGAGGTAGCCCTCTTTAAAGTAAATATTTTAGGAGATAGTTCAATAAGTAAGAATTCGGGTTTTTTAAAAATCTTAAAAAATATGGTATATTATAGTCTAAATTACACATATAATTCCGATAAACCACAATTACTGAAAGCGGCTACTGTATTGGTTGTTTCTATAAGATTTGCCCCGCCCATCGTGTGTTTTTATTTTATTAAATTATTTTTGAGAAGACACAAAACTAAAAATCAATTAATTACCCGGGAACTGTCAGTCAATCCTTACTACAATAAAATGACTAGATTTTAGGGAGGATTCGAGATTTTCCGTGGTTACGTTTGTTAAAACGGTCCGGAGCGTTTGGAGCGGAGGGTTCTGTAATATTATCAGAAGCGATAAGTGTGCTCAAATCAACGATAATGTATTTTCTCTAGAATTTATAAGCCACTGCTCGATGACAATAAGAGTGATAAATAATTAAATAGCTAAAATATGTAGCCTGTTTCATAATTAGTAACAAATGAGATCTATTTTTACTCTTCCCTGATTTTGGAAAAATGGTTTCAAAGCATTTGTCATGGTGACCGATGAGCCACTTGATCTACCCCTAACTAATAATAATAAATTTCAATTTCGTTTATAATAAAAATATATTTTTATACTTTTTATACAATAGGCATTAACACTATATAATAGTGCAGAACTGTACAGAAAGTAGAAAGCTTAATTTAGATTTTGCTAATTTCCTCACAATGAAAATGGTCTTTTTGAATTGGTATGCAAATAGTAGTCACCATCGGCACTAAAAAAAAAATTATTATTTTCATGTTTATAACATTGTGAACCAAACATGAAAAATGAAATTGTCCATCTTTACCTTTTATCTAGTTCTAATCCTCCCATGTAAGTTTGATGATTATTTTCACAACGACCGGCCTTAAAAGTTTTATAATCGCTGCACTTTTTAGAAAAAAATCCACCACTGAGTATCGATTCTTCATAAAATTCATACGCTCGACTGTGAGAACAAATGTAGAGAAAGTTTATTCCACAACCTGGTTGACTGTAACCTTTATTGGGAAAAATGTCTACATGACCTATTGAGCTTTTGAATCCCACTAAATCGGAGCTAGTGTGAATAATTTGAACAAAGTTGGCATCAGATTCGTCCAATCGAGTAGTTTTATCTTTTACAGTAAATAAAGGAGCAGCGGGATCTAAGCCAACAATATAATCAATGTTACCACCAATTTCTGCTCCTGCACATCCAGCTACGTGGGCTCCAAGACTATGTCCAGTCATCTTAATATGCGAAGGTGGAATTTTAAAAATGCCCATCATGTTCACAATAAATTCTCCTACATATTTTCCAACTTTAGGAACAGCGCTCTTAGCAAGTGAGTAGAAGCCTGTAGCCGGACCACTCCAGTCGACTACAAAAACATTCATATCGCTTTTGGCCAAAATTGCTGGTTTGATTAATTTGGCTAGATCACTTTTATAATTGTTATTCCAACCGTGAATTATGAAAAAATTGGGTTTTTCGGGATCGTAGAATTCAGAGAGTATTAATTGGGGAGCTTCTCCCATTCTGTAACGAACTCCGTTTTGCATGTTCTTCCTAGTATATAAATAGAAGCTAACGTCTTTAGCTGTAGCTCTGTTTTCGGGAACTTCCAATGTCAAATCTTCGTAAAACATTGTTCCATTTTCGTCTTGATATATCACAGACTTGATGTGTAATGGATCATCTTCTTCTGGATAGTACTGCCTCTCATATTCTTGGTTTTCTCTTACTGAAATAAAAATAATTAAAAATCATAATTTTTATATTGGATATGTTATTGCATTCTGAAAAATTTTAGTTTATTTTCATCAACCATGGTTATGGCAAAATTAAACTATAATTTATAATGTTGTATTCGCTTACCAGGAGATGCCAAAGAGATAGCGATTACAACACAAATTAAAATTATTTGGCTCTTCATTTTTAATCATAAGCTACTGTTTGCTAAGGATCTATGCTTATATACCAGTAATCTTGCCCACTTATTGAAGGAATATAAATATAGATAATATCTACATAATAAAGAACATTATCGTATTATTATCGAAGAATGATGAAAAAGTATGCCATTTAACTAATATCCTGCCGATAGTAATCTCATAAATACCCACGTCATAGATTTAAAACAGCGTTACTCAAAATGTTATGTAATCTTTTGATGTATTGGTAGGCAGTATAGTGCGTAGAGAATTCGGCTTCCCACTGTAAGATCACAAATTTGATTCCCAGTTAAATATAAAATAGTATATCCCACTCCTGAGTAAACTGTTCATTAATTCTTCGTATAAATAGTATGTTACTCGACTACTGTCTCGTGATAAATTTAAAAAACGTCCATTTTATCAAAAGTATTGTCTATTTGTTTATATGTGAAGTACATCAGGAACGATGGATTCTGGATTTGTAAATCGAACTAAATCGGGCCCATTGTACTACCTCCGATTTCAGCTCCACCCCCGGCCCGTCACTTCCCGAGTCGCCCCATAGCAGCAACAATATTTTCTCTGTTTTTACCTCATTCCATTCGATTTATTTTTAAATAAAATTTAATCTAAATTTAGAATGATCACATCATATTCAGTTCCTTTATGACAAATTACTATTTTTGGTTTTCATTCTATAATAGTTAAATAATGCAATACCGATTGAAAAAAAATGCGGGATACAATTTGTACAATTAAAAAAAAATTAAAAATATCAGGGGATATCTACAAGTATTCTTTAAGAATCTAATTAATGGACAAAAACTATGCTAGTATCTTATCTAATAATCACACACATCGGTAAGTATAAAAGTAGCTGATCATATTTATTATTTGCCGATGATCTAAAGCTTTTCGATCAAGTTCTGATTTTATCCTTGTTACTTAACAAGATTGATATATCTAGCGTCTTATCGGGATTGTAATAAAGGAAATTGTTAGAATCTAATATTGGAATCGCTTAATTTTAAACACGGATAATTTAAATAACTAATTTTTATCAAATAATCTTAGATTAAATTTTAATAATAAGTGCTTTGTTATTTCTTTTACTAAAAGTAATTCTAATCAGTACAATTATTTTTAAACATCCACTCTAAGTCTATGGAGTGGCTGAATAATTTAAAAATCATTCTAAATCATTATTTTGTAATATGGAATTATGTATAAAATGTTACGAAAAAAATTACAGTCGCAGCACTTAAGCGCTGGTTAAGGCAGCTCAAAAGACTAGCTATAAAGAAAAAAGTGTACGCAGAGAGAAATGACTCGTTAATTTGAACTATAAATTTATTTTTCTACAAAAAAACATTTAATTGTTTTAACTTAGTTTAAGTAATGATGGATGTTTTAAACTTTTTAGAAAATAAAAGATTTTCTGTATTAAGGAGGGAAATAGGTATAGGACGGCGTAGTTAGGGTAATTTTCATAAATTTTTTTAACATATTATTATTATTACATAATATAATAGCCCTTGTCTGTGTATCTATCCCGTAACGCACCTCTGATTGGTCAGTTTTGAAAAATTTACCGTAACGCACCTTCTGATTGGTCCCCATTTATTCTATAGTAGCCAAACTATTAGGTATAAAATATACACCCCCACGGATAGATGGCGCTGTGATACAATACTAAAATTTAACATTTCAAACATTAGTATGACATAAATTAGCATTAACGTCATCTATTAACTCCATTAATCTGAGAAGTACATACATTCACAACTACGGATAACTACTCAACGCATATAATATAGGTATAGCGCACATTTTATATTTTATATTTTATATTATTGTTTATATTCAACAATCGAGTCGCTCCGTACGACTTTAGGGTCGAACAATTATGGTTTTCAGGTATACTACCGATATTCCCGCTGTTAGGCCGCAGGCCAAAAAACTATATCCGACACAGTCTAGATGGCTAAAGCCTGCCGAAGGACGCCTGTGCCAGCTAGTATAAAGAATATATATATTGTAACAAAAATTAACGTTTATTTATTTCTAAAAGGCTAATACAAATAAATACAGATATGGTTAATAACAATTACTACACTAAGATTAACACTAATTTACACTACAATTTATTTAACACTAAGTCTATATTTATTTAAACACTCGGTATATTGTTTATCAATTCACTATTTATTTTCACATATTTATGTTAACATTTGCACGTTCAAACTGGAATTAATTCGTCACTAGAAACCACTCTGCGTTTATACCTAAATTGCAGCTTCCAGAAATTTCCATATTATTCCTATACATTCTAGAGTGTAATCTAGCAATATTTGAATGACTAATGTTATTATCATGCATGACTCATCATACATGACGTCATACATTAGTCATGAAATATAATTAAACGTTCTTTCGTAACAATATTTTATTGAGCTTTTGAGATTAATTTATGCATATATTGAAGAACATTTACTGAAATTTTCAAAAATTTGTCTTGAAAAATCCCGGAGATTACTGCTGCACATTGTAAGTCGCCACCCGGATGGACAGTTTGTATACATCCTGAAAGTCACAATTTTTATAAGAAATTAATTTTTCAAAAAAATTTACATTTTTTGTAACTGGATCTTCTTATTTGAACTACAATTATCACAAAAAAATTGAAAATTTCTATTTTTCTTAGAATGTAAAAATTAACTACGATTTTTGACTGTTTTTTTTTGTTTTTTTTTTTCAATAAAAATAGTAAAAATAAAGATATTGTTTATATTTGAAGTTCAAATAGAAGGTATATATAGATATATATTGAGATGACCCGAGCTATACAAATCTATAAAATTTGCTCATTCCAAAAATTATTCTATGCTCGGATCCGTCCATTTCTTATAGCTATGAGTTCTTCTTCAATTATTTAATTTTTAAAATGTATTAAAATGGTTGCTACGTTAAACTTTGTTACCTTTCATATGGCCTTGTAACTTGCACGTGTATTTTGCAGCTAGCCACGCCTGGTTAAACAAATTTGTTTGTGAATCTCTACAAATGATCTAAATATTCTCTAAGTTCTTCAAATTCACAGTTTTCTTAACACTTGCACTTCAATAAAACAACTTTCTTTAAATAAATTAAAATGCACTTTTATTTTTTTTTAACAAACATCAAAATTAATATCATCAATTGCAGGTCGTCTATTCGACGCGAAGGCGTCAGCCCAAGTGTCTTGGACAACCTTTAAGCCCTACTCTTTTTTTACGCTCCCCACCTTCTTTACAATTAAAATCCCTATTTACAGTGTGTTTATAAATATTAAAACAAAACTTCAAAATTATTTTACAAAATAAATAATTAACGTTTTTAGCGTTTCAGAACACGACAATATATATATAAAGAAAATGTGTGCTAAATTTGATTAGGATTGATTAAAAACTCTGCGAGCTAGAGTGTACACTAGTTCACAAAAAAGTAGTTTCGAGAAAAACGCGTTTGAAAACAAGATTAGCAGTGAAGGTAAATTTAAGACAGTAATGAATCAATTTAAACAACTTACTAATTAATCAGCTATTTCAGCACCATATTGTAATTTCGATGTTATCTTACACATAACTTGTTTTATTCAATTTTAAAATCTACGTTTTGTTACACAACGCACAAAACTTCAGGATGTGAGGACTCTGAGGTTGGGCGGGAGGATCTCCTTCTGCAGAGGGAGGTCAAATACCTAGGTCTAATTTTAGACAACAGGCTAACCTAGGTCTCTCTGGACCTGTAGGAGCATGATCGGTAAAATGTAGGGACTAAAACCTAAACTGATACTTTGGTTATATACCAAAGTGGTGATACCCACGATTACATACTCAGCCCTGATCCGGTCGCACAAAGCCAGTGAAAGAGAATGCATAAACTGGCTTAACAGGCTACAAAGACTGGCGTGCTTGGGTATTACGGGGGCATCAACGCTAACCGCTTCCATGAAAGCTTTCCTGGGTCTTCGGCGTCTACACCTAGATGTGACTGAAGAGGCTTTACTTGAAGCCTACAGATTGAAAATTAACATCCATGGTTCAATCCTAGAAGAGGACATCACACCATGATCTTAAACTCAATTAAGAGCAATAGCTTGCTTAGCATGCACCCAGACAAAGCTAGCACCAGATAGGGATAAGACTGAAACCTCACAAACGTTGGGGCTTAGGTATGATGCCATCTCGTATACAGATCAAAGACAGAGACAAGTACTGTAGTGGGGGTGCAAGGTAAGAGACCGGAGAATGCCTATAGCATTAACCTGGGACTTCTCGCAACTGTATTTTAGGAAGAAATAACTGCTATATTGATCTGTGCTGAGAAATTGGTATGAAGGAACCTCGCAAAGAAAAGAATCTGTATTATGACTGACAGTCAGGCAGCTCTAATAGCCCTGAAAGGAGTTGAATTACACTTCAAGGTTGTCAAACAATGCAAAGATGCTCTGATGAGACTTGCTCTCGGCAACAGTGTCACGCTGATGTGGGTGCCGGGACACCAGGACATCAAAGAAAATGAAGAAGCGGATTCTCTAGCTAGGAAGGCCGCTTGTACAAACCTAATGAACCCGGATCCTTCTTGCGGGATTGCATGTTTGACCGTTAAGGGTAGGATTAGGGATATAGTCGCAGAACAACACTTTTCTCACTGGGTGGACCTACCTAGACTGAGGCAATCGCGGATGTTCATAAGGGCACCTTCGAGTGAGTCTAAAAGGAAGAAAATACTCATGTTGAGTAGGATTCAACTTAGAAGGTTAGTGGGTCTCTTCACAGGGCACTGCTGCCTCAAAAAGCACCTCAGCATTATGAGGCTCACTGAAGATCCTACTTGTAGGATGTGTGGCAAAGAGAATGAAACCCCATACCACATATTATGTGAATGCCCGGCCTTGGCTGGGAGCCAAGGCCGGGCCAACAACCTTACCCAACAATCGAGGAGATAGTATAATCACCCTTCAACTGCGTACTCGACTTGGTCGAAGAGACGCAGTTGTTGGAGTAAAAACTCGGAATAGGTGCACAATAAGCTCGAGCTTCAGTGCAATGGGGACATGCACCACAGCCCGTTAATATTAATAATAAACATGCTGGAAGAACTTTCTTTCTAAAATTTGAATTAACTGCTCATTCGGGTTTAACTAATATTTTTAGTAAATTTGAATAAATGCGCCTTGTTAAATAAATTGAAAACTTGGTTGAAAGATAGGTTTCCTGGAATATGGTGACTCTTCTACCTCCATTTTACTCTTAACAAGTTATTCCATTGGAAGATAGTTAATATAATTTTAAATTTGTATATTTTTATATTTTCTTAGTTTTAATTTGAATAATCAATAGATAAGTGGATAACAAACAACATAATAATATTAAATTTACTAAAGAAATAGAAGTAAACAATAGAATCGATTACTTAGATCTCACAATAATTAAAGACAATAATAAACACTTTTTTGATATTTTCCATAAACCTACGGAAAGTGATATAATTATTCCTAATAGTTCTGCGCATCCTTTTACACATAAAATTACGTTTTTTTGCGCTTTTCTCAATCGGTTAATTAGAATTCCCCTAAGTAACGTAAATTTTAAAAAAGAATTAGACAGAATTAAATATATCACGATCTCTATTGGATACCAAATCACTCTTATTGATAACTTATTATGCCAAATTAAACAAAAAATTCTATCGAACGCAATAGATCCGAATATTTTTAAAAAAACTAACGCGGATTTTATTGGCATTACTTTTCTCGGAAACAAGTCAAACAAAATTGTGAAATATTTAAAAATAACAATTATAACATCGCTTTTAAAACGGACAATAAACTCAACAAATTTATCAATAACGCGAAATCAAAATCAAGGGTTTATGAGCTCACTTGTGAATGCTCTCAAAAATACATTGGTCATACCGGTAGATCTTTTAAAACACGATTTGATGAACACACTCGATCCCACAGACTTGCAGATGGAAAATCGACTTTCGCAAAACACCTACTAGACACAAACCATAAAGAAGGAGAATACGAAATTTTGCACGTTGCACAAAAAAGTAAAAAACTGGAATTTTTGGAAGCTATGGAAATTAATAAATTAAAATATTCATCTTCATTACTAAATAGTCAATTTAATTTAAATAACTCACCCCTACTAAACATTTTTAATAAATAATTCCTCCCCCCCCCCCCCCCCGCTTCCAACTTACCTCACATCCACTTACATTATTTCTCTTTTATATTAAATATATCCCTACCCTCTAATAAATTTCACACAAAATTATACAATTTTTTTAAATTACACCCCTCTTACCCTCTCCCTTTTCTCTTGCAATTTTGTCGATAAATACAAAATTTTCTCGTTTCTCTTTCTAGTTCATCGCCTGATGATGCCTTAGTATGGTGAAAACGTTTGCGATAATATACATTCGGTGTATTTATATTGTGTTAACTTGAACATTCTAAAAAGTGTTTGTGCATTTTTTAGTTTATTCTAAAAAATTTGATATGATTAATTTGAATATTTTTTAGCCTTGATAATGGGTCAATAAAAAAACCCGAAACGTCGAACAATATTATTTTGTTTTAATTACCTCTATTTCAATTATTTCCATATTGTTGTAAATTATGGGACAAAATTATATTAATAAATTTTAATCATCTCTGAGAATATATTTAATACAAATAAAAAAATTAGTTCTACAAACAAGTCAAGTCATTTAATACAACAAATTAAATTATTTGATTAGTTACACGAAGAACTATATTTGCTATGACAACAAATTGTATCTGTTGTGCCAACAAATTTGTTAACATGTTTTCATGTTGCAGTAGCAATTCTTATCTGTTATTATAATTCACAATATTAATTGACATACCAAGGTTATATTCAACAAATACCGATTACTTGTGATAGATCAAAATTTAGTTGAGACTATAGTCACTAAAAAATTAATTACTGTTAATAGATTTTTGCTGTGGTAACCAATTTTTTTTCAAAGTGTATGTATTACTCAGATTGCTATCGAGATACGGTAAAAATTATATTGTGGTTATATTAAATCTTAAAATTTAATTCTCAATTTAAAAGATCAATCAGTATCAGGGCCGTATTTAGGGGGGGGGGGGGTTAGGAGTTACAACCCCCCCCCTAAATTATTTATTAATTAATAAAGTACTGAAAGTTCGACTGTAATCGTAAAAAAGTCAGAAAAAACAAAAACAATTTTTACAACTATAACAAAAACATTAAACTTGAAGTGTTTAAATAAAAATTAATACTAAAGAGATGTTTCTAATTAATTAAATCCCAAATTAAAAAATCGGAAATTCGTATTATAATCCGGCGATTGGCGACACTGGATTGAATACACCTACTACTAAACTAAATTGCAAAAATATAAAAACCGAAGATGAAGAATATAAAAAAAGCCTTAAATATTTACAGTACTGTGCAAAAGTCTGCGACCACTTAATTATTAGTTATTACTCCTATTAATTTTCGATTTTTTAAAAAATCTTCTTCATCATGTGCCATATCCGGTTCCCCGGACGTTGGCGACCTCTCTCCTATGCCTGTGTTGTGCGTTTAAAGTATTATCACACACATAGGGAACCTACTGCTTAACGCGGGCTCCGAACCGCGGGAAGTGTATACACTTCATCTCCAGAGAGTACCAGGCAGATTACACCTCGGTGGTTTGCCATTGCCTTCCGAGGGGAGACGGTCAGAATAAAGTTTTTACTGAGCCCGGAGTCGAACCAGGCATTCAGCATTAGCAGCAACGCACTTAACCGCTTTAGCTGACGACCGTCTCTCTTTTAAAAAATAAATAAATAAATAATAAATAGGGGAATGTTGTCAAGGTTGGCCCGTCGTCTAGGTCGGCCCACTGCGATTTTTCAGTGTAGATCACTAAAACCACCTATGTGCGAGTGTGGCAAAACATCCCTCAACGACAACGAACTTTTCGTGCCATTACTGATTTTGGAGTGTAATGTTGAAACGTGTTGTGCACTCATTCACTGAACCAAGACAAAAAAAGTTTTCCACCAGCTGCAAATAGAGTATGAAAACTTGGAGGAAAAACATTAATTCGTTAAGATAAGCATCTAAAATGTGTTATGTGCATAGTCTTTAAAAATTATTCAAGGGAAACATTCAATTTCGTTACCTGTTTGGATGTAGTGTGACGCAATGTGGTGATGGAACTTGTTGTCAAGGTTGGACCGTTGCAAAAAAAACCACGTTGGTAAATGCATCATCTGCTTGGAAGCGAATGCTTCGTCGCCTGAACCGCAACAATTATATTGCATGCATTAAATGCGAGAAAAATGTGAATTTGAAATGTGTCAAAATGGCAAGGAGCTATTTTATTTGCCAAAACGGTGATTCGGAATTATATGTCATGTAAATCAGTTCTCTGCGATATTATATTGTAAAGTTTCACTCAATCGAATAAAAATAAAATAAATTTGGTTTATTATTTCATCCAGTCAATTTTTTTGCATGAATTTGGCAATTCTCAACGGTGGGCCAACCTAAACAGCATCGGGCCAACCTTAACAACTTTTTTTTTGTAATTCTTTCCTTTCTTTTCTTTTCTTCTTCTTTTTATCCAATCAATTTGCGATTGCCTCGAAAGTAGCTTTATTCTTAGATCTTTCTGATCATGTGCTTAAATCAACAAAATTCTTTCTTACACGGAAGTTATGAGCAAAAGTTAAAAGAGTGGCCAACCCTGACGACATTCCCTTAAAAAAAAAAATTTCAATATAATTATATTGAAATAAATGAAATAGGTAATTTTATCTTAATTCGTACTATTATGGTAAAGATTTTAAATAGCTATAAATTGTTTGAACCAAAAATTTTGCCATTTTGTCAAAAAAAACTCCCTCTACTCACTTTTCTCCAAACATTATATTTCAAAAATTAATATAAGATAATTTAAATTTAAAAAAATTTTCTTTGTATTTTAATAAATTAGTTATTTATTTTGTAATTTTTTTAACCCCTCCCCCGCCACGAAAATCTAGTCTAAATACGGCCCTGATCAGTATAAAATAGGTTTTACAATTACATCTTTCTGTTTCCTAGTACGCTTCTTGACTTAAAGGCCTTCTTGGCAAATTGTTTCGATGAAGAGGGTCAGAATAAATTTTTTACTTCGTCTGGGCTAGAACCAGATATCTGGATTTGCAGTCGACAAACTTAAGCACCAAGCGATAATTGTTCTCGATCGCATAACATGTATCACCTTAAAGTAACATTGCTTCCCCTACAATAATTGCCTTTAGTGCCAATTAATTTAATAAGTTACAGTTATAAAAAATATTATAGTTAAAAACAAATTTTATTAGTAATTAAATATTGAGATAATTTTAGCACTAAATTTTCATGCACCACATTTTGGTAATCTAAGGCCCGATTTCATAATAAAACTTAGTTTGGCATTATCCCCAAGCCCGCATCGTAAGAGCAGCTCTCACCGCCTGCTCCTCCACATAGAGATCCATAGAGAGTCTCCAAGGCCACAGTAGGTGTCGTTCGCATCACCAAACAGACCGATCTTTGCAGCCGATGTAGAGAGGACGCTGTTGTTGCCGATTTGGTTCTGGGCCACCAAACAAGTGCACCATAACATAGCGTAGAGAAGTCTATCTTGAGAGAGAAACCTGATGATCTTCTCATTGTTCTTTCAGTCTTAAAACCAATATAGCTAGCTCCTACATAGGTATAATTTAATCCTTTTTTTTTATAATAATTCGAATATGACGAAAATATCCCACTTCCTTACCAATGAATGTAATAACATTCATTCAACAGACTACACTGCTGTTTTTTTAATTTATTGAATTTAATGTAAGATTATTAAATTATTTGAAAGGTTGGTTACATATACTAATTATTTAAAACTACTCTTTGTATTTTCATATCTAAAATTATTTTTATGAAAGTAATAGCATATTAAAGCACAGCTAACGTTTTCCTATAAAAAAAGATCATAAAACTTTGATGTATTTATATATGAAACTTAATCAATTGTAGATTGAGAAAGCAAAGAATCAAATGAAACCAAATCATGAAAACATTCGTAATTATTTATCTTTTAATTAGTATATTTTATTCAGTAGAAAATAAGAGTAAGTACATTATTTCAACAATTATTTTAACTTGCATTTTAATTGTATAATTTTTAGCGAGACGATATTCGTCTCTAGAAGAAGAAGCAATTCTTGGGCAAAATATATCCCTCATTCAAGATGATGGAACAATCCGAACGGATGTTTTAAATATAAAACTGATTAATATTAATGAGGCACAAAAAACGTCGTTTGCCTCATTAAGAGATGTTACTTTGATGTTATTTACACGAAAAAATCGTAAAATAGGAAAACATTTAAAACCAGACCAAGCAACAAAATTAAATGAATCAAATGTATTTGATCCTAAAAAGCCAAATTTTTTCGTAATTCATGGTTGGACAGCGAGCTGCAAAAGCCCTATGAGTAGATCGGTTAAAAATGCGGTTTTACGCAAAACCGACATGAATGTATTTGTCGTGGATTGGAAACGTCCTGCTGCTTTGACTTATACTTTATCTAGGACTGTAGTTTCTAAAATAGGACGTATGTTAGCTAGATTCATAAACAAAATGGCAAAAACCTTTTCTATTCCAATGTCATCTTTTAAAATTGCTGGGCATAGCCTTGGAGCCCATATTGCAGGATGTATAGGAAAAAATGTCGATGGTCAAATAGATTATATTATTGGATTGGATCCTGCCAGACCTTTATTTAAGTTAAGCGATAAAGACAAATTGGATAGTTCTCATGCAAGTTTTGTACAAGTCATTCATACAAACGCTTTTCTTCTTGGGTTTGATAGTTCTTTGGGACATGTTGATATTTTTCCAAACAATGGTTACGTACAGCCTGGTTGCGAAGTAGATGTAACACAGAGTTGTTCTCACGGAAGATCATATAAATATTATACCGAATCAATCCGTTCTGGAGGTTTCACCACAAAACAATGCGATACTTACCAAGAATATAAAGATGGAAAGTGTAACAAAAATCCTAGCTCTTATTTGGGAGGCCTAAATATAGATAAAACGTAAGATACACAGGTACAAGATTAAACTAAATACAGTAAATTTAATAAAGCATTTTTTTAGTGCAAGTGGTGACTACTATTTAGACACCAACTTAAAAAGTCCATTTTCCATACAATAAAATTTCAAGTCCAATATTTTTTTACTTATAATTTTCAACGCATATTTCTCAGTAGTAATCTCATTTGTTTGTCTCGTTTGAGCCGTTTTAATCACTGACGCGTATGAATAGATTTCTAAAAATACGAGATGGGTGCAATATTTAGACTTTTCGAAAAAGTAAGAAAACGCTCAATTTCAACTATTTTTGGCAATAATAAATAATTTGAAATATATAAATTAAAAATTTCTTCGCTTGAATTATACAAAATATAATAAATCAAAATTCAAAATAAAAACGGCACAGACTGAAACAACCTAACAAGATCGCTTTGAATTAAAACTCCTAAATAAGGAATTTGATTTAAATGTAATATTTTTGTAACACAATTTTAAATATTAAATGATGGGTTTTTCAATTTTAATTATTAATTAAATTAATTCAATTTTAATTAAATCAACTCTGAGCGAGGTAACTAAACTTACTAAAAGTTCAAGCTTATACCATTCAATACCTACTGGAATAGATCAGTTTTCCATTAATTTTCTTGTACAATTAGTATTTCTTCGCGTATCTATCCTACAAATTGACATTATTTCTGAGAAGGAAAATACAGCCCATATTATAACGGTTTCACCTGCGAAGTTCCTGCTCATTGAGAAGTCTTGGGGTTTCTGCAAACCAGACAAAACCGGTTCATCCAAATTTAACTTCTTTTAATTACAAAATTGAGAAATTACATTTTTCCAAAATTTAAATTTTGCCTCTAAATGCTTTTTAGTTAGTTCTTTTTTAACATTGTTCTCCGTTTAAATTGGCCACTCCTTGCAAGAATTTGTTGAACAGGTCTGATACTTACAGGAAGATCCAGATTTCTTTTAATTTCAACTGCAGTTACTGATTTTTTTACAGCTACACGTAGAATAGGTGTAGGTTACCTAACAGTTAATTTTTTTCTTCTTTCTTTGGAACGGAGTGTCAAGAACCGAGTGCAAGACAAAGACTGACTTGGTAGGTTTGTTCATTTCTTTAATTATTCCAGACATATTAATGTATACGTAAAAAAACTTTCATCTAGATTGGTTGGTAATCAAGAAAGATATAATTTATTTTTCATCGAAAGACAAAACCGCAATAATCCAAAAACTTTAAGAGGCTGTAACATCTAAACCATTAGAGATAGAGCAAAAAAAATTGGTATGGTTACTTACATCAATAAATAGAACAACCATGCCAAGTTTCATCAAAATCTGAGGTGGTGAGTGTCGTGGTGTGGTTGAACCGACATGGAATTACCCCAATCAAAATATTTAATTTTGAAGTGAGAAAAAATAATAAAGAAGCAAAAAAATCAACTGATTTTTCTGTTTCATGTGGTAAAGCATATTTCAATGGATAATCTCCATCTAAATCCATATCTTTAAGATTGTTTTCTGGCCCTAAATAAACACTTAGCACGTAGCTTGGAATGACCCTTATATTATACTTATTGAAGGGAAAAAAGTATATCTTCAAAGTTATATTGGGTAATCATTTGAAAACTTCCAGTAAAAAATATCTCGAAGACCAACCGCCAAATGAAAAAGTGTTTCGAACAAAAGTTGTATACCAACAAGAGAGAAAGAAAGTTTTACAAGTAGTGAACCTTTTCAAGGTCAACTTTAATTTTTTAAATGGCACTTTCTATTTTTTTTAGCTGAAGAAAAAAAGAAACAACTTTTGTTGTAATTTTTTTTATCTGACCTCGACATTCCGAGTAAAATTACCTATTACGATGAAATTCCTGTATTGTAAATACTATAATAGAAAGGAACCAAGGCTTCGTAAATAAAAAAAAAAGATGTTTTAATGATTATTTAATATTCAATAATTAAAACACAGAATTTATATACAAAACACTTAGTTTTATACGAATTTTGCTTCAAGTTATCATTAAAATTAGATAAAGTAGACTTTACTTATTAAATCACAATTTACAGAAAACCTGAGAAAATGTTTGTTTTTTTATCATTAGAAAACACTGTATTATTTTAAATTGTAAAAACATTTTAAGTATCACTTATTAACCCTTTCCACTCAAATTCCACGCGTCTTCAGAAGTATCTATCTGGTTAACATTTTTTGTTTTCGCTTGTAAATTGTGATATTTAAAAAACAAAAAGTTGATGCTGACTAGCTGAGAAAAGTAAAATTTAATGTGAATGCAAAGGGTTAAAACTAAAATACAGTCAAAGAAACAATTTGTTATTGAGAACAGTTACACTTAGTGCTCCAAGTGAAGTAAAATTTCTCGTTTCAAAAAAATTCGTTTTCATTGATTTAAAGCATACTTGATGACTATGTCCATCACAATGTCAACAATTACATTTTGGGTGCTTTCTCACTTGGAGCAACAGTTACACCTAATAGAAATGTGGAAGTTGCTGATTTACGACTGTTATGTGAAAAAGAATCACTATTACGGTAACAGCGAGACTTATTTTACAATAAACATACCACTTACTAGCACATAGATTTACTTTAAACTTGCAATAAAATGTATTTAAAAAATATATTTTTATAATCAACAGAAAAATTTTCAAAAAGTAAATTAAAACAAGTTTTTTCACTTAATATTAGACCGATTTTTAAATTAATGATCTACACATTTAAGAATCCTGATAATCCAAAATTTAATGGCAGTGTCTACTAGTTACTCAATTCAATAATATACAAGTTAAAAACTAAAATTTTGTGTTATAATATTTTGTTTCACGAATACACTACTATTGTAAATCAACTTTACTTTTGAATGTGGAAACCCCACAGATCCAACACTGACACATATTTAGCCCAATAATTTAGGTTTACACTTCTCAAAAATTAGTTTTTACCTAAATTTTCTATATAATTATAGTATGTATGTTCGTTGCTGTGCACTATACAATATATAGTATGTATATACAATAGAATATACAGTACAATATACAATGTATTATATATTATAACATAATATATATAGCTATATATATAGGTATATTATATTATATTGTATATACAGTATATCATATTCATATTATAATATATTATATATACAATATTAGGTATATCTAAATATACATCATATATAATACTTTATTACATTGTATACCTATATTGTTGTTATATAACAATTATTCTTGTTTATGTTAAATAATGTCTCTAATTTTTTCCACATTAAATTCATGTAATATTTGTGCTTATTTTCTTTTGTCTTATTCGGGAAACAATCATCTCATCTTTATTATTTATCTTTTTATACTTTTTCTTTAAAATATTCAATCTTTCTTTATTCTTCATAAAAATAAAAAGAAATCCAATACTAAACTTTTCCCGACATAATATTGAAAAAAAAATTTCAAAATTTTTCCCAAGAAAAAAAAAAAGAAAAATTTTGAGATCAATTATTTTTCTCTAGTATATAGTACATTTAGATAAAAACTAATTTTTGAAAGAGGTGCACTGCTTATTATTCAGCTAAAATAACCGGGTTAATATTGTAGAATATACAGTAAATTAGTAGTAGTAACAAAATGTAGGTATACAATTAATCATGCTGGGATCACTTCATATATGTACAAATATTTCTTTGGTATTAACATTCTTATTAAAAGTGATGTTTTTCTATAGTAATACAACAATTTGAAAACAGTTTTTTAAAAACTTAAAAACACTGATTAATTGTTTGAAAACCACTTACTCGTATTTATACCCTTAATTTTAAAATAATTGTAAAATTAGATGCCTTATACGTAAATAGGAATGCCTTGCATTGAATGCATTGTTAAGTAACAAATAATATAGCAAATAAAATATTTTAGAAAACAGATATAAAAAATATATGTAAATTTAATAATTTTTATAATATAAAATATCAGGTATATAACCATAAGTAACAATTTAATGTAAAGTAACAACAAAATTATTCCGATTCTTCACTACTTGAATGTTCTTGCATGGTCATAAACCATCCATTACGATTTGAATTAGGTGTCACAGCCCTGTGATATAAAATTTCAATTAATAAAAAATATAGAAATAAAATTTATTTCATCCTTTAGATTAACGTTCCGGAATCAAGCTTACAAAATAAATAAGATGTTAATATTTTATGCATAACTTTATAAGCATATTATGTTTTGATGTATAATTTAATTTTTGATTTTTTCAATATTTTTAAAAGTAAAAAAAGATGCATTTTGAGTCGAAAAGAAAATTCTTCTTGTTTTTCGAAAAAAAGAACTTTTAGGATCGTAGTAAGCTCATAAACCATAGCTATTTTGCGTGATTATATTCTAAGTTTATAAAATTTTATCCCAAAAATATCTCTTTCAGAAAATAGCCTAAGTATTTTGCATTTGTAATAAAAATTATCATCTAGAATTGCTAGGCAACCGGTCTAATGAGGAGCAGTGGTTCTACGGTTGCATGCACCCGTAGGAATGCGAGAGAAATTTTAAAAAAATAATATACTTATTATATTGTAAATGTATTAATTTTTGTATGCAATAAATGTATTTTCCTAAATAAAAAATTAAAACAAGGGGGTGCGAGAGCTTCAGAACCCCTTCTCAAATTCAAAGGAGTGCTGACCATTAAAAAGTTTAAAAACCACTGATATTATAGGTATTCAATAGAAAAAAGTATTGATTTTGATTTTTACCTTGGTTTTCTAATTTGAGTAGGCAGTGTGAGTGATGTACGATAATATGGTACTTCTTCGCTTGTTTCTGGTCTTCTTTGCAGAGTCATAGTTTCATTAAAAACGTCCGTTTCTTCATCATCTAAGTTAACTATTTCCGATGATTTACAATTCTCACATTCACTTCTGCAATGAAAAACATTTTAATAAATCAAAATTCATAAAATTGCTGCATTTCATGTTTTCATTATACAAGCCAGATCCACGCTCAGTTTAGACCGAAATTAAACTAAATTAAATAGTAAAAATACACCTAACAATAGATATTTCATTCATTTTTTCATCTTACTTCTTCGAAGATCCATTCTCCTAACGGTGCGTGTAATCTACGTAAATATTTATAACAGTTTTTAAAGGCCGCAGTTACGGTCAAGAATTTCTTTAATTATAGCCGAATTTTACTTAAAAACAGAGAACCCTATCTTTTGGATATCAGCCCATGATAGCAAGGTTTTTTAAATTGAACTGGTTTCCAAGTTTTACTTAAAAAAACACATTAATAACGATCGTAAATTGTAAACTAAACGAAAATTGCATTTATTCGCTCTTAAATAAATTTAAGAGATGGGCTAAACTAATTATTGAAACAGTCAATACAATATTCGCATTATAATTTTATGATTTTTGGCCCTTTTTTACCAAAATTTTTTAATTCCGGGTACGAATTATCGTACTTTTCGCTATTGCTTTTTCAGTGTAACACCACCACCATTTAACCATTTAACACACCATTTAATTAATTTAATTCATAACTCTCAAGTTTTTTCTTTTGAACAGTAAAGGTTAGATTTAATTTTTAGATCATTGCTACTCTTTAAATAAGCACTAGACTTAACTGAAATATCAATATTTTCGGTGCTATAGTTATTTAAAGGTAGAAATGAAAAAAATTGTTTTAAAAAAAACTATTAAGCCCGATGACTTTACGTGCTTTCCGAAGCAAGAAGACAGTCATAAAAAAGTTTGCCTTTCCCTTGAATCAAACCGGATACCTTAGTATTAACAGTTGATCGCACCAACCACTAAACAAATATATGCTGGTACAACTAGCATATACCTATAAACAATAAATGTAGATAAGTTTCAATGCATCGTGACCTTACTTGTTCCATGGGGAATAAAGGAAATCCCGCCTGGCGGTGAGTATAAAAGATCATAAGTTTTTATTAAAATGAGAAGTGAGAAAAAAGATAACCGGAATAAAGATGAAGATGGTTATAGCCTGGTGGAAGACGATTACGATCGGAGCTCAAATGCGTCAAAGCCGAGATGTCCAGTTCGAATCCGGGTGAAGTAAAAATTGTATTCTGACTGTCTTACCTCAAGAAACAATGAGAAATTGAACCGTTAAATGTTAATCTATTGAGACCATAACCTGTCGTTCTCGGTGCTTCCATTAGCGCATGACCAGTGCTTTACTTTGAAGCACACTTTAAGGGCGGGGTGATAAAAAAATACTTTGGATTTCCTGTTTTTTAGGTGGGTAAAAAATCAGACATCAGTTTTAGAAGAGATTCAAGAAACCGCTGCGCAATATTTAATATGTAAATTTTTGTTCTTAGTTGAAGTAGAGCAAAAATTAGATGATACGAGTCTCTGCGTTTGATTTAATAGGTTTCATTTGCATTCAGTATCGTGTACCGACAATTGGCCCTGGCGACAACTGGCCCTGGTGACAACTGGCCATATTACTGGCTTTAAAATGACGGCACCTTTTAAAACCTTTTGCAATAAGTTCTGAAATTTATAAAATGTCCTAAATAGTGAAGATGTTTCTTTGTTTCGAAACCGAAGAAAATACGCCCCGCGCCGAACAAACGCCTGCATGTTCGACCAATCCCGTGGTCTCAAACCTCAAAGTACCTCGGGGTCACACTGGACTAACCTACTCATGTGGAACCACCACATCGACGCCCGCCGTTACGAACCGGGAAAAAGCTATCTTCACAAAGCTTTACCTGCTCATCAGTTCGAAAAACTCCATGTCACCAGCAAACAAGCGTCGCATCTTCAAAGCCATCATCCAGCCAACAATGACATAGGCATCCCCAGTTTGGGAAACGGCAGCCCCGAACCACATTAAGAAGATCCAGGTAGTTCAAAATAGATGCTTTCGTCACGCCTTCGCATACCCATTCTATGTCACAAATCGAAGACTTCACGCCGATGAAAAAATAGACACCATCGACGCGCACATCAAGAAGCAAGCAAAAAAACTGTATCACTCCATCGAATCCGCTAATCGCCCAACTTGGACAGTATGAGCCCGGCTTTAACATTGGACACAGCCGGCTCAAAAACATCCTCATCCCACCCGATCGTCAGCCAACCCCACAGCCACCCGGGGTTTAATCGTCATCAAGAAAGAAGATGAAAAATGTATTCAACAGGCCCGAGTTCATCTAATACTCGGCACCCGCAACTCGGACCAACCACAACGGACCTCAGCCCTGCTCAAAATTCACCCCGCCAACTT
The DNA here is from genome assembly GCA_911387805.1 of Cantharis rustica. Lineage (NCBI taxonomy): Eukaryota > Metazoa > Arthropoda > Insecta > Coleoptera > Cantharidae > Cantharis > Cantharis rustica. The sequence continues at coordinate 16,850,259 of OU426883.1, forward strand.
CAAGAATCCACCACCAATCGTCACAAGAAGCTGAGTTCATCAAATACCACTGTACCCGCGGCCAAGGACCCGTACAAGGCCCCAAAAATCCAGTACTCACTCGCTGACACGGAACCTGTGAGCTCGCAGCAGGGTTCTATCGTTAAAACAAATCGCCTCGTAAAATCTCACAACAGTTCTAGCTTCGCCCTAAAATCAAGAGAAAAACCACTTCCAAAATTCTAACGCCCGCCGCCCACACCCGTTTTAGGAGATATACGGATATTCGGCGTGGAACTCCAATTTACCAAGATATTCATCATTGATCGTAAATATAAACGTCAAGATCTTTCAGGCCAACATACAACCAGAACTCATCCAACTTGTTGCCTCCTACTTGAAAAACCGACGCTTTAGGATCAAATTTGATCCTCCGCGCGTTTCATCATAGCCGGAGTCCCACAACATCTTTATGAGAGACATTCTACCCCAAGAAACTGAAGAATTAAAATTTCACTGTATGCTGATGATGCAGGATGAGATGGTTCGAAACCTGACATATAAAGATTAACTCGAGCAAGAACAATGCGACAATGTTTCACAAAACAAAAAAGAAAAACTCGCTCAAAACGAACGTCTTCATATTCGAAGAGCCGATTCCATGAAAAACAACCGCAAAATAAAGTATCACATTGAAGCAGTCACGAATCGGGGTAAAGCCGTCTTCCGCAAGTTTTGCCCAATACTCAACTCCAAGAGCACCATGTCGCCCAGTAACAAAATTCAGATTCTCAAAGCCATCATCACCCACATCAAGAAGATTCAAGTCATTCAAAATAGATGTCTCCGACACGCTTTTGACTGCCCGTTCTACGTCACAAAACCATCGACGAATACATCAAGAAGCAAACGGAAAAGCTGTAAAAATCCGTTAAGAAAACCCGCTCATCGCCAAACTTAGGCAATACAAACCCATCCTCAACTTTGGACACCGCCGGCTCAAGGACATCCTCATCGCTCTAGATTCTTCGCCCGGCTCCCCACCAACTGGGGACTAATCAAAAAAATTTGTTTTTAAGCAATAAGTGCACCAAGTTCATCGAATACTTGGCTACCCACCACTACAGACTCACACAATTCGCGGGTGTGATTTCTTTTGTTTTAGCAAATTTCAAAGTATCAATTAATCCTCAATTAATTTACTAATCCCCCTTCACTTTCAGGATCTAAGGTCTCAGCCAGTTTTAGCCTCGCGCTAACCTAATAGGAAAAAAACCAACAAGTTCATCATTCATCAAGTATAAACTTGCAAAAAGCTTATAGGCGTGTTAAAAAATGTTTTTTTCAAATTTCCCTAATAGAGCCTTGATTAAAGTGAACTCAATGTAAAAATTATTAACAATTAATAATTGTAGTAATTTTACAAAAGTTTTAATCCCAAAAATCAATTTTTATTGTTAAAAATTCTTCAAGCTTTGTCATTCGAGTAAAATAATTAATTCTATCATTTTTGAGAATAATTCGTTTGTTTTTAATTTAGGGAATTTATTCCACATTTTGTTCTCGGTGTATATCCCAAGATTGATTTAACACAAGAAAATCCCTGCTAAAAAATCACTTTCTTAAGAGAGACACTCGATGTCGTTGGGCTACTTTGCACGACATTCGAGAAAACTGAAACCAGCTAGAAAGTTGAATTATAAAACCTCGCTCTGGTTTCTTCAAGTTACATATTTTTTAAGTCTAATAAAAAATATGTTTTTCCAACTAATTAATTACAGAAAAAATAACACTTCTGTAGTAGATATTCGAAAAAAAAAAAATGATGAAAAATGATGAAACAAAAAATATAAATACCTGTAATCGTCTTCATCTTGTGATGATGATAAACATTGATATGAAATGAAACTACGCTGATCTTCTTTTACTTTTGGTTGATCTTCAATTTTTGATTCACGTGAAGAAGAAGAAGGTTTTACATCACTCGATTTTAAAGGAGATAAACTTTCAGCTAAACTAATCTGAGATTTTACAAAATTAACAGATAAAATAGTGTCATGTGCATTTAATTGTTTTGGTAACGTTCTATGAATAAAATTATCGTTTTCGAATTTTTTAAATATATCGGCAGCAATACATTCACTATTCGAACTAACGGAAACGGTCAGTTCTTTTAAGCTCTTTGGTAAGGTACGATGTAAGGGAATATCTTTATTTTCTTTAAAAGTAGTACTTAATTTCTTAATATTATTTTCAGATCTTTCTCCAAATTTTGTTTTGTCTAAATCTTTTTTTGTACCACTTTGTGTTAAAATGTAAATATTATCTTTATTTTTTAATTCTCTTAAATGTGAGACGGATTTATTTTGAAAATCTAATGAATGTGGCGTACTCCTATGTCTAATTGATTCTAACAACGGATTTATATTTTCATAAAGTGCTTCTTCGATGTTTTGTTCCATTTGCGAGTTTGTCGTTTTTCTATTACTATCTTTCGAATTTCTTAACAGTGTGTTTTCATATTTATGAAATTTATCTACTTGCGACTTGTGCTTGGAGCTTCTCCTATCAGAATTTGAACTTGTAGCTTGTCTATCGTGTTTTCTATTAATAATTATATTTTCATAAGATTTTGATTTCAATTCGGAAGCACAATTTTTCATATTTTTATCGTGAGATAATTGTGTTACATTTTTTTCAGATCTTCCTAATAATTCTACGTTTGGTTGTATATTAACAGTTTCCATTGTAACGTTTGCATACTCTTGGTTATTTGATCTACTTGTTAAATGTTGGTGTCTGCATTGAACTACATTTTGCTGAGCTTGATTGGTTTGAATCTGATTAATTTGCAAATCACTTTCTGGCTGGACGTTATTAGCAGCATTTTGATTATTAATAACGTTTGAATCTATCTGACTATTTCGAATAGCTTCTTCGTATGGAGGCGGTGCTTCCCCTCGTGGAAAATAATTACCGGGGGGCTTCCAAAGTGAAAAATGAGCATTTGATTCTTCATAATGGAATTCCAATTCGCTAGTCCCTGAACCTAAATATCTGAAACAAAAAATTATCTTTAGATATTTAATCTTTTAACAAAACAAATTTAAAAAAATTTATTAGAAAATACACCAAGAAAAGTCCCCCTTTGTTGCAGGCCCCACACCAAAAAAGGTTCCGTACTCAGTAATTTCGCTACTAAGAAATCTGAATTGCTGTTAACTGTTAATTTGCTTCTGCTTATCACAAGATCTGAGAATTTCTTTAATTCTCATCTACTATCCCACAATTAAAAAACCTAGTAACCGGAGTTATTAATACTGCCTTATTCTTTATATTTTTATATCTTAAATGCCAGCTAAAAACGCTTCAAATTAATTTTGTAATTTACATCTTAATTCTTTTTTTAAATAATTGTTTTCCGGTGACCGTGGAAAACCTTAGAGATGGTGATAAAGAACACTTTTCTAAGACAAATTTTCAAATAAAATTTTTGTTCAAGTCTAAACCCTTGGGAGGTACCTCTCCCTTTAGAGAAATGTTTAGAATTTCTGATTTCAAACGGCCATAGCTCCGATATTATTTATTTTTAGGTTTACTGTTTTACCTTAAAATTAGGTTATAACCTATTATCGTCTAAAATCAACGCATTTCGAGTTATAAATTAAATAAAGAGAAAAATGTCTACAAAATTCAGGTTTTATTTTTTTTGCTTTTCTTGCAAACCCCGTATCTCTTAAACGAAACGTCTTGGAAAAAAACTGACGACCCAAACCAGATAGGGAATTTAACGAGCTACAATTTTGGTCAAATAAACTTTTTTGGGGAGCCAATCACTTCCACAGAAATTCTGAAAATAATGAACAAGATGTAGATAAAAAAAATAAATAACAAACTAATTAACAATAATAAATAAATAATATAAATTAATAAAGTAATTAACGATAATTTAATGCACTTTATAACAATATCCGTCAAATGCTACAATATGTTTTGAAATTAAAACAAATTATAAATCAAATCGAGATTTTTAGCATTTTTGTGAATTTATTTTTTTTTACCTACACCTTGTTCATTATTTTCAGAATTTCTGTAAAAATGATTGGCTTCCCAAAAAAGTTTATTTGACCAAAATTGTAGCCTGTTAAATTCCCTATCTGGTTTGAATCGTCAGTTTTCTTCTAAGATCTTTCGTTTAAGAGATACAGGATTCGCAAAAAAACAAAATAAAACCTGAATTTTTTAACATTTTTTCCCTTAATTTAATTTATAACTCGAAATCCGTTGATTCTAGACGATAAAAGGTTATAACCTAATTTGTAGATAAGCGAATGATATTTAAAAAATTTCTAATCCATTCAGCCTAAAAAATCAATAATATCAGAGCTATGGCCGTTTGAAATCAGAAATTCAAAAACCCTCAAGGATTTGAACTTAAAATTTTATTTAAAAATATGTCGTAGAAAAGCGTCCTTTATCACCACCTCAAAGGTTCTTCACGGTCAAGAAGACACCCTGTATATAAACCATTACACGTGTTTCGTTTCTATTTAAGCTTACCAGATGGCTGCAATATTCAAATAATTAAAACTATTCATTTTATTTATAAAATTCGTATTTGCTGTATTAAAATATAGTATACTAGTATATAAGAATTAATAAATGCTATAAGTATATAGCAAAATTATATATATTAATAAACAGTATATAGAAAATTATCAAACGTTATATAAAAAAATGTAAAACATCTATAAAATAACGCTGGTAATTAATGAATTTGTTATGGAGACCAAATTATTGGGTTGTTTTATTATATTTGTTGTTATTTTTTATATTATGTAATTGTATGTTATATCCTACAGACTATTTTTTGACTATTGTTCAAATCAATAGACTATTTATAATCTGATATTTTATAATACATATATCATTATTTTTCTCATTAAATATTTTATAGTTATTGTATATATGTATTTATAATTTCTCCTATTTCCAGTTGCTTAATACAGCATTTTCTAGAATAAAAATTACTTCCTACGAGAATATAGTAACATAGATAAATATTACAAAGTATATTACAATATACAAAGAATATTACTTCGTATATAACAAAAAGTATTATTCCTATACCAGATTTTTTATTTCATATAATATATTTATATGATATAATAAATAATAATAAAAAGAAATTCATTTTTATATATGAAAAATATTAACTTTATAACTCTATTTCAACTTCATTATATTATATGATATATTTGGTACATTTCAATGTATTATAGCTATAGGTATTATATATTTATTATGTATAGTATTAATGTATGTGCGAATTTATTTGGTTAGTTCAATGATTAGTAAATAAATTAATTTGCTTTTTTCCTTTCGTGGTAGAATATTTCTAACAAAGTTAGGTGTCGGTCGTTGGTTAACATGAATTGATGAATTGAATATGTTCTCGTTCTCTCGTTCTTCTATGTGACTATTTTAGTTATTATTAAGTTTTATTTTATTGTTATTGTTTTATATTAGCAATTTACTATATTTGTTTTATTATGAACCGGTACCAATCACTGAACTAACTATAGTTTTAATATTATATAGTATATTATACTATATTATATTATATAGTATTATACCATTGTAGTATACCATTATATTATGTATCTATAATATACTATTTATTGTATGTGGTAGATACTAATATTTCAGAATAATTATTAAAAATATAGCTTACAATTTCGGTCAGAAATATATAAACAAAAATTTCTGCAAAACACTATCTTTGGGTCTAAATTATATATTCATGGTCTAAATTCGGGTCTAAATTAAAGATATTGCTGACTGCAATCTCCACTAATATTTAATTATTAATAATAATTATTCTGATCAATATTCGGTCAATAAATTTCATTTTTTTAATTCAAATTTTAAGCTAATGTTCTAAATTTTATTTATTTATTAATAAATAAGAAAGCTAATTAAGCTTTTTTAAATAATAAAAAGTTAATATTCAAGTTTCATCCAGTTTTTAAATCAATGATTCAAGAAAAGAAAGAAAAGTTCAAACCAAAACAGACTGCAATACCCCAATGGTAATTAACAACAAAGATTTTCTTCTTCCTTTTTCCTTTTTACGTTGGAAGTTGGCTTGGCTGCCTACCTTAACTTTGTTCACGGTGACTCAAAACAAAGACTTGTACTTAGTGCGGAACCACTCTTGAATCTTTCTTTGCAAAATCAATCCCAAAACCTTGTATTTATGCCTACTCATAAAAAAGTCCCAGATGTTCCAGTTTAAACCAAGTAAACTAAGTTTTCTAACCAAATGAAGGATAAATATTTGGGTTTTCAAAAACCCAAAAATTAATTTTCGTAGAACAACAAAAATGTACAGTGGGTGATTTTGAGAACAAAATCAAAATTTTTCTATATAGACAACCTGTGGTATTCAGTAAGCGAAAAATAATGATAATTATCATCACAATCACTCATAATAAATAATGACAATCACGTAATATCGATTATTTAACAGCGATGCAAACCGGAAACTATTTCAATCGGCGCGTTAATCTGTAACAACGCAACTTCGCTAAGCAAAATCCGCTACGTTGCAATGGTCAAAATAGTGAATGGTGTGAATGGTGAACGACGCCGTGAAAACAAGCTGCTCTAAATTTTCAGTTTTTTATGTTATAATAATTTAAATTGTGATAAAAAGTTGCCAAGCCAAGACCAAGTGACGGTGTTCCAATTTAAAGAAGAAAAACCATTCGGGTAAGTTTTTTTTTCTTAAATTTTACGTTTGGGACCAACTTATATTTTGAGCATGAATAAAATGGACGCCGTATCAACCGTTGGCAAAATTAATAAAATTAAAACTTAAATTTTCCTTGGTTGGATTTTATGAGTTGCATAATGGGTTAAGTTTGATTACGCCAAAAACGCGTATGGATAAACGATATTTCTATTGTAAACGTATATTGGAAAATATTATTGCAAATTATAAAAATGGCGGTTCGGTCCAAAATCATGATTCGCGTAGTAATACCGGTTCTGGTGATAGGACCAACACCGCGTCAAGCAGCGTATCTGGGCTGGGCTAGGTTGGACTGAGCTGAGCAGTGTGTTGTGGAGTGCATAAGGAGTGGCTTTAAAATTAACATAAAGTGTGTGATTTAATTCTAACAAAAAAAAACATCCATCAGTAAGTTTTTCTCCATTCTTAAATTTATCGGAATTTAAAACCACGGCCCACGTAACATCGCATGGTGGGTCAGTTCAATTTTTAATACCGCCATTTTCGGTTTCCATCATTTTTAACGGTTTTATGAAAATAAATTTAAAATAAATATGGGTTTTTTCGGCATCCCAAAGTCAATCTCATTTTTGGGTAAGTTAATGTAGTTTTATGCATAAGTAGGTAATGAAAATAATTGTTGGCGCCAAATAATAAAGTCTAGGTTATGTAATAGTTTTGCCAAAATTTTTGACCAAAATTTAATTTTTCGGTCACCTTTGCTAGGATGCTAGATAACTACGTTGCTTTAATGACCCATCATCAACGGCATGCTGCAGCAGCTTTATAAAGTCAATCGAAGCAATAAAAATTTTTTTTTTGCTAACTTAGAAAAAAAGTAAGCATTTTCTACAGGTTCCAAAGTAGGTTACACGATGCAACTATACGATTACTTATATTTGAAATACACTTATATCGAGGTGGTAAAATCATAAATTTAAGGTGACCGCAGAGAAAAAATTCAAACGATTCAAATTGAGGCACCAAGATGACCAAGGTTGCGACCGTCTGTGACTGTACAAAGATAGTAGTTCATGTTTCACTATAAAAATATTGAAACTTTTAACACCCGGTAACTAAAAAACTTCACCGTTTAGGCAAACTAACTTTCCAATGACCACCATCAAAAATTGGTATATAGCTAGATAATACTATTAAGATGGCGGAAAGAAACGTAAATTTTTAAAATTATTCAGTGTGAAAGCCAAATTAAAATTCCAAATATTATTGTTGACGCGCATGAATGGGTTAACGAGATTCTCGTTAGTGTACCTTAACAAAGGTTGTTTCCAATCGTATTGGATACAGGTGATGTTTAAATAATTATGACGTCATACTAATGGCACACAAAATTCCATAACCCTCGTTTTATTCAACCAAAGTTTATCAATGTCAAGTCGAAAGCCAAACAACTATAGTTTTCACGTAGAGTCAAAAGCCTCAGTCGGTGGAAACGAAAGCTGAACAATTCGGTCAGGTGAGAGCTGAGGTTGCCTGGCCTGCCGTAACTTAAACTTGTCTTTATGAAATTACTCAAAAATCACAATCCGAAAATTTTATCATGTTTAGCAACACCCTATATATAGTTTGTAGCCTGACAAAATATTTTTTTATATAAAAATCAAGCTACTATATTATTTGTGCTGCAAAGAAAAAGATCAAGTCATTAAATTAAAAAAAATGACTATCAGTTTGCCCATATTATTTTGTAAGAAAAACTTTTCAAAATTATCAATTTCGCAGGACAATAATTAGTAATTATTTTTTTAGATCGCACATTTAAATTATATGTAAGTTTTTCAAGTTCGGTTGATTTATAAAATTTGTATTTTTTTCATTTGTTTTAAATATTGTGAAAAATAATTTATACCATTTCTCCCGAAATGGTACAGAGTAACCGTAGGAAATATAATAAAATTGTACATCGAGTCGCAACTGTTACACCCGAAAAGGGAAAAAATCTATTTCCCATTTTCTATAAATTAAAAGATATTTTTCGTTTGTATCTTCTTCCGGTTATGATGGTTATCGGTAAAGATACAAAAATTTTATAAAAATTGATGAGACAAATTGGTCTTGATTGTTCACGAAAATCGTATCAAGTATTCATTCGGTCAACAATTTAGCTGTCAATCAAATTAGGAGCATTTTTTTTATGGAAACAGTTTCGTAACTAGCGTAGGGCGACCGGCGCAGACGCCCCAAGCGTAAGCTAAGGGGGTACAAACTAGCAGTAAAGGGGTTCATTTCTTCTCACTTTTGCTGACAAAGAAAGCGGAGGGATTAATTACAAAATAATGAAAATGTTTTCAAAATAATATTTATAATTTAAATTATTAATACGTTTTTATTATGGTTATACCGAATTTGTTTTCATATTTCTTATTAGAAACAAATGAGTTTTCAGAAAATTGACGTAACTCTACACTACTAGGTATGGTAGTCTTTTTAAAGGTAGCAAAGTTCAATTCGGGAACCCGAGAAGTGCTACGATTGAAACAAGTAAATATAACATCCACTTTTTGATATTTAATAAATTTTGAAAAAGTTCTTGCGACTTATCATTTGGGGGAAGAGAAGCTTCATTTTCACTTATACCGGGAGAGAGGTCTAAAAAGTCTAAAGGTCTAAATAAAAACAAATAAAATTATAAAAAGGTCGTCGAAGACGTAAATGTTGAATTTGCACTGAGTGAAACACATACTAGCTTCGGCACTGCTAAAAATCAGAACAATAATACCAATTATTAATAAATTATTACATTTTAGATTATTAAAATAATTAATGAAAAATAACTTGCACTAAATACGATTAACATTAAATTTAATATCTAAATAACCAGAGCCCGAATTTTGATGACAAAAAATTATCATTTAAATGCTTTTAAAAATTTCTAAAAATTGCATTGCAGTAGAAAGAAACTGAGAAAAAAATTTTTTTTAAAAATTTTTTAAAAGAAATAAAAATAATTAAATGATAAAACTTCAAATCTCTTTAATACTTAAAAAATTCACTAAAGTCAAGTTATTTTTCTCAGATTAAAATTTTACTGATATCCTAATTTTTTCTAAATACTTTGAATTATTTCAAAAACAATTTTAATTCTTTAAAAACATTCCCAACTTTTTATGTACTTTCAATAATTGTTGATTTTAATAAACTTCATGTATTGTAGATTTTTTGCAATCCCATGCTTTAAAAAAATCTTAATTTTTTTATCACCGATTACTGCCAAACTCAAATTTGTTCAAAAAATTTTAGCAAAACTACATTTTAAATTATCTTTTGCAGAAATTGTCGGCGGATATGTAGAGTGCTGGAAAACAATTTGTTGTAGAATATTGGAAATTATTTCGTCTTATTTATTGTATAATAAATTATACATCAATATGAATTCAAAACAAAGCTCTAATAAGAGCGATGATCCAGCTGACAACACATCTAACCCGTTGAATCCAAATCTTCCGATACTTCAAGATATAAGAGAAGATTATCCAAGTTTACCGCCACGAGTGAGTGCACGGGTAATTTCACAAAACCCACCCGTGCCAATAAATATGAATTCAAAACAAAGCTCTAGCAAGAGCGATGATCAACCTTACAGCACATCTAACCTGTTGAATCCAAATCTTCCGATACTTCGGCATATAAGAGAAGATTATCCAAGTTTACCACCACGAGTGAGTGCACGAGTAATTTCACAAAACCCACCTGTGCCAATAAATATGAATTCAAAACAAAGCTCTAACAAGAGCGATGATCGACCTGACAGCACATCTAACCTGTTGAATCCAAATCTCCCGATACTTCAACCTATAAGGGAAGATTTTCCAAGTTTACCACCACGAGTGAGTGCACGAGTAATTTCACAAAACCCACCCGTGCCAATAAATATGAATTCAAAACAAAGCTCTAACAAGAGCGATGATCGACCTTACAGCACATCTAACCCTTTGAATCCAAATATCCCGATACTTCAACATATAAGGGAAGATTTTCCAAGTTTACCACCACGAGTGGGTGCACGAGTAATTTCACAAAACCCACCCGTGCCAATAAATATGAATTCAAAACAAAGCTCTAACAAGAGCGATGATCGACCTGACAGCACATCTAACCTGTTGAATCCAAATCTCCCGATACTTCAACCTATAAGGGAAGATTTTCCAAGTTTACCACCACGAGTGAGTGCACGAGTAATTTCACAAAACCCACCCGTGCCAATAAATATGAATTCAAAACAAAGCTCTAACAAGAGCGATGATCGACCTTACAGCACATCTAACCCTTTGAATCCAAATCTCCCGATACTTCAAAATATAAGGGAAGATTTTCCAAGTTTACCACCACGAGTGGGTGCACGAGTAATTTCACAAAACCCACCCGTGCCAATAAATATAAATTCAAAACAAAGCTCTAACAAGAGCGATGATCGACCTTACAGCACATCTAACCCTTTGAATCCAAATCTCCCGATACTTCAAAATATAAGGGAAGATTATCCAAGTTTACCACCACGAGTAATTTCACAAAACCCACCTGTGCCAATACTACAACCACCAAATTATCCAGTTCAAATGACGAGACCAAATGAACAATCATCACATCAAACTCAACGATCACAAAAAACGGTTTACAAACCTCATCCATCTTTGCCAAATCTACAACCACCAAAAGATATGGAGAAATCTTCACGGCACAATAAACTGTCAACTAGTAACTTTTCGTTACCTTCAGAACAGAAAGATAATTGTAAATCCAAAAATCTTACAACAGATCAAGCAAATTATCCTCGCTCCAATGTCTCATCAAATGAATCTCAATTACCTGAACTACAAGAATTTAACGTAGAAGCAAGTTTTGAGGCTTTAAATAATTTAAACATGATGGATGTAGATAACATGCAAATTAGAACCTTCACAGAATATCTAAGGCATGCATTATTATGTGGCGAAAATATCGCATATCGAAACGAACAAAAGTTTTGTTTCCGAAATATAGAAGACATTTGCAGACGCACTCGTCTAGAAGTTGAAAAGCAGAATGCTACCGCGCGAAATTTATACAATCAAGGTTATCCGTATGCGATAAAAGACTTTATTTTCGCACTTGCACGGATAACAACATGTTGGCGAATTTTAAGTGGGTATTATACTGCCATAAAAAGCAACCTGTTAATAGGCCAAGTCAATACAGAAATTAGTGAAGGTTTTCTAAAGAGTTTTGAAGAATGGGAAAAAGAGAGCAAACGTTTAATACATAATCTATTTATAACTTTCTCAAATTTAGATTATTTATACACCGATGAAGACATTTCTCAATCCCAAAACGATGCATCTGGACCCAGATATAGGTATCAATCTCACGAACAAACCGATCAACAGCAATATTCTACAAATCATGAACAATTTTCTACATCTCAAAAAAAATCTTCAACGGAAAGTGAAAATACTAACATCGGTAAAGATTGGGATCAATCGGCATGGGGAATAACACATTCAACAGAATATGCAAGTTCTAGCAATGGAGAGAATAAAAATCAACCTCCAGTGCATCAACCTCAATCTCCAGAATCTTGTACACATTCGTCAGAAGAAAATCAAGGTCCAAGTACAAGTTTTGTTTTCAGACCTGAACAATTTCCACCACTTAGAGAACATGTTCGAAAACCTCATCGACAACCTTCCATGGAAAATGTAGATCCAAGCACTGGAGCTATCAGAAAGACAAGAAATTTCAATGGCAAGTCTAAACAAAATTCAGTGCGTCAAGAACAAGTTGCTTCATATCAACAGCAAACTTCGACAAATTCTGTAGGTACAAATTCTGAAGATGTCAGAATGACGGAAAATGTAGGTCCCAGCACCGGCGCTATTAGAAAGATAAGAAATTCCAATACCAAACCTGAACAAAAACCAGTACATCGAGAACAAGCTGCATCATATCAAAGGCAAACTTCGACAGGTTCTGTAGGTACAAATTCTGAAAATATTAGAATGATGGAAAATGTAGGTCCCAGTACTGGTGCCATTAGAAAGATAAGAAATTACGATACCAAACCTGAACAAAACCCAGTACATCAGGAAGAAGTAGCATCGTATCAAAAACAAACTTCGGCAGGATCTAGAAGTGCAAATTCTGACAATGTCAGAATGATGGAAAATGCAGGTCCCAGCACTGGCACCATTAGAAAAATAAGAAATTCCAATACCAAACCTGATCAAATACCAGTACATCAGGAACAAGCTGCATCATATCAAAAACAAACTTCCGCAGGATCTATAAGTGCAAATTCCGAAAATGTTAGAATGATGGAAAATGCAGGTCCTAGCATTGGCGCTATTAGAAAAATAAGAAATTCCGATATCAAACCTGAAAAAAATCCAGTACATCAGAAAGAAGTTGAATCTTATCACAAGCAAACTTCGGCAGGATCTATAAGTGCAAATTCTGACGATGTCAGAATGATGGAAAATGAAGGTTCTAGCACTGGCGCCATTAAAAAGGTAAGAAATTTCAATACCAATCCTGAACAAAGTCCAGTGCATCGAGAACAAGTTGAATCATCTGAAAAGCAAACTTCGACAGGATCTGTAGATGCAAATTCCCAAGATTTCCGAAAAATGGAATACGTAAGTCCCAGCACTGGCACCATTAGAAAGGTAAGAAGTTTCAATGGCAATTCTGAACAAAATCCAATGTATCGAGAACAAGTTGCATCATATCAAAATCAAACTTCGACAGGATCTGTAGGTGCAACTTTTGAGAATACCAGGACTGAATATGCAGGTCCCAGCACTGGAGCTATTCGAAAGATAAGAAATTTCAATACCATGCGTGAACAAAATCCAGTACATTACGAACATGTTACATCATATCAAAATCAATTTTCGACAAGATCTGCAGGTGCAAATTCTAGAGCTATAAAAAGAACTGGAAGTGTTGATTTTAATCAAGAATCAGTTCTATTACACCATCAAGAATTTCCAACACATTTGATGCAATCTTCATTAGAAAATTCGGGTTCAAATAATAATGTCATGAACATGACCGGTAATTATGGTTTCGAGGAAAGCCATACCTCGGCAGTCAATCAAGAATTTTCAGAACAACAAATGCAATTTCCTTCAGCAAGCACACACCCAAGTAGTGAAGTTATTAGAATGACCAGTAATAATAATTTCCTAAATGAATGTACTTCAGAAAATTATTATCAAGAAGATCGCCAATCTTTGACACATCAGATGCAACCTTCACAAAATACAAACTTAAGTAGTGATTTTACTGAAATGACCAATCGCTATGAACAACAACCACTAAATATTACTTACTTTCAATCTTTGGAAGATCATGGAAGCCAATATAATTCAGATCAAGCAACCGCTAGCAATGGTTACGAACATGGTTCATATGAAACATCCAGACGTGGTTCGTATGAGCTCTCCAGACGTGGGTGGTATGAGCCAGGCAGACGTGGTTCGTATGAGCCCTTCAGACGTAGTGCTTCCAGACGTGGTCCATATGAGCCTTCCCGACGTGGTGCATATGAGCCTTCCCGACGTGGTGCATATGAGCCTTCCAGACGTGGTGCATATGAACCTTCCAGACGTGGTACATATGATCCATCTAGACGTGGCCGTTACCATGATCATTTTGCGTACGATCGTGGAATTTCTCTAATCCCTAAGGGCTACAATTACCTCGTACAGTTTTCCTACAAAGCCGTGAATGTTGACAAATATCAAGACAAATTGTTGAAAAATACTGAATCGATAGCTGAAAGCACCGCTATGACAGTCTTGAATGACAAAGATGACGATATCAAATTCGAGGCAAAGCTAAAAGCCAAACATGCTGAAGCAAAAATACTATCGGTAAAACTTAAGCAAATATGGATAAGACTTGATGAAAATCAATTTATGGCTCAATGCATTAAAAAAATCAGTTACGCAATTACTGTAAGTAAAAAATGATAATTAAATATATAATAAAATGTAATCAATTTATTTTCAGATACATCGTACAGGCATAACAGAACCTGTAAATTTCAGAACAATAGGTAATAGAATTTTAGAAAATTCTTACACAACTGCAGATCAATTTGTTGAAGATATTCGCGATGTACTTACTTATAACAACACGATTTACGCGGTAAGTAAAAAAAAAAATTACATTTTTTATCTCATGATATTATTTTTAGAATGATTTGGGGTATCAAATCAATTTGGCCATGTTTGAAATTTTATTCGAAGGTCTTTTGAAAGAATTCTTCCCCGACTTGAAGTTTAATTACAATTACAAAGAATATGATTTTTCCGAATCAGTGGTATTTAAGTAGCCGTTTCAGTAATTATGTTTTTTTATTTTTAATAATTAGTTTTTAAGTTTTTTTTGTTCTTAATGATTACTTTTTTTTCTTTTCGGCATACTTTTTTCGGTTTGGTTCAGTTTTTTATCAACGTTGCAATCTATCTCTGGTTAGTAACCCATTTTTATAAAATGATATTTTTGGCACCGTTGATAAAATTTTATTAAAAAGTAACTTTGTAAAAAATATTACAGGTTTAGTTAAAACTTAGTATGTGATAAAACACGAACTGTGATAGCAAGCTAAATCCGTAGACTGTTTAAACACACTTTTAATATTTGTCTTGTTTTGTTGTAAATTAATCCATTATTATTAGAATTTTTTAAATATTATAGGTTCTATTAAAACATCGTATGTGATAAAAACGGACTGTGATAACACAGTAAACTACTGTATACAAAAATTTAAATATTTGTTTTAATCAATCGATTAATATTAATATAATTTGTTGTAAAGTTCCTATTTTTATGTTTAAAAAATGCAGCAATGCATATTTTTTATCAATAAATATTTTCTGATAATAAAATTATTATTTAATCAAAATGTGTTTGCGTTTAACCCAATATTAAAGACAAAAAACAAACACAAGCTCTAAAAACAAATTTATTTTGAACAGCCAGCAATGTGCGTCGTAAAGAATACATCAACAGCTTTGGGGTGAGATATAGTTCTGTGATCTCAGGTCCAATATTGATATGTGCAGAAGTGAAAACGATTTAAAAGTATTTTTTCTTAGTCCCACGAAAGCAGCATGACATATGAAATCATCACAAATTATTTCACAATGCCCGGTTGCCAATGAAAAGTTTTTCAATTTAAACAATTATTTTAATTAAAAAATAATTAGGTGGTTATTTATTAAAGCTTTTTCCTGTAAATTATACAAAAACGAAAACACGTTTGTTAAACACGTATTGTTAATAATTTATTAAACAAGCTTTAAAATAGATTTCTCCTGGACTCCCGATAATAGCTCCAGAAACTCCGAGATTAACAGCCCGGCCGATTTACACTGCGACGATCCTAAAATTAATAAGAAATATAAAAGTTTCACCCAATATAAAACCAATCGCCTTGGTACCGGAGTTGGGTTTAGCGTACATATTAACAGATGATACACCGGAGTTCAAAATTGGTCGTCCCGATAGTGTATTGAACAGTTTGTTCTAGAAAATATCACGCCGACTTCTTTCCTCGTATGCTGTCAATAGGATGACACCGAAACAATCCTATTAATGTTAATAGTTTCATAACAAAGATGGTTAGATACAACCAACCACTTTGGTAGCGCGCGAATCCAGATCGAAATTAGCATGCATAAAGCCGATGATCGGTAGAACAACCAGTATTCGTGAAGAGTACTAAAGAAGTAATATAAAAATTATTTTAAATAAAGCAGTTTCGATCACTTGTAATATTAAAAAGTATTATATTAATTTTTTGTGTAAGCAAATCTACTTAAAAAGTAGATAAATGTGTAACACCCTATGCATACATTAAAAAAACTAAGGTAATAAATTCTAAACTTACCCAATACTTCCTGGTAAATACCCCAAACTTCCAGTGATATATCCGATACTATTTAAACTTCTTTGGTCTTCGCTTAGCTGTCGGTTTTGTCGTACACGTAGTTTGTGTTTACGAAAGCGATGGACAAAGAAGAATAACAGCAATAAAGTCAAAATAACAAATACTGCACTAGCTATAAGTCTCAAAGCTAAATCGTAAGTATCTTTGTAGGTATCGTTAGCTGTAAGAATATCATCTAAACACTTGAATTCGCAACACGAATTTCCTCGTTGAAAAGATTTGCAGTTCTAAAGAAAGAAAATTAATGAGAGGAAGTTGAAAAATAATTGAAATTACCTGTGGTTGTGAACACAGAACTGATTTACACCACTTAGGTCCTCCTTTGTCACAAATACATAAAGTACAACTATTTGGCCCTGGTACATAGTGTAAACCTTGAGATACTATTTGAGAGTGAATATCTACACAATGACCATTTACATCTGCCCAACAAATAATTTTAAATAAAACATAAATATACTAATTTTATACATACATAATATTTTAACCAAAAATATTCCACCAAAAATTACGATTTTAACGCCATATCTTATCATTTTTTATTTAATAAAAACAACAAATTTATTGTTCTACATTTTGACAGCAACAGCAAGTGATGGATAAATAGCACATACGTCACGGAGTTTACCAACAATTTATTTATCGATTTTATTACATTAAACAAAGAAAACCACTCGAAAAAATGGGACGGAATATTAATATACGAGTCGACTCCATATCAACCAAAATTTAAAGTTTTAAATATTTGCATTTTCATAAATGCACCCCGGGGTTTTGATCCACCGAAAGGACGAATTTCGTCACAGAACATATAATGAGCCATTAGATAAGTGGTTATAAATTCTGATCCTTGTAAAATTTAAATTTGAATTTAAAATTTTCAAAAGCATGCATAAATCGTACACATTCGAGTTTCACCGACAAATGTTTTGATTTGTATAATCACGGAACGTCAAGGCTCTTTTGTTTGATTAAAGACCTCGATGGATAAACCAGTGAATCTCAACATGTCTTTCTTGTATAACAGCAGTGTCCAACCATTTGCGATGTATACCCTGATTTCACTTATTTATTTCCGTATTTAGAATAATGAAACACTCATAAAAACTCTTTTTTGGTTTTTCTCCTAAATCGATTGGTTAGGTCGGTTGAAAGTTTAAAATGTCGGACCTGCCCCATAGTTGTGAGCAAAATTAAAATCTAAAACAGTCGAACGGTTTAAGCGAGATGGCAAAACTCTAAATTTATCACTCAAATTATATTATTTAGTTAATGTGGTCATGTCGTAAATGCACGAGTGCTGTCGATGAGATATTTTGAACAATAAAAACTGGGTTTATCCATTTAATAACAAAACTTTAACTATGTTTTGTAAACTGATATTAATTAGTACTAACTACCTCAAATGATGACTAATATCTAATATTGTTTATTAATGTGTTTTGATCAGAATGTATAGATATTTTCACCATGCGACAAACTTTTTCATTTCTAGAAATTTTCATTTACATGTTACGAGTAAAACAGTCAATAAACAGCAAAAGTTCTTTTTTTATGTAATTAATTAAAAGACTTGAGAGGTTTAACTTTCCGCTGCCTTTTTTTCTTTCTTGCGAAGTCACTGCCACCATTTTCTTTTGGTATAGTTTCTTGTGACTTAGAATGATGATAGTGAATTGGATTTTATCTTGAAGAAAATGAAAATAGCCTGAATTTATGAGTGGTTTACCCCTCCAAAACACCACCGTTGATTTTTTCAATAATTATTCAGCGTAAGATTTTTTTAGCCAATTTACAAGATGTCTTGAAGTATAAAATTTTGTTCCGTTTCAATTTTTTCATTGATATTAAGGTTTTAGTTTTTCATGTTAGGAAATGTTACTACCAGACCGTTCAGACAAGAACCAAATAATGCCAGACAATAATAATTACAAGTCAGTTCATAAAAACTAGCTTTCGTTTTAATTATAATTTAATATAAGGGTGTCCCTGTGACCGTTGAGAACCTTTGACATGGTGATAGAAGACACTTTTCTAAGACAAATTTTTAAATAAAATGTTTGTCCAAGTCTAAACCCTTGGGGAGGACCTCCTTTAAAAGCAATTTTTTGAATTTCTGATTTCAAACGGCCATAGCTCCGATATTATTAATTTTTTAGGCTTAATGGATTAGAACTTTTTTAAAGATCATTCGCTTATCTACAAATTAGGTTATAACCCCTTATCGTCTAGAATCAACAGATTTCGAGTTATAAATTAATTAAGGGAAAAAATGTTAAAAAAATTCAGGTTTTATTTTTTTTACTTTATTAATTTATATTGTTTATTTATTATTGTTAATTAGTTTGTTATTTATTATTTTTTACCTACACTTTGATCATTATTTTCAGAATTTCTATGAAAACGGTTGGTTTCCCAAAAAAATGTATTTGACTAAAGTTGTAGGCCGTTAAATTCCCTATCCGGTTTAGGCCGTCAGTTTTTTTCTAAGAAGTTTCCTTTAAGAGATGCGGTGTTCGCAAGAAAAGTAAAAAAAAATAAAACCTGGATTTTTTTAACAGTTTTTCCATTCAAAAATCCGTTCATTCTAGACGATAAGAAGTTATACCCTAATTAGTACATAAGGGAATGATCTTTAAAAAAGTTTTAATCCATTAAGCCTAAACAATCAATAATATCGGAGTTATGGTCGTTTGAAATCAGAAATTCAAAAAATTGCTTTAAAGTCCAAATCCAAGGAGGTTTGGACTTGGCAAATAAAAATTTGTTTTAGAAAAGCGTCCTTTAACATCAAAGATTCTCCATGGTCACGAGACACCCCGTGTAAGGAATATATATTTAATATGACAAATCAAAAATTCTGGGTTCAAAGCAGAAAATATTGAAAGAAAAATGTTAGAAATTATAGGTAGATGCGAGTACCCAAGGAACGGTACCTGATACCAAGTTCGCCCTTATGGTATTCTGGTAATTTACCAGTTACCAAATAAGGTAACTAGCTTTACGTTTACAAGTTCTTATGTAATCTTTTAAAATTTCATGAACCTCTTCTATTTTAATGAAGTCTATAGAACCACAACTGAAAGTGATTTCTCCCTTGAAGAAAACCCCCATAAACAGGTTAAATTGTCTTATTTTCGTAGACCCAGCTTTATATTACGAGAAGTTAAAGCCTCTCCAACCTCACTGTCATCTTTTAGTAGATAACAAAGAAGTAGGCTACCGTACAATTAAAGTTATTAAAAACTACTTTGATGTCCTTTTTTTTAAATCTAGCAGTGATTTAGGTATTCCATAACATAACAATGCGATATGCTACTGTCTTGA
The DNA here is from genome assembly GCA_911387805.1 of Cantharis rustica. NCBI lineage: Eukaryota > Metazoa > Arthropoda > Insecta > Coleoptera > Cantharidae > Cantharis > Cantharis rustica. The sequence goes on from OU426883.1 coordinate 16,870,319, forward strand.
TCAATTATGTAAATACCCAAAAAACACAGATATTTTTTAACAAAAACATCAAAGCAGGGGTTAGTAACTCGAGTTACTAATCTTTGCTTAATCAACGTCCCAAAACAACATCGTGGAACCCAAAGATGACAAAAATAATTCAGTAGTAGCCGAGATTCAAAATCCTCACCATCACACAAACTACCACTACAATAAAAAAGCAAATATAAAAATATAACAGGACATTAGTAATAAAAATATAAACATTAAATTTAAATAGAAAACAGTAACATTTTACAAATATGGACCCCACCCTATATACATTTGACATAAATTATCAATACTGGTTGCTTCTTGAATGACGTAATTAGTTTGTCCTTCCACCGACAAAGGAATCGATGTTTTTCCTCTGTTTTGCACAATACCCCGCAAGCGTTCTTCTATATTTCTCACATGTTCTACAGCCTAAAATACCAAATTACTAAAACTTAAAAACCAAATTTTAACTTACCTGTTCGTTAGTTCGTTCAGATATTTGTGCTTGTTGTGCTGACGTAGCATTCCGAGGCCATGAGACCAAAGGATCGTACACAAACGGAGTAATAATTGACATAAGAGTAGCAGAATGAGTCCTTAAAACTTTCAAGGTTAAAGCACACGATTTTCTGAACGTTCCTTCCACTCCTAAAGGTCCCAAGGCAGAAACCATGTTGTGAGTGAGTCGGAATGGTACTCTTTCAGGCCACTCAAATGTTTCACCTGAAAATTAAATTAAAAATTAAAAAAACGTTCTGCCAAGAGTAATAAAATACTGTTTAACTAAATGTAATATTTACCTTTATTAAAAAGGCAGTTAAAATCGACATGAACTGTATCACCAGTTGTAGAATCAAATGAAATATTTTCACCATGTCGATCACCCAAACCCAAAATGTAACCCACCATTGACATAACAGCTGTGGTGTGTACGTACGATTCACGAGCAATTAGCCAACTCTACAAAAATATTTATATTGCAATTAAATGTAATTAATATTTGATTAGATACCTGTGCATCCGGAAAAGCTTTTCTGAACCAATCTGCTAGCATGGGTGGGTGTTTGGGTAGGAAAATGTTTAAGAAAATTTCACGTTTCTTAGCCAACGTATCTCGATGATTGGCGCCATATTGTTTCAATTCTCTTCCACGCATTCCCAATCCTAAATAAAACTTTATTTCTCAAAAAATGTAAAAAAAAAAAAGAAATTACCTAATTGTTTGTATAAATTTATCAAAATTGGTCTCAATCCAAGCAAATTGGGAATCCATTCAATAAGTCCACATTCCTCGTTCAAAGGAACAACGGAATACAAACGAATATATAAACGTCTTTGTCGTGAATCCGGTTCAGACAAAAACATCTGGTTTACAATATCATTAAACTCCATCAAACGAAAATCTTTGCGGAGATCATCTTTTGGTTTTAACATTTGAACGTATCTAAAATGTTAGAAAAGAGTAAAAAACTAGAGTAAACAAAACAAAAAATGAAAGGATAAAATACTTACTTTTTGCCATCAGAACCTCGGAAGGTAATTTTTCTAGGTCGTTGTAAACTGGTAAGAATGGCAACTTCATTTTCAATTCCTGCAATGTGAACATAGTGATTTGGAAATGGGTTATGTTCGTCACTTGAAGAATCAGGGTTTGGTAAAATCAGTTTTCTAAATTTATCAATAGGAACCATTATTTTACTAAAATCTTCTTTGGCGAGCAACCTAAAATGTGTTTACGCATATTATCACTGAACTACAATTGATCCTTGGAAGAAATACCTTGGAAGAGATCGCAGTAGACTGTTAATTGTGGTGTTTGAAATGTTATCTGGTATTTCTTTATTGCACAATTCTATCAACTTTTCAGCTAAAATTGTAAAATTTGAAACAAGTCTATTCATCGTCGAAGTTTTCAAACGACTGTCATTTAGTATTTCCGAACATCGCTTATTTCTGATCAAGTAACTTGATTTTATTACGGACATTATATTCCATAAACTTTGTTGAGGATATTTTAATATCAATTTAATTATAATTGATTTTAGCTCCATGTAAACCTGCTTTTGAGGATGGCAGATTCTAGAAACTAGTTGCGAAAATGCGGTGAAGAAAACGTAAACAGGAAGTCTGTCCAAATAAGTATCAACTATTTTGGTAAGCTTGAGCAGCGTATTATTTCTGTTGTCTCTAGATGGTAGATCAAGAAGTCTAGTACCACAATCAAACCAAATACTTAGTAAACGTGGCATCGATTGATATATGTATTTATTGCCATACAACAACGACTTGCCAAAATAATTCACCATATGAATTTGAATGTCACTACCTCTGATGTCTTTTTCGTTATCAGGTACCGTTTGAAAAATTCGATCATAATACTTTGCTAAACAAACCTAAAGTGACAACTGTAAGATTAAAAACCTAATTCAAATATGGAAGATTTACCAAACTATGTTCCCATTCCTTATATACTTCGACAGTGTCCTTATAATACTGGATATTAGTTTCCGCATCAACATTAGAAAGATTATCATTATATGACGCAATTAGTAATCTTGCTTTAGCTGCCAACTTTCTATATTTCAAAAATATTAATATTTAAAAAAAGTTTGTAACATAAAAATATAACTCACTTTTTTCCTAGACTTAAATTCGCAATGGTATTAGATTTGTTACCAGAACGACTATCTGGTAGGAGATATTCTAAACCACGCTTTAAAGTGGAAAGAGCTTGTTCGTGATCTTCTCTATGCCACTGCAATTCGGCTTTTTCCAAAAATAAATAAAGGGGGTTGTACTCTTCAGCTTTCAGTGTAAACGTGTAAGCTTGCTGTAGCATCTGAAAAAAGTTTACTTTTTTCCAAAAGTTTTTTTTTAATTAAAATGTGGTTTACCCCGGACTTCCGAGCAATAGAAGCACTAAGTAACCAAGATTCTCCAAGCAGATTATTCAAAAATGGTACAGAATGGGGAACTCTCTCCGTCAGAATATCCCTAGCTTGTTCTATAGCAACTCGACGTAAACACAGTATTGGTTCTTGAACACGAACCGATTCTTCCACCAACTACAAGAAACATACTAAAGAAAACAAAATATTAGTATATCTAGTACCTTTAAGCGGAACTCCCACTCCGACACCAAGTTTTTTATGACAGTTTTACAGACATTGAGATCATTTGGGCGAATCAACAGCTCATGCATCATTTCTTCAGCTTGGTGCAATTCGCTAATAATATGTAATTTTGCTACACAACTATATCCTTGGTTGTAAACTCTTTGCTGTAGACTTGAAGCTCCTAACATGTCGATTTGTGCAAGTCGTAAAGAATCTAAGATTTCCTTGAATTCTTTTCTTTTTTCTAAAAATCAAAAAATTATTATTACAAGAAAAGATTAACCTATAACAAACCTTTTCTAAAGTAAACTAAAGCGCGTCCTATTTGAATGTCCCAACTTGTATTTCTTGTCAGTTCCGGCTGATGTAGCAAAGTATCTAGCTCATCATATCGACTGAGTCGCCATAAAGGCTCAGCTTGAGTTTCTAATAAGATGGGTCTCAATTGTGGTTGTTTTTCTAAAACACCTTCGGTGAAATACAAAGCCGTGTTAGTGTTTTCCATATCTAAGTAACAACGAACGAGGCCCTAAAACAATAAGTTTGCTATTTTGGAAAATTATTAAGTGGGATCACATACTTGAATATAGCAAGGTCGTATGCGTGTCGGTGTTTGTTCATAACAAGCTGTTGCATCTGCCAATTTTCCAGATAGCAAGTAAGAAAGCAGCCGGTGTTCCATAGGTGGTTCGCCAGGTTGTAAAGTGGTGACACCTGCCATACCGTCAGCATCATTCATTTGGGTATAAAGCTGTAATTATTAAAACTTAAATTTTTAAATAAAAATAATCTTGTCAAATACCTTCACTAGAAATGAGAATTGGTTAGGTAACTCTTTTGGTTTACATCTTAAATAATCCTCTAACAGCATTAAAGCTCCCGGAAATTCACCTACCAGGAAATTACAACGTGCCAATTTCAACTTTGAAAACGTAATCAAAAATCCCTAGAAATAAAAAAATAAATAATAATAATCTTTATTAGGTTACAAAAAAAATTTTTTTAATCCTAAATGTTGGAGATCAGCAGTTGCTGGTTTTCATCTCAACTCAGCTTGGAAAAACTCTTCCACATCGTACAACGCGCATTCTGTTAGTTGTTCCTTCATTGCTCTGTCTGTTTTAATGTACCTAGTTTTAGCAAATTTCCATTCTGTGGAAACGGTTGGTTTCCCAAAAAATTTATTTGACCAAAGTTGTAGTTTCAGAGATACGAGGTTTGCAAGAAAAGTAAAATAAATAAAACCTGAATTTTTTTAAAATTTTTCCCCTTAATTTAATTTATAACTCAAAATCCGTTGATTCCAGACCAGGGATGAGCAAAGTAGGGCCCGCGGGCCATCTCTGGCCCGACAATGTCCATTCTAAAGTAGCAGTGTGTGGTTCTAGGAAATATACTTTAACAGCCTCGTTGGCACAAACAGGTGTAAAACAGATACATAGATAAAACAAGCGGTTTTTTTTTTGGTATCTAGCCCAGGTAAAATTTTTAAGGTTTTTTGACCCCTAATGAGAAAAGGTAACGATAAGGGGTTGTAACCTAATTTGTAGATAAGCAAATGATCTTTAAAAAAATTCTAAACCATTAAGCCTAAAAAATCAATAATATATAAGAGCTATGACTGTTTGAAATCAGAAATTCAAAAAATTGCTTTAAAGGGAGGTACCTCCCAAGGGTTTGGACTTGAACAAAAATTTTATTTAAAAATTTGTCTTAGAAAAGTGTCCTTTATCACCACCTCAAATGTTCTCCACAGTCACAGGGACACCCTGTATATATGATTAATTAATTAAAATAGAAAAGAAAACAAAAATTATTTACCTCAACCAATTTATATTGTTTGTTTTCATTGAGCGTTTCGCAATATTTCCATTTCCATTCTCTTACCCATCTATCCATGAAATCTAAGAGTATAAAAATAACTTTACCACATTCGTGTTCTATAGTGCCATCCCTTATTATGATCCTATTTTGCAATGTATCTTCGTCAGAATCTTCAGAATTCTATAACAATAATTTTATAATACCAAGTTTGTGAATTTTATTATTTATACAAAAACCAAATTGATTTCTATAAAAGATTGTTGTTTTCATTTGTATTTGTATGAATTTTTTTATCAAGTACATTATCGTCTATAACATCATGATGATGATGATTAGCACTCCGTGAGTGTTTATATCAAAATTCGTCAAGCTGTAATTAATTAAACACCCACTAAGTGCAATAATTGTATCTACCAACCAAATTTTGTTACTCCTATTTTTATATTTTTAATAGACATTTAAAAAATTTTGCTATTTTGAAAATATTGTAAAAAAAAATGTACAACAATATTTTATTCTGGTATTTATTTCATCAGTATTTCAGTATTTAAATTTTTAGTGTAAATTTATTTTGATTAACTTACATCTTCCATTTTTTGTGACTCGCTTTTAATATAAACTGAATTAATGATAGTTGAAACTTCAGTATAAATTAAGTGCCGAGAATCTTCGTCACCTTCCAATAAAGCATGCACTAGGATATGTGGTAAAAATTGCATTAAAGTTCTATAATCTTGTTTTAAACTAGGTAAGCAAAATTGTAGAAGTCTCTTTTTATCATCATTAACCGTCAACACTAATTTAACCGTCCAGCTAGATAAAACAAAAACTTTAATAAAGAAATATTTTTAACTATACAAAACTTACTTATAAATCCAGCTTTTAAAAGACGAACCAAATGTAGAGCCATAAATAGGACAAACCGTGATATCTTCCACAGAATGCGCCATTGCATAACGAGAAGATAACAGTGGCAGCATAAGTTCCCGTTGAGATTCAGAAAAATTTTTCCATATGGTATGTTTTGGACTCGTCACGTCAGGAGAAATCCCATGGGTTTTCAAAATTTCTTGAATTGCAAGAGCAAATCGGTCCATATTCTAAAAATTTCATACCAACACTTATTAACGAGAATTAAATTTTCTACAAAATCATGACAGTACATATTTATTTTTCTTGTTCCTGTTCCCGAATTGGCTTTAAACTATTTAGTTTTTACTTACCTGTGTATTTTTTTCTGATTGAAGTGCCCTGGTGAGTTCATTTAATGCGTTCACAACGAAGCCATCTTCAGTAATAAAAAACACAAACGAATTATCCTCGCCACCTTTACGTCTAAAATTTCAAAATTTAAGAATCAAAAAAATAAAATCAAGAGTTTTTACTTTTGTGGTAAATGAGTGGGTTCGATTGCACCCAACTCGCCAATGCATTCCGCACATGCTAACTTTAAAGAGTTATCATTTTCCTGATGAGAAATATGCATTATGATGTCCATGAATTCTAAAATTAAAGAATCAATTCCATTGACACCTAAAGTTAGTTGATGAAGTTGTGCTCGATTTTTCTCAAACAGTTTCTTGATGTATTTAAAGCCATGGATACGAACATCAATAGTTTCATGCTTCAAATATTTCAAAAAAGTTTTTAACTGATCCCTAAATGGTAATTTTTCAATTTCCTGTAAATATTTGCTCACCACAATACATATTTCGTAATTTATGGTTGATTCCACGATAAAAAATAAATCGCAAATATGGTCTTTTATTTTTGCTTCGTTATCGATCACCAGGTATTTAAATATTTGAAATATTTTATCAGGATTTTGGTCAGCAAGCGGTGCAAGTGATACAAAAATTGAAGCTAATTGTGGCCCCAAAGCAGTAATTTCGCAGGTTTTAATAAATGCAACCCATACATCACAATTTAGTTCGGGATATTTATTATAAGTTAAACTCAAAGATGTAGTGAGCATGGCTAAAATTTTGAATCTCAGCGGAGTTATATATTTTGAACCCATGTAAACTAACAGATCAGCTAAACTTAACAAAACTTGATTTTTAGCCGTGTAACGCCCAATTAGTTTCATATCAAAATAGGCCAAAACTCCCAAAAATTTCGGATGAAGAAAAGCTGGAATATCTTCTATACTAAAAGAATTTGGCTCCACTTGAACTAAACTTTGAATGGCTAATAAAACTTGATCTCGTTTGTTGTTAAAATTGAGTAACAATTCGTGTACAATCGCCTGAAAATTTCGTCTTGATAAATTTCTCTCATTAAGCTTGGTGCGGTTTTCTATGTAACTCATACACTTTTTATATATCGTTTCTTCTTCTTTTAAAAAAATATGCAAATATATGTTCGCATATTTGCTAATCAGCAAGCCGCTTATATCCGTTTCACAGATTACAGCTATTTCCTCTATCATTTCTTCTAATTCCGGATCTTTCATAAATAAAGACATTAAGGATGGTAAAATATATCTGGCTTCCTGGGCAATGAAAACTTTCGAAGTATGATATCCTAGTGAAAGTGTTAATCTGTCCAAACTTGTTATGATGCTAGTTTCACCCAAGGCTCGATTCGCAACGCAAAGTTTTACAATAGTATCCAAAAATTCGATTTTGTATTGGTAGTAAACCGCACCAGTATTTGTTTTATTCACTCTTGCCATTTCAATAAAGATTGACGTTGCTTTTAATTGATAATTGGACATATTCAGAATAATAAAGTAAAACAATAAATTTACAGTATGAATTACAGTATAATTTACTTCCATAGCTGTTATTTTTTCTAGGGCTAGAAGAATCGACGCTTGGGAGTGGTTATTTCCAGTTTCCAAAGAACGTTTTGCATATAATTCCAAGTGATAAAACAGTATATCCCACATGTCCTCTTGTTTGCTTTCTGACAAAATGTGTTGCCTCTAATAAAAACAAATTAACTTAAATTTTAAAAAAATTGTTGTATAAAAATTTTACCTTGAAAATGCGATCAATGTTACTAGCAATTTTACGTTGGACAGCTTCATCGTCATCTTTTAAAAGTCTAATCCAAAGTATGATTGCATTTCTTGTATGAAATGCGGGTATATGAGAAAACGAATAAATAGAGCTTGAAATTTCTCTTCTAATCTCAACATGGCTACTTCCTAATAAATCAAATATGCCTTGAAGAATGTAGTTAAGAACAGATGGGCTTCCATTTAGAGGTTGTTCTAGTTTAAAAATTGTTTGAACTGTGGTGAAAGATTTAGGCCTACTATTAATAACTTCTTTCAAAATATCGCACTCATTTTGTGTAACATCAAAACGTTTAACGCAGGCTAAGCAATAAAATTGGTAAGATAAATTTTTATCTATTTTTCCCAATATTACACATTGAACAAACTGAGCTGATGATGAACAAACCACGGTTTCTAGTTCCTGTATGATCACAGTTTTCATTGCAGGACTGAAGTTTCTATGTGCTAATGCTCGCAATAAAATTTCTGTAATCCATTGATCTCGATTATTAAAAACGATTGGAAACGATGCTAATTTGACGTACATCTAAAAAGAAATTAATTCAAATCGGTCATTAAAAGTAAATGTTACAGGTTGCAGGAAAGTAAAATCATAAGGAGGTGGATACGTAATGAGGTACTTGCATAAAACCAAAATAAGATCTCTAGGATGCCATCAATTTTTTACTTTCTCGGCAACTCATTATTAAGTAATTACAAAACATCATTTTGTAACGTTACCGAAACGTTATACGTTATACGAAACCAACCAAAATTACAATGACAAGTTAAAAAATAAAAATGATGACTACTCACAGATAAAAGAAAATCCCCAATGTGAAAAAAATAACCAACAACGTTACATGTAGAAACAATAAAAAAATTATATCAAAAAAACATGTAGGTAAATGTATCGAAGAGGCTATAAACAAAATACAAAGACGATGGTTTCGAGGTGGTTACTCACAAGAAAGGGAGGAAACCGAAATCAGCGGCAATAGGCAATAACACCGATGCTCTTGAATTCATAAGTGAAAAAAACCAAGATTGTGGCTCTTCGTCTCAAAGGTTAGAAAACATGTGACAACAGAACAATTAAAAAACTACATCACTAACAAGTTGAATTGTGTACAAATAAAGGTAGAACCACTCGAAACAACATATAGCAAACAAAGTAACAAAAACTGCTTTATTGTAGGAGCTGATATGGAAAACAAAGAAAAGATATATGATAATTAGAGCCCGGATTCTAAGCTTTTTGCTCTAAATTATAAGCAGAAGATATTCCTTTTGGATCTTGACGTTTCTTAAAAATTGCAGTGATTTGACCTAATGTTGATAGTGCTTTTTTCTTAAGATTTTTCTTAAAACGCATGTTAGTGCTTATTAGAGCTTTTTTTAATGTTTCTTTTAATGACCGACAAAGTACATGATTAAAGCTGGAAGAGAACTACTGTACATGTCTGGCACATGGGCTATCCCGTGTTACCGAAACAATTTGTTCTAAATTTTCTTTAGTTAATAATTTAATTTCGAATGCAAAAAAAATTTATGTAAAGGTGCCTTTGAGAGTGCAAGCTTTCAAAGAAAATTAAGGTAGGGAACGTAGCTCAATGCTGTTATAATAAATTATATTATGAGACAAATTTTGAAAATTTTTTAAGATTGTTTTTTCTAAATTGTCAGAATTATCATCGGCAGCAATAAAAGAATGTCCAGAAATTTTTAAGAATACATTAAATAATTCGAAAACAATTAAGTTATACTATTAAAATTAACTTTTCATATGTTCCATCATCCATCGAAAATTTGGAAAAAAGGTATTTGCCTTTAGTGGAATCGGTGAAAATTATAAATAATTTCAGATAGAAAACTTTGGAGGTGCAAGGGAGTGTTGGATATCAAAGCTATGTCGAGTTTTACGCGTCCCCTGAATTGCAAACTTTTTAAATTCAGATTTTTCGAAAACTAATGCTTAATTCTATAAAATTTTTGTTGCAATATGCTTAGAAAAGTGTCCTCTTTCCAATAGTGCATAGGAAAAAGTTCAAATCGTGAGGTGAATTAACTGACAGTGGGCTACTGGCTTGATGTTGAGCAAAGTTTTTCGACTTATAAGCAGGTGTTAAACGACAGACGACAATCTTTCATAATGAAAAATATATGATAATTAATTTTTTTATAATTATTAAGCGAATTTCTAATTAATATTTAATAAAAATTACATTTTGATGTTTGATTTTTAGCGCTTTGTTTCAATATTATAGGACTTTTTTCTTTGCTTTTTGAAATTTTTTAAAGCGCTTATTTTGAAATTATAAGTGCTTATAAATCCAGGCTCTAATGATAATAGTTTCTAGTCAGTAGGTATCAGATATTCGCGATTCGATTTCAAGAGGGGCGGACATTTTCTACCGAAACTTCAATTGGAAACCATGATAACTTAAATAGAGTCGATAAAATCTCGATAACCGGAAAGCAAAAACCAATAATAAACATTAAAGACAATATAAAATTAATACATCTTAACATACAATACTTATCTAACAAAGTTGCTGCATTAGAACATATGCTGCATGAAGAAAATATTGACTTTGCCTGTTTAAACAAACACTGGCTAAAATCGGATAACATAAGTATGTATAATATAAAAAATTACAAATTAAGAACATATTTCAGTAGGAAAAATCACATCCATGAAGGAGTAGCAATATTTGCACCTAATAGTTAGAAGTGCACGCCTATTCATAGCATTTCTGCAAAATCTATTAAATACAGTAATTTTGACAACTTACCGATCTCCCTCCGATAACTTAATTCATTTTGAGGAACTGATTGAAGATGTTATTTTAGAGTTGCTAAAATTATACAGTCCACAACCTAAATTAGTTGTGAGACTTTAACGTCAACTTTAATGAACCAAACAATTCGACCATCGAAGCACTGATGAAATCATTCAATCTCAATAAGAAAATAAACAAAGTAATACGTACTGAATCCCTAACTTGTATCGACAACGTATTTACCAACCTTGGCCGCACAGTGGCTAATATGATTGAAGCAAATCTGTCTGATGACGAAGCAATATACTTGGAATGACAGAACAAGACATTACAAGAAGAACACCTAATCGAGAAGAGAAAATTCTCTCCTAAACTAAAAGAACAATTTAAGACAAAAATAGCAGGCATAAATTGGAACCCAATATACAATGAAATAAACTCGGACACACAGTTTGAGTTATTTAACAAAATAATACAAATACATGCCGAAGCAACCTTTCCAGTGAAATTGTACAACGAAAACAAGAAGAAAACAAAATTATCAAATGAACTGTTGTACTTAAAGAAACAAATACAAACGTTGCATAAACAACACAAAACTGGCTATACGAAACACAAGCAAACTATTTATCACTAAATTATAAGAGAACAGAAAGCAAATAAATATGCTACAAATTACTCAATCGGACAACAAACCAAAAACGACGTGGTCAATCATAAATAGAGAAGTTCGAGGGGAGAAGGAATCCATCGGCAGCATAGCGATTAGTGCCGAAGACTTTGAAACTTATTTCTAAAATGCTACACAGGATCTATATAAGAAAATTCCACATGTAACGACTAAGCCGTTACAATATCTAAACTCCGCCAGTAACAGTGTAAAAGACACATTGTTTTAACAACCAACGGATAAAATAGAAATACAAGATATAATTGGAAAAATGAAGAATACGTCTACGTATGACTTGTATAACATAAATGCAAGAACAGTAAAATTGGTAGAAAAATTGATACAGAAAGAAATTTCAGCTGTACTTTCTCACATTATTAACGCCTCACATTATTAATAAGCAATGGAACTTTTCCAGATATACTGAAAAGATCCAAAGTGATTTTAGAGTGATTTTTAAAGTGACTTTAGAGATGAAGAACCTTCCATTGACCAAGTTTAAAAGAAAAATGAAGGATTTAATGATCATAAAGGCCATGTACAGTATTGAAGACTACCTTAAATAATTTAAGATATTTTCGCAGAGTTGAGATGAAAACCAGCATTTGCTTATCTCCACCTTTTGCATCGAGCAAGACCACTACCAAGTTTTTCTGTTTGAATTTTGTATAATTATTTTTTTCTGTATGGTTGTCTTCTTGGTTATGTAATAAAGATTATTATTATTATATTATTACAGTTTTTCGTGCAAAGTTGTAAAGATAAGTTTATCCAAGTTTAGTTCATAAAAACAAGTTCTTTAAATAATTAGTACTTAATGAGCTGCCCAAAAAAATAAAAATAAAGAATGGCATCCCGAAGATCACTTTTTCCAAATTTCACACAAACTATTTTTGCAAGTAAGTACTTATCCCATTGTTGTTTAATTTTTGACCTTACTTCTAATTACAACTAGAATAAGTACTTAACTACCAAACCTTCTATGATCTCCTTTATATAATTAGGAAACTGAAGTTCGCACTTCTGATTTTTAACCCAAGAGAATTATATTAGTAATGTCTTAATTGACTATTTAGGAAATTGAACATTTCAGTCAAGTCAAATTGATAAATCTGTTTAAAAAACTCACCGTATTCTTGCAGAGTTCTCTTTTCACAACACCAGTATAAATATTTTGCAAAGCTTCAAAGTCCTTCGTTTTGGTGTTAAGCCTTATAAGACCAAGTGAAATGTTTTGAACTAAAGCATGTAAATGAACAGCAGCCATTTCTTCGGTGAACTGTAATCTCATCAAATAAAACGAAAACGTTTTTACTAATTCATGAAACTCCACATTGGTACTTAAAGAGGTTTCTCTGATTCCTCGTTCTGCTTTATTGAAAGGAAATGCAATGCAATTGAACACAAAATTAATGCAAGTAACGAAATAGCTAATTGGTAACTTGCTAAATATTTTCATAACTAATTCGTTTAAGGTATCGCCATAATTTTGAGATGTACAACAGTCCATGTGAGTGTTGATAATTTTCAATGTGAAACATAGAACACTCAGTTCGTTAAAAAAATAGCACTGCAGAAATCCATTATTTTGAGAAATGCAGTAGTTCTGAACTTCAATATTTATGTATATCATCATATCGAGAAGGTTATGTAAGAATGTTAAACTATAAATAATTTGACAACACTCTCCAAAGCACTGAAAGAGTAGAAACTTATCAAATATCTCGTGAATAGTTTTCCAAGAACGACTTGCGTTAGATGTGACTACATTAAAACTATTTTTCGGTTTTTCTAAATTTATATGTTGAATAATTTCGTTCAAAATTTGTTGTTTTAAGGTATTCATGATGCTATAGTTTCCGTTCTCCAACATATCCTGTAGGTGCTCGTTTATCACCTGGTCAGTTTTCAAAAACTGTGTTACCTGACTTGAAGATGCTTTATTCAAGCAAATACAACGCAATTCTTCACAAGTTTGCTTGGTAACCAAAAAACTTGCAATATTGCTTATTTTACACCTGCTTGTTTCTAAATTCTCACTGTAGAGAAACAACGAAATCAAAATTTTCTCAAATCTTTCCAACTTCTTTCCTTTAACTGTCAGTTTTTTAGCATAAATCTGTTTCATCCAGCTATCAACACCACTTATGACTAGATGAAAATTTCTTATGTAATTGGAAGGCATTTCCGCATTATAAAACTTAAACCTTTTTAATAAATTCATATAGTTTTCCACTATAGTACACCTAACAACAAAGTTTCCTTGTTGTAAAATCTCCAAAAAACACTCCAAAGCATCATCTGTAAATTTATTATATCTGCTCACGGAAAGATTTAGAGAGACTATTTTATGAATCAGTTGTAGAGTTTGGGTCAACATATTTAAACAAACATTCTTAGATGTAATCCCCATTATCAAAGCAGGCAGATTAAATTCTCTAAATTTCACCTGATCACAAAATTGAAATATTTTCATTGTGTATGGACGTTTCTTCTTAGCTTTACTGCGTATGATATATTTGTAGCACTCGGCAAGTTGTTTCAAAGCAGACAAATATTCCGTGCAGACTTCTTCATAAATGTGAGGCTGTGTTAAGAACAATTTGTGTAGTATGTACCAATGTACATCGACCACCACACCGTATAAACTGTAACAAAAATTCATGCAAAGAAACCAGAAGAAAAAGTTATATGCAAGTTACCTGGCTAAATTTTCGTAATAAAATAAATAATAAAATCGTGCCAGTAACCAAACTGTAAATGCCTTGTAATATTGCGATATAGTTGCATTCTCCTCATATGTACTCTCATCGTCTTGAGTGTGCACATATATATTCACAAATTGTTTCATTTTGACCAACTCCGACAATTTTATTAATGTGTCCTTTGCTGTATTCGGACTAACCAAAGCTGGTACTATGGTCTCGTAGAACATTTTCCACGATTCATAAGCCGGTAACTTTTCTTCGAAACTCTGCATGATGAACTAGCTTTCGTTAGAAAATCAAAACAATCCTAACCTAAAAAATAATTTTTCATTTGTTACTTTGAAGCACTAACTTTGATGATTCCGATAACTTTACACTCCCGGTCATAGCGCCCGGTTCTACTGTAATGTTAATTTAATAATAAATTACACATTTATAACAAAAAATTAGAAGAAAAAATTTTACCGCACAAACTGACAAATTACTTAATTCAAAACATTGGAGAAACTGCAAGCTGCCAACTTCGACGAAGCGAACATTTTTTAAAAATTTGATGAAAACATAATTTCACATAATTTGTGTTTTAATTATGAATACATAAAACGAAAATAAAATAATTTTTTTATTATAAGGGTAGAAGATGAGAGATAAATTGTCTGTGTCTCTGTCATGTATGGTGAGATGCTTAGAGTCAGCAGCGTGCCAGAAGGTAAGTTAAATGGGCCCTGACCCACCCCAAATTAATTTTATTTTGCAATCAATATTTTACAGTTAAATTTTGATTGATTAATTGAAGTCTACTTTTTTTTTAATTTTTGAAACAGACTTAAATTATTTTAAGATTTTTAAAAGCTTTAATCGCTTTTTCAATTTTCAGTCAAAAATACCAAACAGATTGGATAAAATGTGGTAGTCAGCACTTCGAAGCGAAAAAAGTGCCAGGAAAATGGAAAAATATGACATTTTAACTGACGACGGGAGTTGGATCTTCTCGAATTATTCATAATTTTTAAAACACTTTTTCTTTCAAAATTTTTTACTTCCTTACAACGCAAAATTACAATAACAAGGAAATTCAATAATTGCAATCAACCGAGGAGATTTCCTGGATTTTCCTCCAAGTCAGAGTTGATCGTTTAGCTTGCTGATGCAAATTTAGAAACTTGGATCCTAAAATTACCATTTCAATGGAAATTTTAATCCTCCGTTATTAGGGTAGTAATGAGGAATAAGTTTTTTTTTGTTTTTAAACCATAATTTTTTTCTAGTTTATAAAAAATTAAGAAAAACATCGTGAAAATTATAAATGATAAAATGCATGTTTGTGAAGTTTTCCACAATTTTCCAGCTATATTTAAGACCTGAAAAAAATTAAATAGGAGCTTCAAGATTGAAGTTATAGTCCTCACTTTTATTTTTTCAGTTATAGTTATCGTATCAAAATTTTTTTTGCGACATAGTAAAAAAAAATGCTTGTAACCGTCACACGCAATTGAAGTAAAACTTTTTTGGCATTATGGCAGAATGAACAAGATGTAAGTAAAAAAGAAATAAATTCATAAATTGTTTTAAAACGTATTGTAATTTATTATTGTTAATTAGTTCGTTATTTATTTTTCTTTTACCTACACCTTGTTCATTATTTTCACAGAATGTCTGTGAAAACGGTTGGTTTCCCAAGAAAATTTATTTGACCATAGTTGTAGCCCGTTAAATTCCCTATCCGTTTTGGGCCACCATTTTTTTTAAGAGATACGGGGTTTGCAAAAAAATTAAACCTGAATTGCTTTAACATTTTTTTTCTTAATTTAATTTATAACTCGAAATTGGTTGATTCTAGATGATAAGAGGTTATAACCTAATTTGCAGATAAGCAAATGATCTTTAAAAAAGTTTTAAACAATTAAGCCTAAAAAATCAATATCAGAGCTATGGCCGTTTGAAATCAGAAATTTAAAAAACGGTATCTTTTAGACTTGAACAAAAATTTTATTTGAAAATTTCTTAAAAAAGTGTTCTTTACCATCACCTCAAAGGTTTTCCACGGTCACGAGGACACCCTGCATATACAGTTTTTTTAAGGATAAATGCACTACTCTTTGGTTATTATAACTTAATTTACTTGCACCAACCACTGGCGCAATTTACTTCTTTTTTTTTTAGTAGGATTTCTAGACCCTAGTCTTGGTAAAGTTGAAAATAAACGCATATCTAAAAGTTTCTAACAAACCTCAACAATACCTTAGCTACGGCACTGTTCTTCTTTACATATTGCAAACGATTTTTATGAGTTTCCTCCAAATCAGAACTCCAGAACTCCCAAGATTATTACGATAATAAATTTTAACAACCGAACGTTTTGAGTCGGATATAATAACAATAACAGTGCATTCTTATACGACGCAGATTATTCAATCAATTTAAAAAATTTAGGTTCAATGTCTGTTGATGTTGCAAGCAATTTTGTGAAAATTTCACCAATTTCTTAACAGCAGTACATTATAAATGTACAAAAATGTAATCACAAGTTAAAAATTATTTTATTAATTTTGATATTTACAAAATTATTCTTTCAGTATTATTCAAACTAAAAACCTAATAATGAAATATGAAAATAAAGACTAGCTGGAATTTATTCATATATTAAAAAATTAATGGTTTGAATGACAGAGTCTGCTTCGTGACAAACTCCTTTTTTTACATATATATATATATATATATTATGAACGTAAATAAAATAAAACAAAGTTCATTATAAAATAATTAATGTTCATGATACGAGAAAAAAATTAATTATAATAATTTGTTTCAGAAGCAGGCATGAATAATTAATGAATGGCTCCATCTTACAAAGTTTTAAATTCATGATTGTAATAATAATTAAAAATTTTGAATTATGTGTTTTCATAAAAACTAAAAATGAAAATATTTACACTAGAATTTTCATAGAAAATTATCAATTTAACTTGTTAAAAGTGCCACATTAATTTCTTTAACCATTTTAACACGATGCAACATTTTTTCTAATGCATTTCTTGGTAAAGGCATAGTCGAGTACCATACAGGACTGTCTGGGACGCACGATCGTTCAGGTAGAAGGTAAAACACATCGTTTCTAGTCTTAACACTTTCCGGACTACAACAATAAATTAGTAATTAATAAAAATTTAATACATAAACCACTTTTGCTCACTCACCACTTCGATAGATAAAATTCATATAATTTTACTGGGCAACGTAAGGGATTTTCTTCATTCTCTTGTTGTTCGTAAACCTTCTTTTTTCGAGTAGCAGAATCCAAACTGACGTTTGTTTGAGCTAGAACAAAAAATATAGATTAAACTTATTATAAGTGATGAAAATAAAATATTTACTCGCAGTTTGCGGTGGATAAAATCGTAACAGAACATTTCTTGAACCGCCAACTTTATTTGTGCCACCAGGCTGATTCGGATTTCTTTTCCAATGCTTCATTATATGTGAAAAGGATAATTGCATATGTTCATCAACACTCTAAAAAATGTGTAATTTAAAATTTGCAAAAAGTTCTTTTCTTCAAACTTACTGTCAAATTAAAATGTTTCGTATTGAAAAACATAAGGGTACTTAACAAAACATGGGGAGAATGAGCACCTAACTGCTTACTTTCCCATAGATGTTCTTCTTCAACTCTCGTTACGATATAATCTAAAAGAAAATATTATTCTTAGGTCAAACACTTATAAAGAAAACTTACGAGAGTCATTGTATAAGACCGAAAATTTTCTGGCAACTTCATCCAAACAATCTGTAAACTTTTCGTAATATGTGTCACAAAAGATGTTGTCAATTCTTCCATTTTCAAACAAATATTGCTGAATACCTAGTAAAGAAAAAGATTACAATAGAATATAAGATATATAGATAGAAATTTAATTAAAACATTCGACTATCACAAGGCTTCAATTAAATTGAACTAAATTGGATTGATGTTAATTTAAAAAGATGTTATTAAAATATCATTCCACTTGTGTTAAATATATAAGTGAAGTAAATGATTTTTCTACAAAAAGATTAAAAAAAGGGGTTCAACTGTAGGAATCAGAAAATTAGAAGTAGATAATTTTGAAGGAAAATCCATCCCAGCATATACAAAATTTAAATAACGTGTAAGACGCAAAGACGCAGAATTAGTCTTTCTAACAGAGTAAATTCTTGTGACTTTGAATGTCTTTCACGCCTCAACTCTTGAAGTTGAATATATGCGGTCACAGACAGAATAAACGCAATTGAATGTAGAAGTAGTAGAATGTTTTCTTTTTAAAAATGCTCATAGAATCGCCCTTGGTATAAATAAAAGCTTTTACCTAAAAAACGAAGTTTTAAACCAGGTGATCAAAATAATTCCCTGCGGGTAATTAAACATTTTTCTATTTTGAATATTCACGTTAGAAAGAATTAGCTGCAAGTGGATAGACACCATGTATATTTAATTAATTGAATAGTTATTAATAAAAAATTATGTAAATAATCTCAAAAAATTACCTAAACACAAGTAATATATCGTATCTGGAGCATATTCTTGTCCATTGGGTTTCCGAACTTCTTTGACAAATAAGCACAAAGAATAATTCAATTCATCAGCCGTAAGTTGAAGAATTTCTGGTTTGAAAAGTTTAACCCTTCTGGTTGATTTCTCCAATTCTGAATTTTTTGTTGTAACCCACTGTTTCCAAGCATTAACGCCAAATGTGTACTGAAAAAATCATATAACTACAAAATTCCCAAAACAAAAAAAAATTGCTACTTTTAAGCACATGTTAGCATCTGGCTTTTCCACGGGTTCCGAAGGTTGAGGTGCTTGAGGTGGCGCCATCAATGGTAAATCCATCTGACTTGAAGAACGACGACCACGTTTACTGACTGGCCCCCCATGTCTCGGTGGACGACCAGGACGTTTCCGACCTCTTGTTGGTTGACGTTCCATTAAATGATGCATTGGTTGCGGATCATCAACTGCTTCCTCACTGTTTCCAGTTTCGCCAGTTTGTGAGGCAGTAATTGTATTTGCAGTTAAAGCTCCTTCTAAGTCGACTGCCGGTTCTTCCAGTTCGGTGGCCATTTTTAATGCCATTTGCAGCATATCTTCTCCAAATGTATTACTCGGTTCAATTGGTTCGGGGTTGTAAGGAACCTCTTCCGGAGGAGCTATAAAATTAAATTAAATATTGAAATTATATATTTCGTATATTTAAAACTATAAACTTACCAGGAGTATCTTCTTCCTCACTTTCAGAATCTGTATTTTCCTCTTTTTTATCTCCAGCAACCATTTCAGCCATCATTAGTAATTCAGCTTCAAACGGATCAGTTGGTATTTTGACTTGAATCTTTTTTATTTCTTTCATTATACCAGTTGCAGAGTTTCTGGTGGTAGGAATAAAGATTGGAACTGGAATTGGTAATGCAAATGGAAAAGGTATTGGAAATGGAAGAGAGTACATACAAGAAGGTGTTGGAACGTAAATTGGAACTGGAATTGGAATCACGGCAGTTTTATCTTGTAGTTCATCGGTTTGCATTTCTTTATCAACCATAGTAGGTTTTGCACTAATGCTTTTATTCAAATGACGAACTTTGCACATGGTTCCTATATTTTTCTGTGATGGCATGGGTGCAGACTTAATTATAATTTGTTGTTTTATTTGCGTCTTCATCGATTGATATGAATTAATATTAGAATCAATCTTGTTTTTTCCTCCCCTAGTGGTTCTGTTTGAAGTTGGGCCATTTGTCATCGCTAACGAGTGAACACTACTTATGACAGGTATTGTTGGCATGTCAGAATTGGGTAAGGATTCGTTTTGAGTTCGCTTAGATTTACGTGGTTTACCCACAGGAACAGGAATTGATGGATCTTCTGAGCTGAGCGACTTTGGGAAATGATTTTGGAAGGTTACTGCACAACTGTGTGAACAAAAGTTTCTAATAGTAGCGTCGGACATGGTGAGGTGATACATTGGTTCTGCATTTTTGCAACACTGATCACAACTTATTCTAGGAAATATAAAATTAATCAAAATTCATCAAGTTAAAGTTAATAAAGAAGCTTACCTTGCATTAACTGAAACTTGGTAAAGGTTATAGCAATTCAAAGAACATAATAATACACCGGAGGGACCATGCAACTTTTTAATCATGTCAAAATTGTACTTTTTTACTTTACACCAACTACATGGTACAATTTTTCGTTGGGCAATAATGTAAATATTTTGGCAAGTATTAGAGCAAAAACTATGCTGTGCATTATCGTAAAATATTGAATTTTCCTCCAAAACTTTATTGTCAAAGTACTTCCGACACATGTCACATTTTCCTGGTACGATGTTATTAACAAATTTGAATGCAACAAAGCAAGGATCACTACAGAAAAGGTTCATTTTATTGTTTAATTCAAATTCAATACTAACTGGATTTTCTTGGTTACAAACTGAACATTTTTCAGCAGATCTGTTGGTTGCAGTAGTCCTACTGTTACTTGTACGATCATATCGTTCCATACAAATTTTAGTACAGAAATCTTTAAATTGCCCCTTGTCACCTACCGGTGCCAAAAATCCATCTCCACCTCCCGACATATCTTTTTGACAATACGAACAAGCCTTCAGACCCTTTTTATACTCTTCCAAACAAACACTGCTACAAAACTGACGAATATCGTAACCAAATCTTACTGAATATTTACCAAGACAATTAGTTTTAACTTCTCCACAACAATTAGCACAGTTTGAACCAATCTTTTTTTGATACTTAGACAAGCAAGCTTCATTACAAAATTCCATTATTTCCCATGACAAGTTCATACTCTCGTTCAATATTTCTCTGTTACAGTTAGCACATTTGCGAACATATTTAATTTGTCCAACCATGTTATCGCTATTCGTGCCTAAATTTTTCACTCGCACTTCACTTTCACCAACGTAGTCAAGCTTCTCACAGTACAACTCCTTAACAGCTTTAAAACAATTTTCATCGCAGACGTAACGACAGATTCCTCCATTATTTCCAGCTATCGAATATTTACATCTTCGTAACTAAAATAAAAATTTAGTAATTTCTACAAGATAATAATAGCTGCCTTTCTGCAGCAATTCAAATCGTTTTAAAACTATCAAATGCACACACAGGCTATAAAGGCATTGATAGTTTCAAGATGGTTTCAACTAATGCAGAAACAAAGCTAATAGGTTAATTCTTACCAAACTACACTGCATACACGTGTAATCACTTTCATCGGTATTTAGGGTAGCCATATATTTTGTAGGCAAAGAATCGTTAACTTCTTCAGTTTCCTCGGATGCTTGAGGTGAAGGTTGTTTCGAACTACCCTCGCTATTATCTGTTGGTTCAGTCCTCAGCGGCATAATAGATGCAGCATCCTTCTCTTCTTGCGAGATTACTCGTTCAGTGTCAGGAATTATACACAACTCTTCGCTGGCACCTTGTTCCTCATCCCCAGCTTGATCGTTCTCATCATTGTCATCTTCCATCACAATATTTTCAAAATCGTCTGATGCAATAGGATCTTCTTGCGGTTGGTTATCAAATTCTTCATCTTGTTCTTGGGAATCATCGGGATTTGTGGTTTTATTTTCATCCCTTTCATTGCGTTCGTTAACTTGAACAAAAATATGACTCTCAGTTTCTGTACCTTCTTCGGAGCTGGGTGGCTGTTCACTCGAGTCGTTCTTAGCTGGTTCTTCGACTACTACTGAACTAGATGGTAAAATTTCTGAAACAGATTCATCAAGTTTTTCTTCACTAAGTTCTGAGCGTGCCTTTTCTTCCTCAACTTTTGTTTGTTCATTTAAATTTTCGCTTTCGTTTGTTTTTTCCTCCTCGTTTGGGCTTTTGCTTAAATTTTGGCTTTCTTCGTCAACTTCCATAGGAACTTCATCTGGTATTTCTTTAGGTAAAGGCGATTTTGATGGACCTTCATCCGATTTGGGTGCGTCTTCCATTGATTCTTGATTTTGAGAACTATCTAAATCTGTCACGGAATTTTGTTGCGGACTACACACAGAACTGTCTGCATGAGAAAATTCTTCTAAATTACTAGAATTCTCCAAAATAGAATTTAAAAATGAATTTGTTGTTTCAAGATCTGGAGGTAGTGAAACTTCAGATGTATCAATAACATTCATACCAGTTTGTGATTCTGAAGTTGAACCACTTAGCATCTCTGTCAGCCGAGACAGATCTTGATCTGATTGGGAACTCTTTGATGAGCTCTCTGTAACAGAATCTTTCTCCGTCTCCATTATTTGTGTGTCGATTGTTTCTAAGGATTCCATGTTCAGTTACTTATCGCGTTAATTTGTTTTTTATGTGTTTTCAATTCGGTTAAGTTCATTTCATAAGATCTAAAACGAACAGAAACAAATAAATTAGAAAATCAATCACACAAACTTAAAAACTAAAATTTTTTTTAACAAAATTTATTTGAATTCTTCCTTGCTTAATTTAATCTTTTACTCGCAAAAATTTTTAATAAAGTTGGTTTATTTTAAGAAAAAAGTAAAAATCAAGTTTATTAATATTTTAACAATTTTTTGTATTTTCATATTCCTTTAAAATTTTTTGCTTCGTAAATTAAAGGTTGGTTTACATAGTACACCAACGTGACGCAACGCCACATTCAAATGATCTCATTGGTTTATCTTTCGTGTTAGTTAGATCTATTAGTAGAGTGGCGTTAAATAATCCCAAGTGTTAAAATGAATTGATTCTAATTCTGACAACTGATTGGTCTAGTACGGTTTGCCTTTCGTGCTGGACCGTTATCTTTAGCGTTACGTCACGTAACACAACACGTAACGTCAATCTTTAAGGTTGGTTTATACAGAACGATGACGTGACGCAACGATTGTAGTTGCGTCGAAAATGCAAAAAATAATTTTTCTAGAAATTACACTCTGAAATTCTGAATGGAAAGAGGGAGATATTTTTACCTATTGCAATAAAAATTGGCGAATTAATAAAAGTCTGAAAGACAGAAAATGTTTTATCAGTTTCATAAAAGGTGTAACAAATTCAAGTATTTATCACTTGACACCTACGGAATACGATCTAAATGAAATGAGTTCTAAAGCAATGGCTAGGATTTGATGAATGTAAAACAGTGTAACTTTACAATAAGATAACACAAATTTATAGCTTATGAATATAATAGAAAATGAAATATCATCTGAAAACGTACATATGTACGTACGTACATCTGTCGTACATATTTTCGAATTTAATCAGTTATCTGCCTACCATAAACGCACATTTAAAGTATTAACGAGATTCCAAATTATTCAAAATATGAAATCATATTTACTTGTTCTAATTAATTATAATTTACTAATTCAAGAAGACAGGCCAAGCAATTCCAATTAATTCTCCAAATTTATCGTAAATTATAATCAATCACAAAGTTACCTTATTTGTGATTATGGTACTCGATATTAACCATATCAATATTTTAGAAAACCCAAATGTACACACTTTTTCAGAACTAAAATGTTTTTAAATTATCACAAACGTTTTCACCATACTATGGCATCAGGCGATGAACTAGAAAGAATAAGAGAAATGATATGAAATTTTACACATTGAACAAGAGTGAAGTATTGTAATTTTTAGAAGCATTGGAAATTAATAAATTAAAATATTCATCCTCTTTTTAAACAGTCAATCTGACTTAAATGACACCTTTACTAAACATTTTTAACAAATAATCCCCCCCCCTCCTCACTTAACGTACAAGAGTTGTACCTGCATTATTTTGTTTATTAATATTCTCCTATCCTAGTAAAAATCACCCTCAAAAAATTACTTTTCAAAAATTCCTTATTCGTATCCCTCTCTCTCTTTCACTCCCTTTCTCTTTAATTGTGATATCTTAAAAACATCTTAGTTCTCAAAGGTGTGTGAGCATTTTTTGAATTTTCTAAAATATTGATATGGTTAAGGCGGTATTCTAGTCTAATAAGTTGAAAAAATCGAAATTTTTTTTTCATATTTCGATAGTTTAAATATTCAAGAATATCCACTTAAAAGGATTTTTCAAAATTTAAATTATTTTTGAAAATATAGCTGTTTTAGTGACGTGTTATCCAAACCGAATGTACTCTAAGGCAGTGCTTCTCAAATTGTTTAATGTGGCCGACCAGTATTATTTTTATTCATGTATGACGGACTGCGACAATTTTATCAAAAGAGTTTTTTCAATTTATAACAAATGAAACAATAACGATACATAAGTATTTCATTCATAAACTTGGAAAAAACTACACATAAACATAAACAAAATAATAAACTTATGCAGCGTTGTACGAAGTTGAATCAAGCCTGAACTCGGGTTCGTCTTGGGAAAGCCGAAAAAACTCGAAATGGGAAATAAAGCTTCATCTGTTCCTATATTTAGGTTTTATTACACTCATGGTTGAAAAGCCAAACTCACAAAGATATGTGGTGACGAAAGGAAGAAGTTTTTTCAAAGCAATATAGGAGAGATCGGGATGTTCTAGTCCTGTGAAAAAGAAAGGAAGATAATTATTAACCTTCAGTATAAAAATTGCAACACTAATGTATGCACTGACTACTTGAAATAATTCTGAAAAAATCATTTTTTTTTACTATTCTTAGGTAAACTAGCCACGGACTGGTAAAATTTTTCTTACTATTTAAGAAGCACTGCTCTAAGGTACTTTGAAATAATCTTTCATATTCAGTGTTCAGTTGAAGCCCGTGTCTGCTTTGAAACTTAAATCGTGTTTTTCTCGAAACTACTTTTTTTGAGTTGGCGTGCACGATATATATATCTCAAGTTCTAACGAACGGATTTACTTGAAATTTGGTATGAATATTCTTTATATATTCCTCTATCGCCTCAACCACGCTCAGATCAAAATTTTTAATTTTACTATTTTTAAAAAATTCACAATTGTTAAAAAAACATGTCAAAAAGAAATTTTTTTTTCAAACGGCTGCCATTTTGTGAAAAAATTGATTTTTGACTTTTCCAATGTTCATGCTATAGCGGCATCTATACGGGTTAAAATCCCGCACGCCAGAACACCCTGCTTTTTGGACCCTCCACTTTGGCACGTCATAACTTTGTGAATTTGGATTTTTTTTTTCGGTTAATTTTTTATGTAATCTTAAAATATCAATAAACAAATGATAAAAAAAATGGATAGTAAAAATATTTTTTGTTTCATTTCAAGATGAACAAAAAAGAGACAAAAAAGTTTGGGAACCACTGCTCTAGACTAATATACCCCCTTAATACAT
The DNA here is from genome assembly GCA_911387805.1 of Cantharis rustica. Taxonomy (NCBI): domain Eukaryota; kingdom Metazoa; phylum Arthropoda; class Insecta; order Coleoptera; family Cantharidae; genus Cantharis; species Cantharis rustica. Next base: position 16,895,761 of record OU426883.1, read on the forward strand.
TTTACGTTTTTAATAATTTGGAATTTAACCTCACTATAAATTTTGGTAATTATTAATTTCGTTAATCCAACCACTTGGGCATATTTCAAATTAATTAATTTAAAAATACTACCAATTTAAAATATATTTTTTAGTTTTGTTCAGGTTTCTTCCAATGATACAACTTACAAAATGTATTAATTTAAGTTTGAAATACGTGCCGAGCCCTGCCAACGGGAGTTAGTCCAGTAAAATAAAAAATTCTCGTAATTATAGTAATGACAAAAATCGTACATTCAAATTTGAAAATGTATTTATTTTTTGAATAAACAAATAATAAAAATAAAATAAAAAAAAGATTAAATCTTTCAAGGTCAATTGTGCCTGATTTTCAAACGTTTTTTAACCCTCCAGTACTAACAATCGGTCTCACAGACCGACGACGCGACGATTTTTAACTGTAAATTTAAATAAACAAAAAAAAACAATAAAATTTTGTAAATAAAAATGACTTTTTTCTACTAAAATTTACATGATTATAAAGAAAAATACCTATAGTCGATCCAAGATGTGAATAATATAGGTGGCGCGTCGTTTGCAAAGTCTAAATTACACCGGGAAACTTCAGATAATTTAAATAGTACTTAATCTTGTAGTAATATTGAATATTCACAACAAAAAACCGAAATGTTATAACCAAATAACTACGTCTATTCGATATTACATTTAACTCTGTCCACATCTATCTTATTTATGACTTTACCCGGTTCAGTTTAGGCAACACGCATAGCATTTCAATCGCAAAAATTTCGTTATTGTAATACCGTCTAACTTCAAAGCAATTTCATTAGTTTACATTTCAAGGTCGTCGCTTTAGTACAAATTCCAATATTTTTCTTTAAAAAAAACAGACTATAGGCATTTGATATTATTCCATTTTTGGTAAAAAAAATATGTAAACACTAAGTTAACAAATCTGTCTCACAGACCGACGTTAGTACTCGTGTAAAAAACCACGTTAGTACAAATTTTTCAAATGAAAATGTCACCTTCGACTTTTCTGTAACAATTTTACGCTCTACAAAATTGTCTATTTGCAATTTTGCCTATCTTCGATGGTTTTCTCTCGAGAGGCGTTGAAATTTATTTATTGAAGAATATTACCGCTTGAACCCCAATCTATAAATTTAAATGCAATTTTTGTCATTGGAATTCTTTTATTTTACTGGGTAGGCCATTACTTGACAACAGTTGTTAAGCAACATTAATTCATGGTGTTCTCTATGAATTAGAAGTATCAAAAATGCGGGTTGCCATTTAAAAAAATTTCTATTGCATGTATGATATCTAATACATTACAAAGACTACGAATTTTATCAATTACATTGTAGTTGAAAGAATTACAAAATTAAAGAAAATTACAAACTGAGACTGATCGATTGCTATAATTGGTTAAAATTCGATTTATAAACATTTTTAGCCAATCAGAAGCTGTTCCTACAATAGAAACAAAAATCGGCTAATTAAGTTGTGTTATAGAATAAAATTAAGAAAGGGGGTGTAAACGTAAATTTTTAATTTTTCAAAATACACGAGTTGCACTGTAATATTGTTCCAATTATAAATAAACTGAATTTTTCAGGAAGTGATGACTCCGTGAGAAATTAATCTGTTTATGTTAGTACAACACAATTTTGGCGCCAAAAATACGTTACAAGTTGAATTGATGATAGCAATATTTGGGGTATGATGAGATATCAAGGAATGGCATTTGTAACAATTGATAAGGGGGAAGTAACAATTCACAACAATTTACGTACGGCACTGTTTTATTTATAAGTAATAATATACTCAAGACGACGGTTAAATTACAATTGTTATGATCAAGCATATTTTAGGAAATTACAACTCCGTTAACAACTGCTTGTAATAGATTTAAAAGTTTCCGACAATGTTGGTGCCTTGGTAAAATTTTACAACTTTGTCGAAGTGATTCAAATTTAGGCACATAATATAGCGGCTAACATAGTGACTACTAATGAAAAATTAATTAATTCGAATAAAAATGTAGAGAATAGGAGGGTAAGTTTATAAAAATTATCGAAACATTATGTATATCAAAAAGCGTGTAGAAAACGAAAATCTAGGGATTTGTTATATTAACGCAACAACAAGCGTGGTTAAAATACCAAGCGTGGGCTTAGCATTACCCGCGCTCATGCAAATTTGATATTTTTGCGGAGGAATTGAATGTTTAAGGTTGCAAACGGAATGCAATCAAGTGATAAATGTTGTCTAGTAAAGTTTTTGTAATATAAACAAAATAAAATTGTAATAGCATACCAGCAAACACAAGCTTGATCACAATTCAGGGCCGGCGTTTAAGTTGTAGTCATGAAATGTCACTTTTATGTGTAAATCACTGCGCACTTAGCAAGTAAAACTAAAATTTTATGAACCACCCATAAAACTTATATTTAAAACACTTTATCAACGCGTTTTCAAATGCCTCCAATTTTAACGTTAAACAATCACACACAAACACTTCTACGTAATGACAGCAATGGCGAAAAGCGCCTCTATACGCATGCCAAGTTGGCCTCACCTAAGAATTACCAACTACAAGCAGAAAAACTTTTTTAAATATTCAAACTTATCAACTATTTAAATGTTCACATAAACATTTCAACGGGGTTCGTAAAAAGCTAATTTTATTGTTCTTCACCAGAAAACTTTTATTCCGTCGCATTTCTAAATTAATGCACTTCTTTTTTTTCTATTTTAACCAAAAAACAAACTTATCTAAAATTGGCAACATCGTTCTTTTTTTAGTAAGCGCGAAACCACTATTATTATTTTGAACTTTTTAAATTTGATGCATGCGATGGATGTTTATTCCTCCAACTGATGCCTAACATCCGTCGCACTATGTACTTATATTATTATTAATTAAAATATGAAAAAATGGGCTACCGTACAAATTTTTTGCTACAACTCTGCTATCAAAAATTATTTTTATACAAAACTGCATTTAAATGACAAAAACAAAAGCAACATACCTTAGACCCAATAGAAAGTTGCGGCGTTTCCAAAACATCTGCACGTCAGTCCCATAAAAAAATAAGGCAATTTGAATATCAGCTGGTATAAAAATGTGAATAAAAATGCCTAATATATCTGGAATACAAAAAAAGTATTTTAATTTTTCGACGGCGATTAAATTTTTGCCTTTTTGGTGATTTATTTTATTATAAAAGGTAATAATCAATAAAATAAATTTTTCATTTTTATGAAATGATAAAATATGTTTTCAATTTTTCAGTATAATTAAAATTTAAATATTTTAGCATAATTAATTGTTAAAACTATTTTTTTATTTGAGGGATAAAATCTCTGATAAAATTTTAAATACAACACCAGAAACCAGATAGCTTCAAAACATGATGATAAGCTAACCATGGTTAAAAAATGCAAAATATTGATGTCTAGCATTCCATGGTTTTATATACAATATACAATGATAAAAAAATATGACCCGTCTCCTACCAATTCTTATACGGAATTTTGTAATCCTATCCCCACCACTAAAGTAAATCAAAAATATAAATCTTTCAGATTTTGAATTTGAATGAGCATTTAAAATTCTTATTTTTTTTTTTTTTTAATTTTTATTTATTAATAATTATAACTTGAACGAATAACTTAAATAATTTGAATGAACATTTAAAATTCTTATCTATTTTTTAATATACAGACTCTTAAAAGTCGAAAAACGCCTTTCCTATAAAACTGCATTTTTCAAAATGATTCACAGAATATCTCAATTTTTATTTGACCGATTAACTTCAAATTTGGAATGTACCTTTAGTATTTCTTGCTTTATATCCCGTATCTTGGAAAAGATACTAAAAAATAGTAAAATATGCGGTATAATATGCAGTAAAAATTAGGATAATATTATGCAAAATTTATAAAAAAATTTTGCTTAATCTTAAAATGACAAATAAAGAAAGTTGTAACTGTTAACATTTATTGAAGAAACAAAAACAATATTAAAAATTAAGAATAAACTTTGGAAAATCGAAATAGTACATTATGCAACAAGAGGATAAAATGACTAATTTTTGACTAGAGAGTCAAGGTTTGTTTGCACAAGGCTTTAGCCGAAGGCAGCAATTACCCTCATCAGATTAAAAGTCACTTTATTCCCGAGGAGCATATACTATTTTTTGCAATTGTGAAATGTAAAGTAGAAACTCCACCAATTACGAAACTTGAAGTAAAAGTTTTAATTTTTTAAATCAAATTTTTTCTAGTAGTCATGTTACGAGTTTAGTAAAACTTGGTTTAATTTATAAACGATGTTTAAAAACGTAGATGTTTTTAAATAATTTTAATACCCAGTGACGTAACTATATCATCTGTGGCCCGTGGCAAATTCATTGAATGCCCCCCCCCCCCCAGTAAAAATCGTCACGTTGTAATTGAATTTTAATAAATCACTTAAGAAGTTACTCGACAGTATTATACCTTCCAATTTAAAAATATTTTATTTGAAAATATTTCCTTGACAAAAATGTTTTTCCCTGACATATTATCGCTAAAAATTTTAAATTCTTTGACTTTCTCAGGTTTTCCATACAAGTGGGAACCCTGTTATATAAAATTTATAATTTTTACTAAATTTTGTTAAAAATGTTAGGTTACTTCTGAGTTTGTGGCTTCTCGGGCGGAGCTCCCGGCTCTCGCGGGACCCGTGACATTTTTCAAGCCCTGCCACCCTATAGTTACGCCACTGTTAATACCAACATACAAATTATTACTAAACTAGTAAAATTAAACAGTAATTACAATATGCACTTTCCGAGCCCTGACTATTACTATTAAAAAAAATAAAAAAATAAAAAATACAAAAATTAATATTTTTTCCCATAGCCGCTAGAATACCGAATAAACATAATTTAGTGATTTCTAAGGTACATGCTATAAAACAATATATACTGAAAGTACACACCAAATTTGAAATTAATCGGTCTAATAGAACTTGAGATATCATGTCAACCACTTTGAAAAATGTAATTTTGAAAAACATCTTTTTTTTAATCTCTAGACCAGAATAGAAAAGGGGGGGGTCATCAATGTTATTGACAGTTTGTGAATTGTTAAACAAATAGGATTTTTTAAATTAAAATTGCCGTGGTATCCCTGTATCGCGAAGGGGAAATATTTGCCCCCCCTCCAAAAATTTCTTTAGTTCCGGCCTGGTTTTATCACGAGAGAAAATCAATAGGAGTTATAATTTATAAACATGAGATTTTAAATGAAATGCAAATTTGACAAATGTGTAAACAAACGAACAATAATAATATGCAGCTTACTACCCCCTTGAAAATATTCTTGACATAATAATTTTTTACGTGTAAATTTCAAATAAATATATCGGGTGTAACCAAATACCAACCACCTCTTCAACCTAAAAATATAAAATAATCAAACATATAAAATTACCAGGGCAGCCGCTAGGGGATTTTTGCCGGCGTACAAACTTGAACTTGACATTTTTGTCAATAGAGTAACTTAAAGTGAGATTTGCCATTGTTTTCCCATTATTAACTGTTTATTTAAAACCTAACCATGCCCACTTACGTCTGCTTTGATCTGATTGGTTAAAATTTTTGCCAATCTAAGCAAAAATGTAGCTGTTGACAATTTTTAGTTAATTTGATTTAAACCAAAATCATGTTTATTTAGATATCAAGAGATGAACTTGAGATGCTCCTACATTAAATAAAAAATTATTTAGTTTTAATTTTTCGCGGTTTTTATTTTAAAATAAAATAAAATCGTCCCCGGTTGGTTGTATATATATATTATATTACACAATATATTACACAAATTAATTAGATAGATTTGTAAATTTTTGTTATATAATTATTTAAATGTCAATGTGATGTGAGTTTGATATAAAATATATTAATTTATTTGATGTATATAAAACGTATGCTACGCCTATGTAGTACCCGTTTACAGCAGGGAAAATGATAGGTTCCCTCACAGTATGGTGAGTTTAGTCGGTAACTGAAATTAACATGGCCGCATGTTAATTAACAACTTTTCTTTACTGTTTGCCAACAAAATTAAGATTTAGTAGTGGTGTTTCGTAGTGTAATAGATAAAAAAATAATTCTAGTGTATAAATCTTGAATTTTAAATAAATAATTTATTAACAGGTAAAAATTACTTTTTATTTTTCTGCCGGTATTAAACGTCTTCTGTTGGTTCTATTTCAAAACCTTATTTTTTATAACTTTAATGTTTGTATTTTTAGAATTACGTTTATATACGGAATACCTACAATGATGCGCCATCCAGAACATCATCATCCTGGAAATCCTATGCAAAGAAATAATAGGTACGAATTTTTATTTATTATTGTTAGGTTGTAAAATTGAGTTATTTTTTGTCATCATATCATTTCAACATCAGCATCTGTTTTAATATGAAATATTTATTTAGGTGTATATACATAGATTAGTGGTCTTGCAATATTTACGTCATTTATTAAACTTTTGTTTTTTAGTTCAATAATTTGACAAGCTTTATTTCAAACATTTTTGACAATCATTAAAGTGTCACTTCATCTCGAGAGAATGTTACATCTTCGAGGGTAACAATCGAATTGATTTGCATATTGACAAGCTTTGTATTCTATTAAAACAATAATAGACAATAGTTTCACTCTCCAATTAGAACAATACACATTTTCAATTCGATTCTCAATCGCTTCTATTTTCCTTTCGTTTCTTAACGAAAGGAAATTCCACCCTTAAAGTATACTATATTTTCACAATCACAACAGCTGATCCAGCTGTGTGCAAAAATCTACATGATTTTTCTGTCTTGCTTAATTTTAAAAATTAATTCATGTTTTGTTTTAGAATGGGTATGCAACAAATGGGTCCACCTCCCCCTCAAACACGAACACAACCAATGATAATGAGCATCCAACCTACAGTTCCTGTTCCTCACACAGGTTAGTAAAATGTATAAGAAATTGGCTAAGATGATTACGGTATGGTTTCTCACCCGAAACATTTTTAAGTCTTGTTATTATCGAAGAAACATCCTTATTTTATCGTTGTGTCCGTGACCATCTTATCTTATTTTTTAAATCCTAATTACATTTGACTCAATTTTTGTATGAATCAACTGTAATGTTCGCATTTATGTGCCAGTTTGTTATGGAAATTGATAAAACAAATTCCAATACAGCTGTGGATTTTATTTCTTTATTTTATTGATCTTTGATCTATTTTATCAATTAATTTAAATCGAAAAAATTTGATCAGGAACTAATTTTTTAACTGTTTGAAATCAGAAGTGGAGTTATAATTGTTTGTTGGATCAGTGAATCCATCCTTTTGTAAGCTTGTTAAAACCACTTTTGTTTGATCTCATAAAACAAAATTTGGTACAGGTTTTGTTGGCATCAAATAAATCTGGTTTATCACCCTTAAACAACTGGTTCTGTAAGAAAAATAAGGGTGCTGCATCTTTTGAAACTGAAGAACGAGGGAGAAATTTTACACAATTGAACTGCATTTTTTTGTTCAGCAAAAATTTAGATTAGCAAATTTTAGCAACTCATCAAGTTTATTAAATAGAGAGGGGTTGAATCAATTCTAATTTAGTTACTGTGAAATTATGTTTACCTTCTGTAAAGGTGTTTTTAAAAACATTTTTATTAAATCATATGCTCGAAATCTTATGGTAAAAACCAATGAGCTTTCCTTTATTTTGTTATTTGAACTTCGTGGAAGTATTATTGATGCAATTAGTTCTCGGCACAACATATAACTTTTGAATTTAAAAATTCAGATCAAGATAAGACTTTTGCTCACTATTCTATTGCCCACAACTTATAAACTTCATAAATTTTAACGCTACTGTCAGGAAAACCTGAAAAAGTCAAATTATACAAATTTTGTTCAGGGAAGTCGGAGAATTTTTTTAAACTAGACTTTGTTTGGCCAGGGAAAATTTTTAAACTTGGAAAGACAAAATTATAAGTAAATAATAAAATAAATTATAAAAATAATAAATTTGTTCAAATTAGATTTAATCCTATGTGAAGTTATTAATTGCACTGATCCAGGATTAGACAAAATGATAACTAAATTCCATAGTGGGACCAAAAGAGATAAGGGTGGTTTTTATCTTATGTAAATATTTCATTATTTAAAGGTGCATCTTGACTGCCGCTCTGATCAACATTTCATTTTACATGATGCCCCATGAGCAAGTTAGAATTTAAACAAAGATTTCATTCTTATTAAAATTTACAATTTCTAAGATCGAGAAGCTAGGGAAAATTTTCAATTTTAGTCAGAGAAACTTGGGAACAGGGATTTTATATTGAATATATATTTTTATTATATTTGAATCAAGTAGTATGGTGTAAACCAGTGGTTCCCAAACTTTTTTGTTTCGTAGACCACTTGCCATGTTTTTCGGTTTTGGGTAGACCCCCTACTTCCTGGTATTGATTTTTTCAAATTAAAACAAACCAAATTAAAATTTATTATTTGTTATCTGTTAGCAAAAATGTTTTAATGTTTTGAAGCATTAATGTTTTTAGTGGGAGGTATGAACCTGATACTTTGTTAACAAATTTTCAATATTTGGCATCAATTTAGTTAGGTTTAATCTCAAATCTCATCGGTTAATGACGTCCAGTTTGTTTCTTTTTGTTGTTAAGAGATTGGCAATCGCGCTGAAACCCCTTTCCACTAGGCATGAGGAAAGGAGGTTAATTTAAATTTAACCTAGGGGCGTATCAGGTGCTATAATGGTTTCTGCAATTGTGTCTGACTACTAATTAGGTAATTACTATTACTAACTGAGATCCACTATTGTTGACCCCCATTTACATCTCATGGACCCCCAATGTTTTTGTCGAACCCCTGGCGGTCGATATAGACCACTTTGGGAACCACTGGTGTAAACGTTTGCGATAATTATACTTACAGTGTATTTTATTTGTGAAAACTTGAAAACATTTTAGTTCGAAAAAGTGTATATGAATTTTTGGGTTTTTTTTTAAATAAGGGGACGACATTTTAATTAATTAAAATGATATTGCACGTTAAATGCCAGCAATTTTTAATGATTTTTATATTTTTTTAAGAGCATTGTTTTTTAAAGTTAGCTTGTTGTTCCCTCTCGCATGTGTTGTAATTCTTGTGTATTTTATATATTTCTTAAAACAAAAATTATTTATAAACAATAATTATATTATCATGACTAATTATTTTTTTAAAACATTAGGGAGCAATAATAAGATTTTGTACAGGGTACATAAAAAGTTGATCAAATCCGGTGATCGGTGGATCAAAAATTTATAGAACGTTTTTAGTTATCCCGATATCCAAATATATTTTGTTCAATTTTATCTAACACTAATAATAAAAAAATTGAACAAAAAATCGCAATTCACTATGAAACAAATGTTAATAGCTATAATTGCATTTTTTGAGATAATTAGAAATCCAGACAGACTGCCTGTCTCGGTAACATTATCACTAGTTGCAGTAGTTGTACTGACTGAATTTTAGACGATAATAAATTAATTATAAATGCAGAAAAAAAATAATAGAAAATTCAATTCCCAAAAGTATCCGGCCACATACAAAGTAATGTGAGAAAATAATAATTTCTTCAAAATTAATATTTTATTGGATAGCCCTTCGATTGATTGATTCCATAAGTTTTTTGGTCACATTGGGACTCATTTGATTCCATTCTTCCTGAAGGCAATTTTTTAATCAATTTTTATTATAAACTTGAGTGTTTCTTAAGACCTTTTTCAATTATTTCATTATACATTATGCAAAATCCATTCTTTAGTATTTTTAGCAGTGCTTAAGGTCATTGTCTTGCTAGAAAATGAAATTATCGTTTAACAGGTTCAGCGCCAAGGGAATTTAAATAATCTTTCCACCTGGGCCAAAACTTTTTTTTTTTCAAATTCGCGTAGTTCTGTGTAACATACATTTATTTTATATTATTTTGACCAATAGGGCATTTCAAAACCCATAAAAATTACGGCGGACACCGGTGTCGGCTATGGACCTGTGAAACTTTTAGTGGATCTAAATTTTTACTACCAAAGACTTGATACCAGTTATTGATTGTGCAGGGCCACAGCGGACACGATACCACATTCAAATTTATAAAAACGTGTTCGTTTTAAACGAGCAGGATCAACAAAGTTACATCAATCGGGCGGACATCGGTGACCGCCATGGCCCGGGCGGAAAGGCTTAACCTGTTAAACTCATCCGTTGTGCACAGTGCTTTTAAATGTTAATATATAAACAATTTGGTTCATTTTTCATTCAATGAAATGAAGGTTACCAACCCCAGCCGCCGACATACAACCCCATACCATAATGGAGCCACCCCTGTGCTTTACAGTTGCTTATAAGTTTTTATTAAACTACGTACCGGGTTTTCTCCATACCATCTTTTATTTGTCGAAATAACGGTATTTTAAAATTTCAAATAGGGAGTTGTAATACGATACACCACGAGTCGCGTGACGGTAACTCGCTCGTTAAACTCTCCGTTATCTTTCCTGTTGATGGTACGTGTGCTTTGATATATTTTTACTGTTCCCTGTCAGTTGCGGTCGACACCCGGACGAGTTCTATGTCTTTGAGTTTCACCGTTGGCGAGTTCTGTCATTCTACAGGGATATTTTTAAAATCGTATGTGTTTGTCAAAATACAGGCCCGGATGGTCTGTTTTGACAAACTCAACCACGGCCTATCGCGAATTCATGTTAAAGCGAACATTTCCCTACCTAAAATTTTTGATTTTTAAATTCGATATTTTCGAAAACTAATCCTACAAAATGTTTGCTCTAGTATGCTTAGAAAAGTGTTTTCTTTCCAATAGTCGATAAGAAAAAGTTAAAATCGTGGCGATGATTAACTGATAGTTTCCGTCTAAATTGAATCCAAGGTTTTTTCGTGCAACCCTACCACTTTTACCAAGTAAACCACTTTTTCCTATTGCTCGACGGGCAGTTTCGTCACTTAAATTTTTCCCATATTCTGTTATGTTTAAACGATGTTTGATAGCCCTTGTGCTCGGATTTATTTTTATTTGTCTCAAAATGTATTTTTCGTCACGTTTACTTAATAACTTGGGTCCCCCCTGTTCGCGGTTTGTTTATTAATACATTTTCATTTTATAATATTTTTTATATTGTCTTGCACTGTAGTACGTGGTATTTCTGCCTCACTTTAAATTTTTCGTTGTGAATACCTTTTTTCACTTAAAGAAATAATGAATTTTCTTTCAGTATTGATAATTATTGCTCTTAAAACCTTCCGAAAACAACATTGTATATAATCAATAGATAAGTGGTTTAGGTAGTGTAACTCGATATTAATCATATCAAGTTTTTTAGCATAAACCCAAAATTGCACCAACACTTTTTCTGTAATATACATACGGTGTATTTATACATATATTGTGATAACTTAAACATTTTAGTTTCGAAAAAGTGTTTGCGCATTTTTTGATTTATGCTAAAAAATTTTATACGATTAACATTGTATATACTGAGTAATTTATGCACAATTGCAAATTATCTCTTACTATGCACAAATATTACTGGCCGGATACTTTTGTGTTAGATTTCTTATGTTGGTTTGCAAATTATTTTTTCCCGAGTTTTTAATTTTTATTATTTAAATTAATCTTAAAATTTCCAAGCTAAATCTGTCACAGTTAATGGGCGGCCGGATACTTTTGTGAGTGATTGTATATTGATGTCTGGATTTCATTATCAGGCATTGTAAATAAATTTGGCACCGTGTTCAGATTTTTGATTACATAACCATAGATAAAGTCACTTATAAAATTTTACTTATCAGGCCAGGCCATGAAGGTGGAGTCATTAGAACTCGGGGAAGTACCTACTTAGTCTTAACGTTCCGTGGGATAACGTAGTATGTGGAAAGGTAGAACTAAATACGGTCGTAAATAATCTGTTGCGATTTAATTTATCAGTGTGTATAAATTGAGGTTGTTGGTACTTGTACCACGGGCTGCATAATATTAAGTGCCATTTTATAAGTTTTGATTAATATTTATTCTTTGTATACCAATTTTAAGTATTAGTTTTAGACATGAAGACTGTATTTTTGTTGTTATATGTGTGCATAATTTTCCCGATGTCGAACGCACTGACGCTCGCAGAAATGAAATCATTATTTGCTGGCAAGAGATGCATTGAAGGTATAAATTAGGTTAAGATAACACTAATATTTTACATTAAAACAACTTTTGACGAGAATTTAACGATTCACGATGTTTTTCTGTTAAAGTGATTAATTTATTAGTCATCATAACCAGTGGCGTACTTGAAAATATCCACGTCCACTTGAAAATATCAGTACTATCTTTCTTTGCAGTTGTAATTATAACGTTTTGTTCTACAATTTGTTTTGTTTAAATTACTTTTTGGGTAATTATTTTTAGAACTATTTTTTTTTCTTCCATTGTTTTATTTTAAATTATCAACTTGGTTTTTATTTTAAAAAATTTTTGTAAATAATTTTATCAAAGGCATCTGTAAACAATTCATTATTATATGACGTTTAAAAAGTTTTTATTAAATTAATAGAACTTTGTGACGAGAGCATTCATGTAAGGTTGGGTTTTCAATAGATAAGCACACACGAACCTATGAAATAAATGCACGTTTGTGCATAGATGGGGGTGGTCATGTCTATTTGATGGGGAACATTTCTGGAAAATAATGAAAAATATATAGTTAGTATTTGGTTAACTACATAAGGTGGTCATGCTTCCATATGACCACCGATGAAATAACTGATACATTTACGATATAGTATCTTTTCTCATGGGACGAATGTCAAAAGCAAGCGCGATGAATGAACGTTTAAGTATGCTTATCTACTTGCGGGGAACAGCTCTGGATTAATGAAGCAGGTTTAAAAGTTTCATCGTAATTTTAAACTTATGATTTTTATTTTAAAATATCTATACTTTGTACGTTCCTAAATTTAATTTTATTGCAACATTTTTTTGGAAATTTTTAAAATCTTGCATATTAAACATAAATGTAAGTGCACATATAAGCGAGAGAGTAAAGCGATGCCGAGTGAATCTGAAGCAAATATGATTGTAGAGATTTCTGTGCATGTTAATGTTACATATTATTTATCCCAACACTATTACACGATTTAAATCCATATAATTTGCGCAGCGTTGGACATGGCCTTCTTTTCTTGCTGTGATTGTAGTACTCGCTTTTGACTCTTTCTGCAACATTCACGCCGGGGGCCAAAACGATCACTTTACGCCCTTGACACGTAAATAACTTATTTGATTTTCAGTATCAATCCTAGTATGGTGAAAACTTTTATTTTAAAACTGTGTCTAGTGCATATTTTGATTATTCATGAACCACGAATCAATTAATTTCAATTGTTTTCCTTGTAGATTATTTAGTCAACACATTTTAAGTATTGAATTTTTAGGTGTATTGGTATCGATGCCACAAGGACCCACCTTGATTACAACAACATCAATCCCTCAGCAACCTCCAAAGTCAAGCCTATCGCAAGGTATGCTTTTGTATTATTTTGATGTAAAATCGCATTTTGTTATTAATTATTTTGTTTGTAGTGTATCATTATGATGCATCATCAGCAGAATCGGTGGAACAGCAACACCTTGCTGTTGAGCAACAACTTACTTCTACAAACACTAATACTTCATCTATGCCCATCCATAACTTGGCAAACAACAAAGAAAAAACTCCCATGTGTTTAATTAACGAGCTTGCTCGTCATAATAAAATTCAACATCAATACCGCCTGACCAGCGAGCAGGTAATAGTCCACTCTGCATAAAACATAACATAAATAGTGGAGTTTTATTTTCTAGACAGACCAACATAATATGCGACTTAAAATATTACCCTAGAATTTTAAAAACTCCTTGAATATCTTAAACCTTACTTTAAAATATTTATATTTAAATAATTTATAGAACTGTAAAATTATAGGTTAAATGTGTTCTGTCTGGAATGTAAACCACCTTGAAGCTCAGTCAATGGTCAATGTGTAGTCGATCTAAGATATGAATAATATAGGTGCCGTGCCGTTTGCAAAGTCTAATTTACACCGGAAAACTTGAAATAATTCAAATAGTCCTTAATCTTGTAGTAATATTAAATATTCACCACAAAATTTCAATATTTTTCTTTAAAAAAAACGTACTATAGACAAAAATGGTTGTTAAGCCTGTTTGACACGACGTTAAATTTTATATAAAATTTACATGTAAATTTGCTTATATTTTTGACACAATTTTATGTAGGTAAAAATAATTTTCTGTTTGCAATGTCAAATTTAACACGAGCACTTGCGTATTAACAAACAGTTTAGAGAAATTTTTCAGATATTTAGTTATTTAAGGGAGGAAATGCATATAGACGCGTAAATTTTACTTGATTTTGGTTAATTTTTTTTTTTTTAAGAATAACTCTTTCAATTTTATTAAAACTTGGCATATAGTTTATTTGTATTTTTAACTATTACAAAAAAAAATAATTCTTTTTTAAATTTCCAAATGGCCGATTTACAGTCTAGTTTTCCGGGAAAGTCGCAGCGAGAGTTGTTGATTGGCGTGACTTGTAGCTCCTGTTGTATTTGTCTGAAATAAAAAAATAAAAGTTCTGAGTATTTATTAATGTTATATTTTCTATATGAACCTAAAAAAATTAAAAAAAAAAAAAATTTACTTTTAAACCAAATTTTTCAATTCTTTTTGCTTCGAAAAAAAAACTTCTTTATCAAATTTTTTAAAACAAATAGGTTCATACAGAAAGTAATATCATTGAAAGATGTGTACAAAATTTCAGCATGATTGATTAAAAACTTTTGGAGTTATCCGTCACGCCGATTTGAAAAATGTAATTTTGAGAAAAATGCGTTTTTATATTTAGGCACATAAAAATCAATAATCAGCAATTCCGGCGCTTTATAAGAGTTCTTTGGTATCCCCGTAGAACTCATTTTTCTTCAAAAGTTCCTCTTGATGTGCTTGACGTGCTTCTTTAGTCGCTAAATAAGCTGCGCCGATTTTCTCGAGTTAGTCTGTGTTGATCAACTTTTTCTGCATATATAATTTATATTGCCTACCAATTATTATTTCTAAATTGTTTATTACTTGTAAAAGAGCCGTATAACCTTCATTGAACAATCCAGCTGTTATTAGTTTTTGAAAACGTTCCGTACAATAAATCCTAACACTTAACTAAACAAAATAACAACACTGGACCTGACCTTCTCAAATATTTTTTTAAGAACTTTACAACTGTTCTTTTCCAGGAATTATTGTATAAGCAAATTGTAAAATTCTACTATAATTTTAAATAGAAAGGTTTTAAGTAAGGGCATTCAAAGAGCAGTTAGCCAAAGTTAACCCTTCAACTATACTTCTAATCGCGCTCGGTCGCTACGTTTTAACATAAGAAATAGTTTGCATTAAGTTTTAAAAATTTGGTGACGTATTTTTAAGATGTTTTACTAACATTTTATGAAAAATACAAAAAATTACTTTTTTAAAAATTTTATATGTATTTCTCCCCTTAAGGTCTATATATCTTGAGTTCCTCTGTATAATCAGCTGTTTTTACATTTTGTCACATACCTAACCTAAAAATTGTTTTCGAGTTTTTTATTTTACCGCCAAATTTAGAACATGTTATAAATTTAACACAAAATTTACTGATAAATTTTTGTAACCAACGTAACCTAAAAATTGTTTTCGAGTTTTTGGTGAGTGGTTTTTATTTTATTGCTTGTTTGGTATTATTATTTGAGTGCTTTAGTTTCATTTGATTTTTATGAAATTTCGGTGAAATGTTCGTAAACTTCAAAAACCAAATTGGGCGGACTCTAGGCGTGAAAATGTCTACTGCGCACATTTACACGCACTTTTAACACCAAATTTAGAACATGTTCTAACTTTTTCACATTAAAATTTAACACAAAATTTGCTGATAAATTTTCTGTATGCAACGGTGTTAAATATTTTCATAAAAATTTACATGTAAATTTTATGTAAAATTTAACGTCGTGTCAAACAGACTTTACGTCGGAATAATTCTCACTAAGCTTCATTGTGATATGCATTTGGATCAGTGGGTTAAAAGATGCAAAAACATCAGTATTTCATAATTAATTAATTCTATGATAAAAGTATTCAGTAGTAAATTAATTTCTTCTTATTCTTATCTCAAGATGGATAAAAACTAATTTATTTATGATTTATGAGACCACCAAAATGTAGTTTGTTGGGAATTATTCCGAAATTGATAGAGTTATTGTACATCTAGTGGGCAAGTGTAAAATTAAAATTTTTATTTCAAGGGCCCTGCACATAAAAAGCTATTTACTGTTACCCTTAAATTGGGAAATGAAGAGTACGAAGCAGAAGGTGCAAGTATAAAAAAAGCACAACATTCTGCAGCTGCAACAGCATTACAACAAACTTCATTTAAACATCCACCGTTAAAAACAAATCGTAACAGTAGAAGTAATTTACGTAATGGATCAGGAATGGTAACACCAACTGTAGAATTAAATGCTCTCGCTATGAAACGTGGAGAAAGGACTGTGTATATGTTAGAAAATGGTACTCCTGATCCACCAACCCAGGTTGTTTGAATTTTGTTATAAAATTTTGAACTAATCTACCTTTTGTTTCAGAATTACGTGTCACAGCCAAATTACTATCCAAGGCACACTATTTATGGCACACGATACAATTACGATCCTCGTCGAAACAATTTTACTAGAAATTATCATCCTCAGTATGAAAATCGTTACTATGGACAATACCGATATCAACACACACCAGGCGAACCATTCTCTATTCGCTTACGCGTAGGAGAACGAGAATATCCTGGTGTGGGTTATACAGTTCAAGCTGCTCGTCACGATGCAGCTGCTAAAGCCATTGAAGATATAAAACAAAAAGAAGTTGACGATACTCAACAGTGTCCGTCAATTAATGGAGATAACGGTAAGCCTACAATTTTTATCAAATTTTCTTACTACTTTCTAACTATTTTTTTTTAGTGGTACCAGAAGTTGACGTATGTAATGATCTGAATACAGAATTGAAGTCTCCCATATCTTTAGTTCATGAAATAGCATTAAAGCGTAACCTTAATGTTGTTTTTGAAGTATTAAGCGAAAAGGGTCCACCTCATATGAAAGTGTTTGTGACTCAGTGTCGTGTTGGAGATTTGATTGCCGACGGGGAGGGTAATGGCAAAAAAATTTCTAAAAAGCGTGCAGCCGAGAAAATGCTTGATGAGCTTAGCAAGCTTGGACCACTCCCTAACACATCTAACATTGTTGCTTTAAAACGTAAACGTGTTGTTAACAAGAAAAAGCAACGTAACTTAATTAAAGTAAATGCTGAGAGAAGCTCTGATTTTACCGAAGAGATTAATCCTATTTCACGTTTAATTCAAATTCAACAAACGAATAAAGAGAAAGAACCTGTTTATTCGGTAAGTTTTGATAGTTTATTTTTTAAACGTAGTTTGATTTTTTGTAAATGTAGGTGGTGGAAGAACGTGGTGCTCCACGGAGACGTGAATTTGTGATTGAAGCTTCAGTTAATGGACACGTTTCAACTGGTGTTGGTCCTAACAAAAAAATTGCTAAACGAAATGCTGCGGAAGCCTTATTGGCATTACTTGGTTATAGTAACACTTCCGCTGTACCGTCGATTCCTAAACCAGCTATGAAGACTGAGAAAGAAGTTGAACCAGTTGAAAAACCACGTAAAGTTACCTTCTTAGAAGAAAAACCAGATGCACCTGTTGGTGGTAGTGGCGGACGACAACTCGTGCCAGGATTGCTGCTGGTTAATGATCAATCTGGAGCTTTTCAACAGGTGCGTGTATTAAAATTTTTTTTATTATAATTATTAAATTTATAGTTTTTATTCGTTGCAATACAAGTTTATTTAAAATATTTCTCGTTTTGCAGCTTACAAAATAATTTGTTATACATCAGTGTTTTCCAAATGTCTTGAAATGAAGTACCCGTAAAATTAGACACTAGTATCACGGGGTCATTTTGTTACAAAAATAAAAAATAAGCAACTATTTCACTTTTTATATACAGGGTGTCCCCGTGACAGTGGAGAACCTTTGAGGTGGTGATGAAGGATATTTTTTTAAGACAAATTTTTGCCTAAGTCCAAACCTTCCTTTAAAGCAATTTTTAGAATTTCTGAATTCAAACGGCCATAGCTTCGATATTATTGATATTTTAGGCTTTGGATTAGAACTTTTTTAAAGATCATTTGCTTATCTACAAATTAGATTATAACTCCTTAGAATCAACGGATTTCGAGTTTTAAATTAAATTAAGGGAAAAAATTCAGGTTTTTTTTTTTTACTCTCTTAAACGAAACATCTTAGAAAAAAACTTATAGCCCAAACCGGATAGGGAATTTAACGGGCTACAACTTTGGTCAAACACATTTTTTGAGAAACTAACCGTTTTCACAGAAATTCTGAAAATAAAGAACAAGGTGTAGGTAAAAAAAATAAATAACAAACTAATTAACGATAAACTAATGCGCTTTATAACAATGTCGCTTAAACGTTAAACGCTACAATACGTTTTGACATTAAAACCAATGCTATAAATGAAATTGTGATTTTTTATCAATTTTGTGAATATTTTTTTTTTTACCTTTTTTACAACAATTTTCTTTTTCTTTTATGTCGTTGGTTTGTGTTCCCCAAAAAACATTTCGCAGACCACTATTTGGAAAATACTGCTGTTATACACTATTTAATTTTCATCAACTTGAATTCAGGACTTGAAATTGTATTCATAACTTTTTGAATTATAAGGCACCAAAGTCAAGAGTCAAAATGAGAACTAATTTTTATTAATTTTTTTTTTTAGAGCAAAAGCAAAGCAAGTGGAACGGAAATGTTAAACTCAGGATCAGGTAGCGCTCCGACTGAATTAAAAAAGACTGGCCAAGCACAACTTCCAAAAAAATCACCACAAATAACTCAAAGTGTGAGAGCAAAAGACCAATTGCTGTACCTAGCTCAGTTGCTGGGCGTGGAAGTCCAATTTTCCGATTTTCCAAAAGCGAACCACGAGGTGTTTCTTACTTTGGTATCATTGAGTACAACTCCACCCCAGGTTTGTCATGGCGAAGGTCCCACTACAGAAACATCCCACGAAAAAGCAGCACTAGAAGCTTTAAATGTACTTTCTGAACTAGGACTTGACAACGTAACTCCTAAACGAGAAAGTAACAGTCCCGATAGTTACAACGGTTCTGCTAATAAACCTCAAGTTGTTCCAAAATCAGGACTAACACAAAACGGAATAAAAAAATAAAGTAAATAGTAAAGTAAAAGAACTTGTTTATCTGTACCAATAAAAAATTTAGTTTAGGAATACTTATTTGGGAAAAAATGTATAACAGGTAACTTAAATAGTTGATTTTTATTGGTACTAGATGTTTTTGTTCAAAGTAAATTTTAAAATTTGTTACGAACTCAGTTATCTGTACCAATGATAAATATTAGTTTAGCCGAGTTGGAACTACATACGTATATAGTAAAATAGTATTTATTTTTATTGGTACATGATTTGTTGCGAGTTCCATGCGGCCATGTCGCAATTTTAACTCTTTACGATAATATTTAGTAACTGGTTTCATGTTTTTGAAATCATATACTGAATGTGTGCTGGCTATATTTCAGTACACATCCCCATTGTGTTTTTCTGGGCAGAAAGCTCAATAGGGACTTTTAGTAGCTCAGAATTGATTTAAACTTAATTTCACACAACACGACTATCCAACGTAAAACCTATCTAGTCTTAGTACATTATTTAATATAATGGAAATTGCTGTAAATTTGTCCAACAATTTTTTCGCCTGCTTAATGTGTATTTAGTTAGCAGGTCGGCACATACGTATTCTGAAGGAGTTGACGTTTTGTGTGAAAATTATAATATATATGGGAACTTAACAATAAAAATCTGGCTTTTTGTATTGGTTTAAACGATTTAATTAAAAAAATAAGCCTCAATGGTTATTTAGTTCTCCAGTGTTATTGCAATTCTGATTGCTGCTACAACAAGTTTGTCGATTTCAGTATAAACATGCTTATAATTTTTATTGTTACGTGGTTATTTTAGAAAAAATAACATTTTATTTTCTATGACTATTAAATGTAAAGTTTATTTTTTTTGTATGTTCGAGTTATTCGTAACTTGCCCAGTCTGTGTTTATATTTAATTTATACTGTGTTAATTGTTTTATGTTGTGGCATGCCTTCAACATTGAAATTGATAAAACTTATAATAATTATTTTTTGAATTTTATTTTACCTTCAATTTTATCCTTCAGGAGACTACCTAATTATTTTAAAAAGTATTTTATTTTTGTTCTGTTTTCTAACAGATAAACTTTAACATAGAAATTTGCAAAAGTATTACCATGGGCTGCAGTCTATGTCAAATTGGAAAAAGTCGAAAGCACAAAGCACTTAGGGATGCAGAAATCGTGGCAAAATTGAAAACCAGTATTAAATTGGCCAATTTTACATGGGGAAATGTTTCTTATTTTTTTTATTAGTAATGAGCAGGGCAAGCCCGGACAACCTTGGAGGAGAAAAATAATATGAACAGGTAAGTTTTGAAAATTACACCTAGAAGTACCCTTAGCAACCTCAATTTTAGTAATCGTGCTGAAACTCGAGGATAGGTACCATTATTTTTCTGCTTTTACTATCGAACGAACCTCTTTTCATTTTGTCATCTCTTCATTTTGTTTTTGGTTCCAGTCACGTGCACTATCCACTTGGGTACTTTCATAAAAAAAATTCATGTAAATGAAATTTATAATTTGAAAATTATTTTATAATCAATTAAAGTTGATTTGAGCGTGGAATAATGATTTTATTGATTTTTGTGAAATACATAATTAACTAAAAGAAGTTTGTTGATTTCACAATAGAAGATTACTTTAATTAAAAATTATTATGAAATATTGCCAAGCCCTATTAAGTCATTGTCAATTTCGATAATGTGTAACGGGGGGAGGGAAGCTGATGATTTGTTAAGTTTTGTACAGTGTAATTGCTCAAATTAACGAAAAAATAATTTTATAAACGTTTCTAATTTCAAATGGTCTGAAGGTTTTTAAAAACTTTTACAGATTGGAAGTCTTGAAATTAAAATTAATGAGACGCCGAAATTTAAAAACCGGATGTAAGATATTCACAATGCAGTGATAACAATAAAAAATACATAATTAATGAGAGATACAAATGCACTTTGCATATGTAAGATATACCGGATGATTCGTGAAGGTCATTTATAATAAGGGAATATTTTTATACATTCATATTTGCAATTTTTACTGGCCTAACTGCTTGAAATCCTTGAAAATTATTATGTTGTAAAGTTGCCTATAGACAAGGAGGCCTTGCAGTTTAACGCGGATTCCAAACCTCGAATAAGTGAAGATTTACATAGTTTACCAGTGCTTCAGGTTAAGAAACTATGTTTCAGCCTAGTAACTTGTTATATCCTACAGAACAAACGTTTTTTGTTGTCCAATAAATTTTTTCAAATTTTAACAATTAATAGTTAAAATTGAAGAAAAAAATTAAAATAATAATTACAACATCGGTTGGGCAATACAGTACGGACAAGTTAATTGTTAGATCGAATAGTACCTCTGGCGCTCTAGTTGATTTGACCCCTGAGGCGGTCACTCCTTTCGTCTCGCCCTTTCTACGCTACTGCCACCAATCAATTAATTATCATAAATGTTCAACGAATTATGTAAATAAATAATAATTTGGTCGATAGTTTAAAAATAAAGCTTTTTAAATTTTTGGCAGAATTACCCGGATTATATCATTAAATCAATAGACTAACAATTAAAGGCATTATCGATTTATATTGGGGTTCTATGAACCCGAAATTGATATTCAGAAGTTAATGATAGTTTTAGGTTGAAATATGAATTTATGTATAATTTTCAGATCAATTAAGGCTTAGAAAGATATTTTTTATAATTCTCACATAAATTACTAATAATAAATATATTTTATATTTATCATTGTTAATAACTGGAGATTAAAAAAATTATACATATGGAACAATAAATACAAAATAAAGTGCAATTAGTAAATTTTAATACATATCATAAAATCGAGATTTGTAAGACAATATTTAATTTGCAGTTGCAACTACGCAGTTTTCAAATAAATTGGGAAAAACCAAAGACGTGAAACACGTGGGGATATGCGGTATTATTATAACTTTTCTTTTTTGCTGATTTGTGGTAAAATTGTTAAATAGAAAAACCTCATCCGACTTCCTGAGAGAATATTTTATATTGTCGATCTAGCTCACGAATATTTTTTTTTGATTCACAAATATTTTAAAACTTTTTTAAAATACAGGGTGTTTCTGGATACACTTTTCTAAAAAACATTTTTAACAAAATTTTTTTTCTTAAATTTAATCCTTCGAGAGTTAGACTTCTTTAAAGCATTTTTTTTTAATTTCCACTTTCACGTGACCATCGTCCGGAAAATATTGATTTTTTACTAAAAATGAATTAGTGCTTTTTTAAAGAGCGTGAAGTAATCTACAAACTAAAATAAAACATTTTTTGTCTAAACTCAACGGCTTTCGAGTTATGAATAAAAGTAGGTAAAAAAATGTTGAAAAATTTGAGCTTTTTATTTTGTTTTTTTTAAACCGTTTTTTTTTTGGTTTACAACTGCCTTATTTATTATTTTCTGTGAAAGGGATTGGTTTTTCAAAAATTTTTACTAGACAGAAGTTGTAGTCCGTTCAATTTCCTATCCGGAATGGGGCGTCAGAATTTTTGGAAAATGTTGCGTTTAAAAGATACAGGGTTTTGAAAAAAAACAAAATGAAAAAAATCTCGAAGTTTTCAACATTCTTTTACTTATTTTAATTTATAACTCGAAATCCGTTAATTTTAGACAATAAAAGGTTTGAATTTAGTTTGTAGATTACTTCACGCTCTTTAAAAAACTACAAATTAATTTTACTAAAAAATCAACATTTTTCAGACGATGGCCACGTGAAAGTGGAAATTTAAAAAAAAATGCTTTAAAGAGGCCTAACATGCCTATTCACTAACTCCGATCGAAAAGTTTTCGATGATCGAGAAGTCTGTGATGGAAAAGGGCGTGTCCTCGATCACGGTAAAAATGGTATTCAGTAACTACCACTTTTCGATATCGAAAGAACCAGAACAGTTATCGATAACTTATTTTACTATTAGCATCTGTTGGCAATCCTGATGTACAGTTTAACCTAAACCACGATACACTTGACCTAAACTAATGTGTAAACTAACCTTAAAATTGAACGTTAGTTGATAAATTTTTATTACTGTAACTGTAATTACCGAAAATGTAACCTGTATAATATAAGAAGATTGTTGTCACCAATAACTGATCGTCACATCTAAAGTTAACTGAGAAAATAAAAACTCACTGAGTTTTTATTTTTAATTTAATTGGTTTATGTGACAGTGTTTTGTTTTGATCGTCCTAAAATTAATAAGTTGAATAATAACAAAAGCAATAATAGCCTTCTAATTTTAAAAAAATTAAATTTAGATTATAATCAGCTGCAGTTTATTTATAATTTTTATTTTGTTTCAATGCATTTTACTCGAAAAGTCTATGTCTAATAAAAAAAATTTTTAAACAAAAGTTGTATATTTATTCATGCTAAATATAAATATGAAAAAATATATAAGGTACCATTTAAAAAACCAAAGTTGACCTTCAAATGACCTCGAAAAGGTCAATAAATTAAAAAAAATAATTATGCAATATTCTTTCCTCCTCGCTATCATACAACTTTTGTCCGAATCATTTTTTCATCTGACTTTTGGTCTTTGAGATATTAATTGCTGGAAGTTTTAAAATGAACACCCGGTATAATATATTATTATTAAGTATAACCTTATAACGATAAATCTAATAACGATTTGCACTTAAATCGCTTAAATGAAATCATGAAATATAATACAATATTACGAGTATGTTTTGAAGGCTATGATGGTTATGATTCTAATGCGCACGAGTAATGGACTTTTCGATCGATCGCAGCGCTTCTCGGGCCCTTAGAGGCTAACGAAAAGTTTTCGATCGATCGATAGCGTTCAATTCGATCGAAGCCCTTACTGAATACGAATTTGGGCACTTATCGATCGATCGAAAACTTTTCCATTCGATCGATCGTTAACTTAGCTTAGTGAATAGGGGTGTAACTCTCGAAGGCTTGAATTTACAAAAAAAATTGCTTGTCTTCTCGGCAAAAGGAAAATCAAGTTTGCTTTTACAAACTTGCAATTGAATTTATTTCAAACCACAAAAATTTTATGCTTTGCTCGAGGTTTGAACTTATAATTTTCATTTATCAAACCAAATGCGTTGTCTTTCAATTTTTTAATTTCAATCAAATATTTAACTTCCAATTACTTTTATAAATTTTTCCAAATCCAAATTTAATAATCTCAAAAAATCCAACGATTTGCTCACCAAATAAATCAATTTTAATTAAATAAAAAAAAATCTTCACGATCAAATCCGACCAAAATATTTTTAAAATAAATTCGATCAATATTTAAATCTCAAAATTTAAAAATTCGCATTGCAAAATATTCATCTAATTACAGGGCTTACAAAAGCTCTCTAAAATGATCACCAACATTCGATTCCTAAAACTTTGGCCACCTAATTCAAATTTTGAAATTATAAAAATATTTACAATTCATAACCGAAGCGGCTAAAATTATTTCGTAACACGACAATATATAAATTAATAACTCTTGAAATTAATATTATGTTGATTGCAGTAGAGTAGGAGTGAGGGGAGCATGTTTTTTTCAATATAAAATTTGTAGTAATTAGGGATAGAAAAAAGCGTATGCCAGTTTCGGCGATTCCAATTCGGCACTGGCATTTCGGCGATTGCGATTCGGCGACGGGAGATATACTTCAGGTTTATTTAATTTATTTTTTTTTAATTTTAAAATCTAAACTAAAAAACTTTAGTACGGACGCCTATGGCTTTTTGAACTTGTACCGTTGATTGAAGAATCAATCAACGCTTGTACTTAAAAATCTGTCGTTAAAAGTTGGTTATCTCCCTTAAGTTGATCCCTTCTTTTGTTTTTGCTCCTTTTCAATAATATTTATTGTATTAATATTTTCTTGATTTTCTTTATTCAGTACAATTTAGCCTTTTCAATTAAATAATTTTTTTATATTTTTAATAAATTTCCCGTCGCCGATTCGCCTCTGTCGAATTGGAATCGCCGAAACTAGCATAGCCGAATTGACCGTCGCCCAATATACCAAGCCGAATCGCCTTCGCCGAAACGACGTGTACCGAAGTGGTCAATGCTTACGAGCATAAGGGGGGAAGAGTACTCCAGAGGCTCTCTTTACACCACGCCACTGATCTAAAACTTTTAATTTCTATTGTTTACCTACTTCTTTTGCTACCAAGTTTGCTTCAATATTGGAAACATTCTTTGCTATGTATGTGGTGTGAATGTGAGTTTCGGGCGGATAGGCCCATTGAAAAATCGTAAAATGTGAATGTTTCACTCTAAATTCTGGTTAATTGTGGGTTGGAAGAAAAAATTGTTAGCGAGCTAAATCTGGTCTGAAACTATAGAAAAGTTAAAATTAAATCTAGCTTTCCTTAATCCTTACCGATGTAGACACTTTAAATTCGATATTAAATGTTGAAGTGTCCCTAAAGAGGATTTTTCCGCATTCTCCACATGGCCAGCCTGTTTCTGCTTATTGTAATCTTTCAGAACAGGGTTATCGAACCCGTTAAAATTTTGGTTAAGCTGAATTGAATCCAACCTGTAAATTAGTAGGCTAATTTCAATTTATTGATTATTTTTTGTTTTATTTCCAAATAATTCTTTATCATTTTAGTGGATTATGCTTATCTGATGATATCTAATAAGATTGAAACAATTGTAATCAACTATCTTTTTTATTTTCAATATTTCATTTTATTTTATTTCCTTATACAAATTTATTTTATTTTATAAATTTAGGACTTAGCATTGTCGAGGTTTCATGGATATTAAATTGATAACCGAAAACGTAAGAATGCGAAATTTAAACTGTTAATTTTAGACCTTAAACATACACCGAATACCTCAACGCGATTAAAATGTTATCTGGTTTTGTTAAATAAAAGACAAATAATGCTGTTTATTTAAAAATTTCATATTCATAAAGCTGAGTTCATTTAACTTATCAATGTAAACATGACCATGACTACTTCAATTGAATCATCTCAATCTATAATTAACAATAAAAGAAAAATGACTAAATTGTTGTCTGCATATTAATGTTACTCATAAAAAATTACAATAATTAATTTAAATCACCTTTTTATTGCGAAATTATGCAAAAATTTCGTTTGATTTAAAATCGTTTACCTTTGCACGTTTAACGGTACATTTTAAATTTTACAAATTTATTTAACAACCTTATACATCTGGAAATGCACGAGTTTGGCGTACTGCGGCGCGGTCAAAAATAATAAAAAATTAATTTAATTAAGAGGCGAAAACCCTCAGGACTCTCGTGACGTACACCACTGGCTAAAAATTATTTTATGTTCTATTTCTTCACCCCAAGTTACCCCACCAATTAATCGTCTAGTAGACAGGGTTGGACTGACCAAAAAAATAATAGAAAGAATCGTGGATTCGGATCTGGAATGGATTTCTTAGATGAGTCCGTGAACAGCGGTATCCTGTGATGGCATGTGAAAAAATTAAAAGACAAAGTAAGTAAAACGTATTATCAATTCCGCCTGGCATATGTTTCGGTCAAAGCCTAATTGGGTTATATTTTCTATTAGTTTCTAGATCTATTTTTTTTATCAATTAAAACTGTTTTTTTTTTTAAACAAAACTGTATAAAAAATGCGATCCCATACTTCGGCACGGTTATTCTTGTTAATAAAATTTATGCGGTGTGCATGTGATAAGATTACCTACTGGTACACCAAACCTGTTTAAAAAACTTGACAAATATGCCAAATATTTGATTTAAAATACGAAATTAAAAATTCTTTAAGAATTTTTGCGTTTTTAGTGCGAGTGAAGAAATTTACTTTTTTATTTCCCGAGATTTGCAACCAAGTTATCGATATTCTTGCTTGAATTAATTTACATAAGACTTCGAGTAAAAAATTACACTTTCACGATACCCTCGAATAGGTAACAAACTTACTCTGTCAGAGATTTATTTCTTTGTACAAAATCAAATCAGATTACTTCCTGCTGACGAGCTCGAAAAACAATGAAACACAAAGATCAAATTTTGGTTTTTGTAAATTTTTCGAATTTTTTTTTCAATTTTAAGGGTAGATTACCTAAGTATTGCGGCCGCAGGCTACACCAGAAATTCTCGTACTCTTTGTTGTCTAAATTCAATGGTTTTCGAATTAAGACTAAATTAAGTTAAACAAATGTAGTACTATTCGAAGTTTTCCGGATAGCATAATTAATGGACTGCAACTCCAGTCATTTTACAGGAAAATCGAAAATATTAACAAAATCATAAATTTACAAAATTCAATTTTAAATTTATTTCTTTGGATGGATTGGTTTTACAAAAAAGTCAACTAGAATTTGTCGTAGACCGTTAAATTTATTCTTCGGAAATAACACTAATTTTTTAAAAAAAATTTCGTTTGAGACATTCAGGATTTAAGAAAACTTCAAAGTTTTCAACATTTTTTTACTTAATTTACTCCATAACTCGAAAGCCGTTGATTTTAGATAATAAAGGGTTAGAATCAAGTTTGTAGATAATTTCACGTTTTTCGAAAAATCTCAATTATTTATGCAAAAAAGTCGTGGTTTCAGTGCTATAGCCATTTGAAGAGTAAAGCTGAAAAAAAGATTTAAAAAATTATTTCTCTAGAGTTTGAATTTAGACAAAAACGTTTGCCACCGATTATGAGAACACCCTGTTTATATAGATTATCCTAACTCACAAAGAAGTATGTCCTAGAGTCCCCGAGATTTAACTTTACGGAATACAAAAAATAAATTTTTTAAAAATTAAAAGAATAATTTTCAAGATTTTCACCCCGTAAGATTTAAAAATAAATCTGCGATAAAATTATTATAACAATCAATAAATAATAATTATACTAAAAGTAATTATTTTTATATCCGGCGGACTACGGTTGAAAGTTTCGTATAATTCTTGATGACTTCAAAATTCGTAATCATGATTTCACGGTGTACTACTGTGCCGCGGATCACTGGTTGGGAAGCACTGTTTTAATTAGAACTCATCAAAGCAGAATGAATGAAATTTTAGGAAACCAATTTGAATGGTACGAATTCATAACGAGATATTTTCACGAACTTTTTTATCTCTTTCTATTACGCAATTTCAGTTTGCGTTTCGTGAGTTGTTTTAAAACAAAACCATTAAATAAATTGTTTCCACTCGCACGGGGGTAGATCACGTAATTGTGTCTGCAATGTTGGGTGTGGTCAGTACTTGGTAACAGCATGTATTGCTTTTGGGGTTGAAATTTTCATTTAATAAAAAAATGTTTTTAATAAAATTTGGTTCCTATAACCAGTGAACCCTGGAACATGTGGTAGATACTTGAACACTAAAACTCATTTATCGGTAAATAAATGACTTCTTTATCATACATTTTTATCGCTGGTTTTAAGTACAATAACAAGATAATTTAAAGTTGTATTGTTTCCTCGACTGCAAGTTCGTAGAGCTAATTTGTCGAAAAAAGTAAAAAACAAAAAGATTTCTGAATATACATATTTTATTACAGTACTTAGGTACAAAACACGCTTGCTTACAAATTCTTTAATATATTAAGTAATTAAATTATGAGAATTTTAATATTTTATTAATTATGCCAATAACGAGTCTTAATGAAATGTTGATCGTTAGTGGATGGTGTTTATAAAAAAACCTACCCTAATCAGTTCTTGACAGGTTCTTACTTACTACTATGAATATCAACAAAATAAAAGTCGGATAATTGCCATAACTAATAAAACCGATAGAATTTAAATGTTATGATTTCTTAAAACTTCGTAGCCAGTTAAATATATAAGGCACTCGAATTAAAGAACCATCAAGTATAAGATAGATCACCAAAATCCGGAAGAAAACCCACCGGGTGGAACCCGTACTTTTGTGGGAAACGGTGCTACCTTTTCAACCGGTTTTGTGTTTTCATCTTCTACTGCGTTACCGTTCTTTAAATCATCCTTACAACCGTCGTCGGTCACACACACTTCCTGCACCAAAACTTGCTTCGGCTGCGTTTCTTTGATTATTTTGGGACCATTGTCGTAGGTGAAGCACTCACTTATCGAAGACTTTTTGTTATTTCTGGCAAAGCGTGCACCGTCAGCATCCGCAGATGAGCCAAAGATATCGGTATGACCACCGCCTGGAGGTTTCAACACTCTGCTGGAATTACGACCCTCGATACCCACGTTCACGTTTCCGGAATTCATGCTGCGAAAAAATTAAATCTGTTTAATCAGACAAATGCAAACTCGAACAGACCGATAAAATGAATCAAATAAAAAAAACCGATATTACAAATTTACTACAAGGGTTATTAACATTAAAATTATGTTGATAACGCAAGTATTAGTCATCAATCATTATGATTAATAAATCCGCGAAATATTCAATACTCACTTTATTTTTGGTATTTCTTTTGCACAAAACTAATGATTTCACTTGAAATAGCCGATTTATTGGAAGTACAATTGTTTAAGTTACAAATAACGGATTACAGTGTCGACAGCGGTTACGAGTGCTATAGTTAATGGCGACTGGTTAGTTGTTCAAACCGTTAACCAATACAAACAAACTTTTGTGGGAACTATCAGTCGATTCGTGCTTTCAAGTTTAAGCAATGGAAGTGGCAAATTTAAAATTTGAACTTTGACCTCGCCGTTAATTACAAAACAACAGTTTTTTTTGCAAATCACATTTTAATAACGTAATTATACGAAATTGCAAATTTTTTAATTTTATTTTATTGAAGTGCATGGAGATCGTGAAAAATGTTAGTAATACAGTAATAAGTAATTGTATAAAAATAACTTTTATATCAAATTCTTTGAACTATTATTAGAGCGTTTCTGGCACATTTACTTATTGGCTTACTAAGCTAACGAGTAATATCGTTATTGTTCTTAATTTAAAAAATGTTTCACAAAAATTATTGATTATGCAGGGTCGTAGCTAGCTATATCGGCGACCGGGGCAGACTAATTAAACGGTGCATTCATTCTTAATTCTTCAAAAATCACTTTCTCTTGTGAGTAGGATGAGCATTTATAAAAAAAAAAATTAACATTTTGATTGACTGAATAATTCTCTAATAGCTTTAAAACAATTTGAAGTGCTGAAGAAACGAACCTATATTTAAGGGATTATTTTAAACATAACATTTTTTTGGGTAGATAAATTGTTTATACTTTTAAAAATATTTTCGAAGTTATACCAATTAAAAGTGAGCGCGGCAGAGAGTCGACTCGAAACTCAAGTGATTGGACCGGCACTACCGGTTCTGGAAGCTAAAAGTAACTTATATGAAGTTAGAACTAGTTTAGACTCGCTGAACATTCAACTTCACACAACTCGAGCAGGAGCACCACAACCATGTTTTGAAAATGTTAGAAACCCCATAGATCGAACGTCTTCATGTTCCAAAAACGGAGACTCTTTTTCTTTTTTTTTGTTTGCGGTGGGAGTGGAGAAATCTTCAATAAAACACCACACAGATGTTTTGGGTGGCAGTGTCACATTTTTACTGACTAAAACCCCACTTTATGGAGGCACTGGGAATTGCTATCGTATTATTTCCGCACGCCTCCTGCCCATTATGCTTCCGCTCTTTCGAGGTTTTGTTCTTCTTGTTCGTCCTGTGCTTTGGCATTGGTTGAAAGCATCTCAACCAGCATCCTCTCTATGGTCTTCCATTGCTCCTCGCTACCTAGCATCAATTCCACGATGCTATCTGGCTGAAGTTCTGTCCCCAACTGCGTTTGGGCAGTGTGTCTCAGGGTTGCCCATCTGGCGCAGTGAAAGATGGTGTGCTTTGCGTCGTCTACCTCTCCGCAAAACAAGCAGTAGCTCGCTGGAATCGATGCAGGTAGTCACGGAAGCATCCGTGTCCGCTCAGGGCCTGAGTGACTTCGAAGGTAAGTTCTCGTATAGGAGGTCATTAGCCGATTTATATTTGGCATCTCGCAGCTCTTCCTTTAGGTGAATTGGCAGAAGGGACGCCAAAACCAGAACTGCGTTGGTTAAAATGGTCCTATACGCTCGACAAACTCTCAGGGTACTTTTCGGATACCCTAGAATACCGCTTGCAAGTATCTATCGGGGTTACCTTAGACAACCGCCTCCAATGGTCATCCCACATCTCAAAGGTCACCAACCGTGCAAAGCTCTGACCGATGCTTTGCCAGAAGAGCAAGATGTCACCCTTCAATAAGATTTGCATCTACAAGGCCATCATCCGGTCTACCATGATCTACGCAGTTCCAGTCTGGCGTACGGCAAACCCCAATCTCATCAAGAAGATCTAGGTAATTTAAAACAAGAGCCTCCGAGCCGTTTTCGTCATCAACAGAAAACTCCATGCCAACGGAAACCTCGAAACGATCAAAGAACACATCCGTAAGTTATCGAAAAATCTCTATCACAATTCTCAATTTTCAGAAAACCGGCTCGTACTCCAATTGGCTAATACCTGCGAGGCAAAAACTTAGGTCATCGTCGACTCAAGGTCATTCTCCTACCGACTTCCACTCAGAATTCTCTCGCCGACAGCAAGTAACCCTTTCTTTTTTAACCACTTCCACCACATCATCACCTAGCACCAGTACACCAGCTAAAAAATTAAAGAGCTGTGAAACCGTTGTTTGTTAGACCTTCACATCACACACGAAAAACACAACGACTAGGGCAATGTGGGTCTACAGAAGAATGATAGGAAAATCGTGGGGACTAAAACAAAGAATAGCTAACGTATGTCAAGAAAATGGGTAGTAGTATCACAATGCTAAACAAACTGCAAAGAATTACCTGCCTAGCAGTAGCATGGCTAATGGCAACAACGCCCACCGCAGCCACGGAGGCGCTTCCAAGACTTCCTCCACTACAATTGGTGATAGAAATAGAGGGCCTATTGGCAGCATACAAGCTAACAATAAATGTTCGTGGTGGAGTGCCTCATAAAGTGAGTCACTCAGAGTAACAATTTGTTATGTATGTAATTAGACAGAACCAGCACTGTAAAGATGAGCTCAAAAACATTTTAGGTTCTCATACCTGAGAGGGGAAAGAGGTACCAAATAGAATCTAGAGGCTGGATATGATACCATCTGGTACAAAGATGAGTTCAAAACGGAAATAAGCAACGGTGCAGGAATGCGTTCAGATTAAACCTGGGCTGCCACGCTACTGTTTTCCAGCCAGAAATAACTGCAATAATAGCCCGTGCAGAGGAAATGCTGCAGCGGGCTTGTGGAAATAAGCAGATTTGTTCATGTCAGATAGCACTGCAAGAAGTGGAAGCACAATCCAAAGTTGTAAAACACTGTCTCCATGGGCTAATGGCACAACGAAACAGCTTAACCCTGAGGTGGGTTGCAACAAAAATGCAGATGACCTCTACAAGGCAAAACGACATTTAGTAGGACCAGAACCAACCCCAACCAATCCCTCACGGATAGCATACTTGACCGCAAAAGAGAGTATCAAGAAACTACTAAGCAAACAGCATCTTGCGTATTGGAAGGACCTCCTGGAATTAAGACAATCGAGAATGTTCATTGGTGGGCTCTCCAACAACAAAAGAAAACACGAAATGCTCAAGCTGAGAAGACCACAGCTAAGGAAAACAGTAGGATTACTTACAAGACACTGCTATCTAAACAGACACCTGAAGATCGTTAGGGATGAGGAGGGGAGAGGAGGAAAAAACTCTCCACCACATACTATGTGTATGTTCAGACCTAGCTTTGAAGAAGCTAAGATGTCTTGGTTTTCCATATCCAACAACCAAGGACATAACCCAAGTACCCATCAGCTCTGTCTTCTTCT
The DNA here is from genome assembly GCA_911387805.1 of Cantharis rustica. NCBI lineage: Eukaryota > Metazoa > Arthropoda > Insecta > Coleoptera > Cantharidae > Cantharis > Cantharis rustica. The sequence continues at coordinate 16,929,077 of OU426883.1, forward strand.
TCTTTAGCCGCTATTTGTCTACTCCTGAACATAGACCTCTCATTTTTCTCTTTAATTAAGGATTTTTAAAGGAGGTTAAAACGCAGTTAAAACGCCGAGCTTGCCGAGTTTATAGCCCATAGATCGAACTTGGGTTTTAGATTACAACAGTGCAGTTGGCGCGATCAAGAATCGAACCGCGGTCTCCCGCTCCGTAGCATGTCGACTCAAGCCTTACACCACACTGTTGTGTTTCTATATTTAATTTTATTGAAAAAACTGAGCTGATAGAGTAAAACTTGGAACGCGGAGTACAATTAGCTTAGAGCTTCAGTGCAAATGGCTCTAGAACCACAAGCCGTTCAGCAATAATAATATCGAGAACTTGGATTCTCAACGAATATCTATCTATAGCTAATATGAAAGTCAACAGGAGACTAGGAAATTCAAAACAGTTGCTCAAAAGGAGTCGGAGAACATCGCGACAACAATAGAAGACTTCATGTACGGTCCAGGAATCTGATGTATAAGATATCTCAAGATCTACTTAACAGCACGCCCCTGTCTTAAGCTCACTCAAGAACATAGCCCTCTTCTTTTGCAAGTTGCCACCGCTGATTTTTTATTCCTATTGGTATTTTTAAATCACTGGTTGCTACATATTTTTCTTCACCGCTAAGGTGGAGTATAAGGAACCTCTTGTTTTCGAACAGGAATGGCTATTGCTATAGATGCAGTGGCGTAACACCGAGGTGGTTGCAGAAAATATATTATTTTCACATGCACATTATTTTTAAAATCTACATAATATGAATAAAGTTTAAAGCTCCATCAGTTGAATATTTAAACCCGGAAGACATAAATGAATTTAGTCTTTTTTTGAATATTTTTAAATGTGATTTGTTTATTCATAAAATATTTAAAGATTTATCAACGTACTTATTTCGTTATGTTGTCGGCATTCCCAGAGTTTTTAGCTAGGAATATAATAATTTATTGCTATGAGTTTTATTATTATTTTTATTAGCATGATGAAAATATTTAAAATATGAATGCAATTAATGTAAGATATAAATTATTAAACCATCAATAAATTTTATTACTTTCATAACTTTCGGATTTTTAATTTTATAATTAAACTAGGAAGTAACGGCCACATTGACCGTGAATTATTTGGAAAATCATTTCGGTGCGGGATGGAGAAAATGCACCTACAATTTTTTTACTGTAAGTATTTTTATAAAAAAAATAAAACATCGCAACAAAAACATGAGAATTTTGCCATTTGAATATAAAATATGCACGGTAACTTGACAGTGACGGCGCTAGAATTTTTACAGGGTGGGTAAACATGGGCAAATTTAATACACTTCATAGTAATATGGAGTGACAAGAAAACCATTTTTTAAAATCTAATTAAATAATTAAAATCTTAAGCTAATATTTTACTAAAATGACGGAAAACTGTCTGTCGTTTTTGACGCAAATAAAATAATTAATGAATTCGCCTCAAAAAAAGTAAAAAAGGGTAATTTATAATTTGTTTTTTTAGTTTTATGTTTCAATGAATTAAGTAGCGACTATTTCAATTTAAAAACCCCTGCACATTGGCGTAGCGAGATTTGAAAGGTAGAATATTTCTTTAAAAATGTAAATTTTGTAACAAGAAAGAGTGCATATAAATATAAATACTGGCCCCAAACTAGGGGCTGAAGAAAAGCACTAAAGACACTCGTCTTCTATTAAATAGTTGCCCGTATGTGACGCGCCTTAGTAGATTAACTATTAACAAAAATTAAATGTCTTGTATTTTTTTGTACTTTCAATTACAATAGTGTAGCTGAAATAACTATAAAAATATCACCAAGGCCTGCCGATGCAGGTGTTGTTACATGATTTACATGTATGCAAGGATATACTAGGTGACCAGCCAAGGAATCAAACATGGGATATTGATTTTTTCTAAATTCTTGCTTCCCATTATAACAGATAAGAATGAGAAAGGTATCAAATTAAAGAGATTTTTATTCTGCGTCTAAAGATACCAAACACTTGATATTTTATTCTTTAATTTTTGTTAAAACTCAATATTAAAATCTTTGTTAGTTTCTGTTAGAAAGTTTTGGTTCATGGTATAGCTTTTTACTTTTCTTACTTCATGTTTTCCTATTGTAGTTATTACATTACAAATAAAAAAAACATAATTTGAATACTATTTTATTATGACAAGTTTACTAATATTAAAAGTTAAAAGTAGGTAGTTTTACTTAGCCCACAAAACTCAAAAACAAGATTATATTAAAATAATCAAACCTAACAAATGTTAAAATAATAAATTTAATAATAAACATAATATTTAAAGAACACTAAAATGACAATAATTCACATTTAACAGGGTTGAGTGTTTTAGTGTTCTTTAAATATTATGTTTCTGTGTAGCATGTATTCTTTACTTAACAGTTAAAATTTATTATTTTAACATTTGTTAGGTTTGATTATTTTAACATCACATACTACTAAATACCACAAAAATACTTAAAAAATTCTAAAACTTGTTTAAGTTATTTTCTATTTAAAATTATATTAATTAAATATTAAAAAAGTAAAAAAAAACGGAAATAACTAAATGATAGTTATAATCATAACAAGTATTCGAATAACCCCCCATTCTGCACTGAATAGTAACCCAATCTATTATAAAATGATTTTCTTACATTTTCTAGCTGCCTAGCAGTAATTTGATTGCATTCACAATTGCAACCCACAAGATAAAGTCACACGGTGCCAGATCATGAGATCTGGCTGGCAAGTTTATAGCACCACCACGACCAATCCATGGATTTGGATATGCCTGGTGTAAATAATCTTTAACATTTGCTCCAAAATGTGTTGGACAACCGTCTTGCTGAAACCAGACCTCATGGTTTTCGAGAGCTACTTCGTCTAACGCAGGTCTATATTATTTATAAGATCTAAATACATCTCTGAATTTACATTTCTAATTATTTCAAATGGACCAACGATATGGTTATTATAAATGCCAGCCCAAATGTTAATTTTTTGGAGAAACTGCGAGCCGGTCATCAAACTTAATCTAAGATTTTGAACAGCCCAATAGTGATGGTTTTGCACATTTGGTTCATTGTTTAATGTAAATGTACATTCGTCTGTAGAACATATTCGTTTAAAAAAGTTTCGATCTCTGTTCGCAAGTTCTTGAAGTTTCTCAACCAAAAACAGTCCCATTCCGATGAAAAATTTTAGAAAATAACTTCGCCATCGGAAAGTTTTGAAAAATTTTTCGTCAAGAAAGTTGTATTTTCCAATTTTTCCCTCGGCTCGGGGCTGTTACTGTCAAGTATAACCCTCATGCTGTGCATTCGGGATATACTTGTTCAAATAGCCCTCCAAAGAGGTAAATTTACCGGAGCTTTTGGCGTTCGGAAAATATTGATTATCAAATTTCCCTCAGCCTTCGGCTTCGTGAAATCAAAAGCTCCTGAAATTTACTTCGTCCGTCAGAGCTGTTATCTCCAACATTACACTCCGCAGCTATGGATCTAATGCTTGCATTGGGATGTGCAGATATTAAACCTAATATAGCTTCTTCCAATTCACAGTTGCTGTTTTTCTAATTTACTATTTAAAAAACGATATAAGACAACTTCAATTAATAATTTTGGTTAATACCTGTGTTTAAATGTGTCCAAGTATTACCAGATTCTTCAAATCGAAGTATTATATTATAGAAGTCGAAGTATTACCAGTTTCTTCAAATTTCATAATTAAACTACGTATGGCCGATATTGATGGAATATGGCTAGTATTGAATTTAACTGAAAATAAGTCACAGACTTGGCGTAAACTATTACCAGCATAATACAATTTTACCATGAAAACTTTTTTTTCGACAGAGTACATTATTAACCAAATTAATTATAATTTGTCAAAGTATAACTTCTTGTTAAATATTTAGCTTATAAACAAAATCAATATCAATACGGAAAATACGACATAATGCAGCAACCAAGCTTGCTAATCATTTTTTAAAAGCTGTATTTCTTAATGTTACTATTGAGTTTTTAACAATAATTAAAGAATAAAATATCAAGTGTTTGGTATCTTTAGACGCAGAATAAAAATATCTGATACTTTTTTTTAGAAAAAATCAATATCCGATGTTAATTCCCTATGTTCGGTTCCTTGGCCGGTCACCCGGTATAGTGTGCTCTATTTAACATTTTATTATGGATTTAGATAGTTTATTAGAGCTCGTACCAAGTAGAAATAAAATCGTCAATCATCTTAGGCCATGCCTCCAAGTAGTTAAAGATCATTAAGTCATTCAGTAGCGACCGCGGCATCTTGCAATATGTTACGAATTGTTTAAAAATAATGTTACCAACTATTATGATTTTCATTAGTTTTAAAACACCTCTTAAAAAAGTTAAACTTGTAGAAGTGTAGTATTCTATTAGAGAAAAAGTTAACATCAATTTCTAGTAATATCACAAATTTTAAGTAATATGTATTTTATTTATCGCAAAATTTGGACATACTAAGTATGTTCAATACATCACACATATAAATAATTATCACAATATAATCACATCACATATAGTAGTAGTGTAATCTCAGATTTAATAAAGGAGTACAGAAGCTAAATTGATGCTTTGTTACATCTCTAACAGTGAGCTTTTATAAAAATAAATTTCACATCTGGGTGGTATTAAATATAGTTAACATGTGACTAACTTATTAAGTAGTAATATAATAGCATTTTATCTATGTATGATAAAATATATACGATATATATATTTCATATAATAGCATTAGTCAATTCGTTTCCAGGCCCAATCAAACATGCACAAGAGAATCAACAATTTTTGTTGATTTTGCAGATTAGATCCGCTGTAATTGAACATAGACAAAAGTTATAAACTGATTCTCGAGTTCTCTATGTTACAAACCAGTTCAAGTTATCATTTTTTATTGATTTATATCTAGTTTATAACCAATACTTGGTTTATAGCTAATCCCGTAATCAATAAAGCATACCTAGATTATTTTATTCTCCATTAGCAAGTTAATATGCCAAAACAACAAAATTTGCCCTCTCCCTGTATGGTTAACCATGAAATTTTATTTAAATTTTACATTAAAAGCTGACAAGTATTGTCACAATTTATTATTGGCATCCCATGGAAGGCACTGTTATCAACAAAATTAACCCAAAGATCCTGGGTAAGTACTTACGAGTTTTGAGATCATTAAATACAGATCCTACGAGCCTGGCAAACATAATCCAACGATTCTCATACAAACAATATTGTTAATAAATATAAAATTTTCAAAGGAGATTATAAATGCTCTAAATAGTCTAACCTATATAAATAAGAATTTTGAGCAAAAATTTTATTAAAAGAGTTAATACGAAGTCAATCTAAACTTAAAGTAGTAAAATTTAAAATTTACCCAAAAAATATTGTATATACTACATACGTATATTTAGGCCCTACGACTAGACAATTTATTGATGTGTATTAAAGTAATACTAAATTGGTAATCATAAATTAAAAATGTAATTGACCTCATATCAAAACGTACTCATAAAACTAACACAAACCATAGAATATTAAAACTAACATTAAAAAATAAAAGAAAAATATTGCACAATTAATGCTCAAAAATGCGTTTTAAAATTTTATAATTTAATAAAAGGACGATAAAACTATTTGGCTGAGTAAATTTGGCTCACTTACAGCAAGAGTTACCAAGTGAAACTTTACATTGGAAATACTAGGTATTTAAATCGTTTTGAAAAATAATATCTATAAAAATCTCAGGTTTCAATTAGTTTTTTACATATTAATACAAAACTATTGCAGTCTTTATTAAGTGCTTTGAAAGAAATATTTAAGACTTAAATCTCAGGATCTATATCAACATGACGTGTTTTTATATAAACATATGGAATCCCAAATTCAAAATCATTACGAGGCCAATACCTTAAAACAGCTTTCTTTTCTGGCTTTTCTTCTTTAACAGAAAAGTATGCAAAGAGTACGCAGGCTGTATAGGAAGCAATAAATATAAAAATGTGCCACAATCCATGGAGATATGGAAAATTGATATAGGTCCAGGCGTCACATAGAAGTCGATCATTGATCCAGCAAAACACGGCTAGGAACCATACAGATGCACAGCGAACTCCCAATCGGTATACTCGTATATTTTTAACTCTATCAACAAATATTTTATGTTAAAATAAATTTAAAACTTAAATAATTAGTACAAAATTGTACCAAGTACTAAAAGCAGTAGTTCACCGTCTCAAAACAAGAGCAAAGATGCAAATTTGAATGAAAAAAAAAAAAAAAAAAGGTGGTTTAAATCATTGAACTTTTGCAGTTCCGCTTTTGTTAAAAACAAAATAGCGATCTCGGTTGAGAGGCCTTTATACAGAGTATCCACTATCAATGTCGAACATAGGAAATTAACATTGATTTTAATTGTTTGGTAGATTCCTGCTTGCCAATTCAACCTACGGAAATTTTTTTAGTATCTATGGAACGAGAAAATTATTGTGCATCTTATGATACTAAAATAAATTTTTTTCATCGATATTTTATTAAAAAATGTTAATTTAAAAAATTCATATTTTTATAAACAAGTTACCATGGTTTTTCAAAAAAGTTGACAGAATTAATATTTTCAAAATTAATGATAATTTTAAAAAGATAAGTAAGTTTTAACCTTGAAAACTCTCTCTTTGTTTGAATAATTATACATTTTATAATAAATCAAGAAATTACACATTTATTATCAACTTTTTGAAAACATGCTAACTTGTTTTTAAAAACATCAAATTTTTAAATTAATATTTTATAATAAATATCAATGAAAACAAATTAATTTTGGTATCATATGATGTACAATAATTTTCTCGTTCCATAGATACCAAAAAAATTTCCGTAGGTTGAATTGGCGAGCAGAAATCTACAAAAAAATTGAAATCAATGTTAATTCCCTATGTTCGACGTTGATAGTGAACACCCGGTATAAATTTGTACCAATTTTACTTCAGGAATCATTAAGTGCATGATCTAGTCGAAAAGTTTATTAACTTACAGAATTCCATAGCGGGCATGGATATTTTGCTAGTAGGTAGGTAGGCCAGCAGAGAATTATTTAAATTGCCTTCATTTTTAATACAAATCTAATCCTTGGTGAGTGGCACTCAAAAAGTTTTATTATCATTTATCTATGCTAATAATTGTTGATTTGCTGATTAGATGCATTTTTGAACTATCATTATGCATATATTGCAAATAATTACAAAACTTGAGATTAATCAATATAAGTAGCACTTACAGATATCACAGGATTTTGAGTGCATCTCTAGAATTCAGTAAAAATTAAGCAGAAAAGTTATTCAAATTTTTTGGAGGGGTTAAAGCGGTTATTGATGTTTTTGAGTACATTTTCTTCAAATTGAAATTTTCAGGGAGAATATAATATAAACACCAGAAAGAATAACATTTTAGAACTTGGAAAATAACATTATTTTAATCCAATCCAATTGTAATCCATCCCAATACATGAAAAACAGTGTAATTGATTCAGGAAATAGAGATAAGATTAAAAATTTTGATTTAATAAATGGGTACGCAAATCGTAGTGATAACTCAAACAAAAGAAAGCTTTTAAAAATACAAGTTTTTATATCGGATTGTGAGTTGCCGATAGAGTGTATTTGATTTTTAAATTGAACTAGAATAGTTATATAAGAACGTGGAGTAAATTTTAAAATTGTTCCATTTTTGGAAAATAAATTCTCATAAACTGCATCTTAATAACTCTTCTAGTTCCCGATACACTATTAAGCATAATAATATTCTTTTTCTACTATTAAGCATGCTTTTTTCTAAAAGTTTTACTTTACGATATCACAATAGATATGGTGCCCTTTAATTTTTAAGAAATCAAGTTGAAAGAGGGCGATTGTAATTAATTAAAAATCCTATGAGGGGATGCTTTTGAATAATTTAATAAAACTATCCATTCTGTTAATATTAAATGAAATTTGTAAATATTTTTAATTATTCAAGAAATTGACGCAATATAAATTATACACATAACATTGAGATTATAAATTAAGAAAATCATATTTTAAAGTCATGGACGTTTTATGTTTATTAGTTGCCAAAGAAGGTTTAAAAAATTAGTCTATCAATGTTGACGACCTCACAGGTAGTGAATTTTAAATTTTGAATTTGAATATTTTTACTTGTTTGTTTTTGTATGAAAGAATAAAACATAAAAATTTAAATTTTGATGATTTAAATGTTATAGACTGGAAAATAGTAGTTCACCTTGTAGGAGTATTCAACTTGGGTACATAATAATCAATAAAAATAAATACATTTTTAATTGCTCACCTCTTCAACTCGTAAAAAAGTAACACCACCGATGGAATACCAAGTGTCATAAGAGCGAAAGCGTTAATTGCCGGATGAATTATTGCCAATCCAGTTCCAATTATACCTAAAAGTATTGCAGCAATGCTAAATCGTTTTCTAAAAAAAAAAAATTTAGAAGTTGACCCAAGTATTAAACATTGTTTTACCTGTCGTTATGTATAAATGTGGGAAATAATCTTCTGGGGAAAAAAATAGAAAATGCAGCAAAAAAAACCCATAAAATGGATAACTCGTCTAAAAGTTGACCAATCAAACTTAATGTTGCATGAAAATAAGCAGAACTTAATCCGACAACAATCAACAACCCCCAAACAACATGGATACCCTTGTTAACAAATTTGCCATATCCTTGAAATAGGTGAATTAATAAAGGCGGTAATACCAAAAACAATATATTGCTAAACTATAAAATTTTGCATTAGAATATCATATAAAAAAGAAAGAAAAAAACTCAACTGTATTCACAAATTCTGCAATTACTGGTGAAAAGGTGTAATTGTCTTCGCACCAATCCACTGGAGAACTTCCAGGTTGGAGAGTGGCCCACATCGCTCTAGAATTGATAAACATCAAATACTAAAATTTAGCATGAACAGTCGGTGGCCAAATTAAAATGATAAGATTGTTAGTAAAACATAAATTAAATCAAGTACAACTAAACTTATAGTTATCATTTCCTTATTAAGTAATCACAAAATATTTTAATATTTATTTTATTTTATAAATCATTTCATCATAAAAGGTCAAATTAAAATAGACTTACTTGGCTAGGCTCTATACCATGCACCCACTATCAAGTTGTACAATGTAAAATATGAAAACAATGAAATTAAAAAAATTAATTACCGACGTTTAAGTTGGATAAAAATTTTAAGTACCAACAACTATCACGTTTCATTGGCGAATGGAGTGCGACTAAAAAAATTAATAAACAAAACATAAATTATGCTTGTATCTTTTTTATATTTAGTTTACCAAGGCTGTTGATAATACATATTTTTAAGGTCAAAATTGCAAATTAGTAGGTTTCCCAACGTTTTTGTTTAAATAATCAAAAACAGCAACAATATAAAAAAATGCAAATAATTGTAAATCAGGTGTTTTGGAGTTATGTACCAAAAAATTATTGATTTCTGGAATAGAGGAACTCAATAAGGATTTTTAAAGATTTTAATTATGCAGTAAGATATGAGCTTGAAAGATTACCAATAAAAAATATTTTAAGATATAAATATTTCAAGCGCACTCCATAAAAAATTCGAAGGTCTAAATCCTTGTTGCACGAGGTAAAAATTTTTTTAAGGCAGACAGTAAAACTGATTACGAAATTGAAAAATTTGTAGATTAAAAAAAATGTACAGAGCAATCAGGTTTAAAAAACTAACAAACTAGTATTTTAAATTTAGTTTAGTTTCTACTCTGTCTCTTAATTTCAATAATTTTGATTAAAATTTACAGAACTTTACACGAAATGATTACCTAACAAACATTATTTACTTTAGTAATACAGAGTGGTCAGTAGAAACCAAAAATTAAAAAAAAACCCACGAATTAAATTGAATTTCATTACGTTTGCTTTGCTTGTTAATTTTTAATTTATAATAGTATATTTAAAAATCCCGAAGTATGAAACTTTTCTTACACGAAATTGTCGTAAAATTTACAAATCAGTTATACATTGAAATATGAAATTTGAATTTGCCATTTTAACACCAAGCTGTCATCCACAATTGTTTTTCACCCAAAAAAAATAAGTAAAAACATCAAAAGTGAGAGTTAAAGGTTGATTTGGTTTTACAATTCAAATTTCAACTTAAAAAATATAACGTAAGTCTAAACTAAATTTTTTCATATTTTACACCGTTTTATATAAAATACAATAAAAATAAATAAAATAAAAGAATTATGCATAACATATTTTTGTTGTATCGAAACATTACTGTGCAATAATGGTTACGTTTGTTTGATATATCATAACGTTTGATAATTTCTTACATATTAGAGTAATAAAAAACATTTTTATCGCAAAAAATCGATAAGTGAGGTTAAGTTTGACGTCAAAACCCCATTAAGTTGGAAATAATTACTCCATAAACATATTAGTGGAAGGCAACATTGCTAGTTCACACTTATTCGTTACAAACTAATATAATTTAAACAAGAAGAACAGAAAAGTAGCTGTTTGTTGATTTGCCCAATAGAATCAAAGCAAAAAAAGTAAATATTGAGAGTGGCAAGCAACCGAGGATAACATTCATTAGTAATCCTCGATGTTAATAACTAATTGTTTAAATTTCAGTGAGGTAAATAAAATAGTTGACAAATTATTTGATGTTGATTAAATCAAAGTTTAAAGTTCTAGAGAACTCCTAGTTCAAAATTTCAGCAATCAACAACATAAATTCTGTATATATACAATACCCTCCTACTCAAATGGGATGGTCGATGATCAAACAATGGTAATAGAAGCCCAGTGAAGCTCAAATAGCAATTTTAGTTAAAATTTTGAATTGGGAGTTATGGGGGGGGGGGGAGAGGACGAAATATGTATTTTAATTTTTGCTTCCTTTTTAAATTCCAAAAGAATATTTTGATTTATGTAATTTTCAGATAAAAAAAAACGGAAATGGATATAAATAAAATAAAAAATGGAAATCATCAATTAAACTCCTTGTGCAATATTTCAATTTTATCTTGGGTTATCAATATAAATAATATCATAATAAAAAGCATTCCTGGTATTACAGGAAGTTTTCTGGAAACGGTCTACGATATACTTACACTTAAATCATTACTTCGAGAGAAAAGTGCTAGAATACTTAAATCTGCCCTCACCATAATAGTAGAAAACTTAGTTCAATATAAAATGAACTGGGTGAAAACTAGAAAATCAATCATAACGACAATTGATAAGATACACAGAAAGCTTAATTGTCAACCTTGTACTGAATGTGAAAAAAAGCACTTCTTACCCCGTAATAAAACAGAAGTTGTACTGCAAGCAATCCACCATATAAAATTCTGGATAGGAAAACTTGATGGTCTTTCGAGATCAATAGAACCTTTTATGATTGCAATGTGTGGTAAATAAAAACCTCGAGTAATAAAATTAAAACTAATTTTTTGAAAATTGCAGGAGACGATTTAAAACTCTTCGAAAGCAGCGAAGCAACCTCGGATGCGAATGATATTAGGTTTCAAATACACAAACAAGCTACCCCAAGTAATGATACCATGTTTGGTATCGAAGAAATTCAAGATATGGAATTATAAATACAGTAACAAATATAACCGAATGTAAATGCCACTATTAACCTTTAACAAAACTCAACAATTAATAAAATTTCTCACATTTTTCAAGCATTCACTTAAAATTCTAAAATAAAAAATGTTAGAACAAAGAAAACAGTCAAAATTACGTACCACTCACTTTTAGATGTGTTACTCACACTACGTAATGAAACTTTTTACATGTTTTGCAAAATACAAAGTGGGATTTCAATGTTTAAAAAAATATTACTTGACAGCTGATTTTGACACTCGCCACTTTTCACCACTCATTTGTAAGTTGAAAAATCTTCTGAGTATTGCGACCTCTATTAGAAACATTTAGTAGAATTCTACATTTTACAAACCAATTTGCAATAGATGGCTCAGCTGATAATAAAAAGTTTAAAATTAAATTTCAAAACATAGTCGACATAAATTTTGTAAATTTACAAAACTTACCAGTGGCGGATCTAGTTCTTTCAGGGCCCAAGGCTTATTATAATATGCGACTTCTAGCTTAAATTTTTTTTCCACTAATGAACTTTTCATAAATACGTGAATTGTTTTGTTATTTTATTGAGTGAGTTAAACCTTCTTTGTACTTTTATTGTGTATATTAAAAGTTTTAATTTCAGTTTTAACATCAGAATCCAGTTGTAACCGAATAATCTAAATTTTTAAATAAAATATTGCATTCTTCAACATCTACTGTCTATTACATCACATGTCTGCATATGTAATGTCAGCACCCCCCTTCCCTTCATTTCGGAGGAAGAGTTCGAGTTCATCATTGGCGCACCCTTTGAAGAGTGACTGAGTAGAGGGTGCTAGACCACAAGTACATTCTCTCAGTATGGAAGCTTAAAACATCTTTCCGACAATCCAGTCCATTAGGTACCTACAAGAACTGGCTGTCCCACAAACTAGACAAAGGAAAATTGTTAGAAGCCTTCACAGTGGAGGTGGAGGCAGTGGAGTGAAAAGAGCATCCGATGCTGACATACCAAGAAGGAGAGTGATGGAATACAAACCTATCTATTGGTAAACCCCGGAAATCTCGGCAATAAGAAAGATCACCATCAGCTCCGAAGGAAATCCCAAAGGACGTGAAACACTTTCTTGTACGAAGAGGTCCTCAGCGAGTATCGCCGGGCTAAGAGAGAACTTGCACAACAGATCAAGAAAAACAAGAAAAGATGCTGGGAAGAACTACTGGACTTCCTCAACGAAGATCCCTGCAACAGGGCATATAAGATTGTGAGAAGCAAGCTAAGGAGATGCGATGAGGCGCTGCTCTTGGATTCACACCATCTACAGTTCAAAGAGTGACGGAAGCTGTATTTCTAACTCACTTTAAGTTCGCGCATCCTAAAGAGCGTATACTCCACGGCATTGGTCCTCCTTCAAGGAAGAAGAACTTGAGCATGCTTTGTGCAATCTCTCAGTAGACAACGCTCCGGTCCAGATGGAGTGCTGGAAACGGTACCGAAAGCCATAACAACTGTTAACAATTGCAGGACCTTGGCTGCTCTCAACAACTGCGCCGAGAGAGGATTCTTTTCCAATGTGTGGAAGAGGGCGAAGCTGGTCTTGATCAGAAAAGCTAACAAATCATTGGAAGAGCTTTCCTTCTATCTGTTTGCCTGCTGGACCACTACGGGATACTTTTCGAGAAGTTAATACTCAAATGATTGAGCAAGGATATCGAGAGTAACGGCGATGAATTCGGGTTCAGAAAGGGTAGGTCTACTACAGATCTACTTAAACTCAATCTAAACTCATTACTCATTACTTATTACTACTCATTAAAATCTTAAACTCATCTACTCAAATCGTCAGGATTGAACAAGAACCATAAGCGGAACCCGCCGAATATGACGTTACGCCGAGTGTAACGCGACGTTGGATGTACGGAACGCATTTAACAGCGCGGGATGGTTATATACTGCTGCGACCTTATGCGCGCCTCTGCATATAAAATTTCTATCTCGTCTATGAGATACGTAGGTTCTCGAAAGCGAAAATTATTACAAGTAAGACAATAAAATAACTGTTGGATATTTTTATTTTTATTTGCAACTTAAAAATGTTATAAAATAGGAACAAATATTAAAAAAAGCGAAACTCACGCAAATAGCGGACCCCAGCTTTTCTGTTGAAGAAACCAAAGTTATCTTCCTTTGAAAAAAATATCGCGCACAAATAACATGCGACCTTCTTATCTTCAACTCCTTTGAACAGCTTTGTCTGCTCGATTATTTTCTCTTCCTTCTACTGCTCTCTGGATATCTTCAATCAAAAAAAAAATTATTTTTACCACCAACTCTTCTTCCACTTTAAACAATATTCTTCACACGAATAAACCTCTATTGAATCTTTTTGTATGCATCTTAGGCATCAACACGACTCCTCTCTCAATTCAATTCATAAAAATTCTTCTCAAACTTTCATCGACCGACTGCTCTGCTAATATCATCTGACTCTCCTTTTCTTTATTGATTCTTTTATCCTCTTGGATATTCTTTGCAATGTGTCTTTTTTTCATTGGTTGTACTTTAATGTCCTTTTATTTTCAAATCTAGATTTTCACATTATTTAAATTTTGGCTTTTGTCGGCATTTGGTGAGTCATGATACAAACATAAAAATAGTAAAATCAAAATCGAAAAACAAATAACTTACTAACTAGACAAACATAAAATATTAAACATACCGAAATCAAAATAAAGAACACAAAAAAACACACACTGGTAATAAAAATGTTAAAATAGAGTTTTGCTTTGTTTTGTTCCCCTAGTTGCAAATACCGTTATCTTATTGCTAAGTTCGCAATCCATTTTAATCACTTAGTGCGGACACTACAATACATATCTTTCTAGTCCTACAAGAAAGGAAAATAGACCCGTACATCTTTAACAATTTAACCAGCTATTTGGAAAACCACAGTGAGGTTTTCCTGTGGAACCTCACTAAACTTAGCTTTACTTGAAATTGCAAGCGCTTAAATTGGATTGGCAAAACTGATGTTATTAGAGAAATCCTCGGAATAAACGAGTCTAAAAAATCCAAAGAATAAACCTCAAAAAAATTAATCATCTCTACAAGTATTCGTTGCAATTCCTCTTTTGCTGACGGTATAAATTACTACTTTACTCGTCTAGTTCATGGCGTAAAGTGAAATGTTAAGGGTATTTCAGACGCTTTGGTTTCAGAGGGAGCAGATTTGTGTTCATAATCTGTAATCGACTATATTAAATAATCTGTTAGTCTCTGCGAGACCAGGGGTTTCAAAAACGTTTTTATATGGAGTTTTAAACGTATTTGGCCGGTCTTGATCGTCAAGTATTTTAGTAAGAAAAAATTATTAATTAATTTTTCACATGCACCTTGTAGATGTATAAATGTGCTTATAGAAAATTCACATCATTTTAATTTTTTTAACTTCCGGTTTATACATGTGTAAATCCATATCAGTGATGCACCTTTAAATTAAAATACAAAACAATTTTTGAAATAAAAATGAACTATGAAATGATTACCCGCATTCACTTTTGATTTAAACGCTGTAGAAGTATGTCGTCTTAAAAATTTATTCCTTCCAACCTTGTGAAAATTTTTGGATTTACGATGCAATAATTTTCACTAAATTTTCTTGAAGAAATCTCGGTTTTAATAGCAATAGTGATCAGTTTTCATTAAACAAATTTTTTTGTGAATTAAAAATTTGTGCTTGAACTTATGTTTGGTGCTCTATGCTGGAATTGAAAAAAAAACGATAAATATTGCGACAGGACTGCAGTGAGAAAGGTAACTTTGATTGAAAGTACGAATGAAAAAATATGAATAATAATAAATTTTTTCTGCTTAGGTAGGGGTCCACTTTGTGGGTTTGTCAACAATTTTTCTCAAGTGATGTAGCAGTGAATTGTTGTGGAATAAGGTGCAAACTACATTTTTCTTTAAATGTAAACTGTGTTTAAAACTGTTAAGGTAAAGAATCTGTTTGTTTTCCGATAATTACGTTAACCTTTGTTTAATAGGTGTTCGATTTAAATTGTTGATTGATTCTGATGTATCCCATATTAGGAACAACTGAAGCTAAAAAATATAAGTATTTTTTAGAAAAAGTGATAGTCTTATTTAATAAAATCAATTTGAGAACATGCTTACAAACTTTTCCATTCAGAGATCGGCGATACTGAGCGGTACTTTCCCAGTATATCTTATACGGTATATCTTCCCAGTATATCATAAATTGTATTTAAGAGAAATACATCTGTGTGAAGCATTTGATAAAAGTTTTCCGTTTGTTAATTGGTCTGTTTATTCATTTATATTCAACCAATCAGTGTTAATTAGTCTAAATCATTGAAGTTATAACCATTTGGTAGAACCATCCTATAGTTATGTATGAGAGTTGAGTTTTGCTTTGTTGAGTTGAGTTAAGGTTAATCATAAAGTACAGTGTAAAACCCTACCTTACTGGCGGATTTCCATGTGTGGTAGATGTAATAATTGCATATCTATTGAAATATTAAGCTGGAACTAAAATTACATCTCTTGTTCTTTGCGATAATTTTAGATTATATCTTCCCCACTAGAGAGGTGGAAGGTGGTATTACGAAATATGATGGGATATTATTTTAAACTTCAGGTTTTGCCGATCTGCATTCGTTGAATCACAAAGAACATAGTTTTACATTTACTATTGGCAATGTTACAGGTAAAACCAGCCTATACTAAAATTAAATTTCCTATTTTGCACACCAGTTTTTAAAGACAAGAACCATCAGTGTTTCATCTCGACTTTTTCAAATAAAAAAAAATTAAGTCGGATTATGCCATTTACAGAAAAGGCTGACGCACAACTAGTCGATGCAACGCACAAACGTAGAAAAATATATTGCAATGTCTCCAGCTGTTGAAATTTATAAAATTTTCTCAATCCAAAAACATCTTCTCGCTTGGGTACATGCATTATTAATTTAAGCAATGAGATTCTTCAATGTTTTAAATTTCTTAGTTTCGTTGTTTTTTAAAATGCTTGTTTATAAGTTTTTAATTTTGAATGTAGTAAATAAATTAGTTTTACTTTGAAATTTTTTTTTTACTTTGAAATCGCATGTGCGTCCCGCAGCTGTTGACACCTGGCCGCCTTGTTTAACTTCGTCGTTGTGAATTACCTTCATGACTGACCAAAATTATCAAAAAATCTTCAAATTTTTAATTTTTATCACTTGCACTAATTAAAACAACTTTAATAAACTTAAAATTAATTTCACTTTTTTGTTTAAATCATCAAAAATAAAATTATAATTTATCATAGCGGGAATAACGCTCCTCCGCTAGCCAAGCTGTGGCAACGCGGTCTTCTTCACCTCTCTGGAGACATCTTTCTTTTTATTTCTATTGCCAACCTTATTTACATCTAAAATCTTATGTACAGTACATTTATAAATAAATAAAATATGTTATGTACTACGTATGTACATAATATTTATATGTAACCTTATATTATTATCTCTGGTTAGTGACTCAGAATATGACATAGTTTCGTTCAAATATGTTCAAATGTTTTTTTGTAAAATTTTTATTGTTGCCCCACCTGTTGAAGATATTTTGTTATTATCACACATATATGGTATGTAATCCGAGTCCTACTGAGTAATTATAGATTTGGTTCAAATTGGTCAAGAGACTTAGTAGCGTATAGTGAACAAACACAAACAATTTTTTTCTTTTATATTTAGATTATTAAAAATTTCCATTTATTACAAAATCTAAGACTATTTTATGAAATTTCAGGAAATCTTAGTATTTTTCACAAAAAATTTTAAAGGAATTCAAAGAAAAAATTTGAAAAAATCTCTAATCTTGTAAAAGAAAATGTATTTTACAAAAATTAGCCTTGTGATTCGCCATACCTCATTAAGAGAGTAGCATGCAAAAGTAGCTCCACAAATTTAAGAATTTTCTAATGCAATTATGGTAGTTTGTGGCGTAAATTACAAATATAAACATTAAAATTTATAGACCATCCTAAAATTCGAGTAGAAAAGCCAAAAACTGTTTTTATTATGGTTGTCTCGCTTATGGGGTGTTTTTATTTTATACTCATATTTTTAGGCATAAATTCTACTGAAAAATGGTAGATCTAGTTAGATAATAAATCTCAGAGTTGCTCCAATAATTAAAAACATCCATGAAAGACCCAAAACTCGAGAATTATTGATCTAGAAGAACCCAGATCTCTGAGTACTTCAAAAAATTAAAAAATCCTAAAGGTACTCAAAACTCAAAAATTACAGATTTTTAAGTTAAATTTAGATATAATTAACCTATTCCAATTTAAAAAAAAATTATAATAAGTTGTTAGCAGGGGCGTAGTACGATAAGCGGACCCACTAGTTTTTATAGTAAATCACCAAAATTCTTGTAGAATTTAAAAGAGAACAATAAAATAAAGCGAATAAACTCTGGATGAACCTAATTGTTTTTTTTTAAATTTTGAAAATAATCGATTGTACGATGAACTTCTTGATTTTATGAAATGCCAGGACGAACTCTATATGATCTTCGTTTGATGTTGGCGGCTGGTGGTTAAAGTTTAGATGTGATTTTTATTTTGGTTAGCACTGGATCAGCACTGACTGAATCCATGGACCCTGAAAGGGAAAGGGGGTACCAATACTTTTTCTATTTTCTTTATTTCTCTATTTTTCACATAACAGTCAGCGAATAGCTCATATTGTTGACGGTGCATGTGCTCAACGAAATACCTATGTAGGTGCTGAATTTGTCAGTGAGCGGAGTCGCTCACAGTTGAATCCTAGCTGTGGTACTGCTGACAACATATTATCAATTTATTAAAACAGGATTTCATTAATTATAGCCGAATTTAAAGTAAAAACAAAGATCTGTGTCTTTCTAGATCTATCCGGACTAACACAAAATTGATCGTTCAAACTAATATTTTTGTCTCTATCACCAAAATTTTTATTTTAACAGCAAAAATATTTTATTGGGTGAATTCGGACAATTTCCGGGTGAAGAAAGCCATTTAAAATTTCTAGAAAAGGTGCGCTTATTATTTTACTATTGAATTTAATCTTTTTTTAAATTTGGTAATTTTTAACAAGAAAAGAAACCCCAAGAAGAATATCATTAAGAAGACACAAAGAATATTCGTTTTTGTAAAAGGTTGCCATGGCTACCTCATTTAACCTAAAACCACTTACGACTAACGCAGTACGCCTAATGCACTTTATGCCTAAATTTTTAAAAATAAAAGTTATAGGCAAAATAACACCTGAGAGTCAAAAAAACCCCACATACCGGCCCGAAGATTAATTTCAAAAAGTGCGCTTTGGCGCATAACTTTTATTTTGAAAAATTTAGGCATAAATGCATTAGGCGTAAAAAACTTTAGTTGTAAAACTTTTTAGGCGTAATGACAATACCTTTCCATATCCGTTCGGACATGCAAAAGTACTTTAAATAATTAACGCCCCTGTTGTTTTGTAATTTGAGTTAAACTTAAAAAGTAAAAAACACCAAAACCTCATCTCGTGAATTCGATGCGCTTGCGTATTTTAAGATTTAAAATCCATTAAAATTTCAAATCTATTGCAAGATTCAAAAAATTATTTTTGTTCGTAATTTTTGACACCGTAACTTGATTTTATAAAAATTATTAAAAAACGCTTATGGATAGCAAGCGTAATTTGACTAAACAAAACAAAGTCAGTGCATAACCAGTGGTAATATTTTTTGACGTTGAAGAAATCGTGCAAAAAAGTTCTTCGGTGAAAAAAAGTGTTTATATAATATTAATAAAAAATGTCGTCGATTACCTTATGGAATAATCCAAGACCAAATAAACCGCTCCTGGTTCTTGATATCGATCACACCATAGCTAACTATGTATATCCGGAACCCATAATTCGCAGAAAAGTTAATAGTAGAAACCATTTGCGATACTTTCTCACAAAAATATATAAATATTACGACATAGCAATTTGGTCTGCTACCCCAATGGAATTCATTTTGCAGAAGCTCGGAGCTTTGGACATGTTAAGCAACGAAGGCTTCAAATTACTTTTTGCATTGGATGATACACACATGATTCCCATTACCGCAGAGGATATTGGATGTGCTTTGGTAAATATTTTGAAATTATCGGTTACTCTTTTATCATTTACTTTGCAGGTTAAACCATTAACGGTGATTTGGGAAAACTTCGATCAATTTAATAAGAAAAACACCATCATCGTTGACGATCAGAAAGTCAATTTCTATCTGAACCCAAGGAATGGTTTACAAGTGGCACCGTATTACAAAGATAACCATTACACTGATATTGAGTTAATAAGTTTAACAAAATATCTAAAAGATCTTGCCAAGTCTAGTACTAATTTTAGTAAAGAAGATTTAACAGAGTGGAAATCTTTTGTTCCATGGTCACATAAATAAATTAATGTAGTTTAAAATTTGTTCAATAAAAAAATTAGTTGTAAAAATCGTTTTTGTAAGTAATTGGTGTGGTTAATTTTTGTGTTCACTTTTATTTGACTATGTCGCTACGTTGAAAACCAAAAGTACCGATTTAAATAAATTTTTACAACTTCTTCGTCTTGTTGTTGGAACTTGTCTTGAGGTATTTTATGAGCTAGGCTCGGAAGACGTCGGTCCGTCGTTTTGATGTGTTTTAGAGGTGGAGGAAGCAAGGCTTTGGCCGGGAGAATTGAGGTTTTCTTGTTGTCATCTACGATGTCGGCACCGCGAGGTGATTTTCCAGGCCTTCGACTATGCTTGCAATTACCTTGTCGTCAATGTTGTTGATTAGAAGCTATGCCAGCAATGCTGCGATCATTTCCGGCTTTATCGGGTTATATCTGGGTATTTTTGGAAACTTTGAACATCCCTGATAGCTTTTTGGGTGTGCTCCTGCGCAGTTTGCGCAAGTGGCTAGAGTTTCCCTGGTTTTGGCGCATGTTGTCGTTAAATGTGCCTGCGCACATTTGACGCACCTTGGTGCTACCCTGCAGTTTCTTTGCAAGTGCCCAAATTCTTGGCATCGATGGCATTGGGTCGTGTGAGGTTTGTTGTTTGGATTTTTCACCTGGACATAGATGTCTAATGTATGGTCGTCTAATTGTAAATTGTCTTGTTTGTAGCAGGTGTAAAGTTTTTCTGTTCCGCCTTCTGTTCATCCTGGAGATCGAGACATCTTTTATGCCCTGCTTTTCTATATCTTCTTTGATGTGTTCGATGTCCACATCTTGGTGTCTTTCTGTGCGAACGGCGTACGTGAAATAGCCGCCTTGGTTACCAAAAATTAGAGCCTTATTATTTTTCTTAAATACTTTTTTTTCAATTGGTAAATATTCTTTTAATAAATTGATTAGTCAAAATTTGTTAAGATGCATTGATTTTTAATACTTTCATTGACTCGAAATTTTATCTGTTATTATTAAAAAAAATTATCAGCGTGAATAAAATGAGTTTTTCATAGATTCGTAAATATAATGAAAAATTGAGATTGCTGAAGTTTACTATAAGAAGCTGAGCGATTTGGTTTTCAATTAAATTAATTATGTTCAGTGGTTGATCGAAATCAATTTTTTTAAATTAATTTTTCTTGCTACGAATTGGCGGTATCAAGTGCGATATAATTTTTCCATACAATAAGTGGTTGTGCTTTACACCACTTGGTACATATATATTATTTCAGTTTTGCGATTAAAAATTAGTAATAAGGCGATTGCCAGTTGGTGCACGTAATCAGTTTAATAAGTGTTAATTATTTATCAACTTCACTACCATGCAGTTGAAAAAAGCAAACACCTTTTTGGTACTTTTTTGGATTTTACTCATAGGTAACATTTTTTTAAATATATTATTGATATAGTGTCGATTATATATTTCAGACGCATTTAACGCTGATAATCATCAGCTTAGTCAACAAAACAAAGCTTTTAGGCGATCGGTCCAAACAAGAGACCAATACCGAACCTTAATATTTGATTACATTCAAGAGAATTTTGTTTTGGATAATGGAATACTCAATCAACCGATCGACTCACGCACAAGTCAAGTTTTGAATTATTTAATTAATGAAGAAGGACATAGCGAACTGCTGTTATCAAATGATAGAATAAGTACAAAACGTCTCAAACAATTATATAGAAAATTGAAACGCGATAATTATCTCCTAAAAATGGGCCAACTCATGATTTGCAAAAAACTCAACGACATAATCAACGAAAATTTTCGAAGTACTCCTAGGTCGGAATTATACTTTCAATTAAAAGAATATTCCGGTAATTTTACAGACGATAAATATGCTACCAAACAATTTTTTGAATTGGTTATTACTTGCATGAATAAATTTAAAAAATTGTAGTTCGTGCGAATGAATGTAAAATCATAAAAAAATCATTAAAAAGTGCTAAAAGTTAATAAAACCAATTTTTAAAATTAATAGGAGAACGTCTACAAGTTTGGAGCTAAAAAGGAATTAATTTTTTTTTTTTTTAATATTTTAATTATAAGTAACCGAGTATCCACAATACTCAATATTAGTATATTTTGGTATATCATTTTTGAGTTGTAAAATATTCTAATAAATAAAAACTATTGTAAAATATTGTAAAAATATATTATATTATGTATGTATACAAATTAAAATAATCAATACTTATTTTGTAGTTTTTTCTTTTTATTATTTATAAACATTCTTTATTATATTTTTACCAATTTTGTTATAATATATTCGAAAGATAACAATTAAAAAATATTTATAAAATAGGTGATTTGTATGTAGAATTAACCCTGGAGTGATTCAAGTACGGGGGGGCTAGATAATTTTCATAAATATTAAAACATATAGACAGAAATAATATTTAGGTTTTACTTCAATTTTCTAGGCTTTTTACTCTTATTAAAAAAGTTAAATAAGAAAAGATTCAAACATAAAAAAAATAAATCAAGATGGTATCCCGGTTAGTTTTAGAGAAAAGACAACGCCTGAAATTTTTTGCAATTTTTAAGAATTTAAATTTAATACCTACAGGTTTTCTATGTTTAATTTTTATATAAATAAAGTTGGTATTTTTGAAGACTTTGCGTTGCGTGT
The DNA here is from genome assembly GCA_911387805.1 of Cantharis rustica. Classification (NCBI taxonomy): domain Eukaryota; kingdom Metazoa; phylum Arthropoda; class Insecta; order Coleoptera; family Cantharidae; genus Cantharis; species Cantharis rustica. The sequence continues at coordinate 16,951,945 of OU426883.1, forward strand.
TAAGGATATGATGATTTTAAGCATCTCCATCCTATACTTTTTTTTCTTAACGCACGATGAAAGAATGTCTATCTATCTTCAAGTACATTAATTAACGCAACTTTCCATAATTTCAATAATTATAGATTTGTCACTCAAAATTTTCAATTTAATTGCAATTCAAAACTTGTAAAAATTTTGTTGTTATTGTTCGCCACACAACTTCAATTTATATTCCCTTCAATTTTTATCCTTCTTCAGAAATAATTCTTTAATTTTATTTTATCATTTAAACAGAATTCTTCAGTATTACGAAATTAATGGTCGACCTATTTAAAACTCGGATGTCAACTATGTAGTATCAAAAAATCAACCTGGTGGGGAACTGCCTGCGCAATCTTAAATCTGTAACTATAAAAATATAGACAGCAATTTTAAAATTTTGTCGAGTTTCAACATTTTTATTAATCAAAAAAATACCGAACTACCTAAATAAAATAAAAATATTTTTTTTCTCTATAGTACACATCATCGTGTTGGGTATAAATTTTTTGGAGAATCATGGAGCGTTTCATAACAATAACACTCAAACGCTACAATACGTTCTAATATTAAAATTTTTAATTTTTGATTTTTTGAACAGATTTTGTGGATTTATTTATTATTTTCGTACTTACACGTGATCATTATTTTCAAAAATTTTACTGGCTGAAGATATAACTTATTAAATTTTTTATCTAAATTAGGCCATTGATTTTTTGTAAAACGTTATTTTTTTAAGATACAGAGTTTGCTCATTAAGATGGGACAGGAAGAACTATAACTGAACTCATGGCGGTACAAGAACTGGTATTACTGAGTGAAGAGGAGATGCATACTTTCAAGAGAGGAGCCCACACTTCTGTTCTGGATCTTACCCTAGCATCCACAGAGGCAAGTGTCAGCGTTTCAGACTGGCGGGTGCTGGATGAGAAAAATCATAGTGACCATCGTTACATCATCTTTCGGATTTCTTCGAACAGGCTCACAATCGAGACACAATTCAGGTGGGCATGGAGGAGCTTTAGCAAAAACAAGTTCCAAGCTCTTATATCATAAAATATCTTGAAAGGGAGTACGGCAAAATTAACGGAATAGTATTTGACAAGGATGAGAGGAGTTGCATCTCCAAAATCATCGCTAAATAGGCTTCAGTGTATTGGTGCACTCTAGAGATAGCTACTCTAAGAGTAGCATGTAAAAATGGCAAACGAATGATGTTTAGAGCTGCATCAATTCCAATCCACCCTCAAACAGCAGCTGAATTAAAAATAATGTTCAAATCAAACAAGAATAAATAAACAAACTAAACAAAATGTTAAAATAATGAATTTTAACTGTTAAGTAAAGAATACATAGTACTTACATAGAAAAATAATATTTAAAAAAACAATAAAAACAACAAATTAACATTTAACAGGTTTGGACTAAGAATATTTGAATAAACAAGAAATGAATTTTGAAAAAATTACGTTATAAAAATGATGAAAATTTAAAACATAAAATAAAAACTAAAAAAAATAAAACTTGTTTTACAAACAAGAATAAACTCAAAATGGCTATCTTGAAGTCAAAAAAAAACCAAATGAGATTATCTGTTAAATAATCTGGACAGCGACGTGTGGGGCAGGGGATACAAAATAGTATGTAAGAGACTTAGAAGAAGGGTGACACTAGACTTGGATCCCGATCAAAGAGAAAGAGTGGTAACTTCCCCGTTTTCCACATATTCTCTCTTCCAAAGAGTGAGGGAAGAAGTAAAGGAGAAAATAGCCGAATTCACAGTAGAGGAATTAAAAGAAGCAATAATGAAAATTAAAACTAATGAAGCACAAGGCCCGGGCAAGATACCGGCCATTATACACATACAGGCAGGGAGACAATTAACAAGATTAGAGAATGGATGACAAACAAAGGGCTTACGCAGGTACCGGACTAGATCGAGGCAGTGTTGGTGTGCGGTAGACGAAAGCACTGACCCATCTGTATTCGTTTGACAGATGCAGAGATCGTCCTAACCGAATGCATCACAGTTCTACGCATTCGGTTCTTTAGACCCCACATCTTGGGAGCGACAGAAAAAGCAGCAAGACTCTTGCCTAACATCAGACGCCCTGCTGAAAAAAAACGTAGAGTAGTAGCATCAGTGGCAGAGTTCATTATGCTTTACGGAGCTCCCATATGGGCCGGCGCTCTTAAGATTAACAAATACGCTGAACATCTGCCAAGAGTTTAATGGCATTGAGGATTTTAAGAGGATACGGTTTAACATCAACAGAGGTAGACATAATATTGTTTTCGCTGATCCCGATAGATCTACTGCCGAAGGAAAGAAAGATCTTTTTTGTCATCCAACTTTCTCCAAGAGTGAGGTTAGAGAGCTAAGGGCTAAGGGGTAGAGAATAAGGGAAGATGGACACACCGCCTCATACCAAACATAAGAAGCTGGTATAACAGAACACATGGCGAACGAACATATGAGCTGACCCAGGTACTTATGGGTCATGGTTGCTTTGAATCATATTTGTGCCGTTTTATACGAGTTACCACCGACAGATGCCGTTATTGCAAAGAAGAAGACACTGCAGGATATACGTTTTTTTATTGCGTGCGCTGGGAGAAACAGAGACCAGAGTCTAACATGAGATTGGGCAAAGACTCACACCCGAGAACTTGGTGAACTCCATGCTCTCTACATAAGAGGCGTGGGAGGAGATTGAGGAGATGACTAGGAATATAATAACGAACAAAAAATCGGATCAAAGAATAAAATAAAGGCTACAAGTAACATTAAGCTTTAAGCACAGGAAGATTAAGAAGAGCAAAGTCCCGAAACGGCAGAAGCAAACTGCGGATGTGCAACGGAAGGAATGCGGTAGCGAATTTCGGACACACTCACGGGAGGGCTCTTGGCGTCATTTAGAAGATTCCCCCCCCCTCCTCCAACGCAAGAAAAGAGTTTGCGAAAAAATAAAATAAAATAGAATTTTTTATATTTCTTTTCTTTTAATACACAACTCTAAATCAATTGATTCTGCACAATAAAAAGTTATAATCTAGTTTGTATATAAGCGAATGATTTTTAAAAATCATTAATCCATTCACACTAAAAAATTAATAGTTTCGGTCCAATGCCGCTTGAAGGTAAAAATTGCTTAAAAAGAGCTACCCCCAGTGATTTTCCGAGGTCGCGAGGACACCATACATATATTAATTAAAATTTTTTTAGAAGGTATGATTTTAAGAATATATTTACTATGAAGTTAGAATACTCTATATATTATACAGAGTGTCGAGAAAACTGTACCAAATTTTAAGACCATACATGAAACATCAAAATAAAAAACTGGTTACAAAATAATAATTTATTAAACTGTTTGCTATTTAAGAACTTGTGCAAAAATTAGTAATTTTTATTTAAATACTACCTAACTATTCGGAAGCACCGGTAGCTTAACGTGGAATCTGAACCCCTGTACAAATAATTTAGTAACAACTGCGAATTGGAATCTGGGACAATTGTTTTTAAAAACATAGAAAAAAAAATACATTACCTTTCTTTTTGTTTTTTAGTTTTTCTGTAATAAGTATAAAAAAATTAATCTTGCTCCATATTAATTTTATCAATGAAATTAAAACGTTTTTATAGTATCAGAGTTTTTGCAGTAATTTAATTCATTCAAGACACATACTGAAGTATTTAAATAACATTCATAAAAATGATAATGAATAGATAACCTTCCTCGTAATAAATACAGCAGACATTCTTGCAATAGTAAATTCATTCATACTAAAAAATTAATAAAAAATTATTCTTAACGCTTTTTTTTAAAGACGTTATCCACTATTTTTTGCATAATCGGGACAATTATAATCAAATTTTTGTTTACTTAAACGATAAACCAGATATAGAAATATTTTTTTATAAAATGATTTTTTAATCTTAAACAATGAAACAACCAGAAAAATAATTTGTTGTAGGTGATAAATAGCACGAAAGGAGATTATAACTTATAACTAAAAATATCCCTAATCTCCTTGGCTTGGCTGGGAATTATATGCAGAAAAATAATTGAAAATATGCGCATATTTATGCTCGAATTTTTATAAAAATATGCAAGTTAAAATACAAAATATGCAGTAAAAAATTCAGAATTCAAGTTTAAAATATGCAAAACAAAGATAATATATTTTCCACTTTTTTAATGCAAACGATTCTTGATTTGAAATTTCGATGATTTAAATTTTTCGCAATTAGACCAACTCGACAAATTTTTTTTAAATCTATATTTTCTTAGGAATTAGAAAGCAGGAATTTAGAAAAATCAATATTCCATGTTATTTCCCTATGTTCAGTTCTTTGGCCGGTCACCCGGTATAGTAATTTTATGAGTTGCAATAAATATATGCATAAATATGCGAATTTCACTAATATATGAACTAATCGTGGAAAATATGCAAAATATGCAAAAAAAATTTTGGTTCAGATTACTCTAATTTATGTGTTTCGCAAAGATATTCAAAAATCGACGTTCTCATATCAATAAGTGAAAATATGCATTTGCTTATAATCCCAGCCCTAGTTATAACTAAAGGTAGATTAACCCGAAAGCGGCAATTGACTTAGTAGTAAAGCCTCATCCACAACCTCCAAATTAACCGTAGAATTAGTACATAAATTAATACTTGAAATTTGAACATAAATTAATGTTTTGGTAGCATTCACAATGCTTAAATTAATACGCAAATTAGTGTGACTCCATCTAATGTCAATGTTTGGAACTTAAGTATTTCAGATGGTAAATTGTTGTTATTGCTAGATAACCTAATGGTTCTATTTAAATCGGGTACAGGTTAATACCATAGCGTCGTACCTTTAATATTAAATGTAATTCAGGTCACAAAAGTTAACAGGTTTTAGGTTAGAAATCACAGATGACACTTGAATGGTTTTGAAGCATGCGTAGTAGTGACTTGACGACTAATTTACGTGAAAAAGCTTGGATCTTTCAAGGTTCTGCATTAAGTACTAAGTACTAATTTCGCGTTAAGTACTAATTTCGAGATTGTGAACAACCGGATAGGATTTAAATGCGGCAAACTTCTACGCTTAATTCTAATTACTAATTCTACAGTTAATTTGGTGGTTGTGGATGATACTTAAGCCTGATCACCTATTAATGCTGACAGTGGCGCAGCCAGAATTTTGTTATGAGGGGGGCTAAATGATGAGAGCGAAGCGAGCTGTGCCGAAGGCGAGCGCCGCAGGCAAAAATTTTTCGGAAAAGGAGCGTAATCTTATTTTCGAGTATAATTATTGTGTTGCCACTGTTACCTACCTTAAGTAGGTACGGCATTTCCGAAATAACTCAGGGTGAAAGATTTATCATTGATTTTTGTTGTCAATCTTTTTATTGTAATAAACCTATCTTTATTTTCAATAAATAGCAGTCATTAAGATTGAGAATTGAAACTGATTGCCATAGTAAAGTTATTTTGTATCTGAAATTTCGGTATACTCTAAAAATCCGTTGACCACGCCTCTATCTGCGCCCGCTCTTGCGCCGGACCACCCTTTTAGCTCTTAAGTATAACAGGGGCGGCATCTCAAAGTAGTGCCCATAGGCGACAATTTGGTAAATCCGCCCTTGGGGGCCCGAGGATGCTAGACCTAAATTAACTGGCTTGGCTGATTAGCTACCAACAAGCAACAAGTGCTACACTAAAAATAGTACCTAACTACAATCATATCGAACAGTCGAATACAATCATTAAAAGCGGCTATAGTCATTAAAAGAAAGAAGAGCGTCTGAGGGGAGGGCTATAGCCCCCTAGCCCTCCCCTCCTTTGGCTGCGCCACTGAATGCTGAAGTTGGACTTGGTTAGAATTACTGAGTTGACGATTGATGTAGTCAGCTGTTAAACAGAGTCACAGACATAAGAAAGTGAAGAAGTAAATTTAACTAATATCTAAAGAGCAGTGAATTAAAATCTAGTAAAAGAAACTTAAGTATTTTGATTTACTGACAATTTATTAATTAGTTAGGCGTTACAAGCTTTAAAATTTAATTAGATACAACTTTATGATAATTGACTAAATATTTTTAGTTTTTCTAACATTACAGATATGTAAACTACAGTTGAAAATTTGTAGTGACAAATATTTTAATACATATTTAATTAAACGGTAAAATATTGCAGAAAATTTACAAAAAAGTGTTAATGTAATTATGTGCACTTAATAATTAATTAATTAATAAACATAAATTCTAGTCAATTTTGATTAGCAGTGATGTCGATCATGTGCCTAATTTTTAATTGTATACAATTTTTAAATAATTTAGTAGTAAATAACAGGTAACTTAGTAAATAAAACTAACAAAAATTACGTTTATATTAAACTTAGTAACTTTCTTCAGACGTCGGGGGTCCTTTATTATTATTTTCAGAACCAACATATATCACTCCGCTGTGGTTCATACAAGTTGTACAATCAATTGTTGGAGTTCTTATAGGTGGAGAAACAGATAACGCAGATCGAGATATCGAAGATCCATCTAAATAATAAATATTATATTTAATAAACAGAAAGTGATTCATAATGATTATAATTATAATCAAGCTTGCGATATAACCTTAAATAAGAATAATTTAATAAATAAATAAAATAAAATAATTGAGAAACAGTGTAAGCTTTACCGTCGGCATCGTGGTCGCGTGGGTCGCCGAGTTAGCGCGTGCCGAATAAAATAAAACAATCAATTGAAATGATACGTGGATAAAATGACAAATCAATATTTCGATTGATCAAATTCAGGCTTGAATTAATTTAATTGGGCTTAAATAAAAATGAAGTTATTTCGATATTACAACCACTAATTAAATTAATCCGCGGATGAAGCAGCTAATCAAAATTTGTATCTGATAGAATACTTAATATAGATACTTAAATTAGCGCACTATTTTATATACTTATTAGAAATAATTATCCACCAAATTCATTTTAAATTTACACAAGGTCTGTCGTGTGGTTAAATTTATTAAATCATCAATTTAATTATACATTGAAAACGCAGATAAATAATTTTAGCGTATTATGTATGACGTACGAATTAACTACTCAAAGCGCTTCAGTATTTACTGTCAAATAAGTAATAAATTAAAGGTGTGACTCTCGCCTAATAGCAAATTCATTAAGCGGATTTTCGTTAATTAACAAGATGTAATCAAATTACATAAGTACACACTCAAAATGAATAGAAGTTTATTTTAATTGATGTACTGGTTGTCTTAGAAACCGTTGAAGTTTTGATTGCATTCATAAATCGTTACAAATTTTGTGTATACTAACCTGATTCTACAAAAAAATGTCTATGAACGTCGTGTCTGTACAATAAATTATTTCTTTCTGATCTATCTAACGAAAACCTAGAGAGATTCCATATTCTGTCCGTGAGAGATGAAACAGCTTCTTGATGAGGAGTTAGTGTAATTTGTTCTCTAGAATCTTCGGATGTAGTAGGAACTGCTTCCAAATTTTCCTGAAATTAAACACATTTGCTTTAAAACCAATCAAGTTCCAACCAATCATGTGAGCATCATTTGTATAAACAAATTGGCATTGTGCAAAACTATCCTATATAGACAAAATTATTTTTCGGTTATATCGTTTAAATTTAAGAATTATGATCCAGGCAATGGGCAATATAAGGCAAGACATAATTAGTTGTCATAAGTGGGATACCCTGTATCCTACATCATATCGTATTATATCCTACGCTGTGGTGTAGAATAAGAATATTGCGTTTAAAGTAGGCACACAAATTACTTTAATGGATATTTTAATTTTTGCTTTTAGGATTAAATAAATTTTAATAGCATTTAAGCAATGAAAGAGCTTATTATGTTGAAATTGTTAAAAAACAAGTCTGTCTCTTGGATTATATGGTAATCGGTTTAATATTTAATTATTTAATGTAAATAGAGCTGAAATGTAAGGACTTAAAGCATATTACAATATTAATTAGTGCCTATGTAATTTCAATAATGACAAAATTTAAAGAACCGTTAAAAGTATTATATTAACATTATTACTTTTAATTATACTCCTTAGTACACATTATTAACAAAATATTACAATTTAAAAAATCGACATTTATAAATTTATTTCTTTTTTCCACATTTTAATTAATTTTATTTCAAAATCGCAATTTTGTGACTCAGAATACAAAAACCTAATTTGGAAAAAAAAATCAAAAATCTTTAAAACATTAAATAATAAGGATAAACATCTTTTTTTTGTAATTATTTAACATCATTATGTCAGTTTATCAAAATTAGTTAGTATTCTTTTAAAATAAGTCCACCCAGTATCAGTATGCAAGTTCGTACAAGTAAGAAAATCTTGAATCGAGCACAGATTAGAAAACTTTGTATGGGGAAATTGGTAATCAAGGGGTAAGGATGACGTAACCATTTTTTTTCCTTAGAGTGGGACAGCCTGCTTAAATAATTATTAAATTATTACATGTCATGAAAGCATGAACTTAATAAGAATCAAGTTTTTTTTTTTAATTCATTGAGTTAAATTTTTTTAAAAGTCTCGTAAAAGCGGGACATTATTCTGGGGACAGCGGGACACATATCTTGAAAGCGGGACATATGGTCACGTTAGCTAAGTAGGATATGGATAACGCGGAGTTCGATATAAGATTGCGGGAAAAAGATCATTAAATCGGGAACAACGCAACAGACTGAGAGCGGATGCCAAAATGTTCACCGAAGATATTATAAATACGATTAAAATTGAATAAACTATAGACGAACTCCATATGTCGAATAATTTAGAAATCAATCGATTTTAAATTTTCAATTTTTGCATAGAAAACCCTTAAAGAACCCAGTCTGTTGGCGGTACGTGCGTTCTACGTAAATACATTTAATAAATGTATTTAAATTACGAATTCGTTAATGTTAGCAGAATTTAATTTAAAAACAAAAATCTGCGTAAAACTGAGTAAAACCTGCCTCGCCTAGTGCGATATTATTAAAGAGTATAGCGTTAGTCAAAACAACTCTCCGCTCCGGACGCTCCGAGTCGTTTTGACAAACGCAACTATGGTAAATCTCGGATCCACTTAAAATCTGATCAGGGGTAATTTTCGACTGCAAATTATACTCAAAAATACTTTAATAAAATATAAATACACTATGTGCGGGGTTAACCCCGATTTATTAGATTGATTAGATCAGGGCCGTATTTACGGGGGGGGTTTTAGGGGTTACAACCCCTCCCGAAATTATTTATCAATAAATAAAGTACTAAAAGTCCGACTGAAATCGTAACAAAATCAGAAAAAAAAATCTTTAAAACTTAAAACTTAAAAAAATTAAAACTAAAGAGATATTTCTAATAAATTAAATCAGGTATTTTATCTTAATTCTTACTATTATGGTAAAAATTTTAAATTGCTATAAATTGTTTGAACCAAAAATTTTAAAGCAAACAAATTTTATAACCATCATGGGCAGCATAGCTTAAAATAAGACTTCCGCAATAAATTAGAGTGGTTATTGTAAACCCATAAATTATTTTATATTTTGGGGTTCGTTTTTGACAACGGTTTTTTACAAGACAGTTTAAAATAAAAATATGAATAAGGTTAAAGTTATTAAAAATATCGTGGTAAACAAAACTTTTAAAATGGCACAAACAAAATTTTATCCGCGATAACGCCCAAAAGTCAATCTGTAATCAAAATTTGTCGCTCCCTCGACAAATTATTTTCACCCTTTAAATAAAGTTCACAAAAATCGAAATTTTCTCTGAATATCGAACTCAAATAAAAAAAAATTGCTCAAAAAATATAATCACTTTAATTAAATAATCTTCTCACAAAATTTAAACTTTTTTGCGGTCACTTTCGACCAAAAGTTTGAAAGCATTCAAACAAAATTTTTCAATAACCATACTCAAAAATAAAATCTTAATTTCAAAAATACTACTTGCACAAAATTATACTCAAAAAATTGGCGGAGCAAAATCTAGGCTTTCGTCGTTTCCGTCATCTTGGCAAAAAAATCTCTTTCTACTCACCTTTCTGCAAATATTACATTTCAAAAATTAATATAACAAAATTTAAATTTTAAAAAATCACCAAGGTTCGGTTGTTCAGTTGCAGGCTAAACCAAAAAATTTAGATTAACTAATAATATTTTTTAAAAAACAGATTTTCAACGTAATATTTCATTGATTAATCCAAATCTGTTGGTTTAACTTACAACTGAACAACTGAGCCCAAAGGTTTCAAATCAATTCAAAAATTACAACTGAGAGACTGAGGCGTTCAAATCCTCCTTTCGTAACACGGCAATATATAAACTTCTACAAATACTGTGTACCCTGCTAGTGACAGCAGCCACCCCGGGAAGAAGTTTCTTTTCACTCAAAAAAGGGAAAAGCTATTTAAGAAATTCTACTGGATAAGAAAGGCTAACAAGACTAGCTCTTATTCTTATGTCCAGTCATAGAACTATGCCAATCCCCAGTGATCTGGTTTTAGGATAAATTTTCATAGTGCAAGATGATTTTAGTTGGTACTTTAAGTTTTTTTAAATTGCATTTATTTTGCCGATTTTAGCATGACTGACGGTTTAAGTTGAGACTTAAGCTTTTTTATTTAGGTATTTACCTATTTATTGAGTTCCTTCTATTTTTAATTTTATATTTTATGTTTGTTTTTTATTGTAGTTTTTTTTTATTTTTTAAATATTTTTTATTTTTTGTTTTGAATATTTGTTTCCTTTGTATTTTAATAAATTAGCTATTTATTATTTAATTTTTTTAAAACCCCCCCCGAAAATCTAGTCTAAATACGGCCCTGGATTAGATTAATCTTATAGAAACAGTTAATATAATAGTCGCTTTCTAATTTTACGGTTTTTTGATTCTAATGCTCGAATTATTGAATGATCCATATATTTTAATGTTTGTATTCGTAATTTACACCATAATTTAACATACCACCTCAACGTGGACATTTGACACTTTAGTTTGGTTGGTCCAATTTTTTGAAACATTCAGTTTAGTTATTTCAGTAATCAACGCTCTTGTGTACAACATAAATTATAGATTTTCAAAGGGATTCTTTTCTACGTGAATACAGAGTTTCCAAAGTTGACAAAAATTTTAAGCTGTGCTTTTTGGAATTACTCTAGGGATATTTTGTACCATTCCTGACGCAAGGATTTCTTTAATGATTCCAAACTTTTGTGAGGTTTTGCACAGACCCTAGCCTCTAAAATTGAACATATGGCCATTCAGGCCATTCAGCGGAACTAATAAAACCAGAAAAATTTATTCGGCACCACTCTTGTAAAGTATTTGCTTTATGAGCAAAACATTCAATGTTGATCATCAAAGTGATTTTGGGCCCTCGCTTTTAAAATATCTCAGTAGGTTCTTTTATTGATTTTAAATCATTCTTCCACAAAAACTAAAGCAGTTTTACCGTTGGCAAAAAGACATCTCTAAACCATGTCAGATTTGAGAGTGTTGGCAATGGACAACCATAGTAGAAAGTCCGGGTGCTTCTTTTGACCAATACTTATCATTACCAATACCAATACCTATTTTGACCATTTTGAAATTGTTCGATTGTAATTTTTTTTTCATCAGTGAAAAAAATGAGGAAATTTTCTAATGTTTTAGTAGCGCCAACTGCTTTTGTCTGGTTAGATTCGGAATTTTTCCAGCTTACAGGATTCCTTCTTAAGTTAATTTTTAGACTCGACTTTTTTAGATCCAAAGTCAGGGTCAGTTTTGTTTTCATTACCAAGCTCTTATAATTATTTGATGGCGTCAGAATGCGAAGCATTTTAACAATTTTATTTTGACGATTTACAGCTTCAAATAACGATAAAATCCTGATCTCTATTGTTCAGAATAGATTATTTTTCGGTAAAATTAACTGATTTTCGTGGAAAAAGAAAAACAAATTTATTTGAGTTCTTTTTAATCACGGTGATTAATTTCTTAGATTATTTAATTTTTATATTTGAAAAAGGAGACCCCTCCAATCTGAAAGCGGAATAAATGAGAGAATAAGACTGACTTGAGCAGCCTTTTTCAGGAAAATATGTGACGCAGTAAAAGTAGATTCAGATTTCGTGATATAAAAAAGAATACTGTAACGAAAATTAAAACGTTTATTTATTTTCAAAAGGCTAATACAAATATTTACAGATACGATTAATAACAATTACTAAACTAAGATTAACACTAACACTAATTACACTACAATTTATTTACACTATAATTTATATTTAACACTAGGTCTATATTTATTTAAACGCTCTGTATACTGTTTATCACTTCATTATTATTTATGTTCACTGTTCATTTATGTTAAAACTCGCGCGTTTAAACTAGAATTGATTCGTGACAGGAAATCGCGCTGCATTTATACTTAAATGCAGCCTTCCAGAATATTCCATCCAGGAATTTCCAGTCACTTCCTCGCATTTTCTAGATCGTACATTTATGGATATTTGAATGACTAATGCCGTTATCATGTATGACTCATCATACATGACGTCATACATTAGTCATCAAATATAATTAGACATTCTTTCGTAACAATACATTTAACTTGATGTTATATTTTTTCTCGACTAATAAAAGTGTCACAGTCAATTTCATTGAAATTTCAAGGTCAAGCATGTAAAATAATGTTGGAGAAATTTGAACCTAATGCTAGTAGCAACTTACGGAGTCGAGACTTAGGTTTTCACGATCACCATCTCATCAGTGAATCAGGAAAGGATAGGAAAGAAGATCTATAAATCGGATGCCTAGATTATTTCTAGGTTTTTTTAGTAAATATATGTTTTTTTGTCAACCTACAACTTGGAGTATCTTTACTTTCAGATTGATATTAGACTTTAGATCGTAGCAGTGCATCTGACGTGACAAGGATTTGAATCGTGATTTCTCACTCCCCGATCGGTCAGTGTAGACTTTACGCTATACTGCTAGTAGAAAGGACAATATTGATCATAATACTAAAGAACCAAAAAACGGACACCTGGATGGAGACAAAGATGAAGGTGCAGAATGTAGTTCAAAGAGTCTATTCAGTAAAATGAAACTGAATGGATGAGTCATTTGACAAGACACTAAAATAGATGGCGAAATTGTTAAATTGACGTTCATAGGAAAGCAGATCGGTAAGAATTAATCAAATGAAAGTTGCACTGCTGGAAAGGTTCGGACTTCGTCTTCGAGGAATTCCATGCTAAAAATATTTCCGTCGGGTCAAGTCTCCGAGACTTTTGCACATTTCACTGTTGTGACTATTGAATATACGGAGATAGGCTTACATTAAAAAAACACGAATGTGCTCGAGGAGCCGGAAGGAATGCAGTGGTGATGTTTGCAGTGGCGGTCTGTGAGTAAGTAATTTGGGGAGACTGGAAATCTAAAGTATTAAAAAGTAATAACAGTATTTACTTATTAACTATGTAGATACATAATGTATGTAAATAATGTACTGCAATAAACCGAGCTATACAAATCTATAAAAATTTTCTCAATTCTAAAAATTACCCCTTTTCTCGGATTCATCCATTATTTCAACATGAGACTCTTCAATTGTTTTTAATTCAATTGTAAATTAAAATTGCTCAACTTTTACCTTGTAATGTGTGGCCTTGCAAGCGCACGTGCACCCTCCGCATATGGTTTTTTGCATCTGGCCACGCCTGGTTAAACAAATTTGTTGCGATTTAATTTTTACGCATCGACTAAATTTTTACTAAATTCTTCAACTTTTCTAATTTATTTAATAATTAGCACTTTACCACAATTAAAACAAAAACATCAACTCAACTTAAGTTATTTTATTAATTTTCAAACAATTAACATTTTAAATTTTTATTGCGGGAATGATGTTCGTCCGCTAGTCTACTCGACGTCAAGGCGTCAGCCCAAGTGTCTTGTACAACCTTTAAGCCTTTTACTCTTTTACTTTTTATTTCTCCCACCTTATTTACAGCTAAAATTTAACTATTTTACACAATATAATACAAATAAACAATAAAACAAATTCAAACTTTAAAATTATTTTACAAAACAATAAAATTAATGTTGTTATGGTTTTCAAAACACGACAGTACTTAATAATTTCTTGCTTACTCAAAAAACAAACAACATGGATTAAACGTGCTAGTAAACGTCCATTTATACTGACTTTTTTATTATGTTTTAAGGCAGCAAGTCGTCGACTTTCTGATATCACATTATTTAATTTACCCAAAACATGAAATTTTTCTTGATTTCTCAAAGAAAATATTATTGTTGAATGTATTTATATAGAATATTTTTCTGCTTCATCAACATTTCAACAACATTTTTTTTTCAAAACTTTTTATTTTGCTTATCGCAACCAGTAAGCCACAAAAATTAGTATACCAATTGCACTGAAATTTTCTAGTAAATTTACCTTCTTTATATTCCAATAAAAGGCTGAAAGAAAGGGTGTTGATCTATTAGTTTATTTTTAGTTAAAAAAATAATTTTAAATTTATCTTTTATTTCCATTGATGAAAAAAATTAAAAAAGTATAATACAGCAATAAATGCACAAAATCGTAGAACTTGTAATAGCAAATATATACATAATTTACATTGCATAAACTTTGAAAAGACAAGAATCAATGTTGAAGTATTTGCTGTATGCAATTTCTCCACTCCTTTACGTTCGTATACGTTATGTATTGATAGCATTTAGCATAGTATGAGTCTTTGGTAAGAACGTCTATTGCAACTGGCAGCCGTCGTTATCTTATCGTATAGCAATTCAGCATCACTATTAAATTTCTGCAGGTATTGATTTCAAAAGCTTTTCTTTAGATAATTATTATGTAAAATATGATTAAAAAATTAAAACACCACATAACTTTTTTAATACGAATGGTGTCTGTAGAAATTTTATTAAAAATTATGATTTTTAATAAAACATTTTTTTCCATTTTGGTGGCTGACTTTTTCTGGGGAGACGCAGTCTCAAAGACTTTTCTAACGGGCCGCCACTGGATGTTTGATGCTGTGGGGTAAGTTGTATTACAATTTTTGTTTACATTATTAATGTAATCCCGATTTTTGATATTTTTTGTCAAGGTCGTTCTCTAAATCTTTCTAATAAATTCAGAAGTAGCAGCATTTCTTAATTATCCTTTTTGAAAGTAATAATTATAGAAAGTTATATTTTGGTGTGATATTGGATAAAAACAGTTTAATAATATGCGTATTAAAAATTTTGCTGCAATTTATTCACGTAGGTATTATTACAAAAACCAACTATTATTATTGTACATTGCATGACGAAGGAATAATAAAACTGTAATTGCTGAACAGTAGCATATTTTACTATTATATAATTGTCGAGTACTCTGATTAAAATTATAAAATATTCGATATACTACAATGAAACTCAATTGTAACTATTAGTGATTTCATTACACAAATACATGTTTGGTTTCGTTTGTTATAGCATACACGGAAGAAAAATTGTTTAGAAAATTGTTAATTTGACGGAAAAATATATAAATATAGTTAAGGCAACGGAAAAAATTGCTTGATTCGCGTGATAGATAATGCATTATTGAACATCTTCATAACAGTTTCATGTCATTATCCCTCACTAACCCTAAACAATCGTCATGTCCTGATTTTACCGTCGTTTTTAGATAACGTGGCATTTGAAATTTATAAATTTTAACTAATGATATCCTAGTTGCGATAAAAAACATTAAAAATAATTAAACCGAATACAAAAACTGTCATTTAATTTTAAACATACACAAATTTATTATTTCTCTAGGGAGATAAAAATGGGGGCGGTTTTCTTTTCAATTTTTCATACATATGTCCACAAACACTGATTCAAACTAAAGGTTTTGATAATAAATACTCCGGGAATTAAATTTAAAATTGTAGTTACCATTAGCATTTCAAATTTTAATTTTCAAATTAAGAGTTTTAGTTTTGTAGGTTAGGGTACTTTCAAATTAGACTAAATATTTTTCTGCTTAGTATAAAAGCGCAATCAATTTCTTCTTGCAAATTTTCGTATCTTTATTCACCGTACTTGCTGTAGCATACTTAATTCAATGTGACATTTTAAAATAGAATGAGCTATTTTTTAAATTACTCTACCAAATCGTTGTGAGTAAATGTACTACCAAGACCTAACGAGTGTAACGTAAAGCTCCCGCTTTAAAATCACCAGGATAATAAAAACCAAATAAAATTTTTACAAATTATTTTCAAAAATTATTAAATCTAACCAAGTTAGATAAATTAATCGGTCAAAAAACTTTTATGAAACTTATTATTTTTTGTTTTGTTTTTTGATTTTCTTAATTTTTAAAAATTCAAAATTCAAAAACCATAAAATTTTTTTAACATATTTAAAAAAATTGTTTTAATGCATACAATAGGCTTTGGTTAACTGTAGTCACTAGACTACAATATTTCTAATCCCCGATGACTGCACCCTCGGGGACAAGTCTTCGTGCTTCCCTGTTCACGAACCGTGTATGAGTCCTTGACTAACAGAATTACACCTATTTAGAAAACACGTCTTTTAATAACCTTCTAAATATCTTCTAGAAGATTAAAACTTTTTTTAACTAAATTTGAATTAGGTTTTTTCCTGAAAAAATTTTAAGTAAGAACTTTTAATGGAAAGTCATACTTGAACCGTTAATTGTGAGAGTTATTGACATTTCTCTTAGAGCAGACTAAAATCCTGAGGGAATTTATTCATTTAAAAAATTTAAACTACATTTAACCGTTATACGTTTTGTAACGAAAGAAAAAATCGTTAAAAGCGGAATTCTTGTTCATCCACTTGAATATTTTTGACATTGTTTTCATTTTTTGAAAATTAACAATTTTTACGTTTTCAAAGAATGTACTGCCGTTTGGATTCAAAAAGTCGAATTCTGTCAATGCATCAAAATATAAAAATAAAATTAATTTAAAAACGCACGAATGCATAAAACAATCGATTTCTTATTTCGAACGTAAATGCAGAGTAAGTATATATTTTTAGTATATACATACACGTTATTCTTAACGTTTATGTCACGTATAAAATTTGCCAACAAATTATAATATAGATATCAGGTATTCTTTTCTCATTTTAAAACTGTTAGCCCAAAGTATCTTAGAAAGTTGTGTAATAGCAAGAGAGAAAAAAATATGGTGATTAATTTTTAACTAGTAAACGTTTTCAAGGTCAACATTTATTTTTTAAATGGCAACATATATTTTTTTATCACATTTTAATTCTACATGAAAAAACTTGTTCCGATAATATTTTTATTTGATTTGGACTAAAGATTTTATAAAATAAAGGTTTAGAAAGGGGTCATATAAGACGTAAATTACAAATGTAAACATTATAATTTATGGATCCTATAAAAATTCGAGTAACAAGGCCCAAAAAACTGTAAAAATAGAAAACGGCTACTGTATTGACCGTTTCCATAAGATCAATCTTGTCTATGGTGTGTTTTTATTCTATTAAAGTATTTTTGAGTATAATTTGCACTCAAAAAGGCAGATCTAGAAATTACAGAACTTCGAGTATATCCAAAAATTAATAAAATTTCCTTAAGTCCGACCGAATCCGAAAATTACAGATCTACAAAAACGTAGATTTTTGTTTTTAAGTTAAATTGGAACGAATTCGCATTTAAAATATATTTATTAAATGTTGTAGCAGTTGCATCGCCAACAGTCAACTGAGGTCGGCTTTTTATACTGAAACATACTCAGTACCTATTTACGTTGAGCACACGCACCACCTACAGAATGAGCTCTTTTAGGTTTTCAATGTAATCGTAAATTTAAAATTGATTATTTCTTAAATTATTCAATATATGGAGTTTGTTTATAGTTTATTCTCTTCATTTTAATGATATCTATCAAGCTCTGCAAGAATTTTCATCGTACCTATAATATTTTTTGGAGACATTTTGCCATCTGCTCCCCCAAATAAAACATATTAAAACAAGCTGTCCAGTCTGCATTTCGGAAGTTGCTGATGCTTGGTGCTTCATCAACGTTTATTTTATATTACAAATCTGCTATTAAAAAGGAAATTCTGTCTTTTGCAAATTGAGAGTTGCAAATCAAACGCTTTAAACGTTTTGAATTCTTCTTGTAAGTTTTGTTTTAATAATGGTAAAATATTTATAATTTGTGGATGTTCATAGTTAGTTTTTAAATTAGCTTTTGGCAGTTTGCCTTAAGGTCTTGCAAGTGACACGACGAGGAGGAATCACATCAGAAATTTTTTACACCAAGATTTACAGATTTTCCCGGATTTCCTTCGATATTTCTTTATAAGATTTCTTCAGATTTGTTGTTTTTGTCCAATTGAAGATGGTTGAAAGTTTTAAGATTTTTTTTTGATGATGCCAGTAAAAGAAATACTTGCAAAAGCTTCTGATCAAATACAAATTCGGTTTGCACTCTAAAGTGACGTAGGCATCGTTTAGGGATAGCATTCACTTGGAACGTGGAGAATGTAAAGTTGGAGATCATGTTGCAGTTGCCTAAAACCTGAAACTAGTTGCTGTATCGGCATAAAGTTTGGCATTATTTATATACTGTCGTGTTTCAAAATTATATAAATTACACAAGCTGGCGTTTGTCCAGTGGTTTCGTGAACGGATGACCGGTAACTCATCAGGAACAGACGTAAATATTGATCCCAGTCCCGTTGATGTTCTGAGACAACCTTAGCGAGGTACCTTCCCATTGTTCGATTCATCCGTTCGACCATGCCATCTGATTGAGGATGAAGAGGTGTTGTTCTGGTCTTGTTAATGCCCAGCATGCGACAGACATTCTGAAATAACGCCGACTTAAAATTTCGACCTTGGTCGGAGTGTAGCTCTAGAGGGACTCCAAATCGGCAAAAGAGCTCTTTCACAAGTACATCCGCGACAGTAACAGCCTCTTGGTTAGGTATTGCATAGGCTTCAGTCCATTTAGTGAAATAATCCATCGCCACGAAAATGTACTTGTTCCCGGCGTCGGTTTCAGGGAATGCGACTTCCCACATTATATTGTCTCATCGGTGCCTTGCGCCTTCCCAATGGTCCGTTTTTCGATGCACATAGAGTGCACTTGCGGCACCACTCCTTGACGTCTTCTTTGCAGTTCACCCAGTAGAACCTTTTCCTAACTTTTCCTAGGGTCTTCTTTATGCCGATAAAATAATTTTATTATTTTGTAAATTATTTTAAAGTTTGGATTTCGCATTATTTATTTGTAACAGTGTACATTGTATAGGGTTTGTTAAGTTTTGCTATGTAAAAAATAAAAGAAAGTGGGGAGCGTAGAAGGAGTAGGAGGTAGGTTGATGCAAGTAGACTAAGGTGGACGCGTTGGCGTCAAGCGGATGAAACACCATACCCGCAATAATTTGATTGTTAATTGTTTTTGAAAGTAAATAAGTTAATTTGATTTGTTGTTTTTTTTTAATTTAAATTAATAAAGTGAAGTGCTAATAAAACTGAAAAGTGGAAATAATAGTCAAAGTGTTCGATGCAAAAGGTGCATAGCAACAAATTTGTTAGGCCAGCTGCAAGATACCATGTGCGCTCCAACACGATATGCAAGACCACACACAAAGGTAACAAAAGTTTGAGCATTTTTAATTGAAAATTTACAAAAGTTTTAATCAAGAGTCTCTTGCCGGAATAAAAATTTGTGTAACCTCGACAAATTTCACAAGAGGGTGAAATTGTTTGAATTTGCAAAGTTGGGGGCATAGCAATACATTGAACACTTGGATTTCATTAACTAGGTCAAAAATATAAATTGAAAATAATATTCCAATCCAAAACCGAATTCTATGGGTATTTGAAATTTTACAAATTGAATTTGCCAAAAATTGGCAATTTGAGTTATTATAACTGTAATAAGTACCAATAGAATCCATAGACAATGAGTTAATGAGCATACGCAAATTACGCTCGAAAGGGCTTCCTTTTTTGTGTATAGAATCTGATATGATTCCTCTTATATATGTATGTTTTCGACAAGAGGTTTGACATCCTGTCAAACGCAATAAGAAATGACGGATCTGACATATGTCTTAATACGGAGGGTTCCAAAAGTAATACTGGCTCAGTTGCGGAGATATTTTGTTCTGAGCTACAACTGAACAACTTTAACAATTTGGATAAATAGTTCAAAAAACAGATATCCGAGGTAAAACGATTCAAATCCTTACGGACAGCAGATGCTTTTATGGTACTTAGTCGGCATTGGTTACTTAGAATCTAGTGCTGTAATGCATCTGGGTACTGAATCTAACATAAACATATAATATTTTAACTTTTGGTTAGGTAAAAGGACATAAAGATAATGAGAGCAACAAGAGAGCTGATGAGGTTGGGTTTGGACTTTGGATCCTGGATGCCATGATCTTGAATGCCGGCAGGCAAGGATGACAATGCGTTTGCTGTATGAAAAACATGCAAAATACTACTTGCAGTTGTACTACTACTTGTACTACTTGCAGGTTTCTCAAGGGACACTGCCAGCTAATTAAAGGGGCTGGTCAACAATTCAATTTCGTCGTGGTTGTAACGAAGCAGACGAAACGATGAAGTATGTGCTCTACAACTGCCTATCGCTATCGTCAGAAAGAGGATTTTTGTTGGAAACATACAGGAATATGGGAACACGGTCAGTATTAGTGACTCCCCATCCTTCAAAATACTCGAGTTTGTCTTAAGTTTAGGATGTATACAGTATACTCCATATTAGAATTGTCTTCAATATTTTGTACTCTAGTTTTTATTAAACAAATTAATCAATATTTAAATATTGCCAATACCTTAATATATTTCAGTATGCACATTCAATAATAATAAAGAATTTATGAGACAACAATACTATTATTCATATTATATGTGTATATTACAATTATACCATTACAGTTTAAATCAAAACATTGAACACCAATAGGTACGAAATATATGAATTTCGTTTGGTTGAGTTTCTGGCTTACGTGGAGAGCGTGTAGCTCACATTGGATCTCGTACGAGAGCTACCAGTTCTTTCATTTTTAATATCGATAGTGTTCAGTATATAAAATAAAATTCAAAACATTAAAAAACATTAAAAACAATTACGTTATAAAAACTAATAAAAATTTAAAATAAAAATGTTGTAATACGATATAAAAGCCCCAATTTCACAATTATTATTGATCATAATTTAATAAGTTAAATAATAATTTAACATAATGTTAAATACGACTGATGATCAATAATAATTAATAATATATAATTAAATAATTAATAAGAATTAATATTAATAAATAATTAATAATTAAAATTATCAATAATAATAATTTTAAATTTTTATTAGTTTTTATAACGTAATTATTTATAATTCATTTCTTGTTTATTCAAATATTCTAAGCCCTGACCTGTTAAATGTGAATTATTGTCGTTTTTATTGTTTTTTAAATATTATTTTTCTATGTAAGTATGTATTCTTTACTAAATAGTTAAAATTCATTATTTTAATAATATGTTTTAGTTTGTTTATTTTAAAAATTATGAAAACTGCAATTTAGATATATTTTTAGCTTTAAGCTCTAATTCATATGGAAAAAATCAGTGCTAAAAAAATTCATTAAAATTTTCATTTCTGATTTTTTGTAGATAAGTTGCTATCTAAGTCTGATCTTATTTAAGGCATTTATATTTTTATAAAATAAGTAAAAAATGATAATATAGCTTATAATATATCACAAAAACGTTGGTTAGAAACAGGAAAATAATCATAAAAAAAGAGAAGAATTAACGTGAAAAAAATTATTATGCTACAAATTTTTATTGGAATAATTAATAATAATCTATCTATAATAAATACGTTTTTATAAGATTTTATTCCGTTTTAGGGACATAATGTGGTCCTAGGGACATAATGGAATCGAGAAGATCGGGAAGTTGGTACTCTAGCCACCAGGTTAATTACTTATAATAAATTCTATTTAAATAACACATAAATCAATAAATAACTGAACTGCAAGTACGTTGAATATAAATATGAATCAGAAGTCGCGAGTATGCTTTATTTATGACATAAGGGAATTACTGATAGTTAGATAGTAATATGTCAATTATTTATTACTCTAATATTCTTGTGTATCATTAAAAAAATCAAAGCAGCATAATTAGCGTCGATAACATTTCATATAATATGAAGCAAACGATAATGATTTATGTAAATAATAATCAATGTTATTAGTTTGCTGTGATTTATAAAAATGACATCTATAAAAATATAAATTAAAAATTAAATCAAAACAATGTTTAATTTTAAGGTTATGGTTATAACATAATGTGAAAACTTAAAATTAAAGTCCAACTAAAAGTAGTTAAGTAAAGTCAAAAAGTAATTGTGAGATATAAAAGTATCGTTTATTTCTTCAGTTCAGCCAGTTCAGGACACGTGTTTCACTATATTTTCGCGATCATCAGTTGATCTTTTTATCTGCCTTTAATTTTGAGTTTTTACATTTATTATTGTCTGAGTAGGTACGTAAGACTGAAATCGTAACACGCTTGAAAGAATTTCACGTTTGTACTATAATGAAAAAGAGGCTTTTGAATAAACGTTTAGAATCTTGATGCAATATTTACAAAATATATAAATCGAGAAGTTGCAATGGCAAAGAATAATGTAATACACCATTAGTTGCAACACTAATAAAATAAATACACATTCCAAGTTAAACGAGTTCTTATTCCAATGGGACACCGTAGCGCTAAGCAAGCGGACAAATGCGTCCCGCCGGTAACATAGAAATACTCGATACTAACGCTGATTTTGTAGATGATTGCTTTTTTATATCACTAAACAAGACACGTACAGATACAAGATAACAGGGTCATTCCGAACGACGTTAACTGTTTTGTCTTGGCTCGTTTCCTTTAAAAATAATGTTGGTTGGCTCTTTAAGTTCATGTGGTACTCTTAAAATGATTCTTTTAAAACTCAAATCTACTGCGCCGATGCAGTCACAATGGAAATAAAAAACTTTTAGTTTTAAACTTTGCCTTTTGATTCTCTATAAATTTTGTTGCAAACTATCCTACATTTTCCTTTCAATTATGTATTCAAATTTTTGATCAGGGAATTCGAAAGCACCTCTTCCTTTTTGTAGTTTTATATTTAGATTTTCATGGAGTACAACGCAACAAGTTTTGTAAGGCGCCCACCGGACACTATCGATTTCACGATGGCATTAAATAAAAATTTGACGAGGAAATAAGACAATTAGCTTGAAAATCAAGTTGCTCTGTCTTAGAAATTTCTGCTAATTTCTTTAAAATCAATTTTATTCCAAAAACAATTAACGTGAAACTTATTAGTAATTTTATATTTATAACTATAATTTTAGTAACTCTAAATTATTGATATGTACCGGTTCCAGAACTTCCATTACTAGCAGCTTTTTCCCCAATCTCTTTGGTTTTTAAGTAGAATTGAGTATACGATAAAACAATTTAGAGATTTTAATTTAAACTTTACAAATGTATTCAAGGTTGTTCCTTAGTATTAATGCAAACACAAATTGTGTATAAAGAGTAATCGAAATGTAAGCGTCGTTCAGACTGCTACGCAATCATCAGGAATATAATTGCAAGTCAGTACTTTTCATTTATACTGCTTATACTATGGATTTACTTATTACTTATACTATGGTAACAAGTATTGTTGGGCTGTCCAGAGGTTATTGGTTAATATTGTTGATTCCACGTTAAGCTGTATGCTCTATTAAATAGAAAAATAAAAATAAATAACTTGTAATTTGGTATTTACGAATTTATTCTGAATGTAAAGTGGTTTACCGGTAAATGGAATGATTAAGATTCGGTTTGCTGTCTAAGCTTAGTTAATACGGGTCAAGAGCGTAGTAAGAAATCGGTAGTAAGTTTTAAGTGATTGGCTTTAACTGCCATTTTCTACGTCATACGCTTGACCCATTTTAACCCAACTAGAAATTTTGATCAGACATGCGTTGGATATGGTTGATACAACGCTAGCAGGTCGCTCTGGCAGATTTGTAAATTTGCGTCGGCTTCTTGCGCCGATCATCTAATGTCTAATTGCTGTATGGGAACTGGAGTTTAAAGAGAAAATCTCGTGTGTTTGTACTATGTAGATGCTTGTCTCAGTTTAACTGATTTTAAATAATTAAATCTTGTCTGAATTTGAATGCTACATCTGTTGTTAAAAAATTTATACAATTTAAACACTGCCTGTGTTTGTTTATTGGTATTGTCGATATTCTCTTTTTAGTTAAGTTAATTGCACCAGCAAAAAAATTTCCAATTTAGTTGTTCAAAGAATATCTAACCTAATTTAATAAAAATTTAGTTAAATGTACATTATGATCGCTAGAACATAGAACTGATTAGCTTTTAGACTGATTTTTAAATCAGTTAAATTTTGTTTGATGCGCGGGCAGTTCATGGAGGTTTGGAGAAAAATAATCTTTTATCAAAATAGAAAATATTAAATCGGTTACACGATTATCATTGCATTTGTTGCCCAACGTGTATAAAATATTTAATTTTTGGAACTTCAGCGATTTGTAATTAAATCGTTTTTGTTCCAACTCAAAAATTAGAAATACATTTTTTGAAAAATGATGGTAATTTCTACTATTTTTATTTTATCCGGTACATAGGATATTTTCCAGGGAGCAACAAATCCTGTTGAATTTTAACACCTGTTTTATAAATTGTAATAAATTGTACAATTCTACTTTGAATAAGTAAAAAGTGATAAGTGATGAGCATAACAATGAATAAAAATTTTAGGGCGGTTAATAAATAAATTTTATTTTAGAAAGTTAAATTTGTTCGTAATGGCAATTGAGTGTCCGCTGAGGTATAAATATAAACGGCGAATAATTAATGAAATTGAAATTAAGAAAAAGATG
Organism: Cantharis rustica; assembly: GCA_911387805.1. Lineage (NCBI taxonomy): Eukaryota > Metazoa > Arthropoda > Insecta > Coleoptera > Cantharidae > Cantharis > Cantharis rustica. Next base: position 16,977,014 of record OU426883.1, read on the forward strand.
AAATAATTAATAGGAATTTTTAAAAAAAGTGTTAAAATACAGCAGCAGGAAAACAGAAATGTAATACAAGAATCGTTTGTATTGAATGTTAATCTTTAATTATTCAAAAAGCTATAGAAGCAGAGTAATTTTAATCCTTTGTTAAGTTAAACAAACGCTAAATCTCATTGTTATGTTGTATTCATTATAATTGCTTTTAATTTATAAGCAGGTCGAAAGCTGTGCACTATGTTTGCACAATTCATTATTGTATCTATGCGCTTTAAACGTGATAGACTTTAATATTTCACCCCGTGTTGGTGGTAGGTATCTAAAAGTATTCCATACGCAGATACTTTGAATTCATATAAAGAGGGCTCAATTCAATCGTACTCCAGGGTAACAAAGTGCGATTATTTACACTCAACTTTTAATTGGGTTAACAAACGCTTTCTAAATTTTAAAAACTCTCCAACTTAAAATAATTGCTTTTTTCCTACCCAACTTATTACTGAAACTTTACCAACAAGACCAATGTTTAAGCGGAACAAATCCAAATGGTGGTGAATATTGAGTGAGGGATTGTTTCGAAATGTCAGCGTCTGACCTTTTTTTACTTCTCGACGAAAATTAAACAGTCCGTTATTAAAGCCTTAAATGAAACTCATATTCTACGGTTAAATGTTAATTCCTTATTATTTATTTTTTACTGCTTACGCAATTTTATAGCTCCTAAAGAGATATAAAAACGTAGCCACTTTTATATTAATTTTGTTATTTCCACCAAACATATTTTTACAAAAAGTAAAATTTAATCAAAAAGATGTTTTAATAGAAAATTATTAACTTGTGAAATATTTTAAATTAAAAAGTTTTTACTTTTTAAACTGAACAAGTTAATTAAACAATAATATTTTATAGTTTTATTGAGCTTTTAGCGAAGGTTATCGCTTTGTTTATATAACGTTTATATAAACATTGTATAAATAAATTCTGATGAAAGCGATAACCTTCGCTGAAAGCTCAATAAAAATATAAAATATTATTGTTTAATTAACTTGTTCAGTTTCAAAACTTTTTAATTTAAAATCAAAAAGATGTAAATAAAAATATTTAATAAATTAATTTTTTAACTTGTGGAATATAATTAAATAATCTTGGAATAAATAAGTTAAAATATTAAAATAAATTAATAAATAAATACAATTAATAAATACAATTTTAAAATTGTATTAAAATATTCTGATGAAGACGTTCACCAACGTTGACAGCTTAATAAAAACATTATTAAAAATCGTTTATCTAACTTGTTTATTCCAAGATTATTTAAGTAAATAAAAATATTATACCTGTAAAGTAATTAACTATTTTTACTTTTTCTAAATTATTATTATAGTTTAGTTTATATATTACTATGCCCCCAACTTTTCAAATTTAAGCATTTTCACCCTCTTGTGAAAATTTGCTGAGGTAACACAGATTTTTTTATTTAGCTATGAGCTCTTCAAATTGTTTTTTAAATCGTAAATTAAAATGTTCAAATTTGTTACCTTTCATGTAGTATTTTACTTGTTACTTTTACGTGCGCGCTCTACATGTAGTATTTCAGCTGATCTAACAAATTTGCTGCGACGTATTTCAACAAATAACCAAATATTATCACAAATTCTTCAACTTTTCTTTGTTTATTTAATAATTTGAACTTTACCACAATTAATTTAAACTAAAACATCAACTCAACTTAAGTTATTTTATTAATTTTCAAAAAAAAAAAACAATTAACAATTTAAATTTTTATTGCGGGAATGATGTTCGTCCGCTAGTCTACTCGACGTGAAGCCGTCAGCCTAAGTCTCCATTTTTGTGTTCTCTATTCAAGCCTCTCTCTTTTCTAGTTTTATTTTCCCCACTTTTTTTACATAGCAAAATTTTTAATTATTTTATACAATATGATACAAATAAATACTAAACAAATTTAAACGTTTAAATAATTTACAAAATAAATGAATTAATGTTGTTATGGTTTTCGAAACACGACATTTTAATAGGTTATATTATATCTAAATAATCTTGGAATAAACAAGTTAATTAAACGTTTTCTTTTATAATTTTTGTAATTTTAAATTTGAATTTTGAGGGAAAATTTTGTAAACCTGATGTTGGCGGAAGTTTTTCGTAGAGTGGAGTTTTTTTGGCAAAGGTGGTCGCCGGAGAGGTCGATTAAGTTTTGGCTCCGTAGATGTTGAATATTTTTGATTCATAGATTTTTTTTGAAATAGTGATATTTTGAGTATTGATTTGAATTGTAGTATTGTCGAATTTGCCCGCAGCTTAAAATTGTTGATATATTATTAGTTATTTTTGGGTATTTTTGAGCGATAATATGAGCGATTTTTTCTTTAATTATTAAAGTTGGATTTTGGCCAGAATAATTAGAAATTATATATAGAAATACAAAAGAAATAATTATAATTGGATATTTGGTAAATTTCATTTGGATTATAAAATTAAAATTAAAAAGAGCCAACATGTGTGGCGTTGCTGTATCGCTTCGAGTTGATAATTTAAAATTCGATCATTGAACAAACCATAAAATTTTTTTAAGTTTAAAATAATTTCGATTGCAAATAATTTAAAATTGAATTCTGTTATTAGAATTGATTTTTAACGAACACAGAACCGACTCTTGAGAAGAGTTTTTGCTGCCGCATGCAAGAGCTAGTCGAGGTAAATTATTTTTGAGAGTAAAGGGTTTTATTAATATCAAAATTAATAAAGTACCACTATAATATGTACTAATAGTATATAAATATAATAGTGATATATTAATATTATAGTATATCAATATACTGTGTTACGAAGCTAACGCATAAAAAAAATTGTGTTATGTTTAAATTTGAAATTTTTATTGTAATGATATTTTTGTAAAAGTTAAGGTTGGCAATAAAGTTTACGGCAGAGGGGCTCTTTTGCCAAGATGGCGACGGCGGCGGACGTTTGATTTTGGAGTACACGTGAATTTAATTTTTTTGTAAGTTAAAGATTTTTATAATTAAATTAATTTATTATTTTGGATCAATTGATAGTTTGATTGAAATTAATTGGATTTGGGTAAATTGAAGTTTAAAGGAAGATTTATCGAAGGAACGACAAAATTGTGTGATAAGCAGGACAGCTGCGTGCTGGTATAGCGTATAAGTTTTAACGTGACTATTTTTAAAAAATTTATTGTTTTGATAAATTGGAGAAATTTTTAAATTTAATAAGAATTGAATAAGAATTGAAAGAAGTAATTTGCAAAATAAAATTACATTAGAAGAGCACAACATGTGGCTTAAAAGATAGAGCATTGGATTGATAAATTGAAATTGCAAGTTAGAACCTCGTCCAAGTAAATATATTCTTAAAGTTTAAAATAATTTGATTGAATATTTTAAAATCAAATTTTGGTATTATTCTGTTGCGAAAAGTCAATAGTGAAATCAAAACTCACGAACCCTGAGAAGTTTCCTTACTTCCGCCATGGCACAGCGACGTCGTGGCATGTAGGTATGTATGTGAATATCACTTACTGCAAAAAGTGAAATGCAGTATATCGGTAAAAGTGTATATTTACCGGTTAACGTTATTATGTTTGCATACTTATTGCTTTGCTTGTTAATTTTTAAATTTTAATTTTATATTAGTTTTAATAAATTAATTGATATATTAAATATATAATAATTAAAGCACTAGAGTGATTATTTGATTTAACTATTGATTTTATAATTGATTATTAAAAATCAAAATTTCGACAATTCTAAAACAAAGTTTCAGAAAATAATTATTAAATTTTATTTATTTACTGAAATTTAATTAAAACGTACTTTATTTTCTAATTGTCCCTATCACAAAATGATAACAAAATTATCTTCGACTATGTATCGGATTACTAGCAACTATCGATAGTATCAGAGAAGGAACAAGAAAAATTTCCTGAGACTTCGAGAGAGAAATATTTAAATATGATATTTCACTAATCCGAGGGTTGAGGAAAATATCAAAATATTTCCCGGATTTCTGAGTCTGTTTGGAAGATAGGAACACGAATTTTAGTGCAGACGCATCTGCAAATGGCCTGCTTCGCCAGGTGAGGATTACTACCGTAAGTAACAGCCCGGAGATGGTAAACATTTTTGGAGGATATTCCTGAGGAAAATATTTAAATATGGTGTTTAACGAGGCCGCATTACGGCCGTACATGAGAATTCATCCAAGAGAAGATTTGGAGCCTGGAATAAGACTCTACCTAGTTTAGTTTTCAATAAATAAAATCAAAAAAAGGAGACAGCACAATAACCCGATAATTTCCAGCTAGAACAGCTTCATAAAATTTTAATATATTTACAAAGCTTATTATATTTGCATTTCCATTAGCAATTGATATGTTATTTTCTTCCGTTTTACTTTTGTTAACCAGTTTATCCTTTACTTCATTTTTTAGTTTATTTGACCTTTCATACAAGTTTTCCGTTTATTTTATAAATTTCTTCTAGTTTTTCTTTTTCTGCACTACTTTTCTCTACAGAGCTGCCTGCTTAACTTTCAAACTTCCTGTCTCCCTAACTCCCCGCAGGTCTGCCTGCCTGCCTAACTACCTTTTTCCTTGCAGGCCTGACAGTCTAACTCTCTAACTCCTTTCCTTTTTAACTTTCTGCAGGCCTAACTCTCTAACTCCCTGTTCACCTAACGCCTTACTAGTTTGACTGCCGTCTAACTTCCTAACTTTTTGCCTTCCTAACTCCCTACAGGCCTGCCTGCCTAACTTTTGTATAAAATCTTCATACTGGATGATTACATTTTCACAAACGCTAATTCAATTGCTATTTTGAATTCCAAATTACATTTAAAATAAATGGTAATTTATTAGATCAATTAGTTTGTATTTATATATTTAGCATAAACTTAGTTTACTTGAAACACATACATATTGTCGTGTTTCAAAACCATAAAAACGTTATTTTATTATTTTGTAAATTATTTTGTAGTTTGTTTTTATTATTGAAAATTATTTATTTGTAAATACACTGTACGTAGAGTTAAGTTTGAGAATTTTAAGGTAGGCAATAGAAATAGGAGAGAGTATGTGTATGTATAAAGTTCCCGTCTAAGTTCTAATTTTGATTTTTTAATTGTTTTAAAATAAAAAGTAATTTAATTTGAGTTGAGAGTTGTTTTTGTTTAATTAATTAAGTGAAGTGTTTAAAAAAGGTAAAAATTGAAAAAATAAAAAATTATTGAATAAAATTTTGGTTGTTCATGAAAGTACGTCGCAACGAATTTGTTAGACCGGCGAGCATATGTGGATCGCACGTGCAAGCTCGATGCCATAAAGTAACATAAAATTTACTATACGAAAATTTACATTTTTAATTTAAAATTGAACAATTGCAAGAGTCTCATGTCAAAAATAAATAATGAATGTACCTCTAGCGAAGAATATTTTTGAATAAGTGGAATTTTACAAATTTGTATAGCTGGGGACATCTCAATATATCCATGAATTTAAATGAAATCACTGATTTATTTAGACCTATGAAGTTTTATTTGTTTCAATAAAATATAGAATTAAAGCAAATCTACTATGAGTTTGAAAGAAACATAACTTAATTATTGACGAAATTGGTTTAAACGAATAAATATAAATATATGTTTTTATAAACGTTTTTGTAGAAAATTTAATTCCAACAATGTTGTTCCTATGAATTTTATTGTATTTGTTATGATTATTTCAGTGTTTTAAATATAATATCCTGTATAAGTTATATAATCTTTTCAAATTTTAATTTCTAATTTTTTGAAGCTACACTGAAAATCTTCTTGATTCTCCATAAATTCGAACTTTCGTTGAAAAGTTATTAAGTTACGGACTGAGGGGAGAGAGGTTAAAAAAATAAAACAAAAATTAGAAAAACGTTAAAAATAAGAACGCAAGTTTACATTTAAAGTCAAAAGAAAAAGAAATGAACACATATGAAATGTTTATGCAAGTTTCAGAAATAAGTTTATTGGTTGAAAATTTTTTCCGATGAGGTTACGAATATAAACCCGAATATCGGATATAGCACGTTACAGTGCTCCACGGAATGCAAGTTTTACACTAATAATTCTTATATGACAAGAAAGAAGATGTTATTACGAAGCGAATAAACTGATGATTTACATAATTTTCTCTTTAAAATTTTAAAATATCGATTTTTCACGTAAGAATCATGCAAAGTCGCATCGAGTTGGCGGTCCGTATACTTCACGTAAATACGAGCAGGACTGTGTTTTAGTGGGAGCAGTTTATTTCATAGTTAACTGTTGTCTATGCAGCTAATAACATCATTTAATACATTTATTTAAAATAGGAATTTGTTAATTTAGTTAACGTAGGAGCACACTTTACTGAGTAGGACCGGTCTAAAGGAATATTTTTAATTAGTACAGCATTTGTCAAAACCAGTAGCTTCCCAAGCGGAAGGGACCGACGCGCAACCATGCTAAGTCATGGATCTATCTTAAATCTAGTCGAGAGTGCAAATTATGCTCTAAAATAGTTTTAACAAAATAAAAAATACACCATGGGCGGAGCTAATCTTATGGAAACAACCAATGAAATGTACTGTTGCACCTGTTTTTTTAATGATCCTCAAATATACGTCATTTACAATCATAATTTCATTAAAACATTTTTAAATTTGTGAGGCAGTTTAAAGTGCTATCCCTGCAATGTCATGGGTATACTTAAATAGTATATACTACTTTATGCAAAGTCGTTAAATTTTTCCGGAGTGAAATCCTCTTTTTATTAGGTTAATTATCTGCGGATATAAGAAGAAAAGATTGAAAATTAAAATGAGTGGAATTGTTAAAATCAATACACCGAGAAAAATAAAAAGGAAATTGTACTTTTAAGAGGAAAGAAAAACATAATTGTGTAGGATTGGAATAGGCTAATAATGTTTTGAATTCGTAATGAAGTTGAGAAGAAAATAAGACAAAAGGTATATTTATTGGTTTTCGGTTACATATAAGATAAACTGATATGGTAAACGCAATAGCAATTGATATTATCTATTCTGTTTATATATAAATATCCATTGTGAATTACAATAAGGTTTTGATATGGGTTTTATTTCTCTATAATCATTTTTTGTGTAATTTGATTGGAAATAAGATAGTCGTATTGAATAATCAAATTTATTGTAGTTATATATTTACATAATTGACATAAAAATAGGGTGTTATTTACACTATTTTGTAAGCATTAAATAGTAATTAATATCAATTCAATTGATTTGTTTTTTAAAAATAATTTGATCGTTCCATTTATTTTATACGATCTTGGCATTAGGTATATTAAAGTTTAGTAATAATATTATATTATAATAAGTAATTTAATCGATTGACTCATAAATATTCGTGAAAAAGTCAATCTTGTGTTTAAGTTGCTTAATGGATTGTCAAAGGTAGGGCAAATAAGGGAGGAAGCAAGACACTACCATACCCTCGATTAATGCGTTAGTCTTTTTAATCAAATGTAACTTAATACTCAAGTGTTTGTGTTTAACACTGGCAAAACAACCTTTCACTATGATTAAATGTAAACACCTCATACTGTCTATGTTTTCCTAAATTAAATTTGAATTATTTATAGGAATAACTGTAAGCATCTTTTCATGAATAATTAATAAAATGTACACCCCGTCCCAGAATAAATACACACAACATGTCACAAATAAACATTACGGTCAAGGGGTAACAAATATTGATGAAAAACTATTGATTCCTCTAGTACTCCAATAAATTTAAAATGGTTTTGCCATTATGATAAAGAAATTTTGATCACCACTTACCCTTTCACGCTTTGGACTCCAATATCGAGTTACTTCCAATTTTTCGTCCGTCGATTCTATATCCACTTCGTCATCACTATGGTCTTCTTTTTGTGAAGATTTTTCCCCAACCGGCTGAACGGGCTTAAAGGCCGATTGATACGATTTATCGACATGAAAAAGAGGATTTTCGTAAGGAAATAGCACAGGATTCCTTTTCAACCAAGGAAACGTAGAGTATGGCGAAAACGGAAAGGGTTTGTTATAAATTAAATCCATAGAGACTCGCGAAATAGGCAACGGGAGTCCTTGACAACTACTGATTCTTGGTGCAGGAACAACAGGTTGCGGTTGAGGTGCTTCCGCGCTTATTTTAGTTTGCTTAGGATTACGCGACACTATCGAAGATGATAATAATCTCTTTCTAGTACCACCATTAAACATAGCTTTAACATCTTCCCAAGCGTGCATTATTTCATCCGGAACACTTCCGCTTAATTTCATGTGCCGACGCCACGAATTAAAATTTGCAGCATCCGGCTGCACATATTTATCATTTGGAGTTAACCGATGAGAATGAAAAATAAACTTATTCGGCGAATAAAATAAACCGCACACATTGCACTTGATACATTTTGCTCTCGACGAATTGTAACGCGACGGTAAAAACGAACCTCGGCATCCCCAAGCGCACTCGTGATGCACTGCAAATGCAAAATCATCGGGCAAACGAGGAGGCGAATTATCACCCAAAAAACTTTTGCACAATCTTTCGGCTTCGCGACGAGTAATCATTCCACATCTTCTCGACGAAACTGGCATCGCACCTGCCCTACGTAAAATTTCCAATTGTACTGGAGTACATTGCACACAAGTGATTCCTGAAAAATAAACAAAATTATTTCGATTCAAATTTTACCAAAAATAAATAAAAATTACCCAAAGCTACACGTCGGTTGTGAATTTCATTATAACTGTATTGTTTCAGCAATGTATTTGAAATCTGAGCTAAGCAAAGTCGTTCTTGACTTTCAATGACTAGAGATACAATGGGAATTCCATATAAGATTACTGTGCTAACCTAAATTCAAAAACAATATTAGTATCCACATGAAAACAATAATTATATCAGAATAAAACTTAAAATATTTAATTAATTATATATTTGTACGTTTACAAGGCGTCAGGTTTTTCTTGCTCGTTTCTGTTGTGTGGTAAAAATATTTAAAGACCAATAGTCTAACTTGGATTTTAAACCACGGAGATTATCAATTTAACCTAAAAGATATAAGCCAATAATGTCTGCAACATTATCTTATGTTCAGAACTCTACACTTCTACCAAAGCTATATGTATTAAGCTTTGGATATGGATTGTGAAAGAAGAATCCATTTTACCTAGATGGAAATTTACTAAAAATTTATTTCTCCAAAGATTCTTTATTGCAAAATAGAGAGCTTGCTAACCGGTTCTGCAAGGTATGGAAGTTATGGAATACTCTCTAGCGCCTCTCTTAGAAATTATTTAATTACCGATGCCAATATCCCTAAATGTCTGGGTTCTAACATCATAATTGGCATAACTCAATTTCTTTATTTGTTTGTTATATAAATCTACACTATAAGTCATAGTCATCTGAAATTTTGTAAGATGGAATATTTTGATAATACTACAAGAATGATCCATCGACCGAATTTTTAGTAACCCAACTTACTAGGTTCTTAGATTGTAATACTACATCAATTGAGTCGTTGTTCGATTGATGATGTCATAATTCGTTCAGTGTTTTCTTGTAAACTTATCTAAGTCATAAGAACTTAAATTATTATAGTAAAAAATAAAGGCAAAATCGACAAAGGCTTTTTTGACCAACAAGATCAAAATCATAAAGGTTTTTGAAAATGTTCTTCTGCAACTCACTTAATTTTACATTCACTACATTGAACCACTAAACCAATTAATTAAATATACAAAAAAAATTGTCTGTCTTAATATCTATAACATACTTTTTCAAACCATGAATTTGTAAGGTATTCTCGTGCCACTTATTATTGTATTTGATTTGATTTAAAAATAAAATGTTATTTGATTTCATTAAGTGAAATTTTACTTCTACAACCTAATCAACTTATTAATTAAATATGGAAAAGTAGGATTTGCCTTAAAATCTATTGCATGTTATTGTTAACGTGAATTTGTAAGGAGTACTCGTGGCACGAATTTAATTAAACAATGTTAGTTGACTTGACTTGAAAAGCCAAATTTAGTATGGAATCTTGGGGATAATCTAAAACTGCTTTATTGTTCAGATTCCATGTTAAAATGTAGGTAAATGTACAGCTCTAAATTTACCAATGCTGTGGTTCTAGGTAATAAGTGGTTTGATGAAGAAGACGTAATTTCATTCATTTTTAACTTTGTTCATTTACTTAATTAATACTTTTATTTTTAAACCAAGTGCATTAGAGTCAGTTACATTCGGACATGTAGTGCCCGACTTTCAACCTCGTGCAAATGAAAAACGTATATCTTGTAATATCCAGAGTAAAAGACATTTTTTTATATTAACACGAAGTGATAGCCATAAGTCAGATGAAAAAAATGGTAGGCTACTTCATGATATACCGCCAAGGTTGGTCTCATAGGATAACAGAAGCATAAAACAAGGTCACGGGCACATTCACCAATCCGGATTAAGCAACCATGCTCAGTAGGTTAAAACTATTTTTAAAGAGAAACAGACCGAATGTCAAGCAGTGAACAAGAGAGGTTGAAGAAAAAGAAAAAAATCACTCTGATACCTCTAACCTTCTACCTTGGAAAAGGCCAGCGACAATTGGTGTTGTCGAAGCGAATATACTGTCGTGTTTTGAAACGTAAAAATATTATTTATTTATTATTTTGAGGTTTGTTTTGTTTTTATGATTGTAATTATTTATTTGTAAATACACTGTACATAGAGTTAAGTTGGAAAATTTAAGGTTGGCAATAGAGATAGGTGGGAGTGTGAAAAAAGAAGATACGGCGTTACACCAGCTTGGTGAGCGGAATGGTGTTATTCCCACTATGATAAGTTTAATTTTTGATAAAATTTAATTTTAATAATAAAATAAAAGTAAATTAATTTGTATAAAAGTTGTTTAATTAATTAAGTAACGTGTTAAAGAGTGAATTTGGAAGTTTAAAAAGATTTTTAGTCGTATTATAAAATTTTGGTTATTTGTGGAGTTGTTTCACAGCGAGTTTGACCAGGCGTTCAGGTGTGAACAGCCGGATAGTTACGAGACCACATGCGAGGTAAAATTTTAGCACAACGCTTTCAATGCATTTGAAATTAAAAAATGGAAATAATGAAACTATACGAAAATTTACACTTTTAATTTAAAATTGAACACATGCAAGAGTCTTATTGCTTTAATAAATAATGAATGTACCTCTAGCGAAGAATATTTCTGGATTGAGAAAATTTTATAAATTTGTATAGTTGGGGACATGGCAATACAGTCAGAAATAATTACAGATCAGATACACTTTCTTTAAGAATATTTAGATTCAAAATTAACTTAATTTATTTTTTTTTATATTACTTAATCTTTAATGATTTACCTGATTGTTTGGTTTAACATTAACCGTAGATTTATTTGTGATGGTTCCTGGAGATGAAGATTCTGATAGTCTTTCCAACTGTGGTTCCATACTAAAATTAAAAATGATTATTGCGTTATTTGCTTTATATTCAAAATTTGTTTAAATTAAAAACGAAGAACTAAATCATTAGCACTGGATTAAAATTATGTAAAAGATTAATTCAATAATAATTAATTCATATTAGGTGTGAGAATTTCTTTTCAAAATTTTATTTATAAAATTAATACCATGTTATTGAATGCTAAAAAAAATTAATTAGAACCTTGTCAAAGAGTTTATTGATTCGTTCGCTTTTTTCATGAGAAAGTTTAATTCCTAATAAACTTTACAATTTTTTCAAGTTAATTTGATCGTTTTGCGTTGTGAAAAAAATTATTAAAAAAGTAAGGATTACTCCTAATGGAGCAGCAACTGTTCCTGATATGCTCGGCCGGCGGTTGATATAATTAAAGAGCTTTTCTCTAATGCTCTAATATTAATGATTTAAAAGTTTGCGGCCTTACCGCTGCATTATTTTGAGTAGCAAATTAATTTAATTTTTGAATTATAAAACGATTTACTCCCGTATTTTGCAGAAACATGATAAATATTTAGAAAATCGTTACAGATCGACGGACAGCTTTTAGTAACTCTAAATTACTTTTATATCATTTAAAAAAATAAACCCCGAAAACCTATTATTTATTAAACTTAAAATCTGCTGAGATCATATTCGGTATATTAAAAAATTTAGACTGCGCCAGTTTATTAAATCAAAATATATTTTAGATTAAAAAATCTGGATCATGAAGCAATATATTTAATTATTCAAGTTAATTATTGTACACTCTCGTAAAAAGTTAAGGGTAGTTGTTTAAATAAAATGACAAAAATATTGAGAATAAAAAATATTTGACTTACTTAAAGTTTTTTATTTAAATATTATCCAATTGCACAATTTTATCACTACGCACAAAAGTTTCACTTCAATTTTGAATAAAAAGTAATTGGATGTTAGTTCTTGACGATTCAAACAGGAAGTGAGATTTAGTAAGTGTAAATCAACCCCGTATTAACCACGCCTAGCGTCATTTTGTAGGGGTGTGTATAAACTTCATCCCTTGCATCCTATCCAATGAAAAAATTCCATTCAAACTGAAAACACTACCGTAAGCTACCACCTTGTAGAATGCACCAATTACGAAAAACAAACCCTATATGTGTAATAAGTGTTTGATAACTAGGAAAATTAATCTTCTAATAAACGTTTTCCGTCTCGAGGAATCGACGTGATTTCTCAACTTTATTTTTGATTGTATTTTCTATTCTTAAATTAATGTTACCTTTTAAGGATTTGAATTATTCAATTATATGTTGCAGCAGAATTTATTCAAAAGTTAAATTTATCAATTATATCAAGTAATTTAAAAGTTACAAAATTAAGCTAAATTTATACTAAGTTTTTTTATTATCAACTTCACATTGCGGTTATTTATGTCGCACATAAAATACTTATTCTCAAATTATTAATAACAATATTTATATTTAATATTAAAAAAAAATTCAAAAAATAATGCGGATTATTTAGTATTTAATTTTTTCGATTTCGACTTGTGTTTTAAATCAACAATCGAATTTTTGGTATTTAGGGTCAAAATATGATTCAAAAATGTACTGGAAGCGAAAATTATGCCATTACTAAAGTTTTGCTATGTAAAAATAATGCAAAACCATACATATTTGTATTGAAATATATATATTGTCATGTTTTTTATGTCAGTTCTTTGGTTTTATTTATATACGTTATCATAGAATTAACTGTAAAGTAAGAATGTAAAACAATTTTTTTTAAATGCATTAATTTATCACTTTTATAACAGGTTAGGACTAAGAATATTTGAAATTTTCACTTTAATGTGTTCTTATATTTTCAACCGCATTGCATGGTTATGAGGTCATCCCTTTTGTTGTTTTTAACTGAAATTCATATCAATTATTAGAAAAATCGATTGTTTAAAACTGCATTCAACTTCCTAAACAACTTATGGTATTTTTTTGGGATGGTTTGGGATGACTTGTGGATTGGGACACAGAAGCAATTGAAAAATCTTTTTAAGATCATAAACAAGCGTAAACCAGTGTTGTTGCTAAAAACCTATATATTTTTCAATATTTTGGTTATTTTAAAAAAATACTTTTTCTTCCTAATATTAGAGATGACCACCTCTATCATGCATCCATACGAGAGAACGGAAAACAATGGTACGATTGTATAATTTGATTTAGAGATTTTAGTGGTTATGAGAGCTGGAGTTCCCCACAGGATTCTTTTTCTGCTGTGACAGTGGAGGTTTCTCTCCCCTTTGCACCTTTAGTTAGTCTTTAGGTCGAACTCAGGCATTTTGATCACATCAGTGTAGTTGGCGCGATCAAGCATTGAATAGCTGTTTCTCGCTTTGCAGAACATCGATTCAAGCTTTACGCCACACTCCTCGTACTTCTAATCCCTACAGGATTACAAGTAACTAAATTTGCGGAGGTTTTTTTCAACATTGAAATTATTATTGAATATTTAGATATAATGATTACTATGCTGCTTAGGAGATTTTGGCTACATCTTAATGGGATCTAAGATAACACAATCTTAAGAAGAGACCCTTAAAGTATTTGAGTTTTAGTTATTCAGTTATACAACAGCACATTTTCTTTGTGCTATTTTATTTCCGATTGTAGCGGACCGAATAACGCCTGCGTGTCAAGCACATCTTGTATACCTTGTATATACACAAGTAAAAGAGAAGTTTAGCATTTACACTACTTTTAATTGATTACATAGTTGCTATCATTATCACTCGAGAAATTAAAAATATTAAAATAATTTTACCATCGTAGGATCGACTTATTTCAATAAAAAAATCAATGAAAAAATTCATCACATTGATTGCTTTGCACACTGTGGTTATAAAAATTTCATAAATAAGTTCATAAATTTTCATAAATTGAACAAATCAAAAGTGGCTCCTAAATAAGAGCATATATATGTAGGATGATCAAAACATAGCTGTCGTAGCAGTGACGGTTGGCACGAAGAGTATGACAGGGAGCCGCTTTCTCTAAGCAGAATATTTATTCATTATTTAATTTTAAATATATAATTCTTGCTATTGCTAACTTTGAATAATAATTTGTAATAATAATAAAAATAATGCGGTTGTCACGTCAGAAGTTACTACTTTACTCTTTCAGGTAATGGTGTAAAGTTGTAAACGTTTACTACCACATTAACTAGGATATGAAATAGTAGAAAGAAACCTAAAAAATGAATTTTTTAAGTGAATAGCGTGGTAGTTAGTAGTATGTAATGTTAAAATAAACAAACTATAGTCTGTTTTTTTAAGAAAAATATTGGAATTTATACTAAGGCGATGATCTCGATATATAAACTAATGAAATTGCTTTGAAATTAGACGCTATTACAATAACGAAATTTTTACGATTAAAGTGCTATGCGTGTTGCCTAAACTGAACCGGTTAAAGTCACAAATAAGATAGATGTGAACAGAGTTAAATGCAATATCGAATAGACGTAGTTATTTGGTTATAACATTTTGCTTTCTTTGTGGTGAGTATTTAATATTACTACAAGATTAAGTACTATTTAAATTATCTGAAGTTTCCCGATGTAAATTAGACTTTGTAAACGATGCGCCACCTATATTTTTCATATCTTGGATGGACTATAAACAAAATATTAAAATAATGAATTTTACATTATGAATAGTACATACTTACATAGAAAAATAATATTTTTTGCAGAATTTATGCAACCTCTCGTACTGCCTCTGGTTAACCCTGGTGTGCGGAAGCAGTTGGGAATTTTTTAAGAGTTGAAAGGTTCTTGCGTTTTAAAATATAAAATTAAAGAATTTTCTTGTCCAAAAAAATAATAAGTAGTTCTCGAAATTTAATAATTAATCCAAAATCCCAATTTAAATAAATGCAAAATAAAATTTTATTTTGTCTTTAAAGGAAACGAAGTTTGATTTCCAGCCTTATCCAAATCGTCGTTTTATCAATTTCAACATTTGTTCGCTCAAATATAATTTTAAAACTTTTCGACTTCAAACAATCCAAATCCAAATTAATAATTTTCACTGTTCTTTTTCCAATTTTATCAAACTAATCAAATTTACTATTGCTCAGTAGCCCCTCAATATAAAATTATCCAAAAATCTAAATATAACACCTCCAAAATAGCGCAATAATGCATTAGCATCAAAATTATTTATTTAAACCAAAGCAAATTAAAATATTACTCACAATTGTCAAAAAATATCAAAACTCAGCGGGCATACAAAATTTCGCACCCGCTGTCGGCCATAGTTGGCCAAAAAAGCCTCTCTCTTCCTTTCATGTTCTCCCACCTTGCACTTTTTCAAAACTACCAAATCAAAATCATAATTTACAAAATTTTACCAAAAGAGCACAGGGTGGGTCCAAATATTTGGTAACACGACATCATTTTGCCCCCTTGTGAATTGGAGTTATGGGCGCAGCTCAAAACGAAAATTCACAAAATCCAATGTAGTGCTACAAAAAAATCAATGTTTATCAAAAAAAAAATTATTTACAACATTAAATAATTTAAAAATTATGAAAAATAAAGTCCAATATCAAAAAAAAAACGCTTATATCTCCTCCATCGGTCATTTAAACCTCTTGTTCTCGTTTATTTCTCTTTTCTCATCTTCCATAAAATTATTTTTTCACTGGGTGTCCAATTCGCCGGCATCTTTTTCTGCCGCTTCCTATTCGTCGAAAATCTCCAAACTTGCTTCACTTTTTCCATTAATTCGTCCTTTTCATTAGTCTCATTTTCTTCCAAGGTTTCTTTTTCCAACAATTCATTTTCTTTTTCTTCCAAAATTTTTTTTTCCACAAGTTCATTTACTTTTCCATCGGATTCTTTTTTTTGTTCTTCCATTACGAATAGTTCATGTTTTTCTTGTTCTTCTTTTTCCAATTGCTCATCCTTTCTTTGTTTTTCTCGTTCCAATGATTCTTCTTTCACCAACAAGTCATTTTTTTCTACTTCTTCTTGTTCGAGTAGCTCTTTTTTTTAAAATTCTTTTTCTTCTTTATTGGACACTTTTTCTTCTAAAATTTCTTATTTTTGTTCATCATCTTTTATCCCTGGTTCACTTATTCTTCCAGCTCTATCTCTCTTCCAGCGTATTTCCGTAATGTTTCTACTTCTTCAATTCTAATTATCTCATCTTTTGTACTACTCAAATTTTCTTCTATTCTTTTGTATCACTTCCCCATCTCCTTTCTAACTCCTTCCACAATTCTCTCTTCTGATTCCTTCCTATATCTTTCGTTTTTTTTCTCTTTATCCTAGTCTCTTTTCTTTAATCACCATCATTCCTTAATCTATCATAGCGTTATCCATGTCGTCACTTATTTTGCAAAATTTTTAAAGTTCCTGCGCCGCGGTGCCAAAAAGATTGCAGGTTAGAGCTGCTCTAACTTGCAATCAAGTGATCTCAAGATGATCTCTTCTAGGTAATCTCGAAACCGGTCATGTTTCTTGTGATCTATGTTTTTAACTGCTATCTGCATGGTATAAAGCGCTGTTTCAGAGGTAACATCAGGTTATGCTTAAAGATAATGTATCATAAGAGAATCTAGCGAAAGAAACTAGATGAGTAAGCTTGTAGGACAACGCCTGCTTAGGTAACAAGGGTTCGATGCTCGCTCCCGGCTGAAAATTTCGTTGGTTTACACGCCTTTTTCCAACACAAATTCAACGTAGTATCGGCGTGAAGGCCTGTACACCGCTGGTGGCGCTCATGTGGATTGCACAAAAACCTCCGCTGTGGTTCGGATTCCACGTAAAGCTGTAGATCTTGTTCCTTCTGGAATCCATGCCCGTCTATCTTAATTTGTTGCCAGGGCCTGAGCTTGCAACCTCAATTTTGTATCTACAGATCGCTGATTCACGCTATTTCTTAGCTCAGCTGTCCAGTACCGATTATTATTTACTAACATTATTGCTATAATTTTAAACCACTCAATGAAACTTTTAATTTCAATTTATGTGAAAATTTTGAGTTATTTTATATAATTTTTATTTTTATAATCTTATTTATAATTTGAAAACTAAAAAATCAAGTTTTTGTTTTAAAAGCCAATTACTGCCAATTAGTTTTTTGGGTATGGTTAATCTTGGAGTAATATTTTAACGTTAAGAAAATTATCCATATTTTCAGTTTATTTTTTCTTTTTCTTTTGGTAGACCTTCTATAAACGTTAGTCTCAATGTACAAGGCTGAAGAACCTACTTAGCGTGTAAATCGAGAGATGAGTGGTAGTTTTTGTTCGATTAAAGACTTACTTAGCTTCATGCATGGCTTTACGTCTGAACCGTAATGGATATAACGATACTGTTTTTACGGTACAAGAGTAATACCTTTAAAGCTTTTCTTATGTGAACATCCTCTCCAGTAGAAACGATTTGTTGCTATTATTATTTTAATTTTTTTTAACTCATTATATTTTAGTTTCACTTTGTAAAATTTATCGATTTTCTGTACTTAAAAAAAAAGAAGAATAGAAGAGAAAAAAAGATAATTAAAAAAATATTAAAATTTGTTATAAATAAAGGATATTGTTATGACATTTGAATTAGATGTATTGTTAATTATAAAATTTAATTTGTATATTAAATGATGGAAATAGCGTTAATGTCAGAATAGTAAATCAAAAGTGAACGCTAGACTGAATAAATGTAATAGTAATAGTATGCTAACAAGGAGGGTATTTTTTGAGTTTGGGGTGTGAGTATAGATATAATTTGAGATATAATTGAAAACCAGTTGAATAATGCATGTATCTTTGCGGCACTTACCATAGTGGTCCTATCTCTTGGGAGTAAGTTTACTATGTCGCCAGCCCAAAATTGATCGTCAAATATTCTACGCTACAGTGCACTGATTTGCTGGATTTCACACATTTTTGATCTGAAATAACGACCCAGTATTGTTTTCTTTTAAAATTAATTTTTTTATTAGCCACTTGATGAAGTTGATTGCTAGCCGTTCATCATCACCATGTGATGGAGAGGAGACGTATTCGGCAGGACTGTTGAAGTTATCGAAGGACTTTTTAATTAATTTCGCCGTAGAATTAGTACCTATAGATGTGGTGGCGCTTTATATTTGTAATGAAAAAGAAATAAGTTTGAGAATGAGTTAGATACGGCTAGTGAACATGTTTCCAATCACTGTAAACACTATTACATGAGCCAGTGTGTATTCATGTGGTATAATACTCGAACGCAGCAATTATTGGTATTATTGTGATACCGCAAGACGAAAAGCGGATTATCCCGGATTTTAACATGTAATACTAGCAACCTTTGGATGTGTATATAAAGACTACTTTCTAAAAGTACTTAACATCACAGTGTTCTATAAAATGCATCCCTTCTAAACTTTTTACTTACATAATACTCCACCTTATCTCTATCGCTCCTCGCTAATTGACCGCACTCATAATTATAAACAATAAATAACATATAACGACGTACATTTGTAAAAGTATTTGTAAAACTAAGGTTTCGTGACAACAAGTTAAGCCTTAAGTTTTATTAAATGGCACTCAAGGGAGAATACAAATAATAAAACGTATTGAGAAAACTCCTAAATTCAACTGTCATGTGGATAAGAAAAATTCGACGACCGTACAATGTGTACATGCTACAATTTAATACAACTCAAACATGTAAAAATAAATTTTTACAAAAACATTTATTCATTTTAACATTTAAATTCTATTTAAATGTTTTTTCCACCATCTTAATCATATCAATAAAAATATATTTAAGCATATTTAAATAGAACATAACTTAAAAAAGTTAGAAAAAATTACTTAAAAATAAAAAACCTGTAACATAATATAAAGGCCTCTATTTCACGATTATTATCGTTCCTCAGTCATGTATAACAGTAAAAATAACAAGTGAGAGAGTAATTTTTACCATTTCTATAGCGTAATTTTTTCAGAATTTTATTTTCTTGTTTATTCAAATATTCTAAGTTCAACCCTGTCAAATGTGAATTATCGTCATTTCGGTTTCGTTAAATATTATGTATCTTCGTAGTATGTATTATTTACTTAATAGTTAAAAATTTTATTATTTTAACATTTTGTTAAGTTTGATTATTTTAAGCATATTTAAGCATCTACTATACCATTTGAAAATATTACTACATTTATCAAAATATATACGCATCTACAAAAAATGGATAAGAAATACGTTTAAAAAATTTTTAAACTTTGATTACAACATTGTTACGTTAGCTTCATGCTGAAGCATCTTATTGATTCCCCATGCGAATGCCACCAACCAGTGACAAATCTTCATTAAAACTATAATAGCATAGGATCTCATAATTTTTGTGGCAAAATACTTATTTTTGATAAAAATTATCATTTTACAAATAATATATTTTTCCGCCCAATACTAAATTAAAACATAGCAATATATTGAAGTGGTATTTCTCGTAAAGATTTTTCAATCCACTTAATTTTACCTCGGGTTAGCCCTGGATTTGGATAATTTTAGAGCGAGGGTTCTAGCGTTATCAAAAAAAAAAAAAATTTCCAATAAAAAAATAAACGCTTCTCCAAAAATAATGAATAATTTAAATCCAAATTAATTATAATGTAAAATTTTAACTTTCTTAAAAGATATTGAAGTTTTGATTTTTGTTATCCAAATCGTCGGGTTATCTCTTTCGCACATTCGTTCCTACAAATTTAATTTTTAATTTTTCAATTCCAAATATAATCCAAATCGAAGTTTATTATTCGAGCAAATTTTCTTCCAAATCAATCATACCAAATCAATCCACTACCGCTCGGTAGCAACTTATCAAAATTATCCAAATTATCCAAAATATCAAAAAATACACAATAATGCAGATGCATTAAATTCACTTTATTTAAATCAAAAACTATTACTCACAACTTCAAATCAATTAAACCAAAAAAATCTTTCAAAATCAAAAAAAAAATCAAATTATTAAAATAAAACTTTCATCAAAATGTACCGGGTGGGTGCGAATGACTTTGAAACACGACAATATATTGTTATGCTCCCAGCTATTTAAAAATGTAAACTTTTATCTACTCCAAAAAATCTTCGCTGGAGCACATCCATTATTTGTAGAGCTATAAGACTCTTCTAATTCAAATTTTTAATTAATTTTATCGTTTTAAAATTTTCGTTTATGTTTTTAAATTTTATTTTCAAAAATGTGGTGAATAAGTGTTTTGGTAATGCTAAACTTTTACCTCATGTGGTATTGTGACCGCCCGGCTATTCAAACCTGGCTGCCCCGGTCTAACAAATTCGATGTGGTAATTTCTTGAAAATTTTACAAATTTTTACAAATATTCAAAATATCAATTGCCAACACTTCATAAATTAATTAAACTACTTTTTATCTAATTTAAAACTCACTTTTAATAATTAAAATCATAAAAATCAAAATTATAATTAAATTTGTGCTAGCGTTATAAAAGCACGCCCGCTCTTGAAGACTAACCTCGTTGAAGCTATTATCTCATTTTATTTACATTGCCAACCTAATTATTACAAATAGAAAATAGCTTAAAAAAGTTTTAGAACTTTTTTGTAAGTATTTTTGTGACATTTAGTAGTATGTGATGTTATAATAAAAAAAAAATAAAAAACTGTAACATAATAATTATATTATGTTACAGAGTTTTTTATTTTATTTTATAGCGTAATTTTTTCAGAATTCTATTTTCTTGTTTATTCTAAGTTCAACTCTGTTAAATGTGAATTATTGTCACTTTAACGTTTTTCAAATATTATGTTTTCTTTTGTAGTATGTATTCTGTACTTAACAGTTAAAAATTTTGCTTTTTAACATTTTGTTAGGTTTAATTACTAATTATTACAACTAAAATTTTATGTACAGTACATTTACAAATTTACAAATTAAATAAATCAAACTTTAAAATAATTTACAAAATAATAAAACAATGTTTTGTAACGTTTTCAAACACGACAATATATTCTAATACCAAAATTTTCTTACAATTTTGCATACTTACAAAATAACGTCCACGTGGGTTTATTTCCTACCAATAGACGTATCATCATGTACCGAAAAAATTGCGTGTCCTAACCTTTAGGATTTATTTCAAAAATAAAAAATAAAAAATTTAACACCTTTAACCCCGCAATTGCAAAAAATATATTTATTCACTCAAATATCAGAGATCAAAAATTATACAGAAAGTTGTCACACAACTAACAATTCTTGATGGGGATGCTCTCTAAAGGCATAAAAAAATATCTCAAACAAATGTTCAGATGCGTTGTCGAATGAGTTGAGTGTCACAGCTTACACAAAATAAAAACCCGATCGATTAAAAGTAAAAAACACCTACTCACCTTGATAGCTATCAAAGATAATACCTTATACAAGATACGTCTAACCTACGGGTCCAGCAGCAACAAGATAGACGTTTCAACAATTCTAGGCTAGCACCACGAACTATCGGAGATGATAGTCCAAATGAAAAGCTTTGGGCAATTTTGCTCCAGTTGCTGAACACTTCTTCGCCAGAAACTTGCGTATCAAACTCTCGAGACAATTTCTATCATTAGCGGTAATCGAGTCATTTTCAATATCAAATGGGTCAAATCACAATTGAAAATCAAACCAAATGATAAATGTGGTCAAGGTTAAAGCCAAGATAATAAACTTAAATTTGCTCAAGTTGAAATCAAAATATTTAATTGGGAATAGATAACAATTGGCACCAAATGGAAGCTAGTGAGTGCTTCCAATCATTAAACGAAATATCAGTATTCAAAAATTTGTGACTACCAGGTCTAACTATAAAAATTTTTTTCAACAAAAATCCGCCATAAACGAATCTCTGAAGAAAACAAAATACCTAAATTTGTTTCACATTGTTTTGAATTTTAGATTCTCATCAGACAAATTTGGAAATATTATGTAAACGATAGAACAGTTATGCAAATTTAATAGTATTTTGACCATTGTAAAAATAAAATTCTACCTATTTGATGCCGAAATCAGTAAATAAAATTATTTTGAAAATTTCTAATTTCTTATCTGCGACTCATTGAGAGTTTATTGCGCTTTGGATATCTTTCTGCCAAGTTAATTAAGCAAAATCTTTAAGATCTAGTTGAAAAAAATTCTCAGCATTTTCTATATCTAAAACAGGTAATAGTAAGTGTAATACTATTAACATTCTCGATAGTAGCAGCGCTGGGACGAGGAAAATTTTCGTAGACTTACACACGAGAAAAATATTTGAATGATATTTCACAAAGCCGAAGGCTGACGAAAATTCTATGAAAATATGAAATTGGTCCTATTTCTGGGGAAATTGTTTTGATTTATAGTACCTGGAAACACAGTTGTAGATTGATGTGATCGCTGGTTGAGTTACAGATGGGAAATTTTGGATTCGAATCGTGGATTGTATAAAATTTTTAGTTAGTCTTTCAATGCGTATCGACTCTCTGTAGATTTATAAATTGATTCTATTAGAATGAACAAATGTAGAATGTCATTTAGTTTAAATAATTTTTATCTTTATACCAACTTTTTTATTTTCAAAAAAACTAAAAAATGTATGTCAAATTCAGTCATTTGGTCATAACAAATAACAAGTTATTGAGTCATAGAGGGTAAATTTTTAAGTTTGCCGAATGATGCACTTCTTTTTTATTGTATCTTTTCATTTTCAGGTAAACTTAACTTAATTTCCTACAATTTTTGTCTAAAGACTTATTTATAAGTTAACTGATTTCTACGAGGTAGTAAGTACGAGATAACGAGGTACAGTACCCTTAAGGGGATTTTTTTCTTTATTTTTTTAATTGTTTTACAGGTTTTTCTGTATTTCTTTCTAACGTCCTCTCTGTGCATAACTTTTTTTAGTAATTAATTAATATAATAATTTGTTTTTCGTTTTTTGGATCATCATCTTCAGTAGTTCGTGGTGCAAACTAAAGATCGTTAAAAATCTCACGCGTTATTACCGGACCCGTTGGTTAGAGATACCTTGTATAAGTTCGATTTTATAAGTAGATGGATAGCTATCAAAGTGAGTTGTGTTTTACTTCTAATCTGTCAGGTCTTTATTTTGTGAGAGTAATAGTTTCATTTGGGTAACTGAATAACGACATCAATACTATTTGATGGCGTACCCGAGCTTTTGCTTGAGTTTTTTTTGATTCATTGTTTATGCTCTTCGAGAATATTCCCACCTATAATAGCTTGTATATATATGACCACGTTAATTGTATGGTTTTTGTTAGATTTCTAGTATTTAAAGAAAATATATACTGTTATTTTTACGAGTGTTTTTGTTCTGAGAAGCTGAATTTGCTCGGGGTTTGTCTTTTTGAACCACACTCTCGCTTCCTCGAAAATTCGGGTAGTTGTAAGACCAATTATATAGGGCTCTCTACATAATGAGAAGGTGGTCATTTCTAGCGTGTAGGGAGTAGTTTTTCCATGTAAGAGAAGAAAAATTGTTTTTCTTACTGGCGCCCAACGTGGGGTCCATATTTTTGGTTAATCCTGCAGTAAGTTTTGGTTCATTCGAAAAAGTAGTGGTCGCTTGCGTACAGTTATTGTTGTTGCACGACAAAAGTTTTGCTGGTTGTTGTGTGCCATGTTTCAGGAAACGAAAGTGTTAGACTTCAAGATAATGTTTTTGTTGTCAAACAATTGTTTATATTTTTTTTACAAATTATTGGATGCTTCCTATCTGAGTTATTTTGCTATCAGTATAATGTCTTTTTTTTTAATTTACATATTTGGATTTTTTTAAAGTGCACTAGATAGCAGAGCTTTTTAAAGAAATTGATTATTTTAAATTTATTGACTACTTAGTTAGAATTTTTGTTGTATGGTTACCTTTATTTTTATTATTTTTGTTATCTTAAATATCATTAACGCGCGAAGAAGTGTAGATAGAGCTAAATGTTAAATCCGAAAAGGAACATAGTCAATAGATATTTTGTGATTTGCCTAATTTCATACCATTTACAGGGTGTAGCACGTTAAGTCCGCTCACAAGTTTTTATAGATAGAATAAAGATTCTTATGGAATTTTAAAGAAAAAATTAAAATGAAGCGAATAAGCTACGAAGGAATTCCAAATATCGAATAATTTAAGAAATAATCGATTTTAAAGTTTTGATTTTGCCATAAAAGCTCATTCTGTGAACGGTGTGTGCGCTCAACGTAAATAGTTACACCACTTGTTTTTGTGGGTGGGTCCGCCACCAGTTTACTTTAGCGTGCTACTACTAACAACGTATTATAAATTTATTTAAAATAAAATTTTGTTAATTATAACCGAATTTAATCTAAAAACAATGATCTGCGTCTTCTAGATCTATAATTTTCGAAATTGGTTGCGTCTTCTAGATTACTAGCCTTGTAGATCTGCATTTTAGAATGCAATTTATGCCTATACATACATATATTTATAAAATAAAAAAGCGCCATGGGCGAGGCTAATCATTTGTCGACAGCCAATTGAATGTGCACTTGCGGTTTTTGACCGTTTTCACCCGTATTTTTAAATAATCTAAAAAATTTCTTTAGGAAATTTGTAAATTAGGCCCTTAGCTACCATAATTACATTAGAAAATTTTTAAACTTGTAGGATGACTTTACAATTTACATATTGTTTTGTATAAACAGATTATAAATTTTCACTAGAATAATAAAAAAAACATGTGGCACTCGCGGGTTGTCTGTAAAGTCGGTTTACGAACGATAATTTTACGTGATAACGTCATAAGAAAACATTAATGAAAAATTGCATACTTTTATGAATTGAATTGAATTATGTTTATGTAACAGATAATACGAATTATAACTATGTTATTACATTAACCCTCAATAGGTTAGTGCGTTATGTGCATGAAACATAATTGCATCATTTGGTGATCGCGAGATCGAACCTCATGCCGGACAAGTATTTTTTAATGGCATTTTATAATTCAAATGATGTCTATGTATGATGCAAAGCCGATCGTGCCTCTCTCTCGCTTGTTCCGCGCTCTCGCTTACGGAACGTGACAATTTTTTGTGCGTGCAGCCGGTATATCAATTTATAAGACGTTATCACGTCAAAAAAATTAGTTACACATTCATTCCGTTACCCAATAATAAGCGAATAAATTCCGCAAATCTCCGATTTGAACATAAAATTTTGACTCTGTAACTCAACCAATGAACACACAAATCTAAACAATGCTGTGAATTCAAATTAAAAATTTTATCAAAATATTGATTTTTTTTTTATTTGCTAGAATATGGGTCGTCGTACGTTAGTAGAATTTTTAAAATTTTATAACTCTAAATTGTTAGATGTATTCCGTTGGAAAACGTTGGTTTTCTTTCAATATTTTCGTTTTATTTATAAAATTTTTCAAAGATTCTGTAGATACTTATATAGTACAGTTAGTGGCAGATTATTAGTTACACACGACTGCCCGTCTATCATCGTTATTGTTGCGGATATCATTACAGGGGTTTACTACTAAAGTAGCTATTTCAGCTCAATTTAATAACTTGTTTTATTGCTCCTTTTCTTTGTTTTTTCTTGCTTATTTTCGTATTGTTCAATTTGTATACAAATACTTTTAATATTCGCATTCGTGCTGAAAAGTTGTATACTGCATAGCCATTACGTATTTTAAAAGTAAGAGGTGATTTTTCTTATAAAAAGAGACTCAATTACGTTTTCAAAAGCACCAATTTTTTAAATTAATGTATTGAGAGATTTAATATTTCAAAAAGAACTTCGGAATTGCTTTCGTTCAAAGCGAAAAAATAATTATTAAAGAAATAATTAATGTTTAATTACTACACATTTTTCTTTTATACTTTAATTAAATATTATAATACAACATATTAAGTATATATCTATTTTATATAATATATTTAGTATATACTATATTAGTACGTACTATACCTTATCTCTATGTTATAGGCTAATTATAAAAATTAAAAGATCAAAAGATTTTGTTAAGATTATTCAACATTTTGTATAATTTATTCAACTAATTCAATAGCAATGTTGATTTAAAAAGCAATAAAAGTCAAAATATTTTTCTCTTACCTACCTACTAAACTAGTAGTCATTTCTACTAAATAAAAAAAAATTCAAGTTAAAATTAAAAATAAATACGACTGCGCCAGTTTTTATACAACACTTTAGTTTTCTAGAATAAATAAAAATACAATTATAATAAAAAATATTTTTTTTAAATAAATATTAATAAACTTGCTTTAGAAGTAAAAGATAAGAATAATTTATTGATGGTATAACAGCTGGATTATATACAGATCAATACACTTGCGTTAAATTGATCATTAGAATAATGAACACACGACCATACAAAATACAATCATCACTTTGAAGACACGTGAGAGACACGTGCTTATTTTATTGTTCATCATTACTTTTATATAACTACTTATCGATATTTTCATTACCTATTTAAATACTCATTAATGTTTGTGGTTTAAACAACATTAAAATCTTAAACAAAAAAAAAGGAAAGAGAAGTGCTGAAAAAACTTCGTTATTTAGATATAAGCTTTTATATACTATACTAATCAGTGGCGGGTCCAGCTTTTTTGGGATTAGAAGTTTGAGATAGAGCATTTGAGCAAAAACTTCCCAAGTTGTTCCACAACTGCTACTTTCCTAACCGTAGATGTTATTACACATGTTAGCTGCTAGCTAAGAGATTTAACTCTACAGTTTTTGAAAGCGTGATACTAAAGTAATAAAAACAATTAGGGTTGACAAAATTTATCTGCACATAAAGAACGCACATAACTAACAATTTACACTAGAGCTAAGTTGAAGACTTTTGACAACAAATTGACCAAATTGTTTTCTTGTTTTATTTTCTTGATCCGCTCTATTATAATTCTATGGCAATGCAGAACAACGTCATTATGTATATGTCAAAAGAATTAGTTTTTGGTATTTTATTTTTGACATAAAAATCTATTTCTAAACGTGAAAAAAAAGTTTCAATAAAATAGGAGCTTTACATTTACTGATTAAATATATGGTAGTATTGTATACAAAAACTGCGTGAATAAATATAGAATATAGAATATATACCTAGTTGAAAGATTTAAAGTTAAATAAAAATTCTGAAATTTAATGAGCACGGTATTTGAATGCAGCTATATATTTTTTAAATCCCTTAGCAAATCGATTGATTTTCTTTGTATTAAATACACGGAGCTTTTATTTGATCTGCACGAAGTAAATAATATAAAAAATACCTACTAATTATCGTTGTGGTTAAAAATATACCCTATATAAGGAAAATGTGAGGTTAGTGTAATGTACATAGTATTCTTTATCTTTTACTGGTCTCTTCTATAGAGAATTATTTTAATACTTCAATTATGCGAAACAATTTTGTAATATTAAAAATTTATAAACCATTATATTAATTTTTTTAATCTTTTATATGTATCAATGAGTGTAACCCTCAAACCGACCCTATGTTTACAATTAATGTAGCGAAAGCTACAAAGTATTTTAGTATATAGAGCTTATTGTCAGTGATTAAAATGAACCCTCTCTGATCGATACTTATAAGTAGTTGGTGTTTGGTTGATATAACGCACAATTACTTTTAACGAGCTGTTTATCTAAACAATCGTTCATAGCGTAAGTAGGCACTTCATTAAGTTAGTGCAGTTTTAAGATTTATCTTGTCTAAATATCGAAGTCATTTTTTTTGTAAATTATTTAAATAATACTAAGATAAACCGTTTTTTTTCCTACCCAAGAAATTCATTGCCCGATAATGCCATCAACTTGTAAAAACGTTTGTGAAATTTATACTTATTGTGTATGTTATTTGTGAAAACTTTGAGAATTTTTGTTTTTGTTATTCTAAAATACTAATATGATTAGTATCGAAATTCACTACTTGTATCACAAATTTATCGATTGGAAAAGCTCTGAAATAAATTTAAAGTTAACCGAAGCATTAATAAAAAATGAAAAATAAATACCCGAATAAAATTAAATTTTAATATTAGAAACAAAAATGGAAGGGGAGATCATGACGCTGTCAGAGATCATGAAGATTCAGATGCTGGGAAATAAGGCAAAATATGATATTAAAACGAATACAAATTATGATAACAGGACAATTTTAAAAAGAATAAAAAAATCTCAAAATAACAATAGATAAAAAATTTTTGAAAAAAAACAAGTTTTAAATAAAATTATTTCAAACATAAGAAATAATAATAATAATAATATGATTTATTTATGATAAACCTTTTTACAATAATCATTACAGAAATTAATCAGAAATAAATTCACAGCAGTGCATCGGCGCGACCAGGACTGGAACTGCGGTTTCCCGCTCACAAGACCGTCCTTGCATACATTACGCCACACGTGCTATATGTTGCTATATGTATATATGCCATATGTTGGAATTAGACGACAAGATGGGCAGGTTTCCCATACTTTTCCTAAGCTCCTAAATATTCCTGAAATTTTAAAATGTATTCTAAATTCATTAAATAATCCTTAAATTAGTATAAGAATTAGATAGTAAATTTCTAATTTTTATTTTTAAATTTAAATTAAAATTTTTACTTTTATAATTTTTTGATAAACATCAACTGAAATGGTGATGATTAATGTTCTTGTACAAAAATATGTTGAGATAAAAATTGTTTCTTCTCTTGTGGGGAAAGACAATCTCTCTCTACATGCTGAAAGAATGACCAGCCTCTCTTTTGTGTAGAAGGCCGTAATTAATGTTAAAGTTAACATCATTTTCGCGGAAGCAATAGCGAGCTTCAATAAAATAATTCCAGGTAAGTTCATTTTTTCAGCTTTTATTTAGGCTTGTAATAGTTTTCGGTAGAGATGCTCTCACCGCGAGCACACACAAATTAATCAAAAACTTTCAAACGAAAAGCTAGGACACACCGTCAAAGATGTTGAGGATTACTCTTTAATGTGACCAACAAAATAAAGCTAACTGTTCTCTCCAAATACAGACCGTACAGATTAAAGGTACAAAAATTTCACACTCCGATAGTTATCAATGAGATTACAAGATAATCCTTATACAGAAATACCTCTAACCTACGGGTCCCGCAGTATTAGGTTAAGCACACCAACAATTCTCGCTTTGTACCACGAGCAATCGGAGATGATGGACTAAACAAATTTAGGAAATTCTGCTCTAGTTGCTTGACACTCTTCAAAAAAATCTTATTAGCAGTGAAAGAGCTACTTCTAAAATCAAACACAAACAGAATGATTGTAGCTAAGAGAATGTCATGCCGCTAAAAATTAAAATTAGCTCAAGTTGAAAATTTTCAGCAAATAGGTAAAGGATACTACTAGGTACTAAATGGGTGCTAACGGGTACTTTTTAACGTAACTAACGGGAGAGGGGGAATGCTATCAAAATATTTCGAGAGCAAAATGAGTGCAAACCAAAATATAGAAGGCACGTTGGCGCGGTTTAATTTTTGTGTAGTGACATCGTTAGCAGTCCCCATGGAAATGAAAACCAGTAGCTGGTATAGTGCACATAATTAAGTGATTACATTTAGTATGCGGTACTGATGACGACTAATGAGTCAGAAACACATTGTGTGATGGCTAGACGGTCGAAAAAGCAGGCAATGTGTCTACCGCTCTTACCTTAATTACATATGTTGTTTTCTTAGTTTTTTAAACTTCAATGCACGATAATAAAATATTTTTACATTTGCAAAATATAGAAGCTACAAACAGGTACACGAGGTACAAACGATTTGAACTATTGTAGATTTAAAATTAAAATGGGGAGGGGGGCTTTCAAAATGCTATTATTAGAAACCAGAATATAAATCAGGGATATCGGACGAGGGATTGTATAATTTTGTTTGACTTAAAACTTTTGATTGACATTGAAAATTGACAGTAAATTTAATTTTATAATATTTTTTTATAAAAAATTGTGAATGGTTTCAGTTGTTTACAATACGAACATTTTAAATGGATTAAATATTAATTTATTTGATTTAAGAATTCATAATAATATGTAAAAAAGATTTATGCTTATTTTTAAATATCTGATGTTTTGTAAATTATTTTAATATTTTGATGACATGATTTTGGGTAAATATTTTGAATTTGACTATAAAAATAATGGAATCTGTCAGAAAGCTTCACTCACAACTTTAACTTTTTCCTATATACTATTGGCAAGAAAACACTTTTCTAAGCATACTTAGAACAAAAATTTTGTAGGATTAGAGCTTTAGTTTTCGAAAAAATCGAATTTAAAAATGAAAAACTTTAGATAGGGAAACGTTCGCTTTAACATGGAATTACGATAGGCCGTGGTTGAGTTTGTCAAAATAGACCCTTCAGACCCTTTAATAGGCTCTCCGGGTCTGAATTTTGACAAAGACATAACGAATTTAAAAATATCTTTGTAGAACGACAGAACTCGCCAACGGTGGAACTCGAAGCCATAGAACTTGTCCAGGTGTCTACCTCAACTGCGTAGCGTAGCGTAGCGGAATGGCAATGCAAAGTGTTTAGCGCCGTAGGCGCTTTAATCTTTTTCATTTGGTGTGTGAATAACGGGAGTTGGAGATCTAGGATCAAAATGTACGCTAACTCGGGTTTGACCGCGTCGGTCTGAGTGGTAAATAATTAAAAGGGAAATTAAAAATTTTGAATTTTAAACTTTGAGAAAGTTGAATCGAAGTTTGCCAAATGTGTTCCAAAAAGTATCAAAAAGGGATTTTTGTGGGCGACCAACTATTTGAACCTCAAAAAGTGTACGCGTCTGTATCGTGGGTGGACTACCGCTTCAGACGTCTCGTGGGTCGTGCAGGGATGACCGGAAAAAGGGATTGAAAAAAAATGTTCTTAAACCGAAAAAAAAGCAGTTGTGCGATTTGAAACACAGTTATCAATCAAGTTTAGAACATCGCTGCTAAAGTTTTCCGTGTCGAGGAATTCCAGAATCTTGGTGTTTCATCGGTGGTATAGTAATTAAATAAAAGTTGGGATAAGGAAAGTAAATAAAATAAATTAAATTAAATTAAATTACGTTAGAGGGTAGTGAACTAATAGATCGGTCAGTTGGCTTAGGTCAAGAATAAAATAAACATCTGCCGAGTTCTCGGAGTGTAAAGTCGAGCAAGAAAGGTCGCGCGATAAGATAAGAGAATGGCATCCGGGTGTCGCAGCTGAATATTGAGTAGGTTAGAGAGATGAGTATATCAAAGCACACGTACCGTCAACAGAAATGAGAACGAGAAGCTTAACGTACGAGTTACCGTCAAGCGACTCGTGGCATCGGGCTGTATTGTATTACACATCATCCTGCATTTTGAAATTTTAAAATGCCGTTATTTCGACAACGACAACGTGGAAAAAAGTTAAAATCGTGAGTGAGGATTTCTAACAGTAACCGAAATAATGGCTGCTATGCAAAATATTCAAGGGGGAAGATGTCATGATTTTTATTAAACCAAAGCTCTTTATTCTCAAATGAACACTGATCAGTGTCATGCCCAGACCTCATGGCAGTCATAAAATGAAAGCTGTTGCTTTTTCCAAGTCAGTAAATTAAAAATTTCTCATCATCCATCACAGACTAGTTATTTATTTCCTGTTAAATCAGGAAGCTCAACGCTTTTGTTTAAATAATTCAAATTTAATGTGTGTTTTCTAATTGAATCTAAAGTAATTAGGCATTTAGACAAACACACATAAACAATAAACAGACGAACAGGTACGCTTACTTTTACCAATAACTGTAAGAAGTGCAATAATTGGAATATGGAATAATTAATAATTTGAATAATTTTTTTCGTTCGGTTTTTGATTGGCGAAATATTTTGATGTTCTTGTAAAAACTTTCATATTTAATATTTTTCATCGTAAAAAATTGGACTTTTTATATTCTCTCGAGCAGTTTTATGGTTTGAACTTATCTTTTATACAATCGATAAACTTTATTTATAAACAACTTGGGAAATTTTTTAAATTAAGATTTCTATTTTATTCGTAATAATGAAAATTTTATAAATTACATGAATGCGATGTTGAAATATGAAATAAAACATTAAGTATAAATAGTAAAAGAATTAAGTAATACTTAGAAATGATGATTTAGCAATAATGAATTGGAATAGCGAAGAGATGTGGATTGTGGCTAGAAATGCAATCATTCTACCCCAGTTAAGGTTTAGGTTTGCTTTAGTTATATTGTTTCCCGCTGTAGTTCACCGTCGAGTGCTCGCGGCCCGTAACGAGATAAACTGATTACACAACAATCTGTGCTAAGCCAAATAGAGTTTATAATTGAAAAAACCAACAGCCCGCACTCTATTGCATTTCATTTTCGATTATTCTGCAATGTGCATAATTATACCTTTCTCGGTGCACCTAATTTAATTACTACAACGCTACTAAATTAGTGCCTATCAAATACTACACTTTACATTACTTGATATCAAAAAACATCTAGTTAAATTTTGAAAAGTTATCAAAAAATTTTAAATTGGAATATCTCTGAAAAATACTTCCAAATTAAGAATTTGGCAGAGGACTCTCTTCGGAAAGGTCTTTTCAGATGATTACATGTTTTCAAAATAGTCCACTTCTATGAAATTTCTAATTTTTTTAGCAATTTATTATTATTATTAATTTTACAATAGATACAAGATAAATAACTCAAACAATGGCAGTTATTGATCCTACATTTAATATTTACAATTCGGATGGAGCTTCTCTTATGTTTTATTTACTATACAATTTCTAGTATATGTATACATAATATTACATTATATTGGTAATTTATGTAACATAGAGTTAAGCTTCGTACCGAAGACCAAACAGTTTTCAGGATAATTAATTCTGGCAGCGTCAGAATTTTAAACTGCTTGAAACGTTTCAGGCAATGGTTTCTATTTCCAAGCCAGGTTTGTTTTTTACGGACCTGTCTTGTAATTTAAAGGTAGTTTTAAATTTTTCCAAATTACGTGGGTCTCAAAACAGTACAACATAACGCAAGTGATATTAAAGAGTTACACCATCTTGAGATTTTTCTTCTTCTTTATGTGCCATATCCGGTTCCCCGGACGTTGGCGACCTCTCTCCTATGTCTGTGTTGTGCGTTTGAAGTATTATCACACACATAGGGTACCTACTGCTTAACGCGGGCTCCGAACCGCGGGAAGTGTATACACTTCATCTCCAGAGAGGATGTACCAGGCAGAATGCATCTCGGTGGTTTGCCATTGTCTTCCGAGGGGATACGCTCAGAATAAAGTTTTACTGAGCCCGGAGTCGAACCAGGAATTCAGCATTAGCAGCAACGCACTTAACCGCTCTAGCTGACGACCTCTCGTGAGATTTTTAAAAAATGAAATGTTCTTTAGTTAGTCCTTTATTATAGTAATTCTTTTGGAGAATTTTGGAAGCTAAAAGTAACTCAGGTATACATAGTTAAAACTAGTGTCAAAGCCATCGAGGAAGGCACCTATCCCCTCGACTGGAAAAAGGCGGAACTGGTGTTGATAAGGAAGGGCCAGAAGCCCCTAGAAGAGCCGTCCTTCTACCGGCCAATATGCCTCCTGGACCATGCTGGGAAGCTGTTTGAAAAGATGATCCTGCGACGACTAATGCAGGACATCGAGAAGGCACGTCTACGGTCGACGCGCTAAAAAAGATAGTAGACACGGTGAAGACGGCCAAAGCGGGAACACACCGAACCCGCGAGTACTGCCTGGTGGTGACCCTCGACGTGCGGAACGCCTTCAACAGCGCCGGATGGAGCCATATCCTAAAAGCTCTCCGAGACACGAAAGTAGACCCGCACATCTACAACATCATGGTCAGCTACCTGAGCAGGAGGACGATAATCCTTGGAAGGAAAGGAGAGGACGACAACATGGAGGCAACAAGCGGCGTGCCGCAGGGATCAGTTCTCGACCCATCTCTGTGGAACTTGATGTACGACGCCGTGCTAAAACTCCGTCTACCAGCGGGAGCGACACTGATAAGATTCGCCGACGACCTGACGCTAATAGTCAGCGATCGGGAAGACCAGGCTATGGAAACGAAGGCAAACCGGGCCATTTCCATCATCCTTTAGTGGATCAGAGACAAAGGGCTCCAGCTGGTCCAGGAAAAATCCGAAGCCGTCATGGCTATCGGAAGGAGAAAGATGCCCAACATCCGCATCCACATGAACGGATCAGCCATAATAATCAAAGAATCCGTTCTGGTGCTGGGAGTTAGACTGGACAAACATCTCAACTTCTCCCAGCACATCAGAGAAACGGCGGCGAAAGCAGAGGCGTCGGCATCCACCATCGCACGCTTGATGCCCAACGTGGGAGGGCCGAAGGCAGCCAAGCGAAGAGTGCTCGCAACCGTGGTGCATTCCATCATGTTGTACGCTGCGCCCGTTTGGCACGACGGCTTCCAAATAGGACGAAACCGAGACAAAGTACATAGAGTACAGCGAAGAGCCGCTCTACGCGTGATAAGTGCGTACAGGACCGTGTCGGGCGAAGCAGCGCTGGTGTTAGCCTCAATAACACCAGCTGACCTACAAGCCGGAGAAAGGGCGAGAACCCACTCCGGACAAGTGAACACCAACGACACGACCATGAACCTCTGGCAAACCAGATGGGACGAAGCCGAGGTTGGACGGTGGACACAGCGACTCATACCCGACATCAAAAGCTGGGTCGCCAGAAGTCACGGTGAGGTAAACTACCACATCACGCAAGCCCTCACCGGTCACGGATGCTTTAACGCATACCTCCACCGTTTCGCCAGAAGAACGGCTCCCAAGTGCGACTACTGCGACGCGGAAGACACTACCGAGCACACCTTTTTTGAATGTGCAAGATGGGAGCTGGCAAGAGTCACCGCAGAGTTGAGCACGGACTCGCAACTTACGCCCGACAACGTAGTAGCCACAATGCTGAAAAGTCCGGAAGACTGGAACGCCGTCGAAAAGATGATTCACACGGTCCTGTCCGCAAAAGAGCAAGCGGAGAGAGAAAAACAAAGGAACCAATGAAAAGAAAAGATGACAAAGAACAGAAGCTACAACATCAAACAAACGGCGAAAGAAGAAAAAGCACCCGAAAGACGAACAACCACCACTCGATCGAAAGTAATCCCTAACGGCGGTTTCTCGGTCGAGATGGGGGGTAGGGGGGAGGTTTTAGTCAGTACAAGTCTGACACTACCGTCATAGATGATGATGGTGTCTCGTACGAGATTTCCTCCTCCCTGCGCAAGCTAAAAAAAAGTTAGAACTAGTGTAGATTAAGCAGGGAGATTAAAAGTATAAATACATCAGTTGAAACAATGAAAAATGCGATACCGGTAACTTTTTCTTCTACGGATTCGTTCCTTATGGCATGTAGCTTTATAATTCATTTGCAAGATTAGACAAGAAGAATTCTTCTCCGCGAGGAAGAAACAACTTTCATCTACAAGCTGTAGAGAGCCCGAAGATGGAAAATCAGCTGATATGCTGCGGTGAAAAAAATACTCCCTAGTAAATTTCAGCGCATCAGAAAGAAAAACGTACAAAAAAGTAATCAATAATTCATGCAATATCTTCTCAGCTACACCTTGTGGTCTTGAAATGCTCACGAAAACAAACGGATGACCCTAAGTTGCCGTAATATTCTCCGGTAGGATAAAATAAAAACACAACTAGGCCAAAACCAAGTAAAAAAAATCACTTGTTCAAAAAAATACAGAAGAATGTAGTATTGCAAAATTTCATTTACTAAAGTATTTCACAATCGAAAAATTTGCAATCACTCATCACCAACCTTTTCCACGTCTGCACACCGCAAACTCAAAATCTCAAGTCTTTGATGACGACCTGCGTGCGCAAAACTTTCCCACTTTTCAACAAATCTCCACCAAGCTATTCAGTAGGAAAAACAACGAATAACTCGAGACGGAAACTATTGCCTTATTACAGCCCAGTAATGCAGCGAGTTAATCTAGTCCAATGATTGTATCACATCGTCTATATTATTCCAGTCATTCAAAAGCTGTTGAATCTGTAACACCATAGTGATAATGATTTTAAGAAAAGAGTTCAAAAACTGGGCGAGCTAGAATGAAAAAGTAGACCGTCAATCCAGTCAATAATGAACTGAATTTGCTTAACAATTTGCCGTATCAAAGGTGGATTACTCTAGTCTATTTGTCAATTTTATACTTTCTACCACTTTTATCCACTCTTTTCTGTCCCCATAGATTTCTCTCCAATTACCTAAATTCATGCTTTCCATATCTCGTTCGACTTTATCTTTTTTTTTGTTATTATCTTAGGCTAACCACCTTAATCTCTTGGGATTTGAAGAACTTGACAATATCTTAGTTTTCGATTCCACTCATAAGTTTGCTAGTTTTTTTGTTCTGGAAACTCCATCACTGATTTTCTTTGATCCCAGGAGTTTTTCTCTCAAATATTCTTCTTATTCTCTTAATAAAATATTCTTTTTCTCTTCATTTGTTATGCTAAATACTTCTGTTGCATATCTTTTAGCAGTTTTTTATTCGAGTAGTAAAACGCTGAATTTTTGCAATATTGGAATCACTAACGGAGTCCCACAGCTGAATACAATACTTCTATATTGGTTTTAGGGTTGTTTTATATAATAATAAAGGTGAGTTTTGGCCCACAAACCAGTACATCTTTTAATACACGAGTTATTCAGTTGGACGCGATTATACGAAATGTTTTTGGCCCATGTCAGTCGTCAATCGGGGTGAAAGCCTAAGTATTTGATGGTTTCTTGCTCTGGAAGAATGTTACCATACATCATTACACCTGAACAAGTTCCTCTTCTAAGGGTCAAGGTGATATGCACCGACTTCGTAGTGTTGATTTTGATACGCCATGTCTTGAGCCAGTCTTCAATTTTGTTTAGATGCCATTGCAAGAATCGACAAGCAACATTTAAAAATGTTGCTTGTCGATTGATATGATCTATCATCACTGGATGCCATTACAGTTGTATCGTCTGCAAACGTAGCTGATACTGCATTGTTAGTTGCAGGCAGGTCTGATGTAAATAATAGGTACAGTATAGGCCCATGAACACTATCCTGAGGCACTCCTGATAAGATGAATTTTAAATTGGTATAAGCTTCTTCATATTTAACTAAATAATATCAGTTGGTTAGATGAGATACTAGCAAACGACTGTGATGGTGTAGGTATTTTTTGATTTTATATATCAATCTATCATGCCATACTCTGTCAAATGCTTGAGAAATGTCAAAAAATGCAGCAAAGCAGTATCTTCCGGATTACAGATCCGTTCTGATCTTTTTCGCAATCCAGTGTACTTGTTACAGCGTTCCATGACTTTGCCGAAAACTAAATTGATAGTCAGGGATTAGATTTCTCTCTTCAAAAATCGGTTTTAATCTTTCTATAGAAACAGATTTTTAAATGTTTTCGAAAAAATTGGCATCAGACTAATGTGTTTATAAGATGAAGTCTTGGTTGGATTTTTCTTGGCTTTTGAATTATAATTCACTCAATCCCGGAGTCCTCACCTGCAACAGAAGTAAAGGCAGCCACAAAGGAGGAACGCCGTCGCAGGGACTAATCGAGTAATTGCTTAGTAGACCGCATGATCGGCCAATTCAAACGAGACGAAGAAAAGAAAAGGTTACTGAATCAAGGTTACGTAACCCCACCTAGAAACGAATCCGTAAAACGCCATTTGACAGCTTAGATTCAAGCAGATATTCAAGCTAATTTTCGGCAAATAGAGATGGAGAAGGAGGAGAAAAAGCTATGATGGAAAAGCGGACCGCGACAGGCCACGAAATACAGAAGTTGACGTTCTGAGCCAGCGACCTGAGCACAGAAATTGAAAGTCTTGTCAGCTTGTCGTCATCAAACTCGTCAAGAATGGTCGCAGGCGTAAGCGATTTGACCGAAACGGCTTCACTACGGTCAATAGCAATGGTTGTAAATAAAAATCTCAAACCAACTAAACAAAACAAGTCCGAAAAATTCGACTTACAAACAGATTCCTTTTCAAAGAATAACTCGCGGTGGAGCAGAGGGAAGAAGCCGAGATGGACGAAACACCAAGCGAGGCCGAAAAAGAGGTTTTGGGAGAGGCGCGAACAACCAACGAAAGCTCGCCCTCACTCCAACCAGTACCCAAAACATTCCAGTCGGCCAACCACCTGAAGAGATAATGATACTTACAATCATCCTTAAGAATGCATGAATCTAGCCAAAACTGAGATTGACGCTAAACGCAGAAAACATCAAATACAGAAAGGTCATACTAAAAACTAGCCGTCGTACATTCATCGCTCGACGACTACCGGACGATGACAAAATACTTTGACCAACACCTGAATCAAAACCAAGGCGGCTATTTCACGTACGCCGTTCGCACAGAAAGACGCCTCTGAGTCGTAATTAGGGGCATACACCAAGATGTGGACATCGGACACATCAAAGAAAATATGGAAAAGCAGGGCATAAAAGATGTCTCAATCTCTAGGATGTACAGAGGGCGGGACAGGAAATCTTTACCCCTGCTACTAGTAAATATGCCAACTACGTCTGCAAACAAGACAATTTACAATTAGACGACCATACATTAGACATCTATGTCCAGGTGGAAAATCCAAACAACAAACCTCACACGACCCAATGCCATCGATGCCAAGAATTTGGGCACTTGCAAAGAAACTGCAGAGCAGCAC
The DNA here is from genome assembly GCA_911387805.1 of Cantharis rustica. Lineage (NCBI taxonomy): Eukaryota > Metazoa > Arthropoda > Insecta > Coleoptera > Cantharidae > Cantharis > Cantharis rustica. The sequence continues at coordinate 17,016,388 of OU426883.1, forward strand.
CAAGGTGCGTCAAATGTGCGCAGGCACAGACAACATGCGCCAAAACCAGAGAAACACTAGCCACTTGCGCAAACTGCGCAGGAGCACACTCAGCAAGCTATCAGGGATGCTCAAAGTTTCCAAATATACCAAGATATAACCCGATAGAAAGAGCCAACATCGGGATCAAGAGTAGATGACAACAAGAAAACCTCAAGCTTCCCGTCCGAATACTCCCTTCCTCGACCTCTAAAACATCAAAATGACGGACCGAAGTCTTCCAAGCCCAGCTCGTAAAATACCTCAAGACAAGTTCCAACAAAACGAAGGAACTGTAAAAATTTATTTAAATCGGTACTTTTGGTCTTCAACGTAGCGACACAGTAAAATAAAAGTGAACACAAGAATTAACCACACCAATTACTTACAAAAACGATTTTTACAACTAATTTTTTTATTGAACAAGTTTTAAACTACATTAATTTATTTATGTGACCATGGTACATATGATTTCCACTCTGGTAAATCTTCTTTACTAAAATTAGTACTAGACTTGGCAAGATCTTTTAGATATTTTGTTAAACTTATTAACTCAATATCAGTGTAATGGTTATCTTTGTAATACGGTGCCACTTGTAAACCATTCCTTGGGTTCAGATAGAAATTGACTTTTTGATCGTCAACGATGATGGTGTTTTTCTTATTAAATTGATCGAAGTTTTCCCAAATCACCGTTAATGGTTTAACCTGCAAAGTAAATGATAAAAGAGTAACCGATAATTTCAAAATATTTACCAAAGCACATCCAATATCCTCTGCGGTAATGGGAATCATGTGTGTATCATCCAATGCAAAAAGTAATTTAAAGCCTTCGTTGCTTAACATGTCCAAAGCTCCGAGCTTTTGCAAAATGAACTCCATTGGGGTAGCAGACCAAATTGCTATGTCGTAATATTTATATAGCGTTGTGAGGAAGTATCGCAAATGGTTTCTACTATTAACTTTTCTGCGAATTATGGGTTCCGGATATACATAGTTAGCTATGGTGTGATCGATATCAAGAACCAGGAGCGGTTTATTTGGTCTTGGATTATTCCATAAGGTAATCGACGACATTTTTTATTTATAATATATAAACACTTTTTTTCACCGAAGAACTTTTTTGCACGATTTCTTCAACGTCAAAAAATATTACCACTGGTTATGCACTGACTTTGTTTTGTTTAGTCAAATTACGCTTGCTATCCATAAGCGTTTTTTAATAATTTTTATAAAATCAAGTTACGGTGTCAAAAATTACGAACAAAAATAATTTTTTGAATCTTGCAATAGATTTGAAATTTTAATGGATTTTAAATCTTAAAATACGCAAGCGCATCGAATTCACGAGATGAGGTTTTGGTGTTTTTTACTTTTTAAGTTTAACTCACATTACAAAATAACAGGGGCGTTAATTATTTAAAGTACTTTTGCATGTCCGAACGGATATGGAAAGGTATTGTCATTACGCCTAAAAAGTTTTACAACTAAAGTTTTTTACGCCTAATGCATTTTTGCCTAAATTTTTCAAAATAAAAGTTATGCGCCAAAGCGCACTTTTTGAAATTAATCTTCGGGCCGGTACGTGGGGTTTTTTGGACTCTCGGGTGTTATTTTGCCCATAAATTTTATTTTTAAAAATTTAGGCATAAAGTGCATTAGGCGTACTGCGTTAGTCGTAAGTGTTTTTTAGGTTAAATGTGGTAGCCATGGCAACTTTTTACAAAGACGAATATTCTTTGTCTTCTTAATGATATTCTTTTTGGGGTTTCTTTTTTTGCTAAGACTAGAAAAAATGATTCCCTTAGTTAAACGGACATTTATTACCAACAGCACAAATAAATGTTGTGCAAAAATAAGTTTTCTCAATTTTTCAGCAAATTTAGAATCTACCTTCATTGGGCGTATTGATGTCTCTAACTTATTGAATAATAGGCCAAAAGCCAAATTGTTTCAAACTACGGAAGTATTCCATCGTTTTTCATTTCTAGTGTGGTTTCATAATTTTCCATTTCATTTTGAAAAAGATTAATGAGCAGATTATACCTTTAGTGGTTTACCATTGCTTTCTACGGGAGATAATCATATTACTTTAATAAAAATAATATCACAAACTATAGTCAACTTTGAAATTTTAAGTATTTTCTGTTTTTTTCCTCTCCAAAATTATTAATCTCGGGGTTAAGATTACTCGTCGAACTATCGTTTATAGGTTGCAATTGCGCATTAATTGAGCTGTTTATTGCTAACTAAAATCATGCAATTTAAAACTTCTTAAATTTGATCACAAAGTTCACATCATCTGCATCTTCAGTAAAATCTTCCACAGATTCGTCATCTAAGTTATCCTGAAGAATAGTACCTTCTAACGTTCTTGTCATTTTTCTTCCCTTTTTTTTATTTTGGACTTGGGCTTCAACTTCGTTCATAAAGAAGTGCCTGTCAGAATCTGAAAGCCAATGATTTTCCTCTTTGGGTTTTTTGCTTGCGCTTTAGACACTGATTTTGAAAATAAGAAAATTTTATTTAGCATCTCCTGGGTGGCAGACAATCCAGCAATGACTTGGCAATCACGCTGAACTGGACCGACTGGTGTGGGATCCATAATATGCTCTTCTGTGTTTTTTGGGAAAGAAGGTCCATCAACGAATTGGTTAGCATTCGCTGGTGCAAAGTCATCTTGAAAAAGTTATGTGAAACTGGTGGCTGATCCAAGAAGTTCTTTGTTATTTTTCTCCTCGCGTCTTTTGTCGTCCGTCTTCATCTCAATAATAATTTCAGTTACTTCGCTGGGCAGAAGCAAATGATTCGCAAAAACTTGTCATTTGCTTATCTTCGTCGAATCTATTAGACAATCCTGCTTTTTTTACAAACTCGTATGGCAATTTTCTGGCGTCAGTGGTGTTAACCCCAAAGTATCTCTGTTCAAAATGAAGTAAATGTTCTATGGCCGATTCAAAGGTAGGCTTAAAACTACCAAGATTTATAGAAACATTCACAAAGTGACGAAGAAGTGTGGCCTGCGGCACTTTAAATGTTTTAGAGGTCTTAAACCACCCCATCTTTTATTTAATTTAAGACTCTCAATAACTTTCGCCATATCTTCTTTTGACCACGAATGACGCGAGACTTGCCGGGTATCCTAAAAAAAAAATAAAACAGAATTTTAAAATATTTTTACATGTAAAGAACTTCAGGGTATGTCATCTTAAGCTGACGGTTAAGCTTTAGACGACACTATGTCATCTTACTTGAGTACATAACATATGTCATCTGAGCACAACTCCCCTGCAGATTAAAATCTAGACGAGGTCCACTAGACCCTAATACTCGAAGAGTCTGCTTGTTAAAAGTTTTATGAAACCGGGCTAAGGCTTTAAGGTCAACGTGGAATATTTTCTTTTCTTTTTTTTGTACTATTATTATTACACTTAGAACCAAAACCAAAAAACTAAACCAAACTATAGTAAAATAATTAAACCTAACAAAATGTTAAAATAATAAAATTTTAACTGTTAAGTAAAGATATTTGCTCTCACTTCTTGTTATTTTTACTGTTATACATGACTGATGATCTAAAATAATAGTGAAATAAGGGCTTTTATATTATGTTACAGAGTGTTTTATTTTTAAGTAATTTTTACCATTTCTATAGCATAATTTTTTCAGAATTCTATTTTCTTGTTTATTCAAATATTCTAAGTTCAACCCTGTTAAATATGAATTATTGTCATTTTAGTGTTCTTTAAATATTATAGTTTCTTTTGTAGTATGTATTTCTTTACTTAACAGTTAAAATTTTATTATTTTAACATCACATACTACTAAATACCACAAAAATACTTAAAAAATTTTAAAACTTTTTTAAGTTATTTTCTATTCAAACTATAGTAATATCTGTTTTAAACAAACTTACAAAATCCCAATTTTTTTCGTGATTTTAGAATCAAAAAAAAGGTTTTGAGTTATGAATTTTTGAAAATAACGAACTAACTCTCTTACCGTTAGTAAATTTTACACAAAATGCTTTTACAACAATGGTAAAGTACTTGCAATTCGTAAGTCTAGATTCGGTTCCCATATCGGGTAACATTTTTTTTTACTTATATTAATTTTATTAATTTATTATTCTCATGTAGTGGCGTTCACACAACGTACAAAACTACAGGATGTGGGGCTCTCAGGTTGCGGGAGAAAGAGCTGCCTCTGCAGAGAGAGATCAAATACCTGGATCTAATACTAGATCACAGGCTGATCTTCACACCTCACATCCGCCACATAACAAACAAAGCGACTAAGGCTTTCTGGGCCTGTATATAGGAGCATGATCGGCAAAAACGTGGGGACTAAAACCCAAAATGGTACTTTGGTACTCTGGTACTCTGGGTACTCTGCCCTGATCTGGTGGCACAAAGCCAGAAAAAGGAAGAGCACTAATCGGTTCAATAATCTGCAAAGACTGGCATGGAGGGCATAACGGGGGCAATAACATCAACTCTCACCGCTTCTATGGAGGCCTTCCTGGGTCTTCAGCCTTTACACTTAGTTGTGGAGGCCGAGGCTCTACTTGCAGCCTACAGGTTGAAAATTAATGGTCATGGTAAGATCAACCCAAGAAGGGGACATCACACTATGATCTTAAACTCAATTAAGAGCAATAGCGTGCTTAGCATGCAATCGGATAGAACCAGCACCGTGAGGGACTTTTGAAAGCCCTTTAAGGTTATAATACCGGAGAGAGATAAGATAAAATCCTCACAAACGCTGAGGCTTCGATACGACACTCGCTACGGTATTCCAGGCAGAAATAAATGCTATATTGGCCTGCGCTGAGGTTCTGGTATGGAGAAACTACGTGAGAAGAAAAATCTGTATCATGACTGACAGCCAAGCAGCTCTAAGAGCCTTGGAATGTTCACACTCCAAGGTTGTTGGAGTGTGAACTCCGCAACAGTGTTACGTTGATGTGGGTGCCGGGACACCAGGGTATCAAAGAAAACAAAGAAGCGGACTCTCTAGCCAAGAAGGCCGCTTGCACAAACCTAGTGAGCCCGGAACCTCCCTGCGGGATCGCATACACAACCGTAAAGGGAAGGATAAGGGACATACTTAGAGAACAACACCTTGCTCACTGGATGGACCTACCTGGACTGAGGCAATCGCGGATGTTCATTAGAGCACCATCGAGTGAGTCTAAAAGGAATAAAATACTCATGCTGAGTAGGAATCAACTGAGAATGCTAGTGGGACTTTTCACAGGACACTGCTACCTTAAAAGGCACCTTAACGTCACGGGGCTGGCTGAAGATCCTACTGGTAGGATGTGTGGCGAGGAGGATAAAACCCCTCGCCACATATTATGCGAATGCCCGGCTCTGGCTGGGAGCAGGCTGCGTCATCTCGGGACTCCTTACCCAACAACCGAGGAGATAGTACAAACACCCTTCAACCGCGTACTCGACCTGGTCGAGGAAACGCAGTTGCTGGAGTAAAACTTAGAATGGGGCACAATAAGCTTGAGCTTCAGTGCAGTGGGGGTCATGAACCACAACCCGTTAATAATAATAATAATAAATTCGCATACAAAAAAAATTAGTAAATTACGTTATTTTTCAAAATTCACAAATGAAAAAGTAAGAAGCATTAGACAAAACGCCAACATATGGTTAACTTTTTTGACTTTAGAATCAAAATAAATAAATAGAAAAAATTAATAAACGTAAAATAGTACCGAGTCCGAGTGTTTCAATAACAATTAAAGTTATATTTTTCTGTTACAAAATTATGAAATTGTGTTTCGTGCTTATTGGTAATCTTCAGTTGAACACAACTTATGTAGAAAATAAACTAAATATTTCTAGCAAGCATTGCATATTACATAGCAAACGCTTTAAATATTTAATTTAAATCATTAAATGCATGTTCTGAATTATTATATTCATCTGGTAAGAGCTTTGGCTCAGCATCGACTTGGGTAGATTGATTGATTAATTGAATTTTGGTGATGTGAAATTTTTACTATGTAAATTATAAATTTTTAATTTAAAAAATTTTATATTAATAATATAAGGGATTACGTAATTAAACAGCAAATATAAACAACTCTTTTAATTTCTCCTTATTCTTCTTAACTTTGAAATAAATTAAACGGTTTGTTTAACTCCGTAACTTAACAATGAAAGTCAAATTTTAATTAACTAACTCGACAATCAATTAGAAATGTAGCTGAACCGTGACGGACATTTAACGTTACAAATGTCACACGCGCTATAAAATCAATACACTCAAATTCAAATTTAAAATAGTTCACATTACAATTGGTTAATTTAATGAGGAGAGTAGGGGAAGCTATCCAGCTTAAAATTACTTTTTATTTTATTGTAATGCTGTTTGCATCATTTTATTTATTTTAATTATTTTAAAATTAAAAAAAAGTTATGATTCTCATTTATAACATTTATTTACAAAAAAACCAAGTTCAAGAAAAGATGCACACTTTAAAATTATTAAAAAAAAAAATAAATAAATAAAAATAAAAAATTGCAGTGCTTGTTATCTTATTCAACTTGAGTTATTGCCCTCTTTAAATATTTCATTTGCTATATGTAATTTTATTACTTTAAACTAAAAATTTAAAAAAGTTTTAATAGAGGTGATTTAGTTCCTGTTTGCGACCCCCTTAAATTTTGTCATGAAAAATAAGTTTAAGACATAAAATCTATTTAATTCTTTTTGTAATAATATCTGATTTTAAAAATCTCGATATTTTCTGACTTGCTCCTGTAATATATTGAAATATATATGTAATCATTTCTTTTCGTATAAGGGTTTTAAATAATAAAAAAATTATGATGATGGATTAGAAGAAAAACTGATTTAAATTCAATGAATCTAATGGCGAGATTTTAAAGAATAAAAAATACTTTGCTTTCAATTCTACCTAGGGCCACTAACCACAGGGCTAAAAGTATTTACGATTTTCTTTGGGAAAAAGCAAATTAAATTAAATACGAGTGATTTTATATTAATAAATTTGTTAAAGAAAAAGCTAGGAAAATAAATATATAAATTACTTTTATTTTTTGTTTACTCTAAAGTTTGTTCCTTTTAAACGAAACATTTTATGTTACAAAAATTTTTACGCCCCATTCCGGATAGGAAATTTAACTGACTACAACTTCTCTCTAGTAAAATTTTTTGAAAAACCAATCCTTTTCACAGAAAATCAGGAAATAGTAAACAAGGCAGCTACAAAACAAAAAATTAAAGTAATTAATTTTATTGAAAAACTATTTTATTAATTAATACATATTTTAAAACAATCACGAGTGTGTATTGAAAGAAGGGGTTAATAATGTAATAGATTAATTTTAATTGAATAATAATTTTTCAATAAAAATAAAAATTTTGCTATAGCTAAAAGCCAAAACTAAAAAATTAATATTTTCCGGACGATGGCCACGTGAAAATGGAAATTAAAAAAGGCTTTAAAGAGGCCTAACTCTCGAAAGCTTGAATTTAGAAAAAAAATTTTGTTAAAAATGTTTTTTAGAAAAGTGTCTTCTATCTAAGTTATGGAAAGTGTATCCGGAGAGACCCTGTATATATTTTTTATTTTTGTATGAATTTTAAGTTTTCGTTTAGGGTAATGGTAATAAATTGATTGTTTCTCTTTTGTATTTGTGGGTTTTCTTTTGAAGAGAGACGAATTAACTTTAATAGCCTAGGGGCGTCGTATATCTTAAGACGGCCCTGATGCTACCCTGTAATTGTAGGGTGCAGGGATAATAATTTAATTATATTTAGGTGCTGCAGTAAATGTTGGCTAATATTACCATTGGCCTCAAAGAAATATTCGCAGAAGGCCCGAAATGAAACATTATACCAAATCCGGCACTGCACAATAATTAGAAAAATCATGCAAACTACAGACCTGTTCAAAATCGCGTCATGTTAAAATTATTTTAGTATTGAAATGCTGATAATAACAAAGTTACAGTAGACAACGACAGATGTGTACAGAACAAATAATATACAATAAAATTGAGTAAACGATTTGAAAAAATAACAATTTTGAAATTCCCGCGTTGCCCACAGCAATTATATTTGGCACTGTAATAAAAATAAAATATTGAATTAATAACACATTTAAATTATTTTAAATGACTTCAGCGGTAATTAAAATGCTTTATTTTACAATTTTATGTAAATTATATCAAGTGACCAGGATGTTCATAAATATTTTTAAATGTTAGTTCAGAGGCGACCTCTCGTGTATTTTGTGAGAACATAAATTTAAACTAAAATTTAATTTATCTAAATTACAACAACAAAATTAGAATTTTTTATCCATAAAATCAATATTAGCATTTACAAATGCTTCGGAATAATTATTTTGTTTAAATTTGACTTATTTTATGACGGTGTATGACTATTGCTCACGTGACCGAAGGTAGTAACGAATTGCGCAGCGCACAATAACCGTTTTACATTTGTTGTTGCTTGTCTATTATTTAATCGTGTTATTAGTTTTATAGGTAAGAATATACTTAAAACTGAATGTCCCTTCATAAAAAGTTGGAATTTTCATAATTAAACCATTGCTTAATGAATTAAAAATAGCTTTTCACAAATTAATTAACCATTTTACTAAAATCGAATCGGATAGAATAGCTGCTGCTATAGTGAGGTTAAATTCGTCTTAAGTTTTAGCGGAAAACCATGGAAGATGTTTTGGTTAAAGAGGTTGTACAACACTTGTCGTGTACAAACGAAGTTGCTTTCACACTTCTCCATCAGCATGGATGGAACATTCAGATGGTTCTGTTGGAGGCAACGCAAGTTTGTGACCAGCGTGTCGATGGGACAGGTATATAATATTCAAGTTCAATTTATATATAGCTTACTCTAACGCTGGAATAATATTGTAGCAGATTTTCTGCTGGTAAACAAATCTATCAAAAATGGTTTCATCGGAAATGACACCATGTCTTCTTTTCCGGACGTGGTCTTGGAGACGGATTTGTATTTAAGAACTGTGGAACGTGACATCATAGAAAAAAGTATGAAAAGATCTTTAGAGGAATCCAAGCACCTTAACTGGTGGATTCCATACACAGGCGCAGCTCACAAGTGAGTTTTTCTTTTAAATTTCTTAAGTAAATCACCTTGTTAAAAATATTATCAACTTTGTAATAAAAATGGTGGTTGATGATTTATGTTAATTTGGTGCAGATTTAGAGATTATTTCTTATAAATGTGAGATAGCTTTCTGAACTTAAATAAATTTGAGAGTTAACTTGTTATCCAGTCATGACGTAATGAAAAAGGGGTCTGCGTGAAAATAACTTGAAGATTAAGGTATTGGCTTCAATATCAAAAAAAAAGGTCTTTAAGTTCTATAGAACAGATTCAAACCGAAAAGTGTTAATTTTGTCAAGAAATATCCGAAAAATCACAAATCGCAAGTGGGTGGTTTCCTGTACATCCTATACCCAAACTAGGTCATATCAATGTTAAAGTAGATAAAATTATGTGTAAAAGTATTAAACAATAATTGTTTTAATTTAATTTAAACAGCAATTATTGTTGTTCAAGCCTACGTAGTTTCCGAGCTGTAATCCTATATAGAACCTCAATTTTTATCCAAATTTTAGGTAAAAAATTATTTTGGCTGCCTGGTTTTTATTATTCATTTATTTAAATTTTTGCTTAAACATACCACTTGTTATTTGGTTGGTTGTGATATTTGTAAAACCTAATTTTTTTTTATATTTTTATGAAAGTAAATTAGAAAGCTGGAGACTTCTGGAGTTCTTGGCATTATTATTTTGTATCATTCATCATATCCAATCACAGAGTGATTTGTACGTGATATTTTCACTTTTTATGTTATACTTACAAAGATTTTTGAAAGTTCAAGAAACAATTTGAACTGGCGGCATCTTACATCCATTTTCTCTTCAAGATCACCTGCTTGGTTAGACGATCCTGAAATTTCACTTTTAAACTTTTACTTCTCTTTTTTACAATATTTTTAACCAACCCAAGAGTGTGAGAATTACGTAGGCTAATTAGAAAAAAAAATCAGCCTTGACTTCTAAAGAAATTACTTAATTTATGATAGATATTTGGAAGAAACTGCAAACATCTTAGATTAAATTAAGTAAATCAATTCGTAGATTATTTCACATTTTTTTAAAAATAGCCCTTGCGGTGGGTAGATCAGCCCTCTTTACTTTTTAAAATTAATATTGTACCGCATTTAAAATAAAAAGGTATATTTCTAAAAATACTACAAAAATATTACTATTAAATTTCAAAGTCAAATCTTTGGAGGTTTCTTATGACTTTGAAAAATAAAAGGTCACTATTATTTTTCATGTTCAAATAAGAAGCCTCTAAACAGTTATTAGTTTAAGTACACTAGTTATACTAGGGTTCTGTACTCATCAAATTTTAATTGTACGCAGCATGTTAAGAAGATCGACTCTCGCTGGATACTACAGTATCATGCAATCAAATTAGGGCCCCCCATTAAAAATTGATTTTTTTAAATTAATCTTTAATTTAATGCAATAATACAAATATATTTAAAATAAATCTTTAATTTTATTGGTTTAAAATGAGGGTCATGTCAAATCGATCAATATAGTTGGAATCTACCCTTTTTGATTTGGAAGAATTTTGGTCAAAAGTTGTTTTTTATCATAAAACAAAGATTTGCCAAAGGAAAAATATTTAGAAAACTTTTTTCCAAAGTTCTTCAAAATTTTCCAATTTTTAAAATTTTTCAACTTTATTTTTCAAATACCTCGAAAACTGTTATAGATACAAAAAAGGTCTTTATTTGTTTTAAAGGGGACACTTGGGGCTATCGAAAAAAAATATTGAAAAATGAAAATTTTTCAGAATTTTGAATTTTTGAAAATCTTCAAAATCATACGGCAACATGAAAGTTTGGGATCAAATTTTTACTGCAATACCTCTGAATGATCTTAAGAGATCCTGAAAATTTCAAAGAGGTGCTTTTTTTGTTTAAAAATTGTGAATTTTTGAATTTCGGCAAAAAAGTTTTTCACTCTTAAGTCCAGCATAGCTAAAAAACATGTTATTTTGAGTAGGAAAAAGTTTATTTAAAAATTTTTTTTTTCAATAGCCCCAAGTGTCCCCTTTCGAGATATTTCAAAAATTTTAAATTTTGAATAACTTTCGAAAAAAATTTTCTAAATATTTTTCCTTTGGCAAATCTTTGTTTTATGATAAAAGAAAACTTTTGACCAAAATTCATCCAAATCGAAAAGGGTTGATTTGACATGAAATGACTCACATGTTATAATTAATATTTAGTGGTACTACCCGCAGTTTTAATTACCACAGCCACCCTCTTTGGCATACTTCTAATACAAGCTAGAGCTACTTCCTTTAAATATTCGTCTGTTTCCCATACCAAACGAATATTTCTTTTTAAAGCCGCTATCGTGGGGTAGTTTCGTTTATAAACCAACAAGTGTTTTAAAGTTTTCCAAACATTTTTTATTGGATTTTGGTCAGGCGAATTACCTGGCGAAGATAATAACTTTATATGCAGCTGTTTGAATGTATTCATGATTATTTTAGCTCTATGACAGTGCTGCATACAAGTGTAGCTTCCAGCGTTACTACCTAAAGTAGACATATACGGTACCAAAACCTTTTCAACCACTTCTTTATACTGAACTTGGTTCATTGTTTTGGTAACAAAATAAAGTGGGTCAAGTCCTTCAGCAGTAATGCATGACAAAATTGTCACTGCTGGTGGTTTATTGTTTTCACAATACTGCACTCTTTTAATCGATCTGATACTCTCAAAACTCCCGGGTGGTAGTTTTTCTTCTACTACAATTTGATCGTTAATGACTACAATTTCCTGATCTTAAATCCTCAATATTCACTTTTTTGTCACATTTAAGGTCTTTAATTTTATCAATTTCGTAAAAATAGTTTTTAAAACTAAAGATTTTAAATTAAAACTAAATATACCAAATTCAACTTGCGCACTTAACAGGTAGATTGAACAACTTCATAGCATAGTTATATTTAATAGTCCAAAAAGCAATGACCAACAACAGATAAAACTATCCTGCGTTAACCCTTATGTTATCATACCGAGTACCCGAGTACTATATCGGCTTTAAAGTTACATAACTTTTCTTTCACTGAACCGATTTTTTTGAGCTTCTGTGACATCTCTAAAAAAATTGTTTAATTTAAGGAAAACATATTTTATAAAAATACTGCTAAAGGGGGGAGTTATTTTTACGTTTTTATGAAGTTCACCTTGTGTACCATGCTGAATACCCGGCTATTCTTACAATTTGCGTTAAAACAAAACTGTTTTTTTAACTACTTTTACTGAAAGAATAATTTTATTTTATAATAATAAACAAAGCACATGAAAGGTAATAACAAAATAAGTACAGAAAAAAATAATACTTGCAATAATTGTTTTTTTATTCTGCACAATTTTTACAAATAGTTGGAGCAATGTTGATGTGTTCATCACACACTGGACTTCTGCAATTATTACACATCTTTCGAGTTTTTCTCTCAAGTTATTGCACATTGTGCAGTAGTCAATAAACTTTAGTCGCCCAGTGTTGTCACGTTTTTGGCTGGTGGTTAGCGATTGTGCAGCATGCTGTATATTTACAATTTTTTTGCTAAGAACTTTTTCGATGGCACTTTTTACAAAACTAAATCGCGTCACTAGTGGTTCTTGACTTCTTTTTATGATCGATGTGGTACAAAAATCTTTCCCTAAATTTTTTAGAAATAATCGACGACGATTCGTTGTCAAACTTGTTTGCGAATTATTTTCTGGGAAAATAATAAAAGCACCTATGTCTAAGATGTTATAAAAGAAAACCAATGGCAATTGGTTTGTTTTTCTTTTTGTCGTGTATTGAGTTAGCATCTAGTCCATCTGATCAACTCCAGTTTTGGTAGCATTATATCTCAGGTTTCTTCGCTTGAGTTGTGTTATTGATGTTTGGAGTACTGTGCATGGTAGATAATAACACAACATCTTTGTTTTTCTTGGGTACGTAAGAACACAAGGTAGCTTTATCCCGAAAAGCAAATAATGTCGATAGCACTTCTCTATCCCTAGATGGTAACAATTCTTTGGGAATGTACGGTTTGTAAGTAAGTCCATTTGATCTAAGGCGATTTGCCAAAGGAAGGGAAGTAAAAAAATTATCAGTTGTAATATTTCTTTCTGAATTTTTGTAATATTTACAAAGATTCATTACAACTTTTCCTCCAACATTGATTTGGCGTTTTTTGCCATCTTCTTTGCCTATTAAATAATATTCATTGGTAAATTTGAGAAAGAAACCAATTTTTTGTTACCTGTGTAAATCATTCCCTGCAATGGGTAACCTGTTTTTGAATCTGCTATCCAAAAAACTTTTACACCATATTTTACTAGCTTTGAAGGAAGGAATATATATTTTCATATGGTTTAAAGCTTGACGTAGATTATGATTCAGCATTATCCATGTCTCTTATTGGAGCTGCCTTGTCTCCTGCTCATCGCTCTGCTCATGTATGAAAATTATCAAACCGAATGTATCTCTGGAGATCTTGAAATCTTGCCCGGCTGATACTAGCTTTATAAATTAGCAATGCATTGCTTTTCCATAATTTAGTTACATGTTCTGAATTAGAATGGTGGACACCTGCAATTATCAATATTCCCAGAAATGCGTTCATTTCATCAAGTGTTACAGATTTACATTTTTTTTGCTTTTCAGGATGAGCATTATTGTATTCGTGAATACTCTGTTTTGCTTTACGATCTGTTTCTCTAATTATCATGAGTTTCATTTCATCTGTAAATAACTTAAATATATCTACACGTGTCAAAAGCTTTGTTTTACAATTGGGCCCACCTAAAAATTATATTATTATTTATAATATTATTTTATGTGATGTTTTATTTATCTAAAAAAGGGTAAACAAAGTATTTTACCTGATTCACGTAAGATATTGTACGAACGTGTTTGCAATGTTGGCAATGGAGACGTTTTCCAAATCATTTGATCTCGGTTCATAAAGTCTTTTAAAGATTGAGTTGATTGGAAAGTCTCAAAGTTTACTTTATCTTCATCTCCACTTATTTCATCATTAGACTTGAATTGAAATTCAATCGGCATTGGTCCTATTTCTGCGAGATCTTCTACATCAGACTCTTCGGCGTTTGGTGGTAACCAATCATCATCATCTGCTACAGAAGAAGCTTCTTCATCAGAAGAATTCTCAAATAAAGATCTTACTTGTTCATCGTTCGAACTACAACGAGACCCATAAACATATATATCTATGTAAGTAAAATAAATAAATAAAACGACAAAAACTAACCACTTTTGTTGAATATTTCCTTTGTTTGAAGTCTAGGGGTATTAATTCCCGAACTGATCTAAAATATATTATGCATAAATAAACGAAATATAATAATTAAGCTTAGATCATAAGGATTTGTTAAGATCAAGTAAATAATAATTTAATCAAAAATTATAACTTACCGTAATGATCGAGTGTGTAGGTCAAGTTTTTGTTGTCTACTTCCATTACAAATTCAAACACACAAAAGAATTGCACTTCGTGAAGTTCAAGTTGTAAATGACGCTGTGATCGAATTTACCTCAAAGAAGTCTCCATCCCATGTTGCATAATACAAAATGTTTCTAGGTATAGATACCTGATAAGGCGTTCGTTATAAAAAATTGCAACATTTTCTAATGCATTATTATGTTAAGGGACCTATACACTATGAGACATGTTGTAGAACATGGAACTACAACATTCAAATCAAGTTAGACAAACATTAGTATATGCAAAGAAATCAAATTGTGTATATACTGCAACTCATTTTTACAAAATGTCGAGAGACTGAAGAAGTTATTTTGTGTAGCATAATAATAGCTGCATGCACAGAAAAACGCATCAAACGAAAAAAAAAAAGAAAAATTTGGATTAAAGATTGGCTGCAAAAACGAGCTAAATTTTCCCACATAAATTTATTGACGGAACTCAAAATAACATCACCGGAAGGTTATAAAAATTTTCTACGCATGAATAACAGTGTTTATGCGGAGCCTTTAGAAATGTTTACACCTTTAATTATAAAGAAAAATACATTGATGAGAGATGCAATCTTTTTTAGTTCACGTCGAAAACATGCACGCATATTGTTTATTCGCTTTTTTAAAATGTCCAGCGTGGCATCAGGCTCAATTAGTTGGAAGCTAGTTAATAGTACTCTTCCCAACCCATATTTCTAGCGTTCTTATTTTTATCGTTCTTATTTTTATAACTGTCGCTTTTTATTTTCCATAACTCTGGCAGACTCCTGTACTTTTCAATAACACGCCTCCATAAATCGTTATTATTGATTGATACCATTTTCGTTGTTTAAAACAAATCAAATGAACTCACATTAACACAAAAATATTATTCAGTAGCTTAAACTTTTAATAGCAATGTTTTTATCAGGATGTAATCTCAATATAAGCTTCGTAAAATTAAAAACTACACTACTGTTTGCAAGAAAGTTGTACAACATGCTCATACAAGGTCGTACTAGTTCATTCAACGTAAAGCCCCGCTCTTAAAAATCTAAATCGTTTTGATTTTATCCAACCGTTTGTCCAACTTAAAATTTAGTACGAAGACTGACCCACACATGATACAACATCACCTGCAACCGAACCAAGTTGTACAACATGTCTCATCATGTATAGGCCTCTTTATATCAAATTATTCATTTAGTTTCTTTACGTTTTCGCTTCAAGTAGTGTGTTTTACAAGCAGAATTAAATATGAATAAAAAAATTTCCATTGAAGTGCAAGAAATAGTAATTAAATTGTATTGTGAAAGCAAATCAATGCACGAGATCGGGGAACTTATCGGGAAACCCAAAGAAAGTGCACAATACATCATAATTGAAAACGAAATAATTGTAATTTAAATTGCTAAAATTGTATCGTAACAAATAAAAATTCCAAGAAATGCATAGATTGATATGTAAGATTAACATTCCTAACATAGTTAAATATTTATTTTGTTTACAGTAACTCTTTTCTTCTACATAAACGCTTCAATGTAGCAAGTTTTATAAAGCTTATACGTAGTACCCGGGTATTCCATATGGTAGATATAAGTTGTATATTTGTACGGTAACGTAAGGGTTAAGCACGCAGACACCTGAATTTTAAAAATTCAAGTTATTTTATGCCATTAGAATGAAATTTAATACTTGCTTTTAAAAGTAAGTTCTTAACCTTTCAGTACTAACATATTTTTTTATAACACGAGTGCTCACTTTGGTCTATGAGACCGATTCTAGTTTTTAATTTTTGTAACGCAGTATTTACATTTTTTTTTACTACAAATGGAATAATATCAAAAGTTTAGGTATTTTTCTTTATAATAATGTTAATTCTAGTAGGAAAAAGTAATTTTATTTTACAAAATTTTATTGTTATAAAAATATTTAAAATTATAAACAATAACAAATTAAAAGTTAAATTAAATATTTCGCCTATAATTTACTCGATTATTTGTACATTGCAAATTATCAGTGCATGTTCTAACCAGAGGTATTTATTCCAAAAATGCCTTGTTTTCCGGTTTATTTTTGAGGTACACATATAACACATCTGCCAGGTACCAAACTTCTTAGCGTAGAATTTCTAAAAATTGACTACATTATCAATTGTTAGAACAATTCAAAATATCAAATGCTGGTAAATGGGTAACAATATTGTGATCTCGAGTTCTACATTTGAAACTATTAGCAAGTTTATTCCACTTTGTCACGACCAATATATAAAGGATTTTTTACGATCTGCGTTTTCTTTTAGGACCTTTTGTTTCAGATAACAATTCTTGTTCAGATTCGCTATCTGTTAGCCGTTTTTCAACAATGTCTTCCTCGACGTCGTCATATTCAGATACATAAGCACCGTTTACTTCAAATAACTGCATAAGCCTTTCTTCCTCTCTTTTGTAATTCATTTCTACTAAAGGAAATTTTAAAAATAATTTTTTACCGCAAAATTTAAAAAAAACATAATATTCACTGTGCGCAATGGTAAAAGTAGTTTATTTACACAAACACGTATAGTAATCAGGAAATTTTTCAAATGCAAACAATCACTTATTAAAAATTAAAATGTTTTTGTAACGTTAGTACTAACATTGGTCTGTGAGACCGATATTGCCTATAAATAACTAACAAAAGAACATTTTCACTTGCTGGATGTCACAAGACATACTAAAGTAGTTGATTTGAATATACTGAGAACCCCCATCCCTCAGCTGTTATCGTTTTAAATTTACAATTAAAAATAGAAGTTGCCGGTCTGTGAGACCGACTGTTGGTACTGAAGGGTTAAGTTTTTTTGAATAGTTATTAATTGGTAGAAATTTTAAATTTACAAAATAGAAAATATTTCAGTAGAAAAGTAAAAAATTGCAATTGTTAATTAAAAAAATTAATTTTAATGAGTGGCCCTAATTCGATTGCACGATATTGTATAAATAAGGTCAATACTCACATGAAGTTTGACCAGCTTCTTTTTTTTAAACATATTTTATTGGCGTTCTTTTTGATATTGAGGTTTGAGCTTTTGACACTTTCTAATCGTCGGCAAACAGAAACTCCACATGTACATACCTATAACTACCGACCGAACGTCATTGATGTACAATATGTATAAATAGTAGGGAGTAAAATTGAACCTTGTCCAACTCCAGAAGTGGCATCAAAGTCAAAGTACACTTGCCCATTGACTACCACTAGTTATAAACGCTCACTTGGGAAAGATTTTAACCAGAATATAATTTTTCCAGCTTCAATAGCAAAATATTTATAGAAATCTGATCAAATGCCTTTAGCTGAATCGGTAAAAATTCAGTCTACTGTTTTTCTAAACCAGAAGTAATGAAGTTAATAAAAATTGGGGCTCTCTTTCTGCACGAGATGGACCAGTTATTTATTTATATAACTGGTTCGAGTTATTTCAGTTAGGTGCTACCAACGGAGAAAATTATATTAGTATTAATAATTTTAATAATTCGATTGGAAACCAATTACTCTTTCAATATAAAATTGTAACATTAGTAAATACGTCGAGTGTACGAGACCCGAGACTCTTTCTTTTGGCAATCCATTCAACTTGACAGTTTTCTAAACACATGTTGGTGTCTTATCATATTTTAAGCAGCTATTATTGATATGGTAAAATTTATTTAAAAAGTTCTTTTTTTATACCTATTTAAATATTCGATTTATGCATTGTGTGGTTGATAAATATGAACAACATTATTATTATTTATCTGCAATAAAAAATTATTAATTATCCGTATATATCAACATACAATGTTCAAAAACAAGTTAATATTTAAACATGAAATTATTTTACTTGAAGTTTAATTATGTTCAGAAAACTGTTTCACAAAGTTTTTTTGTGAATGTACTTGATAAACTGGTTTTTAATTGTAGTTTTTGTAAATTTTAGACTATTCCCAATCTCAACTATCGGCGATGGTAACTGCCTCTTACATGCAGCTTCGTTAGCCATGTTTGGGGTAACTGACAGATTGGTAATACTAAGAAATGCCCTACACGAATTTTGCAACAACCATTCAAGTATGGAAGCCATTCGTCGTCGGTGGCAATTATATCTAGCATATAACAATACTCGAACAAATCTAATGTTATCTGAATATGAATGGTTAGAAGAGTGGAGATCAGTCACATCAGCTCCAACATTGGAAAAAGTTAGGTCTCCAGATCCCAGATATATCGGCTTGGAGGATATACACATTTTTATTTTAGCGCATGTGATCAAACGGCCAATTGTGGTACTGGCACAGGATTATATAAAGAATTCTAGAAATGAAGATCTTGCTCCCTCGAATTTTGCAGGAATTTATATTCCTTATGAATGCCAAGCAGAGCAATTATCGAAGTGTCCTATCATTTTAGGATTCCATGCTGGTCATTTTGCACCACTGGTTTATATGGATACCTATGTTAATCAACTAGAATTTATCACTTATCTTTTGCCGACCATAGATTGCAATGGTCGTTTATTGCCATTAAAGTTCTTTAAAGATCCCGGTTTAACTTTTGACTGTACTTCAGTTGTCCCTGAAAATGTTTACGATATTAATAAAAATGAGCATTTAAAAATTATCAAAAAATACTTCAACATTATTAATTTTGAAGATATAATTCAAGATGACGATAAGTTTTTTGATATTGAAGACGTTAAGAAAGCTAAAAGCATTAAGCAGTTACAGACCATTACTAATATGAGGAAATCTGTTTTAAAATTAAGGAAATTGAAAGAAATGAATGCTCATCCCACATTGGGCAATGCAAATTTGATTGAAGTTGTTGTTAAAAATCCTGCAAATTTTAAGCAGATTTCATCGAGCTATCGTGACTTGGCAAGTACTAAGCACATTGATGTTTTATCCAAAGAGTGTTTTAAATGTTCGGACGAATCTTACCACAACAGACCTGTAAAAAACGTTAACGAAGAGCGAGACCGTGGATTTGGAATTGGCAAATCGCGCTTTTACAGGGAAGCTGATCCTGCAATCTACGAAGCAATTAATAATATTCCTAAATCGTCGATACCACGAGATAAAACTTTATATTTAGCCAAGTCAACTTTTTTTAATGATACAGGCAAATCATTAAATCCTGATAATGAGTTTAACAAATTTAAAAAAATAAGCAGCATTATCAAATCTACAACGGAGGATTGCAAAAAAATGGCTAAGTTGGATTATATTCCTTTTGTCGATGAAAATTGTGACCTGACTGGTTTTGGCATTCCAAAACTGTCTTTCAATAATATCATGTTACCATATTCGGTTATAAAAACTTTAGACTTTTCCGATAGAAGACCTGTGGATCAAATTGCAGATGATATCACCAATGCAGTTTTGCCAAAATTGAATTTTATCAGCTTTTCTTAAAACTTATTGATCAGTATTAATCTTTAGCCAGTAAGTTGTTTTATTTTCATGTTTTATTGTTTGTTTAGTAGTTTTAATGTGTTTTGAAAACGTGTAATCCAAGGAACTTCAAGCTTTCTTAAAAGTCTTCCTAATGTAAATTCAACTGGTAGATAGTTGAATTTTTTTTGACGTGCTTATTCGACTTAGTTTACTAATTTGGGTTACATTTCTCTTTCCTTTTTTTGATCATAGGAATGATGATTTGAGTTGTCTTCCAATTTCAGGAATGTGATACCAATATGCCTTAGTTAAAAGCTAAACTAACGAATTAGGATAACAGTTATGTTGTTAAGCTGCTCCTAGAGCAGCTTCTTTTGGTTTGTTACATGTGTATGTTTAGATTTAAGATGAGTGTTCAGAAGAAATCTGTGCGTCAGATGTTGCAGCATATACGAATTAGATTATTTTTATTTTAAATTATTATTGTCATAGTCTTGATGAA
This sequence comes from Cantharis rustica, assembly GCA_911387805.1. Taxonomy (NCBI): domain Eukaryota; kingdom Metazoa; phylum Arthropoda; class Insecta; order Coleoptera; family Cantharidae; genus Cantharis; species Cantharis rustica. The sequence goes on from OU426883.1 coordinate 17,036,931, forward strand.
TTTGGCAAAAATATTTTTACCATTTTGACAATTTAACTTATCTTAAATCTCATCTTAATCTAAAAGTGACTAATAATTGCTGCATGGATTTCTCTCATCATTTAACCTGTGTTACCGTTTTATTTGCATTTTTAGAAAGTAATCAAAAAGTTTCAATTATTGTTAATACTTGTAGTAAAATCTTTATTTTTTTTGTGAGCTAGTCTAATTTGTTGTTTTGTGAGAAGCAATGATAGGTTTTGGCAATTTCCATTACTAGTCATGTTGCAATAGTGGTATAGTTTTGATATTTCTTATTTAATAAATATAGTATATATGTTATTTATATAACCCATTACATATTTTGTTGACTCAATGTAGAATTTATAGATATAATTACTAAATTTGTGATGTAGGTGCTTATGCTTGATTTGTGGTAAGAACAGAATTAACTTATGTTTAAATTAGCTTCGTATAAAGTTCAATTCTGTTTCTGTCAAATTATTTACACTTTGACTCAGACAAATATTTGTTAATTCTTACCCTCAAGCATAATATCCTGAAAATGACTGATTGTTATAATTGTCAAAGTTTAAATATTAATGTTAAAAATAGCAGAGTTTTGGTATTTTTAACATTAAATTAATCTAGTTTATATAAGGGCATTGGACTGAGTAACACGTTTTATGTCATTTACTTTCAGAATTGATATATCTGCTTTTGTAAACCAGAAAAATAAGATTAGAGTTTGGGAATTCCCAAATCCTAATTTTTAGTTTATCCAATATAAAGCAAATTTTTCGTTTAGCAGCAGGTAGTACAAAGGTTTCAAGATTGATAGAAACTAAGATTTAAACTTGTTTCATTCTGGAATTAAATGATAAAATAGGAATTGCTCAAAGTAGCACTGGACAGTTCCCTTAAACCAGTAGTACTTAACAAAATATTTATAATTTTTAACTTATTTTACCATAGTTTTTGAAAAATTCAACATTTTGTTATTACTTACACTGAAAAAACTATTGTCCAATAAGCATTTTGCTCTACGTCCAGTATGTATTTAATACTTACATGTAGTGTAACTTGATATACACCTAATACGAGTTATATGTATAACGAAAAGTTACACACAGGTTCCAAGTATACACACATTTTTCAATTCAAAAGCATCAATTGTAATTTGAACTAGACAATTGAACAGGTATAGTAGTACCTAATTAATATATTAAATATATTAGTTTTTTTCAGTGTACTGCAATCGTTTATTTAACTAGTATTAAATAACAGTATTATCTCATATGTTGGATTAATATAAAAATTACACCTTTTAAGAGTGAACAATTGTAAAAATGTTGACTATTTAATAGTTCATTGTTGTTTGTTGTCTTAATAAGTGCCTTTTAACATGGCTGTCTTCAATAAATTTTCCAACTATTTTTACTTTTTTTTTTAGCGTTGCTTTACATACCCATTAAGTGGTTAATGTGAAAAACTTATAAATTATCTTCATTGTTCAAGTTGAAACTATTGTATTAAAAGTAGTTTTAAATTCCTACTTATTCAATTTATTGTTTTGCAACCCAAGCTATTCCGTTGTCCATAAATTGGCGAAGATGTTCTGTTAACGTAGATTTAATTTTAGGCCGAGCGGATTGAGCTTATAGCCAAATAGATTAACTTTTATGATTCGTGTCTATACCAGATGATTAAACAAATAAATTCGTGGGAATTGTACTGTTAAATAAAACGCAGTTTTAATTTATCGTGTTTGAGTTTCTAGTATGGTACATTCATTCCAGATAATCACGGTCAGTGTTTTATCTGGTAATTTGAAACATAAAAAGTGGTTGGCATTAGATGGAATTGTTCTTCAATCCATTGGAGGACTGAAAATCATCTGAATCTGACCAAGTTTGTTTTATGCTGAAGGAAATAACCATAGCCATGCTTTGTGTTTAAGAGTGGGGACATGAACTGTTTTAGATAATTATAAATCGATAACTATGCATAAGTCCATTTAAAAATTATTTCGATATGAAATAGAACCATTGTGCCTCGATTCCTTGAAAATATAAAAATTTTAACTCCCATCATGGGTTTAGGAAGGGTAGGTCTACCATAAAAGGAACTACACTTACAAAGAGATTATATGACCTCGAATTTTTGTAATTTTGGCACTTATTGTGCTGGAAGGCCAGACCTCCAATAACAATTCCCCAAAGCCAATGGGCCAGATGGCCAGAAGTTTTCGAGAAAATCAATTTTAAAATATTAACGAGGGAGTTTGAAGACTAGATATAAAATAATTATCAATAAGTTTCGTGGCGAAGGCAACAACGATTTATATTATTTGTACAGTGTGCAAGGTGTCACAGAACATTTTGTTTTTCTTGCTTCTACGACGAATATCACCCGGGCTTCTGCGAAAAGGAGCCGACTGTGGACTGAAAAGTTGCAATAGGTTGTATAATTTAAGTTCTTGTTATGTTTATAAATTCTCATTAAAATAAACACATCAATAACCTACTCGACGTTATTTATTTTTGTACCAAAATTTAATTTATCATAAATATTGTTAGTTTATAAGCATAAATTTAATCAATTTAACAATTAAATGACGTACGAATACGCACTGGATAAAAATAAAATAAATTAAAGAGAAAAAAAAAGACTACCAAAAGTGGGAATAGAACCGTGGACCTACTGGTTTCTAGCCTAGATCGTTGTTGTCTTTGTCACGAGACTTATTGTTAATTACTTTACATCATTCAAACTCCCTCGGTAAAATTTAAAAGTCGATTTTCTCTAAAACTTTTGACTCAATGGCTTTGGGGAATTGTTATTCGAGGTCTGACCTTCCAGCACAATAAGTGACAAAAATGCGGAGGTCGTATAATCTCCTTGTTAGTTGTTTAGTTAATTGCATTAGCACTACAACCCACAGTAGGTTTTGGCTGACCACTTTTTTTATGAAGGGTTTTTAAGGCAGATTACCTCGGTGGTTTGCCATTGCCCGTCGAGGGAGAACGGTTAGAATAAAGTTCTTACTCCACTCAGGCTCGAACCAAGCAGCTCCGCTTGATAGTCAAAGCACTTAAGCATTAAACTGTAATCGTCCTCTAGTTGTTTAGTATGTACATAATTTATGTTTCTTTATAAAATTTGAACTCGCGTATTTTTCTTAAGTTCTTAGTTTCTTGTCATAAATTTATAAAATCAATGATCAGAGCATCATAAACCTTTTTAAACCTGATCTCCCATATTCTAGGTTCCAATGGACATATTTTCAATAGTTTATCAACAGATGGCCTCATGAGTTTTAATCACAATTAATCAATATTAGTTTTTGTCATATTTTCTTATATAATTATAAATGCAGTTATTAACAGTATTAAAATTAATCTGTACCCTCTCGACTTGGACGAAAAGAAAAAAATAGTTTTTAGCCAATTTGCTCAAGTATTGATAAACAATAAAATTAAAACAATTTTACAATAGTTATTTGTGTACATAAAGTAGAAAGTAGTCTATTGTCAGATGGTACAAGCAATCCATAAAAGTATGTCGAAAACGCTTTTTACTCTAGGTACATACACTATTTTTTCTACGACCATTTCAAATATGACTAAAAGGATCCAACTTAATTTTGTCTACCAGATCGTGAATCTCAAAGCAAACTGAATACTTTTTTTGTTTATAAAATCTTGAAGGTTTCAGAAATAAATACACGGTATATACTGTATGATTGTATTATAATTAAGTCAACTGGAATTCAAGTGTATATTGCACATAAATAGGTTTATGATATATTAAGGTCGCTCTACATTCTTTAACGTTTATTGCTGCAAGTTGCGATTATTGCAGTGTGCATATTTTTTTATTTTCAACTGAAATTAGAACGGATTTAATAATTTTAGTTAGTGCAATTTACAAAAGCAAAACTTTGAATTTTTATTTATTTTGACTATAGGAATTTTCCAATTTTTCAGTATGAAAATACGTAAAATTGACTCGAAAATATAAAGAAGTGGGTTGCAACAATACCCGCAATAAAAATTGCAGAATGGAAAGCGGCCTTTACAAATTCATGAAGCTTTACAACTCACGTACTAAATTTGTACTGCATGCGATGCAATAATAACTAACTACTAAAACATTTGGATCAAGTAAAATAACAAATTAAACTGATTATCACATTCCTATGTTATCAGCACCTTTCATCTTCATTGCATCAAATATAATTCATTGAACACTTTTTAGTTTTTACAAATGAAATGTAGATGGGGCTATTTAACATTTTAATAATAATAATAATAATTATATAAATTCATACAGACTTAATGGCTGTAATCGTAATCGGTTTCACCAATGCCCATTAAATGTGCAGCGTATGTACAGCTTTGCTTATTTGGTGGGTAGCTAGCTATGTACATACAGATACTAAGGGAAGGGATATGCAATAGTAGAATTGAATTTTTATTTTTTTTTAATAATCGACAAATAACACCTACAATACATTAACGAAAATTTTTTAAACTTTTTAAATTAAACAAGTAGTAATCATAATTTGTGATGGGTCTAACCATAAAAAATATACGAAATTAAATCCAACTATTACCTAAAATTTAATATTACACAAAATAAAAGTAAATACAAAAAAAAACGATTAACAATTGAAATATTTTTAAACAACAACATAAAGATATTGCATTGTAAAAATGTCTATATTTTCTTAAGTTGGCACTTTGAGATTTTTTTCATGTCTCATGTTAAATTCATTCACATTATTAATTAGAATTATAGGTAAATGCACGTAACCCAGTAAGTTATTTCAGTATCATGGTTCTTTGGTTTAAAAAATTTTCAAGTTCATATTATCTATACAATAGAATGCATACCATCAATAATAATACTCAACGTTTGGAGTTTAAGGAACACAGTTGCACATTCACTCTTTTAAGAGTTTTATGATTTTAACAGTTTACTACGAAGATGAGTACCAATTGGTTGGTGTCGTGGGGGCACCTTTACTAGGATGGTACAAATGAAAACCCGCACTCGTTGCACCGTGATGATAAAATTGTGGCTGGTCAACGTAAGAGTATACTTGCGGTTTTAACGGTAATGGACTGTCCGAATATTGGTGTCGTAGTACATCTTGGTACATGGGGGTTTCGAACGTTACGCCACTGTGTAATTGTTGATGCTTTTCACGTGGGGATACGCTGGACGGAGGAGTCATTGCTGAATGATAATCCATGGTATAGCCTGCCGAGTAATTTTGATGCTGAGATAATAAAAATTGGTGATCACTATACGACGAGGAACCTTCACTTCCAGGTGGAGTCGGTAGAGTGCCAACTTGAGCATCTCCACCATAATATGAAGTTGAATTACTCGGTCGTGCACTCGAAGCGGTTATACCGTGAACGTTTGCGCGTATTACACTTTCGCGATTAGCATACAATTGTCTTAATAAAGCAGAAGCTGGAAGTGGACCTTGTTGTTGCAGTTGCTGATGGTGTGCACCGATCCACTGAATTGTTGTGCGTTGCTGTTGCTTGAGAAGAGCGTCGGTGCTGAAATCGGTAGGTTGGTGAACAGGCGATTTACAAGCTGGTAAATGTTTCGACATGGCGTTTTCCAAGTCTTTAACAGATGTACTCGTAGTTTCGTCGGTAATTTTCGGACTAGTACCTGTCGAATCTACTGGAATTACGTTGGTTGCTGCTGTAGAGTGACAGGAGGAAGATGAAGGACTAAGTACCGTATTGCGCTGACTCAATTCTTCTTCGTCTTCTGATGTTCCACTCGTATCATGGGTCGACTTACGTTTAGCCGCTCGATGTAGCGCCTTTCGTTGCTGATTCTCGGGCGGTGTTTGTAGTTGCGCAAGGTGCTCTACTCGACGGCTACGTGGATCCCCGGAGTCTTCCGCATTACCATCCTCCATTCCATGTGGTGGTGGATCCTGCGGGGGGTTTGGTGGAGCGCCACTGCTGCGATCATCTTACCACACATATACATTAGCTCTAGTTATATTCTTTCTCGATATAATAATACATAAATTAACAATGGTGGTACGTCAACGTACCTCCACGGTCTGCATCTGGTGATCCGTTCTCCGGGTCGTTTCCGGTCGTCTCCTCTCGTTTCACCGTATGAGAATTTTCCTCTAGTTGGCAGCAATCCATCACGACGTTCTCGTATTCCTTGCCACTAAAAATTGAGCAACAGCGTTAACATTAATGCAAAAAAGGTTTCAGAATAAAATTGTCATCATTGTGGTTAAGAAGTAGGTACGATAATATCTTTACTACGTTAATTGTTAGAAACTAAGTACATTAGTTGTCAGAATCCAACGAGGTACTGCGTGGGTGCAAACTATAATCGAACTATATAAAAAGCAGCTAAATAAGATAAGAAACGAACAAAAAATACAAAGAAAAGTTGTTTTTGATATATTATTACTTGTTATTTGACAATAATAGTATATTATACAAGATAAAGAAAAGTCACTTTAATCTCGAGTTATAATGTATACTATTTCTTTTGCATTGTTAACAAATTGTTCGTATACTTTTTAAATATCTAACTAATCAAAATGAGCGTAATCCGATCAATTTTCAAAAAATGGTTGGTTTTAGATCGATTGAAATTAAACATATATTTTTGAACTTTCCCGAAAAAAAAAAGAAGAAAATAAAGATAGCAACTGAATATAAAAACAATTAAAAATTCATTATTTAATAAAATTTTCACCATATTACCTTATTACATAATTTACGCAAATTATGTTTTGTTCATCCGCGTTTTTGGAATTACAGACCACCGTTGCACAAGTTTGCATCCACGTATAACCACCAGTTTTATTCATAATCCGATAATAATGCGTTAATACTTGGCCTTTTTGTATTACTGAAAATGAAAAAATTAAAAAAGCGAAGATCCCAAAAAAAGTCTACTTACAGTCGACGTGACATTTTCTTAATTTGTTTGCATCTTCGCCATGACAAAGAGTGTACAAATTTTTTCCTGTAAGTTCATCACTAGTATAATCTAAAATGTCAGAAACTTTCGGCTCACAATGAGCTATTCTAAAGTCAAAATTTATTCTCGTTACGAACATATCTGTTTCTAAGCGTATTTCGTGCACACTGGGTGGCGGTAATGCAATTGCTAATCCTACCATACCTAATATGGGCGGCTGAGATTTTCGCGAATGCGAAAACGTATATTGAGGTCGTAAGTGACATAATATTAATACAACCTGAAAATGAAAAAAGAAAATCAGAATCTTTTGGCAAGCCAAAATAAGTTTTGCTAGGAAAATTAATTTTCCCGTAAATTGTAAAAATCATAAGTGGTCAACTTACTCTATACCCAGAAGTTTTGAAATGGCAACCCCTTTTTGTTAAGGTCGATTTCATTCTAACACAAAAAGCTCTCTCCAATCCTTTATATGGAGGAGTTCCTGCTACAGACATCACAGTGGATACTGCAATGAAAATAAAAATTATGATTAACTTTTTATAATAAAAATATTTAATAAAGAAGAAGAATATTTGGATAAAGAAGTCTTAGTGCCAAAACGTCGACTGGCATGCACTACAATTGGACGTAGCTCAGATTTTTATAGTTTACACGCTGATCCTTCTGCAATTCTCCTTCAATATAATTTAATAAAAATTAGTTTAAAAAATAAATTTTCTTGGAATTGAAAATTCAGCCATAGAATTCCTAAGTTCAACTTTTGCAACACTGTCGTGCGACAATGACGACAGTCCTTGTCACTTTTTTCAAAAACTTTTGTAAAATTTTGAGATTTGATTTCTTAGCCGAGCCCCAAAGCTGTATACTGTCCAGATGTGTTTGACTATGACCGTTGTGATTTTCGGCCAATGATCCAAACTGTTTACGTTTATTGAGGTTTGCCAAGTAAGTCTTTAGCCGAAATGAATACCGAAGTAATTAGCACCCGATGCTTCCGGCAACAGGTGGGCAGGTATCTCTTTTCATAGTGAAGATCACATGCATTGACTTTGATTTATTTTTAGATCTTGTTATTGAATCTTCATGGGATGACATCGCGTCATAGAAATACAGGATAGAACCCAGGGTGTTTCCTTATGGTAAGGATACTTCGCCGTTTAACAAGGAAAATTCTGTTACTTAAATAAGATTTAAAGTTTTTCTTCACTTTATAGAACAATCTATCGTCAAAAATGTTTTATTTCAAAATTCCAAACTTGTAATCGAATTCATTTTCGTTCTTCTATTAAAAATTTATTGAATGTTCTAAATAACATAAGGAGCAAGCCTATTGCCCTATTTGATTTGACATAGTCAGATTTTTCCATTATTTCGAGATTATAATAATTTGGGTGACTTTTTATTAGGTAGGATAGTGATTGATCCAAATAATCGTGTTTATAATTTGTATGAAGGCTTTAATACACTTTTTAACACAAATTTTTGAATTTTGCTTTAAACTTCAGCCATCTTGAACTGCCTCCTTGAAAGGTTTATTTGGAAAAAAGCCTCTAAAGATGTTTGTATTTGTTGTAGATGAAGCATTAGACTGTGCTCAGCTCAGCTTCTGGTACATTTTGGAGTTTTAAAGGATAAATTGTTCCGCCTTTTTAATTTCCTCGTTGGAAGTTGCTTTCTACGGTAAATATTCAATTGCTTCAGTGGTACTTAAGTTTTCTTAACCTTAATATCGAGTTTTACGCGTCCCCTAAATTGCAAATTTTAAAATGCCGGTTTTTCGAAAACTAATGCATAATCCTACAAAATTTTTGTTGTAGTATGCTTAGAAAAGTATCATCTTTCCAATAGTGCATAGGAAAAAGTGCATAGGAAATCGTGGGGTGAAGTAACTGACAATTCCCTTTCTCAAGTGAACAAAATCCTTGATTTTTGTCCAAGATGTCCTTTAATTTATTATTGACAATTATTCCCACACTCTCTTGCACCTCCAAAGTTTTTGTTCTGAGATTATTTATAATTTTTACCGATTCCATTAAAGATAAATACCTTTCTTCCAAATTTTCGATAGATAATGAAACGTATGAAAAGTTAACTTAGATAGTATAACTGATTATTTTCGAATTAATGTATTCTTAAAAATTTCTTGACATTCTTGTATTGCTACCGACGACGATCCTGACAATTCAGAATCAATGATCTTAGAAAATTTTCAAAATTTGTCTCATAATAGCCATGTTCCCTATCTTGTAAGCACTGGTTTGGAAAGTAGAGGTGTATCGGAAAAATTTTCTTTAAAAGCTTGCACTTTCAAAGACGCTTTTACAAAAATACTTTTTCCATTCTAAATTAAATTATTAAGCAATGAAAATTTAAGACAAATTGTTTCGGCAACACGGGATAGCTCATGTGCCAGACATGTACAATAAATTAAATTTTCATAAAATATTTTGAGCTCTGTTCCAGCTTTAATCATGTACTCCATCGCTCATTAAAAAAAGCTCTAATAAGCACTAACATGGTTTTAAGCATAATTTTAAGAAAAAAGCAAAAAGATCACTATCAACATTAGGCCAAATCACTGCAATTTTTAAGAAACGTCAAGATCCAAAAAGGTATAGTATCTTCTGCTTATAATTTACAACAATAAGAAAAAAGCTTAGAATCCATGCTCTAATAATCAAAATATTGGCTATCATTAGATATGACTTTTTCCCATCTTTCTGACAATTGATGGATTTCGTCCCAATACCACTTCTCGTTTTTGAGGCTAAGCATCCATCAAGCCAATTTTTCACTTCTTCGTAGGAATTGAAATGCTGTTCCGAAAGTCCGTGCTGTATCGATCGAAACAAGTAGTAATCTGATGGAGCAAAGTCTGGTGAATACGGCGCGTGGGGTAGGACGTCCCATTTAATGTTTTCCAAGTACGTTTTAACTTGATTAGCAACATGCGGACGAGCATTGTCATGGAACAAAATTACTTTATACTATGTTCTTTCAGCCCATTCTGGACGTTTTCGCTTCAATGCCTGGTTCAATATGATTAGTTGTTGTTGGTAGCGATCACCAGTAACCGTTTGACCTGGTTTTAGCAGTTCATAATACATCGGTCCTTTCTGATCCCACCAAATGCACAGTAAAGTTTTCTTTCCATGAATATTACATATTGGTTAAGACGTTGATGGTTGGCCTGGGTCTACCCATGACGGTTTTGCGCTTGGGATTGTCCAAATAAATCAATTTTTCATCACCAGTAACAATTATATGCAAAAAAGATTTTCGTTTAATCCGATTAAGCAAAATTTCAGAAGTGGTTTTTCGCCTTTCGATGTTTCTTTCTTTCAATTAATACGGCTCCATTTTCCTTCTTTATGAATATTTCCCAGAGCATAGAAATAGTTTTTCGCCAATATTTTTTCAATTTGTGTGGAATCTTCATCCAGTAATGCTTGCAATTCTACATCTTCGAATTTTTTTGGCTGACCTAGACGCTCCTTGTCTTTCACATCCAAATCACCACTTTTAAAGCGTTTAAACCATCGTTCAAAAGCTGCAATGCTTACAGCAGCTAGTATATTTCTATGCGCTTTAGTTGCACTTTTCCTACAATTAAAAAAGAAAAGTAGAACTTCGCGCAAATGCTGTTTATTTAGCTCTTTGGACATTTTCGACGCTATGGAATACTATGTTTTTTTCATAATAACAATTAATAACAAAACAACTTTTTATGATGTACATATGTTTATACTCTTCAAAATGACATAACTGTCATTGCCCAAAACCGGCATTATTGATTTATATACCTACATGTACAATCTACAACCACGAAAAGGATACGAGTACTTCATTATGAGAAGGTTTTTTTTGGCAAATTACCTTAGTGACTTGCAATTGCCTTCCAAGAAAAGACTGCCAAAATAAAGTTCTTACTATACTCGGGCTTAAATCTTCATTATTAATATTTTGATTATAATGTATATGCTATTGTCGTCTACCAATATTCGATCATTTCGCTGTAATTCTATTTGGTCTTATAGATTTATTATGTTTTCTTTCTTATTCAGTATATGCATAGTCTATGACGTCTTTGTTAATTTTGTTTTTTTTTTCTTTATCTTTTGCATCTACTACATATACATACATACATACAAGTTTTTCTTAATCTTAATAATTCTGAATGTTTTTATTCCTTTATTGCCTTCTTTGTTTTAGTAAAATAATTAAAAGAAATTATATACTTAATCGGTAAATCATAACTTGAAAACAGTTAGAGATATAAAAATTTAGATTGGGATTCGTAGATTCTACTCAGTTTACATTTTTGTTAAACTTTGGGAAAGTTTGAGATTATTGGGAAAACTCTTAAAACAAGGCAGGTATGAACTTTCAAGTTCTATCAGTGTTTTCTTCTCACTTAAAAATTCAAATTGAAAAAGGAAAATGTTACAAGATAGCGTTTTGTTTCAGGTCGAGAAAAAAAATTGTATTGATGTGACCGAACGATCATGTGCACGTGGTCATGCAAATAAAAGATGAGAAACATCTCATTATAAATTTTTTGGCAAGGAAAAATCATAAGTCAAAATTATGTAGTAACATGGTTATGTGAATGCAATAATTTAAAAATCGGACGAAATGACTTTCCAAATTGGTTCGGTAAGGAAAAGGTATTTTTTTGAAAGTTTTGGAAAATATCATAAGACATTGTTAGAAAGTAGGGCGATATAGAAACAATACATTGAGTACACGATTAGTTATAGTGACCGGCAGCCACAGCATTCCTGGGCGTGACACACAGCGTCGCCACAGAATAACAATTGACCACGTACATAGAGCCGCCCTTGCTTTGCATGCTTAACCACGGCTTCCTGTCACATCCACAACCAAACATCATCGCTTACTGCACCCGCAACATAATTGTAATTTAAAATCAAAAATTGTATTGCTATGCGTCAAGATTGTAAAGTGAATTTAGACATATATCAGTCACGACACGCGCATAAATTTGGTATTTTGCATTGAAAGAGGTTGATGTTCCACTTTCCTTTTGACCGATAGTAGGCTAGGTAGTTGTTGGGAAAATGAATGTCGTGGAAAAACTTACCGTCTGGGTTATTGGTACCGGTGGTGGAAGCTCCCTCTTCCGATCCGCTACCTGGAGATGCGAGATTTTGGCCTTGCGACAAGCCGAGACCAAGATGTTCTGCTAATTCGGAATGATCCAAGTGATGGATGTAATCGAAAACACTGCTTCCAGTCATTTCAACCTGGCAAAATAAACGTGTACATAAGTAATCTGTAAATTAATATATCGCTAAATGAATAAGTTGGCTACGCAAGGGGACTGACTGTATAATCTGTTTATTCATTTAAGTGAAATGAATGCGGAAATTCAAAAAGGGTGATAAATATGCTAATATATTATGTTCGATTAAACAATTGTTTATTGAAAATACTTTTTTAAGTTATAATTTTAAAGGGTGCTGTTTAATGTCAATTCGTATTAGGAAGAAAATCTAGGCAATTGATAAAATGAACATCGATAGCAGCAAGAAGCTCTTTCAAGGCAATTAGTATGTGATGGCGCAACAGAAAAGAGATTTAAAACTATAGGTGATAACATGTACGTGTGCAGCTAAGGTCGGCCATGTTCCCGGCAGTTGCAAACACCCTATTGATTGTAGCTCCCGCCAGCTACATTATGAATGGCAGGCACGCCGCTGCAGAGAACTACGTGAGGAGCATTTGCCAGTTGGGTGGAGGGTGGTAGTGGCGGTCGGCGCTGACGAGTCGAACTACGTATACTATACCCACCTGCGAAAGACCCAAGTATATCGACACCGTTTCGGATATGTACAGAAAGCGACCATCTGCTGCTAACGCTAAGGCGAAGCCATCCAACGACTGCAAAAAATAATAAAATCTTAGTATTCCAATAGATAGATAAAATTTTATCTAGGCATCGGAAGTCTTTCGCACTACGAAAGAGTTCCGATAATTAAAGTTCAAACAAATTTCCACGACGATAAGCAAAATTTAAAGCCGTTTATCAGTATGTATCTTTAGAGCGGCATCCTGTCTAAAAACGTTAGAGATCGGTTAGTTATTCATGTCATGTCTTGACGGTCATTCTTTATACACCGAAGGGATCAAACGTCAGTCAGGACAAGCGCAAGGAAAATTGGCTGGAAGAAAGTATAAATAAGGGCGCGCCGGGACGTTACGAGTATGTCTACGAATAGTTAAATGTACATAAAAATCTCTTTTCTCATCTTACACTTTCATTAAATTTATTTTAATAATTTTATTCCCTTACCTGCAAAATGTGGGTTCCTTGATGCTGCTCGAAAATATCCATAGCCAATGCAGCTGAAGATCTACTTCTTCCGGCTGTAACAACATCATTATTAGATGAGTCAGTAGAAAAAGGGTAATACTTGAATATTAGCAGAAGGGTTCGTTAGTTTGGGGTTCCCAAAAGTCAATCAGAGAAATCTATCTATATTTTACTTCATCTCTAAATATTTACGGTTAAACAACTGTTAGTATTTTCCCACATGGCCTTATTTATATTGGGCGGGAAATAAAGGCGGTTAACTCAATTAAAACAAAAAAAATCCCAATTTGACAGTCATAATTGACAGCATTTAAAAACAAATATTAACCACACTTCAAAAACTGGTGTTTATAATTAGGATTAAAATGTGGTACTATAAACCTATATCAGGAAGAGATTATCGTAAACATACGGCCTACGGCAAATACTAGAACGTTCATTGTAAAAAAACGACGCGTGCCTAACCTGTTAAGACATTTTATTACACGGCGTTGCCAAGAAGATACTAATAGATTCAAGATCATAATATTTATTCCATTAGAGATTAAGAATCGGCAGTTAAGCCAAAGTTGGGAACAAGTTATGGAAGTTGACGCTATATCTAGAGACACGTTAAGTCAGTAATCGGAATAAGAATTATAGGGAACGGGATTGATAGATGTTTAAATGACATTTTGTGACAGCAAATTAGATGTAGTTTATATCAAGTCACAGAAAATGAAAAAATTAATGATCTCGATTTACTTTCATATTAAACCTTACGTTTTATTTTAAATTACGTTCTTTTTTTTAACAACTAATTAACTTTTTTACTTTGATAATCAACAGCCCCAAAACTATACGTCCCAAAAAACGTTAAAATTTCATTCAACGCATTTACGTTTTTTTACGTTCCGTAACACTTTGTACATTAACTATTAATAAGTGAACCAACATTTTGCAAAGATAATTTTTAACTGAGAGTAAAAACGTTAACATGGATATTAGTTATTTTGTGAATTAACGGGGTAGGTATATCAACTATTTTACACAATATCATCTCAATTTTTTAGATTTAGATTTAGATTTCATAATCTTTTCTTAACCTAAAATTTTATTTAGACACGTGAACTATTCTAGTTTGGTCATTTGCTAAGTGCAATATTTATTTTAAAGTTTGGTTAATTTCTTGATTTTTTAAATTTTAAATTTTTTCAATTTTGTTTGGTATATTTGCTCTCACTTGTTATTTTTACCGTTAAACATGACTGATGATCGATAATAATCGTGAAATAAAGGCCTTTATATTATGTTACAGGTTTTTTGTCTTTTGATTTTTATTTTTTAAGTAATTTTTACCACTTTTATAGCGTAATTTTTTCAGAATTCTATTTTCTTGTTTATTTAAATATTCTTAGTTCAACCCTGTTAAATGTGAATTTTTGTCATTTTGGTTTCGTTAAATATTATGTTTTCTTCGTAGTATGTATTATTTTACTTAATAGTTTAAAATTTTATTATTTTAACATTTTGTTAAGTTTGATTATTTTAACATCACATGCTACTAAATACCACAATAATACTTAAAAAAATTCTAAAACTTTTTTAAGTTATTTTCTATCAATTTTTTTCGTTTACAGAAATTAGTCAACGGCCTAAGCTATTACTCGTAAACGATATGATTGCTGGAGGAGGATGGTAGCGGTCCTAGACATAGTAAGAAATCAATTGAGCATTTCATAAAATTTTAAATATCCCACCGTAAATGGAATTGCCTGTAGAATATTTAGAAAAACAACTTATTGATCTTTCTAACTATAAATTATAAAAAAATAAAAACCTTTTTGGACCAACCACAGAAATTTTCTTAAAAGGATTTCACGTTAGGTAAGGTTTTTCTCTTTTATATAGTAAAATTCGCCAGGGACATCGCTTTTATGGCCCACAAAATAACAAAATTAACCCGCATTATTCTTATAACACCAATAGGTGTTAAAATTATATGCAAAAATTCTGGCTAAACTGCGATAATTGAATTGTTGTAGGTATATTGATATAGATTTTTATCTATCAGTTTAATTTTTGATTTCTTGATCGCATTTTAATCCTTTTAAACTTCGCTTTCTTTTTGTAAAAATTACTATAACTTGTTGAAAATTTTTTAGTATTTTTTCATAAGTTTTCTATGAATAATACAGATGATGCTCTCCTGGACTTTTTTGTAGAAAATGTAATTTCCTACAATTTTTTACACATGGAATTAAATTGAATAAGCAGGGAATAGATGCCAAATCGACACCACGAATTTAACAATTTTCTAATGAAATTATAGTAGATTATGGCGTAAATAAGGAATATAAAGATTAAAATTTATGCACCATTCAAAAATTCGGGCAATAAAGCCCTAAAAACCGTAAAATTAGAAAGCGGTGTGTTTTTATTTTATTAAAGTAAGTTTGGAAACAATTTGCACTTGAAAATAATCCTGATTATATTTTAAGGTGTATCTGATATTTGCAGTAGTTGCGTTTGCTATACTATAAACGCCATACTCATTAAAAAAATTCTCATAGACCGGCTCAACTCGACAAAGACGCAGATTTTTGTTTTTAAATTAAAGTCTGCTGAAAATAACGAATTCTTGTTTTAAAAAAATGTATAACATGATGTTAACAGTACCGATCCTACAAGTCCAACTAAGGGCCACTTGTACAGTGTTAATTTAACAGCCGTTTAAACCAAATTTAACTTAAAACCAGGTTTAACTATTTTTTCACGTTGTTCAGTCATAGTTTAAGGATTAAACTAGGTTTGAACCAAGTTTAAGTTAAACCATCGAAGTTGATGGTTTAAGAGCAGTTTATAGTTGAAACATAACCTAGATATTCACAAGCATTATATTGTATTTTTAAAATAAACTTTTTGGGAGAATAAATGTGCAAGCTATATGCAATGCAAAATTAAAAATTAGAACTCTAGTTTGTAGATGGCCAGGTTCTAGTCATGATTCTACTATTTTCAATAACTCTAGAATTAGGGCTAAATTTGAAAATGGCTTGATGGGTGATAGTTTAATAGTAGGTGCAGAACGGTTGTAGCATGGTGGGTTACTATATCTTGTAATCTGCAAGTTTAATAATAAGTATTGATTATTGTGGAAAAAAACTACATAATTTTAATTTTGCTTTATATTAATAATTAAACT
This sequence comes from Cantharis rustica, assembly GCA_911387805.1. Classification (NCBI taxonomy): domain Eukaryota; kingdom Metazoa; phylum Arthropoda; class Insecta; order Coleoptera; family Cantharidae; genus Cantharis; species Cantharis rustica. Next base: position 17,053,424 of record OU426883.1, read on the forward strand.
TAATTTGATTTCGAGTTTCTAATATAGGATCTGCCAAAAAATAATTTTACTTCTATTTTGATAATAGTATTTATAAGAAACTTGGTAAAATTTAAATTTGTACTAAATTTTGAAATTACACTATATTAAGAGTATTAAACTATTGTAGTTTATTGTTTAACAATGTTGTTAAACAACATTTAAACAATTTAAAAAATCAAAATAAGACAGACGCTTCGTACAATTTACAAATGTCAAAATATAGTAAATAATATCAAATTAGTTAAATATAAAACAAACTTTCTAGAAATTTTAATACCAACCATACAAATTACTGCTAAACTGTAGATTATTTAAACCCTTCTTAAACTTCATTTATACAACACCTACGTTTTTAAACGTCGTTTATAAATTAAACCAAGTTTTACAAAACTCGAAATTAAACTGACACTGTACAAGTAGCCCTAAATGAAGCGCGGTGAATATTTACGTAGAGCACACGCATCTTTCACAGAATGGGCTCTTTACTATAAAATCTATAAAAATAGAAAAATAGAAAAATAAAAATCTCTTTACTATAAAAATAGAATATAATATTTTCAGGTGTCATTTTGGCATCTGCACAAGGGTGCTGAAAACACGTAGTTAAGAATCTAAACTAATCTATCAAATAAAAAGGCACATCAAAACTGAATCTTCCGTTGTTGAGTTATGAAGACACAAACGGACTGACAGACAGATAAACATACGCGTCAAATTTTCTACCCTTTCTTTTAAATGGCAAGTATATTTATTTATGTTTTCATATTTTACCTCCATTTTGATACTATGTACTTATATACTAAAACAGTTACACAGATGGAAGAAATCGATAACGGAATTAGATAAAATCTTTAAAATTTCGTTTTCCCTGGCATTCTGGATTTTAGGTAGGAAGGCAGAAAAGAATCCTTACGCGCGCACTTCGACCACTATAGAATCGGGCTCATTGTACTACCTCCGATGCAGCGGCTCCCCGTCGTGTCATTCCTCAAACCACCCTGTTTCCAGGATAAACTGGAATATCGCTAATTCTGACCATGTTAGGCCAAAAATTCCCTAGCATAGCACCTCTTGTTGACGCTAGCGATGGACAGTCACAAAGCACATGTTCCGCTGTTTAGTTTGCAGTGCCCAGTTAAAATCCCCAAATTGCCCGTAGATTGACTCTGGGTAGCTTCAAGTAATATTTTGAATGCTTACAAGAGCGTGATTTTGCCATCGCTGGTCTTCATTCAGTTTCTTTTGCCCATCCGCTGGAGAGCCCTAGAGGTGTTGTTTTAGGAGTTCGAGTTCGATTTTTTGTTTTCCCTGGCATTTATACGAGTAAAACAAAGTTTGAAAAATTTTAAATCACAGAGAAACGGGAAAATTAGTGCTTGGAAGTTTGGCGACGCGAAAGAAAATTTGAAAATGTGAAACTAAATTTGATCCTTGAAATGATAATGGTAGTAAAATGGTAATATTGGTTCGGTAGTGCACAACAGATGAAGCAAGAGGGTAGCAGAATGGACAGAATTGAAAAATATTTTTTTTAAACTTGGAATTGCCCCCTGAATAATAAATTAAAGGCAAAAATACAAATCTAAATTCGAGACGATCAAAAAGAGTTCAAAAAATCTATTAAAACTCGACAAATTAAGAAAAAAATAATCGGGGCTCTTTTTAAATTGGAACGGGGAAAAAACTCAAAAGGTTTATTTCCAACAAAACTTTAGAGCGGCTCATACTCGGTGTGGTAATCATCGCAAAAACTCTGAAGGAGCAAGGACAATAAAACCGCGCAATAAAATTTCGAAAATTTAAAACCGGATTGTAAATTTAGGCGCCTTAAATTGAAATCTAACATTTACCGTTCCATCTCTACCAAACCTCCCTTTTTAAGTTACCTTCTAAAATGAAAGCACAACAAAATTAATTTTTTAAATCCAGGGTGGACCGACGGGGGGCTAGACAATTTAAGGGGACCACTTCCTGGTTGATCCAAAGTAGTTGAGAGAAAATAATTTTTCCGAGTGTGAGAACCTTTATACAGCTCGTTTAGCGAACGTTATTTGAATATATACACGTTAATTAATAATAAATCGACAAAGGTGTTAAAAATTTCCTACGCATTGAATAATTATTTATGTTATTGCATAAAAAGTGTTAAAATATTTGATGCTTTACAGAAATCACTATATGTGTTGACATGGAATGACGCTTATATACACCACTTAGTATTCCCTGTAAAACCGCACACAGGCGTGAGTATGTGATTGGAATTGTTATCGTTCAAATTTACATCTTGCCACATTTAAAAATAAAATAAATGAAACATTACGATTGAACTTTATTTTTATGCCAAATACAATCATAAAGTATTTTCAAAAAAATACATTTCACATGAGTGTTAACATTCCCCTTACTGCTTAAATCATAGTTACACCCCAATTTATGCAAAAACAATTTGCTTAATAAATAACTGGATTATAAAATTCCGGTGAATACCCTTTCTATTTATATGTATAAGCCAGGAAGTGGGAGAGAATCAATCTAGATTTTATGTTATTTTTCTTCAATCAAACCGCAAAAGGTTAAATTATTTTCGATTCATTTTTATAACAAAAAGAAGGTGAGGTTGTTATATGTATACAATTTTTTACTTATTCCAATATTACAATGCAACGTAATTCATTATAACTGCTACCTCTCAAAATATAAATTTCGATTATAAGACAATTTAAATATTAGAAACAATAATAATCATTGTAGAAAAAATAGCAATAAAGAGGATAATAACCCGAACCAAACCAATAATTTTGATTTGTCCAAGTAAGCGTTACCTTCATTGTTAGGTTAGGTATTCTGATAATTTAATAAACAAAAAATGTGCTCTCACATTAAGTTAACTCAAACAATCAGAAAAGCTTCTGTCCAGTTTTCCTTTCTTAATTAAGCCTAAGGGAAGTAAAAAAAAGATGGCGCGTTTTAGTTCTATCAGTGAATGTTTTGGAAAGCCATACTTTTATATCTAAATAATATTCCCTTAATTTATTCTAGACAAAATAATTAATCAAATATAATAAATTATGACGTTTTAGTTTAGTTTTGAGACAACATTTACGACACGACGTGCAATTTGCAATTAAGACGATATAATGTAATGTTATTCTGCAACCTCATAAAGTTGATCTTAGCGATTAGGGCAAAGCGTGTCTTGGGGGTTTATTAGCGGTAGTGGGATTACACTATACGATATTCATGTCATTTTTATTCGTTAGCAAAAATCGACTTTATCTAATGACAACACTAAAAGAACTGTTATAATTCTCTAAGCTCAGCCCGGAGCTTTATTTATCAAAACGTTAGAAATAACTTTTTTTTAACCGCACCATAATATAGCAATTTTAAGATTTTAGTTGCGAAATTCATCTACAGATGTCCAGAATTTATTTTTTCCAAATTTTCAAAAATTAATAGTTTTGTATTGATGGTCACATCGTGTTAATACATTTTTTGTACAACAATCTTCTGAAAGATACAGTTCAAATGCGAACAAATTTAAAGTTTTTTTATATAATTTCACGGTCTCTAATTTTTCACCACATTATAAAAAGATTGACTACGTGATGTAATGACCGTCCCTTATAAGTACGCATAGTTTCCCATGCTTTTTTTACTATTATCTGAAAAATTATTTTATAATTGATTTAAAAATAATTCTTTCTTTTATATGCAATTTGGAGATATAAAATGCCATAATTTTTTCCAAAGAGTGTTTATAAAGTATTCTCCATTACCTACGTTAATATTTATTCAGAAAATTTGACCATAATATTACAATGAAATAAGATCTTGCATTCGCAACAATCGTGATAAGACATGTGGGAAAGTTGAAGATTCAGCTCTGAGCGTTGTCATAAGATTTAAGATTGCTAAAGAAATACAATTCTCAAATATTCCTCTGGTTCTCACAGAAACTGCAAAGCAAAAACTATTTTTTCTGAAGAAAGTTTAATTTATGTCAAAGGAACCCCCACTCACGGTTACAAAACTGCATTTTTGGTCCAAACTCTACTGAAGTGACTCAAATAATCGACTCAAATTGCAAAATATTAATAAAAATAATAAAATTTTATTGAGATTAAATTTAAACTTCTAATGAGGGGTTCCACCAAAAGGATTTTCAACAAAGACTTTGTTTTTCACTAGGGATAATTAAATACTTTTTCACATAGCTCAAGTAATAGGTCTACCATTTATTATGATGTCTTCAATTTCAATCAAAAATAGCATAAAAGAAATTAAAATTCACTACAGAAACGAAAAAAGTACAATTTTGGATATTTTCGGTCGTTACAATCGTCCTTCTGACAGCTACTAAAAATTTAGTGGTTAAATTTGACATGACATACCAACAACAACACGTGTTCGTTCGGGTTGTTCAGTTTACGTTTCAGTTCAGGCTACTGTTTGATGCACTTGTTAGTCTGGAGAAGTGATTGCACAGTATTTTTTTAAAACTGAGGCTGGAAACGTTGTTATTATCAATGGGTTGCGTTCTTTGACCTATTATTGATGATTTGGATGTTACTGATATGTAGTTTCAGCAGAACTTCGGCACATGCCACACAGCTACTAAAAAAATTTATTTATTCTTTTTCTTCTTCACATCTGAGATTAGCCCTTTAGACCTGTTCCGATTTGTTATTGCCATCGCTTTCGGGGTCTTCCCTGGTCTCTCTTTCCTCTAGCACAATATTTATACCCAAGCATTAGCCATCGCCATCCATCCGTTTCAAGTGGTCCAATTATTTCGATAGAAATTTCCTGATAGAATAATTTCGAGTAATTCAGCAGTTGATCGGCCGCTAGACTGTTTCTTGTGAGACTATGTAAAAAATAAAGTCAAGTAGATATTCCCGAATCCATTAAAGCCTTGAAAACCAACATTGGACGCGTAATTGGTTATATAGACCCGCAATTATGCAAAATTTTTGGCAAATGAATCAACGTCTGTATGCGTGGTCTTGGTGGACATTTGTCCTGTATTATTTTTCATTCATAAATGGTAGACTTTGTATACAATATATCAATAAAGAAAATAAAACCATATAATTTCATGCTAGAATGTGTGGACATTTGGCATAAGAAAAATAACAAACAACACCAACACAACAAATAGCTCAGAGTGTGAAAGAAAGAAAATGTAGAATGCTGATATGGAAGGAAAGAAACAACGAAAGTAACCAGTAGCAGAATGAAAAATAGACATACAAGATGATTTCAAAATACTTAAAGTGACAGAGTAGAGAGATTTGATTGAGACTGCAGTACATTTACGGTATTCATAATTTAACATCCGGTTTTTAAATAGTCAGAAAATTTAAATAGTCTTAATAATCAATATAAAAATTCAAAAAGTGATTATCAAACAACAGCCATCATTCGATTAAATGTACAGAGTATTCAATCTCTCACTGAAACCAGCGCAGAAAAGATCACATTAATTAATTTAATTATAATGAAATTATAATCATAATGTAAACTAACCGCAGTATCGATTCTACTGCAGGCAAATAAAGTCTCAACTAAATTTTTAAATAACTCAAGAGCTACATAGTATATAATTTCAATAATTTCCAAAAATTCCAACTCTGCTTTTCAGTTCTATAACGAAAAATTGGATGTTTGATTTCGAGTTGTTAATATTTGTAGTGTCGAATTTCATTTTTAGAATCATTGAGGTAAATTAAATAGGCTAATTTCTTTTATTTAATTTTATGAGTCAAATTATTAATTTTACATGGTATTGTAAGTTGGAAGAGCTGGAAGTTTCTCTTTATTTGATTATATTTAATACATTTTGAAATTAACTTGGCATAGGAAAATCCTTGTTAGGATTGAGCAAAGTTCGAAAAGAAACCGTTTTATGTGCAAAGGGGTGTTCTGAACTATGGTGAATAACCAATCCAGGTGCGGTGAATTTAACGAAAAAAGTAGTGACCATTATTATATTTTTTGGTTATTTTTATATTTTTAATTTTTTTGATAACAGTGACAATTGTTATAATTTCACATTTTTCTTGACATAATTAGAAGATGATCACGGCCTGATGCTTATGTGCATCGACTGCTAAGCCGAGATCTTCGGTTCGATCCCAGCCGAAGTAAAAACTTTATTTTGGCTGTCTTTCCTTGGCGGGAAGCCAATAGCCTTCTAAAATAAAAAAAGGCGTCACCAAGTTCTTATCAGGACAATCTCTCAGGTCAATTTCTTATCAGACCTGTTACCTGTTTTATTGTTAACGGTGTTAATCATCAACCTAGGAAAGCTGGCGGCTATAGGCACCTCTAAATCGTGGAGATAGCCAAGTCAGTCTTTTCCGGATTCGAACCGAGTATTTTCGAGTTTTAAATGTATTTAGAAACATTTACATTAATTGGACAATTAAGACCGCCATTGGTACAGTAGTCAATTTTCTTTAAATTAGTTAAATTAGTACAATTAGTAAATTTCTGTTATTTCACTTTTTCTTCTCTTAAAATAATAAGTAAATTTTTCCATAACAAAGCTCGCTCAAAATTACTTATTATTCAGTATTTAAAAATGTAAAGCATCTACTTCCAATTAGTTTTTCTGTTAATGTTTCCCATATTTTTGTATATTATGGAAACTGAAGCTCTGAAATATGGAAAATGAGGAAAAGTGAAAATTAATTTACGTATTTTTTTTAATAAACAATTTTAGATCATCTCAAAAAGAAAGTAGTGATTCTGCCTAGCATCTTATCGATTTGCAACAATTTGAGAATTGATTTGGACGGTGGATAGCTTGAATTAAAGGGCGAGGCGGAGCCGAGCCGTGACTGTTGAGTACGAGAGAGAAGTGTTTTTGGCATTTTTTTAACAGAAAGTTTACAATGGGTATGAGGAGTTCAACCTTTTAGGATTATTAATTAAATTTTATTTGACTTCTTACATTATATACTTTTCTGCCAGATCCAAAGAAGCGCGGCGTTGGAGACCGACGGGGGTCGAGAACGGTTATCTTGTATATTAGGCGTTCATTTTGTTTTACTTTTAAGTAATTATAAATAATTGATAATAACGAATTAGGCTTTTATTCTTTCAACTGGGTTCATCAAACTTGCAAATCCAGGTCAAATAGGGTAATTACAAAAAAAAAACTGTGAGAAATGTACAAAAAAAAAATCCTTTCTACGTTTCGATACGATTAATTGATTACTGATGATGGACATCCTAAAAATCGTATTTTCGCAAATTTCGTAGAAAATTTTCTTTTGTTCAAAGATCTTATCTCATTGCAAAATTATTAAAATTCGGAAATGGTCATTAAATATTATTTGATTTCTTGACAAACCTAATAATTAATTATTCTAAAATTGTTGTCCTTTATATTTTATTATTTTATCCTTTAAGGCAAAAGTTAATTGAGGCAATCTAATTTTAAAATATAAAAGTGTCGAAGGGAAAGATACGTGTAAGTGCAAAAATAGCTGTAAAAATTTTTATATTATTTTTTGTTGTCAAAATATGTTATAAGTAATGATAAATGGTGTAACTAAGGCAGAACTGCTGACGGGCCGTTATTGAATTATCAGAAAAGGGAATAGTGACCGCTGGCCAGGGCTCCTTAGAGACTTGATCCCACCTACCCAATATTGTTTTTATGAAGGATAGACGTTCGCCAATTGCACTACGTATGTTAACGTTGATTTTACTTAATTCTGTTCATCTCCCATAAGATACCCAGATGTTCTTTCATTGTGCTTTCCAAGTTAGTATCGGGAAAATTGCTTAAATGTAAATCAAAATTGTTAAATCCACAATGATATTTATTTTGCCAGTCAGTGTAAAAATAAATTTGATTCGATTGAATTGGGGATGGAAATTTCGCATGATGATGGCATCTTGGAGTTGGAAGCGTTGTTAGAAGGCTTTATCCTGAAAGACTTTTTAATGTTTTGATGTGTACTTTTGTAAACGTAGTGTAAGGTTAAGACAGTGACACTGTCCTGAATCTAAATTTACGATTTTGGAATACTAAACTAGGCAGCCATCTTGCTCCTGTGTGCTTTGCATTACAGCCATTTGCTGGTGATACGTGCTCTTGAATTATAATTTGTAACTTGTCCATTTACTTTAACTTTTTAAGCTATATTTCTCAGAGTTTTAAAGAAGTTTCATGGCTAAACCAATTCTTAATGGACTTTGCATTTTACAACTTTTTTGCCATTAAGGAGGATGAAAGGAAAAAAATAAAAATGGATTTTAAAGTGGATAACTGGAGCAGCAGCTAGAACTTAAATGTCTCCGTGCTAAAGGCAGGTATAAATTAATTGAGAGTATTTATTTAGTCACGCGATACAACCCCAGTAAATGAAGCGGCAATGTAAAATAGCACCGGCAGAAGAACCAAACAGAATGGTTATGAAGAAGCGGTAATTGAGGCGGGGGCGGCTGACATACATATTTGGTTTGATTGAAAGTATGTCATCACGAAAGGGGCTCTGACGAGCACGAAATGTCCCCCAAACTACAACATGTAAATCTAATCACGAACCCTCGCTGTTCAACTAGCAAATCCAATTCTATTCCCGCCCGAGAATGATAAAATTAGGTGGTGCTTATTGTAAACCAAACTTGGAAAATTTACAGCCGTAATTCGTGTACTTGCGGCGGCGAGGGTTCTAAGTGAAATAATTATGCAGAATTAGGCTGCGCTTGAACATTCTTGCTTATATAGTCTTAATGAATTGACATCGATCTAGAGGGTTACAGACTTTGTTTTAGATTTCAAATGGGATTTGAATTACGCAGATTTCCCGCATTCAAATACTTTACAATTAGTAAACCAACACCAAATCTAAAATATTTCATCATTACCTCTCTTATAACATAACCTTATATATCTTACATATTATTCATTTTATTTATCAACAAACCTAACTTATCAAAACATTTTACAAAGTATATATCATAAATTTCTAACTTATATTTAGTCAATGTCAACTTTCAAATTTATTGTATTCTACAAAACTACCATAAATTTTTCCTTTTTTTTTATTATTTTCTATAACAATTTATGAGATTTTCCCAAAATTTACATCAATTCTATATAATTATGTCAATTAAGTATATGAACACAATTCTTTGTTTTTCCGAAACAAAGATGGCATTAGTGACTTCAGTAATAATTAAACTTTTCTAAAAAGTGAGGTTAAGTGTTTTCATGTGGTTTTAAACAATGTTTTCTATATTATTTATTTAAATTCGGCCTCACCTTGGAGAATCCGTACCATATGCGAAATCTAAATTTTTTTCTACGTCTCCTTATTTGGAAAAACGTAGACTAATTACAGTTGCATCACCGATTTCATACTATTATTACTTTTACGTGAGAGCCAATCACAGATGCTTACATCTATAATTCTTTATATGCGAAAAATCTATTTATCTATGGATTCTAGCAGTGCTGGATATAAGGGTAGACAACATGAGTATTTGGCCAGAGGGCAAATAATATTAAAAAAGTTATGCTTAATCACTTGAAGTTCGACAAAGTAAATTGAAACTCTTATTTCAAATAATATAGATGATATTTTTTGTATTGCTTAACGATTATTGGTTTGAGATAGAGAATTATTCATTGTCATTATTTGTCTTGATTTTGCAGAAAAGAAAAAAATTGAAATTGATTGAGGAGGTTGAAGAAAAATATAAAAATAAACTTCTGCCGGGGCATAAACCGAGTAAAAACTAAATAAAAGACAATGTCTGGTCTTTATAGATTTTAAGTTAGAAAGAACAACTTTACCAAGCATTAATAATTAAATTAATAAATCATATCACTATTTTTTCAAACCAATCTCTCAGAATTAAATTTCTTTTTTTAACCTCCCGTACGGTCTTTCGCCTCGTTCCCAACATTTTGCATGCTTCTATTTTCTTTATTCTTCAGATACTTTAGTATCCCCAAAATAACAACGTTTTGATTATTAATATACTATTATTTTGATAATTTTGTTAGAATTATTATATTAAATAGCTGTTCCGTCACCGTTCTTTCATCTTATCAGGTTTTAATTTGGCTTCATGTTTTAGGTCTTATTAAATTATTTAAATAATAATTAAACTAAAATGTTTCGTTCAATTTAGTTTGATTTATTTCCAATACAAACAAATTTAAATTTAAAATATAAAAATTTAATATTCATTTTATAGGATTTTGTACAAAAATTGCTAAATTAAAAATGATGAGGTTTTTCTCGTGGAAATTTTTCCACTTGTAAAAACACCCACATTTTTAACTTTTTGTATTATTTTTATAACCTAGCTAAAATTTTATTTAATCACTGGAACCCCTGGTTGAAGAGACCGTTAGTCTTTTGATAAGCTTATTACTTAAGAGTTCTACTTACTTTTAAGGGATTTATTAGCTGGAGGACCATCTCGATTCCATGGAGGATCTCCATGACCAGAAAAATCACGAAGTTTTAGGTATGAAATTGTTAGCCGGATGATGCTAGCCTTGTCTAGTTGAGAAGTGATGGCAGCAGGTAGGGGCAACATTTTAGCCAATTCGTAAAATTCAAAATTTTCCTTTCCTCTTCTCGAACGAGCCGCATCTCTACTTTTTTCTTTCCGCAATTCGAGTATACTGTAAAGAATAAATTCATTAGATATTTGAAAAAAGACATAATTTAGTGTCGATTCGACAAAATTTTCTACAGTTTGGTGTAAATAGTTGACGTTCTATATAAATTGGGTGTTAAGCAAGTGTAAACGTTGCTTTCTACTGTGAAAAGCTTGAAATAATAAAGAGTGGGCCGTATTGAAATCAGAGTTCCCAAAGGGACCAGTCGAGAATGAAAACCTTCGGAATCGGGGCAAGTCGAGTTGGACACCGCTCCCTGAGGATAAATAAAAGTGAAAAGTAGCAGAAGCTAGAGGTTAGTGCGACGAAGATGATGATTAGACGTTCCTAAACTGTAATGCTCTGCGGTAAGTGGAAAATGGCATTGAAAGAACTAAGAATGATATCAAAGGAGCGATTTTATGATTCCGAAGTAAACACGTATACGTATAATCTAATCAAGAAAATGTCACTCAAAGCCAGATGAAAATACTTCCTTTGTGTTTTATCTGAACAATAATTTAAAGTTTTACTTGCGGTTTAATTCGTTATTTAGTAGTCCTCAATTAGAGAAGCATAAAATGTGAAAGTATTTTTTATTTAAAATTGAACCACGAATGTGGACCTCGCGTTTAATAGCTTTGTCCATAACTATAAAAGTAGTATCGATGTTAGCAAGCTTAATCCCAAAGGAGTATGTCGTTAGTGCGACACGTCACCGCACGTACAGTAGGCCATAAACTTCCATCCGTGGCTGCTAGTCAGCACTCCAGCTAGTGAGTCTAGCTTTTACCGCTACCCGGACGTGGGCCATTTGGAAATCCAATCGGCTGGGGAGAGCGATTGCTTGCGATGCACACATGAGAAGATAAAAGGCTCCGTCCATAGTCTCGGGGGTATTGGAGAGGTGTCGCCAGGTACAGGGCGGAAAGTAAGATGTCGATAACCTAATAATCGTCCAGCGAGGGGTAACTCTCTACGGACTAAAACGACGGTTGAACTAACGTCGACCAATTTCTTCCAATTTTATCAAAAGTTCGACTTAATTTTGTTTTCACACGCTGCCCTTCTCAAATACCGTAAATTGAGCAAACGCCTTGCCGACAGAAACAATTCTTTAGACCAATTTACTCCTAAGGGTCCCTAGTGTCCGGTGCGCGGCACCTACTATTATTGCGGTCGCGTTATGATCACTTCCGATAGTTTTTTCGTTTTATCTAGCTAAAGAAGGGCAGTATAAGATAATACGATTATATCGGGGGAATAACGCTTTATAGGGGAAAACGAAAATAAAATGAAAACAAGTCCAATTGTCGCGAGCGGGATTTGTAGATTCTACATTCACGGTCACATTTGTAAGGCCCCAAGCGGCAATTTCAATCACGGAGATCACTACTTAGCCTCCTAACTCAGATTTGTATGAATCACCTATGCTTACTTACTACTTCTACTTTTTTATTTACAGGATTATCTTTAATATAATTTAACACATCCTCAAATTTTAACACTCACAACTTTTCAATTACAATTCACTTTTCCTTAATAATTCATTATTATTTTTCAAGTTATTCATCTAACGAAAATATTTTGCATTTTTCATTCGCATAAACTGCAAGCAAGTGTACACTCCATTCATTGCTTTCGAATTCACATGCCGTTGTAAAAACGTAATAAAGTCCAGATTTTGATAGCTTTCCACATTTTACACCGCGTAACTGCACCATAAACAGACTTGTGTACTTTTTGAAAATAAAAGGGTCAGCATTTTACAATAAGCACTCCCAGAAAATTCAAATAATTCTATTGAAAATGTTTATTCCGTAATATTGGAGACAATCTTTCAGGTAATAAGGTCAAATTTTATTACTTTTCAACAAAAACAAAATAAAAACGAAAATTGTTTATGAATGGTATAATTTTATTTTTGAAAACTATCAACAGCATAATCAAGATCAAGGTGACAGACAAATCAATTTTTTATCAATAAAATATTAATTTTGTAATTTTCTAGTTGCAATGTTAAATTTAACCGAATGTTAAAATATTTAACTTGATTTCAATTATAACGCTATATACCATTTTCATTCTTATCTGTAACTGCATTAATAGCAAATTTTGGTAAAGTAAATTATACAGAAAGAGCTCGTGTGGAGTCACCTTTAGTTCCTTAGTTAAAAAAAAAATTTTAATTAAAATTTGGTATTAAGAAAAAAAGGCAATCACAATTCAATGGAAACTGGCCACTGACTATGAGAAAAAAGCTTAAAGCTTTCTGACGAAAGCTGGAATATGAATACTTAGTGTCTACAATGTAGGTTTAATCATGTAATCTGTTAAAGTTTGGACTTTAAGATGACCAAATAAAATATGAGACGGACCGAGATAAGTTGAGAAAAATTTACACGAAGTGTACTAGCTACTTCACAAGAGCTGTAAACGCGAATCACCCGGTGTATAAAGTACTTAAAACGTAGGTATCATTCAGACCGCTACAATCAGAAATAGAATAGTCGTGGTGAGTACGAATAAATTATTTGTAGGATAGAAAAGAACAAGTAGTTTAGAATATTGGATATATTCAATATCAATGCCGAGAAAAAGAAGTGGATCGAAAAGAAATTGAGAAGCTATGAAAGCAAAACTTATTTTTCCTACCTTGTTTGCTATCTTATTACAGAAAATTCTTTTTATTTAGTTATAGAACTGAGTAAAACTGAATTTTTGCTTGCAAAATTTAACAAATAAATTTATTATTTTTATAAAACAGAGATGTGGCCTAACACTTATTTTTAATTAAGTTTAATGGTTTATTTTTCGATATTTACCAAAGTGTACAATTTTTGTTGTTTCATTTTCGCTTTTGTTTTTTTTTTTACAAAAAAGGTATTCTCTAACCAATTTCAATTTTTGCGGTTTATTATTATCTTCCCTTATTGCTTTTCCGATTATGTATAAGTGATGATTTAAAATAATGTAATAATGATGAAACCGATCTATATCTGTGCTACGCAAGAATAGGGGGCTAAGCAATAAAATGTGATTTAAAAGGAGAGCAAACATTAAGGTTTAATTCAAATTATGTATTAAGAAGTTATATGTAAAATATTGCTTTATCGATATTTTTAATTGTGCTGAATTATATAAGAAGCGCAGAAAAATACCCCGCAACCTTTCAATCGACACGCTATAAAAAACATCCTAAATGAGAAAATCGTATAAGTTATGAAAAATTTTATTCGGAATTAGATTTCCTATAAAAACAGTTCAATTTATTTCTTATCAATAGTTTACGCGCGGGAGAAAAAGATGGTACAAAAAAGTCTCTATCTAAGCATAAGTCAAATAAAAAGCAGTATGCTTTTCCGCAGAAGCCCCATGACTTTTTAAAGACTGTAGTTTTCTATTGCCTTTTGAAGGAAACAGTCAGAATAAAGATTTTATTTCGACTACAATCGAACTGAGTATCTCGGCTTACGCGCCAAGCCCTAACCGTCTGCTATTTAAAATGTGTGTAATATTTTATTAACCATTTTCAGACCACACAACACAAAACACTGTCAACACTTTGTCGTAAAAAAATATGAATTTGATTTTGTTTGTTGTAGTGAACTCTAGAACTTGCTTTTAAAAAACAATTCTATTTATTTTTGTAAAAGAAATGCTGGTAAAGTCAAATAAATTTGATGTAAATTAATGGCCTAAGCTTTGTGATCTGAAAGGTAAAGGAGGATAATTTTTTGAAGTTCTTTAGCATATAATTATAATTAAGGAACCTAGTAAATTTTTATTTTACTTTAGGTCGACGTCTTATTATGTCTAACTCAAATTAGCATACAATGGAAAAACCTAGTAAGTCGGATTACTAAAAATTAAGTTGATGCTTTATTATTGTAGTTTTTATTTGTCAAATTTTTATCAAACCACCGATGTATGGTAAATGTGCAACAGACATCAGTTTATCAGTTCAACTTGAACTAATTCTATTTACTATTAGATTTCACAGCATTTAAAAATTATCGTTGCAAATTCGTCAATAAAAATTATTTAAAAATATTGAAAAAAAATAACTATTGAAAACTTCAAGTTTATCTAATAATCTAATTTATTCCATCTAAAGCCGGTCACTTATTATAATTAATTTCGATTCCCCTCTTTTACTATTAAATTTTTTATTATTTCAATTTCAATTTTTCAATTGAAATTCTAGTCTTGAAAAATCTTGGTTTTAATATTTTAGTTAGTAAATTACAAATAATAAGTTCAGAATTATGCGGACAGATCGACAGACCGATACGGAGCAAGATCATAAGGCTTCTTGCGTAAAAAGGATAATTTTATTTTTATAACAATTCAACTACAATGAAATAATAATATTTTCAGACTAAATGAGCGAACTACGTAGACTAAACATTTGCATTAATTTGCAAAATAGGATATTTATAAGAAAAAATAAGATGATTCCCAAATAAGTGTTCAGATTAGTTTTGGATTTAGTTGGAGATGCTTTTGGCAAGAACTTTAAAAATATAGAAATAATGTAAAAATGTAGTATTTATCCCATTTATGAATGCTAAAAGTTTTGCCGTGATTTGCTAAAATTATCCAAAGTCATGCAATTTTTGTATACTGCTCAATATTCATTTACAAGAATAATCAACAGATTTAAATGTGCGATTTAAAAGTTCCAAAATAAAATTGAACATCAGTCAAGTTCCTATTTCTGGTTAGCACAAAATTAGCAACTTTCCGGAATATAAGATTATCAGCATGCTTTGATGCTAAATATCTTAAAAATCAAGTTTATTTCTCATAAATTTTTAGAAAATTATCAAAAATGAAAATGTTCGCTCTTTCAGTTTTGTTTCGGCAGCAGTTTGAAATGTTTTGAAACTGTCAGACTCACCAAGCTAGTTTAAATAAACTCAAACTGCTGCAAAAATAAATCTTGTAAAAAACATTTCGTCAAAATTTGTTACTGTAAATTTAGCAAAATGATAAAGAAGCTACACAATAAAAAATATTATCTAACTTTTTTTCAAAAAAATTCAGATTAGTTTAATAAATATTTTTACATTTAATTGTTTTCGGTTTAAAAATAGGTTTTTTGCAAAATAGATTTTGACAGCTTTCGAGCGCCCAAATATTTGTTCATAGATCAAATTACCCGTTAAACTGTAGGTAAATGTTTTGTATTTTTGGTCAGATACAGGGTTTTTTTAAATTAATCCTTTTGAAATTTGCCATAACTTTTCTGATAAACAGAAGCGGATCTACATTTAAACTAACGAAGTTGAAGTTTCGGGCCTCAAACGTAAAAAAGGTTTCATAATTTTACATATTAAATATGAATTTTTGTTTATAATAAAAAAGATAATCATTCTTAATGATCTAGTTTTGGTATTAATTCAGTATAACTAAGACTATTATAAGGCTCCATAAGATATTTACGTTTGCACTCCGAAAAAGCTAGATCCACCACTGTTATAAACCACAAAATTGATTTCTAATTGATTTGCTAATTGGTTAAAAGCATATTGTATATATGGTAGCGTTTATTTGTCTGGCTAATATATAATTATACACGTGTGGAATGCGCTTATCAAAAGTTAGGATGCAGTGTATTATTAAAATTACTACTGATAATATAAAAGAAGGCAGAAAACCGCGGTTTCGGAAAATAGTTTTAATTCAGAAATAATTTACTTCAGGAAATGAATTGTGAAAATAGGAAAAAATACAGTTATATAACAACTGACTTGTAATTCGTTCTATGTGTCATTAAGTGGTTTAATTCGCTTGATGTTAAAGTTTGATAAAATTATAGCGTTCAACCGCAGAACATAGCAAGTCGAATTCCAGAATGATATTCTAGTTAAATACATCAGTAGTTTAAGTGGCGGCTAGTACATGGAGAGCAATTGGGCCAGCTTCTTATTAAATTTTATTTATTTTATTTTGTTAAGCCTTCAATAGTATTTTTCTCATCCGAATTTTAAATTTCTTAATAATAAACTAATGGTACACCTGCTATAATCGTTTTGAGGTTAGAATTTACTACAAAAAAGTTAGAGCGTAAATATTTTTTTTCAATTAGGTATCAAATAATTTGAAAACTACTTTTTTTACAGCTTGTCAGTCAAGACTGACCTATTAGGTATTACCTACTAAAAAATTCTCACCGATTTTTAACATCACAAGGAGCTAATTCATATAATTAGCTCAAGTTTCAAATTTCACATTACAAAGTACGAAAATACAATACTTAGGCTGTTCTTTGCCATTTGACATATTTTTTTATTATTTGCACAACTCATTATTAAGTAAGTAATAAGTACATAAAAACAAAATTTTTATTTTGGATTTTTAATGCAATTGAAGCATAGATAGCATAGATAAACTTTTGTTTTCATGTTATCTTTTTTATTAGATGAAACCTAAGTAATTAATTACATGATAACGAGTGGTGCAAAAAATTTAAAAAATGCCAAAATTGTAAAAATCATATTTTTGAAAATTTTGCTTAAAATTTGTTTTTGGGCAATTACTTAATTGAATAAATTTTTTTAATATTTTTATTTCATATTTGTATTTACTGAAGTATTTGGAAGAAGGAAGTTACATGTAATAAATATATTCTATGAACAAACTGGCAAAATTAAATTTTCAGTATGTTCAAAGTGAAAAATTAAATAACTCAGTGTCAAACGGAACAAAGTTAGATGCTAGTTTGGTTTATATAGTTGGTACCAAAGTTACCTTAGTTAACAGTTAATATGGTTAAAAATAACTGGCACATCTCCCCATGTATATTATATATACGATTCAATTTGAAACTCGAATAAAATATTTTAATTACTGTCGAGGTATAATTTCGATTGTTATAAAATTAACCAATTTGCTAAATTTATGTAATTAAATACCGTAAAATTACCTACATAGAATATAACTATACAGTGCAGTAAAAACATGCAATGCCATATATAAGAACATCAATTAATTAGGACTGTTACAATCATTCCCAACATAAGAAGGTAAATTAATTACTAGTCTATAAAAACCTAATGTAAATGCTATTGATAGAATATAAATTTTAAACAAATAAGTAGGTAATTTATTATGTTAGCTAATACCAACTGTCATGCTATCATTTAAAATAGTAACACTGGTGATTTATGGCAGGTTTAAGCTTCAAGTCAATTATTAATATTATAATTAAACCCAAAGTGGTATGAAAAATGTTAATCTTAGCATCAATCACTGTTTAATTCACACTTTTTTGTTAATAATTGCTGATATTAATTATAATTAGTATAGAAAATGGCAAATTAGTAAAAAACGTGTTACAAACTTAAACTAGCCATTATAATAAGGAAGTGCTACGGATTTATGACAGCAACCACCACATAAAGCAGAGACAAATAAGTAACATGCCCTGGTTCGAGGAGAGGAGTCTTTTTGTAGGGGACACACAGATCCGCCGGTACGAACCAGGAGTGCGTGAATGCTGGATTAATGTTGACCCCAAGACCAATTGGTGTTTGTCTTTGGAAGCTTGAAGTAACCGCGTAGTCCATGGCTACAGCCTGATAAGGCAACATGATGATATTCACAAGAAGCACCCGCGTACACAACAACACGATAGACTGTCGAAGCCGCGTGGTAATCAGTTCTTTGGCGAAAAACCCCGTCTTGTAATGGGCGGATCGGGGACAACCCGACCCGGCTGGTTGGTCGCGGATACGCAGCACCAGATAGCGCACCTACGCTTCACGTTGCTTCGCGAGGCCATTCGCTTAACGGTCCGCCCCCGCAACCGCATCAACAAGTAGCCAATATACCACGAATGCCATGCGTCATGTTATCACCTACTTCGGCTAATATACCTGGAATGCAACCCCAACAGCTCCCATCTTTATCGTCAAACGTCATTGCGATAGATTCTCTGCTTGTAAAAATCATTTTTTCATAACCCTATCAAGTTCAACATATTAAAATCTTACAACTAAACGTATGTAGAGTTAAACGTATAAATAAGGGTTATTAGCGACAATAAATAAGCATTTCATTAAAATGCTAATTTCACCCCAATCCTTCATTCCACCTGTTATTGCGAGTTTTACATATCTAATAATTGTTCACATAACTTTAAATATATACTTTTCAACGCTCGATCTAAATTAAAAAAAAAATTATTGCAGAACAGCAACGTAAACGGAACCCAGAAAGCAAATTGTAGTTTATTTCATAAGTAGGGTTAGTAAACGAACTAATCTAACCTTAACTAAAGGGTAAAGTAAAAAATTATTCAGCTATCTAAAGCGTTCAGCTTCAGCATGACAAAAAACTTCTTCAGCGCACCGTACCGATTATGTTGATTGGATTCAATTTAATAAAATCAAAATAAAATTATACAATTAATAAACAAACAATAGTTTTTTAAATTTCAGTGAAATTGAAATTAAAGGTAAGAAAAAAATTTAAAAAAGAGACTTGAAAATTGAATTAAATAATTTATTGAAAATTTATTTTATGGTAGGTACTTATAAAAAATCAATAAATTCTATGTACTTATTATATTTTAGCTTTTGAATCCGTTTTCAGGAAATTGATTTTATAGGTCGGCCAATTCTGATGGCGATATAACTATCAAAGAAACACGTAGTAGATCAGCAAGAGAAGACAGAAATTACATCCCAACTACATAAAATTACCTATTTGAATGCTACTCTGAAAAATCTCTGATTTTTTTTCATGATTTTAAAATTTCAATTTGGGAGTTCCGTAAGGTAAATAATGTGGCTCTGTGCTATTCTAATTACTAAATATTAGTTACGGTAGCAATTTTATTTTTATAACAGCTAGTCTATTGGTGTTTTAGATTTTCAAACGGCTGAATCTAAATATCTCGTTAGGATTACGAATTCCAAACGAAAAAAAAAAAAGTAGTACTTTCCGACTAAATTTCGAAATGATTTCCTGAAACTGGATTATGGATTCCAGAACCTGGTTTCGTTCGGATACGATTCAATATTTCTCTGTAGATGAAATGAGTACTTAATTCCAGGTTCTCGGACTGTGGAGCGCAAAACAATGGGTCCATAGAAAATTAATTCGCTTTGCAAAATTTCAGTTGGCTTGTTGTTAGCATAACAAATAAATAAACAAACGTAGATTTTCTGTTTTATATAAATACTACGCCTTGGCCTTATAGTCAGTAATTAAGTTGTCTGGCTTTCGACAGCACAATTTTATCATGTTTCTAAATTTTTCTCACGAGTGACAGGGTAGTCTGGAGGTATAAAATACCCCCAGTAGTGGTAACTGACCTTAGTTTTAGTGCATGAATAAAGAGTAGGTAAAGGGTGCACTGGAGAGTATTCCACAATCTATTTTGCGTGCTATTCAATGCGATAGATGACTTTTGTGTTATCTCTATTTAATAGAAAAGTAACCTAAAAAATGAATTTTTTAGGTCTATACCGTAAAGTGGGGCGACTTTGATATAACGGAGCGGCTTTCATAACTGCCCCAACTGCAACCGCACTAGCGGCGCACTGGTACATTTTAAAATTACCGCTTTAATTGCATTAATTACGTCCACACCTACAGATCTTAAAATCATTGTGAAAATAGTTTTTTTTATAAAGTAACGTGCAATGTATTGATCAAAAACGCCGGTCATCTGCTTAAGAAGATTTTTTTAGTTGTTATAACTTCAAATGTGCAAAGGTTGGTAATATTTTATAGTATTTTTTAATTATATATTTTTAATCAGGCATGTCTTGAGAACATATAACCTCAAATAAACATTACAAAAAAAACTATCATGTGGTTAAAAATCTTGTTAAACCGTCGTTGGGTCACTTTGATCATAACTAAGGGGCGACTTTGATTCTTATATTTAATAGTTTTTTGGTTATTTTGAGCAAATTTTGGCAATTTTTGGCTTCAGATAGTCCGAGTCAATCAGAGGAAACCCGGAACTAGAAATTAGAAGCATTACTCACAAGGCCAACTGGATGAAGCCATTCAGAGAATTTTATTTAAGTTTTTAATAAATACTGCAAAATTATATTTAGGTATAAACGTACAAGCACTTATTTTTTTTTTGTTTTTTATACAAGAATATGTATTTTTTATGAAAATAAACACTTAATACAATAAAAAGACTTCGATCAAAGTCGCCCCCAAAACAATATCTGTTATAACTCAAAAACTACAACACCGATTTTAACGTGAAGCGAAAGTAATCACTCTAGAGAAGTTCTCTGCATTTTAAACGTATTTCCAAGGGGGGGGGGGGTTCAAAGTGGCCCCACTCGAAGTGTAAAGTTGATCAGCAAGTTTTTATTTTTTTTTAACTTTAAAGTTATAAACAATCAAATCTAATATATGCGAAATACAAATTAAATTGATCAAAGTCACCCCATTTTACGGTAGTGTGGTAGTTAGTAGTATGTAATTTTAAATAAAAAAACTAAACTAAATAGAAAAATAATATTTAAAAAACAATAAAAATAACAAATTAACATTTAACAGGTATGGACTAAGAATATTTGAATAAACAAGAATTGAATTTTGAAAAAATAACGTTATGATAATAATAATGAAAAAATTATGAAAAAATATAAAATATATAAAATTTTTATAACGTTTTATAATATAAAATTTTAAAATTTTAAATTTTCATCAAATTTTCATTTCTTGTTTATTCAAATATTCTTAGTCCAAACCTGTTAAATGTTAATTTGTTGTTTTTATTGTTGTTTAAATATTATTTTTCTAAATAGGTATGTATTCTTTACTTAACAGTTAAAATTCATTATTTTAACATTTTGTTTAGTTTGTTTATTTATCTTCATTTAGAAAAAAGTACATTTTTATTCGTTTTAAATTCCCTTATGCTTATACTACAAGCGTATTTACTTCTATTAGTTAAAAGGAATGGTAGATTTTGTGAAATGATAGTAGTTGAATGGCTACGTCGTTGCAATCAATTTGGCCTTTGTTTTTTTTCTGTAATCACTACGTGTTAGTTCAGCTTATGATACGTTTCTGCCAGGTGAGGAAACTGATGGAATATGTGACAGGATTAAATCCTTATTATCTAGCTATATTATTTTTTAAAATATTCCTTTGTTGGCTATTTTTATACAACAATCAATGCCCACATTACGTTTTTCCCAAGTAGTTGTAAGATGGGAACCTATGGCAAAAATAATCTATTAGCCCAGGTCTCGGAGTTGTCTAAAAGCTAGCCCAGACCAAAGGTTGGTATTGCTATTTTTACTATGTATTTTACTGTCACAAATAAAATACACTGTAAGTATAATGATGAGAAATTCGTTGAAAAATCGTTTAAATTGCAAAAAAAAAATGTTGAGAAGAGGGGATATTTAAAAAAAATTAAGCTAGAATCTGAGGAACAACTCATCTCTATTAAATTTTTTATTAAATAATTACCCTCCTTTTTCTGTATCTAAAAATACCCCCCCCCCCTAGCTTAACTTATAGAAGTACTTGTACTTGTTATTAATAGTTTTTCTCAATCCGTACCCAAAAAATGTAATAATAACACCTCGGTTGTTAAATATTTTAGTTGTTAACACTCACTAAAGTTGGATTTGGCTGTTTAAATAAGACTTTTATTGATTCAATTTTATTACGCTTTGGGTGAGATAAAAATCAATTTAAGTGTTTTATTATAATATGCAAAGGATTAAATGGTGGATACTTAACCACAATGAAATTGTTTTAAGGGTAGAGCTGTATCATCTTTCTAACAAATATATTCGTCTGAAAAGAATAAACTACTGTTATTGTAGTTAGTCGTAAATCTGGAAGGGTATATCGTACGATCTATACAGCAGTCGCGGCAAATGAAGAACAGTTTTAGGGGTTCTTGCTAGCCGCGCAATTAGAATATCTTAATTTGTATCTGTGCTGAGCCTCAGCTATCGGCTTGACCCTTCTCTAATGTATTCTATGACTTTAATTCATTTACTACTTTTGCTTGTTCTAAATATTTGCTTTGTTCCAGTTGGAACAGTATTGCGAAAACTTTAAAGGGTCGTTAAGGGAAGGAAAAAATCTTGATTTCAAGATGACTCAGAAATTTGACTTCCCCGAATGAGAATTTGTGTTTATTATTTTACCGTAAAATAGTGGCCTTAAATAGAGTCTAACGAGTCCTATTCAACAGTCGATACGTGTAGAGCCAATCAATAGTGCATGAAACATCGATTCGCTCTTGCGCCACTAGTCAGTGTCTATACTTATTATTAACTTTATCATTTCTGCTCTTATTTACCACCCACCAACACTTGATGAATCATTTGCTCCATTTACCTTGCGCCACTCCACGTTTAAATTAAGTGTCCCTGATATCATCATATAGGGTACAATTAAAGTTAATTCTAATGAATTTTAGCAAAACTACTAACGTCGCATATTATGTACGTGACTGTTGCAGAATTTTAACAAGATTTAACTTCAAAAGATAGCAAAATAAATAGAAAGTGTCTCACGATTGACAATGTTTTATTTTGGGACAGCCCCCGCCGTTTATAACTTAACGTTCACTGACCATATACCATTATACATTTATTTCAATCTCAAAGGAACTATAAAAACATAATTCAATAAGCTACATTTAATGAATTATAAATTTCCTTCATGTTCTTCCGATAATAATAATATTTTAAAATAAATGAATTATCGGGTCGTTAAAAAATATTAAAAATATGTTAGGTTAGGTTCGGTTTAACTGCAGCGATATAATTTGACGAAAATGATTGTGCTAATTAAATGAGTGGGAATATTTGAAAATGATGGTTTTAATGCACCTACCGTTATCGATTTCGAGTTTTTAATTCAATTTGCGAGAAGTTTTTCCGTTAAAAGTAAAACTGAAAGCTAACGACCGTCCATATAAAATAAGTTACAATCCTTGATAGCTCACGTATTCACATAACTACGATTACACTAATCAGTCCACATAATAAAAGAACATACAACCCCGCATACGTAATGAACTCGCGGGATATAGTAAATTTTGTGTTTTCGGGGAATACTTAGTAGTCCTATATGGGACAAATAATCGTCTCTTCTGAGGCAGTTGCAATGGCATATTTAGTTTAAAGATGCAATCTGATCCATGAAGTGCGCGCTAGAGAATTGATAAGGTTATCTGTAGACCACTAATTGAAAGCTAATTGGGCAACTCCCGCAGTTAAGAGCGAATGAGCGGCACCCCGTAGGCATAATGCAGATTTAGAGACGTGTGTGGCGCAACTTACTGCCCTAAGGGCTTGATAAACTGCCGGTCGCGATCTGAATTACGGCACTGCAAACCAATTGTCTGAAGATTTACTTGTTTCACGGATTACCTGCTTGCGATTTAGCCGTTTCAGTCTACATTATGTAGAACATTGTTTGATAGTAAAGACCGTTATCTAATTCATCATTACAGTGTTTCTAAAACTTTTAATTACCATTTCCACCTATCTTTCAAACTTCGCTTGAAATGAGGTTATAATTTATAGCACTGGACGCAATATATATTATAGGTAGTACAATTTTTCCACTAAAAAAGTATCTCGTGTAGTCTCCCCTTGAGACTGAAAAGAAAGACACGTGAAATAGAATTATGCTACAATTTATTCTGAAGTGTTTTATATGGTTACTTTTATATTCATTTTATAGCATTCAAAATGTTCTTTTACAGACCAAAAATAAACAAAAGGAAAGGAAGAACTCTTGATGCGCAATTTATCATTTTTGATTAATTAAAAAAATACACGTGATCTCTTTCAATTTACCAGCCTTATGGCTCTACCGAAAAACTAAAATTATTTTATTAAAAGATATTTGCTGAGAAAAGTTACATAACCTCAATCGAAATTGAATAAACGGTAAAAATCAGGAAACTAAAAGTTTTGTATAAATTGAGTTGGTAAACTTTTTCGCCAACAAATTACCACGAAGTAATCCACAATTTTACGATAGCGAAACAATATATTATTTGAGAATTTAAAATAATAAAATATTCCTGCTGTACCATTTACACATACCCTCAATTTAAGAATTTTATCAATTTCAATTTGTCAGATGTCAACTTGTCAAAATTGTGTCCTCTAATTTGTGGTTGCATTCAATTGCAAACTATTGAAGAAAAAAGTATCGGTTTATATAAATTTGTCTAGTTAGTTACACAAGAGTCCCCTCAATTTTGTGAAGAATAACCTCTTGTAGTTCCCCTCTTCTCATTAAGCGATTATAATTGCATTTGTCTTTCCAATTATGCGTGTCACCGAGACTATAAGAAAAGAAGGGGGCCCCATTATTCTGCAAGCGATCTTTTAAAACTTCAATTTTAAAAGTTCATCAATGTGATTTAGCTAAACATTCTAATTCAATGCCCAGGTTTGAGCTTTCGATATCAAACTTTGTGCCGTGATTCGGATTCCACGTTAAGTTGCCTGCTCAGTAAGTTAACCACTTGCAGTAGTAAAATGACAATTTCAAAGTATTTTGAATTTTTAACCAAAATCCGTCAGGACTGTTTTCGCATATATCTCGGCAATAGACAGCGTATGGGTTGGTACCCATTACAAGTATAAAGCTTTAAAACCAAATCGGAAATTGGTGTTAAATATAGTTCCCTCGCGAATTCGTCTTAAACTTGAAACGAATGGTTATTTATTTCTTTTATAAGCGCAAAGTGTGATTGGATTCAACTCGCAGTAAAAAGGATGTTATACAACGGACCCTTTTATCAAGAACATATGCTGCGATATGTCTAAAAATGTAATTTTGAGAGATAATGTGAATGGGAACAACCCTACTTTTAAAAAAACGGGAGCGACACAAACAAATGTGAATAACATTATCCATTTACTCGACCAAACGAAAATGTTACACTTCATTATTTTCTTGTCACAAAACATAAAAGTTCCATCCCCCGAGTTCCTTAAAGAATTAAAAAATTTTCCCTTAACACGTTTTATAAATTAAGACAATTCGCAAGCGACTACTAAGGGGTGTATTAAATATTCTAAAGAATAAATTGTCCAATTTAATTCAAAATTGACAAAAGAAAAATAAATTTTTTCAGTTTTTTCCAGCTTTGAGCTACCATTGTATAAATGTAATATGTTAGCGAAAACCCAACATAAGCGAACCCTCATGTTGTGATTACTCCTAACCCCAACCCTAAGTCAAATAAGTCGTGTCTTTAAGTAGGTAAATACATCGTGCCCATAAAGTTCATTAAGTCTAGACGTGGCCGAATACAAATATATCGGAAAAATGCAATCAGGCCCAATTTTTACCCAGCAATTTTATTTGATTTTTCTTTCCATAATAAATTATCTTATGGTAAACAAAACTAAAAGCGAAAGATAAAATTTTTGCTAAATTAGAATGCTTTGATAAAAAGAATGAAAGGAAGGAAACAGGAAAGAGTTAGATAGACACTGACTCGAAGAACTCTTTGGTTAGCAAGGGTTAGGGCGGAAATTGCCAGGAAGTATTATGATGTATATTAAGACGTCCCCATCATCTTAGTCCTTCATTTCGATTACACTCGATATTAAATCATTATTAAGACGTTTCGTTTACATTTAAACACAATATTCATGAATAAATAACAAACGATTGACATAATTAAAAATACTTCAATTTTTTTTCATTCGCATTTCAGATGAGACACGCAGAGAAAAATATGACCGACTACCGTGTACTATGTAAAATATGTATAGGGGTTATTTGTGTTACTCGAACGAAACTTTTGACCTAACGCAAGTAAGTGACCCAATAATTTTTTATTGCACCAGAGAAAGGCATAATTCAGATATTTAACCTCACTTTTAAATTTGTAGCAAACACGTCAAAACTCCAATCGAAGGGATAGGTAGATTTTCTGAAATCATAATTTATTATTTATTTATGGATTTGTTTGTCAAAACAAAAGAAAAATTAAAAGATTTGCACTTTGGCAAATGAAGATGTTCCAAATCATGTAATATGTCAAAGACGAATATCAACGTCACATTATATTTCTAGTAGATTCAATCAATCACCTCTCCGGTGAGAGTGTACTACAGGGGTTCAGGAATCCGGAATATTCCGGTTCCAGTAGTTGAGTACATGCTTTCGATTGTATTGGCTATTTCACAGTGCATTGGCTTCATTACGGGGGGCTGCACTAGGCGAATTTTATTTCGCTTTTGTACTCGCGGTACATATCTAAACAGAACTCGCTACATACATTTTCGATGCAGTCGTTTATAATAAATTCGATCATCGATTATGTCAGCTCATGCGATGTTCATCAATAACTTGTAAACGACATAATTTTTTAGTTCATTACGCTATTAATTAATTCAACTTATAAAATATTATTTATACATTTGCCGGTCCCAATTTTCCTTCAAATTGTCCATCACCTTCCAAAGGACAATACGTTTAACTTTAACCCAACACTAATTCGCCAAGTGGTTGTTAATATGCGAAGGCAAGGCAGGGGTCGGTGGTAAAATTAAAATCAACGCACAAGAAATAGACGAAATAGTTACCCTACAATTAGAATGAAATAACCAACAATATTGTTACAATTTCAGTGAGAGGAATCCGTTTGTTAATGCACAACTCGCACTCCATATAACCAGGCAGAGGTATCCGATATCAAACGCCCTCGCATACGTGACCATAAAAATATCCCAACTCAGGGTTAAATTTAGGTTGATGTTTTAAATAAAATGGATCACTGGGTTTTGAGGTTATCGTTTCAAAAATTCCAATTTTAATAAAAAAAAATAAAAAAGTAATCTCTTGTATGTTGCTCGGAGATCCTTGCAACCACTGGAAGTTATCGGTATAGCTTCCTCGTTCAATCCGGAAAAACAGGAAAAGTTATATTTTTGTAAAATGGGGAGATTTCGGCTACCCAACCGACTGCGCCAGTCATTAGAATAAATTTTTGATATTTCACTCATTACTTGACATTTTCTTTTGCTCGATCTCCACCTGAATTAATAAATTACGAAAGGGTGAAGGACGGCGAATCTTTGAATGTAGTTATGATATTTGAAGTGTTGGATGTACTTTTCTCGAGGGTAGTGTAAACCGACATACAAATTCATTATAAAAGTGCAACATTAATATCTTGGCTCTTGTTAATTCATTTTTATTATCATCGGAGGAGCGGTGATAGTAAACGAGAACTCCCCAATGTGAAATAAATATTCCCGTCGTGTTCCAAGGAAAAGTTTTATAGTACTTCGTATGTCAAAGCACCGCAATTCTCGCTTTTAAACTCGTTTTATTTCTTTTCTTACAAGGAAATTATAGCCAATTTTTAAAACAAAACTTAAAATTCCGAAATTTTAAATATCAAGTTCTTTATTTGTCCGCTTTAAATTTGGAAATTTGCTTACATTATTCAAAATGTCGTAATAATAATTAAGCTTGGATTGTAAGAACAGATAGTCCGAGTGAAAAATGTTTCAGGACTTGAAAATGATACAGATACACCAGTAAGTCAGGAAAGCGGAAGAAAGAAAATTAATACTAAATGTGGTGGCGCTAGGTTGCGAGTTGCGACACTTCCGCAAGGACCAAGTTCATTAGTTCCTTTGGCCTAACAGGGTGGCATCGTCATTCACTACGCAATTCACGTTTTCGCAATCTTCATTCGAATTATCAAAAAATACCTAATCAAAAGTTATACTAACCGAAAAATAAGTAATTTAGGAAAAATAGGGAAAAAGTTAAATTTAATTATTTTTATTTGTTGGATGAGGATTTTTAAAATAGAAATAAATGAGGATGTGACTCCTACTAGGTTAAAGAAAAATTTATAGGTGGTTTGTGTAACGACGCGACGCGACGTAGCTAATGAATAAGTTTAGAAAACAAACATGGGAAAATATTGGATGGCTAACTGTAATTTGTAGTTATTTCATTTATGAATCATGTTCAATTTAATAGTTCATCTCATAAGATATAATGTTTGATATATTAGCGAAAAACGATACATTTGGGAGATTCTTAATTAATTCCCAAATTCTTCCCCAAAATAAGATGAGGTCTTAAACTCAATAGTATTTGATTAGTTTTCTTGTCTAAACGAACACCATGACATTCGTATTCAATCGCTGGAAGCAATTATATACCAGTAAGTGCAGGGTTGCAGAAACTCGGGTGCATACTGATACTGACCGTCTGACACTATCGAGTCTTTGGACCCTTTCTACCAATACACATTCTTTCGCAGGATCATTTATAATCTGCATGTGAAATATACTGTAAATGATGGATTTTTGGCTCCAAAAAAATTTAATTAAAATAAAATTAAATTTAGGGGATTTACCTGGCAGTAAAAATTCCCTAACAGTACTTCGGTGTTTCTTGGGCAGTACTTGTCGAATTACCAATTATTTGTATTGTATTGCAATGAATTTATAAATTAAGAGTATCCAATTAACTTTCAAAGCACGAAATGTTGTTACCAACTTCCGGTAGTTTAAACAAGCAACTCTATTTATAGAGTCAATAATAATTTCTCAATTACCTGCATATTATATTTGACTGCCGGTATTGTAGGTGTTGATTACATTCCTATCATACTAATAAGATTAAAAGTATAGAAATCTAAAAAGGCACCTAAACTGAAGTTTAGTTCACAGTTCGGATATTTAATATAATTAAGTCGGTCGTTTGTTTGCGCGCAAATAATAGAAACCTTAAGATTACTCCATCTGATAAGAGTTTTGACAGTTATAATGTGTGCATGTATCACAAAGTTGAATCAGGTAGTATAGGGGATGAGGGTGCATAATACATAACGCACTCTAGTCTGCTTGTCACTATATATCTCTTACTCCGTTACTTTCTCATTTTAACGACTGATCGTTATCAGCCATTTGCCCATTTAAATGAAAATATAATTCTTCGCAGAACTTTATGAAACGAAATCTACTACCAAATCTTACTTTTCTAAATTGTCTAAGCAAAAGATATTATAAATAAAAAGAAACTCACAATTATTAAACTAAAATAATGGGGTTATGTAAATTTTGATTTGTTAAACGGATTTTTAAGCTCAGAAACTTATTTTTATAAAATATAGTCAACTTCGGTCATGCTAGCCTGTTACTAGTGGGAGATAAAATCGATCACTTGATATTAACAAACTCTATCCGCTAATCAGGTGTAATCAATAGCACTAAATTCATTCCTACAGTATACTTTTTAAGGTGAAATAAAATGCTGCATTCTATAATCAAACTTCTGAACACATAATTGTAGGTTATGTTCAAAACTATACTTATTTAAAAGTTATGTTGTACAGGTAGTTGGGCGTCAAACCGTACGTGTAATTCCCAGTGGCTGCCAAATTATTTATACCGTGGTTCGCATTCCACGTTAAGTTGTACAGGATTACTTCATTGGTCATTAATAATTTTGACTGGAAGAATAGCTAATTAATATTTGTTTTAACTTTTACAAGCCGTTCGAGCCTAAAACAAGGATGGCTGTTGGAAGCCTTATAACTTACATTATTTGTGTGCATACAAAATAAGCAATCTGTAACAATAAAAAGTAAGAAGTATGTGACGGGAAATATGTACTGTAAAATTTCATTTTATAAAATGATGCGTTTTAAATTATCAGAAGAAGATGTCTCTTGAGACCATTAAATCGTTCAGCCTATTACGCTTCCAAAAGAGGGAATTTGAACAACAGATATACCTATAATATAATTTTGAGAAAAAGTATTTGCAAGACGAAGTTGTTGACTTAATTTTTGCTTTAATTGACGTACTATTTGTTTGAGATTAACAAAGAAAAAACTAAAGTAATATAGAACCGAGACTATAAAACTTAACCACAATGTTCATCACAAAAAATTCAAAATAAATGTAGTGGTTAACCTGTATAAATTGTAGTTATTCGAACGTAATTATGTGTGATTCAAAAAATTGCTTTTATAATTTGCATATTTTTATGAGATACAGAAGTATAATAAAATTTAAATATTGCAATTTGGTACATTAATTGGTGTCTATACATATTTTAATCTGGATGGGCTTCGGTCCGTTATGTACCGGCTATTAACTAATTGCAAGCAGTACGGCTCTGTTGTAATGTAAATTACTGTTTATCAGAACTTTCGGTAGCTTACATTAATCAAGTTTTTATTTTAATTAAATTTTTTAACTGCTTGTCATAAACCTAGATTGGTAACACTTTCTTATGCTAGGTTATGTTTAACCCTCGGTTTAGATAAATTTGCTCAAACAAATGAAGGGGTATTTAAGAATGCGGAGTGGAAAAATAAATTATTTTTAGATTAAATTATTAGCGTGCAGATAATTTTAAATTAGTAGATAATAATCGAGAATATCAACTGAGTACATACGGGGTGGAATCAGAAAATTTATTATTCAAGTTTTTCGAAACTAAAAGATTGTAATAATGAAATGGCATTGTAAGGTGCAGTCGCATGGTTGAACCTTATGCAATTCGTAATGTTGACGAAGTTAGTAGGGTTCACCCTCGTCATTTAAATGCGGCAAGGATACAAGTCCGTAATGATAACAAGTACCTATCTTTTGAAAACGACAAGTAAAACAAGATGTAAAATTAACTTTAAATGGTTGCACTTGTTCACCTTTTAAAAGGGTTAAATTTACGTTTTAATTTCACACGCAATAACGTTCAAATACAAGAAATCCAAAGGGTACTCTTTTATATGCCTCTGATGAACAATTTTTCGCGGTAATTTCAAATTACCGGTGGTTTAAAAACATAGCCAGATCTTCTTTCGTGCCAGTTAAAATATGTATACGTATTGGTCGCAAGAGACGTAAAGCACGGAGTCTCGCCTCACCACTTAAGAGTGCCACGAAGCACGGATTCTGTCTACCGAAATGCCCCACAAAGCAGGGAAAGACCGAAATGTTAAAATGTAAATGTAGTAATAAAACTAAATCAGCACAGATCTAGTTCCATCTCAAGTTGTCGAAATAAACGCGGGGATCTGGAAAGATTGCGCGTGTACATCATAAAAAGAAGATCCTTCCTTATGTCGATCTATTTACCTGAGAACGTTCTGCGAATGCAAAATTTGCAAAATAGAACTTCAAAGATCAAAGAGCTTTTGACGTATGTATGTGACTCCACTATTCTCAACTACACTATACATTCTCATTATAATAAACCAATACCTACTTTCCTTCCCTTTTCTTTACACTTCAATTTCTTTTAACAGAATTCCGATACTTAATTGGATTTATTATCCATATAACGATGACGGTTTAATTACGACAAAAATTTAGTTGCGAACAAATTACTACTCATAAAAAATTCGAACCAAAAATATTCGTTTTACAGGTGCTTCGTTTTATTTATAATAAAACCTACAACTTTACGTGGAATCCGAACCACGGAAAATCATAATTCATTTAAAAAAGTTTTATTCAGCTTGTTTTTGAATGTTATCAGAATTGTATTTTTGAATTGATTCCCACTGAACAGTAGTTTTGAAATGTTTTGTCGATGACAATTAGTAAATTTTTATTACCATTAAAATTTAAATTGCTAAAAAAAACAAAAGATTGTTTGAGCGGCACTGTAGGACACCCCCGAATTAATTTTACTTAAAATTTTATTCAGAAAATTAAATACGTAATATTGCAAATCAGAAAATTCTTCTATTTTATACCTTATTATTGTATATTCCTTAATATATTAATTATTTTTGTATTTACAGTTAAGCAAGTAGATTTTTTAGAATAAAAATTATTTTATATAAAAAAATATAATATTTTTAAATAAAACAAACATTATGTATATGGTGTTTTGCATATATGTCTCGGTATATGTAGATATATGGTACTAATGTATTATATGCTGTAATAGCATATAGTATACGGTATGTACATACTATATTATATATTATAGTGTAAAATAATAATTATATAACGGATATATTAAAATATTATATTATATCCACTATATAAGTTAATATACTGAAGTTAGTCAAATAAAAATTCAATATTATACCTATCACAATAAAAAAGAAACTTAATAAAAGTTTTTTTTTATTTACAAGTATACTAAAAGATTTACAATATTCAAATAAAGTTCAAATAAATTATAAATATTAAAAATTTACTTGACCATTTTTCATTCCGTTTGACCTATATATTTGGTATGTCATTTAAATTCCTAACTAAAACGCCACCGTTTCGTTTAAATTCCGCTCTTTTAAAATGTATCGTGATAAACTGTCACCGTCTTTATGTAATATATGTTAACCATGATGAGATTTTATTCGAGGGGATGACGAAGTGACTCTAGATCACCACTGAGTTACACCATTATTCAAAAGTCTCGCTTGTCATGTTCTGCATAATTCCATGCACAAATGCTCTATATAATAGAGGAGGGTGTACTTAGACATATAAAAACTTTATTGTGTTGTTATAATCTGATTACCTGTTGCGAATTCAATTAAGCTTGTAATAAATTGCTTGGTATAGTATACTTATTAAGAATGTAATTAAATTTACATATTTTACATCGTGTAGAAAGGGTTCACTGTATTCCGATAATCAATGAATTGAACCATAATTTCAATTCTGTTTAAAAATGCCCACCGCATAATTTGAAATTTGTTTAAACATAACTTCGCGAGGTATCCGTCTTCTAAGGAACTCGGACACAAGTCCCAATAATTCACAATGTTTTATATAAAGAGAACGGTTAGAACAATAACGCTTCATCTTAGTTACGTAAACTAAAACAAAATTACAAAAAAAAATTAAATTGCGGCAGCGTTAATTTATAAAAATTCTTTTAATTATGCAGAAATTAAAGTGAATATTAGTAGTGAATATTTCAATGTTCGTGTCTGAAAAATTGTCATACTTGCTCGACTTGGCTGCTGTAAAGTTCGGATCAGAATAAAACCTGAAACCGTTCGCGAATAAACCTCGATTGCGCATACAACACGACCTCTGGTGGAGCTTTACGGAAGTACCGGAGCTTTTGTTCGTATCCGCATGGCGTCAGCAGTAACTACAAATTTGCGAATGTATTCGCATGTATTTTCAAAAAAATTGAATTTTAAAATAAAAAAGTAGGAGAACTCAAGAAATGTGTGAAGTTCAAGTTTTAAATTAGATTTAATTTGATGCTGGCACTACTTAATAAAAATGAAAAATAATTATCGGCGTTGTATACGGAGTGATTAAACGGTTTATAAAGAGGAAAAAGAAGTCTATTAACTAAATTACATTATTAAGTTGATTTATGATAGCGAACATTATTTTTAAGGCGTAATACGGATAGATGGAAACATATTTTCAATAAATTTGCAATGCAAATAGTGACAAGAAAAATGTAAGTAAAGCTATATCGAAGAGGCGTAATCTGTCGTAGGGAATCGCAATGAGTAATTGCCAACATATTGGCCCTTCCAACTTCCAATGCTCAATATAATAAGCGGCGTCGATGTGAGCAACGACTGTGACAGGGGTTCGAAAACGTCATGTTAAAAGTGACTGACAGAACAGCGACGATAAATGCAAATTACCGTTCAAATGCATGCACAATAGCTTTTTGATATGCATCTATTTAAAATCATAATTTGTAAAAGCTTATGGGTGATAAACTGTGTATTCAGGCAACATGGGGAAATATTTACATCCTATTACGTTTATATTACATGCCATTCACTTGAATAAATAATTTTTCGTCTTTTTAACTTGGTTATTTTGTAAATTACCTACCAAGGTACAATTTGATTTGGTGGTATGTCTTGGTAGGAAATGATTCCACTAAGCATACCATCATCTGCAACGCAGTAAACTAATGCATAACAAGTGGGTCAGAAGAAAAGCTCGAGGGTTCCCCCACATTGTCGATATTCGAAGATAGGAACTAGTTAGCATGCAAATTGCAATATGTATAAGTAAAGACGGCAAAGACATCGGCAGGGCAGATTCATGATACCAACTCCTTTTGGGATCTTGCAAACCCATTACCGAACCAAGTTACCCTCACCGACAGTATTTTACTTATAAATTAAATTAGGGCTGACGCTATCGTTATAGACTAAAAAATTCAAAAAATTTTTCGTGCAAAATTCTCTACCCAAATTAGAGGTTATGTCACCGAATTAAAATTTCGATTTATCGATTCCAGCTATTTCGATAAAAGTTCTTATAAGGAAATAATGAAAGTAAAAATGTAGATAATGCAAAATCTCGCAATGTATTAGAGAAGGAATTCAACCCTGTGGTAGTAGAGAGGGTACGTTGTGCACATTTTAAAGACGTCTTATTAAGTTCACATTTTGGCGAGGTGTTGATGGAATGACAATGAGAGCAGGGCGAGTCAGCGAACGGGTCGTACAATTAGAGTGAACGTGTAGAATTCTTTCTTTCATTGCAGCACAAGTCATGACCGAATTCCTTCTCACGCTTCGAGTGACAAACTGCTTCTTCGGAACGCATTTATTGCAGTCCATACCCTTAATATAAGATGTAAGCGGTGTACCACATAAATCATAGTATTCGTACGCAAAATCAACAAGAAGAGTAGATAAGCCGACAAATCGGGGGGCGGCTGCTATCTCTTCCAACACATGCTCCAATGCTCAACGCTGCCGGCCGCAGACGGACACTGAATTTTTCATTCATATCTACAAATGACAAAGATTTCGATGCATTTCCATATAAATTACATCATATTTCTGAAAAGCGGGGGTTTGTGAGACGCGTCTTCGGAGGCTGTTAGTCATCCTAACAATGATTTATGGAGGCTAACATATTGCCAGGCGGGTCGAGTTCGACCACCGGGTGCCGCCGGCCCCTATATTGCGGAAAGGCTCACATCCGAGCCTTGGTGTGTAATCACGCCGCGGGCCGCTTCGCTCGCTGTCAACCAATTACATATTTCGACCGTATAATTTAGGGCCATAAACTAAAATAGATTTTCGGTTAATTCTTACTGATTGGATTCGAGTCGGTGACAGTTTACGTATTAACGTTTTATACAATCGAAACATTGTAGCCATGCAATCTTCTAATAAATTAAAGTAACCGAGCACTTTACGCTGTAATGTATAAAATATCGATTTATTGGGTCGGTCGGAATCCGAAGTGATATTGTTATGTCCGGATTCGTTAAAGAAGTCATATTAGCCATGGAGGAAATGTATCATTGCAAATTCGTGTGAGTATTCATAAATAGCGAATATGCCGCAATAAATCGGCAATCGCGCTGGGTCGAATCCCTGGGTGGTCGTGAACGTGCATATTGGAGCAGCATCGGTGCAAGGGTGGTACACTAACCCACTGCCATAGCACCTGGGGAAGCTCTAATCGAATAACACAATCCCATGGGAGTCTGGACGAAACCATTACGCGGTGCACTAATAACTTTTTAAGACCGAACTGCGGAATGTCATTACCAAATGACGACCGACCCTCGGGGTCGTAAGTGTTGTTAGTGACTCGTTTTTACGAGTGGGATTCCTTATGGACGATAGACATCTCGTTTCAGTATAAGTATAATCTAACACTTCAAGTTCTAAACTTTTAATGCTCAAGTGAAACAGTTAGAGTAAGCGAGAGCTTAGATCCTGACATAATCAGATCTTTAGTGTAAATATAGAGTGTTGTCGCAGTTAAGATTAGCAAGTTAACCTGCTGGGAGTTAAGGAAATGGGTCGCGTCTCGCCGCCCCCGGCTAGGATTATAAGCTCGAGAAATAACGCGGGATCTTAACAAGAGTTTGCACTCAGCGATCTCTTACGAGTCCACAAGGTGGGGATTAGTTGTACACCATAATATATGACTATACGGCCGCTTACCTGCTCAACTATGCTAATTTTTTTAGCTTTATGGACGAAAAGTGTCGCTTACCGGCAAATCGATTCATCAATGTAACACCTCTGTCGATACAACATGCAAAACGGAACGAGTAAACCTGTTATTCTCGAGTTCAAAAAAAATTTCAAAAAAATTAGGTCAACAATTTTCCAAATGGAATTAGCTTAAACGATAAAAATACTTAATAATTTTATATTCAAACATAAAATTTTAAACCAAATTGAGACTGCCTAATTTACATTGTCTGACGAGTTGATGCGGTTGGTTTAATAAATGATGGTTATAGTAAGTCGGCGTAATTTGTTAATTTGAATTTTTGTGTAAAATTAGTAATTTACATTTCATGCTTAAATATTCATCGATGTAATAAAACGATTTGGTGTACGTAATAAAAAATAAATTTTACATTCAAAACGGGTAGGTACCGAAGATAATTTGAAGTGAACTATGTTGAGCAGAATTAATGTTAAGGTGGGTGTCCAAAGAGGTTATCATAGATCTATAATACTTTTAACATGCCAAACGTGACTAAGCAAAGTGCTACTGGAATTATAGACCATCAAGTAGTGTTGTAGACAAAAATTCTTTAAAGTAGAACTAAAACGAATATAAAAACAGCCCAAGCTTAGAACCATCAATAATCAGGCTAAATTATCTAATCTTGAATTAAACTTAAAAAATCACCCTAAAAGCGGTACCTATAGAAGAATACAGCAATCAAACACCTCATTTCATGGATGTTGATATCAACAAAAAAACAGATGAACGCCCATACTATTCTATTCTTTATCGGGAATTCACTTACAATGGATCCAAGTATTTCGTTTTGTTCGAACCTAGAGAATGCCTACGAGAAACAAGGATAACCAATACGAATTAAGCACTAGACCAAGCGGTATGCATACTACTTTTTGGCGGCACACCTGAAGCAGAAGCAACGAGCTGTGTAAAATTGTACCGAATTACTTTACCATTTTAAAAAACTCAAACGTGACATACATTAATTTTTCTCAAACATAAAACAGTTTTGATTTATCACCATTGTCTTACCAACTTTTAACAAAAAAGTACTTTTTATCCTATATACACAAACGAATTGTTTCAATTATTTCGAATTCTGACTAGTGGTTTATTTTGAGAATATGTTTCGCCTTGCCCCAAAAAGAAATTGCACCCACAATGGTCCCGATTTTGACTTCTTTTGATTTTAATTTTGGCCGACGGTAGACCTTATTCTTATAGGCCACTTATTTTTATAGGTTACATTTATTTTAGTTCTCGGCAGCTGATTACCACCATTAATAAACTTATATCATTTTGTATTTTGAAACTTGCACACAGATTAACGGACAGGAATGCTGTTAAAATTCGAAAATTGATTTTTTATTATATCACTTTAGTTTTATAGGTTAACTTTTTTCAAGAACCTGAAAATTAGAAAATCTGAACAATGGCAAAGCAGACTTTCTTAACATTAAAATTAAACAAAAAATATATTGAGGTCAGTTGGTAAAATTTTATAAGGGCGAGTTAATAAAAAGTAAAAGAAAGAAGAATACAGCAAAAACTGTGTTGTATAAATCCTCGGCACACAATAAGTTGTAATAATGTGGAAGCTTATTGTCTTAATGTCCACGACAGATTGAACACGACCACAACATAAATCGAAATGCCGTTGTGGCACTCACTAATAACTATTTCAATATGATTACAGCACGATTCACACGTCCCTTTTTAACCGTAAAAATGTCAAAGCTCGTTAATACAAGGTATGCAGAGACAACTACAACGGCGAAGTACTTCCTATCGTAAAAATAACAAATTTACGGTCACAAGTTACCCAGACCATAAAACTTTCATGATTTCATGCAAAATTTTATTACGCAGATTACACTGTAAGAACGCAGCATTAAAATTGTTCGAATAGACAAAGCTACTTTTTCGTTTTAGATGCGGGCTTTTTACATTTAACATAGTTGCTCATACGTTTAAGTTGTGATAGGTCACTTCCATGACCTTCTTTATTAAGGCCACGAGCCGCCACTGCTTTTGGATAGCTTAACAAGTCTCTTCCTTATTACAGCATCTTAAATATAAGCACATGTGATCACCCAAGCTCTTGAGTTAGGATTAATAGCTTAATATTGAGGTTATTTACAGAAACTTTCATGTGTACAAAGTTTCTATACGTGCATTTCTTATAAAAAGAACTTTCTTCTAATCTTTTCAAAGATACAATAGTTTTTCGCTTTCAAAATTCCATTTTAATACCGGAAGAAACTTAATAAATTTTTTATCAACCGCAACACGTTAAAAACACGTTAATTCGAGCGATATATCAGCGTTAAATTAACTTTATTATGTCGCTAGCAACAATTTGGCGGACATTTCGTTCCCGGACTTTTCGCTCCCGAACAATTCGCTTCTGGACATTTTGCTATCGAACATTTCGCTACCACTTCTGGATTTACTTCTTAATTCATTTTCCGTTTGTCGTTAGTTATATTGCTTTTAAAGGATGTTGTGCTGTACGTAAAAGAGCTGGTACAGAGAGGAAAGAAATCCAAAAGCGAAAGCGAAATGTTTGAAAGCGAATTGTCCGAAATTAAAATGTCTTAGAACCAATACCGATTTGGCATGATGACCACTTAAATCATACAGCAAAAATTCAAATCGTAAAACCTAAAAACGAAACGAAAATTCTTATTTCGACCCGTTGGTTAACATATTAGATATTAATATTACTTTATCATATTTTCTCAAAAAAAAATAAGTTTGAGGTTATAATTAGTTCAAACAGTCTAAAGTTTAATCGAACAACTCACTTCTGTTATATCTCTATAAAACAAAAATATTCATTATAAACCAAAAATAAAAATAGGTAAGATAAAAACAGCAGATATTCTAGAGCTCAAGTTTAAAAAAAAAATAACCTTTCCGGGTTGGAATATTTTTATACTATAATTAATTTTTTAGTTGATCTTAAAGTATCGGCATTCAGCACCAACACAGTTATTTATAAAATATTGACACAAACACTTCAGCTGACTTGGGTTCGTAACCTGCTATTATTTGGGTTTTTATAACCAAAACAAATAAACAGATTCCACAATGTAAAGCTAGTAAGATAAATTATTAATGAATTTCTTATTCTTAAATAATCATTATGACTTTGTTATTATTATTGTGAGATCCCGCTTGATTCATACAAACCGTGAACGACCAAAAATTGTGTACACCTACTTCCAAAAATTCCAAATATTAATTCCATGATGACTGGAAGGTAATGACAGCAGACGCTGTGAATCGGAGATTGAATCAGCCGAATACATTTTCTGCGGCTATATAACTCCTGTATTCGTTATTGTAACGGGCTGTGGTATTAACTCCACTATACTGAAGTTAAGCTTATTGTGCGTCCCTTCACAGAGTGTTGATACTCGCAGGAAGGCCGAGTTGAGATATTCCGTGAGTTTGCCATTCAAACACGGAACTCCCGCTCGTTACTCAACCAGCGATCATATCAAACCACTACTGTGGACTTTCCATAGCCCATAGATCGATATTGGGTTTATTTAGATCACAGCAGTGTGGCGTGGTTATGATCGAGTAGCAAACCGCGATCTACCGCGTCCTAGCATGTTGATTTAAGCATTGCGCCACACTGCTGGTGTAACACTTGTAACAAAAATATTTGGGACAGGCACAACTGATACCTAAAGAGGTGATAAAAAAACTTTTCAGAAGCATTCTATGTTTTGCTAGCCTTATTAGAAGGGTTAAGAACAAAAGTTTAATACTGGTCGCAGTTCCCAAATTCCATATTTCCACTTTTTCCCTGCCTTCAAAAGGTTGTCGTCCAAACAGTTGGATTTACAATTACAGTTGGACAAAAAAATACTAAAGCTATGCTTTTTCCCTACCTTTCATAATTAGATTTGCATATTCAGAAGATACCTGATATGCCATGAATGGGGAGTAGAACGTTAATGTGCACCACGAATTCAAAAATTTCGTCAACAAACTAAGAAAGAGAACAAGTTTTTGAGTATAATGCAACAAAAAAATTTGAGAATTATTCTTTAGTTTTCGAAAAAATCAAAAGTTTAGATATGGTTGTTTGCTTTTAGATGGAAGTGCGATTTGTCGTGGTTGAGTTTGTCAAAACACACAACGAATTTAAAAATATCTCTGTAGAATGACAGAAGTCACCAAAGGTGGAACTTGAAGACAAAAAACTCGTCTGGGAGTCCACTGCAACTGACAGCAAACAGTAAGAGTAGTTAAAAGTACTCGGACCGTCAACAGAATAATAGTTGGGAGCGTACCGAGCGAGTTCCCGTGGCTTCGGTATGTATCGTATTACAACTCCCTGCTTTTTTAAATTTTAAAACGCCGTTTTTTCGAAAACTAGTGGATAATCCTCAAAATTTTTTGTTGCATTATGCTTAGAAAATTGTCCCATTTCTTAGTGTGTAGATGAAATTTTTGAATTCTTGGTACACATTAACATTAAATGCAATGACTTGCTTTAGTACAAAAAAAAATATTTTGGAAAACTTCTGGGCTAGTAAGGCAAATATGGCCGAATTAATATGGCTATCTAATAATTGCAAATAAGT
This sequence comes from Cantharis rustica, assembly GCA_911387805.1. NCBI lineage: Eukaryota > Metazoa > Arthropoda > Insecta > Coleoptera > Cantharidae > Cantharis > Cantharis rustica. The sequence continues at coordinate 17,094,613 of OU426883.1, forward strand.
TCTTTTTATTTTTAGCATTCCGAATACGAAATATTTCGCAAGCTGTTTAAACAATCGATTAAACATAAATTTAACACCCGCTATCGATTAAATCTTCTGATTACTATAAAACCAATTCGTAAAAATTAGTAAGCATAAAATGACCCGATGTAAATTCTATTTGCCACTAACCTTTAAACAGTCCGTTTTTAAAATTGCTTTTCTTTTATGCGTTTCACTACATAACAAATTCTGCTCGTGTCTAATGTTAGAACCTCTTTGAAATTGCTCTTCTTTTATGTTTTTTGATGCACCAGAAATTCTGTTCATGTCTAATATTAAGTAGCATTTGTTTTTATAGATAACACTAGTATTTCCTATTTACATAAACTTATTTAAATAAATTAAACATTTTATCCATTACATTAACTTCTCGAGATTGCTTTTCCACGTTTGTTCTTTCTACCATTTATATTAACTTTTAAATTTTTTTTTTCTTTACCACCATAAAACATTTTATTTCCAATTTATTGTAAGCTACATAATTGAATACGAGAAGAAATGATAGTAAAAAGAATCCTAACCTATAAAATCCTAACCTATAATATAATTTTTTTACTGTTACGGTAAAAATTGGTTATAATTACAATATAAATATAAGAAATCAGCAGTAATGCTTCGTTTGATTTTTGAATTAAACGATTTAACGCCCGCCGACGCATCTGGGCGTATGATGCATGGTCATTTTAATGGTATACCATTACTAAAGTTGTTCATTTACTTTCCCGATCAAATCAATTTAATTATAGCTTGGAGTATGTGAGAAAATTAATAAAGTCTGCTGATGATTCCATTTATTGATTGTACCTTAGCAAGGGCAACTTTTGTTATGGTTAACTAAAAGCAAACGACATCGATAGGATATTCATAGTATTCTATCAAAAATACAATTGGAAAGAAAATGTTCGCTGTAAGTTAGGTCTTATGACCGGTACAGAAAGGGCATTTAGACATTGATAGCGGTGGCACTACCCTAATGTAGTCGGTAAATGGTAGCGACGGTGAACGGCACCCACTGACCACAAGGGCGCGAGCCTCGCGAAATAAGGTAATAGCTAATAAATGATTCAGCGACGGCCCAAGCCAACACTTTTACGATCCATGCCAATGTAGCCATTACAGTTCGATAACACAGACGTCGGACCTTTCCCTAAATCCATCTTAATAACATGAATTGGAATTTTACTTTTATAACCTGGATATCTTTTGACTTTTTATCCAATTCAGTATTCTTATTGCAACACATAACTGTATTCTTAAATTTATTTCTGCAATTGTTATTTTACTATCATACCCACGAAAAAATATGCTAATTAATTTAATTTATATTCTAAAACGTTTTTCAATTGTATTAAAATAAAATTTGCTTTTAAATAAATGAATAATGATGTGTATGATCCTCGATCTGGATTCGAACCTCGGTCATCGCTACCGAGGCTTAATTTTTTGATTTGGTCAACCAAAGCTCTCCAAGTTCAGGAAGAACCCGATATTATTATAAATGGTTTTCCCACAATTTGACATAAATCAAGCCATTTAATGGTCTTATGGTGGTAATCATAAATTAGTAGGTTACCCATATTGCCACACGGGTGGTATAATCAATATCTTTAAAATGAAATAAATAAATTAATGAAAGGCCCCAAGTAGTGACACGTAATAATTTAAATAGGGAGATGCGATTTATATCGGAGGAACGCGTGTACGGCTAGTAAAATTAGAAAACTTAAATTAAAAGAAATTAGTAATGTACCATTACAATTTGCATAAGTTAAAAATGCAATTATTCTCCAATTACGCAACACGGAATAGCTTTTCTGGAAATTGGATTCAATATGAAACGACAAAAAATATAAATGGTCTGCAAATATGTTGAAAAAACGTATTTGTAAAGTGGAGGTGTTGTAGACATTATCAATCTTGGCATTGCTTTATTGGAAACAAAAGTGGTATTTGAACAAATGTCCTGTCAACACGATCCCTTATTGGTAAGGCTCAGCAAGCGATACCGGGATTAGGTAAGGACTGATGAGATGCAGAGTTGCTTACCCTTGCCCTCCGGGACTTCTCTTTAATGACTTGCTTGTCGCGCACTCTGCCAATAATTAAGACAAACACACTTGGGACTTGATTTCTTAACGCCAACCAATTCATGAAATCGGCTGACTAATTCCTTCATCAAATATTATGTATCAAAACAACACCGAATTTGCATTTTATACCTATTCCCGTTTCTACGCAGCAATGTCAAGTTTTACTATGGATAACAACGAAAATAAATTAATACATTTCAAAAATAACGAAAAATCTTTCTGAATTTGGGCCCAAAAATTTCCTATTACAAAACTCTATTTAGCAAGTCAAAATTCCCCGAAAGATTATTTTATGGTTAATGTTTAGTTTATTTGCTTATTTGTTTCTCTAGCAACGCAATGATTAACTATTTTCAGAATTAATTTTAAAATTACACATTTATTTTTCAACGATTTTGGGACGAATAGAATTTACTGACGGGAGTCCAAGGCGGTAACCACTCGACTAACAACCGTGAAATTATTTTATTAAATTGTAAGAAATACAAAATTATTGGTTTTAATTTCTCGACAACGGCTACTCACAGCACTTTAAAAAAATTTGTATATTAGTGATTTGTCACGTTGAGATGGCCCGATTTTTGTTGTTTTTGATCAAAGTTATTACCACATGTAGTTGATGTTAAATTTAATTTTATATGTTGCAACACCGGGTTTGATGATGATAGCCTTGTCGAAACGAAACGTAACATACAAAAAAAGAATATACTAGAAGAGTGCAGCATTTTAATTATTGTTTTGAAAAAATCATTCGCTAAATTTTAGTTCCCCTACATCCCAAACTTAATCAATTTTTGGCGTAGAGGGAAAAAATAAAATAACAGAATCAAATCAATTTTCAACTTTGTAAGTAATTTTTCTTCAGTTTTATTACTATTAATTTGATGAAAATATTGAAAATATACATAAATGCTTTTAATAATTTGAAAGTTAAATAAATTCAATTATTTTCATAACTTATTGTTTTTAACATTAGAAACTTGATTTTTAGATTATATATTTTTGCAGGTTTTTTTGGACGAGATTTATTTAATCAAAACACGGTGTTTAAGCAGGGTATCACCACTCGGGTGACCGGACATTTCGCTCCAGGATATTTTGCTACCATTTCTAAATTTTTACTAAAATTATACCTTAGGTTTAAAAATATATGTTATTTATATAATAATACCTATTTTTTGTACAATTAGTAAGTCTTAATTTAATTAATGAAATAAATCTTGCTTTTTATGACCCCTCCACCTTCATCACATTTTCTGAAACCCCTCAAAAATATAACCTCACGAAATCTGGAACCCCCCCCCTCTATAAGCAATTTGTTCTGATTAATAACAATCAAATATTTATAATTTAAAATATTTATTACTTCGTTAATATATATTTTAATAAATAAATGTATAGATATCTACAATAACAAACTTTATAAAACTATCAATTGGCAAATAAATAAATAATCTTTTTATTTATCAGAAAACAAGTTAGAAAAAAATTGAAATAAAATAATTTTATATTATTTACGTATATTACGTATATACAGGGTGTCCCCGTGACCGTAGAGAACCTTTGAGTGACGATAAAGAAGACTTTTTTAAGACAAATTTTCAAATAAAATTTTTGTCCAAGTCCAAACCCTTGGGGAGCACCTCCCTTTAAAAAAAAATTTTTGAATTTCTGATTTCAAACAGCAATAGCTCCGATATTATTGATTTTTTCAGCTTAATAAATTAGAACTTTTATAAAGACTATTTGCTTATCTACAAATTAAGTTATAACCTCTTATTGTCTAGAATCAACGGATATCGAGTTATAAATTAAATTAAGGGAAAAAATGTTAATAAAATTCAGGTTTCATATTTTTTACTTTTCTTGCGAACCCCGTATCTCTTAAACGAAATGTTTTACAAAAAAACTGATGACCTAAACCGGATAGGAAATTTAACGGGCTACAACTTTGGTCAAATAAATAATTTTGGAAAACCATACGTTTTTACATAAATTCTGAAAACAATGCGCAGATGTAGATAAAATGAAAATAAATTCACAACATTGTTAAAAATCTCAATTTGTTTTAATGTCAAAACGTAAATTAGCATTTGACGTTTGAGCGACATTGTTATAAAGCGCATTAGTTTATCGTTAATTATTTATTATTGTTAATTAGTTTGTTATTGATTTTTTGTTACCTACACCTTGTTCATTATTTTCACAATTTATGAGAAAACGGTTGGTTTTCCTAAAAAATATTTTAGATCAAAGTTGTAGCCCGTTAAATTCCCTATCCGGTTTGGACCATCAGGTTTTCTCTAAGACGTTTCGTTTAAAAGATACGAAGTTCGCAAGAAAAGTAAAAAAAATAAAATCTGAATCTTTTTAACATTTTTTCCCTTAATTTATTACTCGAAATCCGTTGATTTTAGACGATAAGGGACCATAACCTAATTTGTAGATAAGCGAATGATCTTTAAAAAAGTTCAAATCCGTTAAGCATAAAAAATCAATAATATCGGAGCTATGTCCGTTTGAAATCAAAAATTCAAAGAATTGCTTTAAAGAAAGGAAAGAAAGGTTTATCACCACCTTAAAGGTTCTCCACGGTTACAGGAACACCCTGTATATTATTTATTAGCGTCACGTTTCCTTAGACTCCCTCCCTCCTTGTCACATATCGTCACGTTAAACATTACCCCTTTCCCCCAGTTTGCAAATGTATTTTATGGAAGGATCCTTAAAGTATTTTTCAATAACAAAAGTTAAAGTGATAGCAAAATATTCCAGTATCAAAATGTTCTAGTAGCGAAATGCTCTAGAACTCATAACCCATAGATATCCATAAAAATTTTTGTTTTCTTAGAACATTATCATTGGGTTTACGCCACGATTGCTGTATATCCTTCCTTACATCACGTATCTCCGATTGGTAATTTATATTGCCAACCTAGAAATGAGAGGTCGCTAAATTCGCTGGTTCAGTGCGGCCTTCAGGCCGCACACTCTTGGCAATCGAGTACCTCATCATTAGAACACTTATATTGTTTGACAACAACTTTTACACGTGAGAAAGATTGTTTTACATCGTCAAATATAAACAAAGCCAACAGCAAATAATATTTAAGTAGCTTTCGGACTGAAGTAGTTTTAAGTAAAATAATCCTTAATGAATCATTACAAACTTTTTTAAAGCCAGCACATACGTATTTGTACGGATATTGCTTGGAGGCTAGACAGTTGTAATTAACTGTTATGTTTAAGTTATTAACTTAAACGATAAGATTAAAATGATTAATAGATTTAAAACTATGCATAGGTTGATTGAGTAGAAATTATTCATATATACAGGGTGTTCTCGCGACTGATGTACACCTTTCAGTTGGTGATAAATTCTTGTTCAAGTTCAAATTCTTGGAGGGAGGAAACCGCACGAAAAAACTTGAATTGTTTAAAATCAATGGTTTTGAGTTATGCATTAAGTTAATGAAAGAATTGTAAATTCGAGGTTTATTTGTTTTTTTTTTCTGTATCTGTTAATCGAAATGTTTTGCAAAAATCTTACGTCGCATTTCTTTCGTCTAAAAAACGTCTGAAAAAACTAACATTTTGTGAAAAAACCAAAGAAAAGAAAAAAGGTGGAAAATTTTCAAAGTGAGCTAGCCATAAAGTATTGTTACGAGAGAACGTCTAATTATATTTGATGACTAATGTATGACGTCATGTATGAGCCATACATGATAACAGCATTAGTCATTCAAATATCGCTAAATTTACACTCTAGAAGTGTATAGAAACTCATGGAAGTTTCTGAAAGCTAACATTGACGTATAAATACAGATGCTTTCCTGTGACGAATTAATTCCAGTTCGAACTTACAAGTGTTAACATAAATAAATAGTGAAGTAATAAACGATATACCGAGTGTTTAAATAAATCCGAACTTAGTGTTAAATAAATTGTAGTGTAATTTAGTTTAGTGTTAATCTTAGTGTAGTAATTGTTTTATTGTTATAAACCGTATCTGTAAATATTTGTATTAGCCCTTTAGAATTAAATAAACGTTTTTTTTAATTTTCGTTACAGTATTTTAGTTAAAAAAAGTTTAACAGAAGATTTAAAGTTCTCAATGATGGTATAAGGTATCTTACGATATTCTTGATTAATGAATCGGTTTCGACTCTACGTCATTATCAGCACAAAGTACACTTTGCAGATTTATTTTGATTTATTTATATTAAAGCAAAATCTGCGGCTTAAGCGTGCAATTATGTGGTCGGCTGGCATATTAATGTTATTATTGATATTAAATTACATTAAAGATTAAGAAGAAAGAGCAAAATGAAATGAAATGAAATAAATAATAGGTAAGTCGAGGTTAGTTTTGAAAAGAAAATGATGGGGTCGTGATCGCACTCATACATGTTTTGTTAAAGTAAAGTTTAATTATAGAAAAGGTTTTATTTTCAAATTATCTTTAGTGAGATCTCTTGGTTGTGGTAATTTTTGTAGAAAGTTAAGAAAGTAGTAAAAAAGACATTAAATTTCTTTTCTAATGGCGATTCGGAGGGTCAATGAAGTTATACTTTGTAATTTTGTAATATAGACGCATGATACTAGTAGTAAGTTGTAATCTAATGTCTAAAATGTCCCATAACGTAGTATGTTGTGCTCTCAAGCAGCTGGCGACTTGATTCAATAACTTCACCTCGGGGCGACCTTTAGCCCAAGTTGCCCTCTGCTCTCGTCTTCTTGTTTACATAATGACCATCGTTTAGCTGGACAGCGGTCTGTGCCCCTTTTATTTCACCATATAACTGTCCCAAAGCTGTAATCGATTCTTCAATAATGTTCATCCCTTCGACCACATATTCTGCACGTGTATATCCCTTACTAGCCTATTAAATGCAAACCTCCTCGAATTTTCATAAACGATATACCTAATTACATTACAAGATGAAGGAGCAAACTTATAATCCAACTTATAATTAAGCAATTATTATCATGCGGTGGCACCACACTAATATAAATAAATAAACTTTTAAATCATTTTATAACAAATTGAAAATCTTATTTATGTTCGTGAGTACATGACCCCCGTACGGTACCCAAAACTTACTATTTCCTGCCGTCAATAAACGTTTAAAATAAATTAAGTTCAACCAACTAACAATGTAACATTTAATTTATCAAACTATATAATTATTAAATCGTGCCATGTAAATTATCCTCTAAGTAATATAAAGTAAACGTATAAGTTTTAAAACATTATTCGGCGATTAAATCTACCATGTAATAATAATTACATGTTAACTATAAATTTACGATAACTTGACAACATTAAAATTGAAGAGCATTAGTTTGATTCCAAATTAATTTATAATCTCGCACAGTCTGCATACAATTGCTCTTGTAGTTTCTGATGTCTACTGACCTTAATTTTCTCCGATAATAATTTTACAACCCCTTTATCGCTTAAATACATCCCGAACAACGCCACCGCAACATTGCGTCCAAAACATTTTTTTATAAATATTTAAGTTATATAACGAAAAATTAAAAATTGAAAAAAAAAGTGATTGGAAAGAAATTAGCATTTTTAGTATATCGAGATGAAGATAGCGGAAAAAAAAGATTGAAATTAGAAGGTGCTTGGAAAGATAAAATTTAGTAAGTAAAAGAGAAAAGTCAGGGTGTAATTGCATTTTAGGTGATCGTTTGGTTGGAGGTAATAAGAAGGAAGATGGCAACGGATGTACCAAAGATAATGAAAGAGTATCGAAAAGGAATTCTCGTCTCCCCGCCGTATTGTGCATACTTAACATTTCCCATCGGCTTTTACAATAGTTTTTTTGTTTCGCTAATATTTCTACGACATTTAACACGACATTATTCGAGTAACTTCTGAATGAAAAGTCGCAGCGTAATTTGTAGAATTTAAACAAGTGAGAGCAAAAGAAATAAAAAAGAAGCAGTAAAAATTAAAGAGAAAAATGCGACACGCTGAAATAACGGACAAAAAATAAATGACTTGCACGTTACGAGAATTATAACTAGGAACTTGTAAACAAATTGCAAATACTCCACCGTCCGTAAAAAACCCATAAGTTCTTTTAATTAGTGCAGCAATAGGCCGAGGGTTGGAAACCAAGAAGAGAAGGTAAGACTGTCATTTGCATATTACACTTCTCCAATCGCACAGACGTAAAAAAGCACTTTCATTAACAAAATTTGCAGACGATAAAACTCGCTACATCAGCTTGAGATAATTAAAAATGTTACTACTCGCGGAAGAATTATGTGATTATTCCTTTTGTAGTCCTTTTAACATTCTGAATTCCTTTTAAAATTGCAGATACTTGTTGCGGTTCTCAAATTTTCGTTACCCTAAATGTCCCTAACTTCTAACATAAATATTAATTTCCACCTGCTATCACACTCTGCGGGATTTCATATTGCTGATGCTTAGCATAAAGATCTACTTAAAGACACTCTCAGTACCAACACAAATCAACTCATTACCAACCTAATAATTTTAAAACCACCCCTTCGTGTTTCAGAGAAGAACAAACGCCTACATCTCATCAAAGACAATTCAACATTTTTTAAATTGTGTACATGTATGGTTTCTAGATAACAGGAAGAGAAACAGGTCTCACGAGACGCCAGAAGTGCTGGTGAATAATTGATAAACATTCAGATTTAACATTCACATATTCGTAGTGCGGCTTTTCCAATATTACGGTGGTGTTACCACTTGATTTATAACACTATTTCACTATATACATCAATTTTACATCTCTCAAGCGGACGTCGAGGGTTGTACACAGAATGGAAACGGAATCAACTAATAATATTTCTAATAATACCTTCATTTGTTACGTTTGACATAATATGTGACATTACCGCTACATAAAATTAGGTTATAAGTTTCTTTATTTGTCATTTAATTGACTAAGTGGTAAGTAAAGCTCACAATCTCAGGATCAATTTTAGTTATTCAACCAGCGGCGGACAATGACATAAATATCTAATTTAAATTTTTGTATACCACAATCCTATAATTCAATTTTTTAAAGATTTTGATTCAAAACCTATCTATACCATCCTCTTTAATTCAAAAATTTTTGATTAAAAAAACAACTTTGCAGTTTAGTTTGTTGTGTCTTGGGTTACAATTTGCAATATTGAGATTTTTAACACAGCTAAATAGCCGAATTACTAACATTTATTTTACCCAATTACCCAATTTTCCCAATAGTTTTGCCATTTTTGAGAAGAAAACGTTTAAATTCCGAATCTAAATTAATAATTCTGTTGGAAATCAAAACACTTTTAGGAACAGTACATGAAGTGACATAAAAAAATGGCGTAAATTACAAATATAAGCATTAAAATTTATAAATCATAAAAAAATTTGGGTAAAACAACTACAAACCAAATAAATGTATTCATTGGCTGCTTCTATAAGATTAACCTCGCCCATGGTGTGTTTTTATTTGATAAAAGTATTTTTGATTATAAATTGTTCTCAAAAATAGCAAATCTATTCATTACAAAATCAAATCCAATCATTAAAAACATCCCTGAAATACCTAAACCTCGAAAATTACAGATCTAGAAAGACAGATCTTTATATCATATTTTAAATAAATTTAAAATATATTGTTAGCAGTACCACGGCTAAAATCGAACCACGGCCTGCCCGCTAAATCAAGAGCAGCACTTATTTACGTTGAGTACACGCACCGTCAACAGAATAAACTATTCTTCGACTTCTATAATATGAAAAATCAAAAGTTTAAAATCGATTTTTTCTTAAATTATTCGATATTATGATCTTATGACATAATTCAAAGTTTAACATACATTAAATAGAATCAAATTCAAAAATCTTTAAAAAAACATTATTTGAAATGTTTTAAATAATTTTGTCTGCTTTGTCATTAATTTTCAGTTTACAGAGTATAATTTTCAGAAAACAAGCATTTTAGCTCAACTATTCATTTAGGTACTTATTAATGTATGTCTGAAGCCTTAATCTGTCTAAAGTCTGTCGTCAAGTCAAACCAAGTCTGAAGCCAATAATTACTATGTTACTGTTAAAAATAGTTACAATGTCTAAAATAAGGAAAAAAGTTATTTTGAAAGAAAGGCCTTTTGAAAGAAAGGCAGTGGGAGAAAATTTGGTATAAACAGCTCTATCTCTCTTTTAGGCGTTCAACTACATATATTAGAAATTAAAAGAAGAATTGAAGTCGGTTATGCTAAACCGAACCAAAGGTCCTCGTGACCGTCGAGAACCTTTGAGATGGACACTTTTCTAAGACAAATTTTCAAATAAAATTTTTGTTCAAGTCCAAACCCTTGGGGAGTACCTCCCTTTAAAGCAATTTTTTGAATTTCTGATTTCAAACGGCCATATTATTGATTTTTTAAGCTTAATGAATTACAACTTTTTTAAAGATCATTCGCTTATCTACAAATTAGCTTATAACCCCTTATCGTCTAGAATCAACAGATTTCAAGTTATAAATTAAATTAAGGAAAAAAATGTTAAAAAAGTTCAGGTCTTATTTTTTTTCCTTGCGACCCCCGTATCTTTTAAACGAAACGTCTTAGAAAAAAACTGACAGCTCAATCTGGATAGGGAATTTATTGGGCCACAACTTCGGTTAATTAAGTTTTTTGGAAAACCAACCGTTTTCATTTTTTTCGTTTTTTTCAATTCCAATTTCCAATTCATTTTCGTTTTGAAAATAATAAACAAGGTGTAGGTAAAAAGATAAATTCACAAAATTTATTTTAATAAATTTTCAAAATAGCCTCTTATTTTCAGCACACAGGCATGCTTTTTTCAAAAAGTGTTGTAAGGTATTATTTATGTATAATTGTCACTTCTTTCGCTTAGTTCTGTCACACCTATCTGTATTCTTTCCATTAATTCTTCTCTGGTTTTGGGCTTTCTTCTATTGCTGTAAACTCTAGCTTTAAGAGCACCCCATAAAAAATAGTCGAGGGGTGTTACATTGGGTGATCGTGCCGACCAATTAATAAATCCTCCTCTTTATACCAGTTTTTCTGGATAGGCAGTATTTAAAATTTTTTTTTAATTTTGCATGAATTTTATGTTTTTGTTTGGTGTAATAGTAATAAATTAATCTTTTTATGAAGAAGGGCGCATTAATTTTAGTAGCTCAGGGATTATTGTTAAATATAAAATTCAACAAACTAAACAAAAACGTTAAAATAATAAATTCTAACTGTCAAGTAAAAAATACATATGTACGTAGAAAAATATTATTTAAAAAACAATAAAAAAAAATACATTGCTTTATTAGACATTTAACAGGTTTAGACTTAGTATATTTGAATAAACAAAAAATAAAAATTTTACTATATATGAAAATAGAAAAATCGTTACTTGACAGTTAAAATTTATTATTTTAACGTTTTTGCTTAATTTGTTTAATTTTATATTGACTTAGGGCCACTTGTACAGTGCTAGTTCAACAGCCGTTTAAACCAAATTTAACTTAAAACCAGGTTTAACTATTTTTTCACCTTGTTCAGTCATAGTTTAAGGATTAAACTAGGTTTGAACCAAGTTTAAGTTAAGTCATCGAAGTTGATGGTTTAAGAGCAGTTTATAGTTAAAACATAACCTAGATATTCACAAGCATTATATTGTATTTTTAAAATGAACTTTTTGGGAGAATAAATGTGCAAGCTATTAAAAAATTAGAAATCTAGTTTGTAGATGGCCAGGTTCTAGTCATGATTCTACTATTTTCAATAACTCTAGAATTAGGGCTAAATTTGAAAATGGCTTGTTGGATGATAGTTTAATAGTAGGTGCAGAACGGTTGTACCATGGTGGGTTACTATATCTTGTAATCTGCGAGTTTAATAATAAGTATTGATTATTGTGGAAAAAACTACATAACTTTAATTTTACTTATATTAATAATTAAACTTAATTTGATTTCGAGCTTCTAATATAGGATCTGCCAAAAAATAATTTTACTTCTATTTGGATAATAGTATTTATAAGAAACTTGGTAAAATTTAAATTTGTACTAAATTTTGAAATTACACTATATTACGAGTATTAAACTATTGTAGTTTATTGTTTAACAATATTGTTAAACAACATTTAAGTAATTTAAAAAATCAAAATAAGACAGACGCTTCGTACAATTTACAAATATCAAAATATTTTCGTTAGTAAATAATACCAAATTAGTTAAATATAAAACAAAATCCCTAGAAATTTTAATACTAACCATACAAATTACTGCTAAACTGTAGATTATTTAAACCCTTCTTAAATTTCATTTATACAACACCTACGTTTTTAAACGTCGTTTATAAGTTAAACCGAGTTTTACAAAACTCGAAACTAAACTCACACTGTACAAGTGGCCCTTAGGGTAATTTTGAGAGATTACGTACCCGAGTGACTATGGAGCCAAGGGGGGATATATTTATAAATTGATCTCAAATTAAATTGGTTTCAGAAACTGGTGGGTTTCGAAGCTATGAAGTACTCCTCAGTATTCCGGAAATTGTTTGTTTGGAACTGTAAATGATCATTTTTACATATGTGATCTTAATGATCATTAAACGCTATTCCGAATTATAATCGGAGTTTAAAGTTTCCGAATTATGCTACATGCATAATGTTTGAGTTAACATTCGTTGAGTGTCTCGCTAAAATTAGTAGACTAGACTTCAAGTTTGTATGTTAAGGTTTATAATAAAAAAAAAGAATGAATAACAAAACAAATGAAATATAAATAATAAGAATTTATGAATAGCGTGAATTTTGAAATATATATAATGCAAAAATGTATTAAAATAAAATTGGACAGGATTGGTTTGCGAACATTTAAAATGCATTGAAATGCTATCGATAAGAAATTTGAGTATATTTTATGATTGACGTGGAATAATAAACGATGTAAGTAACCCCCGTACTGGCCATTGGACAGCAACCCCCTACAATCCCACCTAAATTAAACCGGATTTGAGAACGGGGCGCGAGGAAATTCGATACACAAAACGTACGCACATTAATCCACGCATTGGTTATGGGTCTTAGTGCGAGATTTACTTTTTAATGTTCGTCGCTAGTTTCCAATCATCCACGGTTTACCGTGGCCGAAGCTTTGGGCTTAGGAAATGACCACTACGTATTACAAATTTAAAGCAGCAATAGAAAGCGGGGTCGTTTCGTAGGAATAGGAATTGCCACTAACACAATGTGGAGACCTGTGCGCCGTTTTATGTCCTACCAAATGCCTTCTAAATCTTACTTTTCGATTCCCGAATGCACTGCAAACTCCGATATAGAAAGAAGCTCATCTCCTCTATCTCTTTCAATATCCACCGCATCTTCAATTACTGATCCGATCTAAGCGTGTTTACATTTCGTTGATGACTAAAGAAAGAAATAAAAGGGTCATAATATCTGATACGGGATTTAACTTGAGCGCAGAAGATATGGCTTGATAACAATAAGTATCATCAATATGTAATTCCGGATATTGTACCAGAACCAGTTATGACAGATAAAAAATACAGGTAGATATTCCGTTAAGGGCGCGCCTGCTCTGCATGCAAGATGGACAAACTGGCCCTGACCTAGGTGTTGGACCCACTCTTGGACGAATATATAGGAAACGCGTGCCATCCGACATAATATTAACAATTTAAGCACGAAATGTCTTTTATACCAGTTCTCGTAATAACGTGCACGAAAAACTTGTCTTTTTCGGCAGTAAGCTTTTTTCTATAAATGCAATTCTATTGTCCCAGCGCAGCGCTACTATATTCCTACTACATTCTTACGTTTCATCCAAACTTGACAGACAGGTAAAAACTTATTCGGCTAACGCAAAAAGAAAGTTGCTGCATTCTGGAAGTAAAGGCGTGAGTTAATGAACTAGCAAAAATTTATTTAAAATTAAATGCGACGCGACGTGACGTTAGCCGAAGATAAATTGTGATAACTCCAACAAGTGCTTGAATAAAAACTACAATAATACAGGAGGGTTGATTTGGAAAAAACGGAGGGTAAGTTACCACGTGTATACGATGAGGTGAAGATTGCTTCGTTCAGCAGGAGCGCCTAAAGTCGTGGTTAAGTCCACGCTTGAGCAGGCAGGGCACGACCGCCACGGTACAGCGCTGGGATACGTGATTCTGAGAGTACGCTAGTCACGAAGAGGGCGTCGTCTGACGTCAGTCAATGGGTCATCAGGAGGTAGATAATGCCGTACAGCTGTGTCACGTCTTCATACGTGTTTCGGGTCCTACTGGTCTCATATAGGGGCTGCAATGTCCATTGGTAGTGGATGATTATCATGTAGAGGTCACCAATCTTCCGTACTACCCTACACTACAGGGGGTACATTTTTACTTAATTTGCCGTTAATCTTTTCTATCGAACTTTCGATGCAAGGAGAATCAAGTTGCAATTTTAAAGCGAGATAATCCGTTATACCATACTTATTTTTCATAATCACCTTTATTAAGACTTAAAAATAAACAACCTTGCATACCTTTAGGGTATGATGCTGAAGCAGTCATCAAATTATAGGTAGGTACCAAAAACGATTACCGAGTATAAAATTTACTGTGTAGCCAACGCCACTACCTAAAACCACATTAACCAGTAGTGACTTGATGAAGATCGGGTCAATGCAATTATTTATGCCACAATCGGATCCACAGCTAGGCATCTCAATGCCGGGCAAATAAAAGTAAACGCAAACCATCCCGAACTTAAAGTTTGCACCCTCGGAATATTGTGCAACAAAAGTTGGAGAAAAACAACACACCGTTCTAAAAAAAAAAACCGCTTAACCTCACTTTTTTTCAAAGATTCCTTTTCAAAAATGGCAAACTAAATAAAATTCTTCCCTTGCTAGTTGCTACAGCATTTTAAACGATAAGCAGTCACTAAGATGTCGTAAATTTTAAAGCTGACACCAGATAAAAGGATAATAATGCAAGGACACGCACCACATTAGTGTACTACCAATTTGTGCTGTTTTTAAATTAGGTTTAAAACTTAAATGTGTAAGTAAAAATTTAAATTATTAACTAACGTGCACTAAACATTCCATAGCTGTGCCTACAAATATTCTTACAACCACAGATTAGATTAAAAAATTAAAACTACCGACGAAAAACTTACCGAGCGTTAACGGATGTCGGATTACCCACTTCATCCACTGTTGGCTTCCTGGAAGCAAACCAAAAATCAGCGAACGCTAATCTGCACAACATTGCACTCTTATAACGGGGGTGTACAACGATGCACTGCAACCCCCAACTAAAACTCTAACTCACACACGTTACCCTAAATAACCTTACTTAATATACAACCCCCACTTTTAATTCAAATCTTCCCGCGGTGAAAAAGTCAAACTAAAAGCCCCACAAATAATTTTTGAAAAAAAAACTGTATATTTTTAAATAATACCTATCATTATTTTATTTGACAGCTGTCAACCATATTGTTAGGTTAATTTTAGGTGTGAAAATCGGGGAAAAAATGACAAAACGAGTTTCTATCATTTTCATCTGCAGCTCGAGAGGTGGTACGGTAATTGTTATAATATTAAAGATAACTTAAAATAAAGATCCAGTAGCTGTGTGTAACTTGAACAACTGAATAGTTAACAACACGGGGAATAACACGAACTGGAGGTTATAAAAATTCTACTAACTTATGCAAGAAGTGTAATGCATGTTTCTGGAGCAGATATCATGCAATAGTCTCTAAAACAGCTATGTCAGATAAATGTAAAAATGATGCTGAAATTCTTAAAATATGGTGCACTAAAGAAAATTAGAACGTGTCTACGCTCCCCGACTAGTGTAAATAATACAAAATAATACTGCTAGGATATGCGCTGGGTAGGACTGTCGCATTCAGGACATGCAATATTACTAAAAACATCTATAGAAGTAACTGTGCATTCAAAATTCAACTGCAATTTATGATTCATATTTGTACTAACATCAGATTATCTTATTACATTTATTAGCCATAAAGAAGAAACAAAGCCTTAAAAGTTTTTGCTCGTAATAATTTGCAAAAAGTTATTCAGTGACTACATCGAGAGTTCCGCTTTCTGGAGATCTAATATGTTAACTAAACAAAAATTAGATGTCATAATCCAAATCATGTTTACCACAGTGTTCTTTGACGCGTTTCGACCTCAAACGACGAAACACGTCATAACTTATTGAACTGTACGAGAAGAGTGCAATTTATTGTATTCCTAATTAATGAGTAATCAATCCATTACTAAATTACGTTGGGAAATGAGTTATTACTAACTCGAACTTTCTAACCTAACAATTTGATTTTAAGCTCACCACAGATGATCATCCCTGGCATTACATGCCTACTAACTATTGATCATACAGAAGCGTACTTGTTCGCTTTATAGCTTCGGTAACTTTGATATTTGATAGGTATGTCATGCCACGTATAATCATCTGTGGCGAGTTTTTTTCAACATGAAATACTAACATTGTTGTGAATAAAATAGTATAGGTACATACCTCGGTATAAATAACTTACGGCAGTAATAAAGTATATCACCTCGCCTCAGTATGTATAATATTTTTGTAAATTGCTTTAGAAATTATTATATATAATACACTGAAACACAGTGCTTCTCATCATTAGCTCAATCACACTTTAGAATTTAATAACAATTTTTAAGGCTGATTTAGTTGTACTTCCTAATATAAAAATATTTATTTGTTATATAAGAAATTAATAAATGTTATATGACAAAATAGAGCACGCTATAATATGATGATAATGAACGTCATATGGGAAGTTACGCAACTTTATGTAGGGAAAGACCAAGACTGGAAACACTTCTGTGTTCTATACCCCAAAATCATTCTGTGAACTATGGAGATGACAACGAGAAACCACTCCATTAATTATATTTACTAGTAAGTTATCTTGGCTTTAGCAAATAGATTACCTACTTACAGGTTTCGTTACTTTCGTTATCGACGATATTATTCAATTATTTTATTAAGGTTTTGTTATTAAGGTTATGTAGTAGTAGTAGTAAAAATTAAAATAGGAATCGGTTACTGTCAGTTAATTTCCCCCACGACTTGAATTTTTTCCTATGCACTATTAGAAATAGGATAATTTTCTAAGCATATTGCAACAAAAATTGTTTAGAACTAGGCATTAGTTTTCGAAAAAACGGCATTTTAAAATTTGAAATTATAGAGACTTGTAAAACGCGACATAGTAATGCGACCGGTCGAGGCCCGTGTACTCGATCGTTAAGCGCCCCGCTCTGTATTCTGTTGACGGCACGTGTGCTTTGAACTACTCTTACTGTTTGCTGTCAGATGTTTGCTGTTCTGTGTCTTCATAGATCTGTTATTTTCGAGTTCGGTCATTCTCGGGAGATATTTTTAATTAGTTAAGCTTTCGTCAAAATCGACGCTACGCAGGAGCCCTATGAGCCCCGCTCCGTGCCATTTTGACGAGAGCAACAACTGCAAATCACGCAATTAACCAAATTTTAAAATGCTCTTTTTTTGAAAACTAATCCTTAATCCTAAAAAATGTTTGTTGCAATATGTTTAAAAAATTGTCCTCCTTCCAATAGTGCACAGGAAAAAATTCAAATCGTAGAGGCAATTAATTGAGAGTTCCCTAGGAATCGATTAAAATAGATTACTAGTAAGAACAAAGTGTGTATTTTGTGTATATAGTGGTTAAGCTGTGGTTTGACGTGTGATTAGATACTTAAAAGAAACTTTTATAATACATTAAAAAGGTAATGAATTACAATAATTTTACATAATATAGTATATGTATGTACTTCAATGATTTAGATTAATCGCCATCAGGGGAATAGATGCCAAAATAACACAACAAATTTAAAAATGTTCTTAAGAAATTATGGTAAATTATGGCGTAAATAACAAAGATAAATATTAAAAATAATTGATCATTCAAAAATTCAAGTAATAAAGCCGAAAAAACCTTATATAATTAAAAAGTGATGACTGTATTGACTGTTTTTATCAAATTAGCCCCGATCACAGTATGTTTTTATTTTATTAAAGTAATTTTGAACATAATTTGCACTCGAAAATTACCCCTGCCTAGATTTTAAGGTGGATCCGAGATTTGCCGTGATTGCGTTTGTCAAAACCGACCGTCGCGCCCTTCACGAGCCGTATTTGGCAAACCCTAAACTTATTAAAATATTTTCCCAGTCCGACAGAACTCGAAAATAGCAGATCTACAAAGACACAGATTATTGTTTTTAAATTAAATTCAGCTAAAATTAACGAATTACTATTTTAAATAAATTTAGAACATGATGTTAACAGTACGGATGCTACAATCCAACTGTCGTAGCCCCACTCACTAAATTAAGCGCGGTGGATATTTACGTAGAGCACACAACTGTGCTTTAATATTTAAAAAAATGAAACTTAAAAATCGTTTGATTCGACATATGAAGTTCTCTTATAGTTTATTAGCTTAATTTTAATATTATCTATGAAATGCAGCAAAAATCATCTGTTCTCCGTCATCAGTGTAAACGCGAAATTAAATAAACGAAATTTAAATTCTCGTTTGAAAATTTTGCGATCGCTTTATTGTTTACCACCATAAAAAATATAACACCGAAGCTTAAACTTTTGTTTAGTTTAATCTCAGATTTAAACTGACATTGAAATAGTGGCCCCTTAAGCAAGCGATAGTTTTTAAAATTGGTTAAGACTGGAATATCAATCGAATTGTACAGTCCAACAGGGCCACTCTAACCACAGGGCTAAATGGGCTATAGCCCCGGGCCGTAAGTTTTTTGGGGGCGCCAATTTTTATTTTAATCTTTATCCGTTCTAAAAAGCATAAAAACTTATTTACGATCTTCTTTTGGGTCACAAAATTAAATTATATGAGTACTTTATACTGGGTGTCTCCGTGACTGTGCAAATCTTTGAAGTGAAGATTTTTTTACGATTTTTTAATTTTTTACATTTATTTGTTTTTACCTACACCTTGTTCATTACTTTCAGAGTTTCTGTGAAAATAATTGGTTTCCCAGAAAAATTTATTTGACCAAAGTTGTAGCCCGTTAAATTCCCTATCCGATTTTGGCTGTCACTTTTTTTCGTTTAAGACGTTTCGTTTAAGAAATACGGGGTTCGTAAGAAAAGTAAAAAAAATAAAAGCTGAATTTTTTTAACATATTTTTTCTTAATTTAATTTATAACTCGAAATCCGTTGATTCTAGACGATACGGGGTTATAACCTAATTTGTAGATAAGTAAATGATCTTTAAAAAAGTTCTAATTCATTAAGCCTAAAAAATCAATAATATCGGAGCTATGGTCGTTTTAAAGCAGAAATTCAAAAAATTACTTTAAAAAGAAGTACCCCCCAAGGGTTTGGACTTTTAATTTTAAAAATTAAATTTAAAAAAATAAAAATTAAAATAACTAAATTTTATTTAAAAATTTATCTTAGAATAGTGTCATTTATCATCACCTCAAAGATTCTTCATGGTCAGGGAGACACCCCGTATAGAGAATGACTTATTTAACAATACTTTTGTTTTTTGTTTACTCGAAAGTTTGTTTCTGTTTGTATAACTTTTTTTTATTTTGTTTGAATTTAATGTTTTGTTTAGTGTAATAGTAATAAATTGACTTTTACTATTTTGTATTTGTGTTTTCTTATGAAGAGGAGCGCATTAATTTTAGCAGCCCACGGGCGTCGTATATCTTAGAACGGTCTTGCAGTCAAACTAAAGTCTTTATTAAAATTTCGTACTTTTCAATTTAGCTTTACAATCTAGGGTTTAACAAAACTGTCCCGTGCGAATCCGGGTATCCAGCTAGTAAATAAACTAATTGGCAATATTTAATAAAAGCATCAGCAATATTTTGTCACTTATGATAAAGAGGTAATTTCTACATGTTTTGCTCTATGGAATATCAATGTCAATATGTCATATAATATTTTGGATCAGTGTTTTTTATTTGTCGCCCGTTTGTTAACTCAATAAAAAAATATTTTTATATAACATTTATTAATTTCCTATATAGCGTAAATGCATTTTACTAAAGATATGAGGATATCTTTATTTTCTAGTTTTCACAAATAAAATACACTGTAAGTGTAGACGGTCACGGCCTGATGCTTATGTGCGTCGACTGATAAGCCGAGATCTTCGGTTCGATCCCGAGCGGAGTAAAAACTTCATTCTGACCGTCTTCTCTCGGCAAGCAATGGCAAACTATCGAGGTATCTGCCAAGAGAACCCTTCTGAAAAAGAAGTGGTCACTATGCCTTTACGTAGGTCTAAAGGACTTTGAGAGAGAGAGAGTAAAATGATCGCAAACGTTTTTACCATACTACGGCATTATCAGGCGGCGACAGTACCGACAGGTCGATTAATAGTAATTCATTTGTTAATCTTTATTTTTTAACAATAAAATTTTTTAATAAGTGAAATAAAAGCAATAAAAAGTTAATTAATTCTGTTTAAATATTTTTCACGTAATATCTTATGAGCTTTTCTTAAATATTGGGATATATTATTTAAGTTGCTAATTCTTACGCTCTTATACTGCCTGGGCAGTAAAGAATTTTTAATTAATAAAGAATTTCATATTCCCACATTCTCAAACTAAGAGCAAATTAAAATAATAAATTAAATTGTAAGCAAGAAAAGTCAAAACGACATAAATCACATTAGCTTATATTTTCTCTTAGTTACGACGGGTGGGAAATAAAAATAATTTCCTTGATATGCAAATTTAAACTTTTCGCGTACTGCTTTTTAATTTTCATTAAGTTAGAAATATAAACAAGTTTTCAGAAATATTTAATTGTTACAAAGCTATCTTGTAACGCTGTAATAATGTAATCAAGATTTAAGTGCGTTTCATCCATATTTGATAGTTCCAAAGGGAGAATGTAACATATACACGCATTCAATTAATTCACTTTGCAATATCTGTGGAATATCTAACCTTAATTGAATTTATTTGTGCTCTGATCAGACTTTTTCAAGTCTCTAACAGGTAGTTGAGTTTAAATTTTATATTTGTACTGTCGCAATGCGGTACTATGTTAACATGTACAACGATTAATAGGATATTAAACTGAGTATTATGTAGATAAATTATTACTTTTTTGCTCACCGGTTATAAACATTAAAATTTTTATGGGTTAGGTTAACCAATACAAATCATTCGTGCGGAAATAGTAATTTATGGATGATTATTTCTGTAAGGATTTGTTGAGACCTTTAAGATTTAAAGCCATAAAGAAAGTAGGGAAAGTGGTTCAACGTATCGCAAGTTATTGGCCACCCTGTATAAGGTATACTTCCGTTACGTATTTAAAAAATACGTATCAATGTAATCAACGTCAAACCAAGCCTTGATTTTGATCAGCCAAAAAAATTTAATTACTATATCATTCTAAGCCGAGTTTAACTTGAATTAAGTTGATCCACATCTACACGTGTATAAATTCGCTTAAACCGAATTGTACACATTATTTATGCAAATCTAATATTTGGTTATACCCGCTTCGGGCAAGTGCAGTTACAATCAAGTTAAGTTATGTTAAGTCACGTTTTTCACTTGTGTCTAAATTTAGATAAATATGAATCCATAAAAAAAACATATTTTGGTTTGTAAATGTAATTTACTAAAAACATCCAAGATTTACATTTAAGTTACGACTTTCGGCGCATTATTAATTTCTTAATTTAAAATTTCAAATCGATAAATCATCTTTTCATGTCGAAATGACACAAAAGTAAGGTTATGAACAGCTAACCATAGAACTAGGGAAAAAAAAGAATAATTTATTTGTTTAACTACTGAAGTTGAACTGTTGAACTTAATATTAGTAAATAAAGGGTAAGTGGCATGTTCCATAAATCGCAATAAACTGGAGTATTAATGAAAGTAACTTCATTGATGACTTCTAAGAATGCACGGTGGTCCCATCAAATATGACAGAAAACGTTCCCACTCGACCCACGTGCTGTTTATGAGATCTCTAACTGCTCTATAAATCAACACCCTACTGGCAAACGCGTGTAATTAAAAAGAGTAGTCAATCCAACACCTGACTAACAAGCCCCACAAAATTCTAATTCTTAATCCATTTTTAACAAATTATATTGATATATCACTGAAACCCCACGTATTGTATAATTTTATAATATATTTAAAGCTTTGAAAATACTACGCGATTCTTCAAGCTTTCCGCTTTACTAATAATCGTACTGGGTGTACGAATTTTTGTAGCGAGTAGCGGGAGCTAGTCATCTCATCACACATAGTTAAAGGTATATTTCTAATATCATTACTTTTATATATATTTCTATATATTATATTCTTTTATTTTAACTTGGTTTAGTTTCATCAGAAACGTTGATATTGTAAATTTCTACTTAAACTGAGGGAGTGCAAAAGCTTTCTATCGCAATGAGCAGTGCGCAAAATAATATTAATAATTTGATAGAAAATTAACCTAAAAAATGAAATTTTTTTAGTCTATAGTGTGGTATATAGTAGTATGTAATGTTAAAATAAACAAACTAAAACATATTATTAAAATAATGAATTTTAACTATTTAGTAAAGAATACATACTTACATAGAAAAATAATATTTAAAAAACAATAAAAACGGCAAAAATTCATATTTAACAGGTCAGGACATAGAATATTTGAATAAACAAGAGATGAATTATAAAACAATTACGTTATAAAAACTAATAAAAATTTAAAATAAAAACTTTGTAATAGGATATAAAGGCTTCTATTTCACAATTATTATTGATTATCGGTAGTATTTAACATAAAAAAAACGTAAAAATAAAATAAAATGAAACAAGAAAACCATTATACCAAACAAAATTAAAAAACAGAAAATTTAGAAAAATTACTATAAATGTAAGTGTGATTTACTAAATAACGAAACTGAACAACGTCACGTGTTTAAATGAAAATTTTAAGGTTAAATAAATGGAATTGATTCTGCTTCATTTTATTTTATTTTTACGTTTTTCTTATGTTAAATACGACTGATAATCAATAATAATTGTGAAATAGAAGCCTTTATATTGTATTACAAAGTTTTTATTATAAATTTTTATTAGTTCTTATAACGTAATTTTTTTATAATTCATTGCTTGTTTATTCAAATATTTTAAGTCTTGACCTGTTAAATATGAATTACAGTAATATGTAATTCGAACACAACTAACAAAATTTTCGGATTATAGAAAAAAGGTTTGGATTGCGGAAAAAAGTATAGAATGAAAAATAGTGTTTACAAGCTGAAGTAGAAGAGTGGATAAATAGAGGAAATCAGAAAAAAATAATTTAATAGCTCCAGAAATCATTGAGCAATTTATTGAAGATCCCAACGTGATGATAAAGAAAGTGACGAAAATGACAAAAAATTTTCATAAAAAATAAAGAAGCTGTCGATAGTTTTAACATTTATTTAAGATGGGCATGTAAAAATGATATCCCATCTCACAAAATTTTATTTTTCCGGCAATTAAGAGAAGATGCAATTATCTTTTTTTAACTTTATCCAATAATCCGAACTTCTCTGTAATCCGAATTGGGCCAGGTTTCTACTTATTAGTTCGGATTACCGAGACTGTACTGTATTATTGTTTTTTAAATATTGTTTTTCTATGTAAGTATGTATTCTTTACTAAATAGTTAAAATTTATTATTTTAATAATATGTTTTAGTTTGTTTATTTTTATTAACGATTTGGTTACTGTCAGTTAATCATCACCACGATTTGAACTTTTCCCTATTGAAAAAATAGACAGAATTCAGTTCTAATGTATCTCATATTTATTGAGTTTCTCATATGCCGAAATTCGCTAATATATGGACATAAAAAATTACATAACAGTATGCAAAATGTTTATGACAGACAGGTCTATGGTAAGGGTCGCCTCTTTGTAAAATTTAAAAATTTTATTTGGCTCAGGTGAAAATTCTTGAAGGAAAGACAAACAATAATTTTTTACTGGATCTTAAAAAATAAATTAAAATATCTTTTCTTATTATAAGAAAAGATAGAAACTTTGATTTAAATAAAATTAAATTAACTGAGAAGTTAAATCCATACTTTCCCGTTCGCAAAATCTCATAACAAGAATTTAGAACGTAAACCAGAATAAAACAGAAATTCTATCCTTCAAACCCAGACTGGATCTTGATCTTTACCAATGCCAGTGAAAACGAGGCCAAATGAAAAAAAACTGAAATTTGTTGGAATTTATTCCATTTGACCCAATAAAATATTTGTGTATTTCTCTGAAATATTTTCATTTGTTCCCATTTTCCTTCAGCGAATGACAAAATTGTAATTTGATCTTACTTATTCTTTATTTCTAGTGTTTAAAAAGGTGGAGGTTCGTCAGTTGAGTTGAATACTATAATTAAATTCCTGTATTATGTATGTTTTACTTCCGAATTTTTTAATTTTCAGAACGTGTTAGATACGTAGATAGTTGTTCAACAGCGGAAGAAAAATAAAGATCCACCTATTTTTTATCCTGCTGTTAAGCGACCACACGTTTTTACCCGCTTATGTGTTGTAGGAGGTAAAGTGGCACTTTAAGTTTTAAACTTTTCTGAAAATTGGTTTCAAAGCAGCATTGACATAGTTGCTCAAAAACTGGTACAAGTTTAAAAAAAGCGGGGAGGTTTTTGGGATTTCATACCACGGAACAGTCTGGGTCTGCGTTTCTTTGCTGGTTATACAAATCTACGTCATAAATCAAAACGACTTAAAATTTTGTTAATTCCAATCAGTTCATTTTTGTGAAAAAAAGGTAATAACTCAGTGTCGACATGACAAAATAATAAAATAATTTAGGGTTATAATTGTAAATTTTTTCACTCAGAAAGAATTATGAAAAGTTAGGTTAAGTTTCATTGCTAATAAATCACTCAATCACTGAAGCGGTAATTGTTGTGGTGTATTAATTAGGGGAATACCGGATATTGAGGTCTACATTAAAGGTTTTTTTGGGCGGATAGAAAAATACGGAAAAGTTTTGATGTACGAAAAAGAAAGAGTTAGTATGTAATTAAAATGATATTGGTGAAGAATATAAGCACGGCGTGTCACATTGTTTATAAGATGAAAGGCTGGGACATCGTTATAGAGATATGTAGCAGTTATTCAGATAGAAGATTCATAGACATTATCGATTGTATAGTAGGGTTATATATCGCTATTAAATGGTTTTAACAACCGGCAAAACAGCCGGCCGACGTTCGCGTGCCTCGTCTTGCTAACCTCGCCTCGGTGATCGTATACTCCAGCACAGTTGAGCCAAGAAGTAGTTCCTTGAAGTAAATACAAGTCCATATATGTCACTAGCCTTCCTTCAACAATCTGCAACTACCAATTATGGTCTAATTGGTTTTGAGAAATAACGTCGCTTTTCAACTGTTTACTGTTTAATAAACACAATTTAAACAAAAGTTAATTGGATTTGGTTATGAGTTTTATTATAACGTGACAATGTCCACCGTAATCCATATTAGAGTAAAGAAGAGAAAATTATCGAAATTTTTTATGCGTTAATGCGAAATTTAGGGTGCAACATGTCGCGGATATTGTCTCGAGACAAAGTTAAAACGACTTCAGGGTGGGAAGGTATCAAAAGTCCGTTAGCGAGTTGACTCAAGTCGGAAATAGCAATTGCGCCAAGTTTTTTACGATTAATCTCTACGTTTAATATTTTTGGACGCATTTCTCACTACCCTTCACGAGTTTTATGATCTTCACAAATACGTAAAGCGCTCTCGAGTTGTGTAAATGGTAACGGATCTTTTTCGCTTTTATATTAGCAACATCAATAGTCAGTTGTACGGTAGCTCGCTCGAGCTGCATTTTATTTACTGGCGAATAAGGAGCTGGTTATAGGTTTGCTTTCTTGTGTCGGATATTACTGACAAAGAAAGGCCGCTCATTGATGCAAAAAGCTGGGGCCGCGCACGGGACCGAGTAAGAGGGATTGCTCATTAAAATCCATGTATGTCGAGAATGTGGAAACGCAACTCCGCGAGTCGTCGCCGCATTCTGACTGCCTGCTGGACACAATAAATATTGCATCTATCTAGTCAACAATACAACAGCACCGTATATTTTCTCACAAAAAATCATCTCTGGTTTGGACGCTCGAGATTTATTCGAGAAGATATCAAAGGTACATCAGTTCGTTACAGGCCGCTATTGTGACTGCACTCTCCTCGCCGCGCTCTGCCGCTAATTTATGCAATCTCCTAATAAGGGAGTAAAACCTTCAAACAATGGATATATTTTTTGCAAGTGCGTTTGTAAGCATGTGTATGGTTTTGCGGTGTCGTTCGCCTTTAAGAAGAGGACAGTGACGAACCGCGGTCAACCAAAACTTGCAGCCGTATTACGAACCAGCCAACTTTCATATATATATGTATCTACTATATAGCAAATTATCCACCAGCTCTAGTGCAGCAATCACGACAGTAATTTCATAACAGGTTTCGATTTAAGGTTGATAGACTCGGGCTAATCGACTCCGGGATAATTTATAACCGTCTTGTTTTATTTGCCACCCTCATTAGTCGATGCACCGCGACCGGACAGAAAAACTTCAAACAAGTATCGATGCCTGCCTATAATGGATATGACAAAACAAAAACTCGACTGACGGCTCGCTCGAATTAAACTGATCTTGAATTCGTCGTTTACCAACAATCTTACTTTACGTAAACTAATTTTATAAAACAAAATTAACTATATAACCCACTACGTCCGTTTAACACCCACGCTTAATTAAAAATTATTTCATCAAACTTACCGCTCAGTCCAGCACAAGGTATCATCTCGATAACTGCAACAAAAAATTTTACTTTATATTATTTTCATCAATATTTTAATTTTATTACAAATTTAAATTGTTTATGTGCCCGGCCAGAAGATTTTTTATCAAAATTTACTATAACTCATGGTTCACTACCCAGTCGCACCCACACTGCATTATGCACAAAATTACGCCATTATTTAAGATAATTACAACTGCACAAATCAGTGATAATAAACCAAACAAATTAAACCCTTTAACATCCACATAGATTATCAATTACCATGTATACTTCCAATCTCCGTTACATTACCTATTTCTGAAAATATCCCATACTCCCCTCATACTGGAATATTGGGTCAGTGGCACAGCTTGGTCCTTGCTCTTTTAAATTAAAGTAATTTTGAAGGAGAAATCTCATGAAAACCATGTAGTTATTATATTGCCCTGGTTGTGCGGCCTGAAGCCCGCACTGCCCAATCACTCACTATTGTTAGGTTATCTAAATAGTGTTTGAATAGACACTGGGAAAAGAGATATCTGAGAAGTGTTATGAGCGAGTATCGCACAAGTTTCAGTATAAGAGAGTTTATCAACGGTCACATTTTTAAAATCAAAAACCTGCAAACCACATACCATATAAGTATATGATGGATTTCAAACAAGGATACGATTAAAAAGGACATTATAAAAAAAGTCAAAATCCCTAACAAGCTTATAAGATATAAGATAAGATAAGTACGAGTTTTTCCTGGGTGACCAGGACAAACGAGAAGCTGAACATAACAATACGGCGATGCGTAATTATTTGAATAGAATGATATAATTAAGACACATAAAGCGAATTTTAGGTGAGAAACTTTCTAAAATCGTGCTATGAAAGGAACAGAGACGAATGCAAAGAACTCTTATCAAACCCTCTCTTAAATAAACTCTTCAAAAGCAAAGACTGGCAAAGCTCCGACACAGAGGAATTGCAGAAGACAAAACATAGACAAATGTAGAAAAGATTCAGCCGTGGCTAAATAAGAAAAATAAAATTAAATGAGAAAAATTAATAGAAAGATTATGTAAATAATTTAAATATTTCAGAATCAAGCATTAACCTTATAGTTGTAATTCAGGAGTAGCAGCGAAATTTCCGGACGCGAATTATGCAGTAGCGAAATATCCGGTCACCAAAGCGAATAGTGTTTTATTATTATTAAAAAAACAAGAAAAACAAAATTAAAACAATTGATTACAGTTTTTATATTTATTATATTTAATAATTATTATAATTATTAATTATTAACAAAAAGAAGTAGAGTATTTAAAAAAAATTCGATCTCTTCAATTTCAAACCCAAGTATTATTTTCATTTTATTAAATAATTAAAATTTTAAATTGTAAGGTGGGCTACCTCATACCTCAGCCCATATCTAGCGCCGCCTCATCTTTGAGTGTCATATACTATGCAGTGCGTAGACGAACAACTTGGCAGGAGCCAAAGTGATATACTAGGAAATTAATAATGGAGTGCTTCTCCATAGCCTACAGATAGATATTGGGCTTTAGACCACAGCAGTGTATATTTGATAGAATTCGAACCGCGGTCTCCTGCTTCTTAATCCACTAGTGTAGGCTTTATGCAATACTGCTGGTATTAGTATATAACGCCGCCACTTTTAGCAAAGTTGATCTGTGGGAAATGGGAAAAAGAACTGGAAACTATCCCAATATAATTTTTATTATATAAACTGGTAACCAGGAACAAATTGAGCATCGGTTTATGGGCCAATAGCTGTTTGAGTCAAAAGAACAAAGGCTGTTATAAAAAAGATAAATTAAAAAAATTGGAAAATCTTGAATCAGTTTTGTTGTCGAATAGCCAATTCTCAATTTGACTTTAATACTTCATTTGGTTACTGTCACTATTTCCACACCAAGATTTGAACTTTTTCCTATGGACCATTAGAAAGAGAACAATTTTCTGAGTATATCAACACACAAATTTTTTGGATTTTTTGTCGAAATAACGGCATTTTAAAATTACGAAAAGCAGGGAAATGTAACATGATACACCCCGATGCGTGACGGTAAGTCTCACGTCGAGCCTCTATTATTTCTGTTGACGGTACGTGTGCTTTGATATACTCTTAATGTTGTTGTCAGTTGCGGTCGACACCCGGAAGAGTTCTATGGCTTCGAGTTCCACCCTTGTGGAATAAAACATTCTTAAAACAGTTTTATTTTTTGCCTTACTCAACAACGGCCTATCATACACCCGTGTTAAAACTTGCATCTAAAATACATCTAAATTTTACATTTTTAAAATTCGATTTTTTCCAGAACTAATTTATAATCCAACAAAATTTTTGTTTTAGTATGCTTAGAAAAGTGTCCTCTTTCCAATAGTCAATAGGAAAAAGTTCAAATCGTGGGATGGAAATCGTGACAGATCCCCTTCAATTTTTCCGATTATTCTTTATAGAAAATAATGCACAATATTTGGAATTCTAAGAAGATGAAGTAAGAATTTTTGGTAAGGAAGTTCTATTAATCACGTAAAAATTAGTTTTGAAATTTTCGATTCCCAATCTTTCCCTTGTTCGAAAGTATCAAATTTTCCTATTCTCCTAAAGTAATTCTTTTCGTAATTGGTTTTGCTTGTAAAACAAAAAACATTTTGTAAACAAGTTTACTTAATAAACCAAAAAAATCATTTAAAATAAGGAATAATTTTTCGAATTAGCAAAAATGGCTTTTCCAAAATATCGAATTATCGGAAAGAAGAAGATTATAATTATTAATTGCATGCAGAATCAGTGCTTCTTGCTTTCTGCCAATTTGATGTTTTCTAGACGAGTTTTTGCTAATTGAAAAATTATTTTTTGGTTACTTGTGCATAATTCCATTTTATTATAAATACTTGATTGGCGCCAACATTTTTACCATTTAGTTTTTAGTTTCAAAAAGGTAATATTTATCTTTTTTCTGATCAATGTATTGAAGAAATATTTTTTTTATGCGTGGATAAATGGTAGGTATGTCAAAATGGGGTGGGAAAGTTAACCTGGTATTTTGAGTTCAAAATTAGTTTAATCGGATGTGCAGGTGATAGGTTCCACGTAGGTATTGTTGGAATAGTTTCCAGTTTTGGATCTACACTTTCCACTTCAAAAAAAATGTAATGCATTACCCGGTGTGCGTCGTTATCATTTTCTTAAGGAATTGTAAATGTGTTTGAAGTTGTTATTACTGTTGTTGAAATATGTTGTCTTTCCTTTCTCATTTTCTTTATTGTTTGATTTACAACTTTTTTCTTTAAATAATTGATATTGGAAAAAAGTAGCCAAGCAAGGTGGAAAAATCAAATAAACAAAATAGTGAATTTACGCAAGAGAGATTAATTTCGCCAATTTATACATCGAAGTCGTAAAATTCCTGTGCGTCTGGAAGCTTTTGGGCGGAGCTTTCATCTCTTAATTTGGTTAGGAAAAAGGTTATCCAATAACTACTAATCCGTGTATTAGTGATAGAGCTTGTTAAGGAATTTATTTTTGTGTTAAGTGCCAAAAAAGAAGTTGCGATCGGTTAAGATGAGTTAGAAAATTTCGTCGAAAGGCATTTAAAAAAGTAGTATAGAAAGAATTGCTGCATGTTGCGTGAACAGGTTGTGCTGGACTGAAAATGGTACGTTTTTTGAGTATGTCGCGTAAAATCCATACATGGATATAAGTATTATGGTTATACTGATCCGATGTTCGAATGGCGCACCGCTCGTCTTTCACATAAACCGAGTTTTTCCAGAATACGGCTCTTGTTTTTAATCTTTAAAAAAGTAGTTTCTCCAAGTTAGATGGTAATGTAGAATGTACTATTAACTTTAGATTACTGCGTAACTGATCGGGACTGAAACGAACGCCTGGCGAGTTATCCATCCATTTACACACGGTGAAGACTAATGTTTCCCGCAGAGACCAGCACTTGGCCCCCAATCACCATGTCTAATCCACTAAGTTATCGCTGTTTAAACATACTACAACATAAATTATTCATATAAATCATACACTGGGTGTACTTTTAATATGAACAGATTCCCACTAACAAATTAAATATACAAAACCAAATATTTCAATATTTTTCTATTCAAAATTTTAAAACCATATATTACTTCAAATTTTCTCTATGTAGTATATCCATATCAAGGTATACTAAACGTTCGTTGGTAAAGTTGAATTTCTCGTTCCTATAAATCATATTATCATAATATTTATTATAAACTTGTCCCTTACCTAAATTATCAACATATTTTGAAAATTTATTATATCCAAAACTCGAAACTGTCACGCGGAGTTAATTAAAATAACAAACTTAATTTTTTTCAATTTGGTACTTCGCTTAATGAATGTGAGGTTAGAGCGAATCCGAAAACGGTTTAAATCGACGCTCTTTTATTTTTAAATTTCGTTTTAAAAAATAATTTGGTCAAGTGTATAATTTTAATTTGATGCCGTCAAGTAATTACAAATAATCTACCGCTTGGTTCAAAACTCGTGTTGCATTCTGTTAATTTTAAAAATTTTATAAATCTTTAATTATTTTATAGTTTATACAGAACTCGTTTAAAATTAATAAGATAATTGGAAAAATATAAAAGATTATACAGAAAGATAAGAAACTGCTCCGAATATCAACTTTTAATTTTTAAAAAGTGGTCAGCCTGGTCGTCCAGCCTTCCTAAGCGGACGACCTAGTTTCGAATCTCGCATAGAAAATTTACTTTGAATTTATGAAAGAAAGAAGTAAAAAAGAGTGAACGACTTCTGTTCCTTTTTCGAATAATAGCAAAACAATTAATTTTATTTCGAATCAATTAAAATACCAAAATTAAATTAGCATCGCATAAAATACAATAATCAATGAGAGACAAATGGGTAGAAAAATTGAAAATGCATGTAATTATCACACAGGTACATATAAATTATGCTAACAAGCAACACCTAGTTTTCTTAAATTGGATAATTATATACTTCTACTTAATAATTACCAACTTGCCAATTATCCTATGTTGTTTCCAATTTTAATTCCGTTTAAAATAATAACAACCTTAATACTGATTCATACTATTCGTTTTCTCAAACAAAAATTGCCAAGAGTAAAAAGTATTGTACGGTAGTCTTTATGGATGTCTTCAAGGCTGATAAGGTATGTACATCTTTTTGTTGTATAAATTGAAAAACCATTTAACAAACAATGTATTCGATTGTGATTTTACCGCACAGTTTAATAAGAACCATTAAACCACAATCTTGTATAATCGGAGGTTCCTCAAGGCGGTATGGGAGGCTCATTGCGTTTCACTCTCAAATTCAATAATCAAGCAATAAACTATTTTGGATCTCAATCAATGATAAAATGTCATAAAATGGAATAATTTGGGGAAATTGAAAGCTTGGTCGAAAAAAAAACTCAGTTGTTTCATTTTAACACGAAAAAAGTCGGAATAGATCAAGAACGTGGGTGGAAGAGGATGCACTCATCACATTGTCATTACGAGCGCGACCTCTCATTTCAAATGCGGTGCAAGTAAACGCCGTTACCACCACATGCCCACTGACAACTTTACGAGGAGCACCACTTTCAACCACATGTTACACTTTGGGTAGCTTTATGTCCGCTACATGACATCCCCTGTTGTTTGCATGCCATTCAATGTACGTACGTACAGGATTCAGAAATTGTAACAAGCAATATGTATCAACGCTCGTAAAGCTGCTCATCTACCATATTTTCTCTCTATATTACATTTTATTATGTATGCTAAACGTTTGCACGATCGTGCTAAAAATTTTGTTATATTTTACAATCAAATAAAAGCCACCCTACATTCTATATAAAATTTTCCCGTCAATTCACAGCTTTAACAGAAAATGCGGAACGAAGCCAAAATTGCATGTAAAATGATTCTATTAATAATGACATAATATATAATGAATCATCAAATATTTTCAACATTTTGGAATACACATTTGTTCAAATATACGGTTTAAACTACATAGTAAAACGTTAGGTTAATTTCAAGTAGTCCCCCCCCCCTTGCAGTCTTACAATAATTTATAATCAACCAAAGTCTAAGAAGTTAGGGATAAACTTGAAAGAAGAGCGGAAAAAAACATCAAAAGTCGACAATACAGATCGGCGCGAATTATCCGCCGAGTCGGCAGATATTTAAATTTTAATTATATTAAATTATATTATTTGCTAATGTGTTTTCCAGTCTGCAGTAAGCTTTAAATAAAATTCCCGCTTTGTTCTTTGAGTTATCGCTCAAAAATTTTTCAGATCCGCCCATTATTGATTCTAATACTCAAATCAGCGTTAAACTGTTTATATGTGACGGAGAATTATTTTAACTTCAAAATTGCGGTTTTATTCGGTCACTTTCAAAAACTAAGAATCGCTTTTATCCATTTTTGATTACAACATTTAATTTGTTCCAAAGTTCTATTGACCAACTGAAAATTTATCTTTTATCGTCAATCAACTCTAGATAAAGCAGTTCAGACTGAATCAATGCCGACGGGCACAGGAGTAAATGATTGAGGTATTTGTAAAAAGTTCACATTTTGCATCTGCCATTATTGCGATTAGTAGTCATGGAACGCTACACGAAGGAACAATGCGTACTGCTTTAAAAATTAAGCACGATACCTCTTACATAACAACTGATCGTTTGTAACGTTAACTTTATTTTTGGATCGATAAATTCTTTCTTGATAAAAATCGCGAACAACATTGGAACATGACATCTAAGATTTTGTACCAATATAATTTCATATATTTAATTTTGTGGACATAATTATGAACTTGAAGAATATTTTCACCTTTGTAAAAGTTTTATTCTGTGAAGTTCATTTAAGGGGTGTAAAGGAAAATCAAACATTGGAGAGAGCACGTAGCTTTAACTGCTATGCTCTGGAATACCTCACAGTCCTACACAATCGATATGTGACTTTTCAACTACAAGTGAAAAATAAATTTTTCAACGGATGACTATAGTTTTTATGCTAATATTTTACATAATAGCAAACTGTAGAAAGACACTCAAAAAATGAAAGTTTCTGAAATTTGGGCAACACTAAAAACGTAGGAAGAGTTCAAATATTTTCTGTTAATCTGCTAAGTAAAGTTTTATCATCAAGATAAGTGAGCTATTCACACAGCAGTGGCTTGGTGTGGACACTGGTTATACTACAGCGTAGAAAGAACGAGTTTCGGCCCTTTTGCAAATAACAACATCCTGTGGATTTTGAATTGCAGATTTGGATGGCCTCGGTATGAATGAATTTCTGCATACCCTCCACACTCAATGAAAACAAACATTTTTTATTTAAAAACAATAGATTTTGAGAAAATTTGTATTATTAGATTTTACCTCTTCGTGATTTTCAGAGCTTAAAAACAAGGATATTTTATGAATTTTAATTTAGTTACATCATTTTTTTGGGGGTTTTAGACGACTTATTTGAAAAATTAGTGGTTTTAAAAAAAGAAAATCTAGGAAGAATAATAAGATAAAAGGAAAAACAGTTTTTAACAAATTTCCAGTTTAGAACCCTAATGACCGGTTTTCCCGGAGAAACTGTTAATCTACAAGACTTTTTGACTTATTCCATTTTATGCTATTTTTCGCTTCCAAAATTTTAAATAATTTCACTAACACCTAATTAAAAATATTGAATAGCAAAATTTCTCAAAAACAGCAGTTTTTTTTGTTAAAATATGTTTAACAATAATGTAATATGCGGGTTTAGCACCCTAAATGGGCCAACAGGTTTTTATAGATACAAAAAAAATTCTTGCAGAATTTCAAAGAAGAAATTTTTACGAATCGAATAACCGATTTTGCACCTAAGAGCCTTTAAAAATCGCATTGTATTGGCGGTTCATGTACTCCATGTAAATATGTACCACACTTGTTTTAGTGGGCGGGACTACTCACACTTGGATTGTAGCATCGCTATTGTTAACATTGTGTTATAAATTTATTTAAAACAAGAATTTGTTAATTTTAGCCGAATTTAACTTAAAAGCAAAGATTTGCGTATTTGCCGAGTATGACCGGTTTAGAGGGATTTTTTTAATGAAAAATAGTGTAATAAAATTAAAATACACCATAAGCGGGGATAATCTAATGAAAACAACCAATGGAATGTAGAGGTTGCTCATTTTGACAAAATAATCCTCAATAATTAATGTATACACATTTTGTATTTAAAATTTTCCTACCATGATTGCATTAGAAAATTTTTAAAATCGCTCACTAATATGCCATAATGCTCAGTGCCACCCTAACCACAAGGCTAAATGAGCTGTAGCCCCGGGGCGCAAGCTTTTTGGGGGCGCCAATTTTTATTTTGATCTTTTTTAGCTCTAAAAGAATAAAAACTTAATTACGATCTTCTCTGGGATATAACAAATTAAATTATATGAGTATTTTATATATAGATAATGACTTATTTCGCGATATTATATTAATCAATTTGTTAAAGAAAAAGCTATAGGAAAATAAATATATAAATTACTTTTGTTTTTTGATTACTCTAAAGTTTCTTTCTGTTTATACATGGTGTCCCTGTTTTTGAAGAATCATTTTCAACATTTTTTTTTGAAATTTAAGCCTTCAAGAGTTAAGGCCTCTTTAAAACATATTTTTTCCATTTTCATGTGGACATAGCTCAGAAAATATAGATTTTTGGGTAAAAATGGATCAGTGCTTTTTCAAAAATCGTGAAATAATCTACAAACTAAATTTAAACCTTTTATTGTCTAAAATTAACGGCTTTCGAGTTAGAAATTAAAGTAAAAAAAATGTTGAAAACTTCGAGATTTTTTATTTTGGTTTTTTTCAAAACTCTTGGATCTTTTAAATGAAACTTTTTATGGCGCTCTATTCCGAATAGGAAATTTAACGGACTACAACTTCTGACTGACTAATAAAATTTTTAGAAAAACCAATTCCTTTTACAGAAAATCAGAAAATAGTAAACAAGGCAGCTTACAAAACAAAAAATTAAATTAATTAATTTTATCGAAAAATTATTTTATTGAAACAATCACGATTGTGTATTGAAAATTAAGGTAAACATTTTGAAGATTTACTTAAATAATGTAATAGATTAATTAATAAAATAATTTGTTAATAAAAATAAAAGTTTTGTGAATTGAATTTTTTGATTTGTAGCTGCCTTGTTTATTATTTTCTAATTTTCTGTAAAACGGATTGGTTTTTCAAAAATGTTTACTAGACAAAAGTTGTAGTCTGTTAAATTTTTTATCCGGAATGGTGCGTCAGAATTTTTGTAAAATGTTTTGTTTAAGAGATATAGGGTTTTGGAAAAAAAAAACAAAATAAAAATTCTCTAATTTTTAAAATTTTTTTTATCTACTTTTATTCATAACTCAAAAGCCGTTGATTTTAGACAAAAAATGATTGAATCTAGTTTGTAGATTACTTTAAGGCTTGAATTTAGAAAAAAAAATATTTCTTAGAAAAGTGTCTTTTATCAGCAGAGGTTGTCAAGTTATGTTATGTCAAGGGTATATTTTTTATTTTTGTATGAATTTGGTTTTTGTTTGGGAAATAGTAATAAATTGACTTTTTTTATTTTGCATTTGTGTTTTCTTTTGAAGAGAGCAGCATTAATTTTAGTAGCCCAGGGGCGTTGTATATCTTAAGACGGCTCTGATAATGCTGCCTTTTTATTTTATTTTATTTTAGTAACTCTAAATAAGTTATTTTATACGCAGTATAGAATAATTTAAATTTTTAAAGCTGCCAAATGAATTCTGATTAAAAATCTCAATTTTGAGGTAACCTGAGGATGTAGGTCCCCTAACGTTTTGCAGGCAAAATAATTAAATAAGTATGAAGATCGTTGAAGTCAGAGAGAGCTGATACGACGGCATTTGGAAAAAGAATTATGTTTAAATTGATTTCCAAAATTATTGTAATAAAAATAATTAGCAATTACAACAGCGGTTCCCAAACAATAGTATCATTGAGCACATATTAAGCATACAAAAAAAATAGAGAAACAAGAACAGGTTGGTGGTGCGTACATGTCTATCGTAATAGAAGCAGAACAGGTTTTGTTCAACCATATACCTATTCAAAAACGCGTGTTTCATTGATAAACGTTAAAACCACAAGACAGCTACTTGTGACCTGTCTGGACAAACTTAAATATAATATATATTATGTAATTATAAAATGATAAAGCACTTTCAAATCTTAAATAGATCTTGTAGTATTAGTCATCTTTAATTTAATGTTATTTTTAAACTTTCTGGTGCAAATCCGAATTACCGAAAGGCTAATGGAATTATTGCGATATTGCTGAAATGTTTATTTGTAATGTGTATGCTACATTTCACACAACTAAAGCAATAAATTTACCGAGCCGCACACTTGAGCATATAAGTCCGCTGAATTTATTGCTACAGGTAGCACAGTGGAAGTTTCAGGAATGTTTTATATCATATTCTTGATCGTCGAGTTAAAAGTGACCTGTTTGGAGAGTCCATTTCGAAAAATTATTAAATAACTCGTAACATAGCAGGCAAACAATCATACAATAGAGCGAGGTTGACAATATAAAAATTTAATGAAATAATTCAAACACTTCTTGAAAAGAGAAAAATTTGGTAATACTTCAACTAAGTATAAAAGCCAACCCCACGAAATGTCTTTACATTACTTAAGAGAGAAATTATATATTGAGGGGGAACGAGTCATTCAGAAGCAACAGACCTTTGAAACGAACATGTAAAGTAGCCTTTCAGAATAAATGGCGCTATCTAGACAAATGACAAAAGTGCCGTAGCACTTTTATCAGTTCGTTTGGCTTTATACACTTTCCGTTTCCTTTAAATCTGTTTATTAAAATAATCCCTACATTAATTTCGAATCGAAATTGATCTAACCTTACTTTTTATTATTTTCTGAATTTGAGATAAAAATATTTTTTAAATTATATATTTTTAAATACCATATAGCATATACCATAAAATATATCTAATTGCAGCTTAATATAATAACTGTAGTACATTCTCACACACCGACCATCAATTTTCATTAGATTAAGTCACGCTTCTGCTAGGAAATAAAACACGACTAGATAGAAATGAAGACCGTTTTTCAATGGGTTATTAGATAACTGCAATTTTTTAAAACCACTTTTTAAATTAGCAATAAAAATTTCTGATATTACAATTTGCACCAACACAGGTTTTATTTCCAACACAGTTTAAAAGAATTCTACTTATAGGTAAAAGTTACTTTATGAGAAGTACCTTACGAAGTGTCAAGTAATTAAAATAAAAAGGAAAACTCGAAAAAAATAAATAACTCAATGAATGTGAGAAATCGGCAGGCGCTAAAAGCTGGTGTTACTCTTGTGATAGCCGTGACGGATGAGCACGCAACAGATAGTCTCTAATGGCCAATTACAAATGCAACCAAAACGTTGTACCGCAATCGCCAACCTTACTATATGGCTGCAGTTTGTCATATTTCAACCGAGAGAATTCAATTTGCCATTTGACAGGTTAATATATACTTAACGGGGATTACATTAATAACTCATTAGGTACTCTATTTTCCAGTACCTACACTGGTTCCGCATTGATTCATATTGTTTCTATCCAAATCCCATTCGAGAAACAAACTGGAAGAAAAATTTAAATCAAACAAACATAAAATTATTGTTTGACTTGGGCAAGATTGCCTAACAGTTATTTGCACAACAAAAGGTCAACAGTTTTCTATTATTGAGATTCAAGAATTTCATCAAAAATTTTATAGGCCAAACACATCTGCATAACGTTTCATTACGACAGAAGTCTTTGGCGTCAAAATTCTTTGTTCTCTGGCTAGATCAAGTGTGATTTGCTGAAACTTCCGAAAAATTGTATTTTGATTTTTGAAATAGAAAAGATAATGAGTCGAAACAAGGAACAAACATGAAAGTGGCAAAAAGAATGTTTTGTAGTGACATGTAGTAAATATAAGGTGTCCGGCGCCACGGGGAGAATGCATTCAGGAACGAAACGAACGAGCATAGGGAAAGGTAAAAGGTGTATTCCAACTTGCCGCTATGCCCACCAAAACACGAGATTTCAATTAAAACGACACGTTTAGTAATGAGGATACAGATTTATGGTCGACACTGATTATTATGCCAGCACAGTAACACGCAAGTTGACTTCTTTATCCAGTCACCACTATTTTCTAACAATCCACTCTCGTTTTTTTTTAGTATATCAAAGGACCCGCACAACGTTAACGAAATCTAACTTAAATAATAATTGTTTGTCTATAATATTAAGATATTTAGTACACCTACGTTAATCTATTAGTGTCCATTTTATTTCATTCTTTTCATTTGTAATCTTAATTGTATTTTTTATTTTAAGATTAGTAAGAGTATATTATGGTAATTATACGCTAAAAACCAGTAACGTTAAATTTTCTAATCAGTTTTGCAATTTTTTTAACCTAACCCTAAAATTTAAAATTATTATGTACCTAACCTCATTCTTAAGTGACTCAATTAAGTTATAACTTAATCTATTCTGCATTATTAAATAGTTTGAGGGTTGTTCAGTCGTCAAGAAGCTGGGATACTTGCAACCGCAATTATAAATGTCCGACGACCTTAAAGGTAGGTATAAAACCGGATGTTTTGATTAAAAACGGATCCTCAAGCTATATAACGGGCAATTCGCTAAAGTAATTTTAATTCGCACTTTAATTTATTTGATAAATTTAAGTACTTAAAATAAGATATCTCTAGCCATGTACTTATTTGGTTCAATTTGTCGAATGAATCGTTTGCGTGTGGTCGGTTCAGAACCTACCTAATGCTTTAAAATTATTAGTAACAGTTTCCATATTGTGAAATCCGAAATCAATCAGATATGCATCTGATTACTTTTACACCAGTCAATGTAAGAGATTTAATCTTTCATTGTTTAGAATCCGGTCTTCGCTTATGCCGAGCACACTCATCTTGCAGGAAGTATCGGTAGCAACATCACTTTTAAACTAATAGATACCAGTTCGTTTCTGTTACTTCAACTTTCGCACTATTTTGGCAAAATTAAAACTTTTACGAACATAACCTCATTTTTTAAGAAAAAAATTGTTTTTTTTGCAACTTCGGGTTTAAATATTTTGTTAAAGCACTATTAATTTCTAAAATTATAAAAATAATCTGCTAAGGTTAATTTGGAATGGCCCGTAAAAAGATTCGAGGCCGACTTCTCATGTCTGTTTATTATGGTTTTTAAGTGTTTGCTATCCATTAAGATTCTTTAAGTAATATAAATATACCGTTGTTAATTTATAAATTAAAAAAAATACCAATTACAGTATAACTGAAAATAACCAATATGTTTATTACAAAAACAATTTAATAATTCACGTTTTTTAAAATAGTCGAGTCTACTTCACAAAACCACATGAAGTAATAAGTGGTTTTATAAACAGAAAAAAGTTTTTTAAATAAATTCAACTTACATTTAATAATTTTTCGCTCCATTAAACATTCAATAATAATTTTAAAAAATTATAATATGCTGATAGATTACTTAAGAAGAAAAACAATAACGCAGTGGTGGGTCAGGTTATTTTGCGCTCAAATAAAATTTGTATAATTTGTAAAAATAAGTAGTAAAGCACCCACACATAAAAAAATTTATTTCAAAACTTTTTTTATTATTCGGTAAGGGCGGCATGTTTAAGTATATTAATTGCGTAAATCCCCATTTAAAACGAGTCGTCACTGTAATCTAGTTTAAAGTTGCAAAATCAACAATGTAGTATTGCTACTTATTTTTTGAAATGGTCATAAAAACATAATTAACTTTTATTTTGGACATAACAATTTTTTTAAATAATTTCATAGAATGTATAATATGTGCTACATTTCTTTACATTATTATTATTATTACAAGTTTTTAAGAATATGTAATAAATTAAAAATTATTTGAAAGCACAATCGATCTTATAACGGTTTTGAAACTAATAATTTTCAATTGTTTGTGAATACATTCCGAATTTTGTATTAAGTGATGCGCATGAATGGATAAAATAAACAATTGATTAGCAGTGTATTATGAAACGAAAACAAAGTGGTGGGAAAATGAACAGAATACATCCACAATCTGAAAAAATTCAAACATATTGATCGATGGGGTTTTGTATCAGTTTTATTGATTCGAAATGTTCCACAAAAAGATTGTAAAATTTTATGGTGTTTTCTAACTTAAATTATAAATAATACAACAGATTGGTTTTGATATAAATTTGACAAAACAAACATTCTGAATATAATTTGTTAGATTTACGGGGTGGAATGTACGTTAATTTAAAATTTTCTAATCAAATGAATTAAATCACTTGATGAACCGGATTTAGCACGACGGAGTCCTATTTGTGTCGCGGCATTAAGGATAGCTAAGCTGTATAATAATTTTTGATAAACTTAATTAACATTTTTAATTTTGTGTATCCATTATTTACTTAGTTTTTGTATATGTTCGGGATATCATTAAAAAATAAGTTGGTATCATAGTAGATAAGTAAATTTAAATGATTAAATCAACGGAGTACATTATCTACGCCCACAAGAATTTGTCACACGCTGGTGGCGATAAAATTAATGAGATAAATGACTTGCAAACCACGGCAGTTCTCTTATTAGACAAATTCTTTCTCTTCACGGTTTCCTATCTATTATGTTCAGTTGACTATTATTACATTACTTATCAAAAAATTCCGATCCAATGTTTTTCATCTCGTTTAGCCAAAGTTGAATTTAACCGTGTGATAAAGATAATGTGATATGGTTTTTGATGGTGTAAGACCCGATGAGAAAGGTGCCAAACCTATCAACTCCATTCTCATTTTTTTCACACAACTTTAGTAATTTTGTTTTGGTCGATTGCTTTCCTTTAAACTTTAAAATATTAAATGAAAAAAGTTTAAGGGAATAACTAGTTTCATTCCCAACAGAAGAATCCAATTATTATAGAAATGCTACGTTAAAAGATGGCAGATGAAGTTTGGGGATTCGGGACTTTTTTTCCACTTATTGATCAAGTGAAGAAAATCAGCTAAAGTGGAAGGTTTTATATTGTCTTAAAAGTACGAAGTTTTCCAGTTCTCAATATTGCCATTTTTATTAAAAACATCCGCTGGGTCCAGATTAGTTTTTGACCGTTTTTCCTAACGCACTTACATGGGTTGATTACTATGGATCTCGATGGAGAAAGAACTATGGTCCTTTACGTACTAGAAGGATATGAATAGACATTCTAGTTTTTTGCGAAAAAGTTGAAAAACTGTGAGCAATTAATGCAGGGCTCGCAAAACTAATAAACTGATCTTTCATAAATGTGTATGCACCAACAGAGAATAAAAGTGACAATGAACTGGAGAGAATTTATTGGAACGACTAAAGCGCTTCGAGGTAAAAAGTTGCAGGAGACCAATAAGAAAATAATGGAAGGGATAATCCACCTGACGAAATTAAATGTAAGGACTTCTATGGAAGTCTATGAATTATTGAGTTGGGAAAAACTTTTAATTATGGAATTATCAATAAATTTGAAAAAAAAAGTATACCTAGCAGGAGATGTCAAAATAAAATTTAAATTAATAGCTTAATCAAGCAATTTTACTTGGTCGATTATAATCGTAAGGCACCTACCTAGTCTGCGGTATCATTACGTCAAGATGCATAGTGAGGTTCAAGGGCAAAGGTTAGCTGAACAAAATTCTCATGACATTTTCATACATGATGAACTTGCGACATGGAAATACATTAATCTGTGTTGTAATTAACACTGCTCTCATTTATTAAGTGTAGAGGGCCCGCGTGGTCAAGGAACATGACATGGCCGTGGGACACCGTTGGCTTTGGCGTCGTGATCTTCATATAAATTCTCATAATGCAAAAGTCAACGTTCTATATTTTAAATACACGTCAAAACCCGTTAATTTTTGATTAAATTTAAACTAAAAACGCACTTGTCACTAACTTCATGACGTATTAACACCTTTCATTCAGTTTACTTCAAATCAAAATTATAAAAATTTTGCTGTCACGTAAATAGGTCACATTAGTTCACTTCCACAGAAACCACATCATTACAGCAGCATTGTCTTTCAAATTCAAGTCACCCCAAAATATGGCGCATAAATTACCCACTCTCGAGAACATAAAAGAAATCTTAATTCCTTTACAATAAAGAGAATTACAGAAAGTATTTCGGATAATGGAATAAAAATGTTTTTTATTTATTGGACGTTAATTCATTCAAGTGTTACGAATGATTCACGATCATAAATACCAACTTAAATTATATTTTACACGGGTCCATTTAAATTTTAAAATTAAAATTATGAAAGAGACCCATAAAAAGAAAAATAAAAGTTAATTAAAGCGACTACCTGTTTAATTATTTGTTTTCAATGCGAGTTTTCAAATTTATTTCAACCAGGACTATTTTAATTTGGAGTTTTATTATTTTCAAATCCAAACAAGATTAGCGTGGTATCAACTAAACTACTCATCGTTTAAATGTCGGTCAAGTATTCATTAAAAGTGGGTTCCCACCGTTTAATGAAGTTAATCAATTTGAAGTTGGAAGTGAGCTGAAATTTATACAATCGCTTTAAGATTTATCAACTACAACCGAATATCAACATAAACTG
The DNA here is from genome assembly GCA_911387805.1 of Cantharis rustica. Classification (NCBI taxonomy): domain Eukaryota; kingdom Metazoa; phylum Arthropoda; class Insecta; order Coleoptera; family Cantharidae; genus Cantharis; species Cantharis rustica. Next base: position 17,138,434 of record OU426883.1, read on the forward strand.
ATCGCCCAAAATTATCTCTTTGATTTTTATCTATTTTTTATTTTATATTTTGATTAAGAAATTGAATCTAATTTTGCTCAGTGCAACATTAAAATATATCAAACCAGACTACCAATTAGAGAAATATTGCCAAATCAAAAATATTATGGCCTATTCCGAAAGACAAATTTTACGTATATACTAACAAAGGCTCAGATCAAAAATTTTTTTTACCGTAAGGCAATGGTAAAAATTGTGCCCTCTACAACCAGGAAACCGATTGATAATTTCAATGGGGTGCTCAAATATTTTGGGTTGCTAAACTATACAAAATTAGTATGGGTTTGTATAGAAGACAAATATATGAAATAAAACTAATTCTAGCCTTTTCATAATTATTATTAAAACTAAACACAAGTAAAATAAGAAGATAACAAAGTATAATAATAATATACTGTATTGTGGTTAATAGATATAAATGATATATGTAAAAATATACAACGATATGTTATATGGTATAGTATACATTACATATTATATGTTACATATTAACATATTATAAGCGTACATATATTATATTTTTTATTAATAAAGTATTACTCTTTCTTATTATTTTAGTTTTAGTATTATAGTATTATCTAAGTTATAATTTGTAATATATAACTCGATGGTACACGTTGTGCGGCCTGGAAGCCGCTCTGACTAGTTACATTCCCGTAACCTCCCATGACAACACAAAAAATTGATCCATCTGCATTACGTAACAAAATTCAGACAGAAATGTTTTTTTTATACTCGCGTAGTAATATTATAAGATTCCAGGTTGTACAGTTTGAAGAATGAGCTCACATGTGCCTCCAAAAATTTATCGGACACACAGAAATAGTTTTTCAAAAACGATTCGACAAACGCACGCGATATTATAAACTTAAATATGGAAAATCTACATTCTCGAAGCCCCCCACCCCTCGGAAAGATATATGAAACCGAGACCTAAAGAGTAAATCTTGATAAACATCTTTAATAAATAATAGACCCCTTTACTTAGCAACAATACACACCCTTAACTTTTTTCTACAAAGTTAGTCTAGTTCATCACTTGGTGATGCCATAGTATGGTGGAATTGTTTGCAAAATTTATACTTACACTGTTTTGCATTTGTGATAACTTTTTATCAACCATTAAATTTTGCTTGATTATGAAAAGATAGATAAAATATGTACTTAATTATCTACTAAAATTTAATTTTTTTAAACCTAGACTTCTCGGTAATTTGCTAGACTTGACGTAAATGTGTATGGATGACTGCTGAGTCGAGATTATCGGTTCAAGCTCGTGGCGAGGTTTGGAATATACATTACAGAAAGTCCTTTATATAAGTGGAAACACTTCAAGCACACAGATTTTGGCTCTTTTGATGTTGGTAAACATTAGCGTCATCTTGTTCAGTGCCTACACTTAGACGGCATGTAACAGATTATTTTCCAAAAGAACAGCTATTGTAAGTCTCCACCACCTTCTTTCTGTTCTGTACATCAGTTAAGCGTACCAACTGAGAAGAATTTAGAGGAATGATCAACGTCATTGAAGAAATTTTAAATTTCGTTTGATCTACAAAGCTGTAGAACTTCAATCTTAGTGTGGCCAGCAAGATTTATTTTTAAGAATATTCTGAATGATTTTTCAACTCACATAAGTAACAAGCTCAGGATGAGGGAAATATTTATAGCACGAAATTCGGAAAAATATTTCCTAAAGGTAAGTTGCAAACTTAATTTCTCTGCATTTTGGGGCTGTTTGTCAGATAACAGCTCGAATTCACCGAAAAACGGTGATGGAGGTCTGTTATCTCTAAATCAAATACTCACAATGCATTAAATTTGTTAGAATTATAGGGAGTTTGAATTAGAGAGCCTGTGCGAATATGTGATTGATTGCAGCATTAAATTTTCGGTTACAACTCAATTTAGATGAATTGGTCATTTGAATCCTGACATTGCATTTTTAGAGTAGCACACTTTTCGGCAATATCGCTTTATTTTTTTTTTTTTTGATTTTATGTGAAATACTTTGTTTTTATCGTCTCAGAATTTAAATATATTTGACACCAGGACCTTATTATTAGTTTGAATATTTTTCCCGGCGAGGTGTCTGAGAGAACTCACGATATTTGCATACCGTCGGCATATAACTAGAGTAGTCCAAAGATTGGTCAAGGTTAGGCAAAACAGAAATAAATGATCTTTGCAAAATTTTTGCTTTCTGGGCGACCCTTAGGGTGGGCTAAATGAAGCAAAATTGTTTCGGATTGGTATGCAGTGATCAGGAAGTTCAATATGCATCCAATTGTAAGGTCTATTTTATTCTATTTAGGTATGCCATAGTTCTGATACATTTCTCAAAATTCTAATTAGGTACAACCTTTTGCCCTTAAGCCCTTATTGAGGTGACTCAGAGTGATGGTGTAAATTTGATATTCTCTGAAAATCATTATAAAAGAGTGAAACAACTAATATTTGAAGTGGATTGATTTTAAATAAAGCCCCGGTACTATAAATATCGTTCTTAATCAAAATTGAAACTATAAAAAGTGAACACGAGGAAGTTAAATGATGTAGTTTATTAAGTTGTTAGTATTAACATCATGAGATATTTTATAATAAATGATGGTCTACGAGAAACCGTTTATAAAATTTGAGATAAGACATAATTTAAAAGATTTAAAAAAGTTTTGCATACAAATATAATATGTATGTATGTGCCGTAAGCTAAAAGAGATCCCAAATAGTAAATTCATTGGTAAAGTGAGCGAAGGATCAAAATAAAACGAATAGAGAGAGTAAAGGTCCAATGCATATCAATAGACTCGGCGCGTTGTCCTGATCAAGTAGAGCAAAGATGAGGATATCGGACAATCGAAGAGTGCTTTATTAAATCCGTCTGGAGCTATTGTGCGATACCTATCTAATCGCGTAAGCATCGCGCTTGCCTCCCTCGAGATTGGCAGCAATTTCCGGATACATGTCAGAGTGAGGAAATTGTGCACTGCAAACAATCACACTATTATGCTCATTCATCAGAGTCAACTTGATGTTTCATAAATATTTATTTTCATAATCTATCAAATTAATTACAAAACGTAATTTTATACCGAACCTTACTCAAAATAAATTAAAAAAATATGGCGGAATTTTATTTATGTTGGTCATTAATTTATTCGCGTGGTGGCGCTAGTTAAACTAAAACCATTAATTAGGTTATAATTTTTTTGCATATTATTAATTATCTATAATTTGACGTTATTCATATTGGGATAAAAAATGTATTCTTTAAAATTCAAAGCATGAAAGTTTAGAAATTAGTTTCTTGTGTCAAAATTGTAACGTACGTGCGAATGTTCAGTGTATTTTGTTTTAAGTAGCACTTAACATTAATGTCATTCATAGTTTTCTACTTACCCTTTTAAATATGATTGATAGTTTTACTTTTTGCACTCCTCTATAAATATTTTTGGGGTGTGATATTACGTCTGTTGTCGATTTATAAAAATAAAATTTAAACTGCCTACAAATACTAAGTTATGATACTATTAGGGACGGAATTATAAAAGTTTCCATACTGCATACAATGAGATTATCTTGAATTTTTAAAATTTGGGGAGGTTTTCTAACATATTCATGAGGTATCTGAGAAAAAGAAAAATAACGCTGATTTTTACCCCCAAAATATATCTAATATGAATATGATAGCAAAAGGAGCGGGGACTTACTAATCAAAATGCATAGCTTATGCTTGTGGTTCTCTTCGCGTAGGCCTAAACAACAAGAAGAAATTAAAATGAAACTCCATATCCGATAGCATTAATATATGCAGTTCGTGTCACCCCTGAGATGCCGCGTGAATATTTAAATTTTTGTAAGTATATTAAGAAACAGTAAATGTATAAAGTAAGTAAACTTCCTACCTTTCATGTTTTCTTTAAAAAACTTTTTTATTTTATAATTTAAATATACTCGTCACCCTAACCTCACAAATTTAATATTTATAAATTTGTAACTAATCAAAATAATAGGCAAGTCATGGTACCTCTCAATATTACTTTTAACTCAACGACTTCTCCTCAAGTATTAAAACTCTTTAAAAGAAGGGTCGAGTGTTTTAAAGAATAATCAGCTAACATACCCCAGCAGAAAAAATCAGACTTGCAAATTTCTGATTGCACCCTTCACAGCCCGTAAAGATATTAGCCTCTTACATTTACACCGTCACCCCTGCTACTGTTAAAACGTAACGCATTCAATTATTTTGCGAGAGAAAAATTACAGCAACAGTTGTACATACGCAGTAATTTCCATAAATCTCTTTTTCAGTTCCGGAGGGCGATTTCGAAAATATTCTAAGATAACGAATAGATGTTGTTATTTCTAATTAACATTTCGACTTTTATTTACATATTCTTTTTACCTTTTCCTTTTTCCAAGTTTTTATTTAATTTTTAATTTTCTTTAAATTTATCTTTTGCACAAAATTAAAATAAAAGAAACCAGACACAATGGTTTCGTAAATAATGTAAGGTTAAGATGTAAAACATCAAGTAAGTAATTATAGTTTTCGGGGCCATAGTTAATTTTATTTTTAATTAAATTTTCGTATCAATAAAATGTAAAAAAGTAAAAGTTTCATATACCTCCAAGCCATTATCTATCATATAGTCATTTTAAGTTCTACTAGATGACCTTGACTAATTTATTGTACTTAAGTATAGTGTATTGTACCTATTACATTTTTTATGTCCTATACAGACTGATTCAAATTAACCGCGAATTACAATTATTCACCAAATAACAATTCCGTAAATGAACACTCTGTATATGATCATAGCTCTTTTAGGTTTAAATTTGGATGTTTCCAAATTAAATAATATAGCGTTTGCGACGCTTTCCGTAACTTTTTTTAATGACGCGCTCATTGGATATGATAATCTGATTGTGATGTCAAATTAGTCAAATTAACATTATAATTAACATTAAATTTAACATATTAAAATGTTACGCTGTGGAAGCAATAAATTACCGGTGACCAAATAAAAAACTGCTAATTCTTAAAAAACCGACATGATTGAATTAATAAAGGAAGGTTTTGCATAACATCGTTCCGTGTCGAGCAAATTTTTAAAACAAACGACAACTGAAAATTTTGTAAGTTATCTACCGAAAGCGATAAACGATCTTTCAATAGGCAAAGGCAAGATTGAAATTAATAAATCATTTAGTTTTTTTAAGAGAATTCTAACATTTGATGAATATTTTGAAGCTTCTCCGGCGAGGTAGGTAAACAGTGGACAAGTTCGATGACAGTGAGCACTAAATAAAGTAGTTCGTTTGTTTACTAAAACCAAATATTGTCTATATGAAATAAAACGAACACCTGTTCCAACTGACCAAGGCAAATTCACGGAAGATGCCACTGATTTATAGATCCCATTATTGACAATTGGCATTTTTTGTGAAGGTCGTCAACTCGAATCAAAATATTTGGCAAAATTTTTGGGAACGGAAAAGTTGCTAATAAATTGAATAATAAATAATGAAATGAAGAAAAATAAATCACTTTTTAGTTTGGACAAATTGGAGACTCAAAAATTTACATCGAAAATGTTTTCGGTGTGCGATATCAATCGATTTGACGGGAAAATGTAGTTTTAACATTTTTGTAAATAATGTACTGCGAAGATGTTGTTATTCAAGCTGTGCAGATTAGCGCCCGGTGTGGTAAGAAGCCGCTTAAAATATATGGGTTCGATGTTAACCCAAGTAAACGATGGGGTTCAAAACTGTAGGAGACGACATCCCGCGGATCGCCTCGATATGCGATTCAATTACACGTGCATATAACATAATCTTTATTCCCACCGAGTCGACTGCATATTTTACATTTTGTCAAGTAATACATTTAACCTGCAGAGAAAGAGCACTTAATCATTCATATTACTGAAACGGTAATAAAAATAAACTACATTCGCGAATTCTCCAGCTAATAAACATAAAGCTTCTTGCAAAAATTTTAAGCAAAGCTAAGCTTCTGCATTGCATGCAGGTCAGTAGGTAAGGATTATTTACATGGAGCGTAAAAGAATCATTATAATCTATCGAACATTATTTAGCCCCTTAGGGGTGTTCGACCCTATCAATCGAGTGGACAGCACGTGCCCAACGGCCAATATCACGTGGCAGTCCCGATGCAAATGAGCAACAAGTGGCTGATCTGACTTACCGATAATACGGAAAAGCTTGAGGCATATGAAGATCCATAGGAGCTGTTGGATGATGTGCTGATCCATATCCATGATGATCAGTGGTTTGCATCATGCCGCCAGCGGCGGCCGCTGCAGCCGCTGCGGCCGCCGTATGATGATGGCCCAGAACTGCCGCCCAGGGCGAGGACGCAAATCCTCCCGGATGATCCAGCTCGAAGCCGCGGGACACACTTGAGTGCATGTATAAAAACAACCACAACACCTCACCACAGCATTTCACCCGCGGCGTACACGTGTGACGACGAGCACGGACACTCGGCCATTGATCGCTAAGATGCTGAATGACTGAAAGATCTACCGGAGGCGGAGTTGTTTGGCCGCGTGCGTGCCTCTAAAACCACGTGATCAGACAGGCGGCTCTCTCTAAAACAAGGTCCTACCCACGTTCGAAGTTCGCGGTACTCCCACTCAAGGCGGCTCTCACCTGCACTTTGCGTTCTGATACGTCATAACTACATTAAATTGGTGCTAAGCTAATAGTGTGCGCTGCATTTTACATTTATTTGCATACACTTAGGTCAAGATAATCACCAGTTCAGAATAATTTTGATATCTTTACTTGTACAAAAATTAAATTTATTTTAATTTATTTTCCACAAAATACTTAAATTACCATGGGTATAAATTTTCAGCGAACCTTACGTATTTCAGGATAAATTTTACAAAAAAGTTTTAAATTTTAAAATTATGAACTGAAAATATTAGATACCTACCTATCTTTTCGAACGATTAATTGCATTAAGTTTATCTTAATTTAAATTTTCGATAATGCAATTTGAATTATAAAAATCGAATTTAAAAAAAAATGGCGATAAATAAAAAATATGGTGGAAACTGAATGCGCTATGTGTTCAGTAGGAAAAGTTAGATAAAGAAGCCGACTTTAAAACTTGTATATACAGCAAATAAAATATTAAATAGTAAAAATGTTCTCAGAGTGTCTTTTAAAAAGTTTTTATTCCATGGAAATATATTGCAGTCTTGTCGTACCAACATTTTCCGTGATCAGTTGGCAATTTTGTAATAGAAATTCGATAATGAGATATTTTTATTCGATGCATAAAATAACAAATATCTACGTCCAATAATTTCGTTTAATTTTCTTTATACTAACGCAGTTTATTAAAAAGATAAAATTCCATCAAAATATAAATTTTCGTGATCTCAGAAACAGTGCATTTTAAAATAATAAAACCTAACAAAATGTTAAAATAATAAATTTTAACTGTTAAGTAAATAAAACATATTACAAAGAAACATAATATTTAAAGAAACCTAAATGACAATAATTCACATTTAACAAGGTTGAACAAGAAAATAGAAATCTAAAAAAATTACGCTATGGAAATGATAAAAATTACTTAAAATTAAAAAACTCTGTAACATAATATAAAAGTCCTTATTTCACGATTATTTGCGATCATCAGTCATGTATAACAGCAAAAATAACAAGCGAGAGCAAATATACCAAATAAAATTGAAAAAGTTTAAAAATTAAAAAAATCAAGAAATTAATAACCAAACTTTAAATGTTGCGCTTACCAAATAACCAAACTAAACGACGTAATGTGTCTAAATGAAATTGTTTAGTTTGGTTATTTGATAAGCGCAACATTTAAAGTTTGGTTAATTTCTTGATTTTTTTTTAATTTTTAAATTTTTTCAATTTTGTTTGGTATATTTGCTCTCACTTCTTGTTATTTTTACTGTTATACATGACTGTTGATCGAAAATAATCGTGAAGTAAGGGCCTTCTATTATGTTATAGAGTTTTTTAATTTTAAGTAATTTTTATCATTTCTATAGCGTAATTTTTTCAGATTTCTATTTTCTTGTTTATTCAAATATTCTAAGTTCAACCCTGTTAAATGTGAATTATTGTCATTTTAGTTTCTTTAAATATTATGTTTCTTTGTAGTATGTATTATTTACTTAACAGTTAAAATTTATTATTTTAACATTTTGTTAGGTTTTATTATTTTAACACCACAGACTACTAAATACCAGAAAAATACTTAAAAAATTCTAAAACTATTTTTAAGTTATTTTCTGTTTTCGGTGCATTTTAATGAAGTTAACAATTTTTATTTGTATGTATATTGCTTACGGCTTTCTCACTTTTGCATTAAAATGCTTAGTTAGAACACGCAAAAAAATGTTAAAGCAAATTTTAAAAACCTCTACTTTTAACAGAAAATTGAAAGTATTTACTTTAAAAACAAAAAAAATGCAGGTAAAATTAAGAGAATCGTAGTTTTACTACTTTTAAAAAATGCTTTTGTTTTGAAAGTTCATATTACTTTTAAATTGACATTATAAACTTTAGAAGAAATAAAAATAATTTTAAAATAAAAGAGTTTTACTATTAAAATAAATGCTATTCGCTCTTAATGAAAAACTAAATATCATTTACTATTAAATTAAAAGTGTGTCTTTCAGGGGCGGTTCTACCATAGGAACTGCAGAGCTGCAGAACCGCCAAATATCAGAATAAAGTGTACCAAATTAATTATTACTTATTAGTATAACCACCACATTTCAAATTATTTCATTAATTGAAGAATAATCAATTTTCCTTTAAAAGCGCGCTTCTTATGTTGCCTTGAGTTATAAGTACCTTTATCAGTCAGTCAAATAAGTACTGTAATAATTAATACAAGTCCGTTACGCTTTCGAAATCACTGTTTAACTTCGATGTGCTGGATATGATTCTGAACATGAAATGACGCGAGCTATCGGGTGGAATCGTATCCATATCCAGTATACATCGTGGTGTTAGGACAATCCTAACACCACGGTATACACTACAAATTGAGCTGCATCTTATGCAGAATTACATGCCGTATTTTTGTAATATAATTTAAAATTTGACTTATGAAAACAACTAGTAAGTTAATTTTTGTTCATTGATTGTTCAACAACATGGTTAAACAATAAAATGCAATAGTTTAATACTCGTAATATAGTGTAATTTGAAAATTTAGTACAAATTTTAATTTTACCAAGTTTCTTATAAATACTATTATCAAAATAGAAGTAAAATTATTTTTTGGCAGATCCTATATTAGAAACTCCAAATGAAATTACGTTTAATTATTAATATCAATAAAATTAAAATTATGTAGATTTTTTCTACAATAATAATGTTTATTATTAAACTCGCAGATTACAAGTATAGGAACAACCCACCAAACGCACAACCGTTCTGCTCATATTTCAGCTCTGGTTTTACGAACATATACGATTTTATTTTAAACACATCTTGCGTTATGAACTTTAATTGAAATTATGAATATCGAAGATAGTATCTTATACCTACTAGTACATAAAATAAATGCTTATGAATATTAAATGAAGAAAAAATAAAATGAAATATTACTAATATTTTTAACACAACTTCTCTCATAAGCTGTACTTAATAAAATTTTTTCGAAAATTAATTAGGATTGCAATTTATTGTAAAAATGTAAAATCATATAAAGTAATACATTCTAGATAAGTGTTGTACGTTTAATATTTAAAAATGAGCAATAAGTAAATTTATTTTTTGAGATTGCCATTTTCTGATATCTTGCCATTTTTATAATGCAGAACACCCAAGAATATTTTTCACGAGCCGCCACTGGTGTCTTTCAAAAGAAAAACGACTAATTGCGTCAGCAAAAATTTGTTGCGGGTAGCATTATAAAATACGAACTAACTTGCAACGTTTTGAATTTGCGTACCATTGGCAACAAGAAAAGCGTCTTGATAAGAAGTTACATATTATTTTCATACTTATATTTTCTGTGTTAAAAATAATGAATAGTTCTCCAGGTGCTAGCTATTGGTGTGATCTAGACAGTTGTAGTATTGAAGAAGTAATTAGTGAACCCGAGTTACATCAAGTTTTAAAAAATTTAAATGTCGAAGAAGCATATAAATTTTTAGCAGGTAAGTGAAAATGTCTTATTGTTAGCTAAAGTAACTTGTGTACTATGTACAACGTAGTATATAAAACATACACAATGTACTTTCTTTGATACAATAATAAAAAATTGGCATTATGGGTTATTGTATTTATAAAGTATTCGTACTATGCATTCAACTTTTCAGGAGGCGCGTATAGAATTCACAAAAAAAAAATTGCATATACGATCTTATGGATATTGAACATCAGTTGGCGCCATAATTATGTCGCCGTCACGCGACTACTTAAAAGTTAAAAGCATCAGTAATATAATAATCAGAATATAATATACATTATGTACCTATATGCATTTGTCACTTCAGTGATTCCCCTTTGTAAGATATTAGGAAAATCATATTTGCTTACATATCAAGGAATTATGATTGTATATTTGCGAGCATACGAAATTAAGGTACCTACATTTGTATCATGTTAATTTTCTTCTAGGAAAACAAATTACAACAGAGACATTGAAATACCTCAATGAATTTGATTTAAAAGAATTAATACCAGAGTCAAATTTCGGTCTTAGAGTTTTTTTAAGACGTCAGTTGAAGCACTGGCGAGCTGTAGAAGTAAGAAATTATACCTGTAGTGTTTAGTAATAAATAAATTGAATTCAAATTTTTCAGTTTGGGGAATTTACCGATACTGACACCAATTCAGCAAATATTACAAATTGGATTAATTTAAATCGACCTGATGTTGTGGGAAGTGACACGGAAGTGAAAAATAAGTCTTCAGATATTGTAATAAATTTTTATATTTTTAAATTTTATATTAATTTATACAATTTTTGATGTTAGGATGTAAATGAAATACTTGGTGGTGACTATATGGGAAAACGTTTACTAGCAAAGAAAAACTTAACCAGTGAGGAAAGATTAAAAATATGTAGAATTTTAATAAACTACGTAACAATTGAAAACAAACTTTTAGACAAAAGAGAGTTTCTTAATATAAGTAAACAAATTTGTACTATTTTTCCAGATGAAAATTTGGTAAGCTTAAAATTTCGATACACCTACAAATATTATTTTTGTTTAAATTATTTGTTTGTTTGTTCATATTTCGAATATGTTTATAGTATTAGATCTGATATTATGTACATATGTATTACCCTTTTTAAGGACTATTATTACACCAAAGGATGTAATAAAAGACGTCAAAGTGGGGCACTGTACTACAGGTACATTAACAGTAGGCACAAACGAGTAAAATTAGCAAGTACGACTTCCTCAGAAATCTCTTCAAGTGATACTTTGGAAATTAATGATCAAGAAATTGACGATAACGTTAGCGAAAATTGTAAAAAGTGGTTAAAATATAATTTGGAGCCATTTGAGGCTGTATTGGAGAAATGGCAGCAGACATTTGAATACCGAAAAAAAACTACATATGAAAATAATATTCAATATTTTCAAGATTGGCCCATCATCAAGTCCGTTCATGGAGCAAAATTAGTAAGTATTATTTCAAATAAATAATGCAGTATTAATTTTAATTATACTTTGTTGCTTTTTAGTTAAATGCTGAATTTAATTTAATGTACCCCGGAAAAGACTTGTCGCTATTTAGTAAATGGGATGCATTTAAATTAAAAATTATTCAATATTTTGTGGACAACATTAAAGACAAACTGTATCGCACGTTTTTAGATATTATAAAAGAAGATAAGAACGAGAGTAAGTTTAATATTATTTTTTTTTTTATATTTTAAACCTTAATATTTTAACTCTTTTGTGCAGATACTACAAACTTTATTATTTGCCAACTCCTGAACACTATTTTAGTTCCTACAGGGAGGTACAGCACTAGAGAGGATACAAAAACTCCGCAGAAGAGAAAACGCAGATACACTATTCAGGACGGTGTTGAAAATTTTGCGATTAAAGTGAACAGTGTTATCGAATTTAATGAAACTATTGAAAAATTAAAAGATAGATACCATAAAGAAAAATCATCGCTCCAACCAACTATAATAGTAATTGAAACGGAAGATTTTGTAACGGAACAATACGTTTATGTAGATGGTATAGTTTTTAAATTTACTAGTTTTATAAGTTGTTTGGATACATGTTTTAAAACATTTTTTGCTTTAAATCTGAAATATCCATTACCTTGCATTTCTTCGTGGATATTTATACAAAAATACTTTTATGAAATTGAAGTTGCTAATGACTTACCTTATCCAAATAAAGTATCGGGACTATTAGCTTCTTTAAAAAATTAATTTAAAATGATTTGTTTTACCTGTAAAAAAGGTTATAAAGATGCTAAATCTCTGTTTCACCACATGAAAACCAGTCACAACTTACAAAATTATTCAATAGTGAAATGTGGGGAAGTAAATTGTTTACAAAAATTTTCAAATATAAAATCGTATAAGCGTCATATAATAAATGTTCATCAAAATCATGATTTTGAAAATTTGAACATTAACGAACCTTTAGATACTGCAATAAACCATAATACTTTCCAAAACTGTAATACCAATACTTTAATCAATTCTCCTCAAGAATCGACAACTCAAGAAATTCATTTATCATTAAAAACAAATACTCCTAATATTGAAACAAGCAATGAAAGTTGCAATTCTTTAAAAATTATTGATAAATTTCAATCTGATTTTATAGCTCAAAAATTGAAATTTTACTCGAAAAGTAATTTATCTCGAAAGGATGGACATGAAATTAATGATTATTGGTCTTCATTTACTACAACATTAATAAATAACTGTGAATTGTTAGTTCTATCGGTAGTTAATGAAGATGACAAAAATAAGGTACCTATCTAATGCTTTTTCGCTTTTTAAAAACATTTTAGAAGATAATACATCCGAATATAAATTTTTGCAGTTATTACGTACTAAAAATTATTATAAAGATCCAGTTTGTTTTACCATTGATCACTTTTATTCTGAAGTTATGAAAAATGGTGAATGTACAATAGATGATAACAAATTCAGAGGATATTTAATGCCTCTTAAATTTCAATTCAAAAAATTCTTGGAATTAAACAATATGTTGAAATTAACAATAGACAACATGGTAAATCTGAAACAAAAGTCTTTAATTTGTAATTACATTAATGGTTCAAGTTATAACACCAAAATTCTAAAATTTACTTCCGATCAAATTATAATTCCGTACAATCTATATCTAGATGATTTTGAAATAAACAATCCATTAGGTGGTCACACAAAAACAAATTCAGTATGTGCTCTTTATTATAATTTTCCAACAGTTCCACAATTTTTATTATCAAAATTAAGTTATATATTTGTAGCTGGGTTTGTTAAAACTGCAAATGCAAAAGATTTTGGAAATGAAAAAACATTTAATGCATTGATTGATGAATTAATATTCTTGGAGAATATTGGATTAGATATTGAAGTAGAAAATGAAATTATTAATGTTAAATTTGTTCTTGGTTTAATATTGGGTGATAACTTAGGTTTAAACTCAATTTTGGGATTTACAAAATCATTTCAATCGTACTATTATTGTCGTCGTTGTAAACAAAACAAATTACAGATGCAAGAAAATTTTATTGAAATTGAAAATTCTCTTAGAACTGTAAATAATTATGACATTGATATAGATGCTAATGATTTTAGAACAACGGGAATTAAAGAAATATGCTCATTTAACAAGATATCATCATTTCACGTTACAAGCAATGTAGTTTTTGACATAATGCATGATATATTTGAGGGTGTTTGTGTATACGATATTTGTCATATAATTTTACATTACTTGAACGAGGGCACGTTTTCTTTGGATCAATTGAACAACAGAAGAAAATGGTTTTCGTATGGTGAAACAGAAATTGGTAATGTAAATTTATCTACAATTTTAGAAAAATCTAGATTACAAAATTATAATTTAAAAATGTCTGCGAGGGAAACATGGTCATTTTTACATTTTTTTCCACTTTTAGTGGGGGATTTAATTTCTGCAAACTGTCGAGTTTGGCATTTTTTGTGTTGTCTGCTTAAAATTATTGATATTATTACTAAATCTGAAATTTGTAATTCTGATTTAGATACTCTTCAATATTTAATTGAACAACATAATAAAAATTATATATTAATTTTTGGAGATAAGTTGAAACCAAAGCATCATTTTTTGGTTCATTATCCTAATGCTATAAGAGCGAGTGGTCCTCTTAAACATTTATGGAGTTTTAGATTTGAATCAAAACATCGCGAAGCTAAAATGTACACAAATTCAATTAATTCTAGAAAAAATATTATTTATTCATTATGTGTAAAATTTTGTTTAAAGTTCTCAAACTTTCTAGTAAATAACGATGGTATAGCTGAAATATTTTATAGAGATTCTGTTTAAAAAAACTTACATAACGAATACAATTCGTTATATATTGATCCTAGTTATAACATTAACACAGACAATGCCACTTCTTTAAAAGAAGTGCAATACAGAGGTACAATATATAAAGTAAATTATTATTTGTGTCATTATAATAATGAAATCCTAGAGTTACATAAAGTTCAAAATTTTCTGTTAAATTCTAATAACGATTTATTTGTAATAACTCACAAAATTAATATTAAGTGTTTTAACGAACATTATCAGTGTTTTGAGGTAGGAACTAACTCAAAAATTTTATTTATAAATTCTGTAAAATATTTTACGAGTCCACCTGTACATATATATAACGTACAAAATAAGTACTTTGTTAGAAATAAGTTTTTATAAATTAATTTATTATATTTAATTTTTAATTTTTTATATTATTTTAGTTTTAAGTTAATAATAATTAAAAATAAATTGTAGTAAATAACAATAAAACATTAATTTTTAAATAAAAGCATTTTACTTTAAATTTAAAGGTACCTGCTTTATAGAACTTTTAATTTGAAAATCGAATAACTCTCAAATTGAAAACATTGTGCTTTTAATTTAAAATTTTTAAAAATCAAGTTGAAAGTAGCTGGTTTTTGTTTTAATATTGGAATTGAAAGTATTTGCTTTTAAAATAAAATTTTATATATTTAATATAAATTAAAAACTGTGCCATTAAAATAAAAGTATTTACTTTTATTATATCTGTTGAAAGTAGTGCTGCTTTTAAAAGAAAAGAATATGCTGTCGACGCATTATTAAAAGTAAATCTTTTAATTGTACTTGCAATTTTTTTATTTATAAAGCAAAATTTCTTTGCGTGAAGAGTAAAGAAGTTACGATTCTTCTGAGTATTTAATTTAATTTGGTCTAACCAATTTTGAATTTAATAAAACTAAGTTGGTAGGGTACCTACAATCAAGCATGGATCCAAACCTCGATTCTAATTATTAACGTTTAATTAATTTATTAAAAAAAAAAAAAAAATCGGCGCAACCTAAAACAGAACCACAATTTTCTGCTTCTTAATTGGTCTGTGTACGTCTTAGGATACACTACTGGTATATTTATAGAAAAACCTTCATTATTTTTAACTTCTTATCACGCCTGCTCAAAGTTTTAATAATTTTTGAATACTATATGAAAAGTAAAACAAGAAAACAGTCAACTGCTAAGCCGAGATCATCGGTTCGATCCCGAGTGAATTTAAAACTTTATTCTAATCGTCTTCCCTTGGCAGGCAATGGCAAACCACCGAGGTATCTTCCAAGAGAACCTTACTAAATAAGAAGTGGTCACCAAGCCTTCATTGGAGCAAAAAAACCTAGGAAAAGAAGGAAAAAACATAAAAAAAATAGAAAATTATATTTTTTAGTTGCTAAAAATTCCAAAACTAAGATAAAAATCGAATATTTACCCGGTTTATCAATTTCGACGAATTTAATGCCAAAACTTGAGGATTGTGAAAGCTTAAGGAAAACTTGCTACGGTTTGATGCTTTAAGTGTTTAGACTACTACGCGGAGATTCCTTGTTTTGAGTTACCTCGGCGAGCAATGGCAAACGATCGAGGTAATCTGCCTTGAAAATCTCTCATAAAATAAAGTGTCCAGCCAAAACATTCCGTTTTATAATTATTACATATATTTTTTTTGCTGTTATAATTTAATATTTTCACTATGATTCAGTAGGTACTACAAAACTATATAGATCTAGATGTTTCAGCTTATTTTGTACCTATCATCAGTATTTTATTTTTCAAGATAAAAACTTGTATGGTGCAATTTCAAAAAAAAAAAATTGTTACATTATACTTCATTCTGTAGCTATTCAAGGGCAATATAAGTTACTTTAATTGAAGTTGACCCATTAAATGGTTCAAAACCCACATAAGCTGCACCTATTCGATTTATTTTTGGATTGACTTTAAATAAGATCATATCAACAAATGAATACCTGCTTTCACTCCGACGTTCTCACTGGGTCTTTTAAGAGACTAACCCAGCTGGATGAAAAACGGATCGAATCCAAAATACCTGAGAACAACATGCCCGAGACTACGGTGTATTCAATTGTTGGATACTGCGCTCCTGCGTAAATAAATATCCCATAAAAAGCAAATGCCAAAATAAATGCTGCAATGATAAGCATATCCTCTTCCATATCTCAAAAGCTGGCATGCTTTACTCCAGTTTTTACTTTTAGAAAATATAAGTCTTGTTGTAGCACTGTAATGCCGACTGTAAGCACTGTAAGTCCTGCTATCTTTCGAACCATACTGTAATAAAACTCATTAATTGGAATTATAACATTCTAGACAGCTGAAGAAAGAAATGGAATACGGATCCTGTTTACAACTTCCAATAAATTATAGTCGACTTATCCACTCAAGTAACAGGCGTGGAAGATCTGGAGTATTGTCGTTATAAGATCGATCTTAGATCGATTTTTGGTTAACATGTTTGGATATAACGTTTTTGCTGCAGTAATTTGCACTTAGATTGCCCAAGTAACATTTTCCCTGTGGAAATTTTCTGTGACCCTGTTAGACCCCTTGCAAATGCCTATTAATGAAGTATGCCAGGCCTGTTAATACAGGGATTTTCTAGGTAGCTGTTTACACACTCTTTGTGGAACCCTGTGAAATGCCCGTGGTAGGGATTAGCCAGGTACTAGTTTACAGATTCTTTGTAAGGCCCTGTGAAATGCTCATGGAAGAAATTTGTGAGGTACTCATTTACAGGTTATTTTGTAGGGTCTGTGCTAAATTTGACAACAAATAGAAAAAGTTTGTTGATATTATTAGTAGACCAATAGAAATCATTCATTTATATAAAAATATTATAATTGAGGTTTTTTTATTTTAAAGCTTTATTTCGGCCAACTATACTTAGTTAAATATTTTACCAATAATACAATTTATTTCTTAAACTATGGTTTTCCATTTCTTTTTCTACCTTTTATCAAATTAAAATTAAATTATTATTTTTCTATACATAATACTTTATACTAGTACCTACACAAGTAGGTATAAGTAAATTATAAAGTAAAATATATTATATACCCTCCGTAGTGAAATCGTTAAGGTGTGAATACAGAACATTCAATGAATGCCATCGCAGGTTCGAATCCGGGGAAGTTAAAAAAAAAATGAGTAAACTTTCTTTAGATATTTAAATAAAATGTAATTGTTAACTTTCAAATAGTATTATACAATCGTTGTTCTAGAGGCATAGTTTATAATATAATAATTATAATGCTAACAATATAATTTTTTTTTTTATAATTTGCAAATCTCTCTGGTAGATCCCTGTGGCAGAGACCCTGGTAGACCCCGTGACAGGGACCCTGCCAGTGTACCTGGTAAAGGTGCTTAGTAGACCCCTGTCTAGGCATCCCTAGTAGAGGTGCAAAATGTAGGCCATTATGCCCTGATACAGACCCCTGGTTTAATTCAAAAAAGGGTTCTAGACAGGGACAGGTACCCATGAGATTTCACTGCTAGGGGTTTATAAGAGATTTACAAGGTTGAAAATGTTACTTGGGTGACCAACTCTTCTGTAATAGTGGGGATTTTAAGACCTTAATAAATATTTTGATTTGGATATTTTGCAGATGTTTCGAAGAATTTTGGACTGTATAAATGTTGCAGCTCAAAATATTGGAAGCGCTAGCAAAGCCCATAGCTGAATTCTGTAAGTCCACACATGCTGAAGGATTATCTGATAAAGAGGAATTAATTCTTCATTTTCAGGTAAAACCAGCAACCTCCAGTACATCTTATGATAGTTAACGCCTAATTGGAAACGTCCAATGTAGTGGTCTTCCAAGATCTAGAGTTCAAAATATTTCACTTCTTGTTTTTTTTGTGAAAAAAAAGTTCGCAGTTCGCTGGAACTTCAGATTTGATGGAAACTTAGGTTTCCGAACTGATACTTCTCAAACAACTTGGAAAGTATGAGTAGAAGGGTTTAAGATGCTACAGCTGAAGAGCTTTTTTTCCTACCTTTTAGGAGCAGTCCTTCGAGAAGTTTGCCTGTTGTTAACTCGAATTCCTTCCTTAGGATTTGGGGTTCTTAACTATAATAATTATTTTATCTGGGTTTGATTGAACTTCTTAATGGGGAAATCCAATAGTTATGGATCAGTGAGTAGTTTCAAGGTAATTTTTTTGTTTAGCAAAAATCTCTTTTCTTGGAAATTGATGTTTTTGTTCATCATTTCTGGCCCGATTGCCCTTGGTAGTCAAAAGAAATTATCATATAACCTCGTTTGGAATCGATTCAATTCGGAACAACCTAAAAATACAATTTTTTGGAATAATATTTATTTAGGTACCCGGCACGGACCGCAAACATTGATGATGTTTATCAAAAATGTGTAAAATAATAAATCTCGTCTAATAATTTTACCGCTGAAGCAAATGTGTCACGATAACATCGATCCATGGTTTTAAAAATTCAACGAAAAATTAAAACCGACTTGACTGCCTTTACAAATCACACATATGAATTACTACTTCCTCGCCAGTGAAAAAAAATGGTTACAATTTAATTTATACAACATAATTTTTGTACTTAAATCTTTCTTGCTAGTTGCTACATTAGGATAGAATCTTTCATAATAAAGACAAGAATCAAGAATTAGGTAGCAGTGAGTCTCTAATTATCTTGAAACCACATCTTACAAATTTCTTATGTTACCTACTGTTTACAAAACTAGTTTTTTTTATATCTGAATCATCATTATAAAATAAACATTGGAGTTATTTTCATTAATGTTTTAAGGTGTCAACACTCAAAGTTTTATTGTAGCAAATTAATTTCTTAATCAAATTATAAAGTTGATCAGGTCGTTAAATTCATAAGCACCAAACTTGAAATTTGTTTACAGATTTACATATTGATGAAATCTCAATTAAATTCGACATTAATAATCTAGTGGAGTGGCAAAAAATTCTCGAGTTCGGATCCCCACCGCTTAACCAAATTTTTAATTATCATTTTTTTGATCCTTCAGGAACTTTTGAACGGGTCTGAACGCGGACCGGAAGTAATGGTCTACCCCTTAACTTTTCACCAGAGGCGGAGATTTGTTTTGAGAAAACTTTTCAAAATTATTAATTTAAGTCGAAATTTATGTGTTTTGATGTTTTAGTATTTTGAGTTTTAAAAGTGAAGTACCTAATCTGTAAATGCAGTTAACAATGAGATATAGTCGTTTGTGTGTTTTTGGGTACAGGAAACAAGTCACTATCTTGATGGTTGTGGCTATAAAGCACGTTACGTGTACCAACTAGAGTTATTTATACCTTAGTACGATGCTTCTTTCATTCACTTTTCCAAAATATGAATCGAGCATAGTGCGTGACTTGCATGGTGACTATTGCTTTCTACGAATACAGATGAATTTAGCGCTCATATAAAATATTTACAATAATAATACACAAAATTACTACTATTAATGTTTTCTTTTTTGAGATATCTTAAATTTTGTTTTCTATATCGACCACTTAACGCCGGTTATTAAAACCAGCATATACTCCACTACTCCTCAGTTTATTAACTTTTCGCAAGTTTCCTCAACTTCTTAATACATCATTCAAGTCATCTTCACATCAAGTCATCAACTGCTAAGAACTAAAGCCTAAGTGCTTTGCTTAATTAAAATAAAATTTAATTACATATAACATGTAAAACTGTAAATTACTTAACATTTGTATATCTTTTAAAACGAAATACAGATTCTCATTAAACGAAATCCTTACACGTAAGACCGATAAATAAGTGCGAAACAAAGTGGAGTCTATAAATACATATGTAAGCATTGCGACAATACACATATCGGATAATCAGGACAACTTTTAAACGTATACCATTTTATACGGATTAAAAGTTACTCATTTTATTCAAAAACTTGCGAATGAAAAAAGACACTTTTAATCCAGATGAAACGTTATTTTTTCTAAAAACGCCCAAAAACCAAAACAAAGTTACAAATTTTAAATTATTAATCTAATACTTTTTTTTTTTAAATAAAATTGTGTTGGTATTACTAAATATTATTAATATTATCATACTATATAATATTATTAAATATGTTTACTGTAATTAATAAATGCGATAAATAAAAAAAATTAATATTTAATTGTTTTCCTGTAAGACAAATTTTTATATGTAGGTTAGCAACACTCTTCAGCATAAAAAATGGCTGATTGAGCTATTATTATTTATTATTATTATTATTATTTACTGAAGGGGCTGAGAGGTTTATCCTCAGGAGTAGGTGAAGCGAGACACTATAGAAGCCATAAGGCCCTTAGCCTCTCCCTACTCAAGACCGTCGTGCGTGGCGAAGAGTCACACCCTACTAGAGGTAGTCCTGTCCAGCAAAACACGACGGATCTAGACCAGAGAAGGTCGATAAAAAATCCAGCTAGCGTAAGACTGGTAATCTTACTTGGCGGTAAATCAAGCTACTCGAAATTTCAAAATCAGCATCGGAAAACAGGACGGATTTAACGGCGATGGACCCAGCGCGAAAAGGAATAATAGCAAACGGATAGCGAATACATTAAATTTTTCTACTTGGAATATACGAGGAGGTTTGACAGTTAAGCAAACTGAATTGGATGATATAATGACTCTTCGAAATATCGATATAATGGTGTTGACCGAAACCAAAAAGAAGTTAAAGGGCTCCATTGATGTAAAGGAACACTTATTGATATGGAGTGGAGTTCCACAAGAGACGAGAGCAAAGGCAGGGTAGCTATCTTGATAAGTAGCAAATGGAAAAAGTTTGTACACAGCTACAAAAACATAAACGAAAGAATTCTAGTAGTGGATCTTAAAACCAAAAGAGGATACTTAACAATCATAGGAGTGTATGCCCCCGAAGAGGGAAAAAGAGAAGAGACCCAAGCTTTCTATGAAACCTTACAGAAAGTATACAACCAGATTAATAGTAGTAATTTTATAGTAGTGGCCGGAGATCTTAATGCTCGAGTGGGGAAAACACCTATACCAGATATTGTCGGAACCCAAGGAGAACCTACAGTTAATGATAATGGCCATGAGTTGAGACAGTTTGCTACATACAATAATCTAAAAATTACAAACACTTTCTTCAGAAAAAAAGATATTAATAAGTACACGTGGACGGCCAGAGGTTTGCGAAGTCTCATCGACTATCTAATAGTTAACAAAAAACTGTCTAACTTGGTACATGACACCCATGTATATAGAGGTGCGGATATCCACTCAGATCACTACCTAGTAGTCAGCAAAATGGTGATACCTAGGCCTTGGTTTAAGAATAGATCGGTATCCAAAAGAAATAAAGAAGATTATCTCTTACAAGAAGAAAGCATTAGACACCTGTATCAAACACGATTAACGCAGCACTTGAATAACACAAACACCGAATATAATATAGAGAAAGAGTGGACGAGCATAAAAAGTGCAATAAACAGTGCAGCAATTGAAGTTCTTGGGAAAAGAAAGAAAAACTACAAAAAAAGAGGATTGACTATTTGGAACGAAGATATAGAAGAGGCAATTCAAAGGAAACAAAAAGCTTATGAAATATATTTACAAACTGGAACACAAGAAAGCGAAAATATCTATAAACATCTTAGGAACAGAGCTAAAACAATCATACGTGAGGCCTATGATGAAAGCTGGAGAAGATACATTGACAACATGGAAGACGATGTACATGGGAGACAGACGAACGCCTATAAAATAATGAAACACCTAAACTAAGACGAAAAGGACTCTTCTAAAGTTAACAATATAGATTCCAATGTATGAATAGATCACTATAAGAATCTATGGTACAACCCACAAATGGAGGAAAACGATGACGATGCCAATATAAGTGGCAGTAGCGAGGGTATAGATCATATAACGATTCAAGAACTTCATGATGGCTTAAAAATGCTGCGCAATCGAAAGGCTACCGGTACGGATAAAATAAATATCGAACTATTAAAGAATGGTTGACCATTGCTGGAATTTCGATTACTGCACCTTATTAATATGTGTTGGAGTTACAAAACTATCCCACAAGAGTGGAAAATAGCTAAGGTGATATCATTGCACAAGAAGGGAGACAGATCCAATACCAACAACTACAGAGGAATAAGTTTGCTAAATTCGGGATATAAACTGTATGCTAGAGTAATAACGAGCAGAATCCAAACATTAGCAGAATCTCTACTCGAGGAAGAACAAAACGGTTTTCGGAAAGGACGCTCATGCACAGACGCGGTCTTCACACTTAAACAAATAATAGAAAAACGAAGAGAGAAAAATTTAGAGATACATGTTGCCTTTGTAGACTATACAAAAGCGTTCGATAGGGTCCATAGAGGGAAATTGTGGGAAATACTAAAAAAAAGAGGTTTTCCTAGACATCTAATAGATATTGTAAAAAGTTTATACAAGCACACTGCTATACAAATTGTACATAATGACGAAGATACAGAACTAATATGTATCAATCAAGGAGTTCGACAAGGGTGTGGTTTATCTCCAATATTATTCAACTTATATATAGATGATCTAATTAAAACTTGGAAAGAGAAAGTCCCACATGGCATATACCTTGGTCAAAACAATTATCTGAATACAATACTATTTGCAGACGATCAAGCACTGATTACATCTAAAGAAGACGATCTGCAAAGAGCAATACATCTGCTAAATATCTTGTCCAGCAACTATAACTGCAAAATATCTGTAGCAAAAACAAAAGTAATGGCTTTTAAAGGGAAAGACCCTATTCGGTCCAAAATATGCATAGACAACATTTGCCTGGAACAGGTTTCACATTTCAAATATCTAGGCTGCGATGTGTCTTACGAATATGATGTAGACATCGCCAATAAGCTAACCTCTTTCCAAAGAATGTGCGGAACCATTAGACGAACGCTAGGAAAACGATGCCGACGAGAAACACAGTTGAAGTTCTACAAGGTCATGGCGGTTCCTACCTTGCTATACGGAAGCGAAACATGGACGACAACTACCAAGCAAGAAACTAAACTGACATCAGCAGAAATGAAATTTCTTCGAGCGGTAAAAGGTTGTACATTGCTGGACAGGAACAGAAATGAAGATATTAGAGAAGAACTACAGATATTCTCTATAAAAGACAAGGTTAAAGAGTATAAGCGCCAATGGAAGGAGCATGTGCAAAGAATGGAAGACGAACGACTACCAAAATGTGCTATGAGCTATGATCCAAGTGGAAGAAGAGATGTAGGACGCCCAAGAAAGCGATGGGCTGATTAGGAATTGGAACAGGCCTGAGGCCTATACCGTGAAGTAGAAGAAGAAGAAGATTATTATTTACAGCATTAAATTCTATGGAAGAATTTAGCTGTCCTTTCGGACTTACAAAATCCATTTATTGAGGTGGATTAATCCTCATATTTACACATAATTAATTACAGGTCCGGGTGTGTTTTGGCATTTCTTACAATGTCTCTCCAGACTGTGCGATCCATGACCTTCTGTCTCCAATCTCTTACTCCCATCCTTTCCAAATCTTTCTCCACTGCATCACTTCATCTTAGTTTAGGTCTTCCCCTGTATCGTTCTTCGCCTGGTTTCCAGTCCATTATACTTCTCGTTGTTTCCTCTTTGTCAGTTCTCATCATATGTCCCCACCATCTCAATCTTTGAGACTTAATACACCTCACAACGTTCTCGCCATTCATTTCCTCCATGATTTCGATGTTTGTTCTAATTCTGTATTCCTCATTATCTCTTTCGAAGCCCAGTATCGTTCTTAGTACCTTTCTCTCGAATACACGAAACTCATCTTCTTCCTTTCTTGTTATGCACATGACTTCAGCTGCGTAAGTAACCACCGGTCTTATCAATGTCTTATACATTTTAATTTTGGATGTCTTTGAAATTTGTTTATCTTTCAGTAAGTCCTTATTCGCGTGGTATGCTCTGTTGCCCGCTTGAATCTTTGCTTTTACTTCCGCATTTCTATTATTCTTGCAATTGATTGTTACACCAAGATAATTGAAGTCCTGTACGTGTTGAAATATATTGTCGTCGATTATCAGATCAGGTCTGAGATTGTTTCTTTCTCTTGTGCATTTCATATATTTCGTTTTCTGTTGGTTAATGCTTAGTCCGATTTTGATTGCTTCCCTCTTTATGTTTTTTAATGTATTTTTCAAACCTTCTTTTGTCCTTGACGCCATAACCACGTCGTCCGCATAGGCCACTATTTGGTTTTCTTTATTTACTATTGTGCCTGTACACCCAGTGCTTCTGATTACTTTCTCTAGTGCAATGTTAAACATCGTCGCCGACAGGGCGTCCCCCTGCCTCACTTCTCCGTTCACCTCGAAGCTGTTTGTTTCCCCAGCAGGCGTTCTTACCGTTGCTCTTGAATTATCCATAGTAATCGAGATCATCTTTATCAGTTTAGGCGGTATTTTAAATTTTCTTATGATACTTATCAGTTGATTCCTGTTCACTGAGTCGAAGGCTTGTCTAAAGTCTACAAACAACAAGTGCATATCAATTCCGTGTTCACGAGCTTTCTCTTGTATCTGCTTTATAATGTGTAATGCATCTACCGTAGACTTTCCTCTTCTGAATCCGAACTGATAGTTTTCGACTGTCTTGTAGGTGCATTCTGTGAGCCGGTTGTGAACAATTGTTGACAGGACCTTGTATGCCGTATTTAGGGCCATTCTTCTGCGCTACTTTTTTTTTTAATTGTCACAATGATTCCCTCTTTCCATTTGTCAGGCATCTTTTCCTTCTTCCAAATCTGTTTTATCTGTTTGCATACTTCATTTTTCATCTTTTCTCCTCCATTTTTGATAATTTCCGCAGCGATTTCATCGGGGCCCCGAGGGGGCTGTTCTTGTTGTCCTATCTCTGCTTGAGTCGTATTGAGTAGTTTCCTGAAGTGGTTCTCCCATATTTTCTTAACTTCTTCAGTTCCATTTTCCAGTTCTCCATCTTCGTTTCTCATTCCTCTGCTTTTTATCACGTGTGTCTTTTTCGTATTTCTAATTTGTTTATAAAAGTTCCTAGCATTATTATTCACACCACTTATCTCTATCTCTCTCATTTTCTCTTCAATCCATTCGTTCTTACGTTTATACAGCCTGCAAGCTTCCGTGTGTTTTCTTTTGTACTCATCTAGGTGTTCCTGTTCTTTGGTTCCTATCCATTTGATTCTTCCTTCTTTTTTTTTTTCTTGTTCATTTCTTCGCATTCCCCATCAAACCACGCTTTCCACATTTCTCGCTTTCTATAGCCTAGTACCTCTTTTGCGCTTATTCCAAGACTCTCCGCAATATTACCCCATGTCACATCCATGTTGCTATCAGCTTTCCTTCTTTCCAATTCTTTTGTCACTCTATCTTTGTATTTTCTTTTATTCTCTTCATTGTCCAGTTTTTCAATTTCCAGTGATTTTCTGGTTTCATGTTTCATATCTTCTACCATCGTCTTTTGTTTGATTTCTGCCACTACCAAGAGGTGATCTAAATCAGCATTGGCACCTCTCTATGACCTAACGTCTCTTATTGATGTAGCTCTTCTTCTTGTTACCAGCACATGGTCAATCTGATTTACTTCCTCGCTACCGCAGCCCGGCCACATCCATGTAACTTTATGAATTTTTTTATGTTCAAATTTTGTGCTGCCGAGAATCATGCCAAGTGATGTTGCTAAGTTACATAGTCTATTTCCGTTATCATTTGTTGTCGTATGTATTGTATGCTTTCCGCAAGCGCAAAAGCGCAAGCCCTATTGAGACCTCCTAAAAATTTTTTGTTTGTTTCAAAAATTTATTTATAATCATTGCTCACACATAATAATTATAAATTATAAAAAATAAAATAACTAATACATTTTCTTTAAATTATAGGGTAGGGGTGTGTAAGAGTGCGCACTTTTACGATTTGTTGTTATAGAAATAAAGTAAAGTACATCAAGTTAAAGTTATTATCATATATTAACTTCTTAGGTATCTGGCTACAGAAAAACTATTAAAAAATTAACGAACAATAGACGGTAAAGAAATAAAATGAAAACATTGCAAGGCATTCGATTGCGCACTCTTGCACTATGTAGTGGACAAGAATGCGCATGCAGGCGTGCAAGAATGCGCATTAAGCATCACATTTAGGACCAGTTCTACAATGGAAATATAAAGTCCCGAATAAGTATACTCCGTTTAACTTATTCCATGATTTATTCCAAGTATAAAAGTCATCGCGTTCTGCAATGCTCGTATACGTTTAGTATTACTATTCCTGAAAAGTAGTTCCTGCACACCTCTTTTAGGTCTTTTGACATATTTATTTCTATCATTTGACATTAATTTAACCATAAATTGAAATGTTACTTTAAAAAAGTGTTTTCGAAAAACACAAAATTAGTTTGCTATGCCGGTTCTGTATAATTTAAATTAAAAAAAAATTCAAATTAATCCAAATTATTGTATTCAACATAATTGAGGATGTCGACGTAACAAAACATCTTCAACAATTTCGTCGTCTTGCTCTGAGTCGAAAACATTCTAATTTAGTAAATACATTATATTAAGCATTTATAATTATTTATAATTTTAAAATTATAAATAATTCGTTGGTGCTTTTCATGAAATTTTATAAATAAAATTATAAACTCAGATATCTAACCTGAAAATAAATTATTGCTTACATTAGATTTGACCAATAGAAAACAAGAATAAACTTCTTCCAGGTACACTGCGCAAGAGTGCGCGCGTATTCTTGTCCGCATCGGTACTGAGCACTCTTGCACGCATCGGACTAATTATTTTTCTGTGATTATCACGCTATTTATGTGAAACGTGGGACAAATGTGTAAGTCGGCAAGTATTTCGAAGACTAACTAAATGACTTGAGAAATCACAAATAAGCCTTATCTTAACAAATTTTTTCGCAATCGACAGTTGAAAATCTTCAAAAAATACATCAAAGTAAGGAAAAAACAGATTTTGTTGAATAAATCTTTCAAAATTCAATAAAATCGTAAATGTTTTGGTAGCCACATATGAAACTTGTCTTAGATCAGTAGACAATTAAAGACGGACGTAGATGTCTGTGCTCTGATCGGTTAATCCCGATCCCGGTTAATCTTGTACGCTGCGCACTCTTACACACCCCTACCCTAATGACGTCTTTATATTGATTCATTAAAATTACTTAAAATTATCGTACAAGAAAAAACTTAATACCAAATTTATAAAAAATAAAATCACATGATACATTTTGGCATGAAAATTAGATAACATCTTTTGTACTTAGTTATTTCAACTAATTTTTTGGTCAGTATATTATCAAGTATCAAGTATCAAGTATTATCAAGATCACTCTGCCTAGCAGCACTTTCTGCCGAGTAGAACCGGTCTGGGGAGATATTTTTAGTGACTACAAGCTAAACGGTAAATCTCGGATGCACACTAAAATGTAGTCATCTAATCGCGGTAAGGATTCCTACTTAAACTTCTAATTTTATTGATCTTATATTATCCGCTTATGATTTAGAAAAAGTTCAAAATCATACATAACATGGTCGTAAACGGTGCATCTAGAATTAATTTCCGGTATAAGTGCGTCGCAAATTACGTTGAATATGTTCATGACAAAATATTTTATCCTGTCAACGACCTGGTTTCGTTGTCGGCAGTTTCATCTTCATCAAATTGACGCTTTCTGTTTTTTTATTCTTATCTCTTTATAATTTGAATTCATTATCAGCCTCTTCAGTTCACTGCTGGACTAGCCTCTTTCTCTATCGAAAAAGGGTTTCAGCATTTAGACCCCACGGTTGCTTAGGCCGGATTGGGGAATGCCAGTAACCCTGTTTTTTTAATAGTTGACAATGGCAATCATCAACTCAGGGGGACCGCCGGATTTACGTACCCTCTGAAGCACGGAGACGATCATAAGAAAGTTTAGACACTTCCCGGATCGAACCGGGTACCTTAATGCCAGCAGTTACTCAGCTAGCAAACTAGGCTAATGACCGTCTCGAATTATCGGTTAATAATTTAGCTTCTTTTTCAACACGACCAAACGAATTTTACATGTTCGTCACAAATTCGGCTAGAGACTTCTTTAAATGAACTCTTTCGAATTGATCCTTGTTATAAATTGGAATCAACATTATGTAATGATTTACTGCTACTATTTATTCGCTCTGAACGATTATTTAGCAATTTTAAAAAAGATTGAACTAATGCCAATTTACTCGTATATGTTTTATATTTACAATTTTTGTAAAAAATTTTGAATTTAAAGTTCTACTACACAAATGAACAAGTTTTGAAGCTTTCCAAAATTTGGAGACTCCAAGGGCGCTCTTCATGCGCCTGTGCGATAAGGTTAAAATCTCGCAAGGCCTTCAAATACACTAATCTTCGAGTACAAATTTTCGGATTTTCGTGGTAAGGCAATCGCTTGAAATTGCTTGGTTTTCCATAATATTTACTAAACTAAAGTTGCAGCCCGTTAAATTTACTATCCGAATTAAGTAACTAGTTTTTTTTTGTAAATTTTTTCGCTTAAAAAATTTAGATTTCATAGTTTTATAACTCTAAATTAATTGATTTTAGACAATTAAGGATTATGATCTAGTTTAGTAGTGTTAATACTTTCGGTACTATGGCTGTTTAAAGGCAGAAATTAAAAAAAAATACTTTAAAGAAGGCTACCTCCCAAGGTTTTGACTTGGAAAAACTTTTGATTTAAAAATTTCTCTCAAAAAAGTGTCATAATCTACTATAGAACTTGACTATAACTCTGTACTTTAGAAGTCTCTAGATAAATATTGAGTGCTGCAGAGCTCGGTGCTGGGGCTCACCCTGTGAAACATCATGTATGACGATGCTTTGTTTAGTGCTGCCGGAGAGGATGTATATTATTGGATTTGCGGACGATCTCAGCTTAGTTATCGTGGTAAAAATGAAGAACTCTATGCTAAAATCAGCGATACTTTGCAAACGATCGGAGCATAGATAGACAGCAAAGAACTCAGTCTTGCTCATGTTGGGCAAAAGGAAGTGTGTCGTGTGACACCAATAATTGCAAAATACTACCCGGAGAAACCATTCGTTTTGTGGGTGAGTCTTCGACAAAAACCTGTGCTTTAAACAATAACTGGAGAGCACATCGGAAAAGGCAATCAATGGATGGGAGACCAGCCAGAAATGCGCAACTTCTAATTACGCAAATAGCACATTGGCTTGAAAAAAAGCACAAGGACACAGATTACCACCTGACTCAGTCCCTCGTGGGTCGCGGATACTTCAACGCATAGGTTTTCCGGTTTGGGAAAAGAGCTAGCCCGAAGTGTAGGTACTATCTGGAGAGCGACACGGCCGAACACAATGTTGCAAGTGGGATTGGTGCAGGAAAAGCCACGGGGCGGAAACTTAGTCGGAAAAATGCTTAAGTTAGAGTAGAGGTGGCAGGAATTGGAAATAGTGATCGCCAAGATTATGAAAACCAAGGAAGCCGACAAAAAGGAAAAACAAAGTCCCGAAAGAACGGAAGAGGCCCAAGCTGCTTATTGTAAGACCTCGATGGCGCGATACCTGGAGCATCTAGAAGTAATACGACAGTAAATCCTGGATGTCCAGTTACACATGAGAAAGAGTTTTTAGTAAGTAACATCAATTGATAAATTCCACACTCCCGGTTTTAGAAAATTCTGGGGTTAGTGCTTAAGGCATTTTCCCATCTTCCAGTACTTCTAAAAACATAAAATCAAGAAAATTTCATCGTATTTTTTGAATTTTTCTTTCACTTGTACACCGGATTATCTCGGCAAATCCCAATTTGTTTTGAATGAAAGGAAAAGAATAATAATAGGAAGTAATACATGTATTAATTAGACAAAATAGTTCTAAATGTAGTTCTCAAAAGTTAGGGGAGAGACGGGGGAGACACGCACCTAAGGAAGAGTGTATTTCCAAAAATTATCAACTTTTACTGAATTGTGTATTAATATTTTAGATAAAATATAGCTACATATATCAAATTCGGGTTTTTAGAATTTTAATTTGGCCTGTTATTTTCAATAAGTATCTTATTTACACTTACCTTTATAAAAATAAGTTCAATAGAACTGTTCATTCCAGAAACTGTTTCTTCTTGCTCTGGATAATTTATTTAAGACCTTGTATTGGGTCTTGTAGTGAGTCAGATAAGAGGACAAGTTAATAAAGCAGGATGAGATGACGATTCTCTGTCTAACAATTGGTGATCAACACCGTATGAGGGCTCTTGTAACAAAATTTTGAATTTTAAGACGAATTTAAAAGACGATTTAGGCGCATGACGGGAGATAGGAAAGAAAAGGTGCGGGAAGATTAGGGAAGAAAGCCAGATTTTGTGGGCGAAAAAGTCGGTTTTTACCTTTGATTTTTGGGTAGTTATCGGTGATTTTTTTGGGTAGTGAGAATTACTGGAGGTACCACCGCTCTTTCTTGCGGATTTACGCCAATTTCAAGAAAATTGTGTTTTTTGGATTTTTTTCGCCATTGAATTTCTTGAACACCTGAAAGATCGAGCAATAGCGACCACTCAACAGCAGCAATAAGATAAGTTTTTACCTTATTACTTTCTTTTCATTTCTTTCATCTGTAAAGTTGTACAACACCGATAATATTTTTTGATTTTTTGATTTTTTGATCTAATTTTGAGCACCGTTTTAAAGATTCTAATTATTGGAAGTCTTCATTAAGAGTTGTTGGGTGATTGTTTAGAGCGTCGGTCGTTGCAAACGTCCCTTCAGAGTTTGTATCCTACAGTAGGTACGTTTTTTTTTGTTACAAGAGAGAGTGCAAACTTGTTGCAGTTACGCCGGATTCATCCCTGGCTTCCGCAAAGAAATGAGCTAGTTTTTTCCATCTTGGGTATCCTCATCAAATAAAAGGTTGAGAATTTCGATTTTCAACCGTGTGGGAAGGAAGAAATTGCTGGGCTTCTCTAAAGAGCCCCAGCCATCCATATTTTTCATACTCTTCTGGACTAAGTACTTCACAAACCTATTGAAATCTTCTAGTTTAATCCCGGTGACTTGCTAAGATGTAGATATTTCACAGTGTGATTTTCGGGACCCACAACTCTCGCAAAATTTCATTTGTCCTACCTAGAATTTTTCTAGATTTCACTTTTTTTTATTCTTGAGCAAGTAGGAAGGGAAATATTAAGAGATAAGTGACTATAGAAAGAATGGAAAAAATGGAGGCTCACGGGATTTGTAAAAAAATTTGGATAGTATATAGACAGATAGGAAAAAAATCCGTCGGAAGACCGTAAAGATTGAGAGATTTACGCCAAGGGCCCCAACGCACAGTAATGTCTGATACCTAAATAAATAAGAAGACTTCAATTTACACGTATTTTTGATTACGTATATATTACAAATATCAATAAAAAAAGCCTTTGTCTAAATTTAATTAAAAGTTTTAATATCAAAATTTGCTATAATTTTGGAAATTATTAAAGATCTTTAATTATAGAAAAATTAAAACACTTTATTGTAACTTAAATTAATTTCGTATTTTTAAATTAATCACTGAATTTTAATGATGTATTTTGTAATATTACATTCTTTGGCCATTAAATAAATTGGAAAAAACAAAAACCATGTGTAAGTACCTAAAAAATTCCGTTGCCATTAAATTTTATCCTCGTGTATTAATAATGTAACATGCAAATTTTATTTGTGGTTGTAACAGCTAAATTATTTATAAGTTTAACATTATACTGTATGCGGAATATTTATTTATTCAAAAATTGCAACTTTCATTAATTTGTAAAACTTCCATGTTTTCGCGTAATCAGGTAACGATTATTATGTATGGTAGCGGATGTAATTCCAAAAAGTTTATAGATTTACAAAATCATCAAAATAAAGTAATTGCCATTTTACTAGTTATACAGCAGGATAACCTATATTTAAATTTTAACACAAGTTGGTTGCTGTGATTTAAATTATTTAAATTTGTTAGGGTTTGGAAAATAAAGCAAAAGCAGTTATTTAATTCTTATTAATTTTTTTTAAAGTTTGTACAGATCTGAAGAAGTTAAAAAAATTTCGTCAAACAAAAGCTTAAATAGTAATTTTTTAGAAGGTATTTTTACATTTTAATGTATTCGTACAAAACACAACACACTATTGAAATAAATCAAAGTAAAAATCTTACAAAAACTAGAATACTATGTATTTGGTGAACAATGAAGGAAAAAACTATAAAAAAGACAAAAACTTAATTGGTATCAGATCTTAAAAATATGGAATACAAAAAATTTAAAAAAATACTTTAACGAAAAATAAGTGGGGCTATGTGGGGTGGAAAACTAACCTTATATCTGTAAACGGTTTTGTGTCGTACGCAAATGTCTTTTTAATTGTTGGTTTGTAGAAAATAGTTTCCCACATATTTCGCAGAGAAACTGTTTTTCGTCGGTATGCATCGTTGTTATATGTTGTTTTAAATATCTTTTTTCCCTAGTTTTAAAGCTGCAAATATCGCAGGCAAAGGATTTTTGTGCGAAATGAATCTTTGAGTGCTGTTTGAGATAATCCTTCGTGGTACTTTTATAGTCACATATTTCACACGCAAAAGATTTTTCTGTTGTATGGCACCTTAAAACATGTCGTTTTAAAATTCTATTTGTAGTAAATGTCAATTTACAAAGATTACAACTAAACGGTTTTTCTCCAGAATGTTTCAATGCGTGTATCTTTACATAATATTTATGTAGACCTTTATAATCACATTTTTCACATGCGAAAAGTTTCAAACCATTGTGCGTCATTACATGTTTTTTTAAGGAATATTTTCGTACAAATCTAAATCCACAAATTTCACACACAAAGGGTTTTTCCCCTGTGTGGATCATTTCGTGCTGTATCATTGCACTTTTGTGAGAACATTTGAATTCACATATTTTACATTCAAAACGTTTTGGATACAATTGGCCTGGATGCTGTTCATGAGCTTCAAAGTACAGCCTTGAAGTCTCTTCCTCTTCGCCAGCATCCACCGTTGAAGTGACTTCATCTTCACAATCTTCTATCAAAGATAAACTTTCGTCTTTAATATCTATTGAATGATGTAATTCATCTAAATCCATATTCAGATATTCTTCTTCTTCCAGTGCTTCCAATTTAATTGGGTGATCAATATCTCTTGACTGCATTCTAATTTTAAGTACAATTAAATTTTTTTTACACTTTTTTCTATTTTGCAATTTCAAATTGAAATTAAACATTTTCAAGTTGGAATTAAACACTTTTACAATGAAGATTGTAAGGTTTACCTTCCATCATTAAATACAAATATGAACATCACTGACCATCTGTTAAAAAGGGGGATTGCAGACAGGAACAAAAAACCTCGACTTTCAGTTTTTACGTAAAATCGTTTCAATTTTAATTTAATATTTATCGAATTAAGTTATTTTATGGAAGTACCAAGAACGAAAGGTTAGGGGTTCAATGAGTTTACATATTTAGGTGAAGAAGTTTCCACGTCATTCACGAACCAGAGGTCAGAGCGGCCAGTAGGCCGCTTTTTAGATTTTTACCCGAGAAACCCTACATTCTTCGATCTGGTGTGCATTCCCTTTTTAGTGATCATTACATTGCGTATGACATTTTTTAGAACTGATCCAAAAATTAACAAGTTCAGATCAGATAGCATAGCCTGATTCAAAAATTAAAAAAATAGTAAAAATTTGAAATTCCTAAAATATAATATTAAGAAAATAGCAATCAAATAATTGGGAGCAATTGTTTTGATTCAAGCTTTATTCGGTGTAAACCAGTTTGGTACCATATTTTTTTGGCGTGAATACTTTGGTGCGATCCTTATTTTGTGCAACGGTTATCCATATATCGGTTATCAGGACCACTCTAACCACAGGGCTAAATGGGCTATAGCCCCGGAGCGCAAGCTTTTTGAGAGCGCCAATTTTTATTTTGATCTTTATCAGTCCTAAACGGATAAAAACTTATGTAGAATCTTCTTTTGGGACAGAGAAAATTAAATTATATTAGTATTTTATACCGGGTGTCCCGTGACCGTGGAGAATCTTTGAGGTGATGATTTTTTAATTTTTTACAAAATTTAATTTTTTTTACCTACACCTTGTTCGTTATTTTCAGAGTTTTTGTGAAAACAGTTGGTTTCCCAGAAAAAATTATTTCACCAAAGTTGTAGCCCGTTAAATTTCCTATCAGATTTAATGTCTCAGTTTTTTTCTAAGACGTTTCGTTTAAGAAATACCGAGTTTGCAAGAAAAGTAAAAAAAATAAAAGCTGAATTTTTTTAACATTTTTTTTCTTAATTTAATTTATAACTCGAAATCCGTTGATTCTAGACGATAAGAGGTTATAACCTAATATGTAGATAAGCAATTTATCTTTAAAAAAGTTTTAATGCATTAAGCCTAAAAAATCAATAATATCAAAGCTATGGCCGTTTTAAACCAGAAATTCAAAAAAAGAGAGGTGCCCCCAAGGGTTTGGACTAGGACAAAAATTTTATTTGAAAATTTATTTTAGAAAAGTGTCGTTTATCACCACTTTAAAGATTCTTTATGGTCAGGAAGACACCCCGTATATAGAGAATGACTAATTTAACAACTTTTGTTTTTTTGTTTACTCGAAAGTTTGTTTCTGTTTGTGTAACTTTTTTTATTTTTTTTTTTTTGAATTTAATGTTTTGTTTAGTGTAATAGTAATAAATTGACTTTTACTATTTTGTATTTGTGTGTTTTCTTATGAAGAGGAGCGCATTAATTTTAGCAGCTCAGGGGCGTCGTATATCTTAGGACGGCCCTGCAAACGGGCATTGACCTGCAGTAGGTAAACATCAGCAGGTGACAAAATATTTAAAAAACTGAAATTTTTGAACGGGGTGTAAATTTTAATAAAGAAATTACTAAAAAAATTAAAAACTTTGAAAAAAAAATCCACTAGAAAAATAGTTGAAAAAAATTAAATCTTTATAAGGTTGGTGCCTTACCCATCCATTTTCCCCACCCATTTTTACAACCTCTTCTTAATTTAGAATTACGTTCTGTTATTACCATATGATGTACCAAATTTTCACTTGGCATTCATGGTTCTACGAACACTTACATATTTATTCTAGTAAGTTGCTAACCTTGCTAGATTTTTATCTCATAGAACAAACTTGGGGGTTTTAGATCACAGCGATTGAACCGCGGTTTCGAGTTTTGTAGCACAAAAATGGAAAATTAGAAAATTTTAATTAATCATAAGCGGCCCCCCTTTGAAAATGTTTAATTCCAATTTGAGATTATTAAGTTATAGATTATCCTACTACTTACTTAATTACACTTAACTTCTTTTATAACAATAAACAAAACTTTCAGGAGCACTCTGATATAATAACCTATCATTAAAATATGCGAATGTCACTAATAATTAAGATTGAGTAATATTTAGATTATTTGTTAGATAGATGGCGCTATTTTAAGGGAGCGATGCCGCTATTTTAAGGGAGCGGCGGCTCATTTTAAGAACACCGAATTGATTTGTAATTAGTGAAAATAAACGCTCAAGGAAGATTTACGTGAAGATAATGCTAATTTGTTTTTAGAATATTTTGAAAATTTTTGCACCCTATACATATCATTTAGTTACTGCTGATTATTATTCTCACACGTACAAAACAAAGTATTCCATTGAGAATTATCAATCTAGCAGGGTTACCATGTAGAATTTGGTCTATCAATTAAGCTAAAATTTATAATATTTTTTCCCGTAAAAAATTCAAGAGAAAAAGAAAAAAAAACCCGTTTAGGCACGCCGCTGTCGAAAGTGTTGAGGGTCACTTTTCAATGTGACCAACAAACTATGCTTTGCATCACGAACATCGGAGTTGATGGTCTAAACAAAAACACGTTCCCGGTGATATCGATCCAGTTGCTGCCTACTCTTTTCAAGAAACCTCCGTGTTGAACCCTCGAAACAATCTTAACAGCGGTAAAAAAGTTACTTGCAAAATCAAAGATGAATAGATGGTGATTGGGATAACAGTAATTTTGATCAAGTTAAAATTCAAAAATATAATTTATTGTAATTGATGATGGATATCTTTTTCTTCTTTTTCTTTTACAGCCTTTTTTGTTCTAATATTGAACATAATCTTCTCCTACATTTTTCTACTCTTCGTTGTTACGCGCCGCTCGCATCCACACTGTTCCGGCTATCTTTCTTATGTCATCTGCTCATCTTTTGGGCAGTTGTCGACACTTTTTTTTACCGCTTCTGGGTCTCCAGTTTATGATTCTAGTCGACCATCTGCCGTCTTCTGTCCGTGATTCCCATTTTTTCACAGATCTATATCCGTGAAAAAGCGGGAAAAGAACGGGAGAGAACTTAAAGAATAGTCTTTAAGTTTTCTATCGCGTAGAGTTATGCCTAACATTCTTCTCTCTATTGTTCTTTGTGTCACTTCCAATCTACTTGCAGTCTTATGAGTAATTGTCATAGTCTCAACACCATAGGTCAAGACTAGTATGCATGAGTCATATATTTTTGCCTTTGGGTTTTTTTGGAACGCTTTTAGCATCAACACAAACGACAGTCTTTCAAATACTTGAATTTTTTTAATTGCTTGGTATCTCCTACAGGGATATTTTAAAATTTGTTATGTGTTTGTCGAAATACAAGTCCGAAGAGCGCTGAAGGCGTCCGGAGGGTCTGTTTTGACAACTCAACAACGGCCGATCATAAATCCATGTTAAAACCCATATTATCTAAAACATGTAAATTTTTGATTTTTAAATTTAATTTTTTGGAAACTTATGAACAATTCTCAAAAATTTTTGTTGCATTGTAATCAGAAAAGTGTTCTCTTTCCTATAGTTGCAGTTAAAATTTTAAAATTCGTGGTGTACTTAAACCTCTTACTCCCAATCTGCCATGGTATTAGTATTAACAACAAATTACAAAAATTGGTAAATCTAGATATCATATCAATAGATACATGTTAAATTTTTTTTGCAAATTTTGAAATAAGTTTTTAGTTATACGTTTAACTAAATTCTGAAATTTTTGGAAAAGATAAAAATTGTGATTTTCTTTGGAAATCGGTATCTGCATATAAAATATGGATCAAAGCTCAATAACGAAGCAATTGTCACACGACAAGATATAAAACATAATTTTAAAACTCTTGTCAGATAGAAATCTGAGAGAATTTTGATCTGCGAAACTTATGAATATAATCATTCTAAAAAATTCCAACTTAAGAAACATTTAAACAGGTATGCTTAAATTATGCCTGAAACAACTGGGAAGAAGCCCTTTGAATATGAAATTTGCACCTATAAAAGTTCGGCAAAACAATATTTAAAACCGCAATTAATGTTATTTTCTCCGCATCACCGAGGCGTTGTTTTTTGAGCGCAATCTCATAGGGTTGCAATGAGACTGGTCATCCGCTAGAGACGTCCT
The DNA here is from genome assembly GCA_911387805.1 of Cantharis rustica. Taxonomy (NCBI): domain Eukaryota; kingdom Metazoa; phylum Arthropoda; class Insecta; order Coleoptera; family Cantharidae; genus Cantharis; species Cantharis rustica. Next base: position 17,176,570 of record OU426883.1, read on the forward strand.
TGTCGTAGCCCAAGAGAGCACTACCACGTTCGCCTTTTGACCGCTGATAGGTAGGTAACCAACCATGTAATCCAGAGCTTTTTGTTGGGTTGATAATTAAAGCCTTAGATGCAATCATAAAAGAGAAAACTCGCATGCAGAAAGATGAACCTATGCGATTAGATGTTGACAATCAAGAGTGAAGTGCGTGAGCCCTCTGGTAAGCATGCAAAATATCATCTGCAACTCTCCCAGGACAGCCTCAGAACCATTGTAGGTTTTCTGACAAGGCCCTGCAAGCTAAACAAACACCTACACACAATGGGACTGGTTGAAAGCCAGATATGGCGTAGGTGCAATGAAGCAGATGAAACGATGGAGCATGTGTTTTGCAACTGCTCATTCTTTGAGCCGAAGTAAGGATCAGCGTTAGTATTAGTGGCACATTACTCTCTAAAATACTTGAGTTCGTTCTAAGTTGGGATGGATTGAGGAATAGGAGGGACGGCGGTGAACCGCTGCTGTAACAGGAGGTAGCATAATGAGCCTGATTTGTGGCCTAAGTGCGCTCGTACTTCGGTTTGAGAATCCAAACAGAATCCAGAATCCAGACTGCAATTAATGTCTCATACTGGGTAGAAACCTTTTTAATGTAAAATTTGTGAATATAAATTTTAACAAAAGAAAAGTTTGAAAATTCATGAAATGTGTCATACCGGCAAATATTATCGGCTTCAAAAGTCCACAAAAAGTCAATACGAAAAGGCACATACCAAATACAAATTCTTTAAGTGCAGAATTTGTGAAGATAAATCTGCAACCAAATAAACTTTTGCAAAGACATTTATAATGACTCATTCTGAGGAGAAACTCTTCTCCTGCAAAATTTGCTACTACCAAAGTTTTCTAAGACTAAGGAAGACCTAAGACCAGGGAAAAATCCTTTGCTTGTAGAATTTGTGGTGGCAAATATTCAACAAAAGCAATCTTAAAAAGACATTTAAAAAAACATTAGTAAAAGTGTAAAAAATTAAATTTTAGAAAACTGTCAGACAACCCTCACCACGAATTTCAAAATTTTAACTGCACTAGAAAGAGGAAAGAGGTCACTTTTCTAAGCATATTAAAACAAAAACTTTGTAAGATTAGGCATTAGTTTTCGAAAAAATCGAATTTAAAAATCAAAAATAGATAAAATACGTTTTAACATGAATTTACGATAGGCCGTGGTTGAGTTAGTGAAAAAACTAGACTCTCCGGATGCTTTTGGGGCCCTCCGAGCCTGTTTTTTTGACTAACACATAACAATTTTAAAAATATCCCTGTAGAATGACAGAACCCGCCAGCGATGAAACTCGAATCCATGGAACTCGAACTCGAAGACAGCGAACATTAAGAGTATATCACAGCACACGTACCGTCAACAGAAATAAGTGCAGGAAGCTTAACGTGCAAGTTACTGTCGTGCGACTCGTGGCATCGGGGTGTATCGTATTACAACTACCTGCTTTTAATAACCATAAAATGCCGTTTTCGGAAACTAATCCGTAATACGCAAATATTTTTGTTGCATTATACTCGGAAAATTGTCATCTTCCTTATAGTGCAGTTGAAATTTATGAATTCGTGGTGAGGGTTAACTGACAGTATCCAAATTTTGCAATGGATAATGTAAGTAATTGTATAATTAACATGTAATAAGAGGGCTGCATTTTATATTTCGAGATTTTTTTAAATATTCTTTATAAAGACTTTTTCATGCGTTGGAAACTTTTTCCACTTCGATTGAGGTACCTCCAACACATGTATTCTGAAAGCATCAACCGCTTCTAGAAGTGTAAAAAAACGTTGACCTCGCAATTTATTTCTGATGTTTGAGAGAAAATGAAGTCATTGGGTGCCAAATTAGGGGTATACGGAAGACATCAAATCGACGTGTTGAGTGCTCAAAAACTCACTTGTTTGTGCCGATGTGTGAGAACTTGCATTGTCGTGGTGAGAACCGTTTTCTACGGTTGGTTTTCCTTATTTCACTGAAGACTTCTGATAAACAAGTGAGTGTGTACCATTCAGAATTAACCGTTTTACGTTTTACCAATGGTACGGTAGCGACATATCCAGTGTTTCCGAAGAAACGGGCGACCATTGGCTTCGAAGTGCTTTGTGCGCGAACAACATTTGTTGGTTTGCCTCAACTTGAAAAACTCACGAAGTCGACTGATGTTTATTTTCGAACTCATACGGGTAGATTCACATTTTGTCACCTGTTACGATATATTTTAAAGTACCTCAATCGTTTTTTTTTTAGCATTTTTTTGAATTAATTGACACCAGCCCGGTTTGAGCGATTGTCAAATTATGTGGGAACGCAAACAATTTTTTGTTACCAGCAAAAATGTTCATTTAATATTGAATGTATGCTGGTTTCACTAATCCTCAAGGATGTCTTAATCGCACGATAAGTCATATGTTGATATTTCAGGATCAATTCACGCATATCTTTAATGTTTTCCGGAAAAACAACCGATTTTGGACGACCTTCAGAAAATTTGTCGTTGAGGAAGCTACGGCAACAATTAAATTCGGTGAAATTGATAAACACTGGTCCTTGATGGTATTTTATCGTCAAAAGTCGAATGACGTTCATCAATGCATTGTTGTTGAGTTAATCAACGTCGAAAGTTGGAATAAATAATCGCACGAAAATTTTAACCATTTAATTACATTTTCTGGCCGAAAAGAATTTTTTTAATTTACTGTAAACAATACAAATAATGTTCATACTTCAAAACTTTCTGAATACATATACTGTCAAAAATGTCAAGCTTTACAATAAAAACGTCAGTTGATAGGTGGGAGCACCAGAGATGTCTAATCCAGATCATTGACGGTCAAGTATCAACAATGCCAAGGTTATTTATCAATTGTTGCTGTTTATATACACAGCAAAAATTTCACCAGGTCGTGGACCTTTGTGCAAGTCAAATTCCAAATTATCTACTATTAAAACCACTTTCTAATTATTGTCAAACTGGTCCAAACAAAAATTTCATAATTTAGAGGAGTCTAGAAATATTCCTGGAATATAATTTTGGCATTGCTATTATTTCCTTAAATTTTCTCGAATTTAAAACAATAAATCTCTTTAGATCACATTATTTTACTCTGTTGATGAATAAGTCAAAAGTTTACTGGAATTAAATTTTATTTCAAACAGTTGCGATTAACAGAGGGCTAAATTTTCGTTTCACACCTCTTGCACAGTTGGCGGAAAGCGAACAGTTAAAAGCGAATACAGCAAAAAATGTTGCGTATAAAACAAAATAGGATAAATTTTAATTTGGAAAAAGTAGTTATTCAATTGTTTATTTTATTTATATATTTCACTGTATGCCGTACATCACTAAGTTTCCATAAACAAGGTCACTTTGAAATGATATTGATAAGGTTGTTCTGGAAAAGCTAATTATATTATAAATTGGTTTTTACACATCATATTCCATAAAGTAGAACTATTGAAAGTTACGAATACTTTCAAGAAATGTTCAGAATAATGGGTTTTACCAAAGAAATCCTTGTATCAAAACAAATTTGTTCAATTTTACTAGCTTGGAATGTTTAATGGGGATATAACGGAGTCAATAAATAAAAGCGTCAAATGTTAAGATTAGTATGCATTTGCAATGAAAATGCTGATGTTGATATGATTCGTATAACATGTTAACATGTGAATATTGCAGTTAGAAATTTCGTGATTTAAAAAATTGACTTGTAGTAGAGGTATAGTAACAGCGAGGTATAAATTATGATTTCGTGTATGACATACAAGTATGCTGTTAAAAACAGTTGATTTCTTAGCATTGAAGATCAGATCACGATTATAACACTGGCCGTGCACAAGAAATATCCGTTGGGACGCACGTACATTTTATACTTAACATGCGGATCTTGAACTATATGCCAGTGGCCTACGAAATACGCAGCTTTTACGAGTGGCGCATGCTAATAAATGCCTGCTACACCTTTACTATACACAATTTCACTTGTTGCGTTCTTCTCACAATATTTCAATTCTGTTTCGTATAAATTATTTTTCTCTATACCAATATATTTTGCCTACTTAAAAAAAATAATAATTAATATTTAAACTTAATTCAAAATATCATTTTCACCATGACGTTGAAAACCAACAGTTTTCGTTTTAGTTTATCAAGTGATGAAACTTTTGGTACAGAAGTTTGCATATTTTGGATAACTGACAAGGACAACATGACATCTGAGATAACCCAAAAAGTATCAAATTGGATTGAAGAGTTTTTGAAGTTCTCTACAACATACAGCGACGGAACTTTTAGTTAGACAAAGAGCGATGGAAAGGCAAACTCAACATAACATGAGTAGATAAATTAATGAACAAGGATAAAACATGTGGCAGATAGAAGATCTCAGTTGAAATAGAATTGGGCTGGATATATACAAACTACAATAAATACTACAATAGAAACTAAGATGCCCAAAAACGCGATGGAAGAATGAAATAAATAGGATGGCTGGTATTGGATGGATGGAGAACGTAACATGTTCTCAATAGTTCAAAAACTGCAAATTACAAGTTCAAATTGAACAAATTTTATAATCGACGAAACCTGAGAAATTTCAGAATCTTCTTTTTCTTCTTCTTCTTAATCTAGGACTACGTTCTATTTTTTTATCCATGTGATATACCAAATTTACACTTGGCATTCACTGTTCTTTGAGCACTTCCATATTTTCTGGTAAGATGCTAACCTTGCCAGATGTAGTTACATAAGAGTTACATAAAAATTATAAATACTAAAAACTCGAATAAAAATTTTCCCGCACAAACTTTCACTCAAAAGTTGGGTCATGATTTTAAATATCAAAAAACACGACATAATATTTAACTTTGATAGTTTTGGTGTCGGAAATGCCCAAAGAAAAATTTTAAAATAAATATATTTTGCAACTTTTCTTACGAATAAAAATTTTCGATTCAGGTCTCGCTTTGGAAATAAAGCAGTGTACAAAAATAATAATTCAATATTTTAATAAAATTTCAACTAAGTTCAAACTGAGAAAAGTACATTTACAGTTTTAATTTTCCATAAAGCACATAATACAAGCACATTTGCGATTTTCGAACTGTGGAAAAAAGTACATTGCGACTAAACCAATTTATATTTTGCATGAAAAAATTGATTTTTTTACTATTTTTTGATTTTTTATTATGAATCCGTATACCGGGTGACCGGCTAAGGAACCGAACATAGGTTAACATAATGATATTGATTTTTTTGGGATATTATTATAATTTGTCAAAGTATAACTTCTTGTTAAATATTTAGCTTATAAACAAAAACAATATCAAAACGTCAAACCCAGCGACCAAGACTGCTAATAATTTTTTAAAAGTTGTATTTCTTAATTTTACTATTGAGTTTTTAACAATAATTAAAGAATAAAATATCAAGTGTTTAGTATCTTTAGACGCAGAATAAAAATCTCTTTAATTCGATACGTTTTTTATTCTTATTTAGAATTTAGAAAAAATCAATTTTCCATGTTAATTCCCTATGTTTGGTTCCTTGGCCGGTCACCCGGTATAATACAGCGTTAAAGACCTAGAAGACCCATAGCTTCGTTTACCATCCTCTTTCATTCTTGTCTATTGCCTGCTTTTTCCTTCCAATTCGTCAGGTGCAGACGCTGTATGTCTTTGTTGACATCTCTTCTCCATTCGAGTACTGGTCTTACCCTTCTTCCTCGACCATCTATTTAGCTTTTCCACACTTTGGATGTCACTCTCGCTTTCCTCACTCGCGTTATATGCCCAAGCCATCCCAGTCTTTGTGCTCTCACTACCCCCACTATGTTAGGTTCTTCGTATAGTTTTCTTAATTCATCATTTGTTCGTCTTCTCCACCTCTCTGCCATTCTCACACCGGCAAAAGATCTTTCTTTTCCAGACTCCCAACATCATCTGATCTTGCTTTTTTAATGTCCACACCTCACACGCATATGTCACAGACGGTCTCACTATTGTCTTGTATATTTTGGTTTTCACTGGTCTTGACATAATTTTTTTGACAATATACTCTGTAGTGCTGCCACACTTTTATTTCCCGCGGTTATCCTGACTCTTATTTCCTCGCTACTACCTGGTTTCCTTGTTATCATTGTACTGAGGTATACAAATGACTGGACTTCTCTGATCTTTAGTGTTCTACTGTTTTTTGTTTCTATCTGTAGTATTCGATTCTCTTCGTACTTCAGGTCTTGCCATGTCATGTATTTGGTCTTCTCTTCGTTGATCTCGCGACCCATTCTTTTCGTCACCGCTGTCATTCTCTTAATGCACTGTTGTAGTTCTTGTTTTGATCTTGTTATCAGTGTCACATCATCTGCAAAAGCCAGGCATTGATGGTACTTACTGTAAATCGTTCCATTTCTGTTTATTCTGCTTTCTCGTATGATCTTCTCCAGTATACTATATTGAACATCATCCCTGTCTCAAACCACTCTCCACTTTGAATTTTCTCGATATCGCTCTTTTCACTCTTACTTTATTCTCTGTTTTTTCCAGTGTAATTTTTATTAGTCTGATCAGTTTGGGGTGTATGTTGAACTCTTCTAATATCTGATACAGCTCATCTCTCTTTATTCTGTCGTACGCCTGTTTAAAATTTATAAATGCTAGGTGTGTGGGTGTGTCTGTTTAATTATGAATACTTGGATATTACTGATCTAAACACATCTAAACTGAAACAACTGAAACTGGCACATCTAAATCTGCTCTGATACTTGTCGATTATTTTTTCAGCGTGTTCTTCGACTTTTTCTGTCATCCATGTTGCAAAGATTTTTCTATGCCACGCTCAATAGAGCAATTCCTGTATAGTTTGTATATTCTTTCTTGTCACCTTTCTTGTGAATCAGGCATATCAAAGCCTCGCTCCATGTTTTAGGCATTTTTTCTTCCTTAAATATTTGTACTATTAACTCTGTATCTGTTTGTAAAGTTCTTCACCTCATAGTGTGATCATTTCAGCCGTTATTCCATCCTCTCCAGTACATTTGTTGTTCTTTGGTTTTCCAACAATATCACTTATTTCTTGTATCTTTGGCTCTTCTACGCTTGAATTTTCTGTGTTATGCTTGATGTTATCTTCTCTCGTTCCTTCTTGGTTCCTATTGAGTAATTCTTCAAAATATTGTACCTATCTTGCCATGATCTCTCTTTCGTCACCTATCAAATTCCCATCTTTATCTTTACAGATTATTGTGGTCAATTGGTAGCCATTCTTCACTCTTTTCACCTCTTTTTGGTTTTAAACTTGTCTTCTATTTCTTCAAGCTTTGCAATCTTATACTTTTTCTTTTCTTCTCTCCACATTTTTTTGGATTTTCGTCTTTGCTTCTCGTACCTTTCTTTATGTTCTGTTGTTTGTTTTTGTATCATTTCTTTCGTACAGTCTTTTCTTTTGTGTATTTTTTTTCGCATTCTTCATCGTACCACTATTTTTTTCTTCCTTTTTTTATATCTCTTATCTCTTTCGCCGTCTGAAGTATTATTTCCTGTAAGTTTCTGGCCTTTTGTTCTATGAATTCATGCATTAGCTTAAATTCAAAAATTTTAATTTTAATCACAAGATTATAAGACAATTTGGTATTTCTGAAAAGAGTAAAAGTTTTAAAAACTATCAGCCATGAAATGAAATACATTTTCAACAATAAAATTCCAAAATACTAATTTGGTCTTTCTTCTTCTTTCTTGGTCAAATTGAATACTTCTGCAGCATAAGTGACTACTATTCTTACAAAGGTTTTGTATATTCTGATTTTCGTTCTTGTTGATATGCTCTTACTTTTCAATAATCTCTTGTTTGCATTGAATGTTCTTCATCTAGCCTGCAATCTCGCTCTTATTTCTGGCGATCTCTCGTTGTTCTTGTTCAGTTGAACCCCTAAATAATTGAATTTCTCTACTTCTTTGAACTTGTAAATTGAGATCTTTAGATCCTTCAAACTTCCGTCGCCATGTCTATCAAACCTCATGCATTTGGTCTTTTGTTCATTGATCTTCAACCCCATCTCCATCGCATTCTTCGCCATTTCATTGAAAATCTGTATCATTTTTTGCCTTGATCTCGATATAATAACAATATCAGCGGCATACGCTATTATTTGCTATTGCCATTTGCCAGATAGTGAGAACGATTACAGGTCTAAAAAAGATAGGCGAGAACGAGTACAGAATGAGAACAAATGATGAACTAACCGAAATACTGAGAAATGAAGACATTGTAAAATTTATAAAAGCGCAGCGAATCAGGTGGCTGGGCCATGTATCAATGAAAAAACCAGACAACATTTTAAGACAAATCCCGAAGTGGAGACCTGGTGAGACGAGAAAGAGAAGGAGAACAAAAGATAGATGGTTGGATAAGGTAATAGACAACCTTAAAAAAAATGGATGTGACAAATTGAAAGGAGAAATGCGGAAATAGAATAGTTTGGAGAGATATAGTAAACGAAGCCAAAACACACACAAAAATTTAGAAGATTGAAGAGGGGAAGATGGGGAATGGAGGAAGGAATGAATGAATACCTGATTATTATTATTATTATTACTAATTTGGCCTTTAGCCACAATTTATTCTTGAATAAGGCGAATGCAGTATTATAATTTTTATTCTTTGATTATTTAAAAAATATTTTAATTTTCTTAATAATAAAACTATTCCCGGATCAAATGCATTTGTTTTGTGTAAGATAGATTATTATGATATAAGATTAGAGGTTATTGGCCTAGTAGACTAACTTTCTGATAATGGGACTATTTCATGATGGAGATAAAGTTATAACACTCAATGCACAACTTTGGTTGTATAAAGGTTGTGTAAGCCTAATTAGGTAATGTTAATATTTCAAGAACCATTATAAAACTAAAATTGATCATTGGGCATTTTTGTTAGATTGTACTAGGTTTTAAAATTAATTTCACAGTTCAAGTAAAAATTGCAACAAAACTAATATAGTACTTAGATATTTTTATGATTAACAAATATTACTTATACCAGACAGTCTTAAGTTTATCTTAGAACCCTAGACAAAAATTAATTTGTGCTTTCCCAACATCTAAATGTTTTGAAGAAACTACAAATATTAATTGACCACAAGTCCTACTGCTTGAAACAATAGTTAGTTGTTAGCTAACAAGGTTAGCACCCAACTATATGACATACTATTCTAGTTCTGAGAGAACCAATAGTCCGGTTGGAAATAATAAGACAAAGTTTTAAATAAAAAGAAAGAAGAAGATTTTAAAAAATCCATAATTAATATTATAGTATTTTTGATATTTGTAAAAGTTATTATTTAAAATATTAATCTATTGTACTTTACTTTTGTACTTTTAACTAAACAAATTGCAGTAAAAAGCACTTTTTAACTAATATATTAAAATTACGAACCGCCCGTATTCAATGCAAATTACGAACGTGACACGTATTTAAAATTTTTATATTCGAATATGACCAAAATAATAATGACGTCTCTTTTGTTATTGTCATTTAACAACTGTGTATACGTATAACTTTTTTTTTATAATTTAACATACCCACTATGTTGGAAATGTTTTAATTTTATGAGCACTTAAAAATCTACAACAAAGTTAAAATTTTACATAAAAATTGTATAAAAAAAGCAATCCCAAAAATAAATTTTAACTTGGTTTTTAAGAAATTAAATTAAAAATTTATTTCATAGAATAAAAAAGCTTTCATGTCTCTAACTAATCATTTTCCACCCTACAGTTTTTAGACAAGAGTTCCTTCAAACGAGTTGCCCTTTTTTCGAGTTGGTTTTTACTGATTATCCAGTAACCATATGCACGTGTTCGTTACCTTTATTACACGCGTCATAGTTTAATTTTTCAATTTATTTTTTTCGGGGTAAATTATACGAAGTGTACATTGTTATATCGGAAAAAAATTGAAAATTAAAAAAAGGATTAGTAGAGAAAAAATATTGAAGAATATTGCATCTGTAAACTCCCCGACTCAAATTATAAACTCAAAATAATATTTATTTTTTCCGTCGGAAAAACTTATTTATCATGATTTAATTAGATATTCTAACCTAAAATCTAACCAAAATACGCTTTTAGGTTAGGTTATCTCAAAAAGTTTTGATTTTGATTACGAAATAAATTCCGTACTATTCACATTGAAAACTGTAGCAGGCATCAGCACTTAGTTAAATTTTACGTTTAATTAATTTCAGCAGTCTGAAATAAAATTGTAATAGCGCAATAAAGCGGACTGCAGGCCGCCTCTTAGAAATGAGATTATCATTAGAGAAAATGCAGAGTTTTGCAATGGGATCTTAAGAAAAATGAAACTGACCAATACACTGTTTAGTATAAAATGTAATCCCGAAATATCTCCAGATTTAATCTTAAAACTCAAGTGTGAGAAGCATAATCGACGTTTTAAACTTAGAGTATTTATTGATTAGTAGATCATGAAATTTCATACTGTAAAAACGATACGCATTGCAGTATCGTGAAGAACGAAGTCTAATTATGTGAGATAATACACGCTAACAACAAAATCAATTATTAGAAGAATGTAAGTGACCGCAGTGGGTGTAGCAATATCGGCATGGTAATGACAAGGTAGCGTACACATCGCCAGGTGTAATTTTATACAGAACCGTATCAATATTTTAATTCGATGGTACACATTCGCTCTATAGTTGTTTTCATTGTATAATTATTATTTACTGCAATATTTTGATCAAATTTTCAAATTTCTGACCCAACAAACATTTAAAAATATTTTTTTTATTTTGTATTTATACAAAATATGCTTTAAGTTTTTAGATATAAATTCTCAAATAACGGAGGTAATAAAATTTTATTACTACAATGCATTTGTCTACGTGTAAATTTTTTTGAATACGTCTCTGTTAGTAGCGAAGCCGTTATTATATCGGACAGGTAGTTATCTCACCTCGACTTGCGATTAGATTATTTTTTTATTATTTTTTACTTATGTTTATTGCCGGTATATCTTCGGTCTTCTGCAACATCAATAAAAATATAGAAATTGAATTATTATTGACAATAAAGTCACATAGCACCCATGCATGACCAGTTCTTCCATTTTCATCATTACTTATTATTATCGAGTACAGTATTAACATTATTTTCTTCAGTATTAATTTTTTTTTTAATATACAGTGTGTTTACATATATTTTGTAAGTAAATTTAAATTAAATAAATCGCTTAAGTCGCATGATCAATCTAAGGTAGATACTTCCTTCACAATACATCAAAATTAAAATTTAGTTATGCGATTACTTCAAATAACGGTTTTCATCGCCAAAAGGTAATTACTGAAAGATAATTTGAGCTTTTGCAAATTTTGGAGAGAAAAAGATATTACTTACTGACTAGCTATCAGAGAATTTACAGTTTAACGTGGAATCCGAACAACGGCATCCTACTGATAATTTGACAGAAACATTGCGGTTTAAAGTCTATAATACATTTTTCAATCTTATTAGATTTCATCAACAATCATAAACAATGAAAGGCAAATTTGACCAAAAAGTAAATTTTGCTCTAAATAAAATACAGTTCTTAGATCTCCACCTTTTCCTTTTTGCAGCTTTGTTATTGATTAGCAATAAAAGTGAGCAACTATTTAGGATTTCAATTATCACTATGTAACTTTTCTGAAAGACTTAATTAGATTTGAAATACAATCCCATACTTAATTCGTATAACTATTGACGACGCAAACAAATTTGTATTAAAATTAGTGGTTAGAATGTTATTATGTATCATTTTGGAAGGAACACAAGAAATTATTATTTTTTTAGTGCACCTTTCACTTCCAAAGACAGGTGGACAAAAATACAAATTTAATTTTAGTATAGAGAGAAAAAATTGTAGAGCAAATCTTATTTAGAACGGCTGGTGTTTTGCATATTGGGCAGCGGGCGAGAGCACTTTAAGTTTCTAGCCAGAGTTCAAATCTCAACCCTTACAAAAAAATCAAGAAGTTCAAACTCTGCCTAGCAACTCACGTCGCCCGATATGCCAAACTTCTTAAACCGGCTGTTCTTATAATTCTGTTCAGGGTAGATAAATAAATTATGTTATAAGTATTCGTGAAAATTAAAATATATTTACGAAATTACTACAGATGTTTGTAGTAATCAAATGTATTTTGTATAAAAGTAACCACATAACCTGACAGCCGGTCAGGCTAGATGGTTTAAATAATTTGATAATCCTAATCCTAGCTGCTTTGGTTTTGTGATTTCATCCAGACATTTAAAAAAAATGCATAATTAAAATTATTTAAATTATTTTAATTTCTTTTCAATTTTAAAGTATTTTTTTTAGTTTTACTTGTCAACAAGGTAAGCAATTTATCACATTTAATTTAACCCACGATTTTAACTTTTCCCTATGCAATACTGGAAAGAGAACAATTTTCTGAGCATATTAAAACAGAAATTTCGTAGGATTATCCATAAGTTTTCGCAAAAATGGCATTTTAAAATTTGCAATTCAAGGGAAACACAAAATGCGACATAGCGGATCAATTGCGCTTGCAGCCAATTTTGAATTAATATATGTATAAATACATCAGTATTTATAAATTATTTTAGATTTTGCAAATTTTAAAAAAGAAAGAACGCAAAACTCGTTTTTGGACGAATCTTTGCTTTGCCGTTGTTGTGTTTATTAAAACCCCGGCTCGGAGCGCACATCTGCGCGTTTGTTACAATAGGTAGCAAACGAATCAGATTTCAAGATAATTTACTTTTATCATTAAAAAGAAACAATGATTATGCATATGCTTTTGTCAAAAATGATTAAAATCTTCCTGCAAAAAACGTCCAACAACCATGACGTATTTTGATACATGAAGGTGGGAAAACGGAAAACGAGACTAAGTCGCCCAAAAGCTTAATTGGAAATTGAATCTCATAAAATCTTAAGTAGCATAGTGACTTTTTGGCGAACAAAATTTCCTAATTAAAGTAAGAAATCTTCCAAAAAGTATTTGATTTCCAAATTTTCGAGATCACCACAATTGAAAACTTACATTTAAGGGGGAAAACCAATCAAAAATTTGCAAAAATGGATTTTTTTTAGACAGTTATTTTAAGAAATGTTCTCAAAATTAAAACAAAATAGAAAATGAATCAAGTTGTAGCCTTGTTTTGTGAATCGACTATGTTATACTGCAGTTATATTATGTACATTGTATACTATAAAAGAAGATGTCACGACCTGATGCAGTGGCGCAGTCCGGATTTTGTTATGGGGGGGGGCTAAAAGATGCGAGCGAAGAAAGAATTTTTTGGAGAAAGGGGCGTGGTCATCTTATTTTCGAGTATAATTATTGTGTTACCACTGTTACCTACTGTTACCCTTGAAGTAAGAATTAAAGAACGGCATTTCCGAAGTAACTCAGGGCAAAATATATATCATTGAGTTTTGTTGTCAATCTTTTTATATACCTTCCCTTATTTTCAATAAATAGCAGTTATTAAGATAAAGAATTGAAACTGATTGCTAATTATCTATAGAGAAGTTATTTTGTATTTGAAATACCAGTAAACACTAAAAATCTGTTGACCACGCCCCTATCTGCGCCCCTCGTTTGCGCCGGACCACCCCTGTTAGCTCTTAAGTATAACAGAAACGGCATCTCAAAGTAGTGTTCATAGGCGACAATTTGGTAAATCCGCCCCTGGGGGCCTGAGGATGCCAGACCAAAATTAATTGGCTGATTAACTAACTACCAACAAGCAACAAGTAACTACACTAACTACAATCATATCGAACAGTCAAACACAATAATTTTTTTGTTTTAAAAAATTTTTTATTGCACCGGTAAAAAAGAGACTATGATCTTCAAAAAAAGTGTCTGAGGGGGAGGGGGATATAGCCCCCTAGCCCCCCCCTGGCTGCGCCACTAGCCTGATGCTTATGTGCGTCGACTGCGAGCAAAGTAAAAGCTGTATTCTGACTGTCTTCCCTCGGCAAACTACCGAGGTTTCTGCCAAGAAAACCCTTCTGAAGAAGAAGTGGTTACTACGCCCTTATGTAGGGCTAAGGACTCTGAGCGAGATATACTATACCAGACCAGTGCTAACCGCGAAGATCGTTTACGTATTGAGAAATTATGAGCATTTTTTGGGTTGTAAAGAAGTGCTTGATTGATGATTAAGGATGACTTCATTTAAAGTTTTTGTATATAAACAATTTATCATCTACAACCGAAACTTTAAACGCCTTTTTCTGCAACCTATATTTTTTAACTGCGTTTTGCGTAAATAAAAAAGATATAAATACATTAAATTCGTGTCACCTAGGTAGCATATATATTGTTCAGTAAACATTTTAAAAATTCAAAAACTATTCGTGGAATAGTTTTTTATAAAACAATTTAAATATTTACAAACCTCGACCATCCAGTGTTTTTCAGGCTAAAGTCTCATAAAATCTTAAATGGCATACTTACGTAACTTTTTTAATCAACACATAAGAAACCTTCGAAATAGTGATCATTTTCAAACTTTCAAATATTCGGAGCAAAAGAAAAAATTTAAAAATAGTCAAAAATTTATTCTTGAAAACCCATAAAATCTTAAAAAACATACTGGGAAAACATACCTTTTCCGATATCAATCAAGTTTTTTCATCCAAACACTGTTGGAAAAGTAATTGTTTTCCTACTTGAATTTTTCGAGTTTGTTTCAAAATTTGGGTTATTTTTAAGGACGATAACAATATTTTACCCGTTCTAGCATTTTATATCCTGAATTTTTAAATGTGGAGGAGGGAAAATGGCTAATAAATGGTTAATAAAAGCACAATCAAAAATTTACTTTTTGGAGACATCTTGAAATCTCAATCTTCAAGATTAAAAATAAAATCTCAAATGACATACTTATGCAACTTTTTTCTGCATCAACGAAATCTTCTCTTTTTCTTAATTTAGGACTACGTCCTGTTTTTTCCATGTGATATACTAAATTTACAGTTGGTATTCATGATTCTGTCAGCACTGACATATTTTCTAGTAGGGTGCTAACCGTGCTAGATTTTTATCCCATAAAACAAACTTGGGAGTTTTAGATCACAGCATCTCGCACTTCATATCTGGACAATTTAAGCCTTACACTACACTGGCTTCGAAATCTTCCAATCAAAATAGATAAGAAATTGTCGAAAAAAAAAATTTTATTTATTTTCAAATATTTGGGATCGAAAAGCAGCTAACAATCGGAAATTTACACTTTAAAGCTTCCTAGAACTTTAAACGGCGTAGTTGCGTGACTTTTCCTTGTGCCAATCAAGTTTTCACATCGAAATACAGAAGAAACCTTCGAAAAGACACTTTATTCCAATTTAAAAATATTTGGGGATATGTAGTAGCAATGTGGATGTACAATTGGAAATCCATAAAGTGATTAAAAGCATACTTACCTAACCTTGTCCTGCGCCAAGGTACTTTACGGAGATCGGCGGAAATTAAACCAAATCGCGTAAAACAATAATCAAAATTTCCACTTTGAAGCCTCGTAAATCTTTAATAGCATACTTACGTAACTTTTTGTAATTATTTAAATTTTTTTTTTTCACTTTTCGTCTGTTTTCTGTTTTGGTTAGCTAAAACCTTAAAAATAGTTTGAAATAACTATTGCGGAAGCGAAGTATACTTACCATCGAATAACTTATTAACTAAAGAAAATGCAAGAAAAATGTTTATTATGAACTTTATTTTAATCAAAATTTGAAATACAATGTCTTATAAAAATATTATAAAAATTTTGATTCTTTTGGATGAACGTAATACCTGTAACAGGTTGATTGATAATCAAGACAATAATTGCCAAAAGTTATTAAAAATGTAGAAAAAATAATAAGTAGTACAAGCGCACCAAAAAGTCTCTCTTATTGGCAGTGCACTCTTGAGCAAGACACAACTAAACTAAAATATTATTAAGTAAACTAAAGCCCAAATAATAAATTCACAACCAAAAATTAATTTTTATCAGATTACCCGTTTTATGCCACGTCTGAGTTGTTAAGTAACAAATTTGAAAACTGAAAAAATTTCCAAAAAAAAAAAAACAAAAATTTTTGAAATTTTAGAGATTTTTTTTAAATAACGTAGTAAATTGATGCGCATGTCTACTTTACAATAAGGTACTAATTTCTTCTTATCACAATCGGCAAATTTGATTACACTTCATTTCATTGGGTCAAAACAATGCTACTAAATTTAAAAAAGTATGAAACATAATCATTATAACTGAATTAACCACAACTTGGAAGTAAAACGCTTCGGTAAAAAATTATTAAAATGCCTACCGCCTACTTTAATATATAAATAAATATATTAAAATAAATTAAGAGTCGGCAAAGAACAAATTGATTAATGATTAAGGGTTCAATAGGTACTTAAAAACATGCAAATCAAACCAACTCTTAATACAGCATCAAACATGCATACACTTGATAGTTAAATCAGCTTACAATACCTACGATTATTATCTTGAGAAATCATTAACGAAAAGTGTAAATAAAATGTTACAATGCAATTAAAATAAATGTGCGCCAACAGCAGCCGTAAAATGTGTAAAACAAACGCGAAAAAAGTAACTCCTAAAGTAACTTTAAACACCCTGTATAAATTAGGAACTCATGTACACTCTCGTTAACGCAAATCTCAAAAAATGCAACTGCAAGTTAAAAAAATTTACGATGCAACGAAATATAATTATTCCGTCGCTAAGATTTCGGGAATAACTCCTTTCAAAATATAATCAAAATAAACGCGTCTATTTTATTGGTGTGTTTAATAAAATGATTTTTTGCAGTTACATTAAACGCAAAAACACGCAATTTATCTTTCGCATTACTGCTAATACCAGGTTAACAATGCACGAAAAGATAAAGAGGGTGTAACGCTACCAAAGTTATAAATAAAATTAAACTTCACGACCCTAAATGTTTATAATTTAATATTCGATGTTATTTTAATTATTCAAACTCTTAATTTTAATAACAAACGACGTTTGTTATTAACCAACTTAAAACAATACCGTGCAATAAATAGTTTAGATTATTAAATATTTAAAAAAATCGATAATCTAAATCTATTAAACTCCCTTCCATGCAAGTAGATAACTTAATGGTAAATTCGCCCCGACACTTATTATAGCGAACTACGGCCAAACTACTGCACTACATCCCGATATACTGTCGCCCTATTAAAAGTAGAGTAACCCCTTTTACTAGGTTTTAGAATTGCTAATTGCAGCAAACGGTGCAGCAAAAAAGCTATTACAATTTTAAGCAATTCAAATTCGGGCATTATGTTCTCAATTGTATATCTTGAAGACCTCCTACTTTTTAATTTATTAAAAAGAATAAAATAATGTCGTGTCCCGTTGTTTGCCCAAGCGGGTACACTTAATCAAAAAGTAAGCTCTTCAAAGCTATTAATTCAAACTTGGAAGTAAAAATCCCATGTTTTGGGATTACTTCCTTCTCGACGCTATTAAGCAGTAAGATGTTAAAATAAAAATATTTATCTATGTTCGCATTTCTATATAAGCAGATTGCTTATTTCTCACCCCCCCATTCAACGCCTAAAAAACGTTTACTATTTTACAATCAAAAACTCTTAATATAAGATAATGCCGATTATACTTGTCGGTTTCTTACTCCAAATATCCATTTTATGTACAAAATAACAATGTGTTATATCATTTCAAAAAAATCAATATAATATTATATGTCTGGATATATGTTTGTAAGTAAATTAGTAATTACAATCCGTAGTCGAAATTGTGTAATTTCCATAAGTATAACCATCAACTCAATATTATTCTTAAAAATGTAAATTTACCTAAACTGGAGGTGGTCCACGAATGTAACGTAATTGAGGGCTGAGCGACATCGAAAATGTATTCATGTTATCGCAGCAGTGAGGTTCTAGAAGGCAAGCGACACAAAGGAGCGTCACTATGGCAAGTTGAAAAGGTAAAGATGCACGTACGACACGTTTAAACCAGGATAAACCACCCGACTTATCCTCGGGATCACCCGGATCCGAAGCTACTACAGGAGCTGATTCGCTATAACAATAAAAAATTATTCTTACCTAATAGTTTTAACTACACAGTGTGATACATAAAAAGTAAAACAATACAACTGAAATATGTTCAAATGTCCAGTAAGTCCAAATTCTTGGACTTTTTTCAAAATACTTTAGAATTTCGTAAAAATCTTGAAAAATAAGTCTTTTGATTAGAGACAGGGAAAAAAAGAAAACGCTGATTGAAAGAAAAATTCCAAAATTTTTATAGAATCAAAAAAAACTACTTCGAGCTTTAAATGCGTTTTTCTCAAAATCACATTTCTTTAGCTAGTTACATGCAACAGACAGAACCAATACGCCGATTCAAGTAAAGCTCGCGGCTTTCGATTTTGCATAAAATTCTCTATCGCCCTACTAAAACCAAATGCATCCATAAAAATTTCTTTTTTTTATTGGTTCAAAGTAGAAAAATATTTAAAAATTCAAATTTTTCTGATGATTTCAGACTTGTGAACACTATTCTGATGACAACATTCTTAAATATAAAAGTTATGGGTTTTTTACTTTCGGATAAATACAAAGAGGGTTCAAAATAAAATTTAAATTATCTTTAAATTTTCTGAAATTTTTCCTTGTTGATTAAGTTAACAGTTCTTTTATTTTGAATATTTAAATTGGTTATTTCAAAAAACAATTTTTCCGAAACTAATCGGCAAATTTTAGTCTTTAGGAATAGTAAGTATACTATCAATAAAGTAATAACCCCCTAGATAAACTATTGAGTACGTAAGTACCCACATTAAATGCAATTACACTGAACAAGGTAGGAATTAAGTACTTTAATTGCGTTTTAAGTAAATGTAGATTTCCAACATAAAAACATACAATTTCTGATCTTGAAATTTTTCTAAAAGTTAAATTGATAATTTGTTCCTTTTTACACCAAATTATTCGATCACAAATTTTTTTAGTAGCTGTGTGGCATCGTCCTGCTGAAATATCCGTATCATCAATAATAGCAAAAAAAATGTCAATATGTCTCGATAACGCAATCCATTGACAGTAACAGCGCTTCCAGCCTCATTTTCAATAAAATACGGCCCAATCACTTCTCAACAATCACTTTTGGATTTTCTGAAGCCCAAACGCGGAAATTTTGCTTATTAACATAACCATTTAAATGAAAATGAGCTTCATCTTAAAAAATTATTTTTTCAGAAAAACCATCAGCGAATCGTCGGCTATTTCTTGTGGCTGTTGGCTGTGTCCAATTGATGAGAATGTCGTAGAATCGATAAATTTGGATCTTCCTCGACACTTTCAGTTACAGAAGCAATATTGTTAACCGAATGACCCGGATGAACACGTGGTATGTCATGTACCGAACCACTAGACTCAAATTTAACCACCAAATTTTTAATAGCGGTGTCAGAAAGACGATTGTAATGACTGAAAATATTCAAAATGTTGCGATATGTAGTTTTCACAGATCTACTACTTGAAATATGGAAAAAAAACAAATGATAAAAATGTCACTAGATCAAAAATCATCCATATTAAAGAACTAAGTCCTTGTTGAAAAAAATCGTTCTTTTTAGAGTTACGTCAATAAGCGACGTTTCGCGAATATTAATTCATCTTCTAGACGTCGGAGTTTCATAACAGGGTTGGAAAAACCATAGACTAAATTCAATTTAAATTAAAAAGTATTAAATTGAACAAGTTAATTACTTATAAAGTATAAGTAAAGCGATGACCTTCGCTAAAAGCTCAATAAAAATATTAAATGTTATTAATGTTTAATTTAAAATATTTCAGTACCATTCGATTTCGAGAAAGTCATTTGTTTACCAGTGGCCAGCAGGTTGACAGTGAAATTAATATTAAACAGGAAAAAAAATCTCAAAGAAGGCAATTCATAGCGCTAAAAGCCGATGAAAAAATTTAAAAGTCCAATTCTAAAAGTTTTCTCCGAGGAAAGATTTATATTGGATGCCCCTTTATTGCCTTGGATGTTTAGAAAAAAATTCAATAAAATTCTTTACCCTTTGGTTAAATATTCAGACTCGAAAGTCCTGGTCGGTTAGGTAGTGACGACGGCTTAACCGCTTTAATAGCTCGACGACTACAATTGATCGGGGTATTTTTTATTTAAGAGAAACAAATATAAAAGTGGAAAGAAAAAAGTGAATGAGTATAACGATGTGACTATGTATGCAATAATTGATGAAGTTCCGTTTTAAGTAAAAGCAAAAAGAAAACATCCTTGTACCCCTGCCGAGTTAAAAGATTAATCGGTCTCTTATCTTCCCGTGACCGAACATAACGACTGCCTTAATTAACAACAAATCGGTTCTTGCTTCTTAAACAAACGAGTTTACACCACGCCAAGAAACTTAAAATGAATAAATTGATATAGCAGATGTTGCAAAATTCTACGATTAATTTTCCAGAAGATTTATGTTAAGATACTAAATCAACTGCATGTTAAAATTCAAAACAAGTAGCCTAAACAAAATCTTGACTGAAAAAGTGAAAAATTTTACTCCAAAAAATGTAAATAACTGGTGATGGCAAAAATAAAGCTGTTAGGATTACGAAACCGTGATAAATACGTATCAAGATATAGTTCAACTTTTGAATAGAAAATCACGTTTGCGATTTTTCATTTTCCTACTCAAAGTAATGACTTCATTTTTCGTTGGACTTGTATCGATAAAAAAATCCACATTTGTTTGAGGTAAACATAAAAAAAAAAATACTTACCATGACGGAGCTACTGCACTAATTGCAGTACGAACGACAAGAGAGCGGCATTGTTTTTGAAGTGATCGTAGTTCATCTTCGGCTGCGGAGAAGCGTTCGCTCATGTCAACTCTTGCAAAACAGTCCGGTGCCATAATTGTCTCCAGCTGGCGCATAAGATGACGAATCGAAGCAAGTCTTCGTTCTCGTTCTCCTTGTTCATGTTCAGAACCTTCGTCGGAAATGCCGCTATCTGAGTAGGAGCTTTCGCTAAGTAATCCAGGCAGGTTAGAACCCTGTAACAAGTGAACAAAATATAGCGAGTCTGGGTTATCGACGTCTTCGACGCTCCGGATGAACCGCCCCAGTAATGAAAAGCGTCGTGCTGCATACAAAACAGATTTCGGATGGTCAAAGCAATCACCAACTTATACGTTGCAATAGCGTTGCTACAGCCGGTATACTCTTCTCTTAAATTACGAATTACAACCTTGATATAGGGTTACGATTCCAAATGTAAGCAATTAAATAATCACCCTTAAATTAAACTATCCAAAAGTACAACTTCCTAATTTGATCATACAATCGCGTACTTGTATATCGTCAGATACCGACCGAGTTGAAGTAGCGATATTAAATTTGTATTTTTACGCTGATTCCATCGAATATTTCAGCAACGTGACTAGAAATTTTGATAGTTGTACGATTAACGATCCGGAAGTGGCACCATTACCTCCGTAAAACTTATGCGGCATTACAGAAAACAGAATTGTGTGATTTTTTCACAAAATCCGTCCATTCAAAATTTCAGCGCGTTCAAATTTGATTTGATTTAATTAATTGAAAACAGGAAAAAACTTCAACCGCCTCGAGGGTTGAACCATTTAAATAAATTTTCTTACCTGATTTGTTTCCGAAAGTACTTTGGCAACTTCCCTTACGGAAGTGGCAAGGTGGTTAGATAGAACTCCATCACGAATTGCAGAATCTAAAATTTTCAAAGTTTCCTTATCTTCTTGCAAATCTCCATGGAGTTGATCCAAGCGACACTCTAAAGTTTGCCACGTTTGTAATAAACACTTCAACTGAATTAATCGTTCAGTGGCACTGAAAAAAGAATTTTTAATTAAATCGCTGCAGATAAAAATAAATCGGATGTTTCAATATCGAATTAAATAGGCGATAATATTATCGTATTATATGTAGTAAATACCACTGCGCGATATTACAACCCCGTATGTGACTATCCCCAGGCTCAACGAAAAATCAACATTTAACCAAGTAATGATTTCCTCCTATCGATGCATCTAGGCGATTCTAAATCAAATATAGCTTTTTATTGTGCGTACACACGTTCATTTTACTCAATCTTACTGAATTAACTATTAAAATAATTGCGTAGTTTAGAAAAATTTGCATGTAAGTACTACAGTGCTAAGCTAAAATCAAAACTTTAAACATATTTTTTAATCTTTAATTCGATCTTTTAATTTTTTTAAATTTTTTGCTCTCACTTCTTGTTATTTTTACTGTTATACATGACTGATGATCGAAAATAATCATGAAATAAAGGCCTTTATATTACGTTACAGAGTTTTTTATTTTAAGTATTTTTTATCATTTCTATAGCGTAATTTTTTCAGAATTCTATATTTCTTGTTTATTCAAGTATTCTTAGTTCAACCCTGTTAAATGTGAATTATTGTCATTTTAGTTTCTTTAAATATTATGTTTCTTCGCAGTATGTATTATTTACTTAACAGTTAAAATTTTATTATTTTAACATTTTGTTAAGTTTGATTATTATATGTACAGCATATACTACTAAATATCACAAAAATACTTAAAATTCTAAACTTTTTAAAGTTATTTTCTGGTATTTTCGTCATTCGTCGTTTCGTGCATGTTTTGGCTTCTTTCACTACTTTTCTTCCTGTCCTGTTTCTGCACTTCTTTCTCCATTATCTCACTCCCATGACTTCTAGATCTTCAACAACTCCATCAATCCATCTCGCTCTGATTCTTCCTTTATTTCTTGTTTCGCTTGGTTTCCAGTCCGTGATGAATCTCAGCACACTTTCAGGCTTCTTCCTCATAAGATGACCGGGCCAGGTGATTCTTTGCGCTTTTACACATCTCACTACATCATTTTTACCAATTTGTTTGTTCTTATATAATATTCATTTTCGTTTACTTTATTTAGACCCATGATTATCCTTATCATCTTTCTTTTTCTCTCTGTCAAGTTCATCACTTCTGATGCAGATGTTAACATCGGTCTAATAAAGATCTTATATATTCTCACTTTTGTTCCTACAGACCGTTGCTTTTTAGCATCTTCTTGTTTGAATATATTTGTTTGTATAATTAGGAGTATTTGTATTTTCTCTTTTATTTCTTCTACTCGGTCGTTTGTACTGTTTATCTGCATTTCCAAATACTTGAACCTTTGTACTTCTTCGAACACTCCCGTCTACTTTTAATTCCCTTTGGCTTCTTTCCGTCTTAGTGAACTTCGTGTATTTCGTTTATCTTCAGTCCCATCATTGTTGCTTGCTTTTCTATTTTTTTCAGTGATCTGGCAATAATCACCAGATCTTCTGCATATACAAGTAATTGACCTTCTTTTGTTCCTCCGCAGTCTGATTTTCTTATCACTTTCTCCATTGCAAGATTAAACAGGGTCGTCGACAGCGCATCACCCTGTCTCACTCCACCGTTAATTTCAAATTTATCGGTTTCTGATGTTCCTACCCTGACTATGGCGTTTGATCTTCTCATCATCACCTTTATCAATTGTGTTAGCTCCATCGGGATGTTCATTTCTTGCATAGCTTTGTATAGTTCTTCTCTTTTAATAGTATTGAAAGCCTGCTGAAAGTCTACAAACATCAGATGCAGCTCTATATTATATTCACGCGCCTTTTCCGTTATGTGCTTCATTATGTGTAGTGCATCTACCGTCGATCTGTCTTCTCTAAAACCATGCTAGTAATCGCCAATTACGCCTTCTGTTTCCTCCTTCAATCTACAGTACAGTCTCGGTAATCCGAACACACGCTAATCTGACCATCCAGTAATCCGAACAAGAAAAAAACTCGGTAGTTTGCACAAATAGTTAATAATCTGAACACAACTAATAAAATTTTCAGATTATAGAAAAATGTTTGGATGGTGGAAAAAAGGATAGGATGAAAAATAGTGTTTACAAGCTGAAGTAGAAGAGTAGATAAATGGAAGAAATCAGGAAAGAAATAATTTAACTGATCCAGAAATTAGTGAGCAATTTATTGAAGATCCGAACGTAGAAGATGATGAAGAAAGTGAAAAAAATGACAAAACACACAGAATACAGAAGCTGTCGATAGTTTTAACATTTATTTAAGATGGGCATGTGAAATTGATGTTCCATCTCATAAAATTTTATTGTTCCGGCAATTAAGAGAGGAAGCAATTTTTGTTTTTTAAATTTATCCAGTAATCCAAACTTCTCTGTAATCCGAATGAGGCCAGGTTTCTATTAGTTCGGATTGCCGAGACTGTACTGTATTATGTATGAGTGCCGACAATATTTTATATGTGACCTGTAAAAGCGCTATGCCCCTGCAATTTCTGCACTCTTCCAGATCTCCTTTCTTATATGTATTGGCACTATTTTACCAATTTTCCATTCTTCTGGGATTTCTTCGGTTCTTCATATCTCTAATATCAAGTCATATATTCTTTGCAGTACTTTCTCCAGCATTTCTTATCATTTCTCCGTGTATTTCATCATTACCTGGTGCTTTACCATTTTTTTAATTTCTTAATTAACGTCTTTACCTCAGAAAATGTTGGTTCTGTTACTTTTTTTTCATCCTCACTTTCTAGTACTGTTTTCTTAATCATCTCTTTTTCTGCACTTTAGTTTAGCAATATTTGATAATGATTTCTCATAGAAATATTACTATTGCCAATTCTATAACAATTTCCTACCTTACTTTTCAGTTCAAATAATTACTGGAATACTGGGTGGTAGTTTATACCCCCATACTCTTGGGTTTTAAAAGTCAAAGTATTCTGTACTTGATTTAGTAACAAATTTTGTTTTCCTTTCCTGTCTTGAATAAGTTGAGACGCTACGCCTATGGCAGATTTAGTTGAAAATCTTAGACGCTTACAGAAAGAAGAAAATACGGAGGTTCTTTGGGGAGAGTGTGTAACTTCTGGATTAAGATGACCTGAACATTTTCTTGAACCATCATCTCGCAAAGCGAGGAGTGTTGAAGTGCTTATTTTGATACTGCCGGACCCGTAGGTTAGAGGTACACACGTACAAGATATCTCTTTGTAAACTCGTATAGATATGAAGGTAAGTAGTTCTTCCTCACTTCTAATCTGTCAAGCTTTTATTTTGTGTAAGCAGTGAGTTAATCATTTTTATATGGTCACGTTGAAAAGTGACATTCCACATCCTTCGAAGACGCATCCGAACTTTTACGTGAGTGATTAAGTAACTTTGTTTGTTCTTTGATAACATCACAGCCGATAGCTGTTACCTGTGCGACCACGTTGCTTTCTATATACTTCTTTTCGATCTCTAGTATTTAGATAAATTAAGTATTGCTTTTTCTAAGGAGGTGGACTTGCTCGGGATTGTTTTTTTGAACCTCGTACTTCCTTCCGCTTAAAATCAGATAACTTTAAGACCAATTAGAGCCTTCTACAAAAAAGAGAAAAAAATTGTCTTTCCCCGCAAGACGAGAAACAATTTTTATCTCAATTCTATTAAATAAGAAGCTTCTTCTTTCTCTTCCTGCGTTATTTTTCATTTCCATCGCATTTTTAACAAAAAAAAAGAAAAGAAAAACATCACAAATTTTGAACCCAGAAATAATGGAATGAACTCGTAGGAGTCTGAAAAGTTTTATCGAGTAAAATTGCTATGCTTTTATGATAAATTTTAGAAGCTAAAGCAGTCGCAAAAACTTCCATCGCCGCTTTCTCAAAACCAACAGCTCGTACTACATTGAAAACAGATAGGTGTTCGCTTAATTCTAGTGGCCTTTCATTTTGTCTCAATTTTAAAGTTTTATGCATATAATTTTTTTTAAGTTTTTACATATAATGTAATTTTGCAACAAACTAATGTCTAAACTAAAAAAAGTACGTTATCACTAATATTTTAAATCAACAGCACGAGTAGTTATTTACTTCACACTTTTTTTCCTGTACTTAATTTAGAACTATGTCCTGTTTTTTAACCATGTGATGTACCAAATTTAATTTACACACATTCCAGTAGAATGCTAACCTTGCTAGATGCATAGGTGAGATTTAGGCTTTTGATCACAACAGTGTAGTCAGCGCGACCAAGCACTAAACCGCGGTCTCCCGCACCACAACATATCAATTTAAGCCTTATCTTTATGGTTACCATATGTATACTTACTTTAGTAGGGCAGTGCTGTTTTTTGGGGCGATGTCCTTTGTACTTTCTGACAGGGTAAAGTACACCCAAATGTACTGTTTTTTAATAAATAATAACAAATTTACAATTTCCTTATTCAGAAGACGGTCCTGCTCTGATAATTTAAAATTTGGGTATATAAATAAAACTGGGTTGGTATAATAGTATTTAATCTTAATATAATAATAAAATTATAATAGTGGTAGTAGTAACGAAAATACTAAACCAACCTAGATTATAATTTTTTAATTTAAATAGAAATTTAAACTTAAAGTGACACTTGTGCAGAAAATTATAAAATGGCTGCACAACGGAGAAAGTGTACTTTCAATGAAAATTTGCAGAAGGAATAATTTAAAATAATTTTTATATAAAAATAATAATAATAATCTTTTATTTGACTACTTATGGTCACCATTCACAACCATAGAATGGTGTGAGAGAGGGGGGATTTTTTTAAATAAATATCGTTTGCGCATGCGTGGCAGTACTTTCGTATTTGTATTTATTTTTCCGAAAATAATTATGGTAACCCTACTTATACTACACTGCTGGTACTCCACATTATTAGATTTATTTTTAAAATTAAATAAAAAGTATTTTAATATTACTTTGATGATGTTTGTTTTATTTAATTAATATTATTAGCTTATTGTTAGTATATATTTTTAGAAGTGAATTCGGCGAAAATTGAAAAAGTTCAAAAACTAATATTTTCAGTCAGTTTTTTCAAAATTTTGAAATTTGAATGTTAGACAAAATTATATTTTCAATAGGTTCTAAAAGATGTAGAATAAAATTTTAAAAAAATATAAAATATACATATACTAACGTAAGCAAGAAGCACTCCCCGTTTATTCGCCCGAGCGTTTCAAATTTGAATGACCGCCGTTAATGATAAGACTTGCGTGAAAACCGATTACGCATAGTTTTAGTAAAAATTCAATAAAAGCGCCGACACTTACCTTCTCAAAAAAAAATGACAACTTCATTCTAATTGTGATTTTTAAACGAAACGTGGGAAAAGTAGTTTTTCCTTACCGATAACATACATATCTATTTTTGCAGATCTGTACTTTCTTCGATAAATTAAATATGCAAACATTTTGAATAAAAAAATCATGTAAAAATAAAAATAATTACCTGCTGTGAATATCGTACCAAATTCGATACAATTCAGAAATATCGTTTTTGAGTGTGGTGGAGTTGTAATTTTTGTTTTCTATTACGAAGCGATGGACCGCAACATTTAAAGTTAGCAGCTTGGCTTTTCGTTCTTCCAAATTCACCAATCTCGTCTGAAAGAAAATAATTTATTAATAATGGTGAAGATTGCAGTGCATTTACTATTAATGGTTTACAACACTTGATTCCCATTAAACTTTATTTTCTCAACTTAAGGGCTCTAAAAGTAATTTCCAGACGGTATTAAGCACCAATTTTCAAAAATTTAATACTGATTTTAAACACAGACCTAGCAATAAATTATAAATTTGTGTTTTACCCAAAAAGAGAAAAGTGCAGCTTAATTAATATTTAATAAGAAGGGAGGACATAAAGTTTTCCCTCAAGAAGAGAAAGTAAGACCGTAAAGTGAACATAAAGTTGAGTAATTTATACACATACGGTGATCAATGTCAGGGAGCTACGAAATATGGATGACTAGAGGGTCAGTCTTATTATAAACGATATAATTCGCCATAGAATATCATGAGAAGGTCATCGATGTATATTTTGTCTTTATTAAATTTATTAAACTGCAGCAACCTGTAATTCCTTAAATTTTGCTATATGTACTATATTTTCTATTAACTAATAGAAAAAAATATTATGCTATGTTACTATGCTATGCTGTTGCTATGTTGCTATGTTACTTTTATAAATTAATATATCTCCATATATGTAAGTACACACTAAAATACAATAAATTACAGTTAATGTATGTACAGAAGTACTTCGTACAAATTTTTATATTTATTTTATTTTATACGAACGCCCAAGTTCTTTCAGACCTCCATTGTGCTTGACTAATCGGGTATTTGAATAAAAATCGCTGAAAATATCAAAAAGTATTTGTGATGTAAATTCAAAAAGTTTAAAATAAATGACTAAATTTAAGCATTAAAGAATAACGAATAAATACAGTTGAACTATAATTGTGTGACAGGCTGTACAGACTTCAAATCAATTGATTGGCCGTTGATTGTAAATTGAATTACAGGAGAATGCGTGTCTGTAGCGAGTTTATCAGAAGCATACCAATGTTTTGGAAACCCAAGTAATCCCCATTCGATTTCGTTGTACAATCTGTTCGTTAACCATATATGTTTGACATTTACAGTACATCACAAAATTTAAATGTGCTGGTAGTTCAAATGGTTTAATAATTTCATTTGCAAACAAAATTTTCAAATCAAAAAACAAGAATAATAAAAATAATAAATAATCGTTAGATTGGGATGTTCTGTCTATATTTTTTTCATAAAGATAAAAATATTCCATAAAGAAATAGTTAAGATATTGTGCACACACACAGAATATTGATTAACCTAAAAAAAAAAACTGGAACACTTTATGAGAAATAAGTGTAGTTGGAAAAAGTTTTCTTGTTTCAAGATCTCCAAGAAGGCACCCATATGATGTGCGATCGATATCGACTGTCATAGAATAGTAGCATTTGTACCCTGTTTTTGGACACCTTGAGATTAAGACTTGGACGTGGTTGCGACGAAAACGTGATGGAGACCTAAATTGAGAATCCCGTCACGTACTAAGCTGGCTGTAGCGCGACACGGGTACGCTTTTATCGTCATTTCAAACTCGGAAAATATCACACACCGCCAGTTTTTAGGTCGGCTACCGTAAAATTTTTGAGTAGGCATACAAAAATTACTGCAACATAAACGATAACTTTTAAATTTTTTCCCGAAATATAACGCAACCAAATATTAAAAGTTTATCAAAATTTAATACCCCCAACCAAGTTTTTAAAATGTTGCACTTTGTAAATTGAATACCTACAGAGTCATCTACCAAGAAATTGTAGAATCACTACCATTACAGTAACCTGTAACAACTAACCAACGGTTCGGCACTACGCTTAAATCTTTAATTTTGAACTACAGATACTTGGTGGCGCTCTATTCGCCTGTTCAATATCAACATTGACTAGTAAAAATTTACCATCTTTTTCCATTTGATCGTTCACGTGCTTCCCGTTTACGTGTACTTGGCAATATTATAAATTTACTCTAGAGCGCCCAACCGTCAAATTTAACAAGTAGGGCTAATAAAAAGGCAAAGTATTCTTATCATTTGCTATCAGTCTACGTCTCGTCGCTACAGTCTCAACGTACGCCACATTCTTCTTTTACAATAATTAAATCAATTTTACAATAATTAAATGACGTGAATATACGCACTAGAGAAAAAAAATGAGCGAAGGTGGGAATAGAACTGTGGACCCACTGGTTCCTCGTGCCTGTGCTACGAAACTATTTACTAATTGTTTCACATCTTGTCTTCAAACTCCCTTGACTATATTTCAAAGTCGATTTTCTCGAAAATTTCTGGTCATCTGACCCTACTGCTTTGAGGAGTTCTTATTGGAGGTCTAAACTTTCAGTACAATAAGTGGCAAAAATTACAAAAATGCGGAGGTCATATAATTCCCTTGTGAGTCGTCTCATTACTAGAGGATTCACTCCACTCCAAGAGGTGATCCTGAAGTCGGTGTTTGTATCGTTCACTTTGCTTACTTATTTCTTCTTGAATAGTTGGTACTTTTAGTTGTTCGTGTATGACGTTGTTAGGATAGTATGTTGGAAGATTTGCCATGACTTTAAGTACTTTATTCTGAAATAATTGAATTTTTGTTATATTTGTCGCACTTGCAGCTCCCCAAAGATGTAACCCATACGTCCAAACTGGTTTCAAAATTATTTTGTATATCAGGATTTTATTTTGTAAAGATAATTCCGACTTCCTTCCGATTCACCAATACAATTGTTTCAGTTTTAGGTTTAGTTGTTTTCTCTTACTTTGAATGTGCTGCGACCAGGTAAGTTTACGGTCCAGGTGGATGCCCAAGTACTTGACCTCCTCCGTCTGTGGAATTTTTTGGTTACCAAATGTGACAGGTGGGCAGATTTTTCTTCTTAGTGTGAAGGTTATATGTGCCGACTTTGATTCGTTGACTTTTACTCTCCATAAAGCCAACCATGTACAGATTTTGTTAATGTGACTCTATAGGATTTGTGAAGCTACCTCAGCCACCTGACGTGATGCCATTACAGCTGTATCGTCTGCAAATGTTGCTAAAGTGGTCCTGTTATCAGTGGCATATCAGCTGTGAAAATCAGTTATAGTATCGGTCCAAGAACACTTCCCTGGGGCACTCCATAGTTTATTTTATGTAGTTTTGATGTACAATCTTGTTGTTTTACGAAGTAGTATCTCTCTATTAAATATGATTGGAGTATTATGAAATAAGTGTGTGGTAAGCTTCTTTTAATCTTATACAAGAGGCCTTCGTGCCAGACTCTGTCGAACGCTTGTGAGATGTCCAAGAACACCGCGAAGCAATAGTTTTTCAATTCCAAATCAGATCTTATTTTGGTTGCAATTCTATGTACTTGTTCGACAGTGGAGTGCCTTTGTCTGAAGCCGAACTGGTGTTTTGGTATGATTCCATTTCTGTCTAGTATGGGGCGGTGTGTGATCTGAAGACAAATCCAATAAAGATTCAATGGAGAAATAGTTCGGAGAAACTCCCTTCGTTAAGCAAAAGTCGAGCAAATCTGGAGTTTTGTTGTAGTCTGATGGCCAGTAAGTTGGTTATGGTCATGGTATAGCTGTCTACTTCTTGGGTTTATCAGTCTTGAGCCCCAGTTCGTGTGTTTCGCGTTGAAGTCACCTCCTACTATAAAGCGCTGACCGAGGGTTTCAAAAAAAATTTTTTGCTGGCACTCAATTATGATTACTGTGAATACACTGCTATGATCTCAAGTCCAATACATTTGCTCCCTCCTTCCCTTTGATATTTGACAATTTGTGTTAATATTTAATTTCCAGCGTGATCATTAGACATATATTTTTGTTTCTAGAGAAAGCAAAACTTATTTCAACTTCGGTAGACTAGTCGTCCATAAGCAACTAGATTTTTACACTTTTTCTTTGAAAACTGCATCGTAATTAAATCTAATTAATATTTTATTTAATATTATTTTATAATTTAAAATACAATTAATCTTTTGTTCTTTTTTTAAATATATTAACGTTTTTAATTTCTCACGCGAAGTTCTATTCAAGGTTTTTATTTACCACTTATTTTTCGATTTAGTTAATTAAAAATATCATTTTTGTCTGGTGGCAAAAAGTACCATGGCTGGCAACGATTATGAGAAACTAAAATGTACTTTTTACTATTGGTTAAATTTGGATGTTGAGTGAATATTTCTCAATAAATTATCTTAGCCACCATGTTTGTTTTTTTTTCGAACTCGGTTCATATTTTTGCGCTTTTTATGATTTATCAATTTAACGAGACAGCGATTTTTTTACCTTTTTTTTATTTCGAATCATGTGGATTCTAAACCATCGCAATGTAATACACTTTATTTTGCGAAGGTTTTCACTTGGTAGTTTCTGGTTTGCCATTGTGAAGAACAGCCAAAACAAAGTTCTTACTTCACCGGAATTCGAACCAAGCTGCTAACCGTCTCTCTACTTTATTACACAAGTTCTGAATCCATTTTGGTTACTCTATTTTTTTCACTACAGAACGATTCTAAGTATCTATAATAGGGGGAAGGAAGGACTACTAGAAATGTTAAAGTGTTCAAAGAGTTAAAATCAAGTTGGTAATAATCTCTTTATTCTCTCAGAGATCTTGGTGTAAATTGGATCGTCCGAAAACTGATCAACTTCTATAAAAGTTTTTCTTTTGAACACAATTACAGAGAACCAAAGGTATTTTGGTCATCCTGTAGAAGACCCAGAAGTTGGAGAAAAATTATATTCCAATTTAATAAAATCGATCATAAAACATGCATATAATCCTTTAGCCTTTAAAGCCTGAGTTTCCCAGAACCAAGTGCAAAAGAAATATTCTGACTATGGTAGATAACCGGCCACTTTACACCATAAATTGAAATCGTAAAGTAGTATAAAAAACTTTATTCTCCGAAATCTTGTTAGGCTGGTTAATTTTGAAAGCAGAAATTTTGGGTTCGCATCGCGAATAGAACTGATAAAACATCAAGGTCAAAACAAAAAAACTGAAAAGCAGAAACATCAAAAAAATGAACTCGTTTAATTAAAACTGATTAGTAAATATTTCTCGCAATTTATTATCAATTACGTAATTTAGAAAATAGAAGTGTGTAGGTTGGAGTATCTTTGCTGCAACTTTAATTAATAGTAAGAGTTTCGAGCCAAAAAATTGAAGGTAAGCAAGCAATAACCACAAAGAAAAATTTATAGAAGTCGGCCAAACATATTTTTAATTAAGTCGAATCTCAAGAAAACATATTATTCCCAGCGTCGTATTTACAGTCGACGGCGACGTCTGTAACATTAATTAATTACGGCAGTCCTACCACTCCAAAAATTAAATTTTGAGCATTTAACGTTTTTATTTTTAATTTATATTTAACGTGGGTTAAAAATTTGCCATTGAATTTAAAATTGAAAAAAAATATTTAAAAATATTTCATTAGTCGATGATTTAATGTATTATACAACAATAGCAGTTCACAGTAGCGGCGCAAAATATTTTTTGCAGAACAGCATGGACCAGTAAAAAAAATATATGAAATTTTTTTTAAAAAGGGGATGTGGCCAATTAATTTTTAATCTGCTTGCACAATTTAATGTAAAAAGTCTTTCATTTCCTTCTTAAAAAGAAACGCAAAA
The DNA here is from genome assembly GCA_911387805.1 of Cantharis rustica. Classification (NCBI taxonomy): domain Eukaryota; kingdom Metazoa; phylum Arthropoda; class Insecta; order Coleoptera; family Cantharidae; genus Cantharis; species Cantharis rustica. The sequence continues at coordinate 17,209,823 of OU426883.1, forward strand.
AAATTACCTTGAGGCTAATTGTAACAAAAAGCATGCCATGAATAATTTGGCAGCACATGGGAGTCGAACTCCCCGTGGATCCGATTATTCGTACAATTAAATTAAATATAATAATTATTTATTGAATAAAAACTATTAAAAAAATTGAGTTCTTTTTCTTTATTTCGGAGACGTTCGCGATTATTTTAAAGCAGACTGATCGTAAATCTTGATTAAAGTAATCAAACAACATTCTCGTGGTGCACCTCATTTGAAATTCGACGAGCTCAATATATTTCAATTTTTAACTTACCGAATAAAATTCTATCGATTTGCGGATATCATCCATGGAATTGATGACAGCTTCAAATGGAGCTGGTTCGGTGTAATCTTCGAGTGCGTTCTTCAACAATAAAATTTCCTTCTGCAAGTTTCGGTACTCCTGCATTTTGTTTGATTTTTCTTTTAGACGTTTCCACTGCAGCAGGAGATCTGCAAGAAAAAATAAAATTTATTAAAAAGTTCCGGATTGTCATTAATGAAGCATTACTACTCAAGTATGGAACATGTTTGAAAATTCGCAACCCATATCCAAATGAATTAGCTACCTAAAGTTATAAAAGTAACACAGTAATTCACTTCTGACCTTGAAAAATAAATATCTAATTGTAATTTCTACGCTTTCGTCATAATGACGCCGATATATTTTTGTAAATTATAATTATACAAAGCATGACAGATTGCAAATATTTTCGATATTTCATTAATAATTAAATTTAGCACAAAACCGCGTACGAACGTTCGTACAGATGTATAAGTTTTAATAGAACTAACTTGCAATAAAAAATATGGTGTGAAAGTTGATTACATTAAAGATTTCTCTGCTCTAAATCTCTTATCAATTATAACATCGCCTTTTTTTAAAATTATTATTATTATTATTAAAACGTTTTCTTACTCGCACACGCCACGAAAGACTGCGCACATCTACATCTACATGCTTGCCATGCTTCTTCAAATTAAATTTTCGATTAGGAAGAAATTATTGCAACTCTTGGGAAAGCGTAGGCAAACTAGAATTATTTAAAACTCCCACGAAAAAGTTAAATAGTTGAATTCTTTACGTTATTTTTATACCCGCCAACGTAGTCAGGCGGATAAGTCCTAGACTCTTGAGTAGTCAAAGTTGCTCACTCTAGCAATGTGAGTCGACCGTGCCTTCCCACCTTTAATGTCAAGGCCACCTGACATAACCTTACATTTTCACTTGTCAAATATTTAAGCTAATTATAGCAGCTTAATAAAAAACAGCTTCCTAGCATACAATGTGCTAGGGATATTCCTTCGCAATCCTCTTATTCATTTGCTTGATTCGTCAGTGTTTTCATTTACCTAAGTCGCTTATTCTCTTCTATTTTGCATTTATTATTTCTTTCTCGAGTAACTTTGTTTCTTAAAAAATAGCAAAAGCTACTATTGATATCCTAGCATATCTTTTTTAGTTATGTTGTTGTAGCGATCTGAACGACGTCTACGTTTCAGCTTTTCCGTAAATTTAATGATGCTCATCTATTTCAGGTCTATCTACGAGGTCTCCTCCTGGATTTTCTAATCATATGTGTGGTTCAAAAAGCCTTTTTGTCTGCTTCGATCTAAATTCTTCTGAGGAAGTCCTCATATTTTTTTGACATATGGAGTTTTGACCATTTGCAGGTGATCTCTTTGGTTTTCTTCTTCGACTTTTAAGTTTATCTTCCGTTTGTTAGCTGCTCTTTTTTGATAAAATGTGGATTGACCCATAAGCTATCACAAAATTCCTTGATGTAATTATAGCTTAGTACATACAAAAATGAATTCGTTCGGACCGCTCTATCTCCTAATCTCAACATTTTCGCTTGGATTTTTCCGACGTTGACATTGTAGACTTTGCTTCGTGCTACAAATCCGAGAGCTAGCGATAAATTTTATTTCTTTGTAATTTCTGTTGCTCGGAGTGTCTCTCTACGTAAGCGCCTAGTGACCACTTCGTTTTCAGAAGGGTTCTCTTGGCAAATACCTCGGTAGTTTGCCAACTTAGATTGAAAATTAAATCGATGATTTAAGCTTTGTAACGTTCAAAAGTACGTTTTATTGTGACGCACCCGGTATAGGGTGTTGAGCAGCAGAACGCAGAATTGAAAAGGACTTGCTTAAAAAAATGCAAGAAAGTGTGTCGTATTAGGTTGATGATGAACTTCTTTTTCAAAAGAAGAAAGAGAAATTATAAATTTGCAAATTTTGATTAGAGTATACTCGATAACGCACGTTGGCGCGGTTTAATTTTTGTGCAGTGACATCGCGTTTAGCAGTCCACATGGAAATGAAAACCAGTAGCTGGTATAGTGCACATAATTAAATGATTACATCAAGTATGCAGTACTGATGACGACTAATGAGTCAGAAACACATTGTGTGATGGCTAGACGGTCGAAAAAGCAGGCAATGTGTCTACCGCTCTTACCTTAATTATGTTGGTTTCTTAGTTTTTTAAAGAGAAATTAATTGTGAATGATTGCTGCAGCACAGATTAATAAGATGAGTTTGTTTTTTTGCCTTATTACTCGATTTTTTTGCTGTGTTTGCGAATTATTTTGGTAATTTATAATACACAAATTTGATGCGTATAAATTTTCTTAATTTTTTTAAGATTTTTTAAGATTATTAATAATCATACGTGGTATCAATCGCATTTGGTAATTTGTTCGAAGAAATTACCGGCGTTTGTCATCCACTTATTGTTTCGTAAGCCGCTTCCCATCTGAGGTTTTCTTTCGATTTCTTGGTTTTTTTTGTATGGCTGCAGGTTTGAGAATAGGAGAACTTTTTTCTTTTCGGAACAAAATAAAGCTTTCTTCTGCGCGTTATTGGCTCCACGACGCCCACATTTTGACATCTGCATCAATCTTTTCTGCTAAGTGAACTGGCCTCTTGCAGTCGCACTAACTCTTTTAAACGAGCTCACCTTAGTTCGCTCTCCGACTGTTTGGATAGCTGTCCAGTGCACTTAAGAGGCAAAGGTGCTAGCCTTCAAAGCTACAGCCTTATACCAGCAGTGTGGTATAAGGCTTAAATCGACATGCTACGGAGCAGGAGACCACGGTTCCATGCTTGGCCACGCCAACTGCATTGCTGTGATCTAAAGCCCGAGTTTGATCTAAGGACCATGCATCTGGCAAGGTTAGAACCCTACCAGAATATTAATGCAAGTGCTCACAGACCATGACTGCTAAATGTAAAAACATGATGCCTTAATGGTAAAAAACAGAACAAAAGTTCTAAAATAAGTTAAAGAAGTGGAAGAGAAATCGATTGGGAAAAAATAAAGAAATCGGTACGAGTATTGAACTCATGACGATTACGATGCATTGCCAGGAGTGCCCAGCGCTAAATACTACTCCATTACGTATTTTGATAGTATGTTCAACTTTACGATTTCAAAATTTCTGTCAGTCGCGCCCTGACTATATTACATTCGACCATCGTTAAATTTCATGTTTCATTTTGTTTCCAGGCGTATAAATAACAAAAACAAACGGTAATCCAATCACCTCAATAGACAGCTGATGGCAGTGTCCCTATAATTTACATAGTACTGTTTTGCCCGTATAAATAATCATAATTTCTGAAACTTTTTCAAATTGAAGAAAATTGAATTTTTTTAATCCGAATAAAAGATTGGGACAGTGTTTCACAGGATGAAGGAGAAATAGCCTGGAAATAGCCTTTTGAATTCCTCCCGCGGATAACTTTTAGACAATAAATATATGTTCTCCTGGACTTTTTTTTTGTAGAAAACTTAAATCTATATCTTTACATCCATTTAGACTTTTCAGAAATTTCAATATAGAGTAGCGCCTTATCTGTTCTTTATGTGATAGAAATTTTGATCTGTCTGTAGTCTACAGCACAATCAGCCTGCGCTAGTCAAAATCCAATCATTGCATAAATATCAGGGGTTCTGATTTATTATTTCATCAGAGCGGTAGGAAAACTGCATCTTAAGTGTGGCTTCTGGTGGATGCATTCAACCAAAATCTAATGGTCAGGTTATGGTCACGTGTTCTATCCCAAGAATTGAACTTTTTCCTATTGACCATTGGAAAGAGGACAATTTTGTGAGTTTATTAACATAAAAATTTTTTTGGGTTATGCAATAGTTGTCGAAATAACGGCATTTTAAAATTACGAAAAGCAGGCAAATGTAATATGATATACCCGATGTGTGACGGTCGGTCTCACGTTGAAGTGCGGTCTCGTCGGTGACGGTCTCATTTTGTTGACGGTACGTGTGCTTTGATATAGTCTAAATGTTGGTTGTCAGTCGATGTCGACACCCGAACGAGTTCTATGGCTTCGAGTTCCACCCTTGGCGAGTTCTGTCATTTTTCAGGGATATTTTTAATTTTTTTTGCCTTACACAAAATCGGCTAATCATGCAGCCGTGTTAAAGTGTATCTAAAATACATGTAAATTTAAATTTTTCAAATTCGATTTTTTCGAGAACTAATTTATAACCCAACAAAATTTTTGTTCTGATATGCTTAGAAAAGTGTCCTTTCACGTATTTTCAATAGGAAAAAGTTAAAATCGTGGGATAGAACACGTGACAGTTCCCAATGGTCATATTCATGACCAAAAGATGTGTGCCCGTTAAATTTTAGTTCAATTGGATTTTTTCTTTCATATTAGTTTCAAAATTACTTTCGTGCAGGTAGTAGATAAACCGCATAGATTTCGTACCAAAGAGTTTAGGTGCTATTCCCAGTTGTTGCCAAAATATATGTGCCGTTAAGCAGTAGGCTTTGATAACATTTAATAATAATAGATTACTAGATAACTATACTAACTTACGATAGTAAAATGATCTGCTTATCGTAAACTGTGTTAAATCTTTATAATAAATAATTAATACCGCGCTAGTAAAAGATTATCAAGATGAATTTTTTTACCAAAATGATGCTATTAATGAGTTTATCTTTAATTACAACTAAAATTCAAGAATTTTGGTTATCACAACTAGGTACGAAAAAATTTTCTCGTTAGCATAAACTTTGAATTAAATAAAGTTGAAATTTTATTGAAGTAAACCCTGAGCATTTGCAGGTATCAATTCAAAATTCATACTAGCGAGAAACCATTTTAACACGGTTATGATAACGCTAGCGAGATACAGCATAGAGCCTAATATTTATATGTTATAATTAAGTAATATATTTTATTAATCCCTAAGCGTCAAAATTTGAATCTCTAAATTCAAAATTTCGGCAATTAACTTAAAATGTTAATTGCAGCTATAATTAATAATATTTCATATAAAAAGCTGCTTACATGAAGTTACTTAGAAAGTTACGAAGGATTCTATTAACTTTTATATCCTTCAGGTTTTCTAATGAAAAATTAGATATTTATCTTTTTATAGTAGACCAACAAATTAAATTTCCACTATAGATAATGAAGATTAATGATGGTATATTAATTTAAATATTGTAGTGTTGCTGTGACTTTTAATAATCGCTTATTTCAATAAAGTAATAATCGCATTACACAAAATAAATACAAAGAAAAAATGGCACGTCGGTTTCAAAGCCGAAAAAAAAACTGTACGTTATAGGCGAGACAAAAATATTTATGACTGTAAAAAATGTTACAAACGAACTCAATTTCCAGTACAACATTGTTAGAATTTCAAGTGGGTTTCTGTAGCCCAATAATGAACACTTTAAATAGAAATGTGCGCCAAAGGGCTGAGTGTATCCATTTTATATTGTCAGCAATGGACAGGCAGGAAGTCATTTTTTTCCATTTAAGAGCTGGACCTTTATGAGGAACCAACAAAAAATTGAAATTTTGCACGAAGATACCTTAATACCAGGAAAATGGACCCTTCCTTCTCAAAGTTAAAACTTAGTATTGATTTTTGAGAAGTACAAAATATATAAAAAACTAAAGGATTCTAAATAAATGGAACACCTACCTGATGTTTTTTCTTTATCCAATTTTGACAGCAAATATTCTTCAGGTGATTTTTCGATTAAGCTAAGGCAGTACAGATGGCGATCACACGTAGCAATTATATCACTCTGGAAAAAAATTAAATAGAATATCAGCATATTTTATATACAAATATATTTTGAATAAATTTTATTGGTTAAAAATAAATCAACTCCTCATATTCACTCAATTGCTGTTTGGAACAAAATTTAGTAGTGAAGACAAATTCTTCTGGAAGGTGTTATTTAAAAAGGCTATAGTTTTCTCATCCAAAACAAATTGGATGACGTAAGGTCAAGGTAAGGTTATGTCAAAAATTTAGGCTAATAGAGTTAAAAATGCATAAAAATCCAAAACGATTCCTGTTTATAGCAAAAACATGTTAAATACAATAACAGCTTTTATGAAGATTAATAAACGAAAATGAAAAATATCTTCAATTTCGAAAATTTTTCAAATTTTTGGCCACCTACTTTTTGATAAACTATGTCAAGGGTCCAATAAGCAACAATTTTGATGTTTCCATTTTAGAAGGGAAAACAGTATAGCGAAAAAAAAACTTTCATCCCTTGTCGTTCTTGTTTGATGAACAAGATCATATTATGACTTTTATGTGACATCAAATTTATTCCCGGATCTCATCGGATCTTTTTCGTAGCTGAACGTTGAGTTATCCAAAAAGACAATATTCATTCGATATCCTTACAATCTCTTTATTTCAACAATTTTTTCCACCCCTATAATCAATATCGCTTAATGAGCAAGAACTGTGCAGAGGCGTAACGATGCTTATGTTGCCAAGTGTTCATTGCCCCCCCCCCCCCCGCCCAACCCTCCATTTTACAATTCAGAACTAGCTCAATGTAGATTAATTTAAATCAATCAACCAAATCATTCCGGAATTTTTCAAAATAAGCAGAAAGTAGGTACTTACTTCCGTTTTAGTTATGTGTTCTGTAAGATTTCCCGAAAATATTTGACTAAATATTTTGGCCATTTGTAATAATTCGTCTCGCGAGGCTTTCAATAGATGGCGTATATCTTCACTATCGCTCTCGGATTCTAATACTGGAAATGTTGTTAATACTTTTCGTTTAAAAGGGGGTGAAAATTCAGGATTTGTAGATTGTGCAGACCAATCGGATTGACTGTCCAAAAAGTTTCGGTAATCTTCACCAAATTCCAGAAGTCTGCGAGCAGCATCGGAATCTTGTGCTTCACTATATGCTTCAGAAAGATATTTTTCCTAAAAAAGTTAAAAATGTAAGTCAAAAATGTACAGGTATTTAAAATAAAGAAATTACCTGGTAACTATCCCAAGCTTGTTCGGATAGTGAGCTAGATTGCTCTTCTGCATTGTGAATACTACTTTTACTTGGACTGTTGTCTCTGATATCTTGTGACAGGTATGTGGTAGCTTCTCCAATTTTAAATATGGGTATCCTAAAAACAAAGCAATAATTAGGTAAAATTCTGATAATTTAGCATTTTAAAGATAAAATATGGCGAAACAAAATAGCAGTACCAAATTTAGAAAATCAAAAGGGGTAGAAAATATTGCAAGTTTACTTAAAATTGTAATATGACACCGATAAATAAATTTTGTTTTCTTTTTCGTATTACATTTCCGTTCGATTTATTTCCCCCTAAATCCAGGCATAAAAATAGGAAGTCGATAATCGGCATAATAAAAAAAAATTTTAAGTTGGGTTAACTTCTGCAAGCAATTCAAATGAAATTTGTTTGACAAACCGTCAAAATATTTGTGATTGATCGATCACCAAGCCGAGGGAACCGTTTTGTTGCTCACATTAAATTTTGGTACAAATTTGGATATTAAAAATTAATGTTTTTAAATGGAGTAAACAATTTGTAAAGCAGTAAAACTGCCATCTGGCAAAAACATAAAATCTTAAAATAGTGCACCCTACAGGTTAAGACAAAGAGATTTCTGATTATTTTTAGGTTAAAAGTTAACGGTTGTTTAAATAAAATAACAAAGTTTATTAGCGTATTACAATGTTTCAACAATACCCATCCATGGCTTCCAGCAATGGGTAATTGAATCATTGTAGTTTATTAACATTAATTTAAATAAACCGAACCGACCTGAAAAAACATAATAAAGATTAATTAAGGCTTAACAAAGTTAGTTTTAAATAATAGTTAACAAAATTTCACCAGCACACGCTAGATGGCAAAAAAAATTGCAGACAGACACAAATGACTTTCACATATTAAATTTTTACCATTAAATGAGCACTTATAAGAAAATCATGACATAAATCAATAGAATACATTGAAAATGCAAATCATTCCAAGTTAAAATTTCAAGTAGGTATACAAGAGTAAAAGTACTTGAAACCTTGAACCTCTCCTTGTAAAGCTCTTTCTTTTTTGATTTACAACCCATAAATACCGAAGTTAACTGGCAAGGTTTGGCGCATTCAAAAACCAAGTAATTTATGTCTCAAGTTATTCAATTTTCAATTCAAAAAAAAAACTTGTCTCAACTTCTTTATCAATCTCGAAGTGTGGGTGTTCCATAATTAATTAGCTGTCGGGTGCATCATTAATGTTTATTTATTTATTTCCAAGTTAATAATGACGTTTTTACTAAATATGGCCATAATGTTCGCCGTATAGGCAAATGTGGGATTCAAACCCACAACTACTACATCTTCCGCTTATTTTGCCGCTAGAATTAATTGTTACGTAATTCCGTAATTTACGTAATACGTTAAGATACCGTAAGACGGGGTGAAATTAACAAAAAAAAATTAAGTAGAAAATGATTCCGCAAAATAATTGACGGGTCGGTTAACCCAGCTATATTCTCGGATAAGAAATTATATTAGCAGGGGAAAAAATAAACGTTGAATTAGTTGTATTATTACATGTTATGAAAATAAGAAAGAAGTACCAAGGAGCTGTAGGCAAAATAACGGGATCCGTAGTTTAAACGTAACAGATTAAAGACGATAATAATATTATTCAATTAGCTATAGATTGATATCATACATCTTTGTAATTTGATTCGAATCGAGTTTTAGCAAATTAACTTAATCGATTTTTATTAAGCCCAGCCATATCAAATTTGCACTTGCGTAACAATTATCTTTCTTTTGGAGTAGTTGGTATAACTGTCGTTTTAATTAAGATTCAGATTTTGATAGATTTTTTCGCCATAGGTTTACAAAAATTTAGGTTGATAGAATAAATCAAAAAATTCAAAGAAGCGATTTTGATTCTTCAGTTAGCCTAATACCGGACAGATAAATTAGCGTAAAATTATATATCTTTCGGTATTATGTATCTCAAGCTCACCTACATAATTTTTTAATATACCCTAAATTACCTTTTTGCTAAAATAAAATAATTTCAAACGCGGGTATTCCCCGACTATGATTACATTTTTATAAGTTGGTATTAAGAACTCTCTTAAATTGAATTATTTTAAAAGTAAATTAATTCATACTTTCCTTCTTAATTGGTTGTATTGCCATTTCAAGATTAATCAATCATTCAGGTGTTACCGCAAGATATAATCTTTGTTAATAGATGATAATAATAATTATAATGCAACACTGCAATATTTATAAAGTTTTTCGAGTTAGCGTCAAATTAAACTTCCAAACAAAGGTGGTAACGTGGTTGATATTAAAGGTTGCCAACTTGGACATAAATATAACTTCCGTAGTTATAAATATAACTTAGACTTGACTTTCTTCCACTATAATTTACTATTTAAACTTTGAAGAGATTATCCTAATTAAACCGCAGTGGCGCATCCAATGTAAGGGCAAGACTGTGAGCTCATTCCTTGATGTATTTTTAAATATTTCCTAAAAGTGTTTGCTCGCTATTCGAGGTGTGCTTGACCTTGAAATTTTTCAAAAAATTGACTCGAGGCAGCTTTTTAAAAAAAGGTCCGAAAGGAAGTGCTCACGCGAGCTACACTTGCATGTTAACTAGCACATATATTTTTTGAGTTTTATAATTTTAATTAAGAGTGACCTAACTGAATTACTCTTTTGTTATTATAATTAAGTGACAGCAAAATTATTATTTTTAATATCATTGAAGAGTTATTTTGAAAACTACAAGTTAATAATACACACACGGTTCGTCGCGTTGAAGATACAATGACTTGTGGTTTAAATTTAGACATGGAAGGAACTCAATTATGTAATTATTTAAAATTGGCGACAATTTTCAAAATAACAAATTAACAAATTGAGAAAAACAGGGCAAGAAATTATATGCAAAATGAAGTTGCTGCAAATTATTTTCCAATTAAACCGGATAGTTTAGTTGGCTTTCATGGCTTATAAAAAAATAAAAAGTTAAATGAAAGTGGTTTAAATTGTCAAAAAAAAAAAAAATTAACTGTACATTCGTTAAAGTTTCCGATTATTTCGTTATGTTTTGACAAGATCATATGTCAATTTTACAGTTGGGTTTACATAACGAATAATTTATCTCGACAGTTCAATCAAATGCTAAAAATGTGGTTCATAAACCACTGAGATTTATTTGATTTCAAGTGCAAATTCCACTTCAAAAGTGGGCTACAGCTGAATGATACAGGCACAGCAGCTACGACGAATCACTCAAATGTCAATAACTATTACAAAAGTCAATTTTAATTTTGGTGACCTTCTTGGTGTGCAGTACTGATGTGCTAGCGCCCACACTGCGTTAATTTCTTCGTATTGTTCGTTGCCGAACGTAGCGAACTCCTGACCCATTCCCACTTTTGCATAGAGGACCCACTGTTTAACGTGAGATCCGTTGAAATGGAGTCGTTGGTTTTTGGGTTTGCCATTGCCCTTTGGGAAAATAGTTAGATGAAATTACTTTAGCCGGTTGATTTTGGCAATCGGCAAAACCAAACCTTATTAGATCATCACGTATTGCTAATTATAAAATAAATTTATGGGAAAGTCATGGCCTCGGTCAGGTTAATTTCCAATGCCCAAACGAAAGGGCAAATTTAAAATTTTGTCAAAAATCCATAAAATTGCATTCGCTATGGTCAACACTTTTTTGCGATGGCTCAAAAACTACCCTACAGAGACGGGGAAATCTGAATGAATATTTTTATCAAATCGGAATCAATACGCAAAATCTAAATTTGAAACGAGTTCATCGAAATTTTCGACCAAAATTAAAATAAAAATGAAATTAAAATCGAATATTCTTCCTGCGTTTTTTCTGAACATTTCAAAGAAATTAAAATCTGAATATAAAAATTAAAAACAAAAATTAGCACTTAAATTAGATTTCCGAAGATTGGCACATTTGAATAATAATTATTTAGGCTAATTAATTTTAATCAAGTTTTTTAATATCCTGTAAGTAATTATTTAAACAGAAAGTTTAGCAAATAAACCAAAATTCAATTTAGTTGAAAACTTAGCATTGCTAAGATATTTATTTAATCAAGTAATTATTCGATGATGGTTAAAATTAAGCTCGATAATTATTTATGTAAACTTTAATTAGCGTAATTAGAATCTAAAAATAAATTTTTATTTAAAACTACGCAAATTAATATATTTTATTTATTAATTGGATAATCCAATGACAAGGCAATGAATAGCTTTATGCGAAATTATATCACGTGGAATTCAAACCACGGTATAAAAAAAATTTACCTAATCCGGATTCAATATCAAAAAACTAGATTGGGAGCTGATTCATGTTATCCGCAACTGTAAGGTAATTATAATCTGGTTAAATTAACATAGTACTTATAATTTCCGTATCTAGATGGCGAGTACCGTGGGTAACAGTTATTTATATATTTCAACATAAATAATAGGTACGAGACATGGAATCTTTGCTTTTCTTTTAATTAATCCATTCAAGTGACAGTTTGACTTCTAAAATAAAACAATCGAAATAGCACGTACTTTACAATATCTTCAATAGGCATATCTGTGTGGTGCTATTTACGTTTTAGAATACGTGGGTTGGTAATTAATTTTTCAATCGCGCCTTTAACGCAGTTAAAAATATATGTTTAGTATTATTTTTCTACCAGCAAGTCATCCGGTCTTTCAGTCGCAATGATTTAATTTGATGATTTTGGTTTTATTAATTGTCAAATGTTATTTACCATTTTGTAACAGAAATAACGGGTCTACAAAATGCAAAAACCATAAAATACAAACTGCATTTGTCTTGTTGTTAATTTTCAAATTAAGTTTCCCAGAATATTATATTTTGTTCGGTATGGTAGTATTTTTATAATTTTACTCGAAAACTGTGTACTTTATGTAAAAATTAATAAATGTGAATTTATTAAGAATTAAATTGGCTATTAATGGCATATATTTTTATTGAAATCGGTTAAGAAATAAACAAGTTATAGGCGGTCAAAAGGTCGTTAGAGCGCACTGTCATCTCTAAGGACCTGGAATTGGTAATATATTTCTAATCTATTTTGTTTTACTTAACCTAAAATTTCATTTATTTGGTAAGCGCAACATTTATTTTAAAGTTTGGTTAATTTCTTGATTTTCTTTAATTTTAAATTTTTTCAATTTTGTTTGGTATATTTGCTCTCAATTTTTACTGTTATACATGACTGAGAATCGTAATAATCGTGAAATAGGGGCCTTTGTATTATGTTACAGAGTTTTTTATTTTATTTTATAGTCGTAAGTGAAACTTACCCCCAGACTAAAGGGGGTATTCCATAGTAAAGGATTATCTTAAATAAAAAAATATTATAAGATAATAATAAAAATAATAAATAATTTCGGTAGGAGTTGGTTTTGCAACAACTTGCAGATTCCTATTTCAAGTGTGTTGAGGAAGTCTTAATGTTATATTTAAAATAATATGACGTAATAAGTAATTTTAATATCAACAAGATGGTGTTCCTACGGGCGTTTGATTTAGTGTGAGTTAAAATTTAATTACATACGCAACACTAAAATTAAATCGCTCTCAAACGCCATTAAAATATCTCCAGTTATCCACAATACATTTTAAGTAACGCTAAATTAGCATTGAAAAATTGGACCAATTCCAGTTCAGAACTGAATTCTGGGTCAATTTTTTTAAAATATTTTTTATACCAGTAACTGTCACAATAAATTTTATAATTTGTTGCTTAGCGTGCAAATCAGTTTTTTTGATGATTACCTAATCATTGAACAAAAAAATTATAATTAATTTTGCTGAACTTAATTATTATGTTTGGTCATTCACTGATATAGTAATTATTACTAGTCAGATTCACTTTTGTATAAAATTATGCCATAAATTTTACAACTTTTAACGCATAATTACAGTAACTTTGTAATTAGTTTTAATGCCGGATTCACACATTGTATTCGCCATTTTGCTTTAGACGTCCATAAATCTATGTGAAAACCTTGCCTTTTGTTGTATTTTATTTGTGTTCATCGGTTTTATCAACCGGAAGAGAAAATAATTTTAACATGAAAACAGAAACCTTGACTAATTTACTAATGTAATGTAAATATGTCAATTTTATGTTACGATTAACAATACAGCAACAAATATATTACATATATTGATATGCAAAGTATAACTTTCAAGCTCACTTGGCAAGGTCGCTAACTTATTTCTAATTTTCTTTAACCCAGCTCATCTTTTATTTTTTGTGCTGTTTTCAAGATCAACTACTTTTCAACGATTAATCATCACCACTCACTATGTTTTACATTTCAACATTCGATATGTATAGGTTGGTACAATAAAAACTTTTTCTGAAGCTTTAGGACAAAAGAATGGATTCGTAGATTTCTCAGACTAAAGTAGTTTTCCAATCCGACTTAATTTGCAATTGTAATTTATTTTTTGTTATTGCAATTTCTTAATTAATATTATAATTTTGTCGAGTTGCAAAATAAAAACAAATTTAAGCATCATAAAAATGTTGCATTTTGTACCAAAAGCCATTAAGAATTATGTAACGATGACTGCCGCCAATAATATAATTTTATATTCGTGAATTATGCAAAAACCTAATCAATACGTAATTAATACTTCATTCTACCAATTGCGAAGCTGCTGCAAACCCTGCAGATTCGTTTTATTTTGGCGATGACTAATGGGGGCGTACCGGGAGATACTTTGATTCTTTTCAAGGACGAGAAGGGAAGCTTTCAATTTTGGTCAACACCTGCCATGTCTGTTCGTGCTCGTGTGTTAAGCCCAGGTGCCTGAATTCTATTTAACTTCCAAAAACTGTCCATAATTTAGTTCCTCCAAAAAAGCACGATACAATCGTGCTTCAAGTTGATTTACGTATCAAAAAACACAAATTATAACTTACTCTGACAGCATTTTATTTGAAATAAGTCATCTTGAACAGTTGGTCCCTCACGAAGATGTTAAATTGAAATTTACCGCTACTTTGCAATTTATTAAAAATTATTTTCAATTTATCAGTAAATATTTTTTAGCGTTTGGCCTACCGAGAAAAATAACTGGTAAAATTAAATTTTTAATGATATTGCCGTGGGGCAAGTTTAATTTTCTCTTCGTGTATGAAGTTTCGCCACATTTCAAATTGGTACAAACACTTACCCTTTGGTATATCCGTCTTCGTTACTTTCGGCATCACTGGTGTTAGATAAGGTGCTTAAACTTTGCTGGCCATTATATACAGTGGAAGGGTCGCTGGCAGTGTGCCTCTCAATATTGACTATTTTATAACTTGATCCCGAAAATGATCCAGATTTGATTAAAGTTCCAACACGTTCCCGCGAATTTTCTACTGGGTTGAGTGGGTCGTTCGAGCTTCTTCTTCGGCTCTGTAAAATTTTGGCACTCATACAATGTGGCATAAATCTTAATTTCTAAAATAATTAAATCTCTAATAATAGTGTGAACTTACGTTACTTTTTTTTCTGAACTTTAAACGCCTACGGCGTACGGGCGTACTGTTATGCTCTACTAATGTGGTTCCGCCTTCTTCCATTGTGGATGAGGTAGAATTTTGATATACACTAACGCTATTCGAACTTGCGGCAAAACTTTTTGAATATTTTGGGCTCAAAGACAACTGATGAAGTGCCGACTCAGATATCGAAAAATTTTCGCTTTTGCTGCCCCTGTAAATAAATCAATATGTTACAATTAAATAATACTTCTATTACTATTTAAACTCATTTACAAACTCATAAATAAATTATTAAATAAACATACATGGGTACCAGATAATTATGTATGTATCCGCGAAAAGTCGATCCTGTTACTTTAATAATATTTTAAATTTGTGCCAGTACAAACCAATTTTAATTACATTGTTAATGTAATAAAAACTAACGGAATTGTGATTAATTACTAATATTTGATAATTACCACCTACAAAACATACTCAGACCAAAAAATAATTATGGTTTTGTAACCCATTCATTCAAGTTTGGTATTTGAATAGAAATTTTAGCCACGAAGTTGAACTCCCACAATTGCTCTATTTAAAAAAAAAAGACAGTTGGCGTTTAATTGAACCTTTAATATACAAATGGTCAAAGTAAAGCTAGCAGCTGCAGTAATCAAGTTATTAGGTAATACAGGGTGAGTAACGTAACTGCAATATAGTCGGTAATTTCTATATCATTCACTATACATTTTTCATTCGTTCACAAAAATTGCAAAACGGGATTTTTTATTTTTGGTTGTCTTCATTTTTGAAAAATTGAGTAATCCATTGCAAAAATAATGTATAAACGCAGTTTCACTAGGTAGTTAAATTAACATAGCAATTTTGAACTTCCGTCCACCTTCCGCCGAAACACGTGGTAAACAATTTCAATCCTCTACGGATACAGGTAAGCACGTGCAGGTTTTCAACTCAATATTCAAGAACTTATTTTCTTTGTTTTCCTCTAGTAATTATGGGTTTCAGTTAAATACCTGACAACTTAAGTGATTCAAATTAAGAAACTATTCGGTTTTTAAAACGTTAATTTACATAAAACACCTTTGTGGTAAAATAATGCATGGTTGCCACATTTACACTGTTTTTAAAAAGCAATTTCTGACAACCCTGTAGGTTCGGTTACATAATCAAAAAAAATTGGTTTAATACATAGTATTTAAGATACCGCTATTGGAAAATCAAACACTTGAAGTGAGAAACGGTTGTCCTCCACCTTAACTTCATCAAGCCTCGTGTAAACACATTTGAACATCCATTTCAAATGTTGACTTTCCAGATAAGTAGTAATCCAATAATTTTAGTTGAATTTACGTGTTTGCTTAACGGTGGCAGACAATCTCGCAAGCTTTACACACGGATACTTGATTTAAAACACGGTCATTATTACTAATACGTCGGATGGACGCAATCATAGCTTACACGCTCAAACAATTTGTGCAAATTGCTTTGAATCAGTAAATTTGTGGAAACAAATCGTATTGCATTTTTCGTGTAATACACGAGATTCGTAATAACAATTTCGTCAGTTCAAACCAATATTGAGCAAATTATTTAAGAGTCAAAATTCTCTATATTTTTTAATCTAAAAAATCTGCTCTTGAACGTTATTCAGCATATTTTTACTACGTGTAGGTGACGTCAATTATTGTCATCAAGAATTACATTTTAAAATAACCTTTTATTATTATTTACACGTCTTTACAATTATCACGAAATCACAATTTAGATCTATAAATTCAAACCGTCTAACTAATCCATCATAACCATCAATCCATCAAACCAATTTGATTGGTTAACTTTCATTGCTGCATGATTGCATTTCATTGGAAGATAAAAAATGTAGCTCTTTCAAGTCATCGGCAAATCTTCTCAAGAGACAAATATCAATTATGTGACTCACCGTTTGCCTGGAGTCATCACAATCGCAATTATTTTTTCCTTTTTAAACACGAGGAATTAACAACGAATTTAGTTTACTCGAGATCAGTATATACTATTTTATACGATTCCGAAAATCGAATGGAAAAAGAGAAAATTTGAATTTAATATTAAAATTGAAAAATTTAGTAAGATCTATATGAAAATTGATATTCCAAGTGTTTCGTATATGTCGAAAATGCATGAAATAGGAAAAATTCTACAGTTTTAGTGAAATGTTTTTTCTATTTTAAAATAAATATTGAAAACGTAAACTAAGATTCAAATTTTAACCTAAATTTTCGTCTGAAAAACTTAATATATAATATGTGTATAATATTATATATTATAACATAGATAACATATATAATATAGCATTCATAATATAATATGGTAGATTATATTATATACTATGTAACACATAAGAAGTACGAAGAACGTATATAATATATTATGTTAATCATAATATTGAAACAATTTATTAAATTAAAAATAAAAAAAACTTAAATTAAAAAAACATCAAGTAGACTAAAAGCGTGGGGCACCAATTCTGGATTGAACTAATATTCTCATACTTTTAGTTAATTTCATGTACTGAAGGTGATAAATGAAATATTTTTATAACTTTTTTTTTATATGTAAGCTCATTACATTAAAGTAATCATAAAGAGCGGTAACATCACATCGCTATTCCCGTCGCGCTAACACCAACCTAATAGCGTGTAATCCCTACATCCATACGTACAATGGCGGTAAATTCAGATTTAAATTTCTTTATTAATCTGATTAGTGGATTTCGGTTATTATATTTGAATAAAACGAAATATAGATTGAAATTAAATGGAATCAAACCATAGAATTTAAATAATTTTGCAACAATTAAAGAGTGAATGTATTAAAGTATTAAAATATCGAAAGTAATTGTAAATAAAATCAAATATTGATTCATAGAGATATCGTTAGGTTATACCTACCTATAATATTCTCAACGACAACGCTTCATCGATAACAAAGTTGTTTATTGACAGAATAGAAAAAGATAAGATAAAATTTTATGTTATTTATTCGCTACGCATAAAAAATTGTTGTAGAAGCAATTAGTCAAAGTAAACAAAACTTGCAAATATTTTTAATAAACAAGGAAGTTCAATCAAAATATTTAGGTTGCTCGATTGAATGGAGCAAAATTTTTGAAAGCGATCGATTTCATATCCAATTTATTTTTTTCCACCTAGAACGTGCAAATTTTCAATTGAAGTCAATTTTAATCTCTAACATTATAATCGATTGTTAATATTTTTTACATTAGCACAATACATATATGCATTTACTTTCGTTATTTTTTCTCGAAAGGAAGCGTGAATTGATTTTCTTAGTTTTTATTTAAATTAATTTTTAATTGTTTAAAAAATTATTAAAAAGTAACGGTGTTATTTGTAATGTCAAAATATTATTATTTTGAATTACGTAAGCAGAAATTTCGTTTTAAAACCGCAAAATAAATTTTAATATTGCGTTTTTAATTTATTACTGGTTACACTGATTATTTTCACAACGCAAAACACCAACTGAATTTATTTTGCTGATATTTTTTTAAATAAACCATAAAATAATAGCTCCTTTCATAAATTGCAAATTTTGATTTTATGTTATTTAATTTTGTTCAAAATTTAATTTTTTAGTGAAATACTACAAAACCCTACCCTTAACATTTTCGAGCAGTCGATCACGTTTGCTTTTATCTTTGAAACAATATGCAAAGCAGTTTTGTTGTTCATCGAAGATTACCATATTATTAATTTAGAAAAGTGTTTTTTTGCACGGTCGGACGTGCGGTTCCACCGAAACGGACGTGTTTGTAGGCGAATTTTGTATGTGATAAAAATCAGCTGATTTCTATTTAAACAAACCGAAAACTTTAATTAACCGCTAAATACTTAACACATGGTATGTAATTATTGGAGAAACAAAGAATGGGTATCTTGTCTAACCATAATTACATTCTCAATGCGTTGTAATATTCCGATGAAATTACATACAGTAGCGCTATAATCCAGACTGAGTTTTGACTAACCACTTCATTTTATGAAGAGTTTTCAAGGCAGATTACCTTGGTAGTTTTCCGTTGCCTGCCGAGAGAAAACGGTTAGAATAATGTTTTTGCTTCACATGCTCCGGGGATCGAACCAGGGATGTTAGCTTAGCAGTTAAAGCACTTAAGCACGAGACCGTAACCGTTTTCTCCCGATGAAATTGGTCATCCAATATAGCGAACGTAAGATTTTCCTACTGTAACTTTTGAGAAAAAGAAAAGGTTGGTATTTACAAAATAGAAGATTTATCAACAGACCTAGGCGATATAATACTGTTTGCCGTTGGGGCTTGGGCAAAAACTATAGCAAATTTACTCATTTAATGATAAACCTATACATAGTGTTTTTCAACTTAACCAAGACACCAAATATTCCATTTAGCAGGTAAACCTAAAAGTAAATCCTAAAATTTTCCAAGACGGATTATGTTTTCGCGATGTAGAGAATGTATATTTTGGCCTACGTAACACTTAAGGCCACTTGTACAGTGCGAGTTTAATTTCGAGTTTTGTAAAACTTGGTTTAATTTATAAACGACGTTTAAAAACGTAGGTGTTGTATAAATAAAGTTTAAGAAGGATTTAAATAATCTACAGTTTAGCAGTAATTTGTATGGTTTTAAGTTAAATTTGACGACTGTTAAACTAGCACTGTACAAGTGGCTCTTATAAAATTCAGATTTGCTAAACTTAAGTTTTCACCTGATTGTATCAAAAAATTTACAAATAGCATTAGAACTCGAATGCATCTTACGGAAACCGTTGCACATGATTAAGCAGGCGAAGCTTGGTAAAACAATTTAACCAACCTGTTAACAACGACCATCTTAATTATCTTACACGAATACGTTACCAGATACCAACAGATTTTTGAATGAACTGCGCGAAATCAAACCGTTTGCGAGAAATTAAGAGTGGAACTTAAGTTTAACATAACATTATGTTTTTTTATTATTTTTTTCTGTGCATTTTCATTCTGTTAGACCGTCAGTGTGATATCGAGGTTAAATTGATAGGCACAGAGCAGGAAACCGCGGTTCAATGCCTGGTCGCGCCGGTTACACTGCTGTACAGTGCTTACAGAACCATGAGTGCCAAGTGTCAACTTGGTGCATTAATAGAAATAACAGGGTGAATTCCTAATGATCAAACATTTTAAATATGTCATCAACAGCCAATGCGGAAATACAATAAAATATTGTATAAATATAAATAATACATGTATAATATACTACCTTGATCAAAAAAGTTTAAGAAATTTATTAACTTTTTTATTAACAATTAATTTAAACTTACGTTTAATTTTCAATTCACGTTTAAACTACTGAAAATAAACATATGCTCCATAAAATTGTTTCGGTATTATTTTGTTTTGTGAATTTGTATGTTTCTTTACGAAAAAATTTCAATTGAAAAGTATTTATTTAATTATTTAAAAAAATAATTTAAAATTTTAGAATCAAGAAAATAATTAATTAAATTAATTTTATTTTTTAAAAATTTACTCCCCCTTTATTAAATGTATAATTTTCTGAAAGAAATTTAAAAAATTTTCTTATGCTACGTAATATTCTTAGTAGATAAAAAAGTTTATTAAATAAATCAATCAAAGAAAATCAATAAGAGACAATGACAATTTAATTAAATAAATAATGTATATCCCCGGGGATACAAATAAATTGTTGTACGAGACTGTTAGTTATATAGAGTTTTAATTTAACTAAGTAAACCAGTTTTTTTCGTTGTCCAGTGGTAATTAAATCGATGTTAATGTCTGCTAAATTAATGGCCGCAAGCTATTGTTTAAATTAAGGCACTTAAAATTTAACGAATATTTCTGGTTAATTTTACTGTAGGTACGTTCCATATTCCCGAACAAATTACCAAAATTTAAATGGGCACGTAAAGTGTTACGGCAGAAACGATTAATATTTAAAACTTAAATTTAATGCAAAAAGGTGATTCACTGAATAAAAATATTTACTTAATTACCATATTTCCGATGGAACAGAAGCTAATAAATAGAGCTTGCTGAGGAAACACACACGAAAGCCGAATTCAAATAAATAAAAAAATCAGTGGGGTACCTAATCAATTATAATAAATCAAAATATTTTTTATATATTCATATTGCTAGAAAGCGAATTGCGTTTCATCTTCAATGACGCCAAACAATCCAATTTAGAAATAAGACATCAAAACGAAACTTTTTAATTTACGCACAAACATTCTTTTTTAACTTCCGTTATCGTTTTTCGAACTAACAATTATGGTAACATAGCCGTTCACTTTTTTTGCAACCCTGTAGATACAATTTCGAGTAACGCAAAATTTAATTACCTACACCGCACCGTGTCCTAAATAAAAAATTTGCGGAAACTTTTTTCCTATGAAAAATTAAAAAATAATTAACTCATGCCTTTTGGTGACGACAAAACGGACAAAAGTAGGTCTAGGTGGCCAAAGAAATTATCTGCATGCCATTAAATAAGTATTAAAAATAGAGTTGTTGCCAAATATTTTGGATTTGATGTAAAAGTTCACACGTCCGTGCCTATCTAGTGTAACCAGGAGAAAATTTTTTTAAAGCAAATAAATCGTGCGTGCATGTCCAATATAATGACTAAATTACCGTTTTCGTTCGTATCAAACGTCAAATATTTGGGTAAATTTTGATTTATCAATAACCGGTTCGCATATTTTTTTATCGCAAAATTTCCATTATCAGAATACAAATATTATCGACTTACCTTAGTGGGGCGTAAGGTAACTGTGATATGCACGAAATGCTCCAAGGTCTGTTTCGTTTAAGATCCGTTCTTTTCTGCCTGAGGAAAACTTTTGGCGAGGATTGTGTTTTATCGGTATCGATTCCGACGACACTAGAACACAAGTCTTGCATTGCACGACATGTCGCTACACTTTCGTTTAAATCTTCAGACGACTGTGAATCTTTGTCCTCTTCTTCGCAACTCGCATCACAACTATCGATTGGTTTTTCCATATTTAGCCACTGTTTTACCCGCGACATTTTATTTAACGGCGCCCCAGTACTCGATTTTATTTTTTTAACCGGCGATTCGCGAACCAACTCTTCTGCTTCTTGTACCAGCCTTTGTATGTCTTGACAAGAAGTTTTTAAAATTGAAGTGTTTGTAGGTTCTGTGGTGACCGATGTGTGATTTTTTTCGATACTAGAGTAAGTCCATTCGTCTTCCGAGCTTTCTTCCATTGTAGTTTGTTGTTTCGTTTTGGAACTATTGGACGTTTGAATTTCTGAATCGGTTGTGTCTTCGTGTTTGAAATAGTAGGTGCCCAAGTTTGGTGCCTTGCGGTTCGACCTATCCAGACAAGCGTTATGAATAAAAAAAAATTAAGGAAAAATTCGGAATACAAACTTTGTAAATGTTGAAGAGTCCTCGAGGAATTTCATACGTTCGGGCGTTAAGTTCGTTTCGTTTACTTTTATACAATTTTCATCCTTGGGCTTTATCATCATGACCGTGTTGTTGTTTGAATGAATGTGCTCCGTTTCGTTGTTTACGTTATCCTATGAAGGAAATGGTGGTGTAATGAATGAACTGAGTATAAATAATAATCGTTTTTACCTCGGAAACCGATGTGTTGTCTTCAAATGTGTACGAGCTATCGGCTAATCGTGGATATTTATTTAAAGGTTCGTCGTCATTTTCGCTTTCGGATGATTCTGTTTGACTAGCGTGGTTCTGGAAAACCGCAAGGACCCGTTAAAACATAATTTATTTATAGACGTGAACTTACACTTACTTTACCATAAATATTTTTAGAAAGAGAATCAATATAGCATTGCCACTCCAAAGACCTGAGAAATAATAAGTGCCAGCGTCTTTCCAGTCCTCTTGCTATACGGCGCACATTTGCACCCTCGACTCCGTCATTTTGCAGTTTACTCAATTTTACAACTGAACTCACAAATTTACCATGACTTTCTATGTCACGATGTAATAGCTGAAACAAAAACTTTTATTTAATTTATGATAATTGCAGTTAATTGATGGTTATTAAAAATTACATTTTTAACACTTCCTATACTTTTTATTCCTGTGAAACAGTAAATAACCGTAACGAACTCAAACAATTTCTACAGATTATTCGAAGGTCCCTTAATAATCGGTAGGTAAATTATACAAAACACACGCACGTGATGTATTAAATAATGCGGAAATACAACTCGATTATGTTTTATTTCGCCATAGGGAAGGGTGAACGTTATGATCTACTATCTACCTATAGAAAAACCGAAAAAATATTCGAGTGTTGTTTTCCTTTGGCATGGGTAACCGTAACTATGCAACGGATAGAACTGATCATTAAATTTAAATATTCCCAACGAAAACCATTATAATCGTCCAATTTCCCTCTATCATTATAAAAATATTACCTTTACCTTTCGAGCTTATAATATAAACGCAAAACAATTAATTACATTACCGAAATAAACTTTCATAATTTATTAAAATCGTCACTCTCAAAGCTATAACAACAATCTGATTAATAGATGTGATAGTAGAAAAAGTTGATAACTTAAATCAATCGAGTCAACTTTTAAGGTAATATGGTGCGTTATATCGAGAAGTAAGAAAAACTAGTAGAAAGAATTTTTATTATAAATAAAATTATGGTACTAGTAACATAATTAAACGAAAAGAAATCTCAAGAAACAGAAAAGTTAGGTTAGGTTATCGATAAAAAATGTAAAAACTTTTGTGTGTAATAGCCGAGTTTTGTAATATAAAAAATACAAAACGTGTGTTTACCTGAGGCGGATTACTTGAAACGTGAATAAGCGTTCCGCGTTTACACATCAGTGTGTTCCATCGGATGATGCCAACACAGATACCAAAATGTTAGTTTTGACGTAAAAACGCATCGAAATGGGAATGTTTATTATGGTTTCCTCGTGTGAGTTTTTTGCAAATATTAATTACTTCTGATTGCATAAATTAAAGAACTTCCGCAATTTTAAATTTTGTAAGCATCGTTAACATTAATTTTATGGCCGTTTAACTCTTATTATCTCGCCGGTAGTCCATACAGAAGAAGAATCAAACCATAACATTTTGATCCTATTTGTCACATTTTTTTCCTGGACGCGTTCCATTTCAATTAGTAACGTTGGTTGGCTGGCATCATCTGGCTCCGAGTATTTTAATGATCAAAAATGCATCTCGTGTAAAAATATGGATCCCGTTGTAATTAAATGAACTATTCATGAGTAAAATGAAATGAAAGCAAATGTTTAAGGAAACCAACACGGAAAAAAGTTGACCTGTTTACTTGAAAAACTATTAATACCTAGTCGCGACTAGTTTCAATAATTAAAGTGAAATTATAACGAGAATTGAAAAATACAAAATGGCTAATCTCACGACATATTGTAAATGAGAAACTGTTGCTGCCGGAAAATTATTTCAACTATATAATTTCATTATTGCTTTTATATGGAAAGTATATTCATTTAACCATTTAACGAGTTATGAACATGCAAGTACTTACAACCAGCAATTTTTTGACAATGGGCAAAAATCGACAATATTATTACCAACTTGATTTCGACGTCAAAAGTTTATTTTGCTTTTATCATTCAAATTTCAATGGCGTCAAGAGACAAAAAGATGCAACTGCTGATTCCAATTTTCTATTTAACAAAACCTTGCCTATGATTTTCGTACTAATAATTGAATACCAATCACCAAATGATATTTTCTGTAAAAAAAACTGTAAGTTTTTCTAGGTTGTCATTTGAACAATTTCAGTTCTAGCATTACATTTTTTGAAAGTGCAGAAAGTACACTTGTTTGGCTTATCATATTTGTACCGTGGTTGTAACTCCACGTTAAATTATAGGTTCTAACTATATACATTTAGTATTCAATTTTTGTATCTGCCCAAAGAAATGTAAGTTTTAGCAATTTATTTAAATGATTAAAAACTAAGCCTTAACCAAAGTATACAAGGTGAGTCGATAGTGCAAATATCCTTGAAAGCTATCTATAGTGTAAGGCAGGGTTGTCTAGTGATATACAGGTCGCCTAGCAAGGTAAAAGTAGTCATAAATATGTTAATTAAAATTAACGATCTCGATTTATCATGTGTTACAACGTATCGGGCAAGTTGAAAATGTCTCTTGGACCACCAACCTACCGGCTGATGGTTTTAATTCGAACAATATTTTATCTTAAAAATGTGTGCTTACCTATCATCATAAAATACAAATTCCACCTAGTATAGCATATATAGCTCATTACAGATATGTAGAAGTTTGTAAAAATTAAGGAGCGTTCAGACTACCGTACTGAATAGAGCAAACGTTCGCATCGACGACAACAATGCAGTTCGAGCGACCAACTGCGAATAAACAAATGTCCGAATAGCGACGTTTTGCGCGGTTTGGCCGGCAAAATAGCTTCCCACGTTTTTATTTGAATAGACCGTGGAAATTTAACAAAAGACAACTAAGATGTATCAAACATGAACTGTTGTTTATTTGACAAGTTTTTCAAGTTTGCAAGCAGTTTACAACTTTGCTAACTAATGAACATGTGTCACGAACAGACAACTTTCTGTCTCAATGTCTCCGGGGCACTTGCACAATCCATATTCTCAAAATATTTATGTACGGGCAGAAATCGTCTACTACGAGAGAGCTCGAATGTGATTCCACCCATGTTTTCTCTTATAATTTAAAAATTATGAAAGATATCCAAAAATATTGACGAAACCAAAGGTATTTTTATTATTTCCTATCATATTTTGATTTAAACTTTTCACGTGTTTTCCACATTGCAATTGGTCTTTATTTTTAAAAATATTATCTCGACTATATAACAAAAATGTTTTATTATAAATGGTTCCTGTTTAATTAACCGAAAGAAAATTAAAGTTTTTCTTTGCAAGTCATTCTATTAAAAAATACAAGGTTACAAAATTATCTGTTATAACTCAAATTCGTCATTAGCAAAGTAAAGGACATTCGAATTATAAACGTGTAAGATGATACCTTATTAAAATTATATTTGAAGAGGAAAATTGCACGGCAACTTTGCCAAAAAAAATTTTTTTTAAGCAATTCAAGGTAGGACTTCTTCGACATATTTTTGACTAACGATTTACATCCTGGATAATATCAAATTAATTAATCTTGCACAACGCTAGTTTGTGAGTTAAATTTCTAGTAAGCCGATCCGTTTTGAAAATCTTAGGTATGTGTGAGTCTGGCTTTGTAGGTCAAGCGGGTAGATTTATCACATTCATTGGAGAAAATAAACGTTTCCAAAAAACGGCATAAGAAATTATGCTTCTGTGAAGCTTGAGCTGTTAAAGTATTTTAATTTTTATGTCTTGGCTGCTGAATGGTTGAAACCTCCACATGTGAACCACCGCATAAATTAATTTAAAAACCAGAGCTGCCACCTCAAGTTCAAGTTCAAACGCAACATAAATTTCCTTGTAATGTATACGTTTTACTACATAAAATATGAAAATTATGTTAAAAATACTTATTACGAAAGAAAAACATCCATGAGATTGGCTTTTCTGATCTGCCTACTCAAACACGGCCGTTCACATTCACGGAGGCGTACAAAATACTAGTTACGAGAGCCTTGCGATTAGTCATGAAGAAATTAGCATTGCAATAAGTAAACAATTAGTGAAAGTTTACTATTATAATAAATCGGAGGAAGATCTTGCTTATATGAAAATTGCGAAAAACTTTCAAATAATTCAAGTTGGATTTTACTTTTTCCTATCGATACGAATCTATCATAAGTGATACTATAAATCTCCCTCGGGCCAACAACCTTAACCTCACAATTGTGATATGTGTGAAAACTGAAACCAATATAGGTTAGGTTCTATACAACGCAAGTTAATGGTTCTTGTGCAACCAACACACCAGACGTTATAAATTCAAACAAAACTAATTTGAATACCATCCTACATCCTACACTTTACTGAAGAGATTACTTAAGAGAAAGTACACAATACCTAAGTATACAAAAAAATGCATTACTACATCGCATTTCAAACAAGCCGAAGAATAAAGGAGTAACGACATTCACTAACTTTTTTTATTCTAGTAGCTACCTTTCCAGGTCATAAGTTACAGATACCACCAACTTTGAAACCGATCGGACCTTGTCGATTTTTAGAATCTACCAACTATTAAAGAGGTGCTCCGGGGTAGCAGATGGAGAAAACTTAAATCGCAGCTTTTTTTCAATAGCTAAATTCGAATCTTGCTTTTTAACAATAAAAACAAAATGCTAATAAACAATTTAATATTGAAAGTAAATTTTTAGTTTGGAATTTCATTTTTATTTAAATTTAATGGTCAAGAATTAATTTTATATTGAACAGTTGCTTGATTGTGGTTTATACGATATGTAAACAAGGATGTCAACAAACACAAATTTTTGTGGTTCTTTAAAAACTACGAAATAGAAACTTTTAAAAAATGTCGAAACGTCAGGATCTACACCACGTGTATAACCTCAAAATAATTCAAGTGTTTTTTTTTATTACGTTTATTTGCAGATTTTTCATTCCGAAATTGATTTTAGAATCATTATTGGTGGTCCGTTAATTTGCGCTTAAATGTCACCAATTTCGAACGCATCAGTCTTTCTCTGGCAACGTCAGCCAAATCCGTGGGCAACGTTCAACATTAAATCATCCATTTAATTGAGCATACCGCCCAATCTTGTCTCTGGTTGGTTTTGTGACCCTTTTCGAGTACCAGCATAATTTTTTTTTGTTAATTTATTGCAACTCATAAAATCAATTGAAGAAAAATTCAGATAGTACATTGTACGATGAAGCAGACGTGCAAATGGCTTGAAAACCGCTGTATGAGAAGTGTTACGAATCCAGTTAATTACTTTAACTAGGATTTATTTAACAGTATCAATGAACTAAGTCAATCAATTTAGTACAGCGTATGATTTTCAGTAGAACTTATAATTACACAAAGTGCAACATTTACGATGCGAAAACGTTCGCACGGATTTTTCGAGATGTTTTCAACAATTACCGTCTCTAACAGTACAGTGCAGTGCGTTCTACATTTTTCAGGTCTACAATATTTCACTCCTTGATAAGAAGAGTAATAAATCTACGATATAACTGTTCCTGACCATCTACGGCGTTTGGCGCTTTTTGAGAAAATGCGTATACCTCTTTAGGTGTACTAATCGCTTGATCCAATTTTTGATCTAAAAATTATATTTATGTACGGCACGGATGGATAATAATTGTTCAACCTCGTTTCATATTTTTAAAAATATTTTTATGATCCACTTGCTTCGATAACATAAAAATTAAATTCACAATTACCTTATTAAAATTTACTTTGTAATAAAAATGCCGGTTACTCGAATCCAGTTTCACTTACTCAGTAAGCTTCTTTCTTTAGTGTTCATTAATTTTCTATTATTCCGTACCATGCTACTTGTAAAACCCAACAATTATTGATTTATCGATCTTGATTAATGATTGAATATTTCCTAATCTCATAACGACCACAATTAACAATAATTTCAAAATTCGTAATTACCTCAACCAACTTGATAGATAATTCGTTTGGATTTTAGAAACCGGATGTTTAAGCACTTTAAGTTTAAAAATAGAAAACGTAAAATACGAAAATGAGTTGTAATTTCCTTATACGCGTAAATGGATAGTTAAAACTTTTTAAACCAAGAAATAATTATCATTCGATCAACGCGCCTTCATAAAACTACAAAAATGGAATATTTGAGATTTCATCGGAGAAGTGAATTTCGCTTATTAAGAGCCACCTCTCACAATACTACAACAAACGTTCAAAAATAATAACAAAAATACTCACAGTGTATTTTATTTGTGAAAACTTAAAAACATTTTGGGTCTAAAAAGCGCATTTTTAAGTTGCCTCTTCATTTTAATGGTGAAATTCCCGATGAATTATTATCTAATAAATTTTAGGTAGCCATAAGTTAATTTAATTAGAGCTGTGCTAATTGAGCAAATAGTGGAAATTTAAATAATGACAATTTTAAAAACTGTGCCGCACTTGCTAAAATATAACATTTGAGTATTTCATATTAATAACCAAGCATTAGGTTAATGACCTTGACCACCTTAAAAATAAACTGGCGATCAGAAAATTTTCAAGGAGAAATTTTTAATCATAGAAGTTTTAACAAAAAATCAATTTGTTTCAACAAGACGGTGCACCACTACTTTACCAGAATCAATCAAGTTTTTAATAGATGAAGATCAAACTAGATAAATATTGCGAAACAAAAGCATATTATTAGTTATTGTAAAAAAATTGTGCAACTTTTTACTGTGGATGAAAAGGTTACACCACAACATATGCATTACATGGATGCTAGACTGTGATATGTATTTAGATATAAATTATATTGTGAAGTAATAAAAATTGCTTGATTTATCCTATAATTGTATAAATTTCACTATTAATCAGCAATTACAAACTTGATCAAAGCAAAGATATTTCATTCAACTTGGTCGACTTTCACCTACAGTTGATGATATTAAGATCTAACTTTGCTGATAAGAACTCAAATTATGTTTTGTAAGGAATCATTAAAATCAGTCATGGGAAAAATGTGATATGCGACATTTACAATAGTAGAACTAAAATGTCGCCATTAATTTGATACGATGACGAAAATGTGCTACTCGTTACCAAACATATGTCATTAAAATGCTAGGGGATGTCAAAAAATAATTAAATTGTTCAAATTGACAAAAAATAGTGCACATACCAGGCAAAAAATGCATAATAATTTATTGTCAGCAATTTCACGAGTTCTAATTGTCAGTTTTAATTTTGAAGAAGATATTCTGCAAAAATAGAACAAATAAAAGTAAAAGTTGAAGAATAATAATAAACAAGGTTAGAGAACAACGACAGTATCAGAGGATACATTATTAAAAGAGAATGTAGAGGTGCTCGAGACATGGCATAGCATACCTGACAATTAATAATATGTGTGTTCGATTACAAGAAACAAGAATCAGCGATAGCTTTGAAGAAATACATAAAAGTAATAACCCGTTATCTTTGACGTACTTGAACATGAAAACAGCTGGTTTTAGAGCAAGAAGTATTCAAATTAGTTGTGAAGATTCTACATTAAGATGAAAAATATGCTAATTTGATACTAAAGTAAACCATACTAAGCTCACCCACAGTTCCTGTGACAATTTTACCAAGTGCATCAGCTACTTATTAAAATATTATCCAAGATGCCTGAAATTAAATTATAGAAAGATGAATAATAACAGGTTACGGGCCCACGTCAGCTACACGTTAAAAACTGAAAACAAAAGTGTGCATACTTTTCAGTGCAATAAATCACTTTTCTGTGACTCATGGGAAACAAACATAGACTAAATTTTAGTCTAAAACAGATAAAGATTATACTGCCAAAACCGGAGACAGAAAATCTGAGGGTCTAGAATACTCTTCTTTTTGCTTATTCAGCAGTTACCAATACCCCAAGACCCTCCCAGTCGCAACAGCATTAGGTAAGCAAAAATTTGTGGATGCAGAAAAAAAATTAAAACCAATTCTTTCAGTCGGTTACCGAAAGCCGGCACAATCACCTCAATCGCCGATTATCAAATCAAAGCAATCAGAAAAAAACTCAATGTGTTTGATTGTTATACAAATCTGCATTATAAGCCACAGCAACCTGAAAAAAACTTGTAAAAGCAAGATTAATTATTTTTTCTGGGTACAGAATATATATCCTTTATTTGAAAGGTCATGCAATTTTTTCCTCATGGAAATCAATGAAAAGTTCTATCCTGGACCACAACCACAAACCCACTACAAATTGCAAAACAAACTATTGCCAATACTCGTAAAATGACGGAGTTGTTAAGAGCAGAGATCGACGATAGCAAAGCAAAAATCATTATAGTAGATGAAGCTGCAATATCAGCAGACAACATGTTAATCGGGTTGTCAAGCAGGATAGCTACATGGGAGCGCTGATAATGAATTAATCTTAGACATTGAAAATTGAGCGCAGTTAATACGTGCTGTTATTACAAATAGGCCATAGAATCCGCAGAGAAGGAGAAAATCTGGAGTAACCGGTAATTCAAAAAAGAATTCAAAACTAAAATGCTTGAAGCAAGAATAAAACCACAAACCATTGAGTAACAAGAAGCGTCCATATATGAAGCTTATCACCACGACTCATCTGTAAAAAGGAAAACTAGAAACATAAAGAGAGGCCGAGTATAGTGCGGCTAATGTTTGTTCCAACCAAATTTTAAAAAATTTGAAGGCCACAGGAAAGTGATGGATCAGCAGTGCGGCATCCAGACCGATTTGGTTTACAGTGAATTTCAGAAGACCAATTTTAACCCTTCGTTTAAAGATTTTAATTTGCATTACTAAAGAGTCTTTCGATAAAAACGCGCGATTTTTAAATATAAATAAATCAAGTTGTATGTGCTTTGCTTTACTTAGTTGTACGCATTCGGGCGGTCGCATATATGTTTGTTATGTTGACTTTGAAGGCTTCGTTTGTGGTTTGAGATAGCCCCAAAGAAGGAAGTTTGAAGACAGTAAATCGCATGATCTCTTTGGACAGTTTACGTCGCCGCCGCGGGAGATAACTATGTCCTCAAATCAATCGTGCTAAATGTCCATCATGGCATGCGCTGTGTGCCGTCCTGTTGGAATCACAATGTCGTCGGTATCCATATAATCCAGTTTAAGCCACAAGAAGTTGCTTATCATCAATCTGTAGCACTTCCCGTTGACGGTTAATGGCAATGCCAGTTTCGGTTTGGAATTTCCGCCAGATCAAAATCCGCACCAAACAGTGATTTTCTCGGAATGCATTTGTGTGTTGGTATATCTCGTGTGCAGTGGTATCGTCCCAAATCCGACAATTTTGGTTGTTCACATATCCATTCATCCAAAAATGGGCCTCGTCGCTAAAGATGATTTTTTGGCGAAAGGGTCAACTTCTAACTGTTCCAGAACCCAATCAGCGTTGTTTATGATCGTTTACCGTAAGTTCCTGGGTCAGTTTGGATTTTATACTGGTGCAGACCTAAGTCCCGACGCAAAATTCACCAAGTTGAAGTCGCAGAAAGGCAAAGTTTCCGTACACTCTCACGCACGGCAGCGATGTTTTCAGCAAACCTTGCATTTCTGTGACGTATGGATGTGTTGACTGATTTGACCACCTAACGTCGAATAGTCGACTCAGCAGGACAAAGATAAAAATCACAAAATGCGCGGAACTTTTTTCGAATGAAGCACTGATTTTGAAAATAAAATTTGATGATTTGCACACGTTGTTCAATTCCATGGTGATTTGCCATACACTACAGAACAATTCACAACAAATTTGACAAATGTTGCTTTAATAACATGGCCGCTATAACCAAACAACTTAAGCGTCGATATTTGTTATTTTGAAATATTATTTTTTTTTAAACTGAAGACAAAATTCGTCAGTTTGAATAGGATAGAGAAAGTTTAGCATATTGCCATGTTGATTTTCTTTGTTCCATCAGACAGAATTTGATGCGGCAATGAATTAAAAAACAAAACAAGAAAATTAAAGGTGGTTGTTAACAACTGAGTTTAGACCACACAAGATATTAATATATACTAAATATTTAAATATAACACCAGAGAGGACGATACAGGAAATGCAGTTGAGATGATTTGAGTACGTGTAACATATGTAAACATAAACAGTAGAAGAAGCAGATGTGAAACAAGAATGGTGGGAATACGGACAAATAAAAGACTGTAGAGGTGACGACAGCTGCAAAAATTAAAAAATTCATCAAGTGCGGAAAAGAACGCCAAATAACTAATCAAGATTTGGGATTAAGTGAGGGGTTTTCTTTTGGGTAAACCCCCATTGTACTTGTGTCGCCAAGAGGTTTAGGTTAGATTCTCGTTAGATATTAAACATGATTTCAAAACATGAACATCAAACTATAAAAATTAGTTTTAGGAGTCAAACAATACCCGAAAAATACGGAAATTAAGTAGTGTGTAAAGAGTGAATATAAAATGTATGACTGGCAATTTTTCTAGTAATGGCAATATTTTTTTTATTTACATAACAATACACACCATTTAATGATTGTTGCATGATTTGTAAGTTCCACTTTTATCTTTACCGTACAGGCCAAAATACGTGATGAAGAGTTAAGAAATTTAAAGAAAAATCAGACCTCATTTATCAAAACATTTTTTTTAAATAAGATAAAGTAATTTACATAATCATTAACGCCGTACTTCACAGTTGTACAATTTCAACTATTAAACGTAACTAATTTAGTTGATATTCCAACGCACAGAAGAAGACAATGGTTGCTCAAGAAGAATATGTAATAACACAAAACAAAAACGATTGTTTCGTAGTATTGAAAATTGTAAATCGTGACAATTCCTAACTCCACGCCTGTCTTTATAAATTATATTTCCATTTAAAACGTCCATCGGCTAGCCTTCAAAATAATTAAAAATAATAACAGTGACCCATTTTGACAGATCGATATTATGACAGTAAAAGTAATTAAAAAAGCTTGCGAAGTTTATATAATAAAATTGAATTTTTATCAATCGTTTAAATCTCGATTTCAATTAAACCAAATTAAAATAAAATTTCTCAAATTTCTGATTGCCAGATAAAACTTGCCCATCAAAGCAACGGTTCCCGTTTGTTGACAAACTAATGTTCCACATAAAAATTTCCCACGTATAATAACATCAAGAATAGATTTTTACAAAAATAGATTACATTTGCGCTATTATTTATTTTTTTTAATAATTGCATACCAAACTCTCGAGTGCTATATCGCGAATAAAATTCTCAACATCAGGAAGTTGATTCATTTAAAAATAATATTTAACAGATCCCATACATTTGGTACTCCAAAAAAACCTACTCAGTAAATATTAAGCAAATTACACGTGCTTAAAAATTACTTTTTAATGGGATGAACATTTTATATTTTTTGATTTATAACAAACCAGCGGCGGCGTCTTACTTGAAAAAAAAAGTATAACATATTATTTTGAAAACTATAATGATTAAACCTGAAATTTTCTCTTTAGTTAATTAATAGTACATTATTTTACTAACAACCAGTTTTAAGTATTTTGGTTAGCAGCAAAATAAACCAATTCATTATAGAAGTAGAAAATCCTTTCTTACCTCCTAAGCTGCCTTCACATGGCGCTTCCTTAGCAGCGCCACCAGCAATTATTAAGTCTGGCCAGTGTAATCAGTAATCTCGTGTGAAGACAGCCTTAGTTTCCGACATTTATTATTTTTTACTAAAATTTTTGTTTAAATTAAATTCTTTAGGAGTCAAAATTTTAATATATATTTAACGGCCATAGAGCACTGAAACTAGATTCTAACCATGTTTCGTATAAAATCAATAGCTTTCGAGTTATGGATTAAATTAAGTACAACATATTTAATTTTTTTCTTTCCTTAGAAATCTCGAATCTCTTAAACGAAAAGTTGATTTCAAATTGACCCGCTTTCCAGATAAAAAAAAAAGATTTATTAGATCAGGATAAGGCACCTAATGGTTTGTTTAAATTATATATTTTTAATTAAAAGTAATCTAAATTGTACATTGTGTACTCTGCGAATAAATACGGAATTCACTAAAATTATGTTGTATCTATAAACAATTTCTTTTTTCTCAATAAATGATGTGAAAATGCGTCTTCAAATGTCTCCCGCGTGTAACTTCTCAGGATAAATATATCCTCTCCCGAACTTTATTGTAGGAACTTTAATTCTGCAGTGTTATCAACGTCAAGTTGTACGGTATCTGTTATACAAATTTTGATCATTCTGAATTTAGAGTAAACTAGAAAAAAATATCTCAGCTTCCTTTCTCATAGAACTCAAAATATAAAATGCAACTACGGTTAACAATTACAGTTGAATGACAATGATGATAAGAATATCCATAAATATCGTGTGGAAAATTATTATTATTGCATTAAAAATAGTGCTAAAAGTGGCCATTTACAGTCTGCAAGTAAAAATAATAAAAAGTTTCCACCCACTGATAGATAAAACGTTGTACGTAACTTTACAGACTTCGCACCACTCACCTTCGGCTCGTTACCAAACTTATCACATAAACAACTATTACAGTGGATAGGCTATTTAACAATTTCTACTCCACTGCTTGTACATATAATATAAAAATGTCCATACTGTAACAAATGATCCATTTTACTGGATTTGCAGTCGTCTACTAGAGCATATATGCCAAGTAGAAATAGAACCATCAATCATTATAGGCCCTGCCTCCAAGATATCGACAGACAGTTAAAAAACACTAAGTCGTTCAGTAGCGCACCGTGGCTTTCTTGTAATATGTTACGAATTGCTTTAGTTTTGCATATGCTTACCTTTTAAAAATAATGTTACCAACTAATATGATAGACGGTTCTATTTCTATTTGGCAGGTGCTCTAGCAGGCACTAACTGATATTACTTTAGTTACAGAGCAATTTTTATTTCAAACTATTCAATTGTCAAACTTAAAATTAAATTTTTGTCAAAGCAACTGTTTTACTTAACTGCCGGCTATCACTCTTTTTTGGGTGTAGGATATTGAAGTGCACACCGAATTTCAAAATTTCAACTACACCATAGAAAAGCGGACAATTTTCTGAGTTGCAATGCAAGAACAATTTTCGAGGATCGTCGATAAGTTTTCAAAAAAACGGAATTTGAAAGTTACTAAAAGCAGGGAGATGTAATATGATACACCCCGATGCCTTAAGTAGCGCCGCGGTAACTCGCACGTTGAACTCCTACTATTATATCTGTTGACGGTACGTGTGCTTTGATATACTCTTAATGTTGTCGTCAGTCGCGGTCGACCCCCGGACGAGTTCTATGGCTTTCTGCCATTTTACAGGGATATTTTTAAATCGTTGCGTTAGGTGAAAAAATAAAACGTAAAAAGGTCTTTTTTTCCGTCTAACTCAACAACGGCCTATCATGCATCCGTGTTAGAACGTGTATCTAAAATACCTGTAAATTTTTGATTTTTCAAATGCGATTTTTTCGAAAACTTATGGATGATCCTCAAAAATGTTTGTTGCATTATACTCAAAAAACTGTCCTCTTTCCTATAGTATAGTTAAAATTTAGAAATTCGTGGTGCACTTAAACGTCCTACTCCCCTTTTTTTTAGCTGACATGCTGAATCCACACTCAATACTAAGTCCCATTTATTTGTCAATCGTTTTCACTGTTATAGATCGAGAGATCTGGGAAGTATGGCATGGCCTGGAATACTACCAGTTATGGCCCCATCACCTGATAGGTTAAAATTTCAAAGCGGTTAAACTGTTACAGATCTGGAATCCTTAGAGTATGTCCTAGACTGATACCCCAACCTAAATTTCTAATTTTGGTCGCAAATAATTCATGATATACATACAGACGAACTTGACTACTCAACCAGTAAAACTTCCTTACCAAGCTGAGTACGTAATATACTATAAACTACACATGTGAAGTTCAATCTAAAGGTCCATCCAGGCAAATCGCGCAAAAATCGCGTTTCGAGCAGATCAACGCGGATTTCCAAGAAATCCAGAAGCATACGGATCAATTTAATAATTGCTTAAATATAAAGATCAATCGTGTTATATTCTACAGGTAGTTGGTGTCGTGCATAGCGAGTTGACCTACCGGCCCAACCCAAGTTGCTGCCAAATTATTTGTGCAATAGTTCGGAAGCCACGTTAACACAGGTTCTTCTTTACGTTTAATTAGTAAGTTACATAAAATATTTTGTGAGTAAAAAGAAATACAATAAATGAGCTTTCCTATCTTTTCCTTAGACCAAAAATAGAAGTTAAAAAAGAAAAATTTAAATTATCATAGCTTTACAAAATTACCACCTCGTATTTCCAATATATTTACTCAATACAATCCAACTGCTCTTTAACTGGTTCTGCTCTCTATTTTGCAGTTATCTTTGCTTATAAATAAGATAATTTAATACAAAAAACAATACGAGTCATCATGGAAAAATCCTTGTAAACGCTTTTGGTTTCCAAAAGAAGGTGTAACCGTTGTAATTAGCATTGGATAACTTAAACGTTTTTGTGAATCCAATGATTATGAAGGTAAGTTAACACTTGATTCGGATCAGTACCTTTGTAATTCTAGATAGCATTCGCTTTTATCTTCTCTACAAGGCAAGTTCAAAATAATATAGCAAGAAAAATAGACATTCGCGGAAGCAATTTGGTTGACGAGAACTAAGAAACCTCAGTAATTTCAACTAAAAATTGGGTTAATCGTATCCAAATGTAACAATAATGTCATTCATTCTGAACAATCGTTTTGTGAAATTATACGTTTCATTTGATCAATTGTGAAGTAAATGAAAACAAATCATAGGTACATTTCTCTTCCACGTGCTATATCATCGTCTATTCATTGCTATCAAACAATTTGAAATTAAACTGTGATTACCGATGCACTTTCATTTGGAAGAAACAATGCGTGGTTATCTAATAATATTATTTTAATAACCTTTACCGATATTACGATTTTCAAAATTTCACTTTGCGTAGCCATCAAATTGAAGCACGTGGTAGCATCGGAAGATGATGATATACTGCATCTAAAAATTTTAAGACTCGGAATTGCGATTAATTGAAAAGAAAGTGCAATTAATTGTGGTTAAAATCCTAACGTTTCCATTGTATGAGCATATAGGTAATAAAAATTGTTTGTTTCCGAGATAAAGCTTAATGAAAGTATCTAATCTTATGAGAAAAAAAAATAAGATACTTAAACATCGATGATGCAGTCGAGCATACATAACTAATCCAACAACATTATGTTCGTCAACGGACAATTTTATGAGACAGTTGTTTGTGGAAAGAATCCCATGAGACGCTGAATCGGAATATAAATAAATATTTTTAATAACAACTTTCTAAATAATATACTAACTAAATCGAATACACAATTACTTCTCAGAGTAATAAATTTTTGGTGCGATAACAAAATTTGAATTTTTCAAGGCGTGAATAATGATATTAATATAATTTTTCATTTAATTCGAGAAAGTTTGATTTTCAATGGTAGCCATGTGATATATGACGGTTCAAGCGAGGAATGACCCGTTAATATTACCAATTAAGAAATGATACACACCGGAAATAGCAAATAACTCGAAATCCTCAGAAATTATATGATACACATCTTAATTAACTTGGACAAAATTAATAATCTTAAAATTTTCTATCTCTTTTATATTTTAAATAATTGTAAAAAAATTATACGTTTGACTATAAAAGTTGCAAAAACAACTTGCAACTTTTTTGAAATCCAAAATTAACGGCAAGAGTACAACGGTACTATGACGTAGAGAAGGCCAAGTTTTTGCTAAACTCAAACTATGCAGTTGGATCTTTTATACATGGTTAAATAAATGAGAAATCGATTCAATGCAGAGTTGCCATTAAACAAACAAAAAAGAATAAAGGTAACCCAAAAATGAGAATTAGTCACTTCTAAACCGAAATTTGGATTAATGAGTGGACAAATTTAGGACAACATTTTTTGTTATTAAGTTATCATTAATTTTTTGCAAAATATAGTACTGTTATCCTTGAAGATTATTTAGGTAAATCCCATTATACATAGTTCAATAACTTGAGGGCCATAGGAAATAAATCAACAGTTACTACTACTAGTAAAGTTTTTACGAAAACATCAAGTACGGTCAACTCGGACATGACATCTTCCCTTTATTGAAGTTTTCCACGACATTTCGACATCGTTGGGACTCTATCTCACCAATTACGCCTATTGGCATAGGCTCAATATTTCGAGAGATAATCCCACCTCGAAACTTTGACCGCAGTCAAATTTAACTAATTTAAAAAAGATTTTTTCTTTTTTTTGACATTGACGTTCTGTCAATTAAATAGACACGAATTTTTAGTCGTGGGCTTCATAAGTTTCCATACACGATGTGTCGAATGAAGAACATTTGCCGAATCACGCATCGTGTAGGTCTAACATTATGATGTGTCGATGCACACTGGAAGGCCGGAGCTCACAAATTCTGTTAAGTCCGAGATTCGAAACCAGAATATCCAGAATATCAACTTAAAAATTAAATCTAGAAGTGCACCGAAAAAAATATTTTTTTTTAATTAATAATAGTTACCAATTGCTATTTACTGTATGTTTCACTACTAAACATTATATTCGTATATGTGTATCAATAATTGTATGAAATATAATTTATTGTTCTATGTTAAAAACTACAATATACTACGTATTATTACATTAGCATATGATAAGTACATTATATCTATACTCAAAATTAGTATATTATATATACTATATATTATGTAGTAGTAGTAAACTATACAATAAATATATATTTACTTTATTGTACCTATTATTAAATACAATACAGCCTTTTAGTACACTACGCTTGAATATTTAATGTTATATGTTCAATATATTATATTGAAATATGTTCATAATACCAAAACGGTATATCTGATACATTACATTTGCTATATGGCCCATCAGTTATCGAACACCCAGTATAGTAATTCATTTCGCTATCAATGTTTATTTACAATTTTATAACAAACTAGACTTTTGTTCCGAAAAGATTCCAATGCATCTATCAGATACATCTAAAGTACAGATCTATGTTTAGTATAGATATTGTAATGGTAACTTCTTTGTTTTCTAATTTTTTCTGAGCTCCGGCTAGGATGACTCTATTGGTTCGAAACGTTTTTCGATAATTGTGTAAAAAATACTCAAACCACCCCTAGGTTATTTATAGAGTCATCCTAGCCGGAGCTCAGAAAAAATTAGAAAACAAAGAAGTTACCATTACAATTGGCGCCCAACGTTTAGCTCGAATTTTTGAGATTTCTTTTACAAATTTTGTAAATTAAAATAGATTTTTGTTGTTATTTTACGTAGATTAATATTTTTCTTATTAATATTACAAAGTAGATTTTGTGTAGAATTAAGATTTAGTTGAAATTTATTTTGCATGCACTTAAGATCAGGATTAATTAAATTGAATATGGACGAAATTAAGAATATGTTTTTCAAACTGGAGAAAGATCTTATTGAAAAATTTAATACCAAATTTGAATTAATCGAAAACCGATTAAAAACAATAGAAGAAAATTTAGATAAGAATAGGGCTACCTGTAGCAACGGTAGAATTGAAATGTTACAAATTATCGAAAAACGTTTCGAACCAGTAGAGTCAGAAGTAGATTCGGTGATTAAAGAAATAGATCAAAATAGTAAGGCAATAATAACAGTCGACAACGAGGTCGATCAATTAAAAAAGGATTTTTCTAAA
This sequence comes from Cantharis rustica, assembly GCA_911387805.1. Taxonomy (NCBI): domain Eukaryota; kingdom Metazoa; phylum Arthropoda; class Insecta; order Coleoptera; family Cantharidae; genus Cantharis; species Cantharis rustica. The sequence goes on from OU426883.1 coordinate 17,250,229, forward strand.
TTAAAAATTCAATTAGATAACGACACGAAAAATAAAGATGGTATTGTAAATCGCACAGTTTTTACAAATTTTGATAAGAAAGCACCTATTTTCGACAATAAGAAAAAAGGTGAACATCCGGTACAATTTTTAAAATCTTTAGATATTTATTTATTTCGTGCAAATATGTCGGAAGAATTAAAGGTACCAACGGCAATTGAATGTTTAGATGGCGATACCAAAATCTGGGCTGAACGTCATTCAGGGAAATGGGCAAATTATAATGAATTCAAAACCGAGTTTACAAATGAATTTTGGTCACAAAAGGTTCAAAACAAAGTACGGCTTGAAATCTATGAACAACGTGGGTACAAAACAAGTCAAGGTACTATGACGCATCACGTCTGGGGTTGGATAAATCGAATTCAACATTTGGTTCCCTCTTTTCCGGAGGAAAGCTTTGTTGAAGCGGTATCTAAGCATTTTTCACGGGATATCGAATTGCATTTGGTAACATCCAGAATCAAGACCATTGATGAATTTTTAAAAATCATTGAAGATCTTGACGAAGTCAATAAGAATAATAACCGCGGGTTTGAACTAAATAATAGGTTTGCGGCAATGGGAAGCTACGATAGGAGCAATTCCAATAGGGAAAATTTTAGATCGGAAAATAGGTTTAACAGGACTCCAAATCGCGAAACTAACGTTACGAGACCGGGGGTAAATAGAAACATTGATCGTGAAACAGTAGCAATTATTCAGCAGCCTATCCAAGAAACAAGACCGATAATCCAAGAAATAAACAGCGAACCGACGTCGGAAAACTAAATTTTCCTGAACGGTCAGCTCTCATTTTTCAGGAAACCGTGTTAAGAGAGCGAAAAAATCATATAAAGTTTGTTAATAATTATTTTAAGCAGTTTCATACAATAAATCAAACAAAGATAAATGAAACATTTCCCGAACATGAAGACGAAATAGATAATGCGGACGTGGTTTATTTACCCAAGATTTTAGTTAAACTAGAAAATATCAAGCATTCAGTTTTAATTGATACCGGCAGTACAGTGAGCGTGATATCGGAGGACGTTTTTGAACATATTCAATTAACTAATGGAAATTTGCCGATTTTACCAGCGACAGGAATGGCAATACAGGGGGTGACGGGTAAAATCACTAAAGTTAAACGGCAAACATTATTAAATATAGAAATTGAAAACCTACGTCAGACAGTAGTATTTCTAGTAGTAAAGGGGCTAAATATTCCTGTAATCCTAGGAATGGACTGGATGACAAAAAGAAACGTGAAAGTAGATATAAAAAATAAACGACTTGCTTTTGAAAACAACGGCCAGTATTATAAAACCCCTTTCGATAATACGAATAGTACGTGCAGCATTAGATCTGCTAAAATACAACTACATGCGGACGAAAAGTATCAAATGCAAAATACTGAACCATTCAAATCGCAATATATCGGTTCGGAAGGTAAACCATCTTCAATTTTATCAGACCACGGTACACAATTTACAGGTAGGAAGTGGATAAACGGAATGCAAACAGCCGGCATAGAAGTTAAATATTCATCTGTATACCACCCAGAATCAAACCCGGTGGAACGCGTAATGAGGGAGTTAGGTCGTTTATTTAGATCATATTGCTATTCTAAACATTCAAATTGGCCCAGGTATGTGAGTGACATAGAAAATTGGTTGAATGGTGTCGAAAATGACTCAACGGGGTTTTCGCCCATGGAATTACTCAAAGGCGAACGCCTTAAACAATTTTTAGAGAAATTTATAAATTTTCCGCTTCGTAGAGACCTAAACATTGAAACGAAAGTCATTTTAGCTCGCGAAAAGTTACTATCCAAAGCTCGGTCAAGGAAATTGCGGCACGACAATAATATAAACCCGCGAAAGTATGAACCAGGTGATTTGGTTTTGGTAAAAACACATTATCATTCATCCGCTTTGGATAAAGAAATTAAAAAATTCTTTTTATTATATGAAGGTCCTTACGAAGTATCCACGGTTTTAAATGAAAATGCCTATGTATTAAATTATCCCGGAACCGACTCATACAAAACTACTCAAAATGTGAAAAACCTTAAGCCTTATCATAAGAAAAGTGAACTAATTGTTTAAAAGGAAAAATTATGTTCGTAAATTATTGTAGGTAAGGTCTTTCTCTCTTGTTTGTAATGCTGTCGTATATTTTATGTTTGTATTTATAATGTAAGCAAAACTCACGATTTTAATATTTGTTCGCGGATGTAGTTTTTTTTTGTTTTTCTTTCTTTCGAATCAAATGTCGTTATGTAAGAATTTGAATCAAAAGAAAGAGGGGGTAACTGTAATGAAATAAATTAGTTTTTTTGTAAATTTCACGCTCACAATTATATTTGTTAAATTTAACATTTCTAAAATCGTGAGAAAGTAGTTTTAAAAAAAATATTAAGTTACATTGAGCGGGTAGTTTTCAAACTTTAAAAGAAACGTTAGAAAACCTACCGCCTCAATGACATTTATGAGTATTTATTAGTTTTAGTTAATTTTAGGAATAGTTGCAAAGGGTGTGAACCATTTGCGGGCCTGATAGAATTTTTTTAATTGTAAGTTTGGGGTGTAAAGAAAAAAGACAGTTCCTTCTTTGCAAGGAAAAGAAGCGCATCGTGGTAGTTTTGACCACGGGTGGTTTCAAAAAGAAACCACATATTTAAGAAAAGTTCGTTGTTATTTGGCAACAAGTGGTGCCAAATAAATTATTGCTTGCTGAAATTAAAGCAAGTACTATATTACGATATTGAAAATCTTGTCAAGTCAATCTTGCCAAGACATAGAGGGATTGTGCGACTAATTTCTTTCTTTGTTAAACGAAGTGCATAGTGGAGTCGTAGACTCAATTTCGTTTCGACATTTTGTTTTATATAGAAAACGAAATCTTTCATCACTTGGATCGTCTCTGTACATCAAAAGAAGAAAGAATAATTTCGTGTACCGGGTGAAGTGCGTGAACATTATTTACACCCACAGCCGTTGTTAAAAATTCGTCAGGTCTAGAGATTGTTAAGACTTGTTAATTGTATGTAAGTTAATGTCTTTAGATTACTTTTCATCAATAAATTAAATATTTATAATTTGTATGGTATTTCTTTGTTTATTCGCTAATTGTGTAAAAAATACTCAAACCACCCCTAGGTTATTTATAGAGTCATCCTAGCCGGAGCTCAGAAAAAATTAGAAAACAAAGAAGTTATCATTACAATATATAGATAAATGTTGTACCCAATTAGTTTTAGATTTTTTTGAAATAAATTCAGTTAAAAAAACAAAAATAAATCATGCCAGCGGAAAGTTCCAGGGCTTCCAAAACGCTGGAAGAGGTAAGTACGTATGTAGCATTTGAAAACAAGATGAGAAGATTAGAATATTTTTCAAGTTGTGGTTTCCGTCTCAACCTTCACTATTTCCTCATCTTAATAGCCTTGTTCTAAGTTCTTGCTTTTCTTCTGCAAGTATACAGAATGCATTATTTGCTCTTTTTAGATTAGTCGATAAATCGGTTAATTTTCTCTATGTAATAAAGTGCAATTAAATTCTTTTAATAAACTTTCATTTCTTTGTTGCAATTTAATTGCTTAGAAAGATATTAATGCTCAGTGAACATAGCCTTTTAAATACTTTTTAATAATTTATATAATTGTAATAAATTTCAGACTTCTGGTTTATATTAAATTAATATGATTAAGTTCCTGATGCGTTAAAATATCCAACCGAGACTTTCGCTCAATATGTTTCAGGTTGTAGTATGCTACGCTACGCTAATAATAATTCTCACTACTAAATAGAGACAACGCGTTTGTGGAATTTCGGTTAAGATACGAAATTAATCCAAACATCCATGACCTAAATATAAGTTTTCCATGTAACCGCAACATCCAATCTATCCTAACGGTAATCATTTAACTATAACTTAAGGATTATCTATTATCAATAAGTATCTATAGTTAAATATAAATTACGTTAATGGTGTAGGTGGTTTCATAACGTTTAAAGTTATCCGATATCCGCTAATATTGATTTCTGCCATTAAACTTGATAATTTAGGCATCTCGGTAAACCTATTTCCATAATTATGAAAAGTTAATTGCATGATACGCCGAGATCATTGATCAATCCAACATTGTATTATTATTGTAAATCATCGATCCATACCATGCGATTGTGTAATCGATAGCGAAAGAAATCGAAATCCATTTTTGTATTTTCAATACCTAACACGATATTTTTAACCTCATCAAGTCAACGACCATTCTCTTCCTTCGTTGTTTTAACCTTCGTTCCATTACGTCAGTACTCAGTAACCGACTGCAAATTAAGAAACCCCTGTGCGTTTCCGAAAATTGGATTAACCTTCTAACCTGGACAAAATTTCGTGTAAAAATAACTCGACCCGAAATTTTGAATATTTCTAAATTCTTGTATCACACTTTAGAAAAAACGTTCCAGTGAATGGCTACTCCACAATAGACCCCAAATTTGAAATAAGAAAGTAAATAATAACCAACTATTGTTTGGTAACTCGAATTATCAAAACTTATTTTGTCACGATCAAATGGCAAAACGTCTTTTGCAATTATGTCGTGTATTTTTTTAACGAAAAAACCAAAACCATGTCCGTTAAAGCTCAACCAATACAAAAGTAAATATTTATTTGCTAATTTTGTTATACTTGGGTTTTCAACGTTGAGAAAGAAAGGTGCTTAACGGATGTAATATTAATTAAATATTTTAAGCTAATTTTAAAACCATTTCCTCTTGTATATTTGTAGATTTGAAAAAAGTTAACTAAACACGCCGTTACGAATATCGTTGTTTTAAACTTAAAATCATCAAAACTAACCGGCTTTGTTGAAAATTGGTCGGAATAGGCTTGAACGAATGCAGTTGACACAAAAAATGTAACTTTAGTTACATATTTAATGGCTTTTGGCACTAGCCGCTTTTATTCGTTTTACGAGCACATGACAACGCACAGCGAGATACACACAATACATTCAGTTTATAGGTACCTACTATCTACACGCACACGTACATTACTCTTTGCAGGAGCACCGTTTGCCACTCATCCCTTCGTTTGCAGCTTTATTGGTTTAAACCGAGAATACCCGAAAATAGGCGAGCTACTTAATTTAGTAGATGAAATCAGAGATAAAAATAACCGTTGAAAAAGCAATAAAAGGTAGATTTACGGTTAAGCTCTAAAGCTTTGCTGGTTGCAGCCGTTACCACGTTTTTAACGTTATGCAACCGAACAAGCTTTATGTTGTTTCATTTTACACCATTTTCAATTAATATACTATTTATTGTAAATAATATAATATATCGAGTTAAATATAAAAATTTTTTCTTCGATTGATTAAACTGACATTAAATTAACTTAGCGTAGTTGATTTGTGGTCGTTTTATAATATTTTAACAATATATTTAACGTTAAATAAATTTATTGTAGTCAAAATCAAGAAAGCTAGATTATAAGAACTAAGCTTTCAGTAATCTCGAAAATGGCGAAAGATATAAAAAAAATACTGCTAAGAAAACATGTTGATCTTTTTACGATTATCACGTTTCACCTTCACAATATTTTTCATATTTTACACAGTTTTCGAGTTACTACAGAAAAACCGAGTTATAGTTAACCACTTCTCGTGGTTTAAACTATACAGCAACATTTTATTGAAACTTGATCAAAACCTTATATACCAAATATTTTGAATTTTTGCTTTTTTACCACTAATTTCTCTATTATTATCTTAGTAAACCACCCTCTAAACATTCCGTTTTCAAAAATAATTCCACTCTTCCAATATTTAAATGGATTTTCAGTACTTTTATTTCCAGTTCATCGCTTGATGCGTGAAAGGTTTGAGATAAAAATATGTTATGTACTTACAGTGTATTTTATTTGTGTTAACTTAAAAATAATTTGGTTCTGAAAAACGTGTGAACATTTTTTGAATTTTCTAAAATATTGATATAATCACATATAATGCAGTTATTGTCTAATAAATTTTATAATCATCTGATATATAAAAAGGCTTAATTTTTCGGTAGTATTCAAACGAATATATTTGTAAAAGTATTATTTAAAAAATAATCGATTTTTGCATAGAAAATCCGTAAAGAAGTCATTCTGTGGGCTGTACGTGTGCTCAACGTAAATAAGTACTACAATGTGTTTAAGAGGAGGAGCCAACCTCAGTTGATCGTTAGCGATGCTGCTGTGTTAATAAATTTATTATTTATCCAAATTTAACTAAAAAACAAAGCTCTGCGTCTTTGTAGATCTGTAATTTTTGAGTTCGGTTGAGCTCAGAGAAATTCTTTTAATTTTTGGATGGTTTCCGAGTACTATGTCTTCAAGATCTGCCATTTTTCAGAGCAAATTATGCCAAAAAATACTTTAATAAAATAAAAACACATCATGGCGGAGTTAAGCTTATGGAAACAGCGAATGCGATAGCCGCTTTCCATTATTCTAGTTTTTGGACATTTTTACCCAAATTTATGAACGATTCTCTAATTGTAAAGTTTATATTATGTGTAATTTTTGCCATAATTAACCATAATTTTTTTGAATTTTTATTTAAATCGGAGACTGACTTATCGTACTACTCCCTATAGTACGTTTTTTTAAAGAAAAATATTGGAATTTGTACTAAAACGACGACCTCTAAATGTTAACCAATAACATTGCTTTGAAGTTAGACAGTTTTACAATAACGAAATTTTCGCGATTTAATTGTTATGTGTGTTGCCTAAACTAAACCGCGCAGTCATAAATAAGAGAGATGTGGACAGAGTTAAATATATTATCAAATAGACGTAGTTACTTGGTTATAATATTTTGCTTTTTTGTGGTTTTATTTCGCTTAATATTACTACAAGATTAAGTGCTATTTAAATTATCTGAAGTTTCCCGGTGTAAATTAGACTTTGCAAACGACGCGCCACCTATATTATTCATATCTTGAATCGACTATAAATTTCCAACAAAAGACTAGGATCTGTCGCCCGTGTGCAATAGAAATAAATATTTTGTCTTAAAAATGTCAACCTTGAGGCTTTCAAACCTATATTTTTTCAAATATTAGGGGAATTCTATACGTACTTCTATCTATCATCTAATCTAACGTCTCCGAAGAAGTGAAACCAATTAAATTTAAAACCACTAGATATAATTTACATAATCTAGCAAAACAAAGATTAGCATCAAGGAGTTAAATCAAATCTCTTCTATCAAACGGTGTTGTTATTGTTGAACTTATTATTTATTAACCAATATTCTTCCAAAGTCCTATCCATTAAGTTTTACTTAAGATTTGTTTCTTCATTGTTTCCCATTTCCAGTTCCATTGCTTGCAAATATCTTTTATTTCATGGTTCTATTTCTCTCAGCTCATATATTTAGGGTGTAGATATTCACAAATCTGCCTTTTAATTCTTTTCTTATTCTTCTTAGAAATCTCATCTCCATAGCTAGTCGACACTTAAAATTATGTATTTCTAGGATACTTTGTTCCTAAGATATTTCGCTACCACTTTTGGTTTGTTACTAAAAAATACTTTAAAAACAATCTTCCTTCTCTTCTGTCCATTATTCTCAAAACGGTGTGGTGACCCTTCTTGAAAAGGGTTCTCTGGCAGACACCTCGGTGGTTTGCCATTGGCTGCCGAGAGAAGACAGTTAGAATAAAGTTTTTACTCCTCCCGCACTTAAGCATCAGGCAAAAACAATATCTAACAACAAATGAAAAATTAATTACGAATTACTAATTACAGAAAAAATAGTGGCATAATAATTATGTATATCACTTAAATATTTTAAAACCTGACGTATAATTTTAGTAATAATTTAGAAGCGATAGCAAAAAGTCCGAAAGCGAAATTTCCGATCAGATTGCTTGGGTCAAGAATGTACAATAATGGGACCATAACACTGAATTCACAGAACAAGGTGAAAAGAATTTGGAAGTTATAAAAAAAGCCAAGTTACTTAATTCAAACATATTTTTAAAATTTTTTTATAGATGCATAGGACAAAGAATTAACGCTCAATTGGACACAAACAAAGCTGCAGCTATGAGAGTTTTGGTAACTCAAAAAAAAAGAAGCATCTCATCCGTTCAAAGAAAATAAAATACAACGCACTAAAGAGAATGGAAAAAGCCGACCAAGCGCAAATCTCAGTTGATCTCAGATAGATCTATATAATTTTTTCCGAGTTTCTCAAAAGTACCTCAATGCATAAATCAAGATGATTGAACTAACTGTAAAAAAAAGATATTCGAACTGTCGGTCAAAACAGATATAAAAAAAAACAAATCTCCAATACTAATCTATAAAATACTGGAAGGCAACAGAAATAATAAAACAAAGGTCATTAAAAGGTCATCAAAAATTGTATATACCCTACTAAAAAAATAGATTTTTATGGGCTCAGAAGTTCTATGCATAAACGGTGGTGTACCTATTTGGAAAGTAAACGGCAACAGGTCTATTAAAATGATAAAATGTCCAAAAAAAGCTTAGCTTGAGGAGTTTGGACGATCCAATGGGAGAACTTCTGAGAGTCACTTCTAAGTCCATTTTCCGTGCGATGTTTTAGCGAAAATTAACCAAACCCCAGGTGTTCCTGATATTTTGTAGTTCTTTCCTTTTTATTGCAAGTTTCATAATTTTGCTCCGATTGGAGCTCCGGGCAACATCTGCGGTATGGTTGGCTCTTTATATTATCAGTTCATTCCTCCGGGCAGTTGCTTAAGGAAATATAGTATTAGAGAAAATATTCCTCTTCCTGGGCAATTCTCAATAATGGGCTCAATTGTTGCACATTTAGTGATATAAGCACGACATGAAGTAAATACTCATTAAAGCAAACCTTGCATACGAACGTTTGATTTTGAAAATGTTGAAGTTTCTTTCGAATTACTGCTCTAAAATTCAATATTTTGTTACGAAAACAAATTACAAATAAAACCATTAAACTATATGTTCAGACACGTGTTAAGATGACTGTATTATTTAAAAAACTTCCCTTTTCTTAAATTTCGGAAGTTAAAAAAAAATTGTTAAAAGTATTTGAAATGTTTTCCCAAAATATTTGTAAATCATTTAATTTGCATGTTATTTAAATACCAGACATTCAATATAAATAGTAAACATGATAGGCAACCCAAATAGCTTCTGTTAATGTTAGTATATCATAATTTATTTAACACAATTGCATGTTAGTATGTTAGTAATGACATAAAGTAATAACAGTTCTAATTTTGTCGATATTAAAAATGAATAGAAACCAGATTGATGTTACGCTTGATTTTGACCTAAAAAGTTTATTTAACTACTATTTAATATTTCCTTCAAATAAGTATCTAATCTAACCATCTTTATAGATAACACTAATTTAAAGACAAAACATTCAATTCCAAATTTTGAACTAAACAGTCTATCTTATAACATCCATGGCATTTTTCTATGCCACATACTCTCCTAAGAATGAAAGACTTACAGCTTAACGCCAATTCTGAACGACAAATGTTAGGCTGCCTACACTAGGTTGGGAATTGTACACATTAGTTTTATTTTTTATCGCATAATTTTACCAGAAGTTCTCCTGTTTCTACCCCAACAGTTGAAAGATCTATCGCTGTGCCAAAAAATTTTGTATTAACTTTTGGGCTAACCATACACCAAATTTATTATAAAAATATGTCATATCGTCATAACTTATAAGTATATTTATTATATAGCACTTTTTAAAATGTCTACAGAAACTGAGTTTGACTACTAAATGAATTTGAAAGTTGATCACTGGAACCTGGATCTAGTAGACACATTGTGTATAATAATATAAAGTTCCAAACAACGTAGTTATGGCAAAATTTTTAAAAAATGTCCCAAGTTAGACAGTTAGTTTCTTGTAACTGATTTTCGTTAAATTTTTAAAAAAATTATAAAAAATCGACTATTATTTACTTACTTTATGTTCCAAAATTTTGCCTTCTAACTCGGTTGGAGTCCATTTAACTCGGAAGACTAGAGGTTGAAGTTGAGATTCTGTGTTTTTCATCCATGTACGCAATCGTTTTAATTCATGTTGAATATCTAAAAATATAAAATTAAAAATTGTTTTTGTAATAATTGTGTTATATTATATCTGCAATATTTTAAACCTTTGTGCATTGCATTAGAATTATTTATAACAATTACATATCGCAACTCAGTGAAGTAGATGAGAAAATTAAGTAAACTGAACAGGTAAAAATCTCAAAATTTAGTTATTCAAGACGAAAAGTTTGAGGGCCCCATCTGATATTTTAAAGCGAATATAAAATTACATCTTTGTTAAAAATGTTAACATTTTTTGTTGGGTTGGAGGTCTCTGGGAATATGGGGTTCAATAAGTATATTTTCAACTGGTGTGTAATCCACCACTGTCTATAACCTAAAAAAACAGAATAAATAAACATCAATTAATGAAATGACATCATTAAATAACTGAATAATACTAAGTATCCAGTAAGTCCAGTGCAATGTTCACGATGGACAATAAACACAATAGATTAAGTAAACTACAACCAAAAAATAAGATGTTTCTTGTTTCCGCTGTCTCTATATACATATCATAGAGTGCATTCACTTCAAATCTTCTAAACTAGTCAGTCTTAATAACTAACTATTGATTAGTAGCTGTTAATCAACAAATATTCCCTTTGATCCTAGATATCCTGATAGATATTATAGTCATTTCAAAATTTTTATTACCCCATGTAGAAGTAATTAATTCTAATCGGTGCCGATAGTGAATGGATTAACGAGATATTCGTAACAGATGTATTAAGATACATTTTTGAATAAAAGAAAAAGTTGTTATGGTATTTGCCTATAAAAAACTTATCGACTGAAAAAGAATCCCCATAAAGTAACCACTAAATAATAAATACTAATTAGAAAACAAGCGGAAGTGATAATAACGAAAGATGATGCAACTATATTGTTATGCTTCTTTATCATACATTTATTTAAATAGCCATAAAAGGAAATAAAAATACATACTTGAAATTTTTGTTCTATAAATAAAATAAATTTACAAGTATAATAAGAATATTTTATTTGCGTAGTCAAAAAGTAGATAGTACCGATTCCTTGAATTATAATTTTTCTATAATTTTTAGTTAAAATATGTTAATATAAAATGTTAAAAAAAATTCTCTATTACATATGTACGTAGCTCTTCATGGTCAGAGATTTTTCTCTGGTCAACAATACCACTAACTGGAATAATTTTGCATTCCATCGTATACATACCTCGTTATATACGCAAGAAGTTTGAATTTTTAAATTATTGGAATGTATGTTGGTTCTACTTGTTTTTAAACAAATCGTGGCTTATTCAAGAATAACGTACGTTATTAGATTTCTTTCAAAAATTAAACTTGATAGTTTCCTCATTACAAACTAGAATTAGTTTTTAATAAAAATATCTTCAGAATGCGGTTTAATATAGATTTGACCGGTAAAACGACATAACGAACCAGAAAATTTCTTCTGGCCGGTCTGGAATACAAAAACTTTAAATTTCATTATTCGTTGATATTTAATTATTTAAATTTGACCTTCTTCTTCTTCCTTTCAAGGTACAGGCAGTGGCAGGTAAGCAACGTTTTCTTGGGCGGCCGACATGTAGATTTAATAAAAATATTAAAAAAATATAAACATATATTTCCAAAATCAGAAATGAAATTAATTTGGACACCGTGGTTAAACACAAAGTTTAGTTTTATGGAAACAGAAATATGTAAAAGAACTTTAGGTCATCAGGAATTTTTTTGGACGTTTTGCAAGAAAGACAAATTAGTTTTCTTTTAGAAGCTTAAGTATTTTTGAATTCAAGTAAAATTTTCAGATCTGAGACTGCGCAAGATTTGTAAAAGAAAGTTTACATTTCTTGGTGAGTTCACACAGGTCTTTTTTTATGTTGACGATTATGTTGACGGTTGAAAAACCGGCAAAGAAGAAGCCTTTCCTCCTTTATGATAACAAAGCCAATGAGAATTGGCTTTGCACAGCACAGCAGAGCCAATTCAGAGCAATCCTATGTTCAGCCAATATTCTGCTGTACAGCACAGCAGAATATTTTTTAGCTGATTGCGATTATTAGTTCGTCGATGAAACGTTTAAGTCGGTCCCATCACTGTTCCTTCCATTCTACACGATCTAAGTACAAAATAGTAATTCCGATTATAGTTGCTCCATTTCCTAATAAAAGAGAGAACACCTACACTGCGGTTTTAAAAATCCAAAACTGCTCAAAAGAGCCACGTCACCACTAATGAAAATTTTGAAGCCATTTATTGAAAACCATTTATCGGAACGCCGATGGTCTTGTTAATCATGGACGGAATGATCTGATCTCAGAAGCACATTATACAAACCGCTGTTATTTAAAGATTCGTAACTATACCATTTATGTTATTAAACCCCCACAACAACACAGGTTGGGGTGGAAGTGCCATTATTATCAAAAAAAAAAACACTGCGAAGAACCTAAATACCAAACAGAACATATTCAGGCAACAACTATGGTGATCGAAAATGTGCGACGATAAATAACCATATCGGCAATCTATATAGTCCCCCCCCCCCAAGACTCGCTGTGAAAGAAAAACATAACAAAGACTACTTTACCACCTTAGAAAGTACAATGCTAAAGATTCCAGATGGGGCTACATGCTGAACAACAACTAAAGGCAGAGAATTTGTAACAAGTATGGAAGAACGCAATCTAAGAGTTCTGGTACCTGGAAAACCCAGGTACTGGCAAAGCGACACAAACAAGATCCCTGACGTCTTCGATTTCTGTGTGACAAAAGGTTTTTCATCGGACCTTTTCACAACAGAGAAAAGCATTGATCTATGGTTAGATCATTTACCTATTTTAGTTCTACTAAGATCAACAATTGCAAACACATCTCTATCTCTCACCAATAAGTGGACAGACTGGGAACTATTTAGGTCGTTGATTGACGAAAGGATTAATACTTATATTGCACTCGAAAACTCATATTAACAATATAACAAGCAGCCTGAAGCGCGACCCCTGAACCAAACAACAAAATACAAAAAAACACCTAGAAAAAATTAAGAAAGCAATCCGAGAAAAATGAAGATTAAGAAAAACTTGGATAGTGGCCAAGGCACCTCAAGACAAAAGAAACTTATTTCATCAATAAGGCGCACCAAAAATCTTCTAAACGACGAAAGAAACCGAGTTATTCAGAAATACTTTCAAAGATTAACACCAACCAAAGTCACAGAAAAAATTAAAAACACCAAGACCCCCCCCCCCCATTAGAAAGCCTGATCGATAATAGGCAAGAGCAGATAAAGAAAAAGCTGAGGTGTTTGCTAACCATTTGGAAAATGTATTTATGCTCTTTCTATAGTGATGTCTACATCTGTGCGCTTTCCCTTTCAACAAAGGGAATCTTGCATGTCTCTAGCGTGTTAAAAGTTGACGATTCCATAGCGCACAGCATGACGCAATCATATTTAGTTAATTGGATATGCTATAGCGCATGCCTTTGTTGAAATGGAAAGCGCAAAGATGTAGACATGACTTATACAAGATTCCCCAGGAGGAGGAAGATGAGATAGCCATGTTTTCGCAAGCACCGTTCCAAATGACACTACATATCAAAGCTATAAAACTAAGCAAAATCAAAGAGCTAATTAAAAGTAACCTTAATCTAAGGAAAGCACCAGATTATGGACCTTATAACTAGCATAGTTATTAAACAACTACCAGATATAGCACTTACCAACCTGCTAAAATTTATAACTTTATTTTAAAAACTGGCCATTATCCATCGCAATGGAAAGTAAATCAAATAATACTAATCCCAAAATAAGGAAAACCCACGGAAGAGGTAACATCGTATAGACCAATACGTCTCATACCTATATTGTCAAAGCTTTTTGAAAGATTACTCTTGAAGAGATTAAAACCAAAACTTGATCAACTCAACATATAATACCGGATCATCAGTTTGGATTTCGCGAACAGCACGCCAACTTTGAACGGGTTATCCTATAAGCGAAACAAGCGGCCGCTTGGAGTCCCGGTCGAGCGTCGAGACTCCAAAAAATATTTTTATTAGTCTATAAATTCATAAGAATACTACATAATATCCAGCAATATCGCTAGCGTCGCTCATAGCGCAGTGCGTTCGTTATAAAGCATATTATAATTTATAATATAATAAAGCAATAATAAAATAGATATAAATCTGGTTGTGTCTTGTGTATGATATTATTTTACGGTCATTTAGAAAATCGTGTAATATTAATCGTCCGCTGAACGAAGAGGAAGGGGGCCCGAAAAAAGATTGATTGAGGCCCCGAATGCCTGAAAACCGGCCCTGACGGGTGCACAGAGTTGTCGAAATAATAAATAACACCTTCAAGTGCAAGTGATATTGTTCTGTTAATTTTTTTGACATTTCTCAGGCGTTCCACAAGGTATAGCACGGGGATTTACTGTTTAAAATTAAAATAAAACTACTTCCATACCCTAATACTGACTATTAAAATTATATATGACCAATAGATACTTCATGATTAAATACCAAGATGAGGTAACTAATACAGTAGGGAGTACCGCAAGGTAGCGTTCTGAGGCCAGTATTATGACTTCTGTATACCGCAGACATTCCTACTACACCAAATGCCACTTTTGCTGATGATACAGCAATCCTTGCAACTAACGAAGTACCTGCATATGCCTCAGAGAAATGCAAATAGTTTGAAAGAAGGCGAATTAGGGCAAACAAAGCCAAGTTTCAACTTGTAACATTTACTCTGCGGAAAGTGAAAGTGCCCTAGCGTTGTCCTCAAAGGACAACAACTGCCCAAGTGAATAGTGTAAATTATTTTTGGATGCACCTCGATCGCAGACTGAACTGGAAACATATTTTCACAAAACTCAAACAACTCGGGCTAAAATTGGTAATTTGGCTAATTCGACTAATTTTTCGCTTTACACTGTGAACTGAAAAAGTAAAGTAGTAACTTAGGCCGTCAGGAGTTCGTAAAAAAAATTATTCATTATCAAATTTTATAATTATAGTAATAATTATATAGTATTTAAAATAGGGGTTTTTAGAGAAAAGACGTCCTCTCACTGCCCTTCAGGCGTCATCCGCCACTGGAATAAGTCGCGAATGATTTATTGATGATTACAAATATTTCAATTTTCGAAGTCGTAGTAACGATCGAATGGTGATTCACGTCAAGCAATAAAATATGCACGTTGCACATAATATGCATAATGCAAGCTGTAAAAGTAAGGGTAGGCGTCCACCCCTTAGTATCTAAGCTAACGAGCATCGCCAAAAACAATATAAACAATTAAAAACTCAAAAGTTTTCTTCTGTCGGAAGAAAACTTAACATTGGAGAATAAAATTAATAAAATTGGATAAGCTCACTGCAATGATCAGAATTTTCTTCCTATAGAGGGTTTATTTATTATTTAGACATTTCCCCTATTCTCAATTATTTCATTTGTGCGTGACTAATACAATTGTGGGTATAATTCGCCTGCCTGTATGGTGCATCATAACTATAAAATTGCGGTTTGGAAAAGCAAAATTTATTTTTGAAAAATTGAAAGGAAAAAAATTTAAGACACCAGGAAAACGAAATTGTGGAACTGCAATGGTATATTGATCCATAAGCAAATGCAATATCTAATAAGCATTTTCAAAAGATTTGACATAAACAGCACTCGGGTGCCACTCCCAGCACTAAACCCCCTAATTAGTAAAAAGGCTAATATTAGTTTTAGTTGATATACGTATATCGAGTTAATATTTAAGGGTAAGCGGACACGATCTTTGATGTGTCAAGTAAATGCAGTTAATGATGTTAAATTTTGGTTATAATTTGGATAAAAATTTTATTAGCTGCCGTACTTGTTTTGTAGAGTAATTTTGGCAATAACTCCGGAACGGTAAACTTTTGGACCGCCATTTATTAAGTCCTTTTTATTTATAATGTTATAATGATGTGTATTTTGCGTCACCAAATTATAAACAAACAGTTTTAGTACTAGCAGTATATACAAAATGGCGCCAAAATGCAAACAACTAAAACAACACCGTAATCATTATTATGTTTGATTAATTTCTTACAGTTAGATAACGAAAAACCGTTACTTATAGCCAGATTTAAAAAATTATTTTTTATATTTTAAAATCTCCACGAAATTTTGTCGAAAAAACACTTATTTAACGGTTATAAAACTAATTACTTATATATGGTGCTTTAATTAAAAAATATTTATGATCCCTCATATATCATAACTCACGAGGAAAATATTTCAAGATTGCTGAACATAAAAAAATGTGACTCAAAATTAACAACATTATGATGTGAAGATTTTAATTGGAATTCTCACAAAATTAAAAATTAGAATTTTAGTTAACCGGAAGTTGCATCGAATATTTTCTCTACTATATAACAAAGATTGCAAATTTCCTTTTCGGTTACCTTACTTTCTGATTCATGAATTACATTATTTTTTCAAAGCGTTCGGTGAGATAGCTTTTAGGGTACAACAAATTTTCTTTTCTTTTACACTAATCTATAAAATACAATAAGATAATTAGCATCAACGAACGTCCTTTTTAAAATAAACGCACTTAACAAAATTAGTCAAGTAGGAAATAGGAGTGATTCATTCAACCGCCAAAATAAAGTGCAAATTTGTGAAATCAAGTTGAATAATTCGAGGTTAAATTGGAGTTACTGCAAAAAAATGGAAGAGCGTTCAAAAATAAGTTACCCCATCCATTCATCTTCCTAACGAAAAATACGCGATAACAGATAAGAATTTTTAGTTTAATTTGCATTATTATTTGCTTGGAAGCTAACAAATAAAATAGTGGTAGAAACTATTTTTTAAGTTCGTTGATCCGAAACCCCATGACTTTTTCCAAAATAGAACTCTTGCAGAAACGTGTCGGAAATTATTACGGTTGACGTGGCTTATTTTAAGAAAGAATAAATCTCGAAATAGAGATGAAACAAACCGACAAATTTTATTTCAGAAATATAAAATAAAATTATCGATAGTATTCAGACTGTCACAAAATTCCCGTTTTAAATTTCAAGTTCATGGTTGAAGTGCGCGCCAGGGCGCCAAAATTTTTCAGTTGGTTGAACGAATTCGACAGCTGCTCCAACTCTGCTACAATTGACTAAATATAAAATTGTAGTTTTTTTTTCTAGGAGTCAATGGAAACTTGGACTTGTTAGATATCGATTAGGACTGCTTTAAACAATAAAGAAGTAAAGAATGAGAAAATCCCATTAGTTAATACCTATACGTACAAACAAAACTTGATTAAATCTACGCAAATGATTACTTTTAAAATAATTACGCTTTATTAATTTTCGAACCCTATAATTTAACTTTTAAAGCGTTATGAAAAGCAATTTAAAAATAATTTCAATAAATTAAATTCGGTAAACAAATTTTTTTTTCTTTAATGACAGTAAGTAGCTTACCGGGGAATCGCAAAAAAATTGGTGAGAAAAGCAATTTTAAAAGTAATATTTTATTTTCAATTTATAAAAAAAAATACTGTTTCCCACTTAAAGCAAATAGATTATTTTTAATGGCTATTGTTTATTTTTATTATCGAATTATGCTTTCATTCTTCTTTATAGTAAATAATAGTCGGCCATTAATGAAACAATCAATGCAAGGGGTCAAGATCATAAAAACTACAAAAAAATTATGTCTGACCTTAGCCTATACCTATCAATAATGGCAAGAACTATTAGATTTTATATTTATTATAGTAACATTTACAAAAATGATTTAAATTTTCTCTTTTGAAATAATTACAACTTCTTTGTAATTAAAAAACTTACAACGATCAGGTTATTAGCACCTTTATTAGTAGGTTTTTATAATTGCTAAAGTTTATATGATAAGGTAAATCCATAGCGTGTCGATGTTTTCCGGGGGGCTAGGTCCGTGAAGCTCGTGATTCGAACCCGGAATTACCGCTATATAACTCAACCAGTGATCACGCCAAATCGCTGTTGTGGAATTGTGTGTTTTTCAAATTTGACCTCTTCCCTTGAAACACCGCCATTAGAATATTGATATGATAAGATAAGCACCCACTGAATTAGGTACTTTAAAAACCTGTATGAAGGTCAAGGATATGTACACAATCAAGTTTAATAAACAAAACAGTCCAATGTCCAGGAAAAAAAACAGTCCAAATACTATATTTATTATGGGCCAATTAAGCCAAAAACTCCGGTTGAATTTAAGTTGAGTGCAATTTTAAAACGAATTTTGGAAACTCTAATAACGAATTTGGCACATAATGCTCATTTTTAGGTAGCTAATTGCAATTTTTTTATATATTATTAGCAAGTAATTCGTGTTTTATGTCATTTATGTCTAGAATTCTACAGAAATTTAAATAATCGCTAGCATCATTTCTTTATGTTAGAGAAAACAACTGCCTGCCATTAGAACAGAGACAGGAATGACTGAAGAATTTAAATACAATAGCGGTGTAAGGCAGAGCGATGCACTCTTAGCAACCCTCTTTAACATAGTGATTGGCAAAATAATCAAAAAAGTTAACTCTAATGGTCTGATAACCAAAGAAGAACAAATACTAGTATATGCGGACGGTAGTGTTAATCACGAGATCACAAAGAAAGATTAGGGAAATGTTTGAAGCAATAGAGAAGAGAGAAGCGTTAACGGTGAGTGAAAAAAAAACGAAGTACATGAAGTGTGATAGAAGTGAATATCACATAGGACGAAATTTCAAGATCAACAAGTACGAATTTGAAGAAGTAGAGAATCTCAACTATCTTGAAGTAACAATAAACAGAAAAGGCAAAAGATACGAAGAAATAAAAAGAAGAATAAACGTCGGTAACAGAGCCTATTACGCAAACAAGTTCATGTTGACAAGTAAACAGCTAACAAAAAAAACAAAGATGAAAATCTACCAAACTTTGGTAAGGCCGGTGGTCGCGTACGCGTCGTAGATAATATGTACGTCTGCAGACGAGGAAGAGAAACTCAGGCGGGTTCTAAGAGCTATATTAGGACCAAAGAAGAAGGTCGACGGAGAACAGAGAGATCATAAGATTGAGCGGTGGAGAAGACATTATCAAATATATGAAGTCACAACGCCTTAGATGGTTCGAACACGTCATCAGATTCGAAACCGCAGCGGCGATAACACTATGGAAGTCGGCAGATAATAGACCACGGGGAAGACACAAGGATTACATGGTTGGACCAGGTGAAACATGCTTTGAGAGAGATGGGGATCGATGGCTGGGCAGAGAGAATTCTCGATAGGCAGGGATGGAGGGAGCTGGTGGAGAGGGCTGCGAATCACCCGAGACTGTGAACATATGTAGGAGGAACCGAACTGGGGAAGAAATGGATAAGCGATAAAGAGAAAAGATAGAACATGTAACTTAACATTTCGTACTAAGAGGATTAATCCACCCCAATAAAAGGATTTGTAAATCTCGAAGGAGATAGCGATATTCTATTTAAGAATGTATTAGCTGATATAATAATTTCTTTATGGAAACATGAAAAATAAAATTGATTTATACATTTGAAAAAAAAACCAAGATTCCTCCTCCCGATATTCAAATAAGTAAATCATCTTATTTTTTCGTGGGTTACTGTGACTTAATCCACCCCACGATTTCGGGTTTTTCATCTGTACTATAGAAAAGATGACAATTTTCTGAGTACATTAAGTGCTTGTTCACAATGTACATAAAACATAAGACGTGCATAAGGATAACATAAGCATAAAACATAATTTTGACATAAGCCGCAAAAGTGTTCACAATGAACATATGAAATATATGAAACTGCGCATGCGTATAACAAAAAAATAAACTAAATAAACAACTAAACTTTCAAACCCCTTTCAAACTTTATAACAAAGGTTAAACTTTACGTCTTATGTTTGTGTTATGTTTGTCTTATGTCTTACGTACATTGTGAATAAGTACTAACACAAAAATTTCGAAGGAATGTTCATAAGTTGTAGAGAAATAACGGCATTTTAAAATTATGAAAAGCAGGGAGATGTAACATGATACACCCCGATGCGCGACGGTAAGTCTCACGTTGAGGCCCTGCTATTATTTCTGTTGACGGTACGTGTGCTTTGATATACTCTTAATGTTGTTGTCGCGGTCGACACCCGCACGAGTTCTATGGCTTCGAGTTCTGTCATTCTTCAGGGATATTTTTAAATTGTTATGTAAGAGGGTCTGTTTTATTTTTTTGCCTCACTCAACAACGACCTATCATGCACCCGTGTTAAAACGTGTATCTAAAATACATGTAAATTTTTGATTATTCCAATTCGATTTTTTCGATAACTTATGGATATTCTTTCGATATTTTTGTTTTAATATACTCAGATTATTGTCCTCTTTCCTATAGAAGAGATGAAATTCTTGAAATCGTGATGTGGGTAATGTGACAGATCCCACAAGTTCTTTTATATATATTTTAAAATATCTGAAGATAACATAAAATACTAGAAACTGCAAACACTAGATTATCTGTGGTTTCCGCAACCTCTACAATACAATACTAACAGAGGGGTAAATCATGACCTAAGAAAGTGTACACCACACCCCAAGTATTTCTGGAACAATACCCAGCCCGATTCAATATAATCCACATACTAAAATTATAGATTGGATTTAAACAAAGATTGAGATTTTTTAATTCGAATATTACACGCGAATTATATGAAATTAACGGTTTCATGGTATAAAAATTTAGACCCTTCAGTTTAACAGTTTAAAAATTTAACTTGACAACTGTTTGGTCAATTGTTGATGCATAACTTGAACCATGTGGTCGTCGACAGAATTATTTATGAGCTAGGTTTCTGAATCAAATTATATTAGCTGAAAACAAGTAAATACCTCGATTACTTGGTAATAAATTGTATAACGTGAAGAATTTGACTTGAATAAAAAATTTGTTTAAAATAAAAATTGAATGCAGTCGCAATAGCACGACCGACTAGGAGAAGCTGATTAAGAGCAAAGCTGTGCGGATTAAATTATGTACAAGTTAAGTGTTACAATCTTAATGGCGATAACTATTAGCAATGAACTAGTTGTTGGTAGTAGGGTTGGATAACATTGATATCAACATTCAAAGATTGACATCTCTAATTTCAGATAAATTAGCCAAGCAACCCATCAGATTTTTGAGTTGCTGGTTGAGTTACAGAGCAGAATTTTTTATGTATTTTGATTTGGAGGTATCAAAAACACTTTGTCCCTCCCCGCATCCAAGTTACTTTCTTGCCAAAAATGGATTACTAACAGAATAGTAATAAATCAGGGTGATCGTTATTTAGGGATCTGGACTAATTTTCACCAGGCTGCCTATTAATTCGTTCAGCATATGGTAATAATTTCAAGCCTAGATTTCCATGTTAAGGGGTGGCAGTAATGTCAAAATTGCTTGACTCCTAAATCGATGAGTAATAAAAAGATGAACACAATGTCCAAATGTCAACGATGAAAGTCTGAAAGAGAGAGAGCGAGGTGTAGCATCTCTGAAAATGTTTAGTTTTTTCGATGCAACTACAGATGCAAGAACAATAGGACGAAAGAATTGGAAAGTTTAAAATGTGACTGTAAATTGCATGTGCCCTTCACATTTTTATCTAAGGTAAAATTGGCGGCATAAAGTTTGGTAAAACAAAATAATTAAAAATATAGTGAGTAAAGCTATAAAAGAAGTAATCTCCATTTTATTCTTCCACTTGAAAGTAATGAGAAACATCTATTCAAAATACATTGCCCGTGTGGAACTCCCACTTCATTGAAGACAAGATAATTAACACGAACATATCAATAATCTCGTTTTAATATAGAAGCGTGCAGAGCCGGCCCACTGCGGTTGTAATTTAAATCATCCCGCTAAACGTATGATCAGGAACAGCAATGTGTGAACGCGGGAGCAAAAATGTAGTTGCGAATATTTCCTTTAAAGTCGGCCCTGACCTGAGTAACGTAATTGGCGATCGAAATGATTGTCGATTACGATCATGGTGGACTGTGGCAAAGTGGCGAACCTTCGCGTATCGGAAAAGTAACGAGGGAAAATTTGAAATTTTAGTTCCACTTGGATTACAAGTCTAATTTTGACCTAGATATAATTTTCCTGTAATTTATTGTTCATTATTAATAAATTTGTAACATAATCATTGTGCTCGTTGACTTTTTAGCTTACTAGACCTTTAAATTTCAATCGAACCATATAGTAATAGTCACGGACATTAAGTAAGATATTAGCAATAAATATTCTAATTAAATAATCAACAATACAAAACGACCAGATTAAAACGTGAAAACCGTTGAAAGCAAAATTAACGAAACCGTTAGCCACCATAACGATCGGCATTTCATCGCGTTATTTTGATAGTCTATATCGGAAAGTGAACTTTGTACAGGTTTCTTAATGCGCAAATGTACAATAATTTCATTGTTTAAACATTTTTATGATTCGTCAAGTTACCTTTACAATAATGTAAAATGTGAGGAGAGGTGTAATACAAGATGAGAAGCAATATGCGTTTTCTATGTCGTAAATTACTTGACTGAATATGCATTATTTGTAAACGATACCTGTCAGCACCACACAAACCATTGACCTTGAATGTGCACAAAGGTGAAAAAATAATGACAATATTATAAACATAATGAAGTACGCTACCTGTGCAAGTGTGTAGACTACAGTTTCTGCAATCGTATACTCCCAAAGAAACTTCTATGGATTCCCATTTTGAGTTTAAACGCATCACCCTCCAAGTTACTTCTTCTTCCATTTCTGGATGCAATTGCACTAACTGACTAGCTTGTTCGTTGAAGAGCTTTAAAATAGGCTTCTTCTGTATAACTTCGCTTATATAACGCTAAACAGAAAGAAAAAATATAATTTTATCAATTTTACCTTAAGGCCATCTTGCAAAATACTGAAACTTGGCGTTGGGAAAACGCCGAGTTGTAATATTCTGAGAGATGACCCTTAAGAAGTTGATTTAACTGAATGGAAAACAATTGGGTATGCTGGTTGTTTGTTGGGCAAAGAAGAATCGTAATTACTGGTAGTATAAAATTACGATCATAAACTTTTTCACTTAGCCTCTTCTTCAATAAAATTTATTGACGTTGTGAAAGTTCCCTTCGAAATATGTAAGTAGAAGCAGAATGCATTCCATCATTATTGAACAATGAATTTTTTGTCACTGCAAATTTGGCAAGAAGGATGAAGTGAGGAAAAGTTCAGTTAAACCATAAAATCTTTTTGCAAAACAACTTACACTTCTTAAGGATTCGTCTGGATTGTTAACTTCCTTTCCGCAAAAAGTCTCTTGAATACTATTTAACCAAGAATAGAGTTCAGAGAATTGCATGTAAAACTCTTTTAAAGACCACATACGTTGATCTAACGTGAGTTCTCCATTTGCTTCCTAAATACAAATGAAATAAAGGTTTAACCTATTTTAATAAATCACACATCAAATAATCATTAATAAATAACTGAATTATGGTGTTGTGTGAAAAGTAACAAGTTGAAATTTTTTATTAATAAACCTGTTTTTCATTATAAAATAATGAAGCTAAATTATTTATTAATAGAAGTTAATTGCATAGAAATATTATTTATGAAATAACTGCTTGCAAATTGTGTTAAACCGTTATAATACTCGGCCTATAGGTGCAAAATAACAAATAAATTTATTTATTAATTTATGAGATTTTCGTAAACTATGCTAAATGTCATTCGCTTAATTTACTTAAAACCTTAATTTATAGCTTAACGGTTTAGCATAAAGAAAAAAATTTGGCCATAAAGCGCGAAGAGAATCATAGAAGAAAATGCGTCTCGATAATTGCCAAGTGAGAATATGCACGGAAATAATCTTTTGGAATTAACCTATTTGACATTTGGACCTTGGAAAAATGTTAATCCGATTGCCCAATACCAGATTCCGATCATGTTGTAAAACCGGCTAACGCCCAATTATGATTAACATTAATTCTCCAAATTTCTTGAATAGTTCTCTGGTGATTACATCTCTCGGAGAATCAGCTTCGAGTGACATTCACATTGTGTTGTGATACAGTTAAGTTATTAATAACAAATTTACCACAAGAGTACCAATTTCAAGCTATAGTGATCTTCATGCAGCAATATCTAATCAAATTCACCGAGTTGTCTTCATATTGAGCGTAACACATAATTTCAAGGTTGGATGTAACCGCAAATAGAAACATCAGAATTTGCAACACCTACTACAAACACGTGCTTAGAGGAAAAAGAAGAAAATTCTTGCAAATAAAAAGACCGACCATGTAATATAGGTAAACTGTTATATCGGAATTCTAGGTTGTTAATTAAAGATCTCCAATAAATTTATCCATCGTTGTAATTTTTGAACTATGAGAGAAATCAAATCATTGCGTTTAATTTTCGGCCTTTTGTATTTATTTATTCATTGCTTAACAATAGCTCGCTCTATTAATGGCGATATTTTCATCAACACGCGAAGGGGCTTACAATACTTTGACTTTAATTATCTATACAAATTTCGACCCTTTTTATATCCATCAATTATATTGATTCGAAATCATAATAGGGGTAGGCACGTACTCGAATTACATCAGATTTGCGCCAACAAAAATAAATTTGCAAACCCAGCAAAGAGCGTGTTTGCTGAAAAGTTCAGCAAGATTTACAACGGTTTTTAAAGAAAGATACATAAATTATATATTCATAAAGTTTCCTTTGATAAACAACAAAGTGCAATGAATGGAACACGGAAAAAATTTAAATATTTTCGTATAATTTAGAATCGAAGTTATTAATTTCGAATGCCATATTCTATTTATTTGAATCATAAATGTATGTAAATGAAACTTCTAACACTTTTATTAACATTATAATTAATTTTCAGTTGGAAAGTACTTTACATGAATGTAGCCTATGTCCCCAGGCTTCCAACAATGAAGATTTTGCTATTCTATAGATATATTTTTTATCTTATTATTAGATATATAATTATTTAATTGTAATAAGAGTATTCTTTCATATCTACATTATGTAAAAGTTTTATGCAAATGTAAAGAAGTCGTTCAAGCTTACTTTTGCAAAAAAATAAATATTTTATTTTAAATTATTATATTTATTCATAATTATTAATCCAGTAGGAAAGAAAGAAGACAACGGGAAACCACTCCATTAATAATTCCCTAGTATGTCACCTTGGCTTTTGCCAAGTGTATGACACCCAAAGAAGAAGAATCTAGTACAAAAAAAAAGAAATCGATCTTTTACATAAAACACTCTGTATAATATTATTTTTTATATTAATTTAGGATTATTGCCTAAATTTTGAGACTACGACCTTTCAGGTGGTCTAGTGATATGCGATATCCTTTTTATAATTTTTGAGAATCTGGATTTTATAGGCCCAAAGTGTTCATTTCATCTGAATATCTCGTCTATAACATTACCTTCTTCCAAGGGCTCTGTTTTTGACTGTGTCTGTTTGAAAACCTTGCTTTAAATCTTCAAATATTCATACTTCCAGATAAGGTCTTTCATGCATCCGGAGATTACAGCTCTGCGTACCTGGCACATCATTTCCTCACATACACTGCCATATCCTGCTTGCCTTGTTCAATTATTTTTACACAGATTTAAATTTTACATATACATACAAGGTTCTTCAGATTTTATGAGGCATTTAGTTCTTTCCGGCAATATATCAGATTACCTATCTACTTATAATTTCTTGCTTTCGGCAGTCAAAACTGCGTTGTCAGTTACTATTGTAGTCTAGTTTTTTCAATTTTTTCAATAAATATTACTTTATTTTAGAATCAAAAACAAAATCTGGCTATTATATTAAATACTCTGTATATTATAGAAATTTAACATAAACTGAACAGAACGTTAAAATGATAGAATTTTAACAGTAAAGTATCTTTACTTGACGGTTAAAATTTTATCGTTTTAATTTTCTGTTTAGTTTATGTTAAATTTTTATATTTTACAATGCATGCTAAATTACCAGACACTACTTGAAATTTATATTCATTTTTATTATAAAATTTAACGTAAACTTAGCAAAAACGTTAAAATAACAGAATTTTAACCGTAAAGTAAAGAATACATATTTAAAAAGACAATGAAAAGACATTAATTTACATTTGATAGGTTAGGGCTAAGAATATTTGAATAACAAGAAAAACTAATAAAACGTTATAAAAATTTATAAAATTTAAAATAAAAATTTAGTAATGCAACATAAGCCCCTTATTTCATAATTATTTTCGATTTCAGTCGCATATAACTAAAAATATTATTTTTCTAAAATATAAAAAAAAATAGTAATGAAAACGTTAAAAAAGTAATATGGATTGAATATGACTTCAAGTGCCATGTGCTTTTTAATGTTATATACGACTGATGAGCAAAAATAATTATGAAATAAAGGCCTTTATATCGTATTACAAAGTTTTTATTTTTAAAGTAATTTTATCATTTCTATAGCGTATTTTTTTCAGAATTCAATTTCTTGTTTATTCAACCCTGTTAAATAAATTATTGCCATTTTAGTGTTTTTTTTAATATTATGTTTCTGTGTAGTATATATTCTTTACTTAACAGTTAAAATGTATTATTTTAACATTTGTTAGGTTTGATTATTTTAAATTTTTGAACGTTAAATAACTAAAAAGATTATTGAACGGCACTGCCGTTTTTTAAGTCGTAACAGCCCTAGGATGAGAGAAATTTTCGAAGACTTCGTGAGGGAAATATTTGAATATGATATTTCACGAAGCCGCAGGCCAACAGAAATTCTAGTATTTCTCAAAGACAACTTCAGCGCGAAATTTCTCCGATTTCTAGGGCTGTTGAAGGGTGCGATTTTTGGACCGATTTCAAAACTTCATTTACAGCGCAAAATTGGCTTAAGATATTACGATGATTTTTTTTTAATAGAGAGAGGATAATTGTTCGAACAACCTGATATAATTTTTAAGATGTTTTGATAAAAAAATATATATTTTTATTTAATTAATGTCTTTTACATCAAATAGGAAGAATTATTAACATTTTCAAATATGTCATACCGTAGCTAATGTAAAGATTTTACGTATTCTGCATTAAAAATTTCAAAAAATTTTGTATTATGAGAGATGTAAATAAAGTCTTGTTTCGGCCATACATTCAATGATTTGAAAACGCGCGCTTTGATAACAGCGCGCGAACAATTATCCTCTCTCTATTAAAAAAAAATTCATCGTAATATCTTAAGATACTTCATTTACTACAGCGCAAAATTGGCTTAATTAAGCTGTAAATAATGTTTTGAAATAGGTCCAAAAATCGCACCCTTAAAAGAAAACAGCCCCAATTCAACAGAAAATTTTAGAAAATAACTTTCCTTAGAAAAACCTTTTTCAACTTCCCTCGGCTTTGCCGTCGGGAAGTTCTTGAAAAAATTTTTCGTCGTTAAAGTTGTTTTTTCAAATTTTCCCTCGGCTCGGGGCCGTTGTTACTTATGAGTACCGGTCTGAACAGTTAACAGATCTGTACTCAATTAAATATGTATACATATACAAAGACATTCTGTTCAAGACGAACCATTTTAAGGAAGCGGTTTACCTAGGTTCTATTAAATTATACCATAACATGTGTTGATTACTTAAATGGTATTATATTATGTGAAAATTATTGCTAAATGTCCTTTTAATATTATTAATATTGTAATATATTTTTTTAAATTGTAATTATGTAGCCGGTAACAGTTCTATGTTCAGGTGAAACTACCGTGAAGTTAAACGGATGCCGGTGTATAAGGGCAGTATTTTAAAATACTGCCCAAAGGGAAAATAAGATCTACAAATTGTAAGAAAATTAATTGCAAAGATGCAAATAATGAGTTATCAATTATAATAATAATGTAGACAGCGATATTCGTTATCGCCAGATTACGGAAGTAAAGCAGTACAGTATTTGGATGGGTGACCGCTTCAAAAACACCTAGTCGCTGTTAAGCATCAGGCTAGTTCCCGATCACTCATAAAACCATAAAAATTAACACCCTCTTGGAATCGGAAAACGACGTAGATTGTTATGACCCCGATGTTTATATATTAATAATAATAATAATGTATTAAAAACAAGAAAATTTAAAAGGTACTTTGGTACTTAAATACCAAAAAAGATATTTCAACCATTACTGGGCTGCGGAGGGAAGAGAAGGTTATTGCATTAACCTAGGTATAAATGATAATTTGTAAATAATCGAAAAATAGGATTTATAAGAACAACTAAAGATTAAATGTAATAATAATTACAATGTATTAAAAAAGGTAAAATTTAAAAGTTGTGATTATTACCTAAATATCAAAAAAGATATTCCAGACATTACTGAGCTGCGGGAGAGGAGGGTATTCCATTCCCATAAGTATTAATAATTTGTAAATAATCGAAAAATATTAAAATTTAGAAAAACTAAATATTTTTTTGCAAAAATTAATTTTTAGATTGTCTATTTTTTTATTTTTAAATTGTGTACTGTTCATCCCGTCAATTGATGAAAATCTGTAAGTTGGAAACAAGTGTAGTAAACTATCCCGAGTTTTTAAATATTCATTTGCTACTGACTGACCCCTTGTATTTAAAAAAAAATTTTTTTTAACAAAAATTACAGAAATGTATTTTAAATTTTGTAGATCGAAACAGAGGAGTGGTTTTTACGATTTGCCCCTAGAACAGAATAACTTTATGACGACTAAAAAATTTTCATTTGTAAGGTTTAATGTTTCTTACACCATATAAAATTTTTTTTAGAAAAACCAAAAAATGCACAAACACTTTTTAGAACTAAATGTTTTAAGTTCTAAAAAGCATTTTTTGTTTTTCTAAAAAAAATTTTACATGATTAATATCGAGTTACACTACCTAAACCACTTATCTCTTGATTATTTCTTACACCAACTGTTAACCTCAAAATGTTAGCAGAATTGACAATAAGAAACCCACCGACTGCGCCAACTGAAGTTTAATTTCTATAATTTTAATTTCTATTGTAGTCTTGAGATTTTATTTGCATTGTAAAGATTTGCTTTGAAAAGCAAAGATGATTACATGCGTGTTTTGTCAACAAATTTTTGCAAATCATGCATTTCCACGATAATTTTCATTGGACATTTAACAAAACCACTTTAATGTTTGTCAATTTCACTCTTAACAATTGTAATTATATCAACTATAGTTGTGCCGTCACCACATGATAAACTATTCTATAGTAATTACTAATATTAAAAGTGAAACTGAACATATCGGAGTTTCCACAAAAGCATTTGAAATACCACTTATCTGGTTAAATAAATCTAATACAGTGCGTTTGTCTTCCGTACTATACAAATTGTATTTACTATTTCATTATTCGCGCAAATGGGTCAACTTTTCTTTAAATATGAACATTAATAATAATAAATATGAGATAATTTATTAAATAGACGATTATTCTAAACCACCCAACGTAAAAAAATTTCATTACTGTCACGATGGTTAATTTATATGCGACAGCTTTTGATTATCGAATCGATTATTTTAATAAACTATCAGTCTTTGTTTGTGTAAACCAATCATTAGAGTTTTAATAGTTAGCATTAAATTTACTAGGAAGGCTTTCATTTAAACTAAATTTCTTGGCATGATAGCGATAAATTTTATTGTACGTAACTTCCCACTAAAACCCCCCCTAGGCTTTTAATTTTTCAATTTATCAAAACTATAAATCTAACATACTTGAAATATTATCAACTTCAATTTACAATGACAACTATTTATTGATATAATTACAATTCTCTCTCGAGACTCTCACTTTATTCGAGAGAATCTAACGAGAAGTGTTAACAATGCCAAATTGAGATTCAAGTGAAATCAACAATGCATGCCCAAGTATTGTGACAATTAATGTTATTTTAAATTGTACGTACGTTAAATCAAATAATTAGAAAAGTGAAAATTTAAACACCATTAGAAAATTTAAACACTAAAACGATCTGATATAATGATATTTAATGGGCGATTATCCGAAATAGAAATTTGCATATTCTTTTCTTCCGGGATGGATGGATGTTAGTTACCCCTATCAGAGACTCTTCAAATAGACACTTCAAAAAATGCCATGAACTAGTTCTGGTCAACTACGCTCTCTCCACTTTCATTAATAAACGACATGTACTATGTAAAGCCATAATAACGTAACCTTCTTGCCACGACAGGTTCTTCAAGTTGATGCATAATGCACAATTGGTATGGAAGAGGTTTAACGTTTTTGTCCTCTTACAATTTCTGTACACGTTGGATATCTGCACGTTGATTAAATGTCAATAAAGTGCTCTTTTCTGAATTTGCACTTCAAGTTAGATTACAAAAACTTGTTTCGGTCAATTTTTAATTCCACATTAAAATCCACGAGAGCATTCTCGGGCACTATATGAAAACTGGATAAGTTAGTTGTACTTCTGCGTTGAAAACGTAATAAAAACTTAGTGCAGTTTCTTTTAAAATAAATCGTTTCCATTCCTATAGCCCTAAAGCTGTTTAATCTAAATACGTAAATTTTGAAATAACATAACCTAAAAGAGCCGATAAATGCGGTTTTGGTAAATTTTGTCAAAAGTCTCCTGTTGAAGACTCGAGTGCGAAACCGCCCATTTTAACGATTTTAATTGCGAAATCGAACATCTTATCAAACACGTTTAGCTTCCGGCTTTGCACGATAATTTGTTCTTATTTCCTGATTGGATAATTTCCCCTGAGACTTGCTACGGTGTCAAGCATTGGGAGCGAATCAATTTCTTTATCGCCCTCAAGAAGCAAATTTTTATCATCCCTATATGATAGAACTGTACAATTACTATCGTAACGTATTTTTTAATTACTTGAAAAGTTCGACGTTTTTAACGTTGAATTAACGTTTATATCATATGCATATATAAAATTTACAATTTTATTCCACAATCAAGTTTATATAATTACCGAGGTACTGGGGGTTATTCCATATCCCCCAGGACCCCGGTGCGTACTGTCCAAACCCACAAACAAAAATTTCTTATTTAATGAAACCCATCACCAAGTGTTTGACTCTTGACAGTAACAGCCCCGAGCCGAGCGAAAAATTGGAAAATAAATTGACATGGATACACAAAACAGTTACTTCAACGATCGTTGTCAAAAAGAATAAAAGTCTAACAAAATTGCCAAATAAAACGTATAAAAATAAAATATTCAAGCGTTTACCATCACCAACTGTTAGGTATGTTTGCGTCCTCCTGGACACTCTTATTTTGAAACATTGTAGCACCTCTGTTTTTATATTTCAGCCCTGAGGATGGATTAATATATAGTCCGAAACGTTGGCCAGCAGTTAATTTGTTTGATTTGCTTCCCCTTTACACCCAATATCCGTCTAATTTATTAAGAAGAAGCAAGGGAAAAAATTTTGTTTACATAACATATATATGTTTAAACTGACATTGTAATTACAACCCTTAAAGTAAGCAATCGTGATTGAATTATCGTTGTCCGCATTATCTTAATATTCTGTTTTCAGAGGGCAGCAACCATAGATATAAGCTCTTTAGAAAACTTTTAACCGGGAACCTAAATACGGTTGAACCTAGCCAGATACCCGTGGTGCATCTTTGCTTCAACCTTATATTTTTTTAATTAAATTAATGCAGAATAAATGCTAAAATCTCTTTCGATCCCATTCCCCATAGAAGAAGTCATGTTTAATTGAAAAGATTCGGGATTTATCAGCATAATTTTAAAATTTGAATTTAAGTCAAAAATTTACACCCCGAATTGTGAGAAAAAGCATGACAATATATGATATGAAATGTATAAAGGGCACTTCGAGATTCCCAATTTCAATTTTTTTTGTGTGGTTGATTAATTTTTCAAATCCTATGTACTGAATTGAAATACAAAGCCGTAACATCAAATATTTGATAGTATTGAACAAATATTGAGAGTATTTAAAAATGTATGAGCCTATTTAGGCTTTAAAAACTTGGCGCAATTTTTGACCCAAAAAATCAACTTTTTTGAATGAAGTTAAACACAAAAGGAAACTAGTTTTCCGAAATAGTAAGGTAACTGTTAACGAAAATGTAGAACATGTATACAAAAAATGCATCAACCACAACAATTAACGCAGGTCCTACATCCAAAGTGAATGGCAGAAATGAATTTATACAACAAATTGTTTTTTTATGAAGTGTCACATCGATTTTCAATCAAACTTACAACGTCAACATTAAAAATTGTCCTTTTAAATTGAATCAATTTAAATTAGTTTACATTAATGAAAAAGTTCATTGGTCGAAGCAATTAACGATTTAATAATACATTAACGACTTCCTAATAAGTATTGGCTATAAATAATTCTTAAATTATGAGTAATGTTACTATCCCTTTTTTCTATTGGTACAATTTTTTTAATTTAGTTAAGAATTGCCCAATTGTGCGGATATAATAAAAGGCTCGATAATTGAGTAACTGAGGTTACTACAACCGCAAATCTGGTCCATATTTATTATTTTAAAAATTATTTATTATCTTTATTGCAAAAGGAAACACAATATTTTACGTAGAATCTAAATTTCTGAAATCAAGATGTAATTTAAATTTAAATTTTTGTGTTTACCATTAGAGAAAGCTTTTTCATAATAATTTTTAAATGAATCGCTAATTGCAGAAAGGGGACATGTCACATTTTTTATGAAATTAAAATTTTGATATTTTGTTGATCTAATTATTGATCTACACAATGTACTGCAAAAATTTAACATCTTATATTATTCCCCTTGATACTGTGAGCTGATAAAGAATTCAGTTACTACATAAACGGGACTTGTTCAGGACATATCACATTTTTTTTTGCAGTAAAATGAACATTTTTAGAAATGTGACATGTCCCCTTTCTGCAATTAGCCATTCAAATATTATTACGAAAACGTTTTTGAGTACATAAGAATGGGCACTTCATTCTTCAATCTACATTTGCTTCATTAATTTTCATTTCGTGATGATCAAATAAATCACATTTTAAAAATTAACCACTCGATAGAGCACAAGTACTCTAAATTAGTGTTACAAAAATAGGTTTTGTTAGATATGGTGGTTGCTTAATTAATATGGCAGTCCTTCAAGTGTTTTCTATTTCCACTTGAATGTTCCAGCATCTTTTTACTTTTATACTTTCATTTACATTCAATTTTTTAGAATAATTGTAACTCGTAAACAGTGCTGCCTATAAATAGAACACACTACAGTGCAATATATGGAAGTAGAAAATATTCGACTTCATAAGAATCTGAATGAGTAATGTTATTCAATTCTTATATTAATTAATACATGTTAATGAAAATGACAAATATAAAAAAGTGTGCTTTGAAAGATTAATAATAATCGAATCAACAGGAAGTCCGCGGCGAAAAATCTCTTCTACACCTACATAAACTTTATGCATAGGTACACACGACGTTGTTGACGTGAAGGGGGCTTGTTCAAAATTATCAATACAAAAGCCCACTGTCACAATGAAATGCAAACATCACCAATAAATAATTGAAATCTACAAAGTAATTATTTTTCAAACAAAAAAAATTAAAAACTTGAGAAAACGATATTGACTTTCTCACATTTAAATTGAATCGTCTTTCAGTAAACGAGTGAATGCATAAACAGCCAGCAGTTAGCCTACTAAAATGGAATTCTGAATAATAGGCGATTTTTTGAAATAATCCTAGATCAAAAAAAAACGAGTTTGGTATCATTTAATAAATTTTTTTTTTAAATTGCAATATATATTTTTTTTTACATTTCGTATTTATTTATTTAAATTTTTTTGGTAATGTTTTAATTTAGCTAGACAAATAAAAAAACTAACACGAATACATAGAGTTTCAAATTTGTGTTTTACGTGGTTTTACAATCAACATAAATTTCAGATGTAATCTGCATGAGAAACACTCACGTATTACATAAAAATTTTATTTGGACACTTAAACTACGTAAAAAATTTACGAACGAAATAAAACATCAGGTAAGCAATCTACCTAAAACGTAAAATTTTCTTTCTCTTTCATATTATTTTTTAATGAATTGTACACTTTGCGAGTAACCTACATTTATCTACTTAATTTATCACTCTTTTTGAGTTAATTATTGCATGTGATAAATTGCATTTTTTTAATACTCAAATTAGCGTAAATTAAATTTTGCGGATATAGAAATAATCAAGTAAAATTAGGAGATTTATGTTTCACAGAAAGAAACTTCCGCTAAAAATTGGTTGTTCTATTTCTGCTACCTTAATGATTTTTTATATACCAAGTCATTATTTTGCGTCATCATTTGGCCAGAACAAACACAAATTTCTTTGACCACCGGAAGCACAGTTCAGAAAATTCTCACGTGAGAGAGCTTCTTCAGCAAAATAAAAAATACCTTGTCGACATTATGTGTAATTTACCCTTCAAACTGTCAAATATCTTGCATACTGACAAAATGAATACAATGACCTATAGCTTATCGTAGAATCCAAACTATTTTGTTTTTTCAGTTTTTCCCATTGATTGATGGTAAAAATTTGGATATGATAATAAGCCGCAACTTATACGGCAAAAAAATTAAATAATGTTTATGGTGAGAATGTTATCGGTGGAAGTGCTGCTCCAAAATGGTTTCAAAAATTCAGTAATACTTTATCCATCTTATGGAACTTGATTTTATCAGCTGCAGTAGCTAAGAGTATCTAATCTTGGAAAGTGGATGCCTCTCTAGTTAATAGTCAAGAATGCACTTGTCTGTCGAGTAGCTTTGCACCGGAACAACCTCTTGGCTTGTCTTAAAAAAGATAAGGATAAAAACGCTATCCGACAAAAACGGAAGGATTACAACCAAAAAATACTATTTACTGTGGAATATTTGCAGTACAACCACTTCAAATTATTGGAACCCAACCAAACAATAATTGAAAATGTCTAATATAAAATATTTTGCTTAAAAGGTTCCTCGGGGGGGGGGGGGGTTCCAAAGTTATTGTCCAATGGGTTATTTAGAATTTAATATAGGTAATTTAATATAAAAGGTTTTTGTTTTACTAACGAAATGCGTGAGTTATGCATAATTATAAAATATTTTACAAATTATTTAAAATTATTTGAAATTACTTAGAATTATTAGATTAGATACATATGACCAAATTAGTAAAATTTCTGGATTGTTTGAATTACTAATGATGATATCGAACATTATACAAACTGCGGATTTATTAATTCATGATTAGTAATAAACTTGATTATGAAGTGAGCAACTCTTGACTATGACTAATACATTCGCAGATTGAACCTATTCACAAGCTGATAAGACGATCGTCAAATTCGAGATTAGAACCTAGAATTTGCGTTCTGTAATTCAACAGTTACACCAAGACACGGCTATGATACATCGCAACAATATTTTGATTATTTTTCTGATAATAAATGTACATTACCTGTCTAATCTAATAACAAATAATTTATAGTTATGCAGAAATGCAAATGTTGACAAAAATAAATAATAAAAAAACTGCATTACCAATTTTGAATAGATAACTAATTTTTTGGTCAGTATAAATATTTAATCATCGGTATTAAATCAAATTTTGGTCAGTACAAATGGTAAAGTTGCAGTGGTCCTAAAAAATTGAACACTAGTAATAGCTATGTATTCTAAATTAATGATCCTTTAGGATTAAGTTAATAATCGTTTAGGAATTATAGCGTGTAATTAATTATAAAGTGGCGAATATCACAGCATCGAGTGCACATCAAGAGAGATCCACTCCCTTAGTACATACTTTGCCGAATAGGACCGGTCTAAGGGGATATTTTTAGTGAGTACAGCGTTTGTCAAAACGGCCCGGAGCGGAGGGTGCGGACGGTCGATTATGATAAACGGAATCACTGTAAATCTCGGATGCACTCTAAAATCCAATCATATAATCGTGGTAAGGATTGACTGATAGCTCCCGGGTAATTGCCATTTTTACCATAATAATCTCCTTATAGCGTAATCTCTTCTTTAGCGCCAAATTTCAATAATCACTTATACAATAATCCGTTCGTTTGTGCCAAATTTAAGGGTAGGATTAAAAAAGATTGAGGGATTAGTGCCCACTTGATCTTTTTCCTTAGTTTCCGTTATTATTAGTGCCTATTTTCCATCTTTAAACGAAAGAGTAATACGTATGTTGGTATTAATAGTATAATCGTACAATATTAATCTAATTTTTGTATTTTATTTCAGTTTCCGGACCTCCCAAACCTGTATTCGTGTGGATCTAAAGCTCACCGTCTATTTAGAATAGTTATAACAAGTTTTTTACTCTGAGGATAGCTGACCGCCATTTGGTGAACCAAAAAGCTCCCCTTTCATACAAGAGAAAAGTCAAACTTTTTAAGCTTTTAATCAAATAAACAAGCTATATTTTTCAGCTAAGTAAAACTTTATTTGATTTTAGTAAATGTGTTTTTGCATATTTAAACTTTTTATTTTTAAATATACAAAATATTTTACTGATCTTCCTACTTAAAAAATCTTTTACTTGATTTGAATATTCTTTACTATAACAGTAATTGATTTACTAAAAAATAGAATGGTTTTCTCAAACCAAATATTTATTTTTTATCTTTTTTCAAATACTAATTATTATTTATATACACTTAGACCAGCAGTGTGACGGCAATGCTTAAGGGGTTAGGTGCACTCAGGAGGCGTAAAAAAATGAGTATTTTAAATAATTTTTCTTGATAGTAGTTTATTTCATTTTATAAAACAAATATGAATAAGCTATTATATTATGTTTTAACTTTATTTGACAAAAATTAAAACAAGGAAATATTTATTGTAGACCAAGTTATCCTCATGTTTGTTGGACCCCGTCCCACAAATCGTGTTTTGCGGTGATCATCATAATATTTTACTGGTTCAACTAAAATCAATCAAACAAAAAAATATCGATAGTTTAATAGTGAATTTAGAGCCTGATCGAAGCTTTTTGATTTTTTCTGAATATAAACAAAATAGCGGCCTCTGATAGCATAACTCCTCTATTTTAAAAGACAACAGTATACTAGTTTATTGCTTATAAAAGATAGAAGATAGAAGGCCCTAAATTAACTATTAAACTAACGATTTTATTATTTGTTTGGTTGATTTTAGATGAACCAGTAAAATGTTATGGTGATCACCGCAAAGCACGACTTGTAGGACGAAGACTAACAAACATTGCGATAACTTGGCCTACAATAAATATTTTCTTGCTTTAATTTTTGTCAAATAAAGTTAAAACATAATATAATAACTTATTAATATTTGTTTTAGAAAATAAAATAAACTACTCTCAAGAAAAATTATTTAAAATACCCATCTTTTCACGCCTCCAGAGTGCACCTAACCCCTTAAATCAACATGCTCGGATGCGACAGACTCGCTACTCAACCATGACTGTGATCTATGATCTAAAAAAGCCCAATTTCGATCACCACAGTAGTGGTGTGATATGATCGCTGGCTGAGTAGCGATCGGAAGTTCCGTGATCGAATGGCAAACTCACGAAATATCTCAACTCGACCTTCCTGCGGGTATCAACACTCTGTGAAGGGGTGCAAAATAAGTTTAAACTTCAGTGCAATGGGGTCACTACCACAGCCCGGAATAATAATAATAATTTATATATACTTGATGTGGGAAGACCCCTATCAAGATGGCAACTTGAGTCGGAACAGGTCAACAGGCCTAATCCATGAAGTAGATGATGATGATACACTTAAGTATATACACTTAATTTTATTAGGAATTTCGTGGCATTATTCTAATAGTCTGGTTTCAAACATTGTCTGTTTCATCAATTCAAGAAAACTTTACTATTTATAATAATATTTAATTTATAATTTACTAATATTAAGTAAATTGTTTTCTTAAATTAAAAAGTATTGGATTGAAACCAGTAAATGATGTTTTTCTTGATTTAAGTAAATTAAATTTTTTTAAATTAGGATATTAGTGTTTAATTCGCTGAATATTAAGTAAATTTTGTTATCTACTTAAATCAAGCAAATCATTTACTTTATATTAGAATATAAAAAAAGGAGTTAAAAAATCTGATCAAGAGATATCATTACAAGTGCTATAAGATATAAATGGATACTTTAAAATTGTCTGAAATTTTCCGATTTTTTTATATGATCAATAGGCTACCGTTTGAGTCGGAAAACTGCACTTTACCCGCGTTTCATTTATTTTTAAAACCAAAGCATAAAAATTATCTGCTTTTACTTTTAAGTAATTTTTAAAAATTTAGATAAACATCGCAGATTTTTTATTTGCAAGGACGATTTCTAAAATTATTTAAACTATACTGTTTGCTAAAAGCAAATAAAACTGTACAACATAAATGTAGACTTGTAGACAAAAACACAATTACGAACCTATCTTTTTTATAAAAATAGGATCATTTATCCCACAATTCTGGTTTCTGACCTACTAGAACTTTTAAATAATATATCACCTACATACTTTTGCTATCAATTGTCCACTCTTTCCTATCGATTGCCCTAGTTTGTTATAAACTTGGTTACAAATGCCATGTTTACCGTAACTAGCTTCAGAATCTGCATAATATTTTTCTATTATATAGCAGAAAAAAAATTAAATTTAATTATAAATAATCAATTCTTGCCTTTCTTAGACTGACGTTCAATTCCACAACAATTAGGTAAACATTGTCTAGAAGTTCCGAGTTTAATTTATAATGTTTTTTCAATTGTATTTAATAAGTGAGTGCATATAAATGAAGAAAAATTGTTGAACCGAATAAAATACAATTTGTATCTCAAGATATTTTGCAATGTAAAATATGCCCATCATTGTTAAGTCTTGCACTGTATTAAATGAACTTTATTTATGAAAGTAATATTTTTTCTATAAATTGTCCTCTTTTTCAGAAACTTCATACAACTTTCGTCGGTATTGCAATTATGACTTAAGAATATTAATTTTTTGTTATATAATTAACTTTTAAATCAATTTATTATTTAATTGTATTTATAAATTATTTATAACATTGTAACGAGTGAATGAATAGCAAGTAGAAAAATAAAAGTCAATTCGATCGGAATTTTGTAGACAAATTCGAAATTTACCGAGGTTCGAACCCTACGCAAACCGAAATAAAAATTGTGAAAGGGAAAAGCAAACTAGGTATGGAGACATTAATTGGCGAGAAATACAGGACATAAACAATGAGATTTTATGATAACAAGTGATCTGTATTGGGGACATTCTGCTCTGGTCAGAGTAGTATATCGCTCCCATTATTATTCAACGTATGTGCAGAATCGGTAAGACTAATAAAGTGACAACTGTTGGACTGATAGTTCGTTAGCGTTCATCAAATCTCGAGTCTGAAAGAAACCTTGAAAAAATACCGAAGAAGATTTATGTAGAAAGTGAACACTTAGCAAATTAACAGGAAAAGTTAGCTTTTGACAATGAATATAAATATTCAATTAAGGGTATTATGTAATGTAGAACATATAATTGTTGCGTTTTTTCTTCATACTTATCCAAGGTAACGAAGCATAAACAATAACAGTTAACTTTCCTAGCAATACTTCCGAATAAATCATATTAGTAAGATGTGCACCAAAAAGTAAAAACCAAGAACTCATGGTCACCGATGTGACCAAAAAGAGGTAACGAACAAAATAAATAGTAGAAAATTTATATTCATACAACAAAACTTTGCCATTTGCAAGGAATATTAATTTAAATCGTGGATTTTGGCTCTCGTCATATTATTTAACATTTTCAAAATTCCTCTCTATCTTCGAAATAAAATTTAATATTCAAGGAAGATGGTTTTATAGCGGCGTGATAAATAATTTAGTACTGAATGTTAGCATATATTTAGAGATATTAGCATATAAGTAGGTATAGCGTACATATTATTCAGTCATATTTAAAATTTATTTGTATTTTTTTACATTCAATTTATAGACAAATATTTTTTATATCAGTTAAGCGTGTATCAATTTCATAACGGTTAACTAAATTTAGAAATTTATTTGTATTCTTCATGCATTACTTAAAAATTTAAACACCGGGTGTCAAAATTTACCATTAATATTTTTCACGTCTGGTGAAGAAATTAAAAATTAGAAATAGACATTAAGCCTTGATTGCTCTGCTTTTTTCTTAATTACCGATATGCCGATACATCTAATAAAAAAGACATTTAAATAATTTTGTCAATTACCATTTCCGTTTAGTAGCAATTTGGACTAAATGCAATTTTGGGAAAGCTATTCATCAAAAATTGCACGCAATCATCGATAAATCTAAATCCTTGTTTTTGCATTAATTTTCCATAAAATTGTAGGAAATAGATAATTTCTAAATTTATTTGCATATTATACTATCTATATACCTATATTCACTTATTATATATGTAAATAAAGGAGGTAATTGAAAACCAAGAAATCAATTTGAAAATACTTTTTTTGAAAATTTATCTAGCGAGAAATTTATTATTGGCATATTTTTAAACATATAAATATAACTTTCTATAAAGAAATATTTAATATTTACTAATAACAACTTTACTATTTGTATATCACACGATCATCAGTTACTGAACCTAATAATATCTTGGGTCAGAGTTAATAACTCAGTTTTATCTTAACTTCCTATAAAGATATTAAAAATCGACCTTCGCTTGGTATGGTAAAAGTTCTTTACTAAAAAAGGCACTTCCTACACAAAAAGATGCTTTTAATGATGAACCTTTCGTTATTGAGCGAAATTTGTTTTGTCAATAGCCCAATTATTAAAACACCTGTTTCTACTTGGCTTCCGAGGTTAACACCCACCCACGACATGGTAAAAAAAATTAACTGGTATAATTAATTAGAAAAAACTGCAAAATGCTCTATAATTTCTATTTTGCTCATGCAAATTGACTTAATCCGAGGATAGAATGCCCGGAGAAAAATTTGCGGTCGAGTTTCTGAATTGATGGTCAAGTGATACAATATTTCGTTGATAGCAGTTCTCATTAAATGAATAGTTTCAAAGACCTCGTTCAAAGCTATGGAAACTTCATTTCAAATTTTTTCCAGTTCATCTATTTATTAAGCTAGCCGAAGGGCCTCGTGAAACCCCTTAATTCACGGCATGACTGATTTTCTAAGTCAATAATTATTTTTATATTACTAATTTGACAATACAAATTAAGAAGACGTTGAAAGATCCCAAAGAAAACTTTTTTTTTAAATTTCGAAAATATAAATTCAAAAATAATTTGAAGAAATTCATTCTTATTTATTCGCACAAGCTGTAAATCCCTAAATACACGTATACGGGCTAAAAGATTAAGATTAAATTTAATAATAAACTAACTTTCAAACAGGAAGCAAATAAGCTACAAAGGAGGTATCGCATGGCGTAGTATTAAGCTCGCCGCTATTTCAAACTGACGTGAAATTCAGTAATTATTCTTAACAAAAAGAAAACTTTTAAATAACGCCAGAAAAGCACGAATCATAAATAAAGGCGGAAAAAATACTATTCCCTGAGAAAACATTTCATATTTTTTACCCGTTTCTAAATGGGATACGTGGCCATAACACAGCGATCGTATAAACAAAGTTTTACAACATTATTATTATTAAAACATGTAAAATCTAAAGCCCTTGTTTTTTGAGGTTCCAATGCTACCCTTGATTGCTCCTCAACTGAATAAAACTATATCGCATCTGCCTGCAAAGGTCTCCAAATTGCAATGCAAAATTGCAATGTAAAATTCTTAAGAATAAATGTTGCTCGGAGCAGTATTTAAAATAGAAATAAAGTTTAGTAGTAAACCAAAGAATTACAAAAACCATCCAAATTGTTGTAAGCCTAAAATTGCAGTTGTTTTTTGACAATACAATTTCAAAAATTAAAATTACTTTCTCTGCTACCGAAATATATTACTAAAATCAAAATAAAAATTTAAATAAATTCTATTCGAGTAAAAAATTTAATAGCTAAATCAACGTAGTAAATAATATCAATAATATATCTAATATTATATCAGATTTGAAAATAAACAGACTGCCCAAGAAGTCTATGTCTGATTGCCCGTTGGCTAACATTTTTATGGATATCACGACTTATATGTCGTGATATGCTGATATCTTACATATCCTAAATATACGGTTAAGTTTACGAGCAAAATTAATTATTTAACATTGGAAATTTTTGTAAACAAAAACCGAAATTACTTTCTCTTCTAGCCAAATCTGTTACCAAATCAAAATAAAGCTTAAATATAAAAAAAAATCTGACAATCCGATTGGTCTGCTCGGGTACTTAATCAATTTTTACCTAAAAGTGCAGTTATATATTTACGTGCAAAATTAATTTGATATTAAAAGTTTTTGTAAATCAAAGCCGAAATTATTATTTTTCTACGCAAAACCTAAATCAGTCAAATGTTTTCTCATAAATTTTTGATTTTGAATATATAGAACATACTAGCTAATCTCATATTATCTTTATTGCCGTATTTATTTAGATTAAGTTTTTGTTTTGCTAAAATGTCCAAAAATAGGTTTCATTTTAACAAAGGTTTTTCAAATTAATTTAAAAACAATCTAGAAGTAATATTGTTAAAGTTACAAGTGCTATTTTTTAAATTAGTATATTTTGGGTAAATCTGAATGAATATACTTTCTTTGCAAATAAAACAAATGATTTACAATCTCTTTCTTAGATATTTTTTTCATTTTTACGATCTCTACATTTTTAGCACGGAGATCGTAAATCATTTGTTTTATTTGGGAAGAAAGTATACCTCTATCCAGATTTATATTTAAAAAGTAAGATACAACAATCATAAAATTAAAAACGAATGCATATAAAATAATGGCTTTGTTTCTGCAGCAGTTTGAAACGTTTTAAAACGGTCAGCAAGCAAATTTAAG
Organism: Cantharis rustica; assembly: GCA_911387805.1. Taxonomy (NCBI): domain Eukaryota; kingdom Metazoa; phylum Arthropoda; class Insecta; order Coleoptera; family Cantharidae; genus Cantharis; species Cantharis rustica. The sequence goes on from OU426883.1 coordinate 17,293,499, forward strand.
CTTTGCTAGCTCCTGGCAGTTTCAAACTGTTGCAAAAACAAGATCAATAATATTTCTAATTTTCACCGGAAAACTCGGGTCGGGTACTAACCAACTTCTAATAATTTTTAGACAAACTCTCCTGCCATTAAACATTTTTACATTTCGCTTTACAATGAATTTTTTCTTTTGTAAAGAAAGACAAGTTTATTATTACAAAACTGAAATTATAAAAATAAACACTACGCGGCATGTCAAACAAGTTTATATTTTTAAATTCGGTTTTAACGCACGTGTAGAACCGATACTTTTTAAAGAAATTGGCGCGTAAAACTTGACATATTGTTTTAAAATGGTAACCGTCAATGTAGCAAACAGAAAAGACTGTGGAGTTTTCCGTAATTTTGAAACAACGAAAGATGACAGGCACGGGAAGCTTATACTTAAATAAAAACGTCAATGATTGATGCTTATCAAAAATAGCTCAAGAAACTCTTTCCTGTTTCTTCCAATCTCTTGTGAAAAGGACTGCTTCGTTCTTGTAAGTATTGAGCCAATCGTGGCTTTCGTCGACTGAACTATATAGCAGGTTATTCAAATTTCTTCAGTGTATAATTTTCTCCGACAGGGATATGAATGAATGACTTATGCAACTTTCAGTTTCTAAAATCTAAAATGATGCATATTCGTATTTCAACGACTTTCAACATAGAAAAAGATCCTGGAACCGAAATAGAGTGTAACGCATCTTGCTTCTCAAGTTTTTCTCATGATGCAGCTGATTGTGCAATTTATCAACTCGTAAATTAAACTAGTGACAATTTTCCACTGTTTTGGCAATATTCCAAACTAAGAAAACGGAGAAGACATGAATGCAAATCGAGCAAAAAGAAGTGGCATCACGGAATTTCAGCAACGTAATTTCAGGAATTTTAGTGAGTGAAGACTAAAATTCCGTTAATATTTCAGTGCAGTAACTTTTTTTGATGATTTTTATTTCACAAATAATATAATCGAAAGTTTGTGCAATAGAAAACTATTCCATAATTGTAGGTGCATGTGCTCGATTGTTATTAGTGAATGACAATGAAACACTATTAAGTAGCTTTATATGGTAAAAGATTATGGTAAAAATTCAAAAGCGCCAACCTTAAACCTTGATGCTAGATTTTTAATTTGCGTAAATTTACTTGACCTAAAAATTTTGATTTTGGTTTGGACAAATTTGCAAGCAGTTGATGAAAATGAGGCAAAATGGTAAATATTAACCTGGCAATTGTCGATTAGTTGATTATCCATTATGTAATCGTAGTTTGCTTGCAAGGCAGACCAGAAATCATCTTTCTGGTCGCTTACAGTACTACCACCCCCGGTGCTTCCCCAAGATCGCCTCCAATATTCTTCTCGACGTTTCTTTTTATTAAGACTATTACAAGCTCTTATTTTGACTCCTTTATCGGGAGTTTCTGCAGAAGCTTGTAATGAAGACAGCGAAAAGCTGGCCTTCATCGCAGAGTTTTCAAATCCTAACGAAAAATTTAAATAGTTGATGGAGTTTAAATGAAAATAGGGAACTTACCAGTTCCTACAGGCATGACGACTAGTTGATAATATAAGCTATCTTAGGTATGTTTTTGTACAATTTTCATAGAAGGTAATTAAGATGGATAAACCATCTCTTTACTGTTGAATGTGAAGATCTGAAAATAATATAAGAAAAACCTGTTTACAAAGAGTCGAGTTCGTCATGCATCGATTAACTGCAGTAAAACATTATCAGAAGATAACATAATCTTATAAACAACTTTTCTTTAATACCTTCTACACAGGTAACTCGCTTGCAATATTTGACATTAGTGATTTACCTAACCTAATTTGAAAGTGCATGCATATTTTTCGATGGCGGAAAATCCAAGTACAAACTTTACTGGTTTAAATTCCAGCGTACAAACGTAAAATAATTAAAAATAAAATTATTTTTGCCATCATCGTGAACATTATTCTTGTTGAAATTATTTTTAGGTTACCTTCTTGTTGTGATAGTTAACAAGTTTTATAAGGAATATGGAATAGACAGCCACATTCGATTTAATGAAATAAGTAAATGAGTAAGCGCGTTGATTTTTAATGGTCTCACTTTTAAACAAAATGTTGCACAAGTAAAATGTCCTTTAATTTTAATATAAAATAGCCTTAAGCAAATTTAAGTACTTACTTAACGAAGTTAAAACTTTTTTCAACTTTGTAGAAATCACAGTTTCCTGTGATATTAATATGTTATTTACATCCTCAATTAGCCAACACTTTATTAACTTTGGTAATTAAAACACAACACAAAACATTACAACACCTCAAAATTGTCAATAATAACTCAACGGTTACACTTCAACTTCAACCGTCTCTTACGACGTTGAACTAATACACACCGGTAAAATTGTCTGTAAACTTCAAGTCATGCGCATTGGCGTGCAGGATTGCTAATGAGTAACATTATTCCGTTATCGGTGTGATGCCTACCTTAGCCATTTGGATAATTGCTTATTGTAAAATTTACTATTGATTACGATATTCATTAACCTCAAGTCCACAGATCCCCTTAAACATAGTTCCCATCGCATTCACACTAAATTATTCGCTTCATCACGCGGATTTAAATTTAAAGAGAACAAAGTTCATTCTGGTACTTACTATTACCATGCAGGTACTGATATTATGAAAGCTCTCAATCTCTATTAATTACACTCTGATTAATAATATAAATAAATATTTTAAATATATAACATAACATAACAGAAATAATATATAAATATATAATATAATAATATGCAAACATCAAAAAAATACATAAAGATATTGTTTGGTAAAAAATGTTACATTAACAATATAATATGTACAATATTATACAACACAATATAATAAAATATAATATATTATGATATATCATATACATATTATAATTGGAAATATGTTACTTATCAGCATATATGTATTATATGATATGTTAAATGGTATATGATAATGCTATATGATATGATATAATATTCGTATATTATTTATGTATAACTATTAATATTATATTATATGACATAGTGGTGGCTGATACCGTGAAGGCAACGGTCGGCGACCCTCCCAAAATAAAATATTATATTATTAAGTTTTAAATATATAATAAATATTATTGCTAACTCTGAACAAAAACACTTATCAAACAATAACTGAGTTACTAAGTACCTTCTTCCCCCAGACCTCCCAGTCTCAAAGATGGAAGCAGCGATGGCGCCAGCATTTTTTAAACGAGTAGACACAAGGTGGGCTCAATATATTTGAGGTGGGCACACAAAATTTATAAATAAACTAAACAATTACAGTATTGAAATACTTAAACACCTAAAATTTAAAACGTATATTCTAAAAAAAAAGGATTATAATAATATTAACAATACCCATATACTTACAAAAAATTATAATTAAATACTAATTAATAACTTTCTCGAGTGACTGTATAAAGTTAATTTTAAAAGTAATTTACGAGGATGTCTTTGTGCAAATTCTGTGATAATTGCATCCAAATCTAATTTTTTAGTACTTTTTTTTCAATATTTAAAATGGCTAAATTGCTTAGCCTATCATTTCTCATTCGATTTCTTAACTAATATTTTAATCTCTTCAAACAGGAAAACAAAGTTGACAATTTTTATGTTTTGTATCGTATTTTGTAAAATTTTTAATTCGGTTTGTAATAGTTCTGTGTCAAGCTTATAGTGTTTCCCAAGTGCCATAATATTTTGTTGTTCAAGAAAGGTATTTGATAACGGATTCAGGCAACTTTTCTTCTACTTCTTTCTAGCCACTTGTCGTCCAACTTGGAACATAGGTGTCTTCAAACTCTCTCCATCTCTTTCTATCTCCAACCACTCTATTCCATCCTAAACAGTCAATCTACGGGCAATTGCAGGGATATTAACTGGTCACTGCAGATTAAACAAACACCTAAACACAATGGGCGTCGTAGACAGCCCTGTATGTAGAGGATGCAACGAAGCAGATGAAACAGCTGAGCATGTGCTATGTCACTGCCCAGCATTATCATCAAAACGAGATTCCATGTTGGGGGATTTCTGGCCTAGCATGGCCAGAATCAGTGAAACCTCGCCCGCCAGGATTCTCGAGTTCATCCTGTGGTTGGGATGGCTTGAGGAATGATGGGACGGGGTCGCTGTAACGGAGGTAGTACAATGGACCCGATTAAGCGGCCTGAGTGCCTGCGAGGTTAAACCTTGCCCTCCTCTAATATTCCAGAATCCAGAATCCATCCTAAACCGGCCACTCGCTTTATATCGTCCCCCTATCGCATACGCGGCTGCCTCTACTTCTACCACCCAACCATGGTCTTCAGTGATTTATAAACGTGTTCTATCTTCCTGTGGTTCTTGCGTTATGTCAGGCACATCTGCATTTCAGTTGTGCCATGGTTTTGATGGTAATACGGTTTTTTAAAGATATTCCAAGCATAGTTCTTACCATCGATCTTTGTACTTTGGAAATCTTATCCACTTTTTTGTTTGGGAACACCCATGTTTGGACCCCGTATGTCAGTATAGGTAACACACACATATCAAAGATTCTAGTTCTGAGATGTTGTGAGATATTTTTCCAAACGCCGCCCAACCCATTCTTAGTCTTCTGCTACCTTCTACCGTCTGATTTTCTTTATTTGGTCAGATGTCTCAATTATTTCGTCGTCTACTCTCACTGGTCTTTCATCTTCCGTGTTGGTCATCTGCTTTGTTTTATTCTTATTAATTTTTAGGCCGAGTTTTTTTGATTGCGTGCATAGTTCTTGTAGCATGTCTTGTAGGTCTTCGTAGTTATCCGCGATAACCACCACGTCATCTGCAAATCTGAGGTTATTCAGTCTTTCTCCGTTGATATTAATACCTCTTGGTTTTCCCAATTGAGTGTTCTGAATATATCATGCAGAGCTGTTCTAAAGAGTTTTGGTGATATAGTATCGCCTTGTCGCACTCCTCTTTTAATTGGTATTGAGTTTGTATCTTTGTGAACTCGGATTACTGTGGTACTCTGGGCATAGACTTTTTCGATCAGTTAAATATATCGATAATCTATTCTACTATTCTGCAAGGCTTGTCTTGCTGCCCAGACTTCTACGCTATCGAATGCTTTTTCGTAGTCCACAAATCCTAGGTATAATGGTAGATTGTATTCCGTTACCTTTTCTATTGGAATTCTTGATGTGTACAGATGATCGCACGAAACATAAATCCTGCTTGTTCTTTTGGCTGATAGCCGAGTTTATTTCTGAGTCGATTGGTGATTACTTTAGATAGAAGTTGCTGGGATAGGAGTGATATAAGGTCTCCTTTTTTAAAAAACAGTACTGTGATCGCGTTCTTCCAGTCTTTGGGGATATCTCCTTCGTTTAGGCATCTGTTTATCAGATGCCTTCTATTGCTCGAGATATTTCTTTATAAAATTCTTCTACTTCGTCATCTTTGTGTGTTGTTATAGGTGCGTATATTTGAATGATTTTCAGCGTGTAACCTTTATTTATTGTTAACACTATAAATTCCAGTCCATTGGAAAATCCTTGAATTACTTTTATATTTGCTGTTATGCGTTGGTTATTCATAAAGCCTACTCTTCCTTTGCTGGATTCTTCGTTTCCTCTGTGGTATAAAGTGTTTCCGGATCTTAGCTGTACGCATTCTTCGTACTTCTGCTAGTCCAACCACGTCCCATTTTATCTTGTCTAGTTGGTCTTCCAGCTCGTTCAGTCGGTCTTCTCCTTGCATAATTCTGATATTGTATGTGGCTATCTTCAGTTTGGATTGCTTTTAGTATGTAGCTTCTTTTTTTTGCTCAATTTCTTACCGCTCTCAGAATACATGAAGCAGACTGTTTACACAGTGGTTTACAGTGGTTTACACCTGGGGTATTTTATTGTTAGATTTTGAGATCATTGTTAGAAGAGTTTGGAATTTAAAATCAACCCTGCCAAAATATCTTTACTTTTGCCAAATCTTTTACTTAATTCAGAATTAATTTGATCTACTACTGTTCCTTCTTTTTAGAGAAGGAACAATTCCTCTTTACACGCTAGTAAGACCAGCTTGTGTAGAGGACCCGAAGATAGAAACTAGCTAGTATGCTGCGGAGGATAAAGCGTGGTTCAAAGAAATATATTTCTCAATACGGTTCAGCTCCTCAGGAAAAAAACGCACATAAAAAACAACAGTATTTATTTCCTCCAAATACGAGAAATCCAAAAATTATATAATTGTGTCGAGGTATCGAGGATGCCCTCACCGAGCATACGCAAATAATTAAAAATAACTTAAACAAAGTTTGTGCCGTTGAAGATGCTATGGGTTATTCAATATTACCAAAATAAGTGAAGCTAACTGCTTTTTCGAAAATATGAACCCACTGATTAAAAGTAATATAACAACTACTCCACCCTGATGGCTATTGATGAGCTTACAATTTTCTACCTTATACAGAGATACTTTTAAAACTACGAGTCCAGCAGTATCGGTTTGAGTATACCAACATCCTCGCTTGCACCACGAACTATCGGAGAAGATGGACCAAGAATTCTGGAAACTCTGCTGCCGCTTCTGCACACTCTTCCAATGGAATTTTCGGTGTCGAGCCCTCGAGACAATCTCATAAAAAAACGATAAAGAAGCCACTTCTAAAATCAAAACTCAACAGATGGTGATTGTGACCAAGGTTAAGATAGCGATAAAAATTAATTTCGCTCAGTTAAAAAATAATTAAATGCTACTAGGTTAATTGGTACCTACTCGGATGTTAAAGATTGAAGTTAACAAAGAGAAAATTCAGTATATTTTACAATTTTTGTTTAATAATGGCGAAAATGCAATCCAGGCGGGTGAAATTGTGAATGAGATTTATGGTCCTGATAGTGTCACACCTCACAGCCGATTACGTGCAATTTTGGTTTTGTCGATTCCGTTCCAATATTTTTGATGTTAAAGGTGCACCTCGCACAGATAGTTCCGTCATCGAAAATGTCAATAAAATCATTGAAATGATCGAAGTAGACCGACTTGTTACATACAAGACAATACAAAACATTATTAAACCATCTGCATAAAGCTGGATTAAAAAAGAAGTTTGATGTTTGGGTGCCACACGAAATGACGCAAAAAACGACACAAAAATCGAATTTTTATCTGCAAAGCCTTGGTCAAACAGAACGAAATCGATTCATTCTTTAAACGACTATGTACGACTATGTTTTGCCAAAACGATCGTGGTCAAAGTGCGGTGAACCAGCTGAAACTGTGGCTAAACCAGAACTAACAGCAAGGAAGGTTTTGCTGTGCATTTGGTGAGACTGGAAAAAAATCATCTACTATGAGCTGCTTTGTCTCTATTGTCAACAATTAGACCGTTTAAAGCTAGCAATTGATAGCGGATGCAGCCAGAATTGGCCACCAGGAGAGGTGTTGTGTTTCAAACCACATACGTCTATACTGACTTACCAGAAACTCCAGAAGCTTGTTTGGGAAGTTTTAATGTATCCACCTTACAGTCCGCATCATTTTTTTTACCACAGCAGAACTTCTTTATTGATTAGAAATCGACATCAAAAGAAGATTGTGAAAATCGCTTAGTCGAGTTTTTTGCCAATAGGAACTAGGGCTTCTATGGAAGGGCCATTTTGAAGTTCTGTGTACATACTGGAATTACATATTCTGTAATTTCTGGTAATTTCGGTAGTAAATTATAATTTAACACGAAGATGTCTAAACTTTTTGCCTCAAGGGCCAGATTGAATTTAAATCCATTTGTGGTGGGCAACATGAATATGTGAATAGTCACAAAACAATATTTTTACAACTGCAAAATTTTATGTACCTATATATTTTTTTCGATGTATATTTTTAAAAATCAAAAAAGTCTGACCCGTGGGGTCGTAGTTTGAACACTCTGATTTAGCACATAAAAAGATTTTACTCGTCCGACAAATTTTGTAACTTTTATATATATTCCGAGAAGAAGAAGTGTGGGCTCCTCAAAAAAAGAAGGAGCAAACAATTAATTAGAGTGACGTAACGGCCCACCGGCCTAAAACCTGCAGATGATGATGATATAAATTTGATAAAATATGATATTCCCATTTGCTTCTGGGCGAATGTGTAAAATGCATTCCCAATGTTTTATAAAAATGTGGTACATTGTTTTATCAAAATAATTCACTTTGTTAAAAAAAACAATAGTCATTTACAATGTGGCAGGCAAATTCACAGTACTTTTCGTTTTCTTCCCTGATGATGCTGTTGGTACCAGTTTTCGTCGTTTTCTCTGCTCCAGCAATCTATGGATCTCACCAATTAAAAATACTGCTATGCACCGGGTGCAATCATGCAGTGCGGTCGTACAAATCAAAATTCTTCCAAATTCACTGAGGAATCGACTGATGGAGACAACTTTCCCTATCCAAAATGCAAATACAGATGATCGTAAGATTACACCTTATCGAATATTCACAATGTGGCTTTACCACTCAAAAATATCACTAAATTTTCATCTTACAGGTGAAGGGCACAAAATATTTTTAATACTCCGCTTATGAAAATCACAAATTTTCACCGTTCAGGAAAATCACACAAAACACATCCAGTTAATGCAATCTTTTCTTGATGGCTTATGTCAAACCATCTGCATTTTTATCTTGAACAGAAGGCTGGCCACTGTTTGATGTTAAGAAAAGCTTTAGATGAGTTAATGAAAGAAGTATCTACCCACAAGATAGATCATACGACTGATGCCTCTTGGTTTATTGTTTTTTTAATAGAGTTTTTTAATAACAATCACGTTGTTTTTGGCACAATTTTTGGCTGGATGGTGTTTCTTACTATCCAGATCCATCAGTTTCAAAAACTGATGATTTTTACGTATATTTTGTATTTGATTGTTTTAAATAGACATCTTTCACTCTTTAAGAATAAATACATTTGTACATATATGTATGTATGTCATAGCAGTACGCTCTGGAGGGCTGGGGAAACACTCTCTAGTATTCAATAGTTTACGGGATACTCTTAAGATGCCAATATTTTGTGGCAAAAATGAAATTAGATCTAGTACATGAAATAGATCTACTTGGCGTAACAATCGATAATAAAATTTGAAGACCACTTCGATGACACGATGAAATAGCTGGGAAAAGAGTTGGTTTTATCTTTACCTGTAGAATTAATCAAAAATTATCAGTGTTGCCAGTTGTATAGCCTCTATCTCTTAGATACAACTTAGACTTTAGATCACAGCAGTGTAATTGCTGTGATTGGATTGCATGAATTTCTAAATTTTTAACTTGGTGGCCCGGATTTTTTTACCAATCTGTCAAATGTTTCATTCCATTACTTTTATTAATTATATATTTTTAAACATACCAATATTTTAGAAAAAGACAACTACATACAACTAAAATATTTTTAAGTTATCTCAAATAAAAGTTCCAGTTCATCGCCCGATGATGCATAATATGGTGAAAACGTTTACGATTATATACTTACTGTGCATTTTATCTGTGATAACTTTCCTAGTTTATGTTTATGTCAGCTGTCAGCATACAAAGAAATCAAATATTAATAGTAAATTTATGATGTTAACTGGATAACAACCCTAAACTGTAGACCTGACTTTACCCGATGACCTTCTTCGTCAATCCGCTTCTGGTTAAAGATTTGGGCATATACTTTGAAACTAAAAAGCTTTTTAGAAGTGGGATGTTGCACCCTTTTTAAAATTGATATAATAATTTTATACCAAAAGTATAAAAAAAACATTTGATAAATGCTGAAATTTAAATAAAATAAAGTAAAAAATATCTCCTATTTTACTCCAAACAGATGTGACAAAAATATTGATTATTTTAAAGTCGTCGTATTTAAATTTCTCAATTTTTTGCAATCGAATATTATATCCAGTTTGATTAACTAGACACACGAGCACCACTTTCAATTGTGTAATAAAAAAAGCTTTCAGTCTGAGTCCCCTTTTTAAAACCCTATTCATCGCTCGTTTCATTACTAACGCAGAGGGTAATTTATATTTAAAAGTAAATGGAGTTTCTTGTTACTAAACATTTCGTTGATACAAACTGACAAATTAATACATTACGTACTGTGTCAATAAAGGTCAATTTTTGAAATGAAGTTCTAACTACAGAATCTTAAAAAAAAATTATTTGTAAAATAATTTTGCAAACCTTTACGACTTGACGGATCTAAAGCGCAACTTTAATGCACTACACCAACTGCCTAAGACGTTAACCGTTTTGGGAAGTGACAATTTTAATTTTTATATTTTTGTGTTTTCTATTTAATTGTATTTTTAGGATTAAACTTGGCACGAATGAATTTTGAATTTTGGAAACTTAACATCGATGCTATGCGGAGAGGACCTCTTACTAATTTTTTTACTGCATTAATGATTATTTCAAAATTACATTCTATTTAGAATCTTCTACATCTGCTGTTATGTACATCCGCTTATAATTGTTGCTTTTTATTTTTCTATCTATTTACGTTCATACCTTTTAACACAATAAAGAAAAATGAACAAGTTTACTCTATCTATAGACCAGAATTCTATCCAACTTTCAAAATTTTTAACTTGTTTTAAGATATTCTAAAAATTTATTACGTTGTAAAAAAATTGAAAAAATTATTTTGGCTTTCAGCTTTCAGATATTTTATAACTGTAATACGCAGGAAGTATGCACGTCTAGCCATATTTTTAACATTCATGTGACAGAAGAATCAATATAAGGTAGTCTGTTATCATGTTATAAATAAATATTGTCTGTAATATCACTTTCACATGCAATTTATTAATAAAATTTGATAAATTTTTTAACGCATTGAATAATTAAATAGAAATCTTTCGTGTCTAACTCGAAATCTTAGCAATGCCATATATCATTTTGGAGATTACAAAAATGACCTAAGCTTATCTATGCATCTATCTATCAACGCCTTCGCTATAACGGGATAGCCATTCTAATCTACAACAAGCAAAAAAAATCACCATGGTTTTGGAAGCTAACAATTTAAATTACATTAGGCACCACCAGATGCTCCATCTAGCTGAACCTAACGAATAGGGTAGCATATGAATGTCATGAAAAAAAAATGAACAATATTGGAACATGGCATTCAATAGGACAGTATGCTGTCCCAAACCATTATTGTTTAGCGATTACAAGAATAATCGGATAAATATAGGGATTAAATACGCGATTGCTACAGCTGATTTGGGCACTGATGATGTAGAGTAATAAAAGATGGTAACGGATATTGATCTCCAACTTTCATCAGCTCTTTCATGTTTATAATGTACTAGATCTTCTCTCTTCGTTTTAGTACGCTAATCTTTCCGGATAATAGAAGAACCGGGGTGTATGGGGATACGCTGGAGAGGTAGTATCTTATATTCGGGACGGTCACACCAAGCGTTTCATACGGGAGGTGGTTTCGGATATCTGGTCCTCACAGAGTACCCAACTCTCATTTATGGCTCCTTGTGCCATACCCCGGACAACTGCGTTGACCCGCAGGCAAAACTAAGTGAGGGTTACCAGATATGGTAAACAGTAGCGTCTGATTTCAGGAGAACAGCTACAAACAGCGTTTGTTCCATATTGGGCGGCTGATAACAATATGCAGAAGGACGTGGGGCCCCACTGCATAACAAATGTCCCTTGTAAACCAAATGGTGTTGAATTATAAAAATTTAAGTTTGCCGAGCGGCCCGGCTAGCGACCGGCGCCTCCCGGTTTCCGGGACTGGAGGTGTAAAATGTGCAAAGGTAGGCGAAGGGCGAGAAGGGACGGCAGTAGGTGGATTCGGATTGGAACAGCGAAATGAAATAGGCGATAGACTAATACAATTCTGTCACGAGAATAAAATGATAATCACTAACACTTGGTTCCAATTGCCTACTAGGAGGCTTTACACATGGAAATCACCCCAAGATAGACCCGGGGTAGTTGTCAGGAACCAGATAGATTTTATCATAGTTAAATCCAGATTTCGGAATGCCGTCACGTCTATAAAAACATATCTGGGTCCAATCATAACCCTCTAATAGCGAAAGTTAATCTAAAACTGAAAAACTGCCAAACAAAAATGCCGAAAAACATGATAGATCTCCAAGCGCTAAAAGACCCAGTCATAAGAAGCATGACCTCTAATAAAATCAACAACAAATACTAAACATAGCAAACACAAATGATATAGAGGAAACATGGACAAGCATTAAAAGTGTACTGCAGGGAGCTGCCGAGGAAACACTGGGATTTAAAAAGAAGAAAAAGAAAATGGAATGGATGAATGATGAAATACTAGATCTAATAAACTCAAGAAGAGAAAATAAACGAAACACGCATAAATAACGTGAAATTCAAAAGATGATTAAAACGAAGATCAGAGAAGCAAAACAGGCATGGTTTAATAAGAAATGTCAGGAGATCGAACTACTAGAGAAGAAGTATGACAGTTTTAACTTGCACTAGAGAATAAGGGAACTGACATATACAAACAAAACGAAAATAACGGGTAAACTGATTAATAACAACAATAGATTGGCCACAGATAGCGATGAACAAGCAGAAATATGGAAGTGCTATATAAAGGACTTTTTGACGATGACCGGCAACCAATCAACGAAGGAACCACTCGCACTCTAGAGGGTCCGGATATACTGAGAGAAGAACTAAATAGAGCACTGAATCAGACGAAATCGAATAAAACCACAGGGCCAGATAATATCAATGCAAAACTTCTCCAACTAATTGGCATAGAAAAAAACAACACCTTGCTGAATTTTTACAATCATATTTACAATACGGAATAACTTACCAAGAGAATGGCTGAAATCAACATTTATCACACTGCCCAAAAAGGTGAACGCAAGACACTGTAGCGACTATAGATTGATTAGTCTCATGAGTCACGCATTAAAATCCTTTCTAAAAATAATACACGGGCGCTTATGACGAAAAATTGAGAAAACAATGAGAGATACCCAGTTTGACTTCAGAAACGGTCTAGGAACGAGAGAAGCCCTGTTCTCTATTCAAGTCCTAGCACAGAAATGCCTCAATCAACAACGGCCAGTATTTACCTGCTTTATCGACTACGAGAAAGCCTTTGACAAAGTGAGACACGACGTACTGATGAACCTGCTACGGAGAATAGGTCTAGACAGCAAAGACATTAACATCATTCAAAACTTGTACTGGTATCAATCGGCTCAACTCAGATTCGGAGACGCTACAACCGAAGACATAGAAATCCAGAGGGGAGTTTGACAGAGCTGTGTTCTCTCACCGCTCTTTTTCAATTTGTACTCCGAAGCTATTTTTGAAGAAGCTCTGGAAGAGGCGCAACATGGAATTAAGGTGAACGGAAGAATTATCAATAATATCCGATAAGCAAATGACACCCTCATACTTTCCGACACCCCTGAAGGTTTGCAAATATTGATAAATAAAATAAATGAAACAAGCAACGCATACGGTCTCAGCATAAACAAGCAAAAAACCAAAGTGATGGTTATATCAAAGAGAGCAATTAACAACATAAATATTAATATAGGGGGTGATCGACTTGAGAGTTATATCCTATCGATACTTTTCTATGGCGTTGAGAGATGGACATTAAAGGTTTCATCCATTAATATGGTAAACTGGAGGCTTTCGAGATGTGGATGTATCGAAGAATGCTCAGAATATCTTGGATTGAGCATACCACGAACGAAGAGGTTTTACGGCGCATGCATAAAGATCGAGAAATTCTCACAACTATCAAAAGAAGAAAGGCTGCTTACTTTGGACATATCTTCAGAAATGAAAAGTATTCGGTTCAGTATTGTTCAATATTCGGGACGCCGCAACATTAATAAGACTCGCGAAGAACAGAGAGGAATACAGCACCATGGTAGCCAACCTTCTATGAGGAGAAGGCACTCCAAGATGAATAGAAGAACCGACTCATTTGCTAATGCCTCTGGTTGAACTTCCTTCGCTGAGTGATCATCTAATCTTTCGCTGCTCTGTTCCAGATCAGATTCTCTTTCTATTCCAGTTTTTATTTCTTTTGGTATTACACAGCTCTCTTCAACTATTCTTTCAATATTTCTTTCTGTCGGTAATTTTTCATCTACGTCTTTCAACAACGACTTACGCAGATTACTTGCATGTTTTCTTGAACATTTACCAGATAAGATACTCTCCACTTATTAACTTGACTACCCTTCCTGCTTCTCATTTAGTTGGTATGTTGGGACCCAATGCAGACATCAACACTTTTTCACCTACTACATATTTTTCAGTTTTCCTGGTATTTATATCGCCACTTGATGGGCTCAGAATATCTAACCTTGTTCTTGATTTATAACAAGAATGGGGACATTCCTGTCGTTATATTGAGAGTATTTCTGTATGAAAACTAAAAAATAAAAAATTTAAAATCTGCTGCTCAAGTAACAAACTTGACTATTAAGTATTTTCTTGGGGCAAATTTTACGTTTTGAACGGGATGCTCTGCTAATCTATTTGCTTGTAGGTGATATAAATCCACCGAATTAGATTAGATGGGAGTTTCTGGAACCCCTATAAATGTAAATATTGTTTTTAGTGTCTTTATCATTTTCACATAATCTGTTTCTCTTGTCATAGCGTATATATCACATTATTTGGATTTACTGTCTATGATCAAAAATGTTTTTTCATGTAAATGAAAAAATCGGTATAGACTGTTTGCCATGCTTTCTTACTTTTTGACCAAGATATTAAGTTAGATTCTTTTGCCTTGTTCTGGATAAGTTGGCATAATCGACACTTCCTGTGAATCTTGCTAGTATCTTACACCTGACTATTTCCACGTGTTCTGCATGTAACAACTGCAATACTTTATTTCTTAGATATAAAATACGATTTCAGCTGATCATTGGTTACTTTGGTTAGCCATTCTCGATAACAGAAATCCAATATTACTTTTAGTAATACTGCACTTTAACTGTTAACTTTTTTATTTCTTTATTTTCTAAAAGTATTTCTTCGGTTAAGTTAAAAGAGTTGATTGACGACTCCCTCCCCCCTACCGGTTGTGACCTTTCTTTAACTTGTAGGTTAACTTCGAATACTTTGGGGTTGATTAAGCTTCCTTCTAACATCGACATGAACTGCTCTTTTAGCTTATGCACTGTCGTCGATATTGCTGTTGGAATATAAAACAAGCTATCCAATCAATTTTTTCCCAGAAATAGTACAAAACTATGTTGCGTTTCAACCACAACTAACGATAACTCATATGTTTGATTTTCTTTAATAACTTAATTTTTTGACCGGTTATTTACTGACATTTTAATAATTTAAAATTTTAATAATTTGGAATTTTTAGAATTTGCCAAAAAGCAGAAGCAGCTCAGCTCAATCTTACTTGGTCTTACATTTACATCCAAAAACATAATGGCAATGTAGCAGCTTACCCCGGTTTCCCTATAATAATTTTAGAAATTCGTATAAATAAAATTCCAAAAATAAAGTTGGTTATTAAAAAGCTAAGAAGGTAAATGAACTATTATCACGATCAAAATAATTAATAAATTTTATAGAAAAGTTCTTTTGCGTGATCCATATTTTTATTGTTATTGCTGCTGGCGAACTTTTAATTGTTTACATTTCTTTGGTTAAAATTAAAATTAACTATCATAATAAATCTACCAGTAAAATCAATGAGTTACACTATAAAACCTAACAAAAATATACTTTTATTCAATTTTCCAAATGTTTACAAATTTACTTTTAGCAAAAACTTTTTTTCCGTGGTTTGAATTCCACGTTGACGTTAAAGTTCATGTTTATGCTTAGCCGATAAATAAAAACTACTAACTTGTGCAGTTCAGTTGAAAAGACAAACAATGTTCATCTTTTGACTTTCTTCTTATTTTCCCAATTGTAATCAAAATTCACTAAAAATTTTATAGCTTTTTATATTTCTCAATGCTTTGCTTCGTCAGTTCTGTATCTTTGATACGGTCCAAAATAATACTGCCTGTTTATCTAACTTATTATGCTTTTTTAGCAGCAGTAATCGTATAGGTTTGGCGTACGTAGTAGATTCTGAGGTTCAATCCTCAATAGCAACGTTAAAAAAACAACGATGAAAACTAATTCTGGCATTCAATTTCGTTACTTTTTCAGCTAATATTGCTGGGAAAAATATTAAAGATAACATATTCCTATTCCTCTGTAAGTTTTGCTGTCTTCATTGTTTCTATTATTTATTCCTGAAATTTCATCCTGAATGAAAGGAACGATATCTGCAGCTGCATGTAGAGAAAAACATTTTTTGGATTTTTTACTAATATCTGATGGGTTAAGTAATTAATTAAATAGTTTGAGCAAATTCCTTGTGTAATGACTAATGAGATTCTATTTATACCATAATTATATTACAGAAATACAATTTCCCTTGTGCAGCTCAATTGTCACCCCCTTAATATCCATGCAACTCCCCCTTGTTAAAAATGATGATGGTTATCAGAGCAATATTTTCACATTAAGTATTTTATCGGGACATATTATCAGTCTAACGAAAAATTAGTTGCAGTTCACAAAATGTATAATGATTTTACCTAAGTATACATAACTTTATTCTAACTTTCTTTACTTCATTGTATCCTAATACAAACTTATTGTAAATACTAACCATTTATTTACATTAAATTATGAGAATAAATTTATAAATAAATATTTTAAATCTATTTGACTGTGGGTATATAATTTTCGTTCTAACCAATATTGCAAACAAAAATTTTTGAGAAAAAACCGTTATATTCCTATTTATACAATAATTTAGTAAGTTCAAAATTCTAACAAAAAATTTTAAGGCTTGATATATCAGAATTCAGATTAAAATTCCGCAACAAAGAAGAACCTGAAATTTTGGCATTTTTTTAAATTATGTTGGAATTAATAAATTATAAAAAAAATACGCGTAAAAAGAGCCAATATTTGAAACAGTACATTCTATTGGCTATTTCCATAAGATTTGCCCCGCTCATGGTGTGGTTTATTTTATTAAAGTATTTTTGGGCATAATTTGCACTCGAAAGTTACCCCTGACTAAGATCTAAAATTTTCCTAATTTGTGTTTGTCAAAACCGACCCTTCACGCTCTCCACGTTGGTCCCCTATGATTCAGACGCTTCGAGCCGTTTTGACAAAATATGTACTCATTGAAAATATTCTCCTAGACTGGTCTTAATTGGTAATTTTGTTTTTAAGTTAAATTTGGCTAAAATTAACGAATTCTTATTTTAAATAAATTTATAACACGATATTAATAGTAGCAATGCTACAGCCCAACTGTGGGTAGCTCCGCCCTCCGTAGTGTATTTTTTTAAAGATTAGTCCTGCTCATGGCATTTTTTATTTTATTAAAGTAATTTTGGGCATAATTTACACTCGAAAATGGCAGATCGAGAAGACACAGAACTTGAAGTGTATAAAAAATTAAAAATATTTCTCGAGCCTGATTGAACTCAAAAATTACAAATCTACAAAGACACATCTTTGTTTTTAAATTAAATTCGGCTATAATTAATGTTGTTAGTAGTAGCACGACTGGAAGTAAACTGAAGGTTTTTATGGGCCCCGCCCATAAAAACAACTATTGACGTTGATCACACGCACCGTTCATAGAATGTGCTTTTATGGTAAAAATTAACAAGGTGTAGGTAAAAATGAAATAAATTCATAAAATTTCTAAAAATTTCAATGTTTTTCAATTTGTTTTAATGTCAAAACGTATTGTAGCGTTTGACGTTATTGTTTATTTATTATTGTTAATTAGTTCGTTATTGGAAATACGTTCCTTATGGGAGGATGCGAAGGGGCTACCCTAATCGGAAAAAAACGTCCGTAACGAAAATGCGTAAGATTTTTATATCGTTCAATAACTACATCATCTGGCGTTTCAAAAGTGGAACATCTGTTCAGCATTAGTACATATTCGGAAACCACGAGTCATAGGTTTGCAAATTTCTCTAGAAAAAAAGTTTCCTTCACCGGGATTCGATCCTTCGGCTAAAATGTGTAGGCGGAGCCCTTTCTCTACGCCGCAATGAGTATCGTTAAAATTAACAGTGATATGCTATATAAGATACTCTTTGCGTATTGCGAATTAAGAACGCATTAAAATTATTAAACCGACAAATAATTTAAAAAAATTTAATTTAATAATTTTAAAAATTTTCAGTCGAAAATAAAACCCCCAGAATTAAAAAAAAATCGATTTTGAAAAATGCCACCCTGATGCAAAAAATTATCTAAAGCCGAATGTGCAAAAAAAATTTCGAAAACTTCAAAGATGACCGCGATGATTGCGGATTTACAACGACTTTGACACATGCCGAAATCGCTATTTTGGCAATTTTGTAAAGTAGTTTTTGATTTTTATCGATAAAAAAATCATAATAAAATATTTATATCCGAATAATTATTTATTTTTTACCTCGACTAGAACTTGAAATTAATATTTATATAATACGGTGCTTCGTTCCTATCTGGTGTCCCACGACACCACATTTTATATTTTATTTTTTTACCCACACATTGTTCATTATTTTCATAATTTCTGTAAAAACAGTTGGTTTCCCAAAAATATTTATTTGACTAAAGTTGTAGCCCGTAGTTTTTTTCTAAGACGTTTCGTTTAAGAGATACGGAGTTCACAAGAAAAGTAAAAAAAATAAAATTAGAATTTTATTAACATTTTTGCCCTTAATTTAATTTATAACTCGAAAACCGTTTACTCTAGATAATAAAGGAATATAACCTAATTTGTAGATAAGCAAACGATCTTTAAAAAAAGTCTAATCCATTAAATCTAAAAATCAATAATGTCGGAGCTATGGCCGTTTTAAATCAGAAATTCAAAATATTGCTTTAAAGGGAGGTACCTCCCAAGGGTCTGGACGTGGACAAAAATTTTATTTGAAAATTTGGCTTAGAAAAGTGTTTTTTATCACCACCTCAAAGCTTCTCCACGGTCACGGGACACTTGGTATGTATATTATTTTTTAATAATTATTTTTGAACACCCCAGGTTAAGAACCAATGACATAAAATAGCAACTTACTTTTATTGTTAGCATATTAACATCCTAATGTTTTTAAGGCTGGTAACTTAAAATGAACCAATCTGAGATGTATTCTGGAAAGATATGTATGGTTTTTTATGAGTAATATAGTGAAACTCGATTGCTCAGGTTGTGCGGCCTAAAGGCCGCACTAACCGGTGACTCTCTTGAAACCTTCAAATGAACCAATCTGAGATGTATTCTGGAAAGACAGGTATGGTTCTTTATGAGTGATATAGTGAAACTGGATTGTTCAGATTGTGCGGCCTAAAAGCCGCACTGACCGGTGACTCTCTTGAAACCTTCAAAATTTTTTTATTTGGCAATAAAATAGATATGTTACGGAAGGAAAAACATAACTTATGAAAAATTTTATATTTTATTGTTTAGATTGTCTTTTTTTATCTTGACGTCTGTCAGTTGGCCAAAGTTAGGTAAATATAAAGCAATTAATAAAAAATACTGCCGTAGTTCTGCTTAGGTTGTTAATTTTAATTAATATTAATGCGTATATTTTAGAAATAAAAAGAGGTATTAAATGAAATAGCGAAATACGTAATTTTATTGTAAAATCAATGTGACAGGTGGTGACAGTATTTGAAATTTGTAACAACTTAGCTAAGTAACAAACCTTAGCTGTACGTAAGTTGGAGGTTAGAATATTTTAGTGTGCGTCGTTGGGTGTATCAAGTTGGTATTAAGTTTTTAATCTCGGTTCTTGTTACGAAGCGTGGTGCTCATGATTGTGGTCTAAACAATGGCGAATAGATATTATGAAGTAAACATTTCTGTAATAAATAGTGAAGGTGATTTAACACCAAAACTTCCAAAATGTGTTCATTTAAACTTGGATTACGACCCCGAAGGACTTATTATTAGGATAATCAATGGTAAGTCCCTAATTTAACTCAACATAACGTTTAGCATGGTTGAATAACCAACTATTTCGTAAACGAAATAGCCGGCATCCTTGACTTTTGTGCAATACCAAAAAACATTCCAGTATTTTTTAATAATAAGTGAGCACCTAAGGTTGTCTTCGTTATTACTTTTAAATGACTTGATCACCTAAAGGCACACATCAAATGTTTGTATACAAATGATCTGCAATTTTATTGTTTGGCTAACCAAACAATCTTTACTACTTCCCTAATTATCCTTTTAATGAGACAAAACCCTAAGTCGATACACTCTTACTTCAAATTGCCTTCATTTATAATCATAATCCCACTTTGAATTTTTCTATTAATTTTTGTAAATTAATTCTCAATACAGGTTTTAAATTACTTTTGTATTTCATAATTTTTTTTTCAATTAAAACATTAAATCTTTTCTTCGAATATCTAATTTCAGAATTTGCATTATCCGAAGCTGCTTAATAACTTTTTAACAATGCCTAATTCGACACTCACGGGTACATTGTTCAAATATTTTTCACGTTACTAAATTACTGCGATAGAAATAAATAATAAATTATTAGTCACTGGACTTGTTGAGTATTGATTTGAATGTAATTTATACAATTTCATTCAAATTTACCACAATATTCCCAAAATTTAACCTTGTCATACTTTCGGTGTTATTGATATCTGTTCGTTTCTTATGTTTACATCTTCTTTCACTTCGGCAAGTCAATAGGTCCAACAATTTTAATAAAATTCTTACTGGATTGTTTTGAATTTCCATGAATCTCACGAAAAACAACACCACCTACAAATTTACTGCAGTTGGTTATCGAAGAATAGCATTGGAATTTTAAAATACACACTAAATTGAGACAACTAAAAAATAATGTGAGTAAACAAAATAACAGTTAAATTTTCAACAGCACACTTGCTACCTCCGACCTTGAAATTTACATTTCGTCTTGATAAAAATACTCTTACTTTGATCTTTTGTCGTGATCCTAGAGATAACGAGGACTTTTTAGCTCATTCTATTTATAGTTCATTGTTTTAGTGGTTCTCCAAAGCTGATCAAAATAACAAATTTCATCCATTTTAGTATCTTGAAGAAGTTTTACGATAATTTTATTTTAAAGTTTCTCTTCTATCCCCATGTCTCTCCCAAGGTAACTGAACTTGTGGAAAGAGTTTTCGATTGGATTGCAATCAATACACAGATTAGAGCACTGACAAATAAAGAGCTGAGAGGGCACTCTCTCAGCTAACTATTGAATTGCTACTTCTATCACAAAAAAAGAGAAGCACCACAGTACAGTGTCCCTGTGGAGGTTATAATATTTTATAATTTATAAATAGAGAGTGATTCAAGCACTGAACTTTGAGATATTACATCTGACAGAGTTGAAACAGTTTGAAAAAATTTTAATTACCCTTTGTATTTATTGATTATTCTACGATGCAATTGAAGAACCTAGAAAGTTCAGTTATTCAACATTGAGTTTACACGATCCTATTTGAAGGTTCAAAATATCTACCGTTTAATGTAAAAATAATAGTAATAAACCATTAACTTGACTTACTAGGTTCTTTGATTGTACATATAAAGATATCAATTATTACTCTATTGACAAGTTTATATTTATATCTACGACTAAAAGTTTTGAAACCTACTACCATTCTTCACTTCGATATTAAAATAAGAGTCGATCGGCTATGTTGAATACATGGAATTAAATTCAACAGCTTTTACTTACTGAACCATGTCATATGTGATTTGGGAATTGAGCCTATGACTATTGCATCAACAATCTTCCTTGTCATTACAGCAAAATACCTATATTTTGAAAACTGGTTTTTAGCAAAAATATATCAACTTGACTAATATTTAACTAAGTTACTCCAGTTTTCATGTCAGATTTCTGTCAAGTGATTTAACCACAGTTCCAATGGAACGTTCAAGTTTACTGCCAAGGATCTGGTAATAAATACATTTAATATAGAAGAAAATATTAAAAATTAAAATATACACTTTCTTAAATTATATTTTATTTTTATTTAATAGACTAATTTCAACTGGTGCCAGTCTTCTTCAACATATTCTGTTCAAAATTAAAGCATTAAAAATACTATATAATTTTATCATTCCGAATTATTATAATATTGGATTAACAAAAGCATCGAAAGTAATTTGATCTATACTAACAATTGACGACTGCTTAAAACTCCACTACAAGAAGCTATTAATCAAATAGAACACTGGTGCATGCGAACAAACTAAAATTGAACATCAGTAAGTGCAAAGTCATGACATATTCAACATAATCTAGCACTGTCATGTTTCCATATAAAATTGCTGGAAATGAAGTTATTAGATGTAACGAATACAAAGATTTAGAAATTTTATTTGATAATCAATTAAGTTTAGCAAATCATACAAAAAAAAGGTTAACAAAGCCTTCAACACTTTTGGGTTTGTTTTTAAAAACTGCACTGACTTCACAAATCTGCATTGCATTAAAATCGTTTATTTTGTATACGTTAGAAGTATTTTAGAATATGGGTCTTCCATCTGGTACCCTATCTACAACAAACACAAAAATCTACGTTTCTTAAAGTATCTACTTGAAAACTCATCTTAGAGATACCTTGAACAAAGAATTGACTATAGACGAATTCAGTTTGGAATGTCTCAATCACAGGTACGTAATATCTGTGTTATTTTTACATGCACTGATTCATGACAAAATTTTACTACCATCAACAGCTGCTCGTCGTTTCAATATAATGAAGAAATGTCTCATCAACCAAAATAAATAGCATATTATCAGGTTTCTGCAATATATATCTCGACGATACTCCCAGAACTAGAATACCTTCCGAGAGCAGCACATCTTTAAATAATGTATAATTACTAGAAGTTCTAGAAATCCGAAAAATACAGAAAGACTAATTGCTTATGCCTAAACAAAGCTGAAAATTTAATCTAGGCACCCATTTTTAAAACTTTGAAAATCTCTCTGATATTATTGATTATTCCGAATGTTTTAAATTATTTTACATAGAGTATTTTTAATGCTTTAATTAATTTTTGACTGAATATCTTGAAGAAGACAACAGTCGAAATTAGTCCATTAAATAAGCATACTTTCATTTTGATTAATTCCCAATGGGTTTTAATATTATAAAATTAATATAAGTTAAAAGCATTTCAGCTATAGGATTTGGTTTGGTTGACAATCTAGTAACTGATTTATACAATTAGCTAATTAGACAGCAATTAGTGAACAAAACGATTTTAGCCATTTTGGATTATTTATTAATTGGTCGAGATATTATTTTAGATTGTTTTACACTACAATCCAACAATAATTGATATTTACGCATAGTTTGTGTCAAGTCGACGCGTTTTTCTCGGTTAAGTTCTTAGCTGCTACCTTTTTTATACCATCGTTTAATTTAAATCCTTTTAACTGCAATATTGAATTTTATTAATTGCCTGGTAGCAGCTGATTTATTAATTTGCTTTCTATTGATTTACATGCTTTCGGGAGCTCTTTTGTGGTTTCCCTGACCTCGAGGTTTTCTCCTTACACCTGTCGTAGTATGCGTAAACTGTTATCACGTTTAAAATGGGTTCTAGACTACAGAAATTAATAAGATCAAAGATTTAAGTTTCAATTTACAAATTAGAAATAATTCCTTCAAAAAGCAAATGCCAGGATTCTCTGAAGGAGAAATACCAGCTCAAATATCTAGTAAATCTAATTCAATGCTACACGGAACTGATAGTAAATTGAACAATTGTTGATTGTTTGAAATCTTGATGATGAAAAAATGATGACTGACTCTCGTACATTTTATTGCTTAAATAATTACGATAATTATTATTTTTGTTTCAGATGGTAGTGTTTATATGGAATTACCTGTATATTCACACACAGACTGTTGCCATGTTTCGTCTAAATCTTTTATTTTTAATACCGATAGTGAATCTTTATTTCTTAAATTTCAAAAAGAAGAGGGTGAGTATAATTTGTTTAAATTCAGTTGTACTTGTTAACTTTAGGATAACAATTTATTACCAATTTTAGGATTTGACATATATTGTTTTTTGTGCACTTTTATTTGATTAATTTATTATGTTTAATTTAAGGCAAACATCTAACATCTCCATTTTCCTTTAGATGCCCGCAATTTTTCAATAGCTGTAACGAAAGCGAGATCGGGAAAAAATGCTTCAGTTTTTTCGGTTAGAACGGAAGATTCCTCAGCTACACAATATTTCCAATTTTATGGCTACCTTTCACAACAACAGAATATGTTACAAGATTTTGTTCGGACTTATACTTATCAACGAGCAATTTTAAGCAATTTAAATGATTTTAAGGTAAATACTTGCTTTTATATTTTTTTTTATTTCAACTTCTTTTTGTTACCACTTCTGCCATATTTATGGGGATGTCTAATGTAATCACTACAAATGTGAATTTTTAAAGCATGTTTTCTACAATAATTTTGGTTTTTTTCGGGTTTAATATTTTGATTTGGAAAAATATATAATTTTAAATTTCAGGATAAGGTAGTTTTGGATGTTGGTGCTGGTTCAGGAATATTATCATTTTTTGCCGCTCAAGCTGGCGCCAAAAGAATATACGCAGTAGAAGCATCAACTATGGCACATTACGCACAGGTAAGTGTTATCAACCCCAAAATAACATTACATTTCTGACACCAATTTTTTTGTTTTAGAAATTAGTTATTGCAAATAATTTACAAGACCATATTAAAGTCATACCTGGCAAAATTGAAGAAATAGAGTTACCAGAAAGAGTGGATGTTATAATTTCTGAGCCTATGGGGTACATGTTATACAATGAAAGAATGTTAGAAACATATTTACATGCAAAGAAATGGTTATTACCTGGTGGTAAAATGTATCCATCGCGTGGGGATCTTCATGTTGCTCCTTTTACAGATGATGCATTATATATGGAGCAATTTAGTAAAGCAAACTTTTGGTATATTTTCAGAAATTTTTGTTTCGGGCATCTGTAAATTTGCAATTTGTAGGTTTCAGACTTGTTTCCATGGAGTGAACTTGTCGGCTATACAAGCTTGTGCTTTAAAAGAATATTTTAGACAGCCTATTGTAGATACTTTTGATATTCGTATTTGTATGAGTAAATCTGTGCGACATGTTGTTGACTTTTTAGATGCTTCTGAGACGGACTTACATACCATAGGTACGGTTAGTCACGTAAATTAAACAATTATTGTATATCAATTTTTATTTCCAGATATTCCTTTAGAATTTCATTTATTAGAAACAGGAACTTGCCATGGCCTAGCTTTTTGGTTTGATGTTGCATTTGGAGGATCTCAACAAACTGTTTGGTTAAGCACAGGACCCACAGAACCTCTTACTCATTGGTATCAAGTGCGTTGTTTACTTGAAACTCCCCTAATTGTTAAACAGGGACAGTTACTGACTGGTCGAGTTCTTTTGGTTGCCAATAAGCGGTAATTTTGTTTATTGTATTTTATACATTATGTTTTATATGTTGTGTTATTTGAAGGCAAAGCTATGATGTGACCATGGAGTTGTGTATTGAAGGAACGTCGCATACATCATGTAACACTTTAGATTTAAAAAATCCTTACTTCCGATACACTGGTTCACCCGTTCAACCTCCACCTGGAGTGTCAAATATTTCTCCTAGTGAAAATTATTGGAATCAACTAGATGCTCAAGGTGCACGTAATGGTTAGTTACATCATTAAATATTTACCACAAAAAATTATGTTGGTAAAGTCTCACGTTTTAAGTCTTTTGGTAATATGTGACTAAAGTTTATTATATTAAAATAAAAATTGATTATTGTAAATTAAATTATGAGCGACGCAAAAAAAATATTTCAAACTTTGTTATATCTTGATATTTGTTTTCTACTTTTATCGCAGTTTTACTAAAACTTTCTTTTTCAAGATCAAAATTTGTCACCTACACCAAATTGGCTTAAAATTTTAGTTTTGAAAAATTAAATTTTTAATACTTTTAGTAGTTTCTACTTTTCTTTCTTCTTTCTGTATTAGTTTTAGTTTTTGTATGCTGTATATTATTTTTTGCTATGTTTGTAGTAACTTGTGCTGGAATTTTATTTAAATAATGTTTTTTTGTATATTTTGTCTGCGTGAAATATATTTATGGTTAATGTTATTAAATAAAAAGAAATTCAAAAGAAGATTTGATTTATCTCTTTAAAAAAATATATAAAGATTTATCTCTTAAAAAAAATAAAGAATTGAAGTGGCAATTGTATTAATTTTAATTATGTTGCTTTGTTGTGTGTGTTTCTACAATAACTTACACTAAAATTAAATTGGTAAAAACTACTACAAGTTTTTGCTCTGGTGTGGTGTAAATATTTAATGATTTATTTACATTTAAATTTTGTCACTTGTAATAACTTAACTTCTATTGTAGCCGTGAACATGGTTAATGGAATGTCTGTTAATGGTTTGGGGGAAGTCTCGATGGATACAACGCAGGCTGTTATAAACAATAATCTTATAGCAAATAATTTAATAGCATTGGGTAAACAGCTTACTTTTGGTTTTTTATGTAAATTATTATCAAAATTTTCTAGTTGATCCTAACCATTTAAATGATGGAAACCAACCAAATATACATCCGGGATGTATATCCAGCACCGGCCGTGGTCGTGTAATAGCTAGTCCAACATCAACCCACACAGCTCAGTTAATTGGTGGTGCTATATCACCTTCTTTATTTTCTTCTCCAAATGCTAATACACAGGTACGAGACTTGCAAAAGTTATAATTGTAGTTGGTATTCTAGTTTAGACGAGTTGATTTTCTTAAAAGTAATTATTTTATTTATTTTTTCATACACCCCTAATTTGTCAATTGAAGAAATCTTAGTTTAAATTTTTCAAAATTTATATGAGGGTGGGGCAGAGCTATCAAAAGCCCTTAGCAAGTATTTGAAATATTCAAACATTTGAAAAACCATTGCATGTGAAGTGCAATTGGAGAAAATATGTGTTTAGAAACAATGTTTGAATATATAAATTTTGCTAATATCATCTTTGTTTCAAAACGTGCAACAGGTCAGATTGCACTACTTGGTAAACTTATCACTCTACGCTAATGCTTCATATAGCTATAATATCCTAGGAAGTATTTTAAACATTTTCCTAGTTTGCTAAGTGGTTTAAGTTCAAAATGACTATTACTTACATTTATTGTTTTTGTGTCAGCCATATTTTGTGTTATAACGTGTCAGCCCCTATTTGTCCTATTAACATTAGACTAAAAGTTATTTATTCAAAAAAAGAACTGGGCTACAAGATACTCAGTTATTGCCTACTAGGTTATTGCAATAACTTTGCCAGTTATTGGGGTACAAGCGCATATGCATCAATCAAGTAATCTCATATTTGGAATAATACGATCACCTTTATATTAGCAAAAGAAAGTAAATCATATCAATTTAATTCATAAGTATTATACAAATTTACTATGGAATTAAGTCATTTGAATCGTAAAATGATTTTGTGTAAAAAGAGTCAGG
Organism: Cantharis rustica; assembly: GCA_911387805.1. NCBI lineage: Eukaryota > Metazoa > Arthropoda > Insecta > Coleoptera > Cantharidae > Cantharis > Cantharis rustica. The sequence continues at coordinate 17,321,185 of OU426883.1, forward strand.
TCAGCTTAACTTTTTTAACCTGTTTTTTGGGAACTGCTGTTGCCTGGTAGTTAGTGGAACAGGATCTCAAGTTGTGAGGCAGATTGCAGATGAAATTTACCAACAAAAAAAAACGTAACAATAGTATTATAGTAACGATAGTAGTATTAAAAATATTTTAATATATAAATTATTAACTTGTGAAATATTTTAAATTCAAATTAACTAAACAATAATATTTTTATTAAGGATGTATTCTTGTGTTCGAGTTTGAAAAAATTAATTTTTTTTTGACATACGTAGAAGCTCGATAACGTGAACATTCGAATTTATGAACATCTCGGTCCTGTGAACACCCAATGTTTTCTATAGCTACTCGGTAATGTGAACATTATTACACTCGATAACGTGAACAGCAAAAGTTAACAGTTGTTAATGTTCTGTATTAAATATCTTGATGTCTACCACCCACTTATCACTTGTACGTGATTAAATATAAATAAAGGTACCCGTGTTTAAATGAAAGAAATGCATATCTACATAATTATAAGAAATTCGTCTAATTGTCGACAAAATACAAGGTGGTGATGACATTGTAAATTTATTTCATGCTGTTAGTATGTAATTCTTTTCATTACACAAAACACTAGTTTTTCTATACCCCCGTTAGTGTGAACACTTGCGCTAGTTTGAACATGCCTTTGGATTTTTGTGTTCACAGAATCGAGCTTCTACTGTATTTCCAAAGTAAAATATATTAAAATTTTAGATCAAAATTGAAAATATCAACAAAGTTGTAACAGAAATACGAGTGAACCTAGTAGTTGTGGTTCGCTAGCCGTACAGCTGTCGTAGTATACGCTATTGTTCTGCTCCCTTTATACCTGCGTTTTGTATATTATAATATCTGTACATTTCGAGTACTAAAATAGTACTAGAAGTAGTATACTTTTGAAACTCGAAAGTGTGTGCATCGAGTAAACATGGATCGCAAAGGAAAGAAGCTGCATGGTAGAAGCCCAGAACAGTCTGCTTTTTAAAACTTTTTAAATCTCGAAGCAACTTTTGTTTGATTGGTCCGAGGGGTTGACAAACTTCTACTGAAACAATTGGGCTGAAATTTAGATATGTGGCTCTCGCGGATTATAGAATTGTATATTTTCATTCAAAATTTCCCATAATTTTCCCGATTTTCTACAAAAATAAACACGATTTTTGAAAGTTTTCCATTTTGTTCCTTTTCAATAAAAATGTTTAAATCTGCTACCTGCCAGAATGACAAGCCTACTGAACAATAATCAATTTGAATTTTTTATTTCAAACCACTACAAGTGCTGGAATCACTCTGGCCAAACACCTGATTTTTTTTGAACTCCAGTTTGACAGCAAAAAATAGTGATAAAATATTAAATAAACTAAAAAAAAAAAATTTTGTATACTTCATATTGTCAATAATGACATAAATATTTTAAAATAATTGGATGTTATTTACTTATAAAAAAAAATCTTATAAATTCGGTCGGAAAATGAAAATACATCCTTAAGCTGTCAGCGAAGTTTATCACTTTCATCAGAATAAGCTTTCAGCGATAAACTTCGCTGAAAGCTCAATAAAAATATTAATAAACACTATTGTTCAGTTAACTTGTTCAGTTAAAAACCATTGAATTTATTATAAAAATACGTACTCTTTCGTAAGATTGGCTCATAAAATCCACATCAGTCTTTTGAATAACCGCACACAAGTTTTCGAACATATTCTCTTCCCGGGAGTAAACCATTTGTAAACCAACAACTAATGTCTACGCAAATTTTAAATAATTTGCCACCAAACCCCGCAATATAAGCGTATTTAAATCTTATCAAAAATTAACAAGCTAGAACCAATGTGTTTATCACCCTAGATAACAAAACTATTGAAGAATAAAACATTTAGAAAATATTTCAACAAAAATTATTCCTTGTGTGTTTTCAACCGGCGAATTTAAACATTTACCAGCATAATAATAAAAACACACAATAATAAAATTGAAACCAAAGAACTGTAGATTTATATTGTTGAACACAAATAATATTTTTGACTTGTCACCACGATTACATGCAGTTGTTAGGTCGACCTAAAGTTAGATCGATCTAAGCCAGCTCGCTTCTAAGTTTTACAAACCGGTGTATACATGCAATTAATTAGTTCGAATTGAAAGCGGTGTTACCAACTCCCAAAACACAGTTGTTTTGTTTTATGTTAAAATTACAATAATGTGATATTCGTTGACTTTCCATTTTAAAAATTGAGTTTGTAAATAGTTGAGGAAGTGGTCATTAAAACAATTAACTTGTCCGACGTTTCGGGTTCTTTATTGTTCCATTTTCAAGACTTTAAGGCTGTTCTCTGAGCATATCCATCTCAACGTAAAAAAAGGAATTCCGTGTTGTGCAAAGACAGCAAACTTGACGTGTAGAAACTTTGTAATGCTTTTAAAGTGTAAACGTGTGTAGAAAAATTAATACGAATCAAGGATCGCCTACCCACGCACGTAAACAGATATTCTTACTATAAGCTGATGTTGCAGTTTTACCGAAGTGCAATACAATTTTATAATTGTGTGCTCTAATTATAAAATAATATTCGTAATGTTTTTAAAATTATATTTTTCAACAATTTCATTAAATCTTACGATGACTTGACCGTCGTTCCTACCTAATGCAAACACGTACACATCGCTACCTCGAAAGAATAACGTCACAATGCAAAATTTTAATAACCTGCTGTTATTATAGCGGCAGTGCCATTATGCATGTAATGCAAAGTTACTACTTATCAGTAGTTTAAAAACGCTCTATATCGAAAAAAGTGCTTTTTTTAGTTTTCTCGTTATTCTTGCCAGGCAGCGACATGTACCTTATATTTGGTAAAATTTGTTGATAAAATATAACATTTACTGGACGCTTACTCAAAAAGATAAATTATTATTTATAGACAAAATAGGGCGCAACAATCAAGCAATAGAAATAACAACTTTTTATTTATTATAATAAAAATGCAAATATATTTATAAAATTTTGAGATAATATTAAAACAATAAATTAGTGTAAAGTTTAAATAAATCAATTTGTTTAAAATAATTATATTAATAAATTAACTACAAATTATACAAATTGAGATAAAAACATAGCGCCAATAGAACACTGAAAAAAGAAATCCACATGATGAATTTCTTCCAAAAGTTATTTCTAGAAAGAAAAAAAATTTGTGTTCATAGATACAGTTATAAAGTGCGTACCTATTTGTGATTAGCTTATGTAATATAAAATCCTAAAAGAAAATTAACATAATTTTTTTATGTAGTATGTAACATTATACTATGCTTTATAATCGCAAGACTGACTTACTATCTTCGATAAGAATTGTAAAAGATGCAAGACATTCTTTCTCAATTTATATACTTTTCCTACACGTCAATTATAATTACGTGAAGCAATTTGAACTTTAGGCCCTAAAAACTTTTAAACCAATTAAGATATCAAAATTCTGTCTGAGCCAAAAGTTTCTAAAAATCGAGATTTACAAAATATCGGAAGAACTCAAATTTAATGGTTTTTTGGCTTTTTTGGAAAAACCAAAAAACTTATTCAAAAAAGGATATTTGTAAAGGTTTGTAATAATCTACTACACATTCTGTCAAAATTTCAAGTCAATTGGTCCAGCCGTTTAGAACTTATAAAAAGGCACTAAAAGAACAGCCTTAAGGGGAAAAATGGAGGTTAACAAGTCACCATATTCCTGTTTCAAACTTCAATTTTTAAATCACCTATTCCAAAAACTCACGTGGTATTTACAGTAAAAATAAATTGAAAAAAAATGAAAGCCCATTAAAGCCTTGAAAATGGGTTAATAAAGAACTCAAAATGTCGGACAATTTAATTGTTTTAATGATCGCTTCCTCAACTGTTTACAAACTCAATTATTTTAAAATATTCGGATTTTATCTAGCGTTTAAGATTCGAAACAATTCAACAAGTAGTAATAATAACAATATTTATTACTAACCCACCAAATGGTTGGTACAATTGTTCTTAGTTAGAGCTAAGCCGTATACATTCAAATTTAAATTCGAGCTAGTTTTTAGTTCAACCTAACTTAGGTAGGCCTTACGGCTTAGGTCGCTCTACCTCAGTGTATACATGAATGGACTAACTAGCTCGAGCCGACTCAGGTCGACCTAACGGCTGCATGTAAACGTGGTAACTGTTTTCACCCCTTCATAGCGAATTGTAACTTAACTTTTACTATTAATATGTGGGTTTAAGTCAATGGAGATTAAACATCTGATTAAATGTTACACATAGTTCACAATGTGGAAGAGTTAATTTTGCAATATCGCCAACTTAAGTTAACAAGATTAACTAGCAATGTTCCCAGAGAAAACGTTTCTTCTTCGATTTAACATCTTGGTGTAGTCATGAATTTGAAGACGCCATTGAAATTTATTTCGATGGGTGCATGCCAAAAGTTAGTAGGGAAATTTTTATCGCCACAAATAGCAGTCTACATAAGTCACAGCGATCCATGCTCACAATGCATCTAAAAATTTCTTTTCTGCGCAAGAAAACATCTTCAACCGACACATATTGTAAGACATCTTCGAAAAGACTTCCCCGTATTATAATACCTGAAGTGCATCGACATCAATTATGTTTTTTAACCTACGTTATCTGGTATTATTTTCTTAAGGTAAGAAAATCAATTAAAACTCAAAATGGAACTCTGCGGCACCTACACAGTAACAAAGGAGTTTCTAAATTATCCATGTACTAGAAAGTTGAAGTGGTTGATAGACATAACTTGCTAATACTATTAAGATCTGAAATTTCAGACTTTCATGTCTGTTCTCCGCACCAGCATTAAAAAGGGCTGCTTCGTAAAATTTCCCAACTTGGTATTTTTTTATTAATATTTTGTTACGTGAATACAACTAGATCCACTTTCTGAAAACTTTTTCATTTCCAAAAAATGCTTAAACAAATATAACTGCCACATAAAACAATAAAATCTAAATAATGGTTATGAATAAAAAAAAGTGTAGTTTAATTGTCAGAATTGGAAAACCAATTCTTAAATCATTTGATATCTCGATAGTCAAGTTGGAAGTATCGTCTATGTGCTTTGAGATTTTGAACTAGAATTTTTGTAGATTTTTAAACATTTTTATTTTTCAGCAGTCATTAGTAATGACAAATTACCCAGTAAATGCGAATTTAATGATTGGAGATTATGTAACTCCAGGCAGCAATGTAGCCATGCCAACGTATCGACAGTAGTAATAAATATTAAAATTTTTATTAAATGCTCAATAAAATACTTACTCTGTGAACATTTGTTAGGAATGGGAAATTGCTAGCATTATTAAAATAAACGCATTTTATATACTTTACATGTGTCACGTGGTTAAAAACAGCAATTTTATACAACTTTTATTTATTTATTAGTTTGTTTAAAATAGTTTTGTGTTATTTATTTTTTAAACCGAAAAGTATTATAAATTTTACCAAATCATTTAGATTAGGTGGTGATTGTCATTTTAAATGATTTTTTAATAGTGCGAAGATAATTTTACCATGACGAGCTCAAATTTTAGTAAAGTAATTATAGGGTTTAGTAACTTATCTAGTGTTGTTTTAATAATGCGTTTTGTTTTGTTGTATTGTACATTTTTTAAATCGTGCTGTTTTTCTGGAAATTGAAATTTCCCATCCTATGTTCGGCAGGGATTGACTTACTGTTGTAATCAGCTATTATTTTTAAAAAATGTGGTATTATTTGTTATTCGAATAGCTCTCCGATATTCAGACGCTTATTTTTAAATTATATATTTTTTTTTTAGTAATTTAAGTGTTAGTTTTTATTATAACATCACGTTCCGTGTGGTACAGATCCGTTTTTGGATATTTTGTGTGTTTCTAATGTGAATGGGTTATGTTTTGTATACGAAGTGTGTTTTAAGGTGAATATGGAGATCTTTGTATATTTTAATTAGGTATTGTGTATTGTATTTACTTTGCTGACGAAAGTTGAGTAGTTGTAATTTTAATTAAAAATTTTTTTTGTGGTGAACTTTTAACTTAACAAATTGAATGCTATATCAATTTATTACTAAGAAACGTTTATTGTGATCTCAATTTATTAAGTTACGAGAAAATTCTGAATTGCAATTTCACCAAATATTAATTTCTAGTGTGAAGATTAATTGTTTTAAATTTGATTTTAACAGAGAACTGACATAACATTTATTATAAATAATTTGCCAAAGATTACAAATAATTCTGTTGTATGGACAAATTTTCATCTAGTTCTCTCGGTGCGTTCTATTTGAAACTAATTAATATTCACATTATTGTATTTACTCAATTGTATACTTTTAAGCATTCCTTTTAGACTTATTGTGAAAGATTAATTTATTATTTTAATTAGAAAATATTTATTGCTAGCGTTTCTTGGTTTTTTCAAATCAGGAGCTTTACGATATGTAAAATTTAAAGCATTGTACTCCATGTTAAATGTGTTTACATATTTAACATCTAAAATTTTAATATAAATTCATCTGTTCTTTTAACGATTATTAAATTTTGTTTTAATATTTTCGCATTTACAACTTTTAAGACATTGTAGTATGTATGGCATATGTTTTTCAAGTAAATTGTTTGCTTTTGTGAAATATTCTTATTTCTTCAACTAAATAGATTGTTTTTTACATGCAATTTTTTATTTTAGAAAATTTCAACTGTGCAGTTTAACCACAACTTTTCTTAATTGCTCTTTTACCATTTAGAAGATTTTTTCTTAATTGCTAAGCCTTTTTACGTACTTAAAATACATACGTAGAGTGGTTTCCCACTGCCTTACCTATTAATTGATATTGTATTTCAGAATCATGGTTTTCATTAAAAAAACATTTATGCTATTTTTTACTTATTATTTCAAATATATACAGTGTCCCCATGATCGTGGAGAACCTTTGAGGTGGCGAACACTTCTTTAATTTTTGTACCTCTCTTTAAAGCAATTTCTTGAATTTTTTATTTCAAACGGCCATAGCTCCGATATTATTGCTTTTTTAAAGATCATTCGCTTATCTACAAATTAGGTTATAACCCTTTATCATCTAGAGCCTACAGATTTCGAGTTATAAATTAAATTAAGGGAAAAAATGTTAAAAAAATTCAGGTTTTATTTTTTTACTTTTTTTTACGAACCCCGTATCTCTTAAACGAAACATCTTAGAAAAAAACTGACGGCTCAAACCGGATTGGGAATTTAACAAGCTACAGCTTTAGTCCAATGAATTGTTTTGGGAAACCAACCATTTTCAGAAATTCTGAAAATAATAAACGGTTGGTTTCTCAAAAAAATTTATATGGCCAAAGTTGTAGCTGTTAAAATCCCTATCCGGTTTCGGCCGTAAGTTATTTTTAAGACGTTTTGTTTAAGAGATACGGGGTTTACAAGAAAAGTAAGAAAATAAAACCTGAATTTTTTAAACATTTAATTTACAACTTGAAATCTATTGATTCTAGACGATAAAGGGTTATAACCTAATTTGTAGATAAGCGAATGATCTTTAAAAAAGTTCTAAATCATTAAGCCTAAAAAATCAATTTATATTAATTATAAATTTATTTATTATTATTAATTATACCCACCAAGGGTTTGGACTTGGACAAAAATTTGTCTTAGAAAAGCTAGATTTATCTGTAAGTAAAAAATTTCTTCTCCAACCAACTTGTTCTTCAAAAACCCATAACTTGCCATCGAATAAGGTGTGAATGGTACATGACTTTGTTGTATTGTAGCTAATGTATTAACGCTTTTTTCACAAAAATATTACCGAGTTACTTCTTTGTTTAAGACACTCCACTAAGCCACCACAAAATAACGATCGCTTTCAATGGGTTACAATTACTATTTGTGATGTTTCTCTAGAAAATCCGAATATAAAAAAACATTGTATTTTATTATTTAAGTGGTAAAGGAGCTACAATAGAAATCCACACTTCTGCTTTATCCTGTATATGCTCATATATGCCACGTAGATGTAGACTAAATTTAATCTAAAATGTTTCTGCAGATGGTATTTAAAACAAGAATATTTTTAAGCTTACGTAATTATTATTACTGATTGTTATAATTGGAAGATCTCAGATGTAACCTTCAAATGAAGTTTCTCGAGATATAAATCACCTACCGATAATTTGATTTATATAAGAAAATCACAACTCCAACATTTTTTTAGTGGAAATGTTCACAAATCTATTTGAATCATCATTGGTAATGATTACGAAACTAAGATTTTGATAGTCACCTGTTCAAGGATTTATAAGTATAATTAAGCAAATTAGCTCATGCAGTAGTCTTCAAATTTTATAAATTCCATTTTTTAATAAACAATTTAGATTCGGTTAGAAAAAGATTGTAAAAGGGCTTAGCATAAGATTATTCTAAATTTGCTTTTAGTGTTTTCTGTAGAAATGTAATCAAAATACCATCGAAACTAAAACAAAGTGTTGATCTACCGCTACCATATTCATCGACAGCTGGACTAATTATTTTTAAATTAAACGAATTTTGAATTTTCGAATAGTTTATTTATGTTAATTTGATACATATAATTCCCAATTCTGTAAATCTTGTTGACTAATATTAACATTAGGTTCAGCAAGAATTTTCAAATATTCTGTTAGCTTAAGTAATTCATTATCGGTATTATGGTTTTTGTTATAATACGGTTGAATTTCTAAACCATTTCTTGGATGCAGATAAAAATTTTTTTTCTGATCATCTACCATAACTGTATTTTTTTCATTAAATTGTTTAAATTGTTCCCAAATCACAGATAACGGTTTAACCTATAAAGCAATGGATAAAAAAGAAAACAATAATTTTAAAAGACTCACTTGCACTCTTCCGTAAATCATTGAGTTAATGGGAACCATGTGAGTTACATCTAATACAAATAGTAATTTGAAGTTATCGTTCTCCAACATGTCCATGGCGGTGAGCTTTTCGAGAATATATTCCACGGCAGTACCAGACCAAATTGCAATGTCGTAATGTTTATAAACCATGGTAAGAAAGAATTGCATATGTTTTCTTATATTTGTTATTTTTGAAGTTATAGGCTCAAGATCTTCAAATTCAGCAAGAGTGAGGTCGATGTCGAGAACTAGTAACCTTTTATTTGGTCTTGGATTATTCCATTTAATAATTGATGCCATTGTCAAATTAATAATTCTAATTATTTCTTGATAATTGATTCACACGATCACCTTAACAAACTTGCGTATGATTTCTTCAACGTGGAAAAGTATTGTTTAAAAGTTTTTGAATTGATCTTGTTTTATTCTATCAATTGACGGTCGTTATTCATAAGTAATGTTTTTAAATAATTTTTTTACGTAGCTAAAAAAATTAGGTTAGAGACCTTGAATTTTATAAAATCAAGCTATCTGCCAAAAAAATTTACGGTTAAGGGATACTTACACTTTGTTAAGTAAGATTAACTTTTCGAGACCTTGTAATGAATTTTAACGGTTTTTTAACCAAACAATACGCACGCGCAATGAATTCACGAGTGAGTTCACCTCTGGTTTCACTTTGGAATGGTTATTTGCTACCAAAAGAAAATCAAGTTATATAGTTTTGACTACGCCAACTATGATTAAATAAAATGGCAAAATTACATATTTTCAGAGACCTCCGTGAAGTTGGCCTCCCATCTGAAACATTTTGATATAAAAAAATATGGAATCGTTAGGTCATCGTTAGGTCTTGAAAGGTCACCCGGTTTTATCGTTAGGTCACTTTTAGTTTTATCAAAAAAAATTATTCAAGTTTTGAAAAATTTTCTTGGTAAGTTAGCCTCCCCATTAAACGATTTCGACGAAATAAAAGTGGAAACCGGTAGGAAATGCACTGATAAGGTTTGGTCACGTATATTTATCGTTAGGTCATCTTTTATTTCTTTGAAATTAATTAATTTCAATTCTATGTTCCTATTGCGCATGCGCTAAACAAAAATATAGTTGTGATGAAATTTTTCTTACAAAAGTAAGAAAAATATAACATTTTGATATAAAAAAATTTGGAATCGTTAGGTTGTCGTTAGGTCTTGAAAGGTCATTTGGTTTTATCGTTAGGTCACCTTTAGTTTTATCAAAAAAAATTATTCAAGTTTTGAAAAATTTTCTTAGTAAGTTAGCCTCCCCATTAAAGGATTTTGAGGAAATAAAAGTGGAAACAGGTAGGAAATGTACTGATAACGATTGGTCACGTATGTTTATCGTTAGGTCATAATTAATTTATTTGTAATAAATTAATTACAATTTTATATTCCTATTACGCTTGCGCTAAACAAAAATATTAGTGTGTGCAAAATTACATCTTGGGACGCGTTCTTGTCAACTCTTGACTTGGGGTGCGTTCTCGCTACACTTTTGTACATAACGTGCGCTCTAAATGGTTAGAAAAGCTTCGTAAGCGCGGAGCTTGAAAGCAGCTATAAAGCATTGAAAATTTATATATATCAAACGATGCGTTCGAAGTGTGAGAATCTTCTATTTTGTAGCATTTTACGGTGGATTTGAATATTATACAAACACTTTTTAGATTTAAAATATTTTTAACTTAACACAATTAAAATTCGCAGTAAGTATAGCAAACGTTTTCACTTCAAGAGATGAACTAGAGAGAAAAGCGAGCAAAATTCTGCTTTTATCGTTCAAAACGCAGGAAATGGGGCGGGAGAGATATTTTTGAAGAATTGCTTTTTTTAAGAGGGAGGGCTAACAGTTTAATAAAACCATAAAGTTTTTTTTAATTATTAAAAAATATTTTTAAATTAGGAATTGGTTGTAAGAATTCATAAGCTCCTGGGCTTTATGGTCTTTTTAAATTGCATAAGCCGGGACATCCTGTTTAGGAATTATTAGAAAATAATAAAAAATAAAACCAACTCGGTAACTACTCAAGAAATTGTAATTAAAAAATATTTTTTAATTAAGAATTAGTTGTAGGAATTCATAAGCTCCTGGGCTTTATGGACTTTTTAAATTGCATAAGCCGAGACCGGGACATCTTCTTAACATAATAATTTTATCTTCAAAAGGATTATGAGAAAACCCATATTTATTTTAATTAATAAAAAGAAATAGAAGTTAACAATAGAATCAATTGCCTCGATCTCATAATGATTAAATATAATAATATGCACCCTTTTGATATTTTCTCTAAACCTACTGAAACAATTTCTTCAAATTTAGCAATAAATAATTATTTGCTTCAAATAAAAGCAAATTTATTGATAACATTATTAAAAATAGTGTTAATGTTAAAAAAGAACGAGTTACAATGGTAAAATCATTATTTCTTAATAAAGTGCAAACACCTCGTAATTTGATGCCATATTAAGTATACACTGTAGATATGTGAGACAGTGAAGCAGTGAGACAGCATTAGTGAATTATAATATTGTAATTGTGGATCACCGTCAAGTTCATCAATAATAGACGCTACTTAAATAGAAGATCTTCGCACTATAAACGTTTTGATTACGCTCTATAGCTGCTTTCGAATTCTGCGCTTACGAAACTTTTCTAATCATTTAGAGCGCACGTTATGTACGAAAGTGTTGGCGAGAACGCACAGAACGCACCCTAAGTCAAGAGTTGACAAGAACGCGTCCCAAGATGTAATTTTGCACACACTAATATTTTTGTTTAGCGCAAGCGCAATAGAAATATAAAATTGAAATTAATTAATTGCAAAGAAATAAAAGGTGACCTAACGATAAATATACGTGACCAAACCTTTGCAGTGCATTTCCTACCTGTTTCCACTTTTATTTCCTCGAAATCGTTTAATGGGGAGGCTAACTTACCAAGAAAATTTTTCAAAACTTGAATAATTTTTTTTGATAAAACTAAAAGTGACCTAACGATAAAACCAAATGACCTTTCGAGACCTAACGACAACCTAACGATTCCATATTTTTTTATATCAAAATGTTATATTTTTCTTACTTTTGTAAGAAAAATTTCATCACAACTATATTTTTGTTTAGCGCATGCGCAATAAGGACATAAAATTGTAATTAATTAATTGCAAAGAAATGAAAGGTGACCTAACGATAAATCTACGTGACCAAACCTTTGCAGTGCATTTCCTACCGGTTTCCACTTTTATTTCGTCGAAATCGTTTAATGGGGAGGCTAACTTACCAAGAAAATTTTTCAAAACTTGAATAATTTTTTTTGATAAAACTAAAAGTGACCTAACGATAAAACCGGGTGACCTTTCGAGACCTAACGATGACCTAACGATTCCATATTTTTTTATATCAAAATGTTTCAGATGGGAGGCCAACTTCACGGAGGTTTTTCAGAGTAGGGTCAATTCAACCTGGCGGGAGAAGTGTGAAGTAACATAAACTTCGTTCCAAAACATGTAAACTCCTCCGCGAGCAAAAAAGGTCGCCAGTAAGCCAGAATATAAACTCCATTCGCACCCATTTAACAATAGGCAACCTGCCCATTGTTCGTTAATCTCCCACAGGAGATTATGCTTATTGCAGCTTAAGAATTACTTAATTATATAAAAATGTACTAATAGAATTTTTCCTAAATATTACCAAATTATGTCCTTAATTTTGTTTTCGTAAAAAAATCGAAATGTTTTTGGTTAGTGACTAAAATTTTTAATTTCTTATTTAGTTTCTAATTTCTCAAGGGGGCCATCCATAAAATACGTACCCAAAAAGGGGGGGCTATTGCTTAAAGTGATGATATTCGACAAAGAGGGAGGGGGGGTTTAAGGAAACGTGAAACGCGCAGTTCATCAATTTTATTGCAAGTTTTTTCTTAACAAATTGTTTATAGGGGGAGAGTCTAGTTTTTGTAGAAGGGTAGGGAGAGGGCAAAAAGACGAAAGTTTTTGTAACATTTTATGGAGGGGCCCCAATGGTCTTTAGTTTATAAATACTTGATCAGATTAATGTATCGACTTTTAATTTTTAATATGTAAGCAAAAATTTAATGTTTTCACCAAAAATATTTATATATCATCGTAGAATTACAAACAACGTAATAATTGATGTTATAAGATACAAGCAATTAAGCAATTTTTTGCTCTTCTACTTCCCACAAATCCTCTTTCAGAAAACAAAATTTTAGAAAAAAAGCTAATTTGTATTTTTAAAAGATTATAATAAAGAAACGTAGGAAAGTATAAGTTTTTGAACTAAGGTTTTCTAATGGCACCGTACTCTAATTGTAAGTTTAACATGATTTTTTCAAGTTATAGTTCTACACCATCTCTCATAGATGTCACTTCTTATCACATCGAATATCGAATGAATAGAAAACGAAAAAATAATTGGGTGCCGCAATATTTTGCAGCTCCCGCTTATGAAAACGCTGCGGCTTACACTTTGAGAATCACTGATTTAAAGTAGCGGATTTATGAAGAACATTTTTTAAAAGCAAAAGAGATTGATAGTAAGTACGAAATAGAAAGTTTAGAGGTATTTCTCCTATTCAAATTTTTTCAGTAATATAAAAATTATTTAATATACTAAAGAATCAAATTTGTTTTTCAAAAAATATATACCATTTTGTAAGGGTAGTAATAGTAACATTTTTAAAAATATACAAAGCATTGTCGTGCGCTGACACTTCGAGTGTTGGATTGATATGCCGCAATCTTCGCTTAGTGGCATAGTAGTTACGTAATCAATTGTTCATACCGTGGTTCGGGTAAGGGCTTTGGAGGGCACGTAAATCCGTCGATTCACCTGGGTTCACGATTGCCACCATCAACTATAAAACAAAATAACAAACATATTCTAAAAATAAAAGAAACCCTTGATTGATTGGTTCCAACTGCTGCTTGGTGGCTGGGAACGGCTTCTGGATGTTGATGTCGTTCCTGAAAAGAATGGGTTATCCCAGAAAGGCCGAGAGTTGGTAGGCGTATGTCTTTTGGTCGGCAGTGACCTAAGTTTTAGCTTGGCTGGTGTTGGCCTAGTTAAAGTATGAGCGAATTTTATGAAAATTGGCAATCATAATAAAGATTTTCGTATAACTTACGGACATATTCTTCAAACTGGGGCGGTGTAGGTCATAGTGAGCTAGGATGTGGATCTTGTTGGATGGTGACATCTTGGTCTTCCGACAGAGCATCGGCCAGAGCCCTTTCGCGCGATTGGTGATCTTTGAAATGTAGGATGTTCACTTGAAGCGGTTGTCCAAGGTGATCTCTAGGTACTTGAATGTGGTATTCCAGGGTATCTGAACATAAACACGTTTGATTTGAGGAGTTTCCAGCGTTTTCGGTACATGTTTTGAATCTAGTTTCCAAATTGTTGATGGCTTCTTGAAGATGAGCCGTGGCTGTGTCCGGGTTGATGAAGGACGTGTAAATTGCAGTGTCATCGGCATAAAATGAGATTTTCGTTCTTGGTTTATTTGGAGTTGGAATATCGCTGATGAAAATATTGGGTCATGAAGATGTAGGGACCCTTGTAAAACTATTGCAGTGATGGATCTCTCGGAGGAGCGCGCTCCATCGATCCTGATGCGGAAGCGAAGGTTGTCGAGTTAAGAGGCTTCTAGATAAACAAGTGCCAAATGGATTTGTGCCTGAAACATTTTAAATGGTAGATCTTGATGTCAAACTTTGTCTGCGACTTTGCCGACGGTCGAGAGGAGACTGATGGGGCAATGGTTTTAAGGGCTGCTGAGGTCTTGACCTGGTTTGTGGATGACAACCACGTCTGCTTCTTTTTAAAACTGGGGAAAATATCTGAGACGTAGAGGAGAGTTAATGATGCCTGTGAGGGCGTCCAAGTAAGACTAGTTCGGAGCACACGTACCGGCAATACAATATGTAATCTCTATCTAAAATGCATGTAAATTTTTGATTTTTAAATGTCGCTTTCTTGAAAACTAATTGATAATCCAACATGATTTTTTTAAATGCTCAGAAAATTGTCATCTTCCCGAAAAAGTTCGTGATCCCGATTAAGTGACAGTCACCGGTTTACCATATCCTGTACTCTGTACTCTCGTATTTAATTATATCTATATGGTAAATATGCAGATGTTGAAATTTTAAAGCAACATGGAGACTCCAGTAATCTTATTAGGGACACTTTCAAAAAATTATATTATCTAATTTTAACTTCTCAACATCAATGGATTTCCTGCCCGATCACTGGTAACAGAAGAAATGGTTAACAAGACGATAAAGATGATAAAGTGCAGTCCACCAGGAAAGAAAATAGACAAAGAAGAATGAAAGATAAGGAGTTATTGGTTTCAAAACTTAAAACTATTTTAGAAAGATAGCTACTACACTAATTCTGATTTATGCGAAGGTACATAGCTACGATATACTTGTAAGGCATTCTCATGTCACGTAAATTATTGTTTGGATTGTTAAGGTGCACGTACACATCTAAAATTTCACTCCGGTCTTTTGTCAATTTTAGGGTAGCCATAAAACTTTGTAACTTAAACGAGATGTTATCTACCTAACGGGAGTTTAAACATCTAATTGTCATATAACGTATTGTAAAAACTGAGTTTTAATTACGTAGCAAGTACATTTTCTAAAAATTTGTAAAAGAGTTATACTAAAAGGATATAAAAGCACAGTATGACAAAAAGATTCTGAAAATCTTTAACAAAACATAACACATATCATAAAAAGGACTTTTGGAAAGTCATTCAAATTCAAATTAACGCTACTATAACTCTGTCATGAACAACGGAAAGCTACGAGTTCCACTCAGTTTATAATAGAAGAATTATATAACATATTATAAGGTAAGAGAATTCAATTCATAAATTTATTATATTGAAAATTAATAGTTGTGAACTATATTTTATAAGAGACTTTCATTCATTATATTATTACACACAAACCATCTATTCTTTCATTTGGGCTTGTTGAAGCTCAATGAAGGTCATTTAGGTAAGAGTCATAAATAAATAAAGCAGATTGTGGAATTTAGTCAGAGAGAACAGTTCATCCTACGCCTCTTTTCCCATTTTTACATAAAGCCACGCTTACCCGACAAATTCAATATTTTTAATAATTTTAATTTTATCTGATGATTAAGAATTAGTACAACTTAATCATTAATCCCCTTCCCGTACTTGGTGGCAGCATTAAAACGCTATCTTTCCCCCTTAGAATAAAACCGCGTCTGACTCGCTCTCTTTATTATTAACGAATCATCATTTAATCAAATCAATCATCATCAATTCAAGGTGAGCCAGGCATAGATGTAAGAGATCCTCTAGCGGTAAACGTTCTTATTGCGAGAAGATCAACTCAAACAGAGCACATGTTTTTCTAATGCCAACAAAGGTACAACCAACAGCACTAAACTCACATCTCAAAATTTTGTTAACCATATGCTTTTCTCTGAGTAGGCATGGGAAAAGATAAGATATATGGCAAAGAAGAAGAAAGTACCGGAAGCGCAGAGAAAACGCGTGTGTGCGTGGACGTAATGCTCCAGCGAATCCCGACACACAAAGAGGAGGGGGTTTAACCCAGCACGGGCTGTTAACATCTCTTGAAGATTTTCCCTTTTCCCTAATTCATTTCTGAATTTTTATGAATAGTAAGATTTTATTTAAAAATTTAAAAGCGTCACCTATATTTTAAAAATTTAACTTTTCTATAGTTGTTAACTTTTTATCATATCAAATTTTGTAGCCTGAAAACCTTATTTAAATTTCGAAGACTTATCTGTTAATTTGGTATAAATTTTTATGTAAAATTGTGTTTGTTATTAAATTTTAAGTTTTTAATATGGATGTAGGAAATCCACAACATTTACAAATTATTGCTATGCAAACTTGTGCTGATTACCGCATAGTGCCTGATCTGTTAATTCCAAAATTCGTTTGTATATTTTGTAAGCTGGTAAGTATAAATTTTTATTGTGTAAAAAAATTATTAAGTGTTTAAGAAATATTTTGCTTTTAATAGTAAAAAATATATTTCAACGTTAATTTTACTTTTGCTGATAAAAATTGTATTTTGATAATAAATTCGTAAATTTTTCTATTTGGCCAATTATGGAGCTTTTATAACATGGAAAACATTCGGATATAAGTCTAAAGTGAATAAACTGATTTTTTTGTAGATTTGGGAATTTGAGCAATACGAATATCTTTACTTTCTGTATAGTAATATAGAAACGTTTGCTATCTTGTTAGATGAAGAAAACCGAACGACTCTTTTAAAAAGTTTTTTCTATATACGTCTTTACGTATCAGAAGCTTTACTGGAAAGTTACCAAATTTCTAATGCGATTAAAAATGATATTATGTTAGGTGTACAACTGGGCAAATTTTTTATTGAACTTGGCACCTTGAAAACTGCAGTGAAATTTTTAAAAATTGCCGTGGAAACTTGCAAAACATCCAGAGACCCGAAGAAAATTGAAATGCTAATAGAATGCTACAGCTAGTGAGTATTTTCTCAATAATGATATGATAATTTATCAATGTTATTCTTTTTAGCCTTCTTTATGCACAGTCGTTTTCATATGAATTCAAAGATGCGTTAAAAACTCTTACAGATGCTAAAGAATGTTTAAATCCATTTTATAAAATCAAAAAAACTGACGAAAAACATGAACTTCCGAATTATGCGAATTTATACAGCAGCGTTTCATTTTTATACTTTATGTTTGGCGAATATTATCAGGTAATTAAATTTCAAATCAATCTTCTCTCCGCTCCGACCGCTTCGACCCGTTTTGACAAGCGCTATATTAATAAAAAAATATGTAGATCCTCAATTTATTTGATTCATGATAATATCTTCTTTCATATATACACAAGAATCTTTAGTGTAAAACTTGAATTCTGTGATGCACTATATTGTCCTAGACTCCAGTATTGCATTGTACGTTTTAAAAATTTTATGTTTTTTATTACATACATACAACCAAATTTCTACTTATATTATTATTATTATTAATAGTATTACATTGTTAAGTACAATTTAGCTGTCCGTAGGACTTACAAAATCCATTTGTTGAGTTGGATTAATCCTCATAATTACATTTGATTAAAGGTCCTTGTGTGTTTTTGCATCTTTTATAACTTTTCTCCAAGCTGTGCAATTCATCAGTTTTTGTCTCCATTCTCTTTCCCTCATTTTCTTGAGGTTCTCCTTAACTCCGTCGCACCATCTTAGTTTTGGTCTTCCTCTGGGTCGTTCTTCAATGGGTTTCCATGATATTATCGATTTGGTTATTTTCTCGTTATTGGCTCTCATTACGTGTCCCCACCATCTTATTCTCTGAGCTTTGATGTACTTTACAATGTCTTCGCCATCCATTTCTTCAAGAATTTCCGCGTTTGTCTTAATTCGGTATTCACAATTGTCTTGTTTAAATCCTAATATTGTTCTTAAAACCTTTCTTTCAAATATTCGAAATTTATCTTCATCTCTTTTTGTTATACAGATAACCTCAGCTGCGTATGTAAATACAGTGTCGTCAATTATTAAATCAAATCTAGGATAATTTTTTTCCCTTGTAAATTTCATGTATTTTGTTTTTTCTTGACTTATACTTAGACCCATTCCAATTGCCTCTCATTTTATTTTTCTTAGTATATTTATTAGTCCTTCTTGTGTTCTCGATACTATGACGACATCATCCGCATAAGCTATCAATTGACTTTCTTTATTTATAATTATTCCTATACAGCCAGTGTTCGAATTATTTTTTCCAGTGCGATGTTAAACAGAGTCGCTGACAAGGCGTCTCCCTGTCTCACTCCACTGTTCACCTTGAAGCTGTCTGTTTCTCCTTCAGGCGTTCTTACCTTGGCTCTTGATTTTTCTAAGGTCATTGAGATCTTCCTTATCAATTTGGTTGGTATGTTAAATTCCTTCATGGCGTTTATCATCTGGCATCTGTTTACTTTGTCGAACGCTTGTTTAAAATCTACAAACAGCATATGCACATCTATTCCATGTTCATAGGTTTTCTCTTGGATTTGTTTTATTATGTGTAGTGCATCGACTGTTGACTTTCCTCTTCTGAATCCAAATTGATAATTTCCAACTATTTCTTTGGTGTATTCGGTAAGACGATTGTGTACAATTGTTGATAAGATCTTGTAAGCAGTATTCAGAAGTGTTATGCTTCGATAGTTGTTACATTCTTCTGCGCTTCTTTTTTTTTATCGTCACAATTACCTCTTTTTTCCATTTATCTGGCATGCTTTCTTGTATCCATATCTGCTTTATTAGTTTGCATATTGCGATTTGTATCTTCTCTCCTCTGTTTTTAATCATTTCCGCTATTACTTCGTCTGTGCCAGGAGTTTTTCGGTTTTTCAACCTTTTAATTGCTTCCATGATTTCTTCATTTGTTGGTTCGTCAATTTCGTCTTTAATCTGTATATCTTCTGTTTGATTTTGTTCTATTTCTTCGTTTTGTGGTGTATTCAAAAGATTTCGAAAGTGATTCTCCCAGATTTTCTTAATTTTTTCCGATCTATTTTCGAGTATTCCGTCTTCATTCTTCATACCTCTGTTTCTGATTGTATAGATTCTTTTCGTTTGTTTAATTTGTTTATAAAAATTCCTTACATTATTATTCACGTTACTAAATTCTATTTCTCTCATTTTCTCGTCAATCCATGCATTCTTTTTTTGTTTGTACAGTTTATAAGCTTCCACTCTCTTTTTTGTTGTAATCTTCCAGGTGATCCTGTTCGTTAGTTCTTAACCATTTAATTCTTGCCTTCTTTTTCGATTTATTTATTTCTTCGTATTCGTCGTCAAACCACGCTTTCCATTTTTTTCTCTTTTCATAGCCTAAAACTTGTGTAGCGCCTGTTTTAATACTATCTGCAATATTGTCCCATATTGTGTATGTTATTGCTTTCTCCTTTATTTTCCATTTCCTTAGTTACCCTGTTCATGTATTCTATTTTATTCACTTCATTGGTAAGTTTATCTATAGCTAACAGTTTCCTTGCTTGGTGTTTTATGTTTGTCACCATTGTTTTCTGTTTTACCTTTGCGACTACCAGCAGGTGGTCCGTATACACATTGGCACCCCTATAAGTTCGCACGTCTCTTATTGATGTGGCTCTCTTTCTTGTCACCAGAACATGATCGATTTGGTTTCCCTTATCGCTATTGCACCCAAGCCACATCTATGTAATTTTGTGTAATTTTTTATGTTCAAATTTGGTGCTACTGATAACCATGTTAAGCGAGGCTGCCAGGCTGCATAGTTTGTTTCCGTTGTCGTTGGTTTTAAGGTGAATTGAATGCTTTCCAACCACATCTTCTATATATTCCTCTCTCTTCCTATCTGTGCATTAAAATCGCCCATTACAATCGTAGTATCATGTCTTGGTATAATCTCATACTGTAGCTCCAATTCGCAACAGAACCTTTCCTTCTCTTCCTCCGTACCCTCCTCAGTTGGCGCGTAGGAATTTATTATTGACAAATTATTTGGTTTCATTCTTATTCTTAAATATGATAATCTTCCACCCATCGGTTTAAATTGCAATATTTCATTTATATACCTCCTCGTGACTATAAAACCCGTGCCGTTACTTCCTTGTCTGTCTTCTCCCGAATACAGAAATACAAAGCCTACACCTCTTATTTCTCCTTCTTTCTTTCATCTGGTTCCCTGTATTTCCGCCAACTTTATCTTATACCTTGCCATCTCGTTTACAACTTCTTTCAGTTTTCCAGGTCTTAATAATAACGTTCTCACGTTTCACGTTGCCACTCTAATTGTTTCATTTTTTTTATCATATCTTTTCTTTTCTATCTTGCTTTTCTGTTTATTCGTCTTTTCCATCTCGAGTATTTCAGTTCTATGTCGTTTCCGTGTAGCTTCTCCAGCCTTCCTATCCGGAAGATCTGTCTGGGAAGATCCAGATGCTCCTCTTTCCAACTGCATCAGTTTTTTGCTGATTGTTCTTGATCATTTTTAATCTTAAGAATATTATCCTTCTTATCCGATATATATAATTTATTCTGCTTGATAATTTTTTGATACCCTACTCTTACTCTTTTTCGTTTTCCCATTTCAATTTTAGCCAAAGACCATATTTGATTTTGTATCTCCTTTTTTTGTTGGTCAAGTCGCTTTCAATGTAAGTGCTAGTACCTTTAAGCTTACTCTTGTTATCCATTATTAGTCTCTTCTGTGTATGGTTTTTTAATTTTGCTACAATTACTTGTTTTTCAGAAATTCTTCCTACCTTAAAGGCATCCACTACTTCGACGTGCACCTGCATCTTATTTTTCAAGAATTCTTCCACTTTTCCAGGCGTAACAATTTCATCTATTGTTAGGTTTTTTATAATTATGTTTTCGCGCCTTTTTTCTTTTTCATATTTTTCCAGTTGTTCCTCCAGAGGGGTTATTTTCACATCTTGTTCACCTGTCTTAGTTACCAAATTCCCAATCACTTGCTTCATTTCATGAACCTTAGCATTCCAGTTTGTTTCAATCGTATTCAGTTTTTTTTTTTATTTCCATATTCACCTTATTACCATCAGTTACCATTTTTGTTAGTTCTGCCATCATCTCCTTAAGTTCATCCATGGTTTTTCCCGTGTTTACTTCCTCAACTGATTTTTTGGCGATTTTTGTGTTTTCTTACTTTTTCGGAATGCCTCTTCTTCCTCTGCACTTGTGTTTATTGCTTCTCTTCTCCTTTTTAGATATTCTTTTATCGATGTTATACTGTTTTCTCTTTCTCTGTTAGGTCTGATATTACTCATTAGTTTAATGCTCGGTTGCACTTAGGCAACCAAAGTTGTTCCTGATAAATAATGGCTTCATTCGATTTTTTATTTTTATTTTTTATTATTACATATTATTATATCATATTATTATTACTACAGATAAAATTAAATATTTTGGTATTTGATTGAGTTTTTGTAAAAATAAGTAATTTGGTTTTGTTTTATTTATAGGCTCTACAATATACAAATTTAGCTGTAAAAGAACTAAATGATCAACTATCTGATAAGTATGTCTATACACAAAAAATATATTGAAATGGTATAAAAAATTTAATTTTAGAGTCGTCATCAAAGTTCTTTGTTTATCGGCAAAAGTATATACAAAAAGTATGAGATTCTCTGAGGCAAAATTACTTATTGAATATGCAAATGGTTTAGCCTATACGTACATTGATAGTCATCCATATATATATGCAGAAACTCTTATGGATTACGGGTTTTATTTATTTGAGATAAAAGAGTTGTCAAACGCATGTAAAGAGTATCTCCAAGCTGAGTATATATATACAGATATGTACAGAGACTGCAACTTGTATCTCGTTCTTGCACAAAGGGGTTATGTGCATGCTAAGTTACTTGAAAGAAAGCAAGAGAATAATAATCAAATTAAGTAATTAATTACTCAATGTTTATTTATTTTTAAATTTTGCCGTCTTGTGCGAAAAAATTTCCGATTGCAAATTCAGCAAATACACTTGTAAAGAATGGGTGTAATTTTACACTGTAAAATTACAGATTTAATTTTGCCTACAAAAATTACCCAGTAATAAGAGTTAATTTACCCTAAAAATGATGTAATTTTATGTTTTACACAAAAAAATGTAAAATTACTTCAAAAACAGTATAAATACACCTTAATATCACTTAGTGATTTGATTTCACATCAATGTTGTACAATTATCATTTAATTCTGAAAAATTCAACATTGTTGTAAAATTACAAGATAAAACTGCATTTTGTTGATGTAAATTAACCTAAAAATGTAAAGCTAACCGGGCACTTTACACCTGAAATAATCTTTAAGAATCGCCAGTTTAATTTTATAATTTCTACTAATTGGCCTTAATGTGCACCTTATTGGTTGATTAGGTAATTTTTTCATTACTTTATTGTGTTTTTTACAAATTTATTGTATGAAACTTTAATTTATTTTCTTTCACCTTACAATCAAACAACGACCAGAATGGTTTTATTTTAGAGCCATGTAATTTTATAGCAATACTGAAATTTACAAAAAATTACACCACTTTTTCACACAATTACACAGTGGCCACCAATTTTAGAAGTAAATTTACACGGAAATTTTATACAGCATGTCTATAACTGTAAAATTTGTAAGTTTTTCTTTCTTTTGCAGAACATATTTTTACAACATTACATTCAGTTTACCGTCAGTATGTGAAGAAAACCACGCCATGTTCTACATAACTCTTTTGGATATTCAGGCTGTATCTATAGTACTGGAATTATTTCCGAATCGTACATTATCAAGTGTTTATAGAAGGATGAGCTTAGAAGATGCTAAAGAGTTAGTTATACATTCTGTAAAAGCACATAAGAATTATTTTGATAGCCAATGGAAGCAGCAATCTATAAAAACAGTAGATCGCATATTATTGTTAGGACATATTTCTGCACTATTGAGCCAATTTGAAATAGCTGAGCAATATTACAACAAGGCCGAAAAAATATTTAACAATTTAACTTACAGAAGTAATTCAGAGTACTGTATGATTAAATTCTATAGATTTGAACTCATGAAATCTTTTACATTGATAAATGATCTTGATGAAACGTTAAAATATATAGGCGTTTTAGTCGCAAGACTAAACACATTTGGAAATACATATTCTAAAAATGTATATGCATTGTATAACGAAATAATACGATTATCGAAACTTAAGAAAAATAGAGTAAAAAATTTAGAAAAGCATATTTTAAGTATAGTTACACGGAATGATTGGTATAACTCTCGGATATCATTTATAAAATTCTTCTTCAAGTTTCCTACGGATACTCATTTAAAAACCATAATTGATATGGTTCAAAAGATGAATACGACAAACATTAATAGACTTATGACAAGCACCGCATTTGCCATACCAGAGATAGATTAGAATTATTGAATTAACCAAGAGGACTAATACGGTTTCAATAATCATATTTAAATTGTCACAGTTTTGTAAAACTTAATATTTTTTCCATAAACGTTTTTTTTATATTAATGAAGAAGAAGAAGTAAATTTTAACCTATATGACTGTGTTCTATTGTTTAACTTGTGTTTGTTGTAACTCATTCGAACAGTTTCGATGTTTTAAAACCTATGACCTTTGTACCTAAATTTTCTGTGCTGAATAAAATTGTAGTGATATTAAAATATATTTTGATTTTGCCTTTATAAAAGACCCCATTAACACAAGTAAAACACAAATTTATAAATAGGGTGTAACACGGGTAGGCTTTGATTAATTAAATAATCGCGGCCGTCGTGTGTTAACTGAAGGTTAATCGCTGCCACCAGAGCCTGTTTATAAGCCAGACTCAAACTTTTAAATTGAAGATCGGAGACGTAGGATTATTACCAAGTCGATCGCCATTTCAACAGCAAGAAAAAAATAAGAACATGTAAATCACAACTAATTTTTTAACACAAAAAAATATAATGACAAAATATAATTGCAGAATAAAACTCCACGGTCACGGGGACACTCCGTATATACAGGGACAAAAGAGTTGCATTGCAGATCTATTGAACCGAATTACTTGTGTTGTATGAATCTAGATTTATCTGTAAGTAAAAAATTTCTTCTCCAACCAACTAGTAAATAGGGGAAAAACCCATAACTTGCCATCGAATAAGGTGTGAATGGTACATTACTTTGTTGTATTGTAGCTAATGTATTAACGCTTTTTTCACAAAAATATTACCGAGTTACCTCTTTGTTTAAGACACTCCACTAAGCCAATACAAAATAATGATTGCTTTCAATGGGTTGCAATTACTATTTGTGATGTTTCTCCAGAAAATCCGAATATAAAAGAAACATTGTTGTATTTTATTATTTAAGTGGTAAAGGAGCTACAATAGAAATTCACACTTTTGCTTTATCCTGTATATACTCATGTATATATATGTCACGTAGATATAGACTAAATTTAATCTAAAATGTTTCTGCAGATGGTATTTGAAACAAAAATATTTTTAAGCTTACGTAATTATTGCCGATTGTTATAATCGGAAGATCTCAGATGTAAACTTCAAATGAAGTTTCTCGAGATATAAATCACCTACCGATAATTTGATGTATAGTTATAAGAAAATCACAACTCCAACATATTTTTTAGTGGAAATGCTCACAAATCTATTTGAATCATCATTGATAATGATTACGAAACTAAGATTTTGATACAGTCACCTGTTCAAGGATTTATAAGCATAATTAAGCAAATTAGCTCATGCAGTAGTCTTCAAATTTTATAAATTCCATTTTTTAATGAACAATTTAGATTTGCTAGAAAAAGATTGTAAAAAGGCTTAGCATAAGATTATTCTAAATTTGGTTTTAGTGTTTTCTGTAGAAATGTAATCAAAATACCATCGAAACTAAAACAAAGTGTTGATTATTCGACATATTCGACGACAGCTTGACTAATTATTTTTAAATTAAACGAATTTTTAATTTTCGAATAGTTTATTTATGTTAATTTGATACATATACTAATTCCCAATTCTGTAAATCTTGTTGACTAATATTAACATTAGGTTCAGCAAGAATTTTCAAATATTCTGTTAGCTTAAGTAATTCATTATCAGTATTATGGTTTTTGTTATAATACGGTTGAATTTCTAAACCATTTCTTGGATGCAGATAAAAATTTTTTTTCTGATCATCTACCATAACTGTATTTTTTTCATTAAATTGTTTAAATTGTTCCCAAATCACAGATAACGGTTTAACCTATAAAGCAATGGATAAAAAAGAAAACAATAATTTTAAAAGACTCACTTGCACTCTTCCGTAAATCATTGAGTTAATGGGAACCATGTGAGTTACATCTAATACAAATAGTAATTTGAAGTTATCGTTCTCCAACATGTCCATGGCGGTGAGCTTTTCGAGAATATATTCCACGGCAGTACCAGACCAAATTGCAATGTCGTAATGTTTATAAACCATGGTAAGAAAGAATTGCATATGTTTTCTTATATTTGTTATTTTTGAAGTTATAGGCTCAAGATCTTCAAATTCAGCAAGAGTGAGATCGATGTCGAAAACTAGTAACCTTTTATTTGGTCTTGGATTATTCCATTTAATAATTGATGCCATTGTCAAATTAATAATTCTAATTATTTCTTGATAATTGATTCACACGATCACCTTAACAAACTTGTGTATGATTTCTTCAACGTGGAAAAGTATTGTTTAAAAGTTTTTGAATTGATCTTGTTTTGTTCTATCAATTGACGGTCGTTATTCATAAGTAATGTTTTTAAATAATTTTTTTACGTAGCTAAAAAAATTAGGTTAGAGACCTTGAATTTTATAAAATCAAGCTATCTGCCAAAAAAATTTACGGTTAAGGGATACTTACACTTTGTTAAGTAAGATTAACTTTTCGAGACCTTGTAATGAATTTTAACGGTTTTTTAACCAAACAATACGCACGCGCAATGAATTCACGAGTGAGTTCACCTCTGGTTTCACTTTGGATTGGTTATTTGCTACCAAAAAAAAAAATAAAGTTATTTAGTTTGGACTACGCCAGCTATGATTAAATAAAATGGCAAAATTACATACCATATTTTCAGAGTAGGGTCAACCTGGCGGGAGAACTGTGAGGTAACATAAACTTTGTTCCAAACATAGAGGTATATATTAAAATATATATAGAAATATATATCTAATATATACCTCTATGGTTCCAAAACATGTAAACTTCTCCCCGAGCAAAAAAGGTCGGCAGTAAGCCAACTCCACTCGCACCCATTTAACAATGGAAAACTTGCCCATTGTTCATTAATCTCCAACAGTAGATTATGCTTATTGCAGCCTAAGAATGACTTAATTAAATAAAAATGTACCAATAGAATTTTTCCTAAATATTACCAAATTACGTGCTTAATGAAATTGAGCTTGAAATTTTTGGTTGATGACTAAAATTCTTAATTTCTTAACTGGTTTCTAATTTTTCAAGGAGACCATCCATAAAATACGTACCCAAAAAGGGGGGGATATTGCTTAACGTGACGATATGCGACAAAAAGGGAGAGGGGTTTAAGGAAACGTGAAACGCGCAGTTCATCAATTTTGTTTTAAGTTTTTTGTTAACAAATTGTTTATAGGGGTCGGGGGGGGGGAGGCAAAAAGGCGAACTTTTTCGTAAAATTTTATGAAGGGCCCCAATGGTCTTTAGTTCATAAATACTTTATCAGATTAATGTATTGACTTTTAATTTTTAATATGTGAGCAAAAATTTAATTTTTTCACCAAAAATATTTAAATCATCGTAGAAGTACAAACAACGTAATAATTGATGTTATAAGATACAAGCAATTAAGCTATTTTTTGCTCTTCTACTTCCCACAAATCCTTTTTCAGTAAACAAAATTTTAGAAAAAAAAAAGAAACGTAGGAAAGTATAAGTTTTTGAACTAAGGTTTTCTCATGGCACCGTACTCTAATTGTAAGTTTAAACATGATTTTTTCAAGTTATAGTTCTACACCATCTCTCATAGATGTCACTTTTTACCACATTGAATGAGTAGAAAACAAAAAAATAATTGGGTGCCGCAATATTTTGCGGCTCCCGCTTATGAAAACGCTGCGGCTCAAACTTTGAGAATCACTGATTTAAAGTAGCGGATTTATGAAGAACATTTTTTAAAAGCAAAAGAGATTGATAGTAAGTACGAAATAGAAAGTTTAGAGGTATTTCTTCTATTTAAATTTTTTCAGTAATATAAAAATTATTTAATATACTAAAGAAACAAATTTTTTTTTCAAAAAATATATACCATTTTGTAAGGGTAGTAATAGTAACATTTTTAAAAATATACAAAGCATCGTCGTGCGCTGACACTTCGAGTGTTGGATTGATATGCCGCAATCGTCGCTTAGTGGCACAGTAGTTACGTAATCAATTGTTCATACAGTGGTTCGGGTAAGGGCTTTGGAGGGCACGTAAATCCGTCGATTCACCTGGGTTTATAGTTGCCACCATATTCTAACATATTCTAAAAATAAAAGAAACCCTTTCTAAGTTCCGCGTGAGCGGTGATGATGTAGTGGAGTGATTGGTTCCAACTGCTGCTTGGTGGCTGGGAACGGCTTCTAGATGTTGATGTCGTTCCTAAAAAGAATGGGTTGTCCCAGAAAGGCTGAGAGTTGGTAAGCGTATGTCTTTTGGTCGGCAGTGACCTAAGTTTTAGCCTGGCTGGTGTTGGCCTAGTTAAAGTACGAGCAAATTTTATGAAAATTAACAATTATAATAAAGATTTTCGTATAACTTACTTACATGTTCTTCAAACTGGGGCGGTGTAGGTCATAGTGAGCTGGGATGTGAATCTTGTTGGATGGTGACATCTTGGTCTTCCGACAGAGCATTGGCTAGAGCTCTCTCGCGCAATTGGTAACCTTTGAAATGTAGGATATTCATTTGAAGCGGTTGTCCAAGGTGATTTCTAGGTACTTGAATGTGGTATTCCAGGGTATCCGTTCTTGGAACATAAACACGTTCGATTTTGGGAGTTTCCAGCGTTTTCGGTACATGTTTCGAAACTAGTTTCCAAATTGTTGATGGCTTTTTGAAGATGAGCCGTAGCTATGTGTGAGTTGATAGAGTACGTGTAAATTGCAGTGTCATCTGCGTAAAGTAAAATTTTCGTTTTTGGGTTGATTGGAGTTGGAATGTCGCTCATAAAATTGCTTTCTTTTATCTCTTGTGACTTTGCGGAATTGCCTGGGTAAAACCTAGTACCTCTTTCGTCTGATGTTGGAAGCTAGCGTTGAGATTTGAGAGGATAGATGTCCTCTGGGTGTAGCGGTAGGATTGACTGGCTGGATCGAATGATTCTGAAAAAGAAAAAGCAAAAAGAGCTAGACGATTGTTAATAATAGAAACATTTTCTGAGTTCTGCGTATGTGGTGATGGTGCGGTGTAAGTGGTTAGGACCTACTTCTACTCGGTAGGTAGGAACAACTTCTGGATGTTTATTGCGTTTCTGAAAAGAATGGGTTAGGTGATGTCAGAGGGGGGGGGGGAGTGTTCTGAGCGAAGGTCGGTAAGAGAATGTTTTTCAGACGACGGTGACCTAAGTTTTTGCCTGGCGGGTATTGGATTATAGTCGATCTAAGATATGAATAATACAGGTGGCGCATCGTTTGCAAAGTCTAATTTACATCGGGAAACTTCAGATAATTTAAATAGTACTTAATCTTGTAATAATATTAAACATTCACCACAAAAAAGCGAAATGTTATAACCAAATAACTACGTCTATTCGATATTACATTTAACTCTGTTCAAATCTATCTTATTTATGAGTTTACCCGGTTCAGTTTAGGCAACACGCATAGCCCTTCAATCGTAAAAATTTTGTTATTGTAATAGCGTCTAACTTCAAAGAAATTTTATTGGTTTACATTTCAAGGTTGTCACTTTAGTACAAATTCCAATATTTTTCTTAAAAGAAACAGACTAGTTGAAGTATGATAGAGATTTTCGGATAACTTACGGACATGTTTTTCGAGCGTTTCGAGATTTCCGTCGGCGTGGCGTTTTCTGTTTGTAATAAAGTAAGGGTCATCGAAAGCGGCTCTGAGGCTTTTGTTTTGAATTACTTGAATCTTGATGAATTTCTCAGACTGGGGAGGCGTAGGCTGTGGTGGGCCGGATTATGGTCTTGTAGATGCGGATCTTGTGATACCTCTTGTGCGATTGGTGACCTCTAATATGTGGGATGTCCATTTGAGAAGGTTGTCTAAAGTGACCCCTAAATACTTAGATGTGGTATTTTAGTGGGGTTTCCAGCGTTGTCGAAACATAGTAGCGGAGCTCTTGCTCCAGTTGACCCCGATGCGACAAGTTTCGTCGTTGATGCGTTTCTGAAGATGAGTCGTGGCTGTGCTCGGGTTAATGGAGGACGTGCAAATTGCAGTGTCATCGGTATAAAATGAGATTTTCGTTCTTGGGTTATTTGGAGTTGGAATATCGCTCATGAAGATGTTGGGTCATTAAGATGTAGTGACCCTTGGAAAACTATTGCAGTATGGACCTCTCAGAGGAGTGCGCTTCGTCGATCCTGATGCGGAAGCGACGGTTGTCGAGTTAAGAGGCTTCTAAATAAACGAGTGCCGGATGGATTTGAGCCTGAAACATTTTAAATAGTAGATCTTGATGTCAAACTTTTGAGGGCTACTGAGGTTTTGACCTGGTTTGTAAATGACAACCACGTCTGCTTCTTTCTAAGCCTGGAGAAAATATATGAGAGAAGAGTTAATGATGCCTGTGAGAGCGGCGAAGATCGCACTTGACAGCAATCAGTAAGACTAGTTCGGAGCACACGTACCGGCAATACAATATGTAATCTCTATCTAAATGTAAATTTTTGATTTTTAAATGCCGTTTTCTCGAAAACTAATTGATAATCTAACATGATTTTTTTTAAATACTCAGAAAATTGTCAACTTTTCAATAGTGTATAGGAAAAAGTTCGTAATCCCGATTAAGTGACAGTCACCGATTTACCATATCCTGTACTCTGTACTCTCGTATTCAATTATATCTATATGGTAAATATGCAGATGTTGAAATTTTAAAACAACATGGATACTCTAGTAATCTTATTAGGGACACTTCCAAAAAATTATATTATCTAATTTTAACTTCCCAACATTAATGGATTTCCTGCCCGATCACTGGTAGCAAAAAGAAAGGTTAACAAGACGATAAAGATGATTAAGTGCAGTCCACCAGGAAAGAAAAGAGACAAAGGAGAACGAAAGATAAGGAGTTATTAGTTCCAAAATTTAAAAATGTTTTAGAAAGATATCTACTACACTAATCCTGATTTATGTAAAAGTACAAAGCTACGGTATACTTGAAAGGCATTCTCATGTCACGTAAATTCTATACAAAAAGTTCTGTATTACAAGTTTAAGGAATCCTTTAATATAAAGCATTTTGTTTGATAAAAGTGGGAGAGACTGACCCAAGCAACAAGAAAAGAAATACAGAAAAAACAAAAGAATACAAGCAAAGAGAGAAAGTACTAATGAACCTAGCCACCAACTGAAAAAGAAGTGTGGAAGGAAAGACGGCTATCCGCACTCCCACATGCATTTCCATCTGTAACAATACTCCTGCTACTTCTCTTTAAACATGGAGAAAGAAGAGGCTGCGGAATAACTCAAATTCAAGAAATTAGAATCAGACAGAGACCAACTGTAATTGGAGGGAACTTCAGTGCCAAGTTTCCGAGTAAAGATCACCAAAAAGAAACCAGGAACACTCTAGCAAAATTGATGGCATCATACGATGTGGCACTGATAAACAAAGGCGATGAACACACCATTGAAAGGGGAGCATACACCTTCGTATTAGAATGGAGGGAACTGGAGGAATATAGCGGCAACGACCACCGTTATATCTTCTTCGGAATCTCCCTACATTGATCAAGACAAAAACGACAATTGAGATAGGCATGGAGCATCAACAAGAAAAAGTTCCATCAATATCTAAATCGAAACCTTCTGTACAATAACTCTCCAGAAGATATAGACAATTAACTAGATATAGATATAGATATAAACCAGCAGTGTGGTGTAAGGTTTAAATCGACATGCTTCGGAGCGGGAGACCGCAGTTCGATGCTTGGTTGCGCCAACTGCACTTCTGTAATCTGAAAAGTCTAACTTACATCTTGGGGCTATACTCGCCAACCCGCATTGGCAAGCGTGGCGTTTTAAAGCCTACTAACCTCTCAAATAAAAATGAGAAAGGCCTAACATTCAGGAGTGGATGGATACAGGCTAAGGAGAAGAAGAAAAAAATATAAATAATTATAAAGAGACTGAGAGGCGCCTGAATCCTAAAACTCACCATAACAAGACCACCACTTTACTGGTGGAATACTGACATAGCACCCTGTAGAACAGAATGCAACAAGATAAAGCGCAAAATGTTCAGGGTCACCAGAACAAGTCTCGAAAAACTAGAAGAAACTAAACAAAAGCCAAACAAAAACTAAAGATACATATGCTGAAATAAAAGAAGAGCAAATGGGAAACCTTGCTCACAGATTTCAAAGACGACACCTGGGGCAAGAGATACAAGACGGTGTGCAAAGATTAGAAAAAAGAGTTACACTAGAACTAGCACCAGACGAAACGGAGAGTGGGGGCCCATTTCTGTTCCCAACACACCTCCATTTAAAAGAGAGCAGAAAGAAGAAGAAACGCAGAGAGAATTCTTCACAAAAAATATAATTAATTAAAATAACAATGGATATAAATATCAATAAGGCACCGGGACCAAACGAGATGCCGGCAAAATTGATTAGGCGACTGTGCGAGAAGAGGTCTACATGGATTCTTAGTGTACTAAACTATTTGGGGGCGGAAGGAAGATTTTCAATAAATTAGAAAAATGCTACGTTGATCCTAATAAAAAAGAAAAAAAAACCCACAAATAATCCTTCTTCATACAGACTAATCTGCTTGCTGAACCACCTCAGTAAGGTTTATAAGAATCTCATCCTGGGAAAACTTCAAAACTTCAAACAAGCGAGAAAAGCCAGAGGGATAAGGGGAGGGCTATCAGATTATTAACAACAACAGTTCTAAAATCTATACAGTCTCGTCTAAAGTGGCACAGGGCTCAGTTCTGGCATTCCTGATGTTCCAAAGATCAGTTGCGATGGATTCCTCGCACTACCGGTGCCTTAAAGAGTAACTTTGATAATATTCACAGATGACATCAGCGCGATAGTTGTTGTCAAAATGGAAGATAAAATATCGAACAGAATACCAGAGAAATAATAAATTTTATCAGTAAATGGATGAATGACAAGGGGTTGACCCTTGCACCAGAGAAGACTGAGGCAATACTCTAATACTGAGCCAATCAATACAGCTAAAAAAGCAGAGAAGACAACAGCAAACATTGCCAGGTTCTGCCTAACATTGGAGATCCTTTAGAAAAAAAGAAAAGTGTGATAACGGAGTCCATAATGCTATATGCGGTTGCAATATGATCGGATTTCTTCAAACTCCAAAGTTATGCAGCCAAACTTGTAAGGATCCAAAGGAAGATGACAATCAGAATCACTATCACTAGAGTTTATAAAATTGTTACAACGGAGACAGTGACGGTGTTGGCATCTCTGACCTATAGATATCAAAGCTCAAGAGAGAAAGACTACATTCTAACATCCAAATTAGTCAAAAACAGAAAACAGAGAAAGATTACTAGAAGTCTGGCAAAAGAGGTGGGACTTCAGTAGTGGGAGCAGATAGACACATCGCCTTATACTACCAGTAAAACAGACCTCATGGAGAGACGACCTACGAGTTGACGCAGGTCCTTTTCGGACATGGGTGCTTCGAGGCATAGATTTAAGAGATCCTCCAGCGGTCCTCCTTTTTGCGAGAAGATCTACTCAAACAGAGCACATCTCTTTCGGTTACTGTCAGACAACGATCATCATGAATTTCACAATTTCAACTGCACTATAAGAAAGAGCACAATTTTCTGAGTATAATGCAACAAAAATTTGTGCGGATCATGCATTTGTTTTCGAAAAAACGGCATTTTAAAGTTATATAAAAGCAGGTAGTTGTAACCCGATACACCCTGTTGCAACGAGTCGCGTCGCGGTAAACTTGCACGTCAAGTCTCTGCTCTTCATTTTGTTGACGGTACGAGTGCTTTGATACACTCTTAGTGATGTAGTCATTCGATGTCGATACCCGGACTAGTTCTATGGCTTCGAGTTCCACCCCTGGCGAGTTCTGTCATTTTTCAAGGATATTTTTAATTTTTTTGCCTTACACAAAATCGGCTAATCATGCAGCCGTGTTAAAAGGTGTATCTAAAATACATGTAAATTTAAATTTTTCAAATTCGATTTTTTTGAGAACTAATGCATGTTCCGCAAAAATTTTTGTTCTAATATGCTTAGAAAAGTGTCCTCTTTCCTATAGTGCAGTTAAAATTGTGAAATTCGTGATGATCGTTGTCTGACAGTTCCCTCTTTTTCTAATGCCAACAAAGGTACCACCAACAGCACTAAACTCACACCTCAAAATTTTGTTAACTATATGCTTTTCTCTGAGTAGGCATGGGAAAAGATAAGACATATGGCAAAGAAGAAGAAAGTACCAGAAGCGCAGAAGAAAACGCGTGTGTGCGTGGACGTAATGCTCCAGCGAATCTCGACACACAAAAGGGAGGGGGTTTAACCCAGCACGGGCTGTTGGCGGCTCTTGAAGACTTTCCTTTTTCCCTAATTCATTTTTGAATTTTTATGAATAGTAAGATTTTATTTAAAAATTTAAAAGCGTCATCTATATTTTAAAAATTTAACTTTTCTAGTTGTTAACTTTTTATCATATCAAATTTTGTAGCCTGAAAACCTTATTTAAATTTCGAAAACTTATCTGTTAATTTGGTATAAATTTTTATGTAAAATTGTGTTTGTTATTAAATTTTAAATTTTTAATATGGATGTAGGAAATCCACAACATTTACAAATTATTGCTATGCAAACTTGTGCTGATTACCGCATAGTACCTGATCTGTTAATTCCAAAATTCGTTTGTATATTTTGTAAGCTGGTAAGTATAAATTTTTATTGTGTAAAAAAATTATTAAGTGTTTAAGAAATATTTTGCTTCTAATAGTAAAAAAAATATTTCAACGTTAATTTTACTTTTGCTGATAAAAATTGTATTTTGATAATAAATTCGTAAATTTTTCTATTTGGCCAATTATGGAGCTTTTATAACATGGAAAACATTCGGATATAAGTCTAAAGTGAATAAACTGATTTTTTTTTGTAGATTTGGGAATTTGAGCAATACGAATATCTTTACTTTCAGTATAGTAATATAGAAACGTTTGCTTTCTTGTTAGATGAAGAAAACCGAACGTTTCTTTTAAAAAGTTTTTTCGATATACGTCTTTACGTATCAGAAGCTTTACTGAAAAGTTACAAAATTTCTAATGCGATTAAAAATGATATTATGTTAGGTGTACAACTGGGCAAATTTTTTATTGAACTTGGCACCTTGAAAACTGCAGTGAAATTTTTAAAAATTGCCGTGGAAACTTGTAAAACATCCAGAGACCCTAAGAAAATTGAAATGCTAGTAGAATGCTACAGCTAGTGAGTATTTTCTCAATAATGATACGATAATTTATCAATGTTATTCTTTTTAGCCTTCTTTATGCACAGGCGTTTTCATATGAATTCAAAGATGCGTTAAAAACTCTTACAGATGCTAAAGAATGTTTAAATCCATTTTATAAAATCGAAAAAACTGACGAAGAACATGAACTTCCGAATTATGCGAATTTATACAGCAGCATTTCATTTTTATACTTTATGTTTGGCGAATATTATCAGGT
This sequence comes from Cantharis rustica, assembly GCA_911387805.1. Classification (NCBI taxonomy): domain Eukaryota; kingdom Metazoa; phylum Arthropoda; class Insecta; order Coleoptera; family Cantharidae; genus Cantharis; species Cantharis rustica. Next base: position 17,356,664 of record OU426883.1, read on the forward strand.
AATTAAATTTCAAATCAATCTCAATACTAATCAAGGCTGCCATTTCTAACTATTTTCTGGAAATCTGTTTAAAAAAATTTATTTGTCACATACCTCTCTAATTTTAGACTAATTTTAGAAAAATTAGTGTTGAACTTATGGATGTTATTTCGTCGCTTGATCACAACTATCACCAAGTTTTTCATAAAAACAATTTTTGATTCATTTTCAAACAGTAATTGGCTGTTACCATAAGATTAGTCCGCCTATAGTGAATTTTTATTTTGCTAAACTATTTTGGGGATAATAACACCAACCATGGTTGCGTTTGTCAAAAGCGATGTCCCCTAACAATTTTAAAGAAAAAATTATGTAGTTCCTCAATTTATTTGATTCGTAATAATATCTTCTTTCATATTACACAAGAATCTTTAGTGTAAAACTTGAATTTTGTGGTGCACTTTATTGTCCTACACTCCAGTATTGCATTGTACGTTTTAAAAATTTTATGCTTCCCATTACATACATACAACCAAATTTCTACTTACTACAGATAAAATTAAATATTTTGGTATTTGATTGAGTTTTTGTAAAAATAAGTAATTTGGTTTTGTTTTATTTATAGGCTCTCCAATATACAAATTTAGCTGTAAAAGAACTAAATGATCAACTATCTGATAAGTATGTCTATACACAAAAAATATATTGAAATGGTATAAAAAATTTAATTTTAGAGTCGTCATCAAAGTTCTTCGTTTATCGGCAAAAGTATATATAAAAAATATGAGATTCTCTCAGGCAAAATTACTTATTGAACATGCAAATGGTTTAGCCTATACGTACATTGATAGTCATCCATATATATATGCAGAAACTCTTATGGATTACGGGTTTTATTTTTTTGAGAGAAACGAGTTGTCAAACGCATGTAAAGGGTATCTCCAAGCTGAGCATATATATACAGATATATATGGAGAGTGCAACTTGTATCTCCTTCTTGCACAAATGGGTTATGTGCATGCTAAGTTACTTACAAAAAACCGAAAAAATAATTATCGAATTAAGTAATTAATTACTCAATGTTTTTTTATTTTTAAATTTTGCCGTCTTGTGCGAAAGAATTTCAGATTGCAAATTCAGCAAATACACTTGTAAAGAATGAGTGTAATTTTACACTGTAAAATTACAGATTTAATTTGCAAAAATTACCTAGTAATAAGAATTAATTTACCATAAAAATGATGTAATTTTATGTTTTACACAAAAAAATGTAAAATTACTCCAAAAACAGTATAAATACACCTTAATATCACTTAGTGATTTGATTTCACATCAATGTTGTACAACTATCATTTAATTTTGTAAAATTCAACATTGTGTTAAAATTACAAGATCAAACTACATTTTGTTGATGTAAATTAACCTAAAAATGTAAAGCTAACCGGGCACTTTACACCTGAAATAATCTTTAAGAATCCCCAGTTTAATTTTATAATTTCTACTAATTGGCCTTAATGTGCACCCCATTAGTTGATTAGGTAATTTTTTCATTACTTTATTGTGTTTTTTACAAATTTATTGGGTGCAACTTTAATTTATTTTCTTTCACCTTACAATCAAACAACAACCAGAATGGTTTTATTTTAGAGCCATGCAATTTTATAGCAATACTGAAATTTACACCACTTTTTTACACAATTACACAGTGGTCATCAATTTTAGAAGTAAATTTACACGGAAATTTTGTACAGTGTGACTATAACTGTAAAATTTGTAAGTTTTTCTTTTGCAGAATATATTTTTTCAAGATGTGCTCCAGTTTACCGGCAGTATGTGAAGAAAACCACACCATGTTCCACATAACTGTTTTGAATATTCAGGCTGTATTGATAGTACTGGAATCATTGCCGTATCGTAGATTATCAAATTATATTTATAGAAGGATGAGCTTAGAAAATGCTAAAGAGTTTGTTATACATTCTGTAAAAGCACATAAGAAGTATTTTGATAGCCAATGGAAGCAGCAATCTATAAAAACAGTAGATTGCATATTATTGTTAGGACATATTTCTGCACTATTGAGACAATTTGAAGAGGCAGAACTTGCAGAAGTAATTCAGAGTACTGTATGATTAAATTCTATAGATTTGAACTCATGAAATCTTTGACATTGATAAATGATCTTGATGAAACGTTAAAATATATATGCTTTTTAGTCGCAAGACTAAACACAGTTGGAAATACAAATTCTAAATATGTAAATTCATTGCATAGCGAAATAATACGATTATCGAAACTTAAGAAAAATAGAGTAAGAAAATTAGAAAAGCATATTTTAAGTATAGTTACACGGAATGATTGGTATAACTCTCGGATATCATTTATAAAATTCTTCTTCAAGTTTTCTACGGATAGTCATTTAAAAACCATAATTGATATGGTTCAAGAGATGAATACGACAAACATTAATAAACTTATGACAAGCACCACATTTGCCATACCAGAGATAGTTTGGAATTATTGAATTAATCAAGAGGACTAATACGGTTTCAATAATCATATTTAAATTGTCACAGTTCTGTAAAACTTAATATTTTTTCCATAAACATTTTTTTTATATTAATGAAGAAGAAGAAGAAAATTTTAACCTATACGGCTGTGTTCTATTGTTTAACTTGTGTTTGTTGTAACTCATTCGAACAGTTTCGATGTTTTAATACCTATGACCTTTGTATCTAAATTTTCTGTGTTGAATAAAATTGTAGTAATATTAAAATAAATTTTGATTTTGCCTTTATAAAAGACCCCATTAACACAAGTAAAACACAAATTTATAAATAGGGTGTAACACGGGTAGGCTTTGATTAATTAAATAATCGCGGCCGTCGTGTGTTAACTGAAGGTTAATCGCTGCCACCAGAGCCTGTTTATAAGCCAGACTCAAACTTTTAAATTGAAGATCGGAGACGTAGGATTATTACCAAGTCGATCGCCTTTTCAACAGCAAGAAATAAATAAGAACATGTAAATCACAACTAATTTATTTAACACAAAAAAATATAATGACAAAACGGTACAAAAAAAAATATAATTACAGAATTAAAAAAAATAATAATAAAAAAAAAATTATTGCTGAGAATTAATTTGCTGAGTTAACTTTCTGTCAAGATAAAATTACATTGAAATCGTTGGGACTCACCTAAATAAAATTAAAAAAAGCATACCATTTTAAGTATATAAATTTGCTTATTACACTGGGGTCGTTGATGAGCGCACAAAACAAAACAAAAAAAAAAATTAAAAAAAAAACTATTTGAACCACTTAAAAAAATGAAAATGAAAATTCAATTATGAATACAAAAAAAATTATTTATGTGAATTAGCACCACACTTTTCTTAACACCCCGGAACGAACTGACAGGTTGGATTGCGCGCCTTATCGGAGATAGACTGAGTTACCTTGATGGTGATATGGAGGTGTCACGGCGGAACCGTATATCTCCTTCATCTGATGTTGGCGGCGGGCTTTGGGGTTTATTGAGGTGTGATTCCTCATTTGAAGCGCTAAGCTTGATCGGGCTGGGTTTTTGATCCCAGGGGGTAATTTTTCGTGATTTGCGGGATCCTAGGTGTTTCGATGAACTTTCCTTGGAGCGTGGTTATAGGGCCAGAAAGGCGGTGGTTCGATGTGCGTCTGCGATCCGTGGTTTGGGGTCCCTAGTGTTTGATAAACTTGGTTCCTTGGTATCAATGGGGCGGGGCAAGCGATTTGGTGTAATTCTGGGCGTCTTTGCATGGTTTCTTGGCAGCCGGGTGTTTAATAAACCCGGTGCTTGGTGGAAACCTAAAACAAACATGTAAAGAGATTAGGATTACTTGCACCTCTGCTGACGGGCGGATGAGGATGTTCTTTGGCCGGGTTGATATTGTCCTAGCTGCGAGATGAGAGGGTTGTCCGAGAAACTCGCGGTCTTGTACAATATTTCTGCCTGACTTTTGATGTGCACGTCGATGGTGTCCATCTTGGCTTCAGCGTGGAGTTTTCGATTGGTGACGTAGTATGGGCTGGAGAATGCGTGACTAATGCATTTATTTTGGACTACTTAGATTTTCTTTATGTGGGTTCGGGCTGCCGTTCCCCACACGGGCGCGACGTAGGTCATGGTGGGTTTGATGATGGTCTTGAAGATGCGCAGCTTATATGCTGGTGACATCATGCTGAGTTGCCTTAAGGGATCTCGCTCTATTTATATAAAATTTCGGAATACATGTCGATAAGGTTGATGTGTATTTATCGATGAATTTTGGTTTTTAAAAACTAGATTTTTAATTATAAAAATTGGTATTATCGTTTTTTAATTGTTGTTAGGGATAGGGAATAATCATATTCGATTTTAATTGAAAAATTGGCAAATATTCGCAGTTAATTGATTTTTTTTGAAATCGCGGAATAACTTGAATGACATTTTTGTTGCATCGCCTAAAATCAGGTTAACAGGTATTTTGATTGTAATCAAGACTGTTAGCAAAATATTCGCAAAACGTCGAATTTAAATCAATGCACACAAAAAGTTGACTTGAATTTCAAACTTGTGTGTACGTATTAAGGGAATGTTTGAGAGTCACTGATTGTGAATGTAAATCTTTTAACACATGTCAATTAGTTGTCGAGACGCTCACTTCACATTGATAATCTAATGGGTTTGCTCTTATCTTCCCCTTTAATTTAAGTTCAACCGGTGATTTCCAACAGTTGGTTATAATTCAGATTTTTACTATATAGTTTTTAGAAAAGTTTTGAGGTGACTGATTTTTTTAACCTTTATGGTTTAAGATGTGTTTATTTAAAAATTAATTTATAGTTTTCTCAAACGTCGGACTTCAAGTAATTGATATTTAATTTAGCAACGTAATTCCTAGTTATGTCTTCTACCTCACCCCTTATTGTCAGCTAACATGGAAATGTCGGTGCATGTCTTCTGGGTCAAAATATTCGAACTTTTGTATTACTTTTTTACAAAACAACTACTAACAGATTGGTTAGAAACTTTATATGGCGATGGTAAGAAAGAAATTTTTGTGGTATTACAGTCTCTCCTACCTTATATTTGAGAATGTCGAAAAAACCAGGTTTACATAGACTTATTTGGGTAGGTACTTATTGTTTTGTGCTGTAGGTAATTTTAAAAAAACACAATTTTCTGTAGCAATATTAATTTAATAGTTGAAAACAATATAAAAAAAGTTCACAGTATCATCGCTTCATAAAATCAAACGCATAAAAGTCTTTCACCATAAAAATATAATGGATGCTAATGCGCAACAAATTTTTTGAATCAAAAAGTTATCCTTGAAAACTACTTTCGTAATGATTAGATTGGTGATTAGTAGTTACAAATTTAGTTTGGTTACCATTATAATCAACACTGTTAGAAGAAGAACTGGTACTGAATACTATAGTGGATGGAGCTGGCACTCTGTTTACTTGATTGCTATTCGCACTTTGTGGACGGTTAGGAACTGGGCGGTTTGTAACATGGTGCGGACTTCCCGTACCTAACAATTCATCTAAAGCTTTGGGGGGTCGATTGAGTCTTCCTTCAAATAATACATTTTTTGTATACATGTTATATATGAAGAATAAAAATGGACGATGTGCAATGAAACTTTCTGAAGATGAACCCATCAAAGGAATTACAACAGCTCCTGTCACTGCTGCAGCAGTTGTGCCCTTCTCATTAACTTCAACTTTAGCTTTATGTAAAATCTTGCTTATTTTTACTTCTCCTTGTTGAATTATACCACTTAGATTAGCATTTTCCGAAAATATCTCTCTAATTCCCATCTAAAAAAATACATTTTATCAAATTTTCTGGAAAATAATAAAAACTTACTTTTTCTAAGGTTGGCACAAGATTGGTGTTATACTCAATTTCAAATTTCGGTAAACTAATCAACATTTCCGTTGATTCCAAGCTGTCGATAATCGAAATAAAATTAGAATGTTGCAGATCCTTTTGTAATCCATCAACTGTTTGCCTTTCGTTTGGAAGAAGAATTAACATAGCATACTCTCCATCCTATAAACAAATTTTAAACAGTTTATTATAAACTTAAACCACTTAAGCGTCCACACAGGTTTTGGTTTTAAACACCGCCGGCGTCCAACTGAGCGTAGCGTAGTTTTTATTTTATTTCAAAAAGTTATAAAAACATTCCCATGTGCGCGCTTGAATTCACTTTAACTTACACTGTATGGCAATTCCAGAGCTTGAGCATATAAATTTTCAACGAACCTATATCTAAACGGGCCGTTGACTTTCATTGCTTTTACTTTATAGTTGTCCGTAGTTGTTTGGAAATCTACCAATTTAGTTCTGGCTTCTTCAAATTCAGTTTTCCATTGAGCTTTAAAGAACAATGCGTTGGCAATAATCAATGAGGCTTCATCGTTAAAATTGTCTATAGGAAATAATAGCGCCATTAAATTTTCATTAAATTAAAACTGTAAGTATTTAATACCTGCCCTTATAATTTCAGGTATTAAGCTTTGGGTTTCTCGGTTCACCCAATTATTAATCACTAATGCAGCGTTGGCAGTATTTTTGAAATCTATTTTAATTAAATTTGCTTTGTAATGTTGTTGCAAAATATTTTGATATTCTGGAATTATCGTGTACTTATTGGACACTGCAACCAAATTTGCTGAATTCAATATCGTATTTCCGGATTTTGTCTAAAAAAATTGGTATAATTTTGGAGCACCAAGCCAACGAACAAAATACTACCGAAAGATTATTCAGTAGATTATTTAGTGTTGCACGTGAAGCATTTACATCCACGGGAATACGTAAAATTTTACTAATTTCTTGGGCGCACGTTCCTTTTGAACCTTCCAGCAGCATAGCTAATGTTATCTTAACACTAGCTGGAGATATAAAATAATTGTCGTTATCGTCGAATAACTAAAAAAATTAAGTATATTAGATTTGTTATGAATATATTTTTTACAGTGTTGTTAATTTTAACGTTCCAGTTAACAAACAAGCTGAGTGGAGGTCGTACATTTTCCAATAAATTTTAAGTAGTGTTGAATCAAACGATGAAGAAGAAAAAAAAATGGATGCCAAAATAGTAAGGCTGCCGCTATGCAGTTTCTAAAGCGTGAAAGAATGGTAATTAGAAGTTGCCATGGAAGACAGCTAATGCACTTACAAACGAGGGTTACTGTCAGTCAATCATCACCACGATTTGAACTTTTTCCTAATGACTATTGGAAAAGGGCAATTTTCTTAGTACATTAACACAAAAAATTTATAGGATTAGACATTAGTTGTCAAAATAACGGCATTTTAAAATTTCGAAAAGCGGGTAGTTGTAATATGATACACCCTGATGCTTTGAGTAGCGCCACAGTAACTCGCACGTTAAGCTCCCGCTCTTATTTCTGTTGTTCTTTAATATACTCTTAAGGTTGTATTCACTAACTCTGAAAGAATCTTTACGGAAAGGATATCTTTACGTAAACGCTGAACGTATTCTGTAATAATTAAAGATCCTTTAGTAAGAGGCCGTCCTTCAGTGGGAAGTGATGCCTTTACGTAAAGGATGGTCAGTAGGCGCCTTTAATGAAATTAAAGTGATATTCGTATTAGTAAATGTGAACTTGAAGCTTGAAAAGTAAATTTATTTTCAATATGAATATTCAATTGAATGATATTCTTGAGGAATTACGCAAAAGGTTCACCCAAACTATTTAGATCGCAAACCAAATTTTCCCATTTTAATTTGAGGACGTCGCCACCTTCGCCTGGTTTAAATGCATATATCGCTTTCCAGCAAATTTACATACAATTCGTATTGTTGTGTCTAGTGGCGTAACTACACCATCTAAGGCCCGTGGCAAATTCATTATATGGGACCCCCAATAAAAATCGTCACGTTGTAATTGAATTTTAATAAATCACTTAAGAAGTTACTCAACAGTATTATACCCTTATTTCCTTGACAAAAATGTTTTTCCCTGACATTGGCGCTAAAAATTTTAAATTCTCTTATTTTTCCAAGACTTTCCCAGGTTTTCCATATAAGTGGGAACTCTGTTATATAAAATTTATAATTTTTACTAAATTTTGTTAAAAATGTTAGGTTACTTCTGAGTTTGTGGTCTCTAGCGCGGGGGCCCCGCGAGAGCCGGGGCCCGTAGCATTTTGCCAGCCCTGCCACCCTATAGTTACGCCACTGGTTGTGTCGTAGTTCTTGAACCACGACCACGTTTACAATTGGTTTCGTTTACAGTTGTCTTAGTTGTTGTAGTTAAGATTGACTGATTATGAATGAAAACTTGTGATTGAGTTACATAAATATATTGTCATGTTTCAAACGCGATTCGGACCTACCCTATACATTTTGGTGAAAATTTATTTTCTATTTAAGTTATGTTTAAATTTATTTAATTTGTAAGATTGAAGAATTTGTTAGGTGGAGGCCGATCACAGGTAATTCAAGGCCTTTTTTCGCCGATAGCGACCGCCCGAGCCTGTTGTGCAATTTTGGCTCGAGGCGATTATTTGATTTTTGATATAAGTTTAAAATTGTGAGTAGTTTTTAATTAAATAAAGTGTTTTTTATGCGATTGCATTACGGCATATTTTTTTGATATTTGAATTGGAATTAATTATTTTGGATATTTCTTATAAGTTGCTACCGAGAGGTAGAAGATTGATTGGTTTCGCTGATTTAGAAGAAGAATAATTACAAGTTATGAATTGGATTTGGATTGTGTTAAAAATTGAAAAATTAAAATTTATTACATTCGTAAGAACGAATGTTCATAATGATAAGCAGGCGATTGAGATAATGCTTACAACGAAACTTCGTTCCCTTTAAAAACGGTTCAAATTTTACTAAACATTTATTTAAATTTGGATTTGGATTAGTAATTATTTTTGAGATAAAAAAAATGTATCATTACAACTAAAATTGGCGCAACAACGCAGGAATTTTTCTGTAACAAGGAAAACTTTAATTGTCGCCGTAATTGCCATAGGAACCGACTCTTGGGTAGAGCTCAATGCTGCCGACCATTAAAAAGCTAGCCGAGGTAAACTAAGAAAAAAAAGATAGTAAAGGCTTCTTCCAAAATTTTTTGGAGAATACCACTACAATATATGTAGTTCATGATTCATAATTAAGTAGGTTGGTACCACCTTACACACAAAATTATTTGAATTTAAATTCAAATACACAATTTAATTTACTTATTATTATACACATCCAAATATTTAACATATAATTTCAATACGTTAAACGTCGAATATTTTATAGATTATGTTTTTAAATCAACCAATCAGAACACATAGTCCACTTGTACTATTACGATTAAAAATATAAGTCTCGCCTTTAGGTAACGACAACTGACAGGTATAAGAAATTACCTAAAGGATAAATTAGAGAATGCGTTTTTAAAAGGATCTTTTCAGGTACCCTGCCTTTACATAAAGGATCTTATTTCAAATGATTAGTTAGTGAATACGACCCTTAATGTTGTTATCAGTTGCGGTGGATACTCGGACAAGTTCTATGGCTTCAAGTTCCATCCTTGGCAAGTTCTGCCATTCTATAAGGATATTTTTAAATTATTATGTGTGAGGTGAAAAAATAAAACAAGCCCTGAGGTAGCCGAAGGCGCCCGGATGGTCTGCTTTATTTTTTTGCTTAACTCAACAACGGCCTATTATGTACGCGTGTTAAAACGTGTATAATACACATGCAAATTTTACATTTTTAAAATCGATTTTTTTCGAAAACTTTTACATGATCCTACAAAATTTTGTTCTAGTATGCTTTTACCTATTTGCAATAGGAAAACGTTAAAATCGTGGTGATGATTGACTGACAGATCCCCAAACGAGTAAATCAAGTCTGTAGATATAAGATGTCTTGACTTCCTAAAGGACCAACAACAACTTCTTCTACTTAACTATTGGCAAAAGATTTAAAAATTGCAATATGGAATACTTCCAAATGATGAAGTGGTCGAGAGCAGGAAGATCCAGTCCAGTGTGGTTAAGCAAAATTCGTGGTGATTTTGTTAAATGATTGCAAAAGTGTAAAATTACTTTTCTTTGCATGACAAAGACACACCATAATAAACTATTAATTTACATTATTTTGAAGTTTCGAATGATAAGGGAATGAAGACATTCCAAATTTATTAAATACCGTTGAGTCTAAAATATTTTTTCCCATCAATATTTAAATAAATTCAATTAAAACATTTTGGCAAAAGAATTTTCGTATTGCGAGTTTTGATAAAATGGTTTTAATGAATTTAGTGAATTATTGGAAGAATCTTGAAATAGCATGGATGTAAAACGGTCTTGTTTGCCTTTTTCCTTCAAAGCGGGATGCTCTTAAATTATTACATATCATTAAAAGTATTAGTAAAATAAGTGCATTTTTTAAAACCATTGGATAAAATTAAAGCGGGAATTTTTTTGATATTTTTACATCTTCTTGGGACAGCGAGACTGTCCAGTTCAAATCGGGACGTATGGGATGTTACTAATATCCCATAAATAATCTGGACTTTATTATATTTATATATATTTAATTCAAAAAGTTCAAAATTTAAAATTGTCAAATTGTTACCTCCAATATTTCCATGTCGAAATAGTTAAACCTGGATGATATTACATTATCCTCCTGTTGAACTGGAGTAAAATTGGCATTCTGTTGCCAATTTTGGTTATTTTGGCCATTGACTGCTTGAGTTACTAAAACTAAATAAAAAGTTAGTGTTTTTCCAATTTGTATCAGAAGTTCAATGCAGTAATTTGAAGGAATGATATTCAACCCTTGCAATTTGTTAGATTGAGTATTTTTTTGTAAATAAATGAAGACAGCGTAGTTGTTTTTATAAATTTGGTTTTTCCAAGTGCTACAACATTCTTTGAGAATTATTATAATTTGTTAGAAAATATAATAAAACCGGTTCTGTATTTTTATATTAGCACAAAAAATAAAATCTATATGTCCTTGATATTTCCAAACAAATTATTTATAGAAAATTTGAAAAGGGCAGTAATAATACAATGTGATGAAGTTGAATAAGAATTTGGTGGGTAGGTACCTGATATTATGAAAACAACAACGAAATTCATTTTGTCTAATGGGTAACACTAATGCACTAAGAACTAAGTAAATTAAATAAAAATAATACAAGAACTATCACTAATCGTTTCGTGAACTATTGACACTTATTATCTTGAGCATTCGTATATTTAATTTTTAACCGTTCATATTACGAGAACTCGTTTATTAATTTTAATATAGTGTTGATCACGAATAAAGAGTCGTGGTTTTGTTCATAAGACCTTGGAAATCCCATATTATCAAAAGGTGGGGACATCGGAGTGTCAATAACACGTCATATTAATTTAGCATTTTTCCAAAATTAACATGATCGTACATCACTATTTCTGCACGCATGCGTAATTTTTCTTTGACCTTTCGAGCAACATCAGTAAAATGCTTTTCTCCTGTCCCCAAATCAAACCAAAATTTGATTTTTTGAATATCAATAATTTCCAAAAAAATCACCCCAATCACTTTTTGGGTTGAAGAGACTGATAAAGTATTCCATGTTTGTATAAACAGTTCATGTTAACCCCCATGCGCAATAAAAAATTCTTCTTGACTTTTATTTTGAAAAAATTTTTGAAAAATATTTGACTTTTTTTTCACGCAGTTTTGTATCGAAAATTGGGACCGGAGATAAATAAAATAAATTATAAACAAAAACATCATTAAACGTTGGGTTTTCACAGATAATCAAACGTTTAATGAAATGTTATAATTTAGTATTTAAAAAGTTAAAGAAAAAAGTGAGCACAAAGATGTTTTTCATTAGAAAAAAGTAATATGATAATCTCAATGGTTTTTTGTTAAAACATTGGATAATTCCAAATAATTTCAAGTTGTGGTCAATATTGCAGAAACTATAACTGATATATTATATCATTTTCTAACACTAAAACCTTAACCCTAGCAGTGGCGTACCGGAGGGGGGGGTCATCGGATTTTCATTTTCTTGTAGTTATAATACCAGATGCGCTCAGTAGTTTTCCATTGATTGCCGAAGTAAGAAAACTGCTGGAACAGCGTTCATGCTCAGTCTGGGCTTAAACTGCAGATCACGGCTTACAATAATTAAAATTTTATTTCAGAATAGGTCAAATAGTCTGTCTCATCTGTCGGAAAAGACATAGGAAAGTAACAATCCCTCTTGATGAAATTTTTGAAGCTGGTTTGACTTTGCCTATTAATACATTCAGTGATCCCCCAAAGCCAAAATCCTAAAAATTAATGGGGAACTGTCACGTATGTTATCACACGATTTTAACTTTTTCTTATTGATTATTGGTAAAAGAACACTTTTCTAAGCATACTAGAACAAAAATTTTGTTGGATTATAAATTAGTTCTCGAAAAAATCGAATTTGAAAAATTTAAATTTACATGGATTTTATATACACCTTTTAACACGGCTGCATGATTAGCCGTTGTTGTGTAAGACAAAACAATTTAAAAATATCCCTGAAGAATGACAAAACTCGCCAAGGGTTGTAACATGCATTTTGCATGTTACAATTACGTCCTCCGCTCGATATGTTTACTCGGTTTTATTTAAAGTTAGGTATGAGCTTCGCCTAACTAAACACATTTTTCATTTGGTGATATGATAAAAATTGAATTCGAATATATTCACAGAGTTGAATAGTTGAACACGGTGGAATATCAAGAGCCCGTAAATTTGCAATTAAGAAATCCTTCCTGTAGATTCTTGAGGGTATTGAGATATTTTTTTAAGACCGATTAGTTCCCGTTATTTTGGAATCATCGTTTGGATGAACATTGGAATTATTGGGGTAGAGATAACATCCAGCTGTAGACGCCATTTTGGAGAGCAATTTTAAAATTTTAATTTTAGAAAATATTCATTATTCTGGAGCTCGTTCCCCTCACTGCGAATCCCTACCGATGACAATCAATTATATGGAACAACATTGATTTAGTATCCGTATTATATATCGATCAGTGTGACTCAATCAGTAGCAAATATCATCTCGATTGCTTCCGTGAAGTCAGAGATAATATTAGTGGAGGTTGGGCTCCAGTACCAATATTATGTATCAGTTACGTCAGATACACGCAGTGGATGATAATGTGCTTTAATGGTTCTCTTGCAGCTATTTATTTTGTAGATTACCAACAGTTATCGATTTGAATACCAAGGAATCGAGGCAGATCTGTATCGAGAGAACCTTTCATCACCTCTATGGTAAACTGAGTAAGTGGCTTGCAAGATTCTATTTTAGCATATTTGTTGTCATTTATTTGCTGCGTTGCTTTAATTTTGGGCACATTGCACTGTTACACAGTTTGTTACAATTTTCTTCATCTGGTGAGTGGGTAACGGGCGTTGGAGATCTTGGATCAAAATATACGCTGACGCGGGTTTGGCCGCGTCGATCTGAGTGGTGAATAAACTTAGACAAGGAGAGTTAAAAAATTTTGAAATTTGAACTTTGAAGAAGTTTAACCGAAGTCGACCGCGACTGACAACAACATTAAGAGTATATTAAAGCACACGTACCGTCAACAAAATGAGACCGTCACCGACGAGACCGTACCTCAACGTGAGACCGACCGTCACACATCGGGTGTATCATATTACATCTCCCTGCTTTTCGTAATTTTAAAATGCCGTCATTTCGACAACTATTGCATAATCCAAGGAAATTTTTGTGTTAATATACTTAGAAAATTGTCCTCTTTCCAATGCTCAATAGGAAAAAGTTGTGATAGGATACGTGACAGTAACCAATTAGTATTAAATCGGTAAAAATCGTACAATGATGCGTGATGAACTAAAATATATTCTGCTCTGCTCTGATACCCTGAAATTCTACACTGGCCAAAAGCAGTCCTCACAGCCAGAGTATCGAAAATTGATGATAATAAAATATTTTAATATCATAAGGAAAACATTTTTAATTGTATGCTATTAAGTGATTGCTGCTATTGAAATGATTAATTATATTTACATCAAAAACTTGGATATATGAACAAGAAAAAAAAGATGTAAAATAAGTTTTTCTTCTAGTTTCTTTCTAATTTTTATGTATACATTATAATTAAATTAATGATAATTAAATCAATATATTACTATTTATATATCATAAGCGACTGTTAAATTACGGAAAATCCAAATGCACTTAAATCAAGTAATAAAAGAGATAAAAAATAACTAGTTTATAAGTAAAAAATTAAAAATAAATTTTGAAAATTACAGGAAAGTTTTTATTTGAATTTTGAGTAAACTGGTACCTACCAAAGCAATGGTAAACCACCAAAGTAATTTTCTAAGAAAGCGTTTATATCTTTCAAAAAGCATACGCCAATTGTTTTGTTTAGTATTTGTTTATTTATTTATTTTTTTATTTATATTTTGATTTATTATTAAGTTATATTATAAGATAAAATTACCAAGATAAAAAATATTATTTTACAAATAGTTTCCTGTTTTCCGCGTTGTGTGAAAAAAAAAATAACTGGTTTTTTATTTTAATAAATGTATACTCTTGTATTAAAAGGCAAAATCTAAAATGTTGAAATTCCATATTTATTTTGTGCATTGTATAAACCTGATGATCAAGTTCAAGAAGTTGATCGTATCATAATACAAAAGTCGACGGCCGATGGTAAGAAAACTGCCACTGACATTGCAGCTGAACTTGAAGAAGAAAACGTGCTTTTGTTAATCAATTAACTGTATCAAGATGTTTACGCGAAGAAAATCTATTTGGACGTATTGGAGTAAAATAATCATAAATTAGATAGAAAAATATAGAAAAAAAAGCTAGACACGAGATTACCAAAAATCTGGCAATATGGTAAACTGGAAAAAAGTATTTTTTCAGATAAATCAAAATTTAAGTAATTTGGTAGATATTGGCTAACAATTTTCCAGTGATTAGTAAGAAGGGCTTAAATCAGAAAACATAGTTTTGAGTAAAATGAAATTTAGATTAAAATGCAATTAGTAAATCAGATAATTATAATATATTCAGTTTTATCGTCGCATATTTATTAGATTTGGTGTTTAATTTTAGAGAGTATATTAGTAATTTGAAATATTTTGTATTTATTGACAGAGATTACACTTAAGTCCTTAGTACCAATCTAAAGAGGATCCAAATTGTCTTATTTTCAATAGCTAACAATATTTGCCAATTTTTGACTTAAGCCCTCCTTACTTATCACCGGAAAACTGACTTTAAATATAACAGCAGATACCAGATTTCTGATCCTCGGATTGGAACCGCTGGTTAAAATTAATGATCGTATGAAAGGTATTTTAGAAAATATCTTAGCGTAATATGCAGAGTAAAAAATGAACTAAAAATAGCTATTTTAACAGAACATTCTTGATAAATAATTGGTATACTTAATAATTTCAACATGCATTTTTAAAACGTTGAAACTGATTATCTGGAAAAGTTTTTGTTTCGGATCTCAATCTTCCAAATCGGATCTCCAGGTGGTTTTGGAAATAAACATATAAACATCAGTACGTGGAACATACGTAGCCTCTTCGAAGCCGGAAAGGTCAACAACGTAATAAAAGAGATTCGCAGACTTGAAGTTGACGTGACTGGGTGCAGGGAAGTTAGATGGCCAGGAAATAAAAGAATGAGAATTAAAGAGTATATTCGCAAAATAGAAATTTTGCTTCGAGATCAAAATCGAAGCGGAATAGCCGTAATAATCCACAAAGACATTTTACACCTAATCATATCAAATTTTTAGCATAAACCAAAAAATGCACAAAACACTTTTTCGAAACTAAAATGTTTAAGTTATCACAATATATAAATACACCGTATGTATGTATATTATCGCAAACGTTTTCACCATACTACGACATCATCAGGCGATGAAATAGAAGGAGAAACGAGAAAATTCCGTATTTATCAACAAATTGCAAGAGAAAAATTGAGGGGGTAAGAGGGGGGTAATTTTAAAAATAGTAATTTTAGTAGTATTACTCTAGTAATTTTAAAATTTTAAAATTACTAGAGGGCAGAGGTAAATTTAATACAAAAGAGAAAAAATGTAAGTAGATGTGAAATAAGTTAGAAGGGGGGGGGGAAGTATTATTTATTAAAAATGTTTAGTAGAGGTGAGTTATTTAAATCAGATTGACTATTTAGTAATGAAGATGAATATTTTAATTTATTAATTTCCATAGCTTCCAAAAATTCCAATTTTTTACTTTTTTGTGCAACGTGTAAAATTTCGTATCCCCCTTGTTTATGATTTGTGTCTATTAGGTGTTTTGCGAAAGTCGATTTTCCATCTGCAAGTCTGTGTGTGGTCGAGTGTGTTCATCAAATCGTGTTTTAAAAGATCTACCGGTATGGCCAATGTATTTTTGAGAGCATTCACAAGTGAGCTTATAAACCCCTGATTTAGTTAACATGTCTGATTTTGATTTCGCGTTATTAATAAATTTGTTGAGTTTATTATTTGTTTTAAAAGCGATGTTATAATTGTTATTTTTTAAATATTTCACAATTTTGTTTGATTTATTACCGAGAAAAGTAATGACATTGAAGTTCGCGTTAGTTTTTTTTTTAATATTCGGATATATTGAGTTCGATAGAATTTTTTGTTTAATTTGGCGTAATAAGTTATCAATAAGAGTGACTTCGTATCCATTAGAGATCGCGATATATTTAATTCTGTCTAATTATTTTTTAAAATTTACGTTACTTAGGGGAATTCTAATTAAGCGATTGAGAAAAGCGCGGAAAGACGCAATTTTATGTGTAAAAGGATGCGCGGAGCTATTAGGAATGATTATATTACTTTCCGTAGGTTTATGAAAAATGTCAAAAGAGTGTTTATTATTAGAAATATGTGTATACTCACAAACAAGAAAGAAGAGATACTCGTAGAACATGAGCAGCAAAAGAAAATATGGGTGCTTCGACTACCAAGCGGAGATCTTTGGTTCGAGCCCGAGTAGAGCAAGAACTTTAATTTCTAACCGTCCTCCCTCGACGGGTAATGGCAAACCACCGAGGTAATATGCCTTGTAAAACCCTTAATAAATTGAAGTAGTTAGCCAAAACTCACTGTGGGTTGTAGTGCTAGTTGTGTGTGTACTTGGAGATATTAAAAGGAGAGAAAAACCGATAATTGACGACATAGGGCGTAGTACTGAAATACTGAAGGCAGTGAGAAAAATGAAAGACAACAAAGCAGCAGACCCAGACGAAGTACATGGGGAACTCTTAAAACTACTAGTTGAAGATCTGACTGATTTTTTAACAATATTTTTTTAATAAAATATATGACAGGGGAGATATCCCCCAGGATTGGCTCACTTCAATATTTGTACCAATACAGAAGAAACCTAATGCAAAAAATTGCGAGCAACATAGAACCATTAGACTCATGAGTCACGAGAAAATCTTCCGCAAAATTGAAAAACATATAAGTGAGACTCGGTTTGGCTTCAGGAATGGAATGGGTACGAGAGAGGTTCTATTCTATGCTGGTTCAGAGGGCTAGTGATGTCGACTGTAAAATTTATGCTTGCTATTGATTTTGAGACGTCCTTTGACCTGATGATATGACCATGTACGAACACCTAATTGAATGACAGAACAAAATAGTTGTAGATAAAAAAGACAAACGCATTATTGTCAATCTCTACTGAAGACAGATGGGAAATGTTTGTAACAGTCAAATGTTACTTTTCATTTTTTGAAATTGTTTTTATTTTGTTTTTTTAAATACTCTGTATAATATGGTAGGTTTCCGTAGGTGTTTGATTTTTAGGGTAAAATATGTTAGATGGCGATGTCCATGTGGCTTTTTGTTTGAATGCGACGGTTCGGGTTTTGTGTAAAAGTCGAGCAAGCACAGGGGCCTCCCTCTCGATCGAAGAGACGGTCATTTTAAGAACTGATTTTTTGAACGTGATTTTTTTGTTGATAGATGATTCTTGATTTGAGTGGGTGAGTTTTTAATCCTACAATAATTTAGGGATAATTTTTAGATTCGCAAATTGTTTGTATTTAAATTTGTTTGATGGTGAAAGTTGCGAATAGCGATTATTGGTGATAGTCGGCAACATTTGGCAGACAATTTTTGTTCATACGAAGTGTGTTAACAAGTTACGTTGAACGAATATTTTTGGTGTTTTCTGCTAACAGAAAATTAAAATTTTTTTAAAACTTTTTTTTACAAGTGACTATAGTCACTTGGTTTTGGCCTGGTTGCCTTTATATGTTCATCCTTGGAAAAATACTAAGATAACTTAAGTCATCCGCTAATTTCGTAAGCAGATCAAGACTAAGGAAAATATTTGTATGCGAATTTCATTTTTATTTATCATTTATTTTTTTGTTGTGCTAGTGGAACGCCTAGAATTTGTACAGTCGTTTCATTGCTCAACTGGCGCCCAAGACAATCTTTTTTACGTAGCCGCAACATCTTTTTAAAGTTCTAACGAAGCTGCAAAGCTACCCAGCCTATCCGACAGTGGATGAAACCTAAGAGCAGCCTATCTATCATTATCATCGGTAGAGCCAAGAAGGGTATTTGTGACCAACTGAAGATTAACGTTACATGTTTGCGTCAAAGATGATATCACCGAGGTTTTTCAGGTTCAGAGAGAAGTCCGACAGGGCTACTGGAATACTGTCACCCATACTTTTTAACATATATGCAAAACATATTTTCAGAGAAACCCTGAAAGAGACCACAAAGGGCGTAGTGGTGAATGAAAAAATAATCAATAACATAGGATATGCAGATGACGCTGTCCTTCTGTCGGGCAGCCCCGAGGAACTTCAGTATGCGACTACAGATACGGTATGCGACTTAGCATAAAAAAGACGAAGATCATGATAATCAGTTAAACGTCGAATCTTTACGTGCAGTGTTACGTATATGGAGAACCATTGGAAAATATTTCATCTTTTACATATTTGGCAAGCTCACTTAACGCAAATTGGGATCATGCCTAACAGATTAAGACTAGAATAGAGAAAGCAAGAAGTACAGAGTAAGAGTACATCGATGCTATATATTCTCTGTACTCTTATGTGGCGCGGAAGCATGGACCCTAACAGAAGACACAACCAAACGTCTAGAGGCATTTGAGTTCTGGTATTACAGACGCATGCTCCGAATACCATAGACACAGGCGGGTTACCAACGATATTGTGTTGCAACGCATGGAAAAAGACAGTAAGATACTAAAAACAGTAAAAGAAAGAAAATTTCAATACTTTGGCCACTGATACGTAATGATAAGTATGGCATATTTCAACTGATTCTGCAAGAAAAGTTTAAAGGCAGAAGAGAACTCGGACGAAGAAGAATTTGACTACGAAACCTAAGGCAATGGAATGACAACGACGAACAAAGTAAAATGGGCTATGATAATCGACAACGTCCACAGAAGCTAGAGCACCAGAAGAAGTAAAAAGTTTTTACATTTTGATTCTGAAAAAATTAAGCTCTGTGTAAGCCCGTAAAAAATAAGGGTTGTTATATATGTACGTATGTTGACGTGAAAGCTTAAAACAAAACACGATAAAAAAACATTTAAAAAAATAAAAATAAACTTAAAAATTAATCTTAAGTAGATTTTTTGGTAATCTTAGTATGTATGGTAAAATAAAAAATTTAACATAAACTAACCAGAAACGTTAAAATAATAAAATTTTTATCGTAAAGTAAAGAAAACATACGTAGAAAATTGCTATTGAAAAACCACAATAAAAAAACATTAATTTTCTACATTTCGCAGGTTAGAACTAAAAATATTTGAATAACAAAAATAATCAAACGTTTCGATTAGTTATTTGGTTTTCATGATAGTCATATTCTATCCATATCAATTTTTTTAACGTTTTCTTGACTATTTTTACTTTTTCAATTCTTCTTCTTGCTTTTTATTATTTTAGTTTTTTCTAGTTATATGCAACTGAAGACCGAAAATAATCGTAAAATTACGTTAAATTTGATAAAAAAATAAGATTAATGTGTCAGAGGATTTTCTGAAAATATTTTTCTGAAAAATTGTAACACTGTTCTACACTGTACTGGCTCACCGCAGACCATAATTTTTTTATAGTAAGGTATATGTATGTATGTATACTATAATTAATAGGAAACCTACCTACCTAAACCTATATATTGATAGTTTACTAAATTTATGAAAGTTGTATTAATAAATTTAAAATTTTAAATATTAAAATAATGTGTAATCAAATATTAATAAATAATATTTTTCATTAAAAATAATAATGCTCGATTCTTCTGGTCTTGAAAACATTAAATATTCTACCATCCATTACCACAAATAAAAATAATAATGTAAAAAACAACATTTTTCAAATTAATGTAAAAACAAGTTTTTATCAGTTAAAATTGCAAATCTTTAATTATAGAAATTATAGTTATTATAATTAAAAATTTTATTAAAAATCCCCCTGATTTTCTTTGTTTTTCTTACATTTGTTACATCTTTGATTTTGATTCGGAATTTGGTGAACAATTTCGCATGGGTAAAAAAACGACTTTGTTTTGCTATTCTGTTTTAATTACTATTTTGTAATTCAAAAATTTCGAATTTAAATTAATCTAATTTTTTCAATTTGTTTAACCGCAAGCTATTAAGTGGTTAACCTCTTGGTATTACCTAAAACGCAAGTCAAAATTATCAACAAAAACTGCTCATCACACATTCTTTATGACAAATGAATGGTTTTAACTGATAATTCAAGGTCATTGCAATAAATATTTTCATCAAGCTAATTAAAACTGTAAGTTTTGTTGGTGCGAAGTATGGGTGAAGTGCATTTCAGAAAAAGAAAATTCTTCAAATAATATAATAATAAATTTCTTCAATATTTCAAGAAGTATGTATAGTGGAATTTGCAGTAATTTTGAAAATAGAATTATAATGAATTGATTTTTATCAAGTAAAATCTAACGAAACCAATAATATTATTAAATTTTTAGAATAATAAATTGATGCCACGTGTATTATTATCAATATTATTCTACTCTAGAGTGTTTCCCAAAACGAATTTCGTGGAAAAATCTGGCAGCGCAATATATTATCAAAATAAAAAAAATGTATCTTTAAAAAGAAGTATGTTCATTATTTCCTTAGACGGTCATTAGTCTAGTACTTTAGCCGATCACCTGCTGACACCAAGATACTTGGTACCCCCCCCCCCCTCAGATTGATGAATTGCGACTATAAACAATTAAACTAGGATTACAAGGCAAACTACTTCGGTTGTACAAAAAAAAGTGTATACGTTTGCCATGATTACAGTAAATAGTGGGTCCTTCATGTATGTCACAAGATCCAGAAGAGAATAGAAAAGAAAATAATCGACAAAACAGGCAGAAAATATAATATAAATCCGTCCTTTGCTTAAAATGCTTATCCACTACTAGACCACCTAGAA
The DNA here is from genome assembly GCA_911387805.1 of Cantharis rustica. Lineage (NCBI taxonomy): Eukaryota > Metazoa > Arthropoda > Insecta > Coleoptera > Cantharidae > Cantharis > Cantharis rustica. The sequence continues at coordinate 17,378,214 of OU426883.1, forward strand.
AGCTGAACTTTTGCAGTACTTGGTAAGATCTTAATTATACCATAAAATACAAAAATTACAAAATTCTAGGTATGTGAATAATTTGGAAACTACTCTCGGAGAGGAATGCTGATTATTATTATTTATGCGTATGTAAATTTTCCAACCTGTGGCTTTTCACCTGTGAAATTCTTTGAACTGTAAAATTAATAAATTATATTATATTTAACTAATTTTTTACGAGGTCTAATATTTCTTTCCATTTGTTTCAATCGGTCATGATTGATTCAATTCTTTGATCAGCTGTGAAAGATGCTTGAATTTGTGCTATCAATGCCAATTTTAGTTTTTTCTTTAGCAGTTGCAGGCATTCAACTCAACGAAGAATGTAAACTTAAAATCTTCAATCTCTTTCAGTCCTTCGTTCTACGTAAGGGCATAGTGACCACTTCTTATTCAGAAAGGTTCTCTTGGCAGATACCTCGGTGGTTTGCCATTGACTGTCTAGGCAAGACGGCAGAATACAATTTTTACTCCACCCGAATCAATCGGGTCCGGCATCGGACCAAGAGTCTCGGCTCAGCACTTTGATGCACATAAGCATCAAACCGTGACCATCTCCTCCAATATAAATCTTTAATAACAGAAACCAAACCCCGTCTTTCAATGCATCAATTCCAATAATTGCTGTCCAAAATTAACCAAACCGAAGAAAACCACGAACAGAAAAAAATCTAAGTTGGCCAATAGATAAGGTACTCTTTGTTCCATTATAACAATGCCAGAGTACATATTTCTATACATACTAGCTAAAAATAGTTGCAACTTAGCTGAGATGTTTTAGTAGTTCCCTAAGCATTTAGACTATTATTATTTGTTTACAGATTAAATGTTATAAATTTTTCAGATTTAAATTTCGTTAAAAACACCTGGATCAGTTTCCTAGAAATTATACTAGAGAAAAGTCCCTCGGCTATCAGATAGATGATAAAAGGTCATCGATCAAATGACACATAAATAACCGATTAAACTTATATCTTTACAAATAATTGTTTAAAAACACCAAAAAGATGGGATGGTAAAAATGTGAAAAAAAGTCCCGTGCCCTTTCAATTACATGTTGTGACCTGTTAGAGGTTAGCATACATATTATTATCACGACTAAATTGCAGCTATGCATTTAGGGGGACTGTCAGATAACTATCATCACGAATTTCAAAATTTCAACTACACTACAGGAAAGAGGACAATTTTCTCAGCAGTTTAAACAAAAAAATCCTTGGATCATCCATAAGTTTTCGAAAAATTCGAATTTAAAGATGTAGATACACCTTTTAACACGGCTGTATGATTAGCCGTTGTTGTGTAAGGCATAAAAATAAAACAGACCCGGAAGGCGCCGAAAGCTTCCGGATATAATTTAAAAATATCTCTGAAGAATGACAGAACTCGTCTAGAGTGGAACTCGAAGCCATAGAACTCGTCCGGGTGTCGACCGCAACTGACAACAACATTAAGAGTATATCAAAGTGCACGTACCGTCAACAAAATGAAGAGCAGGGAAATCAACGTGAAACCGACCATCACGCATCGGTGTGTATCATATTACACCTCCCTGCTTTTCGTAATTTTAAAATGCCGTTATTTCGACAACTAGTGCATAATCCAAAAAAATTTTTGTGTTATTATACTCAAAAAATTGTCTTCTTTCCTATAGTATAGTTGAAATTTTGAAATTCGGGGTGATAGTTATCTGAGAGTAACCGCATTTAGTATAGAGCTTGGTTACTTATAGAAAAAAAATGCATTTTAAGTGATTTAAAATTATCATCTTGAGATTGTTGATTGACATTTAAGATTTTACAGGTTATGAAAACGAAAACAGTTTGGAAACTGCTTTTGGTGCGGGATAAAAATTAAGATTATAAGGTGGATATTTTTTATGAAGAAAATGAAAGACAAATAAATTGATATATCTTAAAACTCGTAATGCGTCCCTATACAGTCGAATCTGGATAAACGAAAACCGGGAAAGCGAGAAAACTGAATGAATGAGAATAATTAACAGATTTCATAATTTTAACCCCAAAAACCTCTATAGACACATTCTGCGTCATATTTTGGCTTACCGTTGATATTCGGGAATTCTACATCAGTCGAGTCGAGTCATCTAATGTAATATTTTCATCTAAATCATCGAAAGGTCTTCTACCAATTCCTTTCCAGTTCCAACATTTGTTTTGCTGTTGCCAGGTTGACTTTTTCTTCCCTTCGAACACAATTTTTCGAATTAATTTGCTTTTTTTATTTTTTGATCAGATTGACTGATTCTGATTTTAGGGTTGTAGTCAAAATTCTTCGGCATCTTGTGCTTTTTTAAGAGCTGTTTTTGAGTAAAGCTGGTTGATCATACGGCGCTTCATCGGCATTTTCCTGATCACGTGTCGGGTTTATCTGATTTTCATGTTCAACAGGGGCTTATTTAATTTTGTGTGCTTCCACTAAAAAATCTGCTTTGGTAAAAATATTTCTGTTTACTGGAAAATGATCCGTTTGTCGAAATTCATTGACTGCCCTATCGCCAGTTTGCATTTTCAAATAAGCTTTACCAAGCAGGTTACTGATGTCATAACTCATAATGAGATATTGGACGATTATTTTGCCTTAAAGATTGGCAAATTTGTTCATTGTAATAGGTTTTCAAAGCTCTTATTACGGTTTTGTCAAGTGGCTTCCTCTAGGTCGTTTTGTGGGGGAGGTAAGCACAATAAGGTTACGTGGTTTTCCCTAGTAGCGACAATAACATCTAAGTTTTTTAATTTAATTTCAACAAAATCAAAAGTACACGGTTTTTGGCACTTGGTCTTACATAATGTATGAAATGTCGGTTTGAATCCATCCAGATAGATGAAAGGCAAACACATTTATAGCAAATGCACATAACGCCTATCGCTAAAAATAATAATGCCACTAAATTTACTGATCTTCGGCCAATTAGTGTGTTGCCTGCTCTTTCAAAAGTATTTGAGTCCGTTCTTCACCGGCAGCTACTAGATCACATTGAGTGTAATAGTATTTTGCCTGATATTCAATCTGGTTTTCGCTCTAGTACTGCAACAGCGTTGAGTAAGTTTACTAATGATATCGCCAGGAATATTGACGATTCAAAGGTAACAATTGTGGCTTTCTTGGACTACAGTAAGGCTTTCGATGTGATTAATCACGAGTTACCTTTCTAAGTTGCTGTATTACGGTTGTGCCGGATCGGCCATTGTTCTTTTGCGGAATTATTTGACTGGTAAAACTCAGAGGGTCAGACTGAATGGATGTTTGTCCGGTGAGCTTGCCATAACCAGTGGCGTGCCGCAGGGTAGCATTCTGGGTCCGCTTCTCTTTGCCATTTTTACTGCTGATCTTCCCAGCGTTCTTTCTTCCGACTGCGGTGTACACTTGTATGCTGATGACTCTCGAGTATATCTCTCAAACAAACCAACCTTAGTTGACAGTGTTGTTCAATCTTTGAATAATAACTTAACTTCTATTAAGCTCTGGTCTGGCGACAATGGGTCCTTAACCCCAATAAAACGGTTTGTTTACGTGTGGGAAGTACATACTGCTGTACTCTAGCCGACAGCACTCGATCTCTTGACGTTGAACTTGATGGCTCCGTACTGGAGCTTAGTGAGAATGTTAGAGATCTTGGCGTAATTTGCGACAGTAACTTGAGTTTTGGGGCGTACGTTGTTAAGATTTGTGGTATAGGATACTACAAACTGAAATCCTTATACAGGTACAAATATCTTCTTCCCCCGACGATTAAGTTGCAGCTGGTGCAGAGTTTAATATTATGTCACCTTGACTACTGCAGTGTGGTTTATTATGGATACCTTACTGCCAACTTAAAACACAAACTACAGGTTCTTCAGAACTCTTGCATGAGATTTGCCTGTGATATGGAGTTTGGCAGCCACGTTACTCCTTTTCACAATAAATTTGGTGTCCTCAAGATTCAGGCTCGCTTTGAACATCTGTTCGCTCCCTTTTTGTACAATTTGTATAAGCGTGGTAGCCCGGGGTATCTGTTGAAGTTGATGGTGAAAAGATCTGAACGCCATCAACTTGATCTTCGTTATGGCGGGAACTTGTCTATCCCGTCTCACAAGACAACTAAGTTTCAGGGCTCCTTCGAGTACCGAGCGGCGGAGATCTACAATAGGTATCTGGACGTGTTCTTGACCGGCGGAACCAGCCGTTCCTTTAGAAGCGGGATCAAAGAGATTTTGATGCTTGCGCAAAATGCGTGCTAGGGTGGAACTGAAAAGCAGCTTTGCTGATTGTTTTGCCCCTTCATCGACTCTGCTTTATGAAATGTATTTATTTTCTTTTTATTGTAAGTAAGAGTTGATGAATAAAGCTATTATTATTATTATTATTATTATTATTACATAGATTGCGCTAGTAGTTTTGCCAGAAACATGGTATTTTATATTATCGGGTACATCCTATAACCCCAATTTTACTCTACATCAACGCCAACTTTCAAAGACCTGTACAGAATGACGATAATGTGACTGTTGCCGAACAACACATACAAAAGTGAGCACATTGACTAACACAAATAACAATGAAGATGAAGACGATGAAGCAAACGAAATTTCAAAATTCCCGGTCCACAGAACTTTCGTTTATTTAGGTTTGACTGTATTTTATATATTTTAATAAGTAATAAATTATTATTGTGGTCTCTGTGGTGTATAGAAGTTAGATACGTAAGTATTTATAAAAGTATTGTATGTGTTCCAACTTTCTAAAGTCTGTGGCAGCATGCCATGCAGATTTTGATCTCCCATTTTGCCTAAATAGGATTTAACTACTCGAGCAGTGTGCTTGGGGTCGTCATCTTGCTAAAAAGTAAAATTTTCCTTAATTAAACCAACGCCAGATGGAATAGCGTGCTTGCGTAATACATCTAAATGGGCGACTGCATTCAGTTTACCGTTGATTTTTATTAAATCTCTAACACCGTTTGCAGAAATGCAGCCCCAAACGTTAATTTACCCACTTTCGTGCTTAATGGTTGGATTTAAACACGAAAATTTGTAAGCTTCGCTGGGTCGTCGCATTACGCAAATCTTCAGTCAATTCTCCAAATGTTTTCTACCTATCTATAAAGAACAGACACTTAAATATTTTTCGTTGGTTTTTTTAGTTTAGCAGGCCTTCCATATCGTTTCCTATTGATTATAGAGCCCGTTTTTTTGGCAATTTTGCGTAAACTTTTGCATTCTTCATGAAGAAAAATTATTTGATGTCTCACATAATCACTGATTTTTGCCATTTTATATGAGTTTTCTTGTTAACACAATATTTTTAAATATTTTGTTTTTATTATTATTAAATTAATTAATAAATTGTTTAAATAATTACTTTAAAAATTAAATTTAAAACGGTCGAGATCTCAATAACAACTGCATAAAAGAACCCTTAAATGTACCGAAATCTAGAAATTACAATCTTACAATTCAAATATAAGCATGTGCTATTTTAAAACGCCTATTAAAATTTATTACTTTAAGTGATTTTTATTAGTTCTAGATTTAACCATTGTAAAAATAAGTTTTGGGTTAAAATTTGTGGTCAGTATTCTAATACACCAACCAAATAGTGTTATTTATTGAAAATATGGACTTATTACAGTTTTTGTTTTAGTAAATTAGCGATTCATTAACGGTAATTATACCGGTAATTATAATTAATAAGATGTGCTAAGACTTTTGCACAGTACTTATCAAGAGAATTACAAAATATTGTACCATACAATTTCTTACCATTGCCAGTTCTAATCAACAAACTATGTAGATAGTTCCCTAATTTTCGGTAGTATTAAAATTTTGCATTGGAAATTGAAAAAAAAAAATTTAATGAGTAAAAAAGTTTTCAATGTGTTTAATTTTTTATCGTTTAAATTATTAATATATTTTTTAGGTTACGGTCATTTATCCTATCCCAAGAATTGAACTTTCTCTTATTGACCATTGGAAAGAGGACAATTTTTTGAGCATATTGGTACAAAAATTTTTTAGGATTATGCAATAGTTGACGAAATAACGGCATTTTAAAATTTCCAAACGCGGGTAGTTGTAATACGATTACACCTCGATGTCTTGAGTCGCGCGACGGTAACTCGCACGTTGAGCTCCCCGCTTTCATTTCTTTTGACGGTACGTGTGCTTTGATATACTCTTACTGTTTTCAGTTGCGGTCGACACCCGGACGAATTCTATGGCAAATGTTGGCGAGTTCTGTTATAATTCTGGGATATTTTTAAAATTGTTATGTGTTAGACAAAAAAACAGGCCCGGAAGGTCTGGTTTTTGACTAACTCAACCACGGCCTATCGTAAATCCATGTTAAAAAGTGTATCTAAAATACATGTAAATTTTACATTTTCAAATTCGATTCTTTTCGAAAACTTTTGCATTGTCCTACAAAATATTTGTTCTAGTATGCTTAGAAAAGTATCCTTTTATCAATATTCAATAGAAAAAAGTTCAATTTTTGGGATAGGTTTTGTGACAGATCCTCTTTTTTATTTTTTATATAAAAACGCACAGAAACATTGTTGTAGATTTTGTATTAAAAATTATAAAATTTAGTAGTTATAATAGAAATATTCTATTTACATTATAGAGAAAAGAAGAAGGAAAGTAAGGATTGGCGAAGAGAAAGTCAAACATATATTTTAGTACCTAGATTATTTATTATAGGTTTAGTTTATCTACAATTACAGTATAAACAAAGTTATTAAAAAGAAAATAATTGACGCTAAATGATCAATTTGTAGTTTTTCGTACTCATTTTAAACACTCCTTTACGGATTAACTTCAAATTTTCAATTTATATTTACAAGATAGTGCTCAAGGTCACTTCATATTTTTAAAAAGTAAAAGTTTTTCAAGTTCATTTAAGAAACGACTTAAAGATCAGCTCGAAAATTATAGGTTAATTTTTGAAGTGTAATATCTAATGTAGTTAACAAAACTTCGAATCTATACGAAAACCCTACTCCTTTCCAGGTGTTTGACCGCACTCTGGACAAAATTACACTTTTCTTTGATTTATTGGAATTGAATAGGATTTAAACCTGGTTTAAAATTTAACTGTCGACGTTTAAAAAAATGCATTGTATTTTTTTGTAATCGATGTATTTTAAATGTGAGGTAGCAGAATTTACAGATACTAAATTATAAAATTTTTTAGAATACCAAAGATGAAATTTACCCAGCTGAAACAAAAATAAAAAAATGTAAGTTTTGTTGTACTCAACATTTTAAAATATTTTAAAGCAGTGTTTCTCAACCAACAATTTTTATCTGAAGATCATTGGCAAAACAAAAAACATTATGTGATTTTATCAATATTGATTTGCAAAGTTCAAAGGTTAGTAAAATATGAATGAAGAAGTACGAATTCACAATCGAACGACCTAATTAAATTTTAAATTTTGGTGCAGAGTTAAAACAAACACAAAAACATGAAAGGTTGGGGTTTCAGAAGCTGTGCTTGTGATCAGCGAGGAAGAATTCGGATATTTGTGGGTTATAATTGCCATGTACATATAAGCTACAAAAAGTGCGGCATAAACCGATCTTAGACATCTCGCCCTCGTCATTTCGCCGGCGAAAATTTAGTATTTAATTTTTAATCTTGAGCATCCAGGATTAATTTTTTAATAAATTTTAAAAATTTAAATCTTATAATCTTAAAAAGAAAAATGTAAAAATTAATGCAATAATTAAGCAATAAAATTCGAATTAATTTTATTATTGCACTCAATATAAGTTTAATTGAAAATGTAGACTTCTTTTAAAGTCTTGCCTACTTTATTAAATTTTGTTTTGTAGTATATTTATCGCCAAAATAGAACCAATATTTATTTCTAACTTTGCGTATTTTTTAAATCAAAACTAAGTAATCCTAATTTAGTAATTCAATTTTAATTAAACATACCTATTCAGAAAATTTGATAAAATTTTTAACATTCTGCTTTGAATGTAAGCTTTGCTTAATTTATACTGATTTTTTGTTTTAAAAATATGCAATGTAAAATATAAATGTAGACTATTTCGGCAATAAATATAATACAAAACAACAACAAATAAAGAAGTTTTTAAAAGAGGTTGAAAAATGATCTATAGATGTTCATGTTGAGTTTTAAAAATTGAATAATAAATTTCCGAAGGCGAAATGCCCCATTTTGAGTATAAATAGCTGAAAAGCACTGCAGTAAGCAAATAAAGGAACAGCACGAGAGTGATAAAAGATGATCAACGTAATGAAATAAAGGAAATGATAATAATAGTGATAACAAAGCAATGTAAGTAACACAAAACATCATATAAGTTCTTTCTGTTTTTCGAATAAGAAATTTTTAACTCTAATTTGACACGCCAATTTATTCAAATCAGTGCTGATATTTATTAAAGTGTAAACTGGAGTTTCCATTTTTAGTTGGGAAATGTTATTGTAGTTAGTTGAAACTGAAAAAAAACTTTTTCGCTAAATTTGTATTAACCCTTTAATTTTGTTGATAACATGTATTTTTATGACACCAAAAGTGTTACTATGTTACGCCCGCCCCCTGTTCCGTAATTATTATGATAAACAATTTTTTTGCCCAAGAGTTAAGAAACACAGACTGAAACCTTAATTTTACTTAAAAAATTTTACAAATTACCTTAAACACCAAAAAGAAGAAGAAGAAAGAAGAAAACTAATCTGGTACAGTGTACATAACAAAGCCCCTATTAGTTATATTAACTCGAAGATTATGGAGAATCCTACCTGGTGTTGTAGTTGTAGGTATTTCTGGCTGCGGTGCTATATTGTTGGAATCTGGAACTTGGGCGGCGGATTCACCTTCATCAAACTTCGATGGAATTAAAATTGGATTCAAAGTATTTAAAGGATTAATAATTTTGCCTGAAAAGAGAATTGTACCGGTTAGCTGATCCTCCAAGAAGAACAAAAATGGATGTGTAGCATTAAATGTAAATTCAGCTTCCCCAAATTTATTTCCAAGCTGGATTTCTAAAAAAACGGAGTGTAAAATGTCATAACCTCAAATATATTTCCATAAGCACCTGTCGAAGCAAACGCCACGCTTCCTTCTTCATTAACTTCAATGCCAGATTTTTGCTTGATATCGTTTACAAAAAGAAACTTTGATCCAGTTCCCACTCCTCTAGCAATTCCAGGTAAACTGGCCGTGTTAGAAAATATGGAATTTAAACCAAACTAAAATGTACAGATATATTATAATATTTTTGTATATAGTAACGATTTTACATACATCTTGCAAAATTTTAGAGTAGCTAGAGCTAAATTCAAATTTGAATTTTGGGATGACAACACTAACAGTTTTCTTATCCATTAAATACAAGTGTTGCTTTACAGTAGCCAAATTTATCTTCTTCAATAGTTCAGGTAAACCTCCTTTAGAATTTGGCAAAACAATAAAAAGTGAAAAATGTTGTCCCTGTAAAAAGAAAATTAAATTCACATTTAATTGAGTGAAATTACACAAACTTTGTAAGGTAATCTTATAATTTTTGCGTCAAAAAGGATTGAATCTGCATAATAATACTTTTCAGTATTGGCTATATAAGGTACGGTAACCACATTCGTTGGGGATACGTAAAATCCTCCATCATGACTATTGTTTTTAGGAAACTGGGTTCGCCAACTTCCTTTGAAAAATATGGCATTGGCAACATACAGTAACACATCGTCTGTTATCTCATCTAAAAAAAAGGTATAATTACAAATAATTAAAAAATGTACGTACAATTTTAGTTACCTGGGCTAGTTAGTTGCTTAATATGCCCATTTGTTAAGGAATCTACCCAAGAGTTAATAGCTTTGCTAGCTTCTATGGGCTGACTGAAATTCGTTGATTCAATATCAGCATCGTACACAGACTTGATTATACTACTAAATTGCTGATGTGCCCGAATTGATGATTCCAAAAACAATCTTGTGCCTACATTAACGGTAAGATCATTATGATTGGACTGAAAAAAAAAATTTGTAAACTGATCTAATTTTTTTGATAAGGCGTACCTGAGCGGAATCCAAGAACTTTTTATATTTAATTCGAGTTTCGTCTTTTGAACTATTGAAGTTAAGAACCGTTTGAAACTGTCTTTCCGTTGAACCAGCCGACCCTTCGTACAGCATTATTAAAGCCAATTTCAAACTTAATGGCGATATTAAAACATTTCCTTCTTGTTCATTAGAAACAGCCTGAAACAGTAAAAAAATAATTATATAATTATAATGCAAACATAACAAGACCAACAGTATGGTGTAAGGCTTAAATCGACATGATGAGACGCGGGAGACCACGGTTCGATGCTTGTGATCTGAAACCCAATATAAATTTGTGCGCTGCAAAGTTGATCTTCTACTGCATAGTATCTGACACTCAAAGAAGAAAAGAAATGCAAACATAATTTGCAAAGGCAAATACTATTTGATAGAATAGTACAAATTGCATCAACGTTCTGATAAAGGTACAGCATAAGTCAAAACTGCAGTACAGTCAATTACGAGTACAAACAAACAACGTTAAAGACGATGCGAGACATACAGTGTTTGAATACAGAAGAAAAGACCAAAGCAATATGAGGTAACGGTCAGTTAATCCTCGCCGCGATTTGAACTTTTTTCTATGCACTATTGGAAAGAGGACACTTTTCTAAGCATATTAAAATAAAAATTTTGTAGGATAAGGCATTAGTTGTCCAAAAAACGGCATTTTAAAATTTGATATTCTAGGGACGCATAAAACGCTACATAGCAGTTACAACAGTCGACCTAAGGGTAATCGACTCGCTAAGCTCCCGGGTCTGCAAGTACGCGTATTCTGTTGACGGCATGTGTGCTCCGAAATAGTCTTAATAATTATTACAATTCAAAGGGGAAAGTGATCGCACAGTGGCCACTAGCCAATGCAAAGTAGCGGTAGTCGACCCGGTCTGCGTTTGCCTGTTACCACGTTCAGTTTTAGGGTCTAGGAAGATGCTTACGTATTATGAAAAAGAACATTATTACGAAGTGAAGTACCGTAATTGATTGTCGATTGTCCTGCGGTTCACATCATTCAATTATCCACACTTGTCAAGTCAAGGGGATAGTTTTAATAGTACAGCGTTTGTCAAAACGACCCGTAGCAGCCGGAGCGGAGGAGACTGGAGCGGAGAATGCGGAGAGTCGAATTTGTTAAGCACAACCATCCCAATCTCGGATCTATGCAAAAAAAAAGTTTTTTTTGTGTTTATCTAAAATAAATAAAAATCTTCTTGAACTTTACTCTCGAAGAAGCGTAGAAATTTACCAAGCGTAAAGTAAGTTACGCACTTTAGCGTAGCGTAGCGGAATGACAATACAAAGCATTTAACACCGCAAGCGCTTTAATCTTTTTCATCTGGTGTGTAGATAACGGGTGTTGGAGATCTAGGATCAAAATATAGGCTGACGCAAGTTTGACCGCGTCGGTCTGAGTGGTTTGTATTAATGGAAATTGAAAAATTTTGAATTTTTAACTTTGAAGAAGTTGAACCGAAGTTTGCCAAATGTATTTCGAGGTTTTTGTGTGCGACCAGCTATTTAAACTTTAAAAGGTGTACGCGTCTGATCGTGAGTGGACCGCTTGGGACGTCTCGTAGGTCGTGCAGGGTTGACCGGAAAATAAATTGAAAATGGATGTCCTTGAACTGGGAAAGAGCAGCTGCGCAATTTGAAACATGATTGTCAATCGAGTTTGGGACATCGCTGCTGAAGTTTTCCGTGACAAAGAATTCCAAAATCTTGGTGTTAAATTGGTAGTAATAATTAAACAACAGATAGATAAAGAAAAACAAATGGAATACGTTAGCACAAGTACCGTCAACAGAATACGCGCACATACACACCGGGAAACACCGGGCGAGTTGATTAGCCTTACGTCGATCGCTGTAACTGCTATGACGAGATTTATGCGAATTACTAGTTTTAAAATGTCGTTTTTTCGAAAACGAATGCATAATTCTACAAAATTTTTATTGCAATCTGCATATAAAAGTGTCTTTTTTCCAATGAAGGAAAAGGAATACATAGAAAAAAGTTCAAATCGTGGTGAGAATTGACTGACAGTTGCCCAATATAGCTCTAAAACAATTCAGTAGGGATATTACATTTTCACTAATAGCACATTTCCCTACTACTTTTGGTTTTTTACTAAAAAACTAATATCTTCTTAATCTAGAACTACGTTCTGCTTTTTAACCATGTGATGTACCAAATTTACATTTGGCATTCACGGTTATTCGAGCACTTGCATATATTCTGGTAGGGTGCTAACCTTGCCAGATGCATAGCCCTTAGATCAAACTCGGGTTTTAAAGCCAATATCTAACAACAAATGCAAAATTAATTAAAAATTACTAACAAATCCATAGAGAAAATAGTTAAACATGTGAAGATGTAGATGTGAAAGGCTCTTTAACAACAAAAGAGAGGCAGATACTCGCTTATGCCGACGACATCGTCATCATGGCTAGAACACGAAGGAGAATGGAAGAGATCTTCATAAGACTGAAGATGAAGGCTAAAAAAATAGAACTATTGGTGAACCAATCAAAAAAAAAACAAGGTGTTAAAATCATAGACAAACTTGCAATTGAGGACGTAAGCAGCTTCATCTATTTGGGAGTAATAATAAACAACAAATGTGAAAAAGAAGAAGGGGTGAAGAGAAGAATACAAGCCAGGAACAGAAGATTCTATCATTTATGATACACACTTCAGAGATAAAAAATTAAACAAAGAAACCAAGATAAAGATTTATAAAACCCTGATCAGGCCAGTGGTCACGTATGCGACAGAAACGACATGTTACTCAAAGCGTGAAGCAGAAACACGGAAATTGTTTGAAAGGAAAATTCTAGCATCATTGTGGGACCAAACAAATGTGGTAACGGTGTAACAAGACCGCTGATAAACTGTGAGATTGAAGAAGGAACAGAAGGCGAAGATATCAGAAAGCACATTAAATTACAAAGAGTCAGATGGCTTGGTCATGTAATAAGAAAAAGTGACAATGGCATAGTAAAAAAGACGTTACGGAGACCGCCTGAAGATAGAAGGAAAGGAAAACCAAACATTAGATGATGAAATCAGGTGACGGACGGCCTGAAGGCGATGGGAGTAAAAGATTGGATGTAAAAGTAGGAGGGAAGTCGTCGTGGCCGCCGCAACACACGAAAAACTGTGAACAAAGAATAAAGATTTTGATATAGTTTTGAAAGAAACTGTAACGTGAAGACTAATCCGCCTGGACAAACGGATTTGTAAATCCCGGTAAAAGATATCTGTATTCTTACGAATGTATAGCTTGTAATAATAATAATTGCAGAAAAAATATGATGTAATTAAATAAATAACTGTAATATTGCAAGACCTAACATATAATTTTAGTACAAATTTCGAAATGTCCTCTAGCAAAATGATCGGTCATTCCCCCAGGACATCAAGGAGGTCCATATACAAAGCTTTTACTTCTCCCCAACGTATAAAAAAAAAGATTCGTTTTATTCGTTTTGAATGTTTGAAAAACAAACAAACACTCAAATGACAATAATTTAGTGTTTTTTTAAATATTATGTTTCTGTGTAGTATGTATTCTTTACTTAAGAATTAAAATTTATTATTTTAACATTTGTTAGGTTTATTATTTTAACATCACATACTACTAAATACCACAAATTACTTAAAAAATTCATTTTTTTAAGTTATTTTCTATGTTTGAAAAACAGTTTGAGGGGGCGCACGAAACCCTTTTATGTAATAAAAACATAGTCACTAGAATAAAATAATAAAATTAATTTACTAAGGTTACTATAAATTTAATTTACTATAAATATGAGTCATTAGCGGGAAAGACTTAGACTTAGAGCCTTTATCAAAATTCAGATGTGTTTGTTAAGGTTCGTATGTCTACCAAGTTGCATGTATGTGTTCAGATCACATAACGCAAACGTAAAAAATCAGTATCTTGCCAATGTCCAATAATTAGCATAATAAATTGCCGTTACCAGTTCAATGTACCTACATCATAAACTTGAAATCAAAAGTTCCCAAACGTGTTTGGGCAATATCTGCAATTAAAAGTTACAAACGGAACACTTAAAATTGTTAGTTTCGTTTCTGTAAATGTAACTTTGTGTATTTAACATTAATAGTTATGCAAAATTTGTGCTATCACAAAATTTCCCATATAACGTGTCGATGATCCTATACAAGGTGATTCATAAGAAATAGATAAATTTTTAACATTTTGTTGGGAAGGTCATTCCTAGCAAAAATAATATTCATTTACCCTGGAAAAAATAAAATTATCAAAAAATGCGTGTGAGGTGATTTACTTTGTTTTTGTCCAATTTTTATCATCCATCCCAATTTTGGGCCTCGCGCTACCTGATTTCTAAATTTATAGTCCGATATTAATTAATTTACATTCGCTGGCTGTTATTTGTTACTTTTTTATTTTAGTTCACTTTTATCTTTATAGATTTTACAATGCCCAGTTTGTACGAATCTTTAGATCCATATTGGTCCTTTTTTTACTTTATCTTTTTATGATATATCGATAAAAAATAATATTGGCTATTTTATTGCAAAGTTATGCAAATTAGCTATGTTGAAATAAAGAGTTACCGCTTCAACAAAGAATCACAACAAAAAATCTGATGCGATCATTTAAATTACTCAACACTTCATTTTACATTACATCCGCGTAAAAACAATAAAAGTAAACTTCTATGTATTGAACGAAATGTAAAGTACAATAATTATACAGTATGGCTTGATTAATTATTGTTATTGCTATACTTAACGTAACCATTTATTTTTTTCTCAGAGCGGGACGCCCTTAATTAATTATTAAATTTCAATGTATCATCAAAAATTTTTTTTTGTTATTTTGTTAAAGCAGGACATTTTTTTGCCAACGCGGGACGTTTTTTAAACTTTTTGTCAAAACGGGACATAATTACGTATTCTGGGGACAGCGGGACACATACCCTAAAAGCGGGACTGTCCCGCTTAAAGCGGAATTAATTTAATTAAAATTATTTTTTCATACTGACATTTTTTTATATTATGCACAACTCATTATTAAGTAATTAATTAAATTACATCTAATATGACCTCTCAAGAACCTCTCAAGAAAATACAAAAACCTAACCAAAAATAAAAGCAGAATTTTGTTAAAATTGTAAACGTTTTAAATGAGTAAAACAACTATTTATCGTATTTCTAACGGGTTTATTTTTTTGATCTACGTCAATAGGAATAATATTAGAATGACATTAAAGTAGTATTTGCTATATTTATAATTTATATCGAAAAATGTTACAAAACAGCATAAAAAATTATAAAGTTATAAATTTCCCAAAATAAAATAATTTAAATGTTAAAATTAATTATAAAATTTAACGTAAATCAACAGAAACGTTAAAATAATAAATTTTAAGCGTAAAGTGAAGAATACATACGTAGAAAAATATTATTTAAATAACAATAAAAAACACTTTATTTTGCGGTTAAAATTTAACATTTTAACGTTTCTGTTTAGTTTTAACTGTTTATTTTATATTTAACAATACAGACTAATTCCACAAAACTCTACTTAAAATTTATTTTTAAGTTCATTTCTATTAAAATTAATTGCCGTTAACTGTATTAAATTTTAATTTATACAAATTTTTATTCAGAACACAATAATTTTCATTCCTAAAAAATAAAAACTGAAGTGGGGTAATATTACACATTTTTACACCCTATTCCTGCCACTTCAAAAGTCTTTCTTTCTAGCCAAAACCTGTAGATTTTTTGATGTGGAATATAATCAATTACTTTATTGGTTTTCGCGTAAAAATTCTCTAAAACACATACGCTCTCTCTAGAATCTAAGGATTTTCTTGGCAGATACTTCGGTGGTTTGTCGTTGCCTGCCCAAGGAAGACGGCAAAAATAAAGTATTTACTCTGCCCGGGATCAAACCGAGGATCTCGGCATCGGACCGTGACCGTCTTCATATACTATAAGGATAAAGACCAGAATGCTTGACAATCCTCAGTTGCTTTTTAGCAACTCATACAATTTTCCTTGAAATGTTGGTAAATAATATCAAAAATTGTGTTTCTAGACCTGTTCAAATGCACTCATTTAGGGCCTAATGTAAGATTCTTGTAACATTGTAAATTTGAATTTAAATATAATGGACGCGAAATTTTAGATTTAGTTCATTTCTGGTTACTTTAAAATACAGCAATGTGGCAACAGGGGTGTTTAAAGAAACGCGGTGGTCATTTCCGTTAGAAATTTTTACCGTTAGGATTTTAAGAGGGTAGCCATTACAGATTCAACATTGAAACCGGACGGTTGGTCTTAGTGAAACAAGTGTGTAAATTTTGATTCCGTAATTTAAATTTAAATTTGTTTAAATAAAAATTATCGTAGCCATCGACAAATTTTAAATACGTAAGTTAGATAAATTTATTAATTATAATCTTTTAAATAAAAACAGGGTCGGGTGTTAGAATTTTCAAGTTAATACGTAATAAGTTATCGAACACGTAGATATGAATTTAAAACTAATTCAAAATTACTTCATCTTCAGTATTAAGATTTAAATATTGGTTTGAGATTATGATTTATACATTATTATATTTAAAACGGGATGTGCTAATTTAATGGAAGCAATTGATTATTCATATGTGACCTACGACATATCTTTATCATGCATTAGGGGTTATTGCGGCAATAAGAAGTAGGAGTATTTATTTAAAATAAACAATATGAAGGCAGTTGTTTGAAGTAGAAAAATATATATGTATATAGCATTAGATAATTTAATTTAGATGAATTGCACAACAAAGGAGAGGTGGACGCTTACAATTATAAGATGGCCGTGGCAATATGTCGCAGAAATGGCTGATCACTGGTAATGATAACTGCCAAAAAAATGATCGGGCAAATTCGGTGAACATGTTGCATGAACCAATTACGATATTTAAGAACTGTTAATAACGAATATTAACAAAGTTCTTTATGATTATTAGCGGCTACATAATAATTTAAGATGATGATGCTAGTTTTAAGTACAGACGATTTATTTAGATTTAAGGAAATGACCAATTAGCAATAAGGGGGACGAACTTAGATTAAGGTGACGACATATTAATTAAGTTGACGATCTTAGTTTTTAAGTTGACAAGGTAGTTAAGAGCGGATAATTTAGCATAATATAAGGGTTTATTATTTAACGATCTTATATAATGTAAAAACAATTGAGTTGATAATCGAAATACATATAGGCGCTTCTTTACAAAGTATTATAAAGATTGTGGTTGGTCATTAAATATGAATAAACAATTAGAAAACATTACGATCAGAGGAATTAACTATCGAACAGTTAGTAAATCAAATTTCAAACTTAAGTATTCTGAATTAAATGATATCAAGGAGATTAACTTTGCTGGTAAATTGGTTGTTGGACTACCTTTTTCTTTTCGGCTAAATATATATTCATGGTTAAACCGAATCCTGTGTTTTATTTAATTAGAGTGTACTAATTATTCCTTCAGGTATTACTCAGTGGTTACGTCACTGGCACATATAAGTTTAGGTTTGAGGTTAGTAAACAAGGTAACGACGTTAACATTCAAAGAGCTATCCGCAGATTTAAAAGAACTTGTAAGTGTTACTACGAAGGGAATCACAATGTGCGAGGTTTGTTTGACGATCACAGCTTTGGTTTGGTTTGGAACTTTGATTTGAAAAGGCGGTAATTCAAATTGAAGAACCAAATATTAAATTCTCATAACTAATTATCTCAATACAATTGAGTTTTTGCTTCATCTTCAATGTGTAACACCAACTCAGCTGACTACATTGATGGTATCTCAACGTTTGGGAATTAGAAACACCGGTAAATGATTTTTTGCCTTTTTACTTTTTCTTTCTTTTACTTAGCAATTTCGAAGTAGACATTGATATCATTGTTTAAAGAACATTTACTTGCTGCAGCCACACCACACCAAGGAAATCTTATCTTTTAAGGGAAGCCTGTGTATTTACTTCATCTATAATAGAACTCAACAGATTATGCTTGCTTTTTTCCCTATCGCTGTTCATTAACCTTTCCATTGCCAAAAGTCTTGCAATATACCAGAGTTGATACTGTGAAGGTGTCCCATTTGATGTAGTATTTTTAGATTAGAATTAATCATTTGTGATTCTTCTTCAGCCGTTATTCGTCCATAACATAGACCTCTCCTTTTTTCTTCGATTAAGGGTTTTTGATTGAGGTTCTGGCAGTTAAAAGGCAGCGTTTGCCAAGCGTGTTGGCAAGTTTATAGCCTATAGATCAAACTTGGACTTTAGATCACAACATGAAATCGCGATCTGTAGCATGTCGATTCAAGCCATATACTACTGTTGGTATTTGTGATTACGGAATCAATAACAATCGGTATTAAACTTTTTCAACATGATGGACGAGAAGCAGTAGAAAAATAGAACAATATATAAATTTTAAAATTTGATATTCTTTTGTTCGTTTGACAACGACATCCTTCTGGGAGGTTTGATACACGTCAAATAGGGAGGCATGATATTTTTGAAATTATGCAACAAAATTACTTTTTATAAAGAATCTTGAAGTAGTTTGTGAAAAAAATGTATGAGAACTTTTGTGATAACAAGATCATAACAAAGTTATGGAAAAAATATGAAGACATTTTTAATTCGATTAGATTAAACAGAAGAGAATATCCGATACTACAATCATACTGATGACATTTGATAGGTCAATTATATTTTTAAGTAATTTTCATCACAAATAATTCCCATATAAAATTAGTTTAAACCCGCTTTTCATTATTAAACAATAAATATAAATTTAATTTCAAAATAATAGTAATACAAAATTATTTAAAATGAATACCGCAATTTGAGGTTTTACTTACGTTCTTACATAATGTACATATTTGCCATGCTAAGTGGTCAATATTATGACAAATTTAATTCGTTAATATAATATATAATAATATTATGGCATTGTTTAAACACTAATTATAAATTTATTAGAACAAACATTTGTTTCTAGTTTTTTTTAATATACTGAGCATTCCTTCAAAACAGTTTGGCAATTAATATCAAAATTTTTATTTGTATCAGAAGGAAATCGGATTTTAAATGTGAGCATCCAGTGCACCAAACTTAATACATAATCATCCGTTGTGTAGGTCAAGTATTAACGTACACTCAGAAAAATGTTAATAGTAAATTAAGTTTAATTTATTTCAAAACGTAGGATAAAAAGATAGGTTAGCATTTAAATTGTTTACAAAGAGTTACATAAAAATCTTACCTTAAGAAGTTGCCAATCAAATGTGTCTGACCAATCCAATTGGGGAAAATATTCATCGAACGCATCATCATTGCCTAGCGCATTTTGTTGGGCAAAGCAAACGCTCAGCATACATAACGAAACTAAAAAAAAAGTTTTTATTTTATGAGGTTCTAAGATTTAAACCAGGTGTTTAACAGAATAATTTAATGTTTTTAATTTGTATGCCCAACAGGCGGATGTGGGATTTAAAGTCACGTATGCTTAATTTGCATTAGGTAAGATTTTCCACCTTTTTGAGAAAAATTAAAGAAATAATTTTAATTTAATATCTAGTCACTTAAACTTATCACCAGAAGGTCAAACTTAAATATTTTTATTAAATAGCAATTGATTACCTACGTTGTATAAAAATAAATATAAATTTTTAAAAATAGTTTACAGGATATAAAGATTTTTGATAAATATTAATTTGACCTCAGGTGAATTAAAAAATAAAAATAATGTAAAATTTGTACTCACCAATAAATAACCGTAAGCGCATATTTCTAAAATGTTACTGAATGTTGTTTATCTTGAATCTCTCATGGATATCTTGAAAAACTAAGTGATGTCTTTTTACTCAGGCTGCGTTTCGGTAATAGCTATGTGGAATCGGAGTTTCAATTATAACTGACAAGACAATAAACAATCAAGTTTTCAAGTATTTCTCCGTTATTATTTATTGGTGTTTAATAATTTGTGAACTCTGAACTTATAGATTTAATTATAAATTTAACACAAAAAACGTTAGTATAATTTCTTCAAAATTTAATAATCTAGGAAAATACGTTGTTTAATATTGATAATTTTATTAATTATATGTAAAAACAAATTTATCGCGAGATATTTATTATTATTTCACGATTTCGTTTATGTGCATACCGGTTTTAAGTTTTTGCCCATGGACTGTATTTATTAAAGATTATCAGTTGAATAAATACAGGAAAACCCTGACCCTCTGTGACGACAATAATGAGCACTTAAGATGATGAACCATAAGTTGCCTACAATTCAGTAAAATTACTACTAAAAATTAAAAACCGATAATTAATATTTTATAAACAATCAGCCGAAGAGTCGCGACTATATTGCGCAAGTTCAAAGATAATAAATATCTCACGTTGGCAGCTTTACCTTAGGTTGGCATTACTGACCTAACAACTTCTTCGGTGATACTACAACTTACGTTCAATTATTCCAAAAACACCTAAGTGCTAAAAAAATTAGAGCAACTAACTAATAAACCCACGAAACCAAATCAAAAAATATTTTCTAATTTATCATTGAAGATCCGACCGCGGCACCATAAAACCAAAGCCAAAACGAAAAAACTACATAAATTGAAACAATATCAGGAAGAAAACAAAGATTTAAAATCCATCAGCAGAGACACAGTCTAGATACCTCAATAAGCCAAAAGTAGATTTCGATGAGAAAGAAGTTCTTACTGGAATCAAAACAGTAGTTAGACCCGAGGGGGGGGTCCATAACGATATCTTAAACCAGCTTACAAAGAAACCCAAGTAGCAACGGCCCAAATAGATTATATTAGTACAGGAACCAGGAATACTTTTTCCTCTGTAAAAAGACAAAAACAGCTTTTCAGCGTAGCAAAAACAAACTGCTATGTATGCAAGAAAATACACAATAATTTACTACCATTAAAAAACCCGAACACTTGAAACGTAACTTGGGCAGCCTCGGGTTATCTTGATGACGTGTATGGAAGTTTTACAAATGTGTTCTTAATAGGAAAATCTCGTTCATTTAATATCTTTTTTATATCATGGTAAATTTTCAAGGTGATTTGAAAAATATAATTCAAAGTTTGACGTTACTTTTAATAAAATAAACGCTTCTTAGGAAATATAACTTGCCTTGGAAAAATTTTACTGTAATTTACTGTGTCCTGTTTTGTGGACTAGACGAAATAATTCGAAGTGGACTTTTTGGAACCTTAGAATCACATAAAAAAACTGAAATCTTGAAAAAGCTTTTATTTGAACCAGTATAGCGAAATGATGAGTGATTGGTGACGCACACGAATGGATTAAAAAGATTTCCTATGCTACAGTAAAATAAACGCTGATGCGTTTCATCAATCAAATAATTGCGAATAATATTTTATTGGTAATAAATAATAATATTAACAATTAAAGTTTTTAAATTAATTAAAATTTAAATTAAAACTCTGTAACATAATATAAAGGCCCCTATTTCACGATTATTATCGATTCACAGTCATGTTTAACAATAAAAATAACAACCAAACAAAATTAAAAAAATTTTAAATTTTAAAAATCAAGAAATTAACCAAACTTTAAAATAAATGTTGGGCTTACCAAATTTTTTCAGTATTCTATTTTCTTGTTTATTCTAAATTCAACTCTGTTAATTGTGAATTATTGTCATTTTAGCGCTTTTTTAAATATTATGTTTTCTTTGTAGTATGTATTCTGTACTTAACAGCTAAAAATTTTATTTTTTTTAACATTTTGTTAGGTTTAATTACTATTATTACTGTTTCAATATACTATTATGTAGTACCCTGTATAATTTATTTAGTAAATTATAATTGAGATAGGGGTCAGTATTAAAACAATAAAATTGTTTGACGTTTCGAGTCTATTGACCCATTATCAAGGCTACAAAATAGTGGTGAGAAAGAACACTTTTCTAAGACATATTTTTAAATAAAACTTTTGTCCAAGTCCAAACTCTTAGGGGGTACCTCTTTTTAAAGCAATTTTTTTAATTTTTGATTTCAAACGGCCACCGCTTTGATATTATTGATTTTTTAGACTTAATGAATTAAAACTTTTTAAAATTTTGTTTGAAAGTATTTTGGTAGAAAGTGACCGCAAAAAAGTTGAAATTTTGTAAGCAGATTGTTTTTATTTAATTAAAGTGGTTATTTTTTTGAGCGATTTTTCTTTATTTTAGTTCGATATTCAGAGAAAATTTCTATTTTTGTGAACTTTATTTAATGGTTGAAAATAATTTGTCGAGGGAGCGACAAATTTTGATTACAGGTTGACTTCTGAGAAGCATTATTGCTGATAAAATTTTGTTGGTGCCGTTTTAAAAGTTTTGTTTACTACGATATTTTTAATAAGTTTAAACTTATTCATATCTTAATTTTAAAATTTGAATAAAAATCACAAACTAAATTTTAATAAATAATGTTGTCAAAACAAAGACTTTATAAACAGAAAGAAAATTTCAAAAATCTTAAGCAAATGTAAATTTATACATAAAATTCACACCAAAATATAAAACAATTTGAGTTTACAATGCCCACTCTAATTTATTGCGGAACTGTTATTTTAAGTTATACTGCCGATAAGGTCATAAAATTTGTGTTCACTTTAAAATTTTTAGTTCAAACAATTTATTTTATAGCAATTTAAAATTTTTACCATAACAAAAAGAATTAAATAAAAAATATTCTAAAAAATTAATTTTTAAAGATTTACTGTGGTAGCTAGTAGTATGTAACGTTAAAATAAAAACACAAAACAAATATTAAAATATTAAATTTTAACTGTTTAATTTAATATTTTAATATTTGATTTGTTTGTTTATTTTAGTAAGAATTAAAATAAAATACCTATTTTATTTATTTCAATATAATTATTATTCATCAAATCGAAAATTAATTAATAGGAGTAATAACCCACAATTAATTAAGTGACCGCAGACTTTTACACATTACTGTAAATATATAGCGATTTTTATATTCTTCATCGTCAGTTTTTATATTTTTACAATTTAGTAGTAGGTGTATTCAATTCAGTGTCGCCAATCGCCGGATATTAATACGAATTTCCGATTTTTTAATTTGGGATTTAATTTATTAGAAATATCTCTTTAGTTTTAATTTTTATTTAAACACTGCAAGTTTAATGTTTTTGTTACACTAGTTTTAAAGATTGTTTTTGTTTTTTCTGATTTTTTTACGATTGCAATCGGACTTCCAGTACTTTATTAATTGACTAAGAATTTGGGGGGGGGGGGGCTTAAATACGGCCCTGCGTGTTTATATGTATTTTAATATCATTCGTATTTCAATATCAATTAAAAGAATTAATAATAATAAAATAAAAAACAAATACATTAATAATCCTTTATCAACAATCTTCAATTTCAATTTCAAGAAACAATCAACAACTTCAGATGGTTAGAAGTTGAAAAAAAGTTGCCAATGGTTTGTCAGTTCCTAGACTATTGAGTCATTTTGACCAAATTTTGCAGTTACTCTGTAAGACCTTGAAGAGTTATTTAGGTAAAATAAGTATAATAAATAATGAGATCCGGATATTAAAAATTTTGGCTTTTTAATTTTAATTAAACTTAAAATTTAATAATCAAGTATGAGTGGTTAAGGTAAGGTTTGATATTAATCACTTCAAATTTTTTATAAAAACCAAAAAATGCACAAACACTTTTTAGAACTAAAATGTTTTAAGTTAACACAATATAAATACACTGTATGTATATTATCGCTAACGTTTTCACCATACTATAGCATCATCAGGCGATGAACTAGTTAATAATAAACAAACTAAATAAAATGTTAAAATAATGAATTTTAACCGTAAAGTAAAGAATACGTACTTAGAAAAATAATATTAAAAAATATAAACAATAAAAAGACATTAATTTACTTTAACAGGTTTGGACTTAGAATATTTGAATAAACAAGAAAAATACAAATTACTACTAAGAATGTTTGAAATAAAAAATTACGTTTTATTTTAAATGTTTTAAAATGTTTACCTCGCTTTTTGCACCCCATGGCACGATAGTAAGAGGCCGTTTATAAAATACGTCACGTAAAATTTCACATTTTTGAACCCCTCCCTCCTTCGTCACGTTGCGTTTGCTAGAACCTCTCCTTAAATATTTTTTCACAAATTTGTGACGATAGCATGCAAATATTTATAATTGAAATAATAATAATAATTTAATAATAATCCTGATATTGACAGTAAAATTTCAGTAAACACTGAACCTATCCCTGAGAGGAATTTTGTTGCTTTTTTTTATAATTTATAATAAGGGTATTCACACTCCCTGGTATATTTAACACGTGGTAAATTTACCACACATTAATACCATATCTGTGAACACACCTCGTGGTATTGGGTGTTGGTATTTTAACTTTATCCCTACTTTCGGCACAATCAGCTGTTATTATTTTTGTAAGTAGTAGTTACTTTAAATCAGCTGTGTGCACTTCGCCATATTAGAAGTAAAAATACAACAACGCAGAAAAGCGGCGCACTGGTTTAACTATACCATACTAGAAATACACGGTCGAGGGCTACTTACGAATACCACGAGGTATGGTATTTGCTCTTATGGGAGATTACTACACAGTCAAATAACACCCTGGTAAACGTGGTATATTTACCACGTGGTAAATTTACCACGGGATATACCAGAGAGTGTGAATACCCTTAATATAAATTTATTATTTTTTATAATTTTTTTAATTAAATATTTTTGATTGTCATTATAAATACATTAGTGTTTAAGTATTTTTGGTAGTATTTTAACTTAAAAATAATGTTTTATTTAAACAAATTTTCCAAAATCGAATTTTATTACCTTAGGTAAGTTTCGGTAAAACACAAAAAATGTTTAATAAGATGTGGTTTTATTGTTTTTTTATTACTACTAGGTACAGACAAGTCCTAATTACAGAGAAGTAATTCATTTGTTTAGTTTAGTTTAGAACTCAGTGTTTTTGGTAGTAAATTTACTTGCACTTATTTTTTATAAATATTGTTAAATTTTTGAAAAATGATGAAAAAAAAGTCAAATATCAATTGAAAAATGTGCTGCTATTTGTGCATTACATGACAAAGATTTAACAGAACACAAAATTTCAAGTAGATTAAATGTATCTTGCAAAGAGGTGCATTACACCATAGCGCGTAGAAGAAAAACCGGACAGCGAAGTGATAGGAAACGCAGTGGACGACCTCGTACGACAACCAGTGCCGAAAAAAATTGTATTGCTACCACATCTAAACGTAATCGACGACTTACTCCAGCCGAAATAACCCACAGGGTGAATAAAATTCGGGATAAACTAATTTCTGTTACAACCGTTAAAACGCGGTTATTGGCGGCAGGTTTCAGGGGGTTTAAGGGGTTGTGTAGCGGTAAAAAAAAACCATTTCTAAAACCAGTTCACAAAAAAAACAGACTGTTTTGGGTTTGTCAACATTCTAATTAGTCGATAAAACAATAAAAAAAAGTACTTTGGACGAACTAATCAAAATTCAAAATACTTAGTTTTAGAAGACGTGTGCATGTTTGATGTAAACCCAGCGATCGAATGGCAGAGCAGTGTTTAGTGCCTATAGGAAGTAAAGGGGAGTGCAGTGCTATGGTTTAGGAATGTTTTGCCGGTGATAGAGTCGGCGATTTAGTAAAAATAGAAGGAATAATGCGGAAATAGCAATATTTAAAAATTTTGAAAATAAATTTAGTTTCTTCTGGACGGCGGATCGTTGGAAAAAATGTTGTGTTTTAACTGGTTAATGATCCAAAACATTCTTCCCGATTATGCAAAAACCACTTGATAGAAAAAGAAACCACTATGCATATATTTGGTACTTTTTAGTGCATAAATTCCACACTCTAATTATTATGATGTTAACACAAATTAAAAGCATACTTAAAATTTTAGATTCTTAGACCGCTTTATATTTAGTGCATCAATAAATCCTTTCCCTTTCGGAGATTTAATTTTTGTAGCAATTTTTTTAATATATTTTAAGTCAAATTATCTATTTATTTTCAATTTACCCCCAAAACTCACCTAATTCAAACTTTTATTTTTGTAATAATTTTTTCAATATACTTACATACACAATTATGTTAACTCAAATTCACATCTTTTTAAGGTCTTCTTACCTCCATTTATCTCTTATAAAGGTTAGTATTTCATCTAAAGTATTTTCAATTTTTTCATTTTTGTTTTTCACTTTTATATTTTCAGTAAACTAAAATTTGTAAATTTTTTAATTCTGTACTTTTATATTTTTATTATTTTTCAATTTTGTAATTAATGTAAGTTTTTTAATTATTTGTATAAATTTTGTATCCTTGATAATGGGTCAATAAAGACTCGAAACATCGAACAATTTCATTGTTTTAATACTGACCTCTATCTCAACTATAATTTACTAATTAACATGGAGGGTCAACGATATAAATACACTACCATCTATAATGTTAAAAGAAAGAATACAAATAAATATATTCTGGTAGATACATGAATTGGCAGGTATTTATTTGAAAATTTCGTCAAAATACACCAAAAAATTGAAATAATTAACAAAATGATTATGTAACTAAAATTTAGCTTTTTCCACTAAAAAAAACCATTTTTTCTCAATTTCCACGTGAATAATGTAAAAAATAACGTAAATTTATTCAAACTTAAGTTTTTTTGCGCAATTTCAACTAACTGAACAATGACTTTTCTTTTCACACAAATCTTATTATTTTTGATTATCAAAAATGAAATAAAAAAAATTTAATTTTATTTGCATATGGTTTTCAATCCTGTGGAGTGCAAATTCCGCAAACGTACAATTTATCGTACAGGTGGATTCTGGAATGATTTTTTAATTGTGACTTATGAGAAAATTTTGAATCGCAAAATTCGCATGCATACGGTTTTTCGCCATGATAAGTTCTCAAATGAGTTTTCATGGTAGATTTACAAAAAATCTTGAGTTTACAGATTTTGCACTCATAGGATTTTTTATCCATATGAGATTTTAAGTGACGTCGAAATTTATCTTTGCTTGGAAATTTTGAGTCGCAAACTGAACACAAATACGGATTTTTACCCGAATGAATAATTTTTGAATGATTTTTCAACGATGATTTATGGGAAAATTTCAAATCACAATATTTGCACACGTAAGGTTTTTCACCTGTATGAATTCTCAAGTGATTTTTTAAAGTTGATTTATAAGAAAAATTCAACTTACAAATTTTGCATTCGTGCGGTTTTTTACCGCTGTGTGTTTTCAAGTGGTTTTTAAAGCTTTCTCTTTCGGTAAATTTTAAATCGCAAATTACGCACGTATTTACATTTCTTGTATCTAGGGTTGTTCCAGAGTTTTGGTTTGTATCCTTTTGAAGGATACTTTCTTTACAGGAAGTTTGAGAATTATAAATTTTAGTTATATTTAATTCTGGTTTCCAATGAATTTTTATGTGATCCCGGAAAGTTGTTTTAAAAAAAAATTGTAATTTGCAAACTCTGCATGCATACGGTTTTTCCCCTGTATGGGTTCTTAAGTGAGTTTGCAACATTGCTGCATATGAAAATTTTAAATAACAAATTTTACATCTAAATTGTGCGCTTCCACCGCTGACATGAATTTTTGTGTGATTTTGTAAGGCTTCTCTGTGAGAAAACTTTTTCTTACAAATTTTGCAATCCAATGATGGAGCGTTTTGGTGAGTTCTTATGTGAATTTTCAAACTACTTTTCTTCGAACATTTATAGCTACAAATTTTGCAAAAAAGTATTTCGTCGTTAGCGTTGTTATTTAGGAATCTTTGTAGAGTTGATAAACGTTGAGAATTATATACTTCGCTGAAAATTTGGGTTTCACCATTGTGAGTCTCTGAATGACATTGTAATAAAGTTTTTCTTGGAAATGTCAAACTGCACGTTTGGCATGCAAAAGTTTGTTCTTCTGGTATTTCTTCTACCTTTTGAAAAGAATTAGGCTCGATAGCTGCCTTATCATTTCTCATGATAAAACTATTGCATTTAGCTTCTTTTGGGATTGCGTCATTGGTAACATTAATGTTACCAGTGAATCCAAACATTGTCTGAATATGTTCTTCGTCAATGTCTTCCTGCGACTCATTCGCTTTTTTTATTATGTTATTTTCCATTTCTCTTTCTTTTTCTCGTTCCATGTCTATAATTAGCACCTTTGGTGTTTTTTTATTTCAAGATTAATGAGGTTATATTTACCTATTTCAACGAAATATAACTTTTTAGTACGCTACTGCATAATTTTTTTATTTAAAAAGTATTATTGTTTATAATTATTAGTGTCTACTAATTTATATACCCACATACCGGGTAGTCAATAAAATTTTTGTTAAAATAATTTTCAGTGGTAATTACTGTCAAACAGCACCAACTTGCAATACAATAAAGTGTAAAATTGGTATTTAATGGTGCCAACTTAGAAGTTGAAACTATAAAGCTATATTAATAATATAAATAAAATTTAAAAAAAAATCCTTTCTCTCTATTGTGACACAGGTCTGAACCCCCCTTTTACTACATATTATTTTATGTTGTGTTAACAACAGATATGTTGTTTTTGGAAGTAACAGCCCCGAGCCGAGGGAAAATTGGAAAATACGAACTTTCACGACGAAAAATTTTTTCAAAACTTCCCGACGGCGGAGCGTAGCGGAGCCGAAGGAAGTTAAAAAAAAAATATTGTTAGTTATTACTCCTATTAATTAATTTTCGATTTTTTGAAAAATAATTATATTGAAATAAATGAAATAGATATTTTATCTTAATTTTTACTATTATGGTAAAAATTTTAAATTGCTATAAATTGTTTGAACCAAAAATTGTAAAAGAAAAATTAATTTTATGACCATATCGGCAACATAGCTTAAAATAACACTTCCGCAATAAATTAGAGTGGGCATTGCAAACCGATAAATTGTCTTATCTTTTGGTGTAATTTAGTTCTTCGTTTTGACAACATTATTTACCATCCGTAAAATAAGAATTTAGTTTGTGATTTTTATTAAATTAAAAAATTTTATTTAAAGACGGTTTTTTACAAAAGAGTTTAAAATTAAAATATGAATAAGTTTAAACTTATTAAAAATATCGTAGTAAACAAAACTTTTAAAATGGCACAAACAAAATTTTTATCGGCGATGCCCCCCAGAAGTCAACCTGTAATCAAAATTTGTCGCCCCCTCGACAAATTATTTTCAACCATTAAATAAAGTTCACAAATATCAAAATTTTCTTTGAATATCAAACTTAAATAAAGAAAAATTGCTCAAAAAAGTAATTACTTTAATATAACAAAATTTAAATTTTAAAAATTACCAAAATTGCATTTATTTTGCCGATTTTAGCATGACTGACGGTTTAAGTTGGAATTTAAATTTTTTTATTTAGGTATTTATTTATTTATCGAGTTCCTTCTATTTTTTATTTTATGTTTGCTTTTTTTTGTAGTTTTTTTTTATTTTTTAAATATGTTGTACTTTATACTTTTATTTTTTGTTTTGAATTTTAGTTTTCTTTGTATTTTAATAAATTAGCTATTTATTTTTTAATATTTTTAAAACCGCCCTCAAAAATCTAGTCTAAATACGGCCCTGGAATTATTCATTACTTTTCGAGAAAACGGCATTTAAAAATCAAAATTTTGTATGCATTTTACATAGAGATTACATAGACATACCGAGTAGACATTCGGTTGAGTGGTACATCTTTCGAGTTCCACGTTTGTCGAGTTCTACCTACATTCTGATATTTTTAATTGGTTTTGATGAAAGCAATCACGGCAAATCACGAATCTACCCTAACAATTAGTCCTGCGTTTATTGTTTTTTAAGATTTGCAAAATCTAATTTTGGACGAACGTTTGATTTTTAATTGGATATAATTAATTTGAAGTTTTTAAATTTATTTGATATTTGGAAGTTAAATTTTTATTGATAAGAGAGCCGACGTGTGGTTTGGCTGATTTAGCAAAAGATGCTAATTTGAAATCGTAGGTTCGATCCTCGAAGAATTTATAAAAATTTATAATTGAATAATAATTGAAAATAATTTGAAAAATTTAATAACTTCAACTAAATTGGCGCTTAGAGATTATGTACTATACCATCCAAACAGCCCATCTGAAGTACGACCCTGAAAAGAGTTTTCTAGAGATTTTTTTTTAGTGTAAAGGGCGGAAAATATTATTTTTTGCCCGGAGCGTCAAAACAGCTAGATCGAGCTAGATAGCTAGATACTATAATACTAAAAAAAAAGAAAGAGTAAGCAACACTATGTGGTCGACTAGAACAGACGCCGTTCCGGCTTTAAGATTAAATTATTAAAATATAAAGAAATCAATTGTTTTCATGTTAAATTCAAAAACTGAAAATTTAAAATAATGTCATAACTTATAAAGACAAAAATTATTTAATTGAATGATTATAGTTTGTGTAACAAACTAGAATAATTTTTGTTCTTATAAATAAGTTTTAACTCTATTTTTTTTTAAATTAAAATTGAAAACAATTTAATCTCATCATAAATATTATCACATGTTAATAACATTAAACATATAAAGAAATTATTAATTCAAATTAGTATAAGCGAAACGGAAAAACCCATGAATTTGAGGCAAACAAGTTAGCAATAAATGTTGCAGTGGATAAATACTACAAGCAAATTTTTATAAGACATTCAGTCAAATTTTATCCATAGAGAAAATCTTCACAAATCTCTTCTCGATTAGTAATACTAAATTACTAAAAATATGATGCAGAATTTTACTGTTATTTTTTTTACCCAAGAATGTGATTTTTTTCTTTTAAATGGGAATGTAATTTTTTTTTTTTAAATACTTGAGAATATTTTTTTTATTTTCGTATCTTATTTTTATGTGTTTATCTTTTTGTTGATTACAAAAACCACTGTGAAAAAAATGCACTAAAAAGTAAAAAATAATTACGTTATTTAGTTACTTCAACTAGCTGGCATAGGCGGTCAATTATTGTAATCTTTGCAGTCGGTGCCAGCCAAGCTGGCTAAATTACTAAAACTAACTTTCTTAAAAGCTTGGCCAGCACCGACTGCAAAGATTACAATAATTGACCGCCTATGCCAGCTAGTTGAAGTAACTAAATAAGGTAATTATTTTTTACTTTTTAGTGCATTTTTTTCACAGTAGTTTTTTTTTGAAGTCGGTTTTATTTTTTTATTTTTTATTTCATGCTTTTTAGTGCATGCTGCGTTCTGTAACTATTTATCGAAAGCAAGAATGGGTAGACCTACTAAACGAAAAAATAATTTTGAAAATCCGATCATAGTTGATATAAATGTATTTACTATTTACCTTATACTTAACGTACTACTAAGAAGATTAATAAAAGTAGGGTTCTTAAGATAATAGAACCAACTTGGAACTATACTTAATTCAAAGCAAAAAGAATTTTAAAAATCCGATCATAGTTGATATAAATGTATTTACTATTTACCTTATACTTAACGTACTACTTAAAAGATTAATAAAAATAGGGTACTTAAAAAAGATTCTGACCCACCGGACAGGTACAGTTAATAAATAAAACAGGTACAGGTACGCAGTCCTTAATGCGCATGCTTAATGCGTTATTAAGCCGATTTTTAGGAGAGTTGAGAAGTTTGAGGGTTTTTCCGGTTTATCTTTGAAGTTCAAGGTCCAATACGAATGAAATTATAATGGGACCAACTTGGAAGTATACTTGATTCAACGCCGAAAGAATTTTGAAAATCTGTTTATAAATAACGGAGTTCTGAGGTAACAACCATAAAAAATAAAACAAAAATACAACCGAATTGATAACCTCCTCTTTTTTTGAAGTCGGTTAAAAATACACTTTCCCGCCTTTCTTTCAACACAAATACTGGCATACTGACTGATATTTCATATCTACCCTCCCTCTCCCAGTTTCAGATACAAGAGATATGTGTGCATGATCTGTTTGGATCATTATCCAATAATTGTATAAAATGCTTTTTGCGTTTGAGACACTTTTTCTTTCAAATATAGTTGCTAATCCCCTATCGATCGGACTTGAGGCGGTCGGGATTGGCCGGGACTTGCAACTCCTTGTTCCCGGTTTTTGTATTCTTAAAGGTTAGAATTTAGAATAGCTGTGGTGGGTGGAGGAAGTTAGACTAATTGGCAAACACAAAAAACAAATCGTAAACTACCTGTGAGCTGCAAAGACTCCTCTCGGAAAAAATAATGACAGAGAGCACGACGGCCTTAGTTTAATTGTCCGAACTGCGTGGACGAGAAACCACTATAAAAACCTCTCGATACCGACGGTGTCTGGGCACACCCCGTTTTATATGCCTGGCGATGGCGACCATCTTTCTCCTTACTTGTGGGAACAGCTATGGAACCGCAAAATAAAAAATCAAACACAGTAGAAAATTTCGAAAGAAAGGATCTACCCAAACCTTCGGGGGCTACACGAAGGTGCTTCAAAAAACTTCTCCTAACCTAAAGCACCAAAAAAGTACCTCAACCAAGGGGCAAAAGCAAAATCGATAGGATAATAGTACACCCGCAGATGCAAGAAAACCAAAAAAGAGAGGCAGGGGCACTAAACCTGCCGTTTCCTATAAGTCTGCATTGACTGATATGCGGGTAGCAATCTTTCCGGAAGACTATCTGGCGATCTACTACAGCAGTGAGGTAGAGAACATTCACCCAGATTCTCTAAGGTGCAACTTAAGAGGATTTGTTGGTTGCTCCTATGTCGATCAGGTCATCAAGGCCTGATCGGTGCGGATGATGGCTGAGGGAGTACTCTGAGAGGAGGCGAAACTTGTCGTCATCGACGCTAAATACAACGTGGATTTCGGGACTCCCAGAGAAACCGAAACAAATACCAAACAGGGCTGAAGATCTAAAAACCGGGACTCAGAACTGAAACCTGGATAGTGTTAGACAAGAAGCGTGACACAAAAGATTAGCAATTAATTCTGCTGGTTGACGAATTTTCCTGAGATAAAATTCGGGATAGTCAATATAAGTTTTTACTGAACTTTTCCATTATCACCTTTAAGAAAATTGAGGAAGAAGAAAAAGAAAAAGAAAGAAGAACAGGCTATGGAGGTTGGCCAATGGAACTACATTTACTCTTGCCACCCATTCCTCTTAATCCACCTGCGCCTTCACCTGTTTCCGCGCCTGCAACTGATGGCAGTAGAAAGGGTGCATTGGGAGAAGCAGTTCTCACATCCGGATCGTAGGCGCGAGTAAGCCCAAGTGTAATATCGTAGTCCAAGTAAAAATAACACTGGAGGGAAGCTTGCATCAGCACACCTTCTATATAACCAACTGGTACCACCTCAGTCAATGAAGGTCAAGGATCTAGCAATGTTCGGCGAGACCTACCAACACGGCGGAGCTGGAAATGTTAAACTACATGTTAATTCTAGTCATCATGACATTCTACGAAGAAAACGGTCAGCTTAAAAAAGGAAATGCAATACGAAAGGCAAAAGAAGACTCATGAAGGAAGTACTCTGGGGAGGTTGAAAGAACTCCAGATTGTTCAAAACTTCAAAGAGCTCTTCTTAAATGTAACCACGGAACAGTGGGCAGAATGGAAAAATACATAGGGCGGGTTCTCATCATTGTGGGAGGAAACTCTAGGGCTATTGCTCGGGACGCACTTCCCGGGATGTGTTTCAAAATCTGATAATTACTCTACCATCCAGAATCACCTCATTACACGGACTGGTCGAGCTGACAGGGACATTTTGGAAAGTAGCAAACAAGATAATAAAAAAAAACGAACCTTACAGTACTCGATTATGATGTGTAACATCTGATATCTCACCTTGGTAGTAAGCAACATTATTATTTAAAATAATTAATAATTATAAATCATTTAAAAATCGCAAAGTAGATGGAACGGCGCTATGTTATCACTAACCGTAACCTCAATCTGTAACAGATAATACGAATTAAAACAATTTTATTAGATGAACCCTCATAGCGTAGTGCATTATGTGTTTGAAACATAAGCATCACCCGTTCTTTTACCGCAAACCCCTGCTCCAGTGCTTTACTCTGTTTTAGATTCATCTGTGTACCAGATAGTGTCATATTGTGTCACCAAGTTTAAGGCACATAGTTGAGAGCTAGGCTGGCTCTAAATATGGAACACAGGGAAGTAGCTAGTATTTCTAACTCCTGCTGTAAAAATGCAGTGAAGATACCATCTTCATCTTGAGATTTATATGGTTTGAAAGTACTAATTGCCCGTGCAATTCTCGTTTTATTGATGTGTAACATCTTTCCACTCGCTTATGGGGGTAATTTCGTGAAATGAGACGGAAATGTGTAACAGGAAACCTGAAAAGCGCGCGCTATTTGATTTGACTAATGAGCGCGAAAACTATTTTATCGGAATTATAAAATGCCATTAAAAAAATTTCGTCCGGTGTGAGGTTCGAACTCGCGATCACCAAATGATGTAATTATAGTATTAACCTGGAATTTATTTTTGCAGAAATAATGAGAATATTGGTTTGTGCTGAGGAAATGGTATGGAGAAACTATGAAAATATGAAAATCTGTATCACGACGGACAGCTAGGAGCTCTAATAGCTTTGGAATAAGTTGAATCACTCTTCAAGGCGTAACGCTGATGTGGGTGCCGGGACACCAGGGCATTAAGGGAAATGAAGAAACGGAACCCTTCTAGCCAGGAGGGCTGTTAGTACACACCTAATGGACCCTGAGGATACTTAGAGGATCAGGGACAAACTAAAAGAACAGCACCTTGTTCATTGGGCAAATCTCACTGGACTAAGGCAATCGCGGATGTTCATAGGGGTTCCATCGAGTGAATCTAATAAGAATAAAATACTTATGCTGAGTAGGAACCAACTGAGAAAAATAGTAGGACTTTTTACAGGACACTGCTGCCATGACAACATCGTGGAGCTGACTAAAGATCTTACTTGTAGGATGTGTGAAGAAGAAAATGAAACCTCTCAGCCAAATCTTATGTGAATGCCTGATTTTTGTCAAGAGTAGGCTACGTCACTTTGGTTTTTCATACTCAGAAACTGAAGAGTTAGCGGAAACATCCTTCAACTGAATACTTGACTTTGTCAAGGACGCGACTGTTGGAGTAAAATTTGTAACAAGAAGCACAATAAGCTTTAAACCACAAACCGTTAATAATAATAATAACAAACAAACAAAAAAGAATAAGAACAACGTCTACACGACGTTAATTTTACATCCAATAATAAATTTAGTCTATAGTTTAAAGAGATTGTTGAAAATTTGGGAAAGCGTAGATTTAGAAATGCTTAATAGATTTTTTATTTCTTGTTTACTTTATCTTCAACAAAAACTAAAAGATCTAAAATAAGCCCTTTGGAAAATAAGAACGTGCACGTCTATGGTGACACCTTTTATGTTTTGAATTACAAATATGTTGTATGCTCAGATAATATAAAAAAATAACTCGAAATGTTAGTTGGTTAATCAGAGCGTTAAATGTAGTTTTTGTAAATAATTACAATTTCACTGCAAATAAATTTTAATATAGCTATTTTTGTAAAAACACATGATCACGCTTAATCGATTATTTGAAAGCTTGATAAGAGTGAACTGACGTAAAAACCGTATTTATAAATGAAAGAATGTTACCAAGTGCATTATTTCAACAAAATATTTTAGAGGATAGTATCTTTCATTAGTTTTCTTATCTACAACGAAAATTTGCCACCACTTTATTGAAAAATTTGAGGTTATGTTGTGTTTACTAAATTGTGTGTTTCACAGAAGATTTCGTTTGGATTTCTAAAATTTTGATAATACTTATTAAAAAGTAGCATGAAATTTAACTTTTTATGATATTAACACTTGTCGAGGTGAAATGGTGACAGTTCATTGGAAGTTGCAAAGCTTACCCAAGTCTTTATAGTGAGAAGTTCTGATACAAAACTAATTTTGTTATTAATGTGTCTACTTTTAGTGATTTGGGTAAAGCAATTTGTCAGAAATCGTACTTTACGTTTCGATGCTTAACTTACAACCACTTTATGAATCAAAGCTATGCTGCCGATATTTGCATGGAACCAATGTTTTGGTTAGTCGATAATTTTACGAATGCTATTGGACCTGTACGTTTTTAAAACTGTTGTACCACTGTCAGACTAACTAATTGTTTTAGATTTTCGTTGTAGCTGTTGTATGTTTAACTTCTTCCGTAGTTTGTATAGCATATTGGATTGGTCTTCCATATTGGTGGAATCGAAATCCTTTTCTATGTGTACTTTTAGTCATTATTGGACATTGGTTATTGATTAACATTACATTCCATTATTATATGGCTGTTGTAACTCTTCCTGGGTATCCACCACAGGTAAATTTTAATTTTATACATATACAGGGCGTTTCGTTATTGTAACATACTTTTAGGGGGAATTAATACCTGAAGCTGTGAGCATATGTAAAAAATGTATAGCACCGAAACCACCCAGAACACATCATTGCTCAGTATGTAATCGTTGCGTACTCAAAATGGATCATCACTGCCGTATCCTTAAATTTTTTTAAGCAGACTTCTGTTTTGAAATTAAATTTCTTAATTATTTTAGCTTGGTTAAATAACTGTGTGGGATTCAAAAACCACAGGTATTTTTTTCTTTATAGCCTTTACATGGTTGTAGGAGTCATATTTGTGATTATCTTTGGCTTTGATATTGCATATAATGCAGTATGGTTAGCGTCCGATGATTCCGATGATCCGGAGTTGGAAGGTCATCCTGTTAAATTTAATAAATCGGGTGCAATAATCGCTGTGGTATGCGTTCCTTTTTCAAAAATATTTTGGTATTTTTCATACTTATTATTTTAGACTGATATTTTATATTTGGATGCAAGTGCACTTGTAGAAGATGATATAGGTATGGTTTATGAACCAGGAAATCCGTGGAGACGTCGTGCAATAATTTATATGGCTATTATTAATAGTGGTAAGTTACACTGCATAATAATTTTAAATCTTTGTTATCAAGTTGTGCGCCGTTATTGATTTCCAGCAAAATTAATAACGGTATACGAATTGATAAATGCAAAAACTTGCTCCGGAACATGTTTTCTAGTTTTTTTTGGTAATAATGCTCCGACTTGAATCCTTCCAAGAAATATTTTAGAAATATTTGAAGCACTTTATGAAAGTATTTAATATTTGAAGCACACTCCTAGACGAAAGTCTTTACGCACTCTAAATTATTTTTATTAATCATAAATACCTGAAAAATGAGTTATAGGTGACTAAAATTTTATCACATATACAGTACAGTCTCGGTAATCTGAACACATGCTAATCCGAACACAAGTAATAAAATTTTCGGATTATAGAAAAATGTTCGGATTGCTGAAAAATAGGATAGGATGAAAAATAATGTTTACAAGCTGAAGTAGAATAGTGGGTAAATGGAGGAAGAACTGAAGAATTTATTGAAGATCCGAGCGTAGAAGACGATGAAGAAAATGAGACATGTTTTATAAAGAGTAAAGAAGCTGTCAATAGTTTTAACGTTTATTTAAGATGGGCATGTGAAAATTATGCCCCATCATCAAATTTTATTGTTCCGGCAAGAAGAGGCAATTTGCCTATCCAGTAATTTGAATGAGGCCAGGTTTCTATTAGTTTGGATTACCAAGACTGTACTGTAGTTAATATACTTGTCTTCTTATCAGGGTACTGCAAAAATAAAAAAGAAAGTTGCAATTTATCATTTAATTAATCATTATTAACAAAAAACAAAATTTTAGTGAAAGGCACTATATAATTAAATTTAATATTTTGTATTGCCTCTACAGACTTGAATAACAGCTTTGCAGCGTCTTGGCATACTTTTTGTTAAATATGCAATAATTTCTTGAGGAATGCAGACTCGTGCATTTCTTAGCTCCCCTAACGTTGACTACACTCGACAAGCTCAAACCTATCTCTTGCGGACGGTTTGATTGCTTGCTAGTGGATACATCACGCACAAAATTTACTCTACTAGCAATATGATTTCTCTTTTAAACTAATTAGTACGGGGTCAATATTGAACAATTAACCAGCAATGGCATTTACCCATCAGCAATCGAAGTAGGAAGTCTTATTTATTCACGCCATCCAGTAACTGGGCTTCGAAGAGCAAAACTCAATTTTGCAAGAGAGCATGAAGATTAAAGTGAAGAGGACTGGTGTTCAGTTTTATTTACCGATGAGTTTTGTTTTACATTACAAGGTCCAGATGGACCAAAGAATGTGGAGACGAACTGGAGGGCGGTATTTACATTGGATATTTGCACACAAAACCAATTTCTTTGCAGGATCGGTCAAGGTCTGGGTGGTATTTCTTTAGACGCTCGTACCAAGCTTACTCTTGCTCCATATTTTTGGAAATGCTTTGATGTACAGAACGGAAATTCTAGAAGATCATGTGATCTTCGTTGATGTGATACCTGTTACAACACCATCAATCACTGGTGTCTCTATCTTTTTTTTTTGTCTTTGAACATTACTCTATCCTATAGGTTTGTACAGGTATAACTGCTTTGAAAGTCGGGTATCATTTATCCTTGCCAGGTGTTTTCTTCATGTTTTACAGTATTCTTCTATTTTATCATTTAGGTTGAAGTTGTCTTGCTGCCATAAGTAACTGTAGGTACAGACATCACCTTATAAAATTTTAGAGGAGTGGCTTTATTTGTGCATTTGTTCAATGTGCACTTAATCGTTCCGTTTAGGTAATTAAACCTCTCGATTTTTTCTTGTATATCTTCATCTCGATGTAAGTCTAGTATGCAGCCCAAAAATTTGAAGTTGCTTCCTCGAATACTATTTTAGATCGTATGTATTTTTGTCTCAGAATCGCCATTGTTTTTGTTTTCAATATTGAGACTATCATGTATTTTTTCATGATTTGCTGGAGTTTATGGAATGCATATTGGAGTGAGTCTGCATTGTCTGCAAACAGCATTGTTAGCAACCATTTTTGTCTGTTGTTATTAGAGGAATAGAAGTGTATACTGTTTTTCCACTCTTTAAGAGCTTCGTCCAAATATATTGTTGTGTTACAAAGTGATTTAACCGCCCCTGTAGGATTTTGTAAAATTTTTATAGTAAAATTTAAATTTTAGGGGGAAAATTTTAAAAAGTGAATGTTGAAAGAAGTTGTAGTGGAATGGGGGCTTTTTTGACAAAGATGTTTGAATTTTGCTCTGATAATTTTAGAATGTGATTTTG
Source organism: Cantharis rustica (assembly GCA_911387805.1). Classification (NCBI taxonomy): domain Eukaryota; kingdom Metazoa; phylum Arthropoda; class Insecta; order Coleoptera; family Cantharidae; genus Cantharis; species Cantharis rustica. Next base: position 17,417,776 of record OU426883.1, read on the forward strand.
TGCAAAGTAAATTTTGCAATTGAGATTTATGGGGACTGTCAGATAACTATCATCACGAATTTCAAAATTTCAACTACACTATAGGAAAGAGGACAATTTTCTAAGCAGTTTAGAACAAAAAAATCCTTGGATCATCCATAAGTTTTCGAAAAATTCGAATTTAAAGATGTAAAATTTACATGTATTTTAGATACACCTTTTAACACGGCTGCATGATTAGCCGATTTTGTGTAAGGCAAAATATTTAAAAAAAATCCCTGAAAAATGACAGAACTCGCCAAGGGTGGAACTCGAAGTCATAGAACTCGTCCGGGTGTCGACATCGAATGAACATAACATTAAGAGTAGATCAAAGCACACGTACCGTCAACAAAATGAGACCGTCACCGACGAGACCGTACCTCAACGTGAGACCGACCGTCACACATCGGGTGTATCATGTTACATTCACCTGCTTTTCCTAATTTTAAAATGCCGTTTTCTCGAAAACTAATGGACGGTCCAAGAATTTTTTTTTTTAAATGCTCAGAAAATTGTCCTCTTTCCTATAGTACAGTTGAAATTTTGAAAATCGGGGTGATAGTTATCTGACAGTAACCAGATTTTATTATTGAGTATTGATTTGAATTTTTGGTCGGATTTCACTGCAGCTGAGATCATTTTTGTGAATTGGATATTTTTTATTTAATTAAAACTGATTTATTTTTGGACAATCGTTTGACTTTTATTTTTGGAGTTATTGAAATTTGGATTTTGGCGAGAATTAAAATTGAATGCTTGATAAAGTTACATTTGGATAATAAAATTACAATTTAAAAGAGCTAATGCATGGCGTTACTGATATCACTTCGAGTTAATAATTCGAAATCGTACGTTCAAACCTCGAACAAAGCATAAAATTTTTGGAAGTTTGAAATAATTTAAAATTAAATTCTGGTATCAGCATTAACACAGAATCTACCCCTGAGAAGAGTTTTTGTTGCTCCCGCATACAAGAGCTAAATTTTGTTCAAGTACAGTAAAAAAAAAATTTTGTTAATATTTAAAACTAGCTAGTCAATGAATGTAGTAGTGATACCTTTCGGCTAAGCTTAATTTATGATTTTAATTAACGTAATAAAATGAATACAAAATAATTTATTAAATTCAATAGTTTATTAGGGTAATATAATATTAAGAAAATAAAAATTCAATAAAATTACAAAAATCAAGTATTCCAATTGCGTGTTGACAAGACATTTGCTTTCATGAAGCTATGTATTTTGCTGCATGGTTTACACTTGGGTTGATTCTCTTCAGTGAAGCACCTTGTGATAATTGACATTTTTTGTTTTGTTATCAGTCGCAAGAAACAAATAAAGCGGATGGTTTATCAACACGTAAACATGCCACGTACAATTGACCACGAGAAAAACATGCATTTTCTAAATTCAGACCACAAACACTCAAAGATTGGTCTTGTGAATTGTTAATCGTCATGGCGAATGCAAAACAAATCGGAAATTGAATTCGTTTAAACTCAAAGGGCATATCGATTGGGATCATCGGAATCCTCGGAATGAGAACTTTCTCACCTCTTATTGATCATCAGTTTTCTTATCACCAAACGCGTTCCATTACATAGTTTTAGTTGGTTTAGATTTCGAAGCATGATGACTACCGAGCCAACCTTTAGGTGTAATCGTGCGGTGGTAAGTCAGACACACCCAAGGAATTGAAAAATTTAGTTGGATAATTGGTGGCTTGGTGTTGGTTTGTTGTACAGTCAATAGATTTGAATGAATGCAGAGTACCAACGATTTGACTCTGAATTACAACGTTTAAGTCATCCACATCTATATTCTTAGCAGCTAAAATTGCTCGCTCACCTAACCATTCGTTGTGGTTTGTGGTTTGCAATGATGTTCTGGAATACATTGTTGATGAGCTCGTCTTTCGATGAGACAAAATTGCAAAAATTTGGAGGAAATGAAATCAATCCGCTCGATTCGTCGACAGGAACACGGCCATTACCAAAAATCAGCAATTTTTTGGAGAAATCTTGAGCAGATGGATCGTTCAGCAAAGCAACTCTCATGTTTGCTTCCACCCGAAGTTTCTTCACATTGCACCACAGATTTGATGGTTTGATGCAAGCGTTTATTTCATCGGCAGCAGTCGATCTTGGAATGACTGGCAGTGTTTGGCGGAAATCATTGCGCTTCCAAAATATCCCGAGTCATTGCGTAGATCTTTCAATGTTCGGTTAAATGTTTCCAATGCGCCATTGTGCATTCGTCCCAGGTGTCCCAATAGTTTGAATGTTTAACAGCAATTTTAACACTAAATGAGCCGTACTTGATCCTTCTAACAATGTGTCCGCTATTTCAGAAGAAGCAACAACTGCTACCGCAATGACGGATCTCGCATGAGCAGTGTCCAAAATGAATGACATGAGGAAGTCTTTCTAGTTCCACCGAGTGCATCTAGGAAAAAAAGTAAACCACCATTTCCATCATTAATTGCCTTAGACTTCCTTTTGTTGGGGGTTGAACAGGGGTACATTTGTTTGAACTGATTGGTCTAATTCATGTCGATCACATTCACGTTCACGGTATGACGTTCGTGAATAGGCAATGAGAATATACGCCAAATCGCCTCATTGCATATATCGACCAACCTGATAACCGCCATATTGCTGCCTTTCGTGACGTATTTGCAGATGTATTTGATTGACTTCAGTGAATTGCAATACTCAAAGTTGCAATGTGACTTGAATCCGATCGACTTGATTTGAGATGAGTCGTGAGGTTTTTTTTATGACCACCCAAAAAACTTTACAAAATCGATTCGTTGGGTACACTGATTATCAAACCGTACATTATCAGATCGATTTGACAGTTGTTGCTATTTGTTCTCTATATTTTTGTTTGCATTTCGATTCGAATATTTTTTCTATGTATTCTTTTTAAGTGAATCGTTTTGATATTTTAATAGTTATTCTGCTATTCTGGGCGGAGACGAATCCAACAAATCAGAAATCATTAAAATCTGTTCAGTCGTTCTTGAGTTATAAATGGTATAACTAACCTGACTTTGTTTTATTTATATAGATAAAGAAAATACCACTACAATATGTTAAACAGTATTGGTGAGAAGCTACAGCCCTACCTCAATCCACTATTAATGTGTCGCAAATTATCCTGTGTATCTCTATCTATTTATTTTGTGACATTGATTTGGTATTTTAGAATTCCTCGTTTACGTAATGTTTTTCATAGTTTACTGTGTAGAACCTAATCAACAGTTAATGAATAATATGTGAGTTTCGCAGTTGATCTCTTTGTGTTTTTCAATTATTTGATTCATGCTGAACATGTTATCTGTTAGTTATGATCTTCGAATATATTTTATAGGAGGTATTAAGGAGTCTCCTTTTTTATACCTATATAACCTTCACAGTTGCTACTTTCCATTCCGTTGGGATCTTTAAGCTCGTCCAGCATTGATTTATCAAGTTCAAAAATCTCTGCTTGAGTTCCTTCGACGCATACTTGATCAGCTCACTACTCACTTCGTCATTCGTTGCCACTTTTCTGTTCTTAGAAATCAGAACAGGCTTTCCAAGCCTAATCCATGAAGTGCAGAAGAAGTGATTTTTTAAAAATAAATAATAAATTGCGACTTTCTTTCTGTTTTATTTTTTTATTTAGAAAAAAAAGACCTGAAAAAAGACAATTTGCCAACAGAATGAAAATAGAATTAACTATATGTGATAAAATTTTAGAGTACGTAAAGATTTCTGCCCAGAAGTGTATAAAATATTTATTTATCAAATGCATTAGCTTCGTCTAGTTCCATATCCCTATCTCCAATGTAATCTTTACTTATTTTCATGCAAATTTTCAACTTGATGCCAACTTTATTTCATCACGTCATCTACCTGATCATACAAACTTTATAAGATCGTACATGAGCAGATTTATGATCCAATCCAGTCAAGTCAAACTACATACAATTCAAATACTTACCGATACTTTTCATCCGATTTACCTTATAGAAAATCATGAACACTTTGTATCCTGGACACAACTAATCAGTCCTAAGCTGAGGATTTCAGTACATCCTTTCTTACTGCTTATATATTTTTTGTATACAGTGTGTTCACGATAAGAGGTAACAGTGAATAATTCTTATATCTTAATAGATACAAAAAAGTTTAAATAGTTTTTATTCAACTTGAAATTTACCATCGGAAACTGCGAAGGTAAATTTTCATTTGGCTGAAAATCGTGAAAAAAAATCGTGTTTACTTCCGGTTGAGTTTGAAATACAAAAACTTTACTTCCGCAGTTTCCGATGGTAAATTTCGAGTTGAATAAAAAGCTATTTAAACTTTTTTTGCATCTTTTAAGATATAAGAATTATTCACTGTTACCTCTTATCGTAAGCACACTGGATATGTATGTAGGTAATAATTACTCATTCGTAAATGTCAGTCTTTTTCTCTGTCACATATCATTTCTTGGTACCGAGGACCCACGATCCTACTGTTTAACTTGATTTCTAAACTATAATGTTTGTATGACAATGGATTCTAATCTAATCTAGTGCTGGTGATGTAATAATATAAAACCTGTTATCGTAAAACAGAATTATTCGTATCCTTGATGAAACTATGTAAAGTAATCTTCAATGTTTGACCTAATTTCAAAAATGTTCCTTACACAGTCAGTTGAATTACCTAAATGTGTTCAGTTATTTGATCCTACGTCTACTAGACAAACAAATATATAAAAAAATTTACATTTTTTTGTTTTGTTATTGTAGAAATAATATACCCTCGAGTGAATTTGCTTCTTGATTCTATTAAAAGAACAAACGAAGTAAAATTATGATTTTTTATTTGGAATGAATTGAACTTAAATATTTTTTTGTAATATTAAATTAATTGTGAGTAATTTTGATATATTTATTTTTTTCTTTTCCCTTAAATTAGTATACCAACTTACCTCGACTCGATAAATTTTGTGTTACTAGACAAACTAGTTACTAACGTCGGTCTGTCGGACCGATTCTCGTTTTCAATTTTTTTAACTTAGTGTTTACATATTCTTTTACCAAGAAATGAATAATATCAAATGTCTAGGTATTTTTCTTTATAATGTCAATTTTAGTAGAAGAAAGTCTTTTTTATTTACAAAATTTTATTGTTTTATTTTATCGTTTATTTAAATTTACAGTTAAAAATAGAAGTCATCGGTCTGTGAGACCGATTGTTAGTACTAGAGAGTTAAATCTAACTTTTTGTCTAGTAACAAACAATTTTTCGAGTCTTAGTAATATACTATTTTTTGCAGGAAGATTATTTTTTAAATAATTTTATAAAGTTTCCAAATTGGTTTTTGTTACATTTTTTAAATCCCTAAATTTAGAAATATAATTTTCACAGGTGTTTTAATTGCTTTGGGAGGCTTGTCATCTTGGCACAGTAAGCTTATCAAGAGGGGAGAAACAAGTATCGAAGCGAATATAAACAAAGCCGAAACTACAAGAATGGCAGCAATAGGCAGAACTTACGTTAATCCGTACAATTTTGGAAGCAGGAAAAACTGGAGAATATTTCTTGGTCTAGTTAGGGGAAGGTAGTGGATTGCTTTATTGTCTTACAAGATTTTCAGAGATATTTTTAGGACGTGGTTTAGACATGTATTACTTCCATCGGCACATGAACCCATAGGTGATGGTTTAACCTGGCATACAATTCACGATGAAGGAATAGAAGATTGGCCGTAAAAAGACTTTTATTGAGTACAAAGACTTTATTTTTGATTTATTTATTTTATTTATATATGTGATTATGATAAACATACTTTTTTGAAATTGCCCACATTGGTTTTATATGTTGAAATACATATATTATCATACAAATACGTTAGTTATTCATTATTTCAAACACTATCCAACCTAAATAATTCGAAACACTGGTATATATTGCAATACTCATCGAAAGACCACATGGTAACCCATTAGATGTGATTCCCACAACATATTGTATACAGGAATTTTCCTCGTTAATTTTAAGTAATGGTCCACCGGAATCGCCCTATCAAATATTACGTAAAGTTAACATGCATTGAAAAAAAAATATGAAGGTTTGTTTATTGCTTGAGATTTCATTGATTAGCGGAGTACATGTGAAACAAAAAAAATTAAAAAGAAAATCTTACTTGACAAGTATCTTTGTCACTTTCAAGATCTCCAGCACATAACATATTTGATTGTACTCCCCTTGGAAAATTTTCTGTGTCTTTATCGTAACGTGTTTTGCAAACTGAATTGCCATAAACTTTAAGACCAACTTTTAATAATACGTCGCTTGGTTTTACTGCACCTAAAATTATAATTATAAGAAGCATTACAGTAAAATTATGTTCTCATTTAATAAACATCATACCGTATTCTGTATTACCCCATCCAATGGCTATAGTTAAATTTGTTATGATTTCATTAGGTTGTGTCCACAAGCAAGCTGGCTTGATAAAATCTGTAAAAATTACTACCTCATTCAGTTTTATCAGAGCAATATCGTGGTACGCTGCAGGGGGAGCATAATTTTGATGTATAATTATTTTTTCAACTGAATAATCTTTATGCATAGCTCCATCATTATCGTTAGTTAAGTTATAATCTCCCAATCGTACCAACGGAACTGTATTCCTAGAATTATTTTTTCTTTAAGCAATAAATAAATGTGATATGCGAAGGTGCTATAAATAATGAGATAGCTGGAACTGGTGCATAATCGTATATTTAAAAAGAAGTATCAAATTGTAATTCTACTCATTTTCTATGGAAGGCCAAATTTTCACATCTGTATGTCTCATTAGATATAATACTATGCACAACTAACTACTTTCTTACATGTTTAAACAATGCGCAGCAGTAAGAACAAAACGGTCACTGATCAAAGAGCCCCCACATAACCATTTAATTGAATTGTCATCATTTTTAACACCGAGGACTGCCTGTAAAGTAATTGAAGTGTTAAAAATTCATCTATATAATATAAAATTTGCAATAACGATAAACATAATAGCACTAAAAATCATTTCTGCATTGCATCGAGTGCAACACTTCCACATCATTCGAAATCAAAAATAGAGTCTTTCAATTTGACCGACGATTAAAAGTGTGATGTCGGTAGGTACATCGTCATGCCTGCCGTTCTAAAAAGTAGATCTGAGTGAATTGATCACTTTTGAATCCGAGCTTTTTTTCTGAAGAGCACTCCAACATTTGAAAGTTCAGTCCGCTAATGCTTTGCTCTGAAATCATATTGGTTATTTCTTATTCGGTAGTCTTCCTCTTGATGCCTGATGGAACCTTCGAACTAGAAGATATAATGACAAACTCGCGAGGTTTATCAATGCTTTTCTTCAGCAAAATGGGTCTATCTTTTACAATTCTCTGTAAAATAATTATTTAATATCTTGATAGAGATTAAATCCCGAGCCTTCAGCACCGCAACTCATACAACTTATAATTAAAAATATTAAATACAAACTTTTTATATGTAAAATAAATCTATAAATTAACAATACGTACTGCAAAGGGAAATTCTTTCAGTACTGTTGTATTTCCACCTGATATAAGGTTGATAACATTTTTGTCGCATTGTGATTCGGTACCTTGGGTTGGTTCAGAATTTACCCCTAAATGGCCACTGTACACAATCTTCGTGTAGTTTTTGGTATATTCCCCACACACTACAAAAAAATTCGGTTAAAATAAATATTTATTTTTTATCAACACTAAATTATTGAAAAAATAATTTTTTTGAACTTCCCTCGGCTTCGCCCTCGGTTCGGGGCTGTTACTTATGACAACATCTCGTGGTGTTTTTAATTGTGTGTTGGAGTTCCTACTTTACCTATCGCAATTGAAAAAAAAAACAGTATATGCACCTCGAGGATAAAGTGAATTTTGACCTGAGGGTAATTGCTGCGCTTGCAAAAAAACAACAAAATTAAACGATTGACGTTGCAACCTGAGGAACAATAAAGCAGGACTTTATGTTTCGACCTCGTATGTCTAACTATGATGCGCGGCTAGTATTTGTGTTTGTTGTGTTAAGATTTTTGTTAGTTTAATTTGTTATCATTTGTATTTTATTTTTACTGTTTGAATTTATATTTGTAATTTTATTTTTATATTGTTTTGATATCGTTATCACTCACCAACAAGCAAGGCAGCGCAAATTAACCAGCAGTAATGTTGATTTACAGATTTGATAAAAAATAACAAATCTAGATTAAATTTAGAAAAAAAGGAAAGATAGTAGAGCCAATCAAAAGGATTAGAAGAAAAACGTTGGAGATAAGAATAATAAACAAAGGTGATGAAGGCAGTTATATTTGAAGAGCGTTCGAGAGAAATAATTTAGCGCGTGTCGAGAAGTATTGTGAAAAGTTGTTTTTGGTTGGGAAGTTACCCAATAGGCTAAAGGCCATTAATTTCCAAGTGTGGAAATCATCATCGACACGCGACTTAAATAAAAAGTGACTCCAGCGTTGATGAAAAAGATAACGAAGGTGAACGAGAATATATCCATTAAGAGCAGCTTCAAGTGTTGAAGGAGGAGCCAACGATTTAGTGAAGAAGAAGATATCCCGTGAAGAGGGAAAGTTTATTGTTCTACGAAAACGTGCTGATCTACGAGTTGCGAGAGTCCTGCTTTGATTTTATTATTGTGAATATCAGGTTGCAAATAAATATATTTTTATATCGTCAATTATTTGATTGTTTTACATATAACCATTTTCTTTAGAGGACCCATTACGACCGTGAGATATTTATAATAGCTTGAGGATATTTCACATATCATCACAATATTTAACAAAAAAAGTAATTCTGTAACAGAAGCAACGCAGTCACTATGGTTTGAAATGAATTCAGTCTATTACTCCCCTGCCCGTCTCTAATTAAATGCTGACTTCTATTTTCGTGTTTTTAATAGCTTTAGTCAGCAGGTAGGTATTAATTTTATTTACGTAATTACATTATTTATATAGGGTGTCTCCCGTGACCGTGGAGAACCTTTGAGGTGGTGATAAAGAACACTTTTCTAAGACGAAATTTTCAAATAAAATTTTTGTCCAAGTCCAAACCCTTGGGGAGTACCTCCCTTTAAAACAATTTTTTGAATTTCTGATTTCAAACGGCCATAGCTCCGATATTATTGATTTTTTAGACTTAATGAATTAGACCTTTTTTAAAGATCATTCGTTTATCTACATATAACCTACATATTAGGTTATATCCTCTTATAGTCTAGAATAAACGCATTTCGAGTTATAAATTAAATGAATGGAAAAAATGTTTAAAAAAATCAGCTTTTATTTTTTTTTACTTTTCTTGCAAACTCCGCATCTCTTAACCGAAACGTCTTAGAAAAAAGCTGACGGTCAAAACCGGATAGGGAATTTAACGGACTACAACTTTGGTCAAATAAATTACTTTGTTAATTTATATTGTTTATTTATTATTGTTAATTAGTTTGTTATTTATTTTTTTACCTACACCTTGTTCATTATTTTCAGAATTTTTGCGAACACAGTTAGTTTCTCAAAAAAATGTATTTAACCAAAGTTGTAGCCCGTTAAATTCCTTATCTGGATGGCGCGGTCAGTTTTTTCTAAGACGTTTCGGTTAAGAGATACAAGGTTTCCAAGAAAAGTAAAAAAAAATAAAACCTGAATTTTTTTTGTCTTAATTTAATTTATAACTCGAAATCCGTTGATTCTAGACGATAAGCTCTAATCCATTTAAGCCTAAAAATTTAATAATATCAAAGCTATGGCAGTTTGAAATCAGAAATATAAAAAATTGCTTTAGAGGAAGGTACCCCTCAAGAGTTTGAACTTGGGGATCTGTCACGTATCCTATTCCACGATTTTAACTTTTTCCTATTAAAAATATGTAAAAGGACACTTTTCTAAGCATACTAGAACACAAATTTTGTAGGATAATGCAAAAGTTTTCGAAAAAAATCGATTTTAAAAATGTAAAATTTACATGTATTTTAGATACACTTTTTAACACGGGTGCATGATAGGCCGTTGTTGAGTTAAGCAACAATTTAACTATTTAAAAATATCCTTATAGAATGGCAGATCTTGCCAAGGGTGAAACTCGAAGCTATAGAACTCGTCCGGGTGTCGACCACGACTAGCAACAACATTAAGAGTATATCAAAACAGACGTACCGTCAACAGAAATAATAGGGGCTCAACGTGCTACTTACCGTTACGCATCGGGGTGTATTATGTTACATCTCCCTGCTTTTCGTAATTTTAAAATGCCGTTATTTCGACAACTATTGCATAATCCAAAAAAATTTTTGTGTTAATATATTCATAAAATTATCCTCTTTCTAATGGTCAATAGGAAATAGTTCAATTGTTGGAATAGAACCGTAACCTGAACTTGGATAAAAATTTTATTTAAAAATTTGTCTTAGAATAGTGTCTTTTATCACCACCTGAAAGGTTCTCGACACCCTGTATGTAAAGTTTATTAATTCCGTCAATTTAATTAACTGAAAAAGTATAGACAAGAAACGCGTAAACTTTAAACATCTTCACGAAGTACTGTGAGGGGGGGGGGTATTTACGATAAATATTTTATGCAATTTTGTACTTTTTACAGTTCGTTTCTAAATTTTAAAAAGTCACGGGGGTAGAAGTATTACCCCCTTAGTATCTTCTTGTTATACTTAAGAATTTACTTTCAATGTTTACTAAATTAACCGCTACTAAAAATTGAAATATAAATGAATTTTGATTTAAGCTGAAAAAAACATCCTTGAAAGTATTAGCACCATAAAGCGAAGCAATTAACATAAATAAAATATATAATATAACGCAAAAGGAATTAAGAATATCAGAATCAAAAAAACAACCAGTAAGTAATTATTTCCGAACGAACAAATATTTAAAAAAATTAGAATAAATCGGTACAAACGCGGCGCGGATATAAAAGTAAAATAATAATTTATTATTAAATATGAACTATTGATCAGAATAATTAAATTAAATATGAATTTAACATTAATTCAAATTTAATTTTACTATTTTTATTTATTTATTATTTATTAAGATATTAATTTATTTTAATTACTAATAATATATCATCTCGTAATATTATCTATTCTGATTTAAAAAAGTTTACATTTAATTTAATCTTTTTCAAGCTTGAAGCTTCAAATCAAATTTAAATACGGAAGATTTTTGAATTTGAATTCGTTTTTTTTTTTAATTTGAAAGTATAATTGCTCATATACAGTATTTAAGGTTGTGAGTAATAAGATGAAAAGTTTACTTATAAATTCAGTATTCTTACGTTGGTTAGCATAATTTATTGCAAATGCTTCGTCTACACTAGGAGCTGTTGACTCCGAGACAGATGGAATCACTGGTGGTGGTGACGATGGTATAGGTGATGGTGTATCTAAAAATGAAGTAATTTAATTCTTGCTTGATTTTATTCCACTATTTATTTATAATTTTTAAAAGTATTGAAAATTAATTAAGAATTGGATACTTACCTGGACAACAATATATTGGGCGGACACTTAAGAAGAAACCACATAGTTGTGCCCTATCTCCTTGGGAAATCAATCTATCCACTTCCGGACAATCTTTAGAAAATCTACAAATTCCAGTGTTTTTATTACTTAGTAAGACACACGGTTCGTTAATTTCTTAAAAAAAAAAAATTATTTATTTTGGCGAACCGATAAAAAATATTATACTTTGACCGATTGTTATTGTGGTAAGAATTACCACTAAAAATATATTAATTAATCTATACATAGTACAGAACTGATTAAATTAAAACTAAATATTATGCGGTATCTCAGAGAGAGATGTGTTAATCTACGTATTTTTTAATATATTAGTTTTTTAAGATTAATTAAATGCGATGTTGCAGAATTTCTGTACACTTTCAATAAGTTGTTTAACTGGTTTACACACTAAATCTATACACTTGTGGTTTTAAATTTATAGTTTTGGTTAAGATTTTCCAAATTATCCAACATAATAATAAAATTATTATTATCATTAATTCAAATTTTATTAATGATCTACGCATTGATTTCCGAAGGGTTTTTCCAAAGTATCATAGATAGAATATAAAAACATAAATTTTATTTATAGCTTTCAATATTTAAAATATTTACTATAGAGAAATATTTCAAAACTCCCCCCCCCCTCCCAAATTTAAATAAAGTTACAGTAAAGTTAATACTTTCAGAAAAAAATATTCAAAACTATTTCTTAAATTTGTTTGGCCAATCTTACAAAATAGCCTTTTCAAACATTGGCCTTTCAGTTTTTTTGCTAAAATAATTTTTTTAACAAAAAAGTCTTAAATTCATTCAGAGATCCAGAGATTCCTTGAGATCCATCGATGAACTGAATTGCATTAATTTATACTTTTGGACTTTTTATCTTGCGTAAGCCGTCTTTTCAAAAATTTTTATCGCAATAAATAATAATATTTATAAACAACCCACAAATCGTTTTTCAAATTGATATAAGTTTCCATTTAACGATTATGTCAAAACACACATAAAATTAATCAGGAAAACCTTAAGAATACTCGCCTACTTCTTCAACTAAATCCGTTTCAGGGCAAAAAATTACAGGAACATTTAGGGACTAATTAAATTGTCATAAGGACACAAAGTTTCATTGAGAACTTTTTTACCCACATTAAGTTTTGGCTAACCACTTCACTTTATGAAGCCTTTTCCACGGATTACCTCGGTGGTTTGCCATTGCCCGCCAAATGAGGACTGTGAGAATGAAGTATTTGCTACACTCGGGCTCAAACCAAGGATCTCCGCTTGGTAGTCGAAGTATTTAAGCAAGTATTTAAGTTTTCGAAAAAATCGAATTTAAAAATCAAAAATTTATATGTATTTTAAATATACGTTTTAACATGGATCTACGATAGGCCGTAGTTGAGTTAGTCAAAAAAACTAACATTACATAACAACAACAATTTTAAAAATATCCCTGTAGAATGACGGAACTCGCCAATGGTGAAACTCAAATGCATAGAACTTGTCCGGGTATCGACCGCGACTGCGTAGCGTAACATAGCGGAATGGCAAAGCGTTTAGCACCGTAGGCGCTTTAATCTTCTTCATCTGGTGAGTGAATAATGGGCGATTGGAAATTTTGAATCAAAATATACGCTGACGCGGGTTTGACCACGTCGGTCTGAGTGGTGAGTAATTAAAAAAGAAAATTGAAAAATTTTGAACTTTGAAGAAGTTGAACCGAAGTTTGCCAAATGTGTTTCGAAAAGTTTCAAAAAGGGGATGTTGTGGGCGACCAGCTATTGAACCTCAAGAAGTGTACGCGTCTATGTCGTAGGTGAACCGCCTCGGACGTCTCGTAGGTCGGGCAGTGATGACCAGAACGGGGGTTGAAAAAGGATGTTCCTGAAAATTGTCTTCTTTCTTACTGTGTAGTTGAAATTTTTGAATACGTGGTGAGGGTTAACTGACAGTACACGTAAAAAAATTTTCAGATTACTACATATTAATTTTTTTTAATTTCCTATAATTTGGGTAGGCACTTCAGTCGGCAAGGTAAGCACGAGCCCACCCTGGCCCACCCCTGGCGCCGTCGCTGCACCAAACCGTAACCGTCTCCTACTTTGGTTATTCGAAGAAAATTTCGGGTTATGTACAAAAGTTTAGGCTTACTTCATATATTTTCCAACAATATATTGTCGTGTTTCGAAAACCATAACAACATTAATTCATTTATTTTGTAAATTATTTTAAAGTTTAAATTTATTTTAGTATTTATTTATTTATCATATTGTGTAAAATAAAAGTGAGTTAAAATAAAATAGAAAGTTGTTTTATTGAAGTGCGAGTGAAGAATAAATTGAAAATTGTGATAATTTTGGATATTTGTAAAATAACTGAACAAATAAATTTACAAGACCAGCGTGGCCAGCTGCAATACCATATGCGCAGCGCGCAGGTGAAGCTATAATGACCATACCACATGAAAAGTAACAAATTTGAGCAATTTTAATTTACAATTTTAACTTCAACTACAAGAGCTCATAGCTATCAAATAATGGATGTACCTACACCCAGCAAGAGTAATTTTGGATTAAGTAAAATTTTAATAAATTTGTATAGCTCGGGTCATCTCAATGTAATCTCGATCTGATTCAAAAATGCCAGTCTCTTTTGCAGTTATGGTAACAAATAAACAGGAGGAAAGATATTAAAAGGCAAAGTTGCTCAAACCTGAAATTTTTTCAGAAAAATATCAACAGGAAAAATTTTCAGTCGTGATATAGATCTATCAAAGGCGTTTTTGCAAGACGAACTAAAAGCAAAGTTAGTCAAGAAGCACCTTTACAATAAACATCCAAGGTAAGTAGAATCTAGCAAGACGCATCTTCAAATGGATTGAAAGGTTTCAGATTCGATTTCCTGTCGATATATCGAAAATATTTTTATTTTTCTGAATAGGATGCATAACACGTTATAGTGTGCTATATTTTTGAGATGGTATACTAAACAAGAAAGGACAAAAATTGTGGGGAAGCGAACCACTTACGGATGCGATACTATCTCAGCTAGAAGATTTATAGATACTTATGGCATAAATAATAAATAAATGCGCGTATTTACTCTAAAATTATAAATTTGTTAATGTTGAAAAAATGTTACGTAATAGGGAATCGTTTTAAATGTCAAGTTGTTTTTCCATAAAGACAATTTATTCACATGGTGATGGATTAAGACCAGCAGTGTGGTGTAAGGTTTAAATGGACATGCTGAGATGCAGGAGACTGCGGTTCGATGCTTGGTCTTGTCGACTACACTGTTGTGATCTCAAGCCCAATATCGATCCAGGGGCTATCGAGAAAGCAACGGGAAATCACTTCATTAAAATTCCCTGGTATATCATTGCTCGCTAGCACAACTGCAGTGATCGCCGACGTTTGGGGGCCGAGCATGGCACATAGAAGAAGAAAAAGGTGATGACACACTTGGACACACTTGACTGTGTTGTTATTTCTGCTTCTAAACTCAAAATATTATGTGGACCTTTAAATTTAGTTCTGGTCAGCTCGGTGTATTTGAAACAACAAATTTTTTTTTAACTTAAATTTGGCTCGTCAGATTGTCTATTATATTCTTGATTTTATTCAAATATCCAATGTTTATTTGCTACTTGGGTTTTTTTTCATAACCGAAAAATGTATTTTCACTTTAAGACCTAAATCCTCAGATTATCTCTAAAGACCCAAATCAGCAGCTTGGCACGATTCTCCGAAAGGACGGCTTCTTCACGGAAAGCTTCGAGGAGACTGCCGAAATACTGCTAAAAACACACTTTCCCGATAGTAGAACTGTTTTGGATTACGTATGGACTGAGCATGTAGTTCGGACACCGACCGAGACGGATTCGGAAATTGCAAACCAGTTTGTAAACCCAATTAAAACGGCGTAGGTCATTAGATCCTTCAACCCTTAAAAATCGCTGGGACTTGATGGAGTGTATCCGACTCTACTTCAATTGGGCCTGGATAGCACGCTCTGTCACTTGGTGAGGGTGTACAGAGCGTGCATTCCGCATGGCTATACACCTAAGAAGTGGCGAAAGATCAAAGTTATATTTATACCCAAGCCAAGTCGCAGTGATTACTTTCTGGCTAAATTCTTCAGGCCAATGTCTTACCACCTTGTTCTTGAAGACACAATGGGAAGATTGTGCGACAGAGAAATTCGTGATGAACATGCATACATTTCGGGAAGATCTACCGAATCTGTACTTCATAAATGTGTAGGATGTATCGAGAAATCGTTACAGTTTTGGGAATCCACGCTAGGAACGTTTATAGATATTGAAAAAGCATTTGACAAGGCCACTTTCGAAAGCATGTGTATCTCTACGGAATCACAATGTGCCTGGCACTGTCGTAAGATGGATTAGTTCTATGCTGGACAGCATCAGGGCAGTTGTGATTGGAGTGGGTGATACAGACATCAAGAGTGTTGTCACTAAAAGCTGTCCGCAGGGAGGTGTACTCTCTCTACTCTTGTGCGACTTTGTGGTGAATAGCCTTCTACGACACTTCAATGAGAAAGGTTATTATACCATAGGTTACGCAGATGATATAATCATACTGCTTATTGGAAAATTTGAGAATGTTCTATGTTAGTTGATGCAGGATGCTCTCAGAATTGTTAAAGAAGCTTGTTCTGTTCACAAAAAAAAGCTAATGCACATGAAAATGCCTAGTTTAAAATGAACCCTCTTAAAATAGCATCTAAAGTCAAGTATCTGGGAATAATACTCGACTAAGGGCTAAATTGAGACAAACATGTTAGTTTTAAAACTGGCGGTGTCGCAGGGCGATGGGAAGATCCTGGGGTTTTTCCCCAAGGATTGCCCACTGGTTATATACTGCCGTGATAAGGCCTATACTATGCTATGGTGCACTAGTTTGGTAGCCCAAAACTAAACTGGTAACGTCAGCGTCCTCCCTTCATCGGCTGTAGAGAGCTGTCTGCTTGGCCATAACGGGAGTGATGAATCCGCTGGATCTCTTCCTCCGCTGGATCTCCATGTGGGAAAACAAGCGGTGAGGGCTACTCTCTTGCTTTTTGAACTTATAAGCAGGGAACCGATGAGCATATGAGGATTCTGGAAAGTTGCTTGAAAAAGCTGCCTCTTCTGGGTCTCGGTGCTGACAGGATACCTCATTAATATGTGTTTGATAGGGGGATTTAAAATTCTGCTGAATACGACATGAACCGACGGGTCTGACATATGTCTGTACACGGATGGTTCCAAAAATATTACAGGCTTAGGAGCGGGGATTTTCTCTTCTGAAATATGAAGCTTTACATTAATCAAAGATATCACTGGAAAGGTATGCCTCTGTTCTCCAAACGGAACTCATGGGTATACTTCACTGCGCAGAAATAGTCCAGGAAATGAATATCCGAGAAAAAAAATTAAGATACTCGTGGACAGCAGAGCTGCTCTTGTGGCACTTAACCGATATAAGATCATCTTGGGCTTGGAGTTTAAATGCATTCGGGAGCTGGACGCAGAATCTATATACAACGTCTTAACTCTTAGCTGGGTGAAAGAGCACGAAGGAAATGAGAGTAACGAAAGGGCTGATGAATTGGCGAGACAAAATATTACCTGCAACTGTCCCGGGACAACCTACGAACTATCAATAGTTTTCTGATGAGCACCGCAAGCTAAATAAACACCTACACAAAATGGGACTGGTTAAAATCCCGATTTGCTGTGGGTGCAATGAAGCAGACGAAACGATGGAGCATGTGCTTTGCAGATGCCCATCGTTTTGCGCCGAAGAGAAGATCTATGTTAGTGAACTTCTGGCCCGACATGGCCAGCAACATTGCCTTCTAAAATACTTGAGTTTGTCCTGAGTTTGGGATGGCTTCAGGAATAAGAGGAACGATGGGCCGCTGCTGTAATAGGAGGTAGCATAATGGGTCCGATTTATGACTTGAGTGCACGCAAACCTTGATTTGCCCTCCGCAACCAATCCAGAATCCAGATGCTCTAAATCTTCTTGAGTTTTTCCTGAAATTTTGCAATTTTCTAACATTTCCTTGTACTTATACAACTGACTACTGTTCAGGAGAACATAAATCAACAACTTTTTCTTCTTCTTTGTCAGCCGTTATTCGTCCACTCCTGAACATAAGCATCTCCTTTTCTCCCTTCAATTAAGGGTTTTTAAAACGCCGCGCTTGCCGAGCGTGTTGACGAGTTTATAGCCCAAAGATCAAACTTGGACTTTAGATCACAACAGTGCAGTCGGCGCGATCAAGCAGCGAACTACGGTCTCCCGCTCCGTAGCATGTCGACTTAAGCCTTATACCACACTGTTGGTTAAATAAACAACATTATTCTAGATTTTCTCGAATTTCTTCATATCTTCCTTCACTTGTACATCGGAATTCATCGACTAATTCAGCCTTGCTTGGTTTCTAAGCGCCCTTGGATTAATAGTGCTCCTGGGTTAAAGTTCAATTGGCCTAATGAATAAAAAGGGCCCAACCCTCTTTGAATTTACTATTTAAATTTTATTTCGCTCAATTTACGCTGTTTTAGTAAAGTGCCAATTTTTCTTTATATCTGCAATCAGGTTCTTTGTTCTTTAATATTTTTCTGGGATATCATCTATTATATTAAAAATGCTCGTTTGTAACGTACACATACTAGTTATGCTTAAATTACATTTACAATTATTTATGGAAAACATTAAATTACATTTAAATGTAATTAAAAAATTACTTTCAACTAATAAAAATATTTCGTGCACTGCTTAAATTTAACTAATTTGTACTTTTCGACCACTTTTTTGTCATATAAATATTTTTTGCAATAGCGGGGGTAAAGTACTCACTTTAGACCCCTATTTGCGGGTCTAAAGTGGTCATTTGTTGCCCAAGACAACAAAAAGGTGATGAAGCGGGCAACAAAGTAACTTTGTTAGTCGTTGGTCCTAGGCACTACAAAATGCGCAAACTTGTTACGCATTGTTACTATCCACCACGCAGTTTATGAAAAAAAAAATTTTAATCGAAATTTCGTAATTTATTGTCTAAGTGAGTACATTGCCTCCCGCAATCGCAAAACACAGTATACATTATGCACCTCGGGTTCAAAGTGAATTTTTGACCTTGAGGTATCGTTCGCTCTCAATTGCGTCTCGTGCAAACAAACCTTTACCCTCAGATAAAAAAAAAATCACTTTAACCCATCGATGCATAATGTACTATTATTTTACAGGAAGACATTATCAGACAATTTTGACGTGATAACGTCTTATAAATTGATATACCGGCTGCACGCTCGAAAAATTATCACGTTCCCCAAGCAAGAGCGCGGAACAACAGCTTTGCATCATACATAATCATTTGAATTATAAAATGCCATTAAAAAAACTTGTCTGGTATGAGATTCGATCTCGCGATCACCAAATGATGCAATTATGTTTCATGCACATAACGCACTAGCCTATTGAGGGTTAATGTAATAACATAGTTTTAATTCGTATTATCTGTTACATAAACATAATTCAATTCAATTTTTAAATTAACACTTGGTTTACGGACAATAATTTTACGTGATTTTACGCCATAAGAAAACATAATTCAATTTAATTCATAAAAGTATGCAATTTTTCATCAATGTTTTCTTATGACGTTATCACGTAAAATTATCGTCCGTAAACCGACTATTTTTTATAGACAACCCGAGTGCCACGTGTATTTTGTTTAAAAATTTTTTTCTCTTGTCATATAATAGAGTTCCCATACAAAAATTTAAAATGTACATATAACTGGGAGATCCATATAACTAAGAGTTAATATAAGCGAGACTCTACTGTATATAAATTATTAACTTGTGAAATATTTTAAATTAAAAAGTTTTAATTAGAACAAGTTAATTAAACATCAATAACATTTAATATTTTTATTGAGCTTTCATCAGAATTTATTTATGTAATATTTTCATTAACTTAATTAACTTGTTCAATTAAAAAATCTTTAATTTAAAATAAATTTGAATTATTGTACAATTTGTACCAAATATTTTCCAAAAATAAAAAAATATGAAATATGTAAAAAATAAATGTCTTTAATTAAGAAAATAACGCAAAAAATGCAAACAAAAAGTTAAAAATATAAAAAAATATTTATTGATTTTATATTACACACTATTGTATAAAAACCCTATATTTAGTCTACCATACCAATCTCTCTATCCAGGATACGTATTCTGATACTCTTGTGTATACCGCAGGGGTATTTACTATTCCACATGCTTTTCCAAAAGATGTAATACCCACAACATAAAATAGGCAAGAATTTTCTTTCTTGGTTGTTAACAATGGACCACCAGAATCCCCCTAGAAAACATCCTACCTATACTATTTTTACTTTTTCAAAAGGCAAAAGTTTGGCAGTCAAAATATTAAGATAATTTTTTAGGTTTCATACTGAAAATATTTAAAAGGTATCAACCTGACATGTGTCCTTGCCGCCTCTTAAATCGCCTGCGCATAACATAGTTGGTTGCAGACCATTTGGCAATTTTTTCAAATCAGATTTGTAACTTTTTGAACACTGGTTATTGCTGTATACAAAAAGAGATACCTTCAATAATTTTTGGCTTGCTGCTCCACCTAAAATAATAAAAATTAATTTATCAGAAATAATAAAATATTATACAATCTTTAAAATTATTTGTTTTTAAACAAAGTGAAATTATTATAGTAATATTAATAAAAACAATATAATATTACATATTTTTGTTCTTTCAGTGATGCCTTTAAATTTTACCAATTTTTGCAGATATTGGATAGAACTTCAGTGATATTTTTTATGTGTAACATCTTTCCGCTCGCTTATGGGGTTAATTTCGTGAAATGGGACGGAAGTGTGTAATGTTATGGAAAATTGGGACTTTGCGGGTTTTAAATTTAAATATTGCGCGCGCGGGTTTAGTAAGTTGAAGAGATTATCGGTAGAGGTCGCTAGTAGGGAGCAGCAGTTGGTAACGATGGGGAAAAATAAAACGAGCATAAACGGGAGTATAAAAGGGAGCAGAGAGAGATGTAAAGAGTCAGTTCCAATAATGCAAGCGAGGAAGAACAAGTCAAGGAGTAATGGTTAGGTAACGAAGCAACTTATTATAGTAGAAAATATTGTGTATCATATAGTGAATTTAGTAAATTGTAAATAATTGGAAAGCGTGTTGTTATTTATTCTCAGTATTTAAACGCATAAATAAGCTTGACCGCCACTGTGCTAACATCGCGGAATAACAGGTTATGGGCCCAGCGAATAAATACTGCAGATAAAAACAAATTGATCGTAGAAGCGTGTGAAATACGAAATAGAAAGTTACGATGGACGACAAAGTGGAAAAATTGAACAACGTGAATTATAGGCAATGGTCGATGCGAATGCGTGGCATACTAGGACTGAAAGATTGTTTGGACGCCATCGGATTCACCACAAGCACACTAACTCCAGAGCAAAAGAAAATTGACGAAAAATGCAAGTCGATAATTTATCTCTCCGTTGACGATGATAATCTAGATAGTATCGAAGAGTGCGAAACAGCCAACGAAATATGGAATAAGTTAAAGGAAATTCATACAAAATTTGATAGCTACCACGCGGTACTGATGTTAAAGGAGTTCATAAATTTAGAGAAAGGTACCAACGAGAAGATACTGGAGTACGTGAACCGGAGAAATAATTTATACAAGAAAGTGAAAAGTGCTGGTTTCAATTTCGAAAACAAAGTATTGATGGGACTAATGCTAATAGGGTTACCAAAGGAATACGAATATTTAACAAGAACCGTTAAGATCGACGACGACGCTTTAACCCCAGCCAGTTTAAAAATGAGATTAGCAGAAGAAGAAAGACGAATAGAGGAAAGCGAAAGTGGAAAAAACGAAGAAGAATACAGAGCGATGAACACAAGAAATAATGTTATTGCGAGGAACGACAACCGTCACACGGATAGTGTAAGAAACGTAAAGTGTTTTAGGTGCAACAGATTTGGACATATTGGAAGGGACTGCCAAACAAGTAGGGATGCAAACAACCGATACTACAACAACCAGACCTTATACGTCATAAAAAGCAATTTGGGACACGCCAACGACATGGATAACGACAAAACGGTATGGTTGATAGACAGCGGATCTACCGATCACATGACTGGCGATCGAGAAAAATTTACAACGTTTCACGAGAAGTCAAACGAAATTATTAGCGCAGGGGGGACCATATTGAAGTCCATTGGTTATGGAGACGTAAGGGCAAAATGGCACGACATAAACGGCGGAGCAACAATTACATTGAAGGACGTCCTATGTGTACCAGGACTTAACGCAAACTTGTTGTCAACAGCGAAAATGTGCGATAAGGGAATCGTGGTATCTTTCAAACAAAGAAGTTGCACGATTTTCGAACGATAATAAAGAGCTGCTACTCAGAGCTAGACGGGAGGGAAATTTGTATACAATAAAGGAGGAACGCATCATAAAAACAAGTTCGTATCATGTCACTAAAAGCAGCGAAGAACTATGGCACCAACGTTTAGGTCATGCCAACGAAAGATACGTACAACGGCTGTTAAAGGATTGTGGAAAAGTGGTTGAGAAAGTTGAAGACGAATACAGAAAAAAATGTGACACATGTGAAACGTCGAAGATAAAGCAGAAGAGTTACCCGAAGAAAACCGAAAATCGAAGAAAGGAAATCTTAGAGCTAGTACACACAGATGTGATGGGACCGATAACTCCTACTTCAAAGGGCGGAAACAAGTACGTAATAACCTTCACGGACGATTACTCACGCTACACCGAAGTATTCATAATGAAGACGAAAGACGAAGCTTTACAAAAATTCGACGAATATAGAAGAACAGTGGAAAGAAGGTTCGACAAGAGAATAAAAGCCATAAGAAGTGACAACGGGGGAGAGTATACCAGCAACAAGTTCAACGATTATTTAACGAAGTTGGGGATAACCAGAGAGCTTACCACACCAAGATCGCCACAACAGAACGGAGTAGCAGAACGGCTAAATCAAACCATCATGAACATCGTGCGGTGTGAAATGGAAGAATCCAACATGTACAGCGACATGTGGGCGGAAGCCACCCTAGCAGCTTGTTATTTAAAAAACAGAATACCGACAAGTGCAAATGACGGAAAAACACCGTATGAGTTATGGAACGACCGAATACCAAAAATTGACCATCTTCGAGTATTTGGATGTCGAGCGTGGTGTAAAAACAAAAGGCTTGATTACAAAGAAGAACCAAAAGGAAAAAGATACATTTTCATAGGATATGATACAAGGACAAAAGGATATAAATTATGGGACGAAGAAAGAAATATGGTAATTATAGACAGAAACGTGATTTTTGACGAAAACGTATTCCCATTAAAAACGTCAAGTGGGAACCCACCAACGAACAAGAAACAAAAATTCAACTGGGGAGAGCTATTCGTCGAAGACAATATCGAACTCACGAAAGTACCAGAGGCTGACGAAGTCGAATCAGAAATTAACGAAAAAGAATGCGAGCAGGGAGCAGAAACCTCCGAAAACGAAGAACCACGATCAGAAACCGATGCAGAAGGTTCACTAAATACAGAACGAAGACAAACGAGAAGTGGAAGAGAAGTGAAACAACCAAGTTGGACAAGAGACTACGACATGAAATTAAACTTGGTACGCGGGATGGAACGTGAAACTGAACAGCGGTTGATCGATGTAAAAAATGCTAAACGTATCGACAAACAAATTAATCTAAGAGTTAGTGAAGAATTAGGAAAACACCGGGATGAAATTGTAAACGTTGTCAGAAGGGTAGAAAAAGCGATCTCACAAATGGAAAGAGAATTAATGCAGAAAATGGAAAGAAAGATACAAAAGGAACTTGAAGAAAAACTGAGGGATTGCGTTCAAGAAGGAAAGATTAAGTTGGAATACATTCGAAGCGAGGACAACATTGCAGATCAACTAACAAAGATAGTCTCGAAGTTAACGGCACAACAACATCAAATGAAGATGGGGATCGGGAAATCATCCAGGGGGGATAATGAGAGAAATTTCCCATATCAGGGAAGGAATCAGGAATAGATTCAGGGGGGATGTTATGGAAAATTGGGACTTTGCGGGTTTTAAATTTAAATATTGCGCGCGCGGGTTTAGTAAGTTGAAGAGATTATCGGTAGAGGTCGCTAGTAGGGAGCAGCAGTTGGTAACGATGGGGAAAAATAAAACGAGCATAAACGGGAGTATAAAAGGGAGCAGAGAGAGATGTAAAGAGTCAGTTCCAATAATGCAAGCGAGGAAGAACAAGTCAAGGAGTAATGGTTAGGTAACGAAGCAACTTATTATAGTAGAAAATATTGTGTATCATATAGTGAATTTAGTAAATTGTAAATAATTGGAAAGCGTGTTGTTATTTATTCTCAGTATTTAAACGCATAAATAAGCTTGACCGCCACTGTGCTAACATCGCGGAATAACATGTAACAGGAAGCCAGAAAAGCGCGCGTTATGTAATTTGACTAATGAGCGCGAAAATTAGACATCATTTGTGTTATAAAATGCCATTAAAAAAACTTTGTCAGGCGTGAGATTCGAACTTGCGATCACCAAATAATGTAATTTTGTTTCAAGCACATAATGTACTTCGCTATGAGGTTTAATCAAATAAAATTGTTTTAATTCATATTATCTGTTACAGATTGGGGTTGTCGTTCCACCTACTTTGCGATTTTTAAATAATTTATAATTATTAATTATTTCAAATAATAATGTTGCTTACTACCAAGGTGAGATATTAGATGTTACACATCGTATACGAGTACTGTAAGGTTTGTTTTTTTTCATTCCTTCTCAAATCGTAGGATTCTATTTTTTAATCATAATCACAAAGATAAATAAAATTGCTTTACTTTGTTCTTTTTAATAAAAAGAAAATCATAAAAAATCGAATATCTACGATCATAGGGAGCTGAGAAATCGGTTTTAGTTTTTTACAAAATTTTTTCAAAAGCATCCAAAAAGAGACTTTTAAAAGCTTCAATTTTTTCAGACATTTTTAACTCTAAATCAGTGATTTTCAACCTGTGGGTCACGGCCCCCTTGGTAAATTATAAATTTATATAAATTATAAAGTCATTTATAAATGACTTTTTTAAAAGTCATCGTCGGCAATAATGAGGGTCACCAGAATTTTTTTACTTGTAAAGAGGTCGCGTATTGAAAGAGGTTGAAAAATACTGTTCTAAAAGAAGATAAACTTCTACGAGAGCCCTGGAAACCTCCCAACATACCAACAGAAAGAAAAATCGCCAAAATTAAAGAGCATCGTGCAAATGATTTGAATATTTTTCACAAAATCTGTCTACGATTGGCCGATAAAAAAAAAGAAAATTATTTAAATTGAGAGAGTAAAAAACATTTTTAGAGTAGCTGTAGAGCCTAAAATATTATTTCACTTTGTTAAAAGGCATCTAACGTACTAAAACCGGTTCTACCCAATCCCGTAGCTATAGTTTTGTTCTGGTCTATCCTAGATTTCGTCCAAAGGCATGCCGGTCTTACGTAGTCACTAAATGTCACTTTAGGAGCCACTCGTAGCAACGCAATGTCGTTATACGTCCTCGGAGGGTGGTATCCTTCATGTTGGATTATTTGTACAATATTATATTCGTAATATTGAATTTCTCTAGGATTTTTTTCAAGATCCAAATCACCAAGACGTATTTTTACAGGTTCACCACTAAAATCTTTAATTAATCAGCATTTATAATTATTTTTCTAGAACATTATTTACTTACGCTTCACTGCTATAACAGCAATGAGCAGCAGTAAGAACGAAATATTCACTAATCAATGTTCCTCCACATTTCCATTCTATCCCTTCATCCCCATTATAACCGATAGCTGCCTTTAAATAAATATTTTAAAACAAAAACCTTGTTTAAAAATTAGCTTACCATAAACGGAAACTCTCCAGCTTCAGCAACGGTTCCTCCTGTGATGAGTGGAATTCCATCGTTAGTACAATTTGCAACATTGATTGAAGTTATGTGATTAATTGGATCTGTTATTAAGGGTGCTGCCTGAATCGTTAAAGTTAGCGGCTTGCTGTATTCCAAACATTCTAAAAATTAACAGTTTTATAACTTCACATTAAAAAATTTAAATGCGTTAATACTTCGTTCACTTATGCGAACTCCTTGTGAATTAGAATTTTCATTTTCGAATGTTAATCCTGGCTCAAGGAATAATAGCGAATTTTCATTTGGCTCTATATTATTGTTTACTACAAACATAATTAATCATAACATTAAATTTAAAAAATAGATGATATTTTACCTGGACAACAAAATATCGGCACTGTTCTCATATATAAACCGCACAGTTGAGAATCTATTCCATTACTAGCTTGTTCATGCACAAATGGACAGTTCTTTGCCAGCTTACATATTCCTGGACCTCCAGTGTTCCTTATAGTACAGGCTTCACCAATTTCTTGTTATACAAATTTAAATTTAGATTAATAATAGTTTTACAGTTTTAAAGAATTAAATGCATTAGTTCGTAAAATTAATCAATTATGTGCTTAAAAAACAAAATTATTGAAAAAAATTAAACAGATACATTTAAGTTATTTAGAAGGGAAATATTAGGATAAAAACTCTCATAAAGTGGTGAGCAGTCACGACAATCGGCAGTGAAGAGTCG
This sequence comes from Cantharis rustica, assembly GCA_911387805.1. Taxonomy (NCBI): domain Eukaryota; kingdom Metazoa; phylum Arthropoda; class Insecta; order Coleoptera; family Cantharidae; genus Cantharis; species Cantharis rustica. The sequence goes on from OU426883.1 coordinate 17,444,156, forward strand.
CCGAGTACAATCAAATTTTCAGTTTGACAAAATTAAAAATTTTAATTTATTTTTTAAATTTGATATTTTGAAAGATTTTTTTTTTTATAGAACCCCAGGAATTTCTTATATCATTGCAGTTCTTCTTGATGCGCATATCCAGCTTCCTTTTGGTCTGCTGATCATAATGAACTGGAAAATCTCGATAAGGAATTTAGCAAACCAAATTACAATTTGAAAAATGACCGTGAAAACTTTTTAATATAATTTAAATCAAGTTGAACGTTGGGGCAGTATTAAATATATAAAGCATGAAACATTTTTATTATTTTATTAATTTTATAATTGAAAGTTTTCATAATTTAGTTTGATTGTTCAGTAGAATATGACTTCAAATGATCGTGAAAATTTAAATTTACTTGAAAATATAGTTATCAGAAAAGGTTAACGGTTAAAGATTATTTCAAAAACTGTAATCTTGAAATATTTAAATTATAAAATTTCAATGCAATTTGCTTATTTGATAAATAAATATAAAATGTGTGAAATTTCCCACAATAAAATGTAAAATAAAAAAAATCTACTAGAAGAACAATAGAATGCTTCTTTGCATTCATTAATTTAATAACTTTACTTATTAAGAACAAAATTTACCAAGCACTGACCAGAATAAATTGAGGGTTCTGGTGATTTACAAAAGAATTTTTGTAAAATTTATAATTTAAATAAATAAGAAGCTAGTAAAAGAGTATCTACTTTACGCACTCGCATCACAATATGCTATTTAATCAATATAATTTATAAATTAAATAAGAACTAAATCGGTTTAATAAATTTATAATAAAATATGTAGAAACAATTAATTTTTGAAATCAAATATATTTAGACAATTAACTAATTTTTTTTTTTTTTTATAAAACATATACGTCAATAAAAGTTATTAATATTTTTTGTATCTGACACTTCATAGTCAACCGTTAATGGCACACTTTTGATGAAAATAATGAAAAAATATAATTTTAAATATAGGTTAAGTATTCAAAAACGAAAATATATAATTTTGCGAACTATTACATTAAATAATTGGGACTTAACCTAAATACTGTTATTATTTTGCTAATGATAACCAAAACCTTGAACCTTTGTTTTAGTTTAAATAATAACAAAATAATAGTAAATAATTTTTAAAATTCGTACCTTCTGTGTAAACACAATTTAAAAACAGTACTAAAAAACTAAGCACAGCACTAAAAAACATTATAATGTCTTGAAAGACACGAGATAAAATTTAAATTAATTTGATGTCTTCATTCATGCGGCCGAATGAAATTTGTATTGGAAGATCAAAAGTTGGGTTTACCCGATTCTGAGACGTCGCATTAAATACTAAAACTTCAAAAGTTGTTTTACTGGTTTATTATTCTACTAAAAATATTTACAAAAGCTTATCAATCATTTTGACGAATTTAAAATCGAAAGAAATCATTCACCTAGGGTTACAACAATTAATGACTTGGAAATTATTATCATGCCGATACTTCGAATTTTCCTTACTTTTCTATTCGAAGTCCAAAAAAAATCACCGATCAAGCATAGATTAATAACTTTCTGATTAATCTTACAAATTGTGGTAAAATTTAATTATTACAAAAATATGGGTTTTTAGTTTTACATTTAAATTGAAGAAGCTGACAAATTACCATTTGTAATTCATGTTATTTCCTAGTAAAAAATATAATGTTTGTCGATTGGTAATTCTTTCTTCTAATTTTTTTAATTTTTCCACGTCATATTTTTCTCCTTTTATTAAAATTTTACATATTTTCTTCTGATCACTGCCTTTCAATCTCATATACCTATATACTCAATTTTTTTTATTTTTTTTATTTAGTATTGTTAATGAAATTTTTTTTCTTTATTTTTGTCCTTCGCATTTATTCTTACCGGTTTTTATCACTCTACTTGCACTTTTCCTATTTATGTCTATTACCTAGTTTTAATAAATTACATTCTGAGGTGGAAGCTGTTTAGGTCAACAGTTTAGCTGTAATAAAACTTGACACCAAGGTACGTATGTATACTATTTTATTCTCAATCGGGTAGTAAAAAACAGTTAACCAATAAATAATAATTTATTAAGCTCTATTCTTATTGTATTTTTTACTAATTAGACAACAACAAATTGTGTTTATTTAAAATCACATCATCGACCATCTTTTCACTCTTGAAACTATCCTAAACTAGAAAATAATTTAAAAAAATGAATTTTTTAAGTAATTTGTGGTATTTAGTAGTATGTGATGTTAAAATAATTAAACCTAACAAATGTTAAAATAATAAATTTTAACTGTTAAGTAAAGAATACATACTACACAGAAACATAATATTTAAAAAACACTAAAATGACAATAATTCACATTTAATAAGGTTGAACTTAGAATATTTGAATAAACAAGAAATTGAATTCTGAAAAAATTACGCTATAGAAATGATAAAAATTACTTTAAAATTAAAAACTCTGTAATACGATATATACCAGGTGTGTAAGTATGAAACCGGAATTTTTGTACAGAAAATACACGTTTATTGTAATGATATGATACAAAGTAACTTATTCAAAGTATTGTCCGTCGCTATCTATACATTTTTCCCATCTTTCTGGCAATTTGTGGATTCCGCGCCAAAAGAACTGTTGCTCTTTTGAGGCAAACCAATCATCGAGCCATTTTTGTACATCTTCGTAAGAAGTAAAGCGTTGCTCAGCAAGTGCGTGTCCAATCGATGCAAACAAGTAGTAATCGGATGAGGCAAGGTCCGGTGAGTAAGGCGCATGCTGAAGAATCTCCCAAGGGAACGACTCGATCGTTTCCTGGACCTGTTTTGCTTTGTGTGCTGGTGCATTGTCATGCAGCAAAATCACCTTGTGTTGTCTTTGTTGGTATTCTGGTCGTTTTTCACGCAAAACTCGATCCAAATCGGTCATTTGTTGTCGGTAGCGTTGAGTATTGACAGTTTCCCCAGGTTTCAGCAGCTCGTAGTAGATTACGCCCTTCTGATCCCACCAAACACACAGCATTGTCTTTCGTCCGTAGCGGTTTGGTCTTGCCGTCGATGTTGATGGTTCACCCGGAGTAACCCATGACTTTTTGCGCTTAGGATTCTCGAAATATATCCACTTTTCATCGCCAGTCACAATTCGATGTAAGAATGACTTTCTTTTGAACCTGGCGAGCAGCATTTCGCATGATGTTTTGCGGTTTTCCTGCTGTCTTTCGTTGAGTTCATGTGGAACTCATTTCCCCACCTTTTGTATCTTTCCCATGGCTTTTAACCGAAAGGAGATGGCTTCTCGGGTCACCTTTAACTGATCCGCCAGTTGTTGTTGTGTTTGAGCGTCGTCTTCGTCCAACAAGGCTTGCAGGTCAGTGTCTTCAAACTTTTTTGGTGGTTTTCCACGTTCTTCGTTCCTCACGTCAAAATCGCCACTTTTGAACCGTTTGAACCACTCGAAACACTGTGTTTTACCGAGAGCATGCTCACCGAACGCCTCCACAAGCATTCGATGCGATTCGGCTGCGGTTTTCTTCAGATGAAAACAGAAAAGTAGTGCTGTCCGCAAATCGTAATTTGTTGGCACAAAACTCGACATGTTTATCTCTAATAAACTAATGCTACTGAATGAAACTCGTGTTATTGTGAGTTGGAAATCTTTGTCGGATATCAAAACAATAACAAGACACTGCTGACGTGATGTGTCGGTAACTGCATCGACATCTAGCACCACCTATAGGCAAATTCCGGTTTCATACTTACACACCTGGTATGGTAAAGGCCTTCATTTCACAATTATTTTTGATCATCAGTCGTATGTAACAGTAAAAATAACAAAAAGTGAGAGAAAATATACAAAACAAAATTGAAAAAATCCAAAATTAAAAATTTAAAAAATCAAGAAATTTACTAAACTTTAAAATATATGTTGTGCTTACCAAATAACCAAACTAAACGACGTCATGTGTCTAAATGAAAATTGTTTACATTTCATTTAGACAATGAAGGCCTTTTTATTTTTAAAGTATTTTTTATCATTTCTATACCGTAATTTTTTCAGAATTCAATTTCTTGTTTATTTAAATATTGTAAGTTCAACCCTGCTAAATGTGAATTATTGTCATTTTAGTGTTTTTTAAATATTATGTTTTTGTGTAGTACTATGTATTCTTTACTTAACAGTTAAAATTTATTATTTTAACATTTGTTAGGTTTGATTATTTTATCCCAAACTACGTCAATCATTCACAATAGTTCAGAACACCCTATTGCTCATAAAAAATTTCTTATATTTCCGCCTAGCTACATTTTTCACATCCGCTTATAATAATTTCTCACTATTAATAAGTTTTTTCAACCCAATATTTATTACCAGTTTTATGCAAAGTCATGCGAAAAGCATCAAAACTGAACGATTGAAAAATAAACTGGAAAAGTCTTCAGTTGGGAATTTACTTTGTTTATATTTTTTTCTTCTCAGTTTTTTCAACCTCGAAAACGTTTTATTTGTATTCTCATTACTGTATTTTTCCACAATTTTCACAAATTTTCATAGTAAACTAAGTTTTCTGAGTTTTAAACATATTCTTATTTTCTGTTTTTATTACCCGGGCTGCTCTCCCTACTTCATGAATCAATTTTTATTCGACAAATAACTAAATACTGGTTTACTGAACTTTTAACCTTTATTGTCAGAGGAACTTTTGTTGTGTGACAATGTCATGACTTTATTTGGGTTATTGCTCTTTCTGCAAAAAGGTAAATAATTTCTCTAAGATCTTGAAATTTATGTACAATTTTAGTTTGAGTCCCTAACCTTGATGAAAATACGGTAACCGTAAAATGACAAAAAGTTTATACTTGAACATTAACAAAGCACTTTTGATCTTATGCGTTATCTCCGAGGCCAAAACACTAAATTATGTACGAAAAACTACTTTTTATTCAAAGAAATACCACGCAACAACCTAAGACCCAGCAGTCAGCCATCGGTTCAATAATAATAAACAGATTAGAATTAGCGAAGAGCTCGCCAAACCACAAAAAACTATATTTGCATAACAAAAATTTAAAAAAATTCAATGTTATTGGTAATTATCAAAAATTATATTGTAGAACATTAAATGATAATATTGAGATACCAATAATTACTCATCACTAACAAAATAATAAACAGATTTTTTGGAAAGGTCGCCAAAAATTTACATATTTGTTAACGTACACTTGGTAGTGGATTTTTCTAATTTTTAAGGTTTTTCCATCTAGCCTACGTAAATTAAAAAAAAATTTTTTTTCAATATAAGAAATCTAACCAATTTTGTCAAGTTGGTACATTTGCTTATGAAATACAAAAAAATATAAAATGTGGTGTCGTGGGACACCAGATAGGAAAATTAAAATTAATTTTTAAAATTATTAAATTATATTTTTTTAAATTACGCGTTATAAATAACGCGTTTTTAATTCGCAATACGGAAAGAGTAGCTTATATAGCGTATCACTATTAATTTTAACGATACCCATTGTAGCGTAGAGCAAAGGGCTCCGCCTATACATTTTAGCCGAGGGATCGAATCCCGGTGAAGGCAACTTTTTTTTTAGAGAAAATTGCAAATCTTTCCGAATATGTACTAATGCTGATCAGATGTTCCACTTTTGACCACCAGATGCTGTAATTATCGAACGATATAAAAATCTTACGCATTTTCGTTACGGACGTTTTTTTCCGATTAGGGTACCTCCTTCGCATCCTCCCATAAGGAACTTCGTTCCAAAAATTTGGAATTGCACGTTATTCCATAAAGCAACCATTAAGATGCTTATAACAAATGTTTAAAAATAATTTTAATTATTTTATTATTTCAATTAGCATAAAATTGGAATAAGTATAGAATAGGTAAGGTAGGTATTGCGACTGAAAATCTAGTTTGGAATCAATACAGAAGTATTTTGAAAAAATAATATTTTATTATTATTATTTCACCAGTAATTTATTACTGAAGCTATTAATTTAAATATAAAATATACAAATAAGTATCAAACCAAGATAAATTAAACTTTGTCGTTTGCATAAATGACAAACTGAATTAAATGATAGTTTGATTATATATAGGGTAAGACAATAATACGAATTTCTTCTAAAAGTCTATTCTATTATATTATTCTATTATTCTATTCTATTATATTATATATAAATTCTAAAAGAATTTATACTTAGTATAATACTGGCATTGACTAATAATTTAATATTAAATAAACAAACTAAACAAAATGTTAAAATTATGAATTTTAACTGTTAAGTAAAGAATACATACTTACATAGAAAAATAATATTTAAAAAAACAATAAATAACAAATTAACATTTAACAGGTTTGGACTAAGAATATTTGAATAAACAAGAAATGAATTTAAAAAAAATTACGTTGTAAAAATGATGAAAATTTAAAATATAAAATAAAAACTTAGTAAAACGATTATAAAGGTCCCTATTTCGCAATTATTATTGATCATCAGTCGTATTTAACATGAGAAACCAAAAAATTAAAAAAAAACACTTAAATTGAATGTGACTTACCAAAAATAGAACTAAACAATGTCACGTCTCAATGAATTTTTTAAGGTTAATTGAATACAATAATTCTTATCACGGTACAACCGGATTTGAAGTGGAGGACGCACAGCGTCATCGTGTCACTTCTACAAATTAAATTTAAAAAAGAATTTTCAAATTTTAGAAAAAGAGTTTTCAAATTTTACCACGTTTTTGCACCTAAAGGTGCAAAAAAAAATTTCTTTTCATCATCAACTATTAAAAATAGGGTTATAAGCATTCCCCAATCCTGACTAAGCAACCGTGCGGTCTAATTGATAAAACTCTTTTCAACGGAGAAAAAGGCTGATGATGAAGCAGTGGACTGAAGAGCTGATGAAGAAGAAAGGGAATCTCAAAATTCAGTACCTTAGTTAGAAAATTAGATACTTCCACTGTAAATCTGGAAATCCATACAGAGCACCTTGTAATAGTGTTACCAAGGAAATTGTGAAAACCACAGAAATCGTCAGATCGTTGAAAACGGGAATAGCCGCAGATATATCTAATAGATCGCCCAAAAGAAAACAGTAATTTAGATATTCTTTTGCATATAATATTTTTATGAAAACTTTGTGTGTATTTTAATGTCCATAATTCCATGACTTTTTTTTTTTGATTAATTTTTGAGTAAATCTATTAAATATTTGTTTTTTGCATTTCAACTTCCAAAAGTAATATTAGCAACAAATTTTGGACAGAAACAATAGTTGTTCAAGTCCCGTTCTTCCAATAGAGAGATTGATATTTATTCATATATTCCAGTTTATCTACTTGAGAAAAGATAGCATTTACATTTTTTTATAAGATAACTATGACACATTTCTTAACCAAGTCAAGTATTCTTCAGAGATTATCGTTGTTAGATCTTGCAATAACCATGTAATTTTTATAATTCATTTTGGAAATAATGAAACCTGATTAAAAACACTAAGGTGATTCTGGTTGAGATTGCAAGCCCGTGCTCCTGAACTCATGGGTTGCTTAACATGCCATAAAGTACTGAACATGACATAATAGAAGTCGATAACTACATTGGTTATATAAAGGTGTTAGGAATTACACAGAAGGTAAAGAAATAAAAAAATGTCGGAAAAGTTTTAAAACTATATGATAACTTACATATGGGAACCAGCCACGCTAATTCACAATGTATTCAGATTTTTCATCATTGCTAAGCTTTAGGAATGTTTTAAAAGAGCCACTCCTGAGACAAACCAACACTTTGTTTTATAAAGTTTCTGAAAGACTTTTACCCCTTCTGCTTAATAATTTAAATGACTGAAGAAATCCATCTCTATCTATCCCTATCTCCCAACCTAGTATCCACTGTTCAGGAGGGTTTGGGAAAACCTAAAAAGGGGTTCGCGAAGAGAGTTCTAAATTAATTTAATTATATAATATCAATTATTCGCCTTAGCAAAAATCAACAGGGAAATTCGTAAAAATAAAATTTTGTATTCATAAATTTTGGATTGTTGAGGATCTCTAGCTAATTAAAATTTTTATCTAAGAGTCTGCGGTTACCAAAAGGTTAGAAAACACTAATCTATAGAGTCGTAAATAATTTTCATGTGATTTAATGGAATACTTGCTTGGAATTTCTTCTTCAAAAGGGAAATCAAACATTCTTTAATTTTATAGGTTTATATTACATTTTTACATTATAAAAATTTTGTTGTGAATAAGTATCTAAATTTTACACATTTCGAATTTTTATTTTCGGTCTCTTGAGTATAAGTTTTTAAATGCCTCTTTTCGTATTCCATTGCAGTTCAATTTCTGGAACTTTCTGATAAGTTCTTCCTCTTCCGATTCTTCGGCATCTGCATCAATTGAATTCTGTCTTGGCAACACTTCAAATTTTGAAAATCTTGCCTTGGTTCCCAACACCTTTCTACGTTTCTTGAGTTGCTCTGAATCTAAAAATAAAATAAATAATGGGTTGCTATGCAAAGACATTTGTATGGATTTGAATGAAGTAATTTCCTATTAAGGTGGCAAATTTATGTTATTTGGCTATAAGAACGCAAACGTTCATTGTGGCCAAATAACCTACAAATTTGACTTGTCTATTCCGAAATCTACTTATGCCCAAACCAAAAACTACAAAACTGAATTTAATTTTTGGACCAAAAATACTTAAAAACTTAAGAATAACCTACAAACTGACTCCCAAAAGTGAATTAAAATATTAAATCGTTTTTACCTTTGGCAGATCCAAAATCAAGTGAAGAATATTCGTCACTATCAAGTCCAGCCACGGAAGCTCGCCTTTTCTTGTCGTTCGAAGTCATTTTAGCAAGATTATTAATTAAATTACTCAATCACTATAATACACCGATAAAGTTAAAACTTTTTTCGTAATTGTTTACTTTGTCATAAAAATTTTAATTATAAACAATGCCAAAAATCTGGTAGATGGCTTGTAGAGCACGATAGTCATTTATTTTCAAATTAATTTGGTAACTGGCGGAACTTTCGTGTATTAGTAGACATTTGCAGTAAAATAAGTTCTAATGAACCAATTCTTCAAATCGGCATAATTTACCAAACGGAATAAAAGTGTTCAATCAAGGAAACCATGAACCAATCAAATACCGTGATGCCTCATAAAGCTTCCGACAAAGCCCGAATCCACACGATTTAACCTAACCTAGGTTATAATTTAACCTATACAAATTTAGTTTGACAATTTACAAGTCAATAAACTAATTGCTTAATTTTCTTTGTTCTCTATAAGAATTAATGTTTTTGAAAATAAGTGCTGTTGAATTACGTAACATTTAGTTATTCCTAAGATCATCGGCATTTATCGGCAAAACTCGGTACCGTATGATTCGGTTTCATTGACCGATGCAACGCGAAGTGACTACTTCACAAGGCGCGCGTTTTGAAATCACCAAAGTTATATTGAACAAATGATATCAAGTTGTTCGGAAAATAATCTTACCCATTAAAAAAAAAATCGTTCAAAATGACGTTTTAAAACGTGCCTTAAAATCACATCCTTAACATTTTTAGTATAAATTAAAATATGAAGAATAAAAGACATTTTTGTGAGGTGGTTAGGTTCCTTGTTCCACGAGGAGCTAATTTTATTCCAGCCCAATCCAAAAATCATGAAATGTAGGTCATGGTTTTAAATAATTTTAAGCTTTTAACTTTCGAGAGCTTTCAAATGTATATTTTTTTATATTTATGCTTTATGTTTAAAGTTGTTTGAACATTGTTTAAATGTTTACTACCCATGGTTTTATAATTAATTAGAATCACAAGAAAACTTAGATTGGGACGATCGAAAATATCTCTACTACAGAAAAACAGCTGGTTACTCTCAAATTGGAAGTGGAACAAGCTTTTAAATCACTTAAAGATAAGAAAGCACCGGGGGCAGTCGGCATCACGGAAAAGGCTTGAGGGTTATAGGAACACTAAGAGTGAATATAATGTATCTGCTGTTCACTAAAGTTGTCCTGATGACAACCTGAAAATGGGCACACTAAAGAAATGCACTAACTAAAGAAGGTTGACTCTAATGCTACTGCTGATAATATATGGAAGACCGAAGCTCTTTTTAATACCACAAATAGCTGAAAAGCAGGCAGGTTTCGTCCCGGGGAAGGGCACCACAGAGCAAATACTGAATGTTAGGCAATTAATTGAAAAGGTTAAAAACTTTAATGTGCTCATGGTCCTGTGCTTCGTGGATTACGCAAAAGCTTTTGAGAAAGTAAAGTGGAGAATACTGTACCAAATACTACAAAAAATGGGTATACATATATCCTGTACTCTGAAAAAAAAATGGATGGCAGGGACTCTTTAGAGAAGGCCTAGGAATTCCTTCCTTCCCACACGGTTGAAAATCGAAATTCCCAACCTTTTATTTCGTGAGGATACCCGAGGTGGAAAATCTAGTTTTTTTTTGCGGAAGCCAGGGATGAATCCGGCGTAACTGCAACAAGTTGCACTCTCGCTTGTAACGAAAAAAAAACGTACATGCTACAGGGAGCGAACTCAGACTGGATGTTCGAAACAACCGACGCTCGAAGCACTCACTCAACAACTCTTCATAAAGACTTCCAATATTTGGAATATTCAAAACGGTGCTTGAGCTCAAAAAATCAAAAAATATTCAAAGCGAGCGTCTGCTATATTGACAAACGCAGCTGACGATTATCAAAAAAATATTATCGGTGTTGTACAACTTTGCAGATGAAAGAAACGAAAAGAAAGTAATAAGGTAAAAAAACTTATCTTATTGCTGCTGTTGAGTGGTCGCTATCGCTTGATCTTTCAGGTGTACAAGAAATCCAACGACGAAAAAAATCAAAAGAACACAATTTCCTTGAAATTGGCGCAAATCAGCAAGAAGGGGCGGAGCGGTGGTAACTCCAGTAATTCTCACTACACAAAAAATCACCGGTAACTACCCAAAATCAAAGGTAAAAACCAACTTTTTCGTCCACCAAATCTGGCTCTCGTTCTCTAATCCCCCGGACCTTTCTTTTATCTCCCGTCATGCACCTAAAATCGTCTTGGCACGAAATAAATATCCTATCATTAAAAATGCAAATACGAGGTGTAGCCAAAAGAATCTAACAAAATTCAAAATTTTGTTACAATCTCGTGACACCGATAAAATGATAAAACGAAAAACATACTCTGATACATTCCAACTACAGGGGTACATTTTGTCTCCGATATTATTCAATATATACAGCAAGCACATCACGAGGAAAGTCTTCGACAAATGGAAAGATGGGATATCAATAGGAGGAAAGTAAATTGCTAACCTAAAATATGCTGACGACACCCTGATGGTAACCGAACAACAGCCGGTAACCGATAACAAAAAGGGAGATGGTGGAGCCGAGGTGAGACGTAGACTGACTTTAAGAAATAATCGATAGATAAGTGGTTTAGGTAGTGTAACTCGATATTAATCATATCAAATTTTTTAGCATAAACAAAAAAATGCACAAAACACTTTTTCGAAACTAAAATGTTTAAGTTATCACAATATATAAATACACCGTATGTATATCATAGCAAACGTTTTCACCATACTATAGCATCATCAGGCGATCAACTAGAAAGAGAAACGAGAAAATTTCGTATTTATCGACAAATTTTTTTTTTAGACACCTTTAGACATCTGCCTTAAACAAAACTATTTTAAATTTAATGAAAAATTTTATCTTCAAAAGGATGGTTTACCTATGGGAAACCTTTTATCTTGTTTACTAGCTGATATTTTTATGGATCATCTCAAAACCAAAATTCTTTGCACAGAATTCAAAAAACATATAATTTATTGGTATAGATGGGTTGACGATATTATTGTTTGTTTCAATGGTTCCCTCAGACAATTAGATCAACTTTTTAACTTTATTAACAAAGAACATAATAATATTAAATTTACTAAAGAAATAGTTGTAAGCAATAGAATCAATTACTTAGATCTCACAATAATTAAAGACAATAATAAATACTTTTTTGATATTTTCCATAAACCTACGGAAAGTGATATAATTATTCCTAATAGCTCTGCGCATCCTTTTACACATAAAATTGCGTCTTTTCGCGCTTTTCTCAATCGCTTAATTAGAATTCCTCTAAGTAACGTAAATTTTAAAATAGAATTAGACGGAATTAAATATATCGCGATCTCTATTGGATACGAAGTCACTCTTATTGATAACTTATTACACCAAATTAAACAAAAAATTCTATCGAACTCAATTTATCCGAATATTTTTAAAAAAACTAATGCGAACTTCAATGTCATTACTTTTCTCGGAAACAAATCAAACAAAATTGTGAAATATTTAAAAAATAACAATTATAACATCGCTTTTAAAACGATGTTAACCTTCATCCGGGCGCGTGGGCGGTAATTTACCGTTTTATTTATAATAACGCGCAAACTTTTGCGTGCAAGTGTTAATGAGGGTGGAAGTGCTTTGTATTCCTAATTGACTTAATATGACACTAGATAGAAGTGTCGTTGTTACCTACTTTTCATGTTTAATTGTCTCAGCCAACGCCAAACTTGTACAGTCGAATATTGGCGGTAGATTACCAGTTACGCTCCCATTTGTGATATTTATTTTCTTCAGCCATTACAACGAAATGTAATTACCGATTTTATATTTTTCGTAGGTATTCACAATTCAAATTATTTTTTTCACAATTCAGTAAACTATACTCCAAATACGTCACTATCGTGACGTCACATATCAGATTTCACATTTTTACTATGCATATTGCATGTATTGGTCTCATGTCAGAGCACGTTTCAAAAATCCGGAAGATACATATACATCGACTTCTTGAGATGGATTCGGATGAAGAAGAGTAAATTGACGATCAAGACGATATTAATTTTGAACCTGAAGTCATTGAACAAGATGAACACAGCAGTGACTGAGAGGAAGATTTTCATAACTCAATGCACGACCTGATTGACGAAGATCAGTGTGACAAGAAAGATCAGGAAATGCAAGATTTGAAGTTTTCATTGAGAGGGAAAATGATACTATTTGGGCTAACAAACCAGTTTCAATAACATCGAGGATCAAATCAAAAAACATTATAAAAACTCTTCCTGGTCCCAAGAACCAAGCTAAGAACTGTAAAACAAGGCTTGAATGTTTCTTCCAAATCATTTTTTTGGAAATCATAATCAACATAATCAAGTACACTAATATTTATATTGCTCAAAAAAAACTGAAAATGAAAAGTCGTTTGATACTCCTATTCGAGATAGAGATTACAAATTAATCCCTATCTCTACTGTGTTAGCTTATTTTATTATTCAAATTTTAATAAAAATGATTTATCGTTTAAATAGTATTATAATGTTTTTCATCGTATTTATCCCGATTTTAAAGATTTTGGATGAATGACGAAAGAAAAACCGAAGACGGTAAATTACCGTTGCGCGCCCGCTAATGTTATGGAAAGGGGCGCGCCCGGATGAAGGTTAAATAAACTCAACAAATTTATTAATAACGCGAAATCAAAATCAGACATGTTAACTAAATCAGGGGTTTATGAGCTCACTTGTGAATGCTCTCAAAAATACATTGGTCATACCGGTAGATCTTTTAAAACACGATTTGATGAACACGGCCGATCCCACAGACTTGCAGATGAAAAATCGACTTTCGCGAAACACCTAATAGACACAAACCATAAACAAGGGGGATACGAAATTTTGCACGTTGCACAAAAAAGTAAAAAACTGGAATTTTTGGAAGCTATGGAAATTAATAAATTAAAATATTCATCTTCATTACTAAATAGTCAATCTGATTTAAATAACTCACCTTTACTAAACATTTTTAATAAATAATACCTCCCCACCCCTTCTAACTTACCTCACACAAAGTTATATAGTTTTTATACAATTTTGTCGATAAATACGAAATTTTCACGTTTGTCTTTCTAGTTTATCGCCTGATGATGCCATAGTATGGTGAAAACGTTTGTATAATATACATACGGTGTAAAAATTAAAAACTTAAAAATTTTAGTTTCTAAAAAGTGTTTGTGCATTTTTTGGTTTATTCTAAAAAATTTGATATGATTGACTCTAGCAAGGTCGGCAAATGTTAAGCTTAATAAAATATGAAGATATAATTCAGTTACTCAAGCCACAAAACTTAGATTGGTCAATACAAATATTGGATAATACAACATCGCACAAATGAATCCGTGCTCGAGCAGACGTCATCTGCTCAGTGACGTTAGCCGTTTCTACCTTCGATACCTTAGACACGTCTGTACCAATCGTGGAAGACAAAATCGAAGGGAAAAGACCAAGAGGAAGATCGTCAAAACGATAGATCATCCAGACCAAAGAACTCATAAATCGAGGATTACATGAGTCTGATCGGGACGCTTGGAAAAACACTGTAAATGACATCATTGTGTGAATACATCATACGTCACCAAACTTTCTTTAGGGTAAAAAGACCAAGAAAGGGGATAATTTTACTCATTGCGTCTTTATTTATCTGGGTGAAGATTAGAATTTTGAATGGACCGCAACAGTCAAAGTTTAGTCATTGATAGATAAGAAGTAAGTAAACTTTTTCTAAAGAAGTGGAAATACCACCGGGCAAATATTTTGACTTTCTGAATGACCATAAAGTTAGGGAAAAAAATTATTTTAATATTTTTCTTCTGCTTTACGGATTATTCCGCATACTATATTCAATTATGATTCTAGAAAATATGTATAATATATTTCATATTTTATAAAAATAATAATTATGCAAATTTAAATCAAATAAAGCAAAAACATTTTTATTGATTACAAAACTTGTTGATTCCAGTAATACGCAAATTAAATACAGAAAAATTTTAAAAACTTGTTAAGGAAGGTTACCTCTTACCTCAGTTTTTATTTTATTTGATTATATCATTGAGGTATAATTTATTATATAATTTGTTTTTTTTTGCGCCTTCTTTTAATGTTTTATTATACTACAATCGTAAAAACTAGAAATTTGTTTTAATTTTGTTATAAATAGCAGATTGCAGTATATAAGAAGTTCCATACTTTACCTTTCGTTGAAAGATGTCGCTATATGTCTATTTATAAAGTTTCACTATTTATATTTTAAACAAAACCATGAAAATAATTCAATCGTAATAATTTGATTCCGGAATGTATTACCTACGTCATTTTTAATTACCCTATGGGGAAAAAGAATTCACTCTAATCGGTGCAGGTCGTGAATGGATTAACGAGTTTTGAATTAAAGCGAGGTTGAAAAATAATATAAAATATTGCGGCTTCTGAGTAACTTACTTACACTTAAAATCATCTAGTTTTATTTCTGATTGTTTTGGCCATAATCCATTTTGATGAAATTATTACAAGCAAAGCATATAGAGACTAACACTCGAGCTTATTACCAGGAGATTAGCTCATTCAGAAAGCAGTAAATTAATCTACTAAATTTGTATTTTGTTTTTTATTTGAACGCTTATCAAACCTTTAGCCAAATTTCAATTTATCTAGCTCATCGCAAAGTAGGTTACACCGTCTGGACATACAAACACCAATTCTATCGTATGTGTAGATTTGACTGTTATAAACTAATAAATATGAACTTCTGATCAAAAATTTTAAGTCTGGTCAATCAAAAATTTGTATTAAAATTATGGTATTGCCGTGGTAGCGAATGGTGTGAGCGTATAAAAAACAACTGAATAGGAAATAAATTAGACGTGATAATAGGGTAAGAGAGCCTACATTAACCCAGGTAAGTGTCACGTCCCTGTTCCAGTTATCTAATTCTCAGATTAGTGCTACGAAAGAGCCGGAGTCTTAATTTAATTTTTTGGTGAGCAAAGTGCTCGGTTAGTGAATGAGCATCGGATGAGAAATCTGCCGAAATGATATTAGCGAATGAATTTTGATTTGGAAGGTGCCTTGCCTACAAACTTCATCTTCCGAATGCTATGCCGATCAAGGTCAACAATCCTTTATGTGTATGCAAGACTTGTGCACACTGACCTACATAAACTAAGAGGCTGAAAAAGTTCATCAAATACAATAAAGTAATAAATATGACTTATAAACACAGACAGTGCTGCTTCCATTCAATGTCATTACAAGGTGATCTGGTAGACGCATAAAACCAACCATGCGTGCTACACTCACATTATTTGCCCTACGATATAGATGCATAATCTTTGTGAAGAGGGGTATATTCCCGCTGCTTTAAAATATCTTTAAGACAGCATTCCAGATTTAATACACACCTTAAATTTAAATGTTTCACTACCACTGAACTATAAATACCTATAGGCTCTTTCAAAAATATTATAATTCACAAAATTCTTACTATTAACAAAATTGTTCTCGTTTGCTTGATTCAATCAATCAATCAATCAATCAATCCAATCAATTCCAGGTGGTTTCAATTTGCTATCTAAAATTTGGCGCTATTATGGTCATTTTTTTAATGCATAAAATGATCTTTAACAACATTTTATTAATTATTTTTTTAACAGACTGCTTATTTTGTACTCGAAAAAAATCATTTGGCCGGATTTCGGTAAAAAGTTAAATTTACAAAGCTAAAAATTAAAATTGTTATTACAGAACCGAACTGTTTGTTAATGTTATGACGGCATTCATCGTATTATTATATAACATTCACGTTTGTGATGAGTCTAAACGTGAGAATTCTTGACCATCATCAACTTTTTTAAAATTATGGAAGTTCTGATCATTCTACGTGTCGTTTGGTCATAAATGCAATGACGGTCAGACAATATTGTAATTACACACCATTTAATGTTTTTGAATTTTATCATGAGTTAATATTTTTGTTTACCTGCTTTTTGAAATATTTATTAAAAATATAAGATCAATTTTTTTTACACATAAAAAATTTTTAATTATGTTACTTATGAAGTGCGCAAATAATTTATTGAACCATTACAATAATTATAAAATTATAATTAGTATGAACATCAGGTGTTATATTATACCTTGTTACCTACTATAATTATTCTACATCGGGGCAGAAATTTTAATATTACACATTTAACATTAGCATTATTAAATGATTTTTATATTTTTTTAATAGCATAGTTTTAAATTTTTAATTGTTTTAGACCCCCCAGTTTATAAATTAAAAATTATTTATAAATAATTGTTATATTTTTATATTTAATACGCCTGTAAATATTAAAATTTTTAATAAAAATAATAAGGGGGCCCGAAGATAAGCAGGAATCATACGTATGCAAAATTAGTTTTTTGATTTTTCTAAAATATTGGTACAAAACTGCAGATTACTGCAACAATTTTTTGCGCAGTAAGAAAAGAAAATTATATTTTGTAATGTTAATTTTTATATTAAAAAGATATGTTTATCAAATTATCAAATTCATATTTTTGTAAAACTACACCAAAATGTGCTCTTAAAATTTAAATAAACAAATTTTGTTAAAATTTGTTAATATTTTTATTTATTTAATTTATTTCACATTTATACAAAATAATTTTTTGATCCAACCGCGATGCAAGTGTTGCGTGTTATCGGAAACTTTGATATTTTTTATTAGTAGTATTTCTACCGAAAATTTATGGTTCATTATTAATTAGGAGGTTTAATAAAAATTTTAATTTTTGTTAGGTGTTAGATAAGCCAAAAAAACTAGTTTTTATTTTACGCAATAAATTTAAGTAATTTTATACCATACTTTAATATTATTAAAAAACTTGTTTGAAAATTTAACGATACTAAGGTATTATTTACACGGGTTTAAAATCACTGTAGTAATTTTTTTAGATTTTTAGATGAAGCTTTAAGTTTTCTTTTCGGCCAGGCATAATACTTACCAAATTACTTAAATTTGCCAGTCAGAGGGCGCGAATTAAAATCGAAAAGTTGTTTTCTTTAAAGCTGCACGATAGCAAATTACCATCAAATTTTGTTTAATTCTAAAAAAATTTTACAGCCTAAATTTCATAAAAATCATTATAGTAAACGGAAATATTTAATTAAAAAAATTAAACTATTAAAGTGGTTGAAATTACAGAATTTTATTATAATTTTTTTTATTAAATTAAAAAAAATAACTTAAGGTAGGTACTTTGAGAAACTGAAATTGAATTGCCCCACAGAAAAATAAACAAATAAAAATAAATTGTAGGTTATGTAATGATTAAATGGTACAAGAACTACCAGAACTAGAATTTACAGCATTCTCCGCATTCTCCGCTATTCTTTTTCGGGTTTCGTTCGCCATCCTGGAAAAATAATTATATTGTTCACTGGGTCATACAAAAAAAGTTTTGAAGCTTTCCAAGATGGCGAAATTATGGAAAATTAAATATATTATTTTTAATTATTAAAATGCAGCATATTATGAATTGGTTTAATTACATTTTCTTGTTTTATTGTAATTTTTGGAAAAATAATTAAATGGCAGAATATTTATTTTCTATTGGTTATGACTACGAGTAATTGATTGGTTGCTTCAAAACGATGACATTACTATTATTTTGCAAAATTATTTCAAAATGTTGTTTTCAGTGAAAGACATGAATGCCAACAATGTTATTATAAACTTGACAAGTATTTCAGGGTTAAGTTTATTTTGCAAAATAAAAATTGCTAAATGTCTGAAAGTACCGAAGGTCATTATTGTTATGAATTGTGTAAAGCATGATTTATTAAGTTAATACTATTTTAATGAAGTGTAACCTTCATTGCTTAGATTAATTATTTTTAAAGTACGAGGATTTTAGATTTCCAAAATTATTACCAAATCATAATGCGGAAAAAGTTGGTGTGCAAATTCACATAACCTAATTTTTTGATATATACGAAATTAAAGTTTTCAGAAAAGATGTTATTACCTACATAATTAACATGGGTTTCTACAATACATCATCACATATAAATAATAAATAATTAAATCAAATCAAAAAAAAATTGAATTAACTGCTTTTTAATAGATTTCAACCGTTTCAACTTTATTCGCGATTTTACGCCTTATCACGTCTATATTAGCATAAATAAAATAGAATAAAGTTACATAATTTATACAATTCATTAACAACACGTTTTAAAACGTGTTGAATCCTTTTTTTCCTTTTTTTTAAATATTTGGTTAAAGCTGTACTTTTGTTTTGCACCATTGCAAAAACCAATAGAAATTTGCAATTTATTAATATTTAATTAATTTATTACTTTGCGATATTTATATTTTAAAATATAAAAATAAAAAATTAATAAATTATATAACTCCAGCAATACTGCAAAAAAAAACGGACAATTAAAACAAGTTTAAAAAACCACAATAAAAACTTTTGGTTATATTAATTTTAATGCCAGATTAACTGGATTTTCACATTTAATTTTTAATTTTTCTAATCAAAATTTCTTTTTTCTAGTTATTTTTGTGAAATTATGTAGGTATAATATAAAATAATTATTAATTATTTTTTATAAAAAAATACAATTTTTTGAAGAGGCTCGAAAATTATTTACGGGGCGGTTCAAATTTTGAAGTCACTTATATTGAAAAGTTACAACTCAATGGACTTACCTCATTGCTTCTAAGCCTGAGTTTTTTATAAGAACATACAACTCTAAATAAATATTTGTAGGTTTTTCCTTATACAGTTCATCAATAATTAGTAATTCTTGTGTTTATCGTGACATATCTCAATTTTTCCATTTACCTTTTATTGTTCAACCATAGTTCAATCAAATTCCAAAGTAAAAATTTATAAAACCCCCTACATCGAGTCAATTCAAGCATTGCACCTGTTTGATGGCTTGGCAATTGTATGAACTTATTTGAATATTTTTATTCCTGGCTTGTCATGGTTTTACTTATATCAAATTATTAATGAGCCTGTTTTCGGATCATAGCTGTGGTGGAGAAAACACCAATTCGTTGATGTGTTTTCATTTGGTCAATGTCATTGGAGTCATTTGGGTACGTGGAAATAGTTAAGTTGTTTATTGTTGGAGGAACCGAATAACACAATATTTATATTGTATTGTGTTTTTCCAGATTTTGTAATTTAAAATACGTCACTGTCATGTTTTGACTATTGCTGTTGATGGGGAAAAAGCAAGGTTAATTTTTTCTGATGATCCAGTATGTTCAGCTGGAGCTTAGCAACGCCATCTTATTTTAACTGGGTGGTTAGGTGAAGTACCGCTTTATGGAAGCGGCCACCTAGAACTAAACTAGCAGAAGTGAATTCTTGAATACCTATATATTGCTATGTTAAAAGTAAAAAAAAAAAAAGAAAATGGACACGTTTTTATTATAACAAATTATATTTATTTAAAATATATATCTTACAAATAACTTATATAAAGTGATTGTGCCTTTATTTGTTTATATAAAATACAAAAATTATCACTTGATTATAGCACATTTTCGAGTAATGTTATTTTATTGTTATCACGTTATGAAATACACTATTATAGCCTTCACATTAAATTCTAAATACAAAATACGTAATTTTTAAACGTATTTAATGCTATAACTATTAATAAAATATATAATTTATTCAGTCTCATAATATTGGACTTAACACCGAGAGACTAAAGGCTTAGGACATCTGGACAATTTTCTAGTTCGAGCTCCTTAATCCTGAAGCAGGAATCACGGTCTGAAAATTATCACTTACACATCTGCCACAGTCGCAAGTAATTCGTTCTTGAAAATTTTCCAGTTTATCCTCCCTTAACATTAAAGGATAAGTTACCAATAATAATAATAATATACTCCAGCAAACATTTAACATAGGAAAGATATTAAAAGTAATGTTAAAAAAATATTGTTCGGCGCAGGTACTAAACTACATTATGCCTAATTTGCAAGTGTTCTACTACAAAATAAAAAAAATTAAAAATTTCAACAAACTTTTCTCGGCGTTAACAGAACACGGAAACAATCTGGAGGAACCGCCATGCAAGCATGTCTAACGTCACAGTTATCGGTTGAACTAAGATCGTAATTTTGAAGAAGAGATGTTAAAATTAAGAAACTAAAACACTGAACCAATCGCTGCCCAATACATGTTCGTTTTCCAGTACTAAACGGTATAAAATGGGACGGTTTTACCACAATACCTTTTGACGAAATAAACCTTTCCGGTTTGAACTCGGATGGGTTCTTCCAATAATCGGCTCCAAGATTTAATTCGTAATTATTTATAAACACCATGGTACCTTTTTTGACCGTAAATCCGTCAATTTCGGTATCGTTACTAGCAACGTGCGGTACAATTGGAGACGACGCCGTTCGTAAAGTTTCCCACATTGTGGCTTCCGTGTAAGGCATCATGGGTTTGTCAAAAAGCGTCGCACTTCTTGTGCCATTGGTAACCGAATCGATCTCCTGCTGAATTTTCTTTCCAATTTCGGGATGTTTTATTATGGCAGATATCGTAACCATTACTAAATTACCAACGGCGGAATGTCCGCCCAGAAAGTCCTCGAGTTCGAAAATAATGTGGTCCCAGTTCATATTTTTGTCTTCTTCCAAGTGTAGCAGCAGAGCATCGGTGAAATCTTTTGGCGGCAACCCCGAACCGAGAATATGTAAGCGATCGTTTATGATACGGGCTAAAATAAATTTTCTGATTACAGCAGCCCATTCTCCAATTTTGTTCATGTGCTTGTTGTATATCGGCAGTAACCAGGGTAAGAAGTCGACAGCGTATCCTTGGTTGATTTCCCAAAAAATTTCGTCGAAGAAGCGTACTATTTTGCAAAATTCTGGATCTTTGTAGTCGAAGCTTGTGGAGCACATGTACTGGGTGAACATATTTGCACAAGCCGATAAAATGATGGGTTTTATGTTGCATAATTTACCGGTCGGTTGTTTTTGTATTTGATCCAAAAAAGCTTCGATGGTTTCGCATCCTGCTAGGTTGACGTCGTCGTATTGCAGGGACGTGAATTTGGGCGCACAATAAGTGCGAGCTATACTTCGGCGTGTCTTCTGGAGTGCGGACCAGTCGCAGAGGGCAAGTGCTGAAACAAGAGACATGCACTTTAGAGGGCAAAAAACGCAGTCTCAAGGCCGAACCGTGGCTGGCCTAGCATGTCTTCAGACTACAAAGTATACTAAAGTGCGTGAAGGTATAAAAGGTATTTATAAAATAAACATTGGTTATTTAAATTTACAGTAAAAAACAACCTTAAGAAAGTTTTGAAATAAATTATTTATTTAAATAATTAATGGTTTTGTTTAAATGACCAATGGTATAATGAAAGAAATAATGTGAATTAATTATATATAAATGAATGAAGTGTCGATCAGTTTCAATTTCATTAGAACTTGTAAGTTCAAGTTCACGGATATCGAGTACGAAGCAGTATTTATGAATGAAACAAAAATAAAAGCTGCAGGAAAAATGATAGAAAGTAAACAAAATACCGTAACAAAAGTGTCAATTGCGATTATTTTTCCTTGTGAAACCCTAAATTACATTTTCGTTAGTGCGGCATAAAAAGTGTTTTGGTTGGGTCGAATAAAATCTCGGAGACTCGGTTTTTATTTTCGTCCGAGACTGCAGGTGATTTCAATGCGCGAATAAACAAGGAAACGGAGCGGTCAGTGAGCCCTGTATAATTTTGCTTCCGGGTCGAAACATATTAAACTGTGCAAGTTCTAGTTGAGGAATGGATTTGAATTTTTTTCTTCGTTAAATGAAATAATTTGAGTTACTTACAATTATTACGATCTCCTCCAAAAAGTACATGGAAACGTTTAAAATTAGGACGACCACCAAATTCGGCTCCTTTGGTTATAAGAACTTCCCTGATAAGTTTAAAACTATTAACGACAACGCAGGGGGTTGATCCCAAAGTGATGCTGTAAACATCTCCGTAAATTTTGCTAAGTTCCGTAAAAGCTTGAAATGGTGTCTGGTATTGACCGAGAAGATGAAGACTTCCGATGATAGGCCACGGTTTAGGACCTGGTGCAGCAGAATCATCTTTGTTAATTTTTCTGAACCGCAACACCAAAAACAAAACCACTAACATCAACACAACGGGAAGAAGCATGACCGTAGTAACTACACTTGAACTGTTACTGTGAGCGGAGGAACCTCTACCCTCTATATGACGGCCCGTACTTGACGCAGCTGGTCAGTTGGTGCGCAACCAATGATATGTCCCCTCCTTTTTCCCACTCGGGGGTGCATTAGCAACTTATAATTATATTGGTCCGGAGATGGCCTCCCCCGCCAAACAAAAACGCAACTTGAAATTTTCATCACTTTCTTATACCGGATTTCTTGTATATTCACTACACATTTAATATCATTTTCTTCTTTACACGATCAGCACTTTTCCGAAAAAAAACAACTTTTTCGGCTAACCGAGGGTTTGGAAATTTAACCAAAATGTAACACGGTCAATGTAATTCATTCCATTCGTTAAGGGTTAGCTAATTCAATTTTATTGTTTAAGCACTAACAGACAATTGGGAATTGACAACCACTTCCTTTTTATTCGTATTTGTCTGGTCGCTTATCAAACAATTTTTATGCAATTGCTCGTAATACGATAAATGCAATAGTAACATACATTCACTACTTTTAAAATTAAAAGCTTCCCAAACCTAATCGAAATCGTCACATTTCGAAACTGACAATGTCAAACTTTTTTTGGAGGGAATTTAAAAATCCGCAAACGCGTTGTTGTTTCATGATTTGGATATTTTGAAAAAAAATTAATTACCCATTTTCTAGCGTCATCATTATTATTAAATTATTGTTATAAATGCGGTAATACGAGTTTTGTATAATTATTACAAATTTTTAAAAGAATGCCAAGTTAAATTTAGATTGTAAATTTTTATGTACATAACCTAACCTATCATTTTTTGTAAAATTCGTTTGTTTTTCGCACACCTACTTTTCGCTTAGGCGACTGCTCTATATAAAATGTGAATTAATAGTGCAGGTTTGCCCGAGTAGGGCAAAATATAAAAACCTGAATCGTGGTAAAATAAAATTTACCATCTTTTACATTGTAAACCAAACTTGATTTTTTGAAAAAAAATAACTTACTATAAGTGATACCTAATTAGAATACTTACCCAGTCAAAGTAAACCCGCAGTCATGAAAACT
Organism: Cantharis rustica; assembly: GCA_911387805.1. Taxonomy (NCBI): domain Eukaryota; kingdom Metazoa; phylum Arthropoda; class Insecta; order Coleoptera; family Cantharidae; genus Cantharis; species Cantharis rustica. The sequence goes on from OU426883.1 coordinate 17,468,427, forward strand.
TATCTTGATTATATTACGATCACGTTTATTTAATTTTCACTTGGTTTTTTAAAAGTGAAAAAATAACTGCAAATTTATCAAAAAGAATTTTAATTTCTTCAATTTCCATAAGAAGCTTTTTTATTTTAAATTGAAAACGAATTATAATATTGCCGACCAAATTAATTTCACCAGGTGTTTATTTTAGTAATTTTTTAATTCATTTATGCATTTTTGTTAAAATTCTTTGATCAAAAAATAAATATTCAAAAATGTCGTTTTAATTCTGAAGAGAATCCTCGCAAAATTATCAACAAAATAAAAGCTATCAAAAAGTTCTCTTGGGTGGGCTTTGGTGAATTCGCGATTTCCATTTCTAATAATTTTCTAAATTCAACACCTTCCATCAATCACAGAAATAAAGAAAGTAGCGAAACAACATTCTGGAATTCCAACGTACAAATTACATATTTGCTTTTTTACATAATTTCAGTAAAGTAAATACTAGCGGTGTTCACTAGATGTCGGATCAAAAATTTAAAGATAAAAATAAAGTTAAAATAAAAAGAAAATAGAATGAAATTACACGTGCCAAATGATCAATATATTGTCGTGTTTCGATTTTATTATTTTGTAAATTATTTAAAAGTTTAAATTTGTTTAGTATTTATTTGTATCATATTGCATAAAATAGTTAAAATTTTGCTATGTAAATAAGGTGGGGAGAACGAAAAATAAAGTGAAGAAAGAGGGGCTTGAATAGACACTTCGGCTGACGCCCTCGCGTCGAGTAGACTAGCGGACGAACATCATTCCCGCAATAAAAATTTAAATTGTTAATTGTTTTTTTTGAAAATTAATAATATAAGTTAAGTTGAGTTGATGTTTTTGTTTATTTTAATTGTGGTGAAGTGGGTGTTTAGAACATAAAAATTTGGAAGTGGAAGAATTTGTGATAATTTGGTCGATGCGTAAGAATTAAATCGCAACAAAATTGTTTAAACAGGCGTGGCCAGCTGCAAAAGACGATGTGCGCTTGCAAGGCCACAGACTACAAAGAAAAGTTGAGCATTTTTAATTTTTAATTGACGATTTTAAAAACTACAAGAGCTCATAGCTACAAATAGCAGTGTAATATTAGATTAAGCAATTTTTATAAATCAGTATAGCTCGGGTCACCTCAATATATATATTTGCGGCATGTTTTACAGCTGTCGCCGTTTATCCGCCCTCATTCTCCATGCAGCTCAATTTTGGCAAGCGTCTTCTTCCAGATTTCTGGCTTTCATTGGTTCATCAATTTCATCTCTCTGGCTTCGTCTTGGTCGGCCTCTTTTTCTTTTTTCCCTTGGTATCCATTTTAAAATCTTTTTGAGCCATCTTTCCTTTGCCATTTGGTTCACGTGACTAAACCATACCAATTGCCGTTTTGATCAATAAATTTGCTATTTTATTTCGGAATTGATGAACAGTTATCTCTTCAAAAGTTTATTTACTTTACTTTCAAAATAAACTACATAATACAGCATGTTTACATTAACATCTTCATGTAGACATCTAATTTTACAGAGTATGGTATGGCAGTAGAGTATGGGACGAAGTTGAACGAACAGTTAAAGAAATGCTAGATAGGACAGATAAACAAGAAGAAAAAATAGCTCTGATGGTAAAACAATTGGAAAGATACGAAAAGGAGAGAAGAGCAGCAAATATAATCATTAAGAATATACCAATAACCGTATAAATAACACAAGAAAAAGTCGAAGAGTTTCTAAATAAGGAAATGCAGGTACAGGTGAACCTTACAGATACATTTAAGATCAAAAGTCTGAGTTGGCTATTAAAATATGGTCAAAGGAAATAAAATGCATTGAAGCCAAAAGGCAACACAGGCCAACCGCCAAAAAACTAATTAAAAAGAAGAAAGGAGTGTCTGGATTTTCTTATCCGGATACCCCAACAGCAAACAAAGAGAAAAAGAAACTGACACCGCAAAGAAAAGAAACAAATAAAAAGGAACAGAAGGATAGAAACTAGATTGATCATTCATGATTTCAGGAAGAGCAATACCGTTGATAACTGACATAAGGTCTTATAGATTGTAACAAATATTTGCATAACTGTTTTCCGCGACCGTCAACTATCGATCGCGTCCTACGCCCATGGTGGATACCGCTTTCTTACGCACACTCTTCCGCGCAGTTTCGGCTTATTACAAACTTCACGCGTAAGCAAGGTACTTCATGTTAAATCGTCAAGTAAGACGGGGGCATTTTTAGAAGTGCAGTAGAAGTCAGTGATATTATCATATTTAGATAATTGCAATTGCGCAGGGTCCAGTTTGGGGATTTAAACCTGAGGCGTGAAGTAAGAAGTGATTGCCAGCAAAATTAACGTCGACATCAGTTGTAAAGAGTTTAAAGAGGGAACACGCGTTCATTCAATCTACAACTGATGTCGACGTTAACAACGAAAACAGTGATGCAAATAATTGTTACAAGATGTCCAAATGCGGATTCAGACCATTATCTGGTGATAGCTAAAATCAAATTGAAACAACTAAGATATAATCGTGGTGGAAAGCAAAACAAAAAAACGGCAATTGAAGAACTAAGTAAAACGGAGAAAAAAATATCAGGAAGGAATAAATGAAGAAATGACCAAAAACAAAATAAACGACGATATTGAACAAGAATAAAAAAATCTAGTAGCAAGCCTGAATGATTGCACAGAAAGAGTAGTTGGTTATAAACGGAAGAAAATGATGACTTATTTGATGATGACTGTATTACAGTTAGCAGCAGGAAGACAGAGACAAAGCTAAGATGGTTAAAAACTGGTAAACGAGAAGATCAAGAAATGTATAAAAAAAAGCTCCAACGAAGCAAGTAAACTATACAGAAAAAAGAAAAATCAATGAATAGAAGAAGGAATGGAAGAGATAGAAACAATCAACAATCATAATAGATTACGAGTATTCTATCAATTAATTAAAAACAGAAACCTACACACAAGATCACCTCAAGATGCATAGAAAATGAAGATGGGGTGGTGACACAGCGAAGACAGAATTGGGTAAGTACGGGTGAGATATTTCCGTGAATTATTGAATAAAGAATATGATACCAATAAAGTAGAAATTGATGATAATCAAAATGAACAAGAAATGAGAAGTCTAACTCACAGTAAAATAGTGAATGCAGTAAACAAAATAAAAAACGGAAAGGTGTCGGGATCTGATGGAATCTGTATAGAACTGGTGAAATATTGAGGAGATTTAATACGTGAAAGAATGTGTGCGCTTATGAACCAGGTCTGAAGAAAGAAAAAATACCCGTGGAATGGCGCGAAGGAGAGATAATAGTACTGAAAAAGAAGGGCAAACCTGACGAATGCAAAAACTATACAAAACATTGGTTAGACCGGTGGTCACATATGCATCAGAAACAATGTGTGTGTCTGCAGATGAAGAAGAACAACTTAAAATTTTTGAACGTAAAGTTCTAAGATGCATACTGGGGCCAAAAAAAGAACCCAACGAAGAGCAAAAAGCACTCATGAACCACAAAATTGCAAGAGTAATAAACGATGAAGATATCGTTAAGTATATAAAATCGCAGCGGTTAAGATGGTTGAGCCACGTTATGAAGGCCAACGAGTCAACAGCAATAAAGACAATTGCAATGTGGACCCTCCAGTGCAAACAGATCCAGAAGAAGACATCAGATGGTGGGATGAAATGAAAAATGAAGATCGATAGTTGGGCTGCAATGTCTGAAGACAGACAGAGATGAAGAGGTATGGTGATGGAAGCTGTAAACCACCCAAGGTTGTGAGCATCAAGAAGCTGATAACCGATATGATTAAAACAAGAGAAGGAAAAAAATAAGCATGACATGTGATTAAACAGGGACTAATCCGACTTATCAAACGGATTTGTAAATCTTACAAGAGATAGTAATATTCGGAGCCTGTCAGACAAGTCCCCCACGATTTCAAGAATTTCATCTCTTCTATAGGAAAGAGGACAATAATCTGAGTATATTAAAACAAAAATTTCAAAGGATTATCCATAGTTGTCGAAAACATCAGGTGCATGATAGGCCGTTGTTGAGTTTTCACCTAACACATTTTTTTTTTTTTTATTTGAAATCTTAGAATTTTACAATCTATCTAATAAGACAATAAGTAAAAAGCATGACACATTGAACCAAATGACATAGAAGGAGGTTACCCAGTGGCACGCTCCCTTAACATTTTAACACACGCGAGTATTATGGCTTACATTATCATCATGAAAAGCGATGAGGTAAGTCCAGTGGGTCGTGACGCTTTAATCTCTTTGTTCGATGGGAAGATAATAAATCCACAGCGAAAGAGTTGGGATGGTCTCTAACACGATCCTGGTATCTGGTGCTGAACGACTTGATACATTCTTCAACTGTGGGCATTTGAAGATCACGATGAAACACATGATTTGCCACAAACCAAGGGGCGTCTGTGATAGTTCTAAGGGTTTTTGATTGAAACCTCTGTATTTTGGCGACGTTGGAGTTACTTGCTGCTCCCCAAAGCTGAATGCCATACGTCCAAATAGGCTTTAGTATGATTTTATATATGAGCACCTTATTTTCTAAAGATAATTGTGAGTAACGATTCAGCAACCATTGGTATTTTCTAAAGGAATGGCCAAGTTGTAGTCTCTTGTTCCAAATGTGTTTACCCCACGTAAGTCTTCTGTCCAAATACACTCCAAGATACCTAACTTCCTCTTTTTGCGGTAGCATATTTCCATTGAGGTTAACAGTAGGACATGTGTCTCTCCTTGTAGTGAATATTACGTGCACCGACTTTTGGACATTGGCTTTAATACGCCATTTTTTTAACAATTTTTCTAATTTGTCCAGATGCTTTTGTAGATTTGTAAAAGCTGTTAGTGCATTAGGATGGGAGGCCAGGATTGCTGTATCGTCAGCAAACGTCGCAATAAATGTGCTTGGGTTAGTTGGTAGATCAGCTGTGTAAATTAGGTATAAAAGCGGGCCCAATACACTGCCCTGAGGAACTCCAGAGTGGACTGGCAAAAGTGGTGATATCTCATCTTGATGTTTTACAAAGAAGTATCTATTTTGTAGGTAGGATTTAAACACCGGATAGAAGTTGTGTGGAAGATATGACTTGATTTTGAACAATAGACCAGTATGCCACACCTTGTCGAAAGCCTGGGTTATATCAAGAAAGGCGGCTGAACAATATCTTTTGGTCTCTAAATCTTGCTTGATTTTATTAGCAATTCTGTGGACCTGCTCAATCGTGGAATGCTGATGCCGGAATCCGAATTGATACTCAGGAATTACTTGCCGTTCCTCAATTATAGGCATTAATCTTCTCAAAAATAATTTCTCAAATATTTTTGATAAGACTGGAAGTAAGCTGATAGGCCTATACGAGGCAGTTTCCGTTGGTGGTTTTCCCGGTTTGGGTATTAAAATGATTTGAGCCACCTTCCATTGTGCAGGAAAATATCACAATCTCAAGATGGAATTAAAGATCATAGTTATAACTTATAAGTTTGATTGCCTTGTCTGGGAGTTCTTGTAGGACTTTTGACCTAACACATAACAATTTAAAGATATACCTGTAGAATAGCAGAACTTGTCCGGGTGTTGACCGCAACTGACAACAACATTAAGAATATATCAAAGCACACGTACCGTTAACAGAAATAAGAGCGGGTACTCAACGTGCGACTTACCGTCACGCATCGTGGTATACCGTATTACATCTCTCTGCTTTTCGTAATTTAAAATGCCGTTATTTCGACAACTTATGAATATTCCTTCGAAATTCTTGTTTTAATATACTCTGAAAATTTTCCTCTTTCTTATAGTGCAGTCGAAATTTTGAAATTGGTGGGGTAGTTAACTGACAGACACCTAATATGCTACTTAAAAATGTAAAAACTGAATAATAATAATGGTGCGGTGAAGAAAGCCCATGCATAGTAGTCCAGAGTTTCTAGAAAGTGCCCAAAAGTACTAAACTTTTACATTATTTCTTAAAATTTTTTTTTTCTACATTTTTCTTTTTTTCATTCTTCTCACTTCACAATTAATTTGTTCCATCAACACTTTCTTCATTTATCTGTACACTAAACCCATTACCAAATTCCAACCAAAATTTTACCTAGTGAAAAGTACGTCAAAATAGTCCAACAACTTTTTATACAAATTTTAATAAGCCCTGGGTTGGCTCTTAATTCTGAACTCTGTTGATGTGAAAAAAATTCCATGCAGTATTTCCGCTCTGTAGAGCAATCAACGATCATACAAAGCTACCGATGTTAAATACCTGAATAAATATTTGAATAAATTATTTATCTTATTAATTACGCATAATTACACCAATTCTTTTATTTTGAATTTATTTTTAGTAGCGAGAGTGTTTCAGTTTCCAATTGTACATTATTTCACAAAGTAACACAATATTTATATAATGTTTTAGATTTGCTAATCTGAACTTGAACTGGACCGGAACTAAACCAAAAAACTGTATAATGGCGTCACGAATACTTTTTACTCTTAATGTACTAGTAATTACAATGTATGCGCGAACCGCCCAATTAAATCGTCTGTTAAATGCGGCCGCAGGCCGCAGGTTGGCTGGCGTTAACTTATATAAACATAATTATGTAATATTATGTGGTTATCTATACATATTATCCGATTATCCAAATTTAAAATAAAATAGCAAAAGGCCATATTCAAGGCTATAACAGAGAATTTTCAAGTCATTGAGAAATATTTCTAAATATATATTGCAGATTTGTATTTGCCAATAAATTGGTCAGTTTCACCTTCTAATAGGTTTGACTTAATAAGTTTAATTTCACTAATACTACAATGATTTTTTGTAATTTATTTGAAGAATTTCTTTTCTGTTATGCAATATTTTTTATTAATATCATTTTCATGTTTTTTGTAAATTATAATTTTTAATAGCGACAGCGACAGCGACTTATCGCTGGCAACTAGCGACTTTTGAGAACAGCGGCAAACAGGGTTGTAAAGTCGCTGTCGTGTGGACCGGCTATTACAAACGAACATGGTGCAATATTTTTATCGTTGTCTTACTCACGAACAAATTCGCAAAATTATAAAACGTTTTCTCCTCAGCCTCAGCCTCCAGCCAACCCGCCTAATTATGGTATGGTAATTCTAGGGAGTTGGTTTAATTTTGTAGTGATATATAGGTATCTATGTTCCTAACGGCAATTTTACAATAATTAAAAAATTAATTAGAAAATAAAGAATAGAATTGTATTAGCTAAATCACAAAAAAATAAGAACGATTTAGAAATTATATAGCTAATTTTTTGAACAAGCCTAAACTACTCTCTCTTAAATTATTATTTATTTCTAAAGTTTAGAACATTAATATTGACCTACGCCTGAATAGAAAAAGGAGTGGTATTTACAGACTAGGAAATCGTGTGTGGCACATTTATTAAGTGCATTCTATGATTAATTAGCATTTAAATTAATATATAATAAAAAAATTAATAATTTAACTTAATAACGTTACTCCAATGTAAGTTTTTGTTCGTGCTTTTTTACATATTATAAAATTAGTTATTAACACGAGTCGTTTTACAGATCTTTATGGATTTGCGCCAGATGATTTTCGAATCAAAAATATTTCACCTTTTTTTTTAATTAAAAAAAAAATTTTTTTTTAATCATTTGAACATTATATTATTTCTATAGGTATATGTAGACGTAATTGTATTAATTTTAAATGTTTTCATTATCAACGGTGATGCTCAAGTACAAAATGAGATTTAAAAAAATGTTAAAATTATAGTTGAGAATTAGGTCTATAACTAATTCGATTCAAATAAAAAAAAAAAAAAAAACAACAACAAGCAACATATAACGATAACTTTTAAATAAATGCGACCATGCAAGATATATTATTGTAGAAATGTTTAAAAATTTTATATATATATTTATAAACCTATTCCTCAACTGTAATTTTATTATTATAAATATAAGAGATTAACCGAGAGGTCAACTATATTTACTTAAAAAACGGTTCTATTTTTTTTTAATTTTTAAAACTAATTTTTATTTTACTGCAATTACAAACAATCCAAAAATAATGATTTATTTCATAAATAAGTTCATTGGCTGAAAAACACCGCACAAACAAATTTAAGTTATCGTTTCTTTTTATCAAATCGTGCGCCAATTTTTAATTTCTTAGTTGAAAAAATTCTTAGAAGATGCAGATACTGTCGTGATCCACTGATAAAGTAATTTGACGACGGTCAGTCAGTTGTCGTATTGTCATTGACCCAGTGCCGTAGCTTAGTATTTTAACGCCGCGCCGGGTGCAGACCAGGTCAATGGCGGCTTCGATATTAAAATAGCACACTATGTTAGAAAATACTTTTTGCCCTTGTGGTTTTTTCTATGACTTCTCTCCAAATTCTTCTCTGAGTTGGTACCAATTTCATTATCTGTCTCGAGTACTTATTCTCTTCCATATGCGCTCATACCAACAATCATTTCGAATTTATGGTTTTAAAACTTAAGTCTACTACTTTTACTTAGAACTTTTCAAAAATGTCCTTTATATCGCGCTTAATACTAAAACTAATATATTATTGTGTATATACAGTGATCGATGCATAGCCGTTCCTTAGACCGCTCCTTGATAATGAAGTTCCTACATTGCTATTTAAATTTATTTTAATTTTTGAATAAAAATGAACAAATGTAACAGCTCAGAAGCGAAAACGGTTTTCAGGATTTAAAAATCATAAAAAACATTGATTTGTGCATAATAACCTATATTTTTAAAAATAATAATTTTAAACAATATTTTTCCAAGACAATCATTAAATAATTTGATAATTTACCCTCCATAAAAGAAGGTACCTAAACCACATTTTTGTCCTAGAGCCGGCTCTACTTATAATATTTCTATTATTTGATACGCAATCGTATTTTAAAATTATTTCTTAGAAGTCCACAACTTTTTAATATTTCCAAGGGATAGAGGTTGTGGTTGCCAACAAATTACAATGTAATAAACATCTTTATGTTTTAATCCTATATAATTATCTTTAATTGCATCTGATGCATACAAAAAAGGAAGATTTTTTGTTTTTGTAAAGGTTGTATTATATAAAATTGGGTGCAACTCTCATTTTTCTTAATATTTATTTATTGATTAACCCTTTCTCTCGCCCTTTAAGAAACTTTAAATACATTTTTACGTCACAACTCCAGACAGGGTCGTATTTAAGGAGGGGGGAGGGATTAGGGATTACAACCCCCCCCCCCCCGAAATTATTTATCAATTAATAAAGTACTGAAAGCTCGACTGCAATCTTACAAAATCAGAAAAAACTAAAACAATTTTTACAACTATATAAAAACATTAAACTTGAAGTGTTTAAATAAAAATTAAAACTAAAGAGATATTTCTAATAAATTAAATCTCAAATTAAAAAATCGAAAATTCGTATTATAATTCCGCGATTGGCGACACTGAATTGAATACACCTACTACTAAATTGCAAAAATATAAAAACCGAAGATGAAAAATATAAAATTGCCCTGAATATTATTTATAGTACTGTGTAAAAGTCTGCGACCACTTAATTAATTGTTAGTTATTACTCCTATTCATTAATTTTCGATTTTTTGAAAAATAATTATATTAAAATAAACGAAATAGGTATTTTATCTTAATTCTTACTATTATGGTAAAAATTTTAAAGTGAACATAAATTTTATGACCATCATGGACAGCATAGGTTAAAATAACACTTCCGTAATAAATTAGAGTGGGCATTGTAAACCCATAAATTGTTTTATATTTTGTACATTTGTACATAAGGGTACATTTGCTTAAGATTTGGGAAATTTTCTTTCAATCTAATTTAGTTCTTCGTTTTGACAACATTATTTTACTATCGCCATCGGTAAAATAAGAATTTAGTTTGTGATTTTTATTCAAATTTTAAAATTAAAAAATTTTATTTAAAAGCGGTTTTTTACATGAGAGTAAAATTAAAATATGAATAAGTTTAAACTTATTAAAAATATCGTGGTAAACAAAACTTTTAAAATGGTATAAACAAAATTTTATTCGCGATAACGCACCCCCCCCCCCCCAGAAGTCAACCTGTAATCAAAATTTGTCGCTCCTTCGACCAATTATTTTCAAATTTTCTCTGAATATCGAACTCAAATAAAGAAAAATCGCCCAAAAAAATAATTATTTTAATTAAATAAAAACAATTTTTTTACAAAATTTCAATTTTTTTGCGGTAACTTTCGACAAAATACTTTCAAACAAAATTTTTTAATAACAATACTCAAAAATAAAATCTTAATTGCAAAAATACTTGCAAAAAATTATCAGCGGAGTAAAATATAGGCCTCTATCATTTCCGCCATCTTGGCAAAAAAAACCTGCTCTACTCACTTTTCTCCAAATATTACATTTCAAAAATTAATATAACAAAATTTAAATTTAGAAAAACTTCTTTTGTATTTTAATAAATTAGCTATTTATTTTGTAATTTTTTTAACCCCCCACCCCCCCCAAAATTTAGTCTAAATACGGCCCCGACCCCAGACTTAAGGGTGGGCTACCTCAGAATATAGCCAGACACAACAGACAATACAAATTTCAGTACACGGAATGCTGAACAAAAAATGAAAGCGGTTATAAAAAGACTGAAAATATACAATAATCTACATTTTCATTCTTATTGAGAGTATGCAGAAAAGAATGAATATGAAAGAAAACACAACTAACCAGATATATAACTAACAAGATATTAATCTGAAAATGAGCACATACGTTTTAAAATTAAAATGTTTTTAAGTATTCACAAATGAAATACACTGTAAGTATAATTCTTTAGGTGCATTTTTAGGATTTTCAAAACGTTGTTGATATGGTTATATTTACATAATTTGTAGTGTCCCTATAGAAGAAACAATCTATTCTAGTAAAATAAATGAAAAAATCATCCAGGTGCAGATGACCATCAAAGGTCGCGATTATTTATACCCCAAACCAAGATTTATGAGTTAAAAATATGTGGTAAACATTAAAACCAAGAGTCTTACAAATTTTAATTATTAATATAATTGAAACCGAAATATTGAGGTGGTTTGGACACGTTTAGCACGAATGAGCACCCATAGATGGACAAAGAAAGTATGAAGCTGGACTACACACTTTAGGAATGAGCTAAAACTTGAGCACAGAGGTAGCAGAAATAATAAAACTTCACAATTAGAAGTCAAAGATTGAACCTGCAATCCGAGGAAACTGACCGTAAAACATTTAGGTTGAACCGAGTGGAACGCCATGCGGCACTCCCACTGATGTAATGTTGTGAAAAGCAGCAAATCGTGGGCGTAGTTCAAGAAATTGAAGCTTGTCGATTGGCCTATGGTAATTCAACTAGCAAGTTTTCGATAGGTAAGTGAACGAATACGAATTTTCGGCTTTATATAAACAATGATCTTTTGCAACACTCCTATAAAAGTAAAAAATAACTTAAAAAAGTTTCAGAACTTTTTTGTAAGTATTTTTGTGGCATTTAGTAGTATGTGATGTTATAATAATTAAACCTAACAAAATGTTAAAAAAAATAAAATTTTTAACTGATAAGTACAGAATACATACTACAAAGAGAACATAATATTTAAAAAACGCTAAAATGACAATAAAAGACATTTAACAGGGTTGAACCTAGAATAAACAAAAAAATAGAATTCTGAAAAAATTACGCTATAAAATAAAATAAAAAACTCTGTAACATAATATAAAGGCCTCTATTTCACGATTATTACCGATCCTCAGTCATGTATAACAATAACATTTTTTTCAGATATTCTATTTTTTTGTTTATTCTAAGTTCAACCTTGTTAAATGTGAATTATTGTCATTTTAGCGTTTTTTAAATATTATGTTCTCTTTGTAGCATGTATTCTGTACTTAACCGTTAAAATTTTTAGTTTTTTAACATTTTGTTAGGTTTAATTATTACCCCCATAAAAACCAAAATTTTCGTGTGGAAAGTTAGTTAAAAATAAAAAATGAAAAGCTGAAATATTTTATGTTGTTTAAAACTCAGAATTTTAAACAGTAAACAATCTTGTTCTTTAACAATGTACATCACTCGGTTATTCCTAAGCAAAAAAAGTTATAATTAAAATTTATTTGACAAATTAGCCCCGGACATGTTGGTTAGTTTTTTCAGGTTGGATAATAATCGAGCTATCTTATAAGAACAACAAAACCTGCGCACCCTGTACATGGAACTGGTCGAACAAATCGAAATAATTCATTAGGCGACATTCTCTTCAGTACTGAAGCGACCTTCCACATATGTGGGAAGGTTACCATGTCTGAGCTAGTAGAAGGTCAATCATTGAATAAAATAGTCCATATACCTATACCATCCTGTAACTAAGAAACAAACGCCTACGACTCCTCTACATTGAAAAAAACATCTGTTAAACATCATTTTTGTTTATGAAATTGGGAATATTGACACTAAAATCCCTTGCAGAGTGCAATGTGACCCCAATCAGGGTTTTTTCTTTTCTACATTTATGTGAGCTTCATCGCTATATTTATTTGTAGTATGGTAAAAAACAAAGTTTTCTTATAGAAATGTTGGGAAGATTGAAACGAATTTCCTGAACCTGAAAATAGCAAAATAATGTAGTCACACGCGCTTTTCTTCTTTTTATAACACTGTAGTGCGTTGAACTTTTGCCTGGGTAGGAAGAAGTAAAGAGAATGAATTTAAATCTGCATTCAGTCATTTTTTCATTTCTTTTGGAAGTAATAAATAATAATAATTTTCATTATTACCAAAAATTAACTTAGAAAACAAAATTAAAAATTTTGTCAGCCGAAAAATTTGAATCAGATGATTAGTTTGCTAATCAGACTAAGATTGTATTGACTGGAGCTGACCAACAAAATGCTTTTTTTCCGATCAATTTTAAAATAAAACTATTGAACATTAGATTAACCATAATTTTAACAAAATTTTGTAAATTACACACTTTGTAGAACTAAAATAACAAAATTTTCTCAAATAAAATACACTGTAAGTATAAATTTCGGAAACGTTTTCACCGTACTGAAACATCATCAGACAATTAATTATGATAATTCAAAAGAAACGAGAAAAGAGATATTTTGAAATTTAGAAAAATTGATGCTTGGTGGTGTTTTTCGATTAGGTAAAGGACTGATTTTTATTTACCCAAAGGGGATAGGGGTGTAAAATGTTTAGAGAAGGTAATTTAATTGAGCCTGCTGAGTTTGATTTTTACACGGAAATTGTGCAGTGCGAAATTATAAATTACAGTATAAAATACAAAGATCCTTCAAAAACATCCCAAAAACTTCAAAAATGCTCAATATGTGATTTGCTTTATTCCTTTGAACTGACAAATATATTTTAATATGGAATTTAATTAATTTCGATGATGTTATAATACACTAACATAATTAAGTGCGGTTATAATAAACTTTTTCAATTACAAAATTTGTTTATCATATAAAATTATGGACAAAATTTTTTTGGACAAAATTTTTCCGGAAACATCAAGTAGTTACCTACTCCGAGACTGTTAATCTCTTTCTTTTTATTTATTCATCTAAAACTCGTTTTAACACATTAACCTCAAAAATTTCGGTAGGTAGCCGAATTTTTACTTTCCTATTCAGGTAAGGAAGATATTGTTACCTGGACCGAAGTAATTGTTTCTTGTTTTGGCGGAAGAATGCGGTTATTTAATAAACAGTTGATATTACATAAGTGGACTCGAACCGTTGGCCCTAATTTACCACCATTTCTCCAGTTTGTATCCTCCCATGAGTTCTTTCAAGATTCTGCCAGTTATCCTGGCAGATTATGTTGCGTTATTAACCTCTTCTTTTTTTGTATTATTATTTATTATTATTATTTAATACTATTTAGTAATATTATTTTATTATTTAGAAAATTATTTTAAAATGTTGAATTAATTAGAAACACTTGACATAAAGCAGTCCATCAATGAAAACCCAGAATTTAAATATACTAATATTCTGATGCATTTTAACTGAAATAATTTATAACTCATTAATGTAAATATTATCATGTTTATCAAAAGTTGATAAAAAAAGTTGGGCATTCTTTAATGTTTTTTCATTGAATAAACTAGCAATTTATACATTTAATTATTCACAGATGACAAGTGTTAAGTGTTGAGTGAATAATTTTTTATGTGGTTATAATCTTTAGTTAATAAATCAACTTAATCCTTCGGTATTAGATACTTACGATTTTACCATTGACATTTCATAAAAAAATCGGAACTGACAACGCCGTATTTACGGGGGGGGGGGGGAAGAGTTAGAACCCCCCCCTCTCCCCGAAATTTATATCAAGTACTGAAAGTCCATCTGCAATCGTAAAAAAATCAGAAAAAACAAAAACAATCTTTACAACTAATAACAAAAACATTAAACTTGAAGTATTAAAAAAAATTAAAACTAAAGATATTTCTAATAAACTAAATCCCAAATTAAAAAATCGGAAATTCGTATTAATATCCGGCGATTGGCGACACTGGATTGAATACACCTACTACTAACTTGCAAAAATATAAAAACTGACGATGAAGAATATAAAAAAGCCCTACATATTTACAGTACTGTGTAAAAGTCTGCGGCCCCTTAATTAATATTGTTAGTTATTATTCCTATTAATTAATTTTTGATTTTTTGAAAAATAATTATATTGAAATAAATAAAATAGATATTTTATCTTAATTCTTACTATTATGGTAAAAATTTTAAATTGCTATAAATTGTTTGAACCAAAAATTTTAAAAGAAAAATAAATTTTATGACTATCATCGGCAACATAGCTTAAAATAACACTTCCGCAATAAATTAGAGTGGGCATTGCAAATCCATAAATTGTTATATGTATTTTAGTGTAATTTAGTTCTTCGTTTTGACAACATTATTTACCATCCGTAAAATAAGAATTTAGTTTGTGATTTTTATTAAATTAAAAAATTTCATTTAAAGACGGTTTTTTACAAAAGAGTTTAAAATTAAAATATGAATAAGTTTAAACTTATTAAAAATATCGTAGTAAACAAAGTCTTTAAAATGACACAAACAAAATTTTATCCGCGATGCCCCCCAGAAGTCAACCTGTAATCAAAATTTGTCGCTCCCTCAACAAATTATTTTCAACCATTAAATAAAGTTCACAAAAATCAAAATTATCTTTGAATATCGAACTTAAATAAAGAAAAATTGCTCAAAAAAATAATTACTTTAATTAAATAAAAACAATCTTTCACAAAATTTCAACTTTTTTGCGGCCACTTTTGACCAAAATACTTTTAAACAAAGTTTTCCAATAACAATACTCAAAAATAAAATCTTAATTGCAAAAATATTTGCAAAAAATTATACTCAAAAAATCAGAGGAGCAAAATCAAGGTCTCCATTGTTTCCGCCATCTTGGCAAAAAAAACCTCCCTCTACTCATTTTTCTGCAAACATTACATTTCAAAAATTAATATAACAAAATTTAAATTTAAAAAAATTACTAAAATTGCATTTATTTTGCCGATTTTAACATGACTGACGGTTTAAGTTGGAACTTAAATTTTTTTATTTAGGTATTTATTTATTTATCGAGTTTCTTCTATTTTTAATTTTATATTTGTTTTTCATTGTAGTTTCTTTTTTATTTTTTAAATATGTTGTACTTTATACCCCCTCTGAAAATCTAGCTTAAATACGGCGTTGAGAACTGATATAAAATAATCAGTTGTATTTTGTAAATTGATCACAACAGTGCAGTCGGGGCGATCAAGCATTGAACCGCAGTCTTTCCCTTCGTAGCATGTCGATTTAAGCTTTATTGGTATAATATAAAGCAGTGTGGTCACTGCTAGTAAAAACAAAAGAAATCACAACATATATTGCGATGTACCCCCCGGTAATATTTTTAAAATATAAAATTATTTTTTTCAATCGTGGGTTTGAGGTAACATGCAATTTTTAGAGCATGAGACTTTTCTTTTAATTTTGTTTTATTAAATACATTTTTTATCGTTTTAATTTTTTAAAACTTAATTTATTTAAATGTTGTTATGTAAAATTTTGTTGTGTTAAAATTTACTTTATGTGGTTACAAACCGTTCGTTTGCTCGTGGTGCGTGTCTTATCAATTGAAACTCGACTTAAAACAACTTGCAAATCACCAAATTTTTCCAATTTCTCAAATTTCTTATCTTATAACACTTTCAATTAAATAAAGCAACTCTCAATTTAAAATAAACTCACCTCTAATCTTAAAATTAATCAAAACTATCCAATTAGCAGCTCGGGGAACAAACTACGTCTACCGACCTTTATGCTCATTGCCGTAAGGCTACGCTTCTCTCTTTTTCTTTCTCTGTTGTTAATTTTCTTACCAACTTTGTAACGACAAAATAATTCACAAAATTTTAAATATACAATTTGTTACACAATTTTAATTCAAAACAAAACACATTTTAAAATAATTTACAAAAATAACAAAACAGTTTTTCATGAGGATTTCAAAACACTACAATATACAGGGTGTCTCCGTGACCGTGGAGAACCTTTAAGGTGGTGATAAAAGGACACTTTTCTAAGACAAATTTTTAAATAAAATTTTTGTCCAAGTCCGAACCCTTGGGAGGTAACCTCTCTTTAAAGCAATATTTTGAATTTCTGATTTAAAACGGCCATAGCTCCGATGTTATTAATTTTTTAGACAATAAATTAGATCTTTTTTAAGATCATTTGCTTATCTACAAATTAGTTTATATCTCCTTATCATCTAGAATAAACGGTTTTTGAGTTATAAATTAAATTAAGGGAAAAAATGTTAAAAAATCTCTGATTTTATTTTTTTTACTTTTTTTGTGAACCTTGTATCTTTTAAACGAGACGTCTTAGAAAGAAACTAATGGCCTAAACCGGATAGGGAATTTAACGGGCTACAACTTTGGTAAATAAAATTTTTTGGGAAACTAACCGTTTTCACAGAAATTCTGAAAATAATGAACAAGGTGTAAGTAAAAAAGAAATAAATTCACAAAATTTTTAAAAATTTCATTTGTTTTACAATTTGTTTTAATGTCAAAACGTATTGTAGCGTTATAAAGCGCATTAGTTTATCGTTAATTACTTTGTTAATTTATATTGTTTATTTATTACTGTTAATTAGTTTGTTATTTATGTTTTCTTACCTACACTTTGTTCATTATTTTCAGAATTTCTGTGAAAACGGTTGATTTTCCAAGAAAATTTATTTGACCAATGTTGTAGCCCGCTAAATTACCTATCCGGTATGGGTCATTAGTTTTTTTCTAAGACGTTTCGTTTAATAGATCCGGAGTTTACAAGAAAAGTAAAAAAAATAAAAACAAAGTTTTTTTTACATTTTTTCTTTTAATTTAATTTATAACTCAAAAACCGTTTATTCTAGACGATAAAGAAATATAAACTAATTTGTAGATAAGCGAATGATCTTTAAAAACGGTCTAATCTAATAAGTCTAAAAAATTAATAATATTGGAGCTATAGCCGTTTGAAATCAGAAATTTAAAATATTGCTTTAAAGAGAGGTACCCCCAAGAGTTTTTGTCTTAGAAAAGTGTCCTTTATCACCACCTCAAAGGTTCTCCACGATCACGGAGACACCCTGTATATTAATATCTGTTACGGATATCAGTTCTTACTAAGCACAGTTTTATACGTCGTCTTAGTCTGACCACCTTGTAAACACACAGAATGTTCAATATTTTCAACTCTTTTAACTGTAGAAATCTACAATATATTGAAAAAATATTGTTATAATGTCACGACGATTAGTTTATATTTCATTAACCTCGTCTCTCTTAGAGTCCTTAGCTCTACGTAAAGGTACAGTGACAACTTCTTCTTCAGAATGGTTCTTTTGGCAGATACCTCGGTGGTTTGCCATTGCTTGCCGAGGAAAGACGGTCAGAATAAAGTTTTCTCTCCGCTCGGGATCGAACCGAGGATCTCGACTGTTACCAGTCGACGCACATAAGCACCAGGTCGTGACCGCCTTTCATTGATAGATCTGTATAATATTTAGTTATAATAAAGGTAGTAGGTAGTAGGTAATGTAGGTAGGAATCCTATAAAAAGACAACCGTCTTGTGACCGTTTCCGTGTTCAAAAAAGTTATATTTTATTGTATTTTTAATTGTATTTTATCTCGCAGCTCAGTTCCTGTGTAGTAGATCCAGCTGATTCACATAATCGGCTGTAATTAGATAATCCTCTAAATTTCATATTATATTTTTATTATAGTGTAAGAAAATTATAATAGTTTAATAAACAGCCCAAAAAATCAAGAAACAGTAAATTGATAAAAATAGGACCGTACTGCACGCAGCGGTACAGTTCAGCCATCTCACTAGGAGGGGAGTAATGTAGTAATCCGCGTAATCGGCTTTAATTAAATAATTCATAATCTTTATATTATATTTGTACTATAAAAAGTAAATTATAATTATTTAATGAAGAGAATTCAATTCACAAACAATAAACTTTAATATATTACATTAATTTGTAATTTCTAAACCTGGATACAAACATCAAAATTTCATAATAAAATTGTTTGATTTAATTTTTCTCTAGGAAGATAAATATAAACTTCAAAGTAGTTCAAATATTTCTATTTATGGTAATCGCCATCTCATCTCAAATCGATGGAAGGTACAAAAATGCAAAAATAAAAATAACAAAACTTTGCAAGATAAGATGACAAATGATCAACTTCTGGGCTTGCTTCAATGTTTATGCAGTTCTTTGGTGAATACATCAAATCTTTTAATAGAAATGAATTTTTAATAAAAAATGTGCATTATATACCATAACTGCACTGCCATTAAAATTTAGTAGGGTTAGAGATGTACTAATGCGATATTTGGCAAGGTAATTTTTTAGAAAATCGGCTAATTTAACAGAGATTTCCTTTTTGGATTTGGAGAAGTAAAGGCAAATTTTTGCCAAAAAATGTCAAAATTTCTATTTATCGTTTAATATCATCTGAAACATGGTCGGCTAATCCTTCATTCATAATTTCTCGAAATGAAAGTGACAAAATGTATATGGCAAGTAGGTTACACTTTTGTTGTTTTTTTACAGAACCTATTGGCTTTCTATAATTACTAAGAAAACTTTTGCTAACCCGTTTTTGCTAATATGATGTAAACGGTTGAATTGCATTAATCAAAGAAATTTGTTTTAATATCAATATATTATGTATGCAGGCGTGCCAAATATGAATTAGAAGTGCGCAACTAACTGTTCTACTTATTTTTTTTATATAGAAAATTGTATATGAGCAAGTTGGACTATGAACTGAACAAATTATTAGTTAAATTAAAAATGCTTAACATTATGCAGGTATAAATTACATTATAAGCTCGTGCATTTCGTTGTACATTTTTTATGCAAAATGTGATTTTATTAAAAACAACTGATTTTGCTTTAATTATGTAATGTAAAGTTAACACGTCTATATAAATATTGTAACCTTGATCTTGTTAATAATAAAAGAATGCTAGTACAAAATACTCACCCTAAATATTCCTTAATTTTTCAAAATTTATCCCACATAACTCCAAGATTAATTCCCATCACCGACACTACAAATATTCCACTCGATCCAACCAACAACGAAAAAAACGATTCATTTTCAAGACAGTCAAAATATGTCAAGTCGTGTCACATTTTCAAAAGACAAATTTAAAGAAATTCTGAGAAAACAGGATTTTTCAATTAAAATGAATTTTGAGTGAGAGAAGGGGTGGGGTAGAAAACCGGTGACATTTTATATGAAGGTTCTTTTATATTACTAAAAGAACGCAAAACTTTAACCTTTGATCGAAAACTGTATTGTAATACAGTGAAAGTTTGCAAATTTTAATTATTCCAGAAAACTGTTCTCTTTTCCAGCTCTATTACATCTTGTAGAAAGTGAGAACCTACGTGAGATTTACCATGCAAAAGGTACAAGATTTCAGCATCGTAAGGTAAGGTACCATTAGTGTTTAAATGGTAAATTATTGGCGTCCTTGCATTCGTTTCAAAATATTGCAAACTTTAATTAAATATCATAACATTAACATCTCAGTCTTTTTGACCCAAAATTATATGCTACTAACTTACTTTGACATTCTTGATTGCCAATCCATAACGCATGGCGCTTTCATTTCTAGGTTATCCATGCGATAACTTCATTGTGAATTTTTTAACAGCACATTGACGGATAGAATAATCACGGTGCAGATGAGTTTATTGAGTCACGAAGCCGCTATTGTAGCAGTCTATGCCTCAAACGAAGATTCTACCGTCATAGTAAAAGACGAATTTTACGAGAATTTGACAAAAGTACTTGACTCGTTCAGCAAACGCAAGGAAATAATCTTACTCGGAGACTTAAGCGGTAGAGTCGGAAGTACAACTGACGATCCAGTTGTGGGAAAATTTGGAGAGGACACGGTCAACAGTAATGAAGAGAGACTCATAAAACTGTGCCAACTAAATGAATTGCGTATTGCCAATGGATGGTTTGAACACAAAGACATTCACAGGTTTACTTGGACCCAACCTACGCGACAGCTAAAATCAATA
The DNA here is from genome assembly GCA_911387805.1 of Cantharis rustica. Classification (NCBI taxonomy): domain Eukaryota; kingdom Metazoa; phylum Arthropoda; class Insecta; order Coleoptera; family Cantharidae; genus Cantharis; species Cantharis rustica. Next base: position 17,489,175 of record OU426883.1, read on the forward strand.
ATAGATTATATAATAGTTAAAAAAACATACAAAACTAATAATAACAGATGTAAAAGCCCAAAGGGGGGCAGAGTGCGGATCTGACCATTACCTCGTGCTTTCGAAGATATGCTTCCCATTCCACTACAACATAAATACAATAGCACCTAAGATGGACGAGACAACAGATTGTTTTGACGACTCCAGATACAACCTTCCAAGCCTTGGCAACGACTCTATAAGTTAAGTAAAATCCATGATGGTACACCACAAGCAGATTAAGAATTCATTAAAACATCTATACATAAATCAGCCGAAGAAGCATTGGATAAAATGAAGAATACATATACTAGAAGAAACGGCCTTGAATGGTGGACCCAAGACATCCAGACAAAAATACATCTAAAGAAAAAGGCCTATATGAAATGGTTGGCAACAAAAAACATCGAAGATCGAATAGTATACTGCAAAATAAGAAATGAAGCACAAAGCCAAAAACGACTTATGGCAAAATATAGGAACTGATATCAATAACTGCAGTGGAAACACAAGAGCTAATAAAGCTTGGAAAATATTAAGAAGCCTTAGAACGCAAAATAAAGATAAAAGTAATATATACTTAATCAGTATTGACACATGGTACACATATTACAAACAATCACAAATGAACAAAAATTTAAAGTTTATGAACAAAAATTATATAAAAAACAACAACCATAATAGTGGTGAAGATATCCGTGAATTTGACTTAGAGGAGGTATTAAAGGCAGATCAATAAAAAACGGTAAAGCGCCTGGACCAGGCAACTTACCAATAGAACTTATCAAAACTGGCCCTTTACAACTTGTAGAACTAATAACTAAAGTCTTCAACAAATGCCTAAGAAGCGACACAGTTCCAGATGATTAGAAAAAAGCATATATAACATCTATCTTCAAGAAAAGCAACCGACAGGAGTGCAGAAACTATCGAGGATTGAGGGAAATAAGCACAATGGCAAGACTATACGGAAAAGTGCCAAAAGGAAGAATAGAAGAAACCCTCCATAAAGCAGAAGAGCAGAATGGATTTAGAGCGGGCAGGTCTTGTATTGATGGAATATGTGTGATAAAGCAATTAATAGAAAAAAAAACTTTAAGGAATCTACCTATGTTCACCTCACGTTTGTGGATCTACATAAAGCCTACGATACGGTTCCATTAGGCAAGCTGTGGACTAGCATGATAAAATGGTATCAGTGGGACTTATGTAAAGACGATACAAAACCTATATGAAAGGTGTTCCAGCTCCATTAAAATCGGAAGCAGGTTATCACGGGAATTTGCAGTGTCTAAAGGATTGCGACAAGGCTGCACTTTGGCACCGACGCTCTTTAAGATATACCTGGAAGCAGCCTTAAAATCATGGAAAAAAAAATGTAGCAGCATGGGTATAGACATAGGAGGTAAACCACTCTACACCCTCCTATTTGCCGATGGTCAGGTCATTGTGGCTGCGGATGAAGATGATTCCAGCTGTATGATGAGAAAACTCGGAAAGGAATATTCAAAGTGGGGGCTGGAGATAAACTTACAAAAAACTGAATATTTAGTGATTGGAGAACATGGAAGAGACCTTGAAATTAAAAATGCATTTATAAAAAATTGCCGATCGTTCAAATACTTGGGGGTTATTATAGCAGATAAAGGGAGAAGCACTGAGGATATCAATAATAAAATAGAGCAAGGAAAGCGAGTCATTAGACAATTGAATTCTGTCCTCTAGAATGATCAAATAACAAGAAAAAATAAATCAATTATATTGTCGTGTTTCGAAATGCATAAAAACATTAATTTCATTTATTTTGTAAAGTAATTTTAAAGTTTGGATTTTGTTTTATTTATTTATAATCACATTGTATAGAACATGTTTGTAAATTTGCTGTATAAAGGAAAGTGAGGAGCGTAAGAAAGAGTGGGACTTGAAAGTCAGGAGTAGGTTGATGCAAGGAGACTAAGGTGGACGCTTTGGCGTCAAGCGGATGAAACACCATTCCCGCAATTCTAGTTAAAATTGTTTATTGTTTAAAATTAATAAATAAAATTAAGTTGATGTTTGTTTTTATTTAATAGTGGTGAAGTGGATGGTGAGAAAATTATAAACTGGAAGAAATTGTGAAAATTTTAGTCAATGTGCAAAAGGTGCATCACAACAAATTTGTTAAGCCAGCTGAAAAATACACGTGCGATCCAATACCACATTCAAGGTAACAAAAGTGAGCATTTTAATTTTAATTGACGATTTTAAAAAACAATTTGAGGAGTCTCATTGCTACAAAGAATGGATGCCCAGCTAGAGATTAAATTTTAAAATAAAGCAAATTTTATAAGATTTGAATAGCTAGGGCCATCTCAATATATAAGACTATTGTTAAGAGTATCTGCACATACGGCTCAGAGGCATGGGAAATGACACAAAGAAACAAAGCACAATTGAACGCGGTAGAGATGGATTTCTGGAGTAAAAGCTTCGGTATCTCTAGAATTCAACATATTCGCAATGATTTCATCAGAGAGGAAATGAATGTTAAAGACACGATATTGCACACCATAGAAAGAAAGCGACTAATGTGGTTCGGGCACGTCCAGCGCATGCATGAAGATTGATGGCTCAAAAGAATATGGGATTGAACACTAACAAATAGAAGAAAACGTGTGAAATCAGCTAGGTGCTGGATCCAAGACGTGAATGAGGCAATGCAGATCAGAGGTTTAAGAGATGGTGACTGGACTGACAGAGATACCTGGCGGGTAGGAAGCGAGATACGGCGACAGCCGGAAACCCCTCGCATATACATTGTTGTGTTTCGAAACCATAGAACCATTAATTCATTTATTTTGTAAATTATTTTAAAAGTTAAATTTGTTTTAGTATTTATTTATTTATCATTGTACATAAAAACGTTTGTTAAATTTTGCTATGTAAATAAAGATGGGAAGAAAATATACTAGAAGAGAGAGAGACTTAAAGGCAGTACAAGACTTGGGCTCAGACCATTTGCGTCGAATAGTCAAGCGGACGAACACCATTCCCGCAATAAAAGTTTAAAATGTTAATTGATTGTAAATTAATAAAACAAATTAAGTTGAGTTGATGTTTTTGTTTAATTAATAAAGAAGTGACAATAAATTGGAAATATTGAAAGAATTTGTGATAAATTTGTTCAACCAGGCGTGGCCAAATGCAAAAGACCATGTGCGCTTGCAAGGACACATTACAAGGTAAATGTTGCACATTTTAAAATTAAATATTTACGCGACAAAAATTTACAATTTAATTAAAATTAATCAATTGAAGAAGAGCTCATAGCTATTAAAAAAAATCTGTGTTACCTCAGCAAATTTCACTAGAGGGTGAAAATGCATAATTTGTAAAGTTGGGGGCATAGCAATATATATATTTGGATTTATGGAACACAATTTTGCAGTTAATTATCCCAATCATTCAATTTAAAGCAAAAGTTAACCTAACCGCCTTTCTTGGAAGGCAATGGCTAAACCGAGGTATAATATGTCGAGTAAACTTAATTTGCAGATAAAGGATGTGTTACTGCATCACAGCATTACAAAGAAATACTAACAAGAAGTGTTTCAGCATTTAATCCAATCATGAAACATAAAAAAAATAAAAGAAACTGAAATTTCAAAAAGAAAATCCAGATCAGAAACTGCAAAATAAATATAAGCTGTAATTTAAAAAACCAAAGTTGACCTTCAAATTGCATTACCATGCCTAAATAAAAAATTAATCACTTTATACTCTCTTTCTCTCTCTCCCTCTCTTTATCAGAAACGTTTTTTCCTCTGATGTTCAATTTGCCAAATATTCTTTGCCGAAGTATTCAATTTATATCCAGTATTAAATACTGTATGTATAAAGTTTAGTACCTACATTAAACATTCCATGAACAATGTTTTATTCGGAGCGCAGAGTTCGTCTATAATTTTTGGGACTTCCTCCGCTCCGCTTGTTTGTCAATCTTACAAACTCGGTACAAAAAGTACAAATTTGCTTTTAATAAAAAATATGTCTACTATTTTTTCCCGATGTAGATAAAACTTTACTTATCAATTAATTGTTTTACTTTAAATATAACCATAATCTACTTTTACCTTTCAGGAACCCCTTTTTTACTTGTTCACCTGTTCATGTAAATATTTTCTATCTAACTTTATCACAAAAGGTAAATTAATATTTTAAAACATGTCTTTAAAATAAAATTTTCTACATATGAATATAAAACTTTCTAATTTTGTAATATGTACAGAACAGTACCACTTAATTACTTAAAAATGCTTTTTCAATATTTTTACAATTTTAATTATTAATATTGCATAAACTCTAAGCTGCAACCATATCTTAATTTGAAAAAAAATGCTTTTTTTAAAAAAACTAAAAATATATTTTACTTAGAATTTAAAAATGATATTTTATTACCAATTAAATTAATGAAGATTTCTTCTGCCAAAATACAAAAAAAAATAATTTAAAAATATGTAGACATATTTTTTTCATGGTTCCAAATTTAAGAAGGCTTTTGAAGAACCATATTTCTATAAGAAGAAGAAGAAGAAATTAAGTATATGTAATTAAGAAAATGGGATGAAAAATCTGAAAATAGTACACCATAGAAAAAGTTGCACCAACTTAAAATATATTTTTGTTTATTTCCAAAGCTTTTAAAATTTTTGTTTCATTTATACATTGATTTCGGCCTATTTTTAATTGTCTCATCTATTTTTAACCTAATATTAACTTATAAAATTGATTGCGCAAAATGCATATTCAATTTAGAGTCTCGGCGCTAACGGGTTTTTGCTTGCAATTTTCAAGCAAAGAACTGCGAGAGCTTTAAATTATCAATAGAAAATAACTTAAAAAAGTTTTAAGTATTCTTGTGGTATTTAGTAGTATGTGATGTTAGAATAATCAAACTTAACAAAATGTTAAAATAATAAAAATTTTAACTGCTAAGTAAAGAATACATACTACAAAGAAAACAATATTTAAAAAACACTAAAATGACAATAATTCAAATTTAACAGGGTTGAAGTTAGAATATTAGAATAAAAAAGAATTGAGACATTGTATGCCTCCACTTCATGTTTCCTAAAGTTTAGGGGAAAAAAAAAAGATTCATATTCATTTACTTAACTTAAAATTTCATTCAAACACGTGAATTCATTTAGTTTGGTTATTTGGTTGCACAACATTTTTTTAATTTTGTTTGGTATATTTGCTCTCACTTGTTATTTTTACTGTTATACATGACTGAGGATCGCTAATAATCGTGAAATAAGGGGTCTTTATATTATGTTACAGAGTTTTTTTGGTTTTTTATTTTTAAGTAATTTCTACAGCGTAATTTTTTCAGAATTCTATTTTCTTGTTTATTCTAATATTCTAAGTTCAGCCCTGTTAAATTTGAATTATTGTCATTTTAGTGTTTTTTAAATATTATGTTTTCTTTGTAGTATGTATTCTTTACTTAACAGTTAAAATTTATTATTTTAATATTTTGATAAGTTTGATTATTCTTTAAATTATCATCTAATTAAATAGCAACGAGAAAAAAGCGAAGAATCACTTAATATATCATCTAATATCATCTTTGGAAGGAAAGATGCAAAATAAAAAAACTTGTATAATTTTTCAATTTTTTAATTTCTCATCTTAATTTAAATTTAAATCTGAAGCCATAACAAAAGCAGTGAATCCTTCATATTTATATTAAACATAAGCTACGATTAACATTAATTAATGAAAAATTTTGTAAAGCATTAACAGGAAATAAATGTGCTTTCTCATAAAAAATGTTGTGTAACCAAACAAGATAAAAAAATTTAAAACAAGCAAAAGCAGGAAATTCAAGAAAATATAAAAAGAGATCTTGGAATAACCGTAGATGTTGTCAAATATGGTTTGGGAACATCCAATGATAGCAACACAACAAGAAATTTTTTTTAATTTTTCGATGTAATTAGTTTTAAATAACTAAAAAGGTTTTCAAATAATCCTTGCGGACGAAAAATAAACTGTGATAAATTTGTGCTTCTGAGGAAGAGAAAAAAAATTATTTATTATATTAATAAATTTTTTTAAATTTATGTTTTGTTTTTCTTTTCATTTTCTTCGGTATTTTTTACTTCTTGTTTTCTAGCAAGACATTCTTCGTATTTTGCAGACCGCATCTATTTGTTAAAAAAAATGGCCGATTTGCACACATTGTGAGGTGCGGCGCCCAACTAATTAAATTATTTTAATATGTATACGAGGTGATTTTCATAAATTTTGGTAACGTAGTAGAGGAATCACATAAGCAATAAAAATTTTAATATATTTCTTGGAATTTTGAATAATTTTTGAGAACTTTTGGATAAATATTAAATTAGTTTTCTATTAGAATAACAGTAAAATGTAAATAAAAAATTTGAAAACTGAAATAATAATGTAATAAAAATCTAGCAAGTCTGAGGTAAACGGTGTTAAACCAGTAATTATTATCTTAATGTTGTGTCTGGTTAGTAGTTGTCATTGAATTAAGCCTTGCACTTGATCCTATTGTCAACATTGTTTTACTAATAGCATTTGTTGAAATATTTAAATTATAGACGTTTACATATTCTAACGATTAATATCAGCATTTTAATGCAAATGTGTTAGGTAGATGTAAGAAGTGCGTATCTAAAGAATTTAAATATTTATTTATTAATAAGTAAAATTTTCCGTTCTGGTTTTAACCAATTCATTTTATTTTTTGTTGTTGCGTAAAGAATACCCGTATATTATTCATAACTCATCATTATAAGGTTAAACGGTTTGCAACTTAATGTGTATAAAATTATTGTTAATAGTGACAAGGAATTTCTTACTTCAAAAGAGAGTGGTCAAGTTTTTTTAAGCAGGAAATTTGTTATTATAAATTGATAAAACTTTCTTCAACTACTTTCGATTAAGTGTCTAATTTTTTTATGGCTACACCACCACACCACACTGTACATACTTTTTGAACAAATCAATTTTTTATTTGGATAATTTTATTCCGAACAACCTCTTGGAATTGTTTCTGAACCGCAGAGGTTAATAATCATAACACTAAAAAACAGGCCAACCGATTTATCATTTATGAAAAAAATAAGAGTATAATGTAGTCATCAAAGATTTACAGTATACCTTTTCCACTTAAACCACTTCAACTTTATATTCCTAATTGGCACTCGACCCCTTATGATACAGCAAATTAAAGTTTATCTACTTTAAAATTTTTCACGCTCAATAATTATATATAATAAATATGATGCGGTTTGTGGCGAGTTTCAAAGAATCAACAAAAAATTATTTTCCTGAAATTACCCCCAAAGATCTCGTTAAACAGTTTAATACTTGACTAATGATATTAATCTGAATATCTACCTTATATTTTAGTTCAACATTGCAAATCAATTGGAAAAATCATATCAAATTTTTTAGAATAAACCAAAAAATGCACAAACACTTTTTAGAAACTAAAATGTTTAAGTTATCACAATATATAAATACACCGTATGTATATTATCGCAAACGTTGGTATAGATATGTTGACGATATTATTATTTGTTTCAATGATTCCCTCAGACAATTAGATCAACTTTTTAACTTTATTAACAAACAACATAATAATATTAAATTTACTAAAGAATAGAAGTCAATTACTTAGATCTCACAATAATTAAAGACAATAATAAATACTCTTCTGATATTTTCCATAAAGCTACGGAAATTGATATAATTATTCCTAATAGCTCTGCGCATCCTTTTACACATAAAATTGCGTCTTTTTGCGGTTTTCTCAATCGCTTAATTAGAATTAAGCGTAAATTTTAAAAAAGAATTAGACAGAATTAAATATATCGCAATCTCCAATGGATACCAAGTCACCCTTATTGATAACTTATTACGCCAAATTAAACAAAAAATTCTATCGAACTCAATATATCCGAATATTTTTAAAAACACTAACGCGAACTTCAATGTCATTACTTTTCTCGGAAACAAGTCAAACAAAATTGTGAAATATTTAAAAAATAAAATTATAGCATCGCTTTTAAAACAGACAATAAACTCAACAAATTTATTAATAACGCGAAATCAAAATCAGACATGTTAACTAAATCAGGAGTTTATGAGCTCACTTGTGAATGCTCTCAAAAATACATTGGTCATACCGGTAGATCTTTTAAAACACGATTTGATGAACACACTCGATCCCACAGACTTGCAGATGGAAAATCAACTTTCGCGAAACACCTATTAGACACAGACTACAAACAAGGGAGATACGAAATTTTGCACGTTGCACAAAAAAGTAAAAAACTGGAATTTTTGGAAGCTATGGAAATTAATAAATTAAAATATTTATCTTCATTACTAAATAGTCAATCTGATTTAAATTACTTACCCCTACTAAACATTTTTAATAAATAATACCTCCCCCCCTTCTAACTTACTTCACATCCACTTACATTATTTCTCTTTTGTATTAAATATATCCCTACCTTCTAGTAAATTCACATAAAATTATACAATTTTTAAAATTACCCCCCTCTTACCCTCTCCCTTTTCTCTTGCAATTTTGTCGATAAATACGGAATTTTCTCGTTTCTCTTTCTAGTTTATCGCCTGATGATGCCATAGTATGGTGAAAACGTTTGCGATAATATACATACGGTGTATTTATATATTGTGATAACTTAAACATTTTAGTTTCTAAAAAGTGTTTGTGCATTTTTTGGTTTATTCTAAAATATTTGATAAGATTAATATCGAGTTACACTACCTAAACCACTTATCTATTGATCAATTGAAAAAAACTCAAATAAAACAATTTGATAACACCACGTTTGGAATAATGGAATTTTAACTGGAAAGTAAAAACTAATGTTCTGTTTGGTTTATGTTAAATTTGATATTTTACAATATATTGTGGTGTTTCAAAATGATTGCGACTCACCCTATGCATTTTGGTGAAATTTTAGCTTTAATAATTAAGTTGTAAGATTGTAAGATTTTTGCTAGGTGGGGATCGATGCCACGAAATTAGTGGCTTCGTGGGCCAACTATGGCCGACAGCGGTGCGTGATTTTGCAGGCCCGCTGAATTTGATTTTGATACGTTGAGTTTTTTGATATTATTTTGAAATTGTGAGTAATTATTTTAATTTAAATAAAGTGATTTTATGCGAATGCATTGTTGCGCCATTTTTGAAAGTATTATTTTGAAGTTTGGAATTATTTTGGAATTTTTGATTAGTAGCTACTGAGAAATAGTAGATTTGATTAATTTGATTAATTTGGAAAAAGCAGTTGAAATTGTAAATTTCGATTTGGTTTAAAATTGGAAAATTTGGAATTGTATTGGTACGAGCGAATGGTGCAATTGATAAGCCGGCAATTTGGATAAGGCGAGAAATCAAACTTCGTTCCTTTCGAATAAAATTGAGAAATTATTTTATTTTGCATTGAATAATTTAAATTTGGATAATTAATTTTGGAATAGTAATTTTTTGGAGAAGAGTTATTTTTTTATTTATCATTTTAAAAGAAGGGCAAACACAGAAATCAACAGGAACCGACTACTGAGCGTCTTATTTTGTTCTCCACTGTAAAAGCTAGCTGGGTAAATTAAAGATTGTGCCGGGTAGGTAAATTTACAAAACCCTACAACAATATACTAAATTACCACATAATCTACTTACTTGAAATTTATTTTTAAGCTCTTTACAAATTCAATAAATTATAAAATTCAACAACCTTAGGACAGCCTACCAAAAGTTATCAGCCTATACAACAACTTGCGCTGTACAACTGAGCTATTAGCATATTAAAAAAAAAATTAAAAAAAAAATATATAAAAAAAACAAGTCGATCGATTTAAGGATGAAGAGACAAAACTGTAACTCTCAAAATTTTGTCTGTAATCTTCACCCTAGTCTTCTAAATAATAAAATATTATAAAACGAAATCAGTAATTATTTCAAAATTCAAAACTGAATTAAATGAATTTAATTTAACTAAGAAAATTGGGGGTTTTGAACTTGACGATATTCGAAGGACTATTTTTTTAACTTTCCTTCAAACTAATAGAACTGAGATTCAAAAATTTTGAATCGAGAATTATAATATGCTAGTTAATTAAAAAAAGTATACATAAATAATTTTAATCTTAGTGAGCATCATCACTTGACTAGGTTCTCTTGTAACTAATAAGCTATATCCTTCAAAATTACCAATACATATAAGGTGATGATAAAAAATAACGTGAAAAACTAGATTTTAGTTGTAAGTTGTTAGATATTAATTTAAATACCGCATCTAGTTTGTCACAACAAAAAAACTAAAAATTGAAAACTAAAAAAGATATAGAATATAGAAGCTTATTTGCAAAAAATTTTGGAAAAAAAATTTATGGAAATAAGAAATGTTCCCAAATTGAATTTTTTTCAGGAGATTAATTAGCTTTTTGATTTACGGTTGTCAAACCAAAAATTTGATTTTCAAAACGATTTAATGCAAAACATCGTCGCAAAATTCAAAACATTTTTTAAAATTCCAAATTTCTACAATTTGATTGTATTTCATTATTTATTTAAAATAACTAAGCCAAATTTAATTGAAATTCAACTCAAGTTATCATTTCGTTTTATTACTGAATACAATCTTGGGTTGCTTTACAAACATTAGCATTTAAATTATATTATTTCAAAATTTAAAGATTGAAAAAAATTAATATAATTAATTGGTTATGTAGAATTGCACAATCCAAAATTTCCAATGTTAGTTTTAAAATTAGATTAGGAAAAACTGATCTTTTTTTATTTTTTCTTTTCTTTTTGTCTTTCTTCTATTGTTGTTTTTTTGCGGTTTAATTCTTTTTCTTAGTATTTTAAAATAATTTAAAATTAATTTAACTAGCTAATATTTAATTTAATGTAATTTAAGCTAATAATATAGGTAATTAGTGTCAGCAAACTATATTTGCGTATTCTATTTGATTAATAAATAAAATTCCAAAAAAATACAGTTTTTTAGTAAGTAGCACTTGAAATAAAAATTTGCTTGCTCATAAGTTGTTCAAACTATTACATAAAAATGACGCGTTTATCTATTGTCATGTTTTTTACAAACGATTAGGAAATTTCAAACCGCAAATTTAAAATTTTTGTAGTTTTAAATTTTATATTTGATGTGATTCTCGGAATACACATTAATTATTAGCAGTAATAATTCAATCATATTTATTTATTGGTTAAGGTACCTTGACTAGCTTAAACGTGAATGGTTTGTCAAATACAATTTTTTATTTTTTATTTAAGTAACAATTTAACAAATTAATTTAAGAAAAGTATGTAATTAACCCAGTAGTGGCACTTTATCAAATTTTTACAACGGCTAAGATTTTGCAAGAATTTAAAAAATAGAGAAAAAGAAAATTTAAAAAAGTAAACAACTGAAAACGTTAAAATATTTTAATACATTAAAATTATTTATTCAGAGAAGAATTCAATAACACTGAATTTGCAACTTACGAAGTCAAATTTGAAAAATTCAAGCTGTTTCAAAATTGTGAAAGCTTTTGAAAAATATAATTAAATAAAATACAAAAAAAAATTGTAATTATTAGTTATTGCTAATCGTCACTTTCAAGTAACCAATTAACCGATTATACAATATATACAAGGTGATCCAATACATAATGTATCAAAAAGTTACATGAAACCGAATTGTTAAATTTTTTAAAATTGTGTAGGATATTCAATTATTTAGACAGTTCAATACTTTGCTTTTTCCAACCCACAGCGGATTTTGGCTGACCCAGGCCCGGACTGGGACCTATAACCGGCCCGGGCATTTTAAGGACTGTCGACCCCCTACTTCCCGCAAAAATACTATATGAACTCGTATACATACGTATATACTGTTGTGTATTTCTCTAGAATTTGGTATTTTGAAGTGTGAAATGATTTTTTTTGTTTATGTTTGAATTTTGAATATTTGTTAAAACAAGGTTGGCAATATAGATGGTTTTTTTTGTTAAAAAAGTTCGTTGATTTTTTTAGAAAATTCGTAATTTGAATGTTAAAAGTGATTTTTTTTTTATAAAAAGTTGTTTTGTTTGAAATTAAAAATGAATGAGAAGATGAGGTGTAGAGTGAATTTGATGATTTTAATGGTTGTTTTGGAACGGCAGCACAGCACTAATTAATATTTTGGAAGATTTAGAAGATCCAATTTTACATGTGTAGCTAAACTTGACTTTCACGTAACTTTTATATTTCTTGAGTAGATAACTTCATTTATAAACCAAAATACTTAAAAAATAATGTCATAATAGACTGTTGTGTTTTGAGTATTTTGTTTTATTGATAAATAAAATCATTAACACAAGATGTAAAATAATTATGAAGTTTTACGTGAAAAAAGTGGATTTTAGCTAAAATGATAAACGTCATGAGCAGGGCTCGGAACTTTATGCGCTAAAAAACAATGAAATATGTGCATACGTATGCGCTAAAAAATAGAAAAATATGCGGTATAATATGCAGTAAAAATTAGGATAATATGTAAAATTTATAAAAAAATTTGTATAATCTTAGAATAACAAATAAAGAAAGTTGTAACTGCTAACATTTATTGAAAAAACAAAAACAATATTAAAAATAAAAAATAAACTAAAATCGAAATAGTACATTATGCAACAAGGGGATAAAGTGACTAATTTTTTACCCGGGGGTAAAGATTTGTTTGCACAAAGCTTTATAGTCGAGAGCAGCAATTATCCTTAGGTCACTAAAAGTCACTTTATCCCCAAGAAATATACTATTTTTTACAATTGCAAGAGGTAAAGTAGGAACCCCACCAATTACGAAACTTAAAGCATAAGTTTTAATTTTTTAAATCAAATTTTTTCTAAACTAAACTAAACTAGTAAAATTAAACAGTAATTTGTATGGTTGGTATTAAAATAATTTAAAAACACCTATGTTTTTAAGCGTCGTTTATAAATTAAACCAAGTTTTACTAAACTCGAAATTAAACTCACACTGTACAAGTGGCCCTAAATCAACAAAATATACAATTATATGTTCTTAAACCTAAAATATGCGAGTTTGTCTAAAAAGTAACGAAATATGCAAAATTATGCGACAAAAACTTTTATATTTGACATGTAGGTAATATAAAACGAATTTTTGGCAAACCAGAATTACAATATGCACTTTCCAAACAAATATGCAAAAGCCTAAAGTTCCGAGCCTTGGTCATGAGAAAGCATGCGTGCTCAAAAACACTGAATGTTAAAAAACTTAATCAAACGGGATTTGTCACAAAACCTATCCCAAAAACTGAACTTTTTTCTATTGAATATTGCTAAAAGGACATTTTTATAAGCATACTAGAACAAACATTTTGTAGGATAATGCAAGTTTTCGAAAAAAATTGAAACTAAAAATGTAAAATTTACATGTATTTTAGATACACGTTTTAACATGAATTTATGATAGGCCCTCGTTGAGTTAGGCAAAAAGGCAACGCGTAGCGTAGCGGAATGGCAATGCGAAGCGTTTAGCTCCGTAGGCGCTTTAATCTTCGTCATCTGGTGAGTGGGTAACGGGTGTTGGAAATCTTGGATCAAAATATACGCCGACGCGGATTAGGCCGCGTCGATCTGGGTGGGTCGCCCGCAACTAACAACAACATTAAGAGTATATCAAAGCACACATACTGTCAACAGAAATAAGAGCGGGGCTCAACGTGCGAGTTACTGTCACGCATCGGGGTGTATCGTATTACATTTCCCTGATTTTCGTTATTTTAAAATGCCGTTATTTCAACAACTAATGCATAATCCTAAAAAATGTTTGTGTTAATATACTTAGAAAATTGCCCTCTTTCCAATGGCCAATAGGAAAAAGTTCAATTCTTGGGATAGAATGCATGACTGTAACCTAATTACATATTAACATCATGAAATTTCATGATGTCGACAATTGGGCGACTTTATTATCATTATGTAGATATGCATTTCTTTCTTTTAAACACGGGCGCCTTTATTTTATATTTAATCATGTACAAGTGATAAGAAGATGCTGGTAGACATCAAAATTTTTAATATACAACATTAACAACTGTTAATTTTCGCTGTTCACGTTAGCGAGTGTAATAATGTTCACGTTATCGAATTTCTACTATTAAAAACTTGTATTTCAACGGTTTTTGTTATTTATAAATTTATTGTGCTAAAATTTTAAGTTTTATTAACCATTTTGATACTTTGTTATGTTATATAAAGTAGCATAATTTTTTTCGCGATGCAATCAGCCAGCGCTGCTGGTTATAGGCCCTTTGACTGCACCGGCTCATCGGGCATTTGCCCGATCTGCCCTATGGCCAGTCCGGGCCTGGGCTGACCACTTCATTTTCTTTTTCTTCATCATCACTTTCCGTGTTAAGAATTAGAAATTGTACATTAGTTGATATTATGAAGGGTTTTTAAGGCAGATTACCTCGGTAGTTTGCCATTGACCACCGAGAGAGGGCGGCCGGAATAAAGTTCTTGCTCCACTCGGGTTCGAACCAGAGAACTCCAGTTAGTAGTCGTCAAACTATAACCGTCCTCAGTACAATACTATTGAATTTTAATTTTACAAATTTTAATTAATTTTACTGGAGAATTCGAAATATGATAACTTGTATTTATATGTGCGTTGCATATTTATTAACACTTTGATATAAAAACTTAATTCCCAATCAAGCCTGAACTGGTCCCACGGTCTTAAAGCTATTTACATTTATAGATAAAACTAGATGATTAGAATATATAATTCCGGTTTTCAAAGTGATTCCCATCTTATGTAATCAACGGTTTGTTATAAGGAGATATTTATCAAAAAATTGATGGATTTACTTCGAAGAACGACGATGTAGTTGATTAAAAATTTTTTTTAAAATTAAGTGCTAATAAAATTCGCCTAACAAATTACATAGGAGAAAGTTAACCATTCAATTGTTTCTTTAACAATAATTACCATATCAAGGTGTAGGTCGTGGTCGTAAGGCGAGTATGCGGTTGTCCTCGTATAATACAATTGCTATGGGTACCAATTTACCTTAAGTTTGGCAAGAATTTTTTATTTACACAACTTTTTTTACTGCCATTAAAAATTTTATCGCAATTTTTTACAAATTAAATGTTATTTATCCTCTTATATATAGGCTATTGTTGAAAGTTAATGTGTGTTACACATTTTTCTTGTGTAATTTTGTAATTCTTCCAAAATTATTACATGTTACTAATTTAAAAATTTAGATCAAAATTTCCTAATTTCTTCTTGATTAGCGCTGTCTTCGCTCAAACAGGACAAAGGATTTACAGCCGAATTTAATTATAAAAGTTGACTATATCTGCATATCAGTATTTTAGAATACCGAAAACAACACAAAATTCAAAAGCGAAGTAAAATTTTCGTAAAAGGTTTCACCATATTTTGACATCATCAGGCCATGCCTGGGATTTAGCTTTTTTACACCGAAAATGACAATCTCGTGCCATGAAACCATATAATACTGTAATAAAAATAATTTTTGCAAACTAATTAAAAATATAAATGTAGGTATTGTTAAAATATCTAATGCATTAGAAATAGTTTATCGGTATCACCGAATAAGCAATCTATTTATTACCATAGCATTTGTTAATTTAGCACATCAAAATGCATGAAGTTAATATTACGCAAATATGGAAATCTGATATTCTTACATTTTTTATAATATCAATTTTACTATTTTGCGAGCGTAATAAAAATGACAATTAAATAGTAAAAATATTTAGGTTACAAAAAAGTACATAAATAGCATAAAATTAAAATTTTGAGTCAGTGCAGTACCTACCTGAGCTTACCGCATTTTTTATAAACCAATGTATATAATTTTTGCATTTATTACACCAAAACTTCTATTTTTAATTTTTTTTAAGAAAATTATAATAAAAATCCACTACGATTAAATAATCAATTAATACACCGAAATGTTTCAAATTAAAAATAATCTAATAAAAAATAATAGAGCATTTCGTTAATAAAATAATTGTTTATTGCGAATTCCACGCATCGATGGTTGTCCTGTCGGATGGTATTTAATACAATATAAAATTAAAAATTAAAAAATTTTGTTTTTTAATTTAAATTTGAAATTATATTGTAAAATTAAATATTTTGTAAAAATAAGAAGTGAGCAATAAGCAATAAGATGGTGCGAACGCGACGGAAGTGCTGTTTTTGGGTCCGTTGAATCTGAGATATTTTTTTATGTGAGTTTTTTTTTGATTTTGAGTAATTAAAGTAATATTATTTTGACGAATGATTATTTGATTGAGATTTTAACTGGAATTGGTTTAATATTTTGGAGAATTTGTAGAAGAAACGACAAAGTTATTGAGATAAGGTAGCCAGCTGCATGCTGTCCGCATTTTTCCTTTTTTAGAAAAATTTTATTTCTGCGATAATTTATTAAAAATTTAAAAATTTAATTGAATATTAATTTTGAAAATAAAACTATATTTACAAGAGGACAAGTGGCTTACAAGATATCGCATTGATTTAATAAATTGAAATTGTAAGTTCGATCCTCGAGCAGTATAAAATCAATAGAAG
Organism: Cantharis rustica; assembly: GCA_911387805.1. Lineage (NCBI taxonomy): Eukaryota > Metazoa > Arthropoda > Insecta > Coleoptera > Cantharidae > Cantharis > Cantharis rustica. The sequence goes on from OU426883.1 coordinate 17,505,877, forward strand.
TAGTAACTGCTGGTAAATGGAATAACTATTAAAATTTTTTAAGTATTTTTGTGGTATTTAGTAGTATGTGATGTTATAATAATTAAACCTAACAAAATGTTAAAAAAATAAAATTTTTAACTGTTAAGTACAGAATACATACTACGAAGAAAACATAATATTCAAAAAACGCTAAAATGACAATAATTCACATTTTCACAATTCAAATTTAATTCACATTAAATTCTATTTCCTTGTTTATTCTAAGTTCAACCCTGTTAAATGTGAATTATTGTCATTTTAGCGTTTTTTAAATATTATGTTTCCTTTGTAGTATGTACTCTGTATTTAACAGTTAAAAATTTTATTTTTTTAACATTTTCTTAGGTTTAATTATTACAATATAAAATCTCTTGAAAATTTGATATAGCTTGTTCTTTTTTTGTAATTTAACTCCCAAGTATATTACAAATCTACCTATCAGTATTCAGTAATTCTTAATGACAATATGATATGAATATCAAAATTTTCTCGTTTCTCTTTCTAGTTCATCGCCTGATGATGCCATAGTATGGTCAAAACGTTTGTGTTAACTTAAATATTTTAGTTCTAAAAAGTGTTTGTGCATTTTTTGGTTTCTTCTAAAAAATTTGATATGACTGTTTAATGTAGTTTATGATTATACTGAGCCTGATTAGTATTCCAGCAAGGTGTGTACCCTCGTGGCGGCCATATTGAGTTTTTCTGTTTTTAGACGCTTTTCGGCAATCTTCGGAAATGCGTAATTACAGATCCTCGCGTTGTAATCCTAAAAACAGCCCCAATCCGAAAGAAAATTATAGAAAATACCTTTCTCTCGAAAAAATTTTTTCAACTTCCCTCGGCTTTGCCTTCGGGAAGTTATTGATAAAATTTTTCGTATGAAAAGTTGTATTTTCAAATTTTCCCTCGATTCAGAGCTTTTCCTGTCGAGTACAAGACGAGTTTGATGTTTATTGATGACCTTTGACGCCCTTAACACCCCATTTGTGATGATAGTCATGATGACAAATAACTTTTTCTTATGTTATTTTTCTGAATTTTCTTTTACCAAAACTTCAAAGAAAACTTTTCGGATTATTTTAGTAAACCAATAAAAAAAAGTTAACCGCAGAAATTATATATAAAAAAAGTCTAATATGTTTGGCATTTTAATTAATCAATTTAAAATATTGTGTTGTTTTTTATTATTACAGCTTTAACTTAAAAATCAACAAAAATACTACGTTTTCCATGTTTGGTTTAAATATACCAGTGGTTAATAAATAAGAAAAAATTAATTGATATTGATAATAAATAACAAACATCATAAATATTTTTAGCGAATAAAAAGTCATTTTATATTCAATTATGCAATCTATTTAATAATAAATAATATGTAAAAAATCTATAAATATGTTTATTTTTATTTTTATTTTGAATTCCATAGCTATTCCTACTAGAAATATTTTTCAAAATTTTAATATTGCAATAATAATTCTATTTGTAGATTAAAAGTGATGTTTTTGTTAAGAAGTTTTGATTGAAGTTAAAATAAGTGCTTTGCTTTGGAACGGCAGCAGTGGTTAATATTTTGGACGATGGAGAAAATGATAAAATTGTAATTCTACTAATGATTAAAATTAACAATGGAATTTCAAGGTAATTTAATGATCATATAATATTTTGAAAAATTTGTCGAAGGAACGACAAAATTGATCGATAAACCACATTTATTTGTCGCCCAACGTGGAGCGTTGCTGATATACCAGCAGATTGCTAAATTAGAATTATAGTTTCGATCCTCGATCAAGTATAAAAATTTAAAGTTAATTATAAAATTATATATTTGAAAAATTTAATTTTATTACAAAAAAGCGCACAACGTGTGGCATAAAAGATATAGCATTGGATTATACTAATTTGAAATCGTAGGTTCGATCCTCAACGATGTAAAAAAATTAAAAAATTTTTTGCCACAAAATAAAAAAAAAATTTTCAATTACTAGAATTTCAAACCTTGAATTTCAAACTTATAACCAAAACTGATTTACCTTTCTATATTATGGTAAGACTTTTTAAAAAGCTTCGACTAGTTCACATATATTGGAAGGAGTGAGTTCTGATGACATTGATAATTTAAATAAAAAAATTTTAATTATAATTTTGCACACACAAAATATTTATACTTGTCCGACAAATTTCTGATTTTTAGGAGTTGAATGTAAAAGTGTTCCCTTGTCCAAAGGCGAATTGTAGAATCGGCTCAAACGCTCAGCTTGCACTCCTCTTTCAAAATCATCTATTTTCAGAGCCCAAAACACGTCCAGTCGGCTCGGACGCTCTTGCTTTACTCCACTTTTAAAATTTAAAATTTTAAGCTTGTCAACTTAGGCATCGTCCCCCACTCAAATATTTAAGTCTTGGTATGTTGAATCTCAGTATTTTAAATCTTAATTTCTACAAAAACTCAACCGTATACCTGAAAATATCAAAATTTTGTTCACGCAATTAATAAAATTTAAAATAGTAAACAGAAATAACATGAAAAGTTTGCAAAGCAGTTTTTAAATAAAATTAAACATAATAAAATTTAATTTCCCCGCTGCCTATTTGGTAACATGACAATATGTTAATTAGTATGAGTAAGTAAGTGTATAATTAACTTTTACCAAAAAGTGTTTTTTAAAATAAAAACTACAATTATCAACTAGTTTTTAAATAATTTAATGGAGTTCCAATGTATTTCCTATATCCTTTTTATTGGATCTGGCGGTGGAGTTTGAACCTGAAAGAGCTACGAACTTACAGGTGTTGTCATTTGTAATTATAGAGGAATTCAATGGGCGGGGCTAACCATATAAAAACAGCCAATACAGTACACGTATTACATTTTTACGGTTTTAACCCTTTTTTTTCAAATTTTATAATAAACTATAAAATGTAATGTTTTTACTTGGAATTTAATCCTCAACCACAATAATTTCACTACAAAATTTTAAATTCCGCGGAGAGGTTATCGTGCTCTTCCCGTAAGTGTTTGATTTTTTGATATCAGCAATTTTTTGTTTATCCTCTAGTTTAAAATAAAAGAAATTAAACCGTTAATATTAATCATACTACGAAAAGTATTTTTTGGTTGAGTTTCCTTCAACACGGGGTAGAACTAAAGATGGGCCTATCACTGTTGCTGCTGTTCTTATAAAGTTACTCTACTTTAACCTAAGCACAACAAAATTTTCTCGTTTGCTCTGTAAATCATGGAATCGTGGACAATTCAAATCCAGAGAGTATAATTTTAAAATCAAGTTCTTTGCATACTCAAAACATTAGAAACTGAGCTAGAAGTCAATGATCACCATTTACGTAATTACATCAACTAGAAGAGCAGGATTCGATTACTTTATTTTAATGTTGTCATTACCTAACATGTAAATATTGAAAGTCTCAGATCAAAATAAACATCAGCGTTAGTTCAAAAAACTAATTGATGAAACCTGTCTATAAATTTTTTTAATTATTCTTACTTAACTTACAATAAGTTTGTTTTTAATTAATATATATTTTTAAAAATTGAAATACAGTTTTATTGACTAATTCGTTGACTAGACATAGGAAAGTTTCAGGAATCTAAAAATCAGTAAATCCGTAAATTTATTATTAAATTCTGTTTCCAAACGAACTATAATTTTTTCGATAAAGTATTAAATGAAAAATAAAATTTCGTTCAGTTCAGCAGCACTATAATCTTGCTATTATCGTTTTCTTTTCTGATGATTATGGGGTTGTCGGACCAGTATAAATCTTGCTGCACGTGGACATAGCTAATCTAAGAATTCGACATTTCCCATCCTTATTTGCAATTTTTTTTACAGATTTAATTTGAATTTTTCCGAAGTTTTATACAGCTTCGGATTTCATTTTCATCAAGGCTTTCCATTGCGCCAAAAATGCCAGAACTATTTTCTTACGTTTTCATGAAGTAAAATCTGTTCCAAGGTACAACACTTATACTAGTATTTAACCTCTTTGGGCAAAACCGAAATATTTTCTGGTGGAGTAGTAAATTTGATCAATTTAAACTATTTTCATACATATTAAAAATAAACAAACTAAACAAAAACGTTAAAATAATTTATTTTAACCTTAAAGTAAAGAATACATACTGCTGCGATCTTATGCGCGCCTTTGCATACAAAATTTCTATCTCGTCTATGGGATACGTAGGTTCTCGAATGCGAAAATTGTTACAAGTAAGACAATAAAATAACTGTTGGATATTTTTATTTGCAACTCAAAAATTTTATAAAATAGGAACAATTATTAACAAAAGCAAAACTCACGCAAATAGCCGACCCCAGCTTTGGGGATAACTCAAGTTATCTTCCTTCGAAAAAATATCGCGCACAAATAACACGCGACCTTCTTATCTTCAACTCCTTTGAACAGCTTTGTCTGCTCGATTATTTTCTCTTCCTTCTACTGCTCTCTGGATATCTTCAATCTAAAAAAACAATCATTTTAACACCAACTTTTCTTCCACTTTAAACAATATTCTTCACACCAATAAACCTCTATTGCATCTTTTTGTATGCCTCTTAGGCATCAACACGACTCCTCTCTTAATTCAAAATAATAAAAATTCTTATCAAACTTTCATCGACCAACCGCTCTGCTCAAATTAAATTAATTTTTCTATCCCCTTGGATATCCTTCGCAATGTGTCTTCTTTTCATTGGTTGTACTTTAATGTTCTTTTATTTTCAAATCTAGATTTTTCATTATTTAAATTTTGGCTTTTGTCGGCATTTGGTGAGTCATGATACAAACATAAAATAATAAAATCAAAATCGAGAAACAAATAACTTACTAACTAGACAAACATAAAATATTAAACATACTGAAATCAAAATAAAGAATACATAAAAATAAAACACACACTGGTAATAAAAATGTTAAAATAGAGTTTTGCTTTGTTTTGTTTCTCTAGTTGCAAATACAGTTATCTTATTGCTAAGTTCGCAACCCATTTTAATCACTTAGTGCGGACACAACAATACGTACCTAGAAAAATATTATTAAAAAAAAAAGACATTAACAGGTTTGGAGAATATTACTTTTTAAGTTCTTTTTCTATTATTTACATATTACTTATTGTTTAATTTAACAATTTAAATTTTTATAACACTAATTTTGTTGAAATAACTTTTTTTGATTTTAAAGGAAATATTATATCCATTTAAATAATACAAACCGCACCTCGTAATAATATTTAATAGTTCCTGAAATTTAATATGTAAATATAAAATAACCTAAAATTTAAGTAGTTCACATTTTCCATATATGGTATTATAGGTACGGTAAGTTTTTTTTCAAAATATTTATACTAACTTATTATTTTGAAAGTTTTATGATTTTTATATTTTTTTAATTTCTATGAAACCAAGCAAGTAAACATAAAGCCAATATAAATATGTTTACCATTTTATTTAAATTTACTATTATAATAATAACGATTGAGCAAATATTACTGTTATTTATTAAAATTTAAATGTTTTCCTGTATTTTTTACAAATTAAATTTATTCGTATATTTGATGCTACATAATCCATGCAATTGCTACACAGTGTTATCATAGTGAATAAGAATAGGACTACCTACTATGGTGAATAAAATCTGATGTTGACTACGAGAACAAAAATTATTTAAAAAAATTCAATACGTAAACTAACTTTTAAAGTAAATATTTACGTTTTATTGTGTTTTTTAACTTTAAGAAACTAAATTTTATCAATATTTAAAAATACTTGAAATTCACTACATATAATTTGCATTTAATTCATCTTTATAACAGTTATTTTTAAAAATTGCATTTTAATCAAAATTTTAATTAATTTATCGTTCTATCATATTTTAATAAAAATTGTAAAATTTTTTTGTAAATTTAATATGAACATATTGTACTGTTCCAATATCCAATGGTAATATAGTAGTTACTACACAGAGAGTTATTGAATTTTTTCTTGCTCATTTTAATCAAGTTTATCATTAAAATTATCTGCAATGTAAGTTCTGTATTTTTTCTTGGTGTAAAATTTTGCCGTGTTCTCCCCCCCCCCCTTCTCCTCCGAGTCGTGCGTAGGGTTGATTGGAATTGTCACCTACAGCCTTGTAACAAGAATCTGATCTAGCAAAAGGAAGTTGTAACAAAAACAAAAAATGTTGAATACGATGTACATACAAAACAACATGTCATTAAAAGGTTACTGTCACTAATCCTATCCTAAGAATTGAACTTTTTCCTATTAACCATTGGAAAGAGGGCAATTTTCTGAACATATTAAGACAAAATTTTGTAGGATTACGCACTAGTTGTCGAAATAACGGTATTTTAGAATTTCAAAAAGCAGGTCGTTGTAATACGATACACCCCGATGCCACGAGTCGCGTGGCGGTAACTCGCACGTTAAGCTCCCCGCTTTTATTTCTGTTGACGGTACGTGTGCTTTGATATACTCTTAGTGTTGGCTGTCAGTTATAGTCAACTCGATTGACAATCGTATTTCAAATCGCACAACTGTTTTTTCCCGTTTCAGAGACATCCTTTTTTATACCGCGTTCTGGTCACCACGACATAGACGCATACACTTTTTGAGATTCAAATAGCTGGTCGCCCGCAAAATCTCCTTTTTAATGTTTTTCGACACACATTTGGCAAACTTCGGTTCAACTTCTTCAAAGTTCAAAGTTCAAAATTTTTTAATTTCTCATTTTAAATTACTCACCACTCAGATCGACGCGGCCTAATCCGCGTCAGCATATATTTTGATCCAAGATTTCCAACGCCCGTTACTTACTCACAAGATGAAGAAGATTAAAGCGCCTACGGCGCTAAACGCTTCGAATTGCCATTCCGCTACGCTACGCTACAGTTATAGTCAGTTATATGTCAAATATAGACGAGTTCTATGTCTTCAAGTTCCATTATACAGGGATATTTAAGGCGTCCAGAGCGCCTGTTTCTTTGACTAACTCAACCACGACAACTCATGCACCCGTGTTAAAACGTACATCTAAAATACATTAATTTTTTTATTTTTAAATTCGATTTTTTCGAAAACTTATGCATTATCCTACAAAATTTTTGTTCTAGCATGCTTAGAATAGTCAATAGAAAAAAGTTCAATTCTTGGGATAAGTTTCGTGACATCCCTATTAATTTAATGTTTCTCATGGTTCAGCCAAAATTTTTCCTCGGCTAATTGAATTATAAGAATCTATGAATTTTAAAAGGTTTTATGTTTACTTAACAAAAGCTCATGGTTAAAACTATCCTGTTAATTGTATAAATTTAAAAAAAGAATTTTTTTGGTTATGGAAAATTAGACTTTTTTTAGCTATTTTCTTTTAATTTTTGTGGCTTTTTAATTTTTAAATGTAATCATAAAATTTTAAAAAGTTTTTAAAATGATCCTTTAGTTTATATTTATCCTTTTTTTTGTTATATTCAAAAATAAAATAAAAAATGATATATTTACAGAAGTAATAACTAAAATGTTGAATTAATTTTAACCAATTAGCATTGATCTAATAAGGATCTCATCAGGATAACATATAGTGGTGGTTCCACATCAAATAATACAAATAATTCCTTTGGTAAAATTGTTCAGAGAGACCTTAGAAATGATTTAAAAACTGTGTGACAAATTTAGGTAATTTTTTTCCCTTACGCACGTCACTGTCTTGAATACCTTTAAGCGATACACCTATGGTAAATTTTGTTGAAATGTTTGGTGCGTAGGGGAAGAGATAAGGCAACGTTTGAATTAAACATGGTGGTCACGAATTTAATTTATTAAAATTTCATGTAGTGATAATAATAATAATAATAAAGCCTTTTACTTCAGAAGGAGTTTGGCTGTCTTTTCCAATTTTTAGATGGATTAAGCCTTTTAGCCATTTTATTTCTATAAATTTCTATTCGATCTCACTTCCACTGCAATTCTCTTCCATTCCTGTCTTGTTCTTATTTTCTTTCTCCATCCTTCCACCCCCATGCTACTCAAATTTTTCAGCACCTGATCGTACCATCTCGAATTGGGTCTTCTTCTACTACGTTCTTAAATAGGTCTCCATTAAGTAATTCGTCTTCTTACCGCATTCTCATCACTTTTCTTCACATATCCGAGCCATCTTATTTTCATTGACTGAATTGTTCTTACTCTGTCTTTTTCATTAATTTCCTTTAACATTTCATGATTCATCATCTGATTTAAATGAATCTCATTTATTTTCTCTGTGTCCAGCTACCCCCCCCCCTTGCTTGTTTCTCATTTCCCTAGTTTTCATTTTATGTTCAATTTTGTGTTTTTTAGTTTTTCTGTTGTTGTTTTCACCGTATTTTCCTACTTTATCCATCATATCTTCTAACCATTTATTCTTCTTTCTCTTGAAATTTATTTATTCTTATTCTTCTTTCTCTTCGTTTTTCTTTTGTAGTTCTCCAAGTCTTCTTTATTTCCCGTTTCCAACCATTTCATTCTTGTTTCTCTTTTTTGCTTTCTTGTATCTTATTACTTGTTCTGCACTTGTCTTTATTTCGTTTAGTGATAGGTAAAAAAAAATTTTGTTACGGGTAATTTTTATATCTGCTTTTGTAGGAAGCACCCATTAGCACCTTTAATAACCATTTAGTGCCAATTATTTGTATTCCACTTAAACGAAATAATTGTATCACCTTTCTCTTAACTTTAGCCACAATGCCCAAGTGATTGGGTTTGATATTAGAAGTGGTTAGTAGACACGAAGGTCTCTTGGAAGAGTATACGGTAACTGAAGCAGAATTTTCTGAGTTTACTTAGTCGATCATCTCCGATAGTTTTTGATGTTAGCCGAAAATTGTTAAAATGTTCATCTTGTTGTTGCTGAACCCGTAGGTTAAAAGTACCCTGTATAAGGTATTACCTTTATGAACTCATCGATAGCTATCAAGATGAGTAGTGTTTTTTGGTGAGCAGTTTTTGGTTACGATTGTAAATGACACTCAACACATTCGACAACACACCCAAACTTTTGTTTGAGTAATTTTTTGAATTCATTGTGCATGCTCTTAGAAAGCATTCCCAAATTTGGGCGATCATATAAATGTTTGTTTTTTTTATGTCTAATAAAAATAATTTGGGTAAATTTATATTGAGGTAGATTTATGTAAAAAAAAATATCAAACATTGCTTCATGCTCGGGGTAGCTGTATCTCTGGTGTACGAGAGCAGTAGGGCTTATTCGGGGTGAAGGGTTTGATGTTTGTTAAACAAAATATTATAATCAAAATTCAATTTCAAAAACTTGCAATCGAAATTATTTCAAACTGTAAAAATTTTTATTTCAAATTAATAATTCAAAGCAATATCAGCCACGCCACACGATGGCTCTTTTAAAATAAAAAATTTATTTTTCAAATATCCAATTAATTAATTTTACTATATAAAATTATGTGCATAAAATTATCGCAGCAACAAACTTTTTCCAAAATGGCGATCGCATTAACAGGCTGCAGATATCAGCCATTTTTATTCATAAAAATTTTACTATAAATCTTCTTTGCGGCCACTTTCGAAAGTGGCAAAAAAGCACTCACTCTTTTTTTCTGCCAACCTTAACTTTAGAAAAATTACTACTTTCAAAAACTCAAATAAATAAAATTTTCAAAAACTTACAGCAGGGGCGGCCAAAATAACTTCGTAACACGACAATATCTTTTTTATATGTGTGTTTCTTTTTGAAGAGCTGAACTTGCCGGAATTATTTTTTGAAGTTATAAGACCTCTCTAACCAAAGAGAAACTGGTAATTTTTCCTGTATGTAGAGAAAAATTTATCTTTTTCAATAAATTCTATATAAATAAAAAAAACAATTCAAAAAATAAAATTTAAAAAATTTTTAAAATAGATGGAATAAAATAAAGTTTTTTAAAAATATCAAAATTGAAATTAAAACAGGAAAATTCCGAACATAGTAAATAAAGAAATAAATTAAAATTTGAAAAAATTTGTTTTGACTTATACTGTGATATATTGTCATAATGGATTATAATATGTCCATCAAACTGGTTTGACTATCGAAATATCTGGGAGAGGTTTCATAAATCAATGATGTAATGTGTGCGTGAGCTAAACGCATGTAGTTTTTCATATTTTACATTTTGAAAAACGAAAATTCCAGACAATTAATTAAAAATATTTATAACCTAAAATTACGTAAGATTCACTTTCGTTTCAAAAACGCATATGAATTAAAATTTATTTGCAATTTTAAGTACAGACAACTTTAAAATATGGCTGTCCAATTTAGAAGTAAAGCCATGTAACATTGCTACTCTGAACTTGTTTTCATACTATAATTAGTTTTCAAAATCAAAAATTTCAGTACAAGAACTTCACAAGTCCTTATTTGACCTGCATTTAGATGCGTCGATTACCTGTAAAGTGCTACCAACTCAGCGTCGTAATTGAAGCAGCCAGACATCTTTTTCGGTTAAATGTTAATTGCAAGTTGAATTATTACCATACTTCCAGTTATTGAAGACGTTTTTTTGGCTAAGTACGTGTTTTGACTGGACATGCAATTATCCCCATTGTATTTTTTTTGTAAAATATTACTTCGTACTTACAAATAAATAATAAGATGCTGCTAGTTATATTTTGAATATATTTTTTGACATCCTTGAATTTAAATTTAATTACGCAGTTAAAAAGTAAAACGTTGATTATGACATTTTCTAAACCAAAATAAAAATATTTTTTACAAAATTTATCTACAAAATTATATATTCACTATCCAACAATTTTAGTCCTGACAACTGGACAGACTCGTAGATCTTTCACTTTCTTAATTTATTTAATCATTAATTCTTCCAATAGACGAAATCAATTAGAGAAAGTAAAAACAATCTCACATAAATATAAAAATTAATATCATTCACCCCAATGCAGCTATGTGGAAAAATTAATATTTCATCAGCAATTTGTATTCTTTTTTTTATCACATGAGCAATGCAATCGATGATGGTGTCTAATTTTTTTTTCTATGATGCGATGTTCATTGTCCCTTTTGTGGTTTCCATCTCAAACAACGCTCAAGCTTACAATATCAGCACATCGCTGATTGTCTTTGTTTATTTGCTGGTTTGTATATTATATATTGTAGTTACGAAAGAATGTTTAATTATATTTGATGACTAATGTATGACGTCATGTATGATGAGTCAAACATGATGAGTCATGTGTGATGAGTCATACATAATAACAGCATTAGTCATTCAAATATCGCTGAATTTACACTCTAGAATGTATAGGAATAACATAAAAGTTTCTGGAAGGTAGCATTTAAGTATAAATACAGATGCTTTTCTGTGACTAATCAATTCCAGTTTGAACGTGTAAGTGTTAACATAAATGAAGTGTGAACATAAATAATTAAGTGATAAACAATATACCGAGTGTTTAAATAAATTCAGACTTAGTGTTAAATATATCATAGTGTAAATTAGTTTAGTGTTAATCTTAGTGTAATAAGTGTTTTATTGTTATTAACCCTATTTGTATATATTTGTATTGGCCCTTTTAGAATTAAATAACCGTTTTAATTTTCGTTATAATATTATATTATCACTATCAGCATGTTTCTTTCCACTGCTGGATAAAGATCTTTGCCATAATTTTCCATCTCTCCCTCTCTTCCACCACGTTCAACCATCCGTTACATGCTGTTTTCTTTATTTCGTCGCTCCATCGTGTTTTCGGGCGTCCGTGCTCCTTCTCGATCTTGGTTTCCATTGTAGCATCCTCCTTGTTCTCCTATCACCTCTTATTCTGCCTATGTCATCTACCCAATTTCATTTAAGCTGGAATGCTCTTTCCACCACATCTTTTAGTCCTGTCTGTTGCCTGATCCAGTCATTTCTCTTACGATCTCTTAGAGTTATATTTAACTGTCATTCCATTGCTCTTTGAGTAACTTTAAGTTTCCTCACATTGGACTTTGTTAAGCTCCAAGTCTCTGATCCGTATGTTAGGACAGAAAGGATGCATTGGTCGTATACACGTCGTCTAAGCGACATTGGTCTCCATCGCAGCTTGCATCTTCTGGTTATTTTAGGTGTTATATTGTCGGTTGGAGGTTGGATGTCGTCTAGCATTATCTGAAGTTTTTCTTCACTTCCACTCATCAACACAATATCATCAGTAAGTCTTAGGTGGTTAAAGATGGTTAAAGTATTCCCCATCTATACATATTCCTTTTTCTTAGACCAACAGTGTGGCGCAATGCTTAAATCATCATGCTAGGACACGGTAAACCGCAGTTCACTACTCGATCATGACCACGCCACACTGCTGTTATCTAAATAAGCCCAATATCGATCTATGGGCTATGCAAAGTCCACGGTAGTAGTTTGATACGATTGCTGGTTGAGTAACGAGCGGGAGTTCCGTATTCGAATGGCGAACCCACGGAATATCTCAGCTCGGCCTTCCTGTGAGTATCAACACTTTGTGAAAGAGTGCACAATAAGCTTAAGCTTCAGTGCAGTAGGGTCAGTACCACAGCTCGTTACAATAATAAATACATATTCCTTTTTCTTGCCAATCTAGGTCTTTAAAAACAAAAAGAGCTTTGGCAAAATTGTATCACCTTGTCTTATTCCTCTCTTAATTGCTATGCTATTTATTAGTATATTCGCTTTTATTTTTATTTTTGCGTTTTCATATATGTTTTTGATTAGAGTGAAGTACCTGTCATTTATTCTACAGTTTTTTAAATATCTCATTATTGCCCATATCTCTATGGAGTCAAAAAGCTTTTTTATAGTCGATGAATGCTAGGTATATAGGCATATTATACTCTTTACTTTTTTCCAGTAATAAGCATAGGGTCTGAAGGTGGTCGCTTGTGTTATATCCACTTCGAAATCCGACCTGCTCTCTCGGCTGGTAAAAGTCAATTTTTGCAGTTATACTATTGCTTATTATTCCGGTGATTAGCTTGTATAATTGTGACAATAAGCTTATTGGTCGATAGTTGCCCAGATCACATAAATCTTAATTTTTATGGAGTAATACCACTTCTGCTTCTTGTCACAAAGTTGGAACTGTCTGTTCTTGCAAGCAAGCGTTATACAAATCTATCAGCTCCATCAAGACCAACTTTCCACCTTCTTTTATCCATCACTCCATCACTTCCTAGTGCTTTGTGGTTTTTTGGAGCTCTTTAGAACATTTTCTATTTCTTCTCTTGTGATATCGGGCATTTCCTCTAATCCTACATTTAGCACCTTAAGTCTATTGTAATGCTGTTGCTTGATTAGGCTTGGGTGTGCTTTGCTGCTATATATATATATATATATATTGTCGTGTTTTGAAACGTAAAAACATTATTTATTTATTTTCTAAATTATTTTAAAGTTTGTTTTGGTTGTAAATGTTAATTATTTATTTTTAAATGTACTGTACATAAGATTTTAATTGTGAAAAGTTAGGTTAGCAATAGAAATAAGTGGGAGAGAATAGTTCAGAGCGAGGTTAGCAAGTAAAACGCGGTGTGCGTTAGCTATAGGCGGGATGAATGTTCTTTCCCCGCTAAGTTAGAGTTTTAATTTTTTTGAATATTTAATAAAAATAAAAGTGATTTCGTTTGAGTTGAGCGTTGTTTTTGTTTAATTCATTAAATGAAGTGTTTAAAAAAAGTAAAAATTGAAGAAAATAAAAAATTATTGAATAAGATTTGGTTAATAGCAAATACATCGTAACGAATTTGTTAGACTGGCGAGTATATGTGGGTTGCACGTGCAAGCCCAATACTATAAGGTAACAACAAAATTTATGCAAGCCAGCGTTTGAAAATTAAAAATTGAAATAAAATAAAACAATACGAAAATTTACATTTAAAAATTAAAATATTTGAACTGTAACATTCAGTTTGGTGCGGCCCTGTATATTGAAGTTTATTAGAAACAAATTCCCCCCTTTTCGAATTTAGATAGGAACGCGGAAATTATGCGTACTCGATTTAACCAGATATTTCACTTTCAAGCCATAATTGATAGAGTTAACATCACAAATGTTGGAAACTTTGTTTAACTCAAATAATTGAATTTCCATAAGAACCGAACAACAGGTAATAATTTAGTTGAATTGTGATAGTTGACCAGGAAGTTATTGTCAATTTTTTGAATAGGTTCTTCTTTGATCTTCATTTTGGTTTATTTATTTTGCTGGAGGATTCGAATTTGATCTATGAACTTGGAAGTCAAAATTACAAGTTGCTTTTGGGAAGCCTTCCTGTCTGAGAACTATTATATCGCCTTGTCGAATGTCAATATCAAAAAGAGTCAAAGGACAATTAGAAATTCTTGCCGCCTTTCAATAAACAAGAAAGAAAATAGAAACATATCAGGTCGTATAATAAAATTTTATGTTGCGCCAACGAAGTCAATGTCAACAATCATCCGGAACGATTAATTTTTTTTTTTATTTCAACAATATATTTTGAATTTGTAATACAGTAAAGTAGTAGAAATTAATTGGAAACCGGCAGGCAAAATAGCTATTCTGCGCGCGGGGTATACGTATTAAATTATTATAAAATTTTCTTGTTCTATCGTCAATTACTGTAGATGCGAATTTATAATGTTTTTGTTCAATATAATTTGAAACCTGTCTGACTTTGGGTTTTCTTGATACAACAATTATATTTACAGGTTGCTTAATAAAGTCAGTGGCGCCAATATTTATAAATTTTTAGGCAACCTAAAATATTTATAATTTCTTTTCTAATATATAAAAGAACCTGCGACTCGCTCTCCCCCTATCCATCAGAGCTACCGGCACCCGTTGTTAACCGGACAGTTCTTTTTTTAAATTAAGAAGGTTATAGAACAAGAGTCTCATCGCTCCACAAATTAATAATGGATGAACCCAAGAGAAATTATTTCTCTGGATTAAGTAAAATTTTACAAATTTGAATAGCTGGGTACATAGCAATATAATATAATACTATATTATTATATATTATATTCTAGCTCTATAGGCCACTTCTTCAAATTTTATCTCACTTTCGTTTTCGGGCTTCACACTCATGAATCCTCCTGCATTAAAAGGTGTGTCGTCCCAAGACATGCATATGGTTTTTTTCTCATTTACTTTAAGCCCCATTTTCGCTGCTCCCTCTATTAATCTCTTAACTACATTTTCCAGCTCTATCCTTGTTCTTGTCAGAATAGTTATGCCGTCTGCAAACGCCATGCATTGGTGTCTTCATTTGTATAGTATTCCTTTTCTATTTATATTCGCCTTTCTGACTATGATTTCTAGTACTATATTGAACAGTATCGACGACAAGGGATCTTCCTGTCTTAATCCTGTTCTTACTTCAAAGCCTCTAGATGTCATTACTACTACATTTACTTTATTGTGGTTTTTTCCAGTGTCATTTGGACCAGTTTGATCAGTTTTTCCGGTATTTCCATCTCATACATTGCGTCATATGCCTGTTTAAAGTCTACGAACAGGAGGTACGTCTTTAGCTTGAGTTTAGTTTTTTGCTTGGATTTCTTTTAGCGAGAAGATCTGATCCGTTACCGATCTTCCTCCTCTGAATCCATACTTATATTCTCCAACTATTCCTTCTGCATACGTTCTCAATTTATCTTTTATAAATGCTGCATCACATTCAACAATGCTACTTCTCTATAGTTTTCGCAAACTGTTTTTTCTCCCTTCTTGAATATCGAGCATATCACAGTCATTCTCCACTTCTTTGACATCTCTTCCCTTATCCATATTTCTTCTATTAATTTGACTATCATTTTATGCAGCTTTTCCCCTCCATACTTGAGCAGTTCCGCCTGTGTACGATCTTCTCCCGCACTTTGATTATTTTTTAAGTTCTTGATTACATCTATTATCTCCTCTTCTTTTGGCACTTCGTCCTTGTTACTTTAGATATCTTGTCTATTCTTGTCTATTCTTTCTTCTTGCCTATTCAGTAATTCTTAGAAATACTCTGCCCATCTTTTCAATACATCTTCTTTTGACCTCACCAAATTTCCTTCTTTATCCTTACAAAACGTTGTTCGTGATTGGTATCCTTTTCTTATTCTTTTGGTACCCTGGTAAAAGTTTCTCATTTCTTTGTTGGTATAGCTTTCTTCTAGTTTCTCTTTCTTCTTCATAGTTGACAACATTTCTTCTATATTTTGCTGTTCTATTTCTTGTTCCATTAACCTTTCCATCTCTTCTCGATACTCTTCTTGCATTATTTTGTTCGTTTATATTCTTCGCCATTCTTTTTTCTTTCCTCTTTCCTTGTCCATTCCGTTTTGCAAGGTCTGGTTTAATTTTGCTCCCACCATAAAATGGTCCGTATCTACAACCGCTCCTCGGTATGTTTTCACATCGTTAATACAATTTTTGTTTATGGTTTCCACCATTACATGGTCAATCTAGTTGGTCGTTTCGGTGTCTGAGCTCATCCATGTACCCTTATGTATTTCTTCGTGTTGGTAGTGTGTACTTTTGATTTTCATGTTCTTTGCCATCTGTTCCTTATGCAAGCTGAATCTACCTATTGTAAATACTACTATCTGTAATATTTGTAAACTTAATTACATTTCGTTTTAACCTTTCGCTTACTACGAATTCCGTACGCAACCTGCTATCTTTACCACTACTCGTGAAAAATGAATGACCTTCTACATTTAATATATCGTTCTTGCTTGGTTTTGTTTCCTGTAGGGTAATAATTTCTATTTTATACTTTCTCATTACATTTATTATTTGTTTCATCGCTCCCGTCTCAAAAGTACCTCTTACATTCCACACAAACTGTTTTCCATTAATCCATAATTTTTTGTGTCCAACCGTCGTTTGGCTTTCTTTTTCTCGTTCTTCTTTTGCTTTATTTCTTATCTGGGTTTAGTTTGCGGTATCCTCATTTCCAGCTTTATCTTTCCCAAAACCGTACTTGTGACGCTGACCATTGAAAACTACCCTTTGTGGAGATTAACCCCCAAGCTGTAACGAAATATTTATTGCCTTTTATGGATAAATATTTAGGAATTAATTTTAGCAGGTCTTTTTCATATTTTTTTAAAAATTGGTAAGGTTTTAAAATAATTATCATATTTTCAAAATATTATTTCATTTATTAATTTATATAATAATTAAACTCGGTAACATTTAGTAACACAATTGATAGGAACTTTTGAACAATAATAATAATAATTCACATTTTAAATGGTGTAGTATTTTATATCACCTTGATCTAGTATTCGAACCAGATTAATCTGCCCATCAATAAGCTCAGCCACTGCATAAGCTGCTTGATCCGGATTCATCATATTAACAACGCTTGCTTCTCTTGAAATAGAATACATCTCACCAGTATCCATCCTTTGTACTAAGATAATCTTATTTTCTGCTCCTCCAGGCAGTCTTGTTGAAGCAAATATTAGCCTTACCAAAAACTGGTGGTCTTCGTATGAGTTGGCATTCCATTCGACCATCTTTCTCTGTTCACATTTTTAGAAAAGTGAAACCGTTTATTTTAACATGTTTGGGAAGATAAAATGGAACCTATCATAAAAATACCAAACAGCATGTGTATGGATTTCCCCAACATTATACCTTCAAATTGTTATCTTATTATATTCCACTCGTTGTAAAATAGTTTGGAATGCAAAACTTTTTAACCTTAAGTTGCCTAAAACTATTCTTCAATGAAAAGGTGACCAAGATAAACTTTCCCAAAAACCAAACTAAGTTTAAGCACCTGATAAAAATGTACAAAAATGAAAATAAATCCAAAATGTAAAGTTTTAACCCCAAATTTTAAGAAACAGAGAAAATTTTAAGAAACATAGTGATTGTACACATAATTAGAAAATTAAAAAGTAATTTTCAATCGCCAAACTTACCACTTTATAATGAAGAATTCGGAAAGCACTATTACCAAATGTTGACAGATTTATTTTCATTCACAAACAATTTGTTTTTGTTTTTTATTTAATAATCAATTAGCATGACCAACTTGCAAAATTGAATAGTAAGTCAAAATCAAGATGACCAATTGTCATTATCCATTTTTGATGTTACATATTTTGTACATGGTCTGGATTCTGGTTTGGTTGCGGAGGGCAAACCAAGGTTTGCGTGCACTCAGGCCACAAATCGGGCTTATTTTCCTACCTCCTAGCAGCTGCCCATTGTCCCTCCTATTCCTTAAGCCATTCCAAACTCAAGACGAACTAAAGTATTTTAAAGGGCAATGTGCTACTAATATTGGCTATGTCGAGCCAAAAGTTCCCTAGCATGGATTTTCTTTTCGACGCCAGCGATGGGCATCTGCAGAGCACATGCTCTGCAAATTGGTCTTTTAACCAGTTCCATTGTGTATAGCTTGCAGTGCACCATCAGGAAACCCGCGATAGTTCGTAGGCTGTCCCGAAACAGTTGCAGGTAATATTTTGCATGCTAACCAGAGGGCTTATGTATTGTTGCCCTCTTGATTGTCGGCATCCAATTACATATGCCCACCTTTCTGCATGCAGTCTTAGAGTTTCTCCTTTTAAGATTGCATCTAAGATTTTAATGGTCAGCGCAATAAGAAGCTCAGGACCACATAGTGGGTTATCCGAGCCCAGTCTCTCCAATTTATCATCCCTTTTGTTGCCCTTATTTCTTTTGTGCCCTTTCATCCAGCTAAGAGTTAGAATGTTGTATGTAGATACTGCGTCCAGCCCCCGAATGACCGAGATATCGGTTAAGTGCCGCAAGAGCAGCTCTGCTGTCCGTCTTAATTTTTTTGCCTAAATTTTTAGTACATGGTAAACCGTGAGCAAAAATTATATACACCTACTTCCAAGCAGAATTCGAATTTGTGCACCTATTTTCAATCGTGATTCCACTTTCTTGGTTTATTACTTGTAATTCGACAAAACGAAGTCTTAAAAGCACAACTACCAATAATCATCCAATTTGCAGTGTGGTAAAGAAAGTAGTTAATTTTTTTAGTTACCCTAGAAAGAAGTGGAGAGAAGGCAAAATATCAATCATAAAGCAAGAGAAGAAAAACAATTCTGATCACTCCTTAGTCATGGCCAAAAATATCTTATGATTTTCTGTACTGATCTGCTTAGTGTTTGATTATAAAAATCAAATAAAATAAACCCTTACATCAAATGTAACAATTTTTACATAATTTATTTAAATAAAAAATGCATTACATTTTTACATAACTAACAAATGAATTAGAGTCTACATAAATAAATCACAAATTATTTTACTTACGTTACATTTTACAAAAATACATATATTTACAGATATTACAGTTTTACATATTTAAAAAATTACAAATTTTTTACAACAAAAATAATTTACATACATACATATTAGAGTGAGTTCAAATTTGAAATTTTTACTCTTGAATGTGAAACTTGCGAGTAGGTATAAATGTGATATAAATTACCAATAATAATAAAAAACGTAACATAACTTTCATTAACATCAAATCAAGGTTCTAGTACAGCATCGAGGTTATAGTAAAGTACGTCTTTTTCATCCAAATATTTTATAAATCTTACCGTTATTGGAGTACTATAGGTACTATCTCTGTCCATACAAATTATGGCATACCTCGAATCCTTCAAAATTGTGAATTCTTTTCGATCATACTCGCGCTCTTCTCCTCCAGACACAAAAGTTTCTTCATTATCCAACCTGGTGCAAATTAGATATTCCTGTTCATTTATGTACCCACGCTGAATTCTCATAATAACTTCGTCGGGTTTCAGCAAGGCAGGACTCCATAAAACCATTATTTCTAAATTATAAAAATTAACTTGATTTTTTAAAATGCTCACATGGATAAATCAAAATTTTGTGTTATTAAATAAATAAAACCTTTAAGCAAACTTTCAAATTTTCAAAATCACCAACAATGCCGTTCCAAAAACGATTTTTGGTGATTTATATAGTAATAAAAATAATCATAATATCAAACAAAATTCAAAGTTGATAAATTTTGCAAAACGGATTTCAAAATAACTTAAAGTTGACTATGAAAAAATTAAAATTAAATAATACACCTACAACAGCGCCTCTACCGTTCGCTTTCAAACTCCAAAGAGGAAACCTTCAAAACGTTGAGGTTAAAATTTACAAATATAATTTAATAATTAAAATTTACAAATTTATATAAAGCTAAACCACCCATTAGCGTGAATTTTTATTACTAATTGAATTTATATGCAATAACATAACGACTGTTCGGTTACAAAATTTTGGCAACATTTTGACTTACTACATAACAGTTTTATCCAATCAGGAAATTGCAAGCTCTTATCGCAATTTGATTTTATACAGTTAATCAGTATTAATTATAGTTATATAAATAAAAAAAACTTACCTAGAATATAAAAGTATAGCTGACCAAAAAACAATTTTGGGCCTACGCTGACAAACTTGAACGGCAATCTTGTGATTAATTGCCAAATTTTGTTTTTGTTTCTACTTAACAAATAATGTAAACCGCGAATTTCAAATTCAATTAAGGGGTTAAATTTTACAATTTTTAAAATGGTTTTTTAGATACCACACAATCACAACGGTTTTGTTTATAGTAATAATTTTTTTTTTATCCTATGATTAGAATTTTTAATTTTTTTTAAAATCTTTCCTGTTAGAAATTCATACCCAGGTGCGTTTATTGGATTAATTAGTCGCCCTGTTATTGCTGTTATGTACTAAGCTTACATTTGGCGTATTAATCGTGGTTATTATTATTCGAACATTCACATGTCTCTATAATATTTCACAGAAAAAAAAGGCGGTTACGGTTTGGCCCGAATGGAGCAAGAACTTTGTCCCAACCGTCCTCCCTCGGCGGGCAATAACAAACCACCGAGGTAATCTGCCTTGAAAAACCTTTCATAAAATAAAGTGATTAGCCAAAACTCACTTTGGGTTGTAGCGCTACTGTATAAATGCAAACCATCTAATCAAGTTATTAACAAAGTTATCAATTATGTGACTTACTGTTTATGTGGAGTTACCACAATCGGAACTTTAAGATGTAGTCGGGTTCCACTTATCTAACCTAGAATTGACACCGAGACCCCAGCTGACACCCTATTGTTCTACTGGAGAGTAATTCGCAATGCACCAACAGATATAAGATTGGTGTTTCAGTACGCATTTTTAGCAATTGGTTGATTTGCTCCTCCTTTATTGCAAATATCAAACTGTATTACTAAACTGCAGTTAAATCCAATTTTTTTACCAATTTAGCATTGAATTAATATGAGAAATGTGAAAACTTTCTCTCCAGACTGAAGAAAGGTATTGAAGTAGGAACTCTCCACGGTCCGTCCAGTAAAATTTTACTTTAATATTTATTTACAATAAATTTTTGTTCATCGCCTTCTGTCTTAGAGTTTCTTTTTTTATGATTGCATCTAAGGTTTTAATGGTCAGGTAAAAAAAGGCTCAGGACCACATGGTGGGTTACCCGAGCCTAGTGCCTGATGTACTGCAAGCTAAAGAAACACCTACACACAATGGAGCTGATTGTAAACCAGATTTGCCGTGGGTGCAATGAAGCAGACAAAACGATGGATCACGTGCTTTGCAGATGCCCATCGCATCCACCAAAAAGAGAATCCATGCTAGATAACTTCTGGCCCGACATGACCAGTCCTATTAGTAGCAAATTGCCCATTAAAATACTTGAGTTCGTCCTGAGTTTGAGATGGCTTGAAGAATATTAGGAACGATGAGCCGCTGCTGTAACAGAAGGTAGCATAATGGGCCCGATTTGTGGCCTGAGTGCACGCAAACCTTTCCAGTTTTTGATTCGTTTCCTGAGTACTTGATTTCCTGTCCTCGTTAGGCTTTTGATGACTTTTCTACTTCTGGATTTACTTTGATAGAAGACTTGATTGTTTTTAACTTCTCTGAAAGTATTGTAGTTTTTAAAAAGTTTTCGCTTCTCTTCTTCTGAAAGGTAATTATTAGATCTCGCTCTCTCTCCGATATGTTTTTATTTCATATTTTATGGTTTCTCTCTTGTTCGTGATGATGTTTGCTGCATAAAATTTCTGCATAAAACTGCGACAGAACACATTAACTGGTAAAACAAAAAGAATGAACACACCAAATCCAATTGAATTCCAGGAGGTTCTCTACAGAATGGGGTAACCTAAGAGGACAGATGATTGCAACCAGCTATAGACAAAAACCGAGAAGTAGATAAAAGAAGCAATTCAGGCATGCAGTACTCCAATAATTAAGGAAAAAAAGAAAACACTGGATGACGAAAAGAACGTGGCCACTCGTGAAGGAGAAAAAAAAGATCCGACTTGCCAACATGGATTCGATAGACAAAACCAAGAAAATGCAAAAAATCAGTCGGAAAATTAAAAAACAAATGCATAAGGATAAGAACCAGTATCTCAATGAAATATGATTAGAACTGGAAACCCACTCGAAACAGAACAACGCCCGTGACTTCTACGACATTGATGCAAAAGATAACTTATGTAACAATGCAAAGATGCTCTGGTGAAACTTGCTCTCCGCAATAGCGTCACACTGATGTGGGTGCCGGGACACCGGGGCATCAAAGGCAACGAAGAAGCGGATTCTCTAGCTAGGAAGGCCGCTTCCGCAAACCTAATGGGCCCGGAGCCTTCCTGCGGGATTGCTTACTCTACCGCAAAAGGAAGAATTAGGGATATACTACCAGAACAACACCTTGCACACTGGGTGGACCTACCTGGACTGAGGCAATCGCGTACGTTCATAAGGGCACCGTCCAGTGAGGCCAAAAGGAACAAAATACTCATGTTGAGTAGGAAACAACTTCGAAGGTTAGTGGGTCTCTTCACAGGGCACTGCTGCCTCAAAAGGCACCTCAGCATTATGGGGCTGGCGGAGAATCCTATTTGCAGGATGTGTGGCGAGGAGGATGAAACCCCACTCCACATACTATGCCAATGCCCGGCCTTGGCCAGAAGCAGGCTGCGTCACCTCGGTTTGCCCTACCCAACAACCGAGGAGATAGAACAATCTCCCTTCAACTGCGTTCTCGACCTGGTCGAGGAGACGCAGTTGTTTGAGTAAAAACTCGGATGGGTGCACAATAAGCTTAAGCTTCAGTGCAGTGGGGATATGTACCACAGCCCGTGACTAATAATAATAATAACTTATGTAAAAAGAATCGCGAAAGTCTGGAGAAAATACTGCTCGGAGCTCCACATTGACGAAAACCATACACCAAGAAACTCACTGGCCAAAGACTACACGAGTCTATTACCAAAAGTTTTGGCTTTATCCTCATCATTTCGAACCCAGTTTCTACCGATTTTCGTGTACCTAATTTGATAACTGCTGCGAGATTTAGAAAAACCATTTTAAATCTTCTTCCAACTGTTATACTGTATTCTTTTGTTCGGTGTGACACAATTAAACAAAAATACTTCCTCATAGTGTCATCGATGACAATCTCCTTCTATACAGGCAGTTCATTTTTAAAATCTCATGATAATTTAAAAATGTACAACTCAAAATTTGACTTGAATCAAAAGTTTTGTTGATCAAATCAATATCAACAATTAAATGAAGAAATGCAGTCATCCAGAGAAATACTCATGCAAGTAGTTCCAAGATCAAAATATATGCTGCTGCCGACAATAACATATTTCAGGAGAAACAAATTCCGGAACATAATAGCAGACAGCCTAAATGATCTGGAGTGGATACAGTCAGCTAGATATTAAACTTTAAAAATTAATATCTCCAAAATTAATAATAAATCTGTATAGAAATTTGGAAGGCAAGCATGGTAAGTATCTGCCCACAGCATATTAAATATTGTGTGTGTAAAGACCACGTGCGACAAAAATGAAACAAATAATATTGTTTGTTAATATACCGTAGCAAAACGTTAATTATTAAGGCAACGACCATACCACATTGAATAGTACCCGTTCTCGTCCGATCACGGAAGTCAAGCAATGTTGGGCGCGGTTAGTACTTGGATGGGTGACCGCTTGGGAACACCGCGTGCCGTTTGTCTTACTTTTTAATGAAAAACTATTCAAAAGTTATTTGTTTGAGAAAACCAAGATTGAAATTTTTCAAAAAAATTACAATTGTGGTTATTTTGGAAATTTTTTGGATTTTTACATTTTTAAAAATCAAGTATGACGTTCCACGTAAGAGAAAAAAAATCAATTCAAAAGCTAGAAAATTACCGAATTGGCAGTGATTTTTGTTATTTTATAAACCGAATTTTTGATAACATTATTTATTTTGAAATCTTAAAATGCTGATATCGTCATGACATTTTAATGGTGACAAAAATTCTCATTTTCCATAAATGCCAATCAACATGTTTTGGCGTTCAATCTCATAAGAATATTTTTTTACTCAAGATTTTATGTCTGCAAAATATTGGAAAGAATCCCATGTTACATTGACTCGCAAGAGAAGATTAACAATAATTTTATTTGGAACTTAATTTTTTTTTCATTTGCATTCTTGTAATTGGATCACACATGCTGAAAGATGACAGATTGAGATTTGTAAAATTTGGTTACAAAATGGTTTTTCCAAACCTCACAGCAGTTATCCTAAAAGATACATTTATGTCTTTCATTGCATTTCCAAAATTATATTTTCTTGTTTTTGTTTTCAGTTTTTAAGATATCTTCCACTTTTTTTGTAACCATTCTTATGCACATTAGTGAGAGAAGTTACTTCAACCCCACCCGCACCCCCTGCTGCTGCTGCAGGCAAACAAGTACACCTATACAGGTTATGTAATGTTGAAAATCAAATTAACAAATATTTATTAGTAAATTGCAAAGTTTATTAAATTCTAAATCAGAAATCTTTTATATATAATTTATGATAACTATATTTTTACAAGCAATAATTATTAATACTAAAATGGGTAACAACACAACAATTAAATTAAAATTTTTAACATGAGTATTTAAATTAACAAATTATTAACATATTCTATGGTACAGTAATGCTTACTTTTTAATTTGACTAGCTTAATAACAGGTGGAGAAAATTTTAGGAAGCAACAAATTTTTAACAGAAAATGTTGAGAAAATTATTTTACAAATTCCCTAAATTATACTTAGATCAAATATTTTATTTTTTTGTTTTGATTTCAGTTTTTAAGATTAAATCACATTTATTTTTAATTTATGAAACTATCTAATCAAAAGATTCAATTATGTAACTATTTTATCATAATGCTATCCCCACATAGGTAAGCCGTTGCGTAGAACGGTTCCAATGTGGCTAAGTTGGTTAAATTATGGAACTTAAGAAGGTATACCTGGTAGTCCCCAACGCGCTGAACAACTAAATAATGACTTCCTGCAATTTCCAGAATATGTTCCACTTTTACCGTGAAAAGGTCAGGATCAAAATCGCTCCAATCCATTTTTACTCTGAAATAATATTTGAAATTAGCCTATTTACACCAAAAATTGCTGATACAAAGAGTAGATTATTACAATTGTAGTTAAAATTAAAAAAACTTACTTAGAAAAGTAACTGTCAAAACCTCAGCAACAAATCTTACGCGGACAGTCTTTTAGGTAACGACAATCGTTGTCAATTTAATGTGAGGTTATTTTTTTAAATATCACAGAAGTACCAAGCGATTTTCAGCTGGTAACCGAGTTATAAAAACTTAACAATGCAAAAAAACCAGCATGGTAAAACCGTTATTGATAATAAATTTGTTGATTGTTTTGTCCACAGCAGTAGCTTGATGTGATCACTAGTTGAGTTCCAGTGAGAAAATTCCGGGAACAATCCAGAAT
Source organism: Cantharis rustica (assembly GCA_911387805.1). NCBI lineage: Eukaryota > Metazoa > Arthropoda > Insecta > Coleoptera > Cantharidae > Cantharis > Cantharis rustica. The sequence goes on from OU426883.1 coordinate 17,531,774, forward strand.
TTCAGCACCCTTTGTTGGTGATTTTAAATTTTCATTTTAGTTAGCAATTGAATACAGCCAGCTCGACCAAGCTTAGAAGCGTTTTCGGGAACGTGTCTGGCGTTAGTAAAATAGAAAATGTGCACTCAGATAAAAAAGTTTTTGCATTCTAACCTAAAAAGTACTTACCAAATACGTTTAATCAAACAAAGTAAAATAATTTATGAAATATATCTATGATTTGTTCTAAAAAAAAACACTCTTTTTTGTAAACAATACAACTTAAATATAAATAACAACAGTAAATAAAACAAACAACCAGGCAATAATTTATAACTTTTGCAATCGAATGTACTTGAGAAATAACTCGACGTTCATTGGTTCATTCAAATTTTTATCAAATTAGTTCGCATATTTTCCACAACGCTACTAAGCGTGGTAGAATTGAATAATCACCAGCTCTTCCTCATGGGTACCCAGGACTTCCAAAACTAAGAACAGTTACGGAATCAGCGCCAGTGAGTTGCCCTTCCGGATTCTAAATTATCATAATAATCCTACCTAATCAACTCTTAACAATAATTATTAAAATTAATCTCATTTGTTAGAAAAATGATCTGACAAGTCAACTCTTTTTAAAAGATTTAAATTAATTTTTTACACATTAATGTTTTGAGTAGAATCATCGTTAACATATGGAAATTTGTGGTGGTTATTCCAAACTTTTATTACCCCGATATGTAAGATGCTAGTTTAATAAATATCTTTCTTTGGCTCAATTCACTGGACTTTCAAATGGTAGATCCTGAAATATTACCTACCATTTAAAATTATTACAGAAAATTTCATCACCATTTTAAGTTACAGTTAGGTAAACTACAACAACAAATTGCCGTTTTTTATTAACGAAAGAAATATTTATTTTCCTTAAGCCAATTGGATATAAAATGTCTTTACCTACTTTACCATAAATTTAATTAAAGTTTACCAATTTCTTCTTATTATTGGTTTTTCACCATATTCAATGAGATCTATCACATCCATTAGATGATGGTAGTAGGTAGCAAGAGTACCAGATTACTAAGCAGTAAGAGATTACTAGCAGTTGTAGTGGTTGTATACCGAATTTTTGGCAACATCTTGGAAGTATTAAGGGTTTATATACATTTTCTGCACTTGTTGGTCACATTGCCTTACGATAAAATTTCGGTTTAGAAGAACTAAATGTTAGAAAGATACTTTTGGGATTTAAAATCCCACCGCTGATTATACTGAGTTAAAAAATTGTATGAAATAATGAATTAATTACATGAAATAATTATGGTTTTAAAAAAATATTGATTAAAAATCCAAAATTATTAAAATATGTTTATTAGCTAATTAAAAATATTATAATTTTAAAGATATAATTTATGAAATGCACACAAAAATTATTTAGATTACATTATTTACTTAAAATATTAACATTTCAACTTAGATGATTTGATATTACTAGTTTTTTTATTTATATTTATCTATTTTATTTATGTCTATTTTCCTAGTTCTAGATTATGCACGCATTATTCACCCAAGCAAGTATTAAATTATATTAATAATTTAGGATAAAAATTTTTGATCTAATTGATAATAATTAATATCTGAATCGCGTAGTACTCGGTGTATATTAATATTTCCGTCAGCCAATAATTCAGCTACTACATATCGGATTTTACCTTTTAAAATATAATAGTTAAAGAACGGAGTAAATGAAACAAAAGATCGATAACCATTATCCATTCTAACCGCTCCAATACGCATCTCATTTTCTTTTTTTATTGGCATCACTCGTAATATGATTTGTTGAGGAAATAAAGCATGCGGACCCCACAACATTTATTCTACTGAAAATCTAAAAATTGGTTAGCATTAATAGTTCAAACCTAGTAGTCAAAATAGCATTCACCAAGAGATATTAATTAAAAAATTCTGTAATTTACTTGTAAAGAACTTGGTTGCGGAGACAAACAAGTATGAACACTACAATTATTGTTCAAAATATTATTTTTTTAAATTACTAAATATAAAATCTAAAAGAGAGCTTGTCCTTGCTATAACCTACGCTTGTCAGTATTTTCCTCCGCAACTTCACCCGAAATATTAATTCAAAGCTATCAGCAAATATTAATTATAGTTAAATCTAATTATAGTAATCATTGCTGAAAGATTATGTTAAAAAATTAATGTTCTTATTTTTTTTTAAACTTTATTTTAATAATAACTTTAAAAATTAAATTAAACTTACTTTTTCCAAATTATTTTATATAGTACCCTTGCAAGGTTGGTTGTATTCACACAATATGACGAAAAATTCTTCAACTCGATACGATTACAATAAGTTAAAATTAAATTTATGATTTTTTAAGAATTATTTACATTTATAGTTGCTGAACATTCAATTTAAGTTACAATTATATATGGGTATTTAGTTAAAATTTGAATGTGCTAGCAAAGTGATAACGACATACATTTTAGTTATCAAAAGATTTTATTATTTTCTTTATTTTGTTTTCATAGTTTCTCATAACAACAAATTACTAAATCTTACAATTTTGGGAACGTTTAATCCAAAGAAAATATTTTTTTTACCTGTAAATGAGTCTGATTTGATTATTTTATAAGTTTACATTATTGATTCCAACAGTCGCGTAAATTCTAAATTTTATAAGATTTTTTTCATTGTCTACAGAGTGGGTCATTAAATCCTTATTCATAAAATTATTGCCCAAAACCTAGACTGGTTTGAAATAACCTACAAAATAAAATTTGGCATGACCCAACGAGATAGACTTCCATAGTAGCATATTTGCGCCCAAGAACATCTAAACACCACAAATTGACTTCTTTGGAAAAGCAGGAAACAGTGAGTGAGAAAGAGAGAGAAAAACATTTCCAAGTGAGTGTACAAGGGATAGGGGAAATCAAAAAACATAAATAATCACTTACTCACAACTTAAATGATTTTTATTTACAATTTACACAATTTTATCATTCAAGAATTCTTACAGCTATGTAGCGATTATTATTCCCATATTGGAAAGTCTGGCATAATGCAATTGACGAGTTATTTGCTATAACCCTTTGTACAAGCGTTTCATCGAGGAACGTATGAGGTTCGCCGTTATCCAATCTGACTGCTCGAATAAATAATCTACTATCTGAGGATGCTTCTATATACATCCTCACAACAAACTGATCTGGTGCCAAATGAGTTAACATTGGATTGTTCATTTTTCTGCAATAAAGAAAATATTAAATTTTGCAATTCAAAATTTAGTAAAAACTAGACTAACAAGGACGGAACTCCGGTATCCTATGACAATTTTGATAATTTGTAATATGCCTTGGGTTATCAAAAAATAAGATTGTTGTTTTCAATGCTAGACCACATAAAAAAATTATACCAAATTCAAATATCTTCAAGATCGCAGTAACAGATCAAAAATCTGATTTATTACTGGGTTTATTTATTTTTATAGTGATTCTAGATAAGTGATATTACCATTAATTTTAATTATAAAAAATTGTCAAATTTGAGGTTATGTTAAAAACGACAGATAAAGCAGGACCAAAAATTGTGTCAAATAATTTTGCTGCCAAATAATGCGATTAATTCAAATAATTCCATAATATCTCCAAATACTTAAAATTTTTTGCACAATCCGTTTCAGCCGAAATTCATTGGTTTTAGTGATATTTATTACTTACTCAAAAAAATATTCGATGGCACAAAAAGGTAGAAATTCTTCTAATTTAACAAAGTACTGTTTGATAGTTTTATAATTTCGTCAATAGACAGATGATAGAATTGTTTTCCAAGTTTTTTCAGAAAACCCTTTTTTTTATAGAAATGCACACAAACACATTAACAACAGTTGTAAATTTACCAGATTCTGCGCATGATTATCTATAGGAATGCTGGAACCTACTGAAAAGGTCGTCAACAATATTTACATTACATGGAAGCTTTATGTGGTAGCCTAACTAGACAGGGTGAAACAATAATATACAATTTTTGAATACCGCCATTCTTATTTAAATTGATAGAACAGATTTTTTTTTCACGAGTGGTGTACAACATTTTTATCTTATTTTAGGTGGGAAATCAACATTAAAAAATCATTGTAATATTCATTACACAACGATTTCTATCAAAATTGTTAAGTAATAGACTCTGCTGTAGCAATAGGTCAGTTTGAATGTAATTTTTGATGTCTAAAAATCGTCTAACATAATTGCTTTAGATATTCATCATCTATTTTTTAATGCACTTCTCTGTTTAAATGTTTTTCCAGTAAAAATCTGGCTAAATCTGGTAAGCCAACCCTAGAGCCCACTTCACATAAACCTGTACCAAATTTAAGTAATTTGTTTCCTTTACATGCGACAATATCTAGAATACCTTTCGAGATGAGATAGAGAGCGGTTTTAGTTAAGACATGGTGGTCACAAATATTTGAGTAGATTTTGTTTAGTGATAGGTAAAAAGCATTATTTTGTTGGGTTAATATTTATATCTGCTTTTGTAGAAAGCACCCATTGGTTTTTATTGTGGTGCCAATTACCAAATTTTTTGTATAAACTTGAACAAATTAATTTTGTCTTCTTGGTTTTAACCTTGGCCACAATCCCCAAGAGTTTAGTTTTGATATTCTTTGGAAGAGTGTACGACGACAACTGGAACAAAATTTCCTGAGTTTGTTTGGTTCATCATCTTTGTTTGTTCGTGGTGCGAAGCGAAGATTGCTGATGTGCTCAATCTAATACTACCGGATCCATAGGTTAGAGGTAGCCCTGTATAGGGATTATCTTGGAAGCTCTTCTGTAGCTAGCAGAGTGAGAAATCTTTTTTACTTTTAATCTTTGAGATTTGTATTTGGAGAGAGCTATTTGCTTCATTTTGGGCAAGCTGAGAAGTGCTCACAGCATCTTTCAACGACACATCCAAACGTTTATTTATTTTTTTATTATTCAATGTGCATGCTTTTGAAAGGCATCCTCATCGATAACTTGTGCATAGGTGACCACGTTACATTTTTAGTATAATTTTTTTGATATTTGATATTTGAATAAATAAATATTTTTTTAAAGTATATTTCTTTCTGAAGAGCTAGACTTGCTTGGAATTTTTTTAAACTTCAGCTTGAAATTCAGCTAATTTTAACTACACTTAAGGGTCTTTATACAAAAGAGAAGCTGGTCATTTTTCCAGCTTGTAGAAAAAAATTGTCTTTTCTTACAGAGACCAGTAATATGGTATAAAGCCTACAGCGGTGGATTAGGATACACTGCTGTGATTTAAAGCCCAAGAAAAATGAAAAAGCAGCAGGGAACCACTCCATTAATAATTCCCTAGTAGGTCATTTTGGCTTCTGTCAAGTTGATTGTCTACGTACTGCATAGTATGACACTCAAAGAAGAAGCAAAGAAGAAACAATTTTTATCTCAAACAAATCAGCATTTTCTTTTATCTCAAACGATCCCAAGTCTATGGATGAGAGGATTGCCCACTTGTACGGTTAATATTCCTGAGACATTTTTGAATCTACTGGGTTTCAAATTAAAAGGGATTTACTGGCTGATAGACCACGGTTCTAATTATCATTAGAAAATAAATTATAAAACTAGTATTATTATCTATAAAGCTTTTACTTTATATTTTACATTTTTACTTTCATTTTTATTGCCACAAAAGAACCATTTGAAGAACTAAAAAAAATAAAAATCAAACCTTGTCAAAACAACATTTAATAAGTAATATTAACGTTGTCCTTAATTTAACTACATAAATATCAATAAATATCTAAAAGAAAAAACATTTAGCATTTTTTAAACACATTTAGAACTTTTAGTTGTATTTTTACAAATTTTTTTAAATAATTCATTAAATATTGTCAAAAAATTTTTGGTAATGCTGGATATCCCGGTCTTCTACTACCTTGATTATCGTTGGAATACATTTTATAATCTGAACTACTGCATATATATCTCCATCCGTTTGTATTTTCTCTAACTGAGTCACGAAATGTTCGCTGATATCCACTTCCAGCAATTCATCTGTTTTGACATTAATCCCATATGCCCTTATTTTATGGTCATCTCCTATGTGACAATCCTGAATTTTAACGATACATTGTTCCTCATTTAATAAATATGGATTCCAAACCACCATTTTTATCTGAAACGAAAAAATCATTAAATCCACCGAATTCTTTAGAATTAATAATTATAATATAATTTTAAACCGTGATGAATTATACTTTTCAAGTAAAAATAATTAAATACACAACCAGAAAATTTCAAATTTGGAATACAAAACACAGAAACTCGTGGTAATTATCGACGTGAAAATTACAATTCCATGTAGAACAATAAATTCAAAATTCAAATTATTTTGACTACACTTTCAGATATTTAAAAAAAATTAAATAATAAAAATTGCTACAAAATTGCATGGCCGCCAATATTTCATTAATCATTTATTACTTTAATCAAATTTTATAAATAAAAATTGCTAAACTTTACATATATTTAAATTACCAGTAACTGTATCATATATTTTCCAATAAATAGAGAGAAAATATGCAAACAAACTTAATTTTTTAACATAAATTAATATTTAACCTGAAATTGCAAAAACTTTGTAAGCACAAATTATTTCTGACTAGTCATGTAACTGATAAATAACGGTAATAAAATAAAAACTTGGTAAGAAGTACCAACATAACAAAAGTTACTAACTTAGCGTTTGAGTAGAATCAAAAAAATTTTAATTAATATTGTTTATATTATTATCCAAAAATGAAATTAACGTAGCACATTTTTCTTTTCAGAGAATATTATTTTTGAGTTTGATTCAAGGTTAAGTTTATTGCATCATCAAAATTTTTCCAAGCCACCCATTATACTGCACAAAGTTGGACATATCATGACCCAAAGGGGTGGCTGCTTGCGAAATTTCTGGTGCTTCTGAAGGGAAGTATGAAAACATTTTTGTAATTTTACAATTTATAAATTTGTTCAAATGCAATTTTTCTTGTGAAAAGACAAAACCTAATAGCTCATGCAATTTTGTGATTTTCAAAGATAGGAAGTAAAATGTAGAAAATCCATAAAAAAAGATCCAGGAGGAAATAAACGCAATTTACTAAATGAACTAAATTATAGTAATTCAGAGAAGTTTTAAAGGATTTTGTGTAATATGAAGTATTTACAGAGAATTTTTATAGAAATGATTTGTACCCCAAATTAAGTTGTGGCCACCTCCACATCAGTCGAATAAATTTGACCCATCCTATCAAGTATTTCTGAATTCACTTTTACTCTTTTTCGGGGGAACAATTTGAAAATTAAAAAATTTCATAGTTTTTTTTTTATTTTACAATTTGAGAAACAATTATTTAAAACAAGTATTTTGTGATTAAATTAAACTTTTGGCAACTTTTTAAACTTTCAAAAGATAAAAATGAATAACGACTTTCATCCTTGGAAGTCTCACAACATAACTTGAATATATTTAAAATTTCAAAAATAATTATTATTATGATTACTATACTTCTAGCAGGAATAGAAAAAGGGATAAAATTTAAACGAATAATATAGACAATGACAAAAAGAATCTTACGATAAAAAAATTGAATGCTTGAATCTAACATCTTAAAATTTAAAAAATATTTTACTTAATATTTTTACTTTTTATTTTACTTAAAATCACGAGTTTATTATTTATTATTTCTTTTATTTAATTTGATAAATTTTATTTATACCATTCATTATTATATAATATGAATTAATTACTTATATTAGTATTGTATTATGAAGTTATGTATTAATTTATTATTATATATAACAATACAATGTGCATATAATATAAAATATATGTATCAAGTTAGTGGAAATTCAAAATTTCAATATTGAAATAGTAAGTAACTAAATACTTACATATACTATGTATGTTATGTTTACCTAATGATCTGAATGGTAAAAGAAATAAAACAAGATTCTAAAGAATTTTAAAAACAATTTATAAAAAAGTTATAAATAATATAATAGTATAGTTAATATAATTATTATCATATATTATATATGACATATATTTATTTACTGTTATTTATTTTTATTTAATAATATAATTTATTATATATGTGTATAATTAAAAGAACATTAAAATATTCCATCACATATAACTAAAATTGTATCACAGTATATTACTTATAACATAGATACATAGTATATATACAACATAGATGTATACAATATGCATTATAATATATATAATATATAATACATTATATTATATAGTATCATGATCATCCCAATTTTGACATTTCATATAGATTCATGGTTAATATATAATATATTATAGTTATAAAGTATATATAAATTATATTATACAGTTATATATTTCATTTACAGTTATATGTTGTATATACGTAATATGTATATCTAGTATAGCTAGATTTGTTTTACTATAACAAAAGTCACCTATATAACATATAATTACTAAATTTCATTTAGTTTGTTTTTTTAGTTTGTAATTCATGTTAAATATTATTTAATATAACAATAAATTTATTTAAGGTCAAAATTAAATTTTATTATAATTATTGTTTATACTGCGCATGTAATACTCTAATAGGTAGAGTAGGAGTAGAAAAATAATATTAAAACCAAAACCTTTTTAAATAACAGTTAGGTACAGTGTTTCGTCTACAATTAATTACTTGAAATAGACGTAAATTTATTGATTTCACAAATAAACAAACACTTCCTTGCAATTTTACTTAAAATGTGATATAATATTACAATAATAATACCACATATAAAATTATTATAATATTAAATAATTTTAAATATAATATCGTAATCTAGAATTACACTGTTTTTAAAAACACGTATTTAAAAATACACATTCATTTTAGATTAATATTGGTTATATATTGATAGAAATATAATACTATTATGATAACATACATTTATACATAGTATAAAAGGCAAGGTCATAGTGTAGTTTTGCTCAAATATCACAATATTCCATTGAAAAATAACTTATAAATAGTAATTGAATTAGTCATAATCCCAAAAAGATTATGAAAAAGAAAATCTTTTAATTTATAACGGTATTGTTCTCAGGGTACGTTATTATATTATATTTTTACAAAATCATTAGATTAAATTAAGAATGTTCCCAAGATAAATTTATTTTAAAATATTTCAAAAAAAATTACAAAATCTTCAAATTCTTTAGTTTCCCAAATAAACAACCACTTCTCCACTTCAAAATTTGTGACAATATCATTGATTTAAAATATACAGTTGCAAATTGAAGCAAATAAAAAAATTACTTTTATTCTTCGCGTTGCACCTTAATGATGGTAGAATTTTTCAAAAATTATTGTACTGTTGGATCTATTTTGCATATAAGCACACATGTTATAAGAAAATATTAGAAAATTTATAAAAATTATTAAAATGGTATATTAAAAACATTTATATACATAGGAAATCTTGGGAAATACAGTGGGTTCACACAAACAAACAAATTTAAATCTAAGAATATGTTAACACTGCTCCTCCATTGATTTTACTTCTTTGTACGTTAAACTAAAGTTGAATAAATCAACAAAGACTTATAATTATTAGATACTAAGTAACAAATATTAAATAATAATTACAATGGAAAAAAACAATAATGGTAGATAGCAAAGTGATACTATACTGATGCATGTTGGAAAAAGAAATTTTCTTTTTGATAAACGGGCATTTCGGGAACGATAATGATAATATTTTATTTGGGGTATGATCTCGTCTTGCCCAAATACGATAGTATCGTTGGCGAAATGATCATTTACCAAAAAATTTAATTTATTTCAAGAGAGCGCCAATAATTACTTACTTTATACTGGTAGGCCTAGCATGTAATTATTAAATTTATAAATTATACATAAACGTAACCAAAAGTTTAAATTATTATCTGTATATATTGTTAAGCCAATCGAATTTCTCGTCAATGTTGTAATAATTGACATTCCGGTTATCCAACACATAACTAATGTCAATAGTATTTTCACGAAGGCGAGCAACTGCATAGATTACCTCAGATTCGGTGAAAAATTTGGCTAAAATATTATGATCGAATAACGAAGTTAATTTACTGCCATTGTCCAATCTTTGGTAAACTAAATAGTTTTCTCTCGGAACTATTCCATACGAACGTTCAACTTTCACAACAAATTCATCGTCTTGTAACAAGTCGAGACTCCAAAAACCCATTTTTCTGTAAATTATAATTAAAATTAATATTTAACATAGCAATAATTGGGAGTTAAAAGTAAAGAAAAATCCAAAAACTCTGTATCAAATCAACTTTTCTTATTTAAAAAAGTTTCGTTCCAGCAGTGGCACAAAAAAGTAAAAAATTTTGAGAATGAATTTGAAAAGTTTAAGTAAACTTTTGAACTTGTAGGGTGGATCTTTCTTGTATAACTACGTTCAGTTACCTTTACAAAGGCGTTGAGTACCGCCAATAATAATTTGCAAATGATAAACCTTATAAAAGTTATTTGTATACAACTTCTACCTTTCTTACGCTGATAATTCACTTACTTGTTTTGTGTTTGAAAATTAATATTTGATTTTGTTTTGAAAAAACCAAGATCAATCCAAATAAAATAGTTTTCTTCTTATAATTTTAAAACAAACAAATTTTTTTGTACTATTCCTATTCAATGGCGATTTAAAACAGAAGTGATCGATAAAATCATTAAATTGTATTCAATATAAAAGTGTCCAATTTTTAAATTGTACGGTTAGAATCTGAAAAATGATTGCAAATTCTAACCTTGCCAAGTAGTAAATTTTTATAAAACAAACACAGTTTATGATTTTAGTTATTTATGACGAATGCAATTAGAAAGAAAACACACTCTACCCCTAGAATTTAATTTAGTTTGCTTGAAAATATGTCGAAAACGTAAAATGACAGTTACGGTTTACCACTATACCTCTACACTGTACGAAAGTTGCAAATATATTGAAAGTTGCAATACTTACCAAAAATGTAAACAATTTGAAAACAAGAAACAAATTTCAACGGTTATCTAATTAGTTTATAAATTCATATTACTAGCTAATCGGATTGATTCTCTCTAGATGGGGTTAGCGTTTGTACACGCACTCAAGGTTACCAATTTGATTTCAAATGGTTGCCAACTGCACCAGTAACAAACAAAATTGAAACAATCATTTAACCCTTCAGCAGACGGTTTAGTCTATTAGTCCATGCAATATATTGTCATGTTTTCTTTATACAGGAAAAATTTTAATTTAACGATTTTAAAAAATAATAAATGTTTGGCAGTTGGTAGATTTTTTGCCAAAATGAGATGTTAAAACTGTGCAATGGTAATATTTTATAAAGTTACTCGTCAGTCCGAATTACAGAAAAATTTTACATTCAGTTAATTAAAAACCTAGAAAGTACCTAAAAAAACAAAAACTTTAAATACTTTACTTTTCTACAAATTTATAATCCAGAATATACAAAAGCAACGATTTTTTGTTATCAGAAAAAGTACAGCTTTGAATCTTCCGAATTGACACACGATAGCCAATAATCTTAGCAATCAATCCTACCCCTTATGGTCTTTTGTAATACATGGACGGTTTTTAAACAGTTAGATGTGCAGGAAGACTGCACACGAAATTTTAAACAGCACCAAAATAGTGCACAATTAAAATATTTTGACTGGATATAAATTGAACGTCCAGCGGCTACTCATTTATGGACATTGGAAGTTCATCAGACATTCGTACAAAGTCGATAAAATAATTTGCGTAATTAAAATTACTAAAAAATTTATACGGATTTTCATTGGGCAAAATTTACACCATTAAAATATTGAAAGTTCATGATTTATAGACATACATAGAATGTCAAAATTGGACGTTCATCGGATGTCCATACAAGTTTTTCCTGAACTTTACATGGACGTCCATTGTTCGCTGTGTGCTGTCTGGGGAATCTCGAGATTAAGGGTTAACCAAATTAAATTGAAATGAATGACGAGGAAATTAAAACAAGGAGTAGTGGTGTAAAAGGAAATATCACACAGGAAAGCATTAAAACTTTATTTGAAATTTTAAAAAATATAAGAAGATAATCAAAACTTCAAATCAAAATTAGAGGATTTACAAGTTTATACAAAAACATGAATAAAAATATGACAGGATACTAAAAATTTAGACAAAAGCCTAAACAAATCAAAATATTGTAACAAAAATTTAAAATAAAATTTAACGGAAAACACATTAATAAAAATATAACAGATCTGGAGGTTAAAATAGATACCAAGCTATAGCAGGTAAAAACGGAACTTAACAATTAAAATACAGAAACAGGACGTAACATTAAGGGAGTATCCAAAACTTATTCAGAGAAAAAACTGCATGAAGAGAAAAAAGAAATCATTGAAGAAAAACATAGTAATGATAAAAATATAATAGAAAAAACTTCAAATTAAATAAACAAACTAAAACATATTATTAAAATAATGAATTTTAACGATTTAGTAAAGAATACATACTTACATAGAAAAATAATATTTAAAAAAACAATAAAAACAGCAAATTAACATTTAACAGGTTTGGACTAAGAATATTTGAATAAACAAGAAATGAATTTTGAAAAAATTACGTTATAAAAATGATGAAAATTTAAAATAGAAAATAGAAACTTTGTAATACGATATAAAGGCCCTTTTTCACAATTATTGTTAATCATACATTGATCATATATTGATCATTATTATTAAATACGACCGATGATCAATAATAATTGTGAAATAGGGGCCTTTATATCGTATTATAAAGTTTTTATTTTATATTTTAATTTTTCATCATTTTTATGAAATAGGGGCCTTTATATCGTATTACAAAGTTTTTATTTTATATTTTAAATTTTCATCATTTTTATAACGTAATTCTTTCAACATTCATTTCTTGTTTATTCAAATATTCTTATACCTGTTAAATGTTAATTTGTTGTTTTTATTGTTTTTTTTAATATTATTTTTATATGTAAGTATGTATTCTTTACTTAACAGTTAAAATTCATTATTTTAACATTTTGTTTAGTTTGTTTATTTAAAATTACATACTACTAACTACCACACTATAGACTTAAAAAATTCATTTTTTATGTTAATTTTCTACTTCAAATTAAGGATAATGAAACAATTAATCAAAATAAGGGCTTAGAAAAGAGTGAGCCAAGTATAAATTTAAGAATGTTGAGGAATAGATAAATAAATATAGAAATTTTATTCGGGTAAAAAATATTAAACAAAAGAAAAACTAAATAATTGTTGAAAAATGTATAAAAATAAAAGGACTTCATTATTTTGCAAAAAAAAGCAATACAAATTTGGAAATTAAAAATAAAAGAAAGTTTATTAATAATAAAAACTTTATTTAGAGACGAAAAATTATAATTTTAGAACGAAATTTATATTACAATGATTACTGAAGACGAAAAATACAGAAAAGTTGGAAATTGAGATAACTCCAAAGCAACATATTATGTTTACAGCCAGGAAGCAGGTCAAAGAAAAAAATTGAATAAAAACAACAATTAAAAAATAAATTCGGGTAACTATTGAAGATGACAATTTAATACTTAATAACAATTTATAGTAATTAAATGTATTAATTAAAAGTAATTAATATAGTATTAACTCAAACATTGAATAAACAACTAAAGCTATGCAATTCTAAATAAAAAATTAATTAATTATAATAATAATAGAAATTCGACATAAAAAAATTCCTGTACAATTCAAATTTAAAGTTTACTTACAATTACTATTTTTTTAATTTTACAATTGTAGGTAAAATTTACTATATTTTATCATTATCATTTTTATTAATATAAATTGATTAAAAAAAATTAGTTTTAATTAGTAAATTATTTTAAAAATTACATTACAAATATAAAAAAATTAAATTTTTGCAAATTCTGTTTCGATAACAAGAAATTCATTGGAAATCGTTTTCAAATCATTGGAAATTCTTAAAAATTTTTGGAATACCTTTTTAAAAGGGGTGAGAATAAAGAACAGAGTATAAAAGTATGTTAACGTAGAAGAAGAAACACAAGAGATAAATAAATAAAGCTGAATGGCATTTTAGCTATAATATGCAGTTTTCTTGGAAAACTCAGCAACTTGTCCAAAAAGAAAATATGGAGATAATTCTTCTTCTTCTTAATTAAGAACATCGTTCTGTTATTATTGTTAATGTACCAAGTTTTATACTTTTTTTTGGGTGCGTTGGAAGGAGGTAAAAAACCTTGCATAATCACCACCTCTTGAATAGGTGAATAAATAGAGCATGTCCGGCCGTGTCGTCCGCCGCGCATTGATCGCATGCTAGAGATGCTCGTTTACCGAACCGATGGAGGTATGCTTTAAAACATACGTGGCCAGAAAATGCTTGCGTAAGATGGAAATTCATCTCTCCATGACTTCTGACGACCCATGTATCGATGTTGGGTATGAGTTACCGCGTCCATGATCCGACCTCGGCTGCCTCCCACCTGCGCTGCCATTCTTGTGCAGTGCTGGCTTTGGCATTCTGTTGCCCAGAGTAGATGCTCTGTCTCTCCACGGCCGGTAAGTCCGCCGGTGGTATGGACGCCAATACTAATGCCGCTTCACCAGACACCGTTCTGTACGCGCTTATCACCCTTAACGCAGCGCGTCTTTGCACTGCCAATAGCCTCTTCGCGTTCGTTGCACTTTCATGGACAAAGACCTCACAGGAACAGCATACAATAAGATCGAATGCACGACCATGGAGAGCACTCTTCTTTTTGTGGCCTTGGGTCCTCCTACGTTAGGCATCAAGCGGGAGATGGTTGACGCCGATACTTCCGCCTTGGCCGCCGTGTTTCGAATGTGCTTGGCAAAGTTAAGATGTTTGTCTAGCCTCACTCCAAGTACTAGCACCGAATATCCTAGATGGATTGGAGATCCTTCCATGGACCATGACCGCCTCCGATTTTTCCGGAACCAGCGTGAACCCTTTCTGGCCTGTCCAGTGGACGATGGTGGCTATAACTGAGTTCGTCTTGGCTTCCACCGCTTTTGCGTCTCGATGGCAGACGATTAGGGTCAAGTTGTCTGCGAATCCCACAAGGGTGGCTCCCGTAGGAAGCTGTAGCCGGAGGATCCCGTCGTACATAGTGTTCCACAACACGGGACCAAGAACCGACCCCTGCGGTACACCACTTGTCGCTTCCATATCGGTTTGTGTCCTCTCTCGTCCCAGTCTAATCGCGCGATCTTCCAAGTAGCTGACGATGATGTTATAAATGTACGGATTGATGTTTCTGTTCTGGAGGGCTGTAAGATGTGTTCCCATCCGGCGCTGTTAAAAGGGTTCCGCACATCTAACATCACTACGAGACAGAATTCCCTAGTCCTACGGGTTCCGCTTTTGGCCTCTTGCGCGACCTCGACGATCTTCTGCAATGCACCTACCGTGAATCTGCCTTTCCTGAAGCCATATTGATAGTCAGATAGGCCGCCGTTTTATACTTGGCACTCATGGTTCTGTGAGCACTTGAATAATATTCTTGAAGGGTGCTAACCTTGCTAAATGCATAACCCATAGAATAAACTTGGGCTTTAGATCACAACAATGCAATCCAGTTCCGTTATCTAATCCTTGTGGCATACTGCTGGTTAGGAATAATTTGAAAAGATAAAAAGATAGTTAGATGTCTGCTTTCGAAGAATGAAATGAAACGGAATTGAGAAGGCCTTCTCCAGCAGTGGAGTACATAAGCTAAAAATGATAGTGAGTGTAGAGATTTTGATTTATTTCAAAAAATTTAAGTTTGTTTTTCATTAGTAAGCTTTGCAATATTTACATACTTAATGAACTGCTAAATTTTCTTTGTAATGTGCTTAGTCTAATCTTTCTCCAAACTCCAAACTCTTCACAAACGTTCTAGTAGCAATCTTTAGCAGCGATGCAACTGTGATAGTTTCATATCCAAATCTCTCCATTACCTATGATATGCTCTTCATCTTGGAGGACAGTCTGCCCTAGTAAAGGTTGACTATCACCTTGGCTACATCCATGATTCATCCATAACTCAGAAAATGTTTGAAAGTTTTAAAAGTTCTCTCTCAGCTACTTGAAATGCTGGAATTTTCCCGATAGAGCACATTAAAATCTAAAAAGATGAATATATTAATAAATTATAAAAAAAATTGATCAACGAAAATTCCGTGATATCCATTAGGTTTTCAGCGAAAGGTAGGTAAGCCGCAGACCAAAATCTTATATGCTAATTCCTTGTTTTGTTTCAAATTTCTCCAATTCCTTAACAATTCTCTTGCAATTTCTAAGTCATCCACACCAAAATTCCTCCCCGGTTTAGCAGATATTTCCAGAATTAATCTCTTCCATGGATAAGTTGTCGTACTTAGCAATATTTATGTTACTGCAAACCTCGACATCAAATTCCAGACCTTTAAAGAAAAACATATAAGAAAAGGTTGAAGTTTGGGAAAGTAATATAATATGTTAATGATTAACAATATCAATAATGAGCGGGGTCATAGGCTATCAGTTAGAGTGTTAGATGTCAGTCGCGAGTTCGATCCTCGTCCAAGTACACTTGGCTTTTTCGATCTTGTCTCCCTTACAAAAAATTGGCAACAATTTTGAAGTTTCAATGGCTAAATACTACTCAGCCTTCTACATCAGTAGAAGTGAATATATGTGTATTTAATACGTTTTTAGAGTTTACCAGTAGACCTATCTGATATTATCTCTGCGACAATTTTATCGTAATTTCCGGTTATTTAAATTTTGACAATTTTTGAGTTAATACCGGAAAAAACTTCAGAAGCCATTCAGTCAGATACTATCACACATCTTCCTTAAATAAACTTTAATTCTAAATCATTTTTTTTTTATATCATTTTAATCATTAATTGTGTAATTACATTAATAATGTAAAATTAGTTTTTAACCAAAATAATTTTAATATAGATATAAATAAAATAAAAATAATATAGTAAAATTTACTGAATGAGAATTAAGATGTTTGCTTGTAATACCTTACATAACAGTTTCATACTAATCCTTTCACTTGACCGCGACCTGAAACATCACGTTTATATTGACTATTTATACAAATATCTATATATTTTATGCCAAATTAATTATAAGGAAAAAAGAAATATTTACGCGTGATTACTATTAACACAACCAAATGGATTTCATTTTATACGAAAAAAACTAAAAGTGGTTAAACTGGAAATAGAAGATCCTGGCCACCTTTTTCTAGCTTGCCCTAGAATAAAATTTATTACGCAATATGTATAAGTACATCAGGAGGGTGAATAAAACTGCCATTCAAAACAAGTATTTTCAGATGGAATAGAGGAACTGAGAAAAAATTGTAGACCTACATTAATAAAACTGAAGATGTACTATCACCATTTAAAAACCAACGTGGGAGCTTTGAAACCGGAAAAACTTGTGGTCTACACAAAAAAACACATACAAAAAAAGCACCTACAGACAACCCTAAAAAATGGCATCGCATTAGTTTTTTTATGCAGATATAAGATGAATAGCATTTAATTGACTGGAAGAGTCAAAGCGGCTATGCAAAATTTTGTTTTTAATTTTACTTTTTTTATTTTATTAATTTATGCATGTTTCTAGTTTAATCAACCATTCCTGATTAATAAAATGTTAAATTACATTGCAAATTAATTTTTTTTTAATAAATCATATTGGTAAAATAAAAACATTGATTTTAAAAATATAATTTCCAAACAAAAAATATTTTAAATTTTTTCTTTGTTGTCTGCTCTCTATTCTACACATGGAACAATTAAAAAAAATATCCAAATTGTTTGTTTCAGTTTTTAACGTATTGTTATTCTTTATCCTCTTTACTAAGGATAATAAAACCAAAATTAATTGTAATTAATGTAATGTAATTACAATGTAATGTAATTAATTGTAAATAATTTACAATTAATAATAACTAGTATGCACAGGCGTACATCGGCCGCCTTTAGCCATCTAGACTGTGTCGGATATAGTTATTCGGCCTTCAGCCTCACATGGGGAATATCGGTAGTATACCTGAAAGCCATAATAGTTCGACCCTAAAGTCTTCCGGAGCGACTCGATAGTGCTTGTGCACTTATCGGATTAATGAATTAATTTTTAAGTCGGTAAAAAAAACCGACCAATCACGGGTGCGTTACGGCAAGAAATAAAGATACACAGACTTAAGATACACAGCTTCACAGAGGGGAATATCGATAGTATACCGGAAAACCATAATTGTTCTACCCTAAAGTCCCTTAAGTCAGGTAAAAAAAACCGACTAATAAAAGATGCGTTACGGGAAAGGAAAATACACAATACACAGACTTGAGATATTATATTGTAGACTAGCTGGCACAGACGTCTTTAGCAATCTAGACTATGTCGGATAGTTGTACGGCCTTCGGCCTCACAGAGCAAGCCATAATTGTACGACACTAAAGTCGTCCGGAGCAACTCGATAGTGCTCATGTACCTATCGAATTAATGGATTAATTTTTAAGTAGTTAAAAAAACGGACCAATCAGAGGTGCGTTACGGGAAAGAAAGATACACAGACTTAGAATATTATTTTATTAGATAGCTGACACAGATGTCCTTTGACTGCCTTTAGCCATCTAGACTGTTTCGGATATAGTTGTTCAGCCTTCGGCCTCAACATCTAAATTATTCATCTAGACCAGCGGTTCCCAAGTAGGGCTCTGCGATAAAAACCAAGGGTTCCGCCAAAATAAATTTCAAAATGGCGTAAAAATCAATTTTGCCGCTTAAAAAATATTTTGTAACTTTTACAAAATGCTTTATTTTTTGAATACCCTATATGCTTATATAATCCATTTAATAAAATGGATTAATACAATACAATCAGTAATTGTATCCTTCACCGGCCACCGGGGAGAGAGAGAGGGTGCATACACAATCAACCTTTAAATGTAGGACCTTTTTTTTAGCTAATAGTAAACAAATTGGTTTAGGGTTCCGTCAAATTTTTTAGATCGCCCAAGGGTTCCACGGTCAAAACTAATTGGGAACCCCTGATCTAGACTGTGTCGGATATTCGATGTTGTTCGGCTTTCGGCCTCAATACATAAATTATTCACTTAGACTGTATCGGATATAGTTATTCGGCCTCACAAGGGAAATATCGGTAATATACCTCAAAGCCATGAAGGTCAACCCTAAAGCCAGGTAGAGATACACAGATTAGGGCTATTATATTATAGACTAGCTGGCACAGGCGTCTTTCGGTCGCCTTTAGCCATCTAACTGAGTCGGATATAGTTGTTAGGCCTCACTCAGGGAAATCGCAACCACACTAACCTACCGGCCCCCTTTAGCCATCGGCCTCACAAGGGGAACATCGATAGTATACCTGAAAACCATAATTGTTTGACCCCAAAGTCCCTAAAGTCGTCTGGAGTGACTCAATAGTGCTCATGTACTTATCGAATATCGGATTAATGGATAATTAAACAGTGGAATTAATAGACGAAGTTTTTAGTTAACCTTCAATAGTTAACTGATGTATGAAATGTTTACACCTATATACCCGGTCAGCAGTTGATCGGATCGGATCATTTTAAATTTTTAAGTTTGTAGATCTAGTCTTTGTCGGATGTAGTTGTTCGGCCTTCCGCCTTACAGAAAGAATATCGGTAGTATACCTGAAAGCCATAAAGGTCGACCCTGAAGTCAGGTAAAAAAAACAATCACAGGTGCGTTACGGGACAGATACACCGATACACAAATATACAGACTGTTGTGTCATCTATTGCCTTTCTCCAAAATAATTCCAGGTATTAAGAAAACTTCACATTAACAAAAGAACAATTTAAATTTAAATCTTCAAGGTAGGTTTATTCTGTAAACTAAAACGCAAAAAACTTAGAATGGGTTTATGCACAAGATGTAATTTAACATAGTTTCCGTCACTTGACAAAACAAAAACATCGTTATCATTCTTATTCATTTAACTTGTTAATTTTTAATTTAATATTAAAGTAGAGCTTAAGCTACTATTTTTTAATTCGAATTTTTAATTTGAGCAGTCGTTCATAACTTCGTCAATTTTTTTTAACTAATGTTAAAATAATAAAAATTTTAACTGCTAAGTAAAGAATACATACTACAAAGAAAACATAATATTTAAAAAACACTAAAATGACAATAATTCAAATTTAACAGGGTTGAACTTAGAATATTAGAATAAACAAGCAAATAAAATTCTGAAAAAATTACGCTATAGAATTATTATGTTATTATTTTAACATTTTGTTAAGTTTGATTATTCTAACATGACATACTACTAAATACCACAAAAATACTTAAAAGTTATTTTCTATTTATTTCTGAGAATATTTTCTAAATGTTGTACTTGCAGAAAATGTAAAAGAAATTGATTTTTTGAAAGTTCCAACTAGGCCAGACCCCTCAAATAAAATTTAAACATTCAATATTGATTTAAATACATAGTGCTGACGATTAGAAGACTTAGACTTAGCTGAGATTTCAAATGGCATATTTTGTGATTCCAATTGGCTACTTGAAAATTAAAATAGCTTAAACTACAGCTATTCTTAAATAATAGCTAAGAGGCTAAGGATCTTTTGCGACTAGCTTTTGGTTTCACAATAAAAAATTTAAAAAATAAAAAATATAAGATATAGATATAGGCAGGCCCGTATCCAAGGAGAGGCACCTAGGGGAACGTGCCCCCCCCCCCCAAAATGTTCAAAAGAAAAATTTCTTTGAAAGTAAAAAATTTGAATTTTGATAATAAAATAGGTATATTTTAAAGAGGAGGTATACACAGCAAACAAAAATAGTTAAATGTGAACGATTTGTCAAAGAATTCATTATATAGGGGAATGTTGTCAAGGTTGGCCCGTCGTCTAGGTCGGCCCACTGCGATTTTTCATTGTAGATCACTGAAACCACCTATGTGCGAGTGCGGCAAAACATCCCTCAATTACAACGAACTTTTCGTGCCATTACTGATTTCGGAGTGTAATGTTGAAACGTATTGTGCACTCATTCACTGAACCAAGACAAAAAAAGTTTTCCAGCAGCTGCAAATAGAGCATGAAAAATTGGAAGAAAAACATTAATTCGTTAAGATAAGCATCTAAAATGTGTTATGTAGATAGTCTTTAAAAATTATTCAAGGGAAACATTCAATTTCGCTACCTGTTTGGATGTAGTGTGACGTGATGTGGTGATGGAACTTGTTGTCAAGGTTGGACCGTTGCAAAAAAACCATGTTGATAAATGCATAATCTGTTTGGAAGAGAATGCTTCGTCGCCTAAACCGCAACAACTCTATTGCATGCATTAAATGCAAGAAAAATATGCATTTGAAATGTGCCAAAATGGCAAGGATCTATTTTATTTGCCAAAACGGTGATTCGGAATTATGTGTTATGTAAATCAGTTCTCTGCGATATTATATTGTAAAATTTCACTCAATCGAATAAAAATAAAATGAATTTGGTTTATTATTTCATCCAGTCGATTTTTTTTGCATGAATTTGACAATTCGCAACGGTGGGCCAACCTAGACAGCATTGGACCAACCTTGACAACATTTTTTTTTTAATTCTTGCATAAGTTCTCTATTTTTTATCCAATCAATTTGTGATTGTCTCGAAAGTAGCTTTATTCCTAGATCTTTCTGATCATGTGCTTAAATCAACAAAATTCTTTCTTACACGGAAGATATGGGCAAAAGTTAAAAGGGTGGCCAACCCTGACGACATTCCCTCACATGGTCAAAATGTTCTGAAAAATTTTTTTCCAATGTCAGAACCCTATTAAAAATATTTGCAATATTACCAGTGACTACAGCAACTGCCGAGAAAAGTTCTTCTAGTTTAAAATGAATAAAAACTTATTTAAGGAGAGAAAAGGTTCTGAGATACAAAAAAAAACAACATATTTTTGTGATTTTTTTTTTCAGAGGATACCTTATTTATTAAAATTTTTTAAATTGTTTACATTATTAAGCATTATTCAAAGAACATTCTGCTAAATTTTCATAAAAAAATACTGAAAAATAAGCCAGTGGTAGTAGTGAAAACCGAGTCACCACAAGAAAAAAGTTGCCATGCGGTAGTCAGGATAACTCATGATTGCTTCATCTGAAGTTAAAAAACCAAAAAGATTTCTTTAGTACTTAACGAAGGATTTTGTTTGTTTTTTTCAATTACAACTTATTTTTTAATTTAACCAAAACAGAAATTTGGATTGCACTTTTACCAAATATTTAAAAATAAATAATTTTATAAATTATTATTAATACAAAAATGAATAAAAAAATTTGTTAATTCTTTCGTTCAAAACCTAGATAAACTACTTATCTACTAAAGAAATCTTTTGGTTTTTTAATTTCAGATGAAGCAATCATGAATATCCTGACCACAAAAAACCTTTTTTTTTTAGGTATAAACTCTGAAAGAAAAATCACACAAATATGCTGTTTTTTTGTATCTCGGACACTTTTCGCCCCTTAAGAAATTCTACTGGTGAAGAAAGGCTAAAATTTTTAATAAATTTAGAAAAATAGTACATTGAAAAAATTTATCTGTAATAATAAAAATTTTCGGAAGGGAAACCCCCGAAAAATTTTACTTTTTACAAGTGCCCCCTCCGAAATGAAATCCTGGCTGCGGGCCTGGATATAGGCATCTATTTAGGACCTATTCTTATTTTTAAATATTAGTAAAATATTAAAATCGAAAGAATTGGTAATCAAATCTATAAAACCAATTTGTATTTATTAAAGCTATCGAAGGTTGATACGAACTAATGCCATTTTTATAAATTTATGATTTACAATTATTTTACATGAAATTAACCTTACTTAACAGCCGCAGGTGTTCTATCGAAGGTTAAATAAGTGAGGTTAATATTGACCTCAAAGGGTAAATTTATTTTTATGGGACCTTCAAATGTTACATTTTCTTGAATTTCAACTTGTCGAGAAATTAAGATAATTTGAATTATTTCCAATTTACCGTTTGTTTTCCTTTAATATCTCGCACAATTCGAATAAATTGTTTTTCAACATTATCTTGCCTTTTGACGATTATTTTTAAATTTTGGGAAAGAATGTTAGCTTCAACAAAAAAGTTAAAAAACAATTTGTTTTTGGAATCAAACTGTTTTGTGTATAAAATGCGAAATACTTCTGGGTAACTGTTTTATAAAAGTCAACTTCATCATCGTTTTTCAACGAATAAAGAAGAAATCAAAAATAACGGAATATTGACATAAGGATGTAGTTTTTGATATTAAAATTTTTAGTGATCATAATTAAACGAAATTAAAAAGCGTTAAACATTCGTAGAATCGATTTACAAAAGATCCTCCTATCAAAACCGTTACAATATCATTTACAAGATAAACTTTCAATTTTATTATTTTTAGAGCAGAAGTAAGTAGGTGAGTGAATGGCCGAGCGCTTCGAGTGCTAGCCTCTCTTGGCAAGTTTCCCGGGTTCGAATCTCGTGGCGTACCATCGTTCTGGCTGCTGGTTCCAGGTAGCCGAAGTACTTATTTTCCTTTAGACTAAGTCTAAAAAATAACTAATATGGTAATGATGTATAGTAAGAGCAAGAAGCAAGACTTACTTATTTTATAAATGTCCTTCTGTAATGCCATCTTGGCAACTGCAATGTACATAGTTAGTGGTTTAAAAAAGAAGCTAATCAACTAGTTTCGCTGAAAAAACTAGAACAGCATTAACTAATCGGTTTTTCATTCACATAACGGGTTTGTGAACTTGCTGAAGATTTACAACTAAGAATATATTTTGCCAGGTGTGCGATTAGCAAATCAATAGGCAATTAGTTTTGTCTGCATATAAAATGAGTAGGAAGTTATAACATCGTAAAACTTTTTTATTTTGTTTTATTTTTTCAACTGTATTAAATTTTAGCTCTTTTATATATTCAAAAGAAATGCAATTCTTGCACAAGTGTGTTTAACCTAATTTGCATCATACAGAGTATGAGCGAGACAAGTTAAGTTTTTACTCTCTCTGTTTTTGATGTGAACTTGACCGCAAGTTTCAGTGTAACACTCTCCATGACATGACGCAAATAACACTCTTTGCACTCTTGTACTCTCTCTTATACTTCATTACACCGACCGGTCGTGATTATAAACTCATTCAGCTAAGGAATGCACTTAATTTCTCTCTTTTCTTGCTTTACTCGACTTGCCCAAAACTAATAGTGGTAGTCCTTTTTTTCGTCTATCTTACTTATCCTGTGTAAATATTGCTGTCGAATGGATCATGTCTTGGCAAATTGCGATCCAAAAACTAGGCTTTTATTTTTGCAATCGCTTTTAAAATAGAAGAAGATAAGTGAAGTAGCCCAACTTTCTTTTTGTTATTTCGTGAGTCATAAAAAAAACTAATTTATACTCTGCAAGAAATGTCACTTTCATTATTTCATAATAAAATCGGCAAATTAATCACCATTTTTTTTATTTATTAGAGACCAAAGTAAAAAACAGAAAATATTGGCGCCATGCCCTTATATAAACAAACGAAAAGTATAAAAACAAAAGTGGGGAAAAACCGGGTGAAGATGGTATCTTCCTTAATTTCTTAAGAATTGTGGTCCTTGCACCTTGAAATGGCTCACCGAATTCTATTCCGGTATTTTGGAATCTGGAAGGTTAACACCTGCCTACGACCTAGAACAAAGTAACCCACGGTGATAATTGCAGAGTTAGTTCCAACTTCTGTGTACATCTGTCATGAAGAAAAGAATTGAAGAACAAATCAAATACGCTGAAATCTTTGTTTCTGGATGGATAATATGTTGGGGTCGCAAACCATTCAAATTCAACATATTGTCACTGAATGCCCAATCCACTAGCTAATACCCTGGAAATCCTGAATACATCAGTGCATTAATGCTCGCCGGCTGCCATTGGCTACGAAATTTAAGAATGGCACTGTGATTTTGCATTGTATTTTTATATACTTACTTTGTGTCTTGCCCAGTGGCGTAACAAGGCAGCTACGGGCCTGTCTTTCGACTCAAATCGGGCCCCTAAATGAATCTTAACCCGTAATTTTTTTTAACAAAAAAAATATTAAATATTATTAATTAGTAATAGCTACCAGTTAAAAAATAGTTAACAGAAAATCAAGAATTTTAGTCTATAGAACCAGTATGGATCTTATCATGTACATAGAAAAATAACTTAAAAAATGAAATTTTTAAGTATTTATAGTGGTATATTTTAGTAGTATGCAATGTATAAATAATTAAACTAAACAAATGTTAAAATAATAAATTTTAACTGTTCAGTAAAGAATACATACATAGAAACATAATATTTAAAAAACACTAAAAATAACAATAATACATATTTAACAGGCTAGAACTTAGAATATTTGAATAAACAAGAAAAAGAATTCTGAAAAATTACGTTGCTATAGAAATGATAAAAATTTCTAAAATAAAAAGTATGTAATACGATATAAAGGCCTCTATTTCCCAATTATTTTTAATCATCAGTCGTATATAACGTAAAAATTATCAGCAATAAAAAAAATATACCAAACAAAGATTGACAAAATTAAAAATCAAAAATTCAAGAAATTTATTATACTTTAAAATGAATGTGTATGCTTACCAAATAACCAAAAACTAAACACGTCACGTGTCTGACTGAAATCTTTAGGTTAAATAAATGAAAATGAATCCTTAACCTATACTATAGGTTGTGAAGTGGAGGGGCACAGCGTCATCTATCACTTCAAAAACTAAATTTGAAGTTTTTTTTGTACTCTAACAAACTGCAATGTGATGTAAATAAAAATCAAAAAAGAATTTTTTCTGAATCTGCTAAGTGCTTAGGATAACGGTTTATTTCTTTATTACCTACTGTATTGCTACCAGATGCGAAATTTTACTTTTACGGCTCGTTTTATCTCTATCGATGCCGGATTCAAGTTCAATTTAACGAAAGCCGAAACAGACAGTAAATATACTTTATATTTTAAATAGGTAAAATACATGAGAAATATGACAGACACCTTATTTTGAAAATGTGCCGTATACTTTCTGATTCTATCAATGGTTTCACTGTTTAGTGCTAAAAATCACAAAAATTTGAATTTACATAAAATCATTAAATTATTTTGATCGTGGCAGAGCCGAGCCCTTGTTTGATCGAACACATCGAACACTGGTAGTTACGGCACTGGTCTTGCCATTACTGTACATCATTATTTTGTATACTTTTTGATAGAGTTTATCAATCGAGATTGATACCAAAGCTTCCATTCGGAAAGTCTGGAACCTAACAGTACGGTTAACCACGCTCTTTAATTTTATGGAATTCCAAGTGGATTATTTGTATTAAAATGAAAATGTATGATAAATAACTTTAATTTTTTAAAACTTGTTTACAAAAAACTACAAAACTGAAAAGTAACAAATTTAATCTCCACAAAAACAGGTTCTCAGTTACACTAAATAAAAGCAATTTCGTAATTTTAATTAAAAGGAATATTTTAACATAAACTAAATATTACAACTTCCTGAATGTTAATTTGATGTTTTGCGATGAAATTAAAAATTAATACAATTTTTATTTTAAGCCGAGTTGAAATTCTTACCCTATAAAATTTAAATCTCGTCGATCAAAAATATTATTTTAATTTCAAAATTCAACAGCAATATTAAATCTCAAAATGGATAACTTCTTCAAATCTTTGTAAACTTTTCTTTTTTTTTAATATTTTGAGAAGCAAACAACTAAAAATACAACATTGATCGGTAGCCAATGTAGAAAATCCAACTAAAATCCGGAAAAAATTATAATCCAATAATTAAGACTTTAGGGGTTGTAATTTGAATCAAGCCTGGTCAGCAGAACTGCCACTTTGGCCAATACGAAAATGATCCAAGTTTTTCAGATTTAAACCAATACCCCCTTACCTTTAAAATGATTGCTTTTATCATCTCACTGGGCTAAAATCCATGCTGAGTATTCGGCAAGGCTTCGTTTGCAATACTTCTTGAAAATCACATACCCTAAATATTGAAATTATTTTTTTGGAAAAGCCAAAAGTTACCTTTTTCGTCATATTAATCCATCCCTAGGCGAATCTTCCACTGTTAAGAGATCTTCAAAGTAATCCGTTCTTCTGGGCTGGGCTGGAAATAGAAGCACTCTCAAGATTTCATAAGTGATCTTCTGCCATCTTCCATCTAACCAGAGCCTTCATTATTGAAAGAATTGTCAATTTGTTCCGTCTTTCACCTTCGTCTGCATCCCAATCCATTGCACATAAATATACTCTTACCCAAAAAATTATGAAAATGCAATGATTTAAAATAGCCCTGCAATTGTAGTCTTTGATAAAACTTTGTGGTTAACATTTTTGAAAATTTTAACCACAATTATGAACACCAGTCAAATAATGAGATCATAAATGACGTGCGTAAATAAGATTTTCTTATAAATTCTACTTTATTTGACAAATATAAAAAAAAAAACAGTTAAAAGTGTAATATCCTACAAAAACAGGTTCCCTCTAGTATCCAATTTTAACAACCTAAATCCCAAAAATCAGATAGCAGTTGTCCTACAAAAGTTCCTACGTATCTGCAGAAATCTTTTAAATTTTGAAACCCCGCTTCTCAACATATTTTTGAACTGCCTTTTGACTGAATTTATTCACGAGCTATTGATAGGATCCTGCTAAACTTCGAGTCACTTTGGCAAGAACTCAATATCGTTAGAAAAATGGGATGACGTGAAATCTCATTTATCGTAGGTTCCAAAAACTTTCTAAATTTCAAAACAAAAACATAATTAAAACGCAATTTTGAAAATTGCTAAAATATATCAGAATATTTAAAAATGTATTTTACACGTGTGCTTTTAACCTTGAGAAAAAATCTTAAAGATTTTTTTGTATGGTAATGAAAGTAGCAACGTAAAAATACCAGTTTTTTTTGAACTATCACTCCTATAATTTAAACTTGCGTTCAGAATGTGCGTATTTATCAGAGCAGTCTTAAGGTTCCTTATTAGGGAAATGTGTTCTTCTATCTACATTTATAATTTAAAAAATTATCATTTTTGGATATTGGCAAACCTTTCCCCAAATACTCATCCAGTTGGTACCAAGTTGCAAATTATACGTTTAGTTTAAATGTAAAATAATATATTATTTCGCAAAAATGAAAAAATAAAATTAAATTTAGATGTGCCTGAAGGGTTCCATATAGGTTCACTACTCTTCTACTTGGTAATTTTTTGCTGTAACTCCCTGAAGCTGCATCTTGTGCCAATTTATTAGAGATTCTTCTTTGAATGACACTGGCCCAAAATTTGAACAAAAACTGAAATATAACTTTTGGCAAACTTAAAATTTTTGAAGACGGTCCTGTTTTGTTGCGTTTTATTTATTGAAATTACAAGATAATATTATGTAGGTATTTTAAATTATGTAAGAGGTAGTCTAGGTCAAGGTTAATTCTTATTTCTTAACATAGGGCTTATAAAAATAGTGAAATAGAAAACGCAAGTGGGCGCCCTTGAATCAAACTAATTTTTATCAATAGTAGGAAGGACCGGTTGTAGGTCTCAAGATATAAAATGTTAGGGTATGTTAAAACACTTTTACCATTAATAGTAAGTCAAAATGACAATAATAAACTAAGCTCGACGGTTTACTTGAAACTTTTACTAATAAAAATTGAGGGCATAAAATTAGCCCAACATTGCAGAACTATTACATAAATATTTAATTATTTATAGAGTAAATTTATGCTTTTTAATCGAAAATAGATCGTATAAACTTGATGTTATATAATCAAGCGACAATTGGAATTTAATCGATCAGAAAGTGTTCTAGATAATGGTAACGGCGACACTAATAACCCCAATTAATTATTTGAAGGTTTATGTGTAATCAAGAAAAAAAACTACTAAATGCTTTCTTAATTATGTAAATCAATTTATTGTTAATAAAGCAGAAAGTAAACACAGAAAATTTATTGCATGACAGGATTTGATTGAATTACATTAAATTAGCCTTTTCCATCGTTTATGATTGACTAGCGTAAAATTATCGCAACTACGTAAGGAGCACAAATATCGCATCAGATATAATAATTCCATATCTTGGTCGTAATCGCGAGATCGAAATGCCTTAATGCGTAATCCATTCCTTTTATTGCAATGGAAGTTTCGTTGGAGGTCATCGACAATTATAGAGTTTCGCTTATTGTATCGGGGATACAATGCCCATATTGTTCGCAAACTTTTGGTCTGAAAAAATGTTCAATTATCAGAAGTTGAATTGTTAAATTGGTTATGGGAAAAAATTTTAATATTAGAAAACGTGGCTTTCTTCGCAAAGCTATGGCAAAGGTAGCGCTTTCTGCATAGAAGGTTTCACAGATTGATGCTTATCAAAAAAGATACTTTTTTACTAATATAAAAGATGAGACAGATACACAATAACTACGTCCACCACCAATACATCAAACGCAACCTCAGCACTTCAGCCTTTAACTTAATTTTAAAAACCTTATTTTGCTTTCAATAAAATATTATGACCATTTTCCTGCATAAAGTGGATTAAAACCATAAAAAAAGAAATAGACATTTTGGGACTTATAAATTTCCCTTGAGACTTCGTGGTAATTATTCCACTGATATTCCACCATGCCCAAGTAACATTTGGTGCTAAAAAACTTGGTCAGCAAATTATTTGCTGCCATTGCAGTCTGTCAATTTAAAATTCAGCTGATTTTCAGCTTCAGCACATTAGCTGAATTTAAAGCTGACGTTTCAAAGCGTCAGCTTCAAATTCAGCTGTTTTTCAGCTTCAGCAAATTAGCTGAATTTTAAGCTGACCTTTCGAAGTGTCAGCTTTAAATTCAGCTGCTTTTCAGCTTCGGCGAATTAGCTGAATTTTAAGCTGACGTTTCGAAGCGTCAGCTTCAAATTCAGCTGTTTTTCAGCTTCAACAAATTAGCTGAATTTTAATCTGACGCTTCGATGCGTCGTACGTCATACGTCAAAATTGAGGATTATTATATTTATTACAAGTATAATCCATTAATTAATTAAAATCAAATAAGATACATTTTTTTCGGTTCAGTTGAACACGTATTTTTATAAATCGATTCATTATTTTATGAACTACAACATACCTATAAAAATACGTCAAGTTTTGGCTGAAAAACGAAGAGCAAGAGCCAGATGGCACCGTTATAATCATCCTCTTGATAAAACGGAATATAACAGAATTGCAAACCACCTTAAAAGAATAATAAAAGAAGCGAAAAACGAAACATTTAAGCACTATTTAACTAATCTGTCGGTGAAAGATAATACTATTTGGAAGGCCACAAAAGGTTTTAAGAGACCCCAAAACACTGTTTCTCCACTACAAAAATCTGATTCATCATGGGCAAGATCAAACATCGAAAAAGCTAAACTATTCTCTCAACATCTAGAAGAAGTTTTTAAACCCTATTCCGATGAACAACCAGATAAAAAAATTAATGACTTTCTCCAAGCTCCGCTACAAATGTCTTTGCCCATAAAAAAGTTTACTTCTTATGAAGTTGAGCAGGAAATAAAAAAACTAAATAAAAAGAAATCTCCTGGCTATGACCTTATAACAGCAAAAATATTAATTGCATTACCCAAGTTGGGAATAAAATTTCTTACGATGCTGTACAACTCTATCCTGAGACTAGCACACTGGCCAATAAAGCTCAAATTTGCCAAAATAATTTTAATTTTGAAGCCTGGAAAACCCCCAACGGAAGTAAATTCTTATCGACCAATTAGTTTGCTCCCACTTCTATCAAAATTAATGGAAAAGCTCTTATTAAAACGTGTGAATGAAGAAAACCTCCTAGAACAATTTTTACCTGCGCATCAATTTGGATTTCGAAGACAGCACTCAACTATCCAACAATGTCATCGAATTGTAGATAAAATATATAGCAGCTTGGAAGAGAAAAAACACTGCGGGGCGGTTTTCCTTGACATCAAACAAGCTTTCGATAAAGTATGGCATAAGGGTCTGTTGTATAAAATTAAAAAGAATCTGCCATATCATTACTTTCTCCTATTAAAGTCCTACTTGGAGAATCGTTGGTTTCAAGTCCAACAAGATGAGGAGGTTTCAAACATTTGCCCTATAAAATCAGGAGTTCCACAAGGAAGTGTTATTGGACCATTACTATATTTGGTTTTTACTTTTGACCTACCTGTTACAGATCACACGGAAACAGCAACATTTGCCGATGATACTACTGTTATATCAACGGACGAGAACCCTGCTACCGCATCACAAAACATACAAATACATCTCATACTTCTGCAGGAATAGCTGAATAGGTGAAGAATAAAGGTTAATGAAGCAAAATCCACTTACGTGACATACACATTAAGACGCAGTTTATTCCCACCGGTCTATATTAACGACACTGTTATACCATGTGCAGAAGAAGCTGGATACTTAGGGTTACATCTGGACAGCAGATTAACATGGAAGGTTCACATTGTCAAAAAGCGAAAAGAAATGGATATCAAAATAAAGAAAATGTACTGGCTAATCAGAAGACGGTCTACTCTATCCATAGAGAACAAGATTCGACTTTATAAAGCAATCATCAAGCCCATATGGACTTACGGTCTCGAATTATGGGGATGTTCAAGCATGTCTAACATCAATATCATCCAGAGATTTCAATCTAAAA
Organism: Cantharis rustica; assembly: GCA_911387805.1. Classification (NCBI taxonomy): domain Eukaryota; kingdom Metazoa; phylum Arthropoda; class Insecta; order Coleoptera; family Cantharidae; genus Cantharis; species Cantharis rustica. The sequence continues at coordinate 17,563,690 of OU426883.1, forward strand.
CTCTACGCATGATAGTAAACGCACCGTGGTACATAAGCAATCACACCTTAGTACATGCAGATCTTCAAATACCCCATGTACACGAAGAAATTCAAAAACGAGCAGTAAGATATAACATCAAACTTGAAGATCATCCAAATCCAACTATAGCCCAACTTCTTGAAGAGAACACCCATAGAAGATTGAAGCGAAAATGGCCTCGTGATTTATTGATGGAGACATAAAGAAAAATGATTGCGGGTAAAGCCGCTGGGCGGATTCCTCTACAAAGACAAGACATCAAATTATCTTATAGAATGTATTTAATTATTCTGATTGATAATAATATATATATTAGTTAATGAAAAAAAAAAAAAATTATTTTATGAACACAGCAGTGAGGAAAAATAATTAAAGAGCTATAAGCTATTTCTAAAGCATTCTTCAAAGTTTCAATATTTTGTCGTTTAGCGAACATTTATAATCCAATTATAATATTTGTATTTTATATTGTCAATTGATTAGTAATTTAAAAAATGAACCAACATTTGTATCAATTTTCATCAGTGCAAACTTAAAAATAAATAAAAATAGTGTTAATTAAAATCGAAATGATTTTCAATGTAAATCTATAATTTATTTACAAATGCAATATTGGGCTTTCGCTTTAAGACATAAATTGCATACAAAAGCAAAATCGCATAAATTCGACCGCATGGTAAAAGAAAATCGAAAAAATATCGGTCATCTTGTAACTTTTTTAAAAATATTTTAATTTTTGTCATTAGTAAGTCATATACTTTCGCGTGCTAATTATATTTTTCAATATTTTATAAAATTTTATTTACGATCCCCAGTGCAGACATATTTATATTAATTTTATTTTCATTTTTTTATCTTCATAGTAAAACAATTTTTAAAATTATGTTACCGATTATAATCGATTTATGTAAAATTAGGAATTTTTGTGTTAATAATTAACCAAAAAACGACAATTTTTGCTATTTTTACATTTCAATGTAATCGAATTTAACACGGTAGGTATAGGGCCTACTATTTCCTTTTACAACATTGTAGCTTATTTAGTGTATTTTTAAAAATTAATTTTTATAAAATTAAAATTGTCGCAATTTTGTAACTATACGTGCAAATCAATTGTAACAAAATTATTTTGGGAAACCCAAATTTCATAGTCTAACTAATGAGATTACACAAATAAGGAAAAAGGTATTTAGAATTTGTAGTAAAATTTATTTGCGTAAGTATTTATTTAAAAATTCAAAATTTTGAAAAACCAGCATAAAATATAGTGGTGTGGATTTAATTATTTTTCGATAACTGATCGTCAAATACTCTACACAAAAATAGATTGAATATATTTTTAAAAAATCAAAAAAGTTTCATATAGCTTCATAGCCTAGGCAGTTAAGCTTTCAAGTTCCAAGATACCTCAGTTCAAAATGCTGAATATCAGCTGAATATTAGCTGATTCAGCGCTAAATATCAGCTGAGTCAGCATTTTCAACAGCTGACGCAGCGCAATTTCAGCTGGTTTTTTGCGGCCAAATTAGCAATTCAGCTTCTGCCGTTACTAAAAATCAGCAGCTGACGCAGCTCACTAACTGAATTTTAAGCTGACATAGCCTGCTCGCAGTTGATATTCAGCAAAAATGTTACTTGGGTAGTAATACCATTTTTAAAAATCGTAGAACCAAAAACTTAATATTTTGTTGCCCGAAGACTGTTACAGAAAAATTTCAAATTTTGTTCCCCACTGTTCTTCAAGTTTGAGAATATATAAAAATCACAAATAAAGAAAAAGAAATCAAGCAGATTCTACAAAATTTCAAAATAAAAAAGAATAAACCAAGTTATAAATCCACTTTTTTGGCAGACAGTTATTTCACTTTTTTTTAAATCAATCAATTTGCCATTTTCCTGTACAAGGTAGATTAAAACCATATGGCAACACACAAAAGAAATATGCAATATTTTTGGAACTACAAAAATTTCCCTTGGGACTTTGGGACAATTATTTCATTAAAATTGTTATTAAAAATTTCTTATTTTGTTCCCAGAGAACTGCTCTTTGCATTAAAGAATAAATAAAAATCACGAAGAAAGAGGAAAGAATAATAAAGTAGATTTTACAAAATTTCAAAATCAAAGAGAATAAAACAAGTTAAAATCCTCTTTTTTAGCAAGATTTTTTTTAAACAATTATTTTGTCATTTTCCTACAAAAGGTAGATTAAAACCATATGGCAACATACAAATAAATATGCTGTATTTTTAGAACTTCAAGGCACTTATTCCACCGATATTCAACCATGGTAATACCATTTGAAAAAATCCTAGATCCTACTTACAGAACAATTCCATATTTTGTTCACCGAAGACTCTTACTCAGGTTGGAGAATAAATTTAAATAACGAAGAAAGAGGGAGGAAGCATTAAGTAGATTCTACAAAATTTCAAAATCAGAAAGAATAAACCAAGATAAAAATCCCCATATTTTTGGAAAGCTGCTATTTTACTTTTTTTTAATCAATTATTTTGCCATTTTCCTGCACAAGATAAATTAAAATCATATGGCAACATACAAATAGCTATGCAATATTTTTGGAACATCAAGGTTATTATTCCACCGATATTCAACCACAGTGATATCATCCGTAAAAATCCTAGATCCTAATTACTGAAAAATTCCATATTTTGTTCCCCAAATCTGTTTTTCGGATTTGGAAACAAATAAAAATCACGAAGAAAGAGAGAGAGGAAGAATTAAGTAAATTATACAAAATTTCAAAATCAAAAGAAATAAATCAAGTTAAAATCCACTTTTTGGCAGACGGTTATTTTACTTTCTTTTAAATCAATCATTTTGCCATTTTCCTGTACAAGGTAGATTAAAACCATATGGTAACACACAAAAGAAATATGCAATATTTTTGACACTCCAAAAATGTCCCTTGAGACTTCGAGGCGAATATTCTACCGATATTCAACCATAGTGATACCATCCGTAAAAATCCGAGATACTAAAAAGTTCCATATTTTGTTCTCCCAAAACTGTTTTTCGGATTTTGGAAAAAATAATAATCATGAAGAAAGGGGGAGGAAAAATTAAGTAAATTATACAAAATTTCAAAATCAAAAGAAATACGTAAATAGTTAAAATACACTTTTTGCCAAACAGTTATTTTACTTTTTTTTAAATCAATCATTTTGCGATTTACAAGGTAGATTAAAACCATATGGCAACATACAAAAGAGATATGCAATATTTTTGAGACTACAAAAATTTGTAGTCCCTTGAGACTTCCAGACGAATATTTACCAAAAATTGGGGAGGATAATTGGTGATGTAGGATTGATTGAATTTTTATGCAATCCTCTGTGGCGTTAATTTCCCGTTCTTTTTGAATTAAATATGAATTAATTAAATATATATATATATATTAAGTTCTTGCTATATTTATACATTGTAATTAAAATAAACACATTAATACCCTATACTGGACGTTATTAATTTTTGTACCTAAATTTAATTTATCACAAATATTGTTAGTCTACAAGCATAAATTTAATCAATTTTACAATAATTAAATAACGTGCGAATACGCAGTGAAGAAAAAAAAAACTAACGAAGGTGGGAATAGAACCGTGGACCCACTGGTCCCTAGGCCAACTCTTACGCCTCTATACTACGGAACTTATTGCAAATTGTATCACATCTTGTCTTCAAACTCCCTCGACAATATTTCAAAGTCGATTTTCTCGAAAATTTCTGGCCATCTGGCCCTACTGCTTTGAGGAGTTCTTATTGAAGGGCTAAACTATCAGTACAATAAGTGGCAAAAATTACAAAAATGGGGAGGTCGTATAATTCCCTTGTTAGTTACAGAAAAATTTTAAATTTTGTTCCCCACTGTTCTTCGAGTATGAGAATAAATAAAAATCACAAAGAATGAGGAAGAAAGAATCAAGTGGATTCCTCAAAATTTATAAATCAAAAGAAATAAACTAAATTAAAAATCCACTTTTTGGCAAGCAACTGTTTCCTTTTTCTTTAAATCAATCATTTTGTCATTTTCCTGCATAAGGTAGATTACAACCGTATCACGGTTACAAAAAATTTTCATATTTTGTTCCCACTGTTCTTTCAGTTTGAGTATAAATAAAAATCACAAAGAATGAAGAAGGAAGAAACAAGTGGATTCCTCAAAATTTTAAGATCAAAAGAAATAAACCAAGTTAAACATCTCCTCTTTTGGAAGACAGCTGTTTTACTTTTGATCCCCAAAAACTGTTCTTCGGGTTTGGGGATAAATAAAATCACGAAAAGGAAGAAGGAATCAAGTGAATTCTACAAAATTTCAAAATCAAAGGAAATAAACCAAGTAAAAATCCACTTTTTGGCAGGCATCTGTTTTACCTTTATTATTAAATAAATCAATATGCCGTTTTCCTGCATAAGGTAGATGAAAACCACATCTTAAGTTAGAGAAAAATTTCATATTTTGTTCCCCACTGTTCTTCCAGTTTGATTATAAATAAAAATCACGAAGAAAGAGGGAGGAAGATTTAAGTGGATTCCTTAAAATTTCAAAATCAAAAGAAATAAACTAAGTTAAAAATCTACTTTTTGGCAAGCAACTGTTACCTTTTTTTTTTAAATAAGCATTTTGTCATTTTCCTGCATAAGGTAGATTAAAACCATATCCTAGTTAAGAGAAAAATTCCATAATTTGTTCCCCACTGTTCTTCGAGTTTGAGTATAAATAAGAACACGAAGAAAGAGGGAGAAGAAATCAAGTGGATTCTACAAAATTTCAAAATCAAAAAAAAACTAAGTTAAAAATCCACTTTTTGGTAAGCAACTGTTTCCTTTTTTTTTTAACAATCATTTTCCTGCATAAGGTAGATTAAAACCACATCCTACTTAGTTACAGAACAAAAATTTCAAATTTTGTTCCCCACTGTTCTTCAAGTTTGAGAATAAATAAAAATCATGAAGAAAAAGAGAGGAGGAATCAAGTGGATTCTACAAAATTACGAAATCAGAGGGAATAAACCAAGTAAAAATTCCACTTTTTGGTAAGCAGCTGTTTCCTTTCTTTTTAACAACCGTTTTGCTGGATAAGGTAGATTAAAACCACATCCTAATTACAGAAAAATTTCAAATTTTGTTCTCCACTGTTCTTGAAGTTTCAGAATAAATAAAAATCACGAAGAAAAGAGAAGAAATCAAGTGGATTCTACAAAATTTCAAAATCAAAAGAAATAAACCAAGTTAAAAATCCACTTTTTTGGAAGACAGCTGTTTTACTTTTTATTTAAATCAATCATTTTGTCATTTTTCTGCATAAGGTAGATTAAAACCATGTCCTAGTTATAGAAAATTTTCATATTTTAATCCCCACTGTTCTTCTAGTTTAAGTATAAATAAAAATCACAAAGAAAGAGGGGGGAGGAATCAAGTGGATTCTACAAAATTACAAAATCAGAGGGAATAAACCAAGTAAAAATGCAACTTTTTGGTAAGCAGCTGTTTCCTTTTTTTTTAACAACCATTTTCCTGGATAAGGTAGATTAAAACCACATCCTAGTTACAGAAAAATTTCAAACTTTGTTCCCCACTCTTCTTAAAGTTTCAGAATAAATAAAAATCACGAAGAAAGAAGGAGGAGGAATCAAGTGGATTCTACAAAAATTCAAAATCAAACAGAATAAACCAAGTTAAAAATCCACTTTTTAGCAGACAGCTGTTTTAATTTTTTTTTTTTAATCAATCATTTTGTAATTTTCCTGCATAAGGTAGATTAAAACCACATCCTAGTTACAGAAAAATTTCAAATTTTGTTCCCCACTATTCTTTCAGTTTGGAAATACATAAAAATCATGAAGAAAGAGGGATGAGAAATCAAGTGGATTCTACAAAATTTCAAATTCAAAAGAAATAAACCAAGTAAAAATCTACTTTTTGGCAGGCAGATATTTTACGTTTTTTTTTAATCAATCATTTTATCATTTTCCTGCATAAGGTAGATTAAAACCATGTCTTATTTCCAGAAAAATTGCATATTTTGCTCCCCACTGTTCTTCCAGTTTGAGAATAAATAAAAATCACGAAGAAAGAGAGAGAAGGAATCAGGTGGATTCTTCAAAATTTCAAAATCAAAGGGAATAAACCAAGTTAAAAATCCACTTTTTTGGAAGACAGCTGTTTTACTTTTGATCCCCGCAAACTGTTCTTCGGGTTTGGAGATAAATAAAATCACGAGGGAGGAAGAGAATCAAGTCGATTTCACAAAATTTCAAAATCAAACGGAACAAACCAAGTAAAAATTTCACTTTTTTGAAAAACAGCTGTTTTACTTTTTTTTAAATCAATCTTACACAAAAAAATGATCATACATATCTTATTCAATAACAAGTAAGCAAAACTATCCTACAAAATCTCATGGAAAGTGTAATGAAATAATTATCTACATATCAAAATTATGCAAGAAATGCGATAAATTTTGATAAGTTATCTAAGAATGACCTTGTACACGTTGGAATCCTTCATATTATACAGATTGTTGAATAAAGGGGTATCAAATTTAAAATCACCTTCTTAAAACTCATTAAAAAAAATCTTTATAAATTTATCATCAAAAACCTTGTATTATGCATCATTTGCACTTGTCAACTTTTGCAACACCCCGTATATTATGATGGATTCTAATTGTGCGTTATGATAATCACAAGTTATTATAAACAGCATGTTTCCACTGATAAATAAAAATGGCGGGTATTATTAATTGTTCAAAAGTGAGGTTATGAAAATTAAGTAACGGATAAAAGTTACTTTTTAAACATATTTTTTGCGAATTAATGAATCGTATCTGAAAATTACTTACATGAATGCTAACGGTCGGGCTTATTCGTACATAGGTCATAGCAACCTCAGAAAGGTATGCCATTATTTTATAATGGTGGTCGGTCAAAATTCCTAAATAATTTAATTTGTGGTTGATCGTTAACAAATTTGTCGCCGACCAAATAATGATATCGTAGTACCGATACACTTCTTCTAAAAAATGATGTAAGTAAGGTCGGTTTAGTATACTGACAGAGGATCGTCTGGTATTATAACGATCACACAAAGTTTGATCCAAATCGAGGACCAGTAATTTTTTCCCGTTTCTTGGTCGGTTTACCATTACATATTTTCGGCTACGAATATTACTCATCTTCACTAGTAATAATTTTAATCAACAAATAATTTCTAAACTGCAAATAATTGAATCTTGGTCAAAAATATGAACCTGCACTACATGACACTTTGAAGCAAAAAGAACAACTGATAAATTCGGTAGCAATTTAATTATGGGTAATCGGTATTCCTTGAGCGGGAAGATTTAAAACGAATTTAATTTTATTGTGCCCATTTTAATTTATTTATTGCTTTTTGTTGGAGTCCATCTACTTTTTATTAAATGAAAAAATATCGGTACAAAAGTGGATGGATGAGTAATTGATGGATAAAAATTTTGTTCAAATGTGAATATTATAAACCCAAATGCTCATTAATTTTGTAATTAATTCTAACAAAAACTTCCGGTATTACCGAATAACGATCAAAATAGCAGAAAAGCAAAATTATTTCAAAAAGATTGCACGATATATTCAGTAAAAAAAATAAATTGTGGTTTTGTACGAACCACGTTACTGCTCCCAAGATAGCATCGGAGATAAGTTGGTGGAGACCATTCCAGGTAAACGGAGGAAATATTAAAGTTATGTTAAAAAATTATAAAAAGTCATGGAAAAAACATGGTAAGATTTGTCCTTCTGTAATTGTTGATTGAACACTCTTAGATTACCTCCAAAATAAAACTTGTGGATAAACAGTACCCATCGCAGAAGTCCAGATCCACCATCCAGAAGAGAATTCTACATGCAACAGGATTTAGGATTTTGGACATCTCGATAATCCGGATAACCGTGGATAATCCGGATATGCGGATTATCAAAAATCTGGATTATCAAAAGGAACAAAAAACAAGTACGGTTTGGCGCCTTAAACATAATGGAAATTTGCTAAAACCATTAATAATTCATTTTAGTGGTTAATCTTTAATCTTCCGAAAGCTAGTTGGGCGTCTGATGGCATTAATGTGATTTCGGCGTCAAATTCTTGTTCCAAATCACTGTCGGTAAGTGATTGTTGTCGAACGCCAGTGTTTCAGTTGATAAATTTATTTATGATTTCAAAGCTGCGGATTATGATAGAATTAATGATAAACTTCTTTCTGTAGATTGGTCAAATGTCTGGGAGTTAGGTAATATTGATTTGATAGTCGATGAATTTTGCTCGATTTTATGGAACGTTATTGTTCATCTTGTTCCTCAGAAAAAAGTGTGGGTATCCAACTCGAAATATCCAACTTAGTTCTCAGGCGAGTTATGCCGTTTGATCAAAGTCAAAAAAATGGCACACAAAGCATACAAGCAGACTAGAAGCAGAAACGATTATTCACTGTTCTGCACCCTGCGTGAACAAGTAAAGTTATTTCACTCGGAACTTTATCTTGGTTATCTTGCTAAAATGCCCAAGTAACATTTTCGACCTGTAAAATGCCTGCCAGTTCCCTGGCAGTTAAAATTTAATAGGTACCTACACTTGAGAGGAACCTGTAACAGCCTTGCCACAAGCTTGTGACAGGTCAATTAGGGCCACATTATTGCCTGTAAGCACCCTGTTTTGTTTTTTTTGGGACCTGTTAGGGCTCTCTGCCAAGGTCCCTGCCAAGTTCCCAGTGACAGGTCCCTGGCAGGTACTTGGCAAAGTAAGGTTTTTGACAATATTATTAAGTAACCGGAGAGTTTAAACTCTGGACCGCATGGTATTCCTTCTTATTTTATTAAAAATTGTTTATTTTCTCTCTGAAAATCCAATTTCCCAAAAAGGCGATAGAAGAAATATCTCTAATTACAGAGTGGTATCGGTTCAATCAACGATACCAAAAATGCTTGATACATTAGTATCCAATCAATAGAGAGAAGCTTGTAAGGAACTTATCGTGAAACAACAACATGGTTTTTTCCCAGGTCGTTCTACTTCGACCAACTTATTAGCATTTGTTTGGTATACTCTTGAGGCATTTCAAGATCGCAAACAGGTTGATACTGGTTATACTGACTTTGCCAAAGTTTTCGATCGTGTGTCCCATGTGGAGCTTTTAGCAAAACTTTTCTCTCTTGACTTTAACTCAAGTGTGCTAAAATGGTTTAGCAGCTTCTTGATTGGTAGATCACAAAAGGTCCGAATCGATAACTTTCTATCGTCGAATATCGTCGATCCGCAAGGATTCATTGTGGTCCTATTCTTTTCTTATTATTCATCAATGATATAGAAAAGGTTTTATTGAATTCTCATTTGCTGACGACCTCAGAATCTTCAGAGCAATCAGTTCCATAAACGATTGTTCACTCCTACAGGAAGATCTTGATATGTTATGCAAATGGTGTAGATTAAATAATCTCGAGTTAAATCTTGGGAAGTGCTCAGTGATCTCCTTTATAAGAAGTCAGGGTACTTCATTCAGCTACAGGATCAGTGGCAAGCTATTGGGTCGCGTCACTGAAATTGATAATCTTGGTGTCCGTTTACATGTTGCGCTTACATTCAAAAATCATATTGTAAATATATGCAACAAAGCTTTTCAGGAGCTTGGTTTCATTCGTCGGCAATACATGCATTTCTCTACAGATACGGTTAAGATTCTGTACTTTGTTCTCGTACAGTCTCATCTCGAGTATGGATCTTGTGTCTGGTCTCCGTACTACCAAGTATATAAACAACAACTTGATGAAAGCTTTCAATGGATGACTTTTCAGACAAATGTTGTCTTGCATTTTGCAATACAAAGTCATTTGAGGATAGAAGAATCGTTGCAGACCTCTGCTTTATACATGGGCTGTTCAGCGGCAAAATCAATTGTAAATTTTTTTTTTTATTATTAACATCCTAGAACTTAATACAATCTGTTACATTAATAACAATAAGTATTATTATTTCACTTAAGAAAATAACATGGATAAAGCTGACCCATTGGTAAGCCTCATGATGAATGCAAAACATTTACATTGTAATGAATAAATTTGTTTAGGTCGCTAGGTACGCTTGGCCAAATCCAGAGGGTTTGCCAAACCCACGCTAAAACCGTCGTTTCTTGTCTTCCAGCTATACTGAAGAAAGTAATCGTAAATTTTTGGAGTAAAAATTCTTGCCAGCGATCTGATATCCATCTCTACGACTTTAAATTCCTGAAAAGTTGAACCCGCAGACCGCAAATCCAAACAAATTTTCAGAAATTTTAAAAATCGAAATTTTTTACCGAGAAACCTTTATTATTGGAGATCTAAATGCTAGAATTGGAAATGACATCTTACTGGGAGTGAAGCAGAGATTCAATGAGCAAGAGATTAACGAGAATGGTGAACATCTCGTGGCATTCAGTGCCCTAAACGAGCTGAGAATTAATAATACGTTTTTCCCTCACAAAGAGCAGCATAAAGTAACTTGGTCAAACACCAGAGGCAATAAATCTACAATCAACTATATAATATCTAATAGAACAGTTCACCCAAGCCAAATAATAGATGTGAGAGTATTAACATCAGCAAATATTAGATCCGATCATAGTCTTGTGCTTGGCAAAATACGTGTAAATGCTAAGCCTAATAAAACACCAACTCCGAGAACAGTGAAAAAACTAAACGTTGAATCAATGGCACAAGAAAGCACACGTAGTTTATACGCGAAAAGACTAAGCGAAAAAATACTTCGCAATAACATATCTGACGACGAGGACATCGACGTAGGCTGGAATAAATTACAAATGAATATTACCCAGGCTGCAAACGAAGCTTTAGGCACAAGTAAAAAACAAAACCATACGAGAGAATTGTCAGGTACGGGACATTGTGAGGTGGGGCAGGCAGCGGAGAAGAGAGTGAAATGCCCATGTCGGTAGGATAGACCGAAACCGACTGGCGCGAATAGCGAAGGATGGAAAAGTGGATAGTCGAAGGCCCCCAGGTAGACCGAGTACAAGATGGCAAGATAGCTGGCAATCGTTATCCCAGGACAGCCCAACCCAATAAAACACTAACAAGGAAAGGGTCAGGTATGCGAAATTTTGTTTTGGTTTATACTTACACTACGTAAAGACATTACGTGTATGAAATAGTAGCGCGGGGTGTTCAACCAATTTTGAGAAAATCAAATTTGAAAATGTTCTCTTTTTGCACGAAATAACGTGATAAAAGATAAAACTTGCAACAAAGGTTCCGTGGCAACGAGGTAGAGCGGTCGGTTTAATAAGCAAGGGTTGTAGGTTCGATTCTAGCATCAGTACTTTTTTTTTTAAATATTTTTTTTTTAATTAATTTTCTTTTTAAGTAATATGTAAATTAACAGATATTTAATAATTATTTGAAATTATTTTTTCAGAGCATGCAATCATTTGCAAGATGTGCTAGATGTCGTAAAACTTACTGTTTTCCCTGTTTTTACGATGAATAACCACCCGGGATCGTACGAAACGTCGGTGTAAAAAATTATACAATGTAAAAGATCAGAAAATAATTAATATGTATAATAATAATATACTGCATGTAATATGTAAATACTTATTCAATTATGTAACTTTCCATTTCTTATTAAATATATAAATAAAATACGAAAAATATATAAATAAATACTTATTTAATTAAAAAATATAATTTTTAACAAATCCCAAATAACAAAGCCTGGATTCTTTTTCGAAAACAAAATTTGTGGAAATATAGCAAATTTTATTTCGGAATCGCATGCCCCCGCAACTTTTAGATATTTTCGAGCAAATTTTTTTTATAAATTTATGCTTCCTTCGATTAAAAATTTTACTTCAAAGAATTGATTTTTCATAAAACGCACGCTTAAGCTGTCGTTTTTCGACGTTCGACTGTAATAAAGAAGATAAATTGAAAAATTTTCAGTCACAATACTCTTACCAAGGATCTATCATTCTTCTCTGCGACCGTAAATATAAGTGTATTAATGGTACAGATTAGTAATAATAATAATATAATGCACTTATTTCATAATGAAGCATGGCAACCTCAGTGAGGTGTTTATAGTCCGTGTTTAGAGGTGGACTACTCCTCATCCTATTTCTACGCTTACAAAATCTACAAACTAGCATGGGTTTTCGTCTCTAACACTATATTTTCCCAGGTTATCCTGTCTTTACACTTCCTTCTCCAGTTACTTATTCCCATTTTCTTCATATCCTCCATTACTCCATCCATCCATCTCATTCTGGGTCTGCGTCTCCTTCTTTCTTCACCTGGTCTCCATCTTAGTATACTTTTTATTATGCTGGTGTTATCTCTTCTTTCCAGGTGTCCCAACTATCTTAGTCTCTGAGACTTGATAAATCTCACAATATCCTCTCCACCAATTCTTTCCATTATTTCATTGTTTGTTGATCATTTCGGGTTCAATTATTTTCCTTAATATCTTTCGTTCGAATACTCTAAGTTGATATTCCTCTCTCTTTGTCATGCACAACACCTCAGAAGCATAGGTCACCGTTGGTCTTATCAGAGCTTTATACACCCTCATCTTTGTATACAAACTTATTTTCTTGTCATTCAGTAGCTTTTTATTTGCATAAAATGCCCTGTATCTATTTTGTATCTTGTCTTTTATTTCTTCGCTTCCCGCACCAGTACTACTTATTTATATTCCGGGGTATTTGAAAACTCTTACACATTCAAAGGACAGGTTATCAACCCTCAGCTGCTTCTCTGTCTTATCCGTTCCTCTTCCACATTTCATGTATTTGGTCTTGCCTTCGGTGATCTTCAGTCCTATCTTATTAATCTCGTTATTCATTCTTCTAAAGCTAAACAATTCCTTTAATTTCTTTCTTGCCCTTGCCATGATCACTACATCATCAGCATACGCTATCAGCTGGCCCTCTCTAGTGGCTAATGTTTCTTCGCAGTTCATCATCTTCACCACTCGATCATGATGTTAAACAGTGTTGCTGATAGCGTATCGCCCTGTCTAACTCCTGCTGTTATATCAAAACACCGCGTCTCTCCCTCTCTACTCAGTACCGTTGCGCTGGTTCCTCTTAGTGTTGTCTGTACCAATCTTATGAGTTTTCGCGGTATTTTCAGATCGTCCATTATCTCGTATAGTTTCTTTCTGTTCACTGTATCAAAGGCTTGTTTGAAGTCCACAAAGAGAAGATGTAGTCCAATACTATGTTCATGGCATTTTTCTTTTAATTATTTTACTATATGGACGGCATCCACTGTGGATCTTCCTTGTTTGAAGCCGTATTGATAGTCTCCTATTATGTTTTCGGTATAGATCTTGAGTCTTCTTAGGATCACTGTGGATAATATCTTATAAACAACTGACAGTAACATTATTCCCCTGTAGTTCTTGCACTCTTCTACGTCCCCTTTGTTGAATATTGGGATTATTCTACATTTTATTTTCCACTCCTCTGGCAGTTTTTCTAGTCTCCATATTTTTATAATTAAGTCGCATACTCTATTTTTCAGCTGTTCTCCTCCATTTTTCCACAATTCACCGCACAGCTCATCTCATCCAGGTGCTTTTCCATTTTTTATTACCGCAATTGTTGCCATTAGATCTTCATGGGTTGGTTCCTATATAGTTTCTTCTCCTTCATCTTCTTTCTCAAATATCCCTTCTTGTTGTCCTGGTACAGATTAGTACCAATACGAAAATACGTACGATTATCAAATAATAATTTTTTTTTCTCTGAAATTAAATCCGGATTAACGAGAGTCCGGATTTTTGACAAACGAATTTTTTCCTCTTTCCTAAGGTATATATGCCAGTTTGTGATTTCTTCCTATATATTTTGTCACATGTCGTATATATATTTTGTTTGATTATTTCTTATCGCTGTATGCAATGCACATTAAACATGCACAATATAAAAATTGATTAAAACAGTCGGGTAAAAGCTTCATTTCGATTCTACATCCATAATTGTTAAATTGTTAATGTTATTAAAATTAACGGAAAAATGAAGGAATTGGTAATTTCAAATTCAAATCAATTTAAAAATTTAAAACTAATATTAATGCGTTATTTAGATCAAAAAGATGTCTGGCATGTTCAAAGCGAACAGATCAGTAAAAGATGAAGAAATTACTCCATTATTACCTGAACATTGCATTGAGACCGATGGATTTTTTACGATTGGAAAGGTAGTTTACTTTGTAATTTATATGATCGATTGTGGTCTAGGATTTAAATTCAAAGAAGCAAAAATTACACCAAATGGAATTCAGATGGTAGGTGTGGAAAATAAGTACATCATGGATGACAGGTATGTACTTATCACTTTTACTAATTGCTTTTTTTTTATACAAAAAATATGGGATCTTATTTATTCAAAGTTATCTTCCAGAACTCTCATAGTATACGATAAAACAACTAACAAAGCCATACTTGACCCAAAGTTCACGATGACAGATAAAAATAAAACTGAGATACTTCTGTATTGTTTAGAAGAATTATACAAAAAATATTATAAAAGTTTAGAAGTGATCCAGGTGTAAGTAAACCAATAAATAAAGAAAAGACCTAATTATAGTCTTTCAGAAACTACCTAGGTACAGAAATACCATTACACATTTTTCCTGCCGATTGTACATACGAAAAAGAAATTCAAACAGTAATTTTCAAAGACCGTAAAGAAAATCCATTTAGATTGGGTTATTGTGCGAAAGAAGCTAGGAAGATTTTAAATGAGAAACATAGATTTAAACCCTCGGAAGCAAATAATTATAATGACGATCAGATGAAAATGGTAACCATTTAAAATTTGCTACTCAATCATTGATTCTCTTTATATATGTTTTTAGGCCTTTCTTCCAAATTTTTCAAATTATACGTTAATAAATGTTGAAAGCTATAAAGATATAATAAAGAAAAAGGAAGATAAACTAAATTATAGAAACTTTCGCCCACAAATTGTTGTTAACTTCCAAAAGCCGTTCGCTGAAGATAATATTGAAGAGATCAAAATAGGTGATTGCGTATTCAACAGGATTATTCCTTGTGTTACTGACGCCACCAACTATAGCCCTAAATGTTCAGACGAAAAATTTTCAGCTGTTTACCACCGCATAGAAAGGTTGTATATTTTAACAATTGTATACTACTTAAATAATACAATTTTCCTAACAGGGACCGAACACTATTTAATATATATCCAAGATTTGCTAAGGGTAAGAACCCAGTATTGCCAATATTTGGAATGAATATGGAACTAAAGCAAGATCCCAATAAACCTGATCAACCTCTAAATTTTATTAAACGGGGTGCTAAAGTTAGTGTAAAGTATTTCAAGTCTGCTTTTGCAGAATCTCCTACTTCTACTTCCGAGTCTGATTCTATTCCTGGTCCCGTGTCCGTTTCTATTTCTAAGCCGGCTGCTATTTCTAAGCCGGCTGCTATTTCTACTTCTACTGCTGTTTCTACATCCGTTTCTATTTCTGCTCCTACTGATTATCAATCTAGTATTACTACTGATTCTGCTTATGCTTCTACTGTTCAGTCTACATATGATTTAGCTGGTGGTTCTACGTCTACTCCTCCTACCAATACTATTGCTGGATCTGTTCCTGAGCCTGTGTCTGAGCTTACTGGTATTGCTATTGATGATTCTGTATCTGATCCTGCTCCTAAGCTTGAATCTGATCTTACTGGTATTGCTACTGATGATTCCGTATCTGATCCTGCTCCTAAGCATGAATCTGATTCTGCTGATATTTCTATGGATGATTCCACATTTAATCCCATCGATCCTTCTGATGCTGAGTCTACATCTGATTTAACCAATCCTTCTTCTCCTGCTTGTACTACTGTTGCTATTGTTCATACTGTTGCTGATCCTTCACCTGTTGAGTCTGTACCTGATTCTGCTAATGCTTCTGGTGATGAATCTTCTTATCTGTAAATGAAGTTACTACTCCTCGTGATAAAAGATTAATAATTCTAATAAATTATATTCCGTATGTAAAAATAAAATCATAATTTGTGTTAACTTAAATAATATATGTAAGCAAATCAATATAAGCAATATTCATGTATAATAATTAGAGTAATTTACTAAACAATAAAATAATGCCTGTAATACACATGTCTTTTAATTAAAAAAAAAAAAATTATTTGAGACTCGACTACAGTGCAACATCATGATGAAAACTTGTAAACGAAAAAGATGTAGTACAAAATCGCATTTAGTAACCTGTATAAAGCTTCAATCCCCAGCTTCAAAAAAACCCAAAAAAAATAATATAGAAGTTTTTGCCCGAATTTATTACTCTTACCGTTCGCGAATTACAGCTACTTGAAAGTTAGGACTGCAGTTAGGACGCAAAGCTGCGTCCCCCACCACTCGCGAACTCGCGAACCACTGAAGGTACAAAAATAATAAACAGCAGAATTTATAGCTACTTTTTTGATCTGGAAGAAGTTATTGCTCAAGTTTTTTGCTCTTACCGTTCGCGAATTACAGCTACTTGAAAGTGGGGGTTGCAGGTTTATATAAAGCTGCAACCCCCACCACCGTAACTCACGAACCACTGAAGGTACAGAAAAAATAAGAATACCATAACTTATAGCTACTTTTTTGCTAATTTATTGCTGTAAGCCCAAATTTATTGCTCTCAACGTTCGCGAATTATAGCAGTTTGAAAAGGGGGTTTAGTAATAACAAAATCATAATTTTATTTTATGTATTTATTATATAGTATTTTCGAGCAATAACTTCTTCCAGATCAAAAAAATAGCTATAAATTCTGGTATGTTTATTTTTTTTTGTACCTTCAGTGGTTTTGCGAGTTACGGTGGTAGGGGTGGCAGCTTTATATAAACCTGCAACCCCCACTTTCAAGTAGCTGTAATTCGCGAACGGTAAGAGCAATAAATTCGGGCTTACAGCAATAAATTAGCAAAAAGTAGCTAGAAATTCTATATTATTTTTTTTTTGTTTTGGGAAGGTGGGGATTGCAGCTTTATACAGGTCATTTAGTAGCAAAATCAGAAAAAATGCTGATATCCAAAAGTAAAGTTCGAATATTGAGGTGTGTCACAGAAAAACAACAGTTTTTACAAAAAGTTTTTACAGAAAGTTAGTTTTTACATCTACTGGCAGTTTTTCTTCCTTTCACATATGTTACCTTCCATGGTATATTTTTTAATTCTTCCTTGCTTCTCTATCTATATTCTCTTTTTTTACTTGTATTTTTCCCCACTTCTTCATTCAGTAGCACCCAAATCACGTACTGTACTGTACAGTGCAGAATATCACGTTTGAAGAAAGTAAAAAATTAATTATAGTAGTAGAAAGCAATTTCGCATCGAACTCAAGAAAAGGTAAAGAACTGATAACATAACTCATAATAAAATGCGAAAAATTAAAAAAAAAGGATTTCGGTATAAAACGAAAAAAAAGCAGATGAAAAAATACATTTTTACGCCTCCATCGTGCAAGTGTTTAACTGCATATTTCAAATGCGGGTTGAAAAGCCGGTTTTTCTCGCCTAGCGTTTGAAAAAAATAGTGATTATTTTATAAGATGTTGGTATTCTTGGTTAGATTTTGTAAGTCAAATTGAATTAAATTAAATAGGCATTAAATAGAAAATAACTTAAAAAAGTTTTAGAATTTTTTAAGTATTTTTGTGGTATTTAGTAGTATGTGATGTTATAATTAAACCTAACAAAATGTTAAAAAAATAAAATTTTTAACTGTTAAGTACAGAATACATACTACAAAGAAAACATAATATTTAAAAAACGCTAAAATGACAATAATTCACATTTAACAGGGTTGAACTTAGAATATTATAATAAACAAGAAAATAGAATTCTGAAAAAATTACGAATTTTTATAAATACCATAAATACCACAAAAATATTTAAAAAATTCTAAAACTTTTTTATGTTATTTTCTATTTATAGTAAACGTGCCTTAAGTACAAAAACATGGTAAAAATTTGAAACCTCCTTTTCAAATTTAATTTTCGAAGTGATAGATGGCATCGTATGTCTCTACTTCATATTCCTACAGTGTAGGGAAAAAGATTTCATATTGATTTACTTAACCTAAAATTTCATTTGGATACGTGAACTTTTTTATAGTTTGGTTATTTGGTAAGAACAACATTTATTTTAAAGTTTGGTTAATTTCTTGAGTATATTATAAAGTATATTTGCTCTCACTTGTTATTTTTACTGTGACTGAGGACAATAATAATCGTGAAATAGAGGCCTTTATATTATGTTACAGAGTTTTTTATTTTATTTTATAGCGTAATTTTTTCAGAATTCTATTTTCTTGTTTATTATAATATTCTAAGTTCAACCCTGTTAAAAGTGAATTATTGTCATTTTAGCGTTTTTTAAATATTATGTTTTCTTTGTAGTATGTATTCTGTACTTAACAGTTAAAAATTTTATTTTTTTAACATTTTGTTACGTTTAATTATTATAAATAGGCATTACAAATTTTTGGGATAAAAAGCACTTTTTAATGCAATTATAATACAACTAACTTATTATTTTATAATTATATGTAAATATACTATATTTTTATTAGAAAATTTTATAAAAAATTAAAGTAACAAATACCTATATTTTATAGGTTAAATACAAAATAATTAAATTAAAGGTCAAATTTTGAATTCAAATATTTTACTACCAACAACGACAAAAAGTCCCTAATACCAAATATTTCAAAAAATAATTAAATTTTATATAACTAATTATAGAAGTCGGTGTAAAAAATTGCGTTTATCATGCGACAGGAAACTGTTTTTCGAGTACTCGGCTAATCCGCCTCGGCCTTTAAAACCCCGTACTCGAAAACATTCACTTTCCAGCCTAATGATAAAAATAACAATTTCACCTCAACAAGTAGAACTCCATGAAAATAGAATGTTTTAAATTTATTATTTATTTATTTCCAAAAAATGTATGTTTAATTTTTTCAATGTAATTTAAGTAAACAATAAAATAATCCATTTGTAATCTTGAAATATTGACTATCGCCGTACGCTTCGCACACTCCAAATTTATTCGTTATCATATAAATTTTCCAACACAATTAAGAAAAGTTTTACGTACATATATCTAAATTGCACGAATTAACTAATATGGTAATTTATTAAATATCTTATTAATTTGAATATAACAAAAATATTTTTCAGCCGAAGAAGTCTAGTGATAGTACTGCTTCTAGTTCTTTTTCTGGGTATGGTGCTAGCACTTCATCTAGTAGTTCTGTCTCTCGGCCAACTTTTGAGTCTGACAGAGAGTCCGATATAGAAATTGGAAGAAGACCCAAAAAAGGAAGAACTGACTGGATAAAAATTGGTAAAGTGAAAAACTTGATATATTATCCTATTGATAGTGGCTATGGATATCAGAGCAATAAAGCATTGTGTACCATTAATGGACTTATAGATATAAGTGGTGAAGAAGATTTAAGAATATATAAAGACAGGTAACTTATTCCTTTTTCTACCAATCAAAAATACATACAAAAATGTGGTGTTTGATTTTTACTGATGACATCAATAATTTTTCCTAACCAATATTAGTTTGCATTTTAGATGTCTCATAGTGTACGACGAATCCAAGAGAGAAGCTGTGCTTAAACCAGAAGTGGCAAAAGTTACCAATTTTCAAACAGATATAAAGAACCTACTTTCCGACAATAGTTATTCACAACTTACAATGAAGATGTAAGAACAATAAATAATCCAAAAAAATTTCATAGTACTTTTAGAAATTATTTAAATACAGGCGTTTCCATCAAGTATGATTTACCAGAAAATGTAAACAAAAAATTTGAAGCAATGTTTTCCCATAGCCGCGAAAAATTCAAAATCGGCTATGTGACTCCAATAGAGAGATTGTCATTAGTTAAAGCCCATAGATTTAATCTTAACACCAGCCAAAACAACGCAGAAGTAAATATTTAACAGTATTTTACACAATATTTTGGGAAAAAGGCAGATGACTGAATGAGTAGTCAGATTTGAACGAAGTCTCATTAGCTTTCTTCAAACGAGTAGTGTACAACGTTTTATCTAATTTAATACAATTTTTGGGAACTGTCACGTATGTTATCACACGATTTTAACTTTTTCCCATTGATTATTGGTAAAAGGACAATTTTCTAAGCATACTAGAACAAAAATTTTGTTGGATTATAAATTAGTTCTCGAAAAAATCAAATTTGAAAAATCTAAATTTACATGTATTTTAGATACACCTTTTAACACGGCTGTATGATTAACCGTTGTTGTGTAAGGCAAAAAAAATGAAACAATTTAAAAATATCCCTGAAGAATTATAGAACTCGCCAACCGATAGAACCCGAAGCCATAGAACTCGTCCGGGTGTCGACCGCGACTGACAACAACATTAAGAGTATATTAAAGCGTACCGTCAACAAAATGAAGAGCAGGGACCTCGACCTGAGACCGACCGTCACACATCAGGTGTATCATATTACATCTCCCTGCTTTTCGTAATTTTAAAATGCCGTTATTTCGACAACTATTGCATAATCCAAGGAAATTTTTGTATTAATATACTCAGAAAATTGTCCTTTTTCAAAAAGTTCAATTCTTGTGATAAGATACGTGACAGTAACCCAATTTTTGATGCCCAAAAAAATTAGATAAATTTCTTTTAATTTATTTTATTGTTTTCTTTATTTTTAGAGTTTTCTTGGAAATTATTCGCATTACACATTAATAAACAATACAAGTGTTGATGATTTGAGAAAGAAGTTTAAAGCTTATGTAAATGATAATGATTTGTCAACGCCCTTCACAAATATTACCTACAAATGTTTCTCACCACAGATTGTAATTGAAGCAGCTGAGGGTGGAGCATATTGTGAAGACAATGTTGAATATGTGAAAATCGGAACAGTGGAGTTTGACAGTATTATTCCTTGTGTTCATACTAATCGCGTTACTTATAACTGGGATAAAAGCAATCAGCCTTTTATACACCTCCACACATTCTTGAAAAGGTAATATTTTTATAATTTTAGACTAAATCCTAAATTAATTTTTTTAATAGTCAACGACTGCTATCCAAAAATGAGTTCAATTTACCTGATACATGCAAAACTATGCCAAGGTTTGGAATTAACATGGAAAGAATGAAACAGGAAAATAGGGAGTCTCCAGAAAATGATAAAGACATTACTATCAAACTGGACGATGAAGTTTTTGTCAAATATAAACAGTGAACGTCTCGATCTTAATACTTTTGTTGAATATTTCATTGTAATATATTAATTCAATTTATTTATAATTAAAATGCATTAAAAAAATATTCAATCTCTACGCACTGTTTTCCTACCTCTTGTTTCCTCTATTTGAACTTCCAGAAATTTCACTTGGTATTCTCTGGAAAATTATCTCTCACTCTAGTATGGAGTTTTCCTGTGCCCAAAACTAAAAACCCATATTTTTTCATCAGTTTTTTTTTCAGAAGAAATAAAACGAAAGGAAAAAACTGTAAAAATTCTTGTACATTCCAAATACTAGTTTTTTGGGAAAAAAACTCCAACCGCAAAATTCGCCTTCGCCAAAACAAAACCTTCCACATCTTCATCAATTCAAGATAAGTCATAAAAAAACACAGCAATATATTGGGTATTTTTTTATACATTTTTATTTAAATCCTAGCGTATGAAAATCGTGAAAACAACCACTATCTTTTTAGTTTAATATATTTCGGCAAAAAATTGACTTCCATTGTTGATTGAATTGATTTCCATCTGTTTTAGGATGGGTAAAAAAAGTTGACCATTGAGATAGGTGTTAAAGAAATAAACAGATAGGTTTTATACGTAATACTGTTTGTTTCTAAAAAAAAACAGCAGGTTAAAGTTCCTACAGAATACCAATCAACTGGTTGTGGTGTTTTGCCTACTATGTAGGCGGCCGAGAGGTGCTTGTATTATCTCCTCCATTTCCAAGTATGGAAATTCAAGATGACGCATTCTTTTTCCCGACAGTGCCAAGCATTTCCATAAGATGTGGTGAGAGATTATCCCCATAATATTGAGGTGTCCTGTAAAAAATCCTACTATCCTTCTCAGCCGGATTATCTTTTTGCTCTTGGCCTCAATGGAAGGATTCCTAATGAACATTCGCGACTGCCTTAGTCTCCGTCTGGGTGTTGTAGGTAGGCTCAGGGTTGTCAAAATACCATAAAAACATGTAGATAAATTCGTAGACGAACTCAACGGCCAAACCATCAATACACAATCGATTGATAGGTAAATGGACAA
The DNA here is from genome assembly GCA_911387805.1 of Cantharis rustica. Classification (NCBI taxonomy): domain Eukaryota; kingdom Metazoa; phylum Arthropoda; class Insecta; order Coleoptera; family Cantharidae; genus Cantharis; species Cantharis rustica. The sequence continues at coordinate 17,586,091 of OU426883.1, forward strand.
CATACACTTCCGTTATTATTATTATTATTATTCCTGCAATTACAAATATATCACGGTGGTAGAAAAAGTTTGGAACAAGTCACAAAATAAGGTCATAAGCCAAATATAAAGCAAAATTTAAAAAATCAAGAGGCTGGCGTCATTAGAAGAGAGGGCTGGGATGGACGGCCTTCGGAAAACTAAGCTACATACTCAAGAACAAAACAATCTCCCGGCAACTGAAAACTTAAGTCTACGACCTGTATACTGGTGCTGGATACTGAGTCACAAACCTGGACACTCTCAAAAATATTTCCCTAAAAGACAGAAAAAGAAATTAATGGATCAGCAACAAGACCAGAGTAAGCGACATATGCGAGATGGTAGCGAAGTTAAAATGGAGTTTGCAGGACATATCGCAAGATAAATAAACAATAGATGGAACGCTGTTCTAAAGCAGTGGCTGGGTCCATGGGGTAGTTTCCGTGATTTGCAGGATCCTAGGTGTTTCGAAGAACTTTCCTGGGGGTGTGGTTATGTGGCCAGAAGGGCGGTGGAGCGATGTGTGTCTGCAATCCATGGTTTGGTGTCCCTAGTATTCGATTAACTTGGCCCCTTGGTATCGATGGGGCGGGGCGATCAATGTGGTGTAATTCCTGGCGTCTTTGCATGGTTTCTTGGCAGCCGGGTGTTTGATGAACCCAGTGCCTGGAGGAAACCTAAAATAAACATGTAAAGAGATTAGGATTACTTACACCCCGGCTGACGGGCGGATGAGGATGTCCTTTGGCCGGCTGTGTCCTAGATTGTGGCCTGGTTGATACTGTCCTAGCTGCGAGATGAGAGGGTTTTCCGAGAAACTCGCGGTCTTGTATAATTTTTCTGCCTGACTCTTCATGTGCACGTCGATGGTGTCCATCTTGACATTGGCGTGGAGTCTTTGATTGGTGACGTAGTATGAGCTGAAGAATGAGTAACGAATGAATTTATTTTGTACTACTTGGATCTTCTTTATGTGGGTTCGGGCTGCCGTCTCCCACATGGGCGCGGCGTAGGTCATGGTGGGTCTGATGATGGCCTTGTAGATGCGTAGCTTGTTTGCTGGTGACATCTTGCTGCTTGAAGCTAGGAGCGGGTAGAGCTTTGAGAAGACAGCTCTTCCCCGGTTTGCGGCTGATTCGATGTGCTCCTTCCACAGTAGTCTGTAATCCAACGTGACTCCCAGGTACTTTGAAGTGTTAGTCCATGGGATTGGGCTCTCAAACATGAAGATGTTTGTTCGAGGCCGGACCTGTCTTCGTTTCTTCTTGAACATTGTCGCGGTACTTTTTGTTGAGTTTACACCGATGCGCCACTTTGCGAACCATTTTTCGAGATCGTTAACGGTTTTTAATAGGCGATCGGTGGCGAGGTCTTGATTTTTGGAGGAAGTGTATACGGCCGTGTCATCGGCATAAAGCGAGATCTTCGTCCTCGGGTCGGTTGGAGCTGGCATGTCGCTCATGAAGATGTTGAAGAGAGTCGGGGCGAGGATAGATCCTTGGGGTACTCCGGCAGTGATGAAGCGCTCGGATGATCGGGTGCCTTCGAATTTGACCTTGAATTTCCGATTTTCAAAGTATGACGCCACCAGTTTGATGAGTGCTCGTTGGATATTGTCGTTTAGCATCTTGTAGAGAAGACCTTAGTGCCACACTTTGTCGAATACCTTAGACACGTCAAGTAGAACAAGTGCGGTAAACTCTTTCTTATTGAAACCGAGGGAGATGTGTTCGACCAGGCGAAGGACTTGCTGGACCGTGCTGTGTCCTGGTCGGAAACCGAACTGCTTGTCTTGCAGGATGTTATTATCGAAGATGGCTTGTTCGATCCGGGTGGAGATTACTCTTTCGGCGACTTTCCCTAGCGACGGGAAGTGGCTGATAGGGCGGTAGCTTTGGGGCTTCCGGGGGTCTTGACCTGCCTTGAGATGACCACTACGTCGGCAGTTTTCCATTTCTGCGGGAAGTGGCGGAGTCGGAGTGAGGCGTTGATGATGCCGGTGAGCGCTGTGACTGCCTTGCGCGGCATCGCCTTGAGAGATCGATTTGTGATCGCATCGGGTCCGGGAGTTTTCCTGTTCTTTAGAGAACGGATGATTTGTGTGACTTCTGTTATGGAGGCTGAGTCGATTGGTGTGGGGTCTTCGATTGGAAGGGTCCTCGTGATGAAATCCTCGACCATTTTGATATGGTCGTGGTTGAGGCGCTCGTGGAGTGGGCTGCACTGGGTTTCCAGGTTATCGGTGAAGGTGTCGGCCTTTTCTTGTCGCTTTTGGCTTGCGTACCGTCGGGGCGGATAATAGCGGACATTTGACGATTTTTGAGGCGTATAAAGGCATTGGCCATTTTCCAGGTGGATTGGTCCTCGAAGTTTAGCGTTTAGTTTAACATTAAGAGTAGTTGACAAGTACCCTCAATAGAAATAAGAGCGGGGCTGTTAACGTGCGAGTTACCGTGACGCGACCGATGACATCGGGTATATCATATTACAACTCCCTGCTTTTTGAAACTTTAAAATGCCGTTTTTTCGATAAGTAATGTAAAAAAAATGTTGAAAATACGAGCATTTTAATTTTTGAAGTTTTTCAAAACGCTGTATCTTTTATACGAAATATTTTACAAAAATCTGACGCCCCACTCCGGATAAGAAATTTAACGGACTACAACTTTTGTCTAGTAATTTTTGTAAAACTAATCCATTTCACAAAAAATCAGATAATAATAAACAAGGCAGCTACAAAACAAAAAATTAAATTCATAAAATTTTTATTTTTATTGAAAAATTATGTTCAAAATGACCACACCCTAACCTATCCGGAATGGGATGTCAGATTTTGTGTAAAATGATTCGTTTAAAAAATACAGGATTTTGAAAAAAAAATAAAATAAGAAAGCTCGAATTTTTCAACATTTTTTTACTTACTTTAATTCATAACTCAAAATCCGTTGATTCTAGACAATAAGAGGTTATAACCTAATTTGTAGATAAGCGAATGATAAAAAAAAAACTAAATCATTTTTACTGAAAAATTAATATTTTCGGGGCTATGACCATGTGTAAAGGTGGAAATTTAAAAAATGCTGTAAAGAGGTCTAACTCTTGACGGTTTGAATTTAGAAAAAAATTTTGTTAAATATTTTTCTTAGAAAAGTGAAAATAGACACCTTGAATATGTGATTTGTGTAATTTTTACTTCTCTGTCCTGCCAAATTTCGTAAAAAATCTTTTTAAAAATATTTTCATAAAAATTTATTTCATATTTTCGACACATCATAGTATGTGTGTGCGATAATAAAATATATATTTTAAAATATTTATTATCACTGGACGTTCCGCACATTTGAAACTTTCACTTGATCATAAAAGTTGTTCAACACAACCTAGTAAATTTTATTTCGAATTGTATTGAATATGAATGTTTTTCAGGTAATTCTTGAATTTTATTTTTTACTTTATAATTTATGATTTACCATTAGATCCACGAAGAATTTGATATACCATTTCGACGAGATTCGGAAGATACGAATATGGGTGGTGATTTGGAAAGAAGAGATTCGGAACCAAAAGCTTCGGGATCAAAACTTGTAGATCAAGAACAGGCTTTAGAACGTGAAGGTTTTTCAGACCCGAATTCAGAATTTCGTTTAAACAATTTCAAAGATAATTATGATAAAGCTGTAGAAGAACAGGCATCAAATCAGGTATGGGTAAGACTTGGAGTAGTAAAGCGCCTTCTAATATACCCTGTGGATCGCGGTACTGGACTTGTCGAGAAGAGCGTCATATGTACGAATACTGGACCAGAATTTGATAGTACAAAACCTGAAATAAGAGGCGTTAAAGACAGGTATCTATTCGATTCCTTTATTTTCTTTCTTAAATCACAGTACAACTAATAAAATATTAGTAATATTCAAAATCACTTTCTAGATGCCTTGTGTTATATTCAGACAGGAAAGATTCAATATATTTAAAACCAGAAAAAGTTATGATAAATTATAATAAGAAAATGAGATTTTACTATGGTGATGTGCCTGCTGATATTCGTGATAATACAATAGAAGTAATAAATAGGTAGGCATAAAATAAATAGTCGATAGAAACTCAATATTAACCGAGGGATTGGTTAATTCCAATTAAAATATGTCATTTTACAATAAAATTTTATAAAATACTTCAAAAATTCCTCAGAAATTCAATTCAGTTTACTTCCTACCTTGCACGATCCCAAAATTTAATGAGTTTTCTCGGTTTGAGAACTTCTCAAAATTTCTTCAATTTCCTTCCAGAATGTGACCATCCCCTCGATAGTAACCATCAGTATCTGAGAATAACCAAAAATGTACTTTTTTTCAACTAATATTCAATATAAAGTAAATTTCACTAAAAATGTTCGGTTTAACTTAAGGTCTGAAAACAGCGCATTTGTTGGTTATTCCAAAATAGATACCAAAACTGTAAAAAAATGAATAAAACAAATTTTCATATTAATTTCAGATACTATGATGCTTGGATTGTAAGGTTACATATTCGAGAACCAACTGATGAGCATTGCCGTGAATTAATACAGACATATCAAAAGCAGAATAGACACTTCCGAATTGGTTATTTTAGACCAGAAGATAGAACTGAATTAAATAATCTATTGAAATATACAGACGAGAACTTTAGTATGAATGTAAATATTTATTTTCAGTTTAATGGTATTAAATTTCCATATAATTTATTTCTAGGGCCTAAATTCAAATTATTCACGTTACACATTAGTAAATACAAAAAGTGTTGAAGCTTTAAGAAAAAAATACGAAGAACAAATGGGAACTGAAAATCATAAAACAAATTCGAAACATATTACTTACTTTAATTTTTTCCCGCATATTGTAGTCGAGGGGGATCTTCACTCGGCGTATAAAGAAGATCATGCTACGGGTATAAAAATTGGAAATGTGGTCTTTGATACAGTTTTGCCATGTTCTCATAACGAAGAAGACCTTAAGTTGAATCCCACTAACGGAAGAAAACCTTTCAAACATCTTTTCCAAGTTTTAATAGAGTAATAATACACTTGCAACTTCGCACCAATAAACACTAATCCAATTTTTTTAATAGCGAACGATTAATAAGTAAAACTCATGACCATTTGTCTCATGATGATGCAATAACGGCAGTATTTGGTATGAATATGGAAAAAGTGCGTAGCAATGCAATGGATGATGACAGTAATAGAATCTCTGAAAATGATGTAGTATATGTAAGATATGATTTGCCAAAATCCCCCGCAGTAGTACGAACATCATAAAGCAATTTTTCTAATTTTACTTAACTAAAAACCCGGTATTACTAACCAATTAATTATAAAAAAATAATCAAAATAATTAATAATATTTGCTATGTCGTTGATTTTTTATTGTACAAATTAACTTATTAACAAATAAATTAACAATAGGTCAAATAAATTTTCATTGCATACAAAAGTGAATTTTTGTGTGTTGTTTTCCCTTTACTATGCCCAAATCACAAAAAAAAATTAACTTCCAAATAAAACTATTGTTTCTTAACTAAGAATGGTTGATAGATGAAATTTTTTTAATTTGTCAGAAATAATTTAAAAAATAAAAAAAGCGACCAAGTGTTTATTTGGGGCCAGAAAAAAATGTTAAAACTACATTCATTTTCACTCATTTTCTGTTTCATATAGAGCACATCTCTTAGAATAAAAACAAACAAAAAATTTTATAATTTTCCTTTTCCCTTTAGGAGATATTCCATTTATCGTAGAACTCTGAGTTTTGCTTCGAAAATCAAATGACATTTTAAGATTTTTTTTCTGACGCCAAATAAACACTTGGTAACTTTTTTAATTTTGTTAATTATTGGTGACATATTGATGTATACGTAAAAAAAATTTCATCTAGATTGGTTGATAATTAAGAAAGATATAATTTATTTTTCATCTGAAGACAAATATAGTTTTCTGCGGACGAACGATAAAAATCATAAAAATCTAAACTGTTAAAAATAGAGCATAATTCTTTGGCTGTACTGCCAATTACAAATCATAAAAAAACATTAAGTTCCAAATAAAATTATTGTTAATCTTCTCTTGCGAGTCAATGTAACATGAGATTTTTTCCAATATCTTGCAGACATAAAATCTGATGTAAAAAAAATTCTTATTAGACTGATCGCCACATCATGTTGGCATAAAAATAAAAATCCAAAAAATATCCAAAAAGACTATAACTATTGCAATTTAAAATAAATTCAAAACGTTTTCATTAAAAAAAAGTTGTGATTTTTCTAAAAATTTAATATGTTATGGGAGTTACTTATACTATTTGTCTTCCAAATTTCAATATCGATTTATTATTAGTTTTGGAGATATTAATTTTTTTAATTTTTAATCAGGAGATGACCACACAGGACAAAGTAGAAGTATGGGATAAGAGCGATAACATTCTGAAGATGAAGAATGATCAAGCCCAAACTTCAAAAAACTGACACAGTCGGAAGCAGGAGTATCTGAAACTTCCCAAACAGATGCTCCAAAAAGATACAATGGGGAAAATACACAGATAGGGCATGAAACTGGAATAAACGAGATGAAACAAACGGTTAAGCAAATACATAGAAAGGAAAACAAAAGGCAGTGGCGGTTTTAAAGAACAGGCAAGGTAGGCCCGGCCTACCCAAAACTTGCTGTACATAAAGAACATTTTCTTTATGTATAATGTAATCAATATTTTAATATTGCAGTCAATTAATATTTGTTATTTTTCATTATTTGCACTTAAAATTGCAATAACAGCTGCAAAAATTAGCGTATTTTATATTTTTATTTGTATCTGCTTCAAAGTATTATAGTATAGGCCAGTGTGCCTAGCTTGGTCCATATAGTAGGACCATGACGTCAGATACAGCATACTGCCTAGCTTCAATAGACACCGTGTAGGCCCGGGCCTACCAGATACTTGCAGTTATATGATACCACACCGTAAACAGTTTTTCTTATCGGACACATGCGAGCGGCATTTTAAAGCTTTTTAGATAACAAAAAAGAAAATTTATCTCAAATTAAATAATTATTTAAATTTTAATTAAATAAAAAATTAAGCGGTATTTTCGCACTTTTTAGTGTATTTTTATTATTGCAAAAAAAGTTCAAGCGGTAGGTATTGCTATTGCTACAATGTCCCAAGATCGCCTATCTTCACTTGCACAGTTATCAATACAAAACAACATTCTTTGATTCTTGATCAATTATTACAAACGGAAACATTTCTCGACAATGTCATAGACAGATTTGCGAAGAGCACAAATAGAAGAATCAATCATTGTTTATAAATACTATAACATTAAAAAATTTAATTATTTAAATAAAATGATTTAATAGAGCATAATATTATCACTCAAGAAAATATTCACACCTCCGCAGATTTTATCTATTCATAAAATATTGCTGGCCTACCCAAAATTTTTCCCCACGAGCCGCCATTGACAAAAGGCATGGTAAAGAAAATAAAACAGTAAGAGTGGCGACGTGGAATGTAAGAACCCTGTTGAGATCTGGAAAAATGAAGAAAGTCGTTGAGGAGATGTCAAGATATAAAATAGATTTTGATGCAATACAGGAAACCAGATGGAAAGAAGAGGAAGAGATAAGAGGGGAGGGCTTCGTATTTTTGTACTCTGGGGAAAGTAGACAGGGAAGTAATGATACGGGTTTCATAGTCATGAAGAGATATATGAGCGAAATATTGCAGTTTAAGCCGATGGGGAGAGGGCTATCATACCTAAGAATTAGAATGAAACCAAACAAATTATCAATAATAAACACCTATGCCCCGACAGAAGAGAGCACAGATGAGGAGAAAGAGCGATTCTATCACAAATTGGAAATGCTATATGAATTGATACCAAAACACGATACTGCCATAATAATAGGTGACTTTAATGCACAGGTAGGAAAGGAGAAACAAATGATAACGGAGGCAGGCTATGCTGCTTAGCAGCCTCCCTCGACATGATTATCAGTAGTACCAAATTTGAGCATAAGAAACTGCACAAGATTACATGGATGTGGCCTGGATGCAATAATGATGAAGGTAACCAAATGGATCATGTGCTAGTGACAAAAAGGCAAGCCACATCAATAAGAGACATGAAATCGTATTGAGGCGTCAATGCTGACACAGATCACATGCTGGTAATCGCAGAAGTGAAGCAGTTATAAAGAACCAAGCAAGGAAACGGTTGGCAATAGCGAAACTTAACAATGAAATGTGTAAAAAAGAATATGAGGAAATGGTAACTAAGGAAATAGAAAATAAGGAAGTAAACAGTGATATAAGTAAGATGTGAGACAATATAGCAGATAGTCTAAAAAAAAGTGCAACACAAGTATTAGGCTATGAAAAAACAAGGAAATGAAAAGCATGGTTCGACGAGGAAAGTGAGGAAATGAATAAAATAAAAAAAAGACAAGAATTAAATGAAATAAAATAATCAAACTTAACAAAATGTTAAAAAAATAAAATTTTTAACTGTTAAGTAAATATAACATACTACAAAGAAACGTAATATTTAAAGAAACTAAAAAGACAATAATTCACATTTAACAGGGTTGAACTTAGAATATTTGAATAAACAAGAAAATAGAATTCTAAAAAATTACGCTATAGAAATGATAAAAATTACTTAAAAATAGAAAACAAAAAACTCTGTAACATAATATAAAGGCCCTTATTTCACGATTATTTTCGTCCTCAGTCATGTATAACAGTAAAAATAACAAGAAGTGAGAGCAAATATACCAAAAAATTGAAAAAATTTAAAAATTAAAAAATTTTTTGGATGAACCAACAAACGACGAAATTCTGGAAGCAATCAAAAAGTTAAAAAACTGAAAAACATTGGAATTACACTTCTGAACACTGCGTATAAGATACTATCGGCAGTGATACACAGCAGACTCACTAAATACGTCAATGAAATAATTGGAAACTATCAGTTTCAGTTAACAGGAGAAGAGCTACGAATACGATTTGGATCTACATATACTTTTCGTAGATTTCAAGCAAGCTTTTGACAAAGGCAAGTGGAATGGGTTTAAGTATCAATCAGGAGAAGACAAAATACATGAGATGCACAAGAGAAAAAGACAATACCTTGAATGAGTTAAAGATGGATGGAGATGTATTTCAGCAAGTTAAAGACTTCAACTATCTAGGTGTGCAGGTGAACAGCAGAAATGATAGATCTACGGAAGTCGCAGCTAAAATCCAGGCAGGCAACAGAGCGTATCACGCTAATAGACAGCTACTGAAGGATAGGCAGATATCAAAGGGAACAAAGATTAAGATCTGTAAGACATTGATAAGATCACGTACAAGTGATGAGTGATCACATACGCGGCCGAGGTCATTTGCTTAACTAAACGAGACGAGAATGAACTGCGAGTGTTTGAAAGAAAGGTTCTAAGAACAATAGTGGGTTACAAGAAAATAGACGGACAATACCGAAGCAAAACAAATGCAGAACTGCTTGAAGAAATGTATGGAGAGGACATAGTTAAATTTATCAAGGCTCAAAGACTGAGATGGCTGGGGCATATAATGAGAGCAGGCAACAAAGAAATTAGAAAGTCCATAATGTCATGGAAGCCTAAAGGAGAGCGAGCCAGGAGTAGGCCAAGGTTGAGATGGTATGATGGAGTGATGAGCGACCTGAAAATCATCAAACTTCGGTTCGCTACTCGATCATGTCCACGCCACACTGCAGTGATCTAAATAAGCCCAATATCGATCTATGGGCCATGGAAAGTCCACGGTAGTGGTTTAATACCAACGCTGGTTGAATAACGAGCGGGAATTCCGTGTTCAAATGGCGAACCCACGGAATATCTCAGCTGGGCCTTCATGTGAGTATCAACACTCTGTGAACGGGTGCACAATAAGCTTAAGCTTCAGTGCAGTGGGGTCGGTACCACAGCCCGTTACAATAATGAATGAAGACAACAGCACGCGGTTTTCCTAGCGGTCACCCATTCAAGTACTAACCGTGCCCAACATTGCTTTACTTCCGTAATCAGACGAGAACGGGTACTATTCAATGTGGTATGGTCGTTGTCTTAATAATTAATGTTATTACGCTACGCTATATTAAAAACAAAATTATTTGTTTCATTTTAGTCGCGCGTGTACTCTGCATACACAATATTTATATATTTATACTTATCCTCCATGTCCTCCAAATTTCAATACAGATTTATTATTAATTTTGAAAATATTAATTTTTAATGTTTTATATCTAGCTGACTGTATCCACTTCAAATCATTTAGGCTGGTTGCGTTTATGTTCCAGAATTTGTGTGCGCTGAAATATGTTATTGTTTGTACACAATGAGGAGGCCCGCATTTTTTTTTTCAAAGTGTCTGTAGCCGATGGAGGTATTTTAATATTTCGAAATAAATAATTGTGCTCTCGAAACTTCGGAATGTGGCATTAGAAATATTGCTGCCAATTAGGTAATTTTGTAGCTTTTTGATTAATTTTATTTTCTCTTAGGTAACATCGTCTTTATTTTTTAAAAATATAAAAATCCAAAAAATATACACAAGACCACAAGGATTACAATTTTTTGAAAATATTGAATGTCGTTTTTGTAAAACGAACTGTGGGATTTTTTGGGGGATACTTATCCTGCATGTCCTCCAAATTGAAATATAGATTCTATATTAGTTTCTGAGATATTAATTTTTTAAATTTTATTTAGTTGACCGTATCCAGATAAAATCCTCCAGGCTGGAGTCGCATATGTTCCAGAATTTGTACGACCCAATTTTTTCAGAATTGCAATATTTTTGCCAATTTTTAATATTTTTGGATTTTTACATTTTTAAAGATCAAATAGTATGTTAAAAAAAATCAATCTAAAGGCGACTTTGCTTTGCATCTCAGCAAAATTCTGCTATGAAGCGCCAGAGCTGTTTTTGTGGTTAAAAAATACTGATCTCTTCATTTTCTAATGAGGTCCATGAAAACCTGAACATGAAGTCCAGTCAGCCTGCATAAATTGCCTGCATTGAATAAATTGAAAATTGAATTTGAATTGACAAATACATTCAAATTCAAAAATAAAACAATTTCAGTGACATTAAAATTTCCAAATTTAAAAACCGAGTAAAAATGTATGCAGTACTTCTGTAATTATACATCCAAGTACTTTGGTTGGCTTAAGGATAAAATTAATGAAAAAAATGCAAATCGACACAATAAATTTCTAGTCCAAATCCTTTTTATCTTTGTGGTTATTTAATATCTTAAAACCAATTTTAAGATTCCTTCTCGATTTTTCTTTTTCTTCTTCGACTTTATATTATCTTCCATGATAATATGCTTAAAAAATTGAGCTTTTTGCATCCATTATTTCAATGATGCCCATTTTCATTGTATCTCGGTTAACTTTTTATTTTTTACCTCCTTCCAGTTTGATTAGTCTCAATTTTTGGAACCTGATTTACAGTGCGGTGCTTCGACTTGAATTGGTAGAAAAATGATGGAGCAAAAAGGCATTCAGTAAAATATATTGAGTGAGCCATCTATGTTTTGCTCTGTTCCTTGTTTTTACAATCCATCGGATAATGCAGTTATCGTGGCTATCAAAAGCACAGATTTAGTACCGCTGAGCACTACTTACCTACTACTTCGATTACTTCTTAAACGCTTGGTTAAACTCCAATTAAGTTAACTGATGATTAACTAACCAATTCAATCAATAAAAAATTCTTGAGATAACCTTAGCCGAACTCTACAGATCATTGAAATTACTCCCACTCTCTGACGACAATTTTAAGCTTTACATTTGGTTATGGCTGTTCTCCGAGACTAGCCATCCCAACGTAAGAAAAGGAATTCCGTGTTGTGCAAAAACAGCAAACTTAACGTGTAGAAACTTTGTAATGCTTTTAAAGTGTAAACGTGTGTAGAAAAATTAATACGAATCAAGAAGAGATTGTAACCTGATAACCCTATCTTACTATGATTTTTACCGAAGGTATTTAAATATACTTATTTTATAATTATGCTCTAATTATGAATGAAATAATTTTCGTAATGTTTTTAAAATTATTTTTTTCGACAATTTTATGAAAGCTTACGATGACTTGGCTATATACAGTGACTGTCGGTTATAATTGTGTAAAGTATAAATAAATCAATTTGTAATTTAAAAATAATCCCTTGTTTTTTGAATTTACACATACGGCACCGAAAAATGAGTGTCGCCTGAAGTCCGTGTTTCCTGTTACTTTCAAAATCAATTACATTTCCTGTGCAGCAAAATTTAAAATTATGTTGAAATTATTGAATTTCTTTCCGAAAACATGCTAAGCATAAATCATAAAACTGATTTTCTATTTTTGGTATTGGTGTTCTTTTGTTTTGATGATATTGAATCCTTTGATCTCAAGTGCAATTACAGGATTTCGTTTAGGGAGAGTATTTTATTTGTGTGATTTTACTTATCTTGCAGAAAATTCGTTCTAAACAAAAAATTTGATAAAATCTTAGATGTTACCCATGTAATACTTGCATTTAAATAATTCTGTTTGCCTTAAAAAAATTTGAAATTGGTTAAAATTAATTGCTTAGGTAGTCATAGCATTCGTCTAATGTTACACCGTGGTTACATCATAATATAATACTTTAGCATTTATCTTACTACTAAAAGTTGACAAAGCAATATTTAATTTTATGTTGAACAGATGAAAACATTTTATTTTAAAACATCAATATAAATAGGAGTTTTTAAATTTGAAGTTTTGATTTTTGAAATTGCATACATACGTAATATGTCAACTTGCCATATTATGTGGTATACCTTTAAAATTCTTAAAAAAATATATTTGTTTGTTACCGTATGTACATAGTACATACTCACCATTTTAGACAAATTAATTTAAACATACTTTCATAACACCAAACCAATAAACCTTTTACTCAAAAGAATTTTTAATTCATACCTACATTTTTAAATAGTAAAAGTGTACATCATTTATTTATGCAGTATGTAACATTATACTATGCTTTATAATCGCAAAACTGGCTTACTACTTTCGATAAGAATAATTGTGAGAGATGCAAAACCTTCCTTCTCAATTTATATACTTTTTCTACACGTTAATTGTAATTACGTGAAGCAATTTGAACTTTAGGTCCTAAAAACGTTTAAACTAATTAAGGATATCAAAATTCTGTCTGAGCCAAAAGTTTCTAAAAATCGAGATTTACAAAATAACGGAAGCTCTCAAATTCAATGGTTTTTTGGCTTTTTTGGAAAAACAAAAAAACTTATTCAAAAAAGGATATTCGTAAAGGTTTGTAATAATATAATACACATTCTGTCAATTGGTCGTTTAGAACTTATAAAAAGGCACTAAAAGAACAGCCTTAATCTAATTTTTTTCTGGAGGTGCAAGGGAAAAAATTTCTTTCTAAATTATAATTACATTCAGCATTTTTGACGAAAAATATCCGGAATTTTATTTAACCAACAGTAACAGTTTACTTATCTACCAAATTTTTAATTTTTTAACCAGATTGGAAGCACATTACGACGGTCTATGAAACTTACCCATAATTTTCTTTTGCATTTTCAACGTAAAAGCCAAAATTTAAATTTTTTCGAATTAATAATAATAATATTTATTAGGCCATAAAAAATCAATAATGATAGAAGGCGAAATTCTGATATAATTCCAGAATTCCCAAAAACTTTACACTTGAATTATCTTTGGGAAAAAAATTGAGGAAAACTTACTGATTTGGATTTCATAATAAATGTATAGTCAATTCAAGTTGCAGAGTTTATTAACATTATAAATACAAGAATCATTTTCAAACATTGACTAGAACTGGAATGAGCCAATCTACATAACAATTCTTGAACTAAATGTGTATTTAACTCAGCTTGACCAACTGTTTTATTGGTAAACAGTGATATTGAATAAATCAACAAGAATCGTATTTTTGTAACAAATTAAATAATAAATTAATAGAATTGTGGTAACATTTTTTAACAATACTTCCAACTTCCAAGTAATACTTCCAACATTATCAACATGATTTCGGCTAAGCACTGTTTATTAGATCGAATGCTAGATCTATGTTGTAATATTTAACATTGCGGTCCTCCAACACACCTTGTACCAAAAAGCTAGCTCCATGAGGGCAAGCAATGGCGAAGACTACAGGGGTTTTATCAACCAATACTCCCATGCGATTATTTAGATAATCTGCATAGAACATATGACCATCATTCAATCTCTGTGCAGCCAGGTATTGCTCTCCAGAACTTGTAACGTGGCGTTCCACTTTTATTATAAATTCACCAACTTGTAATGATTCCAAACTCCAACAACCCATTTTGGCTGCAAAATGAGAATTGAAATTTGATTTTAGAAATAACCTAAACACTTAAGCTTAAGTTCAACTTTGACCATGTAAACATGGCCAGTTCCAACAGTTTGGGTTACCAAACCATAATGAACCTTGCAAGTTTTCAAACAATGGCCTTAGCAACCGCTTAAAAATGTGAGGTTAAAATAAAGAAAAGTTTTTGAAGGAATTAAATCAACAAATTTTTATTAAACTCAAACGCATAATTACGTGCTCTTTGTTATTATTTACTAAATTAATTTATGATTAACTGGGAATTAGTGAAAGTAATGATTAACCCCCAAAATGTAATTAAATTTAAACCCCAATCATCCGTCAAGTTAAAATTTTGTTGTAATTCTTAAACTGCATTACTAGATGAACTTAAGTATTATAAAATTAGTGAAATTTTAAAAAGCTTACCAAAAATCAAGCCAAAACACAGCGATAATCGGTTATGAGCAAATCTTGACGTAATAATTTCAAAACAATATTTAAATATAAGCAGTATAAAAAACTCTTGCTAGATGGCGCTGCCATTTTTATATACATTGTATATTATTATTCGGCAACACCGTGTAAAAAATTATTTTGAAAATTAAATTATAACGTGTAATCATTTATTTAATGATTGAAGTGTAATTAAAAAGTAGTTATTCGTTCCGAAATAAATTTTGTTGTTAATTTAAAAACTTTATAAAATTTTTCCAATTAAATAATATCAACGTAGACTAAATTTTGGAATTTTAAAACTAACTCAATCATTTTCATCTAAATTAATTTGAATATGTTTGGGGTCCCTTAATATTTTGGACACCAAAAGACTTTAAGATCTTCATCTTAAGTATACGTGTAAACCTTGGCTAGTAATTTCTTCTTCGGCCTGTCAGTCCACTCTTAAATATTTGCCTCTCCCAATTCTTTATAAGCTCCACTCCTAACCTGCCAGGCTCTTTACATTGTCGAACCATGTTTTTTGCGGTCTTTCACAGTTTCGCTTCGTAATTCTCGGCCATCCTTGGTTTCTTCCATATTTCGTCGCTTTTAATACTCACAAACTCGCAAACTCACTTTTAGTCGGGTCATTCCATATCAAATCAGCCCAAAAACACCCATCATCTCAGATTTTGATAAAACTTGGTATGGTTATTCTATCCATTGATGTAAGTAACCATGCCAATTTTTTTTGCTCTACCTATGTCGGTTTCTTTTTTACAGTCTCCTAAAGTTTTTTTATCATAAAAAAAATGATATCTTTCTTAGTTACCAACCAATCTAGATGAAATTTTTTTTACGTAAAATCAATATGTCGGAAATAATTAAAAAAATAAACAAATCTACTAAGTGTTTATTTTTTGGTTGGAAAAAAATCTTCAAGTGTCATTTGTAGGATTTTCGAAACAAAATTCAGAGTTCTACGAAAAATGGAATAACAGGAAAAAGATAATCTTAAATTTTTTTGTTTGTTTTTATTCTAAGAGATATGCTATACCACGTAAAACAGAAAAATGAGTGAATTTTTTACTCCTTTATTTGTTTTTCTGACTTCAAAACCAAAAATTTTGGTTGGGGTTATTCCATGTTAGTTCAACACCCACCATCTCAGATTTTGATGAAACTTGACATAGTTGTTCTATTTACTGATGTAAGTAACCATGCCAAATTTTTTTACTCTGTCTCTCACGGTTTAGATTTTACAGCCTCTCAAAGTTTTTGGATTATTTGTCTTCGTCTTATTTGTCTTCTGGTGAAAAATAAATTATATCTTTCTTAGTTACCAGCCAATCTACATGAATTTTTTTTAATATACTACATCAATATGTCAAGAATAATTTAAAAAAATTAAAAAGCTACCAAATGTTTATTTGGAGCCAGAAAAAAAGTTGCAATTTCCACTAAACAGTAGGCTTACAATTACAATTTTTGATTTTGAAGTGAGAAAAAATAATAAAGGACTGGAAAAACCTACTAATTTTTCTATTTCATGTAGTACAGCATATCTCTTAGAATAAAAGCAAACAAAAAATTTCATGATTATCCTTTTCCCTTTAGAAGATATTCCGTTCATCGTAGAACTCTGAATTTTGTTTCAAAAATTCAACAAATAATTTTTTAAGATTTTTTTTCTTGTCCCAAATAAATACTTGGTAATTTTTTTCATTTTTTAAATTATTCTTGACATATTGACGTATACGTAAAAAAAATTTCATCTAGATTGGTTGATTACTAAGAAAGATATAATTTATTTTTCAAAATGTAATTTCCTGCAGCCGAACGATGAAAATAGCAATAATCCAAAAACTTTAAGAGGCTGTAAAATCCAAACCGTTCGAGATACAGCAAAAAAAATTGGTATGAATACTTACGTCGATGAATGGAACGATCATGCCCAATTTCATCAAAATCTGAAATGATGGATGTCATGGTGTGGTTGAAATGGCATAGAATGACCCAGCATCTCCATCACTCGCTTTCAGCGCTCTTGTGTCCATACAATTTCGCCAACAGTATATATCGGTCAAAACAGTTAAAGTTTCAGGTTTGTTTAGATTTCAGTACTTATGAGTATGTTCTGCAAATTTCTCTAAGCTATCCATACTGGACTTTTTCTTCTTGTGATCTCGGCCACTTGATTTTGCTTCTCTAACCTGATTGTATGACCTAAATAGATGTACTCGTCTGCTGCTTTTGTTGGAGTGCCATCCATTTTTATTATTTTTTCGGATACTTCTTTCCCTGAAGGATCTTGGTTTTAGCCAAATTCATTTCTAGGCTTATGCATTGTGACGCTCGCTTTAGCCCATCGAGTATATATTCAAGTTTTTTGGCCGTGCTGCTAATTACGAAAAATACCGTCGAAGTAACGTAGGTGACTTAGATAGATCCCATCTATGTTTATACCACTTTTTCCCAACGAGATTTCTTAAAGAGGAAGTGGAGTGGGAGATGGGGAAGGCAGCGTAGAAGACGCTGTCACGACCGGGTCAAATGAATGATCGTCAACAAGGTATCACGCATCGCTCTCGAAGAACAACCAAAAGGACGTCGCCCACAAGAAAAGCCTCCAAACAGATGAAGAGAATGAAGAGTATGAAAAACAATGGATGGCTGGGACTCTTTAAAGATGACCCAGGAATTTCTTCCTTCCCACACGGTTGAAAATCAAAATTCCCAACCTTTTATTTCGTGAAGATACCCAAGGTCGAAAAAACTAGCTCTTTTCTTTGTGGAAGCCAGGGATGAATCCGGCGTAGCCGCAATAAGTTTGCACTCTCTCTCGTAACAAAAAAAAAGTTCCTACTATGGGAAGCGAACCCGGAAGAGACGTTCGCAACGACCGACGCTCTAAACATTCACCAAGCAATTCTTAAATGAAATACTTCCAATATTTGGAATATTATAACGGTGATTGTGCTCAAAACTAGATCAAAAAGTCAAAAAATATTCGAAGCGAGCGTCGGCTACATCGACGAACGCAGCTGACGATTATCAAAAAATATTATCGGCGTTGTACAACGAACGAAATGTAAAAGAACGAAAAAAAGTAATAAGGTAAAAAAACTTATCTTATTGCTGCTGTAGAGTGGTCGCTATCGCTCGATCTTTCGGGTGTCCAAGAAAATCCAAAGAACACAATTTCCTTGAAATTTGCCTAAATCCGCAAGGAGCGGTGGTAACTCCGGTAATTCTCGCTACACAAAAAATCACCGATCATTCCCAAAATCAAAGCTAAAAACAACCCTTTTCGCCCACCCGATCTGGCCCTCCTTTTTCTCGCGTTAATACACACCTTAACCCATAATCGGATGCATCGCATTCGCAAGAAAATAGATGAACTTCGACACAACTAAACAGATCATTGATCTCATAAAAGTCAAAAAAGAAGATAAGATTTCTTACAAAGATCTCCCAAAGCAAAGCTGAAGAGTTTTGGCGACATTCGCTGACGCTACCTGACTCATCTTTGTTCGGACTTGACGATGATAGTAATTGAAACCAATTATTTTTATAAAAACCCCATGAACCCCGATCACCCCTAGTCAGTCACATTAGATATAATTTTATTATTTTATTTTATACTCATCCTTGTTTGTTACTTTCAACTTTTCTATAAAATGCATTGGTTTTTCAACCAGTTCGACTTTAGCGACCACTTTGGGTTAACCAATCACACCAAAATTTTTCTAAACTTGATGAAAACAGAATACCTAAATTTTCTAAATAATTTACTATCAGTCATCAGAACTCGCTTTTATAAATTTACAAAAATATACAACATAAATGATTTAAATTTACAAATAAATAAATTTATAAATAATATTATAACGTGATATACTTTTTCCATTGTTTATGATTCATTATCATAAAATTCGGACAGAAAATACATATGTTTGATAAATATGTAATCAGTAGAAATAATTCTACATCGGTTTTATAATTACGGGCTTCAAATTTCTTAATGAGTATTCCATTTTTAGCATTCAAACAGAAATTTTTCTTTTTATCATCTACAATAATGGTGTTCCTAGCATTGTACTCAGGAAATTTATTCCAAATAACTTCTAAACATTTTGTCTAAAAAATACCAAAGCATTAAATGGGAGACAAAACAGCGGGCAAAAGATGGCAAAAGATTTTTGTATGATTAAATGTTGTCCAAATAAGACAAATACAAAGAACCATGAAAAAGCAGTCCAAACTTAGGCTAACCTTAATTTAGGCTAATTAATTATGGAAACTCACCCGTATAATCCTATCTGAACAAAATCTTACGGTCGTCATTGCTTTTATACCAATATAGCACATTATTTTATACCGCGGATTTCTTAAGATTCCAAGCCAAATTAACTTATCTTTCACAACAGAAATAACTGTTGCAGACCAGATAATTATATCAAACATCTTGTACATTTCTTCCAAAAAATAATGCAAGTGTGGTCGTTCCCTCGGTGAAACATTTTTTCTAGGATAAAAATCGCATAAAGTTTGATCCAAGTCCAACACCAATAACTTTTTTCCTTTCCTTGGACGATGGATCACTTTGCATTTGTGGTCTCTTTCACCAACATTTGATTCAAAATGATGGCTTCTTGTAAATACACAACCCATTTCAATAATACATATTTTAATTCAGTAAAACGTTTTAAAAATATAAAATGCGAGCAACTGTGTCATCACTTTGCTTTAATAATGACTACTGATTTTGTTTGACGTTTCACGAAAACAAATAATGTTCGGATTTTGTGTGGCAAATTTAAAAAAAGTGTAACCACTTGATTTAATTCTTACTTTTATTTAACCTCAAAATAAAACAATGTTTTTAGAAATATGGTGTTGGAAAGTGGAGAAAAATGATTTAATGATTATTAGTGAATAATTTGTGCTTAAACCACGAATAAAAGAAAAATTTATTTATATAACTTTGCCTATCAGTAAACTTTATTTTTGTAATTTTCTCAATATCGGATTATTTTTTCCTACAAATTTTTTTATGTTTTTAGCTACAAATCCAAGGACTAAGCTTCTGGATCCGGATTTCTTGTGGAGAGCAAATTGCTTCGAACGTACTCAGGCCGCACACGGAGCCATTATGATACCTCCGGGTTTCAGTAGTATCCCACCGCCTCCCTCACACACCAATCATTCCACATCGAGAATAAACTCGAGAACCTTAGAGGGCAGAGTGCTACGGACACTAGCCATGATGAGCCAGAAGTCCCCCAACATGGATCCTCTTTTGAACGCTAACGCGTCCACCGTTTCGTCGGATGATCCACACCCTCGATAAGTAGGGCTTTCTACCAGCCCCATTCCCCGTTGCTTGTGTGCAACTTATGAATGGTTCGGGTCCACAAGGTGGCTTGCGCAACCCCATTCTCGCCAGCGCGTCAGCCTCTGCATTCCGAGGCATACATTCCCAGCGGTAAACTCACATTTATCTCCAGTTCAGAAGAAAAAACGCCCAAGCCTGAGCCAGCGCTGATCTTGGAGCCATCCGTATACAGAGATATACTATTTGTCTCGGAAATCTCTGTCGTGTTTAATAGGATTTTAAATTTCCTATAGATTAGATATTTAAGGGAGATGACGTCGGCACCGAGATCCAACAAAAGCAGATTTTTGATACAGTCCTCCAAAATCCTGGAGTGTCCTACAGCATCTTGTCTGTAGGTCCACAAGCACCAGGTCCGCATCCTAAAAGCAGCCCGCACCGCACACTCCTCCACGTGGATGTCCAGCGGAGAAAGGCAAAGCAGAGCTTCCAAAGCCGCAGTTGGAGTCGTTTGCATCACACCCGTTACCGCTAAACAGACCGATCTCTGAAGCCGGTAAAGGGAGGATGCCACTGTTACCAATTTCGTCCTAGACCACCACACACGGGCACCGTAACACAGCATTGGTCTAATTATGGCTGTGTAGAACCAGAGAGCAATCTTCGGGAAAAAGCCCCAAGACTTCCCATGACCATTCGACACTGCCAATAAGTAATGATCGCTTTCTCAGTTTTATGTATACCCATCTTCATGCCTTGCAGTTTTCGTTTTTTGGTGAACAGGACCAGCCCAGTCTTTGGCACCACTTTTCTAGGATGCCAAGTGCACTTCGCGTAATCTCACAAAGAGTGCTCTCGAACTTCCGATTTAGCAATATGACTATTTCGTCTGCGTATCCAATTGTGTAATAACCACTTTCATTTAAGCGTTGTAGGATGCTGTCCCCTACCAGGTTTCGTAGAAGCGGAGAGAGGGCATGAAACCCAAACAAAGCCAAACAGTCCCCAGAAGAATGCAGCAATATGGATGTCCATGAGATGGATTTTATTAATAGCTATTGCACTATTTTAATTATAGTTTTTCTTTGTTCTTCTCTACATTAATGATTGGCTACGATTATGGCTAACTTAACTTGATCTTTGGCGGCTCTAAACAAAGACCTTGCGCAAAGTAAAACTCTCAAGCTTTTCAAGCAAGAGTTTCTTCTTCCTTGGATCTTTCTACCTTTGTAAAATCCATCTCAAAAAACTCATATTTATAGTCCCTCCCTCATAAACCCCGGACATAGTTGTTCTCGTGTTAAACCAGGAGATTTTTAGTATCCTCCCTGACTTTATTTCAAATCTATCATGGACTGGGGCTAAAATTTGTCGTCAAGCATGGTTTTTCTTATTGAACGGCAAAAAAATATAAATAAGAAATAAAAATATATTCAAATTGTTTTTTGATAAAATAATAAAATTTAATTTAAGCAACCTTAATCAACTTTTTGTGTCTGCTGTAAGATTAAAAAATAAGGCGTTATAAACAGATAAAGAAGAAAAGCAGATTTAAAGGTTGAAGTTTTAATTAAAACCAAGCGAAATCAGACTGAACTATTGACCTTCATCGGGGCCGTATTTAGACCGTAGGTTTTAAAAGTATTAAAAAATAAATAACTAGAAAACTAAAATTCAAAACAAAAAATAAAAGTATAAAGTACAACATATTTAAAAAATAAAAAAAAACTGCAATAAAAAACAAATATAAAATAAAAAATAGAAGGAACTTGATAAATAAATACCTAAATAAAAAAATTTAAGTTCCAACTTAAACCGTCAGTCATACTAAAATTGGCAAAATAAATGCAATTTTGGTAATTTTTTGAAATTTAAATTTTGTTATATTAATTTTTGAAATGTAATGTTTTGCAGAAAAATGAGTAAAGAGATGTTTTTTTGCCAAGATGGCGTAAACGATAGAGGCCTAGAATTTGCTCCGCTGATTTTTTGAGTATAATTTTGTGCAAGTATTTTTGCAATTAAGATTTTATTTTTGAGTATTATTATTGGAAAATTTTGTTTAAAAGTATTTTGGTCGAAAGTGACCGCAAAAAAGTTCAAATTTTGTGAAAAGATTGTTTTTATTTAATTAAAGTAATTATTTTTTTGAGCGATTTTTCTAAATTTCAGTTCGATATTCAAAGAAAATTTTGATTTTTGTGAACTTTATTTAATGGTTGAAAATAATTTGTCAAGGGAGCGACAAATTTTAATGACAGGTTGACTCCTGGGGGGCATCGCGGATAAAATTTTGTTTGTGCCATTTTAAAAGTTTTGTTTACTACGATATTTTTAATAAGTTTAAATTTATTCATATTTTAATTTTAAACTCTTTTGTAAAAAACCGTCTTTAAATAAAATTTTTTAATTTAATAAAAATCACAAACTAAATTCTTATTTTACGGATGGTAAATAATGTTGTCAAAACGAAGAACTAAATTACATCAAAATATAAGACAATTTATGGGTTTGCAATGCCCACTCTAATTTATTGCGGAAGTGTTATTTTAAGCTATGTTGCCGATGATGGTCATAAAATTTATTTTTCTTTTAAAATTTTTGGTTCAAACAATTTATAGCAATTTAAAATTTTTACCAAAATAGTAAGAATTAAAATAAAATATCTATTTCATTTATTTCAATATAATTATTTTTCAAAAAATCGAAAATTAATTAATAGGAGTAATAACTAACAATATTAATTAAGGGGCCGCAGACTTTTACATAGTACTGTAAATATATAGGGCTTTTTTATATTCTTCATCGTCAGTTTTTATATTTTTGCAATTTAGTAGTAGGTGTATTCAATCCAGTTTTTTAATTTGGGATTTAGTTTATTAGAAATATCTTTAGTTTTAATTTTTTTTAATACTTCAAGTTTAATGTTTTTGTGATTAGTTGTAAAGTTTGCTTTGTTTTTTCTGGTTTTTTGATCATATTACATATCAGTACTTGATAAATAATTTCGGGGGGGGGGGGGGGGGGGGTTCTAACCCCTAAAACCTCCCCATAAATACGGCCCTGACCTTCATGTTACAAAATCTTACATGTCAAAATCTTGAATACATCGAACGGAATATTAGGTAAATGCTTTTAAAATGTATTTGATTGATTGAAGAGATATTTCAAATAAATTTAATTCATTATTTAGAAATGAATTTTATCAAAAATAATTTACAATTATTTTTTAACGGCTCATTTCCTAAACAATCGAACTGTAAAATCTATAGTTTAACGTGAAATTCAAACCACGGCGCATTATTTTTTTAGCAATTAATCCGAATTGGGAGTACCAGTCCGAGTACCACATCAAAATAGCACTTTTTTGCACTTCGGACTTTTTATGTAAAATTTAAAAAGCAATTTAAATAATGGATATTATGTTTTGAGGTACCAGAATCGAAGAAATTTGAAAAATTTATTTGATGAGCATCGCAGATTCAAAACAAGCTCCCACTAATAAGAAAATTATAGAAGCAAAATGCGTGTTTTCAAATTAAAATATTCAAAATAAACTGGAAAATCTTGACCATAGCAAAACTGAAGAAATATTTTTACAACTTAGGAAGTGGTTTTTACGTGTTGTTATAAAGGAGTATGTCAAAGACATCTATTTGCGGTCATTCACCAATTGTTTTGAAGAATTGATCAGATCCTTGATACGGAAATAATTATATTTTTGCAGAATTTCTAGTTTCTAACATCAAAAAAATAAGATAAAATTATTTTATTTTGATTTAGTGTCATAACTGAAATTTTATGGGAATAATTTTTAATTTTGGCGCACTGAAGATGTCGTAAAGTACGGAACCGGTAGGCAAGTAAAATAGATTCGCTCTGTAAGCAGCGATTTTATTGGTTGGTATCGGAATCTCTTTTCGTTTTGAAGAAAATTAAAATGTGGGGTTCAAGATAAAATAAACAAATACGATACGGTCGTGCAAACTTGGTCATTAGCACGACATACATGTCGTTTGTCGGTGGATTATAACACCGATAGTTAGGTTTGGTGGAAGTTTAAACGGTTAAAAATAAAAGTCGTTTGACCTTGACCTCCACGGTACTTCTAAAAATGTTAGAATCGCTATCCGGATCGAGCCGCGTGGCAGTACCGTTAGACTATTTAAATTGCAAGCATGTTTTCGTTAACCTTGTACTTTGTTTACAGTTTGCAATAACTCAGGGCATTAACTAATGTGTAGAAAATTGCAATAACTCTTCGAACTGCACTCGATAGCATTTCAATATACTAAATATCCCGGAATTCACTTTACTACTTCGACATTCTTTTTACTCTTCCAAGAGGTAATTATTAAATGTTTGATACCACTGACTATACATTAAACTGTATCAAATTATCTTTCTCTATTTAATGCTATCATGGTGAGAGTGAAGGCACAAAACTTGTTTCGTATATCATCATGAATGTCAGTAGAGGCCTAAGGAATTTTAAATAAAATAAATAAAATTAAATCATGCAAAATTATTATGAATATTCTCCCATATCTTAAAATATTAATATTTTCATTATCAGTTCGTTTTTATCGGTTTACAAAATAAAAAATAAAAACTGTACAAAATAAAAAATGAAAGTTACATTGCTGCCATTTCAATATAACACCATAACTAGCAGGTCAGGCGGCTTTGCGGCCGCCCTGATCTCCTAGTATGTGTTTGACGTGGTCGTTCGACCTTCGGAAGACGAATTATTTAAAATTTTCACAGAATATCAACAGAAAAACCACTTGATTCAAAAACATACCGAAAATACTACTGTAGAAATCTTCCTTGTATTCAAAATAAATTAAAAATTGTGTTGTTAACGGAAGTGCAATCTTGTTATCCAAAGATCTCAACTCATAATCAGTAAAATCTTTATCAAATTTTTGAGAACTGCATTTTTCCCGGTGCAAATGTATAAATTTTATATTTCAAAAATTCTTTTAATTTATAAGTTAAATAAAATGGTAAATTTAACTAATAAACGTACGCATCTGCTTCAGATTCAAATATAATTTTATGGTTCCTAGAATTATCCAAACTTATTATTGATTAATAGAATGGAATGTAAACAAAATTTTTTCCCTTGCTTCTTCTTAATAAATTAGACGAATATTGGGTGTAAAGTATTGGGTGTATTTTAGCCCTGAGGATGGATTAATATATAGTCCAAAACGTTGGCCAGCAGTTAATTTATTTGATTTGCTTCTCCTTTACACCCAATATTCATCTAATTTATTGATTAATAGAATATTAACCTAAAAGATGAATTTCATTTTTGAAAATGAAAACGTGCCTTTAGGTGCAAAAAAACGCGCTGTGCGTTCTCCACTTCAAATCTGATTGTACCAGAATAAGAATTATTTATTCTAAAATTATTAAAATTATTGAGACACGAGACATTGTTTGGTTCTAGTTTGGTAAGTAACATTCAATTTAAGTAATATTTTAAGATTTTCTTGTTTTCTCATGTTAAATACGACTGATGATCAATAATAATTGTGAAAAAGGGGCCTTTATATCGTATTACAAAGTTTTTTATTTTATATTTTCATCATTTTTGTAACGTAGTTTTTTCAAAATTAATTTCTTGTTTATTCAACTATTCTTAGTCCAAACCTGTTAAATGTTAATTTGTTGTTTTTATTGTTTTTTAAATATTATTTTCTATATAAGTATGTATTCTTTACTTAACAATTAAAATTCATTTATTTTAATTTTTTGTTTAGTTTGTTTATTTATTATTGATTAATTTATATGATTAAATCAATCATAAATGATTGATTTGATATTATTAACTTTTTAGGCTTAATGGATTAGAAACTTTTTAAAGATCATTCGCTTCGATCAACGGATTTCCAGTTATAAATTAAATTAAGGCAAAAAATATTAAAAAATTCAAGTTTTATTTTTTTTTCTTTTCTTGTGAACCCCGTATCTCTTAAACGAAAAGTTTTATAAAAAAACTGATGGCCCAATCCGGATAGGGAATTTAACGGGCTACAATTTTGGTCATTTAATTTTTTTGGGAAACCAACCGTTTTCACAGAAATTCTGAAAATAATAAATAAATAAAATAAATTAACAAAGTATTAATTAACGATAAACTAATGCACTTTATAACAATGGCGCTCAAACGTCAAATTCTACAATACGTTTTGACATTTAAAAAAATGCTATAAATGAAATTGAGATTTTTAGCAATTTTGTAAATTTAATTTTTTTTTGCCTACACCTTGTTCATTATTTTCAAAATTTCTGTAGAAACGGTTGGTTTCACAAAAAAATTTATAGGAGCAAAGTTGTATCCCGTTAAATTCTCTATCCGGTTTGACCCATCAGTTTTTTCCTAAGACGTTTCGTTTAAAAAATACGGGGTTCGCAAGAAAAGTAAAAAGAATTAAACCGGATTTTGTTAAACATTTTTTATCTTAATTTAATTTATAACTCGAAATCCGTTGATTCTAGACGATAAAGAGTTATAACCTAATTTGTAGATAAGCGAGTGATCTTTAAAAAGGTTCTAATCTACTAAGCCTAAAAAATTAATAATATCGGAGCTATGGCCGTTTGAAATTAGAAATTCAAAAAATTTCTTTATGGGAGGTACTCCTCAAGGGTTTGGACTTTTAGTCAAAAAATTTATTTGAAAATTAGTCTTAAAAAAGTATCCTTTAGCACCTCCTTAAAGGTTCTTCCCGGTCACGGGGACACCCTGTATGTTACGGTCAATGATGACAATTCGGCCATTAACGTCAATGACCAGACAATCTAAGCAGGGCATTGACGTTAAGGGTCATAACGTCAATGATCATACATTTTGAGCGATGTAAAATTAAAAATTTCATATGGAGTCATGGTGCTGCTATAGTGTGCGGTCTACGAGCAGAAAAGACCAAACGGTCAGTTTTGACAAACCGAAACCGAGAAAAACAAACTGTACTCACTAAGGATATGCCCCTAAAGCGGTCGGTTTTCTTTGAAGAAGAAAAATGAGAACTAATCCACCCCAAAAATTGGATTTGTAAGCATCAAACGGTGCGGCTATGTTCCGTAAGGAATGGAAAGCCTAATGATGATGATAATGATCAACATCATTGTTCAGTCCTTTTTGGGCAATAACATTATTGACCGGCCAAAGACGGATATTACAATCAAATGTAAATGTTTACATCATATTCCACCGTTAACGGACAATCACATCAATAGCCAGACAATGATGTTAACAGCCAACACATGGGCATTGACGATATAATTTTATCAATATTACAAAAAATTTTAATGAATTTTAAAGATACTTTAAAAATCGGATGTGTGCATCTCACACCGTTTTGGCAGACCAGACTTCAATTTTCTCCTCTACCAATTCGCGTGAATTACAAAACTTTTCAAAAATAAAAAATATTTTTAATTAATTAATGATTTATGATTCATTTGTTGGAAAAATTCACGACAATATAATATAAAATACATATTTTTAGTAAATGTATACAAATGAGCATAAGGGCCGAAAAACTGATATATTTGAATAAGATAGCAAAAGTGGAAAAAAATATTTACATTATAAAAAATAACAAAATACCAAACTAAAATTTAAAAACAGGATTGTAATGCGATACGAAGCCTTATTTCACGATTATTTTTATTTTCGAACCTCAGTCGCATATAACTGCGACAAATAAAAAAAAATAAAAGCAACAAAAAATTATATTCGAACAAAATACCGTGAAAAACTAATATCAAAATACAATCAACGGCTGCATTTCAGAATGGTACAAATAAACTTCAAAAAATAATAATTTCAAATAAAATACAATACATACTAAATACCACACAATTTACTTAAAATATTAAAAAAATATCATTGAAGGTGAGAAAGAAAGTCTTAATTTCCAAATTAAGATCCAAAAAACTATCTGACCAACTGACTATATAAAATATTAAAATTTTCAAACGGACAAACTGGATGACCAGTTTCGATCTCGTCTACGATTTTCCGTTTGTCCAGTTTAAACGATTTTTTTTTCTTCTTTTTATCTTATCAAGCATATATTACAATTGTAGATCATATTATTATATAATATAGAGACTCAGTAGCTACCTCGTCAAAATATTCAGATGTATACGCAACTTAAAGAGCCATCGACCTGGCATATTTTTTTAAGACATGTTTTATTCCAGCATTAACTCAGCCACCTCAACATGTAGCTGAGAGCAAAATTCAAGTTTCCAATATTACACTTCTTTTTTAAATTGGCTTTCCAACGGACAGGAATGGGTTAGAAATTGTGATAAAATTTAGTTTGAAATTACTTTGCTCTATTTTTTTAGCTATTTATCAGTTAGTCTAATTACTTTCTGGATATGTTAGCTTTATCATTAGATGAATGAACAATTTCGCGTTCTTCCATTTCTAATAAAGATTTTAAATTAAACCAGATTTAATCTCAGATGAAATGTTAGGTAATTTATGAATAATAAAATGGCAAAGAAAAACTTGCACGCAACATATTATCAAGAAATCCTCTCTCTTTTACTGTTAATCACTTCTTTTTATTCTGTACACCTATTACTTTCTTGTAGGAAAGAAAACAGTTCGTTTTCAACATGTGTTTTATTGTTGATACATTCCATGCCGTTATATGCACGTATAAACAGTAAACATAGTAAACAAATTGCATTTATATAATAATCATTTTACTACCCATATGCAGTGGCAGCTTGCAGTTTGCTCTAATTGGAGAGCGATAACTAACATATCTAGGCTGCACTTGAAAAGATATTATTCCGATTTGAAAATAATAATTATTATAACTTAAAAGTAATAATAATAAATATATAACTGTTTTGGGAGAGCGCTGGCCCATCACTCTCCCAATGCCAGCCGCCACTAGCAATATGATTTTGATGACCTATCGCAGTACGAGCGTTAGGGCGTTTGCCCTAGTTCTTCTACCTCCAAGAGTCAAATCGAATATCGTAGAAAAATTTCCAAAAATTCCTTTAATTTTTCCCAAGTTCTTTGGGATTTCTTCACATTTCCCTTCACTTGTACACCAGGATTCCCCGATAAATCCCCTACTCGTTCCCCTACATTTTCCCCCTACAACTTCTCTTAAAGTCATGGGCGTCTTTATAGAAAAACAATCAAAAAACAATCCCCCCCCCCCCCCGGATTCTGATTATATTTTTAGTTACATTTAATCTGAGCAAATGCAGTCGTTTTAATTTTATTTTATTGTTAAATTGATGGTATTTTTAATTTTAATCCTTAAATTTTAAAATTATATTTTCAAACATTTCGAAAAATCCAAAATTCGAGTATGTACCTTCTTTTTCCTCTCAATGGCTTAACAATTAAAGCAGCCATCAAAATTAAAATTTTAGAAGATTTCTTTATTAATTTATGAATAGTTAACAGATTAAACAATTTAAATTTTTTTAATGCTATAAAGAATATTTACCCCCCCCCCTTCCCTTCCAAATAATTATAAAAATTCAAGTTGATGTAATTTCATTCTATAAAAATTTATTGCAATTAGAATACTTGAAAACTTATGATTTTTATTTTAGTTTACTCTAAAACTTAAATATGCCGCACTGGGTGGAGTATTTTTATTTTGTATATTTAATAAGTTTGAAACAATAATTTTCTAGCCTTCCTATTTTCATTCTATTTTTGATCTAGAATATTTTTAGTTTGGTTACGAAAAGATTTTCAATAATTTTTGCTTTCATTTATTCGAATAAAATTTATATGTTGGATAATAAAACTTCTTTACATTCGTCGATAGAAGACAGACTTCTTCCAGCGAGGTCACCGACGGTTTTGTAGGTGAGAAATGTGTAACATTGATTCTCATGGAGAATCACACACGGTCGACAAAAAAGACGGGATTTATTCTTTGGAAGAGATGCGAACATTCTAAAACTCAGTCAGACAAAATAATCCACACCACTGATTTAAAATCAAAACCAATCAGAGCTCATAAAATTTTAATAGTTGGATGTTCCATACTTTTATGTACTCCTAATACCACTGCATCGTGTTTGGCATGTTTGGCAAGATAGAAGGGATGGGAAAAAACATCAAAATCTTGCAGCGGCATCTCATACAAAAACCAAAACATTTTTGTATACATGGAAATGTTGCAAGTTTTTCCGAAAAAAAGAATGCTTCGTTTTATAGAATTGGCAAAACTGCCA
Organism: Cantharis rustica; assembly: GCA_911387805.1. Classification (NCBI taxonomy): domain Eukaryota; kingdom Metazoa; phylum Arthropoda; class Insecta; order Coleoptera; family Cantharidae; genus Cantharis; species Cantharis rustica. Next base: position 17,616,569 of record OU426883.1, read on the forward strand.
ATTTTTTAGCTAACCTATCACGTAATAGATGGCACTCACAGCACCGATATGTCCAAAATATGATGAAGTATAAATAGTCCAGTGGCGGTTCGTGGGGAATTTAGCTGACGAAGCACAAAAAGTAAAAAAAATTTTTCGCCAAAACGACGTCTCAATACGTTTTGACCTTTTTACACCTTAAATAAATATTTTTGGATACCAAAACACTAACAAAATTCATAAATCGCAAGTGTAGATGATTAATATTATTATAATAAATTAATTTTTTAACTTGTGAAATATAATTAAATAATCTTATAATGAACAAGTTAATTAAACGATTTTTAATAATGTTTTTATTATTAAGCTTTCAACGTTGGTGAACGTCAATGAACAGGAAAACTGATATAGATGGTTTGGTCTAATTACCCTCACGTATTGGTGTTAAGTTTTTCCTACCTTGAAGGAAACTCACTGCAGGTTGTTTCTTATCACATTTTAAGATTATTTGATTAATATTATCAGCAGCATTTCGAAACGACTTCAAAAATATTACCATTAAATTTATTACGTATCAGTTATTATTTATTATTATAATTTGTAATATATACTGCGACATAGCAATTTAGCATTTTAACTGTTAGTCTATGACAGCGCTGAGTTTTCAAACTAAAAACTCGTAAAGTTTGGTTAAGCATAATTTTGGGTGTACATCAAACCATCAAACTGTACGAATTTTAATAAAAAAAGCAAATATACAAAGCACAGTGGGCAAGTGTACACTAGTGCAGCATACCAAGCACACCTAGTGGTTGATCGTGGTACTTTAACAAAGAGGTACATTTAAATAAATTTGAAAATTAAAATTTTTACCTTAAAACCGAGTTGTTTTAAAATCCATCGATAGAAACGCACACACAATTATTTTAAATCTTTTTATAATAAAAAATGTATTTAATTTTATTGTTCAACCAAATCAACCCGAACACTAACCATTATAATTTTCAAAAATAACGTAACTGCAATGTTAAAATAAATTAATTTTAACTTGATTCAATTTTACTGAAAAAGTAGTCGTGTATGGCCGAAACACTAAGCTATTCTTTCTTTGTCAAGTTTGATTAATTTTAACCTCCTTGCCTTTAATAATTAATAATTTTACTAACTGGTATTTTAAGGTCTCCTAAATCACAACTTGAAATCATAACCATTTTTTATCAAAAATGGTAAAAATTGTTGTTTTGATCTTGGTCAGTTTAAATTGAAATGCCTACTGAAAAATTTATCAAATTAGGAAAAACTGATTATTTGAACAAAAAAAAACAAAAAAATGGTTACTTTAAAAAAGTTAAATACACAATTACCCTACCACACCATTAGAGGGTTTCTTGCAATTAAAAAGTTAAAATTAAATTATTTTAACGTTCCGGAAGTTATTTTTAAAAATTTTATATAATATAATTTTGCTTTATCTCGGTGCAAAATTCTGGTTTTTGCAATTTATATACAGTTACTCACAAAAATATTAGGACCCTCCTATGGTAACAATGTGAATTGTTCCTTTTGAAGACTTTTTTGTCATATAAAGGACGCTTTGACAGCAATACCTATTAAACATTTTTTGTTGGAAATTTCGTTGCCTTCATTTTTGTTGTTATGAATTTTTCTATTTTGTCGTACCGTTTCCGAGATACAGTGGCTTATAAGATAGAAATTTTTATTGTTTCATACATAGACATTTTTAAGTCACCATATCTCTGAAACTGTGCGACAAAATAAAAAATTATACATGTACAAAAATAAAGGTAATTAAATTTTCGATAAAAAATGTCTAATGAGTATTACTGTAAAAACGATTTACATATGACAAAAACGGCTTTCAAGAAGAACAATGTACATTATTAACATAGAAGCGTTCGAATATTTTGTGAGTACTGTACATAGGTCTACCACTAACACAAATATTCACTTTTAATTAATCGATTGAATTTTTCAAAATCAAAAATTTGAAATAAAATCATGTGGCACTATATTAAAAACACAAATTAATAAAGTTTATATTTGATTAAAATTTATTATTTCACATACAAAGAACAGCACATCAGAACGAATCACACGAATAACATGCATTCAAATGTACTTTTTATCTTTAGATTGTTTCTGCTGCTTCATCAAAATGCTTTTGGCGCCTGCAAATATACAGATAGGCATAGTTTGCTTAGAGACAGCAGACACCCACGCGGAAAATGTTAAACCAAGACTTGGCCGTGATGTTTAAATAAATAATGTTAATAAACAGAAAAAACAAAGCTAAAATTGTTTGCTGGCGTTTTCTTATTCAAAAAGAACCAGTGTAGTACTGTTAACGTACTATATGTCCTTATTTCTGACACTTGAAGCATTTTTGACCCCTAATTATAAAAATTGACTGACATACTGCTAATATTTTAAATTAGCGTGATGAAAAATATTGTAAAACTGCTTTTAAAAAAAAATTATTCAAATCTGATACTTGCAAAAATTATAATTACAGGCACTCATAAAAATATTCGGACGCTCTTGTTGCTTATACCTTTTCATGGCCTTTTGTCATAGAAATAACGCTTTTACAGCAATACTTATTTGACATTTTTTATTTAAAATTTCATTCTCTTCATTTTTGTTCCTATACATTTTTCTATTTTGTCGCACCGTTTTTGAGATACAGTGACTTAATCATAGTATCTCTGCACAACACAATAAAAATTTTCATCTGTATCTCAGAAACGGTACAACGAAATAGAAAAATTTACAGACATTTTTTGTTGTAAATTTCAATCTCTTTATTTTTGTTTATTTCCATTTTTCTCTTTTGTCGCACAGTTGCTGAGATATTCTATCGTACAGACTTTTTTAAATCGCTGTATGCAAGATCAGATTTTCAACAACAGAATTTAAATAAGAGTTTTAAATATCTCTAAAAATAAACTTAATTTTAATTCCAAACAATTTTTAAAACCACAATCCAGGGGAATCACCACCCTCTCGACATCTTTCGTATAAACGCCCATGTGTATGGAACATAACCTAAAAAAAAGTTTAAATTATTTTGAAAAATATTAATATAATTATAATAATGTATTAAGTGTAATTATATTCAACTACGTTGTTATTTTGTTGAGCATTTAAAAATCTGGCTATCTATCGGAAGAATTTCTTTCATAGTCAATCTCTCCAAGTAGGGCTTTGATTCTTCGAAGCATAATCCGTATACTATAATGAAAGGTAAGTACAAAATAAATTATATGCCCACCAAATCTAATAAATTTATTGAGTTAATATGAGAATAACAAATTTAAACCGAATACAAAATTTCTCATCGAGAAACAGAATATTGGCTCAATCGTCAATAAAAAATATTTATGGAATAAGGCTTATTATAATTTATGAGTGGTAACGAAATGCACCTCATTTTATAAAGAATTGTCGGAACAGATTACCTCGGTGGTTGGAGGAAAGATGGCTAGTAAATTTTGAGAACTTTCCTCGGTAGGAACAAAAAAGTTAAAATTATCATATTTAGTGAACAGATTCTTACAGCTTTTTGTTTTTCAGACTTCAAAAAACAAACCATTCGAAACCAACTGCATGTGGGAAGGAAAATTGCAAGTAGAAAAAGACAAAATTTAGTAGATGTTGTAAAATTCAATGGTTTAAAATTTTGATGATGAATTAAAAGCCCACGACTCCATAGGAAATAGAAAAGGTTAGTGACATTTTTGGTGTTTACAAATTTTAGTTATTTGAATTGAGACGATCATTAGCCTAGTAAGTTAGCCGAATAACTGTTGACACTAAGGGGAGGGTCTAAACTTTCTTATCGTCTTTGTACTTCGGAGGGCACGTAAATCCGGTAGTCCCTCTGGGTTGATGATTTGCCTTCGTCAACAATAAAAACTACAGGAACATCTGAGATAAGCATAGCAAGCTACCTTGGATGTAAAAACAATATGCTCATGGCACTGATAGTGACTTCGGAATACCACCGAGGTTACTGTTAGTAAAAAAACAAGTTGCAGACCTAATAGGCAAGCAGGAGCACATTGTAGCCTAAAAGTAGAAGAAGAAGAAGAAGTTATTTGTTAATCAATATTTATAAATTTTTGTTTTGTATCAACCCCCAATTTATCAGTTAGGTATGAACTGATAAACTGCACCCGTTTTTAAGTTTTGCTAAACGAACAAAAAAAAAATTTTGGAAAAATTAACTTAGCATGTAAATGACTTATGGCAGTGTTGGTATAACTTACTTCGGTACTTTACAATAAATGTTACATATTTTTCTTCTACTGCACATTTTAGGTTTATTTAGCCGTTACGTCACCTTTGGTCAATCTATCACTCCTTGGGTCTGCCGATGCTACGGTTGTTCGTAAATTTTGGTGTTTAAATTGAAAATATTTAGTTCTTCTCAGATGTCTTTAATTTGTTTTCTACCTAGTTCCGTATACTCCATGATGGATCTTAGCCACCTCATCTCTGCATGTCGAATTTAAATTACAAATAATATAGTTTCGGATTTTGATAACTTTTTTAATTTTCAGAGTTCATAATACTAAGCATTTAAAATCAGATACAGATCTGAGAAGGATGGACTTGCCTAAGTAGAAAAAAACAAGACTTAGTGGAAATTACTTCGTAAATTCGATTAAGCCTCTTAGATCTGTTTCGGGCTTCGATAATGATTTATGGGATATTGACTGAATAGAAAAATTTAAAGGTAATATTTAGTGTCTACAAATTAACAGCTATTTGGAATTTCCATACATTTAAAGTTTTCAATATTTTTCAGAATTACGAATGGCCTTTATGGAGTATCGGGCTTAGCCCACACCCTCATCTAGAATATCGCTGGCAATGGGAGTATGTATTAGCAGGTCTCAATGAGTGATGATGTTTTTCAAAGGCTTTTTTAAACAAAGCCGGTCAAGCCCTTAATCATTGGAGAATCAATCGCCTTGCGTGAGTGACAACTAACCACGTCATCGACGGCGCTCTTGCTACCTGGGCCAGGAAGGAATTTCATCTCGTTGGTAGAAACCACGAGTACGTGAGTAAACTATTTAAAAGTATGCCTATTTTGTTCTAAACCTTAACCAGAGCTAAATGAGCTACAGCTATCTTTTTCAGTCCTGAAAAGGATAAAAAAATATTTACAATCTTTTTTGGGGCAGAGCAAATTAAATGATATGAGCATTTGATATACCGGGTGTCCCTATGACCGTGGAGAACCTTTGAGGTGGTGATAAAGGACACTTTTCGAAGACAAATTTTCAAATAAAATTTTTGTCCAAGACCAAACCCTTGGGGGTACCTTTCTTTAAAGTAATTTTTTAAATTGCTGATTTCAAACAGCCATAACTCCGATAATATTGATTTTTTCGGATTAACCCATTAGCGATCACGAGTAGCTTTAGATGCATCCAATTTTGAACTAATGTACTTTTTTCTAAGTTTGTAGTTGATTTGGAAAGAATAGACATTCCTTTATATAATAAACACAAAATATTTACTTTATTATGCTTAGATGGGGTTCTAACAACCCTTTCTCTACTTCATTTTTCAAAAAATGTGCCGGTCTATCGACAAACTTCAATAAATCAAGAGGTAATTCTAAATCCGTTTTGCTACAATTCTCAATTTTTCTTTCATAGAACGCTTTTGTATTACGTCTAGTTTATGCACTCACAAATTTATTTAAAAATACATACATTTACCTATATAAAATGGGCACTAAAATTCAGCTGCAACTAAAGATGCTTGTGGGCACTTGGAACAGATGCATGCCGATTGTAAGGATCTCGGTGAACTGGGATTTTTTAAATTATTTTTCCTATCATAGCCTAAGAATAAAAAAAAAAAATCTGTCGATTGGGCTTTAATGGATGTTACATGAATTTCGTGTTACAGAGTTTTATTTGCGTTTGTTTGGGGATTTATTTGTATTTTTGAGAAACCTTAATTTATTTTATGTTATTTACAGTATTTTACCAAGTTTAGTTTGATTTATTTATATTAGATGGCGATTGGGATTATGCTTTTATTACTTTTAAAAATTTTGATTTTGGAAAAATATGGTCTGATAAGAGGGAGATAGCGAGGGTTTTGACTATCAAAAGCGTGAGAAAAGTAATTTGTAAAAGGAGAAAGGCAGTAGTTTTGGGAGTTCTTCTGTAAATTTTCCGGATCTCAATAGCCATTGTGTGACCTGCTAACCTTTGTTTTGGAGGATTGCTCCATTTGGATCTTCTCTTTTGATTGCACCTGTGCGGGCACACTTGGAAGTTTTTTTGGAAAAATTTGAGTTCGTTGACGAATGTTCCGAAAATAGTGGTTCATCCCCTTTTCGAACTATTGGATACCAGGGAAATTGAGACCAGAAGTGGCCATTCTTTCATCCAACTTCTATATTGAAAAACTATAAGGTCAGACGAATTTACTTTATTCATTTTATGACGCAGAACTCTTGTCGCGGGTTCGATATCTATTACCTTTGTGAACCCGGCGTACTTAACACTTTGTCGACCCGATTATTTTGTCTGTACCTATACTGCGGATTTGGTAAACCATCCCGGATTTGGAAGCTGCTACCAGTGGACACTCGAAGCTATCTGTTTAATATATCTGTTCTGTATATCTTTTTCTATTTTTTTTATATATTGTTCATATCGTAAATTTTGACGTTGAATTAATTGTATTAATTTTTCGAGCAGAAACAAATTATTTTATTTAGAAAAAATTGAAGTTTACCATCACGTCAACCTCTGATTTTGTAAAGTGATTCGCAAAACACGGTTTTGCTTTAAACATACGGGACACGCCAATATTAGTGTACGTTACCGCGGCCCCAAAGGATTGCAATTCTCCGGGTCGAGATCGAAATTTTATTAAGTAGCTAATAATAAAATAATTCTGATTTTATTTTTTTTACTTTTCTTGTGAACCCCGTATCTCTTAAACGAAACGTCTTAGAAAAAAACTAACTGGATCAAACTGGATAGGGAATTTAACGGGCTACAAGTTTGGTCAAATAAAAAAATTCACAAAAATTCTCAGGTGTAGGTAAAAAAAATAAATTCACAAAATTTATTTTAATACATTTTTAAAATGGCCTCCCTTATTTTCATTATGGCTTTAAGGGCACCTCATAAAAAATAATCGAGAGTTGTTACATCAGGTGATCGTGCCGGCCAATTGATAAATCCTCCTCTTCCGATCTATTTTTCTGGATACGCAGCATTTAAAAAATTAATTAAAAATTAATTTTAGTAGCCCAGGCGTTGAATATCTTAGGACGGCCATGACCTTAACTATGCGCAGTATGAGAATTTATTTCTCGTATCGCGTGGAGATTTGGCCTACAACTAGGGTGATGGAGGGGAGCTCAATATTTTTATAAATTGTTTTATATAGTCATTAAATAGTAATATCATTTAAATTCTTTTTATATAGGTGCTGCCATCCAACATCGAAAGTTGAAATAACCACAGGTTTCTACGGCTGACATCCAACAACAAGATTTTAAAAAGGGCTTGACAAATCAACTTGTAATTTTGAAAACATATAAATATCATGAGCTCACAATCCCTTGTTTTTTATTTTTGTGTTTCGAAAAGTCCGAATGTAATGTCAAAATATCTAGCTTTTAGAAACTTTTGTTTAAAAATAAGATATTTTGATATAAAATTTGTATTTCTTGAAATATAAAAAATAAAATAGCAGATGTTATTGAATTATTTCTTGCGAAACACAGCTAAATTTCAACCTTAAGCCTAAAACCCTGGCATATGTATACAGTTGCTAACATAAGTGAAACTTAAGAAATATATTCAGACCGTCTTTGATAACAGATTAAAAGTCCCAAGACATCTTGTTTGAGATCTGAAGGATATCGGACACTACTGATAGGAATAACATTTATGTTCAGTTAGTCGTCGCCAAATTCCGAAACTACTTTATTTTTATGATGTGCCAGTGATTATTTTTAGGCCAATTAGAGTAATAAGCTTAAGCATTTTTTTTGTTTATTAATGTGGTCTCAAACAAAATGTACACAAAGGAATTAGTCTTAAATAAATTTTAAGACCAAAATACATAACTGTCCAAAAAGTAATAAAATAAATAGAAAATAAACAAAGATAGAGTCAAAAATATTAAAAAAGTTAGTGTGAGTGCAGGTATAAAAAAAGACGGGCGAAAGAGTAAAGCGGTGCCACATTTAAAAAAATTTCTGATCACATTAATGCAATAAATTTTATTTGGTTTTGATCAGCCTTCCTTCATTTTATGTGTGCACAATAATATAAGTAGAAGATTAAAAGCATTAAAATGTTAATTTTTATAGCATGTTTTACGTTTGATTTGGTCTAAAGGCACTTTTTTAAATTTGGCTGTGTCAGCAAGCGGAACGATCAACTTGATTATGAATGTTGTTCATATCATTATTGTAGTTACTCGATCGTACTTAGTTTTCGAAATGTAGTGCTGACTTGGAAGAAAATCCAGGAAACCTGCAAGTTTTTACAATTTTACTTGGAGATGTCGCAAGGAAGACTTGGGAATTTTAATATCCTATCAAGGAGATATATCTAAACAAATTCTATATATCCAGGTGAAAACTTATTTTCCTCCTAGTTAATTAATATTTAATACTTAATTAATAAGCTAAACAAATTCGATAGTCTCAACTTATTGAGCAGTTTATATCAACAATTCAAAGAGAAAATTTTGTGGAATTTAGGTGCCTTAGTATGTTTGAATTTATTCTTTGTGAATACCTATATCTAATTGTTAATCCATTAAATAAATAGATTTGAAAATTAAAATATTATCGAACAATTCTACCACATCAGCACAAAATAGACTAAACAAATTCTAAATCAATTTAAAAAAATATTCCCAGGTTTAACTTCGATCAAAATTTGGCTAATACTAAAATGTATCCCTAGGCAAAATTGACTAATACAGATAATATTAATTTAAATTTTTTTCATATTGGCATTAACACATCTAAACGTGTTGGTACAAAATGCTGGCTTTGTCAATTCAGTCTTGTGATTTTTATTTCTACTTGGCCGATTTGAAATTATGAGCAATACCTAACGTGACCATATGTCCCGCTTTCGAGCCATGTGTCAACAAAAGCGTAGCAGCAATTTACTCGATAATAAGTAAAAAAAAAGCTCACTGATAATCAAAAACAAAACAAAAAGTAAAAACTTAATAATTTATGGGCGTCCCACAATGTGGGAAAAAATAAATGGTCACGTTAGCCATACCCTTTGAACAAAAACACACCTACCAAGTTCTGACGTCCAGATCCAGTGTTGTATTTGTGTATGCTTATATTATTAAGTACACACAACTAGCACTACAACCCACAGTGAGTTTTGGCTAACCACTTCAATTTATGAACAGTTTTTTAAGGCAGATTTCCTCGGTGGTTTGCCATTACCCGCCGAGGGAGGACAGCTAGAAATTAAAGTTTTTGCTCTACTCGGGTTCGAACCAAGGATCTTTGCTTGGTAGTCGAAGCACTTTGGCATCAAACCGTAACCGTCCTAAGTACTTCATAATAAAATAAAACACAATTAACAGTCTTATTATTTATTTGTACTCACCGTACGCTATGTCCGATCACTTGAGACACGTAATTCATGAACTTCGGAATTGGAAGTATTTTAAATAAGTGCGAACGTTCTCAAAGTTTTTTCTCATCCCTCCGCTAAGTAGTATTTCTTCTAACTAGATTATAATGTAATGACAAATATTTTTAGAAAATTACCAAATTTCAAATTTTACATTTGAACTTATGTCATTAGAAAAATAGTGCAGTATAGATATTATATTGGTGTTTTGCAATAAAATTAAGAATTAAAAATTAAATTGTGATTTTAAGAAAAACATTACAGTCTTGGTAATTCGAACACACTAATCCAGAATACCATCCAGTATTCCGAACAAAAGAAGAAAAACTCAGTAGTTTGCACAAATAGTTGTAATCCGAACACAACTAATAAAATTTTCAGTTTATGTGTTTCAATGCCTGTCAAGACAGTCGAAACACGACAATTTTAGACCACTGCGACTGTTGGTCAAAAACTAATTTGTTTCTGCCCAAACAGTCAAGTTCTTACTGCCAACTCAGTTTCCGATTTCATTTCAACCCTGTCAGAATTAAATTTATTTATTGTACAATCTGACAGCTTTTATAATTTTAATAAATAGTAATAAAAATTGCAATGAATTCTAAAAAAATTGTACGCTGCAACATCTTATCGATAAAGCACAAGCTACTTCCCTCGATTTGTTACTCGAAAAATCCAAAACAAGGTATTTGACTTGTTACGCCCAATTTAAAAATTGGAAGGAAATACAAGGAGCTACATCATGGTCGGAGGACGTTGTAGTGAGCTATTTTGTAAATCTAGCTTCAAAATACGCGCCCACGACTATGTGGTCAATTTACTCGATGTTGAAAACAACGATAAATACAAAACACAATATAGATATTAGTAAATATTGCCGGCTGCAAATTTTTTTAAAAAAGAAATGAAATGAATTTCAAAGTAAAAAATTAAAAGTTTTTTTCCTCCGATGAAATAGGAAAATTTCTTCGTGAAGCTGAAGATCATGAGTATCTTTTTATAAAGGTTAGTATTTAAAATCTTCTACCTAAATAATAATTTCTATAACTATTTTATTAAATTACTAGCTGAGCCGACAGACGTTGTCCTATCTTGGAACTGGAAAAAATATTTCAAAATCATAGAATTTTTATTGTAACGCTTTTTCATCCACAACATTGTTAGTTTTGTTTTCTGGTGCGTAAATAAATAATGATGATGGTTTCCTGACACGGGAACAGACCACATACAATTGGCCATGTGAAAAACATGGATTTTCAAGATTGATACTACAAACACTTAACGACTGCCCTTGCGATTTACTTATCGACATTACAAATGCAAGCCGCACATCAAAACGTTTTCGCCTTTCTACTTCTCTTTCAAAATTGTGGTTTCGATGCCGTTGTTCATTAATTTCTTCACCGCAAGCCGGGTGCCATTACAAAGACTTGGCTGGTTTATGTTCCTCAATATAATTATTACCGATCCGACTTTAAATTGCAGATTATGAGGTGGTAATCCGGGCAATTCCAGTAAATGTAAAAATTCCGTTGGATAGTTGACAACATTATCATGGTTAGTAACGGAATCCACCGATTTGTATGTCATCAACACGCCAGCTATCTTAATTTGAATCCGAAAATTGACATCAACGTTTTTTGCATCCAATATAACACGTTCGCTCAAATTTTTGTAATTTTGAGCAATGTTTGGGAATAACATCTCGATGAGTTTGGTCTTTGGTTCAGTAAAGTGACAAAAATTGGCTAGGAATGTAATGTATCCAGACGATGAGGTCAACAGAAATTTTTCCATTACCAATGTCGAGGAATTGTTTGGAAAAAACTTCTGCAAATCGGTCGTTCAAACGTGCATTAGGTTCGTCGGCTGGCGTTGATCGTGGAACCACCGGCAATGTCTGTCGAAAATCACCTGCCAATAGAATCATCGCACTATCACTATCTGATGGCCTTCAAACATTTTCAAAATTTTGCATAGTTTACGCGCTAGGGCCGTAACAAAGTCAAAATTTTCAATATTTTTCTATTGGCCGTAGCGGCCTTATTTACCAACCGATTTTTAATTTCAAAACGGCTTTGTTAGAGTATCGCGATTCTCCACAAAATCGATTTCGTAAACTTTTTTTCCATCTTAAACCGCATAGCCGCAAAATGCAAAACAACATTTTTTTTTAAATTTGAAGGGTTGGCCTTGGATTCTTTTTCGAAAAAAAAATTTGTGAAATATAGCAAATTTTATTTCGGAATCGCATGCCCCCGCAACTTTTAGGTATTTTCGAGCAAATTTTTTTTATAAATTTACGCCTCCTTCGATTAAAAATTTTACTTCAAAGAATTGATTTTTCACAAAACGCACGGTTAAGCTGTCGTTTTTCGACGTCCGCCTGTAATGAAGAAGATAAATTGAAAAATTTTCAGTCACAACTCTTACCAAGGATCTACTATCCTTCTCTGCGACCGTAAATTTCGGTAAAGTTAGTTCCTAACCCGAGTCCTAGTGAGCAAGTGTTCCAAATTTGGTTCAAATCGGTTGAAGGACTCATAAGTGTACCTATAGCGATCAAACAAACAAACTTTCCCATTTATTTATGTTAAAATTTTGGCTACCTGTCTCCAACACAATATGAGTTTATTGGAATCTCGTTGATCCATTCATGCGCGTCACCACCCCAACTAAAATCTCTTTCGGATAGAATTTCCATAAATTTTATTTCATACAAACCTTGTCCTTAAAATTATGAACACAACAAAACAAAAATCAGCCAAATCGGTCGGGCCGTTCTCAAGTGATGAACCAACATACATGCGTCATTTCATTTTTATATATTGTCATGATATTTTTGCCTTGTATGAGGGAAAGGCGATGAGAAAGAGTTTTGTTTGATGCGGAAGCAAAATATTATATAGAAGTATATATTTTTAATAGATCTTGCATATTTTATTGTAAAGAAGTTTGGTTAAAAGTTTTTTTATTATTATTCGAGAGAAACCCAGATATTATCGGTTATTAGATAGAATTGTATCTGGACAAAAAACAAATCAAATCACGATGATGGTAGTCAAATTTACTGCATTAAATTTAAAAGTTTTCGCACGTGTGTTTAACATTTAAAAATGTTGGTAAGAAAAGAAGATAACGAGGCAACTTGAAAAAGAGATTACGCAGAGAATGAATGTAAAAATTTGAATAAGATGGTAGAAAGTTCCTGTTAAACAATTAATTTGAAATATTATTATAATATTATTAAAATATTAAGAAAGAAATATTCCGATCTAAGACCGAAAGACGTAGAGTGTAACCGTTTTTTCTTGAACTATCGGAAGGGTACCAAACATGTTGGAAAAAATGAAATTGCTAATTGTCCAAAACAAATCGCTGCATTTTTAAATCCACCAAATACTAAAAAATACAAGGGTTACAGCTTGAGGAGAACTTCAGCCACCTTGCTCGCTGATATTACCACCATCAAGCGCCATGGTAGTTGGAAATCGACAACAGTTGCAGAAGGCTACATTGAAGACTCAACAAGCAATAAAAGAAAAATATCTAATCAAATAACTGAAATTATTGATCAATCATTTTCTTCGTTCAATAAATTGAATCCCATAGCTTTAGAAAAAAACTTAAAACTGACGACATCGTGAGTTCTTCTTAAGAATTAGAAGCAACAACTTCAGGAACGTTCCATTAACACTATCAATTTTTAAATTTACTTTATTAAAAAAAATGTAAAATAAGTTAAATTTTAATTATGTCAAATCAAAAAATAAAACAAAACAGTCATTTGAAATAAATATTTTAAATTTGAAAATTTTTTGAATTAGCAATAACTCAAGAACGGCGCTAGATATCGAAAAACTGAGCAAAAAATTCTCCCCCCTCGTAGTAACCGCCCCTCATGAATTATCAGTAGGAAAGCATATACAAAAATTTAGATCAATCGCGCGAAAAAAAGACGAGGGGGATGCCAGCTTTCACTTCGCTCAAGCTGGCAAATTTCAACCTCATCTGAAATCGCATTTCATCCCGCGCCAAACAATATACTATTACAAGCTGAAGTAGAAGAGTGGATAGAGTGGAAATCAGGAAAAGAATGATTTAACTGATGCAGGAATTATTGAAGATCCGAACGTAGAAGATGATGAAGAAAATGACGAGACACGTTTTATAAAGAATAAAGAAGCTGTCAATAGTTTCAATGTTTATTTAAGATGGGCATGTGAAAATGATGTCCCATCTCATAAAATTTTATTGCTCCGGCAGTTAAGAGAAGAAACCAATTTTCGTTTTTTAATTTTATCCAAACTTTTCTGTAATCCGAATTGTACTGTACTGTACTGTACTTGAAGTATACTCTAACATCCTAGAGGGATATATACGTCCCGGAGCTTAAACGAGTAGTCTAAAAAATTCAAAAATGTAATTGCGACATTATAATTTTATCATATATCACTATATATTTAAAAAGATTCAAATGCATACCGAAAGGATTAAAAGAAAAATATAGAGAACCCATATCCTTAAATTTATTTTTAATATCTTGAACAGTGAAATTTTTAAAATGCCCACCTTATTGCCATTAATTTTCGTCGTGGTAAATTTCAGCAGTGCAGTGTTTAATATTCCACTTTGGAAGATTAGCATTCCATCGCCATCGCAGAATAAGTATATAATTATCAATATTTTTTTATAAAATTGGGGCATATTTCAATTACTTCGCTGGGCATATTCGTTTATTCACGTGGTATCTGAATTTCGATATCTGGTTTTATATCGGTAATCTTGGATATTTTTCTAAACTTCTTCGAATTCATTCTTTATTAAGCAGTTTATTTTCACATGGTAAATATAAAAATCGATATTTTTAAAACAAAATTTACCACATATTTTTTGGACTTGGAAAATTTTAGCTTTAGGCCGTTCCATCCTCAAGTGAGATGGTTTTTTTTTTACAATCTCCCTTATTTTAATTATTAAAATCGTTTTTAAAAATTTATAATTAATTTCTTGGCTACGTAATGATAAATTATAATATATTTACGTCAACAAAATTGAAAAAAATTATAATTTTTGCATTTTTTCCTTATTTTTATTACTAAAATTATTTAAAAAAATTTATCATTAATATTCTTTCTACAATTTCGTAGAAAAGTTATATGATAATTATAAAATCGTATCTATACTGGCATACATAATCTAAATATATCGTGACAATTAAGGGGTTAGATCATAGTGATCAAGTGTAAATTTTGTAAATTAATTCCGAAGAAACTATAAATGCGATTTTTTTCATTTTTGGATATGTGTTAGTATGATCCTTAATAAGTACACATTTAAAATTTTATTTACAAAAATCTATTTTTGTAGCAGCTAGGTCACTTCACATTTTTCACAACGGTGTACACGATTTCTCAAACTACAATCAACAAATTGACTTGAAATTTGAAACATGTGTTTAGAAAACTAGTAGTTCTCGGCTTAAGAAGGATTTTGTTAAAATTTTGTTTCTTTAAATTTTTATTTAGGAAATACCATAAAAATTGTGCAAATTTTAATTTAAAAAAATTCAAAAATTATTTTTTCTATTAATAAGAGAAAAAATAACAAAAACCTCCGTTAACCGATAGCCAGTACCTTGTAATTAATGAAAAAAATTTTTTTTTTAGAATCGGTCTAATGAAATCGGCCAAATCGTGTATACCATCGGACCGCACGTGAAAAACGTGAAGTGACCTAGGTGCTACAAAAATAGATTTTTGTAAATAAAATTTTAAATGTGTACTTATTAAGGACCATACTAATACATATCCAAAAATGAAAAAAATCGCATTTATAGTTTCTTCGGAATTAATTCACAAAATTTACACTTGATCACTATGATCTAACCCCTTAACGCAAAACATGTATAACGCTAAAGTCGTTCGAAAAGTGTAAGCATATATACAAAATTCATGACGTTACTTGCGTAGTGCCTGGATGTTACTGCCTATTCTCGTTGGGAAATTTGGATAGTGGCCACTATAGTATTTATGCTTGTATCAGAAGGCGGCTTTTCCCTACAATCGTATTTGATGTTTGCAGGTCCATTATCATGCGGAATCTCGCCTGAGTATTAATAATCTTACTTAATTAAATTACAAAAGCAACCTATACCCAGTCTCGTGAGACTAGGTATGAGGTAACTCGAGACAAGACCACAATGCAGGAATGACTTCGCTATCGTCGTATGAAGTTCTGTATTGAGTAACGAAATTGAAAATTGAAACAAATAATGTAAAATTCAGCAATATTTATTGATAAATTCACATAAAAATGTTATGAACATGTTCTACTTACTAATGAGGTCTAAAACGATCTCAACAAAAAAATGTTAAGACTACAAAAATAGGAAGTGATTGACTAAAGGTTTACAGAAAATTGTTGTTGTAACAAATTTACCGAAAGTATAAGTTTTCTAAACCGTATCGTCATTATATGAAAACGTTTCTTTTCTTTGTACTTAATTGTTTGTTATGATATTCAAAATCAAAATTTCATTATAATGGAATAATTTCGTCATAACAACAATTGAAATTTAGAAACGAGAAAGAGAGATAAAATAAAAACAAGCTTTTCGTGAGCTGTTTTTTAGTCAATCCATTCCAAGCAAACTTGTATCTTTTAATGTGACAAATTGAATTAAATAGACACAAAAATTTGCACAATTTATGTGTTAACAGTTCAGTGTAACTTGTAGAACTTGTCGAGCTTTAAAAACGAAAACATTCTAGATATTTGTTTAAAAAGCTTTTTATATATTAAAATTACTTTTTTTTATATATTTTTATGTATATAATTATATTTATATATTTTGTACTTAATAGGCATAAAACGTCAATAAAAACGATATAATGAATCAAATATAAAAATGTTGCAAATATTGCACAAACATGAAAAGCGCGCATACATTGATCTTTAATTATCTAGAATGTTTTGATTTTAAACAATTAAGCAATTTGAATACAATAAAAAACCTCTGAAAAATAAAACAATAATTGAAATTACGAGATGAAAACAATAAAAATAATATGTGAGACTTTCTTAATTAAAAAACTAACAATAAAAAAGCATTTTTGTTCGTTCCTTAATTTTATATTCATTGTCCAATCACCAGATATTGGACAGATTATAAATATCACACTACAATTCAAAACCAAAAAAAGTGTTTGTCTTGTGTTGTCTTTTTGAAACAAAACAAACACAACAAAACAGGTCGACGACGTAGCAAGGCCTCCAACAAAACACAATAAGAAACAATTTAAATGATTTTGAATTATTAAAACTATACGGTAAAATTAAATCACTAAAATAATGTGGTACCATTTGAAATAAAAAAATCTTCAGCCGTTTTTCACTATCTAACCATCATCATTTTTAAATCACGAACAATATAATATGCAATATAAATTCGTAAAAACCTCTTTTCTTTAGTACACTATCACAGTCATTTACATGTTCAACTCCATGTAAATAAGTTTAAATGTTTTTTGTCTTTATCCTGTACACTTTTTTTAAAAGTCATTCGTATTAATCACCATTAAAATTTACAAAAAAGTTTATATAAAATTAACTGTAACAATCACATTTAAATCCTTTATAATATTTTAAGGAATATATATTATATTTTTATATTTCACAGCAGTTTTTAAATATCACATCACTCAATCTTTGTTGTGTAATTATTATAATTGGTTCGAGCTACATAAGCTTCCTCAGTATTGTGATTAGATGCAAAAATAGGATATCTTAAAGTTGTATTTAAAGAATCGTTATGAATTTCTAAAGAATTCTGAGAATAATGAAGCACCAACGATTTGAGCGAATCGTATATGTTGTACGGATCGGCAAATCCCAATCCTCGCTTCGTTTTTTGAATTATGCAGTGATTTGTCATTCCGTTGCAAGCGATCGACAACGCATATTGATGGGTACTCGATGGTCTCACTAAAAACGTACCATCCGTCTTACCCGCTAACAACTGTTCTGCTTTCGGACGTGAACAATTCATTAAAAGCCATGTTTTTTCGTCGTTATGTGGTAAACTTTCAATATCGCATTCTTCTGATTGATCTCCTCCGTCGCTGCTGTCATCGTCTTTATTCATAATCTGTCTAATACGTGACATTTTCACTCCTCTTGCTATTAACCATCTGTTAACAAAAATATTTATTTTACAATATTGCAAAACAAACTTATAAATAATAAATACTAGCTTAACGTAATAATAATTTTTATTGCAGAAAACCACACCTTTACTTTTCAAGTTCTAATCTAAATTTTAATGTTCTTTATTTTTTAATAAAGCATATTTTTTCCAACTGCAAAAAAACCGGAAATGCAAATCACAATCTATTTCAAACAAGATGAAAGTGGATCGCTGAAATACGCTACTTACGTAGATGATTTTGTAAGGAATTAAAATCTCTACAAAATAAAGCCGTAACAGCATATATTTATTTTCCCACACCCAAACTTTTAAAGGCAAATATATGCTGTCCAGAACTTTCTATGGGAAATTATACGATTTTTTCTTATCGATTCCTTATCATCCATTTTAACGATCATATATTCTACGCAAATGTGGCAAATAGAGGAAATACCCACAATCAAAAATCAAATTTTACAAAAAGAAATTGCCAAAGTGTAGAACAAACAATTACCCATTCCCAAGAGATTACTGAGAACACCGAAATAAGATAGCATTTTTGATTTAAATCCCTAATATATTCAAATGAAAGTATCCTTGAATTACAATTTTCTAGAAGTGTAGTTGTAGGAGGTTTATGATTGCTACGCTATATCCAAGTGCAATAAAAATGTGAATTACATAGCATTACCTGCCAGTGGCGAAGTATGCAATATAAACGTGAACTGCTTTGTAATAAGTGTTCAAATCAGTCATGACGTCTACTACCAATCAGATTTTGATTAACTTGTGAGTAATAAAACTTAGAAATGTAAGTTTACATTCTAAGTTCATGGCGTGAAGTGATAAGTTATAATTATAACCTCCAGCAAGGACACCAATATCGCTAGTGTTGCGCCATTAATCAGAAATTAAAAAAAAAGGTTATTAATATCAGGAACGAGACGCCACGCAACGCCTCTTAAATTAAAAAGAGATACGGATCCTACTGTGTTTTATTTTTTTACCATAAAATTCAAAATTGATTAAAATTGCGATAATTAAAGAACTGGTGGACGTGACTTGAGTACATGATACGCCGAGACTAAAAAGAGAAATCGGCCCTCTGGGCAACTGCATTTTAAAAGACGCACCACCATAAAGAATTTATTATAATGCTGTAATATGGCTGTTTCCAGGTATTTGTAACATTTTAATTTACACAAAAGCACAAATGGAAATATAAGAATTCTGAAATTATTTTTTTACGTGACCACAGATGGTAAGTTAACAATTTGCCGGAACGCCCATAAGTGGATCACCTTGAAATTTCATCTATAGGAATGAAATTTAAGGTATTGTTAAAACACGTTATCTCAATTGTGCAAGGGTTTATAAGGTATAATGTTGTACCACGGTACCGGTCCATATATGGTTTCCACGATGTAATTTACATGAATTATGTAAAACTGACGATATAATTTAATCAGCACAGAGAAATGGAAATTCACTAATTTTACATCTACACTCAACAGGATATTCAATTTTAAATGGCACCATAGGAGAATCTTATTAAACCGAGCAAATCGGTTGCATTCAAAAACGGTAAAAATAGGCATCTGTAGTTGGAAAAGCATCAAGAAATAATTCATTACAGTTAAGGAATTTAAAGTTCAAGTTGATTGAAATGGAAAGTAATTTATTATTGAGGCGTTTTGAAGATTTTGAAAATCACCTCTGTGATGTACGACTTGGCAATATTTTGGTATTTAACATTTTTTTAAATCAAGAATGCTTCGCTTGTCTGAAACTTTCACGAGATGAAATGATGCATTTATACTGCAATATGCCAAGTACTACTAAAATTCTTGGAAAAGCCTCTCATGAGTAAAACAAAAAGCTGCTTGGCAAAGGATCAAATTACAAAAAAGAAAGATTGTAGATGGATTACCAACAACAGTTACATCATCTGAGCTTATAAGTTGGTGGAAAAAACAAGTTCTCCAAATTGATTAAAAAATAAAAGAAAGTTTTAATTTTAATACGGAAAGTCTAGACTTAAATTTTGACTACCTCTTTTACTGTCAAGACGAACACTTTTTATGCGATTTGGATAATCGTCTGCAAATTAAGGGAAAAGATCAAGGTGATCCAGAAAAAAATCTAATAATTACCAGTTATCACGATCACAACTTTTTCGTGTTTTGTAATTTAAACGTCTTGAGTTGTAAAGATAAAAGCGTGCATATGTCACCGATTATTTTCTTTGCATTTTAAAATAGTAAGTGCAATTATGCCAAGTTTCCTACAGGCATAAAAACTAATTTATTTGCAGTTGATAAATCATACGTGTTTCACGAAGCAAACTAAAACAAAAAAATAACGCGATACAATGTAACAATTTTCTTTTAGTACTACAAGACTACTTGACACTTATTTAAGTATAAACTTTTAGTTGCAGCTGTATCCAATTAATAATGGTGTAATACAAACTTGTTTTTGTGTCAGTTGAACTTGTAATTTCTGTTATAATTAGTGTGTACCGAACATGACAGTTGACAAGAGTGCATTTAGTTTTTCAAACATACTTCAAAAGCCAAACCAATTTTAGAACCAGGAATTATATTCAAATAAATAATTATAATCAATTAAAATATTTGGATCTCTCTATTTTTAATTCACATTTGTGTGTGTGTACCCGACAGCACGACTACATGTCGAGTAACTATACATAGTCTAATATCAATAAAAATAGAATGGCAAATCTGACAATAAATCAACAAACAGATGAAGGAAACTGATAAACTATAGTTATATAGTAAAAGAACAGCTTTAAGATGTTCACATTTCAGTTCAAATCTACAATCAAATTTATGATATACTTGAACAAATATTAGTCACATTTGTGCAGTTATCGTTGAAAATGTGGATTAATGATCTGGGGTGTCCACACGCCCACACTTCTGTTCAAATTCGTGTTCACATTTCATGTTTACAGTTTTCCTTCATTATTCAAATTTCACTATAATTATTAGCACCGAATAATAACAAATTCAAATTAATATTCGTAAAAAATATTAGAAATAAAAACAATATTTAATCGGAACAAATTTTCAGATGTGAATTTATTGAATTGAAAAATGTCTACTTATTTCAAGAAAATAAAAAATAAAATTCTACGTAATATACAAAACAATAATTATAGCAATATGTTGTATTATCGATTTTTTTTCAGCCGAACGAAATAACGAAGGTAACAATAGAGCAATAAAAAAAGTGAAATATACATAAATCCTAATGATTACTGCAGAATACAAGCAACGCCCCAGGATTACCCTTTCAAATTAACTATGTCATTTGTAAATTATGTTTTAGTTATCACTGGATGACATTAGCAAACTTCATCCTCTTCATCGTCAGTGATTGGTGGTTGTAAAAACTATGTGATGTAAAAGTTTCAAGTTTGTAAACGCTTCCAGCTGATTTAATACTATTAAACTCCAACATAACTGGGGCTTTATAAATCCTGAGAAAAGATTAATTATCAAAGATGTTCCAATGGAAATAATTTCAAAAAATTGTGAGCAAAATAACAATTGACCAGCCAATGGAATGAGCAGAATTTCGTCTAGTATTAATCTATCAATAATGAAAATATTGATAAAATTTATTGTGCATTACATTTGGAAACGATAAAAAATCATTTTATAATAAGACCAATAACAATAAAGTTGCAGAAAAAATTAGAGTGGATTGCTCACAGAAAAAAAATTTAATTATCTGAAAAAAGCCTATACGGTAGAGGGCTTAAAAATAATGTAAACCTCTTATATTAATTGAAATGATAGTTGACGTCATTTAAGAGCAATATTTATGACTTACCTTCTATATTTATCACATTCTCTCATTAAATCTCGAATTCCAGGCTTTATGGACGTAAGCTCCCGCTCTAAAGATCTGTTGTAAGCTTCTCTCTGTTGCAGGTTTTCGTCCAACTGTTCACAACTTTCTTCCATCATCTTTAAGCGATTTTTTAATAATTCGGCATTATCCATCAGACTTTTAATTTCGTGTGGTTGTGCTTCGCTTTGGAACTTTTCCTGCGTTTTAGTTTGATCTTGAAATACCCTGACTAATTCCTTCAATGCATCCAACGCCTGCCGCTTACTAGTAACTTCCTGTGAGGTTTTATTAAAATCTTCGTTTAGTTGTTCAAACATTTTATTTTTATCTAGCAGACGATTGTGCACTTCCACTAAACTGGCCATTAATTTATCTACGTTTTCGGTAATGGCAGTTTCTTCTTCTTGATTAAATTTAGAAATCGGATACAATAATTTAACATCTAAAGAAGCGTTATACTGAGATAAGGAATCGTTCCGATAATGGTTAATTAACTCGACAACAGAATTAAAAGTATACGGTTCGGTAAAACCATATTTTCCATTTCGATGACAAATTTTAATAAGCTTATTGGTACCACCTTTCCTTAAAGTTAATGTATATTCACCACCTTTACTAGAAGCATCTCGAACTAAAAACGTTCCATCGATGGTATCGTTCAATTTCTCGTTCACTTCTTCCCGCTTTATGTCACCCCAATACCATTCCGCATCTTGCAAATTAGTATACAACATACTATTTTTTTCTTTCTCAAAGTTTAAAGCGTTTACGGTACCAATCCTAGACAATTTTCTAGGCGGAATAGCTGGAGCCGATGCAAATTCAGGCAAAGTTTCGTTCCAATCGCACTGCAGAAGTAACAATTCAACAATTCTATTGTGAGCTTGTGTATTACACACTACTTGTCTAAAAAAAAAAAATCAGTCAAGTATAAAAATGTGAGGTTAGAAAACGTTACATTATTCTCTCCCAAGGAGGTCTAAGCAAAATGTGGCACATAGTTTGTATTAATACGGTAGGAGGATTGCGGTTACCCCTGGCATGTTCCATCTGACACATTCTGCAAAAATGAGCCATCAAAAACTTTAGTGTGTTTCGATGATGTTCAGGAATTTCCTGAACCAAACGACCTAATAATGCGGAACACTGCTCGTCACCTCTAATTTCTGCAAGGAAACAAATTAGGAAAACCAAAGCTCAACTTTGACCAGCAACTCACTTGAAGTTTCCAGGAAACGATCGTACCACTGCACCGGTATTACAGGATCAGGCAACTCGCGTAAAAATTTCTTCAACACATTTGCAACACATCCCGGAGAGTACTCGCTCAAGTCCACATTATTAGGCGAGTCGTTTAATTTTTGGCGTAACTCGTTCACTTGGTCTGTCGGTGGTGCACCGCAATACATACTATACAGTTCTAAGCTCAAATTATTTTTTGCCCTAATTTCCAACTCTTGGGTTAACTTTATGACCTAAAAAAAACACGATTTCGTCAGAACTCAATTTAGAGAAATTTTTTTAATGCAAGAAAAAGATTTCATGACCCACAAGTTAATTTTCGTCTTAGTACCCTTAAGCTAATTTGCAAACTGGAATTTTTCTTAACTTTCGTGCCGGCTATATAATCAAGTTTATTGGCCTTTTTTACTTGAGTAAAAGTGAGAGAAATATAAAACAAAAAAAGCCTGTCTTCTAGCAGATAATTTTTAGTAAAAAGAATCAAAGTAAACATGAAATTAAATCTCAAGATAATTAATATTTAGAGGACTAAAAACGTGATAACCTACTGAGTGAACCCTAAACAATTTTTATAATTATCGATTTTAATATATTCCTTTGGATGTCATTTTAAGTAAAACTTACTATTGGAGGAGCTTGCATTTCGGATGGATTAAATTGCAAACAAAGACCTTGATCAAAAATCGACTTATATTGTGTATCTAATGGTTTTTCAGCGGTTGGTAAACAAGATGGTAGGCCTGTAGCAGCACAAGTACGGTGAGCAACCAATCCACAATCTAAAACAAATTATTTCTTACTCCTCGACATCTAAATGTTTTATCCAAACAAACCTTGACAAATGAAACCTTGATGAAGCAGTCCCCTCAAATATTTATTACATTTTTTACAAGTTTCCAAGGTGCTGAAGCTATGTTGGGTTAAGTTATGAGCATGTTGCTCTCCAAAATTACTGAATTGATCATTACTGACGGTCATATTAGACATTGCCAAGTCATCTGGTTGTTTTAGAAGTTCACCAACGCATGTTAAGATTGCTTTCTGATGAAACTCATCCTTTATTCCCATATTCTAAAACAAAAATCAAATTAATGCATTGATCACCAATAAATAAATTGCTCCGTTTCAAATGTAACTTATCTGTAGCAAGGGAGAAACCGTATCATAACATTCAAGTGAATAAACTGGAAGTATAAAACATCAAAAAAGTTCCACTTCCAAAAATTAAAAAATCAAAATTTTACCAAAAATTTCGTAAGCCCAAATGTTCATCAAAACAATGTTGACTTCGTTTCCGTGCTTTAACACTTTCTTGAATTAAACTATTTTAAGAATGAAGCTTGTTTTTCAACGTTTATTGATGAAAATGACTCGACAAGTATGATTGATCTTCCACTTCCACTAACGACGTAACACGGCAATTAATTTACCACATAAATGAAAAGTCTTCATTTTATGGGCAAATCGAAGTTTTTCCCTTCAAGATGAACTTGATATGTTGAAATTGATTAATTGGGCGATGAGAATACTAAAATGTATTGCCAATCAACAACAAAAAACTTAAATGGAATTATCTTGATTTAATAGATTCAATCAAAAATTTCCTAACTCTTTCTGGAGTAAAACAAAAAAAAATTTTTTTAATTAATGTTCTTAATTTTAGTATAATTATAATAATTTTTCAAAAAATTTCAAAAATTAAGAATCCTGTAAGGATCAAGTACAATAAGCTAGGACATTGCATTTGTACATAATACATAAATTAGTGTATGATTTTTACAAAAGTTTTCCACCGACCCTTTATTTATAATCTCGGTGTAAAACTTTTCAACCCTACATGAATCATTGTGCCTTATTATGCCATCTACGCGCCACTAACTTATATGAATGAACTGATAAAATTGGCTAGAATCTCGTTAATCCATTCATGAAGATCAGTGTAAATCGATACTTATTTATCGATACTTAAATCGATAATTTATTTAAATTGTTCATTACTGTCTTTCATTTGAAATAATTAACAATAAGAACGACGAAGACGGAATTTAAAGCTTCTTAGAATGCTATCTTCCTTTCTTATTCCTTAGATCTTCTAGAGCCTACACTGGAGTCTGTGTAAAAGCCATCTCAAGCAGTAAAATGTACCTTTTGCCAAGCTGATTGATAAATTTAATCTTCCCTTACAAGGTCCGCATTCAAGATCCCTCGGTGAACTTTTAAATACTGGCAATTTTAATTTAGAAAAAAAAGATAATAAATGCATTAGCAAGAAACTTGACGGGAAAGCCAAAGTAAAATAAGCCACCTGTGATGGGAATTTTAAATCAGTCGAGCAAGGTTTATTTAGCGAAATATAAGACTTTTCAAGTCTTACAAGATATTTGAGGAAGTTGATATGAGGAAGTTTATAATTATAACAATATAATTGTCATTGGAATGAAATGATAATCCGAATAGCTGACAAAAATGTTAAGGTTACTTATCTCTCCCGGTAAGAACTTTATTTGCTGAAGAATTAAAACTGTTGGTATAACGGAGGCACCATAAGGTTAAGATATTATTAAAAGTGATGGACAAGTATATTACAATCATGAGTATTAAAAAAATATATATATAATTTTAATTTGGAAAAAAATTTACAAATAAAAAAAAATTTAAAGTGCCAAAATTGTTTGAGATGTATTTGTCCTATTTGTTTGGTACATGATTTTTAAAACATTTTAGTAGGTTACTAGAACCATTGCCTTTTTGTTTTTTCCCCATTTTCTCGCCATTACGATACGGCACTGTCTATAAACAAACAGGTTGATAACCTGTGTTACTTTAGTTACCAATTTTAAGTTATTGGGGTGATTCCCAAGAGAAAATTTGATTATCCTGCCTTTTAGGCATCAAATAGAAGATGATGGTCGTTGTTATAACATTTTGCAAATTGTAGGAAATTAAAACCACCCCGGCAACACTGTCGGAAATTCTCAACCAGAGTAGATATTAATGACTCGCAATGTTGGTCAATGTTCCAAGCTATTTGGATAATTCCCAAGAGAGATCATGCACTTTGTCAATTTGGCCAATTGTCTGCTTGCGAGTGGGTGTATTGGAATAACTTGGCCCACCTGTAAGTCACTTTTGGGAATCTAATCTAAAATTCACAATTAGCACATTATAGAAAGAAGAAATGGGAAAGTTTATCCAAGTGTCGGCACAGCATCTTCTGAAGTTTTCTCTAGTATTCCGTAAACGATGCAAGATAAAAAGATATACTTTTACAAAACATTGTAGTCTTTTTACGTTTATCACATTTCACTTTGGCAGTATTTTTCCTATCTTGCACCGTTTTCAAATTACTAGAGAAAATCCGAGTTACTAAGTTGAATCACAAGTCATCACATAAGCCACGTTGTGCAATAGCCGTGGTTCTCGAGGATTTAGTGTATAAAAAGTTATTATTACGAGAAATCCGAAGTCATAAATTCCATAATTTGGAAGTGTTCCAATTAAACTAAAACCAAATTAAATTGGCCATAAGGAAAAACGGTTGGAAAAGCGGAAACTATTTCTGTCAAAATATTACTACTACACCTGGATTCGTCCTTGCCAGACTTGACCGATAAGTTGCTCATGTAAATTGTAATAAGTATATAACATTAACGAGGAAAATGATCCTTACCAGTAACTTTTCCTTATCCAAATGAACAAGGTCGGAACCTTTAATATCTTTACATCTAAATATGTCGGCATATGGATAGAGATTCAGTGCAGCCATCCATTCTACGACGTTCGTTGATGACCACTCGGAAACGGGCTATAAAAGAAAAACAAAGAATTAAACATCACTTCAAAATGTAAGAAGTTGAGGAGGAAAAAAAATTTAATATTAATTTATGTTGTAAATATTATATATTTCGTAAACACCCTTATAATAGAGATACTGAGAAAACTTGAAATTTAATTAATTCCTCCCCTTTCCCTGAAAGTATTATATCGTACGACAGCTAAACGTTGTCGACAAAAAAAGGGAATAATTTTTGCGTACGGCACAAAATTTTAAATAATTAAACTTGTCAATTTGGAATAATTTCCGATCGACAGAATCGGCGAGTTTAAAAAGTGGTTAAAATTTGTTGAAAATAATTAAAAGTTAATTAAAAGAATTTTTTGGTTGGCGAGAAAAACGTGCATAAATTTGAGAAATTTTCATGTTGCTAATTAATTATATAATAATTGGTTGGTCATAGTTGGAATAATCAATTATAATACATAAATAATTCTAAAGGCTTAAAAAAATTAAATAGTTTTAAAAGGAGGATAATAAAGATTTAATTTTGTAAAAATGCTTCTGGTGTAAAATAAGAAATTTAAAGAGGAATGTTTTGAATTTCTAAAAGTAATTTATGTATGGATGACGTCCAGCACCTATTTATCTCGTTCGGAGATGCTAATTTTGTAAATTTCTAGGGAAAATTTTGATTTGCAAAGGTGTAAAGAAAGCAACATCGCAAATAGGGGTTGCTAGGGTTGACGATACTATGGATGGAAAGGGTCTCTCCCAACAACCTCTACTTCAGGCGCATGCGAATCGAGTCACCTGCAGTGAATCTAAACCTTGAAAAAATTGGGATAACAAGTCTTTAAAATTCGCATCGGTAATAATTGATGAAGAAGAGGAATCGAAACACGGTTGGTTGTTGTGACAAATAAAAAAAAGTAATGTGTGTAACGATTGATAAAGCTCGAGTTGATAAATAGAACATTTATTGATTATTTTTGGGTGTTTCTAATTTCATCTTATACGTACGTACTCGTGTCCTACTAGTGTTCCATAGGTTGAGAAACGCTGTCGTATAGCGCATAGCAACCTGCGACTAGCTGCCATTGGTTATGGAAACGCCTATCCCAGCTTAGCTGTTAACCACACAATCGAAAGGAAATAACCGTACGAACTAGCCTAGCTAACATACCCGGGCAGTTTCATACATATTTAGTTTTTCAAACAAATTCAACTACACACAAAATTTGAAGATATTTAACGAGAGAAAACACAAAAACTATCTATCGATCTCGACCCCTAAATTTATCGCCCTCTTGGCGACGAGAAAAGCAACCAAAGGCATTTCGTAACACCTTAACTACAATAATCAAAGATGCAAGTATAAAAACTAGAATTTTAATTTTAAAATGACACGAGCAAGTTTGCCTCCAATTCGATGGTCACTTATTTTAAAACGTTTTATTATCGAACGAGAAGCGTGTCCACAACAGGGATGACCTTGAGTTAAATTTATAGTTAAATTATACACGAACCGGAGTAGGCTAGCGGCACGACGACGGTCCATCGACGAATTACAGCACTCCTACATTCCTCTACAAGAAATCCATTGTCGATTGTGAAAACTAACTGCTGTTGTAGAGTCAATTTTAAGTTCAAATTCGCTTTCGTACATCAAAACCCAACTGGTCGATTAAAAGTTGAAAGAAGGTCCCCCTCCTTATGAATTACTACTAGATGACGACTTGCAAAACCAGATTATAAACACCACCGTTTCGGAGGTATATCCTCTACTCTACAATAATTGATATAAAATAGGTCACATCTCACTAAGTGGTCAGCCAGCACTACAAAACGTTTGACCCTAAAATAAAAGTATATTCCTTTGTAAACTTCCGTGTTAAGATTATTAAAATACCCAAGCATAACTAGACAAGAAAACTGGCACGTACGAGGAAATTACTCCAAAAATCTTCCCTTCCCTCCCCTCTACTCTTCTCTTCCAATCATCGCCTAAATCAATTTTCCACTCACTCGATAATAATCAATAAGCGATCACTCGAGTATTATTTTAAAACTTTAAAATTACATTTTTAACGCCATTTTAATGACTTGATATTTAATGACGTCATTTAACGTCAAACGTCACGCTTAATTTAAATTTTGTATTTTAACTACACATAACAATCGATTGAGCATATTTACTGATACAACCGTAAATAGAAATTTATACACCCAAGATTAAAACTCGTTCAAATTCATTTTAAAACTTCCAAACTTTCTTTTCACGTTTATCGCCGCTAATACAAGCAGATGCGCGTTTTTGCTGATAAAGAGATCAATCGTCCCTTTCGCAAAAATTTAGATAATTCGCCCCCACGGAACATTGTGCAACGCTTCTCCCGATCGACAGCATTCAATCTGCCCCTCAGATTAACACATCGAAACGTTTTCATTATATTGCACGGAGCAGCGCAACATTGCGGAGCAACAACTATTCAATTGCAAGTAATAATAAGGCGAAATTCCATCCAGCCAGCATATAACCATTTAAATATTATGTTTTCTTCGTAGTATGTATTATTATTTACATAACAAAATGTTAAAATTATAAAATTTTTAACTATTAAGTAAAATAATACATACTACGAAGAAAACATAATATTTAACGAAACCAAAATGACAAAAATTGAACTAAAAATATTTAAATAAACAAGAAAATAGAATTCTGAAAAAATTACGCTATAAAAGTGGTAAAAATTACTTAAAAATAAAAAACAAAAAAAAACCTGTAACATAATATAAAGGCCCCTATTTCACGATTATTATCGATCCTCAGTCATGTTTAACAGTAAAAATAACAAGTGAGAGCAAATATACCAAACAAAATTGAAAAAATTTAAAATTTAAAAAATCAAGAATTAACCAAACGTTAAAATAAATATTGAGCTTACCAAATGACCAAACTAAAAGAGTTCACTTGTCTAAATGAAATTTTAGGTTAAGAAAACGTAATTTTTTACAACCGTTCTGCACCTATTGCACATCGAGCCATTTTCAAATTTAGCCCTAATTCAAGTTATTGAAAATAGTAGAATCATGACTAGAACCTGACCATCTACAAACTAGATTTCTAATTTTTAATTTTGCATCGCATATAGCTTGCACATTTATTCTCCCAAAAAGTCCATTTTAAAAATACAATATAATGCTTGGGAATATCTAGGTTATGTTTCAACTATAAACTGCTCTTAAACCACACACCACAGACTTGGTTCAAACCTAGTTTAATCCTTAAACTATGACTGAACAAGGTGAAAAAATAGTTAAACCTAGTTTTAAGTTAAATTTGGTTTAAACGGCTGTTAAACTAGCACTGTACAAGTGGCCCTTATACCACAAAAATACTTAAAAAATTCTGAGCTTTTTTAAGTTATTTTCTATTTACTTAATAGTTAAAATTTTATTATTTTAACATTTTGTTAAGTTTAATTATTTTAACAACACATGCTACTAAATACCACAAAAATACTTAAAAAATTCTAAACTTTTTTGTTATTTTCTATATAACCACCAGTTATAATTTTTATAATTTTTGCAAGTAACTCACAAACTGTGACAAATATATTGCGATGTTATGCATTTTTACTTGGTCGGTGAAACTGTGAAATAAATGGACTTTTTAAGTTGTAATTTTCGCGAAAAACATCTGAAACCTTCGGTAGTAGCTCTGCTGTAAGTTGCTAATTATATATAAACAAACGTCTTGTGTATATTTAATCATAGTTTTTTTTATCTCGACAACAATCGATGCATTGAAAGTTACTTCCTTTCATAGTCGAGTTTGTGCAGTATTCGTATACCTGACGATGCCGTACAAAAAGCCCTTTTATTGATTCCTTTGTAAACTGAATCGATTTAATTATAATTTATAAGCAGCATAGTTAACATTAATTTATAAACTTCCCCCTTTGTGAAATTTGCAAACAAGTAAGTTTTACAATTCACAATTGCTGCTTGTAAAAGTCAAGTCACAATGAAATAAGGTAAATTTTTACGAGTTGACCCTGGGGGATGTCTAAAGCAAAAAATGTAGGTAGTGATGGTAAAATTTGACGCAAAAAGCGTAATATAAATAATTTTTATTGGGCAAGGTATGGGCACCGAAAAGCAGACAATATAAAGAAAGTAAACATACTAAAGCGCACAATAAAAATACACGTATTTAAGGGTGTCCTGTGAGAATAATTCTAATAAAGAAATGTAAGAAAACAAAGAGAGAATTGAAATATAAAAGAAACCGACAATTTTCTATATCCACATTTGATTATCTGGAAGTAATTCCGAAATGTATTTTTTGAAACGAAAATTTCCCTTCTCGCCATCGGAGAATTTCCGCTCCGGGTTGCTATGTGATGAGTATTGAGCTCGAGTCGAAATAAACTTGCTACAACTACCGAGCATTCTATATGAAAATAGAATATATTATGGATAAGGTAAGACATTTCTCCATAACAGCTCCCCAAAATCACTGTTCCAGAAATCTTTATACAAGAAAAGAAAGAAACCTCTTCACAAAAAGAGTAATATTAAACAATAAAGCAATATGAAATAAAAGCAATTTCAGGTATTTTTCAGTAATATTCAAAAAATACAATTCATATGTCAATCTTCATAACATTTGATTAGATATCTAATAAAAACTCACAAAAGATACACATCAAGTGAAGTGGTAACTTTTTTTTTTTTTCGATATAGCAACACAGGTTGTCGATTCTATTTTTTTTAAATTGACAGTTCAATAATTTTTAGGTCACTTTTAATAATTTTTACAATTCCCAAGCTTTCCTTACGAATACTCTATATTTACGAACAATTTAAACTGGTAAACATTCTTGGCATTTAATTTCCATTTAATTCAAGTTAAAAAATGAACAAACCAAACGTCAAAAATAATTTTCGATTTGTTTGGCTTTAATTAAAATATTGTTCTAGATGTTTTGAACACAACATATTTCAGTAAAAAATTTCGATTAAAACCGAACTAATCAAGAAGCTATCATCATTTTTAGACGTTTCGCTTTTCGTTGTTCTTTTGTTTTATTTATTTTAAGTTTTTATCTGCAGAGCGAGGTTTTCGAGATTCGAGCTGAAAACTGCGTATCGAGGAAAATTTAATTGCATTTTTTATATCGTAAATTAAGAGATTCCCTCTTTTACTTTTGAAGCGAGCTGAAAAAATATCGCAAAAGTATAAAATTGTCAACTAACCGTTACGTCCGTATTCGCTATTTGCGAGTTCAACTGTGTGATTTAATTAAAAAATTGAATGTCAAAGTATCCATATAGGTAATATACTTCAAGTAACAATTAATTATTAAACTAGATTATACAGTTTTATTGGAAAATCATCAATTTTGCGCCGTCTACCTTATTTAATTAATTTATTTAGTCCGATTTGACTAAAAAAATTACCGTCTAATTCTACTCGATTAACTTCATTGCATTATTTTATACACGACATGTTTCGGGTTAGTTAGCCATTATCGCTAAGTTGTTAGCCGCTTACGTTCAAACTTGATAATGACCAGGAACCCCTTCCCTCAATTTATATAGCAGTACTGAGCTGGGGGGGGGGTGTACGATAAATACTTAGATTTACATATTTTTATTACAAAATATTTTTCAAATAAAAATAAAACTAAAAAAAAAAATCAAAATTTAACTTTTCTAGCTTTTTTTGCCGTAAAAGTTGTTACAAGATCTTTCAAATTTAGTCTTGAGGATTCTTCCTGTTCTATAGAAATATGTTCTATATTTCTTTTCTATTAAATTAATATCTATGTTGTCGTGTTCCAAAGTGATTTGAACCCACCCTGTGCATTTTGGTAAAATTATTTCGGATTAAGTTGTAACGTTGGAAGATTTCCTAGGTGGGGGGCTAATCACGGGAAATTCAAGGCTTTTTGCCAAAAGTGGTAGCATGAGCTGGTCGTGCGTAGTTTTGAGTTTTGTAAATTAATATTGTGACTTTAATTGAAATTTGTTTTGGATAAGAAACATTTTGATTTCGATTGATTCTTGAGTTATTTGAATTTTATAACTCTGAAATTATTTTAAGTCGGATTTGAGTTTTTGAAGTGATTATATGTTATTTTTGGATTTTATGGTTATTTAAATTGAAAATATTGAAAGTATTTGTATGATAGAAATTAAAAATTTAAAAATTCATAGTGTGGTTGATTGAAATAAAGCATTTACATTGATTATGATCAGGGCTTGGAACTTTAAGCGCTAAAAAACAATGAAATATGTGCATACGTATGCGCTAAAAAAATAGTAAAATATGCGGTATAATATGCAGTAAAAATTAGGATAATATTATGGTTAACATTTATTGAAGAAACAAAAACAATATTAAAAATAAAGAATAAACTTTGGAAAATCATAATAGTACATTATGCAACAACAGGATAAAGTGACCAATTTTTGACCAGAGGGTTAAGGTTTGTTTGCGCGAGGCTTTAGCCGAAGGCAGCAATTACCCTTAGGTTAAAAGTCATTTTATCCCCGAGGAGCATATACTATTTTTTGCAATTGCGAAAGATAAAGTAGAAACTCCACCAATTACGAAACTTAAAGCAAAAGTTTTAATTTTTTAAATCAAATTTTTTCTAGTAGTCATGTTACGAGTTTAGTAAAACTTGGTTTAATTTATAAACGATGTTTAAAAACGTAGGTGTTTTTAAATTATTTTAATACCCAGTGGCGTAACTATACCATCAGAGGCCCGTGGCAAATTCATTGGATGCCCCCCTTCCCAAGTAAAAATCGTCACGTTGTAATTGAATTTTAATAAATCACTTAAGAAGTTACTCGACACTATTATACCGTCCAATTTAAAGATATTTCCTTGACAAAAATGTTTTTCCCTGACATATTAGCGCTAAAAATTTTAAATTCCTTGACTTTCCACGACTTTTCCAGGTTTTCCATACAAGTGGGAACCCTGTTATATAAAATTTATAATTTTTACTAAATTTTGTCGGTGGCATATTGCCAGCCCTGTCACCCTATAGTTACGCCACTATTAATACCAACATACAAATTACTGCTAAACTAGTAAAATTAAACAATAATTTGTATGGTTGGTATTAAAATAATTAAAAAAAACACCTACGTTTTTAAACGTTGTTTATAAATTAAACCAAGTTTTACTAAATTCACACTGTACAAGCGGTCCGAAATCAACAAAATATGCAATTATATGTTCTTAAACCAAAAATATGCGAGTTTGTCTAAAAAGTAACGAAATATGCAAAATTATGCGACAAAAACTTTTATATTTGACATGTAGGTAATATGAAACGAATTTTTGACTAACCACAATTACAATATGCACTTTCCAAACAAATATGCAAAAGCCTAATGTTCCGAGCCCTAATTATGATATATGGATCGCAAGTTCGAACCTTAAAAATATTAATTTAATTTTAAATTTGCTAAGTTGAATTTTTATTTTGCAAGTAATAATTTTTTTAATTAATAGTAAATAATTTTTGAGAAATTTTCATCTCATCGGTAATTGAGAACCACCACTTAAATCGACTACTGGGAAGAGATTTAGCTCTACGACTAATAACGGAAACCACGTAAGCCGATGTAACTTCTTGGTTACGTGCATTATCAGGGCGCCGGCCGGCCCTGATAATGGCTAAATAATCTGAAACATTTTATAAATATGCGAGATGTAAAATTCGGCCATTTTAGTCTAGCGATTACTTCAAATCTCGAAGCGTTTGTTGGTTGTACACATAAAACAAATATCGATCGGCAAATATTGCTTGTTGATATAATGTGTGAATCAAGCTACCAACACCTTCACAAACCTAACATTTTGATTAATTGCTTAAACCAATCACAATCGTGACGTAACTGCGATAATAATATTTAATTATTCTCATTTGAATTCAGATTGTTGCATAATTTCATAAGATTCAGTAAGTAACTTTTTTCCAATAAGTTAACGTACCTTTGAATCTAAATTTTAAATTATGAACATCAACAACTCATAAGAATATCGAATAGGATCAGATAGCAATCAGTTATTTAAAATAAACGATAAAAAGTCGTCTTGATAACAATAACTGAGGTCCGCCAGAAGGACCTTGGGGAACTTATGCAAACAGAATAAAAATCCAATTAAAAAGTGTTTCATTTCAAGTGGACAAAAATGATAAGAATATGCAATTAGAAATAAAGAAAACCATAGCGATAACTAAGGTCATCGAGTTTAACTGTAACTATAAATCAGTGTTTGATTTACATGATTGATCAATCCGTTTGTGCATTTAAAATGATTTCAAATAAAAAGTATCGAGATATTTACGCTCGCCGATTTCCCATTTATTCTATACGGAATCGATAAAAATATTGATTGTTTAAAATTGTATAACCGATCATATTAATTAATGAGATCAAAGGAATTAATTAATTATCTGATACGATAATGCTTATGAGACGTATTAAATAGCACTAATGATCACCTTAGGTTAAATAAATCCTGTAATTAATAGAGTAGGTTTTATGTCGCTATTACCAATTAGGATATTTCAATTTAATTCTCAATAAAATTCAAATTAGCGCCATTTTTAAGAACCGCCAAGTCTGCCGATAGATGACCTTATTAAACAATGGAAATTTCATGATCGACAAAAATTTTTAATTAATTCAATAAAATAATAATGATAATATGAGCTACCTCACTGGCTCCCAATTTGCGCAACTTTCTCTAAAAAATTTAGCGTAAAATTTCTTTTGAAATTTTCTCTTTAAAACAGAGAATTGGTTCGCCTCGAGGTAAACCTTTTCAATAAAAATTGAACTCTCAACAATTGTTTAAATATTAATGTTCGAGTAGATGATTCAGTTAGCATTTTATAAAAGTAGATCGATTATTACACAATCAAGAGGTTACTTATTTAAGGTTCATAAATTAAATACGCTACCTATCGATTTAACATTAATATATTATTATCAATTCATCAAATAAATGTATTATCAACCATTGAACTCTTTAAATTCTAAAGAGAAATCTCTATAAATGTAATCTGTAAAAAATACTTCTTACATATTGAACGATCAAAATTACAATAAAAAAAATAGTTGGTACCTACTACAAATTTATTCCCAAGTTATGGTTTCCGTAACTTGAATACAAAATATTGTCGTCACATCAAAAGCCACAAGAATAAGGAAAAAATTAAATTACAAATTCGAGGTATGTTTCAGGAAATTTTTCATATACAAATACATAACAGTGTCCTTGAATCAAAATACAATAAGTGCTGTATATTTACACATCTAAATATTTCATATGCATATTTACCGATAAACCATTTTACATCCCAAATTTTAAATTTACATTTTCAGATTTGAACCCATAATGCCTACTGCGCCAGTGCGTTGACACAGGCTGTACAACTTCATGTCTATGTCTATACAAAAACAAATAAAACTCAAATTATTTAAAGCCGGTCAAAATCTTCCCTTGCCAAAAAGTAACTGATGAAATGCATACCAAAAATCCTTTTTTGAATTATCGAGGATCTGCGCAGAAGTCGTTTTCAAAAATTACAGTTAATGCGTTCCCAAAATGGAATGGAATGGATGACTTCAATTCCTATCATACAATAAACATTGTGGAGTTTTATTGATAATAAATACCAAATATATTGAATTAGTAGGTAACAAAAACTACACAGACGATAGTAAACATTTTATTATCTTAAAAAAGCGTATGTAAGTAGTAAATATAAAAATAGAATAAACAATCGGTTGGTTATTCATGCGCAAAAATACTAAACGATTAAACGGATTTATGCCATTAAGATTTTAATTTTGTTAAAAAACTGTTCAGTCTAGAACTCAAGAGTTTAGCCAAACTGAAAGCGATCTATGTCCCAAACACTTGTGGTTTGAGAAATCCTAGCTAATCTGCCTGCACTTGACAATTTGACATCGGGAATACCCTGGTATTTGCAAAAGAAAAACATCAACGAAGGTTGGTACTTCGAATTCTTCTAAACAAAATATGCGAAAATCTTACGAATAATGTAATATATGCAGTTCGCAACACTTCACACGAAAGGCTAAATCGTAAGTAATGGAAATTTTGGTAAAACCGAAATTACGTGTCAGTATGAACGTAAATAAATTGTGCTACTAGCAACATAGTAAGTACCATAGTATCTGAGCACTTACATATTAAGGTTACTTTAAGATAATAAAGTTAATCAACATTTTTATTAAATTTATCAATAAATCATGGTCGATACTCTTATACTGTGTTATTTAGATATGAAACTCGTTGAAACAATTAAATATGCCATAACCTCACTTAATTGGAACATATTCCAATTTGTCAAATTAAGCTTTGGAAAAAATTAAATAATACGATATAAAAACGGCACCATGGCCTGTATCATCCTAAAGCCTTTTTGCTGGGATTTTACGACTTTCTCAAATAAAATGTCTATAGTAAAAAATGACGTGAAAAAATATGCGCCATTAAATAAATTCTATGCATCAGACTGTCATTTATATAGTCTGACAAAATAGTGTTGTCAAAAAGAAAAATAAATCATATTTTTGTATTAAAATCCGACATTATTTTTTCACCATCCTTATCTAAAGCTAAAATTTTCAACTGGCGTGACATTAAATTTCCAGGTGAAACTGATACGTAAAGTCTGTAATCATTGACAGATAAGACCCGAATCGAATAGGCATGAATTTCTTATCTTGCTATATTTGGTGCACCGTATTCGCTTGAAACAAAATTACCTAACGAAAACAAAAGAAACCCGATATTTACAGAGGGAACAGATGATTCATTGATACAAACAATTATGATAGACGCATTAAAAAAATATAAACAAAAAAACAAATTGTTAACGATGTTGC
This sequence comes from Cantharis rustica, assembly GCA_911387805.1. Lineage (NCBI taxonomy): Eukaryota > Metazoa > Arthropoda > Insecta > Coleoptera > Cantharidae > Cantharis > Cantharis rustica. Next base: position 17,654,280 of record OU426883.1, read on the forward strand.
TGTTAATATAACAATAAAAGTATAAAATAATAATTTTCAGTGGGATTTCTGTAAACAGCCATTAATGATTGATTACCTATGAATAAAGCAAATATCGATAGTTTTCTTAAACAAATTAAATAGAACTTTTCGTGTAACTCGCGACTATTGTTCTAATAAAATTAATTTTTGTTTATCAGATTTTACACCGCTAATGTGTTTATCAATATCCGAGACATAAAATAATACCGGCTGCCCGACAATACCCCGTGGTGTTTATTTGCCTCTATACAAAATTACATTTATTGTAGGAAGGTAAATTTATCAACATAAACATCCAAATAAAGACAATCAAATTGCAAAAAGCGTCAATCGAGTTATCCGTGAACTTGCCACCCCCCGCGAAAATGTGCGGTTGAAGGACGCAGACAGGATTTCCAACAAGGAATTTAACCTTACGTGTAATTTTCAAAAATAATTTAATCTGATATTGGATCCACCCTGTATAAATGCTCCATTTTTTCTGAATCACTTGAAACGTGTCCGATAACGATCTACAAATGAAATAATGATATTCAATAAATAAAGCAATTCGTGTACTTGGAAAAGTTAAATAATTCCACGTATAAAAAATGTAATATGATACAACAAAGGATCAAGGCAGTAAGCACGATTACATAATAAATTTTAGGTATGAACGCAAAACTATTCCGTCAAAACATAACTTGGTAACTTAAGAAATTGAAGTCGTACCTTTGTTTTGTCTCAATTTTTTTGCAAACATTGCTGATCCGCCCGAATGTTTGAACTCCATTAGCAAACTTCATCACAATGGAAAAAAGAAAATAAATAAAGTTACTCGGGGTAGCTTTAATGATTTTTTAATTCTTCACAATTTACAATTTCTTTTGGTATTTATATCGAAGGGGAAAAAGAATTGATGTTTAAATTGAAATATACGAAGGGCAAAAATATAAATAAATTTAGCCTGTTAATCGAATTTGAGGAACTGGAGGAATAATTGGTTACCAATTATCGCACTTTCAGAATTCATAATATTTCTGCTTGCGGTTTTTGCCATCATGTTAGATTACCAGTCTGCGGTCCAAATTAACAAAAGATGTTTTGCGATCTTCGGACAATACATCCATTTATTAAGCTGTGGTCAATACGATATTCTAGGCCCGGTCGACCCGGGAAGAAGGGGAGTGTGCTACGCGAAAAACTACTTCGTAAATGTTACAATTTGTTATTACGTATAAATATGGAATATTCCTTTAATTTGAAACGAAAGCATGCAAGAAGTATTTTTTAGGGATAAATGAAAAATTTCATTTGTTTAATCGAATTATATTTTCAAGTGGGCATAATAGCCTAAACTAGCAATGCGCAATACAATAATGCGCAATTATTTTTAATAAAAGCTAAAAAAAAATCTCGAGCTACAGCACGTGAATATTTTTAAATTTTGAAGAGGTCCTAAGGAAAAAGGTTGAACAACACTGCCCGCAACTAATTAAGGTAATTCAAACAATTTCGGTTGTGAATTATTCAGTGTGAGCAGGAATCACTCAGACTGTTTTTGTATACAATAACTTGTTTATTTATTTTGTTTTCTTTTCCAAATAAAAATATCGAATTAATTTTTAACTTATTAGATATTATTTACTACACCTATCGTAGTGTAGATCTGCGTTATTTCATTCAAAATAGGTTACGAAATTAAAATGAAAGAAAGCAAATCCACAGGGTTGCTAATAGCAAGTAAATATTTTAATATCTGGTTTATTGTTTCTATAAGAAATTCTTCTTCCTTGTAATTTAAAACTTGATCGTGTACCTAATTTCTCGACTCGAACAAGTCCGTCGCTCTTGTGCAAATAAGAATTCAGTCCGCACTACTATTGGTTATAAACTCGAGAATCAAATCAAAAGATAGCTGAGCGCAGTATCCTATCAAATTTAAGTTTGGCGTTACTTGGATATATTCAATTTTGTTAGATGATTCAGCGATGATAAGCGGCGTTCCCAACGGTCACCCATCCATGTACTAACCGCGCCCAACGTTTGTCCAATTCAGTACATTTACAGAAATGCTACCTACCGAGCCCCGAAACAGTAGAAAACAAATTAAAAAAAAAAAAAAAACTTCTTTAAAAAATCATAAATATGGCCAAGCATGAAATAGTATATTATTCGCCCAAGGATTGAAGAGCAATATTTTTTAATACATACAGCGAGAGTTAGAGGGATAGGAGTTTTAGGTTAAGGATGAGAAATTTACAACGCTTTCTCGTTCCTTCCATCCTATACCCATAACGAGCGTGTTCAAGTTGCTTACAGACACAGAAGACCTATAATTTAATGCGGGCTCTGAACCGCGAGAAGCGTGAAGATGTTGCCAGGAACTTTTGTTTCGGTATACTTGGTCTGGATTTAAACTCACGACACCAGACTACGACGAATTTCAAAAGCTTACAATAGAAATAGAACTAGAAAAATAGCCAAGGGTTGTAATATTGTCTAGTGCTCTATTCCGGTAAATTAAATAAATTTGATGAACAGATATCGAAATTTTCAGACAAAAGCAACTGTAACACAATTAGCACTGTAGCACAATTACTTAAGAAAGCAGAAAAATCAATGGCTTGTTTTTTTATTGCTTCTCATTCATTAAGTTGAAAAAATTAAATTCTGTCTACCCCGGATATGTAGTCTGTCTGTATAATGAATGTCGGTAAAATGATGTACCCAGCTCCGAGCAACATCCGAGCACTTACTTTAATTATTAAAATACAGTAGACTTACGATTATGCAAACACGAAAAATTCAAAAAACGTTAATGTTAATATAACACAAACCCAGCATGGTCATTCCGGTAAATTGGTTCAAAAAGAAATGAAATAAATTGTTACTTGGAGTTTACCGGTAATAAATTGAAATGGTTCGTTTACAATCATGTTCATACAAATACGAGCCTACTGTACGTTGATCTGGCAAAAATGTAAATTAGCAAGTATGCTGAAGTAGATAGATAATCTGGGTGAGTGCAATGCTATAATGTGGTACAATCGGAGTTCTACTATCTGTGGCAGTAAATTATACCAGCAACCGTCCCGTTAATTCAACTAAATGAATCCACACTTGCTTATTGCAGAAATCAATCTGGCGTCCCCAACCAAAGAGATGACAATTTAGCCGATGACATGTGACTTAATTAGAAAAAACTCAATCACGAATAAAGATATAGAAAACGTTTATTTGATTGGAATTAGTTTATGGTTTACTAATTGAAAGAAGTGTGTAAATTAGTTCAGTTAGGTCCAGTTCGGTTAGTTGGAAGATGCAAAGTAAATTTTTCTCGCGTGCCGCAAGTTCACCACCCCGGCCTAGTTCAAGTTGCTGTTGTAAATTCAAAGGTCAAAACAATTGTAACTGGAGATTAAAAACACCTTGACTAAATTTTCAATCCCATTTATTAATAAGCCATTACTACTTAAAATTTATTTACGCTATATTAATTCAATCTTTTAGGTATCTACGTGAAGAGTAACTTACGTACCAGCCACTCATATTTAAATTAACGTCAGCTACTCACATTTATTTACATATTATTCAGATTCATTAATTTTAAAAAATGAGGTTGTTGATAAGTCAAGCTCAATACCAAAGGCTCTTGATTGAATTATGCAAAGTTACATCGGGGTTAAAGTTCCTTGATTTTAAATTTTATATTTTTTTTAGGACCTGCGAAAAGGAACCAATATAAGTTGCCAACTTCAATTACGTTACAGCGTTAGAATATTCAGAAAATGTTTGCACAGTCGCGTGTGTAAATTTCAGATTTGTGATTTAAAAAAATTGACATTCTTCCAGAATGTTCAGAAAACTTAAGATAAAAAAAAGAGAGAAGGAGAAATGGATTGCTGCAGATATTTGGGTATTGCTGTTTCGCTTTACTTAAAAGCTGAGTTTGTCCTCGACTACTGGAAGCTTTACCAAAATAATTAATCAATATTTGTGGCGCAGATTAATATTTTAATTTTGAAACTATGCAAAGGATATACATAAATATTTATAGGGAATTTGTGTAATGGTGGATGAAGAAAAACGATATGAATTATGTAACTGAACTACTGAACTCAAGATGTGGTGTTATATTTGTAACAAGTAAATGGAAACTTAGGTATGCGTTGTTATTCATTTATCTATCTACGTGCTATTTACTTTTTTATCTTAAAAATTAAACGTATATTTTCCAAGACGCAAAGGATAATCTGGTAAATGTTTAGGTTACCCTTTAATCGCAAATTGCTATCACTTTAGTATGCGCTATTACACATCATAACATTTATATAATTCAGATTGATACAATGTTATTTTATTTAAAAATTATATATTGTACACTTACGATAAACACACGGTGTTGTCTTATGATAAATTAAAACAATGTAACGTTGCATTGCGATTATACCATTAAAATGTTAACCAAAGCTCAATCATTAAAGTTAAAAAACAAGGGGCAATTATCCCACACAATTTATGATTAATTTTCAACACAACACCATTTATTCATAATTCACAATCATGTAATACAAAGTACATACACACAAATAAATATTTTACTATACATCAGTTTTGTTTTCCTAACAAAAATGCATTAGCTACTTGACATAAAAAACAATCCTTGCAATTGCAAATGTGATAAATTACATTAACTTTATTCAATTTCTTAGTTTATCTTTTAAAACCCAGCCTGATTCAACAAATTCAAATTGCCATTACAATTCATATCTTTGTACCCACAACAAATTTATCTTTGTTGTGCCATTGCTCAGCACATACCTAACAGTTCATTCAAAGCAACTTGAGGTTACGAATCACAATCAGAGGAAGTCGGTTTTTAAAATTAAAAAAAATTATATTCGTCGATCAAATACCGAAAATTTTGAATACACTTCCAATCAGTGACGCCCTCGAATAGACGAACGAGCAAACACCAAACGTGAGAATGTTATAGTTATTGACTAACTGTTTAAATTAAATAGAAAAATTATTGGCCGAGTTACAGAATTAAATTTCCTACAAAAAAAAAACATTACTAGCCAGAATATGGTAAAAAAACGGTATTGTCCATAAGACGCGCAGGAGAAGGAATTTCCATTTACGATAAGTATTTAAAAACATGAAATAAATATTGGAAATGTTGAAAAACACTTCGAGTAAATGAGCTGTCGTCACATTATATTATAATTATAAACAAGTACGAATTTTCATTAACAAGAAAACAGAAAAAGAATCTTTAATAAATGGTTATATCGCATAAGGCTGATATTACATTAACCAGAAATTCGCAATCAATATTTTTAAATTCTTCACCCAATGGTACAAGCACACAAATAATTGCATATATCAGCGCGAGCAAGGAGTGATGCTGTCTAAGCTGTATAGGGCACCCGCTTTGGCTTATATATAAAATAATAATATGGTATAAATGTCAAAGAAGTGTTTTGGCGTTTCGAGTCAAGCTACATTCACAACCTCAAAACTACCGAAAAAGCATTTTGTTAAATTTTAACAAAGTATACTAACCGAATTGAGATAAAACTTCGCGTGATTATAATAGGGACAAGCACAAATATTCATATCTTTTCAAGTTTAACATAAAAAGTTTATATGTAGTTTCGATCATCTCAGGTTCAAATCTAGGGCAGGTTTATTTTTGTTTCTCTTTCATTAATTCACTGATTTTATCTACATTTAATTTGAAAATTAAATCGATGGAAATTAAGAAGAAAAAACAAATCAGCACGAGCTTTGACCCCAGGATGATCGGGATGAACCGCCTGAGCCCTCAACTCTAAACACCAGGCTAGTAGTTGTTATGACAAGAGTTCCAAGTGATGGCCACTAGACCAGCACATCCTATTATGTTCTCAAGTTGAACTTGAATAAAATAATATTAGCAGATTAAAATTTCCACCCTCAATTTCTCGAAAATGGTGGGTTTATTTAACATTTAATATTTCAGGATTTTATACTACAATCACGTCAAGTTCTGTCCCAAATATATTATATTGAAAATTTAGAAAAATATAACTAATATTATAATTATAACAGCTAAATTTTACGAAAAAAATCAAGGCACTTTTAGCTATTAAAATATTTTCCATACAATTAAAATTTGCTTCTGTAACACATTAATTTCAGTGTAAGATATTTGATCAAACCAACAGTATAAAATGTTGAATGAACGGGAATATTTATTACATTATATTAAAATTTAAATTTCCGAAATACAGGGTCATCAAGAAAATAAGCGATACTATAAAATGTAAAACATTATAAATTTAATTAAATAAACAATTAGGCGCCTATCCTTCTGCATTTAATGTCACCTAAACCTTTCATGCTTTCTTTCAAACTTGTAATAATTTTTTTCTTTTTTTGAAGAAATTATCAACACTAACCAAAATACAACGGGCACGGCATCATTTTTTGCACAAAGTCAGCCTGATACTGAAAGAGCAGAAGAATATAATAGAATAATTTCAAGTCCTGCAAAAGGAAAGCTGGAGATTATATTCATTCAAGAAAACATCAAAATCATAAAATACAAACATTTTAGTAGAAGAAAAATCAAAATATTATTTACCCAATTCCTAAAATCTCCTAAACGACCGTCGGCTGTTTTAATTACGAGCTTCAATATTTTACAACTAATTAACTAAAATTTCGTTTGTACTGTGTAACAGCCAGCCAACAGACCTAATTCATCAATTTACTTTTCTAATTCTGTACAATTAGCTCCCCTAATTTGTTTAATTGGGCTGCCGATACTCCACACAAGATTTAGTTTTTAAGTTATTTTATCAACAAAGTAAAAAGTATTTATGAATTATTGCAACCAACAGAACTCCGAAATTTTTCGATTGATAAATAATTACGTATACAAGGATATCTGTATTTGGAAAACTACAGATTCGCAATCTTATAATAAAATTTTCAAACTAAATAATCCAACCCAAGAAGCAAGCATGCCTCGGAAAAATTAATTTTCCCGTATAAAATCAAAAAATATTCAATTTCTAAAATAGCAAAATTAATATTGTAATAAGCAACATTTCCTGCTAGGAAATTAAAAATGGTACCCGACACCCGAGTAGTCGCTCTAACGTCATCCGTTTTCGTAACGTTCATGACCTTTTTGGTGATAATTAAATATTGATTTACATATTATTTTAATTTAAAATATAAAACCACTTTATTAATTTTATATTTTAATGTAAAACCACACTTTTTCAATAACTCTCTCCAGACAAATTAGCAAAAAAGTTAATTTTTGCATTTGCTACATATTTTATCTAATTAACATAAAATATATACGTACCGAAGAGTTTTTTCTACCTAAATAATTAAAATATAAGCTTTTTTCTTTCATTTCAAATTTTCAAAATTAAATGTGTGAAACTTAGCAGATAAATGAATAAAATAGTTTATTTTTAAATAGTGTACTAAAATTAATTTTATAGCGTAACCAATGATCCCACGAAAAAAACGGTAATTACCTTCTTGATTGCAAAATATCGCGTTTTAATTTTATATAAAGATATTTACCCTATTGTTAGCAGGAAAGGAGTTATGCGCGAAAAAAAAGTATTTAACGTAACATCTTGACTTGCATTGAAAATTTTATGAAAAAAAAATGAAGATTCCAAAAAATCTAATATGACATAAGACTTTCATTATTTTTAAATTTTAAACAATTATATTTAATCAAGACGAAGATATAAATAGAAGTTTTTAGTTTCTACGAATTGCTAATTTACTTATTGCTGTATCAATATAAAATATGTATGTATAATTAAGCCTTTCAATATAGAAAACAATAAGATATTTATTAAATATAATTTTTTATATTATTTATTATTACGCTGGTTGCTAAGTTCTATATCGTATTTTTATTAAGGCTAATTATATTTAATACAAAAATACAAATAAATAAAAAAACGAAGTTGTGAGGAATTCAATAAAATATAAAGAAGCAGTCGATAAAATAATATAATAAAATTAAAGAAACGAAAGTATCCTACACCTAAATATTTAAACAAACGAGCTAAAGAAACGTATGCACAACACTTAATTAATTTAAATTAATTTATGCGAAGAAAAATTATTAAAATGAAGTTTTTATAGTTGCTCGAAAATATAATAATATAAAATTTACATAAGACGATCAAAATTTATTGCAATTATTTTAAACAAATTTTATAATACACATTCGAAACTCGACACCGAAATTAATAATTATTCTACTATGGATGAAAATGCAACAATTTTTATTGAAATCCAACTTTATATATTTTTATCCGCGTTTATAAGTCTGTATAAGCTAATTTCAAAAATAGCTGTAAGGCACGAAAGCGAGAGTTGTTCCAACAAATTATTTCGCTTGAAATTAACCGCCAAATATAAATTTAAAGTCAATTTAAGACTAAAAACCAAGAATAAGTGGATACAATACCTGCTTATCTTCAAAATTTTGAAACGAATGCAACCTCTAATAACACAGATAAGCAACTAACACATTATTTAATTTTTTATCTGTTGGAAAATAAGTAACGCTTGAATAACAACTCTACACGTGTAACAAATGAAGATGCAGTAACAAATTGACACTAGTGTACAATATACAAATAACTGCTTTGTTATAAAATTTCGCTTACAATATAGAATTTTACATCTCAAGTAAAAAATATATAAGAACTACATTTCATATTTCATTCAAAACCAATTTCATTCGAAACCTCTCAAAAAACTAATATTTCAATCATGCTGTAAAAAGTTTTAGGAAAATGAGAAAACTCTACTTCAACAATTTTACATGGTAGTAGTTACTGCTAAAGCCTAATAAATACAATTTACTACAAAATTTAAAACCGCCTGTGTAGTCGTGCAAAACAATTGATCTCAAAACAAATTCTAATTAAGATGGAGGTAGCTCCAAATGACCCAGACATAAAACGTCATGGTAGATAACTGTCACCTCATCGGGAAACCGGTTTTCGTAAATAAATAAAAATACAAATCGATTCCGATCTCGCAACTCCTACAAGAGTTACACTATCATGCACAGAATTTTTCTTTTTCTTTCAAATTCTTCCCACCCAAGTTTCAACACCCAACACTCTGTAGAATCCGTGGTAATGGATTCTCCTCGGCAGCGTGCTGGGAGGCACATAGAGTTGGCAGAAAACAATGCTTTTCAGATTCAACTTGTATTTATTTATGATAGGTAGCATCAATTCTGCTAGTGAAATACCGAAACAAAAGAGAATCGCAGTAGCACGAAAGGTAGTGTTACCTAAGGCCAGCAGGTGTTTAAAAAATACATCGGCTACTTGTAATAGATTTATAACTGAAGCAGAAGCTTTGACTAAGCAGGGCCAAATAAAAACAAATGGGAAAATTACAGTTTTCCATTTGGCATCAAAAAAAGCGCATTTAATGTGACATCATTCCATGGTATAATAGTTATTCACTATTATTTAATTCCATTTACCATATCTCTGTGAATAACACTAGACAGAATCCAGGGCCGGGCCCCTCTCTGTTGATTAACTTGATGAGAGCTCACCGAGATATTTCCATTTTAGGGTGTGTTAACGCGCCCGGAAATAAGGTCTCTCCATCAAGTGATCACACTATCCAGTCTATACCAGCTTCTATTTCAGTTATTATCTATTACAATCAAAGCAAGGAAGTTCTTCATTTGTAAAAAAAAACTGTAGTGTTTTTTTTTAAGAAAAATATTATAATTTGTACTAAAGCGACAACCTTGAAATGTAAACCAATGAAATTGCTTTGAAGGTAGACGCTATTACAATAACGAAATTTTTGCAATTGAAGTGCTATGCGTGTTGCCTAAACTGAACCGGGTAAAGTCATAAATAAGATAGATTTGAACAGAGTTAAATGTAATATCGAATAGACGTAGTTATTTGGTTATAACATTTCGCTTTTTTGTGGTGAATGTTCAATATTATTACAAGATTAAGTACTATTAAAATTATCTGAAGTTTCCCGATGTAAATTAGACTTTGCAAACGACGCGCCACCTACATATTCATATTTTAGATCGACTATAGGGTAAAAATTTGGAGCTATCGCCGAAAATCATCTAAAAAAATTGAAATCGATAATAAGAGTTAGACAAGCAGAAGTGATGCCACCACAAATATATTATTTAAAGAAAAAGTTTGCAATTGCAGATTAATGAATCAGAATCGAATCCTCTTTTGAAATGTTTTCCGGGCCCAATACTGATACCACTGGAAATATTTTGCTAATCAGCAGCAATCGATCTCGATCCCATTTGACCGTTTCTGCGAAGAGTTTCAAAGTTTATGTTTTTTAAAAAATGTTGTGACTTTTTTTAAATTAAACGAAGTGAAGGAAAGGAATATAACGTTTCTTATTTGAAGAAGTCTTTCGTGATGATTGAGACAACGAAGTGCAATTATTACAGAAAAAAGATCTTCAATTTCTCAAAAAAATGTAGAATAAAATGCATTGCGTTTATTGAGAGCTTTAATGAAAGAAAAATGGTTGATCCTTTGATCTTTCAGTCATCCTGATTTGATGGAGTCTCTTGAAATATCCTAAAGCTGCATCCCCAGTAAGACAACTTGGTAAACGGCACGGATATTCATTGCAGCTTTACAAAAATGTTGCTCTTATTACCATACAGATCTATTACAGGAGTGAAATTCCCTTTATACTTCGTAAATCGACCACGGTTTACTATATTTGCACGAGAATATAAACATTCGTGTAAATAACTGCCATGTGATATCTACTATGAACTTTGCCTTTTCAAAGATCTTCGAATATGCGATGATCAGCAGATTGTCACATTATCTTCGGGGATAAAATATCATTTATAAAGACCAACATGGCTTTCGTGAGGGTCACTCAACTTTCACTGCCTTGCTCTGGACGAAGGAAAATCATTTTCCTTTTCTCAGTTTCTAATACGAAATTGGCGTCCACACTCAATGTGTTTGCCCATCCACGTTGGCGATCCAAAAATCATGGAGACATCAAAACACCCCCTGCTGAGGAGGGGTAATATGCAATTCGAGATGAAGCTTTTGTGTAAAAAAGTCGAATAAAGCGAGAAAAGATGTTATCTAAAAATATTCATCGCAAAAATAATCCAACACATCTCCATGGTGCATATTAACATTGACTATGAAATTTTAATTGTTAATAAATCTTTGAACGACATAAAATCTAGAGTAACTTTTACAACTTGTTTGATTTACGAGATAATTTGGCCCAACATCTCATGGCTCTATTAGAAACAGATTTAGACAAAGATATAAAACGGGTTTATTACTAATTTATCGGACTTATTTTAAAAGTTAAGGTATGGCAGATACATATTATACTTGGGTGAAATATTTTAATTTAACAAATAAGATTATTGTTATCTACAAAATGCGTGTTTTACCTACGGTAGTTTTATTGACACTTTTACTGTTGATAAAAGCTACCACGATAGGCCAACAAAGTCTACAGAGTGTCCCAAATACACTAAGCTAGAGTCCGTCACATTGAAACTTATTTATGAATTGCATTTTAATATTCGGTTAAAAATCACGTGGAACAGATATAATAATTTGACCTTTTAAAAAACAAGTAAAAATAAACGTGACTATGGCAACAAACCTGCGATTGACTAAGGTAATCGATGAGAAAATAAAACGACAAAAATAGAAAATAATTCTTTCTAAATAAAGAGGTACTCCCGGCAAAATAATCCCGAAATATTTACAATACAGGCTGAAGGGAACAAAAACCGAGACAGAAATGACGAGCTTACATTTTGATGATTCGGTGATCATCCTGACCGTCTCCAAGTAGTTAAAAAACAAAAAACGCTAATTATTTGTTTTTTGGGGGAAATTTCAAGAGTTTTCAGATTGGATAAAGAAAAACAAGACCGAGGAAATTGCGTGAAACTCTTGGTAATGATTCATTGGGGTGAGGAATAAAAATAATTGAGTAATCGATGGTTATGTGGTTTAGGTAGTGAAAATCGATAATAAGCGTATCAATATTTTAGATTAGATTTTAGTTAAAAATAATTGAAATGCTTCCAGTGATTACCGAATAAAGTTTGGCAGAATAAAGCACATCGGATCAAGTAATTTCCAGTAATTAAGAAAAGCTAGGTTTTACTTTGAAAATTAATTAAAAAAGTTATGTAAAATTTGAACGTAGAACGAAGTTCGTTTGAAATAAAATCATCAAAGAATAAATAATTACAAAAAATGAAAAAATAACAAAATATTTTTGTTAATTTTCACAAATTTCCAGCTATAGAGAAAATTCGATTTCCATTTTTTAATCGAGTGTCGTTAATAAAACTCAACGCTTTGAAAGTAAATTTAATGGAAAATAACAAAACTTTTCAAATTAAAAATTATTAATAACAACAAAGTTAAATTTAAAAAGTTAAAAACTTCATTTAATAAAGCACCTCAGGAAAAATGGCTAGCAAAGTGGAAGTAAATTAAAAAATTTGATCTAGCGCCTTTAAGAATATTAATGAGTTTTTATGTTATTATTTATTTGCATTACAATCAATTGTATAATTAATTGATTATTACGTCTAATGAAAAAAGAGAGGACAATTTAAGGTTTCTTGGCAACATCAAGTCGGAAGAATAGATATAAATAGGAAAAAAAAAAAAAAAAAGAATGGGATAAGGTAGTATCAAATTGATATTCAAGGGAACTTTCAATAAAAATACTTGCGCAACTCTACATAATAAAAATCAATACAATATACATAGTCGATGCTTTTGCGTAGTGTCCATAATATAAATTACCGCGATTATCAACCTACCAAATTACACTTCTATTTTGTAATAGAACATAATATTATTGTTGCACTTTGAATGAAAACCTTTGCGTTTATATACATTTTATTTGCGTCAAATCAGAAAAACATAAACATTTTGCTAATCTAAGTGAATCCAATATAATAATAATATAAATAGGTGTAATACTAAACACCATGTCCTGCATTAACATTTTTCTAATAATGCAATTTTTCTTTGGCATTTCCGTGCGAGTGCAAAAAAGTACTTATTAACAGCGCTATTGGAAAATCTTGAAGAAGCAAAATTTCATAAAAAGGCGCAAAAAGATGTCAGGAAGTGCTTATTTTACGTTACCTTGGAAAAAATATTGCTAACCATAGATAATGCATTTTTTCCATACCTAGGTATGTCTATAAACAAAATGCAAAAAATCGCAAATGGCTTGACAAATCTAATCTATGCAGTTATTACAAATTCTGATTCCAAGTGTGTTCCAAATTACCATGCACATCACGTATGCAACAGCTTTTATTGCAAAACAGAAAAAACGTGGTCATATGTCAGTACAAACTGAACGTTATATTAATCTCAAACTTGAAAAGAGAAGATTACTCGGTTTTACCTTGGATTCGGCTACAAAAAATCTCGCCCATCAATTAAGATCATAAATTTTCCATTCTAAATGATAATTGCTGCTCTATTGTAAAAATCCACACACGGCCACATAATATAACATACATAATTAGAACTCGTTTAATAAAAATTTTAAATTTCCTCCTCAACCTATTGAAATTCCACTATTTTATGTATTCTCTTCAGTGATCTCAAACTGGAGGGGCCAGGTGTGGTCTCGCCGTATTAATTTCAGTTTAAATATAACAATGAAGGTCACTTGATCATCGAATTAAAATTTTAACAGTTACAAACTCTTAACAAAGTTCCGGGGGGGAGGGAGTGTCAAAATTGTTAATATAAAAACCATCAAATGCATATTACCTATTCGACATGTTCATGTATTTCTTAAAGAGCAAAGTGCAGCAGCTCCCATTTATTGGAGGAATCGACCTTGGCCGCAAACTTATGATTCAGGTAGTTCCAGTTCCAAATATTGCTTTGCTGAAGTTTGCAAAAAGTAAACTTTCGATTGCTTCATTAAAGTGCAACTTCCATCATACAATAGTCTTCCCAATGATAAATTTACCTCCATCCTTTTACATCCAACTGCTATCTATTCCTCAATTCCTTCTTACAAATACAACGCACTAATTAACACCTGAAACAATCCCATCCTGGATATAACAGATTGCATCTTGCCTGCGCCTCCTCAGTATATTTACAAAATCGAATCCACAACATGATATTCTATTATTTTCTGAAAAACCACAATTGGTGGAGTATTGGTCCCAAGTTTTTACAACGATGTCAATCGCAAGATAATTTAACGCAATGTGCTATTGTTAACTCTATGGTCCAACTCTTAAATTACACACCACACCCAAGAAAATTCTATTTTTGTACTTGGACTTATTGTCAATTCTTTGACCAAGTGTCGCTGACCACCGAAGGCCCGAGCTATGTAATTCCGCGAAGTCTGAGAGAGAAACCCAAAATTTCCGCTCTAACCGAACAAGTGATCGCATCAAACAACCCTTATAGTAATGGTAAACTAGTTATATTTTTAATTTTCAATCCGTAACCTTGATAATAGAATTAAATCAATATCGAGTAAATCTTGGAATGCTCCGAGTAACATACGTACAAATTTAAAATAGAAATACCTCCGAGATTATTTGGGGAATCTTTTGAACATGATAATTTCTGATTACTTCCTCAAGTTTGAAACCCACAAACTGTTCAATTCGTAAAAATATTGCAATTTCGATTTATTTATTTTAGCTGTTAAAATTATGTCATCTAAAATCCAATTTTGAGGTCCAATCCTTGATATCAAAATCTAATTTAACACGAGTCCCCTGTTTTGAAATATGAAATTCTAATTGAGATAAATAAATAATTTATGCATTAGTAATAACATTATACGATAGAAGAAAAATAGATTTGAGAAAAACTCGATATTCTACAATCGCAAATTTCTTCGATATCAATTATCATACAGTATGAATGTACACTCAAGATGTTATTGTCCTATTGTAATGTAAATAAAATCACTAAACAGGTAACGGGAGGTTATTTCCAAGTGTTGAGACTATTCGGATAACAATATCCGGTCAACAATAAATAAATCAAAATTTTGCAAGAAATAAAATCGAAAAGCGATGATTTTTCATTCCTTGGGAAAGCGGGATTCTAACACCTACAAGAAGTAAATAATCGAAACCGTTTGGTCACCTCTACAGGCTATTACGCTCAAAATTATCCCAACTTAGCTGCAAAATCTTATTTTTGGCGATAGGTTCAGATGATCTCATTTGAATATTTAAATAAAATGTGTATCATATTTTCTATGGCGGAAACGTAATCAAATTTGTATTTATGCGACATAATTTATAAAAATTCAAGTTAGCATTTAAATGTAAATTGGCATATTGCAATATTTTTAAATAAAATAAATAAATAAATTTAATAGAGCATTTAAATTGTAACGGTTTAAAACTTATGCCTAAGAAAAATTAATTTAATAAACAAATTTGCCATTAAAATTATTTATTTTATTTTATACTGCTACCAATCAAGAATATTTTCCTCCGAACGTATGTGTATTATTTTAGTAACTTCCTGTTAGTATAAATTTATTAAAAAGTTATGTCAACTGTTAAAATCAATACAAATTTTAACGAAAGAAAATTGTATATTTTAATTAAGTTGTTATTAACTAATCCATCACAGTTACATCCTTCACTTAACGAAGTGAAGAGTGAAATTAAAAATTTAAATTGTTTATTTTTAATTGATTTCTAATTATTATGAAAATACAGAAGATAAATTAATATTTTATTTTTGAAAAGGTTAACACATAATTGAATCGTTCAACCGCGTTTATAAAAATCTTTTAAGCTTTCAAGTTGCTGCTTTAACTCGCACGGCTGTCCCGTTTTAAATAAATTTTGCAAACGATCCATTCGTGCGCGTCGTCGTTTTTGTAGTCAATTGCCGCACCGGTTAATTTTTGTATCAAACTTTAGGTTTTAAGATTATATAATTACAAGGTAGTACCAATTCAAGGTTCCCGCATAAGTTTACAATGAAATAAAAAAAATAACTCGAGCTCAACAAAAAAAAGATGAATTTTTGAATAAAATGAAAAATTGATTAAAATAAAATAAAACTGTCATATTTTTACATAATATAAATATTCCCTTGGCAATCTAATGCCAATGCAAAATTGAAGAGCAAAGTTTAATTTTTGCAAATTCTGTATAAACAGAGATATAATAGACAATTTAAATTGCTTTTATGAAAATACTTCATAATTTATAAAGTTACCCTACTTTTACAACAAAAGGTAAATTATCTCGAATATAAAAGAAGTATTTTATAATATCGTTTAATAACAATAAGATGTAATTGCAAAGAAAATTTTAAAATATAATTTTCTTAATAAATTCTCTATTGTGCAATATAATAAAATACAATTTATGAATTTATAAGAAATTCGCAAAGTTCTGAAAATTATATAAACGACCTGATTTACTTAAATTAACTTGGGATTAGTCTAAAAAATTGCTTGATTCCTCAAAACATGCATTTTCTATAATATATTATTAACATACTCGGTTATACAACATCATAATGGAAATTCTTCCGACTGAGCTATTCTGGTTTTATAGAACGTCCCCTCCGCTATGTTTACAAAAGATTTTTTTCATAATATATTAAATAATCTATTATGTTGGAGTTTTAGATCAGAAGACAGTGGGTACAATATAATTCGGTGGAAGAACCGTTTATGTTTTAACCAAAATTATTACTAAATATGCAACCTTATGAATTTTACAGTATGGAGGCAATCACAGTTGACTGCGTCTTTATTTACAAAAAACTTGGGAAAATAGAAATAAAGTTACTAAAGCGAAATTGGAAAACGAAATAATTCCTACGTATCCAAGTCATGTTTCTAATTAACAAAGTTCCAATGAGATTTCAAATCGACGTTGGCCGGTATGGTAGCTACAATCGGAGGATAAAAAAACAGAAGAAAAAATTTTGAGAAAAATCGGTTTGAAGAGAAATTGCCGGCGGGCGGAAAAGTATGCTATTTTGGGTAGTTGCCAGTAACGATTGGTAATTTACAAATAATTACTTTTCGAAAAGGATTCAAAATGCGTTATATTGATTTTCTTTGGTTTCAATTACATGGCAACGTTAAAACGGATGTAATTTTCAATCATATGCGGTATTAGTAGAGATAACGATATAATAGCCAATATGAGCAAGTTCAACAAACAATTTAGCGAATACTTGAATCGAGAGCCAAAATATTGAAGAAAATATGTATGGCTAGGTATGTATATCACAAGTAGACTAGTTGGAAACATCCCTATCTGACGCTAAAAATAATTTAAAATGATTAAATATTTACTCAAAGATAAGGATATTAACAAAGGCGGAATCTAGACATATCTTACATACCTAGATTGTCTAGTTATTTCATACTAAACGACAAATACAAGCTGTCTGTAAGTTACTTTTTAAAAATAACGTCAAAAATCCAGAAATAGAACTTGAAAAATATTCAGTAATTAGTAAATATCGCATACCTCAAAAAGTTGAAAATTGGTTCGACTTAATATTAATTAAAATTTTCCTTTCAAGATGTTTAAAGACTTTAAATTAAAAATAACTCGGAATTGTTGTTAAAGCAGCTTCAGGTAAACGTTTTCTGAAGTTTCAAAATAAATTTTTGAAACATTCTTTCAGGATGCAAGAACAAAAGAAGCAGACGGAGCAGGTTGGATCTGAAATTGTAGGATCTCGATAATAAAATCGGGGTTTTTGAAACATTCGCTCTTAAGATTCCTTTACTTTCCAAACCAATAAGATATATTTGAAATGGTTTTTTAACCAAACAAAAACGCTGTAATGAATATGCTCAACTTGGCAATTTTTTACGCATGATGCTCGGAGCTTGATTTTTAGTTTTGAATAACCCAAAAACGGGTCGTTTTTGGACCCACATTCATTTTAACTTTTTTGTTCAAATTTTCAAGTACTGTACGTAGTTTGGGCTCCAATTTGGAAATAGACGGTTGGATATTACAGAAAGAGGTTTAGGATGTGTAAAACGGCTCTATTGAACTGGTTAACCGCAAATGTAAAGCTAATATGGAAGTGTGTCGCGACATGAACCTTATATATATCAAGTTGTTAGCACACGAAGCCCGCTCAGCCTCGTTACTACGCTAGAGAATCCCAATGTTGTATAATCGAATATAATGAAGACATTTCTGAAATGTCCAAAAATAGGACACAAAAACATGAATGTAAAAAAAGTAAGTCGTACTTTGATGTATGAAAAAAAAGATAATAATCTTTAGAATGCTTGGAAGATTAAGTATTTTATATTTTCATTCAAATTTTGTAAGAAGCGTTCACAAACTAAATAAATCTTTGCTGTAAAATTTTCTTTGCAAAACATGTAGGAAGATGGATTTTCGATTTGTAAAAAAAGTGTAGGAAAAATTTTAATTGGATCGTTTCTGGAGATTAATTTGAATTTTGACTTACTTTGACCCCGACAATTAGTGTCAAAATTTAGAAGACTTACTGAATAAGAAAGTGGTATTTGGTATTCTGGTATGGTAGAAGACATTAAAAAAAAACTTAAAAGACAATTTCAGAAATGTAAAACCAGGTCACGGACTATTATATTTTAAGATATGAAATTTTTAGTCATGTTGATTTAGGATTATCGTGCACTCAATTAAAAAAAAAAAGTTTTTGGAAAAGTCAAAATGATGGCACACTCGGTCACGTAATTATCAAGCAATTGCGGTTTAATTGTGGTTTTGATTTAAAAGTTTGAGCAAAGATAGATAATATATCGCCGGTAATTATAACATTGCGGTTTTATATCGCGACTAATAAATATTGGTTAGCTATCGGTTAAGTGTTAAATTCTAGTCAAAATTTATTGACGATTAAGTAATAAATTCAAATTTGAAGTTTCCAAATGGGTAGTCTTGCAAATAAAAAACCGAAATGCAGCTCTTTTAGTTAAAACACAAGTGAAATTTGAGACTTTTTGTCCAAGTACTAATCGCGTTGAGCCAATTTTAATTTTAATTTTATTACGTTGGAGAATGCCAAGAAATTTGAAATTATCATAATGTGTGTTACATTTGGGAGAATATAAAATGAGACTCTTACCTTGTCTTCGTGCACTGTGTTGGAGGATACGGCCGAAGTTTCGTTCTTCTGGCAGGCGTAATTTGTTGCAAAACGAACGCAGATTTTGTGGAAACAAGCGTGGCAATCTGGGGAACAAAGTGAACCACACATACAACAACAGGACATTTGACAGGAGCAAAGAAGCGCGTGGAACGACAAAGTGCGGGCGCAGTAAGTAGAGGCGTCGGCGTCAGCGGCCGGTGCCAACGAGCTGGAGGTCTCGCGAACCACAAATCTGTCGAGGTTCACGTCCTGAGATTGTTGTGGTTTGTTTAAATTATACCCCGTAAGACTAAAAGATCGCGGTCTTGGCTCCGGGCCGGGACTAATACCCCGCATCATGTAATTTTCAGCGTCAATGTTGACTACTGCTATGGGAGCAGACAGTTTGGCATCGGCAACACGGAATCGACAGTACAAACCATCCATTCCCGTTTGCTCCGTCGAAGATTGTTCTTGGCTTTCGTGAAGCTCTTGGAAACTCATTATGTCATTATTTTAAAAAATTACACACTATGCCGGTTGCATTACAGATGTTAGCTCGTGACTGCGTCGCACCTCGTACGCTGTGTAGAATCAACTACTGATTGCCGATTTCTTACCCGGAGCAAAGCCAATTCTGCGCCTCCTGCCCCGCGCAATTAAAGTTCCTCCCCACCAACGAACGAGTTCGAAACAGCCGGCCGCACCGCACCAACCCGAAACCGATGAGCAAACCAGCTGTAAGAGAGTAAATCTCGAATTTTACATTACAAAAATATATAGGTATCCATACTTTTGTAATTCCGATCGAAATTAATCTTTGCTAAAATTTAAACACGGTAAACAAAATTACACAACGTCCATAATAGCCGAGTTAGGTTGTTCTAATCGAAACAAGTGACCGAATTGTACGAGTAAAACGACCTTGATATGTACGTAACCCATGGACACTGGCGCGTGCACTGGTCTGTCGTTCGCGCGAAATTCAACTTGAAATAAAATACACTCACCAATGCATTGCACACCTACTCTTCCTGTACCCCAAACATAATCCCGACCTGAAAAATTTAAACCGAAATCAAACTTTAAAAAAATCCACAAGTATTCACAAGTACTCACAATGATTGCAGAAAATTGGTGTAAGAAAATACACGTCAATTAAGCGATGAATGTTCCTAAATTTTGTTTCCGAACCTGAAAATTAACAAATTATAGAACATACATTTTTCAAGTCACCAAAATATCAGCTCACCTATCATCACATGAGAAGCCTCAACTCCCAAAGCCGAGGGATGATGAATAGTATTATTCACCTCAGAACCTAATAGTTTAACCGATTCCACTACAAAAACAAACATTTCAATAACAGAAAACCAACACCAGAAAACAATTAAAAACAAACACAACCCTTTTCCTTTGCAAGCCATTACATCTACAATTTTTTTTTTTTCAAAATCAATAATCTCATAAACCCTTATAATAATTACATATTTAGTCACATACGTGGGGGAAAAGTTACATCACATTAAATCCAAGTTTTTCGTTCGTTTCTTATCAGCACCTAACGAAATTGAAATTTTTACATCGGTGGTTATTATATCGTAAAAACGAGTAAATCGACATTAAAACGTTAAAAAAACTTACAATTAATATTATAAAACAAAACCACAACGCCAATAAAGTTTTATGCGTATATAATGAAGTAATAACTATAAAACGCCAAGCTTCTGTCCAAAGCTACTTCAAGCTGCAACAAATTAAAAGGAAGTTGTTAGCTTCAAGCTCGAAAATTAAACGCAAAACAAAACAAATTTATTGCTAAACCGGAGACAAAATTTCTTCCAATTTTTAGACCACCAAAAATCCTATCAAAATCTTTTTTAAAGGTGGGCAAAGAGAAACTGTTGGTTTTTGGGAATAAATATCTCCTCAAATATCGTTTTAGAAAAAACATATTGGACAAGTTTAGACATGTTACTGAAAAATAATCTGTACTAGAAAAGTTGACCACTAAGCAATTTCGGTGTACATTGTACAAGTACAAGCAATTGTGATGGTGGCTTTGTTGTTCCGCATCAAAAAACACTATAATAAATACCAGTAATTGAAACCAAAAAGTATCAACAAACCGCGGCAAATGTTTGTTATTCTGGCACGAGCGCAAGGAACGAATGTTGCACCTGATATCGCCGAACATTTGCCAGGTGACAATTCGCAATTTGCGATACTTAAGTGTCAAGTAAAGGTTGATAAAATAACCAAAACGATTGGAAGTAAAAATTTGAGAACAAATAAGAATATCGTAATCAATATTCTTTGCCTAAAAATGCATTTTTAATAAAAAGCATTGGGTTCTAGGATTTCCAAAAATTAACTTCCCTTTATGAACGAACGTTTGAAGATATAATTATTGTTAATAACAGTTATTGTGCCAAAAATGTAGAATTATAACAATATTTTGGGTGATATTGGCAATTTTAGAGATTTTCTCGGTTTTGTAAATATTTTTATTTCGAAACATCAAGGTATCATATTTCGATTTTATTTGGAGATTATACGACCAAAAATCTGCAATTACGATAACCGAGCTGGCGCATTTTCATTATGACGATTGGCCTCTATTTTCAATCAAATATAATCAATTCTTTGAAGTCTTGACATCTATTAGGCTTCTCGCTCTGTAGTCTGCTGATGTATGCCCTAAACCACATTGGTTGGCTTTTCATATGATGCACTCGATATATTCAACACCGAAGCTGTCGGCCAAAAAAGTAGAAAAACAGATTTCAAAGTAATTCTCCATCACCCATCAGGGTTTAATTGAAAAAGTTCGCGGTTTAGTTTGGCATACATTTTACAGGTAGCTTCTGGACCTATGATCTGCTATTGCACCTTTATTTAGTGGCCCACAGGCCCCTACCGAAATCAGAGTTAACTTAACTCCAGAAATTGCCAATTTCTTTATCGGTAGTTTTTAAAACGTAACATCTTAAGATACAACCAGTAGTTAAGTGTCAATGCTGTAAGTTTCCTACGTAAATCTCGTTAATCTATTCGTGACCGGCATTGGTAATTAAAGATTTTAAAATAAATCAAGCATCAACTTTTTGTGTTGAGATCACTTGAATCATAGGCCCACGAAGACCGTGAATAGGAATTTTTTAATATAAGGTCGTGATCGGTTTTAAACGATCCACCCCCCGCAAAATAAATTCTACAACATTTACACAAACCTCTCTGCAATCGTGAGGTTGTTTAATTTTTTGAATTTTCAAGTTGCCCATGTTCCCTTGTAAGTGATGAAAATATATTTACCACCATTTATAAGTCTCCGGAAATTGTTCATTACTTCAACTAGAGCTTCCTAATGGATACGAACAACGATTTTGTTTTATTAATTTTTTAACCATAAGTAAAAAAATTACTCCAATAAATAAATCAACTCAATTCGACACAGTTCATTCGTTTTATCTTTTAGGAGGAAGACGTTCGGATAAAAATAAGATGCGCGTTTCCAACAAAATAGAAGATCTCATACGACAAATGTCGTTCTTGATTTCACGAATGAGGACTTTCATGAGAGTAATTTCTAATCGATAATGTCACCAATTTAATCAACTTGAATGAGCCTGATCAACCTATTCACCAAATTTGAATAATTGTAAACACGTAGTAATCTATGCACTCCCACTTTTTAAAGGACTCATGCATAATCATAAACCCCCACATTATTATTTTGCAAATTTTCTAATCGAAAAATTATTTTCCCGCATATTAACCATGAACAAAACAGTCTTCAAAGCAAAGGAAAACAGATTTAATTTTTGAAAAATAAAAGTGTTCAATTTTACAAATAACGTAAAAAGTTACGATTAACGAAGTCGTTTAGCACAAAATCAGTAATTACGGAGCAAATTATTTTATGATTTGTACAAACTTTACTGCCAGGGTA
Source organism: Cantharis rustica (assembly GCA_911387805.1). Lineage (NCBI taxonomy): Eukaryota > Metazoa > Arthropoda > Insecta > Coleoptera > Cantharidae > Cantharis > Cantharis rustica. The sequence goes on from OU426883.1 coordinate 17,677,434, forward strand.
TTTTCTTTTCTATTCCAGAAGCGTAGAATTTAAACGCGTTATCCCTATTTTGGCATCTTTTCAGCTTCCATCAAATACAACAATGTATTTTCTTCCCATAGTGACCCACAGTTTTATGAACACCAAATCACGAAAGGTATCGGGTCATTAGTTTAACAACTTCGAGAAAATTTTACGGTATATAAAAGTCGAAACCGAAACTAAAAGGTTCTCGCTCTACACCTAAGTTACATGCCATTTTAAAATTCTATATATTTTTTACCTTTAATTTTCATGTTCGTTAATAAATTTTTTTATACTTTCAAATTTCTCATTTTTTCAAAATTTCTACTTCCAAAAATACAACAGATTCACGAATTCAGACTAATACTAATTTAAAAGTGTTGGTATAAACAGTTTTTTCGTGAATATCTCCCTGACGGTTTAAACTGCACAAAAGTTGGTGGTTAGACTAAACAAATGAGAAGAATTTCAAGTTGTTTACAAAAAATCTTTTATTTGTTTTTCCATAACTAAAATCGCGACGAACTCTGGTATACAACAAATCCCATTCCAAGATCCACATCTTAATTTTCCGTTTTGACGAATTGAGTAGTACTACTTCAGCAGTAGCCGAAAAAAAGGTTCACGAAAGATGCCACCGGGAAAATGGATATAATCAATTATGCAAAAAACTTAAAGCCCTTTTATTTTTACAAAACAACTTAAAACGTTTACAAGATATTCGTAAAAAACTGCTTAAATTGCTATATTCCAAGGCGTCAGTGACGCCAATCCATCCAATTTAATTTTAGTAATTAAAGTTTATTGATTTTAAGCGGACGAATCAATCTAAGCAACCACGAGACGTGCAAATTTAAATTTCCAAAAAACTAAAATAATACTGATTATTGTCGAAATATAAAAGCGCCATAGGCGATTTTTTACTTTTCTATTATAACTAGGTAAATTTTACACAAAACAATGGTTTTTAAATTGGTGTACCTGATCAACGATTGACCACTTGGATGTAAAAATAAAATTTCAAAAGCCGGTAAAGTGTTAAAACTTAGGCATTTTCATTGATGACAATAAAAATTGTAAACTTGTAAAATTATTATTTTAATCTCACTCATTTTAATCAACTGTAAATAATAACGATGGACTAATTACACCACCAATTAACGTTAAAATGTTTGTTGAAAAAACATCAGCCGATGCTAAAAATAAATTAACGACTTGAGCCGCACTTGGTAAAAAAAACTGCATAATTTTTAATTGTTTACATTGATGAGTCTGAGAGATACAAAATAGTACCAAGGATGTCTGGCTATTTCTTTCAAGCATGATTTTTATCAATAAACTGAATTTTAAATAATTCTTCGTTGGAAAACTTAGGTTCAAAGTTTCTGCAATAATTTTTTCGATGAACGAGATTGCAGTGCAACTACGTCGGATAGAAGAAATTTAATTTTTGCGAGTTTTAAGATTTGAGAAATTTCATCTATAAATGAAGTAAGTAGGTATCCTTACAAACAATCGATTTTACCACTGCAAAATAAGGTGATCTGTTCATAATGGAGGGTCTCTTTCAGCTATCAGTTTACTGTGCATCCCCCTAATGATAGCAGTAACGATGTCCGAAATAGCAATTTTTATGAAACGAACCATTAGAAGGAAAGACAGTTTCATGACAAATGCAAATTGGAAAAAAATCAGGAATGTAAAATAGTTCTAGAGAATAATTTAAATTTTGACAAAATCAGCAGTTGGTCCGTTCGACCGACTACAAATTCCCTATCCACCTTAAACAGTACCTAATTTTAAATTAATTTTCAAAGCCCTATGATTATTTTCTATCATACAATGCCAACCAATCAAATTATATAAAAAATGCAAAATTGAAAGACCCTAAAAAATGTTAATTGGCTTCCATTATGAATATTGAATACTCAATCAAAAATGGAAATAATTTCAATGTTCAAGTTTATATTGAAAAATTAAAAAAATAATTGTGTGTTTGAAAACTCTTCAGAATTAATAAGGTAAATACAGAAAATGTTCATATCGAACAGCTGCTCATGTCTATCTTAGAGTACGAAAAAAGAGTGAAAGCAGAAAAATTCTTATTGTTCCGAATCATGTAGCAATAAGTAATAGAAGTAACATCTTGTGAAGAGAATATATTTGCGGTAACATAAAAATCAATAGCAAACGTAAATCAATACCATTGCAACAAGCAGGGAGTGTAACGAACAGATGAAACGTCTGAACGCCAAGTTGGGCAGCCTAAAAGTTTAATTTGAAGCTCCATACTGTGTCCAGAAAATCGTGTTAAGCCTTTAAACTTGTAAATAAAAAAGGTTGATTGCACCACACAAACAAATATTTATCATTCATTGGGAAACTAAATTAGAAAAAAATACCAGAAGTTAAAAGAATGAGAAGATTGAATCCTGAACCGTAAATAAAATTTATTGCCTTATATCCCGAAAATTCGGAAAACCAAGAGGAAGATCCACCAGGATATAACTGACAATTGCAAATAAACAACAGTTTCTGAACAGGAAATTAAAATCGACAGGAGAAAAGGATGTAAACAATGAAGTAAATAGGTAATGTTATCGGTTTTTGATAACGCGATATTTACAGTTGCATCATTCACAAAATTATAGATAATTTCAGTTAAAATAAAAAAGTTTTGATGCTTTTTCATAATGGCTTCTACATTTGGGCGCCCAGTGCGATAACACACCAGACGCCCCTACAGCCGACACTGACAATAACAACTAAATTTCAGCGGTATCGATCTATTTTTCGTTATAACTTACTTTATCAAAAATATGAAACTTGCGAAAGTTGCAATTAGATGGCATTAAAAGCAATTTGAGAACTAACAAATTGGAAATTTTAATTGCTTATCGGAAAATTTAATGCAGCCAACATAAAACACGATGCTATTGTGTTACATGATCAGTAACATAAAACAGGGGTCACCAAAGATCGTAAAACGATTCTACTCGACACATAATGTATGTAACCTTTATGCAACCTTTATTCAATTTTGATTGACAAAGAAGTAGGCATAAATTATCGCGTGGTTAAGTGAAAATGATTTATGAATCGCAACACATTCAGACTAACCGTTACACCGATCGAACTTACCCCCCCCCCCTCAAGTAATAAAAATGTTAGGTTTCTACTTTAAGTTTCCCAATCAGAATACGAATTCATTTTTGATCCTACGATAGCTATCTGGCCAACTGCAATGCTCAACTGTCGATGAGATAAAAACTACCAATGGAATTCATGAAGAGGTACTACGGATTTGTTTAAAATAAAACATGTTACCTTTGCTTATCACACATGGTACGGCAGACATCTGAAGTGCATTCATATAACACTAAAATAAGAACTTTTATCTTTACGGCATTTTGAAAGAGCACAATGAAATCCATATTTTACCAAAGCACCAAGGGTTAAAAATTTGGGGTAGTTCTTTACCTGCCGAATGAGTAATTCACATACACATTACAAATAATTTCAGAATAAAACTAAGAGGATAGAAGATGTAAAGAGGGTGTCACTGCTCCAAAACCTTTTCGTTCCAGATTTGTTAAGAATGCTTTAAAATTTTCAGTCAAACAAGCGTGAAGATTGAAAGCAATAAAAATCAAAATTTAAAACCAGACAATAAACGTTAAATTTTGAAAAAAATTGCCATTAATGGGGTACTCGCACGAAAAATTGTGAAAATGCGATCTACTTTCTATGTTTTTAACACAATTCCTTGAGTAATTAACAAACATGGTATAGTGACGTCACAGTTTTCGATGTAAAAAAAGTCAAAATTGTATGCAAACAAATAACTTTTGTCATTATCAGTGTTAAATACATAAATTGATAAAAGATGCTCAAATTAAATATTAGTTTAAATGCCAAAAGTTATTTGTGTGTTGTGCAAAAAGGCATTAATAGACTAAAAATATAATTTTCGCAAAATTCGAACACAAATTCGTATTTGCGAATAATTATTGACGAAAACCATTCGTCCTGATTTCAAATCAAAATTCCAAAACCGGGGGGAGGCTGACTTTCGAATTTCCCAAGATTGTTTTAAAACAAAATTATCAAATGCTACAAAGAACATCATCGAAAGAAATTATTTTGCATCTAAATTTTTTAATATAGAAGGGGGGGGGGAATATAGAAGTGTTATATGTGTATATAAAATTATATTCACATGTTATAATATAATTTCTAAATTTAGCTTATTTCATAGCAAGTATTATCCTGTACAAAAAAATTATAATATAAGTGACATTGAGGAAAGTAACCTTACTCTTCTGGCCTGTTCACCTTTAACCGCTTCCTGTAACGGGAAATTACTTTAAGGCAGTGGTTCTAAATCAAAAATCCGCAATCCCTTACATGCGAAGCATATTTGGATTAAAATCTACAGTTATATTTTGTCAATATTTGCACAAATTAGCATTTTTATATTTTTGAAAAATCATCTCCGGCGCGTAATAATTCGCCAGAATTTAGTTTTTAATTAAAAAAATTCTTTTAAACGTAAAAGAGAGGCAAAAACAAAATTTATAAAGTACCATAGAAGAAGATAGAATTAAAAATTTGATAAGAAAACAAAAATTATTTATAGTAACATGAAACTATGATAAATAAACAGAATTAAATAAAAATAAAACCTGTGAAGACACACGCGTTTAGCGAAAGCAGGATAGAACAATGATTAAAAGGACAATAGGTTTTGTAAAGATTAATAAAGCAAAATACAGAACAAGAATAAATTATAAAATTGAGATGGAATTGGCTAAGGTGATATTATAGAGCACATTAAGTCAATGAGATTGGAATCGATGGAGCACTAGGTGGAAAACAGAGAAACATAGAGGATGACAAACTCGCGAGAATAAGACCCACCCTAGAAAATGGGCTATAAAACATTAAATGATGTTGAGATATTCTGAAGAGAATGGAAAGCCAAAGAAGAAACATGTGCCAAATATATGTAAAATATAACATTAAAAACTTAGATTATTCTGTGGCTTGGTTCAACAAAAACCAATGTACTTCTTTGGATATATTTTTTGACCTACTTGAACAGATATGACATTGCCCTTATTACTAATACCAAAAGTTATCCCAAAAAAATAGGTACGTTAGCGATAAAACTAAAAAGTAATATTGCCCCCCCCCTCCACACATATATACAACTACAGTATATAATAGTATGCACATAAAATTTTTTCAATTTATTAAGATCTTGTGCGAAAACTGTTAAAGGTACTAATACACTCTTTGATACACCAATTTGCTAACTATTTGGTTTATTTTGCCAAACAGATATACCAAATAAATTTGGTAAATATTTGGACATTGTTTGCCACACTAATTATTTATCTGTTTGCCATACAGTGAAATATTTAGCAGTGTTCCAAATTTTTGTTTGGCCCTATTAGATTGACTATATAACCAAACAATTCCAAATATTTTCAAGGTTTGAAGGTTTTCGAATCATTGTTGCGTACTTTTGGTACTTCGTTGAAACCGTAATAAGGTCTCGATCGAATGGAAAGATAAGTCAATCCCAAAATTTATTCTTGATGGACCGTGGAGCTTAGTGTTGAATGCTGAGAAATCAAAATCATCAGCTAGCATAATAACAAATTTTTGATCGTTGCTTCGAAATTCATAGAACAGCTTAGCAACCTTCACTTTTTCTTTTTACCCAATCTTGCAACCAATTGTTGGTAAAAAACCAACCTTACCTAACGTTTACCTAATGAACTATTTGGATTCGATGGTCAAATAGTGTACTGCCCTGTTAAATATGTTCACTGACCAAATAACTAGTTTGTATAATTTAGGTAAACAATTTTTGGTCAAATATTTGACAAAATTTTATATAGCAAATATTTAGCCATTGGTCAAAGAGTGTACTACTACCTTAACTAGCTGAAAAGGCTAGTTCATAATTACTATTGGATGACTAGCAAAAATTTAATTATTATAAGGTAAACAGTAAATTAGCTATTTTATGGAAACATTTCAATTGTAATTATTATAACTAATAATGTAAAACTAATTGTATTCTATGTTCACGAAAATTTGTTCCCCTATATTTAGGCAACAGAAACTACTTCATAAAAATTTAATTTAACGTAGCGAAGTGAAGTTCTTCATCTGGTGTTTGAAAAACTGGCATTAGAAAACTAACACAGTTTGAACCGTGTCAGTCTGAGTCTCCGGATTAGAATAATTTTGAAAATTGTGAAAACGTAGAACCGTAGTTGACCGAAAAATTTTGAAAGAAAAAAGTAAAGTGGAGTTCGACGATCAGCTTCATGAACTCCAAAAATGTAAACGTGCCGTTTGATGTGTGAACCGTTAAAATTTAAATTTAAAAAAGTTAATATAAAAAATTTAATTTTCTTATCATTGTGATATAAGTTAATATGTGCACTAGTACCTCCATCTGTATTATTGTAACTTTAACTAGGAAAGGAAGGAAATGTTGATAAAACACCTTATGATAAGAAAGCATGAATGAAATTTTGGTTTAATTTATAAAATTCCGTGATCATGAGAATATGAGAAAAATTCTGGCATTTGACATAGCAGAGAAACAAAAGTAATAATTTCTTTTGTTATTAATGGTCGGATGTTTAGCACGAAACTTAAAATTATAATACTCTTTAGTGGGTTTTTCCGATGTGTCATATCAGAAAGGTTCCCATCATAGTTTGCTATAACCCAAGTGACGGTTGTAATGTTAAGTACTACCTAACGACTAAATAAGAGTCGATTGAAAAATGACATACCTGGTATGTATCCCTCTTCTCCTGTACGTCGATTATAGGCATAGAGCCATCCATTACGATGTGTAGAGCTATCGGCAAAAAGTGATTGCACGGGAATTTGGAACACATCGTCTTTTTGAAATTCTAATGTTTCGCTATCAGTTGATGGAGTGTAATTTTGAAGTGCCTTGTACAGTGCATAGTCCCCCATTGCAGGCTACAATCACAACCCTACTACACAACACCCTATTATCAAAAAAGCATAACTGCTTCATCACTCTCTTAACATGAATCGATTCACAAACAGTACATCGAGAATGTGAAACAATTTCATTCATTTCGATTCCTCTCAGGAGCTGTTACACACAGCTTTATCTACAAAACGTCCACTCTTCCATTTTATATTAGAGTAATAGTCATTAACTGGGATTTATTCAACCTTTTACACATACCACTTCTGAGAAAAAAAACAAATAAATATTAAGACTTAACCACTCTTTCTAGTTAACCGAGTTGACAGAAACAAACTCTGATTCCCATCACACTTCCTATATTTTTATAACTTTCTGATAACATTATCTACGACATATTACACTTCTAGATAAGACGTTATGTTAACAAAAGAAATCTTCAAAACAAAACACTATTGGAGGATAATGGCGTCATACATTACCACACATTACTGCCATCACACTACGTCAAAAACAAATCCCAAGCCGTTTATTGTTAACACTACATCCGGTAGGTGGCAATAAAAAATTAAAACACCAAATCAAAATTTATCTTTCTTTTACTTTATTTATAAATAAAATTACATTAATGTAGTAAATATACTAAATATATTCATCAACTTTTAAACCACGAAAACTTTTCCATATTAAAACATTCAATTTTAACCCTTCACCAATAACTGCTAAAAAATTTCGTAAATCATTTACAAATATTTTTCTAAATTTCAATACTTACACATAATTTTTGACGTGGTTCAGATTCCACGTTTATAAATTTGGTTCATTCAAAATTACCTTTCCTGTTGCGCATGAGTAGATTAACAAATTTCAAGCGGAAATTGAAAGAATAATTAAATTTATTAACAAAATTTACATATTTAAAAAAATACTTTCACAACTACGTTTCCCTTACGATATTGACAAAAAATCATCTCGGTAATTACTTCCCTTGATTTATAAATTATAAACAAAATTTGGTTGTGCTAGTTTCGGCGATTCCAATTCGGCACCGCCATTTCAGAGATTCCTATTCGGCGACGGGAAATTTATTTAAGTGTTAAAATTTATTAAAAATATAAAAAAATTATTTAATCGAAAAGGCTGAATTGTATTGAAATGGGGAAAACCAAGAAATTATTATTAAAAAGAAACAAAAAAAAAAGAATCATCTTAAGGGAGATAGGGAGATAAACAACTTTTAACAAAATCATTTCAATTTTAAATTTAGAAGAATAAATTTAATAAACTTAAAGTATAACTCCCGTCGCCGAATCGACGTAGTCGAATGCCGAAATGCCGGTACCGAATTGGAATCGCCGAAACTGACATAGCCGAACATCGGGCCGCCGAATCAGAATCGCCGAAATGACGGTGTCCGATTTTCAAGTACCTCTCTCATTGTATTTTCGCTGCAGTAGCGTAACAAGTAATTACGGGGCACGTGTGCGAAGGTGGGGGCCGGAGCCCTGTTTATGTAACAAGATAAAAATAAAAAACGTAGGGGACTGTCAGATAACTGATCATTACGAATTTCAACTACACTATAGAAAAGAAAACAATTTTCTAAGCAGTTTAAAACAAAAAAATCCCTAGATCATCCATAAGTTTTCGAAAAATACGAATTTAAAAACTTAAAATTTACATGTATTTTAGATACACATCTTAACATGGGTTTATGATAGGCCGTCGTTGAGTTGAGCAAAAAAATAAAACAGGCCCGGCTGACTGTTTTTTTTCAGCTACACATAACAATTTAAAAATATCCCTGTAGAATGGCAGAAATAAGAGCGGAGGCTCAACGTGCGAGTTACCGTCACGCATCGGGGTGTATCGTATTACATCTCCCTGCTTTTCGTAATTTTAAAATTCCGTTTTCTCCAAAACTAATGGACAGTCCAGGGATTTTTTTAATGATCAGAAAATTGTCCTCTTTCCTATAGTGCTTATTAGTGCAGTTGAAATTTTGAAATTCGGGGTGATAGTTATCTGACTATACCCAAAACGTATATTACACATAATTTGAAAATAAACAAAAAAAATATATTCTTCTTCTTCTTCACTTCACTAAAGGCTTAGGCCTTTAGACCTGTTCCGACTTCTTATTGCCACCGCTTCCGGAGTAAAAAAAATATATTAATAGAATAAAAAATACAGAAATTATCAACATTTTATAAACTACAATTATTTTCAATAATATTATTTTTTCTTTCAGATTGAGTAGTCACAGCAGAACCGGGGGCCCGCGTGCGTGGCACCGACCGCACCCCGGTAGTTCCGCTATATATCTTATACAATCCTGGGGACATTATACACCCCTGCACTAGCGTACCTAGAGGGGGGGCGGTAGGGGTGGACCGCCCCGGCTGGCACATTGTTAGGAGCGGCATTTTGATTTTTTTTTACAAACATTTATATATAAAAAATTTTTTTATAAACAATATTATAAAAATGTTGTAAATCAACAGAATCGAAGAACAGTTCTATATTGAAAAAAAAAAGATTTAGAATTTTATGTCTGTACCTCCTCTACAAGAAGCAAAATTTTGGGAAAACGAGAAAAGGCCTCTTGAACTATTAATGTTTATTCAAAAGTATAGGTTGGAAAACTCTGTTCCCAACATAGTAATATTGTTAAGAATTTTTTTTAACGATAGCCATCGGTGTTGCTAGTTGTGAACGGAGCTTTTCCAAATTAAAATTAATTAAAAATTATCTTCGTTCCACAGTGATTCAAGATTACGAAATCTAGCGATACTTTCAATAGAAAAACAACTAACGGATGTTATAAATTTTGACGATATCATTCGAGACTTTGCAAATAAGAAGACAAGAAATATAAATACATAAATTTTTAAAATTTTTATTTTTAATTTTTTTGTATAAAATAAACTTTTTTATAATATTTTATATTCGGTAATATATATTGGAGGGGGGGGGGTCAAATTTTGAGACCGCCCCAGGCGGCAAAAGCTCTAGGTATGCCAGTGCACCCCTGTCTTACCCCCTTCTCCACCTGGCAACGCTCTAAAATCTGGTCGCCCAATTTTATCACAGCTCTGTAAGGCAACGACCTTGCGCAATAGGGCGATACAATTTCCCCTACGGTGCAAAGCCAAGACCAGGTGTGTCCCAGGACACCCTCCGCAACCGGTTAATTTGGTACCGTGACCAGGTTTCCACCACGACGAAGGGAGAGAGGCCAGAGTGCCGGCTCTAATCGGACCCGTCGCACTGACTCCCTCCTAAGTCCAGGTAACGCAAAGACAAGTGCGCCGCTGGCGGCGCGCTCGGCGTGGATGCCCTTGCTCCTGAAGACTGATCCTCCTGCGACCAAGACCTCGCCCCACCTACGATACGCCTCTGCCTCGACATGAACGAAGTCAACAAGGCAACTCTTCTGCCAAGGGTAGTGAGCCAGCTATGTATAGGCCCACCCCGCTCGCCACATCTCGCAATCAGCGATCTTCTAGATGAGATTCCACAGAAACCCCATCGAATTTTCCAACCCGCCGACAGTCATGATGCGGCTCTAATCGCATCTAAAGTCGGCGGCTCCCACGGCGGACGGTAGTGTGCGAATTCCTCTACCCGATGGCTTCAGGTGCAAGACACCAGTCATTTTGAGGGAAGTATGGGCACTTGCCCCGGTATTCCACAAATGCTACTTATGACTTAGACTATCACAGCTCTGTTCATCTCATAAGTAACAGCCTCGAGCCGAGGGAAAATTTGAAAATACGAACTTTCACGACGAAAAATTTTTTCAAAACTTCTTGATGGCGAAGGCATCGAAGCCGATGTTTTGAAAAAATTGGTGCAGTGCAGGTACATTTACAGTTTACAAACAAACACGTTTTACCATTCTCAGTGTCGGCAAGTCGTCATCATCACTACTTGACAAATTACTTAAAAAAAATTGTCGGGAACTGTTTCCCCCACGATTTAAACTTTTTCCTATTGACTATTGGAACTTCGGCTTCGCCATCGGGAAGTTTTGAAAAAAATTTTCGTCGGGAAAGTTGTATTTTCCAATTTTTCCCTCGGCTCGGGGCTGTTACTTGCAACACCCTCGTGTCGGCCATATTAGATTTTTCCGTTGTTCGACGCTCTTCGGAAACGCGTAATTGGAGGTTCTCGCGTTGTTATCCTAAAAATAGCCCCATTCCGACGGAAAATTTTAGAAAATAACTTTCCCTCGAAACATTTTTTTCAAATTTTCCCTCGGCTCGGGGCAACCCTTGTGTCGGCCATATTGGATTTTTCTGTTCTTCGACGCTCTTCGGAAACGCGTAATTGGAGGTTCTCGCGTTGTTATAATATAAACTCGCTGTCAAGTATATCAGGTGATGTGGAACACCCATTCTTCTCGTAATCTCCCATAATTTTTCCCACTTTATGCTGTCGAAAGCCTTCTTATAGTCTATGAAGCAGATGTATACTAGATTATTAAATTCTCTGAATTTTTCTATGCTGAACCGTATGCTGAAGATCTGTTCTCTAGTGACTCTCCCCTCCACAAATCCGGCTTGTTCGGGGGCAATTTGCCATGATAGATAATTTTTTAAGCGTAAGTTTAATACATGGAGCAATATTTTACTAGCATGGGATTTCAGCGCCATTAGGCGGTAGTTGTTACATTTGGTTTTTTGTCCTTTCTTGTGAAAGGGAAGAAGTCTTTCGGCCATATCCCAGATTTTTTGACAGATCATGTGAAACACCTTGACCCCAGTCTCGTCCATACTTTTTATTATCTCGGCAGTTAATCCAGCCCGCAGCCTTTCCTTCTTTCAGTTTTTTAATTGCATATTCAATCTCTTCCTTTAATACACCCGGTTCTTTTTCTTCTGGCGATGGAGCTGTTATGTTTGTTTTTTCGTTTTCTCCATGCATGTATTTTTCAAGTAGTTATTTTTGTCTTTCCAGCATGCTCGTTGGATTTCACGTGTAAGGGAGTTGAGTTTCGGAGCTTTTTCCTCTCTACTTAGTGCTGATTTATTTATATTTCTTTCTTTGAACCGTTCCGATGTTTCATTGGAAATCCACGGTTGATGATTTTTTTCCATGTTGTCTTGAGGTATTTTTTCTATAGTCTTCGTTATATTATTTTTTTCCTCTTTCCACAGATGTAAATCTTCAAGAATGTTGTATCCGAGTTTGGTATTTGCAGCTTTTTCGTCGCTGTCTTTCTTTTTAACGTTCGAAGTTGTGGTCACTTCCACTTATTGACCCGGAAGGGTTTTTGTATTTCGAATCGTTCGTATCAGAATATAATCGATCTGATTCCAATATCTACCTCCTGAAGATTTCTACGTATATATGATATAGATACTACATATTTTACCCCCCCTCCTTCCAAGTTTGGTTTAGGTTACACCACTAGTCTTTACTTTCTCTACATTATGCATTCAATAGTAAATCATCTTCAGTCTTTATTTGCTGCGAGATTTCTTTTTGATATACATATAAGTATTAAGTATATAAATAAATTTATTAATAAACAATAATAGTGTATTACATATTTGGTTTAATGATTAAATCATGGTTTTATAACAGCTTTCTGGAATTATTTTATATTATTTTAACATAAAAAATATAAACATTTAAAAACTATTTACATACAATAATTTTTAGTGCCCATGGTGATTTAGTCGATTGCCAGTGAAGAAATTTAAAGTTCATTCATGACTAATTACCGGGTCACTAATTAATAACTTATTTGATTAAAAGCTGAATAAATTGAATGCTAAAATAATATAAAAAAACTATAATAAATAATTGGCATAAATTAATAATACAATTAATAACACATTAGATAAACGCCCAGTCAAACTTATAAAATTATAATACAAAGGAATTAATTTTTTTACAAACTTCTTGGTTGTTAGAATTCTTTCCTTCGTTGAGAATCCTCAAGGCTCTCAATAAAGAAGCTTTATCCAATTCTTGTTGAGTTGGCCTTTCGTTATCTAAACAAATATACTGTGCCCTACTGGAAAGATGTTCTAATAATTTAGTACGATAATCAACTATAGTAGCAAGCGAGTTTCCAGTTAAAACCAAATTTTCGAGACACTGCAGTTGGCCGAGACAAGAAGTCTCTTCCACATTTGATATTCGGTTACAGCTTAAATCTAAAGTTTCTAACGAGTAAAGTTTTGAAAATCCTTTCAACGAAGTTATGATATTTTGTGATAAATTCAAATAATTCAAATTTCCTAATTTTGTATGTAAATTTTCGCACTCGCTTATGCAGTTATCCGAAATACTCAAATAGGTTAATTGAGGTAGGCAAGTCAAGTCGGGAAAACTTGTTATTTTATTTCGATCAAACTTTAATGTTCTTACAGATGGCACTAATTTAATTGACTCGTCTATTTGTACTAAGCAGTTGTCACTAAAATCTATTTCGGTTATTTTATTCCAAACCTAAAAATTTTGAAAAATGTTAACTATAACTTTCAATCAGTAACTCTAGATATTATGCTTAACCGTGACATTTTTGAAAGAATGGTGGTTAAAATTCAGATCCTCCTGACAGGTATTTCCGAGTCCATCAGTTAGTTACTGATTTTTAGGTCTGTTTGTTTGTCATGCTCTGAACTACCCAGAGTAAGTTGGTGTAGGTAGTTCAGTGTAACCTAGTGCAGGTACATTTACAGTTTACAAACAAACACGTTTTACCATTCTCAGTGTCGGCAAGTCGTCATCATTACTACTTGACAAATTACTTTAAAAAAATTGTCGGGAACTGTTTCCCCCTTAAACTTTTTCCTATTGACTATTGGAAAGAGGACACTTTTCTAAGCATACTAGAACAAAAGTTTTGTAGAATTATGCATTAGTTTTCGAAAAAATCAAATTTAAAAATCAAAAATTTTAGATGTGTGATTTGCCGTTGTTGGTTTTGTCAAAATAAACCCTCCGAGCCTGTTTTTTGACAAAAATATCCCTGTAAAATTACAGAATTTGACTGGGTGTCAACCGCATCTGACAACAAACAGTAAGAGTAGTTGAAAGCACACGTACTGTCAACAGAATACAGATTTTAAAATACAATTTTAAAATGCCGTTTTTTCGAAAAATAATGCCTAATCCCACAAAATTTTTGTTGCATTCTGCTCAGAAAATTGTTCTTTTTCCAATAGTGTATAGAAAAAAGTTCAAATTGTGGAGGAAATTAACCGACTGTAACCCTATTTTCTTTGTTAGGTATTTCTACACTACTATACACTGACTTTAGCCTGATCTACACCAGCCTCATGGCCGGTATAACTCGGAGTAACTCTGAACTGTTCAGACCAACTTTCACTGACAAACAAACACAATCTAACTTACTCGGAGTAAGGAAAAATGATATCCAGTTGTGAGGACGGTGTAAATTAAACAAGAGTTCGTTGTGCCAACAAAGATTCGAAAGATTTATTCTTTCATCATAAGGGCTGGAAGTCCTCTTTGTTTACTTCCAGCATTGATAATGAAAAAATAAATCTTTGAAAACGTTGGCACAACGAACTTTTGTTTGATTTACACAGTCCTCACACTCCGATATCATTTTTCCTTATTGATCATTATTGGCCGAGAATCATTTATACTTTACTCAAAGTAGACAAACGATCAGACCTTTTGTTGTGCGTATGTTATGTGGGGAAGTGGATCATTCTGTTATGATGCGTCTCAGACTTACCTGATTTTTTTCTATTATTGATTTATGTAAAACATCACATTGTAAGGCTTCAGAAATTTTATACATTTTTGTATTATGTACATAAAAATGAAGCAAGCAGTTTCTCAAATTTCCAACTTCATACAAATATTCTAAGCCAATTCCATTTATTTTTAAAGTCTTTAAAGACTAAAAACAAAAAAGATTGATTGTATATTTATATTCAAAATATACAGAGTGTCTCCGTGACCGCGGAGAACCACGGTTTTCTAAGACAAATTTTCAAATAAAATTTTTGTCCAAATCCAAACTCTTGGAAATTTTTTTTAAGAATTAATGGATTAGAACTTTTTTAAAGATCGTTCACTTATCTACAAATTAGGTTATAACCCCTTATCGTCTGAAATGAACGAATTTTGAGTTATTAATTAAATTAAGGAAAAAAATGTTAAAAAAGTTCAAGTTATATTTTTTTTACTTTTCTTGCAAACTCTGTATCTCTTAAACCAAACGTCTTAGAAAAAAACTGACGGCCCAAACCGGATAGGGAATTTAACGGGCTACAACTTTGGTCAAATAATATTTTTTGAGAAACCAACCGTTTTCACAGATATTCTAAAAATAATGAACAAGGTGTAGATAAAAAAAAAAAAATTCACAAAATTCTGAAAATCTCCTCTTTAAAAAAACCCTCAAGGTTTGGACTTGAACAAAAATTTGTCTTAGAAAAGTGTCCTTTATCACCACCTCAAAGGTTTTCCACGGTCACAAACACCCTGTATATCAAATGAGAAGAGAAATTCATAGTAAAAAAAATTACCTTAAAACAGGATAACTCAAACCTGAGCTGATTAGGATTTAAATTTGTTTCACCAAGTTCTGTCTCACACGCAGAAATTTGTAAGTTATTCAGTTGTAGACAGAAATCCAAAACGTGGCTAAAACTAAAACGTTCATCGTTTTCTTCGACTTTGGGGAACGGTTTCTTCAAACATTCACTAATGGAATGCAACTAAAAAACTTGAAAGATATTACACTTCTAAAAATTTTAAATTCGCGGTAATATTTACCTGAAAAGGATTCAAAGTGTAAGATTTTGAAGCAGATAATAGAATATCAGCTTCCGAATAAAATAAAAACGCCATATCCTGTAATTGAAAAAATATGTCGTAGAGTGGAAATTTCAGAAAAGTCACATAGATTCTCGGCATTGTACGCTTGAAATAATTACAAATATTTTGTAAATACAATTCCAACTTTTTCCTCCTGTCCTCAACGAAAGATGCCACTATAGCTGGAGTTTTGTAATAGAAAAATTTTTTGGGTGGCAAAATATCTTTGGATACTCCATGATCGACCACCAATATTTGATGCATTTCGTAAAATTCGCTATAACGATGCCACACAGCCCAATAAATATCACCAACAGTTACAATGATTTTATAAAAGAATATTCCATTTCTATTTTCCGTCTCGGGCACGGTAATATTTGTCTCATTTTGATTCAACCAGAAACATGCCATTATTTATATTATATGTACAACTAAAGAACAGAAAAATGATAAATTGATTAAGTTTTAATGTTTTTTATGAAGCGGGTTCAGACCCGAGTAATAATTTGTGACATGGAGAGTCATATATGAAAGTATTGTGTTGAAACAAAATTCAAACTTGTTTTTCTTCTGAAATTTTTAAATTTTTGGTTGGAGGAATTGTGACGTAGTATTTGGAGGGATATCTTATCTATGTTTATTTGACGATGGGTAAGCACGAGCAAGCAAAAACTTCTAGGATTTGATCATATATACAAAAAATAAGTGAAAATATAATGTTAAGGCTTGAAATAATTCAAAACTTTTACATAATTTACATAATTAAAAAAGTGGATTTCGGGTGAGAAATCTCTTCGGAGTTCATGTCCACGTGATAACTAAACCGTCCGATGTATGTTCTAAACCGAAAGTATATTTTGTAAAAGCAAAAAAAGATAAATCTACATTTTACTTTTTTGGTAAGTTTCTAAATGCATGAAAATGAGTTTGTGTAGTCGTTAAATTAAGTCACGTTCTTACAATAAAACCGCCTGCGGCGCTTTTGGTCATGCAACGATCAGCTGGATTGCTCGTAAGAATAAATTCTATGTGCGCTACAAAGTCAAAAATAACAAAAGAATATATATAAATAACGGTGATCTCAACAATTAGGATTGTTGCCGGTAAATTATGTCAAGACGGGCCTGTCACTATTACGTGCTGTATTAATTTGAGTAGCGCACAAAAAACTAGTTAGCAATATTGCTAATTTGCATAGTTATTAACTTTTTGTAGATAAAAATGGAAAAAAAATTTTAATTTCTAATTTTCTCAAAATATTATCGAAATTAAAAAATAAACATTTTGTTGTAATCATCCATCTGTTTTCTTATCACTCGAACCGATATGAACTGAAAAATCCCGATAAATTATGATTGTTTATTTATGTCACATTTACATTTTAAAATAATAAATTTGAAGGTACTTAAAAAACTAAACGTACCTAATTAATATGTTACTGCTATACAACTCACGAGACCATTATTACAACGATAAATAAATATATTCCATCAACAGAACCTTGAAATGTAGGAAATGTCAAAAATACTAACCTCACTTTTTGAAATATTTTTAATTACGATTTGTTAATTATCTCATTCATTACATTGCAGTAATCTCGTATTTTTAATTTTATTAGTGTCATGTGGTGTATGGTTTTAAACATGGTTAAGTTTAGTAATACCCAAACATAAAATGATCGCAAAAGGTTGTCCGAAATGCGACCAACAGGTAAACTACGTTTTATTTTTAAACTCGATTTTTAACGGCAATTTATTTAGGTTCCTGTTGCTTGTAAAGCATGTCCTTGCGGACATTCATTTTTTAACGCTAGACGAACAAGCAGAGGCTTATCACCTGGAGAAGAGTATAGAAGACGAACACAACGAGTCCGAAGAGAAAAACCGAATTACTACGACGCTTTAGAATATGATAAACAAATAAAAAAGGTAAATTTGATTGTTTAAAATTTAGAAATTGTATCATCGGTTTTTTAGGCAAAGTTACGTAATAGCGAGTGCGATGATGACGATAAAAAGGATCCTCTAAAATCTAAACGTAGGAAAATAAAAAAGGAGGATGAAGATGACGATGACCCTAATATGCCCCTAACACCCGAGAAGCAGTTGCAATGTTCGGTTATTTTAGCCGAAATTAATAGAAAATTGCAGTTGGTAACATGGAAGCCCCTTTAGATTTGTATACGATTGTTTTTAACAGATTTTGTAATTTGACCTAATTAAAATGTAAATATCAAACTTTTGGTTCCTCCGATGCAGTTACTTGTGATACATACCCTTTGAATTTTGTAATCTAATTTTTAAGACATTCGTAAGTAATAGTTGTAAACCTTATAGTTGTAAGATTTAATGGTGACGCACCAAAACAATGTGAGTGGTAGTAGAAATCCATTATACAATTTTATGGTAGTAT
This sequence comes from Cantharis rustica, assembly GCA_911387805.1. NCBI lineage: Eukaryota > Metazoa > Arthropoda > Insecta > Coleoptera > Cantharidae > Cantharis > Cantharis rustica. The sequence goes on from OU426883.1 coordinate 17,695,654, forward strand.
CTACCTTCTTGTTGCTTTGGTGTATTCCCGTAGTTTATAAAACCAAAAAAATATTTAGATTTAGTAGCAGATAAATTCTGGTATGATTTGTCAAATATTTTTATTTGCAAAAACTTGGCATCTGCAATGAGGCAGCAATTTAATTCATTATAGTCAAAACCTCGTAACTCAAAATTACTTAATTTTCAGGCGATTGTGTAATATTAGAACTTAAATAATCGCATAATGAGATAAATGTTTTCTACACTATTGTGCAGTGGATATTGAGTTAAAAAATTTTTTAACTTATCCCAAAATTATTATATTATTATATTGTACCACAAAATCGTCAAATACGAGGTTTTGACTCCACGGTGACGATTTGTATTAACTTTTTTAGTTCAATAAGTTACAAAATTAAAACATTACAATTATTAAACATTTAAATTTACAGGTGAGTACAAAAACTTTTGTGAGACAAAAACTGGTTCTTATATAAATTTTTTGTGTTTTATATTATAATGTAAGAATTTCACGTAAATATATAATATACAGGGATATACTTTTTACTTCCGTTACACTTTCTAAAATTTCTTGATTATCGTTGATTTTTTAATCAATGATTTTAGGTTGGTTAAGAGCCGATCCTTCTATATTTTTTAAAATGTTGCCCAAATTTTCTCAACTTTGTAGATAAAATTTGTGGTGTTTTATGAGGCCAAGTGGTCATCATCAAAATGAAGATTAAAGTATACACATTCAGTTGGATGTAGCTTCGAGAGATTGGTTTAACATTGAAACGACAAGGATGTGTTATGTCTTCATGATTGTTTAATGTATTTTTAAATAAGTTTATAAAGGAGAATCAATAAATGTCAACGAGAAAGTGCTGCTATATGCCGATGATCCTGTTTCCCCAAAAAAATTCTAAAAAACTTGACCGCTTCACTTCTTATTTTTGTTTCGAAAGAGTCAAGTGACACTTTTCATCCTGCAGCTCATAAGAAGGAAGAAAGTAACTTTTAATATCTCATTATGTAAAAAAAAAGAATTAATCAGATCGGTGCGCACCAAAATTTCCCGCAGTCCGTCCCTGCACTGGTATATTTATCAGAAGTTCGGCCCATATGTGTGTATTAATATTCTGTCTGTCATTTTTGTAACGCGAAACGTAATTTCAGGGAATCTTCAAGCTTACAAAAAAATTATTGTAACATTATCGAATTGCATGAGAGATGAATTCTTTACGCCGGGTTGCCGTTAATTCTTCGAATTACAAAATTTTCAAGTAAATATTGAATTTGTAGTTATTGTCAAAATTTGTGATGTAACCTTAGGTAAATGAAACTTTTTCGTTTTAGTCAAGCAAAGTACATGTCGAGCCAACTTGGAGACTTAGGTAGTGGTGCCGGCAAAGGAGGCGGCGGTGGTGGAAGCATTCGTGAAGCCGGTGGTGCTTTCGGTAAAGTCGAAGCTGCTAGAGAAGAGGAGTACTTCTACAAGCAGGTTTCTTGCTGATTTTTTAGATTAAGTATGTACATTCTCAACTTTTAATTTTAGCAAAAGGAACAGCTTTCGAAATTGAAATCAGATTTAACCGATGAAATTAGTTTCCATGAAGAACAAATTAAACGTCACCAGGATGCCATCAAACGTCACAAGCAGAGAGTCACCGACATAGATAAGCACGAGAAATAAAATTGTTTTGTGAATATTGTAACTATTTTTGATTTTGGTAGTCGAGATGTTAGTTGTATCTTCGTAAATTTAAAATAAATTTTCACTACGATTGAAATTATTTCAAGTTATATTTTTGTATGATGAATATTTACAAAATGTTCCACGAAGAAACCTAATTAAATTATTATAACTAGTAGCTATCTGCTCTTAGTTTAATAATCAAATTACTCTGTCGGTGATATGTTTTCAAAATTTTTCTGGAATATAAATAACCGTTTCTCGGATAGATTTAGGTTTCATTATCTGTACCAAGTATTTGACTTTGAAATTCGAACTTGAATAAAAACAATGTTCCCCTCTGAAAGTAATAGAAACAATTTGCGATTCAATTATTTGCCCCTGGATTGGTAAGTCAGATGCGATATATGCTATCATGTCGTTTTAAGGAATTTTGGAGTGCACTGGCAGCTATTGCCAATATTTATTTGTTCTCATCAAAAAAAATAATATTATTGTTGTCGAATCTGCCCCATTATAGCCTTACTTGACGTATACCGACCACTTTAATAGATATTTAGTCCTTGCACTGAATATTTTAAGGCTGGCTTAGAAGTAATAATTCGAATAGTTATCCAATCACGAGAGATTTTTTTCCCTCCAGACAGATCTCTAATTAGTAACAATAAAATGATAAATCACTCGAATACTGTAATCGGTAGTAACAGCCCATGGACAAGGGAAATTTTCGGAGATTTCGTGAGGGAAATAGTTGAATATTCCAAAGATAAGTTCTGAACAGAATATCCTCGATTTCTAGGACTGTTTAAAAGAGTACATTTCAAATTCATCAAAATAGGTCTTTTAGGCTTTCAAGAAGACCCTTAGAGCTGTTGCATACGATTGTGTGCTAGGTTTGGACCATCTAGATTTTTAGAACTTAAATGTTTTTTTCTTCAAGCAACATATCCTGTACAGATTGTAGTGATCAACTTAGTTGCAACTACGTTGACTTACTAGGAAATATAATTAATGTAGTAATTTCCTGTTGCTTTCGCAGTGATCTATTTAAGACTTTAGATCACGGCTTACAGGTGGAATTTATTTCTCTTAGATCAGGAAATTATGTTTCGAATTTCAAATTTATAAAAATAAAATAAACTACGAGAGAAACTGCATATAATTAAATATTTGGGAAATAAACAGAGTTGGTTAATCCTACTTTTAGTATCATCAAATAATGGAGCACATTATAATTTAATTTTCTATAAAGCTATGGACTAGTAAGTAGTTTCACCAATTTTACATATTGTTAATTGTACAAAAAAAGTAATGAACAACAAAAATACTGGAACCACCTACTTATAGTCGGTCAATTGCCTCCAATACTCCCTGCAATCATATTCCATCGCTTGTAACTGTTTAGCTGCTTCATGCAGATCTGGATGGAGACCCTCGTAACGATCCAATTCCTTTTGAAGTGCTTGCTTCTCGTTCTTTACATAATTTAAACTCTGTATTTCCCAATGAAAGTAATCAAAACTCCACTTTTTATCGTTTAGCCAAGAATAGTCACTGTTCCATTTCTTTAGTTCCCCTTGATACATAAGAATTTTCACCTTAAACGAATCAATGTCGGATTCAGGTGAAGGTATATTATTTGTGTTTTCTTTGTAGCTCTCCAAACATCTACAAATTCAAGTTGTACAAAAAAATTATCCTCAATTTACATTTTACCTTCGTGCAGATCGTAAATCTTGGAAAATCTTTGTGAGTAAACCATTGTACATACTAATAGAATTTATAAGTCTCTTCAAGGGATACCTTAACATATTCTTCCTTTTTTTGTGATTAAGATAGGACAAACAAAATGCTTCAGCGGAGCACTTTTTTGTTCCGAAGAGAGTTTGCAACATATTCAAGTGTGCCAAGAGTACGCTACCTTCGAAGTGAATATCCTTGCGTTGCAAATGTAATTTTTTCAATGTCAAATCCGATTTTTTATCTAATGAAAAGTTAATTTTAATTGAAATATTGGAAGATTTAAATCATTACGTACTTGAAGATTTGTAATATTCTAATATTGTTTTTAAGAAATCACGAAATTTCTTTAAACCTTCACCATCCATAGATTTCAAATTCTCAATTTCGAAGGCAGGCATTGGGTGGAAGTGGTAATCAACTAATCCTAAAATTGTGGAACAGATCGATTCCATTTTTTGAAACGAAGTGAAAAACGGAATAAAGATCAACAAAGTTTCAAAAACTTGTATTTTCAACTGTCAGCACATGCGTTCTTACGTTATTAACACTAGGTACCAACATAGGTTTATAAATTCCCCAAATTTATATACACTCATGGGCAAAGCTTGCCACAGCTGAAAATAATAATTATAACAACCGCAAATTAATATTTTTTTATTAATTTAAATAATTTAATTACAATTTGAAAAAATCAAAAAAAAAAAAAAAATTAGTAGATAAATTTGTTACTGACAGTGCCGCAGGTGGTTTTTTTAATTTTTTTATAATAATAATTATAAATAAATATAAAACATAATAATTTTTTTTATAATCTTCTGATGTCCAAAAAGCGAATGATCTACCACAAGAAAAATTTCTCTTTTGAATATACCTTTCAAGTCCCCCCCCCTCCATTGTGTACAAATTTTTATTAAATTGGAATTTTCCTTTCTTTTAAATTAAGTACATTTATTTGTCGCAGCAGTCAGGCGCACGTATAGGATTTTATTTAGGGGGGGGGGGGTAATTTTAGCTATCTTCCAGAAAATTCAATTTAAAAAAATAATTTTTTAATTCTTGTGAACAGGTAGTGACGTTCTCAAAATTTTGAAATTGGTCAAAATAAAGTGCTTCGGTTGTGAGGTAGGTGAGGGCAATTGCACCCATTGCTTCTCCCTGACAGCAGTACGCACCGGGAGGTCTGGGGGGTACCCAGTGGTTATATAATTAAATGGCATACTTTTTAACTCCGGGGAAAACCCGAGAAAACTTCCAACCTTTTTTTTAGAGTTAATAAAATTGCTATTTTTCTAATGGAGAGTTGGGTTAAACTGCTATGAGTGCGTTTAAATTGTTATAAAAGTTTGGAAAAAAAATGTAACGATGGCATAATTCGATCAAGATATAATCGATTGGACCTTGGTTTTTATGCGTCAAGGTCGAGGTTGAATCAAAGGAAGATGATTTCTTTATCACTTTTATTATGATAAAAAGTGCTCCAAGTGTGATTAATTTGTGTTAGCAACCACTTCCTATTTACGTTAATATAAATTGTCATTTCTTATCAAATTATTGTTGTAGATTAGATTGTGGTGAACGAAGAAAATAATAAATATCTAGAGAAAAAAACAATATTTTCCGAAAAGGAGATTGGAAAATTTTGAATTCGAAGAATATCAATGATAAAATAATTAAACGAAAACGTAGTGATCCGTAAAATACAAAAATAATTAATCAAAATAAAGTATAATTAATTGCAAAATTGCGAAGTCGATTTTGAGAATGCTTGCGTGGTTTTGAAAGATGCGCCACATAACAAGCGGAGTGCGCGTGCGCAACATCACCCACATGAATGTAGTTTCTGTTGTGACTTGTGTCGCATTGATCAGTCATCACAGTCATCTCTATGCTTTTGTGTAGATTGTGTAGTGAAAATTTGTGTCTTATTAAAATTATTGTGTTTATACAATTAGTCGATTTAAATCGACTAGAAAAAACTAACAATTGGTGATGCATTTAAGGATATCTACCCTGTTGTGCTGCGCAATCCTTGCGGGATTTGCTACATCTTCACAAGTAAGTAGCAACCAGCAACTGTTTTTCTTATGGTAGATTCTTAAGATGTATTTAGACCGACTTGGTGGTATTTGTTTGGGTCGTTGGTGTGTTTTTTAAATATTCTCGGTGCCTTTATTTGACGGGTTTTTTACAAAAGGAGTATAGATGTGCACCTACCTTCATTTTGGGTAATCTTTTAATTCCTGGTATTATCAATATTTATATTATCGCATGTGCCATATACAAAGTAGGTGTTAATTTATTAACTAATTTCTGTTTGTTACAAAATAATTTTTGTATACGTAATTTAAACAAAAATCGACTTAATATTAATTATAGGTATATGGTAGGCGTGTGTGGTAGGTAATAATGGTACTTATTTTTTAAATGCGTTAGACATGAAGAAGAATGTAGAAATTTAGTCTGTGTGGGTAGATCGACTTACCTTAGGTAAAATTAGAAATTTTTTAAAGGTTGTTCGAAATCCCATCGTTGGTTATTGACAAGGTGACAGAATTATTCAAAAACATTTAATTGCACATCCTGTTTATAATTATTTTAAACAATTAAAATATCACATACAGTGCACGTTCTACTTTATATAAACATTATTTTTTTAACGTCCAATTTGCCAAATACGGTCGACTCTCGTTAACACGTCCTTTCGTCGTCCCAACCACCAAGCTCCAGCTCCAAGTAAATAATATAAAATATAAAGTAATCGCCGCCGATAAAATTTAAAAATTGCGCTTATTCCAATGTGATGCAATTTGAGTGCTTATGAAAATGTTAAATTAACAAAAATAAAACTCATCAGTATGCATTATTCTATAAACTTAAAATAAACAATTAAAACGTATGTTGTTACATAAGAGTGAATTTTAAGAACCTTTTTGTCTGGATACACAAAACGACCATCTCTAATGGTTTATGGTCGTTTTACAGTGGAGGCCAATAAGAAATTCGGGTTTTAGGGGCCTGTTAAAAAAACAACCTAACAATACAATAGGCGCACTCAAAATGTAACTTTAGAAAAAGGGATTTCTAAGAACTGCCGATCAAAATTAGCCCATATAAAAATGAATTAATTTCTTCCAAAATTTTTTTGTTGACAACATCCTTAACGTGATAAATGTAATATAACATTACAACATCCTTATTAAATGGGCTCGAATTATTAATTATTGCTCCTTCCTAGGGTAAAACTCATTACTTTGTATTTCACTTCTGGGCACAATATCATTAACCAAAGGAAGTATTCTCAAATATTTAATGACTCGGTAATTACAGAGAAATATTGTGAAAATATCTGAGAAATGTTATTTACAGCTGATAAACGACGCACAGTAATCGATCAACACTTTTGTTTTAATCGATAAATTGTAAATCATAATTATACAATAAATTAATTAAACCGATTTATTAGGCTACGTTACGACTTACAATTGCTGAAATTATTTTATTTTCTCTACGTACATGATTGCTGATACTCCTACTACCATTTGAATTATTACAACTTCGGTTATCTTTGTTGAGCTACAGGGTGGCTTCTAAAAGTTAATTACACTAATTTTTTTTATTTCCCCAGTCCAATACAAACAAATCTTTATTATTATTACGGATCTTGAGTGCATCCTTGAAGTTATTGTGGCAGGCTTTATGTTTTTATAGCTCTCATTGTGTAGATTCGAACCAAAGCCATACCTCATAGTCCAAGGGACATTTTACAGTTTATAATGCAACAGCAGATGGATCGTAACCCATTTCTCGTTAATCGTCTGATTTTACCTGCAAAGCCTGCACTTTATCGATAGTTTTTTTAATTAACTTTTATGTAACACCAATTTTATTCTTTTAGGTTCCTTAATATGTATTTCCCAATCACATTCTAAGCCGGTATTTCTTATGTCACATTCCAACACCTGTTTGTTTACATTTTAAGGCTAGCCACACGTTTAACTATAACATCACCACCGTCTCTTTACCTACCCAATATTCTAGACATCGAAAAGTTTTAATATCATTTAATTCTGACCTCGCATCCATCCAAATAATCACCATTGCCTCGCTGTAATTTATTCATGTCACACTGAGATAACTTTGACTATCGCCAAAAACCGACCTTGTCTACCACAAATCGAAATTAGACCTGTCAATACCGGAGTCCCGCAGGGTCACATTCTGGGACCGCTGCTACGTATCTTGTACTGTAAACTTGAAAGTTGCATAGGGTTAGGGAAAATGTTGAAATAGTTTAACCCTCAGAATATCATCTAATAAAACATACGTATCAGAATTACAATGAGTACTATAGTCGATCTAAGATATGAATAATATAGGTGGCGCGTCGTTTGCAAAGTCTAATTTACATAGGGAAACTTCAGATAATTTAAATAGTACTTAATTTTGTAATAATATTAAACATTCATCACAAAAAAGCGAAATGTTATAACCAGGGCTCGGAACTTTAGGCTTTTGCATATTTGTTTGGAAAGTGCATATTGTAATTCTGGTTAGCCAAAAATTCGTTTCATATTACCTACATGTCAAATATAAAAGTTTTTGTCGCATAATTTTGCATATTTCGTTAATTTTTAGACAAACTCGCATATTTTAGGTTTAAGAACATATAATTTGCATATTTTGTTGATTTCGGGCCACTTTACAGTGTGAGTTTAATTTCGAGTTTAGTAAAACTTGGTTTAATTTATAAACAACGTTTAAAACACCTACATTTTTAAACGTCGTTTATAAATTAAACCAAGTTTTACTAAACTCGTAACATGACTACTAGAAAAAATTTGATTTAAAAAATTAAAACTTTTGCTTTAAGTTTCGTAATTGATAGAGTTTCTATTTTACTTCTCGCAATTGCAAAAAATAGTATATGCTCCTCGGGGATAAAGTGACTTTTAACCTGAGGGTAATTGCTGTCATCGGCTAAAGCCTCGTGCAAAGAAACCTTGACCCCCTGATCAAAAATTAGTCACTTTATCCTCCTGTTGCATAATGTACTATTTCGATTTTCCAAAGTTTATTTTTTATTTTTAATATTGTTTTTGTTTCTTCAATAAATGTTAGCAGTTACTACTTTCTTTATTTGTCATTTTAAGATTAAGCAAAATTTTTTATAAATTTTTAGGTTTTTTAAATTTAGGATATAATATTATCCTAATTTTTACTGCATATTATACCGCATATTTTTCTATTTTTTAACGCATACGTATGCACATATTTCATTGTTTTTTAGCGCATAAAGTTCCGAGCCCTGGTTATAACCAAATAACTACGTCTATTCGATATTACATTTGACTCTGTTCAAATCTATCTTATTTATGACTTTACCCGGTTCAGTTTAGGCAACACGCATAGCACTTCAATCGCAAAAATTTCGTTATTGTAATAGCGTCTAACTTCAAAGCAATTTCATTGGTTTACATTTCAAGGTTGTCGCTTTAGTACAAATTCCAATATTTTTCTTAAAAAAAACAGACTATAGTTAATGATAGCGGAGACAATTCGAATCTTCCAAACATTAATGGGGTGTAGGACGTTTAACTGCACCACGAATTTCAAAATTTCAACTACACTACAGGAAAGAGCACAATTTTCTGAGTATAATGCAACAAAAATTTTCGAGGATCGATCATAAGTTTTTAAAAAAACGGCATTTGAAAGTTACTAAAAGCAGTGAGTTGTAAATATGATACCGCACGGTACGTACCCTACTTGAATTTTGTTGACAGTTCGTGTGCTTTGATATATTACATGTACTGTTTGCAGTCAGTTGCGGTCGACGAGTTCCACCGTTGGTGAGTTCTGTCATTCTACTGGAATATTTTTAAATTCGTTATGTGTGACAAACTCAACCACGGTCTATCACAAATCCATGTTAAAACGTACATCTAAAACACATGTAAATTTTTGATTTTTAAATCGAAAACTTATGGATGAGCTTTAAAATTTTTTGTTGCATTATACTCAGAAAAGCGTCATCTTTCCGATATTTTGAAATTCGTGGTGCACTACTCCCCATTAATGGACCGTCGGTCGTAGACTCCTTTAATTTGGGGAAATGCAACTGTCTTTCAAACCAAAAAAAATAGTCGAGGCACTTTTGGCATAGAACATACATTCAGGATCACTCAAAGGGATTTGTGAACTAGACAACAACTCGATGCCAAAAACATTTAGTAAGGTTAGCACCTTGCTAGACTGTAATATTCAAGTGATCTCAAAACCAGTTGGAAGTTTGAAAATATCTGTTTTTTTTGCGATTTGTGTATTTATGTTGAAACAAAATCAACCGGCGGATATCAGCTTCCGTATTGGTTTTAAGATATCTTAACAAACACAATTATGAATACTTCAATTATTTTTGAAAATTGAATGATTGGAGTATGAATCGAAACTGAATATTTTGAAATGGAATGGCTGAATTTCCCTAGCGCTGAGGATTTAGTCAAAATAATCTAATCTGCTATCATCGTTTAAGTTAATATAATAAAAGGATTATTTTAGAAATTTATGAGATTTTGAGCATACATATATCCTAGACCGATACGCATTAAATAAAATTGATTAGCTCTTCCCGTGCTTCTTATTGCATGCGTGGAAAAAATATTCACATTAAAATACACTCCTACGCCGCCTTCAAAATTTTAATTAATATAAAATTTAATAACGTGAAAGTTTAAGCTTAGTTTATAAATAACGTAAACTTTAAATAAATTTTTGTATTCCAATGAAATTTGAGATGAGGTATTTTGTCTTTTGATTTTCGTGTAGCAAAAATTCATTTTAAACATTGCGTACACTTCTACCCAAGAGTACACTTGCTCCGGAGTCCCTTTGATCTGAAGGGCGTCGAGCCTTTACATAGTTCACCGAGCTGCGGTGTAGGTGCTCATAGTATAACCGAAAAAATGAAGGTGTCGATTTGGATGCCCGACTTTTTTGTAATCACTAAATGTGAGACAAACATACTACAAAGGACAAAGTTAAATTGGTGACTAGAACTGAAGGTTTTGCCGCACATTGAATTGCATAATATTGGAAACGCATAATTCAGTTCAGTTCAGTTCCGATGGGGTTAGAGTTTCGAGTGAGATATGGTGGAAAATATGAGGAAATGTCCTAAAATCTGTTGAGAAGAAGGGGACTTACGACAAAAATATGAATTTGGCCTGGATTTTCGCGAGTCTTATATTATGATAAAGAAAAGCTTAGCTATTTATAGCTAAGATTTAAAGGCTGTTATGGCATATAGTAATTTTGTCGTCTGTTAATTTACTTCCCCTCTCCTCCCTCATGTGATTCTAACAGTCTTGCCCCGGAATGCAATGGCAAAACTTCAAGGTAATCTAGTATTCAAACTTTTCTCGAAATGATGTATATTGTGATGAATGATGTTGACAATTCGAATATCAGAATTTTATCGACGATGAAATAATTATTTTTTAAATGGCCATCTTGATATTCTGATATGACTAGAAAAACCTATAAAAGAGGGGAGTTTGACGCGAGTTTTTATGAGTTTTCTTTTTAAATGATAAAGCAGTTTTCGATGGCTCTAACCCTTCTGTTTATATTCAACTGAAACGATAGTAAAAGATTAAAAAATTAAATCTTCCACGAAAAAGTCCGCGAGAGCATATAGTTCAGATGCAAAATTGCAGATTATTCTTTGCAAGTGACGACTAATTCAGAAATTTGTTAACTTTCGACTCAAAATTCTTATAAATCATACAAATTTGTACGTTTATTTAAAAATAAATTATACAATGAAAATTAATGCCTTTAAAACGGAAAAAATAATTCCAGTAGTAAATTCCACCGCTAACCGTAATTAAGGATTACAAAGTATTAGTAGGTGCACAATAGACACTAATAATTACAATCTCTTTGGAAGAGGGTTTTTGTTGGTATGACTATGAAATTGTCAAGGGGGAGCCACAGTTCTGAGCATAATTTGCACTCGAAAATTATCTTTGAGTAGATTATAGGGTGGATCCGAGATTTGCCGTAGTTGCGTTTGTCAAAACCGACCGTCCGCGTCCATATTCTCTATACTCACTAAAAATATCTCCCTAGACTGGTTCAACTCTGGAAAGGGGATGGATCTCTCAAACTATAGCAGCATAACCTAATACAATTTCTGCAGTGTATGATAAAATTGCGATGTAATATTAATAAAGTCGAAATTTTACTTACTTAACTACAGTTAAAAGATTAAAGATTTGATCGGTCTACCTGACCAGTACGTCGGTGGAATATACATAATATGGGTTTATGGAACCTCTTGATTATCGGTGGAAACTACAAATCCCCCGTTTTCTATGTTCTAAACCTCAATTCCGTTTTCACTTCATACGATGCAAATACTACTAGTCAGGGAGCTACAATAATATTATATAATCTACATTATATTCATTATTCACATGCAGCTGAGAATAACAAATACATGCAGTTTCTCCTGCTTACAATGAAAAACTGCAAGTACGGACCATATATGAGGTTGTCTTGACATTAGGAGCACCCAATCGCAAATCACGTGCTTGGCATGCACTGATCACTGTTATAGTATAACTAACGATCACTGTTATAGTATATATATAAGTATGAGTACTGGCTCGAAGTAGCAGCTCTTGAAATTAATATAACAGTTAAATAGGGACGGCCTCGCAGAGGAAAGCTTTTTCCCCAATAAATTTTCTTATGCTATTTTTTTTTTAAATTGCTGTCTTTTTTAATTTTTTTTTTTACCTTGACGTTCTGTTACTTAGTGAGACTTATGGTAAATAAGCAACGTGTTGATGTACACAGGAAGGCCGAGGTGAGAAATTGTGTCGAGTCTTCTCGACAAAATTCCCGATTTTATCTTTTTTTTCCGATTTTTGTCCAAAAGTCTCGATTTCATAAAACTTAACAAACCGTTAAAGTTAACAGATGATTTATATTGTTCTATTTCTAAGAAATCATTTTCATTGGTTAGTTAAATTTAACGGCTTGTTAAAAGTTTTATGAAATCAAACACTACAGCCGGAACTTAGAATTTCCACGCTGTAATCTTTAGATAGAGTGTTAATTTAAAAGGAAAATGGGGGGGGATTTTGGACGAAGTTTTACAGGAGGTACCTTTATAGGAAAAAGATTGGCCACCACTGGATCTACCGGCTGATTATAATAATTTAAAATGCAATTTGGAAGTTTTTGAATTCTAAATGTAGGAAGCAAAATCGACAAAAATATGGCATTGAAAAATTAAATTGTATACAAATGAATTGTATTATGACCCATAAAGCATTGTTTACATTTTTATGACTGTTTTGTATTTTATTATCCACATTGATTCATTATAATTTTCCAATTAAAATCACGATTAATGTGATTGTGGAGTTAGTGGGCGGTCCATGTAATCGCTAATCTCGACAAGGAGGAAATTTTAATAAGCTTTGGGGGTCCATAGTTTGGCGTCTGTCCAAGACACATTCTGGTTAAATCCTTTAGCTTAGTTCCTTCTTACTTGAGATTATTAAAAATTTCTTTCCATTTGAGGTAAAATACCTATTTAACGCCGAAACTGACAACAAAGGTGCAACTTTGAAGTACGGTACTACCTGCGTTTCACAAAGATTACCTACATCTCGAAAATTAACATTCTTGGGCTTTGTTGAGTCCCTGTTAGGAAATGGTTCCTTTATTCAAAAGTTTACAAATATAACAAAAACAACTATAATCGATATCTTGGCGCACTCTTAAGTTTTCAAATCAATTTATTACTCGAGATTTTTTCAATCAGGAAAAGTTGCTTTTAATTCGCTAACCTTGTCGAAATTTTAAAAATGGAATTGAGTGGTAATAACGATCGTGCTCACTGCATCTTTATTTGTTCTAACATTGTTGCATTAGAAAATATCAAGGATTTTAACTAAAACACGTTTTTAACTTATTATGCCAGATAATTATTCTATTGGCATTTAGTGTAGGCAGTAGGCACCCAATTATCATTGTCGTCTAATACGGCAACGTTTTTATTTTTCTGCTCGAAATATAATTTTTTTAAAAATTGGAAATAACTTATTTATCGTAGTAATGAATTTTGGCAATACCTGGCAGGTGACAGCTGCGATATAGAGAAAAATTGTTTACAATAAATGTGACAGAATAATCTTGCGGATGGGGGAATAATCTCCAATCGGTATGGATTGATGAATTTTAATGGATCTGACCATCATTATTAACCAGATTTAAACCCTCCAATTTATTTTTTTCTGGGATTTATAAAAAAAACGTCTGCAAAATTTACGTACACACCGCTGAATATGAGGAATGCTACAGCAAAATTGAATCTATTGAGAATATCCCAGACGTAACCGTAGTTAGAGTATAGTCAGCTTTTCAGCACACATTTGAAAACGGTGTCGGATGGATGCAGATCAGAGAAAATATTTAACTTGATATATCTCAACGTCTACTATTGTTCGAATTAAATTCGCTCGTGTATGAAAAACAAGCATCAATAAATATTTTGTGTGAAGCTTAAAGCTTGGGTTCGATTCCCCAGTGAGTGTTTTAACAAATTAAAATTTTTATAATTTTTATAAGAAACGAAATTCAATTTTATTCTATAGATACATACATTCGAAAGATAGCTTATATTATTTACTTTATGTAAAATTCCTGATAAACATTATTTACATTTCAAAGAAAATCAAATAGTAATGTATGTATTTAGAATGAATATTTATTTATGGCAAAATTGTGACGATGATTTAGATTTCAAAAATTTATATTGGCTTTTTCCTTACTCATTGACATTGAATTATAATGAAATAATTTCGAATTCGACTCTTTCTATCAGAAAACAATGTTCAAACAAAACCAAATAAGCTGCATCGTTTGCTTTGAAATTTTGAATTAATTCAATTGACACAATCAAGAGTCGACTGTATTTGAAATATTAGACTAGAATTGAATTTGAACCAACATTTAAAAACTGGTGACAGCAATAACAAAGGTCGATTCAAAATCTGTTTGAAATTTGACCCAAGTTATTTATTCGAATATGAAAAAATGTGAAATTTTATGCGAAAATGTATCGACCAATCTCTTCCTATTAGAGCAGAAAACGTAACCAATATCGTCCAATTGTTCCTAAAAATGCAGAGGCAAATCTAAAGTAGGGGGCGGGCAGCTACTTTTCGTTATTTACACATGAGAGTCTTTAAGACTGCGATTTCACCGATCGACGAAGAAAACATAATATCGCAATTCGATAGAGAGAAACCGAAATAAATTTCAAATTCATGTTAACAAAAAGTTTAAGTAAAACAGAGATGTAAGGTTTAATCTTGCTTCTAAAATTACTTTTGTTGGACAATTCAATTTGAAAATTTAGTTTTTATGACATTCGAAACCTTACATTTAAAAAATATTAATATTTAAAATTCTACCTATTTAAATTGCTATATTCTTACAAGAATCAATTTTACCCTCATTAGAAACACATTTACTATAATTTACTCACTTTGGTTTAACAAAATCGGTCTTTCCACTTAGCAACGTGGGCATTCTATACTAATTATGATTTGTGTTTATAAAAATTTAAGAAGAATTAATATTTTAAAGATACAAAGAAAATAAAAATGGCACAAACTGAAGGTTTTAATCCGTTGCCTAAAACGTACTTGAATGGTTTGGAAACGCTTACATCATCGTTGCAAAATACAAAAATAAAGCAGTTATAGATAACATTTAAAAATATAACTGATCGAAAACAAAATGTTTTTAAGTTATCATATCGTAAATGTTTTCATCATACTATGGCATCATCAGGCGATGAATTAGTTTTCTAATATATTAATAAATTCATACTTCTTTCTCTTCGGCTGGCGTTTGGGTACTTAGTTTATCACCGAAAACAGATTAATTGGATCTTGATAGGATTGGACTAATTGACTGCATTTTGCACGAATTTAAATTTTCGAACGAGATCATTCTCAGGACAGGACAGGACTTTGGTCTTGTGAAGACTGCTAAGTTGAGATTTTGAGTTCGATTCCGGGAGGAGTAAGAACTTAATTCTGACTTTGTTCTCTCGGCAGGTTGGCTATGAGAACTTTTCTAAAAAAAAAACGAAGTGGAAATAACCGGAGAGATCAACTTTCTTTTTAGCCTTTATCAGCATAAAACAGGGAAAGCCTTGCTCAAAAAGGAAGAACAGGCCTTCCGAGTGAGGAAAACACTGTATTTATTTTATAAAATTTTTTATAGGAAAAGTACACAAGATTTTTTTTTCAAATCTTCTGCACGTTTTATTGATTATATAATACAACAGAAAAAAAACTTACAAATCATTTGCAGCTCATATACTGGGTGTGCAGGACCCGAAAGTTAGCACTCAAATAAAAAGGTGACTGCCTCGTTGAATTTCATCTGAAATATAAATATTAAAAATATTTACCTATGGCTATAGTTCGACGGGGGAAAAGATTGAAATCTAGAAAAAAAGCAAAATGGCAAACCTCCGAAATAAAAGTTTTCAATTCAAGCTTTTTTGTGCGATTTTTATTGTGTTTAAAAGCATCAATTATAAGATAATCTTCCGTCAGAGTATAAAGACGTAATTTGCGAACAAAATTCTTCTGTTTCAAAGTAATCGGATGTACAGTTTTCTTGATTTGATGTCAAGCAGGTTAAAATTTGTCGTTCCGAGATATCCGCAGCCACAAGACGACGCTACAACTCAGCCAATTTTACGAATTTCTTTCTGAAATTTTGAGAGAACATTCTTAAAACGTATGTCTTTTGAAATAATATGCAAGAAAATGTATGTACAGTGTTTCCACCCTTAAAGCATGATAATAATGTTTGTTTCTGTTGTTTTAATTATGTTAGCTTATCAAATTCACGCGTTCGAATTACAATGACATCCTATCTGGAGAGACATTTTGCACTTATCATACACCTATCTATCTGTTGGTCCCCGGTACCATTACATAAATACGGTCTAAAGCATCATTTAGAAAGGATCGATGAGGACATCGTCTATGTCCATGGTTTGGAATTCACGTTATACGTTAAGCTGTTGGTTTCCTGTATAGAAATAGATGGCAGTGGACAGGACACAATAAGACCATTTAATAAGGAGTAGGAATCTGAATTTCTTAATTCCTCGCCTGATGATGACGTATGCGAAATTTATACTTACGGCGGATTTTATTTGTGAAACTTTTTGCAGGTTCTGGTTATTCTAAAATATGGATATGATTAAAAAGTATTTAAATTTTCCATTTGAAAAGTTCGCAGAAATACAAATGCAAATTAGAACTTGGCCAGCAATATTTGCATTGAATCGACATTAATAACTAAAAAAAGTTATTTTACATGGTTTTGACTTAATGAATCACGCGTGTAACGATAATAATTAGTTGAAATAATTTGTTTGGTCGACAAATTTACTTAAAATGTAATAAAGGTTACCGGGTTAAAGGTTCAATTGAAATTAACATTTTGGTATCACATAATTACGTACATTAATGTAATATTTTGTCAAAATTTTTCCGGGGATTGTGGAAAACGGTGAATCATGGTACTTTTTTTAAACTTGATTTTCAATAATATGTTTTGTCTGAATGTTCTTATCGTTAGTTTTGCATTGGGTACAAAGTTTGATTTGTGTTCTTTAATATTAATGACTTTTATCGTAATATAGCAAATGCAATATTGAAAATTAATGTATGAATGTACGGCGACGAAAACATTTAAGTAGGGGAAAATTTTTGCTTACGAACTTCCAAAAATTTCTTTATTCTTGTTATCTATCGTAAGAGTCTCCAAGGAGACATTGTATCATCCAAGATAGGTTATCAGAACCAATACTTATATCATTTTTAAAAATATCTACACTTGAACGATTTTTTTTATGGTATACTTTTTTGCAACATCTCGTTATATAATAAATTAAGGAAAAAGGCACCTGTTTGTAATTTTCTCACACAAATACTACAGAAACATGTACTCTCCATTTTTATTTTAATAACAATTTTTATAATCTTGTGTGTAATTTTACAAAGTAAGCGGGTTATTATTTTTAATTAAAGGAAATGACGAAAATAATACGTCTTCAAATTGATAGGATAAGGAATTTACTTTGATATTTAAAAAAAAGTTGGTTACATATAAAGGGTAGTAGCGCAATCCCGGTATTGATTTTTACCCCTCCTGGACGCCATGTTCACTTTTATATAAAGTTGT
Source organism: Cantharis rustica (assembly GCA_911387805.1). Taxonomy (NCBI): domain Eukaryota; kingdom Metazoa; phylum Arthropoda; class Insecta; order Coleoptera; family Cantharidae; genus Cantharis; species Cantharis rustica. The sequence goes on from OU426883.1 coordinate 17,713,369, forward strand.
GCTATTCGAGCAATCTCAACCCGCCGTATCAACAAATGTAAAAAAAATTGTTTTGTTAAGAGGTGTGTACACTATATTTGTTATTGTAGATAATTTGTGTTAAACAAATAATAATTTTAACGTTTTTATCGATGATGCTTTTTTAATTGCACAAAATTGTTATTGTAAACATTTCTTGAAAATTTTATTTACGTAATTTGTTTTATTAAATTTACAGAGTAGTACAGATCGATCGTATAAGTATAACGATGCAATCGATATCGATGCAGATCTTGAAGGTAGCGGAGGTGGTGGTAAAGAGGTTTCTAATGACTTGGTAGAAGCTAGCGGTTCTGGTCATGGTCCTGATGATGACGATGATGAAGACCATCATCAACATGTAAAACCAATGCACGGTGAGTGTTACAATTTTAGTTCGCTACTTCAACCGTACACTATTTATTCTTTTAGTTGATGTTAAAAAACCACCAGCTGTCGAAACAACAGTTGCACCATCTCAAAATAGTCCTAAATTGGATCCAATACCTGCATATCCAGATAGCGGAAGTCCTAAAGTTTATAGTGGCAACGAAGAAGTATCTATTATGAATTCCCAAAATGAAGATCAACATACTTCATTCTTTGCCCAGCCAGGAATTTTAGCTGGTAGGATACTTTACATTTCTTTGGGTAATATTACGGTGGTTGCAATCATATAAAGGCATCTTCACTTGTAACGGTTGGTGCAAACGTAGTCGTCAATATGGACAATCGCTCAAACCAACTAGTCGTTCTTGTTATTTTATCGCTTTCTATGTTGATAAATTTAACAAATATTTATCAGGGCATGCTTCATTTCAAAATTTTTGTTATCGTCATTTATTATTTTGTCACCAAATTGTTCCGTTTGAAATCACCGTACCTTAATTATACAAATACGATTGGAATTTACATAGATGTTTGCTATTTAAATCATAGATTACCAATTGATTGATTCTCGATATAAGGAAATCAGATCTTCATTCTACTACACGGGTATTACTTGGAGCTTGCATGCTTGCTTGTTTGCACAGATGTTGTTCAGAGCTCGAAAGTGTATTTTAAAAATTAGCCTTTTCAAATCAAAGGTTATAATTCTACTCCACCCAAATTATTTCTGAATCTTTGATAAGTGGGAGGAGCCAATTTTCTAATATGAACCCACTGAAATAATGTCGGAGTTGTTCCTGCAATTTCCTTTCCATTTCCAAATCATTTCCTGGTTTTGGGAATTCACATTGAACATAATATAAAACGTACAAATTAAAAAAGTTAAACATTATGGTGACCTCCACAAATTAAGAAGCTTAACTAATTAGCAACCTAATTTTAATTAATACAATTTTGTTGTTGTGCATGCTTTGTAAAATCCTAATCTAAATTACTCAAATTAACTTTAATTAATGAATTAGTTTGGTTAATTGTCTGACTTTGACATTTTAACCAATTATTTTCTTGTTCGAAATTTATTGATTATTCTTGATGAAAATTTAAATTACCATTTTGAAAAAATACACTATTTAGCTAAATTTTGTGGAAATCATTAAGTTCAAAAAACGTTGGGTTTTACTCCCTCCCTGTCACTTGAAAGAAATAACGGATCATAGGAAATCATGGCATTCGAAGAACCAAGAAATTTTGATAAAAATCTCAACAAACCCCAAATATATTTTGGGAAGAGAAGCCCAATGGACAGAAAATTGTTAGGTTGCTAAGGTACAGAATTTTGTTGATTTTTCTTTTTTGTTAATTTAAAACTTGTTTATATAATAATATTATTTCTTGAATTTACTGGACAGCTTAACAAATTTTAATATTTGTTTTGTTTTTTATTCCCACGATTTTAATTACCATTGAATTACTTAATGAACATAATTCATTTGTTTAATCTATGAAAAATTGCCATATATTTTAAAATAATATTTTACTCAAACAAAATTATTCTTTTTTTTTATATATAAAAGTTCAGTTTTTGGAGAAAAACATTTTTCTAAACAAAAGTGCAATCATATTTTGAGAAATTCTAAGGTCCAACATTTAGCCGTTGAAAAAACCTTGGAAGGTTATGTTTTTGTTTAGAACTTAGCCTGTATATTTTTAATTTTTTAGCTGTCAAGTTGGATGAACATAATATTACGTAGCTTAGTAAATTTATGTGAGAAAAATGGTCACGGCAAATAATTCTGAATGTGATGATGTCATTAAAACATGTTTGTAAAAACTTTGGGAGTGTCTTCTTCAATATTCTCAAAACTTTGCACCCTGCAAACAAGCAAAACCAAAACAACAGCAAAAATTTGAAATTGTTTTACCAACATAATCTCTCTTCTTAGCCTTCCTATCCATTGCTGGACAGCATTGTTCCGCTTTGAACATATTGAAAATTCTTATAGAGACAGGTTTCAGCATGTAGACTCTATGGCTGCTGAAACCGAATGGGAAATGCTTATAACTCTGATTTTAATAGTTGATGGTGGTAATCATCAACCGAGGGCAACTACAGACTTTACGTGTCCTCCGCAGCACAAAGGCAGTCACATTGAAATTTTAAAAATTACTTACCAAGCATGAGTTTCTTGGAAAAGTTTATTTAATGAACATGTACACAGAATTAGAATAGCTCAGAGTCAAGAAAGTATTACAGATGACTGTTTTATTTTAAGGATGTATTCTCGTGTTTGGGTTTGAAAAAATTATTATTGTTTTTTTTTTTACATATTTCTAAAGTAAAATATTTTGAGATTATACTGTAAAAATTTCAGATCAAAATTGAAAATATCAACAAAGTTGTAACAGAAATACGAGAGAGCCTTATAGTTGCGGTCCGCTAGCCGTACAGCTGTCGTAGTATACGCTATTGTTTATACCTGCGTTTTGTATATTATAATATCTGTACGTTTCGAGTACTAAAATAGTACTAGAAGTACTTTTTCTCGAAGCAACGTTTTTTTGATCGGCTCGAGGGGTTTACAAAATTCTACTGAACCGATTAGGCTGAAATTTGGATATTATGTTATTCTACAATCAGTGACTCGCGGGTGGTAGAATTGTATATTTTCACTAAAATTTTCTCATTAATTTTTCCGATTTTCCACACAAAAAAACACGATTTTTAAAAATTTATTTTTGAAAGTCTTTTATAGTGTCAATAATAACATAAAAATTTTAAAACAATTAGATGTTATTTACTAATAAAAAAAAATTTCTGAAAAAATCTACTAAATTTGGTCAGAACATGAGAATACATCCTTAAGGAGTTTGGCCGAGTTTAACAGCTGTTGGTGAAAATAGAAATAGAGTAAGATTTATTTTGGTTTGCTGGTGCATTTATTAAATATCATTTTTAGCTAAAGCACTCTTGTTATTATTAACTTGGTTATAAAGCAGAAATTCTTGCTGACATAGGATTTAGTAGAATTGTCATCTTCGCAGTTGACCCATTTTCTTTTCATTAGAAAATTTATAGTCATGATTTTAAAATGTGTATTTAGGGGAATCCCCTATTTTCCGAAAATGATTTGATAAAATAGCTAATTTATTTATTTGTTTCAGCTGTTATTGGAGGTGCTGTAGTGGGATTATTGTGTGCCATTTTAGTGGTAATGTTCATAGTATACAGAATGAGAAAAAAAGATGAAGGTTCTTACGCATTGGATGAACCAAAAAGATCGCCAACATCTAATTCATATAGCAAGGGCAATAACAGAGAATTTTATGCTTGAAGAGATGTGAGTTGAGTTAGTTTATCATATTGAACTTATTCAGTGGTCTGCAGTTGGTTAGTCAGGCGGGTACGCTAGTGACTGAATCTCTGCCATCATCGCTTGTAGTGCAGCTTTAATATTGATATCAATTGTAAAATATAACGAGATATACTCAAAAAACCAAGCGCACATTTTTTTAACAATTCCATTTTTAAAAAACGGTCATTAATTTAGTTTAGTTTATGTACGTAATTGTAAAATTATATTTATTTTTAATGCGGTATCATTATTATTTTATTTATTAACTTTTTAAATTAAAAAAAATTTACATGGATTCGGTCTAATTGCTAGTAACTGCCATGATGTGAATGAACTATTGGAAAATACCTTTTTACTTTTAAGATATATTTGGCCAACATGTTCTACATTTGTATATGTATATATCGTAATAAAATAACTGGCTATTCGTCCATTATACTTTTGAGTATATAGTACTGATAGATCGATGATGTATTTTTCTAAAGCAAATAATACGAAATCTTTCTTAGAAAATAACGTAGGGTGGTTGGTTACGTTTTTTAAAATCATGACAGTAGCCAACAATAAGTAAATATGAAGGAGGTACTGAACTTTTTTATATTTACTTATTTTGACAGTAGACATTCTTACTTTACAATAACATTGCTCAATGACCGCCCGCCCACCTAATGACTTGGAAAAGATTTCATTCAGTTTCGTGTCGAAAACATATCCGATTTTGGTGTAATGATAATATACTGGAGCTGCTTTTATTGTGACTGACTTGTTTTCTTCTACTTTTTTGGAATAATGTTATCGCTTTATTTGTGCTATATACTCGGAAACAAAGAAGTGGGTATCTAATAATTAATAACGTATTTAATAATAGAAAATTTGTATGTATCATTGTGCAACATTTTAATGTACTCATTTATATAAAAAGGAGGTTGTTAGATTTGTTTTATTACTAAATTTTTTAAGATTATCCTAGATCTTACCAAGAGAAAAATTTATAATAGAATAATTTATTTTGAACACAAATTATAATTTTTACTTGATGTTAGTGAATAGGTGTAAGCCCTGTGGTTGTTTAGATTCCTAGAGATTTATGAACAAATCTCTGGCCTTTCTCCTATTCTGATGTAAAATTATCTTTTGTAAATTGGATAGCTTTTAGTACTTATAATGCAGCATTTATTTATATCGCTCTTTATTTATATAAATACTAAAAGCAGCTATTTTCCATTGACTTTTTAAGTTTTTATTTTAACAAAGACTTTATATTTATTTGTTTGTCATTCTGCTCTACAGATTTTTTAAAAACATTAACATTTTTTAATTATACAAAATAATGGAGGGTAGATAATTTTGAAGTTATATTGTATAGTATTAATAATTAGATTAACATGTTGTAAATAAAGACCCTTGAACAAAATTTTATATTATAATTATTCATCTCGTCGAAAATTTTCCGTTTACAAATAAATCCTCATAATCAACACTAATCATCAAAAGTTAAACTTCTTGAGGTACGGAAAAATAAGTTTTTCATGACACGAGAATATTTATAAATATTTCTGAGTTTGCGCTTGAATGCTCATGTGTGGAAAAGTAAATCGCACTGGTTGCATAAAAAAATTATCTTTTCGCACTAGCGTGGAAAAACTTATTTTACCTTACTTAAATGAATATTGAAAAGTTGGACTTTTTCAAACTATAATAGAAATGAATTTTTAAGTGGATTTCTGTGGTAATTAGTAGTATGTATTGTTAAATATAAAATTAAATAAACTAAACATAACATTAAAGTAATGAATTTTCTTTACTTTATGATAAAAATTTATTATTTTAACGTTTTGTTCAGTTTGTTTAATTATATTTTTCAAACTAGTTGAAAAAAAAATGTTTTTTTATTAACAGTACATTATGCGCTGAGGGGTTAAAGTGATTCTTTTTTGACCTGACGGTAAAGGTTTGTTTGCACGAGGCGCACTTCAGGTCAAAAATTCATTTTAAACCCAAGGTGCATTTACAGTTTTTTTACGATTGCGGGAGGTAATATACTCACTTAGAAAATTCCGAAATTTTAATTAAAATTTTTTTTTTTGATAATCCGGGTGGTCGATAGTAACAAAGTAGCAAAGTAAATTAACCGTTCTAGTAACTATTGGTATTTGCGCAACAAGTTACTTTGTTGCCTACTTTGTCACCTTTTTGTTCTCCTGTGCAACAAATGGCCACTTTAGACCCGCAAATCGGGGTCTAAAGTGAGTACTTTACCCCCGCTATTGCAAAAAATATTATAACAGCTATAATATATGGGGTGTACCCGTGACTGTGGAGAACCTTTGAGGTGGTGATAAAAGACACTTTTCTAACACAAATTTTTAAATAAAATTTTTGTTCAAATCTAAATCCTTGGGGGGTACCTCCGGGGCCGTATTTAGACTAGATTTTCAAGGGGGGTTGGGTAAAAAATATTAAAAAATAAATAGCTAATTTATTAAAATAAAATTTTTGTCTAAGTCCAAACCACCCTTTAAAGCAATTTTTTGAATTTTTGATTTCAAACGGCCATAGCTCCGATATTATTGATTTTTTAGGCTTACTGGATTAAAACTTTTTTAAAGATCATTTGCTTATCTACAAATTAGATTATAACCACTTATCGTCTAGAATCAAGGGATTTCGAGCTATAAATCAAATTAAGGGGAAAAATGTGAAAAAAGTCTGGTTTTATTTTTTTACTTTTCTTGCGAACCCTATATCTCTTAAACGAAACGTCTTAGAAAAAAACTGACCGCTTAAGCCGGATAGGAAATGTAACGGGCTATAACTTTGGTCAAATAAATTTTTTTGGTTTTTATTTTTTTTATCTACATCTTGTTCCTTATTTTCCAAAATTTCTGTGAAAATGATTGGTTTTCCAAAAAAATTGATTTGACCAAACTTGTAGCCCATTAAATTCGCTATCCGGATTGAGCCTCCGGTTTTTTTCTAAGACGTTTTATTTAAGAGATACGGGGTTCGCAAGAAAAGTGACAAAAATAAAACCTGAATTTTTTTTCTTAATTTGATTTATAACTCGTAATCCGTTGATTTTAGACGATAAGGTAGAACCTAATTTGTATATAAGCAAATGGTGGTTTGAAATTAGAAATTCAAAAAATTGCTTTAAAGGGAGGTACCACCCAAGGGTTTGGACTTGGACAAAAATATTATTTGAAAATTTGTCTTAGAAAAGTGTCCAGCTCAAAGGTTCTCCACGGTCAAGGGGATACCATGTATATATTGGTTTAAAAACTAAGATTTACTAGGGAATACTCGGGTTTGTGAAGTGTCAATGGAAATGAAGTTTTTTACTATGCAACAGAGTTTCTACACTCTTTAGAAGGTCCAAGACTGCATCCTCATCTTTTACGATTAAAAGGTGGTGCAGCGATAATGCTTTAAGGAAATTTGTATTAATAACCAGATTAATTATAACTGATGGTATTAAAGTGTAAATACTATCAGTTTAATCCGAGGATGTCTCTAATAATTTCAGATGTACCAATCTAGTTTAAGCGCTTACAATTTCCAGTTAAGTGAAACTCTAGGTGCCCTAGGTTTGCAAACAACTGTGCGAGCAGCACCATGTAACCTTGGCGCAGTAACACTCAAAGTTCAAGAGTAGGAACACCTTGAAATATTTTCTTCCTATATAGGTGCTACAAATGATTTTATTTATTTAAGTAAGATTTCTTGCGAAGTCAGGTACCTAGCTAGTTTTACATAAAGAAGAAATCTTAAAATTTATTATTACTTCAGAGTATAAGGCTTTTTGCTATACTTTGTACAAAAACCTAAAAGAAAGAAAATAAAATAAAATTTGTGCATAAAGACGAATACAAGAAAACTCAATCGTTTAACTCCATCTTGAAGAGGAATATTGATTTTTGCTGTTTAACTGTCGGAGCACTGCCGTTCCTTCCAGACGTGGGCTTAAAGCAATTGAAAGAGTGTTGTCTTTATCTAACAAGTAATCGTCATAATTAAAATAATAAAATTGCAATTATTGATCATATAATATGTGTCCATTTGTAAAATAACCATTTATTAAATACAAATTAAAGGATCGTAAAATTTACAAAAAAATGTTGGTGTTGATATTATTGCAACGATGGAGAGTAAATAAATTTGCTATAATTTTATAAGAAAAAATCGTACCATTGCGACAATCTTGGATTATTCAAAATTTGGTTACTGTCAGTTAAACGGGACATAGCTTTGGAACGGGTCGCGCACCGGTAATCGACTCGTAAGCTTCTGCGGTCTGAGCGATCCGGTTTTCTGTTGACGGTACGTGTGCTTTTAACTACTCTTACTGTTCGCTGTCAGATGCGGTCGACACCCGGACGAGTTCTGTGTCTTTGAGTTCCACCCTTGGCGAGTTCTATCATTCTACTGGAAAATTTTTAATTAGTTATGTGTTTGTCAAAATAAAGGCCTGAGGGGTCTGTTTTGACAAACTCAACAACGGCAAATCACACATCCATGTAAAAACGAACATTTCCTTATTTTTGATTTTTAAATTCGATTTTTTTGAAAACTAATGGATGATCCAACGATTTTTTTTTAAATTGCTTAGAAAATTGTTCTCTTTCTTAGTATATAGGAAAGAGTTCAAATCGTGATGATGTTTAACTGACCGTTTCCCAAAATTTTGATAAGATTTAATTTCAAAAATTTACATTCTTTCCTAATAAAACAATAGTATACAATTGTTAATCTGATAATTAAAATTAATATTTAATTAATTATGCCGTTTGTAAACTCAAAAATAATTCGTAAATTTTGATTAGAGAGATTTCGGAAGTGCCATCTATTCAAATAATATTAACGTCGGTGTAGGAATTTTAGTTGGAAAATGAAACTGCAGATGGCCTGTTGTTTTTAATTGTGGTTTCATTACTTCAATAAATGAATGTATGAGATAGTGCGAGAGGTAGAAAATAAAGTTATTGGTTGAAAACAAATTAGTTTTCGTGATGCAAACATCGTAACTGCAAGAAATTAAATAGCAAGTGATTATTTTTAAAGTGACAGTGCAATAAATTGTTTACATTCGTGCAATAGTTGGAGATAAATTGATTAAATATTTTAAGCCGCGAAAAATCGAATTTAAATTTGACTCTTCATTGGTTTACCATGAATACTTCAAATAATAAGGTTAATCCTGATTTGTTAAAAGAAAGATTGAGATGTACATTTAAAACTTCCGAGCTTACGCATTTAATCGATGGGAGTCCAGATAAGACCAAAGAAAGGAAAATTAGGGGTGAGTTTTTGCTCTTGATTCAGGTCTTGTAAATTTTAAAATCCGCCGTTTTTGTGGGTTTTGTAAATTTAAAATTGCATAATTTTTTTTTGAACTTTCATATTTGCGTTGATCGTAATTTTGCAATTGTGTAACAATCTCGTCGGCAAACTTTCGAAAGATAAATTACTGTAGCATAATAATCATAATGAATGTTTTCACTTGTTTCGTACTTACACTTTTTAATAGAAGATATTCTTAACCTGTGTGAAGTGTGCATTTGCACCTTCGGTACTTAATTTAATGGCAAAAATATCCTGTCACTAGATTTCTCTATTGTTCTTTTTTTAATCGCTCTTCGGATCCTGCAGGATGATATTTGTGAATTTCCTTGGAGAAGCATTTTTTTTGTGTTCCCTGAGAAAAGAACTTTGGACGAACACTAAAAATGGCATATTTTAAACTTTCATTAGTATAAACTAATTTTTATTTTTTTAATTAGTGTTTCTTATTTGAAGGTTAGTGATAATATGACACATCGTAAAAACAATGATAAATTTGCAATTATAATTAGATATTAGCATAATAACATTTCTTAAAAATCCAAATTAACCAGCAGATGATGGTACTTCAACAGCGAATTTACGGAAAAAAATATATTTTTATAATAAAAATGTTGTAACCTTAACATATTTCTCAATTACGTGCGACAAAGTATAATTAAATTTAATCGATATTTTAATGACGTATTAATTATTTATATAAAATGATAACTTAAGTTTTTTCGATAGAAATGAGCACGTAGATGTATGTCCAAGGTTTATCTCTATCTTGTTTTGTGACCGCAATATTTCAACTTTCATTGGTTCCCAAACTTTGGATCCCCAAATTCACGAGACAGTGCTTTCCAAACCATCGAATTGGAATTGAAAATCACATTTTTTTAAAATCATGTATACAATATGTTATCACCAAGCGGAATTCTGCAACATAATTTTAATTTCATTAAGGGGTTACACCACCTCCAGATTTTCAAAAAATCGAATTTTGTTTTGCTAGATAAATTGTTTTATACTTTTAAGAATATTTTAAACGTTTAAACTTAGAGCGGCAGAGTCGGTCCGAAACTCAGGTACCGGCAAGACCGGTCAAAGCCTTGACCACATGCAATAAATATAAAACATTCAATTTTAGAAGAATTGCGAAAAAACGAGTTGAATTTTTTGAATAGTAATAATTGCAATAAATTAATAAGTAATAACTAATGGAAACAAAACAGACAAGCTTTTGCTTTTGCAGAACATAAAAAAAAAGAATTTTAAAGCATGAATAATATTTTATGTATACTTCTAGAATAATAAATGTTTAATAATAATATTTTAATTTGATTTGATTTAAAAAATAAAATTCAAGATAAAATTAAATACGTACTAATAGTTGAAGCGTTGATTTGTTGAAGTTTAAAATTATTTTAGTTTTAACTTTGGTTTGAAATTTTAATAAACTTTAAAATTTGAGGTAAATAATAAAATTGTCTGTTTCACGATACTTTAAATTTCTCTACCTACTTTTATAACCATCTACCTGAAGGGATTACCAAAATCGTAACAGACCAAGACAACTTATCATGCTGTCTCAATTTCGGAAGTTAAAAGTAACTCAGGTACACAAAGATAGAATCAGTTTGCTTTGTGACGCAGTAGTGTCTCGCAATTAGGAGTATAAAGAACAGCTGAAAAATGCGATATGGGCAACTTATTACCATAAAATATTCACCGATGAAAACACAGCATGATAAGTACCTGTCTGGTGAAGATACCTATTTTTCCGAGCGCGAAGGTGATGTAACCCCTTAAGCTATTTTTTATCGTATAAAATAAAAGGTTAACTTGTATTTAAACAAATCCTGAGATAATTTTATAGCAAAATTATACAGGGCGTCCCCGTGACCGTGGAGAACCTTTGAGGTGTTGATAAAGGAAACTTTTCTAAAACAAAATTTTTAAATAAAATTTTTGTCCAAGTCTAAACCCTTAGGGGGTACCTCCAGGGCCGTATTTAGACTAGATTTTCGGGAGGGGGGGGGTTAAAAATATTAAAAAATAAATAGCTAATTTATTAAAATACACAAGAAACTAAAATTCAAAACAAAAAATAAAAGTATAAAGTACAACATATTTAAAAAATAAAAAAAACTACAATAAAAAACAAATATAAAATAAAAAATAGAAGGACCTCGATTTTTTTGTTTAAAAATATTTTGGTCGAAAGTGACCGCAAAAAAGTTGAAATTTTGTGGGAAGATTGTATTTATTTAATTAAATTAATTATTTTTTTGAGCAATTTTTCTTTATTTAAGTAAATTTAAGAAAATTTTGATTTTTGTGAACTTTATTTAATGGTTGAAAATAATTTGTCGAGGGAGCGACAAATTTTGATTACGGGTTGACTTCTGGGGGGCATCGCGGATAAAATTTTGTTTGTACCATTTTAAAAGTTTTGTTTATTACGATATTTTTAATAAGTTTAAACTTATTCATACTTGAATTTTAAACTCTTTTGTAAAAAACCGTCTTTAAATAAAATTTTTTAATTTAATAAAAATCACAAACTAAATTTTTATTTTACCGATGGTAAATAATGTTGTCAAAACGAAGAACTAAATTACACCAAAATATAAGACAATTTATGGGTTTGCAATGCTCACTCTAATTTATTGCGGAAGTGTTATTTTAAGCTATGTTGCCGATGATGGTCATAAAATTTATTTTTCTTTTAAAATTTTTGGTTCAAACAATTTATAGCAATTTAAAATTTTTACGATAATAGTAAGAATTAAGATAAAATATTTCATTTATTTCAATATAATTATTTTTCAAAAAATCGAAAATTAATTAATGCTCTTTAAAGCATTTTTTTGAATTTGTGATTTCAAACGGCCATAGCTCCGATGTTATTGATTTTTTAAGCTTAATAGATTAGAACTTTTTTAAAGATCATTCGCTTATCTACAAATTAGGTTATAACCCTGGAATCAACGGATTTTGAGTTATAAATTATATTAAGGGAAAAAATGTTAAAAAAACTTAGGTTCTATTTTTTTTACTTTTCTAGCGAACCCCGTATCTCTTAAACGAAATGTCTTAGAACAGCGGTTCCCAATTAGTTTTGGTCGCGGAACCCTTGGGCGATGTAAAAAATTTAGCGGAACCCCAAGCCGATATGTTTACTGCATACAAGATTGTGTACCCACACTACCCCCCCCCCCCCCCCCCAGTGACCAAGTAAATATAAGTACAAGAATGTACAAAGTACAAGTAAATACAAGTATTACAGAATTACAAATTATTACAATTATTATTAGTGAGAAGTATGACATTTTGTTTTCTTCTAATAAATTCTTTTAATATTTGGTTTGATTTCTGGGTTACTGAAAGAAATCCTCACCTACGATTTCAATTTTTTTCTATTGACCATTGGAAAGAGGACAATTTTCTGAGTATATTAACATAAACATTTTTTAGGATTATGCAATAGTTGTCGAAATAATGGTATTTTAAAATTACGAAAAGCAGGGAGATGTAACATGATATACTCCGATGCGTGACGGTAACTAGCACGTTCGAGTCCCTGCTTTTCATTTTGTTGACGGTACGTGTGCTTTGATATACTCTTAATGTTGTTGTATTATTGGCGAGTTCTGTTATTTTTTAGGGATATTTTTAAATTTTTTTGCCTTACTCAGCAACAGCTAATCATGCAGCCGTGTTAAAAGGTGTATACATGTAAAATTTACATTTTTAATTCGATTTTTTTCGAAAACTTTTGCATTATCCTACAAAATTTTTGTTTAAGTATGCTTAGAAAAGTGCCCTTTTACCTATTTTCAATAGGAAAAAGTTAAAATCGTAGGTGAGGATTTCTGACAGATCCCGATTTTTGAAAGCTGGATTCTCGTGTCAGCAACTGCGTTAAGTCGATTTCGATACTTTTTTCTTTGTTCCTGAATATAAAGAGAATCCAGTCTCACACTTGTATGTGCTCGCAAATTGTAGCAAAATACGGTTTGCACGTTTGGACAACTCCGGATATTCCTCGCGCAGTTTATTCCAAAATACGCCAAGCGGAACCTCTTTAAATTTACCTACCAATTGGAAATTGCACCTAATTTCAATTGAATTTTTGAAATCTACAGCAGAAAATTCGACTGGACGTTAGCATTCCATGAATGGTTGCCATTGAATGGAATAGAAAAAAGTTAAAAAATATATTTTAAGCGGCAAAATTTATTTTTCCGCCATTTTGAAATTTTTTTCGGCGGAACCCTTGGATTTTTTTGCGGAACCCCATTTGGGAACCGCTGTCTTAGAAAAAAAATTACGGCCCAAACCGGATAGGGAATTTAACGGGCTACAACTTTGGTAAAAAAAACTTTTTGGGAAACTAACCGTTTTTACAGAAATTCTGAAAATAATGAACAAGGTGTAGGTAAAAAAAATAAATAACAAACTAATTAACAATACAAATTACAACAATACAATAATAAAACAAACAATATAAATTAATAAAGTAATTAAAGATAATTTAATGTGCTTTATAACAATGTCACTCAAACTTCAAACGCTGCAATATGTTTTGAAATTAAAAATTAAATCGAGATTTTTAGCAATTTTGTGAATTTATTTTTTTTTACCTACACCTTGTTCATTATTTTCATAATTTCTATGAAAACGGTTGGTTTTCCAAAAAAAAATTACTTCACTAAAGTTGTAGCCCGTTAAATTTCCTATCCGGTTTGGGTTGTTAGTTTTTTTCTAAAACGTTTCGTTTAAGAGATAGGGGGTTCGCAAGAAAAGTAAAAAAATATAAATAATACATACTACGAAGAAAACATAATATTTAACGAAACCAAAATGACAAAAATTCACATTTAACAGGGTTGAACTTAGAATATTTAAATAAACAAGAAAATAGAATTCTGAAAAAATTACGCTATAGAAGTGGTAAAAATTACTTAAAAATAAAAAACAAAAAAACTTGTAACATAATATAAAGGTCCCTATTTCACGATTATTATTGATCTTCAGTCATGTTTAACAGTAAAAATAACAAGTGAGAGCAAATATACCAAACAAAATTTAAAAAATTTTAAATTTAAAAAATCAAGAAATTAACCAAACTTTAAAATAAATATTGCGCTTACCAAAGCGCAATATTGGTTATTTTCTATTTAAACTCTTTTAAAATTTTTTTCTTCATTTAATTAATAACTCAAAATTCGTTGATTCTAGACGATAAGGGGTTATAACCTAATTTGTAGATAAGCGAATGATCTTTAAAAAAGTTCTAATTCATTAAGCCTGTTTAGAGTAATTTTTTAATCAATAATATCGGAGCTATGGCCGTTTGAACTCAGAAATTCAAAAATTGCTTTAAAGGGAGATATCCCCCAAGGGTTTGGACTTGGACAAATTTTTGAAAATTTGTTTTAAAAAAGCCACCTCTCTTAGCTTCAATTAAACCCGAGACTTACAGATCTTTTCTCTCTCTCTCTTTCTCTCTCTCTTTCAGAGTCTCTCTCATAGTGACTACTTTTTTTTTAGAAGGGTTCTCTTGTCAGATACCTCGGTGGTTTGCCATTGCCTGTCTAGGGAAGATGGTCTGAATAAAATTTTTACTCCGCCCCGGATCGAACCGAGGTTCTTAGCTTAGCAGTCAACGGCATCGGGCCAGATGATTTAGATTCTCATAATTACTTTGCACAATTGAAAATATTTAATTCAATTTTTAATATTTACGCAAAAACATCCTTCATATTATAAATAGTCCTACATACTTCTCGATATCACTTTATTGATAATCCAAAAATAACAGAACAAGGTTCTGGAACTTGGAACCAGTATTCGTCTTTGCCTAATTACTTATCTATTTTATTGACTGATAACAAATAGGAAATCAAAATTTAAAAACATCTTAGTGCGACAATTAATCTCGTTTCTATTCCTAAAGGGATATACCCTCTTCTCAGAATCCTTCGCAATTTGTTTTAAGAGATGGAACGCTTCTCCGTTTTCTATTGCTTAGTTTTTTCCCAATTGCTGGTACAATTTCTACGTATTTTTGAATCGTTTTCCCTGAATCGGTATTTCATTCGGCACTAGGTGATTTGGTCTCCGAAGTAAATTGACCCCGGTAATTTAACCCTTCAGTAATTAAATCCCCTGAAAAATATTTCTCCGGAATTTTTACCTAACAGTTAACCTTTTTTTTGTTTGTATCTCTTGTCGGACCAGGAAAAATCTTAAACAAGACATCACCAGCTCTACTGGAGGGGGGAGGGTAGTGTAGGGTCTACCAACTAAATACTCCTTCCGGATGACAGCGGGTTTTATTCCGCTTGAATAAAGCGGAATCTTCAATGTTTCCGTCCTTTCGGGACTTTGTTCTTCTTTAAATGTTCTATTTTATCAGCTTTTCCTGATATTTAGTCTTGAGCAGGTTAGTGATCTCACTCTTGACCTCTTTCCACTTTTCTTCGTTTTTTAGCATGTCATTAACACTAATGTATCTACTGTCATATCCTGTATTTTACTTCCTAGTTTTACTTTCTTCACAACCTCGCAAAATGCTTAATTAGGTGAGTTTATCCTTCGAAACCTATATGGAGGTAATGGTTGAAATACCCGTGGCTAATCGGAGCCTGGGTGAGCTTATGGTTCAGCTCTACGTTCTGTCGACCCACGGTTTCAACACCGGAATCGGTTTTCTGGTCCAAGCGCCCTTTATTCCTCTGAACCATCGATTTTGCCATTTTTCCAGTATTACTACCTACATACCTAACAGTTAACCTTTTTTTCTAAATGCAAGGGAGGAGGAAATCTTCAAAAGACCATCTCTATCTGAGGTGGTAGTGTGAGATTTTTACTCACTAACCTCCCACCTCCGATGACAGCGGGAACCACCGTTCGGTATTACTTCCGCTATCATCTACGATGTTGTTGGTTAAGGCTGTCGAATGCCATCTTCATTTTCTCTCTTTTCTTGAGCCGCTATTTGCAGAGCTTGTTGTTCCGCTCTTCCTGCAGCTTTCTTTGCTTTCATTATGGCAGTGGCGAAGTTGTTTATTCTTTGCCACTGCAACTTACTCTCTAATATTGCGTCGACCATATTCTCAGGTACCCCAATGCTAGCGAGGCCATCACTCGCTCGCATTCCCACCTCCAGCAGTGGAAAAGGGTGTGCTCCGCGATGTCTTCCTCCGCGCAGTATTTGCAAATGGGGCTTACCAGCTTTCTAAAACAGTGCAGGTAGTGGTTGAAGCACCCGTGTCCGGACAGCGCCTGGGTGAGGTGGAAACTCACCTCCTCGTACCGTCTTTCGGTCCATCTTTTAAGTCCTGGCATAAGTCGTCGGGTCTACCGGCCGGTACTCTCGTGTCCGGCTAGCTCTTGCTCATCGTAGGCTCTGCTCCTTTTCAGTGCAAGAAGGTTGATGGAGACCATTGATGCCAGAACAAGTGCTGCTTCTAGCGAGATGGTCCTGTATGCACAGGAGACTCGTAGCGCCATGCGTCTCTGGACACTGAGTAGTCTGTGTAGTTGACTGCGACACCTGTGACAGCACACTTTTTTGGCACCTAACAGTTAACCTAAGAATATAATTTCCAACGCATCTGTTTATTCCATTAATTACCCGGAAGCTGTCCGTCAATCCTTACCACAATTAGATGACTAGATTTTAGGGTGATTTGCGTTTGTCAAAATCGACCCTCCGCACCGGACGTTCTGAACCGTTTTAAAATTTGCTGTACTTGCTAAAAATATCTTCCTAGACCGGTCCTACTCGGCAAAGTGTTCTACATTGCCAGTGGCACACAAAGGGGTTAGATTAATTAATTACAAGCTATAATTCTTAAACGATTATTAACTTAATCCTAAATAAATTAAATGATTGTGAAGGATTATTAACTTAGAGTAGGCATTACCAAAATTACTAGTTCCTAATTTAAGGATGCTCAATGAAATCAATTGGTGACCAAATTACCTGGGCGAAATTACCGAGAACGAAATCATCAGGATAGCAAATTATCGGCTGGGATTTTGTCCCCCCCCCTTCCTAGGGGTAAATCCTTGATTTTTAATAATATTATTCTGCAGTTCGTTAGAGAAACTACTCTTAGGCCAGGTGGAGATTCTATTTCAGGTGATGACCATAGCACGGAAACTAATAATTTATTAGTATAATTGGTGAAGTGCCCAAAAGTACTAATTTTTATTTGTTTTTCTTAAAAATCTTGTATCTTTTCAACGAAACGTTTCACAAAAACAATTTAATTAATAACTTGGAAGCCGTTGGTTTCAGACAACAAAGGGTTAGATTCTAGTTTAGTTAATTTCATCCTTTTTGAAAAAGCACCGAAGTATTTATTCTAAAAATCGATAGTTTTGGTGTTGCGACCATTTACGAGGTAGAAATTGAAAAAATTGCATATTTTAGTGAAAATTTATCCGGAACCTTTAAGGGAGGACAACACTGTAACAGCTGGAAAAGTACTCGGCGGATCTTTTGCAAATCCTCAGCACAATTTATTGATTATATCATAAAATCGAAAAAAAAATTCAGATCATTTGTGATCAGATCACCGGGTGTGCAGGACCTGAAAGTTAGCATTAAGAAAAAAGATGACTGCTCTGTTAGCAGCAATTCGGTTTGTGTGAAAAAATTTGATATCTACAAAAAGAGCAAAATGGCAGACCTTTGAAGAAAATTTTCAAATAGAGTATTTTTTAGCTGTTTTTATTGTGGATAGAAGCTAAAAGGAACATATTACTCATTCAATTTTACGAATTTCTTTCTGAACTTTTTGGAGGATATTGTGTTTTTTGGTATATGTAAAAAATTGAATTTTTGAAAATTTTACAGTATTTTCCTCTTAAGATATGGAATCTGAACAACAGTGTGTCTTTCGTCGAAAATTTCTGGCCGGGAGGTCTGGGGGGCAAGATGATTTGATCATTAGATTTTGGCCTTCGCTGCATTCTAAAAACCAACCATTAATGTTTGGCTATTAGCGATATATTGCAATGTTAGGGGTATGGGTATTGGCGCATTAAGCAAAGAAAAACTACAAAATTTGGTTATTCTTGTTATCGTAAGTTATTATTGATTATTGTTAGTAATGAATTTAAATTTTAAAATGCTTGCAAATAATAAATGATACGGTCACTAAACAAATTTATGCTCACTTGAGTTGTAGGAGTAATTTGAGGTAACCTAACGGAACGAAAAGTACACCGTTGCTACACCAGACCGTGAATCATAAAATTATTAAAACAAAAACTGTTAGTTTGTTGACGTTATGTTAACGCTAAAGAAGTTGATGAATATCAGAAAATCGTAACTGGCCCACCAGTTACCACTCCCACCATTGTAATTATATTGGTAATGAAACTTGATCTAAAGTCTAAGGTTCCAAAATTATTATAATTCATATAAATAAACTCACAGTTTTTAATTATTAACGTCGGGTGCAAAGGTAAGAGGAGTTCATAAAAATTTACTTGAGTGTATCAAAATTTAATCTAAGAGTATTTGATAAGTACCAGTTAATTAAATTATATAGCTCTGTTTGTAACATTCAGCAGTTGAAATTAAATCTGCTATCTTTGAAAAGCTTTAGATTATCAGCAAATAATAAATCGAATCAACAACTTATTTACTTACTGATATTATATTAATAAATAACCAAAATAATAATATGAGCCCACAATGAAATCTTTTCGGTACACCCGAACCCTGAAGTTAGAATATCTGTAGAATTTTCACACTTCTTCTATATGAAGCACAATAAGCAAGTGGAAGTATATTGGAAGTTTTAGTTACGATTCTTACTACAGTGGCGCTCTAATCTTAATTTCTTTGTAAATTTTTTTTAGCAAGTATACGCCGTTGCTCCCCCTTAAATAGATTTTTTTTTATTGAAATTGGTATTAAACGTTTGAGCCTCAATTGTGGAGAAGTCATTCATTTAAAATTTTTTGATAAATTTCAAGTCAATTCGTTGATGCAGTTTGCGGAAAATAAACGCATTTAACCAGTTTTTTTTTTTTTAATTTTACTGTAGTCTAACCCCTTAAAATTGAATATTACCTAAGCGTAACGCATACGGAGTTTTCTAAATTTTCAAACACTAAATTTAGAAAAAATAATATAAAATTAAACTTTCACAAAATTGTAAGGGGGGGGGCCCTGGTTGTGGTTTTATATATTTTTCTCTCATTCTACATACATTTTTGTATGAATTCGGTTGGTTTGGGGGGGGGGAGGTTATTTGAACATCAATTTTAAAAATATTTTAGATAGAAGGCTTTGTCTACGATATTTTTCACTAAGTCAAATTTTTGACTCTGTAATATTTGGTTCTTCAATTTGAATTACCGCCTTCTCAAATCAAAGTTACAAACCAAACCAAAGCTGTGATCGTCAAACAAACCTCGCACGTTGTGATCTCCCCTCATAGTAACACTTACAGGTCTTTTTAAATTTGCGGATGGCTCTTTGAATGCTAACGCAGTTTACCTTACTTACTAACTTCAAACTTAAATCTGTCCAGTGGCGTAACCACTGCTAGGATGCCTGAAGGAATAATTAGTACACACAAATTAAATAAAACACAGGATTCGGTTTAACGATGAATATATATTTAACCGAGAAAAAAAAAGGTAGTCCGACAACCAATTTACCAGCAAAGTTAATCTCCTTGATATCATGTAATTCAGAATACTTTAGTTTGAAATTGGATTTAATAACTGTTCGATAGTTAATTCCCCTGATCGTAATGTTTTCTAATTGATTATTCATATTTATATTACCAACCACAACCTATAGTAATTTGTAAGAAGTTCATATATGCATACCGATGTTTGACTCAATTGGTTTTATTATTGGCTTATATTCTAAATTATCTGCTCTTATAATTATTACCTTGTCACTTAAGCTAAGATCGTCAGCTTATTAATATATCGTCATCTTAAACTAATATATCGCTCTTATTGCTAATTGGTCATTTTCTTAAATCTAAATAAGTCGTATGTACTTAACGGGTTTCATAAAGAATACCTTAATCTTCAATTAACTAATGGTTTGTTAACTTTAAGAAGCCATTAAATTTTGGTGGGTTTCATAAAGCATATATCTTGTTAAATTAACTAATGAAATGTCCCTAGATCTTTCATTAAGATTTTTAGTAACATCACAGTAATATTTGAGTTTTGACAGTTTTACACTATGTTTCCTAACTTCAAAAATATTATAAATATAAATTTAAAGCAGTCAAACAAAAGGACGCTTTGGAAATGTCTTTGCTGAACTCCAATATTGAAGCAGCCAAATCAAAAAGTGTTCTTAAAATCACTTTGCTTCAATTAAAAATAAAAAAATGTTTAAATAATATTTAATATATTAAAATAATTTTTATTAAAGTATTTATTGAAATATTGTATTTATTATGTGATTCCTAACAGCATTAGGACTTTCTAGTAACTATCATTAGTTACTTACCAAACTTATATAATTATAAACAACTGTCATTTTGTAAATAGTTTAAGTTTTAGGTTAGAAATAATCTCTTATTAAGAACTTGACTGGAGAAATTTTGCCAATTAAATTTTAACAAGAGATTACTGTTAACTGACTTTTATGAAACTCAAATTTGGACTTAATGGTAGATTATCTACTTAATGCTTTGTTAAGAGTTTTATGAAACCGGGTATTAAACTAGCAAATAATCTTAGCCGCAAATAATAATCATGAAGAACTTTGTTAACACAGTTCTTTAATATTGTTTTTAATTGTTATTACCTTTTATTAGGTTAAATGGTGTAATTTTAATTGTATTCAATTTTAATTAAGTTAAATGTATTCGATTGTCACTATTTTATAAGTGGTCGCAAATAATCATAAGGAACATTGTTAAAATTATTAATAACTGTCCTGAAATATCATAATTTTGTAGTACATCATTTAGATATATGAAAAAAAGAAAGGAACGACCTCACAGCATTTGCTATGTCACTTCCGGTTCCAATACAGCTCACCTTTCTAGTGACCAGCCTATTACTGCGACGTATTTTGACCGCCATCTTATGATTGTAAGCGTCCACAATCCGTTACTTAATCATCTAAATTAAATTATTCCACGATAAATATATTTTCCACTTCAAACACCCGCCTTCACTAAATTACCTTCAACAACTCTCTTTACGCCTTAACTAAACCACCCCTAGTAATGGTACGTCTTTGGTAAAACATTATATGAATAATCAATCTCTCACATCACCTAATCCCATTCCTGTTTTAAATGATAATATTATAAATCACAATCTCAAACAGTAATTAAATCTTATAACTGAAGATAAATTAATAAAAACTTAGATTCAAACATCTTATGTAAAATTTACTTAACCGCGTGGTCATGATATTATTACTTGTAATTTTAACGTAATCCTAACGGTAAAATCTAACGGAAAACTTCCACCACTTCCGTTTTACCACAGTTGTATGTTAAAGTAACCAAAATGAACTAAATTTAAAATTTCGCGCCCAATATATTCAAATTCAAATTTACAATATTACAACTCAAATTAATGTCTTGATGAAATGAAAAGTGTATGAAATTAAAATCATTTGATTTCCATGATCCATGATCGTAGGTTGGAGGAAGGGGGGTGAGATGAAATAAACTTGTTTATTATTTAATTATTAAATACGTTTCTACTTGTAAATTTTTTTATGTATTTTTGATTACTAGTTTCGTAATTAAACATCGGCGGATCCAAACTTGGATGTAATTACTATTTATTAACATTTAATTTCTTTTAACAATAACATAAACAATCTGTAATTGCATTTATCCATAACTATTGCAAAAATACAAGTACATTATATAAAAAATATACATAATATTTTATGGTCTACCGGTTTAATTTTTTTTTATTTATAGCTTAATAAGGCGGATGTAGAAATCGAACCTATTACTTTTTTCATTCAGATAATTTTAAATTATTTATAATTAATTTTCTAGTACCACGTTATAATCAGAACCCAAAATTCTTATGACGTAACGTGAAATCCTAACCACGACACAAATTAAAAAAATTAAAATAAAATTTTTTGTTTTCAGAAAATTTTTTTTTGAACGACCCGAATTTGAAATCTACAGTAGCACTTGAATATCTAAGTCACAAGGAAAAATACGAAGAATCTGTACGAAAAGCATGCTACTTATTCAAGAAGGTTTTGGAATTGCAAGGCGAAGGAAAGGCAGGAGTAGATAGTTTTAGGTAATTAAATAATTGCAATTAAGAACTACCCTAAACGTTTTTTATTTACAGACAGATATTAGGAGGCCAAGTAGGTTCTGCAATATTAAAGGATGGAAATCCATTTTCCTTACATTATGTTATGTTTATTCCCACTCTTATGGGCCAGGGAACTTACGAACAACAAGCAGAATGGATACAAAGAGCTTGGAATTGTGATATTATTGGAACTTATGCACAGGTAGGAATTTTTTGGCGTCTGAGGTTAGCCAGCAAACTAAAGTTAAACTTTTTTAGACTGAATTAGGACATGGAACATTTATTCGAGGTTTGGAGACGACGGCAACTTACGATCCAGAATCTCAGGAATTTATTTTAAATAGTCCCACTTTAACGTCATTTAAGTGGTGGCCCGGAGGACGTACGAAAGTTTGTAATGATTTGAAACATTTCTAATTAAAAGTTTTTAGTGGGACAAACCGCAAATTACGCCATCGTGGTAGCACAATTGTATACTTTAGGTGAGTGTCACGGAATCCATCCATTTATAGTTCAATTACGTGACGAAGAAACTCACGTTCCTCTTCCGGGTATTAAAATTGGAGAAATTGGATGCAAGCTGGGAATGAATAGTGCCAATAACGGATACTTAGGTTTTGAGAATGTTCGAATCCCCCGAATGCATATGCTCATGAAAAATAACAAAGTGCTTGAGGTGCATAATCCATTTATTTTAGCTAGGCAATTACTCTTTGTTATGTTACGTTTTTTTAGAATGGAACTTACGTTAAGTCGCCTAGTAGTAAGTTAACTTACGGAACCATGATGTTTGTACGAGTCGTTCTAGTCCAAGATGCTTCGGATTATCTTAAGAAAGCTGTAACGATTGCTATTCGATACAGCTGTGTTAGACGGCAATCACAACCAAAACCAGAGTTGGTATATTCCAGGGAGGCAAAAATTTTTACTAATGTTTCTTTTTTAGTGAGCCTGAACCGCAAATCATCGATTACGTGACACAACAACACAAACTGTTTCCTCTGATTGCAACATATTTTGCATACACATATTCAGCTGCTTGGCTCTGGGATATGTATAACAACGTTAGTTCTGAGTTAGAAGCTGGTATGTTAGAGCAATTACCCGAAGTAAGTTGGTTCGACATGTTTTTCTCTTAAATCAGTAAAGAAATCGTTTTAGTTACATGCCATCGCTTGCTGTTTGAAAGCTGTCAGCACATCGGATGCTGCATTAGGTATAGAAACTTGCCGTTTATCCTGTGGAGGACACGGGTACATGACGTGTTCAAACCTACCAAATACTTACGGTTTGGTAACGGCCATGTGTACGTACGAAGGCGAAAACACTGTTTTACTACTTCAAACTGCCCGTTTCTTGATGAAAGCTTGGCAAAACGTGAAAGAAAACCAAAAAATGACACCTACCGTGCAATATTTGACTACAGCTAAAAATGGCATACGCTTCGCCAAATCTCCCGAGTGGGTTATTTCGGCGTTACAACAAGTTGCTGCTAGGTAAAACTTTCTCACACTTTTTTGAAGTTTTTGCCAAATCAAGTTATTTTTGCAAGGGAAATCATTAAAAATACTTCTCTCCTAAAATTGTCTAAAACATAACGTTTAAAGCACTTCTTCTGTAGGGTTCTTAATTTAAAAATTTTTGCAGAAAAATAGAAACGGCTTCAAATCATCTTAACGGTAGAATAAAGAAAGGAACCTCTCCGGAAGATGCGTGGAATGAAACATCTATTGAATTAGCCTCTGCGGCAGAAGCTCATTGCAGAGCGTTCGTTGTTAGTACATACTTTACCATGTTGAAAAACATTGAGAAAACAGTTTCTGAACCATTGCGAAAAGTCCTCAACAATCTGCTAGATTTGTATAGCGTTTATATTGCTTTGAAGTGCAGCGGAGATCTTCTAAGAGTAAGTACAAAAATATTGATTTTTAAGCAATAAGGGAATCCTAACAATCTTAAACCCCGAATTTACTAATTTAGATCTGGGGATTCCCTTAAAAATAAATTTCATAAGAAAATTTAAATATTAATATTTTAGTTTACAAATGTAACCGCCAATAATTTAGAAGAACTTCAGTTTTGGTTAGAAGAATTGTTGGCTTTAGTTCGTCCAAATGCTGTGGGAATCGTGGATAGTTTTGACATACGAGATGAAGTCTTATCGTCTGCTTTAGGTTCATACGACGGAAATGTTTATGAAAGGTTGTTTGCGGAGGCGTCTAAGAGTCCACTTAACAATGATTCCGTAAATAAATCATTTCATTCGCATATGAAGCCATTTTTAAAATCAAACTTATGATTTTACTCTAATTAATAAAAATGGGACCAATGCATTTGAATGCATTTTATTTAGAAAAATATTCAATATTTTGTATGTTGTTATAAGTTCCTAACACACTAACGCAATAGAATGCTTGCAAAATTCTCAAGTAATAAAATTGAATTTTATTTTGTCGTTATTTGGATTAACGAGCCAGGCGATGTAGGTGCGGCTGACTGCTACAATTTATTGAATTGGAATATTGGAAACATTATATTGCGTTGGTGTGCTAAAGCTTTTCATGTGGTTAGGTGTCATTGTTATTTGATTTTTAGTTTTATAAAATGGTACAAAACAAATCCTCGTAAAAAAATTTTATGTTTTGGGTTTTAAAATTATTAAATGTTAAACAACCATGTTGCAAAATTCCAAAACAAATTTGCATCACAAAAATAGTCCTGTATATTAGTAGAATTTGTAAAAATGTAATTATATATTTTGCCAAAGTATTTTTAATAAATTTTAATATAAATTGTCATAGTGGTAAGCCGTAATTTTCTTATCCTGAAAGTTTGCTGAGCAATTCCTTCTTGAATGAAAATACTGTTATTTTTGTAACAATTTTTACAAATTGATTTCGTATTGGTATAAGTAAAGAAAATAAAATTGTCACGTAGAATATAAACGCTCGGGACATCCTTAAATCAGTAAGTGCCACTTACTGTTTGTCTATTGGTTAGAAAAACAGATGAACAAGAATGGTTGAAGTGTGTATTTACCTTAAATATAAATGAAAAGATTAACAAACACTTTGAGAAACGATCGGTTGGGTAAAAAATTTATTCTTCTTTAAATACATTAATATAAATTTTTACAATTAAATCGTTCACATCACTCGCAGAGTTTAAATGAATACTTTGGGGTAATATCGACGGTAGCACTGCTGCGTATTCTCAAATTAGTGAAAGAAACACTAGTAGATTTTTTAATTGTCTGTCGTAAATGTAATCCATGAGGGGTAGCAAACAACACCGGAGTAGTCACGGGCAAACACTTTAATTTTCTTCTTTTGAAACACTTTTTCTTAACTAGAAGAATTAAGTATGCGAATAGAAAAGCACAGAACAATCCGATACAAATGTACGCTACACAATGCAATATCCTAAAAGACATGACATGTCTGCGTATATAAATTGCCGATACAATGGAGAAGTGATTTTCTCATTTTTCTCTTAGTTATAGGTGTCATCAACTGAAGTATTCTATGTAAATTATATGTATTGCAATTGAGTTACCCCGGTTACCTTGATATGAATAAAGCGATTGTTTTCAAAAACAAAATCAATAAAAACCATCAACATTTATTTTATTTTGTTTTTATAATAAAAATTACTCTCGACGCAGTAATTATTATACCTAGCATATCATTAAATCGATTTCCTAGTGTTTTTTTCCAAGGACTCAATTTCTGAGCCTATTGGTCAGATGGTTATTCAATTATAGATTTAGCAAAATTCAAAATCATCTTCCAATCAAAATTTTGCGCTTTCTCAAGAAGTACCAGCAGGCAGTAATTAATTTACCTAAACCGCTCCTGTAGGTTATACACTCAATACACCAATGTCAAACGTAACTTCACAAAAATATCAGTTCTAATTTAAGGTTATAAAGTCATTACTGTTTTGTTGTGTTTTTAAATATCAAGGATTTATAAAGAATTGAGAAAAATGTCTGATTCAGAAGACGATTACATGTCCGATAAACTCATATTGCAATGGTAAGTGGTTAGTGCACGTTTACAAATTTTTTTGGTTAAAACATTAAATTTTAGTGAAAAGCAAGATGTAAGGCCAGGATTGCTTTTTAACACCACGCAAAAACGTAAACACGAACTTTTAAAGAAACAAGAGGAAAATAAAGCAAAGAAACCTAAAAAATACCACGAACAGGAGCAAGAATTACGAGAAAAGGGTTTGAATACTGCGATATCGAAGGATAACGTTGGTTTCAAGTTACTACAAAAAATGGGATTTAAATCTGGTAACGGGCTTGGAAAGTCAGTTTCGGGGATTAAAGAACCCATATCGATTAATATTAAAAGTAACTCTTCGGGTGTGGGTCGCGAAGAGCATATCAAAAGTATAATTAAGGAAAAACAAGAAGTACACAGTAAGATTCTCAAAAATGCCGAAAGCAACTTTAAAACCTACAATGCAGAGAAGAGGATTTTTATGGCACTTCAAAAAGATTATTTTAAAGCACAACGGATATGTGAAGAATTGGACTTCAAAATGGTAATTTTTTATTTTGTTAGTTATCTAGGAAGTTTTTCTGCAATTTGCAAAAAACCTATTCGTAATTTATTTTTTCAATCGAGATTTCATTGACACAAAAATTTTATTGACGTTTGTTTACACCATCGAGTGCATTTTTCGTATGGGGGTTTATCGAAGCAGATTCTTGCCTCCTACTTCCGTAAACAAAATGCTTTTTAATTTTACAAAATTTATTAGCATTTTTCTCAAGATCTGTTACCAAAAATTTTGTTTCGAGTGCCTGTTTTTAAATATCAAAACTATCCCGCCATTTAATTCAAGTTAACCCTTTTATTTTTAATATTATGAAATGATTGTCTTTGTACGCTGAACACTTAATATCTTTCACCACTTTCGAGCAGTGAACTTTCTTTAATAAAATCTAACGGAAGCTGAGAAAAGTACTACTTAACACCTTGATCGGAAAAAAATATTGAATACATAATAGAACTCTTAAATGCTAACGGTAGTTATACATTGAATCTGCTAATTATTGATGAAGGTGCTAACTACAGTTAACATCAATTTAATGAAAACGGAAGATTTCAAAACAAGAATTAATTGGTATTGCCGGTACTCTGCAGTGCAAATAATCAAATATAAACAAACGGCAAAAGGAATAATCAGCTAACACACTGGGTTGCCAAATCTCCAGTTTTCTTGAACAATCTCGGGAAGTAAATATTAATTAGTAATATCCCGATTTTTGTTGGTTTTTACAATTTTTCCACCTGTACTGTTGAAAACCTCTCGAGATTTCGTATTGCAAAATATATATAATTACTTCGTCATATTGATGAAAAAATCAAATATCTCATATCAGTTTGCTGGTTCTTGAATTACAGATTTACAATGACAAACGGAGGTGATTTGAAATTTGAGTTTCTAGGAATTCAAAATAATTAATTTATTATAAACGACGCTTACGGAACTTACATTGCATCATTTCGATTCATAAAAATCTTGTGCCTTTTGGCACCACTTACATCTTAGATTTTCTATGTTTTAGGAAAATACTAATTTGAATGTTTTTAGGGCGTTGTTGAACCTACGTTGCCATATTTTTGGACGAAACTAACCAGAAGTAAATTAAAAGAGAAGGATAAAACTGAAAGCTCGGATGATAGTGAGGAAGAGCAAGACGAAGAGGAAGAGGAGGAGGAGGAAGAAGAAATAACCGAATTTAATTTAAAAGAAATATTGACTTATTTACGAACGCAGTACTCGTACTGCATTTATTGTGGGGACTTTGTAGAAGAAAATGAAGAGTTATGTCCTGGTTACTTTCGAGCAGACCACGATGACTAAGTTCATAATTTCCGATGACTACGTATGGAATTTGTTTGTAATATTTTTCTATTGCTAGGGTTACGGGCCATGTCGTCCAGTAGCCGTTGTTGTTTTACATAATAATTTTACCAATATTTTTGGATGTAAATAAATAAAACGATGAATAATGTCAAATATTTTATTACAAAATTAATATTAAAAAATTATTTTGTACCAGTAGATAACAAAGCTAATAACCCGGCGGTGGTTCCAACCGAAAACGTGTAGTTGATTGCGGGAGTGAAGCTTCTGAGCAAGTAGAAGCTTGCAAAAATGACAACGGCTAAGTATAAGGCGTTGTTGTAAAAGATTGCGAACGTAGTGGCTTCGAAGTCGGCAACTTCGTTTTTCTTCCATAAGATTCGTTCGTCCTTTTCTTTCTTGCTCATCTTTTTGTCCTCGGAGAGTTTTTTGTTTAGTTCCCATGTAACTGCATCTTCTCGTTTAACAGCAATTTTGTGTTTCAAGCTGAACTTGGTGTTACGATAGGCGATTGCGATGAGGTAACTTGAAACTAACGTCACCAAAACTAAGACGATTAACGAAGAGAAAATGTCGATCATGTGTATTCTCCAGAATAACCATATTGGAATAGCGGACACGATGAAAGCGTTGCCGTAAAATAAAGCGGAAGACTTGGTCGATACGTTTCTACTGAAATCTTGTAAAAGAAGTTCTTCTTCTTTGGTGAATGGTTTGGACGATGTTTTCGGAGCCATTTTAATTAATCGAAGAGGTTAATATTAAAATCGCGATAGAACTGCACTAAACACAACCGTCGACGTAAGCTGATCTTTGTAGGTTAACTGGAGATGTGGTGCTACGTCACTCGTTGACAGCCAACGCGATTCCACATCGACGATATTTTGGAGAAAATTATTTATGTAAAAAGACGCTTTAGGCAACCAAACGAACACGGCCGCGTTATTTTTTTGAGTTTTTTTGAAAAATTTTGAAATTGTAAGTTAAAATAATATTTTTTGGTTTGTGATTTTCTCATTGGAATTGGGCGTAATTTGATTAAAATAGTCGATTTGGTGTTGTCGGAAAATTTTTGAAAATGTTACTAGAACATGCGCGGAGCAATTTTGTAAAAAGTGACTCGTAGTGCATTCCAGAGCGGAGCAACGAGCTCGGGATCTGTCAAGTATTGGTTCGTCGGGTAGAAACCGAACTCACGCGTTGTGTTGTAGTTGACCTGTCTGCATTTCCTTCGTACGGTCGGATACCGATACCGCGTCCCCCAGTTAAGGGGCCAGAAACCGTGAGAGTTGATGTGTGGTGTGTGTGCGTTAAAGGCTGTTGAAGGAGGATTAGTGTGATAGTGGTAGTCAAATATTAGTGCCAAAAAATGGCATTAAATCAGGACGAATCTAGTAAACAAGTGGTGAGGGTGGATCAAGACTCGGAAACAGACTTGCAGGCATTATTTGACAGTGTTTTGAAACCTGATTCAAAAAGGCCTTTACAGGTGCCATGGAGTATGCGAAAATTACCTGATTCCTTTTTTAATCCTCCTTCAACTGGTTCCAAATCCATAAATCATTCTCGGGAAAATTCTGTTGACTCCGCTTTTGGGTCATCTAGTGGAGGCGGTGGCAGTGGAGCCGGTGCCACCCCCGTTAATAACTCGGTGCCTTTACAAAATCAACACCACCGTGCTCATAGTTCACCTGCCTCCTTACAGCAAACTTACTCCGTTGGACAACAATCAGCCCCTAATCATCATATAAAACAGCGCTCATACGACGTGGCCACAAAATCAGAGGACAACACCCCCTTACCTCCTGGTTGGGAACAAGCTCGCACCCCAGAAGGTCAGGTGTATTACCTCAAGTAAGTGACTACCTAAACTTGTTTCTCTATCTACCTGTTCGCCAAATTTACTACCCTAAAGAAAAAAACCATTCACTTTCACACACATCGGCCACTTTCTATTCAGGAAATGGCCTTACTTGGATTACAATCTTATTTACATATCAATTTTAAATTATTACTCGAAAACTCATTTACTCGCTAAAAAAAACCATCTTACATAATGAGCTGCATTGTTTAATAATAATTATTATTATCATCATTATTCTCGGAAAACTTATCAACATTTTTACACACTACCATCCCAAAATAAAAATACTATTTGGTAATGAATTATAATCATTTAAATTTCAAGTACCCGCGCCCGTATTACCATTTTTATTTGTCACAGCTTAATTTAATTTATTGTCAACGCTACTTTTATTACCAACTTAATTCATGGTTTTCCCAAATCTTACAAAATTTTCCCTTACCACCTCACTTTTTCCTCGTGTCGACCGACTCATAAGGAAAATTTGCATTTCCCTCTTCTTTTCTCAGAATTACCTGCTGCACAAATTTCACTTGTTGAATCACAATTTGATCTTCTATATTCTAAACGGGCTAATGGGTTTTTAATTAGGGTTGTTCAAACAAACACTTCAATGGGACACCTAGAAGGCTGCAGATCCCTCAACAATGCACGTGCCATCACCCACTTCTCTTTTGCACTTTACACCACAACCAAACACACCGCCTTATTCCATCTCGAGATTTACAAAATTACCCCAAATTTAAGTTCCAAAAAACAAACGAAAAGAGAGTGTTTTTCATACCACAGTATTTCATTCAATTCCAAATTTAATATTTATAATATGATAATGGGATACAATCAAAAATGTACGATAATCAATCAGTGCTTTGAGTCAAGTGCCACTTTTCTCCCACAACTCCGGAATTCAAATTTCACTATTGCAAGTGTAAAAATTTAAAATGTCCCTTGATTTGCACTATATACTATTATACATTTTCATTTTCCGCATTATTTCTTATCCTTCAAAAAATTCTACCAAGATAACGATTCGAATATCTGCATAAATTCGCTAGGAAAGGTTCCGCAAACTTTACTTTTTTCTTCTTTTTTTTTATTGTAAAACTTGGCCGGGGTATTTCCGACCAATAAAATTTTATTTTAATTTTAATTTGGAATAAAACGCCGCTTCTTTCGATCGATTGTATAGTAATTGTCACGCAACCTCTTTGTTTGGGTCCCATTTTTTATTTTCCCTTACGAATCCGAGTGAACCAAAAATACTGTGTCGATATTGCACATTTTCTTTGTTAGTCATATCAGTTATTTTATCTGCACTTCAAACAAGGAAACTTGAATTTATTATTATTAAATTAATTTTATTTCTTATTGCAATTTTAAAATCAATCACAACTACAGGCAATAGGTATATTCAATTACTGCAAGTACTCGCAATATAACAATTGATATTAAATTATTATAATGGGAAATTTAATTGGCTGCTCTAAAATTTAAAGCGTGGATTGAATTTCTATAATTAAAAAATATATTTACACGCAGGTAATTAATTAACAGGTGCAGACTAAATAAAAAATAATAACAATCAGTCCACCTACACTTATTAATACCGGCACCTGTGTAAATATCTAAATTGTTAATTATTGATATGTCGGAAAATTTTATTAGCGCAGTATTATCCTACCCAATAGATAACTTTTCTCCGCATATTTTCCAATAGTAACCAAGTAAACCTAGTTTATCTAAAGCTAAACACGCCGGGGATTACCCCATTCTATTTTTATTTTACCCACATTTTCTCTTTGTTTTAATTGGCTATACGCTATTCAGGCTTTTATCTTTTTTTATACGCTAGCCATCACAGAAATTTGTTTAAATGGACTTTGATAGGCTTTTTGCTCTATTATTTAAACAATTTTATTGTATTACGTCGCTTGCGATTCGCTAAATCCGTTTAAATATCGTCCAAATTGTAAGAGAAGGTATTTTTGGGGGTGGGTTTTAATATTTTTAATATCATTATACTTACTGTGTACGCAATTTTTGTGCTTGGTTTTTTATAGTATTATTTACATACATAGTGTGCAATTGTTCGCATATTTGTTACTCACAAAAGTATTCGCACCCTTCTATTTATCAATGTAGATTGTACCTTCTGTAGTGTTGTACTGTTGCACTGTTTCTGAGATATAGCGATTTAAAACATTCTCTATACTTTATCTCAGAAACGAGGCCACGAAATAAAAATATGTACATGAACAAAAATAAAGGGCATGAAATTTACAACAAAAAATGTCAGTAAACTTTTCTACTTTGTCCTACCGTTTATCATACAAAGACTTTTTTAAGTCGCTATATCTCAGAAATGGTGCGACGAAATAGAAAAATGTAAATAAACAAAAATATAGGGAATTAAATTTGCAACAAAAAATGTTTGATAAGTATTCGCTGTAAAAGCGATTTTTATATGGCAAAAGATACAATTTACATTGTTAACAAAGGAGCGGGAACATTTTTGTCAGTAACTGTAGATCGGCTATAAAATGGTGGATTCAATTGAATCGGCAGAAGCTAGCTTAGTAAGCCCCTAGGACGACTCTTGTTATCCTCAGCCGGGCACGAAAATTTAGTTGATTCCACGAAAAAGTCGTAGGTCCGTTGACGTTACACACACACTCTTTGTAATTAGTTTCTGGCTGTTTAGAGTGTGTCTAATTCAAATAAAAAAAAAACAATATTGATTTTGTATTGTTGAAAATAGAGGCCAAATAACGACGTTTATAAGCAATAATAAAAAAAGAAAAGGTTTGAAGAGAGCCTAATATTAGATATCATTGCACTATATATTATTTATTTATTTTGGTTGTTGAACGCGACCGATCCGATTTAAATCGATTGTAAAATTAAATTAATCGTAAATCGATCTACAATTTAAGAAAGAAATGAAGCTAAAAAGAAAACACTGGTATGGCTTTCAGTTTAATTAAGCGTTCCTGAGCCAGTTACAGTGCAGAATATTTGGGTGAGAACGTTCTATATGTAGACATTCTTCTGAAAATGGTCTAAACGGCTTCAGGGTACCTCAACATTTTATTTTCTCTCAAAAAAGTAGTGGCGGGGGGGGGGGGGGGGTAAAATACCAAAACTGCCAATTCTCGAGACTAGTAAAATTTGAACTACTGATTGGTTTTGCACACGAAATTTTGACTTGGAAATCTCTCAGAATATTGAAACTCAGTGTTGGAAAGACAACGAAAATTGAAAAAGCGACGTGATGTTGTTTAATAGTAGCCAAAAGCTTAATATGTTTGTGATATAAAGCAATAATTTTTCTAACAATATCTTAAAATTCACAGTAATTCGTTCGGCCAAATTTCTATATTTTTCACATTTTTCAGTTTTAAATTTTCAGATAGAGAAATGATCGTTTTAGATCAAAAACATGTACTTGATATTATTGTTTAATGGCTTAATGGCTTAAAATCGTAGAATTTGTACGTTTTTTGATTATATTATAATTCGAGTTTTATCTATTCATATTCAACTTGTATCATATAAAATCTTATAATATGCTAAGTAGGTGTATTACTTATGTTTGAATCATGCTCAATTAGTTTATATTTAAAAAAATCTTTGAATGAAAAGTATGAAACCTGCTCCCAGTGTCTCGTAAGCAGTGTATACCAGAATAAAGCTTTGTAAGTGTACTGTCTCGTTAATCCATTCACGACTGGCACCGATGAAGTTGATTTGATTTGAGATCAACCTTTGGCATTTATTTTATATTTAATATAAAATATGTTTAAAAATGTATATTAGTGTTTTGGATTGATCTTCTGTAACCGGGGATCTGAAAATAAATACAGCTTATTAATAAAATTCATTTTTAAATTGTAAACATTTTAATCGTTATCGTTATTAAAATTTCTAAATAAAGGAAGAATGATTTTACAACTTTCGAGAGCAAGGAAATCTTATTTAGTCTGAATTTTTAAAAATTATTACTGCCGGTCCTTAGTATATTTCAAATTTTTTTGTTTGTTTATCAACTTGATTAACCTTCCATTGTGTTTTTGTTACGTAATGACGTTTCGAGGACGATCCATGGGCCTAACAGCGTAAACACAAAAATGAAAAGTTGTAGTTGTTGGCGGGGTTTATACCGAGTGTTCGAGTTTTTGAACTCATTTTTTTACAATGAAACGAAAATGTAGGTTAATATTTTGCAATATTTCGAGGATACAAGTTGTAGCTTTAAAATAGGTTTGGTTTTGACTTTTAAAATTATGACTGATTTATTGTCTTCCGGCAACGTTATCATAAGCTCATGTGAACCGAACAAAAGTTAATAGTAGTGAATATTTAAATTGATGGAGTTAATATCAAATGAATGGACGTTATTTGAAAAGTTGGTGCGGTATTGGAGGAAAAGGACATTTTCGAAACTGAACGATTTTGTTTACATGAATTAAATTTAATTTTGCGAGCCGAGTCCTTGTTGATATTTGTTTTATGTTGTGTTAATTCTAATTTTCTACCCTCGCATGCACCTGTCCGAATAAACCTTGAGGTGAAAATAAAATATTTTGGCAAGATGGTCTTCTGCTTCCACATACAAGTAATTAGCCGCCGAGACGGATATTTTTAGATTTTAAAATTCTAGGCGCCTAAGTCGGCCATCGAACTCCTTACTGAATACATTAATAAAATAAACAATTTACGCTTAATGAAATCAATAATACATGCGTTCATGTACTTAATGTTTTTCAAAGTTATTTCGATCAAATTAATAATTGTTAACTGTTAATTACACTAAAATTATTGTGTTTGTTAACTACTGCGCATTTAGTAGGTAGTGATTTTGATTATTTCTATTTATAAGTTTGCCAAAAGTAGTAGGTAGTGCACACTATATTCATACTCTTTGGAGACAGCCTAAGTCGATATTTTTGTTTACGATTACCCAAAAAGAATTTATAACTTTTTTCAACCCGCCCAAATTTTAATTACCTTAATCGCCCGAAAATTGCCTCTTTCGCTCCGTTTTGCGAAATTTTGTGATTAATCCGAATAAGTTTTGCTCTGACTCAAAATACAACCTCGTTTCATGCATTGGCAGGTGTCTGCTCATTTTTAATTATCAAAATCGATTACAATTTCTTACTCATTAAACAAAAATTTTGATCTTTCAAAGACGTTATTTTTGTTAGATACTAAATATTTTTTTAGCCGGGGTCCTTCGAAATTAATTTTAATTAATGATATTGCGTTAACGCAAGGTTTTTCTGAAGGTGTAGCATAAATTTAAACGGGACTAGAAAAATTTAGATAATGAATTTTTATTTTTGTCGGAAATGGTCAGGAAGCGAAAAACACTTTTGAATATTTCATTGTTTTTTGATTTCATAATAGAAAATAGCTTATTCGTCTAGATAAGTGTCTAGTTCAAAGTTTATTTCTAAACTAGGAATAGGATTGACAGAAATTTATTAATAAACAATTGTAACATACTTAATTTAACAAAGATATTATTGTCAATATTTAGTAATCAGTACAATAACCTTTTATACTTTCAAATTTTATTACAACGGAATTTTTCGGACTTCATTAACAAAATTTCAAAATAATTCCCGATTAACCCCCCTCCCCCTCTCAATAATTGCAGTGCGTAAATGTAAACGTAAACCGTGCCTTAAACTGCCTACTTTTATATTTGTTTTGCTGTGTAATTAACAAATTTTATTGTAATTTAACGATTGGCCTTTGGACGACGGCTTTGTAATGGTTTCTACTTCCTAAAGGGTTTTCTAAATCGAGTTTACTATAAAAACATTCGATTTGATCAGAAACCCAAAGAACTCCCGACTATCGATTTCTAGCAATCTTTTAATTTCAAGCATGGAACCGATTTACTTCCATTTTAGATCCGCCATTTTGATTTTTTTTTTTTTTTATAAAAAGAAAAGAATCTCGAGACCCAATTTTCAATTTTTGCCACCTTATTTCATCCGCGATTTTGAATATGAACGTTGACTAATTCAAAATAACACAAAATCCGAGACGCGCCGCCATTTTCTTTTTTATCGTCAGTTCTACGGCAAAATATCTATAATCAATATTATAAAGGAGACAATATCCCACTACTTTTGTTCGTCAGCCGAATTTATAAGAGAAAAAAAGTCAATGGAAAAGTCATTGATTTCTTCTCTTCTGTAACCGGAGCACATTGGGGCCCATAAATACCCACAAATAATGGTTTTGTCGAAATTTAAGTTCTTAACTAATTTACCTGCTTCACAATTTTCAAAAAATCGCCTGCGTCGACGCTATACACTGTATAGTGTGATTCGTGGTTTACCCTTATAAAAAACATGCATCGGTTTCTTTTTATTTAAAATTTCCAAGGCATGGTTTTTTTGCACCAAAAGCACGTGAGCGAATAAATGAAAATAAGTAAGTTGTTTCGAACGATTCAAAGTGCAACTTATTGCATGCCCAGCAAAGTCGGGTAATTATGGTATGTAATTCGAATCCCACTTTCACCTTATCGATTTTCGATGCAAACCGGTTCAATGAATTTTTGAGATCTCAAAATATTATATATATGGTTTTTTCATTTTTTTGATTTTGCAACGATCAAATCTCTTGTGCCGAATGAGCCGAAATAGAAACGTGGTTCCGTTCATCGGCGGGGGGGGGGCTTTTTTGAGTATTTGGTATAATTTTGATAGTTTTCAACCTTTTGATTGTTCACTTTTCCATTTGAATTGTTTTTTTTTGTATTTGCAACTGCACTCTAGGATTTTAAATTCACGTCTTGTGCTAGGAAGTTGAAATTTTGCAGACGTGGGTTTGGCATTCGAGAGAACGAGAAAAATCGAGAAACTGGTTTCATTTTGATCCATTTAAATATTAATTGCATTTCCTTGAAAAAATATTTAGGTCATCAGTTAGCCAGTTTCTATTTAATCCAATAATTTTTTTAATTTTTTCGACTTGATGTCTTCGTGGCTCATATTTTGGGATGGGTTGCTTTCAATTTAATGGAGTTACTTTTAGACTAACATCAAACGAGTGCATTTGAAATCTCAATTTGGAAAACTATTGGCCGGTGCATTACATTGTCGGTTCCAAGCTGCCAAATTTTTTGATGGAAAAAATTGAGCAAGTAGCTGAAATGACACTGCACCACGAGATCTCTCTTCCCTCGTATTAATGATTCATTTTCATTTGACTATGAATTGGCAAATTATTGTCGATTCTAGGCGATAACAAAAATAATATTTTAGTTTCATCAGATTACTGTTCATTTAGAAAGTATTATACTATCTAATTGGTTGATTTTTTAAATCTAATTTATGTTAGTCATTAAAAAATTTACTAATTTGTATTTAAATGTATTCAAAATATTTAAAAAAAATTAATTATTTAATATAAATTGAGCTTGTTTGAGTTTTAATTTTTTTTTAATATTCCAATAAATTAAGAATTAGATACTTACATTTAATTGCATAAATATTATTAGGTGATTAGAGTATCGAGTACACTCGATATTATTTTTATTGTAATATTAGTCAAGCTACACAATTATGAATTGTTGACATTTTTTCCGAAAAGCTTTATTACTGCATGCCTGTTAGTTTGCTATGTACCTTGTCATCAAAATTATGGATTCTCACGTATATGGACGAATTCCTCCCATCTAAATATTTCTTCTATCGCTAAGATGAGTGTTTATATCTTACATTCTCAACTTTCCAAAGTTTACACAAATTCTAAACAATAGATTAGATTGTTACCAAAATCCGTGGGAACGGTGAAATGTTTTTGAATCTTACTACATTTTTGCTACTTGGGTATTTTCCAAACCAGCTACTGCTCTTTTTACGTTATAAGAAATAGTGGTTTGCCATTTATTTAATATTCAAGGATTTAATCGAACTATATTTTTTATACCCAACGAAATTTTTTTCAAAAATAACCGTCGATTTTAGAAAACATGTTTTTTGTCAACGCCTTGTAATTTATTTGTTACAAGAAATGCATTAATTTCCAAATTTTTTTATTAATTGGGAATTTTGTTTTCAACCCAAGAATAGAAAAATGTATTCCTGTGTTTTCGCATATTTTCGCAAAAATGTGGGAAAGACCTACAAACAGTGATTTTTCTTTTTATAATAACTAACGATAACAGTTGAATCACGAGTTTTTTTTGCAAAATTTTAATTTGAAACGAATCCATTGATGCTCTATTTTTTCCGGCTTCAAAGTTTGCGCATGCTTTTTTTCTTCTCTTTTATTATTCCAGTCAGTTTAATTTTCAAATTAAATTTTTTGTAGGAAATTGAATTCTTTACAAAATTATCTACCGTATGTATGTATATAATGCATATAATTTGGCAGTGGTTCCAATATAAGGTCGCGTTGAATTCTTTTTTTGTCTTATAACTTTTCTGGTCGTTCTAAATTTGGATTAAAATAAAACAACAGAGAGAAATGAAACTAAAATGAAAGAACTTCCATCCTTTCATTTGGGCCCCATGAAAGTCCCCTTTTATTTGGGCGAAAACATTTCGATCTTAAAGTTTGGGTGCAAGTGATTCTACCCTATAAAGTGAAAAAACGTAAATTCTCATCAGTCTGATGTTGGTAATTTATAACACAGACCAAGCCCAGCTTGGTCAGCATGTATTTCTCAGACTGGGCTAGACGTTCAATCAATTTGTTTTCATGTTAACTGCAATAATCAATATTTACGATCTGTTATACTATACAAACAATGAGCAAACTAAATGACAATGAATGGTGAACGTGATAAGAGCGAATTCGTTGATTCACAACAAGCAATTCTAAAGTAAACAAATAAACAGTTCAAATTGTTTTGCATTACTGTGTGGGTATCAAAACCAAGTCGCCAGAAGGTCTCAAATATTCCGATTCAAAATTAATCTAGTTCTGTGTTTCCCAAAATGTCTCCAAATTGAGGATCCCCAAAATTAGACCCTAGTATCACTTCGTTACAAAAATAAAAAATAAAGCAACTATTTCATTTTTTATATACAGGATGTCCCCGTAACCGTGGAGAACACACTTTTCTAAGATAAATTTTCAAATAAAATTTTTGTCCAGGTCTAAACCCTTGGGGGTTACCTTCATTTAAAGCAATTTTTTGAATTTCTGATTTCAAACGGCCAAAGCTCCGATATTATTGATTTTTTAGGCTTTGGATTAAAACTTTTTTAAAGATCATTTGCTTACCTACAAATTAGGTTATAACCCCTTATCGTCTAGGACCAATGGATTTTGAGTTAGAAATTAAATTAAGGGAAAGAGTGTTTACAAAATTCACGAATTCCGTATTTCTGCGAAAACGGTTGGTTTCCCAAAAAAATTTATTTGACCAAAGTTGTAGCCCGTTAAATTCCCTATCTGGTTTTGACTTGGTATTGTTTACCACTTGGTTGTTATTTTGCAATTTCAGTGCGATCAAAATAATAGCAATAGTAACTTGTTTTTTGTATTTATATCAAGTTTTTTTTCTTTTTTCGTTCCACTCCCGGGGGTCCGCGGACTACTATTTGGGAAACACTAATCTAGATAATTCCGGTAATTCCTTAAAATAATTTCAGTAATTTTTAATTGCCTATTCATCTCTGAAATCGTCGGGGGAATCCCAAAAAATCTCAGATTTAATATGCTTGTTAAAATAATTCAAAGCTGCAATTTTCATACGTTTTATTTTTAAATTTTTTGAGATCTGTTGAGGTGTTTATTGAGCACTTGCGTAATATTCCAGTAGGGTGCCAATACCAGCAGTGTGATTTTTATTTGATTTACAAATCTATTTAAAAACACGTGGCACTCGCGGGTTGTGTGTAAAGTCGGATTACGGACGATAATTTTACGTGATAACGTCATAAGAAAGCATTGATGAAAAATTGCATACTTTTATGAATTGAACTGAATTATGTTTATGTAACAGATAATACGAATTAAAACTATGTTATTACATTAACCCTCAATAAGTTAGTGCGTTATGTGCATGAAACATAATTGCATCATTTGGTGATCGCGAGATCGAACCTCATGCCGGACAAGTTTTTTTAATGGCATTTTATAATTCAAATGATGTCTATGTATGATGTAAAGCCGATCGTGCCTCTCTCTCGCTTGCGGAACGTAACAATTTTTCGTGCGTGCAGCCGGTATATCAATTTATAAGACGTTATCACGTCAAAAAAAATTTAATCTTGAACTTGGAAAGTGAACCCTAAATCTGGGTTTTTAGAATCTGTGATTGTGAAAAGAAAACACGAATTTTGTGAAATTTGCGAGATGGTCTCAATTTATGATTGTTACTGTGTTATTTGCGAGAAAAAAGTATTAGGTTTTGAACATACTATTTTATGGATTTGATAATTGTAACGGCTGGTTAGTGTTAACAACCCTTTTGTTTGTTAAAGGTTTTATGAAACTGGGCATGAGTTTGGTCAATGCTGATACCTGAGAGCGGGTGGTCTTTGTGTATTGAGTACTTTGGGGTAATTATAGAAGTGGATTCTGTTTTGTAATTAGATTTATCTGCAGAGGAATTATAAATAGATGAAATGTGTGGACCTGACAAAATATTCAATTTACTCTTGAGAGATGCAGAAAGCGCATATATACAGGGTGTCCCCGTGACCGTGGAGAACCTTTGAGGTGGTGATAAAGGACACTTTTCTATGACAAATTTTTAAATAAAATTTTTGTCCAAGTCCAAACCCTTGAGGGGTACCTCTTTTTAATATTTTGAATTTCTGATTTCAAACGACCATAGCTACGATATTATTGATTTTTTAGACTTAATGGATTAGACGTTTTTTAAAGATTATTTACTTATCTACAAATTAGTTTATACACGGTTTTCGAGTTATAAATTAAATTAAGGGAAAAAATGTTAAAAAAATTGTGATTTTATTTTTTTTTACTTTTCTTGCAAACTCCGTGTCT
Source organism: Cantharis rustica (assembly GCA_911387805.1). NCBI lineage: Eukaryota > Metazoa > Arthropoda > Insecta > Coleoptera > Cantharidae > Cantharis > Cantharis rustica. The sequence goes on from OU426883.1 coordinate 17,754,505, forward strand.
CTTAAACGAAACGTCTTAGAAAAAAACTAACGGCTCAAACCGGATAGGGAATTTAACGGGCTACAACATTGGTCAAATAAATTTTTTTGGGAAACCAACCGTTTTCACAGAAATTCTGAAAATAATGAACAAAGTGTAGGTAAAAAAAATAAATAACGAACTAATAAACACAAATAAATAAACAATATAAATTAACAAAGTAATTAACAATAAACTAATACGGTTTATAACAATGTTGCTCAAACGTCAAGCGCTACAATACGTTTTGACATTAAAACAAATGAGATTTTTAGAAATTTTGTAAATTTATTTCTATTTTACCGACACTTTGTTCATTATTTTCAGAATTTCTATGAAAACGGTTGGTTTCCCAAAAAGAAATATTTGACCAAAGTTATAACCCATTAAATTCCCTATTCGGTTTGGGTCGTTAGTTTTTTTCTAAGACGTTTCGTTTAAGAGATCTGGAGTTTGCAAGAAAAGTAAAAAAAATAAAATCAGAATTTTTTTAACATTTTTTCCCTTAATTTAATTTATAACTCGAAAACCGTTTATTCTATACGATAAGAGGATATAAACTAATTTGTAGATAAGTAAATGATCTTTAAAAAACGTCTAATCCATTAAGTCTAAAAAATCAATAATATCGTAGCTATGGCCATTTGAAATCAGAAATTCAAAATATTGTTTTAAAAATAGGTACCTCTCAAGGGTTTGGACTTGGACAAAATTTTGTCTTAGAAAAGTGTCTTTTATCACCACCTCAAAGGTTTTCCACGGTCACGGTGACACCCTGTATATCGACATATCAAGTGAAGAAATGATAATAACAGGTGGCCTGATGATTGCGGATTCGAAGGAAAAAGAAGTGCTTTTCATTTGTTTTTTTCAATTAAGAATTAGACAGTTTGTAAACTATTTGAGATATTCAAAAACCTTTGTTTTTTAATGTCCAGAGGCGGCCAATTGACTGGTTCCTTTTTTGAGACGCTCGCCATACTTTGGCTTCAATAGCTCGATTGTATGGCAAGTGGCGCCGTCCTGTTGAAAACGCATTTCACCATGTTGAAAAATAATAATAAAACTTTTTCTTTGTAAATCATCAGTTTTAGTCTTTGTCGAGAATTCGATCGAGAATTCGTGCGCGTATAAATGTTCAGATGTGTACGCAGCTTTAGGTTTGATGTACATGGAAATATCACGTAGGATACTTGCGTTGTATGCGTATGAAATCTATTTTTCGTTGTCTGGAGTCTTCTTCTACCCATAGGAATTTAAAGATCGTTTCTTTGCGTTGCTGTCGGGTAATTACCTGAAGAAATTCGTTGAACCGTAAAAGTTTGTTTTGCGTGAAAGGAATATGTAGGTATACAAGGTCCTTTGAAATTTGTACAGGTATATATTTAATTTTGTATGGTATGGTGTGGCACTAGGGGCTTTGCAGGATTCTAAGAATAACTTAACTGGGTTATTCTTAATTGTCATGGAATGGGCATTTGCCCTTGCTTATATTGACACTTAAGACGACTTAGATATACTAAAAGTAGCATCAACATCTAGCTAATTTTACAGCAGCGAATTGTTTTGAATCGAGCAAAAAAAACGTATGCTTTAAAATTTGAAACTTGTAATGAAGTTGCTTCGTAAATATAGTTTGTGTAGGTTTATTTATTTTTAATAGAACATATTGAATTATAAACTAAAAAAATATTCTTAGCTACAGGAAAATGTGTGTACGTTTACAATAAACAAGACACCACTTTAATTCCCGTTTCGTTTTTATAATAAACCCGATTATAAAAATTATCCGTTGGCACTAGGGAGTCCGACAATAAAATAATTTTTAATTGTTATTAATAATTTGAAACCTGTGCGACAGATAATTTCATTCATAATGTACTGTATACAGGAAATACATTCTAAAGTATGTACAATGCCCCAACTGATTATGATTAAACATTACATAATTTTACATTAATTGTTTTCGTTAATTAAACGATTAACTTTTTATGTTTAAATTTAACAGTGTGTTCTTACTCGCACACGTCGGGGACTTCTTTGATCCGATCATATTTCAAAATATTTTCTTATATGTACTACCACCTACACCTACCCATGTACATTATTGTAAACAACACATTGTATAATATAGGAAGTGTTGTTCTTTTGGAGCGCGCCATTAAATCGCAGGGAATTTTGTTAAAACCACCGTTAAGTTGTTCGATTGAAAATGCGCCATTTTTTTTTTCGCTTTAGCTATTTTAATAATTAAGATATTAATTTCATTATTATTTATGGTGTATGGGTTTCGATCACATTTCAGGAAGAACTTAAAATTTACTTTCATTTTATAATCAACGGATTACCGGAATATTTGCTTCTGCTTTCTACTATTTGTAAACCCCCGACCGAAAAGTGTTTTTTACACATCCGAGTTCACAAATAATTTTTAATTGCGTTCGATAAGTAAACCAATCAAAACCCTTACTTTTAATTTTTTAAGTTTTGGTACATTAATTTCTCACTCGCATAAAGAACATGTAACTGCTATTAAATGCTACTTTTACATAAGTTTATTACATATTGTTAACTATTAGCTGCGTTATATCTGGTAGCAACCAAAATAAGTGCTAAAAAATAAATTATCCATAAAATCGATAACTCAAATTGTTTTGTCTGGTGTAGTAGTTCTCGACCTTTTGATAATGGAGACACGTATTATGTAAAAGTGGTTCGAAGAATAGTGGCAGAAACCAAAGAGTTAGTAGTATGTGTATGTTGTTTTAACAAGAACTAACGTTGAAGAAAATGAGGATATTGAACTGAGAGAAAAACAGAGTGGTTCAAGTAGCTTGTTTATGTACAGATAACACATTCGTTCTATTTAACTAAATTGAGAATGAGATACTTCAAGAAACCTCGAGCGGACAAACCACCGGTTTATTAGTCGGTTATTACGTCCACAAACAAAGTCGTTGGAGAACACAAGATTTTTCAAGTCATTATTTATTAACAGTCGACGGTTACAATAGCTAAGAAATCAATAAGTATTGAGTACTTGCTAAAGAAAGGAAACCGATGGTGCCTTGCACGACTACACTCACCGTGTGCGTGCGTGACAGGTTTCTGAATTTGCAAATCAAATAATTAATGAGATATATATTACATAATTAATAAATGCTATCCATTTACAGTCCGTTATGTTCCTGGCGTATTTTCGACTCATTCACCCGACTTATCGATCTGGGCAGCACGCCACTGCTCCAAAACAATATATTGTGGGTGGATTCCATTTTATAGCTTATTTATCCCGCCCATTCTTGGTGTATATCGTATCGGGTTCAGTTTATGTTTTAACAACCACTTCTCGTAATTTGCTTCATTATCATTCCATAGGCTGTGAACATTTGTTTTGCCGTTTTCTTCTTTTGTTATGACCATTTGAACCAAGTTTCTCCCAACCAGACAAATCCTTGGATTTTGAGAGAAATAACAGATTCTGATTAAACTTCATCGTAAATGCCTCGGGAAATGTTATCATAAGAGGAGCAAATTAACCAAACAAGTGGAATTAAAACCAGCATAGTTTATAACAGCAGAGCAGGACTAAAAAATTGTAGTTTTTTTTTATTCTAAACAGCTAGAAGCTAATTACAGAAAGTGGAACGACTTAACGTGGAATCCGAACCACGGCGGAGGACAGACCAACTAAATTTTCAGCCCGAACTGGGGATAGAACTCGTGGTTCTAGAGGCTTACTAAGAGCCGGTTGTATAAAGCTCGGGTAGAGTTAATCCAGGGTCAACTTACGGTTGATCTAAAGCCAAAGTCAGAATTAACTCTGTAAATTCCGTGGGTTAACTTTGATCCGAGGTTGATTTTCTATTATACAACTGGGCCTAAGCTAGCTTTTATTTGTGTCTATTCAACTCCAATTTTCTTTGCCCGAATGGTTAAGTTGTATAGTTTGATCTAACATTCTTCCATTTTGTCTCAATTATAAATGTTTGCTCTACATCAAAGTAAAAAATAGAAACTGGAAGAAAAATAACCAGAAGTATTTAAGAATCGACTCTCTAGAAGTAATTATGTAGATGAACAGTGTAACAATAAATTAATTCCTGAATCATACTTTTGTAAGCTTATACGCCAGCAATGCATTTTGGAAATATTGTTCCTTTACCTGTACTAGCTGAAAAAACGCAAGCTAAAGCAACCTTGAAACTTAAAGTCAAAACCTGAAAGATGGTACAAAAACTGGAAATGAACCGTATTTACATAAATTGTTAATATTCGAGTTTTAAGTCCCAAATTTTACTCTATCTACCCATTAAAAACGAGAAGAGCACCCAGGCTCTACCTTCCGCACGAGAACAGCTAGGCGTACAAAATCTCCACAAAATAATTTTTGGAAAAAGTATATAGTTACTGTCAGTCAAATCCCATCAGGAATTTCAACTACGCTATAGGAAAGAGGATAATTTTCTGAGCATTTAAAAAAAATCATTAATTTTCGAGAAAACGGCATTTTAAAGTTATTAAAAGCAGGTAGTTGTAATACGATACACCCCGATGCCACGAGTCGCTCGGCGGTAACTCGCACGTTAAGCTCCCCGCTCTTATTTCTGTTGACGATACGTGTGCTTTGATATGGTTCTATGGCTTCGGGTTCCACCGTTGGCGAGTTGTCATTCTACAGCAGGGATGCACAATCCGCGGCCCGCCGTCGATGTAAAAAATAATAAAAATAACTCAATTTTTTTTAAATGGTAATTTTTAATGTCCGACCAAAACACGATTTTCAGCCGAAACCGAATATTCGGCTTCTCTTTTAGTTTCGGCCGAAACCAGAGCCGTATTAAGCTCTTCTGATACTTCAGCCAAATTGTAATAATATTAATTTTACAGCAATTCTGCAAATTAAATCAATGAATTTAGCTAACTTGATAGCCCTAATATTTATAATTAAAAAGTCAATAAACAAAAAGCTAAGAAAAAAAATTTCTCCGCATTTTCACCAAGTAAATTACTTCGACGCGACGTTACAACGCGAGAACCTCCAAATACGCGTTTCTGAAGATTGCCGAAGAGCGTCGAAGAACAAAAAATCCAATATGGCCGCCACTTTGGCTTCGCCATCGGGAAGTTTTGAAAAAATTTTCGTCGTGAAAGTTCGTATTTTTAAATTTCCCCTCGGTTCGGGGCTGTTACTTCTGATAACAACGCGAGAACCTCCAATTACGCGTTTCCGAAGATTGCCGAAGAGCGTTGAAAAACAGAAAAATCCAATATGGCCAAAATTTACTTTGATTAATGAATAAATAGTTTAATCTAGGTTGCCTTGTGTTTTTACTAATTTTTACTAATCTGGAGCCAAATATTAAAAAAATTGTTAGCACAATGCAAATGCCATGGTTCGAAGTAAAAATTATAATGTAAATAAATGTTTTTTAAACTTTTATTAAATTGTTCTTATATACAGCGCCCGCCTTTAGCTCATAATCTGCTCGAGTGGCCCCTAGGCCCCCAATAAGTCTGCATCCCTGTTCTACAAAGATATTTTCAAAATTCGTTTTGTTTGTTAAAATACAGGCCCGACAATATAGACAAACTCAACCACGGCCTATCGTAAATTTTTGATTTTTAAATTCGATTTTTTTGAAAACTAATAGATGATCCAAGGATTTTTTTTAAACTGCTTTGAAAATTGTTCTCTTTCTTTTGAAATTTTTTTCCTTGAAGTTTTGAAATTCGTAATGGGGTTTGACTGACAGTTCTCAAAAATCTTAGGCTGCTATTACAAAACTTGTCTTTTATTCAAGCGCCAAAACTGAAGTGTTAAAATCTTCAGAAGCGAAAGCTTTCAAGAAAAAGCAGGGACGTTGAATTTTTGAAATCTTCGGAAAATTTTATTTGTTTCACAAGGGAATTATACGACCTCCGCATTTTTGTAATTTTTGCCACTTATTCTACTGAAAGTTTAGCCGTTCAATAAGAACTCCTGAAAGCAGTAGGGCCAGATGGCCAGAAATTTTCGAAAAAATCGACTTTGAAATATTGTCGAAGGAGTTTGAAGACAAGATGTGAAACAATTAGCAAATAGTTTCGTAGCATAGTGGCGAGCGAGTTGGACTAGGAACCAGTAGGTTCACGGTTCTATTCCCATCTACGCTAGTTTTTTTTTTTTTAATTCTTTTTTCTCTAGTGAGTATTATTTTCCTTAAGTAAATTCTCGTAATACACAAGAGCATCTTTCATGCGTAATTTAGCGATTTCACTGCACAGACTATCTTCGACGGTGTCTTCAGCCCTCGTCGAGGGGCCAGGCAAATTAATGGATAAATATCAGACATGATAACTTTTCAGTAACTACGCTAGATAATAACTAAACTGTTGAAAATGTATTTTAGGATAAAAATATGTAGTTTTAGGATATGTTGGTTTATTAACTTTTTATTTCTTATTAAAATCTAGTCAGTTGCATGGCTTTATTAGCCACATCATGTTTGCTATATCTACCAATCGTAAAATAAATAAATTAAATCAGATGATAAATTATAAATAAATATTAGGTAAATTATTTCCACCAGATGATATGTGCGCGATGACATATGAAACTAGTCCTGCTGAATAATAATAATTAAAACATTCGATTTTATATTTGTTAAAAAAAATTGAATGTATTTAATAAATTAAATGTTGACACATTTTAGTCTACAAGCATAAATTTAATCAATTTTACAATAATTAAATGGCGTGAATAAGCACTAGAGAGAAAAAAAAACTAGCGAAGGTAGGAATAGAACCGCGGACCCACTGGTTCCTAGTCCAACTTGCTCGCCACTGTGCTACGAAACTATTTGCTAATTGTTTCACATCTTGTCTTCAAACTCCTTCGACAATATTTCAAAGTCGATTTTCTCGAAAATTTCTGGCCATCTGGCCCTACTGCTTTGAGGAGTTCTTATTGAAGGACTAAACTTTCAGTAGAATAAGTGGCAAAAATTACAAAAATGCGGAGGTCATATAATTCCCTTGTCAAATAAAAGACGGATAAATGAAAATAGGGCGCTTTACCAACACAAGTAAATTACTTCTTCTTTGAATCCTCCAATATTTATTTGTCAGATATGATATACACTTATTATGGTGATGACCTATTCAGTTTAAAACCGAAAATGGTAAAATAAAGTATATAAACTGAATTTTTAGTATGTAGGTGATATCTTTCGCAGTTTTGGCGGTTTTCGTAAAAAACAGATTTCAATTGTCGCGTTTTGGATTTTTATATAGAGTAAACAGGAGAGTAAAAAGAATACGTAATACCAATCCATGATTAGGCAGAGATTGATATTTTAATCTTTTGGACTAAGAGAGTCCAAGTATTATTATTATTGAAAATAAGCATTTTATGGTGATGTTTTGTTTGTTTAGAATTTGTAATTTAATATAAATTCATGCTAATAAAGTATTTGACCCATTGGTTAGTGAACGTTGCGGATTAGGTGCTTGTTAAAAAATACAGTTAAATTGATACCGAAGAGACAAAATTAAAATGTTTGTTACGTTATTGTCGGGTATGGTGGAATCTCACGTGCAACGTTAGATTTCTTTTTTACTTTTTTGTTATTAAATAAAATTGCAATTTCATTTAAACGACTTTTAAAATAGCTAATTAATGTGTATTTAAACAACGTTTTTTGTGTAGTTTTTTGAATATAATTAAATATCACATCCGCTAACGTGTTCTCTATGGCATGGCGGTTGGCCTTTGGAGGTCGTTTGAGAGAAAATAGCAGGTAGGTAAATATGGAGAAATATTATCGGTGACTCAATATAATTTAACGGACTTCCACGAAAATGAATCGTTTAAAAGTTTTAAGAACTCTTCGTAAGTTTTATTAATGAAAAATGGTTTTTCATTTAGTAGGTTACACATTTCCGACAAAAAAACTCATTGAACTAATTTTTTTTTTTTTTTTATTGTACTTCTACGTATTTTTCTATTCTCACACGCTTCTAAATTTATCTATTTATAACCCATATTTTTGTATCTGCAAGTGAGAAGTTTGTGATGCTCTAAATAGAATTTTTCTATCGACACTTCATTCGGAAAAAATAGAACGGGTCTTCCTGCTAAGTCAACGTACCAATTTCGAAGGTTTATTTTAAAAAGTGGATTTAAATTATTTTCAATGTTAATTTTGATATTAGAAAACTGCATCTATTTCCGGATAGGTTACCTTCACTTTATTTTCTTTTGTAATTTATCATTTATTGCTATTTACTTTACGTTACACGAATTATCCTCGTGACTTGAGCATATCACTCACATGAATTATTCTTTTTAAATATCTACAAATGTGCAACGGAAATACCTTCGTCTCATTTTAAATAAAAAAAGCAATAACAAACATGGCGAAAATTGAAACTACTGTCAATTTTTTTGACAGCTTCGAAGGGTAACGAACTCTTTAAACAGTTTTGTTGATACTTTTTTAGGAAGTTAAAGGTCGGTTAATGTTCCTCGTAAGTTTATATTTCAGGGCCGGTGTTATTGTACAATCACTGTTCAAACTTAAGTTATTCTGAAGGTTTAATTACAACTTTACGTACACCTAAGTGGAAGCTGTAACAGAATTCGTTAACTTTTCTTTTTCTTTTTTTAAATCGAAAGTGCTGTACAAATTTTGGACACCATTTAAGTTTTTTTTTTATTTAAATGGTAATCATGTCAAGGTTATGTTAAATAAGGGTGACAACAGCTTTTATTGTCTCATGATTACATTAATTACAATTAATTTATTTAAATCCCTTTTCTAATCGTCCGTTATTAGTTTTGTCTCCGTGCTACTTACTTCAACGTAGACTTTTAATTTGATTGTCAAACTTTATATAATAACGGCGGCTTTTTAATTATAAGTTAATTACGAGACATTTACTTTAATGGGATGATTTCAATTGACAAAAATAGATGTTACTTATTTAGGAATTTTATTTATGGTACTTCGGTTAAAAATAGCCGCGTGATTAAGTCGTAGACTTTACAAATAAAAACAATCGCTACTTTAGTCGGGGAGCTGTCTTATCTCTTTCAAATCACTCCAAACTCGTCTACTCGTCCCTAATATTATCTTCAAAGCGGTTTCACTCGGTACACTCGTATCGGCAATGATTATTTAATCGGTAAATAAGATAAATTTGTTATTGCTGCAAAATTTTGAAATTCATTTTTTATATTAGGAAAACTTGCAATCTTTCTTTTATTAACTTAGAAAAAAAAAATTGGTATATTTCCCTAGCCAGTGGCGTATCTGAGGTTTTTAAAATGCAAGAAACCACCTGTACTAAATTTTTTTAGATAGAAAACCAGCGCCCTTATCCTTTTCGATTTACTTGGAACTCACAAGTGAAATTTCGCTTAGGACGAAATCGTCCCAGTGCGACCGCGGAGGGTTAAATAAAATAGCACAAAATGCGTTTTTGTTCTCGTGGCTCAAACCCTTTAATTTTTCACGTTTTCTGAATTTTTGCTCTAGACTCTAGGCCGTCTACGTTTTATAAAATATAGAAAATGAAAAACGGCGCACAACTTTTTAATAAAAAATGATACTCGGGTTCTGTTTGCGCGGTAGCGAGGTCTATCTAAAATTAAGAATAGCTGGCTAGGGTGCAGAAACAAATGTGATATGCACATTTCACATCCGCAACTAAATTTTGATTCATGTTTCAATAGCTCAGAAGTTATCGATTTGAACACATAACAGGTGTTGAATAATAGAGAAACACATAAACCTCACCAGTTATTAATTTAGTTTTGTTTATGTTAAATTAATGCAGGTGCAGTTTATGCATAAGTTGCTATCTTGAACAATGTAGTTTGTGTTGTATTCGTTTTCTCCTATTACTGGTGTAATTTTCTTCAACTTACGCTATTTCGGCATTTTTGTTGTGGAACTGGAAGAAGTGTCTTCGGTGGCATAGATCGATGCTTTAACGCCCACAATTGGAAAAATTGCAGAACGAATAACGAAGTTGCAATGGTGCATTATTATAGATGACACGATATACAGGTTTTAAGCTCTCGAGACTGACCGAATGTCTGGACATCACAAATTTATTATTCAGCTTTTTGCAAGAGGATTAAGGTCCGATTAGAATTATTACGGGAACAAATAATATAAATTTCGTTCAATTCCATTGTTTGTAAATATCAATAGGCCGGGTATTCCCGTGACGTTCCGAAGTAAGTTACGCCACTGCCGCAAGAGCATCAATTTTCTCTTTGTAGTACCTAGCCATTTTTATGCCATTAAAATTTATATATTAATTTAAAAAAAAGGTAGGGCTATGAAACTTGTTATATCATGCTTTCAAGAGTACATAATAAAATTTAATAATATGAATCTGTAATCTCTCGAATGAATACAATTAATTTGATTCTGTAAGGTCATAAATAGTCGAATTTGGTGATCAACCAATTTTGCAATAAGATTTAATAGAAAAAGCTAGTCATTTAAGGTTTGTACAGTTTAAAGGTTATTAATATAATTCGGATTTATATGCACGAATGCTAAAATATACAAAAACGGTAAATTAATATTTTTAATTTGAATTTTAATTCCTATGATCCGGAAGGTAATCCACCAAACAATCAACTTTTTCAATTTTTAAGTGTCAAAAGGTAAACGATCGTTGCACAAAAATGGCGCATTTTAAAATCACCTGTTTTTTAAACGTCAAAATCTTACACCCAAAATAAGTTTTTTAAATACACAAATAAGCTTGAATCATTCCATTTTTTATTATTATCATTTCATGTGATTGATCCTTTGGCTTTTCACGCTTCATCGTATTAACGTTATTTATTTTATTTATTATCAATTGTATAAGTTCGGTTTATTTATTTTAGCATGTAATCTTTAAGAAAACGTGAGTTAGCAAAACTTTAGATTATCGTATAAAATGCGTTCGGGCTAATAAAAAATTTCATAATCGATAACGCATAGAATTGATCTCGCATGTATGAGTCAAACTTATCGTTTATTTATTACTTTGGGTCACGAAAACACTTCAAAGGTAATTTTTATCGGCGTTTGTAAAAACGCGATAAGTTTCGATTGAAAAAAATATAAACAGCCACGGGGATGCGAAAATACAAAAAATGACGCGCGCGAATGGATTAAATTCTGGCTATTGTTTGAGTCTTTTGCTGGTTTTTCCAGTTTCTTCCAGTAGTGTATTGTCCTACGTACGCTCCTATTTTAAATTCAGTATTTTTATTTGATGTGATAACCAAATGACACCATATCATGATATATGAGGTTTTGAAATATTCCTCACACATTTTTATCGTTTTGTGTCGAGGACCCCCTACACATAGTTTATTATTGAATTAATTAAAATTTGCCACTTGCCCACCTTTGATTACAACCGCACTTGTTCTCTTTTGCAGAATGCGCTAAATTGGTGACCCGGGATGTGATATTGTTTGTCGACTACTCTTTCAGCGTTTTTCAGTAGTATGCATTGAAATTATGAATGAATGAACAAAATATAAACACGGGACCGTTTTGTTTGGTAGTTTTACCTGATCTACTTTTAAGTGTTCAATATACGGGTGATTACCCGTACTTTTTTTATTGGCCGAGAAAGAAAGATTGATTTTTGCAGGAATACCTAACCTTAAAGTTTTTCGAATAAATTCTACTGTATTCTTTGTTTGTATTTTTTGTAATAGGTGTATCATTAAACAAGTTCTCCAATTCAATCGTCAAAATTGCTGGTTTAACCTTGCCTTTATTTACCTTTGTCGGCTAACTCGAGTTTATTCTTTTAATTTTTTTATTTCGGTTTCTTCTTGGGTTTGCACGCTTTGTTTAGCCGTTTAATAAAAAATTTGGAAATGTTCTCTAACGAAATAAGAAGTTGTGGTTGTAAATTTTTATTTTTAACTTTTAATTGAATTTACTAGTTAACTGTTTTTGTTATCTTGTGATAAATAATAGATTAACGCGAACCGCTCAGAAACAGGTAGGCTGCTTCATAATAAGGTAATTTCTAGACAAGCGTTTAGAAATATTTTTTATTTCCGATGAGAAAACTCTTATCGCGCTTTTCTCCATACACCTACGTTCGTCGAAAGAACAATGGCCGACTTTATTTTTTATACCGGTAATTTATTAATATTTAGCTTTGATTGCCTGCTATAATTCTCAATGAAACCCCCAAGTTGAAAGTAGTACGGATAATTAACCGGTAGATATTCTTATAAGAAAAATTTGGATATTCTGAATAATTCAATCACTGCAAACCGAAACTACATTCTTTGCATTCTCTAAAACCAGTGCCGGCTCGAAGCACCAAAAGTATCCACGTGCTCGAGGCGATGGCGATGTATTTCTATAACCCCGTTCAGTGGCGTTTTATTTTAAATTAAAGCTGAAAACGAAAAAAAATTCTAAAATGGTTTTTCTTTTATGAAATTTCGGAAAACCTAATTTTATAATTTTCTTTCAGTCACATAACACGCACAACAACATGGGAAGATCCGCGAAAGTCTTTAGCTGCTCAAGCTGCTGCACAACAACATCAAAGTGCAGAACAATTATTAACTTCACACCAAGTAACGCAGGCAACGGCCACACCAACCACAGCATGTTCAGGTTAGTATGGTCTTGAGTCCTTAAGCTAGGAAAGTATAAGAATGATGAATGAGTTTTCATGATATTAAAATTCCGTTTCAACTACTTCAGCTAAAACAAATGCGGACCCAGATTTGGGACCTTTACCTGAAGGATGGGAAAAAGCACACACCCGAGAGGGAGAAGTTTATTTCATAAATCATCAAACTCGTACCACATCGTGGTTTGACCCTCGAATACGTAAGTGGCCAAATTAAATTTCCTACTAAATTGTAAAACGGTGAAAGGTTTGCTTAGATTTTTTACTTAACCCTTTTGTTGTAGTGTTGTACAAATTTTCATTCAAATTTTTGGGACAGTGTAAGTTTTTTTTAAAAGTTTACACTCCCCACATTTTATAGTTGTTGGTATATCTGCTTCTATTAAAATTCTACAATTTCATAATTTGTTAGTTTTTCCAAAATACACATTCTGGAAAGCAAACGGCTATCGGCTTCCTTTTTCCGTAGTTTCAAGTAGTTGAATTAGATTTGGTCGTAACTTGTCGAAACATATAGAATCGTTCGAATTGTTCCAATTTCTCTCATTTGAAATTTATCACATCGCACATGTTGAAATACTTACTCTCTTTTCAGCAGAACCAAATCCTCGGGTAACATTTCTTCTAACAAACATTTTCGAAAGTGTTCTTGCTGTGTTTGTTGTTGCTTAAAATTGAAACATTTTTTGGAATTAAGGAATGAATGTAGGCTTTTGCTTTTTTAAAATTATTTGCCTTACTGTGTATTATGAAATTAATTATTCTTTTTAGCTCAACACCTACAAAGAACTCCCGGTGGAGCTAGTATAATTCAACAACCATGGCAGCACACAACAACTTTATCACCACAATCATCACCAGCCAAACAACAGCAGCTACGTTTACAACTTTTACAACTCGAACGCGAACGCTTAAAACAAAGGCAGCAAGAAATACGACGACAACAAGAAATTATGTTAAGAGGCAGCAATACCGAATTACCCATGGATCCCTTTTTATCCAGTCTAACCGATCATTCACGTCAGGAATCTGCAGATAGTGGCTTGGGTGAGTAAACGCCTTTTTTGTACTCGTTAAATAGAGATTAAACCGTAACCCACTTTATTTATTTTTTCCAAATTTTTTTCACATTAAAACCACGGTTTATTCTTTTTTAGCAAACACAAGTTTTTACCCAAAAAACAAAGTTTATTGGTTTTTATTCTAATTACTCAGCGCAACGTCAATATTTTTACTAAATTAAAATATATTCAAAAAAGAACTAATATCGATTAACTTTTCTTACTCGAGAAAACACCATCGCAGTTTAATCAATACAAATCAAGCTAGATTTTTTTAGTTTAACCCCTGAAAGTTAGTCTCCTTTTCTACCATACAAGCCCAGGTTGAGTACAGGAACTCAATGCGGGTTTATATGGGAGCAGCGATAATCGGTCTTCTATCCAAGTTCAAATCGGTAAAAACCTTGTTTGAAGATCGTAAAAACTGGGCTTTTGAAATTTGTTATTTTCATTTGGGTCTTTTTCTAAAGAGCACTCTAAAATTTAGAAGTTTAGTCCGCCACTGAATGTAATTTACCATTTATTGAAAATTTGAAAAGGTACTTAAATTAAAGGGCTGACCGAGGCGCTTCGTGGGTGCGGCCAATGTATTTAGCTTTATTTTAGAACACATTGGTCACGGTAATTTACTCCATTAAATGGCCAGACAAAAGAAATATAGGACCAAACCTTGGTATTCTATAGTGCCATATTTTTAGCTAATCAAATCATCTTAACGGGGATGTTGCATAAAATTTATTTAGCGATTTCTTACACTGAAATTTTATGTTCGATACATTTACATGATGTATAAAAAAGAGTCAGAATGTTGACCAAAATTGATTCGCATTAACATTTTCTAACTTCAGTTAAATTATCTTGAAGAAAAGCCGTAAATAGGAAAACAGGAAAAAAAATTTAAAAACTCTAAAATTGAATTGTTTTTCCAAGGTAAAGAATTTCAGCTATTCTCGAAGTAATAATTCCATGGTTTGATTCTACGTTAAACAGTAGGTTTTTTTTTAGATTTTTTTAAAAGCAGTTTTTGTGATATATTTCTGAAGTTTGTTGAAGTCGATTTCAAAATAATGGAGTTGTATAAATTTTAACCCTTTAGATTTTCTTTGCGCTTTAGTTTACTTGATTTTTCTGATCAGCAGTTTTCTTAACTCAAAAAATGCACTTTGCTTTGAAAAAGAAAAACGGGATAGCCTACTAAATAAAAGCCGTGTTGAATCCGGAAGGAATGCCTCTCGGAGCAAAAGTGATTAACGAACATGCAAATTTTAGCTTACAATTACATAAATTGTTAAATGTTACAAAAATTGTTAAATCGATTCTTCATATCCCCAAGTAAATTTTTTCCTCTCCATTATGAAAAACTTTCTGAATATTGCTGTTCGGTGACCAGTGAAAATATGAGGCTATGTGTACGAAACTGCTCATTTTAAGGTTTGAAACAAACTACGCAGTGCCATAGGTCTTAAAGGGGGGGACTTAAGATATTATCCAAAAATTTTGTTTTATAACATTTTGATTTTTGCAAATACAGGAAAATCGGTGACCCGTCAAAATAACCCTGACATAATAGCCCATGCTAAAGTAGTCCTACAACATAATGACCTGAGACATAATAGCCCGGGATAAAAAAGGTCCGACAAAATATACTATTTCTTTATGTGTATACGAGAAAGTAAATTAAGTATTTAATTAAAAATAAATTAAAAAAAAAAGTTTTTAATGGACCTAAACATACAAAATTATTTTTCGTAGCTTCATACAGATTCCTAATCCCATAAAATACTTGTGAGATTTAAAACGAAAAACGTAGGCTATGTCATCGGGCCATTTTGCCGGAGTTATTTTGACGAGGCTCTTCTGTGGGGGTGCCAGGAAAATCAGTAGTTGTGTAAATAGTATAAAATTGGAATTTCAGATATACCTAGCCGTTCCACAAGTTTTGTTCTGTATTAACAAAACTGTTTTTCTTGTATTTGCTTTCGAACGTCTCGATCGTTCACTTATATTGCAGCGCGTACTTCTACAGCTATCGAAGCCGTTGTCTTAGCTAAAACAGCCAAGATTTTTGCTTTTGTAATATATTTCTGCAATTTCTCCATCTTCCAAGCACTTGGAATAAAGGTTAAAGCTCTTTTAACCAACTTAGGATTTGCTAACTATTAATTTTGAATAGCTGGATAATTTTTGAGGTCACTTGGGGAATTTATCAAGTTGGGTTAAGCTTGATAAGTTCACTTCACATCGGCGATTTGTGGTTTGTTATAATTCTACCTATATTAAAAAATATTGTTCAAATAATTGTTCATATTTTTAATGAAAGATTTGAAATTCAATATTCTGTTTTAGAAAGCCGGTTACTGTCAGATAACTATCACCACGAATTTTACTTTTTCATCTACACTTACTACTCTTACTGTTTACTGTTAGATGCGGTTGACACTCGGACGAGTTCTGTCATTCTGGGATATTTTTAAATTTGTTATGTGTTTGTCAAAATACAGGTTTGTAAGGCGTCCGGAAAGACTGTTTTGGCAAACTCAACCACGACAAATCGTGTAAATTTTTGGTTTTTAAATTCGGTATTTTCGAAAACAAATGGATTTTTTTCTTTTAAACTGCTTAGAAAATTGTCCTCTTTCCTATCGTGTAGACGAAAAAGTTAAATTCGTGATGATAGTTATCTGACGGTCTCAGAAAGCTCTTTCTTTGCCCCATGCTAGTCTCCACTGCGCATAAATATGTTATCGTCACGATGAAATATTGTTAGATTAGGATTACGAAAACTAGAGTTGCTTTGACGAAAACTTTCTGCTTTTTCTCATTTTACTTCCTATGTTATATTTATTTTTATATGTAATGAGCTTTAAATAAAAGTTTAGATAATATATGAAAAGTGATTATAGCTTTTGGGGGAAGAACGGAAGAAGTTGAGACTGTTAATTAATTCGGAACCGATAACTTGTGCTAGATATAATGTATTGTAGTTTGATTTAGTTGAAATGAGCATAATTTTTTTGTTATAAGGTATGGGTTCGACATATTCAATGCCACATACGCCCGAAGATTTTTTATCAAACATGGATGATAACATGGACGTTGCAAGTGAGAACCACACCATGGATGCACCGGATATAACTTCGTTAAGTGATAACATCGATTCGACCGATGATTTAGTGCCTACATTACAGTTAGGTGAAGAATTTCCAATATTAGAAGATGTTCAGAGTCTGATCAACCCACCTACAACAAAACCTGATAATGTGCTCATTTGGTTGTAATAAAAAAGTGCCTGGGTATGCTCACTTCTACAGCTTTTATATTTTATAGAAACATCTTATATGGCGGTATTTTAATTGTTTGTTTGTTATCGATTGAATAATTTTTTACGTCATTGGACTAAGAGAAAGAAAGAAAGAGGACTCGTTAGCATTGAAGTGATTTTGCTCAATTTTGGGGTCGAGTCGAGTGACGTAAAAAATGGTTGTTAGGATGAAGCGTTGGAGTAATAATTAATTGATGTTTAATATTTTTATCATGATTTGTTGTGTACAAATAAGTAAATAAGTAATGTTATAGTTGTGATGATTGATATTAAAATACTTTTTATAAGTTGTTTCCTAATGGTAAGATGCAATATATCTTTCAACATACGCTTTGTAACTGCAATAATTACTATTTTAAAGTAAATTTGTTAATTATAGAATTTTGTTAAGCATTTTTCTTTGTATTTTCTAACTTTATGGGGACGTTAAAATGACATTACTGTTGGGTATGTTTTTCAAATACATAAAATAAATAATTTTAGATTTACGTATTTACATTAGTTGTACGATATTTTAATAACAATTACATTTTTAAAGATTTTATCGAGTGTTTACCTTTTTCAAATCAAATGCTTAGTTTTGTATTTAAGAAATTGGGATGATTATTATTACCCTCAAGTATTAAGTTGTGTGTAGGTAAACACTTACAGTTCAAGTACTGAGTAGTTAATGTTGAAATTTACTATTTATTTATTTGTGTACGTCTTTAACATTATTATTTTACAGTTTTTTTTGTTTTTGTATTATATTATATTATGGAAAAATATGTTGTATATCGGGAGATTTCGTGGCCTTGTAATACTGTCTTAAGGTGAGTTTACATCTGGCAATGTAAACTTTTTAACCGTTTAAAATGTCAGATTTAAACCCATCCACACTTGTTTGTATATTTATAATTTGAATGTGTTACCAAGATTTTTTCAAGAAAAACTTTTAACAATACTGTGATTTAGAAAAGTTTCAAAAGTATTTATTGCATGATATTGTGCATTTGCTATACAGTGATATCTTGTAATAATGGTAACGCACTTTCTTCCAATTGTATTTTTGTTGCACTCCCTGCTCCTAATTTGGACTAGCCGTGTTGCAGTTATATTTACAAATTACAGTTATGTACAATTGATATATTAACTAAGCAGTTAATTATAATTGTATCGAGTCGTGCTCATGCTAAACAAATCCATCCATTTTTGGTGCCTTTAATTATATTAATGTAAATATATGACAATCTACATTTTTAGTTTAGGTTCTAGTTATATATATATATATTTACTATTTACACTAACATAGTGCCTTTCACTTAAATTTACTTTTTAAAAGTAGAATTATAAATAAACGTTTGCCTTTAACTCATTTATATAAGACTAACATTTTTGAAACTAAATTTTAAATTCGGATTTGCTCTATTTTATATGTAAATGTCAAAAAAGGTGTTGGTTCTTATTTTTTATCTTTTTTCTGTGTTGTCGAATACATTCTACGTGCCATACTCATTTTTTTTTGGCCTAATGCATTCTTCGACACACCTTGTATATTGCAAAAGAAAGGTGAACTATTTGTATCGTGTATTTTATTAATTAATATTTTATTACTTTATATTGCAGCTATTACTGCAGTTCACAATATAAGATGGAAGTAACCATGAATATTCTATTGTAATAGTGTTACTGTAAACACAATAGAATTTTTTCGGCAATATCTCGCCTTTTATTTATTTACCTTCATCTCAACAAAACAAACTTACTCGTAAGTCAAATTACTCAAAACTCCGACTTACATAAGTCGAGGTATTACTCGACTTTGACGTTACGTCAAAGCCGTAATTGATTTAAAATCATTTTTGTCTTCCACTAGCACTGGTATTTCATATTACAAATGGTAAGACATCAATTGGAAGTTTGAAGTCTTAAAATACAACTATTCGTGTATATTTCAACACAATAACACTGTCCGCTTTAGAAACTTCGGTATGATGATCTAAAGCTCAAGTTTGAAAAAATTAATTTTTTTTATATATATATTTTCGAAGTAAAATATATTGACATTATACTGTAAAAATTTCAGATCAAAATTAAAATTATCAACAAAGTTATAGCAGAAATACGAGAGAGTCTTGTAGTTGCGGTAAAGCTGTCGTAGTATACGCTATTGTTCTGTTCCCTTTATACCTACGTTTTGTTTATTATAATCAGGGCTTGGAACTTTAGGCTTTTGCATATTTGTTTTAAAAGTGCATATTGTAATTGTGGTTAGTGAAAAATTCGTTTCATATTACCTACATGTCAAATATAAAAGTTTTTGTCGCATAATTTTGCATATTTCGTTACTTGCATATTTTAGGTTTAAGAACATATAATTGCATATTTTGTTAATTTCGGGCCACTTGTACAGTGTGAGTTTAGTAAAACTTGGTTTAATTTATAAACAACGTTTAAAAACGTAGGTGTTTTTAAATTATTTTAATACCAACCATACAAATAACTTTAATTTTACTAGTTTAGCAGTAATTTGTATGTTGGTATTAAAATAATTTAAAACACCTACGTTTTTAAACATCGTTTATAAATTAAACCAAGTTTAATCAATAGATAAGTGGTTTAAGTAGTGTAACTTGTTATTAATCATATCAAATTTTTAGCATAAACCAAAAAATGCACAAAACACTTTTTCGAAAACTAAAATGTTTAAGTTATCACAATATATAAATACACTGTATGTATATTATCGCAAACGTTATACGTTATCGCATCCTAGTTCATCGCCTGATGATGCCATAGTATGGTGAAAACGTTTGCGATAATATACATACAGTGTATTTATATATTGTGATAACTTAAACATTTTAGTTTTTGAAAAAGTGTTTTGTGCATTTTTTGGTTTATGCTAAAAATTTGATATGATTAAACCAAGTTTTACTAAACCTGTAACATGACTACTAGAAAAAATTAGGTTTTAGCGCATACGTATGCATATATTTCATTGCTTTTTTGTAATTACATTTGTAAACATGGATTGTGAAAGAAAAAGCGGCATGGTAGAAACCTAGGACAGTCTTTTTTAAATCTTGAAACGCGGTTTTCTCGAAGCAGCGTTTTTTCGGTCGGCCCGAGGGGTTTACAAAATTTTACTGAACCAATTTGTATATGTTATTCTACATTTCAGTGTATATTTTCACTAAAAATGCCCCATTAATTTTCCCGATTTTCCACAAAAAAAACACGATTTTTGAAAGTCCCCCATTTTGTTACTTTTCAATAAAAATGTTTAAATCTACTACCTACCAGAATGACGAGCCTACTCGGTCGGAACATGAGAATACATCCTTAATAACTCCTGAAAACACCGAAAAACTTCCACCAACAGTTCTGCGTTTTTAAAATTAAAGAAACCGAATTGGAACAAATAAGTTTTATTTAATCACAGGAATTATTTTGAAAAGGTTTCAAAAGTAACATAAAATTTAACAAAACTTATAACGGTCGTATTAATCCTTTTGGTTTCGGCGACCAGTAGGAGTGGAATTATCGGTAGCTTTGGGATTTTCATTCTCTTCTACACTAAGAGAAGCGAAAGCATCTTGAAAGTCATTTAATAAGTCATTAGTATTGGGGTGGTCGTCCGTCGGGAACAGTACCCTCGTTAAGTGTTGTAAGGTTGCATCGTTATAAATTCTCGTATGCATTGAGTTGATCAAACGTTGGCCGATAATGATGGAGCTTCTATCTCCTCTTTGGGTACTACATGATGGGAGGTTGTAAGGTGTCGTAATTCCAGAAACATCGTTCTGATTTTCTTCACCTTCGTTAATTATTTCTTCTATAGGTTGGAGGTGGAGTACGATACCGCCTTCGGCGTAATCATTATTACTTCCGTCATTGGAAAGGCTAACATCAGTCGAATTTGGGACTTCGTTTGGTGGTGACGAACCAGAACTAATTACAGTGACATCTTCGACGGTCTGTATTATAAATAAAGTAATACAATTAGAAATTTAAAAACATTAAATGGTAATTTATTACGCTGTTTGCTATTTCCGCAGTTATAGCAGGATCTAATACACGAAACTTCATTTAACTTTATTTATCTGGAGAACTATTCAAATACACCTGTATTCCTGTCAGTATTTCACAAATAATGTAAGGTAATGTTTTTAAACAAAAGATCATAGTGTGTTACAATCCGCCTACCTTGATTTTGTTTTATCAATTAAAATGACAAAATTAAATTTTTCCCGCTTTATTTAAATAAATAATAAATTAAATTTAATAAAAAAATTAATCCGTTTTTTGATGTTATAAGTTTACTGTTAAGGTCTCGTTAATCTATTCACGACCGGCACGGATAAAAATGAATTTATTTATAATTTTCACATAGTTAATTACAAATTGTGCTTTGGGAAGTTATTCAAAACATTTTTTAATGCCATGTTGTTATCCACCAGACAACATGGAACAACAGTTCAGGACCTTAGGGCTTCTGCGATTCTGAGATTTCTATACTCCACAGTTACTAATTATTTTAAATTGATTCATGATTCCTTGCTACTCCACTGAATCGGGAACTGTGGTTCAAAGACTTCGTGAGTTTTTCTTAATTTCAAAACAAAAAATTAAAAAAAAAAACAAAAAACTTGTACAATTATTTTATTTTATAAGTAATTTTTAAAAATTTTAAAATATAACTAGACAAACATTATAAATTCAGTTTTCATCTTCAAGTATTTATTAACATTTCCTAAATTGGATAAACTGCAATCATTTTATTGATACATAATTTGTTTTCGGTTTCTTAGATATTTGCTAAAAGTAAAGAAAATTACATGTAGAGTAACGTTTAGACCTATCCATAGATGATCAATCTCTATCATCTGTGGACTTATCGGTAAATTGAATGTTGCTGTACGCCGCTACTGAAACCTAATAACGAGGGCCAGCGAAAACATCTTTTTATAACAAAATAATATTTGGTATAATTTTCCATCCTCTTTAATTTTATGAAAATACAAAAATATTGTCGTCGGTCCAGGATATAAGATTTAGTATCGGCTCACCGAGAAATAGTAAGTTGGTCATATTTTTTATTTTTGGAAAATACCCAAAAATAATTTAAAATGTGCCCCTCTGTCCCATTTTAGACGAAGACCTACCTATAACGGTTTATTTTGATTCATTTCCTGCAATTGATGAATTGCCAAATTAGTCGTGGTTTCAGTACGAGGTAAATGTAGTTGTTCTTGTGATACAAAGCCACCACAGCTTAATTTACCTAGAATATTAATATAACAATAATAAATAATCAATAGGACTGTAAAATTTAAAATAGAACAAATTTAGTTATATAAACTAAAAATCAAATAATCTGATTTTTTATTTATGAATTTGCAGTATACTTACGTTCTTCATCATCCGAGTCTATACAAATCTGACACATCGGCTTCTTAAAATCTGACCTTTCTCCTTTATTATTGTGTTTTGCAGTATATTTGTGCAATATATTTTCCTTTGCACGAGTCAGTTTTTCTATCATCCTTTCGTTTCTTTCGCGTTCTACAAATTGTTAATTTAATATGTTTATATTATAAATAACCCGAAAGTGATGATCGATAGGTTGTGCAGTATTAGACCGCACTTGAAAAAAAACTTTAATTGGGTCTGTAATAAGTGGATGGTACTATCTAATACTCTATAGTAGGATTTTCACTCACCAAATGTTTAGGTACCTCCAGGTTCAAGTTAACATTATTAATTACCTAAATACTTCTCCGATCCAGAATTAAAGGTATAAAAACTATTTGTACCATTATTTAGGTAGGAAAAACCGGAAATTATATATGAAATTACGAATTTAAATTTTTGAATGGAGAAAAATCTACGAAAAGTAAATTTCATCCTGCAAGAGTTATCGGTATATAAAACCGTCAGCCTTACGAGAATACTAGAACTACTGCTGAAAGTCACAATTTACATTTACCTTTATTAGACATTTCTGCAGGCTTTACGTATTAAAAATACTAACGATAAATAAATGATGATAGAGATTAGTTCCGTATAACACTTATATAAATATTAAAATTTTACAACACTAACGAATTCCCCGATATATATTTTTACTTTCTTAATCTTCTTAAACTAAAGAATATAACACATTAACAAGCACACAATTAACAATTTTTAAAAATATATAATCAAATTGGCCATGTGTGATATCAACGTTTTCAATTTAAAAATTAAGTATTTATCTTATCAACAAAAACTATTTCTCCGATTTGAAAAATTCTTCATTTTTAAGGGCAGACTAAAAATATAATAGTAGTAACACATTAGTACATTAGGTACCATTATCTAAAATCGTGGAAGCAGTGAGATACGATTACAAAATTCAAATTAATAGAATGAGAATTTTTCTTTTAGGCCTGTTAGAAAAACATAACTTGAAAAAAAAATGTAAGCAGCTCAATCAATTTTTTATTCTTTATCATCAATTCAGTGTGCACACTGGAAGGGCAAACTAAGAAATTCTGTAATGTCCGAGAGATTCAAACCCAGACTTTCCTCTCTGCAACTCAACCAGTAATCACACCAATTCACTGCTATGTTTATTCGATCTAAAAGAAAAAATGCAAATAATGAAACCTTTACATTTTCCCAAGTCACTCAAATTTGAGTCAAAAACAACTAATAAGTCTGAACGACAAAAATCAGAAAGATAAATATAGATAATAAATTATAAAATTAACAAAAACTTTTTAAAGGCTTCTTTGTTTTTCACAAACTCTAAAAAAGCTATTATCGATTTTTAATAAATAGGCAAGGAAATCTAAAACTGCTATCGAGAGTTCGGATCGCACTTAGAACTCGGGGTAGCGATTGATGTATATCCTCAATTATTCAGAATTCACTTATTAGAAGGTGAATTTTGGTATCTTTGTTTTCAAGTTGAGGTTTATTTATTGTATGTGGCGACTCTTGAACTTGGCTGATAAATTAATTTTTAAACTATAAGCAATATCACAAAATAACTATTAAGGTCCAAGCGGAATGCTGGCGTTTGCCAGTATTCCGATTGAATCTTGAAACCTAAAAAAAAAAAGTAAAATTAGTGGTCATTGCGAACATACAAACTGCATAGCATATATAATATAGAATTTTATTGTTATCATTTCATTCAAGTAATACTCATAAAATGTACAATAAAACGAATAACAGGTGGATAGAAACAAATCAATATGAGCAATAGTGAAACCTCTGTCTTCAAAGGACTAAGCAAGTCCAACACTAATATTAATTATACTAAATGTCTTTCTAAGTTATGGCAAATTTACAATTCCAAAGTAGCGTAAGTATGAGGCAAACAGAGCCCTAATAATAGAGCAGGCAGCTTTGTACATTTAACAGTGGATGCCAAACCCTTTAACTGCACTTGAATTCGATGCGTACAACATATAAACAGACGAGAATATACAAAATGAACCTCACATAAATATTATTGCCAGGTTGTGTCATTAGTAATATCAAAAATAAAACAAAATCCTTTGATTCACACACACTCAGCACCACGATAGCTATCATTTAGGATTAAAATACGGCGGTTGTTGGGAGTGTGGAGGTCCAGGACCCGGTCCCATAGCAAGACCACCCATTTGAGTGCGTGTACCTGTTGCATATAATTGTTGCTGGAAGTTGTGAAATTGCTGTGCGTAATTAGGATCAGCAGTAGTAGGTCCCACAAATTGAGAATTTTTAAAACTATTACTCTGTCCCATCGAAGGAGGTAGAGGTTGACTGGCATCTGGAGCTCCTAAGCCCATTGGACTACCCTTAGGTCCACTTACAAACATTTGTGCATTTGGGTTGTTCATATTGGGGCCTGGATTGAACATACCATCGGGTCCATTAGGTGGTCCGTTAAAACCCATCTGAGGCATTCTCATCATGTTTGGCGGTCTCATAGGACCCCTCATCATGGGCATCATTCCTCCGGGTCCGGGAATACCTCCCATGCCTCCACCCATCATACCACCTGCGCCATTTCCCATAGGTCCCGACATCATCGGACCCATAGAACCATCAGGTGGCATAGGGCCATCCATGTGGCCCATATGAGGAGGCCCAACAGGTCCACCTGGACCTTGCATAGGTCCTCCTGGACCACAATTGGGAAAGTACTGCAAATTTTGGGTAGGCATTTTTGAATCTAAATTTGAAAGAGGATTAGCAAACCTCTGTAAAAATTCCAAACTGGGAGGCCCCCTAGGACCCGGATTATTTCCAAGTTGAGATTTTGCAGGAAGATATTGTATCGTATTTGGTGCATTTGGCTTAACTTGCACATTTGCTCCATTGTATGGGTTCGGACCAGGCGGTCGTCCCATCATGCGTGGTATCGTCATATGATTTTGAAAGGCACCTGGTAATTTGGGCGATAACGATCGTATCGGGCCCATTGGAGAGTTTGGATGAAATCCATGTGGAGGACCTTGCATTTGCATTGACATCATATTACCGGGTCCTTGATCTAAATCTAAATTATGACAACCACCCATATCCATCATATGCATGGAAGGAGAACCAAAATTCATCATACCGCCACCTTGTCCACCTTGACCGTTCAACGAACTGGCTACACTGTTAGTCAACTGTTGACTCATTTGTGCTAAGGATGAAATTGGATCAAAATGTGAAACTTTTGGATTTCCTGACATAGCACTCGTACAATTGGGGTTTAATGGTACATTATCGGCTCGAGGACATCCATACGGTGGCATATCTAATGGTGATGGTTTCCCCGAAGGAGAAACGTTGACAAAATTGCCGCCCATTTTTGGTCCAGGTGATGTGTTTGGTCCTGGGAACCTATGAACGTCCATCATGTGTGGGCTTGGTGTTGGATAATGTTCATTTTTTATTGCATCTTGATTCGGACCTGATCCTGTTTGTGGGCTTAATCCTGAAGAAGAGTTAGGACCACTTAGTCTTGGAGGTTTTTCAACTACAAATTTAAAAAAACGGTAAAATTTATAACATTCAAGAAATTTTATATTCAAATTACCAGGTGCTGACGGGGTATGTGGACTTGGTATTTGAAAACGACAACCTTCTGATGGTACTCCAGGCGTAGATGGAAAACGTCCCATATCTACACTTGTTGGCGTATTAGGCCCCGAAACACGCGAAGAAGGTATATCTGCACTACCAGGAAAATTGTTCTCCATTGTACTATTCAAAACCCTAGAAATTAATCAAGTATTTAGTAAAAAAAAATAAAAAACAAAATTCTTATTCTTTTAAACATCAAATCATAAAATAATTTAAATAAAATTACAAAAATATAAAAAATGTTAGAATTTGCTTAAATCTTAAAATAACTCGATATAAAATCTAAATGTCCTCGACCTATACTCTTATCACAGTTATTTACTCGTAATGTAAAAATTGTATTACTATAAGTTAGTATGAATATTAATTGTTCAAATTAAATATAAAAAGAAAATTTTATTTAATTTAAATTTCAAACTATAAATCCCAAAATAATTAATTGCAACTGTACCCCTTTTAAGAGTAGCATTTTTCTTTATTAAATTAATATTATACGTTCATATTTAAAAATTAGCAAGTGTATTTCTAATAATAATATTAGAATAAATTTTATTTGTTGTTGTTTTTTGTTGATTTTTTTTTACAATATATTAAATATTTATTTTTCATAGAAATTTTAAGCATCACTTTGCGGTGGTCAGGATAACTCCGGAGTGATTTATTAGAAACCAGAATTTCTTTGCCAAAGAAACGCGAATAGAAGCTCAACTAAACCCATTGTAAAGGGGTTGTTCCTCTACTACCCCACTTGTTTTGCATTTTTTTACCAGGGCAGTACAACAACAATAAACGTCATTAACTACAGAACTAGATAGATATAACTGACTCATCCTGCATTATAAAGCCCATTTTTATTGTACCTTTGTGTGTAACAGTAAGGGGTTTACCAATAAAAACTTTAAAAAATAAATATATAGTAGCTATATGGCATAATGTATTTAAAAAAATTGGATATAGGCAATGTTATAAGGGGTTAAGTGGGTTTCGAAGGCTCAAATAAGCGTATCTTTTCTGATGTTTTTTTAATATATCAAATGAAATATTTTATTCGTACAATTTAGTACCGTAAAGTGGGGTTTCTTTATGACAACATTGCGAGCTAACATCTTTACCCTTGAAAAATACGAGAGTCACAAAGTAAGCCCGCCCCCTGGGGTAACATTGTGACACTTTATTTTCTAAATATTTTTTTTGTATAATCGAAAATGAAGTTTTACAGCCGAAATATGAAAGGGGGAGCTTAAATAATAATTAGTTCATTCGGGCCAATAGTCAGTAAATTATAAAAAAAACTATGAAAACTGTCACAAAGCAACCCCACTTTACGGTATATCAAAGACACATATTTAATAAGTACTTTGTGAAATTTTTATTTAAAAATTTTGAAAATGCAGCCGAGACCTCATTTCTTTTGACCTCTCAAAAAAAAGTTCTATCGGCGTAGTCAGCATAAGTCATGACTGGTTCATCATAAAATAAAAAACCAAATCTTTTCTGTTAGTAAATGTATAAAGCTCGTGCTTGAACGAAGAAAAAGAAAAAAAATTTAAATTAGAATTTTTGGCAGAGTTGTGAACAAAGTCTCATTTTTGACGTGATAACGTCTTATAAATTGATATACCGGCTGCACGCACGAAAAATTGTCACGTTCCGCCAGCGAGAGAGAGGCACGATCGGCTTTGCATCATACATAGACATCATTTGAATTATAAAATGCCATTAAAAAAAACTTGTCCGGCATGAGGTGCGATCTCGCGATCACCAAATGATGCAATTATGTTTCATGCACATAACGCACTAGCCTATTGAGGGTTAATGTAATAACAGAGTTTTAATTCGTATTATCTGTTACATAAACATAATTCAATTCAATTCATAAAAGTATGCAATTTTTCATCAATGTTTTCTTATGACGTTATCACGTAAAATTATCGTCCGTAAACCGACTTTACAGACAACCCGAGTGCCACGTGTTTTTGGTCAAATTTTCACCACATATACCTGATAAAATAAGTTGCGATAAAAAAAAATAGAAAATCCTTTGTTCAAGCACTAGATAATGCTATTTTGAAGATGTGTGCAAAATTTGAATAAGATCAGTTGATAACTTTTTGAGAAATCATGACTACCGACTTCAAAAATAAAGTTTCGAGGAAAACGCTATTGAAGTTTCAAGTTCAAGTGGCTATATTCAGGGCATCCTTTTGCTCTTGCCTGTGACGAATTCTGTCTTCGTAAAAAAATTATAAAAAATATTTATAACTGGTAAAAGCAAGAGAGAAACGGGCAGAACTTCCGAAGGGTCTAGCTTTTAGAATTTTACTCTGATCAATTCAAAATTTTGGGAGAATATTCTAGACATATTGTACAATTTAATTAGTTTAAAAAAAATAATCCGGTTTTTGAAATGTTCAAACCAAACCCCTTAAAACACTACATAAATTATAAGTGATTCGTCATCCATTTTGAAGACTTAGAAATAAAAAAATTGAAAAAGAAAAAATAAATGTGTCATTTCGAATTGAGATTGGGCTCCAATATGGAAAACAAGTCAGTTGTCTTTTCTTGTAGAAGGTTTTGGTTTTTGTGGGTTCTGCAAAACTTTCGGATTACCAAAGGGCTGTCTGAATTTAAATTCATCCAATGATATGATCTTTTTTGGCCCAGTTGTGTGTATAAAGAATGCTCAGACCCACCGTCTAGGTACTATCGACTTAGTCTATCTTACAAAAACTTCCAGGCATAAATAAAAAGAATGAAGAATGAATGAATAAGAAGAAAAAATAAGAAGAAATAAGAAGAAGACTATCGAATTATTTGATAGTTAGGTTTCAATCGAACTATCGATAGTTTCCTTAAAACTATTCGAATAACCTTTTAGTTACTAAACCTATTGAATGAATTTTTAGTTATTAAAAATTTTTTAGTACGAATAAAATTTTTAAGCAAAATTGCTTATATGGTATTTAATTATTTACTATCAGATTATTATTTAATATAGTATTTTTTATTGTATAGTTTTATTCGATTTGATGTTAGTAACTAAATTGTTAGTTACTAACTATCGATACTGCACATCACTAGTAATGATAAGAATTTGTTCTTTAGTTAATATTTAAAATGAAGTCTCACTCCGTAAGGTCAAAGTTTACCCAACTGCACCGATCACACATTAGCAAGTCACAGCAACTCTATAGATCAAAATTAAATTATCGGCCCCTTTCCTTGTTGAAATTTTGTCATGGTAAAAAAAATATTTTTTATTAAATGAAGCAATCAAAATCAAAAGAATAACAAATAAACCGAAAAAGTTTAGCAGCAAAATAAGCCAAAAATAAAATAAAACAAATAAAATTAAAGTATATTTGCACAAAAAAACTGATATAAAATATCGCAAAACTTGGTTTTAATTGCTCACTTTTTAGTACCATAACAACAAATCAAGATAATAAAATTAAATAAAAAACAAAACAAGCCCAATTATTATTACTTCCACTTGCAAGTTGATAGCCTTGTTAAATTAATGATAATAACCCCTAACGCATATTTAAAATATTTTCTACCTTCTCAGAACGAAATTATAAATAAATGTATTTATAGTTTTCTTTATTGTGAATGTTTTAAAATCAATTCATGTTAGTTTATACTTGTAGTAAAATAAATAAAATATTTATATTTTTGTAAGGAATTGAGATATGTAATAATAAAATTTAGAGAAATGGCGATTTCATTCCGCGCATAAGTTATCCTAAAATTTAACCAAATTAAAGTTACATAAATTAACAACATATATCAAAAAATTATTACAACAGATGGATTTAGACGACTACAAAAAAATGTGGAGGTGGAGAAAGCCTTGGAAACCGATTTGCATTATTAAAAAATAGATCAAATCAAAAAATTTTCACAATAACAAGTTTTAAATTATCGATACTCCATTTTAAATATTACTTTCTATGAAAAAAATTATTTCTACGCCACAAAGTGGTTGTCCGGTGCAATCTATTTCAAAATAAAAAATCGTTAGTTTTCGCAAATATCGAAACATCTGTTGAAGCAAAGATGAAAAAGATTTATTCGGACAAGACGTTAAATGAAAATAGAGTTTACGGGTCTTAGAATTTCATTTCATTTTTCCTGTTTGTGTATTGGCGTAAATTAATGATTATTTATATTTTTAAAACATTTTCGAAATAAATGACAAAGCACAAATTATATCTTTTTGATTTAGGACCTCGTCCTGTTATTGCTATTAATACTTGAATAATATATTCTAGTTGGGCGCTAATCTTGCTTGATGCAGAGCTGATAGAGCAAACTTGGACTTTAGATCACAGCAGTGTGCAAATTACTTAATAAACTTAATTTTTATTTAGAAAAAAAAATGTTAATATTTTTATTATTTGTGGTTGGAAGTAAAATCATGCATTGAAGATAAAAAATGTTTGTTAAAAAAACATTAAGAGGCAATCTAATCAGTAAAATGTTTAAATAAAACTTACGGAGGTGATATCACATTTCCTTCTTTAAGGCTCGTATTAGGTTGTTTTTGAATAATCAGTTCTTGACCTTCAAAAGTATTAAGGTATTGTATTTGTTGGGGTGACGGTACTGGCATTAGATTGGGTTCTTTAACGATGGGGGTTCCTGGTTGTCCAGACGTTGTGGATAGTTGTTTCTGTTGCGCCAAGGATTGCAATGTACGTCCAAACATTCCATCCACTGTACGTTTAAAAGAGAATGTAAAAGATGGGCTATGTGGTGTAATAAAAAACTTACCGGTGGATTGATGATTATTGCTAGGTTCTGTACTAGTTATATTGGGAGATAAATGTGAGGAGACCGGTGTACCGGGATTACTAGGATTTGGACGTGGAGATTCTTGTGATGTGGGGCTTTGACCTGTACTCATGTGTCGAGAAAGAGTAAACGGTCGGTTGGGATCCGCGGGTGAATTGAGGGCCGAGGAAGCTCGAGGTGATGGTAGAGATAAGTTTGATGTAGGGTTGTTTGGAGAACCTGGATTTGGACTCTGTAACGCTACAGGAACACTTGCCGATCGCTGAGTTTGATGATATGGTGGTGGAGGGCCTTGCAAGCGGGGACCCGTGTTGCCAACCCCTCGTGGCATTAATCCTGGCGGACAAGATCCAGGTGGACCGACCGATCCTAA
This sequence comes from Cantharis rustica, assembly GCA_911387805.1. Classification (NCBI taxonomy): domain Eukaryota; kingdom Metazoa; phylum Arthropoda; class Insecta; order Coleoptera; family Cantharidae; genus Cantharis; species Cantharis rustica. Next base: position 17,785,841 of record OU426883.1, read on the forward strand.
AGGTAGCATAGCTCCTTGAGGCATACCAGAATTAGGGGGCCCCGATTGTCTGTTATCTGGCTTCATCTTTGTTCTGTCTTCGTAAAATTGCTGTTGCAACTTTTGCCATTCCATTTGTGCTGACATGGATTGTGGACCACCTTGACCGTGCATGTTAGGTTGATGACCGGGCATCATACCGTGAGGAAGCTCGGAATTGTCTCCACCTTCACCCGATTGATTTTCAGGAAATAACATATGCTGGATTTTGCGAATGGTAGCAAGCTGTTCTTCACGATGCTGCCGTTGTTGTGGAGTTAAATTTTCATCAGGCACTTTTACACCCTGCAACGAGGGCTGCATATTTGCTAACGAGGGGCTGCACGAATCCATTTCAGGTCCGACATCGGGTAAACCATTACTTACACCTTCTAAACCTTCTAAATGGTGATTATTCTTTTGGTCCCACGGTAAATCATTATCTCCTAACACTACCATATCATCTAAGCCGTCTGGACCTAGAAAATTGTCAATAGGTGGTTGTCCTCCTTTGGGAATAAAGCCAGGACTTCTGGTACAACCTTTATTTTTCACCATTGTCAAATTACTAAGCCACTGAGAACTTTGCCGATTAAATTGATTAACTTTAAGGGGGTTCTTCTCCAAGTATTTTTTAGTACCTGGTTGGGCACAGTGATAGGCAATAATTGAAGGATAACGACCGTGCATTACTTCTTCGGCACCTGAATTAGCTAACATTGTTGAGAAAACAAAAATTTGACTTTGTTGTTGCATATATTGAACATCCATGTTATTGGATTGTTTATTAATAACGTTACTAGGTAAAGGTTGAACTCCATCAGGGGGAGGTGGATGAGGTGGTGCTGTTGGTAAGCCAAGACCAAATGCATCGCTAGATAATTCCCCTGTTAATCCTTCCTCTGTTTTAGGTGGTAACGAGCTAACTTCGTTATTAGACGAAGTATCGTCTATATCGCACTTACGTTCACTACTCGAATGCAAAGAACCTGTGTTTGTTGATCCAATAACACCACCATTTTTAGTAATAGGTCGACCTTGTTCTTTTTTAACCGAACAATTGCTACCTGTTGGGTCATCTTCTTTTTTAATACACACTTCCGAAGTAGTACAATCTTTATCTGAACTACCCGGCTCCTCCTTCACACTGTCCGGACCTTTATCGTGCTTTTCCTTTATCATATCGTTAAAATCTAGCACTTACTTGTACATTGCATGCTGTACACTTTTAATTATTCACTTCCACATCAACTTTTAAACTAAGTACCTCAACTAGTCACTATTAAACGTTTTAAAAACTTCCATGTATTATAATACAACAAAATAATGTTTCTCATCACATATGTTCTAATGTTTTTATTTGCATTCCATTATTTTTTATTTTCATCCTTTAACCAAATATGAAGAGACTCGCAAATGGTAAATTAGTCCATTTAAGCATTGCACGTCAACTGAAATAGGAAGACTCGAAATTTATAACAATAAAAACCACGATCGACATTTAATAATCTCCAAAATTGTAACAATTAGACCATAATAAAAACTTTTAATAAAAATCTCACATCACAAAATGCCAAACTGTCCACACGCGATGCTACCAACCTCACCCCACACATAACAACAATTCCTCTAAACTCACCAAATCCAACTAAACCGCAAGTTTTAAAAACATTCAAATTATTTATTTATTTTTCCTCATCGAATATTCCGATGTTGTTACAGTGAAAAAAAACAGATTGATAAGTTTATATATTTATTACAAAAATACAAGAAAATTATTACACGCTAAAGATAACACATCGTTTTATTAAATCAAAATAATAATATGTCAGTTGTCAATAAGTAAAAAATATTGCATTTTCGTGACGTAAAAGTTCTTTGTTTCAAATTTGGAAAAAATACTTTTTTATTATTTTTATTTATCCTAAAACTCTCTTTAGCCACGCTTATTGGCTGGAATATTTTTAAGGAATGAAATGTAAATCCATTTCAAAACTTTTTATTTTATTATTAAAAATTTAATACTTATTAATTATTAACACTTGTGCAGTAGTTTTATAATTTAAAATATAGATAATAAAAAACATGACCTAACAAATGGGTTAAAAGTCAACCGATATCATCAAAACATTGTTTTTAGTTGTTAAACCATGAAAACTTGTCTTCATAATCTCTCAATTATTACAATGTAAATATAAGAATTTTTACATTTATCTTCAGTAAATTGTAATTTGCTTTCCACTTGACATATTTCAGGGTTTAAATGTATTTTTATAATTTACGCTTCAAATATAAACAACAATTATTTCACATCGGAAAGAATTAATATTCCTTATATTCCAAAAAAAAGACGTCCATTCGCCGTTACAATGTCCAATGTAGCGAACCCTTCGCATCGTTAACTATGAGATAATTGTAGGCTTCTGAACTTCTGAAGAAAACAGGCTAACGGGTACGTTTTTTTAGTATCGTAGATAAACAACAATAAAAAATAATTTAAGAAAACAACTTATAACATTAAAAATAAATTTTTTTTTGATAAATATATTTTATTTGGCCGAGTGTATGACGATAAACTGTCATAGCTTCTATTCGTTAGTGTACCATTTTTCATTAACCCAAATACTTATCTTTCCTTTGGAAGTCTGATGCTGATCAACTACTAATTAAAAGATACAAGATTACATTAAAATATAAATCTACATAATTTGTTGAAATTTTATATACTATCTAATTTGACAAGTAGAGTGGAGAAAAGATTCGAGACGAGCGGCTTCAAATTTTAGGTCTTATCGTGAATATTTTTTTGAAACTCCCACCGTGTTATATTTCGTAACAAAGATAATGTAACATACTTCACAATATGTTAACGTTCTTTAATTCCGATCAATTTTAACCAAATTACTGCTATCGAGTATTTTGTCGTAATAAATGTCTATAATCTTAAATTCAAAACATTCCATTTTTCCTACGTCAAATGTAGTTTCCAAATCCTTCAAGCATTTGAAAGTTAGTACGACCGAATAGACGTCTGAATTTTTCCGTTTCCAACCTTCCGTTTCAACGACAAGTCCTTAAATTTCCTTGTAGTTTCTATAACATTTGGAAAATAAGTAGGTCTTTAAATTCTTAATCGGTAAACTTGAAATATATTATAAATAATTTCAACAAAAGTTAGTGCATTTATAAAAATGCAAATTAATTTAAAAATTATTCCACGAACTGTTTAGTCATAATCAGTTCTGCGCTAGGGCATAAAATCATCATAAAAAGTGAAATAGAAATTTGTGGTGAACGAACATAATAGTGCGAGCATTTAATTTCTATTTCACGATAGCTTCATTCCGTAGCATAATTAATAGTTTTCCAGGTGTACACAGCACCGATGACCACTAAACAGTATTCTTCGAATTAAACCAACTAAATTAACAATAAATACACAAAAAATATAAAATTTCGTTGAATATTGATAATCATCCCTCTTATTATCCAAAGGGACTATTTTGACTTCAAACGGACGAACAAATTAGAAAATTTTCAAAATATTTCAAACTAAAAATTTTTTATTATTAGGTACAGCAAAATTAAAAATTCATTTTTCACCTCCAGATTGAAGATATTGAAATTCTATTAGCCCTTAACGACACACGTCACTGGAGTAATTCCGACATTCACAGCTGTCATTTAATTTTTCTTTCTATAAAGAAAAATTCAAATTTTATGATTTACCTACGAACGCCAAGTTTAATTAAAAGGTAATTTATTTTTTGTTTCCAACATTTACACCATTTCAAGCCAAGCGAACATTTTTATTTAACTTTTATGCTAATGTGTTGGCAAAAGTGATGATTCATATGTGATTTCTGACGTAACTGACCGGTTTCTTGCTCTAAAGTCGGCACGTGTAGTTTTGAGTGTGAATTTATTTGTAATGTAAAATAAATATCTAAATAAATTTCTGTTTAGTCGTAACGTATACAAAAATGTCGAATTCGAAAAAGGTGCAAGAAGTTCCTAGGGTTCCGGAGAGTATCAGTTTTCCTGAGGAGGAAGAAAAAATTCTAACCTTATGGAAAAAATTGGATGTGTTTTACAGTTGCTTGAAACAGTCCAAAGGAAAGCCAAGGTACTTGGATAGTATTAAAGTTTTCTCGTTTGCTATAAGGTGGTTTCAGGTACTCGTTTTATGACGGGCCACCCTTTGCAACTGGGCTGCCCCATTACGGTCACATTTTGACTGGAACCATTAAAGATGTGGTGACTCGTTACGCTCATCAGCAAGGTTTTCATGTGGAACGTAGATTTGGTTGGGATTGTCATGGACTACCAGTCGAATTTGAAATTGATCGAGCACTTGGTATTAAGGGACCAGAAGATGTTGAAAAAATGGGAATTGCTGCATACAACAACGAATGTCGTAAGATTGTGACTCGTTACGTAAACGAATGGGAGACTATCGTTGGACGTATAGGGCGATGGATTGGTAACTTAATCTAAAAGGGTTTCTTTCTTACATTTAATACTTATATTTGCAGACTTTAAAAATGACTACAAGACTTTGTACCCCTGGTATATGGAATCGATCTGGTGGGTTTTTAAGCAACTTTATGTGAAGGGTTTGGTTTATCAAGGCAACAAAGTTATGCCATATTCGCCAGCATGCAACACTCCTTTATCGAACTTTGAATCTGGACAAAATTATAAGGATGTACTGGACCCAGCTGTTACGGTTACTTTACCTATAATTGGAGACAAGGATGGTGCATCGTTGTTGATTTGGACCACTACACCCTGGACTCTTCCGAGTAATTTAGCTGCATGTGTGAATGCTAACTTAATTTATACACGAGTGCAAGAAATTAGTTCCGAAAAGGTGTTTATTGTAATGGAATCAAGGCTAGATGTCGTTTTTAAAAGCGGTGATTACAAGGTTCTAGAAAAGTTTCCTGGTGCGAAACTCAAGGATTTAAAATATGAACCCATCTTTCCATACTTTAAGGAGATGAGTAAAAATGGTGCTTTTAGAGTTTTGGTAGATGATTACGTAACAGCTGACTCGGGTACTGGTGTCGTACATCAAGCAGCATATTTTGGAGAAGATGATTACCGCGTGTGTCTGGCTGCTGGAATTATAACAAAAGATCAAGATCCGGTTTGTCCTATTGATGCTAGTGGTAGATTTACCAAACCCGTAACTGATTTTGACGGTCAATATTTTAAAGATGCCGATAAAAATATTATTGCGATGTTGAAAGGTAATGGACGAATGTTTAACCATTCGCAAGTTAAACATAGTTATCCATTTTGCTGGCGTTCAGAACAACCGTTGATGTATAAAGCCGTACCGTCTTGGTTTATAAGAGTGGAACATATGTCCGAAGAGTTACAAAGAGCCAGTTCCGAGACTTATTGGGTTCCTGATTTTGTAAAAGAAAAACGTTTTGGTAATTGGTTACGTGATGCTCGGGATTGGGCAGTTAGCAGGAACCGTTATTGGGGTACCCCAATCCCAATATGGATGTCGCCTAAAGAAGTTTGTTGTGTAGGTAGTATTAGGGAGTTGGAAGAATTGACAGGAACAAAAGTAACAGATTTACATAGAGAGAGCATCGATCATTTGGAGATTCCATCCAAGATTCCCGGTAATCCTCCACTTCGTCGTGTGTCTGAAGTTTTTGATTGTTGGTTTGAATCCGGTTCTATGCCTTTCGCTCAGCATCACTATCCCTTTGGAAATTTGAAGGAATTTGAGGAACAGTTTCCAGCTGATTTTATCAGCGAAGGTATCGATCAAACTCGTGGATGGTTCTACACCCTTCTGGTTATCTCCACTGCTTTGTTTGGTAAAGCACCCTTTAAGAATTTAATTGCAAATGGCTTAGTTCTAGCGGGCGATGGTCAAAAAATGTCGAAGCGTAAAAAGAATTATCCTGATCCATTGGAAGTCATAAACAAACACGGAGCCGATGCTCTACGTCTGTACCTCATTAACTCTCCAGTGGTTCGAGCCGAAAACTTGCGGTTTAAAGAAGAAGGGGTTAAAGACATAGTTAAAGATGTTTTCTTACCCTGGTACAATGCTTTCCGTTTCCTGATGCAAAACATTGAAGTTTTTGTTCAAGAGAACAATGTACCGTTTTATTACAAAGAAGAAGAACTCGCTAGTAAAAATATTATGGATCGTTGGATACTTTCTTTCACTCAATCTTTGCTTGATTATGTTAAAAAGGAAATGGCGTTATATCATTTATATAATGTCGTTCCCAGACTAACCAAATATATTGAACATCTTAGAAACTGTTACATTCGCATGAACAGGAAGCGTTTCAAGGGTGAAAACGGTGTAGAAGATTGTAAACAAGCACTGTTAACTCTTTTTAACGTTTTATTCAATCTTGTGAAGCTTATGGCACCTTTCGCTCCATTCTTAGTGGAGCATATGTACCAATACTTAAAAAAACTAACAAATGTGGAAGCCGAGAGCATCCATTACTTAATGCTACCTCAACCCAACAATTCTTTAATCGATATCGATATCGAAAGAGCGGTTAGCAGAATGCAGGCCGTTATTGAGTTGGGTAGGGTCCTACGTGACAAAAAGAACCTTCCTACAAAGTGTCCACTTCCAGAAGTTGTTGTCGTTCACCAAGATCCTCAATACATTGAAGATGTGAAATCTTTGCAAACGTATCTCCTCTCAGAAACTAATATCCGGAAACTCACCGTCACAACAGACAAGACAAAATATGGTATAACATTGCGAGCACAACCAGACTTTCAAATTTTAGGGCTTCGGTTAAAACAGGACCTAAAACCTGTTGCTGCGGCGATTAAAGATTTAACCGATGCTGAAATAAATGAAATGCGTACAAACGGTTATAAAGATATTTTAGGTAAACGAATTGAGTTATCCGAAATTAAACTTGTTTTTAAAGTAGATGACATCACGTCACATAAGTACGAAGTGAACAGCGATAACGATGTTGTAGTATTGCTAGACATGAGTCCAGATAGTTCTATGCAAGACGAAGGTACTGCCAGGGAAATTATAAATCGTATTCAAAAATTGCGTAAAAAGGCTCATTTAGTTCCGACTGATGAGATTAGTGTCTTTTACAATGCAACCGGAGATTTAGCCCGGGTTGCTGCATCTCATAAGGAGTATATAGAAAATACCATCAAAACCACTTTTAATACCACCGAGTGTGAGTCTTCACTGCCTTTGATAATTGAAGAGAGCCAAACACTTAAAGAATTTGATCTTCATCTTGTGTTACGTGGAGTTAAAACGAGCGAAACTAAGCATGATGGAGAAGTACCCATCGTGAAATGGGTTAATGTTGAACTTCGTGACTTAAAGTCTTGTTATGGTGACAATCACAACAAAGGTGTTGTGCTTTTAGAGGCTAAGAAAAACATATTAACTCTCGATAAACTAAAAACTGAAATCTCCAATTTATTTGGAATTTATTCGACTTTTGATTTATGGTCCACTAAGAACCTCATTTCTGAAGACAAGCAAGTTGTTATTTTAAGTGGTCATACAGTATTTGTTACGCCTGTTGGAAGTAAAATAGGAAAAGTGACTGATTGTACGAAGCCCTTCTGCAAAATATTAAATTTTAGTGAAAAAGGTGTTTCGGGAACTCTTGTATTAGAAAATCCTAACGGCATGATAAGTTTGCAGGAGAAACAATATAAAAATGTTGTTGAGCAGTGGCTTAACGAAAGTAATTAAATTTTATTTATTTATGAAGTAGATAAATCTTCTCTTTTCTAAAATGGATCTCAGATACAGCTTTTTGTGTTATTTATTTGGGAAAACTATTTTAGAATTCTTGCTTCATTGATATTTGTTACAAAATGTTTTTCAATTTGCAAGGTTTATTGTTACGATTTATTTTAGACGCATTTAATTAATTTTAGGATTTTGAAGCTCAATTTATGGTAACAGAATTTCTAAAATGGAATTTAAGGTTGTTAAATATACGAACTTGCAGATTTTAATATTTTGTAATTTCTTATAAATAATTGAAAAAGGTTTAATTTATTTTAGTGTACTATTAGATAGGAATTGTTAATTACTTTTGTACTACAAGGTTTGTTCTGAAAATGTTGATAAAATTCATTTCATGTAATTATAAAAATTTGGGACATTTTTAAATTTCTGTTAAATGTTTAATTTAAGAAAATGTAGATTGTTACTTGTAAAACCTGTTTTGTAAATTTTTAACTAAATTTTGATCGTTTGCATATATTTTGGAATTGATTACAAAAACACAACTTTATTAAATTATTTCAAAAATTTCTATAAATGTTTTCTTTAAGACTACAATTTTACTCGATACTTGGGCAGTACATAACTTTTTTTGTTAGAAACTTATATTTGATCTGATTTGTTAGAAAATTCTTTATTATAAGATTTGGGTACAGTCAACCTATCCCAAAAATTGAACTTTTTTCTATTGACTATTGGAAAGAGTACAATTTTCTGAGTATATTAACACTAAACATTTTTTTGGATTATGCATTAGTTGTCGAAATAACGGCATTTTAAAATTACGAAAAGCAGGGAGAAGGGAAACCCGGACGAGGTCTATGTCTTCGAGTTCCACCCTTGACGAGTTCTGCCATTCTACAGGGATATTTTTAAATTGTTATGTGTTAGGCAAAAAAATAAAACAGACTCTCTGGGCCTGTTTTATTTTTTGTCTAACTCAACCACGGCCTATCATAAATTCATGTTAAAATGTGTATGTAAAATACATGTAAATTTTACATTTTTAAAATCGATTTTCGAAAACTTGCAGTATCTAACAAAAATTTTTGCCAATATTCAATAGGAAAAAGTGCAAATTTTGGGATAGGTTTCGTGACAGATCCCTAAGATTTTTGTAATTAATAATCGACTACATATTTCACTGTAAGGTGCCGGAATGTGAACTCAACGGCTGAGAGTTGGCATTACTCGAGTTTTTGGTAATTCTAGAAAAACAACTGGAAATGGGAGCGTAGAGTCAAGATGATAAGTTGTAACCAGAAAGTGTGATTATTGAGACCATTGCAGCGGTAAAGAGGGGCAACACTGGAAGATTGTATACAAAGCTTAAGAGATTTGGTAATAACGAGCAAAAGTGGTCAGCGTGAACTTGGCAAAATAACACGAATAATTAGAAATTCAAGTGGAAAGGGAAATAAATTCAAATACATGGGATGGAACATGAGAATAAATTTCACGGTGGCAATTCTCTTCAAAAAGTAGTCGGAATAAGCAATAATGAAAGACCAGATTGATGTATTTAACCCAGATGATTCTATCGCAGGAAGTTGATTCTGGATTCTCGACTTATTATAATTGACTTAATATAATTGAAAGAATTCACTCATCTGTGCCGGTCGTGAATAGATTAACGAGACCTTCGTAGTAAACTTATAAAATTGAAAAGCGTTTAAAAAACGGATTATTTTTTTATTAAATTTAATTTATTATTTATTTAAATAAAGCGGGAAAAAATTAAATTGTCATTTTAATTGAAAAAACAAAATCAAGGTAGGCGGATTGTAATACACTATGATCTTTTGTTTTAAAAACATTACCTTACATTATTTGTGAAATACTGACAGGGAATACAAGTGTATTTGAATAATTCTCCAGATAAATAAAGTTAAATGAAGTTTCGTGTACTAGATCCTGCTATAACTGCGGAAATAGCAAACAGCGTAATAAATTACCATTTAATGTTTTTAAATTTCTAATTGCATTACTTTATTTATATTATAGACCGTCGAAGATGTCACTATAAGTAGTTCTGGTTCACCACCACCAAACGAAGTCCCGAATTCAACTGATGTTAGCCTTTCCGATGACGGAAGTAATAATGATTACACCGAAGGCGGTAGCGTACTCCACCTCCAACCCCTAGAAGAAATAATCAACAAAGAGGGTGAAGAAAATGAGAACGATGCTTCTGGAATTACGACACCTTACAACCTCCCATCATGTAGTGCCAAACAACAAGGAGATAGAAGCTCCGTCATCATTGGCCAACGTTTGGCCAACTCAATGCATACAAGGATTTATAGCGATGCAACTTTACAACACCTAACGAGGGTACTGTTCCCGATGGACGACCCCAATACTAATAACTTATTAAATGACGTTCCAAATGCTTTCGCTTGTCTTAGTTTAGAAGACGAAAGTAAAAACCCTAAAGCTACTGATAATTCCTCTAATAACCCTGCTCCTACTGGTCGCTGAAACCACATGGAATGTTAAATTTTGCATGTAACTTTTGAAACCTTTCCAAAATAATTCCTGTGATTAAATGAAACTTGTTTGTTCTAATTTGTTTTTTATTTTTAGAAACTAATATAATTTGTTCACCAACAGATCCTACCGTTATAAAAAGTTTCGAGAGGCTGAAGAGAATAAACGAAAAGGTAAGCATAGAAATTATTTTTAACTTATGTCATTTCTCAAAAAAATTCAATCTGGGAATCTTACCCGTTATGTCTGTGCACGAATACTCGAAAGTTCATTTGCCCGCGGTATCATCAGATGGTGCTCCGGGTGAGCCCTAGTCTACCTAAAATTTCCTGGCCCACCATAGATAAATAATCTGCTTTACAAAATTTCAGGTTTCTTTGACTTACGGTATACACCCATAGATAAAAGATTACTAGTAAGGCTGCTCCGAAGTAGCTGTCCGGCTTTTAGCAACACTTAGAAAATTGATTTTAAAGTTTTCTATCCTTTCCCAATTTTTTACTTATGTCCCTAATTTTATTTCTTAGTCCATCTGTTAAAAAACTAATAAATACTTTTACTGTTTATAGTTTCTATTTCATTAAATTAACTGATTATGCACTAATGAGCATATTTGTATTTTCGATAGAGGGTTTAAAATTTATAACATTTGCTCTTCTTAGTAAATAAATAAATAAATAAAGGCAGTCTAAAAATTATGGCGAGGAGTAAATAATCATGATGAGTTTTTGTTCAAATTGTTGCCATATTTATAATCTACTTTTTTTTGGCCAAATACTACAATAATATATGGCAGCTTTATTTGTGGTAGATTTTCAAATTTGTTGTATTTCGATATCCAAGAAAACATTTGGATTCGATGGACTTAAAAGTTGTAAAGTTTCAAAGTTTATGTAGACTCCACGACGGTTTTCAATAATTGACTTCCATGAGATTTTTTCCAACGAAAGTACTGCACTTGTCACACCTAATAATAATTTTTCTTCGGAGTTCAAGATTTTGGTGTGAAATTGATATTTATTGCAGATATTTACATCAGCTAATAGCCAAATCCATAACTGCATACTTGGAGCTTTTTCACTGCAAATAATAAAATCCTTTATTTTAAAGAAAGAAGATTTTTTTAAGAAAACTTACGTTTTACAGATTTCATTGTCGGTTACGTCAAGGATTTTCAGAAAAAATTTCAATTCTTCGACATGGATTACATAACATGAATCGTACTGCACTTGAATAAATGATAATCGTAGCTTCGATTGGAAGTATTGTATGATCGGACCACTGTGGGATAATTGGAAATGTTTAATTATGTCCGTCCCTGAAACATGAAAAGATATTTAAAAAAATATGGTATTAGAAAATATTATCTATACAAATAATGAGTCAATTAGTAAACAAATTTAATTGGAAAATTAGATGCATTAAAAAAAAGATGTTTCCTCTGCAATTTTGCAAGTAAAAAATAATTAATTTCTTTTCGGTCGAATCAACCCGCAGCGAAATATGGAGTACACATGAGGGAATGCGGATGTAAGTGACAATTAAATTAAAATTTTTTGAAATTGGAAATATGATAGCGCCAATAATTGAAATTATGAAACTTAAAAAAAAAATTTTTAGGCATAGAAACGAAAAACAATATTTTCAATTTAAATTGTTTTTTATTGATATTTGTACTATAGCCTTTTAATTTGGGAGGCTTGAGGGGTTAACACTCAACCCTTATTGATTTTGTGCCAAGCTGTGCAGCAAGAAATTCACCTCAATTTTTAGCTCTTTAACCCAAACAGTTTTCAAGATTTTCAAAAAAAACCGTTTTTTTGTTTTTTTTATTTTTATAGTAAAATTCGAAATTAATCATTGATGATTTTTTTCTCGATTCTTAGGAGTCCAAGACATATAAAAATAATATGATCATGATTCTTAAACGAAAAGCCGATTTTTAGCGAAAGAAATTTTTTTTAGCCTTTTTTGAAATATGTTACACCGAATTTTGTCAGAAAATGTCTTCTATACTCCTCTATACTTAGGAATTTTTTCGAATTTTTTGAAGTGGTGAAACTATGAAAAAAATTAAAAACTCATTTTTTTTCTTAAAATCGATACCAACAAGTATCTCCGCAGGTGGTACAATTTTTGCCAAATATAGAACGTAAGATAAGTAATAAATGATAGCAGCAATGTGTGAGCAACATCCACCAACAGTCTACCACTGTTAAATTAAAAAAGTTTCTACGCACTTTTTTATACTAAAAAAATAGTACATTATGCAACAAGGGGATAAAGTGACAAATTTTTGACTTGAGGGTAAAGGTAGCCGAGGGTAGCAATTACCCTCAGGTCAAAAGTCACTTTATCCGCGAGGTGCATATACTATTTTTTGCAATTGCGAGAGATAAAGTAGGAACTCCACTAATTACTGCAAAGATTACAATTATTGACCGCCTATGCCAGCTAGTTGAAGTAACTAAATTACGTAAATATTTTTTACTTTTTAGTACATTTTTTTCACAGTAGTTTTTTTTAAGTCGGTTTTATTTTTTTTTTTAATTTTTTATTTCATACTTTTTAGTATATGTTGCGTTCCGTAACTATTTATCGAAAGCGAGTATGCAGGGCCGGATTAAGAATATGTGAGGCCCGGGACTAACTTTTTTTAGAGGCCCTCGACTTTGTATTGTAATGAGAATTAAAACGTGTATTTAATTCTAAAGGGCTAATACAAATATATACAGATACGGTTTATAACAATAAAACAATTACTACACTAAGATTAACACTAACACTAATTTACACTAAGTCTATATTTATTTAAACACTCGGTATATTGTTTATCACTTCACTATTTATTTACATTTTATTTATGTTAACACTTGCACGTTCAAGCTAGAATTAATTCGTCACTAGAAATCGCTCTGCATTTATACCTAAATGCAGCGTTCAGAAATTTCCATACAATTTCTATACACTTCTGTACGTTTCTAGATTGAAATTCAAGCTATATTTAAATGATTAATGATGTTATCATGTATGACTCATCATGTTTGACTCATCATACACGACGTCATACATTAGTCATCAAATATAATTAAACGTTCTTTTGTAACACTGCCCCCTCCTTAAATCTGTTCTGTCCCAGAACAGCGGAGACTTGACATCTATAAAAGAGATCGTGGCAGTAGCGGCAATTGTTACCATTTCTACATACTCCTTGGCGGTAGAAATAACAGTCGACACTTTTCTGCTCTTTTGGTGTACTGCTTGGATTGTAACTGCAGACCAATACTTGAACTTCCGTTCCTTGGAACACGACCTCTAGCATGTTGCGGACAGTCCTGCAGTTCAATTGGTTCTTGATGTTACGGCGTATCATATCCCTACGAAGCTCCAACAAAGTCTTCCATAGATCCTTATAGGTGGGTTTTTGATGGGAAAACCTCTTGGTTACCAAGTAGTAAATCGATCGGTCTTGGTCACGTAGTTTCACGTAGTTTTACCGACAGCAAGTTCTTGTGATTGAAATTCGTTTAAACGTCCAAACTTCTTTTTCGCGGAACATGCCAAGGTCTTGGGCCACGCAGTGCGCGAGGGAGGAGTCCTTTGGTCCTTTGGCTGCAGAAAAGATCTTGTTGCACTTCAGTTGTGACTCCAAATCTTGCTTTGGCGGTCTCTTTGTAGGTGGACATAAATTTTTCAAAATTTGATTCTTGAAGAAGGCTTCTAGATTTGTTGGTTATTTTTCTTATGTCGCCATCTTCCTCGGAAGCGCTGTTGTTGTCACCGGCATATGAGGCCAATCGGTTGACGTGAACCACTTTTGGCTTGCCTGTTGGTGGTCTTCGGATTCGTATGGATTTCGTATGGGTCTTCCCACTGTCTTTCCAATTTTGGAGACAATCCACGTTTTCTTTGTGGATTATGAAGCTACTCCAAATCACCAGGCTGAAAACCACCTTCTTTTGGATTTAAATTGGGTGGACCTCTATGAGCACAAGCTAGTGTTTTTTAGTGTAAAAAATTTACTCTATATTTTTTACTGTGTATGTACTACTATAATAATAAGTTGGTAAATTTAAACAAAATTTTAGGAAAGTTTTTTGGGATAATTAAATTTATCTATAAAATAGGAATAGCATTAGAATTCAAATAAAACATTTTTAATTTTGGAATTTCCTACTTTTTGGAAATTCCTACTTTATGGAACCAAAAAGTTATGGAACTTTAAAACCAAACAAATTTTACTACCCCCAACCACTACTATGGTTAGAATCAGTTTTGTCGATTTTTTAACATAACTTAATTAATTTATTTTAATCTGAGCTACAACTTTGGTGATTTAAATTTTGTTGCTTCAATTTTTTGAGGCCCCTAAAATGTGGTGGCACAGAGCTATAGTCCCCTTAGCCCCCCCCCCCCTTAATACGGCTCTGCGAGTATGGGTAGACCTACTAAACGCAAAAAGAATTTTGAAAATCTATCATAGTTGATAAAAATGTATTTACTATTTACCTTATACTTAACGTACTACTTAAAAGATTAATAAAAGTAGGGTACTTAAGAAAAGATTCTGACCCACCGGGCAGGAACAGGTAATAAAACAGGTACAGGTACTCAGTACTTAATGCGTTATTAAGCCGATTTTGAGGAGAAGTTTGAGGGTTTTTCCGGTTTATCTTTGAAGTTCACAATCCAATACGAATAAAATTATAATAGGACCCTTCTTAGGGTGGATTACTTTTTGCCCTAGGACAAAAAAATGCCATTTTAAACTCGCAAATCGGGATGGATAGTGACTACTTTAGCCCCGCAATTGCAAAAAAAGAAAAGTTCTTTTAAACGCAAGATTTCAAGAAAAAAATGAGTTATTAATTTTTTTCATATTGTTTTACTACTTCAAAAAATTCGAAAAAAGACATTTTCTGACGAAATTCGGTGAGTGACATATTTCAAAAAGGCTAAACAAAAAAGATTTTAATTTTACTTCTTCCGCTAAAAATCGGCTTTTCGTTTAAGAATCATGATTATATAATTTTTATATCTTGGACTCCTAAGAATCGGGAAAAAAAATCATCAATGATTGATTTCGAAGTTACTATAAAAATAAAAAAAACAGGTTTATTGAAAATCTCGAAAACCGTTTGGGTTGAAGAGCTAAACATTGAGGAATATATATTTTTATTCGACACACTTGAACTTTTTCCTATGCACTATTGGAGAGAGGACAGTTTTCAAAAACATCGAATTTAAAATTTCGAACTAGTTTTTACATAGATGTGTGATTTCCCGTTGTTGAGTTTGTCAAAGCAGACTTTCCGGACGCCTTCGGCGCTCTCGGATATGTAATTTGACAAACACATAACAAATTTGATAAAATTCCCGTAGAATGACAGAACAGCCAAAGATGGAAGTGGAAGACACTGAACTAGTCCGGGTGTCGACAACATCTGAGTAGCGTAGCGGAATGGCAATGCGAAGCGTTTAGCGCCCTAGGCGCTTTAATCTTTTTCATCTGGTGAGTGAATAACGGGCGTTGGAGATCTTGGATCAAAATATACGCTGACGCGGGTTTGTTCGCGTCGGTCTGAGTGGTGAGACTGCATCTGACAGCGAACAGTAAGAGTAGTTGAAAACACACGTACCGTCAACAGATAAATGACGGAGTTCTGAGGTAACAAACAAACAAAAAATAAAAAAAATACAACCAAATTGATAACCTCCTCTTTTTTTTAAGTCGGTTAAAAAGAGAGCGGGGCGCTTAACGTGCGAGTTCCCGTAGCGCGACTCATAGAATTGCTATGTCGCGTTTTACAAGTCTCTGCTTTTTCAAATTTTAAAATATAGTTTTTTCGAAAACTTATGAATTTCTAAATTAAAGTTTTTTTGTGAAATGATGGAGGAGGCCCGTGTGGTCTGCTTGTACAGGGCCCGGCTTTGACGTCCTACATCCCTGGGCTATACCATTTAGGTAGATACAAATTTGAGGACGGTTATGATCTCTGGTTCGAGCCCGAGTGGAGCAAGAACTTTATTCTATCTTGGCGGGCAATGGCAAACCACCCTTTATAAAATGAAGTGGTGAGCCAAAACCCACTGAGTAAAAAGTAGTTATTAAACAACTTTCTCAACCGTTTATTTAATTATGGTAATAAATATTTTGTTAACTTCAAATAATAGAAACTGTAATTAGTGCATATTTAATTGACAAATAATAATAAATATTGGCGATAAAAATGTCGTATCAATCGCCATTAAAATTTATATAATAATAAGAAATTTTAATAATAATTAAATATTTGCACTTGCACAACACATAAGCAGTAAATCACTAAATAAATACAAGCGATGCGTAAATAAATTCAATACAAAATTTTTATGACAATTATTGTTGCAAAATTAAAATTTTTTATAGGTGCAAATAAAGGTAAAAATAAAGAAAGTTAATGTGTAATTCATAGACCAGTTTTGCATAAACATTAAAAATTGAACGGTAATCGTGTGAATTTATAATTATGTAATGTCCCGGGGATCATTAAAAACTTATCTTAGAATATATTTTCTACCTAGAGGTCGACGCGTTAAACTTTTAAGAAAATTTCAAAATTTAAAAACATTTTTTTTAATTGATATGGAGAAATCGGAAAACTGAACGAGAAATGCAAATTTGCAATTTTATATCTAGATGTTAAAAACGTTAAAATTGAAGTCAACTTCCGGTGTAGTAGGAAGTAATTAATGACATATTTTATTATTGATTAAAAACATTTTACGAAATTTTTAAGGAGAAAGAAAGCAGAAATTCGATCGATGAGAATCACCCTGTATTTGGATAACACAAAACCCAAAAATTGTGAAAAAATGTAGGTATAGGGAAAGTTGGAAAAATACGCAAAAATGTATTAATATTTTTAATATTTAGAAAGTTTATTAATAGCTACTGGAAATCGGATTTATTTATTAAAGTGTAAAATATTACGAAAATCATCAAAAAATTGTTTTATTCGTAATTTAAGGTCGGGGTAACGTGGAGCGTAAATAGCACGTGTACGTATACATAATATATGCTCGATGAACGTCGAAGTGGAAAAATTAATTCTCCATTTAAAATTAAAGTTTGATTACCGATGATAACCTCAAATGAAACTGTTAGCCTTGTTGTAAACCACTTTTATTATTAATTTAATTACTAACCTTTGAATTTCGCGGAACAATCTGCATCGTAAGGACATTGATAAATGGCATCATCACGAGAAGGTGAAGATATATAAACATTATTGATTATCGAACTTGTTTCGGATTTTTGTTTTTTGGTCAACGATTCGAACGAACCATGACAAGATACGGATCCATTTTCCAATCCTCTGGTTAAATTTGTGCTCGTTAGTCTAGACGATTTAAAATTTCCATTCAACTGCAAGAGAGAACCATTTCTAGAAGAAGCCGGACTGAGAGATTTGCAAATTTCGCTAGTCGATAAAGACTTGGCCTTCAAATTTGTTCCAAAATTGTGTTCTAAGGAAGCTGGAGGTATTTGCATGTGAGACTTTGAGGAACCATTATTTGATAAATTATCCACCGACGTGGACTTTCCTATAAGCCGTGCTAAGAGTTTATTAGTATGAGACTGTGTTACTTTTATGTTGGGTATGTCTTTATTTTTTGTTCCTAATTTAAATATTGTTTGCATTTTCTCTTTTCGCAATTGTTCAGAGTCTTCGCGAAGATTAAAAACGTCGGTTATTGTATTGTAAACCTGCAATAAAACACTTTCTAATTTCTTGTCATTTGTTTCAGTTTAAAAATTCACCTGTTCCGCTAATAGGCATCTCCCTCTTGTGAGACGCATTCGACAAACTGGGCATCTCTCTGATTTTGCTCGGCACCTCAAACACATTAAGTGCCCATTTTCGCATTGATAAACCGGCGGTGGAGTTGTATCTAAACAAACTGGACAATCCAAAACAGACAAAATTGTCGACATACAGGCCGATAATCGTTGTAAATTTTGTGGCATGGGACCGCAACAAAGCGACTACACAAAATAAATAATATTAATATTTTGAAAATAATACTACTAAACGTAAATTAATTAATAATAAATAACTTCGATTTCCAAAACTGCAGTTCATGCGGCCCATTTCAAAGAATTACTTGTATTACTTTAGTTGTCAAGTATGTTGCTCGGAGTATTTTTTTTTGCAAAAGACCCTCAAATCACAAATATTTTTACCGATTTTTCGGGATTGGAACTACTGAAACCTTTAAAATAATATTAATATTTTCAGGGCCGGCGCTAGGATATTTTACGCCCTAGGCAAAACTTTATCAGTGCCCTCCACCCATTTATATAGCAGTGCTGAGCTGGGGAGTGAGATTAAAAAAATATATTTTATATTTAAAAAAATACTTACATTTACATATTTTTATTAAAAAAATTTTGCACCTCGATCTGGTTTACGCCCCTTTATCGTTTGCGCCCTAGGCAGTCGCCTAGTTTGCCTAGTGCCTAGTGCCGGCCCTGGATATTTTAATCGGCGCGATTAGAAGCAGGAACGCAATCTAGTACAGAAACCCGTGAATTTCAGGATTAGAATGTCAAGATCAGGGCCCTCCTAACCACAGCACTAACTGGGCTACAGCCCCGGGGCGCAAGCCTTTTGGGAGTGGCAATTTTTATTTTGATTTTTTTTCATCCTTAAAAAGGATAAAAAAATATTGACGATTTTCTTTGGAACAGAGCAAATTAAATGATATGAGTATTTTATATACCAGGTGTCCCAGTGACCGTAGAGAACCTTTGAGAAAGTGATAAAGGACACTGTTCTAGGACAAATTTTCAAATAAAATTTTTGACCAAGTCAAAACTCTTGCGGGGTACCCCCTTTAAAGCAATTTTTTGAATTTATGATTTCAAATGGCCATAGCTCCGATATTATTGATTTTTTAGGCTTAATTGATTTGTAATAATTAAACCTAACAAAATGTTAAAAAAATAAAATTTTTAACTGTTAAGTACAGAATACATCATCATTATCAGCCTCTTCAGTCCACTGCTGGACTAGCCTCTTTCTCTATCGAGAAAGGGTTTCAGCATTTAAACCCCACGGTTGCTTAGGCCGGATTGGGGTATGCCAGTAACCCTATTTTTTTAATAGTTGACGGTGGCAATCATCAACTCAGGGGGACCGCCGGCTTTACGTGCCCTCCGAAGCACGGAGACGATCATAAGAAAGTTTAGACACTTCCCGGATTCGAACCGGGTACCTTAATGTCAGCAGTTATTCGGCTAACAAACTAGGCTAATGACCGTCTCACAGAATACAGAATACATACTACAAAGAAAACATAATATTTAAAAAACGCTAAAATGACAATAATTGACATTTAACAGGGTTGAACTTAGAATATTATAATAAACAAGAAAAGAGAATTCTGAAAAAATTACGCTATAAAATAAAATAAAAAACTCTGTAACATAATATAAAGGCCCCTATTTCACGATTATTATCGATCCTCAGTCATGTATAACAGTAAAAATAACAAGTGAGAGCAAATATACCAAACAAAATTGAAAAAATTTAAAATTTAAGAAATCAAGAAATTAACCAAACTTTAAAATAAATTTTGTTAGGTTTAATTATTATACATCACATACTAAACACGGACTAAATACCACAAAAATTCTTAAAAAATTCTAAAACTTTTTTAAGTTATTTTCTATTTTTAATTGATTTGCCCTTTTTTGAAGATCATTCGCTTATCTACAAATTAGATTATAACCCCTTATCATCTAGAATCAACGGGTTTCCAGTTATAAATTAAATTAAGGAAAAAAATGTTTGAAAAAAAATAAAACCTTTTTAAATACTTTTATGAATTGAATTGAATTATGTTTATGTAATAGATAATACGAATTAAAACTACGTTATTACATTAACCCTCAATAGGCTAGTGCGTTATGTGCATAAAACATAATTGCATCATTTGGTGATCGCGAGATCGAACCTCATGCCGGACAAGTTTTTTTAAATGGCATTTTATAATTCAAATGATGTCTATGTATGATGCAAAGCCGCGATTGTGCCTCTCTCTCGCTTGCAAAACGTGACAATGAGTCTATTCATTTTTCTGGATACGCAGTATTTAAAAAAAGATTTAATTTTGCATACATTTTATGTTTTTGTTTAGTGTAAGTAATAAATTGACTTTTTCCATTTTGTATTTGTATTTCTTATGAAAAGGGGCACATTAAATTTAGTAGCCCAGGGGCATCGCATATCTTAGGACGGCGCTGGTTACGATGCCAGTCTCGGAGATCTTCCGAAAATTAATAATTCAGAGCAATATTGAATTCAACTTTGCCCAGTACATCAGACGCGGATACAATCCGGCGGATCAATTGCATCTATTGCTCCAATTTTCTGGAAGATAGGTAAAATCACCCCCCCCCCCCAAACGAGCCATATGTCAAGCTGAAGTGACTTCAAACCCCCAGACAATTTCCTCACTGACATTGATCATCGCTTGCAGTTCAATTTTAAATTTTACTGATTTGCTTATAAATTGAGATTTAATCTAAATAAATTGAGTAAATTAAAAAAAAATGAAATCTACAGACCCCCAATTGTAGAATTGTGAAAAATTGTATTTTTTGAAATCCTTAAATCAGAGTTACAAAACAAATTTGGTGAATATTTTTTGTAATTTAATTGCAGATTGCAAAATATGTTGCTTCTAACTTTTTTGGCCAAAAATAAATCACAATTTTAGGGGGTACAAAAAACCAAAAATTAAATAATTAAAAATTAATATTAAATTAAATATGATTTCAAGATGTAAGTAGTTACTATGCGGCCTCAATTTTCAGTCAAAAAATAACCTTACAAGCCCCCGTAGCCAAGGGACACCAGAGACACGTGCCTCCCTCCCAAAAAATAGAATGTTGGATGTTTTCACAGTTTATGAAGCTAAAAAAATGTTAAAAATTTTAGTGAAAAATGGGAAAGTGTCCCCCCTCCCGAAAATAAAACTTGGCTACGGTACTGTAAGTAGTTAAAAATAAAATAAATAAATTAAACCAGTATATTCTTCAATTAACTTTTGGGTACACTTGAATTTTAAGCTTGACCTTGTTTACATTTCAAGCCAAAAAATAAAGGGTTCATATGCATATCCATAGATGGTCGATCTAGCAATTGTTTGATTTTAAAAGGCTAAACCAAACCAGTTTACTATGTTAAAATTTTTAAACTGGTTACTTTTTAGATGATTGTTCAAACAACTTTCGTTACTACAAAAATTTTTTTTTTATTTATAATATCTAACTGTGTCAGTTTATGTAACTCCTCATTAGAAATTTATTGCATAAATCCTATATGTTTTCAAGGTTATGGCTATTTTAATAACAAAACCTTCTCAACCATGAAAATCCAATCAGTCTGGAAATTATGTTATTCACAAAAATGAAATTTGATTTGTAAAACTGCAGTAATAAAATGGTGAACCTGCTGCTAGGAATTTTATTAAGTTTAATTTAGTCAGGAATGTGTGAAAGGATCATAGTAGAATATTAAAAGACTTTTCCATCGACACGTCACCCTTCGCTCGACCGTTTACCTCAATTAAATAAAATGTTTTTGAGGCACAGTCGGGATATTTTTGGATTTTTTTATATTTAGTATTAAAAGTTACCCAAACGTAACCAGGAAATTATAGCGTAAAGGAAACAAAATACAGGGTGGTTCATCTAATAAGAAATTTTTCATTTTTAGTTGTTCCTTCTCTAGTAGCAATCAAATTAGTAAAAGGTAATGGGATTATTGTGGTTGAAATTTTTTTCCATAAATACAGGGTGTCCCTTTTCTAAGACAAATTTTTAAATAAAATTTTTGTCCAAGTCCAAACCCTTGGGAGCACCTCTTTTTAAAACAATATTGTGAATTTCTGATTTCAAACGGCCATAGCTACGATATTATTGATTTTTAGACTTAACGGATTAGACGTTTTTTAAAGATCATTTACTTATCTACAAATTAGTTTATATCCCCTTATCGTCTAGAATAAACGGTTTTCGAGTTATAAATTAAATTAAGGGAAAAAATGTTAAAAAAATCCTGATTTTATTTTTTTTACTTTTCTTGCAGACTCCGTATCTCTTAAACGAAACGTCTTAGAAAAAAACTAACGGCCCAAACCGGATAGGAAATTTAACGGGCTATAACTTTGGTCAAATATTTCTTTTTGGGAAACCAACCGTTTTCATAGAAATTCTGAAAATAATGAACAAAGTGTAGGTAAAATAGAAATAAATTTACAAAATTTCTAAAAATCTCATTTGTTTTAATGTCAAAACGTATTGTAGCGTTTGACGTTTGAGCAACATTGTTATAAACCGTGTTAGTTTATTGTTAATTACTTTATTAATTTATATTGTTTATTTATTAGTGTTAAGTTCGTTATTTATTTTTTTTACCTACACTTTGTTCATTATTTTCAGAATTTCTGTGAAAACGGTTGGTTTCCCAAAAAAATTTATTTGACCAATGTTGTAGCCCGTTAAATTCTCTATCCAGTTTTAGTCGTTAGTTTTTTTCTAAGACATTTCGTTTAAGAGATACGGAGTTTGCAAAAAAAGTAAAAAAAAATAAAATCGGAATTTTTTTAACATTTTTTTTCTTAATTTAAATTATAACTCGAAAACCGTTTATTCTAGACGATAAGGGGATATAAACTAATTTGTAGATAAGTAATTGATCTTTAAAAAAGGTCTAATCCATTAAGTCTAAAAAATTAATAATATCGGAGCTATGACTGTTCGAAATCAGAAATTCAAAATATTGCTTTAAAGAGAGGTACCCCTCAAGGGTTTGGACTTGGACAAAAATTTTATTTAAAACTTTTGTCTTAGAAAAGTGTCCTTTATCACCCCCTCAAAGGTTCTCCACGGTCACGGGGACACCCTGTATATCGATGACGATACATTCGCCATTATATCTTACACATTTCCTGATTTTTCAAGTAGGTAAATATTTTTGCAATAATTCCACAATATGTAATTTTAGTGCATATCCTGTAGATATTAATTTTTCAATTTACAATTAAATACTTTTTATTAATTTAGAAGTAAACCAAACTTTCTGTGATAATTTAAACGGTCAATTGGCTATGTCGTTCAAATTTTTAATTACTACAAAAAAACCCATAAAACTTACAGTTAGAAGTTTAAATACTAACACTACTTAATTAAGTAATAATTAATTTAATTCATTAAAATTGAGTACCCAACGCAAAATTTAAATAATAAACAAAAATAACATTCCTTTTGAAACCGAAAGTTAACAGTCAAAATAAAAACGAAAGTGATTGAAAATTATTATTTATTTAATTAATTGATACATTTCCTGCACGATAATTTATTAAAAATTAATTAACTAAAAATAAAATTCATAAATTGACGATTTATTTGTACGGAATTTTTTGTTGGTTGTAAATTAATATATAATTTGGATCAAAAATGTTAAAATAATTAGGTATTTTTGAAATAATTTTTCTTAGAACTACAAAATGATTAACTTGAGAACTACGATTGAGTGTGAAAACCGGTTCTCTTTTAACTTGTGGAAAGTGAAATTTTATCATTGTGAGATTTTTATATTAACGAATAGACACCGACATAAAAAATAGTGTCTGAGCTGAAGAAAATTTAATCCATCCATAAATGTAATTTTTAATTTTGTTGCAGCCCATGCAGTCACTTCAGAAAATAAAAAAAATTTTTATTGTAACTGCTATTTTTTATACATCCTGTATGATACATACAAAATCTTGCGATATTGCAAAAATCAACGCGATAAATACTTAATTATAAGATAATTCGGAAATACCCACCAGAACATTGCTATTACCAGTCGTAATTTTTTATATTTTTAAACGGCAAGGAGAAACTTATAAACCATCTAAGAAAAAAAAGAATAGCCTAGAGAAAAAAATCATTGCGGATGCAGAAATCATTTAAATTTTAAGTTAGAGCGTTGCCAATTTAAGACTAATAATTTAGCACCATAATCATTATGAGATCTGCTTTTAATCTGAAAATAAATAAAAGTAATCTAGTAAAAAGTAGGTGAAATCAAGTAATTGAATTAAAATGAATAGTAAAAGAAAGTATGCGTGATCTACCAGGTAAATTTGTATTAAAAAGAGACTGGAAGAAAAATTTTCGAATCAGTAAAAAAAACCTATGTTAAAAGAGTCCCCCCTTTTTGTCTTAAGGGGAATTCCCTAAATTTTATTTGCAAAATTTAATTACTGCCCCGATGAACTTAAATAAAAATTAAAAATTAATTATAAACGAAAATAACTTGGAATGAAAAGTTAGAAAAGTGAAAGATAAGAAAAATCCCCGCGGGAATTTTTTCAAAACTTCCGCTGCTAAACATGTCTTGCTTACATAATTACATATATAACCAGTTTTACCGTTTTATAAAGAAATCTTTCATTAAAACTGCTGACATTTTTAGAAATTCAAAAATTGAAATTGAAAAGTTGAAGCTTTTTGAAAAAATGTACAACAAAAAATACACAGCAGAAGGTTATCGGCTTGTATTGGACTCCAGCTTCCTCAAGGTATAAAAATGCTGATGAGTCAGAAAAATTTAAAGCAATCATGAGCTGATGATAAGATCTCAAACAAATAAAGCCAAGCAAAAACTATAAGGTAGTAATTATAGAAAAGTAAAAAACAAAGATGTCTTCCGCCAATATAAAAAATTTACATTATTCATTTCATATTCTCTTCAATCAGGACAGTAAACATTAAGTTCACTACTAAGCTGACCTTCGTTTTAGAAAATATTTCAATTAAAAAAAAAAAAAAAAATTTGAATTTTATGAAAATATTTTTATAAATTTTTCAACGTGCGCAAACGAATGGACCACCCTGAATATAACAACTTTACTTTAAAATGAATTTATTCCAAATCATAAGTCACGCCAAATCAGTTTTAACTGTTATTACCCCCCCCCCCCCCCCCCGTTTTATACAGTTTATCAAGTGCATGTATTATGTAAGGAATAATAGCTATGTAAATGAATAAATTGGACCTTGATGAAAAATTATCATTAGCCAATACCCAAACAATTAAAACCAAAATATCCATGTCAAGATAATAAAAATTGAAAACTGTGCGACGTGGGAAGTTGCATTGAACAAACCGAATTTTTACTGTTTTATGTCATATTTACGCAGTTAAATTTTTGAAGTTTTTATTTTTTACCCACCCCATTTAAAAAGTGATGAAATATTTTTGCTTTTCGTATCAAACCTTCAGTTATTCAAATATGCTTCATTTACCTATCATTATAACTATTGCACAATACAAAAACAATCTACCAAGGTTGCCTATAAATATTGAATTATGAAGTTTTTTCTTTTTTGTTTTCGACCTTGACTCTCTTCAATTCATCAGACTTCTGTAAACAGACACAATTCTTTTATTTACTCTCCACCAGAGGACAGCGAGGTTTGATAATTTTTTGGGCCCTAACCTCATTTATAATTTTTTTATTTTTTTATTTTAATATTAAAATATCCTACTACTGGAAACAGCAAGCTGAGTACTAAATGGAAAGTTGATGGCCCAAGAAGTCACGCGAACGATAAAACTCACGACGGCCCTGCCGAGATAAGAGCAATGTCCAGTGCCGTGTTGAGTAATTCGTGTTTTTTATGTAATTTATTATCAAAATATCGTAAACATTTATTTAAGTTGCATAAAAATTAATTTACCCGTAGCAACGTTAGATAAACTTGAAACTAAGATTCGGGGATTCCCAAATTCTAATTTTGATTTTACGCGATATTTAATGGGTAAATCAGTTTTATTTTGAGATTAGTGAAAATTATAGAAAACCCCGGAAGTAACTGACATAAAATGTTTGTAAGCAATCAGTAAACATGGCGGCGGCGTATGTTCAACAATAAAGCTGCTCCTATTGCAAGTTTCTCTTGTTAATGAGCTGAAAATTTTTTGCTACTAATTAACGGTATCTCACAAATGGTAATTATTAGATTAGTTCATCTAATTTTAGAAACAATAGGCGATCATTAAATATATAAACTGTATTGGCCGTATTATAGTAAATATTTGTTGATTTAAGTCCTGGAAACTGAATTAGTTTCATTAAAAAACCTTAAAATTGTAAACTAAATTGATTAATGATTACTTATTGTATTACAAAAAAAGGTTAATTTATCATTAAAGTGATGACGGTGGAATCCTTGAGTTTCATTCAAACACATTGTTTAATTTTTTCCAATTCACAGTTACAGTAAACTTGGCAAAACGAAAGATATTGAATAACATGTATCGCATAGCCATAGCGGTAAACGCAAGCCACTATAAATAGCCGTCGTGGGTTCGAATCCCACATAACGGCCATATTTGTTGCAAATGTCAATAACCTAATTTCCTCGAGCCAATCTTTAAAGAAATTGCATTTAAATTATTAATACTGCTAGTAAGGCTTACAAGCAGCAGTTGAAAATTTTCAGCTCCGAGCAACATCTATAAATATTCTCAGCGAACGTGCAAATGGTTTTAATTCGAAAAGTTTTTCCGGCAAAAGTCGCATAACGACGAGAGGAAAATCATATGGCATCATTCGTTTTACAATTAATTGACCGTTTCAAGGTCATTTCAAGGTCACCACTGAATTTTTAAATAACATCACATGTTTTTTGACAGATTCAAATTCTGCGTGAAAAAATAAACAACTTTTGCTGGAAAATTTTTTTTGTCTCACCTGTGCTTTTCGAATAAAATGCGTTGAAACAAAATAAAAATTATTTTAATAACCGCATCTTATTCGGAAAATCTAGGCCGGATATGGAAAATTTTCCTACAAAAGTTGTTTATTTTTTTACAAAGATAGCAAATCTTCGAAAAAAAAATTTTAAAAACCAAAGTTGACCTTGAAAACGAATTATACTTAATTTTGTAATAAGATTATACGATCCATGTTTTTGCTGCATTGTTATCGAATTTTAATTAAATAAAAAAAAATAAATTAAGAATTTTTTATTACTTGAAAAATTTGACGAGCGCAATTTATGACAGAAGCTATCCGTGCACAGGGCCGTATTTAGAATAGATTTTCGGGGGGGGGGGGGGGGGTTAAAATATTAAAACTAAATAGCTAATTTATTAAAATCCAAAGGAAAAATGAGTAGAAGGAGATTTTTTTGCCAAGACGACGGAGGCCTAGATTTTGTTCCGATGATTTTTTGAGTATAATTTTATGCAAGTATTTTTGCAATAAGATTTTATTTTTGAGTATTGGTATTGGAAAATTTTGTTTGAAAGTATTTTGGTCGAAAGTGACCGTAAAAAAGTTAAAATTTTGTGAGATTGTTGAAATTTTCAGAGAAAATTTAAATTTTTTGGAACTTTATTTAATGATTGAATATAATTTGTTGACGGAACGACAAAATTTGACTACAAGTTGACTTCTTGAATTAAAGCCCCCGCGTTCAGGGCCGTATTTAAGGGGAGGCAAAAAAATAATTATTTTAATTAAATAAAACAATTTTTTCACAAAATTTCAATTTTTTTGCGGTAACTTTCGACAAAATACTTTCAAACAAAATTTTCTAATAACAATAACCATAAATAAAATCTTAATTGCAAAAATACTTGCACAAAATTACACTCAAAAAATAAGCGGAGCAAAATATAGGCCTCTGTCGTTTACGCCATCTTGGCAAAAAAAACCTCCCTCTACTGAGTTTTCTCCAAACATTACATTTCAAAAATTAATATAACATAATTTAAATTTAGAAAAACTTCTTTTGTATTTTAATAAATTAGCTATTTATTTTGTAATTTTTTTAACCCCCCCCCCACCCCCGAAAATTTAGTCTAAATACGGCCCTGCCCGCGTTATCACGAATAAAATTTTGTTGGTGCCATTTTAAAAGTTTTGTTTACTACGATATTTTAAACTTACGTTTAAACTTATTCATATTTTAATTTTAAACTTTCTTGTAAAAAAACAGTCTTTAAATAAAATTTTTTAATTTTAAAATTTGAAAAAAAATATCTTATTTTACCGACGGCGATGGTAAAATAATGTTGTCAAAACGAAGAACTAAATTAAACTAAAAGAAAATATCACAAATCTTAAGCAAATGTACATATTTTCAATTTATTTACAAACAATTTATGGGTTTACAATGCTCACTCTAATTATTTACGGAAATATTATTTTAAGCTATGCTGCCGATGATGGTCATAAAATTTATTTTCCTTCGAAAGGAAAAAATTTTCAAAAAATCTTTTACGCAGTACTGTAAATATATAGGGCCTTTTTATATTCTTCATCGTCAGTTTTTATATTTTTGCAATTTAGTAGTAGGTGTATTCAATCAAGTGTCGCCAATCGCCGAATATTAATACGAATTTCCGATTTTTTAATTTAGGATTTAATTTATTAGAAATTTTTCTAATTTTTTTTTTACGATTGCAGTCGGACTGATAAATAATTTCGGGGGGGGGGGGTTGTAACCCCTACTCCCCCCCCGGTAAATGTGCACCAAAATTGTAACAAATACGGATTTGTAGTAAAAAATAATAAATTATATTCGGGTGACAAAAATATAAGAAATTAAAGTATGTTTAATATATTTTAATTTATACTACAAATTTATAATTGCATGCACAAGTGACAAAAACAGTTTTGTAATGGCGTATAATTTGTTGTCATTTTAAAATATAATTAAAATGATTTAATATTATTTGGAATAATTCAAATTAGGGTGACTAAGAAGGCGTTAATTTTAAATATGTGGTTTATTTACAAGTTGAAATTTATTTGTAATTAGTAGAACAAATTAGAATAAAATTTGTAATTGAAATTATTTTTCTTGTTGTTGTTTATGTTATTGGAATAAGAAATTTTGCGGGTAAGCAATAAAATATTATTGTTACGTAATGAAATAATAATTTTAAATAATATTTAGATTTATTTAGCGTACCGGTTGAAATTAGTGATTATTTTGAAGTTTGAGGCAAATTTGCAACAAGAGAATTAATTATTGTGTTTTAAAAGTTTATAAATAAAGTAATAGTAATATGAATGTGGTATCAGAAATTTATATATAGACATCCGTTGGTTATCTAATCTGATATTTTCAAACACATTTCCCGACACTTGGATAGATAAAAATGAATATTTTGGCCTTAATTTAATTTCATACCTCAGAATTGCATTGCGCTTCGGTTCCAGAATTCCACAATAATAAGGTGATGAGATTGGACCCCGACCTTACACGGTCGGCAATTTCGGATATCCGTTTTCCAACGAGATCTTCTCCGTTAATTTCCAGAAGGCATTCTCCGGATTGGATCCCGGCGAGTTCGGCGGGAGATTGGGGATCGACCCTGCTGACCCATGGATATGGGTCCCACTTGCTGCGAGTTAAGTGAAAACCGCAGGATCCAGAGCTGTGCTTTTCCAGTTCGACGAGTCGAGTTGAGGAAATATTCCGAAAATCTTCAGCGTCTGTTTCAGATAACATCGCAATAGAACTTTGGAATCACTTTGCGCTATCAAGGATAGCCCATAACCTTCCAGCAAAAAATGATGCGAAATATTTGGTATTTACCGATCAACTGAGTGATCGGTTTTTCGAATAGCACGAACATTGTCCAAAATCGTGATATGATCACCTAGGGTTCCAGAAACGAGTCTGGTAGATCACCTTCACCCACATCCACAAGGATGCGTCCCACTAGTAAAACGGGGGAAATTTGAAAGAGAAAAACTATTCAAATCAACTTTTTATTTTATGCATAATTATTCATCACGTTACCATGATGATACAACACAATTATAATCTTTTTCACAAAAAAATAAAACTTGTATCTTCCTATCTAGTAAAACAAACAAACAAACAATTATTTTAAATGTAACATAATCTAATATACAAGAAGTGGATTAGCTTAGTTTAAATGGACGTTCCAACTGTTAATTACATTTTGATATTTTAATTTGGTAATTTAGGATGTTCCTCGTTTGGTGTGGGGTATT
Source organism: Cantharis rustica (assembly GCA_911387805.1). Taxonomy (NCBI): domain Eukaryota; kingdom Metazoa; phylum Arthropoda; class Insecta; order Coleoptera; family Cantharidae; genus Cantharis; species Cantharis rustica. The sequence goes on from OU426883.1 coordinate 17,816,211, forward strand.
TCCCTGGTGTGATCAATGACACAAAAATTATGTAACTCTTTAAGCGGGATTTAATCAAGGCCTTGTTCAAACAAACGTTGGGTACAAATTTTGATTCTAGTATTATTGGATATTGTGTCGTTATCGATAGGAGTAACTTTCGTTTCTTGCTATCTATAAATGATAAAAAAATGTCTATCAGTTCTTTTGCACTTTTTTTAATTAACCGCACTCGCACCTATCTATTTAGAGTTTTTGCACAATATCGAACTTCTTTTTAAAATCGATTGCTTCTTTTTTGGGATCGAACCTTTTCTTTTCTTTTAATTTCGCTCTTAATTCCGCCGCCGTCATATTAAGATTAAGGGTGCCATTTTCTGTTTCTTTAATTGTTCCGTTGCCGTTGCTAGCTTGCTTTTCCGGAATGCTGCTTTCCTCCGTGATGTGACCATCCTGTACGTCTTCCAGAGGATCCACCACCAATAAATTCGTTTCGTTCGGTAATTCTTTTATTGCTTCCACCACCTGCTTGTGCGTTTTCTCCGCGATACTCTGCCCGTTTACTTCCAAGATGCGGTCCCCTTGACGAAGACCTGCGGCTTCTGCCGGGGAACCGTCGTCCACTTTGCCAATATACTGACCGGGTTTTCCCTTTTCCGCGTGCAAATTAAATCCATATCCGTCGAAATGTTCCCATTTCATTATATGACACAACCGCGCGTTGGGATTGTTTTTATACACCAAATTACTAGACATTTTAAAAGTTTACGCGATCACTGTGATTGAACAAACAAAACTGGTGGTTTACAGACAACTAGCGAACCATCGAAACGTTGTTTTGTTCGCACAGGTGCGGATCAGGCCGATGGCTATACCGACTTTAGAATGCAGTGATACTGGTAGTGGTAAGGTAAAATGGGTACCTTCCCCGCCGCGCACCGCGCACCGCGGCCCGCATGGCCCACGTAGTAGACGATCGGTTTTAACTGCGTTGTCGTAAATTTCACATTTTATTAACCATTTCAAAAATTAGATACGAACAACTACTTACCATAGCTGCAATCGTTTCTCCGCCTCGTCCTTAAAACAATTCCATTTTTTCGCCGTTGCAAAAAGAATTTCCGCATTTAAAAAATCACCAATGACAGCGCCTATTTTTTTGACATTAACGGATTATTTTAAAACAATAGCGGGAAGTGCACGCCATTATTTTATTACACCTAATTACTCTTTTATTATTCACTTAATTAGCGAATTATCTTTATGGTACTTATTAACCCTTTAGCCTTAACATCCAATTATTAATTATTGCTTATTAACCATCAGGTTACTCCGACCTTCGAATAAGATCACATGCGCTCACCGGTCATAAATCAAAAAATTCCAACTTGTGTATTCTTTTTTCCCATTGTGAAAAAATAACACCATTCACATGAATGAACCTTCTCTCCGACCAAGAATTACGTATTTATTTATTATTGGTCGATCATTCTATTACGTATACGGTGAACTCTCGTTGCATTGAATCTATTTTAAATAACTTTTTATTTCGAGGCGTCAAGGACTGAAAATTTAATTGACGCCACACGAATTCGTTCGATATCATCAATTACGTTAATTTATACAATCTAGTGTTTACAAAGCAATTTTTTAACTTACATACGACGAACGCACTTGAATTAAACTGACGGTTTCGTTGTAATAAAATGCCAATTAGAAAGTTTTTATATAATATTTTCAAAATACAAAAACAAAATTGCATGGGTCCACGGCTCAGATCATTACTCAGTTTCCAGGTCAGGGCCTTGGACTTTTTGGCCTAAGGCCTAGGTACATTTGTGGAGATAACAAAATGTTTAAAAAATTACTAATCAGTATGAGCAATAATTATGAGCAAGTGTTTAAAAATTGTATGATTAAGCATTCGAAAGTCCCACCTGTTAAAATTATTTAGTCTAACAATTTTTTCTATAAAACTATCACACATTTATTCTAGCTAGATTATCAATAAATACTGTTTATAGCATAAGTAAACCTATGACGATGTGACGATCAGGGCCGTATTAAAGTTTTAGGGGTTAACCCCCCCCCCCCCCCCCGAAATTATTTATCAAGTACTGGAAGTCCGCCTGCAATCGTAAAAAAATCAGAAAAAACAAAAACAATCTTTACAACTAATAACAAAAACATTAAACTTGAAGTATTAAAAAAAAAAATTAAAACTAAAGATATTTCTAATAAACTAAATCCTAAATGAAAAAATCGGAAATTCGTATTGATATCCGGCGATTGGCGACACTGGATTGAATAAACCTACTACTAAATTGCAAAAATATAAAAACTGACGATGACGAATATAAAAAAGCCCTATATATTTACAGTACTGTGTAAAAGTCTGCGGCCCCTTAATTAATATTGTTAGTTATTACTCCTATTAATTAATCTTCGATTTTTTGAAAAATAATTATATTGAAATAAATGAAATAGATATTTTATTTAATTCTTACTATTATGGTAAAAGTTTTAAATTGCTATAAATTGTTTGAACCAAAAATTTTAAAAGAAAAATAAATTTTATGACCATCATCGGCAACATAGCTTAAAATAACACTTCCGCAATAAATTAGAGTGGGCATTGCAAACCCATAAATTGTCTTATATTTTGGTGTAATTTAGTTCTTCGTTTTGACAACATTATTTACCATCCGTAAAATAAAAATTTAGTTTGTGATTCTTATTAAATTAAAAAATTTTATTTAAAGACGTTTTTTTACAAAAAAGTTTAAAATTAAAATACGAATAAGTTTAAACTTATTAAAAATATCGTAGTAAACAAAACTTTTAAAATGGCAAAAACAAAATTTTATCCGCGATGCCCCCCAGAAGTCAACCTGTAATCAAAATTTGTCGCTCCCTCGGCAAATTATTTTCGACCATTAAATAAAGTTCACAAAAATCAAAATTTTCTTTGAATATCGAACTTAAATAAAGAAAAATCGCTCAAAAAAATAATTACTTTAATTAAATAAAAACAATCTTCTCACAAAATTTCAACTTTTTTGCGGTCACTTTCGACCAAAATACTTTTACACAAAATTTTTCAATAACAATACAAAAATAAAATCTTAATTGCAAAAATTCTTGCACAAAATTATACTCAAAAAATCAGCGGAGCAAAATCAAGGTCTCCGTCGTTTCCGCCATTTTCTTAGTATGGCATTCGGTTAGTTTAGAGCACGTGGAAGGTTTACATGATCGGTTGAAGGGAATGGTAAGTTTAATTTTATATTTTCTTTGTCAATATGAGCCTGATGAGGTCAATTTCGTTGGGTAATACCACGAATAAGTCCGAAACATGTCGTTCGTTCAGGCGTTTTGAATTTAATAATTTTTTTCTTTCTATTTTTTTCATTCGTTATTGATTCCTAATACGGTCCTGACTACCGATGTCCTGCTACAAATTTGTATTTTGAAATTCATCTACTTTGTAGATGAATTATTTAGGTATTTATTTATTTATGGAGTTCCTTCTATTTTTTATTTTATATTTGTTTTTATTGCAGTTTTTTTCTATTTTTTAAATATGTTGTATTTTATACTTTTATTTTTTGTTTTGAATTTTAGTTTTCTTTGTATTTTAATAAATTAGCTATTTATTTTTTAATATTTTAACCCCCCCCCCCCCGAAAATCTAGTCTAAATACGGCTCTGGTGACGATGACCTCACTAATTTAATCGTACTTTTCCTTACCTAGTTCGATTTTTACAAAACGTTAAAATAATGAATTCTAAAGAATATGAATAATTAAACAAATATTTATACATTATCGCAAATTAAATAAATGACTGATACATCGATTTCCCTGAATTTCAATCAAGAAAATGTTTTTGCGCTTACACATATTACGTATACGTACTTTGTTTTCATTCAAAACTGTGATACGAAATTAATTTGGTTTAAAACTTTAAGGTAAACAATAGCTTACTTACAAATCAATTTTTTCAATCAACATAACAGAGTAAAATTAAAATTATCCGTATCAAATAAAATTTTTCTTCCCCTGTATAGAACATATTCGAACTCAAAACCGTGGCTTTCCCGAAATTAAGTTTTTTATACGATTACGGTTTTAAATACGGCCCTGATGATTATTTATTATATTAGACCCAATACCTTAACAATAATTTTATTGTTAATATAAAATTTTATTTAAAAAAAATATTTTTATACCAGCTACGAAACTTACTATTTTTTCTTCCTTTCTGTCGATAATTTTTTTTTTTTGAATTTTATTGCACTTTATTTTGTATTTTTAAAATAAATAATTAATTTCAAATAATTCAAAAAAATTCTCAAGTTTCTGTCTAGTTTGCCCAAATAAATAAATAGTTTTTCCGAAATTAATTACCAAAGTTCGCAGTAGTTTTTAGGTTGGTCACCGGTCACAGTAGGAAAGCCCCTTAATAAATAAAAAATTTTGAAATTCAAGATTTAACATCCGCAATTTTTGTTATCTTTCCTCTTCACTTTTACGAAATATAAATTTTAAATTATTTCTTATATTATTATAATTTATTAAAAAACAATTGTATGTAATAAATGCACTTTTCCAGTAGTGTAACAATGCAGTCATTAAGCCAATGTTTCAAAATACCCCCTCCCCCCTTGAGTAATAAATTAACATTTTACGGGTAAAATTCGTTCTAACGTACAACCCCGTTACAGATCGGAAATGCAACACGGGCAATTCCCCGAGAAATATCCTCGGGTTAAATAGCGGTTTTTTATACCAATTAAGAATTCCTATCATACACAGAGTGATTTTAAATGAAGCAACTATGAAATTTATAAATATTAAGTAAAAATCGAAATTTTTTTACAATATGCAATTTTTATGGTGCCCTCTTGGAGGCAAGAATTAGTAAATTGCAAGAAAATTAATGCGAAAAGTATAAGAGAATTATTAAGAAATTACAATAATTAGAAACAAAAAAAAAATAGTTCACAAGATTTTAGTCTGCCCTGTGAATAACTCAGATATGAATTTTTTTACTTAAACTCCAGAGCCGTCCTAAGATATACGACGCCCAGGGCCGTATTTAGACTAGATTTTCGGGGAGGATTTTAAAAAAATTTAAAAATAAATAGCTGATTTATTAAAACGCAAAAGATATTTTTTTAAATTTAAATTTTGTTAAATTAATTTTTGAAATGTAAGGTTTGCAGAAAAGTGAGTAGAGAGAGGTTTTTTTGCCAAGATGGCGATAACGACGGAAGCCTAGATTTTGCTACGCTGATTTTTTGAGTATAATTTTGTGCAAGTATTTTTGCAAAAAGTAACCGCAAAAAAGTTGAAATTTTGTGAGAAGACTGTTTTCATTTCATTAAAGTGTTAATTCATATTTTAATTTTAAACTCTCTTGTAAAAAACCGTCTTTAAATAAAATTTTTTAATTTTAAAATTCGAATAAAAATCACAAAGTAAATTCTTATTTTACCGATGGCGATGGTAAAATAATGTTGTCAAAACGAAGAACTCAATTTCACAATCTTAAGCAAATGTACATTTATACATAAAATTCACACCAAAATATAAAACAATTTATGGGTTTACAATGCCCACATTAATTTATTGCGGAAAGATTATTTTAAGCTATGTTGACCATGATGGTCATAAAATTTATGTTCCCTTTAAAATTTGGTTCAAACAATTTATAGCAATTTAAAATTATAACCATAATAGTAAGAATTAAGATAAAATACCTATTTCATTTATTTCAATATAATTAATTTTCAAAAAATCAAAAATTAATTAATAGGAGTAATAACTAACAATTAATTAAGTGGCCACAGACTTTTACACAGTACTGTAAATATATAGGGCTTTAATCTCTGGGTATTAATACGAATTTCCGATTTTTTAATCTGGGGTTTAATTTATTAAAAATATCTATTTAGTTTTAATTTTTATTTAAACACTTTAAGTCTAATGTTTTTGTTTTTTCTTATTTTTTTTACGATTGCAGTCCAGTACTTTATTAATTGATAAATAATTTGGGGGGGGGGGGTTGTAACTCCTAAAACCTCCCCCGTAAATTCGGCCCTGACGACGCTCCTGGGCAGCTAAAATTAATGCGCTTCTCTACATAAGAAAACACACAAATACAAAATAGTAAAAGTCAATTTATTACTATTGTACTAAAGAAAACATTAAATTCATACAAAATAAAATTAAAAAAAGTTGTACAAACAGAAACAAACTTTCGAGTAAACAAAAAACAAAAGTTGTTAAATAAATCATTTTCTGTATACAGGGTGTCCCCCTGACCATAAAAATTTTTTGAAGTAGTAATAAAGGACACTGGGGAGTTCAAACCCTTGGGGGGTACCGGTATACCTCCCTTTAAAGCCATTTTTTGAATTTCTGCTTTAAAACGGCCATAGATCCGATATTATTAATTTTTTAGGTTTAATGAATTAGAACTTTTTTAAAGATCATTTGCTTATCTATAAATTAGATTATAACCTCTTATCGTCTAGAATCAACGGATTTCGAGTTATAAATTAAATTAAGGAAAAAAAATGTTAAAAAAAATTCAGCTCTTATTTTTTTTAACTTTTCTTGCAAACCCCGAAACGTTTTAGAAAAAAACTAACGTCTCAAATCGGATAGGAAATTTAACGGGCTACAACTTTGGTTAAATAAATTTTTTTGAGAAACCAATCGTTTTCACATAAATTCTGAAAATAATGAACAAGGTGTAGGTAAAAAAAAAAAAAATTTGTAAAACAATAAAAAATCATAAAAAAATCATCATCACCTCAAAGATTCTCCACGGTCACGGACACATCCGATATAAAATACTCATATAATTTAATTTGCTTTGTTCCAAAGAAGAGCGTGAATAAGTTTTCATCCTTTTTTGGACTGATAAAGATCAAAATAAAAATGGGCCTAGAGCCCATTTAGCCCTGTGGTTAAGGTGGCCCTGTTAAACTCTTTGCTTTAGATTTAAACCGGAAAGAGACAAATTTGTCAAAGAAAGGTTCCAAAAATTTAAACTGGCCGTTTCCTGTATATTTATGCCCAAAATAGGTCGTATCAAAATTGAAGTAGATAAAATTCTGATTTTTTAAAATTTTTGTTGTAGTTTGTTTTGTGATTTTTGTGACATTTTTTTGCCTGTTTCGGTTTAAATCTGTTGCAGAAAACTTAATTCCCATTTTTCTGATTTAAGAAAAAAAAATCGTTTTTGTTTTATTTTTTGCTGAATCAGGCGCAGATATAAAGAGGGACAATCGGTGCAATTGCCCCCCCCCCCCCCTTGACTCACGACCGAAGCACTTTATTTTGAACAATTTCAAAAGAATATTACAATCTGTTTACTTAAAATCGCCCAAAAATTATCCCCCCCCTCCCTAAAACGAAATCCTGTATCTGCGCGTGCCTTGAACGCCCGAATCCTTGTTCGGTCGAGCACATCAAACACCGGTAGTTAGGTACCTGGCACTTTTTGTTTAACAAGGAACTCAAAGTGCAAAACACTTGACATTGGACTGACTCCAATTGAGATTTTCAATAAGAAAATGATCGGTCCGATGACATTATTGGAAAATTTCTTTCTTAAAAAAAATCTGCAGAAATATAACCTAGATCACTTTACTTTATGAAGGGTTTTCAAGGCAGATTACCTCGGTGGTTTGCCATTGCTTGCCGAGAGGGAACGGTTAGAATAAAGTTCCTGCTCCACTCGAGTTCGAATCCGAAAAAAATAATCTCCTCTCTGAGACTACAATGGAAAACAATCTAATTGACGACTAACTAACTACAAAAGAAAGATTTCACTATAACCTAATGCAATTAGAATGCTCGCTTTATTTGCCCCGATTCCTTTATCTAATTTTTATACGTTTTTATTAATAAATACGAATGCATTTAATTAAATTTTATTATATGATATTAATTCGAGCCCTTATTAAATTGATAATATAAAGAAAACGATAAAATTTTATAGATGTACGAAATTATTGAAAAGATAAACTAAAAAATTGCAATTTAATCTTTTCGTATATTTACCTTAAATTAATATAACCAGATTAATTGATAAGATATTTGTTGAACTAGACAATTTAATATTTAAGTAGAAAAATGTATTTGTTGCTATGCAAGATGATTTTGCACAAATAATTTTTGGAAAATACATTTTCAACAGGAAGGTATAAATCCAAAAATGTTGAAAGTGATACTCAAGTTTTAGATTTTCCCAAAGGATAACATGATAAATAACCGTAAAAGCATTAAATTTAAAAATAAAACCACTTAAATAGCACCCAATAAAATAAAGAATTTAAGCTGTTTAGCAATGCAGCAAAAGTGGTTTCCAATTGACACATGAGTGTTCTATTAGCATAATGTTTGCATAATATCTTTCCTGAACATAAAACAATCCGTTTCATTCATATAAATGCGTTAATTTGGCGAAGGTGAAATTCCGAACAAAAAGTGCGTTTTAACTCTTAGTGAGGGAATTAACGCATTCAAATTATGTAAAACAGTGAAAATAGAAACTTAGTTTATTAAAAGTTTCTATAATTAATGCAATTAATATGTGATAATATTAAATGGTTGATTATGAAATAATAAGATTAAAGTTTTTGTCCTTATAAGTGAATTATGACTTTAATTTTAATTTCAATTTTTTATTTAACATGATAAAAATTTAATATTATTAAAAGTTTCCTTATTTTTAATAAAAACAATTCTTATCACAGCAAAACCGAAAATAATGATAACAAAACAAATTTAATTCATTGAGCTTCGGTTCAGCTGAATTGATCTTTTTGGCAAAACTCATTTAGAATGCTCTATTGCCCATTCGTAGTCAAATAACATGGTAAATATAATTTCATGGTCATCACAAATCAGTGTACAATGGGGTAATCCTGAAATCTTGTTAAACTTTGGATATGTCTTGTGAGAGAAGTTATTTTTTGGAAACAATACTGTGGTTGTCCACTAATTTCATTCCTTCAATTTTTTTGCTTCTTCAATAATATTGCTAACTGATGCAGCTTGAACCAAAGACTGAATTAAAAAGTATTTTTTGCCTACCACTGGATAGTTTTGCAGGGTATATGGATATGAAATCAAGACGGAGAAGTTAAACCGTTGTAGTTTTTAGGGCTAATGCAAAAATCACACGATATAGAATTGTTTCAAAGAAACAAAGAGGATGTAAATTATGATCGGTGAAAAAATTGGGCATTAGTAAAATAAAACAAAATTCTCACAAAAACCAACATATATTTTCTAACAAAAGTAACAACAAAGATGCAAAACAGCACAGCCTCCACGAAATAATTCTCATCATAGAAAAATAAATACCATAAAGGAACTATCAAACCAATTTGCAAAATAAATTCAACTAGTGCTTCATGTTTATGGTATATAAAAAAATATATGACTTTAAAAGAACATTTAAAAAACAATCTGTTTTAGTTAAAATCGGCACGCATAAATGAAGCATTGCAAAAAAATAATTATATCTCATTTACATCTTCGTAATAATTGTGTTGCTTGTTTTGTTTTTAAAGTCTGTTAAAGCGGAATGAATTCTAAAATGCAGACGTGACTCCAGCGAATATCCGGAATAATTTTTCCTAAAACAAAAAGAAAATTAAAACGTCAGTATTATTTTCAATAAATATTTACTTAGCATCTTCCAGGGCAAGAACTGCTTTATTTCTGTTATCCTGTTCCCATTCGATTAAAGCCAACTCGACAATTGCATAAGGAACAAGAAAATGATCCTCGTATATTTCTTTCTGTAAACTTATAACCGTTTCCAAACATTCCAGAGCTTGTAATGGGACCCCCATTTGTCTTAAGCACGCACCTTTTAACAACAAAATCAGTGCTTTGTTATCTACGTCAAAACGAGTTGTCTTGGACGAATTATTCAACTCATTTTCTGTCTTCTCAATTATCTTAAATATGTTTTCCGCTAAGCTAAATTTCTTTTTGAAAATTTTAAATAAGTTCCATAAGTACATCATTTCTATTACTGGTAGCACCAAATAGTTATCTTGGGCAAAATATCTCTCCGATTTTTTTATTACAAACTTTTCCATTGGTAAAGATTTTCCAGCTATTCTTTGTTTATACTTAGGCAAGTTCCTGTTTAAAAACAATAATTTATAATATTTTATAGAATATTTCCAATTCAAATTAATTTCAGTGATCCGTATTTTCTACCCAACGATAAGCCAGAAACATGTCACAAAAGTTCGTGCTCCCATGTTACTATTACTGGACTTATTATTGGCTGAAAAATACTTCTCAACTGTATTACACATATATTGGGGGTGAAATACGAGGCAAAACCGGAGTATTAAGGAGCCAGGGACTTTCACGACCCTGCAAAAATGTGAAAAAGGTCCTGGAAGTCAAAGAACAGCTTGCGAAGAAATAACAATAAAATAATCAATCCTTGTATAAATAATTTTAAGTCATTACATTTTCCTCGATCACGACATTACATTTTTAAAACAGCTAACATTTTACAAAACTTTGATCGAGATTTTCAAAATTTTACCGAGAAGGCCACAAGTCCTCTGTCCAAGAAAGTCAAACCGCAAACAGCAGAATTCCTGGAGAATGGAGGAGCCGAAATGGTGTATTCCATTCTACAATTAAATCTGACTGCAGCATTGTGGCTTTTGCTATGTGGGCTAAAGCAAGAAGTCAACGGTGAAAATTTTACCACCGAAAATTAAACCAAAATGTTCGGTACACAAAATTAATTTCAAAAATTAAAGAATTTTTGACCAAGGTTCCTAGAGAAAGAAAGGAAATAACAACGGTCAATAGAGTTAGTCGGCGGTAATATTTAGTCGAAGCCGGTCGAAGCAAATAAAAGTAGTCTGGGGTAATATTTGGTCGAAACCGATCGATGCAAATAAGTTAGTCGGCAGTAACATTTCAACCAAGCCGGTCGACTGTAAAATAAGTTGATTCGTAGAATATTTTGTACAAAGGGTTCGAGAGTGCTACGATGTTAATACCAAACCAACAAGGGGGTTCATTAGGTGAAATCCCAAGCCTTGTGTTTTCAGTACTCCGAGTTAGTGCAACGAGTTTAGTGCAATTTTTCACTAAGGAAGACCCGACCGAAGAAAAACACGAGAGTTAAGGTTGTAAACATTTAACATTTATTCAAATTTAATCTTTATCGTTAATATTTCCAAATTGTTCACGTTATATTTTTGTGTAGTTAGTTTAATATTTCTTTGAAAGAAACGCACTTACACGCAGAACACCATCAAATACTGTTGTAAGTTGTTCGTTTTGTTATCGTTTTCCAAATTATTATAATTAAATCATTTATACAAACAAAAATTTTTATTTAAATTTTAATTTCAATTGAATTTTTTATAATCAAAATTACCATTTCGATTGTTGGCGCCCAACCCAGGAAAAATATCGACGACCTGAGCGAATATCTCCAAAGGGAGAATAACGGAGTCCCTCGAAATGTGGCAATATATACTAGAAAATAGTTCGGAGTTCGAAATATCAAAGGTTCGATAAATGGATAATTGAATTAAAAAAATTAGAGATAAACTGTTCAAATTATTGTGTTATACTGCAATATAAATATGATTAAAAGGTCGGGTAAATTTTATTTTATTAATATCGTAATAGTATATTACGTGCTGAGGTGAAAAATGCTTCATTACTGCCGAGCGCTAAGTTAGTTAACTGAGGCGCGAAGACAATTTTTTTAAATATTGTGCTTTAGTAAAATAGTTTACCCTTTATAGAGATTTCAATAAATCTACTTTACTGCTTTTATTAAATTATAAAATTTTGATATGTTTAGATAGTCTATGTTTTTGCAGCAGTCAGAATCAAATTATGATTTAAAATAAAATTATATAATTTATATTTTTAATGTTAAACCAGAAGGGTAACTGTATAGAAGTCTACAAACTGAGGAATGTGCTTTTGCAGACGATTTGGTAATATTTGCAAAAAATGAGAAAAAACTGCAACAATGTATTGCAGTATTACCAAGATCTTCCTCCTCGATAGCAGGTGGTCTCCCTTCGATAGTTTTGAAGCAGTGTGCTTTTACCCTTAGTCTTCCTCTGTCGATGATTATGCAGAGGTGTATGGACATGTCTGTTCTTCCTGATTGTTGGAAGTCGGCAACGGTAATAGCTATCCATAAGAAGGGTGACAAGCTTAGCCCTGAAAATTACAGACAGATCAGTTTGACTCCCGTAGAGGTTAAAGTTATGGAGAGAATTATTGTTGACTACATGGTGCCGTTCTTGCTTCTGCATAAAGTTATACCTGATCAGCAACACGGATTTCTTCCCGGTCGGTCTACTACCACAAATCTGCTAACGTGTTTAAATAGTTGGACCAAGTCCTTGGACGAGAAATTGCCAACCGACGTGATATATCTGGATTTTTCGAAGGCTTTTGATCGGGTTCCGATTATGCGTCTGGTCGAAAAGTTGAAATGTGCCGGTATACGTGGACGGTTGCTGTGGTGGATAGCCAGCTATCTTTCTGGCCGAAAATTTAGAGTTAAAGTGGGTACTGACTTTTCAGAATTTAGACCGGTGATAAGTGGAGTCCCCCAAGGTTCAGTGATTGGACCATTGCTGTTTTTGGTGTACACATGCGATCTGGGGTGTTCTTTGTCTTGTGGTTTTTCCCAGTATGCCGATGACACAAAGATATACGCGAACCCGCTGACTCTGCATAGTGAGCTCCAGAGTGACCTAAACACTGTGATTAGTTGGTGCCGTGATTGGTTGATTCCTCTCAATGTAGACAAGTGCGCGGTGTTGCGCATCGGTAAAAACAATCCTCGCCTTAGCTATGTGATAAGTAATGTTGTCGTCAAAAGTGTTAATAAGATTACCGATCTCGGTGTTGTTATGAATTCTGATTTGATGTGGTCTGACAATATTGCGGTCAGGTGCAATAAAGCTAAATATGTATTAGGTCTTTTTAAAAGAATTTTTAGCAACATAAATGTGCCCACTAGTTGCATTCTATATAAGACATATATACGTCCAGTCTTGGAATATGGCTTTGGTGTTTGGTGTCCTACTTGGGCCAGAGATTTTATTCTCATTGAGTCTGTGCAGCGCGCTGCTACTAGACTCCCTTATGGCAGGCAGCGACCGTCTTACCTGAACCGTCTTAATATTTTTGACCTTTCAAGTGAATGCGATCGACTTGTTCGTGGTGACTTAATCATTACTTATCGCTTGGCTCATAACTTGTTTTCGGTTGACCTTAGACACCTGCTGCGGTTCAGGGATGATGAGCGTTTGCGTGGAAATGGCCTCATGCTGACTCATGAGATTTATCGTTCGAGAGCCAGGGAATACTTCATAAGCAACCGAGTTTTTAATATTTGGAACTCACTACCGCCAGATGTTGTTAGCGCGCCGTCTGTAAATTCTTTTAAGGCCAGACTTGATGGGTTTTTGATGGCTTGATGGGCGTATTTATTTTTTCTTTTTACTCTTTGTGTTATATTGTAGAATGTTTTAATGTTTGTATTATTTTGTATTAGTGTTTGCTGTAAGTTGATTGAACTTGTCTTTTGTTGTATTTTGGTGCTTTTGAGCAATATAGGTACTCTTGTGCCTCTGCTCTAATCTGTAGTTGTTAATAATAATAATAATAATAATGTAAACGCCAGGGTAAAGAGTTTAAAAGCAAGAAATATGGAAATAAACATCCAAAAGACAAAGATTATGATGATAGATAAAGAAGAAAAAACGGCTGATATTAGAATAGGAAATGAAAGAGTGCAACAGGTCAATTAATTTAAGTATCTCGGTGCGATGATAGAAGTTACAAGGCAGAAATTAACAACAGAGTGGGATCCGCTGCAACGATGTATCAAGCACTGAATAGAACCATCATAAACAAGAGAGAAATATCAAAACAAACAAAGTTGACAGTGTACAAAACGGTATACCTTCCGATACTGACATTCGGTTGCAAAACCTGACTTATAAACTGCAGAGCGAAGAGCAAACTGGAAGCCACTGAGATAAAGCACCTGAGAAGAGTGGAAAGACTGACCAGATTAGACTGAATAAGAAGCTGTGAAATCAGAGATAGGTTAAATATCGAATTACTGACGGTAAAAATAGAAAGACAGCAACTTAGATGGTTCGGTCACATCAATAGGATGAGAGAAGATATGCAAGCGAGGCAGACGTGGTTGGCGAGAACAAGTGGAAAAAGAACACAAGGTAGACCCATAAAGATATGGAACGACAACATACAAAGAATACTGGAAAAAAAAGAACTAACATGGGAGGAAGCTAGAAAACTCGCAACTGACAAGGAGAGGTGGCGCAGATTTATAAAATAATTTGTTGTACATAAATAATATGTAGATTTAACAATCCTCTACACCTTCGGGTATAATGTGGATATTAATTTGATAATAATAATAATAAGTTAGGCCTATACCTTTTGCAAATCAAGCTCGTCTGGTGCATTTTAGTGTATGGCGAAATGCCATACATATTTTCGAGTTTGGCAAACTTAAGGCGGTATTCTAATCTAGAAAGTTGAAAAAATCGAAAATTTTTGTTTTCATATTTCGATAGTTTAGATATTCAAGAATATCTTCTTACAAGGATTTTTTGAAATTCGAATTATTTTAAAAGTTATAGCCATTTTAGTGTCGTGGCAACTCGACCGGTTTATACGGAACGAATCTAAGAAAAGTATTAAAAACTACTCTTTATTTTTTTTTGTTTTTTAAATTTTATTTATTTATAGAATTATTCAGTTTGAGGTAGAAGGCCCGATGTATAGAGCCGGAATCGCTGATTGAAGAAATGTGAGTTATATGTATTGTTCTATCAGTTAGACTGCCTGAAACTTAACTTAAATTTTTAATTGTGTTTTTCTCGAAACTACTTTTTTCGAAGTGGTTGACATAAAATTCCAAGCCGACTGATTTTCTTGAAATTTGGCATGAATTTTCTTTATATATTCCTCTATGGCAGGAACCAACAAAAAATCATAATTTTCAATTTTTACTATTTTTTGAAAATTCGGAAATTTAAAAAATAACTGAAAAAATCAACTTTTTTTTTGAGTAGCCACTATTTCGCAAGAAAAACTTTTTTTTCATTTTTCCTGGTTCCTACCATAATGACATTTGTACTGATTAAGAATCTACCTTTTTTTTTCGGATGACTAGAAGGGTTGGAATCGTGTCAACATGAACACACCCTTTTTTTTTCCTCTCTACTTCAACAGAGTGTAACTTTGTAAAATTTATTTACTTTCTATTAAAAATTTTTTTGTGAATTCCTAAAATATATATAAAACGATAACAAAAAATGTATGGTTGAAATATTAATTGCTTTTCTTTTATCGACCGTCAAAAAATGTCTGAAATTCGAGCTTCTAGACTAGAATACTGCCTTAATTTGAACAGACTAAATCGTCAAACTTATGTGTGAGTGTGTAGCAAATTTAAGTTAGCTTGAGTTGAGCTTGAAGAATAAATATCCTACAACTTTTATTGAAAGTTGTTGACTATTGACTGACAATTTTAAAATTTTATAAAATCTTGAAATATTGATTTAAATAAATTTTGTATAATTAAGTTAAGGTTTGAGCGATAGACTGTTGATGTTTCTGGCTAAATGTAAGAGTTTATTTATGTGCATCGCACGCATCGGAAAAAAATTATCTTTACACTGTTTTAATGAACCATCGTTCATTATATCACATCGCACGCATCGGAAAACACCAAAAGCATATTTTTTTCGATACGTCTGATATGTGCGATGCGTACGATGCCGATAAATGAACGCTTACCTTTATAGCCGTCCTCAGTACCGCATACTATTCCACATTCAAGATCATCAAATTAATTTAAATGAATTTTTGAAATTAAAAATTGTCTTTTTGTTGTTTTAGGTTTATTTAATAGTAAATAATAAAAGAAGGGGTGCAAAGATGCGTAATGTAATATTTGAAGAGATTTTTGTGACAATGAGGGAAAAGAAAACGACCCCAAAGTTGACCGTCAAATAGATTACCTGAGTAAATCTACAATCATTTCTTTCTCGCTTTCGCTCAACGAATTTTTCATCATATACATTATGGCAGCTTTTTGATAACTATAAATAGTACGTGACCATCGACTGTTTTCCAATAAGTCTGAAGCATATACTAAGGCTTCCTTCCATTCTGCTTTTACGCTAAAAATAATATAAACCAATAATTAATTCAAGTTGGCGTGATAACGAGATTTAAACTTACCAATGAACCCATACCAATTCCCAATAACACATATGATGGAATTGTGGCCATTTGTTCTGGGATTGGACGGATTTCTTGTACCATTCTATACTCGAATTAATGTTTCCTTTCATAAAATCAAGTCTACCATAAAAAAATAAGAACCATACCCCATTGGGATGTTTCTTTATCAATTTTGATAAAATTTCGTCACAAATCTTAAGATCGCCATCTTCGTGACTTAGAACATTAACCACAATCAAATTGTAACCCAAAAGAGTCATCACACAAAGAATTTTCCTAAGACCATCCATTCTATATCCTTTTTCCAAGTCTTCTAAACCAAGTTGCTGTTTCCGAAACAAGTGAGAATAAAATAAAAGCCAAAGAGGCAACTTTTACTTACTTTATTGCCTGAAAAACCAATGAACTCCAATAATTTAATAATTTTAGAAGGCAAAAGCGATATCATCAAATTGAATGTTCCAATTCCCATTCGAACGCCTCCTTCGTAATGTGACTTTGTGTCTATTTCCCATTCACGACTAGTTAAAATATTTTGGCATTCTCTAAAAATATCAATTAAAACATGAACAACTGTTTCGGTCCTTTGTTTACTTGTAAGATCCGTAACACGTCCTAATTTTAAAACCAGCTTTGATAAAGCTACCTAAGGTTTCATCCTCCATAAAAGTTAACATAGCTCTAAGTAACAAACACTCTGCATAGCATAACTCCGCGTGAGCTTCCATTTCTGTATATTGTTCATAATTGTTTTTTTTAACAATTTTACCAAGGGATTCCCCCAAGGTATTCTTTTTTCTGTAACGATTACAAACAGATAGCGATTTTTTCAATTTTTCTGCAGCCTGAACAATAGCACTGTGTTCGTACGTCAGTATGGCTTCAAGAAAAACAAACACAGAGTCGCCGATGGAGTGATATAAGCTTGAATCTGCCCTAAAAATTAGTGATGTTTAAATTCGAACCACATTTTAGTTAAATTTGTAAACCATGGTTTGAGAAGATCTTTAGCTTCATCAAATTGATTATTGAAGAAGTAATCTATAGCCAACTGTGCATCTTCTAATGACTTGGCAAGAGTCATATCACTTGGTCTAGAAATAAAAATATGTCCAGAGTAATTTTTTAACGTAAAAGTAAAACTTACATTGGGGGTGAATCACAGGCATCTTCAAACTGTAAATATTAAATTATTTTTAAAAAGGCATTAAAAAAGGGAATCCTCTTAAAGAAAAGGTGTTATACATCATTTGCTCACTCTGTATAGTCAGGGCCGGCGCTAGGATATTTTACGCCCTAGGCAAAACTTTATCAGTGCCCCCCCCCCCTCCATTTATATAGCAGTACTGAGCTGGGGAGTGAGATTAAAAAAATATTTAAAAAATATATTTTATATTTAAAAAAATACTTACATTTACATATTTTTATTAAAAAGGTTAATCAAATTTTAATTTAATTTTAACTTTTCTAGCTTTTTTTGCAGCATAAGTTGTTAAAAGTTCTTTCAAATTTAGCGTTGAGAATTCTTCCTGTTCTATAAGAAATATGTTCTAAATTTTTTTCTATGTAACTAATATCTATGTATTGTCAAGAAACAAAACGATTTTGATCTACCCTGTGCTTAATTGTTAATTTTAAAAGTTGGTTAATTTAAAAAGTGCGAGGAGAGTAAAAAAATAGATGATTACTTTTTGCCAAAAATGGCAGCACGAGCCGGTTGTGCGGTTTTTGGTTCTAATTTTCTATAAAGTTTTCCGAGATATTTCATGAGAGTATTTTTGCAAATATTATATATTTGGAAAGAATTGTTGAAAGAGTATTTTGGAAGTATTTGAGTTTCGTGAGTTGTGTTTTTCTGATTTTTTTTTTTTTTGAAGAATTAAGTTTGATAAATTTGGATGAGCGACTTTTATTTATTGGAAAACAATTAATTTTAGAAGTTGACATTAATTGGGTAAATTATAATATTTGGAAATAAATTTAAAATTGAAATTTATAAGAACGGAGTATGGTCGAGAAGATACCGCACTAGATTTGATAAGCTAAAATTATAAGTTCTATCGAGGCAAATATAATTTTTAAAATTAAATTATAAACGAATACCAAATAAAACTGAAAAAATTTAAAATTAAATTTTTTTTTTTAATGAAGATGTTAGTAGATTTTAGTAAAGATTTTAGACAAATTTTAGTAAATTTCTTGATTCAATTATATTTGGTATATTTTCTCTCATTTTTAATGTTATATACGACTGATGAGCAAAAAAAATTGTGAAATAAGGGCCTTTATATCGTATTACAGAGTTTTTATTTTTAAAGTAATTTTTATCATTTCTATAGCGTAATTTTTTCAGAATTCATTTCTTGTTTATTTCAAATATTGTAAGTTTTTGCACCTCGACCTGGTTTGCGCCCCTTTATCGTTTGCGCCCTAGGCAGTTGCCTAGTTTGCCTAGTGCCTAGCGCCGGCCCTGCTTATAGTCAATAATTATAATAACATAATAATTTAAAAGAAATATATTTATAAAAAATTTGTTATGCGTAATATATACCAAGTATGTACGTACATATGTTTTAATTAAACAATAATTTATTATTTATGAAAGTGAGTAATAATAATTCATAAAATTTAAAACAATTATTTTATAACATTACGACATACATACAAATCTATTACATCATCTAGGTAGGGAAAATTATAGTCGTTTGTTTTCTCATTACAATTGAATTTTTATCTAACATAAAAAAAAGTTATTTTGATTCAATATTGTGAAACTTTTGATAATTATTTCGTAAAATTGCATAATTTGGGGTTCCAAAAAAATAGAATTAGCTTATCCCGATTATTACAAGCTTGTAAGAATATAAACTAGCCTGGTTGATTTAGGGGGGGATTCCAAAGAAAAGAATTATTGTATAAATATATTGAAAGTATTTATTTCACATAAATTCAAAAAAGCTGCCACTCTGCTGATTACCTAAAATGAGGTAATAAAGCAGATTTATCTTTTATGTGATCAAAAAAACGATTATTTCAATGTAACCGAAAAATATGAACAATTTAGTTTCTCTACTTCCGTTTTTCATTAGGATTATTTAAGTACCCACGCGAATCTACGATTGGGGATTTATTCCAATATCAAACACAATTTTGCTTTCAAAATTTCGTTTACGATTTATCTTATGTTTATTGATGACTTTAATTTTATGCGTGTACATTTCTCGTATTTATGACTCTTAATTTGATTATTTAAATCAATATACTTCCAATTATTCATATTGAATACAAATGTAGACCCACGCGAAATGTGACAATTTTAAAATTATACTAGAGTAATCGAGGTAAATTTTAAAATTTGAATTTCAAAAAACATGAACAACCAATACTTAGTTCGGCTTCGGTGATTTATTTATTATTTTGGTTTGGCAACTGGTTTTTATTGGAAGCCGCATTGCTCAGAGAGTACAGTCATGGTACAAAATCTAGGGTTCAAATCCCAGGCTGTCAATACATTAGGCAAAGTTTTTCAAGAAGTTACTGTTTCCAAGTTGAGCTTTGTATCTCAATTTTGTTAAAATAATACAATATTAATTAAGCGCAGCACTATTGCGCAATATTCAGTCAATTTCGAGTAAATCAAATTTAAAACATTTGGGTGGCTAATAGGTAAAGGGCATATTGTGGTTTTTTAAAGTACGTGAAAATATCTACAAACTAGTGTCTAACCCATTATTATCTAAAATCAACGGCTCTCAAGTAAAAAAAATTGTTCGGAGGGTAATTTTAACCACCGACTTAAAAGAACAGTTTGAAAGTTTGATTTCTTTAACAAAAATAATAATCAGATAGTGGTTATGAACTCTCTCTGAGCACTAGCCTTGGTACAGATTAACAGTTATTCAAAAAAACCAGATAAAATTATTCGTGAAATGGTAATAAATAAAATTTAAGCAAAATTATTTTCTATAATTTTCCACAGTTTTTCTAAATAGCAGAAAACAATGACTTTCGAAAAGATTTTAATTACTGAGCTATGAAAATGTATAGCATATTTTAAACTAAAACGAATGAAAGTTAGTAGCAACGTTGTATTATTAATGTTTTATTTATATAAAAATTTTTCTTTCCTAAAAACATTCCTTCAAATAATATTTAACGTTTACATTCCGTTTAAATAGCGTAACAAATAATGTAGAACGATTAGGTGGACAGTAGGTGGACATTCAGAATTTTTTGCTTCCTGTTCCATTACGAAACTGCCAATAATTTTAATTACACATCAAATGGAAGTTTTAAATTCTCCGTCACAAAAATGTAGAAAAAGTTAATGCAATAACATGACAAAGCAAATTATTTAAAAGTTATCGACTTATTTGAATAAATCCAATTTTTTATTTATTTAACTGTAAGCTATCAGCACAAAAAATATATAAAGTATTGACGTTGTAAAATATTACGTTATTAGATTAGAAAATTATATAATTTAAAAAAAATTTTTAAATTTAACAATGCAAGTCGCGGTTTGCACGTTGATGGGTGACCGCTTGTTGCTGTTAGGGATTGTAACGTTAGGTTAGTTCTGTCTAAAAACCGAATTATAAATAAGTGTTTTTCAATTTACCATCAATTTAACCTATATTTAAAAATTAAAACAAAAAGTTCGAATCTAGAGCTGCGGGAGCCTCTAAGCGCCTTACCGTGAGGTAGAAGGAATGCACCCACGTGAACAAGATTTCTATTAAAAATAATCTCGCAATGTATAGAATAGAAAATTACATGGATACATAAAAAAATTTGTCGGATTGACACACGGACATTGGGGCACCCTCCACTCAAAAGATTTCTGGTAAATAAAAATTGGCGAATTTATTTTTGCCACTTTGCTCCTAACTCAAAGACCTAATTTTCTGAATTCGGTAAACTTCAAAATTTAA
Source organism: Cantharis rustica (assembly GCA_911387805.1). Classification (NCBI taxonomy): domain Eukaryota; kingdom Metazoa; phylum Arthropoda; class Insecta; order Coleoptera; family Cantharidae; genus Cantharis; species Cantharis rustica. Next base: position 17,837,458 of record OU426883.1, read on the forward strand.
TTTCGAGTGAGAAGGAATTGAACCTTTGGAGTTTTTACCACTCCTATCGGAGAAGTCAATGGTTTTAGGAAAATCTAAAGGTTACATTATCAGTAGTTGATATCTGATAACATTAAAAAACGTTTAATCACGTAATGATAACCTTCTTAAGTATAACAAGTTCAGTTAAACTTAGCTTTAATTTTATAAATTCAAAGGCTTAAAAATAAATTAATCCAAGCGATTATAATTGATAATATTAACAAACATTGCAAATAAACATTAAATACAGGAAATCCTGTGTTTTATGTTTTTCCAAAACATTTTTTTCAGATATACCCCAGGAATATACTACATATACCTGGACATCAAACCGACCAAATCTAATTATCATCCAAATTAAATTTGATCGGTTTTACAAAATTATAAATAAAAGAAAGTTCTATCGTTCCGCCTTTATTTATGAAATTATAAGTAAATCTATGTTTTATTATTCATTTCAATTGAACCTAACATTTTACTATCTCCTTTATTATCGGTTATTCAACTTCTTATTGAAAAACAATAAATCCTGCTATTAGTTTCCGCTAACAAATTATGAATCGAATAATTATTTCTGCTAGAATCCAGGTTACAGGAATATTATAAATTACAAGTTTGATGTAAAAATCAAACACTTATCGATAAGATTGTAAAATTTTTAATTAAAATAATTTGAACTTGTCGAGATAAATTTTTTTTTTGAAAGTACCGAGTGAGCTTTGAGTACCATTGTTGACATACGGTTTAAAAATAATCAACAAGATTAGATAAGACAAAAAAAACTTACTTGATCTATATCCAAGTCTTGATCTTCTACGTCCGATGCCATGGTAGCAGAAACGGTCACTGCAAGAAGAGGTTGTTATAATTATAACAAATAAAAATAAAACCTACTTGTTAGATTTAAGAGTGCTCTTCTCAAGTGTTACAATGAATAATGAAAGAAATTTAATTTACTAACAATTGGCGCGTAAACCACTTACAAGTACAGCTGATTGAACAGTAAAGAAAGTCTCGAAAACAAATAAAATTACCTACTAACCTCCTTTTACCACTTTTAGAAAAAGTGCTCTTCCTATTGTTTTGTATTTTGCAAAACTGATCAGGCTTCGGCAAGTTAAATATTAAAATTAACAACAAATTGGTGACAATTAACAATAATTAAATTATTGATTAATTATAACATAATTAACTATCACCTACCTTCAATTAATTAAACTTTAATTATTCTTCAATTTCGTTCGCTAATTTTAATTAGACGCCGTTCCACGGCTGAGCGATATTTCAGTTAGAAGTAAAGATAAATTAAATAATATTAAATTTTTATCGACTTATCTACACTTTGGTTATCACAGACTACTTCGTCAAGGTTCGCCACAAGTTAACATTAGGAATTAAAAAAATAAATTGTTGTTTATTTTTAATTGCAACCTTGCTTTATTGCTATCCAATATGTTATACCCGTTGTTATTATAAATATATAATAATAAATACAAAACCGATTTTTCATAAACGTCAACTAGGTAGGGCGACGAGGGAATTTTAAAACTTCTCCGATAACAACTCCAACCTCTATTTAAACCAAAAACTTAAATTTGGAGCAAATAAATTACCAATCAAAAAGGTTTTAAATAAATACTTTTATTTCGTTTTACCAAAATTCAAATTCAAAAATTTATCATGAACAGTTACGTAGCGGCGTGCCAAGAGACACTTCCAATAACTTTGACATTTCAGAAGTGGATATTTAACCTCAATTTTACTACAAAATATAAATAATTAGTACATTAAAGCAATTTTTACAAAAATACCGAAATTATGTTGTATAAATCCGAATAAAACTATGGACAGTTTAAAAAATGTAGAAAATGATAAAACTTCTTTTTGGAAAAAAAATATTAAAGCGGTTCCTGGAAGGTATGTGAACTTAACATCTGATGACCTAATCTTTATTTTGTAAAATTGTCGCAGACCAAGTCCAAAAAGAGACATACGAAGTGCCAATAGAAGTAAATCAACAGGACCTACTTCGTTCCAGGATTTCCAGGCATCGGTTAGCGATGCTTGGGCCATGGACGATGATGAATTTTGCATAATATCAGGAGTACAAAGTAAATATTACTTTTTTACTTCTCTTCAAGTTTTTATTTAAATCATCGGTTTTTATTCAAAACTGCAGTTTGTAACTTTTAAAATTGCAATTATTAAGTAGGTCATATCAGGTTATTTGGAGCTTATGTTGCGTTTAATATTTTTTTGCTGTTATTCAGTTATTTGAAATCTTATAAAGTCACAAATACAAATTAACTTCTTTAAGCTACAGCTAAGTTTGTTTTTATGTTAACCTTGAATTGAATTATTGTTTGTTGACAATATCCAGTTTATCATGAAACTTGAGGTTCACACTTGTTTACCTACACACTAAAATTTACATTTTTTAATCGTTATGAATGTGGGATGAAATTTATATTAATAATGATTAGTCAGCGTGGTTACTATTTATGTGTATCCGTGTGGGAAAATAGTCAATAAAAATTAATTACTACTTTATGCAGGAAGCAACCCCACTCCATATTATAGCAACTTCAGTTTACAGGAAATAAAATTGTAAAGGTTTTATATGCCTACTTCATCTTACATAACGTCGCCGAGCTGCGAATACCTCCAATGTGACTAAACAAAAATTTTACAGTAGAGGCAAAAAACTAGATTTTTAGGAAAATAGTAAGGGTAGGTAAATACCACCTATGTACATTGTCAGCACCCGATAAAATGTTATTCAGGAGAAATACGAAATTTGTAATAATTCCAATACAAACTCTCGGTCACATTGGTCATATTACTGTCCCAGTTTTAGCAAAGGTGTCACATTGGAGGTATATATTTTTTAACATTTAGCAATGTTCCTATGGTTTAGCATCATTGAATGTATTACCAATCTATCGAGAATTGATCGTAGAATAATTATGATATAAAAACCTGATTTTCAAAATTTTGCACATTGGAGGTATTCGCGGCTCGGCGACGATAAGCAAGATACAAAAATTTGATTTTTTTTTTTTTTCAAATTTTTATGTGAACTGCACTTCTTAGTCTACTCTTCCGATAGTAAATTTTTATAGTTTGACAAAAAGTAATCGAGTAGATTATCTATAAATCTGTTAATTATCTCCAATCAGTAAATCACGATAAAGGGTGAACTGTACTGCACTACTTTTGTCAAATTAATTATGAAAATTTGCCACGTTTAGATAGTCTACCTTGTTTTGGAATAAATTATGACATAAATGTAGCATCAATATTGAATTAATTTTATTGTTATATTTTGCAGGTACTTGTATATCAAAGAAAGTATCAGAATCGGCAGCTTTAAATGTATTAAATAATCACAGAAGTGCAAATTCCGAAAGTGGATCTGTAAATATTAATGCGGAAGTCAATGTAAAACATTGTGCGGTACCTATTCGAAGTAATAGAATACCAGGCCGACCACAACCGTTGCTTATCAATAACCAAGAAGAAGATTGTGAATCTAAATTAGAACGATTTGAAAGTTTGCTGTCTGGTACGGTAACAATTGCAGAATTATGTCAACTTAGTTGGTCAGGAATACCAATTAAAGTGAGAGCGACCACTTGGCGCCTTTTATCGGGCTATCTTCCAGTGAATCACGAAAGACGTCAAGGAATGTTGGAGAGAAAACGACAAGACTATTGGAGTTTAGTTAAGCAGTACTATGACACAGAGCGTGACGAAGCCTATCAAGATACTTATCACCAAATCCATATTGATGTTCCACGAATGAATCCTTCTATTCCGTTATTCCAACAAAAAATGGTTCAACAAATGTTTGAACGGATATTATTTATTTGGGCAATAAGACATCCAGCTTCTGGTTACGTACAAGGTATAAATGATTTGGTGACACCATTTTATGTAGTGTTCCTTCAAGAAGTAATTCCTGATAATCAACCATTTGAATTATTTTCTGTCGATTTATTATCTCAAGAACAACGTGATATAATTGAAGCAGACTCATTTTGGTGCCTTTCAAAATTTTTGGATGGTATTCAGGACAATTATGTATTTGCTCAATTGGGAATTCAACGCAAAGTAAACCAACTCAAGGAATTGATTCAACGTGTAGATAATACTTTACACCGTCATCTCGTTCAACACAATGTAGACTACCTACAATTTTCGTTTAGGTGGTTGAATAATTTACTCACAAGGGAACTACCGCTGCGATGTACTATACGGTTATGGGATACATATTTAGCCGAAAATGATTCGTTTGCATTATTTCAATTGTACGTTTGTGCAGCATTTCTTCTTCATTGGCGTGATATACTCTTACATCAAACAGACTTTCAGGGATTAATGCTGCTGTTACAAAACTTACCCACACAAAATTGGACAAGTCCAAACGTTGGCTTGATGGTTGCCGAAGCTTATCGTTTAAAAGTTATGTTTGCAGACGCTCCAAATCATCTGCAAAGTAACCAAAGTGATAGATGATTAATACAAGGTGTTCTATGTTAGTTCGAATAATTTTTTAACAAAAAAAGTACCAGCTGTAGTACAATACTTGTACTATAAAATTAAACGTAGCATGTCATTATTTGCAGATATTTTTATATTAAATGTGTACTTCTGAATATAAAATATTCATATTTTAATTTTGTATTTTTAATCATTTCAAATTCATCTTTACTAAAACCATGTCAGATTGTTTGATTACCTAATTTGCCAAAACATGTTTTAAAAAAATCCTTTAAAAATATTTTTTGCAATAGCGGGGGTAAAGTACTCACTTTAGACCCCGATTTGGGTCAGGAGAACAAAGTAACTTTGATGGCCCTAGGCACAACAAAATGCGCAAAAATGAAAAAGAAGATGTTACATTTTTATCCGATACCTGAATACCTGAGGTAAACACCTCCTGGTGTTTTTAATTAAAAAATTAAAACTTATGCTTTAAGTTTCGTAATTAGTGAAGTTCCTACTTTACCTCTTGCAATTGCAAAAAAACAGTATATGCAACTCGGGGATAAAGTGACTTCTGACTTGAGGGTAATTGCTGCCTTGGTTAAAGCCTCGTGCAGACAAACCTTTACCCTTAGGTCAAAAATTGGTCACTTTATACCCTTGTTGCATAATGTACTATTATTTATTAAATTAAATTGTAGTGGGGACCTGCGTTAATAGAGCTCTAAAATATTAGGTTTAGATACTAGAGTGTTTGAAAAAATGAGAAATTTGAGTGCCAGTAGCCAAGCAAATTTTCATTTTGTGTAAAGTCACTGCTGCGTCCTTTACAATCTGTTTTATGTTATAACAATGTTGATTATTCTAAATTTAGAATAAATCAAAAGAAAATCAGGACAAACCTTGAACTCATACCGATTAAGATGAATCACTGGGCTACTCGTTGCTATATTATGTTAAACTTTATATTTTAGGGTTTTATCCAATCCTCCGAAGTAGCACTTCTACCAGCAATTTAAAAATCGTCAAATGTAAATCATTATTACAGTTGAGGTTTTCTGAATTACTGCTGGAAAAGGTATAAAATATTTATTAAAAAAATCAATTTTCAACTCGAATTTATTTTTATTATGATGCGTTAAAATAAACATAATTTCTAGCTCAACTTGTGAGGTATATGGGCTCTCACTTTGCTTGTTGCTTTTAATATAGATATAGAACATACCAAGTTCTCGTAACATTAATGTACATTTGAGGATGGAAAATCCTTTTCGAATGATCTCAAAACAGATCGTATGCCATCGTGATGTCAACTTCCGTTCCGAATTCAAACTACAACCCATAATATGAAGTACCCGAGTTTGACTTCCTCATACAAACCAACTACGCTAGCTAAATTTGGTACTTTTGTTGTAGGAAATTTTAAATTAGCCAGTTGGATTATTGCAAACTTTTTTTTAATTAATATAAAATTTGTTTGCTTAATATTGTGAAACCCCAGGAATTTTATCAACGAAATTACTTCTACATTTTTTTATTTTAAGAAGCACATACAACATTAAAAGCAAAAATGTACATAGAAAATTAGTTTGTTACCATTATTCATAGACGACTTGTTATACACCCACACATTATATATTATACCCTTAATAAATTTTGCATGCAATTTTAGTTAGATACGATTATTTGAACGTAGCAGGTGCTCGATTTAAAAGATAAGTTAATGTTGTAACTTCTGTTGGATAATATCATAAAACTCAACTGCGACAGGTTCCCAATCTTCGTTAATACAAATTTGAAAATGTCGATCACAACCATGTAGCTCACCTACGAAAAATTTTCATTACAAGCTAGTAGATTAAAATCGAAACCATACTTATTAATTTAAAATTATGGTATTGAGCAATAACAAGTAACAACAATCTCTCGAGGCTTGATTTTGGAACAAACACATAAACGCCATCCTTATTGAATTTGAAAAAATTCAACAAGGGTTTCTCCAACTTTTTTATTTCTACAGGTAAACTGTTTTTTACTTTAAATTTCTTCTTAATTTTTGCTAACATTCTGCGAATCGGATAATCATATTTGTGTGTATGATTAAGCGACGAGGCACATTTTAAATTACTAATGACACTCTCTTGTTCCTCTTCCGATAACTCGATAAATAGATTCCAATACTTTAAAGCATCTGGATTTTGTAACAACTGAGTGAGAGGACTACCATAGTTTTCCACAAGATTTACGTTATGCAAATCAAGTTCCTCATTTTCATTTAAAACTTGTAGATTTGCAACTTAAATCGAAACATGTTAAAACATTTTAAGAATCGATAATCAATTGGAAGATACTTACAATTAACTAGTCGTTGTAATTTTCTTCTTCCACAATTCTTACGAGTTAAATTGTTACTGTCATATGCAATACGACGATTCCGTAACGGTGGTCTTTGTACCACTTCGATCGATTCGTTAAATAATGAATCCGAATCGCTAGGGATACTGAAACAAAGAAAATAATCACTTCGAAATGTCAACAAAACAGCTTACTGCAAAGATTCCGTATCAGAAGGAGGCGTAGAAGAAGGATTAACACATTTTGTTTTCTCCTTATTGATAACAGTCATCCTGATTAAAATAGAGTTGTTTTCCTAGTCAAATTTAAAAAATTACAATTAATTACACAATATTTTATTCTTTACGATACAAATATAAGTACACTTTTTTTTATTATATTTATGCTAAACGTCAAGCTTATTATGACGTATGACAGCACAGAACCGGATTCAACTCGAAGGTCGATGTGGCCGCGAAATTTAAAAACTAAAAATAAGTCAAACCATTCACGGATTTATCATAAATTTGTAATTATTTATTAATTCATTAATACTTTTTTAAATATTTAAGTAGTAAATATAAATATAAATTTAAATTTTAATTAAATTTAAATATAAAAGTAGTTTTTCTGCTACAATAGTTAGTAAGAAAAGTGAAAAATTAATTATATTGATTTATTAATTATATCAATTAATAAATTGATCTATCCTGTTGAACGTTCCCGAAAGATCTCAGGTTTGTTAGCACTACTGCGGGATCTACCCTACATTTCGTAGCCTATAAATTTAATAAAATAAACAAACTAAAACATATTATTAAAATAATTAATTTTAACTATTTAGTAAATATTTAAAAGACAATAAAAATGGCAATAATTCACATTTAACAGGTTAGGACTTAGAATATTTGAATGAACAAGAAAATGAATTTTAAAAAAATTTAAAATAAAACTTTGTAATACGATATAAAGGCCCTTCTTTCACAATTATTATTGATCTTCAGTCGTATTTAACATAAGAAAAACGTAAAAATAAATAAAATAAAAAGAAGCAAAAATTCATGATACAATAAATTCCTGTTAATTTTTCGAAATTTTAAAAAATTGAAAAGATAACAGATAACGATTAAATTTATATAATAGAAAATTAACCTAAAAAAATGAATTTTTAAGTCTATAGTGTGGTAGTTCGTAGTACGTAATGTTAAAATAAACAAACTAAAACATATTATTAACATAATGAATTATAACTATCGAATAAAGAATACATACTTACATAGAAAAATAATATTTAAAAAACAATAAAAACGACAATAATTCACATTTAACAGATCAGGACATAGAATATTTGAATAAACAAGAAAATGAATTTTAAAAAAATTTACGTTATAAAAACTAATAAAAATTACATTTAAACACGTGACGTTGTTCAGTTTAGTTATTTGGTAATTCACATTAAATTTTTCTAAATTTTCTGTTTTTTATTTTTACGTTTTTTTTATGTTAAATACGACCGAAGATCAATAATAATTGTGAAATAAGGTCCTTTATATCGTATTACAAAGTTTTTGTTTTAAATTTTTATTAGTTTTTATAACGTAAATTTTTTTTAAATTCATTTTCTTGTTTATTCAAATATTCTAGGTCCTGACCTGTTAAATGTGAATTATTGTCGTTTTCATTGTTTTTTAAATATTATTTTTCTATGTAAGTATGTATTCTTTACTAAATAGTTAAAATTCATTATTTTATCTTTTTTATTTTTATTTTTAATTTATTTTTATTATATTATCAATTTTTTTTAATTTAGAAAAATTAACAGGAATTCATAGTATCATGATTTGTGAGTGCTTTCGGCCAAATCTAGTGACGCAAAATGCTAACATTAGAAATAGGTAATTTAACCAAAGAAAATGTATTTCCTACAAGTAATGCTTTCTTATTATAGTAGATTGAATTCTAATGCACACATTAGTACATTGCTTGTAATTAATTGTTTTTTATATTATTAAAAGTGACGGTGTCTTCTCATCATTGGCGTACAGTTTTTTTATTTCTTATATACACAATGTTGCCACTGGCGTACCTAAAGCCATTGCCGCCCGGGGCGGTCTTAAAATTTGCCCCCCCCCCCTCTCATATAAAAATATTACTGAATATAAATATATAAAAAAAATTATTTTATACAAAAAATTAAAATTTAATAATAATTAAAAAAATTTATATATTTATTTTTCTTGCCTTCTTATTTGCAAAGTCTCGAATGATATCGTCAAAATGTATAACATTCATTAGTTCTTTTTCTATTGAAAATATTGCTAGATTTCGCAATCTTAAATCACTCATTGTGGAACGAAGATAATTTTTAATTAATTTTAATTTGGAAAAGCTCCGTTCACAACTAGCCACACTGATGGCTATTGTTAAAACTCTAACAATGTGCCGCCCGGAGCAGTCTGCCTCTACCGCCCCTTCCTAGGTACGCTAGTGGATGTTGCATCATTGTTTTTAAAAACAAAAATTGCCATCATTAGGAGGGGGTGGGTAAAGGGTTAGTGAGCTCACAGGCTCACACCCAGTGGTGCACATATTTGCTTGATACTTTTTGGGAGGGAGAAGGGCCCTTTCTGAAAAATATATTTGACCTTGACGCATGCTGGGAAGATTTGAAGGGACTTTTCTACAACCAGAAATTTTTGTGGTGGCTTATAGTGCCGATTGCTTTGAATATGGGTGAAACAACCAGGTTTTAAAGTGTCAATGTGATACTGTGGGATCGGAGACTTCTTTGCCCTATATATCAATTTTAGTATTTTAAACCGAATTAGGAAATGTGCTTGTAGCCCTGTTTAATATATGATGGTAGAAATTATCAACGTAGACGGACTGACTGCTTTATGTGTCCTCCGAAATCATAAGAAAGTTAGCCCCTCTCCGAATTGTAACTGAGTGTTCCAGTGTGTCTAATCAAAAATTTTGTTTTCAGGCACCAAGTTCATCGAACACTAAGGTTCTAACCACCCCGGATCCGCACAAGGACCGAAAGATTGACGCATCCCTCACCGCACCTGTGGTCTCCGAATCAGGTTTTTTCTATTAAATACGTAATGTAAAGTATTGATATCCCCTTACTCTTTCAGGACGCATAAATCCAGCCAGTTTTAGCCCTTAAATCCCACCGCCAACATCAGTTCGTATGAGATATAGGGTCTGCTTTAGAAGTTCGACAAACCAAGAAGTTCATTCATCAGTACACCAGCTTCAGCAGTTTGAACCCGGATTGAAGAATTTATTCTTTATATTTGCTGAAAGGACTACTACCTCCTTTACCAAATGTAGTATCGTTTTTTGTGAAGGCCATGATTCCTCGAGTGGAGATAGAGATAAAAGCCTATCGGTGTACAATTTACATCATTCTACGGAACAAACATAATTTTGGTAATTAGATCAAATTTTAATTTTATAATTAATAGATATTATTTGATGATTACATTTTTAGAAAATCTAAAATGGTGGTTTGGAAGAATTCATAAAATTGGAAGTTCTACTAACTACTAAGTACACACAATGATTTAGGTCTTTATCGAGAAGGTAGCATGAAGGTGCGGGAGACCGCAGCTGAATGTGACGCACTCAGACCGTGGATGTTTTTCTTAATTATTTCAGAACAGGTTACTTATTGTTTTTGTATACAATTTTCGGATATTTATTTGATATTAGGTAATTACTCAAAATAATTCAAAAATTTGTATTTATGCTTTTGCCCCCTCTAGAAGATTTCTCACAAAACGAACAAAATTTTCTCTATAATTTTTACGTCCCTCTAGAAGGTGGCATCAGAACAACTAATTGAAAAGTTTCTACTTTATTTTAGTTGTTGTAAATTTTCTGAAATTAACATATTTGAATTCAGGGAAATAACAGTTGTATTATGTTATTTCTTCTTTGAGCTTAATAACTCATAGTTGAAACATAACGGACGAGTTTTGTTAATTACAATTTTTTTAAATAATATAAATGGTTGATTTCAAAACCCAGTCTAAGATTTTTTAATTTTTGAGAAATCAGGGCGCAATTGATTATAAAATTTTAATTTAATTTTCTATCGTATTAAGTTGACGATATGAAGTTACGATGAACGATGAACTTTTAATTTGATGGAGTTTTGGGGCAGACCCTGAACAAAATCCCGAGCTTAAAAATAAGTAAATAAAAATTTAGAAAAATATACTAAAATACTAATTTTTGTTCAAATTCAAAATATGTTTGACGTAGGTATAAGTCGGCCATATTGAATACGAAATTTTATTTTCAATTTATAACAATTTTGATTTTAAATTCATAATTACCGATCCTGGAAACCCCTAGTATACATAATTTTGTACAGCAGAATTACGCTTTTACAAACACAATAAAATACTTTATAATATTCATTTCGTAAATATTAATAAAAATTGACAGTTTTAGTTATTTGAATTCAATTTTTATCCTCGTCGTCAAAAATTATAACTAATTTATAAAATGGCGTATTGACGTTCGCAGTTAAAAAAATACGATGTTCTCTTCAAGGTTTTTGTATTTATTAATGGAATTTAAAAAAATTTAAAAAATGGAATCTACCAAGATTTCAAAACTGAGACATTTTATTAAAAAGTTAACCTTTAATGTAGATCATGCAATTGAAGATTTAAAAAGTGAAGACGAAACAGTATTGGAAAAGGTAAAATTTGATAACTAACTTATCTATGAATTTTTGAATAATAATTGTGGTTTTATTGTAGGCTTTGATTGGTTTACTAAATTATTCAGAAGAAGCTCAAAAGAATGCTTCTGCTCTCTTCCAAAAAGATGTCGTCACAATTTTTATCGGCTTGTTATCAAAAGTTGAGACCAAAAACGTTGCTATAATGTTAAAAATTATCATAGGGATGATGAAAAATGTACCCGAATGTTCAGATTCCATCATCTTTGAAACCGATATTCCAGTACTAGACAAAATTAACAAACTCTTCTTAACGGTAAGTTTATTCCTCAAGTTTCAATGTTTTGTAAGGAAGTTTTTAGACCAACGATAGAACGCTGCAAGAATTATCTGCCGATTTATTGAGTAACGTCAGCACAAATGCACAAGCGGCAAATAAATTGCTTACGACTGATGTCGTGTGTACCATATTTACACGGCTTGAGACGGTAGACGATTTTACACTGACCTTTAGCCTGATACATTATTTAGACTCCCTCCTGATGGCGAAGCATGCCAGATATGCTTTTATGAATAACTACGATTTGCATTTAGAGATTCTCTTTAGTTGTATAGCAACTCCTCTGTGTACCATTCAGAATACGGCGTTTGACATCTTAGATACTTTAACTTCTTGGAAGATTTATCCTGTAGAAACGCTTCTACGTCGAGCAGAAGTGATGGAAAACATGTTAAACTATATAATGGTGAGCTAAAGCTATGTACCTAATAGACAAACTCATTGTGTTTTTTTTTTCATAATAGTACGATGACTATAAATTGTTCCACGATCGGGCTTTTAAAGTAATTTATGACTGTTGCGAGAACGACGAAACTGCTTCGTATTTCATCGATGGTAAGGAATTTGTAAATTTTTGTCAATGGTCCAAAACCTGTGAAGATAAATATATCTTCTTTTGTGCTGCATTTATGACCATAATAACTAGGAGCAGTGTAACCAGAGAGGTGATTTACATATATGGAAATTCTTTAATTACTTATGTTTTTCTTTGATTTTTGTAGAGGTTGATTCGTAACTCCATCGATACCTATATTTTGTCATACCTAAGATGCAACGACCCTCCAGTATTTTATAAAAATTGTCAATTGTTCTGCAATTTAATGCAATCAGCAAGTTGCCCCCTGAGTGTTACTAATGACGATGTTATTCTTTACATAATCGGTACGTTTAAACAAACTGTTGCATTTCACAGCTTACCGGGACTTTTTCAGAAATGTTACAATGCAACGATTGTGAATTGCTTCCATACCAAGAGATGGCATTAAAGACATTATCTTTCTTTTTGGTGTGCCGTTTAAGAAGCCGACCGATCTTTCTAAGAAACAATGGAATCGTGAGTCAGCTATTCTTAGCGTGGGAATTCCCCTTGAGCCTAGAAAATATTTTCAACTTTATAAAACATCATTCCTTTTTCAGAACACTTTTTATAAAGTTTTACAGAATTGGAAACAATTTACCAACAACGGTCTTATATCTATTATGAGATTGATGTACGTATTATGCACCTCCGATGGTTGCAACTTGGTTCTAGATAGTAAGCTATACCAAATGGTCATAAAATGTTTTGTACGTTTCTCTAATTTTATATTGTCAGACATTTTTCATCAATTTATTTACAGTCCAAGCCATCGGTTGAATTATCCAAACGGGCTTTACTATTACTTAACATTTATCTGAAGGATATTCATTTTACAACATATTTTCTTGAATATAATGGACCAAACATTTTGATAAAAAAATTACAACACATAGACAATGCTAATTTGTACCAAAAAATTTTATCTTTTGTCTACAACTTGATTGCAATTGATGGTTTAGGAAAACATATGTTATTTCAAACCGACATTTTTCCATTGTAAATTCCTAAAAATTTTATAAATAAATTTTATCACTAAATGCTTAATTTACAGATTAAACTCATTTAGCTCTTCAATTCTCCACAAATTTTCTATAATACGACAAATTTTATACTTACTATGTAAACTTCACCGAGAGCTGAAGTTCTACAAATATGGATTCTTGCCACCGGAATTTGTTTGCGACAACGGATTTTATATTATTAACGATATCCGTGGATTTTGTTTTATAGAAAATATGCTTGAAAATTGTGCATCACCTTTTTACACTATGTACGTCGTAAATTTTATGGGACCACCGCTTATAGCAGTGAGGGAAGAAGAGGTACCTCTCCAAATAACACCTGTTGCTTCTACGCACACTGGTTGTACATCTTGTAGTTTTCCGAGCAAACTCGGAACAAGTAAGTAATTTCCAAATCGTGGAGATAAACTAGAAATTATTTTAAAATAACATTTTTTCAGGAATATTTTGCAGTTTGTGCAGTGGGAAACCAAACGAATCTCCATCGGTTATCTTACCTGCAAGATCGCCAAGACAAAAATTAGAATTTAGCTACGGTTTTGATTTAAAAATTTTAAATTATGGAACTTTATCGCCAGATCCATTTCTTTCGAAACATGTCGAGAAGCTAACTCGTGAAGTGTAATTTTTCGTGTATTTTAAGATTTTCTTTAAATGTACATATTTGTTCTTTCAGGGCTAATTCAAAATTAATTACAAAAGTTGAAATACTCGCACGATATGTTGTAGCTACCATTTGTGAACCAATCAGTATTCATGCATTTTTTGATCATATTATGCAATTGAAGGTAAAGTTTGGATCCTCTTTTTTATTTTGCACTAATTCGGTTGCCAATTTCAGCGCATCCTCGGTACCAGTATGATTCCAATTGGTTATCTACGCTTTGGTTACGAGTGCGAACGGGCTCTATTATTTAAAGCACTAGCCGATAAATTAAACTTGCCTGTCAGTTTGCATAAACAACTCAGAGATAAAATAACGGGAGATTTCGTGTATTGGAATGAAATCACCAATGAATATAATGAAAAGTATATCATAGACCTAATGGGTAATGTGGGTGACTTGATAGGAGTTGGACACCCAAAATTTTATTAATACTGTAGTATGATCAATAAACGATAAATTTCTTGTTTTCTAAACTATTTCTAGGCGAAATTCTTCTCCGAAACATAGAATTAAACCAAAGAATTTCTCGTTTAAAGACAAAATCTAATAGAAATCCAAAGTTTTAATCAGTTTATTTTAATTAGAACAAAATGCAATAATATAAATTATTTAAACAAATTGAGAATATTTTTATAAAATAAAGAAATTATTAAATAATAAAACTCAACATATGTAAAATAAATTTATTACGTTCAGGTGATAAATTTTGAATAACTTGTGAAGTGAAAAAAAATAAAGGAATATAAATTCACTAATTTTTTTATTTCATGCAATAGAGCATATTTTTTAGAACAAAACAAACAAAAAATTTTATGATTATCCTTTTTCCTTCAGGAGATATTCCATTTATCGTAGAACTCTGGATTTTGTTTCGGAAACCCTACAAATGACATTTTAAGATTTTTTCTGGCCCCAAATAAACACTGATTCATTTTTTAATGTATACGTAAAAAAAATAAAAGAGATATAATTTATTTTGCATCGAAAGACAAATATATTTTTCTGCAGCTGAACGATAAAAATCGAAATAATCCATAAAATCTAAACCGTTAGAGGTAAAGTAAAAAAAATTGGTATGGTTACTTACATTAACGAATAGAACAACCGTGCCAAGTTTTGTTAAAATCTGAGATGGTGGGCATCTTATAGCGTAAGCTTAGTATTTAATAGTGGAAGATCGTATTCTAGAAAGCTGGAAAACTCTGGATGTTACATCGACCCAGAATTAAGGTGAACATTTTATTGTATAAAAAAATTTTAATTTTAAACTGATTTTGATTTTTTAAATTTTTATTTTTGTAACAAAATAAATTACTTCGAAATTTGGTAATTTTCCTGAATGCTCCTAATTTAATTTTCCACTTTTTAAAATAAAATCGAAGTCTGATTTTATCGCTTCGATTCTAATTAATAATTTCATTAATTATCAATTGATGTACATAGACGGTACAAAAAATAACTCGATTTGAAATAATTCAGTGGCGTACCATAATTTTGCAACTGCTTAGTGAAATAACGTTTTTAACCATTTAGTTGGCAACATTTCTAACGGTAATCGGATTACTATAAAGTAGACCAACATCATTGGTCCATCTTTGAATACAAAATTAAGTTTTTCCAAATACGAAAATGTCACATGATCCCAGCAAACCTAGCGAAGATCTTAAGGATTTGGAAGAGGTAAGAAATTTATAATTTTTCACTTAATCATATTGTGTAGTATAAAAACTTGCATATTTGTTGTCACATAACCACTACCTCAAAAGCTAACAGGAATTTCAAATTTTTAACCGATTAGGTTTTGGTCGAAACTTTACGATCAAGTCTTATCGAGATTTTTGTTTTCGATTTTAATGTTTACACATAATAATTTTATATTTGGTTGATTTACAGCCAGGAGCAGATAATGATCTTCCGCAAGCAGCGAAAGTACCTCAAGAGGTACAAAATGAGAACAAAGCTGCAGAAGATCATAAAATTGCCCTCGATTCTGCTGGCATAGATGTACTTTTGAATACACTCATCGAAGGACTTGGAATCCTAAAGAACGAAATGTATGTTTATTATTCCGATCCATATCAAGCTCGTGTCTCATTAAACGCCCAAATGCAGCTTATCACAGCTTTGAAAAAATGCATTGCGGATGTTATTTTTATGTACATCGAACTGAAAGAATCTGAAAATAGGAAGGCCGATTTTATAAAAAACATTTCAGACGCCACCGCTGACAATAAAGATAAAGAAAATATATGAAATTTGTATAAATAATTCAATTTGTTCTTTGTAAATTATTAAAACTTTATAAATTTATCTAATATGTACTACATAAATTGTTAATAAAAATTGTATTCTTTATTTAAATTAGTTGAATTGTGTAATTTACGCTTATTCATTATTTACATTTCCCAACAAAATAAAAAAAATAGTAGGCATAAATAAATTAAGAGTGGTTGCTATAATAAAGATCAGGCGGCGTTGAAATTTTTATTGACAATTCGCGATTTAATTCATTTAAAGTATTCGTTAGTTTTTCATTTTAAAAAATCACACAAATTCATAAGTGGTCGTCCTGCTTCATAGAATTTACATAAATAATTCCAATTTTATTTGTAAATCTTCTAACTCCTGCAATGGACAAAAGCTTACCGGAATTTAACCAAACCATATCGTGTTGTTCATCACTGGACGAAAATGAAGATTGTTTAAGTAGTAATTCACCATTCTGGTTTAATAAAACGCAATGCTCTCCACCACAATTGATTGATGATATAGATTGTTCTTTTGGAAGTGAATTTTGGAACGCTTCAACTCCCCCACAATTCTATGCATTACATGCGAGACTCGTCCGTGCCTCATTAAAAAGCAAAAAGGACCAAAATGGTTATTCCCTTTATTCAGCGTCTTCGATAATAACTTCATCGCAACCAGAAGACCCAATAAGGCGTTCGTTAAAAAAAAAACCACAGGCCTGTAAAACTAAAAGCCTGACGATGTGAGTTTCTAAATTCTTTAGTACAAACTTCATTATACAAATATACTTTTTAGAATAACTACAACTTTGCAGACGGTAACGGAAAATCCAATTTCTTGGATAAACAAAAGACATTTCAAATCGTCTGTAAAAGTTTATATCTGTCGGATTCCAAAAGAATTATTGACTAACGCCATCATTCGTCAGACCATGTTATTTAAACCTCATGTAACTCTACGCAACCTCAGGATGCAGCAAGTAAGTCGATTTAAAAATTTAAAATAGACAATGTAACCATATGAGGTTTTAGAAACTCATATACAGAAGCCGAGTTATAGAGCGATGGTTATTTGAGAAAGGCTTCGTTCATTCTAATGTCATCACCGTTTGGGAGACTCGAATGCGACAAACTCAGAATTTAAAATTTTTCAGTAACCCTACGCTGACGTAAGATTTAATTTCGTCGAAATTTTAAAATACTAAACATAATTTTTTAGAGGACATGCCGCAATTTGCACAGAATTTTATGATGGAAATGTATTGCTCGATAAATATAAAACATTTATAGTATTTAAATAAATCAGTTTCGTTCCGTTACATATATTTATTTGTTCTTGTTTTATATTTGACTTATTTATGCGTTTGTTCTTGTATTACAATAAAAAAGAACAGCAATGGCTGAAAACTAAGATCGTCCTGAAGGAGGATTTCAACTCGGAAACTCTAAAGTTGGGTACATTGGGTTTTGATCTAGCACCAACACTAAGGTAAGGCAAATTTTGTAAGCAATCTGTTGACATTATTTGTTTTGTTATTCAAAAGTAGGACCTCAAAATGTAAATCAACAAATCTGGACTATTAAATGTCTTAATTTATTACAAAATAGTTTTAAGGTACAACATTAGTTATGTTATTCATTTAATCTTGGAATATAGAAATAAATAATTAATTAGGTATTTATAAAATGCAATAAAATTAATAATAACAACAGTACTAACGTAATTAACAATAATTTTGTACAGGTAACAAGAAGATTTATTAATAAATTAAAAATAATAAATCTTATCAAGAAACAAAAATCGTCTTCGACTCTTGCTAGTGCAATATTTGGAAAACTTAGGAATTCAACCTGTTAAAAAAAATAAAATATTAAAGCAAATACTTAAAGGCGTTTCTCGGCAGAAAATTGCAGATTTATAAGTTTTAATTAAGTAGAAAAAAATCAAACACCAAATTCATCAAACCCCAAATTTTGTTTAAAAAAAACTCAAACGCCTGTACTTAGATTAAGTGAACTAACTTAAGACTTTCTGGAATACTTGGAATCCTAGATATGCAGTTTTCACTCCCCGAGTGCAACATATTGGAATCGGCACCAAATAGTAAATCGGCAGGTGCAGCTGTCCTTTGTCTAATTTTCGATTTACTACTTTGGAATGTTTCGTGAGCATTCAACCTACAAAACAAAACCTAAGCTCCACATTTCACTACACGTAACTACTTACTGTTCAACAGGCGACCCAGATCGACTGGAGTTCGAACTCAAATCATTTGTATTACTAGAAACACTCGTAATTAACTCTCGAGCAAAAACGGGGTGTTCCGTATGCAAAATATGATCCAACAATTGTCCCTTCACGGAATTTTCTTGTCGTAACTAAAAATAAATTTTTTCACTCTCCACTCATCACAAAAAAGACTTCTTACCTCAGAAACGGTAGCATCGCTCTCTTTAAGCTTTGCGTCCATTTGCGCAACAGTGTGATTTTGACTTAGAATCAGCCCAAAAAGTTTTTGGATTAAATATTTACTTTCGTTAATTTCAAACATGGAATCTAAAATTTCTTGAATACCATTCGAGTCACCAGTATCTTGCGTTTCTTCTATTTCCATTACATTATGCTGAGTTTCGGTTATGGTTTCCTGTACGTAGTTAATATTTTCTTTTATATCTTCTATAAGGCTATCTAATTGGACGGTATCTTGAAATTTTTGAACTGCTTGCTTTCGTCGCTCCAATAAAATTTCCAATTCTCTACCTGTAAAGAAAAAATTTTAAGGATTTACCAAACTTCAGAAGCTTACAGAAGAGACGAAGAAATGAAATATTTGAAAATAGAGATTTACAGCACGAACAATAGATTTGTACATAAAATTGTTCCCACTTCAATGGGAAAAAATTTTAAAATTCAAATTGGACGGAATCACGAGGAGAAATCGAGTTGACGCTATAAATCCTGCCTTTTACGAAAAATATAATCTAATTTTCACAAGAGCAGAAAATCCGCCGTAGAAACAGCACCAAGAAAAAAATGGACGAACGATCCTGTGTCACACAATTGTACAAAACTAAAGGTAAAAAGTTGTGTTAAGAATACTCACGTATGTACTTGAATCTCCTGGATACTGATGAAGAACCACAAGAGAACTCTAAAAATGAAATACTTACAAATGTAAAGCGAAAAGCTTCATAATTGACAACAATATAACAGTACAAATAAAAATTTCCAGTGAGCTGTAAATTGAAACGCAAGTGCAACCAAATGTGAATTCGTGGGAAGCACAAGAGGAAATCTGTAGAAAAGATTCCAAGTGGTCATAAAATCAGAATAAATTGCATCAAACTAAATTTTGGTATACGGACAATAGAATGGTCTTTAATTGGAAAAAGAAAATTTTCAATTATCGAAGATGAAATTTGGCAAAAACTAGTGAAAAAACCCAACGTAAAAATTTTCATAATGAGATCGAATTAGAATGAGGAAAGCAAATTGAACAAACATACGCAAGCAAGAATAGAATCACCTCTAAACAAGAAATAATCAGAGTCTAACAGTAACACCAAAAGCGAAAGGTAAACAAAAAAGAGAATTTTCACTTACCTAAATTTTCTCGCTTTTCCAAAAAGTGTTCCATCCGCACTTCTTGTTCCACTATTCCCCTTTTACTCATCGCAATATTATGAATACATTTTTCCAATTTCAGCCATTTCTGATTGGCAATTTTTTTTGAATAAATTTTTTCAGTAGTTTTTCCAGCAATTTTTGGATTAAATCGACCCATTTGATTTTTTCTAAGAAGGGAAACTTCTTCTTGCTTCCGTTTGAGAACTTTGTCTTTTAATTTGCGTTCGGCTTCCATATTTTTAATTGTATTTTCATTTTTCCTGCTTTCTTTTAGTAGTTGAGCAATTTCACGCTTTTTTCTCATTTCTGATTCTTTATGGCGCTGCGATTCCTCTTTCATTTTTTTCATGAGTCTAACTTTAGTGTGTTTCATTTCGGCCAATTCGTTTTTAAAACTTTGGAGTTGGTTTTCTTTATTATTTTGGGTTCTAAGCAACCGAGTGTGTTCTTTTTGGGCTGATTGTAATCGGTTCAGTTCTTTTTGCATGTCGGTCAACTTTCTTGTGTATTCGTCTTTAACTTTTTTAACTTTGTCGTCTTTTGAAGGGCGGCCGGAATACGACTGTAATACTTGATCACGCTCTTCCTGAGTGTTACGTATACGAGCTTGAAGTTGCATTAGTTTGTCTTCGTAATGTTGTTTCATTGTTTGTATTCTTCTTTGCGAGAGTTCTAATTCATCTATCAGTTTTTGTTTCATGTCTATATCGGTGGTAAGAATCATGAGTTGGTCGTTTAAATTAGAATTTCCGTCTTTATCTTCGCATTCTGAATCGCGTTCTCCTTCACTGTTATCGCTTAACTCTAAATCTAACTCCGAGTGACGTTTATTTTTCTGCAGGAGCATTTTTTCCCGCTCTAAGTCTTTCTTTGCTTCTTCTAATATAATTGGAGCTTGACCTAAGGATATGTCGATAATATTCGCTTGCGAGGTGCAACGCGCAGGAACTTTTGACATTTGTTTACGAAGCGTTTCGCACGTATAATTTGATTCCATTAACTTAGCTCGAAGGTCTTCAATTTCTTTCAAATAGGAATGTACCATATCTGCAACTTGATTATCGTCACTATCGGTTCCTATCCACTTTCCACTTGCTTTCTCGCTCAGCAGATTCGTATTCTTTGTTGTCAGCGCATCAATCGTATCCTGCATAGCTTTAACTCTCGTCCTTAAATTATTCAATTCGTTCTGTAACATTGTATTTTCATAAAACATATCGTTGACCATTTCACTTCCATCCTTATCGATAATGCGCTTCCCTTGCTTATATTCGGTTATTTCGAACTGCAACTGTGCAATTTGTTGACGTAATTGCGTAATTGTCCTTGAACTTTTATCTTGATTAATGAACACTTTGTTTTTAATATTTCTTGCTCGATTTGCATATTTTAAGGTATTTAAAGTTTCCATAAAATCACGATCACTTGGACTAACACAAGCAATCATAACAGTCTTACTATTTCCTCCTAAACTATCTTGGAGCAGTCGAGTTAATTTTGAATTTCTGTATGGTATATGTAGTGCTTTTTGGCTTTGATCGCCTAAGGCAGAAATAACATTTCCTAAAGCTAATAAACCACAGTTAATAGAAATTCCC
Source organism: Cantharis rustica (assembly GCA_911387805.1). Lineage (NCBI taxonomy): Eukaryota > Metazoa > Arthropoda > Insecta > Coleoptera > Cantharidae > Cantharis > Cantharis rustica. The sequence continues at coordinate 17,859,087 of OU426883.1, forward strand.
TCCTTTGCTCGATCTCCAGTTGCTCCGGACCGTTTTAACCTTTCCGATCCAGCTAAATCAACAAAGTGGAATTTTGCCGAAAGAGTTTCAAATTCGCTTTCGTTTCCGTCATCTGACTTCACTAACCGCTGCTGCTTAATGTGTAAAGTAAATATGGCATGAGACCGACTAGACTGGGTGTTCATTTGTGTACTGGCTGTAGTTCTAGATAACGCACCAACTCTCAAACATTGTAATGCTTCTTCCGAGGAAACCACCGTTTTCAAACTAATTCCCTTAATATTTATCCCTCCTGCAGGGTCCTCGTGGATTGTATATGAGTTTTCTTTATTAAATGCCGGATTAAATAAATCAATTACTTCCTCGTTGTATAGCTCCATAAATTGAGCTAAAACTTTGAATTCGGGAACCAACGTTCCACTTTCTTCTGCAGCTTGAATACGTGCTTGAATACCATAAAATAAATGTTCTATTGCTCTAGGAATGATGCCTATTTGGTTTGGGGGTAGCTCTACATCGAAACCCGATCCCATCGTGTAAGTCTTGCCAGAACCTGTTTGTCCGTAGGCCAATACCGTTGCATTATATCTGAAAAGTTAATTTAATGAGACATTGCAAATATTTCATTTCTAGGGCGGATAAAAGAACATCTGGAGATTTATTTATCAGAAAATCATTTTCTCAATTTTTATTGATTTATATTACCGTGCTTGAATCCGCCCTTAATTTAGACCCTTATTGAAGTTTAATTGGAATTTTATGTTAAATAAAAAATAGTTTTTATTTTTATAGCATTAGTGACATAAATAGCTATTGTAAAAATTTTCTGGCTGTAAAAAACATACCCTTCCAATGATGATTCCACCAAAGATGCAACACAAGTGTTGTAAATATCGTCTTGATTTTCATGAATATCAAAAACATAATCGTACGTGAAAGCCCTGTCGGATCCCAGAGTAACTTGCGGTTCGTTAGGTGTAACCTCTGTGCAGACATGACACATATCTATGACCTCCCTGGGAATCTGTGGTCTCACCCTGAAAAAAAAAAAAAACTTAATCAGCTGTTCAGTAAATCAACGGTTTAACCGCCAGACTAGCACAAAAGTTACGTACTTATTTGAATTATTTTTTTAAGTAAAAAAAAATTTGAAGTTGTGTATATGAAATTGTGTAATTTATAAAAACACTTGACCTAATTGTTATATAGGTTAATGCATTTATACCTAGAGATTTAAAATATTGGCAAAATATTAAGGTTACTGTTTAAATTTACTGCAAGTTATTTTAATATATAAAAAACTTTTCTGCAAAACATTAAAAAAAAGGTTACTTTCTGATTGGTATTTTAGTTTCAAAATGACCTTTTACGCACTAGTGCCCAAAGAATTATAACAATTACAAGCAGTCAGCTTAGATTGGGCTAACCTGCCTGAAACAGATGTATATCAACGGAAGTGACCACGCGACCGCTTTGCAATATCCGTTATTATTGCAACTTTTTGCTCTTTAATTCTTTCAAAATTGTGGTTATTTTTAAATTTTGAAATTTTTTTCATACTAGAATAATTTTTATTTTTTAATTATATAATTTAATTTATAATAAAAATGTAGAAAATTATATAAAAGCTAAATCTCTATCCGGAATTAATGAAAAATTTGTTAGGCATGGTATGCTTAATAATTGTCATACACAGCACAAGGGGAAATTATTTTGAATTACATAATGAAAATATTTCTGAGGGAAAAACCTAAAGAGTATTTTTAGTTTATAATTGCTAAATTATTTTTTTATTTCATAAGCAACTACAGATATATTATTAAACAAATAAAAAAAATATTTATTAATATAAATAACTAAAAGCATTGTTAAAAATATTTTGTTTTCATCGACAAAATTAAGCTGCGCGACATAATTTCCGTCAAAAGTATATTTATGGTTAATGAACATAAATATATGGTAATATATGCTAATATGGCAATGAAGTAGATGCGGTAGTAAATACAAATGAGATAACAAAATAAGTAAATAAAAATTATATCATTTAAGGATTGTTTCCAAAACAGGAAATCATAGTTAGAATTTTTTCTAATTTTTTAATTTAAGGTATAAATTGTAAACAAGTCGCAATAAAAAATAAGAAATCAAAAGATGCTGTTATGTAAGAAACTCTGAAATGAACAGAGGATACCATTTGGAAGCGCACGAAAGCTCCAAACCGAACAATCAAAATTTAACGAATCAAAAAAGACTTGATTCGTATGCGAATCAATACAACCCCCCCCCCTTCCGTCTAAAAATAAATTAGATTAAAAATTGGGCACTTGAATTGCCCTTGAATTGCAACTTGAATTGGGCACTTATCGGTTCAGAAAATGTTTAAGGTGTATAACATTAACAGTACCTCGACTTACGCGAATTCGGAGTTACGCGAATTAGGAGTTACGCGAATTCGGAGTTACGCGAATTCAAAGTTACGCGATTATTAAATCTTTTCGTCGATTTGTCTTTTTTTGAGCGCCCACGAGGGCCTACAATAATGTTATTATTTATATTGTGTGTTCATTTTGTTTTGTTTGTACCCCGACTTACGCAATTATCGCTCGGTTACCGTAATTACATTTTTTCAACTTTTTTTTATGCATATTTTACTTTAAACAAAGGATTTTGAATTAATTGTTCCGTGACGTAACATTTCTAACATACCACACAAATATTTTAAAATAATTTTGGAAAAACTTGTTTGTCACATTTTTAAGAATTTCAGTGGGAATGCAAAAAAAAGTGGAAATTACGACAAGAGGAAAATTTGTTTGATGTAATTATAGTTTGAACTTTTGAATAAGTTGGAGAGAATCAGAAATTTTGAATATCTTACGTAATTTGCAAATTCAAAGCATTTACATAATAATTTCTCTCAAACAAATTATTTTATTTGTTTATCAAATTACTACTACCGTAGCCATGACTTCATTTTTGCCAATACAATTTTCTAATGTGATAGGAATAGGTCAGGGCTAAGTTAAATTTTTTAAATCGTCTAGTTGATATGCATCTAGAAGTTAAAAATAAATTCTGTAATTAATTGTAAATTGTAATTTCGAAGAATTAAATTGCATTATTGTTAGACATTTTATTAACCATTTGCGGTGCAATATTTGACATTGGTCTTCCATACAATGAGATCATGTTTAAATAAATATGTTAAAAAAAACTACTTAGAATATTTATCAAGAAATAAATGTCAATTAAAAAATATGCGAATATAATTTTAAAGTTACGGATCCTGGTTTCAAATGTGCAATTTGTCGATGGCTACCAAACGAAAGCATCACAATTTTCAACTCAAATTGTGCTAAATTTAAAACTGTAGTACTAAAGAACATTGGCGCCCATAGAATTTTTCCCACACAGGGAAAAGCGAATTCAGAAAAAAATTTTAAAAACATTGAAACGTTGATATAAAAAATTAAATCAACAAACAATTTACTCTCTTCGTTAATAGTATACTGCACATCAAGGGAGTAAAGAAGGTAAACTACATAATTATCATGCTAACACCGAGATGTGCTAATGCCTGGGAATATACTAGGGAGTCCGAAACATTAATTAAACATAGTAAATTTATCGATTAATTAAATTAAAATCGGTATTTTATTTTGTTACAATGTCTTTGTGTAAACAGAACGAAAACCTCGATACCAATTCTATTTATTTGTTTATTCGATAAGATAAATAATTGTTATCGATCCTCAACCTCAAAAATCCAAATATTGATTAATTGCAATTGTAAAATTGTACAAAGAAACTTCTGATCTATGATATCAAAAGCACAAATCTAAGAAATAATTAGAATAATTAAAGGTTGCAGTAGTAAATTATGTCATCATTACGGATCATGCTGTATACCGAGCATTTTCAAATGTAATAGAAAACTTCCATTAATCAGCACTGTCTTCAAACAAAATCATTAACGTAAATTTTAAATGTCACAAATTAGATATTTAAAAATAGAGCACCTAATGGTATCCCGGGTGATTACTCACAGTTTGAATTTTAATTATTTTACGAAAAATTTATTATCCTAAAATCTAAAATAATCTCTTTACAGATAATTAAGATTTGTTATTTTCGAACGACCCTTTACCTCAACGTAAAACTATTCTCGTTCATAGCATTTTTGTTTTCGAGATATGATAGAAAAATATTATCTGGTAGACGCGCAGAACAAGGTCAAAAATTAAAATAATGATGAATTTTAAAAAGCACCTGTTTTTAACTTTTGACTGTGTATACTTATTATATATTTTTAATAAATAAACACCTGCATATGATGTAGGTACAAAGATAATAAAACTATACGCTCTACATGACACAGTCGTCGCGCTCTAGCTCCCCCCTGCAATTTTTAAATATCACAATAACGAAAATCAACTTAATTAATAATTAATATTTTTTTTTAGTTAAAACTAACCGGATTAGATTTTTTAATACTTCAAATAAATAAAAATAAAATAAGAGCTCTACAGCCTTTGAACCAATTCTGTGTACTTCTTCCGATATCTTGAAGATTTTAAATAAACAATAAAAAGTAGTGATTGATTTTTTTATGAGAAAGTCAAGTCTATAAATAAGAACCGCAGTGCGACTCCGTACCACTACACTGTACAAATATATTATAGTAATTTAGTTCAAATTAACCAAAATCCGTTATTCTATTTTAAACTAATTTAAAATGTAATTTTACTCTAATACGAAAGTTTGATGTACTCAACTTTTTAAACTTGAAAACAAACAAAAACAATGAAATATTTTTTATATTAAAAATAATTCTAAAAATTTCGTATAAAACAGAGTTCGAAGACCTAAAAATTGGCTTTGTGATAAATGTCGGCGGAAGTCAGAGCTAAAACCACTTTAAATACAGGTGTACATCTAGTACACAAACATAACGAGGTAATTCAGAAAAAAAATTACTTTTGTTTCTGTCTGGTCAAGTTTATAATTAAAAACTACAAAAAATATGCATTTAATTGAATTAAATGCTCCGAGCAAGTTACTTTTAGAAATATATTTTTCAATATACTAGTTTCGCTTGTTTTTTAACCGACTTCAAAAAAGGAGGAGGTTATCAATTTGGTTGTATTTTTTTTTTTTTATGTTTGTTACCTCAGAACTCCGTCATTTATGAACCGATTTTCAAAATTCTTTCGGCGTTGAATCAAGTATAGTTCCAAGTTGGTCCCATTATAATTTCATTCATATTATTGGACCTTAAACTTTGAAGATAAACCGGAAAAACCGTCAAACTTCTCCTCACCTCCTCAAAATCGGCTTAATAACGCATTAAGTACTGAGTACCTGTACCTGTTTTATATTACCTGTTCTTGCCCCGTGGGTCACAATCTTTTCTTTAGTACTCTACTTTTATTAATCTTCTAAGTAGTACGTTAAGTATAAGGTAAATAGTAAATACATTTATATTACTTATGATCGAATTTTCAAAATTCTTTTTGCGTTTAGTAGGTCTACCCATACGCTTTCGATAAATAGTTACAGAACGCAACATGCACTAAAACGCATGAAATAAAAATTTAAAAAAAATAAAAATAAAACCGACTTCAAAAAAACTACTGTGAAAAAAATGCACTAAAAAGTAAAAAATAATTACGTTATTTAGTTACTTCAACTAGCTGGCATAGGCGGTCAATTATTGTAATCTTTGCAATCGGTGCCGGCCAAGCTTTTAAAAAATTTAGTTTTAGTAATTTAGCCAGTTTGGCTGGCACCGACTGCAAAGATTACAATAATTGACCGCCTTTGCCAGCTAATTGAAGTAACTAAATAACGTAATTATTTTTTACTTTTTAGTGCATTTTAGCCATCTCAAATTCTACCTTGTCAACACTTGTCAGCCGACCTACCTGGCAATATTATACATCTCGGGTAGGCCAATAGATTTTTTCTATGTCAAGTATACCAAGGTAATTTCAAAATCTTAAAACTACTTCATTTTCGTTTATTCCCCGACTGAATATTCAGTTCTGAATCGCACTTAAAATATTTGATAAAAATCTATTTGTTTTTTGCAAACACTTAAAAGCATAAAGAAAAAACAATTGTAATGAAAATTTGATAAAAAGTTATTTATAATTATTTCAATTTCTTTCCTATCTTTCGAGTTAATTCCATTATTTAAAAATTGAATAAGGAAGAAATAATTTTAAGAGATATAAGCAGCAGCGTAAACTTCCACCCTCAATTTCTCGAAAAAGGCTACTCCCAGCTTCTATTATATTATGTTATTTTATTTTATTACGCAATGTTTACCATTTCAAGTCAAAATTCAAAAATTTTGCTCACATGTAAGCCATTTATGGTTTTTGTTTGTCACCGATAGGAAAAGAAGAAACAAACAATGTTTGGCCCTGGTAAGCTGTACTTCAAACTTTGGAGTTTAGAAATTGGGATTGCCAGCGACCAAGAGATTTCGCGAAACGCCATAGTCGCGGACAGATACAGGTATCCACAAGGTTTTTAAATTGTTTTCAAGAATATTAACGAATTATACGCCCAAAATCTAGTCTACAGTTTGTTTTTTACATTATCTTCCAAAAAGAAGACGGCGGCCGAAAGGTTTGGGTTCAGGCTTGGTTACCATCTTAGGATGGCGGCATCAAGAACTGCGATTTCAAGCTTCCGATGATGTTTGAAATGACGTTGTTGTTGATGTTAACAGCTGAACCAGAACGGTTGCTATGGATTCTCTCGATCATCAGAGTAGCTGTTGTGGTCGAGGCCAACCTCAGCTAAGTCGCGTTTTACTTGACATCTTCGGAAATTTGGTGCGCCCATTTGATGCAAGTGGCTGGCGTGTCTTTCGGTTTAACACAGGTTGGCGTCAAGTGTGGTACTGCACATTTCGCACATCTCGAGGCCGCTCTCCAGCGAAAGATTGGCATCGGTGACACTGGCACGAACGCAACTTCTGTCGAGAGGGTTGCACTTGGATGTTGATCTCCAAGATGATAGTCATCGTGAAGATTTTCTGATTTACATGGCTGGTTGGCAATGCAACCAATAGTAATGATAGGGGTTTCTTGTTGCGCACCAACCCCCTTGGTGGTTGGTGCTTCGGTCATCGCTACTTCTTCGATGACGTTTACCAACCCAACATTTTCTAATTTTTAGTTTCTTCGACTGCGATTTCTGAACGGTAACAATTGGTTCGTTGGGGGGTTGAAACCTGTTCGTGAGTCGGATTTTTCGCATTTTCGTTTCTTACCTTTTTTGCTTACCATGGTGAAATCGGCATTTGTTCCATCGTCTTCAATCCTTGTCAGAAAGGTTGATGGCGAAAAGCCTGCAATGTCGCTAGCTTCGGACATCAGTTGATCGATGTTGCGGGTTAGCTCAACTTGGTTTGGTTCTTCGTATGGATTTTCGTTGGCTTCTCTGCATTCTCTCTTGCAGTCCAAAATATATTAGAAGCTCATGCATTTCTGCTCCTAGTGCTGATTGCTGATTTAACAGTCTTCTTCTTTTCCTTTAGGGCTAGCACGGTTACTAAATTACCAAACTAGGTAATTTTTCGCTTTCTCGATGTCAGTTACCATTTCGGCTTTCATTTCGAGTCCTATTTTGCGATGGTACTCTTCATCTGATTCCATACATTCTTCAAGCGGTGGATTTGCCCAGATCGGCTCGGCTCGATATGAATACCATGGCTTTGTCGTATACTCCGGGTCTTGGTAGAAAGTTTGTGGGCGTTTTTTAATACGGGATCGTACTCTTTTGTACCTTACCGGCTATCGTTGAAAAGGTCGCAGTTTTCTGGGCTCTGCCCAAGTATTTTGTCAGACGGAAGTCTTAAGGAGTCGTTTTGGACTGAAAAATTATTTTTGTGCGTTCAGAATAGGAGGCGTAGTCCTAACGTGGACGCCGACTTAGGATTCGCGGCTTACGGCGCGTATTCGGCTTATGACGGCGACGACCGTGATTGGCTCTTTCTCGATGGTAGAGAAGGAACCTTGTTTAATATTTCAAAAGGGGTTGAAAGTGAGCCAGTCTGTAACTAGCTGTGTCTTCAGTAAATTCGCTTGTAACCCTGTAATCAGGGTGTGACAGATTTGACTTGGGCAGGAAAAATAAGTGCCTTCTGACAAGCTCAGTCTAGGTGACCCCATCCAGACCCTACCTTCTCGGCCCGAAAAGAATATAATACTTAAAATACATATATACAAAAGTTCTCGTTTATACTGTCTCCTCACTCCTCTTCTATTTATAAATATTCTTCATGGAAGGAAGGAAGGCTAACCATATGCAAACAGTCAATCCAGTATTTGCATTGCATTTTTAAGGTTTTTAGCAATTTTAATTAGTACTCCTACATAATTTATCTTTGGTATTTTACGAAAACCAGTCCTGAGACTTTTTTGTTTGTTTGCGGGCTAAAACCCTCTTTTTGCGGGCCGGAGAAGTCCCGTACAGTATGACAGTTATTGCAAACAATGTAAAGCCTTTTGAAGGCTTTTTGATGTGTAACATCTTTCCACTCGCTTGTGGCGGTAATTTCGTGAAATGGGACGGAAATGTGTAACAGGAAGCCAGAAAAGCGCGCGATATTTGATTTGACTAATGAGCGCCAAAATTATTTTATCGGAATACATAGACATCAGTTGTATTATAAAATTCCATTACAAAAAATTGTCCGACGTGAGGTTCGAACTCGCGATCACCGAATGATATAATTATGTTGCAAGCACATAACGTAAAACGCTGTGAGAGTTCATCTACTAATATTGTTTTAATTCGTATTATCTGTTACAGATTGGAGTTACGGTTCCGTTCCACCTATTTCGCAATTTTAAATAACTTATAATTATTAATTATTTCAAATAATAATGTTGCTTACTAGCAAGGTAAGATGTCAGATGTTACACATCATAAACGAGTACTGTAAAGTTCGTTTTTTATCATATAAAAGTCATTTTGCAAATTTTTGTATATAAACATTTTATATACATACAGATAGTAATTTTTATTGTATCGTGCCGAGATTTTTTTAAGGGGTTACACCACCTTGAGACTTTCAAAAAATCAAATTCTTTTTTTTTTTGCTAGATGAATTATTTACACTTTTAAGAATATTTTAAACGTTTAACCATTTCAAAATTCAAATTATTTCCGAAGTTATAGCAATTAGAAGTGAGCGTGGTAGAGTCTGCCCGAAACTCAGGTAGCGAGCGAACCGGCGGCATGATGTTAAAATTCACAATATTATATCTAAGATGTAGTATGACGATTTGGTGCCATATTCATAAGTTATAAATTTTTAAACTCAAAATTTCGATAAAAATCCGAGTTTTTTCAAAACGGCTGTAATTTCTACAAAAAAATTAAAAAAATTTTTCTATGCTACATCTTAGCTATTGCCTTTCTAAATAAGAAAAAAATATATTTTTGATTTTTCACACGATACCCATCAGAAAATAGATAAGTATACCATCAGCAAGAATTTTCAAAGGATGGTACTACTTGATGGTTTATATCTCCGACACTTTTTATTTTTTTTTATTAGTTGTTATTTTAAATTATTCATAAAACTACTACGTACAATATGTGTAAAATGAAAATTCTTTTATTTATTTAATAATTGCGTCAATTTTTTTTTTTTACTTTTATACGGAGCGCCAAGGTGGGACCACACAAAAATGTGATTTTTGGGAATTTATTGAAAGAAAAGCATTGCATCGAATGTTTTGAAATTTCGAGGATATATTGGTGTATAAGTTATGTATAGGGCTGTGATTATAAGCAAATGCATATTTTCACTTATTGATATTTGAACGTTGATTTTTGAATATCTTTGCGAAACACAAATTAGAGTAATTTGAGCCAAAATTTTTTTCGCATATTTTGCATATTCTCTACGATTGGTTCATATATTAGCGAAATTAGCATATTTATGCATATATTTATTGAAACTCATAAAGTTACTATACCGAGTGACCGGCCAAAGAACTGAACATATGGAAAAAACATGGAATATTGATTTTTCTAAATTCCTGCTTCCCATTATAACGGATAAAAGGTATCAAATTACAGAGATTCTTATTCTGCGTCTAAAGATGCTGAACACTTGATATTTTATTCTTTAATTATTGTTAAAAACTCAATTGTAAAATTAAGAAATATAGATTTAAAAACAAAATTAGCGAGCTTGGTCTAATTGGTCTTCGCTCTAAACTGCGAAAAATTTAAATCATCTAAATTTCAAATCAATATATTAGCTTTTTATTGCATATTTTGAACTTGAATTCTGAATTTTTCACTGCATATTTTGTATTTTAACTTGCATATTTTTATGAAAATTCGACCATAAATATGCCCATATTTTCAATTTTTTTATGCATATAATTCCCAGCCCTAGTTATGTACTGAGATGTAAAATGTCCAAATTATTTTTATTATTTTCCAATAAATTCCAATCAAAAATATTCTTCAAAGTAATACGTAAAACTTTAATTTCGTTACAACAAAATACTCAAAATGGTAACGTTAAATGCTACGATAGCCGTATCGCATCAGCCCGCTTATCAATTATATTTGTAGTTCCTATAACAATTTTTAATATAAAAATTTAAAATTTTTTTCCATTTACTTATATTTTTAAATTTATTATCTTCTTTTTTCTTGCTTTATTATCTTCTTTATCTTATTACAATTATCTTCGATAGCTTCCGTTCCAATTATAATTCTAAATCACTCAACTTTCCTTCAAAAATTAATATTCCAAAATTTACAAACTTATCAAAAATTATTCGGACTTATAAATTAATGCGGCCATCACGTCGACCACTTTTTGGCAAAAGGCCATGAATTTCCGGTGATTCGTCCCCACCTTGCTAATTTTTACAATCTTACAACATAAAATCAATTTAAACATAACTTAAATAAATAAATGAATTTTTACCAAAATGTATAGGGTGGGTCCGAATCACTTTTGAAACATGACAGTACATATAGAAATTTTTTGGTATGAAAATATTTAATTTTCAGCGTAGACTTATGCGTTTTGACGTGATAACGTCTTATAAATTGATATAGCGGCTGCACGCACGAAAAATTGTCAAGTTCCGCAAGCAAAAGCGCGGAACAAGCGAGAGAGAGGCACAATCGGCTTTGCATCATACATAGACATCATTTGAATTAAAAATGACATTAAAAAAAACTTGTCCGGCACGAGGTTCGATCTCGCGATCACCAAATGATGCAATTATGTTTCATGCACATAACGCATAAGCCTATTGAGGGTTAATGTAATAACATAGTTTTAATTCGTATTATCTGTTATTATAAGAAAACATAATTCAATTCAATTCATAAAAGTATGCAATTTTTCATCAATGTTTTCTTATGACGTTATCACCTAAAATTATCGTCCGTAAACCGACTTTATTTCTCAAAAACGACGTTTTTCAAATTTGCTACAGTTTGTTGTAACTCGAATACAAATCATCCGATCAAGTTGAATCTTGTTTTGAAATATTTAGTATTTGTTTCTTCTTACCATGACCATTCAATTTTTAGATTTGATAAAAAATGTCAATTTGACATGCAATAAACCATCAGATTCTTAAGCATAACTTGAAACTCCACCATTTTGTTGGATTTTAATTTTTTTTTTACAATCCAGCGTCATGGTACAAGCAATACCTTTTAGTTTGACGGACTTTTTATTTTTTGATTTCGGGCACTCTGAGGGCCGCAATCACTGCAGCAGTGGAAGAACTTTCTTTTGAAGTCGCTGAAAATTGAATATTTTCATACCAAAAAATTACTATACCGGGTGACCGGCCAAGGAACCGAACATAGGCAATTAACATAAGATAATGTGATAATTCTTGACCTTCCATAAATATATATTGGGAAAATGGTTGAAAATTGCGGTAAAATAAAACAAATATAATTGTCCGACGTTTCGGGATCTTTACTGTCCAATTTTCAAGGCTAAGAGGAGAAAAATTGAGGTTAGAAAGCCACCATTTTCCAGCGTAGTGCCTTCTTAGGTAGGCGTAGGTTTGACAAAGGACGACACTACGCTGGAAAATGGTGGCTTTCTAACCTCCATTTTTCTCCTCTTAGCCTTGAAAATGGGACAGTAAAGATCTCGAAACGTCGGACAATTATATTTGTTTTATTTGACCGCAATTTTCAACCATTTTCCCAATATAAATTAACATAAGATATTGATTTTTTTCCGAAAAGCTGTATTTCTTAATTTTAGTATTGTGTTTTTAACAACAATTAAAGAATAAAATAACAAGTGTTTGGTATCTTTAGACGCAGAATAAAAATCTTTTTAATTCGATACCTTTTTCATTCTTATCCATTTTAATTGGAAGCAAGAATTTAGAAAAAAATCAATATCCCAAGTTAATTCCTTATGTTCGGTTCCTTGGCCGGTCACCCGGTATATAAATAATTTATACACAGTGTGTTCTAGAAATTTCAATACTTTTCTTTCAATAAATTCCCGAAAGTTACCATTTTTTTGGGCGGTCACACTAGTGGTGCCCCTTAAGTCGCTGTATCTCTGAAACGGTGCGACGAAATAAAAAAAAGTATAGGTACAAAACTGAAGGGAATGAAATTTGCAACAAAAAGTGTCGAATAAGTATTGCCGTAAAAATGATTTTTACATGAGAAAAACAGTCTTGAAAGGCAGAATTTACATTGTCAGTCCGAATATTTTGTGGGCAACTGCATGTAGCGTCCAGTAGAATTGGGGTAATCACCGAAAGTTGGCAGGTAGGTTTTTGTTTTATTCAAGGTAAGATATTTTTAAAGTGATTTTGTGACCCTCGTTACGAACGCCTACGGAATCGGTGTGTTTGAAATAATCGCGTTACAGCATTGTGTCTCGAAATAGCTGTAGTTGAAAGCTTTATTTGTAAACTGGAGGCAGGAAGAAAATAATTACAATAAAAATAAAATAAAGGCAAACGTTATATTTAAACCGTGTCTTTGAGCCATTCATCTTGATGGTGGCAATGCAAAAAATATAATATTACCTTATAATTAGACTTCCTGTTCTAAATTAGCTTTTTTGTTTTCTTTGTCAATGGAACAAAATAATAAATAATGGGTTTTATCAAAAAGTTTATCGAATCGAAAAGAATAGATAAGTAAGTTTACATTAGGTGGGTAGGTATTTTGCATCACTACCTATACCTGGAAAAAGTGTCCTTGGGTGTCCAGTAATAGAGCGAAGCAGCACTTTAGTCCAAAATAATTTGGTGTGAAAAAAATATCTAAATGAAATTTTACCTTACTGCCACTCGGACCGATACGTCGTCTTCGTCCATGGTTGATGGTTCACCTGTAGATTGCTCGTATCAGGACATGCGAGATGCGAAGATCGAAATGTAGATAAACCCACGGTATCGACTAAATAATTATGAATGCGATTTTAATTCGCAAAATATTTTTAAAAAGTGCCTACACAAAGCGAGTGCACCGCACCGTCAACATCTCGTCAAGTGTAACAAGTGAAAGTTTTAATGAAAACACGCGCTAACGAACATCCCACACTACGACTGCACATCTAAATTCTATCACTGCTAAAATTATATAGATAACGAACAACGTAATGTCAATTTTGTTCAAACATTTCACTACTTTTTACCCACTCCACGGTAAAACACAATTTAACAAAAGCAACACAGCACAAAACTTGATAACATTCGCTCGCTCGACAAATAATCGCCCGGCTCCGAGTGAGTTAATACCTACCGTAAACCGTTTCGTTACGTACGACCATCTGTGGCTCGCTCACCTTTCTTGATTTATTCCTCAAGTCTTAATTAGTGGGCGTAATTAAATCACATTTCAAAATCTCATTTTTCAAAATTAAATCATGCATGCCTAAGAATATTGCGTTATAAAATTATCCACTTCTTTTTTTTTTCTAAAACAAAACGGAAACTTTCCGCTACGATAATCAAAATACAATAAAAATAAATTATAAATTATCGACTTCGAAATAATTATAAAGAGGAACTGATTTATTTGAATTCGTTCCAATTCAACAGGAAACATAAATCCAAACAAGTGTTTTACACAGGACCGGAATGTTGAAAATGTTATATAATCAGCGCTCGGGTGACTCGCCGTGTAACAATGAAAGTGTAGCATGTGTTGCCTATATTTTCACAAAAATGTTCATTTATTTCTTATACTAGAGCAGAGCCGTATTTAGACTAGATTCTGGAGGGGAGGGGGTTAAAAATATTAAAAAATAAATAGCTAATTTATTAAAATACAAGGGAAACTAAAATTCAAAACAAAAAATAAAACTATAAAGTACAACATATATAAAAAATAAAAAAAACAACAATAAAAAACAAATATAAAATAAAAAATAGAAGAAACTCGATAAATAAATACTACCCAAATAAAAAAATTTAAGTTCCAATTTAAACCGTCAATCATGCTAAAATCGGCAAAATAAATGCAATTTTGGTAATTTTTTTAAATTTAAATTTTGTTATATTAATTTTTGAAATGTAATGTTTGTAAAAAATTTAGTAGAGGGAGGTCTTTTTTGCCAAGATGGCGGAAACGACGGAGGTCTAAATTTTGTTCCGCTGATTTTTTGAGTACAATTTTGTGCAAGTATTTTTGCAATTAAGATTTTATTTTTGAGTATTGTTATTGGAAAATATTGTTTAAAAGTATTTTGACTGCAAAAAAGTTGAAATTTTGTGAGAAGATTGTTTTTATTTAATTAAAGTAATTATTTTTTTGAGCGATTTTTCTTTATTTAAGTTCGATATTCAAAGAAAATTTTGATTTTTGTGAACTTTATTTAATGATTGAAAATAATTTTTCGAGGGAGCGACAAATTTTGATTACAGGTTGACTTCTGGGGGCATCGCGGATAAAATTTTGTTTGTGCCATTTTAAAAGTTTTGTTTACTGCGATATTTTTAATAAGTTTAAACTTATTCATATTTGAATTTTAAACTCTTTTGTAAAAAACCGTCTTGAAATAAAATTTTTTAATTTAATAAAAATCACAAACTAAATTCTTATTTTACAGATGGTAAATAATGTTGTCAAAACGAAGAATTAAATTACACCAAAATATAAGACAATTTATGGGTTTGCAATGCCCACTCTAATTTATTGCGGAAGTGTTATTTTAAGCTATGTTGCCGATGATGGTCATAAAATTTATTTTTCTTTTAAAATTTTTGGTTCAAACAATTTATAACAATTTAAAATTTTTACCATAATAGTAAGAATTAAGATAAAATATCTATTTCATTTATTTCAATATAATTATTTTTCAAAAAATCGAAAATTAATTAATAGGAGTAATAACTAACAATATTAATTTAGGGGCCGCAGACTTTTACACAGTACTGTAAATATATAGGGCTTTTTTATATTCTTCATCGTCAGTTTTTATATTTTTGCAATTTAGTAGTAGGTATTCAATCCAGTGTCGCCAATCGCCGGATATTAATACGAATTTCCGATTTTTTAATTTGGGATTTAGTTTATTAGAAATATCTTTAGTTTTAATTTTTTTTTAATACTTCAAGTTTAATGTTTTTGTTATTGGTTGTAAAGGTTGTTTTTGTTTTTTCAGATTTTTTTTCGGGGTGGGTGGAGGGGGGTTAACCCCTAACTTACCCCCCCCCCCCCCCCCGTAAATACGGCCCTGTACTAGAGTATGCAGCCATGGAATCTTAGTAACCTTGCACAAAAATACAAGAAGATCAAAATGTTTCATTTCAATATTCCGTGCCATTGTGGAGTACTGGTAAGGGGGAGGGGGACTTCACTAGTCGGACTAGGGCAGCTATTGTAGGAAGATCTATTTATCTCCTTCATACTGATATTGGCGGTGAGTTTGAGAGGCGACTTTCTACTTTGGTTAGTGTGAGGCTAAAACTGGTTGGATCCGTGAATCTTGCAAGGGTAAGGGAATAAATACTTTGTTTCTTAAATAACAGAACCTGCTTCGGAAGCCGCAGGTGCGGAGAGCAGTGCTACAATTCTTCTGTTCTTGTGCGCGTCCGGGATGCGTAGAGAATGTCCTTGGGACCAACATGACAAGAAGAAACGATTAAACTACATTCAACCTTCGATCAGGAAGATCTCAACAATGTAAAACTGAAATAAAAAAAGTGAGGCTATAAAGCGACGATGAGATGCTTGACCGATCAGCAAGCAGTACAGGATCGGAAGCAGAAAGCTATGAAAAAAAATTGATGGCTGGGACTTTTTAGAGAAGGCCCAGCAATTTCTTCCTTCTCACACGGTTGAAAATCGAAATTTCCAACATTTTATTTTGTGAGGATACCCAAGGTGGAAAAACTAGCTCTTTTCTTTACGGAAGCCAGGGACGAATCCGGCGTAGCCGCAACAAGTTTGCACTCTCTCTCGTATCAAAAAAAAAATAAACGTTCCTACAATGGGGAGCGAACCCAGCGCTCTGAACAATTGGAATCTTTAAAACGGTGCTTGAGCTCAAAATTAAATCAAAAAATCAAAAAATGTTTGAAGCGAGCGTCGGCTATATCGACGAACGCAGCTGACAATTATCAAAAAATATTATCGGTGTTGCACAGCTCTGCAGATGAAACAAACGAAAAGAAAGTAATAAAGAAAAAAACTTATCTTATTGCTGCTGTCGACTGGTCGCTATCGCTTGATCTTTCAGGCGAAAAAAAATCCAAAAACACAATTTCCTTGAAATTGGTGTAAATTCGCAAGAAGGAGCGGTGGTAACTCCGGTAATTCTCACTACACAAAAAAAATCACCAATCACTCCCCAAAATCAAAGCCAAAACCTACTTTTTTGTCCACCCAATTTGACTCTCTTTTCTCTAATCACCCCACACCTTTCCTTTCTGCTTATCTCCCGTCATGCGCCTAAATCGTCTTCGTGCAAAATATTCTCGTATCATCAGAAATAAAAATACGAGGTATAGCCAAAAGAAATACAACAAAATTCAAAATTTTGTTACAAAGCAACGGTCACCCAATCCCAATCAACTCGGAGAGAGTCAGCAACTAACCACCTGAACTCGCTGCTGACCCAACGTGCCCACCTAGCGGTACCATGATGTCGGAGTCTAGCGACAGTGGCGTAGTCAGCTGTGTTTCGTGTATTCCGGGAATACTGGCCCGGGCTTCGCAGGAGCCCTGGTGAAGTTTGAATGATTGCCCACAAAGATTGTGAAAAAAAATTAAAAGTTAATAACCATGGACAGACGAAAAATAAAAAAAAAATAAATCTGAAAACAGTTAGAGATAAAGGCAGTTCTTCACCTGATGATGCTATAGTATGGTGAAAACGTTTCCGATAATATACATATTGTGTAAACTTTTTTTATTTTTTATTATTTATATTAATAATATTAGGTAAACTTAAAATTTGGTAGTTTTAATACCTAGATTAATACGCCACTGGCTAGCGATCTGGACGAAAAAATTGATAGCCTCCCATCACCGAAGGAGGCCAGCTCATGCGACGAAAGCACCCGTAGCGAGAAAATGAACGCTGAATAGGAAAAAGATTTTCGGTCGGTGAGGAGGAAAACAGCCAGACGCAATACTCCGAACTTATCTACCGTGGAATTCCACAGAGCCAACCGCTTCAGGCCCCTGCTAAATATCCCCGAATCAGAAAACAGGGGCAGCGACGGCGCCAGGGGTAGGCACGTGCCCACCCTGCTGACTGAAGTGCCCACCCAAATTGTAGGAAATTAAAAAAAATGAATATGTAGTAATCTGGAAACGGTTTAGGACGTTTTGGCGTAGCCGTTTTGGTACAGCCGGTTTGATGCAAAGACAGTTTGGCTCAAACCGGATTAGCGCCAGCCCGTTTTGGTGCAAGCTTGTTTTGGCGCGAGAGCGTTTTGGTGCAAGCCGGTTTGGCGCAAAGACGGTTTGGTGCAAGCCAGTCTGGCGCGAGCCGGTTTGGTGCAAAGATGTTTTGGCGCAAAAATTATAAAATACTTTTTATAAGACGAAATCGTTATTTTTAATAAGACGAAATCGTTATAGAAGTAGCTTAGTTTTATTAATTACGGTTAATTAATTAGTAATTAATCAATTAACTTAATTAATAAAATAATTTAAAATAAAATTAAAATTTTCTGAATTTAATTTTTTTGGATGATTACTTATATTTATATAGAAGTAAAATGTATAGAATTGTAATTTAAAATGTTTGCTAAATTTGTATACTTTTTAATCTTGAGAGTATTGGGTTGTGGACAATAAAATAAAACAACTATGTTGCACTAGTCAACGTTTCGGAACATTTATTGTTCCATCCTCAGGGCAAACGCAATTTATTGTCCACAACCCAATACTCCCATCACATCAAGTATACTAATTTGGACAAAGAATTTTCGTTTGTTATTTTTTAATGTGTTAAAAAACTATAAAATATACAGGGTGTCCCCGTGACCATGGAGAACCTTTGAGGTGATGATAAAGGACAATTTTCTAAAACAAATTTTCAAATCAAATTTTTGTCCAAGTCCAAACCCTTGGGGGGGGGGGGTACTTCCTTTTAAAGCAATATTTTGAATTTCTGGTTTCAAACGACCATAGCTCCTTATTATTGATTTTTTAGGATTAGATCTTTTTTAAAGATCATTTACTTATCTACAAATTAGTATACCATATATCCCCTTATCGTCTAGAATAGACGGTTTTTGAGTTATAAATTAAATTAAGGGAAAAAATGTTAAAAAATTTTGATTTTATTTTTTTTACTTTCTTCTTTTAAACTTTTAAACGATACGTCTTAGAAAAAAGCTAACAGCCCAAACCGGATAGGGTTTTAGTTTATCGTTAATTACTTTATTAATTTATATTGTTTATTTATTATTGTTAATTAGTTCGTTATTTATTTTTTTTTACCTACACTTTGTTCATTATTTTCAGAATTTCTGTGAAAACGGTTGGTTTCTCAAAAAAATTTATTTGACCAATGTTGTAGCCCGTTAAATTCTCTATCCGGTTTGGGCCATTAGTTTTTTTCTAAAACGTTTCTTTTAAGAGATACGGAGTTTGCAAAACAAGTAAAAAAAATAAAATCAGTTTTTTTAACATTTCTTTCCTTAATTTAATTTATAACTCAAAAACCGTTTATTCTAGACGATAAGAGGATATAAACAAATTTGTAAATAAGTAAATGATCTTTAAAAAAGGTCTAATCCATTAAGTCTAAAAATCAATAATATCGGAGCTATGGCCGTTTGAAATCAGAAATTCAAAATATTGCTTTAAAAAGAGGTACCCCCAAGAGTTTGGACTTGGACAAAAATTTTATTTAAAAATTTGTTTTAGAAAAGTGTCCTTTATCCACCACCTCAAAGGTTCTCTACGGTCACGGGGACACGGCGACGGTAATAACTCGCTAGTACAGATCCCCGCTCTTATTTATGTTGACGGTACGTGTGCTTTGATATACTCTTAATGTTCGCTGTCAGTCGCGGTCGATCCCCTTTTTGATATTTTTTGACACATATTTAGCAAACTTTGGTTCAACTTCTTCAAAGTTCGAAATTTTTCAATTCCCCTTTTTAAATTACCCACCACTCAGATCAACACGGTCAAACCCGCGTCAGCGTATATTTTGATCCAAGATCTCCAACGCCCGTTATTCACTCACCAGATGAAGAAAATTAAAGCGCCTACGGCACTAAACGCTTTGCATTGCCATTCCGCTACGTTACGCTATGCAGTCGCGGTCGACACCCGGACGAGTTCTATGACTTTGAGTTTCACCGGTGGCGAGTTCTGTCATTCTACAGGGATATTTTTAAAATTCTTACGTTGTTATGGAATGTTAGTTTTTTTGACTAACTCAACCACGGCCTATCGTAGATCCATGTCAAAACGTATATTTAAAATACATGTAAATTTTTGATTTTTAAATTCGATTTTTTGGAAAACTAATAGATAATCCAACAAAATTTTTGTTTTAATATGTTTAGAAAAGTGTTCTCTTTCCTACAGTGTAGTTAAAATTTTGAAATTCGTGGTGTGCGTTAACTGACAGTTTCCTTTTTTTTTAGAATATACGTTTTAAATTTTAGGTGTTTATTACAATACTGTAATTTTTTAGTTTATTTATAAACTTTTTGTGCCTACCTTAAATATATTGGGCCCACTTTGTGCCCATCCATTTAAAAAATGCTGGCGCCGTCACTGAGCAGCGTCGCGCAGATGGTTTTCACTAAAATATCTGCAGCGCCGCCATTTTTTAATATTTTGAACTAAAATTTATTTTAGGCATTCTTAAAGGTGTTTCTTACCTTGTGTTAAAAAATAAAAATATTTCGTTGTATACTTTCGAGTTTATGTTTTTTTAAAGAATATTCTTATTTTTCGAGCGGTCAGGGTGATAGTAACCGGGCCTAGCCTGGTACAGAATTAAGGGCGGATGGCCGGCAAGTGTTATATACAGGGTATCTCCGTGACCGTGGAGAACCTTCGAGGTGTTAATAAAAAACATTTTTCTAAAACAAATTTTCAAACCCTTGAGTGGGTACCTCTTTTTAAAGCAATTTTTTGAATTTCTGATTTCAAACGGCTATAGCTCCGATGTTATTAATTTTTTAGATTTAATGGATTAGAACTTTTTTAAAGATCATTCGCTTATCTACAAATTCGGTTATAACCTCTTATCGTCTAGAATTAGCGGATTTCGAGTTATAAATTAAATTAAGGGAAAAATGATTAAAAAAATTCAGGTTTTATTTATTTTTACTTTTCTTGAGAACTCCGTATCTCTTAAACAAAACGTTTTTGAAAAAACTTGACTTCCCAAACCTAATAGGAAATTTAACGGGCTACAACTTTGGTCAAATAAATTTTTTTGAAAAACCAACCGTTTTCATAGAAATTCTGAAAATAATGAACAAGGTGTAGGTAAAAAAATAAATTCACAAAATTGTTAAAAATCTGTTTGACGTTTGAGCGACATTGTTATAAACACTCATTATTCACACTCACACTTATTTCAACACTCGGTATATTGTTTACCGCTTCACTATTTATTTACACTTTATTTATGTTAACACTTGTAAGTTCAAACAAAAAGTTTTGTTACAGGAAATCATCTGTATTTATACCTAAATGCAGCTTTCCAGAAACTTCCATAGAATTTCTATACATTTCTATAGATTTCGAGACTGCAAACTAAACAATATTTGAATGACAGCGATGTTACCATGTATGACTCATCATATGTGATTCATCACATATGACTCATCATATATGACTCATCATGTATGACTCATCATGTATGACTCATCATGTATGACTCATCATATATGACGTCATACATTAGTCATCAAATATAATTAATCATTGTTTCGTAACAATATTGTTAATTAGTTTATTTATTTTTTTTTATCTACACCTTGTTCATTATTTTCGGAATGTTTGTGAAAACGGTTGGCTTCCCAAAAAAATTTATTTGACCAAAGTTGTAGCACGTTAAATTCCCTATCCGGTTTGGACCGTCAGTTTATTTCTAAGACGTTTCGTTTAAGTGCTTCGGAGTTCACAAGAAAAGTAAAAATAATAAAACCTGAATTTTTTAACATTTTTTTCCTTAATTTAATTTATAACTCAAAATCCGTTGATTCTAGACGATAAAGAGTTATAACCTAATTTGTAGCTAAGCGAGTGATCTTTAAAAAAGTTCTAATTCATTAAGCCTAAAAAATTAATAATATCGGAGCTATGGTCGTTTCAAATTAGAAATTCAAAAAATTTCTTTAAAGGGAGGTACTCCTCAAGGGTTTGGACTTAGACAAAAATTTTATTTGAAAATTTGTCTTAGAAATGTGTCCTTTACCACCATTTGGAGGAATTTAGGAAGGAATTAGGAAACTAAAATTTTATTTGGGGGCCCAATGCAAAAAGAAATTTTAGTCCACCCCTGCCCATGACAAAATAAAATGAAATATTATGTAACATGTAAAATATTATGTTGAAAATTTATAATTTAAAAAACATTTTTTAAAAAATAGCAAGTGCATTTCTACATAACTTCAAAAATACAACTGCCAAATTTCAAATTAATATCTTGAAAGATTTCCTAGACTTGAAAAAATAAAAATGTTGTGTTCTTATTTTCTGTGGTCATATTTTTAAATTCCAAGATAAATGGGAAGGAATTATCCTACCCTTAAATCATAAAAATCAGAAAAATATTTAAAATGACGGTAAAAATTAATTTTATTTTAACTTATTATTTTTGTAAATTTATGTAGTAGTAGGTATAATAATAATAATGATGTCATGGTATGATAAAAACGTTAGCAAATGCATGTACGTAGTACTTAGTACTTAAAGCGTCATTACATGATTCAATGGATTATTTTTTATTAAAGGTGAATTTCACGATCAGGGCTTCAAATTTTAACCAGCCCTGAACCAAAAAAGTTAAATAGCAGCAGACGGGTTTATCGCCTGACGAAGTCCGTCATTGAACAAAATTTATGTTAAACCACATTGGTTTTTTAATAAAAAAAACGACAATGATCGCTTATTTTGATATAATTAATAAAAATTGTGTGTTTGAAGTTAAATTTGAAACACCTGGTGTATACGATCGCCTTTCGCAAATGTTGACATTCTAATTGGTTAAACCGCTCCTCGAGAAAGTTTAAGATCGGCCTAAGTAGGCAGTTGGTATGAGAGTTCGGCCCTGTCGTAAAGCGAAGGCGCCGAAATCACGGAAAACAAAAAGCTAATTAAACGATAAAAGTAATTGAAATGTTTTTGAATAAACTCCAATTTTAATAAAAAAACATGGAAAGAAAGAGACAAAAGTAATTCCATGACCTACTTAATTAAAAATAACATTGAATGCAGATTATTTTGAATTTTATTAACTCGATTGATGATCGCGTTTATTTTTTTTGTGCGTTTATTTATGTATGAGCCGGCATTTTTGGGGAAGTGACGAAGCCCGATTTTAAAAATGAAGAATAAAATATGGGATATTTAATTTTGCACAAAAGTGTGGCAATAAATAATTTTTTAAAAATTGCGTACGTCTATGAATGGCCGCGATTGAAAAGCCAACTATGGCGCTGACGTCAATAATCCGCCTCGACGCTCTATTTTAGGAAATTCGAGGCTGGCATTGAAGGAGGCCAAACACCGACATTTTACAGGACACTTTTAACAACTGTTACTTCACTTTAATTACAATAACCATATTTGATTGGAAATAAATACGACAAAATAAAAATACTTTACTTTATTGCCCGATATGGTAAAATAATAATTTACATTTTTACAATAGCAAATATTACATTTTAAACTAAAGTTGACAATCCCACATTACAAACAAATAAATTAATATAAAAAAATGGGTGCTGATGGTTCATCAACTTTTCGTCGAGAGTACTCGACACCCAAGCAAATTTTGACCCAATTCTTCCTTAATTAATAAATTAATGTTATTAATAATGCGATTAAATTATATTATTAACAAAAACGATTTTTTAGAAATATTTTCAACATTAATAAATAAACACCTCAACTGTTGTATGTACAAAAGCTTAAACTGTACAAAAAAAAAATTTATTTACAATTTCAAAATTAACAATAATATTTCGACACAAACTTACTAATCCAACACAAATAGCTTATCTAAAATTAATAGTAGTTTATTTTAGGGTTTCATATTTCCAAAAAAAAAAATGATGTGAACCGGCCGTTACTTCTTCGTCTTAGTAACTCGAGTTTAATTTGTGGAATTCACAGTGGCCGCCTTATTAATTTCTAACGAAACCTTTAAGGTTCAGGAATCACAACCCAAGACACCACTGTCAATTCACAACACAAACAACAAAATCTATTTTACTTTGATGTAAAAAACGAATATACCTTTTATTGTACTAAAACGTACAAATTTTATCACAGACCCACACAAACATTCATACACTTACAATAATCCTATATTTAATTAGGTAGAGTATCGTAGAGGATATCTTTCGTCGATTGTGAAAGATACTCCGGAAATTGAATTTCAAAATTGATGATAAGATCACCCCGACGAGATGGTTCTTTGGGTAGTGGGAGGCCGTAACCTTGAATACGCTTGACCATATTTGGTTTGACAATTTCGTTTGTGAAATGAATTGGGATGCTTTCTCCGGTCATGGTGGGCACTTCAATTGTACACCCACAAAGAGCCTGCAAGAAAATCAAAATTTAGAAATTTAAAACATTAAAAGTCAAATCGAAGCACCAACCTGTTTTAACGACAATTTTGCAGTGTAACGAATGTCACAACCTTCTCTCTTGAAATTGGGATGAGGCTTATCCCGTATAATAAAAACAATATCGGCAGGAACTTTATTACGACCTTGATCGCCTTCACGTTGGAATGTGATTTTCGTACCGGCCTTCCAACCCGGTTTGACATTTATTGTCAACACTTTGTCCTCTTTTTTGGTAGAGCCATCAGGCTGTAACACTTTCCTCGAAATTTTCATCTTCTTGGTGCATCCCTTGGTGATATCTTCGAGTGACACATAGAGATCATGCTCAATGGGCGGGTCTTGAAGTTTGTCCTTGTTACGATTAGGACTATTATGGAAGTTGAAAGACTGACTTCTAAATGCACCACCGGGACCACCGGGACGTGTGGGTCCCACCCCCAAACTCGCAAACGGATCGTCTACGTCCATGTCATCATCATGGAATCCAAACATACCCATACGATTCGAATTACCCAAATCGAAAAATGCTTGGAAAGGGCTTGCATTTCCGAAAAATTGCGCGAACGTAGCTTTCGGATCTCCATGGAAAGTGTAATGGAAGCTGCCTGCACCAGGACCACCTGTTCCTCCAGGAATTCCACCCTTCAAACCTTCCTCGCCGTGAGCATCATAAATGTCCCTTTTCTTTTTATCAGACAAAACTTCGTATGCCTCTGCGACCTCCTTAAACTTCTCTTCAGCTCCAGCAGCTTTATTTTTATCTGGATGGTATTTAAGCGCTAATTTTCTATACGCCTTCTTGATATCGTCATCTGTCGCACTTTTCGTTAATCCCAAAGTTTTATAATAATCTTTACCCATTTTTGCGTTAATCACAGACCACAAATAAGTCGAAAATTAATTAAACAATTTTAACTTTAATCACAAAAAGTCACTTTCTTACTCGTCACTAATATTTAACAAAAATTCTACGTACAACTGAACGCGCACACGCAGAATCCGCTATTTATAATGTTTACTAAATTGGAGAATTTTCTAGTACATTCTAGAATAACAAAAACGCAATGGCGTACGCTGCCACTTCCCCATACCAAATTACTCCAAATTACACTTTAATCCCACTAAAATTTTATTTCAAAATTCGGAAATACTCGGAATTATTTTATTTTATTTCAAAAAAATAATCACTTGCATAAATTTTACAAAATAATAGGCGATTTAAAATCAAAAAGATGCGTCACTGTTTCCTTCCAGAAAAGAGGGAAATTCAAAGTTCATGACTGACGACGTATTATGTTTATCGTAAAAAAATGCAAATAGCTTTCATATTATTATATTTTTCTAAACTTAAAAAAGTTTATGTTAATATTGAAACAAAAATTATTCCACTCTTCCAAGATATTATGACGTTGATTACGATGGAACGTTCTGGAACATTCCAGCTTCTGGAACATTCCAGAACATTACATGGAGTGGAAAAAGTATTGCATTTACGGCATCGACTGCTCAGATCAATGTCTTTTAAATTTTTGACGTGGCGAGATTCCACGGCCATTTTGTCGTAGATATTTTAAGAATAATTTATAAAAATGTCAATTTGAACCAAACCATTGATTATAAATTTTTAACAAGATATGCACCAAATATTCTGGATTTGTACTGGAGGGTGAGATAAGCTCGCATGCACTTCGGACCTATTGCATTACCTCCGATTTCAGTTCCACCCTCAAGCCATTCCACCCGAAGGATGAACTTCAGGATTTTGACTGGTGGAATGTCACCGATTCTGACCATGTTAGGCCAGAAGTCCCCCAACATGGATCCTCTTGTAGAAGTAAGCGCCGGGCAGTAGTAAAGTACATGCTAGGCTGTTTCCTCCTACGCAGTAGTTTATTTCAAAAAATTAGCCCAATCAGTGAAAGTTGTTATTTTATTGCAAAATTCTCACCAAGTTGCCTTTTTGGTTGCATCCTCCTTTTCTGGTTTGGTGTTCAAACTATTAAAAAATGTGCAAAAAAAACAAAACAAAAATATTCAGTAGTAACAGTAGTAATCTAAATTGAATTCCATAAACATTACATATATATGTAGCATATGTATATTACACCAATGAACTTCCCTGTCCGACTTACGATTGTACAATTTCAAGCTTTTTAAAAAATTGTTTAACAATTTATACCTAAAAATCAATAGTTTTTGTACTATAGTCATTTCTAGATATAAATTAAAAAAATCTTTTAAAAGTAGTCAAATATAATACAATCTATTAATTTTGAAGCCAGTACGGTGTAATGCAACGGAATAAATTAGTACAGTATTTAATGAATTATTCCATTAATATACTGGAATAATACAATAAAAAAAGTACAAGTTTTCTTTGATTTTGCGATAATCTCCAGTTTAACAAGATCGTAGACTTACCAGTGAGACGAGGAAATAAGAAAACGCATAGCGGATAGAAGTAATATTGACAAAATAAAAAGAATATCAATAAAATCTGAAAAAAGAGCTCCCCCGTTTAAAAAAATTTAAACTCTACTTTTTAACATTAGAGGTTTTGGAATCGCTGCTCCTTCACGTCCTAATTCTTAATTAGGTGATGCCGATTCGAAGTTTTATAGATAGATAGATTAGTTTGCTCAACAATTATTCTGGAAGAGAACGAAATGCTGGATTACGATAACAATAAATGAACTTGTATGGAAATGGCAGTTTGGATGTTTTGATGGTGCTAAATTTTCGATTTTAAGCTCAAAATAAAGCGCTCTAGAAATACAGCTGTGTCCAAATATTTTTCTTTGAAAAATATTTAACACATACCCCAAAACATGTACTCATCGATGTAATTAACAGTTTTTAAATAAATATTTATTATGCTGTTAAAAAAAAATCGAAAATGGTCTTTCATTTCGCCCGTTACAGCTGTATTGTTTATGAAACGATGATTAACTATATTTGATGACTAATGTATGACGTCATATATGATGAGTCATACATCGATGTCATTCAAATATTGTTTACCTTGCCCTCTAGAAATCTGTAGAAATGTATAGGAATTCTATAGAAATTTCTGGAAAGCTGCATTTAGGTATAAATGCAGAGTGGCCTCCTGTGACGAATTAATTCCAGTTTGAACGTACAAGTGTTAACATAAAAAAAGCGTAATTAAATAGTGATGTGATAAACAATATACCGAGTGTTTAAATAAATACAGACTTAGTGTTAAATAATTGTAGTATAATTTAGTGTTAATCTTAGTGCGGTAATTGTTTTATTGTTATTAACCTTATCTGTATAATTTGTAATCATTATTATGATCGGATTTAGGTGAATTAAGTTAAGAATATGGTACAAAACAAATGATTATCACTTGCCGGCCAACTCGTAGAGAATGAAACCTACAATGTAAGCAAAATCTTTTCACCGGAAGACTAGAAAGACAGTAACGGACTTACAATAATTATATCGAATACAATTTTATGAATTGAAACAGAATAAATTGCTTTGGAAATAATAATTGAAGATTATTATTAATCACATCAAATACCAAAAATCAACATTACAGTTACCGAAGATATTAAGACAGTTGTATTAACCAATATATATGATCGATCGAACTTGTTTCCGACGTTTTACATGAACAAAAAGATTATTTTAGCACTACAATTGCTTGCTTAATAGCAAAAATAAGTACAAAGTATAATAATTTTAAACAAATTTAAAATTTGTTGGGGTCATATTTTTAAAAACACATGTTGATAAGATATTATAATAATTTTCTGCAGGTTGTAAATCAAGAAACGTGAATCAAAAAACAATCTCTATTTTAGTTAAAATAAAATACAAAAATAACTCTTTGATATCAAATACAAAATAGAACTTCTATACAAGACTATGTATTATCATTTAGAATACAAAAAATGACGATATTTATATCGATTTAGTAGGTACCAATGAAACAGAGTGAACCAATTGTACGTTCGTTTTTATAACTTAAAGTAACACAAATTAAATCTCCATTAAAAAATTACCTTTCAACTTCCAGTAAATAAATATTAATTCTTACAATAAATAGAACACAATAAAGATACAACAAAAAATTTAGCTACTTAAAATGTTAATTTATTTGGACAACTAAAGTGTTAAATTTGAAAATTCTCAACACTTGTATGCTTAGAGCTACCAAGAGGAGATTAACAAAATTAAGTAATAAGAAGCTTTATTCATTGTTAGTTTATGGTAAAAAGGTGTAGGTATATCAGAGGTGCAATTAAACGGCCAATAAAAAATTAAGTGTAGTTATGCAATAAGTACTCAAGCATACTCAAGTTTTCATGTGGAACCCCAAGGCTTCATTCATCTGTATACCTACACTGATACGTCATATATTGCAGATATTATTTAGAAAACTTTTATTAATCTAAAATGTATGATATTCAAAATGTTTTAACAATCTTTGGCGATGATGGAGAAAATAAAGATAAAATATTAGATGCAATAAAATAAAACTATAAACTTGTATGAAAAACTCACTCCCTAATTTATAATTAATTGATGGTGTTTTTCCTAAGTTGAAAGTCTCAAAATGAATGTATAATTTACACTCCAGAAGTGGTAGTACCCTGATTGTTGTGGAACCACGAAGTTTCTTTGTATACGAACCACAAATCTGCTGCCCATAAGAAAAAATTTAAAAATCCTAAAACCTGAAAAGAAAAAAAAATTGATTATATTAATTTTTCTTATCATTTTTGTAAAAAAGCTTACCACTGAAACGTTTAACGAAGAAAATCCACTGGTATGTATGTCACATGAGCAGTTATGGCAGGAAATATTATCGGCGTCAGTTATGCCTTTTAGTCCACTTAAACCGTTGGCCCACGCAGCACTGCTTGACAACCATAAGACGGAGAATAACACAGTTATAAAAAAGTCCTGCAAGTAAAATAGGTTACCTCAAGGTTATACCCAAATATCTCGACTTACTGAAAGTTGTATACGGTTACTGGATTTATACAAATTATCGAATTTAGCATAAACAAAAATAAGAGAAAGTGAAAATAGCATAGCTAAAACTCCGGTAGCTACAAAATAACGAGCATCGTTGGCAAAAGTGCCGTATATAGCTACATAACAAGTCGTTTTATTATCAATAGGTTGAAACTGTTCACCGGTTACATTTACACCCAAATTAAAAGGGTAGTCAAATTTCAAATCGTAGCTGCTGTTGTAAGTATTATGAAACTTAAAACTTACGCTACCAGAATATTCACATATAGAAGCGAAAGCGGATATCGAAAAAATCTGTAACAAATAAAATCATCCTTATTTTAAGAACATAAATTGGTAAGAATTAAAATCTAGCAGTTGTCAAATTTCAAGGTTAAATCATAAAACTATTATTTAACACCTGGTAAACTCACCAAATGCAAAATTCGCATAACACCCCTAGGTTCTTGAAAAACTGCAAAATTTAAATCCATTTTTAAACTGCCACACCTAAATTAATCCTTAACAAATCCTTTTAAGTCAAACCGGTCGCCCTACCTAAATTTTGACACTATTCGCGCTATCATAATAATCCATTCCAACAATCAGCGCACCTGAAACTATAGTTTAATTTTTTACCGCTAGATGGCTCTACTTAATTTAAAAGTTTGTAACAAACAGTAATTATTTAAAGAAATAATCCTTTTGGATTAAAAATTCAAATTTGGTGCTTTAAAAGTTCTCATCAACCATTGGCTGCCCCACCTACGCACCCAGTCCTAACAGTACATCTTGTAGGTTATGTTAAACGTCCGTTAAATCGCGCCAAAACATTTATTTGACAACAGTGTTGTGAAGTGTTTGCTTGTGTTTGTTTTAGAGTTTAATTAACTAAAATGTATTTAAAAATTCGGCGTTTAAACGCCAAACCAGGAGACAGTGATATAATAATTAATATTTCGAAGATGGCTTTAATTCAAGACGTTAGGAAAATTATATTTGAAAAATCTGAAGTTCCAATTGAATCCCAACGACTTTTTTACAAAGGAAAACAGGTAAACTTTAAAATGTAAGTTAAGTGTCTTTTATTAACTTGGCTTGACTGTAGCTTATTGACGACCATCGTGTAATGGATTACGACATTCAATTAAACGATGTCATTCAGTTAATGATCCGAATCGAGCCAAAAGTTGAAGTTGTCGAAAAAAAGGATGACAATAAAGTAGAACCTTTAAAAGAAGTCACGAATACCGAACCCAAGCAAAAGGAAGAAACTGCAACCAGTAAATATTTTAAAATTGACGAAGTGGTGGATCTCATAGAACAAAAGCATGGTAGTTGGATCGAGGCTCGTATTATTAATATTTTGAAATGTGAGGCACCAGCCGAATGTGATAAGAAAAATAAAGAACCCCAAGTGAAGTTTCGTGTGAAATTAGAAAGGTAGTTGTGTTTTTAAATTAAAACTATTTTTATTTAGTTAATTTTTTAGTGAAAAAGAAAATGAAGATTTTATGGATGTCACTTTTGAAGAGATCAGGCCACGCTCTCGTTACACATTCAAAAAATCAGAACTTGCAGTTGGCCAAATGGTTCTGGTAAATTATAACTTGGAAGAACCATCAACCAGAGGCTACTGGTACGACTTCGTTATTGATAAAATAACACGCAAGAATCTAATGGGAACAATATTGGTTGGCAAAATTAAGACTCCGGTGAAAGATTGTGTTGTTCAATTTATCGATGAAGTTTTAAGAATTGAGAAATCTTTGTTGCTGTCATGTCGTTTGGGCGAAACCGACTCAACTGTCGAATTAAGTAAGTTGACTTTCTCAATAATTACTTTTAAAGTTAAGATTAGAAACCGACCGAAGGTTTGGTTTTGGCCAGTTTAGGAAACAAATGCTGATTTCGGCCAGAAATTGGTCGAAACTAACGTTCGTGTCGACCACTGCCACTTGCTATGATTCTGGACTGAACTGATATGCTTAAATTAAGTAAAATATACACAACCAGCTATGGTCAAAGTAATTTACTTGGTGAAAATGCGGAGAAACTTCTTTTCTTAGCTTTTTGTTTAATGACTTTTTAATTATGAATATTAGTGCTACCAAGTTAGCTAAATTCATTAATTTAATTTGTAGAATTAAGGTTTGTTGTAAAATTAAAACCTAATAAATGATAGTTTAAAATTTTCAAAATGGTAAGAATTTTATGGGGGGGAGGGCATGTATTCAAATTTGGCTGAGGTGCCAGAAGAACTTGCTGGGGCTCTGGTTACGGTTTCGGCCGGACATTAGTTAAGATATAAATTTTAATTTGGAATATCTTGCTACATTTTATTAAGACTTTCAACGTCAAAATGCTGTTTCAAATTAGTGTTCTTTTGTTAAATGTTCCATAATATTAACTTTCAGTTCCAGACGTCGGCATATTTAAACGTTAATATCGTAAACCGCTAAGTTTTAAAGCAAGTTGGCTTGGCTTAATAATATACAAATTTGTACATGTGTTTTCTATAGTTTGTAGTTGCTTAAGTATTGGTCACATGATCATAGACGATCATTTTTTAAGTTATTTTTTGGGATTTTTTTATGACGGAACATTAAAAATATAGAGGTTTGAACTTTTTTCTATATATTTATTGACATTTTAACAGTAAGTCAGAATATTTTCAGACCAAAATTTTTATCACAATTACTCCAAAGCCAAGATTGTTTGTTGACAAGTTTGTCGACGATCACCATAATTCCGGCTTATTGGCTTATCTGAAATCAAAAACCAAACGATATTTTAATCTGTAAAGCTGTGGCTATCTAATGAACTAGAATCATTCAAAAATATTGATAATTGAATAATTGACATGTTTTTGAAAATTAATTTTAAAATTTCATGATTTTATTTAATTATTTTATTACGAAAAAAAAAACGGCTTGGAATTTTTCAATTATTTTAGTTGAATCGATGACTATACATGTTCCGAATCTACCATTAAAATTTCAAGCAATGGGTCATACGGTTTTTGAGATATCTTGGCTACCAGTTATAAAAATGTAGTTTTAAAAAAATCGAATTTAAAAAGAAGTTCAAATACGTTTTTTATTTTACGATTTAAATCGAGTTAAAATTTTTAGGTCATCATTAATCTGCTATGCCTGGTCCATAGATAATTCCTTTTTCTTCATCTTAGAAGTCCCTTAAAATTGCTGGCTTTGTTCTTGCTTCAATCCCAAGGGATAAAAAGGAATACCGCTAGTTCTGCAAAGACAGCATTGCTTGACGTGTAGAATGTATGTAATGTTTTTAAAGTGTAAATGTGTGTAGAAAATTGGAAAATCACTTTACCAGCATATTCTACACATGTTTAGGAATCAATTTATGAAAAAAAAATTTGATTTTTTTGACGTATCACACGGGGTGACTGCCTTAATATCAGAAAATACATATCACTCGAATTAGAAAGAATGAGAATCACTCAACACGGGCAATTAAAACCGTACCTTTTTAACTGACTTTAAAAAAGGAAGTTATCAATTCGGTTGTATTTTTTTTTGTAATTCTTTAAATTTTTTTAAAACTCCGTCATTTATAAACCGATTTTCAAAATTGTTTTTGCGTTGAATCAAGTATAGTTTCAAGTTCGTCCCATTATAATTTCATTCGTATTGGACCTTGAACTTTGAAGATAAACCGAAAAAACCCTCAAACTTCTCAAAATCGGCTTAATAACGGATTATAGGTTGAACTATATAAATGCGTGAAATAAAGATGATATAGTGATTCGTAAATACATTATCGTATTAATGTAAATTTAAATATATTTTGTAAGTTTTAGGAAACTTCCAAAAATTTTTAAAAAGCTTGGCTGACAAGACTGCAAAGATTACAATAATTGGCCGCTTGTGCCAGCTGATTGAAGTAACTAAATAACATAATAATTTTTCCTATTTAGTGTATTTTTTTCACAGTTTTTTTAAGTCAGTTTTATTTTTTTTTTTAATTTTATTTTAGGTATCACAAGGGACAGTGTGAGAAGGGGATGATTCATGAAATTTCTCTTATTGTCTATTAGTGTTATCTTTTTTCTAAATTGATATTTCTTTTTCCGATATTAATATCTCGTTTGGTTTAGATAATATTTGACGTAGATTGGTTTTAGATAAATAAACAAATATATAAAAATTTTTGAAATTGTACGATTTGGTTTGAATAGTTTTGAAAACCTACATTTTTGTTTTTAGGGGTGGGTTCTTTTCTGTAAAAAGCTGCCTTAATGTAAATTTTTATGTACATTTAGTGTAGCGTTATCCAATCCTTGTCTTATCTTTATTCTTAAGAGCTTACGGTGTGTTGGTAATATGCCTGGTATTAAGAACGTCTCATCCCAATGCATCTTTTTGAATTATTCCTCGCTGATGAGCTGCAAAAACAGCAAAATACATTTATTAATACATTTTATTTGTTTCAGGAAAAAATGTTTATTATTGTGAGAAATGTAAAGATGTGATTACTAAACCATGCAAATTTTGTGGGTGTAGCATATGTTCTGGAAAAGACGAAGCAAATACTATAATCTTGTGTGACGAATGTGATTTTGGCTATCACATCAAATGTCTGAATCCACCACTAACTGAAGTACCATCCGATCCAGAATGGTAATAAATATTGTTACTTTTAATTGTTGATTTATTTTAAACGAAGACAAATTTTAGGTATTGTCCATCTTGTAAAAGAGATGAAAACGAGATTGTGAAAGCTGGAGATAAGTTAAAATTTAGTAAAAAGAAGTCTAAAATGGCAAGTTCAAGTCAGGAAGGAACTTCA
Organism: Cantharis rustica; assembly: GCA_911387805.1. Taxonomy (NCBI): domain Eukaryota; kingdom Metazoa; phylum Arthropoda; class Insecta; order Coleoptera; family Cantharidae; genus Cantharis; species Cantharis rustica. The sequence goes on from OU426883.1 coordinate 17,893,187, forward strand.
CGTGACTGGGGTCGTGGGATGGCTTGTGTAGGACGTACTAAAGAGTGTACCTTGGTACCTAAAGATCATTACGGTGCTATTCCGGGTGTAGAAGTTGGTACTTACTGGAAGTTTAGATTACAAGTATGTACAATAATTAAAGCATTGTTGTGTTTTTTACATTTATTGTATTTAGGCTTCTGAAGCTGGAATTCATAGACCACATGTAGCAGGTATTCATGGACGTGAGACAGATGGTGCTTACAGTTTAGTTTTAAGTGGTGGCTATGAGGATGACGTTGACAACGGGGATGAGTTTATTTACACCGGTTCAGGGGGTCGTGATTTATCTGGTAACAAGAGAGTTTCTGATCAAAGCTGTGATCAAACTTTAACTCGCATGAATAAGTAAGATTTTTAATTATGCATAATTGGAGTCAAATTAATTATTTTTGAATCATTTAGGGCTTTAGCTTTAAATTGTAATGCTCCGTTAAACAAGAATGGCGCCGAATCAACCGACTGGAAAGGTGGTAAACCGGTACGTGTTGTACGCAACTATAAAGCAAGTAAACATTCGAAATTTGCTCCTAAGGAAGGTAATCGATACGATGGTATTTATAAAGTGGTTAGGTATTACCCCGAGAAAGGAAAGTCTGGTTTTCTGGTTTGGAGATACGTTTTGAGGCGCGATGATCCAGCACCAGCTCCTTGGACTAAATTAGGACAAGAATTGGAAATGCAAGTAAGTTTTAGAAAAAAATATATTGGAATAGATTAACAGGTTTTGTTCCTCAGTACCCGCCTGGTTTTCTCGAAGCTCAAGCTGCAAAAGCAGCTGCTGCTGCCGCTAAAGGTAAAGCTACTTCTTCAAGAGGCAAGAAGAGAAGTCCATCGAGTGACAAATCTCCTGAAGTAAAGAAACAAAAGATGTCGTCTTTTGAACTTGACAAAGAAGTAGAAAAGTTTATTTCTAACGACGAAGACAACTCAAAATCATGGGCTGCTTGCAAGAATGTTATAAAAGAAGGCAAGAAAGCCTTTTTATCAAAAGTCGAAGAACTTTTTATGTGTATTTGTTGCCAAGAAGTTGTTCATTTGCCCATAACCACCGAATGTAAACATAACGTGTGCAAGGTAAGGATTTGGTTTTAATTTTTCTTGCACATACTAACCTTTTTATTTTAGAGTTGTTTGAAACGATCATTTTTGTCAGAAATTTACGGTTGCCCACTTTGCAGATTCGAACTTGGAAAGAATTTTAAGATGAACGTTAACACAAATTTGTCATCTGCCTTGTTATCTCTTTTCCCTGGTTATGAATCTGGTCGTTAATTTTTTTTTATGTTTTTATGTTACAGAATTTATTTTTATAAATTAAGTTAGTTTATATAAGCACTTTGACAGAATTAATATTTATTTGTATTTGTTTACCTTTACAACAATGTACCTTCGGTTTTTGTAGTTTAATAACATTATTACTTATGTATTTACAGTTGAAGTAATAAAATAAAAAATAAGATTTATTTTATATTTTTCAAAGTGTTAGCTAGGATTAATATTATTTTTATAATTAACTGTTATTCTAAATATGGTTTATAGGGCAAATATTTTAAAACTACCAAATTTATGCAGTTATACATTCTTAGAGGATTATTTTTATATATTGCACATGTCGATAGTGCCGAGTCCGTTATTGTTTGTGGATCGGTCTTTTTTTGCAACTTTAGTTCCATCGATAGAAATAAGATCAAATAGTGTTTCATATTAACAATATCAACGCTTTTTTCTTGAAGTAAATTTCCTGTTTTAAGTAAACATTTAACATAAATTGCACATTTGGTATTATTTTGATTTAAAGTTTTATCTTGCATTGTGTTTAATTCTAATTCTTCTCTCGTTAAACCTGCTTCCTTACAGCATTGTTCTTTTAGTCTGAAACTCACTGCTCCTATAAAGATTGCTGATGCCACCTAAAAGTTTTTTAATTAATAACACTTCAAAAGTTAATAAAAATATCAACAGTCAAGCTTATACAGGGTGTCTCTGTCACCATGGAGAACCTTTGAGGAGATGATAAAGGACACTTTTCTAAGACAAATTTTCAAATAAAATTTTTGTCCAAGTCGAAACCCTTAGGCAGTACCTCTCTTTAAAGCAATTTTTTGAATTTCTGATTTCAAACATAACTCCGATTTGCCTTTTTAGGCTTAATGGATTAGAACTTTTTTAAAGATCATTCACTTATCTACAAATATGTTATAACCCCTTATGTTATAAATTGAATTAAGGGAAAAAATGTTTAAAAAATTCAGGTTTTATTTTTTTGACTTTTCTTACGAACGAAACTTTTTCGAAAAAAACTGACAGCCCAAACTGGATAAGGAATTTACCGGGCTACAACTTTGGTCAAATAAATTTTTTTGGGAAACCAACCGTTTTTAAAGAAATTGTGAAAATAATGAACAAAGTGTAGGTAAAAAAAATAAATTCATACAATTGCTAAAAATCTCAATTTGTTTTAACGTCAAAACGTATTGTAGCGTTTGAGTGACATGGTTATAAAGCACATTAGTTAATTTATATTGTTTATTTATTTTTTATCTACACCTTGTTCATTATTTTCAGAATTTCTAAGAAAACCGTTGGTTTCCCATAAAAATTTATTTGGCCAAAGTTGTCTGGTAAATTCCCTATTTGGTTTGGGCCGTCAGTTTTTATCTTCTTGGGTTTGCAAGAAAAGTAAAAAAAATAAAACCTGAATTTTTAACATTTTTTCCCTTAATTTAATTTATAGAAATCGATCGTTGATTCTAGACGATAAGGGATTATAACTTAATTTGTAGATAAGAGAATGATCTTTAAAAAGTTCTAATCCGTTAAGTCTAATAAATCAATATAATTGCTTTAAAGGAAGATACTCTCCAAGGGTTTGCACTTAGACAAAAATTTTGTTTGAAAATTTGTCTTAGAAACTTGTCACTACCTCAAAGGTTCTCCACGGTCACCCTTGTATATCTTTCGGTACCAAGTTTTTAATCCATGCCTACGTTCAGCAAATACACAAAGTTGTATAAAAAAATTTAAATACGATACCTGAAGAATTTCTAAGCAGTACAAAATCTTTAATATCTTCATCACTTTAGTTCGGTAATGTGCATTAAAAATTTTTCTGTTCTAACTTTTTTAATTGCTTATATCCTTCATTATGTAATTAAATAAAACAATATGATAATAAAGAAAATAATCAAGCACAAGAACAATACTCAAACAAAATTTTTATATAGAGTGATTCAGAAACGTTTTGATTCAATTTGACAAATTTTAAAGGTTTTAAAAAAGTTTCAATCGGGTTTTGTTATAGTTTTCTTCCAAATTAAGTTTTATTTGAACCGAATTTTTCTAAAACATTGTTTTTATTATTTAAATATTCAAATTAATATGTAATTTTTGAGGATCACCCGTTATATATACTAAGTTATCAGAACCTTTTATAGATTTTTTATTAATCAATAAATTATACTATTTCTAATTTGTTAATAATTTTGATTAAAAAAATCTAATTGTAAATTTATAATTTATTGTAAATAACAAAAAGCATTGTTACTATTTAATTAAATTTTGATAAATCAATCGTAAAAAATTAAATTAAATTTATCAAATTAAATAAGTATTTATAAAATGGTTAAGGTTATTAACATGTGATAATATATATATTTTATTTTTAAAAAATCAATTTTTACATATTACATGAAATTAAGTCAAATAAATTTGCCTATAAAATTTTAAGAGATGGGTATCATTTTCACATGCTTATCTTAAATAAATGTTAAAACATTTCCATTTTCGTCACTTTCTTCATCACTTCTACTTTCGGATTTTCTATAAATTGCTCAATAATTTCTGGATCATTTAAATTATTATTTTCCTGATTTCCTCCAATTACCCACTTTTCTACTTCAGTTTGTAAACACTATTTTTCATCTTATGCTTTTTTCTGTAATCCAAACATTTTTCTATAATCCGAAAATTTTATTACCGAGTTTTTCTTTTGTTCGGATTAGCGTGTGTTTGGATTACAGAGACTGTACTATACTATGCAATTTTATCGTTGAACACCACATCATCACGGTTAGTTAAAATTATTTAAAAAGAATAATATCAGATTATTCGAAAAAATACCAAATCCAATGTATTCCTAGATTTAATTTGTGTTTATAGAATTAGTTTTGCTGCAACAATAATTTTATTCCAATGTGCAATCCTGTTAATCCGAAAATCAACACCATCTGAGTTATATTCCAAACGTTAACCCGTAATAGTAAATACAATCGAACATCTACGAAGAAATAAAACAGACGTTTAATAATATATAAAAATAACTTTGACAGTATATTAAAATTTGGCTTCTACCTTCTGATCAAAACCTCCAACTTCACTCTCTACGATCCCAATTACGTAATCTGCTAATCTGTCCGTGAATCCGTTCATCTGCAGTCGGAAATACAAATTATAATTCTTTTAAAAATCTGTCGACGGGAAAAACGTTGCCTTTACCAGACCACTTTCTATATACTTTGACTACTTAAATTTTACTACTACGGGTAGTATTTTTGTACTTATTTGAAAAACCACCCAACATTTTTTTTAAATTATTATTTAAGGGGTTGTAAAGCTGCAGCCCATATTCGACAACCGTATTCTTAAAAGCATTGTTCAATTTCTAACAATAGTCGACCCCGCAACAAAAATTTCGAATCGACCACATTCACCGGTAGATGATATATTTTTGTTCAAATATTAGGTTTAAATTGCACGGGATTGAGTAAATTGGATGGTAAAATAAAATTTATAGTTTTGCATTAAACGACAAAAAATACTGAAATTTTTAAAAGTTAAAGGTTCCCTACTTCAAGGTTTCAAACCCAACAGTACGCCTATGTTGTCGGTTTGTGTTGCTTTTCTAGCCTTACTTTTATAAGCACCAAACTGGCCGTTATTTTTAAAATTCAATCCGAAATGTTAGAAACGGCAAAGAGTGAATATGAATTATTTCGTGAACAAAATATTAAAGAACGCGACGCTTATTTGGCGTCATCGGAAGACGACGACGACGAATCTGAAGAATTTAAACGTTCGTTGAAAGAATTGCAAGATTACAAAAACAGTTTACAAACTTCGCGACCTCGACCAGAAAAACGTAAAAGAGGAAATGGCGACTACACATTCAGATTTACCGGTTTTATACCCAAAGAACGAAGAAAATCCCAGCGCATTGCCAAACTACCGCCTAGTCATACCGGTGAGGAGTTATTTGACGATGACGTAAGTTTTGTGTTTCTCTAGTATTTCGCTTGTTAAATTATCGTTCTATAGGGTGAGGAAAACTCGAGACGTTCCTACAATTCCGACAATGTTGACGATCTGGAAAGGATTATTTTTAGACCAAAAAAGATACGAAAAGTTTTGCATAAAAATCAAGTAGCAATTTTCTTGCCCGTTGAAGAAGTGACAAATGAAATGATCAAGAAAATTGCTAAGAGTTCGACTAAAAAAACGTATTCGGCTGAAGGTACGTCTTGCCACCAGTGCCGTCAGAAAACGACCGACACGAAAACAGTATGTCGCAGTGGAAGGTGTGTAGGAATTAATGGTCAAATGTGTGGACCTTGCCTAAAAAATCGTTACGGCGAGGACGTCGCTACCGCACTGATGAATCCAAATTGGGAGTGCCCTTTTTGCAGGGGAGTGTGCAACTGTTCTTTTTGTCGAGCACACCAAGGGAAAAGACCAACTGGAATTCTAGCACCGATGGCTTTACAGCAAGGATTCGAGAGTGTTAAACACTTTTTAGAAAACTTAAATGGACTCGGCGATTTTAAAAACGGAAAGGAAAATAAAGAAAGGGAACTCGAGGCTTTCGAGAGGGAACCGTTTTTAGGTTTCAGCAAAAGTGAAATTATTAATTCGTGCATGTTTAACAATGGGACACATTAGAACTCGGTAATGTAATGGTTACTGTATAGCAAATTTCCGCGTTTTGGAATTATATTTAAATAAATAGCATACCTGTGTATTTTGTGTTGATGTTTGTCAAGCCGGAGCCATACTGTTCATATTAAAGCTCTCGGCTAAAGCTCAATGCACCATGTACACTGAATTTTAATAAATTGTTACTATATTTCTATAAAATATAGATTATTTTTATTTATTTGATAATTCCTTTTTAGTATTATTCAATTTTAAAATTATTTTTAGTAAATTCTGATACCTAATAATAAGGGATCTTTTTTACCAAACGCCGCCGTTGCCTTAGCAACCTTCAACTGAATTGCTTTTATAACCTCACTTTATTGTTGTGATATTTACAAGTGACACTAAATATTTTATATAAAGATTTTATATATTTTTACAGTGCAATTTAATAAAATAAATTTTGTGACGACAAGACAAAAACTCAAGGAAGATAAGGTAATGAATTTTTAACTAATATACAAAAATTTAAGAGAAAGCATTTCATCTCTGGGGTTTCAATGCTACTTTTTGTATGGTACCTAAAAACGTAAAACTTAACTAGCAAATTGTGTAAATGGTCCTCTTGATAAAGTGTGTAAACTTAAATTTTCTAATACAAAAGTTTTAAATAGCTAATATCGAATTACAGTATTGTAGCGGTTTGACTTTTAAATACGCTTGAGGAAGTTGTGTAAATATTAAATTAAAACATTATTTGTAGTACCAAAAAGATTAATAGTGGTTTAAATTTGATGCATAAGTAGCATGCGATAGATATTTTGAAGTAAAATGTTTTCAAAATTTTAGTAACGTTTCGATCGGTGGATCTGAGCATCCTCGGTTTGACTTCAATATTAACCTGTAGGTCTTAAAAGGTTTATACGAGTATTTTTTTTTAAATTATTAGCATGATAATATTTATCATATGGAGTTTTAATGTTAAAATGTTAAATTAATTAATTTATTAACTTATTTCGATCAAAAAGTTTTAATTGAAATGATTATTGTTTGTTACATTTTGCCCGAACATTGTGTTTCGAATTCTTAATAAAAATTAATATGTAAGCATTAAAACTTATTAAAGTCTAAAAGTTTGTCGAAAACTTGCAAAAAATTGGCACCGATATTTTCAAACCAAGTCAAAGCGGATTTTTTGCAAAAATTTTTTTTCTTACTTTTAATGACGAAACTTCTGAGCTATTCGAAGCTCTTTCCAGAATTTTTATAGCAGTACGGCCACAACGGGTACTATTTACTACTCGTAACTAACATCGATCAGACAACGCAGTTAGTTTAGTTGACGTGTTTTTTGTAGGTGTTTTTAAAAATAGTAATTTCATTTTGTGATCAAGTAATTGAAAATTCTAAAGTCTACTTCTGCCCTAGGGTATTAAAAATTTATTGATCTTTAATTTGGCAATAAATTTAAAGCTGTTTTTTATTTTTTATAAATAGGTTCAAAGACGTTTTACGATAACTCCTTATCGGATATCAACTATTGAAACAAGGTATGAGTTTCAAGGAATATATTAAAAATGGAAAAGATGAAGGGGTAGAAAAAAAAGATGTGCCAAATTCCAAACGTATCAGAGATCCAAAATCAATTGAGTTACCAAAGATCGATCAAGGTCGAAAAGAACATATCGATCTTCATAGTTTATTGAAAAACATGAAATGGAAAGAACATAAACTTAACAGGATCGAGTTTCCTAGTACTGATGAACCAGAAAACAATGAACCTCCTATAGTAACCAGACAAATAATTAGTCATGAACTTATGGGGAAGAAGAATCATACGGCTTTTGTGAAAGCACAACTGCTTAGAAATCATAAAAGTAATAGAAACGTTCCAGAAACTAAACCATGTGTAGAAGATCCAAAAATCAATGCACCAAAAGAACAAATAAATCGACTACCGCAATCGCAAAGTCAAAAATACACAAAATCTCAAAATGATGTAGCTCTGACAAAGGCACAACTAGAATTTGCCAAAAAAAATCCCAAAAATCTTCCATCGTTGAGTATTCCAAAAAAGAATGCCAATGCAAAAATAAATGGGCCAAATGCACCAAAAATTCAATCACAAAATCAAGAACTGATAGATACTCAAAACGAAATAGCTAAAGTACAAGCAGAACTAGAATTCCTTAAAAATAATCCCGATTACATTCCGGAAACGAATGTAAGTGATGAAAAACTGATAACGATTGAACCAAAGTCAGTATTGCAGTCACAAAATCAAGAGTTAGTTGAAACTCATAATGAAATAGCTAAAATACAAGCACAGCTAGAATTTCTAAAAAATAATCCAGATTACATTCCAGAAGCGAATGAAACTAAAGAAAAACCAAAAAAGATTGAACTAAAGCCTGTATTGCAGTCAGAAAATCAAGAACTAATTGAAACTCAAAATGAAATAGCTAAGGTGAAAGCACAGCTAGAATTCTTTAAAAACAATCCAGATTACATTCCAGAACTGAATGAAGATGAAAAACAAAGTCAGGAACTAATTGAAACTCAAGCCGAAATAGCTAAGGTAACAGCACAGCTGGAATTTCTTAAAAATAATCCAGATTACATTCAGGAAACAGATGAATGTATTCCGATAGCACTAAAAAAGAATGAACCAAAAGTATTACCCCAAAATTCAGAACTAATAAAAACTGAGTTAGAATCTGTTAAGATTAAAAATAATCCAAAGAAGTCAAATGTCAATTTGAACATAAACCCAAAGAAAGTTGTAACAAACTCATCAAAAATATCATTAAAGAGTCAACAATTTACAAAAACTCCACCAACAAAACATTCAAACATTTCAAAACTAAACTCAAAAAGTGAAATTGATTCTACGCAAGTAGATGAATACGAAGAATTTGCTGATAATCCAGATATATTAAAAGATATTGAAAAGCTTCGAGAAGCTGACACTAAAATAGCTGAAATGAAAACTGAGCTAGCACTGATGAAAAACCATTCAAAAAGTTTACTGCAAAAAGAATATGAAGAAAGGTCAATACAGCCAGATACCCAAGAGGTTGCGGAAGCTAAAAATAAAATACTTGAAATGAAATCAGAGTTAGAAATTCTTGAAGATAACCAAGAGGAATCTTTTGAAGAATACCGACAAAGAATGCTAAAATCCAGTCGAAGGAGAAAATCAGGTACATTAGATACGATTACAGAAGAAGAAAGTGAAATTATTGAAGAAAGTTGTGAAGAACAAGAAGATGTCACCGAAGCTAACGAAATTAACAATGAGGAAGCATATCATGAAAAATTCGAAGAAGCTGACGATGAAGAATACGAAACAGATGAAGAAGAGGAATGTGCAACACTTGATGAAGAAGAATGTGAAACACTTGATGAAGAAAAGTTGAAATCAACTGATGGAGAGGAATGTAAAACTTTCGATGGAGACGAATGCGAGTCTGAAGAAGCTGATACAGAATGCGAAGAAGCTGACGGAGAAGAATGCGAAGAAGCTGACGGAGAAGAATGCGAAGAAGTTAATGAAGAAGAATGCGAAGAAGTTAATGAAGAAGAATGCGAAGAAGTTGAGGAAGAAGAATGTGAGGAAGCGGATGAAAATACCCAGGATATAAATGAAGAAGAATGGGAAGATAATGAAAATACTGAATTTCACACAGCTGTTTCTGAAAATGAAAGTGAACGAGAAAATGATAAACCACAAAAAATTAACACGAATATAGACGTACAACAAAAAAGATATTTATTAGATATACTGAAAAAAATGGGCTGGAGTAATGAGGAAAAACCAAATGAGTCTGTTGAATTAGAAGAAGTTCAATCGGCAGAAAGTTCTGGTGACGAAAAGGAAAATGCCACTGAATATCTAGAGCTCGGAGAAGCTCAATCAGCAGAAGGTACTGATAACGAAGAGGCAGTTGAATCTTCTGAAATACAATCTGATTCACTAAAAAAAGTTGATGATCTTGAAATACAACCATTTGGTACAAAAAAGGCAGACGATGTTTTGCCTGAAGCCTCTAAAGAAGACATTTTTACTTCATTTTTCAAAAGTAAATCTTTGCAAGAACGCCTTGAAAGTACTTCGGTACTTAATTCGGCCAGCGTTTCACCTAAAGGCTCTAAAGAAGACGTTTTTGCTTCATTTTTTGACAACAAATCTTCACAAGAAGAGATGGCATCGGCATCAGAAAAATCTTCGTTAAAATTTCGAACGTTGCAAGAAGAACTTCTTGAAAGTAGTTCCATAGCTACACCAAAAACCGAAGATGTGAATACCAAATCAACTTCAGAAAATGAACCCGAGAAGTCTTTGTTGAAATCTCAAGCTTCGGAAGATGGATCTTTTTCTTCATTTTTTGAAGATAAACCTTTAGTAAATTCCAAAAACAAAATGGAAAATAAACTAACTGAACCGGTGTCGGACAAATCTATAAGTAGAAGTGAAAGCAAGAAAGAATCTAAAGATAAACCTTTAGTAAATCTCAAACACAAAATGAAAAGTAAACCAACTGAATCGGTGTCGGACAAATCTAAAAGTAAAAGTGAAAGCAAGAAAGAATCTAAAGATAAACCTTTAGTACATCACAAACACAAAATGGAAAGTAAATCAACTGAATCGGTGTCGGACCAATCTAAAAGTCGAAGTAAAAGCAAGAAAGGTTCCAAAAAACCTGTGCATGTTGAAAATAAAGGGGTAATTGAAACTACATCGAAAGATTTACAACGACAACCAAATTCGATCAAATCGAATCCGGAAAAAAATAATGGAGATCAAATTGCTTCAATAGGTTTGAAACGGCAACCGAGTTCAATAAAATGCAATTTGGAACAAGATAAGAGAGATGAAACCACAGCAGAATGTTTAAAAAGACAGCCAAGCTCAATAAAATGTAATACGGAGACAGATAAAAAAATCGTGGAGTTGCCAAAACATAAGATTATTAATGTGGTTTCTTGTGAAACTGACAGTAAAATAGTCCCTTGTATGGAATTAGAATATTCGGAAGATTTTGAATCGGATAGTACTAGTAAGCCAATAAAACCCAATTCACAATACACCGAAGTTCATGACTTTACTTGGGATTCGTGTACCGAGAAAGAGGAATCCTTAAAAATTGAGAGCGTTCATATGTCAGAAGAACGCACCAAAGAAAGTACACATAGTTTCATCTGTCATCTTTATAAAGTAAAAATTCGAATCAAATCTATAAGTTGGCGAGGCTCTGGAAACATGAAAGCTGTAACGTTGAGGTAAGAAATTATAATTTTCTTAACAACTTACTCATTTTTTCTTTCTTGTTTAGCTTTTATAACCCTTTCACCAAAGAAAATGCTGCAGTTAAGAGGAAGTTTGTGTTACCGCACTTCTATACCGCAGACTTTCACTGTTACATATCGTACATATCTCCCCCGAATATGCTAGATTCAAGCTTCGCTTATTATCCTCCAGTTATTTTTATTAGCAAGAGGAAATCAGTTACAGAATTGGCAAGGGGTGTTCTCAACTTGAACAAAGAGCGGTACCAACACAAGGTAAGGTTTTTTAAATAATTTTTAAGGTTTTTTTTATTTATTTTATGTTGATTAGTCCAATTCGTTTTATACAAATGTGCCACTTACAAATAATGGTAAAATAATTGGAGAAACAATGTTGTCTGTAAAAATCCTTGATTATGGGGCATTAGGAGACAAAGACGATGGATCAAATGAAATCATAGAAATAGTTTTTAAAGAAACTAACAACAAAAAAATAAAAATTGCTGGTCACTCAGATTTTATTGACAAGACATTGCATAAGAAAAAGAAGCATTTGATTGTGGAAGAGTTTTCTTCTTCAGACGATAACACTTCTAGTGACTTACCTTCAGGTCAACTATTTAAAAAGAGACCATTCAGGTATAAGAGAGAAACTAAGAGCGAAGGAACAGATCGGTTCAGAAGACACACAAGCGAAGACTCATTTACTGGCACTTTAATTTCAACACAAACTAACAAAATTAAAAAACAAACTTCCTTTATAAATAATTGTAAGGATATTCAGACTGATGTCCAAGAGGTGCGTTCGTTTTACTTCCATTTTTTAGCAAATTTCTTATTTTATTTTATTTTTTTAGGATGTTGACAAAATAAAATCCGATTCCAAAATGATTCAAACAGAAACCGAGGTAAGTTTTTGGTCTATTTCGTTTTAAAACAGTTTTAAGCTTTATTTCTAACAGATGGATTCCAAATATACTACTACCACAATACAATGTGAAAGTAAAATAACTCAAACTGAAACAACAAGTGAGGTAAATATATTTTGCAAAAATTCTAATTTATTTTATAAGTTTCTCACATAATTAGTTTACAGATTCACTGGACTAATCTTTTTTACCATTTAACTTTACCTTCACATCACACAAATACGCTTTCATTTACTATCAACTTTCCGAAGAAATTTCTGCTCGACATGAGACAAAAATAGTTAGGTAATTAACTTAAAATTAGACTAATTGATATTTCATTTTTTAAAGAAAAGATTCACAATGTAAAAGAAATAAACATTATTTATATCATCGACTATATTCGTCGATTGTTAAGCCGACAGCCTCGGTTCAATCCCGAGTGGAGTAAAAACTTTATTCTGACCGTCTTCTCTCGGAAAGCAAAACCTTTCTGAAGAAGAAGTGGTCACTACGCCCTAGGACTGAAAAGAAGATTACCACTCTAGAGTAAATTTAAGTTAACAAAAATTTAAAAAAATTACTCTTTAACTTTTTAAATTTAATTAAATTAACTTGAAACTTTACCCACTTTGAATCCAGGGAAGAATCCTCGTCGGAATATTACTCGGATTCTAGTCGGATTTTGCTGTATTTGCAATCTAGCTCCATGTTTCTTTATTTGTGCATTTTGCTCTCCAATTCTTGACTATCTCAATCTTGGCCTTCCCCTGCTTCTTTCCTTATCTGGTTTCCATTCGGTCACCATTCTTATTTCTTCATTTTTCTTTCGTCCTAACCATTTTATTCTCTGTGCCTTGATAAACCTGACTATATTTTCATTTTCTAGTAGTTTCTCGATCCTTTCGTTTTTTCTTATTCTTAGGTCTGTGTTGTTAACCTTTTTCGGTCCCATGATTGCTCTAATTACCTTTCTCTCAAAGATTTTCATTTGTTCTTCTTCTACGCTTGTCATGCAGAGTACTTCGGCGGCATACATTATGGTAGGTCGTTTCAGTTCTTTATAAATTCTCATTTTTGTTTTCCTACTTATACTTCTGTTTTTCAATATTTTCTTGTTTGCATAGAAAGCTTACTCAGGGCCACCCTAACTACAGGGCTAAATGGGCTATAGCTCCGCGCCTCAAGCCTTTTGGGGGCGGCAATTTTGATTTTGATTTTTATCAGTCCTAAAAAGGATAAAAACTTATTTACTTTTTATTATTATAAAAATATTTTTTTTACCTACACTTTGTTCATTATTTTCAGAATTTATGTGAAAACGGTTGGTTTTCCAAAAAAATTTATTTGACCTAAGTTGTATTCCGTTAAATTCCTTATCCTATTTAGGCTGCGAGTTTTTTTCTAAAACGTTTTGTTTAAGAGATACGGGGTTCGCAAGAAAAGTAAAAAAAAATAAAAGTTGAATTTTTTAACATTTTTTCCTTTAATTTAATTTATAACTCGAAATCCGTTGATTCTAGACGATAAGGGATTTTAACCTAATTTTTAGATAAGCAAATGATCTTTAAAAAAGTTCTAATCAATAATTAAGCCTAAAAAATCAATATTATCGGAGCTATGGAGCGCATTAATTTTAGTAAACCAGGGGCGTCGTATATGTTCGGACGGCTTTGGCTTTACTCTTAGGTATTTGAAATTGTTTTCCTCTTCAAACCGTATTGTCTTATTCTCAAGTTTCCAGTTGTCGCACTTATGTTTCTTCCGGAACGCATGTATTTGGTCTTTTTTTCATTAACTTTCAAACTCACTACTGCTGAGTGTAGGTTCATTTTTTCAAAAATTTCAATCAATTTCTTCTTTGTTCTTGATATGACTATGTCATCTGCATACGACAATAATTGTGCTTTTTCTTTGTTTTTCTGATTATATGTTCTATCGTCAAATTGAACAAGGGTGCCGACAGTGCGTCACCCTGTCTTACTCCTACATTTATATCAAATTCTTTGGTTTTTCCTTCAGCAATTTTTACCAATCCTTTCGTGTTTGCTATTGTCATGTATACCAGGTTTATTAGTTTTTCTGGGATCTCCATTTCGCGCATAATTATAATAATTTTTTAAGCCTGCTGGAAATCTATAAACAGCATATTCATTTCCATGTTATGCTTGTAAAACTTTTCTGTTAGCTGCTTTAGAATATGTATCGCGTCAATTGTCGATCTACCCTATCTAAATCCCCACCGATATTCTCCGATTGCTCGCTCTGTGAATTTTTTTAATTTTTCCAGAATTAGGGATGACAGTATTTTGTATACTACTGGTAGTAGCGTTATGCCCCTGTAATTACTGCACTCTTCTACGTTTCACTTTTTATGAATTGGGATTATTCTCCCTGTATGTCATTCTTCGGGCATTTTTTCTTTGGCCCACACTGTTTTTATTCTGCCTGAACTGCTTCGGTAGGTTTTTAAACATGTCCTTTACCTCGGTAACCTCCATTTTCTTTTCTAACAAAATTTTCCCTCTCTATCTGTGTTTGTTTCTTATTATTTTATTATTTTTATTTTTAATAATTTTTTATTATTATTTTTTAAATAATATTTGTATTATTTTTTTTACTCTTGTTGAATACTTGTGATTCGCTCTCAGCGCTTGTCTCTTGTTCGTCTCTATTGCGTTTTTTCTCTTCTCGGTTCATGTAAATGCACTATTTTCGTTTATAAAATAATTAAGTTTAATAATTTAAAAATCCAGAGTTACAGGCATATCCGAGCAAAATGACAGATGTACAACAATTAAAACTAAAGAAAGAGTGAAAAAAGTGTTTAACCTGTAAACCACTCAAACGGAGTACTTACATTTAAATCTTTTCTTTTTTTAGTGCACTTTTAGTTTTTATCTAGAAACCTACACAAATTTTTACCTTCCACTCTAAAGATCCTTTCTTTTATATCATATTTCTTCCTTTATAAGTATTCTTATTTTATTTTAAATAGCGACAAACTGTGAGCACTCCCAAAACTGAACAATCTAAAAAACATAAAATGGTGAAAGCAATGAAAGAATCTCCACCAATTTCCATAATCGCTGAAAATGAGCAGTATAAAGTGAGATCCTCTCTCTTGCAAATTTCTGACCAATTTTATATCAACTGGTTTTTCTAAATAGGTACAAAAAATAAAGGAAATCAGTTCAGATCGAAAACCACAAGTTCGAGCAAAAGAAATATTTTCAGAATCTGAAGAAATAGAATCAATCAAATTGAAACAAGTTAAATCAATACGGTCAAAAAATTCAAAGCCAGTGAAATCAAAAGCACTTGTGGAACAAGTTCAAATCGAAAAAATATTTCCAGCATCAGAAGAAGCAGAATCAATAAAATTGAAACAAAATAAATCATCACGACCAAAAAAAACAAAAATAGTGAAATTGAAAGCAGCTCCTAAACAACTTGTAAGTTGACTTTAATCAATTTTTATTTACTAATTAGTAATTTGATTTGTAGGACCTCAGAATTGATCACCAAAAATCAACAAACCATAAAACGGAAGCACTGGATGAATATACAACCGATGAAGTATGTTACAGTTTTTGAAATTGTATTTAATTACTCAAATAACTTTTATTACAGACACCTGAAGCTGTACGACAGTACTTGAATGGAAAAACACTTGTAAGATTTTTTAGTTGTAATAATTCCTTTGTATTAAAATTTCAATATTATAGGCTGAACGATTTTTTAAAATTTGTACAGAACGGAAACCACCACTATTAGATAAAATGACTTATGATGAACAAAAAATGGTAAATTAAGTAGGTACCCGCTGTCAAAATTTTTTAAAACCAATTTCGTTTTAGTATAAATGCAATTATGTTAAGCGATTGAGAGATGCATTACCGTCTGATTTTGTAACGCCACCAATTATCAAGGTTTGTAATTTTAATTTCTCAAAATTTCTTAAATTGATTAACTGTTATTTTCAGAACAAAGAAGGTGATTCGTCAGAAAGACGGTGGATGTCACACATGGCAGCTTTTCTCCACAACAAGAAAGCCGTTAGTGCAATTTGTTTTTAAATTAATTATCTTTTTTGACTAAAAAATACAATTTTCTTTTCTACGTTTTAAATCTTACTATTTATTTTATTTTAGAAGTCGTCCGATGGATCTAGCAGTTCAATTGATAAAACTGATGATCAAATATCAGAAATGCACAGTGAAGTTGCAGCACCCGATGTTGTATGTTTTAGTTTAATTATTTGATTCTATTTTTAATTTATTTTATACGCAGCTAATAAACAACCCAGATTTTCACGCCATGAAAAAATATTATCACCCAGAACTTTGTAAAGCTGATGTTATGACATCAACATCATATCCATATATTAAACCTCCAACAACTGAATATGGAACGCAAACTTCCGAGCGTGTTATAAAAAATTTTACGGCACAAACGATGGTAAGTTGGTATTATGCAAAAATGATTTTTATTTTAAATGAATTTTATTGCAGGAAAAGTCGCTTCAATTTTTACCCAAAAAATCTAAACAACTTGTCAACAAAACTTCTGAACTTCAAACATGTTTAGTGATCGTCGATACCATACCGTCCGCACGAAATAGTGGCGAGAAATTACTCAATAAGGTATTAAATTTACTAAAAGGTATCGAAAACAAAGTTTGATTTATATTTTATAGAATATTCTGTATGAAAAAGTCCGCGAATCTGAAAAGCTCCAAGATGGAAAAACTAAAGATGTAAAAAAATCATCAAAATCCATCAAGTTATCGAAGAGTAATATCCAACTAGAATCGTATCCCGAACAGTGTTCTAGTGCGATGCCAAATAAAATCTTGGTAAGTTAATTAAAAGTTAATGCTGGAGACGGTCGTCAGCTAAAGCAATTAAGTGCGTTGCTGCTAATGTTGATTGTTTGGTTCGACTCCGGGCTCAGTAAAAACTTTCTTCCGTTTCCCCTCGGAAGGCAATGGCAAACCACCGAGGTGTAATCTGCCTGGTACAACCTCTCTGGAATTGGAGAAGAAAATTCTTCAAACGCACAACACAAAACATAGGACAGAGGTCGCCAACGTCTGGGGAACCGGATATGGCATACGAAGAAGAAGTCAATTTTATAGTAATTAATATCAAAATTAATTCCATTTGTTTAGGTCACAAATTTGCAATTTGAGCTACAAGATTTTATAAAAAACATAAAATTAGAACTGCATACTCTTAAACATTGCGCTCAATACACTTCAGAGAGCAACGTTCAGCATCGTAAGAAAAACTCACGAGAAAGTACAGATTTTGACAGACTTGTGGTAGGTAAATTTAAAGTAATTATTTCTTTTTTAACATAAAATAATCTTTCCAGAATTGTTTCATCTCTTTGGTAGCTCGTAACGAAGAACGAGATTTTAATGCTGTTCACGGTGAACTGCAACAGTTACAGGATTTAGTTTACAAGTAAGCACTTTTTATTACTGTACAAAATTTTAATAAAACAGTTTTTTAGTACATTCAAAAAGTTTTCCGAAGATCACTTGGAAAAAACAGAATCCCGTTCTAAGGCAAAGAAAATAAAAAATGTTGACAATTCTGCATCGCAAGATAAAGAATTCAAGTTAATGTAAGTATTGAGATAATTTTAAATGAATAATTTGCAGCCTTTATGTTTAGCTTTAAAAATTCCAATATGAATCAAGCAACTAAAAGGAGAAGTCATGGTACAAAGGCATTTAAAGCCCAAAGTTTGTAAGTTTTTATTTTTATTACGTTTTCTTTTTTTCACTTTCTTACTTTAATTAATGAACTAACTAGCACAGATTTACATTGAATCGGTGAACTCGATTCCTTGGTAGTAAATCAACTGTGCGTCCAAATATATTCACACAAAATCGGAACCAATATTCTTTTTTTCTCTTAATAAAAATTTTACTTTTAGGCCTAATATAAAATCTATCTCAACACCACCATCTGAAGCCGACGTGTAAGTAAAAAATTATTAAAAAATAAACATAAAATTTAGTTGGTGTTTTTCAGTTCTAGCTTTGGAGCTGCTGTGCCGTTTTACACCAAGTTTAAGAATCACTTGTAAGTTAAATTTGAAAAACTTGTTAAATCGTTTTTAATCATTACTTTTTAGCTTTAAAGTTTCTTTAAAGAAGAAACAGGTGTTGAACAGCAAGGATAGCGAATCGTAAGTAGTAAATAATTTATTCGTAAGTTTCTAACTCTACTTTTTAGGGCCCTCACGCCACTTGGCGAGAGGTTGTCCAAAAATGCAGCTTCAATGTCATCGTAAGTAATCAAATGTTAAAAATATATTACGGTTAAAATGAATTTTAATTTTTAGATTACACACTGGTGGACCTATTGAAATAGAAAAGTAAGTATTAAATAAAATACAATTTTTAAAATAACTGTTTTTATTTTTATTTTAGAGCACAAATGGAAGCTATAAAGTGAGCCACCCAAAACTCAAAATATTTTAATGTATAAATTCTTAATTTTTTTAATTTTAGAGATAAAATGAGCACAGTTCAACTCAAATTGAGATGTTATTTGCAAGAGAGGGAAGTTTTAAATAACAAAAATAATGAAAACAATCCTACGGTGGCGCAAATTTCGAAGAATATTTTGATATTGCTGCACGAATGGCGAAGACTTAAAGCATATGTAGAGCAACTATGCCAATTATAAATTTATCTTAAAATCTTAAACTTTTCTATTTAAAATATTTATATTTGATTATAATTAAAATTATTGTCACAATATACACTGTATTTATATAATTTTGTTGTTCTTCTATGTTCGGGATTGAACCGAGGATCTTGGTTTAGCAGTTGATGCACGTAAGGACGGCCACCCGTCCTTATGTTCTAAGAGTTCTCGATAATTATATGGAGGAAAAATGTTTTATTTGACTTGACTGCTAGCCGAAACCTCTCCTGATTTAATACTAGATCCACCACTGCTTTTTATGGATTCTAATGTTATCAAAGGCAGACGGAAATTTTTTTCTACCGGAGTCACAGCTGACCTGTTGGTCCGTTTTATTATATATAGCAATATGGTGTAAAGCATACACTGGCTGAATTCTGTTGGGAAATAGAGGTGTTTCCTTTTATTACGATTCTAAAATGTGCATACTCTTGTATTTCCACTGATCATCTAATAGCAATAATTACGAAATAGCCTCCGAGACTATACGTCTTTCGCACAAGATCTGAACGAAACACCTCTATCAATACTTTCAAACTTTTGAATAAAAAGTTGTATACCATTTCGCCAATTCTTTAATCCCATAAAATCGCAATGATTATCACATGATTTAAAATAAATAACATTTAAAAATATATATTTTGGACTAATTAAAAATTTAAATAGGTACATGTAAACATTACATAGCTATATTATATATATGTAGGTACATACAGCACGGTTTTTCCAAAAATGCTTTTGAATAAACTGAATTTCTGTGTATTTAGACTTGTAGCGTTTTGTTTTCGAAGTATTTTACTCACATTTATCAAAGGTGGACTGGAAATGTTTTCCATCCAACTCTGAGACGATTCAACATTGACCTCGATTGTGGGCTCCTAGGTGCCAGTCCACCCCTGACATTTGATTTGTTTAAATATTTTCAGGTTTGACTGTTATTTTATTGGCAATCAAAATAACAAATTTTCTTACCTAAAAAAATCGGAAAAGAAAAAATAAAAAAATCCAAAAAATAATTTATATTTGGTCCCCAAAAATTTTAAATAATAACAATAAACACTGTAATAAAATAATTAACGATTTTGTTGTATCATAGGATTAGTGTTCGTGTCGACAACTAAACTATGCGCTAATAAATCATAGCCTGTTCGATTAAATTTAAAGAATACTAGTACAAAACAAATTGGTAACAACAATCCAATAAAAATGTTTTTTAAAATAGCACGATATAGGGCATCTTTTAAAGTTAATGCAGTACATGGTTGAGCAATAACTAAATGTTCTGGACGACCGTGAAGGTGAGAAACGTTAACAGCATGAACCACAGCCAATCCCATGTACTTTTTTCCAGGTGTAGCACATTGCACTACCAGCCAATACGTCTGAAAATATTTTTTCTAATTAGTACAAACAAGAATTAAAGTAAGAACATTTAAAATACAAAAAACAATTTAAAAAATAAGGGTGCTTTTCCAAATAACTTCAAAATTATTTGAGTTTAATAATCAATTAACAATGGCCTGTACACCCGATTATCACAAAATTACTTAAAAAGATCCAATTATTTATTTTTGCACAGCAATTCCCCCTACAATCTCCAGGGTTGTCCTAAAAAATACGACGCCCCATGGCCACTAATGCGCCCTTCTTCATAAGAAGACACAAATACGAAATGGAAAAAGTCAATTTATTACTATTACACTAAAAATAAACATAAAATTCATACAAATCTAAAATTTTTTTTAAATACTGCGTATCCAGAAAAATGAATAGCGAAGAATAGAGAAGGATTTATCAATTGGCCGGCACGATCACCTGATCGAACACCTCTCAATTAATTTTTATGGGGTGCTAATAAAAATTATAGCTGTAGTTTACAGCGACAGAAGAAAGCCCGAAACCAGAGAGGAATTAATGGTATGACAGAACTTAACGAAAGAAGCGCCATTATAAATAATACCGTGCAACACCTTTTGAAAAAAGCACGCCTTTGTGCTGAAAATGAGGAAGACCATTTTGAAAATATATTAAAATAAATTTTGTGAATTTATTTGTTTTACCTACCCTTCTTCATTATTTTCAGAATTTCTGTGAAAACGGTTAGTTTCTCAAAGAATTTATTTGACCAAAGTTATAGCCCGTTAAATTCCCTATTCGGTTTGGGCCGTCAGTTTTTTTCTAAGACGTTTCGTTTAAGAGATACGGGGTTTGCAAGAAAAAAAAAAATAAAACCTAGATTTTTTTTAACATTTTTTCCCTTAATTTAATTTATAACTAGAAACCCGTTGATTTTCGACGATAAGGGGTTATAATATAATTTGTAGATAAGCGAATGATCTTTAAGAAAAGTTTAATCCATTAAGCCTAAAAAATCAATAATATCGGAGCTATGACCGTTTGAAATCAGAAATTCAAAAAATTGCTTTAAAGGGAAGTACCCCCCCCCCAAGGGTTTGGACTTGGACAAAAATTTTATTTGAGAATTTGTCTTAGAAAAGTGTCCTTTATCACCACTCCAAAGGTTCTCCACAGTCATTGGGATACCCGGTATATAAAATACCCATATCATTTAATTTTCTTTGTCCCAAAAAAGATCGTAAATATTTTATTTATCCTTTTTGGGGCCAAAAATGTTTAAAATTAAAATTGCCGCCCCCAAAAGGCTTGCGTCCCGGGGCTGTGGCCCATTTAGTCCTGTAAGCATGTAGCCCATTTAGAGGGTAAGGTTTATACGGTGAAAAAAATTGCATATTTTCAAGAACTTTTTTAGATGATACAGGTAATACTGGTTTATTTAATTAAGTTCCATATAATAATAACAAATTTGTCGATTTTCTTTTTAGCGGAAATCACGTTTGTGACCGTGCTACCGAAATTGAAAAACACAGTAAAAACTCGACAGCGTTACTTCAAGAAACATCTCACCTAATAAACGTATTTGATTTTTTGTTTACAAAAATCCACCGAGGAGTTATAGCGTACATGGCAAAACAACTTCTTTTCGAGACGCATGCGGAGATTTGTTACCAACCGCTTATTTATCATTATTTTACAATGAAAATTTAGGAGAATATCGCTCAGATGTTGTATTATTATATGAAACTTAATTAAATAAACCAGCATTACATGTATCGTTTAAAAAAATTCTTGAAAATATGATATTTTTTCACCAAATTAACCTTACCCTCCCCTTAAGGCTTTACATACGTCTAGCAGCGCTAAAAACCATTTTTCTAGTACTGATAACAATAGAAATTAATAAAGATGAAAAGTATACATTGTTTATTGGTATTTAAACTTTATAGAAAATTTGTATTCCTTTATTTTTACAAAAATTACTATGTAAAAAATCACGTGATCCACAACACTAAGAAAAAAAAGCTCCCGGCGTGCACTAAACTTGTAGGGCGGGCACATTTTCTACCATAACTTTGAATCTATGAGGAATTTTTGAAACCGATTTCACAGAAATAAGCCTAAAACTATAGAAAACAATAATCGGTAAAAAAAAAATCGAGTTTTTGAAAATTCTGCACGTATGTAAGGCCTTAAATTAAATGGATAAAAGTTAATTCATTCTATGTATAAAATCTTATTGCGTTTGCTTGTATTATTTATAAATAATAAAATATTGATAAGCTGCAAGCTCCGCTGTTAGTAAAAGTTGTATTATCTTTACTGCTTCAGAATTTGAGCTGTCCATTTTTTTGGTTAATTTAGTTAAATTAAATTAATTAAGGAGACGGTCGTCAGCTAGAGCGGTTAAGTGCGTTGCTGCTAATGCTGAATGCCTGGTTCGACTCCGGCTCAGTAAAACTTTATTCTGACTGTCTCCCCTCGGAAGGCAATGGCAAACCACCGAGGTGTAATCTGTCTGGTACATTTAACAAGAAATTAAATTAAACATTCGGAAATTGTCCTATCCATCTACGTGGTAAGTCGCAGATTAAGTTGAATAAAAAAAAAAAACTAAAGTTTTATAAAAATTACTTGTGGCAAAATTTCAATTTTATTTTTATACTTGGCATGATATTCCTCCAAGCCTGGATGAAATTCTAAGCACCTATAAAAATAATTTTCAAGTACTTACTTATCTTGTAAAAGAAAACAAAAATTTATTGAATTTTGAACAAATTTTTTATGTTCTTCTATACATAAAACTTCAGTCTTCACAGAATTATCAAAAATTAAGTGATAGATTTACTGCTATTGCTATTATCGAAGAGCTACCGGGGCCGAGCCACCAATTTTGGTTGGTGTATTTTTTGCTTATTCTAAAAGCACATCACTTATTAGTTTTCGAGAGATTGCATGGAGATAAAATAATAAGGAAACTATCGGAAGATGAAATACAGACCAAACAAAAAATTTGTTCCTACTTTTTAAAACAGTAATTTACCTCATAACAGCAGACAATACTTCGATGCAATACTTCTAGTAGTAATATTTCAAACGACATACCAAATTTTGGGTTTTGAAATTTTTTGTGTATATAATTAAATCCATAATTTTCTACGTTTCTAAAATCAAATAGAAATTATAAAATAAGAAACGGAAGTAAAATTACTTACATCACATCGAAGCTTTCCAAAATTACAACCGTGAGAAGCATTTTGATTACAAACAATATCAAAAAGTCAATAAATTCTGCCATAATCCGTTTCCACATGGGCGGTACCGAGTAAATATATAAACCGGGTCTGTTATCAGGAGCTACAATCAAAATAGTTACAATTTCACCGATCTCTTCTACTTTTCAATTACATGGCCGTGAAGTATGCACAAATACAAAATTGTGGCTGTGATTCGTATTAGTCAGTGTATTAGGACTTTGGGTTTGCGTCGTTTGTGTATTGCAATGAGCAGCGTAGGACCGAAATAACTCATTTAATGCTTGTTCGTTATGTGTCTTGACTTGACTAATCCAGTTTCTTAATTGAACTGTATATTCTTCTCTAGTTATCATAGCACCATCTTCAGAATTATCGTTAATATCATTATTCATTTTGAAAGAATTTATTTTTCTGTAACCATAAGGTTTTGTTTTAAGAACACCAACAAAACATAACAAACAATTAAACCTACCTATACACATTCCTAAATTCTAATACGAAATTTGTAAAATATTAAAGCCTACATAAATAAAATATAAATTTTTGGATCTGTTATAAATTTTCTCTAAAATTTGACGTCTTAAATTAATAAAAACAAAAGATACTTTAACATTGCCAACATAAATTTTTTAAGTTCTCTAAATTTACAATAAAGCTAAATCTACATGCAACAAGAGAGTTTACGTGTTATTAAAAAATCTAATTTAAAACGATAAAGTAAAATAAATCGATACAACATAGCAATAACCTAAAAATTTTGTTCTTCCTAATAAAATTTTTTTTTGCCCATATACAGGGTGTGACCGTGGAGAACCTTTTAAGCAATTTTTTTAATTTTTGATTTCGAACGGCCAGCACTCCGAAATTATTGATTTTTTAAGCTTAACGGATTAGAACTTTTTTAAAGATCATTTGCTTATCTACAAATTAGGTTATAACCCTTTATCGTCTATAATCAACGGATTTCGAGTTATAAATTAAACTAAGGGAAAAAATGTAAAAAAAAATTAGGTTTCACTTTTACTTTTCTTGCAAATCTCTTAACCAAAACGTCTTATAAAAAAACTGACAACCCAAACCGGTGAGAATTTAATGGGCTACAACTTTGGTTAAATACATTTTTTTGGAAAATCAACCGTTTTCACAGAAATTCTGATAATAATGAACAAAGTGTAGGTAAAAAAAAATAAATAAATTCACAAAATTTCTAAAAATTTCAATTTGATTTATAGCATTTGTTTTAATGTTAAAACGTTTGAGCGACATTGTTCTAAAGCGCATTAGTTTACCGTTAATTATTTTGTTTATTTGTTATTGTTAATTAGTTTGTTATTTATTTTTTTTACCTACACCTTGTTCATTATTTTCAGAATTTTTGTAAGAACGGTTAGTTTGCCAAAAAAATTTATTGGGCCAAAGTTTTAGCCCGTTAAATTCCCTATCCGGTTTGGTCCATCAGTTTTTTCTAAGACGTTTCGGTTAAGAGATACGAGGTTCGCAAGAAAAGTAAAAAAAATAAAATCAGATTTTTTTTAACATTTTTTTTCTTAATTTAATTTATAACTCAAAATCCGTTGATCGTAGACAATAAGTGGTTATAACCTAATTTGTAGATAAGTAAATGATCTTTAAAAGAGTTCTAATCTATTAAGCCTAAAAAGTCAATAATATCAAAGTTATGGCCGTTTGAAATCAGAAATTCCAAAAATTGCTTTAAAGGGAGGTACCCCCCAAGGGTTTAAACTTGGACAAAAATTTTATTTGAAAATTTGTCTTAAAAAAGTGTTTTTTTCACCACCTCAAAAGTTTTCCACGGTCACGAAAAGAAAGCGATTGGCGTTAATATCTATCACATACTTTTTGTAAACGCGAATTTGTAAGGTATTCTCATGCCACGAGATTTACAATTTTCTGTCTGATGGTCACTCGGATTCTTTGGAAATCATTTAATATTGTGATTCTTTTGTACACAAATTTTCAGGAATATTTATCCCTACGCATCGAGGGTTGTTAAATACCCCCAATATCTTACTAATTATAGAATACTGGCTCTTTAGGCTCTAGAGGTTTAAATTTCATTTTTTAAAAATTGATTGCATTACAGTACATTTCTAGTTGTCATTCCCTATTATAGTAAATTTCGAATCGTAGCATCTCCAAAGTTATTTCAAATTTTTTAAAATTAATTTAAACTCGAATTTAAAAGCCATTGATTTTAGAGAATAAGGAGTTGATCATTTCATTCTTCAGAAAAGCACACATACTGAAATTCAAGTTTTGATTGTACGGTCACGGCCTGATGATTATGTGCGTGGACTGCTAAGCCGAGATTCACAGTTCGATCCCGAGCAAAGTAAAAACTTTATTTCGACCGTCTTCCGTCGGCAGGTAATGGAAACCTGTGTAAAAATAAAGTAAAACACAATTTAAAAAAAGATTATTTAATTGAAAAAATTAAAACCTTAATTTTATTATAAACTTCCAAAATAACAAGTTTTTCTTTTCATTTATAAAAATTTTAATTTCCCTACCGTTCGGTTCAAAATAAAAAATTGGAAACCCCTGCGTAGTATTTCAACTGTTAAAAACTATGAGATAAAAGAATCAATTAGAGAATACATACATTTATTTATAAAAAAAATTATTTTTCCAAATCAGTGGTGAATCATGGTTAAATTACGACTATCCAAATAAAATGTTTTCAGGTTCAATGGATTTCACCACAACTTTATAACCGTAATATAAATTGTGTCCCGTGTAAACCAAACTAAAATTTCATAACAGAAACAATTTACTATTTTTTGTTTGTTTTAAAATTTTAAATAATGTAACACTTGAATCGTATATTTTAAATTGCAATAAAAGTAAAATCTCTTATTTTTAAAAACTAATTTGGTTTTTGAGGCACACTCACCCCACTGATTTTGACGGCATTCTCTTGAAATTAACCTTAAAAATATAAGTGATACAAACAGCTCTACTTATGAACGTAGTCCTCGTATACAGATAGGTTTCGTTAGAAATAATTTGATACCTTTCATTTGAATTACCGTTATAAAGGCAATCCAACCCGGTCACCCGAAATTTTATATGAAAAAATATTATTTTTGTATTATACAAGATTTCTATAAAAACTCATGGTTCTCTAAATATTAAAATAATTTAAAAGCAATGTCGGGTGTTCTACTTGAAAAAAAAATTCAGACGGTCTAGTTAAAAATAACTTAAAACAGGTACGTAAGTTTAACTTCAAAACTTTTTTGTTTTGAATGGTCAGGTATCAAAGAAATTCCAACCAAAGCTAACTGTACTTAAAACACAAAATATCTAATAAAAAAAAAATAGTCGTAGGATTCATGAAAGATGAACTATCGTTCCTATAAATCGTATGTCATTTTCAAATTTGATTAATCGTTAAACATAATATTATAAATTAAATTTTTACTTGACTAGTTTATTGCTTATGGAAAGATCAGCTCTCTTGGATCCTACTCTATTAACACAGTCATATTAACTTTTACAGAGTTAAAACAAAAATGAAATCAGTGTGCAATAACCACAGAATTTTCAAAATTTTTTAGTCGTCATCGGAATAATCCAATTTACAACAAATAACATTTTCTGGATCACCTTCGGCAGCTTCTATTATTACAGCAGAATCAGTGACACTTTCCTTCTTGTCCTCTTCTTCATTGCTAGCATCGTCACCTTCCTCCTCGTCATCAACACCATTACCGACGGTAACATCAGGAACAAGAAAATATTGCAACGGATTGTGCCATAAATCATCCTTAATTATTTCTGCGATCGTATCCGAGGTCGGATCGAGGTGATCGTTATACCAAGTAAAGAAAGACCTTTGATCTAATTGACGTTTAGACCCTGTTTGCGTACAAGTTGGTCCATTGTTTCCACTTAAATCCATCCCTTCCTTCCATTTCAACGGAATACTGAACGAAGTGGGAACACCTGAAAAAGTATGTTTCACAAATTGCAACACAGATAATCCGACTTACCTAAAGATCCCAACTGAAACTCTTTGGTTAGCATCGTATTTTCAAAATATGGATTTTCTTCAAAGAAGAAGTCAATTTTATAGCCCGATTTAATATCTTCAAATTCCTCCACTTCAATTTTTGTGAGGTGGTGAAAGCAATCTTCTTCTCCATCTTCCAACAAAGAACTCAGATCGGGATGATTCGAAAACTGAAATATTTGTTAAAAAAAATTGAGGTTATGTACAATTAGCGGTTAAATCAAAATACAAAATACGTACTGCTGTGTTCCAGAAGTGAGGTATTTTGCTTATGATTTCGGCCCTTCTGGTGAAATGTGGTTTCCTTAACTTATTAAATTTTTGTTCGACTGTTAAAATCTCTTCGCTAGCTTGTACGTCCAATGTTTCAATTTCGTTTTGGCAGCTGTCAATCTCTTCCAATGATTTTTGGGTTTCGGCATCAAAATCTCGAGCTTCAAGTTCTGGATGGGCCGTCGAATCCGCCTTCTTGAGTTTTTTCGGAGAAGGTGCAGAAGCCATCACGATTTATTATTTTTACACACTATTTTTCCGGCTAAATTCCAACCAAACTCACCACGCTTATTAAGCGTCAACAAACGACAATAAAATTATAAGAATGTCGCCGATTAAATAGTATCACATGATCACGCACATACGTTTTGGAAATACGTTTTATAAAATGCTTTTTCATGTGAAGTTTAGATGGAGCTGTACTAAATAAATTTTCCTACTAAAAAATAATAACATACAATCTACAATACATTTTTGCTGATATCTTGAACACAACAGGTAAATAAAACGAGAATATTCTAAATGTACATTAAAATAAATGTTTACTGTTTTGCAGATTTTCAAAATTAAATTTGAAAGTTGTATTTAACCGGTTTGACACAAGTAAAGATAACCTTAATATTTTTAAACCTCGGACTTATTCTACAATTTAATGAACGTGTTAAATTCATTAAAAGTAATATGTAAATTTGGAAAAATGGATCAACGATGTATGAGTAATTATGTTGAATTTCATAAACTTCTTCGAAACTCTGAAAACATCGTAGCATTAACCGGTGCTGGTGTTTCTGCCGAATCTGGGATTCCAACTTTCAGAGGGTCTTCTGGATTATGGAGGACTCATGCGGCTTTAGATCTGGCGACACCAAGTGCATTTGCTAGTAACCCAGGTCTTGTATGGGAGTTCTATCAGTGGAGACGGGAAATTGCTTTAAATGCCAAACCGAACAATGTAATTTATTTTTATTATCATATTCTGATTAACAATGCATTTATTGTAGGCTCATACAGCTTTAGCTCAATTTGAGAAAAAATGTAAAGAGGACGGTAGAAATTTCACTGTGATAACTCAAAACGTTGACGGACTTCACCAAAGAGCCGGTACTGAGTGTGTCGTTGAACTTCACGGCTCCCTATCGAAAATTATGTGTACAAAATGTAAATTTGTTGAAGACGACAATCGAGTACCAGTCTGCGAGGCACTTAGAGGAAGAGGGTAAGCTTATAATAAAATTTGTGTATTTTTTAACGCTCTAATTTTAGAGATCCTAATATTAAAGACGAAGATGCTCCTTTTATTCCCATAGCGGAATTACCTAGGTGTAACAAGTGTAAAGCACTAGCTAGACCATTTATAGTGTGGTTTGGAGAAAATTTAGACTCGAATGTTTTAAATAGAGCACGTAAGTGTATCTAATTTTTATTTTAGAAGATTTCAATTAAATTACGATTTTTTAGGTCTTTTGGTTGAGTCATGTGACTTATTCCTTGTGATTGGAACATCTTCTCTTGTTTTTCCAGCAGCCGCTATGGCCCATTTGGTGTTGGAAAAAGAAAGACCTGTGGTGGAATTTAACATTAACGCAGAACCGGAATCTCCCGATTTTACGTAAGTAATTTTAATATTATTTTAAAATAAAAATTATTTGCTTCTTTTACTAGATTACACTTCCCTGGAAAGTGTGGATCTACTTTACCAAAAGCATTCGACATAAATTTAAATTAAAATACATATCTGTTTTTGTTGTTGTTAAAATTATTACCAGAAATTTTTCTTTGAGTGCTTCCTAGCAGACTAACGATTAATATTTCATTCCTGAAATATGTTTCTTTATAGTACATCCCATGTGGACATCGTTGATCTTTTATGTAGTTTATTATTCTATATTAATATTAGTTTGCATTGGAAATGTTTAAAAGTTTGTTATCCAAATATATTTTATTTTTTGTTTATTTTGTGGATCTTTTTGAATTGAATCTAGGGTTAGTTTTTTTAAGATTGTTGTTGTATTGTTCATTCGTTTACCTTTAGCGTTACACTAATCAGTATCGTAAATCTTGGTATTGCGTCACGTTTATCAGCGTTCTGCATAAACCAACTGGCAGAAGAGAATATTTTGTTGATCTCTTGGATGGTTAGTGTTTGGCTAAGTTCGGCTGGTGAAGCTGTTGCTTAGGTAAAAAGTGTCACTTTCTAACAGATAATTGTGTAAAAACTAATGGCAATACCAACGGAAGAGGAGATAAGAGAAGTGATCTTGAAAGAAAAAAAAATGCAGGAGAAGAAAACAGGCGGAAATGTTAAAATATGGAGGAGAATATTTTTTATTGGATCTTCTCCCCATTATGGTTAACCACGATTTCCCACTGCATAATTTTAAAAGTTAGACTGGTTTAAATAAAACTTTGGGATTGTTCATAAATTATATGAATCAGAAAGAGAATTCTAGTGGGTTTGTAAAATTTTCTGAAATAACACGAAATGGTTAACAACATAAACAAATTTTAAGCAGGGCTGTTCTAAGATATAGGCCCCCCCCCTGGGTTACTAAAATTAATGCGCCTCTGCAAAAGAAACATTTACAAAAATTCTGACGCTCCATTCGGGATAGAAAATTTAATGGGCTTACAACTTTGGTCTAGTAAAAATTTCTGAAAAACCAATTCATTTCACAGAAAATAATAAACAAGGCAGCTACAAAACAAAAAATTAAATTCGCAAATTTGAAGGCGAGTGGTGGCAAGGTCCTGGTTGGCATACAGCGAAATCTTTGTTCTTGTATAAGTTGGGGGTGGGAATGTTGCTCATAAAGATATTGAAGAGGGTCGGAGCGAGGATGGACTTTTGTGGAACTCCGGCTGCGATGAATCGCTCGGAGGAGCGGTTGCCTTCAAATTTGATCCTGAA
The DNA here is from genome assembly GCA_911387805.1 of Cantharis rustica. Classification (NCBI taxonomy): domain Eukaryota; kingdom Metazoa; phylum Arthropoda; class Insecta; order Coleoptera; family Cantharidae; genus Cantharis; species Cantharis rustica. The sequence goes on from OU426883.1 coordinate 17,923,894, forward strand.
GCGTTGGTCCTTTAGGTAGGAGGCAACCAGTTGGACGAGTGCTGGTTATATTTTGGCCTCGAACATCTTGAATAAGAGGTCTTCTTGCCAGACTTTGTTGAAGTCCTTTGAAACGTCGAGTAGTACCCAGGGCCGGTTTTAGGCATCACGGGGCCCCAAGTGGAATGTTTTTTCGGGCTTCCTTCTTCTTCGTTTAGCGGACGATTAATATTACACGATTTTCTAAATGACTGTAAAATAATATCATAGACAGGACAACCCGAAACGGCTTAACCGATTTTGATGACATTTTTTGTGTATATTTGGTAAATCTGAACTATGTTTTATACCATTAAGTGTTAAGGGTGGACTACCCAAAAATTTTTTTTTATTTTTGGACAAAATTTTTTATTTTTATATTTTTATGATTTGGCATTAAAAATACATATAACCCTTAATTTTTATCTTTTTACCACCCCCATTTTTTTGGGGATTTGTAATAATCTTCAACTCTCAGTGGTTGATAACTGATCAATTATCAATCGATCAGCTATCTTCGCCAGGCATCTACCGGTGTCACTTTTCCTCCAACAAACAGCACGGAGTAGGAATGGGAAAATGTGAGACGCGCATGAATAGATTAACGAGATTTCCCCAAAAAGGAAGAAAATTGATGGTCGACAGATTTTAGTATATATCTTACCTTAACTAACATAGGTAATTATCGAATCGAGTCTATAACCTATCCAATCAACAAATACCAAAACATGTTCTCTTTTTAAACGACTTCAAAAAAGGAGGTTATCAATTCGGTTGTATTTTTTTTTTTTTTTTTAATGTTGTTACCTCAGAACTCTGTCATTTATGAACCGATTTTCAAAATTCTTTCGGCGTTGAATCAAATAGTTCCAAGTTGGTCTCATTATAATTTCATTCGTATTGGACCTTAAACTTCGAAGATAAACCAGAAAAACCGTCAAACTTCTCCTCAAAATCGTCTTAATAACGCATTAAGTACTGAGTACCTGTACCTGTTTTATATTACCTGTTATTGCCCGGTGGGTCACAATCTTTTCTTAAGTACCCTACTTTTATTAATCTTCTAAGTAGTACGTTGACGTAATTGACGGGACACTGCAAATTAAACAAACATCTGCACACAATGGGGCTGGTAGAAAGTCCTACTTGTCGAGGGTGTGAATCATCAGACGAAACTGTGAAGCATCTGCTCTGCAGATGCCCGGCATTAACGTCCAAAAGAGGATTCATGTTGGGGGACTTCTGGCTCACCACGGCCAGTGTCCGTAGCACTCTGCCTTCCAAGGTTCTCGAGTTTATCCTCGATGTGGGATGGCTTGGAGAGTGAGGGAGGCGGTGGGCTGCTGATGAAACCCGGAGGCAGCATAATGGGCCTGAGTGCGTGCGAAGCAATTTGCCCTCCACAAGAAATCCAGATCCAGAATTGAAAACTCTTTTTGGCATATTAAAATTATAATTTTTTTATTTTTTTTATTACCTCAGAACTCCGTCATTTATGAACCGATTTTCAAAATTCTTTCGGCGTTGAATCAAGTATAGTTTCAAGTTGGTTCCATTAAAACTTTATTCGTATTGGACCTTGAACTTCAAAGATAAACCGGAAAAACCCTCAAACTTCTCCTCAACTCTCCTAAAAATCGGCTTAATAACGCATTAAGCATGCGCATTAAGGACTGCGTACCTGTACCTGTTTTATTTATTAACTGTACCTGTCCGGTGGGTCAGAATCTTTTTTAAGTACCCTATTTTTATTAATCTTTTAAGTAGTACGTTAAGTATAAGGTAAATAGTAAATACATTTATATCAACTATGATCGGATTTTTAAAATTCTTTTTGCGTTGAATCAAGTATAGTTCCAAGTTGGTCCCATTATCTTAAGTACCCTACTTTTATTAATTTTCTTAGTAGTACGTTAAGTATAAGGTAAATAGTAAATACATTTATATCAACTATGATCGGATTTTCAAAATTCATTTTGCGTTTAGTAGGTCTACCCATACTCTCTTTCGATAAATAGTTACGGAACGCAACATGCACTAAAAAGCATAAAAAAAAAATTAAAAAAAAAAAAATAAAACCGACTTAAAAAAAAACTACTGTGAAAAAAATGCACTAAAAAGTAAAAAATAATTACGTTATTTAGTTACTTCAACTAGCTGGCTAAATTACTAAAATTAAATTTCTTAAAAGCTTGGCTGGCACCGACTGCAAAGATTACAATAATTGACCGCCTATGCCAGCTAGTTGAAGTAACTAAATAACGTAATTATTTTTGACTTTTTAGTGCATTTTTTTTACAGTAGTTTTTTTTGAAGTCGGTTTTATTTTTTTTTTTTTTTAATTTTTTCTATATTTTGTTTTTTCGTGTTCTGTTCTTTCATGTTCTATTCTATTCGGTCACCTTTTATCACCATCTCAAAAGTTCTCCATGGTCATGGGGACACCCTGTATTGTATATCATATCATTTAATTTGCTCTGTCCCAAAGAAGATCGTAAATAATTTTTTATTAAAAAGATCAAAACTAAAAATTGCCGCCCCGAAAGGCTTGTGCCCCGGGGCTATAGTCCATTTAGGTCTGCGGTTATGGTGGCCCTGATTTTAAGGCAAGAAAGGTCATCAATCAAAAATTCAGTACAATTTGAGTCTTAATTTGGAATCGCCATATGTTTTACAGCAGATAATCTCTGGCTATTAAACAAAAATTGGCATTGTCTTTCTTCCTTTATTTAACTTTTTAGTTATTGTAACCTAATGAGTTGTACTGCATTCACTCCCTGGGATAAAGTGAAAATCTAACTTTCCCTGAATTGCTAAAGTGATAATTAATTTTTTTCGTAATTTGTCTACCACTGAAGCACACGATTGGATTAACGAGATTTCTGTTACAATAATCAGGGATGTTTTTACCAAGTGCTTGGGCTTATAAGCCCAAGATATAGAAACTACTCACTTTGAAGACTCTCCCCAGCTTCAAGCCTTGTGGGGCTCTTAGATTATATGTTAGTTTTTTTTTTATTAAAATATTTTTTGTTAATCCATTCACGTGCGTCAGTGCTAGGCAGATAACGAATAAGATTCCTTACATTTATATATTTTTTATTAAAAGCGAAATTTTTACATTGTTTAGCTTTAAATAAAAAAAGTACACAATTAACAAAAAAATTGCATGGAAATTTAAATATTGTTGAAAAATTACTGCTTTAGATCACAAATATAAGCTATTATTAAACAATATAATACATTTTTTGAACTTTTTCTTGACTTCTTGAATTAAACCTCAGAAGTTGACCTAGATTTTAACTTGCATGTGAAGAAATAGGTATAAATTCGCCATTTTCTAGTTTTCTTTTACATTAAGTTCTCCTTACAACCAACATGTTTGCTTTTAATATATTTTGTATTCAATGTTGAAAATATTCTGGAATACTTTTGGTCGGCCCCCCCAAGTCCCCCCTTCTTAGCCACGCCAATGATTCTAATTTCTGTATACCACGATTGCGCGAGTCATTTGTGAGGTTAGATTATTTTCACCGATCGCCATGTTGGAAGATTCACCGCATGTATTTTAAATCATATTTAATCGGTTTTAAATCACGTCATTATTAACAAATAATATAATTTACTGCATTGTAACATAGAAAACATTTAAGGTAAGCGTTTAATTCGATGAAATACATTTTTTTAACGCTGTTTTGTATCAACCAGGTTCGTACCAGTTGAAACGCAAAATGGCTGAAATTATTGAACGAAAATTCCTCATCACTGCTGCAAGAAATTGAAAGATGGTTGTGATTTCTTCAACAGCTGTCCACTTATGAAAATCTCCTCAATTTACTTGTTCCAAAACCTGCAACGATCATCATCAGATTTCATCGGGGTGAGATATTTTGAGCACTGCTTATAACTACTTGCTTTATAACTAGTTTTTATTTATTCTGATGAAATGAATTTTTTTGTGAAGTTATCGTAATGTTGCAATTTTGATTAATGTGCTCTTACGATGTATTTTTACGTAACCTTGATTTTCACCAACTCAGCGGACATTACATTTGAAAAATATTAATTCTACTATATCAAATTGATAACGTAATTAATTGATCTTATCATAGCTAAGATATGTATACACAGGTAGACGACGCTTTTAGGTCATATATTCGATACTTGCAATATTTAAAAAAACGCATCGTGTGTATCTGTCAAATCGGGTGCGACCTCCCGAGGGAGAAGTAAACTAATTAAAAACTTAAGTATTCGATACAATTTTGCTGCGACTAAAATCAATGCTATTGTAATTATTTTATAAAAACATGAAATATTTTTTAAAACAAATGAGCCCTTAATAGGGCTCAGAAACTATATAGCAATAAGAAATGTTTTAATTGCTCCGGGGTGTACAAAGCTCATATTGATGACTTTGTTCACTTGGTGGACATAAATTCTGCATTTTTTAATTTCTCGTGATCACAATTTCTAGCTATTTTTCTTAAATCAGCTAGATACGCTTTAATTTTGTCAAGTTCACGTTGGAATCTGGTTTTGAAAGTTTAATTATTTTAACACTTATGAACCTTTTTTGAATATAATTTAAATTAGATTATTTATTTATTTTGCAACGTAGGCAATATAGGTATCCAAGTAATAGAATTGCGTTTTAGCTTCGTTTTGGGTTCAAACCACTTATGATATCAAATTTTCAATTGCATTATTTATGGAAGAACTAAAATGTGAGTAATTAAAACACAATAATAAAATTAAAAATAATTTAAATAATTAATTACTGTTCAACGAAAGCAGCAAACGGAACAACTTAAATATTGACGACAAAGTGTGATTAAACACTTTTGAAACAGAAATTTCATTTATCGATCAGCTGTTTTTAACTTTTACTAATATTAAGGTTTATAACCCTACGAACGTCGGTTTTATTGTGGTTTTTGTCTATCGAGTAAATTTGTGTCTGCATCAAAGTTTTTCGAGGCTTGTCACTTTTGTTCTCGATGTACTCCGTAACAATTTTTTTAGTGATGTGGTCGTTTGCTTTTCCGATAAGGTAGCAAATTAACTAATGCTATAAAAATTAATTTTAATTATAGATAAATTAAAAATAATAATTACAATAATAAACTAAACTTAATATTAAATATTAAATTAAAAAAAATTGAAAACATCTGGAACGGGTAATAAATTTTTGCCGAAAGTAACTTTTATTGTGTTTGCTTAGATTGTTTGATTTAAAATTTTAATCCAATAAGAAAAAAAAAATACAAATCTATAAACTGAAATGATCTTACACAAATTAATGTTGAGATGTTGAATTACTATTTTTCAACCTTTAATTTTTCTAAGATAAATTTTAAAGTTTAGATTTTTTATCACTTTCTGGAACGAATATTTCTTTCAATATCTAGATGACCTGGAACAACGAAATTTGGTACACATTCATAATGGTGTGTAAATTTTATTTTCATCTGTGCTACAGGAAATTTTTTGTATTTTTTTCTAAAATTTCATTGGGAAACCTGTTGATTATTTATGGAGGATAAAAAAAAAAATTTATTGTTAGATTCTACTTTTTCTCCTATGAGTCTTATCGGCTACATTCAAAAGCATTAGAACACAATTTAAATTATGTATAAAGGCAATTTTAAAGTTAAAAACAAGAAATCTAATGTAATGTAAACCAGAAAATCTTGTGTTCTTTTACTTATCTACGTAAAGGAAACGCAATAAAATAATAATTAAATTAGTAATTCTATAGTGATGTCCAAATGAAAGACATTATCAAATATATCGGTAGTGCTGTTTCTCAACTCGAGAGTCAATTTTTTAATACTATATTACAATAAATTTATATACCACATTTAGATAAAACAAAACAATGAATTAGTATATTTTTTTTTTGCATTAGCCATTTGTCTGACCACTTCTTTTTTATGAAGGGTTTTCAAGACAAATTACCCTGGTTAAGCATCAAACTGTAACCGTCCTTATTAGTATATATTAAAAAAATATATAAATAATATAAATAAAAATCTACTATGTAAAATAACTTATCGGAAGGCTAAGTCTTAACTTCGATTTCGTCTTCGTTGTCTATCAAAATATCCAAAAAAAAAAAATCATTTGACAAAATAATTTTATCTAATTTGTTTATAATTTAAATTTAAAAATTTTTATGTTTGCCTTGAGTTCCCTCGGCTTCGCCGTCGGGAAGTTTTGAAAAAATTTTTCTTCGGGGGGGAAATTTGAAAATACGAACTTTCACGACGAAAAATTTTTTCAAAACTTTCCGACGGCTGAGCCGACGGAAGTTTTTTTTTTCAATAAAATACATATAATTTTAAATGATTTAATTGTTTTAATGTTAATATTAAGAAAATAGGTAAATAACTTTTGATTTTATATCATATAACAATTAAATTATTATTGAAAAACATTCATAAATTTGTTTTATCAAAATATCTACCTTTCGCACATATTATTGCGTCACAAATTCGGGGCGTTTTTTTTTATTAAATTAATTAAATAATCCGGTGAAATCTGTTTCCACACATCTTGCAGATATTTTCACATTATATTTTCATTTTGTGACAGGTGTTATTTAATTTTTCGGTACAATTCGTTCCACAAAAGCTAGACTGATAAAAGATCGGGTAACTGGGACGGGCAAACCATTATTTGATGTACCCCAAGTAGTTTTTTTCCTGCCCAATGGCTTTTGCATAATCGGGAGGAATGTTTTGGATCATTTGGCCCTGGTGTATTTTCCGAGCTCTACTCATTAAAATTAGTCGATATATGCAATAAAAAGACCACATAATTTTTTTACGAATTTTGAAAAAAAAGCAAAGTAGCTTTTTTGACGGTTTCTTATTTATTTTTACGAGAAAATTCGAATGGCGCTTGCAGATTTCACGTATAAGTATGATATTTAACATTTTATGTGGGTTTAAAGGAAGAAAGTCGATTTTTGCTTGCTCTCTGCTGCTTTCGAATTTTTTCACCGTTTTACACGCTTCCGCCAGGCCCTCGTGTGTTTTCCGAGCTCTACTTATTAAAATTAGTCGATATATGCAATAAAAAGACCACATAATTTTTTTACGAATTTTGAAAAAAAAGCAAGGTTAACCCCTTAGAATTTTTTTCACCCCAAAAATCGAAAGTTTTTTTACCGATACACAACCCCTTCAACCCGCCGAAACCTGCCGCCAACAACCGCGTTTTAACGGTTGGAACAGAAATTGGTTTATCCCGAATTTTATTCACTCTGTGGGTTATTTCGGGTGAAATAAGTAGTAGATTACGTTTATATGTTGTAGCAATACAATTTTTTCGACACTGGTTGTGGCACGAGGCCGTTCACTGAGTTTCCTAACACTTCGCTGTCCGGTTTCTCTTCTACGCGTCTTGGTGTAATGCATCCCTTTGCAAGATACATTTAATCTACTTGAAATTTTATGTCCTGTTAAACTTTTGTCATGTAATGCACAAATAGCAGCACATTTTTCAATTGATATTTGATTTTTTTTTCATAATTTTTCAAAAATGTAACGATATTTATAAAAATTAAGTGCAAGTAAATTCACTACCCCAAAAAGTAAGTTCTAAACTAAACTAAACAAATAAATCAGTTTTCAGGACTTGTCGGTACCTAGTAGTTATTTAAAAAAATAACAATAAAACCACATTTGGCTAAATTTATTTGTGTTCTACCGAAACTTAAAATCAGGCAAGTAATACCATAAAGTAATAAAATTCAATTTTGTGAATTGTGTTTAAATAAAACATTATTTTTAAGTTAAAATACTGCCAAAAATACTTTAACACTATGTATTTATAATGGCAATCAAAAATATTTATAATTACAAAAATTAATTAATAAATTAATTAATTACAAAAATTATAAAAATTAATAATTAAATATTTCAATTAATTAATGCTTGCTTCCAAACTTTCCGACGGTAGTGTATGGGACTTTTCGAAAAAAGTACACTTATAAAAATTTACCACTGTTCCACAAGTTCGCCTTCTTTGCTTGCGGATGACCACATTACACGACCACCTCCAGCCACCAGCCCTAAAAGAATAACGATCATTTGGTAAAGATAAAAAAATATTTATACGTTTCTTATCGCTACCTGTCGACATTGGAGTGCAATTGAAGGTGCCAATGCAATAAATAGACAAGTCCAATTATGCAAATTGTTCAGAAGAGAGAAAAAACATATTTTTGCGTTACTTGTTACGGAAATGTATCTTTTTGTTTATGGATCATGTTGACTAGTGTCTTAAGGTTACATTTGCAAACCTCATTACAAGTGAGGTTTTAAATAAGTACTTAGGAAATTTTTATTTTTTAATAAAACTTTTTGTTTGATTATTTTTTTTTATCCAAATATTATTAAACATACAGAAACTGAAATATTGTTCCTATAAGAAAATTTTGATTTTTGTGAACTTGATTTAACGGTTGAAAATAATTTGTCGAAGGAGCGACAAATTTTGATTACAGGTTGACTTCTGGGGGGCATCGCGGATAAAAGTTTGTTTGTGCCATTTTAAAAATTTTGTTTACTACGATATTTTTAATAAGTTTAAACTTATTCATATTTTAATTTTAAACTCTTTTGTAAAAAAACGTCTTTAAATAAAATTTTTTAATTTTAAAATTTGAATGAAAATCACAAACTAAATTCTTATTTTACCAATGGCGATGGTAAATAATGTTGTCAAAACGAACAACTAAATTATACCAAAATATAAACCAATTTATGGGTTTGCAATGCCCACTCTAATTTATTGCGGAAGTGTTATTTTAAGCTATGCTGCCGATGATGGTCATAAAATTTATTTTTCTTTTACAATTATTGGTTCAAACAATTTATAGCAATTTAAAATTTTTACCATAATAGTAAGAATTAAGATAAAATCTATTTCATTTATTTCAATATAATTATTTTGCAAAAAATTGAAAATTAATTAATAGGAGTAATAACTAACAATATTAATTAAGTGGCCGCAGACTTTTACACACGACTGTAAATATATAGGCCTTTTTTATATTCTTCATCGTCAGTTTTTATATTTTTGCAATCGAGTAGTAGGTGTATTCAGTCTAGTGTCGCCAATCGCCGGATATTAATACGAATTTCCGATTTTTTAATTTGAGATTTAGTTTATTAGTTTTAATTTTTTTTAACACTTCAAGTTTAATGTTTTTGTTATTAGTTGTAAACATGGTTTTTGTTTTTTCTGATTTTTTTACGATTGCAGGCGGGCTTTGATAAAAATCACAAACTAAATTCTTATTTTACCAATTAGTTTTAAAAAGTAAAATTTTGCTGCGAATGAAAACTTGCGACAAAGAGGTCCGAGCCAAGTATCCCGTGCGATTGAAGAGGACGCACAGCATTGTAGCTGCATACCCACAGAACATCTTGGACGAAAGAGAGTGTGCATGCTATTTGTTCATTCAATAGAGAAGGATAGCGATACAATAGTAAATGGTACCGTAAACATTCCTACTAAAATATAATATAACATGCTTTAAACTAAGCAGCCACTGATAATACAATACGCCGACAATAATTTAATAGCAATCAACATCATCATTTTTATGCAGCAATGTCTTAAATTGTAAAATAAACGCACCAAAATTTTACTTTTTAAAACTAGACCAGCGGTTCCTAATTAGTTTTGGTCGCGGAACCCTTGGGCGATGTAAAAAATTTGGCGGAACCCCAAGCCCATTTGTTTACTGCATACAAGGTTGTGTACGTATACTACTCCCCCCCCCCCCCAGTGACCAAGTAAATACAAATATAACAATTATTTATTATAGAATTACAAATTATTACAATTATTATTAGTGAGAAGTATGACATTTTGTTTTCTTCTAATAAATTCTTTTAATATTTGGTTTGATTTCTGGGTTACTGCCAGAAATTCTCACCCACGATTTCAACTTTTTTCTGTTGACCATTGGAAAGACGACAATTTTCTGAGTATATCAACACAAAAATTTTTTAGGATTATGCAATAGTTGTAGAAATAACGGCATTTTAAAATTACGAAAAGCAGGGAAATGTAACATGATATACCCCGATGCGTAACGGTAACTAGCACGTTCGAGTCCCTGCTTTTCATTTTGTTGACGGTACGTGTGCTTTGATATACTCTTAATATTGTTGTATTATTGGCGAGTTCTGTCATTTTTCAGGGATATTTTTAAATTTTTTTGCCTTACTCAACAACGGCTAATCATGCAGCCGTGTTAAAAGGTGTATCTAAAATACATGTAAAATTTACATTTTTAATTCGATTTTTTTCGAAAACTTTTGCATTATTCTACAAAATTTTTGTTCTAGTATGCTTAGAAAAGTGCCTTTTTACCTATTTTTAATAGGAAAAAGTTAAAATCGTGGGTGAGGATTTCTGAAAGCTGGATTCTCATGTCAGGAACTGCGTCAAGTCGATTTCGATACTTTGTTTTTATTCCTGAATATAATGAGAATCCAGTCTCACACTTGTATGTGTTCGCAAATGGTAGCAAAATACGGTTTGCACGTTTGGACAACTCCGGATATTCCTCGCGCAATTCATTTCAAGATACGCCAAGCGGAACCTCTTTAAATTTACTTTCCAATTGGAAATCGCATCTAATTTCAATTGAATTTTCGAAATCTACAGCAGAAAATTCGACTGGACGTTAGCATTTCATGAATGAATTGCCATTGAATGGAATAGAAAAAAGTTAAAAAATATATTATTTTAAGCGGCAAAATTTATTTTTACGCCATTTTGAAATTCTTTTTGGCGGAACCCTTGGATTTTTTTGCGGAACCCCATTTGGGAACCGCTGAACTAGCCAATCCTCATTTAGACCAGATTTTTGCAGACAACCTTATATCATCGTGTTCGCAATTAAACAGCGCTTATTTTGATATAAAATTTATTTATTTTAGAAATGGGTGAAGTAACTGGAATCGACTTACCTGCTTATACCTGCCAATCCAGTAGTTCCGCCAAGAAAAAAAATAGACAACCCAACGTTTGCATATTCTATAGGCTTCATACTTTCGGTTCGTATTAAATTTATTCGTGCGACTCATGGGTGCACTGTTTAATAAAAAGTCAATTTTTAATTAATAATAATTTGGCCAGGAATTTTTTAGCCAACCCACTCGCGATATATTTTATATCATATTAAATTTGATATAAAATACTTTTCATCCCATCGGCAGATGGCCGAATGACTTTTCTAGTTCGGATCTTAGACTATTAGATATACCATGAATAGCCATCATTGCCTTCTTACATACTGTTTGGGTGTTTGTTCCATCTTTAATCTGTATAACCGTAACAAATAATAAGCCCCTACTCTATCAGTAAACAAAAAAGTCATTCTTACCTTGTAAGTACATGATACATGTTTAGGCTTCTTGATTTCTTCGAACCGACATTTTCTTCGTTTGACGTTGTACACACTTACAAGGGAATTATACGACCTCCGCATTTTTGTAATTTTTGCCACTTATTCTACTGAAAGTGTAGCCCTTCAATAAGAACTTCTCAAAGCAGTAGGGCCAGATGACCAGAAATGTTCGAGAAAATTGACTTTGAAATATTGTCGAAGGAGTTTGAAGACAAGATGTGAAACAATTAGCAAGTAGTTTCGTAGCACAGTGGCTAGCGAGTTGGACTAGGAACCAGTAGGTCCATGGTTCTATTCCCATCTACGCTAGTTTTTTTTTTTTAATTCTTTTTTCTCTAGTGAGTATTATTTTCCTTAAGTAAATTCTCGTAATACACAAGAGCATCTTTCATGCGTAATTTAGCGATTTCACTGCACAGACTATCTTCGACGGTGTCTTCAGCCCTCGTCGAGGGGCCAGGCAAATTAATGGATAAATATCAGACATGATAACTTTTCAGTAACTACGCTAGATAATAACTAAACTGTTGAAAATGTATTTTAGGATAAAAAAATGTAGTTTTAGGATATGGTGGTTTATTAACTTTTTATTTCTTATTAAAATCTAGTCAGTTGCATGGCTTTATTAGCCACATCATGTTTGCTATATCTACCAATCGTAAAATAAATAAATTAAATGAGATGATAAATTATTAATAAATATTAGGTAAATTATTTCCACCAGATGATATGTGTGCGATGACATATGAAACTAGTCCTGCTGAATAATAATAATAATTAAAACATTCGATTTTATATTTGTTAAAAAAAAAAATTGAATGTATTTTATAAATTAAATGTTGACACATTTTAGTCTATAAGCATAAATTTAATCAATTTTACAATAATTAAAAAGCACTAGAGAGAAAAAAAAACTAGCGAAGGTGGGAATAGAACCGCGGACCTACTGGTTCCTAGTCCAACTCGCTAGCCACTGTGCTACGAAACTATTTGCTAATTGTTTCACATCTTGTCTTCAAACTCCTTCGACAATATTTCAAAGTCGATTTTCTCGAAAATTTCTGGCCATCTGGCCCTACTGCTTTGAGGAGTTCTTATTGAAAGACTAAACTTTCAGTAGAATAAGTGGCAAAAATTACAAAAATGCGGAGGTCGTAGTCTTGTTAGCCTCCCAGATAAATAAAAGTCTTGTAAATCTTTTGTTTTTGGTTCATTAAATGCTTTAAAAATTTTTTTTCTCAATTCGGGAATTACATGGTCAAAGCACTTTAATTTGCAGTGACAATCTTCGCCCATCAATCGTTCTGGTATAATATTTCCTTTGACGTTTGTATATTCTTCAAAAGATACTCTTTTTGCCTTTCTTCGGTTACGTTTCCATACATTTTCCTTTCTAACTTTTTTTTGCCAGGTAGAACTTTTAGGTTAGGTTCAGCACTTTCTGAACTACTGTCATTTTAATCTTTTGTTTACCGCACATGCAAATTGTTCGCTTTGTTTAATGTAATGTAATGGATATACTTTTTGTATATCCTAATAGTCTGTGCAATAAGTGGACTAGTCCGGACTTGTCTACTTATTGCACTGCAGTACCGTAACTGGACAACCACCAATATGTCTATAGACGTCACAATATTGACGATACGCATATAGTTATTGCACAGGATTATGTAGAATTGCAACATGGACATGTGCGTATAGAAATATCAATTTCGTTTAAAACTGGTCTTGTCCACTTTTTGCATTGGACCCCTCAATTGTAACTCGACTGAGCAGTTGAGACAAAGGTACTTCCCTTGCCTTGGTATTAAACCCCATGCTTGTAGTTGCGCCAAGAGTAGCGCTTTGTCCCCGTTCGTCAGCCCATGAAGCGTAAGAATCCCCCATAGTTGAATTTCTGTCATATCTCTGTAAATATCAGGTAAGAATTATGCATCTACTGATAATACAATAAACGTAAAATTAATTTATAACGGTCATTAGTGATTTTACTTACACGTGCTAACTTCGGCGGAAATACTACGTTGATCTTCAACGGAATATGATGCAAGAATGCCCGCCAAATAATTTCGCGGGAGTTAAAAGCACTAAATGCATACCAGCTTCCTCCCACTACGACTTGTTGGTGGTGGGGATAATTTAGCATATATAAGTAAAAATCGATTTTGGCGTGGGCGGTCGGGCTTACGCTCCGCTCTGATGATAATCTCAAAATTGGCTCAGAAAATAATTAATTGTGTGGAAGAATGGCATTTCCGCAGGATAAAGTTTATATTTTCGTGTTGAGCACATCTGGAGGCATCTTTCCACCAAGTTTCAGCCAGATCGCGATCTAGACCGTAAACCGGCACCACCAATATAAGCTAAATCTGTCCAAATCACGTTTGAAAAACGATGGATCTTCTTGGAGTTTTAGACAATACCAATTGCAAAATTGTAATCGTCTCTGAGCATCTGCTGTTGTAGATGATGCATTTTTCGTATCACATACGACCTGAATTTATCTTTTTTAAGTATACGCATAGCTTTGCATCTTGAAATTCCCGATTCAGCTTCAATTTGACGGGTTGAAATGGAAGGATTTGCAGCTACTGCTCCTAATACATTAATAGTAGTTTCTTCGGCTTCTTGTATATTATAATTTTCCGTTTTCCGTTTTAGGTTTGTTAAAAGATCCGTGATTAACCAGATTTGCTTTTAATTTATTAAAAATACGATCATATACATGAAACTACCTATATATTTTATAATCAGGGCAAAAAAAAATTCGTATTAAATTGAAAATATCCGGAAAAGGTAAAACTTTCAAGGTTGCTGAAAGTGCGAAAATATTAAAAATTACGTCTACGACTTGATCTCCATCACCCTATTGCAGACCACTTTTGGACAAATATTTCTCAAAATTTTTATCAAATGTCCCTATCTTTGGTTTTCCTTAACCACTTCCAATCCACCACATCTTTCAAAACTTCTTCTTTAATTTATTTTTACAACTTTTGTTCTGTTTTTACCATTGACGCATCAAGTTTTTACACTTGGCACCCTTGGTCTGTGAGCACTTGCATTAATATTCTGGTAGGGTGCTAAGATTGGTAGATGCATGGCCCTTACATCACAGCAGTGCAGTTGGCGCGACCAAGCACCGAACCGCGGTCTCCCGCTCCGTAGCATGTCGATTTAAGCCTCATACCACACTGCTGGTGTGGTATCTTTCAAATCATGGACTCGTATTTTCAGGGAGGTTTACCTCTACGAGGTCTCTTGGTGGTTCTCTGCTTCTAATTTGTTTGTAGTCTATTTATTACAGTTCTGCGGCCCAGTTTCACTTCTGAAAACTGGTACCCTAGTTTTATGCAACCATGCCTATAGCGTCGAGCATCTCTTTGAAGTCTACCAATAAGTGATTGTTCTCAATACTTTACACGTTTTCCTATTTTTACTAGGGATTTGAATAGGTTTCGATCGATATTCATCCTGCTATATAAAATGTGTTTGCATGTAGCTTTCGTAATACGACGCATATAGGATAAAGTCTTGTTATTTAATACTTTTTACATACTTTCTTTTATTGGATAATTACAGATACACAATTCGAACTTGGGTTACAAAAGTTTTTTTTTCCTAACCTAGCTAATAAAGTGTCTATTTCCTCCGGTGTCTCATGTTGAGATCGTGTGATGGCATTTAAATTTCTCGCGTCTAAACATATTTGCACACTTCCGTCTTCCTTTGTCACAATAACTATTGGGTTCATGTACGCAGTAGAAGCTTTCTGTTCGATGACGTCCTTTAACTTACGATTTCCTTATTTTCCTCCTTAAATTTCCTTATTTCCTCATCTACCCTTTCATTGTATGCAAACGGGATTGGGTATGTTTTGCATTTAAAAGTTTGATTTTCTATGATGTCCAATCTGTGAACGTAATCTTTGGCTAACCCCGGTTTTTTATTTACGAGATTGTCGTTTTCCTCTAATAAATCAATGATTATCCCCAAATAACTTACTTTGCAATGTACTAACCTTCCTCTCTGTAATGTATCCCTATCATATCCTACTAACCCTTTAACTGTCGAATTACCCTGTATATTACTTTTCTTATTTTCAACGGATCTTGGTTTATTCTTCTTGTTAATAAGAAAGTAAAGTTTTCTAATTTGATGTCTTAAATAGGGGTGCTGTTGTATCTCAATACGAGGGTATAAATTTTTTATAATACATAGATATTCTTTTCGTTCTCAGTTTTTGGTCCTACATAAGTGCATAGTAACCACTTCTTCCTCAGTTCAGTGTTGGCGTTGAACTGTGGCTACAGTGAGAGTACATCCTTATAATTAAGTAAACAATGTTTCGCCGGAATTTTCCAAAGCTTTAATGGTCTGAACCACAATCTTAAAATTGCGATATATTGAAATAATATTTTTTATATAAAAATCAAAACACTTGTTTGTCCGGAGTATCCCTGGTGTGCGGGAACAGTTGGTATTATTTTACGGTCGAGGGTTGGGGCGTTCGTAAAATAAAAACAATCATCAATGCCAAAGCCAAAAAAAAGCCAAAGCCTCGAGGATCACACTTGTAATTTTAACTTATCGAACAAATGTGGTATCTTTTTGACCATACTTCGTTCTTACAAATTTTAGTTTTTAATTATCCAAATACTTCCAAGTAGTATCAACTTCCGAAAATCCAAAACAAAACTTATAATTGTTATTCTTTCTTCAAAATAATTAATCAAATCACGTGTCTATACGCAATAAAACATGCAAATGCCTGAAAAACCGATCCTTAATTATTAGCGATTTAAATAGGTTTTGAACACAGGTAATTCTAACGAATAAAATATGTTAGCATGTACTTTTGTAATGCGCACCTTACAAGAGCGAATTGATTTGGGTTGCAGTTTTAATACATTGCCCAATGAAAATAATTCTTATTGCATTTGATCTTGATCAACAAAATATAAAACTTACCGTGGTACTGTTGTGTATTATGTTGGAGCATTTGTTCAGGTCCATAGCCAAACGTAGCAATTTAACGGTTGGAAAACGTAGTGGATGTTTGGCCCTACTGGCCGAAACTAACCTGAACCATTAAAACATTTTTTTTAAAACATTACAATTTTTTTCCTTTAAATTTTTATTTGTGCATTTTTACAATTTTATATGTACCATAGTTTTACAAAAATAGCAAAGTTTCTCTGTGAGCGGAACAGCAATGATTTGTAGTTGTCAAATTTATGAAAATTTTTGGAAGTGATATCGTCTCGAACGGCAATTCACTGCCTTTAACCGTTGTTCATCGCTTTTCTTTAGCTGGAAAAGGCAAACATATGAACATTCTGAATTAAAATGGAACTTGTTTTCTCTGTTATTAACTTTTCTTCTTTTTACCTTCTAGTAGATATTTTGTTAATATCACTGTTCCCAGATCTTGTGGACCACATGGCATTTAGTGCAAGTAACCAGCGTGTAGGCTCTATTTTCTTCTGTGATAATCCTGAACAGCAACTTTCCAAAGTTTTTTTAGATTTGGTTTCTTTTCGGTCAAAAGCAGACCTGCAACCGATATACATACAAAGTTATATAAATTGACTTAATAAAATTACTTATACGACTTGCTGCAAACAACATTTGGCGAAAGATCTTTTCTAATTTCTTTGAAATGACTTTATCCTGGGTTTTCTTTAACTACTTCCACTCCGCCACTTCAAATCATTTAGCCATGTTTTCTGGGTTTCACTTCGGGTTCTCGATTTTCTATTTGTTATTTGTTGTCCATTTATTGCAGTTCTGCGTCGCAATAAGCTCCACTTCAAAAAACTGGTATCATCGTTTTATGCGATGATTAATCGCTGACAATAAGTTGCAGTCAAGCGGTTAGCATCTCTTTAAAGTCGACCAATAAGGGATTGTTCTCAATACTTCACACATCTTCCTATTTTTACTAGGGATTTGAATAGGTTTCGATCAATATCAATCCTGCTGTATAAAATGTGTTCGCATGTAGCTCTCGTTATCCGACGCATATAGGATAAAGAGCTCGAACTGGTTTGGGTTGTAGCTTTTATGCACTGCCTAATCTGATAATAATGCTAATTACCTTGGTGTGTGCCCCGGTTTTTGGATCTTTAAATGAAACCGAATGATTAATCTTCAAGAAATAAATGTATAACTACTGATTACACTGTGTTTTGGTTTTCGAAATATTTGCTTAAATCTTTATGCGGGTTTGGGTGCGTGTACACGCCTCTGCCTTTTCCACCACCGCGAGTATGGTTTTGCCTTCTTGCAGCTTCGAAGGGGAAGTTCGGTTTCTCGAGATTGCTTTAGCCCCGGAGTGACACAACCTCGCTTAAGTTTTCCGAACGTACGAAAATACATAATTACCACGTTTACATTCAGCCGTTAGGTCGACCTAAAGTTAGATCGGTCTTAGCTAGCTCGCTTTTAAGTTTTACAAACCGGTGTATACCATGCAATTAGTTAGTTTGAACTGAAAGCGGTGTTACCAAATCTCGAAACTTTTACTTAAATCCTTATGGGGGTTCGGGTGAAGTGTATCAATCCATTGTTATTGATATTGTTCGATCAATATCAATCCTGCTGTATAAAATGTGTTCGCATGTAGCTCTTGTAATCCGACGCATATAGGATAAAGAGCTCGAACTGGTTTGGGTTGTAGCTTTTATGCACTGCCTAATCTGATAATAATGCTAATTACCTTGGTGTGTGCCCCGGTTTTTGGATTTTTAAATGAAACCGAATGATTAACCTTCAAGAAATAAATGTATAACTACTGATTACAATGTGTTTTGGTTATCGAAATATTTGCTTAAATCTTTATGGGGGTTCGGGAGAAGTTTACACAATTGTGACTCATTCACAACCGCTAGTATGGTTTCGCTCTCTTAAATTTATGGTCCCGAAGGCAGCTCCGAAGGGGCAGTTCGGTTTTTCGAGGTTGCTTGCGCCTCGGAGTGACATAACCTCGCTTAAGTTTTTCGAACGTTCGGAATTACATATTTACCACGTTTATATGCAGCCGTTAGGTCGACCCAAAGTTAGATCCATCTTAGCTAGCTCGCTTTTAAGTTTTACAAACCGGTGTATACATCCAATTAGTTAGTTTGAACTGAAAGCGGTCTTACCAACTCCCGAAACTTTTACTTAAATCCTTATGCGGGTTCGGCTGAAGTGTACACATCTCTGCCTCTTCTACGACGGTGAGTATGGTGCCCTCTTAAAGTTGAGGTCCCGAACACGCTTCGAAGGAGCAGTTCGGTTTCTCGAGGTTGTTTGCGTCCCGTAGTGAATCAACTTTTTTTTTTTTAATTTTAATACAAAATATTTAACAATTATAGAAAACAAAATTAAAATAAAATATTCAACAAAAAACTAATTTTTAAAAAAGATTTGACAAAGTTCCGAAATGGGTTGTATGGTGGTGAAGCGCTTCTACATTTGGGCCACGGTTCCGCCTTTCGGCATGTCTAGAGTGGGCTGCTTCATTTTCTATTGCTTCTCTGCTTCTGCAGTTCTTCGTCACATTCTCTTTGTCCGTTGGACTTCGTGCTTTGGTTGTTTTTTTCTTCTGGGCGTGATACTTATGGTTGTTCGGCGGCTGCCTGTACTTCGCGTTCGGCCGCCTCCTTGCTCTTCATGATCTCCTCGATCATGTTGCTCACGGTGTTCCAGTTTTCGCGGCAGGATAGCATGGTGGCCACTATCGTGTCCGGACTGAGTCTTGTAGGCAGTCCCAGTTCTGCTCTGACTCATACCGGCTCCCATCTCGTGCAGTGGAAGATGGTGAGTTCTGCAGTGTCCTCTTGTTGACAGTGGTTGCATGCGTGGTTTTCTCGCTTTTGACACGATGATGGAGGTAGGAGTTAAAACATTCGTGTCCAGTGAGCACTTGGGCGATGTGGAAGTTGACTTCGCCGTGCTCTCTGGAGACCCATTTCTTGATGTATCCGCGGTCTGCGGATAAATTTACTTACGATTTAAAATAACTTTTCGATATATAGGTTAAAATGCGATGCTGCCCAGTCATGAATCTTTAAAAATAACAAACCATAAATCACATCCGGTAATAAAAAAAAACGTATTTACCACTACACATTGCTTCTCGTTCTGTTGTCGCATAAGTGAACTTGCTCACATCCCTACTTCCTGAAACGAAAAAACAGAATTACCGCCGAGCTTTACAACTAATGTTTCTAACCTCACATTAATTGTTTACATTGTGATTTAATATTCAGTTCAGTTTAACTTACATTGTTTTGAGTTTCCGCAAGACATTTCCGACTAGCTTCACCAAAGTCTCATCCAACTTCTCGACAATTATCGTCAGCATTTCGTTGGATCTTATAAACTTCTTAAGATCATCCACCGGCTTTCGTGGTCTCGGGTGTTTTTTTATCAAACTGGCTGGAGTTCTTATGAATCTCCAGCCAATTTATTTTGTAACAAAACGAGCCTTTGAGACCCGATAAGAAGTCAGTAGCGGCAATCTTTACATTACAAATGTCCACTGCTAAGTAATTGACGAGGATCACGAAATACTCAACAAGAGGCGTCTTGATCAATTCAGCAATTTTCTGACGATATTTATGATCAGTAGGGAGTAAAGACAAAACTTTCCATATTTTATCGGGATGGCGCATTAACTCCCTCACAACTTCAAATCGATCAAAAGTTTTTAGGATCCCGAGGACCATTTTTCTACGATATGCCTCCTGAAATTTAAATATTAAGATCAAGTAGGTAATTAAAAAATTAAATTACTTTATCGTTTTGCAACTTTTGCTTCTTTTTGTATGCCCAATACTCTTCGATCTGCATTGTTTGAATATCCTGATGAAGAGATAGGAAACGTCGTTCAGCACTCGACATATCATATCGTAGACCATATCTATATCGAAACGTATGATCGTAAATCCTGAGCGGGCCTGCGCCTTGCTCAAAGCCGCTCTCCGGCTTGCAGGTCTACCGGCAACGTAGATGCCAGCAGAAGCACAGCCTTTCTCGAGACCGTTCTATAGTCGCACGCTACGCGGATAGCGGTGCGCCTCTGGGCGGTGAGCATCCTCTCTTTATTCCTCTGGATGGCCGTTGTTTCGTGCTACACTGGAGCCGCGTATAACATGATGGCTTCAGCGACCAGTGCTAATACCCGTCTCTGTAACGACACGGTTCCACCCACATTAGGCATAAGCCGGGCTATATGTGTTGTGGAAGCCTCGGCTCTTGCCGGTGCCTACTGGACGTGCTGACTGAACAAAAGGCACTTGTCCAGCTTGACGCCCAGGATAGTCACTGAGTCCCCGATGGTTATGGGGACTACGTTCATTAGGATGTTGATGGATGGTACCCTCCGCTTGCTGGACACCATTGCCAACCTTTTCGCTTCCACCCACCGAAGGACCTCCTCTATGGCTTCGTTCGCCTTGGCCTCGACCTATTGTCCTGTCTTGGGCTCGATCACTAGGGTGAGGTCGTCTGCAAATCCTATGAGGGAGACTCCTTCGGGCAGAGGGATCTTGAGTACGTCGTCGTACGTGATGTTGCAGAGCGCCGGTCCTAGAACCGAGCTCTGGGGAACCCCGCTGGTGGCCTGTTTCTCATCTCCGCCGGCCCTCCTCTCCAGTCGGATTTTTCGGTCTTCCAGGTAGCCCGACAGTATGTTATAGATGTACGGATCGATGTTCCTCTGACAGAGCGCTTGGAGAATGTGCTTCTATCCTGCGTAGTTGAAGTCATTTCGCACCTCCAGTGTAATCATCATACAGAACTTTCTGGTACGGTGGGTACCCGCCTTCGCTGCCTGTGCAATTTTTACTATTGCAAGAAGGGCGTCGATGGCGGATTTGCGCTTTCTGAATCCGAACTGTCGCGGCGATAGTCCGCCGGTTCTCTCTATTTCCCCATTCAGCCTTGCGAGGATCACTTTTTCAAGGAGTTTTCCCGCATGATCCAAGTCGGCTTTTTTCCACCTCGAGGGTAATCGCACTTCTCGAGGCAGTTGTTGAAAACCGACAAGAACACCTCTGGGTGCTCGGCTGCCAAGGTCTTAACCACCAGGCCGGGTACTTTTTCTGGTCGGGGGCCAGATAATTAAAATAATTAATTTTATAATTAAAAATTTGTTACTACCCAAATAAACCCAACATAACATAAAATAAATAATTAAATCATAAATTACAAATAAATACAAAATATATCCTAAATAATCTGTAAGTCGATATTAATTTTTACTTTTTCATGTTTCAATCTCATTCACGATTCTACTCGTGAAACTGATATCTTCAGACCCGTACTGGTTTTATGAAAATACAACTTTACTTACCAATTTTTCAAAAAAACCTCGAACGTTCTGATCATGACTGCGCAATTACTTTTGTAATAATGAAATATAAGAAATTTGATAGAGCACTTGTGAAAATTGATGTAAGTTATGATTCAAAATTTGAATTTAAAAATACATAATTATTAAACTGTTTAGTTGACTAAACATAATAAATAGGTAATAATTATTAAAATTCTTAATTATAATTAAATAACAATTATTATAATCTATTCTCATCTATGGATGATCTCGATAATAATGTATCGAGATTTAAAAAATCTTGATACAATACTCTGCATTATCGATGAACTAGATTGTGTAAAAAGTTCAGATTTACTACATTTTGCTGCATATTCTAACCTTTTTTTACAAGCAGCATATCTAAATTGAGCAGTTCTCAATTGACGTTTTAAATTTATTGCTTCTTTATACATTATTTTGGCTTTAGGGGTAAGTTCACCTGCTCTTCTTGTAGTAACAGTTCGAAGAAGTAATGCTAAAAGTATTTAGAATATCATATTCAGTTATCATGTCGTTATGTTCTTCGTCTTCTTGACCCATGTATGTCTTCTTTGATACTGGCAACTAAAATCAAACATTATTTTCAATGTTATAAAAAATTATTTTAAGTCAAATAACAGTAAAATTAAACGTAATATTTACTTGGCAAATGTTCAGTTGGGAAAGCATCAAATCGTAAACGGTTATTCTGTTTGAAGAAACATTTCTTAAAATGACGATGGTATATACTTCTCCCTTTACGTATCCTATGGTGTTCCAATGTTTGAATTTCTTCGTTCTCAGAAAATGCGACCCAAAGCTTAAATCTTTGTTCATCGAGAACAGGATCTGGGAACCAATGCAAAATCGATGAAGATTTGAAACAATTGGGAACGCAACAAAAACGACGACCCATTATGATTAAAAAAAATTATCCTTAAATTTTAAGGACAGTGTTAAAACTAAAAATTAAACAATAATACCTTTTAACAAATACAATACCTTGTAAATAACACAATAATATAAAATATATATTTATCTATAAAATTATTTAGCTCTGATAATATTTGATAACTTTTGGAGAGCGTATTCGCTTTATACAAAAGTGTAACAAAATGGACGATCGTTCGTTGTTTGTAGAGAAAATTGAACAAAAAACAGACAAAATATACAAATAAAGGATAAAAACTGGTTTCCAGCGCCATCTCTCCGTGTGGGTTCTAGTTTTTAAAGCCATTTACAATGGTTCAATTCCTCCTATAAGAGAAATCGCACCGTGGTTCAGGTCCATAGCCAAACGTAACATCTTAACGGTTGGAAAACGTAGTGGATATGTAGCCCTACTGGCCGAAACCAACCTGATCCATTAAAACTTTTTTTTTAAATATTACCATTTTTTTTTTTAATTTTTACTTGTAGATTTTTACAATTTTATATGTGTAATATATTTTGATATTAAACAACACCTCATGAATAACCACTTTATTTTCGTGGCGTACCCTGCTTACCCTGCGCATACATCACAATATGTATCATAGTTTTACAGAAATAGCAAAGTTTCTCTGTCAGCGGAACAGCAATGATTTGTAGTTGTCAAATTTATGAAAATTTTTGGAAGCGATGTCGTCTCCAACCGCCAATTTACTGCCTTTAACCGTTCATCGCTTTTCTTTAGCTGGAAAAGGCAAAAATATGAACATTCTGAATTACAACGGAACTTGTTTTCTCTGTTATTAACTTTTCTTCTCTTTACATTCTAGTAGATATTTTATTAATATCGCTGTTCCCAGATCCTGTGGACCACATGGCATTTAGTGCCAAATAACCAGCGTGTAGGCTCTATTTTCTTCGGTGATAATTCTGAACAGTAACTTTCCAAAGTTTTTTTAGATTTGGTTCCTTTTCGGTCAAAAGCAGACTTGCAACGGATATACATACATAGTTCTATAAATTGACTAAATAAAATTAGTTGTACGACTGGCTGCAAACCACATTTGGCGAAAGATCATTTCTAATTTCTTTCAAATGTCCTTATCTTGGGTTTTCTTTTACTACTTCCACCCCGCCACTTTAAATCATTCAGCCATGTTTTCTGGGTTTCACTTCGGGTTCTCGATTTTCTGTTTGTTATTTGTTGTCCATTTATTGCAGTTCTGCGTCGCAATAAGCTCCACTTCAAAAAACTAGTATCATCGTTTTTAGCGATGATAAATCGCTGACAATAAGTTGCAGTCAAGCGGTTAGCATCTCTTTAAAGTCGACCATTAAGGGAATGTTCTCAATACTTCACACGTCTTCCTATTTTTACTAGGGATTTGAATAGGTTTCGATCAATATCAATCCCGCTGTATAAAATGTGTTGGCATGTAGCTCTCGTAATGCGACGCATATAGGATAAAGAGCTCGAGCTGGTTTTGGTTGTAGCTTTTATGCACTGCCTAATCTGATAATAATGCTAATTACCTTGGTGTGTGCTCCGGTTTGTGGATCTTTAAATGAAACCGAATGATTAACCTACAAGAAATAAATAAACGGTAACTCTCATCCAATATAATAATATAATAAAGGAATTAAACAATATATTTGTACGTCGACGTTTCGGAAGATTTATTCCTCCATTATCAAGACTATAATGAAAACATGTATAAGTCACATGGGTATACAGATAGTACAACTCACCGGAGAACAAATAAGATGGAAAGTGTTCGATCAAGAAATAAATGTCTCGAACCAACTCTCGAAACTTTTACTTAAATCCTTATGCGGGTTCGGGTGAAGTGTACACACCTCTGCCTCTTCTACGACTGCGAGTTTGGTGTCAAGTCGCCCTCTTAAATTAGAGGTACTGAACACAGCTTCGAAGGAGCAGTTAGGTTTCTCGGGGTTGTTTGCGTCCCGTAATGACGAATGTAATAACTATTGATTACAATGTGTTTTGGTTATCGAAATATTTGCTTAAATCTTTATGCGGGTTTGGGTGATATGTACACGCCTCTGCCTTTTCCACCACCGCGAGTATGGTTTTGCCCTCTTGAATTTAATGTTTCGAAGGCAGTTTCTAAGGGGCAGTTCGGTTTCTCACGATTGCTTGCGCCCCGGAGTGACATAACCTCGCTTAAGTTTTCCGTACGTTCGGAATTACATAATTACCACGTTTACATGCAGTCGTTAGGTGGACTTCAAGTTAGATCGATCTAATGTAGCTCACTTTTAAATTTACAAACCGGTGTATACCATGCAATTAGTTAGTTTGAACTGAAAGCGGTGTTTCCAACTCCCGAAACTTTTACTTAAATCCTTATGGGGGTTCGGGTGAAGTGTACACACCTTTGCCTCTTCTACGACTGCGAGTTTGGTGTCATGTCGCCTTCTTAAATTTGAGGTACTGAACACAGCTTCGAAGGAGCAGTTAAGTTTCTCGGGGTGGTTTGCGTCCCGGAGTGACACAACCTCGCTTAAATTTTCCGAACGTTCGGAATTACATAATTACCACGTTTACATGCAGTCGTTAGGTGGACTTCAAGTTAGATCGATCTAATGTATTTCGCTTTTAAATTTACAAACCGGTGTATACATGCAATTAGTTTGAACTGAAAGCGGTGTTACTAACTCTCGAAACTTTTACTTAAATCCTTATGCGGGTTTGCGTGATGCGTACACACCTCTGTCTCTTTCACGACCGCTAGTATCGTTTTGCTCTCTTATATTTCTGGTCCCGAAGGCAGCTTCGAAGGGGTAGTTCGGTTTCTGGAGGTTACTTGCAACCCGGAGTGACAACCTCGCTTAAGTTTTCCGAACGTACGGAAATACATAATTATCACGTTTACAGTCAGCCGTTAGGTCGACCTCAAGTTAGATAGATCTAAGCTAGCTCGCTTTTAAGTTTTACAAACCGGTGTTTACATGCAATTAGTTTGAACTGAAAGCGGTGTTACCAACTCTCGAAACTTTTACTTAAATCCTTATGCGGGTTCGGGCGAAGTGTACACACCTCTGCCTCTTCTACGACTGCGAGTTTGGTGTCAAGTCGCCCTCTTAAATTTGAGGTACTGAACGCAGCTTCGAAGGAGCAGTTAGGTTTCTCGAGGTTGTTTGCGTCCCGGAGTGACACAACCTCGCTTAAGTTGTCCGAACGTTCGGAATTACATAATTACCACGTTTACATGCAGCCGTTAGGACGACCTCAAACCGATAATTAGTTTGAATTGAAAGCAGTGTTGTTAACTCCCGAAACATTTGCTTAATTTTTTATGGGGGTTGGGGTGAAGTGTATATGCGCCTCTGCCTATTCCACGACCAGGGACGTGCCCAGCCAACTTTTTTGAGGGGGGAGCAATCTAAAATTTGCCAACTGAATATGTAAAATTTGCCAACTTTTTGTAAGTAATACATTGGGTATAAATTGCGACAAAAATAGATAATCTTATAAATAATAATAATAGAATTTTATTTACATTATTATAATAGTAGTATTATGTATTATTATTAGAGTAGGCTAAATATGGAATTTATTTGTTTATTTCATGGAAACGCAAAAATTTGAAAGCAGGGTTTTAAACTATTTATACAACTTTGTACATTAGATGACAATAAATTTGAAAGCGTATCTAATATCAATAAAAACTCCTGCCGATAAAATGAATTCAGGTTGTGAACCACTTGGATATGTTGATTTTCATCCAATCGTTTAGGTGCCACACGACGTCTATGATGCTTGTTAAAATCATTTTCACAATCAATATTTAACTTTCTGGGAAATATTTTTGCGCTTTCTATTAAATCATCAATCTCCGTTGCACTATTCCTGATCAAACCTAGCGAAATGATAGTGGATTTTATACAAGTGATGACATCAACAACATTTAAATCCGTACTTTCCAAAAGTTTTGTTAATAGTTTTGATTTAAATAAAATAGGTTTCATGAACACGAGTGCAACTATAAAATCAAACGCTAAAATTTTCTTGTAGAGGCCATAAGCTTTTGTTTTAGTTTTAGCATCACTTTGTTTGGAATTAGACATTTCGAGTAGTAAATCAACTATCATCTCTAATGACTTGTTTACTGCATCGACTGATTCTGCTCGGGCTGTCCATCGAGTTTTAGAAAGATTTTTGAGTTGTAGAGCTGTTTCGATTTCAGTTATTTGATCTTTAAAAAGTTGGAATCTCTTTGTACTTGAAGAGAAAAAAATATACAACTCTTCCAAGGTATCAAATAAATTACCAGCGATTTTGCTAACATTACGACTATGCTCAACAGCAGTGTTTGTTCGATGAGCTTGACAAGCAACGACAGGTACATGGTGTCCCACTAAATTCGAAATATGTTTTTGGGTGCCGTTATACCTAATATAATTTTTGGCATTTATAGAACCTTGTAGAATATTTAGATATACTGAAAAGCAGTTTACAGCCGTCGGTATTAAATTTATACGCAGAAAATGAAGAGTGATATATTTTGCAAATTAACACAGTTTTGAATAGTGCAAAAATCGTACGAAATATTTTTGTAAATAATTTTTTATTTCAAAATTTATTACTCACACAATAATTTTAGTACATTTAAGTAACAAATTATGCAAAAATATCCAATTGATATTTTTTTATTTGTTACAGGTAATTAATTATTTAATTAATAATGCAATTTATGTAATCGATTAGCCAGGTAATAGCCAAAATTTGAATAGAATTAAGAATTGGTGGACACTAATAAAACGGTACGTGCTTCAAAACTCTTCAAAGAGTAAACTTAACGCAATACATGTATTGAAATTTGTATGGGACAATAATTTAAGGGTCGACTACCTGCAACAGTTAGCGTAACGATTGTCTCGCCCTTTAAAAGATATCCTAAAAGTAGGATGATGTTCTACCAAATTTTAATGAAACAAATATTCATTAATAAACTATATACAATATAATTTTTACTTAAAATAATTTTTTTAATTGAAATTTCTGTCATTATTGATTTGCAGAAATATATCTGAAAAACGTACTACTTATTAAAGGGTTGAATTTAGGGGATAAATATATATTATAATTATCGAATTTGTAATTTTTATGTATATTATAGTTAGTTAATTAAAAAATATAAGTATTAGTTATATGTTAATACAACATCTTTAAAAAAAATACTAATAACTTAAATTTTTATGACTGGGCTTTTCATATTGCCGCCACTGTATCATAATATTTAATATTATAAAAATAGTATACGGTTGACCTTTGATAACGTATATAGTCGTATGATAACGCCCAATCAGCATACCCTTCCCACACACGTATATTATGAACGATTCTTATTTTACCTGCTACCTTATTTTGCCTACTAGCAGATATTCTTGTGGATTATTTTTTTCTTACATTAAAAGTGCCATCATTAAAAAGTTTTTTATTACATTTAATTGATTTGGGTTGATAAAATTTATTCAAAACTATTTTTGGTTTAGCAGCTTTTGCCAACTTGGCCAACTATTGAACGATTTTGCCAATTCCCTAAAATATTGGCCCCTCCCCCATGTGCACGTCCCTGGCTTCATCTGTCCAAATCACACGTTTGAAAAACGATGGATCTTCTTGGCGTTTTAGACAATACCAATTGCAAAATTGTAATCGCCTCTGAGCATCTGCTGTTGTGGATGATGCATTTTTCGTATCACATACGGCCTGAATTTATCTTTTTTAAGTATACGCATAGCTTTACATCTTGAAATTCCCGATTCAGCTTCAATTTGACGGGTTGAAATGGAAGGATTTGCAGCTACTGCTCCTAATACATTAATAGTAGTTTCTTCGGCTTCTTGTATATTATAATTTTCCGTTTTAGGTTTGTTAAAAGATCCGTGATTAACAAGATTTGCTTTTAATTTATTAAAAATACGATCATATACATGAAACTACCTATATATTTTATAATCAGGGCAAAAAAAAGTCGTATTAAATTGAAAATATCCGGAAAAGGTAAAACTTTCAAGGTTGCTGAAAGTGCGAAAATATTAAAAATTACGTCTACGACTTGATCTCCATCACCCTATTGCAGACCACTTTTGGACAAATATTTCTCAAAATTTTTATCAAATGTCCCTATCTTTGGTTTTCCTTAACCACTTCCAATCCACCACATCTTTCAAATCTTCTTCTTTAATTTATTTTTACAACTTTTGTTCTGTTTTTTACCATTAACGCACCAAGTTTTTACACTTGGCACTCTTGGTCTGTGAGCACTTTCATTAATATTCTGGTAGGGTGCTAACCTTGGTAGATGCATGGCCCTTAGATCACAGCAGGGCAGTTGGCGCGACCAAGCACCGAACTGCGGTCTTCCGCTTCGTAGCATGTCGATTTAAGCCTTATACCACACTGCTGGTGTGGTATCTTTCAAATCATGGACTCGTATTTTCAGGGAGGTTTACCTCTACGAGGTCTCTTGGTGGTTCTCTGCTTCTAATTTGTTTGTAGTCTATTTATTACAGTTCTGCGGCCCAGTTTCACTTCTGAAAACTGGTACCCTAGTTTTATGCAACCATGCCTATAGCGTCGAGCATCTCTTTGAAGTCTACCAATAAGTGATTGTTCTCAATACTTTACACGTTTTCCTATTTTTACTAGGGATTTGAATAGGTTTCGATCGATATCCATCCTGCTATATAAAATGTGTTTGCATGTAGCTTTCGTAATACGACACATATAGGATAAAGTCTTGTTATTTAATACTTTTTACATACTTTCTTTTATTGGATAATTACAGATACACAATTTGAACTTGGCTTACAAAAGTTTTTTTTTTCCCAACCTAGCTAATAAAGTGTCTATTTCCTCCGGTGTCTCATGTTGAGATCGTGTGATCGTGTCCAATCTGTGAACGTAATCTTTGGCTAACCCCGGTTTTTTATTTACGAGATTGTCGTTTTCCTCTAATAAATCAATGATTATCCCCAAATAACTTCCTTTGCAATGTACTAACCTTCCTCTGTAATGCATCCCTATCATATCCTACTAACCCTTTAACTGTCGAATTACCCTGTATATTACTTTTCTTATTTCCAACGGATCTTGGTTTATTCTTCTTGTCAATAAAAAAGTAAAGTTTTCTAATTTGATGTCTTAAATAGGGGTGCTGTTGTATCTCAATAAGAGGGTATAAATTTTTTATAATACATTAGATATTCTTTTCGTTCTTCTCAGTTTTTGGCCCTACATAAGTGCACAGTAACCACTTCTTCCTCAGTTCAGTGTTGCCGTTGAAGTGTGTCTACAGTGAGAGTACATCCTTATAATTAAGTAAACAATGTTTCGCCGGAATTTTCCAAAGCTTTAATGGTCTGAACCACAATCTTAAAATTGCGATATATTGAAATAATATTTTTTATATAAAAATCAAAACACTTGTTTGTCCGGAGTATCCCTGGTGTGCGGGAACAGTTGGTATTATTTTACGGTCGAGGGTTGGGGCGTTCGTAAAATAAAAACAATCATCAATGCCAAAGCCAAAAGCCAAAAAAAAGCCAAAGCTTCGAGGATCACACTTGTAATTTTAACTTATCGAACAAATGTGGTATCTTTTTGACCATACTTCGTTCTTACAAATTTTAGTTTTTAATTATCCAAATACTTCCAAGTAGTATCAACTTCTGAAAATCCAAATCAAAACTTATAATTGTTATTCTTTCTTCAAAATAATTAATCAAATCACGTGCCTGTACGCAATAAAACATGCAAATGCCTGAAAAACTGATCCCTAATTATTAGCGATTTAAATAGGTTTTGAACACAGGTAATTCTAACGAATAAAATATGTTAGCATGTACTTTTGTAATGCGCACCTTACAAGAGCGAATTGATTTGGGTTGCAGTTTTAATACATTGCCCAATGAAAATAATTCTTATAATATAAAACTTACCTTGGGACTGATGTGTATCATGTTGGAGCATTTGTTCAGGTCTATAGCCAAACGTAGCAATTTAACGGTTGGAAAACGTAGTGGATGTTTGGCCCTACTGGCCGAAACTAACCTGAACCGTTAAAACATTTTTTTTAAAACATTACAATTTTTTTCCTTTAAATTTTTATTTGTGCATTTTTACAATTTTATATGTACCATAGTTTTACAAAAATTGCAAAGTTTCTCGTTCAGCGGAACAGCAATGATTTGTAGTTGTCAAATTTATGAAAATTTTTGGAAGCGATATCGTCTCGAACGGCCAATTCACTGCCTTTAACCGTTGTTCATCGCTTTTCTTTAGCTAGAAATGGTAAAAATATGAACATTCTGAATTAAAACGGAACTTGTTTTCTCTGTTATTAACTTTTCTTCTTTTTACCTGCTAGTAGATATTTTGTTAATATCGCTGTACCCAGATCCTGTGGACTACATGGCATTTAGTGCCAAGTAAACAGCGTGTAGGCTCTATTTTCTTCTGTGATAATCCTGAACAGTAACTTTCCAAAGTTTTTTTGGATTTGGTTTCTTTTCGGTCAAAAGCAGACTTGCAACGGATATACATACATAGTTAAATAAATTGACTAAATAAAATTAGTTATACGACTTGCTGCAAAAAACATTTGGCGAAAGATCTTTTCTAATTTCTTTGAAATGACTTTATCCTGGGTTTTCTTTAACTACTTCCACCCCGCCACTTCAAATCATTTAGCCATGTTTTCTGGGTTTCTCGATTTTCTATTTGTTATTTGTTGTCCATTTATTGCAGTTCTGCGTCGCAATAAGCTCCACTTCAAGAAACTGGTATCATGCGATGCGTTTATGCGATGATAAATCGCTGACAATAAGCTGCAGTCAAGCGGTTAGCATCTCTTTAAAGTCGACCAATAAGGGATTGTTCTCAATACTTCACACGTCTTCCTATTTTTACTAGGGATTTGAATAGGTTTCGATCAATATCAATCCTGCTGTATAAAATGTGTTCGCATGTAGCTCTCGTAATCCGACGCATATAGGATAAAGAGCTCGAACTGGTTTGGGTTGTAGCTTTTATGCACTGCCTAATCTGATAATAATGCTAATTACCTTGGTGTGTGCC
The DNA here is from genome assembly GCA_911387805.1 of Cantharis rustica. Classification (NCBI taxonomy): domain Eukaryota; kingdom Metazoa; phylum Arthropoda; class Insecta; order Coleoptera; family Cantharidae; genus Cantharis; species Cantharis rustica. Next base: position 17,955,733 of record OU426883.1, read on the forward strand.
CCGGTTTTTGGATCTTTAAATGAAACCGAATGATTAACCTTCAAGAAATAAATGTATAACTACTGATTACAATGTGTTTTGGTTTTCGAAATATTTGCTTAAATCTTTATGCGGGTTTGGGTGCGTGTACACGCCTCTGCCTTTGCCACCACCGCGAGTATGGTTTTGCCCTCTTGAATTTAATGTTTCGAAGGCAGCTTCTAAGGGGCAGTTCGGTTTCTCACGATTGCTTGCGCCCCGGAGTGACATAACCTCGCTTAAGTTTTCCGTACGTTCGGAATTACATAATTACCACGTTTACATGCAGTCGTTAGGTGGACTTCAAGTTAGATCGATCTAATGTAGCTCGCTTTTAAATTTAAAAACCGGTGTATACCATGCAATTAGTTAGTTTGAACTGAAAGCGGTGTTTCCAACTCCCGAAACTTTTACTTAAAACCTTATGGGGGTTCGGGTGAAGTGTACACACCTTTGCCTCTTCTACGACTGCGAGTTTGGTGTCATGTCGCCTTCTTAAATTTGAGGTACTGAACACAGCTTCGAAGGAGCAGTTAGGTTTCTCGGGGTTGTTTGCGTCCCGGAGTGACACAACCTCGCTTAAGTTTTCCGAACGTTCGGAATTACATAATTACCACGTTTACATGCAGTCGTTAGGTGGACTTCAAGTTAGATCGATCTAATGTATTTCGCTTTTAAATTTACAAACCGGTGTATACATGCAATTAGTTAGTTTGAACTGAAAGCGGTGTTACTAACTCTCGAAACTTTTACTTAAATCCTTATGCGGGTTTGCGTGATGTCTGTCTGTGATGTGATGTCTGTCTTCTCTTTCACGACCGCTAGTATCGTTTCGCTCTCTTATATTTCTGGTCCCGAAGGCAGCTTCGAAGGGGTAGTTCGGTTTCTGGAGGTTGCTTGCACCCCGGAGTGACAACCTCGCTTAAGTTTTCCGAACGTACGGGAATACATAATTATCACGTTTACATGCAGCCGTTAGGTCGACCTCAAGTTAGATAGATCTAAGCTAGCTTGCTTTTAAGTTTCACAAACCGTTGTATACATGCAATTAGTTAGTTTGAACTGTAAGCGGTGTTACCAACTCCCGAACTTTTACTTAAATCCTTTTGCGGGTTTGGGTGAAGTGTACAAATCTCCGTCTCTTTCACGACCGCCAGTATCGTTTCGCTTTCTTATATTTCTGGTCCCGAAAGCAGCTTCGAAGGGGTAGTTCGGTTTCTGGAGGTTGCTTTCACCCCGGATTAACATAACCTCGCTTAAGTTTTCCGAACGTACGGGAATACATAATTACCACGTTTACATGCAGCCGTTAGGTCGACCTCAAGTTAGATAGATCTAAGCTAGCTCGCTTTTAAGTTTTACAAACCGGTGTTTATATGCAATTAGTTTGAACTGAAAGCGGTGTTACCAACTCTCGAAACTTTTACTTAAATTTTTATGCGGGTTCGGGCGAAGTGTACACACCTCTGCCTCTTCTACGACTGCGAGTTTGGTGTCAAGTCGCCCGCTTAAATTTGAGGTACTGAACGCAGCTTCGAAGGAGCAGTTAGGTTTCTCGAGGTTGTTTGCGTCCCGGAGTGACACAACCTCGCTTAAGTTTTCCGAACGTATCACATACGGCCTGAATTTATCTTTAAGTATACGCATAGCTTTACATCTTGAAATTCCCGATTCAGCTTCAATTTGACGGGTTGAAATGGAAGGATTTGCAGCTACTGCTCCTAATACATTAATAGTAGTTTCTTCGGCTTCTTGTATATTATAATTTTCCGTTATAGGTTTGTTAAAAGATCCGTGATTAACAAGATTTGCTTTTAATTTATTAAAAATACGATCATATACATGAAACTACCTATATATTTTATAATCAGGGCAAAAAAAAGTCGTATTAAATTGAAAATATCCGGAAAAGGTAAAACTTTCAAGGTTGCTGAAAGTGCGAAAATATTAAAAATTACGTCTACGACTTGATCTCCATCACCCTATTGCAGACCACTTTTGGACAAATATTTCTCAAAATTTTTATGAAATGTCCCTATCTTTGGTTTTCCTTAACCACTTCCAATCCACCACATCTTTCAAATCTTCTTCTTTAATTTATTTTTACAACTTTTGTTCTGTTTTTACCATTAACGCACCAAGTTTTTACACTTGGCACCCTTGGTCTGTGAGCACTTGCATTAATATTCTGGTAGGGTGCTAACCTTGGTAGATGCATGGCCCTTAGATCACAGCAGTGCAGTTGGCGCGACCAAGCACCGAACTGCGGTCTTCCGCTCCGTAGCATGTCGATTTAAGCCTTATACCACACTGCTGGTGTGGTATCTTTCTAATCATGGACTCGAATTTTCAGGGAGGTTTACCTCTACGAGGTCTCTTGGTGGTTTTCTGCTTCTAATTTGTTGTTTGTAGTCTATTTATTACAGTTCTGCGGCCCAGTTTCACTTCTGAAAACTGGTACCCTAGTTTTATGCAACCATGCCTATAGCGTCTAGCATCTCTTTGAAGTCTACCAATAAGTGATTGTTCTCAATACTTTACACGTTTTCCTATTTTTACTAGGGATTTGAATAGGTTTCGATCGATATTCATCCTGCTATATAAAATGTGTTTGCATGTAGCTTTCGTAATACGACGCATATAGGATAAAGTCTTGTTATTTAATACTTTTTACATACTTTCTTTTATTGGATAATTACAGATACACAATTCGAACTTGGGTTACAAAAGTTTTTTTTTTTCCCAACCTAGCTAATAAAGTGTCTATTTCCTCCGGTGTCTCATGTTGAGATCGTGTGATGGTATTTAAATTTCTCGCGTCTAAACATATTTGCACACTTCCGCCTTCCTTTGTCACAATAACTATTGGGTTCATGTACGCAGTAGAAGCTTTCTGTTCGATGACGTCCTTTAACATTTTCCTTATTTCCTCATCTACTCTTTCTTTGTATGCAAACGGGATTGGGTATGTTTTGCATTTAAAAGTTTGATTTTCTATGATGTCCAATCTGTGAACGTAATCTTTGGCTAACCCCGGTTTTTCATTTACGAGATTGTCGTTTTCCTCTAATAAATCAATGATTATCCCCAAATAACTTCCTTTGCAATGTACTAACCTTCCTCTGTAATCTATCCCTATCATATCTTACTAACCCTTTAACTGTCGAATTACCCTGTACATTACTTTTCTTATTTCCCACGGATCTTGGTTTATTCTTCTTGTTAATAAGAAAGTAAAGTTTTCTAATTTGATATCTTAAATAGGGGTGCTGTTGTATCTCAATAAGAGGGTATAAATTTTTTATAATACATAGATATTCTTTTCGTTCTTCTCAGTTTTTGGTCATACATAAGTGCATAGAAACCACTTCTTCCTCAGTTCAGTGTTGGCGTTGAACTGTGGCTACAGTGAGAGTACATCCTTATAATTAAGTAAACAATGTTTCGCCGGAATTTTCCAAAGCTTTAATGGTCTGAACCACAATCTTAAAATTGCGATATATTGAAATAATATTTTTTATATAAAAATCAAAACACTTGTTTGTCCGGAGTATCCCTGGTGTGCGGGAACAGTTGGTATTATTTTACGGTCGAGGGTTGGGGCGTTCGTAAAATAAAAACAATCATCAATGCCAAAGCCAAAAGCCAAAAAAAAGCCAAAGCCTCGAGGATCACACTTGTAATTTTAACTTATCGAACAAATGTGGTATCTTTTTGACCATACTTCGTTCTTACAAATTTTAGTTTTTAATTATCCAAATACTTCCAAGTAGTATCAACTTCTGAAAATCCAAATCAAAACTTATAATTGTTATTCTTTCTTCAAAATAATTAATCAAATCACGTGCCTGTACGCAATAAAACATGCAAATGCCTGAAAAACTGATCCCTAATTATTAGCGATTTAAATAGGTTTTGAACACAGGTAATTCTAACGAATAAAATATGTTAGCATGTACTTTTGTAATGCGCACCTTACAAGAGCGAATTGATTTGGGTTGCAGTTTTAATACATTGCCCAATGAAAATAATTCTTATTGCATTTGATCTTGATCAACAAAATATAAAACTTACCGTGGTACTGTTGTGTATTATGTTGGAGCATTTGTTCAGGTTTATAGCCAAACGTAGCAATTTAACGGTTGGAAAACGTAGTGGATGGTTGTCCCTACTGGCCGAAACCAACCTGAACTATTAAAACATTTTTTTTAAAACATTACAATTTTTTTCCTTTAAATTTTTATTTGTGCATTTTTACAATTTTATATGTACCATAGTTTTACAAAAATAGCAAAGTTTCTCTGTCAGCGGAACAGCAATGATTTGTAGTTGTCAAATTTATGAAAATTTTTGGAAGCGATATCGTCTCGAACGGCAATTCACTGCCTTTAACCGTTGTTCAACGCTTTTCTTTAGCTGGAAAAGGCAAAAATATGAACATTCTGAATTAAAACGGAACTTGTTTTCAATACTTCACACGTCTTCCTATTTTTACTAGGGATTTGAATAGGTTTCGATCAATATCAATCCTGCTGTATAAAATGTGTTCGCATGTAGCTCTTGTAATCCGACGCATATAGGATAAAGAGCTCGAACTGGTGTGGGTTGTAGCTTTTATGCACTGCCTAATCTGATAATAATGCTAATTACCTTGGTGTGTGCTCCGGTTTGTGGATCTTTAAATGAAACCGAATGATTAACCTACAAGAAATAAATAAGCGGTAACTCTCATCCAATATAATAATATAATAAAGGAATTTCAGGTTGTATTGGGAGGTAAATCAAACAATATATTTGTACGTCGACGTTTCGGAAGATTTATTCCTCCATTATCAAGACTATAATGAAAACATGTATAAGTCACATGGGTATACAGATAGTACAACTCACCGGAGAACAAATAAGATGGAAAGTGTTCGATCAAGAAATAAATGTCTCGAACCAACTCTCGAAACTTTTACTTAAATCCTTATGCGGGTTCGGGTGAAGTGTACACACCTCTGCCTCTTCTACGACTGCGAGTTTGGTGTCACAGCGCCCTCTTAAATTAGAGGTACTGAACACAGCTTCGAAGGAGCAGTTAGGTTTCGCGGGGTTGTTTGCGTCCCGTAATGACGAATGTAATAACTATTGATTACAATGTGTTTTGGTTATCGAAATATTTGCTTAAATCTTTATGCGGGTTTGGGTGATATGTACACGCCTCTGCCTTTTCCACCACCGCGAGTATGGTTTTGCCCTCTTGAATTTAATGTTTCGAAGGCAGTTTCTAAGGGGCAGTTCGGTTTCTTAAGATTGCTTGCGCCCCGGAGTGACACAACCTCGCTTAAGTTTTCCGTACGTTCGGAATTACATAATTACCACGTTTACATGCAGTCGTTAGGTGGACTTCAAGTTAGATCGATCTAATGTAGCTCGCTTTTAAATTTACAAACCGGTGTATACCATGCAATTAGTTAGTTTGAACTGAAAGCGGTGTTTCCAACTCCCGAAACTTTTACTTAAATCCTTATGGGGGTTCGGGTGAAGTGTACACACCTTTGCCTCTTCTACGACTGCGAGTTTGGTGTCATGTCGCCTTCTTAAATTTGAGGTACTGAACACAGCTTCGAAGGAGCAGTTAGGTTTCTCGGGGTTGTTTGCATCCCGGAGTGACACAACCTCGCTTAAGTTTTCCGAACGTTCGGAATTACATAATTACCACGTTTACATGCAGTCGTTAGGTGGACTTCAAGTTAGATCGATCTAATGTATTTCGCTTTTAAATTTACAAACCGGTGTATACATGCAATTATTTAGTTTGAACTGAAAGCGGTGTTACTAACTCTCGAAACTTTTACTTAAATCCTTATGCGGGTTTGCGTGATGTCTGTCTGTGATGTGATGTCTGTCTTCTCTTTCACGACCGCTAGTATCGTTTCGCTCTCTTATATTTCTGGTCCCGAAGGCAGCTTCGAAGGGGTAGTTCGGTTTCTGGAGGTTGCTTGCACCCCGGAGTGACAACCTCGCCTAAGTTTTCCGAACGTACGGGAATACATAATTACCACGTTTACATGCAGCCGTTAGGTCGACCTCAAGTTAGATAGATCTAAGCTAGCTTGCTTTTAAGTTTCACAAACCGTTGTATACATGCAATTAGTTAGTTTGAACTGTAAGCGGTGTTACCAACTCCCGAACTTTTACTTAAATCCTTTTGCGGGTTTGGGTGAAGTGTACAAATCTCCGTCTCTTTCACGACCGCCAGTATCGTTTCGCTTTCTTATATTTCTGGTCCCGAAAGCAGCTTCGAAGGGGTAGTTCGGTTTCTGGAGGTTGCTTTCACCCCGGATTAACATAACCTCGCTTAAGTTTTCCGAACGTACGGGAATACATAATTACCACGTTTACATGCAGCCGTTAGGTCGACCTCAAGTTAGATAGATCTAAGCTAGCTCGCTTTTAAGTTTTACAAACCGGTGTTTATATGCAATTAGTTTGAACTGAAAGCGGTGTTACCAACTCTCGAAACTTTTACTTAAATTTTTATGCGGGTTCGGGCGAAGTGTACACACCTCTGCCTCTTCTACGACTGCGAGTTTGGTGTCAAGTCGCCCGCTTAAATTTGAGGTACTGAACGCAGCTTCGAAGGAGCAGTTAGGTTTCTCGAGGTTGTTTGCGTCCCGGAGTGACACAACCTCGCTTAAGTTTTCCGAACGTATCACATACGGCCTGAATTTATCTTTAAGTATACGCATAGCTTTACATCTTGAAATTCCCGATTCAGCTTCAATTTGACGGGTTGAAATGGAAGGATTTGCAGCTACTGCTCCTAATACATTAATAGTAGTTTCTTCGGCTTCTTGTATATTATAATTTTCCGTTATAGGTTTGTTAAAAGATCCGTGATTAACAAGATTTGCTTTTAATTTATTAAAAATACGATCATATACATGAAACTACCTATATATTTTATAATCAGGGCAAAAAAAAGTCGTATTAAATTGAAAATATCCGGAAAAGGTAAAACTTTCAAGGTTGCTGAAAGTGCGAAAATATTAAAAATTACGTCTACGACTTGATCTCCATCACCCTATTGCAGACCACTTTTGGACAAATATTTCTCAAAATTTTTATGAAATGTCCCTATCTTTGGTTTTCCTTAACCACTTCCAATCCACCACATCTTTCAAATCTTCTTCTTTAATTTATTTTTACAACTTTTGTTCTGTTTTTACCATTAACGCACCAAGTTTTTACACTTGGCACCCTTGGTCTGTGAGCACTTGCATTAATATTCTGGTAGGGTGCTAACCTTGGTAGATGCATGGCCCTTAGATCACAGCAGTGCAGTTGGCGCGACCAAGCACCGAACTGCGGTCTTCCGCTCCGTAGCATGTCGATTTAAGCCTTATACCACACTGCTGGTGTGGTATCTTTCTAATCATGGACTCGAATTTTCAGGGAGGTTTACCTCTACGAGGTCTCTTGGTGGTTTTCTGCTTCTAATTTGTTGTTTGTAGTCTATTTATTACAGTTCTGCGGCCCAGTTTCACTTCTGAAAACTGGTACCCTAGTTTTATGCAACCATGCCTATAGCGTCTAGCATCTCTTTGAAGTCTACCAATAAGTGATTGTTCTCAATACTTTACACGTTTTCCTATTTTTACTAGGGATTTGAATAGGTTTCGATCGATATTCATCCTGCTATATAAAATGTGTTTGCATGTAGCTTTCGTAATACGACGCATATAGGATAAAGTCTTGTTATTTAATACTTTTTACATACTTTCTTTTATTGGATAATTACAGATACACAATTCGAACTTGGGTTACAAAAGTTTTTTTTTTTCCCAACCTAGCTAATAAAGTGTCTATTTCCTCCGGTGTCTCATGTTGAGATCGTGTGATGGTATTTAAATTTCTCGCGTCTAAACATATTTGCACACTTCCGCCTTCCTTTGTCACAATAACTATTGGGTTCATGTACGCAGTAGAAGCTTTCTGTTCGATGACGTCCTTTAACATTTTCCTTATTTCCTCATCTACTCTTTCTTTGTATGCAAACGGGATTGGGTATGTTTTGCATTTAAAAGTTTGATTTTCTATGATGTCCAATCTGTGAACGTAATCTTTGGCTAACCCCGGTTTTTCATTTACGAGATTGTCGTTTTCCTCTAATAAATCAATGATTATCCCCAAATAACTTCCTTTGCAATGTACTAACCTTCCTCTGTAATCTATCCCTATCATATCTTACTAACCCTTTAACTGTCGAATTACCCTGTACATTACTTTTCTTATTTCCCACGGATCTTGGTTTATTCTTCTTGTTAATAAGAAAGTAAAGTTTTCTAATTTGATATCTTAAATAGGGGTGCTGTTGTATCTCAATAAGAGGGTATAAATTTTTTATAATACATAGATATTCTTTTCGTTCTTCTCAGTTTTTGGTCATACATAAGTGCATAGAAACCACTTCTTCCTCAGTTCAGTGTTGGCGTTGAACTGTGGCTACAGTGAGAGTACATCCTTATAATTAAGTAAACAATGTTTCGCCGGAATTTTCCAAAGCTTTAATGGTCTGAACCACAATCTTAAAATTGCGATATATTGAAATAATATTTTTTATATAAAAATCAAAACACTTGTTTGTCCGGAGTATCCCTGGTGTGCGGGAACAGTTGGTATTATTTTACGGTCGAGGGTTGGGGCGTTCGTAAAATAAAAACAATCATCAATGCCAAAGCCAAAAGCCAAAAAAAAGCCAAAGCCTCGAGGATCACACTTGTAATTTTAACTTATCGAACAAATGTGGTATCTTTTTGACCATACTTCGTTCTTACAAATTTTAGTTTTTAATTATCCAAATACTTCCAAGTAGTATCAACTTCTGAAAATCCAAATCAAAACTTATAATTGTTATTCTTTCTTCAAAATAATTAATCAAATCACGTGCCTGTACGCAATAAAACATGCAAATGCCTGAAAAACTGATCCCTAATTATTAGCGATTTAAATAGGTTTTGAACACAGGTAATTCTAACGAATAAAATATGTTAGCATGTACTTTTGTAATGCGCACCTTACAAGAGCGAATTGATTTGGGTTGCAGTTTTAATACATTGCCCAATGAAAATAATTCTTATTGCATTTGATCTTGATCAACAAAATATAAAACTTACCGTGGTACTGTTGTGTATTATGTTGGAGCATTTGTTCAGGTTTATAGCCAAACGTAGCAATTTAACGGTTGGAAAACGTAGTGGATGGTTGTCCCTACTGGCCGAAACCAACCTGAACTATTAAAACATTTTTTTTAAAACATTACAATTTTTTTCCTTTAAATTTTTATTTGTGCATTTTTACAATTTTATATGTACCATAGTTTTACAAAAATAGCAAAGTTTCTCTGTCAGCGGAACAGCAATGATTTGTAGTTGTCAAATTTATGAAAATTTTTGGAAGCGATATCGTCTCGAACGGCAATTCACTGCCTTTAACCGTTGTTCAACGCTTTTCTTTAGCTGGAAAAGGCAAAAATATGAACATTCTGAATTAAAACGGAACTTGTTTTCAATACTTCACACGTCTTCCTATTTTTACTAGGGATTTGAATAGGTTTCGATCAATATCAATCCTGCTGTATAAAATGTGTTCGCATGTAGCTCTTGTAATCCGACGCATATAGGATAAAGAGCTCGAACTGGTGTGGGTTGTAGCTTTTATGCACTGCCTAATCTGATAATAATGCTAATTACCTTGGTGTGTGCTCCGGTTTGTGGATCTTTAAATGAAACCGAATGATTAACCTACAAGAAATAAATAAGCGGTAACTCTCATCCAATATAATAATATAATAAAGGAATTTCAGGTTGTATTGGGAGGTAAATCAAACAATATATTTGTACGTCGACGTTTCGGAAGATTTATTCCTCCATTATCAAGACTATAATGAAAACATGTATAAGTCACATGGGTATACAGATAGTACAACTCACCGGAGAACAAATAAGATGGAAAGTGTTCGATCAAGAAATAAATGTCTCGAACCAACTCTCGAAACTTTTACTTAAATCCTTATGCGGGTTCGGGTGAAGTGTACACACCTCTGCCTCTTCTACGACTGCGAGTTTGGTGTCACAGCGCCCTCTTAAATTAGAGGTACTGAACACAGCTTCGAAGGAGCAGTTAGGTTTCGCGGGGTTGTTTGCGTCCCGTAATGACGAATGTAATAACTATTGATTACAATGTGTTTTGGTTATCGAAATATTTGCTTAAATCTTTATGCGGGTTTGGGTGATATGTACACGCCTCTGCCTTTTCCACCACCGCGAGTATGGTTTTGCCCTCTTGAATTTAATGTTTCGAAGGCAGTTTCTAAGGGGCAGTTCGGTTTCTTAAGATTGCTTGCGCCCCGGAGTGACACAACCTCGCTTAAGTTTTCCGTACGTTCGGAATTACATAATTACCACGTTTACATGCAGTCGTTAGGTGGACTTCAAGTTAGATCGATCTAATGTAGCTCGCTTTTAAATTTACAAACCGGTGTATACCATGCAATTAGTTAGTTTGAACTGAAAGCGGTGTTTCCAACTCCCGAAACTTTTACTTAAATCCTTATGGGGGTTCGGGTGAAGTGTACACACCTTTGCCTCTTCTACGACTGCGAGTTTGGTGTCATGTCGCCTTCTTAAATTTGAGGTACTGAACACAGCTTCGAAGGAGCAGTTAGGTTTCTCGGGGTTGTTTGCATCCCGGAGTGACACAACCTCGCTTAAGTTTTCCGAACGTTCGGAATTACATAATTACCACGTTTACATGCAGTCGTTAGGTGGACTTCAAGTTAGATCGATCTAATGTATTTCGCTTTTAAATTTACAAACCGGTGTATACATGCAATTATTTAGTTTGAACTGAAAGCGGTGTTACTAACTCTCGAAACTTTTACTTAAATCCTTATGCGGGTTTGCGTGATGTCTGTCTGTGATGTGATGTCTGTCTTCTCTTTCACGACCGCTAGTATCGTTTCGCTCTCTTATATTTCTGGTCCCGAAGGCAGCTTCGAAGGGGTAGTTCGGTTTCTGGAGGTTGCTTGCACCCCGGAGTGACAACCTCGCCTAAGTTTTCCGAACGTACGGGAATACATAATTACCACGTTTACATGCAGCCGTTAGGTCGACCTCAAGTTAGATAGATCTAAGCTAGCTCGCTTTTAAGTTTTACAAACCGGTGTATACATGCAATTAGTTTGAACTGAAAGCGGTGTTACCAACTCTCGAAACTTTTACTTAAATCCTTATGCGGGTTCGGGCGAAGTGTACACACCTCTGCCTCTTCTACGACTGCGAGTTTGGTGTCAAGTCGCTCTCTTAAATTTGAGGTACTGAACGCAGCTTCGAAGGAGAAGTTAGGTTTCTCGAGGTTGTTTGCGTCCCGGAGTGACACAACCTCGCTTAAGTTTTCCGAACGTTCGGAATTACATAATTACCACGTTTACATGCAGCCGTTAGGACGACCTCAAACCGATAATTAGTTAGTTTGAATTGAAAGCAGTGTTGTTAACTCTCGAAACATTTCCTTAATTTTTTATGGGGGTTGGGGTGAAGTGTATATGCGCCTCTGCCTATTCCACGACCAGGGACGTGCCCAGCCAACTTCTTTGAGGGGGGAGCAATCTAAAATTTCCCAACTGAATATGTAAAATTTGCCAACTTTTTGTAGGTAATACATTGGGTATAAATTGCGACAAAAAATAGATAATCTTATAAATAATAATAATAGAATTTTATTTACATTATTATAATAGTAGTATTATGTATTATTATTAGAGTAGGCTAAATATGGAATATATTTGTTTAAACAGATTCTTCTGTTTTTTTAATTCGGACCACACATTAATTGCACTTTCTAAATTAATATTATCGGTAATATCGACTTCGCTCTTAGTGATTAATAAATCTCGTAATCGATCATCGCCCATTCTAGAGCGAATATCATTTTTAATTAATTTTAAAATACTGAATTTTCTCTCGTTTGTTGCTACGGAGTAGCCAGCAGTCATAACAAACTGAAGAACTTCAAAAGCTAACTTGAGCCATTTCATATTCCGGGACTGAACAAGAATATCTTCTATTTTTGTATCGCTTTTGCAATTATCAAATAAAATTTCGAGTTCTGCTTGCAACGCATCCACGTTTGGCACATTCTTTTGATCCGGAAACATTTCTAGTAACCCAACGATATTTTCATTCTTCAAATTTTGCCTATTTAATGGAAACGCAAAAATTTGAAAGCAGGGTTTTAAACTATTTATACAACTTTGTACATTAGATGACAATAAATTTGAAAGCGTATCTAATATCAATAAAAACTCCTGCCGATAAAATGAATTCAGGTTGTGAACCACTTGGATATGTTGATTTTCATCCAATCGTTTAGGTGCCACACGACGTCTATGATGCTTGTTAAAATCATTTTCACAATCAATATTTAACTTTCTGGGAAATATTTTTGCGCTTTCTATTAAATCATCAATCTCCGTTGCACTATTCCTGATCAAACCTAGCGAAATGATAGTGGATTTTATACAAGTGATGACATCAACAACATTTAAATCCGTACTTTCCAAAAGTTTTGTTAATATTTTTGATTTAAATAAAATAGGTTTCATGAACACGAGTGCAACTATAAAATCAAACGTTAAAATTTTCTTGTAGAGGCCATAAGCTTTTGTTTTAGCATCACTTTGTTTGGAATTAGACATTTCGAGTAGTAAATCAACTATCATCTCTAATGACTTGTTTACTGCATCGACTGATTCTGCTCGAGCTGTTCATCGAGTTTTAGAAAGATTTTTGAGTTGTAGAGCTGTTTCGATTTCAGTTATTTTATCTTTAAAAAGTTGAAATCTCTTTGTACTTGAAGAGAAAAAAATATACAACTCTTCCAAGGTATCAAATAAATTACCAGCGATTTTGCTAACATTACAACTATACTCAACAGCAGTGGTTGTTCGATGAGCTTGACAAGCAACGAAAGGTACATGGTGTCCCACTAAATCCGAAATATGTTTTTGGGTGCCATTAAACTGTCCGGACATTGAAGCCGCAAAATCATAAGATTGAAATGCTAACTTTTTGGTGTTAATATTCATATTTGTAAGGCTTTGAAAAATAGCTGTAGCAATTCCTAGTCCAGTTTTATCCTGGACAACTACTACATCTATTAAGCGTTCCTTAGGATATCCATCCTTATCGACACTTCGAACAACCACTGACAATATATCTTTATTTGAAGCATCGGGCGTAGTATCAGCCATTACTGTAATAAACTTACATTCGGAAATTTCATTGCTTATTTCACGACGAACTTCATTTCCGATCAACGTTATAAATTCATTTTGTGATCTATTTGAAAAGTATGAAATGTGATAAGGTCTAAATTTCACATTGTCAATCCAGTACTTTAAAATAGTACTATGACGAGCAACCAGAAAAACAATTTGTCGAAAATTCCCATCTTGATCATCCTCGGTACCTCTAAATGCTAGACCTTGTCTACCTGATGTCTTAGATATATCCAATAAAATTTCAATAGACTTCTTATTGTAAATTTTAATTCTTTCTTCTTCAATTTGGGCATTCCTGATATTAGGATCTAAAAGACTGTCAACGTGACCTTCTTTGTTTAAAAAATGCGCATAATCGTTTAATGCACATTTATGTGCATTTGATGAAAAATGTTTGTCCAATTTTCCCTTTTCATTCTTTCCTGCGCTTTTCATTTTTTCCCATCCCGTTACACCATCAGTTGACCAAGCGGTTTCTGCTTTTTCTTTCCCAGCTCCATCAGGAAAAATAAAACAAGCAAAACAAAACACAGTATCCTTAACAGTACTGTATTCAAGAAAATTATATTGTCGATACCATTTAGGATTAAAACGATTCTTACCATCGCTTGGAAATTGATTCAATATGGGTTGGTGTGGTCCGAGAGAAATTAAATAACGTCTTTCATTGTCGGTGTTCAATTTTTCACGAAGACCAGGGTCGTGACTTACCATTTTAAATGTTTGATTTGGATCGTCATTAATTGAAATTGTTTTGTTTCTTTCTTCTACAGCTTTATCAAATTGATTGCAAATATTGAAAGTATATTCGCAAGCATTTTTTATAAATTCCACCGAATTGATTATCTTGAGAACAGTTGAATGACTATTTACAATGGTATTTTCTTTTACTTCATCTAGAATATTTTTACATGTAGCTATTTTGTCAAAAAGACTAGCAAATGATCCCACACATTCCTCAAATTTGATAGAGCTAGGATCTGGAATGTTCAAATTTGATGTTTGCTCACATAATAATGGTGTCACTAGAGACTCATTTTTCATGGATTCTAAGTCTGAAAATGTCATCTCTTTACTCTTCACAGTATCGTTCAAGCGTACCTGGTAGTCTTTCACTTCTTCGGTTTCTATCTTTCTATCATCGCTTAAGATAGTAGATCGATTTTCAAGAACCTGTACATCGATTATTGTATCGTGTTCAAGCAACTCATCAAGTGAATTGGGTATACTAGGGCTAGCTAGTTTATCTATTTTATTTATTGAAGCTTCTTCTTCTATCAATGCATCATCAGAGTTGATTTTTCTCTTTTTAGATGTTGAGGCCGCAAAAGGGTTTTCAGGTGCACCAACTACTTTCACTCGTATATTCTTTCCATTATGCTTTTTATTTTCATGAAATCGTTGATAATCATTGTTAAAAACTGCACCACACGAAATACATTCTACTTTGTACCGTCTTGGTTTTGTTGACTTCTTAATTACACTCGTATTAGAACACACGCGCAGGAATTAGTACTTATTCTTAAGGGAGCCGTCACTAGCGTGGGCTATCACTTCGCACTTTATTTCGAAATAATTAAAAAGAAAGTGGCGGTGGGCTGTATATAAAAGCTAAACTTTTTTTTCTTTGCTACGTTTTTGTACCTTGCAAGAATTAATTGAAACTTAGCTAGTTTTATCTTGTTTGTCAAAATAGAAATGCATGGTAATAATAATATTATACCATGTGCTTTTAGCACGCTGGGCTAATTATTGCTTGATATTTCGTACGACTGGCTTTCGTTACTATGCGAGAAAGGTTAGCAGCAGAAATAGGTATACGATCAAAACAAATCACCAAGATAACGATTCGACAAATATAATATACAACAAACTACATAATACACAAAATAATCACTAACCTGTTACCATCAAGTGGATACTTGATAATAACAGCGTAGCGTAGCGGAGTGAAATGCGGGGCTTTTCGATGCCGTAGGCATCATACATCCCCTTCATCATAATGTTTGGTGGTTTTGACATTGGGCCAAGTTGGCTATTTGTACTCTTTGCGGTGGAACCGCTATCGTGGACGAATTGATAATAACAGTTTACAAGCAGTTTACCCCCCCCCCCTGTGCACGTCCCTGGCTTCATCTGTCCAAATCACACGTTTGAAAAACGATGGATCTTCTTGGCGTTTTAGACAATACCAATTGCAAAATTGTAATCGTCTCTGAGCATCTGCTGTTGTGGATGATGCATTTTTCGTATCACATACGGCCTGAATTTATCTTTTTTAAGTATACGCATAGCTTTACATCTTGAAATTCCCGATTCAGCTTCAATTTGACGGGTTGAAATGGAAGGATTTGCAGCTACTGCTCCTAATACATTAATAGTAGTTTCTTCGGCTTCTTGTATATTATAATTTTCCGTTTTAGGTTTGTTAAAACATCCGTGATTAACAAGATTTGCTTTTAATTTATTAAAAATACGATCATATACATGAAACTACCTATATATTTTATAATCAGAGCAAAAAAAAGTCGTATTAAATTGAAAATATCCGGAAAAGGTAAAACTTTCAAGGTTGCTGAAAGTGCGAAAATATTAAAAATTACGTCTACGACTTGATCTCCATCACCCTATTGCAGACCACTTTTGGACAAATATTTCTCAAAATTTTTATCAAATGTCCCTATCTTTGGTTTTCCTTAACCACTTCCAATCCACCACATCTTTCAAATCTTCTTCTTTAATTTATTTTTACAACTTTTGTTCTGTTTTTACCATTAACGCATCAAGTTTTTACATTTGGCACCCTTGGTCTGTGAGCACTTGCATTAATATTCTGGTAGGGTGCTAACCTTGGTAGATGCATGGCCCTTAGATCACGGCAGTGCAGTTGGCGCGACCAAGCACCGAACCGCGGTCTCCCGCTCCGTAGCATGTCGATTTAAGCCTTATACCACACTGCTGGTGTGGTATCTTTCTAATCATGGACTCGAATTTTCAGGGAGGTTTACCTCTACGAGGTCTCTTGGTGGTTCTCTGCTTCTAATTTGTTGTTTGTAGTCTATTTATTACAGTTCTGCGGCCCAGTTTCACTTCTGAAAACTGGTACCCTAGTTTTATGCAACCATGCCTATAGCGTCGAGCATCTCTTTGAAGTCTACCAATAAGTGATTGTTCTCAATATTTTACACGTTTTCCTATTTTTACTAGGGATTTGAATAGGTTTCGATCGATATTCATCCTGCTATATAAAATGTGTTTGCATGTAGCTTTCGTAATACGACGCATATAGGATAAAGTCTTGTTATTTAATACTTTTTACATACTTTCTTTTATTGGATAATTACAGATACACAATTCGAACTTGGGTTACAAAAGTTTTTTTTTCCTAACCTAGCTAATAAAGTGTCTATTTCCTCCGGTGTCTCATGTTGAGATCGTGTGATGGCATTTAAATTTCTCGCGTCTAAACATATTTGCACACTTCCGTCTTCCTTTGTCACAATAACTATTGGGTTCATGTACGCAGTAGAAGCTTTCTGTTCGATGACGTCCTTAAACATTTTCCTTATTTCCTCATCTACTCTTTCTTTGTATGCAAACGGGATTGGGTATGTTTTGCATTTAAAAGTTTGATTTTCTATGATGTCCAATCTGTGAACGCAATCTTTGGCTAACCCCGGTTTTTCATTTACGAGATTGTCGTTTTCCTCTAATAAATCAATGATTATCCCCAAATAACTTCTTTTGCAATGTACTAACCTTCCTCTGTAATGTATCCCTATCATATCTTACTAACCCTTTAACTGTCGAATTACCCTGTACATTACTTTTCTTATTTCCAACGGATCTTGGTTTATTCTTCTTGTTAATAAGAAAGTAAAGTTTTCTAATTTGATGTCTTAAATAGGGGTGCTGTTGTATCTCAATAAGAGGGTATAAATTTTTTATAATACATAGATATTCTTTTCGTTCCTCTCAGTTTTTGGCCCTACATAAGTGCACAGTAACTACTTCTTCCTCAGTTCAGTGTTGCCGTTGAAGTGTGTCTACAGTGAGAGTACATCCTTATAATTAAGTAAACAATGTTTCGCCGGAATTTTCCAAAGCTTTAATGGTCTGAACCATAATCTTAAAATTGCGATATATTGAAATAATATTTTTTATATAAAAATCAAAACACTTGTTTGTCCGGAGTATCTCTGGTGTGCGGGAACAGTTGGTATTATTTTACGGTCGAGGGTTGGGGCGTTCGTAAAATAAAAACAATCATCAATGCCAAAGCCAAAAAAAAGCCAAAGCCTCGAGGATCACACTTGTAATTTTAACTTATCGAACAAATGTGGTATCTTACAAATCGTTCTTACAAATTTTAGTTTTTAATTATCTAAATACTTCCAAGTAGTATCAACTTCCGAAAATCCAAATCATAACTTATAATTGTTATTCTTTCTTCAAAATAATTAATCAAATCACGTGCCTATACGCAATAAAACATGCAAATGCCTGAAAAACCGATCCTTAATTATTAGCGATTTAAAAAGGTTTTGAACGCAGGTAATTTTAACGAATAAAATATGTTAGCATGTACTTTTGTAATGCGCACCTTACAAGAGCGAATTGATTTGGGTTGCAGTTTTAATACATTGCCCAATGAAAATAATTCTTATTGCATTTGATCTTGATCAACAAAATATAAAACTTACCGTGGTACTGTTGTGTATCATGTTGGAGCATTTGTTCAGGTTTATAGCCAAACGTAGCAATTTAACGGTTGGAAAACGTAGTGGATGTTTGGCCCTACTGGCCGAAACCAACCTGAACCATTAAAACATTTTTTTTAAAACATTACAATTTTTTTCCTTTAAATTTTTATTTGTGCATTTTTACAATTTTATATGTACCATAGTTTTACAAAAATAGCAAAGTTTCTCTGTCAGCGGAACAGCAATGATTTGTAGTTGTCAAATTTATGAAAATTTTTGGAAGCGATATCGTCTCGAACGGCAATTCACTGCCTTTAACCGTTGTTCATCGCTTTTCTTTAGCTGGAAAAGGCAAAAATATGAACATTCCGAATTAAAACGGAACTTGTTTTCTCTGTTATTAACTTTTCTTCTTTTTACCTTCTAGTAGATATTTTGTTAACATCACTGTTCCCAGATCTTGTGGACCACATGGCATTTAGTGCAAGTAACCAGCGTGTAGGCTCTATTTTCTTCTGTGATAATCCTGAACAGCAACTTTCCAAAGTTTTTTTAGATTTGGTTTCTTTTCGGTCAAAAGCAGACCTGCAACCGATATACATACAAAGTTATATAAATGGACTAAATAAAATTAGTTATACGACTTGCTGCAAACAACATTTGGCGAAAGATCTTTTCTAATTTCTTTGAAATGACTTTATCCTGGGTTTTCTTTAACTACTTCCACCTCGCCACTTCAAATCATTTAGCCATGTTTTCTGGGTTTCTCGATTATCTATTTGTTATTTGTTGTCCATTTATTGCAGTTCTGCGTCGCAATAAGCTCCACTTCAAAAAACTAGTATCATCGTTTTTAGCGATGATAAATCGCTGACAATAAGTTGCAGTCAAGCGGTTAGCATCTCTTTAAAGTCGACCATTAAGGGATTGTTCTCAATACTTCACACGTCTTCCTATTTTTACTAGGGATTTGAATAGGTTTCGATCAATATCAATCCTGCTGTATAAAATGTGTTCGCATGTAGCTCTCGTAATCCGACGCATATAGGATAAAGAGCTCGAACTGGTTTGGGTTGTAGCTTTTATGCACTGCCTAATCTGATAATAATGCTAATTACCTTGGTGTGTGCTCCGGTTTGTGGATCTTTGAATGAAACCGAATGATTAACCTGCAAGAAATTAATAAACGGTAACTCTCATCCAATATAATAATATAATAAAGGAATTTCAGGTTGTATTAGGAGGCAAATCAAACAATATATTTGTACGCCGACGTTTCGGAAAATTTATTCCTCCATTATCAACAGATAGTACAACTCACCGGAAAACAAATAAGATGGAAAGTGTTCGATCAAGAAATAAATGTATAACTACTGATTACAATGTGTTTTGGTTATCAAAATATTTGCTTAAATCTTTATGCGGGTTTGGGTGATGTGTACACGCCTCTGCCTTTACCACCACAGCGAATATGGTTTTGCCCTCTTAAATTTAATGTTTCGAAGGCAGCTTCTAAGGGGCAGTTCGGTTTCTTAAGATTGCTTGCGCCCCGGAGTGACACAACCTCGCTTAAGTTTTCCGTACGTTCGGAATTACATAATTACCACGTTTACATGCAGTCGTTAGGTGGACTTCAAGTTAGATCGATCTAATGTAGCTCGCTTTTAAATTTACAAACCGGTGTATACCATGCAATTAGTTAGTTTGAACTGAAAGCGGTGTTACCAACTCCCGAAAGTTTTACTTAAATCCTTATGCGGGTTTGGGTGAAGCGTACACATCCCTGTCTCTTTCACGACCGCTAGTATCGTTTCGCTCTCTTATATTTCTGGTCCCGAAGGCAGCTTCGAAGGGGTAGTTCGGTTTCTGGAGGTTGCTTGCATCCCGGAGTGACACAACCTTGCTTAAGTTTTCCGTACGTTCGGAATTACATAATTACCACGTTTACATGCAGCCGTTAGCTCGACCTAAAGTTAGATTGATCTAATCTAACTCACTTTTAAGTTTTACAAACTTCTATGATGCTTACGGTTGCTAAACTTTCACTCGTGGATCTCCACCGTGACGCCTGGTTCCCCAAGTTTTTAAACGTCATCCCAATCTAAGTTATCGAAATATTTACTTAAATCTTTATGGGGGTTGGGGTGAAGTTACACGCCTCTGTCTCTTCACGACCTCGAGTATCGTTACGCTCTTTAAAATTTGAGGTCCCGAACGCAGCTTCGAAGAAGCAGTTCGGTTTCGCGAGGTTGTTTGCGCCCCGGAGTGACACAACTTCGCTTAAGTTTTCTGAACGTTCGGAATTATATAATTACCACGTTTACATGCAGTCGTTAGGTGGACTTCAAGTTAGATCGATCTAATGTATCTCGCTTTTAAATTTACAAACCGGTGTTACCAACTCCCGGAAGTTTTACTTAAATCCTTATGCGGGTTTGTGTGATGCGTACACACCGCTGTCTCTTTCTTGACCGCTAGTATCGTTTCGCTCTCTTATATTTCTGGTCCCGAAGGGGTAGTTCGGTTTCTGGAGGTTGCTTGCACCCCGGAGTGACAACCTCGCTTAGGTTTTCTGAACGTACGGAAATTCATAATTACCACGTTTACATGCAGCCGTTAGGTCGACCTCAAGTTAGATAGATCTAAGCTAGCTTGCTTTTAAGTTTCACAAACCGGTGTATACATGCAATTAGTTAGTTTGAACTGAAAGCGGTGTTACCAACTCCCGAACTTTTACTTAAATCCTTATGCGGGTTGGGGTGAAGTGTACAAATCTCTGTCTCTTTCACGACCGCCAGTATCGTTTCGCTTTCTTATATTTCTGGTCCCGAAAGCAGCTTCGAAGGGGTAGTTCGGTTTCTGGAGGTTGCTTTTACCCCGGATTAACATAACCTCGCTTAAGTTTTCCGAACGTACGGGAATACATAATTACCACGTTTACATGCAGCCGTTAGGTCGACCTCAAACCGATAATTAGTTAGTTTGAACTGAAAGCGGTGTTGTTAACTCCCGAAACATTTGCTTAAATCTTTATGGGGGTTGGGCTGAAATGTTTATGCCTCTGCCTATTTCACGACTACGAGTATGGTTTCGCTCTCTTAAATTTCAGGTTTTCATAAAAATTTCAATTTTTAGGTTTTATTATTTTTTTAACATCACATACTACTAAATACCACAAAAATACTTAAAAAATTCTAAAACCTTTTTTAAGTTATTTTCTATTTTAAAATATTTTTATAATAATAATATGGAGTGTTCAATGGAATACCCCCAGTTTCTTTACTTGGTGGACTGTATGAAATATATTCTTTTTTATTAAATCACTCGGTAAAAACACCCTTAAATTGTGGTTACAAACTTTATTTTTATGCGGTCGCTAAGTCGACCACTAGTCAACAATTCTTAGGCTAAACTCCTTGTACTTCTCGTAACTTACTACCGGTAATACTAAACACTACCCTCCCAACCAAACCAAGGAAGTCGGTGATTTTGAAAACTTCATTTTTTAAAAGTGTTTTTAGTGAATAATTTGTAATTCTTGATTTGGTTAGGTGAGTTATTTTTGATTCTACCATGATTAAGGATGATATTTTTGGATTATCAAATTGTATTTGAATTTGTTTGATGGTGAAATTTGCAAACCTCGATTGTCGGTAAACATCTAGAAGATAATTTTTGTTCTATATAAAGTGAGTTCACAAGTTGCGTCGAACGAATATTTTTGATGATTTTTGCTGACAGAAGATTTGATTTCATCTAAAACTACTTTTACAAGTGACCAGAGTCTCTTGGTTTTGGCCTGATTACCTTTCTATGTTCATCCTTAGGAAAATATTAAGGTAATTTAGGTCATCCGCTCATTTCGTATGCTGATCAGGACTAAGAAAAATTCTGTCATTTGTGAACCAGCCTGTTGCTGTATCGTATCGTTCTTTTGAATGATAAGTTATTTTACATTTTGGAAATCTAGTTTTGTGCGAATTTTATTTTTATTTATCATTAATTTTTTTGTTGGGATAGTGGAACAGCTAGAATTTATAAAGTCGTTTCATTCCTCAACTGGCGCCCAGAATATTATCTTTTTTTACGTAGCCAACATCTTTTAAAGGACTAACGAAGTTGCAAAGTTACCCAACTTCTTTGACAGTGGATAGAAACCCAAGAGCTAGTCTATCTACTATTTCCATCGGTAGAGCTAAAAAGGGTATTTGTAACCAATAGGAGAATAACTTTTCAACATATAAAATAAATATTCTATCGCGAGGTAAAGTTATTCTATGGGAAGAACACAACTGATTTACTGCTCTTTTTATTATTCCCCAACTAACCCGCCGCACGACACCGTCGCTGCCGGGATAAACATTTGTGACGCGGCCTAAACGCCATTCTTGAGTATGAGCTCTTTCATCTTTAATTAACAACATAGAAATTATTGATAACAGCTGTGTGGAATGTTCTTTCCATTTTGTTCTGTATTGTAGTTCAGCGAGATATTCTTTCTTCCATCTTTTCCAAAGACAGTACCATTGCTTGTACTTGTTGGTACTTATCTAATGATTTTCCTGTACAATAGTTACATCAACTTTCGGAGTGCTGGTAATCGTGCTCCCAATTATAAAGTGGCTCGGTGTTACCGCTATCAAATCGTTAGGGTCGGAAGACAAAGGACATAAGAGGCGGGAATTAACTTATACCTTCAATTTGAACTACAATTGTATTAAATTATTCAAAGGTCATCGAATGGTTTCCGATGATTCTTTTTAAATGATATTTTGTACTTTTTATACCCGTTTCCCATAAACCGCTAAAATGAGGAGATCGTGCATGTACAAAGTGCCAATTAACCCTTTCTATAGTAAGTTATTTTCAATATTTTCCGATTCCGTTTTGAAAAAATTAAAAATTTCATTGTTGGCTCCGGATAAACAATTATCCGAATAAATATTACACGGTTTACCTCGTCTGTTCGTAAACCGATTTAATGTCGCCAAGAAAGCTTTGGTAGCCAGATCCGAAACAAGTTCTAAATAGCCTACCGCCTTGGTATACATGCATACAAATGAACATTATGTAAAGCATCATCCACAACCACCAAATTAACCGTAGAATTAGTAATTAGAATTAATCGTAGAAGTTTGCGGCATTTAAATCCTATGCGGTTGTTCACAACCTCAAAATTAGTACTTAACGCGAAATTAGTACTTAGTACTTAATGCAGAACCTTGCAAGGTGTAAGCTTTTTCACGTAAATTAGTTGTCAAGTCGCTACTACGCATGCCTCAAAATCATTCAAGTGTCATCTGTGATTTCTAACCTAAAACCCGTAAACTTTTATGTTACCTGAATTACATTTAATATTAAAAGTACAACGCTATGGTATTAACCTGTACCTGATTTAAATAGAAAGATAGGTTATCTAGCAATAACAACAATTTACCAGTCCGAAATACTTAAATAATAAATAACACTAGATGTCATTAATTGATGAAGATTTTATTAATTTAGCACCCCTTGTTTTGCGATCTTTTAATAAAAAGGGTCCTCCATTATTATTAGTTAACGGGCTGTGGTACATGTCCCCATTGCACTGAAGCTTATTGTGCACCCATCCAAGTTTTTACTCCAACAACTGCGTCTCTCGACCAGGTCGAGAACGCAGTTGAAGGGAGATTGTGCTATCTCCTCGGTTGTTGGGTTAAGGTAAACCGAGGTGACGCAGCCTGCTCTAGCCAAGGCCAGGCATTGGCATAGTATGTAGAATGGAGTTTCATCCTCCTCGCCACACATCCTGTAATTAGGATCTTCCGCCAGCCCATAATGCTGAGGTGCCTTTCGAGGGAGCGGTGCCCTGTAGAGAGACGCACTAACATTCTAAGTTGTTTTCTACTCAACATGAGTATTTTATTCTTTTTGGAGTCACTGGACGGTGCCCTTATAAACATCCGCGATTGTCTCAGTCCAGGTAAGTTTTGGCTCTTCAGTCTGTTAAAAATGAGTTCCGGTTCCACTACCCAAGTCATTACCTTTACAGGTTTTGGGACGTCCTTAGCGTCAATGACACCAAGTTTCGCTCCCAGCCACCACTCGCACCAACTAGTCCTTAGTGGCCTGGTCAACGCAAGAGGCAACCAGGAGTCCCCCCTTAGGTTTAATCTCCGTGAATTTTGGCCTCATAACCCCTCTTCCTTGATGGTGTCATGGCACTGAGCAGCATTTCCTTTACTAACTCCAGCTGCTCACCACTAAGGTGGTTTGTGGGATAGCCCTCTGGTATGATAGATACCCTTATGCCTGTCAAGACAGATTTGTAAGAGATAGCAGAGTTTGCGCCCTTGCCTCTCTTTTTTGGTCTACCCGCGCTTGCGGGTATACTCGCATTTGACCGATTACGCTCTTGCCCCCCGGTCGAGTGCTTGGTGTTGGTTCAGAAGTAGGTTTCGTTGCCGTCCCTGACACCTTACCATTTTTTGCTGTTTGGAGTCTCCCTCCAACTCGCATTATGAATAAAAGAATTAAGATTTAAAATTTTACTAGTCTTATTAATTTCCCGTCTTTAAACTAAATTTTTATATTCCCGCGGAAAACATTCAATTTGGATATTTTTAATTAATAAATTTAAGGCATTTTCCAGTTCTTGAGGAGCTCGAGTCCCAGATTGTCTCGGTTCCTTTGAGGTTTTTTTTTGTTTTTCCTTGTATTTCTCGTAACTCACTACTGGTAATACTAAAAACTACCCTTCCTACCAAAACTATAGTAAAGGGGTGGGGAAACCACTACTAAAAATATCACTAAATTTGGCGGCAAACCACCATATATAAACATTTAAAAATTATAATATTTATATACAGATTCAGCAATTGCACGATTCTCACCCCACCCCACATATCTGATTGAATCTTATACATATCATTTACTTATTATATTTAATAAATTAATTTTTTAACTTGTGAAATATACTGTACATATTTCGCAATCACAAATGTTCTCCGATGAGTCTTATCGGCTGCATTCAAAAGCATTAGAACACAATTTAAATTATGTATAACGGCAATTTTAAAGTTATAAACAAGAAAATCTAATGTAATGCAAGCCGGAAAATCTTGTGTTCTTTTACTTATCTACGTAAAGCAAACGTAATAAAATGATTAAATTAGTAATTCCATAGTGATGTCCAAATGAAAGGCATTATCGAATATATCGGTAGTGCTCTCTCAACTCGAGAGTCAATTTTTTAATACTATATTACCGAAAAGAAAATGGTCCTGAGATAGTGAATTTCCCGCTTTCAAAAGTTAAGAACGTAACTATAAATAATCACTCCTGGAAAAGCTTGCAACTTTTGTAAAAGTTTTTTTAGATTACGTTTTATAATATGTTCTTTCATAAAAAAAAGTAGTTAGCCGAAGCATAGGCTCTGATAATAAACTAAAAATAAACAAAAACCCGTATTAAATGGAAAATATCCTGAAAAGGTAAAACTTTCCAGAGTGCTGAAAGTGCGTAAATAGTAAAAATTACGTCTACGACTTGTTCCAAATCACCCTATTGGAGACCACTTTTGGACAAACATTTCTCGCAATTTTTTTATCTTTGGTTTTTCTTAACCACTTCCAATCCTCTACATCCTTCATATCATGGAGCCATATTTTCTGAGAGGTTTCTTCGTGGTTCTCTGCTTCTAATTTGTTGTTTGTTGTCTATTTATTACAGTTCCGCGTCCCAGTTTCACTTCTGAAAACTGGTACCCTAGTTTTATGTAACCATGTCTATGACCATACGTAATCCCCGACAATAAGTTGCGGTAAAGCGTTAAGCATCTCTTTAAAGTCTACCAATAAGGGATTGTTCTGTTAAGGGACTGAATACGTTTCGATCGATATCCATCCTGCTGTATAAAATGTGTTTGCATGTAGCTTTCGTAATGCGACGCATATAGGATAAAGAGCTCTAACTGGTTTGGGTTGTAGCTTTTATGCACTACCTAATCTAATCAGTAAGATGTTGTGTCTTCTCATTTATTATGTATTAGCATTATAAAATATGTTGCTTAGCTATATGTTGCATTATAAGGCATGTAGCTCTTGTAATGCGCACATAATTAGCAGTTGCAGTTTTAATATATTGCCCAATTAAAACAATTTTTATTGCCTTTGATCTTGATCAACAAAATATAAAACTTAGCATAGTACTATTAATTGGAATAAAATACCTGTCTGGATGGCCGATATGTGTAGATACACATATCACCGCACAATAAGGACATGAAGATCGCGACTACCGACATGGCCAGATCCGACGATGTCAAAGTTAAAACTTGACTAATATAACTTATAACGCGTAGGCTAATTAATATAAAACCACACGAGAACTCGATCCATCGTTAGGGTTAGAAATTTGCTATCTACTATGTTTTTGCAGGATAAAAGCGGTTTTTTATGTCAGCTATATTGTATTCTGTGTTATAATTATTATATCTCTGTTAACTATGATGCAAACAATGCAAACATTATACAATAAAATGACTGGATGCAATATGTATCTTAAACATTTGTAAATAGAAAATAACTTGAAAGAGTTTTAGAATTTTTTAAACATTTGTGTAAAATTTACCCATGTATTTATTTAATTTAACGGTCAACGTGACCAATGACAATTAGAACCCATAGCGGCAACAATTAATATAAAACCTACATGTAATACATAACAAATCTACTAGTATGCCGAAACCGACAATGTAACAAACATGATCAACAAATTATAAAACCATCTTAATGTGAATTATTGTGTCTAAGTTCGATTTCTTTCCTGACTCGTCAGTTACCTTCAGTTTACTGCTTTGTACGAAACTCGCTGACGAATTTGGTTTGTAGTAGGAATTTTCTTTTAAACTATTTTTACTTAAAATTTTTATTTGTGCATTTTTACAATTTTATGTGTAACATAGTTTTACAAAAATGGCAAAGTTTTTCTGTCAGCGGAACAGCAATGAGTTGTAGTTGTCAAATTTATGAAATTTTTTGGAAGCGATGTATCAAACCGCCAATTCACAGCCTTTAACAGTTGTTCATCGGTTTTTTTGACCGGAACAGACAAAAATTTGAACATTCTGAATTAAAACGAAACTTGTTTTCTCAGTTATTAACTTTTTTTCTTTTTATTCTAGTAGATATTTTGTTCATATCACTGTTCCCAGATCCTGTGGGCCACGTGGCATTTAGTGGCTAGTAACCAGCGTGCAGTCTCTATTTTCTTCTGTAATAAACCTGCACACGTAACTTTCCATGGGTTTTTTGGATTTGGTTTCTTTTCAGTCAAAAACAGTCTTGCAACGAATATTCATACATAGTTATATAAATTGATCAATTAGAATTATTTATACGACTTTTTTTTTTAGCTTGCGCAGGGAGGAGGAAATCTCGTACGAGACACCATCATCATCTATGACGGTAGTGTCAGACTTGCACTGACTAAAACCTCCCCCCTGCCCCCATTCCGATCAAGAAACCGCCGTTAAGCATTACTTTCGATCGAGTGGGGGGTTGTTCGTCTTCCGGATGCTTTTCTTCTTTCGCCGTTTGTTTGATGTTGTAGCTTCTGTTCTTTGTCCTCTTTTCATTTAGTTTCCTTGTTGCTTTCGCTCCGCTTGCTCTTTTGCGGACAGGACCGTGTGGATTATCTTTTCGACGGCGTTCTAGTCCTCCGGGCTTTTCACCATTGTGGCTACTCCGTTGTCGGGCGTAAGTTGCGAGTCCGTGCTCAACTCTGCGGTGACTCTTGCCAGCTTCCATCTTGTACATTCGAAAAAGGCGTGCTCGGCAGTGTATTCCGCTTCGCAGTAGTCGCACTTGGGGGGCCGTTCTTCTGGCGAAGCGGTGGAGGTATGCGTTAAAGCATCCATGTTCGGTGAGGGCTTGCGTGATGTGGTAGTTTACCTCACCGTGATTTCTGGCGACCCAACTTTTGATGTCGGGTATGAGTCGCCGTGTCCACCGTCCAACCTCGGCTTCGTCCCATCTGGTTGGCCAGAGGTTCATGGTCGTGTCGTTGGTGTTCACTTGTCCGGAGTGGGTTCTCGTCCTTTCTCCGGCCTGTAGGTCAGCCGGTGTTATTGAGGCTAACACCAGAGCGGCTTCGCCTGACACGGTCCTGTATGCACTTATCACGCGTACAGCGGCTCTTCGCTGTACTCTATGTACTTTGTCTCGGTTTCGTCCTATTTGGAGGGCGACGTGCCAAACGGGTGCAGCGTACAACATGATGGAATGCACCACGGTTGCGAGCACTCTTCGCTTGGCTGCCTTTGGCCCTTCCGCGTTGGGCATCAAGCGTGCGATGGTGGATGCCGACGCCTCTGCTTTCGCCGCCGTTTCTCTGATGTGCTGGGAGAAGTTGAGGTGTTTGTCCAGTCTAACTCCCAGCACCAGACCGGATTCTTTGATTCTGATGGCCGATCCGTTCATGTGGATGCGGATGTTTGGCATCCTTCTCCTTCCGATAGCCACGACGGCTTTGAATTTTTCCGGGACCAGCTGGAGCCCTTTGTCTCTGATCCACTGAAGGATGATGGAAATGGCCTGGTTTGTCTTCATTTCCATAGCCTGGGCGTCGTACATCAAGTTCCACAGGGATGGGCCGAGAACTGATCCTTGCGGCACGCCGCTTGTTGTCGTCCTCTCCTCTCCTTGCAAGGATTATCGTCGTCCAGCTCAGGTAGCTGACCATGATGTTGTAGATGTGCGGGTCCACTTTCGTGTCTCGGAGAGCTTTTAGGATATGGCTCCATCCGGCGCTGTTGAAGGCGTTCCGCACGTCGAGGGTCACCACCAGGCAGTACTCGCGGGTTCGGTGTGTTCCCGCTTTGGCTGTCCTCACCGTGTCCACTATCTTTAGCGCGTCGACCGTGGACCTGCCTTTTCTGAAGCCATACTGGTTCTCGGAGAGGCCTCTTTTGTTCTCGATGTCCTGCATTAGTCATCGCAGGATCATCTTTTCAAACAGCTTCCCAGCATGGTCCAGGAGGCATATTGGCCGGTAAGAGAACGGCTCTTCTAGGGGCTTCTGGCCTTTCCTTATCAGCACCAGTTCCGCTTTTTTCCAGTCGAGGGGATAGGTACCTTTTTCGATGGCTTCGTCGAAGGCGGAGAGAAAGGTGTCCGGTCTCTCAGTGGCCAAGATCTTTAGGGCCACTGCTGGTACTTTGTCCGGGCCAGGGGCTTTGTCTGTTGAGAGGGTGGATATCACCGCCCGGAGTTCCTCCGTCGTGAAGGGGTCCCATGGAGCCGGGGTAGGAAGTTTTTGATGGACTTCCATAGGATGCGCCAGGAAGAGTGCTTCGGCGATCATCCTGACTCTAGCTGGCGTGAGTCCTGGGATTTTAGTCCTTTCCTTTAGTTTGCCTGCTACTATCTTATAGGCTTTTCCCCATGGGTTTTCGTCCAGGAGGGTCAATAGTTCCTCCCAACATGTCCGCTTGGCCTTCTTGATTTTTCGGGCCAGGTTTTTCTTTGAGGACCGATAAACCCTGTATGCCGCGTCCTTCTCCTCGGGGGTCCGGGCGTTGTGGCAAGCCTTATGTCGGCAGTTTGTCGTCTTCCTGAGCTCGGCTATCTCGGGGTTCCACCAGTGGACCGGTCTACGTCCGTTTCCCCTCCTTCTCGGCATCGCGGCGACGCATGATGTTATTACCGCCGCCATGAGTTGGTCCGCTTCTCCAGCGAATACGACTTGTTCTTAATGAACCTGTTGCAGACCACATTTGGCGAAAGATCTTTCCCAATTTCTTTCAAATGTCTTGGGTTTTCCTTAACCGGAAGGAAGGCGTAATACATGTTCCCCTTTTAAAATTTTTCACGTGCACGTACGCAATAAAACATGCAAATGCCTAAAAAACCTATCCCTAATTATTAGCGATTTAAATAGGTTTTGAACACAGAGAATTCTAACGAATAAAATATGTCAGCATGTACCTTTTATAATGCGCACCTTACAAGAGCGAACTGACTTGGGTTGCAGTTTTAATACATTGCCCAATGAAAGTAATTTTTCTTGCATTTGATCTTGATCAACAAAATATAAAACTTACCGTGGTACTGTTGTGTACATTGTTGGAGTATTTGTTCAGGTCCATAGCCAAACGCAACATTTTAACGGTTGGAAAACGTAGTGGATGTTTGGCCCTACTGGCCGAAACCAACCTGAACCATTAAAACATTTTTTTTAAAACATTACCATTTTTTTTCTTTAGATTTTTATTTGTGCATGTTTACAATTTTATATGTACCATGGTTTTACAAAAATGGCAAAGTTTCTCTGTCAACGGAACAGCAATGACTTGTAGTTGTCAAATTTCTGGAAGCGATGTCGTCTCCAACCTCCAATTCACTGCCTTTACCGTTGTTCATCGCTTTTCTTTAGCTGGAAAAGGCAAAAATATGAACATTCTGAATTAAAACGAAACTTTTTTTCTCTGTGATTAACCTTTCTTTTTTTTACCTGCTAGTAGATATTTTGTTAATATCGCTGTACCCAGATCCTGTGGACTACATGGCATTTAGTGCCAAGTAAACAGCGTGTAAGCTCTATTTTCTTCTGTGATAATCCTGAACAGTAACTTTCCAAAATTTTTTGGATTTGGTTTCTTTTCGGTCAAAAGCAGACTTGCAACGGATATATATACATAGTTATATAAATTGACTAAATAAAATTAGTTATACGACTTGCTGCAAACCACATTTGGCGAAAGATTATTTCTAATTTCTTTCAAATGTCCTTATCCTTTGTTTTCTTTAACTACTTTCACCCCTCCACTATAAATCATTCAGCCATGTTTTCTGGGTTTCACTTCGGGTTCTCGATTTTCTGTTTGTTATTTGTTGTCCATTTATTGCAGTTCTGAGTCGCAATAAGCTCCACTTCAAAAAACTGGTATCGTTTTATGCGATAATAAATCGCCGACAATAAGTTGCAGTCAAGCGGTGTTAGCATCTCTTTGAAGTCTATCAATAAGGGACTGTTCTCAATACTTCACACGTCTTCCTAATTTTACTAGGGATTTGAATAGGTTTCGATCAATATCAATCCTGCTGTATAAAATGTGTTTGCATGTAGCTCTCGTAATGCGACGCATATAGGATGAAGAGCTCGAACTGGTTTGGGTTGTAGCTTTTATGCACTGCCTAATCTGAAACAGCGGAACAGTAATGGTTTGTAGTTGTTAAATTATGAAAACTTTTGGAGGCGATGGCATCTTAACCGCCAATTCACTGCCTTTAACAGTTGTTCATCAGGTTTCTTTGGCCGGAACAGACAAAAATTTGAACATTCTGAATTAAAACGAAACTTGTTTTCTCTGTTCTTAATTTTTTTTCTTTTTATTCTAGTAGATATTTTGTTAATATCACTGTACCTAGATCCTGTGGGTCACGTAGCATTTGGTGGCAAGTAACTAGCGTGTAGTAGGTTGGGTTGTAGCTTTTATGCACTGCCTAATCTGAAAATAATTCTGATTACCTTAAATTGTAATAATAAATATGTTCAATAATTTTTTTTATATATTATAATAAAAATTTTGTAAGGCATTATTCGTTATTCGACAAAAAACGTAAGTTTTGATAATAGTCAATTTATCTGTAAGAACATAGAGTATTTAATATTAATCCCAAATGTTTTTTAACACTTATGATTCACCTTTGGATGTTTCATGTTCCGTAATAGGTTCTTCATGGTTTGGCTGCTATGGTGGATTAAACTCTGTTTGTTGGTCATCGTCTACAATAACTAGTAAATGACAACCACGATTCTTATTTTAGCATTTTCTGCGCATGTGACGTCACACGGAGCGGAGTTTGCGAGTAATTCAGTATCATGCTTCAATAAATAATTTGTGTATTTTGCTAAGTATAAATAAATTATTTAATTATGCGAGATTTTACGCTATAATAATAGAATACAAATAATTTCAATATTTATTGATTTTATATATTATCCCCCATGAAAATTTAGAAAGATTAAATTATAATTTATTTTTTATTGTCCTAATAAACGATTTAAAACTTCATGGGACCTCCATCGGGGAAAAATAAAATAAAAACAATGTACCAAATAAATTAATGCTTTAAAATTTATTAATTCAAGTTACAATCAGTTTAATCTTTTTTTGTCTTGATTTTGCTTTACCTAAAAGAGCTTTGTTTAATTCCCCAAATCTAAAATACATACTACATTTAAAAAACAACTTTTTAACTGTATCACTACAATCTACTTCAACGCTTCTATCAAATAATGTTTTGAAATGAAAAGGTCTGGTTTTTTAACCGAATCAAAAATGGCTTCCAATGTTTCAATTTCCTTCATAAAATGTTGGGTTGGCTGTTGAAGCCCTGTAACTGGCCAAATTTGGCCGAGAGGATACAATAAGGGAGAATGTATCAAAAGCTTACTCGCAGGATAAGGACTGCCGCTAGCTTCAGCTGAAGCGAGGTCGTTGATCGCAAGGGCAAGAAAATCCTGACTCCAAGCTGAATCGAAAGACGTAGTACTACTTTGAAAAAAATGGTCGCCACTCGGATTAAGGTCGAAATAATTCACTTTTCCCTTCAGTGCAGCAACGTTCGATCCGAGCCAAACGGTTGCTAATTCGGGGGACAGCGGGAAGATGGTTTGAAAACAAATAATTCAATAAAAAACCTACATTTATTAAGATACCAGAGAAGAGTATTAAGGTAGTCCACGTAGAGTGTGATTACATTAAAATATTTAGAAGACAGGTATAATTTTGATCTACCTTTCATATAATTGAGCTTAAACCTAAATGGTATATGAATGGCCTTAAAAACTAACACACATATAAAAAGACAGAAATACCCAATAATATTTATATGATAGCCTAATGGCATAAATGATTACCTTTAAAAATATAAATGAAATTACAAGTTAAAAATTGATTACTTGTAGGGTAGGTGACCCAAATAACACATAAATATTCTACGATACAGGTTTGTATTACGATAAACACTAAAATGATATAAATATATATAAAAAATACTAAAGCAGCATAATAGTTTCTACCTTTCAGCTCTTAGAATAAAAATAATGATCGCAGGGTTAGTCCACCCTGTAATAAAATAATTCTTATGAGACCAGAATGATTGAAACGTAATGTTAGTAAGCGGTAAAAATTGATATGATAAAACCCAAATACATAAAATTTAATATATGGTGACGTCAAAATTATCACTCTTTCAAAATTAGTAGTTTCGATGTTCAAACGATCGAAAGTTGAACTTCACGAACATTAACACTTGAGTCGCACATCAGATTAAGTAATGAAAATTTAATTTTATCAAAACAACGAAAAGGAATTGTCAAGATCAATAGATTATTGCAAGATTATTAATAAACAAAAATTTGGTAAAGTTTTGTATAAACACTTACATTAAAATGGCGGAACAAAAAACGGTAGATAATTTTCATCAACGATCATCGGCTAACTGCATTTGGATTTTCGTTAGGAAAATCGTAATTGGAAAGACGGTAAGGAGAATAACCACAAAAATTGATCATTATTCAGATTCAAGAGCCAATAATTTCAGATTTTTTTCAAATTCGTAAAACGAGACGATAACCACATGTATCGTTACTGTTGCACTTAGAATATTCCTGGGAACCAATAGATTTCCAATACTGCAAGACGGCTAAAAGATCAGACATTGACCTTAACCACACCAAAAATTAACGTAACAAAAACTTCATCATAATTTTCCCAAGAATTGGCAACAAAAGAAAAATGCACATCAACTGCACTTCCACTCTCTGTCAACGTTACTTTCCAACTAACAAAAGGCACGCGTGCAAGTTAGACTTAACGGCGTTAGCGAGAACCAATAAACTACTACTGCTGAAGGCTAGGTGGCGTGAAAGTTAAGTTTTTGAATTAAAATGCTTATTAATATAGAAATTTAAGGCAGATTCACATTACAGCCCTCCTTCACTTAAGTGGTCAATCCAAGTAAAAGAACCACTAGTTGATTGACTAGTTATAAATGAAGTGGGCTATATAACTTTCTTGCAAATAAAACCAGCTAAATTTTCTAAACCATCATATGTTGTATCGCTTAACTCAGGAATGTCTCTTTCTATGTTGCTAAAAGTCTCCGCTTCTACTTCTAAAAGAGCAAAACAGTATCCACTTAAATTAATTTCTATTGGAGATAAATCGGGAGTATCGTCAACTTCAACATTGCTGGCAATAGAGAGAGATTCATTTCTTCCCATAAGATAACTTCTTAAGCGGTATCGAAATTCTAATGGATCTGGGCAATCATGTAATAATAATAATAAACTTTATTAGTGTTAAGTACACAAAAGTGTTTACACACGTCATATCGGGAAACGATATTATTCCTGTAGGAGATCTGTGTGGGCACTTTGCATGAACTCTTCCACGCTGTAGAAAGCCGATTTTGTGAGATATCCTTAAGCGTTCGCTTGAAGTTTTCTCGTCCAATGCTGTTAATCCTTCGGGAAGTGCATTGTACAATTTGATTCCTATGTAGCTTGCACCGTCTCGGTTCCGCTGCAGGCGATGAAATTTGATCCTTAGGTCATTTGGTATTCTTGTTGGGTATTTGTGGAAGTTGCTGTTGGTCTCTAGAGTATTAAAGTTTCGCCTAACGTACATCAGGCATTCCTCTCAAAGCTCCCCAACCCATCATGGAGCCTCAAAAGTGGGACGTTGCAAGCAGCGCCAGGGATACCCGATAGATATAGCCCCCAGGACTCGTCCTGCTGAACCTCTGACGGAACAGCGTAGCTGATTGATCAGGGTGGACTAGTTCTGACCTACCGTTTGGTAAGCTTTGCTAGATCCCATAGGGATTTAATCAACGAAGTAATACGAGAGTCGAAGAAGCGAAAGGCAGATAAACAGAAAGCTAAAGGACAACTCTGGAACTTACCGATTGTAACATATGTAAATATGTGGTTGTTATAAGTTTGACGCACAATTTATTAAGGAAGCGGGGGAATTTTACCACCCAAGAATTGCTCGTATGATGGGTCCCTTCTTTTCTGGACGCTTCGCAGGCCATTAATGAATTTCCAAACTACGATGAGCAGCTTCTGCAATCTTTTTAGTACGATATTGATCATTAAGTACACGATCGTATACATTCCATATACTTGGAGCAAATAATGGCCTTTACCTGGATTGATCCCAGTTTAGACATCCAACAAATGATCTTATAACCAGTTTAGGACAGGTATTAATTCACGTGGAAGATGTTGGGATAGTTCTTCAATTGCTTGTTTGATGTATGCAATTGGAACGAATGCAATTACGATACGGACTTTAAGAGCAAATTCTGGATCGTTTGAATATTATCCCTTATTCCCCTTTCATGCATTTTCTTTTTGAAATTTTTCACCAAGTGAAATAAACAACCATGTAATTCAACTGTCAGAAAAGTTTTTTCAAGTTTCAAGTAACGAACTTTCAGTTAAACATTACGAGCATTCCTTACGGCGACCACGTCAAAGCGGTCGAGTTGACCGTCAACAGGGACGTGATAGATTGGATTTCGGACGACGCCGAAGATCACGATTACGTGCAACAAATTTTAGTCAAAGATATCGTCAATCCGGGAATCAATATAAAGCGGGATCCGATAATGCGATTGGTCGATTCGAAAACGATCGACATCAGAAAGGGCAGCCTGGTCAGTTTCGACGTTTTCTCGGCGGTCGTGCGATGAATGGAGGCGCCTTCGTCTAATCTGGGATTGGTGGTACATGGCTTTGTTGGGTAAAAATAAAACTACACCCGTCCGCCACCTGAGGATACGAAAGACGTCGGGGAGGACGAAGTGAATTGGTCGACAAGGCAACCGTTGTTGTTCACCTATACGGACGACGGTTAAAATAAACAATTGACGATGACGCGATTCTTGCAGACGGCATCCGATGTATGTCGACTTTATCGACGTCGGCTGGAGCGATTGAATCGTCGCGCTTCCCGGATACGACGCGCATTACTGTCACGGGGTGTTTAATTTTCCGTTGGCCAAACAGGAACACCACGAATCACGTAATAGTTCAGATGTTGGCAAATTTCGATGCTTTATCTCGACGAAGAGAGTTAGGTGGTTTTAATCGCGTCCACCTTGTCGGGATCAGTACGTAGACGTTTATCATCAACTAGGAAACCTAAAATTTTTAAGGATATTAATACGAAACCCTACGGTACTTAATTTCTCAAAAATAATATCTAACGTACGAATGTGGGAGTCGAATGTATCCGAGGCTACTATCATATCATCCAAGTAAACATGAGCATTACTTTCATGTAAAACAGAACCCAAGACCTGTTCCATGGTACGCTGTAACGTTTTAGGGGCGTTGGTGACTCCGAAAGGTATAACAAAAAATTCATATAAGCCGAGACCCGGCGCGATAAAGGCGCTTTTGACTCCGGTCAATAGAAACAGTTTACAATGAAGACGGTGTTAATTCAAAGGAAATTCAATATTCTGATGACAGTGAAGACGATTTACCTTCGTCTTTTTTTGTAAAAAATATTATTAAGGAAAAAAACCCAAAAAATATTTTTAGCCAAATAATGCCAAATAATAATAATATTCTTCCCTGGGAAGACCTATGCGTACCAAAAAATCAATTGTCTGACCTAGATATTTTTTATTATTTTTTTGATTAGGATCTTTTAGAAAAGTTGATTTATTATAGCAAACTTTATGCTGCACAAAAAACCATACAGGAGATCTTATAACTAAGGATGAGATGAAATGCTTCAATCGGTGTTCCTATGTTATCTGGCAACAGTCGTTTTCAAACAGATTGGAGGAAAAATGAACCATTTGGCGTTTAGAAGATCAATTGCTCAGGGTCATTTAGAAACACCTAGAAAAACTTCTAAAAGAGGTCCAGTGCGCTCAACTGCTAATATATACCAATTTTCTCGGTTTGATCGATTTGACCATCTTGTGGTTTATCAATAAACTTGATAACTTATCAAGTACAATCTAGATGTCAAAAATGCAATGTTGGTTTGCATCCAAAATTTTGTTTTGTTAATTACGGCTGTCGAGTATTTAGTGCATGGGTAAACTTGATTTTCTGCTTCCTCAACTTCAAGGTCCATCACATATCTTCCTCCGCTGCTTGATCTTCATCCTGAGTTTTTTTCTTTTTAATTTCAAGATTAGCGAGTTATTCCTCCAGATCTATTTCCAGAGGCAGCTCCTCGAATTTTCCAGTTCGGACAAGTCTCCGTGAACCACTGTTACGTTATTCTCCTATTGGTTACAGAAACCCTTTTTGTCTCTACTGATGACAATAGTAGATAGGCTAGCTCTTGGGTTTTTACCCACTGTCGAAGAAGCTGGGTAGCTTTACAGCTTCGTGAGTCCTTTAAAAGAATGGTGGCTACGTAAAATAAAAGGAGAATTTGTTTGGGCGCCAGCTGAGGAATGAAACGACTTTACAAAATTCTTGTCGCTCCACTATGTCAACAAAAAATAATAAATGATAAATAAAATATGACTCGCACAAAACTAGATTTCTAAAATGTCAAATAATTATTATTCAAATGAAATATTTATCAACAATAAAAGAATTGACGTGATACCGCTACAGGACGGTTCACCAAAGAAAAATTCCTCCTTCGTCCTGATCTGCATACGAAGCGAGCGGATGACTTAAATTACCTTAGTATTTCCTAAGGATAAACATATAAAGGTAGTCAAGTCAAGTCCAAGCAACTGAGGTCACTTGCAAAAAAATGGTTGTAAAAGAAATCAAATTTTCTGTTATCAGAAAATACCAAAGTTATTCGTTCAACGTAATTTGGGAACTTAGTTTATATCACACAAAACTTGTTTGCCAGGTGTGATTTTACAAACGACATTTGTAAAATTTTATATTAACCAAAAACAAATATTTCTCATTTGAGAATTCCAAAAAGTTAATCAATAGTATAATCAACTAAAATGTGACTCACCTAATTCACTAAATTTCACTTTAAAACTCAAATTATATTTTCAAATCATCAATTACTGCTTTTGTGGTTTTGTTCTATGACGCTCTTAAACGACCATCTTGGATCGTCGTCGATGACCTTCTCTACCACACCAAACCGCAGCCTGTCCCAAAATTCTAAAGCTGGCAACGCCATCTTTTAAATTAAAATAAAACAATATTTACAGAAATCCAAATAAGCACCAAACCAAAATTAAGCAAATTCAAAGAAACAAAAAATGTAACAATTAATTGTTACAGCTTCTTAACTATTAACAAGGGACTACACCAAGGAGAGTTGCTAGGTTGGATCATCTGATCTCAACGGATACTGGCGAGTCTTGACAGGCGGAGCATTTCCTGTATCGATGGTGTGAGTCACACTTTTAACTCGACCCAATTCTTTGGTATTTCTTAATAACATCATCTAATTGTTTTTGTTGACTTAAGGTCAAGGACGCTTGATTGACAATACCTTCCGAGGCTGCAACACGCGGAGCAGTGGTATGCCACGAAAATTTATCAAAATGTAGCGATAACTGAAAAATCTTACAAAAATCCGCACCCAACAAAAATTCATAAGCTAAATTCGGCACAATAAGAAATTTCACTGTCTTCACAGTACACCCCAACTGAATCTCTAAGGCGATGATACCAGTCACCGGACTACAGCCCCATTCGCTACTTGAATTTCCCCAACCTCAGACGGCAAAATTTTTCCAATGCCCGCTTTTCGCAACACTTCAAACCCTTTTCCCCCTAAAATAGAACTCATGGCCCCCGTATCTAACAACGCCGTAAATTTATGGTTCTGTATACAAATTTCCAAATGAGGTCGATTATCGAAAGGTTTTTTAGTCATAACAGGCGCAACAGATTTAGACGCATGAAAATTTTTTACTTCTATCAACCAATCTTCCCATTCCCTTTTATTAAAATATTTATTTAATTTTTTCTTTGAGTCGGAGACGAAACGTACGCGCCTCGGCCTCTTCCACGAGAAAAGTTTCGACCTCTCAAACTCATCGTTCCGAACGCAGCTTTGAAGGGGCGATTCGACACATCGAGGTTGCTCGTGCCCCGGGTTGACACAATCTCGTTCGAGTTTTCCGACATTACATTATTGACGGACGTAACCGCTGAAGAACAACGTGAACATTGATTTCTATATGTGCCTTCTTATGTGCCTATCTATCAGTTTTTCCAGTGTCTTCAACAAAAAAGACATAAGGCTAATTGGACGAAATGACTTTGCCTGGGCATATGCTGCACGCCCTGGCTTGGGTATAAATACCACTCTTGCCATTCGCCAGCTTTGAGGTACATAGTTGAGCGCCAGACTGGCTCTGAACATTGTACATAGAGGGGTGGCTAGTGTTTCCATCCCCTGTTGTAATAATGCGGGGAAAATTCCGTCCTCGCCTTGAGATTTGAATGGTTTGAAAGTGTTAATCGCCCATTCAACTCTCGTTTTGTTAATTATACTATCTGCTAATTTTGAGTTGCTCCTGCTCGCCTGACTAGTCGAAACGGTTTGGTGTCCCTGGCTATTAGAGCCATCATGAGGTTTGGCAACACATCCCGGGAAGTGTGTCTCCTCCCCCGATGATGTGAACCCTCCCTGTGGTTTTTCTATTGTGCCAACCTTTCCGTGGCCACTTTTGAGAAGAGCTCTTTAGAGTCTTCCACATTCGGGAGTTATTTCGATCTCCCCGCAGTACTTCCTCCATGAGCCTTCCTTTGCCTTTCGTATATGGCGTACATATTGTTGTGAAACAAAATATTTCGACCCACCCTGTGCTGAATTGTACAATTTTGTGAATTTAATTTTTGAAAGTTTGATTTTAAAAAGTGCAGAGTGGGGATAAAAAGGACAGATAATGGCTTTTTTGGCCAACTATGGCCGACCACGGGTGTGAGAATTTGTATGCCCGCTGAAATTTGATTTTTGATGCGTATTATAATTGTGAGTAATATTTTGATTCTAATTTTGAATAAAGTGATTTTGATGCGTGTGCATTATTTTTGAATTTTGGATTCCTTTGGATTTATTTTTAATGTTTTGCTACCGAACCGAACGGTAGTACATTAATTGATTGGATCGGTTTGGTTAATTTCCCCCCTTAGGTTTAACCTCCATGAATTTAGGCCCCTTCCCCTCTTCCTTGATGGTGTCAAGGACACTAAGCAGCATTTCCTTCACTAACTCCAGCTGCTCCCCACTAAGGTGGTTTGTGGGATAGCCCTCTGGTATGATGGCTACCCGGATGCCTGTTAGGACAGACTTATAACTTATAAGAGATGGCAGGTTTCGTGCCCCTGCCTTTCTTTATTGGTCTACCCGCGCTAGCGGGTGTGCTAGCATCCGATCGGTTACGCTTTTGCCCCCTGATCGAAGTGCTTGGTAACACAGGAGCAGGTTTCGTTGCCGTCCCTATCTCCTTGTTATGTTTTGCTGCTTGGAGTCGCCCATAGCGCCTCCTTGCAGCACCCGAAGGTCTGGGTGGTTCTTTCTTTTCGGAAACGCCCCCCGTGTTTAGGTTTTTGTTTGGTGGTTTCATAATTGTTCCCACGAGTATTGGGGTAAGACAGTCACCATCGCACAGAGCCCCATGCACGATAGAAGGCATTAAAGTTCTAAAGGCAAAGTTCTTTAACTATTAACCAAATTTTTAAACACGACTGTCTCGTTTAAATTTTAAAACCGTATCTATCCTTTACCTTACCGTAATCTTTCCCTTTCTACTTTATTTTTAAACGCCCGAAAAGTGTCAAACCGGTCCGAACTATAAAATAAGATATAGGCAACCTAACAAGCATTACAATTTACATATTGTAATCTTACAAGGCTACTACTTTTGATTTATCACAGAAGAAAATGAAGACAAAGTACTGGTTAAGATGATCCAGAAGACCCCCACCAGAAATACATATAAATCTGCAAGTGAACCGGTCAGATTCGCAGCTATGTGCATAACCCTTGAGATATCATTGTGTACGGAAACGAGTGGCATACTTTTTATCGATTAACCCCGGTGATTTTCTATTTGCTTCCTTTGATTTCGATTACCTATATTTAAGTATTTTAAAAATAAGGTACAATGAAGGTTGTCTACAGATCTTACACAGGAAATAACGGTGCCACGGTAAGTTTCATATCAGCTGTATTATAATTTAAAGTAATTAGAATTATTTTCAGATTGGCCAGGTATAAAAGCTACAACCCAAACCAGCTCGGACTGCGTAACGCCCGCAAATAATAGTAATACAGGAAAACCGTAATTAAATTCCGATATTTAAATGGAATCTCAAATTCAGCGGTCACTTAGACAAAACTGGGTTACTAGAATTCTTAGAACAGGTGGAGGACTTCAAAGAATCGCGCAGTGCATCAGACGTAGAATTATTTTTAAACGCGAAAAAATGGTGAGCAGAGTGATTACCTGGTTACAGAACCAGCGTAATAAAGTTAGTATTTGACCGGAATTGGTTAAAGCGCTAAAAAGAAAATTTCTACCACAAGAATATAAATACCAACTACAGAGAGCTTCAACGCCGCATGCAAGGTCTTAATGAAAATGTTATATCATTTATTATGGTTATTGAGTCTTTGTATTTGAAAATTAACAAAAGTATCTCAGAAAAAGTTATTATTGATCAAATTGTTAGGAATTTGAACCCATATTTTTCCATGCATATAGCGTTAGGCGGACTTAGACAAATTGAAGAACCGTTGCAGGCGAGTCCAAGAACTTTAAATCAAAAATGATAAATACACTCTGGCAACAAGGTCATTTAAACAAGTCTTTGTTGTTGGCAGCGACACAAGGTCGGGTAAAAATGTCTTGTCGCTAAGTTCCTGAAGAGAATCCGAAATTTTTGAGTAATATCCGTTGGAAGCTTCTACGGCATCAAATTGCGCCGTTATCGGACACCGGTTCCAAGATTCTACCATGGCATGAAATATTTCTTGTTATGGTTGCAAATGTTTCGGGAGTTAG
Organism: Cantharis rustica; assembly: GCA_911387805.1. Lineage (NCBI taxonomy): Eukaryota > Metazoa > Arthropoda > Insecta > Coleoptera > Cantharidae > Cantharis > Cantharis rustica. The sequence continues at coordinate 17,997,810 of OU426883.1, forward strand.
CAACACCGCTTTCAATTCAAACTAACTAATTGCATGTATACACCGGTTTGAGGTCGGCCTAACGGCTGCATGTAAACGTGGTAATTATGTAATTCCGATCGTGCAGAAAACTTGAGCGAGGTTGTGTATCCCCGGGGCGCAAGCAACCTTGAGAAACTGAACCATCCCTTTGAAGCTGCTTTCGGGACCGTAAATTTAGGAAGGCGAAACCATACTCGTAGTCGTGGAAGAGGCAGAGGCGTGTTCATTTCACCCCAACCCCTATAAAGTTTTAAGCAAATATTTCGATAATTAGATTGGAGTGACTGTTTAAAGTATCCAATGCCTAAATCAGATGTGCAATTTTCATGCCACCAATTTTACATACAATGCACTGGATCCAGTCTTCTACTAAAGGCTCTATGTATTCTTCAGATAAAACATTGTGCAAGAGTGCGCGTGCATTCTTGTCCTCATCCTCATCGGACTGATTATTTTTCTATGATTAGCACGCTATTTATGTGAAACGTTGGACAAATGTGTAAGTAGGCAAGTATTACGAAGACTAACTATATGACTTGAGAAATCACAAATAAGCCTTATCTTAACAAATTTTTTCGCAATCGACGGTTGAAAATCTTCAGAAAATACATCACAGTAAGGAAAGACAGATTTTGTTGAATAAATCTTGCAAAATTCAATTATAACTTAAATGTTTTGGTAGTCGCATACGAAACTTACCTTAGATCAGTTGACAATTAAAGATGGACGCGGATGTCTGTCCTCTGATTGGTTAATGCCATTGCGCACTTTTACACACCCCTACTCCATTTCTCATAGATCCCCGAATTAGAATTTGGTGGAATATAAATCGCACACAACAGTAGCCTTGAAGGACCAATACCAATGCTTACCGAAAGGTCATTCCTCACCGAAGAATGAGAGTAAGTTTGAGAAGAGCCCAGAAACCTGTCAACTGCAATCAAGACTCCTCCACCACGCATTTTCCGTGAGTCTGCAAAGGATCTATGAGACCTGAAAACTACATACCGTGAGTCAAAAGTTCTGAGCTCAAAAATTAGTCGTTTAGACAAGTTTCAGCTAAGACAATAACATAGTGACTAGTAGATAAAATTGATTCAATTTGGTTCCGAGACCACGAATATTCTGATAATATATTGTAGTGGTATTCTTCTTATTCAAGCAGAACCCTTTACTATCTCAAAAGATTTTACCTCGGCTAGCTTTTCTGTCGTCTTTTTAAGGCAAACTGAATTCAATTTATTTTTGAAAGATCAAAATTAGGTAGGTGACAATCTCACCTTTAGCAGATTTAAATATTGGGTGTAATGTGTGAGCCCGTAAATTTAGATGCACATTGACACAGATGCATCATCAAGCGTATTCGTACTAGCATCTAATTTTATTTGTTTTTATGGTGTTAAAGTGTAAACACAAATTCGTACAGAATGTTCAATAAAAATAAAAATGCACTTTGAAACGTTATTATTGTTTTTATCAAATACCTTTCGTTGATACGTCACAGGCTGAATGTGATCTCGCTTGTTTCAATTCACTGTGCTTTCTTGTTGAACAAGAATCATCCGCCACTGTTGGAAAATTATGATCTTCCCAATCGTTAAATAAATTCGCTCTTCGTGTTCTACACAAAAACTTAAGCATGCTGTGATAATTCACACAAATAATTCTTCCAGCTGAGGTAAGTAATTTCAATTTATAATATTGAAATCCAAGCGTCCTAAAATGGCGGCGTATTCTTTCGTTATGTTTAATAATCAAAATTTAATTTCAGGTATCAACCTGATATCGCAAATGATGTTTTCCTCGAGGTAATCAAGAAAACTCCGCTTCAAAATCATCCGGTTTTGAAGTTTTCTCTTTGATTTTATTAATTTGATTTTGAAATAATTTCGGTTTCCTTTGTTATATTTTCTGGTATACATAGTAAAGTATACCTGACACGTTGAGTCTTTAGGCATTATGCCTTTCCACACTTGAAGACAGAAGTTAAAAGTAGTTTATTCAAAAAAATTCGTAAACATAATTTGAAAGAGCCATCAAAGCAACATAAAAATAACAGTTTATAAGAAATATTATAAAAAAAATGTATACATTTATTTTTCTTGCCTTGTTATTTGTTATTTGCCTTGTTATTTGCTTATGACGATATCATACTTTCGAATGATATGTCAGCACTTCTTTAAACTGAATTTTTAAACAAGAAACGGCTGCTGATTTGCTGCTCCACCTGGTTTTGCAATGAACTTTCAAAGATTTTTTTAAGACTCCCACCTTCTCGTTGATGATCAAAAATAACTGAAAAAGATCAAAATAAATATTGCCGCAGCCGAAAGGTTTTGCGCCCCGGGGCTATAGCCCATTTAGCCCTGTGGTTAGGGTAGTCCTGTTCGCTTCAGTTTTGAGCCCCGGTTAGGATTGGATCTGGTACTCAATAATATAAAAAAATCATTCATACTTCTATTGATGATTGGAACGAGTAAACAAATGGGGAACTGGGAAACGGTACATTTTAAAGGTTATACAAATGAATGGCATAGATTTTAAAACACTGTTAAAAAACATTTTTATTTATAGATTTAAAAAGTATTTAATAGATTAATAAATTTTATTGCCATGTTTTGAATATTAGTTTTCAGATACATTTGTCTCTGAATTAAGTGATTTTTCAGAATCTTCGTCGTTTTGAGTTATATTGGCACACAATTGTAAACATTCTTCATTCTTTCTGTATCTGGAAAGCTATCTTTCTGAAGTTATTTATAATATTTACCGATTCCACTAAGGAAGCTTCCATTAATTACGTAATGACGATTTTTGTAATTTTTGACACCCCCCCTCATGTAAGTATACGTAAGATTGTGGCAACACCCTCCTCCTCACCTTACGTTTTTTTGATTAATGTTGCACCCCTCATATTGCATTCCGCTGGCTAATTTTTGGCAACTTATCTAAAAAATTTTTAAAAAAATATTTATGTCGGTTATTATGAAATTTTAAAATAAAATTGAATTAATTCGTACATTATCAACATACTATCAACTTTCTGCTATATTGTAACGAAAATTAAAACGTTTATTTAATTCTAAAAAGGCTAATACAAATATTTATAGATACAGTTTATGACAATAAAACAATTACTACACTAAGATTAACACTACACTAAATTACACTCAGGATCTGAGTGGTTCTCCGTTATGTGTACAAAATTTTAAAAAAAATGCTTGTACAGGGCGTATTTAAGGGGGTGGAGGTTTTAGGGATTACAACCCCCCCCCGCGAAATTATTTATCAATTAATAAAGTACTGGAAGTTCGACTGCAATCGTCAAAAAATCAAATCGGAAAAAACAGCAATCTTTACAACTATAACAAAAACATTAAACTTGAAGTATTTAAATAAAAATTAAAACTAAAGAGATATTTCTAATAAATTAAATCGGAAATTAAAAAATCGGAAATTCGTATTAATATCCGGCGATATTAAATTTATTTTTTCTCTTTTGATTAGCAATTGCATAGGTGCCGATCGATCGATAGCAACATTTGCAACAAATTGTGAATGCATATCCTTATGTGCATTTACTGAATCTAACATGATTATTGGTAAGTACAAAAAATACACAGCATAGTGTAATATGTAATTTGAAGTGCAGTTTAAATATAAATTATATTTTTAGCTGTAGGTTTAAATGGCGTATACAGCATCGAAAACGATAAGTGCAAGTTGCAAGAATATGAAGAATTTTTACAATTGTGTGCCAACATAATCCCAAACGACGAAGATCCTGAAGAATCTCTCGATTCAGAGAAGAATGTGTCTGAAAAGTAATATTCAAAATACGGCAATAAAATTTATTAATCATCTGTTAATTGTTTTTTTAAAATCTTTAAAATAAAAATGTTTTTTAAAAGTGTTTTAAAATCTATGCCGTTAATTTGTATAACCTATGAAATTTACTGTTTCCTATTTCCCCATTTGTTTACTCGGTCCAATCACCAATAGAAGTGTGACTGATATTTTTTATATTATTGGGTACCATATCCTGCCTAACCGAGGCTCGAAACTGAAGCGAAGCGTCTAAAAATTTCGATTATGTAATATTTCAATTATTAAATATAAAATGGTATAGTTCGTAAAAAAATTTCTGAAGTGGTAATAAAAATGAAAATCAGGAATAATAAAAACTAAAATTGATTGCATTAAAATGTGCTATAATAGTATATTAAACAACAAGTTTTGAAAAGCAAAGTTTTACAACCATTGAGTCTTCAATTCAAACTAAACTTATTCAGTTTATAAAAATTATTAAGTTTTTTTAAAACAAGTTTATTTAATTATCTAATACCTACGTATCAAATAAAATTGATCAAAATCAATTCATAGCAAAGTGACAATTTACCAATCAATCAAATGAAAGAACCTTCGATAACTGCATCAATAATGCGTAAAGCGCTTATTTATTTACTTCATTCTGAAAAGAAGTAAAGTCTCAGTATAGTAACATTTTAGAAAATAACTTTCCCTAAAAAATTTTTTAGCAATCTTGTAATGACAATATTCTTGTTAAAGAAATAAACTCCTCACCACACCTAGAATCGATCTTTTCCAGTAATAGTGTGATGAAGCCCAGATTCAAAAAAAACTAGCTCCTATTAAATACGGAATCACAGAGCGTGAACCCTACAAAGAAGAATTTGCTTATAGTTTGCTGATAGTTAAAATCAACCTAAAAGCTAAAAAAACAACCGATGTGGATGAAAATTCCATTCCTAGTGGAAAGCTATTACCCGTAGCCAATACAATTTTTGACTTGCAAGTTCCAAAAGTATTAGGAGAAGTCATCGATAAAATTCCTGGTTATATCGGTTACGACTATAACTTCTGTGTTAATAAAGGTTCGGAACAAGGAAATACTTTTGTCGCCAAGTAAGATCCAGCCAAGCAAATGGAGAATTTTTACTATCAAACTTAATTTTCAGGGTCATTCATCCACCCAGTGGCAGAATTTTAGAAGTCTACAGCAATCAACCAGGTGTACAATTTTACACATCAAATTCAATACCGGAAAATCCAACCGATTACCAAGGAATAACAAAACTATTAACTATTTCGAGTTTTTTTTTATTAAGTAATTAATTTTAGGATATCAAAACGTTACCAAAAATTGAAGGAAAAAATCACATTACTTATTATAAACATGGATCATTTTGTTTGGAAATCCAAAATTGGCCTGATGCAATTAATCACGTAAGGATATTCAAATTAAAATTGGCACTTGCTCAAAATATTTTTTTCAGGTCAATTTTCCCAAAGCTGTACTCAATCCAGGAGAAATTTATCACCATACGCGCGAATACAAATTTTTTATTGAGTCTACATAAAAGCTTTTTTTTTCTTTCGGCAAACTTTTAGTTTTAATGTCTTGTAATCAAAACTGTAGTTTCTTTTGAGTATTCCTAATAAATGCTTAATCATTTTAAATTTATTTTTATTTTTAGTTTTTTCCTGTTAAATTAAAAAGTTTTTCACAAGAAACAAAAGATTTTGTCTTTAGAAGTAATTTACGAACTGAACTTTTAATTTTAATTTAACATGAAAAAAAGTTGAATCTTATAAATTTTTAACTTGAAATAGAAGTTTAATTTTAATTAAATCAGTTGAATTTCGTAACTTTTCAACGGAAGGTGAGATTTTTGAATTTTATAATTTTTGGATAGTTTTTTGTTTAACCATCACACAAAAACAGTAAGGTCATATTTAATGAATAGGTACTTTGCAAATATAATTTTAGTAATTATTTTTAATAAGTAATCTTTTTTTCAAAATTTAAAAACGCTATTTTTAAATTATTACAACATTGTCTAGGAACTACATGATTTGGTCACCGGTAATTTGGTTCTCGGTTATTTGATCCGCTGATAATTATTTATCCTAGTAAATTGGTTTTCGGTAATTGTACAGTTTTGCTAAAGAAATAACATAAACTAACGTTAACCTACTGACAGATTCATGTCTTCGCGCGGTTCTCTCTTTTAAATGCAGTTTCGCTAAATAAATAATATAAACTAACACTAACCTTCTGATAAATCCATGTTTTCGCGTAGATCTGCTTTTTACGTATAATTTCGCTAAATAAATAACAAGAACGAACACCAACTACTGACAGATCCATGTCTTCGTGCGGTTCTATCTTTTAAATACAGTTTTGTTAAACAATTGTACGTTGTCTGTTGGGGTTTGAAAGCCCGTGGATCGCGCTGGCTCAGCGCGATAAAATCTTCGTTTTCATTTACTTCCGCCCTGTTCCGTATAGTAAACGCTTACACGGAACGCTTCCTTTTCCTTTTCCTTTTCTCCGACTTGTTAAACCCGGGGACTACAGCGATATTCTGCACAAGTTGTACATTTTGTACAGAAGATGGCTCAATGTTTTTTTTCCAATTGCCGCTGCAGCCTGGATGGTCCGGCCTGCTCTAACAAGTCGGGTTCCATTCTTGCCCCACCTCCCTGCTCCTTCAAAGGTCCTGGACATATGCTTTCCATAATTTCTTCCCAACTTCGCCGGTTGAAGTTGGATGTACGGTTTTAGAGAAGCATACGATTTGTGTCCTAAAACATTACAAAAAATTTACATTTGAGGATCATTTCACACTTTACCTGTCATCTTCATTGCCAGATGCGCCGGCAACTCAGAATTGACCAGGTTCTTAGCCAGTGTCGCCCGGGCGCTGTGGTTACAAAAGTCCGGTTTTAGCTGCAGCCTCTTTCAACCATTTCCAAAGAGTATTCTTCCCCACTGACGTTTTCGTATACCAGCTGGACTTACTTAAACGCCAGTGTTTGTTGGGGTTTAAGAATACTCGGGGGGAGGGGCCGTAAAGACAAAAGCTGCTTATATAACCGGACTGAACACATGCCCGGCCGGGTTTTATATGAGATAATTTGAGATTCCATTTAAATATTAGAATTTTATTACGGATTCCTGTATTATTGTTATAAGTAAGCGTTACGCTTTATACACGTGTACTACTCGAATCATTACCACTATTGTACGCTTCAATTGCTGTCAAAGCTGTTTTTTCTAGAATTTTTAGATCCGCTTTTAATATAGAGATAATATGTAATTTATAGTCTTCCTTTGCTATAGTTTTGATTAAAGTGATTCTATTGTCTAAATGTAAAAATATCGACCTTTATTTTGAATTTCTGGTGTTAAACCTTTTTCATTATTTTCTAATATGCTGGCAATTTCGTGTAACGATAAACTAATTTCGGCTTCCGTGCTTTCCCAATCAACTTTACCTAGATTTATTTTTACGTTTGGATCTTTTAATGCTAAATCTAACCGAATTTTCTTAGAAACTTCAGTAATTCGCGGATTAATTCCCCTACAATTTCATTCACATAACAATTCCAACTGGTTCAAATATTTTGGCTCTATTATAGCAGATTATAAGCTGAAAATTTTTATTTTTAATTATACTTTCCAAGTGCCCTACGTTGGCTCTATTATAACAGATTATAAGCTGAAAATTTTTATTTTTAATTATACTTTCCAAGTGCCCTACGTTGGGCGCCAGTGTTATGCTGAAGGCTTCACTAAGAAAAAATTGCCAGTGTAACAAACCACCCATAGATTCGCAAACCTAAACAAAGGTAATTTATGAAATTTAGCATATACGCAACAAGCGACCAATTAAAATCTTTTATTTTATGTAAGTTACCTTTTTCAAATTGCAAACATAAATAAGTGAAACGTAATTAGTTGAAAATTATACAATTAAAACAATAAATGTAAAAAGTTTGGGAAGCGCATATTTCAAGATATATCGAAACGGCCACAAAGTTTCACAACTTAAGTGGTTAACAAATTTTAACTTAAGGACTTTAAGTGGGAGTCATAAAACGTCTGAATTATGGGGCAGACATGTTTTTTTAAAAACTAATTAGGACTAACGAATTTTGACCTTATTGACTCTAAATTCGACCAAATCGGTCATACAAAGTTTAAACTTACACCAAAAAAAGCATAATTTTTTTTGCTAGAAAAAGCCCATGTTATTTATGTGCCAAAAATCTTGCGAAATAACTAAGAATTACGTTGTTAAATTAAAAATAAATTACTTGAAGTACGACGTTTAAGAAAACTATAAATTAATTTTTAAATAAACACATTTTAAATCATAAAAGTTAAACAGACCAGTCACCTCAAAACTTTTCTAAAAACTATATAGTAAAAATTTGAATTATAGCCAACTATTGGAATTCACCGGTTAAATTTAAAGATTATCAATTAGACCATTAGATTATTATCAATTTGAAGTGATCGTCTCGACAACTAATTGACATGTATTAAAAGATTTACATTTACAATCAGTGACTCTCAAACATTCCTTAATACGTACACACAAGCTCGAAATTCAAGTGAACTTTTTGTGTGCACTGATTTAAATTCGATGTTTCGCGAATATTTCGCTAAAACTCTTGATTGCAATCAAAATATCTGTTAACCTGATTTTGGGCGATGCAATAAAAATGTCATTCGCAATTTTCGCGATTCAAAGAAATCAATTAACTGCGAATATTTGCTAATTTTTCAATTAAAATCAAATATGATTATTCCCTATCCGTAACAACAATTCAAAACGATAATACCAATTTTTATAATTAAACATTCAGTTTAAAAAAAACAAAATTCATCGATGAATACGCATCGACCTTATCGACGTGTATTCCGAAATTTCATATAAATAGAGCGAGATCCCTTAAAGCAATGCAGTCTCTCTCCGACAAAATGTAGTCCATCTCCAACCTGTCAGTTCGTTCCGGGGTGTTAAAAAAAGTGTTGTGCTAATTCACATAAATATATTTTTTTTAAAGTACTATTCATAATTAAATAATTTTTTTTTATTCATAATTAAATTTTAATTTTTTTTTAAAGTATTCATAATTAAATTTTAATTTTAATTTTTTTAAGTGGTTCAAATAGTTTTTCTTTTAAATCATTTTGTTTAGGCCAAATCTCACCCCTAATAGTACTGGGATAAGACGAATTCAAGTGGACTGTAAATTATAGGTTCCCGATTGTATTTATGATGTTTTAATAGGTATAGTGACTTACCAGGCTTATCTTCCTAATCCTCTTTCCTCTTCGGATGGGGATCAGCATAAGAGGAAGGGAAATGAAGGAATAGGATCACTACTGGTAATCACTAATACGATGGCGCTAGGTTTCGTCAATTATTCAGCTGGTGGTATGGTAGACCAGAAAAAACGACTTGAAGAAGACCGGAAAAGGTACACACACACTTCTTACACACGTTGGTTGGTTCGTCGTCTCTCCTCGTTCGCGCTTGCCCACAACCTCTTGGACATGGTCCCAATTCAAAATTGGCGCGAACACTTTTTTTTTGTTTTGTGCGCTCTTCAACGACCCAAGGTAATAAACAAATTTATATACTTAAAATTGTATGTTTTTTTTTTGTTTTATTTAGGTGAGTCCCAACGATTTCAATGTAATTTTTATCTTTAAAGTTAACTTATTAAACTAATTCTTGGCAATTATTTTTTTTTATTATATTTTATTTTGTAATTATATTTTTTTGTATCGTTTCGTCATTATATTTTTTTGTGTTAAATAAATTAGTTGTGATTTACATGTTCTTATTCTTTTCTTGCTGTTAAAAAGGCGATCGACTTGGTAATAATCATACGTCTCCGATCTTCAATTAAAAAGTTTGAGTCTGGCTTTAAACAGGCTCTGGTGGCAACGATCTTTACCTTCAGTTAACACACTACGGCTGCGATTATTCAATTAATCAAAGCCTACCCGTGTTACACCAGCTAGGAATCTCTTGAAAGTCAATCAGTAAGCGATTGTTGACTCGACTTCTCAACACTTTACATGTCTTCCTATTTTTACTAGGGATTTAAATAAGTTTCGATCAATATCAATCCTGCTGTATAAAATGTATTTGCATGTAGCTTTAGTAATACGACGCATGTGGGATAAAGAGCCCGATCTGGTTTGAGTTGTTGCTTTTTTACACTCCCCAATCTGAAAATAATTGTAATTACTTTAAATTATGATACAGCAATATGAAACTTACAGTGGTACCGTTATTTGCTGTGTAATATCTGTGGACAACCTTTATTGTACCTTATTTTTAAAAGAATTAACTATAGGAAATCAAAATCAAGCGAAACAAATAGAAAATCACCGGAGTTAATCAATAAAAAGTATTCCACTCGTTTCCGTACACATTTGTACATTTATTTGAAATCCTCTAAACGGCACACGTATCCGAGAAGAGGAGCGTGAAAAAACCGACTCCTCACCGAGACAGACGGAAACAAAAATACTGTCTCAACCCACCCCAGTGATAGCCCTAATACCACGCCAGAGTTAGAGCCAGGCAATCGTTGTGCAGGCGGATAATGAACAGTCGTATCCCAAAACGGTCAAAGTCCTGACGACGAAGGTGGAACCAGTTCGCGTCCGTAACCAAATTTTCAACCTTATTTGTTGTGGTTGATCAAATGAAAGGTTTGCTGATGCCACGACGAAGTTCCTTGGACCGCCTTCCACTGCAATTTTAAATTTAGCCGCCAGTAGGTCTCTAGTACATAGTTTCCATAACGGCAGAAGATTTACTCTTTTTTTTTGTGATAATACAGACCATTGGCTGATTATCTCCTCTTCTACCTTTGTCTCCTGATATTTGTGGACATTTAATAAGAAAATGATGAAGAAAACTGCAAGAGTTGGATGACTTACACAGATATCCCCATACCAAAGATATAGGTAATTTAGATATGCCTTCCAATAATTTCCTTTTTTATATTTGTGAGTTAGAACAAATGTTTAAAAATCATTTTGAAAATTATGTCTTACAAAAAACATAGCTTCACTTTTGAACTACTCAATTTTGACCACGCTTTGCAATGTTTCCAAAAATTACTTACTTAATTTATTTATATTTATATATATTGCCAATCAAAATTTTAAAGTAACCAACGAAAAAAACATTGAATAAAAAATATAATTTGAAAACATGACTAATAATTTTTTGATAAAGTTTTCTTTAGTAAAGATTTTCATTAATTAATTATCATTTTTCATAGGTATCTAGATATTAATCTTCTTACTCTTAATTTTGAACTTCGTTCTGATATTACTATTAATGTGTCAAGTTATAGTCGGGCCTGATGACTATAGTAATTTTTTAATTATTGTGTTTTTATTTTATTATGTCTTACATTTTTCAGGATTTTAATGTGAATTTGTTTTAGCAAATACCAACCTTTAAGTGTATTGTCAAAGACGCCGATACGAACTGTCCCTATTCTATTAAATTATTTATACTGCAAACATTGAAGGCAGCGGTGGGATTTTAGGTTTATTAGAAATTACAGAAATTAGTGAATTTAATAAAGATTGCTAATCTCAACTGTTTTCTATTTTTATTATAACAATAAAGCGATTCTTTCATTTTTCATTAGTTTTATTTGGATTACCTAGCGCGTATGACAACTTGATATTTTCCTCTTTAGCTGAAGTGAAGCGTTATTGTTATAAAAACCTTGGCAATATTAAGAACCTACAAAAGTTTCTAAAATAGAAAAATAGCCCCTACCTTAATTTATAGAAAAGTGGAAAAGGTTGCGGTTTTACACCTTTATTATATTAAACACCACAGAAAACGTAGGAAATTTATTAAAAACTATAATTGTGTAAAATTGAACATGGACAGGGTGATAACGAATTTTATTTATTAATAGTTTACGTATTGAGGTTACGACATTTTTTTCTAAAGTTGTATTTACTTACTTAATTGGATAACCGTTTTTATTAATTTCCGAACGAAAAATTAAGGAATACTTCTACTTTGTCGCACTATACCGGTTTCTAGATTCATTTAATACAAATATCTAAATTGGTGAACACCTCAGACGTTCTTTAACATTTGTGGAATAATCCGTTTCATTTCACTAAACGTTAGTTCCAGTCATATATTTTAAATGAGTCATTTTCGTTAACCACCCGTATTTTGTGTTATAAATTAAATAAAATTGGCTAAGTAACTTCCATGTGTATATCCGTTTGTTTAAGAGGTTGGTGGAAACGATAAGGTTGTGGACCAATCCAGCTCAAAATAACAGGCATAAATAATAGGCCGTGAAATAATCCAAAGAAAATTACTAGAAAGAATATCTGAAAAAAAGATTAAAATAAGTAAAGTAAAATTTCTGCTCCAACTTGAGAGGTACGTTTGGGTAAGTAAGTACCTTGAAAAATACTTGAAAGGTATATGCTTTAGTTAATCCTAGCATAGATACTCCAATGAAAGTTGATATACCCCCATATAATACTGCAGAGCCTATAGATGTTACAGTTTTCAAAGAACGTTCTTCTCGAGAACCTTGTTCAATTGTCAAAAATGTATGACCTATATGAGTAGCATAGTCAACGCATAGTCCAATTCCCAATTCCAATCCAATACATGATACCATATCTATTGTAACGCCCCATTTTTGCATAAACCCACACACGTTGATCATAGTGAGGAGCACACAAACAAATATCCAAAAGCATGCTTGGAAATTAGTAACCAACAAAATTGTACATAGCATTACACATAAAAGGGCCAATTGCAAATTTCTCATCACCTCGACATCGATTAGCTGAAAACATAAAATTAAGAACTGCAAAGCAAACTCTTAACTCTTATTTACCTCATCTGTTACCCAAGTGGCAAATATTTTTGACCAAGCAGTTCCAAATTTATCTCCAGTTGTAAAATTATTATCTTTTGCTATATCAGTTAACCTGTGCATCGCAGGTATGTACTTTTCGGGTCCATTAAAGTGTTTCAGCTGAACATTGATACTAGACATCTAAACAAAAATAAATTCATAGAACAGACAGAAAACATAGCGTCCTACTTTGGGGATTCCCCAAATATTGAAATTTTAAATTTATGTTTAAAAAAATTATTAGCTTAATTTCTGGTTAATATAAGATTTTTGTTTGGGGTGTCACTATAAACATATGTCATAGACCGGAGGTGTACCCAGCTCACACCTATGGCTCCACATGCCACACTGTGGACAACTGCATAGACCTGAATGCCAGACTAAATGAGGTTAGCAAGCGGGCGACCAGACAGACTGAAATAAGGTTACTGGAATAGTCTAGGCTTGGTCATATGGACGGGACTAATACAGTTGGGAAAGCTAAAGATCCTTGAAATAATGAGACGAAAGGTGCAAGTGTCTGAAATTTCTGGAAAGCATTGGAAAGGGGCAGACCTATCCTACAAAATTTTTGTTACAATATCCTTAGAAAAGTATATTTTTTCCAATACTAAATAAGAAAAAGGTCAAATCGTGGAATGGATGAACTGACAGTAACCCAAAAACCAAATATTGATTGATACAAAAACGATGGAAAACGGCCATTCAAGATGTAGCAGCAAAACCGGGAGAACAGACTACATGCTATTAAGATTGCGAAGGAAATGTGAAACTGGCGCACAGTAAAAGGAGACTAGTGGAAAATCTGGAAACGTTCAAACAGAAGTTAATGCCAAACTCCAATGCCAGATTCCAACCAGACATGGATGAAGACAGAGGCCTGAATGAAGAATGATGCAACTCATAAGCGCAACGACACCGACAAGAAGAAAGCATCGGATAAGCCACGGCACATCAATTGTTACACATCAAAGTTAGGAAAAAAGCGCTAGAAATAAAAAACATAAATAAAGAAATCCAAAAAGTGTCGTAAAGATAAGACCAAGCAAATCAATAACATGTGTTCTACTGGAACAACATGCTCTCCGACTGGAATCTCGAGAACTGTTTGATAAGGTGAGATTGCGAAAAATTTAACAAAAATAAACGACATTATCAAAAACCTAAAGAAAAAAAAGCGGAGGGCCCACTGCAGAAAGAATCAGAAATCATAATCTTACGAGACCAAACAAGCTCAAGCTCCACGTCATCAACAAACGCCTGAAGCCACAGATTCTAGATGGAACAGGCGGAGTTTGTGTAGGGCATTTTGAATGTTCGACAGATCAACGAAAAGGCTAGAGAATTTAATATTAAAATGCATCTATGCTTTGTTGACTACTCTAAGGCTTTTGTTGCTATCAGTTCAATCCATACCATCTAGTGTGGTTGCTGCGTTGCTTATACAGCAAACGCAAAGCCGTAGTGCGACTATTAAGAAAGCCTTTGACAATTTCGGGGTAATCACGCCATTACTAAATTTTAAAAAACAGCGAATATAGAATGCGCAAAGTCTTTGATGGATGGGAGAGAGGAGTAGCCATAGGTGGAAGAAAAATGAACAATTTGAGATTTACCGACAACACTTTAATTGTAGTATGAACTAGAGAAGAGATCACACTAATAATGAAAAGGCTGGCCACATACAGCGGGACATACGGCTTGGAACTTAACAAAGGCACAACAAAAATTATGGTCATAGACAAGAAGCTAATTAATGTACCAGAAACTGAAATAGCAGGGTATGAAGTGGTGGATAGTTTTGTTTACATGAGCTCGCTTGTAGGAAGAAACGGAGGATGCGAAAGCGAGATCAAGAGACGCCTAACAATAGCCAGATCAGCAACAATAAGACTGGTAAAAATCTGAACTTTCCCATACCAAAAAAGACAAAGCATAATTTTTCCCATTGTAACGATGCAGTAGACATGGACATTCGAAAAGGCAATGAATCGACTTTTCCAAAATGTGGGCAGGTATACAAAAGGTTTTTGGGAATACCATGGACAGTAAGTATACAGAACATTGTAGAAGAGCTACACATCACCAAGAGACTTTTAACAGCAAAACAGTCAATACTGCAATATTTTGGACATATGACATGATACGGCAACTCAATGGAGACTTATTGTGGAAGGGCAAAGACTTAGAGGTAGATCACCAACCTGTTGGACGGACCAGGTAAAGAAGATGATGGGCTGTCGGAAGCATCGCACAAGGCATATGACTGGAGGCATATACGGTAACTAGATCCCCAGTAATTTGGTCCTGATAATTTGATTCCCTGGTAATTTCACCCTCGGTAGTTTGATCCCCCGGTAATTTAATCCTATAGTAATTTCACCCCCGCCCGGTAGTTTAAACTGTACGTAAAAGATAGATCCACGCGAAGACATGGATCTGTCAGTAGGTTAGTGTTAGTTTATGTTATTTATTTATCAAAACTGTGCAATTACTGAAAACCAATTTATCAGAAGATCTAATTACCAGGGGAACAAATTACTGGAGGTCAAATTACCAGGGGATCAAATTACCGGAGATCAAATCACCTAGTGCCAACTGCAGGACATGGTCACCATATTATTTCCAGAGTCAAGGATAGAGAAGGAAGAGGATCACTTGCAAAATGAGACAATAAATTTAAAAAGCTAGTAGCAATATAACAACTTACCGTAATATTTGAAACTGGAACACCGCATTCAAGATCTGCAGTAAATCTGAAATTTGCTTGATATCTTGCACCTTTTGGACTAAATAAAAATTTAGATAAAAATAAATTAAATTCGTTCGTACTAAGAACTTCGTCATAAATATCTGAAAATGTTCTAATTAATATTCATAAATAAAGTAATGGGATGATATACCTTTCTTAAAATTCCGTTTCACATATCTTTGGAACGGATCTACCCATGATTGAACGCTAGTTAAAATATCGCTGCTATTTTCTAAATTTTCAACAATTTTATGTATGTTCCTCATTTCTTGATTATAATTTAGAGAACCTAAATATATACCTCCTTCAAATCCAACGTATGGAAAATGTTCCATACTTTTATCGATAAATGTGGACAAAAACGTATCTTTTGGTATCATCCATGTTGGACTAAACCTTTGTTCTAACTTCATTGTACTCTCTATGCTAACTCCCATGCAAATAATTGTAATTAACAGAACAATTATCTAAAAAGATTAAAAATGAAAATTAAATTGAATTACTCCAATAAAGTGCAGTTCATAATAAGATTACTTTTAAATTCTAAAAGTTAGGTTAAAACTCACTGTAGGTTTTCTTTTCTTTATAACATTTTTATTTTCAAACAATTTTTAGGTGTATTTGTAATTTCATTTATAGAATTTAATTTTCAACGCGAAGTTTTGCCAAGGGCTCAATTGGTTTCTCCAATTGCTTCTCAGCAATCGTGAGTTCAACTTTAAGTTATATATTATTCTGTTTTGATTTAGAATAAAATTTTGAAGAAGACTTTAACGCGTATTGAATATTGTACAACCACATAAGAAAATTTTTATGCGATTTAAATTTAAAAATTTGGAAAAAAATAAGAGTCTCATGCTACAAAAGTCTTTTTCCACTCCT
Source organism: Cantharis rustica (assembly GCA_911387805.1). Lineage (NCBI taxonomy): Eukaryota > Metazoa > Arthropoda > Insecta > Coleoptera > Cantharidae > Cantharis > Cantharis rustica. Next base: position 18,014,221 of record OU426883.1, read on the forward strand.
TCTATCTCCTGCAAGGTCTCTCCGGTTATCTACTCCCATCACTCTCAGGTCATCTTCTACCGCTTCTAACAATCTTTTTCTTTGCCTTCCTCTTCTTCTGCTGTCTATCGCATTTTCCGAGTCAATCTATTTGTCGGCAGTCTTTCCACGTGAAAGACGCAAACCAAAAAGACCTTTTTGGACCAGACCTTTTGCAAAACCAAAAACTACTCAGACAAATGAAATGCCTGTTTTCTACTCTGTAGACCCTGTTTCCCTCCAGATTTATATTCTCACACCTGATTTGCTTATTAATACAATACTTCACTATTGAAAAAGTTGGTTCCACTTTTTATATTAAAAATGTGAATTTGATTTCACAAGGATCTCAGCACTAAAGTGGGAGGTCAACAGTTTCGGAAATAAGAATGATAGCCAAAATATTTTCAGGTATCATTGAAATATTTAAATCTTCTAAGGACACAACCAATTTTTTTTCTTTTTTTCATACCATTGTAAAATAAACTCCTTTCAACTTGAAGACTTGACTGGCAATTGTTGAAATTTCGAAAATGTATGCATTGGAGTATTCGGCAAATTTCTCTTAACTGGAAATAATCACAAAATAAAAAAAAGCTTGAATTAAAAGTGTTACAAAGACAGGAAAACCTTTTGACCACCCTAAAAAAAAGGATAATGCAGTAGAAAAGTATTAAAATGGTTAGCTTAGCATTCAATCGAAATAAGTAAAAGGTAAAATGAAAAATTAGTAGAATTACTTTACAATTCTTTGTTTGCAGAAAAAGTTTTGGTAAAATAAACTTAAAGCCTTACCTTTCCAGGAAGTGTAAAAATAACTTTGGAATATAAATAATTTAGGATCCTATTAGACCAATTATTTTGGCTGCATTTATTTGGCTTAAAATTGTTGTGGACGTAACAGAATAATGCACCATTTCGATTTTGCATTATTCTCTGCTGATCTAAAGTGAAGCAAGCGATAAAAAATGTAACAACAAATATAAACGTCATTAGGACTCCCATGGCAGCATACAAACAAAATGACTCCAAACTGGGTAAAATCTAGAAAGAAAATATTAATGTTATGATTCTTAAATCGGTCACCCGTCCAATATAGCTTGCATGTTGACCAAAAGACTCACCGTAGATGCGCCAATTAAAAACGCTACGACATCCGTGAACGATGTAACTGTAATGGAAACTCCTGCGTGTTTCAACATGTGACCAACTTGTTCGTTCAAAGGAAGTTTCTCTTCTTGCGATAATTCTTCCCAACAGGCACAAATAACAAACATGTCATCAACACCTGCATACAAATAATATTAATATTTACGAAATTTGATTGTAAATTGTGTAATTGAGTACCTAAACCCATTAGCAAAAATGGTAAGGAAGTATGAACAGGTCCGTATGGAATACCAATAATGAAACAAAAGCCACAGGCTGTTATGAATGCCATGCCAACCGAAAGCAATCCAATGCAGGCTAATGCAACCTGAATAGAAATATTTAGTATTATAAAATAGATTATTTTAATTACATACCTTGGCTTCGACACAATTAAATTTGGATATAACAAATTGGACGTAAATTGCCATCAACACACATCCTATTATTAAGATATAAATATCTTGAAACATACTTGCTGCGCTTAGGTCTCCAAAGCTAAAATTATTTTCACTTATAAAATACCTAAGCAAAAGCGAATGTAATAAATAATCAAACACTTGCCTCAACACATGGTTGTAATATGTGCTGATGATGACGTAGTCAAAACCGGTTCACTAACCAATATATCTTGAGTCAAGTGTTTGATTATTTTATTGCGAAATATCTCAACTTTTTTAGTTAATTACCTTCTCTCCGCCGAATAATAAATACTGAAATTTTCTACACGATGGCTCGCTTCTTCCATCGCATTATTAAAATCATTTTCCCATAATAAAACCTCTTCTGATGCCTAAAATAATATAACAGAAAAATTATGCAAAATAAAAATTTTTTACGCCCACCATCTCAGATTTTCTATTGATTGATGTAAGTAACCATACCTGGCCCCAACTAAACACTTGGTAGCTTTTTTAATTTTTTTAATTAAAAAAATCATTATCTAGATTTTTCAACTAAGAAAAATATAATTTTCTGCGGCCGAAAGACAAAAATCGCAATAATCCAAAAACTTTAAGAGCTGTAAAATTTGAACCGTTAGAGATTGAGCATACCAAATTTGGTATGGTTAATTGCATCAATGAGTAGAACAACCATGCCAACTTTAATTAAAATCTGAGATGGTGGATGTCATGGTGTGGTCGAACTGACATGGAATGACCCATCTTCTAAATGTCCTACCATGCTACCTTAGCCATAGAACTTACAGTAAATAAAATGTTATGGAAGTGCATATTACGTTATTTAGTTACTTCAACTAGCTGGCATAGGCAGTCAATTATTGTAATCTTTGCAGTCGGTGCCAGCCAAGCTGGCTAAATTACTAAAAGTAAATTTTTTAAAAGCTTGACCGGTACCGACTGCAAAGATTACAATAATTGACCGCCTATGCCTGCTAGTTGAAGTAACTAAATAACGTAATTATTTTTTACTTTTTAGTGCATTTTTTCACAGTAGTTTCTTTTAAGTCGGTTTTATTTTTTTTTTTAATTTTTTATTTCATTCCTTTTAGTGCAATTTTGAAAATCCGATCATAGTTGATATAAATGTATTTATTATTTACCTTATACTTAACGTACTACTTAAAAGATTAATAACAGTAGGGTACTTAAAAAAAGATTGTGACCCACCGGGCAAGAAAAGGTACAGGTACTCAGTACTTAATGCGTTATTAAGCCGATTTTGAGGAGAAGTTTGACGGTTTTTCCGGTTTATCTTAGAATTTTAAGGTCCAATACGAATGAAATTATAATGGGACCAACTTGGAACTATACTTGATTCAACGTCAAAAGAATTTTGAAAATCGGTTCATAAATGACAGAGTTCTGAGGTAACAAACATAAAAAATAAAAAAAAATACAACCGAATTGATAACCTCCTCCTTTTTTGAAGTCGGTTAAAAAGTGTAACTCCTTGAAGTTACACAGACTTACCCAATCTGCTGTTCCAGCTATGTTGCCAGCTTTGTTCATATCAACAGCAGAAAAATTAATATAAACAGCATAAAAACTTTTTAAGGCACTTGCGGCTACGATATGTCCGGTTTCATTTCGCTTGACGCCTCCAAGCAGTTGTTCAAAATTTCTAAGTTCTCCTAATAGAGGGCTAAAATTTATTTGGTATCATTTGGAATATCTTGGTTTAATATCGCAAATTTAATTCAAAGTTATAAGGATTATATAGTTTACGAGAAGACACATAGATGCCAACCAAGTTTTGGGACCATACTTCACGTGTTGGAGGCTAAGATATCCTTAAAATATTAGAGGTAGATTCGCAGCCGTTTCCAAGAAAGTGGGACTGGAAGTATAATTACTGTTTTTACTTTCGTTCCAATCAATTTCATTATTAAATTGAATTTGTTATTTTTTAAATAAATATATGCTATCCAGGACTTTTCTGTAATTTTCGCAGGCTACGAGGCTAAGAGTCTTTCTCTTGAAAAGTCGAGAATATCTTAGGATTTTATGGGTAGTTATCTCACTAAAATCATAAATCTCGTCCCAAAACTTGGTTAGCATCAGATGTTGTATTCTCGTTGGTTGAATTATAAAAATAAATACTAACTCGTTTTTATATTTATCCAACTTATTCAAAATATCTTGTTTTGTAGTTTGTTTTATTTTTTTTTCGTTATAATTCCAAAATTGAAGTATACTATTTTGAAAACACGTCTGCTTGAAGGATTCCACAAAGGAACAATACATAGATAATGGCATACTAACACTGGGGTCATATTCGTCGTTCGTTTTATTGCTGTTAGAATTTAATGATTTCATCAAATCTAAATTTACATCGGGAATTCTAAAAACAAAATTATTGAAACAATTCGAGAGTAAATAAATACATACTCAACTTAAAACACACATCCGGCCATGTAATTCCTTCTGCAGTCACTATGTTTTTAACAAGCTGGTCAACATTTATTAACTGAAACCCAAAATTATATTAATATGCGATAATGAAGATATTTTATAGGGTTCTTGCTCGTAGGCTCATACAACCTCGTCGACGTAAATAATTATGCAACCACCGAAGCAGTGCTAATAATATAAAACAAAGTAGATACTTACTTCACCTAATACACCAGGAGTTAAAACATCAGGAGCTTCTATAAGAATGCGTTCCATGCGCATGCCGTTTTGAAACTTGCTCATCAGCCAATTGGTATCCTCCAGAAATTGTGAATTTCGAGGTACCCATAATTTTAAAGGATTTTTTTCTTGATAAAATCTTAGGTACCCTAAAGCACTTATTGCTACAACTGCCCAACATATTCCTATAGTTTTCCATGGATGAGAAGCTACCTTATAACCTAAACTACATGGCGAAGATAAAACTACGATATCAGTAGGTCAAATTAGTCACTTACTTGTAGTAAAACTGTTCTATAGATGTAACTATATAGTATGAAATCTTTTCGTACCATTTTAAATTTTTTGTCATTTCTTTTATACCTTTACGTTCATTATTTTACGAAGAGTGCCTACAACAAAAAATGTAATTGGATTAAATATTGCAGCAGAAGAAGATGAAGGGTTTTAGGGAAACGGGCTAAAGAATAAAAAACGTGGGACAACTGGTTCTGTTAGAAACATTTGGTACCTCCATAACTGATGTTTTTCTCACATCTGAATTCGATGCACCTAAGTTTCAGTGGTAATTGAGAAAGTCGCATCGAACATTGCTGAGTGGTCATAGCAATAAGTGACAAATTAGAAAATTTCTCCAAGGACTAAACAGCAAAGAAAGACATCGTACTAGACAAAAGTCGGTTCAGTTAATCTTGTCTGCCTTAGATGATCTAGAGAAGCGGTTCCGCACTTGGAGTATCAGCTTCTTAGGCAACAGTACCAAATAAATCGGAATAAAATTCCAAAGTTCTACACTGAGACCCCTAGGGCGGATACCCCCAAATGTATGGGAGTAATCACAGAGAACACCCCTTGATTCTAAACTGGAATGGCAAGCTATCCACCCAAAATAAACTTCCAATTCCAAAACCAAACCAATCTCATTTGGTTAAATTCAAAATTTATTTATTATTATGTTTTAAATTTGAGTTTAGACTTTAGACCAACAAGGTGGACGGAATCATGTACAATTGTACGCCAACCGACCACTCGGGTAGAACGACCTTCGACGCGAACTACGTAATTTCTGTAAACATGAACCTTAATCTGATAAAAATTTTAGCAATTCTTTATTGAAAAATCATATAATTTATTTCGTATTGTGAGATCTGAGGGAATGAATTTTAAGGACAACTACAGATAGGGGAAAGGTTTCTTAGTTTTATGATTAGGGAATTTTTAACCCAAATATTACACGCGAATTATTTAACTACTTAGGAGTATAATTTTATCAAATCAATTATATCAGGCTGGGGATATTCTATACCCCTAACTAAATTATTGCCATTCCAGACTAAGCCAAAATAGAAAATCTTATCTAAATAATCTATAATAAAAGCCACCCAAAATTATAGGGTAATAATGGGTTATTCCATATCAGTTCAACCACACCATCTCAGATTTTGATGAAACTTGGCATGGTTGTTGTATTCATTGATGTAAATAATTGTACCAAATTTTTTTGCTCTATCTCTAACAGTTTAGATTTTACAGGCTCATAAAGTTTTTGGATTATTGTGATTCTTAGCGTTCGGCCGCAGAAAACTATATAATTATATCTTTCTTAGTTACCAACCAATCTAGATGAAATTTTTTTTAAGTATGCATCAATATGTCAGGAATAATTTTAAAAAATTAACAAAGCTACCAAGTGTTTATTTAGGGTCAGAAAAAATACTGCAACTTACAAAAAGTGTAGGTTTATAATTACTATTTTTGGTGTCGAAGTGAGAAAAAATAATAAACGAATAAAAACCCAATAATTTTTCTATTTCATGTAGTAGAGCATATCTCTTAGAACAGAAACAAATCAAAAATTTTATGATTAACTCTTTCCCTTTAGGAGATATTCGATTTATCGTAGACCTCTGAATTTTCTTTCGAAGATCCTACCAGTGGTATTTTAGGTTTTTTTTCAAGCCGCAAATAAATACTTGGTAGCTTTGTTTATTTTTTTTCTTATTCCTGACATATTGATGTATACTTAAAAAAAATTTCATCTAGATTGGTTGGTAACTAAGAAAGATATAATTTATCGGAAGACAAATATAGTTTTCTGCAGCCGAACGATAAAAGAAACTTTAAGAGGCTGTAAAATCTAAACCGTTAGAGATTGAACAAAAAAATTTGGTATGGTTAATTATATCAATAAATGGAACAACCATACAAATTTTCATCAAAATCTGAGATGCTGGGTGTTAAAAACATTCTTTGGTAGTTGATTTGATATAAATTACCCAATTTACAATTATTTTTTAAGATAAATTGTGTTGTATTTGACCCCCGCATTATTAGGTAAGTATGTACTAATTACAAAGAGAAACTTTTGCAATAAATATTCTGAAAGTAATGTTTATTTGCGATTAAGTAACATAAGAATTAAATGGTACTTATAACAATAATCAATTAATTGATGAAATATAAATTCTAGTACAGATACATTATCGATTTTTTTTCACGAGGTTATTTATTATTTATTTTTTCGTATATAAATTATCAATAAAAATAGGATGTGGTTAAAGTGTTGTCTATTATAATCATCAAAAACAAATCGCGAAACAGATAAATAGAGCTCTTATATATGATATAACATATTTATCGTTTGACGTTGCACCAGTTGTTTATCAGGTTTCAACAATAGTTTAATTTAAACATAACCAAAAAATTAAAATGAATCAAACCGAAGGGTCCTGCTCGAGAAATAAATATTATCAAAATCAAGGGGTCGAATTGGAAGAAGATGAATTTGGCACATTTATTGATTCAAAAAATGTATCCACTTCTGTTAGAAGGTTTACGTGGAGGAATACCAATAATATTACTGTTCAAGTGATAACTTACGGTGCCACAATAACTGCAATTAAAATGCCAGATAAAAATGGAGCAGTCGAAGACATAGTAATGGGTTTTGATGATATGAAAGGTAATGTTTTTTGCAATTTTAATTTAAAGAAAAATTAGTCCGAGGTAACTTGTCATTCCAGTGGCGGCTGATATGGGAGGGGCGATGGGGTTATTACCCCGCTCTCTCAAAACAATCTACTAAGCTAATCTTGTTTTTTATCCGGGCCGGTTTATTAGTCAGCTCGGTATTTTACTGCCATCTACAAAAAATCACCTAAACATGAAGATGACACACATTTACGTGTATCAAACTTATTAATAATCGTCAGTTGATTAGATAATATTTAAAATAAACAAACTAAACAAAATATTAAAATAATGAATTTTAGCTGTTAAGTAAAGAATACATACTTACATAGAAAAATGTTTAAAAAAGCAATAAAACAACAATAATTAACATATAACAGGTTTGGACTAAGAATATCTGAATAAACAAGAAAAAGAGAAAAACTGTTTTATTTTATTTTAAATTTTCATCATTTTTATAACTTAATTTTTTCAAAATTCATTTTCTTGTTTATTCAAATATTCTTAGTCCAAACCTGTTATATATTAATTATTGTTGTTTTTATTTATTATCCAAACCTGTTAGTTAATTACTGTTGTTTTTATTGCTTTTTTAAATATTATTTTTCTATGTATTATTCTTTACGTAACGGTTAAAATTCATTATTTTAATATTTTGTTTAGTTTGTTTATTTTAACATTACATACTACTAACTACCACACTATCGACTATCGAATTCAATTTTTATGTTAATTTTCTATTATATAGATAATTTTTATTTGAAGGTTGGAGCATTTAACGGTTAATTGATTTTAAATGAAATAAAATTTTTGAGATTGGTGTTTTCTTACTATAATATATTATGCTATCGTCAAGACGGTGTTTACATTATAGAATAAATTAAATAAAATCATAAAAGTAAAAATTGTAAACAATTAACAAATTAAAATATCTGAAATCTAAAAACAAAAAACAAAATGAACAAAACAAACTAATAAAATTATGTATTTTATTTTTTTATTACGTTTCATCATCATATTATTTATTACCTAATACATACTTATATAATATACCAATCCGCTACTAAAATTTAAAATTTAAAATAAATGTTTTCATTGTAATTACTGAATTCAGCGGGTTTATTTGCTACATTTGACAAAAGTAATATAATTAATGTTTGTAAGTTGTTTTTATACAAAAATGTATCAATCCTCCCTAATCTTCCTATTTTTGCAATAATTTTGAAAAACAGATAAAAAAACTAAGGCATAATTTTATATTTTTTTCTCTTATTTTTGAAAAAAAACAGAAAAAGGAACCTAATTTTAATTATTTATTATTATTAATTTTTTATCGTATTGGAGTCGCTGAACCGGGTTAATCGTCATTTAAATTAACAATTTTAAAAATCAATTTGAACCTCAATGTAAATAAAATTAGACCAAACTTTAATTGCAATTAATATAATTCAATTTCATGATTTGCTTAATTAGTCATCTAATTGTAATTGCCTAATACGTAAGAATTTATTGTTTCTGTTAAAAACTTACTCATTGCATTTGTTAATTGAAAATCTGAGCAAAAAAATAATATTATATTTATGGAGAAAGTCCCAATGTTTGTACTAGTAAAACTTTAAAAAATTAAAATTAATGTTTTTTTTTCTATGCCCGAGCAACTGGGATTGTATTTTATAAAGCAAATAATTTTTTTTAAATAAATAAAATTAACCCCATCACAATTTGCTACTAACTAGCATTTGTACCAGTACACTGGTTTCCAAGGCGTGGCAAGTATTCACAAGTGGTAAATATTTGTCAAGTACACCAGTAGTCAAAAAAATTTAATTTTTTTTTGGTTTGAATAATTTGCTGACCAAAAATATTTTGGAAAAAACATTAATATTGTGAAATAAATATTAAAGTCAGAAATTTTAACCTTAATTCGCAAGTCAATACTGGGGTGAATTTTACATAATATACCGAATGTCCCGATTTTAACGATTTATTGTATAAAATAAACGGTTATCGAATTATGGAATAAAATATTTTAAGGTACTCTTTAAAGAGGGTTAACCCAAGGGTTTGAAATTGAACAAAAATGTTTTTCAACGGAAGTAAAATTGTGAAATAATTGTACTTTGTCATCGCAACACAATGAAGTCAAACATTTTATTATTTTATCATGAAAGTTTTTTATCAGATTCGCTGGAAGTGGGTTCAAAGCAACTTAGAGAATAATAACAAATTAGGCCAGCTTTGTTATATTACACCAGTGGTTCCCAATTAATTTTAACCATGTAACCATCAGGTAATGTTAAAATTTTGGCGGAACCCCGACCGGGATCTGGGGGTTTGACGGAGTAAATTTTTGAGAAATAATTTAATTAAAACCTACTTTTACCATAATTTTGAAGAAATTTTTACCTGGTTTTTAGGTGCACAAATTAAATTTCAAGTTGTAAGTTTGAAAATTTATTTTGAATTTTTTTGAGAAATTTTGGTTTAGTTGTGAAATCTATTTAGGAACCGCTGTATTAGACAATTAAAGGTGGATAAATAGATAACAGTTTATAATAAAATTTTTAATTATTTTATTTAATTATTAAAACACGAATTTGAAGTTTTCATTGTTAATAATGCCACATTCAAATGATTAATTACTTAAATTGATATAATTGGCATTCGATGACTTAATATGATGATAACGTTCGAAATTGATAAATTTTATAAAACTATAATCGTAAATGCAAAAATAAAAACACGAGGTTAATAGTTTTGTTTTATAATACATAATATTATAAAATCGAAAAAAAAATATTTAAGAAACCGGGAAACTTTTGAAATAATTAATAAAAATAATGCAATTAATCATTGTGCTATAAATAAATTATTAATATCAAAATGCGTACCTTGAAAATAAATATTTATTATTTTCTAAAATATGTTATATGCTTTTATTTGCGTATGTCTTTCAAAAAATCACTGAGACCACATTTATTTTATCCAGCACACAAACTTACACAATCAACACACACAGCTGACTGCAGCATGTAAACACGCTTCGATTATTAACCGAACTTGCGCACTAAAATTTGTTCAACGCAATACGGAATCACAATTGTATATTTTTATATTACACTAAATACTACAAAGAGAACATAATATTTAAAAACGCTAGAGTGACAATAATTCACATTTAACAGGGTTGAACTTAGAATAAACAAGAAAATAGAATTCTGAAAAAATTACACTATAAAATAAAATAAAATAAAAAACTCTATAACATTCTCTCTCCCTTGTTATTTTTACTGTTAAACATGACTTAGGATCGCTAATAATCGTGAAATAGAGGCATTTATATTATGTTACAGAGTTTTTTATTTCATTTTATAGCGTAATTTTTTCAGAATTCTATTTTCTTGTTTATTCTAAGTTTAACCCTGTTAAATGTGAATTATTGTCATTTTAGCGTTTTTTAAATATTATGTTCTCTTTGTAGTATGTATTATGTACTTAACGGTTAAAAAATTTATTTTTTTAACATTTTGTTAAGTTTAATTATTATTATTTTAATTTTTTTAAATTTTCGTTGCTTAAATAGCTATTTAAGAATAAGCGATCGAAGCAGACTTTACGGAATGATAAGATAAAATTTGGATACACAGGGCCGTATTTAGACTAGATTTTCGGAGAGGGTTTTAAAAATATTAAAAAATAAATAGCTAATTTATTAAAATACAAAGGAAACTAAAATTCAAAACAAAAAATAAAAGTATAAAGTACAACATATTTAAAAAATAAAAAAACTACAATAAAAAACAAATATAAAATAAAAAATAGCAGGAACTCGATAAATAAATACCTAAATAAAAAAATTTAAGTTCCACCTTAAACCGTCAGTCATGCTAAAATCGGCAAAATAAATGCAATTTTGGTAATTTTTTTAAATTTACATTTTGTTATATTAATTTTTGAAATTTAACGTTTGCAGAAAAATGAGTAGAGAGAGGTTTTTTGCCAAGATGGCGGAAACGATGGAGGCCTAGATTTTGCTCCGCTGATTTTTTGGGTATAATATTGTGCAAGTATTTTTGCAATTAAGATTTTATTTTTGAGTATTGTTATTGGAAAATTTTGTTTAAAAGTATTTTGGTCAAAAGTGACCGCAAAAAAGTTAAAATTTTGTGAGAAGATGGTTTTTATTTAATTAAAGTAATTATTTTTTTGAGCGATTTTTCTTTATTTAAGTTCGATATTCAAAGAAAATTTTGATTTTTGTGAACTTTATTTAATGGTTGAAAATAATTTGTCGAGGGAGCGACAAATTTTGATTACAGGTTGACTTCTGGGGGGCCTCGCGGATAAAATTTTGTTTGTGCCATTTTAAAAGTTTTGTTTACTACGATATTTTTAATAAGTTTAAACTTATTCGTATTTTAATTTTAAACTCTTTTGAAAAAAACCGTCTTTAAATAAAATTTTTTAATTTAATAAAAATCACAAATTAAATTCTTATTTTACGGATGGTAAATAATGTTGTCAAAACGAAGAACTAAAATACACCAAAATATGACAATTTATGGGTTTGCAATGCCCACTCTAATTTATTGCGGAAGTGTTATTTTAAGCTATGTTGCCGATGATGGTCATAAAATTTATTTTTCTTTTAAAATTTTTGGTTCAAACAATTTATAGCAATTTAAAATTTTTACCATAATAATAAGAATTAGGATAAAATATCTATTTCATTTATTTCACTATAATTATTTTTCAAAAAATCGAAAGTTAATTAATAGGAGTAATAACTAACAATAGTAATTAAGTGGCCGCAGACTTTCACACAGTACTGTAAATATATAGGGCATTTTTATATTCTTCATCGTCAGTTTTCATATTTTTGCAATTTAGTAGTAGGTGTATTCAATCCAGTATCGCCAATCGCCGGATATTAATACTAATTTCCAATTTTTTAATTTGGGATTTAGTTTATTAGAAATATCTTTAGTTATAATTTTTTTTAATACTTCAAGTTTAATGTTTTTATTATTAGTTGTAAAGATTGCTTTTGTTTTTTCTGATTTTTTTACGATTGCAGGCGGACTTCCAGTACTTGATAAATAATTTCGGGGGGGGGGGGGTTTAACCCCTAAAACCCCTCCCGTAGATACGGCTCTGTGGATACATTTTACAATAAAACAAAGAATTATTTCTTATTTTTGTAATAGTTCTATAATTTAACCTGTTGATTCCAGACAATAACAAATTATAATCTATTTTATAGAGACAATGGCATTTCAAGATTAACACAAAACTGATTAAGATTTTGAGGGTTTAGATTTAGATCATTCAAAAAATGTCTTCTATCTCCACCTTAAATAAATTTGCCACAAACCACGAACACTCGGTATTAGTGTCAGTTGTAATAAGATTTATTTTAGAAATTACCATCTCAAATCGAAAAAGTCGCAAAACATATTTCAAAATTTTGAAAAAATATTTTTTTACACCAAATAAAAAATTCCAAGTTTTTTTAATTTTTTTTTTCTTAAAACTTTTACTTCAGTATTTGAAAAAAGGGCCTTAAGTTTTCACAAATTTAAACCGGAATGGGGGCATATTTGTCAAGAAAGGTATCAAAAATTACAAAATCTTAAATTAAAATTTAAAAAAAATTAATGTAAGAACAAATAATAACAAAAGCAAAACTCAAGCAAATAGCCGACCCCAGCTTTTCTGTTGAAGGAACCAAAGTTATCTTCGAAAAAATATCGCGCACAAATAACACGCGACCTTCTTATCTTCAACTCCTTTGAACAGCTTTGTCTGCTCGATTATTTTCCTTCTACTGCTCTCTGGATATCTTCAATCCAAGAAAAAATCATTTTTACCACCAACTCTTCTTCCACTTTAAACAATATTCTTCACACGAATAAAGCTCTATTGAATCTTTTTGTATGCCTCTTAGGCATCAACACGACTCCTCTCTCAATTCAATTCATAAAATTCTTCTTAAACTTTCATCGACCGACCGCTCTGCTAATATTATCTGACTCTCCTTTTCCTTATTGATTCTTTTATCCCCTTGGATATTCTTTGCAATGTGTCTTCTTTTCATTGGTTGTACTTTAATGTCTTTTTATTTTCAAATCTAGATTTTCACATTATTTAAATTTTGGCTGTTGTCGGCATCTGGTGAGTCATGATACAAAATAACAAATAACTTACTAACTAGACAAAGATAAAATATTAAATATACCGAAATCAAAATAAAGAACTCACTAAAAAAACACACATTGGTAATAAAAATGTTAAAATAGAGTTTTGCTTCGTTTTGTTCCCCTATAGTTGCAAATACCGTTATCTTATTGCTAAGTTCGCAACCCATTTTATCATTTAGTGCGGACACTACAGTATTTACAAAGTTATTATTTTTTACTTGCAGGATATTTGACTCCTCTGAACCCATATTTTGGAGCAACCGTAGGAAGAGTTGCGAACAGAATTGGATACAGCAAAATCACAATAGGAGGAACAGTTTATAATTTAAATGCAAACTTAGGTGAACATCAACTTCATGGCGGTTTTAAAGGTTTCGACAAGGTATGGTATAATTATTACCTCTCAGCTCCAAGTATTATATTTAATTGGGTAGGTTAATTGGGAGCATTACCAAGATGGAACCAAAGTCACGATGAGTTATAATTCGCCAGATAAAGATGAAGGATTTCCCGGAGATGTTTTGGTCCACGTTTCATTTCAGCTCACAAATGACAACAGATTTTTAATTAATTTTGATGCAACTACGACGAAACCAACATTTGTTAATCTAACAAACCATTCATATTTCAATCTAGCTGGACATGGCAGTGGTGCTCGAGAACTATACAAGCATGTCGTTTGTATTAACGCAGATAAAACAACCGATGTGGATGAAAATTCCATTCCTAGCGGAAAGCTATTACCCGTGGCCAATACAATTTTTGACTTGCAAGTTCCAAAAGTATTAGGAGAAGTCATCGATAAAATTCCTGGTTATATCGGCTACGACCATAACTTCTGTGTTAATAAAGGTTCGGAACAAGGAAATACTTTTGTCGCCAAGTAAGATCCTACCAAGCAAATGGAGAATTTTTACTATCAAACTTAATTTTCAGGGTCATTCATCCACCCAGTGGCAGAATTTTAGAAGTCTACAGCAATCAACCAGGTGTACAATTTTACACATCAAATTCAATACCGGAAAATCCAACCGATTACCAAGGAGTAACAAAACTATTAACTATTTCGAGTTTTTTTTACTAACTAATTAATTTTAGGATATCAAAACGTTACCAAAAATTGAAGGAAAAAATCACATTACTTATTATAAACATGGATCATTTTGTTTGGAAACCCAAAATTGGCCTGATGCAATTAATCACGTAAGGATATTCAAATTCAAATTGGCACTTGCTCAAAATATTTTTTACAGGTCAATTTTCCCAAAGCTGTACTCAATCCAGGAGAAATTTATCACCATACGTGCGAATACAAATTTTTTATTGAGTCTACATAAAAGCTTTTTTTTTCTTTCGCCAAACTTTTAGTTTTAATGTATTGTAATCAAAACTGTAGTTTCTTTTGATTATTCCTAATAAATGCTTAATCATTTTAAATTTATTTTTATTTTTAGTTTTTTCCTGTTAAATTAAAAAGTTTTTCACAAGAAACAAAAGATTTTGTCCTTAGAAGTAATTTACGAACTGAATTTTTAATTTTAATTTAATATGAAAAAAAGTTGAATCTTATAAATTTTTAACTTGAAATAGAAGTTTAATTTTAATTAAATCAGTTGAACTTCGTAACTTTTCAACGGAAGGTGAGATTTTTGAATTTTATAATTTTTGGATAGTTTTTTATTTAACCATGACACAAAAACAGTAAGGTCATATTTAAAGAATAGAATATAATTTTAGTAATTATTTTTAATAAGTAACCTTTTTTTCAAAATTTAAAAACGCTGTTTTTAAATTATTACAACATTGTTTAGGAACTAGGTGATTTGGTTCCCGGTTATTTGATCCGCTGATAATTAGATATCCTAGTAAATTGGTTTTCGGTAATTGTACAGTTTTGCTAAAGAAATAACATAAACTAACATTAACCTACTGACAGATTTATGTCTTCGCGCGGTTCTACCTTTTAAATGCAATTTCGCTAAATAGATAATATAAACTAACACTAACCTATTGATAGATCCATGTTTTCGCGTAGATCTGCTTTTTACATATAATTTCGTTAAATAAATAAGAAGAACGAACACCAACCTACTGACAGATCCATGTCTTCGTGCGGTTTTATCTTTTAAATACAGTTTGTTAAACAAATACCTCAGTAGGTTAGTGTTTTAAATGCAGTTTCGCCAGAGGCGGATTTAAACTTTTGCCACTCATAGGCACTGAGGTTTTTGCTGCCTGTAATGAGAATATTCTTTGCTAAAGCAATAAACTCCTCACCACCAAGAATCGATCTTTTCCAGTAATAGTGTGATGAAGCCCAGATTGAAAAAAAACCAGCTCCTGTTAAATACGGAATCACAGAGCGTGAATTCTACAAAAAAGAATTTGCTTCCACTTTCGCAAATAAAAATAGTGATAGTTAAAATCTTATAATAAAAATTACGTATGTACAATCTACTATGAACGTTATTGCAACAATTTCCAATATACAAATTTTTAATGCGGCAGCTAAAATGCGGCGTACGGACACGTCGCACTACTAATCAATGAACCTCACACAGAAAGGAATCGGCAGTATAAAAAAAAAACTTACTCAAGCGCTCAGGTACGTTTACAGAATTCTTTCGACAGTGGTTACACCACTAAAACCCTCTGTGTTTCCAAACTGAAGACAATTAGGTAGACGCGCCGTTTCACCTCGCTGCTTGGAAAACCAGTAGCTTGCTGGACTGCTCGGTCGGAGAATGATGAGATCGATGAGCCCGAACAGAAAATCACTTCGTACACCAATATTGAAGCACCTAGCACTATTACACAACACAGTAGCTTGTCGATTCTGACTCGAAGCTGGCAAGACAATCAAACAAGACCCTCTCGTAGTTTTAAAGATAGAACACGCGTTCATTCATTCTACAACTGATGTCGACGTTAATTTTGTTGGCAATCACTTCTTACTTCATGCCTCAGGTTAAAAATCTCAAAAATGGACCCTTGCGCAATTGCAATTATCTAAATATGATAATATAACTGACTTCTACTGCACTTCTCAAAATGCCCCCGTCTTACTTGACGATCTAACATGAAGTCCCTCGCTTACGCGTGAAGTTTGTGATAAGCCGAAACTGCGCGGAGAGTGTGCGAAAGAAAGCGGTATCTACCATGGACGTAGGACGCGATCGATAGTTAAGGGTCGCGGGAAACAGTTATGCAAATAATTTTACACGCCCTTATTTAAAGGAAAAAACACTCGGGTTGTCTGTCAAGTCGGTTTATGGACGATAATTTTACGTGATAACGTCATAAGAAAACATTGATGAAAAATTGCATACTTTTATGAAAAATAATTATGTAACAGATAATACGAATTAAAACTATGTTATTACATTAACCCTCAATAGGCTAGTGCGTTATGTCCATGAAACATAATTGCATCATTTGGTGATCACGAGATCGAACCTCATGCCGGACAAGTTTTTTTAATGGCATTTTATAATTCAAATGATGTCTATGTATGATGCAAAGCCCATCGTGCCTCTTTCTCGATTGCGGAACGTGACAATTTTTCGTGGGTGCAGCCGGTATATTAATTTATAAGACGTTATCACGTCAAAAAAAAATTACTGGATATAAAGTATCAAGTAAACAACCTTCGCAAAAATATTTATTGTGCATATCTTTATATAATTATTTTACGTAATAGTCACTCACAAAGGTATTCGGATGCTCCTATGTTGACAATGTAAATTGTACTTTTTGAAAACTCTTTTTGGCATATAAAAATCGCTTTTACAAAAATACTTTTCAGACATTTTTTGTAGATAATTTCTTACCTTTCAATAGAAAATAACTTAAAAAGTTTTTAGAATTTTTTAAGTATTTATGTGGTATTTAGTAGTATGTGATGTTAAAATAATAAAACCTAACAAAATGTTAAAATAATAAATTTTAACTGTTAAGTAAATAATTACATACTACAAAGAAACATAATATTTAAAGAAACCAAAATAACAAAAATTCACATTGAACAGGGTTGAACTTAGAAATATTTGAATAAACAAGAAAATAAAATCTGAAAAAATTATACTATAGAAAATGATAAAAATTACTAAAAATTAAAAAACCTGTAACATAATATAAAAGCTTTTATTTCACGATTATTTGCGATCATCAGTAATTAATTATTTACTTAACAGTTAAAATTTATTATTTTAACATTTTGTTAGGTTTTATTATTTCTTACCTTTCAGTTTCGTTTCCCTATGCTTTTATATTTCTTCGTCTCGTTTTTGACCGAGAGTGACTTAAAGCAAAAAATCCCATGGAAATCCCCTGAGAAAACCATAAAATTCTCATAGTGCATTTTTAATTTGATTAAAAAGTTTTACCGAATCTGCTTTAAGTCACTCTGAGTCAAAAACGAAGCCTCAAAATTTTGCCATTCTCCTTTTAACATTTGTTTCACCTCTACAAACTGGATTGAGCTAGAATTTGTAAGATTTTCTGTCTTAATAACATGCGGCAACATTTTAAAGGGTGCTTTAGTAAATAAAGATGAGATTTTTACTGAGTGTTTATTACCGTAAACACTTTCATTTACGACTATACTTTAAAATTTTCAAAATTGTTAAACCAATGGCATTACATACATATGTATTAAAAACATGTATTTAAATCATTTTTGTTATTTATAAATTTATTGTGCTAAAATTTAAAGTTTTATTTGCCATTTTAGTAATTTTTTACAAGTGTCCATACTTCCGTGAGCGTCAGTGTACGTACTACATATTATTCTACAATTTCTTTTAGATTTTAAGTATAATTTAAAAAAAAATAATTCCGCTCTAAATTTTTGCCGCTCTAGGTACGTGCCTTATGGGAAATCCACCACTGAGTTTCGCTAAATAAATAATATACACTAACACTAACCTACTGATAGATCCATGTCTTCGCGTAGATCTGCCTTTTACGTACAATTTCGCTAAAGAAATAACAAGAACGAACATCAACCTACTGACAGATCCATGTTTTCGCATGAATCTACTTTTTACGTACAGTTTAAACTACGGGAAGTGAAATTATCAGGGAATGAAATCACTGGGATCAATTTACCGGGGATCCTATTTTCTGGAGGGGTTAAAGAAATGGCAGAAACGTTGGGATAAGTGTAATGTACTAAAAAAAGATTACGTTAAAAATAGAAAAAAAATTGTTAAAAATCTGCCTCTTCATTCCTAACATGGGTACTTATTGATCGACCCTCGTAGCTAGTAATTATTTTTTATTTCAAAATATTTTATATAACTTTTTGATTTACAATAAATTGTACAATCATTTTTGCACTGCTCTGTGTAGTATTTATGATGGGAATATTTTCTCCCCCTTTTCATTTTCGGAGAGAGCAACGCGACGGACCTGCGTGTGCAGTTGAGCCACAGACTCAAAGGTATTATTTTATACCGAATATCTGGTTCTTCGTTGAGTGCGAATTTTGTTTTGGGCTGTAGTGTCTAACGAGTCCAGTTTTGAAGTTTGCCGTTTTGTTGTTCAGTTTGTATTGGAGCCAAATAAAGGGTTGTTTTTTGCTGGAACCCTTCCATCCTCGAAGTATCCAACTATTCTGTTAATTGATGAAATCAACGTGAAGGTCGTATAATTAAGATTTTATTTTACACCAAGTTTCTTAATTTTCGTAATCTCTATCTGACTTTGGGATTATTGAACTGTTGAATTTTTCTTGATTTGGTATTTTCTTAGGTTGCTTAAAAAAAACAGTGGCGCCATATTAAATAAATGTTTAAGTAACCTCATAATTTGTTTTTTTTTTTATTAATAAATTTAATATCAATTGAGAACCCCAAACATCTGAGCTTCCGGCAGGCGATTGTTAACCGGAAAATTCTGTCAAAGAAAAGAAGGTTACACAAATGACGCCGCGACGTGGGGCATGATTTTTTTGAATAGTACTCAGTTGTTTTAAATTATTAATTCATTTTTGTTAATTTTCGAAAATTTTAAAGTTAAAAGAACAAATGCTGATTGTATGGCACATTAAACGATTAGAACTCATGATATTGAGAAGTCGTGGTTTATTTGAGATAGAATAATGCAAAATAATTTTTCTTTTAAATTTTTCACATGAATTTGCATTATAGTTTTCTTGAATATTTGGCGTGCCCAATTTTTTTTGCGTAAGAGATTTTATTATCTCATATTTGAATAGCTACAATACTGATTAATTGTAAACTTTATTTTTGTAATTTTTTGGGGTGGATTAATCCTCATATTTACTCTTCCCGCTGTTCTGAATTTTACAAGTTATCATGTCTTTTCGGTTCCTCAACTATCGCTCGCTATATCTTCCTGTTCTGCACGTTTTCCCTCCTTTCATTTCTTCAAATCATTCATGTGTCCATCCATCCTATTCTCATTGCTTTGATATATCTCACAATTTTCTCCATCCAGTTCTTTGTCTATTTCATTATTTGTTGCTATTCTGAGATATTCGCCATCAATCCCAGTTACACCGATTATTTTTCTCATTATCTCCCTCTAGAAAATTTTAAGTTTTTCCTCTTCCTTTCTTGTTAGACTCATTATCTCTATTCCATATTCAACCACTGGTTTTATCAGTGTTTTATATATTTTAATCTTTGTTCTCTTTCGTATAATTTTGTCTTTCAGAAATTTGGACACTTTATAAATTTGAATAAACAAACTAAACAAAATATTAAAATAATGAATTTTAACTGTTTAGTAAAGCATACACTACATACATAGAAAAATAATATTTAAAAAAACAATAAAAACAACAAATTAACATTTAACAGCTTTAGACTAAGAATATTTGAAATTACGTTATAAAAATGATGGAAATTTAAAATATAAAATAAAAACTTTGTAATACGATATAAAGGCTCCTATTTCACAATTATTATTGATCATCAGTCGTATTTAACATGAGAAATCAAGAAATTTAAAAAATTACTTAAATTGAATGTGACTTACCAAAATAGAACCAAACGATGTCACGTGTCTTAGTAAATCAAAAAAAATTTACCCCCCCCTCTCCCGGGGCGCAAATATTTATGATCTTCTTTTACTTTTCTTGCGAATCCCGTATCTCTTGAACGGAACGTCGTAGAAAAAAACTGACAGCTCAAACCTAATAGGGTCCCGAATCAAATATTCTATTTGTTTTCCAAAATTGCAAGATTCTGCTAACGTTTTTTAGCTGACATACTTGTCAATTGTTTCGTCTTTTGCATGTGAACTCAAAAAAATATTGAAGCTGTGGAATATAACATTCTTGCGAGGATTACAGCAGTAATTATCAAACTTGTTTATTACATTGTCATAATTTTCCCCTGCATTGTATTCAAACGTTTCCAAATTTTTTCTTGAACCTCTCAGTTTGAGGCTTCATTGCCTTCGAAACTCATTTCTGCCGGAATTTTTTCATCTTGCCTAGTACTTTGTAGAATTCCCGTGCTATTCTTGTTTAATCACAAACACTTATTGTCGCTTCCTTTTGGTAGTTTTTTACTACCAACTAAAGTTTAGTCGCAAGAGCATACTATTTTTTAAACGACCATTATCTTCTTTTTCGACTAGAACAGAGTAGTCGTCACTAGTGGAACTTCATATCGCATGATACCTTTGTTTCCGACACTGAAGCTGTCAGTCATCTAAGAAAATTACAAAAAAATTTGCAGTCGTAGGAACAACGGGCAGATCATAGAGTTTTTCTCCCGAAATTTCTATCGAATTCCCATTGAATTTTCTAAAACAAATTTCCTGACTTTTCCAGGTTTTCCCTGACCAAAAATAAAAATTTTTCCCGACTTTTTGACAGGGCCGGATTAAGAATACGTGTGGCCCGGGGCTAACTTTTTTTAAATTAACACTAAATTTGGTCTAAGTGTACTCGAAAAAGGTTAAAATTTTTACACTTCGTGTAAACTGTTAGTGTAAAATTTACACTAAATTGGGTGAACTTCCATGAGCACAAGCTAGTGTTTTTTAGTGTAAAAAATGTACTCTATATTTTTTACTGTGTATGTACTACTATAATAATAAGTTGGTAAATTTAAACAAAATTTTTCGGGGTAATTAAATTTATCTATAAAATGAGCTCCCCAGGTAATAAGCATAAGAATTCAAATAAAACATTTTTAATTTTGGAATTTCCTACTTTTTGGAAATTCCTACTTTATCGAAGTATTATATACCTGTTAAATAAAAAAACAAGTATCTGAATTTTAAAACCTAACGAATTTTACTACCCCAACCACTATTATGGTTAGAATCAGTTAATTAATTTTATAAATAAAACAATTAATTTTAATTAATTTATTTTAATCTGAGCTACAACTTTGGTGATTTAAATTTTGATGCTTCAATTTTTTGAGGCCCCTAAAATGTGGTGACCCGGGGCCCCCCCCCCCTTAATACGGCTCTGCTTTTTGATAAATTGGAAGATAAAATGTTAACGTTAGACCCAAGAAAATACATTATAAAAACAAATAAATTTATTTTACAATTTTACCAAAAAAATTAAATTCTCTTCCTTAAACTTGCAATTTTCAGATTTTTGGTTCTACATTCATTGTCCAATTTCTGCCGCTTTGCTTCTAGCGGGTTTATTTCTTCATACACTCGTTTTTTACTTGCCTGACTTTTCACCCTTGATTCGTCTTCGCAAGAAACTAACTTGACGTTTTCTAGAGCACTTCTGTACCTTCCATTACCAAACGGTCCATAAATTCTTATAAGATTCAAATTTTGGGTCTATAATATTCCAATAAAACGAGTACAACCTCGGGTTATCTGGAAATTTGCAAAAGATCTTTCTTCTGTTTCGCCCCTTTCAAATTTTTGTTAACTTCATTTAACAATTATGTATTTAATTTTCTAATATCTTTTTGGTTCTGAGCAGCATCTTGTAATTGTCCTTCTAATTCACTGATTTTTTGGGAGGCTTGTTTTTTATTATCTGCAATTTTAGTTTCTTCTTCTTCTTCGATTTTCCTTTTATTATCTTCTTCAAGCTTTTGTTATCAATTTTTGTGTTCGGACTTATTTTCGTATGCTTTGAAGGCCGAATAAACATTTAGCCGTGCAGTTAGACATTTGCTGGTTGTTTGTGTTCTTCCTTCTGTTAATACACAACCTGACAAGGAGAAACCACGCTCAACATCCGAATTTCCATGTGATAAATTACTTAGCCACAGTCACTAAATTTTGATACTTTTTCAGAACTAATTCGGCCCAAAATGTATCAACTCGAACGCTATCATTAAATGTAATGTTGTCCCAGTTATTTAGTTTAAATAATTTCCTGTCTTCCAACGAATCCATTGTAATATTTTTTGGATTTAAACATGTAAAATATTTTAAATCCTTTAAAATTAGAAGTGATTTTGATAACACATATGTTGCTGCATTTTTATAAAATTTCTTGACCTTCAATAAAAATTCTAATTTTTCTCTTTCTATTTCGGCTGATATATTAATTAAAGTAGTATATGCGCACCCTACATTCGAAATAACTAATTAGTTTTCCATTTCAAATATGGAATCAGGGCCGTATTTAGACTAGATTTTCGGGTGGGGGACTTTACAAAAATTCAAATACCCCCCCCAACCCTTAAATATTGCCCTGATTGTCAACCATCTAGTTGGCACATGTTTCAGGAATCTAGTCTTCGGTACCTTTAATTTATCCTGAATATTTTCATAATATTGAATTCACTTATAATAAATTATATTTTTTATATTATATCACTTATAATATAGCTGAATTTAGTTGGTGACAAAGTAAAACCTTCTAAAATCTTGCCTAGGAATATGGCATTAAAAGTTTCGGATATACCCTGACAGGATCGAGCAGACCAATTTGCAGATACCATTTTTAAATATCAAATTATTTCGACTTTAGTGGTTGAATTCCGTTCACAAAATAATTCCATATTGATATTTGTGCGGTTATTGGTTTTGGTATCGTCACTTACTTCTTGTGCTTTTAACTTCAATTGTAAAGAATCTAATTTAAGTTTAACATTTCATTTCATGTTTATTTAAACTTTAATCCTTTGGTGCAACAAAATTTCCTAGCACATAATATACAAAAAACAAAAAATTTGTCGTCTGCAATTTCTTTTATCCAGGAACTAAAGGTTCTTCCTTTGTTGAAAGAACATTTACTCATATTTTGTTAGAATCTGTTGATAAATACCTATTTATTATCGACTGTAATAGCCCCCGGAGCGAGGGAAATTTCCGGAGCTTTCGGAGAGAAATATTTGAATATTAATTTCACGAAGCCGAAAGCTGAGGGAAATTTAATGAAAATATTTCCCAACGGGCAAAGCTCCGGGTAAATTTCACAAGTTCCAAAACGTCAACTGCCTCTTCTCCCGTTGTGTTCATGAGAATATCTATTTTCTGTTTTTCCGCGGCTTCAAGATAAAGTTAAATTTTTTCTTGGACTTTTCCCAGTTTGTGGCTACATTGCTTTCGAAACTCATTTCTGCCGGAATTCTTGCACTAGTATCTTGCATTCCACTTCGTAAAATTCAGGCGCTACACTATTCTTGTTTGATCACAAACACTTGTCGCTTCGTTTTGGTAGTTGTTTAACCGCTGCCACCATGTTATATCACATGCTTATCGTAATTGACCTATATATTAAGTTACATATTCATGTAGCTCTCCCATGAGTTGCTCATCGTTCTGCCTTAGGTTCCTGTTTTGCTCTGTCTTAAGCTAACATACACATTATGTTACATCGATAAGGCTTGATAAAATATTAGTAACAATTTAATAGTGTATTAGATATCAAAGATGTAAAGAAAGTCATTAATCGTGAGTGTACACAAGTTTAGTCACAAGAGCATACTATTTTTTAAACGACCAAAACAGAGTAGTCGGCACTACCGAACTTCATATCGCATGAAGCTGTCCGTACCTAAAGAAAATACAAAAAAATTTGCAGTTGTAGGAGCAACGGCTAGATCATGGAGCTTTTCTCTCTGATAAACTGGTGCCTATGAGGGCTCAGGACATTACAGGTGATTTCATAAAACGTGTCGACTTAGGAACTAAACAGATTTTTAATTTTTGTTAAATATTAAATACGTATCTATCTGCCGTCACCTGAAATTGATATTACTCTAATAGATTTGCCGTTATAATTTGGCTACTATACAATTCAGTGTTTAAAATTATACAATAAATGTTTGTAAAACTTATATTTTCGAATATCATAACATATAACACAAAAGACAAATTTTAAAATAATCAACGGATAAACATTTTAAATGGAAACAAGTAACAGGTCCAAAATATTTGTTAAAATTACAACTACTTAAGTACGGGGTTTGAGTAATGAATAAAAAATACGTTAATTTAAAATTTACTAACACAAATTAATTTTATAAGATCATTTTTGTACTTTATATTATACAATAGCAAAAAATTGTTACTCATTCAACCATACAACAATCTATAAAAGTTACTATATTACAATTTGACAAGTATATTATTACACAGCCTCAAGTTTATGTAACAAACATAAATCTACAAAAATATATATTATTGATAATATAATATTACTTTATACAGGCTTATACATATAGTGGTATTCAAATAAAATATGCGTCACACTATCAGCCTATAATAGAATTTTTGGCATTCAAACTTGTATTGCACATTTTTTAATTTTTAAAACTCGATTATAAACCTTATAAATTTTCCATGTAAATAAAAATTATTTACTTTTCGGGTCAATTTTAAAAATAAACACATTAATCAAAAAATTAAGTAATTGAGGTAATAAAAACCAAATTATTTAAAGCAAACATTCAAAAAAATTGAAGTAACTTTTATCAAGCATATACCCATCGCATTCTAACATTTTAGGAAGTTATCTAAAACGATAACCATAAAATCAGTCTCATGAAATATTCGATGGACATGTGATTAAAATAGATATTAACCCTCAAAGGACCAAGGGGGTGGAGGGACTTCCGAGGCCCGCTTTGAACTGATTATTTCAATTATAGGTACTTTATCCTTTTGTATTTCTGATTTATTTATTTTACCTAAACATTTAGAAGATACTAAATTATTTATTTATAAAACATTTTCGTTTCATTATTTCCAGACTTACTTCAGATAAAATTTATATAACAGAATATATAATTGCATTTTAAAGGCAAGCAATGCTCATTAAACGTCTGGGCCCAGGGGCCCACCTTGGTCAATTTTTTTAAATAATATAGTGGTCATTTGAGGGTTAATATGAATTTCACTATATGAATGAGAAATTGAGAATATGGTTGATAACAAAATAAGAATAAAGAATGAAGCAAATAACATAAACAGAAATAATACTTAATTACTGGATTCTTCATATAAATAATTATACGAAGGATGACCAGTATATGTACGGGCTTCCCCGTGAATGATTGTTTGAACAATCCAAGATGAGGAAACGAGAGGAACTCCAACACAATAAGCTGCTGTTAATTTTGGACAGTGCATACCATCTTCTACCACAATAACATCTGTGTTTTCAAAAGTTCCTACAAATGTGGTTGTGGTAGCACCGAGTGCATTGCAAATGTGTACCCAAAATTTACTAAAATTTGGATTGTCGTATTGAGCTATGCGTATACTTAGGTTACTTAAAGGTAGAGAGCTTTTCCGTTCAAACATATTTATGAACCGCGATTTTTCGATAGACCATCCTGCTGGTAATTCTTGCAGTGGAACAAGCTCCCGTTTAAGTGTACATGATACAATCCATTGATGGCACAATATTTTAATACCAAACGCCAAACATTTTAAATACTTGGGCGTCAAACAGGGGCGATTAGTGATTAAGTATGTCTTACCATATTCACATGCTTGTACATCTTCCAGAGTTTGTACTATTCTTCCATTGGCTAACTTTATTTGCTGCACCAAACGATCATAAATAAACGGTATTGTTGAAAATGGAAAGTCTTCACTATCTGTAAGTACTTCTTCTGCAGGTTTACTAGTAGGCGGACTAACACTGCAGGTAATTAAAAAATTATAACCCCTAAACCACTCACCCCGGACGTCTAAAGGGCCCAACAGCAAATCTTCATTTTTATTGGTACGCTTTGGCACTTTGCCTTGCAAATTTTTTAATTTAAGTGAACTATTTAAGTTTTGAGGTTCATTCGTTTCTATGTCGCACCCAAAAACGTAATCACCTTCTTCGCACACTTTCGAATCTGACGAATCGGTGGTCGAGCCGATATTCATATTAGACTTAACCAGTTGTGTTCCAGAACAACTAGGACGCAACTCGTCGCAGAAGGAATTATCAATTAAAGGCACGCTTGGTTGATTGACTCGCATAGATTTTGCTTGCAGCTCCGTAAAATAAATATTAGCAACATCGACAGGAAAATCTCCGTTGTTGGTTGCCACCATATATTTAAACGCACCATTTTCAACATCAAAAGATGTTATGATACCCGGATAGTATTCTTGACCATCTTTACTCACCATTACGGTATTTCCTATTAATGATGTGAAGTCAGTTATAATGTGATTTTGAGTAACCACGTTCGACGATTTATCCAAATAAACTATTTTGACACGATTATCATTAAAAGTTTCTAAAATATAGCCAAAATAATATTTTCGGTTTTTCCATTTGGCAAATACTTTTTGACCCTGAATTTCACTCAATGTTGGCATGGACCCCGACGATTTTAATTTCTTTTTCTTGTCATTTTCTTTTTCATTGGAACCCGACCTCTTTCGAGTTCTCATAGGCATATTGTTACTGTTATGCGAAATTTGTCCATCACCGAGAAGTTGGTCAAGACGTTCAAGAATGCTGTACACTAATTCCGAATTTTTCCACTTCTTCTTGAGTTTATTTATGGTTTCCTTATGCACACAACTTTTTTTATTTGATTGATTGACTAGGGCGGCGGCGCTAGTGGGAATATTACTGGAACTGCTAGTTGTTGAAGCCATTGACATTCTCGTTAAATGAATCGGAAGTGGTGGTATGTGATTTAAAGAAGATGTACTTGTAGGGGATCCAGTTTTAGAACCGTCTCCTAGGTAACCTGACGACAACGAATCTCTTGGTGTTGTTTGATGTGGTAACGGCTGACAAATTAAATTCATCAACTCGTACTTCGAAGGTGAATGTTCCGAGTAGGTAGCTTCCACATAAAACCGAACCCGTTGAGTTGATTTAGAAGGCATCGTGGTTTTGGACTGCAATTAAAAAAAATTAGAAAATCATCAAAAATCAAATGCTTTCTTTTACCATAGTTGAATTCTTTACGATTTGCACTTCGTCGTCACACAAATTTGCCCTAAAATAATTTGTTAAATTTTTATTAATTAAAAAATAAAAATTATCAATGATATAAACTTCAGTCACTTTTGATTTACTTTATGTGAATAGTGTTGATTTATTCCTTACTTTCCAAAATATTAAATATATCAAAACAGAAGTACAGTGGAGCCTCGATAATCCAAATCAATTGCGACCAATATTAATTAATATGCCTCCACTTTACATAATATTATTGTAGTCTGCAAGTACAGCAATATATAAGCTTATATATGATACAAACCTATATAGCTTAGTACCAATACGAAAATATGTAAGATTATCTGATAATTATTTTTTCACTGAAATGGAGTCCAAATTAACGAGGCTCTCCTGTATATACATTCCACAGTTGGTAATGTTCTAAGTAGTAAAAGTTACTGTTATCACCCCCTAAACAAAAAACATTACCAAAGGTGGAATATATCCATCAGAACTAATATAAAAAAATTATTCTTACTTCTCCATTTCAATTCCCTTATAATGCGTGGTCATTCCTACATTGTCATCCGATGAGCCAATAATTACAGAATCAGAATTTAACCCATAGACATTTCCCACGGCATCTTTCATGTAGACGTCATCTGAACTTATGGAAAATATAGGAGCCTCTAATTCAGAACTAACGGTAATTATTGAATTTCCAGAATTCATGTTCTTTTCTAAAATAAAATAATAATTTATACAATTTGATATCATCAAAACATAATATCTATCAAAATTTCGTGTACCTTGCTCAGACTCTTTGCAGAGGGATATTAAATCACTCGTTGAGCTGTACCGTCTTTTGCAACCTAAAATCAACTTCAATTACCATTATGATAACTTATTAACATATAAGTTGAACGAATTTGATAGATAAACATGAATTTAATTAAAAATTAATAAAAAAAATTTCTTACTTAATGGTCCACGGTTACTCTTGTTTGGAGTGGTCATGGTAGCCCGCATGTATATTAAATGGCGATTCGAATCCCTCAAAACTGCAGCAACATACAATTCTCCGATATCAATAATTGCATTTATGTAGAACTTGAAACAATCCTGTAAATAACAACGCAAAAGTTAGGTTAAGTTTACTTAAAACTAACAATACGAACAAAAAACATAATTAACCGTTATGTAACTATGAAAAATATTTACTTGAAATATGAATGATCACCAATTTCTATACTTACAGAACTGTTTTAATTTTAACCACATATAAATTACAAATTAACCGATTTCAATAAACATAAACCGAGACACCGTAGACTACGCCTTTATAAGCATGCGCCAAACATTTGTTACAGTGCCGTTACAAAATTTTTTTAACAGGGAATTTTAAATATTTTGAGTTTTAATTCTTTTGCAGTTGGTTTTTATTTTTGAATCTTGTATTTTAAATTTTGCGTATGATTGGTTGCATAACATTATTTATGTGAACGTTGTCCTTTGAAAAATAAATCCTTATTGGCTCACGTGGAGATTTCCACAACCACATTCAATTTTGATTTAAGTATTTTATAAATTCAAAATTTGTTGAATTAATTAAAATGATTCGTTTACAACATAGGATGAACGGCAGATTTGTGTGTGTATACGAAGGGGGGGGGGGAATGCTTCGCGTTTACACCAGATTAGAAAATTATGTGCTGTTGGTTGCAGCATTGCATTGTCAACAAGGCCGTATTTAGACTAGATTTTCGGAGCAGGGGGGGATTTAAAAATATTAAAAAATAAATAGCTAATTTATTAAAATACAAAGGAAACTAAAATTCAAAACAAAAAATAAAAGTATAAAGTACAACATATTTAAAAAATAAAAAAATACTACAATAAAAAACAAATATAAAATAAAAAATAGCAGGAACTCGATAAATAAATAAATACCTAAATAAAAAAATTTAAGTTCCAACTTAAACTAGAAATAGAAAATAACTTAAAAAAGTTGTTAGAATTTTTTAAGTATTTATGTGGTATTTAGTAGTATGTGATGTTAAAATGTTTTGTTTTTTCCAACTTAAACCGTCAGTCATGCTAAAATCGGCAAAATAAATGCAATTTTGTTAATTTTTTTAAATTTAAATTTTGTTATATTAATTTTTAAAAT
Organism: Cantharis rustica; assembly: GCA_911387805.1. NCBI lineage: Eukaryota > Metazoa > Arthropoda > Insecta > Coleoptera > Cantharidae > Cantharis > Cantharis rustica. The sequence goes on from OU426883.1 coordinate 18,044,137, forward strand.
GTAATGCTTGCAGAAAAATTAATAGAGGGAGGTTTTTTTGCCAAAATGGCGGAAACGATGGAGGTCTAGATTTTGGTCCGCTGATTTTTTGGGTATAATTTTGTGTAAGTATTTTTGCAATTAAGATTTTATTTTTGAGTATTATTATTGGAAAATTTTGTTTGTGAAGTAAAAGTGACCGCAAAAATGTTGAAATTTTGTGAGAAGATTGTTTTTATTTAATTAAAGTAATTATTTTTTTGAGCGATTTTTCTTTATTTAAGTTCGATATTCAAAGAAAATTTTGATTTTTGGGAACTTTATTTAATGGTTGAAAATAATTTGTCGAGGGAGCGACAAATTTTGATTACAGGTTGACTTCTGGGGGGCATCGCGCATAAAATTTTGTTTGTGCCATTTTAAAAATTTTGTTTACTACGATATTTTTAATAAGTTTAAACTTATTTATATTTTAATTTTAAACTCTTTTGTAAAAAATCGTCTTTAAATAAAATTTTTTAATTTAATAAAAATCACAAACTAAATTCTTATTTTACGGATGGTAAATAATGTTGTCAAAACGAAGAACTAAATTACACCAAAATATAAGACAATTTATGGGTTTGCAATGCCAACTTTAATTTATTGTGAAAGTGTTATTTTAAGCTATGTTGCCGATGATGGTCATAAAATTTATTTTTTTTTTAAAATTTTTGGTTCAAACAATTTATAGTAATTTACAATTTTTACCATAATAGTAAGAATTAAGATAAAATATCTATTTCATTTATTTCAATACAACTATTTTTCAAAAAATCGAAAATTAATTAATAGGAGTAATAACTAACAATATTAATTAAGGGGCCGCAGATTTTTACACAGTACTGTAAATATATAGGGCTTTTTTATATTCTTCATCGTCAGTTTTTATATTTTTGCAATTTAGTAGTAATAGGTGTATTCAATCCAGTGTCGCCAATCGCCGGATATTAATACAAATTTCCGATTTTTAAATTGGGATTTAGTTTATTAGAAATATTTTTAGTTTTAATTTTTTTTAATACTTCAAGTTTAATGTTTCTGTTATTAGTTGTAAAGATTGTTTTTGTTTTTTCTGACTTTTTTACGATTGCAGGCGGACTTCCAGTACTTGATAAATAATTACAAGGGGGGGGGGGGATTCTAACCTCTAACCCCCCCCCCCCGTAAATACGGCCCTGATTGTTAACCCTCCATCATTGTCTTAAACATTTTTTTATGTATTATTTCTATTATCTCAATTAGAAATCTTAATGTATTACTACTGAATTTAAATAGATGGGGGGGGGGATTAGGAGGGAGCAAAGGAGGCCTCGCCTATTTAAAAAAAAATCTAAAAATGTTATGTAAAAATAATTTCAAATAAAATTGGTATTTGGCCTATTTGTCTAAGGTAAAATAAAAAAAAAAAATTTTAAGTCAGACTATAAATCACAATGTTTTACTTGGTCAAGTGGAATTGAGACCAAATGGTCTGGGCTAGTCCGGTTCTGTACTCTGGTTGTAAATGAGATTACATAGTAAACTAGCAAATTCTTAACTATTATAAACTAAGTTTTTCCCAAGATATCACTGGAAAAGTGGAGAAAAATCCATGAACTGCATGGTATTATTAGATATTTAATTTAAAATTAAATTGTAGAATTGAGAAAATATCCCCATTTATACAAAATATAGCTTAATAATAAATCAAAAATTTAATATATTTTTTAATTGCTAATTTTGTAATTTTTTATTTTTATTGCATGTTTTACTATTTATAAATTATTGTTTATTAGATAGCAAGGTATTTTTTAATATTTATACTGAAATTTATAAAATATTATAAAATACGTAAATTATTTGAAGCTATTAATAATCCTAGTTTTTTTATTGTTATTTATTACTTTTCTTTATTTCTTTTTTTTTATCTCTCACGGTGCTATTGTTTGATTTTAATCTATCATCGGCACGGTCAGATTTTAATGGGATTTCCTTGGATTAATCAGTATGCAGTATACCTGTATCAGGAATTTTTGGATGCCTTGCATCAAAAAGCGCAAAAAAGCTTCAAAAACTCTCCAAGCCGGTCGTCCGATTCCATGAGGTTGGTTGTTGATCCTCATATAAAAGTATATGAATGTTTTGGTTTTTTTTTTAATTTTATATGATCAATCCCAAACCTGACTTCTCACTCCGATGGGAAAAGAGAAAAAAAGAAAGAGAACTAAATATTTTGGAAAAATCATTTTTTTTCTAAAGTTGAACAATGTTAAGGTTATTTCTTAATTGCGACTATCCAGGCTTGTTCGGTAATTTTAAATGCCCTGAGTTGACCTTTTGCGGTTTATAAGTAATCAAAATACCGGTATATAAAAAACTCGTTTACAAATATTATCTGATAGGTGTAGACTACGGCACATGAAAGTGTAAATTTTTCCAATTTTTCTGTATTTAATATTAGCGAAAACAATGTTCTTCATTTTCGAGCCCAAACCCATATTGGTTTCGAAAATAAATTATTTTGTATACACACCGCCAAAATTTGCTATTTTGGCTTAGAGTTCCAAATCCAAATTTGAAATTTTGTTTTTTGATTTGGTTCTATTGACATGGAATACTTTGTAATTACCAAAAATAAAATTTCAAAAATTAGTGGTGGGTTAACTTTTGCAATCCAGACCACTTTGGTTGATGGTAATTGGTTTGGGTGAAACTTGAAATTGCAATATTCGTTGATCGGTTGTGGTTAATTAAAAATCACAGGTAAAAGGTAGAGGGAGATGATACAAGAATATATTTTATAACAAGTCCTTATAAAATATTCTGCATTAAGTGACCAACGTCCTAGTATTTATTACACCCTCTTGGTGTAACAAGATGGTTCGTCAAATTTTTATTTGTGTATACTTTTTAATTTTATGTGGTGCTACAATTTGTGATATTCCAGAATACTTCGATGCCATAGTTATTGAAGGTATTGATTTATTTTTAAAAAATTATTTTTTTACTCAATATATTTATTTCCTATTTCCTGTGTTATTACTTTTTTTACATACCTACTTAAATTAATTTTATTCAAAAAACAAATTTTCAAAAATTAAAAAACCGACAAGGTTTTAATCTTAAAGATAAAAATAAATTAACTGTTATTTTTTTTTATTTGGTCAATAGCTCGATATAATATATGACCTTGAAAGGCGAAAAATTTGGATTAGCAATCAAAAAATTTAAATATATCATCCATCAAAAATTTAAGAGCTCTATTTTTAGCATCCAATTTTTAGCAAGGGAGTCCAATTTTTAAAACTCAAGTGAGGGGTTTTCTTAAAAAATATGCAAATATTTTTTTACTGTTTTTGTGTTCCTTGAACAAAATTTATTTAACTGTACTGTCCAGAAGAAAATTAGTTTTATTATAAATTAAATGTAGGTATACAAAAGTTAATACCATTGCCAAGGTCGTGCAGAACATTCACCTGTTTTACCGGATCGACAGTAAGAATCGATAAACGTTGTTGGTATTCTATCAAAACAGTGTCGTTGTACTTGCTTGAATACAAAAACATTGAATTAAAAATAGATTTTGTCTGTAAATAGCAGTCTACCTACCTTTACCTAAACTTTTTTGTAGCTTCCGAAAGTGAAGATGCATTGCACCGGCCAAAACGGCAAATTATTTCGGATCCTGAATTATCCTCCGATCAGCCCGCCCAAGATTACCCGGCTGTTCTAATTGGGCACTGCCTTACAAGTAAAGGCATTTTGGGCCGATGTATGTCCTTTAGACAATGTTACCCTTTCTTCAAAGTGCCCAATTTAAATTACCCAGACAGTTGGGTTTTAGGGATGTATGACACTTGCAGCTATATAACTCAAGAGGGAAGACAAGTAAGCCCATTCTACCAGGTCGATAATATTTTAAAATACCAATTTTTTAGATGTTTGGAGTATGCTGCACAAATCCTATTCCCCCTGTAGATGGTACCACTACAATTCAACCAACCGAAAGTACAAATTCTACCCACAAAGTTCCAGAAGACGGTGCTAAACAACCATTTTATCCTCAGCCTGCGGTTTGGCCTCCACCACTACCCACCCACTCTCCGGATAACACAATTCCTCCTCTTCCAACCCATCCACCTTCACCATTATATCCATTTTATCCAATTTATCCGACACCGGCAAAGCCTTTACCCATACCAACAACTTCGCAACCACCATACCAACCTACCACCACCGAAAGCAGCCATACCGATGTATCCTGTGGAGCCAAAAATGGTTACCAAGATCAAGAACGAATTGTGGGAGGCCACAACGCCGATTTAGGCGAATGGCCCTGGATAGCTGCACTATTCAACGGTGGTCGTCAATTTTGCGGCGGCTCTCTTATAGACAACATACACATTTTATCAGCTGCACATTGCATTGCTCAGTAAGTAACAAGAAGGAATAAATATATTGTAGTGATCTACCTTCTTTATGTACTTTACAGCATGACATCTTTGGACGTTGCCAGATTAACTGTCCGATTAGGCGATCATAATATTCGGACCAATTCCGAAATTGCCCATATAGAAAAGAGAGTTAAAAGAATTGTCCGACACCGAGGATTTGATATTAGTATTTTAGTAAATAAAACAAATTATAATTTATGTTAATTATAACTGAAATGTTTTTAGCACAATGATATCGCCATTTTGACATTAGATTCTCCTGTAACGTTCTCGCAACAGATTCGTCCAATTTGTTTGCCTCCAAATGGTGCATCGGACTTGTACGCCGGTAAAACGGCCACTGTTATTGGATGGGGTAGTATACGGGAAAGTAGGTTACTATTTTAGTTTTTTATTATTATTTCGGAGAGAAATTGTACAACTTCTGCGCAGAAACGAATTTAGTGTGTTCTGCGCAGAACAGTGTAATATATACGAAGGTTGTCACACTCCGTTTAATGTATTTTTACTAGGTGGTCCTCAACCGTCGGTGCTTCAAGAAGTTAGCATTCCGATATGGGATAATACCAATTGCCGTTTAAAATATGGTCCAGCAGCGCCCGGAGGAATAGTAGAGCATATGTTATGTGCTGGTCAAGATCAGAGGGATTCCTGCAGCGTAATTATTCAGATATAATTTTATTTTTTATATATTGTAAAAAAATGTTTAGGGGGATAGTGGCGGACCCCTCATGGTCAATACTGGACAATGGATCCAGGTAGGTATAGTTTCGTGGGGAATTGGTTGTGGTAAAGGACAATATCCAGGAGTTTATACACGAGTAAATACATTTATGCCATGGATAATTAAAAATTTAAAATAACAATGTATCTATTAATTATTGGGAAACCATCTTGAATATTGTATTATGTATGGAAATTGAAATAAAACCAGAGACGGAAAATTATCGATAAACTTTTATTTTTAGTTAATATCAAATCCACAAAAACTTATAATAAATCACAGTTTAAAATATTGCACGTACATAACCTAAATCTATTACTTATTTATAACCTAACTAAGCCAGTCACAGAGTCCCCCCTTAATCTTAGTTCTAAAGTATTTTCATTTTTAGCTAAAAAACTTGGATGCTAATTTTCTAATTTTTTAACACATTTTGACTGGCCTTCTACTTTACATTTATTAATTCAAGTAATATTATTATTGGTGGGAAGTTTAAATTATATATCAAATTTCAATAATTATTAAAACAAATCAACAATAATATTTGATAAGCGGTAAGTATACTTGATAAGATATGCTAATTGGAGTGAATTAATCAATACAATACCAAAACACCCTTTTTGTTATATCAGGAATTTCTTTGGCTGTTTATTTTTGGTAAAAATTTCTATTTTAAAATAATGTAACGCTAATACCAAAATAATCAAATAATCAACATAACTTTTAATTCTTTCAGAAAGAAAACAAAACATTAATAAATAAAATTATTATTAAATATTTTACTTTTATATACTTATTTATGTACTATAAGCAACAATTTTTTGCAAAAACCCTGTAGGTAGCCAAACGCTACACTACGCTACTGATCTAAAACGACGGTTCTATCAAACAAACAAAATTGTAGGCAAAATTACAAAACAAATTACAATAATCACGGATGCAGGTACTATTTCGGCTGGTAACCTGATCAACTTACCAGGTCCCTACTGTGACCAACCTTAAAACAGTGTGAACTTTGCGAATTAATTCCGGAAAAACTACATACGCAATTATATTTATTTTTGGGTATTAATTAATATTAGTCTTCATAAATGTAAATATACAGTTTTATTAAAAAAACTTTATTTTTATAGCAGCTATGAAACCTCCCATACAACTACATTTTCAAAACAGTGTTCACGATTTTTCAGATTTCAACCGATGAATTGACTGGAAATTAAAAACATTTGTTTATAAAACTACTAGTTTTCTAGTAACGGAAGATATTTTCGAAATATTGCTTCGTTAATTTTTTATTTAAAAAACAGCATTAAAATTATTTAGTGCACCAAAATTTTTACCCTCAACGGAAAGGAAAAAAACAATACGTTCCGTCACTAGAAAACAATTAGTTTTTTGAACATGTATTTCAAATTTCAAGTCGATTCATCGAGTGCAGACCGAGAAAACGCGGAACGAAAACTTTCGTAGCTGTTATAAAAATAATTTTTTTTAAATAAAGTTTTATATTTTTATTGACGAAGATTTTAATAAACACAAAACACACCGTTAATACGGTATTAATTCTCCAAGTTTTTTAACTTCCTTTTTAAAGGCTGGTCACAGTAGGGAACCCCCTTAATTTACAAATTTGCTGTTTTCTGTACTAAAGGTCATATATACTTAAACTATTTTTACAATTTTTTTTATTTATAAAGAAAACCAAATATTCTAGAATTTTTTTATGTTAAAATATCAAAATTTACTCAATTTTAAGCAATCTTTAGAATTTGATTAATTTTTAAAATTGCAGCAAATCTAGATATTTAGCAATTTTGAATTTGTTACTACGTTATAACTGTAAAAATGTCGAAAAGCAAGTCAGCCAATCTAGAGAGAATAAAATAAGACTATGTAATCATTAAAATTCCCCCTCCTTACAACTTTCTGTGATATTATCTCTACCTAAAGAACCTTAAAAATAAAAAAAAATCAAATTGCATCTTGGGTTGCCAGTCTTTGTTTTAAAATTATTGCCCTTCTGTCTTTGAGAGAGATTATATCAGACTGGGAGTATTTTATACCCCCAATCCTCCCAGTCTGTACTAGCTTAAACAGATTAATAATTTAATTTTTTAACTGTTTAAACCTGAAGCGTTTTATAAAAAACTAAATTTAGAAACATTTCGTCATTTTAACAATTATTATTTACCTAAAAAGCTGAGAAAAATTAAAATTGGTTTTCTTCCGATTTTGATTAAAATCAAAAAAATAGTATATTGTTTTTGAGCAAATGTTGAACTTTTGGTAGTGAGTTTGCAGAAGTGACAAACAATCGAAAATTACAATCGAGCCACAAAAAGTACATTTGCTCCAAATAAATCATCTTTATTTTTTGCAAAGGTAAAAAGTAATTATTAAATTTAATTAACAGTACTTTTACTGCTTAGTTACCAATGAACAAATATTTATTGTATTTATAAAAATTTCAAGTACATAAATGTATAAAAAAATTGGTTATATTTATAAGCGGTTTATAAAAAAGTTCTTTGGTTAAAAAATTGTTTTCGGTATAATCATTAAAAAATAAATATAATATTGAGAAAAAATAGAGTATTGGTTGGTATTTTAAAGATCCTAGATACCGTCTGTTATACCCTGAGCAAAAAATTTTTATGTGTACAATGAAAATGTTCATTGAATCAACTAAATTTCAACACATGAAAAAATGTATAGAAAAGGTAGGTTACTGAATGAGTAGACATTTACACCACTCAAAAAAATTCGTAAACTTTGTCCACTTGCCTTCGGGTCGCGTGAAAAAACTTGTTCACTCGTAAATTTTTTTTACGTCCCACGAGAATTAAAAAATTTTATAATTTATATCAAAAATATAATAAAAAAAAATTGGCATCACTTAGTTTGAAGCTGTAATGATATCATAGGCGTACCTAGGAAATCTGGGGATTCCCCCCCCCCTCCCCACCGCCAATTAATTGAGTGAAGCTAGTGTTTGGTTCTGAATCAAACGGTCAAAAAAATTTGAAAATAAGCGATTTTGGGAAAAATCGTGAATACACCAAAGTTACTACTACGGGATCCCGTAGCAGTGCAAGGATATCCATCTCAAAACTTGAGTTGAGAAAAATTCAATAGAAGAGGAAATTACCGATATTCATTTATTTAGCGCTCTCTGCTACTTCTTTATAGATTCTCTAGATGTCGCTTTTGCAACTTAAATTTCAAGAAGATGGTCACGGCCTGATGTTTATGTGGATCGACTGCCAAGCCGAGATCTTCGGTTCGATCCCGGATGGAGTAAAAACTTTATTCTGGCCGTCTTCTCTCGTCAGGCAAAGGCAAACCACCGAGGTATCTGCCTAGAGAATCTTTTATGGATCACGATTTCTTAGTTATGAGGATGGACTAGAGAGAGAGATAAACCAATAAACGATATTCTGCTAACCAATAGCTCATTTTATTTATGCTATTTAATTTTCGATTGTAGTTGCTTGCAGTAAGACGACGCCGACGGCTTCGTTCTAAGCGTCATATTAGTTTCTTTAAAACATCAAGGATTTAAATTTTTTTCTCAAAAAAAAATTGATGCCGCTCAAAGGAGCTGGCCGGTAACTAAATTATTACCAGTCCGAACTTGGTTTTAAAAAGCGTAAGTAGAATATTTTAAACGTGAGATCTCGGAAACAAAAAAAACATTTTCATGCAAAAATGAAAAATAAAAAAACTCACATATATGTTATTTAAGGGCGTGAATCTATGTAAAAATTTGACAAAATTAAAAAGTTTAATCGCGTGCTCAGGCTTGTCGCAATCGCCGCTTAGATGTCTGCTAGTGTTTTTCATAAACTCTACTTTAAAAATATTAAATATTTTTAATATTAAGCGGTGGGATTACTATACTGACCAAAAATAGCGTAACAATCTAAAAGAACTGTAAGTATAAAAAAATTATTTTTTGTAAATGAAACTTTAACTTTAATTTATTCGAAGCTACATTTTGAAAAGCAATCAAAGTTCACGTAGTAGACAATTAAATTCTATCGACGATGAACCTGAAAAATTTACAATTTTATCCAGTTAAATACTGTTCATAATACAGCGAAATAAAAAATTATCTCGTTGACCACAACTTTTATTTTCCACGGCATTTGAGAGTAGGTATTTCGTAGATATAAGCGTTATAACATTCGAAAAAATATTTTTAAGATGCCAAATGATGGTTAAACACAAAATATGAATTTTGACTAACTAGAACAAAAAAATCCAAAAAATTATCTAGTTTTTAAATTTTACGTGGATCGACCCCCTTAAGATTATAAAGTAAAATAGATCAAGGTGAAGTATGCAAAATTTTGATAATGGCATAGTCTTATCCCCTCTTTGGCTAATTATTTTAATTGTTATTTTGATATTAACATTCGGGTGTTCCGGTGACCGTAGAGAACCTTTGAGGTGGTGATAAAGAACACTTTACACTTTTCACTTTTCTAAGACAAATTTTTATCCAAGTCAAAACCCCTCTTTTTAAAGAAATTTTTTGAATTTCTGATTTCAAACGGCCATAGCTCTTATATTCTTTATTTTTGAGGCTTAATCAATTAGAACTTTTTTAAAGATCATTTGCTTATCTACAAATTAGGTTATGACCCCTTATTGCCTAGAATCAACGGATTTCGAGTTATAAATTAAATTAAGAGAAAAAATGTTAAAAAAACTCAGATTTTATTTTTTTTACTTTTCTTGCGAACCCCGTATCTCTTAAACGAAACGGTTTAGAAAAAAAACTCATAGCTTAAACCGGATAGGGAATTTAACGGGCTACAACTTGAGTCAAATAAATTTTTTTGGGAAACCAACCGTTTTTACAGAAATTCTGAAAATAATAAACAAAGTGTAGGTAAAAAATATAAATTCACAAAATTTATTTCAAAATAACCTCTCTCATTTTCAGCACGGTTGCATGGTATTATTTATAATGGCGCTTCTTTCGTTAAGAAAGAAGAAAAGAAAAAAGAGCACGCCTGTATGCCTGTGTGCCATTTTGAAAATTTATTAAAACGAATTTTGTGAATTTATTTATTTTTACCTACACCTTGTTCATTATTTTTAGAATTTCTGTGAAAACGGTTGGTTTACCAAAAAAAATTATTAGATCAATGTTGTAGCCAGTTAAATTCCCTATCCGGTTTGGGTCGTCAGTTTTTTTAAGACGTTTCGTTTAAGAGATATGAGGTTTGCAAAAAAGTAAAAAAAAATAAAACCTGAGTTTTTTAACATTTTTTCTCTTAATTTAATTTATAACTCGAAATCCGTTGATTCTAGACGATAAAGAGTTATAACCTAATTTCTAGATAAGCGAATGATCTTCAAAACGGTTCTAATCTATTAATCCTAAAAAATTAAAAATATCGGAGCTATGGCCGTTTGAAATCAGAAATTCAAAAAATTGCTTTAAAGAGCAATAAACTTGGATTTCGACTGCGACAAAACTTTTATTTGATAATTTGTCTTAGAAAAGTGTCCTTTATCACCACCTCAAAGGGGACACTCTGTATATAAATATGTTAAAACGCAGTAGAAGTTTATTAATAATATATTTAAATTATTTAAATAAAGTAACAGGATATTCGATTCAAATATAAAAAAAAGATAAAGAAATTCTTGTTAAGTGATATTTGTTTAATATAAATAATAATAAATATTAATTGTGGGTGTGGTGTGGTTACTTTGTTCCATTAAAATGTCCTACAAAGTTGTACCATCAGTACACGGATAAAAGCAAAATGTTATAAATTTTCGATGTTTATCTCTGTTCGTAAATTGTTTTATTCTAAAGGTTATTGCTATAAAATATCAAGTTAGCGAGATAACAATTAATTAAAACTGTGCTCGCGAGTTATTGGCAATAAATATTGAGAAAAGAGAGGTTGCATTTAAAATTTTTGGTAAAGTAAACTTTGGTGAAATTTGCTACACTTGAAAAGATGTAGATTGTTTAAGTAGTATAATTTTAACAATTACTGTATATTGTATAAACTATATTCGAGTTTATCTCGAAGTAAGGTGAGCTGAATTGTATACATTACAGGGCCATGTGTTAAACATAAACTTAAAATAGATATATATACAATTTGAGGAAATATCTAAATATTAATGTCTGCAAAGACGTTTTCGAAGATTTAATCGTAAATGAAGTTACTTCCCGTTATAGGGTTTGTTCTTGTTTCAATTCTAAGGCCCACACGTGCTGAGGCCATCCTGTGCGCCCCTTAACTCGCCGCAAATTACATCCACCATCATCCTGTTTAAAAAATCTGTCATTAAGTAATGAATTACCAAAATTAAATTAATACAACATTTCAATCGCTTCCCTGATCTGTTGTGATGTGATAATGCGAAATGAATGTAAACAGACGCCCTCCCTTGACACTTATTATCTGCATCCCCTAATCGCAAAATAAGTTCAGTCGTTAACTTAATTATTTAATCCAATAAGCGCACCCACAAAAGTATTATCTTCATAATCAGAACATAAATAACAATTATGGTTCGTATTATGATATTGCTTTTTTTGTACTTCTCAATCATCAAACACTTACCGAAATGTCACACTCGGAAGGCACCCCGGAACAATCGTTCGCTTGAATAGGGGTGGATGTCATTCTTCTACTGTTACTATTTAATTCTACTTTAAAACCACCAACCGGCTCGTTCGTTTCTAAAACTGCCGTCAAATAAGATATGTACGAAGTCGCCAATCTCAACGTTTTGATCTGTAATTTGAAATTCGCGCACTTTTAATCAAAATTGATATTTAAAAAGGGGGGGGGGGTCTGCAAATTCAAAATTTTATTTCAAAAACGTGGAATTCGCACACATTGACATACAAAGAGCGGAGGAAATTTCTACTTACTTTCGATAATTTTGTATCTGCTGGTACATTTGGTATGCAATCTCTTAATTCTGAATAAGCATTATTAATTGATTGTGTTCTACGCCGTTCCTTCTTATTGGCTGTTGTTCTTCGCTTCACGACGCGAACAAATGGAACCGTTGTAAGTTGAGATCCGACGTCCGCCTCTGAACCTATATTGTATCCTGTAAATTAAAAAAAAAAATTATCTCAAATTAATTATGAAATTAATTTTTATGCTACCTGATCTGTATTGAGAGCGACACATTTCGTCGGATCCAAACGACAAATTATTGGTGAAAGTGTGGTACGAATTCCTCCCGATGATATTAGAGGAATTGCTATCCGATCGTGGAATCACATTTGTCCAAAAGTTGGAATCTTCTCCCACACAAAGACTGTTTCCATCTGAAATAAAATAAATTACTGTTATTACTGGCACTAAAAATTAACATCTATCAAATTTCTCATTTTAGAGGCAATTATGTGGAAGTAAATGCATATACAGTATCCATATTAACACATTTTGTTTACATTTAACTAAGTCTGTTTATTTATATTGTCGATCTGTAACGAAAAATGGTAGCTCCTATTTTTCATTCTAAGCATTAAATTTATATACTTCACTGTTTATGTTCCAAAATTATATGTACGAATTTTTTATATTTATTTTTTTGTAAAATATAATTTTATTACTACCTATAAAAATTCTCAAAAGAACCTTAAAAAGTCCATTTTGTTTTAAAGCCATAACAATATGGCGTAAAGCCGTCTCAGACAGGCTCTGACTGGTTATAATTTATTAATTTTATGTTTTAAGAAAAATAAGCATGCTTTATTCGGAGCAAATGTTCTTCTTGTGGCTCGTCCGTCAATTCTATATACTTTCCATTATTTGTTTAAAGCACACAGGGCCGTATTTAGACTAGATTTTCAGGGAGGGGGGGGGGGGGGGTTAAAAATATTAAAATCGAAATAGCTAATTTATTACAATAAAAGTACAATATATCTAATCTAAGTTCTAACTTAAACCGTCAGTCATGCTAAAATCGGTAAAATAAATGCACTTTTGGTAATTTTTTTAAATTAAAATTTTGTTATATTAATTTTTGAAATGTAATGTTTGCAGAAAAATTAGTAGAGAAAGTTTTTTTTTGCCAAGATGGCGTAAACGATGGAGGCCTAGATGTTGCTCCGCTGATTTTTTTAGTATAATTTTGTGCAAGTATTTTTGCAATTAAAATTTTATTTTTGAGTATTGTTATTGGAAAATTTTGTTTAAAAGTATTTTGGCCGAAAGTGACCGCAAAAAAGTTGAAATTTTGTAATAAGATTGTTTTTATTTAATTAAAGTAATTATTTTTTTAAGCGATTTTTCTTTATTTAAGTTCGATATTCAAAGAAAATTTTGATTTTTGTGAACTTTATTTAATGGTTGAAAATAATTTGTCGAAGGAGCGACAAATTTTGATTACGGGTTGACTTCTGGAAGGCATCGCGGATAAAATTTTGTTTGTGCCATTTTAAAAGTATTGTTTACTACGATATTTTTAATAAGTTTAAACTTATTTATATTTTAATTTTAAACTCTTTTGTAAAAAATCGTCTTTAAATAAAATTTTTTAATTTAATAAAAATCACAAACTAAATTCTTATTTTACGGATGGTAATAAATAATGTTGTCAAAACGAAGAACTAAATTACACCAAAATATAAGACAATTTATGGGTTTGCAATGCCCACTCTAATTTATTGCGGAAGTGTTATTTTAAGCTATGTTGCCGATGATGGTCATAAAATTTATTTTTCTTTTAAAATTTTTACCGTAATAGTAAGAATTAAGATAAAATATCTATTTCAATTATTTCAATATAATTATTTTTCAAAAAATTGAAAATTAATTAATAGGAGTAATAACTAACAATAATAATGAAGGGGCCGTAGACTTTTACACAGTACTGTAAATATATAGGGATTTTTTATATTCTTCATCGTCAGTTTTTATATTTTTGCAATTTAGTAGTACATAGGTCATTCAATCCAGTGTCGCCAATCGCCGGATATTAATACAAATTTCCGATTTTTTAATTTGGGATTTAGTTTATTAGAAATATTTTTAGTTTTAAATTTTCTTTAATACTTCAAGTTTAATGTTTTTGTTATTAGCTGTAAAGATTGTTTTTGTTTTCTCTGATTTTTTTACGATTGCAGGCGGACTTCCAGTACTTGATAAATAATTTCGGGGGAGGGTTCTAACTCCTACCCCCCCCCCTTGTAAATACGGCCCTGAAAGCACAAGAAACCTCAGTTTATCACAAACTTTTGATTGCTAGTAGCATAAAAACTAAGTAGTACTAAATAGTAATAAAAACACAAAAAAATGTAGGAAAAAAAATCCCCTAATCATAAAACAAGGAAACCTCTGCCATATTTGTAGTTTGAAGACTGTGTTCAAATCCGACTTATTATTTTACAACATACTTTTCGCAAGGCTATCCTAACCACAGAGCTAAATGGGCTACAGCCCCGGGGCGCAAATATTTACGATCTTCTTTGGGACAGCAAACTAAATGACGTGAATATTTTATATACCGGGTGTCCCCGTGACCGTGAAGATCCTTTGAGGTGGAAGGACACTTTCCTAAGACAAATTTTCAGATAAAATTTTTTTCCAAGTCCAAACCCTTGGGGGTACCTCATCCTTCAGGTTTTATTTTTTTCTTCTTGCAAATTCCGTATCTCTTAAACGAAACGTCGTAAAAAAAGACAGCTCAAACCTGATAGGAAATTTAACGGGCTACAACTTTGGCTAAATAAATTATTTTGGGAAACCAGCCGTTTTCACAAAAATTCTGAAAATAATGAACAAGGTGTAAGTAAAAAAATAAATTCACAAAATTTATTTTAATAAATTTTCAAAATGGCCTCTTTCATATTCAATACACAGGCGTGCTTTTTTCAAAAGATTTTGCACGGTATTATTTATAATGGATTTTAAATATCGATTGACTTTTTCCATTTTGTATTTGTGTCTTCTTATGAAGAAGGCCGCATTAATTTTAGCAGCCCGGCGGCGTCGTATATCTTAGGATGGCCCTGACTTTTTGACCTGAGGGATATTGCATACCCACCAGACCCTCCGGTCTAATGTAGTTTCCTTCACACCTCTTTAAATATGCATCACAGAATAAAATTGATACAATAATTAAACCTAACAAAATGTTAAAAAAAATAAAATTTTTAACTGTTAAGTACAGAATACATACTACAAAGAAAACATAATATTTAAAAAAACGCTAAAATGACAATAATTCACATTTAACAGAGTTGAACTTAGAATAAACATGAAAATAGAATTCTGAAAAATCACGCTATAAAATAAAAATAAAAAAAAACCTGTAACATAATATAAAGGCCCCTATTTCACGATTATTATCGATCCTCGGTCATGTTTGTTATTTTTACTGTTAAACATGACTGAGGATCATGGACAGAAAACGGTGATTTAAGAATTTAATTATTTATAGAAATAAAATCTTATAAAATTTAAACACTTATGGTACTGTTAACCATCGTTAGCCAGTGCGTGGTTAACCCAGTAGTAGAGCGATCCACTGCTGAAATCAAAGCCCCGGATACAACTTTTCGTAAATTACATAGAAAAAATCTTAAAAAACAAATCTGCAATTAATTGCCGCCGGCAGTATAAGATAAAATTATTATTTCCTTCACGAAAAAGTAAATTTGCAAGTTTATTGAATGATATAAAACAGAGGTATCCAAACTACGGCTAAGTAAAGCCGTCGGTGTTCCTGCGTTGATGTTTGCCACCAATAACAATTAAGCAGGATTACAGGCACATTTCCCAATCAGGAAGCATTCGTGGGGTCCAAATGCTCCGAAACTTTCTTTAATGCAAAGAAGCTGAGCCCTGGAGGCTTTCCATCTGTGGTAGATGTACCAATCTGTTTAAATGTATAGCTGGAAAATTTATTGCAAAATTGAAAATACTCCTTTTTCCATTTTTCTCCATGTAAAATTAAATTTCGTGATTCTGTTTTGGTTTGGATTTGCACGTCTGCTCGGCAAATCTGACGGATTTAAAACGTAAAGGCGACGTTAGGTGCTGGTAAATGTAATAAATAATAATAATGAAACGAATCATTTTTTTTATCCGTTAATCCTAATAAGCACCAATAAAAAAACACATATAACTTTCAGAAATAACAATATAATAATTATAATACTAGCGATTCACATCTTTAAAGTGGTGACCCCGGTGTCTGACGAATATATAGTTGACGAAAATATAAATCCAATAAATTCAAACAACGTTTAGATAAAAAAAAATAAAAAAATACGGTAGTTGACGAAACAATAGTATCCACCCTCAACCACCTCGTTTAAAAAATTTGGCGATGCACAGTGGTTCATAATCGCATTTTATGCGATTTATTTATGCTTATTATTTTTTTTTATTTTTGGGGATCATTTTCTATCGCTTGCAGGTAAAAGGTGATAAATTTCTCATTTGTGAATTCAGAAAGCTTCGAATGTTAGGGTAGCTTGTTTTTTGTTTATTCCTGACAAATTTTTTATCATAAAATTAAAAGTAGTAGCACTTCAGTTACATCAAAAAAAAAAAAATTTTGCCTTGAATTTTTGTGCTTACCTGTAAGTCACAGATTGTGACGATATTTCCAAATTACTTTATAATAAATTGTTAGAAAGGGCTATTTATCATACCAAAGAAAAAGGATCTTTGCCGAAATCTTTGATTTCTTGAGAAAATTGCAAAGCAATATTTTAAGATATTTTAGATCTAGAGTCCCTAGTTCGACTGGAAAACATAATTTGAAAAATAGTTAAAAAAATTAAATTTAGAAAGAAGGTGAGTTTCAGAAGATAAAAGACCAAAATCTAGAAATTTGAGAATATGAAAAAATTATTAAGAGCATTAAATCTGGAATTTTCGGGATGTGAAGAGAAAAAAAATGTATCACTGCCCAAACTAACCCACTTAAATCATCTCCAAACTTCCAAATTTATACAGTGATTTCTATTGAATATTATTATCAAAATTCTAAATTTTTTTCTTAAAACTCACTGCACTCAAATATTTGATTTTCTTAAATTATTATATTTCGATAATTTCAGATTTTGATTATTTTTTTGCAAATTCTGGCTTTACTGCAGTTTAAATTTTACATTTTTCACTTTGCTGAAAAGATCTAAAAATTCATACTATGCAATAGTCAGTAAGAAGATCGAAATACACACGGCTGCAAAAAATGTTTGTTTTTTTCAAGTCTAAAAGTAATAATAATTACTTTTATTGTCAGCGACGGGCGACAGTAAAGTATAATAATTACTTTAAGTTCGATAATTGAATGATCTTGAGTTACATTTTTGGATATTAGAAGAAAAGGTGTTTTTTATATTTTGTGCCCAAATAATATTTTGTAATACATTTTTTGAAAACAGGGTCGCCCGAAGGAATTTGTCCGGTAACCAAATTGTTACCAACCCGGGTTTGTTACTGTTGGGCAAGAGTTTTGAATAATTGGAAAATTTATTTATTTAATTACAAAGGAATTTTCAAAAACCCCGACGTGAACTTTAATGTTTAACAATTTGATTATTTTAAATGCGCATGAGTGGATATGCCTGTAGAAATAATTAATGGTTAAATAAAAAACTGAATAGTCGAAAATTCAACTTCTAGCTCCACAATTATAATTATAGTAAAATCATAACTATGAGAGCTCGACAATGACTCAATTCAGTTTTTCTTTAATAACTCGAAAACGGTAAAAGATACGAGGAATATTAAAGAAACCAAAATTGTCGACGGCAAAAAGACAAATATTTTTTGTTATAAATATTTGCGATAAATTTTACAGTTTTCGAGTTATAGAGAAAAACAGAATGAATAAAAGATAAAGGTGTTAAGTACTCTTTTCGGCCTCGGTGGAAATGTAGAATAAGGAGAATTTCCAAAATTAATGTAAGGTAGGAGGATATTGTATCCGTTTGATACCAAAAATTTGAGTTTTCAAATTGAACATATAGGTGGTAAATTTGAAATTTGCGTGATGTAAGTTAGCCCCTTTATGCACTCACCCCTTTAATTACTACAATGTCAACGATTGCACACTGTTAAAACGTCTTATTAAATTTTGGAAGCCTACCTGTTAAATATGCGTGATGTCCATATGAAGATTGCGAATAGGAATATTCGTACACGTCTTGAACATTATTTTGTCGAAAACTCATACTTTCTAACAACACCAGAACGAAATATTGGAAAAAGTTTTAGTTTTGCACTACGAACCCGCAACTGAAGTGACACACTAACACGGCCTTACTAACTTCATGTTATTTTCTAAGGGAAGAAGAAAATAAAGGCGTGGAATTTTGTCGAGCTGAAAATTATTCCTCCATTCATAAAAGCTGTAGGCGGAACTTTTTCACGATCCTCCTACGTAATTAATATAAAAAAGAAATAATAAATACGAATTACGCTTCCTGTTACCCCTAGTAACCAACTACGCAATCAAGTAATGGGATTTTGATGTAATCATTGTTCCAATTTTAGATGATAGATAAATCCACACATCAAGTGCCCAGAAATACATCAAGTACTACCGAATACTAAATTTAATATGTCTTAATCGCTACTTTTTTGTGCTTAATTTCATCATTTCAAAATGAATAATTCAATTTTGAGATGCTCACTTTTTTTTTTTTTTTAGTTTAAATTGTAGACAAAAAATTTTTATTGCCTAACTGCGACTGTGTTTATTCAAAATATTCTCAGGTGACTTTATTTCACCCAATGAAAGATTCAATTAGACAAAATAAAATTAAATAAAATTTTTTATTTCTTTCCAAATTAATATTTCATTTTTACTTCTTCAATTTTTATTTCGACTTGTGACTAAAATACAACAAACATTTCTTTATTTATTATATAAAAATATTTATTTTCGAATTTTTATGAATACTTAACTGAAATTTAAACCTATGCACTTGAGTACTATATACATAATATTATATTTGTTCAGAACAACAAAGATGAATTGAAATGAAAGCCATTCTTTTTTGATATTGCAGTATTTTTATTTTTATTTTATTTTTGCCTTAGTTTTAAAATAAAAATTTATAAAAATGAACTTTTCCTAAAAGTATCGAGCGTCCATTGTTTTTTCGACTTTTTTTAAGTTATGACGTCATTCAACAATATACAAATTTTATAACTATCAAAATAGAATGTTTATTTATTTTTATAGTCTTATTTACATTTTGATTATTTACATTATAATGTCAAGTAAATATGTAGATGCAATTTTTCGATAAGTAAAAAAATTCAAATTTTTTTTCTTGATAAACTAAAATTAAAATAAAAATTTAATTCATAACTTAAAACTATTTAATTGGTTGATTATAGTTTAAAAAAATAAAGTAATAAAAAAATATTAAACCAAGAGAAGCTCGAGGTGACTTGGCTTGGTAAACTTTTTCTTGTTTACATTACATCATTAAATCTTGATTAATACCGAAATAACTGTAGTTTTAAAATAATGCAACATTGTCGACGAATGCAACTTTTATTTGATCATCGTTCATTTTATTTGTGTTAACTGGCGAATTAATTTTGCAAATGTTTTGCAACCCCGCTCTTGAGAACTGTTGAATTAATTCTCGAAAGGTAGCTAGCACTTGTAATTCCATCTAAGATTAAGTAAGTAAGATCGCATTACCCAACCTTGTAAAATAATGTTATTAAAGAATCATACAGTTTTAGGCAGAATTTTCCGCCTTAGACATCTATTACATTGAAATCCGGCTCCGACTGAAATTTAGCTGTTTTCAAAAAAATTAAAAATGCGTGTAACAGTCACACGCAATTGAAGTAAAACTTTTTTGGTATTATGACAGATGCCGATTAAGTTAAAAATAATGGTTAAAGTGGAAGTGGATTAAGAAGCCTCTAATCCACGATAAAACATGGGAACTCAAAGCGCAGCCAGCACAGCCCAACCACAATTCAAAATTTTGGTTTTGCGAAACGTCAGAATTGACAAATTTATTTTTATTAGAAATAGTAGTTTGAGCTGAAACGAATCCACTAGTGTATTATGAATTCTAATTCACTAATGCATTAAAAGATCTCTAATCCACGGAAAACGGACGCATTAAGCCTTCCTAATATGTCAATATTATAATCATTATAGAGCCTTTTTATTTAATAGAAAATCTAGCAAACCAAAGTATAAACTTGAATAAAATCTTATCATAACCTTAAATTATCAACAAACTTGACAGACAGTCACAAATTCACAATAGAAACTACTTTCATTATAATTATTATGCTAATGTAGCTATCTTTTTTTAACGCATACATTGGGTATCATTATTATTTTCGATGTACCGTATTTTTAAATTCACCCTCTTACGACAAATTTATTTCAGTTTGTCTTTATTGCACCTATATTACTAGTTATTAATTTAAAAATACCGCCATATTGCCGTAACGCATTTCCGTTGCATTGTCGTAGTTACCCCTAGTCGTGCCTAAAGAAGTTTTACTTCAAAAGTAGCTTGCCCGACTCGGTCAAAAAGCCAGAGATTTAAATAACCAGCAGCATCTATAGTTTCCTGTAATTGAGAAGAAACAACTGAATTTATATCTATTCACTTATAATAAATAGTACATTATGCAACAAGGGTATGAAGTGACCAATTTTTGACCTGAGGGTAAAGGTTTCCTTGCACCAGGCTTTAGCCGAGACCGAGGGCCGAAGGCAATATACTTAAAAAAAATTCTTATAGACTGAATCCGTTTCAAATGATGCAGTCTGGGTGGAGCTTATGTTTACAATTTGTTTGTACAAAATGATAAAACCTGTAATTTTTTTTTTCAGTTTAATATTCGGTGCATAGCATTAAAAAATCACTGATTTTGTAGTGCTTGCATTGATTTAAAAAAAAATAGAAAAACCAAAAATATCGCTATTTTTCCGAAAAACTTAAAAGTGGATTTTTTCAAAAACCTACTTTTTTTCTAAAAAATAATGTGTTTTGGGAGCATACTTACCCTATATGCCCTCCAAAAGAATATTTTTAAAAAATATATATTTAATAAAATTCTTTTTCTAAATTCAAACTTGAAATTTCCACCTTGTCATTACCATAGCCCCGAAAATATTAATTTTTACTAAAAGTGGTTAAGTGCTTTTTTAAATAGAGTAAAATCATCTACAAACTAAATTTATACTTTATATTGTCTAAAATTAACGTCTTTCGAGTTATGAATTAAAGTAAGTAAAAAAATGTTGAAAAACTCTAGTTTTTTTGGTTTTCTTGAAAACCCTGTATCTTTTAAACGAAATATTTTACAACAAGACTGATACTCATTTCGGATAGGAAATTTAACGGACTACATTTTCACAGAAAATAATAAATAATAAACAAAAAAATTAAATTCACAAAATTTTTATTTTTATTGAAAAATTATTTCATTCACGATTGTGTATTGAAACCGAGGGTGCTCATTTTAAACATTTATGTAAATAAGTTAATAGTAATTCTTCTATAAAATAAATAAAATAAAATAAAAATACAAAAATAAAATAAAAATAAATTAATCTTCTTTTCTAGCTGCCTAGTTTATTATTTCCTGATTTTCTCTGAAATGGATTGGTTTTTCAAAAATTTTTACTAGAGGAAAGTTGTAGTCCGTTAAATTTCCTATCCGGAATAGGATGTCAGAGTTTTTGTTTATGTTTCGTTTAAAAGTTACAAGGTTTCGAAAAAAAAAACTAAAAAAAGCCAGAATTTGTCTACATTTCTTTACTTACTTTAATTCATAACTTGAAAGCCGTTGATTTTAGACAATAAAAAGTTTACATTTAGTTTGTAGACTATTTCACGCTCTTTAAAAAATCACCAAACCATTTTTACTGAAAAATCAATATTTTCGAGGCTATGGCTATGTGAAGGTGGAAATTTAAAAAAATGCTTTAAAGAGGCCTAACTCTCGATGGTTTGAATTTAGAAAAAAAATTTTGTTAAATATTTTTCTTAGAAAGGTGTCCTAAGTTATGTAAAGTTGTAGCTGACCGAATCCATGTCAAACCATGCAAGGCGGGTTCATTTTCGCTGAAATATGTTGTTTTTATACAAAATGATAAGATTAGTATTTTTTCCCTTAAAAAAAGTCTCGACGCCCGATAATGGCATATTAAAAATTTTCTCAAAATTCGGTGTATAGAATAAGAAAAATCACTGCCAATTCGGTAATTTTGTAACTTTAAAAAAATTTTTCTCTTGCATTGAAGAAATAAAAACTATAAAAAACAGAAAAAAGTTAAGAAAACCGAAAATATAGCAATTTTTTTCTAAAAAAAGAAAAACAAAAAACAAAAATTTAACATATTTTGAAGAAATACTTACCCTATACGCCCTCCAAATTTCAATACCGATTTATTATTACTTTCGCAGATATTAATTTTAAAAAAATTAGAATTAATTAAAAAATTATATAGAATGAAATTGCCTAAGAATTCTGTGTTTTGTGAAGGTATAAAGAGTTAAATAGTTAATCAAAATATTAAATTTTTAGAAAAATAACTTTTTGTTTCGAGAAAAATGAGTTTAAATTTTTTTAGAAAAATTACATTTTCGGTTTATTCGAAAAATGTTTTAATTTTTATTTTTAATATAAAAATCGAATTTTTGAGAATTAATTCGAAATTTTAAAATGCGGCTATCGTACGTCGAGATTTGTATAGATTTTGTATAAACAAAAAATTAATTCAGTGAAAACGAATTTTGGAACATGATTCCAGTCAGCCTACATGATTTGATATGGATTCACCCAGCTGCATAATTATAAAATTTCAAAAATCCGTAAGCAGTAAGAAATTAATATTAAAATTTGGAGGGCGGATAGGTAAGTATTCTGTCAAAACATTAAATTTTTAGAAGAAAAAAAAAAGAAAAGTGGGTTTTGTGAGAAAAACGGCTTTCAATTTTTTTCGAAAAATTGCAATATTTTTGATCTTTTTGGTAATATTTTGAATTCTTATAGTACATATTTTTAAAAATCACGCTACAAAATTAATTGAAAATTTTGAAAAATAACAGGTGATGGTTCTATAGGGGAGGGGGGGGAAGTAAAACAAAATGTAGATTATTTACATTCATAAATATACAAATCAGGTATATAAAAAAATAAATGGAATAATATTTTTTTTAATTATTCCGTAGAAGCATATATCTTTTCTGTTGGACTCTGTATATCAGTTTATCAGTTTTAAAGTGTTAATGTGTGTTTTTTTTCGAAAAATTGCAATATTTTTGATCTTTTCGGTAATATTTTAAATTCTTATAGTACATATTTTTAAAAATCGCGCTACAAATTTAATTGAAAATTTTTGAGAATAACGGGTGATGGTTCTATAGAGAGGGGGGGGGAGTAAAACAAAATGTGGATTATTTACAGTCATAAATATACAAATCAAGTATTGAATCAATATTTTAAAATAAATGGAATAATATTTTTTTTAATTATTCCGTAGAAGCATATATCTTTTCTGTTGGACTCTGTATATCAGTTTATCAGTTTTAAAGTGTTAATGTGTGTTTTTTTTCGAAAAATTGCAATATTTTTGATCTTTTCGGTAATATTTTAAATTCTTATAGTACATATTTTTAAAAATCGCGCTACAAATTTAATTGAAAATTTTTGAGAATAACGGGTGATGGTTCTATAGAGGGGGGGGGGGGAGTAAAACAAAATGTGGATTATTTACAGTCATAAATATACAAATCAAGTATTGAATCAATATTTTAAAATAAATGGAATAATATTTTTTTTAATTATTCCGTAGAAGCATATATCTTTTCTGTTGGACTCTGTATATCAGTTTATCAGTTTTAAAGTGTTAATGTGTGTTTTTTTTTTCGAGAAATTGCAATATTTTTGATCTTTTCGGTAATATTTTGAATTCTTATAGTACATATTTTTAAAAATCGCGCTACAAAATTATTTGAAAATTTTGGAGAATAACAGGTGATGGTTCTATAGAGGGGGGGGGGGGAAGTAAAACAAAATGTGGATTATTTACAGTCATAAATATACAAATCAGGTATTGAATCAATATTTTAAAATAAATGGAATAATATTTTTTTTAATTATTCTGTAGAAGCATAGATCTTTTCTGTTGGACCCTGTATATCAGTTTATCAGTTTTAAAGTGTTAATGAGTAAAAAAAAATCAATTGGATACACACAATATTATAACATCTAAACGCTATTGACAGGATTATTATGTAATAAACAGTTTAGTTTTCATTGGTTAAGTAAACAAAAACAACGTTTAAAAATTAACAGCATTACATGTGAAAAAGTCCGGAAAATATTAGATTTTTGAGTTATTGTTTTTTAAATTAATTCAATTTTTTTTTTACTTTTTGATTTGATTTAATTGTTTGATTATAATCGGGTACATTTTGTAAAACCTGTTTGTGAGTTTGAGTACATATTAGCATTTTTTGAAAAAAAAAAAATAAATTTGTTTGAAAATTGTAATGTAAAAACGTAAATTTTAGAAAAATTTTGCAAAAGTGTAAATTATGAAATGTGCTATGTGTCGGACGTACTATGTATGTAGATACATTTTGCAGAACAAATTATTGGTCAGACAGAATTGGCGCCACAAGATTAGGTATGAACATATGGTACAAATAGCGTTCTTATTCTCACATCCATTACACACTTAAGAGCTTATAGATAAAATTGCTCTTTTAGTAAAAACTCTCATGCGTTAAAGGCCTTCTTGTTCTTGATACCTTATTTATTAAAAGTATATGTTTTAAAAGATTCAATTAATGTATCAAGTTACTCTATCTCTAATACTTCCTTATCTAAATTGCCTTGTAAAGATTGCGCTCTAATAGAATTAGTGAACAAGTTTAAAACGTTTCAAGATTTAACAAGAGCTATTAGAAGTTTTTTAAAAATATGTCAATCTTCACAACCTACAACTGAATACATTATTTTATTTATATTCAACTTCTGAACAGAAGTAAATTAATTGCCTCATTTTGGCCAATCCAAAAATATGAAAAATTATTTTTTTGATTTTGAAAATAAAAATAAGGAAAAAGAGGGTTTTAAAATAAATAATAATTGCAAAACAATAAACTGCTTCAATATCGGAGATGAGATCTCAGCATCGCATCGTCTGGTCTGCGGAAGTCAAAATAAAATAATGCGTTCTATGTTGCATAATGATTTGTGTTGTTCCAATTGACATCTTTGACCATATTTCGAGTAAATAATTGGAAGTTGTCAGCTGTCATGTTTTGTGCACTGAAACAAAATGTAAATGTTGAAATTTTTGGCGTCTTTTCCATAATTTCGGGCGCACCCTTATACATCTAACAAGTGAACGTCTGTGAGAGGTTTAACACAACTCCACTGTTTTTTTTTTAACTAATTATCGATAATTATTTAATTGCCGTTTTTCTAATTGTGTATCATTTGTCTAAATTTTGATTTTTTAATTTAACCAAATTACGCTCGCGTTATCAATCTCCTAAATTAGAAAATGTTTGTCGTGACGGATTAATTCGGGATTTGTACAGGCAACGGGGGTTGTTATTGTAAAGAACCCCTGTTGTTATAGATGTGTTTAGCACCATATAAAAACATTTTTAGCTACTGAAAAGTACATCAGAACTATGGGACAGTTTAACTGGGAGTGTTGTGCTGTGTTTCTCGTTTTAACTTTTCTCTGTACAATGATCACAGTTGAGAGTAACAATGAGGTAGGGTTGTGTTATATTTGTTCAAATGTGCTTGTATCAACAAAATATGTGATCGTTTTGTTCTCTCCGTCTCCTGCACAAAACAACTTTTTATTGTCATAATTTAAATTTTTAGAACAATCAATTAACGAATAAACAATTTAATCGCCTTCATCAATGGTATACAACCAAAAATAGTGGAGTGTGGCATGAAGATGGACTTAATCGTAGAAAGCGCAACATTTTATATGAAGAAGCTTATAGAACACCTATTTTGGAACCCGAACCACTTGACACCGTAGTTGAAACTATTCAAGAACGTCCATGGGGAGTTTTAAGTTTTAACGGTAAGTTAAACCGCCAAGGCCGTATTTAGACTAAATTTTCAGGGGGGGTTTTAAAAATATTAAAAAATAAATAGCTAATTTATTAAAATTCAAAAGAAACTAAAATACAAAACAAAAACTAAAAGTATAAAGTACAACATATTTAAAAAATAAAAGAAAACTACAATAAAAAACCAACATAAAATTAAAAATAGAAGGAACTCAGTCAGTTATGCTAAAATCGGCAAAATAAATGCAATTTAGGGCCACTTGTACAGTTGTAAGTTTTAACCAGAAAATTTTGATTAACCAATGAAATATGTTGAAAAGCTGTTTTTTAAGAAATATTATTGGTTAATCTAAATTTTTTGGTTTAACCTGCAACTGAACAAATAAACCTTGGTAATTATTTTAAATTTAAATTTTGTTATATTAATTTTTGAAATGTAATGTTTGCTGAAAAATGAGTAGAGGGGGATTTTTTTGCCAAGACGACGGAGGCCTAGATTTTGCTCCGCTGATTTTTTAAATATAATTTTATGCAAGTATTTTATTTTTGAGTATTGTTATTAAAAAATTTTGTTTGAAAGTATTTTGGTCGAATGTGACCGCAAAAAAGTTGAAATTTTGTAAAATTTGAGTAAAAATCGCCAACTAAATTTTTATTTTACCGATGGCAATAGTAAAATAATATTGTCAAAACGAAGAACTAAATTAGATTAAAAGAAAATTTTACAAATCTTAAGCAAATGTACACATATGTACAAATGTACAAAATATAAAACAATTTATGGGTTTACAATGCCCACTCTAATTTATTGCGGAAGTGTTATTTTAAGCTATGCTGTTCCCTTTAAAATTTTTGGTTCAAACAATTAATGCAATTTAAAATTTTTACCATAATAGTAAGAATTACGATAAAATACCTATTTCATTTATTTCAATATAATTATTTTTCAAAAAATCGAAAATTAATGAATAGGAGTAATAACTAACAATTAATAAAGTGGTCGCAGACTTTTACACAGTACTGTAAATATTTATGGGCATTTATATATTCTTCATCTTCGGTTTTTATATTTTTGCAATTTAGTAGTAGGTGTATTCAATCCAGTGTCGCCAATCGCCGGATTATAATACGAATTTCCAATTTTTTAATCTGGGATTTTATTTATTAGAAATATCTCTTTAGTTTTAATTTTTATTTAAACACGTCAAGTTTAATATTTTTGTTATGGTTTTTTCTGTTTTTTTTTTACGATTGCAGTCGAACTCTCAGTACTTTATTAATTAATAAATAATTTCGGGGGGGGGGCCTTATTATTTTGTAACGGGTTTATTAAAATTAACCTTTTTCAAAGTAAATTTTTGTAAAATTTTTTTGTTATTTTTCTGCAAGACCAGGAAAATATGTTTGTTACTAAATATTAAACAGCACCTCTTGAAAACCACAGCAGTAGCAGTAATCTTAAAAATTAAATTGTTTCCCTTCCTGTTCCCATTATTTCCTGCATTTTAACATTTAAACATGCATTTTAACTTTTTACCGATCCCATTGCATAAGAAGAAGAAGACTTATTTTATTTATTTATTACAGAAGGAAAACGTCAAACCGTAAACTTTACTCCACGCCTGGGCAGAGAATCTGAAGAAGAAAGTGAACAAACTGCGTGGTTACGCGATCCTGACGTAAATCGCGATATGGTTAATCAAAGATCACCACCATTTGCACCACGTTTAGGGCGACGAATGAACACATACTACTTTGACCCACGATTAGGAAAACGAAACAATCAACAAAAACATTTGTAAAAATAATGTAATAATAAATCACTAATTTATTATAAAACAAATTTAATAAACAAATAGCACTACTTAAATTTAGTTTTGAATTACCTCCACTAATTTTAGTATGTCATGATAAAGTAGTTACATCAGTGGCTTGGTGTGATCACTAGTAAGTTACAGAGTTTCTATCCCGAACTTACACTTCGACCCAGGTAATCATCCGATCCTTTATGGATCTATAAATTAAACTCTATTTCAGTAGTTCTCATAAAATATAAAATTCCTATTAAATCGCATAATCCAATTTTTCAAAGATTCATTTTGTTTTACTTAACCTAAAATTTCATTTATACACGTGAACTCTTCTAGTTTGCTTAATTGGTAAGCGCAACATTTATTTTAAAGTTTGGTTAATTTCTTGATTTTTTAAATTTAAAATTTTTCAATTTTGTTTGTTATATTTGCTCTCACTTAATATTTTTACTGTTAAACATGACTGAGGATCGATAATAATCGTGAAATAGAGGCCTTTATATTATGTTACAGGTTTTTTGTTTTTTATTTTACCACTCCTATAGCGTAATTTTTTCAGAATTCTATTTTCATGTTTATTTAAATATTCTAAGTTCAACCCTATTAAATGTGAATTTTTGTCATTTTGGTTTCGTTAAATATTATGTCTCTTCGTAGTATGTATTATTTACTTAATAGTTAAAAATTTTATTATTTTAACATTTTGTTAAGTTTGATTATTTTAACATCACATGCTACTAAATACCACAAAATACTTAAAAAATTTTATACTTTTTTAAGTTATTTTCTATGGACAGATTTATACTGGAGTCAGATAAAATTAAAAGTATTATTTATACTACCACTAATAAATTAGCGTTCAAAGATTTTTTTCATCCAATAAAGTGATGACCTCAGACCTTAATAACCATAAGTCTTTTTTGAATGTCGGTACATACAGGGTGTCCCCGGATATACTTTACAAAACTTAGGACACTTTTCTGATTTTCTGAAAAATTGAGTGATTTTTCAAAAAATTTTATTAGGCAAAATTTATAGTCCATTATATATCCTATCCGGAATAAACATCAGATTTTTTGTAAAATGTTTCGATGAAAAGATACAAAGTTTTGAAAAAAATAAAAAAGAAAGCTCGAGTTTTTTAACATTTTGTTACTTACTTTAACTCATAACTCAAAAGCCGTTGATTTTAAACAATAAAGGTTTAAATCTAGTTTGTAGATTATTGCACGCTTTTTAAAAAGGCATTATTTAATATTTACTAAAAAACAATATTTTCCTAGATAAAGCCATGTGAAAGTGGAAATTAAAAAAAAAGCTTTATAGAGGTCTAACTCTCTAGGGTTTGAATTTAGAAAAACAAGTTATTAAATATGTTTCTTTCTCTATCGCCACCTAAGTTATGGAAAGTGTATTGGAGGAGGACTTTTGGGGTCCTAGAAAAACTCTTGAAAATTTTAATTTCAGATTTTAATCTGCTGAGATATTGCTGAAATTTGCTGAAAAACGGCTTCGTGACTTCTAACTGGGTTTATTTATTGTAATGTTTGATATTTTTGTGCTTCTAAATTTATCCCGGTTTGTTTGGTTAGAGTCTGCAGCGGCTTGGTTATAAAAAATTAACACACTCAAAAATATGAAGTGATTTAAAAAATCCTGAAGGTTGCGTATTATCGTAATCTAATACTGTGGTAATAAGACATAGAATTGGGAAGTTTATTGAGTGGTCTATTGAAAATTATATGATTAGGAATTATAATTCAATATTGAGTAATCTCGGTATGGAGATTATGGAGAGGGCGGATAACTTCTGAGTGTTAGCAGCCTCACTAACAAATTTTTAGACTTGGATCTCAAAAGTCACCCTGTTGGTAGAATAAAACTCAGGTCGAAGTTAAGTTTTACGGAGTTCGATTGATACTTAATTTATTTAACAAAATTTACATACTTATATATCAAATTAACAAATTTATATACAGAAATTAATAGGTAATTACATTATAATTTAAAAGGATTTGTAACCTTGCGAGATATGCATATTTGTTTCCTACATTAAAGTAGGTTTTTGTGAAATTGCATTTTGTTTGGTGCGCGTGCATCGTGTCGACGTCTTTATTAAAGTTTTTAATGTATTTTTACAAGTTAGTAGATTTGAATAATTGCAATTAGTTTAAATAAAATTACACATACAGGGTGTTCTGCCGTTAAATTGAAATTCATGGTTAATTGTAAATTAAACAAATATTTTAAATTTTTTAAGGTGTGAAAAATTATTGTACTCAACGAACAAACAGCAAACACGGGCAAACACAGTGCAATTTAATAGTGTTAAGCAAAAACTGTATGTATAGCTAGATTCGATGATATCATTGTGAAAACTTGGGTACTTTAGATTTATTGCTTTGTACGAGACTCGCTACGACTTGGATTGGTAATTTCGGATTGACAGTCATTGTGGTTACTCTTAGGAAGTTTGGATTAAATAAACAATAATAAACAGGCGTCGATCATGCAACAAGCAAGTAACGAACAGTATTTTACATTGACTATCCTATTCCATTGTCATAACCATAATGATTAAAAAAAGGACTGTTCAATAACTGAATTTTTTCACACGTCGTTATATAATGAGAAAATTAATATAAGAAATGATAAATTAATTCAACTCGTAAAGCTTTGTTTATGTGTAAACTTATAATCACCATTTGCTTTTATTCTTTTATTGTATCTCATAAAGAAACGATTGAATTGTTAGTAAAAATCCAATAAAATGATAATAAAAAATTATATGATTTATTTTGGGACGTTCTAAATTTGAATCCAAACCAAAATTTGTTTGAAATATTTAAAACGAGTTTTTATTTTTTTCGGTAAGAGTGTTTTTTAGTATATTTTGACTGTTTTATTTTTTTGTTTTATTTTTGAATTTAAACACCTATCTAAATGAAAATTTTCAAAACAGTATCGTTTTCGATACTTTTCGAAAATTGCGGTTAGGCAACCAAACCAACACTTTGAAATATTAAATAGAATTCCTATTGATTTATTTTATACGTATTCTTATTTTTTATTTATTCACGTAAATTTCTTTTAATAATCTGAGAAAAATTGTATTTTATATTTGAATTACATGTAATTAAATCATTTCGTGACTGACGCATGCTTAATCGCAATCAAATTAATTTACTATCAAATATTTAATTATAAAATATATTAGTATCCTGTTATATTACCATATTAAGTTAGTAATACCTACCTAGTCACAATTATTTTACGATAATCGGTAAAATGTGTACAGTAATCCGTAATAAGAGTTATTATGTCTAATTCCACATTCCACATGTTGAAAGTTTTAAGAAATCCTTAAATCGTTACGTACCACTAATTTCGTTCACCTATTGGTTCGAATAAGATTTAAGGGTAGCCGGCAATCAAAAATTTACCTTCACTTCATTTTCATTTTTATTTTATTCGGTATGTGAATAATTTGGAAACTATGAAGATTTCCAAATTAATAGTAATATCATAGCAATATATATGTTAGCAATAATGGCGTTGCAGCAAAGTGGGCGCCGAGGAATAAAGTCATAAAATTCACACTATTTGATTAAACTGGTTCAGAGATTGTATGGTAATATTTTCACTCGATGACCATAGTTCATCTGGATGGACAGATCTTCAGTCCACCGTAGGGATTCTGTTACCATCCTCGGAATGAAGTTTGACAAATTAACATCTGAACTTCGCCGAGCACATCCGGTATGCGGTAGCCAAAGCGGAATTCTCCGACTATAGTGCGCTCGATGCCGAACATTGAAGGGCCAAAGATAGCCAGAGAGAAAGTATTGGCAACGGTTATCGAATCGATAATGCTATATGCGGCTCCGGTATGACGTCAAGCAAAACCAAAAGAGAATGTTAAAAGCACAGAGTGGACAGTAGACTTACAGGTCGGAGAACGGGCAAGAACCCACATCTGACAAGTTTACACACAAGTCCGAGAGGACACCATGGACAAATGACAGAGCAGATGGGAAAACGCAGAAGCCAGCCTTTAGACAAAAAGGCTCATACTTAACATCCGCCAACTATCACCTAACGCAAGTGCTCACAGTGGACACTATGCTGCAAAGCAATGACAATTGGATGAACATCGAAAATATGGTGCATTCAATTATGTCACAAAAAGAGACAGTGCCGCTGCACGTCTTAACATCACATGCGCATAACGCAAAACAATAAGAAAGAAGGAACACTAGAAATATATTGCTATGCCCACAACCTTACAGAATTACCAAATTTCCATCCTCTAAATTTTCGGTTACGGAACATGCATTTTTTAGAGGATGAAACTCTTTTTGTTAAAATTTTAATTAAATTTTGTATTATTTCAATTTTTCAGTTTATTTTCAAAACGTGGTGAATAAATATTCTTAATTTTACCTTGCAATGTGTTATTGTGCTTGCACGTGCGTACACAGCTGGCCGCACCAGTCAAACAAATTCGCTGTGAATATTTCACAACCACCCAGAAACATCAAATTTCTTGAAAATTCTTCATCAATTAGCACTTTACAAATTAATTAAAACAACTTTTCAAACTTGATAATAATTTTACTTTTAATTAAAACATCAAAAATCAAATTTTATCAAATTAATTTGTAGCAAACATAATTTTGCGACCGGCCGCATTGACACGTTGCCTTCAAGCTCTTCTTCCACTTACTTTCATTGCCTACCTAATTATTTACAAATGAAATTGTATGTAACAATGTTTACGAATAAATAATTTAAAATAATAAAAACAAAACAAACTTTAAAATAATTTACAAAATCAACAAAAATAATAGTTTTTAACGTTTCACGACAAGCACGACAATATACCTTCCTAACCTCGAATGTAGAATGTAGTGCTGAAAAGTGGTTCTCGGTATGACGGGGGGGGGGGGGGGGAGATTTTAGTCACTACCGTCACAGATGGTGACAGTGTCTCGTACGAAAATTCCTCCTACTTGCAATACGCTAAAACAAAAAAAAATAAAAGTTTCTCACTGCCATAGCTTCTTTATTCCCTCATTCCACGATGCTTTCGGCTTTCTACGCTTTCTTCTTCCTGGGGGAACCCACTAAATTTTTTTAACAGTCGCAGGACTGGGCCTCTCAGAGCACTTAGAAATAAGCTACACTATGGTGTATCTTAATTTATCAAAACTTATCTATCAAAACTATAGTTTTGGTTTCTGCAGATTCTGTTTATGTGAATTTATTCTGTTTATTATTTGACTGGTCGAACTCAGAGGGTCAGCCTGAATGGATGCTTGTCCGGTGAGCTTCTTTCCAGCGTTCTTTCTTCTGATTGCGGTGTACACTTGTATGCTGATGCCTCTCGAGTATATCTCTTCAACAAACCAATCTTTGTTGACAGTATTGTTCAATCTTTGAATAATAGTTTAGATTCTATTAAACTGTGGTCAGGTCTCAGGTGACAACTGGCTGTAGGTAGTGCGGGGTTCTTGTGTAAGGGACCCACTAAAACCCCTCTCCCAGGTGACGTTCAGGTGGTGGCATCACCATTGCTGTTGATTATAGCGACCGGGCAGCAAGTGATATCGTAGTCGCATTCTTCACCTTGCTGTCTAGGATGGGCCTAGGCTTATCTACCTGCTTCAGCCATAGTCCAGGTTATGTGGAGTAGCGGTTTTACCAGGGAACTTCTCCCTTTCGGGGCTTTTTTCTTCTTCTGATGTCGCTACCCTTCTCTATTGTCTCTGTTCATCTCTCTGCCTGTCGCATTCGTGCAGTTCTTTGTATGCCATTGCCATTGATTTTATCCCAGTTCTCTTGGCTGCTGAGAAGCGTCAATGGGAAACCTACTTCTGCTCTATGCGCCGTTCACTCCGGGCATATAAATAATGTACATATGTTCTGGGGTGTCTTCTTTCTCTTTGTAGTAGTTGCATCTCAAGGAGGGTGCCCTACTGATCCTGAACAAATAGTTGTCAAAACAGCGGTGCCCCGTCAGCGCCTATGTCAGGTAGAAGCCCATTTTGCCATGGCTCCTATTGTGCCACTCTCTCATGTCCGCTAATAACCTTCTGGTCCACGCACCGAGAGGTTCCTGAGACCACCTAGTCTGCCAATTGTTTAGGAGGAGCTCTCTGGTGGCTTGTTTAGATTCTTGCCGTTTATCTCCAAAATTCGCGGTTCTTTCTTCAACCGTTAGTTCTATGGATGGGATTCCCGCTGGGACCATAATAGCCGCGTCCGACACCGTATGGTAGCCGCTGCATATGCGGAGCGCCATCTTCCGAAGGACTCTGTTGATTTTGTGCCTATATAGTTTGTATCTCATTGCAGTAGCCCAGACAGGGGCCGCGTACAGAAGCACGGACTGGACCACCGCCGCTAGCACTCGTCGTTTGGAGGAAGACGGGCCTTCCATGTTCAGCATCAGTTTTGTGAGAGCTGTTGCTGTTGACTCTGTTTTTTTTATCATATTCATTATGTGGGTGGTAACCGCAAGTCTCAGGCGGTCTCACTTCTGTCTCACTTCTGTCTCAGGCTTGATTACGTGCGAGCCTATCGACAAGAAGATCTCGCCTATCTTCCTCCTGTTCGTGGCCAGCATTGCTCCCGACTTTTCTGGGACTAACTTCAATCCCCTCCCATCAATCTAATCCATGATCATGATTATGGCCTGGTTTGCAATATGTTTAATTCTTCTTCCGTTTTTGCTGCAACTATCATTGTTAGGTCGTCCGCAAATCCAACTAACTCCATTCCATCTAGCAATGGAAGTCACAAGACGCCGTCGTATAAGATGTTTCACAGCATCGGACCCAGTACGGATCCCTGCGGGACGCCGCTTCATAGTATTTATCCACTAGTAATGTTCTATTGGTGAAGTAGTCCATGATCAGATTAACTACATCTGGACGGACGCTTCTTCGTTGTAGTTCTTCAATGATGTACCTCCAGCATGCGGAGTTGAAGACGTTCTGTACATCAAATGCAATTATTGCGCAGAGTTTCCGCATCCTTCAGGTGCCTTTGCGAGCGTTTTTCGCCTTTTTGATTATGCGTTGTAAGGCTTGCACCCTTTCGGAATCCGTATTGTGCATCACTCAACTCTCCGGTTTGCTGTATCTCTGACTGGAGCATACCAAGGATTAGTCGCTCATACAGTTTGGAAATGTTATTCAATAAGCATACAAGCTGGGACTCTCTAGGGGTTTGTCGCCCTTTCTTATGAGCACCAGTCTTGTCTTCTTCCAGGCCTCCGGAAATGCGCCGGTGGTAGCGTGTCCGTTCATTACGCTCAACATAACGTCTGGGGTCTGGGTATTGATGCTAGACTTCTGGCAAGCCAGATGGAACTGGGCCGAGGTCGGACGGTGAACATGGCGACTCATACCTGACATTCAAAAATGAGTCGCCAGAAGCCACGATGAGGTAAACTATCACCTCACGCAAGCCATCACCGGGCACAAATGCTTCAACGCATACCTCCACCGTTTAGCCAGAAGAGCAGCCCCTACGTGCGACTACTGCGCTGCGGAAGACACCGCCGAGCACGCCTTCTTTGAATGCCCGAGATGGGAACCAGCAAGGGTCACCGCAGAGTTGGGCACAGGTTTGCAACTGACGCCCGACAACGTAGTGGACGTTATGCTGAGGAGTCCGGAGGACTGGCGTTGCATAGAACATCTGATAGACGAAAAAGAAGAGACAGAACGACAGCAAATAACATCATAAATGCGCCAAGTGACGAAGAACAGACGGAACAACATCACACAAACGGCGACAGATGAAACATCACAGTGGAAGAGCACCCACTCGACTGAAAGTAATGTCTAACGGCGGTTTCTCGGGCGAGTGGGACTGGAGGGAATGTTTTAGTCAGTGCAAGTCTGACACTACCACCATAGATGATGGTGGTGTCTCGTACGAGATTTCCTCCTCCCTGCAGAAAACTAAAAAAAAAAAAAGTCTGGGTATTCCTCAGCAAACACCCTAATCATCTCGGCCGGTATGAGGTCCGGTCCGGGGGCTTTGCCGGTTGACATGGCTTTTACTGCACTTTTCAGTTCTTCTTCGGCTCGAACGCGGCATCCGGGAGTCTCCTCCATTCTTTTCTGGGGTGGATAGAGAATAGGGTTTCTACTATCTTTCTTACCCGGGCTTCACTCATTCCGGTCAGAGGTCTTTTTCCCATCTTGTTCGTGAAAATTTTGTAACCCGTTCTCCAAACATCTCCATCGATTTCTTGAAAAAGCTTCTTCCAACAATTCTTCTTGCTTTTTGTCTAATCTTTGTCGTGAGTCTCTGAGAGCGTTGGTTCTTTTTTGTATTTATTTTTTCTTTTTGTTGTTGATGTTGAAGTTGATGAATAAAGTTATTATTATTATGATTAATTGTCGGGGTCAAGTTATCCGTAAAATTTTTCCCGTTGGTTTATATCAATCCCTACTTTGGAATACTAGAATTAAATTCATTACTTGAGCTATTATAATTATTTCTAGTGCGTGAAGGCTGTACTTATTCAGCCTTAAGGCTTCACTCAAGGAAATCGCGACCATACATAGCAACATAGCATTTGGTCGTCACAATTTAAAGTTTCTTGACTTTGTCCATCTTGGACTAACGTTAATTAGTTAAATTATTTAAGTGTATCCGTTTGTCCTTTAAACCTACCAAATTAGGCAACACTTTGGTCAAGCCCAAAGCGGCCTGTGTAATAAGTAGCTCTTATTACAGTTAGATTAGCTTATGAGGTGGAAGATGGCCTTCGCCTATCAGAATTATGAAGTAGTAAAAAATTTGTGGTGTTACAATAATTTAGAGAGGTAATTTACAAATCAGACTTTCTGGAAAAGTCTATCCAGCACAAATTGATGAGCTATGCGGTGGTATGACCACAAGAAATATAAACTGAGACCATGATATTTCATATACGGAAGTTAGAATGTAAAAAGTTGGAATTTCTAGATGCTGCATTAACAATCGTCCTTCTAAAATCTACATAATCAAATTAATGTGAACAACTCAGCATATTTAAATATTTTGCTTTTCCACTTTCCTTTTCTATCCGAACTCTCCAAAACTTGAATATCTAAGTAATTTCAGCCAATTTAGGAATTTACTGTTGAATGTCACCGGGATAACGGAGAAAGCTTATTAAAAGTAACGGAATTGCGGTTAATGCAATAATAATTTTATAATAAATAAAAACACAATTTATTACAAATGCGTATAATAAACTAAATATTTTTTAAACAACTTACATAATTAAAATAATAATACTTTGTTTATTAGCGTTTGTAGTACTTAAATAAGTTTCTTTTTCTGTATTACATTACCTAATGAGAAAACAGTCTCTGGATTTACAGTAAATGAATGGTTTGCCATTGATGGTTGGGTAAGTGGGAGGCATTAGATAAATTTTCATAAAATCGACTATTTTTATGATGTACTACTTATAGATAATAAATAATGTGTATCTATAATATCACAGTAACACAAAAATAGTAATAATAACAAATCATAAGAAATTCGAGTTATAAATTACTTAAAATAAAATAACAATTTATTTTAAAATGCTTAACATTTAATTTGGGAAATCGAATTAACTCTTTTACTTTTCATTTAATTCTAAACATTTATTTATTAAAAATTAAAGCAACCACTTTTTTATTACGCAATTTTTTATAAATTGCTATAGGTGCGCGCTTCTAAAAAATTATTAAAAACTGGAAATAATTATTAATACAATAATTGGTATATTTAATACTTAATTACTTAAAGTCGAAAATTGATTAATTATCCTGCAGGTTCTTTACCTTAAATATGTGTAAGCACGCACCTACACTTTCTTAGAAAGTTAATTTTGATAACACACTTAGAAGTTAATTTTTTTGAGTTTTAATTTCTGTAAGTATAAATTTTTAAATATCATTAAGTATATAACATTAAAGTGGTTATGAAAACGTGTGCACCAATTTAGAGTAAATGTTTAAAATAAATTTTTGACTAAATTAAGGGGGATGTTATAATAATTAAGTTACCCGTATCGTTAAATATAATAAACAATCAGAAACTGGATGTAAAAATAACAACTTTATTGTAGGTACAATTGGTCGGTGTTTGCACCGCGCTCGTGAGCTATTCCCGAACAACTCGCTATTTTGAGGAAGCATAATTTAGTAGTTCAGGGGACCGTAAAAAATATTATGCATTAGTTCTGTGTCACAATTTATTAATAAACCAACATTTCTTTAATAAATCGTACCTGAATTTAAAAAAGTTCGTTACTAGAGGAATCACCATGAGTTATTTTTTAAATGTAATAGTAAAAAAATAGTACAATAAATAGGTAAATGCGTAAAACAACTTTACGATATGCATCTTTGGTTTTGATTAGGAACATAAACATTCTAACACCCTCATGTTTTCCCATACTTCTAAATTAAGAGTACTGTGGTCGTAATTATCAAGTCTTAAAACTGTTATTGGCGCTAATTTGCTTGGCACACAACACGGACGGGGTACTACTTTGCGATTCAATTTATGCACCAAACTTTGAAGACGCGAGTGATTGCTTGCATGATTATAATTATAAGGACATCGGCCTTTACAATATCCTGCTTCATACGAAATTGGTTGCTTAATTGCGTGAATATGTGGAACTCTTAACTGTTTAAAAGTTATAGAAAAATTATGGCGGCAACACCTTTGCTTTGTGGGATCATCTTCAGAATCGGAACAATTAACTGGAATTTTTCCGTACATCGCTGCTCGACGAACTCGTTCTTTATCCGTATGCACTAAAACATTTAGAGTTGCTCCTAGCGGATGTAACCTGCTACTACAACTAGAACACTGTAATTGTAAGACAAAACTACGGTTCCCCCTAAATAAAATGTCTTTATCACTCGTAATATCCATTTCACACCACTTGGAAGCAGTCTTCGACAAATATATTTCATGCTCTCCCAGGAAACGTCTACGGTGGTTTTCAAGTATTTGGAAAACAGTTATTTTTTGTAAAGTATTCTCGGAAGATGGCGGCATCAGCAGCCGTAGTTCCACTTGTTCCACGTAATTGCTGTCCAGAGATAGTACTTTTGGGAATCTTAATCGAGATACTTCCATCCTTCTTTGATAGCGCTTACCAATTTCTGTAACAATTAAAAAAATTAATAACAAACGCCTAACAGGTTCTATAATTAAAAACGCAATTGTTGACAGAAGCTATTTTTGTATGCATCAAATTAACCCATACTTCTTTGTTTTCTACATCAAAAGCTCTAACGTCAACATATCATGTTTCTTAATTAATTAATTACTTACTTAACAAAAAATTTAAAAATTTTTAATTGCAAAAAAATATATATGGCAGCAGTGAGCGACAGGAAGCGGCAAAATAAAATTCAATCCGACTAAGTAAGTTAACCGTAATTTCCTTTCCTTTTTGAATTACAGATTGATATCTCAAAAAGTACTACCCACGACATTCCATCATCTACAAGATACCTACTTAATATGAAAAATAAATTACAAAACTCAAATACGTGCGAGTGAATGATTGAATTGTTTGAGCAAAGTTATAATTAGTGATTACTAATAGTTGCCAAGTATTTAAGATATGCCATTGTTATGAAAAATTTATTGAATGAACAAAATTCATTCAAAAAAACCAAGATTGAATGAAGATTTAGCCATGGGCAAAATAAACATTAAAGAAAATTAAATTTGGTAGGACTTCTGATCAGAATCCGTGAATAATAAAAATTCCTCGCGTACCTCAAAAGCATTTCTCATTTTTTCAATCTTTTCATTTCTGAACATATCGGGAATTAATAGTAAAAAACCTTTTTTGGCGCCAAACGCGCGAAAAAAACCACTCGGGGATTTCCCAAACCCTAGATTTCTATTACCGTTAAATAAAATGTTTTAAAAAAACGGTAATTATTTTAATTTTTATAAAATTTTATATAATGCAGCTGGACAGGATGTACGTTTTATATAAAAATGTAAAAAAGTAAAAGGAACTGAATTTTTTAGGTTACATGTATTATATTTTGTTCTTTAATTTCTATTAAAAATTAATTTAAATAAATTTTTATTTGGTTGCTTTTTTTGCAATTTAGTAAATTGATTCATAAACAAAAATGGCTTTCAAAATATTCTCAATTCAGCTATTTACATGATTTTTTGAGGTTAATGTAGCAAGGGCCCAGTAATTCAATTTATTCACTCGCTACATCGTTTTTAATATTTTTTATTTCAAAATTTTATAAAGAGAAACAGAATGTTTTTTTTTGAGTTTTTCCCTCTTCATCATAAAGAGGAACACCCTGTGATTCCAATAACCTACATCTATATTTATGTATGTAGACGACGCCGAATGAGCAAATAAAATAAGTAACCAAATAAATATTTTAAAAAATAATAAACTCGGAGTAATTCATAATTTTGCTATTAATAACCGCCCATTTTAATCTGCGACCTTATATTAATTGGAGAGATAAATTAAAATTTTCTATAGGGAAAGCAAAATTTTTTAAATATCTTCGTTCTATTTTTTAGTTTCCAATAGACCACAAATAAAAAAATCTGTTGCCAAAAACATTTTAATCTTTGCTTTGTGCAATGATTTTGGCAAATTATTTTAATTTCGAAGTCATTCATTCATTGATTAGCCGAAGAGGAATTCGTTAAAGTTATTTTGGATCGTAAATGTCGGAGCGGTATAGTATTGTAATTCCTTATAAGGATATCCTAATATGTCCATCTTGAGTAGTAACAGTCGCATTACTTAAGTTT
Source organism: Cantharis rustica (assembly GCA_911387805.1). Lineage (NCBI taxonomy): Eukaryota > Metazoa > Arthropoda > Insecta > Coleoptera > Cantharidae > Cantharis > Cantharis rustica. The sequence continues at coordinate 18,085,018 of OU426883.1, forward strand.
ATGTGATTTTTTATTGATTTACAATGTTGTAAAGTAGTTACTTTGTCAGCCTTGATTATCTGCTATTATTATAAAAAGAAATTTTGGACTATGAATACTTTAAAAAGATATTTATAGACGTCGATACTTAAATTAAATCGGATTTTCTCTATTGCGTACATTTTTTTATACAGCACAGACGAGAAAGTATTAAAAAAATTACCATTTAACTTCTTTTTGTCTACTACTTTGTTGTTGTAGTCCCTTAAGATTTTTTCAGGAAAGAAAATACTTAAAGTAGGGTTAGGGTCTCATTTACTTTAAATTGTGACAGTATAAATAAAGACAATTGCAGGTTGAAAGAAACGAATTTTTCCCAACCAAATTTCCCCCAGGAGATTCAATTCAACTGAGAGAAAAAAATATGCTTTTGGATACCGATAAACGTGGAATCTAATGCACGTCCGTATATCCGGACTAGAAATAATTGTTTAAAATTTATAAACCATCATCTATAACTCAGTCATATTTTAAAATAAACGTAAGAAGCTACATATTAAAAATTAAATACAAAACTTGAAACCGGATATTGATACCCTAAGGCACATTTTTTTACATCTCATCAGTCGATGTAAAGTTTTGTACAAATTCGGCAACATGATTCATTTTTCTGATATACTAATGACGAGGTATCTGGTTCGAGACCGGATGAGGTAAAAATTTTATTCCAGTAGTTTCAAGCCCATAGGAAACCTCTCTCGATCTCAAAACTTATTTACCGAGGAAAAAAATACTAACTTTAAAATTTTCACATTTCACCCCCTCCCCAACCAACAAGTTTAAAGCCTTAAAAATAATAAACAAAAACTACATAAGTACAAATCTGGTTATTTACGTAAAGAACATTTTAATCGGCCCATTCGTTTTCGACTTATCACAAAAAATATTTAATAATATATCGCGTGATTAACAAAATATACATAATAAACAATTACTTGTTTTTATTTTTGGCGTTCTCGGGTAATTACTAAATATATTTTAAACAAGTAATTTGTTCATTTTAAACATTTTCTCTATCATGTGGAATAATAAAATGACTTGATTCTTTATCCGGATGTAACTCATACATAAAACATTGTTTAAAACATGTTTAAACAATTTAACATGATTTTTAGCAGTTTGGTAGATTTTTTAAACAAGTAATTTGTTCATTTTAAACATTTTCTGTATTATGTGGAATATTAAAATGACTTGATTCTTTATCCGGATGTAACTCATACATAAAACATTGTTTAAAACATGTTTAAAACAATTTAACATGGTTTTTAGCAGTTTTGTGGATTCTTGCTCGCCCAATGCAACGTTTGGAAAACGTTTTAGAATCAATGGAATCGAAAAAGTGCTACGTATCTAACAACATCAAAATTTGAAAGAAAGTCTGGAAAAATAAATCAATTATTTTGCTTTATCAGCTTTTCCGGGACAGAAAGCAAAGCGAAGAGAAATTCTAAGAAAAAATCTCAGGAAATTTTTTGCCCGTTAGCTTTTTTGGTTAAGGAAAATCCAGGAAAAATAAGTAATATTTAGTAATAATAAGAAAATAAGTCGGTTCTACGGTCAAATGCTCGGTAACCCGGTATATTTTCGAATGTGTGTTTTCGTTTTTGTACCCTCAAAAAGTAATAATCTAAATTTTTTTACTGTTACAATTTCTGTGACTGTGACTTTTTACTTGGAGAAGATAATGATATAATCTTGGAGAAGATTAATTTAAAATAAACATCGTGAACAACTTTGGAACATGTCATTCGATTGGTTAGAATCTAATATTCTGCACTAATTTAATAACAAATTATTGATTTTATAAATATACTGCATAAAAAAAATTTGCAAAAATTTATAGAAGTTATAATGGAATTGTTTAACTCGAAATTTGCGCTGAGGGGTTTAATTACCCCCCCCCCCGGTATGTATCAAGTTTTAAAAATCTAATCTAAATCTAAAAAGTCTTATAGAAAACTAATATTAGAAATATTTCGTCATTTTTATAATTATTTGTCTAAAAATCTGAGAAAATTTATAATTGCAATTTTTGAACTTTTGTAGATGTTATTGATATGTTTTAATTTTTATCAGCTTTTTAGACAGATATCTCGGCTTAATTCGCAAATCACATAGGTCCAAAAACACGATTTTTCAGGTTTCGGGCTAAAAATTACTTTTGACTTTTATAAGTGATGCTTTCTAAATTACTACTATTAATGTTGGATTTATGAAAAAAGGACATGAATAGTTTACGTAGTTTTAATGCTACTTAGAATTTTTTTTTTAAATTACTTGAATTTACTAACCGAAAGTTTTTTAGTTCTGCCACCAGTTGGTGCAAATATCTCAATTTGACCAAATTTGGACTTAGGCCGACGATATTTCGTTTTCAAATTCAGGAATTTATGAAACGCTTCAATTAATTGCATTTTAAGCTCTTAGCGGGATTTTGTTTGACAACTGAGGTTAGATTTTTTGGGAAGTTTGGAGAAAAAAGTATATTTTCCGAAAATTATAGGCGAGCTACAAAAAGTACATTTGCTCCAAATAAAGGGAACAATTACTTTTACAGCAGGTGAACTATTTTTAAAATTGTAAACGAATATGAAATGTCACAATATCAAAATGTCATAATTTTGGCGCAATTTTTTAAAAAGCAATAGTTAACAAAAAATCTATTTTTAAATGTTTGTTTAAAATATGGTAATTAAAATTTTTTAGCATTTTCTAACAAGTTCAATGCTACTATGTTCAAGACGGTCGTTCTTTTGATCTTATGATTTCATTGTGTTTATCAAGTGCAAAAAATATTTAAAAAAATTTCGAGCCGTTTTATGCGTTGAAAAAAATGTATGATTAAATTATAAGATATCAATTACGTATAGACTGTTTTTTAGGTAGGTAGATATTAGGTAAATTACAAAAATTGGATGCACGCAATGGGAACTCCGGTCTTAAAACTTGTTTAAGGTTTAACTGACGTTAATTATAAGTTTAAAATACTTTAGAAGTCCGGTGTTCTGAACTTGTTATTTAATGAACGATGTTGATAATAATCGATACTATCAATAAAGCACATAAATGTATACCTATTTTTAGTTATTTTAACATAAAATATTTATTCTACAGTTTGGTGTATAAATTCCTATCTACCAACGGAATAGTTCCTAGGTTAGTCATTTACCTATACATCCTTGAAGGACAAATCGAAGCCGAATATAAGTGTGACTAATTACAATAATTATTAAATCTAGCGATTGTTCCGTTAATAAATTGAAAAAAAAAATGAAACGGATGATTTTGGAACGAATGGTTTTTAAGTTGGTATTTAGGTATTTTTTATAAAATGTAACTCGTTGAACGAACTTTTTATTTATATCAGATATCTATCTATTTATAATAACTACCTACATAGTTAAGTTTACAACTACATTAGTTTGGTTTGTGTATACGACCCACTCTTGCAATATTTATATTTTCTATATTGGTATACCTGTTTAAATTTTATTTCCGTTTATTTAGTACAAACTACGACTTGGAAGTAGAATAAACTAGCACATTTTTAAAATATACTTTTATATAAATATACATGCTCCCTTCGAACCTTATAGTAGGTTGATTTACTAATAAACTCCTTCGGAAGATTCGGAATGTAGTGGGAATACTCGAAGTTATTTTGATCATTCACTGTGTAAGTTTAGAAATACCTATGGCTGTTTATTTTTTGATGTATCAAAAAGTCTTAATTTATCTACTCGCGTCCCGTAGCTGCATTATAAAGAGTTTACTCGAAAGCTTGTTATACAACAACATTGGCATTGTTATCTTAAATGTTTCGCACGTCAAGTCACTTTCTTTAAATTCTCTTTCACTTGCCGAATACCTACCTACTTTTCGATGTTACAGAAGTGGAACGAATTTGGTATATCTCAATAAACTTTCGTTGATTTTTAATTATCAATCGAGCGGTGGTTGTTACATAAACGCAAAGGTTTTGCGAAATGTCGTGTCGTGTCGTGTCGTGTCGTTATTTAATTAATCGCGAGTGAATCGGATGGGATTTAAAAAATTATTTCGAAAAAGTCAAAATAATTGGCCAATCATAAATGAAAAAATACAAACAGCTGCAGTTAATTATCGAAATTCTATTAATAACGAAAATGTCGTAAAGAAAAGGAAATGTTGTAATTGAAAGTTTAAAAAGGCGACGCACCGGCTGTCGAAAATCAATTAAAAACACAATATCAGGTGTAAAAGGATACTGACCTGCATCAAAAGTAAGCAAGTCAGGTACTGATTTGGTCCTGTAGTCTACAGACTCACGAAGTTTGTTCAAATAGAGATTCATCTTGCGTGTGTATTCATCTTGACTAACATTCACCTGCAAGTTTGAAAATAAAAGATAAGCAACAGGTGGAGGACATTTATTTTGGAATTTCACGTTCATAAAAGTACCGTGACTATTTGAATAATTCAAATCTCTATTATTAGCGAATAAACAATAACATAAATTGACGTAAGTAATTTATAATGTCAAATCCTGTATGGTGGAAAATCCAACATTGAGAAATTACTTAACGGAAGTATTCCAATAAAAGTTACCTTGGTGAAGTCTTGAATGATATTTAAACCTAGCTCCTGTTCCAACTCTCGATTTGAACTAGCAATTCTTACAGAGCACAAGAACATCCACGTCGCTATGTCCCAAAAATGACCGCCCATAGCCAGGAACTACAGCCGTCATAAGTAACTTGGTGTACAGCCACCATGAAGCACTCGCATTTGTTTTATTTTTTTTATACTTATGTTTATTTTAGCCAACGAGAAACTACGACAATAAGCACCAGCACCTACTAAACTCGAACGCGCACCGTGCCACACTCTTTTATACTTGTTACTGCGGAGGGGGTTTACTCAATCCGGAAGTAACAAATTTACACCGTATACTTTATGGCACCCCTAATTTTTCACCATCAGCGCTCACCAAAATCTTCTACTCATATGCTGTTCCAATTTGACTTTGCCACCTTTTATAATACCTTCCTGACACTTCTCTGTACGACAAATCGATACCTCGGCAGGATAAATTCGCGGAACTAACTTTGAATTACATATACCTGTTTGTCGACTACGCTCCTTCATGTGGGGTTGCAATAGGAATGGCCCTTTCTCAGAACGATGACTATAACCATTACTTTCCAGAAACCGGCGATACCATGTACAAATTCTGGATAAGGGAATAATTAAACCAAAAATTCAGATTATGAGAATTTAACGAATACACACACATACTTCATTATTTATGGAAACCTCCTTAATTATTTAACAACTAAACAAATTATCTTGCTAATTTAACTCGTCAAATAGCTTAACTTCGTTTCTTACACTTAAAACAAAAAATTATTTTCAACTTTCAGTCAAAAACTACAAGTTTTACTATTAAACTTCCACTTCCAGGGCCGTATTTAAGGGGGGGGGGGCTAGAGGTTACAACCTCCCCCCCGAAATTATTTATTCGTTCGACTGCAATCGTAAAAAAATCAGAAAAAACAAAAACAATTTTTACAATTATAACAAAAACATTAAACTTGAAATGTTTAAATAATCAAACTTAACAAACTGTTAAAATAATAAAATTTTAACTATTAAGTAAATAATACATACTACGAAGAAAACATAGTATTTAACGAAACCAAAATGACAAAAATTCACATTTAACAGGGTTGGAAAAATTACGCTATAGAAGTGGTAAAAATTACTTAAAAATAAAAACTAAAAAACAAAAAAACCTGTAAAATAATATAAAGGCCCCTATTTCACGATTATTATCGGTCCTCAGTCATGTTTAACAGTAAAAATAACAAGTGAGAGCAAATATACCAAACAAAATTGAAAAAATTTAAAATTTAAAAAATCAAGAAATTAACCAAACTTTAAAATAAATATCACGTGTCTAAATGAAGTTTTAGGTTAAGAAAAGATTATGAAATCTAAATCCCATACAATGGGTTGAAGTAGAGACATACTTATTATAGAGACACTTCTATAGCGTAATTTTCAGAATTCTATTTTCTTGTTTATTTAAATATTTTAAGTTCAACCCTGTTAAATGTGAATTTTTGTCATTTTGGTTTCGTTAAATATTATGTTTCTTCGTAGTATGTATTATTTACTTAATAGTTAAAATTTTATTATTTTAACATTTTGTTAAGTTTGATTATTTTAACATCACATGCTACTAAATACCACAAATATACTTAAAAAATTCTAAACTTTCTAAGTTATTTTCTATTTGAAGTGTTTAAATAAAAATTAAAACCAAAGAGATATTTCTAATAAATTAAGTACCTAATTAAAAAATCGGAAATTCGTATTATAATCCGGCGATTGGCGACACTGCATTGAATACACCTACTACTAAATTGCAAAAATATAAAAACCGAAGATGAAAATAAAAATACCCTAAATATTTACAGTACTGTGTAAAAGTCTGCGAGTACTTAATTAATTGTTAGTTATTACTCCTATTAATTAATTTTCGATTTTTTGAAAAATAATTAATTCTTACTATTATGGTAAAAATTTTAAAGGGAACATAAATTTTATGACCATATGGGCAGCATAGCTTAAAATAACACTTCCGCATTAAATTAGAGTGGGCATTGTAAACCCATAAATTGTTTTATATTTTGCACATTTGTACATAAGTGTACATTTGCTCAAGATTTGTGAAATTTTCTTTTAATCTATTTTAGTTCTTTGTTTTGACATTATTTTACTATCGCCATCTGTAAAATAAGAATTTTATCGGCGATAACGACCCCCCAGAAGTCAACCCGTATCAAAATTTGTCGCTCTCTTGAGAAATTATTTTTAACCATTAAATAAAGTTTACAAAAATCGAAATTTTCTCGAACTCAAATAAAGAAAAATCGCTCAAAAAAAATAATCATTTTAATTAAATAAAAACAATCTTTTCATAAAATTTCAATTTTTTTGCGGTAACTTTCGACCAAAATACTTTTAAACAAAATTTTCCAATAACAATACTCAAAAATAAAATCTTAATTGCAAAAATACTTGCACAAAATTATACTTAAAATATCAGCGGAGCAAAATCTAGGCCTCCATCGTTTCCGCCATCTTAGCAAAAAAACTCCCTCTACTCACTTTTCTCCAAACATTACATTTCAAAAATTAATGTAATAACAAAATTTAAATTTAAAAAAAATGTCCTTTATATTTTAATAAATTAGCTATTCATTTTGTAATTTGTTTAAGCCCCCCCCCCCCCAAAATCTAGTCTAAATACGGCTTTGTCCACTTCCTACCTAAAAGGCTCAAAAACCCAGTAACTCGCCTTAATTACTTTTTCTATTGCACCCTACAAGTTGCGTCCAGGTTCACGACGAAACAGATAATTTCGTTTAATCACCGAAATTTCACTTTCAATTAGTTAATTTCTACTGGTTACAATCCTGTGTCCTGAAGATGTCCATTACGGTGGATTAAACCGGTACACGGTAGACCTAAATCTTTATTTAATTAATGGTAGTGTTGAAAAAAGCGTTTGTTTAAACCTACATTTTTACAACGCACATTAACAATCAATACATTCGTAAAAGTAAATTACCGAAAATCTCAATCCGATAAAAAGTTACAACTATTTAAATCCATGGTGACAATTTGGATGAACAAGAATTCCACTTCAATCCGCTTAGAATTGACGCACGTGAACAGATAAACGAGATTCCATAATTGCTGTACGTTAGCTTGCAGTTCTTATTGAATCTCGTTAATCCATTCATGCGCGTCAGTTTTACGTGTCTCGTATCCTAATCTGAAAACTTTTCAATTCCACTTCTAAAAAATCATTCAATAAAAGTGTGGATTTTTGATGTATAACATCTTTCCACTCGCTTATAGGGGTAATTTCGTGAAATGGGGCGGAAATGTGTGACAGGAAGCCAGAAAAGCGCGCGCTATTTGATTTGACTAATGAGCGCTAAAATTATTTTAATGAAATACATAGATATCATTTGTATTATAAAATACCATTAAAAAAAAACTGTCCGAGGTGAGGTTCGAATTCGCGATCACCGAATGATATAATTATGTTGCAATCACATAACGCAAAACGCTGTGAGGGTTTATCTAATAATATTGTTTTAATTTGTATTATCTGTTATAGATTGGGGTTACGGTTACTGGTAACGTAATGCCGTTCCACCTATTTCGCGATTTTAAATAATTTATAATTATTAATTATTTCAAATAATAATGTTGCTTACTAGCAAGGTGAGATGTCACATGTTACACATCGTATACGAGTACTGTAAGGTTCGTTTTTTGTGATTTACCTCGAATTATTGGAATGTTTTGCAATTAAACTGCAATGAAAGCTGTCGACCTCTCAACAAGAAATATCTATTTCAGGAATTATAAGAATTGTATTTTTTGAAAATGATGAATAGAAGTCATCCCCCCCCCTCCATGGCAGCTGGTGAAATTGTATAGTGGTGGTAACAGAATATTTTGAAAGAGAACTTCTTTGCTGTGAGGGTTACAATTACCCATCCAAGTGCTAACCGCGATCAACATTGCTTGACTTCTGTAATCGGACGAGAACGATTGTATTCATTGTTGTATGGTCATTGCTTAATAATTAATTATTTCGTTTCAATAAGCAAAAAGTTTCACTTCTGTCGCGCACATTTTCGTTTTTTTTTAAGTTTAAGGTTATTTTTGTAGTCTTTCAGTTCTTTCAGCTGAAGCTAAATTTCAGTTTCTTTGCTTTCGAAGCCAAAAGAAGTGTGTAAAATAAAATATAAATTATAAATAAAAAATAGAAATAATATTTGTTATACGCATGTTCAGGCGCTTTAAACTTATTATATAACTTAACGCAGTGGCGGAATGATATAATAGCGGACAAAGCCAGCTTAGTAAGCCCCTAGGACGACTCTTGCCTGAGAACCACGAGTTCTATTCTCAGTCCGGGCTGAAAATTTAGTTGGTCTGTTCTCCGTCGTGGTTTGGATTCCACGTTAAGTCATAGGTCTTTTTTGCAATACTCCTTGCCCCACTTCCGCAAAACTCCTTGCCAACCTCTCTTTACGTTACACACGCTCTATGTAAGCTTCTAGCTGGTTAGGGTGTGTCTAAATCTAATAAAAACTAAAAAAATAACGTCAGTTAACTCAAAAAATGTATGCATTTTTTTCTCATCAGGTCTCAGCGCTGACTTGAATTTAATCGAAAAATTTGAGCGAACTACTTAGTTACGTTAGTTACTAATCCAATTAACGTCAGTTGGCTAAACATATTCGCTGAACAATCTAAACTCACAAGGATTCAGTATTTGGCCATGAGCGCGAGAGATGAATGTTGCATCCTCGTATCGTCAAACATTTGCTTGTCAGCAATTGGATATTTCTTCTGCTTCTTCTTCTGCGACCTGTCTTTTCACTAACAGCATCCTCAGTGATGTTCTGAAGTCACTATTAGTGCTGTGAGTATATTGTACAACATCCAGGGTAGCTTGCTAGGCTCATCTCTCGATTTTTATTGTTGATGACGACAAATCATCAACCCAGAGGGACCGCCGGCTTTACATGCCCTCCGAAGCACGGATACGATCATAGGAAAGTTTAGACTCTTTCCAAATTAAAACCGGGTACCTTAGTGTCAGCCAAAAAAATAGTCAAATTTTCTAGTTATCCTAATTATTTTAGGCTCCCACGAAAACTTCGCCTAATGAAATTGCGATGCCTGAATTTGGTACAAAAAGTGCATCACGAACCCATAGGGGCAGTATCATTCAATTTCAAGACGCTCACGATAATTGAGCATGTGAAACTTGGATTTTGGATTTAGACGTCAAAAATGAAGTTTTCAGACTAATATTAACGTTACATGTTTACCAATTGGTTCACAGACCATGATCTTTGTACGATTCTCAAACGACCAATATATTCCAAGTTACCAAGATAATTATTAGAGCAGCTTATTCCAAAAATTAGTGAAAACCGCAATCAAAATTGGAGAAGAGATCAAAACGGAAGATCTACCTTTTATATTTATCAATAAATGCCCAAAGTACAGAATTTTCAAAATTTCAAAAATTTCGAACTTTAAAATATCGTTTTTCAAAATGCTGTAACTACGCAAAAATTTTAATTTTAATTGTATTTTAATTTTAATTAAAATAATAAAAAAAATTTTTTGTTAAAAAAAAGTTTTGTTAAAATTATTATTTTACATAACTTATAAATTATAATTGTTTAGTTTATTTTTTTGTTGATAGTCTAGATAGAAATATAAGGAAATGCACCGGAATCTCGTTCCGGTTCGTGAAAAAGATTATCTTAATAGTGACGCGCATGAATTGATTAACAAAATGTTGATCAATTACTGTTGTACTTACAACTGTGTGTGTCCGATTGATTTATGATTAACTAATCTGTAATCTAATTGGTATTGAGAATTCAGAACAAATTTCCCCCACTGGAAACGGTTTAATTTTAACCATTTGCTTACTCAAAAAGTTCACGTATTCAAATCCCTTTGTTTTTTTTTTTTTGAAAAAAAAACTATAGTTTTGTATAAAAACGTAATATGAACTTAGACCGTGCTATATGCTGAAGTACATTAACTAAATGTTGTTCTGTCTGCTAAATGGACTAAGAAACGAGTTTAACCATGAGAAACTACCGCGAAGCTGGACGTTGAGCCATTAACCTTGAGGCTTGATACACTTAAGGAATTACCACAAATATTTTCGAAGAACTGAAAATTTGCAAGAATGCACTGCACTTACATTGCTCTAAAAAAATCAGACAATCTTTCAGAAAGACGGAACCTTTTAGCCTTTTTCACAATAGGCCAAAACCAATTATTTTGACCACATAGGATCTAATTAATTCGAGATTCAAATCTGGGATTCCCTTTTATATACCGATACCAATTTAGAATATTTACCGTGTAAAACGTGCACGAAGCGTATTTACAGAATTACATAATTTCAAAAATTTTACACTAAAGCAGTGGGGCATTTTACACATAAAAAAAACAGTTTATTTTATAAGTAGATACGAAAATTACAACCTTTATTTATTATTTATTTTATACCAACATTTACGCAATTCTATAAAAAAAATTTATTCGTGTAAAAAACCAGAGAAATTTGAATTTTTACATAAATACCTATAAATATGATTTTTTTGTAATTAAATAATGTAATATAATAGATGGGTAATAAGTTAAAAATAAATGAATGAACAAATTAAGAAATTAAAGGCGCGCCAGAATACGTTATGTAAAATACTACAGGGTGTTTAATTTAAAACATGCAATTAAGTTATGTATTTCACAAATTACATTCTGTCCAAAACTAAAACACTGTATATAGTTTGGATTATGCTTTCTATGAATCTCGCTTTTTTTTAGCTATTTTTCTTTCTTCTTTACTGGTCAACCATTAGCCGAAGGGCAAACCGCAAGCCAAAATTTTGTGGGCCAATATTTTTGTTTCTAATTCCTTGGGAATTCCCGCGGTTAATTTCTGTTGCACACCAAAATTCCTCTGAAGTTTTCCCCTCGGCATTAGTTTTTCGTGCCATATTTACAGGTAATAAAACCGTTTATTCCAAAATCAAAATTATTATTTTATAAATTATTGTGCTATCGAGGAACACCCTTTATTATAATAACATTATAATAACTTTCAATGAAGAGTAATTAACCTTTAATATATAATTATTTTATAATCAGTTTTCTATAGTAAATAAATGTTAAATAACCTAAAATCATCATAGTCTGGTGATGAAACTCAAATAATTAATATAGATTTTTTATATCGTAATGATTTCTACTCCTCACGTTTACTGATTTTTTTTCTTTTAGAAAAAATGTAGTCCGGTACACATGTAAACACTAGCGGTAGGGTAAATATTTTGCTTGAGGTCGGAATACCCGATTACTGCGACCGACACTTTGACACAAAAAACAAATTATATTTGCTATTATTAATAGCAACAGCTTTAACCCCTGACATAACATCAAAAGTTGAAAATGTGATTATTAGTATTAAATTTGCAGGTAAAAATTATTTTATTTCGGAGTTCCTTAAAACCATACAATTCGATACCTATCTTTCTTTGCTAAGTGTTGATATTGAGAAATAAAGTCACGAGTCTACATTTTATCAGTTTTTAAGATTTTATTAAACATTTTTTTTAGTCGAAAGATTTGCAATAAGATTGTTAGAATGTGTCAACTGTAACTGTAACTTTGTAAGTTTTTGTAAGTGATAGATGGCACTGTATGTCTATACTTCAACCCCATTGTATGGGGATTTAACCTAAAATTTCATTTAGACACATGGCATCGTTTAGTTTGGTTATTTGGTAAGCGCAACATTTAAAGTTTGGTTAATTTCTTGATCTTTTAATTTTGTAAATATTTTTTCAATTTTGTTTGGTATATTTGCTCTCACTTGTTATTTTTACTGTTATACATGACTGAGGATCGATAATAATCGTGACATAGAGGCATATGTTACAGGTTTTTTGTTTTTTATTTTTAAGTAATTTTTACCATTTCTATAGCGTAATTTTTTCAGAATTCTATTTTCTTGTTTATTCAAATATTCTAAGTTCAACCCTGTTAAATGTGAATTATTGTCATTTCGGTTTCGTTAAATATTATGTTTCTTCGTAGTATGTATTATTTACTTAATAGTTAAAAATTTTATTATTTTAACATTTTGTTAAGTTTGATTATTTTTAAAATTCATTACGGAATAGTTGTGATTTTTTGATATAAAAAGCTCCAGAGGAGATTTTTTTAAAACGTATTTAGAGAATAACTTTTTACTTTTTTGGTTCAAATGTCTCTTTTTTACATTTTGTCGTCTGTAGAAATTAAAAATTAATTTACCAAATGGCTCTTCCCGGCTCCCCAAAAACAAATATGACCGCTTCTGGTGATTTCTCTAGGTATTTACAGATTTGCAACTAAAAACATCGATGGATTTTACCTTTTTAATCGTCAACTTGCTTATTACATTGAATTACAAGTTGCCCGGTGATTTACTGATGTAAATATAAGGTAGGGGCGGTCTGGATATGTAGAGAATGCGGAAAATATCGTACGGGTCGGCCTTCTTGAAGGTCGTTCTTCTTTGGAGTTTTCAATATTTTATAAAGGGTGCCGTAATTCATGGAAAAAAAACGGATTTTCAAAGAATTTGAAGAAAAGAAAAAAGAATTGTTTTCCATTCTGAACCATCATATAAATAAAAAAAAATTAGCGAGACGCGCGGGAGTGGATTTTCAAAATTTGAGAATAGAAAAGTATTAATTGATGTTTTACTTAAGAAGGTAGAATTGCTTTATACTGCTTCACAAGTAGGTACTTAATATGTTGAATAGATAAAAATTTAAAAGTTATGTACCTACGTCAATCAGATTATGTAACTGTTAATGTAAAATTTTTCTGGCATTTTGAAAGGTAGAGAACCAGTAAAGTAGTCCGCACTGTGGATTTACCGCATATTTATATAAAAAAAGAGAAAAATCAAAAGCCCGAAGTCATAGTTTTTTATATATATAAAATAAGTAAATCTGAAAATAAAAAATTTAAAAAGTGACTGTAAATTAGCGTTTTAGTGATCACTGCAATTAATCGTTTCAACTTTTAACACTTGAAGAAAACAATGTGTGCTACTTTCGCCCACATTTTGAAAGTTAAATTTTGATATTGAATTCTATTATCCCAATTTGACATTTTAAAGCAGTTTTCCATAGTGCATCAATGCATTGTAATATACAGGGTGCTTGTAAAATGCATCGGCTTATTAGTTTTTTTGATAATGCATCAAAAAATGTACTTCTGCAAAGAAATATCAGGAAGTTATTGCGGGAATATAAGATGGAATTTTGGAATATTAACGAAGTATTCTATGACGAGATGTCTCTGTATTTTTTGGACATCCTGTGTATGAGTGATAACAGAATTTCTGCAAAGATTATTAAAATGTAAGTAGGTAACGTTTTGCAATAAAATTATAATTTTTTACAAAATTTTTTAAGAAACTTTAAAATCCATGAAAATATTCCAATCGTAAAAATCAAAAATTTTAATTTGAATATAATGCATAAATTATTAAACTTTTATTTTAGGTGCATACATGGTTTTTCTATTTCAATAGCGCATAATCGATAAATTCTCTATAAAATGTATTTGTTTATATTGCCCGGAGATCAAAAGTGAAATGCCAGTTTTGATAGGTTCCGGTTATAGATACAAAATTTGAAAAAACAGGAGTGTTTTGAGTTATTTTCGGAATGTGATTATTAAATTATTTTTGCTCTTACTGGTAATTCAATCGGAATGTTGTTATTTTAATTTCTTATCTTAAACAAAATTTTCCCCACTCATCATTGATTCACTTGATTGATCAGTCCACTTCGGGGTGTCAGCAAAATACGCACGCAAAATAACTTGGGCCATTTCCATAACTTGCTAAACATGGAAAAAAAATTAAACAAAACAGGGGATTTTTTAAGAATAGGAAAAATTGCACCTTTCCAACTTATTGACCTCCAATTAATTCTTCTAACATGATTGAGAAATCTTATAATAAATTAAAAATTAACCAATTCAAAATCGTACGTTTATTTCAAAACTATTCGATCTAAACATTTTTTATTTAGCCCTAACCAAGGCAAAAGTTCTAATGGCAGGTTACCTCGATGGTTTGCCATTGCATAGCTAACTTCACGTTATCTACCCCTAAAGGGCTATTTTGAGGTTATATGATAAAATCCCACTTATGTATCTGGTAAAATGCAAAAATTGCCGATACCTTTTTCCGTGAGTTGACTTTCAAATTTTTTAGTTTTTCTCAATACAGGAAATACCAAACCTACGCGCGTGAAAAGTTTAAACCTTCCAGGTGGTATAAGACTGGCCGAATTTTTTGATGAATCAGTGTGTCATAAAAATGTGTTTACTACTACATGAACTTATTTTTCAAATAATCACAAATACCAGTCAAATAGGAGTACTAGCAAAACACAGTACTACTAAGCAGCAGCCCCAGGAGCAGCAGGGATCCAAATAAAATTTAATATCTCGGAAAAACTCAATATTTTCAAAATTTTCAAAAAAGGACTTTTTTAGCATGCTTTGGGCTATACTTTCAGAGAAAAGATATGGAAAAAACAAAAATATTTGATTTTAACGGTTTTTCCGATTTTTCTCACAAACTACTGGGCCGATTTGAATAATTCTGATTGCATTTGCTAGATATTTTAGATATCTACCACTTTCGATTGGGGTTGTAGTTTTTTATTTCACAAAAATCCGTTGTTCGGTAATTCGATGTAATTCGCCATTACATCTCCACAAGCAAATTTGGAGTTTTCTCCTCTAAACACCCATATTTATTTTTTTTCTGAACTAAAAATTGGACTAAATCCCAAGAAAACACGATTTGCCAAATTTGCAAATGGAAAATTGTACGTTGATGTTGCCCAAATTTAACCAAAACTAATATTCGGTATTCGAACGGATTTGACTTAATACTCTTTTCCATTCCAAAATGTATTAATTTTAAAGTGGGAATAATTTTAAAATTGGTCTAAGATTTGTAAACTTCTGTTTGGTTTGCGGTTTATTTCATTTAATAATGAAGTTTACAAACCCCCCAGACCTCCCGGTCACAAACCATAAAAATTTTTTTTCTGAGAGAATAAAAAGTTCTAATTTAATAAAATCAAACACAGAATATGCACACAACCTTTGATATCTTAAACTGAAGGACCGGGGGGGGGGGGGAAATACCTTCCAATATATCCTTCCATACTTCGTAATGTAACGCAACATTGCAACATAACGCAATATTACTTTTTAGTTGCTTGCGGTGGGTGGTTGACGATGGCTTCAATAAGACTGGTTTAAACTATTAAAAACAAGTATAATATGCTATCACGGACTTTTCAGAAAACCTAATTGTATAGTATTTCTTATTGTTTTTTCAGCATCTCAAATAATATCAAAACCATCTAATTGAATAAAACCATCCAGCTACTTTACTTTCATTGCCATTTCTTAATAAATTGCTCTTTATTTTGGAGACTGCAAATTGCGCCAGCAGTCAAATTGTGCCAAAATATTAGGTCTGCCTATGTATGTTAATATATTTTAATTCTTAACCGCTTATAGAAGTGACACGATGGCGCAGTGCGTTCTCCACTTCAAATCCGGTTGTACCGTGATAAGAATTATTTTATTCATTTAACCTTAAAAATTTCATTGAGACACGTGACGTTGTTTGGTTCTAGTTTGGTAAGTCACATTCAATTTTAAGTATTTTTTTTAAATTTTTTGGTTTCTCATGTTAAATACGACTGATCATCAATAATAATTGTGAAATAGGGGCCTTTATATCGTATTACAAAGTTTTTATTATAAATTTTTGCAATTTTTATAACGTAGTTTTTTCAAAATTTATTTTCTTGTTTATTCAAATATTCTTATTCCAAACCTGTTAAATGTTAATTATTGTTGTTTTTATTGCTTTTTTAAATATTATTTTTCTATGTAAGTATGTATTCTTTACTTAACAGTTAAAATTTATTATTTTAGTATTTATATTTTTATAACGTAAGTTTTTTCAAAATTGATTTTCTTGTTTATTCAAATATTCTTAGTCCAAACCAGTTAAATGTTAATTATTGTTGTTTTTATTGCTTTTTGAACATTATTTTTCTATGTAAGTATGTATTCTTTACTTATCAGTTAAAATTCATTATTTTAGTATTCTGTTTAGTTTGTTTATTTTAAAATTACATACTACTAACTACCACACTATCGACTTAAAAATTCATTTTTAAGTTAATTTTCTATTATCATTAATATTAGCCTAATTTTTTTATTATAACTTGTAAATAATTAATGTACTACATAGCGTAAATAAATTATTGTCAAATCGAAAATGATTCACCTCTTGCTAGTAGCACAATTTTTAATAGTATAGTTTGACAAGCGCAACCACGGTATATCTCGGATTCGCCCTAAAAATCCAGTCATCTGACATAAAATAATAAAAAACCGTACCCTCCGCTCCGGCCGCTTCGGGCCGTTTTGACAAGCGCAACCACGGCAAATCTGAGATCCACTCTAAAACTCTAGTCCACTGACATAAAATAATAGAAAACCGTGTTTAGATTTATTTTTTGCCATGATAAAGGCCGGTGTTCTAATCTGAAACGACAGATGTGAATCCTCAGACTGTGTAGCGTTCAAATACTCAAATGTCCAGTTCAAATTTATACTATATTTGCTTCTTTCTCTCATTTTAAATTAATTTGTAGTTTGTTTTCGAGATATTTAAAAAATTAAAAATAATTTAAAAAAATCAGAGTTAGCGTTCTTTATGAAAATGGGAGGGGGGGGGGGGCTGAAGAGGTAACCTTTCTATATTGTAAAGCAATACAGTATGCAACCAGTATTACAAGATTTGGCGGCTTGAACTTCTAAAAAACTAAAAGCTGAATTAATCTAATTCCGCAATTCCAGTCGTGCTCATATTTTAGTATGTAAAGGTATTTTATATCGAATAAGCGCGGTTATCTACGCTGATTAGTCATCGGGCAATTATTCAAAAATGTTTTTAGAAAATTCCTAACATAGTAAAAATTATCTCAACTCTTACAAATAAATCATCAATTTTTGTTTCCTGAAAAATTATTGTAATTTTCTGGGAAAGTATTAACTAATTATGAAGTTTTCACATGCAATCTATAAAAATAAGTCAAGGTTTGTGGATGGAAGTTCTAAAGAAGTGCGAACGATAACAAATTTAGTACGAAACAATTCACGACGATACAATTATTATGTAATCAAAATAAAATTTTCAAATTGATTTAGCGGTATCAATATTGTGACTTATGAGTCATTATGCGCACTATACCTCCGATACCCAGAAAAAATTCGACCACTCCGAACATTGCTACTATATTTCTTCGAATTGATAACGCTTACTCACTCCTCCATTTAATTTTAATTTGGCACTTATGGAATAGATGCAAGTTAACACGAATTTATTCAAAATTATTCCAATTTATTATGCAGGATCGTTTAACTGAAATGAGTACTCGGCATGAGTTGGAAAATTGTTGTCATATTTGTCAAAACTACTATGTATCAGTAGATTCATTAAAAATTAAAACGATTTCCCTTCGCAACCTACATCAACGGTTTTTAACCTTTCCACTTTTGCGGACTCCCACCAACTTACTATAATAGGTGAGACTCATTAATAGAAACATCGATCTCCCCCAGTTCTCACCGGTTGAGGGCAGAAGGGTGAATTTAACCCTAAACGTTAAAGTAAATGTCCAGTTCATAAATAAACCAATTTTCAAAAAATCGTTCAAAACTATCCAGGGCAGTATTCAAGGGAGGGGGGGGGTTAGGGGTTACAACCCCCCCGAAATTATTTATCAAGTACTGGAAGTCCGCCTGCAATCGTAAAAAAATCAGAAAAAACAAAAACAATCTTTACAACTAATAACAAAAACATTAAACTTGAAGTATTAAAAAAAAATTAAAACTAAAGCTATTTCTAATAAACTAAACCCCAAATTAAAAAATCGGAAATTCGCATTAATATCCGGCGATTGGCAACACTGGATTGAATACACCTATTACTAGTAAATTGCAAAAATATAAAAACTGACGATAAAGAATATAAAAAAGCCCTATATATTTATAGTACTGTGTAAAAGTCTGCGGCCCCTTAATTAATATTGTTAGTTATTACTCCTATTAATTAATTTTCGATTTTTTGAAAAATAATTATATTGAAATAAATGAAATAGATATTTTATTTTAATTCTTACTATTATGGTAAAAATTTTAAATTGCTATAAATTGTTTGAACCAAAAATTTTAAAAGAAAAATAAATTTTATGACCATCATCGGCAACATAGCTTAAAATAACACTTCCGCAATAAATTAGAGTGGGCATTGCAAACCCATAAATTGTCTTATATTTTGGTGTAATTTAGTTCTTCGTTTTGACAACATTATTTACCATCCGTAAAATAAGAATTTAGTTTGTGATTTTTATTAAATTAAAAAATTTTATTTAAAGACGGTTTTTTACAAAAGAGTTTAAAATTAAGATACGAATAAGTTTAAACTTATTAAAAATATTGTAGTAAACAAAACTTTTAAAATTTTATCCGCGATGCCCCCCGGAAGTCAACCTGTAATCAAAATTTGTCGCTCCCTCGACAAATTATTTTCAACCATTAAATAAAGTTTACAAAAAACAAAATTTTCTTTGAATATCGAACTTAAATAAAGAAAAATCGCTCAAAAAAATAATTACTTTAATTAAATAAAAACAATCTCTTCACAAAATTTCAACTTTTTTGCGGTCACTTTCGACCAAAATACTTTCAAACAAAATTTTCCAATAACAATACTCAAAAATAAAATCTTAATTGCAAAAATACTTGCACAAAATTATACTCAAAAAATCAGCAGGACAAAATCTAGGTCTCCATCGTTTCCGCCATCTTGGCAAAAAAACTCCCACTACTCATTTTTCTTCAAACGTTACATTTCAAAAATTAATATAACAAAATTTAAATTTAAAAAAATTACCAAAATGGCATTTATTTTGCCGATTTTAGCATGACTGACGGTTTAAGTTGGAACTTAAATTTTTTTTATTTAGGTATTTATTTATCGAGTTTTTTCTATTTTTTATTTTATATTTGTTTTTTATTGTAGTTTTCTTTTATTTTTTAAATATGTTATACTTTATACTTTTATTTTTTGTTTTGAATTTTAGTTTCCTTTGTATTTTAATTAATTAGCTATTTAGTTTTTAATATTTTTAACCCCCCCCCCTCCCAAAAATCTAGTCTAAATACAGACTTGAAACTATCGGATATTTATTAAAGATTCGGCTATAATGAACTTACCAATCACAAAGACCTTGAAATTTTTTTAAGATTTTGAAAAAAAACGAATAGTTAACTTTAACCTCAAAAGTTGAAAATCCCAAAATAGAAGCTTTTTTCTAGTTTTCTTGCGTAGTTTGAGCAGAAAATTTGCATCATTTCCGTAAAATTTTAATATTTTCAATTTTATACGGCTTTAAAATGAACAAATTCTGTGCCAATTTGACTTGCGCTTATTTTGCATTTTGAGACGGTTTCAAGAGTTTGCGGCATGCCCACGTGCGTTTTTCGAACTCTACGCATCGAAATACGTCGAATACAATATCTCAAAAACCGAAATGCAAATTATTCGCTACTAAGATTAACAGCCTGTGGGGTAAAAATTTAAGTTAGCCTGCTGCGCTGCTGTGTACCGAGAACCCTACCCTAAGGTCAGAAGTAAGTGCAATTAAACATTATAATTATGTAGGTACTTATTTGGAAATTAATCCTCAGAACTCTTAACCGCTAAATTCTTGATCCCACGGCTATAAACAATCCATGTTGGATGTCGACTAAACTTTCTGGAAACATATTTAGCTCATCAAGCTAGCCAATGACTTATGAAGATATGGGATTGTTGACCTTCGCTCTCGGTAATTGTACTAAAAAAACGAAATTCCGTATTGCGATACTAATATCGATTCATTTAAATACTATTACATAAATAATTAATGATACTTTACCCAATTAAAAGTATTATGGCGCCCTCTGTCGGGAACTAATCCAAACAAAATTTAAAACGAATAGAAAATAACTTAAAAATTTAATACGTTAATACGAAAAGAAGTTATTGCAAATAATATTTTCTTGAATTTTAATTTTAAATAAAGGTTAACACTTTTCTTATTATAATATATTGCTATTTGTAATAACTACACAAACTTATTTACATTTTTTCAATTTATTGTAAGAAAATATTTTGTACTTAAATAAAATATTTACAGTAAAAAAATGTTTGCTATTGTATCCAATTTATTTTATTATCTATCTATAATTTGTAAAAACTAATAAGAGCGTAGTTTCTAAAGCCAGTTTTTAAAATTTATTTCAATTTGACACAAAAGATGGCGGGAAATGTAACCTAACATCGATGTTAAGTTGTCGATGACAGTCGACATCGTGTTTGTTCTTAAAATAGCAATTTTGTGAATTAATAACGCGTGATAGAGTTCAAAAATGAGTAAAGATACTATAAAACCAGAAGAAAATGATGATATTTCAATGACTTCACAGGAACTCCAAATATTATCAGAATTGGACAGGTAAGCAAAGCAGGCATGCGAAGTTTTGTGTTTAAACATTTTGTATTTTAGTCGGCAGTTCGGTTTCTTGTTATTAAAATCACCTGAGAATGCTAAGAAACGAACGTTGGTGTTAAAAGTAAGACAACTTTTTGAACTATAACTCCGTATTAAGACTTACAATTTTAGGCAGTCAAATACCTTCAATTAATGGTTGTACAGGCCCGGAAGCAAACCCAAAATGATTGTGAGATTAATTCTAATCAGCTTGGCAAGAAAATCTGTATTGACCCTAAAACATGGATGAAATTAGGTCATTTTCATTTACTTTTGGAAGATTATCAGAAAGGTAGACTCAATATATTATCGTTTTGCTTCCGTAACTAACATAACAATGTAGTAGTTTCAATTTATTTGCTGTAAATTGCAAATTTTGTATTGCATAGGTATTATTTTCATTCGTTCTGCTGTTGGTGTAAATCAGAAACAAATAATTTCATACATGTGCCGAAAATAAATTATATCGCACCACATTTTAGATATTTTTTTAAAATTTATACTAAAATATTTGCACTATATTTTCATCTGCTAGAAATCATTTTCATATCATTTTTATAAATGCTTTAGAAAACTTTACGTAAGGTGAAAATGCACCTGTTTCAAATTTTAGCAAAGAAAATTAGGCATTTAGCTTCAATTTGAATTTAATTTATAGCATGGTTTTTGAAATGACCATGAAAAATCTCAAAAGTATATACTGCTGACTATTTCAGTACATAATTACAATCTGACATGAAATTATCAGTTTATCCCCAACTTCAAACATATATTATTTTAATTTCCATTTATCTGTATTTTTTAAACATTTTAATAAATTAACAAAACTGATCATTGGGATAGAAAACTTTGTTTATATTTTGAAATTAAACAAAATTATTACAGGCAGAGGCAGACTGGCACTAAACTTTTGATTTGGAAAGTTTTCAGATGGCTCTTTATAACAGCAGCCTCTAGGAAACAGTTCAATAAGAAAAATAATGTATCGGATAAAGTTAAAAAAGAAAGAAGATTTTTTAAATACCTCACATTTCCCGAATTTTGATCGATAATAGTACAAAAATGAAAGATTTTCACATTTAAAAATTTTTGAACTGCGACTACAGCTTTTCGAGTTGTAATTCAGAAAACGTCAATTGTAATTTAGATTAGATCATTTTTAAGCCTCCCACACACCAAAATGAGTTTTATTAAATTAGCACTACTCGAAATGATCCTTTTGGTAAATGGAAGACTGAACAATTGTATTTATCTGAATTACAATTGACGTTTCCTGAATTAAAATATTAGAAAGTGTAGTAAAAGGACAACCTGAAAGTTTTGCATGCTTAAATATTTTTTATCTTGATTAAAGTTTAAAACACAATTTTTAAAAAATTAGGTTAATCTTAATGGAAGGGCTCAAAAAAAGGATAGCAGGTTATAGACTCGAAGATATAATCTATATAAAAATGTATGTGTGTATGTTCCCTATAGACTCCTAGACTGTTTGATCAATCCGAACCAAATTTGGCACAGCAATTCTGTAGAAACAATTTTAAAATATTCAAAAGGAAAGGAAATTGGGAAGATATGTGACGCGCGTGAATAGATTAACGAGATTTTTTCTAAATGAACAGTATGGTTGTGTGGTTGGACCTCCCTAAGTGAGGTCGAAGACCAAACAACTACATCCGACACGGTCTAGATGGCTAAAGGTGGTCGGTAGGCCAGTGTGGTTGTGATTTCTTTGAGTGAGGCCGAAGGCCAAACAACTATATTTGACATAGTTTAAATGGCTAAAGGTGGTCGAAGAAATGGGTAGTTATACCACATAAACCAAAATTTTGGGGACTTTTTAATGGAATAGATGATTTTTTACTCCCTGGTGGACAATCTATTCTACTTTTTCTGAATTTTAAAAATTGCGTTTTAAACTATCGCACTTTATAATACTGCTACGGTAATATACAAATCAAACTTATTATTGTTTATGTTTGACTACACTACAAAAGCATTTAAGATTTTTTAACTAATTTAATTTTTTATCCTTTTTGTTTGTAAAATATGTTAGCAAAGTTAGATAAAGTATTCAAAAATTTGTTTAACTTTAAAGAAAATAATTAGTAAAGAAAGGTGACATTTTTATTAACAAACGTTAGATTTTGAATTTTGAGTTAGATTGGAAAACCCATTTTTCCTTGGGTTACACACAAAATATTTTCTAATCACGTTTTGAATAAGCGTTTTCGCAAATATTTGCAATTAAGAAATCTTGATATTTATGATAATTTTTTCACATATATGGGAGTAAAGTACTAATTTTCACCTCGCAACTCAAAAAGGGAAGAGTGATTGTGTATTTTTAAGGTAAAAATTGCATGCAAGTTAAAAGGACACTTCAATCTCCTGGTGATAATATACTATTTTTTCCTTACAGTAGTACCGTACTCAATATGAAAAATAGGTATTTCGGCTGACTGAAATGGATTACGGAAAGTAGGACTTTTCGAAAATCAATTGAAGCTATTAGTGACGACGTGCTTAAAATATAAACTACTTGATTTATTTACATTTGAATTAAAATTAAGTTATTTGTTTTGCTTTATAATTTTATATTTTATGACACACAAGTAGTCTATATTTCAGGCGCTTCTATGTTGTGCTAATGAAGAAATCCTGCTTCGACTACAAAGTTGGATTTTTTAAAATGTTTTTTCTATTGCGTTTTATTTACTAAAAATCTAACATAATTTTAAGTTGAGGGAAGCTATATAAAAACACATTTTATTTACAATTTATATTTAGATTTTATGTTCTTTTTGTGATTTTTCCTTATCCAACTAAGTTAGGTTTGAACCAACCTTAGTTTCTAACTTTATTCTCTAAGTTCACATGTCATTTTGTGTCAAATTTTATAAATACCCTTTACAATCCACCAGTTTTAAGATGTGATTTTTTAAATAATTTTTCTCTAAACCTGAGACTATTCGAGAATGATTTGCAAAGTTTCAATTTAAACAAGAGTTTCCATCCTAGTTTTTCTTATGGGCTTACGGGCCCATATGGAATTGTCCACATTCTTCACATTGCCAGTCCGCCTCTGATTACAGAGTAGATTACTTTTTTATTAATTTATTATTTTAATTGTTTTGAATAACAAAGAACAGCAATAACTATTTCTACATCTATTGTGGTTTTCAGCTCTTTCCGCATATCAGATGTTCTATAAAACTCAGAAAGAAAATCATTGGATGGAACCTACATTTTTATATGGATTGGGTTTAGTTTATTTTCATTATAATGCTTGTCAATGGTAAGTAAGAATATATTTTTATCCATTTCTAAGGTTATGTTTTTATAGAAAAAATGAACTTTTTTTGTCACGTGATGTATACTTATCTGTCAGTTGTAACTCGAGCACCTAAAACTCAAGTTATTTAACTTGGAGAGTCAATTTTATCTAAAATTAGCCAAGAGCGGGCACATTCGATCTCTGCCTTGGCTAATATTTTGAATATTTCCTATACCTAGAATAAAACAGGATTATGTTTACATACATTTGAAATAAATACATTATAGATTTTGCTAAGAACTAGAATTTGTTTTGTTCCATTGTGCCCTATGATGAATCAAAGGTTACTGTCACGTATGTGATCACAAGAATTGAACTTTTTCCTATTGAGCATTGGAAAGAGGACAATTTTCTGAGTATATTAACACAAAAATTTTCTTGGATTTTGCAATAGTTGTCGAAATAACGGCATTTTAAAACTACAAAAAGCAGGGAAATGTAATATGATACACCCCATGTGTGACGGTCGGTCTCACGTTGAGGTACGGTGTCGTCGGTGAAGGTCTCATTTTGTTGACGGTACATGTGCTTTAATATACTCTTAATGTTGTTATCAGTCGTGGTCGACACCCGGACGAGTTCTATGGCTTCGAGTTCCACCCTTGGCGAGTTCTGTCATTCTTCAGGGATATTTTTTTGCCTTACACAAAAATGGCTAATCATGCAGCCGTGTTAAAAGGTGTATCTAAAATACATGTAAATTTAAATTTTTCAAATTCGATTTTTTTGAGAACTAATTTATAATCCAACAAAATTTTTGTTCTAGTATGCTTAGAAAAGTGTTCTTTTACCAATAATCAATAGGATAAAGTGAAAATCGTGTGATCACATACGTGACAGTTCCCGGATCAAATACCAGAACCGAACCGGTTTTGGTATTGAAACTACACTACAGTCTTGGTAATCCGAACTAATAGAAACTTGGCCTCATTTGGATTACTGGATCAAGTTAAAAAACGAAAATTTCCTCTTCTCTTAATTGCCAGAACAAAAAAATTTTATGAGATGACATCATTTTCACATGTCCATCTTAAATAAACGTTAAAACTATGGACAGCTTTTTTATTCTTTATAAAACATGTTTTGTCATTTTCGTCACTTTCTTCATTATCTTCTACGTTCGGATCTTTAATAATTTCTGGATCAGTTAAATTATTCTTTTTCTGATTTTCTCCATTTACTCACTCTTCTACTTTAGCTTGTAAACACAATTTTTTATTCATTTTTTCGCAATCAAAACATTTTTCTATAATTCGAAAATTTTATTAGTTGTGTATTTGTGGAAACTACCGAGTTTTTCTTTTGTTCGGATTACTGGATAGTCGGATTAGGGTTTGTTTGGATTACCAAGACTGTACTGTATTATGATTTATGAGTTTAATTTTAATTTGAACTAATCACAAAGTATTCTTATTTTTAAAATCGTACATTTTTAGTTTGAGAAACCGTATTACTATTCTAGGAATCCAAAATATAATAGACATTGTAGTCGGCTTTATATATATTTTTATTATGAAAACATAAACTTACAGTTTCTATTCTCTGGAATTAAAGCCTTTTATATGCCCCACATATTTTATACTGAGTTTTTTTTTCTTTTCTTTTTTTATATATACAAATTATGCTTCGTTGCTTAGTGCTAGAAGGACTAATGTCATTTTTTGTTGAAACAAATATCAAAAACATACAAAAAAAATTTAAGTTCCGGAACCAAATCCTTGATCTTTTTGAGTATGTAACACTACACTACGCTCACTATCTAGGATTTACAGTTGTTTGGCTAATCTATTGTCACATGATTGTGTACCACGGGGGTTACTTTTTTGGGATCGTACCCATCTCGACTCAAATAATACGACATTTTTTGAGTAATGATATAATGAAAATTAAATAAAATATTTACACAGACAATTAAAACTTTAAACTTGCTCTAACATTATTACGAGTGAGGCTAACTTGATAACACTCACACGACTCGAATTCCAAATTGACATTACGACTGACAGCAGTACATCAAACGTGGGCTTTTTCCTATCGCTATTAATCCTTACTTTATAAATCATTACAAACCAAGTATGGGTGATCAAACTGTCTAAGCGTTTAGACAAGTTCACGATGTGAAACGCACATATACATATTATATCGTGATCTAGGAGTCGTGTCACAACGAACAATACTTCCAATACCACGTTTCACTTAATCATCTTAGTCTGCTTCAAAACTTGGTGTCTCTAAACTAAACAAACACAATTCCTGTCAAACATTCGAGTCTTAAACTTGTCTTCCATGATTTCTTCAAGAACGTTGACACACACAACATTTGATTTCTCTTCTTCGGCAGATCCACCCGCAAGCATTCTGTATCAAATTGCACACATTGTCTTATCGTAGTCGACCGATGTTTTTAAGTTTTGCTTTTTCCTACGATTTTTTTTTACCTCTACTAATAACAGTTGCCCATTGATATCGGGAACGAACAACCATTGGATATGTTCACGTCTGAGTTGGTCGCACTCATACACACATGCCGACTTGGAAGAATCTCAATATCTTTTTGTATGCTTAAACTTTCAACGTCTTAACATCACTTCCAGGACGATCGACTAACCTCAATTCTTGATGTCTTTCACTTCGCTTCATCTCTTCGTGGTTTATTCTTCCGCTGCTCACCTTTCTCCAATTCTTGTTACCATATTTCAATTTCTTTTCCTTGCTTAAATTTCTCTTACTCTACTTTTCTTTCCTTCTCGACTTTCACCTTCCATTTCTTCTCTTTCATTTATTTTTATGTTTTTATAGTGTTATCTAGGGGGGGTGGCTTTTATCAAATACAAATACTATCAGTCGTGGAAGTTGCTACTTCGTGCAAGTATTGTAACTGCATTCCATTGCAGTTCCTCGACTAAGAAGTATTTGTATCGTTTAAAGTGAAAGCGGAAGTGAGGTTTAGAATATAGAAAACTTTTTAGTGGAATTATTGTTTCTTTTGTAAGTCGGTTTTTTTAAATTTTTAATTTTATTTTGTTTTATTCATCTTAAAATGAACACAAAAATTTGTATTATTTATAAGAATTTTGGGTCGAAGATTAACAACAAACTTCGTAATTAGTAATAACTACTAAAGAATTATAATCTACAACTTTGAATGCCTCCTGTTTCAAAACTAATAAAAATAAATATATAAAATAAGCTAACTTCGGGTCGGGAATTAAAAAATAGATTTCCATATAAAAAATTATCGTTATATCTTCAAGAAAATAGTCAAAGGAATAGGTGAATGCTATTAAAATGTTAATTTTAAATTTAAATAAAAGAATATAAATATACGGGTTGGAGTATTTTGCGAAAGTTATTTTTTTTTTAATTTTATGGGTTTATATCACATTTCGCGACCTCACATAATGTAATGTAGGCGTAATATATTATAATCTTGAATTTTATATTATTTTACGACAGCTGACTGCTATTCTATAGAGAAAAATCAAAGGATAGGGGTAATAAAAATGATACTATAACGGAATAAAGGGGCGCCAGCTGTTGGCTTTTTTGTTAATAAGGTATAATCACAAAACTCGATATCTGACGATTGCGTTATAGATTTTCTCTGCCACTGTATTCAAGATATTAAATTGCAAAGCTCCGACAAAATATTTCTAAAGTAAACTAAAAGAGGAACAACCTCATCTTTTTCACTTCCTTTCTGAAAACTTGCACTGCAGGAAATTTCAACGGGAAATTTAAGAAATCTATTTAATTTTATATTTAATGTCGTTTCTACTCAACTTTTAAAAGGCGGATATATTTTATTAATATTCCAATCGAAAAAATAATTTAATATTGTGGTCAGCGGCGTCATCATCCTTTTTTGTTTGTACAATAAAATTCTATCTATTTCTAGTAATCGCAAAGTATTTTTATGGTTAGGCTGATTTTTTCAGGTAGGCGTTAAATGCGGTTGAAAATATCGTTTTAGGCATAAAGACAGCCTAAAACGGAACCCAGCGTCGTTGAACGACGTTAGACGCAACGGTGTGCAATGTACGCCGTCTTAACATTTTATAAGCGGTGTTTTATATCCACTACAACGTTTATTGTAATTTTTCTTTAAAATTTTCTAGTTTTGATTCTCGGATTATAAGAAACTTGATAAATGAGGTTAGAATATCAACGTTTACGCCGTCAAAACCAAATTTTTACGTAACGTAACGTTTGACGCCGTTCATTGAGTACAGTCAACATTGTTTACGTGCATTTCAACTTGAACTTGACATTTGACGCCGCACGACGGCGATGCATTCTGTCATTCTGTTTCTTGCTTTAGACATCGAAACTACGGGAGCGGAAGCACCAGGTGGACTATAATTGCCCCCTTGCTAGTTGGACTTAGGTTGGTTTATGCCAAACGCAGACGAGTGGAGTTGAAACATTGAATTTTACTTCGCCTACGCACGTAAATTTTGACGGCATTCACCATGCTCATAACCTTAAAATTTATTCATCTTTCAAATTTTTGACAATAGAAATAAACTTAAAAATGAATTTCAAGTAGATTTTTTAGTATATATTCTAAAATATAAAATTAAACAGAAACGTTAAAATAATAGAATTTTAAAGTTTCTGTTAAATTTTAGGAACTTTCGTTCGGCAGGTGTTACTACTAAAATTTTTAAAATTTCAATTCTTATTTTCCTTAAATAAACAAGTTATTATATAAATTTACAATATTTTAGTTTGGTAAGTTGTATTTCGAAATGGAATTTATTAATTAATTACATTAAAAACAAAAAAATTGCGTTTTATTTGAAAATAAATCTTAATTTATTTTTTTCAATTAAATAAAATAGCGTTATTTTTAACCAGAAACAAATTTATTTATTAATTATATCGTCAAACTTGAACTTCTGCTTAAACCTGCGTTTTGCGTGCGTCGGTATTTGACATAAACCAACCTTTCGAATGCCTCCTGCGTCTAAACTATTAAAGATAAATATATGCCCCCGGGAACTTTTTTGAAGAAAATTAAATTTTATTCGTACGGAATTTCATCGTATTTGTTATGATTTTCTCAGCGTTACTTCCAAAAATAAGTAAGATAATCTGCGACTTTGAATGCCTTTTGCGTTTGAACTATTAAAGATATGCTCCCACTCCCATCCATTTTTTTGAAGAAAATTAAATTTCCTACAATTTTATTCATATATTTATATTTCTGGCTTCCTGTTACACATTATGCACCCCCTTATGACAATTTTATTTCAGTTTGTCATTGTTGTACCTAAGTTACTAGTTATTAATTTAAAAATACCGCCATATTGCCGTAACGCATTTCCGTTGCATTGTCGTATTTACGCGTCTAAAGAACTTTTACTTCAAAAAATAAGATGATCTGCCCCTTTGAATGCCTTCTGTGTCTGAACTATTAAAGATAAATAAATATAATATGCTGTCGCGGACTTTTTGAAGAAAATTAATATTATTCATGCGGAATTGTACCGCATTTGTTATGATTTTCTCAGCGTTATATATAAAAGAATTAAGGTAATCGCGATTTTGAATGCCTTCTGCATCTGAACTATTAAAGATAAATATATGCTCCCGCGGACTTTTTTAAAGAAAATTTAATTTTCTATAATTTTATTCATACGGAATTGTATCGCATTTGTTATGGTTTTCTCAGCGTTGCTTACAAAAGAAGTAAAGTAACCTGCGACTTTGACTACCTTTTGCGTTTGAAGTATTAAAGATTTTTTTGAAAAAAAAATTATATTTCCTACAATTTTATTCACATTTTCCGGATGTTCACGAAAAGCAATTTCTTGCTTACCCAAAAAACAAACAACATGGATTAAACGTATTAGTAAATGTCTATTTATACCGATTTTTTCGCTATGTTTTAGGGCAGCAAGTCGTCGACTTTCTGATAGAACATGTTCAATTCTAACTTCACACAGACATGAAATTTTTTTTGATTTCTCAAGTGATTTTTTGAAATAGAATTTTTCTGCCTTATAAAAATTTTTATTGTCAACATTTCATTTTTTTTCTTCGCCAAAAATTACGCAAGTAAAACGAAACATTTTATTTCGCTTATCGCAACCAGTAAGCCACAAAAAGTTGCTATACTAACTACCAGGGCCGTATTTAAGAAGGGCCCCCCCCCCCCGAAATTATTTATCAATTAATAAAGTACTGGAAGTTCGACTGCAAAATTAGAAAAATAACAAAAACATTGAACTTGAAGTGTTTAAATAAAAATTAAAACTAAAGAGTTAATTTCTAATAAATTAAATCCGAAATTAAAAAATCAGAAATTCGTATTAATATCCGGCGATTGGCGACACTACTAAGAACACCTACTACTAAATTGAAACTGACGATGAAGAATATAAAAAAGCCCTATGTTTACAGTACTGTGTAAAAGTCTGCGGCCACTTATGTAATTAATTGTTAGTTATTACTCCTATTAATTAATTTTTGGTTTTTTGAAAAATAATTATATTGAAATAAATGAAATAGGTATTTTATCTTAATTCTTACTATTATGGTAATAATTTTAAATTGCTTTAATTGTTTGAACCAAATTTTATGATCATCATGGGCAGCATAGCTTAAAATAACACTTCCGCAATAAATTAAAGTAGGCATTGTAAACTCATAAATTGTTTTATATTTTGGTGTGAATTTTATGTATAAATAATGTACATTTGCTTAATATTTGTGAAACTGAGTTCTTCGTTTTGACAACATTATTTTACCATCGCCATCGGTAAAATAAGAATTTACTGTGGTTTTTATTCAAATTTTAAAATTAAAAAATTTCATTTAACGACGGTTTTTTACAAAAGAGTTTAAAATTAAAATATGAATTAGCACTTTAATGAAATAAAAACAATCATCTCACAAAATTTCAACTTTTTTGCGGTCACTTTTTTTTGCCATCGGTTTATTCGGTAAAACTTTTTAATAAAATTAAAAATGCACAATGGAATTCTTATGGGATTCCCATGAGATTTTTACCGAGTCTGCTTTAAGTCACACTCAGTCGAAAACGAGGCGACAAAATAGAAAAATGTATAGGAACAAAAATGAAGACAATGAAATTTGCGACAAAAAATGTCTAATAAGTATTGCTGTATAAACGATTTTTATATGATAAAAACAGTGTTCAAAAACAACAATTTACATTGCTAGTATAGGAGCGCCCGAATACTTTTTCGAGTAACTGTATATAAAAATGGAGTGTGAAATCTTCACGGTAACTCATCAATTGAAAACGGCTGGGCCGATTTGACTGATTTTTTGATGAGTTGTTGTAAGTACTTAAAATTACCTGCAAATATTAAGGGTAGGTACCAGTGGCGTAGATGTGAACACCACCTATTTACTATATGTTTTACAAACCTTTTATAAGTAAAATACCAATCATCACTGGCATATTTAAGGGGGGGGGGCAATTGTCCCCCCCCCCAGGACGATTTGGAATTAATTAATTTGATTTCTGAAACTTTGTCAGTCGTTTTACAACTGATGCGCACAAATGTATTAACGAGATTCCAAAACATATATGTTCTCTGCCCCCCCCCCCCTCCTAAAAGGCATTTTCTAAATACGCCACTGCCAATCACAAACGTTCATTAGCATTATTTGTAAGGTTTTCATTGGTTAGTGAGCGTTTTAGTTGAAATAGGTTTACAATACTTTTTTTATATTTTTATGAATACAGGGGATAATATATTATATTAATGTCAAATTATTGCATGCGTCCAATTGTCGCGTGTCCAAATTCCCGCGTCGTTTTTAAAAATCTGTAAAAAATGTGAAGCGTCCAAATATCGGTTGGCGTACGCGTAAGCTAGCCTTAGTTTATTAATTATAAAAATCTCGATTGGATTAGTGAACGGGCAATACTAGCAGCGAAGAATAAGGACATCGATATCTTGAATTTCATTATTCAAAATCAAATCGCTAGAGAATTACATTCCTACAAATCCGTTGACAGTGTAACCGACAAGGATGAAGCGACCAATTATCCGACGGAATTTTTGAACTCGCTTGATGTGCCAGGAACTCCGCCGCATAATTTACAGCTGAAGGTGGGATCGATCATAATCATGTTACGGAATCTAAATCATCCCAAATTGTGCAACGATACGCGGTTGTCCGTTAAGAAACTGATGAACAATGTTATGTTATGAACAAGCGACGATCATCAAGGGCAAATTCAAAGGAGAGGAAGTCCTTATCCCACGAATTCCGATTATTCCAACTGATCTTCTATTCCAATTCAAGCGGATTCAGTTCCCCGTTCGATTGGCTTTTGCGATGACAATAAATCGCAAGGCCCATCGTTGGAAGTCTGTGGGATTAATCTCGAATTTCCATGTTTTTTGCACGGTCAGTTGTACGTTGCCTGTTCGCGTGTTGGCAAACCATCTTTGTTGTTTGTTTTTGCGCCGGAAAACAAATCAAAAAACATTGTTTATCATATCGTTCTCTACTGATTTCGATTCCATTCAAATAAATAACATTGAAATTTGAAATAACTGTGTTTTATTATCACTCTGGAGTTTATCTAAAGGCGTTAAATAGGGCGAGACAAAGTTTGTCGGGTCCGCTAATTTATAATTTATACAGGATGCTACAAAAGATGCAACTTTTATAAATGTTCATCAAAGCAAAAACTGAAGTTTACAATGACATTTCTAAATAAATGATTATTATTCAGAATCTGAGGCAGGACAACGTCTGCCGGGTCAGCTAGTTTTGTATAAAAACACGTGGCACTCGCGGGTTGTCTGTAAAGTCGGTTTACGGGCGATAATTTTACGTAATAACCTCATAAGAAAACATTGATGAAAAATTGCATACTTTTATGAATTGAATTGAATTATGTTTATGTAACAGATAATACGAATTAAAACTATGTTATTACATTAACCCTCAATAGGTTAGTGCGTTATGTGCATAAAACATAATTGCATCATTTGGTGAACGCGAGATCGAACCTCATGTCGGACAAGTTTTTTTTAATGGCATTTTATAATTCAAATGATGTCTATGTATGATGCAAAGCCGAACGTGACAATTTTTCGTGCGCGCAGCCGGTATATCAATTTATAAGACGTTATCACGTCAAAAATGCAAAAATTTTATTACCACGCGAAAGTATATGAATTACTAATAACAAAAATCAAGAAATTTCGATAAAAATTTACAAAATGACCGTTATTTTTACGAATTACTATTACCACGCGGTCAATTTCTGTTACTGAATGTTGCTCGGAGGTAAATGTCAAATTTTTAATTAATTAATGATTGAAGCAGTTCTCGCGTTGTAATTGCTAAAACAGCCCCGATCTGATTGAAAATTTTAGAAAATAACTCCCTAGAAAAATTTTTTAACTTTAGTTTTGAAAAAAATTAAATTTTCCCCCTGACCGGAGCTGTTACATACAAATGCTACGTAAATTATATTGTAGAAACTTGTCTCAACGTTGGTAGATTTGCTGTATGCAATTTCCCCACTGCTACACGCTCGTACGTTATGTATTAATTGCATTTAGCATATAGATGCATTTTAAGTACGAGTCTTTCGTATAAGCGTCTATTGCAGCTGGCAGCCGTCGTTGTCACATCAGCAATTTAGCATCGCTATGAAATTTTAAACGCAGGTGTTGATTTCAAAATCTTTTGTTTAAATAACAATTATGTAAAAATATAATTAAGAAATTAAAACCCCACATCATTTTTTCAATACTTGTGTGGTCTTGTAAATTATGACTTTTAATAAAACATTTTTTTCTTGTTACTGGCTGACTTTCTGGGGAGACGCAGTCTCAAAGACTCCCTGACGGGCCGCCACTGCTACCTACACCCACCCATGGTATGTTATGCGTTTAAAGTAAACTAGTATCTCCAGTTTGAGTGGAATTAGTAACAATAGAAGCATAAAACAAAAATTTATTTTTGAAATTATGAATTCATATGTTGCAGAACGAAAAGGGGCTTAGTCGAAAAATTAGTTATTTGGTATTAATATGGTTTGTTAAGTACAATAACGGATTTGTTTAAGGTTATTGCGCGCATTAAGAATTTTAAAAAAATCAAAATTTAAACTTGACTCGGCGCTTATGACCTGTGAAGGTGAATACCACCGCAGATACATTTGACGGAATCGCTAGTGTATTGAACTCATGTTATGAACACCAAGACCAGACCAACGGGTACTCGGACGGTTCACGACCTCCAACTTCTTATGTTGTGCTAGCCCAGGTTGTCGGCGTCGTCTCGAATAACGTCTTGACCCCCTTCCAACAACAGTACATTTAATTCATCAATTTCTTCTTCCGAAGATTTCTTTGACATTTCTTTTGTAGTTAAATACCGTTTGAAATAGAATAATTTTTATTGCCATCAGAAATAAATTTAAAATAAAAATAAGTTGCTTCTCGAAAGTCAAATCTAAAAGGGTCCCTCAGCTAGCTCAACTACCTGCAGAATGCCTTCTGTTTGGTTTCCGGTTGATCGTGTACATAGGAAACCTTTCTCAATGGTGCGCAAGATGTTTGTCGATCTTCATCTTATTTTTACCTGACTCCGCCATATCAGGTAGAAGTTAATAATAGAACGAATTTGTCAGGTAAAATGTAATATTCGAGATAGAAACGAAATTTTGTTTAAATTATGCCCCAATTATTATTAATTTGTCTGCGGAATGGAATTTTCGGCGTGCCGCCCCAAAATAGGCACATCGTACAACTCTGCGTGACGTGGCAAAATCTTATCGCGTTGCGTTGCACGTTGCGTATCTGTGATCTAGATCCAGCATCATCGGTCTAGTGTAGGTATTGTTTTTGTTCCGTTGAAAGTTCTAAAATGATCACCTTGAAACCCGCTATAAGGCAATCAACCGATGACGTAGCTGGCTATAATTGAGCTATCGTATTTTTTATTTGTAGTCTACACGCAAATGCAATTGCATTTGTGTAGAATATTTTATTACGTACGGCATAAATTTCAAATTAAAACGTCGGATTAAAAGAATGGAATAATTTAATTTGGCGAGTATTTGGTCCGGCCCTACGCCCATGATCGATGTAAAGTATTATCGAATTATTTATGGAGCGTCGTAACGTGTAGTCGGTATATGTACATCGAAAGTGCATAAATACTATAGCGAAGTAGTTATTTCGTCGGTGGCACGTGCCAGTTGAGTTCATGTCGAGTACGATACTTGCAATATTACATAACACATATTTGTGCAACTGCACCTAAACAAAGAACGGCCAATACGCGGGGTCCGTTGAACGCATCTGCGCCTGCGTCGTGCGTACGTTGAATTCCTAGCTTTGAATCGCCGGACGATTTTGGCCGCTATCTACACCTAGGATACGGTTTATTCATTTTACCTTTCTTTCCATCCAACCTACGTACCCTGTCGTTCTAACATGCACTCGCAGTAGGGTAAAGTATAATTTCCCATCAGTTGTGCTGTAGAATATCGCGAGGTGGTGTGGAGTGACGAACGATTTTGTTTGTTTACATTTATTTATAATCAATTTATTATAATATACATATTAAAACTTTTAGTGTGTATGCGGTAAACTACGTTATAGTTCAATTCTAGTAATTAATATTGTGTTCATAGCGGTGCTGCTTACATTTATTTGTGATTTGGGGATGTTTTCGACGATATGTACTTCATGCTCAACAACAGCGGTAAGGGATCGTTTCGACTATTTCAGCACATCCATGTTTTTTATCCGTCATGGTTATGTTAATTATTACAACTTGTACCGTTTTTCTATGCGCTCTTAGGTAGATAGGATGGTTTTTTTTATAGAGTACCGTGCATCCGCCATGTTGCAAGCGGTGAATCTCAGAACACCCCTTAGATATTGTAAAGATTGTGACGTCACTTTGTTAAATGCCCCTGTTGATCTGATATTGTGGCGGAAGTAATCAACTGTAAAACGTCACACTTTCAATATCTAAAATTAACAGATACCATGATCTAATTTTAATAATCTAATTGTATACAAAAATTTAAATACTCTCCCATTTAGACTTTACAATTTAGATTTTTCACAGGCATAACAGTACAAGCGTTCGCTGCTTTCCACGTAATTCCGATACCACCTTCCTTCCCATACCTACTATATATTACTACACTATTCTCGTATTTCTACTTCATGAATCACACATATTGTTTATCCTGAAATTTTTTGCTCGCCACATTTTTGCGCCGATTAATATTAATCACATTTTTATTCCGATTAAAGTATCGTAACAAATTACTCTTTGTCACAATCATCTCGATGATCGGCAGATAATTCACCGATAACTCCTAATGTATGTCACATAAATCACGTGTTTTCCTTCGACTTGCACCTTTATTATTATTATTACTACAGTTTCTTTTGTTTTTCACCTCATGTACCTCTTCCTTCCGTATTCCCTTCGTCTGACCATGTCGTAGCTCCTCGAAATCCTTTCCTTTATTCAGATAAGCGTATTGAACTTTATTTTTATTTATTTATGTAATCTGTTTAAAAATATCTTCTTATCCGAAAGAGATGACTTATTTCCTATTCTTATTTCATAGCTATGAACTTTCTGACCAGTTATCAGCTAAATTTAGTCGAGATAACATTACCCATTTAAAGAATCCAATACCAACCAAAGACTTTATCGGTTATTATCCCAAATCTCGAGCCAAGAATTTCAAGAAATGGAACATTTTTACCGTTACTAATATTTTTATCTCCCAAAACTTGTCAAAGCTTTCTTCAGTTCGGCAGGCACTATAAAAGTAAGAATGACTACCTGAATTTGATGGTCGATGCACCAGAGCACAAAACATAAAAGTTCCTTTATTTGGTCTCTTTTTCCGAGTTCCAAACTGTGTAATCAAGATTCCGCGAATACTTGTCACATATTTGTCCCAACTTCACGTTGATTCCCATTTTCTTACAAACCCGGCTACAAGAATGTCATCTCCATCTGTAACCGTGGTAAAATTCTCTTTGTTATACGCAACTACCAAGGTACCACGTAGGTACTTACCTGCAATCTGCAGGTAGTATCACAATTAAGCCCCAACATTAAATTTATAGTACTCAATTGCAGTGCCGTTGTAGATCTAATAGTTAATCCTGTCAATTCAAC
Source organism: Cantharis rustica (assembly GCA_911387805.1). NCBI lineage: Eukaryota > Metazoa > Arthropoda > Insecta > Coleoptera > Cantharidae > Cantharis > Cantharis rustica. The sequence goes on from OU426883.1 coordinate 18,122,869, forward strand.
TCGACATCAAAAAACGTAAATATAGGATACACTTGTCCAACTTTCACTTTTACTTTGTTGTCCAGTATTCGCTATAGAATTGACGAGCTAATAATTTTAACATGCTGCAAGCATACCATCAAAGAACGACCGCAAAATACTTAGGCATTTTGTGAAATAACGCAGCTGTGATATTATTTTATACGAGCCACCTGTGTAGTCGTTCCATTGTATTGGCAATCAATGAGAGTCCAATTTAAGTGCTCGATTCGGCTGTTGATGCAGCTGACTCCGAAGGTATACAGATCCATAATTATTTTTTTGATAACGTAGCTCCCGAGTTCTTTTTTAATTAAAATAGCGCTGACCTTATAAATATAGAAATAGAACAATATTACAAATTTCATTTTTCACAACAAAACCTAACCTTGGCTACGACTATATGTGTTGAGGGGGGCTCCAGCTGCTACCCCAATTTACTCATGCCGAAAGGTTGCTCCATATTTTCGCCAGAAGTGTATTATGTGATATTCACAATTTTTTTAACCAACTTCAAAAAAGGAGGAGGTTATCAATTCGGTTGTATTTTTTTTTATGTTTGTTACCTCAGAACTCCGTCATTTATAAACCGATTTTCAAAATTCTTTCGGCGTTGAATCAAGTATAGTTTCAAGTTGGTCCCATTAAAATATAATTCATATTGGACCTTGTTTTTTTTTCAATTTTATAGTTTTTTAGAGTGCAGAAAACAGTTTTTTCACTTTCAGTTAACCTTCTTTTTTAAGGGGGTCACAAATTATATCGTGAAATTTTTATCACTTTTTACTTCCGTCTCCTCAGGGCCATCGTTTAACATTTGTAATTTTGATCTTTACACCCTCAAGAGTAATGCGTTATTATTGGTGAGGTACTGGGGGGTATTCCATACCCCCCAGACCCGCCGGTTTAATACAGATAATACATAACATGGAAAAGTGAAAGGTTTCTACTACAGACCGTCGGCTTTTGAAACCGAGATACATCTTGGTATCTGCTTTTGAAAGAATAATCATCTACTTTACGCCATGAACTGAAAGAGTAAAATAGTAATGTAGTTCAAAATTTAATAATGGTTTACTAATATTATGTTTTGGAAGAGCACCTCTTGATCGTCTTCCTCATACCAGCCAGCTAATAGAAATCTAAAATATTAGGGGTACACACGCAACCATTTTTGAGAAGTTGAGGGTAGCTGATTTTTATTCTACTATAACATACTCGTAGTTTCTAAAAATAGTAATGGTATTTCGGTGGATAGCACTTCGAACTCCCGTAAGTTCATCATCACATTCTTTCCAAGTTCAAGGTTCACACAAGTTTTTTTAATTCAAATTAATTAATTATTTATTATCGGGAAAGCAAAACCTGTACGGAAGTGGTAACCACTGAATGTTCAACTTTAAGAGCTATGAACAGTCGTAAAATCTTCAATCCTAAATTTCTCGAAAACGGCTGATCATAGTATATTTAATAAAACTAGTATTAGTTAGATTACCGTGCGTTTTCGTCCTTTGAAAGCCTGTTCCGATACTCGTTTATCTTTATTTTGTTTATACAAGTTTTATATCTATTAGCTTAAGTACTAGCTATCAGGAAAAAAACAGGCAAAAGTGTTTAACATAAAATGACGAACATTTCTAATATATTTTACCGTTTTCTAGTAGTTAGAGGAAAACCTGATTGAGTCATACTCGGATCTCGTGGTTTTTACTGTAACAATTACAATTCTAATAAAAACATAATAGTTTTTGGGAAAAATTACTAACGCGTATTTTCGTGAGTTCATCATTTTTACTTATCTTTGGCTTTAGTTATATGTTGCTGACGTGAACGGATTAACGAGATTTGCCAGAAGACCCATTTCCTTAATTTATCGACAACGGATTTTTATCAACGCAAAGAAATTGCTCATCAGGAGATAAAAACGAGGATGCCCAGAGGAAATAATATGGTTAATCCTCGTTTTTAGCAGCTCTATCTTCCTGTTAATGTCACAGGGTTTTCACTCGTCTGGAATACCTGGAAAATGCCGGAAATTTAAAATTTTTAAGCGAAAGTCCTTGGGACCAGGGAAATTTTTTTGAAACTTTGAAAAACATTGATTATAAAAATGTTTTTAAAATTTACTGTGTTTATTTCGGAAATTATTAAAATTTACGATTTGTCATGGAAGTCGGGGAATTTATTTTGAAAAATTAATAGGAATCCTGTGTCATTTACATTAACTGTTATGTTAATGTATACTTTGCGCAAATAAAAGTCTTTCATCTCGTAAAAAAAACTTTGGGCTTCCAAAAAGACACAGATTGTCGAATTTAACTTAGTACCACTAGATATGAGAATTTCCTTAATCCATTCAGGCGCGTGCATGACAGAATGAACTTGAAAGGTGTAAAATTTTGAAGTTAATGAAACTTATGGCTAAACCGTTTTTTTATATTTTTACAGAATTTTGTCAAAACTTTTCACGAGTTTTCGTAAAATCAATTAATCAGTTGAAACTGCAAAGGAATCATCATATATATTTTCTTAACTCATAAATTAATTACAATTACCAATTATTATTTAAAAAATTACATTAGAATTTTATTATTACGTGTTATTATTGCTTATTAAATTCTTACTATTATCTTAGTTGACGTGATATTTTCAGTGGTATTGCGGTAAATTTTGGATGCAACATTCAGGTCAATTAAAAGTTGCTTTTACTTTTTAATTAAAACTTTGTTGTTTATTTTTATGCTATATTAAGCATTGGTGGACATCGGTTTTCTGCGGAAGGGGAAAAAATTTGATGCTACGGTACTGTAGCCACTGTTAACCATAATAATTATTTCTACTTATTTTGATGGATTAATATCGTATTTTCACGTGATGTATGTATTTACCTGAAAATTTAAAATTGATAAAACGACTTACAGGTTGATTTTATATTGTAGTTCCTGTAGATTTTATTGTCGCCCATTTAAGTACTTGGTGAAACATGGCTAATAGTACAATTTTGTAAAACGCATACCAAGGGTTTTGTAATCTATAATATGATCAAAATACTTGTCACGCCATGATAATAATCATTACAGGACGTAGGTATGTGTGTAAAGCTAGAACAAATTTAAAATTTAGATTTAAATATTACAAAGCGTCGACAACGCAATATATCAGCGGTGTCTGTTTTAATTTATAGTTGAGATTTATTTTTTTAAGTACCACAGGCGATTTTTCTAGTATCAAGGTCAAACCCATCTTCATGGAAAGAGCCTACCGTTTCAATTAATTTCTGTTTAATATATGCAATTTTCTAAATTGATTTTGGTAGTTATTCAAGATTCACAGAAAATCGGTTAAGTTTCCGGCTTTAATTAGTATTGGTAGCTGCTGTTCATATTACAGTAAGTAGATCGCGTGGTTAGCTATGATGGTGCTTGCCCTCATTAAGAGGTCGATTTTTTAAGGTGGCATCTGAACAGCAATACAATTAATTATTCGGATATAGCTAAAAAAGCTATTTTTGGGTGCCGGGTGTCGAACAAATAAGAAATTAAACTTAAAACTTTAAATATGCACCCTTTTTCAACTTGTCAACGTTTCTCCTTCCGCAGTTGTTGTGCCAATATTGCTTCGAGTTCGGTGACCTGTTTTCAAAAATTTACATTTTCCAAAACTTAGATCATTTTTCGTAGCCGTTACGAAATACGCATTATTTTATTTTTGCAATTCAATAAATGGACTACGTGACCATATAAGTTCTGTAATATTCGGTTGTGATAATGGGAACTAAGAAGGGAGAACACCCCGATTAGGGTGCTGTACCACGGAAAATTTAAACTGCGTTGCGAGGCGAAGCTTTAATCCGTTTTTTCATTTTCACCCTTGCGTTTTGATGACATCCAACAATAGCGGATCACCATCATTTTTAAGGTTGCAATTCTATAGAACAAACTGGGTAATGGTGTCGACCTATGGTTGTATATTTTCCAAGATACCGTGTTACTCGAGTAGGTCAAATTTTAAAGTGTACCGACCTACCCCGCGAAGGGGCAAGTTGCTATAAAAGACGGATAGGTGAATTTTAGACCAAACATTTAAGATTAATCGGGTTTTTTTATTGCTCTATGCTTTTTTTTTGTTATTACTCGGCGATGCAAATTCTACATTAATGAATAGTAAATAAATAAAAAACTTAAAACCGCGAACTAAAATACAAACAAAGCACCAAGTGCATTTTTTAAACTCAGCGATATTTTTCTTATCTCTGAATGCATGTTACTGATGGACTTATTATTTAATCATGGAAATATGATATAACACCTTATTTCTTAATCATGAAAAACTGAAAGTGGGCGACGTAGGAGCCGTCGTTTAAATTTTATTCATCGGTGCAGGATGCGCCAAAAGCTTAACTATGCAATTTTATTTCTATTGTTTGTATTCTGGCCCCTCTTTATATTAGGGGATGTCCGAAATCATCGCACCGTCAACTATCGGTTGATAAAAATTGATTTCATTTATTTAATTACCTAAAAATATTTACATTGCTTTCTGATTTAATATAGATTAATTTTAAATAGAAAGAAGCTCTATTGACAAAATTCAGAGAGGTTAGCAATTAAGAAAATTTTATTACTCTCGGTGGGTGTAAAAATACGTGATATTCCAATGTTTGTCATGCTTTTAAGATTGCAAATTGCATTGCACAGAAAATTAATGTTTAAGATATGTAGACATAACATTGATTAATATAAGCACTTGGTTACTTGTAGTGTAATGATTTTAATCGAGTAAATAAGCAACTCGATTGTAAATTGTATGTACCAAAAATATTTATTTACTTCTTTTGGCAGTGGCGGCTCGTGGAGAAAAATTTTGGATAGGCCAGCAATATTTTACGAATAGATAAAAACTGCGGAAGGTGTGAATATTTTCTTGAGTTATTTGTAAATTCTAATGTCTTTTTGTACTGATATCAGTTCAAGTGCCAAGTTAGACGATCTTGGGACATTGTAGCAATAGCAATTTTTTTTAGCAACAGCAACCTACCCCTTAAACTATTTTTGTAATAATAAAAGTACAAAGTGCAAAATATCGATTAATTTGAGACAAATTTTCTTTTTTGTCATCTAAAAAGCTTTAAAATGTCGATCGCATATGTCCGATAAGAAAATCTGGCGTCATGGTCCTACTGTTACATTGCGCTATATGGACCAAGCTGGCCAGTGCCTACGCTATAATACTTTGAAGCATATACAAATAAAAATATAAAACGTGCTAATTTTTGCAGCTGTAATTGCAATTTTAAGTGTAAATAATGAAAAATAACAAAAATGTTATTTATGTACATTAAATTTTGGGTAGGCCGGGCCTACCTTGCCTGTTTTTTAAAACCGCCACTGTCTTTTGGCTCAATTGATTGTCTGTCTATCCGTTTATTCTCGAATAGGCATCTCCGTAGATTAATTTAGTATTCTATACACCAGGAAACCCTCCCCTTAATTTAATAATTAAGTCTGAGTGTTGTAGATATTGAAAAAAATTAGTTAGATTTTTTTTGTTTTTCGAGATAATTAAAAAAATTAATTTAATTAGCGTAATCACCCACGGACGTTCTGGTGATTATTTTTGGGAAACGCTCGAGCTTCAGAAAAAAATCGGAATTATGGTAGATGTGGTTCTTAAGCACCCTAGCATGAAGGTGATGAAGTCGGGGTGAAAAAGACTGGTGAACCTGTTAAATCTACATACGTACGTATACATATTAATAGAGTAATATTATTAGGAAAGACAAATTTAGGAATGCCAACGTATTTTTAAAATGAGCACAAAAGTAAGTGAACTAATAATACAGTCAAGTAAAAATATAATAAGCAAATTTTATAGAGTAATATTAAAAGTGTAAAAATAGATAATGTTTATAAATATATGTATATTGAGAGTTCCGTTAAATTTTTAGGCAATTTTCCAACCGATGGCGATGTACGTATTTTATGGTATAACAGCATTATTATACAAAGTGGTGTTGTAATAGCTATAATAGCAATTTAAGCAAATTTTTGCCGATACGACAGATTTGCAACGTTACAATTTTAAAAGCTTCGAATTTTTTTAACCACAAGTTACAATATGGACAAATAACATCGAATTAAATAATTTGTAAATTTTTAAGATAAACGTAAGACTTGAGGCCATCAGCACTGGCCACTCGTGAGCACCTGCTAAGGCAGGTGTTATATTATATTTGTCTATTCCTGTATATAAATATTTCAATAATTTCCTCCTTAAGTTACTATCGTTCGGAATTTTTTGTTTGTTGCACGAAAATCACATTTTCGAAATTTTGATCAAATTAATATTACATAATTTGAGCCCATTCCAGTTTTTACTGATCGATTGAAATTATAAAATTTTATTATTCTGGTTATTAGATTTGCGATTGCACTGTACCTCCACTTTTTGAGCGGTCTCATGGTCATATCAATGAGCATAATATTATAATAATAATAATAATTTCCGTTACTCTTTATTTATTCAAGTTTACAGAATTTTGCGAACAAAATGCTGATGCTTTGAGAAGATATAGGTCACTTCTACAAGATTGGAGGTTCCAAATTGAGTTTCAAAATTATCAATCGCTTTTGAGTTTTTGACCGAAGCAACCCATCTTATACCGGACGAAGTAAGAACTTTTTTTAAAAGACAATGGCTAAAAAAGCCTTGCCAAATTTGTGTATTGAACTTTTCCTGGTTCGGAGATTACGGTAATCGGTGAGCTTCGGGACATAAACGCATAAAGAATATTTATTAAAGTGGCGAAAAGATAAAAACGAAAGGGGGATAACTGCACTGCTTAAGTTTAAAAAGGGTGCATATAATTTTACGTATCTGGGAATTTGGTTTATTTAATTTGATTATTGGTAAAGCAACGGAAAATTGCTTAAGCGGATACGGCACCTTACACCTTCTCATTATTTCAGTAATAATTTTGCATAAGTGCTCGTATAACCCTTGCATTGCACACAGTACAAAATTCTCAATTTTTATATGTTAAAACTAATTAAAAACTGTTTTGACTTTGAGATGTGCAAATAAAATTATGAAACGGGCCTGGTGTACAACCCAGAGAAAGCAAGAGATATATTTCGTACCTCAAGGTCACGAAGTTATCCTGCGAGAGCTAAGAAGGGGGTAACTTCATTTTTGACGACTTTCACTTTATTTTCTTCAAGACATTTGAAAGATACTTCAGAAACAAACAAAAAATCGCCCGCGGCGCTGTTAATGAGTAACTGCTGAATATCTACTTTTTAACCTGAATTACGAACGTGTCATCGATAAAATATGGTATTCTTGAGGGTCACTCGTGCAACGACTAATCAGCTCCACTTGATAAAGCACATTGCCATAACCAATGTGGTTATGGCAACTTACATTTTAATTCTCCAATAAAATAAATTTGAAAATTGTTAATTTTTACTCTAGTATTATTTAATTTTATATAATATAATTTGGAACGCTGACAGCTTACCAATTATCTATTCCATTTGTCAAGTACGTGCGGTTTATGAAGTATGCACGACATTGATTTTTTGACGGAGCGGAGCTATCAGAGCTATTGGAGGAAGGGTTGCTTTTTAATTTTATATGAAAATTTAACTTCAAAACAATTTTCATTGATTTTACTTTAAAAGTGAAAATTCAAATTAATTTTTACTTTTTCATCAAAGCGTCGGGTCACGCTGGGTTTCATTGCCCAAAAATAAAGATAAGAATTCTGTAGAATTGGCGTGTCGTATGAATTACATGCCCACTGAGCTTCCAAATGGAACAGCTTTAGCGTCAAATTTCGGTATTCTCGGTGTCGGACGGACGCGGTTTCGTTCAGTAGCTACCATAGCTATTACTCAACCGTTTCCAATCTGTCGGATCCGACAGTTATTTGCAAATGTGATCGTAAAAGCCATGGTAACAGCAGATTAAATCTGTAATTGAGAGTTGGCCGAAAATCAGGTTGAAATATATAAGCAAAATTATAATAAATTCATACAAATTTAATTTAATATTATTCATTTATGTTCTGTTTACATAGCAATTTTTGATAAATAATATATGCACACAGTCATTGATTACATCCCCAAATAGTTCGCATAATTGTTTTGAAATTTAAAATTATTTTCTGTGATGACAGGAATACTTATTGATTTTAATTTTGTAAGAATTAGCAAAAACTGTACTGAACTAATTAACCAATTTACTATCAAAATATTTTTATGATCCGTACTATACTTAATATCTAATGTACATAGCAAATCTAATTAATTAAAAAAAAATTGTTTTTTAAATTGTTATCGTATAATTATCTTGATTGAAATTGTTCTGTTGTGAGTATCATTTTAGTACTTGATAAAACTACAATAGGTGAGTTATGCATGGGTTGTCAACTTTTTCAAAACTCGGGACATTTGTCTCAGTTTTTTCATTCTGGTTAGAATAAAAAAGTCCTCGAGGAAAATAATTCCTAATGAAAAGATTAACATTAATTTTATTGGATTTTCAAAATCCAATATTTAAGTTGATGACAGGTGACAACGTAGTCATCTGACAGTGGATATCGAGAAATTAATTAACGAGTTCATTTTTAATTGGTGATTACAGGTATAATTATTTTTATATTTCAAATGTTCGATGAAAAACCTGCTATATTAACTCCCAGTCTTGTCCAAATCTCCATTCCTGAAAATCTCAAAAATCCAAATTTTCTATTTTTTGGGACATTCTATCATATCTCACACCCATATTTCCCAACATCTACGTCATATCGCTCAAACATTTCCTTAATACGTGCACTTTTTTCTCTCACTTATCATAGGATCTCTGTGGAAATCTTTATTTAATATATACATTAGAATTACGAACAAAACTCATTAATTCATTCACTCGGCAACCTTTTACCAACTGGAGTGAACAACATTATAATAAAATATAATACAAATATTATTTTTTCACGTCACAAATAAAAAGGTATTCTAGTCTAGAGGAGTAAATTTCAAGTATTTTTTTGGAGCAGAATGAAAGAAAAATAAAATTCAAAGAGTTCTGTGGCTATAAAAAATGTCTTGTGATTGATTCGATTCAAAAGCTCAAAACGGTCATTTTGGTAGGTACCAAAAAAATCATAAAATGGCAGCTGCCTGAAAAAAAATAATTTTTTTTTTTTTAATAGTAATAGTAATAATTTAGCAATTTCCAAGATAGGAACTATAAAGCAACTTATACTAAAGATATGTACCAAATTTGAAGTTAAACGATCAAATAGAACCCGATATTATGTCAACGGTTTTGAAAAATGTAGCTTGGTAAAAAACGCGTTTAGTCTACACTTCAAGAAAATTTCAAATTTCTAGTCTAGAATGCAGTCTTAATATGAGCTTAAGGTACAATCGAGATCAGAAATATGTAGTTATGACATACAGGAAAAATCTTCTAGGAACTTCATAGTTTACCGATGGCTGGAAAATAAAATTCTGCTATAAATAAAATTATGAAAGCCCAAATCTAAGTGATGTGAGGGGGTAAAAGGCCTTATAGTTGTATATTTAAAGTGCATTGCCGATAGGTAGGGGACCTGCCAGGAAGTGGCAATAAGGGTAATTACCCCCTCTCGATGCTTGATCGACTCTCTTATTTAGAATAAAGTTTAATAATTTTGCAAAATTTGGTATCAATTTGCAATCCTAATACAATTGAATGTTATGAAATTTATTAGCCAAATTCTTTTTTTTTTATTATTTGGTTTACTGGCGTCCCCGCGATGACCGGCGCCACTAAATCATTGCATGTGTAAATGCAGCATTAGTACACATTTAAAGTATTATGTATTATTATTAATTTTATTTGATTGTTAGTATTGTACTAATAAATTTTCTTTTTTGCAGGTCAATCAAGGCATTTCAAGAGTTATTATATGTTTCTCCTAGTTTTCAAAGATCCAATGAAGTGCACTTGCGTTTGGGGTTGATGTTTAAAGCTACACAAGAGTATGATTCGTCATTAAAATATTTACAACTTACCCTTAGTAATTGCAATCCCTGTACCGTCTCTCAAAGTACAAGTAAGTATTTTTGTAAACAAATTCGATTTAACTAATCTTTAAAATTCAACGCTTTTCTGTGTAATTCAAGGGTTCTTTTGAATAATGTACTGAGTTGATACAAAAGTTTCAACTCTTTGCTTGTGCAAAGTACTAATAACCCAACTTACTAGGTTCTTTGTTAGGTAAATATCTTAGGCTTTTAATTTAAATTGATCCTGTTTAGTTTGTTTAGAATTTTTACATTTTTAAAAAATGTAAAAATTTATTTTATTATATTCCTCACTTAATTAAGCTTAACAGGCTTAATCGCTGATTATTCAATCGTAGTGATTAAAAATCCAGATAAACCCGAGTTAACTTTGACCCGAGCTTTATACGAGTTCGGTGTTTTTGCATAGTATCTGTTTTTTGTGTTATAAACATTTTGAATTTACATTAATGAAAAATAAAAAAAACTAGTACGAACCTAGAGAACAAGAGTTCGAAGTAATAACCACTGGACCATCGATTGCTATTTTTTGTTAAACTTGAAAAATATGAGCAGTAACAATAACTTTTGCTCTTAATTTCTAGCAAACGACTGCGTATCTACTCTTTATATATTTTATTCAACGGCTTGTAGTTTGCTGTAATTAAACTTGGGATCAAATGTAGTTTATTATTCCGAATTGGCAATAATTATACTTAAATTTTTCTATTCTTTCATTATCTTATCGTGATAAGAGTTTTTTAACACACAAACTGGTGGTTTAGCCTCTTGCAGTTCACTTTACTGACTTAGTTTGGAGATTTAAACACTTTTGAGTAAACCCAGTATTGTTTGACTAGTTTGTGTCACCTTCTATTGGAAAAATCATAAATTGGGCTATGTGATGACTGCAATGAGTTGAAGATCTTATACACAGGATCTACAATTGCCCTTATATTCGAGGACATCTACAGCATAAATTATTACTTGACCTTTTCAGTTTGTTGTTGGAAGTGAATTATCTACAATGATAAAAATATTGTTTTACACAATTACTGGGAATTCAGAAACAGGTTGTACGGAACACCCCTCAGTATTCCAATATGTTCAAAAATTTGTTTCGTGTACATAACTGTTCACTTGATTTCCCAAGTCGGCAGGAAGTGCTTTTTGAGGGCTACATTTTATTTTTATTAAATTTCGATGAAATAAAGGTATTATTTGATTTGTTCAACCTAAGGTGATGTAAAGCTCTTTTTCTAGCCACTTGTCGTCCAACTTTGAACATAGGCCTTTTTCTCTATCACGACAATCATTAACTCAGGGGAACCGCCGGCTTTCGTGCTTTTCGAAGCAAGGAGACGATCATACGAGAGTTTAGACATTTCTCGGATTCGAACCGGGTACCTTGATGTCAGCAGTTATTCAGCTAACAAACTAGGCTAATGTTGATTTTTGTGTACATATAAGAGTTTTTCTATTGGAGACTAATACTAGGGTGCTGGGAGGTATTTCAGATTTTATTTAATAAAATCAATTACAGAACATGCACACAAATCTTTGATATTAATACAATGCAATATTCCAGTATTGTATAACTATCAACTTGACTCCATGAACTGAAAGCGTAGTTGAATTGGCAATAATAATTCAGTATTTCAAATTCTGATCTTCCCAAAACTTGATCGTCATCTGCCGATGTCTCCTCACAGTTTCACGTTCAAATTTGGTAAAATCAAATCATAATCTTTCTCTAAGATTTGTTATTTGGAACCAATATTACTCAACCTTTATTGGTCGGCAAAAAGAAGCCATATGTAGTAATAAAGACAATACACACATTGAAACATTATCTTATCACAACCCAGCGTTCATTCAAATGAACCCTTTATGAATTAAACACAGCAGTCAGAGAGAGCGGCTTGGTATGACCACTGACTTGCATGATTTTACTAAATTTTTTAACTCTGCTCTTGCGTAGATAAAGATACTCGATGTCACGAGTATCGTGAGTGTCGAATAGTCCCGATTTTAAAGTTGGCATTTTTTTTAGTTAAATTTCACATTGCCCACTTATTGGAAGTTCAAGGAAAAGTCAAAAGTGCGAAAGAAAAATATGAATTACTCTTGCGTGATAAAAATATAAATAATACATTAAGGTCTGATATATTGAGACAATTGGGTAAGAATAAAGCTTGGCGTGGTGGATGGTTTGTTCAAATTTATAATATTTTAGGATGGTTATATCATTGCCACGATATATTGGGAGATAAAAATCATCGTATACCTTTAGCAATACATTGCCTTCAGAAAGCTATCGAAGCTGAACCACACTCAGGGCATACTCTTTATTTACTTGGTAGATGTTATGCCGGAATAGGAAAAGTACATGATGCGTTCATTGCATATCGAAATTCTGTCGAGAAATCTGAAGGAAATGCAGATACCTGGTGCTCAATAGGGTAAACACTTTGCTATTTTTTTGATTGCATGATTTATTAATATTTTAAATTGTAGAGTACTTTACCAGCAGCAAAGTCAGCCTATGGATGCTTTGCAAGCTTACATTTGTGCAGTTCAGTTAGATAAGTGTCATTCAGCAGCCTGGGCAAATTTGGGAATATTATATGAAAGTTGTGGTCAAGCTCGAGACGCCTATTGCTGCTACTTGAATTCCAATTGTGGTTTTGTAAACCAAAACAGTTCGGATTTTCTTTTAGAATCTTCTCATTGTAAAGGGGGACGTCAAGTACTCCCATCCCTGGGCATGAATCCGCGTCTCACCCAGAGAATTACTTTTCTACAAACACATCTAGCAAATGCACCAATGCCGAGTGCAACTAGCCAGTAAGAAATTACATATGAATTTTGAAAATGTTTATCAACAATGTTTATAGAAGAAAGCAGTTACTGTCTATTGAGGAGGCTTGGAATCTACCTATATCGGCAGAAATGTCCTCTAGGCAACAGCAGCAAACAGGAGTGCAGCAACCCAGGCCTGGCTCACAATCCTACCAAAAAACTAATTACAATCAAGTCACTCAACAAGGTCCGCCACCCCCTTATCCTTCCCCCGATCAACCTAACAAAAGGTTCAAAGCTGAAAATGGTGATCAAAAAGGAATTATCCCGAATCAGTCTTCCATTTATTTAACCCCACAGCAAATGCAATTACTACATTATTTTCAACAAAATGCATCGACTCTATCAGTAGCTCAACAGGTAAAGAAAATTTTTAAGCTGTCATTAAATACATAATGCGTTCATGCTCGATTATTATTACAATTAACAATTATTGACTAACGTAAGCTACAAGTAATGCAATTACATCTATGGATCAGTACATCATTAATTGTAGTTCTCATTGAACACAAACCTTCAAATCATACTCAGTTTCTTGGGCAGTTATTCATAAAATGTTTATTTAAAATATCTTATTTAAGTTTTTACGATTACGATTTACGAAAAGACTTGCAGTATTATTTTTGTAACACCAAAATGTTTTGTAGACTGTGATGCAGCAGTTACAAAGCCAATATAAGTTGCAACAGCAACAACAAGCTACCACCGCTGTTCAAAAGCAAAACACGACAGGATCGTTATGCACTTCTCAATCCTCACAACCTTGCAGTACAGCACAGTATTCAACTCAACCAACACGCACTTCACCAAAATTTTCGTCCGTACCATCATCGCATCCATTTAAAACGGATAAGCTTGTTCAACCTTCTTTAACGGCTCCTATTTTTAATTCTACGAAAGATATGCAATTACCCACAGCTTTGACACATTCAAACGATTTAGATGTTAGTGAAGAAGACCTTCAAAGTTTATTATCGCAAAAAGATTTAGCCACAACCCTTGCTGAAAATTTATTGAAACATTTTGGTTCAGAAGAGATTGATCAAGTAAAAGAAGAATCTCAAAATCCAGGTTAGTCCTTTTTTCTATGTTGTATTGTGGTGTCTGGATATAACGTACTTCTTTACCGGACACCACTGGAAATCTTAATTCAAAACAAGTTTTTTTAAATTAAATAAAGCTAATATTATTCACATTTATCTTGATTGATATATAATTTCATAATTTGGTTTGCTCATAAATTCACCAATACGCGAGTTTTCAATTTATCGTGTTTTTAGGTATTAGCACACTTTCTTGTGGGCCTTTTTCGCCATCTAATATTAGTTCAGATGTTGATAGTACAGATAAATTTAAAATAAAAGTGAAATCTGAATCTAGAGATAGAATTTTAACAATAAAATCGGAGCCGCCGTGGGAAATAGATTGCATTGAATCTAACGATAAACGCCCTGATTCAGAGTATTCTATAGAAATGAATGCAAAATCCGTTCTAGAGCTTTGCAGGTAATAACAATGAAAATAAATATTTATTTTTTTGTAACGTTGAACCATTTATAGAGGTGAAGGTGTCAATGGTGAAATAAGCAATTCTTTAATAGCTGATCGTAGTCCTCCACCAGCTCCACCGGAAGCACCATTGCATAAACTAAATCATCAGCAGTTACTCCCACCTACACCATCGGTTTATTTAGATAACAAAAAGCACGCCTTTAGTCCGCAACTTCAAGAATTTTGCTTGAAACATCCTATAGCTGTTATTAGGGGTTTAGCGTCAGCATTAAAATTAGATTTAGGTTTATTTTCGACAAAAACTTTGGTTGAAGCGAATCCAGATCATACAGTAGAAGTAAGAACTCAGATTCAACAACCGTCGGACGAAAATTGGGATCCTCAGTTAGGTCGCAAGGTTTGGGCTTGCATTTCGCATCGTTCTCACACAACAATTGCTCGATATGCACAATATCAAGCTTCTAGTTTTAAAGAAAGTTTGAAGGTAACAAAAACTTATTTATTATTTTATTTATTTTACCTTCCAACATTGCAGGAAGAAAGGGATAAAAGTTCTGGGGTAAATTATAATCTATCGGATTCAGATTCAAAAGATTCTAATAATTTCGCTAAGAAGAAGAATAAAAATGCGTCCTCTCTTCCACAACAAGGAGCATTAAAAAATTATAATCCACCAAAAATGTTAAAGTAAGAATAAAATATTTTTTTTTTGCGTTTTTAATTGAAAGTTGCAGGTTTGGAACAAACGTTGATTTATCGGATGAACGAAAATGGAAGTTGCAACTTCAGGAGTTGATGAAATTGCCAGCTTTTGCTAGAGTTATATCAGCCGGTAACATGCTTTCTCATGTGGGCCACGTCATTTTGGGAATGAATACGGTACAACTTTACATGAAGGTAAATTGAAATATTTTGATTTCCATATTTGTTTGCTGTTTTTATTTTTATAATTTGATCTAATTTATGACACTGCTTTGAAGATGGTTTTAATAAACCGAAGCCTAGTCTTAAAATTTGATTACTAATTTTTACCTAAAATATGATTCCGATATTTAGTGTGACGGGTTGTTTTAGGTACCCGGTAGCAGAACACCTGGGCATCAAGAAAATAATAACTTTTGTTCGATAAATATCAATATTGGACCGGGAGATTGTGAATGGTTTGCCGTACCAGATGCTTATTGGGGTTCCGTGTGTGCTTTGTGTGAAAAAAACCAAATCAATTATTTGCATGGCTCTTGGTGGCCTGTGTTAGAGGATCTGTACAAAGCAAATATACCAGTGTATAGGTTTTTGCAAAGACCTGGTGATTTAGTATGGGTTAATGCAGGTTGCGTACATTGGGTTCAAGCTATAGGATGGTGTAATAATATTGCTTGGAATGTTGGTCCTTTAACTGCTAGGCAATACCAATTAGCTATAGAAAGATATGAGTGGAATAAACTGCAAAGTTTTAAGTCAATCGTTCCTATGTTACATCTATCCTGGAATTTAGCTAGAAATATCAAAGTTTCGGATCCAAAATTATTTGCTTCGATTAAGTAAGTTGTCGAAGTTTGTGGTGAACTTTTAAAGTAAGAGGTTGTTTAATTTTAGGAAGTGTCTTTTGCGAACCTTAAGGCAGTGTTCCATGATCTTAGAATTTGTGAAACACAAGGGGGTCAACGTTAAGTTTCACGGACGCGGAAAAAATGAAGCGTCACATTATTGTGGACAATGCGAAGTAAGTTTTTGAAAATAATTCATTTGTTGTTTTAATTATGTGATTTTTTAGATTGAAGTATTTAACATTTTATTTATTCGTGAACAAGAGAAGCGTCACGTCGTTCATTGTTTAGACTGCGCGAGAAAGCAATCGCCGAATTTGGAAGGCTTTGTGTGTTTAGAAGAGTATAGAATGGACGAACTCATGGAAGTGTATGACACTTTCGGATTGCATACTGTCGTGAGTTCGGCACCAGATTCATATAGAGGAATGTCGTAGGAATTATTAGCGTTGCTCAGCTACCACTGCCAATTGTAACAAATGTACAACCACTGTATTGTGGACCTTTAACATGTTGTATTGATTTTGTTAGGTTAAATTGTAAATACATAATTTATAAGTAAAAGTGATGACGAATGAATGGGTTGATAAATGAAATTTGAAAGATTTTTAAACAAATGAAACAAAGTATAACTTTCTTACCATAATTTTATTTACAGTTTAAATGTAAAGATTCCATCAAGTGACTTACACTTTTTATTCGATGATGACAAAGTCTATTTTAAATATACGACTGAGGATGTAATAAGAATATTTACCAAGCAATCATTAATGATTAGTGAGAAATAGAAATGTATTTATGTTAGTTTAATTTTTTAGCCCATATTTATAGACGAGCTCGCAATGAAATTTACACGTAGTTTTCGTTTTCTACCCAATTGGTGGAAATTTGAAAGAAACCACTTTATTTTTTTACACAAATCAAACAAAAGTTAACAAAACACTTTTTAAATGTGATATGCCTAGTAATAATGTAGGGAAATAATTTAGTGTTGGTTATTTTTTCTATAAATGTGGGCGTTACTGCGGTTCACTATGTAATAGTATAAAAATAATAATAGTGCACCTTGATCTCATAGATATAATCATTTTCTGTTTTTATAATTACTGTAAAACATTATCTATCTTGTATAAAATCACTGCCACCGATTACCGATCGTAATCGGTTAAGCTGTAATAGTGTACTTGTCATAGAATTAGGCAAACATTTTAATTTAGTATTTATATTTACCTGTGTTATTTATTTCTAAAGTTTGAGTGTACGTAAATAGTGTTAGTATAATTTAAATAAATTTTGGTAGAAGAAGTAATAGACATACGTTGTCAGTCACTGCCAATTTTGTGATCTTTGAATATAAGAAGTCGTTAGCAGTTTGTACAGTGCCTTCAGTAACTGTTTTCAACTACAATAAGAGGATATTTTCTTGCGATTGTTCATATTCTCAAAATAGTGATTGTATAAATACCGATTCAGAATAAGTGCAGAAAATATTGAATAAGGTTTTTGCATTTATCTTTGTATATTAATTAAAAAATAACTTATCCAAATACCTACCGATTATTTTAATTAACAATTACTGGATGGAAACTTTTTAATAAAATTGTTTTATCAACTTTTACTTTTAATTAATAGAATTAGAACTGTACAAATTTTATTAGTACCTATTGTAAATACATGGTTCAAAATTTATTCTAATAAAATTCTGAAAAATTTTCTTCTCAATTGCCTCGGTAGTGCAAAATTTGACTTCCGTTTTACCAAATTAGACTTGAGGTTGATATATTCAAATATGTATGCTCCTGTGAAAGTAGAATACCAAAATAAAGGCGGACAAACTTTCTATTATAGCGTAGAAACTAAGTTTGAGGTAGAGCACACAGAATAATCTACCTGGGGATGATAAAATTTATCTCGATAGCTTTTTTGTGCCTCACATCAAATTGTAGTTTCAATATTTTTCCTAATTAAAATCTTATCGATAATTAAACTAAACAAATGTTAAAATAATGAATTTTAACTGTTCAGTAAAGAATACAGACTTATATAGAAACATAATATTTAAAAAATGACAATAATTCACATTTAACAAGTTAGAACTTACAATATTTGAATAAACAAGAAATCGAAATGAAAAAAATTTAAAATAAAAAGTTTGTAATACGATATAAAGGCCCTTATTTCACAATTATTATTGATCATCAGTCGTATTTAACATAAAAAAAACGTAAAAATAATGAGAAACGAAAGAAAATATACCAAACAAATTTGAAAAAATAAAGAAATAAATTTCTGATGACCAATAATAATTGTGAAATAAGGGCCTTTATATCGTATTACAAACTTTTTATTTAAAATTTTTTTCGTAATTTTTCAGAATTCTATTTCTTGTTTATTCAAATATTCTAAGTTCTAACCTGTTAAATGTGAATTATTGTAATTTTTTAGTGTTTTTTAAATATTATGTTTCTATGTAAGTCTGTATTCTTTACTGAACAGTTAAAATTCATTATTTTAGTTTATGTTTAGTTTGATTATTTATGCATTCCATACTACTAAAATATACATACCACAATAAATACATAAAAATTTCATTTTTTAAGTTATTTTTCTAAAATCTTATCGCTTGAGGGATAAGGTTTAATCTCAAAAACTTATTTAATTGTTAACTCTAAAATTTCACTTGTTTATTAATTTCACCAAAATTTATGTAGTGATGGAATTGGCGGATGATTATCAGCTCAGACGGCAAAAACTGCTGTATAGCTCTAAAGCATAGGAAATCCTGTTTGGAGGAATCCAATGGCTTAAATGCAAAATTTAACATTCTTGATGTTTATTTGATTTATAATAATTTATATTATTCATAAAGGGAGACAAGTTCCACTTTTTTTCATGCAGGAAGAGTTTATAGACACGAGGCGTAACCAAGAGAAAATAGGTTGCCCAATAGAAAGAATTACTTTTTTTTCCTCGTCATTGGATGACCTTTGTCCTTACTTCTCTTTCCACTTTTATGGAAAGTGACACTTGTCTCCTCGAAAATGAAAATTTGCTTTTCAACCATAAGTTGGTAATGTACAAAATATTTTGATATAACCACAGATTTT
Source organism: Cantharis rustica (assembly GCA_911387805.1). Lineage (NCBI taxonomy): Eukaryota > Metazoa > Arthropoda > Insecta > Coleoptera > Cantharidae > Cantharis > Cantharis rustica. The sequence continues at coordinate 18,141,967 of OU426883.1, forward strand.
GCTCTCTGGGTTGATAACAATTTGTTAAAAGCTTTGTCGGGTTAATTAATCAAACGTGAAAATTCAAAATAATCTGAATCAAAAACTAGATTAATCAAATTCAAACTTCTGAAATTTTAACAATTGAATTATAACCAGCACAGCTCCTCTACTTACATGCTTTTACGATTTAAAAATTTGGAAATATGTCATCGGATCTAGAATTAACATTTTGTGTTGGAATCACCTGACGTCTTCAAATATCCTCATGTTATAATATTAAATTTCACCAAGAGTTCAGATTATCAGAGTTGCATTGTACAGTATTGTACAATTGAATTAGGGCCACTCATTAAAAATTGATTTTTTTTAAACTATTATATATTGAGAGATATATAAATTACAAAATTAAGACACGGTGCGATTGAGATATACATAAACAAGTGAACATACAGAGACATATAAAAATATAAATGTGAACTAAACAAATATCCAAATTAAACAGACAATGTCATTTAAAACACAGATCAAATGATACACAAAGATTAATCAGAAGATCCAATCGATTCTTAAATGAGTTAACAGATGAAGCTGCCACAACATCATCAGGAAGATCATTCCAAACACCGAAGATTCGGTTTGATAGGCAAAGAGGTGAAACATTCAATGGAAACAGGCACCACACCGGCGAACTCGAGGTGAGGTCAAATGTGGGTGATGTACATTTTCGTAACAACCGCAGGACTGGGCCTCACAAAACACTTCGAAATAAGATACACCATAGTTTTGGCATTTTTTACAGATTTTGTTTATGTGACTACTCCTAGAAAGATTACTCGTTATTGTAACGCCGAGATCATTGTGTGACTCGACAACTCCCAAACACGATCCGTTAACTGTGTATTCCACCGCGGATTGTTCTTACCGAGATGCATGATAACACACTTATCAATGTTCAAATGAATCAACCATAGCATCACTCTATCCAAATCATCTTGCAGAATATCATGGGAGGATATAGGATTATTGTAAATTTTGGTATCGTCTGCATAAGAGCAAATTGACGACAGCATTAGGGACGGTAAATCAGCACAGTATATAAGAAATAGTAATGGACCAATAACAGATCCCTGAGGGACACTATCAATAACGGGAGTATCACGAGAAAACGAAAACTGTAGCAACTGTCCCCCAACACCAAAATGTGCTAATTTCTTTAGTAGTCTTCTTTTGAGTACTATCAAAGGTTCTTGAGAAATCCAAATAAATTACGTTTACTGGGATCGAGACGAGAACTCCAACCGTTAACGCATGTAGTAAGTTTGTTATGATGGAGCGACCCGGTAGAAACCCATGCTGCGACTCAGATATTACGTTGTTGTCAATAAAAAATTGTAGTCTATCTTCAGCAATAATAGTTTCCATCAATTTGGCTGCTATTGGAGTAAGGCTGATTGGTCAATAATTGTCGGGGTCAAGTTTGTTACCTTTTTTAAAAATTGGCCAAATATCCGGAAGTTTGTGATCAGCAAACGAGTTCTTCATGATTAGCGATAGGGGCAAAGAAACGGTGTTTCGACAGTGACAATTTCCATCCGGTGGAAAATTGATCACCGAAAGAGCTCCGGGAGGACAAGGACAATCAATTCGCCGAACCTTTAATTTAATGCAATAATACAAATATATTTAAAATAAATTTTTAATTTACTACCCTCAGCGTAAAATATTTTCTTTCAAAGCCGCTATTTGAAAGCCAGGGTTGTTTCTTTAATAAACCAACTGTTTTAAAGTTTTTCAAACATTTTCTATTGGATTTTGGTCAGGCGAATTATATTTTCATGATTGAGCCTTTAATTTGATTGTCCAGTTGATATCGTTGGAATATTTTCCTTGACCAAGTTTGCAATCTGATTGAAATTCGTTTTATTTTGGCAATTTTACAAGGATTATAATGGTGGTGACTAAAGATTTTACCATGATTTAAATCATAAAAGATTTAAACTATGATTATTTGAACTTCTTTTTAAATGCGATTTTCTTAAAACTACATTTTTCTAACTGGATTCAACTAAAATAATTGAAAAATTCCGAGCCGTTTTTTTTCTGTAACAAAATAATCAAATAAAATCATGAAATTTGAAGATTAATTTTCAAAAACATGTCAATTATTCAATTATCAATATTTTTGAATGATTCTAGTTTATTCGATAGCCACAGTTTTACAGATTGAAATGCCGTTTGGTTTTTTGATTTTAGATAAGACAATAAGCCGGAATCATGGAGACCGTCGACAAACTTGTCAACAAACAATCTTTGCTTTTGGAGTAATTGTGATGAAAATTTTGGTTTAAAAATATTTTGACTTACTGTTGAAATGTCAATAAATATATAGAAAAAAATTCAAACCTCTATATTTTTATTGTTCGTCATAAAAAAAATCCCAAAAAATAACTTAAAAAATAATCGTCACACAGTGTGACTGCCTCAAGGATGTACTCTCATGTTCGAGTTTGAAAAAATTAATGTTTTTTTTGACATATTTCCAAAGTAAAATATATTGAGATTATACTGTAAAAATTTCAGATCAAAATTGAAAATATTAACAAAGCTATAGCAGAAATACGAGAGAGCCTCGTAGTTCTCGTTGTTCTGTTCCCTTTATACCTGCGTTTTGTATATTATAATATCTGTACGTTTCGAGTACTAAAATAGTACTAGAAGTAGTATACTTTTTAAATTCAGTGTGTGCATAGAGTAAACATTTGTAAACATGAATCGCAAAGGAAAAAAGCAGCATGGTAGAAGCTCAGAACAGTCTGCTTTTTTAAAACTTTAAATCTCGAAACGAGTTTTTCTCGAAGCAAAGTTTTTTCGATCGGCCCAAGGGGTTTACAAAATATCAGTGGCTCTCACGGGTAGTAGAATTGTATATTTTCACTCTAAATTTCCTATTAATTTTCCCGATTTTCCACAAAAAAACACGATTTTTGAAAATCCCCCATTTTGTTACTTTTCAATAAAAATGTTTATGTACCTGCCAGAATGACAAGCCTACTGAACAATAATCAATTTGAATTTTTGTGTGCAGGAATCACTCGGGCCAGCCACCTGCTTTTTTTTGGGGTCCACTTTGACAGCAAAAAGTAATAATAAAATATTATTAAATAAATTTAAAAAAATATTATTTTGTATACTTTATAGTGTCAACAAATAACATAAAAATTTTAAAATAATTAGATGTTATTCACTCATAAAAAAAAATTTCCGAAAAAATCTTATAAATTCGGTCGGAATATGAGAATACATTCTTAAGGCAGATACCTGAATTTTAGAAATTCAAGTTATTTTATGCCATTAGGGTGAAATTTAATACCTGCTTTTAAAAAGTAAATTCTTAAGTATTTTTGAATATTAGTTATGAATTGGTAGAAATTTTAAATTTATAAAATAGAAAAAGTAAAAAATTGAGGAACTATCAGTTAACGATTTAACAACCAAAATTTTGTAGGATTCGGCATTACTTCAAGAAAAAAGAGCATTTTAAAATTTGGGTGATTTGCCGTGGTTGCCCCCATTAAAATCGACGCTGCTCAGAGCTTAACTAATTAAAAATATCCTCCGAGAATGATCTATGAAGACACCGAACTCGTCCGGGTGTCAACCGCATTTCACAGCAAATAGTAAGAGTAGTTCAAAGCACACGTGCCATCAATAGAATATGAAGATATTGCGTTTTACGAGTCCTTATAATTTCAAATTTTAAAATGCCGTTTTTTCGACAACTAATGCCTAAAATCTTACAAAATTTTTGTAACAATATGCTTAGAAAAGTGTATTCTTTCCAATAGTCAATTGGAAAAAGTTCAAATCGTGGTGATGATTAACTGACCGTAACCGATAATTGAATTGTTAATTAAAAAAATTAATTTTTAATGAGTGGTCCTAATTCGATTGCACGATACTGCAATTTGCCTTTACGATAAATTGAAATATAATTTTTGAGTGACAAGTAAATATTTATTTAAAAAAAAAAAAATATCAATTGTTTACAGGACAAAAGTATTTTTCACAAAAAGAACTTGAAATACTCATCAGTGTTTATAACTAAGAATCTCACCAACACTCGACAGACTAATTAAATAAATAAGATTGCGTCGGAAAAGGTCCATTTGCTGACGAAGGGAGTAACTTTTTGTTCGGTACGGAATATCCTTTATATAAAACATTTGTTATTTCAGTTATAGCGAATCTAGTTATACGAATAACTAAAATGTGAACTGTATACTGCAAAATAAGAGCACCGAATCCTTTGTAAAGTCCAAGTACACCTTCTTCTTTTATGCAAGTCTCGTAACAATCTAGTGGATTATAGTAATTTGTTAGAATGGGTAAAACAGACTTTCCGGTATCTAAATTATCGATGATGGTTCTGGTTCCCTACGACAAAAATTTATTTCTTTAACATGCCGATACACAATAAACTCTCACCTGTAAGTACAAACGGTGTAAGATGGTTTCAAATGGATATAAAATGACATCTGCTGCGATGGTAGAAATAAGAGATGCATTCAATTCGATCTCTTTTAAGGTATCACTGTTGGTTTCTTTTGATATTGCACCCAGTTTGGCTTGCTGACGTACTTGAATCAACCGCGAGCTTGCCGATTTTACAACAATTGATATAAAGTAACGTGTAACACCCAACGCAACTGCAGGTAACACAAGAGACCAAATTGGTAACATCCTACCTTTCGAATTACCACCCCAGTTTAAAAGACGTACGAATCCTTCACGAAATACATCAAACAAACCTGGTTTCTCACTAGCAATGTCACTCTGAACAGTTTCCACTAAAGAAGCAGCATAAAACGGCAACACTATTGTTAGCGTTACTCTAAAAAAAAAAATTGATTTTGCTCATAAATTTAATTTTACAACTTACCCCTTTAGCAAAATGTGTTGAAAGAACGATTTACACGATCCATACCATGATATTTCCCTGCAAAATCAATTTTTGTAAAAATTACAGTAAAATTTAATTTTGCAAAAATATACTTGGGCCATGGTGTAACTTTTGAAATAAAATCTTCTACTCCCAAAGATAGTCCTCGCACAATTAACGTGGAGCCTAAACCTTTCCATAATGTCGCGAGGTTCTGACGTTGATGTAAGTGATAGATTACCGGTATCAATGTTATAGGTACAGTGTGGTACACCCGTGCTGTTCTGTTTACCTAAAGAAAGGATCTTACAACACATTTTCCTGTCATTTTGTTTATCTAACCTGGCACTGTCTTCGTAATACTACAAAAGGGTGGCTAAGTAAATTTTCTGCTAAAATACTAACAATTCCAACACTGGTACCGATTACGTTGCCCAATTTAGCTTCTATAAAAAGATGTGAGTGTATTTATTGGAAAGTTCGACAAACTTAATTTAAAAATTACCGTTTTCTTGAATGTCTCGATTGCTGTAAGCAAGGGATGGTTCGTCGTCCAGTGATTGAGTGCTTCTGATATTTACATCTTCAACGCTGTTTTGGTGATGCATATAATTTCTGGGCAATTGATCAAACGAATATTGTCTAAGTCCGGCCATTATTTAATATTATTGTTAAATTTATCACTTTACATAATGTAACTTTTCAAAGTTGGGTTATGTATTTTGCAGTGACAGTTGAACATTTAAAGATGGGTCTGTCTACTAACCACAAGTAGACGCGATAACCGCGGCGACGGCGGCGACAATCATCAAATTTACAATTTAAGTTTAGCGTCAGTTTTTGGGGGAGGTCAGGTTTTACAATCTAAACGTAGTAATTTTAACAAGAACTTTTTGTTTACAACAAAAACATAAATTTCAATGTCCACTTTTTTCTAAGCCTTTACCCAATTAAAGTGACGATAGTTCAAGGTGGACTTGATCTTAATTTTACGTAGCAGTCACTAATGTAATTAATACATAATAATTATTGTAAAAATTCTGTAAGAAAACAGTTTCGTTTCTTACGTTTCGTTGGTGTACAAATATTTCGTGCTACTCTGTACACTTACATCTAGAAATGAATATATATTTTTATTAAATTGCATTTGATTGGATTTTTATTTAATTAGATAAATACATAAATAACAAATTTTGCAAATTAAATGTTGACTATTTGAGAAAATAAGAAAGTAGGTCATCTTGGTGAATGTATTTTATATTACGTTAATGGCAGCGAAAAAATGACGTTTATTTATCAACACACACGAAAATGCTTTCGGTGCTGTAATTAGTGTAACTGGTGTAACCAATGGCAATTATTATTATTAAGATAAAGATATGTCGTAATCAATTCGAAATTTAAAAATAATCTACTTCCTTTGCTAAAAGTTAATAATTAAACAAAACCTAGCAAAATTATGCTCATGTGCTTGAATTATTAAAAGTGAAACCAGTGAATAAATAAATTATGTCGGATGGGCCATTTAATTCGGTTCTCTTGACCACTTTTTATTGTGGTAAGAAAAGGTACAGATTATATTTTCATCGAAATCAAATTGTATGGGATAACGAGAAACCCCCCTATGGTAAATTTGTGTACAATAAATTAATGCAAAATTATTTTCATTAATATTTTCAAGCTCAAAACACCGTACCAATTCAAGATGTACTTTCTGTACAATATAATTACACGGAATCAACCCTTCAAGAGGAAAGCACTTACGATCCCCACATATTTACCATTCATTATGCACAGCTTAAAGAAGGAAGTATTTGGCAGTATAATTCATTAACGCTGCGTCATTCTGATCCACTTCAAGTGTCGTCATGGGTAAAAACGCTACAAAATCACCTGCAAAGTTAGTTTACATTTTAATAATCGGGCAGTGATTTTACCAACAAGTTTGTTTTAGCATTTTCTTTTCGACCAAAACGTTTGCTATTGTTTGTGAATCCTTACGGGGGGAAGAGGAAAGCTTTGAAAATATTTGAGAAATATGGTAAACCGCTGTTCAAAATTGCTGGAGTTGATGTTAGTGTTATCGTTTCTCAAAGGCAAAATCAGATACGCGATATTGTCATTCACCACAATTTGGATATGTTCGATTCTATTGCATGTGTTGGAGGGGATGGTACTGTATCTGAACTTGTTAATGGTTTAGTTTTACGTGAATGCAAAAAGGTCGATATTGATCCCGACGATTCTAATCAAACCTTGCCTAAGCCAAGTTTTCCAATTGGAATAATTCCAGGTTTGTCTTACTATTTAATTTCTTAATTTTAAAATTAGGTCAAGGAAAACGGAAAGTTTTTCCATTTATTAAAGAAAATTATGATATACCTTATTGGGAATTTTTTCAAAAAATAGAAAAAGAATCAGATTGGCCAAATTCTTGATGAAGTTGAATTCAAAGTCAAATTTTTGTAGAAGTTCTTCCATTGGTGGCAGTGATTCGCGGTCCGGTTTTAAAATTTTATTCAAGGGGTTAGAAAATGGTGAGTTTGATTTTTCCAGAATTTCCCATGTTAACATACGTTTGATTTTTTTATTTACCGCTTCCCGATTTTCATATGGGATAGGATATGACCTCTTTACGAACAGTGTTTGTTTGCTAATGTTAAGTTTGCATTCGTAAACGTTATTTATACCAGGTATATCTGAAAACACTTTGTAATGTTTTTTAATAATCTGTTTAATTAGTGGTTGTTCCTATATATTTCGGTTTTTGTTCCCAGTTCGACAAATTTTCAATTTCTTGGTTACTTTTCGAACCGATATATTGCGATTTGAATTGTTCCGTATTTTGCATTGATACTTTTCCTCCGAATGTAGTTGTATTTTGATAAACCTAATGCTACCTGTACTATTAGTATTATCTAACGGGGTTTTATAATACTGTCTGTTGTTTTCTTTTTTATATCTACTTTTATGTTTTTTTTTATCATCAAATCCATTCCTAGGATTACAGGAATATTTAACTCTTTTACTACTAGAAATACTACTGCCTGACGTAGGTTTTCAATTTAGATATTAAATAATGCTTGCAGTTTAACTTTAGTGATTTTACCCGTCACCCCCTGTATTGCCATTCCTGTCGCTGGTAAAATTGGTAAATTACCATTAGTTAATTTAATATGTTCAAAAACGTCCTCCGATATCACGCTCACTGTACAGGGTGGCTCAATTTCGATCCCTCTTATGGGGAAATCGGTTACCATTGGAAATATCGAAAAATGGATGGCGCATCCTCGATCTCTTTTTTTGAGAAAAGCCCAATGGACAAAACCGGAGTTGGCTATCTTTTTTTGTTTTCGATTTATAGCCAAAAATCCGATTATTGGACTTTTTGATAAATGTCGATATCTCGGTTGTTTTTGAAGTTTCCAAAAAAGTGTTAACATTTTCTTCAGGCACTTTTTTAAGGGCAACAAAATGGGCTAGAGAGATTTTAAATATCTAAGTTAGTTTCCGAGTTATAATATAAAGTTGTGTTTTTTTAAATAGAAACCATAGTTGAATGTGATATTTTTGAATAGCATTTTTTATCCTCTTTTCAATGTTGTATAACATGTGCGGTCTATTATTACGGTTTCATCCCATTTTCTTAAAAAATGAATAAAAAACATCAAAAAATTAAATATGATAATAACATTTTTAATAAAAAAATCACTAAAAAAATTGCAGCACGTAACAAAAATTAAAGTAAATATTCAAATTGAAGTCCATTATTTTTAATACATAAATTACATCTCTTCCTCACACTCTTAATTGCATTGTGTAGGTGGACATTTGATACTGAATTAACACATTCTGTAAACTTTTGTTTTAGTTCGTCGATGTTATTACTTTTATTCTTATATAGGTTGTCTTTAAGATAACCTCAAAAAAAACAATCCAATGGTGTCAAATCAGGAGAGCGTGGTGGCCACCTCGCCGGACCTTAGTTCCTATCCAGTTGTTTCCAAAATTACTATTTAGTAATTCTTTAACAATTCTGGAATTATGGGGTGGTGCACCATCTTGTTGGTATAACAAATATCTTCTTTCCAGCAAGGGTAGATTATCCAAATACTCTTCAACAATATGTTCGTTTAAGAGTTCATAATATTGTTGGCCATTTAGATTTTCTCTATACGTATGGTATACTAAAACACGATTGCCAACTAGAGCACACCACACACTAAAATCGAACCGTCCTTGCATTTGGACGTCAACAGTACGGTGACGATTAACATCAGACGAATAGTGTTTGTTATGCCTGTTAAATATACCAGCACTGCTAATGTAAGCTTCATCTGTCCAAATCACACGTTTGAAGAAATTTTCATCTTGTTGACATTTTAGCCCATACCAATTACAAAATTCCAACCGTCTCTGAGTATCTCCTGGTTGTAGATAATGTTGTTTTCGCATTACATAAGACCTGAATTTATGTTTTTTTAGTATCCGCAAAGCTTTACATCTTGAAATTCCTGATTCAGTTTCAATTTGACGACTCGAAACTGAAGGATTTTCAACTACAGCTGCAATTACATTAATGGCAGTTTCTTGAGCATCTTGAATATTATAATTTCCTGATCTAGGCTTGTTAAAATTTCAATAATTACTAAGATTTCCTTTCAATCTATTAAAAATACAGATCTCTGGTTGTCTTCTTTCGGGATAACTATTGAAAAATGCTGCATTTGCAAAACCAGCATTATTATTATTTTAAATGTAGCACTCCAACATATCAAATTTTTTAAAATTTTTATAAGCCATTTTATATTTACGTAAAATGACCAGTAAATAATAATATATTATTATAATTAATAATAATTATTTAATATAATAATGAAACAATGACAGCAATTCGCCAACAATTAAACAAACATTAGCCTACTATAAAGCATGTGGTGAAAATCTTTTAGATGCCAATTTGGTAGTGTTTTGTTTTGAAAAGTTATGTGAAAACAATACGATCTTTAGTTTGAATACTTACTTTAATTTTTGTTTTGTGCTTCAATTTTTTTAGTGATTTTTTTATTAAAAATGTTATTATCATATTTAATTTTTTGATATTTTTTATTTTTATTACATTTTTTAAGAAAATGGGATGAAACCGTAATAATAGACCGCACATGTTATACATCATTGAAAAGAGGATACAAAATGCTATTCAAAAATATTACATTCAACTATGGTTTCTATTTAAAAAAACTCAACTTTATATTATAACTCGGAAACTAACTTAGATATTTAAAATCTCTCTAGCCCATTTTGTTGCCCTTCAAAAAGTGCCCGAAAAAAATGTTAACACTTTTTTGGAAACTTCAAAAACAACCGAGATATCGACATTTATCAAAAAGTCCAATAATTGGATTTTTGGCTATAAATCGAAAACAAAAAAAGATAGCCAACTCCGGTTTTGTCCATTGGGCTTTTCTCAAAAAAAGAGATCGAGGATGCGCCATCCATTTTTCGATATTTCCAATGGTTACCGATTTCCCGAAAAGAGGGATTGAAATTGAGCCACCCTGTACCGCTGGTATCAATTAAAACTGAATGTTTGATATTTTCTAATTTAACTAAAATCTTAGGTAAATAAACCACGTTCAAATCATCTGTTTCGTCTTTATGTTCGGGAAATGTTTCATTTACCTTTGTTTGATTTATTGTATGGAACTGCTTAAAATAATTTTTAACATAATTTATATGTTTTTACGCTCCCTTAACACGGTTTCCTGAAGAATGGGAGCTGTCTGTTCAGGAAAATTTAGTTTTTCGACGCCGGTTTGCTGTTTATTTCTTGGATTACCGGTCTTGTTTCTTGGATAGGTTGCTGAATAATTGCTACTGTTTTACGATCACTGCTTTTGTTTACTCTCAGTCTAGTAACATTCGGAGTCCTATTAAACCAATTTTCCTATCTAAAATTTTCCCTATTTGAATTGCTTCTATCGTAGCTTCCCATTGCTTCAATCTTATTATATAATTCAAACCCGCGGTTATTATTTTTATTGACTTCATCAAGATCTTCAATAATTTTAAAAAATTCATCAATGGTCTTGATTCTGGATGTTAACAAATGAAATTCGATATCCCATGAAAAATGCTTAGATACCGCTTCTACAAAACTTTCCTCCGGAAAAGAGGGAACCAAATGTTGAGTTTGGTTTATCCAGGCCCCAAACATGATGTACCTCCGTGATGACTTGTTTTGTACCCCCGTTGTTCATAAATTTCAAGCCATACTTTGTTTTGAACCTTTTGTGACCAAAATTCATTCGTAAAGGTGGTTTTGAATTCATTACCTATATAATTTAAAATAATCAAACTAAACTAAACATTACATACTACTAAATACCACAATAAATACTTAAAAATTCATTTTTTAGGTTATTTTTCTCATTATAATTTGCCTATTTCCCTGAATAACGTTCAGCCCATATTTTGGTATCGCCGTCTAAACATCCAATTGCTGTTGGTAGCTTTAAATCTTCCGATATATTTGCCCGAAATAAGTAAATATCTAGAGATTTTAAAAATTATACTGGATGTTCACCTTTTTTCTTATTGTCGAAAATAGGTGCTTTCTTATCAAAATTTGTAAAAACTGTGTGATTTACAATACCCCCTTTATTTTTCGTACCATTATCTAATTGAATTTATAATTTAGAAAAATTCTTTTTTAATTGATCAACCTCGTTATCGACTATTATTATTGCCTTACTATTTTGATCTATTTCTTTAATCACCGAATCTATTTCTGCTTCTAACGCTTTTCTATTTCTGCTTTCTGTTTGAAACGTTTTTCGATAATTTGTAACATTTCAATTCTACGGTTGCTACAGGTAGCCCTATTCTTATCTAAATTTTCATCTATTGTTTTTAATCGGTTTTCGATTAATTCAAATTTGGTATGGTAATTCAATCAGCATGTTTGGTTAGGGGAAGAAACGAAAAGAAAAATTAGTTACTAATCGTCAAAGAAGGGAGTTTAAAATTTGCAAAGAAAATAGAAGAGGCACTGTGAGGAAAATAACATTGGAGTGGAACGAGAATACAAAATTAACACTTTCCAGGGAAACTTGTAGAAATTGGATCCATAAGAGTGGTCTCGGTTTTTATAAGGTATGATTATTAGTTTCAGGCTAAAAAAAAGCCGTTGGTGTAAGAAATGGATGCAATGGACACAGGAAAAGTGGAATTCGGTTATTTTTAGCGATGAGTTTAAATTTATCATATGTGGAGGAGATAATCGAAAAAGAGTAATAAGGACTAAAAATTAAGCGTTCCATAAGGACTGTCTAATAAAACGAACTGTTAAGTTTGCTTCGGGAGTAATGATTTGGGGTCGCATGTCCGCTAAAGGTGTAAAAAGTATGCAGCTTGTAAATGGAACTGTTAACGTACTCAAGTATTAAGATATATTGGAAAATAACTTGCTCCCCAGTATTGAAACATTGTATCCATCGGAGTCATTTATTTTCCAGTAAGACGGTGGCTTCATGTCATACGGCTAAAATTACCAAAAATTGGTTTATCACGAGAGGAAATAGAGTATGTAATTCATAAGATGAGAAATGGAAAGGATGAAATAAAAAACGAGCTATCAAATATGGAGGAGAAGCGATCAGTAAAAGATTGTGCGAGTTAATACAGTGAGTTTGGACAGAAAAGAAGATAAGAAGAAGAAGAATGTCGCAACTATAGAAAAATAACATTACTTAGTGCGGCATACAAAATACTTTCAACAATGATACATAGAAGATTGAAAGAACACACAGGAACAATAATCGGAGAGTATCAATTTGAATTTGTTGAGGGAAAGTCAACAGTAGGAGCAATACATATGGAAAAGACTCGTGAACATGGAATAGACCTGCACATCTGTTTGTGGACTTTTGGCAAGCTTTTGATCAAGTCATCAGGAAGAGGTGAAAATGCGATCAAAGTTGATTGGATTGATAAAGATGACTGTGGAAAGACTACAGCCTCTGTTAGAACGTCAGACGGACGCCATTGTTGGGTTATTCAAGAAAATAGCGGATGCGGCATAGGAAATGAATTAACAAGGAGATTATATGACCTCCGCATTTTTGTAATTTTTGCCACTTATTGTGCTGAAAGTTCAGTCCTCCAATAACAACTCCCCAAAGTAGTAGGACCAGATGGCCAGAAATTTTCGAGAAAATCGACTTTGAAATATTGTCGCGGGAGTTTGAAGACAAGATGTGAAATAATTAGCAATAAGTTTCGTAGCGTAGGTAAAAACTAGGAATCAGTGGGTCCACGGTTCTATTCCCACCTTTGCTAGTTTTCTTTTTTCCTTTAATTTATTTTATTTTTCACCTGTGCGTATTCACACGTGATTTAATTGTTGTTAAATTGATTAAATTTCTGCTTGTAGTTAACAATATTTATGATAAATTAAAATTTGGTACAAAAATGAATAACCATATCAAATTTTTAGAATAAACCAAAAAATGCACAAACACTTTTTAGAACTAAAACTTCCTAGTTCATCGCCCGATGATGCCATAGTATGGTGAAAACGTTTGCGATAATATACATACAGTGTATTTATATTGTGTTAACTTCAACATTTTAGTTCTAAAAATTTGATATGATTAATATCGAGTTACACTACCTAAACCACTTATCTATTGATTAAAATGCATAACGTCCGGTAGGGATTAATGTGTTTATTTTAATGACAATTTATAATTAGAGCAAGAACTTAAATTATACAATTTTTAACTTTAAATTAACAACTAAATTATACAACTTTTCAGTTCACAGTCGGATCTTCGCAGAAGCCGGGGTGAAATTTGTCGTGGACAAATAAGATTCCAAAGTAGTGAATTAAATTTCTCCGATTGATATCATTGCCTTGTTGTTGGTTACCATCAGCATTACCTATATTTTCATGAATAATTTCATTCCATTGGAGGTTTATTGCTGGATCATCTGGGGGTAAGGGTTCTGCAGCAAGTCTTGCTTTATTATGCAAGACCGCAGTTGCCACTATTACTGGAAGAACATTTCTCGGTTGAAAACGCATTCCTGTTGCTAAACATGGAAATCTACGTTTCCAAATGCCGAATGTTCTTTCGATAACGCAGCGAGTTCTTATTTGTGATTCATTAAACAGTTTTTCGGCATTTGTTTGAGGGTCTAATAAGGGTGTTATTAAATATGGTTTCACTGCATACCCACCGTCGCCCAAGATTAAACCATGGCCAAATTCACCATCTTCTAAGCGCACTTGCAGTTGAGAATTATTTAATATTGTGGAGTCATGAGTTCCTCCAGGCCATCGTGCAACAATGTCTGTTATTTTTAAATGAGCATCACATGTTGCTTGTACATTAATAGAGAAATAACCTTTTATGTTTCTAAACACTTCAGCATTATTTCCTCTGAATGACTGAATTTTAATGTGTGTACAATCCAGTGCTGCAATAACTCGTGGAAATCTAGCAATTTCGTAAAAATCTATTTGTGTAGATGTTTTTTCTGCTGGTGTAGTAGGAAACTTTATGTAAGTTGGTCGCAATCTGGCAATCGCTCTTGTCACCCGATGAATAATTCGATGTCCGCTGGTTTTGCTGATTCCTGCAAAGTCACTGATTGCAATCGGATGTGATCCTGTAGCATAATATCGCAAAGCAAGTAACAGTTGCTTTTTAGGAGGAATTGCGGGATTTTTTAATGTAGTGTGTTCTAATTCATGCTGGATTTCTAAAAGTAAATCCTCTACGGTAGATTTTTGTAGACGAAAACGTCGAAAAAACTCAAGATCGTCGTAATTTTCACAGTAATCAGGTCTTGGATTTAACACTTGCGGTCTTGTATAAACTTCATCATCTGATGAAGATAGAATATTATTGTAAAACATGATTATTGTAAATGGAAACAATTAATCGTTTTTCAAAATCTTGAGCCGATTGAAAAAAATTGTCTGAAGATTTTTATATACCAACAAAAAATATAAAATTAATTTATATTATAATCGCGAACACGTAAAAATACACTTTTCGATTTTGAGGTCACTTTTATTGATAATCAATAGATAAGTGATTTAAGTAGTGTAACTCGATATTAATCATATCAAAATTTTTAGCATAAACCAAAAAATTTGATATGATTATTTTTATTGAAACTGTCAATATTATCTTTAATAGTTTGTACTATTAATTAAATTTTAATTAAATAAATTAAAAAAAAAAAACTAGCGAAGGTGGGAATAGAACCGTGGACCCACTGATTCCTAGCCTAGCTCGTTCTTACTTACGCTACGAAACTTATTGTTAATTATTTCACATCTTGTCTTCAAACTCTCTCGACAATATTTCAAAGTCGATTTTCTCGAAAATTTCTGACCACCTGGCCCTACTACTTTGGTGAGTTGTTATTGGAGGGCCGAACTTTCAGCACAATAAGTGGCAAAAATTACAAAAATGCGGAGGTCATATAATCTCCCTGTAAGACAAAACGAAATATATGAAATATGATAGAGGAGGAGATAATAGAGTGTACTCGACTTGATTTAAAGATGGATTCAAAAAGGTGGACAGGATCATTTACCTAGGAGTTGAGATCAGCAGATCAGAGGAAATAACGAGAAGACTACAAAAGGGAAGTCGAGCCTTTTACACAACACAAGACCAGCAGTA
Source organism: Cantharis rustica (assembly GCA_911387805.1). Lineage (NCBI taxonomy): Eukaryota > Metazoa > Arthropoda > Insecta > Coleoptera > Cantharidae > Cantharis > Cantharis rustica. Next base: position 18,157,591 of record OU426883.1, read on the forward strand.
ACGTATGCAGCAGAAACACTGTGCTTACCCCAACCAGAGGCTGAAATACCGGATTTGTAAATCTCGAGCTGGATATCTATATTTCAAACAGGAATGTAAAGCTGTAAATAATATGACATTTATGGATTGGCTTTCAAGCAGTCTTGACTTAAATGTCATCGAAACCTTACGGCATAAAATGGAGCAGAAACTGAGGAACAATCTACAAAGAACCCATAAAAGTTTAAATACTAAAATTCAAGAAGTCGAGGATTCAGTCACGGTAGAAGAGTAAATTCTCTTGTAAATTCTATGCCTAAAAGAATTTGGGAAGTAATCCTAGCAAAAGGCGATGTTGCGTCGTATTAAATTTAGCTCTTGTAGTTTAAGATTTCTTCTTCTTCTTTTTCAAGTGCCTATCCGTATTCATCCTGGCTATTATAACTTTATTGACTGCAGTGCGGAAGAGTTTTGTTGTTGTAATCGAAAACCACATTCTCAAGTTATTGAGCTATGAAATTCTCCTCCTACCGACGCTTTTTCTTCCTTCTATTTTTTCTTGCAATATGCACTGTAGGAGATGATATCTATTCTCGTTTCTCATAATGTGTCCCAAATACTGCAACTTTCTCATCTTGACCATGCTCACCACTTTCGTCTGTTTCGCCATTCTTCTAAGTATCTTTGCATTAGTCACTGTTCCACCCACGAAACCCTCAAGATTCTGCGGTAAATCCACATATCGAAATCCTGTAATCTCTTCATCGTTGCTTTCGTTAATGTCCAAGACTCTACTCCATAAAACGATGAAAAGATTATAGTTTGTTATTATGGCCAAACGTTTAATTGTCAGGTTTTCAGTAGAATTCAATTAATGAATTTGTTATCGACAAAATTATTAAGTTGTTTTTGTGATTCTAATATATTTGCATTTACAGGAGGTAGCACCGATACGATTGCATATTGCTTGTATGGAACGACGGATGTTACTACTGCCGTATTACACATAATATTTGGAGACTCGGTAGGATTAGACTTAGTTTCAGTTCACGATGAAAACCGCTTATTACGATTGTATGCTAGTGTACTGAGTTATGGCTACTTGGGCGACATTGCTTATAATAGTGAAAGATTGCGATGGATGGGACCATTGCGATACGAATACTGCGGTAAACTTAGGTTCACTTTTTTTATAATGATAATTAACATTTATCTTGCAGGATTTAAGAAGATTGTTTGCAATCAGGGTTATAAAGGCGAAATTACTTTTTTAACAGATTCGGATGAAGAAGTTAAATTAAAATGTTACCAGAAGTGTGAAAACTGTTTGGCACAAAAGAACGAATTAGGTGATTCTAATAAGAAGGAATTAAATTTGACTACGATTCAGGGAAATTTTTTTATGGTTAGTGGAGCTAATATAAGTTGCGCTTGTGAGCGAAGTCCTAGTGGAATTGCCCCTTATTGCCATTTAGGAGACGGATACTTACACTTAGTTATAATACGTCACACTTCCGTTTTAAATAATTTGAGGATTTTGTGGCGTTTTAGTAAGAGTAACTACACCACCAATAATTTATCTTTTGTGGAAATCCATAGGGTGAAAGAATTTAATTTTCGAGCCATAGATATTCAAAGTAGGTGGAATTGTGATGGGGAAATTCAGCATCAGACGGATATTCGAGCAAAGTACAAGTAAGTTTTCTTTATATTTCAGCTTCTAATTTTTTATTTTTAGAGTGCATTGCCAGTTACTTAAGGTGTTTAGTCGAGGTAGCAGTACTCCAGTAGAATCTGAAAAAAGTGGTTGCGGTGTTTGTAGGTGTTAATTAAAAAAATTAGTGTGATATTTAGAGAAATATTTAAATAAGAATGGTTGAGGTAGCAAGCACCATGCTATTTTTGGTTTATTTTTTTATAAGAATTTGTCAATCTCAATGTTGAATGATTAAAACGTGTAGAATTTTACAATATCTTAAAATTTAACTACGGATGTGGTAATTGATAAATTATTAGTACCAGTTAAATAATTGTAGGTGGTTGTAACTCAAAAAGCATATGTGTTTATTATCGATTGAAATAACCGCACACACTTGGTTTTCTCGTCCGTCCATTCATTGCACTAATACACCGTTTATCGAACCTTGCTCTTACGTATTGGTCAATTAAGTTTTTTAAGAACACAAAGTATTATAAAAATATGAGCATTATAATATGCTTTGAATTTTTTTAAGTATTATAATTCGTTGAGTAATGAAAGCTGTGAATTTTGTAAGTAAAAAATAATTGGTGCTAAATTAAAAATTATATGAAAGGATATTTTTTGTAGACATGTTACACAGAAATTTAAAGAAAACTAAAATTATGCATTTTTTTACATTTAAGGACCTATTAGATAAATGTTAACATTTCCCAAAAATTGGTTGCCAGGTCAAATTTTGGAAAGTCCACTTGTAAAATGAGTAGTACTTATTATTAATTATCTTTTGTATTATTTTTGCATGCTGACCTTATTGCCTTAGTTATTTGAAATTATTGTAAATAGAATAGTTTTACCCTGAAAAAAATTTGTTTCCATTAGACATCCACATTTTCGAATTTGATTTTTTTCAGTGTAAATTTTGTTTGTCTTGTATAGGACAATAATTATAATATTTTTTATAAATCAATTAGTATTTAATTGGTTTTTGTTATATTTGTCCATATGTTTATGTTTGTAAACAATTTTAATAAAATAAAAATTACTCTATAATTTATGTATTATTTACAAATCAGTACTTATTTACTACTTGAAGCTAAAGATTCAAACAGATAACTACTAAATTGTACTTTTTGAAAACTCTTTTTGTATGTAAAAATCGCTTTTACAAAAATATTTTTCAGACATTTTTTGTAGATAATTTCGTTCTCTTCATTTTTGTTTATATACATTTTTTTACTTTGTCGCATCGTTTTCGTCTGAAAATGATTTAAAGCAAACTCGGTAAAATTTTTTAATAAAATTAATGCACAATGGAATTCATATAGTATTTCCAGGGGATTCCCATTAAATTTTTACTTGCACTGAAATATGTAAAAGTGATGTTAACAAGTTTCTTTAAATAATCCCTTAAATTGGCCGACACCTGATTAAATGCACAAACATGTTTTTATTATGAAGTCGGTAAATCTTAAAATACCTGGAGTCACAATTTCTTTGTTAGAAGTCTCTTCCTGTGATTGATCATAAGCGAGTAGGCAAGATGCAAAGTCGTGATTGAAAACACCAGTTTTTTTTAAATTTCTGATGTCTTCATCGTTGGCAGTTTCTACACACAATTTACATATTGTGGTGTTTCAAAGTGATTCGGACTCACCCTGTGCATTTTTGTGGAAAATTTATTTTAATAATTAAGTTGTAACATTGTAGATTTTGCTAGGTGGGGACGGATCACCAGAAATTTAATGCTTTTTGCCAGGGGTCGCCGCACGAGTCGGTGGTGCGACTGTTGACTTTGTGAGAAATTAATTTTGAGATCGCGATTTAACATTGATTTGAATTTAAATTGTGAATAACATTTTAATTTGGATATAAATAAAGTGATTTTGATGCGTCTGCATTACTGCGTATTTTTTTGATATTTGGATTGATTTGGAATTTTTTAATGATTTGCTACTGAGCGGTAGTGGATTGATTTGGTCGATTAATTTGGAGAGAGAATAGTTGGAAAAATTTGATTTGGATTATTACAATTTGGAAAATTAAAATTTGTAAGAGTGAGCGTGTGGCGAGATTGATAAAGCGACGATTGGGATAAAGGAAATCACAAGTTCGAACCCTTTAGAGAAATATTAAAATTTTACATTGGATTTAAATTTGGAAGACGATTTATTTATTTTTGAGATTAACAATTTTTTTTTTTTTGAGAACCCAATCTGAGATACGACTGTCTCATCTCCCGCATTGAGAGGTTATGCCGAGGTACTTAAAGTGCATGTGCAAATTACTATTTTTTTGAAAGCATCACTGCAATATATATAATCTATATATAGGATGTCCCCGTGACCGTGGAGAACCTCTGAGGTGGTGATAAAGAACACTTTTCTAAGACAAATTTTTAAATAAAATTTTTGTCCAAGTTCAAACCCTTGGGGGGTACCTTTCTTTAAAGCAATATTTTGAATTTCTGATTTCAAACGGCCATAGCTCCGATATTATTGATTTTTTAGACTTAATGGATTAGACCTTTTTTAAAAATCATTTACTTATCTACAAATTAGGTTATATCCCCTTATCCTCTAGAATAAACGGTTTTCGAGTTATAAATTAAATTAAGGTAAAAAATGTTAAAAAAATTCTGATTTTATTTTTTTTACTTTTCTTCTGAACCCCGTATCTCTTAAACAAAACGTCTTAGAAAAAAACTAACGGCCCAAACCGGATAGGGAATTTAACGGGCTACAACTTTGGTCAAATATTTTTTTTTGGGAAACCAACCGTTTTCACAGAAATTCTGAAAATAATGAACAAGGTGTAGGTTTACATTACATTTCCTGCCAATTTTTGTCACTTTACTGAATCAAAGACCGAACCCATCGAGATGATGTTTCCAAACATTGCTCAAAATTACAAAAATCATGTTTGGTTGAGCGAATGTTTTAATGTACAACAATGGTGATTGAAAATTAAATTTAAAAATAATTATTATTTAAATTTTTACGAACTGTCAAACTTTTAAGGTTAAAAATTGGATATTTTAATTTGGCAATTTTTCATTAATGCATATTGTTGGTATTTGGGAGAAAATAAATTCAAAACAGTATTTTTCCATTTTGCTCAAATAGAAATAAATGGCCACTGAGAAAGTCTCAAAAATATGAAGGAAAACTTGAAATTTGAAGCTACGCCATTGGGCTTATCGAATTTTTGTAGTCTGTGCATTTCTTGTAAACAAGCAAAAGATTATCTAGGTTCAACCAGGAATGAAGGAAAAATAAATGTACTATGACCATGGTATAAAGAAATGTTTGGTAAAAATACCCTGGAATTTTGCTACGTCATTAAGTTTATGAAATAATTAAGTTTAATCTTAAATATTCGTACTTTGTACTGATAAAACTTTACATAAGTTGTGCCTTGTAATTTAGTTAACACAATTTTGAGTTTAGGAAGGCTAAATAATCAAAAATGTTTACCAATTGTTCGAGACAACTAACATCTCAAGTAAGCGATATTTATTTTAAGTTGAAATTCAAGTAGTAGAAATTTAAATTTGTTTTAGATTTCCAATCAGGTAAAACGTTTGCAAAGTACACTTGTAATTGCGGAACATAATAATGAAGTTCTTTCACCGATAACCCAAAATGCTATAACAGCTGCCAAGAAACTGGGAGGTGAAATTACGGTGCTTATTGCTGGTACTAAATGTGGCGAAGTAAGTAAACTTTTCACTTAATGAAGGGCTAACTTACATCCATCTCTATAATTTACTTATAGGCTGCTAATCAGCTTACGAAAGCAAATGGTTTAAAACGTGTTCTTGTAGCAGAAAACGATGCATTTAAAGGTTTAACTGCCGAAAGTGTTTCGTCTTTAATTTTAGCTACTCAAAAGCAGTTTAACTTTACACATATTTTAGCTGGGGCCACAGCCTTTAGTAAATCGGTCTTGCCACGAGTAGCTGCTAAACTGGATGTTTCACCAGTTACCGATGTGATTGCTATTAAATCACCTGATACTTTTGTCCGCAGTATTTATGCAGGTAAAATAATTTCATTCTTGTCTTTTTAATTTTATTGTTTTGAAATACCAGGAAATGCAATTCAAACGCTCATTGCGAAAGATGCAATTAAAATTGTGTCAGTTAGAGGAACAAATTTTGAAGCAGATACTTTGGAAGGTGGTTCCGTAGCAACTGAGCCTGCTCCTAGTGGTGAATATGCTACAGACTTGACAACTTTTATCAGTCAAGAGTTGAGTAAATCTGATAGACCAGAACTTACAAGTGCCAATATTGTTATTAGTGGAGGTAAATAATCCTTTTGAAATTTATCTAAAATAATTTGATTTTATTTGTAGGACGAGGTTTAAAATCAGGGGAGAACTTTAAACTTTTATACGATCTTGCCGATAAACTTCATGCAGCTGTAGGAGCTTCCCGTGCCGCTGTGGATGCTGGCTATGTACCTAATGATATGCAAGTGGGACAAACTGGAAAAATTGTGGCTCCTGTATATTATATTTAATTTAAGTGTTTTATTTTCCTATAATTGCTTTATTTTAGGATTTATACGTTGCTGTAGGTATTTCTGGTGCAATTCAACATTTAGCTGGAATGAAAGATAGCAAAACAATTGTGGCCATTAATAAAGATCCTGAGGCACCTATTTTTCAAGTTTCAGATTATGGATTAGTAGCCGATTTATTTAAAGCTGTTCCCGAACTTACTGGTAAATTGTAAAATTTGTTATGTCAAATGTTTAGGATAAACGTAATACAATATACGTATATAAATTAATATAACTCAATTTCGTTTCATTGGAATTTATAAGCTTATGTTAATTTTCAGTCAAATTATTTTGGCATTTGTCCACTAAGCTGTAAAATAGATATCGGAGGGGTAAATATCCTGTTCTCCTAAGTAAATTAGGTACCTTAATATTAGCAGTTTTTGGAAGATTTTTTTTTACGTGGAACATCGTACTTAATTTTTAAAAATATAACTATTGGGTAAAGGTGGCGTAGCGAAGATTATTTTAAATGTAAGAATAGTTTATAGTTTAATATTTTAATTTAGCAAAAATGCATCTACATATTTATATGGTCAAGAACAGTCTATTTAAAGATTCCACACTTGCAGTTTGCAAGTTACAAGTTGTGGTGGTATGGTGACATATACAGGGTGTCCCCGTGGAGAACCTTTGAGGTGGTGATAAAGGACACTTTTTTAAGTCAAATTTTCAGATATAATTTTTATTCAAGTCTAAACTCTTGGTGGATACTTCCCTTTAAAGCAATTTTTTGAATTTGTGATTTAAAACGGTCATAGCTCCGATATTATTGATTTTTTAGGATTAACGAATTAGAACTTTTTTAAAGATCATTCGCTTATCTACAAATTAGGTTATAACCCCTTATTGTCTAGAATCAACGGATTTCGAGTTATGAATTAAATTAAGGGAAAAAATGTTAAAAAAAATTCAGATTTTATTTTTTTTACTTTTCTTGTTAACTCCGTATCTCTTAAACGAAGCGTTTTAGAAAAAACCTAACGGCCCAAACCGGATAGGGAATTTAACGGGCTACAACTTTGGTCAAATATTTTTTTTTGGGAAACCAACCGTTTTTACAGAAATTTTGAAAATAATGAACAAGGTGTAGGTAAAAATTATAAATCAAATCGAGATTTTTAGGAATTTCAAACTTTAAAATAATTTACAAAATAAATAAACAATATTTTTACGTTTTAAAACACTACATTTTACCCCTTAATTTTTATGAGTAAATTCAAAGTGTTTGCGATAAACAATAATTATATAAATAAAATCAAAATTTCTTCATCAATAATCAATTATAAATCAAAAATAAAATTCTTTCCGTCGTTAAATAATGTCTTCAAATTAAATCTTAAATCAAACTTTCAAATTAAACTAAAATAATATTCAAATGTTTCTTTTTCAAATTAAATCAAATACTATTCAAATTAAATTTTCAATTAAATCAAGTCAAATCAAATATCAAAATTATCAAATCATTATCATTTTTATACTATTTTTCCGAATTTTTGTTTTCCTTCTCCGGTACTTCCATAAAAATATCTTCTTGGGAGTCCACAACTCCGGCACCAATCTTCGCCACCCCCTACTCTTTCACATCTTCAAATTCCTCTCCGATCCATTTTTAGTTGTCCTCCTTGATCGTGTTGTATTTTTCTTTTTCTTTTCTTCAAATTTTGTTTTTTCTTTAATTTCAACATTTTCTTCTCGTCCAAGTTTTAATTTTTTAGTTGCAAACGTTAATTTTCCAACTTTTAATTTCCAAATTTTTCCTTATCTCATTTCCATTATTATTCTCAATGCAGCGTTTTTCAACCATCTTCAATAACTTTTGTAGAGCAAGCAACCTAATAATTTTAAACTTTTTTTTTTTTATTTTTAGGGTAAAATTTCTCAGGGTCAAAAGGTAGGTTGTTGTTGTTGTCGAGCTCCACGTTGTCTGCGCCATTTAATGCAATGTCCTCGAGCTATTCCAATTTTTAAAATTCCACTTAATCGAGAAATATTCTTCGCTCGAGGACATCCCTTATTAATTAAGCAATGAGACTCTTCAATAGGATTTTAATTTCAGTTTCAATTATTTATTTTTATCCAAAAATTGTAAATAAATTAGTTGCAAAGTTAAAATTTTACCTCCGTCCCGCAGCTGTTTTATTTTATTTTCTGTTAAAATTTATTAAATAAGTGGCTGTTAAAACGGCTTCACCTCAAAAACGTTGGTCTAGGTAAGCTCCGTGTACCATAGCACGAGCTTTTTCCGTAAGAGACCTGTTGAGACCAATAAACATAAGATTTGTCTTTGGCTTTAGAAAAAGGAAGTCGATTTTGTTTACCCAAAAATACATGCCTCACTCAATTGATTACTGTTAATCCCTAATCCCTTTGTTTTTAAATCTAGAAATTTAGTTTTTCCAATATGACCTAAGCGCTCAAATTATTAGTATTAATAACGTTTGCATGCCCTTTTATACCATTTGAATTTTTAGTTAATTTTAAAATTACACAAAATAATTCATTCGTTATGATGGTCTTACCATTCCTGTTTATCTCTACGTTGCCGTTACTTTCAAAAACTAATGTCACCTCACTTTCTTGAATGCATCGTACGGTACATTAGCGGACGTTTTCCAGTAATCCATTTTGTCCTAAGTTCGTTGTTACCTTAATTGTTCCTTTGTGGGTTGCTGTGATGGAGACATCATTTTTAGCAACAGAAATGTTTATTGGTTTTGCCAATTTAGATACCATGGCGAAAAGATGATATTTGTTTACCAGGTGATCAGTTGCACCTGAATCCAATAAAAATCTTATTTAATCGGAATTGTCTTCCGTTTTCGATGTTCCCATTCCAAGCATAAAAACGAAGCTTTGCTCGCTATTGTCAATTCGTCGAATTGTTTGGACGATCCTGTCGTTTCGATCACTTGGACCATTTTGAATGTTTTTACAATAGTAACACTCCTCTTTTGTGTCATTTCTTCTACCGCAGTGGTTACACTTTATTACACGAACATGTCAATTGCTTCTGTTGAAATTCTGAAATTTTCTTTTTGAAAAGATTTTTTCTCATAGAAAGTTTTCTTTCTTCGCTGTTTATTTTCAAAGAGTAAAACTTTATTGCTAGTGTCTTCACGAATGCGAGACTCCGATTTTCTTCCGACAATGTTTGAATTGCTGTAACTACTTCTTCGTAAGTCACCGGTAAAGTCAATAAAAGGTGAGTAACTTTTCCCATTTCATTTAAATTTCCACCTGCAGCTGGTAATTTGAAACTTAGTCATTTCTTCTGCACCGATAATTGGGTGGCCAAACTTTTTCTTTCTTTAATTTTTCGGTAATTATTTCTAGAGGATTTTCACTGAGTATATTCCGCCTTTTCTTGCTAACCATTTTCGGTAAAACTTTTTAAAACTTAACTCTTTCACTAATTATAATTATTTATTAAACTAATTGTTTATGTGTTTATTATTATTAACACTAATAATATATTATAGTTTATAAATTAATTTTTTACCATAAATATTAGTCGAGATAGCAAACGACTTTTGATCAAACAAATTAAAGGTAGCTTTAAATATAGTGACATACTTACAAGCAATCATCTATTAAAAAAAAAACTTATTTGTGATATTGTTTGTTTAATTACATATTTACATACATTTATAATTTACATGAGTGTAAATTAAATTACTTTATAAAATTTTATTATATAAAATATAAGACACAAAATACGTTCTACGTAGATTCTACATTCATGTTTGTTATTGTTTTAAGCTTTTGTAATTTGATATTTTTTTTTTTGAGAAATTCTCATTTTTCGTTACTGATTAATTTTAAATTAATCAAAGCTTTTTAAAAAGCTTAGATATATATTGATATCTAAAATAATATCGTATTTCTACAACCATTCAAAGCAAGAATAAGCGAGAGCTTATACGCTCTGTTCATTTCAAACCACTAAAATTTCGCAGTCTGGATTTTAACTTATAAATACGTTTCCATAAAAACGGAATAGTTCTCGACAATTATCAGTTTACTTTAAAATTAAATGAAAAAATGCAACTATAAAAAAATTTTATGCAAAGTTGTCCAACCAGCCATATGAAATTTTGAAAACTTTTTAAAAAATATTTTACGAAACTTCTATAAAAAAACAATTTGTGACATTTTTTTGATAATGTAAAATAAAAATCTGCCTACACATGACGTGTGTTAAAACTTTCTAAGGCTAAAATTTCAAAATTATCTCTCCGCAAGATCAAATTAATACTATAATTTGTTAATATTTGTTTGGGACTATTTCCGACTGGGTCCATTAACAAATTATATTATAATTAGATCAAGCTTTCAAATGTTGAGAAAAACAAAACCGATAATTTGTTAAAGCAAAAAACAAATCGAATAAAAAAATATGATACAAGATCATGAAAAAAGCAATATAACATTACAAAATTTCAAGAAAAAACAAAAAAATTTAGTATTACAAAAAAATATATAAAAAGAAAATTGGCTGATTGGATCAACAAACAAAATCAACAATTAAAAAAACAATTTACTGATAATAAAAAAAAGAACGAGGATATTTTATTATCAATTTAGTGGATACTGTAGTCAAATTTTGGAATTGAAAATTCTTAATTTTTTAGCTTAACTGCAATTAAAAAATTTATTATGGTCCAAATATGCTAATAAAAAAATTAAATTCACCATTCACGTTGCCAGATGGCGAAATTTTAGTCCTTGTTTATCCAATCTGAACGGCTGACGACTGATTTATAAAATTAATTGTGACTAATTATACAAACATTTTGCTTATTCTTGCTAGGAATATTTGGTTGTAGTAGTTGGTGCAAAATTTCACGTTGCCAGATGGTGAAATTTTAGTCCTTGTTTATCCAATCGGAACGGCTGAAGACTGATTTATATAAAACTTTGCTTATTCTTGCCAGGATTATTTGGTTGTAGTAGTTAGTGCAAAATGTATGCTAATAGTTGAAATATTAAAATTAATAATTATTGATCAGAAAACATTCTATGCTAAAGTTTGTTAATTTTTTTTTTAGATTTTCTTATTATGAATTTTTCTTTTATTGAAATTTTCTAGTAATATATTGTTTTCTTTATGATTTTGTATAACACTTTTGATTTCGATTTCTTTTTCACTTCAACAAATTATCGGTTTCATTTCTCTCGTTATTAAAACTTGATCGTATTATAGTATAATTTGTTAACGGGCCAGTGGGAAATAGTTCTAAACAAATATTAACAAATTACCTATTAATTTAATCTTGCGGAGAGATTTTTTAAAATTTTATGCCTTAACGAATTTCATCACACATCATGTTAAACAGGTTTTTATTTTACATTACCAAAAAAATGTTCAAAACTGTTTTGTTATAAAAGTTTCGTAGAATTTCTTTTAAAAAGTTCTTAAAATTTCAAATGATTGGTTGGACAACATTGCAGAAAGGTTTTTTAATGTTGCATATTTTCATTTAATTTTAAAGAAAACTGATAGTTACCAAGAACTATTCAGTTTTTAGAGATAAGTGTTTATAAAATAAAAACTAGATTGTGAAATTTTAGTGAGTTGACATGAACATGAGGAATAAGCCCTCGTTTATTTTTGCTTTGAGCAGTTGTAAAAATATTACAATATTTTAAATTGCAATATTGTATGTAAGTCTTTTTAAAAAGCTTTGATCAATTTAAAATTCACAAAGCAGTAATTAAAAATGAAAATTTATGAATTTATGAAAATTGCAAACCCAACGCACAATGTTTTCTGATCGTATTAATATTTCAACTATTAGCATATATAAACTTATAATTAAACTATATTAAACTTAAAACTAAAATTATAAAGTCGCAAAGGCTGGATCGTTCTGTAAAAAAAATTAAAAGATTAAAAGTTATACCAAAAAGATTATGAAAGTTTTTGAACCAAATGTGATCAAGATAGTTGAATGTACGGGTGAGAAAGTTCAACTGAATTCCAATAGTTGGGAGTTGCTCAAATTAAAAACATTGCTTAGACAGCTTAAAACTGATTTTTACTACTCACAAAGAGTAAATCTTTGCAGTTTTTCTAAATTTTGGTTTCTGGTTAGTGACTATTACCACATTTACATGCAGCCATTAGGTCAACCTGAGTCGGTTCGAGCTAGTTAGTCCTTTCATATATACACTCAGGTATGGTGACCTAATCCATCAGGTCGAGCTAAAAACGTAAGCCAAAACCTTAGCTCGAATTTAAATTTGAATGTATACGTTAGTAATAATTATTATATTATATTATAATTATTATTACTTGTTGATGGTTTTCAAATCTTAAAGGTTAGGTATTCCTGTATTTGGTATTGTTGAATTTTTTTTGCAATAATTACATGGTGTTGGCAAAAATAAAGCACAAAACAACTAAGTATGTCACAATAGATAAAATAAAGAGAAGAATAGATAAAGAAGCACTCAGTAATGATAAAACAAAGCTACGTTACCAAGAAAGAATTGAAGAAGAGCTAAGTAAAGAAGAAGAACACGAGGACATAAATCAGGAAATGTGCAGCATTACGTCAAGCATACAAATAAGTGCAAAAGAGGCAATAGGTTACAGAAAAGCAAAAAAATCTAAGGAATGGTACGACAAAGAATGCTCCGAAATTAGTAAAAGAAAACAGAAAAAAAATCTAAATGGCTAAAAACAGGAAGATCTTGATTAGTATAAGAAAAGCACAAGAGAAGCAAACAAGCTGTTTAGGCAAAAGAAAAATGACTGGATAATGGAAAAAATGAAAGAAATAGAATCGAGTAACAGAAATAACAAAAAAGTATTTTACCAACTAATAAAAAATGAGAAGAGAAAACACGTAATAAAATCAAGAAGCATGAAAGACGAAGAGGGGCAAGTAGAAAGCAAGTGTAGACCCGGAGAAAATTAAACATATATGGGTTAAACGCTTTCAGAAGCTGTTGAGCAATCAACAAGAGATAGAAGAACACGAAATTAATGACATGCATAGTGACGAGCAGCAGGTATCAACGCCAACTATTGAAGAAGTAATGGAAATAATACAGCATATGAAAAATGGAAAAGCACCAGGTAAAGATGAAATAGATATGAAACTGATTAAGTTTGAGGAAGCGAGCTATGCGGAAAGATATGCAAACTAATACAAAGAGTATGGAAAGAAGAAAAAATGCCTGCAAGCTGGAGTGAAAGCGTCATAATACCTTTAAAAAAGAAAGGCGACCCAGAAGAATGCAAGAACTACAGGGGGATAGCTCTGCTTAACTCCACATATAGAATACTGTCAGCAGTGATCCACAAAAGATTAAAAGAGTACACAAAAAACAAAATAGGGGATTACCAATTTGGATTTACCGAAGGCAGATAAACGGTTGGGGCAATACATGTGCTTAAACAAACTATGGAAAAGACATGTGAGTACAATATAGTTTTGCATATTTTATTTGTGGATTTTCAACAAGCTTTTGATAAAATAAACAGAAAAGAAATGTATAGAGCGATGAAAGGGCTGAAAATACCACCGAAGATCATAAAACTGACAAAAATGACATTAGAAAACACTGTAGCTTGCGTAAGAACAGCGGCAGGTGAAACGGAATGTTTTGAAGTAAATAACGGAGTTAGGCAGGGGGATGCCCTGTCGGCTACCCTGTTCAATATAGCATTAGAGAAAGTAATCAAAGAAATGCATGTGGAAAAAACAATAGCGACTAAAGGTCAATTAATAGCTTATGCAGATGATGTCCTGATGACAAGATCCTTAAATAAACTTGTGGAGCTTTTTGAAGACTTGGAAAAAAGAGCAAAGGTGATGGAACTGCTGATGAATTACTACAAAACTAAGTATATAAAATGTGACAAGAACGAAACATATAGCAGAAAACATCTACGTATTAACGACAATAATATCGAGGAAATAGAGAGCTGTAGTTACCTGGGAGTGCATGTAAACAGAAGAAGTAGCAGGCAGCAAGAAATAAGAAAAAGGATACAAACAGGTAATAAAGCTTTCTACGCAAACAAAGTACTCCTGAAAGATAACAACCTAAAAAAGGACACAAAAATGAAAATTTATAAAACGGTAATACGACCGGTTGTAATGTATCCAGCGGAAACATTATGCATGTCAAAGTCAGAAGCTGAGCAAATGAAGGTATTCGAAAGAAAAGTCCTACGAACAATCCTAGGTTTCAAAAGAACAGAAAATGGAGAGCAAAGGGCATGGATGAACCACGAAATAATGGAGGAATTAAATGGAGAAGACATAGTTAGGTTCGCTAAATCACAAAGAATCAGATGGTTAGGACACATCATGCGAAGCGCAGACAACTCCGTTGTAAAAAATGCAACATTATGGAAGCCTGTAGAAGATAGAGCAAGAGGAAGACCCAGGGTACGATGGTGGGATCAAGTGACCGGCGACCTGAGTACAATGGGTGTAACTGATTGGACGACAAGAGTACAGGACCGGCAGGGCTGGAGAAAAGTTGTAGCAGAGGCCGCTGCCCATACAAAATTATAGCGAAAAGAATATAGGTAATTAATGCATCGTAAATGTTTAACAATGAAATGTTTTATGGGGCCTAATCCTCCCCAACAAAGGAATATGTAAAATCCTGGAAAAGGATAAGCAATATTCTTTAGAATGTAAAAGCTTATAATAATAATAATTATTATTACTTGTTGATGGTTTTAAAATCTTCAAGGTTAGGTATTCCTGTATTTGGTGTTGTTGAATTTTTTTTGCAATAGAAAAGAAACTAATTACATGAAAAGATGAGGAAATCTATGAAATGCTCAATATTATGCAGGAACATAATGTAAACAAGCTAAAATAAAGATAAATAAATTTGAAATTTAAAAAAAGAGAAACAATTTCGTAACTTAAAAGTTACGAAATAATACAAAATTCCATTAAACAGAAGAATATTATCAAAACAGCTATTCAAATAAGGGTAAAATTGAAGCATTTAAAATCGGAATATTTTCAAATAAAACAAAACAATTGTGTTTAGGGAGTTAGAGAATACTAATATACACCGGTTTGTAAAACTTCGAAATGAGCTAGCTTAGATCGATCTAACTTTAGGTCGACCTAACGGGTGCACGTAAACTCATATTTGCTGTAAAATGTAAGCAACACAAAATTAGTTTCTTCTCCCAAGAAAGCCTGTTCACATAGTACTCTTTATACACAATACCACTAACTCAAAAAAATGCTGATCACATTCAATGTAAATAATTTATCAAATTACTCACCTAAACGTTTACGTTGACGTAACCTTGCAACTTGTATTCTCTTCATTTGAAGTATTTTCAATAAGGAAAATTGGCAATAAAGAATCTGAAAATAATGATCAAAGGTAAACAACATTTTTTGTAACAAATAACATAATAAAAGTTTAATTTGAAGTGTGCTAGCCGGTATGACCTAGATTAAATCTACCGCAGATTTGTGATTTTTGACTCACATGAAACTTTACAATATAAGCCTGACCACGAAAAAAACGACCACTTTGAAGTGAATGTTTTAGCTACAATTTTTATAATACTTCATAAAATGTTATGACCACTTTGTTTTTAGTGGTAAAATACTTTTAGTTTTAGACGATAGTTTAGTTGCAGCAACATGGAGAGTGAACAAGTGAAAAAAAAAAAAAATTGAAAATACTGAAATCAACGATGCAAAAAAGATTGTAGTGTTGCGAGAAAAAGTGGTTCCGATCAGCCCCGTAGCCAGGCAGTGGGCGCACCCCCGCGAAATGTTCAAAATAAAAAAAAAAATTCTTTGAAAGTAAAAGATTTGAATATTTTAAAGAGGAATACCCAGCAATTCTTGAAGAAGAATTCGATATCTGGAAACAAAAATTGTTAGATGTGAACGATTTCTCAAAGAATTGGCAAAATGTTTCGAAGAATTTTTTCCAATGTCAGAACCTTGTTAAAGTATTTGCAATATTACCAGTGACTATAGCAACTGCCGAGAAAAGTTTTTCTAGTTTGAAACGAATAAAAATTTATTTAAGAAATTCTACCGGTGAAGAAAGACTAAACGGTCTAGCGCTCATGAATATTCATAGGAATATAAATTTTGATTCCGTTATTATAATAAATAATTTTGCAAATAAGAAAGAAAAGCGCTTAACTTTTTATGTAATGTTTGTTTCAAATAAAAATAAATTAAATAATGAGTTAATTTTACAAAAAGTTTTTAATAAATTTAGAAAAATAAAATAATAATGTAATGTAATAATAAAAATTCTCGGAAGGGGAACCCCTGAAAATTTTACTTTTTACAAGTGCCTCCTCTGAAATAAAATCATGGCTACGAGCCTGGTTCCGATAGAAAATAGGGTCGATCGATCGTAAACTAAAAAACAAAGTGATACAGGAATTCAAGCGTAAACCTAACACATCAGTAAAGGACATGGCCGATATAGTTGCAACATCAAAATATAAAAACTAATAGGATTGCTAATAGATCCGAAAATCAAGAATGTACAGCGAAAACTAGAGAGCGAAAATTTGAACGTGCAATAATGGATGGCGAAACATATTGGAAAGCAGATTTCCGGCAGTTACCTGGACAAGAATTTTATGTTGCCAAGAGTCGATGGCAGGTACCCAACGAGAACAGAACGGTAAAGATTTCAAACTTCCCAAAAATATAGCTTATATAGAGGCCATTTGTTCATGCGACTTAAAATTACAGTATAGTTCCACTAATCCAGACAGATAAAATTATCAACCTGTCCCGATTATAAAAGTATTTTATAAAACTATTTAAATTTTTCCAAAATTTCACTATAAAATCATAAAATGAAATGAACTGTTTAAATTTGTTTATTTTTTTAATGTTAAAAACTGTTGATTTTGGTATTCCAAATATTTTGACTATGTGACGATACTTTTCCAATTTTCAAGAAAATTTAAAATTTCACAATTTTCTTCAAGCGTAAGCGTTTTATGTTTTCGTTTCATTTTTAGTAAATTATTATCGTATGTAAGGTATAATATGCACTTGGGAAACACAGCTTCACTAACTTTAACAAACCAAATAAACTAACAAAAAAAACCGCAAATATAAAGCATTTTGATGCTTAGGCAGAAAATTATTGGATTCTCCTCAAGTTTATTTACTGTCAAAGCACATAATTTATATGTACGATTTTCATGTGTCCCGATTATAGAGGTAAATGGACCAAAATTGTCCCAATTGTAGCAGTGTCCTAGTTAATGTCCGGAATATTGAAACTATACTGTACAACCGTTCGTCACCATGGGTACAGTAAATTCCAAAATTTATTTATCCGAATGTCTTAAAAAACGATTACTACTGTTTTTAAAGTCGCACAACAAACCACCTCTATTTTGGCTTGATTTGGAATTTTGGAAAAAATTCCAAACACCAACTAAAATGGAAGTTTGGAAAAAAAATGCAATCAATATTGTAGCCAAATTAAAATGAAACTAAAAAAACCAAAGGACAAACAACTGATGTCGATAAATTTAAAAAATATAGAAGCCGCCAAATTTTTTGACATCAATCACGAGTGGGATAAAACGAAAAGTGAGAGCATTTCTTAGAAACACCTAAATTATTAATTTAGTATTAATTAAAAGTTAATTTTTAATTTTCTTTATGGTAAAAAGTACCCTGTAAATAACAATAAATTGCTTTTACAAAATATTTGCAGTTTTTCATTTAGCACAATACTTTATGAAATTACTCCCCTAATCGGTTATGTCCAAGAGAAGTTGCCCGTTTTCTGTTAATTTGTACAATTTTCAACGAGGAAAATTAACAATGAATTATACGGAAATAATGATTAAAGGTTTTTGTAACAAATAACATAATAAATAGAAAAAAGTTAGATTTTGATACTAAGTGGGCTGTGTGCTAGCCGATGTGACCTAGATTAAAAAATCTATTGGAGAGTTGATTTTTAGACCCTCGTGAAACCATTACAATATATCAAGGTGATCGAAAAACGTTGTTGTACCTCAATAGGCGTTTGCCGGGAAGTCACAACAGAATACACAATATCCTCTTAGGACCATTACAAAGTATCCGCTGGTCTCAATTATAGTTTTTTCTTTTTCGAAAAGATCGATCACATTCATGTAAATAATTTATTAAATAACTCACCTAATAATTAACTTCATAAGCCAAAGTTGTGGCTCCGATCTTCATTTGAATAATTCGCAAGTTTCCATGAACAAAAGTGGTAGCCCCGATCTTCATTTAAATTTGAATAATTTGAGTTTCCATGAACCAAAGTTGTAGCAGCCCCGATCTTCATTTGAATTTGAATAATTAACGAGTTTACATCAACCTGTGGGATTTAAACAATTAAAACAAAAATTTCCTTTCACACTTGAAATTTAAAAATTAGGTAAACACAAGTACACAAATTTTAAAATAGTGAGGTTAGATCGGTTAGATATCTCATTTGGCGCCAAACAAAACTACCAGTGGTGGCGGGAATGTAATGCGTAGCCAACTCAAGTGAGCAAATTTAGATATTTTTAATAATTTTTTGTACAAATGTATAAAATGCATTAATTACTAAAAAAATTACTTACAAACTTTACTAGCAGGAACCAGAACGTATAGTGTCTTGAAAAATTGTCCAAAAAAAATGTAATTTAACGGTTACAATGGCTACCCCGACTGCAGAATTGCTGTAAAAGAATATAACATAAAATTCGTACATTTACACAATAAAAATACTTTATTACTGATCAAAACTAAATAATGATTGTTTTTGCAATTTATATTGTAAATATTTAATAAAAAAGCATTACTTACAAGAGCTGTAGCAGTCGGGGCGTTGGCCGTGCGGAAATGCGGAACAAAAATGGTTACTACTACAACTGCTTACTACCGTTACTATGCGACTGCCGCGCCGTTGGTGGTGAAAATAAAAACTAAAGTCGTAGTCAACTCAGCAAACTGTATTTTATCATTTTATTAAGCGCCAATTTAAAAATTAAAATAAAATAATTACAAAAGCAGTGATTTTGATGTAAAAATACTCAATTACTAAGCATTTGCAGCATTGCCGAAGGTAAAGTTCTTTTTTGGAATAAATTTCGGATATTCGAAGGAAACTTATTTAAAACAACCTAAGAAAATCTAACGATTAACTACCCTCTCTTTTCCCACGAAAGGGGTTGTAAATTTTTTTAAAACTCCTTAACTATTCAAAGACCAACGTGCTATTAATGAACGCTTCCTTTCCAAATAAAAAATTTTTTTTCAGTAATTTCTTGTGAGTCTGCTTCTGCACACCACTGTGTGCAGCATTATTTATTTTAGTTATATTTGGCGGGAAGCATAAAGTTTATTTTATAGGTTAGGTATCTTAGCTCGAATAATTCAGTAGAAATGTAACACTGAATAACAATAATCCAAACTTAAATATTCATTCTAATAAAAATGGGTATTAGTGGATTATTACCATTTCTTCATGATTCATCAAGGAGGTGTCACATTAGTGAATTTCGTGGTTGTTCGGTAGCAATTGATTCTTACTGTTGGCTTCATAAAGGAGCTTTCGGTTGTGCAGAGAAATTAATTCGTGGAGAGAAAACCGACCTGTGAGTGTTTTATAAATTCTTTAAGTTTATATAATACATGATTTTTTTAGTTTTGTTAATTACTGTTTAAAATACATTAAACTTCTACAACATCACTCGATTAAACCGATTTTGGTCTTTGACGGTCAGCGTTTACCTGCAAAACGCGAAACTGAAAAAAAACGACATGAGCAACGAAAAGCTGCTCGCTCCAGAGGAAATGAATTATTGCGGTTGGGAAAACCTAACGAAGCACGTCAATATTTTCGACAATGTGTTGATATTAACCACGGAATGGCTCTAGCTTTGATTAAAGAATGTAGAAGTCGGGGAATTGATTGTATTGTCGCACCTTACGAAGCAGATGCACAATTGGCTTTTTTAAACCTGGAAGGGATTGCTGACTTGATTATTACTGAAGACTCTGATCTTATTTTATTTGGATGCAAAAAGAGTCTTTTTAAATTTGGGCTCGATGGGTTTGGAACTTTAGTGGAACAAGAAAAATTAATAATTTCAATGAAAGTAAGACCCGATGAGTACTCGTTTGAAAAATTTAGATATATGTGTATCATGTCAGGCTGTGATTATTTGGACTCGTTACCTGGTATAGGTTTAAAGAAAGCACACAAAGCTGTTACTATGACTCATGATCCTAACATTTATAACGTAAGTGATTACATTTTAGACCTTGCATGTATTTTGTTCAAATTTACATATTTTAGTTACTGCCACGATTACCTAGATATTTAAATATAAATAAATTGGTAGTGCCTCCAGAATATATAGAGAATTTCAAATTAGCTGATGCCACCGTCAAACATCAGGTTGTGTTCAATCCAATTTCTCGTCAATTGCAAAGGTTAACGGATCCTGAAAGTTTTGGTACCAGTTTTGAACACTTGAAGAATGCTGGACAAATGTATAACTGTGATAAGGCTTTACAAATGGCCTTAGGAAATATTGATCCCATTAGTCACAAAGTTATGGATGATTGGAATCCAGACGTAAGTAGATTTTGTACCTAATGTTTCCCCAGAAAAAAAGCTAAAATGTTTTGCATCAAAGCCACTTGATAAGTCGGATATATTTTTTTATCTTTTCTAAATTTGCAAATACAGGTGTGGTCAAATGTAGTGAGCTACTGTAGATTTTTAAGTTTTAGGAATTTTTAAGTATTAGCTACAGGGTGTGACCTAGGAGAATCTTTGAGGTGGTGATAAAGGACACTTTTCTAAGATAAATTTTTAAATAAAATTTTTGTTCAAGTCCAAACCCTTGGGGGGTATCTCCCTTTAAAGCAATTTATTGAATTTCTGATTTCAAACGGCCATAGCTCCGATATTATTGATTTTTTAGGCTTAATGGATTAGAACTATTCTAAAGATCATTCTCTTATCTACAAATTAGGTTCTAACCCCTTATCATCTAGAATCAATGGATTTAGAGTTATAAATTAAATTAAGGGAAAAAATGTTTAAAAAATTCAGGTTTTCTTTTTTTTTTACTTTTCTTGCAAATTTCGTTTCTCTTAAAAGAAACGTCTTAGAAAAAAACTATCGGCCCAAACCGGATAGGGAATTTAACAGGCTACAACTTTGGTCAAATACATTTTTTTGGGAAACCAACCGTTTTCACAGAAATTCTGATAATAATGAACAAGGTGTAGGTAAAAAAGAAATAAATTCACAACATTTCTAAAAATCTCAATTTGTTTTGTTATATTTTGTTATTGTTATAAAGCGCATTAGTTTATCGTTAATTACTTTGTTAGTTTTTATTTATTATTAATTAGTTTGTTATTTATTTTTTTTACCTACACCTTGTTCATTATTTTGTTCATTAAAACAATTGCTTTTGCATTTTTCCCAAAAGTCAGTATCTCGGGCAATTTTTTCAATATGCATAGAACCCACCGGCGACCAAACTACAAAATAACAATAGCTTTTTTTTGTTATGTGAAGCTGTCCTTGTATTTGGTAATAATAATTGTGGTTACGTTTAACATTTATTTTACCGGTATCAGTTTTTACCACGAAGTCTAAAAAATTTTTATCGATGCCTTCTTCGACAGAAATTGTTTTTAATTTTTCCGGGCATTTAATTTCTAAAATTGCATCTTCACTTTTTGCTACACCATCTGGACTTGCACATAAATACAATTCGTTTTCGGCTCCCACAAAAAACCACAACATTGTGTTTCGAGTCCCGTAACTTCTTGAAATTGTTTTAAAGCAATAGCTTCATGGTCTATTCCGTATTTTGTTGCTCTATTACCTACAAATTTACTATAAAGTAAATTCTTTACTAGGCAATCAGGTTTGGTAGTTTTACGCATTTTACAAATTCTTCCAAAATTAGAAGCAGTTAGCCTGAAACTTCTTTCTTGTTTCCATAAAGGATTAGAAGATTGTCCTCTGGTAAGTAATGAATAACTGCTGGTTATTAGTCGTTGCATACTATTTAAAATATCTTGCTTCAAATCGCAATCTGTCACATCAGCAATTAAATTTTCTTCTTCAGTTTTTGG
Organism: Cantharis rustica; assembly: GCA_911387805.1. Classification (NCBI taxonomy): domain Eukaryota; kingdom Metazoa; phylum Arthropoda; class Insecta; order Coleoptera; family Cantharidae; genus Cantharis; species Cantharis rustica. The sequence goes on from OU426883.1 coordinate 18,179,964, forward strand.
TCCTTGACAAAAGTATTTATCACAATTTTCATGTTGCCCAAATATGTGATCTGCAATATTTAGAATATCCTTTTTTAAAAGTAATATCTTTTCAGATAAGTGTTTGTCCATTTTAGATCTGAGCTCGGCAGTTTTTTTAATGGCTATTCTAAATCTTAAAATGCTGCTTTCTAATTTTTTCCGTAGAGCTATTGGCACTGGTTTATGTGAAGAGTTGCTCCTGCTCATTTTACTAATATCCTTTAATTTATGATAAAAATTTCTTAATAAGTGATTGACACATTCAACTTTCTGTACTAAAGCAGCTCCATACGGTTTAATTTCTAAAAGCTTCCTTGTTATGCTATTGTCTCCATCACCAATAAGTTTTGTAAATTTCAATCCATGCATTTCTATACTGGTTTTAAAGACTTCCATTATTATAGCCGTTTCCATAGAGGTGGAAGATCCCGTTCAATTTTGTGCACAATTATGTTCTGAAATATTTTCTCCAGTTTTGTGTTTAGTGCAAATTATGCAAAATTTGTTTTTGACTTCCAAGAACAAAACTTTTTTTGTAGCTTCTCCTATTAACATTCCAACACCTGATAAAGCATTATAATTTATTTTATATGATATAACAGAAATACATGGATATCCATCTACATCAATATCTCCTTTAGCGATTACAATATTCTTCTCTTCTTCTCCGCCTTTTTTCAGTTCTTGCCATAAAACATTTTCAGTAATTTCCGATAGTTCATTATGGTATTTACTATAAAGCGTCTTACTCATATGCGGTATATTCAAAACCGATACTATTTCTTCTAATTGTGAATACCCACATCTTACTGAAGCTGTTCCTGGAAATAATACTCCAATTATTAATAATAAATTAGTTAAAATTTTATATAACATTTTTACCTAGTACTGATAAGGTATTACAGTTTATTTCTGTATCTGATGCATCTGTTTTTAAATATGATTTTACCCCACACATGTCACATTTTACCGTAAAGGTAGATATAAAACCACATCTCCTTTTGCCAATTATATTGCAATTTTCTATAGAACAATTAAACGATGACATGTGCTTGATTTGCTTTAATTGCTTCCAAAAGTGTTTCATATTTACAATTCTTCTTCCTTCAAGAGTAAAATTATCGGGTGCTTTTGATTCCTGCATTATTTTTAAATCAAATGATTCTGTTTCTCTAATCTCAGAATCATCTCGATTCATTTGCTGCTGAATTTCACGATTCTCTTGTTGATCTTGTACAAGCAAGTTATTTTCTGCTAACGACTGATCCAGTGTTTCGTGTATTTTTCTATTCCAACGTTTAGCTGCTAAGCTGAAAAAAAATAGTTTTTTAAATTAAAACGATTTGAAAAAATGAATGAAAATGATACAAAAATAGTATTGAGAAAATGAATGTAAAATTATCTGACGTAATTGCAATGTGATAATTTTGTTAAACTGGCTCAAATGCCTTCTGTGACGCATTCTTTCACGAGTATGAAGTACGAGTATAATAATAATAATTAATAACATTGCAATCATTGGAGATATTGTATGTACTATAATACGTATGTATGTATGTATACAAAAAATAATTATGAAATAGAAAAATATCGCTTACCGTGATCGAGAATGTCTCAATGAATGACGAACAGTTTTCATCTTGCTCATTCTAATTTAATTATTAGAAAATATTATAAATATTATAAATATTATTAGAAAATTTCACAAAAAAACAAACACAAATTTTGTTTAAAGAAAGCTTTATAAATGAGCACACAACAGATATTATGATGTAGATACGAACAGGAATATGGGTTTTTTTTTTTTAAATTTTAGTTATGTATAAATTTTGAATTTTTAAAAGTATAATAAAGATGCGCTTTATGACTATATTTTGTGACCATTTTACAATTTTTGGGTAAATAAAATGCACTGAGTGTACAAGAATCTCTATCCCAAAGTATTTATGTCTACGCCAGATGATAATTTGAACCATACGTCATGCATTTAATTTAAATAGGTCTGTCTCGCTTAGAACTTTACATATTTTACTGGCTTAGAAATTGCATTTTACCCTTCTCTTGCCCTTAAGTCCAAAAAATCAATAATATCGGAGCTATGGCCGTTTGAAATCAGAAATTCAAAATATTGCTTTAAAGAGAAATATCCCCAAGGGTTTGGACTTGGACAAAAATTTTATTTGAAAATTTGTCTTAGGAAAGTGTTCTTTATCACCACCTCAAAGGTTCTTCACGATCACAAGGACACCCTGTATGTATATGCTGTTAATTTGCAGCAGACGTTAAGAGAATTTTTGACGATTCTTCAAAAATTGTAGGTTTTAATTTTTTTTTACGTGGTTTTACAATGGGCAACTCTTTTCTTTAATATTGCTCATAATTTTCAATGGGAAAGGTATATTAATATATATAATATATAAAGGTATATAAATATTTTTTTGCGAATTGATTTGGTTTTTTTTTTTGATTTGCTTCTCATTCAAAAGGGGGCTTTGCGACTAATTGCGCTTGTAAATTCCTTTTTAAATCTTTGAGGTTTTTCTCCAATTTTTCAACGATATCCTTATCAAAATCGGATCCTGCGTGGGAGTTGTAACACATTTTCTTCTACATTTTGGTTATTTTCAAAAGAGCCAGTATCAATCTTTCACTTTAGAGTGGTTTGAACCACTCAGCACAAACACTTAAATTTTTGGCAAGTTTTCGTTATGACTAGAGGACGAATTTATATGTAGTAAAAAACAGCAAAATAAATTTTTTTTATGTGGTTAAAATTAGCTCAAATAAGCTTTTTGTATGCCGTTATCAACATGCGAAAATAGCACTAAAATATGAATATCTCTCTCTCAGAGTTCTTAGCCCTACGTAAGGGCATAGTGACCACTTCTTCTTTAGAAGGGTTCTCTTGGCAGATATCTCGGTAGTTTGCCATTGCTTGCCGAGGGAAGATGGTCAGAATAAAGTTTTTACTCTGCTCAGGATCGAACCGAGGATCTCGGCTTAGCAGTCGATGTCTAGACCGTCTTCTAAAATAAGAATATACGGTTACACAAATACGCAAATTCAGTCTAAATGAATTAATTTATTAAGTGTTTTCTAGTTTATTACAATAAAGTACTAAAATTTTATTTAAATTTTCACTTGTAAAACTATGCCGTTTATCGGTAAGAACATTTTTGTATGCCGAAAAGAAATTCTCTATATCACACGATATAACGGGTGCATATTTCATTGCTGCTCATATCATTAATAGTTTTATTTTGTCCCCTTAACACAGCATAAATCTTCCTCAATTTGGTATACCCAGGATTTCGCTGCAGAATGTTGTCAAATTTTGTTTTAACTTTCACACCCATAGCACCAGGAACTAACTTCATATTTTCGATTCCTTTCTCCAAAATGGAGAATTCCTTACTTAAAAACAATTGTGTTGTTTGTAGTATATAATATAATTAAATTATATTTAATTTTAACATAAAAAAATGCTTAAGAAAATAAGAAAATTGTCAAATATGGATTATATATGCGATATATGGATAATAAATATATATGCGGTAAAAACCGAAAATATTAAGTTATAGGCTTATACCAATTTTTAAATCAGCCTCTAGAGAGTCCATTGAAAATTACCGCTCGATAGCTGTCTTGTCGCATATCAGAAGATCCTGGAGAATTTGGTTAACAACTACCTGACGTTGGCATTGTCGTGCATCGTGAGCGACAGACAACACGGATTTACCAACAGGCGCTCTACCACCACTAACTTGCTAGTATTCGTTCGTTTCATTTTGGCTTATCAACGGACGCTATCTATACTGATTTCTCAAAGGCTTTCGATCGAGTTGACCACAATGTGTATATTGCTAGCAAAATTTCGAGAATTAGATTGTGCAATGGTTCTGTGGACTGCTCTGAGCTATTGTGTAGAGTAAATTTTTACGGCCCTCACCTACCTTTTATATTAGCCCTCTTCAAGGCTGTATTTGATGTTCCTGTCAGTCAACAGAATGACTCGTAATGCGAACGAACTTAGTTCTTTGTTTTTTTTGCAATGAATTGTGCATATTTTTATATATTATTATTGGAATTAATAGTTGTTATTAATTTATATTTGTAATCTGCATTTGAGTATGACCAAGTTTTATCACCAGCCCAATTTAATTCATCTAACACTTTATTGTATATGTACTCATCATGTAATTGACTGCAAGTCGTTTGATGAAATAAATAAAATCAAAAAAAGTATATATAAATCCGCCCTCTAGTTATGACATACCCAGCGAATCCAAAAAAACGATGTTGCTATCACTTCATAATATTAAACTAAAAATTTGACTCTTTAGAGTAAATAAAAATATCGTAATTGACAGTTACTAATAAACTGTAATAATAAAAACTTACAGTATTTTATACTTTATATAACCAGCAGTATGGCATAAAGCCTACACTGGGAAGCGGGAGACCGCAGTTTGAATCTTGTCGGATACACTGCTGTGATCTAAAGCTCAATATCGATCTGTGGGCTATGGAGAAGGCAACGGGAAACCACTCTATTAATAATTCCTCGATATGTCACCTTGGCGTCTAACAAGTTGATCGTCTACGCACTGCATAGTGTATGACACACAAAGGAGAAGTATTTTTATCTAACTGCCCTTTGATTCTATTTTGAAGTCAAATCTTTTTAAAGGTCGTCAGGTACAGGTAATATTATTTTATAAATTCGGATTGGCGAAATCCTGAGGTGATCACTATATTTGAACACGACTGTATTTTGTAAAGAAAGTTTTAAAATTTGATACACAATTGGGGACTTGACTTCTTCTTTTCTGGTAAAGTAAAGTAAATTGCTCTTTTTTCTATCGCAACATACGTTTCCCTTATTTAAAAATTCAGAAAGCATATTAAAAATTTGTGATAATAATGCAAAAATTTGCTTTATATAACTCGGGAGTACAGTTAATTTTTGCCCTTGACTATACTTTAAGCAAATGAACTTTTCTTTTGCAAGTGGAACTTGGCACACTTACGTAATATACTACTATTAAAAATGATTATTTTTTAGGCAGCTGACTTACACACTACAAGTATTTGGTCAAGAAATTTTAATAAATCGCCTGTGATAACTAAAATAAGCAAAACGAATAGGATTGTCACCTCATTTAAAACTAACGTTTTAGCAAATGTGTCTATGAACAGCATCAAAAAACAAATTTTTGCCAACTCATCTGAGCAAGAAATGCTGGATTATGATGAAAAACTGATGAAAGAAATAAATATGTATAAAACTTCAGCACCTGCAGTCAGTAAACCAATAGTCAACTCTGTGAAGGAGGAAGCGAAAGAAGTTGACACAAACAAATTAATTGAAAAAAATCCTTTTCTTAAATTTAAGTCGACAAACGTAAAGAATTCTCGTTTACCTTCCGTCAAAAAGGATGTACCGTTACCTGAACAAGAACAAAATTTTAAAGAAAATTATCCAAAGGAATCCGAAGATCTCGATGTGGAACTGGAAGCTACAAGCCAAGAAGTAACAGACGTTGAAGAGTTGAGTCAAGTGGTAGATAATGACATCTGTGAAATCAAGACGAAGAGATTGAGTAAATTCAATATGACTTATATTGAAAAGAAAGTGTGCGTCAAAAGCAGATTCTTTGCTAAAAATACAGATTTGAATCTCTCTGAAAACTCAAACAGAAATAAACGTAAATTAAGTGATGATGAAATCGAAATAAAAGAGAACGAAGAGAAGGAATTGAGTACTGATGGTAAAGAACGATCGGTTAGTCCCATTCTTTCATATAAGTTTGAAAAAAAAATTGATGCAATTGAAATAAATGAAGACGATTGTGAAATTTCTGAAATAGCCGATGAAGTTAAAACCAAGTTGGATTCGAGTTTCCAAGGAAACGATTTAAAACGAACTACCTCATGTCGTAGAATAGGGTTATCCAAAAAGAGAAAGAAAGGTCCCATTCAGCCGACATTGTTTACCATGTTTTCTAAAATGAAAGCTAATACTATTATTAAAAATTAGAGTAGATTCTCAAAATGATGTGATATAGCACAATAGTTGTAGGGGCAATATTTTCCAAAATTTGTGTTGAGATTTTAACATTTACGATCTTAACAGTAGTTTTGTTCTTGGTTATTGCTATTTTTTGTAAGTTACTTTTTTTATTGTTTGATATTAAAGATTTTCACTTGTTTTTGTGCTTAACAAGTTTGGAAAATAATAAAGTGTTTTTACTAAATTTTTGAGTTTTTGTGATTTAGTGAATAAAACGGAGTAAGTTTCTTTGTTTACTTTTAATTTTAAGTTTTCTTCAAGTTGCAATTACCAAAGATTTTTTACCTAAATTTCATATTTCAAATGTCTACAGGTAATTCAATGTAGGGGCGAGGAAATTCACTTTGGAGTTTAAAATGGTAAATATTTTGAAAGTGCGACTTTGAATTCCGGGAATGGGAACTTTGTATAAAAAAGTTATGTAGGAAATTGTAGAAATGTATTCATCGGAATTTTTTCTTAAGTTTTGCTCAACTACTTATCAAGTTTGAATCTCTTTCTTGCTTAAACTATTGATAATAAGTAAAATATAATCTGGACAAGTTTAATTTCCAAAAGCTGGTCTACGTTTAAGGTAGTCACCCCGTGTGACGATTATTTTTTAAGTTATTTTTTGGGATTTTTTTTATGGCGAACAATAAAAATATAGAAGTTTGAACTTTTTTCTATACTTTTATTAACATTTCAACAGTAAGTCAAAATATTTTCAGACCAAAATTTTCATCACAATTACTGCAAAAGCCAAGATTGTTTGTTGACAAGTTTGTCGACGGTCGTCATGATTCCGGCTTATTCGCTTATCTAAAATCAAAAAACCAAACGGCATTTTAATCCGTAAAGCTGTGGCTATCGAATAAACTAGAATCATTCAAAAATATTGATAATTGAATAATTGACATATTTTTGAAAATTAATTTTCAAATTTCATAATTTTATTTGATTATTTTGTTACGAAAAAAAAAGGGCTTGGAATTTTTCAATTATTTGAATTGAATTGATGACCTTACATGTTCTGAACCTACCATTAAAATTTCAAAGCAATGGGTCATACAGTTTTTGAGATATTGTGGAGACCATTTAGAAAAATGTAGTTTTAAGAAAATCGCGTTTAAAAAGAAGTTCAAATACGATTTAAACTATTTCATAGTTTAAATCTTTAGTCACCATTAATCTGCTATGCCTGGTCCATAGATAATTCCTTCTTCTTCATCAGAAGTTCCTTAAAATTGCTGGCTTTGTTCTTGCTTCAATCCCAACGGATGAAAAGGAATACCGATAGTTCTGCAAAGACAGCATTGATTGACATGTAGAATGTTTGTAATGTTTTTAAAGTGTAAATGTGTGTAGAAAATTGGAAAATCACTTTACCAGTATATTCTACATATGTTTAGGAATCAATTTATAAAAAAAAATTCGATTTTTTCGACATCACACGGGGTGACTGCCCTAATTTTTGTGTATTTGTTAGTTTCTTCATCGTTCTGGGTGTAAGCTAGAGCAATATCGTTTTCATTATAGTTTTTATTTTGTTTTTAACAAATTATGTATATTTTAAAAATAATTATTATATTCTGTGTTTAAAAATTTCAGGTTTCTAGTAGAACGTAGGGAAGTTGTTGAAACGGACAAAAAGAAGTTTACACACGAGTAAAATTTACAAATTTTGTTCGGGTGTTGTCGTACGTAGTATTGACATTACACCTGATTTTGAGTATATTTAATAATTAGAACTTCACATCATTAATTACTCGATAGGGGTTGAATAGAAATTAAAAAACTTCATTTACTCTAAATTCGACCGTCTTAAAAAACCTGTTACATTGTTTTTTTTTCTATTCCTTACATAAACGCAATTAGAGGTTTAAAGGTTGGCGGAGGGCAGGACTAAAATAATTCATCGCGAGTAAAAATAGCGCCGCAGGCGTTTTTGCCAATTTTTAATCTTGAACATTTTTCTTTATTTTACTTTCTATTTTATATTAAAGCGCATTATTTTGAAGAAATGTTTTTCTAAAATTTGATAACGCGTATATCGTCGTACACAATATGATCCATTATCAACCAACTGGCACCGGTTATTTTTGAATTATTTAAATTATTTCAAAAGAGAAATTTAATTGATAAAAATCGTTTATTTAATTAACAGTAAGTAAATATTTTGTACAATAAATTAGGCAATTTAATATTTAATAATTTTTGCAGATGATGGAATTCGACTATTTTAATCTAGATGTAGTAATTTTTGTAATTTTCCTAATATTTGTGATCGGAATCCAAGTGGTAGAATATTTTTGGTGTTCTGACATTGTTTGGATGCCAATTGGAACTCTAAAACACATCTACATTTATCCTATCGAAGGTGGTTTTAGAAAAGAGGTGATTCAAGCCGATTGTTCAAAAACAAATTATGGGCTTACTTTTTTTGATAAACACGATAATGTTGTATGGAAAGATAGGTAAACATAATTTTTAACATTTATTTTGATATAATTTCTGACTTTTTAGGAAATACCTGATATATACTAGTCAACGTAATGAACTAGAAGAACTTGAAATCCCAGAAGGTCGAGAACCAGAAGAAGATGAATTACCAGATCAAGAAGAAAGCATAGAACTAGAAACCACGGATGATGTTATCGACCTGCATAATCCCGATTTTATCACATTGCAATCAGACATTTTAAAACATGTCCAATTAGACAAAGTTAGGACTGTGTAAGTTACAAAAGGAATAAATAGAGATTTACTAAATTTTAACATTTTAGTAAATATCCAGATAATACCATTACATATATTCGCGATTGTGGTTATCAAATAACTAGAATTTTATCTAAGTTTTGTGGTAAAACTACTAGATTTAGTAGGTTGGGTAGTCAAACCAAATATGTGAGGTCTTTACTTTCCAAATCCAGAAGACCCAAAATGATTAACGGAGAAATAGTAAACTACAAGGTAAGTACTAGAGTAAATTTAGTTTTTCAATTTTGATGTTCTAAATTTTTAGTACTTAAACCCCGAGTTCTCGATGTGCTTGCTGGTAAATGACGAGAGCTTAAAAATTCTTAAAAGTAAAATTGATAACGACGATTTAACCCATTTAAATTTTCGGCCAAATTTTGTAATAGAGGCCCCTGAATATTATGAAGATAGAATAGAATCTCTTAAAATTGGATCAGTAGAATTTAACAACGTGCTACCTTGTGCTGTTGGGGAATATGTTAATATCGATCCCGAAGCAGGAACTACGAACTCTCATAACCAACCATATTCGACTTTAGCAAAGTAAGTAGTTTTTAATTTTTTGGAAATAATTCAAATAACATGATTTTAGAATTAGAAAATTAAAAAATGTACGTTCAGACATTAGCACAGTATCGGACATACCGGTATTTGGAATAACCCTAGATATATCAAGGAATGGAGCCGTTACTGTTGGAGATATAGTTTATGCAAAATATCGGAACCCCGTTTAAAGCCTATTAATTTTTAAAATGAATATTTAATATTTTGTCAAGATGTTATATAAAAAAAGTGTTTATGTTTGATTATATTTAACTGCAATTTTATAAAAAACTTTATTGTAACCAAGAGGTTATGGGCGGCCTGCGGCCGCAATTTATTATATTACAAGATACCTTTACATTTTTCCTTTCTTGTGTATTGGTACTATTATTTAGTACAAATAGTAGATATTATCTAGAAGTATTTTCTAAAATGTTGATAACGCATACGTTGATATACACATTATCACCTAGCTTGCATCAATTATGTTTGAATTATTGAGACGTTTTTGAAAAGAATTTTAATTGTTAAACAATAGAAAATGAAGATGTTACATAATATGATGGAATTTGATGGTTTCAAGCCAGTTTTGTTAACTTTTGCAAGTGCCTTAATTGTAAACTTCATAGGAATCTATGTTGCAAAACATTTTTGTTTTTCTCGTGGAACAAAATGGATACCAATTGGGTTCATAAAACATATTTACATTTATCCCATTGAAGGTGGTTATAGAAAAGAGGTGAACCAAGTGGATTGTTCAAGTTTTGGGCTTACTACCAGTGATTGCCACAGTATCGTATGGAGTGACAGGTACATAAATATTAAATTTAGCTTCTATTTTGATGTCAAGTTCGCAATTTTAGAGAATACTTGATATACTCCGATCAGAAGTATACAATTGGAACGATCAACCTGCATGATTCTGATTTTGTCACCCTGAAAACGGACATTTTAAAAAATGTCGAGCAAAAAGACATGAAGCCCGTGTAAGGTCAAAAAGTCGAAAATAGATATAAAAGTTTACTCAATTTATTTTTTTTAGTCTATATCCAGATGGAACCCTTACATACATTCGCGATTGCGGTGATCAAATACCTGCCACACTAAAGAAAACTTGTGGCGTAAAAACTAAATTAAGGATGGGTAGCCTACACAAATTTACAAAGTTATTTCTTTCCAAATCCAGAAGGTACACAAAGAGTAAAGTAGTGATAAGCTACAACGTAAGTCGGTGTAGTAAATTTGGCTTTTTAATTTTGATATTCAAATTTTTAGTGCTTGAACCCCGAGTTCTCGTTGTGCTCGTTGGTAAATGAAGAGAGCGTGCGGGATGTGAAGTGTTCAAGTGGAAACGATAAATTAACTCATTTAAATTTTCGGCCAAATTTTGTAATTGAGGCTCCTAAATATTGTGAAGATAAAATTGAATTTCTTAAAATTGGAGCTGTAGAATTTAATAACCCACTACCTTGCACTGTTGACGAATATGTTAATATCGATCCGGAAACAGGAATCTCTTCTCATAATGGAGAACCATATTGGAATTTAACGAAGTAAGTGGTTTTTAACTTTTACGAAGTAATTCTTTGTCACATTTTTCCCATTTTCGGGAAGTATAAGTTACCAAAAGTAACCAACCACGTCTTGCTTTTTTATATAAAAAAGCATTATAACTTGGGGGGGGGGGCTAAAGTTATTTTTATTCAAACTTTGTTGCTGTGGTCAAATATTTTATAAGCAATTACTATTTTTAAATTTTTATTTAACAATTACATAATTTCAGTATGTTTTAGTAACAGAAAATTAAAAGATGTACGTTCAGATATTACCAAAACATCTAAAATGCCGGTATTTGGAATAACATTAAATCTACCATCATTTGGAAAAATTACTGTTGGAGACCCAGTTTATGCCAAGTATTTTGATCGTACTTAAATCTACCAGTTTAACGCATATTGAATTTTTACTATAAAACTTAACATTTTACGATAATGAATGCATATAATACAATTTTAACTATATAAAAAGGTTTTGTTAATCCATAATTTATTTGTTATTATACTGTTAATTTATTTAGTTGAAGTTTAACTTCTTCTGAAAAACACATCTCCACGCGAGCTCCTCTATCACATGGGTCTTTGTCGGTGATTTTACTGGTGCAATCAAGCATGAACTTTTCCAAAAATGTTACATGGATAGCATTACTCTGTTCCTTTGTATTACCCAAGATAAGTTCTCCTTTCTCATTTATACATTTAGATTTTACCAACATGCAGTTAAGAAAACATCTATACTCTCTTTTGTCGGGAAATGTTCCATCTTTAGAGATACTTTCTACCATGTCATGCATCATTGCTTCCGATAAGTTATTTTCTTTGAGACAACTTTCTTCGTGTTCATGCTCTAACTGCAAGTAGCTATCGTATACATCGGTAAAAGTCGTCTGAAAATAACATAAATAATATTAAAAAAACAATTTGCCTTCAAATGCCAACAAAAATTTAGTTTATGCAAAAAAATTACTATTTTACTTTTTTATGTTTTTACTAATTTTTACACGTTGAATTAAAAAATTTCATTTTATAACTTTTAGTATTTTTATTACGATTAAAATATTTTAATTGAAATTTTTTTGTTACACTTTGCTTGAACAATGCGTTTCGAATTTTCGGTTCTCATCAGGACAACCTTGAATTATAAATGTAAAAAAAACTTGAAAAAATCTTTTTTATTTAAAATAAAATTCTGCTTCGTGCTTTGATTCGCCGTTGATTCTAGCCGATAAGGGGTTATAACTTAATTTGTAGACAAGAAAATCGTCTTTAAAAAAGTTCTAATTCGTTAATGGGGGTAATTTCGTGAAATGGACCGAAAGTGTGTAACAGGAAGCCAGAAAAGCGCGCGCTATTTGATTTGACTAATGAGCGCGAAAATTATTTTATCGGAAATACATATGCATTATTTGTATTATAAATGCCATTAAAAAAACTTAGTCCGGCGTGAGGTTCGAACTCGCGATCACCAAATGATGTAATTAGGTTTCAAGCACATAATGCATTTCGCTATAGAGGGTTAATCTAATAAAATTGTTTTAATTCGTATTATGTTACAGATTGGTTTCACCTACTTTGCGATTTTTAAATGATTTATAATTTTGAATTATTTTAAATAATAATGTTGCTTACTACCGAGGTGAGATGTTACACATCATATATGAGTACTGTAAGGTTCGGTTTTTTCAACATTTTTTCTCTTAATTTAATTTATAACTCGAAAACCGTTTATTCTAGACGATAAGGTGATATAACCTGTAGATAAGCGAATGAGCTTTAAAAAAGTTCTAATCCATTAAGCTTAAAAAATTAATAGTAACGGAGCTATGGCCGTTTGAAATCAGAAATTCAAAAAATTGTTTTAAAAGGAGGTACCCCCCAAGGGGGTAAACTTGAACAAAAATTTTATTTGAAAATTTGTTTTAAAAAAAAAATATTTTAATAAATTATTTGTAATAAAAAATTTAAAATGCAAGTTTTGAAATTAAATTTATTATTTTAACGTTGAAAAATTAAAACTGTATTAAAAATATATTATCAAATAATTTAAAAATACTCATGAAATTTATTTTTGAAATTAAAAGTAATAGGAAGTCTCACATTTAAAAAAACAACAATAAAAAACACAAATAACATAAAAATTCAGTTTTCAATACATGGTATTGAATCCCATTGCCAATAATTGATTTAAAGAATGCGAAATAAATTTAAATTAAAATAAAATTGTATTTCATGTTTTTTTATAAAAGAGGGATTTACTAATAATGTAATTATATTTTATTATTTATTTATTATTTTAACGTGGAAAAATTAAAAAATAATTAGGAATTAATTACTATTAAAAGTCTTTAAGTTTAAAATTTTCTTTTAGTCCCCACGATAAAGGAATTTTTTTAAAAAATTTATTGCAGTTAGTAAAAATTAAATAAAAATAAATAAATATTACCTTAGCCGTTATAGACATCAACGTTAAAAGAAAAATAAAGTTACAAATCATAACGGTATTCATTTTTTAGTTAACAGAAAACAAGCTAACACAAATGACAATTAACATTCGTTTCACCTTATATATGAAATATCTAAATATTTTACGTTCATAAATATTTTATAAGATGTAATATTTATTTATAATATACGGGTATTCATAAATTTTTTCAAAAAATTACATTGATTAAATACATAAAAAGATTTAATTTTGCGTTTCAATATTACACCTAATCGATTTTTTAGATGTTCATTAGCGTCTTCAATTTTTTGTTTCGTATTTTAAAACTTGAAAAGATTATATATTATAAAATTAAAATAATTTATACCCAATGTTAAATTTAATATTAAATAATGCAACGCTAAATGAGCTAAGTGCAGTACCATAACTGCATTTAGCATTATTTATTTTTTATTCTGGATTCTGTTTATTTATTTATTTTGTTTTCAAACAATAAGTTTAAATTTCATTGGAAAATATTAGTCACGACAATGAGAATAATTACATTATGAAATTGATGTGCACTTCTTGCATAAAATAATTTATCTGAAGGCTAATTAGTTTTGTAAATTGTAAAATTTTATCGAAATTCTCCTAGAACGAGAAAGCAAACTTTCATTTGACCGGACTTCTAAAGTGTGCATTACCTGGTAAGTCCATGCTTAATTATTTACTCTCGAGTGAATTTGTTCCTTGATTATTTAGGTTTTGTTTAAAAATAATATTAATTTTAATCTATAATGAACTGAAAAAATTTCACAACGGATTTGTAGATTGAATTAAAAGCTTTTTATTTTGTTTATCGATTTAATCGATTTCGTTTATCGGTTTATCGATTTAATCCAGGGGGGGAATGTCGTGAAATTTTTGTACAGGGGTGCCTTTAGTGAAGGATAAAGTACTTTTTGTGCTAATTTATTTAAAACGAAATTTAAATTCATTTATTTAATATATCACAATAATAATAAGCAATCAGCTTTTCTGTTGATTTATTTTATTATAGTTTTATATTATATTAATTATATTATTATTTTTAGATAATTATCAGATTATTCTATCTTACTGTATAGTTTTTTAATGTTGATATTATAACTTGTTATTACCGTTATTGTTATTAATTTATAATTTATTGTTAACTTAATTATCATAATAATTTAAAAATTCTCATGAAATTTATATCATAAAATTATTAATCACCTATAATTTTATGTTTTCAAAATTATTATCTAATAATCCATTTGAAGAATTTAATAAAATATCAAAATTAGTAATTTATATCTCATTGAAATTACAAATAAGTCTCACGATTAAAAAAGATAATAAAAACCGCGAATACCATTTAAAAATACAGTTTTTAATACATGATATTGAATCTTCCTGCTAATATTGGATTTAAACAATGCGAAATAAATTAAATTAAAAATAAAAAATTTAAAATGCGGAGTATACTTCTTCACTCGATTAATTTATTCTAGAAATTTGCCATGTTCACTACAACAGGGAGTTCATTACAATAGTAATTAATTATAAGTAGCAAAAGACTTGTAGATAACAAAAAATTTTATAAAAAGTTTAAATTAATTACATTACAATTAAAAAAAAAAATTCGACAAAAATAATAATTATTTATTTTGTAAGTAAATAATAAAATTAGATAAAATAAAGTAATTACACTCAGTAAAATCTTTTTAAATATGTATGTTTTATTTTATTACTATGTAAATAACAAATTAGTACACGCGCTCCCCATTTTATATCAAGTTTTTATTTCTGATAAAGGTTGTTTTTTTTGGTTATGGTTTCGTTTTGCTATGACGGGAGTAGGAGAATTCTTAACAAAATTATACCATAAATTTGACTTACAAATTTTATACTTACTTGAGAATCGAACCTACAATTTCAATTTAACAATCCAATGCTATATCTTTTAAGATACACGTTGTGATCTCTAATGTAATTTTTTTTTTAATTCAGCAATTTTGCTGGATTTTAATTGAGCTGGTGTAAAATCCTCGATTTGCTTGATGTTCGCGGGGATGGGAAAGTCGTGTATGTATGTAGAGGGCAGAGGCTAAAATAGGTCATTGTGGGTGTCGCAGTCATTTCATTTGACAGAGTGCCGTCAATTTTGACTTTAAAACATCAGTTTTTGAGGTAGGATGTAATGGGCTACATCAGGGGGTCTTGGATATCTGCTTCAAACATTTTTGAACAATTTGTTAGATTGTGGGATGGCCTGATCGAAACCTAGTCAATTGTTCATCTGGGATGATCTGTTTTTCCGTCATGACTGAGTATAATCTTGTCAAGAGATAGCAGTAGGCTGATGGGATGATAGAATATCTGGGATTATGGTTAGGTTTTCTGATCATGATGTTGTCGACCACTTTCGACGAATAGCGTTCGTTATGCAGACGATTACCGGGAGTCCTTGTTTGGGGAGTTTTTTCTTGTTTAAAGGATTTGACTAGCTGCCAGGCTGAAGGATTCTTGAAGAGGAGATTCTCTAACCTGTTGCCTCAGTTAGTCTGTTTATGGGTGGTTTACGATGTTTTACCTTATTTGTTAGGGAGTTGCAGTTTAATTTCTCAGTTCTCGTCTGCTTTTTGAGGCTGATCAGGTCTTTGATGTAGTCGATGAGACGGTCTGAAGGATGATGGGTGGATGCTGCGTTCGTGGCTTGGAATTTGGTCGAGGTTGAGTGAAAGATACTTCTTGAAAAAAAAACCAAGACACTTTGGTTTTGGGAGAGGAAAGAATGTTAGGACTGTCTTTGATTAATTGGAGAAAGGCGGATTTGTGATTTTAGAAATTTAAAGTATTCCTTTAAAGGGAGGTAACACCCCAAGAGTTTCGACTTGGACAAAAAATTTAATTGAAAATTTGTCTTAAAAAAGTGTCCTTTTGTGTCAGCCACAAAATAATATATTTAAAATATGAATTACAGAAATGCATTCAAAATATTTAATTTGGAAAAATGTTAACACTCTTAATAATAAATAAACTACTAAAAATTAATGATACGTGACATTACAATTTTAAAAACTTAATTTCCCCTATCCCCTGTCGTCCTGCAAGTCTGAATCATGCATTGTATTATTCAATTATAATTCCATAATACCCACTTACAAGGAGATTATATGACCTCTCACCTCTCCTCTTATTTATTGTGCTGAAAGTTCAGCCCTCGAATAACAACTCCCCAAAGCAGTAGGGCCAGATGGTCAGAAATTTTCGAGAAAATCGACTATGAAATATTGTCAAGGGAGTTTGAAAACAAGATTTGAAATAATTAGCAATAAGTTTCGCTAGTTTTTGGAACGAAGTTCCTTATGGGAGGATGCGAAGAGGGTACCCTAATCGGAAAAAAACGTCCGTAACAAAATGCGTAAGATTTTTATATCGTTCGATAATTACACCATCTGGTGGTCAAAAGTGGAACATCTGCTCAGCATTAGTACATATTCGGAAACCACAAGTCATAGGTTTGCAAATTTCTCTAGAAAAAAAGTTGCCTTCACCGGGATTCGATCCTTCGGCTAAAATGTGTAGGCGGAGCCCTTTGCTCACGCCACAATGGGTATCGTTAAAATTAATAGTGTTACGCTATATAAGATACTTTTTGCGTATTGCGAATTAAGAACGCATTAAAATTGTCGAATAAAATTGACGAATAATTTAAAAAAATTTAATTTAATAATTTAAAAAATTTCAGCCGAAAATAAAACCCCCAAAATTAAAAAAAAAATCAATTTTGAAAAATGCCACTCAGATGCAAAAAATTATCTAAAGCCGAATGTGCAAAAAAAATTTCGAAAACTTTAAAGATGACCGTGATGATTGCGGATTTACATCGACTTTGACACATGCCAAAATCGCTATTTTGGCAATTTTGTAAAGTATAGTTTATTTAATAGTATATTAATTTATTTAATTTTTATCCAGTTTTACATTTTCCATTCACGCGTCATTTCACATCTTGGCTTCAAATTCCTACGACAATATTTCAAAGTCGATTTTCTCGAAAATTTAAGTTATTTTGTACCAAATTTTTAATTGTTTGTTCTCGTGTACAAAATTTCCGAAACTCGAACTCGGGTTTGACCCTACAAATCTAAAGTTTGATAAGATTAATTCCACCTAAGAAGAAAGAAGGTGGAATTTAGACTACAAAACTAAAGCTATGAGTTTTGGACCTTATTTTGATAATTATTTTTCCATTTCTTCCGACTCCAGACGGAAGGAAACCATAACATATTTATTACAACCTGTAAAGAGAATAAGAATGAAAATAGAATTTGGTGAAAAATGTAAGAAATTCTAGCATACAATTATTTATTAGGCAGTTGATAAATATTAATACAAATTTTCGTTACAAAAACAGAGTATTAAACCCACATACTCGGGCTATACTATCATGGGATTACCCAAAAAACATAATCATTATATCCACATATTTTACATGTAATTTATTTTATAGCCTAAAACACAATTTATGGATCCTGGAATTTAAAAAAGGTAAACATGAGAATTGTATATACATAACCAGGATCCACAAGCCGTTAAGCAAGTAAAAGCTTACATACTATTTTCAGTCTGACCGATATCTTTACAGTCAGATCCATTTTTGACAGATCAATTCCTAATGTATACAAATAATTTGGTATTAAAGAAATTTCACATCCTATTTTAGCATACAACAATACATAATTTTGTTAAATATCAAATAATATCAATAAATAATCATTAAATAAAAATATATATATGTATATATCACTCGATGAGATTCTGCTAGTGAAAATAATTTAATCACAATGTGGGGCAAATGTAGGCCTTTACTAGCCAGACTAGAGAAATAATATCTCACCCTCGCCCGTTAAAATGTCGTACATCACAATAGCAGACTTAGCCCTACAAAATATTGACAATTTGCCAGACTTACATTTTATTGCAAATAAGAAAATTTTATACCATTTATTTAGACTTCTGGCTATCACTTTCTTTAAACACAAAATTATCGTTACTAAATAAATATTATAATTTATCTTAATTATGGACTTAGTAGCCTACTACTACTATATCGTTGATATGGGAGGGAGATAAGTTATTGAACGGACCTGACATTGATTTTATTAGAAGGGTACACGAGAATTAAACATTTAACACAGACTCGTTTAATAAAAAGCTACTCGAACTTTTGGACTTGAATTTCAAACAGCTAATAATAAGTTTGTCATCAAAATTCACATCCCACTTATGCTATTATCATCCATGTAAAAATACTGATCGTCATTTGTGTCACAAAATTCATACTCCCACAAATTTTAACAATAAATATCAAAACACAAATTGTTTCATTACTTATTAATCAAAGGCCTCCCCAAAAATTTAGAGTTATGTATGTAAAAGGAATGTTACCAATATTCATTGAGACCAATATTCAAAATTGTGCGCTTCATTCAAACCATAACAAATGCTTCTTTCCCACAAAATAAAAACGGATACTGATCAATCATAGTTTGTACAATGTCCTCTAAATAAGGACGCATTTGCTCAAATCTTCCCATGTCGCTGAATTCGATCGGTAGTAACGTAGGCCACCAACAGATGGCCAAATTTTTACTGTCCATACTATTTAGTTTCGAATTTTCCGCCACCCTAAAATAACACAATGCAAACATTTATCAATAAAAAGTTATCGCAAACAAACCTAACGAAATGTTGGAAAATAAACTTTAAAACTTGAAAATTGACAGATGGAAGTTTATCCAACATGCTGCGTAATGCAAGCAAACGACAACTGCGATCAGCTTTCACTTCCATATTTCCAGTAGTAGTTGCCATAGGTTTTATCCTAGTACCTAACGATCCAAAAACTTGAATTCAGATAAAAAAAAACATCTTAAACACAGCAAGTAATTAATTACCTGCAATTTCTTCCAGTTCCGCCATTACATCTTCTTCAAACAACGGAGGCAATCTCTTCGATACAAAATCTTTTAAAGCTGTAGCTACCGCATTCACGGGAATATCAAGTTCGCAAATCTGAATGTTTGCATCTAAAAATGAAAATTAGGCACAGACCACCAAAGTTATTTCAAACACCTACCTTCTTCAAATTTTTGAAATAGTAAATCAACATGAGCTCTGTTTCCAGGAACTCGATAAATTCCCTCAGAATCTAAACCCTCAGATTCAATAAACTTAACGCATTTTTCCAAAAACAAAGGAATAAAGTTCTTGTCAGACTAAAATAAATTTATAAATTAAGATTCCTACATTATCACCAACATATAGCAAATGCAACAGTTGAGTCAACAGAAAATCACTTTAATTCTGATTAGATCAAGATTCTGATTCAGATTTGCTGAACAATCTGTAGTAGACAGAAATTAGCCCTGGAACTAACGAGACCACCAAAACTAAAATTATATAAAATATAATAAAAACATTTTCAGGTCTTTGCATTTATCCTTGGGCTGGCTGGACTAATGATATCAACAAGACTTACTCAATAAACAGATTAACAGGATGGGAACAAAAATTGTAGCCCAGTATAATTTTAACTAAAATTTAGTTTCAGAAAATTAAAGTTACTTTGCCGTTTCAAGTTATAATCATGTGCTGATAAAACTCAATGCTATCATTAACACTCAATAAATCAGATTGAAAAGCAACAATCAAGACGACCGTATTTGATAAATAAAATTAGTAAAATGGCTTTGAGATTTGGAGTAACTCCAAGCCGAACAATTATTGTTCAAGATAGATAGATATACAGGGTGTCCCCGGGACCGTGGAGACCTTTGAGTTGGTGATAAAGGATACTTTTCTAAGACAAGTTTTCAAACAAAATTTTTGTTTGGGGGTTCCTCTCTTTAAAGCAATTTTTTGAATTTCTGATTTCAAACGGCTATAACTCCGATATTGTTGATTTTTTAAGCTTAATGGATTAGAACTTTTTTAAAGATCATTCATTTATCTACAAATTAGTTTATAACCTCTTATCGTCTAGAATCAGCGGATTTCAAGTTATAAATTAAATTAAAAGAAAAAATGTTAAAAAAATTCAGGTTCTCTTTTTTTTTTCTTTTCTTATGAACCCCTTATCTTTTAAACGAAAAATCTTAGAAAAAAACTGACGGTCCAAACCGGATAGGGAATTTAACGGGCTACAACTTTGGTTAAATAAATTTTTTTGGGAAACCAACCGTTTTCACAGAAATTCTGAAAATAATGAACAAGGTGTAGGTAAAAAAAAGAAATAACGAACTAATTAACAATAATAAATAAAAAATGTAATTAACGATAAACTAATGCGCTTTATAACAATGTCGCTCAAATGTCAAACGCTACAATACGTTTTGACATTAAAACAGTGGTGGTTTTAAAGAACAGGCAAGGTAGGCCCGGCCTACCCAAAATTTAATGTACATATAGCGCAATGTAACAGTAGGACCATGACGCCAGATACAGCAATACTATAGCTTCAATAGCCAGCGCTTAGGCCCGTGCCTACCAGATACTTGCAGTTATATGATACCTCGCCATAAACAGTTTTTCTTATCGGACACATGCGAGCGGCATTTTAAAGCTGTTTAGATGACAAAAAAGAATATTTATCTCAAATTAAATAAATTAATTAAATAAAACAAAAAGAAATTAAGCGGTATTTTGCACTCTGTAGTGTATTTTTATTATTGCAAAATAGTTTAAGCGGTAGGTATTACTATTGCGACATCGCCTATCTTCACTTGCACTGTTATCAATACAAACAGACATTCTTGATGAATTATTAAAAACGGACACATTTCACGACAATGTCATAGACAGATTTGCGAAGAGCAAAAATAAGAGAATCAATCATTGTTTATAAATACTATAACATAATGTACAGTTACTCGAAAAAGTATTTGGACGTTCCTGTGTTAGCAATGTAAATTGCTCCTTTTGGACACTGTTTTTGTCATATAAAAATTGGTTTTACAGCAGTACTGATTAGACATTTTTTGTCGAAAATTTCATTGTCTTCATTTTTGTTCCTATACATTTTTTTATTTTGTAGCTTCGTTTTCGACAGAGAGTGACTTAAAGTAGACTCGGTAAAACTTTTTAATAAAATTAAAAATGCACAATGGTTTTCTCGAGGGATTTCCATGAGATTTTTACCGAGACATAATCTCGATCGAAAACGAGGTGACCAATAAAAAAATGTTTGAAAACAAAAATGAAGGGAAATTATCTACAAAAAATGTCTGAAAAATATTTTTGTAAAAGCGATTTTCATATGCTAAAAAGAGTTTTCAAAAAGTATAATTTACATTGCTAACATAGGAGCGTCCGAATATTTTTTCGAGTAACTGTAAGTAATTCTATTATTTAAATAAAATGACTTAATAGAGCATATTATTATAACTCAAGAAAATATTCACATCTTCCGCAGATTTTATCTATTTATAAAATATTGCTGGCCTACCCAAAATTTTTCCTCACGAGCCGCCACTGCATTAAAACAAATTTTGTTATTTTGCTTGCCATTTTGTGAATTTAATTCTTTTTTACCTACACCTTGTTCATTATTTTCATAATTTTTGTGAAAACGGTTGGTGTTCCAAAAAAATTTATTGGACCAAAGTTGTAGCTCGTTAAATTCCCTATCCGATTTGGGCAGTCAGATTTTTTCTAAAATGTTTCGGTTAAGAGATACGGGGTTTACAAGAAAAGTAAAAAATATAAAACTTGAATTTAAAAAATTTTTTTCCCTTATTTAATTTATAACTCGAAATCCGTTGATTCCAGACGATATTGAGTTATAACCTAATTTATAGATTAAAAGTTCTAATCCATTAAGCCTAAAAAATCAATAATATCGAAGCTATGACTGTTTGAAATCAGAAATTTAAAAAATTGCTTTAAAAAGAGGTAGCCCCAAGGGTTTGGACTTGGACAAAAATTTGATTTGAAAATGTGTCTTAGAAAAGTGTCCTTCAAAAGTTTTCCAAGGTCACGAAGACATCCATCAGAGCTATTTTATTTTTATAAATTTGTGTGTGCAACTATTGGTGATTAGCGCTGATTCAGCAGAAACATGTTTAGCAAACTGTACATATTTCAGGGTTTGCTAAACATGCCTATTGATCACTTACTTGGATAAAGTCGGAAATTTTAGGGGGACCCCCACTGGAAGTTGATTTCTGTTTTAGTTTTTGTTGTTTTTTCTTTTCCCTTTCTTTTTCCTTATCTGCAACTTTCTTAAGTTTTTCTTCTTTTAGCCGCCGTTTTTCTAATTTGGAATCATCTTTAGCTTTCTGTTTTTCCCGCTTTCTTATTAACTTATCCCGTTCTGTATCCTTAACTAGCTTCGGTAAAACCCCAAACTACAAATTAAAATGTTTAAAGAGTAAATGTTAATTTATTTAATTAACTACCATGGGCGAATTATTGTCTCGTGGCGAGGACACGTCCAAACTAGATTCGTCATCGTGAATGTTGCTGTAGGAATTAGGTTTGTTAGAAAATAAATCAGATGAATTTAAATGAATGTTTAAGTTGTGAGTGTTGTGTAATTCAGGCGGAATGGGTACAGATGCAGGAACTGGTACGCGTTTTTTCAAACTAAATGATCGTTTTTGAGATAACCTATTACGACTGTCACTTGTTCCAGTGTAGTGTTCTACATCACTAATTTCTGAAGATTCTGAATTTGAATCACTTCCCACTAAAAAATTTCATGTTAAAGAAAGATTTTTAAATGTTGTCAGAACGTAAACCCCAACTACTTAACATTTTAGATTAAATATAAAATTATACCATTAGCTTTGTCTGTATCGATTTCGGTAGTTGGGGCAGAATGAATGGGAGCTAACTGATATCCTCCAAGTTGTGGAACACGGGGTGGCTGCACCGGTATAGCAGTACGTTTTTTACGAATTCTTTTGTGAGTAGTTGGCTTACGATTTACTTTCGAATAAACTTCACTTGCTCTTTGTCTCCGTTCTAAGCTGCTCCATTCACTATCAGTATCTGAATAAGCTAAAACTTCAACTAATTAAAAAATTTTAATTAAAAAAATCATAAAACTAACAGGGTTGTCCTTTTTCTCTTCGTTGTCTCAATTTCGTCTTTCCGCTCACTGCATCTTGAACCAAGGTATACATGTACTCGGAATCATGAGAATACGGATGTACAACATCTTTCACTTGAGCATATTCCGACCCCAAATCTACAATTTCAGGAGTAGCCAAAGGTGCACTACCAAAATTCGAATTACGGCCATCTTTACCAGTTATGTTCATCCTAGCTATCGCTTCCGTCACCACCGAGAAGTTCTTAAGGTTCAGCTTTCCTGGTTGCTATAAACAAATAAAATTATTTTACGTTCACACAAAAAGTTAAATATTTGTTACTATAAAACTTACGAAATAACCCAGGTAAGATAAAAGCTTGCCAATTTAAATTTTTTAACAATGTGTGATTTAAAAAAAAGCATGAGTGATTACAAAATCAGGCCAAGCACTTAAAACAAAGTTTTTCGGTTTTAAATGCTTGTCCTTTTTTTATTAAAAGTATGGGGTGGACAAATTACGCTGTGTTCGTAGGCTAGCTGAGCTATTATTTATCTTAGCAAAAGTTTTTAAATGCATATTTGAAAAACTAAATTTAAAAGTTAATTGAAATATGTATATGTAATAAAAGAATAATTTATAAGAACTTAAAATGTGCAATAAATAACAAAATTTCCATTGGGAAGAAAATTAAGACAAATTTTAGTGTTCAGTGAAATATAGACCCATCTAGCAGAATTTTAAACCTATACCAATTATATTGTTCAAAAATTACCACCGTTTTCCAACAAAATACGAAAATTTTTGTATACTTTAAAATACTATCACCTTGTTAGTAGTTTTTAACGGAAGTCCTAATTTAAAAATTTTAAAATGATGTAAATGTTGGTGATTAGTTGAAAATACACAAAATGTTCCAGTGTGAAATTTCTTCATAAATATTTTATTAAATTAAATTGAAAACCGTGTATGATATTGTATCTTTGAGTCATTAAATTTCCTTTAAAAATGTCTTACATTTGCTATACCTAAAATTTTCCGTTTGGGTTAAATCAAAAATTAAATTTATTAAATTAATAAAAAAATAAATCAATACTTTTAGTGTTTGAGAAATTCCCTTTGGTCTTCCTTTAGCAGTTGGCACATGTCGACGCCCTGTAGTGAATGCATGTTGTCCGTAGTTATTCCAGCTACTTGTTATTGCAACAGGAGCTTCGGCATCGCCATCTAAAAATTAATACTAGTATTAATATTAAAAAATTAGCCAATAAAAACAGCAATGGTGTTCTGCTTCTCCTCGATACTAATAGAAAACTACAAGAAAAAAAACATGCAACCAAAAAATAACGCAACAGAAAACTAAAGCCACAAAACAGCAAAAATTCACCTGAATCGTGAGTTGCTAGAGATTCCCGAGATCCACTTATGTCAGCTAATTAAACAAGAAAAATAAATGTATTTTAAAGTTACGGTAAAAATGAAACTTACAAGTTACTTCATCCAAACTAGTCTGAGAAGCAGAAAGAATCAGCCCTCTCTTTGATTGACGCAAATGTGTATGATCTGGAGGTGCTGGTTCTGGAGGTGTAGTTGGTGGAGGGTACACTTGAAAACCTAAAAATTAAAGTCAAAAACAAAATAATGGAATGATAAAATTTCATACCGTGATGCATATGCCTTTTTTTGGAGGGCATAATTTCTCCATTTTCACTACCATACATATAAATTTGAGAATATTTATCACTGTGATCACTTGAACTTAAACGTTCGTCAGGACCATTAATATCTCCCAAATGTTCATAATTTTCACTTCCACTACTGAAAATATAAAAATAAAAATCTTTTTTTAAAGCAGATAAT
The DNA here is from genome assembly GCA_911387805.1 of Cantharis rustica. Classification (NCBI taxonomy): domain Eukaryota; kingdom Metazoa; phylum Arthropoda; class Insecta; order Coleoptera; family Cantharidae; genus Cantharis; species Cantharis rustica. The sequence continues at coordinate 18,205,302 of OU426883.1, forward strand.
CTTACCCTTCGTTGAGTTTTAAATGATAGCTTTCGTGTCGTGGTGGTGGTAACGGATGATTATGTCTTTGAGATCTTGGATGTTCAAGTGTTCCTTCCCCACTGTCATTTAAACCTGGTGGTTCTTCCATATGAAATGCTTGCTCAATTTCTGGCTTTTTCTCCCAAACTTCTTTGAAAAAGGGCGTATAAAATGCAGCTGAAAAACTAAATTAAACAAGAGCAAACTCGAATTAAACAACTAACTTTTTTGTTGACACGAAGAATTTGTAGTCATGAAATGTGCATGTAATCTATCGGCAGTTGCATTTCCATCAGTCATTAAATGATGACTTAAGTCATTGCTAAAAAATGCGTTAGCTCCACCCGAATCTGTTACAGCAAGAATTTGAATAGGTAAATTTGGAATGTTTAACGAGAATGCACTAAAAACAAAAAATTAAAACAGGATAATCGAGTTTTAAAAAATTTACTTGAGAGTAGCTAAAGATGCTTTTCTTTTTGTGGAGTAAACCAAAATAAAACCGTGCACTAATTCGTCCCTAAACGCATTTGCACCGTGAAACGAGGAAATAATCACTTCGACTTTACGTTTAGAATCTCCCAAGAAAGTTTCTAAAATTATACTTCGCTCTGCTGATAAAAAGCAGCATTGGTGTGATAATAGCGGAGACAAAACGTTTTCAACTGAGTATGGATCGCCACAAAACATACACATGATAATTCTGAAATTATAAGAAAAAGATTAATTATTAAATTAGTCAACATTTTGATGAATAAATTACCTGATATCTGGTTCTACGCATTCAATAATTGATTGATAGATATTAAGAAAACCAGCTCTGTGGTGAATACTTTGAATAAGTTGGTGTAAGGCATCCGATACTAATTGTTCTTCCGTAATTTGATCAAGGCAAACATCCATATACGGACATTGTAAACTATCTGCTAAATTTTGACCTTCTTCCCTTAGTTTCAGTATTTCTTTTTCTTCGATAATCGAATCTTGTATAAACATTATAACAATTGGTAATCCTTGAAATGGTAATTTATCTTCTTGTTCTAAATTAGATAACAACGTCTTTTCTAGACTTTCACGAATATACTCAAAAGATTCGGCGTTAGAATATACGCAAAAAGCACCATGAGGAACAAAATCGATTGTTCGAAACGAATTATGAGGTAAACTAACGTCACCTGTTATTATTCTATAATCCAAACTATAATACTGACAGTCTATTTCGTATTCATCATCATCACATTGAGCCCTAATTTTGGCTGCTAAATCTTCTGCAAAATTATTTATACCAAGAATAACAAGATTAAGTTGATTATTGTCTGAATTTAGTAACCACTGTGTACTTCTATTCCACGAAGATGGCCTAAAATCCACAAATTTTCAATATTTTTAAACTCACAAGCAAGAAATTAACACACCTGTGCACTTTTGTGGATAAAATTCGTTCTATTAACGCATCCATACAATTAGGAAAAGCCGGACAGTGTTCTCTTATTGGACAGTGTACAAAACCTAAATGTTGAAACAACATTAATTTTCTATCTTGATCCAATCTATCTAACAACTTGTATCTGAAAATTTAAAAATGGTTTTAGTATCGATTGTTCGATTGTCGCTTTAGTATAAAAAAAAAAGAGAAATTAATTTCAAGCATATTGAGTGCTTAACTGAGACACTTGTCTAGTCGTCAAGTTCAAAGACGAGAAAAAACCTCGGCGGCAAAGTATATCCCTGAATTGCGGTCTTGTCTCGTCAATTTCAAGCTACCTTATACCTAGTCTCGTAAATAACAGCCCTGCCGGGAGGGAAATTTCAATCACTTCACCCAAGAAAATTTTTTTTATTTTTAATATCCCAAGCCGAAGGCTGAGGGTATTATCAAAAAATTTTAATATTTCCCCGACCGTAGAGGCTGTTTTCCCGATAAAGTCATCCGGACTTTTTGTTCGTGCTATATTTGTTTAAAAAGCCCTCAGCCTTCGACTTTGGGTCTTTTCCTGTGAAAAATATGGCACTCAGCAAAAAGTCTCGAGACATTTGCACATTCCGGAGCTGTTACTAATGAATACTAAATTAAAATTAATTTAAATCAAAATTATTCAAGTGGTTAGAAGAAATAGCAGGGTTGAAAAGCGCCAATTAAATTACCTTAGTGGCAAATTGCTTCTATAAAAACAAGTGTAATAAAATCTTACCTAAAATCTTCTAGTAAAACATCAGTAATTTCTTTAATATCTTCTTGGGTTATTGTACCAGTTGGAGTGATGCTTTTAAAATGATAAAATAAATCGGCATGTTCAAGTAGAAGTTCCTATAAACCAAAATGTAAAAACATAACAACTTAAAAATAAAACTAAAAATACCTGAAAATTGTGCTTGGCGTTCTCGATAAGTTCCCTTTGATGATTATCATAAATTTGTTGACATTCGTGTTCCGATAATGCTTCAAAACATTCTCGACCCATAAATAACACTCTCACTTCAGTTAGGTGTTTACCTGGTGTCACATAACCCGTATCTTCTAATAATTGTTTAAATTGCTTCTTCCATCTATACAAAATTCAATTATTTAATGAAATCCCGAGTGTTTATTTTTGTGTACGTACCTTTTCGGCATTCTAAGTTAGCATGAAAAGAAAAATAATGCGCATATTAAAGCAAATCAAAGCAAAGTAAGTAATTAAAAGTTGAGAAACGAAGAAGAAAAATTAAGTTTACTTACTCCAAACGTTTCTGTTCTTGCTGCATAACATTAACGTGATTTTTGTACACAGTTTCTGCATCACTGGTATCAAGAACATCGTAAGGAATTCTGGTGTCCTCATTATCCGATCCTAACTCACACTCTGTCCAAGACATATCTTCTGGACATTCATAAAAATACTGAGAAAAATCAGGATGGGTCTTCAAATATTGCTGAATTGATGGCCAATCACTGAAACTTAACAATTAGAAAAAGAAGGTAAGTTAGTATGTAGTTTGAAAATGCACCTTTCGGTAAATGTGTTAATATCGGGCACCAATTCGTGTAGAATGTCAGGTAATAATTCCATATAATGAGCAATTCTTTTAGCTAATTGTTCGTCTTTTAATTTCTTAATGTGACGTCGAAATAACCGTTGCGTTCCATCGAGTCCAAAAAGTTGAACAAAATAAATCCATTCCTTATGAGAATTAAGTTTTTTAACTGTTTGAGACCAGAGAGCACGACAATCAGTAACATGTATACGTATAAGTCTTAAAAATGCTTCACTAGCAGCATCCATTAATTCTTTACGAGCTCTAGAAGCTTCGCTATAAGACACAAGTTTTGTTCTAACCTTACTGCGATCAATCATTTGTGCAAGTAAAACAAATGCTAAATCTATATTAACGTTATCGTGTGATGATGTCTCTACAATTGGTACGGTTCCTTTGTACTCCTTTCTCTGTAATAACTTTTCAGCTTCTTTAATATACAACTCATTAGCATCATCATTTTTAGTAGTGGCAAGTACAATAGGTTTCTTAGTTTTAACTAAATTATTTAATATGGCCGCTATTATTTCTACTTGTTTATCTAAAGATCGACTTGGCACAACGCTCACATCAAAAACACATATAAAACCATCAATATTTAATTTTCCATCTGGTAATACTTTTTGTTCGTATTCTTTTTCTATTCCTAATTGATTTTTGCAAATGTACATTAATTTTTCTGCCGACGTGATTTTTGTAGCTGCACATCTTTTCACATACGGTTCCATTTTACCACCTACAATATCAAAAATAAAAGTTTATTGAACGTCTTTTTATTGTTTGTCAAATTACAGAAAATAAATTAAATCAGCAGACACAGATTTTTATTCCAATTGGAAAAGCGAACCCAAAACTAAAATTTCCCGTTTGAAATGGAACTTGAAACAAGTTTTCCGTTGTTATAACTATATCAACAACTGTTCTATTTTAACTGGACTTCGTAAAGAAACACTTTACTGGGATGTGGAATCGAAACCGCGACACAAATAATTTCAGCAATTGGAAATCAAACCTAAGACTCGAGACCCATAGTCCAACCCTAATGCACTAATCTAATTACCTGTACAGATGTATTTTGAAGGTTATTGAAATTTAAAAACACAACTTTTTTAGAGTTCTACCTGAGCTACCTTATACTTATTATATTTATTATGCTGTCAAAAAAAAATCGGAAAAGTCTTGCATTTCGCCCGTTACAACTGTATGTAACCCCTTAAGAATTTCATTTAAAAAACAAGAAATTAACCTCGACGAAAAGATTTAGTACATCCCAGAGATGTTAACATCTCTGGTACATCCTAGTAATACGACAGATTGAATGGCACCAAATGTGGTCGACACTTCCGATCATGCCTATTGATCAAATGCATTATTTCATTTGACAAATGTCAATCTAATCCAAACTGGAGACCATTTGTAGTCTTCAAAGACTACAATTACCTAAGACCGACAAAAGAGCTAATAAATTGGAGAGACTGGGCTCGGGTAACCATGTGGTCCTGAGCATTTTGTTGCGTTGACCATTAAAACCTTAGATGCAATTATAAAAGAAGATGATACAGAAAGATGTAAGCCCTCTGGTGAGCATGCAAAATATTATCTGCAACTGTCCTGGTCAGCCTACAAACCATCGCGGGTTTTAGCACTGTAAGCTAAATAAATACCTACACACAATAAGATTGATGGAAAGCTCGATTTGCCGTGGGTGCAATGAAGCAGATGAAACAATGGAGCATGTTCTTTGCAACTGCCCATAGCCTGCGTCGAAGAGAGAATCCATGTTAGGGAACTTCTGGCCCGACATGGCCAGTATTAGTGGCACATTGACCTCTAAAATGCTTGATTTCGACCTGAGTTTGGGAAGACCTAAAGAATATGAAACGATAGGCCACTGCTGTAACAGGAAAGCACAATGAGCCCAATTTGTAGCCCGAGTGTATGCAAACCTTGGTTTGCCCTCCACAACCAATCCAGAAAGTTTTATTGAAGAACAAGGCATTTTGAATTTATAATAGCAATTAGTTTTATGGTGTAAATTGAAAGAATAAATTAATTTCTGATTGTGATTCCTGATCCGAAGACAATTTTCGGTTATCTAACTTACTAGGTTTTACAATTGCATGTTCCAGGCGGCACCTTCTCTTGCGAACAATATGATCCGTTTTGTAGTCCACAAAATAAAAATTACTCTCTGGAATTAATGCAACCTGTGGAAATATTTCATTCCAGAGAACAAGCTTTTAAAATGATTCTATCTCTAACTACAAGAAAGTTTGTAAAAAATAGTGTTCCACCCCCCCCCCCTCCCCACTTCGTCGTAGTTTCGTTCCAAGAGTTCCGTTGTTTGGTAATAAATTCATTAATTTCTCGCGTTTCAGTGTACACAATAGGATAAATATATAATAAAAATATCTTAAGTACGAAAATGTATTTTTTTAATTAAAAGTTTATATTTGTAGGATTTATTAATTGCACTACCAGCGAAACTAAGTAGTATAACGACCTGCAGGCAAAAGACTTAGTAGTCAATAAAAAATTATGTTTTGAAAAGGGAGTTTTATTATCCATCGTAAAACTATCATCAAACAGGTGGAGTTAACATAATGTGATTTTACTGGGTACCAATAAAGTTATTTTTATTAGCCATAACACAGCAAAAACATTGTGCTAAAAATATATATTCCTTTCGATATCAAGATTATTTATTATTTAACTTTTTCTACATTTATTTGGTACCACAAACCTTTTTGGTAAATTAATTCTTTAAAAAGCAAAAAATTGCTTTTGTGTGTGGGTGGCACACAGAATAATTGGTTTATAGAAGAGTACTGTTTTACTAACATAGCAACGGCGCCTTCAGAGGTGAGTCCGAGTCCATCTAAAATTTGTTTAGCCCACCCCAGATTAATACGTTTAAAAATACAAAAAGAATTGGTTAATCACTAATCATCATATTATGACGAATATGGAATAAAACGACTGGTGAGAGTTATACAGTCAACTCTCGATAAGTTGAAACTCGAAACTCCCTTTCCCTTGAAAAATACTCGATAAAACGAATAAAATCATTATTAATTGCCCCCCTCGGTAATTTGAAGTTGAAGGAACATTCAATAATTTAAAGCCCGGGCTTCCATACTTTCTATAATTTAAAGCGTTTGTTGTCATCAATTAAGTCGTTTGTTTACATACATGTACAGACCTGTCGATTCATGAGTGAGTTTGCAGTTCGCATTCTAATCTTTCTTCAAACGTTAAAGCGAGTCATGTTAATTTCTTCGCAAGTCTCGCCACTATCAAAAATTCATTGGACAATGATAGACCGAAGTCACTCACTCAACAGAAAATTACAAACTACTTTTCAGTTAATAATAATTCTTTATGAATAATTGTACGAATGCTCAAAATAATAAATCTCGAATTTTGATCAAACTCTTGGTAATTTTTCCCTGGTCCCTTGAGTTTCAACTTATCGAGAGTTGACTGTACTTCATATTTTTTCGATTAATGTGATATATAAAAGATATAAAACAGACTGTTGACATCTAACCTTGGACCCACTCAAACTAAAAAGTCTGATAATGCTATTGTAACCTAGTAAGAAAAACGAGAGCCGCAGATGATTTTTCGAAGTGAGAATGGCCTAATTGGGGCATTTTAAGAAGCTTGCATTTAAATAAACAACTGATTGTTCAAAAATGCAAATTACTAGTGCAAAAAGTTTGAACGTGGGCTATAAAAAGTCAATCTAACTATTTTCACATTTAATTTTGCAAACATCTGATGATATTCTAGATTATACGTCAGGTAATTGATGATAATTTGATTTGAAAATTTGAAATTATGTTGATAACATAGAAGCTAAGTGTAACTCACATTTTTTTATTCATATATTTGTTTGAAGCAAAAGAGCTATATTTTTTAAATTGGAAAGTATAATATTAATTCTAGAATTTCCCTTAAAAGAAATAAAACATAATTCATATTCCCTTCGAAATACTCAAACCAACAATATTTTTTTATTTGTTTATAATTAAAAGTAGATTTTTAGCACTACGTACTAAATTACTATACTTACTATAATTAGTACCTAGTAATGTGTATCTAAAAAATTGTGTTTTATTTATCAAAAAACCCCAAACATGATCACTTCGATAAGTGATATTCCAATTATTAACATTGGGCTAACTATTATATGTCCGTCTACTAGATTTTACTGTCCGACAACTGCTGAATTTTTACTACATTCAAATTAATAAAATTATTTCAGTCTTGGCACTCTCGACCGTTCAAAATAAAATGGTACAAAAATTTAAACATACAACATACACCAATGTTTTTCTGTAATTAACGTACGCACGTTGATTTTAAGTTCTGGAATACCGGTCGACTACTAATATAACTACGACTACTACTATATAATATAAACCGAAATTGTAACGTGTTTTTGTAATTTTGAAACATATTGTATATCATATAAATTTTTACGTTAGAGCATAATATGAGAAAATGTCCAAAAAAACTTAAATTTTAACCTTGACTAATAAAAAAATTTTTTGTATCATAATAAGTGGAAAGCTATTCCATCTGGAAACTCAGTGTGATACACTTCATTTGTGACGTCATTATTACATATTGTGACAGCTTAAGGCGGTATTCCAGTTTAGAAGGTTCAAAAAATCTAATTTTTTTTCATATTTCGATAGTTTAGATATTCAAGAATATCTCCTTAAAAGGATTTTTCGAAATTTAAATTATTTTTGGAGATATAGCTGTTTTAATGACGCGTTATCCAAACCGAATGTACTTTAATATACTTTGAAATAATTTTTCATATTCAGTGTTCAGTTGAAGACAGTGTCTGCCAGTCCAACCTCCTAGCAACGTGAACCCATGTGTTCTGAGTGAAGTAACTTTACGTGAAACTTAAATCGTGTTTTTCTCGAAACTATTTTTTTCCAAATTCTTGTCATGATTTCTCAAGTTCTACTGAACCGATTTACTTGAAATTTGGTGTGAATCTTCTCTCTGTATTTCTCTATCGTACTAACTAAAGATTATAAAAAAAATTCAATTTTGACTATTTTTAAAAAATTCGGAAAAGTAAAAAAAATTGTAAAAATACTTCTTTTCTTTTCAGACAGCCGCAATTTTGTAAAACAAGGTTTTTTCAACTTTTTTTTAGTTAGTACGATAGCAGTATTCCTCTAGATTAATAAATCTTTTTCTTTTTTTGTTTCGGATTACAATCGTGACAAACTTCGAGCGCCATTTTTTTGAGACCTTCCACTTTATCAGCCTGTAACTTTTTGAATTTTTAATTTTTTTACTTATTTTTGATTTCATGTATTCTTTAAACGTTAATAAACATCTTGTAAAATAATGAATAATAAAAATATTGCGTTCTTTTTTATTGCACTTAAAAAATACCTAAAATTCATGCTTCTAGACTAGAATACCGCCTTAATCTTTCACTAAAAAAGTTAATTTTTATAAGATATAAAATTATAACTTAATTTTTGTCAGATGAAGATCAAAAAATTATTTTTAAAACTGATCAATATTATCCATCATTTAAAAACAGCAACATTTTTTTTTAATAATCTCAACCTGTATTAATTTATAAAAAAATTACTAAAAATTCATTCCATTATTAGCAATTAGCATCGAGGGCATAGCCCTCTCCAAACCAACAAATTGTTGAGTTTTAAATTAGTGTCCTTACTAAATACTCCCCCCCCCCCCCCGCAGAAATTAGAAATATGAGGCTCGGTTGTATTCAAATAGAACAAAACTAACTGAAAAACAGCCAAAATTTGAGAGATTTTGTAAGAAATATTACAAAACACCCTGTATGTATGCAAATGCAAACAAGATTTATAACAGATTGCTTAGGTACCTAAAGCAAAAAATATAAGAAAACCACAAAATAATTCTCAATTTGTTTGCAAAAAATGCTAAGATGTTCTGTCTTAAAGTAAGTGAAATTGATGTTAACTGATGATATAAGATAGAAAACAAATCAACAATTTTTTGTATTGATCAATAAATTTTGTTTACCAACAGAAGGACACGTACGTTTAATAAATTTGAAAAATTTTGCATGTTTCTATGATAAAATAGGTTAAACTCCCACATTTTAATTACAATGTCAATTTAAAGAATCTCCTACACCCAATTTATTAAGAAATAAATTTGAAGTCATACCTTTAAATGGTTGAAAAGAAGCATCATCTATAAATTCCGTTTGTTCAATGACACTAAATTGGTAGTCAACTCCTTCCTCGGATGTCTTAATAACCTCACCCCAGTACAAAAAATGATCGTTATTTACAACTCTTCCACTAAAGTCGGTCTAAAATAAAAATGAATAAAATAAAATAATTTTGGAAATTTATGCGACTTACTTGACTCAATACTGAAATATGATCCACATTGTAATCATCAGCGAGTGATCGCATAAAACGATTGCAAAGACAAGATTTGCCAACTCCTGCATGACCTTTATCTTTTTCCATTCCAGATAATCCAACGATGGATATATTAACAGCACGAACGGTGTCCGCCTTTCGTGCCATTATGAGCAATAGAATAAATAACTTCTATGTCGGATAAGAACGCTTCATGTTAAGAACCTATAGTTAATAATTTAACCTAAAATAATTCCTCAATAAATTTTGAATTACAATTAATTATTTATGAAATGATGTGAGTATCAATAACATGATGAATATTAAAGCATAAACATTCCATTGAAGATTCGTGCATCAAATCGCAATACAATTAAATAATCGTACCTTAATGTTAAATATTTATTTTAAAGCTGTGACATTTGGTGCTTCATTTTTATATCCTCTTCAATAACTTATAAAATAAAAATGACATGTTGTATGTCCATTACAACCTACACCCATAAAAACAATTCTATCTGAATAACAACTACAAGAATTAGATACTAAAGGAAATGGTAAGTCTATTATAGTAGAAGATTATTGTTTTTTAATTGATCGGAAATGTGAAAATAAAGCACTGTCAAATTTATAAATCAGCCGACCACCCACCGCCTTTAGATGGTCGCCATTACTATATTTACGGGGTGTAAGGGGGATGTTGAACGCTCAATAGGTACCATAGAAAATTCTTGCAACGAACATGCATTTCAGAAACTGCGCCATCTACCGAACGTAACTTACTTTAATAACAAGGAGATTTAAAAGACCACAAATTAAGTTTTAATTTTCCAGATTTTCTTTCTCAACTCAAAACAAAAAATTTCTGTCAAATACATAATCAAAACAATTCTTTTGTTTAGTTTAATTTATTAATCGTTGATTTTGAACAGTGCCGGACTCAGAAGATATATCTATGAAATATCAGCGAATAGTAACAAAATAAAGTAAACCTTTGTAATATCATCCAGGGCTGGTAAAAATAAAAATAAAAAATTGTTTTTGATTTTTTAATAATTTTTTTGTTTTTAAGTTTATTCTGACTTGAAGATGGCTTAGTAAGGTCGAAACTGATGTTAGCTATCGTTTTATTTAAATTATATTGCAATATTGCATTGCTGCTCTTATTTGTAAAATAATTTTTAATTTTATTTATTATGGCCAATCCGCCCCTGGTAAATATGATAAATATTTTTGTTTAAAGTTAGCAAATAAATTAAATTATTTACAATATGCAAAAATAATTTTTTTGCTTAGTTTATGTACAGAAAAAGCAGTTTCCTATAAATTTGACGAAGGGCTCCCTTGCATTATAATTTATAACCCTTTATTAGCAAGTAAAATTCGTGCCTGTATATCGATTTTAAACAGAGAGGATTAAGCGGCGCTCTTTGTCATACAACCGCCTTACCGAATTGTAGGTTAGTTTGTTTTGTGTTACGTACGAAGATATAAATTGTAAATTAAATTAGTGTTTTGTGTATCAAATTATAAATAAAATGGCAGATGTTTTGGATATTAACGACGCTGTAGATTTAGATGTGGAAGATGATGGAGATCGTAAGTTATTTTATCTAATTCGTAACTTAACCTTATTGAATTAATTTTAGAAGGGGTTTTACGCTTGAAAGATAAAGTTTTACGTCGCAAAGGACGTGGATTTGGGGCAAATGAAAAACGTGAACAAGATAAAGCAAGGACATATGAAACTGTTGATAGTGGTGAATATGCTGACGAAACAGGTCCACAAAAATGTACGATCTTTAGTAATTTACGAGTAAAAGATTTTCATATTAATTGATATATTTTTAGCTGTCGAAGGGTGGATTTTATTTGTAACTTCCGTACACGAGGAAGCATCCGAAGAAGATTTAAGTGAAAAGTTTTCAGAATTTGGACCAATTAAAAATTTGGCAATTAATTTGGATCGTAGAACGGGTTTTCTAAAGGTAACTTTAATGTTATTATTTTTGTCTGTTTTAGGCATCTGGTTTTTCAATCTAAGCTGGTGCCTAATCTGCGCTTCTTCGTTCAAGATTTTCTAACAGGAATTCAACAAACTCAAAATTTTCTTCTATTTTGTAACTGATTTCTTTGCCAAGTCTTTTTAATTTGGTTTTTATTAATAAGAACTGAATACTGTAAACAACTGTATATAATTCTCTTAAAGCAGAAATGGGCAGCCGTAGAGTACATGCACATTTTTTATTCTTTAACGTTCAGTTGTTTGGGTTCTCCGTACTCAATGATAGTGCTGAGGAAAAGTATGTAGCATATCAGGCCTACATCTACATAATGCTAAAGTGAAATAATACAGACAAACGGCAACCACGTCTTACTTATTGTGCTGAAAGTTCAGCTCTCCAATAACAACTCCCCAAAGCAGTAGAAATGTTCGAGAAAATCAACTTTGAAATATTGTCGTGGGAGTTTGAAGACAAGATGTGAAATAATTAGCAATAAGTTTCGTAGCATAAGAAAGTAGAAGTAGGTAAGAACGAGCTAGGCTAGGAATCAGTGGGTTCACGGTTCTATTCCCACCTTCGCTAGTTTTTTTTTTCTTTAATTTATTTTATTTTTCTTCTGTGCTTATTTACACGTGATTTAATTGTTGTTAAATTGATTAAATGTATGCTTCTAGACTAACAATATTTATTATAAATTAAATTTTGGTACAAAAATGAATAACCTTCAGTAGGGATTAATGTGTTTATTTTAATGACAATTTATAAATAGAGCAAAAACTTAAATTATACAATTTTTAACTTTAAATTAACAACTAAATTATACAACTTTTCAGTCCACGGTCGGGTTTTCGCAGGAGCCCGGCTGATATTTGTCGTAGAAGCAAGGAAAACAAAAAATTCTGTGGCACCTTGCACACTGTACAAGGAGCATCTTATTTGCAAAATGTCTATCTGGAAAAACACTTCATTTGCATTTCAAAATATCTCTCTATCATCGCACAGTTTGGAAGCAAACCATGCGTACCAGAGCATTATAATTAAATAATTAAAACATTTGATTTTATTACATTTGTTAAGAAAAAGTACAAATTGAATGTATTTAATAAATTAAATGTTGACCCAACAGGGTCAACAGGGTGTTAGGGTACGTCACAGTTTATACTGTGATAACTCGGCCACTGTATAAATTAACATAAAGTTATTATTTAAATAAAAATCACACCAAAATAAATTACCCGTTATTCATTTTTGTACCAAAATTTAATTTATCATAAATATTGTTAGCCTACAAGCATAAATTTAATAAATTTTACAAAAATTAAATGACGTGTGAATACGCACTGGAGAAAAAAAAATTTCTTGCCTACGCTACGAAACTTATTGTTAATTATTTCACATCTTGTCTTCAAACTCCTTCGACAATATTTCAAAATCAATTTCTCAAAAATTTCTGGCCATCTGGCCCTACTGCTTTGGGGAGTTGTTATTGGAAGACTGAACTTTCAGCACAATAAGTGGCAAAAATTACAAAATTGCGGAGGGCATACAATCTCCTAGTTAGAATTTACACTATTGTAGCGTAGATCTTGAAACATCTTTCGATTTATACGCTCAAATAAAAAACTTCTTCCTCGTGGGATAAATCCACCGCAGGCTTCTTCCTTTCGTGATTTGCGCTCTTTAATATCAATAATTCCCTTTTGTCGTAATTATGTTATTTCAGTTGCTAATTTTTGTTTTTTTTAAGGGTTATGCTCTAATTGAATATGGAGAATTTAAAGAAGCCAGTGCTGCACGTGAAGCTTTAGATGGAAGCGATATTTTAGGGCAAACAATAGGAGTGGATTGGTGCTTTGTTAAAGGACCCAAAAAGTGAGTGATTTCTAATAAACTCTCAACAGTTAAATTGGTAATTTTTTTTTAGGAGCCGAAAAAGCAAAAGTAAGAGACATTGAAGGAAGTACTATTGAATATTATGTAAGACCTGCGTTACATTTTATATTAATTTTTTTAATTATTTAACTTTTAATTTACATAATCTTGACGTAATAAAAATATAACATTTTCTATATACAAATTAATTTATTTAAATAAAATTAAACTACTGGTTGTATATCACTTGATGCATTAATACTGCTCGTTCCAGGTATCGGAGTATAACCATTATTATTTATTCTAATTGTATTTATTTTAAATTTTATTAATGAGATTACTGCCAGAGCGCCTAATATAGCAGAACCTCCACATACATAAGATATGACATTTTTATAATAACTTTTGTCAGGGTAGTTCCCATGTCTGTAAAAATAAAAATTTAATTTTTTTTAGTAAACACCAAATAGAATTTGACTTACAAGTCTTGTATGATGACGACTGCAATTCCATTTGCCAATTTATCTGTGAAACTCATAATTCCATAAATAAAAGCTCCATTTCCAGTTTTGTCCCCAATAAGGTCGGCGGTGATTCCTAAACTCGTTACTAAAATAATTGAACCGCCAGCTCCTAAAATGAACAAGTTTTAATTTATAAAGTTACTTCGTAATAATAGCAATAAATTACCAAATAAAATAGCAATAATATATATCTCGTAATGTATGTATTCCGAATTAGATCTAATTTGAATCCAAATGCAAGCAACTAAACCTATTAGTGAACCGATAACATAAGCAGTCTACAAACAGATTCATTAAAAAAGCAAACGCACAAAATACACTTATTTTACCTTTCTACCTAAACTCCGATTGAGTTTTTCGATTGTCATTGAAGTTACAAAGCTTCCTATGTACATAACAAGAGGAACAAGAGCTAAAGCACTAGCGGTCATGTTCAAGGTTTCATGTAAATATAACGGCACAAATACTTGGCTCAAATTCACAAACAATCTTGTGGACATATAAGTAACTGCTACCTAAATTACGAAAAAAAATTATTGCAAAGCAAACTATGAGTGAAGAATTCATAAACACAATAAGTTTCCATTTTTTATGTGCATCATATTTTGGATTTTTAAGTTTAAAAATATAACGTAAAAAAAGAAAAAAATTAAATTCATTCGTGCACATAACTAATTAAATTCGCATTTCTAATTTATTTTTACCTATTTATCTAATAAATATGTATATAACGACAGGAAATTTTCTTTCCGATTGATTGGTAATTAAAAGCGCCACACTAGTTTGCAAAAAATATTCATAAAGCCATTTGATTTGAAGTTCAGTAATGGAATAGAAGTTGTTAGTAATGCTAGCCTTTGTTGGGGTTCGGGCTAAGTGGGGTAGTCCAGCGACTGCAATCGTAGCTAACATTGGAATTGAGCAAGGAGATAGCATAATCAACTCAATTAAGTGGCCCGAGTGAGTGTAGCACATGTTGCCTTCTCTTGAAATTTCTTAAATTGTAATGAATGTAATTTTAGTTAAATCGTGACGTAGTATTTTGAATTGCGCTTGCTCTTTATTACATATTATTTACTTTAATATTGTAATTTATGTCTTGTTCCATTTTCGATGGAATTAGCGATTGTATGAACTCACGTTAAGCAGTATATGTGTGATAACTACTTGCACGCACGCTGCAGAGGTTAGAAGATGGCTAACCTCAAGAGACTAGAAGAAATCAACGGGTAAATATCTTGAACAATTTTTGTACATGGAACTCGGATTCCAGGGATATCTAAATAATAATTCTAGGGATTTTCAATGATTCTACACACAATTTTGAAGATATTTATCACTCAAGAAAAACATATGAAAGAGATTTTTAAAATCTGAAACTTCGATCTTCCCTCTCTCCCTTCTAACATCTGTACTCAAGCTACCTCATACCTAGCCTTGCGATAACAACCCTCGTGTCGGTCATATTGCATTTTTCTGTTGTTCGATGCTCTTCAGCAATTTTCGGAAACGCGTAATTGGAGGTTCTCGCGTTGTTATCGAGAAAAGAGCCCCAATCCGACGGAAAATTTAAAAAAATAACTTTCCCTAGAAAATTGTTTTTAACTTCCCTCGGCTTCGCCGTCGGGAAGTTTTGAAAAAATTTTTCGTCGTGAAAGTTCGTATTTTCAAATTTTCCCTCGGTTCTGGGCTGTTACTTATCAGACTGGGTCTTAGGTTGCTTTTGTAATTTAATCAACTGAGATTATTAATACTCGGGGCGAGATTCCGCGTGATAAAGGTCAAAAAAGATTATAGGAAAGAGCCGCCTTCTGATACAAGCATAAATATAGTGGCCGCTATTCAAGTTTCCCAACGAGAATAGGCAGTAACACCCAGACTCCCAGACACCCAAATATACGATGATGAACTTCTTGGCAATATGGAGGTGCCACAGGGAAACCGTTTATCTCCTTCAACTGATGTGGGCAACGGGCGTTGGAATTTATTGAGGTGTGGTTCCTCATTTGAAGCGCCAAGCTTGATCGGGCTAGGTTATTGGTCCATGGGGATAGTTTTCCTTTGTTGCGAAGAACTTTCCTGGAGGCGTGGTTATGTGGTCAGAAGGGAGGCGGAGTAGAGTGCGTCTGCGATCCGTGGATTTGGGTCCCTAGCATTTGACGAACTTTACACTATATAATGTTATGAATTTTGTATATATGCTCACACTTTTCGAACGACGTTAGCGTTATACAGGATTTGCGGTAATTGTCATGATATATGTAGATTATGTATGCCAGTATACAATTTAACATTATATGTATACAATTTTATAATTTTCATATAACTTTTCTACGAAATTGTAGAAAGAATTAATAAATTAATAATAAAAGTAAACTACATAAGGGGAGGGTAAGGTTTATAAGATGAAAAAAATAGCATATTTTCAAGAATTTTTTTAGACGATACAGGTAATGCTGATTTATTTAATTAAGTTCTATATGATAATACAACACCTGAACGATATTCTCCTAAATTTTCATTGCAAAATAATGTTAAATAAGCCGTTGGCAGGAAATCTCCGCCAGCGCCTTCGAAAAAACGTTGTTTTTGCGGTGTATGCTATAACTCGTCAGTGGATCATCTGAAACAAAAAAATCAAAATGCGTTTATTAGGTGAGATATTTCTCGAAGTAACGCTGTCGAGTTTTTTTTATTGATTATTTAATCAATAATTTCAATCACAAATTTGTCGATTTTATTTTTAGCGAAAATCACGTTTTTGACTTCCAAGTGCTACCGAAATTGGAAAAATCAATTATAAAAAAAAAACTCGACAGCGTTACTTCGAGAGACATCTCACCTAATAAAGGCATTTTGATTTTTTTGTTTCAGATGATCCACTGACGAGTTATAGCGTGTACGGCAAAACAACTTTTTTTCGAGACGTCAGAGGAGATTTGCTGTCAACGGCTTATTTATCATTATTTTGCAAGAAAAATTTAGGGGAATATTGGTCAAATGTTGTATTATTGTATGGAACTTAAATAAACCAGCATTACCTGTTTCGTCTAAAAGAATTCTTAAATTTTGTAAAAAGACGAAGAATTACTAAAATAATAGTAGATATATGAATCTAGTGGTCAAGTGTCAATAATTTGACATTTAAAAAAATTATATGTTTGATTTGAATATGCATGCTAATTAATTTTTGCTTCGGTCTGTAATGACGAAAACAGCCCCAGAATGTGCAAAAGTCATCTAGACTTTGTGTTGGTTCTATATTTTTCCGAAAAGCCCTCCTGTGAAAAATATAGCACTCAGCAAAAAGTCTCGAGACTTTTGAACATTCCGGGGCTGCTAATAATGAATGTCTCCCACATCCAAACTATTAAAGATATGCTGCTATGCCGGACTTTTTAGTGAAAATGAAATTCTCCACTTTCCCTTCTTTTTTAAATTTGTAACTGATACTGCAGAGTTTTGAGTGAACTGTCACGGCATATGATCTAAATAAAGTTTTACTTTTTAAACTAGAATCAACCAAAATTTGATATTCAGCAAAATAGGTTGGGGTTTCGCAAAGGCTTTTTAAGTTGTAATCTATTAAATTTGATATTAGAATTTGGTGTCTATATTATTATTTATAAACTGTTTAGTTAAAAAAACGTTGAGTTTTTAATATTTCGTTGCTTAATTTAATTATTATAACAATTTGAAAAAATTAAAAAAAAAATAACATCTTTTTTACGATTACAATATTTGCGATATTTTTTCTCATGGACATTATAATATGAAGCATCTTAATACAAAATTTTCAGTTTCTAAGTGAATTAAGGTTGCAAGGTAGCAAAATCACAAACACAGCAAAAGCAGAGTGAGTGAATAAATAGAAAATCTAATTGGTTCGATTTTTTGTATCGTAATACATAGAAGACTTGATTAAGAATTACAGAATTTTTTTTTTAATGGAACCTTCATAAAACATTTTTCACATCTTACCCTGTAAATTGTTAATTTTTTTAAAATTTCTGATATTGGTGATCGTAATTGTGCAGCTCTAACATCATTTCCTCCAAATCTATTAACTTCTTTAACAAAAATATGGAAAACCAGCGTACACACAATTCCAATAGCTAAACCGATCCACACAACACTTTGAAATTTTGGAGCATCATTTGGACCAATTTGATTTTCAGCATTTGCATTATTAATGTGAAGAAAACCCCATGTTATAGAATAAACCAATAAATTTGAAATAACTGTAAAGCCGTATCTAAAAATAAAATTAGTACATAAACTAATGACATTTTAACATTTACCTAATAGCCGTTAATTTGGTACGGTCATGTTCATTTGGCGTTAATTCAGGAATCAGAGATAAGTGTGATATTTGCACCGAAGCCCATCCAAATTGAAATATGATGATAAAAACACTAAAATATAATATTTGGGCCCATTCATGGCTGTGAGCACAATGGATGCACGGAGAAAAAATAAAAGGAAATGTTAAAAGTACACACAATGTTCCTAAAAATATAATGTCGGAATAACTATTTACAAATTATTTATAGTTTGCTTACCTAGCAAATGCCATGCCTTTCTTTTTCCGTATTTGCATACATAATAGTTATCAGTTTGATCTGAATTGTAACCAACAAAAGGTGTTGATAAGGCATCTGCTATCTAAAATTAGCAAAAATGAAACGAATTACTACAACTGGAAGATCTATTAAACCTAACAAGATTAAAATACAACTTACTTGTCCAATTAATAATAAAAGACCGGCTTGACTTTTTTCAAATTTCAATACTAATTGAAAAAATACTAATAAATATGTAAACCACATAGATGCACAAATATCGTTAAGTACATGTCCAACACCGTACGATAGTTGAAGCCATATCGGAAGACGACTATAAAGTTCTGTATATTCGTGGCTTAATAAAAGTTCACTACTTGAATCCATAATTAAAATTACCTTAAAAAAAATTAAAATCAGTAAATTTTTATCGTTTCATAAAATAATACAAGTACGCAAAATAAATTAATAAATAAATAAACTCGCATATACAATCAATATTATTTGTCAACTTGATAAAAACACACCTTGCAAATGTATATTGTCAAAACATTGTAATAAATACTCAATTACTTTTCAATTACGTAGAATTAACGATAACGATGAATAATTTTAAATACATTTTGACCATAAGGGACGTACGTATAACCTCCAATTCTCTGACTGACGTTTATTGTTGCGATTTTTCTTTGTTTTTGATGAGCCATCATTCAGGGCTGGATTCAGATTAATTGACGAAATAAATTTTAATATCAAATATTGTCATAAAGTTGCGTTATATGTATGGAAAGAGTGTATTACTTAAATTAGAAGAAGGTACGTAGCAATTTTCGATATAGAAATCAATAGAAATACATTAATAAAGTAACAAGCAAACAGTGGCGTAACTAGGAAGTGCGGATCCTGGAGGGTATTTTTCAAAACTTTTTAATTCTGCTCATCAGCTTTGAGGTGGTGGTAAAGAACACTTTTTTAAGACAAATTTTCAAATAAAATTTTTGTCCAAGTCCAAACCCTTGGGAAGTACCTCCCTTTAAAGCAATTTTAGCCTATAGCTCCGATATTATTAATTTTTTAGACTTAATGGATTAGAACTTTTTTAAAGATCATTTCCTTATCTACAAATTAGGTTATAACCTCTTATCGTCTAGAATAAACGGTTTTCGAGTTATAAATTAAATTAAGTGAAAAAATGTTAAAAAAATTCTGATTTTATTTTTTTACTTTTCTTGTGAACCCCGTATCTCTTAAACGAAATGTCTTAGAAAAAACTAACGGCTTTAACCGGATAGGAAATTTAACGGGCTACAATTTTGGTCAAATAAATTTTTTTGGGAAACCAACCGTTTTCACAGAAATTCTGAAAATAATGAACAAGGTAAAAAAAAAACTAATTAACAATAATAAATAAATAAATAAAATAAATAAAGTAAAATTTTACGTTTTACAAGTGCCCCCTCCGAAACGAAATCCTGGCTACGGGCCTGACTAATATCCTAAGCTACTAAGTGGTAGCTAATTTATGACTCACGAAGCTTTTTTAAATGGCCTAAGCGTTGAATAGTAACCCACGGGCTGGCATTTAAAAAAATAATAAACAACATTTTATACATTTTTTGAAAAGGTTTGTTATCACTGCCCTATAGAGTTCTATAGAGTATATTGAGAGAAGATTGTCACGGTCTGATGGTTATGATGTGCATCGACTATTAAGCCGAGATCTTCGGTTCGATCTCAAGCGAAGTAAAAACTTTATTCTGACTGGCATCCCTCGGCAGGCAATGGTAAACCAACGAGGTATCTGCCAAAAGAATCCTTCTGAAGAAAAATCCTAATTTTTGAAGGTTTCCGCTGATTTATTAAGCTTTCCTTGGATTTTATAAGATTTTCTCGAATTTCTTTAAGTTTCTCTAAATTTCCCTTCACTTGTACATTAGATTTTTCCAGTGACTCTTCCGCGCTACTGATTTTTGATTGGAAAATATGCTTTAATTTATTTGATAAATGTGCACGTTAGTTGGGTTGCCTATGTGCAACGTAATATTACGTCATAATTATACATCATCATAATATAATTTAGATAATAGTATATATTGTAGTGCTTACCTGCTCTTTATTAACTTTATCTTTTTTATGGGTCGAGGCTTTCTTCGAAAGTAAATGGTTACAAGTAAGACAATAAAACAATTGACGATATAAAATGGTATTTGTTTTGCAACCTGGGCAAATAAACGATAAATAACAAACAGAACTCACGCAACTTTTAGGCCAGCACGGATTTGATGAACTAAAAACTTTCTCTTGCACGGGATCTCTTCTTCACTTATCATCTGCTTCTTGGTAATAATTATAATCAGCTTTCGTATTTCTATAGACTCTCCGGCTTCTCACTTTGATAAACGCGTGGCGGAGATGATTTGCAAACTTGGAAAATTTCGGATCTTTAGTCCACACTAATTATTGTTGGACTGTATTCCCAAACAATCTAAACACATTAACAAAACTCTCGACACACTTTCAATTTAAATAATTTGCTCGACCGCCTTTGACGAAGATCTAAGAATAACTAATGATGCTGGTCGTTGTTATTTTCTATATCCCCAACGTTCCTGATGAATTATCCCTTTTCATTGGTTCCCTCACGATTTTTTTATTTTGACTTTGTTCTAGATTTTTATTTGTAGTATTTATTTTATAAATCAATGTTACTGCATGTCTGCATGTTGGTAAGTCATTAACATGTCAACAATTAAAAATATAAATAAAATTTCATTTAAAATGAAATTAGTAACTAAAACGGAAAACAACTTAAACTAAACGAACAAAATCAAATCGCCCACCAAATAAATGTAAACGAAGAACGAAAACGCCAAGTCCTGCCTTATTGTTCCTCAGGTTGCAAAGTCAATGTTTTATTTCTAAATACGCAACTGCTTGGTGTGGACACAGCAGTATCTATTAGTTTTATGTAAATTTTTATATAATACTAGTTGACGTACCCGGTGTTGCCCGGGTTTAGTTTGTTTAACGCGCAATCTGATTGATGTGCTATTCAATTAGTACTAAACATCAGAACTAATGCGGCCGAATGAACGGGGAAGGGGGGGGGGGTGTCTAAAATCTTATGTGTGAAAATGTAAGTATCTTTATTTTTTTATATTTAGAAATATTAAACTTGTCTTGTTCTTTCAGCTCAAAGGCTTCTATCGCGTTCAACTTCAATTTCACATTCCTTTTGAGTAGCCTGTCTCGAAGCTTGTGTTTGGAGTCGTCTATTGTGTTCATCTTCATTTTCACGTTCCCTTTGAGTAACTTGTCTTATAGCTTGTTTGCTATAAAACCAGTATTTGCACAATTGCACAGGAACCTAACCTGAATCCTAGTGTGCAAATGTTCCAAGTTTGGTTTAAATCGGCCGAAGAACTTAGAAGTGTACTGCGATCAAACAAACAAACTTTCCCATTTATTTATGTTATAATTTTCTTTTTGTAAGTTTTCTATTGTCGCGCCACCTGCCGCCAACTTAATTTTTGTTTGTTTGAATCTCGTTAATCCGTTCATGCGCGTCATAACCTTTAATTAAGATCTTTTTAGAAAATGTTATTTCATACAAACTTTGTCCTGACAATTACAAACACAACAAAACAAAAATCAACCAAATCGGTCAAGCCGTTCTCAAGTGATGAACCAACATACATGCGTCATTTCATTTTTATATACTGGGTGTTCCCGTGACCGTGGAGAACCTTTGAGGTGGTAATAAAGATAAATTCTAAGACAAATTTTCAAATACAAATTTTTGCTCGAGTTCAAACCCTTGGAGGTATCTCCCTTTAAAGCAATTTTTTAAATTTCTGATTTCAAACGGCCATAGCTCCTATATTATTGATGGATTAGAACTTATTTTAGAGATGTTTTAGACCCCTTAACGGATTTCGAGTTATAAATTAAAGTAAGGGATAAAATGTTAAAATAATTCAAGTTTTATTTTTTTTACTTTTCTTGCGAACCCCGTATCTCTTAAACGAAACGTCTTAGAAAAAAACTAACAGAGCCAAATCAGATAGGGAATTTAATGGGCTACAACTTTAGTCAAATACATTTTTTTGGGAAATCAACCGTTTTTATAGAAATTCTGAAAATAATGAACAAAGTGTAGGTAAAAAAAAATAAATTCACAAAAAACTGTTAAAAATCTCGATTTGATTTTTTATAATTTGTTTTAATTTCAAAACATATTGTAGCGTTTGACGTTTGAGTGATATTATTATAAAGCGAATTAAATTATCGTTAATTACTTTATTAATTTATATTGTTTATTTATTATTTTTAATATCGTTAATTAGTTTATTTATTTTTTTACCTACACTTTGTTCATTATTTTCAGAATTTCTGTGAAAACCGTTGGTTTCCCAAAAAAAAATATTTGACCAAAGTTGTAGTCCGTTAAATTTCCTATCCGGTTTGGGTTGTCAGTTTTTTTAAGACGTTTTGTTTAAGAAATACGGAGTTCGCAAGAAAAGTAAAATATAAAACCTGATTTTTTTAAACATTTTTTCTTTTAATTTAATTTATAACTCGAAATCCGTTGATTCTAGACGATAAAGGGTTATAACCTAATTTATAGATAAGTGAATGATTTTAAAAAAAGTTCTAATCCATTAATCCTAAAAAATCAATAATATCGGAGTTATGGCCGTTTGAAATCAGAAATTCAAAAAATTGCTTTAAAGGGAGGTACTCCTCAAGGGTTTAGACTTGGACAAAAACTTTACTTGAAAATTTATCTTAGAAAAGTGTTCTTTATCACCACCTCAAAGGTTCTCCACAGTCATGGGGACACCCTGTATATAGATTTTATTTTTATGTTCAATTCGTCTATGAGGGGGGGGGGGGGGGTAATGAAGGTAATTCCCCTACGACTGTTTAAAAGCCACAAAATACTGTAAAATTTGAACAAGATACCTTTATTTTTTTCCACTTCCTCTTCTCTATGAATTCACGGCATATTCAGATCCATAATTCAAAGTTTTGTGCGGTAACACCTGAGAATTTTTAACCACTGACCTATAGAGGGGAGTTGTTTGTGGGTTTATAACTTTTGAATGGATAATGATTAGTTGTTCCAGAATAGTCTAGAATGTTTGGACGTGACCGTTTGGAAGCGACCGTTTGGATGCGACCGTTTGTACGCGACCATTTGAACGCGAAATCGTTTGGACACTAGACGTTTGGCGTTAAGTCGAAACGACTTTATGTTTAAATTGTTTTGCGCCCAAATAGCTTCGTGTTCAAATGGTTGCGTTAAAAGGTCCAGCTCCGGATCCAGAAGGTTTTCATTATATCTGATTTTACAACTCACATGCAAATTTTGTAATTAACATTTTAGTGACCGATTTTTTGAAAATTTAAAAGCATCAATGTATAAATAATGTTCTGAACTTGATAGAATAATTTTAAGCGGTATAATTATTGTGAAAAATTAAAAAGGTTAATTATTGTTTAATTATTATCATTGTACGTAATACGATAGCATTATTTATTATTAATTCAAGCAGTTTTATAATAGGGGTCATCAACAGACTACGTCTCGCAATTTTAAGCAATTTTGTAATCTCCCCCCCAATGCTACATTTCGTCAGACAAACGTAGGCTGCCCTTCAAATATTTTATATAATAATTTTTTAAGGTTGGACTAGAAGTTCATACGTTATATATCCTTGCAACTTCCTCCTCAGATCCTAAAACAAAAAATTATTATTTGTACAATAATTAACTTTTAATTGGAAAAAAAATTCTTTCTTTTTTTTGAAGATTCCAATTATGATCTTTTGGTCACTAAACGCTGGTATTAAAAAAAACGAAGTACTCTCATGTATTGTGTTATGTAATTTTTCCAGAGGTGGACTAGAGCCTAGGCAGATTTAGGCAACTGGCTAGGGCCCGTACTTTTTTGGGGGTTCTAAAAATATTTTAATTATTTTAGTTTATATATATTTAAATATTAAAAAACTTGTTTAAAACCAGATAAGTAAGTAATAATGGTGGCCCTGACTACGTCAATAAACTTTATGTTCCTTGATAACAATGACTTCAGGGTAATAGGATAACAATTATTACCAACAAACGGTAATTAGTTGATTAGATTGCTATTGGTCGAAAGCTAAACTCAGAATGGTAACCTTGATTTACAATAGTACGTTTTTACCGCATTCATGTAAATGTGATAATAATGTAAGTAAAATAAAAACAAAACATAAATTTATATGAATTTCAAATTCAAATCAACAACTTGAGTAATTACTTAATAATCGCAAACATTGTGGTTTTGTGATTTTTAAGGAACCTTAAATTTATTGGTGAGTTCTTTTTTAAACTATCATAATTTTATTTTTGGTTTCTTTTTATTTTTCTATTTGGTGTTCATTATAAAACCTGCATATTGTATTCAGTGTAAACCCTGTGTCCAAAATATAAAAGTAAAAAAAAATGAAAAAACTCGTTGATAAATATTTAAAAAAAGAAATCCCTAGAACATTTAGGTTTTCATGACGTCAAAATCTAAAAATGGTCAGATTATTTTAACAAAGACATTATTAATTTATATAACGTATGGACAAGACAAGATTTAAATTACCGCTGATTCCGGCGCCCCAAGAAACTGACGCCCTAGATAGATGTTTGTATTGCTTGTACCTTCTGCCGGCCCTTTATTTAAATTGCTGATTAGTTTCGTATATTATATATTGTGTTAAAAAGCATTTTGTTTCAAATAACCAAAAATAAAAAAATAACAGTTGGATTACTCTTAAGGGGTAAATCCAATAAAATAAAGATTTGAATCCATCCAAATGGGTACGATTAAAGCTGCAAATGCTATAAAAATATAAATATTTTAATTATTCTTGTTTACACTGAACACTGTAAATACAAAACATAATTTGCATTGTTATAAGATCGATCACAGTAGTGGTCTCACGTTTTTCATTTTTGATGTTTTTATTTGTCAAGGTCGGTCAAAATTTTAACTGACTCATTCAATAATATTATTGACCTATATTTAAAAAAATCTGCTCATATAATAGTATGTTTTTCATTTACATCCTGTTGTATTGTTATATATTATGTAGAGTTTATATCAAACAATTATGTAAATCTAGAAAAAATTACAATTCATTGTTTTAATTAAAATTTATTTTTATTTAAGTTGTTTAAAAAACACGAACATTGACGGTTTTCTTACTAATAAACTTATAGGCACCTAACTTCATTTATTACTGGCTATTGATTTTTAGGTTAAACAAAAGGGCGGAAAACTAGCAGATACCACCATAAGAAACCAATAATTAAATTCAAGAAAGTAAAATTTTAAATTTTTAATGCTTTTATTGAAAAAACTTGTACACAAAATATTGTTGTGTCATAAATCACATTCCTCCCCCTTCTTATGAATAATTCATCAAGACAGGGATGCACCAAGTTTTCGTTTACATTGGTTCACACGAAATTCACCATTTATCTACGTATATCTTGAGTTCGATATACTTTCACATTTAAGGTACCATGACAAGACATGGAAATGTGATAAAGTGTAATTTTATTTTTATCTTGCACATAAATTATACTTTGCTAACCTTTATGTCTACCGTACCATTATTTCCCTAGAAAATTAAGAAAATTTATTTGAAAGTATCATCGATTATTTGAATTTATATTTAAAAAGATAATAAAAGTTATACGGGATTCGCACAAAAAGTACAAGCGCTGCAATTCCTTTTTTAACCGACTTCAAAAAAGGAGGAGGTTATCAATTCGGTTGTATTTTTTTTAATTTTTTTATATTTTATGTTTGTTACCTCAGAACCGATTTTCAAAATTCTTTTGGCGTTGAATCGAGTATAGTTCCAAGTTGGTCCCATTAAAATTTCATTTGTATTGGACCTTGAACTTTAAAGATAAACCGGAAAAACCGCCAAACTTCTCTTCAACTCTCCTCAAAATCGGCTTAATAACGCATTAAGTACCTGTACCTGTTTTATATTACCTGTTCTTGCCCGGTGGGTCACAATCTTTTCTTAAGTACCCTACTGTTATTAATCTTCTAAGTAGTACGTTAAGTATAAGATAAATAGTAAATACATTTATATCAACTACGATTGGATTTTCAAAATTATTTTTGCGTTTAGTAGGTCTACCCATACTCGCTTTCGATAAATAGTTACGGAACGCAACATGCACTAAAAAGCATGAAATAAAAAATTAAAAAAAAAAAAAAATAAAACCGACTTAAAAAAAACTACCGTGAAAAAAATGCACTAAAAAGTAAAAAATAATTACGTTATTTAGTTACTTCTACTAGCTGGCATAGGCGGTCAATTATTGTAATTTTTGCAGTCGGTGCCAGCTAAGCTGGCTAAATTACTAAAACTAAATTTCTTAAGGCGGTATTCTAGTCTAGAAGCACGAATTTTAGATGTTTTTTTAGGTGAATTAAAGAAAAAACTGGCACTATTTTTATTATCCATTATTTTACAAGATATTTATTAACGTTTAAAGAATACATGATAATAAAAAAAAAATGAAAAAATTAAAATTTCAAAAAGTTACAGGTTGATAAAGTGAGAGGTCACAAAAAAATGGCGCGCGAAGTTTGTCACGATTCCAACCCTCCTAGTAATCTGAATTAAAAAAAGAAAAAAATTTATTAATCTAGAGGAATAATGCTATCGTACTAACTAAAATAATTGAAAAAAAATGTTTTTTCGCAAAATTGCGGCTGTTTGAAAAGAAAAAAAGTTTTTTTACAATTTTTTTTAACTTTGCGAATTTTTTAAAAATAGTAAAAATTGAAATTTTGTTATAATCTTAGTTCATACGATAGAGAAATGTATAGAGAAGACTCACACCAAAATTCAAGTAAATCGGTTCAGTAGAACTTGAGAAATCATGACAAGAATTTCGAAAAATGTAGTTTCGAGAAAAACGAGATTAAAATTTCAGGTAAAGTTACGCGAAATCTAAGCCATACATTGCTACTTTATGCTTACATTTTTTCAATCAGCGATTCCAGCTTCATATATCGGGCCTTCTTCTACCTCAAATTGAATATTTAAATAAAAAAAATTTAGAAAACCCAAAAAAAAAGAAATAAATAGTATGTTTTAATACTTTTCTTAGAATAGTTCCGTCTAAACCGGTTGAGTTGCCACGACACTAAAGTGGCTATAGCTTTTAAAATAATTCGAATTTCAAAAAATCCTTTTAAGACGAGATTTTTGAATATCTAAACTATCAAAATAAAAAAACAAAAATTTTCGATTTTTTCAGTTTTCTAGACTAGAATACTGCCTTAAAAACTTGACCGGCACCGACTGCAAAAATTATAATAATTGACCGCCTATGCCAGCTAGTAGAAGTAACTAAACAACGTAATTATTTTTTACTTTTTAGTGTATTTTTTTCACAGCAGTTTTTTTTGAAGTCGGTTTTATTTTTTTTTTAAATGTTTTATTTATTAAAAAAAAATGTATGGAGCGTTTAATTTTTCTAATTTTTTTTTAGATGATACCTATTGCAAGAAGTTTCCATAATTTATCTTGAAGTTTTATCTCTATGCATTCTCGAATTATAAATTTTTGAAAAAAAGCACCCTGAAAAATTTAAAAAATAATAGTATTAAAAATTAGATATTTTTTATCGTCTTATAATATTGAAAAATTTTTCTAAATTTTATTTGATCAATTTTTCTCTATTTATTTACAAAATACTGGATGTTGTTTTCGATTTTTTTGAAACCTACAACCTAATTCTTTCTATTTTTAAAAACATATTTAAGAAAAAATGTATATTACAAAATTGTTTTTTAAAAATATTGTTAAAAATTTCTGTAGAAACTTATAACCGATTTCACAAATTTTAAGGTCCTTACGATCGTGGGTATCCGGTTTCTTTTGTTTTTAAAATACTATCCCATTTTTTTTCAACTTTTTTAAAATTAAAAGCAGGTTTTTGGAAGCTAGAATAATTAATAATTAATTTTTTGTGACGTCTTAGTGATGGTTAGATGGCAATGAACTGTTATGATTTTTCAATTTGTCCCTGGAATATGTTAATCATATCAACGTTTTTATTTTTACATTTGCTGGTTCGATCTTGATTATCCGTGATAATTAAATTCATTCTAATTTATTACTGATGCAATAAATAAACTTAATTATTGAATTATTAAAGAGCAAATCTGTTTGAACTCTAATCTTTCAATTAGATAATGTATATAAGCGTGAAAACTTAATTGCTATAGAATCTATAGTCCACTTTTTTCTTTTCTTTTTGTAGGTTCCAGTTTTTTGGAACTTATCTCAAAATCTTGAATATATTTATATTTAAAAGAATAGCGAAAAATTTCAGCTTTTATTTTGGTTAGAAATCAATAAATCTTGAATACTACATAAAACGAAACCGTAAAAATATAAAGCTTACATTTTCATAATTTTATCTGATTTCAAAAAATGTTAAAAATAAAAAATAAGTTAAATTCAAAAAGATGATTTTTAAAAATGGTTACAAAAATGTCTACAATTTTCGGGAACTCGACGAGGGCAAAAATTAACTTTCGTAGAGTGCAAAATAAAGATGCATTCTAAAAATTGCTGTGAACCAACTGAGCGACATTATAACAATCGCTAACTACCAAGCGATCGGCTTTAAAGAGAAATAAATCAATAAATAAAAATATAATGATGTAAGTGCTAAAAATGTTAATCTCAACTGTTTGATTACTGTGCAGTTTTTGGGTTCACTTCCTGGTGCGTACTTTAAGAGCAAAATTGATAAAGCGGAAATACGAGTTGATTACGCTTGAACAATTTAAAATGCTACAGTATTCAAAGTATTTTTGTGATCAAAATCAGTGGCGGTTTTAAAGAACAGGCAAGGTAGGCCCGGCCTACCCAAAATTTAATGTACATAAATAACATTTTCTTTATGTACAATATAATTAATATTTTAATATTATGGACAATTAATATTTGTTATTTTTCATTATTTGCACTTAAAATTGCAATAACAGCTGCAAAAATTAGCGTGTTTTATATTTTTATTTGTATTTGCTTCAAAGTATTATAGTGTAGGCACTGGCCTAGCTTGGTCCATATAGCGCAATGTAACAGTAGGACCATGACGCCAGATACAGCAATACTATAGCTTCAATGGCCAGCGCTTAGGCCCATGCCTACCAGATACATGCAGTTATATGATACCTCTCCATAAACAGTTTTTCTTATCGGACACATGCGAGCGGCAGTTTAAAGCTGTTTAGATGACAAAAAAGAATATTTATCTCAAATTAAATAAATTAATTAAATAAAAAAAAAAGAAATTAAGCGGTATTTTGCACTTTGTAGTGTATTTTTATTATTGCAAAATAGTTTAAGCGGTAGGTATTGCTATTGCGACATCGCCTATCTTCACTTGCACTGTTATCAATACAAAAAGACATTCTTGATGAATTATTAAAAACGGACACATTTCACGACAATGTCATAGACAGATTTGCGAAGAGCAAAAATAAGAGAATCAATCATTGTTTATAAATACTATAACATAATGTACAGTTACTCGAAAAAGTATTTGGACGTTCCTATGTTAGCAATGTAAAATGCTCCTTTTGGACACTTTTTATCATATAAAAATTGGTTTTACAGCAATACTGATTAGACATTTTTTGTCGAAAATTTCATTGTCTTCATTTTTGTTCTTTTACATTTTTTTATTTTGTCGCTTTGTTTTCGACCGAGAGTGACTTAAAGTAGACTCGGTAAAACTTTTTAATAAAATTAAAAATGCACAATGGTTTTCTCGTGATTTTTACCGAGACTGCTTTAAATCACTCTCGATCGAAAACGAGGCGACGAATAAAAAAATTTTTGAAAACAAAAATAAAGGGAATAAAATTATCTACAAAAAATGTCTGAAAAATATTTTTGTAAAAGCGATTTTTATATGCTAAAAAGAGTTTTCAAAAAGTACAATTTACATTGCTAACATAGGAGCGTCCGAATACTTTTTCGAGTAACTGTAAGTAATTCTATTATTTAAATAAAATGACTTAATAGAGCATATTATTATAACTCAAGAAAATATTCACATCTTCCGCAGATTTTATCTATTTATAAAATATTGCTGGCCTACCCAAAATTTTTCCCTACGAGCCGCCACTGATCAAAATCAGAATCAGAATCATGAATGGCTTTATGAAGTGCCGGTGCCTGTATCAAGACTGTCACTCAGACATAGCCTGAAATTTTATGGGGTTACGTGTACCCATCTAGAAGAACGCTGGTAATGCGTATTTAGCTGATGGAATGGGTCCCCAGTTAGCGAAGATTGCCTTTGAGTTACGGTGTCTTTCAGAGGCGGGTTAGCCATAGTTAGAAGCAAAGCAGGGTTGAGCTCTCAGTTGTGGGAGTCGACGGCGCTTTTGCTACCATTTTTCCTGGACCGGGGGGGGGGGGGGGGGGAGGAGATTAGGACAACAGTTCCGATTAGAGTCGTAACTGCTGCGCTACTCCGTCTCCGTTTGCTCCTGGTGGAATACTCGGGGCAAAAGCCGAGTTAACAGTACGCAGTCAAGGAAACAGGCATCTCGCGTGGAGATTTGGCCTGCCAAACAAATTATCAATCGATAGTGCTTATCAGTAATCTTTAGATTGAGTTTCTAAACATAAGCTACTTCCACACCAATGCCTGCTTTTTATAGTTTTTCAGGGTATAATACAACATTAGCTTTTTTTACAAGAAAACAGACATCGTGAGATGCTTGAAAGTAGAGTTACTCATATCATACCGTGATTTATATGATATAAAATTAATGGGGTGCTTTTCCGTTGCATTTTCCATAACCCACCGATCGATATTGGACCTTAGATCACAGCGGTGATTGCTCGTCTTGGTGTGAACCTTCGGATATTTTGGGCAGCCACGGCAGCTTTAGGAAGTTTCTACGCTGAGAGATATCAATGGTTTCACCAATCCGAGAGGTGTAAATATTGTGGATTCGAGTGCATTTCAAAATTTTGCTTGTTGGTAACTTGGTAATCGAAAAAGAAGAGAACGATCTTAATTTCTGGTCTCGGTGAAAAAGTTACAGCTGATCATCTGGTTGTTTATGCTAGTCGAGCGCAGCACCGTTACGTTAGCTTGCATCGGTGACCCAATTAATGCAGTAACATCCACCTTGGTTGGTTGGAATGTTGAATCCCCGTTGATTTGCGTTTCCTTTGAATGAACTGAAACCTGTATGTCGTTAAAACTTTCGGAACTTTGTTCTTTTTACAGACATCTACAATTGAATGTAAAAAATATTTGCAATTTTCTCGATAGCTAATTTCATCATTAAGCATATGGCAACACTAACATGTTATTTATGTTATACTTTTATGTTTATATTATGATTTTTTTATATATTTATGTTTATTTATACAGTTATTTATAGCTTAATTATTTATGTTGAGAATATTGCAATCTTTTTAAGCATTGATAATTCCTTTCTTTGCAATATACAGGTGTATTTCAGTGTTTTGTAGTTCAGTTTGGAAAAACCCACCGTAGCGTCAAAATGGCTAGTTTTCCAAAAAATTTGAAAGTACCCTGTCTTGTCGAGAATTTATATACTTACCTACATAAATAAATTAAAAATTAATATATTACTTTTTTGCTTATTGTTACCGGGCAAAACCTAATAAACCATTTGTTACCGGTTTTGGTCGGAATTGAGAGGGGGGGGGGAGATAGTAGGTCCTACTCAAAATTCAGATCTTAGAATATTATACTACTTAGTTGTTAAACTTGTTCACATTTTTTATTAACCTGCTTCACCCCACCCTGTAGACAGAAATGAGAACATAAAGTTAGTTGCAATAAAAGTTAGAATTTTGTTTAAAATCCGGTCTCGATTTAATTCGATTATGTAAGAACAACTTACCATTTATTATCACAAATCGAAGGTCGGCTTGATATAATATTTCATTAATATCATCTTTATTATAACTACTACTTTTAATGTTTTAAATTGCTAGTTGCTATTAGTGGTTTCTCTCTTAATTAGGTATGTATTACAAGGTACTACATTTTTTGTAAACTAGGTTTATAATATTTTTAACATAATTGGTAATTCCTTACGATATTCTAAATTTTTATTTAATTTATTAATTATAATTATTTATGCATTTGATGATATCTGATATATTATGATGATTGCATTTTTTAACTACTTTTTTTTTGTTTTAGATTATGTTATGTATCCATTACTACATACTTCGTTTATTTTAATTATAGTTATTTGCTCTTTCCACACTGTTCTTCTTCTTGAAGTTCCACAAACCGAGGATGATACCGCTAATGATAATTTAGTTTTGGTTCATGTGGTATGTTTATTTTTTATTATAACTAGTAGACAAATTCTGTTGTAATTGCAAGTTTGCGCGGTTAACTGTAAATGTAATAATTTACAGTGCATTTATGCAAGCATGTAATGCAACGTACGGATTCCAAGCGTTCTATTGGTGAGTCTGAATTTAAACCCACCAATAGAATCTTTAAAATTCATGTTATATTAATTGCTTGCATAAACTCACTATTAAATAAAAAAAAATTTAGCGTAACAAGAAATGTAAATTGAATACTAAAAATATGCAAAATAAATTCAAAATTAAATAATTTATTTAATTTTTACTATGGTAAAAGTGGTCTATGAAGAGTTAATATATGTGGAATCGCGTATATAACAATTATTAAGGGGCGAGCACTATGCACTAATCACAGTTCGTATTTATAAAAAATATTGGGAGAAACATTTTTGGCACGTTTTTGATGTGTAACATCTTTCCGCCCGCTTATGGTGGTAATTTCATGAAATGGGACGGAAATGTGTAACAGGAAGCCAGAAAAGCGCGCGCTATTTCATTTGACTAATGAGTGCCAAAATTATTTTATCGGAATACATAGACATCATTTGTATTATAAAATGCCATTAAAAAAACTTTATCCGGCGTGAGGTTCAAACTCGCGATCACCGAATGATGTAATTTTGTTTCAAGCACTACGCTATGAGGGTTCATCTAATAAAAATTGTTTTAATTCGTATTATATGTTACAGATTGGGGTTACGGTTACTGGTAACGTAATGCCATTCCATCCACTTTGCTATTTTTAATGACTTATAATTATTAATTATTTCAAATAATAATGTTGCTTACTACCAAGATGAGATGTCAGATGTTACACATCATATCCGAGCACTGAAAGGCTCGCTCGCTCGCTCGTTTTTTAAATATGAATCTGATCAGTGCCGTAACTACAAAATTTAGACCTGTGTTCAAAGTTTGACGTGGGGCCCCTTTTTTAAGTTAGTACTCTATAAGTACTATTTATATTTTACTATACGGTACAAATTATTTAAACAACATTTTGAATTATATTACAATATTAAAAATTACAAATATAAATTATTTAAAGTATTCTAATGACTAATTGCAACTTTATTTTTTATCGAAATAGGACAAGAAACGATAATCGAATTACGAAGATAGTTTCTTATTAATTTTAATTGAAAATGAACGTTTTGCAGATGCTACTGAAGCTGGGATTGTTAAAAACAAGAAACATTCAGTTATTATTTCAGTAAAGCTGCTGCACGATAAAAAATTGTTGATTAAAATAAAATCCAATAACTTCATAACAGAAGGTTTTTCGGATTTTATATAATCCTTGAAACACTGCCTGAAGAATAATAGTTGCGAAAAAATTGAGTCAGAAACTCAACTCAAATAAAACTGTTGCCTTAGTTAAAACAACTCAAAAATGTTGAAACAACTTAAAACTTCAGAGCTCAATATTCGAAAATTGGCATTAATTTTAAATAAATTACGACTTTTTCTATCCACTCTGTCACTGCTCAGCTTTATCATCAAAAAGAGATTCCATGTTGGGGGACTTCTGGCCTAACATGGCCAGAATCACTGAAACCTCGCCCGCCAGTTCATCCTCTGGTTGGGATGACTTGAGGGATGATGGGACGGGGTTGCTGCAACGGAGTGCGTGCGAGGTTAAACCTTGCCTTCCATCTAATAATCCAGAATTTAGAATCCATCTAAGCAATTATTATAATATCTAAAGTTTTGAAAAAAAGCGTTCACTTTAAACTTTTGTTCATTACTTTCAATTTGTTGAAGATGATTCTTTATCTCATCAAAAAATCGTTTTGATCTTTCCATTCTTCTTTCCGAAAATTCTGTTTTTTTTGCCACCGGTTTGCCAAATCAGAAGCTATTGCTTTAATTGTACAGAATTTTTGATTTTAGTACAATTAAACATATGGTTTCAAAGGTTTCTAAATAATTTTTTAAAAATTTTGCTTTACTGATTTCGTTTTTACTATGGAAACTATGGAAAAACCCTAAAATATATGCACAAAACAATTTTAAAATTTGGAAAATCTCAAAGGGATAAGCGATACCTAAGTTAGGTAATTATACCGGATACAAGGTACTTACATTGTTGCATTCTATCGACAAATTTGATAATCGACAGCAACAGCCCCGAGCCGAAGGAAAATTTTAGAAAATAACTTTCTCTCGAAAAATTTTTCGTCGGGAAAGTTGTATTTTCAAATTTTCGAAGATTGCCGAGGAGCGTCGAAGAACGGTAAAATCCAATAAGGCTGTCACGAGTGTTGTAATCTATTAAATAATTCTGTTATATTGTATTCTTGTATTGAAAATCTACCGTTCCTTATATTCTTTTACGTTTCTACGAAAAATATTATATCGAAATAATGTGTTTTTGGGAGCCCCCTTTTACCGGGGTCCGTGTTCCACCGAACACTTAGAACACTGGTAGTTACGGCGCTGAATCTGATAGTCTCTACTTTTTTGCTGGTGAATTCTCTAGCCCACCCGTCTACTGGAGGGTTAAATTAAAAATTGGAGTTTTGATGTTGGAGTTTTGAATTTGGAGTTATATCATAAGGCATAGCTCTTGGTTTAGTAACTACATTGTTATGCTTTTTGCTTAGCTGATAACTTGCAAAAACAACAAAATTAGTTGGTTTTATTAATATGTAAAAACGTATTTAAGTTTGAAACTTTAGCTTTTTCGCCATGGAGATAGAACACCGACAATTAATGAAATTTATCCGAAGGATCCATATGCCGACTACAAATATCCTAATGGATATGGCCAATTAACACCTGTTAGTAAATCCTTCACAGGATATTATGGTAATTTATTACAGTCTGCATATTTTAGAAAGGAAAACGAAAAGAATATTTAATGGGAAAGTACCTCCGAAATAGATATAATAGATTTCTCGGCGATTACAGTGAAGAAGTTTTACATGCCCAAAGTACGAATTACGATAGGACAAAAATTTCATTACAATTGGTTTTGGCAGGCTTATTTCCTCCCAATAAAAGTCAAGAAATAGAAGAAGGGCTTAATTGGCAACCCATCTTATATTATTACGTCCCCAGAGAAATAGATTACGTATGGTATTTAATGAGTCCAAATGTTTTGGGTTTCACGAATTAATTTTTTGCAGTTACTCGAAGAACCGAATTATAATTGTCCAAAATATATACAGTATTATAATGATTATCTAAATTCATCAGCATACAAAATTTATAACGAGAAATATAAAAGCTTCTATGATTACATTACTCTTTCCACTGGATGGCTTACAGATGGCCCGCAAAAAGTTTATTATATGTACTTTTCACTCGCATCGCAAGTAAGAAATCAAAAAAAATTAAAGACTGAATACTGGGTTGGGACATTTCAACGCGTCAAAAAACTTCCGTTTAAATGTCCCAGTGCCTGGAAAACATTAAAATTTTCTGCAAAATTACATATTGCCTTGTTTTGGTTATAGGAAAGTCTAGGTTTAGAACCGCCTCCTTGGACGGAAGGTGTTTGGCCAACAAATATTACAGTTGCTGCTGCAGATGAATATCATGTAACTACAGCAACTCCAATTATGAAGCGCTTAACAGGAGGCAAGTGAAAGTCTAAGCTATTTAATTGATACATTTATTTATAAGAGTTCTGCAACAAAAGTAAACGATTCAAACGTCACGAGATGACAATCCTTGAAATAAATTCCAAGATGTAAGTAAATTCAGTTGTTTCCAAAATAAACCGGAGCAAAATATTTTTGCTCAAATCTTCTGCTCCCTCCAATTACCGGTTCCAATCTAATCTAAAAATAACTGAGTTGAAACTAAGATGATTACCTAACGAATTGACAGATATGGATTGAAAATGTGTTTCTAGACATTTTTATATCGTTATCGTATTATGTTATATTAAAAAACGTGTTAATGTTCAAAAATAGGTAAAACTTAAAATAATTTGTATTTAAAATCCGATTACGAGTTGGAAAAGTATGAAAAAACACGATAAAAATTTTGATCGAGTTTTAAAAACTGTATTTTTGTAGGTTTTCAATATTTAAAAAATATATTATATGCTTTCGTTTGGTAATCATCCTAGTTGCAACTCAGTTATTTTTAGAATAAATTGGACCCCGTAATTGGAGGGAGCAGAAGATCTGAGCAAAAATACTTTCGAATAACGGCGTCGCTAAAATTTCTGGTTGGGGTGGGTCACGCTTATCTAAAGCGGATCATGGATTGGATGTCACCTCGTTGCTGTAACTCCCATTCTCACCAAGCTATAAAATGTTAAGTATAATTATTAGTTTTGTTTTTGCAGCAGTTTGAAAACTAAGCGTTTTCATTATAGCATCATCTATAACAGACATTTTACTCATAAAATATATAGCTACGAGCGGTAGATATTATAAATTACCAAAATTTATTTTTGAAATTCGAAAATTTATCACGTAAAAGACACGCGTTGAGAAATTGCTGGAATTTATTGGTTCTATAAGCACTATTAGTTTAATTTGGTAGGGTGCTAACCTGGCAAGAAAATGGCAGATTTCTTTAGAATTTAGCAACCTGACTTGACGTTGACCAAATAAAATTAACTTTATTAATATATAATTTTATAATATTTTTCATTTCAGGAAGGCTGTTAAAGAAAATCTTTGATGATAGTATGTCAAAAATTACTAATGCAAATACCGACAATAAAAAAATTTATATATATTCCGCACATGAAAATAACCTTGCAGTGCAACTTATATTGCTCGATGTATTTTTCCCTCATGTGCCACCATTTGGTGCTTACCTAATATACGAGCTGCACAAAATAAATGGAATATACGGTTTCAAGGTAAGTAATTCTACATTACTAGAAAAAAAATGCTCCAAAAATTTTAAAAAGTCTAATTACCATGATAAAATAATCTGATTTTCTCTGGGGATCTAAAATTCGCTTGGTCGTAACAGGTATCTATGGCAAATGCACTTTTTATTTAATTCCTACTTGCACGGGGTTCACAGGGCATCAAATTTATAAGTTAAATTTAAAATCTTCGCTGGTTGAAAAAATTACAAAAACATATTTTCATAAAAACTTTTAAATTAAAATAAAAAAAAAAATATTATAAAAAAAATATAACCTTAAGTTGTCTTTTGCCATCTCGTTTTGGCTTTTGCGCAACTCATTATTCAGTAATAATTACTCAATTATTAATTATTGATAATTAACGAAAAAAAAAAAAAAATTATGACGTACATAGTTTACATACACGTGGTTTAATAGAAGTTATTTCATAGATTGTCGATTATTTTTAACATTTAAAAAATAAGGCAGCTACGTAGTAGTTATTCACTTTTAGATTTTATCTGGTAAGCGAACTTTAATGATATATAAAGTGATCAAATCGTGGGGTGTGATTTTTAAAGAAAACAGTTTAAAAATAATTATAATTATTGCTTACATTATTCTCGTTAATTATAGAATAAGAAATAATTATTTGATTAAATTAATTACTTAAAATTACATTAATAATATGCGGTGTGTAGATGCAAAACTAGATAATATCTCCCATTTTCAGTAAAATTAAACTATAATATGTTTTATTGTTAATTACTACTAGATTTGATCGCAAAAAATTTTTTTCTTCTTATAATTACGCTTATCAGGTTGCGATAAAAAGATTTATTATTCATTTTAATTTATTTAGCACTTTTTATCTCGCATCCAAAAAAAGTATATTTTAATTTTGTTTTTTTACAGAAAAGAATTACTTAATTATTATTAATTATTAATAAAATTTTTATTTTTTTTTCGATTAGAAAATAAAAAAATAATTAAAAATATTACTATTAATGAAATTTCCAGTAATTTTTGAAGTAATAATTGGTAATTTAAAAGTAATGTACATACATCTAATTACTCGAGTGATGCACCTCTAGGTTAAAATAATTTTTAATATTTTAATTTTAAAATTATAAATTTTAATATTAAAATATATAAACTATTAATCCGTGTGATAAATATTAATTTATTATTGTTCATTTAAGCTGTTTATTTTAAAAACTTCAATTAATAATTTAAATATAAAATTAAAAATTTTAAAAATCAGCCACCGATTAATTATAGATGAATTCTTACTGAATGGTTGTTATTTTTCTTACCGTTAATAAACTGATTTATTTATTACTAATTATAAAATTTTTTTTTAGTTTTTTTATCAAGATTACACTAATAATGGGCAGCTGAAAGCATTAAAACTACCAAAATGTGAAATTTTCTGCCCAATCGAACAATTTAAAACATTAATAGAAGAACATTTTCCTTTGCCGGGAGATTCCTGTGATGACAATAAGGAAATATAAACACAGCCCTAAAATATTATTGTAGTGTGGTATATCTATCATAATAGCATTCCAGTGACTTCTACAAATTTCTAGTTATAGATATTGGTGTAAATTAAATCTATAATAATAAATTTAATAAAAAATATATATTGCCATGTTCTCAGGGTTATTTTTGATTATTAAAAAAATTTTTATTGTTAAATTTACAATTCAACATTTGTTTTTATTTCATATCAGATTTTTGATCATCAGGCACATATTAACCTGCAATAACCATGCATTGATGAAGAAAACATCTATGCAACTAGAGAATTATGAGGATACATTGAAAAAAATTATATACAAGTCAGGAAAGAATAAATAGGTTACATAGAGAAAATGTAAAACTTGAGATCAAAATGAAGAAGTAGGGATTAGTTAAATACAATAAATATATAAAAATTAAATATGTATTAAATAACTTCGGCACTGTTGCACCGGACGCCACTGGTATTTGCCAAAAAGGTAAGATAACTCATGGCGACTAGAGGAAGTGGGTTTTGACATAGCGCCGTCAACAGTCAGGTGGTGCCGGAGATCTGCTCTGTTTTTAATACCAGCAGTATAGTATGCGACTTGACTAGTCAAGAGAGAGAAATCCAAAATAAAATATGGAATGTAGCCAAGAAAGAAATTAAAAGCGGAGAAAAAGTAAAGGTTGGTTATCAGAAAATGTATAATCAGGAGAAATGGGATGTCACATGGGATAAGAAGGATGGATGTCTGAAGCTAAAAGCTGACATGGATGGTAATCGGAAAACGACAATTGAAACACGATAAGCAGTAAAAAACTAAATGGGGGGGTTGGAGTGGACGGAACGTCTCAGCCTGAAGTTGAAAGTGTAATTCTGGAGACAAAAAGACGACAATGCTATTCAAAAGGACAAACGAGATATACAATTGACTATTAACAAGAAAAAGGAAACAGAACACAATGAGAGTAGACACATGGAACATCAGAACATTTCTGAGACCTAGGAAAGTAACAGAAATTGAACAAGAACTAAAGAGATACAGAGTGGACGTTGCAAGAACTGAGGTGGAGGTGAGCGCGAGATAAAAAGTAAAAACTGCACTGTATTCTACTTGGATGAACAAAATCAAAGAAACCTATGGGAAAAATAGAAAAGAGAAAAACCCACAAAAAGAAAAAAAAACGAGTAATCTAAATCAGGAAATGAACAACATCATACTCTGTATACTGTCGTGTTTCGAAAACTAAAACAACATTAATTTCTTTTATTTTGTAAAATTATTTTAAAAGTTTAAATTTGTTTAGTATTTATTTGTATCATATTGTATAAAATAGTTAAAAATTTTGCTTTGTAAAGAAAGTGGGGAGCGTAAAAAGAGTAGGGCTCGAAGGTTAAAAAAGTGAAGAGAGAGGGGCTTGAATAGAAGACTTGGGCTCACGCCTTCACGTCGAATAAACGGGCGGACGAACATCATTTCTGCAATAATAATTTAATTTTGATTGTTAATAAAACAAAAGTAAGTTTATAAAAAATGAAAATTGTTTTGTTTGTTTTAATTGTGGTAAAGAGCAAATTGTAAAATACAAGTGAATAAAATTAAAAATTGAAAGAACTTGTGATAATATTCGATGAAATACGTCGCACAAATTTGTGTAACCAGGCATACTGAAGCCAGCTGGAATACCATATGCGAAGCAAGCGCGCAAGTGAAGCAAAAATCGAATACCACATGTAAGGTAAAAGATTGAGCATTTTAATTTAAGATTTAAAAAAACTACAAGAATAATAATCTGTGTTACCTCAACTATTTTCTTAAGGGAGTGAAAATTTTAGATTTGTAAAGTTGGGGGCATAGCAATACATAAAATCCCCAAAAAAAACAGTAGGTTACAGAAAAGAGAAGAGAAACAAAGAATGGTTTGATAAAGAATGCTTCGTATGCAACAAAGTAAAAACTGAAAGAAGATCAAAATGGTTATAAACAGGACGACAAGAAGAGCTGATAAAATATAGAGACAGTATAAGAGAAGCCATCACTATATATAAACAGAAAAGGAACACTTGGATCATGAAAAAAATGGAGAAAATAGAAACAAACAACAAATGAAACAGTGCAAGAATTTGTTATCAACTGTTAAGAAACCAGAAACCAAGACATATAGTAAAACGAAGAGGATTAATAGATGAAGAAGGAAAAATGGAGCATGATGAATAGAAGATTAAACAAAAATGGAAGAAACACTTTCATGAATTACTGAATGCGAGACAAGAATATGAACAAGAAAACAGAAATCATAAATGAGAGTGGCCAAGAAATCATATCTCCAACATTTGATAAAGTAATGGCAGTGATTTAAAAAATGCAAAATGGGAAAGCACCCGGAGGAGACGAGAAAGTACGAAGGAGAAGAACTATGCGAGAAGTATATATGAGATATATATTGTCGTGTTTCAAAGCGATTCGCACCCACCCGGTACATTTTGATGAACATTTTATTTTAATAATTTGAGGTTGTAGGATTGTAGATTGGAGAGGTGGGGGCGAATGACAGGAAACTCGAGGCTTTTTGTCAAAGATGGCCGCCCGAGCTGGTCGTTGATTTTGGTTGTGTGCAATATTTTGAAATTTGTAATATTTTTTTTGAAATTGTGAGTAACATTTGGATTTGTTTTGAATAAAGAGATTTTTATGCGTTCGCATTATTGCGTATTTTTGATATTTTAGAATTAATTTGGATACTTTTCATAAGTTTGTAATGAGAATATTCTTGTTAAAGCAATAAACTCCTCACCACACCTGGAATCGATCTTTTCTAGTAATAGTGTGATGAAGATTGTAAAAAACCAGCTCCTGCTAAATGCGGTAGCAAAGAGCGTGAGTCCTATAAAGAAGAATTTGCTTCCACTTTCGCAAATAAAAATACTGATAGTTAAAATCTTATAATAAGAAAATACGTATGTACAATCTACTATGAACGTTATTGAAACAATTTCCAATATACAAATTTTAATGCGGCAGCAAAATGTGACGTACAGACACGTCGCACTACTAATCGGAACCAATACGTTCCCAATGAATCACATACAGAAAGGAATCAGCAGTATAAAAAAAAAGACTTACTCAAGCGCTCAGGTAGGTTTACAAGATTTCTTACGACAGTGGTTACACCACCAAAACCCTCTGTGTTTCCAAACTGAAGACAAATAGGTAGACGCGTCGTTTCACCTTGCTGTTTGGAAAACTAGTAGCTTGCTGGACCGCTCGGTCGGAGGATGATGAGATCGATGAGCCCAAACAGGAAATCACTTGTGCACCAATATCTAAGCACCTAGCACTATTACACAACACAGTAACTCGTCAATTCTGACTCAAAGATGGCAAGACAATCAAACACGACCTTCTCGTCGTTTTAAAAATAGAACACGCGTTCATTCAATCTACAACTGATGTCGACGTTAATTTTGCTGGCAA
Organism: Cantharis rustica; assembly: GCA_911387805.1. Lineage (NCBI taxonomy): Eukaryota > Metazoa > Arthropoda > Insecta > Coleoptera > Cantharidae > Cantharis > Cantharis rustica. Next base: position 18,247,984 of record OU426883.1, read on the forward strand.
TCACTTCTTACGTCACGCCTCAGGTTTAAATCCCCAAACTAAACTCTTACGCAATTGCAATTATCTAAATATGATAATATCACTGACTTCTACTGCACTTCTAAAAATGCCCCCGTATTACTTGACGATCTAACATCCCCCTGCCCCCGCTTAGAAAGAAAGCGGTATCCACTATGGGCGTAGGACGCGATAACTATATTAAGGGTTGCGGAAAACAGTTATGCAAATAATTGTTACAAGTTGCTACTGAACGGTAGTGTGTTGATAGATTTGGTTGATTTAGAGAGAGCGGTTGAAATTATTGAATTGGATTTGAAAAAGATTTAAAATAGGAAAATTTAAAATTACATTCGTAGGAAAGAATATGCGATAGATAAGCCGACGTTTTGGATAAGGCTAAGAATCGAAACTTCGATCCCTGTTGAAATTGTTAAAATTTTACATTGAATCTAATTTGAATTTAGTAATTATTTTTGGAAATACAGGTTTTTTTTGAATTGGAAATTTTCATAACTTATTTGAAAATGTAATCACGTGCGATTCAGTAATTATTTTTAAAAGTGCGATTTGTTTGATTTGAGATAGAGCAATTTAATACAATTTGAGAACCCACCCTGAGAAACGACAATCTCATCTTCCGCAATCAAGGGATGATCGAGGTACTTTGACGTGCATGTGAAAACTACTTTTTTTAAAAGAAACAGCAATATACGAGAGAAGAAATATGCAAATTGGTACAAATAGGTATGAAAAGAAGAGAAAATGCCAGCCTAAAAAAGAAACGCGTAGCAAAAAATTGCAGGAATTACAGAGACATAACATTGCTAAACTCGTAATAGGATAGTAGTAATTCGGATTCAGTGAAGAAAAGTCCACGATAGATGCTATACAGATAAAAAGAATCATGGAAAAGACAAATGAACACAACATAGAGATTCACATGCTGTTTGTGGACTTCCAGAAGGCATTCGATCAGGTCAACAGAGGAAAATTGTATAAAGTGATAAGGGAAATGAAAATACCAAACAAATTAATGAGACTAATAAAGATGACTCTGGATAACACCATGGCATGTGTCAGAACCGAAGAAGGCACAACAGGATATTTCATGATCAACAACAGAGTGAAACAAGAGGATGCATTATCGGCGACGCTTTTCAATATGGTAATGGAACTGATAGTGAGAGAAATGGATGCGAATGGAACAATAATTACAAGAGAGGGACAAATCCTAACATATGTTGACGACGTTGTAATAATGGCGAAGTCCCGTAGAAGAATCAAAGAGATGTTTGTGAAAATGGAGGGAAAAGCAAGAGAAATGGGATTACTGGTAAATCAAGCAAAGAGTATGGTAACAGACAGGAAGAACTAAGAAGAGAGTGCAATCTAGCAATAGAGCGTACTACGCACACAAGACAATACTAACCGACAAAAAGCTAAAGAAAAAGACGAAGATGAAGATCCACAGAATGCTAATTAGACCGGTAGTTACGTATGCTTCAGAGACAATGTGCTTCTCACATGCAGAGACAAGAACCTCTTAGAGTGTTTGAGAGAAGGATTTTGCGTAAGATACTGGGCCCAAAAAAAGAAGACAACGGTAAATGTAGAGCATTGATGAATCATGAAATTGTAAAAGAGATGCTTGCATACCTTGGTACATCAAGTTTCAAAGGATAAGATGGTTAGGTCACATTATGAGGAGAGGTGAGGACAATGTAATGAGAAAAATAACAAGATGGAAACCTAACGATGATAGAATTAGAGGAAGACCGAAAATAAGATAGTGGAATCAGGTGACAAACGACCTGCGACCGATGAAAGTTGAGGAATGGTAGTTGAAAGTACAAGAGAGAACGACTTGGAGAGTTGTCGTAGAGACTGCGAGACATGTAAAACTTTAACGAAGACACGATAAACGGAAAAATGATAAGATTTCTTTTTTAATTTTATATTTTAAATTTTCATCATTTTTATTAAGTAATTTTTTCAAAATTCATTTCTTGTTTATTTAATTATTCTTAGTTCAAACCTGTTAAATGTTAATTTGTTGCTTTTATTGTTTTTTTTTAAATATTATTTTTCTATGTAAGTATGTATTCTTTACTTAACAGTTAAAATTCATTATTTTAAAATTTTGTTTAGTTTGTTTATTTTAAACAATGTTAAATGGGGGCTAATCCTCTCTTTAAAATGGATTGTAAATCCCGATTAGGGATAGCAATACTCAACAGAATGCAAGTGCAAAAAAAAATAGGAAACTGAATATTATCTCAAAGTATGTTTTCCGAATTTCGTGACTTGCGCATTTGTGGTGGGCAATTAGAACTGAATACTTCCCATAAAGAATATGATATCATCCATAAAATTGATTAAATACTAGAAAAATGGATAAACTTAAATAACTATATAAATATAAAAATATAGATTATAAATGAATGTTTCGTGTTGATTTAATCGGTGGAGTGAAGTCTGATTCTGTTTACTTATTAAAGAAACAGTTAATTCGAGTAATTAGATATTAAATTTTATATCTTCTAATTTAATATGCATTGAGTAATGAATTATAAACTTTATCGATTATGTTTACTTCGAAGCAGACGAATACCGCAATGTTGCGTGCAAATTACTTATTTTTTTGTAAAATTAACACAGATTGTAGGTACGACGATATACATAAGCTTCTGTGCTACTTTACAGAACGTCTTTACCTTATCAATAATGTACGATTACTTCTTTTAAAGTTGAACTACATACAATCATGAATAATGAATATTAATTTTCAGTTTATATTCATGACCACCTGCAAACAAAAATGAAAATAGAACCAGAATGCATTAATTTATTTTTAACGTTATCAAAATTTATACTTCCTTATAACTGAGTAGGTACGTGTATTTTCGACAAAATTTTCACACCAAGTTTTTTCAACTTTAGCATAACACACAAAGTTTGTTGTTGCTAAGTGTTACTTTCTTTTACAGCATGGTCGAAATGTTGACCTATATTCACCGCAAGTAAAATTGAGGTCAAGACGCTATGCTAGGAAGGAAAAACTTCTGCTGTCCAACAGTCCGCCTAACTAATTTGTTACAATTATCTTTTTCACGATCGACACTTTAAAAGATTATTTCTTTGCTTGAATATACAATTTTAATAATATGCTTGGGTCAAAAACAATAAATTACCTTTTTACATGCATTTAAGCAAAACCTTTATTATTATTTACCGAAGAAAAAAGTATGAGCAGATAACTTAAGGGTATGTAAAACTTATATACACAAAAAATTAACAACAAACCTAAACATTGTACACGCTATATAATCTCGAAAAATATAAACATATTAACGCAATAAACATGCAGGAATATAAAAGGAAAAAACAGGAATTACGCCTGCTCAGAACTAAAGAAAAAATAGAAATAGTTTCTCCAAGTAACTATAACGTTTATAACGTAACTATAAGGTTTATAACGTGATTATAACGTTTATAACGTTATTATAACGTAACTATTACGTTTTCCAGACGTAGAATGTTTTAAATAACCAACCGCAGCGAGATTATCGGTTTACATTATTGACAAGAGTTTTCTATTAGCTTGAGAAATTGTCAAAAGTTTTAGCTAATAATTTATTATTAGGATAATATTACAATATTATCTATATCTTCTATACCTACTGAGAAATGGACTTGATTTTGTTTATTTAAAAATATACAAATTTGTGAAAGATGCGCATTGACGGAGTAAATTTATGTATTTACATAAAGCGAGTACCAGCATAACATGCTATTAGAATTTAATAAAAATAAAATATGATATTTAATTACAATAATTAAATAATGTAGTAAATATAAAATATAATTTATTGTTTATTTATATAATAAATAAAATTACTACTTTTGCTCCATTTTGCTTTTAGGAAATTCGCTATTAGGATATTTTGCTACCACTTTACTAACAAACACAAAGAAAATTAATTGAAAATTACTAATTGCAAATAAAATAATAGTATACTTACATCTTTTTTGAGTGTCATAGACTACACAGTGCATAGACGATCAACTTTGCAGAAGCCAAGGTGATATACTAGGGAATTATTAATGGGGTGGTTTCCCATTGTGTTTGTTATAGCCCACAGATCAATATTGGACTTTAGATCACAGCAGTGTATCCCACAGAATTTGAACCGTGGTCTTCCGCTTCCCAATCTACTTGAGTTAGCTTTATTCCATACTGCTGGCATTTACTTACTTATATCCTTCCTTCCTTATGATTTCTTATGATCGTCTCCGTGCTTCGGAGGGCACGTAAAACCGGCGGTCCCTCTGGGTTGATGACTTGCCTTCGTCAACAACAAAAACCAGAGTTACTGGTACATCTGAGATAAGCCTAGCAAGCTACCTTGGATGTAAAACAATAAATATGCTCATAGAACGTTCAGTAGAGAAATGACTCTAGATGCTAATGATGTTACAGCTACTTTAGATCTGAAGATCTGTTTTATACCAAATTCGGTTTTATTATATCTCAAAATATAAACCGTACTATTTTGGATACTGACAGTCTCTATAAACTCTCTTTGAACTTGGCTACATAATCCTGACTAGGGAACGAATCCAGCATCCCTGATTTAGTAAAATTCCTTCTTCTCATTGGTCAATAGGACTTCCCTACACAATCAATTTTACATCCAGCCAATCATCATGGACATAAGAAAAACATTAATCTCTTCCAAAATCTTTTAATTTTGGATCAACACCACCCTTGCTTGTTGGTTGAATTTTGGGGCTTAAACTCTTCTTCTTCGATTATTCTTTTTCTGTTAAATTTTGTGATTTGGCGTTTTGCGTTCCTCAGCATAGGAAAGTTAATCTCCTGAAATTTTAGAGACAGCACAGTTTAATCGATGAAGCGAAGAAGAGGTTTTTTGGGGTTTGTTGTTTTTCTTTTTCTTGTAGATAGGAATTACAATGCTTGTTACTCACTCTTACCTATTTCTCCAGTTTATTTTGGTCATGGTTTGTTTCAGAACTTCCAGAACTTCTCTGTATTTTAATTTCTCTTTTTGTTGTATTTGTGTCATAAAACACAACTCAACTAGTAACCGGTGTCGGCTCAGCTTTAGCCGTCCGATATAGATCCTTTCAGCATCTCTAAAGGTCCTTGAGCGTAATATATAGGTATTATTACGTTAAATAATTAAATTATTATTTAAATTATATAATAAATATAGATTAATGTAAATTAAATTTTCTTTAATTTATAGATCTCCAACTTCTCTTATGTGTTTATAAGACGCAGCGAATTTTTATACTTTACATATTTTGTGTAAACATTTACAATGAATATCATTTTAATTTGTAACTACGTTTTGCTGTTAACGTTGATGTCTGCAAACGCTAAGGTAATTTTTGTGTGTATTTATCTATACAATTTTTAAGAACATTTATTTGGTCTTTTTTCGTTAAAAAAAGTCTTTTTTTTAAATCTTGTGATTTAAAAAGATAACTTTTAAAATTAGCCGTGCTAACGAAGATTTTAAAGTCAAAATTTTCTTATAATTGTTTCTGTGCTTCGGAGAGCACGTAAAGTCGGTGGTCTCTCCGAGTTGATGTTGATAAATATTGAAGGATTAGTAACCATACACCATTTTAGGAAAAAAAGTTTTATTCCATAAAAATTCTATTTAAATACCTATTCTTGCTAAAAATGCTTAACAGAAATTTTATAATATTTATTGTATTTTCAGGAGACTTTTGCCGAATTCTATAATAGTTACTTGCAATTACAACCTGAGCACGAAGAAACTTGCCTTAAAGAAAACAATATATCGGAAGCAATGATGCAAACCATGATAGAGGATATCTCCAAGAATGGAGTGTTTCCTGACAAAAGAGAGTATAAATGTTTTCTTAACTGCATGCTTCTAAAATCTAAATGTATAAATGAGAAAGAAGAACTTAACCTGGAGACTATAAAAGACCAGAGTAAATCTATTCATCTATCTTATTTGGAAAAGTTCATGCGTGATTGTATCAGTAAAATTACTGAAAAAGACCCCTGCGAAAGAGGTGCACGTATCGAGATGTGCTTTTCAGAAGAAGTTAAACAAAAACTCAGCCAATAAAAAATATATTAAATTAAAAAGTTTTAAATTAAACAAGTTAATGATTTATATAATAAAATAAAAAATAAATAGAATTATAAAATAAATTGCAATATTTTAAGAGTAGCTATCGTTCGGTATTTGTTTTCATATGGTTTTTATATACAGGCAGGGCACCGTTTAGTGTTATATTGGGTAGTGAATAATTTATGTTGTATTTCATTTATTTACAAAATATTACAAATATTAAAATAATAAAATCTACTCTAAATAATTTTTATTAATTTATTGATTACAATTACTATTAATAAAATTCTGTAAGTATATTTTTGTTCTAATTTCTTTATAGACAAGTAGTAAAACCATGCTTTTTTCTAAAGCGGCTCTTATTTGGTCAACCTACCTTATAATGATGACATTGCGCTCTCGGACATTTTTTTCTAGAACCTAGTAAATTTATAATGTAAAGATTTTGTATGTAAAACATATGTCCTACAGGTAGAACCTTCAGCCAACTCCATGATATTGAGGTACCTTTTGAGACAGCAGTGTCCTGTGAAAAATCCTACTAACCTTCTCAGTTGGTTCCTACTCAGCATGAGTATTTTGTTTCTTTTAGACTCACTTGAGTCCGCCTAGTGACCAAGGTGTTATTCTCTCAGTGTCCCTAATCTTTCCCTTAGCGGTCGTATATGCGATTCCACAAGAGAGCTCCGGGTCCATTAGGTTTGTGCTAACGGCTTTCCTGGCTAGAGAGTCCGCTTCTTTATATCCCTTGATACCCTGCTGGACTCTTGCCTCGCACTCCTGCTTTAGTGCTTATCTCTGTCTTAGATCCAACTGTATACCAGATGGTGAAATCAAAGACCCAACGTTTGTGAGGTTTCTATTTTTTCAATTTCCGGTAATATAATCTTAAAAAGCTTCCGGAAGTCTCTTCGGAAATTATTATTACTCTTTATTGAGTTTAGGATCATGGTGTGATGTTTCCTTATGGGATTAATCTCACCATGACCGTTCATTATCAACCTGTAGCAGTGGCGGTTTTAAAGAACAGGCAAGGTAGGCCCGGCCTACCCAAAATTTAATGTACATAAATAACATTTTCTTTATGTACAATATAATTAATATTTTAATATTATGGACAATTAATATTTGTTATTTTTCATTATTTGCACTTAAAATTGCAATAACAGCTGCAAAAATTAGCGTGTTTTATTTGTATTTGTTTCAAAGTATTATAGTGTAGGCACTGGCCTAGCTTGGTCCATATAGCGCAATGTAACAGTAGGACCATGACGCCAGATACAGCAATACTATAGCTTCAATAGCCAGCGCTTAGGCCCGTGCCTACCAGATACTTGCAGTTATATGATACCTCGCCATAAACAGTTTTTCTTATCGGACATATGCGAGCGGCATTTTAAAGTTGTTTAGATGACAAAAAAGAATATTTATCTCAAATTAAATAAATTAATTAAATAACAAAAAAAGAAATTAAGCGGTATTTTGCACTTTGTACTGTGTTTTTATTATTGCAAAATAGTTTAAGCGGTAGGTATTGCTATTGCGAGATCGCCTATCTTCACTTGCACTTTTATCAATACAAAAAAACATTCTTGATGAATTATTAAAAACGGACACATTTCACGACAATGTCATAGACAGATTTGCGAAGAGCAAAAATAAAAGAATCAATCATTGTTTATAAATACTATAACATAATGTACAGTTATTCGAAAAAGTATTTGGACGTTCCTGTGTTAGCAATGTAAATTGCTTCTTTTAGACACTGTTTTTATTATATAAAAATTGTTTTTACAGCAATACTTATTGGATATTTTTTGTCGCAAATTTCATTGTCTTCATTTTTATTCCTATACATTTTTTATTTTGTTGCCTCGTTTTCGACTGAGAGTGACTTAAGCAGACTCGGTAAAACTTTTTAATAAAAATTAAAATGCACAATGGTTTTCTCGAGAGATTCTCATGGGATTTTTACCAAGACTGCTGTAAGTCACTGTCGATCGAAAACGAAGCAACAAATAAAAAAATGTTTGAAAACAAAAATAAAGGGAATGAAATTATCTACAAAAAATGTATAAAAAGTATTTTTGTAAAAGCGATTTTTATATGCTAAAAAGAGTTTCCAAAAAGTACAATTTACATTGCTAAGATAGGAGCGTCCAAAGTAAGTAATTATGTTATTTAAATAAAATAACTTAATAGAGCATATTATTATAACTCAAGAAAATATTCACATCTTCCGCAGATTTGATCTATTTATACAATATTGCTGGCCTACCCAAAATTTCTCCCCACGAGCCGCCACTGACCTGTAGGCTGCTAGTAGAGCCTCGGCCTCTACAACTAGGTGTAGAGATCGAAGACCCAGGAAAGTCTTCATGGAAGCGGTGGCCATTGATGTTCTTACCTCCGTAATACCTAACACGTCAGTCTTTGCAGTTGAGCCGATTTGTACTCTCCCCTTTCCTGGTTTTGTGCCACCAGATCAGGGCAAAATATGTGATCATGGGTATCACCACTTTGGTGTATACAACCAAAGTACCATTTTGGGTTTTAGTACCCACGTTTTGCCGATCAAGATTCTACAGAACCAATGAGTCTGTTCGTGATTTTACGAATGTGAGGTCTAAAGGTTAACCTGCTTGACTGCTGGTTATTGATCGAAAGTCTCTCTCTGGTGCACTATCTCTCGACGATACTAAGGGCATTTTGCATCAGTGAAGACACAACTCCCCCAAATTTCCCAATGGCCAGGATTTTGATGTCATTAGCAAAAATTGCGGATAGAATGTTTTTGTTTATTATTTGGCTTAAAAATAAAGTATTTTGACTATATGTGTAGCTTCGACTTCACCTTAGCAGTTGCAATTGATAGATTCAACCTGTACTTGAGTTTTAACAGATAATAACAAGAAATGGAAGAGTTAGAAAAAAAGTTAAGAAATAAAGTTTTGGAAGAGTTAAAAACCCGGAGCAAGTCGTTTGAATCCGACCGTTAGAACGAGGGACATTTAAACGCGAGGGTATTTCAATCCTAAATTATTAGGGCAGTAGTTTTTAATTAAATAGTAATTAATAACTATTTTCAGTTGTTTTTTTTAAATTAACTTAACAGTTTGATTTCTGTTGAACTTCGGCTACAATCAGCCGAAGCCCGTTTTAGCTTAATTCTCCGATATAAATTTTAATGCCGGATTAACTTTTATTATGAAATTAAGCCTTAAACTTTGGCTAAACCAAAGAGGAGAAAGAAAAAAGAATTTTTGCAATCGCGGGGCTAAAGTAGCCACTATCTCCCCCGATTTGCGGTTAAATGGCATTTTTTTGTCCTAGTACAAAAAAGTAGTCACAACGGGCAAAAATGAAAGAATATTCAGGTGGCAACACCTCGTAGTGTTTTTAATTTTTAATTAAAAAATTAAAACTTATTCTTTAAGTTTTGTAATTGGTGGAGTTCCTACTTTACCTCTAGCGATTGCAAAAAATAGTATATGCACTTCGGGGATAATGTGACTTTTGACCTAAGGGTGATTACTGCCATCGGCTAAAGCCTCGTACAAATGAACCTTTAACCACAGGTCAAAAATTGGTCACTTTATCTCCTTATTGCATAATGTACTATTTCACATTTAATTTTTGATTTATTATACAGGTTGTCCCGGGATACGTTTTGTATAACTTAGGTGGTGATAGAGGACATTTTTCTAAAAAACATTTTTAACAAATTTTTTTTCTCTAGATGCTTTCGAGAGTTAGGTAAGCATTTTTTTTTAATTTCCATTTTCACAGGCCATCGCCTAGAAAATATTAATTTTTTAGTACATAAAAATGAATAAGTGCTCTTTTAAAGAGCGTGAAGTAATCTACAAATTAGATTCAAATATTTTTTGACTAAAATCAACGGCTTTCGAGTTATGAATAAAAGTAGGTAAAAAAATGTTGAAGAATTGGAGCTTTTTTTATTTTGGTTTTCTTCAAAACTCTGTATCTTTTAAACGATACAAAAATTCTGACGCCCCATTCCGGATAGGAAATTTAACGGACTACAATTTTCTGTCTAGTAAAAATTTTTGAAAAACTAATTCCTTTCACAGAAAATCATAAAATTGAATTTAGAAAAATATTTTTGTTAAAAATGTTTGTTAGAAAAGTGTCCTCCATCGCCACCTAAGTTATGTAAAGTGTATCTGGGGTTACCCTCTATAATAATTTATGAAAAAAGCAATTTCTTCCTTCTTCCCAGCAATTTCTTCCTTCCCACACGGTTGAAAACCGAAATTCCCAATCTTTTATTTTGTGAGGATACCCAAGGTGGAAAAAAACTAGCTCTTTTCTTTGCGGAAGCCAGGGATGAATCCGGCGTAACTGCAACAAGTTTGCACTCTCTCCCGTAAAGAAAAAAAAAGTACCTACTATGGGGAACAAACTCGGAGTAGACGTTCGAAACGACCGATGCTTAAAGCATTCGACCAACAACTCTTAATAAAATACTTCCAATATTTGGAATATTTAAAAGAGTGCTGGAGCTCAAAACTAGATCAAAAAAATTAAAAAATATTCGAAGCGAGCGTCGGCTATATTGACGAACGCAGCTGACAATTATCAAATATATTATCGGTGTTGTACAACTTTGCAGATGAAAGAAACGAAAAGAAAGTAATAAGGTAAAAAATTTATCTTATTGCTGCTGTTGAAAATAGCTGGTTCTTCGCTTGGTTCTTCAGGTGTTCAAGAAATCCAATGGCAAAAAAAATCAAAAGAACACAATTTCTTTGAAATTGACGCAAATTTGCCAGTAATTCTCACTACACAAAAAATCACTATCCCAAATCAAAGGTAAAAACCCACTTTTTCCGTCCACAAAATCTGGCTCTTTTTCTAATCACCCCGCACTTCTTTTTTTTTCTCCCCTCATGCTCCCAAATCGTCTTGACTCGATATATATTTTCGTATCGTTAAAATACAAATACGAGGTGTAGCCAAAAGAATATAACAAAATTCAAAATTTTGTTAAAAATTTAATCTGTTTTAGAAGAAAATTAGGGTTTTTGCGTCCAAACGATTTGCATACAATTGGCAATTGGTTTCAGGGCTGTGTGACATGTGACGCCGTCCTGTTGAAACCACATATCACTCACATTCATATCATTAATAATAGTTCAAAAAAAATTGTTAACATATCCCGATAGTGCATTCCATTGACAGTAACAGCGATTCCGGCCTCATTTTTAATAAAATGCAGTTCAATCACTCTTCCAGATCAAAAAGCGCACCAAACAGTAACAGGAGCAAAATGTTTAGATTGCTCAACAAGCACTCTCGAATTTTTTAATGCCTAAATGCGGCAGTTTAGTTTATTAACAATCATTTAAATAAAAATAAACTTTGAAAGTTTAAGATCTAAATTTTTACGCAAAATTCGCCATGTGTTGATCGTGGTTAGGTCCAATTGCTGAGAACATTGTGAACATTAGTACTCCAAAGCTATATAATTGACTCGTTTTCCCAGAGTAGTCAGGTTGATGTGGTCTTTACTGACTTTGCAAAGGCTTTTGATAGAGTGGACCATCAGCGACTTTTAATGAAACTTGAGTCATATGGATTCTGTGGCCCTATACTTGACTGGTTCAAGAGCTACCTGAGCAATAGAAGACTTTGCGTCAGGGTAGGTTCCTCGCTGTCCTCTGAGGTTTTGGCGCTGTCGGGTGTGCCTCAGGGCTCAAAAATGGCTTCTTTCTTGTTTACACTGTTTGTGAATGACATTGGAGCAGCCTTTAGAGTTGTTAAGTATCTGATTTTTGCCGACGATTTAAAGATTTTCTTGCGGGTTAGATCAGTTTATGATTGTGTTGCTATCGAGGATGATTTGCTCTTGCTGGAGAGGTGGTGTCAGGTTAATCTTATGACTGTGAATGTTGGCAAGTGTAGGACTGTTACGTTCAGCAGAACCAGAAACTCTCTATTCTATGATTATTCTTTTTTGGGCTTAATAATCCCTAGAGACAATATTGTTAAGGATCTAGGGATGTATCTTGACTCGGAGCTTGCATTTAGGGATCACATCAGTGCCATTGTTCAAAGATCTATGAGGCTGCAATATTTTGTCTTAAGAGTCACAAGGGATTTTACAAGAATTGACACCTTCAAAATGCTGTTCTGTGCATTGGTCCGACCCATTTTGGAGTATTGCTCAGTCGTATGGTCTCCTCACTACGCTGTTCACGTCGCTAGGATAGAGAGGGTGAAGACTAAATTTATTAGATTATTAGCTCACAGACTGGGGTACTCATATCGGGATTGTCCTGTAAATGAGGTCATGAATGGTATGGTTCCCTTGCGCTTGCGCCGCATGAGTTCGGATTTGGTTTTCCTTTTCAAGCTTATCAACTCAATTGTCATATGTGCGGACTTGCTTAAACTTGTGGCGTTTCGAGTACCATTTATGGGCACCAGATCTCAGAATCTGTTTTTTCTCAGGTGTCATTCCACTAATTATGCATATTACAGTCCCTTGTCTAGGACGATGAGGTGGGGTAATGAACTGGGGGAATCTGTAGATTTCTTCGGTGTGAGTCTCTCCCAGTATAGGCGACGCTTGAGTGACGTAATGGATTCGAGAAATACTTTCACATAGTATAGCCTGCTTTTGTATGTTTAATCCGCGTCAATGTGTAAGACATCAAATGTCCCGTTATGATTTATGATTTTATCTTTTGTATGATTTCGATGTTCATGAATAATTATGTATTGTTAATGTCTCTGCAGAACTTGCTATATTTTGTTATGTAATAACCACTGTAAAATGTGTAATAAAGGGCTAATTGCCCGTAAATTCTTAAATAAATAAATAAAAAAGTGATAAATTTAGATCTTTTTCAACACTTTTACTTACACAGCAATATTATTAGCCAAATGACCCTGACGAACGTGTATTTTCAAATTTAACCACCAAATTTAATAGCCCTCTTAGAAGGACGATTATAAAGACCGAAAATATTATGCATATTAAAAACAAATTTAAAATCAAAATCAAACTTATCAGCTAATTTGAGACTACTTTTAGAGACTACTGAGACTACTACTAATGTAAGTTAGGTTTATTTTTAATTCTATTGTAATACTTTTTGGCGGGACTTTGTTTGTCGGAATATTTATCGACGAGTCGGTGGGTATTATACCAAAGAGAAAATGTATTCATAAAATGCATAAAATGTAAACAAGTCATCCGGTAAAGACTTTGTAATGCAGATTGTTTCGTTAAACAAAGAAAGTGGCATTATATAGTGGATGATGACATTATAAGTAACACGAAACACATAAATCACCCTTCAGAAAGAAGATGGCGAACTGTGCGAATGCAAAGGAACGTTTATGTTAAATTAATGACTAGCGTATTGCAAATTATCATATTAAGTCCAAAGTAAGAACACGAAGCGATTCGATATAATTTTGAATGTTGGAGTTTGGAAAAGCTGATTTTGCAGTTTGCCAAAATGTTGAGAAAAACGTAAACTTTTAATATATTTTTAAATGTACTTGGTAGTTAGTGATAAAGATTGCTAAAAGTGCCCACGGTGGGAAAAGTTAATTGTATTTTATATATATTATTGATTACTGACGCAATAACTTTGACGTTTTCTTCTGCAGTTAAAAGCAAAGGTAATAAAAAAATTTAAATATCTTGACCTTTGCTCAACAAAGGTAAGCAGGATTAATGAGATTTAGTGAGAAATAAATTTACACACGTGAAAATAGAAACGCTGCAATATAAAGAAAAAGAATAGCGTCCAAGAAAGAAACATTAGTGGTGCTTTGGTATGATGTAATAGATCGCGTGTTCAAAAACACTCAAGGCGCCGTGCCGTGGTGCCCAGTTTCCTTATCGCTATCAAATCGTTCTTGGTGGACGTTAATGCATGCTGTATTCAATAGGTGCATGACTTAACAGAGTAACTCAAACGCAAGCGCGAAAAAATCAAGTAAAAAATTCTGCGACACTTCATTCTCATTAGGGTTGTGATTATTGTAAGATCATTTTCTTGTAGTGCAGTAGTCAAAGATGAACGCTCTTTATGTGACAGTGTGTATTCCATTATTTCTATTGGTGCTGGCAGGATTTAATCATGCACATGGTTTCACGACGTTTGGGAAAACTCCGACGAATCAACAAACTCCTCCGCCTCAGCCTATTGGTACGATTTTGTAAATAATTTGTATCACTCGGTGTCAGTGGTTTTATCAGCGATTGTTCGAATATTTTCATTATGGATCGACATTCGCCTAATATCTTCCACAGGCATGGCTTTAGTTTATAAATTAGCTTTATTGCTCGCTCTTGCAATTTGCGGTAGGACTTGGAATATATTGTCCTATTCAAAAATCCATCTCCAAAATTAATAATCTTAATTAATGTTATAGCACCAGCAAAACCATGCGGAAATCACACCGAGTGTTGGTCAATACCACAAACTAGCTGTGTAGCAGAACCTCGGAATCCATCGAAAAAAAGTTGTCTTTGCGGAGATAACAAGCCACCTGCTAATGGAGAGTGCCAGGCAAAACATAAAGGTAAATTACACTTTTTCATTAAATCTCCAAAAATGTACTAAAAATTCATGGCGAAATCTATCGTCCATCTCTACCAAGAGATGCGACAACAATGTTTTCTAAAAATATATAATAACTTAATTTCTGACAACGCTCGTGTTGTTTTCCTAATTATAATATTTTTAATAAATTGGAAATGAATTTTTAGAACCATAAATATTAACTTAGCATCTTATCTAGTATTCAGACCAAACTTAACAAGGAAAGCTTTATAAGATTACCAAAAAGTAATTTTTATTTTTAAAACCCTATAATCATTTTTAAAAAAATAGTAATAACAATTTGTTTTTGTTTGCCCATGTACAGGGTGGCCAACATACACAATTCATCCTTAATATCTCGGAAACGGATTGCGATATTCATACAAAATTACTAATTTGTTTTAAAGTTAATATGGCAGGTTAAAGCTATTATTGTTATTATTTCTGACAAACAAAAATCACCTATGGTATCAATATTTTCAAATAATCAGATAGAATTATTAAAAGTAGGTCGTAGAGAGCCGCCATTGTTTAATGCAGTTCTAATTATCTGGATGTGAATGGTGTAAAATCTGATTTCAGTATTAAATTTTTTGTGTTCATAAACCCCAGAAAACTTTACTTGTGTATCCTTTTAAATATTCAAGTGCCAAAAAATGATTAGGTAAAAAAATATGGGGTTTTTCTCAGATACCCTCTCAAAAAATGAAAAATTCCTGTGTAATAAACCAATTGCAAAGTATTCACGTAAATCTTTGATCTTTGAAATCAGGAGCCGGGTGGGGGTAGGGGGCAGGTTATCGAATACCCTTCAGTACCTTACTAATTATTGTGTCCAATAAAAATATTCTATATCTCTCTCACCCCCCGGTGAGTACATTAAAGATGTGCTAATTTCTATTTAATGAAATGAATGAAAATTATTTGAATATTTTGTATTACTTGAGTGATATTTAGAGAAACCACACCACGACTTAAATATTTGTCTACTGGTGTATAATACAAGGTATGTTTGAAACGCAGGTATAGTTCGGACCGCTACAATTTTTGTTGATTTGCGAAAATACTTCCGGAGCAGATGAGTCACCAGAATCTATAAATAATCGACCAAGAAACAAAGCTATCTATTTAGGATGAACATCAACATCATAAAATCAATAAATACTCTGCAACAGCTATTTAAGATGAAAGAAAATAGATGGTCTAAAAAGATAATGAAATGAATAATTGATAATGAGAAAAAGAATAGAGAAAGTCCAGAAGGATTTGGAACGAACCTGGAAGATATTGTGTATTCACATTATTATTATAGCGATTGAATTGTAAAAAAAAGAATTGTTGGTATTAGATCAACAATAATCCGCATATTTAAAAAAAACACATTAAATGACCTTAAAAAATAAATGTATAGACTTGCGTTCTGGGAAATAAAATTTTTAGTTTCTGAAAAAAAAATTGCCTTAAACCAAGGTCCAAATGTAGTAGCAGAAAATGTTTGTTTTTCTGGAAAATGAATAAATCGAACAAGACCGATATAATAACCGCTTAAACCACCCGATATTGCACTCAACGATTTTTCCTGCCATTTAAACTAAATGGATTTATAAAACTTCACTAGTTAATCTTCAAAAAGAAACTTTTCCGCGGGTTTTTAAAAATCAATTTATTTACATGATTGAATAGCACTTTGAAGAGCTTACATTTGATATACTACATTGGGTATATTAAAGCTGTTGGGGGGGGGGGGGGGTTATTAAAAAATAAAATAAAAATATTAATGAAACGTGCGATTTAAATTGTTAAAATATATAGCAAAAATCTGTTGTGTATATTGGAATCCGTTTTGGATTGGTGTGATTACTAGTTGAGTTACAGAGCGGATATTCTGGGTTCGAATCTCGGACTGGAAAATTTCTTAACCTCGGCTTTTTTGTGTATATCAACACGTTGTGGATTTAAAAATTAGTTCTATATTTACATAAGTTTGGCCAACTCACGGAACGTCAAGGTCAAAAAAGAAAAGAACCAGCTAAGTATAAGAAAATTTTGAACATTGTAAGATTTTTTTAACATTCTAAAGAACATGGAAATACAGCTCGATCCAAACTATCCAGACGAAATGGTATTCGAGTCTTGGGATAATTGTCAATTCTAATTAAGTTTGGACTTGGAGCGAAAGCTAGAAGGAAAGCGAGATCTCCGAAGGAAGACACAATCTTCTTCTTTAACTGAATTTTAGTACTTTGTTTTGGTTTTTTTACCATTAATGTGCCAAGTTTTTACACTTGGTACTCATGGTTATGTAAAAATATAGAAAATAGCCCTTTTAATAACAATCAGTCAAATAATTAGAAAAATTCAATCAATAGTGAAAACTAGTAGTGAAGTACCGCACTGTTGTGATCTAAAGCTTAAGTTTGATCTATGGACTATGCATCTAGCAAGGTTAGCACCCTAGTAGAATATTATGCATGTACTAACAAAAACGTGAGTGCCAAGGAAAAAATTTCGTACATTAATGGTAATAACAGAACGAAGTTCTAAATTAAGAGGAAGAAGACCCAAAAACAAATTTTTTTGATAACAACAAATTTGCAGAAGAGGTGACGTGGTATTTTAAAAGATTACTGGATTGGGAATTGTCAAACTTAATATTAATTTAGACAAATCTTCTTTTTCTTTGAAAAAAAAATAGCAGATTGACACCAAAATAAAAAAGAAAGCTTCGTGTATCAACTAAAAAATTGGTAAAAAAATTTTGGTGAAAACCTTGAGAAATTAATTGGAAACATTTGTGTTTCTAAACAGATTTTGCAAAATTTAGTATCCTGAAGGTTGACCAATAACCGAAACATTATGTTAATAATTTGACTAAATTTTGTAACGTACTTCTGATTTGTTTATTTTAAGTTACACCATCTTAAAAAAATTGGGAAGTTACAAGAGAGTGACAGGTTAGTGCGGCCTTCAGGCCGCACAACTTGGATAATTGAGTAGTACTATAGTTATTTATTATTTAATTAAAATTAAAGAAGAACTAAGGAACTTTAGTTTGGTGTCATCTCAATCTAATATTCAAAACAATCAAATATCGCAATTATAGTAAAACATTTTGGCGATAATACCATGGCTACCACGGTGGGTTTAAAATTTATTTAAGTCATAATAACATATGGCCATTACGTAACAATTTTGAAAATAAATGGAATTAATTTTTACACATAGAAAAGGTTTCAAAATTGTTCGCGAAATTGTGTAATTATTGTGAAGTCTGAATTAAAAAAAAAAAATTAGGTTGAAAAACGGGATTCAAAATCCCTCTCCACATTGTGAAAATGATTTAATAATTGATCTCTCACTCAGGAAATTTTTTTTTATTTGTAATATTTCCAAAATATTCCATATCGGACGAGAACGATTATATTCAATGTGGTATGGTCATTTTCTTAATATAATTAATATATTGCTACGCTATATTAATAATCGTACGCTTAGGTCTAAAGCAAATAAGCACTTTAACGGTATAAAGAATTTCACAATATTTATTCACCCTGTATAAAATCGAACTATTTATGCACATTTTTGTTACCTTCTACTCATTTCCTATCACGCATATACGCGACCTCCGACGTTATCAAATATAACCTAATATCGGGTTGTGCAAAATACACAATAAAATGTACAAAAATATAACAATTCATGTCAAAATTTCTATTCTCACAAATGAAGTGGCCAACAAGCTATATTTTTTTAATTAAATAATTTGATTTATTTGCCATTGATTGGTAAAACCATGTCTAAAATCAGAAAAGGGAAATAAACCAAGGGGGTAATCACCAAATAAAGTCTGTGGAATGGGAAAAATTAATCTGCATGAAATCTTACAAAGTTTTATAAAGTCTTTGTTTAGTCTCATAAATTTTTATACAGGCTCGCGAAGCCCTCACGAAGTCTCGTGAAATCTCGCGCAGTATTTGCGAAGTGTAGGATTCTCTAGGAATAAGCGTAGTTTATAATTTTGGAATAAATTATGCTACGAATTTTTGCATTAGGCTGGATATCATGTTAAAAATTTATAATCAATGACTGAACTCCATAGTATTGTAAATATACGACCTTTCGGTAGGGATCACCGCCTTCTCAAATATGCATATTAAAATTTGACTTAATATATTTCAAACATGAAACATAATCTTTTAATTCTTACTAGTACATTAAAAAAAAATTGTTTTGCAAACCTTCTGTCAACAATGATACACGAAAGGGCATTCGATAATGGTAAAACGCTACTTTGTAATCAAAGTAAAATCAAAATACTGTAGTTTTGTATTGGTTCCCCAAAAATTAAAAAAAAAAAAAATTAAATTTTTTTTTTAAATCAATAAGTTGATTTAAACTTCAAAGATTAGCGCGTTAAGCTTTAAATTGGCCGGCAGGGTGAAGAAAAAGATATTCTAAGCACAATTATAAAAACGTCAAGTTGATAAACTACTTCCTCCGTTTTCTTTCTGACTAAAGGTCAAGTAAAACTAATTACTATGAATAAACCTATAATTTGTCAAAATTTAAATTTAATTTATTTGTTAGGTAGGTTACCTGTATCTTAACTTTTATTTTACAAAATTTTACTGTAAACTGTAACATTACCAACCAAGCGTCAAGTACACGCATATAATTCTACTTATTAAAATGCAACTGATAATAATAAACCATAATCTACATGCAAATGTACAAAAGTTTTAAACGTTTGCCTTAGAATATTTAAAAATAAATAATTAATGCGATTTAATAACCCATAAAAAACTACGAGTGTTATTTATACACGATGTTGTACAGGATACTTTATTTTTAAATTTTAGAAGAGCATAGCAATATATTGATGTGTTAATGTAGAGCGGCTTTTATTTTTGGAAACTTGTTCTTCTCCACATCAAATTTAAAATAAACTGTTGGCGAGAATATAATTAAGGGTAATTCTTATATTTTAATTTTTTGAGTAGTATTAGAGGTTGTCAAATTAAGCGTGAGAGTGCTGAGTTAATATAAATTTATTACGTCTACATTGCTCAAAATTCGGGATAAGAATTTTTTCAGAGCATAATTTCGATGATGTTCATTTTGGATTATGAGTTTCCGACTTATAAAGGTGGGGATGCTCAGAGGGAAAATTTGAGAGATGGATTTTTGTCAACCCAAATGCGGTAGTTTCAATTACGAAACCATTTTTGGAATGATCAAGGATAAATGTCCTGATTTGCTTTAAAGACTTATTGTAAAGTTACTTGAGGTAGAGTCAAATTTTATTGACTCCCATTTGCATTGCATGATTGCGTATGGGAGTGTAGCTAATATCTTGACCTGTTGAATGAAGTCTGGGTGATGCATACAAACTTTTCAAAAAATGACGGTAAAAATTTTATTTATTTTTCATTAAAAATTTAAATTTTGCGTTTTATAATGTACAGTGTAATTAAAAAATTAGATATAAACAATACATTACCCCTTCTTTATATTTCGTTTATTTACCATTGACTTACTGCCTTCACTTCTGATAGTTGGTATTTAACCGGTTAATTAAAATTCGAACAAAGTTAAAACAAAGTTTGATTTCCCGCGTTCAGTTTGGCTTAAATCAAAATAACTACAGTTGACTTTTGAATGCTTCTTTTACGATTACCTTCACTAATTTTTTAACTGTTTTTCAGGTCCAAATCATGTATGTACGAATGATCAAGAATGCATATTTGGATCTACATGTCTACCTATAGTTTCCGGAAAAACCGGTCCGGAAAATCAAAAAGTTTGTAAATGCTTAGAAGGATACGTAGCTCTCGATGCTGAGTGTAGCAGTAAGTATTTTTTTAATTAAAATTAACTAAGATTTTTTATTTAATTAGACACCGTAGACTCGGTAACTTTATTTGGATAATTTCTTGTAAAATAATTAAGAAATTTTCTAAAGAAAGCCACTTTATGAGCAAAGGGGTGTTCTGAACTATTGTGAATGACCGATCCAGCTTTGGTTGGTTTATGAAAAATGTCGAAGGAATGATTGTTTAGTAAAATTAAGATAATTGATACAGTTATTAATTTCGATTAATTTCGTAAATTTAATATTTGCGTGTTGTGCATCAATAAAATTAAAAAACCAATCTAATTGTTTAATAGAATTTTTGAAACAATAGGAATATCAACTACATTTAGTTCTAAAAATGTAAACTTTTTTTATTATTTTAAATTACTGAAAATATGGTAAATTATCGGTTACACGCCTAATGGCGGTTAAACTTTCCTGAAGGATATTAAAAATTAATTAAGAAATCAAATGTAAACATAAACACCTAATGGTTGATTTCAATATAGGTATAGAATTCTAGAGTACAATTGGATTTGTAAAATCTTATATAAAAAATTCGCCGACAAGAAGATTTGAACCTGGGATTCCTGAGATATCAACAAAACATTAGATGATTGGAGTAAGACTTAATCAAGATTTTTTGTAATAACTCAAAAACGATAAAAGATATCAAAAAAATCAAAGAGAGCAAAAGTATTCAGCGTAAAAGGACGAACATTATTTAGTTCTACATATTTTTGATATCTTTTACTGTTTCTGAGTTATTAGATAAAAACTGGGTGAGTCATATTCGAGCTCTCTTGGTATCATATCATGAACCGCATTACGTTTTACATTTTTGTTGTTTGTTATTTATTTGTTATCATCATAATGTACAATTTTGCCTACATATCAACATGTGATTTTCTAGAAAAACGTAAAATTTTTAATGATAAACTAGCACATATGCAGTAAAACTGTTTTGATAAAAATATTTCGTGTTAAGGAACTATTAGAAACTAATAATCTTTAAAAAATTAGAAAATAACTAGAAAATAAGCGAGGTGGTGTAATATAGCATTGCCGGTTATTTAACCATGTTTCTTTATAATTATATATGTTTATTTTCTATTTGATATTGACCTTTGCAGATTTATAAAAGAAAATCAATTTTACTTGTTAAGTATTTACTGTTCTATTTTTATACCACCTTAAAGTTTTACCCTGTAAATAAGAAAATGTCCAAATATACACTCATTAGGATGCATTAAAAAAAAAACAATAAAATTTTGTGATTGCGCATAACCTTGATGTACGAAACTTAAACACAAAACGAATTTATTGATTAAGTTAAAATAATAAAACTTAAAATTTTTTCTCTCTCGTGTTTTTTCTTTTGGGTTTATGTCGGAGCAAAAAATTTCAGCTAGCTCGGTTATGAACAAAAGAACTGGATCAAATTGAGTATAACTTTTGAACTTATCATCAGATGGAAAAATATTTTGGAACCAATGCTTAATATTCATATTAAATGAAAGCGAAATTTTCTTTCAACTTAAAAACAGTTTAACGACCGCTTGATTTTAGATTCAAGCGATAATTTTTGTTTAATATGTACATAATTATATGAGTATATTGGCAAACCTCGCAAGTTTAAACCATAATGTTCCTTCTAACAAGCCCAACAATTTAGTCAGTATAATAAATCTATAAAGTTATGAGTAAACCTTCATATGCAAATACAATTAACAATTTTAAGAATTCCAATGACAACATCGACGTTTAAAGTTATTGCCCAAATTTTGGCAAACAATAAAAAGTTCTTCTTATCCTATTTTTGAACTAGGTTGTACTTCTGATCTTTTTCCCAAAGCTATCGGTCCCTAGATGACATCATCGTGTCCAATATCTTTAACTTTTATTTTTCCAATATTTTAATTTTTTTCTATTAAATGGCGGTTGGTACGGGATACCATCTTGTTTGCCCACTTTGAATACAATTTTTTATATGTTTCTGATGACATTACTTTTTCAGTCTATAGTTTAGAGTGAACGATTATCTATATAGCAGTAGCGCTACAACCCACACAGTGGGTTTTGGCTGACCACTTCATTTTATGAAGGGTTTTGTTTGCCATTACTTGCCGAAGGAAGACGCTTAGAATAAAGTTCTTGCCCCACTCAGGCTCAAACCAGAGATCTCCTGTTAGTAGTCGACGGACTCGGGCATTAGACCGTAACCGTTCTCGGTTATCTACCATGTTATATTCGTTTGAACACAATTATTTGGGGGATTATATCTCCAATTCATTTCCCAATTTTGGTTACATTTCAAATTAAAGGTTTTCACATCGTTTATTGATAGACTCAATTTGAAAATTTAAAAAGAATAAGAAAAAATTTATTACCTTATTCTTATTGATTAATTATATGTTTTGTTGTTTTAACTTCTTTTTCCTCTTAATTTAGGACTTCGTCCTGTTATGGTCATTAATTTACCAAGTTTTACACTTATAGTACAACACGTCAGCGTTTACATGCTTTTTAAATAAAATTATATCATTATAACACAATTGTTATTATAACCATGTGTTTAACAAAAATACAGTATTATGGTTTAATTTGGTATCACGTAACCATCGCGTGTTAACATACGACGTTACCATCCTTGTTACGCGAATATTTCATAGTATGTACGGGATAATCGTCAGTTGTGTTCATTCAGCAATTTATATTTCAGATAGATGATATTTTTATCGAATTAAAATAAATTCGTCATTAAAATTAAACTTTGAACATGAAATATAAAAATAACATGCTTAAGTTTTAATTTTCCATGTTTTCTATTTTATTGCATCAGGATTATCTTTTCCATTTCTCCTTTTTTTTTATTATGTTTTTATATATTTTATAACCGGAAAAGAAATAACAGCTGTATTAGGCAAAATAAAAAACCACAAAAATCAATACTAAGAATATTAATAACAAACTATAATTATACCAATCCCGTGAACAAGTAGATTTCAGAAAGGGATTTGGCACATGCAACCGCTTATTTAAAGTTCTTTTAAAGTAACTGAAAAAAAAAGCCACGGAATACCATCTCCCGCTATAACTAGCACAAAGAGAGAGGCGAAATAAATTATTTTGAAGATTGGGGCCGGAATAAAACCATGAACAGCCGGTTAGCCACTTCAACTATCTTAGATATGTAGATGCTATTCTAATATGCTATGAAAGCAAAAAAGACTTCAGAACACAAATTTAAAAAATCACGTTTGGGTAGACCTCCAAAATAAACTAATAACGGTTGGGAAGCCTTGGGCTGTAATTTGGCTATAACCAAACTGGGAGAAGAGAACAAGAGAAGGGGATCATTAGAAGAGTGAGGTTGAGATTTTTGGGAAAACTAATTTTTGGACAATTAGTGTCATTTAGGGTATTCTTCTTCAGTACTACCATAATATAGTTGACTTTTTGACATAGTATTGATTGTTTCCCTAAATGAAACTAATTACCAAATTGGCTGCAATTTATTTTTTGCAGGTTTCCCGTCTATTATATTTGTTAATTTTAAAATGTACCGTGTTATGCAAATAAAGGAAGTGCAACTTTTAATAATTGCAGTCATTGAGAATAAACCCATAAATTAAAATCTATTTTTATTTTTAATTTTTTTTCTTGTGTTTAAAAATGCATAAGATGCATTCTGTTGTAATAGGTAATTCTTTATTTGGTTAGCAAATGTTTCAAGAACACGTTTTTCATTGGTCACGTGAGGTATTTCGATCAAATATTGGACGACACGCAAATAAGCATGGAGAAAAACGTTTCTTAAATTAGACTTGCACGCACTTTTCAATCATAACTTTTTGGAACCGTTATTGCTTTCTTAAAAATGTCATAATCAATAAAAAGCTATGTCAAAATTGATAAAACATGATTTGAAGATTAACAACCGACCAAGGTTTGTAAAGAATGTTGTTTTATTCAAACTGGAACACCAAGACAGCACGAAAGGCCAAAAATCCATAAAATGCAAAATTAATTTATTAAAATTTGATAACCCAACCAAGGGTTAATTAACCGTGCCGTATGAAAATGCTAATTTTTCCTAGGTTAATCGTAACTTGTGGCAATGTTTGTATTTTGTTCTACATAAAAACGTAGCTATGTAGAGGCCGCGTTCGGTCTGGTACTTTTTTCGCTTTAAGCGCTGTTAAAGGTATTTTGAGCGTTCGGTTTGGAGCTGTTACATTGAGGCTTGAAGACGATTGAAAGCGGAGAGTGCTAGATCGAAAGCGGTTTAAGTAGATAACTTTATGTAATTATTTTTAATTTTATTAGATCTTTTATCGTTTCAGGTGCTGGACATTTTGAAGTAGAAACTATCGTAGTGGTTTTATTGGTTGCATTGTGCAGAACGTTGTTTTGAGCTTCCACATATGGCCTAGTTTAATATATTTATGCTTTAGTAAACAGAACCATATAAAAAAGCAGTCACTAAATATTTAATCAATAGTTACTTATATGTACCTACCTATGTAATTTTACATTAAAATCTATATTCGGTCGTATTCATAAACGTCGAACTTGATTCGCATGGCTATTAATAGGACTGTATATTATTTTAAGACTAGATTATATTATTTTAAAATATCACAAATTATAGCTTCTCTACAACAATTTTGTATTACCTAGTTAATATTATTTGATATATATTAAGGATAGAAAACATATTAAATACATACATATATATTTAAAAAAATTGAAAATTGAAGAAAAACCATTAAGTACAACGCCGTGGAATGAATTTAAAGAGCCCCAAGTAGCTTCTTCGTTCACATAGCATGGAAGATTCGCATATAATAATTTATTTTTAGTAATGCATTGTAATTATATGTATATGCTTTAATGTGCGCTGCTTTTAAAATTGTGATTATTGGAAGAAAATCATTACCAAATAAAAAAATAATAAATTAAAAATAAAAGTAGTATTAACATATTGCATGCCGTACACGTGTATCTATATAGATATTGTAAATTATAATACTATATTCTTAATAATAATAATATTGAAATTTATAATCAGTGGTAGATTATAAAATCGAAAGAGTAGACAGTATCGAAAATAATAAAAAAAATTTTCAAGCTCTTATATACTATAATCTAGAGAATGTTGTTGGTGAATTTAGGTCTCCTCAGGCTTTAGCATTACATATAATGAAACAAAACCCCTAATCAGTATGATATTACAAAAAAAATGCAAAATGAATTAAAAATCTATATAATTCAAAACATTTATTTTTCTATAAATTTTAAGATAAAGCAACATTAAATAGAAAATCGATCTACCACTGCTTATATTATTTTTTTTTTCTATTTTATATAATTATTAACATAATTACATATTTACTATTTTTAAGACTGTCTGCTCTATAATAATAAAATTTATATTTTGATGACATTTCTAATTCTAATTCACAATTTTTAAAGCATTTAAATACAAAATGCAGTGAACACATAACCGAGGGGGGCCAAAGCTCTCGCAACCCCATTTCACGACAACAAAATCTCAGTACACGGCAATGTAAAGTGTCTAAAATTAAGTTAAAATTGACAGAAAAACTTCAGAATTCTGAATAGTTCCCCAAACCTCTCAGATAACTGCAATATGCGAACTCTTGGTAAGTAATAGTTGTCTTGAAAAACCGAAAACAACTATTTTTTTGAACATAAAGTTAAAGTTACGTGCTTTAGGAAATCAAAGATTGTATTGTAAATAAAAAAAAATTTTGCAACAAAGACTCTGGTGGCGGACACCAAATGAAACAACTAGGTTACCTCGTCGACGTTTCGAAAGTATATTATGCCTTCATCTTCAGGACTCAGCAACGTGATGTAAATTCTGTTTTAAAAGCTTTATTGTAGATCCTTGTAGAACCTGAGATTCTTTTCCATTAGCATACCATCGGACAAGAAAGTTTTGATTATATGACTCTGGTGACTTTCAATGTGTGGTAGGTGTGATAATTGCACACCTATAGAAATGTGAAGATGGATTTAAAACACATCTATTATTTATCAAAACTATTACTAACCTAGTACGCAATTAACTTGAAATATGATGCCGTGGTTCGGATACCATGTTAAACTGCAAGTTGAAAGGCAACGCTACAGGTAACCTCCAAACCGTACTAATATTAAATTTGTAATTTTGCACATTTCTTTTTAAGGCCAAAGAAAAACAGAATTCCCATGTTAACCGAAAACTATCGACGAAGCAAAGTAAAAATCGACAATCTCAATCTTGGTTTCTCAGCAAATTTTTAAGTTTCTCATGAGATATCTTTAGAGATTTTTTTTACTACAATGAAATTGATTTTTAATAGTTTTTTAATTTGAATTAATTTATCGGAAATAATATTTTTAGCAAGTAAATTATAAAATCTGCTATGATGTTACAAAGTAGAAATTTTCCATGGGACATCATAACTTACTATTGGTTGGAAAATATAGATCTCTGCTTTATGAACTGGCAAGAAAATAAGTTTGAATCGAGAATAAATAAATAAACAAACAAATAAAATTTAAATTTTCAAATTGATACCAAGTATTGAAGCGTTGCTATATGGCTGCTTAAACAACCGCTTACCAGATTAATGCTTCAACAAACTAAAAAATTGTGTATTTGATAATTATGTTTTAATTTACAAAATAAAATTTTTTATTTAAATAAAAATTTATTTTTATTTTAGTTTCCATAAAATAAAAAATCCAGTTGGTACTAAATTTAGGACATTTCAGGGATTCAACATAATCTAATTTAAAAGTTTTTTTTTTAATTTTAAACTATAAGAGAGCTAGCTTTTCCATTCGTTGCAATATCTGCACTTATTATTAATAATAAAAGATATAAATACCTTACCTTAGTAATTTTCTTCTTCTTAATCTAGGACTACGTTCTGTTTTTAACCATGTGATATATCAAATTTACATTTGGCATTCACGGTTCTTTGAGCACTTGCATATTATTCTGGTACGGTGCTAACCTTGTCAGATGCGTAGCCCTTAGATCAAACTCGGGCTTTAGATCACAGCAGTGCAGTTGGTGCGACTAAGTTTTGAACTGCGGTCTCCAGTTCTGTAGCATGTCAATTTAAGCCTACACCACTGCTGGTCATATGTTGCAATATGAAATCGGAAAGTCAGTATTATAGCTGTTGCCAAGTAGAAATAGAACCGTCAATCATCGTGGGCTATACCTCCAAGGTTAACAAAATCAAAAACATATTGCCGTAACGCATTTCCGTTTGAGGGGCTATCGTGTCTACAGCTCCTCCCAAAAGAATTCGCGAATAGCTTCGCGACCGTTGAGACACAAACTTCGGGAATGGAAGCACAAATAAGCACTAACGATTGACATCAATTTTTTATCAAAAATTGATTTGGGGAGACCACCGTGTCTACAGCCCCCCCCCCCCCAAAGATTTCGCGAATAGCTTTGTGACCGTTGAGGCACAAACTTCGGAAATGGAAGCACTAACAAAGCACTAACGATTAACACCAATTTTTTATTAAAAATCAATTTGGGGGGGGGGGCAGTGACATGTACCTGGTGGCCTTCCATAGCGAGTAGTCGGTATCTTGCGTGGAGAAAAGTTCCTGTAAGTACTTTTGCATTTTCTTGTTTTTTAACTCTTTAACTCTCTGACGGCCCGATTGTATATAGTTTTATCCGTGGGGTGGAGTGTTGTTTGTCACTTTTTCCGTAATCATCGTTTATTGAGGATCAGTTCCTTGACAAACATAGGACCAGTATTTTCGTGGGAGTTTAGTTTAGATATCAGGTGTTGAGTTCTATGCTGCTTCTTGAATAACTCCAGTGAGATGATCCACGAAGTAATCGATATCTCTTTCCCCCTTTATTGAGATTTGTTGCTCGAGGGTCTGGGTGATGGAATATCTGAAATGATCCCAATTAGTTTTATTGTTATGGAGTGTGTTTAGTTCAGTCATTCTATTGAATTGGGCCGTCAGGGTGACGATAATGGGTGTATGATCCAAGGATAAATCTAAGGAGGATTTAATGGAGGGGTAACCTGGGGCAATGCTCTTTGTCATACAAAAATCATATAGGATTTTGTTTCGGTCTGTTGGCCAGTAAGTTGGTTGGTCGATACTTGGTGAATATTTTGGGCTTCCATTACCTGGTATAGCTGTCTGTGTTTTGAGTTTGTTAGTCTGGATCCCCATCTTTGATGTTTCGCATTACAGATCTAAATTATTAAAATATTCTTTAAAGTTTTCCATCTGGATGTTGATATTTAGTGGATAATAAATTGTTGAAATTGTAAGGTTGCCTGTCCGGTAGTTAAGTTTTATACTGGTTGCTTGTAAGTAGACTCTGGAGAATGATTTAAGTGCATGGTGTCTTATGGTGTTCTTTATTAGTATTATAGCTGTTTCCTCCTTGGCCCTCTAACCAGAACCAGGGTTCCCTCATAACCTGGCACCCAGTAAAGGGCAATTTTCGGTCTCTTGAGAGACTGTCTGTATTTCCATGTAGACCGGAATCAAAACTATTAGTTTTGAGTGCTTTTATCGCAGCTTGGCTGTCAGACATTATATTGATTTGTTGGCCCTTTAAATTCCTTTGCAGGAATTTAGTTTTGGCAAAGTATTCCTTTGCTTGCATAATTGTCAGATAGGCTCCTAAGGCTATAGATGTCTTATATTTTGGACCATATACTCCTATGCCTGGTTCCTAGTTTTAGATCCAACTGTATACCAGTTGAAAGATTTTATATTTGCTTGTATTATTGGACTTCTGATTGTTTTTTTAGCCCCGAATAACAACTTCAAACGGTTTGCGGTTTGCAGCGCCAGTTGCAGCTGTGGTCACATGGCAGTTGAGATTGTACGCATAGTCTCACACATAGGCTTACCCAGTGCCGGTGCTAGGCACTAAGCAAACTAAGCGACTGCCTAGGGCGCAATCGATAACCAGATCGAGATGCAAAAATTAATTGCAGTGTGCAATGTAAAATGAAATATTAATACTATAAATTTTGATTATAAATTTGTCTCCCGCGTAGGGCTGCCAACTCTCGAAAGGACCAACCCGGCAGAATTTTAAGAAGTCGAGTAGGAAGGAGGGGGGCCTGTATTTGACGGTTTTTTTACCACAAAATCATAAAAGTTTTTACATGAAAAATCGAAAGTTGTTAGTATTTTTAACTCTGCTTTTACTATAGATGTGGTTGCATCTTACGCAAAATCCAACCCCCTCGTACAGTTTGTCACTAACTAAGTCAATATTTGATAATTCCAGAATATAAAACAAGAAAATAAGCAAATTGATGTTGTAAATAAAACAGTAAAGCCGACTTTACATAATAAAAATATAAATTTGTTTCAAACGGACTCTAGTAATGCCTTTCCAGGTGATTGGTTCTTTTAGAGATAAAATTTTCATTTCTTGGTATTCCGGATCTTCAAAGTTATATCATTTTTGTAAATACAGAGTGTCCCCGTGACCGTGGAGAACCTTTGATGGTGATAAAGAACACTTTTCTAAAACAAATTTTCAAACAAAATTTTTGTCCAAGTCCAAACCCTTGGGGGCTACCTCTCTTTAAAGCAATATTTTGAATTTCTGGTTTCAAACGGCAATAGCTCCGATATTATTGATTTTTTAGACTTAATAGATTAGACCTTTTTTAAAGATCATTTACTTATCTACAAATTAAGTTATATTCCCTTATCGTCTAAAATAAACGGTTTTCGAGTTATAAATTAAATTAAGGGAAAAAATGTTAAAAAAATTCAGATTTTATTTTTTTTTACTTTTCTTGCAAACTCCGTATCTGTTAAACGAAACGTCTTAGAAAAAAACTAACCCCCTAAATCAGATAGGGTACTTAACGGGCTACAACTTTGGTCAAATATTTTTTTTTGGGAAACCAACCATTTTCACAGAAATTCTGAAAATTTCACAAGGTGTAGGTAAAATTAGTAAATAAGTAGGTAGGTAAAAAAGTAAATATTACTAAATGTGATGTAAAATTCATATAAAAATTTTCAATTTAAAATAGGATACAATTTTGCCTAAATTTTAAAATTCCTATAGTGAAAGGACAACTTTGATTTTGATTTGTATTGTTTTACTTTCATCCAAATCAAGATTTTACTAGATTTGCCAAGTACTAAAATTAACAAAGTAATAACTACTTAAAATTTGCACTTGAGATAAAATTTTTTTGTATTTAATCGATATAAATGCAAATTATGATATGATCATATAACAATTAGTTAGTGTACAATTAGTTTGTAAGAGTGAAATTATGTGTTGGAAGACCGTCTTGGTAATTTGTGCATTTCTTGTAAGTTTATCGTCGAGTGCACGAATATTAGGAATTATTACAACTCCATCATATAGTCATCAAATTGTGTATAAACAATTATGGATCGAATTAAGTTTGAGAGGACATGAGGTGACGTTACTCACAACAGATCCGATAAATAATTCATCGCTCACCAACCTTACCGAAATAAATCTGCAATTTACGTATAAGATACTGCAGGATGAATTGACCAATTTAATTAGTACAAACGAAAAAAGCTTTTTGAAATATGTCATGGGACATTTCCAAATTTTTGATAAAATTGTTGATGCTGAACTTTCTCATTCAGAAGTACAAGCAATTATTCATAATAAAAATTTACATTTCGATCTGTTAATTGTTGAAGCTATACATCCAACAATGTATGCATTTTCAAAATTGTTTAATTGTCCATATATTGTTGTGTCCCCCATGGGATTGGACGAAAATCACTTTAGATTAACAGGCAATCCTTCTCATCCAATTGCATATCCGGGATTCCTAACTCCTTTAAGTAAAAACCCATCGTTTAGAGAAAGATTGGAAACTGTTATATGGAGTGTAATAATTGAACATGTATTACCATATTTTGCCAAAATAGAATATAATAGATTGATAGAAAAGCATTTCGGAAAAGATTATTTGCCTCTCGATGACATTCTGAATGAAGTAAGCTTGATGTTCATAAATACAGATTCCATTTTCAGTACAGTACGGCCCTTTGTACCTGCAATAATACAAATAGGTGGAGGAGCTACCATTGGACCCCACAAACCATTACCTAAGGTAAAAAATTTAATTTAAGTACTGGTGCAAATTTTTTTATCTTTCCATTATCACTCACACAAATTTTACAGGATCTACAAAAGCGACTTGACGAAGCCAAAAATGGATTTATTTACTTCAGCTTAGGAAGCAATGCCAATAGTAAAGATCTTTCACCCGAAACTCAAAAAATTATATTGAATACATTCTCTGAACTTCCATATACAGTATTATGGAAATACGAAAATCCAGACTTACTGGAAAAACCAGACAATGTCATCATAGCCAAGTGGTTATCACAGCAAGATATTTTAAGTAAGTGAAATTATGCAATATTTGTAGTGAGAAAAAATAATCTAATCTGACATTTTTAAGGGCACCCAAATATAAAACTGTTTATTACACATGGAGGAAAACAATCGGTTGATGAAACAATATACTTCCAAATACCTATTCTTGGAATGCCGGTATTTGCAGACCAGCCAATGAACATAGCTCGCTTAGTACAATTAGGAGTCGGATTAGAAGTAAATTATAAGCCATTAGACAAGGAAGAATTCAAAACAAAAATTTTAGAAGTTGTCAATAATCCCAAGTAATAATCCAAATTATATCATAATGGTATATAACTCTAACATTTTTTTTTAGATATAAAAACAAAATTGTAGAATTATCTAATTTAATAAAAGATCAACCCATGATGGGTTTAGAAAAAGCTATTTGGTGGACGGAATATGTTATTAGACATAAAGGTGCAAAGCATCTCAGATCACCAGCCATAGATCTTCCATTGTACCAATATTATTTATTGGATGTTATTGGTTTTTGTGTTCTAATGTTAATACTAACAACAGCTTTATTCATTTTCATAGTAAAAAAAATTTATAAAATTGCTAAATGCTTAACAGGAAAAAGCTGTCGTACATCAAAAATTAAGAAACAATAATGTAAGTCAGTGATTCTCAAATGGGGTGCCGCGAAAATTTTCGCAAGAAAAATTTTTTATAAAAGATATTTTAATTTTATTGGACAAATTGGAAGATTGCAATAGTTTTTTTATTTTTATTCCCCTGTGTTAAGAAATCCTCTAAGATAAAAAGGTTTTTTTTCTTCAAGAAAAAAAAAACGATAGGGGTGCCGTGAATTTTTTTTAATGACTTTAGGGTGTCGCCAGACGAATACATTTGAGAACCACTGATGTAGGTAGATAATCGTATTTGTATTTAAATATTAAGATTTTTGAAATTGTGAATTTCTTAACTTTTATAAATTCGAATAGAAAAATTTAGAAATCAAATTTGAAATTTCAGTAAACTAAATATATTTTTGTTATAATATTGTTAGCAAGAAAATTACGAAAAAAATATATTTTTTTCCAATTCCTTTACTTTACTACTTATTTTTTTTGTAGACGAATCTAAAGCATTAAGAATGTAAAAAAAAATCTAAGCAAATCTAGAGACTTTTCAATTTTTTCCCTAAGGAAATAAATTTTTTTGACTTAGCAGCAGTGATTTTGCCTTAGTATTACATCGGATCCGGCATAGTACAGTACAGTAGCGCTACAACCCACAGTGAGTTTTGGTTAACCGCTTTATTTTGTGAAGGGCTTTTTAAGGTAGATTACTTCGGTGGTTTGCCATTGCTCGCTGAGGAAGGACGGTTAGAATAAATTTTTTTGCTCGAACCAAGGATCTCCGCTTAGTACTCGAAGCACTTAAGCATCAAAGCGTAACCGTCCTCATTCGCCATAAATTAAAGAGATTAATATTCTTTAATCTATTGTATACGGCGAGATTGCCTAAATTTAAAATGAAGGTTTTGCTATGGTTACCGATAGTAGATTCTTCGGTTACTGTCAGTTAATCATCACCACGGTTTGAACTTTTTCCTGTTGACCATTGGAAAGAGGACAATTTTCTGAGTATTTAACACAAAAATGTTGTAGGATTTTTGTAGTTTTCGAAATAACGGCATTTTAAAATTTTGAAAAGCTGGTAGTTATAATATGATATACCCCGATACCTTGCGTAGCGCGACGGTAACTCGCACGTTGAGCCCCCGCTTTTATTTCTGTTGACGGTACAAGTTCTATGGCTTCGAGTTCCACCCTTGGCGAGTTCTGTCATTCTACAGGAATATTTTTAAACTCGTTTTAACAGACCCTCCGGACGTCTTCGGCGCTCTCCGGACCCGTATTATTTTTTTGTCTAACTCAACTACGGCCTATCATAAACCCATGTTAAAAGATGCATCTAAAATACATGTAAATTTTACATTTTTAAAATCGAATTTTTTCAAAAACCTTTGTATTATCCTACAAAATTTTTGTTCACTTTCTTAAAAAAGTGTTTTTTACCAATATTCAATAAGAAAAAGTTAAAATCGTGGTGATGATTGACTGACAGATCCCGATTCTTCAAGCACTGATGCCTTGGTGATCCATATGTTCCTGCCCATTTATTTAATAGTTTGTGAAATAAAATGGCAAAATGTTAAAGGAAGCTGATGTGTAATTACGGTACATTCGGTAGATGTTTAATACCAAACGATGAACTTCTTGGCAATATGGTGTCCCAGGGTAATCCCTATATCTCCATTCGACTGATGTTGGCGGTGGGTTTTGTGAGGTTGATTGAATTCCTCTTCATTAGCGCTAAGCTTAGACTGGCTGGATCTTGGGAAAGATGATGGGATTTGTACCATGCGCGTATAATATAGAAACCTGCTTCGGAAGCCGCGGGTGCTGTTTATCTTCTTCTGTTTCTTTTCTTCGGAAGCGAAGAGAAGATCCTTAGGCCGGCGGTGTTCAATGTTGAAGCCGGGATTGTATCGACCGAGTTGCGCGATTAGTGAATTTACCGCCGATTTGTATAGGTTCTCGGCCTGTTTTTTGATAAATTCGTCGATGGTTTCATGTTTGCAGCGACGTATAGTTGTCTGTTGGTGACATAGTACAGGCAGTCAAAAGCGTGACGAAGACATCTAAGTACGTCATCATGAGCCTGATGATAGCCTTGAGGATCCAAATTTTGTTGCCGATAGACATGGAGCTCTTTGAGTTGAGCATCGGGTAAAGTTTGTGAAAGACGGCTTTACCTTGATTTGCGACTGCTTCTATGTGCTGTTTTCATTTGAGGCGGTAATCGAGCATGACTCCTAGGTATTTCGCCGTAGTTGTCCATGGAATCGGTTTTTCAAACATGAAAACGTCCGTTTTCATCGGGTTTTTGGCTTGTTTTGCACAGAACATCGTTGAGGTGCTCTTGCGCGAATTTACCTTTACCATTTTTCCAGATCGTTTATTGCTTCTTAAAGGCGGTCGGCGATGAGGTCCTGGTCCAGCGAGGATGAGTAAATTGCTGTATCATCGGCATACAGAGAAATCTTCGTTCTTGGATTTTTTGGGGCGAGAATGGTCCCTTGTGGGACTCCGACTGTAATGAATTGCACGGAGGAGCGAGTGCCCTCAAATTTGATCCCGAAGCGTCGGTCCTTTAGGTAGGAAGCCACCAGTTGGACGAGTGCTGGTTGAATGTTGGCCTTGTCAAAGGCCTTTGAGACGTCGAGTAGTACTATACCCCGGTGTATTCCTTTTTTTCCCTTAAGAGTTATTGAAAGTCTCATTTTATTGACCGTCCGTGTACTCCACGCAAATACGTACCGCGCTTGTTTTAGTGGGTGGGGCCCCGATAGTCGGATTGCAGCATCGCTGCTACTAACAAGTTTTAATTTATTTAAAATAGGAATTCGTTAATTATAGCCGAATTTAAGTTAAAAACAAACATCTAAATTTTTGTAAATCTAATTTTCGATTTCGGTAGCGCCGTGGAAAATTTTTTATGTAATTTTAGTTCTGCATCTTCTAGAACTGTAACTTTTGGGTTCGGTGATAGTATAGTAGCAAAATAAAATATTTTCAATAAAAATACTCTGCGCGGTCGGAGTTAATCTTATGGAAACAGCCTAACCAAATGTACACTTGCAGGTTTTGACTCTTTTTATAAGAATTTTTGAATTGAAATTTGATATTTTTAAAATTTTATTTTTATATTTGTAAATTACACCATAAACTACCATAATTGCTTTTAGAAATTTTTAAATTCGTGAGCCAGGTTAACGTACTACTCTCGCAATAAACCAATAAAATTAAAAAACTAATATTTTTTCAAATTCTATTTCGACTATTTTATGTAGTTGTATCTATATAGTGCATATACAGGGTGTTTCCGGATACACTTTACATAACTTAGATGGTGATAGAGGACACTTTTCCCAGAAGCCAGAAACAAATTTTGTTTTCTAAATTCAAGCCTTCGAGAGTTAGGACTCTTTAAAGCATTTTTTTGTAATTTCCACTTTCACGTGGCTATCACCCGGTAAATATTGACTTTTTAGTAAAAATGAATTAGTGCTTTTTTAAAGAGCGTGAAGTAATCTACAACCTAGATTCAAACATTTTTTGTCTAAAATCAACGGCTTTCTAGTTATGAATAAAAGTAGGTAAAAAAATGTTGAAAAATTGAAGCTTTTTTAATTGTTTTTTTTAAACCCTATACTTTTTAAACGAAACATTTTACAAAAATTCTGACGCCCCTTTCCGGATAGGAAATTTAACGGACTACAACTTCTGTCTAGTAAACATTTTTGAAAAACCAATCCCTTTCACAGAAAATAATAAACAAAGCAGCTACAAAACAAAAAATTAAATTCACAAAATTTTTATTTTTATTGAAAAATTATTTTATTAATTAATACATCTTTTAAAACAAACACGACTGTATTGAAAATGTGGGTGTTCATTTTGAACACTTACTTAAATAATGTACTAGTTTAACCTTAAGTAATAAAATAAATTTTCAATAAAAATTAAAATTTTCGAAGATTTGAGTTTAGAAAAAAATTTCGTTAAAAATGTTTCTTAGAAAAGTGTCTTCTATAAGTTATATAAAGTGTATCCGGGAACACCCTGTATACAACCCAAAGAAATCCAATTGTAACTAATTTTTACCTGTTTTCAGAAGAGAAACAACTAATAAAATAATAACAATTTGTAGTTAAGTTCAAACCTTTAAGAATATTTAAAGCTCTCAAATCACTCTCCCAAATAAAGGTGAAAATGAGTTACGGCTTTGTTTCTTGATATAAATCTCTTCATTAGCTTAGTGTAAAATTATTGTTATTAATTAATTAAACAACAGTTTCGAACATGAATGAATTACATGAATTAACATGTAGATTTCTAAAATCCTTAAAAATAATAATTTTTTTTCAAAATTTTGCAATTTTAATCAGAAAACCTGGAAAAGTTCGAATTTTATTTAAAAATTTGAATGAAAGCTCCGAAATCTCAAATTTTTATTTATTTTAATTTAAAAGTAAAAACCAAATAAAAGAAAAATTTCATACATATTTTTGGCATTCCACGTCAAATAAGAACATCACTTTGCTTTTGTATTTTTTTTTCAAAAAGTACTAGTATTAGTTGAGATTAGCCTCTGATTGTTTTCAATTTTTTTTATCAAGCCATTCAAGAGATATAAATTTTTAGAAAATTACAATACTTTTTTTTTTAAAATGCATTAACTCCTAGAATAATTGGCTAAATGGCATTTTTTTTCAAAATTATCATAAAAAAATATTGAATAGTTTTTTAAAACGATATCACTATTAGATTTTTAAGTTTCAAAAATAAATCATAATTTTTTTTTAAATTTTAGTTACCCGTGTTGAAAAAATCTGAAAAAAATGTTATACTCAGAAATTATCTGATACCTAGTGGTTACTAAATATTTTACACATTGATTTAAGAAACAAAAGACAAAATAAAATACTTATGCTCGGCAAAGTTATTTTTATCAAGCAGGTTTTACTCAACTCCGTTCGTCCAAAAAATCAGATGGTAAAGGTAAGAAAATTTTTAACCATACCCTCCATAATTCCAACCCATAGAGCATAATTCACTTCCACTGTCATACCTAAAACTAAAAATAGATTTTTCCCTTTACAGATATTTATTATGCCAAGTTTAAGTGATTATGAAATTAAACTTATTAAAATCTACAAAGTAATTTAATAAGTTTGGCAAAAGCGCATCAAAAGATACCAAACAAAAATGATCAAACTCACAATTTTATCTGATATAATCTTGCATCCGTATTGGCAAAAGGAAAATATAAATTAAACTTACTATTTTTCAAACAATTCCAAACGCCCATGATAAAATATTCAGTTCTCTTTTCTCGTCCAATTTTGCTTTGTTTATATAAATTCACATTAACATAGTATTTATTGCAATCAACTGCTAATGCTAAAGGGCTCCGTTCAAATGTTTAAAAAAATTACATCCTTTTAATCCAAAATTTTCATTTACTTTTGTATGCCCGTTTCATCATATAGAAAAACTGTGGCACTAAAGTATCTTACTTACAAAAGATTAAAAAAAATTCAGTGTAATATTGAGAAAATAGTTTTCTACGAAATAAAAAATAGTATAATAGTATTTGGATAAAAATTTGTATCGTTCAGCTGATATTTTGTAATCAGAATATTGTGGATGGGTGTTGTTTTGCTCTAAATTATGATCCATAAATTAGCCAAAACTATAAAAATTTTACTCGTTTGCAGATGTGTTAACAATTTAAAAGCAATTTCATTTTTAATTACACATAATCTCATATTTATATTCTCATAGAAAATTACTAATTGCCACTGAATACATTGCTAACTAACAATAAGATAAAATAATAAAATACCACATTAAATTAAATTTTTTTATGAAATGTTATAGTACAACAAAATTTTATTGAGTTCAATACATTCCAAGAGAATCAAAGTCTGAAACAATTGCTGTTAGAAATATTACTGTTGGCAATCAGAATCTACACAAAAATAATCAAATAAAAGTTAACTCATCAAAAAACATGAAAATAAAAATATATACACAAAAGTAATAAACTATTAAACACAAATAGTTAAATTAGTGCAGTTTAATTATCCGTAATTAAGCCATTTTATTAATTATTGAAAGGTGCAGCGATTGCAATTGATTAGTCCATTTATCCAGAGCATTGTAACGTGATGCACTAACACTTGTACGGTCCAAAAGAAGAACTTGGTTTACTTGATCAATTCGTCCACGAATAGTACTAAAAGAAATAATAATAAAAGTAAAAATTGATAATTAAGAGCTCTAAGACTTACTTATCTAAAATACAAGACACTAAAAGATTTTCTACTTCGGTAACATCAATGTTTAATTCCGTAGAAATATGAGGAATGTAGATCCGTGTGTAAGGGTTTATAAGTTTAATCAACACCTGAGTTCGAATATTACGCAACAAATCTTCAATGTGTTCTTTGATAAATGGATCATCCATTATGTTTTGACTATTTTGTTTTAAAATTAGTTCAAATTCGTTTATATCATTGGTTTGATAAGCGTTAACCAAATTGGTCATAGCTAAAATTTCAGGATCATTTTTATACGGTTTTGCTTCTTGCGAATCGAAAGGATTGATACCAGATTTCATAAGCCTGCAAAAATTAATTATATTATTTCAAGTCTCATTTATTTAAATACATAACTTACATATTAGCCAGTACTAAATATTTTAGACATGTTGTTCGGCGAGGACTACCAGATTCATCATAATTTTTAAAAGCTTCAAAGAAGTCCGTATGGGCACGTTCAAATTCACCTTCACGTAAGTGCATTTTACCACCACATTCTAAATAAATTAAAAATATAAAATAATTTATGGAATTGATATTAAAAGTTATGTTTATAATACATTCAGTAATTATAAGTTTGGATGAGATTTCGAGCCATATGCCAATATTCTTAAACAAAACCGTCTAAAATTTTAGAAGAAAATATAAGTAACTATATACCATATTATGGTTTCCTAAAATCTAAATTTATAGACAACTCCATAACTAAATTAAGGCCTTACATACGTCATTGTTTATTGGTATTTAAACTTTATAGAAAATTTTATTTCACTTTATTTTTACAAAAATTACT
Source organism: Cantharis rustica (assembly GCA_911387805.1). Lineage (NCBI taxonomy): Eukaryota > Metazoa > Arthropoda > Insecta > Coleoptera > Cantharidae > Cantharis > Cantharis rustica. The sequence continues at coordinate 18,287,721 of OU426883.1, forward strand.
ATGTAAAAAATCACGTGATCCGCAACACTAAGAAAAAAAAGTTGCTCCATGGTCGGCATCATATCTGCAGTAAATGTTGATCTATTTGCAAAATTAAAAAAAATTCTTGTAAAATAAAGTTGTAGTTATAGTCTGTCGAGCTGGAATTTTGAATTTCGAATTTGCAATTCATCTGTTTAAAAAAAATGCGTTTTACATCATAAATTATTTTTATATAACTTTTAAATCAAAATATCAAAAATCTGGCTTGACATACTATAGGGGAAACGATTTCGAATACTTAAAAAAAAATCGCATCAAAAAATATTGAAAACTGTATAAGTTATCATGCCGACCATGGCGGAAAATGTAGTTTCGAGAAAAACGCCTTTAAATGGTCAAAAACAGCTAAGGTTCAATTTCAGAAACCTTAGCAATCGATCCTAAATATATCATCATTATGCTTTACAAATGTCCTCAGGTTTATTTTCAAATAGCAAAGAACTGACAGACTGGAGCCGTGCCGAAAGTAATGGTCAGCCATCTCAAACAAGGACAGCTACATCAAACTCCTCGAGCGGTCACATTTTCTACTATAACTTTGGATCTATGGGGAATTTTTGAAATCGATTTCACAGAAATAAGCCTAAAACTATAGAGAGCAATTTGTTAAAACAAAAAATAGATTTTTTGAAAATTCTGGACGTATGTAAGGGCTTAAACTAATTTTATATCTCCGCCAATTATTTCTTATTTATAATTATTGCTATGCTATCAAATTCAGTTAAAATAATCTGCATACAGAATAGTGTTATAGAAATAAACAATATTTATAAACAAAAAAACCGATAAAGAATATAGAGCAAATTTACTAAGTACGATTGCTCTTTGATGTAAAACTAACATTTTCAATTTAATAATCGTGAGATTTAAATCTTTCTGGAGTGTTCATAAAATCCCTCGGTAGTAAAATTTATTACTTAAATTTAGGAAAAATTTCAGTTTTTAGCTTCGTAGGACTGAAGCAAGTTTTCACACTAAATTGCCAACAAGTTTCAGCGTAGAAAGTCCGCTAAAATCTTTTGATAAAGTTAAACGATTATAGTAATTTTTTAAAAAATAGATAAACGTTCAACCCATTTGCAGATAGGTTGGTTCGCAGCTAATGAATAGCTTTGGTGACAAGATAAAAGTTATATTTTAGTGTAAAACTTGGTACTTATCAAATAGATCTTAGAATAGGTTGTCTTCCACAGAAGCAAATAATTCTACATATACATCAGATGGTTACAATTTTTATATTTCTCAGTGAAGGTTTATTGCAGATAGTAATCGGGAAAGTTTATAGTTTTAATCCAAGTTAATTTTTAATGGATAATTTAACAAAATACATAATTGCTTGTAAACTTTTGAACTTTGGAAAAAGAACTTCATTAAACTCACCTCTTATAACACCCATGATTAACGGGTGAGGAATAGCAGATTTAATGTGTAAACTTTGTTCGTATAAAGCCTTAAGCTTCTTGTTATTCTTTTGTTCGGTGTACATTTGAATTTCAAGAGCGTAAATTTCTAACAATTGAGTTCCCTTTTTCAAATCGTCTTCGCCATCATCAGTCTGGCACGACTGATGTAACTGCTTCAAGATTTTAGCTAATTTAGTATAATCCTTTCTATCATAATATAATTTACCAAGTTTTGTATTTGTTTTAAACCAAAGACGATCATTTTTAGCATCCTTTAAAGCTTCTAAAGTTGTTTCATAAAAGTCTTGTAGTAATTCCATCTAAAACATTTAACCTTAAAAATATGCTGTACAATGTATTTTTTTACAAAAACTTACATTCTTAGATGTAGAAATATAATCTAAAATAGAATTAATAGATTTCTCACTATGGTTACGCGTAACTGCACTTTTGATGTACGTCAATAACTGCTTATATCTAACCATCATTTCTTTAAAATTGGACAATTTAAAATTGATTTTAATCATTTGCTTTAATGCCTTAAACCCCCATTCTCCCTTTTCTCCACTTTCAAGTTCCAAAACCCTTTGAAATGAAGATAAAGCTGCTTTCGGTTCATCTTCTTTTAATGCTTTACTATTATAGTACTGATTTTCTAAATCTACGTCAGGCTCCGAGTTACTGTCTTCTGAATATTCCTACATAAATATTAAAAATCACAAATGAAGTTTTTCATCAAACAATAAATTATTTAGTTTAAATTTGAAGCCGCAAAATAGTAAGGTTATAAAAAATCTCAAAACTTAAAAATATTAACCTACCAAACCGTAATCCTCTTCATCTTCACACATAAAGTCATCTTCACCTTCAGACATTTTAAATAAATAATTATTACACTTTACAATAAATAAAAATACAAACAATTTAAGATACAATTGCCAAACTTCACCGCTCTAATATTAGCTGTTACAATTCCCACTACGGCTAACTTTACAGCCTTTTCAGTATGCTTTAGGTGAAATCATTGTCAATCGCTAATACTCTACAGGGTAGGACAAAATGGTAGCGTGCAATTCAGATTTTGTAATATGTTAAACATTAATAAATAATAACTATGCAGCAGCTTTGGTCAATCACGTAGTTATAGTCTATAGTTTCTGAAATATATACTCATTTCACAATTATTTTTGCTCATCAGTCGTATATAACATAAGAAAAACGTAAAAATAAAGAAAAACAAGAATTACTTTAAATGTGACTTACTAAATAAAGCCAAATAACTAAACTACATAGATTTTATTAAGAAAAATATTTTTTTAAATTATATTTTTATAACGTAATTTTTTCAAAATTCTTAGTGAGTATTTAAAAATTTTTGTCATTTTTATTTTTAAAATAATAAAACCTAACAAAATGTTAAAATAATAAATTTTAACTGTTAAATAAATAATTACATACTACAAAGAAACATAATATTTAAAGAAAGTGAAATGACAATAATTCACATTTAACAGGGTTGAACTTAGAGTATTTGAATAGCAAATAGAAAAGAAAATAGAAATCTGATAAAATTACGCTATAGAAATGATAAAAATTACTAAAATTAAAAAACTCTGTAACATAATATAACGGCCTTTATTTCACGATTATTTCCGATTATCAGTCATGTATAACAGTAAAAATAATAAGAATTAAGAGCAAATATACCAAACAAAATTGAAAAAATTTTAAAAATTAAAAAATCAAGAAATTAATCAAACTTTAAATGTTGCGCTTACCAAACTAAACCACACCATGTGTCCAAAAAAAACTTTAGGTTAAGTAAATAAATATGGATCTTAAATCTCCTATACAAAGGGGTTGAAGTAGAGACATACAAGCGCAACATTTAAAGTTTGGTTAATTTCTTGATTTTTTAATTTTTAAAATTTTTTTAATTTTGTTTGGTATATTTGCTCTAACTTAATTTAATATTAATTTATTTTTTTATTAATTTATTAATTTTAATAAACTTAATTTATTATTTTAATATTTTGTTTAGTTTGTTTATTTCAAAATTATTTGCTTGCTGAATTTCTACCTTCTTTTATTTTTGACTTTGAAAGATTTGTTTGAAGTGGAAAAGTTGGCGATTATATTAGAGGGGCTTTTTTTTCAAAAATTGCTGACATCATTTTGAAATTATTTGGATGATATACTTAAAATTTGTGCAATTATTCTTTTTTCTCGAATTTTAAAATTGTTTGCACAAAAACCTAATCCAAGTCCTACTGAGTGAATGTGCAAAATGTGGTTCAAATAGGAGTGTGTAGCGAACACACACAATTTTTCTCTTTTATCTTAAAAAAATAAAATTAAAATAATTAATAAAATAAGGTTTTTGTAGAAATATGTTGGTTTTGAGCAGGAACTTGGTTCAGTCAAATAACATCAAAACTGTTAGCAATAAAAAATTTTATTAAAATTAAAATCAATTATTAATTTTATTTTATATTAATAATTAAAACCTGAAATATCTACAAGTAATTTTTAAAATTTAATTTACATATTAATCGATAACTTCATTTCCATAAATCAAAATTTATTGAAGGAATATCATTGCAATTAATAAGTGGATTCCTAAAAATCAAACAGAAACATAAAATAAAAAAATGCTAAATATAATTTTTTTTGTTAATTATCATACCGGTTGGAAATCGGTCTAAAACTGTTTTTTGCCATTGTTGTTATATTGTCACTGTTGTCACAAATGAGTCTTGATAGAGTAGCTTTTTTAATTTCTCGAAGTTGTCCTGATTAAATTATTTTAAATTAGTAGGAAAAATTTATTAGTTGGTAAGTGGAGTATAACAATTTTCAATTATTACTCTTAAACATTTAAAAAATAGCTTAGCCTTAAATTGGGTACCGACAAGAGGATTATTGAAATTCAAATTAGTTTGGTAACAATGGTAATTAATTACCCGGGAGATGTCAGTCAGTCCTTACCAGGATTAAATGACTAGATTTTAGGTAGATCTGAAATTTGCCGTGGTTGCGTTTGTCAAAGCCTACCGCCCGCACCGTCTTCTCCAGTCCCCTTCGCTCCGGACACTCCGATTACGTCATGTTATAAACGAATACATATGAATACCGATTACTGATTATAAGTGATTACAAAAATTACATTGTTAGAGATTACTATCGATTACGTAATAATACAGAGGAATACATAAGAATATTGATAATTACAAGTGATTACTGTTGATTATATAGTTTACAAAAATTGTTATCTCTCACAGTGAATGGGATTACCACTAAAGATTATCATTTTTAAACTATTTTTTTTGAATATTTAAAAATTTCGAATATTTTTAGTGTAGAAAAGCAATAATCAATATTCTAGCAGGAAAAAAAGTATAAAAAAAATTTACCTGGGGTAAAACTATGCTTCTTATAACCGACTTCATACCAAAACCTATCTCCAAACTTTGTACGATAAAATTGTTCTATAACAATGCATAAGAATGTAGGACCAAATTTTGCTGATGGAACTAAATTTTCCAATGTTCCTCCAACATGTAAATCAATATCGTTAACTGATTTATATAATTTTTTTAATTTATTCACAAGCTGAAATTTATGCAATTGAAAAATTATAATTGAATTCCTTAAATATATTGCCATACATCTACTGGTATATAACGATGTAAGTCTTCAAATGTTCGAGCTTTATAGCCTGTACATATTTCAAGATATTGAACATATGGTGCTAGTCCGTGATCTCTTCCTCTTTGAATATCCAAGCTTAGTAAATCATGACCGAAAGGAGAATAATTATGAAATATCAAATTTGTCACCTGAAAGTATATTATTTTAGTCTAATAGCATTAATAAATGATAATTGCATTCTAATTATACAGTAGCGGTCATGGAAATTGCATCGGGAATTATTGTTTTATTGAAAAAAACGAAAGAATAATTCTTGATGTAATTTCTATGACCGCTACTGTATATCATTTATGAGAGAAATTCTTAATTTTATTGTTAACTGAGCTTTAGCGTCGGCACTTAGCTGGACTTTACACGGGGGGGGGGGGGGGGGGGAGGCTGCTATTGCTTAGTAAAGATAAATATAATTGAGTTTAATTGTTTATACCTGCTCTGTATAAAAACGGTCGAAAGCTTCCATTGGTTGTGTTGTTAAACCTAATAAAAATTGGTCATAATTTTTGTTTTGTTGTATCGGGCATGGCCGGTCCGTAAAATCACTTATGTTGATAGAATTAGCCAAGCTTCGATTATAGTTAAACATTCTTAAAAATATAAAAAGTAATTTTAATTATTTAAATTAGTTCAGCATAATTATCTTACTGAAGTTGACCTTGTATTCCAGAATGTGCAAATCTGTAAGCAGAAGTAGCAAATTCCATTAAAATCGTGGGTTTGAGTCTACAATTATATTGTGTATAACCAGATACCATCGGATAGAGATGATATTTTATCATATTATTTTCTCCGATATAAATTGGCAAAAACTCCTTATAAGTAATATGCTGAAAAATTCCTACAAGAATATTTCTAGCTTCTTGATATAATTTTTCATCGCTCCAATTGTTATGCAAAGAATATAATCTATTTGCAATTCTATTGTGTTCTCTAAGTAACACAATTTGTAAAACTGTTAATTCAGTATTTTGATTAACTCGATCGTCCCCTGCAACATAAAATTAAACCTAAAATTTTGATCATTAAATTATAGCTCTAAAACAATGCAATAACTATAAAAATACAATTATATAACTCGTTAATCCAATCATGCGCGTCAGCTATCAGATAGCAGAACTGAAACTTGCCGCTAAAAAACAATAAAATGAGTGCAAAGTTTATTCTTTACGTTCAATTTTGATCAATCAAAATTAATCATTTTTGGACGAAAGTGTCGCATTTGAAAATATGTGACTGATTTATGCGTTTCATGATAAAAAATAAGTTTTCAGATTTCAGAAAAAGTTTACCTGCTAAATAACAAGGTTCGCTAAGATTTTTTATATAGCAAGAGTTTTCTATAGGGTCTCCCACATTCGGCAAAAAATCTCTGTTATCAGTAGATTTTTGAGTTTTTAATCTACCATTTCTAAATTCACGTAGTGAGTTTGCCATATCAATATTAGAACCATAAGTTAGTGAAGCGTCCATGATATGCGTATTTGCATTAACCTCAAAATAATAATTTTCAAATTACGTAATGAATTTCTAAAAATATAAACAATACCTTTTCAAAAGTGCGCTTTCGGCAGCATGCATCTGGTATTAAATTAGGTAGTGTACGAATTTCTCCTATACATGTTAAATTTAGTTTAGAATAAAATGGATCATCGTCCGGTATTATTATTGGCAAACAGTTTTCTTCAAAATTATCAGTTTCTGGATTACAACAATCAATTGTAGTTTCTACAACATAATAAATTAAATTAATAAAATAGTCTTCCTATTAGCCGTATATGGTATACTGAACTAGTGTACACTAGTGCACACGTATTTGCCATTCTTTGTAAATTTACTTTATTTCTTATAAATATGGAATAACATAATATAAAAATTTCTAATATTTAAATATAATTTTTATATATTTCTACATTATTCTTTAAGTTAACGTAATTTCACTTTACCTTTGGGAGCACTAATTGTCAAATCATGAGCTACAATTTGACCCCATTGCATGGCTACCAACATGAATTCGGTATCATCAATTTGCTTTTCGATAAATATTTCAGTGCGTATTTTTCGAGCAAGTGGAAGAGGTTCACCATTTGATGCTAATGTTAATGAAGATTTGCCGTCTCCATAATTTGGGGGTAGTAAACGTAAAAACGTGGTATTTCCTGATGCCCAAGAAGGATGTTTTAAGTTATTACAACTTCCATCGATAGTACGATATTTATAATTTTTGTCACAGGAAATCGGTTTCTCCTTACATTCACTAGTACTACTGAAATTTCAGAAATGTTAAATATTTTTATTATTAATTCTAAGGCAATTTGAAACAAAGACCTAAGTCAATTTTTTCACAAATTGTTAATTTGAAAAGAAATTGACTTAGGCCGTTAGCACATTTGGAAAAACTTCTTTTTGATCATCAAAAATCGTGTTCAAAGTAGTTTCAGAAATCGTAGTGTAATAGAAATAATTCAATGATTTCTTTAATGGATTTTTGATTACCCTATTGACGATTTTCCTATACGAAATCGGAAAAATATTGCGCATCACTCGTGAATAAAAGTGATTGAAGTTGTAGACTTCGCGCATTCACTTTTTCCAACCCGTGGTGTAAAATATTATTAAAAATTCTGAAAAACTCTTACCGTTGATTTTTGTCTTCATAAAAAGTAAGCTTATTAAGTATTCCACTAGGTTGTAGATCTAAATTTATAAAAATTATTAATAAAAAAAGAAAAAAAGTATAATAGTAGTTTGCCATACAACAAGTGTCACAAAGTGCACATTTTATTGAAGATGTAAAAAGAGGTTCATTTACACAAACGCTACATGCTAACGAATTCTTAAAAAATAAAGTAAAAAAAATTGTTAAAATATGTAGTGCAGCGTTCATTTTTAAAAAGTAATGTGCGATTTTGTAATTACCTTCGGTTATATCGTATAATACCTATTAAATTTATGCTAATGATACTTAATTATGTATGCATATCGTATATTATCTTTCATTTTTGTAGTAAGTAATTTTATAAATTTGATATACCCTAAAAAGCAATAACCGATTGCCGAATGTTTATTAAATAATTATCATATTATTGTGATTGCTTAGCTTGTTAATTTTAAAATTTTATACCTTATCATAGGTAGAAGAAAAAAGATTGGATTCTTCCAATCTGAACGAAGCGTTAAAACCGCTTATTACCCTAAATAGGTAATAAGCGGATGTATACAAATGTAATGCTTTGTAATATCTATGATACTGCAACCATAGGCAAAAGATTACAATGTATAGACGAGGTTTTAGTTGTTTAAATTATTAATATTTTGTATAAATTACAACAAAGTATTTTGACTGCAAATGCCACATACCTGCTGGTTAGATGGTACAGATAGTACCTGCTTGTACAGATCTAGAAAGACGGGATATTTGAACGCTCCGCTCATTAAAAATATCCCTGAAACTGCTCTAATCAAAATTCGACTATAATTAACAAAATCCAATTTAAAATAAATTTATTAAATGATGTTAGCAGTTACAAGCTAGAAGTCAACTCTGCCCACTAAGGGACTTTGCTGCACCTATTTGTGGCAAGCGCACGTAACTTCACACCCACACTATATACATAGAAAAAATAACCCCAACACCTGAAAATGGACAGAAACCCGATGAAAAAGTAACCTACCAACTAAATACTGAAATTAGTAGCCATTTTACTTGCCTCATCTTTACCTACGCCATTGATTAAATTTTATAATGTAAAATTAAAATAAAAGCTCTCATATCTAAAACTTTTACAAAAACTTAAATCGAAAGATTATAGTTGTGCATAATATTCTGAATTTGTACGTTTCACGAATTAATTACATTGGAAAATGTCGACCACACAATGCTGCTGTTGAGTTTTCAATTATTATTTATAAGGTATATTATTATTCATAATATTTTACAATAATTATAAATTCATTTGATTTACATTAATTTTGAGTTGTTTTAAAGTATATTCAATTGTTACGAAATAGTGTTTTATTTTAAGACATATTTGAATAGCGTGATTGTACAGATTCTGTAATCTCACAATTCTTTGGGTTGGTAACTTAAAGTAAGTGAATTGAAGGCATGTTAATTAAGAAACGCCAGTCAAAAAAAATAGCTTTTTATATATAATACACAGGAAGGCTACATTGTACACAATAGTTGCCATTATAGTAATAAAATTCAATTAGAACATCGCTAATTCACAGGACGCCACTTGTTCTGTACTTATCGCGTAACCCTCCAACTTCTCCAAAATGCAATCTATCGTTGTGAAATATTATCGTATATTCTATATATTTTTTCTGAGGTTTGTGCTGCTTTGTTGTATAGAAAAAATTGATTTACTTTGTCTAGAGTATGTTGAGCTAATCAAGTCAAGTTTAAAAATTGCCTCTATTATTTTGATAACATTGAAAAGTTGATAATCTTGATAAACACCATAATAAAACGATAAAACTATAGAGTTTTTAATAAAGTTTCTAATTTTTACCCAAGAAATACCTGCTTGTTTGAAGGGGGCGGGGTTTAACTCCATTTTGTTAACGGTGCGTGTAACTGATGTAAGCAGCCGCAGCCCGAACCCACATAAAAAAGATCCAAGTAGTTCAGAATAAATGCATTCGCCACGTATTCTCCAGCCCATTCTACGTTACTAATCGAAGACTCTACGCCGATGCCAAAATGGACACCATCGATGCCCACATCAAAAATCAGGCAGAAAAATTGTACAAAACCGCGAGTTTCTCGGACAACCCTCTCATCTCGCAGCTAGGACAATATCAACCCGACCACAATCTAGGACACAGCCGGCCAAAGGACATCCTCATCCGCCTGTCAGCCGGGGTGTAAGTAATCCTAATCTCTTTGTATGTTTGTTTTAGGTTCCCACCAAGCACCGGGTTTATCAAACACCCGGCTACCAAGAAAGCGCTCTTCTGACCACATAACCACGCCTCCAAGAAAGTTCTTCGAAACACCTAGGATCTCGCAAATCACGGAAAATCATCCCCATGGATCAAAAACCCAGGCCGATCAAGCTTAGCGCTTCTAATGAGGAATCACACCTCAGTAAATCCCAACGCCCGCCACCCACATCAGATGAAGAAGATATACGGATCACCGTGGCAACTCCACATCGCCAAGAAGTTTACCGTTCATCGTTGAATGCCGCAGTTGCCGTCAAAGGAATATTGTTTAGGATAAATAATTTTACTAAAATAAATAAAAATTTAATTTAAATATATTTTCAGACGTAATAACTAACGTAAAAATGTTCCCAGAACGTATAAACAGTTGCGTATAGCTGCTTGAAGTATATGAAACTCTATGGGTGGGACTTACCACATAAAATCAGCCAATCCAATATACGCATTTTATTTTTACAGTTTTTGTTTTATTCTATCCGAATTATTGTAATCCATACAGTTTTATGTTTATATTTATGTATAATATAAATGGGGAAAAGTAGACTGCAACACATAAGAAACGAAAAAATAAGAAATAGAACGAGAACGATGAAAACAATAGCGGAAGTAGAAAAAAAGCAAGTGTTATAGTATGGACATATGCGACGAAGGCTACCCCACAGGTGGCCACAAAAAATAGAGATCTGAACCCCCCTGGAAAGGAGAAAACAAGACCGCCTTCCGAAGTGATAGAATGAAGAGGTATATGAAGCTATGGAGAAGAAGCAGTTAGAAGAAACTCATCGTGCAGGGAAAGATTGAAGGCAGAAAACTTAGGAGAGCTCGCCATGTTGAGTGCAAGATACTTCCTAAAAAAAAAAACCAAGACACTTTGGTTTTGGGAGAGGAAAGAACGTTAAGACTGTCTTTGATTAATCGGAGAAGGGCGGATTTGTGGATGGATGAACGTCGATGGATGTATGAGGATACGCCGCAGAGGTAGCACCTTTTGCGAAAGGCGACCACATCAATTGTCACATATAGAAGATGGCTTTTTACAACCGGTTCTCTCGGGGCACCCAACGCTCATTTATGGCTTCTAGTGCTACACCCCGGTAACTGCATTGGTCTGCAGGTTAAACTAAATGAAGATACTCAGATATGGTGGATAAAGAGCACTCACTTCCCTAAGTGCTTGTTCACAATGTACATAAACATAAGATGTGCATAAGCATAACATAAACATAAAACATAATTTTGACATAAACCGCAAAAGTGTTCACAATGAACATAAGAAATATATGAAACTGCGCATGCGTATAACAAAAATATAAACTAACTAAACGAATAAACTTTCAAACACCTTTCAAACTTTATAACAAAGGTTATGTTTATGTCAATTTCGTCAATTTATTTCAACTTATGACCAAACACTACCAACTTCAAACCACAAATTTCACTAAATGTAACATAATTTCAATCTTATGTACGAACGTAAGCCGAACATAAGATCAACATAAACACAAGAATTTCGTAGGCACACTGTGAACACTTACGTTGATTTACTACTAGTTCAACTTTACGTCTTATGTATGTGTTATGTTTATCTTATGTCTTACGTACATTGTGAACAAGCATTAAAGGCGGATGAATTAGGTAGGCAAAGGGAAACCACCTGCTTACTTTCCCAAGAGAACGTTTAATGACAGGTACAAATCAGGATGGTATTGTGCCGGGAAATCCGGCTAGCAACCGGTGTTCGACCGGGTCCAGGCTGGCAAGTGACAAGTTGGCTACTGAGCTAGAAAACGCGATTGACCACAATTCCGGAAAAAGTTAGAGCTGGCGACCTGAAATGTACGCGGACTACTGCAGATTCGCAAACTCCACATATATGCCATTATAATATACCCTATATAAATATATAATATGCGGGCTATCAAAGACCCACTTAAGGGCGCTGCGAACAGTTCAAAACTTTGAACTATATAGTGTATATTTCTAGAGCAGATAAGATCGGGAAAAACGGTGTAGCGATTATGGTTACAAACAAAGTTGCAAAATACGGACAGGATAATAAATGATCGGTTTATTACAATCAGGTTTAACTCAAAACCGACTACATATTGTCCAGATACACAGAGTGTCCCCGTGACCGTGGAGAACCTTTAAGGTGGTGATAAAGGACCCTTTTTTAAGACAAATTTTCTAATAAAATTTTTGTCCAAGTCCAAACCCTTGGGGGGGTACCTCTCTTTAAAGCAATTTTTTGAGTTTCTGATTTCAAACGGTCATAGCTCCGATATTATGGGATTTTTTAGACCTAATGAATTGGAACTTTTTTATAGATCATTCGCTTATCTACAAATTAGGTTATAACCCCTTATGGTCTAGAATCAACAAATTTCGAGTTATAAATTAAATTCAGAGAAAAACTGTTAAAAATGTTCAGGTTTTATTTTTTTTACTTTTCTTGCGAACCCCGTATCTCTTAAACGAAACGTCTTAGAAAAAAACTGATGGTCCAAACCAAAATGTTTATTTTATTACATATAAAATGTGTTATATTTAATATTTAATAATGCAAAGCTGAATCAGCTAAATACAGTAATATGAATGTATTTACTTATTTTTTTAATCTTTACCTATAAGTTTAAATTCTTCAAAAAAACACTTTTGGATACTTGTAGCTCTCTCACAAGGGTCTTTTTCATTGACTTTATTAGCACAATCAGTCATAAAATTTTCCAATACACCTGTATGTACATCTTTAGCTATTTCTTTTAGATTTTCGAAGAGAATTTCTCCTTTCTCGTTCGTAATTTTTGATTTTAGTAACATGCAGTGAAAAAAACATTGATAGTCTCTTTTGTCTGGAAATATTCCATTTTTGGAGATATTTTCTACCATTGCTGCAACCATTGCTTCAGATAAATTGTTTTCTTTGATACAAACTTTTTCGAGCTCATACTCGATTGTCAGGAAACCGTTGTATACATCAGCAAAAGTCATCTAAAAATAATATAGTTGCAATAATGAGGATAATTTCAGAACTAACCAGTTTCGTATTATAACGATTTTAATTTTAAATCCACATGTATGTACAACAATGATTAACTGTTTATAATAAATGAAATGATAAAATATAAAAAGACAAACTACAAACAATTTTTAAATATATTTTTAATTTCACGATTATTTTTGATTTTCAGTCGCATATAACTAGGAAAAAAAATCGTAAGAACAAGAAATGAATTCTTATTTGTTTAACTTTTACAAATTCTTTTAAAAATTAAAAGTTTTTTGTGGTATTAGTATGTATTGTTAAATATTCTTTACTTTACGGTTAAAACTTATTATTTTAACGTTTCTGTTTAATTTTATGTTTTTTTATAATTTGGTTAAAACAAATATTTTTGTGGGCTAGGCAAAATACTTCTTTTTTGTATTTGAAATACAAATACAAAATACTCGAAAGTTGAGTATTTAAAATACAAATATAAAATACATTAGAAAAATTTAACAAAATACATTTGTATTTAAAATACATTATTAAAATACATTATTTTACGTAATTGCTGTTCAAGGATAAATTTATAAATTAAATTTACAAGTTGGGCGGTAAATTTATAAATAAAATTTTATTTCATAAGTAATTTAAAATTTAATAAAAAAAAGAGTTTTTATTTTATATTTTTATTATATTTTTATAACGTAATTTTTTATTTTTAAGAAATTTTATCAATTTTCACATAGTAATTTTTATGTTTCTTGTTTATTTAAATATTGTAAGTCAAAACCTATTAAATGTAAATTAATGTCTTTTTTTATTGTTTTTTAAATACATTGTAATTATGTTAAATACATAAATGTATTGTTTACTTTACGGTTAAAATGCGTTATTTTATCATTTTGTGTAGCCTGTTTATTTTTGATATAAAATTTTTTAAGTGGCGATAAAATGTAATTAAGTAATGTATTTTAAATACAATTACAAAATACATTTAAAAATGTGTATTAAAATACATGATACAAATTATATTTGTATTTAAATACATGTAATTGAAATACCACCCAGTCCTGTATATGTATATATTGTCATGTTCCGAACCAAAGTTTTACCTACCCTGTTAATTTGCCATTAAATTTGATATTAAGTTTAAGAAATATTTGAATTTGAATTTTGGGAGGTAAAACTTTGGAAATTAATGTTGGTAGAAGTGAAGTTTTATCGTGACTTTTTGTGCCGACCATGGTGGACAGCGGGTGCGAGTTTTGCATGCCCGCTGAAATTTGATTTTGTTACGCTGAGTTTTTGGTGTTTTTTTGAAGTTGTGAGTAATTATTTTTGAGTAGATGAATGATTTGATGCGATTGCATTATTGCGTGATTTTAAAATTTTGATATTTGGAATTAATTTGGATATTATTTGTAAGTGGCTACTGAGCGGTAGTAAGTTGATTTGGATGATTAATTTTTGGAAAAGAATATTCCGAATAATAAATTCGATTTGGATACTTAAAGTTGGAAAGTTAAAATTACATTTGAAGGAACGAATGGTCGATATTGATAAGCGGTCAAATTGGATAAGGATATAAAATCAAAACTTTGATTCCTTTAATTTTATATTGGAATTAAAATACATGCGAGTTAATTTTTGAAGAACAATTATTATTGGAGAACTATTAATTTTTTGTACCAAAAATTTTTACTATTTACTTTGAAAACAATTTATTTAGAAGTGTTATTTTATTTTAAAAGATAATTTTTAGAATAATGAAGAGTCTCTGGCTACAAAAAATGGATGACCAGTTAGTTAAGATTGATTTATGTAATAAGCAAATTTTGTTAAGATTTGCATAGCTTGGGTCATGTCAATATATATAGTAAATTAAATATTACCTGAGCCTTTGCTGGCATTAACGATAGAAGAACAATAAAATTGCAAAGTAAAATGAAATTCATTTTAAAAGTAGAAACAAAATTTATGCACTGTTAAATGTATTAATATTTTATAATGTAAGCGAAGTAAACAAATATTAAATGAAATAATCCATTTTACTTTAAATTCTGTAATTTATACTAGTGAGTACCGAGATAAAATCTCATCAAAACAAAAAACAATAGCACATAATAAAGGTAATTTACCAAAAAACCGTGAAATAAAAATGGTAAACGGTGTTTTTCTTAAAGAAGCATATAAATAAGAAAATAAAAATAGTTTTGGAAACTAAAGGTAGGTTTCTAGTCAGATATATTGCTCTGAAATATGACCCAATAATTTTTCAAGATATTCTAAACATAAAAATAAATTTCACAAAATATAAAAAAAAAACTTGTTAATAATTAAGTAATATTTAATTTAGATGCCTTGTTTATTCTGTGTTCTGTGTTCTAGTTCTGTGAAATGAATTGGTTTTTCAAAAAATTTTACTAAACCAAAGTTGTAGTCCATTAAATCTCCTATCTGGAATGAGCCATCAGATTCCGTTTAAATGATAGAGTTTTGAAATAATGTCAAAAAAAACGCTCGATTTTTCAACATTTTTATCTCATAATTCATAACTCGAAAGCAGTTGATTTTAGACAATAAAAGGTTTAAATCTAGTATGTAAATTATTTCACGCTTTTTAAAAAAGACAAAAATTCTCTATGCTGTCATTGAAAAAGATATCTGCAGAATCACCAACATTAGTTTTACTATATTTTAATTTTTTAGTAAACATTGCACTTGTGGAAAACAACAAATTGTTCTGAAAATGCTATTCAAATGTTGACGTTTTAATTTGACATCAACAATCAGTCTTTTTTTAACGCTATTGGAAATATTTATTATACTGAGGTTAGTATAAACAACAATTTAATTTAATTATAATAAAAATAATGTTCAAGTCAAATTTTTTGAATTTTTGTGCCAAGCTGATGTTTTTATTTAACATTTATATTTATTTATTTTGCCCACTTCGCGCATTGTATGAAACTTGAAATTCCATTACATTATTTAGTTTTTATAATGTTTATAAAATTATAACTAAAATTATAATAAATATTTATATATAAAATTATATAATTAATATATATAATATATTATTTAAATTTATTATTTTATTTCGTCATTCAAAATTAGATAACCAATTCTGCGATTACCTTTAATCGCACTTCCAAATTTAACTTCCAAATAAGAAATATTAGTTTGATCTATCTTAAAGATCTTTATCTAATTATGAAAATAAAGTATCACTTTATTATGATTAGAGTACGAACTTTTAAGTATAAAAAATAGAGAAAATAGCGCTTAAAATAGCACAAAAAATCCATTATATGCATAAAAATATGCATTAAACTTAAATATAATAATCAATAAGCATGAAAAAAAATACAATAGTAATACAATAAAAAAGTAACAAAAAGTAGTAATACAAAGTAACACATTAAAATAAAAATATCAAGAACTTTTGAATAAAAAGAAACTTGACAAAATGCTTAATTTTCAGAGTTTCCATAACTTTCAATTATTATTATTATTATTTATTATTGTGTAAATTCGAATATAGTATGTACGTAAATATTCAAAAAAATATAGTACACTTACTGCTAAATAAAAGATCAATAATGGTTGCAGTTCTGTAAGGCTCTAGTAGCCAATCAACTCCTAAGTACAATACATTAAAATACTGCAAAATAAGCAATATTATTAAAAATATGAGAATCCTGAATAAAATCGTAAATAACTATAAAACTATAGAAAAATTAGTAATTAGAAAAATAAATTTAATTTTTTTACTGTTTATCTAGAAAATTTTCAAAATATAAAGATGACAACTTATCATCTATAAGCATGGTTGCAAACCTATGGATTGTTTTCATATTTTAATTTTGGATGATCTTTTATCCCCTCGTTAACTGTCGTCGGATACTCGGCGTTAATCAACTATCAAACTATAAATGTGTTAAAATTTTCAACATTTCTATGTTATAAAAGAAAAAGTGATGATCAGCATTTTTAAGAACACCAATGTTTCCGTTATACCTCCTATTAAGTATATCAAATATTATCAAGTTTTTAAACTAGTTGAAGTCTTTAATTTATTATTCGTCTATATAAACAAAGCCAACAAACCAAACAAAGTCTACTAAAATATTAAATTCAAAAAAATCAAAATATACATAAAAAATATGGATATTTATATACATATCTATTGTAATTTTTTTTAATTTATCGAAAATGTGCTAAAATAAGCACTAAAATAGCTTAAAAATGAAATCTAAGAATTAAAGTGATTGAAGTATCAAAATAAGCATATAAGCACAAAAAACATAGCGTCAAATGTCCTATTTTTAGCAAATTCGTGGAAATTTATAACAATTACACTTCTGCTATCAATATGTTTAAGTATGTATGTTTAGATTACGTTACACAACGTTGTACTTTGAGTCATATTTTTTTTAAAATTTGCTTTACACTACAAGTTATGTAATGAAAATTTCCATTACATATATTGTGGTGATTTTTTGTTCAGTCAACCCGCAAGTCCAGACCGTAGTCATTTTATTTGTTTTAAGTACTGCAAATACGTTACAATTTATTCAGAGAAAAATAAAAAAGCTAAATTTTATACTTTAACACATCTGCAACACATTTTTGATTGTAATTTTTATAAACGTTGGAATGAATGATATTTGTGCAGTGCTTCGAAAACGATCTACAAAAAAAGAAAAGAATATTAATTTGTGCAACATCCTGTACGTAGTTGAAGAACTTACGGGGTATACATTTTTTTGAGGTTGAACCGAGGTTTTCGATAGCGCTTGGATGCGAGGACGGACGCTAAAATTTGCGTAGTGCGTTTTTAATTTGCGAATAGTATAATTTTTACTTATAAACTAAGTAAAAATTAGTTTTCGATACGTAAAAGAGAATATTTGTGAAGAATCAATTTAACTAACTTTACATTCAACGTAGGTAAGTAAATTTGCATTAGCATCAAAAACTTTCAAAATGGTCACGGCTTCCAACTTTGACCTTCGTAATATTTCACTTACAATTTCTTCAAATTTTTATATTTGTCTGCTGAATTTTGTTCTTGACAACACATGTGATACTCGCTGGCACAGAAGCAAATGGTGATCGAAGAGACGAGGCGCGTACCCGACCACGCACGAGATTTATACAAGGTATTGGAAAATTAAAAAGTTCCATTGTAAAAACATTTTATTATAAAAAAACCCAAAACTTGTATTACATTAAAAAAACTTTATTGCTCGCTACACATTTAAAACATATCGGCAAATGAGTTTGAAATTTAGCAAGGTTTGGAATAAGGTAAATAAAATTTCAAAGTCAGTGGTCGAACATATTACACACTATAAAGCCTAAAAGCGAGATTTGTCGCAATCAAAATTTTAATTTGAATAAACCAACATTTTTCGTTATTCAAAAATAAGAGTTTTTATTTTCTCGCAAGACAGACGGGTTGACCTACAGGAATTCGCTACTGGGTGTTTCAAGCTCTATCGAATAAACTAAGCTAGTCTAGGTAATTTTAGGTTGGAAAAGGTTTTTTTTAATAAAATACCACCACAATATATTGTCGTGAAACAAAATATTTCGACCCACCCTGTGCTAAATTGTAAAAATTTGTTAATTTGATTTTTAAACGTTTAAATTGGAAAAGTACAGAGTGAGGAGAAAAAGATCGAGATAAAGGCTTCTTGAGCCAACTATGACCGACAGCGGGTGCGTGATTTTGCAGGCCCGCTGAATTTGATTTTTGATACGCTGAGTTTGTGATATAAATTTTGAATTTGTGAGTAATAAATTTGATTTTGATTTAAATAAATGATTTTTATGCGAATGCATTATTGCGCCTTTTTTTGGATGAAATTATTTTTGATATTTTGGAATTGGTTTGGATAATTTTATGAGTGGCTACTGAATTATAATTAATTTGATTTTGGAATTGAGTGATTTGGAAAGAGAATATTTCAAATAATAAAATCGATTTGCACATAAAAGTAGAAAATTAAATTATATTTGTTCGAACGAATGGTGCAATTGATAAGCCGACGATTTGGATAAGGCTGGAAGTCAAACTTCGTTCCCATCGAATAAAAGTAAAATTTTACATTTACTTTAAATTAATTTGGATTTTGGATTATTTGTAATTTTTTGGAACACTTATTATTTTTTGAGACAAGACGAATTTTGTTTTATTTTTGAGAACGCAGGAACCCTTCGACCCCTACAAAATTATCAATTGCTCCCGCACTCCAGGGTTAACCCGAAAAACAAGAGGTTGTCCAATTAGCAAGAAATAATCCACAGCAATATATATACCGGGTGACCGGCCAAGGAACCGAACATAGGGAATTAACATGGGATATTGATTTTTTCTAAATTCTTGCTTTCCATTATAACGGATAAGAAAGAAAAATGTATGAAATTAAATAGATTTTTATTCTGCGTCTAAAGATACAAAACACTTAATATTTTATTCTTTAATTGTTATTGTAAAAACTCAATAGTAAAATTAAGAATTAAATTATCTGGAACTTATGGAAATCGATTTATTTTTAGAAATATATCGTTTATGGTTATTAGTAAAAGTTCTCGAATGAGACCGGAAGCAAGTTGGTTTATTATGGTCACCACTATATAGGCCTCTGTGTACCTCAAGCGTTTGGATGCTAGACTGCTTCCGCATCGATGTCCACCTTTATGCTGTTATTAAGTCACACGGCTGCATAATTAGTCGTTGTTGAGTAAGGGAAAAAAATAAAACAGGCCCGGAGGCCTTAAAAATATCCCTGAAGAATGACAGAACTCGCCAAGGGTGGAACTCGAAGCCATAGACCTCGTCCGGGTGTCGACCGCGACTGACAACAACATTAACAGTATATCAAACCACACGTACCGTTAACAAAATGAGTTGACCGTGGCTCGACTCGTTGCAACGGGGTGTATCGGGTTACAACTACCTGCTTTTAATAACTTTAAAATGCGGTTTTTTCGAAAACTAATGCATAATCCTTGGAAATTTTTGTTGCATTATACTCAGAAAATTGTCCTCTTTCTTATAGTGCAGTTGAAATTTTGAAATTCGTGGCGAGGGTTGTCAAAATTTTTGATGTGTAACATCTTTCCGCTTGCTTATGGGAGTAATTTCATGATATGGGACGGAAATGTGTAACAGTAAGCCAGAAAAGCGCACGATATTTGATTTGACATCATTTGTATTATAAAATGCAATTAAAAAACTTTGTCCTGCGTGAGGCTTAAACTCGCGACCACCAAATGATGTAATTATGTTTCAAGCACATAATGCACTTCGCTATAGAGGGTTAATCTAATAAAATTGTTTTAATTTGTATTATCTATTACAGATTGGGGTTACTGGTAACGTAATGCCGTTCTACCTACTTTGCGATTTTTAAATTATTCATAATTATTAATTATTTCTAATAATAATGTTCCATAGTAACATTTTTAACCTGGTAAATCTCTTATAAACTCCTAGCAGCGAAATCTCACAGGTACCTGTCCCTGTCTAGAACCCTTTTTTGGATTAAACCAGGGGTCTGTGCCAGGGCATAATGGCGCACATTTTGCACCCCTACCAGATACCCCACACAGGAGTCTACTATGCACCTTTACTAGGTACACTGGCAGGGTCCCTGCCACGGGGTCTACCAGGGTTCCTGCCGCAGGGATTAAAAAACCTGGCATCCTGACCAGGGAGATTTGCAGAATGTAAAAAAAAATTATATTGTTAACATTATAATTATTATATTATAAACTATGCCTCTAGAACAACGATTGTATAATAATACTATCTGAAAGTTAACAATTACATTTTATTTAATTATCTAAAGAAAGTTTCCACATTTTTTTTAACTTACGGGGATTCGAACCTATGATGGCATCTATTGAATGTTCTGTAACTTCACACCTTAACGATTTCGCTACGGAGGCTATATAATATATTTTACTTTATAATTTACTTTATACTAGTACCTACATAAGTAGGTAATAATAATAATTTAATTTTGATTTGATAAAAGGTAGAAAAAGAAATGGAAAACCATAGTTTAAGAAATAAAATATATTATTGGTAAAATATTTAACTAATTATAGTTGGCCGAAATAAAGCTTTAAAATAAAAAAACCGCAACTATAATATTTTTATATTAATGAATGATTTCTATTGGTCTACTAATAATATCAACAAACGTTTTCTATTGTTTGTTAAATTTGGCACAGGCCCTGCTAAATAATCTGTAAACTAGTACCTGGCTAATCCCTACCTCGGGCATTTCACAGGCATCTACAAAGAATTTGTAAACAGATTCTTGGCTAATCCCTACCATGGGCATTTCACAGGGTTCCACAAAGAGTGTGTAAACAGGTACCTGAAAAATCCCCGTATTAACAGGCCTGGCACACTTAATTAATAGGCATTTGCCAAGGGTCTAATAGGGTCACAGAAAATTTTCACAGGAAAAATGTTACTTGGGTTGCTTACTACCAAGGTGAGATGTCAGATGTTACACATCATATACGAGTACTGTAAGGTTCGCTCGCTCGTTTCTTTAGTATTACGCATTAGTTTTCGTAAAAAACGACATTTTAATATTTTCAATTTAAGGAACGCGTAAAACTCAACATTAGCTTTTAAAACCGGTTGCGCTAGGAGTAATCCATTCTCAACTTTCTCTGCTTGGCATGTGCAGGCATACTGATTGCGATTAAAATGGTATTATCTATCTGTCGTGCACAATAAGTGATGGGCTGTTAAATTTCTATGCTTCTTTGAGGCTTCTTTGAGGATCCTAAAAATTATTATTTTTGAAATAAAAAAAAGTCAAATTTTTGTGGTGATTGCGGTTGTCAAATTCGACTCTCCACTTCGGTCTTTTCCGCTCCGGCCGCTACAGGCGGTTTTGACAAACGCTGTACGGTTGCTGTCGGTTAATCCTTTCCACGATTTGAACTTTTTTCTATTGACCATTGGAAGTAATACACTTTCTAAGCATATTTTAACAATAATACTGCAATTATAATTAGCGTGCAAGTACCCCTGCGACTACCAAATTTTAAAATGCTGTTTTTTCGACAACTAATACCTAACCTTTCAAAATTTTTGTTTTAATATGCTTAGAAAAGTGCTTTCTTTTGAATAGTCAATAGGAAAAAGTTCAAATCGTGGTGATAATTAACTGACCGTAACCAAATTTTTAATTATTTAAAAATTTCACACCAGAGTTACCCGTTAATTATTGATATTGTGGAATTACGGATGTTGCGAAATATTTTTAAGTTAAAAATAGCGCACACCGTAAATTAAGGGTAGATGCGGCTTTTAAGATTTCGTAATGAAGTAATAATTTTTTGTATGAAATGTCTTTTAAGATCTGTTCATATCAAGAATAGGGAAAAAGTTATAAGCTTTTAATTAGAGTATCGCTTAATATTCTAAAGTATATTTTGTAAACCCTAATCCAAATGAAGATATTATAATCTATTCGCTTCAACTCATAAACTTCAAAAGAATTCCCTTTTTATGTTGTGTGGAATTAGTTTTAAATGAATTTGTTGTTTAGTCCGCCTGTGAAAGATTTACTGTTATTATTTCAGTATTTTCATTGTCAAAGCAATTAGGCTATGACTTTGTTTCTTTCTAGACGTATAATCTTTAATTTTATAAGGTGACTAGTAGTTATATAATTATTATTGGTTATAATTGGAGTGCATTGTAAAGCAAAAAATTACATTTTTTCTAATAAAGTATTAACGAAATGTTTGTGTAGTTAATTTAGATTTATTGGCATTATTTTTTATAAATCTTTGTCTCTGCCGTAGGCTGAAATAACGAAAATTACTGTTGTGACAACTGATAAATTGTTACTAATAAGGGTTTTACTGGCTTTATCTTCATATTGATGACTCGATAAGCACCGTAGAAGTTAATTTTTTATATTTCTCAAGTTGTAACTGTTGGGAAATGAAATATTTTATTATAATTGCTTTAGGGAAAAACTAGATAAATTAAGTTGGCAATGTAATTTTGTAGTTTCGAAGTTGGCGTGGTGTATGCTAACGTTTTATAGAGGAAAATTTAAAAAAATGGAAACAAAAAAGTATCTTATTTGAAACCCGTGCACCTACATTATAAACCTTCAAAATGAGACTTTTGTCTTGGGAACTAGGAGTAATACTAACGCACGTACGAACTTGACAGTGACAGATTCATTCTGCAGGGCGTCTCTCTACTGCCAATGTTGACCATGGGCGTCTGCCGCATCCGGCATCACTACCGAATAATGTCTTAACACGTCAGTACAATATTTGTTCATTGCATGAAAACAGAACTATGACCTAAAATCCACCTACAGGGTTAATCCTGATTTATGATATACCGTAAAATCCATGAAGGACATAGAAATAGGAAATATATAGCGACTTTGTATACACCCCTGTACGAGGCTTTGCGCTTACTTGACAAGCAGGAAAAATGTTCTCATTTCTCATTTTCACTCAAGTTTATTGTAAACTTAAAGTACAAGATAAACCACAAGTTGAGCGTCAACAATATGGTGGTGTTATCATTAGAGCCTTATCTTATTAACCACACAAAGTTGTCTTTAAATATTGTTCTAATATATACCTACAAGACCAGTCAGTATTTTCCGCAATATGTCACATAATTGCTAGCAACTTCTTGCGTGTTTTCCTCTTGGTGACGTTTTATTTCTTTACGGTGGCTGGTTACTCTTTTATTAACCTTTGTATCTGTCGTCAGAATGAATAGTTACAGACCCTACGTCTAGCTTTCTAGAAACAAGAAGCTTAACAAAAAAAGCATCTCTCTTTGCTTAAAAACCTACTTTTATTTCTTTTATTTTTAAAAATAATATTATTTAACTTAAATCGTTTCGCTTTTACATATTACACTTTCATATCCAGCTTCTTTCTAGGCATAACCAGAGGCGGATTGGCCGGAAGAGTATTTCAAAATTTCCCATAGGAACTCTCGACTTCCACTGAAAAAACCCATCTATAAGCTCGGATAAATTATTAAATTCAATTTCAACAAAATTAGCAATGGTCATATTATCGCTTCCTAATATATATATCTATATATATCGCTTTTTAAAATGTACACAGTAATTAATGCAAATTTATGTTAAAACATATTCCCGATTTACCATTAAAATAATTACTTATGTACATATTATCAAGGTTATTTTAAAATGCATTTAATGTCCTAGTAAAAATCAACAAAGTTTACAGGTTAATATAATTGGTATAAATTTTCATAAGTTGTAACTCTCAGAGCACGAAGATCTCGCTTATCCACTGTTAGCCATAAGTAACTATGGGGCTTTGTCACCAAGCAACAACCAAATGGATCGAGATACATAAACAAAAGCTAATCTTCCGTATAAACAAATACCTTGAACCATGCATGTCAAAACACATCAAACTAGTAAACAACGCGCGTTAAGAAGCTCTGAACCATCACCTACAGATCACTAAAACTTAACGTACTTTAAAATAACAATTACAAAAATTAATAAGTACATCAAAAAAAAAAATTATTTCCACGCAAAACCACAATTCAGTACCACATTAAAAGACAAAAAACTAGCAATTTTTTGCATCTTTATTATTAAAGGTATTGGAAAACAGAAATTACGTTTGGGTCTAAATCAAAATTTTAAAACAATTCTTTCACGTTTTCAAAATTAATTTAAGTCTATTTTAAACGAACGCTAAAAATACGTACATCCTCCAACAATTTTTTTTTTATTTTCAATAAATTATAATTAATTTCATTAACACTATTGCAATTAAATTTAATTTATTTCCTTTACATTGCTTTTCTTTTAATTCTTATTTTTATTAAATTTGTACTTAAATTATTGTTATTGGTATTTTAATTATTAATTACGCACTTAAAATAATTTTAAATTTAAAACAATTAGACATAATATGTATAATTGTTCCATGTATATGTATATGCTATCGATAACAACACGTGTCTTGAAATTTGTGTAAATATTTTTATTACCAATTCGAAGGACGTCTCGATCGGGTGTGAATACCCAAATGCGGAAAATTTTTTAAAACTTTTCCGTTTTCTATTATTTCTGTGCAAAAATTTCTGTAAAAAAAATATTATCACATATTAATAACCTTAATCATTTTATAACAGAGTCAAGTGAACCCCCCATTTTCCATTTGATCATCAAATTTTGATATTAGTATTTTTTCACGAAGTAATCACTATCAACAATAATTAATCCCCAAAACAGTTTTTAAAAATTTTCATTTTAACAACAATTTTTTTGTTAATGAAAATTTTTATGACTTAGTTAAAAAATCGATAATTAAAAAACTATTAGAGATATTTCAATAAAACTTTCAGAATTTATAGTTCAATACTTGTGTTTTAATGAAATATGTAAGAGTTCAAATTATTTATATATTTTCATATTGTTAATTAACTTTTAAGTTAGCAAATGAAAATTTAAATCACTTCTCCCTCAAAAAACAAAATTTTTTTTCTCGATATTTTGCATTGAACTTTTAAGTAACGAAATCTACGAAAAAATTTGACTGCTCCTGATTAGATTAAGCAAAAAATATTTATTTATGACGGGCGGTGAGCGCTATCGGTACAGCACGTTGCCGGGCGTCATTAATTTACCTTTAGATCTACTCAGTAATTACAAATAAGAGACAATATTTTATTTTTTAAATGAAAAAACTTTAAATACTTTCAGCTGTATTCATAAAAAGTTACAACAGGCTTATAAGGCTATTATAAGCAAAGTGTCAAAAAACATTATTCATAAACGTTCAATAGCGCTAAAACACTGCTATAAGACTGATATAAGCGGTTCGTTTCTATAGCAGTGACATACCTACTATAAGCGTTTTATAAGGGTATTATAAAGTTAACCTAACTTTTTTAAAAGTATTTGTTCATAATTATATATTTTACCGGTACAAATTATATAAGCGATATGGATGCAATACTGGCTATTAATGCTGTTAATGTTATTAATGTGATTGGTGATGCGCGTCCGTGCCATAGAAAAATGTATAAAAATAGATTTGATCCATTCACGCTTTGTGACATCGAATTTAAAAAATATATAGATTCAATAAAGAAACTATAATAAATATAGTGAGGCTTGTTGAAGATGACCTGACTCTTGATAGCAGAGATTGTGGAATATCACCTAAACTCCAAGTACTCATTGCATTTCAATACTAAGATTGACAAGAAGTAAGTAATATCATCAAGCTTCCCGGGTATAACCTATACCGCACCGATTACGAACACGTTCGAGGAGGTGGCACCGCCGGCTATATAAAGACAACCATTGAGCACCACAAAGTCCCAGACATGGATCTGCAACAGCTCAAAGCCACTACGGTAAACATCCGCACCAAGCAACACGGAAGACTTCAAATTTCTTCGATCTACAACCTACCCAACAGGAAAATCTTCCAGGAAGAACTAACCGCACTCTTCGACGGCGCTGGAGGAAAATTCATTGCAAAGCGACTTCAATACCAAACATTCAACCTGAAAGTGCAGACATTCGAACATGGAAGAGAAAACTCTCTGCACTTTTGTCACGGAATAGAACTTCACCATCTCAGCCCCGGATATTCAAATCTACTACTCGATAACCGGTTTTACCCCAAGTTTTTTGGACATCGCGCTATTAAAGAGCATCCCTCTACTGGCTCATCTAACGGCTGTACAGGAACTCATTTTGGACCATTTTTCAGTACTTCTTTTCCTTTTCCTAACATAAGGACGAGAACCGCGACAACCCGATCAAAAGATCTCGATCATCACAACACTCACGGAATTGGACAACTACCTAGAAGCCTATCGCCTTCCTCCGAAATTGAAGGCGCTCACCTAATATAATTTTTGGCATTTATAGAACCTTGCAGAATATTTAGATATACAGAAAAGCAGTTTACAGCCGTCGGTATTAAATTTATACGCAGAAAATGAAGAGTGATATTTTTTGCAAAATAACACAGTTTGGTATAGTGCAAAAATCGTACGAAATAATTTTGTAAATAATTTTTTATTTCAAAATTTATTACTCACACAATAAATTTAGTATATTTAAGTAACAAATTATGCAAAAATATCCAATTGATATTTTTTTATTTGTTACAGGTAATTGATTATTTAATTAATAATGTAATTTATGTAATCGATTAGCCAGGTAGTAGCCAAAATTTGAATAGAATTAAGAATTGGTGGACACTAATAAAACGGTACGTGCTTCAAAACTCTTCAAAGAGTAATCCTAACGTAATACATGTATTGAAATTTGTATGGGACAATAATTTAAGGGTCGACTACCTGCAACAGTTAGTGTAACGTTTGTCAAGCCCTTTAAACGATGTCCTAAAGGTACGATGATGTTCTACAAAATTTTAATGAAACAAATATTCATTAATAAACTATATACAACATAATTTTTACTTAAAATAATTTTTTTAATTGAAATTTCTGTCATTATTGATTTGCAAAAATATATCTAAAAACGTACTATTTATTAAAGGGTTGAATTTAGGGGATAAATATGTATTATAATTATCGAATTTGTAATTTTTATGTACATTATAGTTAGTTAATTAAAAAATATAAGTATTAGTTATTTGTTAATACAACATCTTAAAAAAAAATACTAATAACTTAAATTTTTATGACCGGGCTTTTCATATTGCCGCCACTGTATAATAACTTATTAATATTTGTTTCATAAAATATAATAAACTACTCTCAAGAAAAATTATTTAAAATACTCATCTTTTCACGTCTCCTGAGTGCACCTAACCCCTTAAAAACTTTGTCGAGTAGAACCAGTCTTGGGGTATTTTTTAATGAGTATAGTAAAATAATCATACCTAAAAAAATGTTAAAATAATAAAATTTTTAACTGATAAGTAAAGAATACATGCTACAAAGAAAACATAATATTTAAAGAACACTAAAATGACAATAATTCACATTTAACAGGGTTGAATTTAGAATATTTGAATAAACAAGAAAATAGAATACTGAAAAAATTACTTAAAAATAAAAAACTCTGTAACATAATATAAAGGCCCTTATTTCACGACTATTTTCGATCATCAGTCATGTATAACAGTAAAAATAACAAGAAGTGAGAGGAAATATACCAAACAAAATTGAAAAAATTTAAAATTAAAAAATTTAAAAAATCAAGAAATTAACCAAACTTTAAAGAAATGTTGTGCTTATCAAATAACCAAACTAAACGACGTCAAGTGTCTAAATGAAGCTTTAGGTTAAGTAAATGAATATGAATCCTAATTCCCTATACTCTAGAGTTGAAGTAAAGACATACAATGCTATCTATCACTTCGAAAACTAAATCAATAAGCAAAACAAAATATGTATGTTAATCACACATTTGTATGTTAATCAAAGGACAATTGGCAAGGCTGAAAAAAATGTTTACCTTGGTGGTAAAATCAACAATCAATTGGATTGTTTATTGCAGATCAGATGCAAGATCGAAAAGGTAAGAACTGCATTTATAAAGATGGCTAAATTGTTCAAAAACCGGAAATTAGACTTCTTCTTTGCTACATATTTTCGGTGCTCTTGTATGGCGTGGTATCATGGACACCGACAGAGGCATCAAGTAAGAAACTAAAAGCATTTGAAATGTGACTGTATCGGTGCGTGTTAAGAATCCCATGTACCGCGTATGTCACAAAAAAGGTGCTGGACCGAGTGGAAAAAAAAACAGAAATCATGAACCAAGTCAAGAGAAGAAAATTTGAATATTTGAGCCACATTATAAAGAATGAATACCGTGATAGATTGCTTCAGTTGATTCTCCAGAGTGAGGTCCATGGAAAGAAGGAACCCGGATTTCAAGATTGAAAAACCTAAGAACGTGGTTTGCAACAACAACAACCCGACTTTTCAGAGCTGCTGTTAACAAAGTCATGATAGCCAATATGATCGCTAACATCCGGTAACAGATAGACACATGAAGAAGAAGAAGATGCATTTCTTGAGAGTGGAAAAATATGAGTAGTATGCCAACTAACCCGAACTATTCAGAGCTATATAGCATAAAATAATTTTTGTTTTTTTGGGTTGTGTAGATTATAATTTCTATGAATCGAAGAGGTGCATTACATAACTTAGTAACCTAAGTGCACAAAAATCTTAATTTTCTATATCTTCTGAATTAAATTAAAATTTTTTCAGTATACCACGAGTAGCCTTTTTTGTTGTGCATCTTATTTCTGTTTTGTTATTCTCTTTAAAACTAATTTTGGGATTGGTACTGCTGAGTACCATAACTTTTTTGTTTTTTACGTAATTCTGACATTTTTCCTGATTCTGACCTGATTCTGATGAAACATAAAGGTGAGAAGAAGAGAGTTTTGTAAAGAAGTAGAAGCATCTTCGTTTATCAAATTATAAAAAATTGTTTTAAGGCGAGACAGCATACTATGCCATCTAGCCTGAATAGTATATGCCGACTAGCTCGAATCAACGGATCTAAACAATATTAAAACTGTATCTCAATTAAAAACTGTTGTAACAGGATCTCCGTGAAGTGGTCGCACATCTACAACATTTTGATATAAAAAAATATGAAATCGTTAGGTCGTCGTTGGGTTTTGAAAGATCGTTCGGTTTTACCGTTAAGTCGCTTTCAGTTTTTCCAAAAAAAATTTTCTTGGTAAGTTAGTCTACCAATTAAACGATTTCTATGAAATAAAAGTAGAAACCGGTAGGAAATGGACTGCTGAGGATTGGTCGCGTATGTTTATCGTTGAGTCGTCCTTTTCCTGTAAGTGAAATGCAAACTGCATTAACGTTTCTATAAATACGCAAACTTTGATGATACAAAGATAGCATGATCAAGATACTTTTTTGAAATATTTCAACGAGAGCGAGTCGTGAGTTTGAATGCATCGAAATACATTGAAAACAATTTAGCATTCAATTTCACCCTTACACTTTCCATATTTTATTTTTAGCTCTGATTTTGTTAGACTCTTTGAGGTATGTAAACTAAACTAGCTTAGAGCTTAGACTATTTACTAGCATTTGCATATCTCAAACATTATATCTCAACCTTGGGGTTATCATAAATGATTTTCAATCTCGGCCACATTACCACTAAATTTATTATTGTGAAATTGGTAATGTTGATTGATATTTCTTCATTATATTTAGTTTTAACGTAAGTGTTAATTTGTAATTAAAAAAATTAATAAATTTAAGTTCAGTAAGTTCAGTCATTAGCTTGGTATGTAAGCCGAATAACTGCTGACACTAAGATACCCGGTTTGATTCCGGAGAGAGTATAAACTTTTTTATGCTGGTTTCCGTACTTCACAGGGCACGTAAAGCCGACGGTTTCCCTGACAATGAGTTTATGATTGTTACCATCAACTATTAAAAATAGGGCTACAGGCATTCCCCAATCCAGGCTAAGCAACCGTGGATATTAAATGTTGAAACCGTTCTTTACATAGAAAGAGGCTAATGGTTCAGAAGTGAACTGAAGAGGCTGATGGAGATAATTTAAATGTGAATTTACTATAGGATACTTTTACAGACCTTTACTTTCAGTGTTTCAACTGAGATGCCCAGTTAAAAAATTGCTCTGGAGATCGTCCAAATAAACAAAACAGCTAGCTAAGAATTTTCTTCGTTTAGGGTCAGCATTCATGATGAACAGTGCAGATTTCTTAGGACAGATATTGAAGTGCGGTTTTGCGCTTTGTAGCCGGACGATGTAAACCTTGGTCGCTTATTTTACTTACACACTTACTTTACGGTTAAAATTTATTATTTTAACGTTTCTGTTTAGTTTGTTTAATTTTAGATTCTAGAAATGTTTATTATCTAGAAGCCTCAACATATAATTAGTATTCAAGAGTAAAGTAAAATAATACTATATTATTTTATGCGGTTTAAAAGTTGTCTATTTTTGAACAAATCGTTTTTATATTTATTAAGGCGTAGCGTAGCGTAGGCAACAAATTGCCTTTATTTATTCCTACTGACTAGCTGTTTATGCTTAGTTTTAGTGACCGGAACTTTTATGCGGTTTTTTTAAGCTGCTTTTCATTTGTAAAGCGTAGCGTAGCGTAGGTAATAAATTGTCTTTATTTAATACGCCTACACGTATTAGTTTTATTTTGATGTTTCACAAGTTATTTTGATATGCCAAAATTTTGACTTATAGTGGTAAGTAATATTGGTTAGTAAAACTTAATAATAAATAATTATGGTAATTACCCGCAGGTAATCGTAGTCATGGTTTTATAAATGCAGATAAAACAAAATATTATCAAAACTGATAAACAAATGTAATAATTTTCAAATTTAACCGCATATATGAAATGATTATAATTGTAATACCTAGTATACATATATTAAAAGACATACATAATAAATTACTGTAAAATAACTTAGTAACATGCTTAGTTTACAATAATTATGAAATATATTCATAAAGTTTATCAGAAAGTTCAATTAGTTTTAATAATATACAGGTTTTGCAGGCGATAGCTATACGTCAGCCAGAAATGGCGATTTAACGATCACTAAACAGAATCTATTAGCTCAAGTGACATATTGAACATTTCGAAAGTTTATTTGCTTGAAAACATATATTTTCTGAACTTACTCATAAAACAGTTGAATTTTCAATATTTTAGATTGACTTTTTAGTAATAAATCAAAGGATGAAAAATAAAAAATAAAAATTGAATTATATATAAAGAACATAATTTTGACAAATAAAAATTACAATACAAGTCAAAATAATTTTTCTCTACTTATGGTGTTTCGTTACACCTGGAACAAATTTACAATATTTGTAAATTATACATAGTGGTTCAAATAATTTGATACTGGAAATATAACTAGGTCTCTCATTAGTAATTTCTATCCCTTGAATAGACCGGTATTTATCCGTCGGTTTTTGCACAGCTGATGGGTAGGGTTGCTAGAAGAATACCGACACGTGGGGTTCTAAAATCGGTCACCCATCCAAGTGCTAGCCACCCTGTTAAACTACCGTAACGACGAGAACATTTGCATTACTCCATGCCAATTTAGCTTCATTATTCGGTTACACCCTGCATTGTTTAATTTTCTGCGAGATTATAGAAATGAATATAGTAGTTTAAAAAATAAATCAAGAGTTATAATTTACAAGCCATGATGGTTTTCTAGTATTACCATCTCAAACAAGTTTTAGTAAGACAAACTTTGCACCGCATGTTTGATATGCTAATAATTCAAAATCTTGAAGAGGCACTACAGAAAGGTACAATTTGTAGTAAAAATTAAAAATTTATTGTGAAATTTTCAATAAAATTGAAATTCATTAAAATTTTATTATTCGACCTTTTACACTTTTACAAGAGATAGCACAAAAAGTAGGTCTGCGTCTTAAAGTAGATATTACTAAAGTACTTTTTTAGCTTCAACAATTAAGGAAAGCTTAAATAACTCGATAACACCAATTAAGCTTATTATAACAATATTAATGCTTGGTTATTACAAAAAGTAGAGAAAAACGATAATTTTTTTATTAAAGCAAATTTAAAATATCGCAAAACTACCTTAAATTATTTATGCAAAATTTTTTCAATAAAAAAAATTAAAAATTTGTAGTTTTTAAAAGCAACAATCGTTCGTTAGCTTCTATTGCAATGAATCATGTTACGTTATGGGTGCAAGCTAATTTTATTTTCATCATAAAAATATAATTACCTATACTTGCATACAGTAAATATGAAATATTGTGGTATATTTTTCAAAATGTTCCACAGATACATAGATCAATTTGGGAGTATTGGAATACTAACCCGTATACAGAGTAAAGCAAATAGCAAAATAAATGTAGAAAAAAGAAATGCGTTTTGTATTAAATTTATCCGGTTAATTCACAAAAAGCTTTAATTTGATTTGAAATGTTTTGTACAGGTTTATAAAAAAAACGCACCGTGTACACGTTTTATTTGCGTTAAAAAGCTATGTGTCAAAGATATCAAAGAAATCTTTCTTACGACACACCAATAAAATTCAAGTGATTGCAGTATTTCTAAATTTCGATTACTACCACGTCGATTCTACAGGAATCATCATAAATAAACAGAGATACGTATTTGTTTCATGTTTCACTTGACTGTACTATAACTCCGTAGTGGAAGAAAGATAAGGACAACCGTTTCAAACTCTTAACTTCAGACCCGCAACTACATTTTTAAAGGATCAGGCCACATCTAGGTCTGTTATACCTGTACCGTTCAAAATGCTTTCAAGAAAATTGGCCTTCTATAAAATGTAAAAAAACGTGGATGTGCTTGGTGTATAACTTAAACGTATATATATAAACATATTTGTGTCAAGTTAAAATGTTATTTTTTGATAATACACTACACTCATTTATCAATTGATGTCATGCCAACAGTCGCTTATGTTTTATCATTCCTATTCTTTTAAATTGTATTATGTCTACTTGACAATCGTTTATTTTCAAATTTTTGTTATACTTTAAATTTCTGCGAACCTCAACAAATATTAAAAAATTATAAACAAAATTCAAATGTAGTTAGCCTTCTTTTTTTAAAACCTAAGATATACATTTTTTTTATCTTATATTAATTATTTTTATATCATTTTAAATATTATATTAAATTTCTTCCTAATTTTAACGAATAATATAAATAACTATCTTTGTCAGATCAGAATTAACTACTGCAAGTCGTGGTTTGCACTTAGATGGGTAACCGCTTTAAGAATACTGTTTGTCACTTCAAGAATACATATCACAGATATGAGCTAAGATTTCATGTTTGTTCTTAAAATTCTCATTCAACATGTTCGTTCGTTCATGACTGCGTGAAAACTATTATAATAATTTTATAAGCGTTCTCGTGAGTAAAACAAAGCTAGCTATACTGAATACTTAATATTACTAGCAATATTAGCAGTATTAAGTATTGATAAGCAGTAATGTAAGTGATGAAAATTATTAAAGGAAACCCATGTCATCATCCAGGAAGATTTAACTTCTCATCGCTGCAATTTTCTCCAGAATACCAGAAAGAATACAAAAACGTTAGGAGCACAGATGGAAATATTTTGTACATTAATTAAGCGGCTACTGTATTGGTTGTTTGTATTTATTTTATTAAAGTATTTTTGAACACCGATGACTAGATTTTAGGGTGAATCCGAAATTTGTCGTAATTGTGTTTGTTAAAACCGACCCTTCGCACCCTTCGCTTCGGTCCTTTGCGCTCCAGGTGCTTCGGACTAAAAATATCTCCTTAGAACGAATCTATTCGGCAAAGATGCAGATCTTTGTTTTTAAGTTAAATTCGGCTAAAATTAATGAATTCCCATTGTAAATAACTTTATTAAATGATGTTAACAGCTGCAACGCTAACTATCAACTGAGGTACGCTTATTTCACTAAAAACACACTCCTGTCTGTATTTACATGGAGCACACAAACCGTTCATAAATAACCTTAAAATCGATTATTTTTTAAATTATTCAACATTATGGAGTTTTCCCATAGTTTATTCGCTTCTATATCGTATCTATAATATCTTCGAGTAGCATTTCGACGCCCGCTCCCCATGTTAAATTGGCTGTTTCCTGCACATCCTATACCTAAGATAAGTCATCTTAAAGTTAAAGTAGATGAAACTTTGACCAGAAGTATGAAAAATTTATTGTTTTAGCTCATATAGTTTCCGAGCTGAATAGGGAGCTAGGGTTTTTTCATAGGACTACCCAAAAAAAAACGGTTTTCAGTTTTCAAGCTAAATTTTTTTTCTTTTGTATGTATGTACATGTAGAAAAACTTTGTGGCTATATTAGAGTCCTAGTTGTAAGTTCTCTGACTTAATATTTTTTTACTTTTTTTGGGTATTTATTAAATTTTTGCAAATAGCTCAGTTTCAGTGCATCTCAAGTTCAAGTTTAACATTATTTAGAGTGAAAAAAACAAAATTTTTAACAAAAGAGAAGATATGTAATACATGATAACAAATATGGAAGAATATGAAAAATGAGGACTTAGACTTAATGTTCCAAAAACTAAATATCTGTGCATAGAAGCGGATGATGAGGGCAACATTATCGATTTAGAAGATAAAACCATTGGGTGGTGCAAAAATTACAAGTAGTGGAGAGTCACATTTAGGAAATGAACAGACAATGAGGTTAGGAAGGCAACAGGATACTTAAATGGTATACTATGGAGGAAATAGTTTATTACATGCCGAAGTGGAAAATGCTTCATTACAGCCGAGCGCTAAGTTAGTTGACTGAGGCGCAAGGCTGAAATGAAGCTTGACACCGAGGTATGTATACAATTTTATTCACAATCAGTTTGTAAATAATTAAATATTATTAAATTTCATTTTATTAATCCACATTTTTTGTTAGTTCCATTTCTTACCTATCGACATTGCGACATTGCAGGTCGGGAAGTGACCACTTCTCACCCTAAGGTTGGGAAGTAAAACAAAATAGTTTTCTGATTGGTTCTCAAGTGAAAGTAAATAATAAACTGCTTCCCAACTTTTTAAAAGTCAGAGATGTGTCGATTACTAACTGATTGTGAATAAAATATATTAAAAGAAAGAAAATATAACATATACGGAGTAATTATGAAAAGCATATTGTGAAATTCATCAGATACCTGGAGAGTAACAAATGATATAAAAATAAATTCAAACAGTAGAAACGGACACATTTAGGAGATCTCTGGAAATATTACGTAGAGATAGGATTAGGTATCAAGAAGTTATGCAAAGAATGGAAGTCGAAGATAATTTGATGAATGAAATTGAGAGAAGACAATTAATACGGTATGGAAATGTACAAATAATAATAGAGAACAGACTCCCAAGGCAAGCACTAGAATGGACATCACAAGAATAGAGAAACAGAGGAATGTCAAAAAAGAACTGAACATTGAATGATAGAAATGAGTAGAGACTAAACATTGGACAACGTCGCAATACGTTTTAAATAGATTTATAGATAGAGATGAGAGCTCCATGCTACGAGCGTTTGTCCTTCACTTTAGTCTGCCTTTTGTTTTGCATTTTGATGATTATATTAAAATTATTTTTTGTAAATTATCTACCTATAATTAGGCTTCTAGCCTGTAAGTAATTTAAAGACTATGGAAATTCTTATAGTCCAACACAACGACGTCGAAAAATTGAAGTGATCGAAATTAAATTCAATGAAGTCTTTCTTTATTTCAATAAATATACAAAGTTTACAATTGATGATTTTACAAGAAAATGAGAGTTTAGAATTATGAAAATGTGATGTCCTACATATATAATTGTATTCAAACAATTAACGATTTTCAGTTGATTAAAAATTAAATTGATCATTTACACATATAGAGTGTTCTTTTAAATAACTTTCATGTTTAATTTTTGAATTAAACTACTGGTGATTGTAAAGCGACATTGATTGCTCTCTTTAATCGCGCCACCGAGATAAACTTCACTCATTTTAACTTCATTAATTCTTATTGCCCTACAAGAAAGCTTCTTTTACCTCTCCAATAAAGTTTCAAATTTTGATTATAATCTGTTTTCAGGAATTCTTGCAGGATATCCGTCATTATATTTTTTATAGATTAACCTACACATATTTAAATATTATATTCTAACACATAATACACTTAGAGAATATTTAAATAACTATTGGTTTAATATTATCAAAAAAATTATGATAAAGCTTTGCATACGAAATCTTTAAGTTTTATTAGAAAAACATTTTACAGAAAAGCAGTCGAGCGATAATTGAGAGATTTTCAATGTCAACATCGTAATAATGAAGGGAAATATCAATATTTAAAACCACCGGAATAATTTTACTGAACTTAACAAGTTTAATTTTATACGAAAATTTAAAAATAAATTAAATGTATCGTCATTCATTTATTAATAAAAAGTATACAGACAAAACTGTAATTACTAATTTACTGATTTTGTAAATATTAAATATTTACTATGTTTTTGTATGCATTATTCAAAAATAAAATGGAACACAATTTTAAAAGTCTAAAGTAGGTTATTGATAAAAACATTTTAACATACATTGTATTTCTGTGTGTTTAATTACTATATCTATATTATTATTCGTATACAGAACAACATAATAGTATATTATTCAACAAGCTAATAATAAATCAGATTATTCAAGAGAACTAAAAAGTATGTCATTGAGAATAAGAAATTGAATACTATAATTTTTTAAGTAAAATTAACCATTTTATAAGATTACACGAAATAAAAAAGTAGGTATTAAGTAAAAAAAGATAAACTCTTTGAGTCTTTTCCATGCTTTGAATTAAGAAAGCCTTTGCTTTCATGGCCGGAAAGTTACCTCGGTAACTAAAAAAGATGTTTGTCCTATTCCCTATCTTACTAGCTTATCTTATCATAGTTTTATCTGTAGCTTTTGCCTGGTCTCGTGTATTGAATTAAAAAAATAAATGTATTAAGATGTTTCTTAGTAGGAGCTGCGTTCCAACTTTTAACTCTGTAGGATGTTGGGGAAGTTGGTTAAAAAAGAACTCAAAAAAGTTCACGCAAACAAACAAATAGGTAACAGTCGTGCCAAGTTAAATAAAAGCTTTTAAAGCAACCCTATATGAGAGGAGTACAATGTTTTATATTTAGTAAATACCTGCAAATAAATCCTCGATGCTTAGAGCAAGAACTAACAATTCCAAAAAGTTAGGTGCTCAAACAATGTCCTGATGATTTTTAAAATATTAAATGTATCAATAGGAATAAATTCTAGTATTGCGTGTAGTACCAAATAAATGAGAAAAATAAAATATTGTTTAAAGTAATTTGACACGGTACACCTTGTACTTTGCACCAATAATCGACATTATTATGATGGTAATTAGGTCACTTCAATAGTTTATCAGTAATAAAATATGAAAAATTGGAATAGTGGCAATAATTTAGTGTACCCTTCTTTACTTATAAGGCAATAAAAAAGTAATTATATAATCTGAATAAATTTAGTATTATTACAAAATGGTTTGAGTGGATTGCAAATTGAAATAAATTCTCTTTATAACTTAGTCATCCTTTTGAAATAAATGGAAATGAGATTAAAAATTCTAAAAGTAACCTTATTAAAATTTTCTAAGAATGAATATTTTAAAATGATTACAGAATTGACTTTTCTGTGCATAAGGTGGTACTATTCTTCTATAAAGTATTCACTTTTCAAATAGTTTTTTTACAGCATATCGTAATTCAAAACGTGACCAACAAACTAATAATCTCAAATCACAGTAAGTTTTCAGTATAAATTTGATCTATAACTTCAAATACAACAAACTGAAAAAAACATCAATTTTATATCAACTTCATGAAAATACATCATTTACCAACTTCTTTTTCAATTACCAATTTAGAAATTTTACGCTTAACGGACTTTAAAATAAAAACATTTCGATATTTTTTAATTTAATTTTGTATAATATTACAGCGTTAATAAATACACTGCAGATATAAAATTTAAAAAAAGTTAACAATCAATAAACAAAAAAATTAATTGTTTACTGTAGTATCTATAACTCAAGCTGCTTTTCTCAAAAGTATATAACCAATTCATTAAATAATCTGTAATGTTTTTATAATTTTTCATTTAATTTCGTAATTTACTTTTCATGAAGCAATTTATTCACTAACTGGTGTTGTCAATAATCTTTCAATAGAATCTTTAAAATATTTAATTTTATTGAAATTTCTAAGTGAATGTGACCATTCTGAAAGTTGTTTTTAACATACGGACAAAATTTAAAATTTCTTTAAATTTTGTTCCTTTTTCTATTAACTTCTTCTTTTCGATAAAAACTTTTCA
The DNA here is from genome assembly GCA_911387805.1 of Cantharis rustica. Taxonomy (NCBI): domain Eukaryota; kingdom Metazoa; phylum Arthropoda; class Insecta; order Coleoptera; family Cantharidae; genus Cantharis; species Cantharis rustica. The sequence goes on from OU426883.1 coordinate 18,326,791, forward strand.
AGATTTGTTATCGAAACTTTGCTTTGTAAAATTTGTCTGTTTTGATCTATTCATACTTTCTAGTAGACGAATACTTATTAGTTATTACTGTTCTTAAATATTTTCTCTATGAAAGTTTTTAATGTTATAGTGCCTGGAAGGCTTAACAACAGTTTTATCTGAATTATAATTGTCTATTTGGTTCATTTGTTTATCCTGTACCAAATATACTAGTTTCAAAATCAATTCCGCAATCCGTCGGCCGTAAGACCGCCTCATTTCCAATTTATTCACTGCCAGATTTTGAATTTTACCGCTTTTAAGCAGATTAGAATTTTAAGTTCTTCCTTATATAGAAAACAACATAATATTTGTATGAATAATGTCGTGTTTTGAAATTCTCATGAAAAACTGTTTTGTTATCTTTGTAAATTATTTTAAAATTTGTTTTGTTTTGATTTAAAATTGTGAAACATAGTATACATTAAAAAATTTATAAATTCTGTTTTCGTTACGAGGTTGGTAAGGAAAGGAACGAAAAAGAGAGAAGCGTGGTCTTACGCCAAAAAGCGTAAAGGTCGGTGGACGTATTTTGTTCCCCGATCTGCTAATTAAATATTTTTGATAAATTTTGAAATTAATGTGAGTTTATTTTAAATTAAGAGTTATTTTATTTAAGTGTAAGTGTTACAATAAAATAAAGTTGAAGAAATTTGTAGATTTTTAATAAATTAAAACAAGAATTAAACGATAAGAAATTTATTTAATAACAAAAATTAAACATTAAGAATTAAAAGAAGAGTCTCATGCTCTAAGTATTTGCATGTAGTATTTGCTAAATATTTGCATACCTCCAACTCACCAATTAAATAAAAAGTTAATAAAATTTTTTATTTTTTAAAATTATTACCGGGGGTACATCGCAATATATTGCAGGGATTTGTTTTCTCAATTTTAATTTTTTTTTTAATTTTATAAACATACTCTAAACTTTTAAATTTATTTTAAATAAATTAATTTATGAAATTGTAATTTTTAATAAATTTGAATCGATTTCATGTGACGAACCTAACATACGGCCTTAATTTTTTTATTACATTTCTATCGCATTAATAAAATTCTATAATTAAGCAATTAAAACTTGAATCCTAATATTTAAAAAAATACAATTTCCAATTAGTATTAAATAAAAAATTTTTAACGTTAATTATTCTTTATTTATAGCTTTATTGAATTTATAGATAAAGTTTCAAAAGATTTTACTGCAATTTACAGTGTAAATTTTAACGCTTTTACTGTCTTTCATTAGTATTTAAGTTTATATTAACCGAAAGTGGAAGAGTAATTACATGACATTAGGTTTATCCATGATTTTCATATTTTAGATAAATTGCAATATTCAGTCTTATTACCTCTTTAGTGCATCGGGTGGATCAGTGTTAATTATCGGAATCTGAACATTTTTTCTTCCTTCCAGATTTTCCTCCTGATCCTGATCTTTTTGTGACCTTCCAAATTGGTAATTTTCATTTGTGTGTTTTCTTTCTTGCTCTTAGCGTTCTGGTTTCTTAAGTACGTCTAAGTATTCCGCTCATATTTTTCTTACTCCTTCTTTCTATCTTCCTAGTGTACCCTCTTCATTTATACAGAACGTCGTTTGTGATTAGAAATTTTGCTGTACTTTTTTTATTCTTTGGTAAATGATTTTCATGTCTCTACCTCATCTAGCACAGAGAAGATTTTGACTTCAACAGGCTCAACACGCGCTCAATAATCCACGGCGAAAACGCAGCTCTTAATCCATCATTTGGAGGTTAAAATTTATTTTGCAAAACTAAATCCACCACGTGATTTCACGACCTGCAAATAACACAGTAAAACTTTTTGATCTGATTTACCTGCGTGGAGAATGCAAGTGCTCGATCTCCGTTAGTAAGCATTGATCAGAAACAAAAATGAGATACAAGAAAGATGGGTTTGCGTTATATCTATATCTAGTAAACCCATCCTCAATCTGTCTCAATCTACAAAAAAACACAAAGTCAAAAAATAATGTATATGAATCAAAATTAACCGGGCGAGCTTTCGGATACCCTGCGTCGTATCTGCAGAGACCAGGAAAATTAAAATCGCCAATTACTTTATTGTCTTTACGGTTGCGTATAACAGCAGAGATTTTCCGAAATAAAACAGCTTTACTTTTCACCGAAGAAGATGGTGGTATGTAAATGCAACAAAAAGTTAGCAGTTGAGTTTTATTTTTAACATTTAGATATAAATCTTTAAACTCCGGGGTGGGAATACATGTCAAAGTGTCCCCAAGAAATTAAAAATTTTCTAATGAAATTATGATAGATTGTGGCGTTAATTACGAATATAAACATTAAAATTTATGGATCATAAAAAAATTCGGGCAATAAAGCCTAAAAAACCATAAAATTAAAATGAGGTTACTGTATTGGTTGTTTCTATAAGATTAGCTCCGCCCATGGTGTGTTTTTATTTTATTGAAGTATTATTGGGTATAATTCGGCTGAAATAAACAAATTTTTGTTTTAAATAAATTTATAACGTGATGTTACCAGTAGCAATGCTACAAAACAACTGTGGGTAGCCCCGCTCACTAAATCAAGCGTGGTATATATTTATGTAGAACACACGCATTGTCTCCAGAACGAGCTTTTTACGGATTTTATATTCAAAAATTAAAACTTTGAAATCGATTATTTCCTAAATTATTTGACATATTATAATTATAATGGTAAAACATTAGTTACTACAGGGACGGGAGCCTAAAGCCGCGCTCCTCGATGCGCGTCTGTCCGTCAAAGAATTGGATTCGTAGTGGTTGTGGTTGTACGGTTGCAAGGGTTGTTCAGAAGACCTTAAAATGAGACTTTTGTGTGTAAGTTGCGATACTATTCACTACAGCGTCGACATCGATAGATTGGAATCTGGTACGAGAAAGTATCTAGGGTTCACCGTGAGTATAATGCGAAAATTGCCACCTCGGGTTGGCAATACCGTATTGTGCCCGGTTCTACGTTATGGACCTTTCGTATATGAAAGCCATGCTGGGCACTGACCTATCTTAAATGAATACAGACATTTATATTAATAAGATAGCTGCAGGTAAATTGCTCAAAGTTTTTTAGATCTCACTTATTTAACCGTAGATGGACTTTACGTGTTAGCTAGCTTTGTAATTAAAACTTAGTTGTCGAGAGTGGGGTTTGTTGTCACACAAATCAAAAATGTGTTGAAGCCAAAGTACCTTTATTGTGGTAATCGTATTGCACTTTAAAAGTAAAATATGAAAACGATTTTCAGTTCCCGGAGATTAAATTGCAAATTAATAAATTATTAAGTGTGGGAAGTCGCTTAAAGTTTTGGAAATTAATAAAATGAAAATTTGTCGTAAAATAAGAAAACGTTAAAAGCAGTGTACAATTAGAATTTGTTTGTGTTTGTTGAAATGAAGCTAATTTATAAAGAAGTTTTAAGATAGTGAAGGAAAAAGCTTAGAAAATTATGCAAGCTAAACGCGTCAAGTATGCGTGTCGCCGGTTAATAGTAATACCTCGTAACATGATGTTAAGTAGATGACAAGAATTGATCACGCGTTTCGTTTAATATCTCTGAAAAAGATTAATTACATTCCTCTTTGCGTTTCGTTTGCATAAATTATGCTTTCAATGGATATAAAACTAAACTGAAAATAATTACGCATTAATTATGTAAAACAATTCATTTACTAAAAATAAAGCGCGAACTTAAAGTTGAATGAAAAACACTTTTGGAGTTTTGACTTTCATTAATCATACATTTCTTGTGGTTCCGTTTTACTCTCTGAAGTCACTAATCTAGATGAAGCTATATTCACCAACTGACTATCTAATCCTTGGTTTAAACGATTACTTTCATTATTTGATTGTGAAGATTATGTTAGATAGCAATATACAAGTTTATTTTTTAGAGAGTTATACCACAGTAAAGCTTTTGGGTTCACATCAGTTACAGAAACAAACACTTAATGCTCTTCCTTCTCACAGACTATAAAAATGAAAAATGTCTACGATATGGTTGTATATGTGCTTCTGCAATTTTATTTGTGGAATATACATTTTTCTTCAACTTTAAGAAGTAATAGAACCATCCATCTCCTACTACTACATAACACGCACATAATAAATACATAAAAAATTGGATCATGTTTAAACATATCTTAAACAGGAATGACGCTAAATTAGGATAACGTTTTTGCGAATATTCTTAAAATTTCAAACTTGACAAGGTTAATTTTTGTGTAGTCGCTTGTAAGTATGACAAGATAATCTGCTAGGCATGCAGGATATGCTTTTCTTGCTAATCATGACGGACCCCAATCTCATCAGGTTAACTGAATAAAGACCATCGTGTTGGAAACCTAGATAACAACTTGAGCTTAACATCGAGTTTGTAATTTACAAATGCCTCGTAATCATGTCTTTTCAAAAGAATACTCTTATCAACACATAAAATTATTAAATTTTATTATCAAGCAAGACTTCAAATTCTAAAAATTTTAATGATAATATTTATAAATAACACAGAATTATCTCAACATCTCCTTATGTTCATGGCTCTTGCACAAATATAATATAACTATTACGGCTGCTTTGATCAATTTAATGATGCTGAAATTTAATGCAAATTTTCGAAAATTTCCCTCTCTACCTACATATAGTGAAGATGGCTATTTTAGATAAAGCCACAACATTAAACTTTTAGTGATTCCTGCTTTCATAAATAAAGCAAAACACAAAGAGAGGAAATCTAAATGTTACTTTGGATAGGTATATTGTTCTAGCATTTAGCAAAGCCTAACAAAAATCAGAGATATACGCGTATCGGCAGCAGTGGAGTATCCTCTGTCATCCCATATTGAGCGCCAACATGACTGAATACAAATCCACACATTTTCGGAGCTTATTCAGAATTTCCAAAAATTTTAAGTAAAAGAGAAAGTAAGCAATCATGTTCATGCTAATTCTCCCCCCCCTTCCAAATATATCTTCAATAACTTTGCGGAAGCTGCAGCTCGAACGATGAGAATAACAGCTTATTGAAGTTCAAATCAACTATATTCATTGACATCAAATTTATACAAAAATATATGTATGTAGAATAAGAGAAAAATATATTCCTATGTACCCCTTGTATAAATCTTTTAATCCTACTCCTCTTCATAAAATCTAATTTTGCAAGGTGTATCTTTTGAGTATCACCCAGTGGCGGTTTTAAAGAACAGGCAAGGTAGGCCCGGCCTACCCAAAATTTAATGTACATAAATAACATTTCCTTTATGTACAATATAATTAATATTTTAATATTATGGACAATTAATATTTGTTATTTTTCATTATTTGCACTTAAAATTGCAATAACAGCTGCAAAAATTAGCGTGTTTTATATTTTTATTTGTATCTGCTTCAAAGTATTACAGTGTAGGCACTGGCCTAGCTTGGTCCATATAGCGCAATGTAACAGTAGGACCATGACGCCAGATACAGTAATACTATAGCTTCAATAGCCAGCGCTTAGGCCCGTGCCTACCAGATACTTGCAGTTATATGATACCTCGCCATAAACAGTTTTTCTTATCGGACATATGCGAGCGGCATTTTAAAGTTGTTTAGATGACAAAAAAGAATATTTATCTCAAATTAAATAAATTAATTAAATAACAAAAAAGGAAATTAAGCGGTATTTTGCACTTTGTACTGTATTTTTATTATTGCAAAATAGTTTAAGCGGTAGGTATTGCTATTGCGAGATCGCCTATCTTCACTTGCACTTTTATCAATACAAAAAGACATTCTTGATGAATTATTAAAAACGGACACATTTCACGACAATGTCATAGACAGATTTGCGGAGAGCAAAAATAAGAGAATCAATCATTGTTTATAAATACTATAACATAATGTACAGTTATTCGAAAAAGTATTTGGACGTTCCTGTGTTAGCAATGTAAATTGCTTCTTTTAGACACTGTTTTTATTATATAAAAATTGTTTTTACAGCAATACTTATTGGATATTTTTTGTCGCAAATTTCATTGTCTTCATTTTTATTCCTATACATTTTTTTATTTTGTTGCCTCGTTTTCGACTGAGAGTGACTTAAAGCAGACTCGGTAAAACTTTTTAATAAAATTTAAAATGCACAATGGTTTTCTCGAGAGATTCCCATGGGATTTTTACCAAGACTGCTTTAAGTCACTCTCGATCGAAAACAAAGCAACAAATAAAAAAATGTTTGAAAACAAAAATAAAGGGAATGAAATTATCTACAAAAAATGTATAAAAAGTATTTTTTGTAAAAGCAATTTTTATATGCTAAAAAGAGTTTTAAAAAAGTACAATTTACATTGCTAAGATAGGAGCGTCCGAAGTAAGTAATTCTATTATTTAAATAAAATGACTTAATAGAGCATATTATTAAAACTCAAGAAAATATTCACATCTTCCGCAGATTTTATCTATTTATACAATATTGCTGGCCTACCCAAAATTTTTCCCCACGAGCCGCCACTGGTATCACCTGTAGCAGTTTTGTAGCAAAAGACTCTTATTTTTTTTTAATTTTTAAAATTTCAAGGGCATAAAAATTTTCCGTTTCAATTTATTACATTATATGGTAGTACAATATTCTTATTCTTCGTCTTATCAAATAAAACTTGTTGCGGCTCAAGAAATGTTTCTAAAAACTTTATAAATTTTATTTTTAGATATTAATTTTGTAATTTTAAATTTAAATCACTTCCAAATTAATTTAATTTTAATAATACAATTTCAGCTTTATCAATTCTTCATCCATAATTCACACAATTGCTTCCGCATTCAAAGCAACTTCAAAATTTACTAAAATCTTCAAATTTCCAAAATTTATTATCTTCTAGCACCCTTTAATTAATTAAAACAACCTTTAATCGTAATTAAATTCACTTTTAATATCAAATAATCATCAAACTAAACTCTCTACGGACAAACACGTCCGCCGACTTTAACGCTCTATCTGAGAATTCTTAGTTAAAATTTTATTTGTTAAAATTAAATAAAAGTTGCATGTTTCCGAATGCAACTTGCAAATGAAATAAGCTCGTTGTAGCTTAAACGACGCTCTATCGATCGACATTAAATTTACAAAAATTTGAAATAGAAAGAAAAATATATAAATATGTCTACAGTCCCTCCCCGAAGATTTTGTGAATAACTCCGCAACAGTTAACAAGCTCATTAATGCTCAAACGTTTGACACCGATTTTATCTAAATAAATCTGCTTGGAAGGACCAAGTAGATTCAAATTGTGGTTTAATGCCTACTTGCACTGAAACTCTAAACTTATTGTACACCGCGCTCTAAGTATTACTCCAACACCTTTCTTTTTTCAACAAAGTTGAGTACGTAGCTGATGGGGGATTGAGCAATCTTCTCGGTTGTCGGATATAAAAAACCGAGGTATCTGAACTTTTTTCAGGCTAGAGCTGGACATACCTACAGTACGTGATGGGGATTTGAGGTGTTTGTTTAGCAGTGTCCTGTAAATAGTCCTACTATCATCCTCAGCTGTTTTCTGCTCAGCTGAAGGATTTATTTTCTAGTTTTATCACTAGAGAGACCCTCACGAACATCCGCGATTGCCTCTGTGTCTCTGTGCTCTCAGATATGCTATCCCGCAAATAGGTTCTATACCTACTAGATGTAATTTTGCAGCTGCTATAGTAAGAGAGTCTGCTCTTTCTTTGTTTCTTTTTGCCAACGTGTCCCGGCACCCAATTCGGAGTTAATGTGTGTGCTAGTGTCACAATTGCGTTGAAGCAGTATTTTACAATATTTTGAAGTGTATTTCTACTCGTACCAAGACCATCAGTACTACCTGGTTATCAGTCATGATGCAAATCTGCTTGTCTGTGTAAGTCCTCCGTATCATTTTTTCTGCTTAGGCTTTATCACAATTATTTCTGCCTGGAAAACAGTAGTGTAGAAGCCCAGATAAATGCTATCATCTGTGTACTAGATGATATCATTTTGTGCTCCCAGCTCCTGTTCGGTGCCTTCTTCTCTCCTTCCAAGTATAAGAACCTTGAAAGGTTTTTAGAAATTCCTTACAGTGCTAGTTCTGTGCGATTACATGTATTGCAATTGGAGTATGTATTACTGTGGGTGTCACACCTTTGGTGTAGAGCTAAAGAACCATTTTTGGTTTTAGTTCTTACGTCTTTCCGATCATTGCCCCACAGAGCCCTAGCTGCTTTAATCGTTATGTTGTCAAAATGTATGTAAAGGTCAGCTTGCTATTTAAAGTTAGATAGTCAAAGTTTGACTTCTTCTACTAGTTGTAGTTTTTTCTCTACACAGCGCAGCGCTGTTATCTGGGTTAACTGACAATTTCCTCTTAGTGCACCAACACTCGACGGTCTTTAGAACCTGAAGATACAACTCCCCCAAACTTCCCGTGAACGAGGATTTCTGATAAGTAAAAGAAATTTAATATCTGCTTTTGTAGGAAGTGACCATTAGCACCCATTTAGTACCCAATGTTGCCCTTGACCGATTTGCTAGAAACTTCATCAAATTGTAATTTTGTCATCACGACATTAACCTTTGCCACGATCACCATCTGCTTTGTATTTGATTTTGGAAGTAGCTTTTTTACCGCTTTATGAGAGTCTTGAAGACTCGATACGGAGGTTCCGTGTGAAGAGTGTAAAGCAACTGGAGCAAAATTTCCAAGTTTTTATTTTTTGGAAGAACATCTTCGTGGAACCAGTTCGTGGTGCTAGCTGAAGATTTTTGAAACTTTCATCTTGTTGTTGCTGGACCTGTAGGTTAAAAGTATCCTGTATAAGGTATTATCTGTGTGAATCATCTGTTGGGCTCGGTGATACTCCGCACATTCGATATTGCACCCTAGCTCTTGTTGGGGTTATCTTTTAGGATTTATTGAGTATGCTCTAGGACGGCATCCTCAAACCTGGGTGATCACGTTACACATTTGAATTTTTTTTGAATATCTGATATTTGAGTAAATAAATATTTTTTTATCCGTGTGTTTGTTTCTGATGTGCTAGAATTCTGTAATCAACAAATTTATTTAGTGTATGTCGTATTTACTTGTGAATTGCCCAGTTCATAAATCATGAAATGAAACCAGAGCGAACAGAAGTAACCACTTTTCAGGACGACAAGCAAGTAATTTACGTAGTTACTAGTAACATAAATAAACGATTAACCGTTTCAGAAATCCATGCGAAACGTTAATAGAAGCCGATCAAATTTAGTATCTCTTATAAATGTTTGAGAAGTGCTGGTTTAAAACGTTATAAATTAATAAATTAATAGAAAAAATGCTGTGATTAGTAGAAATGGGTATCAACACTAAAAGGAAGAGATTTGATAAAAACATCCTTTTATGATTTTATATAATAAGTTTAATAATTTTTAAGTGTATATTTAACTTATTTTTCATTTATTTTGTTATTCTTATAGCTTTTAAAATAACTTTAGTAAAAGCTATTTTTTAAAATTCATTTTTTATCCTGTATACTGCTATTGTATAAGGAAATGTCGTCAGGGTTGGCCACCCTTTTAACTTTTGCCCATAACTTCCGTGTAAGAAAGAATTTTGTTGATTTAAGCACATGATCAGAAAGATCTAGGAATAAAGCTACTCAAATTGATTGGATAAAAAATAGAGAACTTATGCAAGAATAAAAAAAAAATGTTTTCAAGGTTGGCCCAATGCTGTCTAGGTTGGCCCACCGTTGAGAATTGCCAAATTCATGCAAAAAAATTGACTGGATGAAATAATAAACCAATTTTATTTTATTTTTATTCGATTTAGTGAAACTTTACAATATAATATCGCAGAGAACTGATTTACATAACACATAATTCCGAATCACCGTTTTGGTAAATAAAATAGCTCCTTGCCATTTTGGCACATTTTTCTTGCATTTAATGCATGCAATAGAGTTCTTGCGGTTTAGGCGACGAAGCATTCGCTTCCAAGCAGATGATGCATTTACCAACGTGGTTTTTTTGCAACGGTTCAACCTTGACAACAAGTTCCATCACCACATCGCGTCACACTACATCCAAACAGATAGCGAAATTGAATGTTTCCCTTGAATAATTTTTAAAGACTCTCCACATAACACATTTTAGATGCTTATCTTAACGAATTCATGTTTTTCCTCCAAGTTTTCATGCTCTATTTGCAACTGGTGGAAAACTTTTTTTGTCTTAGTTCAGTGAATGACACACGTTTCAACATTACACTCCAAAATCAGTAATGGCACGATAAGTTCGTTGTCATTCAGGGATGTTTTGCCACACTCGCACATAGGTGGTTTCAGTGATCTACACTGAAAAATTGCAGTGGGCCGACCTAGACGACGGGTCAACCTTGACAACATTCCCCTACTATTGTAACAATTGTTAATCAAACAAACTAAACAAAATGTTAAAATAATGAATTTTAACTGTCAAGTAAAGAATACATACTTATATAGAAAAATAATATTAAAAAAAAAACAATAAAAATAACAAATTAATATTTAACAGGTTTGGACTAAGAATATTTGAATAAACAAAAAATAAATTTTGAAAACATTACGTTATAAAAAAATGAAAATTTAAAAGTATAAAATAAAAACTTTGTAATATGATATAAAGGCCTCTATTTCACAATTATTATTGATCATCAGTCGTATTTAACACGAGAAACCAAGAAATTTAAAAATTACTTAAAATGAATGTGATTTACAAATGCTTAATAAAAAAAATTAACTAGGTTAACAATTTATGGTATCCGTGTATAGAACACGTTTTTAAATTATTCTTTGAAATAAACAGTTATTCATTGATTAGCAAATTCTTCAATATCTGTTTAACCACTAATTGCTTCATTGGGGATGAAAGACAAATTTCATATCAAAGTTGCTACTTAACCAATTTTCATATTTTTTTAAATGTATGCAATAGTAAAAGGGTCTGAGTTCTGAGATCTGAGGATCTGAGGAAAAGTTGACACTTTCTGTCTTTAATTAAAAAATCTAGTAAATATTCTTGCCGTAAGCAAGTAAGGTTTTCGCAACACTTTATTAAAACTAATTTTTAAAGTTTTTATGTGTAATTCAAACGTACAACAAAAGTTAAAAGAAGAAATCTTGTAGGTATTACAGTTTCAGTTAGTTTATTTTAACTTCCCTGCATAATGTGATTAGATGTTAGTGTAGATTAACATCTGTGTTAAAATTATAGGTACCTACCTACTTAATTAAGTACGTGTTTAGGTTTATTACGCTGAATTGTTTATAGTATGTGGATGATAAAATTAAAGAAACTGGGTGTAAAAATGTGTAAGCCATAAGCTGAAATATATATTACAATGCTTTTTAGTTGTAAAAAATGAAATCAATATTTAAAATGATTGTTACGAAGTGTTATTTTGTTTAAGGAAATGAAAAATAGTATCTAAATGTTTAAAATGCGAATAAATGAAATAATTTTTATATATGAGGTTATATTTTAAGAAATATGAACTTTGCAGATAGGTATGTTAAATAAAGCCATAAGAAAAACGATCTCATCATGTAAGTGTACATGTTCAAACGTAACGTCATTTAGATATAAAAACATTTTGCTTATTACTTTTTTAAAAGTAAGAACACTTAGTAAATCACAGTAATAGAGCCTTGTATGTGGCAGTTTGCAATGGAAATGGAGAGTAACGTACTGGGACGAGAACAAGGCTGAATTAATGAGTGGTAACATTTCCGGGTGTAAAGTTGTTTGAGTGCCAGATGCGTACGTAAGTATTTACTCGCGCCCTCGAGTTAGACGATCTACAAACTTACCAAGCTTGTATTTGAAGATTTAGTGGTTGAGCTTTCCTCTTAAAAAGAGAAATATGTCTTCTATAAATGTGAAACCTTTTACTTTAAAATATACAACGAAACAACCACTAACAAACTCTCCTATATATTTGGTTTTTATTATTAGATAACCCTATTCCATAAAATCACAGAAATGTAAATAATTTTTAAAATTATTTTACGTTATGTTATTATTATAATTACCTATTATTATTTATTAGTTGTCTAGATAATTAATATTAATTAGTTTACCAATTTAAAACATAAGCGAAAGGAAAGAGAAAAATCAATTTCGTTTAAGAATTATTATTATAATTACCTATTATTAGTTGTTAGTTATCTAAATTATTAATAATTAATCACTTACCAATCATAACTTTTCTTTTTGGAAATATAAGCGCAAAGGAAAGGAAAAATCAATTTCGTTTAAGAGTTACAACCATCGAGTGTTAAGTTTGCCAAAAGGCGGAACTATAGCTTCCTAATATACTTTACAAGCCATGAATATCATATTTGATAACACCGTGCTGAAATCTGTTAGTGAAGTGCAAAATTAAATGCACACATACGTGCGATAATTTGGGTTTACCCTTTATTATAAATTTTGAGTTAATTTAATTTAATTTAATGTTTCTTTCGATATTACAAACCGAATAGCAAATGTTTTATGTCGCGTTTTCCTCGCTTACACGGGGTGAGAGTGATTATTTTATGTGCATTTTAGAGTAAACTACACGATCGTATTTTGCGCCGCGTTGTCTTCGTTGCGTATTGCACGTCCAAATGCAAACAATGTAAGGAGTAGGATGATAAAGTGCACTACGAACTTGAAAATATTTTAATGAAATTAAATTATACGAGTACAAAGGGCTAAAATGGATTAATCTCGCTCATGGTAAGTTTTTATTTTGTTAAAATGTATTGAATTAATGTTTTCAATTTTTGCTGTAATGGCTAAAATTGATTTGCCGTGGTAACACTTGTCACGGCGCAGAGCGACCGGAACTTCGGTCCCCTCCGCTCCAGCCGCTCTGCGCCGTTTTGACAACAGTTATGCTAATTAAAAATGTGATTATTAATCGATATTTCAAATTTGATTATTTTTTAATTTTAAGAAAAAAAGTATATAGGTCCTTAGTAAACACTTTCTTTTTGGTAAATATTTCAGTACGTATTTTTCGGGCGAGTGGAAGAGGTTCACCATTTGATACTAATGTTAATGAAGATTTGCTGTCTTCATAATTTGGAAGTAGCAAACGTGAAAATTTAGTATTTCCTGTTGACTAAGAAGGATTGTCTTAAGTTATTACAAGGTCCATTAATAGTACGATTTTTATCACTAGTACTACTAAAATTTCAGAAATATTAATTATTTTTATTATTAATTCTATGACAATTTGGATTAAAGATCTAAGTTAATTTTTTTTCACAAATCGATTTTTGTGCAATATTTGTTATAAATTTGACTTGTTCATATTTATTTGGCGAAGAAAAACTTCTTTTCGGGAATCAAAAATCGTGTTCAAAGTGGTTTTAGAAATCCTAGTGTAATAGAAATAATTCAATGACTTCTTTAATGGATTTTTGATTACACCATTGACGATTTTCTTATGCGAAACTAGAAAAATATTGTGCACCACTCGTAAAAAAAGATAATTGCACTTGTAAACTTCGCGCTTTCGCTTCGCTACTGCTTTTTTCCAACTCCGCTCCGAGCCGTTTTGACGAGCACTATACTAATTAAAAATATTCTTCCAGACTGGTCCAACTCGGCTAAACGTGATTTGGTTACTGTCAAACAACCGCGACCACGAATTCAAAAATTTCAACTATACTATAAGAAAGATGACAATTTTCTGAGTATAATGCAACATAATTTTTTTTAGATTACCCACTAGTTTTCGAAAAAACGACATTTTATCATTTAAAAACGCTGAGTTGTAATACGATGCATATCGATGCCACAAGCTGCACTACGGGAACTCGCACGTTAAGCACTCCGCTCTCTTTTCTGTTGACGGTACGTGTGCTTTGATATACTCTTACTGTTCGCTATCAGTTGCGCTCGACATCCGGACGAGTTCTATGGCTTCGAGTTTCTCCGTTGGCGGGTTCTGTCATTCTACAGGGATATTTTTAAAATTATTGTGTCAAAAACAAGAAGAAAACAAGAACACCGGAAGGTGCTAAAGGGGTCCGGAGGGTCTGTTTTAACAAACTCAACCACTGACTATCGTAAAACCATGTTAAAACGAACATTTTTTTATCTAAAATTTTTGATTTTTAAATTAGATTTTTTCAAAAACTAATGAATAATCCAACTAAATTTTTATTTTAATATGCTTAGAAAAGTCTCCTCTTTCCTATAATGTTGTTGAAATTTTAAAATTCGTGGTGGCGGTTATCTACAGTTTCCGGAACTGTTGGTCAAACCACCTCACGATTTGACCTTTTTCCTATTGACTATTGGAAAGAGGACACTTTTCTAAGCATACTAGGAAACATTTTTTGTAGGATTAGGTATCTATTAGTTTTCGAAAAAATAGAATTTAAAAATTAAATGTTTTAGATAGAGAAATGCTCGCTTTACATGGATGTGCAATTAGCCGTTGTTGAGTTTACCTGAAAACCGGTGTCGCGTTGTACAATTCCCTGCTTTTTCAAATTTTAAAATTCCGTTTTTTTCACAACTAATGCCTAATTTTAAAAAACTTTTGTTACAATATTCTTATAAAAGTGTATTCTTTTCCATAGTTAATAGGAAAAAGTTTAAATCGTGAGCTGAATTCGTGGATTCTGAAAGGGTAAGGGTAATTAATAATTTGCGTGTTAAATAACGAAACCTGCTTGGAAAACCACATGTATAGAGGGCGGTGATTCTTTAGGGCTTGTGCGCGTTATGTGGAGTACACGGACCGTCAACTCAAGGCAACTGTGCACGATTCTTATGTAAAAAATCGAGATTTCAAATTCGATTATTTCTTAATTTTATGGAAAAAGTATGTAGTGGGTGTTGAGTTTATTTGCTTTGTAATGATGTCATCTTTCATATTACATAAGCATATTTAGTGTAGTTTCATATTTAGTAAGTTTTGCCGAGGAAAACTTAATAAAATTAAAGTTACTATAAAAATATTATTTTAATAATTACTTGAATGACGCTAAAAAATTACATTACTGGTTAAAATAAAAATAGTAAGACACGTAATAAAGAATTTTTGTTTTATAAAGGTTGTGTAAACGTAATTAGGTGATGGTAATTTTTCGGGAACCTTTATAAAACCAAATTGTTCGTTGGGCAGTAATAAACTTAAAATAGTGGAGAATGAGAAAGCAGCCGTAAAAAATTTGTATGTTGTGTAAATTTCGAGATTACAGCGTTTGATCCAATGAAGTATCAGGTTCCGATATGTATACATATGTATGTGTCGATTTCCTTATTCAAATGTATAACCTTTTTTAATAAATATTTATAATATGTATTTATAAACTTTATTAGTTTGTAGGGTGACATAGCGTAGTAGTTTAGTTTTAATTTAGTCTCACATTATCTCGGGTTTAGTAAAGGATCGAACCCAATCCTTCAAACCCTTAGGGCACACTTCACAGTATTTGGTTGCAAATACTAACTCAAAACTTATCTTGGTACAAGTTTATGTACAAAATGATTTAGATGCATAAAATTCTAATCGACGGCATTTGAAAAAGTATTTATCTTTCGATTTAGCGTTTAAATATTGATAGACGCGAAGCGCTAATAATAAAAGGATTAAAATTTTAATGAAAGTCTAACAAAACTAATCACGAGTTTAAAATTTTGTAGATTGTTCATTATTTTGCTGAGATCGACTATAAAAATATTAATATTTCGTTGCGGTGATTATATCGTAAGCTTATGCAATTGATATTTTGTATTCGCACCCTTTGGTATGCAGAGATTCTTTTGAAAGTGAGCCAATATTATAAATATTGTCCATTCAATAGTGATACATGCCGTAAGTTCCTATTATTTTACAAACAATGGCACCTATACCAAATAATAGAGGCTATATTACACATTGAATCAATATTGATGGGCGTCATTCACGAGAGACCCACTCGTCAAGTTGGACAGTGCACCCAAAGGAATACTTAAACTAAAATAACACATTCCGTTTTACAAAGATAATATTAGCTCTTTAATAATTCATACTAATTAGTATAATACAATATAACTTCAAAACATAATTCCGCTCTTTTTTATCTACACAATGAATACAATGACGCTTCTTCCGCGTATGAGATCCTTCCAACCAAATTTTCTAATTTCTTTAAATTACTATTTTCTACGACAATTTATTAATTATTATTTTTTGTTTCGCAGATTATCTTGAAAGTAAGACAGAAAATGTGCTTGAAAGAGATTTTTAATGATAATCCATCTTGAGGAATTTCCGCAATGTCACTCCCGATATCATCGAGATACAAATTAGAGCAAAAGTTAGATAGATATTTATAATAAATTTATAAGGAAATACGTCATTATTTCAGTTTTTAGTTACACAAAGTACTAAAAATATAGAAGGTATCGGTTTTCTATATAATGAGCTATGTAATAAATTTTTTTTCCAAACTTGAAATTTTTTCTTTTATAAAATAACTTGTAAATATGAGCAAAATAGTTTACTTATTAATATTACAGAAAACACGTGAATAATTTATACACGGGGAATTTCAAATCAAATCAACTTACGAGGACAACTCCTCAAATGTAACGCTAGATCCCGACAAGCTTTGGTAGTTCAAAAAAACACTAAAATTAAGTACCTGATTTTTTTAAGTACTATGAGCACCCACTTTTAAGAAAATAGTGTTTGACTATAATATTTGAATGATATTTCAAATATAAATATTTCAAATATGAAAGTTTGAATGATAATATTTCAATTATAGTTTATGCAATAAAAATCTAAAGGTATTCCAGCTAAAATGCGTCCGTAAGTGGATTGGAACAGGTTCACTTCTAAGCAGACATACTCGTATAGTATGTCCTGTAGCATATTCGGAAAGAAAGAAATATTCGAAAAAAAAATACTTCTACAGGAAATCGAATCTGAGACTTTCCAATCAACTTGCAGACGCCTTACTATCTCATCAGATAGAAAACCTTTGGATTATTGTTGAATAAACTAGCTAAATAGTTAACCTTAAAAATATATTTTCTCAGAAACGGTTGCTCATGACTAGAGTGTGGAATTTATGCACTAAAAAGTACCCAATATATGCACATACATATGCAGCAATAAATGCCTGAAATATGCACGTATATGCTTTAAAAATAAAAGATTATGTACTAAAAAACAAACAACTTTAATTTTTTTAATTAATTTTATTGAGTTATTTAATTACAATTAACAATGAGATTATACGCCAACCGTATTTTTGTAATTTTTGTTACTTATTGTGCTGGAAAGTCAGTCCTCGAATAACAATTCCCCAAAGCTGTTGGGACAGATAGTAAGAAATTTTTGAGAAAATCGCCTTTGAAATATTGAAAATGGAACCGTTGAATAAAAAAAGTACAAAAATGCACTTACGAAAATATCCACCGAATGTTAAAAATATGCAAAATATGTATTTTAAAAAGTATTTTATTGAATTCTGATTTGCCTAATTCGGCTTTATCCATATAGATTTTGGTGACATAACAATTTTAAGAAATATGCAAATTCATTAAATTCCGTGCTGTAATTATGACTCATAAAATAATCACAAGCTGCATTTCCATTATGACGGCACAATAAACGGCAATATTGATGTATGATGTTTATTGCGGATGCAACAATAAATAAACAAATTCGTTTTCAAGCCGTGCCTGGAAAGCTGTTCTTTTCAAAGATATTTTTGCAAAGTTTATCTTTTTTTAATTTTATTTTCTTTAAAGTGTGAAAATATGCACTTATATGTCTTAAAAATAAAAACATATGAAATATGCAGTAAAAATAAAAACATGAAATATGCACTCTCAAATTTTGGTTGTGAACTCTAAAGTTATAGAAACGCATAGATACAATTTTTTACGACTCTAGGAACAAGCAACAAAAATATGCATTTACATATAATTCCACACTCTACTCATGACACTTAAGAAAAACAGGGTTAGCTTAATTTCAGTACGCTTTCAACCCACTAAAGCTGAGATGAAGCTTCTCTTTTGTGCAGAGAGCCCTAATTGATTTTACAACTAACTGATTTTTGCGGTAGCAAAAGTGAGGTTTAACAACCGTTCCGGGCAAGTCTAGCTCACCAGAAAAAAAAAATGAGTAAAGAAAACAGAATATTAGAGATCAAAAAAGTACAAATATGTATCGTAGTTCACAGATAACAATTATTGGTAAAGATTCTCGCAGAGCCTACGAGCCTACGCAATTAATAAGAAAAATTCAAACAAATGTTTGTGCGACAAATGAGACGGTTATTAGCCTAGTTTGTTAGCTAAATAACTGCTGACATTAAGGTACCCGGTTCAAATCCGGGATGCGTCTAAACTTTCTTATGATTGTCTTCGTGCTTCGGAGGACACGTAAAGCCGGCGGTCCCCTGAGTTGATGATTGCCACCATCAACTATTAAAAAACAGGGTTACAGGCATTCCCCAATCCGGCCTAAGCAACCGTGGGGTCAAATAACTGTAACCTTTCTCGATAGAGAAAGAGGCTGATAGTCCAGCAGTGGACTGAAGAGGATGCTCTGGGTCGTTTTATCAAATGCTGTACTCACTAAAAATATCCCCCATAAATATATCTCTCTCGACTTTATAATTAATTATACGCTATAATTACACGCTGTAGTAAATTAAATACCTTAATCCTTTAACAGAATTAAAAAAGATTACTCACTGACCATCGGTGCATTCTACATAATGTAGACCTAACCAAACCCGGTACAATCTACACGTCAGATTTTGGAACCTTTTGACCATTATTGGTGCCATTACTGCACAATCGAGTCAAGATTCTTAAAACTAAAAATCTAAAGCTTTCAAAATGTCACTTGCTGGAGATAAAAATTAAATTGCCAAACGGAGTGAAATTTATGTAGGGGTGCGCTAAAAATAAATTGCTCTAAAAATGTGAAAATTAGCGGAAGCAACTAATTTGCGATAATATAATAAATTGAAAATCAATTATCAATCAGATAATCAATTTAGATTTTGATATTTTCTTAGTAACTGAAGCAAAATTAAATGAAACTAAAAACATTTGAATTCCAAAATATATTCAAGCATTGTAACGAAAAAAGTAGTCACCGGGAAGGTGAAGTTGCAATATTGGTTCAATCACTTTTCACATGCGAGGAATGATCTGCAGAGTATACAAATTTGACGAATATGACTTGGACAAATTATTTGCTTGTGACAATAAAGTTCTAGCAGGAGACTTCAATGCCAAGAATATTAACTGGAATTTCCAGACTGCAAATTCATCATGCCGACTCATCACTCTGTGAATAATATGACACCAACTTGATACTAAACAAAAAAATGGCTGGACTAATTAATATAAATTAACATTAATATCGATACAATTAAACCAATAAAAGAAATCGAAGAATTAATAAAATGCATTTCACAAGCCAAACGAGAACATTCAAAGTGACATTCATATGATAGCAGCTAAAATTAATGATATTTTTTCTTCTATAATGTTTATTTAGGTAGAATCCTATAAGGTTTGATACCAGCGCCTAAAATATTTAATCTGTTTATCAATGACATGCCAATATTTTCCAAAGCACATCTAGCCTTGTATGCAGATGAGACGGCCATATATGCCTATTCATTTAACGTATGGGTAGGCAAGAAATTTTTTATGAATATTTAACAAATAGAAAATTAAACTAAACCAGAGCAAAATAGAGACTATTGTTTTATTAGAAAAAGAACAAATAACAAGATATTTCAACATTCAATAGTAACAGGACCTAAAATCCTTAAAAAAAACAGTTAAATATCTAGGAGCAATCCTGACTTAACTTCAAACGAGACCTATTTGTCCTTTATAAAAAGGAAATTAATACCAACAAAAACAAAACAATATTATAAAAAACTACGTATATTAAGACCGATATTGACTTACTAAGTCAATGTCTGCGTGGCTTGGACAGGAGTCTCAAAAACAAGAATTTGACTAGGTCTACAAAAACAAATGATGATAACAACAGGACTGGATATGTACACAAGAACATTCAAATTGACAAGACAATACTTAATATTGTAATGCCATCAAAACGCAAAGCTTCAGCGCATATTAATTTGTGTATTATAAATATGTATATTTATTAAAAAAACTGTTACTTCTGGTTTTTGTTGTATTGATAAATGAGCGTTAGAGCAAATGTGTGGAAGCAGTATTTTCAGTATTTATTAAATATACAACAATGCATAAGATATAATAATAATAATAATATTATTGAATAAGAAATTATACATAAATATTTTATATACAAGTTTTTAATCGGATGGCTTCTAATAAAGTTAGTTTTTCATAATACACATCTGGCAGACAATTTTTGTGCTATATAAATTAAGTTTACAAGTTACGTTGAACGAATATTTTTGGTATTTTTTGATAACAGAAAATTCGATTTCTTTTAAAAGTATTTTTACAAGTGACCAGAGTCACTTAGATTTGGCTTGATTACCTGTCTATGTTCATCCTTAGAAAAATACTAAGATAATTTAGGTCATCCGCTTACTTCGTATGCAGATCAGAGCTGAGAAGGATTCTTTCTTTTGTGAACCGGCCTGTAACGGTATCACTACAATTCTTTTTTTGTTGATAAGACGTTCTTTTGAATGATAAGTATTTTACATTGTGGAAATCTAGTTTTGTGCGAATTCTATTTTATTTATCATTTATTATTTTTTTGTTGAGATAGTGGAGCAACAAGAATTTTGTAAAATTTCTTTATTGCTCAACTGGCGCCTAAAAACATTCTCCTCCTTTTTTTACATAGCCACCATCTTTTTAAATAACTCACGAAGCTGCAACGCTGCCCAGCTTCTTCGACAGTGAGTAAAAAACCCAAGAGCTAGCCTATCTACTATTTCCATCGGTAGAGCCAAAAGGGGAATTTGTAACCTGTAGAAGAATAACGTTACATCGTCACAGCCATAAAGGTGTAGTTTGGCTAAAAGACGATCATGTACAGCCGTGTCAAAGGTCTTAGAATAGTCAAGAAGCACCAATAAGGTGATTTCAGAACGATCGACTGATGAAGCAATATCCGACGTGAGCCGCAACAAAGAGGTCACAGTACCGTGGTGGGGTCTAAAACCAAACTGAGCAGGAGACAAAACATAGTAGAGTGCCAAATGTTCACATAAAGCATCCCTAACGAAAGACTCTGCTATCTTTGCAAAAGCGACAGAATACTAATAGGACGGAGATGAGAGGGCTCCACTGCCATTAGAACCTTTGAAAGCGGTCTGACACGTGATACCCTCCAGATAGATGGCACCTCTCCGGTCTAAAAGAAAAATTTAACAAGCTGCAGATCACTTCACTGCAAAACGGAAGCACGAACCTCAACATACAAAGGCTGATAGCATCATGACGCCTCTTAACGCCTCCGCGGCGTGGCTTCACAAATAGAGAGTACTTCCACCTCCGAAAAAGACAAACCATCCAACCACAAATCCATCACTGTGGAATCTCTCGGAGCAGAGCGTTAATGATAATGTGTTAATAAAATCTGGATCCTCACACAACCGTAAAGATATCTGACTTGATGAACAAGAATACACGCCCCAAGAAGACAAAACTGCCAAAGATTTTTTGGATCTGAGCAATGAAGCAAAAGCTGGCGGTTTATATAACTCGCCTTCTTCCTTCCGACAGCGCCCGACAGATGATTCCTGAGATCAAGATAACATTCTAAATCAACACTAGAACGTGTGCGCCCATACTTGTTGTAGGCTCGCCTCTTCAGCTTAGACATCTCTCCAATTGTCGACGTAATCCACTGCTTGCCTCTCTCTCTGCAAACCAGTGTCCGAATAAGAGCATGTACATTGAATAGCGACAAAACGAGTTCATTTAAGAATTCAATCTTAAAATTAACCTGATCAAATTCACGAAAATCACGATAGGTGATCTTGCGCGGTTCACGTGGCAACGCAACCATGTTCAAGCAGCAATGCACCAAGTAGTGATCAGTAGAGGCCAAAAGATCGACAACGCCCTTATGACGAGGGATCCAATGCTAGTCAATACAAATGACATCCAACATAGCTTGATGTCGATGTAACACGAGTGGGATCCGTTATGATCTGATGAAGATCGAAATCATCAAGAATCTTCCGCAAGCGCATCAGAGAAGGTGATGGGACAAGGTAAGGACAAAATTTTGAAGTGCATATAAACAATTTAATTTTTTTTGCATAACTGGTTGCATAATGAAAAATATTACGTAGCTCTAACTACGCATCGTTGTCTAATGTAAAAGGTTATAATAAAGTGATACTTTGTTATCATGATTAGATAAATTCAATTTTTTTTTCATCATCGTTCTAACATGAAACTTTCCTATATCGACTATAGAGTATAGGAATAATTATTGCAATAATTTTACATTGCGTACATTATTGTATCAAAAAGAAAAATTTAAGAAAGTTCAGCCGACAAAACAAATTGAAATAATTTTTATTTGCATGATATATCATAGCTAATTTTCAAGAATTAAATCACATAGAAATGTCAACCATGAAAACAATGAAACTGAAAAAATACTTGAACCTAACGAATGCGCTTTTAAACAAACTTTTTTATTTCGTAATTAGTTTATTCTAGAAAACTGGGTGTTATGTACATTTAAAATTATTAGAAATTATAAACATTGATAATTCAAAATCAATTAGATAAACAGTCTAATATATAGAATTATCGAAAGTTCTTCATAAATAAATTGCTAGCAATAATTGTATTAGATATGGAAAGGTAATTTTAAATGCATTGTGTGTACATTACTCTGTTTCATGCTATTGTTTTATTTATATGATATTTGATTTTCAGCATGGTAGCGCTACGTACAATGATGAACATCATAAACTTGTTACGTGAAATGCAGGTGAAATGTTTAAAAATAATTTTTAACAAATTTCGTTCGATTATAACTTTTTTAAACTAAATTTAAAATAGAATACAAAATTATTGAAGCTTAATTACAAAGTTATAAATAATTAAATTTAGGTTCTCTTACAGGTTGATTCGTCACGACGCACACTCCCCACGTACAAATAAGTTGCCGTTCTCGCTACAGAGAGGACCAATCCGTCTTTTTTAATGTTAATGTTTAGCAGTTAGAATGTTGGATGTCTATGTTGCAGTTGTAAGTTTGATTCTTGATCAAGTACATCTGGTACTTGGCAAAGTGCTGGCAATATCTTTGAGGTTATAATTGTCTAATATTACGCAGTCATGGGCCTACAAGGCCTATAGCGCTTCTTTATAATATAATAAAAGAATGTAATGCAGTTAGGTAGCATTAAGTTAGTAATATACTATTTTTATACAAAAACAAAAGCTAGTACAAATTAGTGAAGAAAATTATATAATTTTCAGCAAAAGCGATCATTTGTGTTGGAGGTAAATAATATTCCAGTAGTATGTACTTTGAACTTATTTTGTAATAATATGATAATTTATGTAATACGGTGTAATTACAACGTTGTGTATTTAATAAAGTTAATTACTCTAAAATTTAATGCTAGTTTAAATTCCAATGAAATTGACGTATTAGATACGTAATATTGTGTTGGCCAAAATCTACACTATAGATTGCTTGCAGAAGCTTTGAATTAATCCTGTTGTGTGTTCTCAAATCCGGATTGGAAACTGTTTCTAATAAATATATCAATAATAAATTTTAGTCGTTAAGTTGTGGATTATCGCAAAACTATTATCAAATATAATTGCCATTAAATGCAAGTCTGAAATTTATTTTTCTTAATTTATTTGAACACTGCAAGTAATAATAATAAATAGTGCTCAATTAAAGATTAGTTCTAGGAAAATAAATTAATTTAATTACTTTGCAATTTAAATTTAAATAAATTTAAGAATCTTATTCTAGTATTACTAATGTACTACATAGTTTCCTTTAATTCTTTCCCAATTAATTAGTACTATAACATAATATAAATGAATCTTCTAAGTTTTAAGTAAAATACTTAGAAAATTTAAATTTATTTTAGTTGAAAAGAAAATTAAAAAAATTATTGTTTAAAGTATTGTTACGAAAGAATGTTTAATTATATTTGATGACTAATGTATGACGTCATGTATGATGAGTCATGTGTGATGAGTTATACATGATAACAGCATTAGTCGTTCAAATATCGCTGAATTAGCATTCTAGAATGTATAGGAATAACATGGAAGCTTCTGGAAGGTAGCATTTAAGTAGAACTACAGATGCTTTCCTGTGACGAATTAGTTCCAGTTTGAACGTGCAAGTGTTAGCATAAATATGTAAAAATAAATAGTGAAGTGATAAACAATATACCGAGTGTTTAAATAAATATAGACTTAGTCTTAAATAAATTGTAGTGTAAATTAGTGTTACTGTTAATCTTAGTATAGTAATTGTTATTAACCGTATCTGTAAATATTTGTATTAGCCCTTTAGAAATAAATAAACGTTATAATTTTCGTTACAGTATTTAAAGAACTTCGTTTATTACAAGCTAGAATACACAATTTGCAATTAATTTATAAGTACATTAACTATTATATAACGAAAGCACCCTTCCGATCAGCTGTACGAAGTACTATCATATCAATAATTTTAATTGTGTGTTGATTAATATACTAATAAATTCTTCAGATAATTGATCACAAACTTAAATTAATGAAACATTTTTTTAGAAGGAAAAGGATGTAGGACGATCAAGTTCACCACAGAATTTTAGTTTTACACTAAAGATTCTTATGTAATATGAAAGAGGGCATTATTACGTTTATTTTATTTTATGTTTATTAATTTTTAAGTAAGATTCGTTCAAAAGTCGCATTGAGTTGGCGGTTTGTGTGCTCAACGTATATACAAGCAGGAGCGAGTTTTAAATGCTGGGAAGCTTTTCAGTTGACGGTTAACTATGCAGCTGTTAACATTATTTATTAAATCACACTTTGCCGAGTTAGACTATCTAAGAAGATATTTTAGTAGTACAATGCTTGTGAAAACGGCTCGAAGCGGCCGGAGCGGACGGGCCGGAAATGTTGACTGCGGAAGATCTCAGATCTTTGGTCTTAGACATTACTGCAAAAATTTGAAACTGGAATTCAATAAATTTTTGGTTTTGATAAGAACCGGTGCACTAATCGAGTGCATATCTTATGCTCAAAAATAGTTTAATAAAATAGAAACACCCCATGGGCGGGACTAATTTTACGGTAACAGCCAATGAAATGTACTGTTGTTTATTTTGGCTCTTTGTACGCGTATTTTTGAATGATTTTTAAAATTTAATTTATATAATTGAAATAATACGTCATTGCCTACCATAATGTCATTCAATTATCTCCAAAATTCAAATTTTGCAATAAATGCAGTCCAAGGTAAACTTTAATTAAAAAATTTTTTCAATCAGACATAGCACCTAAAAATATGCTCGTAGATCACTGCAAAAAGCTGACTTAAATTATATTTTACTTGATCGCAATACCTGCATTTACTGCGTAAATAGAAAAGAAAAAAACCGAGAATAATATTGGTTCTAATACAACACTACTGGTTTCTTGAATTTTTTATCAAGGTTTCTAGTGTTTCAGCTTGTTTGTTGAGTTTTGCAGAAAATGTGTTATTGATTTTAACCTTCAATTGTTTATTTGGAAGGAAATGATATTAATTTTATGAGGTAAGAAACTTCAAATACCGTATAATTTACGTATGAGTTAATTACAATTTAAACTTTTGTTTTATAAAAATCAACATTTAAGTGGTTAAGCTAATTGCAAATTTTCAATATTACAAAGCGAATAATTTGCAAATTGAAACATGGCTAGATTACATATAAACAGATAAAATTGTACTGTTCAATTTTGTACATTTAAGATTAAATTCATAAAGACAAATAACTGAAATAACTATTAACTAATGTTGAATTTAATTAAGTTATCAATGCACGCCTTTATTAGCTCAACAGTTGTGTAATCCAGACAAAGATGTTGTTGTATATTTGTTGTTCTGCCTAAAGTATTTAATTGTGTACTTATTAACGACAAGCAGTAAATTAGTACAATTTGGGTTAACGTAATTTAAAAATTTTCTTGTAAATAAATTATTTTTAAATCGTCGGTGAATTACACAAAATTATGACTTTTTTGTTAATATTTTTAATTCTTTTCAGTTCGGCATTAGAAATTCAGGATCTAACTTTTAGTTAACGTCACTTTCCATGCACGCACACAGCTAAACTGACATGTTGTTAAATTTGATTTCTTCCGAATTAAGTGTTTAATAGGTTTCCAAATAAGATTCAAAACCTTTTATTTAACTTATAAATAATCGCGGTGTTACTTCAAAGACTTTTAACAAACAAACTTTACGAAACCATTAAATACACAAATTCTAACTGTAAGTTATTAATTTTACGATTTTAAATTTAATTAAATAAATTAATAGATTGATAATGAAATAGATCAGTCTCTTGTTTTTGTTTTAAATCTCAATATCAATTAAAACACTCTACATTCTTACCTCGATCGTCTAAAATCAATGAATTTTAAGTTATAAAATAAATTTAGAAAAAAAAATTTTTGTATTTTTTTTGTTTTTTACGAACATTAAAACTGACGTTTTAATATTAAAACATATTAGTGTTTGATTGTCATTGTTGGGAAACGCATTAGTATTAATAAATTGGTTTGCTTCATTCGCTTTATGAATAATTTCTGCAGTTTTATTTTAAAGCAATATTATATTAGCATTGGCAGTTAAAAGAAATACCAAAGATGATGCCCTTATAAGAGATTTCTATATGCAAGAGTCTTTTCTAGGTTACATGGGTTTCCATAAAAATTATTATTAAATTCATAAAATGCTTTGAATAATTAAATATGTAAAAACAAATTCTTGTACATACTTAACGGAATTTGGAAGATTTCTAAATATGAACTAAGAAATTATTAATTTTAGAATTTTGGTTCTGGTTTTTACCATTAACTTATGTTACTATGGTTTTCCAAGAGGTTATTCTTGTGTACCAAATACAACATGTTATAGATAAGACAATATACAGACCTTAATAACAGCATAAAGGTGGACATCGATGCGGAAGGAATCTAGTATCCAAACGACCATAATAAACCAACTTGCTTCCAATCTCATTCGATAACTTTTTCTAATACTCATAAACGATATATTTCCAAAAATAACTTGATTTCCATTTCTATTTCCTCGGAAATGATGTGGTTTGTATCACGGTTATAGCTGAAGTAAATCTCTCTAAGCATTCTCTGTCGATCGCGCGCGAGGTAATCTAACAACGGCATGCGCAGTCAGATAAGCCATAATTTTCCGTCTAAAACTCCAGGCAACGCGTAATGCCAACAAACAAGATTCTACAAAGTTAAACAGGACCGCAAAAAATTAATGATAACAAAAATCGCTAGGACGATAACTCGGCAAATAAAGAATATCAGTTAACATTCAAATAAAATTATGAGGGCTTCACGGAAAGTAAAGACTAAGCAAAATTATTCTAGATCAAATAAATTAAGTGTAGCAAAGTGTAACACGTACCAAGTTTTTACATTTGGTACTTCTTCTTCTGTGAGCACTTACATAGCATTTTGGTAGGGTGCTAACCTAGCCAGATTCATAATCCATACTAGATCTAACTCGGGCTGTATATTACAACAGTGCAGTCGATTTAACTAAGCATTGAACCATTCCAGCTTCTTAACATGTCGATTTAAGCCTTATACCACACTGTTGATCTTTGAATTTAAATGTCTAAACACAACGTTGATCTTTATATTTTATATCAGGTATATGAATTGGAAAATAAGCATTAAGACCAAGATTAGATTTTTTCAGCTACTTGCGAAGGCAAGAGAAATCGTAAACAACTGTCAAAAATCCGAGGGAAATAATGATGACATCAGTAATGTTTTAGCGTAAACTGTTGCTGTGGATTATTATATGAAACCAAATAATTGGTTTTTATTTTTTTCCATAATATTTTCGACTTACAGCTGCTGATACTTAAAATATTAAAAGATAGGTTTTCATTCATCAAAGCAAAAAATGTGGTTCTAGTTCGGTTGTGCGCCCGTACATTTTTGGCGCTAAGTAACATTTTTTAAAATGTTTAAGGTTATTAATAGCTATATGTATATGTTTTAAGCTATATGTATGTTTTCACATTTCACTCTTCTTCATAATTATGTTTAGGGTACTCTTAAAGCTATGCTGTGGTTTACAGCAATAGAAAAATAGAAAGAATATAGATAGCTGTAGCGAAACGATTTGGTCGTTAGTTTTTTTGCCCTTATATACTTGGAAACAGTAGTTGGAAACAGGGAACTAGAGTGCAATGACGAGATTAAGGCAAGAATGACGGCTGACACAAGAAGTGAATTTGCACTGAAGTTGGTTCTTCGTGGTATAGTGTTTACTAAGTTACTTCAAACAACAGTGTATAGAGCGATTATAAGACAGTAGGTTATGTGTATGATCTAAGAGTGTTGACGTTGAGAAAGTAAGAACAAATGGATATCGAGCATAGTGTGTTAAGGCACTGACTCTGCCATGGTTCGGACATACTATAGTGAGGATTAGAGAAAACAGACATCACGTGACATGTGGAATATGGAATTCGGAGATGCGAAAAGAAGAAGTAGACAAATAAAATGTTTTCATTTAGATTGGAAAGATTGAAAGCTTACAAAAATTGGGGTATTGATACAAAAGCAATATTACTGAATAATTAATATTTATTTATTTATTTATTTATAAAGAGTAAAGAGCTTATTCTGTGGGCAGTACGTGTGCTCTACATAAATAAGTTCTGCAGTGTGTTTAGTGCACTCCTCACTTGATCCTTAGAGTTTCAGCTGTTAACATTATTTAATAAATTTATTTATAACAGAAATTTGTTAATATTAGCCGAAATATAACTTAAAAAGAAAGATTTGCGTCTTTGCCGAGTAGGACCGGTCTAGAAGAATATTTTTAATGAATACAGTATTTGTCAAATTGTCCCGCATTGCCCGTATCCAAATGCAACCACGGTAAATCTTGAATTCACTCTTAAAATTGATCTCATCTGTAATTTTTGAGTGCAAATTATGCACAAAAATACTTTAATAAAATTTGTTAATATTAGCCGAATTTAACTTACAAAGAAAGATTTGAGTCTTTGCCGAGTAAGACCGGTCTAGGGGAATATTTTTAGTGAATACAGCATTTGTCAAATTGTTCCGCATTGCTCGTAGCCAAACGCAACCACGGTAAATCTCGAATTCACTCTTAAAATTAATCTCATCGGTAATTTTTGAGTTTAAATTATGCCTAAAAATACTTCAATAAAATAAAAACACACCATGGGTGAGGCTAACTTTATGGAAACAACTAATGCAGTAGCCGCTTTTTAATTTTGCGGTTTCTTGGGTTTATTGTCTCAATTTTTAAATGATCTATAAATTTTAATGTTTATATTCTATTTATATTTATATTTTAATGTATATATTATATGTTTATGTTTAAGGTTTAATTTCATTAAAAAATTTGTAATTTAATCGTTCAACTTTAGCATCTATTCTCCAAGATCACCAGTTGAGGGTAGCCTGAACATGAAAATATAAGAGATCGGAGTAAATTTATGCTTCGTATGTTGACGATGACGATATGCATTAAGGCGGTATTCTAGTCTAGAAAGTTGAAAAAATCGAAAATTTTTGTTTTCATGTTTCGATAGTTTAGGTATTCAAAAATATTCTATTAAAAAGATTTTTTGAAATTCGAATTGTTTTAAAAGTTATAGCCATTTTAGTGTCGTAGTAACTCGACTGGTTTAGACGGAACAAATCTAAGAAAAGTATTAAAAAATACTCGTGTTTTTTAAATTTTACTTATTTAAATATTTAAATTTGAGGTAGAAGAAGGCTTGATGTATGGAGTCGGAATCGGTGATTGAAGAAATGTAAGCAGAGTATCGGTTAAAGTACATGAAATTTTACTTACAACTCTAACGCGTTTTTCTCGAAACTACTTTTTTCGAGTTGGCGTTCACGATATATCAAGTTCTAATAAACGGATTTATTTGAAATTTTGTATAAATATTCTTTATACATTGCTCTATAGCTTTAACTACGCTGAGATCAAAATTTTTAATTTTACTATTTTTAAAACATTCGGAATAGTTAAAAAAACGTACCAAAAAGAAATTTTGTTTTCAAATGGCTGCCATTTTGTGAAAAAATTGTTTTTTTGATTTTTCTAAGGTTTGTGCTATAGCGGCATCTATACTACTTAAGAATCCGTTTGGCTTTTTTTGTTTCAGATGATCAGAAGACCGGAAGAATACAACCAGTGCATTCTGCCGGTGAACACTTAAGGTGCGGAAACTTTGACAATGACTCAGAAATCGGCAAAGAAACTAAGAGTGACTCAACAAGCTATGGAATGAGCAATGCTTGGAGTGTTTCTCAGAGATAGAATCACCAACGAAAAAATAAGGCAAGAGACAAAAGTGCAGGATGTCATCGAGAGAGTGGCGTGGTTAAAATGGAATTTGGCTGGACACGTTGTAAGAGTGAAAGATGAGCGCTAGACTAGACGCATATTCCAGTGGAGGCCTAAAGATACAAAAAGAAGCCGTGGAAGACCCCCTACTAGATGGACGGATGACCTCAGGAGAAATGCCGGAAATTGGATGCAAGAGGCTCAGGATAGGAGCAATTGGAGAACAAAAGGGGAGGCATATGTCCAGCAGTGGACGCAACTGGCTGGTTGATGATGATGATGATGATCGGAAGGGTTGAAATTATGCACGCCAGGATACCTTTTTTTTAGACCTTCACTTTGCCAGCTTATAACTTTGTGTGAATTTTGCTTTTTTTTTTTCGGTAAAAGTTTTATGTAATCTTAAAATATCAATAAAGAAATGATAAAAAAATGGATAGTAAAAATATTTTTTGTTTCATTTATATAAAGCTTCAAAAACCGCCCGAAATACATGCTTCTAGACTGAAATACCCCCTTAAAACAAAACAAAGAGGAAAGTTCTATTAGCCAATGGGAGTAAAGAATTTGATAAAATCTGGGATGCGGAATTAGTTTCAGTAATAAAAATTAAGAATAGAAGATATATAGTTCCATTTCAATTATCAGAATGAAGTATTGCATAAACTGACTTTTATTGAAATTGAAATTCAAAAATTAAATAGTGGGAAGTAAATAATCCTCAATAGTTAAAGAAGCTAGCAAAGTGAAGTTGCGTTGGCAGGTGCGTCGTAGTTTGCAGCGGCATGTAGCAGCAACCAAAGATTTTAAAATTTTATTATTTTATTTATTTAAATTAAAGTTTTTTTTTATTTTTAAAAAACTTTATTTGTCGTAGTTTTAAGTAAGTACAAACGCTACACTACGTCCCATACCTACGTTAAACGGTAGATGAGTTATAATAAAGTGTAATATTTTTTATCTTTTATTGGGATATTATTTTTATCTTTAGATTGGTGTCCAACAGTTTTATTAACGAACTATCTGTTAACACTTGGTTCTGAGGTTTGGTCCTTAGAGATGTAAGACAACTGGTAAATTAGTGTAGCCCACCGAAACAGGAAGCTTGGCGACGCCGCTGGCGTTGGGACGATATTATATATTACATGCGAGGTTAAATGAAATAGAGAACGGAAAATATGAATTAAGCTAATAATAAATATAACCAAAAATGGATTAGTGTGAATTTTCTGACCAGGCAGCTAAAGGCAGGCAATTAAATAATGTACGATGAATACTTATTATATATTTGTGTTAAATGTTGATAATTTAAAATTTTTTGAGCGCATTCAAACAGAAGTACATAAAAATTGGTTGAGGCATTTGTTATTTATTGAGATTTTAAAAATATCGAACCTACAAGCAGAGCATATAAAACTTTACAAAGTAGTAGTAAGCTAAATAAAAAAAAGTATAAATAAAAATTTAACGTGTGGTATGCATGTTCTAAATTCATAGGTGCCATTACATCGAATTTTTATACATAAAAATAATGGGAGTACAAGCATGGGAAACTAGCGTTGCATTCAAATACATATACATAGAGCACGTAGACATGAATAATATAAGCAACATACGAACGAGCAGAATCCTAAAAATCAAGGGGTTCCATAGGGAACAGCTAAGCTGTGGCCACGGAATGGAAACGAAACAGGAACGCCAATCGTTTGCTGACCACCACCGGTAGTGCAGTAAACAGGGGCTGTCCCGTCAATGCGCCCAGAAATCGTATCAATACTTAATAATGCAATTTGCGGAGTTTCAAAAATTTATGCCAGTTGTACAATCCTGTGGGAGTTATAAGTTACAAGGTATATTTTCTAACAGACCTTTTTTTCAAGGTCATTTGATTATTTATTTCTTTATGTTTGAAGTTGTACATAAATATTAAAATTGACTGCACATTTAATTCAATAGATAAATACTCACTTTGTAGAATTGGGTTGTACCTACGCTAATAGCATAAAGGCATTAAAAATTAAGAATATTAAAAAAAAGCTTGGGTTTTTTTTTTAAATAAATTACCATTATCCTGTAATCTATGGCAAATTTAAACCACAGGATTATTTCAAATAATTGCAGTATATCGACGAAGAAAAGGACCTTCAAATATTAAAATAAAAATCTTTTGGTATGCAGAACACACCTTATAGGACCAGAGCTCTAATGTATTGGTGTCACCGATCCTGCATATTTAGCAGTCCTCTTCGATTTTGAGCCACAACTTCTAATTATGACGAAAAATATTTCAGCGTTTGAATAACTCAAAATCGACTCAAATAATTCAAAATAAATCAAATTCGATATCATCTTTCATTTAATTAAAAAAATTCCACTGTTTGAATAATGAAATAATTTATATCTTTTAAAAATAATAAAAAAAATTTGATAAATGAGACCGGCTTCTGAAGGAGTTTGTCGTAAAAGACAGGATAAATCTAATTTAATATGCGGTACTTTTATTATTAGCTTTAACATTCCAACAAAATAGAATTTTATTATTTGAATTAATTAATTATCATTTAAATTTAAGAAATTAAAAATTAATTAGTTTTCGGTATCAAAGAGAAACAAAAATTTTATTTCAGCTTTGTGTATTATATTATAATAATTCTTTTGTATAAATAATAAATAGTTTAACATTTGCAGTATTAATATTTTGCATGTTAGTATTATGAGTGCTTTTATCGGTAATGCACATTGCATTGTCTGTGCAATTATTACCATCAAATTTGATGTACCTAATTGTATAATTCCTAAACAAAAGTGAAAATCTACTCAATTATTAATCCAAAATCCTTCAACTCATCCATGCAAGACAATAAACCCAGATACTAATATTTTAGCACAAAACATAGTATCATTTGTTCAGTCAAATGGAAGACAGTCAGACAAACAGTTGTAAACATTAACAAACATTTTTTAATTAATTTGATTTATCTTGCATAAATAGCAAAATTTAGGTTCTTGTAAAATAAATTAATAATAAAATCATCGAGAAATAATCAAGTTTAAGCATTAGAATCAGCACTTAAAAATTTGTATTTAGTTCGTTTTGTAACGTAAACTTCTCAAGTTTTTCTACATCTTACCACTAACTTTATTTGTTAGCTGGCTTTGTTACTTAAAACGCAGTTCTCGAGAGCAGTGATCATTAATGCTCTCATAATACTCTGATCTTATGTTAGCTAATTAGAAAATAACTTAAAAGAAAAATAACGGTAAATGAAATGAAATTTCAAAAATCCTAATTGTCGACCGTAAAAACTAAGAATAAGAAATAAATAGTTGAGATAGAGGTCGTTATAATCTACAAAGTAGATGAATTTCAAAATACAAATTTGTAGCAGGACATCGGTAGTCAGGACCGTATTAGGAATCAATAACGAATGAAACAAATAGAAAGAAAAAAATTATTAAATTCAAACGCCTTAACGAACGACATGTTTCGGACTTATTCGTGGTATTACCCAACGAAATTGACCTCATCGGGCTCATATTGACAAAGAACATATAAAATTAAACTTACCATTCCATTCAATCGTTCATGTAAACCTTCCACGTGCTCTACACTAACCGAATGCCATACTAAGAAAATGTATTTTGAAAGTTAGTAAGCGTCCACTAGGGATATCTAAACTTACAAGTCTGTTATCTCACCAAACTAAAAAATAACTGTAAATGAAATGAAATTTCAAAAATCCTAATTGTCGACCGTAAAAACTAAGAATAAGAAATAAATAGTTGAGATAGAGGTCGTTATAATCTACAAAGTAGATGAATTTCAAAATACAAATTTGTAGCAGGACATCGGTAGTCAGGACCGTATTAGGAATCAATAACGAATGAAACAAATAGAAAGAAAAAAATTATTAAATTCAAACGCCTTAACGAACGACATGTTTCGGACTTATTCGTGGTATTACCCAACGAAATTGACCTCATCGGGCTCATATTGACAAAGAACATATAAAATTAAACTTACCATTCCATTCAATCGTTCATGTAAACCTTCCACGTGCTCTACACTAACCGAATGCCATACTAAGAAAATGTATTTTGAAAGTTAGTAAGCGTCCACTAGGGATATCTAAACTTACAAGTCTGTTATCTCACCAAACTAAAAAATAACGGTAAATGAAATGAAATTTCAAAAATCCTAATTGTCGACCGTAAAAACTAAGAATAAGAAATAAATAGTTGAGATAGAGAAGTTTAGATATCCCTAGTGGACGCTTACTAACTTTCAAAATACATTTTCTTAGTATGGCATTCGGTTAGTGTAGAGCACGTGGAAGGTTTACATGAACGATTGAATGGAATGGTAAGTTTAATTTTATATGTTCTTTGTCAATATGAGCCCGATGAGGTCAATTTCGTTGGGTAATACCACGAATAAGTCCGAAACATGTCGTTCGTTAAGGCGTTTGAATTTAATAATTTTTTTCTTTCTATTTGTTTCATTCGTTATTGATTCCTAATACGGTCCTGACTACCGATGTCCTGCTACAAATTTGTATTTTGAAATTCATCTACTTTGTAGATTATAACGACCTCTATCTCAACTATTTATTTCTTATTCTTAGTTTTTACGGTCGACAATTAGGATTTTTGAAATTTCATTTCATTTACCGTTATTTTTTAGTTTGGTGAGATAACAGACTTGTAAGTTTAGATATCCCTAGTGGACGCTTACTAACTTTCAAAATACATTTTCTTAGTATGGCATTCGGTTAGTGTAGAGCACGTGGAAGGTTTACATGAACGATTGAATGGAATGGTAAGTTTAATTTTATATGTTCTTTGTCAATATGAGCCCGATGAGGTCAATTTCGTTGGGTAATACCACGAATAAGTCCGAAACATGTCGTTCGTTAAGGCGTTTGAATTTAATAATTTTTTTCTTTCTATTTGTTTCATTCGTTATTGATTCCTAATACGGTCCTGACTACCGATGTCCTGCTACAAATTTGTATTTTGAAATTCATCTACTTTGTAGATTATAACGACCTCTATCTCAACTATTTATTTCTTATTCTAACTTAAAAGAGTTTAGAATTTTGTAAGTATTATTGTGGTATTTAGTAGCATGTGATGTTAAAATAATCAAACTTAACAAAATTCTAAAATAATAAAATTTTTAACTATTAAGTAAATAATACATACTACGAAGAAACATAATATTTAACGAAACCAAAATAACAAAAATTTACATTTAACAGGGTTGAACTAAAAATATTTGAATAAACAAGAAAATAGAATTCTAAAAAAATTACGCTATAGAAGTGCTAAAAATTTTGGTTACTGTCGCGTATTTCATCACAAGAATTGAACTTTTTCCTATTGAGCATTGGAAAGAGGACAATTTTCTGAGTATATTAACACAAAAATTTTCTTGGTTTATGCAATAGTTGTCGAAATTATGGCATTTTAAAAATGCGAATTAGCAGGGGCGTGTAACTTGATATACTCAGCTCTGCAGTGCCTTACGCGTGGTCTAGAGTCAGTACTGTAGGCCACCGGCTCAGCATGCAAATTGAAATGTTAAGATTTAAGCTTTAAAATTCGTAATTTTAATTGAGTTTTCAATGGGTTTCGAATTATTAGGTTAATTAAAATATCGGAATACATTACAGGCCGCCGGGCGTCTTCGGCCTTATTATAAAATAATTTATTTATGGCAAATCTCGGATTCCAGGTAAACGTAGATCTGTGTTTTCGAGTTCCACCTTTGGCGAGTTCTGCCATTCTTCGGGAATATTTTTAAATTTTTTTGCCTTACACAAAAATGGCTAATGATGCAGCCGTGTTAAAAGGTGTATCTAAAATACATGTAAATTTAAATTTTTCAAATTCGATTTTTTCGAGAACTAATTTATAATTCAACAAAATTTTTGTTCTAGTATGCTTAGAAAAGTGTCATTTTACCAATAATCAATAGAAAAAAGTTAAAATCGTGTGATCACATACGTGACAGTTCCCAAAATTTAAAATTTTTTTATTTTTGTTTGGTATATTTGTTCTCAGTTGTTATTTTTACTGTTAAACATGACTGAGGAGCGATAATAATCGTGAAATAAGGGTCTTTATATTATGTTACAGGTTTTTTTGTTTTTTTACCACTTTTATAGCGTAATTTGTTTAGAATTCTATTTTCTTGTTTATTCAAATATTCTAAGTTCAACGCTGTTAAATGTGAATTTTTGTCATTTTGGTTTCGTTAAATATTATTGTTACGAAAGAACGTTTAAATATATTTGATGATTAATGTATGACGACATGTATGATGCGAGTCAAACATGATGAGTCACATATGATGAGTCATGCATGATTGCATCATTAGTCATTCAAGTATTGCTTAGAATTGCAGTCTGGAAACTCATAGAATGTACAGGACTTCTATGGAAATTTCGGGAAGGTAGTATTTAAGTATAAATACAGATGCTTTCTTGTGACGAGTTAGTTTTAGTTCAAAGTTACAATTGTGAAGATAAATAAAGTTTAGATAAATAGTGAAGTGATAAACAGCATACAGAGTGTTTAAATAAATCCGGACTTAGTGTTAAATAAATTATAGTGTAAATTAGTTTAGTGTTAATCTTAGTGTAGTAATTCTTTTATTGTTATAAACCGTATCTGTAAATATTTGTGTTAGCCCTATAGAAATAAATAAACGTTTTAATTTTCGTTACATTATGTTTCTTCGTAGTATGTATTATTTACTTAATAGTTAAAAATTTTATTATTTTAACAGTTTGTTAAGTTTGATTATTTTATCTTAGCTAAATGGAAAAATATGATATTTTACAATATACAGTTTATTGTATAATTATAGTTGTTTAATTAATCAAGAATAAAATATAAAACATCTACATAAAATCAAGTAAAGCTAGCACGTAATTGAGGGCTATGTTCAAGAAAACAAAATAAAAAATACAAATTTAAAGAACTAAAATCCACCTGAAAGATAAATTTAGTTGGGTAAACAAAAATTACTGTTGAGTATTTTTTCAACAAAAAGGAATTTATGTCCCGGTAAATATTAATTGCACACCGAATTTTAATAGCTCCGAATTATTGACCAAAAAAAGTAAAACCTGGCATACGTCATTATTAATAAATAAGTACATGCATCTCTGTGAGACTTACCCTGAATGCATTAACACCAATGTCACGAATATGAAAGTGTCTTTCCTTCATCAAGTCCTTCCGAGATCAATAACATTATTTTTTATTGGTTAATGAATTGGTCTACCATCCAGGATGAAAATGTTTAAAATCAACATGCCTATAGTAGGACAGATGTCTAAAAGATACGGGTCTAGAAAGGCAGGAATTTCTGATTTTAAGTAAAATTCGGCTATAATTAACAAAATTACATAATAATGTTATTGTTCTACTTGATGCACCAAAGTGTAAATCTCGTACAATTTCTGAAGCCTGTATGAGCAACTGCGGGGATTTAAATGTCTTTTTCTAGAAAGAATATATACATATAGAAATAAAATAATCTAACCTAACAAAATGTTAAAATAATAAAATTTTAACTGTTAAGTAAAAAATACATACTACAAAGAAAACATAATATTTAAAGAAACTAAAATGACAATAATTCACATTTAACAGGGTTGAACTTAGAATATTTCAATAAACAAGAAAATAGAAATCTGAAAAAATTAATACTATGGAAATAATAAAAATTACTTAAAAATAAAAAACTCTGTAACATAATATAAAGGCTCTTATTTCACGATTATATTTGATCATCAGTCATGTATAACAGTAAAAATAACAAGAAGTGAGAGCAAATATACCAAAGAAAATTGAAAAATGTTAAAAATTAAAAAAATCAAGAATTTAACCAAAATTTAAATGTTGTGCTTATGTGCACGTGTCTAAATGAAACTTCAGGTTAAGTAAATAAATATGAACCCTAAACATCACATACTACTAAATACCACAAAAATACTTAAAAAATTCTAAAACTTTTTTAAGTTATTTTCTATTCATATAGAAATAGATCGAGAATTTATAACAAATAAAAAGATTATCTGAGCTGTTTAGAAGAGTTAGTAGACAATTACATTCAATGTGTTATTTTATTAAAACAAATTTTTATGAAAGATATTACATTTTATTACGAATATCCTGGGTGGATTACTTAAAGGTTTTTAAATTAATTTTCATTGTCCAAATAAAGTTATATCTCCAATCAGCAGCTGAGTTAGTTTAATCGCTGGTTGAGTAATACAACAGAAAATTTGAATCCTAGTACTTGATGGATTTTTAAATCGGTCCTCCGGTGAGTAGCGACATTCTATGGCAAAGAGTCTTTTGTATTTCAATAACCAGTAAATCAGCCGTAACTAATCTGGGGATTAATAAAGTGAGAGATTGAAATCTGTTGTGTGGAGGCGACTACACAAACTAATTAAAAATTAAATTTAATTAGTAAAAAAAGTTAATTAAAATTTGATCAAAAAAATTAAAAATTGAAAAAACTTGAAATAAGCAGCATGTTTGTTGTTATTATAAAGCATTTAAATATTGCAGAGATTTTACTTTTGCGTGTTCTGTATATTTGATTAATTAGCTATTTTCTGTTATATGAGCAAAACTCGGTAGGTATTGCATTAATTTGCTGAGCTAGTTAATAAATAAAAATAAATATTTTACATATTATTGCATATATTTTCCTTAAGCTTGTATTAATTAGCTTACATAATTGCTACTCTTAATATTAACAACCTAAGCGAACCAAAAACAACAAAATTTTGCATTCATAAAATTAAAAGCGTGCGGTTACTTCATAAATTTGTATACAGGCTGTCCGGAAATAATATTGCTAATTTTTCAAGAATTATTAAGGGTATGTTTTGGAATAAAATCAATGGTGTAACCTATTGCTAACACTTCTTTGATACCAATGGATATTTATTGAAGTGCTAGTAAAATTACATGTGCGATCCATATCCAAGCTCAAGGAAACGTTTGGTACAATATGTTCTATTGTCATATTTACCCATAAACAAATTGTTATCAATAGATTACTATAATTAGCTCAGTAATTATGACATACCACGGAAATCCAAGGGTAGAGGTGGATGGAAATTACTAAATCAGGTAACTGGCAAAATTACTTTTTACCAGAACATGTTGTTTTTTGGTAATTTTTTAAGTTGAAGATAGTGGTGGAACTTTGAAATTTAGACAACTCCGTAAATAATTTTCAAGTCTCTGTATTTCTTTTTTACAGCTGTTTAATATAATAGATATATTTTTGTAATGTTACAAAAATAACCAAAATAATTAGAAAATGTAAGTATAATTTTATAATAAATCAGCTATTTTAATGTCTTTTTTCTGCAGAATCGCTGGAGTAACTTAATTTATTTGGTGGTTTGCCATTGCTTGCCAAGAGAAGATGGTCAGAATAAAATTTTTACTCTGACAGGGATCAAACCGAGAATCTCAGCTTAGCAGTCAGACGCACATAAGAATCAGGCCGTGACCGTCTTCATATTACTGTTAAAACACTACAAACTATTAAAAACATCAGAGAACTGCGAATATGCGCACTAGCACCTAGCACAAACAAAAAAGTTAGCAGCCTACCAAGAACCTGATTTTTTCGCCTAAATATTCTAACCAAAAATTACATTAAGACAAAGTAATAAATAGTACATTATTTCCTCAATAAAATTAAAATTGACGAAATATTCGATCTATCGAGCTACCGGATACGATTGGTGCTTTATGATTTTCGTATTGCAAAACGGTTGACTCTATGATAAAAAGTGAAGAGATCGAAGTTTTAGAGAATAAAATGATAAAGGAGCATACAAAGACTGAATTTTTTTTCGATAAAAAATGTATAAGTTACAATAAGAATAAGAGAAATGAAGTTATTTTTTACAATTCAATTTAAAAAAAAATATTAAAGTCTGCAGAATTACTTTAGGGCACCAGTACAAGCCATGAACTTTTTTTCCTATTCAATTTAATGCTGTCATATTAAAATTGAATTGTTAATGATGTACTATGTATGATTCGCAGCGAATCCTATAAAGAATAGCTCAATTTCGAACGTCTTTACCGTATTAAAATAATATCTTACCTTTTACGCGGTGTACAGTTTTTAAAATTCACTTTATCGTTTTTAATTGTATCTTTAAAAATTAAAAAAAAACAGGTTTATCAACCTGGTTTCCAAATTTGAATGTGACATGATTTCGGTCAATGGTAATCCTTTATTTTATTTGACTTATAAAGCAACAAAAGAAAGGAAGAGTATGATAATCTTTATTCGAATTTTAAAAATTTTTAATGAAATTATGGTAGTTAAGAACATAAATTATAAATATAAACATAAAATTTTGCGGATCATTCTAAAATTTAAGTTAAAAAAGCTTAAAAATTGTAAAAATAAAATGTGTGTACTGTATTGGCTGTTTTTATAAAGTAAGCCCCATCCATTGAAATACCTTATGTTACACATGTGTTTTTCTGGGATCAAATTCCTGTGTGCACTTTATATTAATTAAAAATAAATTTAAATACGAATTTTTATTATTTTTAGTAAGAACATTCACCCTAAACGACAGATATAAGAAAATAACGAAAGTTGCGGTGAATGGACCTGTATGAAAATGTTTGTTGACCTTCCATAATAAATATTAGGAAAATGGTTGAGATTGCGGTCAAATGAAACAATTTAATTGTCCGATGTTTCGGGATCTTCAATGTTACATTTTCAAGTCTACATAATATAAACAAACAAACAAAATGAAATTAAAAAACAGATAAAGTTAACAATACAGAAAAGAGTTATACAAAAACAAAAACATAAAAGTAAAAATAGGGATAAATAACAATGACAAAACCAAAATGAAGGAATATAGAAGAAAAATAATAATTATATAAACAAATGAAAAACGAAAAAATTGAAAATAAACCTAAAAGAAAATATTGAAAAACTTTTAAGAAAGAATACTAACCCAATAGGAGAAAAATGGAGGTTAGAAAGCCACCATTTTCCAGCGTAGTGCCGTCATTAGCCAAACCTCAGCAATACTACGTGGCGATTTCTTATTTATATATTGTCGTGTTTCGAAATGCAAAAAAAACATTAATTTCATTATTTTGTGAAATGATTTGGAGTTTGGATTTTATTTATTTGTAATCACATTGTATAAAGTTGTTAAGTTTTGCTATGTAAAATAAGAGTAGGGTTCGAAGGTGGAAGGAAAGAGTGGGACTTGGATAGGACACTAAGACGGGCTCTGGCCTTGACGTCGGGTCGAGCAAATGAAAAACCATTTCGCAATAATTAAAATTGTTAATTGTTTATTTAAAGTTAGTAAATTAAGTTGAATTGATTTGTTGTTTTTTTATTTAATTGACAAAGTGAAGTGCTGATAACAAATTGGAAAAGAGGAAGAAATTATGAAATTTTAGTCGATGCAAAACTGTATAGCAACAAATTTGTGAGACCATGTGCACTCCAACATCATTGCAAAGTAACAAAAGTGAGCATTTTCAAATTTTATTTTACAATTTTAAACATAAAAGAAGCCTCATTGTAAAAAAAAATTAGTGAATGCCCAGCTATTTAGATTAATTTTTGAACAAAGCAAATTTAGAAGATTTGCATAGCTTGGGTCATCTCAATATTTAGATTAGAGTAATCACCAAACCAACCTGGACAAGTAGTTAAATTGAAATGAAACAAAATTCAATCCAATTCAACTCCTTCCCAGGTTATGCTTAGTGTAAATTAGGTTGGTACTTCATCTTCATGTGCCATATCCGGTTCCCCGGACTTTGGCGACCTCTCTCCTATGTGTGTGTTGTGCGTTTGAAGTATTATCACACACATAGGGGACCTGATGCTTAACGCGGGCTCCAAACCGCGGGAAGTGTATACACTTCATCTCCAGAGAGGATGTACCTATATTTGGTTGGTACCTATATGTTAATTTAACCCAAAATATTTAAATTTTAAAAAACCTCGTGGCAATTAAAAAAGTTAGTCAAAAAACACAGAACCGGCATTAGGTTAGCATTCCCTCTCAGACCCAAAAAATTATGCCGAATTCAGCATATCAAGGATACGTTTGTAGCCCCCGTCAAAGTATTCAACATCCCTTTTATCATTTATTGACGATCCCTGCGAGTAAATATGAATCGACTCTTTAATTTTCTTCTTCTTGTCTATCCTCTCCCGGTCTAAAATATCAATGCTGTCGTAGTTGATGTTATGGTTCTGTTCAAGCATAAGTCTGCAAAGAGCCGTAGGTTTTTTAAAACTCTTTCCTCCTCCCCTCTTCAAGCGCAACACCAAGGTTACGGGCGTTTTTTAAATCCCTTGCGTGCTCTTTTATGCGGACACATAGCTTTCTGCCTGTTTCACCAATATATACAGCATTGCATTACATACACGGAATTTTATAGACAAGACCACTATGGTGATCCACATAGATTGGATTTTTAGTTTTAGAGAAAAACCTAGAGTTTTTGTTGGGACAACTCAACCCTAATCTAATCTCTGGGGTAGATTTTAAAATAGCAATTAATTGCTTCGTAAGTCCTCGGACATAAGTGAGGCTAAAAAATTTAATATCAGAGCTCGTTGATGTACTTTGTTTATTATTATTGTTAACTTTCTTCTGGATCAGGGCAGTCTTAAGGAGGGAATCAATGATAGTTTTGGGAAAATTATTGCAGGAAAGGATGTGGGATATTTTCTGGATGTTTTTGGATTGGAAAGAGGGATGTGAAACAGTAAGGACTTTGTAGATAAAATTACGTCCGACATTAAAGATCTGGTATTTAGGATGACTTGAAAAATAATTTAAAAGTTTTCCTGAATACGTATCTTTGTGGTACCAATCAGTAATTAGTACCCCACTAGGATCCCTAATGACGCGAGTAAGTCAAGGAAGGGTAAGGATTTATTTTTTTCAAGTTCCATTCAAGTAACCTAGTCTGTATTAGTCTACGCATTTAATAAAATATTAGTAAAACTGTTTTTAAGTAAAATTCTGCTATGAAATTAGTTTATAGAGTGATGCTAACAGTTCCATACCTTTACGACAACTGCGACCGGCTCCGTCATTTGAAAAACTCAGCTACAACTATGTACGTTGTGTATTCGCACTGTCAACTGAATGGAGTCAAACACCAACGTTGGTGTTTTTTATGTAAAATATTTGTAACTTTAATATCAATTATTTCTTAAATTAATCGATATCAGAAGTTCTTGCGTAGTTTAATCGCTTGATTTTAGTGTTATCTGTTACAGGAAATATCTGTAATATCTTCGGGTAGTTAACAAGAGAAAATTAATATTTTAAACATTTTAAATTTAAAATTCAGATGAAATTATTTATTTCTATTTGTGAGCTGCTTTTTATAAAGCTTTTAACAGAATGAACTTTGTTTTTTGTTTGTTTTTATACGAATGTAAGTGCTAGTTTTGCAAACGAGAGTGTCCTTTTGTTTGCGTTAAATTATTTGTATAATGAGTGGAAGATTTATTTTTCAGTCGAATATTAACTGAATAAATAATTGTACAAAAATGAAATTTTTTAAATGTCTGCGGAACCTTTAAAATTTAGAGATAAATATACCTATTATACTAATAAGAAAGTTTTCTGTTTCAGAGAGTTTTCGATTAATAGAAAGAAAATTATAATCGAAATTCTAGGAGCTGAGATATGGCTAATCCTTAGATTAGCCATAGCTAAAACAAAATAACAAAATAGCAAAAAGGCTCAAAATTTAATACATCAAAAAGTAATAACCAACATAGTTTGAAATTTAGAGGGCTCTTCATTTTTAAAAAACAAAGTAAAATTTTTCCTTTCATCTTTTAGAGAAATTATTGTTTTGGAATTTTTCTAAGTTTTTTTAATTTTATTTTTTTTATTAATTAAGGACGATGTTCAAGTTTAAAGAGAAAAATCGATTAAAGGTACACAAGGTACAAAGTATTAAAA
The DNA here is from genome assembly GCA_911387805.1 of Cantharis rustica. Lineage (NCBI taxonomy): Eukaryota > Metazoa > Arthropoda > Insecta > Coleoptera > Cantharidae > Cantharis > Cantharis rustica. The sequence goes on from OU426883.1 coordinate 18,371,464, forward strand.
ATATGCGTGTAATTTTATTTTCTATAGATAATAATATATTTTAGTGAAAATGAGTTCTGAAACCAGCACCGCCAGCCTGCATGATTAGAAAGGTTTATAATGAAGTAGAGGAGCCTGTGTATAAAACTGCATTAATTTTTACGATATCAGCAAAATCACGTCAACTGGACCCCCCATTTTTCACTTAATCATCGAATTTTGATAATAGTATTTTTTCATAAAGTAGTCACTATCAACAATTAATCCCCCAAAACAGTTTTTAAAAATTTTCATTTTTACAACAGTTTTTTTGTTAATGAACATTTTTATGACTTTTAATTAAAAAATCGATAATTAAAAAACTATTAGAGATATTTCAATGAAACTTTCAGAATTTATAGTTTAATACTTGTATTATAATAAAATATATAAGAGTTCAAATTATTTATATATTTTCATATTGTTAATTAACTTTTAAGTTTGCAAATGAAAATTTAAATGACCTCTCTCAAAAAACAAAATTTTTTTTTCTCGATATTTTGCATTGAACATTTAAGTAACGAAATCCGCGAAAAAATTTGACTGCTCGTGATTAGATTAAGCAAAAAAAATTTATTTGTAACGGACGGTGAGCGCTGTCGGTACAGCGCGTTGCCGCGCGTCATTAATTTACCTTTAGATCTACTCAGTAATTACAAATAAGAAACAATATTTTATCTTTTAAATGAAAATATATTTTTATTTAAACACTTTATAATAAAAAATTATATGGAAAAAAATTTTTTTAAATTAAAAAAGAATATTAATAAATAAATTTTATTAACTTATTTAAAAATATTATTTTTATATATTTTTTGTTTTGTAATTTGTTGGTACTACCAAATTTTGCTATGTTAAATTGTCAGAGCAGAATCTTATGCATTTCTTTTTTTTAAATTTTAGAAAATATGCCCAAATATGCACGGTCAGTAGATTTTAGTCGAAATATGCAATATCTTAAAGAAATAACCAAAATATGCAAATGCATATGATCTGGTCTTTAATTATGAAGAATCAGTGCAACCTTTAGGCTGCACAATTTGGTCTATTAAGTACCACATCAATTAATTTCGACCAAATTCGCATATTTTATAGTATACTAAGTAAGGTTAAAAATTAAATTAAGGTGAGTTGTATAAAGCTTGGATTAAAATTAAATCTAACCCAACTCAGTGCTTATAAAATCACAACGCCAAAGGCTGCGTTAGATTAATTTTTATCTGAGCTTTACACAACCTGACCCTAACTTAACTTTTATCCTAACGTAATATTATATAAATAATGCGAATGTGGTCGAACTTAATTGGTGGACAATTCAATGCACCAAGTTGTGCGGCCTGAAGGCCGCACGGATTTGGAACAACCTTTCAATTTTTATAGGTTTTTAACTTAAAATGAATCAAGCTAAGGTACGTTACGAACAGAAAGACAAAGTTTCTTATATATTTTACGATTTAAAAAAATAATTATAAAAAATTAAGTACTAATATAAACATTAAATTTTATGGATACTTTCAAATTTCGGGTAAACATCCAGTTTCAATTTTTTGATTGACTGTTTCCATAAGATTAGCCCCACCTATGGTGTGTTTTTTTGAGTTCAAATTGCACTCGATAATGGCAGATATAGAAAACGCAGACTTTTGAGACAATATATTACTCGAATGCAAGCTTTTTTCCAAAGATGTTACAATTATTATAAATAAAATGTTTAAATAAAAATATATTTTAATTTAAAAGATAAAGTGTTATTTTTTATTTGTAATTACAGAGTAGATCTTAAAGTAAGTCAATAACGCGCGGCAGCGCGCTGTACCGACAGCGCTCACCGCCCGTCATAAATAAATTTTTTTTGCTTAATCTAATCACAAGCAGTCAAATTTTGTCGCGGATTTTGTTAATTAATTGTTCAATGCAAAATATCGAGAAAAAATTTTTTGTTTTTTGACGGAGAAGTCATTTAAATTTTCATTTGTTAACTTAAAAGTTAATTAACAATATGAAAATATATAAATAATTTGAATTCTTACATATTTTATTAAAATACAAGTATTGAACTATAAATTCTGAAAGTTTCATTAAAATATCGCTAATAGTTTTTTAATTATCGATTTTTTAACTGAAAGTCATAAAAATTTTCATTAAGGCAGTATTCTAGTCTAGAAAACTGAAAAATCGAAAATTTTTGTTTTTATATTTTGATAGTTTAGATATTCAAAAATCTCGTCTTAAAAGGATTTTTTGAAATTTGAATTATTTTAAAAGTTATAGCCATTTTAGTGTCGTGGCAACTCGACTGGTTTAGACGGAACTATTCTAAGAAAAGTATTAAAAAATACTCTTTATTTCTTTTTTTTTGTGTTTTTAAAATTTTTTTTGTTTAAATATTCAATTTAAGGTAGAAGAAGGCCCGATATATGGAACCGGAATAGCTGATTAAAAAAATGTAAGCATAAAGTATCAATGTATGACTTAGACTTCACGTAACTTTACCTGAAATTTTAATCTCGTTTTTCTCGAAACTACATTTTTCGAAATTCTTGTCATGATTTCTCAAGTTCTACTGAACCGATTTACTTGAATTTTTGTGTGAGTCTTTTCTATACATTTCTCTATCGTATGAACTAAGATTATAACAAAATTTAAATTTTGACTATTTTTAAAAAATTCTCAAAGGTAAAAAAAATTGTAAAAAAACTTTTTTTCTTTTCAAACAGCCGCAATTTTGCGAAAAAACATTTTTTTTCAATTATTTTAGTTAGTACGATAGCAGTATTCTCTTAGATTAATAAATTTTTTTCTTTTTTTAATTTTGATTACTAGGAGGGTTTTTTTGAGACCTATCACTTTATCAACCTGTAACTTTTTGAAATTTTAATTTTTTCACTTTTATTTTATTATCATATATTCTTTAAACGTTAATAAATATCTTGTAAAATAATGGATAATAAATATAGTGTCTGTTTTTTCTTTAATGCACCTAAAACCGCCCTAACAAAAAAATTGTTGTTAAAATGAAAATTGGGGATTAATTGTTGATAGTGACTACTTCCTGAAAAAATTCGATGATCAAGTGGAAAATGGTCCAGTTGACGTGATCTTGCTCATATTTAATATTAATTTTAGTACTTGAAAGGATATCAAGAATAAAACTGAAATAATGTAAAAATTCACACTGTATTTTTGTTTGAATTTTTCTTATGACATTTACAGATTATTTGACTAAAATTTTTATATTAAGTTTCTGAAATACTGCAACATGTAAAATTTATTAACGTCACCTTTAACGGAAAGGTTAAGATTAAATCGTTAAATTGTAAGTTTTCAAATTTCGAAATAAGAAAAGGTAGTAAAGATTTTATTATAGCTTTAGTTAAGCTGGGGTGTACGCAGATGTGGAAGTGATTCGTCAAATATCTATCCACAAGAACTCACATGTAGATGAATGTGAAAGCAATAAAATTATACATCACCCTACTTTTACTGAACTTTAGAAAATCGAAATGTGTATTATGGTAAAGTTATATTTTTGTTTTCTACCATTCTACCAACGCAACGATGCGACGTAAATCTATGTTACGTCAAACAATTGGCGGTGCCAGTGAAAGCTGCGTAACAGGAAAAACTCGGTTTTCCCAAAATGTAATTTTCAAGTTTCAAGCTGAAATAATTTTTTTATTCGCCAAAATGAAGATATTAATTTATAATTTGGGCATTAAAATAGTAAATAGGAATAATAAAAAATAGGTGTTTCGATGGTCTTACTGGCAGTGCGAATTGTACAACCTGAGATAGCATTAAGTCATCGTAATGAGAAAAGTTTGTGTGATTTAATTATTTGTGACAGCGTGGAATCTAAATTATGGAAATGTGATATAACCTAATTTGGAAGTATTGGATTATTCATAACGACAAACACAAACGTCCTTTGTATTGAATTTATACTTGGCCGTACGAGTTTGGTTCAGTTGTGGTTTGTCAAGAGATACCACTAATTGAGGCGTGATGAGATATTTTAATTTTTGATATAAAAAATAATTCGGAACGATAAAATACGTATTTAAAGAAATAAAACTGTTTCGATGGTAAATAGTATACGGTACATTAAGTTTAAACGGTAATTAAAGTACATTTAAATATGCTCGAAATAAAAAACTTATTTGAGAACTAAATATAGGAAAAGGAAAACATTAGGAAGAATAAGAAGCTAAAAAGGATGAAATCGACAGAGTATTTGATCTCAGGAACTTCTAGTGAGTTTCAAGCACAGTATTGACTGCTTTTTGGCCTTTTCGTATAACCAGACATAGGAACGGAAGTGACACAGCCAGAAAAAGGAAGTAAACGACTGTTTCATGAGGTTTTATTTGAAGGTTGAAATCAGCAAGCGAGAATCGTTTAGTCGTTGCCATCCGTTCTACTTATATTGCAATGCTAAAGTAACTTTAAACATAAGACTTAAGAAAATTGCCTTATAATCTTTAAAATAGTGCTAGTTATAAACACTTTACTGCTCGATAAACTACTTCTATATTAAATCTTATATTATTTTTATGTTTTTAAGGACAGAAATTTTTAATAAAATGCAAAATAACTACGAATGTTCACATAATATTAGCTTTTCTTTCAAATTACCCTCTTGTTTTATTTCCTATTATCTTCCAACCTAAGTTTTCATCTAACTTTTACTTTATTATTTGTATGAGTACACTCATTATTGCATTTTCATCTACTTACCTAAAACAAATTAAAAAATCTTTACTTTTAACACTGCTTAAATTAAGCCGAAGGCAGTCACATTATTCCTTTATAAACTTCCTTATCCCCATTTTCCGTTCAAATAATGAAATAATAGATTTAAGTTTAGGCAAACTGTGCATAAATCAAACTTTTCGCTATTTTCCACGAAAAATGTGTAGCTGCACTTTTACTCCGCTCAACTTTTACTGCCGCCTCTTTGTTTTCAGTTATTAAGAAACCAGAAATAATTATTATATACCAGAAAAATAAGTTAATTCTTCTCTAAGACAATGGACTGACCGAATATTAATGCTGCAGCACAAAATCTACTTAAAATTTTGTGATCTCTTGTTGGTTTAAATACACAATCTAATTTAAAACGGAATTGTAAATATAATTCACAGAATGCGAAGTAAGTCAAACAAGAAGTAAAATTTTAATTCTATTCATACTATAAATTGAATAACACTAACGCAAACATAAGCGGGCTTCCCAGTTAAGTCGAGAATCTACTTATGAACCAAACGAATTAAAAAAGATACAACAATATACACCGAGATGCATCGTCGGCATCGTTTGCTATAAAGGTAACTCTCATTGCCTTCTACGTCTACCAATCCAAGTACATGGAAATTTTACTTCACCATAGCAGTATAAACCATCCACACGTGTTGCAATTTGTTTTTGTCACAGTTAGAGAGCAAATGCTAAAATAGTAGCTTATAATTAATTACAGCACAGTCCAAAAAGTACAAGAAAATTTCGTTCTTAAGGACCTTATGGTATCTAATGAACGGTAGAAGCGCAGTACTAACTACATTACCTTCACAATATACCCAATAGCTCAATTCGATTGTTAGAATCCACCACTGTCCAAAAATTGACCAAGCTAGATCTAATTGAATTGCAGTTTTACGCTTTATTTTATTTGGGCATCAGGACTTTTGTGGTCAGTCAGGACCGTGTTCAGAAATAGTGTATTTAATGAATAGACCGACTAGATAACCAATTTAATAGTGAGTATGAATCACGTAGTGACTGAGGCATGGTCTAGCGTACAATCAAAGAACCTAGTAAGTCGAGTTATTAAAAATGGTTAGAAAATAGTTTATTATTACCATTTTAGACTAGTTTTTAGCGGATTTTGTTTTTACAATAAAATGTAGATATATTGAACGTACTTTTGAATTAACTAGCTTACGCTTTAAGCTAACCATTGCTTATCGACGTAATCGTGAGTCTCGTATTATACCGTAGGGTATAACGAGGTCATGGCATCTGTTAAGAAAGCATGTTGTCTTTAGATGAGAAACAAAGCGGAGATTTTGCGTATAATTTAAAATAACTTTGAAGTATACGTAAATACTTCCTGTATATACTTAGTTAAATATACACTTATTACATTTAACAGTGTATTATGAAAATGTAAAAGTTATATTGTAGCTTATGACGAAACAAGATCTAATAAGTTTATAGTATTAGTATAATTTCTTTCATCCTTGCTTATAAAAATTTATGTAAAGATTTTAAAATTATAAATTATAATTATAATTTTATTTATTAAAAAAATTAAAGCCGTTTTTATTAATGGTAACCGATTGATGTGCAACTTGATTAACTTCTCCTAATTTTAAGTTAGCCGAAAATCTTAACCGATAAGAGAGTAATTCCAGTAGAAAGACGTCGACAGATCCAGTAGACAGAGTACTCTGATCCACTAATTCATGATGTGATAATTTGAACACTCTGTATCACAAAAATAACTTTTATTTACTATAGTTAAGAGCAAATACAGGAGAAAGGGGCGCAATGAATGCAATCCCCCCCCCCCATGATGACACACTACCGAATCACTTTATTTTGACCAATTTGGCCAAACAAACTAAAATTTTATTTCATTTTTTGGTTAGAACAAATTTTCTGGATGATACATACAGCATAGTTTCACATCAATCAATCAATAAAAACGGCTTAATTTTTTTCTTCTTCTTTGCTTCATGGTATAGGCGATGATGCCTGTTCCGTCACCCATCTTTTCATCGGCCGTCTCACATTTCTAATTATTTAATAATTAATTTAACAAATAAAATTATAATTATAATTTGTAATTTTTCTTATAATTTTGAATATTTAATCGTCCGCTGGACGAATTGTCTAAACGTCAGGATACCTACCGTTTCCAGCACCTTCTGAAGGAGACCCAGTTTTGTTATTAATGTTACGAAAGAACGTCTAATTATATTTGATGACTAATGTATGACGTTATGTATGATGAGTCATGTGTGATGAGTCATACATGATAACAGCATTAGTCATTCAAATATCGCTGAATTTACACTCCAGAAGTGTGTAGAAACTCATGGAAGTTTCTGGAAGCTAACATTTATGTATAAACACAGATGCTTTCCTGTGACGAGTCAATTCCAGTTTTAACGTGCAAGTGTTAACATAAATAAAGTGAAGTAATAAACGATATACCGAGTGTTTAAATAAATCCGAACTTAGTGTTAAATATAAATTGTAGTGTAATTTAGTTTAGTGTTAATCTTAGTGTAGTTATTGTTTCATTGTTATAAACTTTATCTGTAAATATTTGTATTAGCTCTTTAGAAATAAATAAACGTTTTAATTTTCGTTACATTAATTTTAAAATTTATAACAGGGTGTAAGTTGTATGTAGTTAGGTTACAAAAAATTAAAAGAAAGGCTTAAACAAGAACGAAATTTTTATGTGAAAGTAAAAATATTATTTATAAGCAAGAAAAATATGAAAATTTAATGGATAAAGTACTTTTGGAAATGTATTATAGATAAAGTTAGTTTTAAAACTAATTCTCTACTACGCTAAGGTTAATTATTCAGAACTTTAAATTAATTCAAAAGTACTTATTTATTCGTTTTGATTTACTTTACAAAGAAAAAATTTATAAAATAAAAAATATTCACTAATTTCCTAAACTTGAAAATGTTTCAAAGTTGTAATAACCTTAAATTTTAAATTATTTGTAGGGAAAACCGAGGTGATTTGAACAACGGCTAACTTTATAATTGCAGTCACAGTTGCATGGATAATATTCATGTTTAAAATAAATAATAAAATAATAATAATAATACAAAAAAACTGTGTGTTTATTTTTTTGATAAATTTAATAACTGTGAGGAAATTTAAATTATTTTGCGCTTGGAAAATTAGAAAAGCCAAAATTTTGCTGTTGTTAAGTTATTTGTTCCGTGGTTTGGAATCCACGGTTCAGTTTTTTGGTTTATTCGGTTTAAATTTATCAGTAAATGTACCACCAACAAGTACAATATGTGGTTTTGTCCCCCCCTCCTGTACCACCGATTTATATAAGAAAATTACAAATGAAAACATGTACAAATATTAAACCGCTAACACAAATTACGTCGTTGTTTATACAAAATAGTGGCATTTTAAGATTAAAATAAATAATGTAATTTTTAAAAATTTAGTGTATAGGATAAGAAAAATGGCTGCCAATTCGGTAATTTTATAATTTTTTACGTGAAACTATGTATTTAATTTTTTTAAATATAAAAATTAAAAAAATCAAAATTTAAAGTTTTAAAATTAAAGTTTCTAAAATTTAATCTAAGAATTACTTTTTTAATCTTAATTTTATATTAAGTCCCAAGGTTTATTATTATTAAGAATAATTAGTAATTATAAGCTAATTTATTGAGATATTTTAATAATAATATTATTATATTTTTAAATAATAAAAAATAAAAAATTTAATTATTTAATCTGTTTACCTTATGTTTATGGTTTATTATAAAATATACTAAACAAAAAGGTTTTTACCTTGTAATGAATTTTACAAACATAATTTAAAATTTAATTTTATAAACCATATTTATTATAATAATTAAAATGCATTATGCAATGAATAACTTTTCTCACCTTACCTGTGCTTCTATTCAGCTATTCAGCTTTGCTTAAATCAGGAGTGAATACCAGATTTTAATCCAAACAAAATTAATAAAACATTAAGGTGCCACACACGTTAGATTTTTGAATAGTATTTCTGGTCTGCTACTGATTAATACTTAGCAATGACGAATACATTGTTATTTAATCCATGTTGATGTAATTAATTAATATAAAATGGTAGTTCTCTGCAAGGCTACAGTTTTCTATATAGAAACGCTTTTTTATACTTTTATCAAAATTTAATTATTACATCGAAGTAATACGACTAAAATGGAACGTGCGCGTAGTAGTATAATAGATAACTGTTTTTATCTTACTTCCAGAGTATCGTAAAACTATTATAATAATTTTAACGTAGTCATGAACGAACGAGCATGCATGTTTGTTTGGTGAGGGTTTCATGAACAGCAATCCAGGAGTCTAAGTAAAATATTCTAAAACCGTTACATTCTTGAAAGCGTGAAAACAAAGCATAATATAACCACAAAGGCACGGCATAATGAATAATTTAAATTCATAAATATTCAAAATGTAGTCAATGATATTGGCAAATCTCACAATATAAAATAACCGAGGTAAGATTTGATATTGTTAAAAAGAAATATTTATGATTTTGTCCTAACTTTTAGTAACAAACGATGGATTTGGAAACGTAATTTAATCTTCTTTCGTTATGAAATAATTTATTTAAAGCACACTAAAAGCATTTTAAATTACTAGTTTTAATAATTCTAAGTAAAGTTTTGTTGAGTGTTAAGTTTAAATAATTCCAATTTAATTTGCTCTTAAACTTACCTTAATCTGGAAGTCAGGATATTACGTATAAGTGGTAATGGTTTAACGTATGGTAGTGGTAAAATATTAATTAAACTAAAACTATAAGACCGATTTAATTTTTTTTTTTTTAATAAATTAGTACACATTTTATTTTGGAAAAATCTAACAGCGAGAAGATTTAAAGCTGTAGTGGATAATTTCGTGTTTTGGAGTATAGGAGTGTCCGAATAAATGACAAGCAGATATTGACTTGCGGTCAGGTTCTCGACGAGGTGATGTCAAGTAACGTCCACCTAACGGGCAAAAATAATTCGGTTTATGCATGACTGCGTTTGTTAATGTTTCTAGTGCCAATATCTAACCTCATTCTTGCCAATAATTATGTGGCTGGTGTTTAGTCGTGCATTTAAAACGGGTGAAGATTTGACGAAGCGTAAAGTATAAAATAATACAAAAACATTAATTTAATTTATTTTATATATTTAATAAATTATTTAACAATAAAAATAAAAATTATTAATCGGTTGGATGGTAAATTACAAAACAATTCTTATATTACATTTAGTAATTAATTAGTAACTAAACACTTAACATTTTCGTTGATATCCTTATTTCAGATTTACACAGTAATTGCAAAATTGTACGTCAATGACGTTTTTTTCACTTAAATAGAAAAACATATCTAGACTAAGCATAGAAAAATAATTTACCCAAAAACAAAATTAGTTTCACGATTATACTTAATACTGATAACTTTCACATTCATAAATATTTATTAAATGGTGCTATTCGTGAAACTAGATTTTGGAAATACATTTATAAATTCAATCGACTAAATTTTGAATTATATTTGAACTTTAAAGAACGCACCTACGATTAGGTAGTTGAAAACTATACAATTTAAAATTAAAACTGTACACTATACATTTTTATGACTGTTTCACACTGCACGGTTAATAAATATTTTAAAAGATTAAATAATATTAAAAATATTTTCACTTTTATTTTAAATTTAAATTTTAAAATAATTTTAAAATATTTAAAAGCGTCAAGCATATAAAAGTTCAATTTTATGTTAAGCGTTGATCCAAAAAACCTGTCGCATGCTTATATGTACAGTAGGGTTTTTATGATTACCATAATATTAAGTTAAGTTCAATATCAGAAATTCTATTTTTTCAGAAAATACATAAGGATGTCAAAAATAGCGATTGTTTTAAATTTAACAAATTTTTAAAAATTATTCAAAAAGCGCATGGCGGTGTAACTAGGATGGCGTTTAATTAAATACGCAAAGTGAAAATAGGTAAAAAATTTGTTTTAATTATAATATAAGGCGGTGTTATCGAAATTTTGTACAATAATTTTTGCGTTCCAAATATACAAAAAATTCAAAATTTATTTAAATTTTTAAATGTTCCATTACTTAATCAATTGTGTATTTATTTATATATCAACATCGTCTACATTTTGAAGTGACGATTTAACTTATTTTTTTACTTAAACAATAGGGGAACAATAAATACTAGATGTTGTTAATTTTGGCACTTTTAAATAATCTATAACATTTTATACATAAAATTAAATGTACACTATGTTTCAAGAAAACACTTAACATTCGGATATTTGTATAATATTTTTTTGAGTCACAGTGTATTTACACTAGTTACATATAATTACAATAATAAGCTATATTTATTTACATATGGAAAAAATGTAGAGAACTAACACGTAAGTATTTTAAGCAATACATAATCGGCACATTGCCGTTAAAATAAAATTAACTAATGAGAGATTGATACTGACGTATTCTTTTTACAGTCAACCACAAAATTTACGTACGCACATAGTAAAATATATGTCACTTTTAAGATATACAAATACTGATCTGCCTCCTTGGGGCTTTGAAGATATGTTGATGTGACGGCTTCTGTTGTTAGCGTTAATGTTTTATAGAAAAGCAACTTGGGATAAAATTTCATCAATGCAAAAGTTAAGCCCACATTAAATTTTTGACATTTTTAAATAAAATAATATATTTAATCATTTATAATTTTCAATCATGCATAAAATATTAACTTATAATCAGAAAGTATAATAAATGTTAATCAACATTTGTGATGTGTCCGTAACACATCGAGCTTTTAAATTGCTGAACACAAAAATAAATTTTACAAATAAATATAAATACTCAATTAGATTGTTCAGTTCTAAATGCTCTAATTAATCATAAGCGTTTTATTGTGTAGTCATTTCACTATAGGCAAAAAAGTAATAATTTTGTAATTAAGTTGAATCAATCAACTTTGAAAAGATTAATATCACACAAATATTGCACTTTTAAAAATCGAAATAAAATTTTATTTCGATTTGCTCGAAACACAATTGTCCAAAATTATTAAACTAATATTATAATTTAATCAAACTGTTTCAACAAAGTATTTTTTCTTTTGTAATATTAAAATTTATTATAATAGCGGTCGTAATGTAAACACGTTAATTTTACGTTATAATTTATGCAATTCCTATTTACTTAAGAAACTATTTACGCATGTTAAACAAAAAGTTTCAAATGTTTTAATTGCTGTATTAAAAGTTTTAACCACTTTTTGATATTGTTTTTCTTCAAAAATGAAATTCAAATGAGTTTGTAAAAGCATTGAATATAATTTTATCTAAATATTTTGTATTATATTTAAATTCAACAATTATAAAATATAAAGCACTGTAAATAATAAATAATGTAAATAAATTTAAGTAAGATTAAGTGATGTTACAATTAGTAATTTATTTTACTCCCAAAAGTATTTCGTTAAATTTAAATTTCAGTAATGCACAGATTGGAATGTTCTCCGTGAAATTTTTAAAAGATAGCGTCAATATTATAGTGAGTATTTTTTTCTAAATTGCTTTTTTATAAAATAAAAATTTCATGTCATGTTTGACAAATTGTTGAAAATTACATACGGTAACATGGGTATACTTTGATCAGCGGCGTAGCTACTGCCAGCTGTAGCAATAAATGACACAACAGTGGCTACGCCGAGGGCTGATGGACCCCCCGGTTACTGATATCGCACTAACTATGTCCAAATAATCTATTTTGGTCGAACAAATTATCCGTAATAACTTAATAATATCTAAATTAATAATCAATTGAAAGTTGACTTAAATATAAACTGAAATCGATATTTGCGTTTCTTTAAGAAAAAGAAATGCAGGGATCTGTTGCGTATCCCATCCCACGATTTTAACTTTTTCCTATTGAAAATACGTAAAAGGACAATTTTCTAAGCATACTATAGTCTGTTTTTTTTAAGAAAAATATTGGAATTTGTACTAAAGCGACGACCTTAAAATGTAAACCAATGAAATTGTTTTGAAGTTAGACGCTATTACAATAACGAAATTTATACGATTGAAATGGTATGCGTGTTGCCTAAAGTGAACTGGGTAAAGTCAATAAATAAGATAGATTTGAAAAGAGTTAAATGTAATATCAAATAGACGTAGTTATTTGGTTATAACATTTTGCTTTTTTGTGGTGAAGTTTCCCGGTGTAAATTAGACTTTGCAAACGACGCGCCACCTATATTATTCATATCTTGGATCGACTATAGAACAAAAATTTTGTAGGATAATGCAAAAGTTTTCGAAAAAAATCGATTTTAAAAATGTAAAATTTACATGTATTTTAGATACACCTTTTAACACGGCTGTATGATTAGCCGTTGTTGTGTAAAGCAAAAAAATAAAACAAGCCCGGAGGGCGCCGAAGGCGTCTGGAGCCCTCCCGGCCTGTTTTATTTTTTCACCTTACGCAAAACAATTTAAAAATATCCCTGGAGAATGACAGAACTCTCCAAGGGTAGAACTCGAAGCCATAGAACTTGTCCGGGTGTCGACCGCGACTAGCGTAGCGGAATGGCAATACGAAACGTTTAGTGCCGTAGGCGCTTTAATCTTCTTCATCTGGTGAGTGAGTAATGGGCGTTGGAGATCTTGGATAAAAAAATACGCTTACGCGGGTTTGGCCGCGTCGATCTGAGTGGTGAATAAACTTAAACAAGAGGAAATTAAAAATTTTGAATTTTGAACTTTGAAGAAGTTTAACCGAAGTTTGCCAAAGTGTGTCGAAAATTAACAAAATGGGATATTGTGGGCGAACAGCTATTTGAACCTCAAAAAGCGTACGCGTCTGTGTCGTGGTGTACCGTCTCGAATGTCTCGCTGGTCGTGCAGTGATGACCAGAAAAGGGAGTTGAGAAAAGATGTCCCTAAAACGGGAAAAAACAATTTCGCGATTTGAAACACGATTGTCAATCGAGTTTAGTACGTCGCTGCTGAAGTTTTCCGTGTCAGGGAACTCTAATTCCAGTATCATAAACTTGTTATTTCATCGGAAATAACAAATGAGTGTTGAATGAATAGTGGCAGACGCAGTCAAAAAAAAATTAAAATAAATGGAATAAAGATTTTAAATTTAAATTAAATTACATTACGCTGGTGTGTAGGGTACTTTATCGGTCTGTTAATTTAGGTCAGGATTGAAATAGTATCCGCCGTGTTCTTGGTATGTAGCCGGGTAAGGAAGGTTGCGCGATAAGATAAGAGAAAGGCATCCGGATGCCGCAGCTGCGTTGAATAGGTCAGGGTATTTACGAGTTGTTATTTTACACTTGAACTTAAACTTGGAATTTATCGCGTATTTCGACCGCGACTAGGCGTAGCGTAGCGGAATGGCAATGCAAAGCGTTTAGCGCCGTAGGCGCTTTAATCTTCTTCATCTGGTGAGTGAGTAACGGGCGTTGGAGATCTTGGATCAAAATATACGCTGACGCGGGTTTGGCCGCGTTGATCTGACAAGGGAATTGTATGACCTCCACATTTTTATAATTTTTGCCACTTATTGTGCTGAAAGTTTGGCCCTCCAATAACAACTCCTCAAAGCGGTAGAGCCAGATAGCCAGAAATTTTCAAGAAAATCGACTTTGAAATATTATTGAGGAAGTTTGAAGACAAGATGTAAAACAATTAACAAATAGTTTCGTAGCACAGGTAGGAAAGAGTTAGACTAGGAACCAGTGGGTCCACGGTTTTATTCCCACTTTTGCAAGTTTTTTTTTAATTTTTTTTCTCTAGTGCGTATTCACACGTCATTTAATTATTGTAAATTGATTAAATTTATGCTTGTATTTTACTGAAAAGTTATCATGTCTGATATTGTATCCGTTAATTTGCCTGGCCCCTCGGCGGGGCCTGAAGACAGTCGAAAATAGTCTTTGAAAGATATCAGACATGATAACTACGTTGGATAAAAACTAAACTGTTGAAAATGTGTTATAGAATAAAAATATGTAGTTTTAAGATATGTTATTTTAAGATTATGTTGATTTATTAATTTTTTATTTCTTATTAAAATCTGGTCAGATGCATGGCTTTATTAGCCATATCATTTCGTAAAATAATCGTAAAATAAATAAATAAATAAATTAAATCAAATGATAAATTATAAACAAATATTAGGTAAAATATTTCCACCAGATAATATGTGCGATGACATAATATGAAACTAGTCCTGCTGAATAATAATAATAATTAAAACATTCGATTTTATTACATTTGTTAAGAAAAAGTACAAATTGAATGTATTTAATAAATTATATGTTGACACATTATTAGTCTATAAGCATAAATTTAATCAATTTTACAATAATTAAATGACGTCTGAATACGCACTGGAGGAAAAAAAATTTTAAAAAAACTAGCGAAAGTGGGAATAGAACCGCGGATCCACTGCTTCCTAGTCTAACTCTTTCCTACCTGTGCTACAAAACTATTTGTTAATTCTTTCACATCTTGTATTCAAACTTTCTCGATAATATTTCAAAGTTGATTTTCTCGAAAATTTCTGGCCATCTGGCCCTACCGCTTTGAGGAGTTGTTATTGGAGGGCCGAACTTTCAGCATAATAAGTGGCAAACATTAAAAAAATGCAGAGGTCATATAATCCTCTTGTGAGTGCTAGAGTGTCGACCGCGACTGACAACAACATTAAGAGTATATCAAAGCACACGTACCGTCAACAAAATGAGACCGTCACCGACGAGACCGTACCTCAACGTGAGACCGACCGTCATGCATTGGGGTGTATCATATTACATTTCCCTGCTTTTCGTTACTTTAAAATGCCGTTATTTCGACAACTATTGCATAATCCTAAAAAATTTTTGTGTTAATATACTCAGAAAATTGTCCTCTTTCCAATGGTCAATAGGAAAAAGTTCGCAACAGTAACCGAAATGCATATTCCTATTGTCCATTACCATTACACTCATCTTTTTGACGAATCACTAAAGTTACTTTTCTCCGAATATAACCATGCTATTTTTCTTTTACATTTTATTTCCGACTTTCCGCCGGAAAACCATTTTTCAATTATTTTATCACAAATCACAAATATAATTAATGTATATTTATGATTGCAATACAATCAAATAGTTGTTGTTCGTGCAGATATGCATTTGATTTTATATTTTCTTTTATTTGAATTAAAGGAAAAGAATTGATACCCAAGGAAAATTTAAGTTCTTGACTCAATAAATTCAATTTTACTTTGTCAAAAGATTCGGATTAAGTATTTTAGTTTTTTTTGTGAGATACTCTTGAATTTTGTTGTTTCTATATGTAGAAGTCAGGAAAACTCCACTTTAATTTATCTAATTTGTTATGATATACTTTCCGAAGTACGTTTTTAATCAATTCGATGTTATTTTGGTAATGAATTACATATCTAAATTTATGAAATGAAACTTGGTAATTCGGTAGTAATTTAAAAGGTAAATTTATTTGTCAATAAAATATGACTAACAAGACAGTTCTGAGCAACGCTACGCTGTTTACTGAGGAGCCAATAAAAATGTTTTTACCTTCGTGGCCAATAATCGAAATTTAAACTTAGTGTAGATTGTATTGAAAACAACGCAGATTAATAAGTTAGAGCAGTTAGAAAACGGAATTAGAAATTTTTAGATATGTACATCTGATTTGCTTTGTTGTTATGGCATCGTGAGTTGCTTTATACAATATATTGATATGTTAATTCGATATTCAGAATTTTATAATTGTAGTGGCGGACTTTTCGTATAAGTAACTGTTATCTTAATTTAATTAAGTTTGCTTTAGTTGTTACATCTGTACGAGTGTAGGTGATATTGTTCCCACATGTTGCTTCATTAATTTTGTGTTAAAAATATAATGTCAAAACTATAATGCAATATTTAAAAAACAACAGCTTTAAAACTGTCGTTAGGTGTGTAAAAAACATTGGAATGAAGAAATTTTATCAAATCTTGCTTGATATATTTAATTTTGAGCTAGAGGCGCTGTTAGTAGAAATTGTAGAGTGACTACTGCCAGTTGTGGTGATGCCCATCTTAATATGCTGACACATCCTGAAACACAACATCTTACCAGTTGGTAGAACGCAAAAAAGTTGAGTAAAACTAATAAAATCAAATTAAAATTGAAAAAATTCTATTTATACAAGAGCAATATTTTTTTATGGAATTTAGATAGCATTAAGTGTCATTCTCCTAGCATTTACGTTAGAAATGTTAAAAGGCCATTTAAAAGTCCATCTCCGCTCTGAGTTGGAAGTCAAGCACATTGGCAAGCTGCATTTAAATGCAAAGCGAATGATTTAAATATAAGTAATATAAAATGCTGAAATGTCAATGGATGACTTGTGTTCTTACTTGGAGATTGATTTATTATGCATCCCTGCTTTACGCTAATATATTCCTTATAGAAGACGGTCGATATTCTTACCTATTTATAAATTGATGTTCACATGTACATCACGGCCTCATTAGACATCTGACATATTTATGCAGATGTATGCAACTGTGTCACCAATGATTTCTTTTTTATATTAGAATTAAATACCAATTTAAGAGACCAATTTAAGACAATTAAGAATATAATCATAATAAAGGTTGGTTGGAGTAATTTACACAAAATTCATTAAGTCTAAATCACATAAACATCAAAAACAACGACATTTGATACGGTTACTGAAACTTGAATTATTAGTCATTTTGAAAGTTCCGTAATAAACTTTAACGAAATTGCTTGCGGACCTTGTGATTGTGCTGAGCCATAACGATATTGTTCGTAGGTAACTAATCGGCTTCATAAATGCTAACTGTGATGAAATAGAAACGTAAACTGGTGCACGACGTACGCGAAATAACCTCAACCTGAGCCTAAACGAACTAGGAAAGAAAAAGAAAAAAATTCAAATTTAACTTTGTAAACGTTAGTGTAACAGGTGGTTCAAATTACAGCGGTTTACAAGTAATACACTAAATGATAAAAATATATTGACAATTCCACGCTGAAAATGCTTATCTACTAGGTATGATTATGTGTAAGGCCATGAGATATAAATGCCAATTATTGTAATGTACACAAGTTAGGTGCAAGTAATATGAGAAAATGCGTGCCAAGTGCAAACAAGCGACGATATGTACCTGATGTTTGAGGGCCCGAAGGTGGAAATGATTCCAAGCCGGACTCTGCGACTGGGCCCGGATGAGAGTCGCGCTTATCCGATGACGACACCATTACCACTTTAGGATATTCTTCTTGCATATTAGGTTTGGTGATGTTTCGTTTTCCCACGCCTGCAATGAGAACCACCCGTCAACACCGTCCTTGCTTCTATCTCTTACACAAAATGCTCAAGAGACCGGAAGTCTTGGAAAGTTTGAAATTAATTAAACTAACAAATTAATTAAAGGCAAAACAGAAACAGTATTTTATGTTAGTGTACTCGTGAAATAGCACAACGGACTAAATTGTTCAGTCGTTGGCAGACACGACGTCTTTCAAGTTCGAAGCGTTCCCCTAGAGAATAGAAACATACTTTAAACTCTGTTATACTCCTTTTTGGGCAAGTGGGCTTGCAAAAACTGTACTCCTATTATATTACTGAATACCACCGGAGAGAATAAGCTGCGCCTTGTCTTAAACCTTAACTTTAACCATTATGAGAACTCGTTATTGTAATACCTGACTTACATCTTCCGTGTACACCTTAAAATTTATGTCGAGTAAACTTGTTATATAAATCTTTATAGTTTGCACAAACGTATATACAAAAATACATACACAAAAATAATACAAACAATATAAAAAATAAATTAATAACCTTTTTTCCTTATTTTATCAATAAAAAGTGACTGACAATAATGCTACCACACGATGGAGTAAAAGAAGGCCCTTTTATTACCAAAAGAATTTACGGCTTTTTCATGCTGCTCGTGTAGCTTATTGTTTACCCTGCGATACGACATCGCATATGCAATCTGAATACCAAATAGCGCGATAAAATGCACTACATTCTTAACACTACATTGTTACGAAATCGATGCTTTGCTCTTATCTCTGTAGGTATAAGACACCGAAAAGCGCGTTTTTCTTATAAAGAACAATACATGTTGACCGAATCACCGAATATTCCATCTAAAACACAAACACGCTATTTTAATGTAGCTCCATGAAAACGTTGCAACTGAAACCCTTGCCATTAGCATTTTTAAAGGAAGATTAATGCTGACAAGTCAAAAACATCTAATAAGTAACACCATTAAAAATTTTAATTAATAATTTTACGCACACTTTCATAATTATTTTTAAATTTTTTACTAACACCAATAATATATTTTTCCTATAACAAAACATTAACACTACTACATTTATACCAGCTGCTGATTAACTAATCAATCGATTAATCTTAAACCCGTTAACAAAATATTTTAAATTTAGTGGCCACTAAGAAAATCGCATCAAGCAGCAATTACTTCCTAAGGAACATACTTACTATCCACGGAGTGCAATAAAGCTGTAACCTGATGTTTTTGTACATAGCTCTCTACATGTAACTGTGCTACATAGTTGTATTTTATTATATTTGGAAGGAACATGTATCTCTATGCAAATTGTAACCATAAGCAGGTTGGGCTAATAAAACCAGTCTGTTTTGCTGATAAAAAATTTAAGAGTAAGTTAGAGAATGAATATATGATGAAAGGTAATTCCAGCGCTTTTTTAACTCCAACAAATTTTTTTTAGTGTTTTAAATATTTACTAATTTACTATTAGTTTATAACAAAAATAAAAGCGACTTCAAAAAAAACTACTGTGAAAAAAATGCACTAAAAAGTAAAAAATAATTACGTTATTTAGTTACTTCAACTAACTGGCATAGGCGGTCAATTATTGTAATCTTTGCAGTCGGTGCCAGTCAATCTGGCTAAATTACTAAAACTAAATTTCTTAAAAGCTTGGCTGGCACCGACTGCCAAGATTACAATAATTGACCTCCTATGCCACCTAGTTGAAGTAACTAAATAACGTAATTATTTTTTACCTTTTAGTGCATTTTTTTCACAGTAGTTTTTTTTGAAGTCGGTTTTATTTTTTTTTTATTTTTTATTTCATGCTTTTTAGTGCATGTTGAGTTTCATAACTATTTATCGAAAGCGAGTATGGGTAGACCTACTAAACGCAAAAAGTATTTTGAAAATCCGATCATAGTTGATATAAATGTATTTACTATTTACCTTATACTTAACGTACTACTTAGAAGTTTAATAAAAGTAAGGTACTCAAGAAAAGATTGTGACCCACCGGGCAAGAAGAGGTAATATAAAACAGGTACAGGTACCTAATGCGTTATTAAGACGATTTTGAGGAGAGTTGAGGAGAAGTTTGACGGTTTCTCCGGTTTATCTTCGAAGTTTAAGGTCCAATACGAATGAAATTATAATGGGACCAACTTGGAACTATACTTGATTCAACGCTAAAAGAATTCTGAAAATCGGTTCATAAATGACGGAGTTCTGAGGTAACAAATATAAAAAAAAAATAAAAAAAATACAACCGAATTGATAACCTCCTCCTTTTTTGAAGCCGGTTAAAAATCTAAAATACCTCATACAGTCATAATTCGCTTATTCGCTAAATAGAGTAGACAGAATATTTTGAATAATTTCAATCCAACAATTTGTTAACCTGTTTTAGTATTGACTGTAAAACTTTTGGATTTTTCCCAGACCAAGTAGTATATTGTAATGAAATTTGGTACATACAGAAGACTTTTGAGACGTCTACAAATATTTGAAATTGATCAATATTTTCAAATATCCTATTTAAAGATTATATAAAGATAATTGACCGCGTACTACGATATGAACTATGGAAAACCCTTAAAAAAACGGGGAATCCCACAACATTTTATAAATAATACAAAAAAAATATATACTACACAAATATGACTGAAAAAATTTTTCACAAACAAACAGCGGACTGAAACAAGGTTGTAGCCTCTCGCCAATTCTTTTTAACATTATATATTGCTATGACTCCAGCATTTTATTTTTAATTTATTTTTATTTATTAAACTTTCTTTCTTAAATATTTTTTTAAATTTAATTTGTATTTGAATATTATTTTAAAAATGGTAAAGTTAAATCGTACAACACCCGTATCGCAGCTGTCTTCTTATCATGTCCAATTTTCAGTTCCTTAAATAAATTTTTAATATAAAATAGAGAACTTTCTTAATTATTTCAATTGTAATTGTTGATCTCTTCCAATTCCACCTTTTATCTTTTTATCTTTAATTAACTTCTGTTTAAATTTTATTTTCAAAGCTACTCAAAAATCTTTCAAAATTGATAAATCCAATTATGAATATCAAATAAAACACTTTCATCAAAAAATAAACTTTTTATATTTTCAAACTACAAACTTATTTAATTAATTTTTCGGACTAACAAATCACACGTCCATCATGTCGACTATTTTTGGCAAAAGGCCCCGATAAAAACTCCACTTCTACCAACTTTAATTTTCAAAGTTTTACCTCCCAAATTCAAATTCAAATATTTTACAAAATTAATAACAAATTAATAGGGTAGGTAAAACTATGGTTCGGAACATGACAATAGGTATATTGTCGTGTTTTGAAACTGTAAAAATATTATTTTATTTATTTTGTAAATTATTTTAATGTTTGTTTTGATTTAATTTGTAAATAGTAAAATTGTAAACGTACTGTACATAAAATTTTAATTATAAATCAGAATTTGTATAAAGAATTATGTTGGCAACCGTGCGGCATGTAAGTAGGAGAAGGACTTCAAGTCGTGGTACCGACGCGGTCGGACATAAACTTTTGTCCCACATAATTTTGATTTATTGATAATTTTAATAAAAAGTAATTTGATTTATGAAATTTTGGAAGTGTGTGAAAAGTTCTTCTTCAAGAAAAAGTCTTCAAGAAGAAGAAGAAGAAGTTTTGAAATCTCTAAACCTGAAATCTCAACCTCCAAAGTTGGATGCCATATTTATTATATGATTGAGTGATTGTAGTTAGAAAAGTAATTTCTGGATATTATTTAAAAGCAGAAGTTGTTGGAATTTCTCGTCGAACTTCCGACAAAAGCAACAACCAAATGCCGAAAGCCATGTCTAACAATAGAAGATGTTATGAATTAACGTTAAGCTAAAGGTCGTGCTGCTCAATCTTAAGAACAATATATCAAACTAATTAGGGATATCTGCATGTGTAGCTATATTATTTTGTTTGTCTGTATGCTTGTTAGCTTCTATGTAAATCCACCGTTGTATAAGCTGGGGGGTATTTCATACCCCCAGACCTCCCAGTTTGTAAAACATTATTTACTGTAATTTGTTAATGTTTACAATATTTTAACTCTTTAATTGTCAAACGCTTAAATTATTAAATATTAATATGCCGTCACGGACTTTGCTATAAAAAAATGCATTTAAACTTTGAACTATTGCTTTCTATGTCTTTCTGTAGGAATTACTATCATTTAGCCGAACTTCTTTGGCAGTCAGTTTTTGACCAACAGATTATTTCATTCACAAATCATTTGGCTGACATTTTAGTCTTTTTTCTATAATCCTAAATATTTTTGAATCTAAATTGATTTTTCAGGTTTGACATTGTTCTAAAGAAAAAATAAACAAAGACCTAAATAACAGGAGGCATGGAAAGACGAACACTTAAGGTGGCAACTATGAATAAAATTGAGGCGTTTGAGATGTGGTCTCTTAGACGGACGTTTCGCATACCGTGGACTGATCACATAACAAACGAAAAAGTGTTTTGTTGATTAGGGAGAGACAAAGAATAATTGTCCGACATGAGCGGTATTGTCTTCTCTGTCTTGTCATACACGGAAATACTGAAGAAAAGCGGAGCCTAGGTAAGAAGACAATGTCATGGCTCCGAAACATCAGAAAGTGAACAGAGATAAACTTCGAGACATAGAGTTGCGTTTGCTGAAGTAGTCACCAATCACCAATTACAGAATGATGTAATTATGTTTCAAGAACATAATGTACTACGCTATGAGGGTTAATCTAATAAAATTGTTTTAATTCGTATTATCTGTTACAGATTGGGGTTTTGGTGACTGGTAACGTAATGCCGTTCCACCTACTTTGCGATTTTTAAATGATTTATAATTATTAATTATTTAAAATAGTAATGTTGCTTACTACTAAGGTGAAATGTCAGATGTTACACATCATATACGAGTAATGTAAAGCTAATTTTTTTTATTATTATTGCTGATTCACTTGGATTTTTCAATTGTAATGTTCTTTGCTATACGTGACAAAATTTCAAGAACTAATTTAATCTCTTGCATATGTTGGATAAGTTGTCGCCATTGCGCTATTGATTGTTTAACAATTAATTGAACCATTAATAATCCAATATTGTTTCTATTGTAATTTTGAGTAGATTGATTCTGGTGACATCATTTTGTCCAAGTACCAAGTCATAAATATTTCTGGGCTACATAACTGGTGCTGATATTGAAAAACTTGACCAGATTATGGTAAATATTAAATTTTCCAATTCTGGTCGCATATTGCGGATATAGAATTTAATTTTTGTTGATGGGAAAAGAAATAAAGGAGCAGTTAGCCATTGGCTGATTAAGTTGGAAGGTAAGTTTTCTTCGAACAGAGTGAAAATTATTTTGCTGGAAGAATGAGACCTAACGGTTATATATTCCGAATGAATAGAATCGACAAATTTATGTTAGGAGGAATAGGCTTGAAAAATATGACGCAATAAAACAAAACCATAAAAGCATACCATAACGGACAAGAGGGGTGATCAAATTAATATCGATGTTATTAAATTACTCTTTCAATGAAAATATGTAGAAGTATCAATATTGGCTTTAGTATTTTTTTAAAGCATGGTTAATATTTTTTTTTTATTTATTAAGCACTTACATAGCTGACCGGACTCCAAATATCTTAGATTATAATCAAGTGTTCTAAGTTTTTAGTTCTGAATAGCACATCACAGATTAATATCGCTTTCATTTTCTGGCATTTCTTTACAATTTTTTATTTAAAATTAATTTAACATTTTGTACAGAAAATTTTCTAAGCGGTGCATAAAAACAAATTTATCAAAAGTGTATGTAATATGAACAATGTTGTGAAAAACTCAACTAAATAATGGGGTATAACTAATAAAAACTTGAAATTATTCATGTTCACTAAAATTATATTTAACGCTGATGAAATTTTTCATATTGTAATCGAAACTGTAGCTATATAAAGTAGTTTTCTTAAAATTCAAAAAAATTATTAAAAAAATTTAATTTAAAAATATTTCGATGGCAACAAAATTATATAGCATACAAAATATTGCTACTTATTTTATTATTACTATTTCGTAATAAACGTGCTCGCATACCAACTGCCTGGGAAAAGGAATACCCTACTTAGGTAGTCTAGCCAAGGAAAGTCTTAAGGGATATTTTAGTTTCAGGTCATATGCATAGTCCTTGCAGCAGTCATGCAAAGGAATTAGTTTACTAGAATAGTCGTCTGCTAATTGATATGTCAATGAGGCAATGTCACCTCTGTACCAAGTCGACGTCAAAGCATACATAGACAAGTTCTTCAATTCAATTGAATAACGTTTATATTCTTTTTGGGGACAAAAACCAACTAACCAATTAGACAGCATCAAAAATAAAGGTTAATTATATTAAAGCGTTTAACTAATTTTAAAGGAAATTTTGGTTTAATTTTTATTTAAATTTTGTGAGAACCTTCTACCAAGATACTTTTTCAAGTACCACTTACACTTTATGAAATAAAAAGATTGAGGTTATGTGTAGGTAACAACAGCATTGAAGTTAGGTGGATACAGGTTATTACGCTCAGCTCATATTTATTTTATTAAAAATAATTTTATATTAGACTAAAAAATTTTAATTTAAAGTAATAAATTTTTGAGTCAATTTAAACACACGTTAAGAAATAAATATTAGCTTATCTTACTAAGCTGTCTGTCTTGCTTTAGGGAGCGAACTGAAATTTCTCACTTCATAGATAATAAATAATATGCGATATAATCTCCATAATGTTAAAAATTGATCGGATTTTGTTGGCTTGCTCTGTAAGTAAACTAATAAAATTTGTAGTCAATTTTTGTGCAATAACTTTTATGATAGTATGCCAAGTGTTATTAAATTTCAGTAAGTAGGGTTTCTTAATCTTTAACCTTTTATTTGCAAACAGCAGATTTATACAGGGTCAGATTTATACGGAAGAGTATTGTCATTCCATAGGTTTATAACTAAAGTTTTTATGAATTATCTTATCAACATGTTGTACAGCAGCTGATGCTGTTTAGAACATGCTATGAAAATTGATTAGCACAATGTTACCTTGTTACAACGGAGATTGAAGATAAATATAATTATTAATGGTAGTAATCAATGAAATAAATTGTTTAACTAATTATTTATAATAACACTGCTAAAATCCGGAAAAATGAATAAAGTAGCGAACGAGGTTATGAGATTTGGGTTGGATGTGACGGCACTGCAGCAAGTGAGATGGAAGGGAAATGGAGAAATAAATTAAAGTAAATACACGCTGTTCTTTTCAGGAGAGAAACATCAAGGCAGAAATGGCACCGGTTTCATTGTGACAAATAAAAACATTAAAAACATATTAACAATCAGAGCAATAAGTGGAAGAACATCATATCTAAGAATATGGGCGAAAAAAAATGTCTCAATTGTGAATGGCTATGCTCCAACGGAAAATAGTAACGACAATAAGAAAGAAGCCTTTTACAATTAAATAGAGACTCTCTGCGACACAATTCCCAAACAGGATGTGATGATCATACTGTGCGATTTCAATGCAAAAATCGGCAAAGAAGAACGCATTAGATCCATTGCTGGAAAACACACCATCCATGAGAAAACAAACAATAATAGAGACAGATTATGCAACCTAGCGGAAGCAACAAACGCCACGATTGCCAGCACTAAGTTTAATCATAAAAAAATACATAAAATTACCTGGATATGATCAGGAGGAAACGCAGAAGAAGGTAATCAAATAGATCATATTCTAATATCAAAGAAGCAAGAAAACCAGAAGAACCTACAGAGGAGCTAATGCAGACTCGGATCACTTCTTGGTGGTGGCAAAAATAAAACAAAAAACAACAAAATATAATATCGTGAAGCAAAACAACAAAAGAATAGCTACAGATGACTTAAACAACACAGAAACAAGAAAACAGTACGCAGATAGAGTTAAAGCAGAACTTAATTTCAAGGAAAGGGCCACAAATGTAGATCAAGAACTCCATAACATTACATCGAGCATACACACAAGCGCAAGAGAAGTGGTTGGATACAAACAGAAAAAAAATCTAAAGAATGGTATGACAACAAATGTGCATTATACAACAAACAAAAAGCAGACAACAGACTGAAGTGGTTGGAAACAGGTGAACAGAGAGACCGTGACATCTATAACGAAAGCATCAGAGAAACCAATAAATTGTACAAGCTAAAGAGGAATACATGGTTTGCAGAAAAAATGAAAGAAATCGAAAGGCACAATAAATACAACAACACGAGAATATTTTACCAACTATTGAGAAAACAGAAACCAATATACAACGTAAAACCAAGAGGTATTAAAGAGGTAGATGGAACAATAGAACATGACTCGGAAAGAGTTAAACACATCTGGAAGCGGCGGTGAACAGCAGCGTAAGACAAGGAGATGCACTGTCCGCAACATTGTTCAACATAGTTCTAGAGGCAATTATAAGCAAGTTGGATACCAAAGAATCGATAACAACTAAAGGACAGATACTCGCATATGCCGACGACATAGTCATCCTCACAAGAACCCGAAGGAAAATGGAGGAGATCTTCACGAAAATGAGAATAGCTGCAAAAAAAATGGGACTGTCTGTGAACGAAAATAAGACAAAATATATGAGATGCTGCAAGGACAATGCACGACTGCCTAACACTATAACCATAGATAATCTCACCTTCGAAGAAGTGGACAACTTCAACTACTTGGGAGTGCACATAAATAGAAACTGCGAGAGAGACGAAAAAATAAAGAAAAGAATCCAAACTGGGAACAGAGTATACTATAGCAATAAAAAGCTCCTCAAAGATAAAAACTAACTAAGGAAACCAAGATCAAAATATACAAGACATTAATCAGACCGGTAATTGTATATGCGGCAGAAACAATTTGTTTTTCACAACAAAAAGCCGAAGCATTAAGAGTGTTTGAGAGAAAAGTGTTACGCATCGTCATAGGTCCAAAAAAAGAAAATGATAATGAATAACCCAGACAGCTGATGAACTATGAAATTTTGAAATAGATTAACGGGGAAGATATAGTGAAGCATGTGAAAGCACAACAAATCAGGTGGATAGGACATATCATGAGAAAAAACGACAACGACATGGTGAAAAAGATAACGCTGTGGAAACCAGCAGAAAGCAAAACAAGAGGAAGACCAAAGATCAGATGGCTAGACCAGGTGACGGATGACATGAAGATCATGGAAATAATGAATTGAACTAAAGAGACCCAAAACAGACAGCAATGGAAGGAAATTGTAAGGACCGCTACAATTCATGCTAAACTGTAAACAACAATATGGAAACAAAACAACACTGTACTAAACTGAATTATGTTAGATGAGGACTGACGCCCTCTATAAACAGATCTGTAAATCCTGAAACAGGATAGCAATATTCTCACGAATGTAAAGCTTAAATAAATAAACCAAGAATATCATGAATATGAAAAATTGTGTATTTTGAAATTGAAACCAATAAAAAGACTGAGACCACTAATCAAAAACATTTTCTTTACTTTGGAACAGCTAATATTGGTAACAAGAAGTGGTCCATCTCAAAGGATAACGCTAGAGATTGGAAAGTAAGAATTATTTTTGGCACCACGTGATCCAAATTCGTCCCTTCTTTGGGCCAAATACAACTGAAGTAATAGTGAGCACTAATATCAAGTGAGAACGGGAAGGCTTTAGAAGGAAGGACAGCATAAAAACCGAGAGCAGGAAAGCGCAACTACTTTTTACTGAGGTGATAGAGAGAAGAGTTTTGCTTGTCAAGTAGTATAGAAAAAAGTCGTTGTAGACCTACTTTTAATACTAATTGGAGAGAAAAGCGTATGATGATGATATTTAATTTTGGGTAGTTAAAATTTACCTAGAGCAAATTTTGACTGATTGCAGTAATATTCCATTATCATTATTCCACCTTTTTTTATTTATTTTTATAATCTGGAGCAATAACTATTTTTCTTTTCAAGAAAGGAAACTATTGTATACGTTTGTAATTTCCTCACAAATTAAATTATTCTTTAATATTTGAGAAGGTAGCGCATGTTGATTTGCAAATCTGCCAGGACTTGGCACGAATGCTTTCTCAACTGATCAATATTTTTCAACAGTAATTATTCAAATGCTAGACGAATTGTGCTGTTTTTTTAATTGTGTACTTTGTGAACTCTATAGATAATTAATAAATATAAAAGCTTAACACTAATTTTGTGCATTTTAGAAAATATTGTAGAGCAAGCAAATTGAGATTTTCCAGTAGTTGAACACTAATTTCCTATTTTCAATGATAAACCCACATCAAAATAGGCACTAAGCTTACGACGAAATATACCTTGAACTTTTACAATTGAGTTTGTTTTTATGTAGGTAACACTCGCAGCAAACACATTTTTGAATTCAGAAATAATAGCTAGACGATGCAAATTGCGATATTTTTCGGAAGCACTGAACAAAAAAAGGAAAGGTTTCGGTATTTCACGGAGGTAGCAGACTATTGTCGTTTTTATCCACAGCAGGCAAACGTGCAAATCGGCATATCTTATCGCTCCAACTATTAGGAAATTTTTAAATTACATATGTACATTTTTTACGTTTTCACATGAAATTAAACAGATTTATTTCAGCAGCCTGATAGTTGAAAGGCTGTAAACTGTAATAAATATAATTACAAATTTGGCATTGCATAATTAAAATAAAAAGAAATATAGGCATTATATAATGCTAAATACTAACATACAAATAATTAACAAGACACAAACAGTGAAAGAGAAATATTCTGATAAAAAGCCAATTTTTCGATTTTTTAGATAGGAAGTCACAAGTTTTATAAAGTTAGTGTACTTTTTCTAGCCTTTTCATTGTCACGTACGATGGCTAGCTGAATATAAAAGGAACCAGAACAGAAGGGTAATTGCCGAATTGAGAAAACAAGTATGCGATGTCGGTTACTTTATCAGCAAAAATGTACACAGTTTATTTTTGATAACGTTACTTATGAATTTCATTTGCTTTCATGTTCCAATTGTATTTGTTTGATTAGGAGTGATTCCCATGGGTGCCAGTCAAAAAAAATAAATTTGAATAGGTTATTGTCACATACAACTTCAAAGATTCAAATTATAGTTCTAGAATAATTTAAAAATATCCATATGAAAAATACATTTTAAATATTAACTTACTAACGTACTCATCAAAAAATCATGATTGGTTGAAAATTAACCAATTACCAAACTGAATTTATCTAAGTATTAAAAGTGCTACCAATATAACACTGAGTTTGAAGAAGTGCCTTCATTCGCGGCGAAAGGAATTTTCAAATAATTCAGGTTAGGCTGCGTTGAAAACATTTTATCAACCTATGAACGTATTTTCATAAACAACGAACAAATTCATAAATACAATGTCATTTTCATTAATACTACGAAATTTTCATAAATACGATAGATTTTAGTTTATTGGTTGAAATTTCATTGATTCAATAATATTTTCATTGTATATAGAACAATATTTCGTTCAGTGTAGTTATATGTGTTATAAAAACAATAATTTGTACTAATTTATAGATTAATTATTTTTGATTTAAAATAAATTATTTAGTTGTATTGATTTAAATTTTAAAATACTCCAAGTTTTATTTTTGAAAAGTTGATTTTAGCTAAAATATTTGTTTAATAATTGTATAACTTATGAGGATTACTTAATTCTTTTGAGCATCAGTAGAAAAAAATTAACTTACACTCACATAATTATTATGCTTTGTTGAACCTCCACTGAACACCATTTTCGTTGAAACTTAATTACATACTAACTTCAAATATATTTTTTTAAACAAGAACTTTTTAGTTTCTTTACGTAGATCTGTAAAATAACCCAATATGCATCGGTGAGTTGGATGAACGCTAAATTCTTGAAATGATAATATAGAGTGCTCTGTTTTAAGTGGCTCAAAACGGAAATTTAGATTAAGACAAATTTAACATTAATATAAAAGAACAAAAATAACCTGATAAAAATAAATAAAGCTAAAGATATTCATGAGATGATAGGGCTGATGTTCATCAAAAGCATTTTTGTATGAAATTAATTGTATGAATATTGATTTGAACTTTGATTCATACCAATAGATGTAAAATATAATTAAGTTGCACAGAAAGAGACACTTAAAATAGGGGACCTTGTAGATAAAAATAGTAAAAATTGAAATATTAATTTAAGGCCATATTCGATTATATGATAAGTTTGGCACGAAATTTTCATATGAAATTTTTTCGATAGCAGCTTCATCTAATTAGAGAAATAAAATTTTAATAAGTTTAATTGCCATCAAATTTAAATCCAGTTACTAAATTTTAACCTGACTAAAGTTAAATCAAAACTCAAAACAGTATTGTGTAGTTAAATATAAATAATAACAAAAACCAAAATAAATAACGATATTTACTGATAATTTATGTTAAATTAAAATAACAAAAATATGTTCTTTTCT
This sequence comes from Cantharis rustica, assembly GCA_911387805.1. Classification (NCBI taxonomy): domain Eukaryota; kingdom Metazoa; phylum Arthropoda; class Insecta; order Coleoptera; family Cantharidae; genus Cantharis; species Cantharis rustica. The sequence continues at coordinate 18,402,214 of OU426883.1, forward strand.
AAAACATCTACAATTGATAAAAAATAAAAATAATACAATAAATACAAACCAATATTGGAAAAAATTCTTCAGAATATATCCAACAAAGAATTATTCTTGTTTAGCCGTTAAATTTAAAATTTATAATATGTAAAGAATAAAAGTTAGTCTTACTCTCTTTATTTGAGCTGCTCTTCATTTCAGTTGCTCTTGGAGGAGTTGATGGCATGGGAATTTCTAAAAATAGAAATAATCTTTAAAATATAACATTTTTTTGTTTTAAAAACCAGCTTAATTAAAACATTATTTAATAGGGATTTAATGTTTTAAGGAATTTAGTACGAATTAAAATTAATTCACGACCGAACTTACTAGCAAATCTCAACAAATGGGATCAAAATCAAATCATTTGATTCTTCAGGCATATGCCGACATTGACTATACAAAATCTTAATGTGCCTGGGTTATACAAGCATCGATTACAATGTTATCAATTTGATACCGTATTGTAACGAAAATTATAACGTTTATTTATTTCTAAAAAGCTACACAAATTATACAGATACGGTTAATGACAATAAAACAATTATACCACTAAGATTAACACTAACACTAATTTACGCTATAAATTATTTAACACTGAGTCTATATTTATTTAAACATTCGGTATATTGTTTATTACTTCACTATTTATTTACACTTTATTTATGCTCACACTTGTACGTTCAAACTAGAATTAATTCGTAACTAGAAATCGTTCTGCATTTATACCTAATGCAGCCTTCTAGAAACTTCCAGGAATTTCTATACATTTCCATGACTCAACATATATGACTCATCATGTTTGACTCATCATGCATGACGTCATACATTAGTCATCAAATATAATTAAACGTTCTTTCGTAACAGTATTTTATCAAACAGTTTGAGTTCAAACGTTTGGGAACTTTCGGAATTTTCACGGTAAGCTGCTATTGTTAATCCGTCTCTGTATAATCCGCGACAATATTTTAACCATTTTTTTGTAGAAGCTTAAAACACACACTCTTTTCGACCAGTAGAAATTTTTTTTCCAATATAATTTTGACTACCTATCCGCTTATTCTCAATAATAAATATAATAAAGGTGTCTTAAAATTCAGTTATCCTTAGAATCATATTAATTTCAAGAGAGAATCAACTTTTGGAAGGTAGAATTAGCAGATATGAAATTTTTTTGAATTTTATTGATTTTTTCAAATGTAGATAATCTAGAATTTAGGCACTTCGTCAGCACTTTAGAAGTATTTCCAAATAAATTTAAAAAAAATATTCCAAAGTGGAAGAGCTGTGTCAAGTCAGCTCCTGAAAATCTTTAAATTTTAATTGAATTTTAATTTAACGAACCCACTAATTTTAAAATAAATTACAGCATTCGCCAGTATTTTGTGGGCACTTTCAAATAAGTTGAAAAAAAATTTAAAGAAAGCATTGGCCTCTCTTCAATTAACAATTCACAAAAATTAACAAACCCAAAACTTTTATAATAATTTACAGTATCCGTCAGCACTTCAAAATGAAGTAAGATTCATTCCAAATTCCAAAATGAATGTAACAAGTAATTTTCGAGTCTCAGAGTTATAGAAAAATCTCAAGGTTTACAATACCAGCTTTTAAAATATTTATATCAAGCAAACTATCAATCAATATGTACAGGATGTTATTAATTCAATTAAAGGCATGGAATACTTCAACTCCACCGAATATCATGATGCTGTACCTGTAAACGATACAAAACACTTATATTTGATGATATTGCTACAAATAAAAGTTTGAATTTTAGGAATTTATCATAATCAATATTAAGCTTGATATCAATAATAAATATGCAAATAGTAAATACAAGAAAAAAATTTATTTACTGATTCACTTATATCGTTATCATTAGAATACTTTATTGAAATCACAAATGCATAAACCGTAAAACCGGGAATTTTAAATTCCAGAAATTAATAAGATCAAACAGAATAAAACTGCGAATCGATACCCGCATTCCCACCGCCACCTTAGATGACCCCTCTTTTATTTAATTAGATTTAATCGGAAATGACATCACAAATGATTAATTAAATTTAGACGAATAATAATTAATCAAATTGCTTTGAGCTCAAAATTTGACTCAAAAGTAAGCCAGAAATATCTAGTTTTATAATACTTTAATGCAATTTTTACAAGTTTATCTTATCAATCTGTTCGATTAACCATAGTTATGAAAGCAATATTGCAGCTAGATTAGATGGAGTTTGTAACAAATTTAGATACCTAATTTGTTTTCTTTTTGCGTGCGACACTGTCCCCGATACCTTTAAGTGATACACGCCCCTGGTAGACTTAATTGCAAATGTTGAACGCGTAGAGAAGAAATAAGAGGAGAGCGGCTTTAGTTATGCTAGTCACAAATTATAGGAAGCACCCGTTAGTAACTGTTGGTGTTCATTTGGTGCCAATTACCAATTATTTTGTATTTTAACTTTAGCGATATAATTGCATCATCTTGATCTTGGCCACATTTTCCATCTGCTTTGGGTTTGATATTGAACGTGGATCGACTACCGCTGGAAGAAATTGTCTCGAAAACTCGACATAAAGGTTTCTCTCGTAGAGTGTACGGCAACTGAAGCTTAGTGTGCTTAAACCGATATTGCCGGGCCCGTAGGTTAGAGATACCACTGTATAAGGATTATTTTGTAAGCTCATCAATAGCTATCGGAGTGAATAATTATTTTACCTTTAATCTGTGGGATCTGTATTTGTAGAAATCAGTTTGCTTTAATTTTTTGGTCAAATGTATTATCTTTAGATAACATCACAGTGATAACTTGTGTCTAGATGACTACGTTACATTTTTGTATAATTTATTTGATCTCAATATTTGAGTTAATAAATATTGCCTAAAGTTAATTTGGAACTTTGTTCTTGTTTCTGAGAAAATTTAGTTAATTTTAACAGCAATTATGCCCTCTACACAAAAGAAAAACTGGTAATTTTTCCAGCGTTGTCTTTCGGCGTGAGATGAGAAACAATTTTTATCTAAAGTTGAAATTGGTTTTAAATAATATTTTGTTACTCTTATGAGACTTACTGCAATTGTCATGCAGTGATTTTCACATTTGTTATATTCTTGTAAAATTCAAAATTTGCTTTCTATGTATAAATTCTTTTTGAAAATCAATAAGCAAAAGAAGCAAATCTATGTTGCATTAGCAATGTTTGTGACATGCAGTGCATAGATAATCGATTGCATTTCTCTTCTTAATCTCCAATTATTTTTTCCGTGCATGTTATTATATTTTTGCTGCGTTATTACGTCCGGAAAATTTCGAGTGCTTCAATATTTGTTCAATTAACGGTCAAGAAATCTTTTTGTTTTACGTGTGTTATATAAAATTTATATTTGTTTTTTATGCCATGATCAGCAAATCGTACTAACATTTTTATTACATAAAACTGATGTTCAGTTCTTTTTTAATTTGATTTTGAAATTGCTAAGTCTGAAACCAATATGTTGCAGAACAGGACACAAAAAATGTAACACAAAACGTTTCCTTTATTTGATCCTAAGTTTTAGTTATTTACAGCTGTGTTATGTCTCTCGACTCGTCACAATTACAGAACATTTCATTATTTAATGCTGAAAAATTAATAATTTGTTATAATGATTATGCATCATTAAGTAACCACAAATTATTCGGTATTATTGCTAAAGTTTAAAATAATATAAATTTATTATTGTTATATCTACAGTATAAAACTTTGTAATTAAACAATATGTAGTAAAATGTAAATTTATTGATAACATAATTTTGATAAATTTTCATTCAGTATTTTACACTTTTAATAGTCAGAAATCGTGCTCGATCAAAGAAAGTTTAATTAATGCATAAACTTTAAATATGCTACCAAGAACGATTAGTTATCTTTATTATAAACTAAATAGTAAAGTTAAAGTGAGGTTAGAAGTTGCGATTACCGTGACTAAAACGCTAAAATGCAATTAAGTATCTATTTGTAAAATGCTTGTAATAAGCTGTATATGAATTGTATCTCGTTTATCAGTGTCATATCTATTTATCAGTGGCGTAACAGTAGTCTTTGATTGGAGCTTTTATTTTACCCGGTGCAGAGGAATTGGCGCTGCCTGAAAAATTGCCTAAGAAGTCCACAAATAATAATGCTTAAGAACGTGATTATGGTGATAACAACGCAGGTTGAGCTAACCAGAAAGTCATTGGCTAGGTTTTTAACATAGTTTTCTAATTAATCTCAGGGTTCGGACGTAGTCAGGGTCGCTATTATTATTATTATTGCATATTTGATAATATTTAACTGAGTATTATTTGTATGTATACTTTACCGTAAGTGACCAATTTATTTTTTTATTTAACTTACGTGGATTTCTTTGGGGCCTTCGCGACACAGCTTTCAGTATTATTATTATTAATTTATATTATTTTGTATGCCTGAAATATTATTACGTATTTATAAAAAATATGCTATTGTAATTTTTTTCCAATACTATTAATTTTAAATCTGAATATAGGTTTACTTATATAAAATATTTTCCTCGCTGTTTCTCAAAATTTTATTTTAGTAACTTCATAAAATTTCTTTATACCAAAGTTTATCATATCTCATAAAAACCGACATAATATCTTCAATGCAGATGTAATTAACTGTGCTTTTGGTTAAAGCTGCTATAATTATTTATACATTTAGCTGCAATTTTAAAACAAAAAAGAAAATGAGTTACATTTGTTTTTAGAAGCTCTACAGGCAATACTTTTGATATTAACGGAACTCGCATTTGTCAATAAAATGTCAGATATAAATCAAAGGTTAACTGATTTTATAGACACATTCGGTAATAGAGATTTTTTTTTAATTTGAAAAATGACAGTAGGCTCCATTATAGCTATTTGAAAAATAGAACTTAGATGAGAGATATAACTGCATTATTTTTTAGCAATATTTTCTTGTTTTTAAAAAATTATCAATTTGTTAAGCTAAATAAATACACAAATCAATACTTATTTATGGGTACACTAGTAGAGCAGCTCGTGAATTGATATTCAGAATAAACTACAAAATAGCATAATTATATAAAAGCAATTATACCGGGTAACATTTTAAAAAATCTTTAGGAAAAATGCCAAATGCTATACTAAATACCAAATAATGCTAAATGCCTTGGTCGCGGCGTTACGCAGGGCTGTAGACAGGCAGAGCAAATTAGAGCGGCCACACTCAGCGCCAAGATTTTAAAACTGAAAATTTTATTTTTTTTGTTTGTATTATTATCCTTGAAAGCTCATAGGATGCTTTAGATTAAGTTCAACTCAAGAACTAATTTTTGACATTGATTTGATAACACTTTGAAACTATTCCATTAATTACATTTCATAGTAAGTCGTTTGGGCTTTAGCCAAATTTTGATTTACAAATAATACAATAAACATTGTATTAACACCATTATTTACAAATTTTTCCCCGAGAAAAAAAAAGAATCGTTCTGCAAAAACATATTGAAAACGGTTTGCTAAACTTAAAACGCGTTTTTCTCAAAACGACATTTTTCAACATTGTTTCAGACTTTTCTCAGAAACGACTGGACTTATCAATTTGTTCTTTTGTAAACAAAGTCAGTACATCTCTTGATAATTTCTAAACTAAAATAATTATAGTATTTTAAAAGATTCCGTTGTTTTCAACCAGGGAACGACAAGAAAAGTAAAAGTCAGTAAACTTCAGCATTTAATAATTTAAACAATTTTTATTTTTTAACCATAATTTTGGGTCAGACGATAGCTACATTTATGACTAGTATAAAAAGTGGAAAATCCGGACTACTGTCATCTGTATTGCGCTCTTTTAATCGAAATACCATACGAACCGCCACTGATACGAAATAAATATTGCTTTTTGATAGAAAATGATTATTTGGTTTTATGCAAGGTGGAAAAATACTAATTTTTTGTACAGTTATAAAATTATAATATGTCATTAGTCATATTATTTACTTTAATGTTATGTAATAGTATCGTAATTATGAAATTTTCATAATGTGTTTACTCATAAAATCGTAAGTGAAAATATGAACTAATGATACTATTGACAATATAAATAATACTATTTAGAATCAGAAAGCTATTATGGTTTGGGTACATTACGTTATTCTAAATAACAGAAATACGAAAACATTACTTAAGGTTAATGAACAAAATTAAACGACCAGGTATAATAATTGGTTAGATTAACAAGATCAGGAAAGGATATTACTAATTTTAAAATTAGATGACTAAATGTTAAATGAATTCACGCATATGAAATTGCTAAATCTGTTATTGAAATTCATTTGATTACTTAAAATTATTGTAATTATGAAGGGTTGGGTCGTGCGCGTTATAGCCTAATAAATGACTTGCAAGGGTAAAAACAACGTATTTTACTACCATACCAAAACAGCAATATAAAATTTTTAACATGCGTTAAATTGCTATACATACTAATTTGCTTTTGATTAGTTTTATTTATTTACTAACTACAGATGTAAAATAAGAATCAACATAAAAGTACAAGCATACTAAAATTTTTATACAACCCATTAAACAATTTAGGCGATAAGTTAAAATAATAAAATGGATTTAATTAAAATAAAAATACCCAACCAGATTATCGCATTATATGCATTATTTTTATATTAAATTCTACGGTTTCATTGAATTTAATTGAATCTTAATTAGTATATTATACAAACTCAACTACGTTCCTTTAAATTTCTTTTATAAGGATAATTTGAAACTTTATTCGCTCTTAAATCATCTGCGTAGACGTTTTAAATAGAAAAAAAATTATTTAATGTTTAGTGCGAATTTTTTTGGTAGATTTACCGGGCTAGCGCTATAAAAATCAAAATTTAACTTTTGCAGATTATTTGTTATTTAGAAATAAAGCTCTCGTGACTGAATTCAAAAGTTAGCTGCCAGGAGATCAAAAAGTGTATGTAAGTTAGCACATAATTTATTTCAAAATCAATAATAATCGAAACTACCAATATTAGTGGAGAGCTTTGCTGTTTGGTAGTAGTACAGAATTACAATATTTAAAAAATTAGTAGTACAACTGTAGCGGTTCTAGGCCTATAACTTTATCGGAATAAAATAAATTTACGTTTTGATCTCAATTAAATAGATTACAAAAGCATTGTTAATTCTTTTGCTTTAGGTTTTTGTAAATTATTTTAAAGAACGTTGCATATCAATCGAATATCAATCAATTTTTGACATATGATGCTGGAATGCCACCGACCATTTTATTTCAGAAACAGAAACAACGTGCGTGTATATTATCATGTTTTGAAACGTTAAAAACCATTATTTTATTATTTTGTAAATTATTTTGAAATTTGATATATTTAATTTGTGAATTTGTAAGCATATACTATAAATATTTATTTGTAAAATTACGATGTTGGTAACGAAAGAGGTGGGAGAAAACGCTTTATGCCAAAATGGTCGACGCAGCCAGTCGCAAAATTTGTGTTGGTTGCAAAATTCATTCAATATTTGATGATTTGTAATAAAAAATGATTCTGATGGAAATTGAAAGTTGTTTTTGAATGCGGAAGCTGAAAAATTATAAATTGGAAATTGAATGGTAAGCAATATAAAAACAAAAGAATTAATTAATATAAAGTTATAAATTAATTAAAAATTGAAAAATTTACAAACATTCGAACGACGACGAGTTTTGTGTGATAAGACAGAGGGACGTTCACGTGCGGTGCGAAACCAGATGAGGTAAATTTGGAACATTACCATTTTGTTGCACATTAAAAATAAAAATATAAAAACTGATAAACAAAATATTTTATATTTTAAAATTAAATTTAAAATTTTGAAGAGGAGTCTCTTTCTCAATTAAAGATGGATGCCATCCAGCGAGTATTTTTTGAGAAGATAACTTTTTTACAATTTTAAATAGCTGGGGACATTGCAATATAATATATTTATCAAACGTCTAAAAGCAATCAAATTGTTTTTAATTTTATTTTCAAGTTTTATAATATAATTACTTCATAACAATAAAATGACGAGAAATATTTAAAGTTAATTTAAAAGTTTAATAGTCAATAGATAATTTAACTGGTACTGATTTATATTCCGCACTATCGAGTCCATTAGTTATATTGAATATTTAATAAATGTAAGTGTGATTTGGATTTGGATATTTAAATTAATCCCATTACGCGGAAGAATTTTAAATTCTCGTGGCTTGATTATTTGTTACAAAGTAATCTTTAGAAATACAGCATTAAATTGTGTTTTAAACACAATGTTTAGTTAAACATTTTAAACGAATTTAAATTTTCTTCAAAAAAAGCTATTTCAGTAGTAGTTATTTTTGCATTGAATACTCTAGTGGATAAACATCCCTACGGCTAAATATCTTAGTGACGAAACATGGGAAACTAAGATTGCTCTTTTATATTTCTATTAATTTCGAGAATACGTTCAAAAATAAGTTTAGATAGAGTAATCTCGAAACCGGTAGTACACTAAAGTCTCGTAGTCCAAGTGTTTGACTTGCCATCTGCATGTATGCTTTCGAGTTGCAGGAACTGCTTCTGCAGCGGCCTCATGGTACGCTTTGGATATGAATTGTGCAAGAAGTATCTATCTTTAAACGATCTGTTATTTATTTCTTAGCAGCCACATTTTAAAAGTTAAAAATATGTACGTACCAATTCCCATTTAAGTAAAAAGTAGATAACTGTTTAATTTAGGACGAACAGCACTAAAAGTTAACGCATCAAGAAATTCAGCTTGTATGTGAGCGTATTAATTTTTAGAACTATTCACTATAACGAAGTGCATTGTAATTTAAATTTATTAAAATTACAACGTAACAAAAATAAATAATTTTAATTTATTTTTTATTTATTATGTTACGAAAGAATGTTTAATTATATTTGATGACTAATGCATGACGTCATGTATGATGAGTCATGTGTGATGAGTCATACATGATAACAGCATTAGTCATTCAAATATTGCTGAACTTACACTCTAGAATGTATAGGAATAACATGGAAGTTTCTGGAAGGTAGCATTTAAGTATAAATACAGATGCTTTCCTGTGACGAGTTAATTCCAGTTTGAAGTTACAAGTGTGAACATAAATGAAGTGTAAATAAATAGTTAAGTGATAAACGATATATCGAGTGTTTAAATAAATCCGGACTTAGTGTTAAATTAATTGTAGTGTAATTTAGTTTAGTGTTCATCTTAATAAGTGTTTTATTGTTATTAACCGTATCTGTATATATTTGTATTAGCCTTTTAGAATTAAATAAACGTTTTAATTTTCGTTACAATTATAAAACTGAATTATTTTGATATTTTATAAGACTAATTATCTTCAAAATTAATTCCAATAAAGCAACGATAATAAAATTATCTGAATGCCTTGACATCAAATACTAAAATTATAAGTAGTACTCAAAATCAGTAGCAAATGTTGGTAATAAAAAACGGAAAGAGGTACCATAAAAAACGTAAAACTTAAATGCAAGAGCTGAACGTAAATTTATACATAAAAAGGTATTGGTTAACGTAAATATTAAACTAAGAAAATCTTTATATATAAAATAAACTGTAATAGTCGAAATTTCTTGTATTTTTATTAATATTGGGTTTATCAATTTTAACACTTTTTTAACAATCAATTTTGTTTTTTTTTGTGTTCATTTAAGCTAAAAATAGTTCATAATAGAACGAAATAAACTAAGAAGGTATTGTAAAATTTATTAATTTATTAGCAGGTGTCAAATTGCGTCAAACAACTGGAACAGTACTTTCGTAGTAGTACTTAATTAATGAGATAAAACTTATCAAAATTTTGAATCAGTGTAATTTCAAAAAAATAATTAATGTTAATTATACTGTAATTATTAATTCAACACAACAATATTGTTCAAGTTTCAAATTAGATTACTTTAATAGATTGACAAATCTAAAATCAATATTATTTGTCACCTCACTTGAATCTTAAATTATTACATAAACCGTTGAACAAAACACATCTAATGAAAATTAATTAATTTTTCTTGTAGTTTTATTTTAGCAATGCAATTAATTGTTATATTTAAAATGTAAGAGACAGTAAAGTGAAAATTTTTCAATTTTGCCATAAAAGCAACAATCTTATTTCTTATTCTGTTTTATTGGAAGTAAAATACACTCAACGTGAAGTTGAAACACGGATATACAAGCGAATGGCACAAATTTTATTTTGAACTTAAGCAGAAATATTTTATTTACCGTATAGTCTGATGGATCCTTCTGTCTCCCCGAGAGAATTCTTGGAGATGCATCGGTAGTTGCCAAAGTCCCCAGGCTGAAGGTTGCGCACCGTCAGTTTCATGTGGGCTCTGTAGCTATTTTCAGCAGTTTCGGTTCCGTACTTTTTAGTGGGTAATAGCATAACATTATCATACACCCAATAACTGATTGCTCTAGGATAAGCTTCTGTGTGGCAATCTATAGTTACATCGGTTCCAGCTGGAGCACCAACTAATTGATTTGGCACCCATATCATAGGAGAAACTGAAACAAAAACCTTATTACTTTATAATAAAACATAATTTTTAAAAAAACGACTAATTTCTTTCTTCTATGCGAGTAGAAAAATTAGTAGCCTACGATTGTTCTTTCTAATTGTTGCTTAGCTAATTTTTTTTCTCTTTTCTAAATATTCCAAAATGCAAGAAATGAGCGTTTTTATAACCAATCATAACAATGTTTGCTATTAAATAATTAATAAGGAACAAAAATGTTTTTCTTTAAACGTCAATGAACTTAACTTTACGTCACTGAATAAGTAAGGTTACAGTTTTACTCTTTCGATTCTTTTTAATTTTTCTGTTGCCATCGCTGGCAGAAACTGTTATATTTATAGTCTATGAAATTCATAATTTTGTTTTTATTAACTTGAAGCGTTTTTATGCCCCAGTGGAATAAGTGAATGACATTTACGTTTACTAAATACCTTTACGGGTTTGGGCATTTTTGGGAAATTTAAAAAAGTCACGTACAAACTTTTCTTTTTTTTTTGAATACTACCAATTGATAAAAAAATAACCAAAAGCTAGATTAGTAGTCGTTAGATAAATTTACAAAGAAAACATAAAATAAATTTTTTTGAATAATGGATTTTCAGTAATAGATTTTTATTGTAAATGTTTTGGAAAATTTTTCTTTTAATAATTTTATCAGTTATTTGCTATCTATTGAATTATTCATATTTAGCGAAGTAAAGTAAAGTTATTTCTTTAGAAACATGATATCTTCCAACTCTTTCAAACACAACAATTTAGATTATTTACTTTTGCAGTATTTTTAGTTTTTAACAATAACTGCACCACAGCAAACTTTGCTGTTAAAAAGTAAATTTATTAATTTTTGAATTCTAATTTATCGTTTATATTATTGTATGGATATAACTGAACGTCTGTTTAATTTCGGAAATTAACTTTTCACGGTTCAGTACAACTCGGCGCCGGTGACTCGACACCGCCGACTCGGCGCTGACTTATCTTTTCATCTTGGGTATCTTTGTATCTTTGGGTATCTTTATTATACACCTTTTTTAAGAGGTGAAGTAGAAATAGTATTAAGTTGAAATGTCTACATTTGGCTATCACTCTGAACTCAGTAGCGTATATTGTAGTAAATATAGAGCATATTAAATAAATTTTGAATAAAAATGATTGATATTCAACAGGTAGTAGTCAAAAAAACATATTTTTAAAAACAACATTGTGTAATGCTTGTGAAAAGTAATCAGAAATGGTTAAGCTTGCTAAGCTTAGTGAGTAACGCATCGATTTTATTAGACAGTTTTGCTTCAGTAATCCGACATTGAATTAAAATCAATTCAGACATTTTAAAAAATGATATATATCCTAAGGCTATTTTTATGTTGTAAATTTGAAAATTACAATCAAATATTGACTAAATGATTTATTAACCGCCCGCCCGCTGGTGTTTTTTTGCAGGACCTGCATTTTTTCCCATCAGTAATACTTGTAATTTAAAAATTGTTAATAATGAAGTGAAACCAAACAAGTTAAAATTGATTTCTAGAATTCCATAATCACAATTACAAAGTTAACTTTTGTATCAAAGAATTGTAAACAGTAAGTGATGTATTGGTAAATTATTGTAAATTTGGTTGAGCTGGGTACAATCGATATTAAAGATATTAGTTTAAAAAAAGGAGGTGAATATTTGGCTTTAATTAAAGCAAACTTATTAATGTGGGCATGCAAAAGTTTTGAAAGGTTTTCACGCTGAAAATAAAAGCAATATAAAAAAATTATTAATACTTCAACATAAAAGCAAAATTTAAACAAAAAGTAGAAAATTATGAGCATTTTATTAAGAGTATGAATGCACCTAAAGAAAATAATCTTATCAGTTTTTATCTTTATAGAGGGTATAAATGTATACAATGTCTTAAAAGGCATTAAAATGTTTAAAAAATTTCTTCACTAAAACGAAATGATTTTAAAAAGTAATATCATCTAGATAAGATAATACAAATTTTGTGATGGTCCCCTGTTATCTATTATTAATGTGCAGTTTATATTATGTGTACATAGTGTACACATATGACTTTGTACAATAACTATGCGATGAGGGTAAATCATGTAAAAGCATGGTCGTATAGGAGACTAAATTTACGTTATTCTCAATAGAGATCGAGCGCGGATAGCAATGCGGGACTTGCGATAATAACATCACATTATAAACCCACGACCACATTATTAACGAAACACTATTTATACTAAGTACATCATATTTTTCATTTTATTTTACTGTTACTACAACAAATAGCCATTTTACCGGCACAAATTCTTTCTTATTCCTTTCATTTTATATTTATAAAATTTATAGGTTTAAAAATAACAGGAGCACTATTAACTTTTTAATCGTAATTCAGATAATATATAAATTCAAATCAATAAAAAACTCATTTTCTCAAATAAATAGGAAAATAAAAATTTAAAACGCATAACAATAAAATAGAATATTATTCTATACGGATTAAAAGTTTTCCATTTTTTGATAGAAAATTTTTGCACGAGGAGCAGCCCACTGATTACATTAAGATTTAAGATCATAAGTAAAGTAAAAGTAAATAGAAAAAGAACTTAAAAAATTAATTTTTTTAGTGAATTTATGTGGTAATTAGTAGTACATATGTAATGTTAAAAATAAACAAACTAAACGAAATGTTAAAATAATGAATTTTAACCGTAAAGTAAAAAATACATAGTATATTATAGTACGTAAGTAGAAAAATAATATCTAAAAAACCAATAAAAAAGACATTAATTTACATTTAACAGGTTTGGAATGTGAATAAAAATTACTATATGAAAATTGATAAAATTGAAAATTGATTTCGAATTGTACCGAAATTAAACTATTTTATTCAATGCTTTGGTAGCTAAATTTGGACTACTACATTAAAATAATCAAACTTAACAAAATGTTAAAATAATAATATTGATTATTTTGACTATTTGATTATTTTAACATCACATGCTACTAAATACCACAATAATACTTAAAAAATTCTAACTTTTTTAAATTATTTTCTACTACATTAAGGCAGGATTCTAATTTGAACGCTCAAAAAAAGGCTATTTTTATGAATTTTTTTTGAGATTATGGATAAAGATATTGATCTGGAGTTTGTTAGGGTTAGTAAATACACTCTCGAAATACATCTAAAATTTTGTTTGTTTGTATTTTATATACTTAAAACATATAAAACCACCATTTGAATATGACACTTTGATAAATGGGTTGGTCTGCACTGGTGTTGAAATGTTCAAAATGAACAATCTAAAATAAAAAAATTTGGCACTTATAGATTCGATATATCACTAGCAACCGCCTGAACTAGGATTTTTAATGTACATGTAAAAGTAATAGCAAGGCAAACAAAAAGAAAAAAATGTTCATGTTTTTCTAATGCTTTTTGTTCTAAAAAATAGTAAAAACTAAATTTTAAAATAATTCTAGTTAAGGCGGTTGCTAGTAATATATTAAATCTTAAAGTGCCAAATTTTTCTGTTTTTGATTGAGCATTTTGAAAATTTCGACACCAGCGCAGACCAACTTATTTATCACGGCGTCATATTCAAATTGTAGTTTTTATGTTTTAAGTAAATAAAATACAAAAAAAAATTTGTTAAATGTACCTCGAGAGTGTATTTACTAAGCCTAAAAAACTACACATTAATATTTTTATCCATAATCTCAAAAAGAGTTCCTAAAAATAGCCTTTTTTGAGCGTTCAAAGTAGAATCCTGTCTTAAACACCAGGAAGATTCAGGAACCGATCGAAATGCAAGCGAAGGAACAAATTAAGCGCAACCTAATTCAAATTGTAGTTAAAAGAAAGGAAGAAATGACAAAATAGATTGGAATAATAGGAATGCAGGTGGACAGAGATGAGAATTTTATCAATTTTCATATAGTAATTTTTATTTTTCTTGTTTATTCAAATATTCTCAGTCCAAACCTCTTAATTGTAAATTAATATATTTTTCATTGTTTTTTTAAATGCATGTTTTAAATGCATTATTTTAATATTTTGTTTAATTTGTTTATTTTTATGAAAGAAAACATAAGAAAATTGAGAATTACAAGCTATTACAAGAATTACATTAAGGCTAAAGATTACTACCGATTATGTAGAGGAATACACAAAAATTACCGATAATTGTAAGTGATTACGGATGATTACTGTTGATTACAAAGCCTAAAAATAGTGCAATCTCTTCAAGACTAAGGATTACAATGGATTACCAAAGATTACTTAACTATTACAACTAAATACAGATTATTACACGTAATCTTTGATGACTATCAAAAGATTACAGTAGTGATCTACATTTGAATACAGAAGATTACATGAACCACTGCGGATTACTGGTATTACAGTAAGTAAAATCCAAAGATTACTGATGAATACCAAATAATTACAACTGATTTAAAACCAATCCTGAAATTTTTAAAAGAAATAAAAAAATCACAAGGACTCCGACTGAAGACAATAAGGATATAGCGATAGCAGATAAAGAAAAAATTAAGCGTTTTCTAAAGACGATAAGTATTGATATAAAGCAAATGAGAAAAGAAAATGCTAAAGTGAAACAGAAAATAAGAGAAAACACCAGAATGTTTCAGGAACGGATCGAAATTCAAGCGGAGCAACTAAAAGTTATGAGAAAAAAGTTAACGAAAACAAAGAAAAGTTGGGAAGACGATAAGAGGTTAAAAGACGGAAGGATAGGAGATCTAAAACATACGTTAAGCGCGATCGAATTTAAATTGGAGTTAAAGGAAAGAAAGAAGAAAAAATAAACTGGTGGTGACAGGAATGCTGGTGGACGGAGATGAAAAAGCGTCTCCGAAGAATAGCGTCGCTAAATTTTTAAAAAGTAACTTAAAAGTTGATGTAAGCATAACATCGGCTTGTGAAGTGGGAGGGGGGGGGGGCAAAAGAAACGCAATTGAAATGAGAAACTTTGAAGAGAAAACGAAAGTAATGAGAAATTTAAGTTAACCAAACTACCTGGAAAGAAGGTGCGACTTAACATACGTGGAAAGAAGAATTCAATTATGGATAAAAAAAAAGCAAGGCGAAGAACTAAGGAAAGCATGAAGAAAAGTGATAATAGGCTACCAGAAAGTGATATTTGAGGATAAGATATCAAAATGGATTCAAGAAAAGGGTGAGCTATGAGAAGTAGAGAAACCGTCACCGTTGCCAAAAAATGTTGGCTAGTTGTATAAAATATGACTTTATGCATTTTTGCAGTCTATACAACGTTCACCAAGCAATAGCGGAGCATGATTAACTGAACAAAAAACAACAAAATCATTTTTTACGCCTCCATCAGGCAAGTGTTTAATTGCATATTTCAAATGCGGCTTGAAAAGCTGATTTTCTCGCCTAGCGTTTGAAAGAAACAGTGATTATTTTATAAGATGTTGGTATTTTTGATTATATTTTGTACGTCAAATTGAATTAAATTAAATAGATATTATAAATTTTTGTGATAAAGGGCACTTTTTAATGCAATTGTATTACAGCTAACTTATTATTTTATAATTATATGTAAGTATACTATATTTTTATTAGATAATTTCATAAAAAATGAATGCAACAAATACCTATATTTTTTAGGTTAGTTAAATTTAAACGTCAAATTTAGAATTAAAATATTTTACTATCAA
This sequence comes from Cantharis rustica, assembly GCA_911387805.1. Classification (NCBI taxonomy): domain Eukaryota; kingdom Metazoa; phylum Arthropoda; class Insecta; order Coleoptera; family Cantharidae; genus Cantharis; species Cantharis rustica. The sequence continues at coordinate 18,418,548 of OU426883.1, forward strand.
CAACTATAAAAAAATCCCTAATACCAAACATTTCAAAAAAATAATTAAATTTGATATAATATTAAGTCTTTATAAAAGTCGGCGTAAAAAATTACGTTTATCATGCGGCAGGAAACTCGGAAAAATTCAGTTTCCAGCCTAATGATAAAAATAACTATTGACTTAATGCATTTTCGCAGAATACCCACGATACGTTCGGCTCTATTCCAATGGAATTTTTTATTTCCAAATCTTTTAATTAAACCAACAATAAGTTATTCCGATAAAATAATTTTGGCGCTCCATCAACAATGATATTAACATTAAATATTCACTTCACTTTATAAACGCAAAGCCGATCGTGCCTCTTTATCGCTTGTTTTGCACTCTCTCTTGCACGCATGGCTCAGGCGGAACGTGACAATGAGTCATGTTTTCTCGTGTGTGCAGTCGGTATATCGATTTATAAGACGTTATCACGTCAAAAAAAATCGTTCATCAAAAAGAATATTTTTTTTAATAATAAAAAAATATCCAACGTACAAAAAAAATAATTAAAACTATAGCCACGTTTGACCAAAAATCTTAAACATTTTTATTTATTTGTTTGTCATAATTAACAATGCATAAATTAAATGACAATTTCACAATAATTGCACAAAATTATACTTAAAAATCAGCGGAGCAAAATCTAGGCCTCAGCCGTTTTCGTCATCTTGGCAAAAAGTTCCACTTCAACTAAACTTCTGCAACTTTTATTTTATAAAATTTTCCCACTACAAATTAAATGAACATGAGGCAGTCCATATGTAAAATGTTCAACTTAAGATTTCAACATAATTTTAGGACTTCAAATATGTGAAGTCAAAAAAACCTCAAACTACTCAAGTAGATATTGCGTTTCTAATTTAATTATATTGATCATGTAATTATAGAACGACGTTTAATTAGTGACGCGCGCTTTGAGATTAACGAAATTTACATTTGGTGTTTGCAGCCAAGAGTTAAACAAAAATATCTAATGGTGTGTTGTAAATATTTTGGGCTATACAACCAGCAAGGTTAGCACTGTACTAGAATATCATTCAAGTGCTCACAGAATCATGAGTGGCAAGTATAAAATTTAATAACAACAGGACTAAGTCCTAAATTAAAAAGACTGTAAATCTGTATACTAACCTTAGCCATATAAACAGCTATAATATATTTTACACAAGAAATCAAAACGCAAACATAATTTCAAAAAAATTGAATTTAAAAGTAAAATTGCAATACCAAAACAAATTTTTAGGCTTTAGAATTTTGTAGCGCCATCCCTAAAAATTATTTTAGACCGCTTTTTATTTTTGAGGTAATTAATAAAATTTTGCGTGTGGCAGTTTGATTACTAATAAAAATGTATCCAGCACAGCACTCTTTAAACAAATTTAAAAATTTATTTATTTTTATAAATATAATATATATTTATAACTGAATTACTTAGAAAATAGTTTAGATCATAACCGCAGTACAAAACTATTCCCTAAATTTTTCATGTTGAACTACGGGAATAGACAATTTATTTATATTATCTATTTAGAAGGAGAGACATTTCAAGCCACGTACAATATTATCTGGAGCAACCAGATGAATAGTTGAGAACAAAATTCGTTCCAAAGAGAAGTCAAAGCTGTGAATCTTGGTCGAGAAGTTAACATGCTAGTTGCTCGTCCATCATTCGCTACACTTTAAAATAATCTTCCAATATTGCAGTATCTAAAACATACCTGAACTTATTTGAAGTAAACTTCACTAAACTAAACTTGGTACTATTTTGAAGGCAGACATTCAATCCAATTATGAGAAAAGGCTATTCCTCCCATTACCTCTTATTATTTAAAATTTGAAAAACGGTATACCATCACTCAGAATAAGGAATCATAATGCGGTTTTGACAAGTTGCAAGAGTCGATCGTCTTTGCTAAGTGCAAAGTTATTGTTTTGTTACTTTAATTGAAAGCTTGTAACGTGCAAAGGCACAGCATCGCTACGTTCTAAATTATGAGATAGTCTGTCGATATTTTAAACAAAACTTTGAAGCTATTTTATTATTTTATAACACTCTGTATGTTGAATGTTTAAAAAGTAAAGTTTCTTGTTTTGTGACTTAAAAATGAAGAATACCAGAATAATAACCGGATCCAAAGGATTTCATTGATATTTAAAAAAATGTGATGGAATTTGTTAGAAGTAAAATAAGGCGATTAAAGTAGATGAACTTCAAAAACTGATTAATTTTCAAAATATTTAATATGAAAGTTAATATTAACTTTCTTTATTAACTTGATTAACTTTAAATTTAATATTAAATCGGTAAGCATCTCGTGTCGATTGAATTATCGCGTTTTCAATGTTGTTTACGTTATAACGTTATAATAACGTGTTATATATGTTGAACTGTACTCATGTGGAAATTGGTTACTTATGCAACGTGTTATACGCGGCTGTTTTTATTATATTCACGTTACATTGTTATACGTTAGAAACACGTTAATTTCAGTGGCAGGTTAATGTTGAATTCACGTTTATATATCGTAGTAATTTTTCCTATAATTAGAAATTAAAAATAGTGAAATATATTGAGATGACCCTAGCTATACATATCTATAAAATTTACTTAATCCCAAAATTACTTTTTAGATGGGTATCCATTATTCAATATGAGACTTTTCAGTGTTTAATTCAATTGCCAATTAATTTAAAATGCTCAAGTTTGTTACCTTTCATGTGGTATTCGACTTTTGGCTTCACGTGCGCTTTCGCTACGCATGTGGTATTCCAGCTGGTTTCAGTACGCCTGGTTACACAAATTTTTTGCGTCGTATTTCATCGAATTTTATCATAAATTCTTTTAATTTTTAATTTTTCTTGCTTGTATTTTACAATTTGCACTTTACCACAATTAAAACAAAACGTCAACTCAACTTAATTTATTTCATTGTTTTTAAACAATTAACAGTTTTAAATTATCATTGCGGGAATGATGTTCGTCCGCTCGTCTATTCGACGTGTAGGCCTCAGCCCAAGTCTTCTTATTCAAGCCCCACTCTCTTTTAGTTTTATTTTTCTCCCCACCTTATTTACAGCTAAAACCTTATCTACATTGCATTTTTAGAATAAATAATTTTACAAAATAAATGAAATTAATGTTGTTTTGGTTTTCGAAACATGACAATATGTTTATTTTTATGTTGAATAAAAACTCAGATGTTAGAATAATCTTTAAGTTTTGAATAAAAGTAAATGTTTTAAACAAAAATAGACAATGTTTTAGCAATTGTTATAATTTAAAATTTAATCTAGTACCTACAGGAATTTTATTTTTTTTTAAATTTCTAGAAAGCAAACCTTTCTGACATAAATGTGATTTATCCAGAAAATGTATTTATCAACGTGTACAATATAAAATTAACATAAACTTTCAAATTGATCTTTAAATTCTACAAATTTTAAAACTGTTGAGTTGATGAACTTGAGTGCAGTTTAATAGTATAAATCGTAGAATTTCGATGCTCGAAGCAGCCACAAAGTGTTTCCATGACTTGATCTTGTAAGAAACTTTAAATTTTGTTACCAAATGATTTTAAGTTGGGTTCTCGATAATTACTAATTATCTTTCCGCAGCTTATTGAGTTAGCATGGCACTACTATAAACATATTCACAATTTCGTCTTGAACCAAAATAGAAAACAATCCTTCTCCTTCGGGGATCTGGATCAAAGAGAGCAAGCGTTGCTTTTGTATTCACCGTATTAGTCGAACTTAGAAAGTACTTCCACAGTACTCCCATGAAAACTTTCAAAGTGTTCCTTAATTTGATGATTTTAAAATACATACGTAACATTTTTGTTATTTTTAATTGGTTTAAAATTTTTAAGAATTGTTAATAGTTCAACCTCTGCTTTTTAAATGTAAATTATGGGCCATTGTGATCAATTCGGAATATTCGAAATTGTATGTGTTGTGATTAATAATAATTATTTTTGTTTTTACCAACACTTTCGTGTATTCGGTATTATAAATTTTGCACAAAAATAAAATATTTAAAGTTTTTGCTTTCCAGGTTATATATTAATTAAAATAATGTCGAATTTTGCTGGAATTCGTATTGACGAGTAACTCTACATATCATACCATCTCTATTTTGGTGAAAAACTCACCAAGTGCTAATTTGTATTTTTTTTAAGCTTTAAATTAAGTCTTAACTGTCTAAAAAACCATGACAATATACACATTGAATTGTAGGGTCTCCCTTTAGATTATATAAATATTTACTTTTTTTAATTTTGTTTAAAAGATTGATGAAAATCTCTGTAAGGAAAACAAAAAAAACTTGTTGATTCTAGACGATAAGGGGTAAATTAATCTAGTACTTAGATAAGCAAATTTTATCTTATCCATTAACAATAAAAATCTGTTTGAACACAGAAATTCATGAAATTGTTTTAGAAAGAACTGCTGCCTAAATATTTAAACATTATTGTGTATTATCTGGTCTAATGTTCAGAGTAAGCTAATTCCGATAGTTATGGAGCGAACGCCATAATTATAAGAGATGCGGTAAAATGGATGGTACATCCCCAGAGCTGCGTTAATGAATGTGAGTACCTTAGGTATATTTTTTTTGACTCACCCTTGTAATTAAAAATTGAACTTATTATAACAGTATAATATTTATTAGCAAAATAAATATAAACTCTGAGAATAAAGACAAAATCATTTTATAATAATAATAATCATAATAAAAAGAAATAAAGAAAGCTAAAATATTAGAAATTAAAAAAAGCAAAAAAATTAGAAGCTGAAAGATTTAGACAATTCAGTTGTAGTGGTATTCTCTGGGGCAAACGTGAAACTTGGTCTAACCAAAATTTTTACTTCGGCTAACGTAATTGTCGGAGAGCAAGACTCTTTTCAGGAGTCGGTTCCTGTGGTAGTCCTCAATTACCGTTGAGATAAAATTTCTTCAAAAATTATTTTTTATTAATCTAAAAATTATTACTTGCAAAATTTAAATTTCATTTCGCAAATTTTAAATTAAATTATTCTTTTCAAGGTTCGCACTTGCGATTTTAATTTATTTATTTTGACGGTTTATGTATCACCCATACGTTCGCTGTTATAAATTTTAATTTTAACTTTCCAATTAAAAAGATCCAAATATGAATCAATAATTTTAATTGTTCTTTTTTCAAATTAATCAAAAATCAATCTATTTCTATTCGGCAGCAGAATATTAAAAAAAAAACTCCAAATCAATTTAAATTTCCAAATACGCAATAATGCACACGCATCAAAATCATTTTATTTACTTCAAATAAAAATACTACTGACAATTTCAAATTTTCATATCAATCTTGCAATTTAATTTTTCTAAATCAAAGCCAAAAATTCAAACAACCGCTCAGGCGGCCATTTCTGACAAAAAAGCCTTTAATTTCCCGTGATTGGCATCCACTTAGCAAATTTTCCAAAGTTACAACTTAATAAGAAATACAAAACTTTTACTAAAATGCACAGAGTGGGTCCAAATCACTTTGGAACATGACAATACATAAAAACTACAATATATTATATTTTCAACAATATTAAATGTTTTTACAGATTGAGTAGTCACAGCAAAACCGGGGGCCCTTTTAGCCGGAAGCCCGCATGCGTGGCACCCACCGCATCCCGGTAGTTCCGCCCCTGATTCGTCCCCTAAAAGACTGCCGCACTAGGCAGCTGATTTTCTTGCTTAATGGATAAATCAGCTCTGTACATCACTATCTCGTTTTTGAGAGAAACTTAATGGCGATAACTAAAACTGGTAATCTTACCTTGTTTTCGAGCTATTGGCAAATGTTCGTAGTAGTAGTACTTAGTAGTCGAACTACTGTAAAAATGTTAACACTTTCTTCGGAGACTTTTAAAAGCGCGAAAATAAGTTGAGATCTTAAATATTATTAATATTTAAGTCTTAAATATTATTAAAAAGTAAAGAAGTATCAAACTGAAGTTTATTGTTATCAATATACAGGGTGTCCCCGTGATCGTGGAGTACCTTTGAGGTGGTGATAAAGGACACTTTTCTAAGACAAATTTTCAAATAAAATTTTTGTCCAAGCTCAAACCCTTGGGGGGTACCTCTCTTTAAAGCAATATTTTGAATTTCTGATTTCAAACGGCCATAGCCCCGATATTATTGATTTTTTAGACTTAACAGATTAGACCTTTTTTAAAGATCATTTACTTATCTACAAATTAGTTTATATACTCTTATCGTCTAGAATAAACGATTTTCGAGTTATAAATTAAATTAAGGGAAAAAAAGTTAAAAAAATTCTGATTTTATTTTTTTAACTTTCACCACCAAAGTGTCCAAAGTGTCGTGTTCTCCACGGTCACGGGAACACCCTGTACAATTTTATTAAAACAAAGAACCACCAGATCATTATTCACATTTAAAACATTTCGCCTTTTTTCGTTAGTAAGTGAATGTCTGTGTAGTCGCTGTTGAAGTTCAATCGAAGAACCTGGTAAGTCGAGTTAGTAAAAATTGAGTTTCCATGCTTGCGAAACTTGATCATACATGTGTAGACCTTGGTAACATATGTTTATGGGGTTGCATAATTTATTAACTATTTGTTTTTTATTTTACAATATTACTCACATCAACTTTGGTGTTGTGGCTGATGAATATAATATTTTTTAAGGCTGTTCTTTTAGTACCTCTTTATAAGTTCTAAACGGCTGGACCAATTGACTTGAAATTTTGACAGAATGTGTATTAGATTATTACAAACCTTTACGAATATCTTTTTTTTTAATAAGTATTTTGGTTTTTCCAAAAAAGCCAAAAAACCATTGAATTTGAGATCTTCCGTTATTTTGTAAATCTCGATTTTTAGAAACTTTTGGCTCATACAGAATTTTGATATATTAATTAGTTTAAACGTTTTTAGGACCTAAAGTTTAAATTGCTTCACGTAATTACAATTGACGTGTAGAAAAGGTATATAAATTGAGAAGGAATGTTTTGCATCTCTTACAATTATTTTTATCGAAAATAGTAAGCCAGTTTTGCGATTATAAAGCATAGTATAATGTTACATACTGCATAAATAAATTATGTACGCTTTACTATTTAAAAATATAGGTATGAATTAAAAATTCTTTTGAATAAAAAGTTTATTGGTTTGGTGTTATGAAAGTATGTTTAAATTAATCTGTCTAAAATGGTGAGTATGTACTATGTATATACGATAACAAACAAATATATTTTTTTAAGAATTTTAAAGGTATACCATAAATATGGCAAGTTGACATATTACGTATGTATGCAATTTCAAAAATCAAAACTTCAAATTTAAAAAACTCCTATTTATATTGATATTTTAAAATAAAATTTTTTCATCTGTTCAACATAAAATTAAAAATTTCTTTGTCAACTTTTAGTAGTAAGATAAATGCTGTAGTATTATATTATGATGTAACCACGGTATAACATTATACGAATGCTATGACTACCTAAGCACTTTATTTAACCAATTTCAAATTTTTTTAAGGCAAACAGAATTATTTAAATGCAAGTATTACATGGGTAACATCTAAGATTTTATCAAATTTTTTGTTTAGAACGAGTTTTCTGAAAGATAGGTAAAATCACACAAATAAAATACTCTCCCTAAACGAAATCCTGTATTTGCACTTGAGATCAAAGGATTCAATATCATTAAAACAAAAGAACACCGATACCAAAAATAGAAAATCAGTTTTATGATTTATGCTTAGCATGTTTTTGGAAAGAAATTCAATAATTTCAACATAATTTTGAATTTTGCTCCACAGGAAATGTAATTGATTTCAAAAGTAACAGGGAACACGGACTTCAGGCGACACTCAGTTTTCGGTGCCGTATGCGTAAATTCAAAAAACAAGGGATTATTTTTAAATTACAAATTGATTTATTTATACTTTACACGATTATAAGCGACAGTCATTGTATATAGCCAAGTCATCGTAAGCTTTCATAAAATTGTCGAAAAAAATAATTTTAAAAACATTACGAAAATTATTTCATTTATAAAATAAGCATATTTAAATACCTTCGGTAAAAATCATAGTAAGATAATAGAGTTATCGGGTTACAATCTCTCCTTGATTCGTATTAATTTTTCTACACACGTTTACACTTTAAAAGCATTACAAAGTTTCTACACGTCAAGTTTGCTGTCTTTGCACAACACGGAATTTCTTTTCTTACGTTGGGATGGCTAGTCTCGGAGAACAGCCTTAAAGCATACTATTAGAACGTTACTGCCAAATGCGTTTTTATTAATTTTTTGGTTAATCGTGGGGTGTGTTGGTCTGGGAGCGAATTAAGAGAGAGAAAAATATCGAACAAAATGAACACTAAATTATTTCTCAATGATTACCAATTACTTACATTAACAAGATTTCTATCGTGTCAAATATGTCTGTCGATCTATGACACAAGTAATAAAAAATACATTTCTGTCTGATATAATCAGTAAAATGTAATATGAATCGAGACGAATTGAAGATTTTATTTCAAAATAAGAATGATATAATTGAGACAAGTTATATATTAAATCGCATAAAATAAGAGAAAAATTGACAAGATATAAGTGTTCGTTCAACAAGATAATTAAATAATGTTTATTATTATTTTATAAAACAAGTAATTGAGGTGGAACACGTAAACCTTTGTTCATTGCATTTAGATTTACATTTAAAATGACAACAAATAATGAAGTTATGCTAGAATGTTTTGAGGTTCATTAAAGAATTCCTTCCCTGGCGGGAAATTTGAATTAGAATCAGAATTTCAGATATGAAACGTATGCCGACGTCAAAGAATTATTTGTATAGCTACCAGCAAACCCGTATGCGGTTTCTGGAGCTGTGGATTTCAAATTCTCAATTGATAATTATTCCTACTGCATTGTTCGCCATTCAGAGATAAACAATGAATAAACTTAAAAGTATGTACTTCACTATAGTCGAAATTTCGTCTGTATAATATATCGCTGTGACATACCAGCAATGTTTATATTACTTGTCTGCATTTTCTGATCTTTTAAATCAAAGATTCGTTTAGTGTTTGTGGAATTATAAAGGTCTGCCCTATACAAAACTGGGTCTCATTGTTACTAATATCAGGTGTTTGATGGTTTGGTGTAATATGCAAAGTAATATTATATTAAGTAAATCTAATTTTCTAGAAGGTAATTTAGTATACAGCACGGAATGACTATATTGCTATGCGATCTTTTTTGGAATTAATTTTCAATATACCCAACTTTTGTATTCAATATAACATATACATATAGAACAAATAGGTATTAATGAAAACCATAACGTTTAATCATCTCGTTGTTTAACCATACAGTTGATAATACCCTGTTAAGATTTTGTGAATGTAGATGCTAAATACATTTCTAGTCAACAATAACATAAATTTCAATGTAAATTGTTCCATGCTCATCGTAACCCCTAAGTCCATGGAGAACTGTAGTCGGGTGCTAGTCTTGTACCCTAGGGAAATAACTCGTACACTTGAAGTGAGGTGTGAGATGCTCGTCATATAGCTACAAATTTACTCAACTATTTTAACATGCTTTAAATAAACATAAATAATTACATTTTAATAAAACCTAAAAAGCTAAACTCTCACCTAATGAGTTTAATAAACCAAAATTTATTAATATTTTAAGATTATCTTATACAAAGATTTACGTTTTTACTTACACAAAATACACCAACAATTGCATATCTGAAATATTAAAATTAAAAACTAAAACATCAACCCAAAGAAAGCATTTTGTTCATAAATGAGAAAAAGTTGTATTCACAGTTTCTTTAATATTAATCTCAGAGATTTCAAGATAATGTTGACCAAACAAGAAGTTGGCCATTTTACCGTTTGCCTATGATACAAAAACGATTTTTAGATTAATCAACTACACTTCTAAAGCTTTTCAATAAAAGTTTAAATAAATAAAACAAAATTTGAAAGAAAACATATTTTTGAAAAAAAAATTATAAAATAATACAACCCTTAAACAGATTACACAACCAATCCATTTCCGTAATTGTTCGGGTATCTTTAGCAAATATTTACCGATCATTTACAATAATTTCCTACCTTAACACTTTTCGGCCTTCGTACACTAAAATGTTCTATTTACTGTTACTATTGATTTTATAATGCAGTGTCATTGTTTATTTAAAAACATCCTGAAATTTTCGCTTGTTTGTCGTGGTTTCTTGTTAAATAAAATTTAGCAAATTTGCACCATTTTTACGGGATGCCTTCGAAAATTATTTGATTATAATTTTTTTGTACAGGTTTCTTGGTGAACTAACACTTCACAGTACGTTTAAAAAAAAATTTGCCACCCAAAAATAAAAAAGATAAAACATAAACTATTTAATTGCCTTTCAAAGCTAGTTATCTCGTTTGAGGTCTTCCTAAATTTTTGAGGTGACCATTACCTAGTAGTTAGCATGATCAATTGCTAACTCTAAAACAGGCTCACAGGCACATCGGAGATAAGTTTAGCAAACTTCTTTAGATGTAGTATAATAATTGCTGATTTCTCAATGTGACAAAGAAAAGTAGTATATGTAGCAAGGAGAGCTCTAGCCGAATCCTTATGTAAATTAACATGGGAAAATGCTAAGGTCGATAGTGGTCATTTTTGTTCCCTTTTTGGGACGACTCATCAATTAGCCCCACGTGACGTCATCGACTATTAGCTTATCAACATCAATCCAAACAACCGCTAATTACAATAATATACTATTTCTATTCAGCATAGCGACTATATAGCGGTATATGTCGCCATATACCGCTACATATCGCTATATACCGCTGTATACCGCTATATACTGTATATACAGGTATACTGCAGTATACCGCTAAAGACAGTATATACACTGCGATATACCGCAGTGTATAGCGGTATACAGCAGTATACAGCGGTATACAGCGGTATACAGCGGTATAAAGCGGTATATAGCGGTATATAGCGGTATATGGCGGCATATACCGCTATATAGCCGCTATGCTGAATATAAATAGTATATTATTGTAATTAGCGGTTGTTTGGATTGACGTGATGTTGACGTCACGAGGGGCTAATTGATAAGTCGCCCTAAAAAGGGAACAAAAATGACCACGATCGACATTAGCAATTTCTCATGTTAATTTACATAAGGATTCGGCTAGAACTCTCCTTGCTATACTACTAAGAAAGCGAGAGATGGAACCTACATAATGGTAAGAAAAAGAAATTCTCAAAAAGGCGGAACATTCAAGAGAAAAGGAGTAAGCGCAAGGAATGCCGGATGGCAAATCTCGATGACACAAGAGCCCCACATTACCCCCCAAAACAACTGAGTAGTGTTTTTTGAAAATTTCCCCACTCCCAATGCACGAAAAAAGAAAAAAAGAAAGTATAGTGGCTTTAAAACACCACAGTGAAGAAGGGGGGTATTCAATAAACGTTAAAATATCCTGTAATTTGTGAAACCGTCACTGTATCTTCTCATTGGTTAAAGTTCTCCTAAATTTGCTTATCTATCTTCATCTTATGTTTATTTTTAGCCCTACTACTATAAACTCCGTTTGGTTCTAAAATGAAATAATATCTTAGCAGATATGTAAAAAAAATTTACATATAATATTTGCAATAATAATTGCAATAATATTTGTTAAAAATAATGTTAATAACAATAGCTACTAAGAATAAAACTATTAATTAAAATATTGCAATGACCCGAGCTGTACAAATTTATAAAATTTGCTCAATCCAAAATCACTCCTCGTATGGATACATCCATTATTTTGAAAAAGCATTGAGACTCTTAGAAGTTTTGAATTTTAAATAAAATTGTAAATTTTCGGATCGTAAATTTTATCCTTTAAATTTTTAATCCAAACTTGTTTGTGCATTTATTTTTAACAAATGATCACTTGCACTAATAGCTCAAAACAAAAACAACCCTCACTTCAAATCAACTAATTTTTATTTTTTATTAATATTCAAACAATTAAAAATTAAACTTTTTATTGCAAGAATAACGATAATCCGCTATCGTCTTATTGACGCAACCGCGTCTCTCTGACTTCTACGAGCTAAGTGAGTGCCTTCAAGTCACTCCCACTCTTCACGTTGCCAACCTTTATTTATTATTTAAAATCTTATGTACAAAGTATTTACAAATTTACAAATTAATAACTTACAATAATAAAAATATAACTTTAAATGATTTTTACACAATAAATAAAATTAACGTTTTTATGGTTTCAAAACACGAAAATATATATTGTAGTGTTTTGAAATGTACATGAAAAACTGTTTTGATATTTTTGTAGATTATTTAAAACAATCTGTTTTGTTTCAATTTTAAATTTTGTAACATACTTAAAATTTGTAAAATATTGGTTTTTGTTACGAAGTTGGTAACAAAGTTAGTAATGTTGCTTTTGCCGAGGAGCGTTAAAGTTGGCGGACGTATGTTTGTCCGTCGAGGTATTAATTTAATATTTTGATGATTATTAGGTATTAAAAGTAAATTAGATTATAATTAAAATTTGTTTTAATTAATTAAAAAGTGAAACTTGAAGATTTGAAGATTTTGGTGATTCATGAAGTTGCTTGCATACAAAAGCAATAAGATTGGATGAAAATTTATCGAAGTTAAAAATTCTTTTATTAAATTTAATTTATTTGGAAGAGATTTAAAATTTGGAATTGAAAAATTTAGATTTAAAAATAAAATTTATACAGTTTTTGAAAACATTTGTTTAGCCGCGACTAGTTTATTCGATAAGACGAACAGCTGTGGACAGGACGCCGATTTAACGCCCATTGAATATTGTGCGATCATTATATAAGATAATTTTTATACGAATGAAATTTAAAAAATTTGAATAAAAAAGAATCTTATTTTGTTAAATTTGTTTATAATTTTGTTATTATTTTGTATTTTAAATTTGTATGACCCTCTATGAATTGATAGAAATATTTTGAATATTGGTAATTGCAAAAGAATAATAAACGCTTTTTTGCCAAAAATGGCCGACATAGTGAACTAAGTCCGATGAATTTGATTTGATACGTTAATAATTTTTGAAATATAAGTGAGTTTTTTGAATGAAAAGTGTTTGACTGAGATTTATGGATTAATTGGATTTATAGAATTAATTAGATGATAAACTTTTCTAATCAATAGATCATCGCCTGATGATGCCATAGTATGGTGAAAACGTTTGCGATAATACAGTGTATTTATATATTGTGATAACTTAAACATTTTAGTTTTCGAAAAAGTGTTTTGTGCATTTTTTGGTTTATGCTAAAAATTTGATATGATAAACTTTTCTATTTAAAATTAAAATCTAACGAATTACTTTTAATTAGATTTATTAGAATTCAGTTAAAAAAATAATTTGAGTTACAAATTTTTTCTTCAATATATAATTGGATCGTTTCCACGGCTGGCGCCGCTTCTCCGTCCGCAGTTTCTACTCTCCTCTGTCCAAACAAAGTTCCTCTTCCAGATTTCTTGCTGATACCCCGTCTTCGTCTTTCTTCCGGAGGGAGGGGGTACTTTAACATTTTTTTGGTAATTTTTCTTTGAATATCCTATTTACGTGGACATACCAAACCAGTTGTCTTCGGTTGATTATCTTCACGATATTTGTTTTTAATTCTATAATTCTTCGGATGTCGTCATTTTTTACTCTATTGAGTCTTGATTTTCCAGCGCTTCTATTCAGAAGTCCAATTGCATTGCTTCGCCATCGGGAAGTTTTAAAAAATTTTTCGTCGGGAAAGTTGTATTTTTCAATTTTTTTCTCGGCTCGGGGCCGTTACTGTCAATTTCAGTAACTGCTGATATTAAAAAATACTAATAAAAAAATATAGAGGAAAGATTTTGTTAACCCAAAAGTTTCAGAACATACTGTATTATAAAATTTAAAATTCTATTTTAGAGAACGGTAGATTTGAAAAATATGTTCTTCTTTATTTTTATTTTATTTTTTGTTTCTTCTTCATTCGAATAATTATTAAAATTATTTTTAACAATTAAATTTTCTAATTTGTGCTATTTATCGATTTCAACTTTTAAATGGTTTTTAATAATAAATTGACTAACAATAAAAATATATCCGGCAACATAAATTTAAAAGTAAATTTACACTAATTTGCAAAATACATACTCAAATTTTATTGCGCTATTATGTTGAACTGTATTCAAAATAACACAAAAATTTTAAATGTGATTAAATTGTTTAATTATTGAAATTTTGCTTTTGTTTTAATTAACAAATCTGTTTAAATTATTTTAGTTTCTGAGATTTTTGTGCTGGCAGTTACACCGTTACCACATAGTTCTGTTAACTCTTATGGAAAGCCGAGCTAAGAAATTACGCGAAATATTAGCTGAAATTCAAACTCAAAATTTCCACTGTGTAATTTAATGATTACACTAAAACACCTCTTAGAGATGTTTAATTAAAGTTATATGAAACTTAAACGAAAAAATCTTATTAGTGCAAAATGTAATAATATATGAGAACAACAATTAATATGTTCCAGAAATATTATTCAAGCTCAATAAATTTCTGAAATTTTGATTATTTGTAAATATTTGAAATAAAAAGAAATATTTATTTTAATTTTTGTTTAAAATTTTTTTTCAAAATTTACTTTAAAATTTTTTTAATTTTAAGAAACTATCCTTTTAATCGGATATCGATAATAATAATTTAGTATTCAGACCAAATGAAAAAAATGTCGTTATTACTGTCCGATATACGAGCATCCCGAAAAATCTATTGCTTTTAATTGAATTTCCACTGCTGTATTGAATGTTTTATTTACATAACTGAATGCATTCAAAAACGACATCGGTCCCAAAAAGTTTACGCTGCAAGATTAAGTAATAAAAGTACACCAAACCCGAGTTCTTTTGTAGATTATTTATTATTATGTCATTTTCTTATACTACAGTTGCTGTGATGGCGTTTTTAATTACTTTTTGCAATGATGTATATTTTTATTCCATTTCTCTGCGTCTGTGGAATTAATTTATATGTACTTAAAATGGAGTTCTAGAGATATTTTTCCCCTGATACGAACAAAGCTATCTTGGAGAGATTAAACCCGATAAAAAAGATTATGTTGCAACATATAAGAATAAATTACATAATATATTTTATGTAATTGTGATGTTTATAAAAATCAACCTATAAATAGTTAGAATAAACATAATTAAATATTAGTCGATTTATGGTTTTCAAACGAGGGGCTTAATGTAAAAACTTCATAAGCAACAAAAGAATAATTTTGAAAGAAATACATTTTCAAGTTTTGAATAATATATTAAATTCTATAGTTTGTACTTTCCTTTCTTTCAATATTTTTTGTTCCTAAAAAATTATTATTTAAATATTAAATTAAAAAAATCAATATTATAAGTATGTTTTAGAATAGAAACTTGTTTGAACCTGTGATTATCGTTACTAGTGGACTTGTGTGTGTAAAAAAATTGAAAATTATTTCTTCAGGATATACTGAGCATTCATACATATATTTAATTATTATAACTGAAAAATTAAAGCTATTATTCAGAATTTTAAAATTTAATTAAAAATACTTAAAATCACACTATTCGCAGATATTTTTGTTAATCTAGCCTTAGCTCCGAGCAACATGCGTGGAAGAAACGCCACTTTGCAATGCGAGTTTTGTCAGTTCTTTGAAAAAAAACTTTCGATGTTTATTGAAATAATTATTTGGGTGTAATTATACAAGTTGGTACTTATTACATTACTGACACAAATTAATTGGCAGTAACTATGCATTGACCGAAGCCTCTGTATAAATATTTTCCGTTATTAATTTAACAATTTTCTGTGTAGTATATCGTGCGTCTTTATTTATAACTGTGAATAGCATCATCCGAGTTAATTTCTTCTCAACTGAAAAATTTACGAGCCGCCACTGCCTGAAATCTATGACGGTAATGTAATATTTATATTATGTTCTATAGTTCGGAAAGTCAACTATAACCGATAGTTCGATAGTTTGCAATAAACAATTTTTGCTCTAATTAATTCCGCTATTGTATTGTCTTAAACTAGCTTTGGAAGGATCAGTGTCAACGTTACACAACAAAATGGTAATTTAATTTAATCAAATGTATACCGGAGTTTCGATTTCCGTTGTAGTTAGGTTTGGCAAAAACCTAACGTCGCGCATGGTAATGTAAATTTCGAGATATTTCTCTACAGTATGTTCCAAGATTAATACATCAAATGTATAAGAAAAATTGATTTAACCTTTTACGTAAAGTACTATTGTAGGTACCAAAATTCTTAAAATAATATTGTGCTTTTAAGTGAAACAATTTAAAATTACACGAGAGCTAGGTTATGTTTAACTACCTAACCTAAAATTAAATATCATTGATACTGATTATTTCAACTGCTCTATGCTATAGTTTTAAATATACAAAATATTAATTATTTTGTTAAGCTATTAACCAGAAATAAAAATTTGGTTTCATTTTGTTCTACATCCAATATCTGGAAATATAGTTTTCTCGATAATTTCTGTAGATACAAATAATTTTTAATAATAGACAGCTTTTATTTATGTTCAGCTAGTAAATTAAATTTTAGAATAGGATCATAGTAAACCAGGTTGAAATACATCATTGTAGCTATAATTGCAAAATTTAAGTGGAAAACTTCAAGCGTTATTACTTTCAGATAACAAATGTAATTATCAGAACTTAAAGATTTTCCCATATTAGGAAAATTTTAAATACAATATAAAAATTTAAAACTGTTATATTTTTTTACAGTGTTTTGATTACATTCTATAATTGAAATTACCCGATAAAGAGTTGTTGAGCAAAAAAAAATAGAAAATGACAAAGAATGGGAATAGAAATCGGTAAACTGCGGTTCTATTCCTGATCGCGCCGGATACAGTAGGGTGCTCTAATGAAGTCTAAGATCGATCTGTGGACTATGAGCAGCTAACCATTAATTGCATGTCGCTATTAAATTACCTTGGGTTCGGCCAAGTTGGTAGTCAAGATTTGATTAGCGGATATTAGCGTTTTTGTTATAAGATAATTAAAATGGAATATGTAAAACCATAATGTGAAGTTGGGAGCTCTTGGTAAAACTGGAGAAAGCTATTGCAAGCGATCAAACTATAATTTGAATGAAACTGTGGGTTTATTAAAACTAGAACGTTTGATTGTAGCATCTACTGAATATTTATAATTTGTTAAAAGGGTTATATTTATCCTAGTCCTGCTTGGGATCACTTTCAAGCGTAGACCAATTTACATCTTCCTGACATATTGTAACGTTCTAACAATTTACATACAGGGGATTTTACGTCTATATGGTAACGTGATCTTACGCGGACGTGATGCGTATCGACAACAACTAAAACGTGAGGTAGATACTAAATTTTAAACAACGGTGTATTTATTTACTAATCCATAGGATAACAGTTTTTAAATTGAAAGAAAACATAATTAGTCGTAATTAATCCGCTACATGTGTTTTTAGAGACCCAAAAAGCATACTAAGGCGTTATTCATCCACAGTCATCTAATAATAATTTGTAAGCCAACAACACCCGTGCACCTAATAATTAATAGCTTAAGCGTAAAATTTGTAGTAAATGGAATTTCATTTACCCAAGAATAAAGCACTAAAGTGGTAGTATAAAAATAAATATACTTAAATCGATTCTCAATATTCTTTGGCTATCGTTCACAAACCGTTGCACACAGTACATACATATCAGTATATTTTATATACCACTATATCACAGCATCGTCGGTGTACATATATTAAAATCAAAGCTATAGTATTATCTTATTTCGGTGAACCTTTCACGAAATTCTGGCATAATAATATAATTTAGTAAATCCAACCAGGATAAGACGTGCCCAAGGTAATTAGAATTCCCAACAGTAGAACCGTTTCTCAAGTATCCCTTACATTCGATTGCCTTTTCTCCAATATTTTTAATATCGAATAATATCATGATCAAAATTCATTTAATTTATAAAAAGAGTACCTTTAGCCAGAGTGAAATTAATTTAATCGGGATACTGTGACAACTACTAATATTATTTCTAAATTATAAGTCAAGACGTCGATCGCTAGTACAAAATTCTAACTTCATTAATATGCATAGTTTCCAACTTTTATATAAGAATTTACGATTTTATAAAAAGCATTTTAAAGTTTCACTGATTTCCAAAATTATCTTAAAATTCTGTCTGTATGCAGATTAGAACGAAAACTGTTTCTTACTGTTGTAGCGTGCTGATCGACCCATTTGTTTTACGCATTCTGCATATACATAATAGTGTGGGACTATAATAAACTCTTTTTATTGCAAAATATTAGTTTTTTAGATTCATTATTCTTGAACAAGTTCTAGCTTATGGATAGAGAAGTATATCGGCGACTTTCAGTTAAGTTCCAGTTAACTGACCAATAAACACCTGAGATGTACGAATCTACAAGTTCCTGCGCTCTCAAGGTTGAAGATAATGGTTACTTGCTGAATTTTACTATCTTTTAGTTTTTGTACGGAATTCTTGGCGTCACCGAGAACCAATTTCTTTAGATAGTGAATATTCCGTTTTAAGGGTGCAAATCAGTCACTATTCTGTACTGAAACAAGTGACATGGATTTTTGAATTTCTACGGTATAATGTCCGTGACCCTTCTCATTAAGCCAGCTGAAATAATTCGAAATATGTGTTTTGCTCTAGTTCAAATATTTAAAGTCAAATAAATTTTAAATGTTCATTTCTATAACTGTGAAAAGTGAGTTTGGGATTTTCTTGTCGATAATTTATTTAAAACTTAATGATATTCAAGTTTCAGGCGACCCAGATGTATAGTAGATCTTTCTATGACTGCTGAAAGTTTTGACTATTCGATAGAGTTACTTTATTAATTTTTTAATAAAATATAATAATTATTAATGCTTAATGCAAAAACGTTATCAGATTTTCTAATATGTGGGCAATATTTAAAACTTAAAATAAATATCAAATTTATAGGGCTGCTATTAAACTTTGATCAAAAAATGATTACATATATAAATGTAGCAATTCGCAAATTTAATAATTTAAATATATTACTAAATTAATTCAAGCTTTAAATATTGTAAACGATAATTTAAAATTTTGATATATTTAAAATTATTATTAACGAAGTAATTTCTGTAAATATAATATAACTTTATTATTTCTCTATTTGTTAGGTTTCGTTATAAATTTAAGCAATTGCACTCAATCAAATTGTCTGTTTAATCTGAAAATTAGACCAAGTTTATCTTTCATTATTCGCGTTATTCTCTTGCTATAATAAAAAACAAGCAACTCGGCGACCTCGAACGCACGCCTAGACCTGGTCGTCGGCGACCACTAACGCTAAAGTGTTCAATGTGAATGAAATTACGCATACGAAAATTAAACCTGTCAAGAATTGAAATTATTGATTATGTTGGAATTTTGAAGGTTTAATTATTGGTAAAAGTTATTGATAGTTAAATATAAAAATATACAATTTTCTCACATATTAAAATATTATACTACACCATTTAAGAATAAGTTTTTCGTTATTTTCCTTCAGTCGCATTTTCTTTAGTAAACAAAAACTTGAATGCAAGTATAAACAACTAACCCACAAAAGCAATAATTAGTTTCTCTTTAAAAATTAGTTTATGAGGAATTATTGTATTCATTGTTGAGTTTGTACAATAAAAATAAAACATTTTTTGCATTGAATGTATATAAATAAAATTTTAGCTTCATTCTACATGAAACAGTGACCAAACAAAGAAGATTACCTACATAGTTTATTACACATCAAAGGTTAAAAACATTTGTCTAGGTAGCAAATTGCTTTTTCAAGTCTGCAAGCTCTAATAACATTTTGTGCCTTCCAGCTGGATGTGAAATAATTTATAAAATTTTTTTAACTTGGTTAAATTAACTTTGTAATAATAAATTTACTATTTTTTGTTCGGTGATTAAAATACCGGTTTTGAATGAGAAACAAAGCAGTTCCAATTCTGGTGGGTTTTCATACCATGGTCTACACGATTAAAACCCTAGAGAAAAATTCGGGTGTAAGATGATAAAGTACATAACAGAATTCAAGTTTTACACTAAAGATGTGTATGTAATATTTTTATTTTAATTTATCATTTAAGATTTGTTCCAAAAGTCACATTGAATTGGCAATCCGTGTGCTTAACGTATATACAAACAGGAGCAAGTTTTAAATTGTTGAGAGCATCGTAGTTGACTATTGACCACGCACCTTTCCATAAATCATACTTTGCCAAGTTGGACCATCTAGAGGGATGCTTTTAGTACTTTTACGTTTCCGTCCCGTCCGCTCCGGTCGCTTCGAACCGATTTGACAAGCGCAACCACGGCAAATCTGCGGTCTAAGTCGCATATTTAAGGCTAATGCAATTATGCCCATGCACAACTCACCATGGGCGGGGTTAACCTTATATGGTAACAGCCAATA
Source organism: Cantharis rustica (assembly GCA_911387805.1). NCBI lineage: Eukaryota > Metazoa > Arthropoda > Insecta > Coleoptera > Cantharidae > Cantharis > Cantharis rustica. The sequence continues at coordinate 18,439,177 of OU426883.1, forward strand.
GAATGTACTGTTATACATTTTGGCCCTTTGTAAGCGTATTTTTGAATAATTCTAACAATTTCATTTATATAATTGAAATATATAATTCCTAACAAAATTCGTGGTGCACATTATTGTCCCGCTCACGAAAAATCCTTTTACTTTTACGAAATGCATTATGAACACAGCTGTGTTCTGCTTAGTACGATGATATTACGATGATATTATAATGATGTAGATTTGTTTTAATTACACTGATAAATTAAAAAAATTTAATATAATAATTTTTAAATTTTTAATTGAAATAATTTAAGAATGAAGTAGTGTTTTAGATACAAAGTATTAACAGTGATTAGGATGCTGAAATATAACACAAATAGTACTCAAACGAATAAATCGAATTTGGATTGATACTCTAGTTTTCCAATTACGGACCATAATCTTTCGAAACAGTCAAGTTGCGATAGCACGTACCATCGATTTCTTCGGTTTTCAACTGCCGTCTCGTTAGTAGTTGGTATACTTCACACGAACTTTTAACATTTTCTTACTTGTTTATTTACAACTATGCGCAATACATACATTAACCAACCTCTTTTTGTCATAAAATTGTAAAATTACTAAAACTCGTAAATAAATTTAAATACACAAAATGTAAATATTTGATTTTGTTAATTTAAAATTTTAATATAAAAAACTGTTGTCAGGTTGTTCTCAATAATCCACTGTACAACTACTTATGCACGATTCGCGTATAGAAAAGCTTCAAAATGGAGTAAAAGTAATGTTGCACCTATCTCAATCCCAAGCAAACTATCTAGTGCAACGACCCCCGAAAAGCTAAATCGACAATTTAGATGGATTCAAAATAAGATTATGTCTGGCTGAATAACAAAGATCCGCATTAGGGTGAAGCAATATAACCCAGTGTAACATTTTTCTACATAACTTCATTAGATTACAAAACTACAAAAAAAATTATTATAATATAATTTTTTTCAGCAAAATCATGTATAAATCGAAACACGTCATTCGTTTAGATTTTATTGAATTTTATGATTTTTCTTACTAACCTTTCATCTTCTGAAAATAACCTTGCATATTAATCCTTTTTGATTTGTATTCTAGGATTATTATTTATTAATAATAACATATTAATTTAATAAAATAAAAAATGACTTAACTCGTTTTAGTGCACAGCGTTTATAAAATTTTCAATTCCAACACGTAGAGGAAAATTTGCAACAGTGCCTGGCTAGATACAATGGCAATGTGCCAATAACATTTAGTTGACACTAAGAATTATTTTGCCATCTAGGATAAAACTTTCTATAACAGCATTGGCATATTACCGACATTTTTATACGAGGAGTGTATGATAAGTACCCGTGTTAGGTAAGTAGACGCATTTTTTAAAACTTTTTTGATATCTTAAGAGTCCCATTTCAGCGATATTCCAACTTTATTAAACCATCGGAAAAGTATTATTTGCTGAACTCCGCAAAATAAGCCTTTGTTTGGGCGGTGATCTTCTCATTTTACGTGAACCGGTTTCCACCAAGCCATTTTTGATGTTTGAAAATAAAAAAACAGTGAATGAGGTAGATGTTGAAGCAATCCGTAGCGTAATTTTACTAGTTTTGCTGTGACAATTGCAGACGCCTGCCCTGGTGCGTTGTCATGATGGCCAAATGAGGCCGTTTTTATCAATTAATTGTCGAATCGTCGATGATGCTTTTGGTATTCTAAAATACGGTAACCATGACCTTTCCGTCGACGGAACCGTTTTTGTCTTTTTTGGAGGAGGTTTGCAAGGTGAAAGTCACTGTTTTGACTGATCTTTTAATCTGGTTTATTCTAATAGATCCATGTTTCATTAACAGTGACGAAACTCTACAAAAATTCCATTGGATTACGCTTAAACATGTAGAACAATGCTCCGAAATTGTGATGCGATTCCGGTTTTGCTCAACTGTTAGCAAACGCGGCATTCATCTCGATGGTATGTAATGTGAGTCGGACTTTTCTTTAGTTTCCGTAATTAAATTTCCATTTTTAATTATTTTTAATTCTAAAATGAGTAAGTGCATATCGTTTTACGAAATATTTATGGAAATGTTACTATCGCTCCGAAACAAAACAAAATCGTCATTCCCTATTGTGATTCTCATCTTTAACTTTCAAGATAAATCAACATTCAGTCAAAATTTGTAATCAACTAGTGGATGTTCACCGATCCAACATTTCTTCTTGTCTCCGATATTTTGTATAGTGACGTCATTGCAATTTGTACGAACAAAGGATTCCTAGATTGTAAGTGTTTACTTGCAAATTTTTCTAACCACTAACTATTCTCAATTTTGTGCATAAAACTTTTCGTAAACTAAAACTTTGGAATTCTATTCTCGTTTTGATGAATTAAACTTTTAGTATTTAAATCATGTTTAAATTTTTTTTTTGTAACGATCATTCGTGGTTAATCTAGCGTCGTGCGGATGGTAATTCAATTTAAGTTCAGTGGCGTAATGTTTTACCGATTTTTAATTAGAATAATAATTTTGACGACCTAAGTTAAAGTTTTGTGTATTATGTGTTTTTTTTTGTTGTACTTAATTTTAAGTTTACTAACCTATTGCAACTTCTATCATTCGGTTTTCGTAGGATTTTGTTGTCATGAGTAATTTGGCTCAGCTTTCATGTTTTTTTTGGTTCCTACGAGTACGAATATAGAAATATGTAGTTTTATTTTATAATTTTAAATTTATTAATGTGTTAAATCCTACCTGATGTTTGACGTTATTTGATTGTCTAGCCTACAGGCAACAACTTTATGACAGTGTATTGTTTTACTTAATTAAGTGTGAATAATTTGCTTTTTTAGTACTATTTGAAGTCATTCTAGTATTTTTGTTTTTTATGCGTTTTAATTTAAGATCATTATTCACCATTTAGAGTTAAGTCCATTATTTCACAAGATTACATCAAAATTATCAGTTTTCAATTCTTTTATTAGTGTAACGATATTTTCTCTTGTCTACAATATTATTTAGAATTCGCACCTAATTAAAAGTATAATCTCACTGACGATTATTTGTTTTCTTTTTGATCTACCTTCTTTTACCACCATTCTTAGTTGAGGATTTTTGACTCGGGCCAAACTTAATTTAAGGTAGATTTGTTTGTTTTGACTTTCGTCCGAGTGGCGCCCTTTATTTGTCTCCTACCGGATGTGATTTAGATCTTTCGATTAAGCTTGGATCCCGGATTTTCTTGAACTTTGCGATCCACGACTTCGCTTCGGCTAGAGCTAGCGGCAATCCTGATCCTCCAAGTAAGTATTAAGATATTTCCCCCTTATTGTTTCATTTCGGCCAATTTGGCCCGTTATAGGTAGCTTTCTCATGCCTAATTTTTTAGCTTTACTGGCAAATTAAAATAATCAAATAATATATAACCTAAGTTATCATAACCTTGAAAAATTCTAGCAATCTTATAAAACATAAAATCGAGCAAAATTACCTTATGTGAAAGGCATAGTATAAGTAACGGTCAGTATGAAATTTTACGTTATGAAATTTTGTGAATTATGGTGGAAAATGCTATTGGCGTTTATAGATGATGCGCTTTTCTTTTACGTGTAAGTTTATTTTAATAATAACAATTAATCACAAAGTTGCGGTGAGTCATAACCGCATATAAACCCACCGCAAGTTTTTGAAGATCATAAAGGAAATAAAATAAAGAGTAATGCCAATGACAAGTAGAGCTCTGCAAAACGATTTATTAATATGTCATTAACCTAACCTTGAAATAAATTTACTTCTGATACTAATACTACAATTGATTGGAATTATCCTTTCTTTAATTTTTTTAAATGTTTAAAATAATTATATATAGGAACAGAAGTTTTCTCCACTTTAAGTTAGTTTTATCGTGGAAAGGGCAACCACACTAGGTAATCGTGTGGCCTTGCTAAGCTAGCCACTAGATTGGGTAATAATCTGGCCGTTTAGTCACGTGATTAAGTATCCATCATCATATTTAATAGTTTGGTGGTATAAATCATTAAATTTAAATATTAGATTTCGATTTAATAGGAAGACCGAGGATGAGATTTATTAATATTGTTTTGTAATTAGGGTTAACCTGTTGAACTACTTATTCATGAAAGCATAAAATGTACCAAATAATTTTCTTTATAACTATAAGTTTATAAATAAATTAGCATAGGGCGTTTTATGTATACATAAAATATTATATTTGTTTCGTTCTCTATATTTGCGTTCTTCGTTTTTGTTTAAGTTATTACGTACAGATTCTCACACTTCCATTTGTTTTGTTTTATTTCATTATTAATTCCTGTTTGTAAATCCAATTCAAAATATTATTTATATATTTGCTGAAATAATAATTCCATTTCTGTTTAAATTATATTTAATACACAAACAATAATTATAATTTAAAATATCAAAGTAAAAGTTGAATTTATTTTACGACTTCAGAAATTAAAAGAAAATTCTCTTGAGGTTTCGCGATCAAAAAATCTTAATCATAAGTTAATAACTGTGCCGATTAAATCAATTGATCCGATTAATTATAATAAATTTTATTTCGACGTAAGTTATAACATTTCATTTATATTTATCTCGCAGAATTCTTAATCAAGTTTTGATCGAAGAACTCGCAAATACTCGAAAAGAGTTCCTTTTAAAGCTGTATAAACTAAAGAATTTGAAACAAGCAATATTTTACAGGGGTGGGTATTTATAAAGAGGGTGGAAAGATGAAACAAACCAAGCACGGGAATGATTAATTCTGCCACGGAACGTTGTGATAACATATTTTGTTTGTTTCACATAAATTCGTTTTTCCAGCAGTTCTCTTAAATTGCGCGTCCACTCCTTTAACAAGCTATAAACTTATTTAATTAATGATGTTAATTATTTACACCAAGTAAATAAATCAAGTGTTAATATTTCATCTAGTATAGTCATTCAATTAAATTTTTATGATATATTATTCTTCCCTGTTCTAACTACTATCTACATGTTATCGCGGCGTATGTAAACAAGTGTGAATTTTTTCATAAATTAAAAATATTTTAAAACCTAAATATACCGGGCTGCCACCTTAAAATTCAAATAAATAAATGCCGCTATATTTGACACCATAAAATATTCAAAAACAGGGCTATAGGCACATTTTCCAATTCGGTTTAAGCAGCTGTGGGGTCTAAAGGCTGTAATCTTTCTCTCAGAAAAGAAAGCTGATTACAATAAACAGAAAGAGCTACAGAAGATATTGTTTATATTAATAGTGCAGATTGTTAAATTTTTGGGTTTCAAAATTTTTTTGTATAAATAATGTCCTCGATGCGCAAGAATTTTAGTAAAAAATTAGTCAAAATTATGAAAAAAAAACAATAAAAAAATTATACTTTTAATTTCAAAAATTTACAAATAAATCAAAGGGTAACTTTACAATTTCAAAATTTTATTCCAATTGGAAGTTAATTCCATACCGAAAGGGTTAACGTCTTCTGATAACTGCGCTATTGATTTACTTTTGAATTTGTTGTAATAATATGTGTGTAATATTAAACTGAAGTTAAACTTAAATCTTTACACAATACTCTTACGATAACCCCAAATTGATTAATTTATTGTATGCTAATACTCAAGTACTTAAATTTTAATACGTGTTATGCTTTATAGATTGTATCCTATATACATATGTAAAATAAAGCCTTGTCCAGACTTTACGATGCCATCTCGCGAGGTTTGAACCGTCATGTACAAATAAATAATTTTAAGGCAGCCTTACGTTGACTACCTGTGCTTGTGCTGTGTTACCGAGTTAATAATTAATTAAGAAGTTCTATTCTCAGAAAAAAATGTTGTTATTTTAATTATAAACTTATGTAAAAACCAGACCGAGGTAGTCACAGCCAGTTCAGAGCTTATTGTAGCTAATGAAGTTAAATATGCCTTTAAGCAAGAACAATAAATCATTTATAATCTATCTACTATACAAACCTAAATTGGTAGTAGCACGGACTATGGACGGAGACAACAAATAATAAGAGACTATGGATTTAAAATTATAAACAGTAGCTTGCGTACTTTTCAATGCGATATATTGCTTTTACGTTCCTGGGATACTATTGAAAATTGAATTAAATGGAAGGGATTTATTTAAGCAATAATCATCTATTTTTATTATTAAATCTTTTAAATGTCTACACAGAGAGATACCAAAATAACAGACATTACAATATTAAGTACCCAACAAGGTAATTAATATTGTTTTGATTCTGCCGTGAAACATTGTTCATATTATCTTAACCGCTTTTGTGAGTAGATTGTTCTTTGATCCAAACTGAGAAGATATCACTCAGCTCTAGGCTGTCTCGCAGAAAACATGGAATGGACTTTTCGATGCAGTTTCGCATCAGTGTACTTTAAAACTATTGCTTTGCAAAACAGACCAATGCATATTTGCATAAGCAAAATTACAATCAAAGCTGCCTCGTGAAGCAGTCTCGGAACAAACACGGTACATATTTTGCAAGGTATGCCTCGCAAAGTCTAAACAGGACCTAAGAGTCATTTATCTACTCTATTCCGACCATCCGCATGTTTACGTATATTATAAAATCTAAATGCTTAATTCTGAAATTAGCTTCACTGAATTTCAAATGCATATACGCCTTAGGTTGGACTTGGTATACAAATATGTTACTTAGTATAATGTAAATGCTGAAATTATATTCCTGAACAATATTTTTATAGTAATTTAATTTGATAATGCCATAAATCTTATCAAGTTGATTGTATTATATTTTATCACGGAAGAAGACAGGTACCGGCGGTCCTTGGAATTTCCAGGTTTGATTATTAAGTAATTATTGCTTTTATTTTTAAACTACTTTCTAGTTTTGATGTTCTTATGTCATATTAAGAAAAAAATTAATTCATAGTTTTTTAATAAAATGGCGAATTTAATCTTGAAAAAATTACATGTTCCGGAAAAATCGCATTTTTTGGCTTGTCACTTTCACGATTTTTTACTATGAACAATACTTTCGGTAGTATAAAATCATGACGAGTTTTCTTTAAAAACTTGGATTAAGCTCTTAAAATTTTATTATACATAACATTTTAAAATACATTTTTGTTCAATCTATAATATAATCATGATAATATAAACAATTTATCGTGTAATAATATAGAAAAAAATGTTTTTTTAGCATACTTGGTCTGAAAACATCAAAAAGAGACTTTTTAATATAAAATAAAAAATTTTGTACAAGAAAATCAAATAATATCGGATACAGCTCTTTTATTCAGGCAAGTAATGATATAATTATATACATGTTTCATTTGAATAAGATATTAAATTAGTTTTTGTTGGATTTAACCAGTCTTACAGCTGATAAAATTGTCTCAATTATGCTTCAAATTATTTTTTTATAAATGCTAAATAAAATATGTTTATAATTAATAGTATGTTATATATCAAGATTATAAAATCGCCATTTTTAAAAGTAACATGGAACTGGGTTGTTTTCAATTATTGAATGGTGGCGAAAATAGTACATTATGTAACAAGGAGATAAAGTGACCTATTTTTGACTTGACGGTAAAGGTTTATTTGCATAAGGTTTTAGCCGACGGTTTTAGCCAAGGTTTTATCTCTGAGGTGCATATACTATTTTTTGCAATTTCGAAAAGTAAAGTAGGAACTCCACTAATTACGAAACTTAAAGCATAAGTTTTAATTTTTTAATTAAAAATTAAAAGCACCACGAGGGAATGTTACTAGTACCACGAAGGAATATTACTAATTGGTACAAACTAGTACCAAAAAGTATTAAAAAAACACCAAAAATTACTAAACGGTTCATTTACATTTGTGCCTTTGAAGCAGGGCTGCGGTTTTCCGGGTATTTACCCGAAATTCGGGTAATTTGATGAGAAGTCGGGTAATCTGTGGGTATTTTAATAGGCGGGTATTTTCGAGTAATCGATCGATTTAACTAGTCAACTTGCAATATATAGTGGTAGGTGAAATTAAAAAAAGTTTTACTTCAAAAAAAAACCTACTTAAATAAACCACTGAAAAAATTGCACTACAAAGTAAAAAATAATTACGTTATTTAGTTACTTCAACTAGCTGGCATAGGCGGTCAATTATTGTAATCTTTGCAGTCGTTACCAGTCAAGCTGGCTAAATTACTAAAAGTAAATTTTTTAAAAGCTTGGCCGGTACCGACTGCAAAGATTACAATAATTGACCGCCTATGCCAGCTAGTTGAAGTAACTAAATAACGTAATTACTTTTTACTTTTTAGTGCATGTTGCGTTTCGTAACTATTTATCGAAAGCCAGTATGGGTAGACCTACTAAGCGCAAAAAGAATTTTAAAAATCGGATCATAGTTGACATAAATGTATTTACTATTTACCTTATACTTAACGTACTACTTAAAAGATTAATAAAAGTAGGGTACTTAAGAAAAGATTGTGACCCACCGGGCAAGAACAGGTAATATAAAACAGGTACAGGTACTCAGTACTTAATGCGTTATTAAGCCGATTTTGAGAAGAGTTGAGGAGAAGTTTGACGGTTTTTCCGGTTTATCTTCGAAGTTTAAGGTCCAATACAAATGAAATTATAATGGGACCAACTTGGAACTATACTTGATTCAACACCGAAAGAATTTTAAAAATCGGTTCATAAATGACGGAGTTCTGAGGTAACAAACATATAAAAAAATACAACCGAATTGATAACCTCCTTCTTTTTTGAAGTCAGTTAAAAATGACTTATACACATTGATAGAAGTCGTAAATCCTAGAACTCCTCAAAAGTAAATAATAAATAGATAAATATAATAATAAGTAAATAAAAAATCTAAAGATTATTATTCGTTTTTTATTCATTTTTCTATTTTCAAATGCAAGCGTAGAGCGCCTTTATTGAACAGAAAATATAGCATTAATAATCAGGGCCGTCCTAAGATATACGATTACTGGGCTACTAAAATTAATGCGCTTCTCTTCATAAGAAAACACAAATACAAAATAGTAAAAGGCAATTTATTACTATTACAATAAACAAAACATTAAATTCATTAATTTTAAATTAAATTTTTAATTCAAAATTTAAAAAAAGTTATATAAATAGAAACAAGCTTTAGAGTAAACAAAAAACAAAAGTTGTTAAATAAGTCATTCTCTATATACAGGGTGCTCCTCTGACCATGGAGAACCTTTTAGGTGGTGATGAAGGACACATTTCTAAGACAAATTTTTAAATAAAATTTTTGCCAAAGTCCAAACTCTGGGGGAGAGGTCCAAACCTCCCTTTAAAGCAATTTTGTGAATTACCGATTTCAAACGGTCATGGCTTTGATATTATTGATTTTTTAGGTTTAATTGATTCAAACTTTTTTAAATATCATTTGGTTATCTACAAATTAGGTTATAACCTAATTAGGTTAGACCCTTATCCTCTAGAATTAACAGATTTCGAGTTATAAATTAAATTAAGGGAAAAAATGTTAAAAGAATTCAGGTTTTATTTTTTTACTTTTTTTGCGAACCTCGAATCTCTTAAACGAATCGTTTTAGAAAAAACTCACAGTCCAACTCGGATAAAGAATTTAACGGACTACATATTTGGTCAAATAAATTTTTTAGGAAACCAAACGCTTTCACAGAAATTCTGAAAATATTCTATATTATCAGTACCACCTCAAAGATTCTCTACGGTTATGGGGACACCCGGTATAAAATACTCATATAATTTAATTTGTTATGTTCCAAAGAAGATCGTAAATAAGTTTTTATTTTTTTTAGGACTGATAAAGATAAAAATAATTGCCGCCCCCGAAAGACTTGCGCCCCAGGGCTATAGCCCATTTAGCTCTGTGGTTAGGGTGATCCTGTTAATAACGACGGGCTTTTGTTGTTTGAACCTAGTAAAAAAATTCTTAATGCCAATATTTGGAATAAAAAGTGAAAATTAAAATGCTGTTTTTATTTATTTCCCATCCTTCACATTCTTTTGTTACTATAGTCATTTGATCAATTCACGAAAATATTTTTTTTAAGTTTTGAAATTTAAAAAATGTTAATCGCCGAACATACTAAACACGTGGCAAGCCGGATTTGACCAACTTGGGAGTAGGTGGGTAATTTCATGCCGTTTTGGGTAATTTTTCGCTGAAAAATAAACAATTCTATTGGCAGCACTGCTTTGAAGTGACAAGATGTATCATCCTAACCTCCGACCACGTTGCGAAATTTTTAAAAGAGGCGCCTCGTGATGATCTTTTGGTAGCTAAAGTAAGTACATTTTATTTATTATTCTTTATTTATTTATCAATTTATTTAAAAAACGAAAATTTTTGCCCGCTAGCCTTCTTTTTTGCCCTAGGACTAAATAATGCCATTTTAAACCCGCAAATCGGGGTGAATAGTGACTACTTTAGTGCCGCAATTGCAAAAAATATAATATTAACATAATAAAATTTAAAAAAAAATTGAAAATATTTTCGATGTACCGTATTTTTAAATTCACTCCCTTATGATAAATTTATTTCAGTTCGTCTTTGTTGCACATATGTTACTAGTTATTAATTTAAAAATACTGCCATATTGCCGTAACGCATTTCTGTTGCATTGTCGTATTTACCCTTAGTCGCGCCTAAAAAAATATGTAGAAAAAAGGATTCAAGATAAATACAAAAGATTCTAGGCTTATAAATTTTATTTACAATAAGAAACCGGAAGTGTCGGATAATTTTAAATATTTTCTTTAGGAGGATTGGATCTAGTTGGATCAGTAAATGAAATTTAAATGAAGAATAGATAATATTACCAAACCCATAAAGTTTTAATGAATGAACTTCGCAATCAACTTGTGTATAATTTATTAATAACTATATACCTACCGATACGGAGCTTAAATAGAAATTAATATTTTCTCAGTAATATTAAAACTTTATGAAAATATTTAGTAAAACAATATACCTAAAGCATAAACGTCACTATGATGAAGCACTTTTTTTACAAAAAAAATATTAACAGCATCATTTATCAAACGCGGATACCAGGACTACTCAATTTATAAACTATTTGTAAAAAACAAAATAACATAAAAAACGAGTGTTGCTTATTTTGTTAAATACTAAGTGAAATTTAAGCGCACTAAAAATTAATAAGGACAAAAGAAATTTATATAATATAAAGTTAGTATTTAGGTTATAATGAAACTAATATTGTCAGTTTTATATTGCAACACAAAACTCAAAAAGTTAATTTCAAAATAATAAAAAATACCGCAATAAGTTCACGAGATGAAAGTTTCGTTGTGCAACATTGACTGATCGATTTGAATCGATCTATGCGTAACTCAATTTATTTGAGAAAATTTATTATTTGTTATACAATATTGTGCAAGAAGGGCAAATTAAATAAAATGTTAACTACGGTAATTTTTGAATTTTATTAAATAAAAAAAATAATAACAAACTAATTTGCTGAAATCCGTGGAAAAATGTTTTTCTTACAAAAATCCGACATGGAGCCTACAAAAAAAATAAACCAAATATAATATAAAATAAGCAGTTACACGGAAAAAATATTTTTGGGAAGTGTTAGGTATCGTGTTAGGTTTCTGTAATTTCCTTATTGACTTAAACTGTTAGCGTGAAATTATATTAACAAAATCAATACTGTATCTATCGTTGGACACAATTTAATCAAGTTAGTCTAAACTAAACCTTTATTTAATTGAATGCGTCAAATAGGAATATCTAGAAACTTTTACGAATCTGCAAACTCAAATATGGTTAAGTTGATAAAAGTATAAATAATCAAACCTAACAAATGTTAAAATAAGTAAAGAATACATACTGCACAGAAACAATATTTAAAAAACACTAAAATGACAATAATTCATATTTAATAGGGTTGAACTTAGAATATTTGAATAAACAAGAAATTAAATTCTGAAAAAATTACGCTATAGAAATGATAAAAATTACTTTAAAAATAAAAACTCTGTAATACGATATAAAGGCCTTCATTTCACAATTATTTGTGTCACATACTACTAAATACCACAAATTATTTAAAAATTTATTTTTTAAGTTATTTTCTATTTATGATAAAAGTAAGTTGTTACTACAAATAAACCGAAATTGAGTTGAAGCACTTGAATGCGATGAGAGTGATTTTCAAAAATTCATTTAATGTTTCGAAGAGATAAAATATGCTTATAGGAATAATTGGGAAGCGTGTAACTTTTATTTCTTGTGGAACATAATTTGAATGACCGTACTATATTATGATTTATATAAAATGGATTTACTTACATTCGACATCTACTATAATACGTTTACTGACGGATGGAGGGATGCCGTTGGTAGCTATGCACAGATATGCCCCCATTTCCGTTCTACTGATGCGGGTTAGGTTTAGTTGTTCTCCATCATATACGTTGACTGAAAATGTTAAATTTAGTTAAAATGTGGTCAACATAATACAATGAGTTGATTAAAGGAACAAGAACTAAGGTCGACTTCAAACAGTAACGATTTGAATATTAGCTTGTACATATATAAATAAATAATATTATTGTGGGTTTTGAATTTATGTAATTATACCTGGACTTCTAGTTAATATTCTAATTGTGTTTCATTTCTCTAGGCAATATAAACGTTTGCAGAATTCAAACTGTTGACTCAATAAGCAATTTAATTACTATTGAAAATATTGCCCCAACGCATTAGTGGTTTCTAATTTCTTATTTTGGAGTAAGAAACACTAATTTAGCATAATTAATAATTAACGGTGTTTGCCAATTTATACGACTTGGCAAAGGAATATACCGTTAATTTTAATTTTAATACATAACGCAAAGAAAAATAATTGATCTCACATCCCGCTAATTGCAAAACTGAATTAATTACACGTCGATGAAATGTAATTATTCAATGCATTAAATACTAATTTCAATTTCCCGACAAGTAAACTACTAGAAAGCACGTAGTCAATACTTGGTGACAGAAATTAAAAGCCTTCGTTATTCTTTCAAGCTTTTGCTTTAATAAATTTATTTGTTGATTTAAATTAATTGTTGTTCATTAGCCTTCGTTATATTTCCAATTAATTTTAGTAATCTTTATTTTAGTAAGTGCAGAAAAAATTACACTTAATTAAAATGCTAAAGAATCATTTGCGCCAGTATTTCTTTATTAAGAGTCTACGCTTTATTAGTCAAAATTAAATTTAATGTCTATTTCATTAAATTGTATTAAAACCTCTTAACTTTTGCTACCTTGGTAATTTTCTATTAAATTATCTTATATTACTTTATTAAATTGGTATCTTTAATAAATAATTGCGCTATTTGCTTTGTTACTATCGTTGCAATAAGTCTTAGTAATCAGTTTATTACACAATTTATATATTCAAATTTTAGGTAGCTACATCCTACAAATTAATTGCTTTGTTAAAATTTCGATAACAAAATCTTTAAATAAATTAATTATATCACAAACAAAGTGACTAATTTATTTTATTGCACTTTTTCTACATTTTAACTTAATTACCTTTACAACTATTTATTGTTAATCTAATCTTTTATTTGTTTTCGTATAACACTTTTTTAACAAAAAATTTAATTTTAAAATGCTTAAAGAGGTCTCTGCAATTAAAAGAAGTCTAGAAATGTTTATAAAGAATAAAAAATTAGTAAATTCCTCTAAGATATCTATAAATTAAAGCTTCCGAAGTTTTTAACTTTTTTGGCATATAAAAAAATTTCAGAACGGTTTTAAGGATCAGATTTCTAATTTTTCACTACAAAGCCTTAATCTTAATTTAAATGTCTTAAACTTAAAAATATTTTTACAATTGCATTAAATAATTACTGTAACAGATTCGAACATTAACAGAGGTAAATTTGTCAAGCAAAGTCTGAAAAACCACAAAATTTTATATCGGTGGTACCCAAAATAAATGCTAACAAAATTAAAGTAGATAAACTTCTACGTAAAAGTCTACAAAAAGTTTTGTTCTAGCCCATCTAGTTTCCTCTTCCTCGATTTTCATCGATTTTTGATGTCGAGATTTCCTTTATTTAACTGACACAAAAGTGATCTATATATAAGTAAAACTATATTAAATTATCTATAAATCTATATAAAGAACAACTTTGTAGATTTGGATAATTGAATCTTAACTGAAAGCTTTCAGACTTGATCTCTTTTGATTCTTTTCCGATAATAATTAAACTTTTACAAATAGCTCAATTTTAATAGCATCTTAGGCGCAATGTTAACATTGTCTTGAGTGTAGAAAAAAGAACAAAAAAGCTTTTCAAAAAATAAATTTTACAATTTAAAGAAAATTAGGATATTTTCGAAAACCGTTTCGCAAAAACTGTTCAAGTTATGACTTCTTTTTTTAACACGTGAAATTTAAGTCAGCAATCGAGGGGTTATAAAAAGCGAAATCTTGGAAAGTAGATGGGCTAAAAAAAAATTGCTTTTCATACTTTTCAGCAGAATTCTATCTGCTTTACTTTTGACCTATTTTGGGTATAGGACGTACAGAAATCGACCAATTTTGTAATTTTTCGAACCTTTCTATAAAAATCAGCACTTGTTCCGGTTTAAACCTATGTAGGAAACTTCGGTCTTTTCGAGTAAAATATTTAACCAAACAAATGTTACTAATACTCTTAAAAATTCCTAAAGATTTAGAATTCAGATAAAAGTTTTTTTTTTTTAAACAAACTAAAAAAATAAAATAGAAACTCATTTTAAATTCTACAATTATTAATTTTACACATAACAAAAATTGTTTATCAAAAAAATTTTTGTACTTGAAACCTGTATAAGATTAAATATAAAATAATTATTAAATCTATATTATAGGATTAATTGAGAAAAAAAAATTGAATTTCTGCCATTTATTTTTAAAGTCATTGAAATTCGGGCTCTCGTTATTACAATTAAACAAATTTAGGAAAACATAAAACAAAAATTTATAAATAATCAAACTAAACGAAATGTTAAAATAATGAATTTTAACTGTTAAGTAAAGAATACATACTTACATAGAAAAATAATATTAAAAAAAACAATAAAAACAACAAATTAACATTTAACAGGTTTGGACTAAGAATATTTGAATAAACAAGGAATGAATTTTGAAAAAATTACGTTATAAAAATGATGAAAATTTAAAATATAAAAAATTTGTAATACGATATAAAGGCCCCTATTTCACAATTATTATTGATCATCAGTCGTATTTAATATGAGAAACCAAGAAATTCAAAACTTACTTAAAATGAATGTGACTTACAATCAGGTGTCTTAATGAAATTTTAAGGTTAAATAAATAAAAGAATTCTTATATCACGGTACAACCGGATTTGAAGTGGAGAGCGCACTGCGTCATTGTATCACTTCTACAAACTAGATTTGAAAAAAGAATTTTTAAATTTTACTACTTTTATTACCAACCAATTTATAACCAATAATAATTAGAAGTAATTACTATAAGGATAAGATATTAAAATGTAATTACAAAGTAGACAAGCGTCACTATACTTGTCACTTAACAAGTGACTGGTCTTCCAGGTTAGAAGTTTAGGCAACGAGCCTGCTTCTTATTACTTGTAAAAGACAATAAAGTTTAAAAAGTTCAAATCGCAATCTCGGAATTCGGATGGTCAAAATGTAAAACGAAAGTGCAACCAAAAACGCTCAAAGATTTTAGTGTATGGAATATACAGACTTTAAGAACAAAACAGTGTGAAGTAGTGGAGAACTGAGAAGAATGAAAATAGACATTGCGGTACTAACCAAAACTAAAAAGAAGGGTTCCGGTACAGAGGAACTGGACAAATATATTCACATTTACAGCAGCGTCTCAAAGAAAGAAAAAGCCAAAGGCGGTGCCTCTATGGTTTTAAAAAAAATAATCGAAGACTATAGAGATTAAGCAGCCGATATCGTATCGACATGTAAATAGAATGGGGACGGAGAGACGGCCGAGAAAAATGATGGATTGGTTGCCATCCTAGAAGAGGAAACTAGGTAGACCAAAATTCACGTGAAAAAAAGCGTTGCAGCGGCAATGAGAGATAAGATACTCAAGATAGAAGCAAATGGCGATTGAAATACGAGAGACGTTGACATGTGTAATCAAAGCCCAAATATTATATTGACGTGAAACAAAATATTTCGACCCACCCTGTGCTAAATTGTAAAAATTTGTTAATTTCATTTTTAAACGTTTGAATTGGTAAAAGTGCAGAGTGGGGAGTAAAGATAGAGATAAGGGCTTTTTTGGCAAACTATGGCCGATAGCGGGTGCGAGATTTTGTATGGCCGCTGAGTTTTGATATTTTTGAGAATTGTGAGTAATATTTTATTTTGATTAGATTAAATAAATAATTTTAATTCGAATGCATTATTGCGCTATTTTGGAGGTGTTATTTTTGAAATTTGGATAATTTTATATTGAGTTGCTACTGAGCGGGATATTGGATTTGTTGATAAATTAGAAGAAGAGAAGTTAAAATTAAAAATTAGATCTGAATTATTTAAAATTGAAAAGTTTAAAATTTGCACTCGTAGGAACGAATGGTGCTATTGATAAACGGGCGATTTGGATAAGGTCAGAATCAAAACCAAGATCCCTTTCTTTAAAGAATACTGCTTTTGAATTGGAATTACATTTATTTTTGGAAACATTTTTTTTGGATTACCATTTTTTATTTTGGATTGGAAATTTGTTTTTACGATTGATTTGGAAACTAGGAACTCTCGACTCTTAAAAATTCCCAATTGCTCCCGCACACCAGAGTTGCCCGAGTAAAAACAAGTGTGTGATAATAATTTCCACGGAGAGTACACAGCAATATATTATAAGGAATAGAATATTTTACTTTATACCAAATAGACCCACGACAAATTATAAAATATAATATAAACGAAATCAAAAGAGTGATCTTCAACAATACAAACCCAAAAAAAACTCTCGATTATGACTTAACAACGAGAAAATATTGCAAAACCTCTCAGAGACAGGATTCAAATTATTTACAATCACATTTAACGCAATTCTTAAACAACGCTATTTTCCGGCTTACTATATTGTGGCTTAAGGAATCCTGTTTTAGAAGCCGGAAAAAATCCAATTGAGATCTCGCCTACAGATCTATTAGTCTACTCTACCTATTCTTTTCCGAATGTTTAAAAAACTATAATGAAAAAAATTTAAACGGATTTTGGAAGAATAGAACCTCATCCTGAATCATAAATTTTGACTTGGGCAAGGATATAGAATGGCCGAACAGAAATAAAATTATCACATTCTTACAGTCACCTATTGGTATTGATTAGGCCGTAATGGCGTTTAACCATTATCAAAACCTTGCATCTCGAAATTTTCAGAACCACTAAATCAAAGTTTGGCTAAAGACTTAGCGAATCAAAGTCAACACCTACAAGCCGGTGCACATCACCTATAACCTCAAGAGTGTAATCCTTCCAGAACAAGACACAATAAAATATCTGGACGAAGAAACTGAAACAATACGAACTGATGGATATTTTTACCAACTTAAAAATTCAAAATTTATTTTTATTCTCCCAGAAGAGAATGAAAGGTAGAGAATCAAAACTTGAAATAAAATACAGTCTGCTAGTGTTTTTGCAAAAATTTCTTTTTTTCTAGGTAGAAAAGTAAAGTTAGGTTAGGTGAAATTTTTATTATTATTAATATCTTAATACCAGATATAACAATGCAAAATATGATAAAAAACAGGCTGAGTAGCTGTGTAAGCAATTATTTTTTTACTTTACAATAAAATTTTATATTCAGAAGTTTGAATTGTGTATATTGAACTTTCTTTTATGTAGAGCCATTTAAAAATTATGTCTAATTATTATTTCCCTGCAGATTATAAAAAAAAGAACAAAAAGAATTAATGTAGCACCCAATTTGAAGGATAATTAGATAATTAAAAGCTTTTAGTATTCATTTTTATACGATATGGTCATTTTCTACATTTTTAAATTTAATATTGGTATTGAAATCTTGAAAAAAATTTAGATTTTGAATATTGAGTAATATAGTTTTAATATCTCAATTTGCACTGGCTGGTATCAGATTTTCAGTTAGTAAATAAAAAATAGGTGTTAGTAGGAATTCAATTTAATCATCAAGTTTTGATTAAGCATTTAATGTTTAGAAGTCACCTATTAATGACTTGTTGGCGCGTAAACAGGCTTAATTGTAACATTCAAATAAGACCTGATTACTCTCATTAGACCTTTTTAGTTACTGGCATAATTCCTTTTAACAACTTTGTTAATTACAATAACTGAATTCATAAGAAATAATGTAGAAACCACTAAAGAATAATAAGGTCAATTGCAATTCAAGATTAGAATATAGTATGTGGGTCAAGCTACATTATATTCTGTATTTTAAAGGCCGTACTATGTATTTAGGAACATCAAAAATTATTATTATTTAATATAATTTAAAATTATTTTTATAACAAAATGTACCTGTATATTATTTTGAATTCATGCATTTTTTTATTTAAAATACTTTTAGTTATAATATAATATAGGGGAAAGTGGGGCAGATTGTTACAATTTTAAGCCTCCACCCAGTTAAAATTTTTAATTCAAAATTGTTTAATTTTTATGTGCCTGTGTGTAATTTTGTTATTCTTGTTTGTGCATCTTTTTTAGATATTATGTATAGGAAAAGCGTAGTAGCGCGTAGAATGGATCTACGAGATTGTAATAAATCAATATTTATTAAAAAAATATTCAATAGTTTTATTATGAGTGCTAAATTAAGTTAGTACGTTAACTGCCTCAACAGGTTTTTTAATAATAATGTATTGCTAAAAATAGTGCAGTTAAAATTTGAATTCCTAAGCATAAACCAAGGAGTGACCTAAAATTTCAGAAGATTGAGATATTAAAAAAAAAACATCAAAAAGTTAAATTTGTTATATAATTAATTAAACCCTTTCGTAAAATCTACCTAGCTATTATAGTAATTTATGAGCTTTCAAATGCTTATATGTATTTATTATATAATAATCATTTTTCTTATTCCCAAATAATAATTTTCAAGTAATATCAGCATAGTAGACATGAATTATGTACATATATTATATCTATTTAGTTTATGTATTCTAGAAATAAAAATGCACTAGTTTATTTATGAGCAGGTAATATTTTATTGTTTGATAATAAACTATGCTCTTAACTGAAATGAAATATTAAATCGTTTAAGTTGAATGGACACCGGATGCTAAGCTAAGATTTATTTTTTAACTTGTGTTTATATTGATATAAGCAATTTTAGTTTAACTCAATCAATCTTGTTTCTATATAAATAGATTGTAAAAAGTAAATCTTAGTTTAGCACCCGATGTCTTGTTAGCTTTAATCATTGCCTTTTAGTTATTTTTAAACTTATTACTCAACATTAAAACTAACCTAATCTAAGCCAACCTAACCTGAAGATTTTATTAAATTTGAAATGGGAATCAATTTTTCCGTCGAAAGTTTTTCTGTCTGTCCAAATATTTGTCTTGCCAGAATTTCATCTTGTCAGTTTTTTGCCATCTTAATTTCACTCTCTAATAAAGGATTTTGTTTCTGTTGAATTGTAAAGATCAGAACTTTTTTACATTGTAAATACTAGAAGGAATTCATTTTTTATCAAATCATTTTCATCATTACCATAAAGGCTTTCTTTGAGTAACTTTTTGTTAAGAATACACTAGTAAAATTTTTATTCCTTAGAAATTGTTCAAAAGTCAAAGTGCTTGTGCTATTGGTCTGCAACAGTAACACAATAAAGTGGGAACAAGAAAAAGTTAAAATGCTTTTAAATATTAGTTTGATGTGCAATAAGTAGAAAGTAATAGGAGCAGGGACAGAAACAGTGTAACTTTTAAGATTACTGCTAATGATACCTTACCAGAATTTTTATTACGAGATTTCTGAATCTTTAACTTCACTACAATTGAATTTGTACCTAATTTTGGCATTCTAGTAGTTTTACTTGATTTTCTTGGTACATCGGCAACCTTCTAAGTTGTGAGTTGTTTTAGTTATGAATTTACATATTGTCGTGTTTTATTATTTATTACATTATTTATATAATTTGAATTTTATTTTGTTTTATTGTAAATTATTTATTTATAAATACGCTGTACATAAGATTTTAATTGTGAATAATGAGGTAGAAATGACGCAGCTAGCAGTGATGATTTTTTCATAAGTCATAACGCTGCTTATGTTTGTCTACTCTTCAATTTTTTCTAGAAATTTAAAACGTATTAAATCCCAAATGTTTGTGTCGTATTTTAAGCCGATTGTCACTATGATAGTAATAATTATAATTCATAAAAAATGAAAAACTAATGATCATAATTGATTCATGTTTCTGTCAAATTAAATAACAAATTTCTTGTAAAATATAGTTGAAAACATCTGACTTATTATCTCTTCTTCAATAAAAGAAATACTAATACATAATATATCTTTATTTATATTAATAAGCAAGAAAATTCACTTGTCGCGAGTGGGTTTCACTCACGCACTTTTTTTTAAACCTTCAGTTCTAGTCACCAATTTAACCTTATTTTTATGTTATTCGTAGTATATCTGTATTGCATTTTGAAATTTAAAATATGTTATGACTCATTTGATTAATTATTTTAGTGTAATAATAAAGCAGCTTCTTTATCTTTAATTTTTAAATCTTAGACAAACACCCGAACAAAACGAAACTATGATATCTCGGCTCTCAAAACCATTCAAATGTTAGTTTGTCTTTACATTAAAGGAACTTCAAGGTAGCCTTACTCAAAAACAAACATTAGTTTACAGTTTGGCGCCCAACGTGGGACTCAAATTTACGAGACTGATTATGAAAACGTGTTTTCTTTCATATTGTATTAGTTATTTAAGTGTAAAGCAGTTTTCTTTATTTTCTTGTAAAGTTTCTCGACATTTTTTCTGTAAAAACCATCTTGAAACAAAAATTATGTTTCTGTTCGCGTGAGGAAAGACAATCTTTCTTTACACGCTAGAAAAAATTACTAGCATCTCTTTTGTGCAGAGGGCTATAATTGATGTTAAAGTTAACTGATTTAGCGAGAGCGAAGAAGAAAAGCGAGTTCAGATCTTCAGAAAGAACAGCACGTATAAACAGTGTCATCACTGTACTCTCCAAATATAGACCCAGCAAATTAGAAGTAATAAAAGACTACCCATCCAGATAGTTAATAATTAGCTTACAAAATAATCCTTATACAGTGATACCTCTAACCTACAAGTCCGACTCGGAGATACCATTCAACCATTATCTCTTCAATAAAATCTATCATAAGTGTATCACTTAAAGGTATTCAAAACAGTGTTGTGAGTAAGAGAAAACAAGTTACATAAATTTGTTACAAAAACTTAAACAATGATCAAAACAGATTAGCTGTCGATATTTTTATTGTTTTTTTGCTAAGTTTAATAATAACAGAAGCAAGCATATAAAAATAAAAATATTTGTCCACCCTGTACTTAGGGAGCGCTTCATTACTATTAAGCTCGATTTACTTTTTACTCTCGTAGGTTAGTAGTTTTGCTCTTACGAGTGAAGTTTTTGAAGCTGGTTTTGAATCTCGCAAAAAATTAATTAGATTTATAATTGAAATAATTTTTATCCCTCAAAATAATTGCAAATTAAATTATTATTTAACGAGTTTCTCTAAAATAGGTGGTTATTTGTACTAATTTATATAATAGATGTTAGAAACTATAATACTTTTTCTTTTAAAGTATTGTTTGCAGTTGGAACACTTTTTTATTTGATAAATAATATTTATTTTTCTTTAAAACTTTTGGCATAAAAGAGGTGAAAGAAAAATTTTTAATCCGACAAGGTTTTAAATAATATAAAAGTAAATAAAAGGCGTATACGATGCTATTTATATTGAACAATTTGATTAAATTGTGGTTTTGTAAACCATTTCAGATTTATGTTACGAAAGAATGGTTGACATTCAGAGCGCAGACGGTCTGCGAACGATACGATACTCTTGAGGGTCTTTTACTCTCGTTTATCAGAACCGCTGTATTGGTGTCGTGCAAGGTTTCCACTTTTACACAATTGCAACAAAAATAACGAGTTTGACTACGAGGTTAGCAACAGCTGCACGTAGCGGTTTGACAGGCCGAAGCGTAAGGAGAGACCTTTCGTGTTGCTTTTACCTGCTCAATTTTTTACCAACGGCAACTTTGTTATTAAGTAAATATTTATTATTTGAAATATTGTAATATTCTACATTTTTTTCTATTTGCTCATCTCTGTGTGTTTAATTAATATGAGAACCTCACCTGGTTTAATATTTGGGAAAAACTTGGCTGTAAGTATACAATTACGGAAAATATTTTGTTTTGTTATTTTATTTCAACATTATAGGGTAGTTAGGTAAACGTATAATTAAGGTGTACACAGATAATTCTCTTGATACTAAATTATATCAGATAACTGGGAATAACTAACCAAGTAAGTGGAAATTTGCCTGAGCAAACATAATATTGTGTTAATTGCTGACGAAACTCACCTTTTTTGCGTCGTTCGACAGAGATAGCTTGACCATCTTCCCTTCTCCACATTATTTTTGGAGTTGGAAATCCATCTGCTTTGCATGTTAAGCTAATATTTTGGTTTTCACGCACAGCCACAGTTGATTGTGTACTTTCGGTATCTAATATATTAGGTGGAACTGATGAAAAAATACATTTTTACAAAAGCATAATGGGAATTATTTGTAACATACCGACTACTTGCAGATACCCTACTTGGCTTATCATAGGATTTGTGTTGACCTGACACATGTAATATCCTCTATCTTCTTGTTGAACGCTGCTGACATGTAGAAGCCACGTCTTAGCATTATCGTGGGAGACGCTAAAACGTGGAACTCTGGAGATGACATGTCGGTGGATAGTAAGAATCATTTGTCGATCTATATGTATCCAAGCAACCTATAACAATTCAAATAAAATAATTAATAAAATAAAATTTTATTCATTTTTTTTATAATTATTGCATTAGAGTTTATAGTATAACTTCAACTTAATAAGTAGATATTAATTAATTAACCACGTCAGCGAATGGCTTAATTTTTGATACCGTCAGTTTTAAATTACTTTTTGTGATTAATTAATTACCTATTTAGTTTATTACTATAACATTTTTAAATACATATTAAAATTTAAAAAAATTTAATTGGACTTGACGATGCAAATTTAGCGAAACCGATAGCACTTACAGAAACGTATTTATGCTTTAGTGCATTCTATAATTTAGTGTAAACATAATAATATATTATTAATTCCCATTTTCTCTATTTGGGTTTACAATTATTTCATTATTAGCAATAATTTTCAATGTAACAAAATAAACTCTATTCAAATTAAAAAAGAGTATTTATTGTATGCTCATGTACGTTATGCTATTGTATATTATTATAATATTATACCTTCTATAATATTATAACACTACAGCGTCATAATACATTAGATACGTAAAAATTGTTGTAAAATTCGATCGATTAAACTGAGGATCAACATTAATTTTTTCTTTAAATTCCAGAATAATCAAATTTGAAATATTGATTTTTCACACAAGAATTAGTAAACAAGCCTATTCTGTTGACGGTACGTATGCTCGACATAAATTAATGCAGCACTGTGTTTAAGTGGGCGGAGCCAGTGTAATCGGAAATATTTATGAGCTGCTTTTTGTTCATCGTATTATGTCATAAATCCATAAAATTTTCACCTTTTGTCCTACTAGATATGTATTATTATGTGGAAATAGATACCAAAGTTATGGCGTAAATTAATATAAACATTAAAATTTATGGATCATTTTAAAACTAGGATAATCCGGCAAAAAACCCGTAAAAATAGAAAACGGCTACTGCATTGGCTGTTTTTCATACGATTAGTCCGTGGGGTGTTATTATTATATTAAAGTATTTTTGGGCAAAATTTGCGCTCAAAAACGGTAGATCTAGAAGAAACAAAACTGGGGGTACATCAAAAAATTAAATCGAAAATTACAGATTTTCAAAGATGCGGATCTTTGTTTTTAAGTTAAATTTAGATAAATTAACAAACTATTTAAAATAAATTTATTAAATGATGTTAACAGCTGCATCGCCAACAATCAACAGAGGTCTACTCCGTCCACTAGCTGAAACATATTGCAGTACCTATTTACGTTAAGCACACGTATTGCCAACGGAATGAATTTTTTAGAGGGTTTCAATACAAGAAATTGAAATTTTAAAACGGATTATTTCGTTTTCGCTCATAGTTTATTCGCTTCATTTTAATCAAATTCTGCAAGAATTTTAATTGCACCTAAAATATCTTCTGGTAGCATTTTAGCATCTGCTCCCCATAATTGTACTAAAAATGGCAGATCTAATTAGTCAGTTCATCTCTGAGTCGTTACAATTATTTAAAAAAATCCCTAAATATCCAGAATTGGAAAATTATTGATCTAGAAGAATCCAGATCTTTGTGTACAACAAAAAATGAAAAAAATTGCCTGGGAGGCCCAGTACTCGAAAATTACTATACCCGAGGAATCCAGATTTCTAACTACAACAAAAAATTTAAAAAATCTCTGAAATACCCAAAAATTAAAAATTACTGCTCTAGATAAACCCAAATCTCTGAGTACAACAAGAAATCAAAAAAAAAAAAAAAATTAGTACACCTCTGGGTATCTTCTGGGTACCTGAGTGTTTTTTTAAATTTTTTGAGATATTCAGAGATCTAGGACTCTCTGATCAGTAATTTTTGATTTGAAGCCGTTTTAGATATTTTTTTTAATGATAGAAGCTACTTAGTGATTTGTTGACTAACGAGATCTGCTATGTTTGAGAGCAATTTATACCCAAAAATACGGGTAAAAAGTAAAAAAAAATAAAACCGACTTCGAAAAAAACTACTGTGAAAAAAATGCACAAAAATTTTGAAAATCCGATCATAGTTGATATAAATGTATTTACTATTTACCTTATACTTAACGTACTACTTAGAAGATTAATAAAAGTAGGGTGCTTAAGAAAAGATTGTGACCCACCGGGCAAGAACAGGTAATATAAAACAGGTACAGGTCTCAGTACTTAATGCGTTATTAAGCCGATTTTGAGGAGAAGTTTGACGGTTTTTCCGGTTTATCTTTGAAGTTCAAGGTTCAATACAAATGAAACTATAATGAAACCAGCTTGGAACTATACTTGATTCAACGCCGAAAGAATTTTGAAAATCGGTTCATAAATGACGGAGTTCTGAAGTAACAAACATTAAAAAAAAAAAGAATACAAATGAATTTATAATCTCCTTCTTTTTTGAATTCGGATAAAAATACGCCATTGAGGAGTAATCCTTATAGAAACAGCCAATAGAAAACACCCTTTCAGTTTTTGAGGAGGATCCTCAAAATTTTCTTCTTATATTTATAATTTACACCCTTAACTACCGTAATGTTATTAGAAAAATTTTAAATTCGTGGGAACACTTCACGTACTATTCCCGATATTTGATTTAACAAAATTTAATATTCTGTTTTGGAAAGGCGATCGGTGTCTTATCGGGTATAGAACAAGGAATAAATTATCAGGGAAAGTGTCCACCAAAAATTAAAAATGTTCCAATAAAATTATGGTAGATTATGGTGTAAATTACGAATATAAATATTAAAATTTATGGATCATTAAAAAATTCGGGCAATAAAGCTCAAAATACCGTAAAATTAGAAAGCGGTTACTATATTGACTGTTTCCATAAGATCAATCCCGCCCATGGTATGTTTTTTTTATTACAGTATTTTTGGGCAAAATTTTCAGTCTAAAATCACAAAACGGTTCGTAGCGCTCGAGCAAAGCGCAGGGAGCGAAGGGTCGGTTTAAAAAAATACTCGTTATATTTGTTAAAAAAATTTCCTTACACCGGTCCTATTCGGCAAAGACGCAGATCATTGTTTTTAAGTTAAATGATCATTTTGACATCTGCTCCTTCTTATCGCTTTGCCTGTACTATCTGCATAGAATGAATGTACTTTGTGCATCAGGTAATTTTCATCATAAAATTTCAAACTGATTTCAGTTTAAAATTCTTGAATTATAAAACTTTTTGCCCCTTTACACCATGAGATTTGCGGAGAATTTACTAAAGAGCCAAGTTGATGTCAGGTTGAGTACGTATCAACTGAAGACTACTAGCGAAATAGCTGTGGGCAAACTTCAAATATAGATTATTTGGGCAATAACAATTTCTGATTTCTACTTGCATCTATGCTCAAAAACTGATTACGTTTGTAACATTTTTTTCTTTCTATATTAAAACTATTGCGTCTAGCAAAGTTATCCCGACTGCTTGGCTAGGAACAATTTATGGTAAAATGCCCTAGTCGGTTGCATTTGTAGCAAACTGTAGAACTCATGTTTAATTTTTTATTTTAATATTTTATATGATTACATTATGTGCGGCAACTGCTAAGCTAAGATTCTCGGTTCGATCCCGAACAAAGTTAAAACTTTATTCTTACTGTTTTCTCTCGGCAGGCAATGGCAAACTATCGAGGTATCTGCCAATAGAATCCTTCTAAATAAGAAATGGTCACCAAGCCTCATCAGGGCAAAATGACCGAGGAGAAAGAGGACTTTATATACTTTAAGATTAGTTTTAAAAAAATCAATACTATGTTTGAATAACAAATTTTTAAAGTTTTCAATGCAAACACAATATTTTCCCGTTGTAACTCAACTGGTGATTTCACCAAGCCGCTACAAATATTTTAATTAGATAAATTTTTTTCGAAATGTATTGAAACTTAAGATATTTTTTCTATCGGATAGCTTTTAGACAATAGGTAGATAATGATTTAGATTAATAATTTTAAAATATACTGAGATGACCCGAGTTATACAAATTTATAAAAATTTGCTCATTCCAAAATTATTTTTTTGCTCGGTGTATACATCCATTATTTGTAGCTATGAGATCTTGTAGTTGTAGTTAAAATTGTAAATTAAAATTTGCTCAAATTTGTTACCTTTCATGTGGTATTTAACTTTGGCTTCACGTGCGCGCTCGCTTTGCTTGTGGTATTGCAGCTGGCCACGCCGGTCTTGTAAATTTGTCTGTTCAGTTATTTTACAAATAACCAAAATTATCACAATTTTCAATTTATTCTTCTTAAATAACACTTCCATCGGGAAATAACACTTCCATCAGCTGCAAGCCGCAAGGCCGTCTCTACCTAAGTGTTCTCAACAACCTTCAAGCCCCACTCTCTTCACTTTATTTTTGTTCTCCCCACCTTATTTACATAGCAAATTTTTAACTATTTTATATAATATGATACAAATAAATACTAAAACAAATTTAAACTTTAAAATAATTTACAAAATAAATGAATTATGTTTTTATAGTTTTCGAAACACGACAATACATAAGTTTTATAATAGTTATTTATGTAACCAGTTATGTAATGCTATATTTGTTTATCACCCGTATGGCAAGATTACGTTAATTTGTTCTTTAAAATCCACGATAAACAAAAAATACATTACATAAAAGGCTATATCTCATCTAATGAAAAATAATGCATATTATATAGAGATGTGAATAAAAGGAAATGATATAAGGATATATGCAGAATTATTATGCATATATTGTTAGTTAAATACTGAGTTTAATTATGAAATGTATTTGTTAAAAGTTGTTTTACAAAAATAAATAATGTATTATGCAGTCATTAAATATCTGATGTAAAATCTTTAATTATTTTGGAATTTACTTTTACGAATCTAAAAAAAATAACATCTCAATAAAACCATTTTATCTTCTCCAATAACCTCCCGTTTACGTTTTCTATTGTATTTTAATGAACGCGTTACAGATTAAAGTTAGAGTTTGCATTAATTAGATCGTTTACATTTTTAAAATTCTTAAATTAATTAATTTTCTTTAAAAGTTATTGTTCTATATTGTTTGCAAGCATCTAACAATGCACTTTATGTTATGATTACAATAAAACCCAAATTAACTTTACGTAATCCGTACATCTACATAACTCCTAAAAGATTTTAAATACGCATCATAAGTATGAATTGTTTTAAGGCTGTTATATTAAAAATAAAAAAAAACTTGAATAACAATTTTCGAGTCATAAAAGTACACAATTGCCCCGACAAAATTGTCCGACATAAAAAATACAAATTAATTATAGTGCTGCATAATAGACTTAATAAAACATACAAAAAATAAAAGCAAACATACAAGAAGCCGTTATGGAAGCTCTAGGTAAATGAAAAGTAAACATAAACGTAAAGAACAATAAACCTTAGTTTACAGAGAAGCAAAAAACATTGCACCCTAAAAGAACAGCATGTGTCCTGATAAAAATAATTTCTTAATAAAATCCTGAAGGAAACATCTTGAAGTGAGCAATTAGTCAACAATATTAAGATTGCGGTAGCGGAAAATATTAGACAAATTATATTATACAAATAATTTGAATCTTGAAATATTGTTAAAAGTGTACCTTCTTTTATAGTCAAAATATACACCGGTTTGTTGATAATATCATAGTAATATACATATGTTGATCATAACCTAATATTATATAATTTCTATTGCAATAACTATAATATCATGTATTTTAAAAAAAATAATGGGCAGAACAAAATTAGCAGTATTAAAGGACGTTTGCAAAACCTCCTTCAAAACAACGGAAAATCAAAAAATCAAACTACACCTATCGAGGCAACAAATAACTGTACACCATCTTTCATGAATTTCGGTATTAATCAACCAAAACCTTGTTAAATTTTGTCATAGAATCGAAAGGCACGATCTCAAATCAAGCAGAATGCGAAAGTGGCGTAACTAACTAGAAATCAACCGGCAAACTCTAAAGAGCGATAAGGAATGCTGCTCGATTATTCTTAAAATATTAAAATTTCAAAGATTAAGGTTCAACAGACTTAATGCAACTTCAGTTTTCAAGGACACACAGATTTTATGTCGATTTCAGAATTCAGCTTCTGGTTTTCTCTATTTGCCCAAAAAAACAAAATTCCAATTTTTAATGTACAAGAATTCTTAAATTATCAATAACTGAACCATTTCTACTATAGTGGTAGAACGAAGTACAATATAATATTAGTTTGTTTTTTATTTATCTTATAATATGGTATTCTAAGTGAACTCACGACTCTCGCTCACCTTCTAAGAAGTGCTGTTAGAGAGCAGGTAAATAAACAACATAGTTTTAGAAATAAATGGAAGTACTATTAAGTTTACATTTTTGACTCTCTAGATGACGATTAGGTAGTGAAAAGCAAGCAGATTTACAAATTATATAAAACATACTAAGAAACAGTAGCGGTTCATAGTTTACTATAATAGAGGGTTATGTTAATTCGGTGACATTGTGACGTTGAATAAATGTTAAAATTATAATATATTTAAAAGTTTTATTTATATCTCCCCCCCCCCTCGGAAAAATACTTTTCAGACCCTCCGGTGCGTACTGCTGCAACTCATAAACTTAATTTATTTTGAAAGACAGAAACCTTTTGTCTCTGAAACCGGTGTTTGTGTTACGGTAATGTATTCAAAACAGTAAACCAGTAATTGTTTAATATGAGGGCTAATATTTCAGTCTCAGTTTAAACCCAAAATTAAACAATCGAAATTTATATCCTCGTTTTGATTTAAATCTATTGGGATTGCTTAAAAGCTGCCCTGATTACATTGTTTACACGGTAGTTTAAACTGTGTTTAATTTAATCTCGGGTTTAAATTGCGGTTAAAATACCAGCCCTTAAAGCGATCGTGATGGAATTGTCATTGTCTACATAAAAATTAATTTTATATTTGTTTTAAATGCTACCCAAAATAATTAAAATAGTTTTGTCGTAGATTTAATAAAATTATAAAATAATATTATAAATAATACAAAATAGTAGAGTGTTAATAATATAAGTTCAAAGATGTAAAGCAATAGCGTTTACATAATTGCATTTATCACTTCTGGATCATATATAATATAATTATAATGCCTTTGTAAAAATGTTTATTAAATTATGATTTTATTATAGAAAATTGCGTATTAGTATGATGGCAAAATTTCCTTTTTGCGATATTTTAGTTTAAAAAATATTGATTTTATTTTATAACTGGTAATAATTAAAAATTAAATTATTTTAATGGATTTTCTCAGTGGCGGATTAAGCTATCGGTGACGTACAAGCGTAAGTCCCATTGAGGCCCTCTTAAATATTTTGCATTAAAATTACATAACATCTGTATTTAGTAGTTATGGCAATTAATTTTTTGATCAGTATTTTTTAAAAAGTCAGTATATAATAAAGTAATGTTTCGGTCAGTATAAATAATAAAGTTACAGGGGGCCGGCTCTAAATTGGGCACTAGTAGTAACTGTGTACGTACTCTAAATGAATAATAATCTTTTAGAATTATATAATTTATTTAGAATTAAGTTAATAATCGTTTAAGAATTATAGCGTGTAATTAATAATAAAATCAGAAATATCACAGAGCCGAGTGCACATTGACGGAGATCCACCCTCTCCCTAGTAGCAAATTTATCCGAGTAGGACCGGTCTAGGGTGATATTTTTTAGTGAGTACAGAGTTTGTCAAAACGGCCTAGAATGGAGGGTGCAGAGGGTCGGTTTTGACAAACGCAATCACGCAAGCAATTTTAGTTTTGAAAATTTATCAATTAAATTATCATAATTTAATAATTGTACTAAGTCATTTTCGATCAACACGAGAAATAAATCTGTTAAATGTAAATTACTCAAAGAATTGCGTTAATAGTTTTCATTCATTATGCAGAAAATTAGTAGAAAGTTTTAAATTTAAAGTTCTAATATACTACAAATAAACAAATTTTGAGCCCCCCTCCCAAAATTTGTGCGATAATCCGCCACTGGATTTTTTCCTCCAGCGAAAATTGCTGTTTTATTTGGTTGTATATTGCTGTACCTGAAAACTGTTAATCTTGTAATTAAAGTTTTCAACTTGGACTTTTATTCAATTTTGAATTTTAAATGTTTGTGTTGCTTCATTTTCTGGAATTTAAAATTTACGGCACAATTTGATATTAAGAAAATACCTTCCAATATTCGTACTTGGAATTTTTATTTATTCCTTTATAGCATCGTCAGTTCAGTCACTACTCTCGCTCACCATCAGGATTTTAAATAAAGGACTAAAATTCTATGAATTTGTGCAAATAATATTCTTTGGTTCAAAATGTTGACAGTTGCCTTCAAAATTTCTTTAAATTTTAAAATTTAGTACAAGCGTAGACCAGGAAGGAAGTACACAGCAGGATGAGTAAATTTTTGTATCAGAAAACAAACTTAGATAATAAAATATAACGAATATTATGATGCTAGTTATAATAATCCAGCATTATTTGGTGTAAATAAGCTGAACTATGATTAGATTTAATAAAGCACAACGTAAATGGCAAAACAAACTTTATGGTTTGTTGTGGATTTTAAAAATGTGTTTTTACTTACTTTACTTTGGCATTAAAATTTTACGCAGTTAATTGCAGAGTAATTAAGCTTCTGTTGTTGTGTTCTTTAAAAAAAGATTAGTTGAACAATTTTTAATTAGAAATAAATCCAAGATTATTTTAAGAAGCTTCAATTTTCGTTTAAAAACTCATAGACATGGAATAAGCTCACATTTTATAATAAAATGATTATTATGTATAGTAACATAGAAAATAAAAAAAAATTAGCTTTATAAAATAACATACTGCGCATACAACTGGAAACCCTCATGATATATTCAAAACAATCATTTCACGAGAAACTCAACAATTCTTAGAAACAAAACTTTATTTATAACACTGCCGGAATTGTAGTTCATATTTTATTAAAACTTGTACAGAATATATAATAGTTGTTATTTAAAAAACAATACACAATTAAATAAGAGTTATTTAATAAAATTTTAATCCGTTTCTTCGGACTTTGTTAAATTATTTCAATTATTGCATTGTAATAGTAATATATACTAACAAGAATAACATACAATATTAAAATATTTAAATGAAACTTGATATTACTAAACTTTCCGAAAAGTTATTCAGTAAATTTAAATTAAATTAAACAGCAAATCGAATTGTACTGTAATAAAATTGAGGTTAAAATTTAAACCTATATTTCATTTTCCAGTTCATAAAGTTTTTGTAATATTATTTATATCAATTTTATTTCAGTGTTTTCTGAATTCATCATTCTTTTGATAATTTAAAGCAATGTAATGTTAAAATTGTTTTTAGTGGGCGCACGAAGTAATTTTTTATTTTATTTTACATTTTTATTACATAATTATATACCGAATTCAATTTAAAAAATATTAAAAAAAATTGCGACAATATTTTCTGATTTATTTATTACGGACAAGTTAAAAATAATGACAAGGCACAGAATAACATGAAAGTTTACAGTTTATTGAAGCAGAAAATAACATAAAACTAAAAGTAAATCTGTTTACAAGCATTATTTTATAATTCATAGACACACGTAATTATATTTCATGTATTATCGTATATTCTTCATCAAACCAGTTCGTTTTATCTGTTTATCACTCATTTAATTAACTGATTTGTAACAACTGAAAACACTAAAATTTAAATTAATTGAATGTACGTATTTTGACTTCTAAAACTTAAACTAATGACCTTAGCGAGGGAGGGGGAGTTAATTACAAGATAAGTGTAATAATAAAAACGTAGTCCAAAATCAACACTAAATTTACTTTAATCACGGATCACTATAGTTTGTTATGGCTAAGGGGCATGAAAAAACCGACTGGCTTGTTATGCAGATGGAGTTTAAAATACACAAATTTGACGTCACTTATCTCGTGTCAATCAATGTATTCATATTTACTGATGTAAAAAATGAGTCTATTTGCCTCGCACCAAAGACTGCATCCTAAAAATAATTCATTCATAACTAGGGTAAAAATCTTTATACGGTGTGTATAAAATAAAACTTGCGCATGCACGAAACATAAGGTAAAAGTAGTTTATAAAAGTATTAAACAGCAAAAGATCAATGCAAAAAACTTGTAAAACTTCGGAAGTAGTTATAAAAAGTACCAAGCGAAAATTTTTAATCTTAGCAACTAGAGATTGCTCTCTCAAGCCGGAATAGAGCCACTACTGTAGGTCACCGCTTACGCCGATTGTTGTACATAAATCGCATCCGTAGCTAATCCGGAATGAAATACTCGGACGTAGCAATGTCTAAACGCCAACAAGATAGTAGCGGTGTAGCGCTTGCTAGCAAAACTGAATAATACCGTATTATCTGCCGCTCATGTTATTCGCCTAGGCGGATGAAAGATAGTCAATACCTTAGTAAATATAAAACTATTTCTTAAATGAGCCCAATAGCTGATCTAGGAAATTTTGCTAAATCCGAGATTCGAACCTAGAATTTCTGCTATGTAGTTTTCATTTTCGTGTTTTACCTACTCAATTGATAAATCGTTCAAAAGTATTTATTATTACAAGCGTTAAAAACATGTTTTGAATTATTTCAAGAGTTAAAAAAAGGAGACCCTATTACTATCTTATTACCGAAATTGAAAAGTTTTGATGAGACGATTTGTGACTCAAACAATTTGTGCAAACAAATTACAACTTGCGCAATCAGTGAGTTGTAAGCTTAACGTGTAAACTTATCTAAAGAGCATTTTAATGCGTCCGAGGAGCATATGAATGCAGCCACAGCTTTACAATTTCATGACATTTATGGAATTAACAATGGCACAAAATTCAGCATACACTCGTAGCTTCGCATATTTCCCAAATTTAAAATCAAGAAGTTGAGTTATGGTGAGTAGGGGTAGGATGCCATTTAAGACTATAATGATGGTTGGGGTCGCTGAAAACGAGGGGGCAAAACATAAAATCTTAATAATTGCGTAGTCGTATTCCTTCCCTTAATTTGATTCACCTGGTATTTTTTACATATCTCTTTTAGTTAACAAAATATTAGAAGTGAATGTTTTTTGATAAGCATGGTGTACACTGTGTACATTAAAAATAATTTTATTTCATTGCCCAATTAAAGCTACACAATATGGGGCGGTTCTTAAAAATAAAACAAAAATTTTGGAATTTGCCTTCGGCTCACTAGGCCCAAGATATTAAAAATAAGCAAAAAATAATATTAAAGAATCTAAAAAGTTATAAGTTCTTCAAGTTCTGCTTAATACTAAAATGTGACATACAAGAAAGCTATTTCCCTATTTTAATATAAAATATAATATTATACAATTGATTAAAAATGTAAGAATGGAAAATTTAATCTATTTTTTTGCCAGGATTTTTTTATTTTTTTTTTTAATAGTACCTAAAACCGGTATCAAACATTTATTTTGTATTTTATCGCAAAATCGTTATTCTGACCAATTAAGTTCTTTAATACTTTCTTGTGACTTTTTAAATTTTCTACAAAAAAAACATAAAAAAAAACACGTGGCACTTGGGTTGTCTGTAAAGTCGGTTTACGGACGATAATTTTACGTCATAAGAAAACATTGATGAAAAATTGCGTACTTTTATGAATCGAATTGAAATATGTTTTCTTATGACGTAAAATTATCGTTCGTAAACCGAGTGTTAAATTAAAAGGGTGAAATTGGATAAATAAATTGAATTCATGAAACTGATGCTTTTGAAAAGCCCGCCAAAACCTGCTTGATATAATAATATATTCCATTGCACTGCGTTGACTTGTCATTAAAATATAAATATTTTTAAAACTCTAGTAAAAACATTAATTTTCAAAAATTATTTACAGTTTTATCAAAATTAATTTAATTAATTTGTTTAAATATAATCACAAACAATTAGTTGGTATACTTTTATGAATTAAATTGAATTATGTTTATGTAACAGATAATACGAATTAAAACTATGTTATTACATTAACCCTCAATAGGCTAGTGCGTTATGTGCATGAAACATTATTGCCGGACAAGTTTTTTTTAATGGCATTTTATAATACAAATGATGTCTATGTATGATGCAAAGCCGATCGTGCTTCTCTCTCGCTTGTTCCGCGCTCTCGCTTGCGGAACGTGACAATTTTTTGTGCGTGCATCCAGTATATTAATTTATAAGACGTTATCACGTAAAAAAAAATTATGCAACTTGGCAGAACCTAAGACGACATGCCAGGAAATTACTAATGAAGTGGTTTCTCGTTGCCTTCTCCATGGCTTACAGATTGACATTAGGCTTTAGATCACAACAGTATGGTTCAAACCGCAGTCTCTCGAGTCTCAGGATGTCGATTTAAGGCACGGCTAGTCCTTATGACTTTATGTGAGGCAAATCTAATAATTTAGGCTTAATAAACGTTAGCAAAACCGCTAACGTTGTACATTCCCCAGATATTAGTGATGATAACGATGATTAATTATTATTATTAATATTAATTAAATGATTATTAATAAAATGTATTGAAGAAATATTTTAATCTTTATGTCTTATTTACAATATTAAAATTAATATCTTGAGTTAGAACACAATAACAATTTTAGAAAGAAAGGGGAACAGTCAGAAAATGTATAATTTCTCATTAATCATTAATAAATGTTAACAAAAATTGCTTTTGTTACAATAAAATAATCACCACCAATTAATATCAATTATTATTATCTTTTAGATAAATGTGACTTTTTATAAACGTTCAAATATTGTTGATATGTTATATAATAAAAATGAAACCTAATCTAACCTAACGTTATGAATATACATAATATGCTTATTTTATAAAAATTTATATAACGAAATTTTTAAAAAAAATTTAAATAGTATTAAATAATCATTTTTATAAAAAAAATTATTAACAGACCAGAGTGGTACCAAAATAAGGCAGGGAAATGTTTTATTAACGAAATGTTCAGTAGCAACATATTCCGATGACCCTCAAATGCATTGTAAAGTACGAATTTGACCGCAAAGCTATAAACCGTGTCTATTTTTGAATAATACTATAGATGTAACAGAATTATACTATGTGATATTTCCATAAGGATAATCTTTATTAAATGATTTTTGTTGATAATTTACCTCATGTACCTTCCAAGATTTGATCTTAATAAATAAGATATTTATGTCGTATTAACATAACCACTTAACATTTTGGGAAGAATACATAATGTCACTAAATTCGTAAACGTTAGGTTATATGTTAACATGTAAATAGAGGAATGTATGCTAGGCACAGTGAAAGGATATTTCATGCTTCTTGCATTTAGAAAGCTGTAGAGAAGATAGACGAAGTACCGCAAACCAGCACTTAGGACATTGAATATTCATGCTTATTTCCTATAATAGGTCCATTTGTATATTTTACGAATCTTCATTCTCAGTTGGAATTATTTCAATTCACGTAAATTAGCCCCGCAAAGTATTAAAGCACAATTATTGTAAGCCATTGATGGGTAGCAGAAAACATTTTGGAAATATTTATGAACTCGCAAACTTCCATAATAATAAGAAAGTAGGGAAGTATTGGGGAAAATTTCCTTAGTGCGTACTTAACATTTCACAGATTTACATCTTTTAACAACATTGTGAAAATCCCCTCTAGATGTTAAATATCTCAATTCTTGCCATCACCTCGAGGCGGATTGCAAGGCTGCATCATCATTGCAGTATAGCCAAGTGTTGCCTATATAAGTTGTCTAAACTTACTGTTTAATTTCGCAAAATGTGAGAATATATTTAAAAAAAAGTAATCTAGAAACTTGCAGTACCACATTGCACACTAATTGTGGTCTTTGTTTTTGTTGATGACGGAGCAGAAGAAGCAACTCCACTGTTTACAGTTACACATTTTATGTAAATGGAGAATACATTACCATAACTTAAGTAGGATACAACTGAGTCCTATTATCATATTTATGTATCCGAGTCGGAGGTAATAACCACTCTTGATATAATTAGACTACCAGAAACTTGAACATAAAATAGGATAACAGGTAGCTAGCCATTTGCGTTGATTAATTAACAAATATTAATGGATTATGTCGAATTATTTTAAGCATAATTAAAACCACAGCAATGTGGCTTGAATGAGAAAAACTATTCACATAATAATTTAAATTGCAGTAAATAGGTCGCTAGTAAAGCGCTTGATGAACACGCTATCAGAGCCGAGCGACAATAGACTAACTTGTTGATTACCAAACGGACCCGTTATCCTTCTCCACCCACCAATTTAGTCTCGCCTCCTCGATTGCCAGAGTATACGAAGATTATCCAACTTGGAAGTTAAATTAAGACGCTCGTTTTACCGAAAGACCTACCTATCACTATTTCAAATTTCACCCATAGGTAGAATTGAATCTTTAAACCTACAAATTAAAGGATCGCTAATTTTGTACGATTAAAATTACAAACAGGACTACACAAATCTGCCGAAAATGTCTAGACTATGTATACATGAAAGCTGCATTTTGTGCCATATTTTAAGTATAATTTTACAAATTAAAATCACAATTCTTTAATAATTAACCGTCAGTTCCTTGATTTAACTGCCTCCGGCTTTATAAGGATCTGCTTAAAATATACAACTTAAAGTGTAAACAAGAAAATTTAAAATGTTTTAAAAAGATATTTTTAATTTTTTAGAAGACATCCTGTTCCTAAAGCGGGCACGCGTACCCTCTGGGGGACGGAAAGGGTTCCGTATCCTTATCGTTGATTATATCAAATATATAACTTTTACTTATTTTATATAATAAATTTTATTATTATTTTATTTATGTACCTAAAAAAGTACTCAGTGTTAGGAAAATTATAAAAAAAGTACGTAGAGGTTAAAGTTTGGGAATCACTGTTGTAAATGAAGCGTTTACAAATATTCTAACGACCGAATCGGATAGCAAATTAAACGGGCCACGATAGTGGTTTTTAAAAAACCAATCAATTTTACATAAATTTGAAAATAGTAATTGAAGCAGGAGAAAAAAAGAAAAAAAACTGCACAAAATTTTCAAATGTCTGAATTTAATCGATTGCGTTTGTTTTAATATCAATTTTTTTTATGAATTGGTTTGTTTCATTCGCTTTATGCATAAATTTTGAAACACATTGAGCCACGTGACATTGTTTGGTTCTATTTTTGATAAGTGACATTCAATTTAAGTAATTTTTTTAATTTCTTGGTTTCTCATGTCAAATACGACTGATGATCAATAATAATTGTGAAATAGGGGCCTTTATATCGTATTACAAAGTTTTTATTTTATATTTTAAATTTTTATCATTTTTATAACGTAATTTTTTTAAAATTCATTTATTGTTAATTCACTGTTAAATGTTAATTTGTTGTTTTTTTAAATATTATTTTTCTATGTAAGTATGTATTCTTTACTTAACAGTTAAAATCTATTATTTGAAAATTTGGTTTAGTTTGTTTACATAAAAAAGTGTCTTTTATCAACACCTCGGAGATTCTTTCTATACGAGAGGACACTCAGGATCTGAATAACAGTTTTTTAAATTAATTTTTAATAAAGTATCTGCATTGTTGAGTTCTTTGCTATGAATCTCTGTACTTCCTCCGCATCCCACTCTTAGCATCATTTTTTTAGTTTCGTGATTTTTCTTATTAATATGGAATGACTTAGTTTATTTTCTTTTAGAGAAGTGAAATTGCGGGCGAATATTAAGAAAAAACAATATTTTGTGATGAGTACTTGTACTTTGTAATTGAGTACTTTTTTACTCTGTTCGGAACAGCTCTGCTCATAAGTAACATTGCGTCCCACGTAACCGCAACTGTCTGACAAGTTAGCACTCCCTGCACACAAAAAAAGTTTCCGATAATTAAAAATTGTTTGAATTCGAAAGTGAATATTTTCATGCGAAGTATCAATGCTAACCACTAGAAGAATTAATTGTTAGTTACGTAATTGTATACTTTATGCATCTGTTGTTATATTTCTAAAATGAGAATAACTTTAACCGGGAGTCCGCTGGATGAATATTTTAGTAATTTATATTTAATAAGTTAGCACTGTCTAGTGTCAACTTCATGCAGTAAAGCAACTTCCAGACACCTAAGTAATTCATAGTTTAAAAGTTATGTCTCGCTAATGCTTCTAAGTTTAGGCCACTCATTACAGCATACCTTAACAACTTATCGTGGAAACGCCACTTCTCCTGTTTTTGTAAAACAATGATATTTTTCTATTGTTAAATTATAACATAAGCTTTATTTATTACAGAAACTAAACATTCTTTTATAATAATGCTTTTATACTACAAAAACTTTTATTATAAATTATAAATTTTTATCTCTGTTCGAGTTAAGGATCCAACAAAAAAATTAAGTTTAGGATTTAGCTAATCTTTTTTTCTTTAATCAGATTTAGAGATATTGGTTTAAAGTTTTGGCTTGGTTTTTGAACATCCAATTATTTATTTTATTAATTTGATGTGGTATTTTGTTAACGAAAGCTGTTTTCAAATTATCTGCAAAAGATTGAGATCTTTCTACATCTACATAAAATTTTGATTTAATTTTTTTTTTGAGTTTTAAGATTTAACTTTTTATTTTATTCGACAAATTAAATTATATAATTATTACTCTACTTGTTCTAACCTGGCTAGCATATTGATCTTTTAACAAACATTTTGTGTTCTCTATTTTGTAGATTTTAACTACTTAAATCAATATTTTCAATTAGGGTGCAATTATTGGCATAAATTTCCTTATTGCTGGATTATCTTCTTTAAAGATACGATATCTAACATATTGTTGTATTTTATTTTTGTTTACTAGACCGTAAGTCTTCAACTTAATTCTAGCGTTAATTGATCATCATGTGTAAGTCTTATATTTTATTTCTAAACTTTATCTTTAAGTACCTTGTATAGTGTATCCACGGTCCTCGTTTACCGCATAAGAAGTAGTTTAGTTCTCTAAAACATGCATAACTCGTAAATATTTTTTAAATTTTATATGTAGATCTGGAATGGTTTCTTATGCTAGAACGTTATCCGGTCTTGCTATCATGTAATTATTCCTATGGTAAGTATGCTGACAGATAATTACGCCGATAATACATACACCGATGATAAATTTGTCGATATGTAATTAAGCCGATGGCATTAGTGCCGACAGCATTTATGCCGACAGGTAATCCTGTTGATAATAAATTATTTGAGTTGCCGTAACTAACAAACTGTAGGACTCAGATTGTAGGTGGGACTGTAGGTTATTTTCAGTTGTTGCGCGTTCTCTGTTTTAGACTTTTATCAAGAATTGATGTGAAATTCATTTATTTACCGTTGCATGGATTTTATTTGTGTATATTTTTATATACAATTAATTAATTAAATGTTTTTACTTAAGAAGTATGCTGGAATAGTTCGAGTTTTAATTTTTGTTATTTGGTGTTGTCTTCTTGGTGATTAATGATAATATGAAGTCATCGCAATTAATTAATAATTAATTAAATCGTTCTTTGAAAAATTATTGTTTTATCGCTTTAATTACTGCATGAAGTTTGTAGGTAGGTAATATTCTGTTATAAGCATATCTCTTCATTAACGGAGTGTAGAAGAACCAAATTTAGAATAAATATCTACCCTATCTAATTTGCGCTAAGATGAAGGCTTGCCCTGTTTGAAGCTGGGATTTGCTGCGTTAATCGTTCGCAGATTGCTGTCACGGTCGTCGAGAGAACACTTGAATTGTTATCAGACCTGCAGTAGATCTTTAGCTTTACATAATGTTAACATTATAAGCTATCTAGTTTTTTAAAGACCCTATTAAAAATTAGATTGCGAATATTTTTAATCAATTTTATAATTTCCCCATACCTAAAGACTTTTCTAACAAAAGTTTTAATTAAATATGAAATACTTCAGTTTGCTTATTTTTATTGTCATTATTATAATAACCAGAAGGCTAACTCTAAGTTACTTTTTAATTTTTTTTGATAAAAATTTGCCCTTTAATTTCTCCTAAATATTATTGTTTGCCTTTTCAACTAATATTTATTTTTCTGTATGGAGTTTCTGTTGTAGTAAACTTGTCCAAATGTTTGTCCATTTGTAATTGTAAATTTATTTACTCTAATAAGAGAAAGGGAAAGTGAGCGATTCAGATTTACTTCAATTAACAAAAAAACCTTTAAACTCTACTGAAGAAGAAAATAACAAAATTAAATACTTCCAAAAGTTTGTTTAAAAATACTTACGGAAAACAAAAATTTTCTACACAAACCAAAGTTAGGGCCGCTACTTCAACTTAGGGATAAGTTTGAAAGTCGGAATTTTGTTCATAGATTTGTAAGAACAAATGTTTTGAAGAATTTTTATTGTAAAAACAGAATATGTTTTCTTAAAGAAATTAGTAAGAATCATTAGTAACCAGTACACTTTCATTATCAGGAGTCAAGTAATGACAGGTAAGAAACAAAACAAATCTTTTGTTGTACTTTCCTTGAATTCTCAGATTATTTTTGCAATTCGTCTATATATCATTGTTATTTGTTGTCTGAACCTTAATTTATTTCACAGTGAAGCTAGGTATTGAATAAGTCATAAATGTTAAGGTTCTCTGTGTTAGTAATGGAAAGAAAAATGCGTTGTGTCTCAGTAACTGATCATGCAATGTTTTGCTCATTTTGCACCTTAGAGACTTTTTCTAAATTTATAGAGTATTATATAAGTTCTCAAAATTGAAAATAGCTTAAGCTAGGATTTTATTTCTTTGTATTGAAAATCATTTTAAAATAACGTTATTTCTTCAAACATTTTTATAAGTCAAACGCTTATACATATATTATCTGAAATATACATATTGTCGTGTTTTGAAACGATAAAAACCATTATTTTATTATTTGTAAATTATTTTGAAGTTTGTTTGGCTCTTATTGTTTTAAATTATTTATTTGTAAACATTGTACATAAAATTTTATTTGTAAATAATTAGGTTGGCAATGTAAATAAGTGAGAGAATGACTACAGCGAGGTCAGTCTTGGTAGACGGCATTGCGCCAGCAAGACAAGCCGGTAGAAATGTTTATTCCGATGATTTGATTTTTGATTGATTTATTAATAAAAAGTGGATTTTGACTTAATTAAAATTGTTTTGATTAAGTGAAGTGCTGCATGATCAAAATTTTGAAGAATTAATAGTTTTTGGGTGATTGTGAAAAATTTACAAGCAACTTTGTTTAGCGAAGCGCGAACAGCTGTGGCGCACGTGTAAGTAACGATATCATAAGGCAGTGATGCACAGACTTATTGAGCCTAGAGGGCACTCGGGCAGATTATAAGCTAAAGGCGGGCCGCTGTAAATAAAAAAAATTTAATAAAAGTTTAAAAAACATTTATTTACATTATAATTTTTACTTCAAAGCATGGCATTGCATTGCATTGTACTAACAATTTTTTTAATATTTGGCTCCAGATTAGTAAAAATACAAGGCAACCTAGATTAAACTATTCATTTATTAAGCAAAGTAAATTTCTTTATTTAGTAAAAATTTTACATAATAAAATTACTAGAGACCGACAGAAGGTTCTGTTTCGGTTTCGGCCAGTTTCTGCAAAAAGTGCTGGTTTCAGCGGCAGTTTCGGTTTCGGCCAAAAATTGACTGAAACTTTCGGCTAAGCCGAAACTAGCGTTTGTGTCGTGTCAGCTCTGCACTTGCTACGCCCCTGGACAAGATTTAAATTTGACGCTTGGAAACCTGGCTTTTACCGGTGATACCAACTCATGCTTAAATTAAGTAAAATATGCACAACCAGCTATGAAAATTACAATCTGTTATGAAAAATAGATGGTCAAAGTAATTTACTTGCTGAAAATGCGGAAAAACTTCTTTTCTTAGCTTTTCGTTTATTGACTTTTTAATTATGAATATTAAAGCCATCAAGTTAGCTAAATTCATTAATTTAATTTGCAGAATTGTTGTAAAATTAAAACCTAATAAATGGTATGAATTTTACGGGGGGGGGGGCATATATATCTTAGAGATAATATTATTCAAATTTGGGTGAGGTGCCAAAAGAGTTTGATACGGC
Organism: Cantharis rustica; assembly: GCA_911387805.1. Classification (NCBI taxonomy): domain Eukaryota; kingdom Metazoa; phylum Arthropoda; class Insecta; order Coleoptera; family Cantharidae; genus Cantharis; species Cantharis rustica. Next base: position 18,482,437 of record OU426883.1, read on the forward strand.
TCTGGTTTTTGTTTCGGTCATGGTTTCTGTTTCGGTCATGGTTTCGGCCGAAACTAAAAGAGAAGCCGAATATTCGGTTTTGGCTGAAAATTGTGTTTCGGTCGGACATTAAAAATTACCATTTAAAAAAAAATGAAGTTATTTTTATTATTTTTTGTCATTTCTATTAATTCGCTCGCGGGCCGCACGCACATCAACGGCGGGCCGCATGCGGCCCGCGGTTTGTGCATCTCTGCCATAAGGTAACATTATAACATCTAATTAACCACATTTTAATGAGTTGAAACAAAATTATAAAACGATACGAAAAATCAATTTTAAAATTAAACTTGAAATTTTGAAAAAGAGTCTCATAGCTTTAAAATTAATAATGGATGTAACCCAGCGAGATAGATTTTCCTGGAGTAGATAAAGATAAAAATTTTTACAAAATTTTAATAGTTGGGGGCATTGTAATATATTGAGATGACCCGAGCTATACCAATTTATAAAATTTTCTTAATTTCCAAAATTACTCTAGCTAGGTATCCATTATTTGTAGCTATAAGCTCTTGTAGTTTTTAAAATCGTCAATTTAAAATTAAAATGCTCAAATTTTCTTTGTCATCTGTGGCTTTGCAAGCGCACATGGTCTTTTGCATCTGGCTACGCCCGGCTAAACAAATTTGCTGCGACGCAACTTTAATGCATCGACTAAATTTTCACTAATTTTTCAATTTTATGTTTTGTTTTCACTTCACTTTATTAATTTATATAAAAACATTAAATCAACTTAATTTATTTTATTCTTACTTTATTAAAAATTAAATTATTATTGCGGAAATGATGTTCGTCCGCTATTCGACGTGAAGGCCTGAGCCCAAGTCTTCCTATTCAAGCCCCACTCTTTTCTACTTTTTTGTTCTACTCACCTTTATTTATACAGCAAATATTTAACTAACAATTTTATATACAATATTATAAATAAATACTAAAACAAATTTAAACTTTAAAATAATTTACAAAATAAATGAAATTAATGGTTCTGGTTTTCGAAACACGACAATATATAAAAATAAATTTATTCGATATTTTCGATTTAAAATGAATGGACAGGTCCTATATTTAAATCCGGTCGTATCCGTTACCTACCAGTGGCTACTAGATTGTTTCAACAGCATTCACTATTTGGAATGTTGTCAGATTTTAATTTGACATAAATATCTTATATCTTGTTTAAAATTCATTTTAAGTCAATTTTTATTTTTATTCATAATTTAATTTGATTTATTTGAGAGGTTTGCCATTGATTGGTCGCCTTATAGAGTAAGTTAGGATGTACATCAAATCAACTAAAAAAGCTATTGAAAATAAATCACTTTCAGCAGCAGTGAATTACTATGCGGATGTAAAACAAAATATTCGATATCCAACAGATATGCTATAAAGGATTTGTCCGGTGCTATCGGTTCGACAACACCAAACTGCATTTTATCCGCAATAACAACCAAGTTAAAAGAATATTCAACAGGATAAAACTCTATTTGCGATATAATGAGAGCTCGTAAACTTTTCATAATAAATTAAAATTTTCTGAAAAAAACAAAATTCTTTTACCTGCAAAATTAAGCAACTAATTAATTTTACCACAAGCAACAACTCTAAAGCAATCAAGGGTTTGAACCTGGAAAATGTCCATTTAATAGAAAATTGCAACGACTTGATCAAAAAATAAAATACTAAATTGTATATCTAAAAAAAATAGTTACATCCATTTTCCACGGTGAATGTTGTTAATCAATATGCTGCAAATTAGTAGTAATTGCGCTGTATATTTGTTTAATTAGATAGATAACTTTATTTGAAGTCATTCTGAATTTTCTGTTGAATCAACAGAATCACAGGTATGATATTTTCCTGTGCTTCCCCCGTAAGTTGTGGCTTGATTCTTTTCAACCAATGATAAGTTTATATTTAAGGTTTCCGGGATCTTTTTACAGCAATAATCTACTCTACACTTATAAGTGTGTAATAAATTAAAAATATGTAATGTCAATTTAATTTAAATAGAAAATAACTTAAAAAATTTTTATAACTTTTTTGTAAGTATTTTGGTGGCATTTAGAGTATGTGATGTATAATAATTAAACCTAACACAATGTTGGTTGTATATTTGTATGTTGTTTGGTATATTTGCTCTCACTTGTTAATTTTACTGTTATACATGACTAAGGATCGCTAAAAATCGTGAAATAGAGGCCTTTATATTATGTTACAGAGTTTTTTATTTTATAGCGTAATTTTTTTAGAATTCTATTTTCTTGTTTATTCTAAGTTCAACTCTGTTAAATGTGTATTATTGTCATTTTAGCGTTTTTTAAATATTATGTTCTTTGTAGTGTGTATTTTGTACTTAACAGTTAAAAAATTTTTTTTTTAAATTTTGTTAGGTTTAATTATCAATTAAATTTGTTTAAATGGTTCGGTTGGTGTGTTTGTTGATCAAATGAGCATCGCAGCGGTTTATATTGTTTTGAAGTTTAATGATTTACGTCACGTTTTCTTTTTTTTCTACTTTTATGGTAAACGTTTGCTTGTTTTTCTTTGTGTCTTTGCATGTACTTGTAATTCCTCTAATTTGAGCACTCAGCTTTCTATGAATTTCTTTGGTGATCTTCTAGGGTTTCGTTTAGTCCATAGATTAAAATCTCTTGCTATTTTCATTTGATGTTCATTTTATTCCTTTCTTCGTTGTCTTACAAACTCTACGACGTCATTAATGTAACATGTCTGTCTCCCTTCAGTGTTTCGTACTCTATCCAACGTTTATGTGGATATGTTTTACGTGGGAAGAATTCCCAATTTTAAATAATGAAATATCGTGTAAGTTGTACTCTTTTGAGTCTGGTTTCACCAGAATAACTTATCGGAAGAATAAAGTCAACACTAAAAAGGAAACAATCCACCTGATTGAATTAACCAAACACAATCATCTTTTTGTAGGTATTTTAGTTTGTATATTTATTGTGCCGTAAATTTCGAAGTGAGTCGCGTGTGAATTTAAGATCCACTTGCCATATGACCTACATTAATGTTCAAGTCAAGAACAGTTAATTTTATTACTTTTGTAAAGTCAAATTCATTTATTTTGATTCAGGTTACATGTTAATTTAGATTTCATTCTCTTTTTGGTTTATATTATGTTGTAGTTTAAGTTATTTTTGATTATTTTGTTTAACTTTTGCATACGGTACACCGAACTAATTAAATATTTTACTCGATAAAACTTCAGAATTATCATAAAGTTTATTTTTGTATTTTATGTAAATATTAATTGAATTTAATTAAATGACGATTATTGTCTTTATTGTGTTTTCCACTTTTGTTTCCGGAATTTTGTGAGGTTATCCAAGTTAGGTTGAGATTCTTATTTTTAGACATATTTAAAGACTTGTTGAAGATTGGGTAAAGAGCTATCTCTTGCGCTGATTGCTAGCCGGTAACCTAACCTTCAGCGAAGTTGTGCGTTGTAAAAGACCAAGTAAAATAAACGCTTGTTACCTTTTTCATTCCTGACCTAAGTCACCGACCAATCAAGTTCGCTATCTTCCAATGTAATTCAATTTCGTTTCTTTATTTCTTTTGCTGTTTAATTACTACATCCGATTTAACACTACGATTCTGGAATTCCTTGACACGGAAAACTTCAGCAGCGGTGTTCCAAACTCGCTCAGCTGCTCTTTCCCAGTTCAAGGACAACCATTTTGAATCCTTTTTCCGGTTATCCTTGCACGACCTACGAGACGTCCTAAGCAGTCCACCCACGATACAGAAGGGTACACTTTTTGAGGTACAAATAGCTGGTCGGATGGCTTTGGTTCAACTTCGTTAAAGTTCAAAAATTTTTAATTTCTACTTAATTGATACCACACAGACCGACGAGGTTAAACCCGCGTCAGCGTATATTTTGATCCATAATCTCCAACGCCGGTTATCCACACACCAGTTGAAGATTAAAGCACCTTCGGCGCTAAATGCTTTGCATTGCTACTCCGCTACGCTGCATTATCTTGAAAACGATTTTATTTTTTTGGTTTACAATGTTTCAGGTATTTTCACTATTATTGAGAAGTTATGATAAACAACCTAACTAGTTTATATTGTTTAACAAAAAATTTTGTTGATTTTAGTTGATAGTAATGAGTAACGAAAAATAAAGTTCAGTTCCAATTTTATATTAAGTTTTTAAATCCCACTAAAAACTTATTAGAATTTATTTTGGAGAAAACTGTGCTCTTTTGGTTAACAGAATGTGTTCAGGGGGTCAGCATAAACAAAACAGTTTCTACAAACCGTTAAGAAGATAATTCGTTTTTATTATAGTAGACATTATTAGATTTTCTTTATTTCTCACGAGGTTGCCATGGAATACAAATTGTATATAGTATGTATTTGATAGCATTTCGCTTGACGTTTATCTGTTAATGTCACTTGTTTTGTCTACATTCTTTTTGATGCTTGAGAAATTTATGCATGTGAAATCCGATCTATGCTTATAAAGACTTTTTATTCAACCCTCTGAACACATTCTTCAATTATAATAATTCACGTTTGCATTCTCCTTATTCCCATTTTCATCCAAGTACTTACATGATAACTTAAACTTTTCGTACGCTCTGATGTCAATTGTATAAAAATTTTAATTCTGTCATAATGCCGTGCTTACCATATTTTGAGATTCTGAACAGGCAAATTTAATTATTTTCAAGGGGGGTTAATGTAATGTTTTTTAGGTGTAAATATTTGTTTAAATTTAAAAGTGGAAAAATTGAGAAATAATAAATATTTAGTATCAAGTTGAAGATTTGAATGATTGAATTATATCATATTGGCATCGAAATACCCAGCTGCGTTACCAATTTTACTTTAAAATTGCAGCTTCTATACGATTGCGCACTCTAAAGTTTATACGATACTACTTCATTATGTATGATATATAGGTATATTATATTGTTACATTGTAATACATACCTTGTATGTACCAAGATTTTCTACAACGCAAGGTAGACTTGCATCTCGTCCTAAGGCCACTGTAACGTTAGGAATGGGTTCGGAAAATCTAGGGTCATCAGTCATCGCTGCAAAAAATAAAACAGTTTACAATTTTACTTTTTATATGAAACTAATTGCTAATCAATCAAATATACAATATACAAGATATTAAATGAAAATTGATGAAAGTATTATAATATAAAAAGTAATATATCATTTCACACTTGCATGTTGTTATGAATAATTTTGTATAATATCAAACGTTGGCAATGAGACAAATTTTTCTATAGGGATAATAAATTATATTGTAAATACAGGGCAAAGTGCAAATAACAAAGGGTATTAGGAAAGCGATGAAAGCTTTCTTTAATTATAAGCACGGTTAGTAATTGAATTTGGAGTTTGTATTAGTATTAGATAACGTAAAACATTAAGGATAAAAAAATTAAAATTATTTTCTTATTTTTCAATTTTAAATTTAATTTTCTAATGCTAACTTTTCGAATTCTTAAAAACAAGCATATAGAGTGCACTTTATGATTTTAAGTTGTCCGTTGAAGTTTATTTATTAAAGTAAAAAAGTTGAAAGTGTCAAGAAAATTATATAAAAGGTAGAAAGTGTTCAACATGACCAAAGTCCGGAAGTTTACCAGTACGGGAGATATATTTCCGGCGCAAAGTACCTCTAGGTATCGATTACATATTTATATCGTAAATACTTAGAAAAGCTTTATCTGAACGTGACTTGTCACATGTTAAGTGTTATAAACTTATTTAAAAATAATACACAATTTTTACTTTTGGAAAAATTTCTACCCTTAAAAATTAAATTTGTTCACCTAATCAAGAAAAAGAATTATTGCAAAATTTTTTATTTAAAATATTCCAAATAAAAGTTTTTAACCCCGCAGCTTTGACGACCGATATATTTTGCTGGAGGGTAGTTTTGAAGAAAATATAATTATAAAATTGTATAATTTAAAAAATATATTATTAGTTTGATTTTCAATTTTATTTTATTTTCAAATGCTTATCGAAAGTTTTCTTGATGGAAAACTAACTTATTTTGAGTTGTGTCGATATGCAATTTAATTTTAGTGACCGATAAAGTGAAAAGGAAAGCATTGGTAGCAGAAATCTAAAAATTTAAAAATTAATTATGAGCGAGCGCAGTTTTGCTGGGTACAAACGCAATTTAACTTAAACTCCATCAATGAAAATTTGAATTTATTTTATTTTTAAATAAAATGTTGCTACAATACAGCATAATTTTATTACATTTGGAATTGTATTGCTTTGTTTATATTCGGTTTTTCATTGAAATAAATTAATTTCTCAAAAAAGTTGATTAAACGAAACGTTTAGATTAAAAAATACAGACTTTTTAAGAAAAATTAATAAGAAAATCAAATTCTTAAATATTTTCGTAACTAATTTAACTTATAATTTGAAAACCATTGATATAAGATCATAACTGCTTAGATTCTAGTTTATAGATGTTTCAATGACACACTTAACTACTATTTAACTACGGAGCTAATAGTTGTGGTTTTATCGGCAAAACCAATGCTGCAAAGAAGGTTACTCCCCAAGGATTTTAGGTATAACTTTAAAAAAACAAAGTGTCCTCATTTGTCTGTCATTTATGACCTAAAATGTCATCTGTCGCTAATACAACGCTAAGAATATGTTATTTTTGAATTTCATCTTTATAATTCTCCGGGTGATTTTTCTAAATATTTTTGAAGTGAAATCTCTATGCTGAGAGGGCAGCAGAATTTGGAATAGATAGAATAGATATAATTTATATTTAAATCATTTTTTTACAAATTGTTTGTTTATTTTAGATTCATCGTACATTTAGGAGCTACAGCTAGGATATTATTGAACCAATTGAATTGGTTTGAAACAATGAATTAAAGAAAACCAACATTTTAGAAATTCAAACGCTATGTAGATAGTGAAAAAACTAAATAATAATTACAGCATAAAAAAAATACAAACATTACTAGAATTTAGATAGCAAACAAAAAGGTAACTACTATATTGAAGAGGGCGGGCCTAACCACTCTCTTTCTAGTAGCACGGTTTTCCGAGTAGGACTAGTCTAGGGGAATATTTCTAGTGAATACAGCGTTTGTCGGTTTTGACAAACGCAACCACGGGAAATCTTGGATTCATTCTAAAATCAAGTCATATAATTGTGGCAAGAATTGGCTGACAGTTCCTTATCTCCTTATAGCGTAATGTCCTTCTTAACGACAAATTTACATAATTTTCTTATATCATAATCCTTTCGTCGGGGCCCAATTTAAGAATTGGACTAAAAAGATTGAGAGATTAAGCTAAATTATGCACGCCCATTGAAGAGATGTTTTTAAAATACGATTATGCTGCAAATAATTTTTTAGCTGTTTTCGGATTATGTGCCGTTGTCTCTAACCCGACAACCCCCTGGGGGGGGGGGGGGGCGTAATTGTAAATTTAGATAAAATTTGATATGGTGGCTTGTATTTTCGTATGTTATTGTTTGCGATCATGTTTTGCGTTAGTATCCTTTTGTGTGTAGAATTTTTTAGATAACCAAGTTATGTGGTTTCTTAAAAATTCCATTTGTTTGTCGTCATGTCAAGTTAGTTTTGTGTATCGATCTGTCGTTGTAACAAGCAAAAGGCAGCAATTCTTAAATACTTGCAGAGGTCTAAGTCCATAAAGTATAATGTAAGATTGTTTTTAGAGCTAATCTGCTCACCTCTCGAATTGCACCGTAAGCCAGTTACCGTTTCGTCTTCAGGTAGGTGTCGAAGTTTAACCTGGAGTTCATAGTGAACCCCAGGTATTTAACGTTAAGTTGTGGCATTATAGTTTGTCCGTCGCTTGTAAGTTTTTTAAAAACCCTGTGATTTGAACGCTTTCTGGCGAAGATTATTGTCTCCGTTTTTCAAGAGTTTAATTGAATCTTCTAATTGTCAAAGCACTGTTTAATAAGGATTAAATATATTTGTGGCGATCTGTGCGCTGAATGAATGTGCGTAAATCGCCGTGTCGTCGGCGTACAGTGCCACATTTGTTTTGTTGTATGATTATTGTGTGTGAGATTGTGTTGCTGACTTTGACTGCGATCGATCTGCCGGTGACAAGGCAGGCGATATGTTTGCCGAATTAATAATTTATTATTTTATAAATTAACTCATTGGTCCGGATTTTGCCGAAGAATTTTTCGATTACCAGTAGGGTTATGGCGGTCAATTTGTCTTTATTGAATTGAAAATTTATTGTTAACCTGCAATGTCGTGTTAAGACCCTCAGTGAATTCAAACTGGTAAAGATTTGTGATTTTTCGTTTCGTCTGTTCGTTAGTTAGTTTATTTTTCTGTTAGCTTAACCAAAGTAGTAACGTAAATTGGTTTGTAACTGAGCGGTTATAACGCTATAATAACTACGCTATATTAATAAGAGAATTATTTCATTTTAATAAGTAAGAAGTTTCACTGACACCTTTTATTTTAATTTTACCATTAGTAATAATTTAAAAGTTGTTGGTAGGCATTAAAAGGTTGACGACCTCTGTGTTGGATCATCAAGGTTTTGAAAAGCATCTAACCTCGGTGATCTCAACGCAAAAAGTTGATCCTAGATCCCGGACGTAATATAGTGTAGATGCTCTGGTTCCATAAGATAATTTGCGAACACTGAATAATGAAATATATTTATTTTTGCAATAGTATGTAATTTCGAAAACTCGAAGTGCAATTAATTACAATAAAATCTTAAGTTTACGTAAAACTTGAAGGTTTATTGTAAAATTCTTGCTAAAAAAATTAGGAAAGCAGTATATAGTTATAAAATTTGAAATGACAAGAACGCAAGTCAATTTTTTAAAATAATCAAACCTAACAAAATTTTAAAATAATAAAATTTTAACTGTTAAGTAAATAATACATACTACAAAGAAACATAATATTTAAAGAAACTAAAAAGACAATAATTCACATTTAATAGGGTTGAACTTAGAATATTTGAATAAACAAGAGAATAGAAATCTGAAAAAATTACGTTATAGAAATGATAAAAATTACTTAAATAAAAAAACTGTGTAACATAATGTAAAGGCCCTTATTTCACGATTATTTTCGATCATCAGTCATGTATAACAGTAAAAATAACAAGAAGTGAGAGCAAGTATACCAAACAAAATTAAAAAAATTTTAAAATTAAAAAATCAAGAAATTAACCAAACTTTAAATGTTGCGCTTACTAAATAACCAAACTAAACGACGTCATGTGTCTAAATGAAATTTTAAGTTAAGTAAATGAATGTGAATCCTAAATACCTTATACAAAAAATTCTAAAAACTTTTTTAAGTTATTTTCTATTCAATTTTTTAAGACTGGTATTAAAATTAGTGTGCTTTAATCGGTCACCTATCTAAGGAGAAGCCACTGGCAGTTTCGAAAAAATTTGTATAACAAGAATTTGTTTCCTGGTTGCTTGAATAAAATCTAAAAAAATAAGGATTGGAATGAAACGGTGAAATGAAGATGTATTTCTGGAATTTAATAGTTCCTAATTCTGTACTGGTGCTAAATTACCCCAGAGGCTCAAGTTCGAGTCAAAAGGCGTGCAAAGTACTATAATATATTTTCCATTCATTCATATCGTTATCTGTTCTCATAATTTTCTATTGTTTTGCATATTTAATTGAAAATAAGTATTGTCTGGCACTAATAAGGGTTTGAAATGATAATCTAACACGCAAAAAACGAAACAATGTTTCTATTAAGAAAGCTTATAAAGAATGTCCCAATAAATTAATCCTTATCTGCAATAAATTTGAAACAAAAATAATTAATTTGGACACCTATAGAAAAATTAATATTTCAATAATTTAGAGAATAACAAGAGCGGCCAGCATAAATAACTCTAACTAGTAATGTACGAGTGTGAATGATTTTGATTGATGAAGTAATCAAGAAGAGAAGCAAATGATGTACTGCAAGGCATTTTACAAAACACGCGGCAAATAAATAATTGCGTATTGTATGTAGTTAAATCTATAGGATGGAAGAGCAGATACAGGCCGAGGAAACGATAGTGGCGATGTCATGTAGAGTCATTTGTTAGAACACTTGATATAAGTTTCTATATGATGTATGCACCTCAAGTTTCGTCCAGAACGAGCTGCTCCCGGGCTCCAGTGATTGACGGCCGACATTCTTCAAGGCACTGATGGCCCCAAAAGGCTTATCTGCGTTCCGCCGAAGAATACCTAATCATATTCGTATATTAGAAACGTCATAAATGTGCGATTTGGGTCACTTATTAATTATCGCACATTAAATGTAAATCCCAGTTTTAGTTAGATACTAAAGTACAAATCAAACGTCAAAGAATGATGGGTTGAAAATAAAAAGGTAGTAAAAAGGCATATCGTAACATTCATATTTTACAGTATATATACATGCAACCCGATATTGGCACCATAAAACACATTAAGTGGCCACTTCAAATATAAAGGATAGAATAACAAGCACATAAAGAGGGAAAGGCCGCTTTTTCTCGTGCTCGAACGGAATCGATCTAGTAATCCTCTTCGAGGGTTCATCTCATCCTCTTCGTGTTACACGAAAGCTGTCCTATCTCAGCCACTTGCCAGATTGTCTGCTTTTACTTTACCTCAACAGTATTTTACATTAACCACTTGCGTTCTAATAATAAGATTACAATTTCAAATAATTCGAAACGTTTATTTAAAATTACTTTTTGTTAACAAATCGAAATTTAAATTTATTAAAAATACTCTCATCAATAAGATTTCTCGTTCCAAACACAAACATTATTTGATTCTTAATAAAGAACACCCATTTTAATTTATAAGAAGAGTTAGAAATTAATAAAAAGCTTTTGCATTAGTAACTCGACAACAAAACATAAAATCTAAAGCTTAAGGAATAATTAAAAATCATCGGCCCAAAGTGAATTTCAAAAGGAGACTGCTAACGAAAACTTTTATGAAAGATAAGTAAAGAAAAACAACATTGCACAATTGAAAAAATTTCAAATCTCGTGGTAATCATTTACACTGCACGAACATCAAATGAAATGCGCAAAGCTGTGCATTACAAAAATTAGTATGTTTCATCTAAGATAATTGATTAAAAAGTACCCATTTTACTTTTCACTATTGTCACATTATTTACTTTTCACAGTAAAAATCAATTGTACTTTATTACTATTGCAGGTAAAAATTTAGTTAAAAAACACAAAGACCACTGAAAATTAATAAAATTTGAAAAGAAGTACATATTTTATTTTTATATTAAAATAAAACAGAATCTATAAATGAAAATACAATAAGAAAAGGTTTATCTGTGCAAGATAAGTAATTTTGATGTTTGCACTCGATAACAAAAGATTAAGGAAAATGAATGGCTCTTGCCTACACAACACTCAATATAAGTGAAAATCTATGGATGTATATTCAGGACTTTGATTGGATGTACATATATTACACATACTTCAAACGACATTTATGGGATATAAACAAATCATTAAATGTTTGCGTCTAATTTTTTATAATATTTAACAGTCATTTACCGATGTGGCTAACGATATACAGAGTGTCCTCGTGACCGTGAAGAACCTTTGATAAAGGACGCTTTTCTAAGACAAATTTTTAAATAAAATTTTTGTCTAAGTCCAAATTCTTGGGAGGTATTTTTTGAATTTCGGATTTTAAACGGTCATAGCTCCGATATTATTGATTTTTTTGGCTTAATAAATTAAAACTTTTTTAAACATCATTCATTTATCTACAAATTAGGTTATAACCCCTTATCTTCTAGAATCTACGGATTTCGAGTTATAAATTAAATTAAGGGAAAAAATGTTAAAAAAATTTAGGTTTTATTTTTATAACTTTTCTTGCAAACCCTGTATCTCTTAAACGAAACCTCTTAGAAAAAACCTAATGGCCCAAACCAAATAGGGAATTTAACGGGCTACAATTTTGGTCAAGTACATTTTTTTGTGAAAGTAACCGTTTTTACAGAAATTCTGAAAATAATGAGCAAGATGTAGGTAAAAAACATAAATTTTAAACTAACTAACAATATTAACAATAATAAATAAAGAATATAAATTAATAAAATAATTCAAACGCTACAATATGTTTTGACATTAAACAATTTCTTAATCAAATTGAGATTTTTACCAATTTTGTGAATTTTTTTTTATTATTTTCAGAATTTCTGTGAAATTCCGTTAAATTCCCAATCCGGTTTGAGCCGTTCATTTTTTTCTAGGATGCTTCGTTTAAGAGATACGCGGTTCGTAAGAAAAGTAAAAAAGATAAAGAAAGTTCTAACCTAATTTGTAGATAAACGAATGATCTTTAAAAAACTTTTAATCTATTAAGCCTAAAAAATCAATAATATCAGAGCTATGACCGTTTGAAATCAGAAATTCAAAAAATTGCTTCCAAAGAAGGTACCCCCCAAGGGTTTAGACTTGAACAAAAATTTTATTTAAAAATATTACTTAGAAAAGTGTTCTTTATCACCACATCAAAGATTATACACGGTCACGGGGACACCCTGTATATTAAAGTAATAAAGGGTGTCCCATTAAATCCGTCTATTTTGAATTTAGCGCCATTTTGGACATACAGCGCTGTTGTTTGACAGCTGTCATGTGTGAACATTGAGATTTAGTCATGAAGAATTACGGATGCACAACGCATAGAAATTGTGAAAATTCACTACCAAAATGTTGAGAAAATATCGTGGATTTTTCGGTCACCATAACGTACTACCTTCTCATCGTACAGTTGTCTGATTAATTTGAGGCGATTGAGTCAATTCAAACCCAACATGTCACACAGACCTGTCTATGTTCGTGGAGCTCAGTCTGATAAAGCATTGCAGCAGTTACCGAGAGTGTTAACCTGAATCCTCCTACCTCGATTCGCCATAGTTCTCAGCAGTTGGGACTTTCACGAAGCAGTTCACAGCGAATTTTGACTAAAGATCTGCATTTATATGCTTACAAGATTTAGTTGACATAGCATTGAAGTCAGTAGACTATGCCCAATGCCGAACGTTTGTAGAATGAATCTTACAGCAACAAGTGAATACTGATCATCTTCTCCGATGAGGCACATTTCGAACTTGATGACTATGTCAACAAACAGAATTGTCGCATTTGGGGAGCTGAGAATCCAATAGTGATTTTTCAACGTCCTATTTTTGGTGCGCATTTTGGGCTAGCGAGTGATGGACCGTTCTTCTTCTTTGAGAGTGCGGCTAGCAATGCAATCATCATTAACGTCGTTCGTTACTGTGAGATGACAAACAACTTCTTTTAGCCTAAAATTGCAGAAATGGATCTCGAAAACAAGTGGTTTCAACAGGACGGCGGACATGAAGGACATGAAGAAATGAAAATAATTTTTTATACGTTTTAAAAGTTTTGAGAAATGTTTGTAGAATTTTAAGTATTTTTTGGCGATTAAGAAGGAATTATCACAAAAATCCACTTAAAAAATTTATTTTTAAGTTCTTTTTTGATTAAAAATGACTTTAAATTACGGCAACTAATATTTTGATCAGTGTTTATCATTAAAAATGGTAAGAATTTTTTTAAATTAATGGTCAGTATATAATAATATTTTTGTCAATATAAATATTTAACTATTGCTATTAAATCAAATTTTGGTCAATACAGTTTGTTATTTTGGTTAGTATAAATAACAAAGTTGCAGTGGGCGGCACCAAATTAAGCACTAGTAATACCTATGTACTCTAGGTTAATAATCCTTTAGGATTATAATATTTATTTAGGATTAAGTTAATAATCGTTTAGGAATTATACCGTGTAATTAATTATAAAGTCGCAAATATCACAGCGTCGAGTGCACATCGAGGAAGATCCACCCCCTTTCCGATAGCACACTATGCCAAGTAGGACCAATCGAGAAGGATATTTTTAGTGAGTACAGCGTTTGTCAAAACGGCCTGGATCGGAGGAGATCAGAACGTCAGTTTTAACAAACGCGGCAAATCTCGACTGACACTGACTGTCAGACAAATCTCCTTAGCGCCAAATTTTAATAATCCTCTTGTACCATAATCTGCTCGTCGGAGGCCAATTTAAGGGTAGAGTTAAAAAAAATTCAAGGATAAATGCCATATTAACCATTTATTTAAGATACCGCCCATATTATTTAAAATACTGACCAAATTTAAGGCTTAAGCCTTAAATTACCAATCTAAAAATATTAAAAAGTTAGAGGAGAGTGACGAATTAGTGCGGCCTTTAGGCCGCACAACTTGGTGAAATTTAATAAATAATAATTTAAAGTTTACCGTAATGGTAATACTTAGTTTTTATAAAATTTTGCATTAATATTCAGTGCTCAGTTTTGGAAACTTGTCTGCTTTTATAATTATTGTAGATTAAAATGAATTTTATTAAAAAAAATAAAAAAAAGAAAAAACTCAGGGAATAAGTTTGGCGTAGGCAGAGGTAGCAAAGTCGTCATTGACAAAGGTTTTCCAGCTTGTAAAGTTTCGGCCCGGGGTCCGTAGTATTTGTTACTTCTGATACATGCTAATCTGGCACTGACCTGCAGTCCGAAGCGACACAATTTATCAATCAATGTAAATATTTGAAAAAGAATGTTCAAAAAATCTACTTTTTGTTTATAATTTCGTTTTGCCATTAAATTTCGAAAATGTATTTATATACACATCGTTAAACTTTATTTGTTGTTTCATTATAGTAAAATCTTCAAAAATATTTAATTTTAATTCTTTATCGTTATTTCACTTATTTTTACGTTTATTACAATTTTTAATGTGTTATTTTGTTATTTCTTTATTTTTTAAAATTTATTTTCTGAAAATATTTTAATTGCGTTTTATTTATTGATTATGGTGGCCTTATGAAATTGTAATAAGATCAAAGTCAGTGGTAAGAGATTGTTTTTCTAAATTATTATTAAATTTCTCGGTTCTTTAAATTTGTAATTTGATTGTTATTAAAAAAATTTTATTCACTCAATAGGTATCTAAATTCATCTTGCGTATAATTCGCTATGCTTTTCTATCCCTTGGAAATGCTAATTTTCTTTTAAGATCGGGTCAGAAAATGATCTAAATTTAGATTATACTATTAAAAAGTGCAAATTGGAACTTAGAACTTACTAAAATCAAAACCGATATAAAATATGCACATACCTGACGTGCGACCATTAGGCTAAATCTGCTTTAATCAATTATCTCAAATAATTTAGATCTAACGGGTTATCCTAAAAGCTGTTGTAGCTTGGCAAATATATATCTCAGTTTTGATCTATAAAAATGTGGAACATTTTCCAGGTGACTATTTCTCATAAATAAATTTTTTAAAATCCCACAAATCATAGATCCGTAAGTTACGTTCAACTTTTCAACAGATTTCGAATAAAGATTAAAATGTATTCAGGGAATCTAGAATTAAAATGCAAATATTTAAAGCTCTTGCCACCAACACAAAAAATATTTGTAGCTCGATAAGAATTGTTAATGTTTATGCTCAGTTTGGAATTAAAGTTTATCGCAACTTACTACTTGTGTAAAGTAAAAATCAAACTTATACTTTTGCACACTGCTAAATCAGGTTTTGCACTTTTGTGGAAAAAAGCTGACATGTGTTTCTAACTTTTTAGTTATCGTCAGTTTCGTCTAATACCTTTAAAAACAAAGAAAATAGGTGAAATATTTCATGAGAAAAATTGTTCTGGCAATTTTTAGTTTGTACGATCCACAAGTAGCAATGACCTTAATTTTTAGGTTTATTTATTGGGATTTTCAGATTATTCGAGCTTGAATTTTCAATTTGTATCTACATGAGTGTTAATTTGGTTAATTAAATTACATTAAAATAAAATATATATTGTAGTGATAAATTTTCAAAAAAGGTGCGACCAATATCCGACGGGGATTCTCGCTACGCGTATTGTTTATGAGTGCAGAAAGGGGAAGATTTTTACACTGTAATATTGTAACTTTGAATTTAAATATAATGGGCGCGAAATTTTAAATTTAGTTCATTTTTGGTTACTTTAAAATACGATTTGGCAACAGGGGTTTCAAAACACAGGAAGTCGATTTTCGTTAAAAAAAAAAGCATCGTTAGAATTATGAGACGCAGATAGGCTCTTATGTTTTGAACATCGCAGAAGGAAGTTGTCGTTTTAGTGCGGCGAATGTTTTAAAAAAGTTATTCAATAATTGAATTTAAAATTATTTCAAATATATTTTAGTTATCAACAAATTAAAATACGTAAGTTAAATAAATGTATTAATTATAATCTTTTAAATAAGGACAGGATGGGGTGTTAGAATTTTCAGGTTAATACGTAATAAGTGATCGACCACGCGGCCACAAGTTTAAAACTATTTTAAAATTACTTCATCTTCAGTTTTAAGATCTAATTATTGGTTTGAGATTATGATTTATACATTATTGTATTTAAACGGGATGGCTAATGTAATGAAAGGGATTGATTATTCATATGTGACCTAGGAGGTATCTTTATAATACATTAGAGATTATTGCGGGAATACGAAGTGGGGGTATTTGTTTAAGATAATTAATATGAAGGCGGTTGTTTGAAGTAGAAAAATATATAGCATTAGATAATTTAATTTAGATGAATTGCACAACAGGGGGGTGACGCTTAAGATCATAAGGTTGCCGTAGCAACATGTCGCAGAAATGGCTAATCACTGGAAGTTGTAACCGCAATAGGACCTTTTATGTGCCAGCTAGTTCTATGAACAAGTTGCTTGTTTTTCTTCTCTTTTTTCAAATATATCTCAATGAGATAATACCAATTATGATATTTAGGAACTGTTATTAACAAAGTTTTTTATGATTATTTGCGGCAACATAATAATTTAGGATGATGACGCTAGTCTTAAGTATGGGCGATTTATTTAGATTAAGTATTGGCCAGTTATATTTTAAGAAATGACCAATTAGAAATTATAAAGACAAACTTAGATTAAGCACTGATGACATATTAATTAAGTGGTGACGATCCTAGATTTAAGTTGACGAGGTAGTAGTTAAGGGCGGACAATTTAGCATATAAGGGTTTTATTATTTAAAAGATCTTACATAATATAAAATAATTTAGTTGATCATCGAAATACATATAAGCGCTTCTCTACAAAGTATTATAAAGATTATGATTGGTCATTACATATGAATAAACAATTGGAAAACGTACAGTCAGGAGGATTAATTATCGAACAGTTATTAAATCAGATTTCAAACTAAAGTATTCTGAATTAAATGATATCAGTGAGATTAACTTTGCTGGTAAATTGGTTGTTGGACTACCTTTTTCTTTTCGGTTAAATAAATATTCATCGTTAAACCGAATAATTTGTGTGTACTAATTATTCCTTTAGGTGTCCTGTCAGTGGTCATGCCACTGGCACATATAAGTTTAGGTGAGCTTAGATTTTAGAAAAAAGGTAACGATGTTAATATTCAAAGAGCCATCCGCAGATTTAAAAAGACTTGTAAGTGTTACTGCGAGGGGGAACACAACGTGCGAGGTTTGTTTGACGATCACAGCTTTGGTTTGGTTTGGAACTTTGATTTGAGAAGGCGGTAATTCAAATTAAAGAACCAAATATTACAACACCATGTTTCATTGTAACAAAGAATAATAATAATGTGTTGTGCTTTGTTAAAACCTTAATCAGTTCGGTAGTTTAAATGCAACATCGAGCAATTTTTAAAATTGAATCTTAAGATTTAAATTACAAGAATCTTCTTAACCTATATAGAATAACATTTAGCGAGCTTAAGTATTTAATGTTATTAGACCGTGAGGTGTACATAATTTCACTTGGACATCTAAGGAGCTTATAAACCCATTTGTATTTTAATAGGGAAATTTAATTTTATTAAAGTAATTATTAAAGACGCTTAGTTGCCAAGTTAATACTAGATGATTTTTGTTCAAATAATTTAAAGTTGTAAATTGGAAGATAAAAATAATAATTATATTTTGCAAGCCAATCTGATGACATTAAAAATGGGATTTTTTCAATTAAAAATTTACTACACAATAGAAATGCCATTGCAAATTCTTTTCCTTCTTAGCAGAATTAAAACTGCCTGCACAATAATTAGTGACAAAATAGTCCCCTTTAATTTAACTTAAACACATTCTTTTAATAAAGTATGCGATAGCAAGCGGGATATCATTTATCCACTGCGGCAGAGGAATTGGTGAAGACCTCTGGCCGTTCCGAATATCCCATAAACAATGCACCCGATCTCTTTTATAACAGAACGTATATCATTCCATCGATTATAAAAGACCAAAAGAATAGAATTGTTTGAAAAGTTGTATTAAAAAGAATGAGGAAGAGATGGTCGGACTTCTTATTAATATCCGGCCTGGTGCAAATTTAAGGAGAAAAGTAAACTTATCAAAGCAAAGAAGCTTTGTAAATAGTATCTGAAACATTAATATAGACTCAAAGTTGAGTTCCTGAGGGACATTCGACTATAAGAGAAGTCTACCCATCGATCCGCGACTGATCAGCAAGTTGTGATGCGAGGAACAGAGGCAGCTTCCGTCATTCATCGCGTTCCTCGTGAGTGCATATTACGGTATCTTCGTCTTGCCCGTGTCGCTTGGCAAACTTTGCATGAAACTCCTCCAGAGGTAAACGATTATGCTACCGGATTAAATAGGTAATTCTAAATTTTTGTGCATACGTTTCAATTTATTTACTATCTTCTACAATAATATTAAACTTGAACGAACAACTTTTCGGGATCGTAAACTCCCGTCAACTGCAGCAAAATAACTACGAGGAGAATTCGGGAAATTCTGCAAACGCCGCGCCGTCTCGCGGCCGCATCCACTTAATTCTTTGTTTTAATCTTTGGGATGTCAATGGTAATTACAATCATTTAAACAAAAACAAGAATTAAGAATGTTTGAATATAAATTTAGTTTAACTCCGTCCCTGGTTTCAGTTGTCCTACTTATTAAAATTAAGTATAAAAACAGGAAAATATCTTGCAAAAATCCGGTTGTAAATTTCAGGCTAGTTGTAGAGAAACATTTACGCCCGAACGATATGACACTGTGCTAAATTATGCTGAGCTAGTAACTGATCCTGTCCTATTTCAGAAATTCACTCTCGCGGTATAATCTTCCTCTTTATACCCGAAACTCACGTACCTCAATCACTTATGAAATTCTTTACCTTTCTCGAATTTTGACTACAACTATGTAGATACTAGCTTTGTGTAATTTTATCTACATATATTTCATGATTAGTTTTAAATTACTACTTGAAAATGTATTTTCTTTTGAATTTTAAATTCCCATAAAAATATTTAAATTAACAGGATCGCATTAAGCAGCATTCCACAGTTTTTTAACAAATGGGAATATCGTGTTAACTATTACATAACATTCTATTATTTAATGCAATGCTGTGTTATGGCATCTAATTTTGCGTTATTTTTAATTACAAATTGACCAAAATCGCTGGAACGAACACTGCAAATTTTCAAATTTGTAGCGTAAGTAGGTACTTCAACTAAACGCTACGTGCAGGGATGTTGCACATGGTGCAGCCACGAGAGCTTTCATTTGATTAGCGTAGCCTGGTTTATGTGCTGTTGAATAATTAGTCTGGTTGCAATTGTTATTTGGACAGAATACAGTAACTGTGATTATGATTACCAAGTTAATAATTTTGCATGCTCTATTTAATAAATATTCATTAAACAAATCATCAGAAATAATTAATTTTACATAATACATAAAGTTGCACTCGAATTTAATTTTTAATTTCAAATTATAATATAATCAAAATATAATAAAAATAATTTTTGTTTTGGTACCTTGTTATTTAAATTATTCAAATTGGATAAAATATGATTTCAAAAGGATGCACCGTACTTGTCGGTACCAAGAAGTTTTATAAAACTAAACAAAAAACTTGATTAAAATTTTAAAAAATCAAATTTTATTAACAGCAAAAATTAGAATTTTCTTATTCGTTTAGCTTTAGCTAGATCAAATAGTTGTGATTCAAAACCCAAATTCATTTTATACATTTTTACTATTATATTTAACATATTGTGAAAATTCACGCATTCCTTATATGTATATTCCACAATCATGCTTTACCGGGTGTTGTTTAAATTTGTGGCAGGTGACTTATGTGACGGCACAAATGTAACATGGTGCTCATTTACTGGAATAATCGATCATAACTACTTTCAGAGTTATCCTATGAGAATTTTGTATTACAGCTTTTTTGTTTACTATAAAAATCTAAATATAAAAGCTTATTATGTATACCTTCATATCACCAACCATTAAAGAGTTATAGCTAACCAAACTGCATGTCATTCACTTATGTTTAAAACTACATTTATTAATCAATATATTATTTATTTCCATATCACATATTCACTAAAGTTTCATACCGTACCAAAACATTCCAAACCTATAATTATCTGATGTACTTAATTTTAGAGTTTCATAAAAAACTTAAAAAAATATAGTACTTTTAATGTAAGGGGTTTGTCAGGACAAAAATATTCAGAAAAGTTAGATTCTAAGATTCTCTTGTCAGATACCTCGATTGTTTGTCAATTCCTATCGAGAGAAGATGGTCAGAATAAAGTTTTCACTTAAACTGGGATTAAATCAGTAACCCCAGCTTAAGCCAGACCAGAAAATATATCGTATTATTGAGAGAGTCGTTTGGCACATTTGGCCGTTTGCATGTTTTTTATTATCAAAATATGTAGAATCTAAATTAAACTAACCAAGATACAAAAGTAAAAAAAACCTCTTTTATTTCTAATTTTACCTAAAAAAACCTAGTTTTCAGTTAATGCGTGCGCGTTTAAAAAATTATCAAGTTATACTGAATTATGTATTAATATGTTTTTCAAAACACGATTTTATCAAATTATGGCTTTTGGCATTATAGTTTTCTAAACATCAAACAAATTAAAAACGAGCGAGTTTTACAGTACTCGGATATGATGTGCAACATCTGACATCTCACCTTGGTAGTAAGCAGCATTATTATTTAAAATAATTAATAATTATAAATCATTTAAAAATCGCGAAATAGGTGGAACGGCATTGCGTTACTAGTAACCGTAACCCCAATCTGTAACAGATAATACGAATTAAATCAATTTTATTAGATGAACCATCATGGCGTAGTGCATTATGTGTTTGAAACATAATTACATCATTTGGTAATCGCGAGTTCAAACCTCACGCCGGACAAAGTTTTTTTAATGGCATTTTATAATACAAATAATCTATTCCGATAAAATAATTTTCGCGCTCATTTCACAAAATTACCCCCATAAGCGAGCGGAAAGATGTTATTATCATCGAAAATTATAGTTTAATAAAATTTAAAAATTTACTAAACAAAAATAAAGTGTCGGTTTCTTAAAAAAGAAATTCTTTACAAAATTTCCAACAAGAAACAAAGGAAAACCTCAAAGAAACTTTGTTCTACAAGATCTCGAAATTGCTTGGGAATTAACTGCAAGAATTGTTAATTAATTACAGAAATTGGAAACAGAAAGAGAAATTGGTGTACAAGATTTTGGTTTGTGGTTTACACTCGACTTTAGGTTACATTAATTTTCTACTGCATATATACTAAAACTGAGTTATTACAAAAACTGTAAAAATAACATAAAAGAGTAAAAATAATAAGTTTTGAGAATTAAAGGGTTAATATAAAACACCTAGGTCTTATACATTCCCGATATACTCATACATTTTTGTATATCCTCGTGTATCCTAGTAAATTTTGATTAACGTATCTATCACAAATTTATTAATGTAATGAACTAATTCATAAATACAATAAAAAAGTTTATAAAAATAATTTTTGTATTAAATTATCAAATTTTTATATCTTTTGTTTCTTGATTGCATGTAGTCTTTAATTTAATAACAATCAATTTACATCGTGTGCAGTGGCAGCTAGCAGGGGGCGGGTGATGGAGCACCGTTCTCTCAAAATAAAACTTCAATTCTTGTTTGCGTCAACTACATTTAAGATTTAAGCTTTCTATAAATTTTATTCTAACCAATAAGTAAATTGCATAAGCGGAACTTATCGATTTAAAAAATTCTTAACCCTTTAAGTGTAAGTGGTGCAAACAGGTATTGTTTATTAAATTTTTAATTCATAATTAATAATGTTACGAAAAATATTTTAAAAATATGGATGGCTGTCTTCTACAATAAGACTTTTTTTTCAACTACCCCAAGCTTCAGAAATCTAACGGTTTTTGCATACTCTATAAAATATTATAGTATATTATAATCTGCAAGTTGGTCCAAGAGATTATATACACAGTGGCAGCTGATACGAAAAGGGTAATAAATCAGCGTCTTCCCAAAACAAAATATAAAATTTTAAATACATTATTATTATTATTATTATTATTATATTGCCAATCGAATGTATCTGGATTAAGAATACTATACAACTAAAAAATGTAAAACTTTAAATATCCCCAGTAAATCTTCGTACATCCCTCATACATCCTTATTAGGTGTTCACCATAAACCACTTGGTTTCGGTTAGAGGTTCATTAGAAGTACAAAATTATTTTATTTATACATTTTATACATTTTATTTCTGAGTTATTTTCAAGGAAAAGCATCTAAACCACCTAATTTGATTTAATTAAAACGTCAGGTCTACCACGCTAGCCACTGCGGAATGGTATGGTTTATTGGGATTGTTTGTTATGTAGCACCATGCAAATAATGCAAGCATTTGGATGGGTAACCGCACGATAAATAATTTAAGAAAACCGCGAGTTGTTCTTCTCCTATCAATTCTCACTAGCCAACGTGATAGGATATTGCTAAAATCCATTCTCTAAGAGAATTTAGATCCAGCAGTAGACGAGAACATGACTAAATGATTTATTCCAAGAATTTTTTTACCATCTTCTTTTTAATTTAGAACTACGTCTTGTTATTACCATGTGATGTACAAAATTTACATTTGGCATTCATGATTCTGTGAGCACTTACAAATATTCTAGTAGGGTGCTAACCTTGCTAGATTTTTATCTCATTAGAACAAAATTAGGACTTTTTTAGATCACAGCAGTGTAGTTAGCACAGCCAGGCATTTAATTTACCTGTTTTTACCATAATTACGACAGTAAATTTTTATACTGCATTACGTCCTTGAAATTAAACTTTTGTTGTACTATGGTGTCGCTGCTTTTAATTATTTATATTATACGGTCTTGGCGATCTTGTGGAAAGTTTTGATGAAAGAATTTATTTGTAAAAAAATAAGGGAATCCTTGTTCTTATTATATTATTTATTATACTATTTCATGTTTGCTCATGGTTAAATTTTAGAAGTCTACTTTTAAAATTGCGTTTTTAAGCAAAAAAGAAACGAACAAATTCACGGGGTGATGATACCCATCTGTCTGTTTTTCTGTCCGGGCTGGAGGGCTTTATAAACTTATAAACTTCAAATTTGATACAAAGATATCTCATACAATAAGCTTGCAAGGAAAACTGTAATGAATGAACATCAACGGCGAGGTTCTTTATATAAACATAGTATCTTTGTATGCGTTTGTTTAAATAAAGGTTTAAATTTGAGTTATTTAACATTATTACCACAAGAGAAATAAAAATTATATCTCTGAAATCTAAATTTAACAGTAGGTAGTTATAATATTCTTGTAATTTAATGCTTAATTTTGTAACCGTTGGTACTAAAGTTCGTGGTAAACGTAATGTGCTCAACATGGAAGAGTATTGTATTTACCACTAATTTCGGAAAATAAACATCTTTCTTGATGCTTGGCAGCACATCAACTTCGCAAATAATTATTTACTCAGTTTAATTGTGAAATGTGCTTAATATCAAATTTCTGAAATTAAATTGTTACTGTATCTTGTAGCATTAAAAAAATATTAAAATCAACTTTAAACTACGACAAATAGCTTAGTGGTTGATACAGTCAAAAAAAAAATAAAAAATTTTAATTTGTCCGGTAGTTCCCCCATTTCAACATACAATAAAATGTTTTCCGTATATTAATTTTCTTTCGTACAATTCAAACATTTGGTGTTATACCAGAAAAGCGTTAATAGCTAGTGCAGCTTTTAAAACAAATAGTGCAAATACAAGTAAGGCGTAAGCAAATAAATGAGATTGTAAACAAATAATGAGTTCAAATAGATAAACATCTAGGCGAGACGGGTACATTCGACAGCTAACTTCAATTACTTATCGTTTTGCTAATTCTTGAAATTGACTGATTTTATTTATTTATAACTTAGTTGGTATAGACCATAATTAATTATTCTTAAGATTGATAATTCGTGATACTGATTGGTCTAGCACGGACCAATCGGTATCGTGAATTGTTAACGTTGCGTTACGTCAGCGTTCTGAATATACCAACCTTAACTAATACTTTCTACTGGAATTTAACTAATTTAAATGAAAATATTCACTTGAGCACAAAAAGTTATAATCCACTTAGCCTGTTGTCACTATAATTTTAATTGTGCCCCATGTACAAATCTACCCCACTCTCCTTAGCAGAATATATGTAGATGTGTTATGAATGATTAATATTTTAGTACTACTGCAACAAGAGCATAAAACAATAATTATTATAGCGTGTATTAAAATGTGCAAAATATAAATAAACATCTCAATACAGGCAGGTAGGTTAAAAAACATATTAATGCATAAAATTGTCATAAATTTAAGAAGATCTATGACAGTTTCATTTATAAAATGTCAAGCGCGCATACAATTTGTCTGAACGCTGGATATCTATTGAAATAGTTATAAATATTACAACACCAGAATTTGATCAATTTTAAATGTAATACAGTAGTACAACTGATATTAATATTTTGTTTCGATTCAATAGCGTCAAATTTTATGTGACAATAATTACATATAGTGACTCCGGGAAACCTTAATAAAAAATTGAATTAAAATTATACCCTACAATGCCAAATGTGAAAACACGAATTAATTATAAATTTCTATAAATGCATTGCACAATATTCATCTATTATATGATATTCAAATTACAGGAGTATGTACAAGAGAAGAAAATCATTAAAATTCTTTAAAGAAGTTTTCTAAAAGCAACTTTTATGTGGCTGTGAAAATCAAATACGAAAGAAAACTTATAAGTTTAAATTGTGTACATTAAAAGTGTTGAAAACATCTTATTTTCTTGAATGCAATAAAAAAATTCAGATTTTCAATATGCAGTTAGTTGCTGAATTAAGAAAAAGATGTACTTTTAAAATAAACCGTCGCCGTCGGCGTCGTTTTACTCCACCAGAGATTGAACCTGTTGTTTCCCTACGGTCTCTATTGTAAAATTAATTTTTAAAAATTTATACATTTATAAATTCTTGGTAAGATATATTGACCAAAAGCAATATTGATTTTGTACGAAAGGACAAAATTACGGTTTAAAACATTTCGACTCTGCCGTCATCTCCGACCTACGTCTCCATCGATCCCTTCGATTGTATGGATAGATTGGATATTTTTCTACAAAAACAGTAAAAACATGCAAATGTCCGGTAGTGTGAATAATCTCCGGATTTTGTATTGTTTATTTGTAAATAAACCATTTTAAAATTAATATTCACGATAAATTATAAAATATTTAGCAAAAAATATCAATTTTTAAAATATTAGCATGATTGAAACGTAAGAGTTTCCCATACTTTAAAATAATTTTTAAATAAATGAATATGAAACAAACGAAGTTACAAAATTACGATATGGTATGTAAAAAGTTTACATACTTCGAGAAAATTAAATAATGCTGCATGTTATATGCATCGGCATAAAATAGCACGATTAACATAATAAACGTAAGCATCAATAAAGAAAATTTTTACAGAGAGCCAAAAAGCCAAAAAGGATGATTTGACAATAATAATTTACAATTTTAACTTGGAAGTGGGAGAAGATAAAATTTTGGGTTGCTTAGAATGTGAATCATCAAATTTTTTAGAAAAACCAAAAAATGCACAAACACTTTTTAGACCTAAAATGTTTTAAGTTAACACAATAAATCGGACCCCGTCAAATCGGAGATTCCAGTTCGGCACCGTCATTTCGGCGATTCTGATTCGGCGAACCGAATTTGATATTTGGCTAAGCCGAATTTCAAATCTAAATGTACAAAAAACACCTTAGCACGGACGCCTATGGCTTTTTGGCTTAAAACACTTTCGATACAGCCGGACATGCACCACCTAAAAAATGACGCGGTACGAAGCAGCTGATTCTTGAATTTTGGCAAAGGTAGCTAATTATAATAATTCTAATAATTTTATAGAATATCTTCGCGGTGTAGCTTATAATTATAATATGGATTAGTATTTGTTTAATTACATGAAAAGTATGTACCTGTGATACCTGTGATGTATGTAAATAAATATTTAATTAAAAAAAATGAATTTTTTATATTTTTAACTTAAATTAACACTTAAATGACTTTCCGTCGCCGAATTGACGTAGTCGAATTTTTTGTCTCCGAATAGAAATCGCCGAAATGCCGGTGCCGAATTGGAATCGCCGCAACTGGCATAGCCAAATATCGGGTCGCCGAATTGTCTGTCGCCAAATACACGATTCCGATTGCTTTCGCCGAACTGCGGTCGCCGAAACGACATGTACCGTATATAAATATTCCGTATGTATAGTATCGCAAATGTTTGCACCATACTATGGCATCGATGGTAGGAAGGAGATACTTTTGAAAAAATGGTAAATTTTAGTGTGAATTTACTAGAGGGTAGAGATATAATTAATATAAAAGAAGTAATGTAGATGAAGGTTTAGTAGGTTAAGTTAAAAAGGGGAGAGGGAATTTTGTTAGTGCGGAAAATGGAACGGGGGAGTATTATTTATTAAAAATGTTTAGTAGGGATAAGTTATTTAAGTCAGATTAACTATTTAGTAGTGAAGATGAATATTTTAATTTATTAATTTCCATAGCTTCCAAAAATTCCAGTTTTCTACTTTTTTGTTCAATGTGAACAAGTGAGCTCATAAACCCTTGATTTAGTTAAAATGCCTGATTTTGATTTTGCGTTATTAATAAATTTGTTAAGCTTATTGTCCGTTTAAAAAGCGATGTAGTATTTTTTTTTTAAATATTTCACAATTTTGTTTGACTTCTTTCCGAGAAAATTATTGTGTTAACTTAAAATATTTTAGTTTTAAAAAGTGTTTGTGCATTTTTTGGTTTTTATAAAAAATTTTATATTATTTATATCGAATTACACTACTTTAACCACTTATCCATTGATTACGCTTTTCAAAGCGAAGAATCGAAAGAATGATTTATTTTTGAATGTCTTCCATGTGGGGACATGTGTCTACACATTCATTTTAAAACGAAATAATGTAGATAAAAATTGCGGTAATAGTTATAATATTGATTTTATTGGAAAGATAATTTTATGCCATTACTGTTTAAATACTATTCTGGGTATTTGAACAACGTGGTTGATTCAAATAAGGCGGAATGTAGAAGTCGAGTTTTTGACCACTTTTTGGAACAGCTGTGGTCGTATATCTATTCCAAGTCGTTCATCGTCTCTGGTTTATCGGCATAGACTAGGAATTTCATATAATCCACACAGAAAATAATCTAAAAATGTTAATCTAAAGATCACACGATTTTGGAGTCCAATTCACAGGACCATTATACAAAATTATGTGCTCATCAAATGTTTTCTTCAATAAATCAATTAAGGCGCGCGGTGTGTGACATGTTGTGCCGTCTTGTTGAAACAGCAGTTTTTCCGTTTTCTTCTTCTTCGGCCATTATCAGTCCACTCTTGAACGTAAGCCTTTCCTTTCTCCTTCCTTTCAAGGTTTTTAAAAAAGATTTTGACAGTTAAAACTCCACGCTTGACAAGCATGTTGGCGATTTTATAACCCATAGATCAAACTTGGGCCTTAGATTACAACAGTGCAGTCGGCGCGATTAAGCATTAAACCGCGGTTTTCCGCTTCGTAGCATGTCGGTTTAAGCATTATACCGCACTGCTGGTCCTGATGGTTTTCCATATTAATGCCATTTAATTGGAGAACGAAAAAGTCAGTTTGACAGTGACCGCATCATTTTTGAAAAAATATAGACCAGCTCATAAAGCACACTAAACAGGGAAATTTGTGGATGTAACGACGTCTTAGTAATGGCTTGTGGATTTTTAGATTCAACCAAAAATGAGCATCATCGTTGAATACAATTTTGTGGTGAAAATGAGGATTAAGAACTATTTTGTTTTTGGCCCACTTGGCAAATAAATTTACACAATTTGCAAACGTTGTTCTGGCGTAAGTCTATTCATGGTAAAATGGAAAACTAAACTAAGCACAATTCAGATGTGCTGTGTCAAATTATCTGTGCTTTGAAAAAGTATTACCAGTTTGTAAAACAAATCTCAAAAAAGTCACTCTTTAGAAAGAACAATTTTCAGAATTCCTATAACAGATACGGAAGTCTTAACAAAAAATAAAGGAATATAAAAGCTGCATTGCAGGCCAAGATCGAAGATGAAAAAGATACTGATCCAGAGTAGAAACAACTAGCAAAAAGATAAAAAAATTAAAACGAAAAAAAATTGATTGGCATAGCAATGCAGTGATAGCTACTGCAAGGTTGGAATTTTATTTTCATTTTGATCAAGTGTTTGTCAATGAAAGACTTGAATATTGTTAGCGTTTTGTGTTGTCTATTGGGCGCTGGACTTGAATGGTATTTATCGACGTGTTAATTTATTGTTAGATACGATGAATATTCATGTTGCGTGTGAAGGTAACATTATTTTATTTTAAATTCTTTAAGATTCTAGCACTCGGTTCCTTTCCAGCCTTTAAATGTCGACCTTGCAGCGTCGCGTGGTAGTATCAATTTTTTTGTGCTTCATAGATTGTTTGATGAGAGATTTATACATTTAATTTGCAGTTTATTATTGTCAATGAGAAGATTTTAAAACAAGTGGGTGATACCTACTTGCCCATGAAGTGGAATTTGACGAGATGAGTTTGGAGTTATGGTACCCATTAAAGCTGTGTGACACTTTCGCTATTTGTTTGATGTCTGCAGAGACACTAAATTTCGTTTAGAGCTGTAAGCTATGCTATCAAAGGTAATAAATTTGATTTCATTACATGCTTTATGTTCTGATTTTTTATTAATAAATCATAAAGCACAGAGAAAGAGCAGGACATTCGTATTCGGGTAAAATGTACCGTTAGATCACGTAATAAAACAGTGCGTAGTAAGTTATTACTTATAACACGAACAATGTTTTGAACTGCATTGAATTATCTGTTTCAATTCTATTTAGATGCTCAGAGCATTTAAGTTGTGATATCTCTTTTGAGGAGTCTTGGTATTGTTTGTTTTTAGTAGGATATCCTTTCATTTTTATTACTTCCCTCGGCGAGTCACGACTCCCGCTCACCGTCGTTACATAGCTATTCAAGGACAGGAAAAAGAACAATCTTTTGTAAATAAGTAGTAAAAATACCATTTTGTAAGCATTTTTTTTTCTGACTGACCGTCAGGTAGCATAAAAGAGAAGAGATTATGTGAAGTAATATTTGAAATAATGGAGAGCGTTAAGAAAAAGAGATTAAACTCTCCAGATCTTTTGACGAGAAGTACAGAAACATAATCTGTCGACAATGTTCTACAAGATTTGTTGTTTTCACACTACTATACTGTGTTGAACCATAGACTTCAAAACAGCTTGATATGATCGTTTGAGTTGTGGTGCTATAAGAAAATCTGAAGACTGACATTGGAAGCCAAAAATCAGTCAGAATAAAAGATTAAAACAAAGATTTAACTTAATCTAACCTAACCTACTAAACTTAGGTTAAACCTAACCTCAAAATTATTTTAGTTTTTAATTTTATGTTTGGAAAATTGTGTTTAAAGATCAATAGCCGTGTGCCGTGTGGAAGTTGAATACACAATGTATGCACTAAATTTTGATTAAAAATTAATCGCAAAAGAACTTATTTGGCCATACGTCGATAATTGAAATGCGGAAGCGAGAAATTATTGAAGACAAGTGACAACATTGAAAGCGTGCTATGTCAAAGTATCGGATGAATAAAACCAGCGTGTATTTGACAAAACATCCAAAATACTAACAACTTGAAAAACGTACAATTCTACATTTTTAACGGCATAATAAAGTAAAATAATTGTGATTACAGTTTCAAAATGTTTAATTTGTTTTAACTGTTTTATAGTAAAAAAACCGCCCACTTTGTTACATTAATTAAAATTGCAAAGCCGTGGTGATATAAAAATAGAAGTATCAAAATTAAATTGAGTTTAAAATAAGGATAATAAATAAAGATTAACGACATAACGAATAAACCAATTCAACAATAAATTTATTATAAAAAGTATCGGTTTAATCTTGAAGGCAAATAATAAACAATTCGTATTATTTAATTGTTTAATTGACTCAATTTAAACTTTACCAAAACAAATTAGTTCAACTAAATGTTAAACTTTGCATATAAATCAATATTAGGCATCCATGTTTACATTTTCTTAATATTTATATCGCGATAAAAAAGTTGTAATTAAAAATGACTTAAAAATAAATATTTATTTTTCTTAATAACTGCGACGAAATTTTTTATTTTCTATTCTGTGCTATCGATTGTTAAATAAATATCTTTTTTAAATTAATATAAATGGACCAAAATCTCAAACGGAAGTTTAAAATAGGTCGGACAAAATATCAATAACAACGTAGATTTGGAGAATTCGAAGCTTTTTGGATATACAACTAAAACGGGCAACTATAGTCACAACTTTGAAGTTTGATCAATGTGAAGATGGTACTGACACCAATGGCAATGCCGATTTGTTCTTCCTGCTGGAGACAATACAACGCATTTACAATACCCACCAGGTCCGTGTTATATTCGTTTCACCCTACTATTCACTACTGTTTTTAAGGATAAAATTTATTTCATCACCTAGACCACCAAATATATGACCTACATTCTTTTTTAAACCAAGTGTTTTATTCTACCTCATTGTACAAAAAGTTTGTGTGATATTAAAATATTAGGGGCCATTTACATTAATTTTTATTTAGCATGAAAAGTGAGAATACGAGAATATAACAATAAGGTAAAAATAATACAGAAAAATTTGTTTGTTATAAAAATTTTTAATAAAGAAACGTAAGTTTTTGCAATAAAAAGTTAAAATAATTAAAATCAAAGGCAATAGCACTTTTGTTAACAAAAAATCAGTTAAATAAACTAATTATGTTCTCAACTTCTAAATCTTTGAATTAATTAATTGTTTATTTCTTAATCTATTGGTTTAGAAACTATAATTTTTATACCTATTCATTTACTTAATTAAAATTACTAATGAAAACTACCATTTTATCGAAGTCAGAAATACGACCGATTGAACTTTACTTTTGTCATATGAAAACTAATTAAAAACATGTAATTAAATTTAAGTTCTCATAAAGCTCTAATTTTTAAAAGTATTAAACTGATTGGAAAACTTATTTAACTCACTCAGATTGATATTTCAAAAACAAACTGAAAATAATTTGATTCCACAAAGCTAGTTCATTACTTTTAATTTATCGATTAAGGATTTCAAACCAATTCTAGCAATAACAGTAAGATCATTGAATAGTAACTTTTAAACGTATAATTAAGTTCTAAGTTAACTACATACCATGTAGCTAGCAGAAAAGCTCAGAAAACATTTTTTTTTCACATCATGCTTTAAAGCTTTTTGGCCCGATTCGAAAGTTTACTAACTTTTTTTTAAATTTATATATGGCGCGTTTTTCATTTAGACTTTAATCCGTTAAAGAGGAACTATTACTACAATTAATTTCAAGAGAAGCCTAACGAAGGAAGGGTGATTTCTGAATCGTGGCATTTAATACGTCGCCGTCGACGACGTAAGATTTAAGATCTTAAGATTTATAAATATTTACCGACGGCGACGATTTATATTATATAATTATTTGTTTTTCTACTGCAAGGATTATCTACTGTATTTTGTGCTTAATCGAATTATTCTTTTATGATGATTCATGTAAGTAGTAACTTAAGTGTAAGTAATTATGAGGTAAATTTATTTCAAGATGTTATAAATTAGATTCTTGGAAGCGTTCTTCACTAGGATTAATTTGTACCTAATTTCTTATGTAGATATGCTTTATTAATGTTTTAAAGCTTAATTCCAGAACATAATACAGAGTTGTTCATAATTCATTAAGTTTAAAGTTTCTTAAAAACTCTGAATTTTGTAAAGGATTTGTCTAAATTTGTTACACAAATATTATTTATTAAGTCATAATTAAATAGTTAAAAATTTCAATTAAAATAAAATTATTCACGAGGACTTATTACTTTTTAATTAGTTAGCGTATGTTGCGTATCTACTACCCACGAAAATTACCAAATCTAATACTATAATTTCTAGATTAGTCAGGATCTCTTCTAATTTTGTTTCAGGTGTAATTCAAATAGAAAATGGATGAGCTTGTAAAAATTTAGTTTTCGTTTATTTATTGAAAAAATTTAAATTAATTTAAATAATTGTGACTTTATATTTAATTGTAGTAGCCAGCACAGAGTAATTGAAAGTAATACAAATAATTGAAAGCAAAATTATAGTTGGTACGTACTTCCACGGAATAAATCGATTCAATATAAAATAAACTATAACTGATCCTATATTTTATATTTTTAGTTCAAATTTGTAAATCAATTCAATTATATTTTCGTATTTGCTACACACAAATTAAACATAATAAATTATTTCTGTTCTGTTTATTAAATAATTGTTTATCACTTTATATTTAGCTACCATTTCGATGTTTTACTAATTTATTTAGAGAATTATGGTTAGCAATTACGTAAAATATTATTTCGAAATTTATGTTGCATTTATCTGCTTTAGGACTAAAATACAAAGTGCTTTTTTACCGTGTTTAAAAAAATCAATATCATAGTTTGCCGAATCTCAATATTTAAGCAGTAATCTAATAGAAATTCCTTTAATTTTCTAATCAATACTGCTAAGGTTTAACCATGTACATTTCTAGTTTACAAGGACAATGCATTAACAATTACAGTAGCACGAAATTACACTTTACTACAATTACTTTATTACTATCAACTAATTTATTTCAAAATAACCAAGATGTAGTAGCTAGATAAAATTTATTAGGTGCTTTCCTATTATAAATAAAATAACCGAATAGTTTTTTCATACGTTAAATTGCATACAAAAATTTGATTACGAAAATTAAAAATTATGAAAAGGTGGGAAATGCTAGTCGGAGTTCAATCTAATTGGATTTGTCAGCTGGAGCATAATCGGATTAAGTTAGTCCAGAGATTATAATAGAAAAAAATTTAAACTAAAAAATAATCTGAACAGAAAATAACCAAAAACTATAAATTTAAATAAAGTTAAAAATTTACCTTGCAAAATTACAGAATTTAAGTCTAAAAGCCTAATTTTTGTAATTTATAGACATTTTATTTACTCATTAATTATTATTATAATTTTCAAAATCGGGTTTTCACGATTGTTCGATAAATTTTCTCTGCACCTTAAAATCTCAAAGTTATCGCAAACCAATTTAGGACTCAAGATTTTGTGTTTCAGCCAAAAATTTATAAAAATAATTAATAATTAAAAATATAAATTAAACGATTTTTAATCCAAAATACACTTTATTTATGTATGAGTGTTTAAAAGTTTGAAAAAAAAAACTGAAAAGTTATCTTTATCTGAAATATATAAATATATATTGTTTCCGTGGTTTGTATCCCACGTTGTATCCCTATGTAGTATACATAGAGATACATGACGACTCCAGGCATAAAAATATTAAAACTGAAAAAAAAATATCAATCATATTAAATATTAAAACAAATTTTTAGGGTGGCTTTTTGCAAAAATTTATTTTTCTAGTTTTACTTTATTTTGGCAGTAAACTGATACTCATAGTTTCCATGTTTATTATTAGAAAATAAAATTAAAAGTAAAATTCAGTATTTTATTCTAACAATCTTTTATTGAGAATATTAAAAATTTTCAACATCCATTTAACCGAGTTAGCATATAACTTGGAATTGTAATTTTATATAGAAGTAGTACATTATTCTACAGCACACCCGCTACTATTTATAATTTGCCATAAATAATTTTGAAGAAATATCGTACTACTATTTTGTTATCAAAACAGATATCTAGCTATTATTTTATTTTTAATGTACGCAAAACCTGATCAGTTTTATTTTACTTTGCTCATGGTTAAATAATTTTTAGTTAAATTCAGCAGCTCCTCGTCCTATGTGAATGAGTGAAAGATAACCAACTATTTTGTAAATATTACCCAATCACTTATATAGAAAAAACTGGAAGGAACTAAAATGTTTCATTACTTTAAAACGCAAAAAAATTAAATATAAAAAAAAGATGTTTTTAATGTTTTAAATTTTTTCTAGTCTTCCTTCTTCGCTCCTTGCTATTCTATTATCTCTTATGTTATACGTTTTCTTCTATTCTTTATTTCTTTTAAAATATCCTCTTTATCTTTTTCATTTCTCTTTCTTTTTAAGAATAATCAAGTTAACTCAAAATAAAAGTGGTTTTCAGCTTGAGTTTTTCTAAAGCAATAAAATTTTTTTTAAATTAACTAGAATTTAATTATCTTATAATAAAATAATTGTTTTTAAGAAAGAATAAGAGAAAATAATAACTTTTCAATATATGAAAAGCTAAGCTTCGTAGCTATAACAATGAAGGATTTAGGTTTTACCATTGTTTTACTTTCAGTTTAAGATGACATCTAACACATGTAAGCCAGTAGTGACATAATGTAGGTAAATAGGAACAAATTGATCATACTTGGAATAGTAAACTAAAACAAATCATAAATTATAATCAGTTTGTCAAGATTACTTATGATAATTTTAGGTAAACGATATCAAAATAACCTTTGACAAAATAATCTTAAATTTATAGTTTCATTATTTTGTTTATAGAGCAGAAATAATATAACTAAACCTGCTCTTTAATTTTATTAATAAAATATTTCTTAATTAATTGTGATTTAATATTATCACAAAGAGAATTCTTGAGTAATTTTAAATTATTAATAAATACTTTTTAATTACAGTTCTGGAAAAATATGCATATTTTCTAAGCAAATTCATTGTATATTTTAAATTAAAATTTAATAAAACACCTAATTATTTTCTTATATTCTTAAATATAAATTACTCGATGAAAATTTAGAAACCTTAGGTTCTATCGCAGATTTGCAACAAGTCAAATTTATTATAATTACATGAAGAATTTCGATGCAAATTTTCTGTGATAAATTTACACAAACGCATAAAAATTGTCAGATTAGAGTTAATCGTTTTAAACAATAAAATTAAATGAAAACACAATGTAGTCAAGTGCTTAACGTGAAAACACGTAAACTTTATATTTAATTAATACTACCAAGATTGCATCAACTATGCTCTCTAATGAACAGATAGGTAATCAACGTTAAAATGCAAATTTCAATTTCTCTGTATAAATCACTAACAAGATTTCAGATTATGAGATGTATAGATTACCAGATAAAGCATTAATAACATAAAAATTTGGAACATCCCAAATTATCAAATTAATCATGATAGGTTTTCATTTTCCAAATATTATACCTAGCATTTAAGTTCTAAACATTTCCAGATCAAATGAAGTTTTTAATTTTAAATGTTTAATGCTGTACTGGAGAAATAAGCTAAGTGCAAGCTTAGACTACTTTTTCAAGCATCTTGGAAGATAGATTATGTTTTCAACACAACGTTCATCACAAAAATAATAGCAACGTCATCAGAATAATTCCTTTTTGCAGTTTTTTAAAGTTTTTAGACAGTATGTTAATCCGTTTTTCTTTTACTAATAGGAATCCAATGTCATCCCTAATTGTTGGTGCTGGCAACTTTTTAAATCTCATCACGTGGTGAGACTATTTAGTATTAAATTTAAAAGTGTAATAAAGCAGACTGTAAAGTTCAATTAACTACTAAACAGGTTACCTCACTAAGCTTATATAAATCTCGCTAGTTTTTAGTCATTATTGTCAAAAGTTTGAAACTTTAGCAGATACAACAGGTTCAACAAATGGTATTATGCAAACAGTTATAGAATTTTACAATAAATACAATAAAACTGCAATTATCTTAAAGCGATTATTGCTGCTGCCTCACATATGATTTAAAATCAAATCAAAGAACGTATTTTAGAGATTATTTTCTGGTTAAATTGGTGACCCCTATAGAATAATAAAGCTCTTTTGTCCTAAAAGCTACTTTGTAAATATAACAATATGTTTAATTCCCAGCAATGTCCTTAGGAAATTGCAATACGTATTTTGTCACATCGGTCTGTAAGATAAACCTAGCGTAACTTTGTAGTGATTAATATTAGATTTATTGCCTCTCATCTTGGAATTTACTATTTAAATAATTATTTAAATAGTTTACTTACTCATAAGAACGATCAGTTTTATGAAACACTGATTACGTCTGAATTGTTAATTTATATACACGATGTTGATGAGAACCAATATTTGAAAAAAATACATCTACGGTTGATCCTTAAAGGCAGAAAGAAGTACATCAATTACAAGCTGCATTTAACATGTTAAAAGGATGGAGCAAGTTTAGCTTACTTCCCTCGTTTACTTACTTCCCGTTTAAATTCAGGTTAAAAATATTTTTTCCAGTTTGAATTTTTTCAACTACCAATTCTTACTTTTAATTCATATTTTCAATTAATATTAAAGTTTATAAGTTTTAATAATTCCTTTTTATTGTCTCAATTTGTATGTAAACCTAAATAGTTTTGATGTTATTTTGGTGTAATTTATAAAAATATTATTCTAGAAGTTTAATTAAATAATATATTATACAGAAGTAACAAATTCGGTTGTATATATTGTCGTGTGTTTTTAAGGAGAATGCAAATAGTTTTAAATTATTATGTTAATTATTATTTTGCTGCACAAACCTAACTAAAAACGTCAAGGACGAAGAGATGGCGTAGAATCCAGGTTGCTGTTATTAGGCCTTTTTAAATAAAATTATTATAATTATGGAAAATAAGGAAGAAACTTACATAGTATTAAATTTAATGAATCAGATATTTATTAAATAAACAGTAAAGTTTTAAAAATTGTATAAAATTATTGCAAGCGTGGTTACTACGCTTTAGTGTTAATGCTATATGTTCATCTCGGACAGCAAATTTATGAGCTTAAGATAATTTATTAAATAATAGTTTATAAAATTTTATGCAGTTTATCTAATTTAGGCAGATACTTCTTTCACAATGCATATCTAAATCTTAACACGACGCTACTGTAGAGATAAAGCTGTCAGCTTAGGATATATGTATAACGTGCAGATAGTAATAAAAACATGGATCACATTAGTTTTCTTGCATGACCTAAGTGTCGGTGTTATCACGAGAAAGTGTCCATTCTTAGATGCTCACTGACTTGCAATAAACCATAATGAAACAATACAATCGCATCAATTTATATCAGTAAAATTTTAAACACGACATTTGAACAAACCAAAACAGTTCGGATTGTCTTTATATAATATACTACTACAAAATGAGAATTAATAAAAGCTTCAACAATTTTGCAACAATCTGTAAATAATGAACCCAGAGCATAAACACTTTTGTTACTGCGTTTGTAAAATACAACTATGTTGTAATGTAACTCTTTCCTAAGTGGAAAGCGCTACATTTTCATATTATTATAACTTTTCAGCGCTTAATTTGGTTAGAGGCAAAGACTTTTTTTAATACGTGATTTAATTTAACAGGATTTTTACTAAACATAAAAATAAATGTAGTGTTTTTAATAAGTTTGATTAAAAATTTTAAGATTTCTAGGCTGTTAAGACCAAATAAAAATGTTGAATGCTATATCCAATTATTAGAAGAATTATTACCTACTTCTAGCTATATCAGAAGTATTAAGAAAGTATTTTTTGATTTTTTCTTTTTTAATCGATATGAGTCACATTGCATAAACACAACATTTATTTTAGAAATATAAATATAAATATAATACCAATATATTGTCGTGTTTTAAAACGTTATAATTCTTATTTTCTTTATTTTGAAAATTATTTTGAAGTCTGTTTTGTTTTTATTGTAAATATTTATTTGTAAGTAGACTGTACATAAATTTTAATTGCAAATAATTAGATTGGCAATAGAGATAAATGGGAGAGAATGTATTCAGCTAGGTTAGCCTTGGTCAGACGCCGTGTGAGTTAGCTAAAGGCGGGATAAGTGTTGATTCCCATCTAAGTCATAATTTTAATTTTTGATTGTTTTAAATAAAAAGTAATTTAATTTTAGTTGAAGGTTGATTTTGCTTATTAAAATTCAAGTGCCAATTGATTAGAAATTTTGAAGAAATTGGATGTTTTTAGCCATTCGTGAAAGTACAGCACAACGAATTGTTTGACCGGCAAGAGCAGTTCAAATTAAAAATGGATGCTAACCCAGCGAGAATATTTCTAGAAAAAATAAGATTTTACAAATTTGAATAGCTGGGGGCATAGCAATATATAAATACAAAGTTACTCTGTTACCTTACATGCAAAATAGCTTGTTATTTTTTTGTTGATAAAGATAATTTAACAGTCCAGAGGAACCGTAGTTTTCGCACATCTCTGTGTAATTTTATTATTCCATTAGAAATGGTAAATCTATATCACAACAGTTTGCACCGAAGGGTCTAGAAATATAAAACATGCAGTACACCAATGATGTATAGAATATCCTTTAGGGGTATTTCTAACCTTTCAATTTTAGACCGAAGCAAAATGTGTATTATATTTGATGGTAGTTAATAAAAGCATTTACCCTTCTAGTACAAATATAACCATATGTCAAGGCAGTACGCACCGGGAGCTATGGAGGGTATGGAATACATCCCAGATTCTCGGATTTTTAAATCAAAGGTATATTTATGTACATAATCTGGATATGGTTGATTTTATTTTATAAGAAGCTGACAAAGCAGTACCAAGGCAATAATTGTAAGAATGCACCGGGAGGTCTGTACTCAGTAATACATTGAACATTGAATACTTTTTAGGTTGTTGATTCGGACCAATTGTAATTCAAGAAAAAATGATTGCTAATGTTTGATGAACTTTAGTAATTTGGAAGATCAAATATTAACAAATTTGTTTGTTTTTGTTTTGTTTTTGAAGTCATAGATGGCGCTGTGCGTCTCTACTCTACAACCTATAGTATAAGTTAAAAGATGCATTTTCATTTATTTAACCTAAAAATTTCAGTCAGACACGTGACATGTTTAGTTTTTGGTTATTTAGTAAGCACACGCATTCATTTTAAAGTAAAACAAATTTCTTGAATCTTGAATCTTTGAATTCTTTGTTTGGTGTATTTTTCTTACTTTTTATTATTTTTACGTTTTTCTTATGTTATATACGACTGATAATCAAAAATAATTGTGAAATAAAGGCTTTTATATCGTATTACAAACTTTTTATTATAAAAATTTTTATCATTTCTATAGTAACGTAATTTTTCAGAATTCTTTTGTATTATTATTGTCATTTTTTAGTGTCTTTTAAACATTATGTTTCTATATAAGTATGTATTCTTTACTGAACAGTTAAAATTTATTATTTTAACATTTGTTTAGTTTGATTATTTAAATAATATTTTCTTTATAGTTCCCTTAAATTAAACTAATCCTAATTTGTTAATAATACATTTATTTAGTTTTTTTTTATTGATAAATAAATGAACTTGTTTCTATCGTTTGTTTATATTATTACACAAATAATACTATTAAATTTGTTGTTTTTTTTTTAATGATTTGCAATTATAAAATTAAATAATGAATTTAATTTTTAATAAGTGGGAGGGAGGTCTTTTCCATGGTTTAATTAAATATTTTAAATAAGCTATTAATTAATTTTGAAATTAAGTTTCTTAATTTTAATATCTTGATTTTCACGTGCCCCTTTCCCAGGAATGCGAATGAAATATTTTGAAGGACAGCTATAGAATATTGAGCGGTTTATATTTTTATCCTGGCAGGGGGTAATAAAATGGGATGTTGGGTAAGTAGTTTGTCAAGAAATGCACATTTGTCTTCTGTCTAGAAAGTGTAAAGTAATTAGTTGATTAAAATTGAAAGTAATAAATCAAAACTATTTAAATAAAATAATGAAAATAAATTATTGGAATTTAGAATTTTTAAATTAAAATATGAAAACCCTAAATTCAAAAATGCTATTGTATGTTTTTTCAAAAATTTGCAAGGTTAATTAAATGGAATCCATTATATAAGTATTTAATTTTGTTTTTGTTGAAAGTCAACGGTTGAATATTATTTAAAGATGGTTAAAATATTTTAATTATTAAAAAAAAATATTTATGATAACAAAAAATATATATAAAGAAACTGGTCAATTGTTTGGTTATTATATAAAAATTTGAAAGTTAAAGAAAATTAAATTGCAGTGAAACCTGAAATTTAAAAGTTATTTTATCAAATTTTAAAATAAAAAAAGAAGAAAATTTGTTTTGGTTTTCTTAAAGCGTAGATGGTGCATGAAAGGTTAAGTGCAACTTAGGCTATGCTAGTGCTCAACCACCGGATATTACGTATTCCGGGCACCAATGTGTCACCCAAGAAGTATATACTGAGAGACGCGTAGCGTCGTTCACGATCTTTCAAGCTCTACTTGAAAAAGGCCGCAGTTGATCTTTATCTCAAAAGTTCCTTTACTTTCAAAACAATTTAAATTATATCCTTAAAGATTAAATCAAAATTTATCTGGACATCAATTGATTTATAGTAGGAAAATTAGATTATAAAGCAAAAGAAGATTTAAAATAAAAAATGTAATTTCACTCTGAGCATGTTTTTGTAATATTATCTTCTCATCAAACAATAGATAAAATTCGTTTATAGCAAGTTTATTAGGTTAACTATATTCAGGATAGAAAAATAAGAAAGTTAATACAATCTACAAGTGCAAACGTCAGATATAATTGTGCAAGCTGTCAGGTTGTGTCTAACAATCTGCTAGCGAATACACGCGAGAGTAATGTATGTTCTTCGTAACTATTTTATGGCACATCTGAGGTGAGCTTTACGGCACTCCAGCTAGATTCTAGCATGCTATCCAATACACAAGCTTTAGCCTTACTTTTAAAAAGCTTTTGCTAAAACAGTTAAGATAAGTTAAATGATTACTCCAAAATTTGCGTTATCTTTTGAATTTTCCGATGAACTTGCTCAGAAAATTAATATCTCAGACAATATACCCTAAACACGTTAAAAAAACTCGAAAATAAGAAATTGATTCTTAACCCTCTTCAATGTTTTAAGATTTATGTTCACAAAAATTTTATTGAGAAGATTGCTTTTTATTAATTTTTCTGAAAGCCATGTAACTTTATGTTACACTCTCGCTGATTCACTTATTGAAATAAGAACTGACAGCTTGTTGCTTGTGTGTTTTTACATACTCCGACGTCAGTTTAAGTGATTTTAGACTAAACCAATTATTGTTATTATTTTTAAAGCATAGATGTCGCTCGGGATAATTACGCGACTAAACTTCCTGTGCCGCTTAACTTCCTCTAGAATTTAATTTATATACATATTTCTTCTTTAAGAAGGTAAATATAAAATTAATACAACAATTTTAGGTTAGATAGCATCATGTAGTTTATAATAAGAAAAGCATGAAAGAAAACCGAGCAGCTTTATATACAAAAGTTCTATATTGTACATAAAATTAAAAGTTTTTTAATTCCATTTGCAAAACAAATTATTACGCTTTTTTTAAATTAATTTACTGCTTTTGAACTCAGTAAGGCAGTAGATAAGTATCATAGAAAAATCTTACAAGTGCATAACATTTAAACGAGCAAAAATTGGATATCCCGTCTTTTAATTTTGAACGACTCTTTAAATATTCAATGCACGAGCCATGATAAATTAGGTTAACTTAAATAAGTAGGTTAAAAGAAATTATATTTTTGTGATGAATAACTAAAACCTGCGAATTTCAAAGAGTTATTTACTTGGGTATACAAAATGGCATTAAAATTGATAGTGCATATTTAAAAAATATATTTTTAATGTAAGTTTTTGCCGTTGGGTATCATGGAAAGTGCTTTACTAAGCACGTGCTCAAGTACTAAAATAAATTGATAAAAGAGAAGTTGGTTAGATGAATATAACTGCAAGCGTTTAGAAATAAAACCACCTGCTACCAAATAAACAAATATAAAATTTATTAACCTTAACCGGTCAAAGGATAACACTATCGAACCCGAGACTTTTCAACAATTTGACGGATTTTAGCTAACGACGTCTTTAACCAAGACGTTTAACAATTTTAAATAGTACTGATGTGATTTATCACGCTATTTCATTAGATAGTGCTGTTCTTCATGGGGTGCACACGAAAGAGGGTGTCAACTCAGCTCAATCGACAGGGAAGTTGCTAGTTCGACAGTGATTAGAGTGAAAAGCT
The DNA here is from genome assembly GCA_911387805.1 of Cantharis rustica. Taxonomy (NCBI): domain Eukaryota; kingdom Metazoa; phylum Arthropoda; class Insecta; order Coleoptera; family Cantharidae; genus Cantharis; species Cantharis rustica. The sequence continues at coordinate 18,525,244 of OU426883.1, forward strand.
AATTTGTAGTAATGATAATGCCTAGATGAAGAAAGTTACAGCTATTTTATTAATGTGCCTAATAAGCACAACTGCTTTGAATCAAAATACCAAAGCCTTCTGTACATTTTCCAAAAACGTTCACAGCTTAGTCAGCAAAATTTTCTGATGTAAATAAATTAATTGACTAATCATGACTAACCATAAAGTTCTAAGTTGCTCTTTCAGCTACTCGATTGACCTAACTATTTATCAATTTAACTTCTAAAGTAAGGTTCAAAAATATTTCCCTATAGTCGATCTAAGATATGAATAATATAGGTGGCGCGTCGTTTGCAAAGTCTAATTTACATCGAGAAACTTTAGATAATTTAAACGGTACTTAATCTTGTAATAATATTAAACATTCACCACAAAAAAGCGAAATGTTATAACTAAATAACTACGTCTATTCGATATTGCATTTAACTCTGTTCAAATCTATCTTATTTATGACTTTACCCGGTTCAGTTTAGGCAACACGCATAGCACTTCAATCGCAAAAATTTCGTTATTGTAATAGCGTCTACCTTCAAAGCAATTTCATTGGTTTACATTTTAAGGTTGTCGCTTTAGTACAAATTCCGATATTTTTTTAAAAAAAAACAGACTATAGTTCTCATAGAAACAAATGGAATAGTAAAAAAAATTATGAAATTAGTTCTACTTTTTTCATCTCATTCAGGTGCAAATGGATAAAATAAAACATAGTATACATATTAGTAGGTTCATATTAAGTGAAACGCTTTATTACCATCGGGCATCATTCCTAAGATTTTATGGGTTTCATTATGAGAAGATGAGGTAAAAACAAGGAGTCCCGTGACAACCTCCGACGTGTTTCTTTAATTAACCGTTCTAGAATTGAATGAAATTGTTTTGACGAATTGTTTAAATTAATTTTTATTCTTAATGTTATAATTTAGATTTTAGATTAAGCTTTTCTACTGCAAAAACAAAAGGCAGCTTTCTTTGTTGCTCTAAAATTAACAATCGCTTCATAAATACGGGCGGCAGAAATTTATTTTAATTTATTATAATTTTTATAGAAAAACATCAAATATAAAAAATTTGCCATCCAAACATGAAATATCCAATTTCCTTTCAAGTTTAAGTTTTAAAAATTAAGCACTTTTAAATTAAAAATAATTTTTAAAGCACACTTGCCTTCAGAACAAAATTTTGAGATGTGCAGGTAAATTGGCAAGATTTGACCAAGGATAAATATTCATCCCCAAAGAAAGATAAAAGTAATATATAATTATGTTTTATGTAGGTAGATATTCTGTCAGTTGAAAGCTCATCTGAAGGGAATTAAAAATGTAGTACACTAAACTTAACCGTTATTGCTTTCAGGTCAAATTTTCAGGAAAATTTTTACGAGACGTGAATAATATTGTTTATTATTGTATGACCAATACACCTACATTATGTATTTTCCAGTTACTCTATTCGTATAGTTTATGTTTATAAAACGACAAAAACTTTTTAAACCGTTTTCCAAGTATAGGTTGGGAAAATTTTTTGGCAATCGCAACATGCTATTACATATCCAGCTAAAGTCGTAAAGACGGAGTCCAATATATAAAAGGGTTAGTTACACTTTAAATAACCGTAAAACAGCTACCTTTGTGTTTCTTTTTTATTACAGGGTAATATATTATTTGTACAATTATTTATGTATTATTTTTATAACAAGATTTCAACTGCAAAAGTTTAGGAAATTCCGCTTTGAACAATATAATGCAAAATTATGTAAAAAAATATTTTAAAACAGATGTACTTTTTATAATTAGAAAACATTTAACAAAGAAAAATAACAATACTTACGGCTATTTTACCTTTTTAAAATTTATAAAATAACTTTGAAATTAATTCATTTTAAAAGTCGTTTAACTTAGGCCACTAGAAGTCTTTTATTTGATAGAAAGAAAAATATTACATAAAAATCAGTTAAAATGTGATTTATTTAATTTTTCGTCTCAAGAGGTTTCTACCGTTGACAAAGATTTTCCAGTTTTGTTTTAAGAATAAAATAAAATGACACCATCTAATCTTTCCTAAATTTTTATCTGCGCGACCAGTTAAGAACTTCTACTTTGTTTGTCAAAGCTGTAAATGAATAATTATGTATAATTTTTGGTGACTTATGATTTTGATGTCAAATATTAAAAAATTGTAAACATGAGAAAATGGAAGAATAGAACAAAAACAGTCGTATGAAAAAGGGGCTTAAAAATAGCACGTATGTTATAATAGCGTACATTGTAATGAACATTTTCAGTTTTTTTTTGTTTTATATAGTAGTGGGTATTTATGAATTTTTTAAATTTCAAGTATGTGTTGGTATTATAGACAAATATAATAACCTCGAAAAGTTATTATAATTTACAAATATATTTATTGTTTTATGACCATTTTTGTTTGTTAATTATTCATTATTATGTATGTTATATTAAAATAAATAAGGGTTTTGTTTGCTTTTGTGACAATTATTTTAGAATTAAAGAGTCTTTTATTGGTAATACCCGTCTGCACGTATACAGATATTTTTTGTTACGTTGTCATGTATAATTAGAGAATTGAATAATTTGTTTTAGTTTCGACGATATTAATGCAAGTTAAATACTTTTGTAAACATAATGTTGAAAACAGTTGGTATCGAATGGTATTACTAAGTTTTACCGTGCTTCTCGAAGAAAGATGTATTACTGTGCTGTAATGCTACCCTAATCCCCAACTGGGATGACTCAAATAAATAATGTTTAAACGCAAAGGAATGGGTGCAAAGTTATTATGACAAGCGGTGCGTGCCTGCGTTGCAGGGACATGTTAAAGCTTATACAAACGTGCCTCAGCTTTTCTACAACCTACCTACCTACCTACCTATAGTTACGATATACGAGTCACAAAATAATATCCTTTTTTTTTTATTAACGCCTAACGCCAACATTACATTTACTTTCAGTTGTGCATGTAGTACTTCGCACTATACAATATAAATCATGTTGAGCCAAGTTTTTGTTTAGTCTATTAAATAGAATCCAACAAAGAAATAAAAACATATTACGGGATATCCATACTTGTATGTAAAATAAGCAATATTATTTATACGTAAAATGTACCATATGAGAGCATGCATTTTTAAAGTTTAAACCAGAATAGCAGCAGTATGTATGCTCTAGTCATGTTGAACCAGCTTTCCAAGATAAATTATATTTGCTATACTTGGGTAGGTAGTACCTACCTACACGATAAGAAGTAAAACTAAAACAGTTCTACAGTTTAGATATTCTATAAATTAAAAACTTGTTTAGTATATTATGTGTACTTTAAACGTTTAAATAACTTGATTTATCGTTACAATGATACAGTGTTATAAATTCATTATTACTGTAACTTTTAAATTTAACTTTACAATATAGTTACATAATATACTAATACATATTTTAAGGTTATGTCATATCGTGTGGAATTAGTAAACAACATGGCGTCATTTCACGATTTTTATCGACTTTCAGTTGCATTTGTTTTAGGTTAATTTTTATTACAAGAAATACAGATGTGCTTTTCATGATTTTTATTTTAAATACGGATAATTTTGCAATTTCATTAACACAATTAACTAAAAGTGGTAATTTATTAGTTTTGATGGAAAATTTATATTTTCGTCAAGTAAATTGCTTATTTTAACTTAAATCAATGTGTTTTTCAAATACATTTTAAGGCGTCGTGTTACTGTAAACAAACGTTCTGCACTTGAAATTCCAATTGGAAGTGTCACGAATAGTTTAGAAAGACTGAAGTTTCGCAGTTGAAAACATCCTTTAGTGTGTCAAATGGCATCCTGCAATGTCGTAGTCGCTGGATTAACATTACTTTACAAAAAAAGTACTAAAACTTTGTGTTATTCCTCATACATTATTTAAAGAAAGGGTCTTGTATTTTCTGGAAATCCTAAAGAATAATTTATTTTATGTCATTAATAAAAGGTGTTTTCTATAATAGATATACAAAAATTACTTACGAAATGGCTCACGAAAATCAATTACTTTACAACGGAATTTTTTTGATTAAAATTGAAATTGGAACACAATCTTGAATATATTTTTATTGATCTCTTATTTTAAGGATTTCGTACAGTTAGTTGTTTATAATTTTAATCAATGGGTCAGGTGTTTTCCTTTGATTTGATGCCAGTCATAAATATTTTTAATGTAACTAAAGAAATGTACAAATGGTCAAAACTTTAGATTATATCGTAATTTACGTTATTACTTTTTAATTAAAAAAATTTACATTTGTAATTTCTAGGTAGAACTTTTCATCTACCAACGTAAGGTTCGCCAAAAGGTTATGAAATACTATGTAAGTATAATATTATTGAAGACAATTGAATTAGCCTTAATTGTAATTTATTATTAATAAATAACCTCACAAAAAAAGTTTTTTTATATTGTAAAATTCATCTTATTATTACTACATAACTACATTTTCCTGATTGTGCGGCCTAAAGCCTGCACTAATTAGTGCTTCTTTCATAACCTCTCCATTTTCTTACGATGATAACTTAAAATGCACTAATTAGAAATATGTTACAGAAGGACAGACAAAGCTCTTTATATAAGAGATTAATATTATTAAGGGTAAAGTGGCCTCACATTTTAAACATAATTTAAAAACTTAAATTTTAGGCATTTATTTATCAACAAACATAGAACAATAGAAAACTTTATTATTATAAAACTAAAAAGAAACTGTACTTCAGTTGCTCCAAGTAATAGTTATCCGAAGTTTAAGAAAAGGCTGTAGTGGGGCGTTTTATAATACACTGGCATACAATACGCCACTGTAAAATATGTCGTAAAAATTAAATACTGCAAGATTATTATTTATTTTTTGATCGTTTTTCCTTTCGTTTCATTTCAGGATGCATTGTGTAACTTTCGTGCAACCAATTTGTGCAAATTGTGCACTGAATCCAGTCCTCCTTTGACTTGGTTGAATAATATAGTGTTCACCACATTCAACACAATCTGTAGTTTCAACATCTAAAACCTTATCTGAAGTTAAATGTTGTATATAAATTAACGTATCATCAGAAGAAGAATACAATGTTTTTTTTTTATTTTTTGCGGATCCTTTCTTAATGAAGTGTAACAAATGCTTATTTCTCATCATGAAAGTTTTTCTTATGTCACCAAGGCGATACACGTTTATTATTGCACAATAAATTATAACTCCACACATGCAAATTACTTATAATATAAACTGTCATAAACACTTACCGCCAATTTTAGGTTAAAATGTGGGGCATTTTTACAGCCCAGGGCGTATTATACCACTTTATCTTACGTATAATATAATATTAATTAATGTGTGCGCATTAAGACAAATTAAAACAATCAAGACAAAATTAATAAAGCTTCATTAAATTATATCCGCCTGTAACAGACTCAATGCTTGTCCAATTGTTTCTAACTATTAGAAATCTATTATGTGGTAGATTTTGATCTGTTCTATCCGCCATTTTGTAGATTCAAAATTAGAGAACTGTCAGACAACCCTCACCACGAATTTCGAAATTTCAACTGCTCTATAGGAAAGAGGACACTTTTCTAAGCAGTTTAAAACTAAAAAATCCCTAGATCATTCATAAGTTTTCGAAAAATTTCAATTTAAAAATGTAAAATTTACATGTATTTTAGATACACGTTTTAACATGGCTTTATGATAGGCCGTCGTTGAGTTAGAGAAAAAAATAAAAATATTCCTGTATAATAGCAGAACTCGCCGAGGATGAGGGTATCGACCGCAACTGACAAAAACATTAAGAGTATATCAAAGCATACGTACCGTTAATAGAAATAAGAGCGGGCGCTCAACGTGCGAGTTACCGTGGCGCGACTCAATGCATCGGGGTGTATCGTAACTACCTGCTTTTAATAACTTTAAAATGCCGTTTTTTCGAAAACTAATGCATCATCCTTGGAATTTTTTGTTGCATTATACTCAGAAAATTGTCCTCTTTCTTATAGTGCAGTTGAAATTTTGAAATTCGTGATGAGGATTGTCTAACAATACCCCAAAACTAACATTATGTAGAACACAACTTACAATATCACGTTTTATTATTATTTTTTTATTGCAATTTCTTAGATTTATGCAAATTAGTTTATTTTATTTAGATTAGATTAGCTAGAGAGATGGTAGTGGCATTTAAATGTACTACTTGCTAAAAGAACTATTTCTACGCAACAGTTTAAAAATGTGGTGAGTGAGAGCTTTGATGTAAAAGAATAACAAATTGAGATTATAGAGATCTGTTGACAACGCTTTAAATTTTAGTTAGCTACTTAAAATTTTCAGGTATTAGTATTTCCCATTAATTTACACAATAATCAAGTTTTAACCTTCGACCTATTGATTAGAAATTAATTTATCTTTGCACACAATGTGGAGTGGTACACCAGTAGCATTGCATAGAATGTTTGTAACTCTCAATTTTAGCATATCCAATTGTGACTATTATCTATATTATTAACTATATTGAAACCATCAATAACGTTTTAGTTTCGATAAAATAATATTAGTCTGGATTTTCCTCTTACTACTGTAATTTCCCAAATAAAATTGAAACAAATGTCATTCCTAACTACGAACGTTTGAAAAAATACCAAATAATTATTAGTGAAGATATTTAAAATCAGTATTAATTCGGAATCCGTGGAATATATATTTTCTCATTAGATTCAATTTTTTGCACATTCTGTTGACGGTAAGTGACTCGACGTAGTTGTCTTCTAAGAGTGCAACAGTTACATTATGTCATTTATTTATATTAAATTAAATTTTGTTAATTACCGTCAAATTTAACTAAAAAACCGAGTTCTTGTTTTTCTACTTTTGTAATTTTCGACTTGAAGTGACTATAGGCAATTCTCGAGTGAAATTTATGTCTAAAAATACATGTATACGATAAAAACACGCTTAACCCTATAAAAACAGCCATTCGAATAATCGCATTTTGTTTTTATCCTTTTTACCTAAATTTTCCAATTATCTAGTAAATTTTTGGTTTATTTGTAATTTTCGCTATAAACTACCATACTTTTATTAGAAAGATTTTAAATTTATATAAGCGCTTTGCGTACCACTCCCTAACCTGCGGTAGTTAACTAAATCTAGCCAAGCTGTGTTAATTAATGTATAATTAGCTACATGATTTCATTGTTAGCTATGGGTTAATCAAATTCAATAAAATTAAAAAATATAATATTTAAGTACAAATTGCCAATTGTCAATTGTGGATATTTAAATTAAACAGTCTGATATGTCTGCTTCGCTTAATATTAATAAATCAAATATTCACATAGGCAGAAAGATAATAGTGATATAAGCCAGAAAGTAAAATTGTTATTGCCAATTCTTATACATATATTGCAATGTTCTTTTCAAAACTGGTTGATTTTACACATGCACTATAAGTGCTCCAAGCTTGCTCCTAAATGCGGGAGTAAAGACAATCGTATCTCTAGGGGTGGATTCTAATACTTTGAAACAAAGGATCTCTTTCTTGGCAACGAAATTCATAAAATACAGGAAAGATAATTTATTTATCAACACAAAAATGACCGTCGTTCAAGATCAGTTGCAAAATATATGTTGAAGCATTTGCGGTTTTACAATCGCGCATGGAAAATTTGTTGTCTAAAGTGTTAATTAACGATAACGAGATGTGCTGTTAATGAAGAAGCAATTTGTTACAAGTTCGTTCTTGTTATCTTTAATCAAGTGGGATATGTTGTCTTGAAGATGTTAGAAATTGTAAAATAAAAATTAATTTCTGTTTAAATACATATAAAAATGAAAAATTTTAATTTACATTTTCTTTATTTAACGAGACGCCACTGATTAAGTTTATTTAAGATCTGTGCAAAGATTAGTTTCTTTTCTTACCACTATGGTTGTTTGCTTCTGGGTGTAACGCATGTGTTAGCTTCTGTTAATTGTGAGTTTTTCCAAATTTTATGGTGTTGCACTAATTTTTCTTTTTCTTCTGTATCTTTCGTAAACGCGTTGCATCCAACACGATGTGTAGTTAAAAATATCTTCAAACGTAAGTAATTTTTTCATACAATCATAAAAACTTCTTTTATTCTCAATGTGGTTATAAAAATGCCACCAAAAATGGCCGCCCTTTCTAACTTTTGGCGTTTTCAGCCGTTCACAATATTTATTGACAAAAACTGAATTACACTACTACAATCAACGCCTTCGATCTACTTTCCACCATTCGACTTCGAAGTGTAATCGATTTTATTTAATCGATCGTGATCTTCCAAACAACTCAAGAACGCTAACCTTGAAAACTTTGCACAAAAATCAAAAATTGACCTGATGTTTTAATGGTCGGACGCACTCTCTCACATTTGTTCACTTTGGATTCTTTATCGATTTTACTAAATCGATCTTACGCCAATATTCCAAACAAACTCAAGGACGCTAACCTTGAAAAATTCGCACAAAAATCAAACTTCAACCTCATGTCGCCATGGTCGAACGCCCACTCTCTCACATTTGTTCACTTTGGACATTGTTAATTACTAAAACTTGCTAAAACGCCCGTTTGTACACTTCCGGTGGCACAAAAGTCAAATTCAAACAGAACATAAAATCTTTGTGTACAGTTTGTGTTTAAGTGACAATTCTTTCCATTTAGATTACCTTGCAACCTTTTAAATTTTATTACTCCTTTTAATTTTTATTCCTTATTTTTAAATTTGTCATGCCTACAGGGTAACTGCAAATTTTTATGACTTCTTTACCTGCACCCAGAGATCGAACATCACAATAATATAATATTGCGATTACTTGTGAACTGTTAATTTTAGGAAACAAACTTTAAACCAATTTTTTTTCCATAGAAATTGTCGAAGTTAAATTGTCTTAGTTGAGGTGTAGCACGCTAAATGGTACCCGAGGTTTTTATAGATACAATAAAAATTTTTGCAGAATTTGAAATATAACATTAATACGAAGTGAATAATTAGAGGATCTACATGCATGCATTTTTCTTTAATTTAACTTTTTTTCTTTAGTGGGCGGAACTAACGACAGTTGGATTGTAGCTTTCATACTGTTAATATCACGTTACAAATTTATTTAAATTAGGAATTCGTTAATTTTAGCTGGTTTGGGTAAATTCTTTAATGAGTTTAGCTTTATTTTGACAAACGCAACCACGGCAAGTATCGGATCCACCCTAAAATTTAGTCAGGGGTAATTTTCATGTGAAAATTATGTTTAAAATTACATCATGGGCGGGATTAATTGTATGGAAACAGCCAATAGAATGTACAATTGCACATTTAGGCCCATTTTTCGGATATTTTTGAATAATCTTAATCTTTATTATGTGTGCACTTCATATTTACACATTTTTATACCATAATTGCTTAGAAAATTTCCGTTCTTAGGGTACATTAGTGCAGTCGCGAAATATTGTTTACATGCTTTGCAATTTCTTATAGTGTGGAAATTTATAAGTTACACAAACGAAATGAGTAAGCTATTAAATGTAAAATTGCCTTCTTAGCGCAGTTTTGAATTGTAAAAAGATATCTGGTATTATTTTAGGAAATTAAAATATTAAATGTAAAATATTATAGATACAAAGTTTATTTAATAATTAAACATAAAAGAAGTTATATTATGTTTCTTAGTTGAATGTAACAATCTAGCTCAGTCGATACAATAAAAGGCCGAGAAATGTCCGAAGCACCTGCAGCAAAATAGAGGGTGGAAGTCTCCTCATGCAGACGTTTCTATAGTACACGGGATCACGTTCTGTAGCATGTGCTTTTTATAAAATGTGAATTTACAATACTGCAAACATGTAGAAAAGTTTAAAAGTTTTTGGTAAATTGTTAGAAACATTCAATATAACATTATATATCACTCTATATAAAATTGAAACTTTAATTTACGGTAAGTAACAGTAAGTTAAATTTGTAAAAAATAAGTAAAAGTTTTAAAACTAATATTTTAAACAAAACGTCAATAAAATAATAATATAAAAAAGCAACAAGTCGGTTTAGAAGGTATTTTGATGCAGTTAAGTCCCTTGAGATATATCTGTGATTTTTGCACAGCGGGAGCTAAACAAGGCAATCTCAGAATAGAAGCTCAACGAAACAGGGAACACGACAAATTAAACTTTATATTTTTAGTATACATATATATGCTTTAAGACAATACCGCGATCTCTTAAGAGTATTTCTAAATGAAATGCGCTATCCATATTTATGGAGATTCAATTCGATGCTATTAAATTGCAATCGCGATCACAAAAAGGCATTAGCAATATTGGTATTATACGCTACACAGAATATATCATCTTGCATGAGTAAACCGCGTTGTGTTGCGGCTGCAAGTCTCTAGGGAATCAAGTGACTTACGGAAAATGAGATCTCGACAACCCCCTTCGTTGTTAGTTTCTGTTCTACCTCCGCACTTCCTTTATTTCCGTATCTTCCTTCAATAACGTCCGTTTTCCATCTCTGGCGTACTATATAAACAACATTTACACAAGATTATTAATATTAATTCGCGATAAACATCTAATCATGATTTAAATAACAAATCTCAATAATTAATTTACTCCACACTTTGTTTCGTTCCATAACTCGTTTTAAATTAACACATTTTATGTTAAACTCAGAGATTATTATAAACGACATCCCTTAGTAAGGTACAGAACAGTCATCTGTATTCTCTTGAGGTTTTTGACTGCAAAATAAGAGCCATAGAGCAAGAATCAATACAAATCTGCTGTTCTAATGCGCCAATATATCTGCTCAACGTGCTACTGATTACTTTTCCTTTCCTAACTCAGTTTTCTAATGCGAGTAGTTTTCCTCCTCCAAACTCAACTTGTTACTTTGTGCGTGTTCTATTATATTGCTTTCATTTCTATAATATGTTTATACGGTTCACTGTCCCCCTTCTGTCATCCATTGTTATTATTTGTATCATTTTTGTTAAGAAAAAGACAAAGAATTATTTTCGTTCTATCTAAACCTCTCAAAATGTTTTCTATACTTACACATTTCAAATAAAAGTAAAAACCAAACAATTTCCTTTAATAATAAATTATTTTTATTTCATATATTTCCTTTCTCATTTTGCTATCATCAAATTTACTACCTATTAATATCTTTAAATTAACTAATTTTATTGATCCTAATACATCAAACCAGCATGCAAAGCCATTCCTACCTATTATATAGTATACAGACAAAGCTGTTAATTATATATAATAGGTATAGTATGCCCCGTAACTGTCAATTGTTGTCTCGATTAGAGTAATAAGAGAATGTTACTTACAAAAAATATAAAACAAGAAACATATCTATAACAAATCTGCATGTTAGAAAACTTAACTTATCTTAGTCACTGCCTACATCACGTTAAGTTACGTAGAACGTAAGACTCGCAATTAAAGATTACTTTATTTAACGATATGAGCAAGATCACGACAACTGGACCCCCCATTTTCCACTTGATCATCGAATTTTAATATTAGAATTTTTTCATGAAGTAGTCACTATCAACAATTAATCCCCCAAAACAGTTTTTAAAAATTTTCATTTTAACAACAATTTTTTTGTTAATGAAAATTTTTATGACTTTTAATTAAAAAATCGATAATTAAAAAACTATTAGAGATATTTCCATGAAACTTTCAGAATTTATAGTTCAATACTTGTATTATAATAAAATATATAAGAGTTCAAATTATTTATATATTTTCTATTGTTAATTAACTTTTAAGTTAACAAATGAAAATTTAAATGACTTCTCCCTCCTCCTCCTCCTTTTTTCTCGATATTTTACATTGAACATTTAAGTAACAAAATCCGCGAAAAACTTTGACTGCTCGTGATTAGATTAAGCAAAAAAAATTTATTTCAGAAGGACGGTGAGCGCTGTCGGTACAACGCGTTGCCGCGCGTCATTAATTTATCTTTAGATCTACTCAGTAATTACAAATAAGAAACAATATTTTTATTTAAACATTTTATTTATAATAATAAATTATATAAAAAAGAATATTAATAAATAAATTTTATTAACTTATTTAAAAATACTATTTTTATATATAATATTAATATTTATATTTAATACTTAACATTTTTAGGTAGGTAATGATCTTGCATTGCCAACCCAAAATTTAATTTGTTGGTACCACCAAATTTAGCTATGTTAAATTGTCAGAGCAGAATCTTATGCATTTCTTTTTTTTTAATTTTAGAAAATATGCCCAAATATGCACGGTCAGTAGATTTCAGTCGAAATATGCAATATCCTAAAGAAATAACCAAAATATGCAAATGCATACAATCCGGTCTCTAATAATGAGGAATCGGTGCGACTTTTAGGCTGCACAATTTGATCCATTAAGTACCACATCAATTAATTTCGACCAAATTCGCATATTTTATAGTACATTAAGTTAGGTTAAAAATTAAGTTAAGGTGAGTTGTATAAAGCTTAGATTAAAATTAAATCTAACCCAACTCAGTGCTTATAAAATCACAACGCCAAAGGCTGCGTTAGATTAATTTTTATCTGAGCTTTACACAACCTGACCCTAACTTAACTTTTATCCTAACGTAATATTATATAAATAATGCAAATGTGGTCGAACTTAATTGGTGGACAATTCAATGCACGAAGTTGTGCGGCCTGAAGGCCGCACTGTTTCGGAACAACCTTTCAATTTTTATAGGTTTTTAACTTAAAATGAATCAATCGAAGGTACGTTACGAACAGAAAGACAAAGTTTCTTATATATTTTACGATTTAAAAAAATAATTATAAAAAATTAAGTACTAATATAAACATTAAATTTTATGGATACTTTTAAATTTCGGGTAAACATCCAGTTTCAATTTTTTGATTGACTGTTTCCATAAGATTAGCCCCACCTATAACGTGTTTTTTTGAGTTTAAATTGCACTCGATAATGGCAGATCTAGAAAACGCAGACTTTTGAGACAATATATTACTCGAGTGCAAGCTTATTTCCAAAGATGTTACAATTATTATAAATAAAGTGTTTAAATAAAAAATATATATTTATGTAAAAGACAAAGTGTTGGTTTTTATTTGTAATTACTGAGCAGATCTTAAAGTAAGTCAATAACGCGCGGCAGCGCGCTGTACCGACATCGCTCACCGCCCGTCATAAATAAATTTTTTTTGCTTAATCTAGTCACAAGCAGTCAAATTAATAATTAATTTGTGAAACAAAAAATTATAAACAACAACGAGAAAAATGGCAGGAAAAACTAAAAGATTGATGCAACTGTTATTAGAAACAATGAACAAAAACACGAGTGATATGAACAAAAACTATAAAAAATTAATAAACAAAATAGACACAATAATAGAAAACATAGACAAGTCAAGGAGTGGAATAAATGAAAAATTAGAACAAAAGCTTAATGCTGGCAATGAAAAAAAATTTTAAGTCAGATTTAAAGATGGTAAGTGTAGAAAGCACAAATGATAAAAGAGTTTTGAAAAAGATGAATAAGGTTAATAAAATAAAAATTAATAAAATAATGGTTAAGGAAGAAAATTTTAAAATTATTAGGTTGTTTGCTCCAGTAAAATTAATGATGGTGAAAAATTTTAAACGCTGCATTGGGAATAACGGAAATAAGATTAAGAAAATAAAGGGAAAAATTTGGAAATTTAAGGTTGGGAAATTAACGCTTACAACTAAAAAAGAAAATCTATATGTTCAAAAAAATGAAAAATTTGAAATTAGACATCTGAAAATTATAAAAATGGAAGAACCAAACAAAACGAAAATTTCAACATCAAGGAAAACAAACAAAGACAAAGTAGAAAAAGAAAATATGAAAAATCCAACATCAAGAAAAACAAAATTTAATGAATCGGTGAAATGTTAGAAGAAATGGAAGAAGGCTAAAAGAAGGCTGGAGTTGGCACCGGAAATTTGGACTTCCAAGAAGAAGATCATGCTGTGGAAGTACCGAAGAAGAAAAGGAAAAGTAACTTGTGCATTAGTGGATACCACAAAGTTAGTGCGATGGTGGAATTGAATCGGTATAGCCGATAATTGATTAGTTTGTTTGTAAATAATTTGGATATTTTGATAATTTGATTTTGATTTGTTTGGTTATTGTTTGTTTTTATTGTAAATATATTAAATTCTAATAATTTGGTAGATTCTTTTGACTTTATTGATTCGTAACAAGACATTAGTTTATTTTGTTTTAAAAATTTTCAATTTATAAATTTTCAAATTTTGAAAAAAAAATAAGAGGGCATTATAATGTCATGGTCAGAAACCAAAGTTTTACCTACCCTGTTAATTTGCTATGAATTTTGATTTTAATTTTTTATAAAATATTTGAATTTGAATTTTAGGAGGTAAAATTTTGTAAATTTAAGTTGGTAAAAGGAAAATTTTTATCGAGGCCTTATGCCAAAATGGTCGACGTGATGGACGTGTAATTCGTTAGTCCGAAAGATTAATTAAATAAGTTTATAATTTGAAAATATAAGAAGTTTTTTTTGATGAAAGTATTTTATTTGATGTTTATAATTGAATGTATCAATTTTGAAAGATTTTTGAGTGGTTCTGCAAATAAAATTTAAACGGGAGCTATCGATGATAATTGTAATAAGATAACGAAGATACTAGAGCAAGAAGAAAGAAGAAAACAATAAATTAAAAATATAAGTAAATTAAAAATTTTATATTAATAAGTTGAAAATTTGTTATAGGAACTATAAAATTTAGATTGATAAGCCGGACTGCGATACCGGTATCGAATAATTTTTAACGTGACCATTTTTAAAATTTTATTGAAAACGAAATTAAAAATTTAAGGAAATATTTAATTGGAAAAGAGAATTAATTAAAAATAAAATGCTGGGGGCATAGCAATACACTACTTAATATATTATTGTTATAATTCCAACCTACGATAAAATTAGTCAAGCTAAATAATCAACCCTGTTATATAGATTATATCATTCATCCATACAATTGTCAGTTATTTATAACCTTCACTCATTAAAAATTTAAAATCACTTATCGAAAGTTTTTGAAATATTTTGTTCTACATATGCAAGTGATGAAGTCTTATTTTTGTAACCTTGACCGATTTATTTCCACTCTAACTGAAATAATGATCACACCAATCTTTCGCTGTGGTTATAAAAACTTAAAAATCTCATTTCAACAAATGTACACCTCTATATGACGTGAACCGGAAGCTGCTCAGTAGATTATTTTTTTGTCTCTTTCAGTGGTCTTTGAATAAATTATAATTAAGGACTTACAATAGATTACATTCTACATTTTACAAGAGATTTCATTTAGGGTGCTTTCCGGAACTGCAGAAATAATTCTACACCTTACTCATATATCGATTAATTTAAAAAAAGGTTACCGTCATGTATCTGATCACAAGAATTAAACTTTTTCCTATTGAGCATTGGAAAGAGGTCAATTTTCTGAGTATATTAACACAAAAATTTTCTTGGATTATGCAGTAGTTGTCGAAATAATGGCATTTTAAAATTACGAAAAGCAGGGAGATGTAATATGATACACCCGATGTGTGACGGTCGGTCTCAGGTTGAGGTACGGTCTCGTCGGTGACAGTCTCATTTTGTTGACGGTACGTGTGCTTTAATATACTCTTAATGTTGTTGTCAGTCGCGGTCGACACCCGGACGAGTTCTATGGCTTCGAGTTCCTCCCCTGGCGAGTTTTGTCATTCTTCAGCGATATTTTTAAATTGTTTTGCCTTACACAACAACGGCTAATCATACAGCCGTGTTGAAAAGGTATATCTAAAATACATGTAAATTTAAATTTTATAATCCAACAAAATTTTTGTTCTAATATGCTTAGAAAAGTGTCCTTTTACCAATAATCAATAGAAAAAAATTAAAATCGTGTGATAACATACATGACAGTTCCCTAAAAAAAGGCCTCAGTTGCAGTCTAAGATTGCAACAGTTCACATCATAGCATAATTTTATTTTAAAGTAGATGTAATTAGTTAAAACCGTAAGAAAAAGATTATCTAAAAACAGAGATTTTTGTCTATCTAAACCCACCCCTTCAAAGATCTGTTGTTTTCGGGAGAGTTTCTTTTAATAAGTGTGTGAATAGCACTGATTTATCAAGCTCTGTTTATTATGTACATACATGTTTTTATTAAAAATAATAAAAATTCAGATTTCTATACATTTTTAAACATAACAAGTACTGTAGTAGCTACAAAGTAGGAAAAAAATTATAAATTTTTTACAAGGCGAAACTAACTCTATATGGAAATAGTCAATACAGTAAGTACCCCTATTATATTTTTTATGTTCTTGACTTCTTTTACACTAAAATTTTATGTTTTTATTTGTATTTACGCCCATAATTTTATTAGAAAATTTTTGAATTTCGGGTCAGAGTTATCGTACTATTCCCGCTTAAGTATTTGTATTGATCCTGGTATACATTCAATGTTACATGCACTTGAGCTTAGATTAAGTTTATATAATAAAACCAGCTAGCGAGTTCTCATATTTTGTGAGAGCTAAACTATAAAATTTAAAAATAAAGCAATGGATTATTCTACTTCTACATTCTTACTTACAGTAGTCTAATGTTTACCTAGAGATAAACACATTTCCTTAAAAAAGTAGAAAAGCAATTTACACAAAATATTATATTATCGTATTTATAAAATGAATCATCATACTTGTATTGGCAATGGGCTGTTTGGTTTCATTTTAGAAACAAAATTTTTCCTGTCTTACTTTGCTCTTTATAAATGATCATTTTTCCATATAATAATTGCATTGTATCATCTATTTAAATTGGAATTTAACATTTATTATTTATTTGTTAATACAAAATTTGATCTTAGCGAAGAGTTTCGTGCAAATTTATTTTGCCGACTGATGTAAATAAAACAGTAAATTTAGTAATTAATTTTTTTTAAAAATTGTTAAGTCTAGAAAGTTACACTTCATTATGATTTTGTAAATTTTAAATCTTTCGCTTTTAGGCCTACACTCTTCATTAACATTTTGATTACATGCTAGCCATTCCAATTAACTTCTTTCTTTTAATTGAACGGTTTGTCAGTTAGCCAGATTTAATACAACTTTACATCCTAAACGATGAATTAAAACAGCAATATTTTTATACATCAACAAAGCTAAAATAGAAAGCACTATAGCACAAGTGAAGTTCACTCATCAAGACATGCTAATGGTTCTGTCACGTTATGAATTTATGCATGATAAAAGGTATCTCTACAGATACCCAAAAGTAATAAAAACTATTCCAATACATATTTGAGGAAACACTTTATACATGAAGCGGCTAATTGCCGACCGATGTCGATACTCTATATCTCAAATATATTTGAAAAAGTAGAAAGTAAATCTCTTGCACAAAGAAGAAACTCTCGCGATATAGCAATTCGGTTATCAAAACGGAAAATACTACAGATGCCATTATATACAAAATCTCACATCCCATGTGTATGAGTTAAGTGAACTACACAAGAAGAAATGCCAAACCGCTTTCCGCAGCTTATCTAACGCCGGTGTTAAAATATTCATCAGTTTTATTCTAATATATCTCAAGAATATCTTATGATATAATAAAATCAACAAATCAACGTTTGTGAAACAAACAAATAGGTCATGAAAACCAAGAGATATTGTATATCACAAGGTGGTCTCTTAGGACCACTTTCCTTCATAAGTGAAAAGTCACTTACCTACAAATCTGCAAACATGCAGACGATACTGTAGTAGATAAAGTAGTAAAGTAGATAAAGTAGTAAAATATTAGGGACCACCTCAATGTTGTTAAAACAAAGTTATGTAGATAATTTTTTTTTAAACAAAGTTGCAAAGTTTGCTTATTTCTCAAATAATATAAAAAAAACATCACTTCTACTCATCTCATAGAATTAGACAAAGGAAAACTTAAAACAGGATTATGAAGGCCTTCATCAAGTAATGGAACAATCTGTCAGAAAATGTCAAACTTTGTCAACTTGCCAAAAATGTCAACTTGACTGTAGTTGGGTATATTAAGAAAGCCTTACATAAACACGCTAGCGTTTAGGTAATTGAAAAGACTGTTCATCCAGTACAAACAATAAATAAAATATAAAACTAACTTGAACTAATTCACTAAAATCTAAGACAATTTTTTTTATTCTAAATCTTTTAAAGTTTTACTCTAGAAATTTTACTCAATTTCACTAAATAACAAATTGTTTGTGGGTTTGTGTTTATTGAGGTCTAAACTTACAGCAAAAATTTTAATGGGAAAAAACTCAACTTATATATAATACAGCATTCTGACTAAGTCTTAATATTTCTAAAAAAAATTAAAGATCCCACATAGTCTTGTGATTTGATTATGGAAGGCTACCAAGGTCGAACTTCAAATAAAACCTATGTACTTTATATAAAAAAGTAATTTAGCCATGTATAAACCACACAGTTGAAAAGACCATATATACTGTCGTGTTTTGAAACCAAAAAAAAACATTAATTTTATTATTTTGTAAGTTAATTTAAATCTTAAATTTGTTTAGTATTTATTTGTAACATATTGTATAAAATAGTTAAAAATTTTGCTATGTAAAGAAAGTGGGGAGCGTAAAAAGAGTAGGGCTCGAAGGTTGAAAAAGTGAAGAGAGTGGGACTTGAATAGGGAGAGTTGGACTCATGCCTTCACGTCGAATAGACAAGCGGACGAACATCATTCTCACAATAATAATTTAATTTTGATTGTTAATAAAACAAAAGTAAGTTTATTAAAAATGAAAATTGTTTTGCTTGTTTTAATTGTGGTGAAGTGAGTGTTTAAAACAAATGAACAAAATTAAAAATTGAAAAGAATTAGTGAAAATTTTGGTCGATACGTAAAAATTACTTTGCAACAAAATTGTTTAACCAGGCGTGGCCAGCTGCAAAAGACCATGTGCACTTGCAAGACCACAGATTACAAAAAAAATTTGAGCAATTTTAATTTACGATTAAAAAAATAATACTTATGAGTCTCTTGCTAAGTAAAAATCTGTGTAATCTCAACTATTTTCATAAGAGGGTGAAAATACATAAATTTGCAAAGTTGGGGGCATAGCAATACAGTCAAATGCTACCAAAAAGTAAAGAAGATATCTTAGTTTTTATTTTTTTAAATTAATTTTTGAGGTTCATTCAAAAATATGCGTAAAAAAGGCCAAAATCTGCCATCGTACATTTCATTGGATGTTTTCATAAAATTCGCCCCGCTCAAGGTATATATTTATTTTATTAAAATAATTTTAGACACAATGTGCACTTAAAAATGGCAGATCTCAAAGACACAGAACTCGGAGACCTTTTAAAAAATTAAAATAATTCCCCTGAGTTCGATGGAATTCGAAAATCACAGAACTAAAAGATACTGCAGAACTAAGAGACCAGTCAAAAATTAAAAAAATTACAAGTCTACAAAGACGCAGATCATAGTTTTTAAGATTAATTCGTCTAAAATAAACGAATTCCTATTTAATAAATAAATAAATTTAAAACTTGTCGTTAGTCGTAGCGATGCTGCAATCCAATTGTGGGTAGCCCCGCCCACTATACTAAGCGCGGTCAGCGATCAACAAGATGCAAGTTATTACATTAAAAAGCAATATTTAAAATTCGATTATTTTAAAATTTTAAGGAAAATTTATGTAGATTCTCTGTGTATTCGCTTCGCAATGATGTCCTCTTTCAAATCCTGCAAGAATTTTTATAGTATCTATAAAAACCTGTGGGGTCACTTAGCGTGCTACACCCTCATTATTATATTAAAATTGTGCGAAATTCTGGACTATGAGAACTAACTTTAACAGGAATACAATAATATGTAAAGACAGAGACGGGAATTTGATTGGAGGAGAAAAGAAGTAACTTTAGAGTTTTTACTTTTTTTAATAAGCCATTTAATAAAGGTTGTGAGAGGGAGGGAAGAGTAAACATGCACCTATAATTATTTTTTTTCTGAAACAGAAATAGAATAATAATAAATAAAAAATATTGAATTTGCGATAAACTTGAGATATTTGCCATAAAAATTAGATATTTAAATTGTTTTATATGTATAAATAACTCTTTTATTAATAAATTTATGTAAGTTTTTTTGAACTATAATTATTAATATCTGGAATATTGTTAGTAAAAATATTTTTAATACTTCATGTTTTTATTGCCCTACTTTTGGTTATAATTTTTCAACGAAGACTGGAATTTAAACTATATTTGTTAGAAAATTTTTAATTTGTTTTAAAAAGCTGCTTTTTGCAGTTGTATTAAAAAAATCTTGTAGAATTGGCAAACTTAAAATTTATAATTAAACGAAAAGATTTGAAAAATTTTATTTAAGAAATGAATGTAATGTAAAATTATCGTTTTGCTTAAATAAAGATGAAAAAATAAAAATATTTTAACATTTTATGACGGCTATTTTTCAACACAAACCTTATTTAGACGGCTTTAGCTACCATAACAAAGTTTACAATTTACCTACATAACAGAGAATTGTCGCACAAAATAAAACTTAGTAAATTTACAAGTTCTTTACTTTCGTATTCTGTCTTAACATTTTCTAAAAGTGAAGACAAGGATTATACTGGAATTAAACAAGTTGCACCTACTCGACTCATATAAGAGAATAAATTAAACGAATTTGTGCTTCGTTTTAAGTACGGATATATTTCTTACAAAGTTTAACTACGAGATGGTAGTTGTGCATCAAGTGGGTGAGGTTACCCAACGACTTATATACGTTTCTGTATATTTTGTCTTAGCATACTGAATTAAACAGGCACCAACGACTGTGTAACTTAACTTAGAGAATAATAACCGCACTTACCTATTAGTTTGCTTTATGTTCATGTTATCTTAAAAAATTTGGTTAAAAGCTTTGATTATATCTTTTTACTAACTTATATTATACTAAATACTCTTATTACATTTGGAATTTTAGATTATAACATAGAAAAATTAATTTATTATGACTCTACGACGATTCGGCGCGACCGATGCGGCACACCGCTTCAGGCGCTAGGACGAGTCGGCTCGAAGACGTTTCGGATCAGTTAGTTATACTTAAATAAATTGTTATAAAAGTTATAAAAAAATAAACTTCTCAGACATTAACGGAAATTGCTTGATAAGTCTGAACAATAAAAGAATATTCCTGTTATTTTGTCATCATCATTGTATAGCATCATAATAATTAATTATATATGCACACAATTTTCTGTTAGAAAGTGAAATATTAGATATCTTTTTTTGTATGAATTTTTTGTGAATTTTTTTTTTTGGTTTGTTCAGGGTTTCGATTATAAGCGCTGTATCTTTGTCTTTATACGAGCTTTTATTTTGTTTTTAACAGATTACATCATATGTAATTTTCAAACAATTATTATATTAAAATGTTTCAGTAGAACCGCCTAATATTTCAGCCAGATACGAAGTTCGTTAAAATAGATAAAAAAAGTTTGCGCACGAACAATATTCATGAAAAAAGCAAATAAATTTTATTCGGCTGTGGTTCTTGTAATTGGCAAAATTGCAAAAAGTTGGACAAAAAAAATAAAAAATCACATCCCTAATATCCAGAATTGTATTTCTCATTTTTTGCTCATAATTCTTTTTGTGTAAATATTGAAAAACGAGAGCTTATCAAATAATTATTCTAAGTTAAAATATTTGTTTGATTCATATAAAAAATTTTGATATAGAATAACATTTAAAAAAAAATCTTTTTAAGAAATCTGTGGAATTATGGCACTAGATTGAGCTGTTGCAAAAAAAATAATATACGTTTAATAAACCTAGAAAAATTTTAATTATCTTTCCCACAAATAAAAAATTCGTGTGTAATTAAAAATGAAGCTTCTCGGTTATAAAAAACTAAAATTTTAAATTAAATTAAAATAAATCCTGCCTGGTAGAATAATTCACATTCTTCAAAGTTACTTCTTTGCGTACAATTTTTCCTGCTTTGAATTTTTAAAATTTATTTTATTTATTTAATGCAAGAGTATTTTAAATAAAATTTTAAATACAATTAAACTTTAACTGCAATTAGTTATATTTTCATAAAGATCGCTGTGGTTCAATGTTTTGGTTAATTCGTAAATTGCTCGGTTGCGATATTTTTAACCGTATCGTTTTTTGTAATGTTAATTTTCTGACTTTGGTTGTGACAATCTTTCACATATTAGATATTCACAATAACCTTGGTTATAACTTATAATTAACAAATAATTACATTAATCGTTAATTAAAAAAAATAAAAAAAAAAAAATTAAAGAAATAGATTAAGAGCTCAGAGAGTAAAAGAGGTAAATAAGTAGTAAATTTAAAAATTTGATATCACTAAGATGAATTTTAAAATTTTAAAGAACAGAAAAACGACGATAAAAAAATGAGCAATTTATTTTGTTATGAGAGAAATTTGGATTACCTTTTGGCCAATAAGATGAATTTGGATGATTTTAACAGAGGTACTAAATAATAATGTAATCGAGAATTTGGTTCTATGGACGGAAAAGAAAACGATGATCAAGTCGATTTGATCGCTAACAACGCTAATTTTTTTAAGAATCTTTTCTATGTTCGATTAATGATTTATATAACTTTTATTCAAGTAAACCAAAATAGTTTTGGTACTTGATTATAAATTTCATGAATTTAATGTCATCTTTTTATATTTTTATATTTTACATAATACACATAAAAATTTTAATATTTGTAAAAACTGGATTACATCTGGATTTACATTTGCAATTATTGTAAAATATAATAAAAATAAAATTGTAAAATGGATTTTTAATTAAAATTGAAAAAGAAGTATGATGTTAGGAAGATAAGAAGTGTTGATAAAATAAAGAAGTGCAATTTGTTTAACGGTTTTAGTGATGAAGCTAACCTGACGGTTTGTTTTAGATAAAATTTCAGATAGAACCCAAAATTTATACTGATTTAAGCTGGCATGAATAAGTTTGAGCAACTTCAACTAAATAAAGTTACATTTATAACAATTACAATCATTTATTAGAACCCTGAAATAACAGTAAAAAGAATATTTATAAAATAAAAGAATTTATTTTAGAAAAAAAAATTATAAATTGAAAATTAAATTTTTTTAATTTACAACCCATAAAATTGTGGCTAGATACCATCGGTAAAAATCAAAAGTTTAAATTGATATTTCCGGCAAATAACCATAAATCATCACTGGATTCCTGGCAAGAACAACCATAGTTTTTTAAGAGCGTTTGGATAATGGTTGTTTTGTAAGCAAAATCTCAATAATTGATTGAGTTACTTTTTATTGAATTTAGGTAAACCTTTGTTTGAACAGACAAGAAAACAATTTTCAATAAAATACAAACATTTCGATATTTTAAGTTTTCAAAAAGATAAAATTTAATTGCTACTATCACTATAATATAAAGTAAGTTCAGAGTAATTTTTTATTATAAATAAAAAGCAGGAAAAAATAAAATAAAAGGTTTCTGGAATATCAAACTTTTGAATAGAATAAGGATATTATTATTTTCTAAAATATTTTTAGACCAGTATGATATTGATGAGGTAACAAAAATTTATTAGCTGGTGCAAACTCATATTGAGTTAAGATTTGTCTGTATTAGTTATATCGTTAATTTTTTAATTTGAATTTAACTTTATTTTTCATGGATTAAAGCACAAAGTAATGTTATTAAAAAATCTTTGAGTGTGACGCTGCTGAATTTGACTTGCTTTTGTACTTTGAGCATATCAAAACAAAGACGTAGATGTAGAAGCACTAAGAGTATTTGAATTTTTTATTTAGACGTCGCTGAAATGCTATAAAAAATCAATTCAAGATTGATCTGTATAAGCAATATATTACGTATTTGGAAAGTAACAATAACAGAAAGATTCTTGAAATCCTAATGCTTACTTGTAGATTTTTATTGCTTTTTAATATTGAAATAACAGTTAAACTGAAAAGTAAATGAATGTAATTATTTTTCACTAATAAAATAAGCTCAAAATAAAATTTTAAGTTCCGGGCTGCTTCAGTTCCGACTGCGCCAGTTATTATAATATATAGTACACTGCGGTTATAGTGTGCGGGTTGAAATGTTCCACTTGATGGATAAATAAAGTTAATTAATGTAATCTAAAATAAATATTATACATACATTATGCTTATTACAAATCGTCATCTAGTATTGGTATTAATTATTCTGTGATGTCAAGTTTATAATTATCCGTAGTATTAAGATTATTATCAATAGAATAATTATTATTATTATTATCAAAAACAAAAAGCTGTAGTAATAGGTATTTCTGAATGTGATTGAAACTACAATATCAATTAAGTATACAAACATTTTATTAAGTTCCCATTTAGTGTATTTCCTCTGTAATGCTGCCTTAGTATATCTTGGAAAGCTCAATTTCCTGCTTTTTTAACTGAAAGGAATGTTTAATAGCCAATCCTCTTATACAAAATTTTTGCTTCGCCGTCATGTGATACTTTATAATCCTTGGGTGCAATATCTAGACATTAAGAGCTGTATATTTTCACTAAGTTTTTTCTATATCGAGTTTTATATTTACAATTTAGGAAATATTTATAGCATTGTGCAGTGTAACCATTAATAATCCGGTGTTTCTAGAAGCGGATTATTTGTGTACCAAAAACACAACTTAGTAGAATTAAAAAAGGATTCAATTGCAAGGTGTAAAATGTTAGGTAATTATTGTAAAATTTCATTGTTTTGAAAAAGTTTCCACTAGTTAAATTTATTCCCATTGCAATAAGTACTTTTAATAATTTAATTCCTTATAAGATGCGGTTGTTACTGGGTGTTATAATTTAATTAAACTAAAACTTACAATTATTTTTTTATTATGTTGTAATATATTGTTGTAAGAATAACGATAAACTTCCACTTAGCCGGTGAGTGATTAATGATAATGTGTTACACCTGCATACCGTTTGTTCTTCGGCTTTTCAGTTTGGATTAAAAATTATCTTTCTTAAGGCGAACAAAGTTCTTATTGTGTAACACTCTCAGTAATGGCAGGGTGTTGTGTTAGATAATGAGGACAGTCCTGTTACTGCTCCCATGGGTTTCTGTCATCACACTAATCTGTGCTCGTGTTTTCCTATACTACTTACAAAGCAGCTAAAATTGAACGCTAAATTTAAGAAATTTTATTTTTTACAAAACAAAAAATTTATTACAATTTTACTTAATTAAAAAAGCATAGCAACGAAAATTACTCCACATGTACGAATTCGGATAACAAATCTTATTTTTGAATAAATGAATAAATAGCTCGAAAACTAAATAACTAAAACTATTTCATCTTCACGTCTGTAAAAAAAGAGAGAAAAAGATCTTATATCAAAGATCAGCACAGTCAAGTTAATGTTTCTTTAATTTATTATAAATAGAGGAATTTAATATAAAAGATCCTTTTCAGCATTCTCATGTAAACCAGTAGTTTTACATCATATCAGGTTTACAAAAGTTAGTCACTATAGTTTCACCTAGGTAATAAATAAGATAATACTATCTTACATCAGTTAAATACCTACAAAACATTTTTAAATTTATTTCTGTAGTAATATTATCCTACCATCTCCAATTTTATTAAAAATCGTGAAATTAACATTTTTCTGTAGTACAATGTTTGACATTAATAAAATGCACAGTTTTTAAAAAAGTGCAAATTTAGCACATCCGTTATCGAAGAAAACAAATTGGGGTTAACTAGTGCAGAACTAACAATCGGTAACCTACCGATTTATAGAGCGGTTACAGCTGCTTTTAAATCTGAATCCAAAATATAAAATTATTTCATAGTATATTCTTCCTCAATTTTCACCATCTAAATCAACTGGTTTTTAATACAAAAATAATAAAGTGAATTATTTTGTCAAACAATCATATTATCTACTCTACCTTATGGTGAAATTCAAATTAAGCGTACTATTGTTAGATTATTGACTTTTGTTTGTATTAATTACAAACATTACAAAATAATCTATTAATCATCTATTATCTATTGTCCTGTTTCGAAACTATAAAAATCATAATTCATTTATTTTGTAAATTATTTTAAAGTTTAATTCAATTTTATTATTTATTTATTTATCACATTGTGTATAAAAATGTTTGTTAAATTATTTGCTATGTAAATAAGGTGGGGAAAATAAAAGTAGAAAAGAGAGGGGCTTGAATAGGAACACTTGGGCTGACGCCTTCGCGTCGAGTAGACGAACGGACGTTCGTTATTCCCGAAATTGACGATAATTAAAGTGAATTTAATTTAATAAAAGTTGCTTTTTTATGTAATTAATAAAATTGAAGTGCAAAAGAAGAATAAATTGAAAATTGTGATAATTTTGGTTATTTGTAAAATAACTGAATAAAAAAAGTTACAAGACCAGCGTGGCCAGCTGCAATACCACATGCGGAGCGAGCGCGCACGTGAAGCCAACGGCCATACCACATGAAAGGTAACAAATTTGAGCATTTTTAATTTACAATTTGGTTACTGTCGGAATTCCTATCACAAGAATTTAACTTTTTCCTATTGACTATTAGAAAGAGGACCATTTTCTGAGTATATTAAGACAAATTTTTTTTAGGATTATGCAATAGTTATCGAAATAACGGCATTTTAAAACTACGAAAGGCAGGAAGATGTAATATGATACACCCCGATGCGTGGCGGTCGGTCTCACGCTGAGGTACGGTCTCGTCGGTGACGGTCTCATTTTGTTGACGGTACGTGTGCTTTGATATACTCTTAATTTTGTTGTCAGTCGAGGTCGATACCTGGACGAGCACTATGGCTTCGAGTTCCACCCTTGGCGAGTTCTGTCATTACACAAAAATGTCTAATCATGCAACCGTGTTAAAAGGTGAATCTAAAATACATGTAAATTTTACATTTTTAAAATCAATTTTTTTCGAAAACTTTTGCATAATCCTACAAAATTTTTGTGCTAGTATGCTTAGAAAAGTGTTTTTTTACCAATATTCAATAGGAAAAAGTTAAAATCGTGTGATAGGAATTCCGACAGATCCCTACAATTTTTAACTTCAACTACAAGAGCTCATAGCTATAAAAAATGAATGAATTCGAGCAAAGAAGAATTTTAGAATTGAGCAAATTTTATAAACTTGTATAGCTCGGGTCATTGCACTATATTTCATGTGCGTGAAAAAATAGTACGCTGATTATTAAAATCGAAAAGAGACCAACACCATTCGATGTTCTGATCTGCTTCTAAATGTATCAAACAAATAAATTCCTGTTTACAGAAATACGGCTGCAAAGAATGAGATTTTCTAAACACGCCATCTAAAATAAAACTATGCACATGTCAAAATACCATCTGATAGCCCTATCGAATTATCATTTATTACAAATTATTAAAATATTTTTGCAGTTTCTGCGTTACAGCCGTCTCCAAGTTAACATTTTAAAATTTTATTTTAAGTTTACAGCTACTTGATTTGCTAAAAAATAATATTAATGTGATGTGATTTTCCTCTTTAAAATAGTAAAGCCGTACAAGCAAACTAAATTATAAAACAAATTCAATTTTTAACAACTTTAGAAAACCGTTCGTAGATCAGAGCGGTTCACAGGTCGACTGATCTATAAATCAGTTATAAATTAATGCGGTAACTTTATCATAAAAATGGATTTTGTATTTG
Source organism: Cantharis rustica (assembly GCA_911387805.1). Taxonomy (NCBI): domain Eukaryota; kingdom Metazoa; phylum Arthropoda; class Insecta; order Coleoptera; family Cantharidae; genus Cantharis; species Cantharis rustica. Next base: position 18,553,125 of record OU426883.1, read on the forward strand.
ATATGCTTTAATCCTATGAATGTGGAAGTGTAATTAACCGTGTTTCAAGTTCAAAAAACGTAAAATCTGAATGATTAGTAGTCTTCCAATTATATAATTATATTTATTTTGTATTAGATATTCTTGTGCTAAAACTACCCGATGTCAAAATAGACCCAGCGTTGATTTATTCTAAAAGCGAAACATTGTCGCGTCAAAACGACATAGCAAAATGGGGAGTTTGCATGTTTGTTAATTCTGCATTTGTATTGTATATTATCACATTACAATTAATTGGTTTTCATTTGATTTTGAGTAGAAAAATAATTATTGTAGTCTTTATTGATTACAAATGGCTTACGTTACAGAAATATTTAACTTTAAAACCATCAAATACATTTTATACTTGGTTAAGAAATAAAAAAAAAAACTCCGAGCAACATGCAAAGCTAACGCCTTGTATTATATAGTACTTACCTACCTCGTAAACTGCAGTATTTTTTAATGTAATTTTTATATTATTCACAACAGCAAATATTAACTGCGGTGTATTTAAATTTCTGTTTCGTGATACTTTCAAAGCTACACTATTCAGTTTATATATGCAAGTTTTAATTTTGCTGCTCATAATTTTAATTGTAATTTTTAATGCAATTCTATAAAATAATTTATTTCTACAGTTTTCTGAGTGAAGCTGAATAATAATACATAATGCTATATTCTTGTTTAGGTATTCACCACAAATATCTGGAAAAAGTTATTAATGTATTTTCATCTACATTAATAAAAATTATTTACGTCAAACTGCCGCCAAATTACGTTACTTAGTTTTGTTAAATTTTAAAGCATATCAACGAATGATTGTTCTTTCCCTCCATGGTTGGAAAGGTTTTAATAAAAACATGTACATTAGTGTATGGACCCACTGGAAGCCAGCCGTAAGAATTACGCCGCACCAAACATTATTGCTTACCAAAAAATATGTTTTCTTTAACAAGCATTGTGACTTTAAATTTTCCTAGAATTTCCCACAATATTTTCATTGATTGGCTGATATTAAGAAAAGTTACTCTACTTTGCTACGTGTGTCTCAATAAATACTTAACAGAGAGATTATTATTTTATGGAGTTTTGAAAAAAAACTAGTTTTAATTATAATAGTGATGAAGTAGTATTCTTTAGAAAATAAATAGCTAACCAAAATTATTTAATCAAAATAATAGATGTGTGTTGTTCAGCGTTACTTTATATTTCATGTATCTGCATTTTCATATCCAACTCTTTAGAAAATAAGATTTACATATAATATACAGGAACGGTAGTTTGAAAAGGGTATTTTAGACCAAAAACACCAACTTCGATATTTAACGGATAAACCCTTACCACCCTATCTTTTCTCCTTATTAATCTATTAAATCCATGGTGATTACGTACGTACACTGTGATTAATTTTATTTTCATGTTTAAAACATAATTTTGACCAAATTTAAAGTGTGGCCAAAGTTTTTGCAGTAGCCACATATAATTTGAAATTGATATTATATTTAAATTATTAACTTATATTTTAACAAGTTCAACAATAATATTTTTAAAGTTCTATTTAAGTTAAAACATAATAATAACTGAAAATTAGGTTAATTTAGTGTGCTCCAAACTTAATATGTTAATATTTTATGCTGAAATTGTTGTTTTCAGAAAACTTGTTACGGTACTTAAACGTAGCTATATAATTTTACTATATGCAAGCACGCTTATTAGAGTAGTAATTAAAATAAATTACCGAGAAGTTTAATATTCGCACGTAGACAGGTACTGAATTAAATTCGGCTTGTGGCACCACAAAACGTAAAATATTGTCCAAAAATTAGTAAGTTCAATTTAACGAAATAAAAGTTCAAAAAATATTATCCATGTAAAAGTAGCATGAATGTAGTACCTTATATTGAAATTAACGTTCATTATCTCGATTCGAACTTGTCAACGTAAAAGATGCCTGGTATTTAGCTTATGTGCCCGAGAATAACATCTAGTTTTGCATACGGAATGAGCATATGATGTTAAATACGCTGCATACTCCCAAAGCTGTCATAACAATGTATTTTAATACAACATGCATGTATAGTCG